>OW052104.1:10002500-15590000 GCA_932526535.1 Caradrina clavipalpis | reverse complement strand
CTAACCTAACCTAACCTAACCTAACCTAACCTAACCTAACCTAACCTAACCTAACCTAACCTAACCTAACCTAACCTAACCTAACCTAACCTAACCTAACCTAACCTAACCTAACCTAACCTAACCTAACCTAACCTAACCTAACCTAACCTAACCTAACCTAACCTAACCTAACCTAACCTAACCTAACCTAACCTAACCTAACCTAACCTAACCTAACCTAACCTAACCTAACCTAACCTAACCTAACCTAACCTAACCTAACCTAACCTAACCTAACCTAACCTAACCTAACCTAACCTAACCTAACCTAACCTAACCTAACCTAACCTAACCTAACCTAACCTAACCTAACCTAACCTAACCTAACCTAACCTAACCTAACCTAACCTAACCTAACCTAACCTAACCTAACCTAACCTAACCTAACCTAACCTAACCTAACCTAACCTAACCTAACCTAACCTAACCTAACCTAACCTAACCTAACCTAACCTAACCTAACCTAACCTAACCTAACCTAACCTAACCTAACCTAACCTAACCTAACCTAACCTAACCTAACCTAACCTAACCTAACCTAACCTAACCTAACCTAACCTAACCTAACCTAACCTAACCTAACCTAACCTAACCTAACCTAACCTAACCTAACCTAACCTAACCTAACCTAACCTAACCTAACCTAACCTAACCTAACCTAACCTAACCTAACCTAACCTAACCTAACCTAACCTAACCTAACCTAACCTAACCTAACCTAACCTAACCTAACCTAACCTAACCTAACCTAACCTAACCTAACCTAACCTAACCTAACCTAACCTAACCTAACCTAACCTAACCTAACCTAACCTAACCTAACCTAACCTAACCTAACCTAACCTAACCTAACCTAACCTAACCTAACCTAACCTAACCTAACCTAACCTAACCTAACCTAACCTAACCTAACCTAACCTAACCTAACCTAACCTAACCTAACCTAACCTAACCTAACCTAACCTAACCTAACCTAACCTAACCTAACCTAACCTAACCTAACCTAACCTAACCTAACCTAACCTAACCTAACCTAACCTAACCTAACCTAACCTAACCTAACCTAACCTAACCTAACCTAACCTAACCTAACCTAACCTAACCTAACCTAACCTAACCTAACCTAACCTAACCTAACCTAACCTAACCTAACCTAACCTAACCTAACCTAACCTAACCTAACCTAACCTAACCTAACCTAACCTAACCTAACCTAACCTAACCTAACCTAACCTAACCTAACCTAACCTAACCTAACCTAACCTAACCTAACCTAACCTAACCTAACCTAACCTAACCTAACCTAACCTAACCTAACCTAACCTAACCTAACCTAACCTAACCTAACCTAACCTAACCTAACCTAACCTAACCTAACCTAACCTAACCTAACCTAACCTAACCTAACCTAACCTAACCTAACCTAACCTAACCTAACCTAACCTAACCTAACCTAACCTAACCTAACCTAACCTAACCTAACCTAACCTAACCTAACCTAACCTAACCTAACCTAACCTAACCTAACCTAACCTAACCTAACCTAACCTAACCTAACCTAACCTAACCTAACCTAACCTAACCTAACCTAACCTAACCTAACCTAACCTAACCTAACCTAACCTAACCTAACCTAACCTAACCTAACCTAACCTAACCTAACCTAACCTAACCTAACCTAACCTAACCTAACCTAACCTAACCTAACCTAACCTAACCTAACCTAACCTAACCTAACCTAACCTAACCTAACCTAACCTAACCTAACCTAACCTAACCTAACCTAACCTAACCTAACCTAACCTAACCTAACCTAACCTAACCTAACCTAACCTAACCTAACCTAACCTAACCTAACCTAACCTAACCTAACCTAACCTAACCTAACCTAACCTAACCTAACCTAACCTAACCTAACCTAACCTAACCTAACCTAACCTAACCTAACCTAACCTAACCTAACCTAACCTAACCTAACCTAACCTAACCTAACCTAACCTAACCTAACCTAACCTAACCTAACCTAACCTAACCTAACCTAACCTAACCTAACCTAACCTAACCTAACCTAACCTAACCTAACCTAACCTAACCTAACCTAACCTAACCTAACCTAACCTAACCTAACCTAACCTAACCTAACCTAACCTAACCTAACCTAACCTAACCTAACCTAACCTAACCTAACCTAACCTAACCTAACCTAACCTAACCTAACCTAACCTAACCTAACCTAACCTAACCTAACCTAACCTAACCTAACCTAACCTAACCTAACCTAACCTAACCTAACCTAACCTAACCTAACCTAACCTAACCTAACCTAACCTAACCTAACCTAACCTAACCTAACCTAACCTAACCTAACCTAACCTAACCTAACCTAACCTAACCTAACCTAACCTAACCTAACCTAACCTAACCTAACCTAACCTAACCTAACCTAACCTAACCTAACCTAACCTAACCTAACCTAACCTAACCTAACCTAACCTAACCTAACCTAACCTAACCTAACCTAACCTAACCTAACCTAACCTAACCTAACCTAACCTAACCTAACCTAACCTAACCTAACCTAACCTAACCTAACCTAACCTAACCTAACCTAACCTAACCTAACCTAACCTAACCTAACCTAACCTAACCTAACCTAACCTAACCTAACCTAACCTAACCTAACCTAACCTAACCTAACCTAACCTAACCTAACCTAACCTAACCTAACCTAACCTAACCTAACCTAACCTAACCTAACCTAACCTAACCTAACCTAACCTAACCTAACCTAACCTAACCTAACCTAACCTAACCTAACCTAACCTAACCTAACCTAACCTAACCTAACCTAACCTAACCTAACCTAACCTAACCTAACCTAACCTAACCTAACCTAACCTAACCTAACCTAACCTAACCTAACCTAACCTAACCTAACCTAACCTAACCTAACCTAACCTAACCTAACCTAACCTAACCTAACCTAACCTAACCTAACCTAACCTAACCTAACCTAACCTAACCTAACCTAACCTAACCTAACCTAACCTAACCTAACCTAACCTAACCTAACCTAACCTAACCTAACCTAACCTAACCTAACCTAACCTAACCTAACCTAACCTAACCTAACCTAACCTAACCTAACCTAACCTAACCTAACCTAACCTAACCTAACCTAACCTAACCTAACCTAACCTAACCTAACCTAACCTAACCTAACCTAACCTAACCTAACCTAACCTAACCTAACCTAACCTAACCTAACCTAACCTAACCTAACCTAACCTAACCTAACCTAACCTAACCTAACCTAACCTAACCTAACCTAACCTAACCTAACCTAACCTAACCTAACCTAACCTAACCTAACCTAACCTAACCTAACCTAACCTAACCTAACCTAACCTAACCTAACCTAACCTAACCTAACCTAACCTAACCTAACCTAACCTAACCTAACCTAACCTAACCTAACCTAACCTAACCTAACCTAACCTAACCTAACCTAACCTAACCTAACCTAACCTAACCAAAAATCTTTGTCGACATTTTTACACCCTTATTAGGTACCGTACATACAAGTGCAATACACCGTTAGACGCGGCTCCGCAAGCCCTGTACACTCCCGTAAATATTTCTGGAAAATCTCAAAAGGGAAATTTTTTATTAAAGAAAAACACTTTTCCAAATTTTTACAAACTTTAAAATTTAATAACTTTGTCATTTTTAGTCATACAATAAATCTAGGGACGCCGCTGGACGCGCCTGAAGTTGCTCCACCCGAGTCCTGAAAAACAAAAAGGGATACAATTGTTAGTTTTTTAAATATAATAGTTTTTTGGTAATTTTTTCGAAATTTTTGCGTTTTTAAGCCCTTCCCTGGCGAATAACTCCCGTTCCTGTTGCGCGAACGGGTTCAAATCTTCACAGTAGACGGGACTCCGCGCAGGCAACGCGTGTGCACCCTCAAAACAGAGCCGCCCATACAAAAATTGACCACCCGACAGTAAAAAACTGTCGAAATCACAAAAATTCTGCCCGTTTATTTAGTGTTTATCCCGTTTTTCGCCAATTTTCCAAGGTAATTTCCACGTCACTGGCTCCAACGCATCGGTCGAACTCCCAGGAGTGAAACCACAGCGATATCCGCAAAAATCCCGTGGGAATTGGTGTAGAAACAAGCATTTTTGTTAAAAATCACAGTACAACTACGCATATACCTATACCTAGGTAGGTTGCAAAAGTTTACCTTAGTGAGCACTTGAAAAATCTTTGTAAAATCTTTGTCGACATTTTTACACCCTTATTAGGTACCGTACATACAAGTGCAATACACCGTTAGACGCGGCTCCGCAAGCCCTGTACACTCCCGTAAATATTTCCGGAAAATCTCAAAAGGGAAATTTTTTATTAAAGAAAAACACTTTTCCAAATTTTTACAAACTTTAAAATTTAATAACTTTGTCATTTTTAGTCATACAATAAATCTAGGGACGCCGCTGGACGCGCCTGAAGTTGCTCCACCCGAGTCCTGAAAAACAAAAAGGGATACAATTGTTAGTTTTTTAAATATAATAGTTTTTTGGTAATTTTTTCGAAATTTTTGCGTTTTTAAGCCCTTCCCTGGCGAATAACTCCCGTTCCTGTTGCGCGAACGGGTTCAAATCTTCACAGTAGACGGGACTCCGCGCAGGCAACGCGTGTGCACCCTCAAAACAGAGCCGCCCATACAAAAATTGACCACCCGACAGTAAAAAACTGTCGAAATCACAAAAATTCTGCCCGTTTATTTAGTGTTTATCCCGTTTTTCGCCAATTTTCCAAGGTAATTTCCACGTCACTGGCTCCAACGCATCGGTCGAACTCCCAGGAGTGAAACCACAGCGATATCCGCAAAAATCCCGTGGGAATTGGTGTAGAAACAAGCATTTTTGTTAAAAATCACAGTACAACTACGCATATACCTATACCTAGGTAGGTTGCAAAAGTTTACCTTAGTGAGCACTTGAAAAATCTTTGTAAAATCTTTGTCGACATTTTTACACCCTTATTAGGTACCGTACATACAAGTGCAATACACCGTTAGACGCGGCTCCGCAAGCCCTGTACACTCCCGTAAATATTTCTGGAAAATCTCAAAAGGGAAATTTTTTATTAAAGAAAAACACTTTTCCAAATTTTTACAAACTTTAAAATTTAATAACTTTGTCATTTTTAGTCATACAATAAATCTAGGGACGCCGCTGGACGCGCCTGAAGTTGCTCCACCCGAGTCCTGAAAAACAAAAAGGGATACAATTGTTAGTTTTTTAAATATAATAGTTTTTTGGTAATTTTTTCGAAATTTTTGCGTTTTTAAGCCCTTCCCTGGCGAATAACTCCCGTTCCTGTTGCGCGAACGGGTTCAAATCTTCACAGTAGACGGGACTCCGCGCAGGCAACGCGTGTGCACCCTCAAAACAGAGCCGCCCATACAAAAATTGACCACCCGACAGTAAAAAACTGTCGAAATCACAAAAATTCTGCCCGTTTATTTAGTGTTTATCCCGTTTTTCGCCAATTTTCCAAGGTAATTTCCACGTCACTGGCTCCAACGCATCGGTCGAACTCCCAGGAGTGAAACCACAGCGATATCCGCAAAAATCCCGTGGGAATTGGTGTAGAAACAAGCATTTTTGTTAAAAATCACAGTACAACTACGCATATACCTATACCTAGGTAGGTTGCAAAAGTTTACCTTAGTGAGCACTTGAAAAATCTTTGTAAAATCTTTGTCGACATTTTTACACCCTTATTAGGTACCGTACATACAAGTGCAATACACCGTTAGACGCGGCTCCGCAAGCCCTGTACACTCCCGTAAATATTTCTGGAAAATCTCAAAAGGGAAATTTTTTATTAAAGAAAAACACTTTTCCAAATTTTTACAAACTTTAAAATTTAATAACTTTGTCATTTTTAGTCATACAATAAATCTAGGGACGCCGCTGGACGCGCCTGAAGTTGCTCCACCCGAGTCCTGAAAAACAAAAAGGGATACAATTGTTAGTTTTTTAAATATAATAGTTTTTTGGTAATTTTTTCGAAATTTTTGCGTTTTTAAGCCCTTCCCTGGCGAATAACTCCCGTTCCTGTTGCGCGAACGGGTTCAAATCTTCACAGTAGACGGGACTCCGCGCAGGCAACGCGTGTGCACCCTCAAAACAGAGCCGCCCATACAAAAATTGACCACCCGACAGTAAAAAACTGTCGAAATCACAAAAATTCGTGCCCGCCCATGCCCACCCTTAATTAATTTTTTATACGGACCGAAAAATTTTTACTGTCTAAATCGACGACGGGGGCCACGACTATCCGATATATACATATATCGCTGTACTTTTTGTTGACACTTTGGTTTCTATAGCCAAATTTGACTACCCCAGGGCATTATAAAGACAGGGTCGTGCACTCAAAGTGCATTTTGACTCACACGCCCTTATACAGCGTGTGATTAACATCCTTTGAATATATTATACACACTTTACAGCTTTTAAACTTTATTTTTATTATATACCACTTATATAGTGAAAATTTTTATATTATAAACCACTTTTATATTGACAATTTTATTTTATTGCGCCGTTTTTTAATTTATTGCTCACTAATACTCCCTAATAATGTATCTTGCTCGTACCCCCGCCAAGAAGGCCCCCGCCAGCCCCGTTGTCTCTCCAACGGACGAAGCAAAAGCCCCCTCCCCCACGGCTTCCTCAAACGTGAGGCGTAGCGTCGGAGAGTGGGAGAATGCTAAAGCAACGGCTAGCCAGCCCCCTTCATCATCAGCCGCTCGGTCGCCCAGGAAGGCGGCCCCGGTCGCGGCGGCCCTCTCGCAGCCTACTAAGAGGACTGCGCAACCCATGGACTGCAAAGTCGCGCTGCGCAGAACATCCGTCGAGACGGCGGGAGGATCGCCGGGAACGGGACCAAAACAGCCCCAAAAACCCACAGACCGGGTCACCGAGGCGCGGAACTGCCTGCTCCGCGCAAAGTCGCACCTAGGCGACTCACGAAACCTTCGGGCTGACCTCAAAGCCGGGATCACCCAGGCCGTGGAGCGGTTGTATCAACTGGTTAAGGAAGAGGCGGCGGCCGCCGCTTCGACAAAAGGGGTAGTGGTCGAAGTGGCCGCCAGTAAGGCGACTCCGCCCCCGGAAACCTCTCCAGCTGTTGACTCGCTGCTCGCTTCATTAGCGGAGCATAGCGCGCTGGTGAAGGAGAGCGGCGAGGAGATGAGGAGACTCCGAGCGGCGATGGAGGGACAGCGGGAGCACGTGGAAAAGCCAGCAACATATGCGAGCGCGACGGCGGGTAGGCAGTATGTACCGCCGCCACCACTGCACTCGCTCATAGTTAGTTCCGACGACGGCAACGATACCAGCAGTGCCGTCGTCGACAAAATTAGAATCGCGGTGGACGCGAAAGAAACGGGCATCCGGGTCGACAAGGTCCGGAAAACCGGGGACCAGAAGGTCGTCGTAGGCTGCCGAACCCGGAGTGAGCTAGAGGCTGTCAAGAACAGACTGGGGGGCTCAGCGGCAGGGCTTAAGGTAGAGGAGGCCGTTAATAGGGATCCCCTGGTGATGCTAGCGGACGTGTTATCTTACAACACGGACGACGACGTCGCCAGGGCGATCCTGAAACAAAATCAGCACCTCCTGGGCGAGCTTAAGAAAGACGAGGTGAGGGTCGCCGTAAAGTACCGGAAGCGAGCACGAAACCCTCTCGAGTGCCATGTGGTCTTGCAGGTCTCCCCCCCGGTGTGGCAGATCCTAACCAGGGCAGGCCGTGCACACATAGACCTGCAAAGGGTGAGGGTCTATGACCAGACTCCCCTTGTGCAGTGCACGAAATGCCTTGGTTTCGGCCACGGCCGGAAACACTGCACCGGAGCGGAGGACCTCTGCTCGCACTGCGGCGACTCTCATCTGAGAGCGGAATGCCCATCGCACCTAGCCGGTGAGCCCCCCAAATGCTGCAATTGCAAGAAAGCCGGACACGACAACCTTGCTCACAATGGGTTTAGCCGGGATTGCCCGTTACGCAGGCGGTGGGACGCAATAGCGCGGTCCACCGTCGCGTACTGCTAAAGGCGCCACCGCGATTAACGCGCCCACATCAGATCCCACCTGGGCCAAAACTCTGTACAGGGCAATTGTACAGCCGCCAGACGTCCGCGATACCCCGACTTTCGTTTATAAAGCCGCGCGCCCGATGTTTGTCCTCAACCTGGCGGAAACCTGGGACATAGGTCGGAGTACAACGGCCTCGGGCCGCACCGCCACTACCTTCAACGTGAAGCTGCAGGAAGGTGAGCGAACACACACACAACGGACGACGAGGCTCTCAAAAAAGGCTAACTGGAACCAGTCTCATGAGAAACTGGCCCAGTTAATGAAGATTATAACAGCAGCCCGTCGGACGCTACACCAATCAGGAACACTCAACTACTCCAAAACACTATAAACACATACACAAACAACATACACATAACATGCACTGAACACACTCCACTCACCAAAACACACACATCGCTCACCTTACGTTGCGTTGTGGTCCGGGGAGTTAGCTGCCCCGAAGACCGAGTCTGCCGCCAGGAGCGAATGACGGCGTCGAGCAGCCCCTCCCAAAAAAGGCCGGGGTGATTACAGGTCCTGTATAAGAAAGGAGGAGCATTTTGGGGAGACCGTGGGGAACACGAGGTGCATTAGAGCTCTAGTTTCATCTTATATTTATTATTTACTCATTACAAATACACAACAAATTTTTGACCGAAAGAAGGGCTCAGGGCAGCGCAATATATTGGCAATTGCTAAGGGTTTGCGCCACCCCTGAGATGGAACGCGTTGGCAAAAATACACAATATATAATAATAGCAAACTACACATATATATTCCAAAATAGCCAATAATGTATAAACATTATTTATTAATTATTTATATATGTTTGAAAGGAAGGCACGCAGATGGGCTCAAGGTAGCGCAAAAATATTGAGTAACATCAAGAGTTGCGCGACCCTTGAGCAAGAAAAGCAACGGCACACGTCTAAATGATACACAATTATTATAACAACAATAGTATATAAAATGGCACATTATTGATAAAAAGTATTATATATATTAAACACAGAACAAAAACACACATATACATTTAGTTATAATTATATATATCCAAAA
The DNA here is from genome assembly GCA_932526535.1 of Caradrina clavipalpis. NCBI lineage: Eukaryota > Metazoa > Arthropoda > Insecta > Lepidoptera > Noctuidae > Caradrina > Caradrina clavipalpis. Next base: position 15,580,740 of record OW052104.1, on the reverse strand, counting down.
ATATAGAAACTAGTCACAGGAACAAATTAGTAGTGAGCAAGCAATTAACAAATAAAAGCTAAACAACAAACCAATAAAAACAAAACGGAAGTACAGATAAAAAAAACATTATATTTATAAAAATTGAAAAAAAAAAAAAAAAAAAAAAACGGTAGAACGGTTAAACCAAAGAAATGAAAGGTAAAGAAAACGACTGAAACACAAACAAAATCAAAATCTAATAACAAATAATAAAGTAAAACACAAACAAGCAAACTAAAAAAAAAAAAACAAAATCTAATAATAAAGCAAAGCACAAACAAACAAACAAACTCAATAACAAAACCTAATAATAAATAATAAAGCAAAACACAAACAAACAAATTCAAAAACAAAATTTAATAACAAATAACAAGGCAAAACACAAACAAAAACAAACTCAAAAACAAAATTTTAAAAATAAATAATAAGATACAAATAAAATACGAAGCAAACTAAAAACAATGCGTAAGCAAAACAAATTACATACAAACAAAAAAGGCAGTAAAACCAAGCGAACGAACACACCAAATTCTTGGAGAAAGTACAAACAAAACAAATGCAACGAATAACAAAGGAACAACAAACATCCAAAATTAAAAACTATACACAATTACGATAAGAAACAAAGACTTGATTAACAACGCCCCTGCTCAAGGTAGGGAGTGAAGAACTGATTTTTAAAAAAAAAAAAAAAAAAAAAAAAAAAAAAAAAACCTAACCTAACCTAACCTAACCTAACCTAACCTAACCTAACCTAACCTAACCTAACCTAACCTAACCTAACCTAACCTAACCTAACCTAACCTAACCTAACCTAACCTAACCTAACCTAACCTAACCTAACCTAACCTAACCTAACCTAACCTAACCTAACCTAACCTAACCTAACCTAACCTAACCTAACCTAACCTAACCTAACCGAAACTTTGTCGCAATTTTTACACCCTTATAAGGTACCGTATATACAAGTGCAATACACCGTTAGACGCGGCTCCGCGAGCCCTGTACACTCCCGTAAATATTTCTGGAAAATCTCAAAAGGGAAATTTTTTATTAAAGAAAAACACTTTTCCAAATTTTTACAAACTTTAAAATTTAATAACTTTGTCATTTTTAGTCATACAATAAATCTAGGGACGCCGCTGGACGCGCCTGAAGCTGCTCCACCCGAGTCCTGAAAAACAAAAAGGGATACAATTGTTAGTTTTTTAAATATAATAGATTTTTTAGTAAATTTTCGAAATTTTTGCGTTTTTAAGCCCTTCCCTGGCGAATAACTCCCGTTCCTGTTGTGCGAACGGGTTCAAATCTTCACAGTAGACGGGACTCCGCGCAGGCTACGCGTGTGCACCCTCAAAACAGAGCCGCCCATACAAAAATTGACCACCCGACAGTAAAAAACTGTCCAAATCACAAAAATTCTGCCCGTTTATTTAGTGTTTATCCCGTTTTTTCGCCAATTTTCCAAGGTAATTTCCACGTCACTGGCTCCAGCGCATCGGCCGAACTCCCAGGAGTGAAACCGCAGCGATATCCGCAAAAATCCCGTGGGAATTGGTGTAGAAACAAGCAATTTTAGTAAAATCACCGTACATATACGCATATATCTATATATAGGTAGGTTGCAAAAGTTTACCTTAGTGAGCACTTGAAATAACTTTGTCGAAACTTTGTCGCAATTTTTACACCCTTATAAGGTACCGTATATACAAGTGCAATACACCGTTAGACGCGGCTCCGCGAGCCCTGTACACTCCCGTAAATATTTCTGGAAAATCTCAAAAGGGAAATTTTTTATTAAAGAAAAACACTTTTCCAAATTTTTACAAACTTTAAAATTTAATAACTTTGTCATTTTTAGTCATACAATAAATCTAGGGACGCCGCTGGACGCGCCTGAAGCTGCTCCACCCGAGTCCTGAAAAACAAAAAGGGATACAATTGTTAGTTTTTTAAATATAATAGATTTTTTAGTAAATTTTCGAAATTTTTGCGTTTTTAAGCCCTTCCCTGGCGAATAACTCCCGTTCCTGTTGTGCGAACGGGTTCAAATCTTCACAGTAGACGGGACTCCGCGCAGGCTACGCGTGTGCACCCTCAAAACAGAGCCGCCCATACAAAAATTGACCACCCGACAGTAAAAAACTGTCCAAATCACAAAAATTCTGCCCGTTTATTTAGTGTTTATCCCGTTTTTCGCCAATTTTCCAAGGTAATTTCCACGTCACTGGCTCCAGCGCATCGGCCGAACTCCCAGGAGTGAAACCGCAGCGATATCCGCAAAAATCCCGTGGGAATTGGTGTAGAAACAAGCAATTTTAGTAAAATCACCGTACATATACGCATATATCTATATATAGGTAGGTTGCAAAAGTTTACCTTAGTGAGCACTTGAAATAACTTTGTCGAAACTTTGTCGCAATTTTTACACCCTTATAAGGTACCGTATATACAAGTGCAATACACCGTTAGACGCGGCTCCGCGAGCCCTGTACACTCCCGTAAATATTTCTGGAAAATCTCAAAAGGGAAATTTTTTATTAAAGAAAAACACTTTTCCAAATTTTTACAAACTTTAAAATTTAATAACTTTGTCATTTTTAGTCATACAATAAATCTAGGGACGCCGCTGGACGCGCCTGAAGCTGCTCCACCCGAGTCCTGAAAAACAAAAAGGGATACAATTGTTAGTTTTTTAAATATAATAGATTTTTTAGTAAATTTTCGAAATTTTTGCGTTTTTAAGCCCTTCCCTGGCGAATAACTCCCGTTCCTGTTGTGCGAACGGGTTCAAATCTTCACAGTAGACGGGACTCCGCGCAGGCTACGCGTGTGCACCCTCAAAACAGAGCCGCCCATACAAAAATTGACCACCCGACAGTAAAAAACTGTCCAAATCACAAAAATTCTGCCCGTTTATTTAGTGTTTATCCCGTTTTTCGCCAATTTTCCAAGGTAATTTCCACGTCACTGGCTCCAGCGCATCGGCCGAACTCCCAGGAGTGAAACCGCAGCGATATCCGCAAAAATCCCGTGGGAATTGGTGTAGAAACAAGCAATTTTAGTAAAATCACCGTACATATACGCATATATCTATATATAGGTAGGTTGCAAAAGTTTACCTTAGTGAGCACTTGAAATAACTTTGTCGAAACTTTGTCGCAATTTTTACACCCTTATAAGGTACCGTATATACAAGTGCAATACACCGTTAGACGCGGCTCCGCGAGCCCTGTACACTCCCGTAAATATTTCTGGAAAATCTCAAAAGGGAAATTTTTTATTAAAGAAAAACACTTTTCCAAATTTTTACAAACTTTAAAATTTAATAACTTTGTCATTTTTAGTCATACAATAAATCTAGGGACGCCGCTGGACGCGCCTGAAGCTGCTCCACCCGAGTCCTGAAAAACAAAAAGGGATACAATTGTTAGTTTTTTAAATATAATAGATTTTTTAGTAAATTTTCGAAATTTTTGCGTTTTTAAGCCCTTCCCTGGCGAATAACTCCCGTTCCTGTTGTGCGAACGGGTTCAAATCTTCACAGTAGACGGGACTCCGCGCAGGCTACGCGTGTGCACCCTCAAAACAGAGCCGCCCATACAAAAATTGACCACCCGACAGTAAAAAACTGTCCAAATCACAAAAATTCTGCCCGTTTATTTAGTGTTTATCCCGTTTTTCGCCAATTTTCCAAGGTAATTTCCACGTCACTGGCTCCAGCGCATCGGCCGAACTCCCAGGAGTGAAACCGCAGCGATATCCGCAAAAATCCCGTGGGAATTGGTGTAGAAACAAGCAATTTTAGTAAAATCACCGTACATATACGCATATATCTATATATAGGTAGGTTGCAAAAGTTTACCTTAGTGAGCACTTGAAATAACTTTGTCGAAACTTTGTCGCAATTTTTACACCCTTATAAGGTACCGTATATACAAGTGCAATACACCGTTAGACGCGGCTCCGCGAGCCCTGTACACTCCCGTAAATATTTCTGGAAAATCTCAAAAGGGAAATTTTTTATTAAAGAAAAACACTTTTCCAAATTTTTACAAACTTTAAAATTTAATAACTTTGTCATTTTTAGTCATACAATAAATCTAGGGACGCCGCTGGACGCGCCTGAAGCTGCTCCACCCGAGTCCTGAAAAACAAAAAGGGATACAATTGTTAGTTTTTTAAATATAATAGATTTTTTAGTAAATTTTCGAAATTTTTGCGTTTTTAAGCCCTTCCCTGGCGAATAACTCCCGTTCCTGTTGTGCGAACGGGTTCAAATCTTCACAGTAGACGGGACTCCGCGCAGGCTACGCGTGTGCACCCTCAAAACAGAGCCGCCCATACAAAAATTGACCACCCGACAGTAAAAAACTGTCCAAATCACAAAAATTCGTGCCCGCCCATGCCCACCCTTAATTGATTTTTTATACAGACCGAAAAATTTTACTGTCTAAATCGACGACGGGGGCCACGACTATCTGATATATACATATATTGCTATATTTTTTATTGACATTTTGGCTTCTACACCCAAAATTGACTGCCCCGGGCATTATTAAAGACAGGATCGTGCACCCAAAGTGCATATTGACTCACACGCCCATATACAGCGTGTGACCAGACTTTTTAAATATATACAATTAAACATTTTACTTATACATAATTATTATACTTATACACCTATTGACGCTCGCTTTGTTTTTGTATTGTTGTTTGTCAAACTGCGAATTATTTAATTTATTAGCACTTTTAATCCTCCTTAAATATGTATCTCGCCAGAACGCCCGCGAAAAAGATCCCCACAAGTCCCCATACCTCTCCATCGGTCGAAGAAAATGTCCCCTCTCCCAAGGCTTCCTCAACCGTGAGGCGGAGCATCGGAGAGTGGGAAAGTGCGAGGCCGTCGTCAAGCCAGCCCCCTTCGTCATCAGCCGCTCGGTCGCCCAGGAAGGCGGCCCCGGTCGCGGCGGCCCTCTCGCAGCCTACTAAGAGGACTGCGCAACCCATGGACTGCAAAGTCGCGCTGCGCAGAACATCCGTCGAGACGGCGGGAGGATCGCCGGGAACGGGACCAAAACAGCCCCAAAAACCCACAGACCGGGTCACCGAGGCGCGGAACTGTCTGCTCCGCGCAAAGTCGCACCTAGGCGACTCACGAAACCTTCGGGCTGACCTCAAAGCCGGGATCACCCAGGCCGTGGAGCGGCTTTATCAACTAGTTAAGGAAGAGGCGGCGGCCGCCGCTTCGACAAAAGGGGTAGTGGTCGAAGTGGCCGCCAGTAAAGCGACTCCGCCCCCGGAAACCTCTCCAGCTGTCGACTCGCTGCTCGCTTCACTAGCGGAGCATAGCGCGTTGGTGAAGGAGAGTGGCGAGGAAATGAGGAGACTCCGGGCGACGATGGAGGGACAGCAGGAACGTGCCGAAAAGCCGGGTACTTACGCGGGCGCTGCGGCTGGCAAGCAGTATGTGCCGCTGCCGCCGCTGCACTCGCTCATAGTGAGCTCCGACGACGGCAATGATACCAGCAGTGCCGTCGTCGATAAAATAAGAATCGCTGTGGACGCCAGGGAGACGGGCATCCGGGTCGATAAGGTTCGGAAGACCCGAGACCAGAAGGTCGTAATAGGTTGCCGGACCCGGGGTGAGCTGGAGGCAGTCAAGAACAGACTGGGGGGCTCAACGGCAGGGCTAAAAGTAGAGGAGGCGGTTAACAGGGATCCCCTGGTGGTGCTGACGGACGTTCTGTCTTACAACACGGACGACGACATCACCAGGGCGATCCTCAAGCAGAACCAGCATCTCCTGGGCGAGCTCAAAAAGGACGAGGTGAGGGTCGCCGTTAAATACCGGAAGCGAGCACGCAACCCGCACGAGAGCCATGTGGTCGTGCAGGTCTCCCCCCCGGTGTGGCAGATCCTGACCAAGGCAGGCCGTGCACACATCGACCTGCAAAGGGTGAGGGTCTACGACCAGACTCCCCTTGTGCAGTGCACGAAATGCCTCGGTTTCGGCCACGGCCGGAAACACTGCACCGGGACGGAGGACCTTTGTTCGCATTGCGGCGACGCTCATCTGAGAGCCGAATGCCCGTCGCACCTAGCCGGTGAGCCCCCCAAATGCTGTAATTGCAAAAAAGCCGGCCATGATAATCTGGCTCACAACGGCTTTAGCCTGGACTGCCCGTTACGCCGGCGGTGGGACGCAATAGCGCGGTCCACCGTCGCGTACTGCTAAAGGCGCCACCGCGATAAACGCGTCCACATCAGTTCCCACCTGGGACAAAACACTGTACAGGGCAATTTTACAGCCGCCAGATGTCCGCGATACCCCGACTTCCGTTTATAAAGCCGCGCGCGCGATGTCTGTCCTCAACCTGGCGGAAACCTGGGACATAGGTCGTAGTACGACGGCCTCGGGCCGCACCGCCACTGCCTTCAACGTGAAGCTGCAGGAAGGTGAGCGAACACACACACAACGGACGACGAGGCTCTCAAAAAAGGCTAACTGGAACCAGTTTCATGAGAAACTGGCCCAGTTAATGAAGATTAACACAGCAGCCCGTCGGACGCAACACCAATCAGGAACACTCAACCACTCCAAAACACTATAAACACATACACAAACAACATACATAACATGCACTGAACACATTTCACTCACCAAAACACACACATCGCTCACCTTACGTTGCGTTGCGGCCCGGGGAGTTAGCTGCCCCGAAGACCGAGTCTGCCGCCGGGAGTAAATGACAGCGTCGCGCGGCCCCTCCCAAAAAGGCCGGGGCGATTACAGGTCCCGCACAAAAAAGGAGGAACATTCTGGGGAGACCGGGAGGAGCACGAGGTGCATTGGAGTTCTAGCTTCATCTTATATATCTATTTTTATTTATTATAAATACATAACCAATTTTTGACCAAAGGAAGGGCTCAGGGCAGCGCAATGTATTAGCAATCGCTAAGGGTTTGCGCCACCCCTGAGAAAGACATGTCGGCAAAAATATATAATATATATAGCAGACTACACACATATATACACCAAAAATAGCCAATATGCATAAACACATCTAAACACACAAAACATTATTCATTAATCGTCTATTTATGTTCGAAAGGAAAGCACACAGATGGGCTCAAGGTAGCGCAAAAATATTGAGTAACATCAAGAGTTGCGCGACCCTTGAGAAAGAAAAGCAACAGCACACATTTAAATGATACACAATTATAACAACAATAGTATATAAAAGGGCACAGTATTGATAGAAAGTATTATATATATTATAAACATAGAACAAAATATACACACATTATATATATCCATAAATATACATGTAGAAGCTGGTCACATGGACAAATTATGAACTCTCTAAATTATTATATATAAAAATAAAAAACTGTAGACACAAACCAAAGAAATAAAAAGTAAAGAAAACGACTGATATACAAACAAACAAACAAACAAACAAACAAACAATCAAAGCAATGAAACAAAAAAGAAAAACACAAACAAAATCCAAAAACAAAATCTAATAATAAACAATAAAGCAAAACACAAACAAAATCCAAAAACAAAATCTTATAACAAACAATAAAGCAAAACTCAAACAAATGAAACTAAAAGAGTGATACACAAAACATTACATAGCCAACACACATGATAAAAAGACAAAACTGTAAAAATTAAAGAAACACAGCATATGCAAACAAAATGAAACAAAAAAGGAACATACAAACAAAATAAAAATCAGATAAAACAACGATATACAAACGACGATACTACAAAACTCTACATAATATATAACCGAAATAAATAACAAACTTGGAACAAACTGAAAAATCAAAAGAATGAAACACATACAATTTTGAACAAAGTACAAGCGCAAACAAACAAATGCAACAAATAACAAAAGGCAAGAAAGAAACAAAATAATGTACGAACAATACAAACAATGTATAAACACAACAAATGTAAGAACTAACAAACAAAACAAAACTACACGCAATTATGATAAGAAACAAAACTATGATTTACAACGCCCCTGCTCAAGGTAGGGAGTGGAGAACTGAAAAACACAAAAAAAAAAAAAAAAAAAAAAAAAAAAAACCTAACCTAACCTAACCTAACCTAACCTAACCTAACCTAACCTAACCTAACCTAACCTAACCTAACCTAACCTAACCTAACCTAACCTAACCTAACCTAACCTAACCTAACCTAACCTAACCTAACCTAACCTAACCTAACCTAACCTAACCTAACCTAACCTAACCTAACCTAACCTAACCTAACCTAACCTAACCTAACCTAACCTAACCTAACCTAACCTAACCTAACCTAACCTAACCTAACCTAACCTAACCTAACCTAACCTAACCTAACCTAACCTAACCTAACCTAACCTAACCTAACCTAACCTAACCTAACCTAACCTAACCTAACCTAACCTAACCTAACCTAACCTAACCTAACCTGAGCTAACCTAACCTGAGCTAACCTAACCTGAGCTAACCTAACCTGAGCTAACCTAACCTGAGCTAACCTAACCTGAGCTAACCTAACCTGAGCTAACCTAACCTGAGCTAACCTAACCTGAGCTAACCTAACCTGAGCTAACCTAACCTGAGCTAACCTAACCTGAGCTAACCTAACCTGAGCTAACCTAACCTGAGCTAACCTAACCTGAGCTAACCTAACCTGAGCTAACCTAACCTGAGCTAACCTAACCTGAGCTAACCTAACCTGAGCTAACCTAACCTGAGCTAACCTAACCTGAGCTAACCTAACCTGAGCTAACCTAACCTGAGCGCCAAGAAGACATCCACCAGCCCCGTTGTCTCTCCACCAAACGAGGCTAGGGTCCCCTCCCCCTCTTCTTCCTTAAATGTGAGGCGGAGCGTCGGAGAGTGGGAGAATACCAAACCAACATCTAGCCAGCCACCCTTATCATCAGCCGCTCGGTCACCCAAGAGGGCGGCCCCGATCGCGGCGGCCCTCTCGCAGCCTACTAGGAAGACGGCGCAGCCTATTGACTGCAAAGTCGCGCTACGCAGAACGTCTGTTGAGGCGGCGGGAGGATCGCCGGGAACGTCCCAAAAGCAGCCCCAAAAGCCCACCGACCGGGTCACCGAGGCACGACACTGCTTGCTCCGTGCGAAGTCACACTTGGGTGACTCACGGAACCTTCGGGCTGACCTCAAAGCCGGGATCACCCAGGCCGTGGAGCGGCTGTATCAACTGGTCAAGGAGGAGGCGGCGGCCGCCGCTTCGACAAAAGGGGTGGTGGTCGAGGCGGCCGCTAGTAAGGCGACTCCGCCCCCGGAAACCTCTCCAGCTGTAGACTCGCTGCTCGCTTCACTAGCGGAGCATAGCGCGTTGGTGAAGGAGAGCGGCGAGGAAATGAGGAGACTCCGGGCGACGTTGGAGGGACAGCAGGAACGCGCCGAAAAGCCGGCAACTTACGCGAGCGCTGCGGCCGGCAAGCAGTATGTGCCGCCGCCGCCGCTGCACTCGCTCGCTGGCAATGATACCAGCAGTGCCGTCGTCGATAAAATTAGAATTGCGGTGGACGCCAGGGAGACGGGCATCCGGGTCGACAAGGTCCGGAAAACCAGAGACCAGAAGGTCGTCGTGGGGTGCCGGACCCGGAGTGAGCTAGAGGCTGTCAAGAACAGACTGGGGGGCTCGACGGCAGGGTTAAAGGTGGAGGAGGCCGTCAACAGGGATCCCCTGGTGATGCTAGCGGACGTGTTATCTTACAACACGGACGACGACGTCGCCAGGGCGATCCTGAAACAAAATCAGCACCTCCTGGGCGAGCTCAAGAAGGACGAGGTGGGGGTCGCCGTAAAGTACCGGAAGCGAGCACGAAACCCCCTCGAGTGCCATGTGGTCTTGCAGGTCTCCCCCCCGGTATGGCAGATCCTGACCAAGGCAGGCCGTGCACACATCGACCTGCAAAGGGTGAGGGTCTATGACCAGACTCCCCTTGTGCAGTTTACGAAATGCCTTGGTTTCGGCCACGGCCGGAAACACTGCACCGGGGCGGAGGACCTCTGCTCGCATTGCGGCGACCCTCATCTGAGAGCGGAATGCCCATCGCACCTAGCCGGAGAGCCCCCCAAATGCTGTAATTGCAAGAAAGCCGGACATGACAATCTAGCTCACAACGGGTTTAGCCGAGATTGCCCGTTGCGCAGGCGGTGGGACGCAATAGCGCGGTCCACCGTCGCGTACTGCTAAAGGCGCCACCGCGATTAACGCGTCCACATCAGTTCCCACCTGGGAGAAAACTCCGAACAGGGCAATTGTGCAGCCGCCAGATGTCATACCGTGTTCTAGCCACGTTTATAAAGCCGCGCGCGCGATTTTTGTCCTCAACCTGGCGGAGAGCTGGGAGATAGGTCGGGGTGCGACGGCCTCGGGCCGCACCGCCGCTACCTTCAACGTGAAGCTGCAGGAAGGTGAGCGAACACACACACAGCGGACGACGAGGCTTTCAAAGAAGGCTAACTGGAGCCAGTTTCATGAGAAACTGGCCCAGTTAATGAAGATTAACACAGCAGCCCGTCGGACGAAACACAAATCAGGAACACTCAACTACTCCAAAACACTATAAACACAAACAACATACACATAACATGCACTGAAAACATTCCACTCACCAAAACACACACATCGCTCACCTTGCGTTGCGTTGCGGTCCGGGGAGTTAGCTGCTCCGAAGACCGAGTCTGCCGCCAGGAGAAAATGACAGCGTTGCGCGACCCCTCCCAAAAAGGCCGGGACGATTACAGGTTCTGCACAAAAAGGAGGAACATTCTGGGGAGACTGTGGGGGGCACGAGGTGCATTGGACCTCTAGTTTCACTTTATATATTTATTATTTAGTTAGGTATTATAAATACATAACACATTTTTTGACCAAAAAGAGGGCTTAGGGCAGCGCAATGTATTGGCATTCGCTAAGAGTTTGCGCCACCCCTGAGAAAGAACGCGTCGGCAAAAACACATAATATAAATAGCACACTACTCACATATATACATCCAAAATAACCAATGTATATAAACACTATTTATTTATTTATTAATTATCTATTTATGTCTAAAAGGAAGGCACACAGATGGGCTCAAGGTAGCGCAAAAATATTGAGTTACATCAAGAGTTGCGCGACCCTTGAGCAAGAAAAGTAAAGTAAAAGTATACATGTAAAAGACATACATTTATAACAACAATAGTATTCAAAAAAAGGCTACATTATTAATAGAAAGTATTATATATATTATAAATATAGCACAAAAATACACACATACATATATTATATATATAACCATAAATATAGAAACTAGTCACAGGAACAAACTAATAGTGAGCAAACAATAAACAAATAAAAGTTTAATAATAAACCGAACAAAAACAAAACCGCAAACAGATAGACAAACATTAAAATTATATTTATAAAAATAAAAACTGTAGACACAAACCAAAGAAACAAAAAGGTAAAGAAAATGACTGACCGACAAACAAACAAACAAACAAAGCAAAGAAACAAAAGAGCAGAATACAAACAAAATCAGAAACAAAATCAAACAATAATAAATAAAAATCAAACGAAAAAGCACATATTCAATTTCGGACAAAGTACAAACAAAACAATTGCAACAATTAATAACAAAAGGCAAAAAAAAAAAGAAACAAAATAAACTACTAACAATACATAAGCAAAATAATAATAAACAGGTAAATGACAGAAAAATCTAAGGATTAAAAGCACAAATATTTAAACAAAGTACAAATAAAACAAATGTAATAACCAACAAACAAAATAAAAATTACACACAATTATGACAAGTAACACAAATATGATTCACAACGCCCCTGCTCAAGGTAGGGAGTGGAGAACAGTCTAAAAACAAAAAAAAAAAAAAACCTAACCTGAGCTAACCTAACCTGAGCTAACCTAACCTGAGCTAACCTAACCTGAGCTAACCTAACCTGAGCTAACCTAACCTGAGCTAACCTAACCTGAGCTAACCTAACCTGAGCTAACCTAACCTGAGCTAACCTAATCTGAGCTAACCGGTTGACGTTTTTACACCCTTATAAGGTACCGCATATACAAGTGCAATACATCGTTAGACGCGGCTCCGTGAGCCCTGCACACTCCCGTAAATATTTCTGGAAAATCTTAAAAGGGAAAATTTTTATTAAAGAAAAACACTTAAAATTATAACAAAATTTAATAACTTTGTCATTTTTAGTCGTACAATAAATCTAGGGACGCCGCTGGACGCGCCTGAAGCTGCTCCACCCGAGTCCTGGAAAACAAAAAGGAATACAATTATTAGTTTTTTAAATATAATAGTTTTTTAGTATTTTTTCGAAATTTTTGCGTTTTTAAGCCCTTGTGCGAACGGGTTCAAATCTTCACAGTAGACGGGACTTCGCGCAGGCGACGCGTGTGCACCCTCAAAACAGAGCCGCCCATACAAAAATTGACCACCCGACGCTAAAAAACTGTCGAAATCACAAAAAATCGTGCCCGCCCATGCCCACCCTTAATTGATTTTTTATACAAAACGAAAAAATTTTTGTACCTTAATTGACACAGGGGGCCACGACAATCAGATATACACATATCACCGTATTTTTAATAGACATTTTGGCTTCTATAGCCAAAATTGACGGCCCCGGGCATTACTGACACAGGATAGTGCACTTTGATTTTGACTCACATGCCCTTATACAGCGTGTGATAATCATCTTTTAAATATACTATACACACTTTACAATTTGTTATACCTTATTTTATATTACACACCAGTTTTATATTGACAATTTTATTTTAGTGCGCCGTATTTTAATTTACTGCTCTTTAATACTCCCTAATAATGTACCTCGCTCGTACCCCCGCCACGAAGACATCCACCAGCCCCGTTGTCTCTCCACCAAACCAGGCTAAGGACGGTCCCCTCTCCCTCTTCTTCCTCAAATGTGAGACGGAGCGTTGGAGAGTGGGAGAACGCCAAACTGACATCTAGCCAGCCCCCTTCATCATCAGCCGCTCGGTCACCTAAGAAGGCGGCCCCGGTTGCGGTGGCCCTCTCGCAGCCTACTAGGAGGCCTGCGCAGCCAATGGACTGTAAAGTCGTGTTGCGCAGAACATCCGTCGAGACGGCGGGAGGATCGCCGGGAACGAGCCAAAAACTGCCCCAAAAACCCACGGACCGGGTCACCGAGGCACGGAACTGCTTGCTCCGTGCGAAGTTGCATTTGGGTGACTCACGCAACCTTGGAGCCGACTTGAAAGATGGTATCACCCAAGCAGTGGAGCGGCTGTACCAGTTGGTGAAGGAAGAGGCGGCGGCCGCCACTTTGCCTTCGGAGATCTCCCCAGCCATCGACTCGCTGCTCACTTCACTAGCGGAGCATAGCGCGTTGGTGAAGGAGAGCGGCGAGGAGATGAGGGAACTCCGGGCGGCGATGGGGAGACAACGGGAACATGTGGAAAAGCCTGCAACCTACGCGAGTGTTGCGGCCGGCAAGCAGTACGTGCCGCCGCCGCCGCTGCACTCGCTCATAGTGAGCTCCGACGACGGCAACGATACCAGCAGTGCCGTCGTTGACAAAATAAGAATCGCGGTGGACGCAAAGGAGACGGGCACCCGGGTCGCCAGGGCGATCCTGAATCAAAGTCAGCACCTCCTGGGCGAGCTAAAGACGGACGAGGTGAGGGTCGCCGTAAAGTACTGGAAGCGAGCACGAAACCCTCTCGAGTGCGGGGCGGAGGACCTCTGCTTGCATTGCGGCGACCCTCATCTTAGAGCGGAATGCCCATCGCATCTAGCCGGGGAGCCCCCCAAATGCTGTAATTGCAAGAAAGCTGGACATGATAATCTGGCTCACAACGGGTTTAGCCGAGATTGCCCGTTGCGCAGGCGGTGGGACGCAATAGCGCGGTCTACCGTCGCGTACTGCTAAAGGCGTCACCGCGATTAACGTGCCCACAATTATTACTCCTCCTCGGGAGAACACTCCCAACTGGGCAAACAAGCAGGTACCAAATGTCGGCGACACCCCGACTTTCGCGACTACACGAGGGGGCATATCGTACCTTAGCCACGTTTATGAAACCGCGCGCACGATGGTTATCCTCGACCTGGTGGAAAGCTGGAAGATAGACCAGTGTGCTACGATCTCGGACCGATGCGAGGCCACTTCAGCTGAGATTGTGCGGTATCCGCGTATTACCCTGCCAGCCAGGACTATTTGTGGACTGTTTGTTTGTGTTTGTGTGATTTTGTGGACTACTTGAATCTGAAGAGGGCCGATTAGGACTTAAATTAACCAACGTCGTTAATAAATTATTAGCCAATAAAGTGCATACTAAAACTGCTCTATACATTTTATTAGAGATTTTCTTAAAAGTTTGGTTAAATCTTATAGGTTCTCTTAGAGGTCTCTGTAGATTTTTTATGACATTAAACTATATTGATATTTATGGAATTTAATTAATAATACATTCCGTAATAATCATCTGTCTCCTGATTAAAACGATTCCGAGATTAGATACTCTTAGTAATCATGAAAGCCAGTTTGACCAGCATCATTGTGCAGTAGTCAGCAACGCCATGAGGTCGGTACTCGCGCTGCTCGTGATTGTCGCCGTGGGCGCGGGGAGCGTGCGCGCTGATCGCTACCACCCGGCAGGCCCCGCCGGCCGCGCGGCTGCCGTCAACCGCGCCGAGACCAACTCCGCCTTCTGGTCGCAAGAAGCGCAGGCAGCTATCGACGCCCGCCTGGCGCACACCGAGAGCGTGCAGAAGGCGCGCAACGTGGTCATGTTCCTGGGAGACGGCATGTCCGTGCCCACACTCGCCGCCGCGCGCACGCTGCTCGGACAGCGCCGCGGCGCCACCGGCGAGGAGGCCAGGCTGCACTTTGAGAGTTTCCCTACGGTTGGGATGGTTAAGGTAAATCTAGGTACACGACACTGTACTAAGCCAAGTTGGGCGAATAATTACGGCGGCGGACACCGGTGTGTAATCTACACGAACCACCAACTATTTCCAACCACCCCCAAAAACATAATTGTTTTATTGACCTATAAAGTTGTAACTGACATTTTGCCGAAGCCTTGATAAAACCACAAATATCGTTCACTTTTGTGACTACAAATTGTACGTACAAAGCGTTTTTTTTTGTTGAAACTTATTTTTACCCGACTACGGCGAAGGAAAAAGGAGGGTTATGAGGTTGACCGGTATGTATGTATTTATGTATGTATGTATGGATGTTCATCTGTTCCCTCATAACTTCTAAACCATCTATCGTAAAATAACAAATGAGGTATCACTGGTAGCGTCTTAATTGTCCACTGGTTATAGGCTACGTAATGTTGCAATAAATTGTATATAGCGCCCTCTAGGACTCATGAAGATAAGAAACAGTTTTTTTCTTCTACTAAATATGGTCGTGCTGCATATCAAATTAAAGGGCTTAATTAACACATTTCAAATATTATAATATATTGTATTAGTAAATCATACATGGTACCCTTTAGAGTGCGTCATAAACCTATGTGTAGCAAGCTAACTAACCTATATTTTTTTGTTTAAGACCACGGCTTTCAAAGAGAATGTTTTCTTGTTTCATACTTTTTAGAACGTGGGTTTTTTGTAGTCGGGTTTTAGTTTTTGAACTTCTTTTTTGTAGGAGACGGATAAATGATTGTAACATTTGTTCGCGTAACAAATCCCGTGCACACTATCGGTACAGACTCCCGACTTTGTAACGGTGTCGGTGTTCGCTTCGGAAAAATGTTACTAATGTAGACGCATCATACAAGATTTCGATAAAAAGTGATTGGTCGCGACGATAGGTCGTGGTGGAGCAAATGAAACGTGTAGTGGACTATATATAATGGGTCTTACTTATAAAAATAATGCTTATTAATACTAAGCTACCTCTCAATTGACTAACTGAACGATGAAACACTATTTTAATCTGCCAAAACTCAGACGGTTAGCATAGAGCATGACCAAATTATTCGACTAAATAACGAAATGGAACGAACAATTGAGCATAATTGACAAAATGTTCATGTTGATCCATTCAACAAAAATGACATTGTCACAGCTCTTTGAAGCCCGCCAGGCGCCATCTTATTTAAGAACTATAATTAAACAACGGTTCACCGCTGTTTAAATTTTCTGTCACTTAGTTAGCACATAACAGCATCACACGCTGAATAACGTTTATAGGTAAGATTTTTCACCTGAGACACCGTTGAAAGTGGTTGCTATGTGAAAAATAATTGAGTTTTAGTCATGGATTTAAGAGTTAGTCAGTTGACAAGTAGCTAAGTATTATTTTGCGTTATTTTTATAAGTAAGGCTGATTATTGTGTAATATTAAAAGGAAATAATTACAACGGTCGATTGGACTAACAATTAACATGAAAATTAAGTAGACGCTAAGAAAATTCGTAAGCACAGCCATGCCTTGAGGCGTGCAACAGCTGACTGGTGAACTAAACTGGTCCACGCACGGCTGAGCTTACGCGTATTCTTAGCTTCTTTAGAAAAATTACTGATTTTGATGTCTTGCCAAGTAACATGTTTAGAACCTAATGTGAACTCGGCCCCTTTCTCATAAAGCCTCTCCCGTCCTTTCACGAATCAACACCCTGATTAGGAATTTATACAAGGTGTTGATTTGCATCCTTGCCAAATTTTAGGAGCTTGTCATAAAAAAATAGAAGTAATCAAATATAATTATGATACCTGGCCAATATTTAATAGATGCTTGTTTTTTTAGTTGCAACTATCAAGTAACAGTATTCCAGTATACTCCTCTCGCAAATTTCAGAATCGCCCAGTTGCGTATGCGGTAGGCAGAGTTGTCGCGCGGCTATATCAATGTGTACATAGCGCCTAAACCCTCTGGCGAGATGGCTATCCCGAATTTGAAAATCACGTCAAAAAAAAAGATTTCAAAACCTATTTATTTTATTATTGATTTGTGCTAAGAATCACGAGCATAGTTAACTCCTTGAACTTGACCAGGATGCAAATCAACGCCTTGTATTTGGATAATGTTTCAGACATACTGCGCGAACGCCCAGGTGGCGGACTCTGCGTGCACTGCTACCGCGTACCTGTGTGGGGTGAAGACGACGTACGCCGCCATCGGCGTGACGGCGGCCGTGGCGCGCGGCGACTGCGACGCGTCCGCGGACAGGAGCCGCCACGTGCAGTCCATCGCCGAGTGGGCGCTCGCAGACGGGCGCGACGCGGGTCAGTGCTCGCGCTATACCTAACTTGCATGTTAATGTAACTGATCAACATTTCTTGTCGTGCTCGTTATTTACCACGACAACTCTATCTTTGAGAGGTGGGGCACTCATGATCCATCCGATCGCCGAAATTGCGGCCAGGAATTTAGCCAAGTATGAGTCGGACTCGCACATTTTAGCTATGGCTAACGGAATCCTTAAAATGTCTGAGTGCGATGTGGATGGAGTTGCAAAATTAATTATATTAGTAATAATGAATAAGAAAGTTCTTAGAATACATTTTAGTTTTACTTACATAACAAGAAGCAAGTTTTCTTGTTCCTTGGTCAGATAAAAATTGAAAAACTCGGTTTTGGGCCTAACCGTTACGTAAATGAGAGAAATGTACCAAAAACCGGCCAAGTACGAGTCGGACGCGCGCGAAGAACGATGAGTTCCGTACCATCATCATTATCATTACATAGTATAAAACAAAGTCGCCCTTTTCCCCTTGTACGCGTTAATCTTTAAAACTACGCAACGGATTTTGATGCGGTTTTTTTTAATAGATAGAGTGGTTAAAGAGGAAGGTTTATAATTATGTATAATAACATCCATTAAATAGCGGAGAAATACTGTTATTTTTGAGGTTTCTAATGTGATGTCGTAAATAATTTCTTTTTTTTTTCCGCTTACATTGCAAACGCAGGCTGAACCCTACGAGATTTATCAAAATAATGTACTAAGTATTGTACACATTGAAAAGGTCTACAGAAAAGTCCGCGATGGTATATGTCTATCTCTTATGGATATCCCACAATAACACTTTTTTGTCATTTACTTTTTAATTAATTTATTAAGTAATTTTCGAAGCGATTTTAACCAATACAGCATTAATCCTTATCCAATTAAATACCTTAAACACATTGTTGATTTAATATAGATATTTATATATGGCCTTTTACAGCATATGATTTAAATGAAAATTTTCGAAGATATTACAGATTTAAAAATTGCGGGACGTAGCGTTTGCGGCAGAGCGGGCCGCTATGTTTTTGTAGTGTATTTAGTATCAGCATTGCACCCGTGCGAAGCCGGGGCGGGTCGCTAGTTATCTATAAAAACGGTCAAAAAACACGTTTTGTATGGGAGCCCCCTTAAGTATTTGTTTTATTTTAATTTCATTATTTATTTTTAAAGTGTTTTAAAGTCTTAGTAATAGGGTCAAGTTTTACCCTTTGGGTACGAAACCTTAAAAATTGCCTATTTTACTTAATGAACCCATTTAAATCTTAGACTTTATAACAAAATGTAGAAAATAAGTAGATTTCTATTTAAGACACGTCTAGTATCCTCCCATACATGTATCTGTACTGCTCGTACCACTACGCAGGTATCGTGACCACGACGCGGATCACGCACGCGTCTCCGGCGGGTGTGTACGCCAAAGTGGCCGACCGAGACTGGGAGTACAATCTGCCCGTGGAGGCCGCCGGCTTCGACACCGAGCGCTGCCCAGACATCGCGCTCCAACTCGTACACCAGCATCCTGGCAACAAGCTCAAGGTGCGTATTGATACTGTTGTGCGCGATACCAGTCGACGTTCCCAATATTGAAGTGTCAGGCACGTCACTTCAAACGCAGAGTGTCCGGGTGTGAATCCGCAAATATCTATTTATGGAGGTATTCTACGTGCTCATTAAAGTTTCAAGTAAATTTTGAGTGTCAGCCAGTGCACATTACTTACATTACATTACACTAAACTCATTTGCAGGCTTTGCAAGACGGAATTGTAACGTGCAATAATAATTACTGATACTTAATTTATTCAGAGTTTACAAACATGCTCCAAAACCGTCACCGCGAAAATTGCGTAACTTACACTAATGAGAAAACTGTGACCATTTTTTTTCGGATCGGAAATCATCACATATAACTCCTCCCTCCCTCAGTGTCAGACTTTTAAAACCCATCCATGTTTCTTCTCACGTTCCGGGGGCGAAGTATCTCCTTCGAATAACCCGCAGCCTTGGCAGGCATCGGCCCTCCGATTTGCCGACAGCGCGCGTGGAACACGAACACGGTCTGTCATTATACAACGTACGGACGGTGAGCTACCCATTGCTCACCGTCCACAGGCCCGCGTCTACGGTGGCCGGGAGTCGTCACGCGTTTCCTGACGCCCAGAGCGTCTCCCGCGGCAAAATTGTGAACTAGAAGCTAGTCAAAATTTTATCTCAGTGATAATTAATGTTACTTGTGAAAATGGTATAATAAAAAAAGAGGCATTTTTGCCAGATTGAGACTGAGATTAGAACGTACCTTGGTATTTATCATTAAATGCGAGAATCACGAGCAGCCTGTCCATGCTGCACATCTTGCGACTGTAATGATAATGACCATGAATGTCGTATAAGATTCAATAGGAATGTCACTTAATTGTTTCAAACATAGAAGATCAAAATATTAAAATGTGTTTTGTGTGTTCAGGTAATTTTAGGTGGCGGTAGACGGAACTTTTTGCCAAACGATGTTGTCGATGAAGAAGGATCCTTCGGTAGACGGACGGACAACCGTAACTTAATAAGAGAGTGGCAACAAGACAAAACAAGTCGCCAAGTAACTCATGAATATATTTGGAATCGTGATCAGCTAATGCGTGCCAACAACAGCCTGCCCGAGTATCTTTTAGGCCTCTTCGAGAATAATCATTTGCAATATAACATGGAATCGAATTTACAAACAGAACCCACACTGGTTGAGCTGACTGAGGTGGCGATTCGCTCATTGAGTCGGAACGAGAAGGGCTTTTTCTTATTCGTGGAGGGAGGCCGCATCGACCACGCCCACCACGACAACCTCGTAGAGCTAGCCCTCGACGAGACACTGGAGATGGACGCAGCCGTGTTGCGCGCCGCCGAGATGCTGTCCGAGGACGACTCGCTCATAGTGGTGACGGCAGACCACTCGCACGTCCTGGCTTTCAGCGGATACTCGCAACGTGGCAATGACATCCTTGGTCCCTCCAGAGACTTGGGAGATGACAACATGCCTTACATGACACTGTCGTACACCAACGGGCCTGGCTTCCGTGCTCACGTGAATGGTACTCGACCAAACGTAACTGCTGAGGATAATTTCCGTAAGTATTAATAACTGGTTCCTAAGTTTAAGCACGAAGATTGTCCTTACGATGTGTAACGAACATAAAAAAATTACTTCTCAGGAGAACTGAACTGGACGTCCCACGTGGATGTGCCGCTCGAGTGGGAGACTCACGGCGGCGACGACGTGGCGGTGTTCGCGCGCGGGCCGCACCACTCCATGTTCACGGGGCTGTACGAGCAGAGCCAGCTGCCGCACCTCATGGCGTACGCCGCCTGCATCGGGCCCGGCCGGCACGCCTGCAGCAGCGCCACGCACGTCGCGGGTGCGCCGCTCGCATTTGTCGCCGTCTTTGCACTACTCACTTCTCTTTTTATACAATAATCTATGACTTATAGTCTATGCTCAATAATTTCTCTTTATAATCTGTATTATTATAGTAAAACTGAAGTGTTTTTTTTATTGTTGAAATGCGCTAATATCTGGAACTGAAAGTCGGATTGGAAATTCTTTTAGTTTATTATAATAGCCAGATTCTTAAGGAATAGTATAAGCTATATAAAAATCTATCAATATAAGAATCTTAATGCCTTGATTGTTATTTGTAAAATGCACCGCAAGCGCGCATCTGGAAACCGACTTGATATCGAGATATCGAACGTCATTTTCATGTTTTATGGTTTATTAAAACAAACATAAATTATTAAAAAAAAAAAAAAAAAAAATATCTTGGGACAACTCACACACGGCTATCTGATCCCAAGCTAAGCAGAGCTTGTGTTATGGTAACCAGACAACTGATATACATACTTATATAATTTATAAATACATACATATTATAGATAAATCACACCCAGACACAGAACAAACAATCATGCTCATCACACAAAGTTTGTCCTGGGTGGAAATCGAACCCACGACCTCCGGCTTAGCAGTCAGGGCCGCTAAATACTAGACCAACTGGGCCCGTCAATTATGTTATTGTAGTACACATACCATCACGCCTGTATTCCCCGAAGGGTTAGGAGGTGTACCAATGACACCCACAGTTCGCTGGTATGTTTTTAGGTCCCATGTAATAGGGGGCGAGCCTATTGCCATTAACCGGGCACATATCCAAACTCCGAGCTGCTATTGAGAAATTCATAGAAAAACCCAATAACACTTTTTGCTTGACCTGGGAATCGAACCCAAGACCTCTAGCGTAGCAGTCGCGTTTAGGACCACTAGGCTAACGAGGCAGTTATTGTAGTAGTAATTAAATACGTGTAAGTGTAAGTAAAATAAATACGTGTGCACAGTTAATCATTTGCGTTACATTGCGTGCCACAGTTAATACCAGTCTACAATACCGGAATATAAGTCGTTTCCCAGAGCCCCAGGTGCTGCCTGTCCTCGTTCAATACTCGTGTGCTTATAACACACTATGTTTTTGATTAACGTTTATGTAGGTCTGTTTTGTTTAATTACGCAAAAAAACCCAGGTATTATGCGATATTTTTACAATGTCTTTACGCTAGTTATAAAAATTAGACTTGCTATTATAATAGTGCATGTGTAATCGTAGTTTATTGTGGATTATTAATAATGATGTAAATAAATATATTGTTTTCTATTATTATTTAAAGAATCTTTTTAGGACAACTTTTAATCAGTCTGCATAATAATTACAAAATTATAATTACATACTACACGCCTGAATTCCCTGAAGGGTTGGTCAGGTGTATCAATGTACACCCGCAGTCCGTCATCTTACAAATAACATGTTCCAATCATTGTCATCCCATTTATTGTTTCCACTTTATAATCTAAAAAGATCTAAGAATTCTCTTAGTTGATGAGACTACATACGAGTAGCTCACCAAGGAAAGAATTGTAGGGCGACAAAACCGAACTGCAAGTATCTCACCGACATCACACTACCAACCGAAGTACTTAGAATTCGTTTGCCGAAAATATGAACAAATTCGGTATATTATATTGTCAAGAGAATGTTCGCATAGTACAACTATTTGATAATGTTCACATCTATTGAGCGTTATCAATGCGAATCCACTATTTCGCGCTTAACCCGTAATCAAATTAATTGGAATACATTTATCTAAATTTCATTATTATCATTTACTTGCTTCCCTATAAAACGTTATAAAGATTAGATACTCTTGACAATCATAAAAGCCAGTTTAACCGGCGTCATTGTACAGTAGTCAGCAACGCCATGAGGTCGGTACTCGCGCTGCTCGTGATTGTCGCCGTGGGCGCGGGGAGCGTGCGCGCTGATCGCTACCACCCGGCAGGCCCCGCCGGCCGCGCGGCTGCCGTCAACCGCGCCGAGACCAACTCCGCCTTCTGGTCGCAAGAAGCGCAGGCAGCTATCGACGCCCGCCTGGCGCACACCGAGAGCGTGCAGAAGGCGCGCAACGTGGTCATGTTCCTGGGAGACGGCATGTCCGTGCCCACACTCGCCGCTGCGCGCACGCTGCTCGGACAGCGCCGCGGCGCCACCGGCGAGGAGGCCAGGCTGCACTTTGAGAGTTTCCCTACGGTTGGGATGGTTAAGGTAAATATTAAAAATGACCTCTTCCTCGCCCTGGCACCAGTGACTGATTAGCTGCAAGGACATCGTTTGTCTTAGGACGGACGTGTGATGACGAAGGATAAAAACACCTGTGGATAAAAGAGTTATGAATATAATGCTCATGAATGGAGAGGGAGAAGGAAAAGTTACTAAAAGAGAGTGAGGGATGATAGCGATAAGAAGACAATGAATGATGTCGTGGCAGTTTCAACGGGGTCTAAAAGTCGGTATGTAATTACACCATGGTATAAGTATGGCTCATGTTTCAGACATACTGTGTGAACGCACAAATCGCTGACTCGGCGTGCACTGCCACCTCGTATTTGTGTGGAGTTAAGAACAATTACGGTGTAATCGGAATAAACGCGGCCGTAGGACGCAACGACTGCGAAGCTTCCACGGACACCAGCACACACGTGCAGTCCATTGCCGAGTGGGCGCTCGCCGACGGCCGCGACGCTGGTGAGTCGGAGATGTTAATGATGTCTATCTGGAATATTATGCCAAGTTACAGCTAATCTGTCAGGGACAACATTATTTAATACACTAGCACTTCACCCTGTGTTTGTAATTGAAAAACAGGCTGTAATTTGGGAGTTGATTCATCAGTCAGTGAGTGAGTCAGTTAGTTAGTTAGTTAGGATTTTTCTTTTTTCCCCATTGCCCATAAAACAGTCGACACGTTCAGATAATTATTCATTTAAAGCATATTTATTCCAACGTGGCGTTTTTCCCTGTTTGTCGGTTTGGGTGCATTTTTAAATATAATATGGATAGCTAACTTTTGCCAGCTATTTCGTCCACATGAGTGTTGGTGTTGTTAGCTCTTTGTCAAACACAAATACCCAGAAGTAATTAATTATTACCCAAATATTCTTTTTGTTCATGTCTGTTTCGTTTTCAACTCAGGTATTGTTACTACGACGCGTATTACGCACGCGTCTCCGGCGGGTGTGTACGCTAAAGTGGCCAATCGTACTTGGGAGTACAACGAGCAGGTGGAGGAGCATGGCTACGACACGGACCGCTGCCCGGACATCGCGCTCCAACTCATTCGTAAACACCCTGGCAACAAGCTCAAGGTTCGTACATACCGGGCCAGAATCGAAAATTATAGCGTAAAGATAAAATAGCAATAGAAAAGAATAGCTGAATAGATTTTAATAATACCTATTGTTGTATGCCAAGAGGCAAGGAGAACAAAGTAAACAATTAAATACTTCAATTTCATTAAACTGGTAATGAATAATATCAGTAAAAGAGTTTCTCTGAAAAATACTAAGTAATGTCATCCGGACATCATGCCTAAAATAAAATGTACATGTGAGAAGTTCGACGAAATATTTCTTTTAATATAGTTTTAGGACATAGAATTCCTTGCCATAGAATTTTTGACGAAAGCGTTTTTTGTGTTCAGGTAATATTAGGTGGCGGTAGACGGAACTTTTTGCCAAACAATGTTGTCGATGAAGAAGGATCCCGTGGTAGACGTACAGATAACCTGGACTTAATAAAAGAGTGGCAACTAGAGAAAAGGAGTCGCCAAGTTACTCATGAATATATTTGGAATCGTGATCAACTAATAAGCGTTAACAATAGCCTGCCCGAGTATCTTTTGGGTTTGTTCGAAAGTGACCATATGCAATATCACTTGGAATCGAATCTAGTCATGGAACCCACCCTGGCGGAGATGACTGAGGTAGCCATTCGTTCGTTGAGTCGGAACGAGAAGGGCTTCTTCTTATTCGTAGAGTGACACTTATCGCTTGACGAGACACTGGAGATGGACGCGGCCGTGGCGCGCGCCACCGAGATGTTGTCCGAGGACGACTCGCTCATAGTGGTGACGGCAGACCACGCGCACGTCATGACCTTCAACGGATACTCGCAACGTGGCAATGACATCCTTGGTCCCTCCAGAGACATAGGAGATGACAACATGCCTTACATGACACTATCGTACACCAACGGACCTGGTTTCCGCCCGCATGTGAACGGTAGCAGACCCAACGTTACCGCCGAAGAGCATTTCCGTAAGTACATACATAGGTATTCGTAAGTTCAGGAAATAAATCGCTACGCCGCGCGCCGTATGTGTTGTAATGTGTTTCAATTATTTTGTAGGAGAACTAAACTGGACGTCGCACGTGGACGTACCGCTGGATTCGGAGACTCACGGCGGCGACGACGTGGCGGTGTTCGCGCGCGGGCCGCACCACTCCATGTTCACGGGGCTGTACGAGCAGAGCCAGCTGCCGCACCTCATGGCGTACGCCGCCTGCATCGGGCCCGGCCGGCACGCCTGCAGCAGCGCCACGCACGTCGCGGGTGCGCCGCTCGCATTTGTCGCCGTCTTTGCACTACTCACTTCTCTTTTTATACAATAATCTATGATTTAAGTCTATGGTCTATGCTATGTAATTTAATATTTATTCTATGAATTTAATGAAAGATTTATAATCTTTATAGTATCGCGATTGTTTATCTGTTTTTTTTCTTAAAGACTGAAATTGAAAAATTCTTGGTGTTCTTTTCATTAGGCATTAGCTCTGAAATTTCGACCGAGGTGAGTAGGATTAGCTTGTCAGAGTCATATTGGCGTTCCCTGGCACTTTAAATAAAAGAAGTGAAAGTGTCTTTAAATAAAAGAAGTAAAAGTGAAAGAGTCACCTCACAATTTGCGTACATTTAAACTTGGTGATGACATGTTAGCACATGATACTCGTAGTAACAGTCGCGCAGCAGGTAGATCTGTTCTTATTAATATACAGTGTAACATAGATTGTACATAATTATTATAAATATGAATGTTAGATAATAAAACATGAATAATAAAGCTAGCACACTAATGCCCTTTTTTTTTTAGACGGGAAATCATCAAATTACTTCCTCCGCCCTGGGCGGGGCGGGAGGCTGTGTCAGACTTTTACTGACTAAAACCCGTCTATGTTCCTTCATGTGCCCTTTGCGTTCCGGGGGCGCGGTATCTCTTTCGAACAACCAACAGCCCGGCAGGCATCGGCCCTCAGTGGCCCCTTCCAAGTTTTGCTGACATCTCTTTGAGGCGCGCGTGGAACACGAACACGCCCTCGACACGGTCTGTCGTTAGTAAACGTACGGACGGTGAGCTACCCATTGCTCACCGCCCACAGACCCGCGTCTACGGTGGCCGGGAGTCGTCTCATGGCTCCCGACGCCCGGAGCGTCTACTGCGGCGGCCGCTGGGACGGGGGACTCTTCTCTCCCTCTCCCGTCCCACCGCCTCCTTCTCTTAGCATTACAGCTTCGCAGAAGGAAGCGACTGCTTCCCATTCCCTCTTGCCCCGGACCATAGCCTGAACCAGTGCCGGACGCGAGAGGTCGCTGCCGCCGATGGCCGCCACGAGGACTCGGCGGTGCTCCGCCCGAGCGGGGCACACTGCCAACGTATGCTCCACCGTGTCAAAATTAAAAAAAAAAAAAAAACAAAATTCAAAGCATTTATTTCAATTAGACCATTTACAGGCACTTTTGAATGTCAAGAAGTTACAGTTTAAAGTTGAAGCTAGTTGCTCGTTCCAAAGCGTAGATCTCTATGGAGAAGAACGAGCAAGAAACTCCATGAACACTCCTTTTCTTCAATTTGATTTTACAAAATCTTGGTTACAATATTCATGTTGCTTCTATATGTGAAAACAATGAAGGTGAATATTAAACAATTAAATAATACTAATAAAGATGTAGGCCATGGCAGATAAGAGATGACCAATCCCAACTGACAGCGCCCGTTCACGAACATGACGCGTGCATCAGCACCGTTCAGCTCAACCATCTTGGAGGGAACTGAACGATCCAATGCACGCGCCACCGTCAGCGAGACATTTAAGTGAGCATGACAAAGCTCTCATCCGCTATGCCCTTAATGTCCAACACATAGTAACTTAAGAGAAAAAATATAATAAGTTGCCCCATGGTACTCACATTTACAAAATCGAAATAAATGATGTTAAGTTATATAAAACAAAGTTTTCCAGTGAACCTATTTGACAGATGACCTGTGGTATGTTAAAAAAGAAACAATAATAATAACGTAAACGTTATTTACGTCAATAAAAAAGGTGCTAAGAAACAACATTCCCTTTAAAAAGAAATATATATATTTCATTATGTTTATTAATTTGGAAGCCCGAGTGGCTGTGGAGCAGGACCAGCATTAAGCCAAGCATTTTTATTTAAATCAAATCAAATCAAATCATTTATTTCAATTAGGCCATTAAAAGGCACTTTCGAACGTCAAAAAAAATTAAAACTAATGAATCTAGTTGCCCATTCCAAAAGGTAGTTTCGTATGGAGAAGAACAAGAAACTCCATACATACTCTTTTTAAAAAAAACGTATTACATTATATTGTACAATTACATGCATTCCATAATAAAATATGCTAATGTCAAAACGATCTGTTAACAATAAAAGTCACTCAAAGTACTACAATGCGTACTAAGTGCCACGAATTAAGAAATGAAAGCTAAACCAATTGTAATACTTAACACCAATATTGAGATCGAAGATGATCACTTCTAACATTTGAAAGGCAACGAATCAGTGTGTGAGCCATAGTAATCACCAAAAGTAACATTATTGTCTAAGAGAAAAAAAGAAATAGTAATAATAGTCAAAAATAAATTACTAATTTAATTAGCAACCAGTTGATTTTGTCAAGACTAAATTGTCCAGTGGAGCAGGACCAGCATGTTTCCAAGCATTTTTATCTTGGATATAATCCTCTAATTTGTAATATGCTTGTTTACAAAGTGTACTCTTAATAATTTTTTTAAATTTAGTTTCATTTAGTTTTAGTATATCGCAAGGTATTTTATTGTAACATTTAACACAGTACCCCATGAAAGATGTGTGCACTTTTGATAATCTAAAAAATGGTTGTGCTATTTTGTCCTTATTTCTGGTATTAAAATTGTGTCTATCACTTATTTTATCAAAAAGATGTAGATTTTTTCTTACATACATAATATTTTCATAAATGAATTGACAGGGCACTGTCATAATATTAATCTTTTTAAATAGTTCCCTAAGAGATTCGCAGCGACGGAGATTATAAATGGCTCTGACAGCTCTCTTTTGTAAAATAAAAATGGATTCAATATCAGCAGCCCGACCCCACAGTAAAATGCCATACGACATAATGCTATGAAAGTAGCTAAAATAGACCAAACGCGCAGTTTCGACATCAGTTAACTGTCTAATCTTCCTAACAGCAAAAGCTGCTGAGCTTAGCCGCCCTGCAAGAGATGTTATATGTGGTCCCCATTGTAATTTCTCGTCTAGCGTGATTCCTAAGAAAATAGTTTGATTAACAAAAGCCAGTTTTTCGCCATTCAATATAAGGTCACATACATTACTTCTAACATTTGGTAAAGAAAATCGAATACATTTGGTTTTCTTTTCATTTAGTACCAAATTGTTTACCGTGAACCAATTTTGAACCCGAAGAATTGAGTTATTTACGTCGTCAAGATTATTGGAACGTCTGTCTATTTTAAAAATTAATGACGTATCATCCGCAAATAACACCATCTTAGGTTGATTTTGCAGTAATTGTGGCAAATCATTTATATAAGCTAGAAATAGGAATGGACCTAAAATCGAACCTTGAGGAACTCCCATTGTCATTTCAGACCCCAATGAGTTTACGCCGTTCACCTGAACTTTAACCTGTCTATTTTCCAGGTATGATCTCATTAAATCAAGAGATGTGTTTCTAATGCCATAGTGCGCCAGTTTCAATAATAGCGTCTCATGGTGCACACAATCGAACGCTTTTGAGAGGTCGCAAAAGATTCCAATGGCATCCTTTGCTTCCTCCCAGGCAGTAAAAACGTTTTTTATTAAGGAGACACCGGCGTCAGTTGTACAACGCCCTTTGGTGAAACCATACTGTTGATCGTGCAAGATGTTGTTGCAGTTGAAATGATTGAGCATTTGATTGAGCATCACTTTTTCGAACACCTTGCTGAAAACCGGCAAAATCGACACAGGTCTATAATTATTGGTGTCTTTGCTATCCCCGGACTTAAATAGTGGAATAACCTTGCTGTGCTTCATTAAAGTAGGAAAAACTCCTTGGTCTATACACAAATTAAATATCAAAGCTAAATAGGGTGCTACTGTCTCAATTATTGATTTACATACATTAGTAGACATGCCCCACAAATCTTCGGTAACC
Organism: Caradrina clavipalpis; assembly: GCA_932526535.1. Taxonomy (NCBI): domain Eukaryota; kingdom Metazoa; phylum Arthropoda; class Insecta; order Lepidoptera; family Noctuidae; genus Caradrina; species Caradrina clavipalpis. The sequence goes on along the minus strand of OW052104.1, from coordinate 15,551,542 downwards.
TTGCTCTTGAGTTGTTTAAAAGTCTTTATAACAACTAGAGGGTTAATGTGTTTAAATTTAAATTCCTTGGGACAGGTTGAAACATTCGCCCTTACTAAATCAATAGCAAGTGCTGGCGAGGAATTTAAAGTTTCAGTAGTTTTTATTGGAATATTGGTAAAGAATGTTACAAATTCCTGAGCCACATCAATATTTGTGCTTATGGGACCTCGGGAAGTCCCTAGACTATAATCAGCATTATGTCTTTTATTTCTATTTGTTTCGTTATTAATAATTTGCCAAACCGTTTTTATTTTATTATCCGCTGATTTAACCTTGTTACTAATGTACAAGGCTTTAGCTAATTTACAGGTATTTTTAAAAATTTTTGAGTAAGTCGCAACATACTTATTAAAACTTTCAGTATTTACATAAGGCTTAAGGCCATACAACTCAAATAGTCGTTCCCTACTTTTTCTGATACCTTTAGTTGCCCAATCACTAAATAAAAATTTTGGGCATATTGTTTTGGTTTTTTTCTTAAAAATATTATTAAACTCTGTTTGCACAACTGAAAAGAATTCTTCATACAAAGTATTACCACCACTTACATCAAGGCCCTGAACGCATAATTTATTAATTAAAGTGCAATTATTTTTTTTTAAATTACCAGATGTTATTGGTCTTGACTGTATCTGCACTTTTTGTAACGGTGTTTTGTACTCAAAAGAGACAGTTTGTCCGCTGTGATCAGAAGGAAGATAATTTACTATGGCTTTATCTAAGTAGTTGCAGTCACAAAAAACATTACCAGTACATGTAGCAGTAGTCAAAGTTATTCTAGTTGGTTCTAGAAAAACATATGACAGGTTGAAAGATTTAAAGAGACTTATTAATCTACTGCTATTTGAATTATTTTCTAAAATATTGATATTAAAGTCTCCACAGATTACTACAGATTGTCCTCGGGGCGATCCACACAATGGTGAAACCCGGGCGTTTCCTCCCGCCCGATGAGGTGCAGGAACCTCCCGAAACTTCCGTGTCCGGTGAGGACCTGCGTCAGGCGGTAGGTGAGGGTGCCGTGGCGCCGCTCTAGCCACTCCTCAAAGAGGAGACTTACCACCTCAATTAAGGCGAGCCCTGCACAAGGTTGCGACAGTCGCTCTTTCTATGTCGCCATGAGATCGAGCCGGAGGTCCGTCCGCCGGTCGGCAATTTGCCGCGGCAGCGGAGTTTCCCCCCGGCCTAGTGCCTCCGCGCGCCACACGTGTAGGCGCGCGAGGACCAGCGCCTCTAGATCCCACGGCGGCAATCCGGCAAGGAGGCTCGCTGCCTCGCCGGAGATCGTAAGGTATACCCGGATGACCCTTATGGGGATACACTGATGCCCTTGAATTAACCCTTTACTTGATACCGTATCTTATAATGCACACATTCTAAGAAAAAATATTTGAGTAAAGTTTTGGTACTTATGTTTCTTTTTATTTTTTAACTGATATATGAGAGAGTTGTAGTTGGTAGAAAAAATAGTATTTATCACATCTGCCTACAATTGAAGTCAGTAGATCGCAAGATAGCGGAGCGTGCGCGTGCGCCTACGAGTTATAAGGTAAACATCGATTATAATCTTAATAAAATATCAATATTACGATAAATAAATATAGTTATTATTTGATTGAATGTGCACTCTTTTGATTACGTACAAAATTTTGATCATACAACAATGTTTTTTACCTAAAATATGACTGTCAATATTCATGTATCTATAAATGCACAAATGATTTGATTTTTGCAGTGTGCATTTTAAGATACATTGCCAAAGATACAGCATAGAGCTTATATTATGCAATATGCATTTGCAGATGCACTGCTACTCAATCGTCACAATAATGAGGTTATTTTGAATCGTATTGTTACTTGTGATGAAAAATCATAAAAAATGGATAATGTACGATAGTCGGAAACGCTTATCACAATGGCTAAAGTCAGGAGAACCGGCCTAATTCTGCCCCAAGCGAAAGTTGACTCAGAAAAAGGTACTGTTAAGCATCTGGTGGACCAGTGCTGGTGTCATCCACTACAGCGTCCAAAGATTTGGCCAGACGATTATGGCAGACCTGTATTGTCAACACTTACAAACCTTGCCGAAAAAGCTAGCCGTTAAACAACCGAGGCTGGTCAATCTCAATTGTTTGGTATATGGGGAAAGGGCGTCACGTAAAATTTAATCTGTAGGCAGATTTTTATCTAGTATAATAGCAGACGAATAATTAAAATATACAAGACACATCGGCGGCGTTTGGTTTCCATTTTTGTTACCAAAACCAAGTCCTTTAACGTATCACGGTAAAACGTGATGCTATCCGGTTAGTCCCCTTTTTTTTTTTTAAGACGGGAAATCATCAAATAACTTCCCCCGCCCTGGGCGGGGCGGGAGGGTGTGTCAGGCGTTTACTGACTAAAACCCGTGTATGTTCCTTCATGTGCTCTTTGCGTTCCGGGGGCGCGGTATCTCTTTCGAACAACCCGCAGTACCGGCAGGCATCGGCCCTCAGTGGCCCCTTCCAAGTTTGCTGACATCTCTTTGAGGCGCGCGTGGAACACGAACGCGCCGTCGACACGGTCTGTAGTTATTGAACGTACGGACGGTGAGCTACCCATTGCTTACGCGCTCTAATTGAAAACAGAATGAAAAAAAGAATAAAAAATAAGTTGTGTGCAACATACAATTTACTTCATTATTAAATGTGCTACGAACGAGGCACTTTCAAAATTAATAGATTAAACAACTCAAAACCCATTACATTAAAGAAAAATATTAGATGCTTAAATATATTTTATTTAAGGCTATTTAGGCTCAAGTACGCTTCCTTGGAGCGGCCTTACTATTTTGTGCCAATAGCAGTGGAGACCCTGGGTAGTTGGAGTTGGGCAGCGAAGGGTTTTGTGGCGGAATTGGGCCGCAAGCTCGGGGAGGCAACCGGTGACTCCCGCTCGGGGTCGTTCTTGGTGCAAAGGTTGGCGTAGTGTTATGGGCACCTTTGCGCCGGGAACGATTAGGGGCGGGTTATTTTGTGACCTTTGACTGTTAATTTATTAGACTGTTCATGTACTTTTGTATTTAATATTAATTTTATTTAATCTAATTGTATCGGAACCTGTGTCATGTTTAGGCTTCCAAGTCCTACCTAAAGCCATTGCAATAATAAGTAATGAGATACATGAGAAGCCTACATATACTACATATTTAAAGTTTTAATACTACCTGCTCGAATGATACATATAGCGCAAATCATTATATAAAAAGAGAAGTGAGTAGTGCAAAGACGGCGACAAATGCGAGCGGCGCACCCGCGACGTGCGTGGCGCTGCTGCATTCGTGCCGGCCGGGCCCGATGCAGGCGGCGTACGCCATGAGGTGCGGCAGCTGGCTCTGCTCGTACAGCCCCGTGAACATGGAGTGGTGCGGCCCGCGCGCGAACACCGCCACGTCGTCGCCGCCGTGAGTCTCCGAATCCAGCGGTACGTCCACGTGCGACGTCCAGTTTAGTTCTCCTACAAAATAATTGAAACACATTACAACACATACGGCGCGCGGCGTAGCGATTTATTTCCTGAACTTACGAATACCTATGTATGTACTTACGGAAATGCTCTTCGGCGGTAACGTTGGGTCTGCTACCGTTCACATGCGGGCGGAAACCAGGTCCGTTGGTGTACGATAGTGTCATGTAAGGCATGTTGTCATCTCCTATGTCTCTGGAGGGACCAAGGATGTCATTGCCACGTTGCGAGTATCCGTTGAAGGTCATGACGTGCGCGTGGTCTGCCGTCACCACTATGAGCGAGTCGTCCTCGGACAACATCTCGGTGGCGCGCGCCACGGCCGCGTCCATCTCCAGTGTCTCGTCAAGCGATAAGTGCACGAGGTTGTCGTGGTGGGCGTGGTCGATGCGACCTCCCTCTACGAATAAGAAGAAGCCCTTCTCGTTCCGACTCAACGAACGAATCGCCACCTCAGTCATCTCAGCCAGTGTGGGTTCCGTGACTAGATTCGATTCCAAGTGATATTGCATATGGGTACTCTCGAACAACCCCAAAAGATACTCGGGCAGGCTATTGTTAACGCTTATTAGTTGATCACGATTCCAAATATATTCATGAGTTACTTGGCGCGTCGTTTTGTCTAGTTGCCACTCTTTTATTAAGTCCCGGTTATCTGTGCGTCTACCACGGGATCCTTCTTCATCCCGAACATCATTTGGTAAAAAGTTTCGTCTACCACCACCTAAAATTACCTAGCAAAAATAAAATGCAGAAATTAATCTGAATCACAATATGAATACAATGGCCATTTTTACATAAAAGTATTTAGCAAGAATGAAAAAGATGCAAGTTCATGCATTTACATCATCGTCATATCTCATATTCCATTTTTTGTTAGTTATGCATGACTGATCTTCTCATACATGGGTACTGTTGCAATTTATTTTAGCAGAAAATATAAAATTAATTAAGGAAAAGTACACGCAACGCCATAATTTGTAGGTACATACAACACCTTCTAATTAAGAGATTAATTTAATGGACCTGCCATAAAATACGTAACTGTTGTTAGGAACATCATCACCGAATATGCCCAACAGCAACAATCGCCACACTTTAATACGAACCTTAAGCTTGTTGCCAGGGTGTTTATGAATGAGTTGGAGCGCGATGTCCGGGCAGCGGTCCGTGTCGTAGCCATGCTCCTCCACCTGCTCGTTGTACTCCCAAGTACGATTGGCCACTTTAGCGTACACACCCGCCGGAGACGCGTGCGTAATACGCGTCGTAGTAACAATACCTGAGTTGAAAACGAAACAGACATGAACAAAAAGAATATTTGGGTAATAATTAATTACTTCTGGGTATTTGTGTTTGACAAAGAGCTAACAACACCAACACTCATGTGGACGAAATAGCTGGCAAAAGTTAGCTATCCATATTATATTTAAAAATGCACCCAAACCGACAAACAGGGAAAAACGCCACGTTGGAATAAATATGCTTTAAATGAATAATTATCTGAACGTGTCGACTGTTTTATGGGCAATGGGGAAAAAAGAAAAATCCTAACTAACTAACTAACTAACTAACTGACTCACTCACTGACTGATGAATCAACTCCCAAATTACAGCCTGTTTTTCAATTACAAACACAGGGTGAAGTGCTAGTGTATTAAATAATGTTGTCCCTGACAGATTAGCTGTAACTTGGCATAATATTCCAGATAGACATCATTAACATCTCCGACTCACCAGCGTCGCGGCCGTCGGCGAGCGCCCACTCGGCAATGGACTGCACGTGTGTGCTGGTGTCCGTGGAAGCTTCGCAGTCGTTGCGTCCTACGGCCGCGTTTATTCCGATTACACCGTAATTGTTCTTAACTCCACACAAATACGAGGTGGCAGTGCACGCCGAGTCAGCGATTTGTGCGTTCACACAGTATGTCTGAAACATGAGCCATACTTATACCATGGTGTAATTACATACCGACTTTTAGACCCCGTTGAAACTGCCACGACATCATTCATTGTCTTCTTATCGCTATCATCCCTCACTCTCTTTTAGTAACTTTTCCTTCTCCCTCTCCATTCATGAGCATTATATTCATAACTCTTTTATCCACAGGTGTTTTTATCCTTCGTCATCACACGTCCGTCCTAAGACAAACGATGTCCTTGCAGCTAATCAGTCACTGGTGCCAGGGCGAGGAAGAGGTCATTTTTAATATTTACCTTAACCATCCCAACCGTAGGGAAACTCTCAAAGTGCAGCCTGGCCTCCTCGCCGGTGGCGCCGCGGCGCTGTCCGAGCAGCGTGCGCGCGGCGGCGAGTGTGGGCACGGACATGCCGTCTCCCAGGAACATGACCACGTTGCGCGCCTTCTGCACGCTCTCGGTGTGCGCCAGGCGGGCGTCGATAGCTGCCTGCGCTTCTTGCGACCAGAAGGCGGAGTTGGTCTCGGCGCGGTTGACGGCAGCCGCGCGGCCGGCGGGGCCTGCCGGGTGGTAGCGATCAGCGCGCACGCTCCCCGCGCCCACGGCGACAATCACGAGCAGCGCGAGTACCGACCTCATGGCGTTGCTGACTACTGTACAATGACGCCGGTTAAACTGGCTTTTATGATTGTCAAGAATATCTAATCTTTATAACGTTTTATAGGGAAGACAGATAGACACACAGTACAGATACATACACATACAATGTACAACTAATGAAAGGTCAATTATAGATAACATTAGAATTAAGTGGATTATGGATAAAGACCGAATTGTCAATGCTTGAAAATAATATAACGGTTCTACGTCAGATCTAAAAAGTACTACATAAAAAACTAGGTTCATTCAAAATATTCGATATATTCTAAAGACACAAATAATTAATTGTAATACTAAGTATTTAATTCAAGAGGATAACCCTACCCCGGCTAGAGTTACAGCAGTTAGGCACATGAAAGAGTGTGAGGATCTATAGATGAACGCATGTTTGTGGCTTTCCGACACAAATACAAGCAAACGGATTTCGATAAAACTATACAGTAATGTAACATAAAATACATCAGAATAACACATAGGCTTTAATTTGTAAAGATATTGTATGATACGAGGGCAAAATGGAGGAAGTATCAGAAGCCGCGCGGCTTTGTTAGAACGAAACGCTGTAATCTGTAAAACGTTAATTTGCAACAACAGGTTTTAAAGCTTATAAATAAATAAAAATCATTTATTTCAGACTGTAGTTGGTCCATATTAGGTTAATAACAATCAGGCTTATAAACTATGTTAGTACAATTAAAAACTAATTAAAAACAACAACAATTAAAACCTGAGGGCACCCGACGATGTTTTACAGGAAATGTGAACCCTCGTCCAGTGCCTCATAATGGGACAGTCGGCGTCCAGTCGCTCTGCCACTACCCTCAGGAGGCTGTTGGGACTGCCCCGCACGCGCCGCATCAGGCAGCCAATTCTTTTGCGCAGTATAGCATAGAAGCCATCAACCTGGGTTACCGCAAACATTCCTGATGCACTACAGTAGCGTGGCAGCCCCATCAACGCCCTGAATGCATTATTGTATTGCAAGGCACTGAAGGCTCGTTGAGTGTATTTGATTTGATTTTTTGGCTGCACGAGAAAAATAACTATATCTTAGGGAGGGTTATATCTTTAGCTCGTTACCAAAGCATGCGTTAAAACCTCCATCAAACCTTACATTGACATTACATTGATTTGAAATGTATCTCAGTCAAAAACTCTTTCTAGGGATAGATAATGTTTTACTATGGCGATATCTTTCAAAAGTGCGGGATATAACGAGAAAATCATGTTATAATATAAAATAACCGAAATTGATATATGGATCAGGTGTGCTCCATATAACATATAGTACTACGAAACCTAAAAATATAGACCGATTACCTGTCTACCCACGATCTTTAAAGTTCTTAGTTAAGGGCGGTGGTTTTGTTTAACCTTGAATCATACCCAGCGTACTCTGGAGGGTTCGGGTCTTTTTTTTTTTTTTTTTATAGACGGGAAATCATCAAATAACTTCCCCCGCCCTGGGCGGGGCGGGAGGGAGTGTCAGACTTTTACTGACTAAAACCCGTCTATGTTCCTTCATGTGCCCTTTGCGTTCCGGGGGCGCGGTATCTCTTTCGAACAACCCGCAGCCCCGGCAGGCATCGGCCCTCAGTGGCCCCATCCAATTTTGCTGACATCTCTTTGAGGCGCGCGTGGAACACGAACGCGCCGTCGACACGGTCTGTCGCTAGTGAACGTACGGACGGTGAGCTACCCATTGCTCACCGTCCACAGACCCGCGTCTACGGTGGCCGGGAGTCGTCACGTGGCTCCCGACGCCCGGATCGTCTACCGCGGCGGCCGCTGGGACGGGGGACCCTCCTTTCCCTCTCCCGTCCCGCCGCCTCCTTCTCTAGCATTACAGCTTCGCAGAAGGAGGCGACTGCTTCCCATTCCCCCTCGCTCCGGACCATGGCCTGAACCAGTGCCGGACGCGAGAGGGCGCCGCCGCCGATGGCCGCCTCGAGGACTCGGCGGTGCTCAGCCCAAGCAGGGCACACCGCCAAAGTATGCTCCACCGTGTCCTCGGGGCGATCCTCACAATGGTGACACCCGGGCGTTTCCTCCCGCCCGATGAGGTGCAGGAACCTCCCGAAACAAGGGTTCGGGTCTAGACTTTCGGTTGAGAAGAGGTGGGCAGGTCATATCTCAACTTTTTACATGTACGCTCTGAAACTCTTTGTGCCCAAAAAAATGCGATTGATGGAGCTACTGAAGGTAACAGTAACTTTCAGAAGTACCATCAAATTAGAATTTGTTGTGGAATAATGAGCAGTCATGCATGTAAAGCGAGGAGAGATTGTGGAATCTGTGGGAACCCTCTTCTCGGATTCCATAAACCTTAGATTCCTTTTCTCAACCGAAACCTACAAGTATTTGGGTGTGTCGGAAGTGTAAGGCATCAATGCTGAGAACGTTCAACATTCTTTGAGTGCATCACACACGGTCATTGGTAATGAGACTGTTTATTCGGTAGGAGTGCGGAAGCCGCGCCTTCATAAATGCTACCCTGTACAACGGTAAGATATGCAGTCTTAGGGAGTACTTCCTCATGCCGTCATGATATATTGATTACGAAAATAAGAGGCAGAAGTTGTGACTGGTATCTACGTTACGATTGTTGTTATCTCCCCGAAAGATATAGCACTGTCACTTGATGATCGCTGATAGCCACAAGAGGCGCGAGGCTGCGCCACTCGCCGCACAATCGCGCGCGACATGGCGTGCTTCACTTCCCCGTTGGGCTTCACCTGCACCCGCGCCTGCGCCACGCTGCTGCTTCTGCTTGCTTTGGCGCAGTCCTCACACGGTACTGCGCTACGATACTTTTTGTGTTGCCAACGCCTCGTCGATTTTTTGTACACTCACTCACTATAAATATTTGTCTTTAGAGCGAGATGTATACCACAAGATTTTACGAGACACAGCAACACCCAAGTCTACCGTGCCAGAAGAGGAACTGGATCCGCAGTACTGGGCAGCCGAAGCGCAGGCAGCTATCGACGCTCGCCTGGCACATACCGAGAGCAAGAGTAAAGCACGCAACGTGGTCATGTTCCTGGGAGACGGCATGTCCGTGCCCACACTCGCCGCCGCGCGCACGTTGCTCGGCCAGCGCCGTGGTGCCACCGGCGAGGAGGCACAACTCGCTTTTGAAAAGTTTCCTACCGTAGGACTTGCTAAGGTATAATTAAATTATTGTACGTGACTTTTGAGCCAAAACTGTTTAGATAAGTTATAATTTATGGATTGTGGATATGACAAGGTTGTAAAGTGCGCACACTGACGTTGTTCATGTGCTCCGACAGACGTACTGCGTGGACGCGCAGGTGGCTGACTCGGCGTGCTCGGCAACGGCGTACCTGTGTGGCGCGAAGGGCAACATCGCCACCATCGGAGTGAGCGGGCGCGTGACACGCAACCACTGCTCCGCCGCGCGCGACCCGGCGCACCACGTGCACTCAATCGCCGAGTGGGTGCTCAGCGACGGCCGAGACGCCGGTTACACACCACACTTTGTAACGTTTGCACACTGTGCTTGCGACGCCAGACGAGTTGCTAAGCGGTGCTCCTTGCAGGCATCGTGACGACGACGCGCGTGACGCACGCGTCGCCAGCGGGCGCGTACGCGCACACGGCGGAGCGTGACTGGGAGAGCGACGCGGACGTGGCGCCGGACTGCGCGGGCCACACGCCCGTCTGGCAGGACGACATCGCGCTGCAGCTCGTGCACTCGTACCCCGGGGACCAGTTTAAGGTACATTAATTACTCGAAAATTATGTGACGTCATTTTAAATCCAATATGGCGGAACATCCAAGATGGCAGAATAGTTAATAGCGCCTAAACCCTCTGGCAAGATGGCTAGTTCGAATTCGAAAATCACGTCGAAAAATAATAAATTTCAAAACCAATTTATTTTATTATTGTTTCGTGTTAAGAATCACGAGCATAGTCTCTCCTCTCTAGTAATCTCCTTGAATTTGACTGGGATGCAAAACTACTTCTTGTATAATATGGGTACCAAATGACAGGGCTTGTTGCTCGAAAAATAGGGTACACCCTTTACAGCAGAACTTTTTACGTCACAATTTTATTTTGCATAACAACTGATAGCATAAACTTCTTTTTGCAGAAAGTTATTTGGCATCACTGATTTAGCATACATTAATCCTTACTTAATATTATAAATGCGAAAGTAACTCTGTCTGTCTGTCTGTCTGTCTCTTCTTCACGCCTAAACCACTGAACCGATTTCAATGAAATTTGGTACAGATATAGTCTGGGACCCGAGAAAGGACATAGGATAGTTTTCATCCCGGAAATCCCCCGGGAACGGCAACTATTAATCTTCGCGGACGAAGTCGCGGGCAAAAGCTAGTAACTCATAATTTTGTAAGGAATAATCCTCATTACGCATAAATTTCATTTCCATGATAATTAAAAAGTAGAACCATCATATCGCAGAAAGTTCATAGTCCAAATTGTCTTTTGGCATACATTTCGTATCAAAGTCCTTCGCTCGCTAGACCCCGCCACCCCATTCTGACCTAAACTGTCCGAGTCGGGGTGCCCCCAGGCCCGAACTCGCTTCGCTCGCTCTTAAATTATGCATTAAGCATTCGGCAAAAAGATAATTATATTAAAAAAATGTTATGCCTTAAAAAATGATCGTCTAAAGATGTTTATGCGAAGTGAGTTATGCCAAATAGGTTTCGGAATATCAAGTTTCTGCCAGATAGAACGCACCCCGAAAAATAATGTGATGTAATTTTAAATCCGATATGGCGGAACATACAAGATGGAGGAACAGTTATTTTTTATGCACTTCTGCAACGTGGGTATGAAATAAAAAGCTCATAATATCATAGCCTCTTTATACATAATCTATTTATGATCATAAAATCTTGTCACGAGATTTGCGTAAATATTTATAACCTATAAGTATTTAATAAAACTGGAAGTTAAAAATAAATTAACTTAATCTAAGTTACTCAATTAAATAGGTACTAGTTTATTTACACAAGTAAATCGCGCAAGAAGCTTTTATGATCAGATAGATTGTGTATAATGAGGCTATAAGTTAAAAGTTAGAATATTAAAGGAAAGTTTTATTTTCTTCTTTTTAGAGCATTTAAATAAAAGCTTTAAAAACAAAGGTTTTTTTTTGCTTTTTATTCAGGTTATTTTAGGAGGTGGGCGTCGAGAATTTCTGCCAAATTCCACAATCGACGAAGAAGGCTCAAGAGGCAGAAGATTAGACGGTAGGAATCTGATCGAGGAGTGGCAGCAGAACAAGAAGGCGCGCAATGTTAGCTACCAGTACGTGTGGAACCGGGAGCAGCTAATGGACGCGGCTGCAGAACTCCCCGACTATTTGCTGGGACTGTTCGAGGGCAGCCACATGCAGTACCACATGCAGGCGAACGCGGATACCGAACCGACACTAGCAGAACTCACTGAGGTGGCTATTCGCTCGCTGAGTCGAAACGAGAACGGGTTCTTCCTGTTCGTGGAGGGAGGGCGCATCGACCACGCGCACCACGACAACCTGATGCAGCTGTCGCTGGACGAAGCCATCCAGCTGAGCGAGGCGGTGGCGCGCGCCGCCGAGCTGCTGGGCGAGCAGGACTCGCTGCTGCTGGTGACGGCGGACCACGCGCACGTGATGAGCCTGAGCGGCTACTCGGCGCGCGGCCGCGACATCCTCGGCCCGTCCGACGACCGCGGCGACGACGGCGTGCCCTACATGACGCTCTCGTACGCCAACGGGCCCGGCTACCGGCCGCACACCGCCGCGGGCCTGCGCGAGGACCTCACTCACCACGACTACCGTAACTATTGCATTACGCTACAATCATGATCGCTGATATACATTATTTTTATTGTGGTTGCTACTATTACAGCCGTCGGCTACTGTGATTCTTTCCAATTTTCAGACGATGTGAGCTTTGCGTTCCCGGCGAGTGTTCCGCTGGACTCGGAGACTCACGGCGGCGACGACGTGGCGGTGTTCGCGCGCGGGCCGCACCACTCCATGTTCACGGGGCTGTACGAGCAGAGCCAGCTGCCGCACCTCATGGCGTACGCCGCCTGCATCGGGCCCGGCCGGCACGCCTGCCGACACTAATAGAACCAACTTCGATCAATAATACGAGTAATATCATTGTCTAAGTGGATGACGCATTATCTACAGGGCACCCCATTTATTTCATGTAAACTACGTACCTTATTAATCGTGGATACCATTTTGCTTTTCGATCGTAGTACTAGAGTACCTAATGTAACTATTCTATCTTCTATACCTACAAGATTATTAAAACCAAGAAATAACTAGTGTTATGTGTTTGAATATGTTTATAAAGACGCTTAGATGAGAGATTGTTAGTGGGGGGGCAAGGTTATCTTAAGAAACGGTAACACTACGTAGGCTGACAAGATAAACACCAGTGCCAGAAGTGAAAACTTGAATATTAACGTTGTGCATTTTTAATATTTTGGAATGGTTAGGGAATAATTTTGCACGAATTGCTTTAATTATCAGCATAAAAGTACTACCTATCATTTATGTAATAGAATTCAATATTTATTTATTGCGCTGTTGTACACAAACATGACAATTCGCGTCAGGACACGTGACCTGATCGAAAATCTTACGAATTTTCCATCAGGTCTACGTGTCCTGACACAAGTTTAACATTTTTTACCCATTACAAAAAAGTGTACAACGCCGCTAAAGAAGTTTCCACTTCAAAAAACTTAAAAAAAAACTTTTATTTAAATGCTCTAAAAAGAAAAAAATATTTTTTCCTTAAAATTTTAACTATCAACTCAACAGAAAGGGGCTATCCCTTCCTCAAAAAAGCTTGCCGCGCGATTTACTTGTGTAAATAAACTAGTACCTATTTAATAGAGTTTATGAAGAACAATTTGGAATAGTACGTAACCTCTTTTAGATATAAAATGGTGGCGGCTAGTGGCGCTGGTTCGATCTATCAACGTCACACGAGCGCCGAGCCGGCTGCGGCAGTGTTGCACACCAGTGCTGCTCGTCAATACATCAGCGCAACAAATGCACTGAGCAATCAAACAATGCAGCGGGCGGCGGGGCCGGGGGATACTCTCGCATCCTTGAGGTTCGTAGTGCTGAGGACGACCGAAGATTAGAAGCTTTAGAGCTGCAATGAGTGTTATATTGTCAAGCTTCCACCGTCTGCATGGATCCTATATCATAACTATGTCTGCAGTATTTTCTTCTACTACAGCCATATTGGTAACTGTTGAAAAAGAAAAGACTTTACACGTGAGCATGAGTTTTGTAAATAGTAAAGGGTAGTGCTGTAAGTGGAGCCAGACGGTGCTTGCGGTGACAGTGCGGAACTGAATGGAATCAAATACAAGCCGCGATCGACGACTGCCGAAAGTACACAAACTTTGCCAATTACACAAATTGCTCGTCGCTCATTACGGCGAGACCCCGCGGGCAGCCCCCCCCCCCCTCGCTCTCACAGGCGTACCGAATCCCGCGCCCGCCCGCGACGCATCAGTATTCATTAAAAGCGCAATTAGCGGAGTGCATAGCCCCTCGCGAAGGCGCGTCGCTCCTCTCAAAGTGAAACATTACGAAAATGTCATTCGTCAAAATTTCCCCGAAGACTGTCGGGTCCGGGCGAGCTGTCGGCCGGGCGCCCCCCGCCCCGGGCCCGGCCGCGGGGCGAGGGCTGCACTCCGGCAGTAGCGAGCGCCCGCCCTCGCAGCTCGCGCGCCTGACGCCGCCTCCCGTCACTCCGCGCTTTGCCGTCGACAAACTTTCGCGCGAACTTGCGTAGTGCCGACAGGGTTCACAGTCGTCAGTGGGCTGATCTCTCTCTCGCGGAACAAGTGCAACTTTATTATTAGTGATAGTGTACACGTGATAAGTTACGTTCAAGTGAGCTTTTGAACATTCCCGAGGAATATTCATTGTGACAGGTAATAAATACTTGGAAATGTATTTTTTGACATTGCGTGTTTACGAGTAAGTTAACTGAATGTTGTGTGAGAAGACTATTGGTCCCAGACTTACACACGTATTGAAATAATATTGGCAATGCATGATGCTAACAGAAGCTACTACAGCTATCGCTCACAAAGCCTCCCTTTTCTAGTTATTGGCGCCCACCGTGGGACTACTTTTAAGCTTATTTGATTAGAGGTCGGCACTTTGACTAGTGAAGTGTAGATAAGAACTATAATACGTACGTACATAATGTACCGAAGTAATAAATTTCTTGTTCTTCAGCTAAAAACTTACCTGCTTACAAATACAAAAACTGAAATGATAGCCGAAATGATGAGAATACTTTGTATGTACAGTCGGAATTTGCAGTAGATTCACCCACTTGATATATAAAATATATTTGTCGGACTATAACTACTTTAAGGACTATAAGTACTTGTGTACAATATACCGCGCCTGCCCATCCCCTTCGGGGAATACAAGCGTCACGTATCAAAGTAAGACTTTAGTGGCGAGCAGGTGGCCGGCCCGCACTGTGCGTGAGGTCGGGAAGCGAGACCACTCGACGCACTGTACAGCAGGGAAGGTATCTTGGGGCGGTTGTGCAGGGTGCCGGAAGTTAGGCGATGTATCATTGAGCTCTGAAGATTATTTAAAATCTAACTTTCCAAATGAACCAGCATTTCCCTTTAAGTTGCCATAGTAAGTGATCAAAATTATATTTATTTTGTAAGTTGGTAATAACTGCCTCTGCCTTTTAGTGAACTGTCTAGTTAGCCTTATGGTCCTAAGCTTTCTTTAGCTACTGCTACTCTAGATGTCTTGGGTTCGATTACCAGGTCGAGAGCAAAAAGTGTTATTGGGTTTTTCTGTGAAATTCTCAGTAGCAGCTCGGACTTAGGATTTGTGTCCGGTTAATGGAATCAGGCTCGCCCCTATTATACGTGATCTAAACATTCCAACGAACTGGACGTGTACATTGATACACCTCTGCCTTACCCTTTTCCCCCGGGAAATGCAGGTGTGATAGTAATTATATTAATGTTCATTTTAATCTGTGTTGCTAGGCGGCTGGGCTAGATCCCAGTATTGTAATGGTCCCTTGTGGTGTATTGGCCTACTTCTGTTATGTATCTTGCTTGATGTGGTGTGACGAAGAACAGATTTAGTGTTTTCTTACTCCTGCTCTTTTCTAATAACTATCGTTGCTGCATCCGTGACAGTTGACAAAAGTTGCAGATGTAGATAACAGTGAGGCGGGCTTGTCCCACTAAAAGAAATTAGTTAATTGTTTTAATAGCGATAAGTACCGATTAAATACGAGTGCTTAGAAAAGCAACATAGAAACAAACCCAGAGGTCAAGGGGTGGTCGTCTCAACGACAGCCAAGGATTATAGTAACGTTTCTGAATGTTTATGTCTAAAATGGTCTCTTGAGGAAACAATCCCACAGGTTTGAGGTGAGTTTCACAGAGAGTGCATCATCATGCATGTACCGTCGGCAGCGCGACTCACTACTTGAGCAGCTCACGCCATGCAGGCAGACTGCATCCCGTACTTACTGCAAGTCGCAATCTGCTACGCAATCCATGAAATATTTATATTTTTAAAACCCACATCATGATAAATATTAATACAAGCTGTTGATTTGCATCCTCGTCAAATTTTAGGAGTTTGTCATAAAAAAATAGAAGTAATCAAATATAATTACGATACCTGGCCAATATCTAATAAATACTTGTTTTTTTTTAGTTGCAACTATCAAATAACAGTATTCCAGAATACTCCTCTTGCAAAATTCAGAATCGCCCAGTTGCGTATGCGGTAGGCAGAGTTGTTGCGCGGCTATATCAATGTGTACATAGCGCCTAAACCCTCTGGCGAGATGCCTAGCTAGAATTCGAAAATAAAGTAAAAAAAATAAATTCGAAACCTTTTTATTTTATTATTGATTCGTGTTAAGAATCACGAGCATAGTTAACTTCTTGAATTTGACGAGGTTGCAAATCAACGCCTTATATAATAATAATTTTGATATAATTGTGTATAACATGCATAGGAGTGGTTGCATGAATAATAATAGATAGGGAAGGATATACTGGTTCAAGTGTTTGGTGTATAGCTCTACCAGAATCAGAAAGTAAAATTATTGTGACTTTTATATGGCAACACAACAATATAGGCATACGCAGCATAGTTCCGAAAAGGCTAAGCAGATGATGAGCAGATATGGCAATAGAAGATAATATAACCACTATTGAGATATTTAGGTACTATTCGTTTATTCCTTATTAAAATTAAAATAAGTGTAACTTCTTAATTTTTTTTCACTGTCTGGTAGCTGATGATATTGATGAGGAGCTCGTGGCTAAATAATTACAGCCGCATAGACCGATCTTCCGGGTTGGGCCACGCTTGCCGAGGTTGGTCTGTGGATGGGTGACCATTTACCATAGCGAGTTTCCTCCGTGCCTCGGAAAGCACGTAAAGCCGTTGGTCCCGGCTGTCATTTGTAGATCTTTGACAGTCGTTACTGTTAGTCAGTGGTCAGAAGCCAGAAAGTCTGACAACCAGTCTTACCAAGAGTATCGTATTACCCATTACTGGGTTATGGAGGTCTGATAGGCAGTCGCACCATGTAAAATACTGATATTCAGCTGCATCCGGTTCGACTGGAAGCCGACCCCAACATAGTTGGGAAAAGGCTAGGCAGATGATGATGGTAGCTGATGATATTATAAGGTTTAACTTAGGCACTTCTGTTTTAGAAAAATAAATAAAGAATCCACACAAAAATTATAAATGCCTGTGATAACCGACGATCACATAAACGAAATCACAGGCATAAGCTAGTAAATCATAAATAAGTATGAAAAGTAATACACGATTGATTTATTTTTTATGAATATCCATGTATCAATTTTTTTTTGCCATTAAAATCTGGTACAAAAACTGGTAAAATAAACAAAATATTGAAAATAAGTCAACATTGGCTTGTGTAGCATGTAACATTGAGTCGCGGTCCACGGCTGATGCTGTAGGCACTCAGTGCTGCCAGGAGACGGTCGCGGCGAGCGCGGCGCTGCTCCGCTGTGTCACTACACACTCACACACGCAACAAACGTGACACGCACACCACGATCTGACGATACAATGCGCCAGCAAAAATATTACATATTGTTTCGTAGTTATTTTCTGAATCAATAAAATATTTTATTTTTATTATATTAAACTGCCTCGTTGGCATAGTGGTCCTAAGCGCGACTGCTACGCTAGAGGTCTTGGGTTCAATTCACAGGTCGAGCAAAAAGTGTTTATTTATTTATTTATTTTTTACTTTAACATAAAAACGGCCATTAGCCAATTACATCAGTTAAAGATTAAAGATATACAATTTTCTTTTTACAATAATAAATAGTTATATGTATATACAATAATATAGGTATACATAATTACATACGTATAACATAAATCACTAATAATCAATTAAATTCTAATTAATAAGTGTTATTGGGTTTTTCTATGAAATTCTCAGTAGCAGCTTGGAGTTTGGATTTGTGCACGGTTAATGGCAATAGGCTCGCCCCCTATTACATGGGACCTATAATCATACCGGCAAACTGTGGGTGTACATTGGCACACCTTTGCTAACCCTTCCGGGAATACAGGCGTGATTGTATGTATATTAAAAAAAAAATATATTTTTTGTGATAACATTACGCTAAGTAGTGTGCCTGTATGGCATCATTTACGAACTATTATGAAAGCCAGGGTTAATTTGAAAACAATGTCTTTATTTCAAACTAGCACTTTGTCTAGCTTTCCTTCACGACTTCGTGTGTGTGGAAGACGGGAAACTGATAGGCATACACCATGAGGGTTTTATATACTTCCCATATATATATGAAGTTTAAATTCTCATAATTACATGAAGAAAACTTTGTGGTTCCCACACCGCACATTTCAAACACCTAGAATCGTGCTTGCACCAGCGCGGCCTCATTACATGCTCTAAAGGGTTTTAATGCTTGTCAAAGTAATTTATTTTTATTTGTATTGGTACGTTACACCTAGCACCTAAAAATTGTTACAGAAATAGTTGTACAAAAGTTTGTGTCAAATACGGGACGGGGCATACAGCCTGCGTCAGTGCGTCCACAACTAGCGAGTGTTTTGTCTCGTGCGACTTCGAATATACAAACTATTGTACAACAAGAAATTTAATGCGTATAGGTATTAAATTTCTAGTTTATTCTTCTCCATGCAAATGAAGTACATTCAATTATAATATTTTTTTCTTCTCCATGCAAATGAAGTACATTCAATTATAATATTTTTTTCTTGCAAATGGCATTCAAAAGTGAATGTTTTGGCTTTGACATCAAACTAAGAAAGTTTGAGCAAGTTATTGCTGGAGCCACTTTTATTTAGCACTGTATGTGGTAAAGCGCAATGTAACGCTACACATTGTGCTTACGAGTGCTTGCAACAGGACAAGGATGCATGGACGTGGAGGTATTCAAGTTTTAGTTGTAACTAATATTAAAATTTTGTTTTTGTAAAAAGTCGTCCAATAAAGTTGGACCTCTGCAGTTTAAAATCTCCGTAACCAGAACATTCCCACGTTATTGTATGGTTCAGAACAAATATATTGCAGTGATGGGAAACCGATGTAATTTTCTGCTTCGTAAAGCTCTTGTTTCACTTGTTAACTGCATTTGTGTTAATGGGTTTGGGCTATCGCTTGTTTATGTTACTTATGCCTTTAAAATATGCTCATTATAAAACTTTTATTACACACCAAAAATGATAAAATCATTTTATTTTGATTTTTGAATTCGGGAATTATGTTTTTCTTTTTACCGACTTCAAAAAAAAGGAGGTTATCAATTCGACCCGTATGTATTTTTCGTATATGTTAGTCTATATCAGCGTCTGAACAAGTGTGCCAAATTTCAAAAGTGTATGGTATGTATGTATGTATGTATGTATGTTTTTATGTTTGTTCGCGCATATCTCCGTAACTACAAGTCCGATTTAAGTAGTTCTTTTTTTGTTGTACTAGGTATTGTTCAACTTAGGGAATACTGCAAGTTTCATCGAAATCGGTTCAGTAGTTTTTGAAATAGGGAATTTTAAACGATTTTTTATTATATTATGTTTGTTCGCGGATAACTTCGTCATTTGTGAACCGATTTTGATGATTCTTTTTTTGTTGGAATGGGTATACTTTCCAAATGGTTCCATTTAATTTTCATATAGATCTGATGATGGACTCCGGAGACAGACAACGGAACTCTTAAAAAAATTACAGTAAATCAACAGCGATTGCTGCTATCGCATAAATATGCATTGTTTACGCAATCACACAACATAACATCACGGCCGAACTCTCAAGAGGGTTACACAGATGTAAACAGTAGTATTTGAAAATTTCTCATCCAAGTAAACGAAATCGCATATTCTGCTTTCTTATGACTTTTTAGTGGCGTCTCATTAATTTACAAAATATGAAACTTTATTCATGGATAACAGGAATATAACAGGAAGTTGATACTAAAAAGCGAGAAATAAAAAACTCGGAAGTCGGTGGCTATACAAAACAACAAACAGAACCAAAGCCAAAGCTAAAGTTATTTTTCTCTTTTTATATTTTGAAGGCGGTTATTTTTTGTAAAAAAGTTTTTTATCCTATTGGATGGCAAACAAGCCCACGGCCCACTTTATGTTAAGTTCTCACCGCTACCTAGATATGTGCAATACCAGAGGTCTTGCAAACGCGTTGCCATCTCAGAGACAAGGTTGAAATGTCTCATTTGTCTGTAATTACACCGCAACCCATACCCTTTAAACCGGAACACAGCAAGAAATAGGTATGGCGGTAGTACTTCCCCGGACGAGCTTCTTCACTAAGACCTCTACTACTACCACCGCTATAATCCTCCACTTTTAATGTTCTGTGACATCATACAGCCCACAATAAACCTCACACCGTCCTCGGCAAGCACTGTGTCAGTGCAGTCAGTAGCGCAATAGCTCTGCACAGCTTAAAATTAGTTAAATGTCAAAGTTAAAACGATGTGTAATTGTGTATTGTTGCTCTGATATATGGACTTTGTATAAACCGTGACACTCATTGAATTCTTCACCTCAACTTGATTCATTACTTTGATGCTAGAGTAGCGTGCGCTCCGTGCACTCCGTGCGTGGGTGGCGTGCGTCGGCTCGCGAGCAGTGTGCGTGTAGCGCGGTGACGCGGACGCGTGCGCGCTTCGTGCGTGATTGATTCATTTATCGATCAGCCGACTCCGCAATCGGTAGGATAGCGTATCAAATGTGCTAACTGTAGTCTTTTTATCGGTGAGCTAACAAATGAAATACATTATTACGGTATGTTCGGTATGTACGATAGTGTGTGACTCCTATACGAAGCTACTATCAACAGTTTTCGGAACGTTCACAACATTCCGAGCCGTCCACAAGACGTGTAAGACGTGCTTAGCAACAGAGCGATGCTTTACACTTTACACGCGCATGACTGATGACGTAAACAGTATGACCCACAAAAAATATGTAACAACGTTTAATGGTGGCTTATAATAATATCCACCAGCCATTTAGATATGTTACAGTCATATAATAATGCTAATATTGTAAGAACTTCCACCCCTGACAAACATAAATATACTTATGTCACATTCGCGTAAATGAGTATGGTACTAATAGTACCGGTTAAAGTCCTATTTAGGCAAGGCGCAAACGTGGACACTTTTGTGTCTTGTGTCAGATACAAGATGAATATTTTATTACTATAGAACCAGTATGAAACCATCCACTCCCGGCGCATACCGACGTAAACATTTTTTGTGTCCAGTTGCTTCCACTTAACACATACTCATGACGATCAAAAAGTGTTCGGTGTCGTCGGTAACTGGAAACTAAAAGTGTCTACGTTTGCGCAGCGCCTTAGTCCAACTTCCTACAAAATTTATAAATGAGAAAGTTTGTGTAGATAGATGGATGTTAGTTGCTCTTTCACTATTAAACGGCTAAACTAATCTGGATGAAATTTTGCACCGAGATGGACATTATAGTGTAGAACTACACATAGGATATTTTATTTCGGAAAAATGTATGGTTGCTGTGTTATTAATATATAAAATTTGATGCGGACGAAGTTGCGGGCAGAAGTTAATAGCTCTCTCTATGCTCAAAATGGCAACCATGACAAAAAGACATCGAGAGTGATTACTTGTAACTTGCAGAGTAGGAGTAATCAGCCGATAGCGCGGCGCGAGTGGCAGACTACCGCGGTGTCCGATAGCGCGCCGCGCCCCCAGCCGCGCTGTGTGGCAGGTGGGTGCCTCATCATCTCGTTCCTGAGTGTCGGGGCTAGCGCAACTAGTCGGACTTCCGCAGGGTACTGTACCTATCCTTGGGAGAAAAATAATTTTTCGTTTTTATTTCAATACTAGCGGGCCCGGCAGACGTTGTCCTGCCCTGAAAGTTGGTACAAAAACCCAGTTCCAGCCTACTCTACCCCACCTACCTACCTACTTACCCTACCCCTACATACCTACCCTACCTACCTACCTATCTACGTACCCTACCCCTACATACCTACCCTACCTAACTACCTACCTACCTACCTACCTACCCTACTTACCTACCCTACCCCTACATACCTACCCTACCCTACCTACCTACCTACCTACCCTACCCCTACATACCTACCCTACCTACCTACCTACCCTACCCCTACATACCTACCCTACCTACCTACCTACCCTACCCCTACATACCTACCCTACCTACCTTTTTTTTTTTTTTTTTGTTTTCGGGGGGAAACCTTCAAAAGGCGCCCGATCTTTGGGGATAAGACCGGGGAGTGTGGGATTCTTACCTCACTAAAACCACCCCGGTGGACACCATCAGCACATGGAGAGGGTTCCGTTTCCTCTTAAAAGACCGCACCAGAACCCTCCCTGTGCAACGCCTGTTAGGGCACGTCTCTGGGAAGACTGTAAAGGGGTCTTCCCTAAGCCTCGCTGTGCACGGTAGCATGTGACCACTATGCTACCGTCTTCTCTAAGGTCACTTTAGTGGGCGGACAGAGTCCCCATTCTAACCACCCGCGACCTTAAAGGCCCACCTGCCGTGTCACTGGAGGTGGGGTTTCGGCGGTTTAGGCGTCAATGCGGTTGCCTCGCTGACGCCTTCTTCTCCGATCGGGATCGGCCCTCTCACGATCCCGCTCGGCGGCTTCCTTTTGCACCATCACGGCTTCACAGAAAGAAGCCACTTCACTCCAGTTCTCTGAATCTGCCAGCATAGCTTTGACTACAGCTGGCAGAGATAAATTTTGCCCGATCCTAGCGATCAGGATCTGCCGCTCGGACCTACCCTACCTACCCTACCTACCTACCTACCTACCTACCTACCCTACCCTACCCACCAACGGGATAAAAAGTATCACATGATGTCTTCAGAAAAAAATTAAGTTGTGGCTTAAAGGCCTCAGCATCCAGGCCATAAGCTCAAAAAAAAAAGGTGTTACACTATTTGACAGGATTGGACAACAAATGTTTGACATGTAATAAACAAATCAGCATCTATTGAAATGATTAATTATTTATTACACATATCGAGTTTTCATTATTTTTAAGATGTATTCTGCTATTCGGGACGGAAACAAATCCAACAAATCAAAAACCATGGCAATCGGTCCAGCCGTTCTCGAGTTATAAGTGTTGTAACAAACACGACTTTCTTTTATATATATAGAATATTTTTTACACACATACATACTAAGGCTAGGCAGATGATACACAAACTTACGCCTTTTCCCAAGGGTTAGGCAGAAACCACAGAACGCCACCTGCTAAGATCTTTACATACTCCTTTCACCTCGTTCACATTCATTCATGTTAATTTTTAACCGACTTCAAAAAGGAGGTGGTTATCAATTTGGATGTTTCTATTTTTTTTTATGTACGTTCGGGCATAGTTCTGTCGTATTTAGACGGATTTACAAAATTCAGACAGACGGACAGTTAAAGATATGTACACCATAAGTTACCTATTAATTAATATTAAAGGCAAGAAAATCCATCGGGGAGCTGCCATTCCCTGCCCCGGAATGGTTGAAATTCCCTATAACATTATATGATTACATTAAATTATAGTTGCAGTGTTCCAGCACCCCCCCCACGCTTTTACAATCAAATAATTATAGTGTTTTTTAAACTATTAATTAATTTCCTTTCTTTTTTCTAATTTATTTCAAGCTTGTAATTATGTATCTGTCACCGTAAAATTGTAAATACCGTTAGATTATAATCTATCTCGTGAGATTGTGAACTGTCGAAAGATTGTGAACGGGTGATTTTACGGTTTCTCGATAGATTACAATCTACCGAATAATAATACGTTAAATTGTAAGCAGTACGTTGAGGTTCACAATCTTTCGACAGTTCACAATCTCGCGAGATGGATTATAATCTAACGGTATTTACAATTTTACGGTGACATATCGATACGCTTGACTAAGCGACAATTAATGTGTGTTTTCGGTGTCCTGTGTACGAATAGCCACTTAAAACTGCAGTGTTATGAGTTTGCGACTAATTCAAGTTATGTTGGGTATAACATAGAGAAAAGACTCGTAGAAAAGGGATGAACATAAAAAAAATATAAACAGGATGACTGGAAATTGCTCGTATTCCTCTCGGGAGAAGAAACTATGACTAATTTAGAATGATTTAACCCCTATCACTTGGGGGTCGAAAATCCGCCATTTTCGAGAAAATCTACTTTGTTTTTATTTTTAGAAAAATCCGAACTTTGGTAATTCAAATTTAATTAAAAAAAAAACTTATCACTTTTCAGCCTGAAATTTTCTATGATCTGATAGCTTACTTTGACCAACCTCCCTAAAGCTAAAAACTGTGTAATTTACTGTTAGATTTTATGTTGTATGTTAAAACTTGCAATAAATTTAAAAAAAAGCTGAAAAGTGGAAAGCTGGAAAGTGGGTGAAACTACGGAATCCAGCTAGTAACGTAGTGAATGTAATGATACTCGCATCTTAATATCACTAACAATGCTGTTTTGTTCCAGAATAGTAATGTGAGCCAGTGATCGGTGACGTGCGGCCATGAGCGGCGTGCGCGACTGAGCGGGCGAGGCGCGCGGCGCGAGTGGCGCGACATGGCGGACGATAACACCATCATCGAGGGAACTGTCAAGTTCCGCGATGGGAAAAAGGTGAGCACAGTATGACGTCACACCGCTAGCCCCACAACGCGTTGCGCCCCTAGCGATGACCCGGGACTCGTCACGCCATCCGTCAAACTTATTTAACAAAACAAAAAGAATACGTTTGGATTCCGTAGTCGAATGTGAACGTACAATTAGCTATAGCTAGGGTTGCGTTTAACGCACGGTATAGTTGATTAGCGTTCGTTCAGTGTTTTGATGTGTGTAGCACGTGTCTGTATTTGTAGTCAAAATTGTGTTATTAATGATTGAAGGACGAAACGATGGACAGTGAAAGTGATTGGACATTTTAAATATCTTTAACCATAAGGCGATACGTAAATTAAATATATAATTAATAGTCTCTTTAGTGTCACTGCTGGTTGTCTTGGTGTTGTGGGCTCGCAGTGAATATTATATTGTTCCATACGTAACATGGAATAGAATCAAGTGATTCACACGCAGACACGGCCGCTGTGGTAGCCGGTTGGTTCCTCGTGACACACACGGGTCGCTCAATACAATCAAATTGTATGAGTCAAAAAGTCGCTGCACACAATAGTTGCGTGTGGCACTTGTGTGTTGGAGGTGGCGGCCGGCAGCTGTCGGCGCACGTCACACACTGCGACCGCGCGCTGTCCCGCCCGTCACCTTACATGTTTAATCACGTTAATCAATCTCTCAATACATTAACGGTTTTTCTTCTATAATAATATACAGGGTGGAATTTTATAATGCTACCTGGAGGGAAAGTACTCTAAATACTTAAGTTAGCAAATTGTACTTAAAGGAAACATTCCTTTATTTTTTTAAAGAAACAAAACTGCATTTATATAATTTTGAAAATACGCTTGCCACACCCGGGAATCGAACCGACTAAAATCCGAAAAAATAGCATCCTGTACTTTTATGGCACTAATCGATAGGATTAATATTATTATAGGAATCAAATCTCTGCAAACATAGTAAATTAAAATTTAAAAAAACATGCAATTTTAATGTAATCTTATTTTATTCGAACGAAAAAAACGAGTAAACTAACTAGGTAATTGCTGGAAATGAGCTACATTTTCTTGGATGCACAAATTTATTCCTTTAAAAAAATCATTTTGAGTAACCTTTGGTAGCGTAGTACAATTTTCAATATTCACCAAAACACCCTACTAAAAGTAATTCAGAATCAATTTGTGCATCGATGAAAATGAAGCTCATTTCGAGCATGCAATTAGTTACTGTAGTTACTCGTTTTTTTCGTCCGAATAAAATAAGTTTAGGTTGAAATTTGAAGGTTTTTGTTTAATTTAGTTTACCATGTTTGCAGAGATTTAATCCTTATGATTGACCCTATCGATTAGTGCCATAAAAGTACAGGATGCTATTTTTTTCGGATTTTAGTCGGTTCGATTCCCGGGTGTGGCAAGCGTATTTTCAAAATTATTTAAAAGCAGTTTTATTTCTTTTAAAAAATAAAGGAATATTTCCTTTGGGTATTAATGTGCTTACTTAAGTATTTAGAGTACTTTCCCTCCAGGTAGCATTATAAAATTCCACCCTGTATATAGTTAGTAGGCTAAGGCCTTACATCCGGAGTTTCTATTACAGACAGACTGAGTTACTTTCGCACTTATAAGTTTAGTGCGTGTGATGAGTACAAAGACCCCAATTTAGTCATCAAAATAAACAGGAGGTTAGTTCATAAAAACACATACCTACAATTATCATACTACGTAGTAAAAACATAATTATAATTATACAGTTTGAGACCAGTGTGAGAAATGTCAATCGCATTGTTAGTAACGTGTTTCCCAATGTGAGGGTGTTCTGAATGTGTACGTACTGGTGGAAGTAACGCCGCGTGTTGTCCGCAGTGGAAGTCGCGCTGGTGCGTCATGCGCAAGCTGTCGCCGGTGGCAGGTGAGCACACTTCTCTACTAATGCTATACTCTTTTATTTTATTTTGCATTTTTCATCATTACTCAACGAACGATATGGAGGAGGAGGAGTTCCATTCGGTAAACCGAATGAAATGAACTCCTAAAAGCATCGTTACACAATTCATTATTTTTCTTATTTGAACTCCAATTCAGAGAACATTTTATTTAGCCACTGCAAATTCAATGTCAGCTTGTCGTATATGAGGTACAT
This sequence comes from Caradrina clavipalpis, assembly GCA_932526535.1. Taxonomy (NCBI): domain Eukaryota; kingdom Metazoa; phylum Arthropoda; class Insecta; order Lepidoptera; family Noctuidae; genus Caradrina; species Caradrina clavipalpis. The sequence goes on along the minus strand of OW052104.1, from coordinate 15,525,031 downwards.
AACACGTTTAACGCAATCATACATTGTGAACAGGATAGTAAACCTCATTTTTTCTTAGTACTATGAATGGTATGTTTCAAAGTCAAATCATTTATTTTCTTTAAAAGGCATTTTTGAATGCCATGTATAAAAAAAAGTATAATTGAATCTTACCCATTCCAAAAGGTAGTTTCGGTTTTAGTATGGAGGAGACATTGGTACACCTCTGCCTAACCCTTCGGGGAATACAGGCGTGATGGTATATAATAATAATATATATGGAGGGGACTGGGCAAGAAAGTCCATACTTATTTAATGAACCTAACATTAATTTTACAATATTGTGATCGTAGCGTATCACTCCGGGGTGCTGGTCAGAAAACCTCCAAGCGTGCCGTCGGTTGCTTGTCCCTCCGGACACGTCTTGAGGGAACGGCAGCTGGCTGGCCGGTGCACCCTGGGCGCGGGTAGTGATCTTCCCTGAGGAATGGGAAGAGATTCCTATTCTTTGGGGAATGTCACTGCTCGTGCAATATTCTGACGGGCGGGGTCCGAGGACGGACCAAGGGCGTTTCTCCGCGTGTCCCTCTGATCAGCAGAGGGCACAGCGGAGGAGTGAGGACGGGCTCGGCGTGCACTCACCCTGCCACCGAGCAGACAGAGGTCCTTCTCTGTCACCGTCGTACATCGTAACCCCATATCGGAGTGTCGTGGTCATGTCTCGCGGCTTCGATTGGCACCGAGGGTCTTGGCTTAACCGCCCGGACCGCGAGGTAGAAACCCTCTATAAAAAGTCACCCCGAATCCCAAGCGGCGGCGCACCGTGACGGGATGTATGGCTGACGGGCGTCCCTATGGGACATCAGTCGCTAGTGCGAACCACTTGCTATTGGTTGGATGGTTGGATATCTTTAGTACTCGTGGGATTAAAAATGGAATACCTTAAACAAAATGATGCAGAAGGAGGGAAGGGGGATGCCGGGTCGGAGTCCGACTCGTCATCCAGCATGGTGACGGTGAGCTCTTTGGGCTCCCACCAGGAGTTGGTTGGGCTTCTCAGGAAGCGGCCCAGACCGGAGGATCGGGTGTCCTCCGAGGAAGAGCTGGCCTCGGCTCGAAAGATCCCCACCAGCAGACGCGGTGGGGCCCAGGAGCGAGGCCCAGGGAGGGTTGCTGCCCGGAGGGGACCGGCGACGTCTGTCGCTGAAGGGCAGTCCCCCTCCCCCTCCCTAAGTGAGACTGGCGGCGACGGTGTGGTCCAGCCGGACACACCGCGCGTGGTGGAAGGTGAACCTGGCGGCTCCGAGGAGCGTAAGGCCAGGTTCATGGAGGTTGTGCGGGATGCGGTGGCGAGCGTCGCCCGCAAGAAAATGAAGGGGTCGAAGTCTCGGGCAATGGACGAGGCTTCGGCCACCATTGCGGCGGCTGCGGAGGCCGGTTTTGCGGGGGAGGTCCCGCAGCTTCGGGCGGAGGTGGCGCGCCTGTCGGCCTCCATGGAGCTCCTGGTGGCAGAGAACAGGAGGCTCCAGGCGGACCTGGCTGAGCTCCGCGGGACCGGCTCCCGCCAGGCGCCCAAGGCGGGGAGCCGGAGAGCCGAGCCAGTCGAGCCAGTGGACGACCAGGTGCTGAACCTGGTTCAGCTGGAGATGGCGGCCTTCCAGGCACGGTTTTCCGTCCTGGAGGGCATCGTGTTGCGTCCCCCACTGGCGGCGAGCGGGACGACCGCGGGCGACAGGCGGGCCTCTTATGCGGCCGCCGCGTCTGCGCCGAGGCCGGGTAGCCAGCCCCCCAGCAGGGCGGGGCCGACCCCTGCGAAACCGGCTCCGGCAAGGCCGGTGCCGGCGCAAAATGCGCCCACGAGGAGGGGCAAGGCGGCATCCCAGCCGCCTCCACCCCCTCCGCCCCCTAGCTCCAACCCTCCGGCCGCGGAAGCCGAATGGCAGGTGGCCGGGGCTAAGGAGAAGGGGCGCAGGGCGGCCAGAGCGGCCACCAGACGGGCGGAGGAGCGGCGGCGACGCGGTGAGCGCAAAGCCGCGGCCAGGCTTCGCGCCCCGAAATCCGCGGCTGTAGTGGTCACGCTACAGCCGGAGGCGGAAAAGCGGGGCGTGACATATGCGCAGGTGCTCACCAGGGCCAAGGCGGCCATCAACCTTGGCGAGCTAGGGATAACCGGCCTCCAGCTTAGGGTCACCGCAACTGGGGCCCGAATGCTGGAGATCCCCGGCGCCACCAGCGGCCCGTCCGCGGACGCTCTAGCTGAGAAGCTTAGAGCGTCCCTAAACGCGGACGAGGTGCGGGTGTCCAGGCCCGCCAGATGCGCAGATCTGCGCATCATGGGTCTGGACGACTCCGTTTCCGCGGAGGAGGTGGTGGCCGCCGTCACCAGGGCGGGTGGATGCCGTGCCGAAGAGGTCAGGGCAGGCACCATCCGCCCAGAGCGTACGGGCATGCAGACCATTATGGTCAGCTGCCCAGTGACGGCGGCTAAAGCCATTGTTGGGGGGGGGCCGCTTACTGGTGGGCTGGGTGTCGGCGCGGGTTCGCCTGCTCGAGCCCAGGCCCCTGAGGTGCTACCGTTGCCACGTGGGGAAGCACGTGGCATGTCGGTGCGCCTCGGAGGTGGACCGCAGCGCCCTGTGTTTCCGCTGCGGTCAGCCCGGTCACAAGGCCGCGGCTTGTGATGCCCCGCCGCACTGCGATGCATGTGCGGGGGCTAACAGGCCGGCCGATCACCGGGCTGGGGGCAAGGCCTGCGCCGTACCCGCCAGGTCCGGGGGAGGGCCCCGCGCCGCCGCCGCCGCCGCCGCCGCTGCCGCCGCCACCGTTGCCGTGGCCGCACCCGCCGCCGCCGCTGACGCCGCGTCCGCCGGCGCAATGGATTGCCAATAATGGCACCATTGCGCCTCCCGCAGGCGGACACCGTAGGCACGGTCTGTGGACGGTGAGCAATGGGTAGCTCACCGTCCGTACGTTATTTAACGACAGACCGTGTCGACGGCGCGTTCATGTTCCGCGCAAAGAGGTGTCAGCACAAGGAAGGGGCCACTAAGGGCCAAGGCCTGCCGGGGCTGCGGGTTGTTCGAAAGAGATTCCGCGCCCCCGGAACGCAAAGGGCACATGAAGGAACATAGATGGTTTTTAGTCAGTAAAAGTCTGACACTCCCTCCCGCCCCGCCCAGGACGGGGGGGGTCATTTGATGATTTTACCATCTTTAAAAAAAAAAAAAAAAAAAAAGCGTATCACTCCCCACATTTGAAAAGACGATGAGCCTGGGGGGTGGGGGGCAGCCATGGCAACCACCGAATGTAGAATTAATGTCAGCGGAAAACAATGAAGATAACACAAAAAATGACATAATAAATTGAGCATCCAGTTGATGTCGCTACTCGTGCATTCATTGCACTCACACAGTCAACACCAACCGCCTTCGTGAGATAACACGTTATTCAATTAGGTGTGATGCTGACTGACGCAGCTCACAGCACAGCGTGTACGACTCGGCAGTGTGTCGCAGCTGCGTCGTGTGCCACTTCATTGCAAGTCGCGAGAACTTGTAATTAAAGGTCGATTGTCGCGTCGCAACTAATGACGATAATCTTGTTTCGTTGACAAAGCTGTGCGTTAATTGCGTCGTATTTTTTGTCGCGACGTGTAAGCGCGACTACTTCTCTCGTGTCTCTGTGAGTGTGAGCGATGGGCGACGCAGCTAATGGCGCCTCGTTAGCGTTGATTTGTCGCGAGTGCTTACTGTGTGTACCCCAGTTAGTAGATGTAGAGGCGGGCGCGGCACCGGCTCCCGCACCGCACGCCGGCGGGTCCCTGCCCACCTGCACTGGGTAAAGCTGAAAGTCAAATAAAAAAAACTAAAATCTGCCTCTAGGGCGTTCACGATGATGAGTCAAGGGTGATGGTCGTAGCTACTAATGCTATCGGATATTGTCTGTGCATGTTTGTAACTAGTGTGACGTAGAGTCGGCGAGCAGTGCTCGCGCAGGCGCAGTGCGGGACGCGCTGTGTGTGGCGCGGGCGCGAGGACGCGAGCGCGCCGCGTCTTTACGAGCAGCGCATTTGTCACGCAATTAATGTACACTTCCGACGTCTTATTGCCCATAAATCCGCATGAAAACACTGCAACACTGATGGAATGTCCACAAAGTAACTAAATTAAATCTACTATCTACAACTGTTCTCCTGTTCTTTAGTAGAACATTTTCGATGAACATGCAAATCTCCATTTATAAACCAATAAATTAAAAGATTTCGCTGATTTTATTGAAAAAAGAAGTTCTTTGTGTTCTATTAGAACTGATAGTGTTTTTTTTTGTTAGGTTCATCGTCTTCACTTTCAAATTTATTTTCAAATTAATGTGTTACAAGCAGTGACACTACACTTTTAAAACAATCAGACAAACAGTATGGTGTTTCTTACCCATTCGGCCCCTGCGAAACTAAGTTTTGGAAGGGGCGACTAGATTTAAAATAATTTCTTGTAAATGACATAAAAAAGTGCCTTTTAATGTATGCTCTAAATGGAGTGAACAATTTGAGTTTGAGTTTCTCGACTGCGGTGCATTTGATTATGAACTATTCCATACGAACAAGTGCTGGTAGAAGCAATTGATTGTTTTAGCGTTTTATAAGTGGTAGGTTCCTTTATTAGACGGCACGCTTCAATGCGTGGATATATTTTTTGGCGCCTCGATTCCCACAAAGAAAATAAAAATGAGTATCAAAGCTCTCTAGGGCGAATGATCCACGGGCGAGTGGTTCGCTTTGTGGCGCCTATCTCCGGCGCCCCCAACTAAATGGCTCACACTGCTAAATCGAACAGCCAACACTCGCCGTCACTCGCTCAACAGAGACTAGTGCGAGTGCTCCCTCGCCCCGACACTCCGTACAAACGAACTTGTATAACAGTTGCCTATTGCCAATGTGTAAGTACCTACACAGGTACGCAATATTGCATTTTAATTTTGATTAAAGAAGATACTCGTAAATTACATTTATAAAAGATCCGCTTGCACCGCACGTACGACTGCACATTAGTAGAGGGGCTGGCACGCGTGCAGGTGACTGTACTCGCTGCATCACACTAATAACAACAACGTCCCGAGCGAGCGACGCCGCGCCGCCACGCGAGTCTAGTGCGTGGGGCGCGAAGGGTGCACGGCGCGTCGACTACAAAGGATTCCATGCTTATTTTCGACTCCATAAAATACGAAGAATGTAAGTCAATTCCCTGTGTGCGCCCCTTTATTGTCCGCAATCGATAAGTTGGAAACGTTATCCCCGCCGCATGCCGCCCTGTCTGTCACCTACAAGTGCAATACGTTAAACCATTTAAACAATAACCTTGCTGCCACCCTCCTCTCTGGAACGTGATGCGCAATGTTTCATTGTTTTAAGACATCTATCATCACTACATGGCTATACAGGATAAGTTTTTAACCAGTGCGTAAATTTTTTTTGGTAGTTCAGTGTCAGTAATAGAACACATTTCCGTGTTTAGTTAAAAAAATAAAATAAAAAAAATTTCATCCTTATCCAAGTTTGAAATAAGCAAAACATCCAGGACATAATCTATTCGCCATACTATCAATGAAAACTCGCGGCCGCCGCCGCCGCCCGGGCGCATGGCTGGGGTGAGGGGGTGGGGAATGCGCTAGCGCCGAGTGACAATGAAATATGGTTTTTAAGTAAACATGTTTCGTAAGCGATAACTTTTTTTTTAGTACTAAGACATATCAAAATAAAATATACGTGTTTAATAAAACGTGTTGAAGTTTATTATGGCAAAATTTACGCACTGGTTAAAATTTTTTCCTGTATAACTGTTAAAGGCCGCACAAGTTCGTAGTTACGATACAACGCAGTTATTAATTGATCGTTTTTAGGGTTCAAATGGCAAAAAACGGAACCCTTATAGATTCGTCATGTCTGTCTGTCTGTCCGTCCGTATGCGACAGCCACTTTTTTCCGAAACTATAAGAGCTATGCTGTTCAAACTTGGTAAATAGATTTATTCTGTGAACCGCATTAAGATTTTTACACAATAATAGAAAAAAAAACAATAAAATTCGGGGGTTCCCCATACTTAGAACTGAAACTCATTTTTTTTTCCATCAAACCCCAACTCAAAAATCGATGTGGTTTATCTATGGATAGGTCTTCAAAAATGATATTGAGGTTTCTAATATCATTTTAAATATTGGTACGAAACCCTTCATGCGCGAGTCCGACTTGCACTTGCCCGGTTTTTTTTAAAGGAATTTCAATTGTGAGTATATTAGACGGATTTTTGCATTGTGGCACTATTCTACAAGTAGTTCGTGTCAACCCTGACTTAGTCTATGCAAAATTCAGTGGAGCCGCAGCGCCCTTGAACCTTGCAAGATGACTGGTTGGGTAGACCGCAGCCAGTAGTCCATTACTGATCGAACTTTGCTCTCAATTATTGATAAGGGTGGCAGAGTTTTTATGTGTGCTTCGATATATAATCAGAGCTAAGGAAAAACGTGTAGTTCACTTGGGCCAGGCAATGGTTCCAATCAATAGGTATATAACGTGTGTGTGTGCAGACTGCGTGCACCTGCAGCTGTACCGCGACGCGAAGGCGCGCTGCGCAGGCGCCGGCTGCAAGGCGTCGCTCTCGCTGCAGCACTTCCTCGGCTGCGAGGCGGGCTTCACGCTGGACAAGCACTCCAACACGCTGGCGCTCGTGTGCCGCGACCTCATCGCCATAGTCGCCTTCGAGACGCGCGAGCGCCTTATACAGTGGCAGGTACAACGTGATTCTATCACTAAATAAGTAAATAAGTAGGCACACAGGTTGGCTTCATTCAGCATAAACAGATGCAGTCGTGAAGAGATCTCGAACCAGCTGCGAGCGCATTCGCTGTAGACACGTGTCTATGTGTGTGCGTGGATGGTGTGTGCCGTAGTCACCGTAGCACGTAGCCAACAGTGACATGTGAGGGTGCTGCAGGTGAAGGTGAGCGCGCACCTGGGCGAGCCGCGCCACTACCTGGTGCTGGTGGGCGGCGCGGGCGGCAACCGGCGGCTGCCGGCCGGGCCGGCGCGCCTGCACCTGCACGAGCGGCGGTTCGCGCTCACCGCCGGGGTGCCGCCGCGACTGCTCGGGATATGGGAGCTGCCACACCTCAGGTGAAACCTTCGATTAACACTTAGGAATAAACAAACGACGACTAGTATCATAAGCAATATGTAGTAAATTAATACCAAGATATTGCTAAAAAAACCTTATTCTCTAATTGCTAGACACTTTCCGTGGGCCAGATCATCAGTCAGGAGCTGTAAAGTTCCGACCTTTCAAGCATCTGTTTCTTACTCCATAAAATTGTATATGTAAAATGGCGTATGTAAAATTTGACGTTTGTGTTGATGAAGTGTCGATCGTAAGAATGTTTGCACCGCCGCCGTAGAGCAAACAGGCCAAGCTGTCGTAATTGAGTCAAAACATGTTTATTATTATGATGACGACCGTGTCTAAAAGACTCATATAATAATATTGTTACATGTGCACAGACGTTACGGCGTGGTGGAGGGTAGATTTTGCTTCGAAGGCGGCTCACACTGCGGCAAGGGCGAGGGCCTGCACGTGCTCATTACCGACCAGGCCAAGGAGGTGGCGCGGGACTTCGACCTCGCCTCGCAAGGACGCCTCTCGCCCCGGAGGAGGCCTCACAACTATAGGAAGAATGAAGGTTTGTAATCACTATAGTCAATCTAGGCAAACTGAACTAAAACTTGTTCGAAATTTTAAACAATCTATTTATCTTATGTTGTTTAGATTCAGACAGTCCAAAATCCCATAAAGCATACCGGCCGGATACCCGGCTTTCCGAATTAAACACCATAGACCACTCCCTGCCCCCCATCGATCTTCACAAGTACGAGGAGGGCTGCGAGGAGGCGGGGGCCATCTCTCCGTACTGGCCGTCCGCGGAGAGGACGCACTTCACGGACATGGGCCACGGCGACACCGCGTCCGTCAACGAGACGGTGGAGGACGCGGCCGCGTGGAACGGTGTCGGCAACGTCACGCTCGAGAGGTGCATGAGCTGCATCTCCAAGCTGGGCGCGCTATCGCGGTCCTCCACCGCGGCGCTCACGCCGGGCGCCAAGCACTTCAACCCCGCGTGGACCATGGAACCGGTACATGAAACCCTTCCTGCAGAACCCACGGAGGTCGCTCCGCAATGTGATATTGTACCTAGTGCAACCAATAAGACTGAGGACGTATGCCGCTGTCCCACGCGGCTGGACCTGCCGCCGGAGAGACCCCCCAAGCCCACGCGGCTGGAACTCAACCTGACCCGGAAGGCGGCGCCGCTGTGCCGCTGTTCACTCAGCGTGCCGGACGACAAGCCCGGCAGAGTCGGACCTTACGAAAACTACGATGTACCTAAAGTTGCGTACCAAGAGGTAATCTCGATTGTGATTGTTGTGTTGTTTGCTGCTACTTCGTCGGTTGCTTTATCTGTTTGTTTTCCTACAGGTGGATGGCGAGTACTACGATACACCGAAGCGACTCAAAGAGTGTCTAAACAATGAACTATTTAAAGTAACTAAAAGTTCAACGTCTAATGCCGTTATATTAAAAAAACCATGCGGCTGTTTACTAAAGTTTGGTAAAAGACGAAGAGAGCCGACGATTGTGGACTCCGCGGAGGAAAACTTTCAGCCAGCCAACTGTCCATGTCAGCGCGTCACTGATTGGGCCAACAACTGGATCAAACTACCCTATTGTAGAAAAAATACTGTGTCCAGTGACAACTTGGTGCCAAATAAAGAAAACGTAATGCCGAATAGTACTGACCGAAGGGCTCTCTACGCTACCATAGACTTGACGCGAAAAACTAGAAGAAAACCAAGGCCTTGCGACAGACACGTGGATGCACCCGAGAGCGAGCTCACGCGTAGCCTCACCACAAGGTCGATGGAGATCGACGACGGTCCACTGGCGAACTATGAGAACCTTAGCTTCGCCTTATCTTTAGAGCACTACGAAAATGCTAAGGATTTATTATTAAAAGTTGGGGTCACACAATCAGAACTAGACGCGATTAGCGCTAATCTGAAGCCGTCTTCCTTTGCCACAGTAGACGGTCCAAATATTTGTACTAAGTGTGGCCACCAGAAGAAGCATGGAAAGGAAACAAACCTGGAGAGGGTGACAGTTAGCACAAACGATGACTATCTGATGATGGCACCGAACGTTAGCAACAAATTAGAACAAAGCAAGCCCCTTCCAGCTGGCTACACTCCGATGTCCCCAATCGGTGGATTTGCATTCAACACTCTAAAGCATCCAGCCAGAAGTCCGATCAACAGGTTGCTCGAAGAGAAGTCTGCGAGCAACCCGACGTTGTGTGGACCCGAGGAAAGTCGAACAACAGACACGAGTGATCCCGATGAACAGTGTACACCGCGTGCTGCTGCCGAGAGAGCCGATAGAATAGAATATAGAAAGCGGTCTAGTTCTGCGGACTCCTCGAGATTCCTTGAAGACGTCAAAGAGTTCGATGGCAGCGTTGGTAGTCACGGCTCCACATCTTCAATAGAAACACTTCGAAATATTGTAATCGATGGGGAGCGGACTACAACGCCGTGCAACTGTGTGGCGGATAACAAACACTCGGACGCAGATAGCTCCGAAGCGTCTAAAGACGCGCGCAGTAGGCTTCCGCCGACCAAGCGCTCCTCTTCGGTGCCGGGTACGGCGGGCGGGAACAGAGACTCGTCCAGCTCCAACGACTCGGGCGTGTCGAGCTGCTCGCTGCGCCGCGGGGAGCTGTTCGAGCTGCCGCTGACGACGGCGGCTGCACGGCGCCACTATCGCAGCGCGCGGCGGGCGGCGGCCGGCGGCGGCGGCGCGCCCCCGCGTCGCTCTAAATCCACCGACCCACTGCGCGACCTGGCCGCGCTGCAAAGGGAGCGTGTGCCGGCCAAGTCCTCGTCCGCTGAGGCGGAAGTCCCCGTGCTGTCTGCAAAGCCTCTCAGAGGTACGATTTATTTATTATTTTAAAAAACCATTCCCAATTATTATGATTATTGTATCATAAAGTATTGCATAAAGTAATGCAAACTTCAGTCCCCTCCCGAGATGCTTCATCAATAGTGTCACTGTCACAGTAGGGCTGCGATACAGTGTTGTTTGACATAAGTACTGAGTGTGTTTGTACTCGTAGGAGTGATGGACACGCACAGCACATCTAGCGGCACGTCGGACATGTCGGACTACATCGAGACGCTGTCGATATGCTCCTCGCACTCCTCCACAGACACTCCAGTCACCATGAGGTGAGTTATTCAAACCTTCCTAAAATAATATTGGTTCGTGTTTCTCTATAACCTCGACGGGTGAGATGAGAATACCGAATAGCGTGTAACGTTCTGATTGTGTGCAGGGTGATGCGGCAGACGACGAGCACGCTGCGGCCGCGCTCCGGCAAGGAGTACGGCAACCTGGACCCGCGGCTTGCGTCCGCGTACCGCGCGCCCCCCGCGCGCCCGCCGCACCCGCCGCTCCCGCCGCACCACCCGCACCATCCGCACCTCTACTCCAACCTGCCGTAGACGCCGCTGGCTACAGAGCCACTCCATGCAATACTCTAATCACGAAATATTCCTCACTCTCCCACACTTCGTGCAACCATCCACCACTTGCCCTATTCAACCTGGAAGTGCGTACACATTTAGATATTGATCCAGGTGCATGTTATGTCGGACCGGCCAAGGTCACCTGTGCGGGAGGTTGTTTAGGTACTGCATGGAGCGGCACTTGTGCGTCATACTCGTTGTCTGCTCGTGACGTTCTTATTGTTCGTTTCGGTTGAGACCGTTGTTAAGTGTAGTTTTGTACATGAGCTGTAACGCCTCTGAGCAAAGTGTTACTTTTGTGTGGTATGTTAAGTGTGATCCGTCCATGGTCTGTCCTCGATGCGTCGGTTTGTTTCCACACTCGCTGTGAGACTCCTCAGGGGATTCACGGTCGGGAGTGATCTGTTCATTCATCAATCCACTTCCCTATGTTTACTCATATTCTATCTAGCCGCCGGTCGGCACGGTGTCACGGAGATAAGCTCACGTGCAGTGCCAGACCGTTCGCGTCTGTGTGACACAGCGCTCATTATAAATGTTAGTTACCTTCGTAATGGGAAACTGAACGAATTACAAGACAGGTGAAATAAAATAACTATTATTAATAACTTTTGAAAGCATATAGTCCAGTGAACAGGTAGGCTAGGAGTCTGTCGGTGTGGTCCGCGCGCGGGCGATGTACATAGTGTAACACATAGGTAGTTCGCGACTTGATTAGAACGATGTAAATTATATATTAAATATTATTAATAAAGTATTAATATATAAATTTAATCTCTACAACGACTCTCTTGTCTCTACTTTGTTACGACAATGTAATATTTTGATATTCGGGGTTTATCTGACGGGTGTGAGTCTCTCAGTAAGCAATAAGCAGTGCAACCAGAGGTGATCCATGTATTGTATTGTACATTAACATTAGAATATTGTGTACTTGATACTCTATGGCGGAAGCGCGGCTCGTCTGTGTGGCAGCGCGTGCGCCTCGCGTCGCCCCGGCCCGGCCCGGCCCGGCCCGGCGCCGGCACGGTGACGCGGAGCGGCGCGGCGCGTGTGCGCTTGTGGGCGCTGTTGGCCCGAAGACTGGAATTGTAAGCAGGTTGTTTAGATATTACGCTAGCAATGAATTTATATTATAAAAACTAATGTTAATAAACTTGGAATTTCTGAATAAAACAAGAATTATTCGTTTTTTGTTTCATTGTGTCTGTGATAATGGCCTAGCAGAACAAACTTTCAAAAGCGTGCAAAACCCTCCCATTGCATCGCGGTCACTCGTCGCCGTTACCAACATGGGCGCACGTCATGAACACATCGATATAATCACACTTTAAGGTATAACAGAAATATGATATTATCGTATGGAAAGTGCGGCGACGTGAGAATTGGTTGATTGTTATAAATGTGAGATGAGCGTGTGTTATTGACCAATTACCGTTTTATGTTCAAGTAATATAAATAAATACCATCATCAAAAAATATACCATCACGGCTGTATTCCTCAAAGGGTTAGGCAGAGGTGTACCACTGTACACCCACGGTTCGCCGGTATATTTAGGTCCCATGTAATAGGGGGCGAGCCTTTGCCATTAACCGGGCACAAATCCAAACTCCGAGCAGCTACTGAGAATTTCATAGAAAATCCCAATAAAGGCTCCTACAGACCGAATGCGTATGCGTACACGTAAGCGTAGACGTGCACGTATCACTGAGTTGTAATGTATGGAACTGTATGTGACAGGACACACCGCTTGCGTATGCATGTACACGTCTACATTGTGTCCTGTCACATACAGTTCAAAGAGATGTCAGCAAACTTGGAAGGGGCCACTGAGGGCCGATGCCTGCCGGGGCTGCGGGTTGTTCGAAAGAGATACCGCGCCCCTGGAACGCAAAGGGCACATGAAGGAACATAGACGGGTTTTAGTCAGTAAAAATCTGACACTCCCTCCCGCCCCGCCCAGGGCGGGGAAAGTTATTTGATGATTTCCCGTCTATAAAAAAAAAAGGAGCTCTTACCACCGGTGGCTTGGACCCTGTTCCCGACGCCGGTGGGCTACTATTTTTTATACTTTTAAATGTTTTTATTTTTTTATAGTAATATTTAAAAATGTAATTAATGTGAATTAATTACATTTTAATTAATCTTTTTTTAATAAATAAATAAATGGAAAGATAAATTTGAAAAATCAATGCGAGTGATGTGCCTGTATGTGCTGATGGTGCGAAGTGCCAGCCAGAGCACGCTAAACATGCCTAGTCGTTACTTACTGATTACGATCAACGACTACTACTTACCACGAACTCTTCTAAGCCATCACTATATTTTCAGATCATTTGAATGATGTGAAATTCAATTAAGCTCGTTTTCCTTGATCTAGTTTCTTGCAAATATCGTACTGAAATATGACGCTCGGTCAATCTCACAGCCAACACACATCGGTACATAGTGCACCCGGCAGCCTGATCAACACGTTGTTAATAGGAGACACCCCCTGCCCGCACCTCTTGACCCCTTCATGTCATCGAGGCTACGCACGGGCTCGTTATAAAGTGGGAGCTTATTTATGACTCACCTCGAGAATTTTAGCAATTTTTTGTTGATAGAACGTTGATGACTTGTTTTATTTGTAACAAATGTACGTAAGAAGTAATGACACGGGAGATATGAACAAGAACATTGCTAGAGTATCCCAGAGTGGAGTGCAGTCAGTGGTGAGTGTCGTCGTCACTGGGATGGGCCGAAGGTCGGAAGGCAGAGCTTGTTCAGTTTCCTATTCTATTAAAAATATACCATCACGCCTGTATTCCCCGAAGGGTTAGGCACAGGTGTACCAATGTACACCCACAGTTCGCCGGTATATTTAGGTCCCATGTAATAGGGGGCGAGCCTATTGCCATTAACCGGGCACAAATCCAAACTCCGAGCTGCTACTGAGAATTTCATTGAAAAAACCCAATAACACTTTTTGCTCGACCTGGGAATCGAACCCGGGACCCCTTGCACAGCAGTCGCACTTGCGACCACGAGACCAACGGGGCAGTTCCTATTCTATTATCTCTATATTTAAATACTTCACAACAAAGGAGCGGACACTGAACGCTGATAGGCATGTAGCATCGCGGGTGCAATTACAAACGTTACACACTCGATGGCATGTGGATGGCAATGACACTTTTATTTCGGTTGAAACAGAGACTTTGTACATTACTGCCAGTTGCCAACCCTAGCGTGATCTGAGTGATACGATTATTAGGTATAATGTTGAGCGATAGCGCTGTTCGCGGGCACTTCATATCGCAGATAAGGTACACGCGTCTGTTGCTGACACTGCGGCAACTTCAACATCCACACTTACCCGAGTCACGGCATGCATACTTATCGTACATTATCTTAATCACAGGCCCTAACATTAATCAATTGATCCAATAAATCAAACAACCGACTACTGAGCCGCTTAGTTTCTCCCGAGCTGACGTCACTGCGTTTATTATACGAGGTACTTAGCTGCACACGTGGCTCCAGGTTTGCTTGTTGTTTTGTATTGCCGCCGACTTCTGAAACTAAAGTTAATTTTCTCTTTTTTTCTGAAGGCAGTTTTCTATTGGTTGTAAAATAATTTAATCGATCAAATAATGTTTTAAAATACTATTTTGATCGATTAACTGTAGATTTATATTAAATCGATGCAACCTGTCTATACAGGTGATGTGTCGCTCAACACACTTTGCTGGACAGGAGCCACTACAGCCACGTGCACGGCGAATGATCTCATCGTATGTGTGATCTCGCTTGTCCTCGTGTTATCACTGATCTTATAAAACATGAGTGATCATCATCATTGCATACTTGCTTATGATATGTTTATAGTAAAAGATAAATGAAGAGTGCTACTTTCTTGATTGTATGTTATTTTGTTTGTGTAAGTAATGTGCCAGTACATCATTACATCATTTATACAAGACAGGAAATATGGATTCATCATCATTATATAAAGATTTCCAAAAGGACCGGTGGGAAGCGGCCTGCAGCCAGCGTTTTCCTGCGGTCTTAATCAGTGCGGATTAGTAATCCTATTAATATTATAAATGAGAAAGTTTGTCAGTAAGGAGAGATGGATGGATGGATGTTTGTTACTCTTTCACGCTTAAACGGCTGAACGGATGAAATTTGGCACTGAGATAGACTGTAGCGTGGAATAACATATAGGATACTTTTTATCCCGGAAAATGTAATGACTCAAAGAGGGGACTTATCGCCTCGATTAAGGCGAGCCCTGCACGGGCTTGCGACAGTAGCTCTCTTCATGTCGCCATGAGATCGAGCCGGAGGTCAGTCCGCTGAGCGGCGATTTGCCGCGGCAGCGGAGTTTCCCCCCGGCCTAGTACCTCCGCGCGAGCGCATGTAGGCGCGCGAGGTCCAGCGCCTTCAGAACTTATACACAGTAAGTGCACATAAATATCACATAGTAAATGCATATTCTTTATAAACTCGGCGAAATTCCGAGGCAACTCTAATTAGACATTATAATTAACAAAGTTGTTATCTGTCGCGGTGCTTTGCCTTCCTTGTTAGTGAACCAGCCAATAGCCCCACTGTGCTACATAATGTATTTTTACTTGATAGCTGCATCCGGTCAGACTGGAAGCCAACCCCAACGCAGTTGGGAAAAGGCTAAGCAGATGATGACTTGATAGCTGACATCTTTGTGTAGTAGCGTGATGGCGACGTAGGCACGTGTCCATTACTTGTACCGTCATATAGTCGTGTGGAGGCGTGCGCGTGCGGCGCGCGTGCTTCGGCGGGGGCTCGCCGTATCACGCCTTATCAGACAGATCCGGAGATTACGGTAATCTTAATACACCCATTGCCTTGACGTTATCACTATTAGTTCGCAAGAAAATGTAAATGATTGCGCCATACATCATTATTAAAACTTAACCATACCGGCCTTTACCTTCACCTAAAACATACCAGGAAACTGTGGGTGTACATTGGTACACCTCTGCCTAACCCTGTATTATCCCACGAGAACTGTACAATTCCTGGGATAAAAAGTATCCTATGTTTTATTCCACACTACAATCTATCAGTGCCAAATACCATCCACACCCGTTCAGCCATTTAAACGTGGGAAAGTAACAAACATCCATCCATTCATCCAACCGCACATAGATTTGTATTTATAAATCGGCCGGCTATCGGCTGTATTTACGGCTCTTAGCTCTAAGCTTTTGTTAACATCTTCTTACCTTGTAGAACGCAAATAAATAAATAAATATGAAATATGAAATATGAATATTTATAATAAGAATAGGATACAATACAACGTTAAGGTAGCACGATTGCAAGGTCGTGAGCTTGCCTCCCTGCGTGCGCCTGTGCTCTGTAAGTAAGACAGGCGTGGCGTGCAGCATGAGGCAGAGCCGGAGCCAGCGCGCCACCACGCGCTCCAGCTGCGAGCGTCCCCCGGCTGAGCCGCGTCGCGTGTGTTGGTGGAACAGACTGCTCGTTGTGGCGAGCTACCTGCCTCACTGACCGGCACACGTGTGCTCGGCGGGAACACCGAGTGCCGCGCTACTTGCATTGGTGAGTCATCGACTGATTTGCGATTGTTTGTTAATAAACATAGTTTCATTGATCGTTACCTCGCCTTCATAGATAACACAATGTGTGAACATGACTTCTTGGTGAAACGTGTCACCTGGTACATACTTGTCATTGCGATGCATTCTTTATAGATATACACGATTACTGCATTCGTCATTTGATGAAAACAACATAAACAAAGACCTACACTGCAGTTCATAGCGATGACTTTTTAACCGACTTCAAAAAAAGGAGGAGGTTATCAATTCGACTGTTTTTTTTTTTTTTTTTTTATGTTTGTTACCTCGAATTTCCCGACTGGGAGAACCGATTGTCATGATTCTTTTTTTTTTTTGAAAGCTGGTGCTTCCCGTGTGGTCCCATTGTCACCATTTCAATATCTGATGATGGGATCTTGTAGAAATCGGGGAAACTCTTCAATACATAACAGCAGATTAACCGCGATTGTTGCTATAGCATATTTAAGCATTGTTTACACCATCACACAATATAACATCACGCCTGTACTCAAGGGTTACACAGATGTATACAGTAGTATTTAAAAATTTCTCATCCAAGTAAACGAAATCGCATATTCTGCTTTCTTATGACTTTTTAGTGGTGTCTCGTTAATTTACATAGCACGACAGTTTCTTCATGGATTTGGATGACAAGAAGTTGATACTAAAAAGCGAGAAATAAAAAACTTTTTTACAAAAAAATTACAACCGCCTTCAAAAACTAAAAAGAGAAAAATAACTTTAGCTTTGGAAGTCGGTGGCAATACAAAACAACAAACAGAACCAAAGCCACCGACTTCCAAAGCTAAAGTTATTTTTCTCTTTTTAGTTTTTGAAGGCGGTTGTAATTTTTTTGTAAAAAAGTTTTTTTAAAGTAACGACATTTTGTAATGCAGATTGCTGAAGAGTTTAATGTATATAATGTGATTTGGCAGAAAATAAATATGTAGCTCCTGACTACACTCAAGAGAACACGGCGTAACTGTATGCATTATGAAAAATTGTATATAAAGATTTCAGAGTTGCGTTAAGACAATATTATATTGTTTATTGCAAAAATTGCAACGATACGCCACACTTACTGCGAAAACAATTGGTGTCTTCTATGAGAGGTATTATTATCAGGAAATTACCTACATTATACAAAATTGATAATGATAAACGTGCTTTAATTTTATTATGCAATTGTCCAATGCTAGATAAGACTGAGGCTTATAACAACATTTTATATCAATATAGTATCACTCGAGTGAGCGGACCATGAGGCCGGCAGCCAGTGATACATCATAACACAAAACGATATCACTCACTATGTACGTTATCAGGCGACGTGCGACGTGGGCGAGACGTGCTCAAGTACCGACTATCAGTTATTTAAATAATGTACAACACAAACAATGGCGATAACGGTGTGTTGATACCAGCGGTCACGACTATCATCTGATTAGTGTTCAGCAGCGCGGCGTAGTGTCGCGGGCACCTGGTCGTGGGCTCGCTCGCTAGCGGTGCCAGCCCTCCCTCTGTGTGCGCTCCATCTAACGAACCTTATGTATTCTCTACACTAAACGCTGTCCGAGCTTCGCGCACGACGCGCGCCGCCGCGCTCTCACACACGCAACTCGCCCTCACTGAGCCACGTGTGCTGTGCAGTAGCAGCACTACCCAGCAATGCTCTACAACAAAGTATCAATGCTAGTGTAATTCATCAGCCATGTCATTTGTCTCGAGGTCTCCGGGCAAGAATCAATCGCTGCCGCAACTCGCAGATATAAATTCCCCTTTCTTATTGGTTGTGCCCCACATGTCCACGGCTGCTATTACCCTCCATCTGTTAACCAACGGCGTTTAATTACAATAGACAGTTACACTTTTGCTCCTGGTAAAGGACCCCAGAGTACTTACCTTAAATTGTAACCAAACGTGTGCACAACTAATTGGCAATCTGTTTGGTTTAGTTCTCGTTTAGCGTGCTCAAGTATCATACACGACAATACACAAGTATTCTCCTTGTGTACTGTCCACGCATCCACAAGTTTGCGGATACGAATAATTATCAATGTTAGTATCGGGACGTGAGCAACTACACGGCGCGTGAAAAGGAAATAGAAAACATAATAATTTTTTCAATGATGCTGAAAATATCAGGTAGTAAAATTGCGTTGTGACGTAGTAAAGTGGCCTACATCGACAACTTCAAAGTTCATTTGGTTATTAAAGTCGTATTCAACAAAACATATTGCGAAACTCATTCCGTTTCAATTGTGTAAAATGCAATTCCGCACGAAGCCCGAAGTCACACATAACATGTAGATACGAATAAATTATTTGTGATATGATAACGTCACGATGTTCCACGCGGTAAATGAATTTAAAAGCGGTGTGCGCTGCACAAAGCTCACACAATAAATTAGCGAAGTGCGCGCTATGAGCGTTGTGAGCGCTGTGAGCACCTCGACGTGAGCAGCACAAGCGGTACGAGCGAAATGAGCACAGTAAACGTTGTTCCTAACGGACGCTGCTGTCTCATTTGTTTATCTCACAAAGCGAAACTCATTAAAAACGCGAATGTGTGCGATGCATTACTTTACAAATATGAGTGTAAACTCAGTGCACGGACAGTGCTGGCTCACGCACCCCAGTGAGGTCCACCGCCGACGTCACCTCAGCGTGTGCCACTCACGAGTACATGGCTAGTAGTAGACTGCGCCGGCCACTTCGCGGCCATTCGTTTCAGTGCCACTAGATGCTGCTCAATGTACCGCTTAACATAAAGTGGTGAGACATGGTTCACACAATCATCATCATTTTTGTTTCTCGTCAATCAATAGTGCGCTGAACCGGCGCACCATGGAAACACATTTAAAATTTAAAATATTAATTTGAATCTTTAAGATTTTTAATGATCCTTGAACTTGCAGCACTACTCACCACCAGTAACAAATAAACCGTACGTTGTGACCGACGACCGCCCGCCCGTCCGCATCAGTTCGTGCAGGTCCGCCTTTTTCCGTTTCATTTTGTGTCGGTTACTTTTTCGTTAGGTATCATGTGATACAGATACAACAACTAATTTCAATAATTCAGAATTAAAACAACTGATTTCATAAAGTGCAAAACAAAATTTCCGAGAACCGATCCCTCATAAATTTGATCAACAGCGACGAAAAAAAAACAATCAAGCGTAATTGGATAGATGTTGGGTAGGCTTTCCTCCGTCGTAGCATAATTGGGCACACGCACGGGCGAGCGCTCGCGTGCGAGGGAATTAAGATAAAAACAGGTAATTTATTCAAAGAGTACATTCCTCCCGTATTAATTCTCGTCCAATCTGTGTGTGTGGGGTGTCAATAAATCTAAATATTCATCAGTCGGGGGGGGGGGGGGGGGGCAAGGGGGAGGGGGCTCTCATTTACTCGCATTAATTACACGCGCCCTCTGCTGCACCGCCTAAACCCTTTTAATATGCGTTACACGTAGCTAGCTCCGTACCGCTTCGTAGCGCTCCGTAGCATGATGTAGCGGCCGCGTAGCTCATAGCCTTATCTGCACCAACCATATTTACCTGGCATAGTACAAAATAGGTTACAGCGGAAAAATGCAAAGACCGGTGCTTAGTATTGTACCTACTATCATTTGTTTTGATAATAATGAAACAAGTGCTAGCGACTGTTTTCGGGGGCCTATCAATACTAGTGTGCAAGTCATCCACTGCCATTTTATCATGTCATACAAGAATTGATCAGGCAAGGGCCATAGTCTTTCCATAGTGCCAGGTAACCAGTCCAAATAAGCTGGGTGGCTTAAGTAAACCATAGTCCCATTGTTTGTTTCCATTTTCTGTAATAGTCCGGCGCCAACCGAGGGATATTCTTGTATGCATTTATCCCTGTACTGGCGGTTGGCGTTTCCTCTGCGAGTTGGCTTCAGCTTGTCAAATATCCAGGATCCTGGGGTTCCGAGTTACGTAAAGTGAACATTTTTTTTTTCTATCTAAATCTATATATATTATAAAAGAAAGTCGTGTTTGTTACAACACTTATAACTCGAGAACGGCTGGACCGATTGCCATGGTTTTTGATTTGTTGGATTTGTTTCCGTCCCGAATAGCAGAATACATCTTAAAAACAATGAAACGAACGGTAGGGGTAGGGTAGGGGTAGGGTAGGGGTAGGGTAGGGGTAGGGTAGGGGTAGGGTAGGGGTAGGGTAGGGGTAGGGTAGGGGTAGGGTAGGGGCAGGGTAGGGGCAGGGTAGGGGCAGGGTAGGGGCAGGGTAGGGGTAGGGTAGGGGTAGGGTAGGGGTAGGGTAGGGGTAGAGTAGGGGTAGGGTAGGGGTAGGGTAGGGGTAGGGTAGGGGTAGGGTAGGGGTAGGGTAGGGGTAGGGTAGGGGTAGGGTAGGGGTAGGGTAGGGGTAGGGTAGGGGTAGGGTAGGGGTAGGGTAGGGGTAGGGTAGGGGTAGGGTAGGGGTAGGGTAGGGGTAGGGTAGGGGTAGGGTAGGGGTAGGGTAGGGGTAGGGTAGGGGTAGGGTAGGGGTAGGGTAGGGGTAGGGTAGGGGTAGGGTAGGGGTAGGGTAGGGGTAGGGTAGGGGTAGGGTAGGGGTAGGGTAGGGGTAGGGTAGGGGTAGGGTAGGGGTAGGGTAGGGGTAGGGTAGGGGTAGGGTAGGGGTAGGGTAGGGGTAGGGTAGGGGTAGGGTAGGGGTAGGGTAGGGGTAGGGTAGGGGTAGGGTAGGGGTAGGGTAGGGGTAGGGTAGGGGTAGGGTAGGGGTAGGGTAGGGGTAGGGTAGGGGTAGGGTAGGGGTAGGGTAGGGGTAGGGTAGGGGTAGGGTAGGGGTAGGGTAGGGGTAGGGTAGGGGTAGGGTAGGGGTAGGGTAGGGGTAGGGTAGGGGTAGGGTAGGGGTAGGGTAGGGGTAGGGTAGGGGTAGGGTAGGGGTAGGGTAGGGGTAGGGTAGGGGTAGGGTAGGGGTAGGGTAGGGGTAGGGTAGGGGTAGGGTAGGGGTAGGGTAGGGGTAGGGTAGGGGTAGGGTAGGGGTAGGGTAGGGGTAGGGTAGGGGTAGGGTAGGGGTAGGGTAGGGGTAGGGTAGGGGTAGGGTAGGGGTAGGGTAGGGGTAGGGTAGGGGTAGGGTAGGGGTAGGGTAGGGGTAGGGTAGGGGTAGGGTAGGGGTAGGGTAGGGGTAGGGTAGGGGTAGGGTAGGGGTAGGGTAGGGGTAGGGTAGGGGTAGGGTAGGGGTAGGGTAGGGGTAGGGTAGGGGTAGGGTAGGGGTAGGGTAGGGGTAGGGTAGGGGTAGGGTAGGGGTAGGGTAGGGGTAGGGTAGGGGTAGGGTAGGGGTAGGGTAGGGGTAGGGTAGGGGTAGGGTAGGGGTAGGGTAGGGGTAGGGTAGGGGTAGGGTAGGGGTAGGGTAGGGGTAGGGTAGGGGTAGGGTAGGGGTAGGGTAGGGGTAGGGTAGGGGTAGGGTAGGGGTAGGGTAGGGGTAGGGTAGGGGTAGGGTAGGGGTAGGGTAGGGGTAGGGTAGGGGTAGGGTAGGGGTAGGGTAGGGGTAGGGTAGGGGTAGGGTAGGGGTAGGGTAGGGGTAGGGTAGGGGTAGGGTAGGGGTAGGGTAGGGGTAGGGTAGGGGTAGGGTAGGGGTAGGGTAGGGGTAGGGTAGGGGTAGGGTAGGGGTAGGGTAGGGGTAGGGTAGGGGTAGGGTAGGGGTAGGGTAGGGGTAGGGTAGGGGTAGGGTAGGGGTAGGGTAGGGGTAGGGTAGGGGTAGGGTAGGGGTAGGGTAGGGGTAGGGTAGGGGTAGGGTAGGGGTAGGGTAGGGGTAGGGTAGGGGTAGGGTAGGGGTAGGGTAGGGGTAGGGTAGGGGTAGGGTAGGGGTAGGGTAGGGGTAGGGTAGGGGTAGGGTAGGGGTAGGGTAGGGGTAGGGTAGGGGTAGGGTAGGGGTAGGGTAGGGGTAGGGTAGGGGTAGGGTAGGGGTAGGGTAGGGGTAGGGTACGGGTAGGGTAGGGGTAGGGTAGGGGTAGGGTAGGGGTAGGGTAGGGGTAGGGTAGGGGTAGGGTAGGGAAGGGGTAGGGTAGGGATAGGGTACGGGTAAGGTAGGGGTAAGGTAGGGTAGGGGTAGGATACCACGCGAACGAAGTCGTGGCGGGTCAGCTAGTACCTATATATAATATAGTGATCTATCAACGCACAGCCCAAACCACTGGACGGATCGGGCTGAAATTTGGCATGCAGGTAGATGTTATGACGTAGGCATCCGCTAAGAAAGAATTTTGATCAATTTTACCCCCAAGGGGATAAAATAGGGGATGAAACTTTGTACGAAACTTTGTCAATTTTAAACCGATCGGGCTGGGATTTTGCATGCATAACTATATAGCTAATATGACGTAGGCTTACTTGGGAGATCCTAAGAAAGGATATTGATAAGTTCCACCCCTGAGGGAATAAAATAGGGGATGAAAGTTTGTATAAATCCTCTTAGCTTTTCGACTGATTGAACTAAAAATAAAGATTGGAGCTAATATGATGAAGACCTTAAATAGAATTGATAAATTCAACCCTCATGGGGATACAATAAGGGATGATGGAGGATGTAAATGTATTAGTTTGAACCTATCAGTACTTAAGCTTATAAAGTACTTGTGATGAAAGGACAAGTAAGTAAGTTGTTATTACTATATAAATACCATCACGCCTGTATTCCTCGAAGGGTTAGGCGGAGATGTACTAAAGTACACCTATAGTCCACCAGTATGTTTAGGTCCCATGTAATAGGTGGAAGTCTATTGCCATTAACTGGGCACAAATCCAAACTCCGAGCTGCTACTGAGAAATTCATAGAAAAACCCAATAATACTTTTTGTTCGACCTGGGAATCGAACCCAAGACCTCTAGCGTAGCCGTTGCGCTTAGGACCTCTAGGCTAACGGAGCAGTTAGTACATCATACATACATACATTCACGCCATTTTCCAGAACTGTGAATGTACATTGGTATACCTCTGCTTAACCCTTCGGGGAATACAGGCGTGATGGTATACATATTATGTGTTATAATAATAATATAGAAATTTCATTTACTATAGTAAAAAAAAGGTTACCCGAAAACAAGATTGCAACCAATGAAATAGTGAACGCGAACGAAGTCGCGGGCAACAGCTAGTTATTTTATAAAAAGTAACATAAACCTGTAAAAATGTATTTTTTAGGGTTCCGTATCCAAAGGGTAAAACAGGACTCTATTACTAAGACTTCGCTGTCCGGTCGTCTGTCTGTCTGTCCGTCTGTCACCTGGCTGTATCTCATGAACCGTGACAGTTAGACAGCTGAAATTTTCATAGATAATGTATTTCTTTTGCCGCTATAACAACAAATACTACAAACAGAATAAAATAAATAGTTATGGGGGCTCCCATACAACAAACGTGATTTTTTTTGCTTGTTTTTGCTTATTGATAACGGCAGCAGGTAGACGCTTGAAATATTCACAGGATATTTAGTTATATAGGGTAACTTAGCCGGTTTTCGGCCACTTATGCGAACGTGTGACTTTGTGACGATTTTTCTCCATGATATTAGGGTCGCAGACTAGTTTCTTAAATATTTTTGAACTCAAAATATAATGTAGTTTTGATATTTGTAGACCTTTTACTTGTCAACGTAAAATTAAAATTACTGAAAATTAACATGTCTGAAAATAGCGACTTCGCCGGTTTTCGGCCACCTGTTTCAGTTTCCGGCTAATATTTTGCTAGTTCTCGGCCACTAATCTACATAAAAAAAATAAAAAAAATGAAACCAGTGACACAAAATTTCATAAATATACTGAAAACAATTCTTATTAACAAAGCCTACTACACAATAAACGAAAACATTACTGATAAAAATAATCCCCAAATAGAAATAAGTACATAAAGATAGTTTAATGTTGCTGTAAACCTAGTTTTAAAAATTACCTCAATAATATTATAACACATCATATTACTAATAGATCTCATTAAATTTAAGTTAATTGTTAAATATTGATTGTTTGATTTAATTTAGTTGAATTGATTTGTTTTATAAGTTTTTAATGATCTCAATTTTATGTCTCTAATTATAATTTATATCAATATAAGTATTTACATAATAACAATGTTTCTTATAGTAATATTATTATATTTTAAAATTTGTTTCCTTGTATTGCAATATAGTTTGTTGTAAATTTTATAAAATTTTAGATCTAAGATAATATTAATTTTATGTTGCTGTGCCCTTTTTTTTTTTTTTTTTAAAGATGGTAAAATCAAAAACCATCTATGTTCCTTCATGTGCCCTTTGCGTTCCAGGGGCGCGGTATCTCTTTCGAACAACCCGCAGCCCCGGCAGGCCTTGGCCCTTAGTGGCCCCTTCTATGTGCTGACACCTCTTTGCGCGGAACATGAACGCGCCGTCGACACGGTCTGTCGTTAAATAACGTACGGACGGTGAGCTACCCATTGCTCACCGCCCACAGACCGTGTCTACGGTATCCGCCTGCGGGAGGCGCAATGGTGCCGTTATTGGCAATCCATTGCGCCGGCGGACACGGCGTCAGCGGCGGCTGCGGGTGCGGCCACGGCAACGGTGGCGGCGGCAGCGGTGGCGGCGGCGGCGGTGCCCTAACAGGGTCCATTATGTACTTAGCTTAAAGCCTGTTGTAACATCCTTAACACATATGGAATGCAAATAAATACTTGAATACATTTGTACGCATCGGCAGTACCTAGCACAATCAGCAAGTTGACCATCAATTCAAATATTTTATTTTATTTTATTTTATTTTATTTGGAACAACTAACAATTACATAATAAAAATATACAAACAGTGAGACTTATAAATAATAATTATGTAATCCACTGCGTTATTCACAGGATACATTTTACCAAGGACGAATTCGTCCCTGGTTTTACAGACGTTATACATTTTTACGCTAGAAAATAAAGTTTAAGGAAAGGAAAAGAAATATCTATGTAAAGTTGAAAATGCTTAGTGAAATATAAGTTTTACAAATTATGTAACAATAACAAAAATATTAAAGAAGTTGTTTACAGAATTACAGTAGCTATTATGTAAAAAATATTAATTTAAACAAACAGAAAATTAGAATGGTTGATTAAGTACTTCAAGGATAGCTCTTTTACATTTACCATGTGACAAACAGAATAAATCTATATTACTAAAATGCTTATTATAATTATTAGTAAGGCGTCGTACAAAATAGTTCGTATGTCGCAGCTTCTACGTTTGAAAAGTAAAATATTATGGAAGTTGCTGTTGAAGTAGCAGTCGTATGAGACGGCTGTGCGCGGTGTGAACACGGCACGCGGTGTGAACGCGGCACGCGGTGTGAACGCGGCACGCGGTGTGAACGCGGCACGCGGTGTGAACGCGGCACGCGGTGTGAACGCGGCACGCGGTGTAATAAATGTATAATTGTAATCATTCTAACTGTGCGACTGCTCTGTGTTATGTAATCTAGATTCCTTGCAAATAAATGATTGATTTGATTTTTGATTTGATTTGAATAACCTACTCGTATTAGGTGCACATATTAGTTTCGTGTTGAATTACAATTGTTTGAAAGTAAGAGAATTTATATATTTACTGTAATTTAAAATATTATTTGTTAAAATCATAATAATTATAAACACCCATACACAAACCACCAGGGCCAGAGCCACGTACTTATATAACTTTTGATTCATATTTTTTAATAAATAAACTACTGCCTCGTTGGCCTAGTGGTCCTGAGCGCGACTGCTACGCTAGAGGTTCTGGGTTCGATTCCCGGGTCGAGCAAAAAGTTTTGTTGGGTTTTTCCATGAAATTCTCAGTAGCAGCTCGGAGTTTGGATTTGTGCCCGGTTAATGGCAATAGGCTCGCCCCCTATTACATGGGACCTAAATATACTGGCGAACTATGGGTGTACATTGGTACACCTCTGTCTAACCCTTCGGGGAATACAGGCGTGATGGTATTTTTTTTTTTTTTTTTTTAATTATTTATTTATTTATTTATTTATTAAAACTTTATGCACAAAATGTATAAAATACACAGTACAAAGGCGGACTTAATGCCTTAGGCATTTTCTACCAGTCTACCTTAGGGTGATGCAGAGACAGAACAAAGTAGGTGCAAGAAACTGAAAATTTCCAAGATTTAAAAAATATATATAAATATATATTATATACATATAGGTAATATATACATAAATACATACATACAAACAAACAAAATATACAAAGTAGGGAGAGATAAGAATAAGTAGGTGGAGAAATATAATAAATCAATTATGAGACGAATCTGCCAACTTCTTATGTATGTGTTCGCGAGCCTTTACTTTGAACGTGAACCGACTGGTGACCATCCTGATATCCTGAGGGAGCTCATTCCATAGGAAAACCACCTGGACGGGAAAAGAAGATTTAAGGAAACCAGAGCGGTGAGAAGGACATCGTAGAAGACGATTATTAGTGGAACGAAGATTCTTACTGTGCGCGGTGCACAAGTATTGAAAATGAGAAGTTAGATAGGAGGGGGAACTAGGTTAATTATACATATTATACCTACATACATAATTTAGTTTTAATGTTAATAGAGTTAGTAATAGATATTGTGAGAAAATATTATATGATGTGATGCCAACGGCCACGTTCTACCATCGCACCTCTCGCCATCGGCAGGGGGCCCATCCTCACACCTTGGAACCCAAGTGGTCCCGTACGGTACGGTTTCAGAGGAACCTCACGCGTACGCTTAAGTTGTGGAATGCGCTCCCTGCTAAGGTTTTCCCAAGAGACTACAGCATGGGGTTCTTCAAGAAAAGAGTTTTGAGGTTTTTACGGGGTCGGCAGCGCACGAGTGATGCCTCTGGTGTTGCTGTTCATAGGCAGTGGTGACCGCTTAACATCAGGCGGGCCGTTAGCTTGTTTGCCACCTACAGAAGTATAAAAAAAAATCAGCAGAATATTAGCCGTTTGCGATCGTGCTTGAGGTGCTGAAAACAAAAACATCAAAAATAGGCGTCTACCTACGACGTCCTTCTGACCTTTATTTGTATTAGCTAACTATGAATCTATCAAGTGAACGCGTCAGGCAGTGAGTCACCTACAGTGCACAACAGATAGAGCCGCGCGTAGCACAATGCGCACACTTACATGCACAGAGCTCGTGTGCACAGCTACTCATATGATGCTGAACATTTGGTGCACTGATAATATTTAACATTCGGCCTGCAGAGGGCGCGCGGCGGGCGGCGGCTAACGACTTCCGCTTCCGGCGGCGGCGGACACCGCTACGCGGCACGCGCTACGGCGTAGCCCTTGCTACGAGCTACGGGCGCAGCCACTCCGCTGAATGGGCATGTCAGAATGAAAGTCGGAATTATGAGTTTATTTCGTGAAATACGAGTGTTTTTATTACGTTTTCAATTTTATAACGAACAATGACACGCGCGCATCGCTGAGAGCGGCGGAAGTGCCGGCTGACGTCACAGCTCCGACACCTGGCAGCCGACCAGCCGGCTTCACATCAATGCCTGCTTTTTAACCGACTTCGAAAAAATAGGTGGTTCTTAATATGTTGGGATTTTTTATTTTCAATTACAATATTCTTAAATTATAGAAATATCAGTTTCAACTATTATTTATATATTTTGTTAATGCACGCATGTGACCCCTCTGCTGCCCTAATCCACATCCAAATCTCTAAACAAAAAATACGTCCCCGATGCGAATCTCAGCCGCCTGCTTGTGGAGCGGAATGTGCGGGGAGTGCGCGGGGGCGGGGCCGGGGGGGGGGGGAGAGCGGTGAGGAGGGACACTGAATATTTATGCAGCTCGCGAGTGACGCGACAACTTTCCTCCATGAATACGACAATTGAAATTACAGCGAGCAACGGAACAATTTTGTTATTCAAACGCGCCTCGACGCCGTGCGGGGGGGGGGGGGGGGGAGCTATCTAATCAAAACAATACGTGATTGAATGCAAACATCGTTGTAAGCCCCTCACCGGCCGTCCGTCTCCCCGCGCTGCACTGTCACGCGCACACGTGCAGCGCTGTCTCCGCTCAGAAGCACTCCTGATTAGCTGAACGGCATCTGAGATCAACGGCGGTCAGGCAGCACTGACCGCTGAGCGGGAGTCAACGGTGCATCAACAGTACTGTAACGGGAAGCCGGCTGAAACTTATTTATTTAACTACTACAAAGTCAAAGCCTAAATCAAAACATTTATTCCAATTAGACCATTAAAAGGCATTTTTCGACGTCAATTAATTAAAATTATTGAATCTATTTAATTACTACATTACGAGGGTCGTATTGTGAGTTCACTTCACTGTATCTCGGCAGCACTGTCCGCCTGACGTACATGTACTGTTACTAGTTCTCTCTTTTATTGAACTCAAAGCATGTTAACTACCCAGCGCACTACAACGAACTAAACGTTTAGTACAAAGTAGTCGGAGGCACGCGGTGAGCGTGACACGTTAACGCATCTACTTGTAACTGCTAACACAATAATGGCTTTTGCCTCGGGGACAGGGCGCCGCGTACCCGCCGCGTACCTGTCGCGTTCCTGCCGCGTACCCGCCGCGTACCTGCCGCGTTCCTGCCGCGTACCCGCCGCGTATCCGCCGCGACACGGCTAGCAGTAGGTACGACGAGTATGTAGCTCACTTGTTGATGGCCATTGGCCTGTCGGAGGTAACAGTATCGTGCTATGTGAACGGAACACCCGACTCGCCGCCAAGTCGTGGAGAAGTGAAAGTTTGAAGTTTGAACGGCATCCCATACGTACGAGCCCGGCATGTTACCCAGTGCCCCAAGGAACAATAACCTACATGTTGATGTCCACAACGCAACAATTGTTTTTAAATGTTATGAAAGCAATCGTTTCTTTTGAAGCATTACCCGAGGCGCACGGTCACCGGCCGCGGTCGGCGGCAAGCCCTTAGACTCGAAGGGTATCCCTGTCGGGTGTGATCATCCCTCTCACTGAACCACTACAGCCCCCCCCCCTCCCGTCACCCCGGCGTGCTCCGTAGCTTATCGCGCTACAAAAGCGAGAGATTGTGTGCCCGCGGGGCAGCCCTGGGCTGCGGCACACGCTCGGGGATAACAATCGAGTTCAAATAAAAACGTGAGCCTTTGTTTTTCACGTGAGCTGAGACGCATTGCTCGGGGGCCGGCAGCGCGAACAAACCGAATAAAACAAAAGATCCCAGTGTAACTATTAACTAAACATGCGATGAGCACTTCAAAGGAAGCTGTCACAACAGTCGCGTTGCCGAACTGTATTACTGTGAGACACAATACTGTGTATTGTTGTGCGAGATGGTACGCATCGCAGTGCGTGTCCCCCTCGCGAGCGAGTGTCACTCAGCGGCGGTCAGCGTGACAAGCGTCAGGAGTGCCGGCGCGGCACGTCTGCTCCACGTGGACCTACACACAGTAGTAGTCGTACACTGGTTCGACGTCAGCGCCTGGTTACACCACATAGTATATTTATGTAATGGCTAGTAATTAAAGCTATGTACACGCCACGCTGTCTGCGGCACAGTGCGTGTTGCGGCGCGGCGGCGGCTGGCGGCGCTATATTAATATTAATCAAATGAACAACACACTGCGTCTCACAACACACATTCAATTAATAATCACTTGAGATTAACGTAACGCGTTGTTATGAGCAAACTTATACAATGAAGAGGAACATGAGTGGATACATAATAATATATGTAGTGAAGGCGGATCATAGCTCCGACTGATGTACGCTGAGCTGAGCGGGGCGCGGCCAGCGCGGTGTGCTTGTTGTGGAGCTGCAGCTCGCGCCTGGTGAGTGGGACAGCACGGAGGGGGGCGACGCGGCCGCGGCTACGTATGCTTATCTCACTGACCTACTCACCGGTTACGGTGTAAATAATGAGGTCGTTGGTCTCGTGGTCGGAAACGCGACTGCTGAGCAAGGGGTCCCGGGTTCGATTCCCAGGTCGGGCAAAAAGTGTTATTGGGTTTTTCCATTAGGAATTTCTCAGTAGCAGCACGGAGTTTGGAAGTTGGTGGTGAGACACCCCCGTGCCTCGGAAAGCACGTAAAGCCGTTGGTCCTGCGCCTGATCTCTCTCCGGTCGTGTCGGATTGCCGTCCCATCGGGTTATGAGAGTTAGGGAAGAGGGAGTGCACCTGTGTTTGCGCACACACTTGTGCACTATAATATCTCCTGCGTACGTGGCTAGTCTGCATTAAGATTAGCCGCCGTGGCCGGAATCGGTCTGGAGAATTACATTACATTTACAATGAGGAAGTGCATTCGTAGTCGTCTCTTCACCCCAACTGGGGTGCGAGGAGTCGGTAACGGGGCTATGTGCCCCTTGGCCGAGGTAGCGGGATCGCAGCCCCTAGAACTAGGGACCGGGCGTTGGGTTACCCGTCCGTTCCCCTGGCGAGGGGAGCGGGGGGGGTGTTGTCCACCTAGGCAAACTACATACTAAAAATTGAAAAATAATTGTTTAATTTACAGATTTTTCCTGCTCGCTACATGCCTGCGCCTGGGTGCACCTTGTGGGGCTCCGTACCGTTGTCAGTGCGGTGAAGCTGTCGACTGCCTCGGGCACCATGGCCTGTCATGCAAAAAGAGCGCTGGCCGCATGGCACGGCACGCCAGCATTAATGACATCATCCGTCGTGCTCTTGTCTCCGCCGGAGTGTTAGCTGTTTTGGAGCCAATTAGCTTGGCACGCGACGATGGGAAGAGACCAGATGGGATGACTATAATGCCTTGGAACTTGGGTAGACCTCTGGTGTGGGATGCAACATGCGTCGACATCCTTGCGCCATCCCATCTTCCTTGCATGACGTGTTGTGCTGGGGCGGCTGCGTCTGGTGCGGAAAATCTCAAACGGCGCAAATATATTACCCTTCATGAAAGTTATATGTTTGAGCCGTTTGGGGTTGAAACACTAGGGCCATGGAGACCGAGCGCTCATCTAGTTTATCGCGACATCGCGAAGCGACTGGTCGATTCTTCACGTGACCAGAGGGCTGGCCTTTTCTTTGGCCAAAGAATCAGCATTGCCATACAACGTGGCAATGCTGCCAGCCTTCTGGGCACATGTCCCATTGACAGCGATGCGGATGAGTTTTTTGATGCCCTATGACCTTCATTTTTTTGTAATTTAATTATTATTTAGTTTTAACTTTGTAGTTTAATTATTATTTATAAGTTTTGTGTAACATAAATAAGATTACTATATATAAATAAATAAAAAACAAAAAAAATACAGATTTTAAGGCGGAAGTCTTTTTTGTAAAAAGTTTTTTTTTTGCCAAAATAATGATGTGGCATACTGGATACAAATGTACAAAATACAGTTGATGAATAACCGAACGCGAACAGACGGAAAAGTTTCGCAGCTCATTGTATCAGGGGATGACACGCGATTGCGGATAATTGTTGCAATTATGTGGAGGGACGCGGCGCCGCGGCTGCCCGCACGTCACCGCGCGGCAGCTGCTCGGTATTCAGCCGGTGGTCGCGCGAACATCTGCTCATTACCGAACGCACGTTGGCGGTGCGCTGTGTGCTGCCGCGGATGAACTGCTTGTACTCGCAGTGCGACTTCGACTGCTTCCCCGATGATCTGTACCTGATTCAAAAGTGCATGTCCGATAGCTGAAATAATGTAAATATGGTACAATTACAAACATAGCTCGTAGTAACTGCCTGTCGTCGCTACTGACTCTCACTAGTACACTAGATATTCTAAAGTTACGTCTGAAATGCGAACTGCATTAGCTATAAGCTTTCCCTGCGCCGTCCCTGTACCTAATAATATTATAGGGTATCTACCAACTGTACAATCACTTGGATGCTATAACTGGTACGTTGTATATATGTTTCGTGTAACAAGTACAGAGCGCGTCACCGTGACACGACATGAAGCACGGAGGCTCGCGCGGTGCCGCAGTCTGGCCGGTACAATGTTGTCAGATGGGCGAGCGCTAGTATCCACGCAGTAACGGCCCGGGATGCAGCACGGGCAATATGTCTGACAAAAAGACAACGTGACCCGGATACGAACGCGATCAATATGATCTGCATGAAGAGCCTGTCAGCAGTGATAGTGATGCGTATGGTGCAGGTGGCTCGGCATCGTTACAACTGCAGCGCTCCGCCACACGTCGCGACATCATTATTTCGAATTGGATACTTACGGTTACTGAATATTTATCAGACAAGCTAATCAGCCTGCTCCGCCCGCGCCGCCTGCTCACACGGATCTAATCATCTAGTGTAGCAGCGAACGTTCTCGGAGGTATTCTCCCTCAATATGGATAGACGAATTAAAATGTAATCTAAAAATAACAAAAAGCCGTTCCCTCATTTATTTTATTTAGGTTCACTCTAAACAATTTGAAGTTAGTCAAAGTTGCGCCGTTCGACGGGAGCCAAAAGGCTAATCTGCGAAACTCCATCAAATGTAAATCGGTCGGAGGGACAAAGCCCGGGCAGCGGGTTTACACAACAAATAAAACGTAAAGAGCAATGAATAGATTAACTGCCGGTTAATACTTGACCTGTATAATTGACAAAGTTCAGCCGCTCCCGTGTCGCCGCCCGTCACATCGCCACAGCATCACCATAGTTCCTCACTGGAATCTCACAATATACTTAGATGAACACTGCAGACGTGAGCACTTAATGGCTGCCTCAGCGGATGGTGCTGTCGTAGCTGGATTCTAGGCAAACAAAAGTATTTTAGAAATATTTTATTTAGGTTTTATACTAACTTGCCCTTTTATATTTACTTCCTCTTAGCGTATTGATGCTAAGAGGAAGTGTCGCGGGACTTTTGAATTACATCGATGTTTTGTTGGTGTTGAGCCCGCGGTCAGTACAGTGCTATCGGGTTATCTAGTAGGAACTTGTCAGTAACAGCCCGGGGACTGGATGTGTGCTCGGGGTAAGGCAACGTGTTGTCATTTTCAATAATTGAAAATATATCTAGCGCCATGTGGGTACACATACATCTGTGCCTAAACGCTTACAGCAGGTGTGGTAATTGAATGTGGCGCGCGTCTCTGGTTGTAATAAGCAACACTGAACCACCGGGTCCTCAACTCGTGACGCGAGCTACCAGCCCTGCTGAGCGCTGAGCACAAATAATTTGTACACCGACTTGTTAATCCACAGACAAAAGCCTTTGATCTGGAGCACAAACTTCCGCACCTCCCCCCCCCTCCCCCCCCCACACTCGCCCTCCGGCCGGGGGCGCAGGCCGGGTCCACGATTAATGTTAGAGGAATTCGGACGCTTTTATCTTCAAAAAGCGAACACTTTTGCGGAGTTTTTAATTCTTGTGCGATGTTGTGCGCACTCCGCTCACTTGTGGAGCGATTGATTTTATTTTCTTTTGAAGACTTTCACACTGATGCTGTTGTGTACTTTTTCACACTGGCAATTATTAAGTTAAGAGAGAATACAGTTTGCATTGTTATTGTGATTTAATCAATAGATATAAGTCAATATCTAAATAAATGTTTATATTCTATATCCGAATTAATGACAAATGACAAGTGATGGTAAATATAGTTTTATATTTTGTTATTCATCCTTTTGTACCTGCCATTTGATCGTTCGACATACAGCAATTTATAAAAATAATCAATAACATTATAATGATGATATATCAATCATTATAATGTTATTGATTATTTTTTTGTGTAATTTATTGTTTAAAATTCTAATTATTATTTTTAGCTGTATTTAATAAATTTATGTACTCTTACTATTCCATTTATTCATTAATTAACATATCAATTACATTTTTAAATATTAGTAAAAAATATAAAAACATTTAAAAATAAAAAAAATAGTACCCCACCGGCGTCGGGAACAGGGTCCAAGCCACCGGTGGTCAGGGCTCCTGAGAAAGGAATCTCCTAACGATACGCGCCGTGTCTAGGAGTACCGCTTTCTGAATCAAGCCCTTGATCCAGCCGCCCAACGAGAGCCTCCTAAGATGTTAGTCGAGGCTCTTGGCACTTAAGCCATTGGCTGAAACAACTAGGTATAGGCACAATGATCGCTGAGTCCGCATCCCACATGTCGACAACCTCGCGAGCCAAGTCAACATACTTGATCTTCTTATCATTCTCGGCCTTCACGAGGTTCACGTTTATGTACTATGTGTATGTTATGTACTCTTACTATTATTATTAAAAACAAAATATTTCAAACACAATGTAAATTGTTATATGAATAAATAAATAAATCTATGTGACAGTCTCGCCCGCGTGCAGTGTGCGTGTTTACTTCACATCAGGTACATTAGAGCATGCGGTCACCTACACGCTACTTGTGTCACCATGCCTGTGCTTTCTATTCCCTGTCACCTGCCTGCTTAATTGAATGGGTTTTTATGTTTTTCTGTCATCAAGTCTATGTTTTAGTAACCATGTATAAATACTCAACAACTACTTAACTGCGAATACTCAAGGTGACGCTTTTTGTAAAATTGACTGTCATTAAATAGTTCTAATGAAAGTCCATTGTAGGCATGTGCGCCGAATGGCGCGGCGCACGCCGCAGGATTTTTCATCAGCGTCATCGGCGTCGCCATTGGAAGGAAAAGAAGAATAGTTATCCTTGGCTATTCACCTGTGTGAGGGTTACAATGAGCGTTTCCGCCACGAGTACAGAATTATAAATAGGACAGGGACAAAAGTGTTACTGGGTTTTTCCATTAGGAATTTCTCACTATCCGAGTTTGGAAGTCGGCTGTGTGACACCCCCGTGTCTCGAAAAGCACGTAAAGCCGTTCGTCCCGGTTGTCCCTTGTAGATCTTTGTTACGGATAGTCAGAAGCCAAGAAGTCTGACAACCAGTCTAACCAAGAGGTATCGTGTTGCCCAGTAACTGGGTTGTGGAGTTCAGATAGGCAGTCGCTCCATGTAAAACACTGGTTGAAACCATTCAGCTGCAACTGGTTAGACTGGAAGCCGATCCTAACATAGTTGGGAAAAGTCTAAGCAGATGATGAAGCGACCAGGGGCCTACTACCATATCTAAAAATAATATTATTTAATGTTTTACTTTGCTTTGTGCACTGTTGGATTTTCAACACTCGGTTCAGCACCGAGAGTTTAAAATACAAAGTACCAACAACTGAAATTACAAAGTAAATTAAAATGGTACGTTTTAAGAGATGGTGGTAGGCTCTGTCTACGCGTGGACGTACACCACATGAAATAATGCATCGGAGTGCAGCATCGTCTACAAGCGTTACCACCACTACGACTGCTACGAGTACTACGTTCTCGTAGCACTCGTAGCTCGTAATTCTCTACGACTTAACTTTTAACAAATTATATTGTATTCGTCAATTCGTCCCACTCCGAGCCAGGTGAGCACATGTTCCCGGGCCCCGGGTATCTACACACCTCTCCGATGACGTCCATAACATTAATATCTTCCCATTCCTATGCTCTATCACCGACTTAAGGTTCATAGAGAAGCTTTTTCCATTTTGTCACGTAAAACGTGTTTGTGTGAGTCGATAGAACAAGACATTGGCAGGTGCTATCCCAGTGTGCGTCATTGCGATATAACTCCTCCAACAGCGATCGCCGCCGCGCCGCTCCACTCCTTATGCTCCGCTGCTAAACTATGCTAGCCACTGTAAATTGTACTTCTACAAAATTTCTATTTGGATATATTATTTATTTATTTATTACAGCATGGTCAGCTGGACAAACGTCCCTCTTTCGTGACAAACGTGACGTGATGCTGATCTCTTTCTATGTAACGGTTTGGGGGCGTTCACGAAGTAATGAGTGTGGCTGTACGCTTGCACGTCACACTCAACGTTCTCTTTATAAGTTCCTGAGAATATTTCAAAGTTAAATCATTTATTTCAATTAGACCATTAAAAGTCACTTTAGAACGTCAATTACATGAATAAAAAAAACTAGTTGCCCATTCCAAAAAGTAGTTTCGCATGGAGAAAATTCGGCAAGAAACTACATATACAGGGTGGAATTTTATTATTCTACCTGGAGGGAAAGTACTCTAAATACTTAAGTTAGCAAATTTTACTCAAAGGAAACATTCCTTTATTTTAAAAAAGAAACGAAACTGCATTTATATAATTTTGAAAATACGCTTGCCACACCCAGGAATCGAACCGACTAAAATTCGAAAAAATTGCATCCTGTACTTTTATGGCATCAATCGATAGGGTCGATCAAATCTCTGCAAACATGGTAAATTAAAATAAAAAAAAAACATGCAATTTTAATGTAAACTTATTTTATTCGGACGAAAAGCGATTAAACTTACAAGTCCTTGCTGGAAATGAGCTTCATGTTCTTGGATGCACCAATTTATTCCTTAAAAAAAAACATTTTGAGTAACTTTTGGTAGCGTAATGCAATTTTCAATATTCACCAAAACACCCTACTAAAAGTTATTCAAAATGAATTCCTTAAAATAATGAATTTGTGCATCGAAGAAAATGAACGTCATTTCGAGCATGCAATTAGTTAATGTACTCATTTTTTTCGTCCGTATAAAATAAGTTTAGATTGAAATTTTATGGTTTTTGTTTAATTTACCTTACCATGTTTGCAGAGATTTGATCCTTATGATTGACCCTATCGATTAGTGCCATAAAACACAGGATGCTATTTTTTCCGATTTTAGTCGGTTCGATTCCCGGGTGTAGCAAGCGTATTTTCAAAATTATTTAAATGCAGTTTTGTTTCTTTTTAAAAATAAAGGAATGTTTCCTTTGGGTAAAATGTGCTTACTTAAGTATTTAGAGTACTTTCCCTCCGGGTAGCATTATAAAATTCCACCCTGTATACACTTAAAAAAAAAAGTATTACAATAAGTTGCACTTAAAACTACATTAAATCCATAAAAATATACATACATCAAAACGATCTATCCCAACAAACTCAATGTCGGGAATTTGACCAAATTTAGTTGATTGCACAGGCGCCGCCGGTTCTTTCCACTCTCTAAGCGTTCTTCACGTAAAGTAGTTTCGATTTAAAGCATCCTTGTAGGAAATTTTCTTTTAAAATCCACACAAACGAATATCAAAAAGTAACAATATTATTATATTCATGTGTCAAATCCAAATTTTCGGTTGGACTATGTCACTATGTACATATGAATTAAAGTAGGTTTAGAGAGTATTAATGTCAGGTAATGGGTATGGTTTTTAAAATGTATTGGTTTTTATTCTATTTTGTGTATTTTATCTATGGGCCTCACCTCATAAGTCAGTAAGTAAGTAAAATAAAATAAAATGATTTATTAATTTATTATACACCGATGAGCAAGTCTAGTGTGTTGAAAAGTAATTATTGAATGACCAATGAGAGGAAGACGTAAGAGTGAGTGCTTTTTATTAAAACAAAAGTCAAACGATTGGTCCCAACTAAACCGTTTGCAGACGCTTGATGATTAGCTCGAGTAGCTGCCGAGCTCAGTGTGTACACTATGTTGTTCAAAGTGTTGCCTAAGAACATGTTGGGATGTACCTTTACGGAGCACACACGGAGCTACATACGAGGCACGGTTAGGGAACGTCCCTGAATCTGATCTCCTGGCTACTTGGCGCTGGTTGGTGCAGGTGTGGGGAATGCTGCATGAGCCGTGCTCAGGAAACTGTTAGTGCTTACTGCTTCATCTCATTGTAACAAAGTAGTGAAGCTGCCTATTTCGTCTTGGTCTTGATATTTCTGCTTCACTTAAACATACTACTCTGTGTAAAAAGTACCGGGAATTCCTAAATTACAGAAGGTGCGGTAAACCTATCGAAATATTTTATTTTTCTATAAATTGGTGGCTCTGTTCTGAGTAACGGTGGTAACTTTGAGCGCTATATGTCACTCAGTGTAATTACATCTGCCGTTTTTGTACTTCTTGGTTGTAAGTGATCTGCGATTTTGTTTTGGAAGATTTTTTTGAACAAAAAGAGTTTGCCTTACGTTTGCCTATCAAACGAAATTTATTGTGCCAAATCACTAAAAATGTTGCAGAAGTCGTACAGTAATTCGTGTATCTCAAAAACACTGGCATATGAACGGTATAAAGTATTTAAAGAAGGCTGACAAGTGGTAGTTGATTTGTCTCGTTCTGATCGACCCCCAACAGCTGCGAATGATGAAAACATCATTTTAATCAGGTGTTTGGTACTTGGAAATCGTCGTATGAGTTTTAGAGACGATGCTCTAGAGGTTAACGTATCTTTTAAATTCGTTTATAATATTCTGACTGACATTTTGGGCAGGAGACGCGTCGCCGCACTATGAGTGCCAAAAGAGCTCAATTTTGTCCAAAAAGAGCATCGAAAGCAGGTTGCTGAAGACATGATTTCCCGAGCTTCTACAGACTTTACCTTCATGAATTTCATAGTAACTGGCGACGAGACATGAGTTTATGAGTACGATAAGCAAACAAGTCAACAGTTTGCAGAATGGCGCGATTCGAGTCGATTGAATCTAAAAAAGAAAATTCGCTGAAAAAATCGAACACCATACTTCAATCAGCTTACAAAAAAAATATGGAGGACTGGTTCAAGCGCTGGCGTAGCTGTATCGTAAGCGAAGGGGCGTACTTTGAAGGTAACATAATAAATTTTGAAGAATAAATTATTTTTTTGGTTTTATTGAACAATTCCCGGTACTTTTTACACAGAATGTACTAAAGGATTCCTTTATATGTTTTAG
The DNA here is from genome assembly GCA_932526535.1 of Caradrina clavipalpis. Classification (NCBI taxonomy): domain Eukaryota; kingdom Metazoa; phylum Arthropoda; class Insecta; order Lepidoptera; family Noctuidae; genus Caradrina; species Caradrina clavipalpis. The sequence continues at coordinate 15,486,081 of OW052104.1, read as the reverse complement.
TGAACCAGAAATACCGCGATGATAATACAAAGTTCCGTATCAGGAGCAAAGCGACGCAGTGAAATTAGCTGTTATTTAGAGTACAAAGGTCGTATTATGTCGGCGCCCGATAGTATCGCGGTGCTCAAAGCGCTTCAGATGGAGACAACAGCGCGGCGGCCGGGCGCACGGGGCGAGGGCCCGCGCTCGCCGCGCAACGCTACGTTCAGATTGAACATGCTCGATACATGCAGAATCGTCACACATTCAATCATTTTTTAACTTTATTTATTATAGTACATTTATTTTTCATGGTTGGGGACATGGAACATCGACTGGTTGGTTACAACCGCATGTATAGCACCATTTGCTTTATTTCCCGCATTTACTCTCTTTTCCAAATCAGCATCAATCTTTCCATCTCTTGTAAACATACTGCCGTAGTACACAAACTCATTTACTTGCTCTACACTCACATCATTTATTTTCACATCACACACCGATACATCCTCTTCTCCTTCAAAAACTTTCACTTTCATCTTCACATTTATGTCTATCCCTTTTCTCTTAAACGCTTCATTCAGTTGCAAGACATGGTAACGTTAATCGTTACCATGTCTTGCAACTAATGCAACGCAAGAAGAACTTGATCATCTGCGTATAAGAGGTATTTGACAGTTAACTCATTCATTCTTAATCCACACTCACTCTCTCTCAAATCCGCCAAACAACTATCCATATATGTATATGTTGAACAGCCAAGGAGACGCTACAGCCCTGTCTTACACCTCTTGAGATGTAAAACCAATCAGTGTATGCCCCATTTATCCTAACAGAAGTACTAGAATCTTTATTTATTGTATGAACTATTATGAAATAAAAGGCTGTAAGCCTTAAAATAAGATGAAAAAAAAATCTTAATAAGAATAATAAAAAGAAACTAAATCTAGTTTTTTGGTATAAAACTGTGAAGATGTAGAAAATGGGGTAAACGTCAGTAGGAACAGTAGTAGGTACAATGAGCCTACTCTCAGTGAATAGTACAACCGCAGCATCTCAACAGAGCAGACACTTGCCATAATGTCTCGTTACGAGCACAACACAAGCGCGAGGTGCGCGCCGTGCGGCACATAGTGCACAGCGGACGTCGAGTGCAATCTCATAATAATAATAAATAATAAATAAATAAAATCTTTATTCAGGAATACAAAAGATAAAATACATAATAAATCTAAAAATAACAGTGTAGGTAAAAAATAATGTTAGATGCCTGTAGGACTAGGATAATCCTGTATCACAGGCTGCAGGAGCTCCGACATAATGCAAAATATAGGCCAGTAGGTTTTTTTTTTTTTTTAATATCTAGCATTACATAATGTCAAATTTATTTATTTAACTTAAACTCTACTAACTTACAACTAAACACATAATTATTGCAGGAAAGTATTTGCGTCAGCAGAATTAAACTAGGTTGCAAAAACACATTTGAGGCGCTCTTGTTTATATTACACTAGCTTCTGCCCGCGACTTCGTCCGCGTCACAGTTGATGTGTTATCCTACGGGTACCGTACATTTTCCCGGGATAAAAAGTAGCCTATGTGTTATTCCAGACTATAATCTATCTTTGTGCCAAATTTCATCCAGATCCATTCAGCCGTTTAAGCGTGAAAGAGTAACAAACATCCATACATCCATACATCCATACATCCATACATCCATACATACAAACTTTCGCCTTTATAATAGTAGTAGGATATCTGCACTGATGTGCTTATACATTAAAATAAGTCGATGGTAAGTGTGTCAGTGCATGGTCTGTATGGTCTTTATCATAATACGTAATGATAAATATGTGAGTTTCGAGAAAGTCGATAATATTTGTATTAAAGTCATTTTCATCCGTCCGCCGAAATAATAATGGCAATTTCGTACGTTGCCTTAATTGCGCTCAGGACATATATTTTCTTTTATTCGAAACATAAATATTGACATCGTTTTCATTATTGAAACGTTATCCCAAGCACCCGATACGTTAATGAAAAGGACGTGCGCGTTGCGTTTTTCATGCGGCGATTACGGACGACCCGAATGTAGACAGCTACACAGAACCACGCCGTAGATAGCTGCAGAAGGATTACTGGAATACTAGAATTTGATTGTTAAATTAAGTTCCGATCATATACAACAACAAACAACAAATAAATAATTAATTAAAATAAGTAGGATAACAAATATAATTAGTAAATAATAATTAATAAAACAATATTGATAAATAATTATTCAAAAATAAAAATAGTTACCAGAAATATAACACGAATCAACATAAAAAGATATTCAAATAAATATATAAAAAAGGATAAGATCCTTAACTAATTAATAATGGTGATATGGAAATCCAAACACTCAACGCTCTTCCTCGTCTCTCCTACTTAATCTATGCTGTGCCCGATAGGGTCCATAATTGTGACTAATCTAATTATTCCATCTTGTAATACATTATGGTACGCAATAAAGATATTGACTATTGACTACATATAAATAATTGACAACATTACACACATAGGTACCTACATTTTTACACACTTTGAGGTTTTTGAATTCCTCCCTACGTGGCCAATTATTATTGGCATTGTTCGCTTGAGACTAGTTTGTGGGTGAAGGCAGTTGCTAGTCTCGTGTTGTATCAGGGTGGCCGGACCGCGCGGCCCCACACATACGAGACGTGCGGCGACGTGCCACATCGCTCGACTTTCCTGCCGTTGCACGTAGTCGGTTATCTGCGATATGTTTTCCTTTGACACAACGCACTACGTATCAATTGGAATCAATTGTTGGGCATCTGCATTGCGATGCGATAAATCTGTTGAAGGCGGCGCGGGGGTGCGGAGGGGGGGGGGGGGTGGCTGCACGATCATACGCACTGACGTGAGTGAATGATGGCTAGTGATGTGCCTGTGTGGCTGCGAGAGAGACGGTTGACGCACCTGCCTGGCGCCGCCCAGGGCGCGTTCGACAGTATCAAGTTAGCGTTCTAAAATACTAGAAGGTGTTTAGTTGGAATGTTTACTAATAGTTCGGCAAGTATCGCAAACAATTCAAAAGTGGGTATTAATTAAAAAAGTTGGAATAAGGCCAAAAACTTTTTAAATTGTCGGTTGCATACAATATTTTTCTTACCGATTACAATAACGATGGGTTCAATTTCTCATTAAACTATAAGTTAACCGAGGTTCATTCACAGCTACATTGGTGCCGCTTTCAGCGGTTCAGTTCCTCCAACTTTTATTTGAACTTGCGGTAAACCAGACCATGAACCAGATCATTCGGTGGGTACTGTTAGTGTGTGCGTGTAGTTTGGAACCGATAACTGTGACACCGTAAGAGCCTGTCCAGATAAGGCGTTTTACGCGCGAGTCCACCCGCGCGTACGCACTCGCGCGTACTCGAGATACTAGAGCTACATACATCCCGTCCAGATGCTCTCGCGCGTTACCTCAAGTAACGAGGGCCTACGCGCGAGTGGACTCGCGCGTAAAACGCCTCATCTGGACAGGCTCTTAAGACTTCAACATTATTATCAAGAAATCATTTTTACAATATGATTAGCGCGGACAGCAGGCATCTTGTGACCCGCGGAATGTGCCTACTTATCCTTCTGTTGGGTGGCCCCTCTCTCCCGACACTCCGTGCGCTACGACTTGAGTCTAGTCATTAGCCGCCCGATGGAAACCTTTGAAACATAAATATTTATTTAAATATAGCACTCAAGTAGAAAACCCTTGGCTCACAACGATGCACTGTAAACAAAAAGATTAATTCTGTTTACTATTTAAGCAAAGTACAAATCGTAATTGTGAATTACAGCATTGTCATTGTATTAACGTGAACAACCGAGCAAATTAAGCGGCGCCGAGCGGCCGTGAGCGAGCGAAGCGCACTGTTTATCATAATCTGAGTGTTTAAAGAGCTCGCCGCAAAAATAAACTTGTTCGCCGCGCGCACTGACTACATCACACGAGAGCAAGATGGGGAGGGGGACATGGCTAAGCCAAAGTACGTGCTAAGGAACGTATATGTATCGCGCCTACACACGACACACACTGACTCTTGAGCGTTGCATTGTAATTTGATATACTGTTGTTACTAGGGCATGCAAACCGAATACCCGGTTAACCGAAAAAACCGGATAACCGACTGATTTGAAAACCGGGCTTTTTATGATAACGAAACCGGTTTTTTCGGATTTTTCGGTTTTGTTTTTCATACAAAATCTTAAATTTATCACTGACAAATGTCGACAGGACGGCAAGACGGCGTTAGTTCCAACGTCAATAACGGCCGGCAACGTTAATTTATACCGAAAAATCGCATTTGAGATCAAATATGTAAAACAAAGAAATGTCATTGCTAAAGTGACAGTTTACGGTTAGTCAACATTTCCCTAGTAATTCAAATTATTGAATTAGTTTTTAAATTTAATGGTTTTGGATGAACTATGATATGAAATATAGCGTAAGGTTACTCCTAATATTATAGGAAAGGTGAGCGAAAGGAATATTAAAGATTTTTTTTAGTAACAAGTTACGTTTCGCTATTAGAAAACACTAAATGCAGTCTAAATGGTTATGACCACTGCCATATTGCATGTAGAAAAAATAAGAAAAAAATATTTGCAGGATTTTATTTCAAACAACTACATTTTATTCTTGGATAGTCGTTTACTTCACTAAGTTTAAAACTGTGTGCAATATTATATTTTACTTGTTAAAGATATGCCTACAATTTTAGAACTATGTAATAGTACTTTTGGGCAAACTGCACAATTGAAGTTATTATTTAAAATTGGCAACACCTTTGTTTAAATTATTGATCTCGAATTCGTTTTTTTTTTCTCGGATAGATTATTGTCGCGCTACTCGATGCCACGCTGCGCTATTTTGATTAAACTTTAGCATTTCTATTTCTTTACACAAAAAACCGAAATAACCGATAAAACCGGTTTCACCGGTTTTGTAAAATGAAAACCCGAAAAAACCGTGTCCTTTAAACAACCCGGTTTTTGCATGCCCTAGTTGTTACTGGCATTGCGCAGACACGTCGAATAGTGAAAGTAAACTGGCAAAGTTGGATCGCAGTGAGTGCCCACGCGCTGCGCTCTCAATGTTACAATGTTTGTAATACATGCAGCATTCCTTACGAAGGAATCTTGTAGCGATACCTAGCGGCGAACACAAGGAACGCATCAAACTATTGAGACAGGTACTTACACTTTAAGTGCGGTGTCATGATATTAAGGGCAGACGTCCACTATTGCCCGGAGTTAAGCTTGCCGTAATTCCGGGGATCTTGTGGTAATCACCGCGCTCGGCAGACTCTGTGACGTTATTAGTTCGGCGGCAGGTGCTCGCGCGTCATCCCTCCGTCGCCCCGCCACACCGGTGTGCAGTACACGGCACGAGCTGACTCCTCACCTAGCTACAGCAGAGGTGATGCTAACATACTGGACTCACGACAATCGTTATCGTTATGGTTAGCGCTGTGTGTGTTGTATTTAAACGGAAGTTACGGAAATCAAATAGGCTAGAGTTCGCACAGGGCAGTAACTGGCATGCAACGAAAGTTTAGTCTCCGAGTGAAAAACTACATTTAGTACTTAAATGGGGTGTGGGCAGCCCTCGTCCGGAAACTAGGAAAAGGGTAAAACAAAATGTGCCCAAAGTTTGTACTCGTGCCTCCTATTGTGTTAGCGTTTGTTCTGGACTGCCGGAGTCGACTGTGATGTGGACGCGACTTGCCATTATACAGCCTTATCCGTATACAACATGTAGGGATACGAGAACCTGAGTGACTGACTGACTGGCGTATCGGCACACAGCCGTAACTACTGAACTAGAGACCAATAGTCGGTGCAATCTATCACACTAATATTATAAAGAGGAAAGATTTGTTTGTATTGAATAGGCTCCTAAACTACTGGACCGATTTCAACCATTTTCACCAATAGATAGCTACATTACCACTGAGTAACATAAGCTATATAAAATCACGCTACGACACACGGAAGCGGAGCAGTAACCAAAGACGACGCGGGTGAAATAAGCCAAGTGGACGAAGTCGCGGGAAGAAGCTAGTGGTAAATACTTTGATACTTGATGGTAAGTACTTGGTACACCATGGTGAGTGCGACACCTGTCTGTTACTACGTAAGATAAGTATAATAAGTATTGGGCCGTAACAGTATAATACTTGTTGTTTGTCGTTGAAACGCTAAGAAGAAGAAGTAGATGATACAATGACAATAGATGAAACAGCGTTAAACCCTCCTTGCTACGTGCAATTTGATCATGAAGTGCACAGTTGTGTGCACGACACACATCACGCCGAAGGCTGAAGTTAGCGCGTGGACAGACTCGTGCCGGCAGCGCAGGGACTAGCTCAGGCGCGAGGCAATCGATCACCCGCCGAGCTCCGAACGACGTCGGTACCAGGACAAAAGGACAAGCACAAGGCATAATATTTCTAAGTACGTTTTAAGAGGATCTGTGTGTATTTACACAACCAAATAATATCCTGTGCTATGCCACCTAATCAATAGTCACGTCATGTAGTCACGACACTATACCTCACCTGGTGAGGTGTCGTGTCGTGTGACAGACAACCTGTGCTAAGTGTTCGCAAACACGACGCGGCGGCTAGCAGCGCCAGGCGTGTTATTGTAATTGTAGCTCAGCGTCGCGGCCGCCTCGCTGCACACACCGCGTGCTATCTGCACGACGCGCCCTCACCGCTAGTGCCGCTGCTGCAGTAGTGCAACTCCGGATGGACACACACATGCTGTGCACATAGAGGTGTGAGTGATATCGGATGGTTAACAAAGCCGGAGAGCATCTTAGTGAATACCTTGGAACATCTCTAAACTGCTGCTGATTTCCAATCTGTTAGAAGTTACGATATTCAACCTTTTGTTCGGTCAATTTCTAAGACTTCCTAGCGTTCAGCAGTCGATGTTAATATAGATTGATATGGTGTCGTTGATAGCTATCAAACTATCAAATATGTATGGATAGTGACAGCATCCTCTCAACGTTACACGCCGTCTTCTTCTAAATACTTAATCAGTCATATGTTATGCATACCGGAGCACAGAGGGCCGCGGCACATCAGCCGGCAGATGCGCGAGCACGCGAGGGTCACGCGCACGACGCTTGTATCGCCGAGTGCGCGGTGACGTGTTTAATAAATAAATAAATATCTTGGGACAACTCACACACGGCTATCTGATCCCAAGCTAAGCAGAGCTTGTGTTATGGTAACCAGACAACTGATATAAATACTTATATAATTTATAAATACATACATATTATAGATAAATCACACCCAGACACAGAACAAACAATCATGCTCATCACACAAAGTTTGTCCTGGGTGGGAATCGAACCCACGACCTCCGGCTTAGCAGTCAGGGCCGCTAACCACTAGACCAACAGGCCCGTCATGCTTAAATGTCCACAGTGAGCTGATATTGTGTCACGGAGTCGCCTCGCACAAAGCCCTGTGGAGAGGTTCATTAGGTAAACACTTTAGCAATGCACCCCGCGCCGGCAAAAGCACGCGCGGCCGCCACACGAGCCGAGCCACCGCGTATTGTTCGCGTACCTAATGTAACTAACCTGTTGTTAATATTTAACTACTTCCCCTTCCCTCACATTCCCTTCTGTCGCCCTCAGCAGGCCCCCGCTGTTTGACTTACGCGAAGTTAACTTAATAACGTAGAAGGTAGAGGTTTAATAATCGTTACTGTAATAGTTGATTATCGGCGGCACCGTAACCGTGCCGTGACCGTGCCGCGACCGCGCCGTGACCATGCCGCGACCGCGCCGTGACCGTGCCGCGACCGCGCCGTGACCGTGCCGCGACTGTAGTGTCACCTCGGCAAGTGTATCGCCGTCGCAACGTCCGTATTGTTCATCGAGATGACGTCACGACTGTTACTTGTTTGTAAAGAGTGTTATTGACTGCATGTCCCGCATCACGTGTCGTAAAGTTTCATAACCCCGGGATTACATCGTCCGCGTCATCGTCCCGTCATCTGTGGGCTGTAAAATTGTCGCGTATTCCATTTTGTTTATAGGTTTAGGGTATAATATGGAAATGTGCTTTCTGAACCGAACCCGAAGAGGGAGGTGTAGGTATTTGTTTATATGTTTGTATAGATTGTTTTTGATGGTTCGGTCATGTTGAGAGGATGAGTGAAACGCGACTAACAAAAGGGATTTATAAGGCAGATGTGAGTGAGTGATGTGAGCGGCAATGCCGGGACGGGACGCCTTAGAAAGACCTATCCTGACCTTATTTGTGAGGTTCTTCAGAAAGGTCAGGTGCGCAGTACTTGTAACCGGCGTGCTTGTATGACTAGATGTATGAATGTGGACGAGGCGAAAGGAGTATGTAAGGATCGCAGCAGGTGGCGTTCCGAGGTTTCTGCCTACCCCCATGGAAAAAAGGCGAGAGTTTATGTATGTTGTATAGATGATACTAAAATATATAAACGTGTGTGCTTTGCGAGTACAGAACCAATGAAACGGAAATCATTCAGACAGAAGTTTAAAAGCTGTTGATGCAACAGTCAGTCTAGTGAGTGTGCCTGCGGCCACCACGTGCCTCAAGAGCACCATCCCCCGAGCTAAGGAACTGCTTATGGAACGTGGAACTGCAACCGTTCCACGTTTGTATGTGGCAACGAGTACCAGGGACACATGAACTGCCGACATCAACAGCTCTGTGCCGCACTACAAGCAGCAAACAGCTCCGAACGTGACAGACACTCGTTTACATAATATGTAGTAAGTGAGGTGTGTACGGGGTGGACAGCACACTTAACAGGTGGTCCTGGCTACACGATGAAGCTCGTGAACAGAACATTAGAAGATTGCAGATGTTATGACTGCTATTAATAATGCTGCTATCAATCGTGGCGACGTCCGTACTATTCGAATATTCTGGTGCTACTACATGAGGAGGCGTGACGCTGCGCGACCCCAGCATGTCATGTGTCCACCGAGTGCGGAGCGCGGGGCCGCCGCCACAGCTGCAGCGACTCCGGGCGACCAGGACGCTGCGCCAGTCCCTGGGACAAACTCTACTTAACACTAAACTCTCCAGATGTTTTTGTAAATGAATCATATGCTCTTACAGTTCACAATCCCGTACTTGTTACTAAATTAAATAACCACGAAGAAAAGTTCCTTGAACGCGAATGTTCAACATTTAGGCAATGTTTCACGACCCGCCGCTCGCGGGTAAAGTTGTAATTTAATAATTCTACAGATACAGGTACTTAATGGATTAATTTCGCTTTGAGTTCGTGCTGTAGTTGAACTTCCGAACTACTTATCAGACAACGTGGAAATGGCTTGTGTGTAATGAAGTCTAATCTAATGACTTACCTTGCTCGCTACGATTCCATCTCAGTGTTCGAGAACGGACTTGTTATTTTAATAAATAAATAACACACATACTATGACGCCTGTATTCCCCGAAGGGCTAGGCAAAGGTGTACCAAGATAAATCCACATTTCGCCAGTACGTTTTAGGACCCATGTAATAGGGGGCGAGCCTGTTGCCATTAACCAGCACAATTCCTGACTCCGAGCTGCTACTCAGAATTTCAATACCCACCCAATAACACTTTTTGCTCGACCTGGGAATCGAACCCAAGACCTCATACAATTACAACCCATACAATTTTATTAATTACCATTTAAATGATAGATTTTAACTCTACTTCCTTTTAAACAAATCCAATTTGTTTTTATGAGTTGACTATGATTTTGTTAATTTTGATTATTGTTGTACCTATTAATGAATTAGTGACATTATTTTTAGTTTTATTTTGTATTTTTGGTTCTTTTATTATTACTTTATTTAATTTGACATTTTATCAATAATTTCATTTAAATTTGACATGATTTATAATAATTGTGATTGTAACTTTCCAATTTCTAAATTGCACTTTGTTTAAAATCCTCTGATATTTTGTATGCCTTTTGGCGGGGCACAGCTCGGATCCTGTAGTATTTATTATAACACCTTTTGTATGTACCCTGTGTTCACGAAATAAATAAATTTGAATTTGAACAACTTACTTACTTGTCCTTTCATCACAAGTACTTTATAAGCTTAAGTACTGATAGGTTCAAACTAATACATTTACATCCTCCATCATCCCTTATTGTATCCCCATGATGGTTGAATTTATCAAAATCTTATTTAAGCGGACGTCTTCATCATAGTCACGTCATATCAATTATTTCTTATAATCATTTATTTCACAATAAATAAATTTAACTTATTTTGTAAATTTTTTTACTGATTTTCTCTTACTTATCGGTTCTGATGATATAGTTTTGAAAGGACCCGTAGCTGCTCGTAGCACGTAGCACGATCGTAGCTCGTAGCACAATCGTAGCTCGTAGCACGATCGTAGCTCGTAGCACGATCGTAGGTCGTAGCACGCTGGTGACTGTGTCTGGTTCACTGTAGTTTTTGTCTGGAATATGATTTTTTTTAAAGTGTAAAGACAAGAAAGCCTCCAACAACAAACATTATTTCATGCCCGCACAGTCGTACAATAAGAGACACAAAACCAACAGAAATGGGTCAAAAATCAACAATTGAAACTGACGCCTGTTCGCAAAGTACAGGAAATGAGCCCGATTTACATTAAAATTCAACGGAACGGTTTGACTCGTCCCGGAGGTCGGCGCGGGGCGCGGCGCGGCGGGACGGGGGGGGGGGGGGGCACGCTCGTAATCTCGCTTAATATAAACTAAATAATAAATCAGCTTTGTTTGTTCTTAGCTTTACATTATTCAAGCAGTACGAGGTGATCCACTCGGCGCTGCCTTCCTTTTATTTCAGATTTCTTGTATCGCACTATTCATATTACACTATTGAGTTTGAAGGGACGTACCACTACATGCTACCACCAGTTGGTCTGGCTGCACTCAGCGCGTAGCTATCAATACAACACGTAATTGTTGACCCATTTCGTTGTGACCGCGTTGCTAGAGTCGTGAGGTCGTCTCCCCACGATGGCATCTCTACACGAGCGCCAGATAGTGGGATGAGCGTAGAGCTGGGGCAAATGTCGTGAGGAAACCGAATTGTATAGTATCATCCGCCTGCCATTTATTTCCCAACTCTGTTGAGGTCGTCTTCCAGTTTAACAACATACAACTGAAATGTATTAAATAACAGTAGGAGTGTTTGCCTGCTCGACTCACTGTCAAGTATTTACGGGTGTCAGTGTAAAGTTAATGGTCACCCATCTACCGACCGACCTACACGAGCGTTGCTTAACCTTGATCAATGTTCGTTATTCAGACATGAGCTATACTCTCAAATCTACAAGAATAAGTGTCCTAAATTGCCAACATGGAAAAGTGTAGACGATCGAGCTGTACGTAACTATGTACTGGAAGCGCTCACTTGTCTGTGAGCGTGATGTCCGCGCGTGTGTTGTATTATGTCACAATCATTCTCTTCTAATTCGTGTTCAATTTGCCTGTAACTAAAATATACAAATAAAAAGTAAACGCACTGTCGCACTCCACAGCTGGGCATTATAATAATAATAAGCCGCTGTTCCCGACGCCGCCCACCACTAATAATATATATGTATAGATGAGGATGAAATTTTTTTTAATTTTTTTTTTTATCTAAACACGGAAATGTGTTCTATTACTGACACTGAACTACCAAAAAAAAATTACGCACTGGTTAAAAACTTTTCCTGAATACAATGAATAAATGGAAATAATACTAATTCCTTTCTCAGGAGCCCTGACCACCGGTGGCTTGGACCCTGTTCCCGACCCGGTGGAATATTATTTTTTATATCTTTTAATGTTTTAATTTTTTATAGTAATATTTAAAAATGTAAATAATATGTATTATAAATAAATAAATGGAGTAACAATAAAAATGTTTATTTGTACACACAAAATAAAATAGATTCAAAGATAAGTAAGGATTCATGACAAATTGTACAAAGGAGTCACATTAAAGGGCGAACTGATGACTCCTAAACTAGGCCACTTAGGCCTGTGTTTTAGGAGTCACAGTTCCTCCAGATATAACGGCATACAACTGGTATTAGCGTCGTGCAAGTACTTATAGATCATCATAAATTAAACAAACAGTGCCTTAGATTAAAACAGTAGTTTAGTTATTTTAAGACACAATTGCAATATAATTTTCGGTTTCGTAGTACGTTAACATCCGCAACCAATTTGTTAATTTAATTTTAACTTCATGTTTAGTCAGGGGGTATAGGCATAAGTTTATGTATTCTATGATACAGACGGGAGGTAGATGCCGCATGTTGGCATGCCTGGCAAACATGGATCGGCATTGGACTACATCGCACTCAGAAATAGCTTTGCGTCTTTTCAGCTTTTCATGATCCATACATTACCTTACCAAGACGGAGAAGTTATGCTACCCACGCTTCCGGCTAGCTCAACCAGTATTGTTCAATACCTGTGGTTATAATTCTAGCGATCAAAGAGTAGAGCGTCGGTCAACATGCAGCTTCATTAGGAGGCGCTCCAAATTAATGACAGCAGTCTCCTGCTCCTCGGCAGCCGGGTGGCGACGTGGTGGGCTCCCACGCTGCTGGCCCGGCGGGCGGCGCTCGTCAGCACAGGCTGAACTCCTCGATGGGCACCTCGCTACAACACTTGCACGCGGAGGAAGTCGCTGGTTGTGTGGCTGCTCACTACGTAATACACATTCTATTGCTTCATCTTTCAATCATCTATTATCAACTGAGATTACGTTTCCTTTTCTTTCCCAGATATTATTATATGTTATGTAGCTAATGTAATATCAAATTGGCTATTGGCAATTGTGAGACATTGTATTACTTGTATGTATGTCGAAATTGGTTCCGAGTACACGTCGCGCGGGCGATGGAGGGGAACGATAAGAGGGTGTAGTGTTGATACTGTACTTACTATGATGACTTCAATGATTTTGAACAATGTGAGTACTATACTAATCCGAAGATCGATTTCTGCTAATTTAAAGTGCAGAAAATGCACTTTAAATGCACTTTATGTAGCTAATAATAAAATGCATCTTTGACAGCTTGTGACTGCGATTAGATCGCGTGACTTCCTAAAAGTGAGTTGTCCCTTGAACGCATTTAATGAAGGTTAATTTGAATACAGCGGTGTTTAGAAAATGAAAAACGAAAGGGTATGAAAGGAAATGCAAGGAGTAAGAAAATATATTTTTAATTATTTCAAAATAAAAGCATTAACAAATACACATTACACATTATTACATTATCACTTTATTTTTCTTCCATCCTACAAATCCCGCGAGAGGGGAAAACTAAAACCGATAGGCGTGATGGAGTCGCGACTGAAGGATGTGAATACGTGAGTTTTAGGCATGAGTTCGATATATCAAACCGTAACTTATAACGGTTATGTGTTTAATAACATAACATATCGATACCTGAATCTACATAACCGATATCACAAAAACTTTATCGAGAGATTTGAGTTATATCAAAAGGGTAACCAATGGGAACGTACGAAGTACGAACAAAACGCAAACTTCACATCACAAGTGATATGAAATCGAAACAGATATTCGCTTTGTCACTGTCTAAGTATTAAATTTTTACTGGTGTAAAAGAGATGAAGCGAATATTACGTAACTTTGGTTAATGCAATGCGTGCGTAATATATCATAAGGCGCCAGAAATAAAGTCTAGTTTCCATTTATTTAGTTACAATAACGAGTCCGTAAGTTGGTGATTTTCCGGCGGCTGTCGATAAGTCGATATTAGTGAGAAACTTACTCTGTAAAAAATAGAACTACACTGCATAGTTATAAGGTTGAATTTAAGTTGCTTTGCTGCAATAAGAATTGTTTCGAGAGTACGATTTTTTTTTGAATTGTACCTATTTTTTTGTTTGTGAAATTGTAATAGTTTTGAATTGCACTTGACCTTGACGACACGTGCCCTTCTTAAAAACTATTCTGTGCGTGTTTTTAGTTTTGTAGTTTGTATTTATTCAGTGTAAATAAAAAGTGTGTGTATAAAACTTTTAAAATAGGTCTTTAAGTAAATTTTGTGTATAGTTAAGTTAGTGTAAATACTAAGATAATTATAAACAATTCTTCATAAACAATGTCGCGTAAAACGAGTGAGATATGGACGCATTTTGATAAAAAAGACAATGCTGTTGGTCTAGCTGTGTGTAAATATTGTAATAACAAATTTTCCTATAAATCAACCACCGGGAATTTGAATTCTCATTTAAAAAGATCACATGCTTCTATTTATTTGGCGAAGCAAACCACAATTAATGTCGAATCTGAGCTTATCGAAAATGCTGTGCCAAGTACGTCTAAAGAAGCAAATGCAGCAGATGTAGCGACTGCTTCTACCAGCACTGGGGCCGTGAATCAGATGAACCAAAACCACCCATTAATGCAGCCGCCAAGCAAACGACAAAGGACAATGCAAGCCTATACTATTAAAAAAATTACTTGTGATGAACGGAAACGCATAGATCGAGATTTGCTTGATTTATTTATCAGTGACTATCAACCATTTAGAATAGTAGAAGATAAAGGTTTCAAGAAATTTGCGAAGAACATACCAGGATATACGCTGCCCAGCAGAAAAACTATATCTACTACAATGATTCCAGCTTTATATACAGACACGTTAAATAAAATGAAAGAAATAGTGTCTCAAGACGCTATGTCCGTATGCATAACCACCGATTGTTGGACATCATCCCAAACAGAAAGTTACATTGGTGTAACTGCTCACTATATTGATAGTAATTTTGAACCAAAACAAGTCTTATTGGAATGCAAATGTCTTAATGAAAGTCATACTAGTTCAAATTTAGCCAGAGAATTAAAAAGAGTAACAGACGAATGGAATTTAACACAAAAAGTTAATTTTACTATATCGGATAATGCTCGCAATATTGTAAAGGCGATAGAAACCGAATTAGAATGGAAACACTATGGCTGCTATGCACATTCTTTAAATTTAATAGTCACGGCTGCTTTAAAACCAGTAGAAGAATTAATAAACAAAATAAAAAACATTGTGGCGCATTTAAAAAAAAGTACAAGTGCTACTGATATGCTCCTCAGCTATCAATTAAAAAATATGACAGACAGTGGTGAACCTAAAAGGCTAGTGCAACAAGTGCCTACACGTTGGAATTCCACATATTACATGCTGCGCCGGTTTACTTTACTAAAAGAAGCTGTAAAACATTGTATGGCGCTAATTGAGAAAGCTTGGCCTGAAATCAGCGCATTAGACTGGGAGACAATGGGCGAAATATGCACAGTCTTGCAACCTTTTGAAGAAATCACTTCTTCCATAAGTGGTGATGAATATCTAACAGGAAGTCTGGTCATAGTGGTCACAAACTGTTTGAAAGAAGTTTGTGATGATTTTTTGAACAAAGAGGAATACAAGCTCCTCTATCCAGTGGTTGTGGATGTGATCACATCTCTACAAAGAGGTTTGAGAGAACGATTTTCTGGCGTCGAACACAGCAAAACCTTTGGCCTTTGTACGCTATTAGACCCTAGGTTTAAATTATTATGTTTCAAAAACGAACAAGCTGTCGCAGAATTGAAAAGACACGTGCACATGTTAATAATTGGTATTATCAATAAAAACCAATTGACAGAAACAGATAAGATAGAAGAAGAGAAAACGGTAATTACTGGAAAGGTTAGCGCTTGGGGTAAATTCGACGAACTTCTGCAAAAAAGCAAGCCCCAAGGCAATCCCCAAGCGAGAGCCATCAGAGAACTCCATATGTACCTGGATGACGAGATGCTACCTCGTAAGAACGGCGAGGGCAAATGGAATAGCCCATCGCAATGGTGGAGAGATCACAAAATAATTTATCCTCACTTATCACATTTATTTAAAACTAAATGCAATATTGTCGCAACGTCTGTTCCTTGCGAGCGATTGTTTTCTAAGACGGGGCTTATTATAAATGATCGAAGATGTCGTCTCAAGCCCAAAAAAGTAGAACAGCTTGCATTTTTAAATGCAAATTTATCAAACTTTAATTAATTACATAAAATGCATCTAAAATTGAAAATACAATCATTGTAAATAGGTCGATTTCTAAATGCGCCAGAAGAGTTATCTCAGTTAATTAACATAATAAAATTACAGTATTCAAAAACTCTTCTGCTAGTCCTAAGCCTAGTAAAGCATGAAGGGAAATCGCCGTAGTTACAAGTAGCTAAATTGATTAATTAAATAACTAAAGTACCTACATATAACGATGTACTAACGGTAAAAGTGTGCGTTTGCGTTTGTTGTTATCGTTCCCCTTGCGTTTGCTCCACGGTTACGTCAGTTACGTGTGCAAACCGTACTACTGATATCGATATCTGAAAACTGTTTTTGATATCGATATGAAAACTAAATATCGGTTACATATCCGTTTGCGACAAAAACCGAAAACGCCCATCTCTAGTGAGTTTTCTATGATGACGTTTTATTAGATAGAACCATAATCCAGCAAACCATTCTACTAACTTCTAGAAACGATCGCAATCTTATTACGTGATACTCGTATATATTATGTTTACATATATATATTTTTAATTTTGCCTGTCTTTTTCTTCCGGCTAATGTCTGAAACGGCTGCACCAATCTTGACGGGATTTTGACTCGCAGATAGCTAATGTTATAAGCAGTAACTGAGGCTACTTTTATTTTAGAAGTATCAAATTTAAATTAAAAAAAAAAGTTTTATTTTTAATTTACATTGATGAAAAAAAAAAGCTTGTCTCTCTAATAAGAACATTGTTATGTTTTATAACCACAACTCGAACAACAAGCCGAGGGCTATAGATAGTCCAACATAAAAGTTACTCAAAGTACTACTGTACTAAGGGCTACAAATTAGAAATGAAAGCTAAGTTAACTGTAATATTTAATACCAATATTATAATATTATTATTACTTCTAATATTTCAAAGACAACGAGAGTGTGAGTCATATTTAAATGTAGAATTAATGTCGAAGAGAAAATAATAGTTAATCAAAACAAATTACTTATATAATTAAATTAGCAACCAGTTGATTGTTAAGACTAAATTGTCCAGCGGAGCAGGATAATTTGTAATACGCTTGTTTACAAAGAATCTTTTAATATATTTTTCAAACATTTGCACCCAACCACGTCGCACACTAACCGCGATATTCGGCACACTGACTGCACCTGCAGCAAATGTCCAGACAAGCAGGCAGTGAGCCACAGTTGCGTTG
Source organism: Caradrina clavipalpis (assembly GCA_932526535.1). NCBI lineage: Eukaryota > Metazoa > Arthropoda > Insecta > Lepidoptera > Noctuidae > Caradrina > Caradrina clavipalpis. The sequence goes on along the minus strand of OW052104.1, from coordinate 15,468,748 downwards.
CGTTCGTATGGCGGCCGCTCACAGCAGAAGGGTTGCTCTAACACTTGTACGTTGTTACTGGTACGTTGTTAACGTACAAATAAAACTACAAAATCCTCGACTAACTGGCTCATTATAACTGTGCTTGTTGCTCCACGACACTAATTGTGTTTCCTAGTGGTCTGGTCGTCGCCCGCGGCATCTCCGGCACCGTCTTTATTCCCACAGTCTTGTGCATTTCGACGCGGCGTATATATACGTATATTCTGATGCAACAGAGCTTTACATTCACTTGAAAAATATTTTATTCATCATTAGCTGCGTGAGCTGCTACATTATTAGTTTTGTGAGAGAGGAATAAAAATTAATAGTTTCATTGATTATAATAATATGTATTGCTCATTGTACAGAAACGTCTTGAGGAGTCATTTCTGCATAAATGAAATGGCATCGGTATCAGATAACAACAAGCGTGTGCGACGGCAAGAGCTCGTTACAACGCACAGATATGGATCGCATAAACATTATTCATGACTCAGTTCGGTTTCAATAACGCACGAAATCCGGCGCCGTCTCCGGCCGACTGCGACCCGTAAGATACTCGTGAGACGCTGCTAAATAATTCCTTGTATGTCTTGAGCCTCCCCCCCCCACCCCGCCCCCGGCACCGTGCCGGACGGCCGGGCCCGCTATAATTGTGCTAACTACAGGAGACGGGTTGTGTGAGCAAGCCCCCGGGACAAGCGAGCGCATCGCTTAGGCGCGACTGGTTCAGTGCGTGCCGCTAGCAGTGCACACTGTACTGAGCTGACAAGACGTCGGTGTCAACCTCCGTGCGGACATCTCAGACCAGATCTGTTTGTTCGTGTAATTGTTTCGGAATGCGGCACCGTGTGTGTCTCCCGCTGTGTGCAGGTGCGCTGTTGTGTGTCAACACAGGCACTGCATGTTACATCACCTACGTTACGTACCAAAGAAGGCATACAGTTGGCCATATATTCTGACATTTCCTGGTGTGCTTCCAGTTGTATGGATACTCAATTAATTAAAGTGTGTCTTTAAGGTACAACGAGGAGCACCACATCAGCACTTACACGATATAACTTGACGATTGAACAGTTACTCATGACCTACTTAAGAAGCACGCAACATGAGACCACACACTCGCACATTACGTCATGTGAACATCAACAGCGGTCGGGTTAGCGTCGCACCCGGGGACGGGACTCGTTTCTTTCGCAGCTCGTTATCATCTAAAGCGTCGTCAAGTCGCGATGGTTCCATCACCTCCACCAACTGTTTTGAAACAACGACAACTTTACACGAAACCCGTTTTCCGTGCAAGTGTAGCGTGTCAGCAGAATAAGAAATAGCTTAGTGTTTGTTTGATTTAATTCTAAGATACGAGTGAGTGTCAGGTTTACAGAGAAGCGCGCGCGCAGGTGACCCGCGACACTAGTACTGGTGCCGAACTGTAGTAGTTGCCGAAGTAAACGTCTGTAGCGCGGTGAGTGAGTACAGTGGGTGCACACAGTGGCGCGGCACTCGCGTGCCACATGCAGAACACAATTATCGATGTTCACGTACCTAACGTCAACAACAATACTTGTGTTACTTATATTTATATGAATTGTGTTCACGATACTAACTACTACCTAATGAGCCATGCCACAGACATCTTTCAGTCGTTGTCGTCGTCATGCAAGACGTGATAGTTATTTCTTTACAAGTTTACTTACTTTTTTTTTGCTTCATAAGTACTCAGCTTTAAATATTGTTAAATAAATGTGTCACGGGTAGAAGCCATCTAATTGTAGAATACAACTTCATGATAAAGTTGTCGTAGCGAGTGAAAGGTACGAATACCGAATATGCGACGAGCGCTGAGCACACGCTGAACTTATAACAAACCAAGTTTTTGCTTCCCTTGTAACAGAGGATCATACAAATTGAAACTGCCGATCGTGAATAAATCCCACGCACAAGGGCGCGCAACTTGATGAATTTGCAAGGATTATGAAAATCCAGGTCTCGATGGTACCGGTGCGTCCCGCGGCGCTGTAGCGGTATTCATATCGAAGTTTGCCAAAAGAGTTCATTAAAAAAGTTCGCTCTGTAGCGAAGTCGGTGTGCTCGTATGGAAGGGGCGCGCTGCCTCGTGCACTACTGCAGCTGGTGAGTATCGCCGCATGTGTCGGTGGCGGCTGCCTGCTGCCGTGCGCCTCTCGCGACTCAGAAGTGAATCTTTTGCATGTTTTCGTGGCACGTCATATGCTGCAGAAGACGAAAATTTTTAACAACCTCGTGCGACCCGGAGTGGTTTATATGTGTTCCGCACAGCAGGCGCCCCGTGCCGGGAACAGGCCGCATTGCACCGCACGGGCCCGTGCGGGAATGTGTACCGTACACTGTAACCAGCAAACATCGCCTTGCCGGGTACCAGTGTAGTGTGCACTGTCTTGCATTTGTGGCGAGGGAGGTGTAACAGGGTGTAAAGTTTTTCATCCTCCATTCATTCTTATGCAACATGCCAACAGATGAGATACAGTGTGGAGGGCGGGTGAGCTGCACCAGCTGTGTGGCGACACTCTGCTACATATCGCAGTGATTTTCTTCCATTCTGACACCGACACCTTGCCCCACCTTGTGAATACGAGGAAAACAGCAATAATGGTTACATACACTTCAATCCGCAATACAAGCTATTAAAACTGTAACAAACGGACCACCATTGTTAACTTACCGCCTAAGCGTATACACTGTGGAATGCAATAAAGTATTGAAACATGATACAATCCTTAATCCATGTTACGTCCTCTATATGTATAACGCTCGGACGTCTCCACGGTGTCTCCATGGAAACGCTTTCTGAGGTAACCTTCAGCTGTGCTCGGCATCACGAAATTGCATTCTTTAGATGACACACATCAAGCGGAGCGCGTGGGAGCGTGATGACGTCACGGCACAGTTCACAGGTCACCGCGCGACAAAGCCGCGTGTTGCTAGCGACGCGCGGCGGCAACAGGGTGTCGCGTCAGCGTCGCCGCACTACACTCCGACACAATATTACGAGTTCAACAAAAAGGTTCCCGTCTCCCCATTCATGTGAAGTAAAAGTATGAGCACACAGTACGTACGTGTGACACGGTTTCTTTGAATGTTTCTGGGACGTGGCGCGATAACAAGTAAGTAATAACACGTCGGCAATAAATTACATTTATAAGTCTCCGTACTCGTCACACAGTACAGGCGCGCGGCAGCTCGTGCCGGCTTCTCGCGGGCGGCTAGCACGGCACAGGCAGCGCTGCGTTCCGTAGTAAGGCGGACCGGGCTCGCAAGTCGCCTCACTCCAGATAGTACAGTTTCGCATTCAATCGTGTGATGTACGTACTTACATATTCAGCCACATTCAATTTGAACAGATATTATTATAAGAGTAGAATATATACTAACTGAATATGACCTCTAAGTTAAATACAGTTCAAAGTCCGTCATTATTTAATTTTGTGTTTTTTCTCATCTGTAAACGCCAAGAGAGGCCGGGCTCGAGGCGCGCGGGCACGGCGCGGCACGAGGCGAGCGATGCTTGCGGATGGCGCTAAGTGAACGCGCGGCGTCGCTTTGATATGCTAATGTGGGTCCGCGCGTGAGGCGGCGCGCCGGCGGGGCTCACGGCATGTGTTTTTAGGGATCCGTACCCAAACGGTGGCAACGAGAACCTATTACTAAGACTATGTCATCTGTCTGTCCATCAGTCACTGGGTGCCTATTTTTTTTAACGTAATGTGAAAAAACCTGAAATCGCGAAGAAAAAATCAGCTGTTCCCTACGTTTATGTTCGCATAACTCGTCAACATGTATGGAGCAGTTAATTTTTTTTTCGCTATTTCCAGGTTTGATCCCATGGTAAAAGTTATTCATAATGAGGAGTACAGTGTCCCTCGAATTCTTGCAGTTAATTTTTTAACACCTTATATACTTTATATAAATAATAAGTACGTTGTTAACATAATTACTTTAATTATTTACAAAGTTTTTAGGAATAATACAGTTAAAACTATTTGTTATTAATTTTTTCACGAAAATACAAACGGTATCACTTTATGTATCACTGCTCACTCCACACTACTCCTCTCCTAAAATACCTGTGTAAAAAGAAAGCTATCCAATTTTCCAATCGACCAACTCAATTTCGTCTCAGTATCAGTAAAAAGGGCTCTTGAGTAGGTTAGCGTTGTAGCGCACGTAGGCGACGTAGCCTCGTAGCGTCGTAGCCTCGTAGCACCGTAGCATCGTAGCGCTGTAGATTGCGTAGCATCAGGTTACGTAGCGCCGGCTACGACACGACTAGTGACGATGCAAATTATTTATTATTATTAATTTGGGAATTAGCGACTTGTAGATACGGGAGGATTATTTTAATTGAAATCAAACCGTAGTTTTGTTCCGTTTGGATGATTTAGACAAACCAAACTTAAACAATTCAAAATGATGTTCTACAGTTACAAGTCAAACAAATCTTCTTTAAACGTGTTTACCCGACTGCGACAAAAGGAGGGTTATGTTTTTCGAGGATATGTTTGTATGTATAATTGTTTGGCGCGTTCTGCAGGCTGAACGGCTCGATGGATTTTAGCTTGAGAGGTGTCGTTAGATTCGTATTTACTGTGAGAGTGACACTGGGTAAATAAAAAACAAAAACAAAATGGCGGATTTTTGGCGCCAAATTAAAATGTTTGGCTCGCTCTGCAGGCTGAACGGCTCGATGGATTTTAGCTTGAGAGGTGTCGGTAGATTCGTATTTACTGTAAGAGTGATACTGGGTATATTAATTTCTTTTTAAAAATACTAAAAAAATAAAAAATAAAAAACGGTAATTTAAAAAACTAAAAAACCCGACTGCTATTCTTTAAAAATCCCTAAAACAAGATAAATTGTTGCAGTCGGGACCCATTCGGGACCATCTGCAATGTAATATAGGTATGTGCTCTCAATTCACTAACCCTCCATTTCTGGAATGGGTCCCGACTGCTACAATTTATCTTGTTTTAGGGATTTTTAAAGAATAGCAGTCGGTTTTTTAGTTTTTTAAATTACCGTTTTTTTACGGATTCAAAGTGTTATAATCTTTATATTATTACACATTTTAATCATGTTTATCACATTTGGTTTTTTTACAGTTCCAACTCTTTTGCGAAGCAAGTGGGATACTTGCTTTACCTCAAGCTATTCGATAGCAATAGAAGCAAAGAAATGTACATGTTCAGCACAGCCGCCCAGTGCTACGACATCGAGTACCGCCCTAGCGCGGGGGCGGGCGGCACGCCATGCTCACGCGACCAAGCTCCGGCGAACAGCGTAAACGATTGCTTCTCTTATGAAAATTATTACAAATAATTGTAAACATTAGTCAGCGGCCTTCACACTTATCAAAAGCAGCTGCCTGCAGAAGACTCCGGGGAGTTGCTGGTACTACAAGTGATTTGTGTGGTTTGTGTGGATATTCCCCACCACATGCCATGAGCCTTCAGTTGACGGCAGTAGTGATCCGCTGTGAACACCAGCGCAACTGATCACAGCAACTCCACCACAGCGGGAACCAGTGCAGCCGTAGTGTTGCAGCAACACGCAGCATTCAACAGCTGTCTACAGCTAGTCTTGTAAGTGCTGTATCAGCGACGTCAAGTTGTGGAATTATTAACGTCACCAAATGAGTTCACTTATTGTATCTTGTGTAAACAAAGACAGAGTATTGTTGCTGTATGTATGTGAAGTGACTCTGGTGTGGGCACCGTCACACTGTGGTACATGACGAGGGCTTGTAATTGGTTCCTTTAAACAATACCCACTAGATGCGCTCCCTCATGATGCCAATTAGAAACAAATGAACAGCGCCACTCGCACGGCACACAATAACAACTATTGTTGCACACTGCACACACACACACTCGAGCAGGGGGGGGCGGAGTGCGGGGCGGGGGGGGGGGGTGGGGGGTAACCCGATCCCTTTAATTGAATCTCAGCGCGGGACGGAACGAGCTAAACATTTTCTTTCCATTTTCCGATCACCGCGGAGGATAATATTATGGCGCATATTGGATAATTTACCATGTCGCGTTCTAGACGAGATAAATTAGTTATAGCTGATGAGAGTTGCCGCTCGTGTTACCAACGTGCGAACATAACATAATATATTATAACGAGCACGCTTCCTGCTACTCTTGTTTTTCTAACATCTTGTGTTAATTGCTCCCACCACAAAGATAAAACTTTTCATTCATACCGCCTGCCGCCATGTCATCGTTACATACAGAACGACAGTTGTCAATGAGCTAGCCGTGCCGCCGGCCGCGCTGCCTCGCCGCACTGTGCCGGCGGCCCCGGCCGGCACAGTGCTGAACTCGCGGCTCCCGCAGCACATACATGTAGATTTTTTCCACGACCAACCGTATCAAGTTTGCAAATATTGACGGTAGGTATTCTTACGGAAATCGGCTCGTAAGTTAATTTAAGATTGGTATAGTTCTGAAGCTACTACAATGTTAGGGATTGGGTCGCAAGCACTGTCAACATATGTTTTAATTAATAAATAATTGCGAATAAACATTTACCTAAGTCGACAGTTAGTTTTCCAAACGCCTTGTTCTCCGCGCCCGCCCTCGCTCTGCACGCCCGCTGTCGCCGGCTCGTCGGCTTGTTACTAAGCGCGTGCAGTGTGCGGTCGCGACAGAGCGCAGCGGTAGCTGTAACCAGTCACTGTCGTTGTGGCAGTTCGTGGTCGTATTGCTAACTAACGCTTTATAACTCTACAATATGTTTGTAGATGACCAATTGACCACTGAGTTACAACGAAATGGCATTTTTGTAAATAAGCCCATTTTTACAACCCGGTGAGTAAATTTGTCAATGATCATAAATGAAATCAAAATCAAAATCAAATCATTTATTTCAATTAGACCATTTACAGGCACTTTTGAATTGTCAAGAAGTTACAGTTTAAAATTGAAGCTAGTTGCTCGTTCCAAAACGTAGGTCTCTATGGAGAAGAACGAGCAAGAAACTCCATGGACACTCTTTTCCTTCCATTTGGTTTTTACAAAGTCTTGGTTACATTATTCTTGTTGCTTCTATATGTGAAAACAATGAAGGTGAATATAAAAAATAACAAAATTATAATAACGATGTAAGACATGGCAGTTAAGAGATGACCAATCCCAACTGACAGCACCCGTTCACGAATATGACGCGTGCATCAGCACCGTTTAGCTCAACCATCTTGAAGGGAACCAAACGATCCAACCCACGCGCCACCGTCAGCAAGACATTAAAGTGAGCATGACAAAGCTCTCAACTGCCATGCTCAGTGTCCAACACATAGTAACTTAACAAGTAAATGGCTCCATGGTAGTCACATTTACAAAATTGAAATATATGATGTAAAATTATACAAAACTAAGGTCATCAGCGAACCTTTTCAAAAAATAAACTGTAGTAAGTAGAAAAAAATCAGTAAAAATTATAATAACGGTATACGTTATTAAGGTCAATAAAAAAGGTGCTAATAACATCGTTATGTTTAGAAAAAAAATGTATATTAATTTGTGTGCCCGAGTGGCTGTGGAGCAGGACTAGCATTAAGCCAAGCATTTTTATCATTTATATAATCGTCTAATTTGTAATATGCTTGACTACATAGTGTGCGTTTTATACATGTTTTAAACTTTCTCTCATTTAGTTCGAGAATATTGAGCGGTATTTTATTATAACATTTTACACAGTACCCCATAAAAGAAGTGTGTACTTTTGACAATCGAAAACTCGGTTGCTCTAATTTATTCCTATTTCTAGTATTAAAATTATGTCTATCACCAACTTTTCTAAAATGATGAAGATTTTTCCGAACATGCATAATGTTTTCATATATATATTGACAAGGTACCGTCATGATATTAATTTTTTTAAACAATTGCCTTAGAGATTCGCGTCTGCCAAGATTATAGATGGCTCTGACAGCCCTCTTTTGCAAAATAAAAATAGATTCTATGTCTGCAGCCCGTCCCCATAGCACAATACCGTAAGACATGATACTATGAAAGTAGCTAAAATAGACCAGTCTCGCGGTATCCACGTCTGTCAATTGTCGGATTTTCCTGACAGCGTAAGCGGCTGAACTCAACCGCCCTGCAAGAGATGTTAAGTGAGGACCCCACTGCAGCTTTGAGTCAAGCGAAACCCCCAAGAAAACTGTCTTGTCGACGAATTCTAGTACTTCCTTATTCAATATAACGTTACATGCACTACTTCTAACGTTCGGTAAAGCAAATCTTATGCATTTAGTTTTATTCTCATTTAACACTAAGTTATTTATCGTAAACCAATTATGAACCTTAAGCATAGCGTTATTTACTTCGTCAAGGTGCTGTGCCCGTCTATTTACATTAAAAATCAGTGAAGTATCATCAGCAAATAACACCATTTTAGGTTGGTTTTTCAGTAAATGAGGTAAATCATTTATGTAGACTAAAAAGAGAAACGGACCCAATATTGAACCTTGCGGAACTCCCATCTTTACTTTCAAGCCTGATGAATTTACACCGTTTATTTGAACTTGCTGTAGTCTATCATTTAAATACGATTATTTTGTCTTTTATTTCTATTTGTTTCGTTGTTGATAATTTTCCAGACCATTTTTATTTTATTGTCTGCTGATTTTACCTTGTTGCTAATGTATAAGGCTTTAGCTGCCTTACATGTATTTTTAAAAATTTTAGAGTAAGTAGCAACATGCTTATTAAAAGTTACCGTAATTATATAAGGCTTAAGGCCATACAGCTCAAAGAGTCTTTCCCTACTTTTTCTGATACCTTTAGTCGCCCAGTCACTGAATAAAAATTTAGGGCAAATTGTTTTAGATTTTTTCTTAAAAATATTGGTCTTGACTGTATCTGCACTTTTTGTGATGGTGTGCTGTATTCAAAAGTAACGGTTTGTCCACTGTGATCAGAAGGAAGGTAATTTACAATGGCTTTATCTAAGTAGTCGCAACAACAAAAAACATTATCAATACATGTAGCAGTAGTTAAAGTCACTCTAGTTGGTTCTAGAAACACATTTGATAAGTTGAATGATTTAAAGAGATCTAAGAATCTACTGCTATTCGAATTATTTTCTAAAATATTAATATTAAAGTCGCCACAAATGATTACTGATTTATTACCAGTTGCAAGTTTTGCTAAAACATCTTCCATAATCGACTCAAACAACGAGTAATTTTGATAATTTGGGGGTCTGTAAGCGCACACTATGACATGCTTATCTAGCTCAACACAGGACAGCTCAATAATGTGTTCAACCGATAGTTCAACTATGTCTTTACGTGGCTTTGATTTAATACTGTTTTTAATTAAGATTAGGGAACCGCCACGCAGCATGGATTTGCGGTTGAAACAACTGCCCACACTATAATTATCATAATTAATTAACATTTCGTACTCTTTTAACCAATGTTCAGTAAAACAAATAATGTCGAACATGGTTTTTTCTAAAAACAATTCAATTTCTAATTGCTTTGAAGAAAAGCCTTGAATATTTTGATGATATAATGCTAAGGAATGTTGTTTAGCCCCTTTCTTAGAATTTGTTAAGTAATTGCAAGAAGGTACCTTTTTATTGTTGATAAGTTTAACTATATTGTTACTGGTACCTTCTGTTGTCTTAATGACTAGTTTAAAAGATTATTTGTTGGTACCACCCTAACATTAGTATTATTACTAAATATTGTGGTGCTAATTGTGGAAGATGAGAGTGAAAGAGTGTGATTACACTTTATAGCAAATTGTACCCACAAAACCAGAAATGAATGAAGTACCTACCCATTTTGTGTGAACATAAAGTAGTTTCATTAAAAAGAACTTGTAAAACTGTCGGCGGAGAAATTCTCGGGCAGCACAAATAAGTGCGGTATCTGAATCACTTAACCCTCGTTGTACCGCTACCGCTGAAAACAAACAAACACAGCCACTACTCGCGGTCCATAAATCTCGCGGCAAGGCGCGCGGCGCGGAGAGGTTGCGGGGGGGGGGGGGGGGGGGCAGGGATTAAGACGTACCCGTAATAAAAACGCGCGACTCGCGGCTCATTAATAACGGGCACTAGCCGCGACTCGCCCCGCGTGAGCTCTGTACTGGGACATGAATGAAGGGACAAGCACCTAACAGAACAGTGTTATACTTAACTGTTTCATGCTGTCGATCCGGAATGGTTTTATGATTTAATATAAATATTAACAAGTTTAATAGTGTATATGAAATGTTTTAAAATTAACTATTGTAGTTATTTTTAGGAGCAGGTTTCTTCTGAAATTTAAAACCTTATCATTGAATTGTAAGAAAGATAATCATATGAGCGTTTTGAATGTCAAATCTGTTAGCTTGTAAGATCAATTGAATAAACAAATAAATCACCACTACAACAATAACAGTTCATCATCTAACACTGCAATACAACTCAACTGCTTCGTGTGGCTCGCGTCTGCCAGCTGGAAACAGCGCACCATGCCGCAGCAGCTCGGCGAGAGGGAGCACTGTAGAGCCACTTGCTCTGTGTCCGCCCTCTAATGCCCCGCATTGTGGCGAGCAAACACTCGCCGCCAGCACGGCACGGCACGGAGCCGCGCTGCCGGCCGGTGCCGGACCAAACACTCAGGAGTTTTATATCTGAACGGATTTACGTACGCAACTGAATTTTAGATGAGTAAATGGGACGCTTGATACACTGTATACAGTGACGTAGTATTCAACGATCGTTATTAACATTTACAAATTCTGCTGTTGCCCGCCAACCTCGGGGACTGTTTACGACGATTGTTAACGTGCGCGAGAGAACGTTAGTGCTTCGTATGAAATATTTTCTCTTTGTTGCAGAACTGTTTCAAACCATGTTTTTTTTTCTGCTACTGCTCGGAAATCTCTCAGTTATTTCTTGAAGTAGAATTTGCATTAATAAAATAACACAATGTATTGTACGTCGTTGTTCGCGATCCGCAGCGAGCTCGATGGAACTTCACAGAACATGACAACAGAGTCGCTGTAGCCAACTGAAACACTTGTTCAGTAATGAATATGAACGCATGGAGTCGGAGCGGTCGGGGGCGACTGGATGCGGCTCGACTCGACTGCTGTGTAATGAATATAAGAAATAAAAGGCGCGCGTGTGATTGTCGCGCCCTCCGCGCCGCCGCATCTCTGTGTGCGGAATGCTAAAGTAGAACAAGTTAGTTACGCAACAAACATTGAGTTGTCTTCGTAGGTTGGTGTAGTTTAGTTGCGAATTGTATTGATGTCGTCGCTAAGGCTTAAATATTATTAATTAAAATATTGACTTAATAGTTTATTGATATTTATGGTAAGCTTGATGACCCGCCCGGAAAGATTTTTGAGGAATTCAGATATTTGCAGTTCCTGAGATGTGTCATAATCGCAACTACTAAAAATAAATTCCTCTTTATAGACCCAGTACATTCGGGCGCGAGATGCACGTCGCTGGCACACGCTGTCATTGCGCGGCGGCGGCTGATCACGTGTGCGACGCGCGCCGCATACAGTGGCGGTTATCTCGCGCGCCATGTTTGTGCCACACAAATACTCGTCGGCACGAGGAAGGCATTTTTTGAAGGTTTCAAATTGGGGTGGCCTTTTGAGTTTTATAAAAGACATATTGGCAAGTTCACAAAGTTAATTCAAACCTGTCTTTATTGAAACCTAGCGAACAGCCTGCGACTTCGTCCGCGTAGCTTATTTCACCCGCTTTACGTATTCGGTTACTACTCCGCTCTCATGTGTCGCAGCGTGATGTTATAAAGCCTACGGCACTCACAAATAGCGTGGCTTTCTAATATGGGTAAAATAATTTTCAAAATCGTTTCAGGAGATCCAGAGATTAGCCGCTCAACTGCACAAACTTTACCTCTATGTTCTATGTTAGGGGGTTTGGTTTCCGCACTTAGTCCTACAATAGACCCTTGTGCGTGAAAAACTTTACCTCTTTATAATATTAGTATAGATGATATTATACAGCCCTACGTACAGCTCATCTATTTCGAAACATCACAAATTACAAATGAAAAATAAAATTTATAATTTAAAAAACCCCCAACACAAAAACCTAAGTTCCCTTTAAAAAGTAAATAAATAACAAAAAAAATACGTCACGTTGGGGGACCGCTCGGGACGATCGTATCCTAAATGCAACATCGGTACCTACTTATTATAATGTCAATTTTGTTAAGTTTGAGACCCCACTCGAGTATATTTACAAACATTCGGTTTTTCTTCCCTACTTTCACCCCCACAACTTTTAAACGGCTCAACCGATTTTCATCAAACGTGTCTAAGAACACTCGCACATAGGTCACCTTTAATACAAAAATAACTAAATTGAAATCGCTTCATTCGTTCGGCAGCTATGATGCCACAGACAGACAGACAGACCGACAGACAGACAGACAGACACGTCAAACTTATAACACCCCTCTTTTTGCGTCGGGGGTTAATAAAATAAACATCCTTTCAACGTGAGAACTTACTAAAGCGTTATAAGCATTCAAGCGCCACAGCGGCTCCAAGTAACATAAAGCGGCACAAATAATCTGTAACTATATACTTCATAATTACATATTATTAATAATAATTATTGTACTATACATTAAATCAGTGAGCACCGACTGTCGCTGTATTTGAGAGAGCTTAAGTAGCAAAGGGCGAGCGCACACGCGCCTGCTCCTGCCATATGTGGACGATGAGACGTCGCCGCGTCGGACAGGGCCGACACGACAAAACTGTGTGCGTATGAGATGTTACGTCACATTGAATTAGAAATATTGCCACACTAGCTTACTGTTTGAGCGAAAATGTGTTTATATATCCTGTACCTATAGTATATGTAGTTTAATTTGTGGTTATCCGTAAAGTCCTACTTTCATATTGCAACAGTAACAGTGTGTAGTTGCAACAGTTTGCAGTATAATAAGCATCACAGATAATTAGTAGCTATGAATACACACAGTGAATTTAAAGCTAGGTCATATAATAATGTGTGACTAAACGTCATCGTGTCCACTCATTGCGCTCATATTATATTGTAGCAGAGATTAGTACTGAGCACGCAGGGTACTGTCGTAAACGCAACGCGGAGTTCGTGTGATAAATTCAGTTCATCACTAGCAAGTGCGCATACCTTCTCAACTACAGGATTCGTCTATCTATTCTCAAAATCTAAGCAAAATTACAATCACTCTGGATTTAGCTAACACCAGGCTGGAAAATCTCGAGGTGATTGAGAGTGTGTGATTGCATGTACAAAGGTTAGGAAAGGGTTTAAAAAAAAACTAATTAAAATGAGCTTTTATTTATTTATTTATTAAACTTTATGCACAAATGTAAAAATACACCGTACAAAGGCGGACTTAATGCCTTAGGCATTTTCTACCAGTCTACCTTATGGTGATGCAGAGACAAAACATAGGAGGTGCAAGAAAGAGGGAACAGAAACAGAAAATTTACAATATAAAATATAATAATAAAAACATATATACATACATACAAACAAAAAAAAAATACAAAGTAGAGAGAGATAAAAATACATAGTGGAGATAGAAAACAAACTAATAGTGGGTCGAGTCTGCCAACTCCTTAAGTAAGTGTTCGCGAGCTTTCACCTTAAATGTGAACCGACTGGTGGCCATCCTGATGTTCTGAGGTAGTGCATTCCAAAGGAAAACCGCCTGGACAGGAAAAGATGATTTAAGAAAACCAGTGCGGTGGGACGGACATCGTAGAAGACGATTATTGGAGGAACGAAGATTCTTACTGTGCGCTGAGCACAAGTATTGAAAATGAGAAGTTAGATAGGAGGGAGAACTAGGCCTGTTCAGAAGAGAGAACAAGGTTGTCAACGCTCTTAATGCCCTGCGCTGTCTGATGGGTAACCATTTTAAGAGCGATCGATGTGCGGACACATGATCATACTAACTTACGGAGATTAAATACGAATCGAATGCAGTTATTCAGAAGTCGGTCGAGTTTATTGAGGAGATCTGCATTCAGGTCGTAGTAACACACATCGCCATAATCAAGTATAGGAAAGATAAGGGACTGAACCAGCATTGCCTTTATGTGTGTGTACTTAGTTACACTAATGGTATAGTGTGGAGGGCATTTCGCTGACCACGACAAGGGCAAGGGCGAGGCGCGCCATGTGCGCGCTATGAGTCGCGCCCGTGTTAGCAGCGCACTCGTTACTCAGTGAGGGGTGCTGTGTTACTGCTGTAGGGAAGCGCACCTCGGGCTGGCAGTACCTAAAGAGGACCGCGCACGTGAACATGTGCATGGGGCTAATTTAATGCTTACATTCGAATAAGTTGCCGTTAGATAAGTTAAAACGGTACTTACTAAGAGGGTTTTAATATGTTCTTGATAACTACTTATATTTTACAACTGTTAACTGATATTGCACTATTTTTTATTTAATAAGAATAATAATCAGGAAGAATAATGTCAGGCAACTGAGGCACGGTAATATTATAATACAGTACTCCAACTTCATTCAAACGGACGAAACGCGAGCTATACCTACGCGCCTCGATCCTGGGGTGCGCGCGCGGTGCAGACAGAATAAAATACTGGAGACGGGCAGCCCCTAACGCATGTTTACGTACCGCGCGGCTGTAGGCATTTATTTCTGTCATGCGGCCGAGTTAAACTACTGTATTATTATATTACCGTGACTGAGGCCTATAGATTTGAATCTATCGTTCCTTATTTTAACTTTTGCTCCACCACAGGATAATGGAATCTGAACGATTTCCCACGACTCGTATCGCGCCATCTTCACTCGAGTGTGTAACATTCACTTACAAAGTGTTTATTCAAATGTGCCACCACCGCCGCTGTCCACCGCCACAAACCACACCGCCATTACTGGGAAATTGAATCAATTCCTTCTGCCTTCAGGACATATTTCTTGACAAGCAGCCCTTCACTCGACATGTAGCAATTTTCTGTCTCTTTATGGAGCGCCCGAATTCGGAAGTCATTTCGTGTGACCCGCACTTTTGTCAGGCTTATAGAAATAGTAGACGGTGAGCGACGCGCTTGCTCTGTTACTCGAGGGCTTGCTGATGCGTGTGGCGGTAACTAATGATGCCACGCTCTACGACCGACAGCGTGTGTTGCTTGTGTGTCATGCACCTCTCTGTAGTTGGTGCACATAGCTTAGTTTTCATCTTCCATCCAGCCTCTGATTTATTTCTCTCTGTCGTGCATTGCAGCTGTCTGTGTCTTGTAGTCGTGGTACAACAACACATCACTGTGACTCGTAGTTGTCTAATTCCGTGTCAGTCATTAACTCATTACGCTAAATGTGTAACACTAACTGCTTGCAGCAAAACAACGCAACGTCTGTTGAATACAGCTAAATTCTAGCTCGCGACGGGTGTGCGACAGATGGTTGCTTCACGTATGCATCCGTACTAAGTAGGGTGACAGTCCGCGGTCCCACGTGACAGGGGTCGAGCTCCTTGCCCATCTCTTATGCGCACCCCTTGCCCCAGGTTATGACAAGTTTCTTTTGATTAACAACATCATCATTCTTCGTCTACTTTGTGACAAAGTCTCAACGATTATTAGCTGAAGATAAGAAAGATTAATTACGAAAAATGATAAAGTTAAGTATCGTTAACTTCTTTTTTCTTCTAAACGCAAATTGCGGTCCGTCGGTACCTGGCTCGATGCTCGGGGCATTCACCGCGGTCTCTTCAAATTGATATAAATGTCGGAGTGGGCCCACTTCGCGCCACCGACTATAAATCAATAGCTGTCGCTCCCTGACGAGCGACTCTTTCGCTCGGCAGCGCGTCCATCGCCCGCGGGACAGCGGCTCGCGCCCCGTGAAATGAATCTCACGCCGCCTGGATTGATACATTACGGGATCGTCTGACAGCTTGCATACGTATGCGAATTGTTTCTATTATTTTTTGACGTGGTCGTCGACGTGGAAAATGAAAGGGAAACCTTTTTGGAAGCATTTTCAAAAATACATATGACAGCTTTAGTTTTGTGAACTAGAGTATAGTACGTCATTAGTTAGATATAACGGAGTACGTTCTTTAAGCAGTCATAATAATGGGAACGCGTCGTGGTGCTCCTTAGTGTTAACTTTGCTCACATTTAGTTATTATCGTAACAGTGCATTCAGTATGATTGTCTCATTTGAAATTGATTAACCTTCTTTACGTAAAATGTTTAAAACATTAAACAGATACCTGCTTACGTAGTGATAGGTAGAGATCATATGTAAATAAATATATTATCCAGACCGATTCCGGTCACGGCGGCTAATTTTTATGGAGACTACAGCCACGTACAGGAAGGAAGTACATTAAGTGCAGGAGATATTATACTGCACAAGTGTGTGCGCAAACAAAGGTGCATTCTCTCTTCCGTTCCTTCCCATTTCTTCTAATCCGAAGGTACTAGAAGAGAATAAGGTATGGGATGGAAGAGATAGACCACATCATTGCTGTACAGGCAAAAATACCGCAAAACCTAAGGATGTTATATAATTTCAGCAATTTGTTATAAAATCTTTGAGCACTTGCTTGTTTTTATTACTTGAAATGATATTGTCGAGGTAAAACATTTTCGTTCTTGTAACAAACAGTAGCTGACGACAAGCGTTTACCCGAGTAATAACCGAGTGAGTGCAGCAGCAGTGAGTACTGCAGCTGCTGTGGAGCCGCACTCTCCTCTTAGCAGATTGGGGCGGACGAGCCGCTGAGTTATTGTCGCGCTACAATCTCCAATGCACTCACTAATATCGGTGGTAAAACGTCATGCAAATAAGGAACTTACTGCAGACACCGAGTAGGTACTTACGTTTTTTTGCCCAAACCTACTGCTGCTGATTGGTTCAGTGATCCTTCAATAATATGAGTAGCTACACACACATACATACATAAACTCACGCTTTTTTCCATGGTTAGTAAGCAGAAACCACGGAACGCCACCTGCTACGATTCGTACATACTCCTTTCGCCACATTCATACATCTGGTCATACAAGCCGGTTAGGAGTACGCGCCGGTTAGGAGTACGCGCCGGTTATGAGTACTGAGCACATGACCCTTCTGAAGAACTTCACCAATAAGGTCATGGTAAAACAAAATAATGTTGGCACTTGGCACAGTCGTCTCTGCTAACTGACCGTTGCTTACCATCATCAATGAAAGCTACGATACGAGTCACTCCACCCTCGCCGCGCTGCAGCGCTGCCGACTGCCGGCTGATTGTAATTTTTCAATTCTGCGAGCGGCGTCAAAAAGAGCGCTTCAATCGTATCGGAACCATTGTGCGCCCCTGAAGGCGAATATTTGAAAGGAAATCATTATACGTATTGCGTCCTTATCTAGGAGATTCCCTTTACAACTGCTAACTCGTCCGAGAGCGTCGTGATGTGGAGTTTATAGTTCGATAGGTATGTGCTGGTGTTTTGTTCACGACGTACTTATCACAAGAGTGTGATGCGCGTGGGTATTTCGTGAGGATGGTGTTTCTGTTTTTAATATAAAAACCATAACATTTTCTTATATTGATAGTTAGTATTATTTTAATTGATTACTCCATTGGCATCTTCTTGCGACAGTACACCTACTGAACGTACCTACCTGTTAACACCTATCTGGTGTCTTATACCAGTTGACAATGATCTCCCCCAGCGCTGTGATAAGCACGAGCGTCTGCTTATCACATAAACCTCATCAACCACATAAACCACTTCTTAGTCTGTTTTAATTGTAGCTAGAAGAAACATTATTTTTTTTAACATTATATTGTAAGCATGATTCTTAGTTGTCACAAAGTAGCTGAGCAGTGTGGTGGCATTGCCGGCGTGCTGTGCGGCGCGCATTGGAGCGGTGCGTGGCAATACGTGTTGCGGTTCGATGCGTCAGTTTTATTGTGCGAGTTGGTCCACTGTCTGTTCCGCGCCGGTGAGCGCCCCCGCCAGCCTCTACTGCACGCGAACAGCGGCCCAAGACGACGCGGAAATGATAATATGAAAAGTTGAAGTTTCATATTTCAAGTTAATTGGTTCGGCCTGAGATGATGGCTCCTACTTACGTACTCTCCAACATCAAGATCAAGATACCGTGGTGGTCGCATTTCGGTTAAATACTGAAAATAATAAAAATGTTATTTATTTACCTTTCATGATTATGATTTAAAGTTAGAAACCAAAAAAATATAATTATATATAGGATAATACTGAGCATAGTGTGCTCGGTACAAATTCACATGTTTCAGTAGAGCACGTGTCGATAAGCTCCGCTCTCACACAGACCGGCCCCCACTTGCAGTAAGAACATAAAAACAAGGCGTCGAGCGTCACTCGGCTCGTCTAATGCGATGTATTGAAATGTCCGCGAATGTCGATAAACACGGCAGGGCTGCCACGAGGCGGTTAAGTCGCCGCCGTTGTGTTTGCTTCCCCGTCGCTCGCCACTCGACAATGTATGGAGGATTTTAACGCGTTGACAACCTTGCTCTCTGATTTTCATTTGCGGGATTTTTTGTTTTGTTTGTCATATTCACGCGCTGAGTGTCGGCACATGAATGAGGTGAACTTGTTTGTGTTCGGTGCACGTTACGTTACGTGTACGACTTTTAGTTTTATAATGATACTTTTAATAGGAACGAAAAATAGTTGCAAAGCCGAGCTGGGTTTAAAACAAAACAGTAATCATTATAGCTGTATGACAACAATGATGAAGTCAAAACTTATTCGGATTAAAAAAAAGTGTCAAGTTCGGCGCTTCGCCTTGTTAGTTTGGAACTGCACGTTATTATTGTGACGCTGATAAACGCTCAATTGTTATGATGCTGGTGCCTCTAACCTGTGTTAAAATGTAACGTTATTTCGTCAGCTACTAACCCCTCGAGCTACAACAGACCGCCACTAACATTCGGCAGCCCTGTCCCGGCAAGTTTCCAAGCGATGTTTTCGCCAGCGCCGTGAGTTATGCTCGCCGCGCGCCTCCGCCCGACTTCCGACACACTCACACATAATGACTCGCCGACAACTGTTTTCGCAATATCCCCCAGTCCTTGCCGCGCATGCTGCGAGCGTTCAGAAGAACCACGTGTTACGATTTCACGTTATATTTATACACATGTCGCAGAAGAGCTTGACATGATGAACTAGTATTGTAATCAAATTAAAACAGTGAGAAAGAACTGATAACCGAATTCAATCAAGTCACTTGCTCTACACTATGTGAAATACACTGTGTTTGAGAATAAGGTTAGTATGTAAATTAAGTAAGAGTTTTAAATGTTGTGTCTTTATGTAACGAATACGTCCTGCTCACAGTGACTGTTAATAATTACTGTTTGGCCATAACTTTTGTTAACATTGTAATCAATAATAATAAAAAACGATCTATTCTAATACTTTATTTCAATGGAAGCTAGCTCTCCAGTAGAGTGTGTCGTATAAAGCGGACCTTCTGCGCTCGTCTGCCGGCTGCATCTCTTGAATATGCACAAGTTTATTTGAGCGTTATATTTTGTTGTGTCGAGACATTCGGCTCCACTT
This sequence comes from Caradrina clavipalpis, assembly GCA_932526535.1. Lineage (NCBI taxonomy): Eukaryota > Metazoa > Arthropoda > Insecta > Lepidoptera > Noctuidae > Caradrina > Caradrina clavipalpis. The sequence goes on along the minus strand of OW052104.1, from coordinate 15,449,123 downwards.
TGCACGTTTATTTCCGTCGATCCGAGATGGAGGAATAATATCGAGTGTGGCGGTTGCACGCCGCTATAGCGTGTTATTACTTGCGCTGGAACAAACGGACGGGGATACAAGTTACTATGATAGTATGTATGATCACTGTGACGTCGTATAACACGTACGTCAAAAGTACATGACTAAGATGTATTAAGTTCAGAACAGTATTAATAAATACCTCTTTAGCTTGGGAATGTAAAGTAATGCACTGTCCTGAATATCCGACGAGCTTCGTCTTGGAGTTACACGCATCTTCAGACACAATCATTACGTTACAGTTATGTAATATGTTACAACAATAATGATGTCCAACTATTACAACACTGTGCGAACTCCGCCGAGTTCAGGCTAGCTGTCACAGCAGTTGTCATACAGCACACGTACTCACGTGATGAACTGCGAACCCATAAAAGTGACGCGAATGAATCTTTTCCTCCTCTCCGAACAAAAACACGGTTTTATTACAAGTCGCTAGAACATACCACTACGATGTGTCCACACTATTGTTGTACCAACTACTACATACACGCTGGGGCTTGGAGAGTGCAGCGTCACAGTGAACAGTCTTCATTCGTTCATGGTCGTGCCATTCTTCTGTTACGTCATCTAACGACATAACGCAAACATAAATGGGATTAATTTACAATCGAATTAATTTCGACATTCATAGCTTCATTAGCGGGATGTAGAACAGCAGACTTTGTAGCAAAATACTTCAGCACTTGTAAAGCCACTGCCGCCGCAGCCGCCGCAGCCGCAGAAAAGGTTCACAATGTCCTTCGATCAAAGCGAGTAGGTTCAGTATCTGAGAAGTACACTGGCGTGCCGCGTCAGACGCTCTTCACCAAATTTATATAATCCGTCAAAGCGGAGGCGCGGATATGTTTATTTTCAATTTGCGACTGCGACAAGTAAACTCGAGGAAAAATAACGCGGCAAAAAGTTGTCTGCTTACCTAAATAAGTTAGTTTGATGATCAAAAGAGCTTTGAAACGTCCAATTAGTTGCGACTCGCTGTCTGCTACGTATCTGGACTAAGTAAACCTTGTGATGCGGGTACACAGGATTATCTCTCGTTATCGAGGAATATCTCATTTACGGCAATACTACTTCGTTAATTAAATAAATATAAATTAACTATAAACACCATCACACTGCCCCCCCCCCCCCCTACTTCATGGGTAGTGTCAGTGCCACTGCGGCCCGCAGCACTACCAGCCGCTCCTCTCCCCGCGCTCACCGCGTCTAGCTGACCGCTGCACAGGCGGCACGTCAGCTCCCACCACTTCATTATGTAGGTCACCATTATAAAAAGCAACTGAGTACTATACCCTTTGTACCAGCGGAGGTACTCAACATATACATAACAATTATGTACTGAGATCCCCCAGTCCCCAGAACTACGTCATTTCATCATGGCTGACATTTTGGAGTTCTTTAAGATCATGGCTGGCCGGTTTTTATAAATGATTGAGCCCTCAGAATTGAACATGGTGAGTAAGATAAGTACATTTTCTCTATGATTCCTGAAACTAGCAAGGACGTATACCTCGTAACTACATATTCCTGTATCTATTCTCAAAGTTTCAGCCATGCTATAACGACGTACACCCGGCGACTCTAGGATCTTGGACTATTACTGAAGAAGCGAACAGAACGCTGGAGAGCGCGGGAGCCCTCTGAGCTGCAAAAACCTGATATTTCCATAAGAAGTATTCTCTTTGTCATTCATTTATACTTCATAAAGCAGAACACGATTCCTCAACCACTTGAGCAGAAATGGAAACAAAACCCGCCGGAGTAGCACATAAATAACTCGACACAATTCACAACTACTTAGTTATGTGGCGTGCCAACACATTAATAAAATGTTCATTGCTGCTCATAAACGGGCAGCGGTTTTGGCACAGGTTTAAGGCCGCAATGAATTATGAATAGCCGGGATTACTTACACGTCAGCGTGACGTCACGGGTACACACAGCATCGCTAATATGTCTGTTTAGTCCACTAAGCGTGAGGAATACGTTAGGAATTAATCTAGCAAATTGCCAGGGTTCACCATCACAAGCATACATTATGGAGATGAGATCGGGTCACTGGTGTAAATAAGCTTTTGATACGTCCTTCAATATTCATTAATTGGGGTCGTACATCAAACTATTTGTCTTTCATTGTTTCCTCGGTAATGAAGTCTCCGACATCACTCGGAGCGCGCCGGAGCGAGCTCCACACGACTATGCTCGCAGTACTGGCACCGCCGGCTGACACGATGAGCCTTAACTCACTACAATTACTAAACTTACTCCTAATAGTGTTTTGTCGAACATTGCCAATTACGACTACTTTTATTCGTTCGCTAGGCCACCGGCCGCTATTTTATTAAGTTAATTTAGTATACCTACTTAGTACTAACTGATTTAGTGCCTAATTTATTTTGTTTGTGTGATTAGTGTTACAGTTCGTAATTTATGTAAATGTTATTTCATTAGAGTTCCAACCTCTTGAAACTTTTACATTTAAGGAGGGAACCATTATAAGGTCACTTTTTGTCCGTCTATCACAAAGCCAGCGTAAGTTTATGAATGGCATGCAATAGGTACAGGCACATCAGCAGCGGTCGTTATTGGTATCGGCTGTACAAGATGTGTAAAGTGTAGTTTGGTGCCGAACCCTAATGAAGTTCTTGTTATGTAATAGATTTGTTTGAATTGCTTTAGCATAATCACTTATCTTCTCATTTCTTCTTATTTGCTTTAAATGGTTTAGGCACTTATGATATATTAGCTTATGTCCACGACTTCGTTCGCGTGCATGTCGGTTAATTCTTTAGGCTAATTCTGTTTCTAAAATAAAAGTAAGCGACTCCAGCTGTCTGCTAGTTCCAGTCTCGGCAAAACCGGTCCAACCATCACAGAGATTAGCCAGACCAACAGATAAAAAAAAGATTAATCGGTCAAGTAACGTGTAATGAATGTTTACACGTTACTTAAACGATCAATCTTTATTTTGTAAAAAGCAGTTGTTTGACATTATTTAAATACACTATAATTTTAAGTGTTTGTACGGGAAAGGTTTGTTTATTTCTTCATTTGTATCCCAAACGGTACACAGCTTACGGAACCCTATTATGTACTTATTTTATTAGACTGTCTACAAGACTTGGCGGCCGTAGGGCTGCCATTTAATTTGTCAAGACAGAACACAGCACATCCTTTGCCAAGATTCGTTAGTACTAGACCACGTGTACGTGCACGTGTGTGTCCTAGGCAGCACTTTCTTCGCTTTGTGTCTCCTTATTATGGCGACTATAATTCACACGAAATCTTGAAACGGAGAGACCATTATTATTAGCAGTGTTGTATTAATGACACGTAACCACTCATTCCTAGTTGTTTGTTTGTTGATAATAAAACTAACCGAGACACACCACCCTGTCGCCACTCAAAACATTTTAGTTCGTTCGTTATTATTCCGCGCTCGTCAACTAAACCTAATAAGATCAAAAATAATTAGAGAATGTACAAACTGAACGTACGGAACAACTGCGCAGAAGGTCTACTCAACTGTCTCTCGGTCAGTTTCTTCTAGTTTAGGAGCGTAACAAGTCTGTTCCACTCGCTTACTGTGTAGCGTCACCCTGGCGGCTTGCTGCGTCCTGCTTCCAATTGTGATCACCTGATGATGATTGACGATCTCTCTAACAGGTGCACGGCAGATACACATGGTGCGAGTGCACGGTTTCAAGTGCCTAGCTATCTTTATCCAACGATTAGCACTAAAAGCTGTTTCGTACCATTTGCTCTAGTCTGGATCAATAGGTATAAGACATACAGGTATAAAATCTAAGTCAATTAGCAGTCTACACCATGTCTAGGCCATTTTTTCTTTAACTTATCAAGTTGATCGTCTTACACGCTGTGGAGACTGTTACTTCTGAACTTCTGTTTGCGCTGCTTAGTTTACGTCATGTTTCAGTACGGTGCCGCGGTCTATGAAGCCGGAGCGGCGACTATTGTCACATGTGTAATATACATTACCAGCTCACAAGGCCGGCCGCGGTCAACGATGCGATAACAAGCGTAATTGGATAATGAAGTCGACGCCATGAATTATTAGTGACCCTCGCTCGGGGCAAAGTTTCGTCTGTTAAATTATTTATTTATTTTGCCGTTGTTCACCGCAATCGGAAGTTCGAGATGAAACGTGAACATGTGGCTAATACATGTATATTATTGGGATATTAATGTGTTGTTCAAATGTATGTTGTGTATGTATTTTCACAAAATAGCACCGGAATGCTAAGAATAAAACTGTACATAAGACATCACAGAATTTGATTAGAAGGTACTTACTTACAAAGTTCTCTTTTTGAGTTAGACCTTTGCTAATTTGTTAACTCTTTGTTATCACCGGAGTTTTGGTTTAGATCTAACGCACCCCCTGAGAGTGCCGCCACGACACCGTGCAGGTGGCGCCTTATGATGATGACGTCACAATGGCGGTGCGGTGTCCTCCGTAACTGATAGTCGAACACAAACAACTACATCATGTAGATATCTCACAGATTATTGAGCGGGAGGCAGGTCACCAGGGCGTGACGTCATCACGCACACGATGTTAGGAGCGGCTTGAGTGCTCAAACACCTTGTATGTATACCTACTGAGCAACACGAGTAAAGCTTCATTGAGTATTCTCCTCAAAACGGGCTGTGAAACATGGCAAGCGGCTGAGTGTTTCCCAGATGTGGTTTTATATTTCATTAGTTGTGTTAATACAACACACGCGTTACCTTTGATTCGCACAGCTCTGTGGGAGCACTTACAGCCCCCGCACTATGTGGTTGAATGATGCAGACTACATATAGATATAACTACACAATAAGGCAAACTCCGGTGACGTTATATGACTAGCACACACTTCAACATAAATACGCACATGATATCAATAAACAGTAACATTCGGTCAGGTGACACGAGCAGGGCGTGCGGTGACGCAGCTACACGTCACGTGATGCTCACGTTGCGCTGCACTGTACGAGTAACGAGGATGTCGAGTGATATCGGTGACGTATTTTACATAATAATATAGTGCTGCGCTTAAACTGATGCATTTGTTAACGTCACGGACTCTAGAACAATAGCAACAAGCTTAAATCTAATTAAGGTATTTAATTAGACCGCTAATTAAATTTAAAGCTTAATGTTATCTGCACTATGTGATACAGGTCAGTTATGTTGGTTGATGACAACCAGAGGCCTGCCTGCAAGCTCGCGACGCGGCTACAAACCGTCACTTTTAGAAAATTAAATCAAATCAATTTATTTATAGATAAATATGGTTACAAAAGTTCTTACATTGTATTGTAATAGTAGCTTAACATACTTAATTCTTACATAATGACATGTAAATTTTCGACAACTATTAAAGTTTCCAAATGTGAGATTAGAACACAAATGATCACAGACGAGAGGATAAAATAATAACAATGTTTTCAAGAGCTGCAGATGCCGTGACGACACTTTTCAACAACCTTATCGTATTTTTTTTAGTCGTAGTTCACAGTTTACCTTCTGAAGCCACTTTACCATTTTGCAGTGCATATTATGCACTGCAAAATTGATAATAAATTCGCAAGTACGTACGTACTGTAACCTGCATCGCTGCAGCCCGCGGCGTCGCCCGCGCGGCGGCGTCGAGAGCACTGCGAGCGCTACTCAGCGGATCATGCCACAGCGACGGATTTGATCATAATTATAATGTTCACCAACGTTACACGAGGACACTTGTCTTATTTTAACGAGATAATGTTACTATGTTGCTAAAAAAATATTGCTACACTTGGAGACATAGGGTGTAGGTATGCAAAACTTAACAATGAAGGAACCACTTCTACACTATACCACATTAGAACAGACAACTAGCGGTGAAACATTCCACTGCGCGTGCTATTATTAGCTCAGTGTTATTAAACTGTTAACAGTCTGTTGTCAACATTATCTGACCCACCCTAAACACAACCAAAATTGGACCCTCTGCCTATGATAATAAGGTTTAACTTATTTATCGATGAATACAGACACGCATAAACCCACCCAACGTTGTCGGAGCCACCGGCATTATAATTATCATTTTGTTAAGCTATTTTAATCATTATCTCGTTGACATTAAAGTTAAAAACCTTTTAAGTCACCTTACATAATTAGAACCCAATCTTGAATTTCGTGGAGTCTTAACAAGTTCTTGTGGCTTGGCGGTTTGATGTTGGATTGGCGAGGAACAACATGTGGGTTCGAAAACACAGTCCACCTGTTATCAGTTTCTTTTTTAATTTGATTTCATTTCTACAAAATTGTTTGCATTATTAAAGAACGGCCAATATGATTTACGCCTAATAACTTATCTTGTAAACAGGTGGGTAAATTAAAAAAGTTTAAGTTCACATATATTTGCTTCGTGAGGTAGATAATAAATTCGTCTACTTAAGTGACAAAAGTTACACTACGCCCATTAGCATTGACTGTGCACACACATTTGTAAATCGTTTCGCATAACTCGTTAAGTATTTTTAAGCAATTTGGTGTAAAAAAGCATCATGTCGCAGCTTAATGACTATACCAAACATAAAATCATATTTTTACATGAGCAGAATGTTGGAATTAGAGAGATTGGTCGTCGTCTTAATATAGCAGTAAGTGTTTTTTTTTATACCTATTTTATTTAATTGATTGTGATTAATGAACGCGTAGTTGGCTATTTTACTATTACATTCACTCCTTACAAGTTACATAAACGGTTCCAAAAATGTTTTTTTTTTTGTTTTAGAGAAATACGACTGTAGCTAAGACGTTATGGAGACAAAGTAAATATTCAGCGGATTCGTCCAGGGGCAAAAAACATCAAGTATAGTCCCGAATGCGATTGCCCATTAGTGTAACCGCAATAAAACACCATATTTCAGTGGAAACAGTGAGAAGGCATTTACACGCTGCTGGAATAAGGAATTATAAACCGGCACAGAAAATAGCATTGACACCTGCTGAAGAGGGGTCCGTTTTGCCCAGGAATATTTAAATTTTAATTGAGAAGAAAATGTTGTGATCTTCACTGATGAAAAAAAAAACATTTAAATCGAACAAAGATGAACGTAACAAGGAACGGTGCGCCATCACTCCGCTACTAATTAATCTAGGATATTTTTAAACACACCATGTAAGTAAATGCTCAATGGATAGATTGTTAAACCATTAAAATGTTGCCAATTACGTGGTGATGTTATTGTCATAAATAGTTTTTTTTTCTATTTAAATGACATGTTTATTCACTACGTATAATAGGCAGCTATATCTCTTTAAAGCATTTCACAGATAAAATAAATTTTCTCGATAACAAACTTTCAAGAAAACATGCCTTTTTTAATGTTTATAAATGGTTAGATTTGATTATGGCATCCTCATAATATATTGTATATTAATTTGGAAATATGTGAGCATTTACTTACTTTATTTACCTAAGTGTTTTAATGAAATAATAAACATTTTAAATTTGCAATTGTTTAGTTTTATTTCTATGCGTTGTCCATTAAAGAACTGTAAAAAAAGTATAATAAAATAATTAAAAAAGAAACACCTGAGCAGAAGCTATATTTAGGTTAAACTTGATTTCGAACGTAAACAACGATTAGTGACCACAAGACTAAAGAATTTAAACCATATATATACTTTAATAAAGTTTATTCTTGCACAGCACAAGCAGCCAACCTTATCCTAGTGCAAATAGATTATTTTGTATTTTATCCCTTCAATATTATTTAATCACTCCATTAAGACATGATAATAAAAAAACTACCTATAAAATAGACAAAAATAAATTGTAAAGAGAAGTTGTTTTTGCAATTTAGTAAGGCAAGGAAAAATAATGTTTGCGCGTTGTCACTGCATACCCTTAGTTAGTAGCATTTGAATACCAGTTTTACAATGAATACAATATTTATTTTTCAACTACCCACTTAATACAAGTTATGCCAAAATATTACCATTTTAGAAACTTTATATTTGAAGATTATCCGTCTATAGTTCTTTGCAATAATACAAGAAATACTTTTAGAATAAATTCTAAATTGAAAGCAAAACAATATCTTCATCGCGGGATTTGATCTCGCAACTTGTCACTCTCAGTCTTACACACAGACCACGAGACCAGAGTTACTTGACCGAACTCATTAAAATAAGCTATTACACTTATTATATTATAACAAGTTGTTATAAGATTTAACCCAATGCTAACGTGATAAAGATCAAATTTGCGTGTGTGTATTTTTATTGTATTTATTCCTTCTCAGTTCTCGAGCACTTGACTGATAACCTCATATAAATTGAAATTAAACCTTATTATCATAGGCAGAAGGTCCAATTTCGATTGTGTTTAGGGTGGGTCAGATAATGCTGACAACCGACTGTACTACTCGAAATCTAGACAAAGATCATACCCTAGACGTACCCTAATCATCTTTTGTTTTTTATTATGTATGTTACCATAGATTAATAGACACTTTTTGTTTGTGAAAGAGCGGAGTCTCCTAATATAGGCATTTTTTGCTTAAAAGGAGGCTTCAATCTCAAATTTGTTTGTATTAGTATGGTTACCAGAATAAAGCTTTTATTTATTATTTATTAAAGATCGCAATTTATTTATTTAGTTCAGGGTGCAACATACTTCTTCATGCGATGACTCGAAAGCCGCATCAGGAACGACTTGACATTTTTGTTGAGTCGCGTCTCCAAGTCGCGACCCTGAGAGTCCAGTTGCTCCTCACACTTACATACTCCACAACCACCTCCTTCCGTGATGTAGTTTGGACACGTACACGTTATGCTGCAAAGCTACAGCTGCACGCAGCAGCCTGTTGCTCCAGCTAGCGCGGCGCTGCACTGGTTCTGAAAAGGTGGCTTCTTCTTTTTCACCTTTCTAGAACCATCCGTATCACACGAGCTCTTAATTGGATTTTACTGTTTGATGTCTTTGTTGTCAGACTGCGTGCTAATAACTGCTTCACTGAGCAGAAGTAGAGGAAAGCGGAGTTAGCCGCCTGGGACGAGTACGAGTTAATTGGAGTCACACCAGACAGACTATCATCATAGCCGCTATAACCATGTACTCAGTAGCCACACTTAACATCAGCACAAACATAACGATATATTTCACGATTTAAATGTAGCGTATTTAAATTAATGTTCCGAGATGGCGCGCCGTGGCTCCAGCGCGCTGTACAGCAAGGCGTTTGACTCGCGACACATTACAATATTACTGGAACGACATTGTTCCTGACTTTTATTTAGGGTTCCGTACCTCAATAGGAAAAAACGGAATCCTTAAAGGATCACTTTGTTGCCCTTGCGTCTGTCTGCCTGTCATCACCATTTATTTCTGGAATGCGTTAAGGTATCGAGTTGAAACTAAAACCATAAAATCAGGTCTACAGTCCCTTGATGCTATGATAAATCTTCTAAGTGAACTAAAAAAAAGATACACGTTTACGCCGCAAAAAACGTACTTTTCTAAAAAAATAAAAAGCCCACACCACCAGTCGTAAGTATAACATGTGACATGTGATTGATTTTGAAATGTTAAGTTACACAAAGCTAAGTCACACGTGTAACATTTTCTTTCTAAATCAGCGCAAAATAGGTTTCCCATAAAGTCACAAGTCGGCGGCGCGCGGACTTTTAGTTCCTTTCAGCGCGCGTTATCTCGTTTGTGCGGCGAGTCGCGCAGACGTACCGCCCTTATCTCTTTGTGTCTTATTATTTATGTATACACGCGACGTCTTACCAACCAGATACCACAGATTACACGAGAGAGGAAATGTGGACTTCTTACGTTACGAACTGTTACACACATACGCACACCCTTGTTTGTACAGACACCCTTACGAGGACCTTGTATGTACTTGTACGAACCGAGGACCCTCCAAAAAACTGGTTTAAATACGTCGCAGGCCTTTTTCAATAAGATAGAAAGGGAGAGGTGAGTAAATCTATTGTAATGAGCGCATCGAGATAGTGCTATCTCAAAAAAAATCTATATGAATTACGGCTATCGTACCGAGGACCTGAAATACACAGCTAAATGTGACCAGCGATGCACATACGAGGACTTTGTGTAAGTTAACCGAGGACCTCTTACGTAAGCCCTGGGACGCCCTTCCGAGGACGTACTTTCACACAATATTTCTTATTTCTTGTACGAAGCGCGGACGCTGTGTTAGACTTTATTTCACCTTACCGAGGACAGTTTTCGTGTAGAACTTGTATAAACCGAGGACTTGGAAAATCTACATACCTAAACCAATTTTTACGTTTAAGATAATTTAATAACTTATGTAGAATGTTCCGATTTATTTCTAACACACATTTTCTAAAACGAAGTACCAAGCGAGGACGAGTTTATGTCTTTACCTTTTTCGGTGCTTCCCAAAGAGAGGCTTAAAATAATTACTTATAGAAAGAGAGTCTTCGTACAAGCTCTTTCCGCGCTAACAAATATGCCATACGCATAAGGATTATCTAGTGATCCAGTCACCAGTCAGTCTCGACCAGTTTGAGCTGATGCTGCAGCCAAAGTCGTTTCTTCATGAGGGAACTCCTCAACAGTTGGTAGCACCGTCTTCAAATTTGGCATACGCGTTAGGATTACATAGCCTAACAAATATAATAACCAAATTGTGCTGATGCTGCAGCCAGGGTGGTTTCTTCATGAGGGAACTCCTCAACAGTTTATAGCATCGTCTTCAAATTTAGCATACGCGTTAGGTTTACATAGTATAACAAATATTATAACCAAATTGTGATGAAGCTGCAGCCAGGTTGGTTTCTTCATGAAGGAACTCTTCAAAAGTTGATAGGGTCGTCTTGATATTTGGTATATGCGTTAGGTTTACATAGTATAATAAATATAATAACCAAATTGTGCTGAAGCTGCAGCCAGGGTGGTTTCTTCATGAGGGAACTCCTCAACAGTTGGTAGCACCGTCTTCAAATTTGACATATGCGTTAAGTTAACATAGTTTAATAAATATAATAACAAAATGGTGCTGAAGCTGCAGCCAGGGTGGTTTCTTTATGAGGGAAATCCTCAACAGTTTATAGCATCGTCTTCAAATTTAGCATACGCGTTAGGTTTATATAGTACAATAAATATAATAACCAAATTGTGCTGAAGCTGCAGCCAGGGTGGTTTCTTCATGAGGGAACTCCTCAACAGTTTATAGCATCGTCTTCAAATTTAGCATACGCGTTAGGTTTACATAGTACAATAAATATAATAACCAAATTGTGCTGAAGCTGCAACCAGGGTGGTTTCTTCATGAGGGAACTCCTCAACAGTTGGTAGCACCGTCTTCAAATTTAGCATACGCATTAGGTTTACATAGTACAACCAATATAATAACCAAATTGTGCTGAACCTGCAGCCAGGGTGGTTTCTTCATGAGGGAACTCCTCAACAGTTGGTAGCACCGTCTTCAAATTTGGCATATGCGTTAAATTAACATAGTTTAATAAATATAATAACAAAATGGTGCTGAAGCTGCAGCCAGGGTGGTTTCTTTATGAGGAAACTCCTCAACAGTTTATAGCATCGTCTTCAAATTTAGCATACGCGTTAGGTTTACATAGTACAATAAATATAATAACCAAATTGTGCTGAAGCTGCAGCCAGTGTGGTTTCTTCATGAGGGAACTCCTCAACAGTTTATAGCATCGTCTTCAAATTTAGCATACGCGTTAGGTTTACATCGTATTATAAATATAATAACCAAATTGTGCTGAAGCTGCAGCCAGGGTGGTTTCTTCATGAGAGAACTCCTCAACAGTTTATAGCATCGTCTTCAAATTTAGCATACGCGTTAGGTTTACATAGTACAACAAATATAATAACCAAATTGTGCTGAATCTGCAGCCAGGGTGGTTTTTTTATGAGGGAACTCCTCAACAGTTTATAGCATCGTCTTCAAATTTAGCATACGCGTTAGGTTTACATAGTACAATAAATATAATAACCAAATTGTGCTGAAGCTGCAACCAGGGTGGTTTCTTCATGAGGGAACTCCTCAACAGTTGGTAGCAAAAAATCATTAGCAAACTCATAGAGATACCGCACCCCCGGAACGCAAAGGGCACATGAAGGAACATAGATGGTTTTTGTTTGGGGGGGGGGGGGGGGACATTTGATGATTTTACCATCTCAAAAAAAAAAAAAAGACCCACCCTAAGTTCCCTTAGACTAATTCCTGTATATGCACATAAAGCGCGGCGCACACAGCGACTGGCTGCCGCACTCGAGCGCCGCGGTGGTCCACTCAACTTAATATTTTCTTGCGCGAGCCTTTGCCACGTCTCAAGTCTGCGCTCCAAGCTGCCGACCAAGTAATGTGCTTTAGAGGATGAACTCCTAGCAGCATGCCACCGAACGCAATCATTTTCGTTGAGATACTTTCGTCAGATCAGACTAATTTGGTATCCTTTGATATAAAGTACCTCTTCTAAAGAGAAAGGTACCTAATGTATGTATATTGCTGTATTTGTACACTTTATCGTAGGTATACATAATGAGGCACAACGTTACAACATTTTAAAAGGACGCCTTGAATGACGTTGTGTTTTACCGGCCATCATTTTGGACGCAAATTGTTGGACAATTTGGTGATACCAATATTCTTTCTTTTGCTGTTTCTAACAAATGTTTGTTATATGTGTGTGTGTGATCATCACGCGCTGGTCTAGTTGCTACCTATACTCACAACAGTACATCATAACGCAATTTACCGATATTTTAATTGATGGACATTCAAATATTTAGCTTGTTATCGTGCTCTGTAGACCATGAAGGTGCCTCCGAACAAAAATATTACATGTTTGACAAATTATGAAGCGAAGTGCATACATTTTAATGTTTGGGCACAACAAAACACAGTTTTGATATTTTTTACGCCATTGTAGCGATATTAAAATGGCAAACATAATGCTTGAGAGCTTGCTCAATAGTTCCCCGCGCGTGGTCCTTCTGCCGCCGCCCGCCGCGCCCGGCGTGAGCTCGGAGCAAAGCTCTCGTCTTGACAGCATCTAAATCTAGCTAGACGTGTACCTCGTACCTACGTACACTATCATACATTAGTACAGTCAGCGTCAAATAGTTAGTGACACTCAGGGTATTCAAATAAATAGACGCAACCAAAAAGTCAATAATATCGGTACAAACAAAGTTTTCTTATTGTTATCAACAATATATTCGCTCAAAAGGTCGAGACGTTTAAAATGTCATATAGATCGGTTCAGTCAAACCGCCATAAATATGGTTACAGTCATCCCGCCAATGGTATCCAAGCATTATAAGTGTTCAAAAATGTGGAACACATTAGAAAAATAAACTTTACTGCTTTATATTTTAAATATTATTTCTCACGTCAACATTTCACAAAATGAAAGGGATAGAAACTTCTGCTGTCCTTTTCATTTTAAGCATGACGTCATAGACATGTCTTTTGTTTTGTAAATAATTTCGTGCATAGCCGTTTGCGATAAGTACTTACTTATATTTTATGCAATAAATAGCTGACTGGAAATAGATGTAAACCTCATTGATAATGAGTATGAGTATAAATATATCTCAAAGAGTGCTTATCTATGATTCAATAACATGTTCATGTCACAAATGTATATTACTCAATACGAAATTATTTCGTATTTAATTTAACTTTTGTACTTAATTAAAATGACCACATTCCGTATTAACGACAAAATGAGCACTTTTTATCAAGTCACTTTGGAACGTATAGAACACAGAAAACTCTCATCGGGTGTAAAAATAAACAAAAACATTTTTGCTTTAATTATCTTTATTTTATTTTTTTACTAAAATCGTGTATAGCCACCGTCTGCTAGAATTACGTCAGAAAGACGTCTTCGCATGGATTGCACCGCATTATAGCAAAAATTGTCTCCTCTCATGGACTCCCAAATTTCTTCGACGTGCGTCCTTAAATTTGCGGTGGTTCGTGCTCGAGTACTGTCCCATACCTGAACCATTTTGCCCCACAAATTTTCGATCGGGTTTAGGTCGGGACTATGAGGCGGCATCGAAATTAATTCCAGGTCCATGTTACCATCCAAGTAATTTTTAACAACTCTGGAGTTGTGCACCGAACTGTTATCTTGGACAAACCTAATCCTTTCATGGGGAAAAAAAATCCTGGCTGTTGGAAGCAAAACGTTTTCGAGGATGTCTTTGTATCGGGGGCCATTCATTCTTCCTCCCACTTCGACTAGCTCTCCTGGTCCACTTTGGGTCATCCATCCCCAAAATCCTAAGGTGATTCGGCCACTGCGGTTGTTAGGGAGGACATTTCTTTCATCATACCTTGTGTTGGATGTTCGGTATAGAGATAAGCGTCCCTGGGCAGACGAACAAAAAACTTTTTCATCTACAAAGATCACATTATCAAAATTGAAATTTAAATAATTTCGTGCGAATTGTAAACGCTGCGCTTTAAGCCTCGGTGTTAATATAGGCTTTTTAGCAGGAATACGATGGCGTAACCCATGTTCTCGCAGGCGACGTCTTATTGTGCTCTGTGATGTACCAAATTCCACAGACATACTCCTGGAGTTTATAAAACGATTGCTAATAGCTCGCTGCACTATATTTCTGTCTTGATTTGTATTCGTTTGACGTGGACGACCAAATGAAACATGGTTTTGCAATGCACCATCACTTTGCCATCTCTCTAGCCAACGGTATACGGTGTTTCTCTAAATAAAAGAAAGAAGAAAAAACTGAAGAGATGCGAATAATTCGATTCGATAGGTAACTCATCTAAAGCGATACTTACGGATATTCCCAATTCATTTGAAATATCTGTTACGGAAACACCTTCCTCCCTCAAATATATAATTCGATGTTTTGTGGTCTCACTAATGCGATAAGTAGCCATATTTGAGCATGAAAAACTATTACTGCTTCAATAGATATTATTTCTAGCTTGCTTTAGTAGTGCACTTGACATTGATATGACTGATAGATAATATAATGACATGCAAACAATACTAGATTGCCTAAAGAGGTTTTCATGTTTGGGAAACCGTTTACTTATAAAAGGGCGGCCGCACACGTCAGATTTTTGCGTCGGGTTCCCGATGCGGTTATCAAATCAAGGTACCCGAAGGCGTCAATTCCATAGAAAATATTCTTACGCCGCACACGCACGATTCTGCCCGAATGATTAAAAAATCTAACGTCCGACCAGGATGCACGGGCAGTGCATCGGATCGACTCGACGACCGTTCAAGTAACTGAATCGGGTACCTGAAGGCGCACTCGCAGTACAATTTATATGTAGCGGTGCGCACATTCGGTTCGCTCGTACGGGTTTGTCTCCAGATGTCCAGGTCGCCTTGGCCATCGTGCGGTGCGGACATACGTGGTGCTAATTAACTGTCGAAAAGTATCCCGTATGTTTATGGAACATACGTCATGACGACTTAAACGATAGAATTGACTTCGTACAATCTCTGTGTATACCCAATAGCATCTCTTTCTTTTCTTTCATTCTTACATTCTTTTGACAAAAGAGTTGCTAATAGAAATTCGTCATCTCCATTATTTTTAAATTATTTTTTATTTTATAAGCGTTCTTTGAGACAATCGCCACAAGCTCTGGCATACTACTGGAGAGCGTAGAAACCGAATACAATCAATCGCCTGTATGTGGGACTCCTCCGATCGGGTTTCCAATTGGAGAATCGAATAAGGTACCTGACATGTGCGGCCGTCCTTACATGCTAGTTTATTTTTCTAATGTGTTCCACATTTTTGAACACTTATAATGCTTGGATACCATTGGCGGGATGACTGTAACCATATTTATGGCGGTTTGACTGAACCGATCTATATGACATTTTAAAAGTCTCGACCTTTTGAGCGAATATATTGTTGATAACAATAAGGAAACTTTGTTTGTACCGATATTATTGACTTTTTGGTTGCGTCTATTTATTTGAATACCCTGAGTGTCACTAACTATTTGACGCTGACTGTACACACGCAGTTAACGTACGTGTACAAATCACTATTATTTGATTAATGCTACGGACGAAGGAAACCTATCTGTAAGTGATACATTACTGACACTTACCGTTAATAATGCATTTTTCAGTTTCTACTGGTACAGGTACCTTGTATTGAGCGTCTTGATAGCAATTACAAAAACATGATAATTTCTGTATGTCATAGAAATCCATCTAGTAAACGCATGTACTAACCCGCATACCGATATGTCGGCTAGTTGGCAAACTATGAAGAAAGTCACGGAAAGCTATAAGCGCGGGCATCGCGACGTTCACCACAGAGCTACGAGTATATGTTACTACTCACAGTGCTACTTGTACAGATTGGGTCCTACGACCCGGCAGGTGCATACATTCACAAAATAGACAATAAGTTGGTATTATGTACTAGCAAACATGATTTATTGGTACAGGTAGGTACCACCGGAAGCAGGAAGATCCTCCACCACCATCTTCTTTTCTGATGAGGGGCTTCCTTATGGATGTTGACACGTATTATGCTTCATTTTGCTAGAAGAATGCATTAATTATGTATTATAGTGGTTCCACAAACCTGCACATGTAACCGAAGGCTCACCTTATGCGCTGGTTTTGTGTGCGAGTCAAAAACACGCGCCCGCATGTCTCGCATCAAACAGCCGCCGACACAGCAAACACGCCGGTGCCCCGCAAACACACACACGTACCGAGCACCGCCACTAGCACTGCCTCTATTTAACTCTGTTGTTAGGAATTAGCGGCTTTCTTCTTAATTCGAACACTGTTTGAATGTTGCCAAAAGTTTTTAAAGGAAAAAAACACGGTTCTAGTTTGGATATACTTTAGTATACCTGTTAAAGCACCTCCATGAGTAGACGGCAAGTTTGCTTATTGGCTGTAGTAGGTACGTACCTAAATAATATGCTCTCTTAATATTTTATTTTCCAGGCAATTTATATGAGCATTATTAATGATTGCAAAGATCAACAAAATTAGAAAGTAAACCAACCAAGCAACAACTTTCTAAGACACGGTTTGCCCGCTCATCGTGTAGTCAGGTGGTAGTGTGTAGTGGCGTAGTGTGCGCCGGTGTCGGGTAGCGCAGAGCCGCTCAAGAGGTGATCGTCTAACTACCGACACTAAGTCAGATTACGTTAATTTGACACGGAGTTAATCGCGAGGAAACTTCGTAACAAGCTCGCGGCACATCGGTGACACGTACCACCTACGACACATCGAACTATGCGCAACTGTGTCCAATATCAGCTGCGCTCGGCAGGCGTCTGTTCCGCGTCGAACACAATGAACTGTGGCAGCTGATCCACGCAATTCAGGAATGGCAATCACGTCGCCGCGGTGTTATTACTGTAAGGTTGTCGCGAGCCGTGACGTCACCGCTCGCTCGGCGGCTTGTGGCGCGGCACGGCGCGGCGCGGCTGCGGTCACACCAGTCCGGTGACGTCGAACTGTGCTTTAAAGCGCTTTGAAGCGTTCACTGTCGCTGGAACATTCTCAACTTTACCCTACAACATTGCATCTGCATTCGCATTCATTTCAAATTACTTGCAATAAGGTTCGTTATCGTTTGTGTTAAAAGTATAATTAGGTAGTGTGGTGTAACTTAACTCATTACGTAGTAGGCAGAACTATGTCCCCGGAGCGCGTTTCCCCTCGGATTCGTTGAGACAGAAAATCAATGGTGGTGCCGATCTAATAGCCCTGTTCTAATGTCGCATTGTTATTGGGTATCACTCAGTGAACACTAATCGTTATGAGCGCACTATTGAAAAATTTTATGAAGAGGAATAGTCTTCATCTTAGAAAGTTCTTGTTTGATTTCGGGTTTATGCTGGTAAGTAGAGTTAAGGTTTTTAGTGATGGAAAAGAAATACTTCAACTCTGTATGTTTTAATACAGAGTTGAAGTATTTCGTTTCCACAAAAAAAAAATGCAATAAACGTTTTGAAAGCCCATGCACTACAAGTGACACATTTCAATATTCGAGTAACGCATTACTGCTCTTATGTAATAAGTGTGTGCCCCTCCATCACCTGCATGCAGCCGCCTGCGCCTCGCTTGTGTTCACTTTTCAAATGTGATTATATAAAAATATGGCAGAGTTGAATATTTACGAGCAATTTTTTTTTGTTCAGAGCTGCAGTTAAGCCAAAGAAAACCAATCTAAACGTAAGAAACAAAGTATGCATCTATAGTTACAATAAAAATCAATTCGATATCGATCGATGTATTCACTCTCTCTATTACATAATAGAGAAAGATATCGGAGTGGTAGGTAGAGTAAATTTAAAAATGATCTATAGTATCAGATATGTGGGGCAACAGAGAACACACCCATCGACGTAACTTCCGAGATGCTTTAATAAAAAAAATCACTCTTTATTATACAGTAAATGTGTTTGTTCTTAATTTTCCGTGAACGATGATGCCTTTTTATCGTTAATTATGACAAGTCTCGGGTCAACCGTTACTCTCTTAATGAAGCTCAATAATGACCACCATTATGACCTCTACGTCGGGGTGAGAGCGCCGGTTCTCGTCCGCGGGGACATCTCCATATAAATCGGAATGATCGCGGCGCCTCACCGAGCCGACCTGACGCAGATTTTTATTCGATTCCGATACAATATGCTGAAATACTTTTTATTGGCATGTTGTCGGGAATCGTTTAGGTCGAATTATAAACAGCAAATGAGTGATATCGTAAAACCTGTAACGTCTGCTCACCGTCCTGAATCTTATGTTTTGGCTCTCTTTGTAAATGTGTGTAGTGGTGCGCGTGAGGTGGCGACACTCGTTATCGGCCACGTTAACGTGCTCGCACTAACGCGCGCCATCGTTAGCTCTAATGCGATAGCGACGAAAACAATCCCTCTCACCCTTCGCTCATAAAGCTGTTTCATCGCCGTATCAATATAATGCGTGCATCGCTGGCGTTGTGTTTACGATATTTGTCTTGTATTTTTATGTTTACTTTATTTTATTAAAAGACGAACAGAATACAGCTACATTATATGATATTAACAGACGGTGGTGTATAAGTATGAACGAAATAGAATGAATCAATATACAAAAACATTTAAAAATAAACTATTTTAACACATCGTATCTAGATCGTCTCAGAGACTCAGACTGTAGACATTTCACTGCAAATCAGTGTGAGTGTGGAAACTGTCGCCTTTGGACACAACTCTCAAGGTGCAAAAAAGAAACCTTTTAATTCTATATCCACGATGATAATATTTACAGCTAGCCTAAGCCTTTTTTTTTATAGACGGGAAATCCTCAAATAACTTCCCCCGCCTTGGGCGGGGCGGGAGGGAGTGTCAGACTTTTACTGACTAAAACCCGTTTATGTTCCTTCATGTGCCCTTTGCGTTCCGGGGGCGCGGTATCTCTTACGAACAACCCGCAGCCCCGGCAGGCATCGGCCCTCAGTGGCCCCATCCAAGTTTGCTGACATCTCTTTGAGGCGCGCGTGGAACACGAACGCGCCGTCGACACGGTCTGTCGTTATTCAGTGAACGTACGGACGGTGAGCTACCCATTGCTAACCGTCCACAGACCCGCGCCTACGGTGGCCGGGAGTCGTCTCGCGGCTCCCGACGAGCGTCTACCGCGGCGGCCGCTGGGACGGGGGACCCTCCTTACCCTCTCCCGTCCCGCCGCCTCCTTCTCTAGCATTACAGCTTCGCAGAAGGAGGCGACTGCTTCCCATTCCCTCTTGCTCCGGACAATGGTGACACCCGGGCGTTTCCTCCCGCCCGATGAGGTGCTGGAACCTGCCGAAACATAGCCTAGGCCTGCGACTTCGTTAGCGTGAATTTCTTATTATTTCCGGCCCGGAATCGGTCCAGCCGTTTCGGAGATCAGACGAAACAAACAAAAACAAATTAATCATCTAATTATACTATGCTATTAATGAAGCCACTGCTTCATTAATAGCATAGTATAATTAGATGATTAATTTGTGGGGAGTGCAAGGGAGACTGATATGATATAACTATATCATATCAGTCTCCCTTGCACTCCCCACTGGCGAGCATTCTACCGTGTCGTGTGAAGTAGTAAGTATAACAACACACCGAAGAGGCACGAGCCCCGAGCAGCTGACTCACGACTCACGACACGCCGCTGTCGCTTTTTTGTGCGATAATTATCTGAGCGATGACGCCATTGTTCGAACGCACTGAGTACCTCACTCCATCACGCGCTGCAAGTCACCGCCGCTATACGACGAAAGAAGGCAGAAGGTCTATTTAAAAATGTGACTAAAAGTGTGACCTACTTAGTTACTTGAGAAATGTATGCCGATTTGTGGGCTCAAGTAAGTATGACCTTCGCTTCAATTTCAGCATCCATTTAGTTCCTTACTCCGACCGACTAAGTTTGAGTGACATTATGAAGTGCATCACGTGCGAGTCACGTCGTCGCGCGATCGCACGAGTCACGTACGAGTCACGTACGCGACACGTGTGACGCAGCTGATTCTTATTGAACATGTAATCTGGCTGCACTGCGCACTTGACTACTACTCGACATCTTTGTCACTCAAGCTGCGAGTTAGCACGAGATCACACGTTCCCGGGACGTAATACATTGCTCTGTTCCTGCATACTAGCGTTCATACCGTCGTTGTGAAGAACGACACCATCTGATTATAAATATAAAATCAACAACAGATTAATTTAAATCGACGGCGGACGGATATTTGACGACATTTTTAAATTGAACAAAAGATATTTGTTTTAAATTGTTTCCCGGAGTACAGATGTACATAGGATACTCGTAACATAAACGGAGATCTATCAAAGGCTCTGACTTTACAGAATCCCTTTGTTCTGTTTAACGTAATTGCATCCAAATGACTCCGGTGAGATGAGTCAAACATCCATCCGCTTCGTTTGTTTGAACTAAATAAAACGTACCATTCAGACGTTCAGGGGTGCGAGGTCGAGGGGGCACGCGGGAGGGGGGGGGATTGTTTCATTTTCTTTTATTGATCCCACCAATATTGTATTTCTGACAACAATTTTGAGAATTCCCGGTAATGCCGCTTTGTTTGCCACCAAGCAATTGTTTCCAATGGATACTTGAAGTAGCAGGAATGAGCTCACCATCTCACAACTGATTTTTTTTATATTTCATTTACTTTACTTAGTCGAGATAACCGTAACAAGTAGGTGACCGCCCACATTTACTCATTTCTAATGAACACTTGCTGTTACTTATACGTATAATATGTTTTATCTGAATCAGACATAGGGTTGGAGTGTGGATATGAGAGAAAGGGTAATATTTGCTAACCTCAAATTGGAAAAATTCAGTAATAACAGCGGCTTATCCAGTTGATACTTCCGAAACGGGCGAAATACCGCAATATGAGAGAGGGCTCCAGCGTACAACAGCATTCATTACATTCGGAAGAATATCGCTATTTTTTGTGATTACCGCGAGTGCGTCTCTCGCTGCGTTCGCGACGCCGCTATTAATCTAAGTCAAATTATTCTATATTAATAAATCACGCTATGAAGCTACGCGCTACGGGCTACGGGGCTACGGTGCTACGGGCTACGGCGTAGAGCCGCGATAGAAGTTTTCTCTCAAATTAACATTGACACAATGTTTTGTCCGGGAGCGGACGCGACCAATTGAAAATGTATTGTTTAGATAAAGACGCGACGACTTGGTTAATTGTAACTGTGTCTTATAATATCTCTCAAACGTAATTATTTGTATTTTTTTTTCATAATTAGACTCTATTATGTTTCGCATAGTTTATTTAACACTTACTTGTGCAAAGTGAACTGTTTGTTGGCGAACCTCCATAAACTAAAAAAAGCTATACTGAACAATAAACACAATAAGCAGAACCCGTGTTATGTAGCAAATTCTATTCAGTACTCAATAAGTATAGATTATAATCTCGTCCCCGTAGAGCGAAAAGTCACTAAGTCTGAAAATGGCCAAAATGAGTTATCAATGTCATTAAGATCACCATTTTTTTCTCTAAATATCTGCCTAATCGTCATTCTTGTAGCTGCGTTGGTTTTTGTTTTACTAAGTGTGAAAAGTAAGTAAGTCTATATTTTGGACCCCACAGCATAATGGGAGAAATAACTAAATTAGTTAATGATTATAACATTAATATAAAATTTACACAACTTGGACTTAAAACGACTTAATTACTTTTCTCTGAAATTATCAAAGCAAACATATGCGTTTAGTTAGCCTAAAAATCACTAAATTGATTTAGTGAGTTTTTGAAATCAATAGTTTGTTAAAACAGATGAAAGCGAAAATTAACTAACTTAACATAGTGACTTCTCATTCTTTATTTTTAAATGATTTGCACAATACTTCAAAAGCGAAAAGTAATTAACCCGTTTGAATGATTTGACCGATGATAATTAATAACAATTGCCTATAGATAGTTACTTTGGAATTAACTTCAATTTCATAAAAAAAAGAGAATACATCGGTTATGGTGCCTCCGAAGGATGTAGAACCATGACCATGACCAGCCACATCTGCTAAAGGGTCCCAAAAACGAAGGAAGCTCGCTAGATTGAGCTAAAGCTAGTTAAAGCTACTGAATCAAGCCGATTGTTGCGTCTCAAAATTGAGCCAGCCGAGTCGTACCCTCAGTAGAGGTACATGACAGTTCCAGCCCGTCAGGAGACATCCTGGGTTGCTAGGTTAGGCCCAACTGTTTGAACTCTTCACCTCAACCGAAACAATTTGAACGTGCAGTGGAGTACTCTAGGCGACGGGAGTTAATTTAATTATGTTTTTATTTAAATTTTATGTAACAAAGAGTACAAACAACAAGAGAGCCTTAGACATTCTCTACCAGTCAATCAAACTTGGTTAAGATATAACACGGCAGCTCACGACAGGTGCAGAAAAACAAAAAATTCGACAAATCAACTCATGAGACAACTCTTAGGTGAGACATTGTGAGTTGGCCGCAGAAAAGTTTAGTATTGTGTTTATGAACAATGAGTACTGCCGCAAGTGTGACGTATGTGATCGACGGTGGATCACGAAGGACTTGAAGGCTGTGATCGCAACAACGATTGCAGACAGAAACGAAAGCAGGAATAATAGATACCAAACCAAACTCATCATCATCTGCTTAGCCTTTTCCCAACTGTGTTGGGGTCGGCTTCCAGTCTAAGTCTAACCAGATGCAAGTGAATACCAGTGTTTTACATGGAGCGACTGCCTATCTGACCTCCACAACCCAGTAACTGGGCAACACGATTCCTCTTGGTTAGACTAGTTGTCAGATTTCTTGGCTTCTGACTATCCGTAACGACTGTCAAAGATCTACGAATGACAGCCGGGACCAACGGCTTTACGTGCTTTCCGAGGCACGGGACTCATCTACCCAAACTAAGCTTAATAATAAGGAGAGTCTGGTGTCACCTAGACATGCAAATAGGCAGATGCGATGCGATGCACAGGACAGTATGAAATCGACGGACACGTTATTAACATACCCTACGATGTCAATGATATGGTGCAGACCCTGCCGCGCCAGTTGGATGACGATATCGCAAATCGCATAATAATGCAAAAGTCGTGAGTTATTAAGCGATGTAGTAAGGACATCTACAGTAAAAGTGTGGCTGCGATATTTGACAATAAGGCGCAAACAATATCACAGTCTACTGGGCTACCTATGTTGGAGCGTGTCTTGGTCGGTCCAGTTGAAGGTCTGAGCAGAGCGAACGAGGAATGAACGAAAATACAGCTATCGAGCCATAGGATTGTCATTGCGTATCAGAGATTGAGAATAATTATGCCCATCAACACACTATGTTATGGGACGAGGCTAAATACCTGAGTATGGCACCTGGACAGAGTGCCCACTCAACATCACATACGGTCGCCAAGCTGAACAATTTAAACTTCCCTGCGATATATCTCGGCGACGCTAGTCTGATTGTGGAAGGAGTGAGGACAATGCGGTGTAACCCCTCAGTGTGTGTGTTGTATAATTATGGCAATGAAGATGTTACGACTACAGGTGATGGTTTACTTATGCAGTACCTACTGCACCGATCTGGGGATTGTCTATAAGAAAGCAGAGTCCATCTCAATTAGCTGCTCGAAGAACTCCCATGATCGTTGATCAGCTTTCGGGTAATGTTTTCTGCATGTCGCGACAATCGGAAAGTATTGTTAATCCCCAACAATACTTTCCGATTTTCGTACTTATGCAGTAGGTACTGCATAAGTGAGACATCTCCGTCATGATTAGACAGTTGTATAAGCCCACAGCTTTAGAAAACCATACTAACCATAAGCGCAAATGTACCAGTGTGCATGGTTTGCAGGTGACCCTGTCGCTCTCATAGTTTAGCACTCCATACAACTTCTAAGTAATCGTATTTGCGCGACACAACATCTGAATGTTACCTAGGTTTAAAAGATGCTTTACATTCAACCAACAGCTGTGTGCCCCGATACAGCCCCACCCACTAAGTTTTTTTTATTGTTGCACTCTCTTTTGTTTTGTACCAACTATTTAATAGTATTTTGATTGATTTATGTCTTGTAATTATTAGAATACAACTTTACTTAATTTATTAAAGTAGTTTAATTACTTATTCATGTCATACTTAAAACAAAACTTACCACACAAGCTTCGAATATTCAGTTAGGTAGTATTTACAATACACATTTCGTACATCTTACAGTTAGTTCCACTTTACTTAACTCTAGTTATTTTTCTTCATAGTAATTTATTACTGAGTGAAAAATCACTAACTACGGTCGACAACTAACTAATTTTCAAATAAGTCAAGGATTTTGTAGGGAAAAACTAATTAACTTGTTTTTTTCTATTTTTCTCAATTATTAGAAGATTTTAAAGTATTGTAGATCTTATACTATAAACTTAATTTTATTACCTTCAAAATAAAGCTAAAACGGTTAAGAAATGTAATGGCAAATGAAAGTTATGACGATTTATATTTTCAAAAACTTTAACTCTCATTATCTCAAAACATGGTTTTTCGAGTTAATGACTTTTCGCTCTACGGGGACGATTCTTTTTAAAATGAAAAGGAGAACTTCGTCTTTTGTTCATAACATTAATTCTCATTTTTGAATAACGCAAAGTAACTAAACTAATTCACAATCTTACTTGACAACAAATAATTAATGTATTATTTAATTTTCTTCTTCTTCTAGATAATTCATCAAATTATTCATTGTTGTGAAAGTATTTATGTATTCACATTATTGAAACACTGTGTTGGAGACAACAACACTTTGGTTTATTTAGCTGTAATATAATAAATAAGTTAGTTTTAATTAGTTTGTATTTTAAATTGTATTACTCAACACTAATAAAATATAAACTAATTAAAACTAACTTATTTATTGTACCTACTTATTTATTAACTTTCTTGTTGTTTTATCTTAACTAAGTGATTTTTACGAGAGAGAGAAGATGTCGCAGAATATCGAAACTAATTGCAGTAATATTACAGAGCAATTAACCGTAAACATTATGAACATAGCGCCTATTTCTATATCAAAACTTTGCTTGTGTGGGTGATGACTGTGATGGTGACTAATGTCATTGTAGTAAGCATAGCATGTTACGCTTTGAAGCACCCGAGCAGGCCGAGAGCCGAGCCCCACGCAGCACAGATGATGACCGGAGCGGCGCGCGCCCTCCGCGGCGGCGGCACCTTCTTCTTTACCGTGTGGGCAGTAAGGTCTAACGACACCACACATCCTAGTGTCAGAGTTTCTAAACCGCCTCAAGGGCCTCCGACATGGTTACCGATGTCAGTGGCGTCACCTTACAAGTTTGTGTTCCTCTGTGAATACAAATCAGTTGAGATCCACCACAAAATATTACCGACGGTGGCATACAGACTCGGTACGTAAGTAATGCTTGCTTGTACCACATCTTGCAAACAGCCCGAAACGAACGACGAGCTATTCCGATGACTATGCGATTATTACAGATACGACAAGGACAGCGATGCTATCATCACGTTGGATTATTGCTGGAGTGAAAGAGATAGAAGGTGGCTACAATAGTAGGAAGTTGTAAAAGTCAATGTTACGCGACCGAGTCCGAGTGGGCAAATGATAAGGGTGGGCGTCCAATGATCTGCAATGCAAGGGATGGTAGATACAAATGATTATTGGTAAGACAATAGTTAGTTTGATAATGGTAATTCATCACAATTAATAAAAATAAGTTCAATTAATGATCAAATATTTTATAAAGAAAATATGTTTGCAATGTTTAGTTCCATTGACATCCTTAACACACTAATTCTTAAACTATTTCCCGCAATTGCAATAAAATTACGGGTTTCTGGCCGGTAATCAAACGCGTCATATTGTAATGTTAGCTAATTGTACATTATTTACATATTTTAAACAGCATATTGTCGTCGTTATTTTGTCATCAGCTGTTGCGATGGTGCTGCGTTGCGCCGCGGTGGTCGCGCGCCCTCGCGGTGAACAAACATATCTGTTCGCTGTGCGGGCTCCTCCGAAACCGTATTACGTTATTTGTTCTTCATATTTGAGTTGGGAACAACCTTAACGTTATAGAGCAAACCTGCTGTGTTAGCGCTTCTTTTATTTTATACGATGTTTATGTGGGATCACTTGCGCGGATTAGCTAATATTACCAGTTAAATAAATCATACAGATTAGTAGATGATTGAATAAGTGATTACATAGTGGCAAGTATTGAATTACAGTAATAACCAGCTGCTCATTGTCACAATGTAACAGGTACAGCACAATTATTGGCATCGTTCTTAGTTCTTTATTTCATAACAAAAATACATTTGTGTTGAAATATTTGCACAGTAGGTACACAAATAGAAGCAACATAAACAATTATAATAGAAGTAACCTTGTTCCTTAACCAACATCAAAGATAGAACAGAACGGCCATACCAAATAAAAATATAAAGTTTCTAAATAATAATATTCTTATTGATACTGAACAAAGTCCCTAGAAAAATGCTACAAAAAACAAACGTTTAAATTTGAAATATTAAGAATCCCCTCTCTAGCATCATCGAGTGAAGGCAATAAAGTGAATCCAGTGCAGTAATTCAATTGAGTGCGCATTGTAAGGTTACTCTGCAGCTGGGGCTGCGCCTGCGCCGGTGACGGGGCGGGGCCTCGGGTATGTGCGGGCGGCTTGCAGGTGGCTTGCAGGCGTCGCAGCCAACTCTCCGGAGACTGAACACTGTGTCGTATGGGTTTGCGACTACACTGTTGTTGCCCATGGGGCGCCATACTTCTAATGAGATTAAGATCGTAATTAGAATTACAGCGTAGATAACTTCGGTTTTTTTTCTGGGCAATTTGTAAACGATTTTCTATGGTGTCTCAAAACCTTCCCTTGAACTTAAAAACCAGCACCAAAACCGCTTGAAAGATGTTTCTGTTATCACTCATATATAACAATGCACGTAGCCATAATTGTAATGATAATGGTTTGCATAGCAGTAGAGCGCGAGTGATGCTCGCGAGTATGATAATCGTTTCGTCTTCAACAACAACACAAGCACCTTCCCTCCTCGAATTCTTCCGCAATTACAGCGAGTCAGACAATTTGCAGCTCACATTCATATTCATACCGCTATTCAGAGTCCGTAAGGGCGCGCGCACACGACGCGACCGCGCCGCCGAACAAATGAGCGTTTGATGGCGCACGCGCGTAATTACCGCGCCGACTCTTTGTTCACGTAATTCGCTAATAATGGCGATTTTTTACGCGTCCCAAAGTAATTTCCTTTTCTATGGGAGGATGCTCATTTGTTATTCTTTGTCCTTTGCACAAGGAGGGAAGGGAAGGGTTCACTATTAACATTTTTTCCTGTTGATATTACATTATTTTAACCTGAACTAACTTTTAATAGGTGTACAATGATCAAATTAAATTAGTTTGTTTAAGAGAATTAAATCACACTTCAGGTATCAACATCGTATATTGTCTGTTCAAATGGACGGAAAATGAACGTTTATGGAAAACGGCCAAATTGAGTTTCAGGAACTGTCATCATTACTCAACTTATATTTTCCTCTCCACTCTGTTCGGGAACGCGAACTTTCTAACTTGGCTGCAAACCCCGGCCCGGCATGACTAACTCTGCAGCGCGGAATCTTTCAACATTTCCATATCAAGTCCAGATCTTTTAGTCTCAAACCGTTTTAAATTCATTCAACACAAACACCAAAGGATGAAGGCGTTCGGAGGAGCTTATGCTAATAACTCATTATAACGCAAAGTGTGAGCGAAAACTTAAAACTCCGGCGCTAGTAGTTTCACAACTAAGTAGGCTTTTGTGAAGTCGCGGGAACATTCCCAAAGGAACTGTGTCGCGGGATGCGAGTCCCGGGATGATGAAAGCTTTATTGTAAGCGCTCCTACTCTTGAGGCCGACTTTATTTTGTGACACTATTTTTGTCACCTAACTAATTGAAAAGCTAGTTATTTTGTTGCTTCATCCCAATTTCAATTCCTGAGAGTATTTGCATTTGCGTCTATTTTTGTGTATATAAACTTCATGCACACAAGTATTTTTCTTCAACTGACAGACATATTCATATTAAATCGTTTTGATCTAAACACTGATACACTTGTATTAACGATTCAACTTTACTTTAAGTATAATGTGTAGTGTTTGCTGAGAATAGCTCGTACCCGTCACTACGCCCCCCTCGCACTGCAGCAGCACTCCGCCGCCTCTACGTAATGATGTAATGAGGCTCACGGTAAATATGTGGAAGATGGAAGTTGCTAACAAAAACTTGTAACAAACAATATGGCGCATTTCCATTAGCATAATATATCTCTTATTAATAATCCCGGGAAGCATCTCACATCGATTAACGCTCGCGGGATATTCCCGGGCGTCCCGGGGCAAGCGCACAGCACTAGTGTACATTAGCGAGTGAGTTTAGTGAGTGTGAGTCGCGGAATGCATCGATCGGCAATTCTGAATCGGTGAACATAAATGCGTCACCAGCTGCCGATAATGCTGACCAAGCGCCGCCCGCCGCCGCCGTCGCCCGCAACTGTACACCGGCTGCGAGAACGTCACACGTAGGTGCATCGACCCCTAAACGTGCCTACGCCGCTGTTGTCACGACTGGCAAATCAGATGCGTCTAAGACCAAGCGTCTAGCCAAAATAGGGGAAAACCAAAAAAAGGGTACACAACCTACCCCGACTGCGGTCCGTAAGTCTCTTCCAAGTATGGGCCAAGTAGATGAAGAGGGTTTCATGAAAGTGGAAAAGAAGAAGAAGAAGAAGCCCTGCTCTCGTAACCAGTGTGGTACTGCTCTGAGTGGACCCAACATGCTGCTGCGTCCTGCTATCCCTTCCACACTGCTGTACATTTCGCGTTTACATCACACCACGAAGACGGAGGAAGTCGTGGAGTATGTACGCGTGAAGACCAATTGGACTCTGAGGGTCGAAAGGTTGGAATCAAGCCACAGCGTCAGCTTTAAGTCGTTTGTGGTACGAGTTCCAACTCACCACCTACAGACCTTCTTGAAAGAGGACTTTTGGCCGAAGGGTGTCATGTATCGACGTTTCCGAGGTCGGTTACACGACACCACGCAGCGAAACACGACGCCGACCACAATACGTGTTAGTTAAAGTTTATAATTATGTTTTTGCTTGTTTTATAAATATGTATGATAGTCTTTAAGGTATTTATGTTATGGGCCTTTGTTGCCTGAAATAAATGGTATTATTATTATTATTATTTATTATTATTAGCAACGTGTGCAGAAGGTTGACTTCATACTATTACGACAACATTATGCCAGTCTGTTGTAGTATCGCGATATTCAGATCCTCTTTTGTGGAGTTTGTTTAAGTATTCTGTATATTATTATTATCCACAGAAGCACAACAGTTCTGTGGATACTCGTTCAATCGAGTGATGTGTACACACGAGCGGATTATTTCGGTAATCACAAATTTTCTTGTTAAGGATCACTTACCGATGATTGCATCAGCTCATCGTATCTGCGATTTTCCTGATGGCGATACCAAACACTCAACACTTACTAAGAGTACTCCGACGCACATTATGACAGGAATGGATCTACTCTCCAGTTGTTATGGAGTAAGTCCATTACATTAGACGTACAATGCGCGGTCACAAGGCGCGGGCGCGAACAAAGCGCGGCTGCAGTCCCGCCGGGACGACACTCCGGGTTTAATACTTTTAAAATTGTCACGCCCATCCCTACAGTCATTATGATTTTACATTTTGTGGGAATTCTGTCGAAAATGAAGTGTTCCGTCTGATTGTCGAGCGACGAGTATGAATATTTGATTCGTGTATCGGATTTATAATGCAATGTGACCATTAAATATTCCATTTAACGTTTTATGGAGAATTGAGGGATCAGTGTTTTTGTGAAGATGAAAAAGAAAAGATATTAAGAATTAAACCATAAATACACAGTCGTTAAATGGAAGAGTTTAAACTAATGAACGTTGTACAAAGTGAGCAGTAAACTGTTCGGAGGTTGTTAAGGCGAGATGCTCGGCTCGTATCAAAGTGGCGCTCCCTCACTGTTCACCCGGCGGTCGCGCTCGTGCGTGGCGCCTCCGCAGACTCCGCACAACTTCTAGTTGCGGTGGCGCCGGAACTTGCCTCGTTACATTTAATAGTCAGAAACTCAAGCTTTTATGATTTCACTTAAAAAATTCTCAAGGAAGTGAGAAGTATAAAATAGTGGTGAAAAGTGGGAACCGGACGCCCGCCACGCGCCGGGGCACTCGGTACAGTCGCAACCGTGAGCTTATGTGCTTACCTGCAGTTTGAAAAAAATACCAATACTGTAAATCATACATAAAAAAATACTAATAAAACTAAAGTCAAAGTAAAACAATTGTCTGTGTTTTAAGAAACTGTGTATGTAAAGGAAAAAATCGCATTTGTGTAAGATCTACCTAAACGCATGGTCATTGCTCGCGACTGTACACCACCGGCCGCTCTCGGCTCCTGAGAACTCGCGCACAGAGAGATTTTAAAATATCATTTGAACTACTTATTTTAGTTGAGAGTGCAGTTTGGTCAAGTTATTAAAAAGAGGAGTACAGCGACCACTCCAGCGCACGCTCTACACTTGATTCAACTTCACTCTTTACTTCACTTGGTTTTTCTCGTAGATCGAGCGGAAGGCAAAGTTTAGAAATTAAACTATGTTTCAATCGCACGGCGGCGCGTGGCCTCCACAGCTCGTGTTCAGACTTCACTAGTTGAATACAGATAAAGCACTACTTATGATGCTTCATTTGATTCATTAAACATTCGTAGCGGGGAGGCACAGGTTTCTAAGCAAGTACCTTGAACAACTACGGAGTTCTTTGAAGTTCATTTTGTTGATTCGACCTGCCGTGCCGTCGTGAGGGAAGTGTCATCACTTTAAATTAATAATTTTCTGTTATTACTACTATTTCATATTATTAAATTATGTTATTAGGTATATATTAGAATGGACGGCCGTTTCTGATTCACACAGAAACCCTCGCACCGCTGACTGCCTCACCTCCCGGCGGCTGCGGGTCGCTCGCGTGCCCCCTCGCAGAACAAAGCGCCTCCCGGAGATTGCACTCAAATACATTTTTCTGTTTCCGTCGGTCGCCGGTGACGGAATAGAACCGGCTAACGAGCCGCTTTGTTGTATGCGCCGGAGCGATCACTGGGCCATTGTGACGCCGCCACACAAATAGTTCATGTGAGTACGTGTGATGACACGCTTTTATGTTCGGGGTGATGAACTGGATATTAAGTTACCGTCTTTTAACTATTATGTCTTGACTATCAATCAATTAATTAGGTGCGTCTAGTTTTTGTTGAGCTGTGTCACTGTGAAATGAATTAAAGGAAATAACTATCTATATATTTTGCCCTATGTTCAATTGGATTGTGCAAATTTATAACAAAGTGATATGACATTACATTGCTGGACATTATCGTGAATCTGAAAACATACGCCTTATTGTATGACTATTTAGGCACCATTCATAATGGTTTCGCAGCCTTTAAACGGTACACTCAGGCACAAAACGCCGTTACTAAAAAGTACAACCACGCAGCATACCACTGTACTCACAGACAATCTGTCAGACAATGGCGGCACGAGTGAGTGACGTCACACACAGCGCGAGGACGCTCAGCTGCACAGCTGTGACGAGCACTCGCACGAGTAAGTGACTGGCACAGCCACCGCTAGCAGGCAATCGCAATCTGTAATAAGTCTCAATCTATCAAAAATTACACTAATTTTCCAACATATTTTGACATTGATAGTCCCTGTGATGAGATTGAGCTTCAGATCGCAAGTGAACATTGAGATAGATAAGCCATTAAGATTCTAACAAAGTGATAGACAGTTACTAAACACAGTCTATTTTGTAAGATTATGTTATAAGTTGAGAAAGTTAATAATTCATTTCAGTTTTTAACATCTACGAGCAGAATTTAAAAGACGAATACTTTAAGAGTAGCTTAAAGCTATTTAAATGCGGCCGCATTTCAAAGTGTTGATTTTATGAAGAAAAACGACAAAAAAGCAGAAAGCTAATGAAGCAAGTTCTTCTGTTGCAACGATCTCTTTGTTACTGCACCAGTTTGTTACAACAAGTAACGTCGTTATTTCTGACAACATCTTTTAACATTGCAAGTGGCATCGCCACTACACGTCCAAGCCGAAGCATACACTGTTGTACAAGTGGCGATAATATCTCAGTACACTTGTTGCTTCATACTGTAATGTATGTGTGTATAACCGGTGTGCGGGCGCTTACGACAGCGCCGCAACCTTGTAAACGTTTGAAGGACGGGCAGTCCACATTAAACTACTGTACTAGCAACACGTTGTTTTTTTATTCAAACACCTCAGTGGCGACGAGGATAAAACTATTTTAAAATGTCGATCGGGAAGTTATCGGAGTATAATGTGAGATCGGGAAACTGGACAATGTATGTGGAACGCATGGAGATGTTTTTTAAAGTGAACAGCGTTAAGGAGGAACTTTGGCTACCTACGTTGATTGCAACGATGGGTGACGAAGCTTACGAACTGTTAAGCAATTTAACAAGTCCGGATAAACCGAGTGCAAAAACGTATGCAATGGTGGTGAAAATCATGGCGGATCACTTGCAACCAAGACCGTCGTTTATGGCAGAGAGGTACCGGTTCCGTCAGAGAAGGCAAAATGCGGGTGAATCCATATTACAATATATATCGGAACTTAAGAAAATGTCTAAATTTTGCGAATTTAAAGTTGTGTTAGAAGAGAATTTACGTGATCAGCTAGTATGTGGACTGAGAAGCGAAGCAATCAGGCAGCGACTGTTTACGGAAGAAAACCTGCAATATTCAAATGCTGTAAAAATTGCATGCACCATGGAAGCGGCGGAAAGAGATGCAGCGGCAGTGGAACACGCAGTCGGGAACAATACCGAGCCGGGCGGGGGCGGCGATGCCACGGCCGGAGCGTTGCACGTGGTGGCCACGCCGATGCGGGGCGGCCGCGGCCGGCGAGGCCGTGGTGGCAGAGGCGGAATATCGGCAGGCGCGCGGAAGGGCAACGCCGACGAATCGAGAACCAGTTGTACTGCTTGTGGGGCTTCTGGCCATCAGAGTGAAGGATGTAGATACAATCGCTTTATCTGCGGCAGATGTAGGCAGAAGGGCCATCTACGTCGGGTATGTCCGATGCGGACAGGGGGCCGACAGCCCCAAGATCGATACGATACCAACAACATGGCGGCGCAGGTGCGAGTGACGAGCAGAGCAGCCAGGTCCCCTGCGGACCAGTCGGGGGACGATGAACCGCCGGCGTCAGACAATGGAGACTGGGAGGCGGTAGAAGACTTCCATCAGCTCAGCTTAAATAGTTATAAACCGGTGAGCCTAACCATGTGTATCGATGGAATCGAGTTAGGTATGGAAATTGATACGGGGTCGTTGGTGTCATGCATCAGTGGGGAAATGTATTATAAATTGTTTAAACATAGACCTTTAGAAAATTCGAATTTGGTATTTAGATTCTACGATGGTACTACAATAAAACCAATGGGGGTAATAATGCCACTAGTGACTTATAAAAATAATTCTAAACAAATGGAGTTATTTGTGATAGATGGGGGTACCACGTCATTGTTAGGCAGACAATGGCTTACAGAATTAGGTATTAAAATACCGATGTATCAAAGTATATTGACCATGAACGCCGACCGAGCTAAATGTAATAACACAAGTAATAAAGAATTAACCTTATTACTTCACAGATATAAGGACCTGTTTACGGATGGACTGGGCCGGTTCACGGGAGGCAAGGCTCGGTTACGAATACGCGAGGGAGCGGTGCCGGTATTTTGCCGTGCACGGCCGGTGCCGTACGCGCTGCGCGAGCGCGTTGAGGCAGAATTGGAAGGTATGTTGCGCGCTGGTGTCATCGAGCCCGTGGAGAGCGCGGATTGGGCTACCCCACTCGTACCGGTGCGTAAGGCTGATGGTGGGCTCCGTATCTGTGCTGATTACAAAATAACATTAAATCCCGTCTTATTGGTAGACAAATATCCATTACCCCGCATTAATGACTTGTTAGTTAAATTAAACGGTTCGAAGATATTCACGAAAATTGATTTAACACAAGCTTATAACCAAATAGAATTGGATGACCCCGATAATTGCACAGTTATTAATACCCACAAGGGACTTTTTAAGTATAAAAGATTAGTTTATGGCCTATCCTCGAGTCCAGGTATTTTCCAAAGAATTATGGCGAACCTACTCAACGATATTCCAAACGTTGAAGTATTCCTCGACGATATTATTATTGGATCACCCAATGGTAGGGAACATTTAATTATACTGGACAAAGTTTTAAAACGATTACATAATAACGGAATGAAACTAAAACAGAATAAGTGTGTCTTTATGACTAATGAGGTGAAGTACTTAGGTTTTATTGTTTCCAACGAGGGAATTAAAGTGGACCCGGAAAAGGTAGAAGGTATCTTAAACATTCCTAGACCCGAAAATATCACAGATTTACGAGCTTTCCTAGGAACAATAAATTATTATGCGAAATTCGTCAACAACTTGAGCACTATGCTCGCGCCGTTGTATAGATTATTAGGGAAAGGAGTAACTTGGAAATGGGACATAGAATGTGAGTCAGCTTTTAAGAAAATTAAAAATGTTTTAATTAGTGCAGACGTCCTCGCTCATTATGATCCAAACAAACCGTTGTTCTTAACATGTGATGCGAGTGCGAGAGGCATAGGCGGCGTGTTGAGTCAGACGTGCGAGCAGGATAGCAGCAGCGGCTCGGTCGGCGTGCGCGAGCGGCCGGTAGTGTATGTATCGCGCGCACTTAGCGCAGCGGAGAAACATTATTCTCAAATTGAACGCGAGGCATTAGCGATTGTGTTTTGCTTAGAAAAATTACACCAATATCTATACGGTCGGCGTTTTACACTACGCACGGATCACAAACCGTTAGTCACGATTTTTGGACCTAAGCAAGGTATACCATCCATGGCCGCAAGTCGACTACAAAGATGGGCAATAAAGTTGTCAGCATATACTTATGATATTGAGTACGTTACGTCCAAGCAGAACGGGGCGGACGGCCTATCGCGATTGCCAGCTGTTCCTGCGAGTAAACAAAAAAAAATTCCGGAACAGTCGTATTTACATTTCGCGCAAAATGCAATGTTGTTAGACTACAACGAAATAAAAAAACAGACAAGCAGAGACCACTTATTGGGCCGAGTGTTAACATATCTTCGCGACGAATGGCCGGCAGATAACGACATAAAATCGCTCCAACCTTATTTCAATCGCAGGAAAGAGCTGTATGAGGAATTAGGCTGTGTGATGTGGGGCCATAGGGTGGTCGTGCCGGAGGTCTGTAGGGATAAGGTTCTAACGGGTTTACATGAGTCCCATATGGGCATAGTTAAAACAAAAGCTTTTGCTAGGAGCTATGTTTGGTGGCCGGGAATGGACGAAGCAATAGAAACTACGTGCAGGGGTTGCCGTGTCTGTGCTGTGGAAAGTGAGGCGCCGCCGCGACACATGCCCTGCCCTTGGCCCTGGCCAGATAGACCGTGGGCCCGTATACATGTTGATTTTTTAGGCCCCATTGCGGGGCGGATGTTTTTAGTCATGGTTGACGCTAGAACCAAGTGGCTAGAAGTAACTCAAGTACCTAGTACAGCGGCTTCTCACACCATCAGCGTTTTAAGTGACGTGTGCGCACGTTTTGGTTTACCTAGACAAATAGTCTCGGACAACGGACCACCATTTACAAGTCATGAGTTTTCACGGTTCCTTAATGCCAACGGCATTGAACACATATTCTCAGCGCCGTATCACCCTGCTTCAAACGGGGCAGCGGAAAATGCAGTACATACGGTAAAAAGAGCAATCAAAAAAGCTATAAGGGAAAATTTAAACATACCGTTATTTATAAATAAATTTCTACTATATTATAGGAACACGGAACATTGTACAACTGGTGAAACACCGGCGTTTCTCATGTTCGGCCGTAGGTTGCGCACTAGATTCGACGCGCTGAGACCCAATAGGGACAATAAAGTTAGAGATGCTCAGTCGCGGCAACAGAAGTATGGCGCAACTGGGTCACGTCAGTTGCGTACGGGGGATGAAGTCTGGTTGCGTCAGTATACGGGGCAAGATAAATGGGTATCAGGAAAGGTAACAGAAAAGCTAGGAACCACGGATTATAAAGTAGTGGATTCGTTAGGTAGGGAAACTCATAAACATGTTGATCAGCTAAAACAACGGATGCGGAGTTCATTAATCTGTCCTTCCAGCCCGGTTAGAGAGAAGTCAGAGACGGGGGAGGTCGTGCTGGACCAGGAAACGCCCGGTCCCAGCGATCCGGCCCTCGGTGACTCAGCCGCAGCAAAGACTCAGCAGGAGGTCAGGGAACAACAGCATGTTGACGATTGTGTCGAACCAGAAACACAAACCTCTTTGCCTTCCCCTGAGCCGACCCAGTCTCGTCCCCTCCGGAGATGTAGAATTAATAAGCCAACTAATTATAAGTTATGATAAGGATGTTGTTTTTTGTTTGTAGTTATGTTAATTAATTAGTCATAGTTATCTAAGTCAGTGTTTATGTATGTAATATTAGGTAAGCAAGTTATTCTTAAGTATATAATAAACGTGTGTTAGAATTAAGGGTGAAGGTGTAATGTATGTGTGTATAACCGGTGTGCGGGCGCTTACGACAGCGCCGCAACCTTGTAAACGTTTGAAGGACGGGCAGTCCACATTAAACTACTGTACTAGCAACACGTTGTTTTTTTATTCAAACACCTCACATACATTTTGTATGGCGCTCAAAGACGTGCTGAAAGCGGTCAAGCTGAATATTGAACATACATGAAATATTTAAGCGGTGTTATCGCTGAAGCTATATCGTTGAGTTGTACGTACATAGCACTAGATTTGGTGGTTAAAATTTAGTGCTATGTATCCACAACTTATTTGTTACATAATAATAATAATTATGAAGAGTCCTTGCAGAACAGAACTTATTCATACAAACAATAATTATGTTAAAGTTGACCTGTTTTAAGAGAAAAACAGAATAGAGTCATTTGATTTATTTTTGTTCTGGAATGACAAACGTGATATAAATAAATTATTTTAGACTAGAGTTGGGTTTAGAACACACTGAAGGTTTGTGTATTACCAAACCGCCGGCAACTTTAGCTACAGTTGGCTAGGTCAGCTTACTTTGCTAACTTTCCGGTCAGTAGGCAGCGCGCGTGCGGTCCACCCGCGCACTTCACTATGCAAGCTCACTTCCCCATAGTTCGCGCTGAAACTTGAGCTTCATTATTGAAATTGATTGAGATTTCATTCACCGCACCACACCACTCCGTAAGCCTCGGTTTTATTCTCGCCTGTCAAGTTAAATCAATTCATCGGATTCTGTTTTGACAAATGTGTAATGTATTAGGACGCGGCCGGAGAGGCTTACGACAAATCCATTCACTGCGGCCGGCGGAGGGCCCCTGACCGCTTATTTGTGCCACAAAAGAGCCAAAGGCGAGCCATCGGGCCTAGTTAACAGAGCCGGTAAGCCGATTTGTAGACAAATTTTATAAGATTTGTGCCGACTGCCTGCCCGCAGTGAACGGAACGCGTGTGATCACACCGGATGAATATTGACGACTTAAAAGGCAGCAATCAGGGGGAGTGTAGCTGCGTCATGTCGGAGCGAGCTTGACAGCTTTTGACAACATATTTTCGATTTGTATAGAATTTCCCTCGTAGCGCTCACCCCATCACCTTGGGAAATGATGGTGCATTCCTTCGGTTATTAGGAAATGGATGCAATATTAATTATGTAATGTAAGCATTAGGGTGGCCGGTGTGTAGGTAACAGCAGGCAGTTTCCCTGCTCTGCGGAGTAACACATAAACCTAGTTATTGCGCACGAAGTCTGTCTGTGTATAAAACTTTTAATTACCATGTTCCATTTTGGATGATAAGCGAAATACTGGTGTTTCGTTCATAATGGATCGCACATCAATTAAAAGTTGTCCCTGTTACTGACATATATCGAGTAAAGGCGTGATCCTCGCGGGTACATGTCCCGTGTGTTCCAACTTCGTCAGTAATATTAAAATCACATTACACGAGCACCGTATGAAACTACACTTACGTCGCCACGTGAAGCGGTAACAAGTAAATAATTAATATTTCGATAACCCGCCGACCGGCAACGATTGCTTTTTACTGAAGCGAACCTCTGCATTAATTAATTTGTGGAACAACTCAACGAAAAGCTCGGGCGCCCCGGGACAAGACGCCGGCTGAACCGGACCGGCGCGGGAACGGGGGAATATTTACGGTGAAAAAGTTTTGTGTATCGGTAACTGAAAATCGATTGTGGCAGAGTTCGTTTTTTATTGAAGGGGAATTTTGTTGATGATTTATTTTTTATGTGAAAATTGAGATTTTATTGAGAGCCTAAAATTATATTGCAAATAATAGTAGGTAGTATTTGTATTACTATTAAAAATTACATCAGCGGTATGTAGGTAAAACTAACATTTTACAATTTCTAAGTTTCTCTGCATACTGTCCTTAATTAAAGATAATAATTATTATATATTATGTTATATTATTAATTATCGTGAACAGTCTTTTACTGCTTAAAGCATTGGAAAATTGTTGTATGAAACTGAAATATTTCGCAAATGTAAGTTTTTTGTTCATGAATCAGTTTTTCAGCAAGTAGCGGGGTCATCGCCCTGTCGTTCATAGCTTGGCCAAGCTTGGCGCTGAGCACAGCACGCGTCGGGGAAGAACTCTTATTGAAGTGTGCGCAATCAGCGTTCATTTACATCACTCGTCAAATAGTGACGTCATATAAATTGTTGACGTTTTGCTTTGGGTTGCATTTCTGTGAATATGAAAAAAAATACATTGTCTGATTATTACTAAAAAGATCACACAGAACAATAATACAAAAAAAAAATCAAGCTTATCTATGGAGTAAGTAAAGGACATTTGCAGAAAAAATATTGATATTTATTTATAATTACCTTACAAGTATCATTACAGAACTAACCTAATGCGAAAGTGTGGTATGAATTAAAAACATATTAATTTCCATTTCAATAAGCAAATTAAGTAGCAGGTAGGTACGCACCTAAATGTACACATTGATAGAAATCGTTATTGAATACACACACAGCCCGACACGTAGTAGGTACGTAGTGCTGGTACAGTCTGTACGTGAATGTGGAGCACTAGCTCTCAGTATCGGGCGCGATGTCGGTCGAGTGCGCGCTCGCTGCTCGCACGCGGCGGCAACTGGCGCCAATGAGCGAACGACTCGACCGACGCCGAGCGGCAGGTCACAGGGTACCACTGTGTGCAAACGTTACTACATTGAGTCAATGGATACCAGCGGCTTTTGTGATGACTCGTCGAGCAATCTTAAGACAAGATACCATGTATTTGTACACTCTTAATACATAGACAAACAAAAATAAAAGAGTAATGTTCGGACAAACGTCCTGAAGCTTGCTACATGGAGACTTTGTTAATAGTTTTGTTAATCAGGCTCATTAAAGTATCAAAATCATTTTTTGTTCTTCCTAAACACAGAAGAACTTCCCTGAAAGGTAAAATATGTCTTGGAGTAGGATTCACTGGATAGAGCCTTCCGCCCAGACAACTATCAATAGCTGCTTCTTCAGCACCTCGGTCAATATTAAACCAAAATGTACACAAGTTTTCTAATTAAATAGTAAATTAATTACTATTTAATTAGAAAACTTGGGTGCGAGGTATATGTTGAGATAACCTCAGGCTTAGCTTAATAAGCGTTAGTGAAGAAACGGAGAGTGGAGCGAGCTAATTAAAAGTTGTCGGATTACTGGACGTGTTTCAGTCTAAAGAATTAGTGTTAGGACTAGTTACATCTGTTTCTACTTCAAACTGACTTTTATATTCTAGACGAGTTCTCTTCAGCAAATTGTGTCGGAGCTTGTTCTGTTTAGAGTGTCAGTCTATTGTTGATCGACGATAAAATATAACGAGCTTTTATACAATGCAATAACAGGGTACTTACTCTGCTATGCGTACTTTATCATAGAAGAAATTAAAATAAATGTACGTAATATAAAAGTTACGCTATAATTTATTTTTGGTGTACAATAAGACATGTTCTATCTATGTATCCGATACTGAAGTGTAGTTACATCACTCGGTCGTATTCGCTCCTTCAGACATCACGATACAAAAAATGCAGTTTATTGTTACATAAGAGACGAGGCTATCACAAAATAAAATTAAACAGAAGTTTCATTTTTCGTAAACGACTATAAAAATAAATTAAAATATTTTATTAAATCAGCCAACTTTGGTCTACAATATTGGTTAGAAGCACTTGAACCCTAAGTTACTATCTACATCAATACAATTTGATAAAAAGTCCAATAACTTACATTAAAAATATCAATAAACTTTCTAGTGTACCTATTACTCGCATAAGAACTACGCAGCTGTTAACATCACACGCAGATCCACAGTCGCGTTATAAGTAATTTTTAAATACAAGACTCAATAGCTAGGATTGACATTTTAATTAGTGAGCGTGTCATCGCATGCGGGACTTCTGTGTTCTTAGTGATGCTGAGGCAGGCGCTAGCACCAGTGCGCGGGGGCACAGATTCGATTTCCGTGCAGTATGGCGCGGTGCTACAATAAGATAGCGTGCCACGAGACGGGTGTGCCATTCGAGAGAATGTGCTTTGTGACAGAGATAGTCAGCTTCTTCATAATAACGTATTTCTTATTAGAAAGTATTAAAGTATTTAGGTTATATTTTTTAAGATTACAAAGGCTATCGTTGCTGAAGGTAGATGTTTTAGTACACTGGCTCTGCAACGAATGAGCACGCTTTGTACACGAAATAATACAGCCGTGTCTAATTGCCTACACTTACAGAGAGGTACATATTACAAGAAGAGAGAATAAGTGAGATAACAGTCTACTAATAGAGACCACTATCCAATTTTGGTTTGCTGAAACTATTATTATTGTTTAATATACCAAACTTGGCTACGTGGTCGTAGCTGGCGTAGCACTTCAGCTACGCCGTAGCAATCGCGTAGTGTTTTATTCATGCAGCAAAATTATATTTACCAGCTGCCCCACTACAATCGACAAAGGGAAAACTGCAAAGAAACCCGCGTAGTACAAAGTTACTAATACATTCTCCACACGTCCGGAGAGTTGCAATGTTCGGCGCAAAGGACCGATGTATCGATATACTTATACGATATCCGAGCGATCGATACACTGTAATGAAACTGTGTAACAAGATATTGAGTCGGAGGAAATCTGTGTTAAACGCGGCTCTTGCCAATAGGTCACGACAAGAATCGATCTACGAGCGATAATGCTATAAACTAGCACGTTCGACGCCAGGGCGGCGGTTGCACTAGCTATATTGTCAGTTGGTAGCCAGCTTTTTGAATGTGTTTTTAGACATGTTTCAAGAAGATTATAATGCAGCTCGTCTTAAATAATATTTAGCTTCCGACCGAAGAGGGATCCGCTGAAGTCGTGCCGGAATGAAGTTCTAATTCCTTCTAATTACGACACCATCTTTTAAAATTAATTACAGGGCGTTTTGTATCTCAAAATCTCCCCTATCCACTGCTTCCAGTTAGATCCCTTAATTCTTCGACTTACGGCGTCTCAACGAGACAGACGTCCACATTATGCGATTAAATGTATAATGTATGTTATGTTCGTACAGGAGGACCATTAAACGTAAACGCCCCTCATCCGAATGCGCTCGTCGTAAAACAAAGAGTATTAACTCTGTGCTGCTCCGAGATAACATCTTCATTCAGCCGATGTGCACGGATTTTATTCAGTTCTAGGTGATAGAGATTCGGTGAGAAAGGGATCATTGTGCGGCATTCGGCAAAGTAAGTCATTACTTTTTTTTATATATCTATATCTGAACAGCGTGAGTTTGCCAATGTTTCTCAAAATATATGTAATAAGCATCTTTACAAAGGTATAGCTGACTAGTTAATACTTTATTCGTCACACTCATGCATTATGTATTCCAGGTGTCAGTGTCAGTGCCACAATGAAAACGCTAACATTTTAATATGCCTCACTTTGCCGTCGAAAGCCTATAACGCTGAAAGGCTTCAAAACGACACAAAAGGCAGCTACAACGCTCGCAATCTAGGCTGAAGTGTTTAATTTGGGCTCTGTTTAGCATTTTTCCGTC
The DNA here is from genome assembly GCA_932526535.1 of Caradrina clavipalpis. Lineage (NCBI taxonomy): Eukaryota > Metazoa > Arthropoda > Insecta > Lepidoptera > Noctuidae > Caradrina > Caradrina clavipalpis. The sequence continues at coordinate 15,406,116 of OW052104.1, read as the reverse complement.
ACAATCAGCAGCTCTTGGACTCAATTTGGTCGTGAGCGGAACGCCAAACAGGGTGCGTGGCGAGCCTACACGAGGCTTTTAGCAGCGCCGCCGCCGGCCTGCAATATCCGGCGCCGGTACTCCGGGGCTTACGGGACGACGCGGCTTAACATCTGCAACATACATATAGCTTGCAAATCTTATTTTATAAGGGGAGCCGTAAACGGTTTTTGAAAAATGGCCGGTGTTCATTTTATTGATGACAAAAAGATGATAGCTCTTTGCTATTGTTATCAGTAAACTTTGTTCCTTCACCGCCTACTTGCCTACTGGTGCTGGCTACAATATACACATATTCTAGTAAAATCAAATTCAAATAGATAAAGTTCCCGAGGTGCATCTTTCTTTAGTCATCGACAGTTATGTATAGTAAATACACAAAGTTTATGTATGCTGTACATGTTTTTACTCGCTCAATGGCATTTTAAATCCCCGCCATTACATTGATCACCAGACATTAGTTCGTGACGGATGTTTCTAAACGATGGCTCTCATCGAGATCAATATTATGTGCCCCTCGCTACATCTGCGTTCAGAAATAATTAATTATAAATAATTAATCGACCGATTTTATAACATTGAAACAGTATTTTAAACATGCAAGGTGGTTGGCACCACTCATTTATATTACAAAATTTCCAGCTTTTAAATGGATGAGGGAGTAAAATATCACGTAGTTCCAATTCATGATTATACATAAATATACTAATACAAATACAGATACAAATGTACTTACGTAAACATACCTTCGACCGAATGTCGCTTACGGCGGTCAATGTTAATAGAGACTAGACAAGTACGCACGAGATATAATAGTGCACAAGCGTTCATGCAAACACAGGTGCTATCCCACTGCCCTCACTCTTATGATCTGATGGGACGGCGATATGACACAACAAGGGAAACATGCAGGAACAACGGCTTTCAATGTTTTCCGCTGCTGATGACTGAGAAATTCCTAATGGAACAACTTGCCTGGCCTGGGAATCGAACCTAGGTCCCCAAGGCACCAACGGGGCAGCTAATACACTAATAGGTACAATCAATTTCAACACTATTATTAGTTCTCCCGGAGAGCGCGCGTCTGCCGCGGGCGCGTCACACGGCGCGCGTCATCTGTCGCGGTGACGCGCCGTCGCGGCCACTTGCCATGTTCTGATCGCTCGCCGGAAAACCAATGGTGCGGTTTACTAAACCCACAATAGTTATTGAAAATAAATTCATTTCAAGTTCACTAACCTTTACTACCTACGTGAATAACGTTATTTGCTGCTATCAGTGGCACGCAGACGTGGCAGGATTTTATTTTAATTAGTAGAAGAGCTTTTTGTGAAGTATCTCGCCCGGGATAATACTACCACATTACTAGACATTTATATCTGCTACAAAGCAACGCTGTGCTCCGGTTTGAAGGGTGGCGGTGTTAAAAACGCATACTCAAACCCAAAACATTTACTTGCACACCAACAAGCAAGTGTACATGAATACAGATTCTGAGATAGTCCAGCTTTGTCTCTAGAATAGAGACAAAGCTGAATCAGATGCGTGAAGAAGTAAGTGAGATGCGCGTTCGCGGTAACATCAGATGAGCTGTCGGCGTCGGCTCTTCTACCACCCTTACAACAGAGTTTCTTAATAGCTAAAACTTTTTAGGGATAATTTATTAATTATTTTTCATCTAGTTTATTATGGAATGTAATAAATCTGCAAAAATAAGGTAGTAAAGCTATACAGAATAGGTTTTACTCTGTAAAAGTGACCAAAGTGAGCTTGAAGTGAACTACCACCACAACTAACGATAAGGATTAACAGCTCACCAGAATAGTAGTGCTGATCAGAATTTAAATTGCTAATCCAAATCAATTATGATTCGATTAAAAGCTTGAAACTAGTGTGACAGACGCGTATGTACCGCGCCGCGCGCTGTGCCGCCTGCCCGCGCCGCGCGGCTGGCGTGGCGTTGTGATTGCGAACTGACAAATTCATTACTCGTTAATTTACATCCACATCATAATAGATACGAGTTCATTATTAATGAACGAATAATTGTGATACATTTTGATGAATTTTATTCTGTACATTTTTAAACTAATGCGAAATATATTGAAAACATTTATATCAAAATAAACCGGCGAACTGTGGGTGTACAATTGGTATTGGTACACCTCTGCCTAACCCTTCGGGGAATACAGGCGTGATGGTATATTTATTTATTTTTATTTATATCAAGTCAGTGCTCTACCGATGTATGTGCATAGCTGGTCCCCTAAACAAGTTGACTTCATCAAAGAAAGGAACCCCTTCTTTCAAGTGGACTCCCGAAGCTGACGCTGCGTTTCAAAGTTTGAAGGAATGTCTGATTTCTGCACCTGTTCTCTCTTGTCCAGACTATAATAAGCCTTTTGAAGTGCACACAGATGCAAGTAGTTACGGTATCGGAGCAATGCTTACTCAGTCAATTGAAGGGAAGGAACACCCGATTGCTTATATGAGTAAGTCTCTAAGCGCTGCTGAGAAAAACTACAGTATAACTGAACGGGAAACCTTAGCCGTTATTACTGCTCTCGAACATTGGCGTTGCTACATCGAAAACGGACAACAATTTACAGTGTACACTGATCACAGTGCTTTAAAATGGTTCTTGTCATTGAGCAACCCCACTGGTCGACTAGCTCGTTGGGGCGTTCGGTTGTCAGCCTTCAATTTTGTTATGAAACACCGACGAGGCGTTGATAACGTTATCCCCGACGCGCTGTCCAGGATCAATCCAGTTAGTGCCATCAGTACTTCCAACTCATTTTTGGACTCTAAAGACTGCTGGTACAAAAATATTTACAACGGTTGTTTGAATGATGCATCAAAATTTCCAAATTTCATTATTAAAAATAATTCTTTATATCGGTTATCCAAAAACAAACATGAACTAACGTCTGAATTTTCGTGGAAAGAGGTGGTACCTGTTGAGTTCCGCGAGCCTATATTAGTAGAAAACCATTCGGAGCCTACGGCTGGTCATCTGGGCATTTTTAAAACTTATCGACGTCTTGCCCTACGTTATTACTGGCCTGGTATGTACCAAGATGTCGTGAAATTTATTGGCTCATGCGATAAATGTTTAGCTTATAAGTCCCAAAATCATCAAGTCCTAGGAGAAATGGGTCGCCCTAAACACTGTTCACGACCATTTCAGATGATTTCAATCGATCTCATGGGACCTCTACCTACTTCAAAGAAGCAAAATAATTATATCTTGGTCATAACTTGCTGCTTTTCCAAATTTTGTTTAATTTTTCCAATTAAGAAGGCTAATGCTGATATTATCACGAAAATTTTAGAAGATTCAGTATTTCTTATTCACGGCATAAATCAAACTGTTTTAATGGATAACGGCACTCAGTTTACTGGCAAGGTAGCTGAAGCATTTTTTAAGAAATATAATATCCCTAATGTTTATTATACGCCTAAGTATACCCCTCAGGTAAACTTAGTAGAAAGATATAACAGGACCATTATCACTTGTATATCTACCTACGTCGATAATGATCATAGATCATGGGACTTATTTATTCCCAAAGTACAATTTGCTGTTAACAACTCTGTAAACGAAGCTACAGGATATACACCTTCATTTTTAGTTTACGGACGTGAGCTTGTTACGTGCGGGTCTCATTATACCGATAATGACCTCGGTGACGAAGTACTATTCTTGCCACGGGATGCATACGCAGAAAACTTGGGTTGTCTGTCTTCTATCTTTAACAACGTACAGACGAAGCTATACCAAGCCCATGTTAAGAATACTTCGCATTACAATTTAAGACGCAAGTTTGCTGAATTTGACATTGGTGACGTAGTTATGAAACGTGCTTACTTTTTAAGTGACAAAGAGAGCAAATTCGCGAAGAAGCTAGCTCCAAAATTCATTAAAGCTAAAATTATAGGGAAAAAGTCTCCTCTCGTTTATGTGCTACAGGATATGTCTGGAAAAAACCTAGGTTCTTGGCACATAAAAGATTTAAAATTGGTAGGTAAAAATAAATAGCATAACTCTTTCAATTCATTTAGTTTAACATTTACACAGTTATTAAGCCCTCTCGCTTGTACTACACCTGCAATAGGAACGTCTACTTGTAAGGTATCTAGTAGTTAATAAACAAGATACCTATATACTACCTGTTATTGTGCGTCAGTTATTTTAGTACCCTCTTATACAGTAACTGCTGCTAGCTTATGTTTGCGAGAAGTATGAAAGATGATTTATGAAATGTTCAACAAGTAGACAGGCATTTGAGTTCTTTTTTTAATGCGGTTTTTTTTTTTCCATTAATACTTAGCAAAAATCCTTGATTGCGCGCGGGGGTATTGTAACGTTGTATTCTAATATTCAACGTCATTATAGTAAACACAAACAATAAATAACTAAGATAGATTCAAAATAATAGAAATCACTCGAATTCAACGAGTCATAGTGGAAAGTTCCAACCCATCACCTAACTTACTACGCTAGTGTTTTGCCTCACTCGCTCGCATGTTAAAACCTGTTTTACTTCCCTCTCCACACGTCACCTGCGCGAGCGCTGGACGGGTCGCCGATCGACACCGGAGTCGTGACACCGCTCAGCTGCGACAGCACGTACACGTAACTACTTTAAGTACCATGGGTATTTAGTGCGTGTCTTCTCACGTGTAGTCCGAAATTAATTAATTAAAGCTCATAATTACCACTAAACCTACAGTTAAGTCACAGTTAAATTTTACAGTGTTTATCCCCGTATTGGGTAAGTGTTGACAAAACTCATTTATTGCTAACTCATGTCGGTGTGGCCAATGACTTGCAAAAATTGTGATTTATCATCCTTGATCAGATCAGTAGTAATCATATTGTATCTTATGCTTTCCATCTGCTTGGATATCATTAGTAGTTTTATATCATAGTGCTTCTCACTCTTTTCTTTATAAAACTTATTTTTTTATTTTTGTAAACTCCGATTCTGACAGTGACCGTTACGCACATTCGCCTTAAGCGCAATAGTACTTCTGTCTCACGCTTACGCTACCGCCGTGGTCACCGTCAGGAGAGGATTGTCAGAGGATCCGTAATCACACGATGGACTTCAATTCCAGGGTCCCTAGTTCCGGGTAATACTACCCAGGAGAACGGCCTTCTCGTCATCTGGCGCTGCGCATGCGAACCACCGCTCTTCCACCACCTCGACCTGCTGATCGTCCATCACCTGGGTCAACCTCTGGCTTCGACGACCTCACCAGTTTCGCGCTAAGCCAGGGCAGTACATACCGCGCCTACCTCCATAGGATAGATAATAATGACGGGCAATTTATCCACGACCTATTATTAAATTTTATTGAATGTGCTGAAGGTTTTTAATTGCTTATAACTACCTAATTAGAAGCATTTACATTTACCTACACGCTTCATGTAGTTTGAAGCTCATCTATTGACTTCTTAAATCCATGTCGTACAACAAACGACCAATATCATGGCATACAAACTAAACTGGGACCTGCATATTTCAGTATCTATTGTCCAATATAGAGTATTGTATCAACCACTCTATTTTATTTTCCAATTCCGCAACCAAATAAAACGCTGACGAGTAATATGTTTGTATCAGGACACCAACGCGTGTAGCTGTCGGCCAAATGACTAAATACATTGTTCGATTGTTTATTTACAGCGCGCGTGTCGCGATGTCGCCTGTCGGCGCGGCAAAACCCGCGCGTCGCCCGCTCTCGCATGAAATTTACTTTGCAATCTGCAATATTAAATAGTTTACCTAAACTAGCTTTTGTTGGACCCGCATGGATAGTGATTCTATATACTGCGGACGTTAGAACCATTAACGTATTGCCATGTTTTGGTGATTATTTGCTTTTGATACCTATAATTTTATTGATAATATGAATTTTAAATACCAACGTTCATGTTACTACTTATTAATGAGTTGAATATTTAGTCACTACCTAACCGCGTAAACCTGTCAAATCGAATCAAAAGAAACCACTTTGACCTCATCTTACGTAATAATACGTTTTGTACAGTGTATAAGGTAAGTTATACACGCAACCTTTAAAATCTGTAAACAACAAGGATAATCCAAAGCACTCTCACACAGATATATCGCAGAGGATCGTTCGACATCGTGTTTGAATTCTCGAAACATCTTGAGCTGACTTATTCGATGAAGTAGGAGAACAAATAGTGTAGTAATAAGACAAAACAAAGGCGGGCTCGCAAACATCCTAAACAAACGGCAGCCCGGGGGACCGCGCCCGGCGGCGAGCGCCCGCGCGTCCAAGCGGTCGCGCGGGTGAGCGCTCGCGCGACCCCAGCGCGCTCACTTTTGAACTGTGAGCACTAGTTTGAACATAGGGCTTAAGATTTAAATAGTGTTGAGACGTAGAGTCAGTCGACGTACAGTGATTTGTGAGATATTGGTGGTAAAAGTAACCGAAGGTTAACTTGTCTTTGTTACAGAGCACTTTTGAGACATGTAGTTTTTCGTCCCTCGTTTGCTTATTATATTTTTATCAGAATTTTCAAATATATGGTAAAATTTTCAAAGATTTCCCTAAGTCTTTCCGACTATAATTTTATTGCGCCACCTCGAAGCAGCCGTCTCGGTGCGAGTCTAGGTCATCTCGCCGCCACTTTCTGGGCCGACCTCTATGTTTCTTGAAAGTAAATGTTTGCCTATTGAATTGATTGAAGCTAGCCATATTTATAGTTTAGTCGTCAGGCACAGACATAGTGAGACAACACAATGCCGAGTGCAATACCAGATATTCTCAAGAAACATGTTCTTGTAAGATATACGAGCTCGATGAAATATAAAACATGACGTGCACCCAAACTTTCTTATCTCAATATAGCGACGTCAGAAACTAAAAGCTTAATAACGTAACTTCTCCATATTCAGTGCTGCGCAAGTTTAAAGTAGGCCTTATTAATTTTTCAACTGTTGGCTTTGAGAAGTCGGCAGATCTTTGCAAAGTTTACAGTACCGTGTATCTTTTTAATACTTTCTGACTTCGTGTGCTGTCGGCGAACTTCGGAACAGTTCGGAGCACTCCAGAGATCAGAGTACTGAACGCTTTCGAACAAACTGTTCAATCAATTTTGAGTTTTATTTTATTTAAGCGATACTTTGTGCTTGTGGTGTTAAAAGTTTGTGTGAGGTGCGTGCTTGAAATTGTGTTAACAAGAAGTTCTTGCTTCGGATATAGTCTCTCACACTTTTTGCTAATAGACTCCTATACAGCTCTCCCAAAAGGACAAAACCTCACATGGCTATACACACATGGCATCCTTTGCTCCGTCCAAAGATGCTGCTTCTGACAAACACATGTTAGTACTAATATTTCGATTATGGATTTGTAATACTTACATGAAATTTTTAAATATTAGGTAGTATAAAAATTAAATAATAAAAAAATTACGTAATTACTAGGGAGAGGTACTTCCTAACAATGCAAGCCGTGTCTAGAAGCACAGCTTTTTGAATCAAGCTTAATCCAGCTGCTTAACGAGAATCTCCATGGGTATTGAAGCTCTTGGCTATATTATTATAATTGTTAAACTATATTTTAAAGCATGTATAATTGTCAGAGGTAACTTGGTGACTGACACGTGTGGTTCACTTTAGTTGAATTTGGGTAAAGATATTGTGTGATGTTTTTCTGCTATTCCATGAAAGCTTATAACAAAATATACATAAAAGTGGTGAGGGTGACATAAATAAAATGTATTTCTATCATCAATCGCGTATCGTAATAAAATGAGTGTCAGCCGAACGTAGGTAAACGAGGATCAGCAGAATCAATCAATCGACCAGATGTCGATCGTTCGGAAAACGCAAAAATCCATTAAACGTTGTTGTTTGACGGGCGGCGCGGGCGGATGATACGCCCGATCTGCTACCCACATCAAACTCGTGACAGAATTCAAACAAATACCACAAACAGTTTACACGAGCAAACAACTCCACGATCTATGACGCTTTGACGACCCTTCAACGATGAGATTTTTTGTCAACATCGGGACCTTAGACATCACCAGCGCCTTAGACCTGCAACAACCTTATGTCAAGCGAATAAAGTCGCTAATTCAATGGTTTTGATTTTCGGGTTTGGATGTTTAAGGTAGCAGTTGCTGTAGAGATGTTTGCATTGGATTTTACGGCGATACTGAGACAATTTTTGTTGTCAAATATTGCGGCGATCTGGGAGCTTCGTGTTTATGTGTTCAGTAAGAGCTCCACTTTGTGGGCCTTTAGCTCAGGTGCAGTCAATTTGCGATGCAAACATAGCGGCGGCCTCACACTGAACGAGACGAATGTGGCTACGAAAATATTGCATTAGCTGCTTCAGAGGTGTACAATAAAACTTGTAGTCGAAATGTTTCAAGCTCTAGGATTTATTCCGGGTAAATTGGAAACCTTGAGTAGTCAACAAACACGACATAGAATAAATAGAATAGTAATGTAACGTAAATATCTCATTGTTTTTGGATGTCATACTGTGACAGCTTTTTTTTTTTTTTTTTTTTAAAGATGGTAAAATCATCAAATGACCCCCCCCGATACTGTGACAGCTGTCACTCACTTTGGAATAACTGTCTATTCCTACAATATAATTATGTGGCAGTGGCTTTCTGTTAAATATAGGTGCTAAGCTGCACCTTATCACGTGGTGGCGTGAGGCAAGCTGACAGTACCGCTATGAGCTACACGTGATTAGTATGCAGGTATGTCGTATACAGTGCGTGCGCGGTAATGACGCATCGGCATGCGGCGCGGGAATGCGAGGCATTCTGGATCACTAGGCTATGCGCGCTATATGTGACGGCGGTCGGACCTACATGTAGTGCTTACTCTAATGAATGTTATTCCCTTCCCTAAATCTTCTCTCAAACACAGTCAATGAATTACATAGAATCATGCGAAGGACAAACTGCCTCGAATGATGACATTTACAATAATGTTCTCAATAGCACACTCACGTCAACACATCCACGGCGAGCAACATATCCAACAGGCACTCCTCCCGGAATGGTCTCCGGGAGGTCCCTCTTTGATCACAGGTTCATATTAACATCACTCTCGGGATGGTTCCCGAGTGTGATGTTAATATAAACCTATCCCAGACAACATTTCTGGCAGCTACAGTATTGTCTAAGAAGTGAACGCCTTTTAGTGAGCGAATCTCAAAGGAATATTGCTTATTAAGTATTAAGAAGCAACTTTTAAACTTGAAAATTAATTATCTGCGAATGAATTTTCTCTGTATTATGTACTTAATTGTTTTTGGATGTTGTTCGGAGTTTGTTTCGCTCTATTTTGTTAGAACGTCGGGAGTTGGGAGTGTTTGATGTTGTGACTTTTTGCCGGAGGGCGCGTTTCCCTGACATATCGTCTCCAGAGTTTTAAGGAAGTTATTGAGATTGAAATACAAGTGTTTATTTGCGTACGATCAAATGTTATGTAAAGCTGCATGACGTGTAGATCTTGCTTCACTTTTTTAAATGTAAATGTAATAGGTATGCAAACAGCTTTGGTTAAATTTTTTCTAACAATGATAATTTCTCATAAACTAAAAAATATCATGGTAAATGCAACAGGAAAAAAACCACCTCATGGTGCGAGAATTCAATTCCTACCACTACAAGTGCAGCTATTTTTCAATCATGCATACATTGTCACATGATCTAGTACTTAACACAGTGAGTGTAACTAAACGCGTTCAATCCGGCACTAAATGTGAAAGTAAACACGAGGACAACAGCCAGGTGCCGAACTCTAACAAAGTACTTACACACATTACTTCAACAGTCGAAATCCCCCAAAATGCACATTCAACAGTTTTCTGTGAGGCCTTCGTAACGAAGAGTCCTTGCCTTTTACTCTACCAACATAACTTTACTGCCCTATCATTCGAAAACCACTCTTACGGACATAACTTCAACGTTTGCACCAGCGGTATGATAAAGCTGGTTTTTGTAACTTCACACTCGTCGCAACCGAGAGAGGCTGAGCGGTAAGGAAATGTTGCTGTCAAGTATCTTTCCAACGGAAAACGGTAGAAAATATATACTTACGAAAGTATTTTATTTTACGTTTGAGAGCGCATTTAAGGTATTTAATTGTGGGTATTCTTGCAATTTAAAATATATGTATACCCTTCACTGTTTACCCCATTGTGAATATGACACGACGTGGTTCAACCGGGATACCTGCGAAGTCAACTGGAAATACCTAAACACAAGTACCTACACGTGTTTTGAGTCAAAGGTTTTTAATTCCTCGAAGCATTGTTGATTCTCCAGTCGCATGGGGTGGACTCTCTCGTCGTTCAAGTTAGTAATTAGCTCATTCTCATTAGTTTACCTGTGATCACTAACCACTTTCGCCAACTAGAAGCTAGTTAGCGCAACATAATGACTTTTAAGTTTAGCGCCACTTAAACTGCAGTCCAAGTTTAAAATTACCACTTTAATTCAGTGCTTTGTTCGCCGTGATCACTGTTAAAAGGCTATTTTGTTTAATATTTTTGGAGGTATCAGTGTATACTGGTTTTCCCCTATTACACATATATAACATTTTACATCTAGTTACTTTCATGTAGACGTGCGAAAAGCTCTAACTAGCTGTAATAAGGGTCTAAATACCAACTATTAACTTAATGATAATTCTCAGCCCGACCCGCTTATCAACATGAAAAATTCACGCCAAGTGCGCAACCCACATTAAGTTTTAATTCAATAACGCGCCGATGGACTAGGCCTGCTTGTAATTTGTAAGATTAAGGCAGTCCCGGTCTCGTCCCGAAGCGTCCCGGGATCATAAGCCGGGACTTACGAACCGAGGCCCGGACGCGACTCAAAGGACCACTTACAAATTAATTCAACAAGGTACTGTAACGTCCTGTGATTTGCATACATTCTGCGGCAAGTGTTTAAGATTGGTCTTCACGTAATCTGCTCGTAAACTTCCGAAGTCAATATTGACTGAGCCGTGGTCGATGACCGCACCTACTGGCTGGAGCACGGAGTCAGGACTGGGATTGGTTTGGCTTACTGCTCGCTGTAGCCGCGATAGTGTGGGTGTACTGTCCTGTTTAATATTATAATGTCAGCTGCATATTTTCTCACGTAAGTTGTGTTATAATTAGCTAACGGACATAAGGAAGGGATCTGGTAGGGAGGCGTGATGTGTTATCATTACTTGCATTATTTCCATGTGCGCGAATTGTGATCGGAACTTATTTTCGTATTCTATTGTACTGAATTGTAGCCTAAATGGTTTCGTTCCGATATTACTCTTGCAATAAGTTCATTCAACCGACCGAACTCTGTTCAGAGTATATTTATTACTGACAGACTGTACAACGTTAAAGTCACAGTGACTTTACAGAATTTCCCTAAAGGAGACTCCGGAACAATTAGGGTGGCACCCAATTAGCAAGCATTTACGCGCTGCTCATAAAACAAGCGCAGCCAGCGTCGAGACCGCCGCGTCATGACGTGACGTCACGGACTGCGGCGCGGCGCGCCGTCACCTCGCGTCGCCACGAGTAATGATCCCACTTGATCCGTCGCTGCGTTTTGTGGAATTAATAACGAAATTAATTACTGTAATAGCCGGTCGTGCAGGCGACATTTTGTTATTTCGCTAACAAGCTACATTACACGACCATGTTCGAGCTTCAACAACTTCATTACCGATAGTGCGCGCCGTGTTACAGCACCGCGGTCAATATTTAGGCGGCGTCATTAAAATATTAAATTACACCGCTGCATTTACGACACTAACGAGTATGTAAAATAATTATTTTATTAATTGTTATAATTACCAGTTAGTTATGTTTTGATTTCTTGTTGATTGTTGTGAAAAGAAATTCAGACTTAATAATATTTTTAAATCTACCTGAACGATTGATTGAGGGCCAAACAAAATTTCTTAATATTTGGAACCACAACGTAAGTTAATACATGTCAACTATGCGTCATATGACACGCTTGAGAGAATGAAAACACGGTGCTCTGCTATACAAAATAATATGTAAATTGGCACAGTAACTTGACCACTCCACACAATTAGCGAGCGCGCACAATGAAACAAAACACGGCTATTCTCTGCTCCTTTATGTTACTCCTGGCTTTGTGCAGGTTTAAGTGCCTTTGTGGCTTCGCTGGACCTTCGCAGGCGGATTTCCGAAAACCCTTCCTTAGAAAGATTTTCTTCAGTCTAAGGCAGAGCCGATTGGAGCGTGTTAAACAAAAAAGATTTTAACCGTGGCCCGTCCACGGTAATATTGAGGATATTGGATTACCTAGGTATTATAGTTATTTTTCAATACTTTTATACCTGAAGTCGCCAATAGACAGCAATTAATAATCCTTCGTTAATTGCCTTTTGTTTCGTCATGCGTACCTATATGAGCTGGTATACTTATTATGAGAGACCCTCAGACTGTCACTTTTCATACTTGCCTATATAACGCTAATAGCAAACTCCCATAACTTTGATCCGAAAGGCGCATCGCTTGTTTCAAATATTATTTTTTCCAAGTTTGGCTCGTTGTAATGTTTGATTCAGTAAATCTACTTAAGAAACACGTTGTTATTGTAAGCTGGGTGTGCCTCGCTGCCTACTGTGTCGACGTGTGTATGTTCCCGCGCGGAGAGGCTCTGACAGTACTGCGTGTTGGAAATATTGTTCGAACGTGATTGAACAAAAACACAACTTTCCTATTTGCATGTATTTTGATTTGATTAACTTTTGAAGGTATCGATACGATATATGAGTTGATGGATCAGCACTCAGCACTTACAATTATTATCATTATTTCCCATTTCCTTCCAATATACAGTGTACGATTTGAGTAGGTATCGGTGTGAAAACCAATAGTTAAATAATATTCTATAGAACGAAGTCTATTGATTCTTTTGTTTCATTATCAGTGTCCAGAGCAAAAGGTACAGGGGAGCAAAGGGACTGACTGATAATTTATCTATTTCTTGTAAATCTGTCCATCTTTTAAAATTCCGAGTGACATTAATTTGTAACAATCATGCTAAGACTGTATTTGGTTACCTTACCTTAATCGTTAATATAATTATTTCATGATTAAATAAAAGAGAATTCCATTATTTTTTTCTGATATTATTTAATTAGAGCAAACTCACATCCTACATTTTGTGTTTATACAATTGTATGAAGCGGACGAAAAAACGTGCGGTTTATAATTAAATTCCATGATGGCCGACGTGACCAAATTATAAACTTCTCTGTAATTGTTTTTTTTTTAGCTTTGTTGGTTTTTAATATACATCATTTTAAACATTATACTTTTCGCTGGGTTAGGCGGTTTTTCTTCCGCAGTGTTGGACGTAAACCAGAAATTAAAAATAAAAGTAATGTTTGGGTACTTTTTAGTGTATAAAGTTGAAGTGTAATAAAGTGAATACAGGCTTGAATGAGTAATGAGAAGCTCTAATGAAATTCCACTCACGTTCAATTGTTAAATATAAAAAGGCTACCATTTTTATTTTGTACAAAAACCCATATACATCTTTCATGAATCAATTTCCCATATTGTACAAATTTACAATGAAATATTTATGGGAAGTGTAACGAACTATGCAATTCTGTGTGCAGTGTGAGTTTTACATTTACCTTGCAATGTACTCTTTACCCTTCAAAGTGGCGCACCTGCCTACATATTTCTGATACATAATGCATAATATTGTATCATGTAATACAGCTCGTCTAATTAAGTCTAAGCACTAAGCATGGCTTAGATTCTGTGAGACAAGTTAATTGGCTGCACTCGTCCGCCGCTGTACGCACTTGTCCGCCGCGCGGTGTCGTCCGGTCGCCGGCGACTGACGTCCGGCTTCTAATGTCTTATACCTATGCTGGCTTTGTGCAGCACTCGTTAGCGGTGACCACTCAGTAGCAGAGTACCGCAGGACAACTCCGTTCAATTATAAGCTGTATAATAGTTCGTCAAGCATCGAAATATTATCAACGTCAACGTTGTCATTTATTGGGTATTATAGGAAATTAGGAACCCTCACTTCTTAATTTGCTTTTGTTAGCAAAACATGAAAATACCGCAGTAAAGATAGCTAAAAGTCAATTAAAATTAAAACCGGCCTAGAAATACGGCCGGTATAAGAATTTTAAACTATTAATTCCGCACTGATTAGACAAAAAGATCCGATATGACGAATGACGACATGGTTACGACGGCCATATAAACTCCGTGTTAAATTTAGTTTTGCTAGAAAGTCATAGAAACAAATCTTCAATGGCTTATTTTTTTAGAATCTTATAGTTATTCGAAAAAAACTTTTACTAAACTGTTTCTTACATAAATGAGAAGTTTTTTTTTAATAAAAAAATCATGCATATTCCCTATTGTCCTCTTCCTGCTAATGTTTAAAGGTTGATCGAATCACCAATCCCTCACGTTGTACTACGACTACTAGTGGATACCTTATTGCTTTGTGTGAAGCGCTCCTTCTGTGCTGTTCTACGTCGTGAACCTAGTTCCGCTGTGTCCGAGTAATGGCGAGCGCGAGACTTTGCTTTGACGTATTTATTTCATTATTTGACAAAAATAAATTAAATGGATTTACTCTGCTAGCGTGAACGTTAAAGAGAAAATAGCTTGAAAAATGTGCTCAAGCAAGTTACATCGGAAATGTTTTAATTCCACCACAAGCGTGCAGTGTGTGCAGGGTTATCAGCAGAGAGATTGAAGAAGTGATTTATGAAGAGAATGTTCTCTACTGGAAGTTTATCACACAGACTATAAAGAAAAGCTTACTATTGCTATAAAATACAGGAAAAAGGCACTAAAGCATTCATATAATGGCCATCATAATAATATCGTCTTATGAAACTTTTCAAATAACTCATTCACTATATTTTTTACGACTTCCATGTGAAACACATCGCTTTACGCATTCGTTTGCAAGTACTTGTACCATAAAACAGAAAGTTATTCGGCAGGGAAGCTGTCCGGTGAGACATAGCTCACTGCACCCTTTACTCGCGAGCCGTCGGTGGATGTACCGAGGCGGCAGTAACTGTGTGAAGTGGAGTCAGTGACGGCACATTACCAGAACTGATACTGTGCACTAATCGAACCTGCTGCTTGCACGAAGCGAAACTATTTCACACCTTGAAGTAGGTAGTACACTTAAAGTTAATTAGTATGCGTTTAGGGTTCCGTAACTATATGGTAAAACCGAAAACCTTTATTTATAAATATTTTGCACAGCTGAGAGCATTAGATACAGCGCCACTTCAGCGTTGATGCATAGAAAAGGAAAAAGTCGAGAAAAGTTCATTAATACATTATAATTATTGATACCTAGTCACCTAGAAAATCAGTCTTACATTTTATTATAATGATGACATATATTTACGTAAATGTCAATATTAACCATGTTCTTGCTTGTTATTTTCCACTATTTCATAATATTATTCAGAATTAATTCAAAGTTTGTTAAATTTTCTAAACTGTTGTGTTACGTAGACAAGATTTTAGAATAACGTAATAAATCTCGTAAGGTTAGTGGAGCGACGCCGCTCAGTTCGCGAGAGAGTTTCACTCGACAGCTGTTCGACTTAATTACGACTACCGCCAGTATAGCCGGGCGCTCGAACACACTGTCCTGAGTTAAGCAGTACTTGATGTTGCCGAATATTATAAAATGGTTATACATAATATTGTATTCCATAGGGCTATATAATTTCTTATCCTTTCGTGCTCACCAACACTGTGCTATCATCATTTACGTCGGTCAGCTGAACAGAGGTAGAAGACAGTTTTGTAATACATACGCAGGAGTAGCTACAAGCGAGCCACGGAGGTATGTTGACAGATAGGACTGTGTAGGAGTGACGAGTTTGAACAAAACACTGAATCATGTTGCTTACCTACCCCATAGAAGAAAGCTAGCTCACCCGCTGGTGCGCGAGCGGCCAGTACGTCTGACATGCTATATAGACAACTCTACAATGGATGCAAAGTACAATGGAACGCATTCTGCCATTTAATTACAAATGTAATTAACGTCCTCCGAAAGTCGATCGTTTGGCCGCAGCTTGACACGTTGGCATTGAATATTGGATCCATTTGCAGCTCGCATTTATTGCCGACCAAATTGTCGCCCGGACGCTCGACAAATATAGGAAAAATGGAAAAGACATATTGCTGTGTCTTAGCCAGCCACCGATTTTAAACTCTAATTCCTAATATTAAAGTTGGTTTTCGGGTGTTGCATTACTTAATAATGGTAGAAAGATTGGCAAAGTTTGTTGACACGGCTGAGTTGATGCGTAATCTCGTCTGGAGCATTCGTTTTGTGAACACGCGGCTCGAGTGGGTGACGGAATGGAAGATGGCTTTTTATTATCGCTTCTCTTTTTGTTCGGAACAACACAGCGGTTTGAGATCGCGCCTCAAAGGACCAGAGGGCTCGGAGTCAAAGCGTATTACAGCAATTAAAAGTATTAGGATTGTTGAGAGGTTTTCTTAAGTATTGGAGTAATTAAAGCTTTTATTCGGAGCTGTTTTTGACGTTAATGCTCATGAAGTACCGACCCGTAACTAGTTTTAGGTTGGAGGTTATTTGAGGATTGAAAACAGACTTTGATCGTAAACTATCAGACCAAAACGAAAATTATAAAAGCCAAATGAAGGATACATTCGAATGCGAATATTATGTAGGTATGTAGGTAGATACAACCTTTGCTCTAGTTTTGTAATGTACATTAAAGAGTTTAATAAAAGTGCGGCAAAGTTCTCTGTGTCTGTGTATGCGGCGAGCAGGAGGCAGTGATGAATGTGCTCATATTTTTGAAACACACACGCAGTACACGTGTGTGTTTCAAAAATATGAGCACATTCAAGAGCAAGGCATGGCTTGTAGCGAGTGCGGAATTCCGCTCTTAACCATAGGTTGTGAACGATGCCACTCGCGTACAATGAGTAACGTTTCTAACCAATATGTAAACCTACGTAGGATAATCACTGCACTTTTATAAAACTCTTCAAAACGATGAGATTTGCTGTATTAATTAATTACTAGGTACCTATTATTTACATTGGTAAGAGTAATAGCTTGCATAGATATCTCAAATAATGTAAGAAATAAATATTTTATGATGCGGACGAGGCGAAAGGAGTGTGTAAGGATCGTAGCAGGTGGCATTCTGTGGATTCTGCCTACCTCCGTGGGAAGAAGGCGTGAGTTTATGTATGTATGTGAATTACCAAATTGTCAAGTCTAAAAGTGACTAATAGGTTGCTTGCTTAGCTAATTCCTCGATTGACAAGAAGCAATCCGCTCGTCTCCTGCAACTTAATCTGTGATAACAAAGAAATAAGAAAACTCTCATGTCGTGGGCTTTGTTCGGTAACTTGTCGAGAGCGACGCGTGTGATTTGCATGAGACTCATACACGAGCGCTCATCGGGGCTTTGTTATTTAAATCAGCCATGTTTTATTAAATCACGTCTCTTTAGTGTTTGAGGTTCAAAAGAGAAAAGACGCACCGTTTAAAATAAGTGTTCTATGATGCAAGCCCGTAGTTTATTTGTAAAATACATGTTATTGTATTTAAACAGCTATTTCTAAACGATGGAACACAGATTTTAATCTGTGTTTCTGTGTTCCACGGGTGTCGCATCTGGTGGGAGCTCTCGTCTCATGCTATTCAACGTCAGCGCGTCGTCGGCGGCAGACAATCGCGGCTGCGGGCGCGCAATAAGAAATACCCATTAAACCGGCCGCGCCACCTGCGCCGAGCAGTCGATTGAGCAGTAGACTAACACTGAATGTTACGGCTGAATGGATGTTATATTCCACGATAAAGCCGCTATACAACGTTAAGCAATGTCATACATTGATACAACTGCAACATTTTAATGCAATTACCGACATTGACCAATGCATCGGCTAGCTAAAGATCTTTTGTATCGCCGTTTGACTTTCCTACCAATTAATTTTAAAATTAATTTTTATAGAATGAAACGCAGCCAAGTCAGCACGTAAAAATAGTTTCCAAAATGTATCTATCACTCATGACTAAACGGATCTTAAAGTAAAGCTCAAGAGCGCAAGAACATAGCACATGGCGCACCACTAGGGCGCGACGGCTGTGGTACCTACTCTACTCGACAAGTTAAAATATTCCACGCGAGATGTCGCGTCACAATGGCAGCCGCTGATTGAACACCCGCACCTCGCCGCACCGCCAAGTGGATAGGATCAGCAGGCCAGTTCCGCAGAACCTGTGAAAACGAACGCTCGTACACTCAGACATGCGTCTACGTACACCTAGCACAAACACACCGGCAGATGAGTTCACAGAATCGTGACTGACATGAGCTTGACATCATAGTTACAGTAACACGTTCGCATTTATGTGGGCGTATACGAGTTTTCGGTCATTGTACGCAGCCGGCCTTCTGTAAATATCTGTTCCGTGTCACCGCGCCGTCGATCTGATCCGCCCTTTCTAATTACTCAGAAGAATTTTGATTTTCACGCCGCTATACAAATGTACTTATTGTATTCCTGCTGCTTTAGAATTCTTCCACGACTTTGATGTATTGGAGTTTTTCAATGAAGAAAGTTGAATTGGAAATGGAATGGGTCAGCTGAGACGAAGTGAGATTGAAATTACGATACAGTTAAGATATTTTTCATCAGACAGTTATTACAAGTACCTAATTGTAAAAACGGGGGGGTTTTTACAATTAGATACTTGTACTCTAAGTTACTATAAAAGTCATGTTATACTTCTGCAACTGTTTTGATTCTGATTAATGAAGTTGCTTAATTTATTGAGCTACTAGAAATATCTTGATTGAGTTAACTAAGTACTGTTATAATTATATATATTACTAAGTATTGTAAAAGTTTCCTAAAATAAATTCGAAATATTTACAAACTAGTTTCGCGTAGGACGGGACCCCACATTTTGTAAATTGCTAAGTTAATGAGCTCTAAATAATTTCACTTTACTTACACGAACTAAGTTTATTTATTAAAACCAATATCTCTAAGGGTTCTAATTAAATTCTTTGCAAGTATTTGTATCGACGAGGCGGAACTTTGGGGGAACTTGTAACAAAAATGTTCGCTAAGCCGAGCTCGGCAACTACATGATAATACTACACAATAATAAGTATATATAGGGATCCCTTTTAAGCGTATTTTATCTGCTGACTTGTAAGAAACTATATTTGTGCGGAATACAGCTATAATTAGATTCTACTGTGTCACAGAGAGCTTTGTTTAAAATATCACGTTTTTAACCGACTTCATTTCAGTCAGACAATATAAAAAGAAATGATATTGTGATTTAAGTTAGCGCACATTACCGCATACATTAGTCTTTCGTTTTATCGGAGAGATAAATGTAAGCTACTAAATCGCGTCCGCCATATATTATATTGGGAACAAAAATACTCCATTCCATTAGTCGCTCCATTAAGTAAAGCCTCAGCGTCCGTGAGTACACATTAGCTAACTAACGCTCGCTATACATAGGTACGTAAGTAGCCCCAAACTAAATACTAACGCATAAAAGAAAACCGATGTGTTATAAATTATTAAAAAGCTCAATGATCGAGCAGATTTTATGCACGACTGTCCAGTCACTAGTGTAGTGGTCATTGTAAGTATATGAGATGAAGCTTCTGATAAAGGAAGCTAACAAATAGCGTTAGTAAACAGTGCCACCAATGTGTAGCGAGTGTACGTAATAGGAGCGCGTTTACAACAACAGTCATTTGGCCAGTCGATATGTCGAAGGTGGTCTTTAAGACAGTTTGATTACTTGAGAACTTCCCCACTTCTGTAGAGGAGAGGAGAGAGGGAGAGGGGCTGGTGAAGCGGTTGTTTCGCCCATTTTCCGAGTCATTGGCGAAAGACGACACGACTCGATGAGAATACAATAGTTATTCATGACTTTCGTCCGAAATATAAGTGATGTTTGATACACGTTTTGTGAAAGGTCTCGTAAAACTCAATGAGATGAAACTTTCACTGATTTAGGAATGCCTTTGCTCCACGTTGGGAATGCTTTGTTATAATGTTCTTCGATTGCTGGAATATTCTTGTTTGACGGAATGCCTTTAACCAGTAATTGAGCGAAAGAAAGGGGTGACCTGCTCCGACCCTGCCGTAAACGATAAGTTTAATGTAATACAATTCTTCTACTTATATTATGTTACCACCATATTAATAACCAAATAAGTAGTGTTGTATTTAAAGAGCACCAACAAACAGTTATTTCGTTTAACTTACTCAATGATTGCTCCTATTGTGTTTTATTTCATTTTAAAATTCATCTCCTCATCACTAAGCATCAGCCCTGCACTGGGAGGGGTGATATTGTGAGGTATTACAACACATGCGGGGGACGCGAGCGTGCCGCGACAGACGCCCCAGCCGGGACACATCCTGCAGCCAAGACAACAATAGATTATTAGTATAGTGGTAGCGAAATAATGGAATCTTAATGAATACAAATCACAATCTCGTCCATTTCATCGTATGTTATAATAACGTCTCTATCGTCTTCCCTATGAATGCACAGATCTCAATCCGCTCGGAGACCGAGGCGGTGGTGTTCACATGTATAGCCCTCGCTGCAGACGCCATTATCTCAGAGGCGCGGGGTATCGAACACCCAATCAACCATAATTCCTGCCGCTGCAAGATCGCTAAGATCCAGTCCGTGTTGGAGTATTCCGTAATGAGGCGACCCGATACCGCGCGGGCGCTGCAGCCACCAGGTATTTCGGGAGAGCGCTTGTACCAGGACGCAGGAATATGCAGAAGTTCTGCCGGCAACAGCTCATTGCCACCTTCTACTAGATACTCTATAGGAATGATAAAAAGTTACATCCATTGATTATTATTTTTTGACTTATTCAATTTGACAATTAAAGAATATTGTCATGCTAACTTTGTATGCATAGTAACATTACTATTTCCATGGTAAAGTTATAAATTAATATTTAATTTATTGTAATTTCAGCGAAGTTCTGTATCTAGTTCGGGTCACAACCATATTAAAATGATGTCACCAACAACATGGTTTTATTGGTGTCATTGAATAACCCATTACTTTGAAAACCTAGTCAATAAGTATAATGTCAGATCTTTCAAAATTACAGAGCTTTTATTCTAAAAACAGCTTGATTATCTAATTAACACGCGAGTTTAATTTCATAAGATACTTTATGAGAAGGTACAGCAACACTTCTGTGTTGTCGTGTAGTGTGTATCTCTCGGGTTCACGTGTAATGTCAGCGGTGCACGTTAGGAGCGTGCAGTGAAGGCATCACGTGAACCTAACCCCTTTGTAATGCGGAAACATTCTGCGGGGAACGAAACGTTTTGTGAGGAATAATGCGGGCTACTCTCCGATACTGTATGAGCATTTTGTTTATGGAAATAAAGGGACCTACAGGTCTGTATGTCAATAAAAAATAAAAAGTTTATAAAAACATAATAAAACATAATCTGAAAACTCTGTTGTTTTGTTTGAACGTGCAAATCTTCAGAACTGCTGGTCCGTTTTTAAAAACTTCGCTAATAGGTAGCTATGTCATCTTTGGGTGCAATAAGCTATAGTTATTATAAAAAGGGAGAAAAAACCAATATCCTTTATTTTATCAATTAAATACGTGTAACACTAGCTTTTGCCGGCGGCTTCGCTCGCGTTAAGAAGTATTATCTTTCACCCCCTATTTTATCCTCTTGGGGTTAGAATTGATCAAAATCCTTTCTTAGCGGATGCCTACGTCATAAGATCTACCTGCATGCCAAATTTCAGCCCGATCCGTCCAGTGGTTTGGGCTGTGCGTTGATAGATCACCATGTCAGTCAGTCAGTCAGTCACCTTTGAGTTATATATATTTAGAAGATGAGATCATGACTTAATTGGTAAACTAGTAGGTATCTGCTACATTGTTAAAAATATCTTAATACTTTACCAAAGTTCTAACGAAGTAAGTTTAAAATTTGCATTGAAGGATCTTGCGTATAGCAATCCTTGTAACATCGGAATGTAAATGCAAAAGGCACAAAGTTCTCCAAGCGGAAACATGTTAAGGCATCCCCTCAAAAATCATTCCGAGTGACGTGCGCCTCTTCAAGCCAAAACTATGAGCAAAGAGCGCATAGCTAAGCAGGGTTTCCACGCGGCCGAGCAAACTCGTTGAAGATCAATCTTTCAATTTCGCGGTCGGGCTGCCGGCGCCGATAGTTTCAATAACACTCGCTAATTTGCATGGAACAACCCTCATCATGCCACGTCACTAATAATAATTCAAAGAGTCCACCCGAGCGCGCCGCTCAGCTTGTTCAACCCTACAAATGCGATCTAATCGGTCTGCTAAGCCGTACAAATTCAATTAGCGGGATTAAAAGCGACTATGTGAGGCTAGCCTAGGAATATCACACGGCACATTGGACATTTTAAAAGTCCCCTCCCGACGTGTGCGGCGCCTCGCCTCGCGCCTTTGTGCCATTGTCACTAACAAATACTGTCTAAACAAATACGTCATAATGGCCGACCACACCGGACTAGTACCTACCTATCTGTTTTGACAGATTATTATGATATAATTATGTATTGTTGATTTATTATGTGACCTTTGAACGTTTATTTAGAGGCGTTAAATATTGAAATGCAGTTTGCATGCGCATTAGTGGGATGTATATAGTTCAATGTGAGGGTTTTACCTAAGTTATTATAATTAGTATTAGTGAACAGTAGTAGTTAGTCATATTCAGAAAATCGCTTACGAACAAAGACACACCGGTATAATAGGATTCTTCGCTTCCGTGAAATCACTAGCTTAAGAAAATGTTAGCAAGCATGGGATCAATTTCCACCTCCATAAACACAGCAAATTAGCTATTAGAGGAGGCGCGTCTGGCGCCCGGCGTGTGACCCTCGCATCTAAAGCGAAACCAGATATTTGCGGGACGGTGTTATTATCAATATAGGAACACAATTTAAAACAATACTGCCCTTCTCTTACACATAATCGCTGAAACATCTCTGTTCAACATTAGTTGTACAACGTAGGGATCACGGTGTTGGGTTCATAATAGTAATAATGTCTCTGAGAGGTACTTGCGGACGCTGTGGAGACAGCGAGCTTGTTTACTTGGAAACTACGAATGTGTAATGAATGTCAGTTGGAATTAATACTTCGCTGTATCTGTTTGTGTATATAAGAATGTATTTGGCTTTCCCTAGGTACTCGTGTTACCCAGTAACTGGGTTATATACGTCAGATACGCGGTCACCCCATGTAAAACACAGGTATCAGCTGCATCCGGATCACTGGTTCAGGCCATGGTCCGGAGCGAGAGGGATTGGGTCACCTCCTTCTGCGAAGCTGTAATGCTAGAGAAGGAGGTGGCGGGATGGGAGAGGGAGAGAAGAGTCCCCTGTCCCAGCAGCCGCCGCGGGAGACGCTCCGGGCGTCGGGAACCACGAGACGACTCCCGGCCACCGTAGACGCGGGTCTGTGAACGGTGAGCATTGGGTAGCTCACCGTCCGTACGTTGGGGCTGCGGATTGTTCGAAAGAGATACCGCGCCCCCGGAACGTAAAGGGCACATGAAGGAACATAGACGGGTTTTAGTCAGTAAAAGTCTGACATTCCCTCCCGCCCCGCCCAGGGCGGGGGAAGTTATATGATGATTTCCCGTCTTAATAAAAAAAAAACCGTCCGTACGTTAACTAACGACAGACCGTGTCGTCGGCGCGTTCGTGTTCCACGCGCGCCTCAAAGAGATGTCAGCAAACTTGGAAGGGGCCACTGAGGGCCGATGCCTGCCGGGGCTGCGGGTTGTTCGAAAGAGATACCGCGCCCCCGGAACGCAAAGGGCACATGAAGGAACATAGATGGGTTTTAGTCAGTAAAAGTCTGACACTCCCTCCCGTCTCGCCCACGACGGGGTTAGTTATTTGATAATTTCCCACCTATAAAAAAAAAGCTGCATCCGGATTCGACTGGAAATCGATACCAACATAGTTGGGAAAAGGCAGATGATGAACTACTTTTCTTTCCTTTAATAATAGCTTGTCATTTATTTTTGTCACAAAGTTATTGAGTTTGATTAAGATTGATGATTCATTGACAGATAGTTTCGTGAGATGCAATGAAAGACAATAGTCATAACAAAGAACAACAAAGAGTCGGCTACTATTCGCGTCCTTCATCACGCCGGGTAGCACCTACTCGCGCCTGCCGCCCGAGTCGCTCGGCCCGGCGCCGCGAGGTGGTGCACGGGGCGCTCATCGAAGGGTTGAGTGATTGATGTGTTCGGGAACACTTGACTTCTGAATTTATTAACGAGGATGAGTATTATAATGTATCGTTATATGATTCAACAAGACGGGTGCATGAGATTGAACAGGCATGGGAAGAAAAATATATTGCCCAAAGGAAATTAGTTTTTCGTAAAATAAGTTTTTAATGTTAACATTTTACATAAATAAACGCTGCTATATATTAAACCCATTTTTACGTAGTTTTATTTTTACCGAAATTCCCACAAAATAATTCACTTTGTATCGACATGTCGTCATAAAGGCAGCTGCACACTGCACCGCGCGACAAAAAGCGGTGGCGCGCCAAAAAATCGCTTGTTTTCTCAAACAGCGGAACAGTGATTGCGCGCTTGTTATCACAATAACTCCGCGGCGCTCTGTACGCACTGTGACGGATGAACTCTGCGGTTACAACCGGGCGGACCGGTTGTGTCGTTAGCAATCCCCCGGCCTCGTAGCAACAGCTATATCACAGCAAGATGACGTGAAGATACGAGTGGGATAACATTGAGTACTTTATTAAAAACTGAATCGATATTGAAATTAGTTAGCGGTACAATTTAGATGATATCTCTTAACCTCAGCATCGCTAGCACCCAGTGCGTACGTTACGCACAGACGCGTAAACGCATGAAACAAGCGCGTCCGCCGGCGTCGCCTGCACAAACACGCGATCGGAATGTTACAAAGCGAACAATTTGCTTTGTCCATCCATGCGTCGTGTTATTGCAACGCGTCCTGCAACACTTTATTTGGTCTTGTTGCGGGCTCCGCATATTGTTGGCGAAAAGTGATGAAAAATGTTGAACATATTGGCAAAAGAAACAGTTGATGTTTAAAATTGGTTGGTTGGTATATATGTATATGTATATATATATATGTATGTTTTATGTATAGGATTTTATACAGCAAATATATTTATGTATTAGTTTGGATAATTTTAGATATTTTGTACTTGTGTACAAATTAATTAATTTATATAATTGCATTGGGTTAATTTTTATTTTGTTTTTGAAAGTGTCAAATTTTGTTCTTTTAGGTACTTATGATTTGCACCTACCGGGTTATCTCTTCACCACCTTTGGTTGACTGGTAGAGAATGCCTAAGGCATTAAGTCCGCCTTTGTACTTTTGTTGCATAAAGTTTAAATAAATAAATAAATAATAAATAAATAAAATTAAAAAAATATACCGTTCTGAAAACCTGCATACGTGTAGGTACCTATATATTGTGTGTGTTTAACAACATAAACAAGCTAGGGAACAGTAGGTGATCTTAAGAATTAATAGCGTGAGATTTAATTGAAGGCACACTAGAAACATTTGCGTCTGAACAATCAGAAGTTTTACACAAAATCCACTTATAACAGAAAATCACTCATAAATCCATCTAGTAACGTTTGCCCTGAACAAACTACCTGAGTGGAGCGATTATATTGCTCATCAAAGTAGGCTCGCTGCAAACTTGGCGCGGCCCGCAATCATTTTAATTGGCTCGCCTCAGCGGCCCACTTCCCTCATTATCTCCGAGATTACTCTTCGCCATGAATATTTCGAGATCCCTTACCCCTCCCCCCGGGGGGGTCGAGTGGGGGGCTGACGGTTAATGCATTCCCCGAGTACACTTTTAATTAGTTTGAACTTGACCTGACGGAACTTCATTACATTAAAAATGAGTCATCGCTATCGTCCGAAGAAAAATGAGTGCAAGGAAATGAATTTTAGAATTTAATACCAGCTCTGTAATGTCTCCACAGATTAATGGAGTTAGTTGGCTGCACCGCTGTAATCGCGGAGATGAGTTTGCCGACTTCACTAGTCCTATCACAACGTTGGCTTCTGATGCACAAGTAACTCGAAATGTGTGAAAAAGTAAAACTTTAGTTATCAGTCTTACTACTAACCAGAGCATGGCGGTTGATTTACGTCGTTTTTTTAACTTACTTAGTTTCATAGAGTCTGCAGATAAAGAGACAAGTTCAGAAGAAAACAAACCGAAGAGAACAGCAAACCATGATCGAACACTAGATCTACTACTGGCGCTGACTCTACAATAGAAGCTATGTTCGCCACCCTTTAAACAAATAAGTGACCTTATTTTATGAGAATACCACGTTACAGTCCTGACATTTCATATTGAAATAGCTGAATTCAGAATAAAACGCCGCCCACGTCCTACAGGGAGCGGGACGCACTGGAGCGATCCGAACGACGCGGATCGCACAGAATGATATTCATGGTCGGATCACAGGGAAGAGGTTTTTCATTGCTTTGCTCATAAATGAATAGTTGATGTGTCACGAGCTGTAGACTGGCAAAGGTAGTAGTTACTGTTGTATTCAGTGATCTGCGCCGGTGCTGTGGCTGGATGCTCACTCACATGTCAAAAAGGGTATATTCAAGCTCTAGTATATTATAATGGTTTCTGAATTTCAGACTACAAACGATTCTAGAGATATCAATGTTTTAGTGCATGTCTTCGTCATTTAAGTTCTTAACAATCTTCATAACGCTAATTCCATTAGACTAACATGACCCAAATTCTATAATCTAATTTATCAAATCAGTCTTAAGAAAGTTTTCAAGAAAATGTCTACAATCATCACTGCCCCCCCCCCCCCCCCACTACTCCCCGCACCCCGCGCCGCGTCTCCACCTGTCTCAAGTCACTTCAGACGCGCATTTGACAAATGGCCGCTTCAAAGAATTAATGGAACACAGAGCCCTGATACAACATTTTCCGAAGTCGCGTTGTTTTGCGCGGACAAATGTTTTGCATTGTTAATACTGTCGTGGAGTAGACAAAACAGAAGGTCTGCGGGGTCTCATGTACATACTAAACGATCGTTCAATTCTCTTACTGTAGATCCTGCAATACGTATATTTTAAGGTAATTTTTTGTGACCACAATAAGTCATCATAATTTAATCAACAAACGTTTATAGGAAGAAAGTAAAACATTAAGTTACTAAAATAAAAATAATTATATCGGGTATAAGGGACATCTATCCTCAAACTGAAACATGAATTCTCTATTCTGAACTGAGTATCCGACAGCAAGATTTTTTTTAGGTCAACAAATATCGTTATTGCTATTAGTATTGTTAATAGAGGGACGACTAAAAAAGCAACAAACCAATTTTTCAAAGTTGATCTGCCGAAAACAGGAAAAAAAAAACTAAATTTTCCTGCAAGAAATTCCACTTGTTCTGAAGTCAGAATAGTGTTCTAAGTGCACTGCTAAACTTTGAGGATAGGTGTCCCTTACACCCTGTATATGTGTTATGTGGATAAATACTGCTCTCAAGGTAACACAGAACTGTTTCTTCTTAGCAAACCTTCGGCAATATATCCTTAAAACAAATCAAAGTAAAGAGTGCATTTCAATATTATTTTACACTGTGATATCGCACCGATGCCGCACCAGATCGCGTCAGATCGCGTCGGTTCGCGTCTACCCGGGCGATATTGCTCCTGTCATAAATTCAATTGAGGAATTCTTGAATCCGAAACGAATTTAAGTATTCAAATATTTGAATTAGATTTAAGGTCAAAGGTTGAGACAAAGGATCGGTTCCGAATTGTTAAATTTATGAAATATTCGCAAGTTTTCAATTAATATTGCTATTTGTACTTTGAAGAAGGACGCTGCGAAAGCTGTGGTTACATTGTTTCATAAATAACGACACTGATTGGGAACCATGGCGCCTGTGAGCATCGACCGACACCGAACAGTTGTGTCTTCATAACGAATTGCTTCTCACACTGAGACTTTAAACCAAAACGGGAACAATTGAATCAACTTAGAGATAGAGAGAGATTCCCATCTACTTATTTCATCAAACGTAAATAGATTGTACAACATTAAAACCTTTCGAACCCACGAAAGCCGAAAGTGTTCTGTATCATTTCCCAGCAGTGTTCAACTGAAGGAGTGTCGCAGATCACTGTACCGAGCCGTTGCTCAGCTCTCCAGTGAGCCACTCAAAGGCGCAAAGGAATACGGGTTCCAAGCGTAACTGGAATCAGAATCACACTACTTTGTGGTCTTAGCACGAATTAATATCGTCGTTTATTTCGTTAGCGCGCGCCCCTCACTCGCACAAGATAAATAATATCATCAAACGTACCGACTGTTTATATTTTATTTTATCCCCGTTTGTGTCAAAGGGTCCTCGACTTACACCAGTATAATTCGGGTCGCTTACGTTTTAAACTGGGTCGGATGATATCTTCCTACAACTTCGCTCCTTGCAACCTTGATACGGGACTTTGAACCCTATTGGTACTGAAACAAGTTTAATTGGAATGCAAAGGGAAACTGTGCAAGGTTTAGCAGATGAATTCGGGTGTTGCGTTCTCAAAGTCGTAATTTAGACTTTGTGTATTTGTAATAGGGATAGTGTTCGATTGTACTGCTTGATTGTCAAGCACTCGAGGTAAATTTGCAAAGGTGTAGGCGAGTATGTCATTGGAGCCGGTATTTCGTTTCCCAGGAGCGACACAAGCCGTCACACAATAGCTACAGCAGAGGATACATGACGTCGTGTTCACTTTGACGTGTTCTATCTAACGCGCGGTAATAGACGCCTCGCCGAGGGACCTGTCTGTCTCCGCACACTGACATGACAAAATATATACATTGAACACAATTTTATGCTTATTATGGTTTTCTTATTCGCTGTCTGGAGTACCACTTGGGGTCGCCACGACTTAGTTGCAAAGTTGGAGCTAGCACAGCCAACCATTTTATTTATAAGAGCATCCTGAAAATTTGGTTGGGTGGTCAGTGAGTAGCTAGGGATTTTAAATAAATTCCTAGGATGCTTTCAAAAATGGTCGTGTGGTTGTATGGAACTAATAACAAAAGTCTGTCGACTATCAGCAATAGTATAGTTACCAAGTAATATGAAATCATTTACGCACTTTAAGACACATTTTCAACCCTTTATCATATTTCCAATAAACTTGGCATGTTTACCTGTACTGAAACCTGTCAACTGTGTGTTACATGTAGATACATACATCGGTATGTTCATATCATATAGACGTAGTGTATACATTCAATAGGCTTAGCTTGTGGCCAGATTGGATTCCTCAGATGAATAGGTCAGTGGAAGCCTGTTTATCTACCGATACTGATGTAGCAGCCGTGAAGATATTGTAAATTACTTATAATACTTGTTGTTAAGGGAAAAAGAGAACAAAAATACTCACATTATTTATTTTCTTTCAGCTCCAATAAATACGTAATTGATTACCAGCTGTAAAAGCGACCCCAGTATACAAAAGCGGAAATAAACCACTTGATGTAAATGAAAGGTACACTTGAAACAAAAAATAATAATTAAAAGCTCGCTTCACAAATATTCTTTATTTTGGATAAATCAAAGCTGTATGTATGGCGGGTGTATCAATTGATCTCTACCACGTTTTATATTTCCCGCCGTATGATTTGCACTGACAGCGATGGAAATTAAATCTTTTGATAGGATGTTGCGTTTTCATTATAACAGCCATGATTTAAAGTGATATGGAAATTGTATTTTTAGAGCAATTTTGTTGTCTCCGCGCTGAATATCGAACGGTTTAGATATTCTGTTTGCTTCGGAATGTTAGTACAAGCATATCGATGTAAGCCTTTCAGCATTAGCCTGTCTTCTATGATAACAATATCTTTTGAGTTAACCAAGTAGCAAATAACTCTCTTATAAATGGTATGTAATGAATACTGTAGGTTTAATTTTCAAACAACTTATTAATAATAATTAAGTTTAAACTATGTACAGTTGAAACTAAGTACAAATTGAATCTACATACATACTTAATTATTTTAACATAATCGAAAATATTAGTTAATAAAGCTGTCTAATCTTCATTATCTAATGTGATGACAACAGTTGGAAGCCTTACGTGTAGATGTCGAGAGACGTATATTTATGTGTCATAGTGTGTGAGTCTGGATGTATACCTGGTTGATGATAATAGGTGCGCCAACATATAGGACACCTACGTAATTTGCGAAATGTGGGTGTAGATACCGCCAACTCTAGATATACCATTGCTTAACACTTTAGGGTAATTAGTCATGATTATTCTGGTTACAATCTTAAATAAATTCAAATTATAATCATAACGAGAGAAAACAGTAATTCATCAAAACTGACACACTTTCCTCAGTTTCCACTGATTCCCATTCGTATAGACTTGTTGTGTATGAAGCAAACGATGAACGCCAAACATTTTGTAAAGCTATGCTAAACTCATTCAACTCAATGTACAGTTTTAAACATTCTTTATTCAAATCAAAAGCGCGCCAAAGCATAGGCTGAATGTTGTACCATTCAGTGCCCCGTCTCATTGAGTTTAAGCACTAACAGATAAACTCAGAAGTACAGTCCGCGAGGCGTAAGCTGAGCTTTGCATTTAAAATAAATAAAATAAATAAATAAATATCTTGGGACAACTCACACACGGCTATCTGATCCCAAGCTAAGCAGAGCTTGTGTTATGGTAACCAGACAACTGATATACATACTTATATAATTTATAAATACATACATATTATAGATAAATCACACCCAGACACAGAACAAACAATCATGCTCATCACACAAAGTTTGTCCTGGGTGGGAATCGAACCCACGACCTCCGGCTTAGCAGTCAGGGCCACTAACCACTAGACCAACAGGCCCGTCAATTTGTGTGAGTGATTACCAAAAGTAGAGATTTTGGTCCGGTTAAACCCGGTTTCAGCCAATCAAAGACGTGCAGCACAATAGGCCAACATCACACCTAGACTATCTGTTACTACACACCTCCACTTACATGAGACCTCTATTTACAACTCGAACTATCAGTTATACTCATGAGAACTTCATGCAGAATTTGAACTAGGAACCAGTTTACCTACAAGCATACATAGAAGTTGAAAGCATTCATACGCTATGCCCGAATAGTAGGCAGGACACAACCTGCTATGTCTCAAGTGATGCACATGTATAGTGATGCAACTTCTCATAGTGCTTCTGAAGAACACTATGAGAAGTTGCATCACAGAGCTACAGGTTTGTATAAAGTCAAAGTCAAAGCATTTATTTCAATTAGACCATTTACAAACACTTTTTCTGTTGCTCGTTCCAAAACGTAGGTCTCTATGGAGAAGAACGAGCAAGAAACTCCATGGACATTCTTTTCCTTCAATTTGGTTTTTACAAATTCTTGTTAAAATATTCCTTAATATCGATAATTTGATAGCAGTGGAGCTTCTGTACACAGTAGTGTAGTGTGCAACGTTAAACGCTCGCTCATTACGCTGGCTGAGCGGCGGCCGCCCTTGCCTCACATTACGAGCCTAACTTCATTACGTCGTGTATTTTTGTTTGGTTGGTACATTGATACGCTGCTTGTGTTGGCACCATTGTGTGCACTCGGAACTCCACGGTTGTTGGTGTATTGTATTACATTGTGAGGTGAAATAAAACAAGCTATGAAGTTATCGGTTT
Source organism: Caradrina clavipalpis (assembly GCA_932526535.1). Taxonomy (NCBI): domain Eukaryota; kingdom Metazoa; phylum Arthropoda; class Insecta; order Lepidoptera; family Noctuidae; genus Caradrina; species Caradrina clavipalpis. Next base: position 15,374,166 of record OW052104.1, on the reverse strand, counting down.
TATACGTTTTGAGAACTAAAAAAAGTACCTACAACTTACAAAATAATTTGAAATATATTTTGTAAGTAAGTTGTAAGTAAGTTAGTATTTTTATATACTTTGAACTTTAAATTCTTGAATTATTTTAGCATGTCGCATCTTATCGTACCTATACGTACCCACTCGTAGATTGAATACATAATTATTACCTAAGTATTAATACATGTTTAGTTATAAATTTGATAGTATAGATAGTCATAGAAGTCGAAGGATTACTCCAAGGTATCGCCACAATAATAACATGATCGCTTGCCCGGACTTACTGCCAAGTGATTAAGCCATGGTCGTAATCTGCTGCGTGGCTCGTATGTTACATACTGTACCTAGATATATTGTACACAGTGGAGCATACATGTCCAGCCACTGACAACATTGGGCGCGTTGCTCCCGGTCGGGGTGGGCGATGTTGACTGTACCAGGAAATCTGTTGTTTTACCTTCTACTGGCATTAGAGTAGCTTGGGGGCTGACTTAAAACAATGTTATTTCTTCTTTACACCATCTAAGTAACATGACATACCTATCTTATTCTCTTGTTCCATTGTTTTTCTGACAGAAAAAATAAGACCGTGTATCTATATACTAACCCACCTGTAAGCCAGTATTGCTTGCAAACACTACTAACAGATATAAGGATTGTACTGGCCGACTATGTCTCTAGAGCACGCTTCGTAATTGGAAAAGTTAACAAAAATCTAACATAGATTATTTTCCTCCCTATTATTATGGTTAGATCCGATGTTATCTCGTAGGTATTATTGCAATTATGATCAATATAAAACGTGAAGCGTGCAGCTTGAATATACCGAATAATAACATTGACTTTGTCGTTAAAACAGTGTCTTGATGAAAACAATTCAATTAATCTAATCACAATCTTTCTACGACATCGGCTTCGGAGGAGTAATTGTGCGTGAACCTCTCTGCTCCTGTAGCCACCTCTCTCCTTCCGCATGTATAATTTACGCGGCGCCATCACAACTTGTGATGTTCCTTATCTAGCATCGCGCCTGTTTTAATTAAGACTTGTAATCATTGAGAATTAATGTGATGGCACGCTTTTATCTGCGATTCTACCTGAGTGGTTGCCATTCATTTGAGATTTATCTGACCTGTCTTTGTCAAATGATTTCTGTTAAAGTAGAAGCTTTAAGGCGTAACGTTTATTAACTTTTTTTTTTACTTTATATATTAGTTTTGTGCTATTTTCAGGCAGAACATAGTGCACATTGTCACACACCAGTAAGTAAAACTCAGCTAAAGGAAAATGTTATGTCTTTAACCTCTTCGGGCACTGAGCACTGACTACTCTCACGAAGTGAATACAATTATCTTGTTTCCTATACTAGGTATTTCATATTCTTAAATGACTATTTTATTTATCTAAACGAGGATATGGAAAATAGAATTGTTAAAGATTATATTATCATTGCATACAACTAATACCAAGCGTTGCTGGCGCACAAGCATTGGCTCCAGCGCAGCTAAGCCTCGCCGGCTGGCTGGGGTGCTGTTGGCAGCGGCGGTAATCTCTAGCTCCATCTCCTCCTTGTATCGATTAGCTGGTATCTGTACCGGCCTCACTAGTGTAATTCTCATAACGGTACACATTCCTCTTGTCTCCTTGCCAACAGCCATTACGAGCTAACGATATGAGCGCGCCGCTCGTTTGTCAACGCTTTGTTACTGACTGTACTTTGCTGAACGTGTTTTACACGAAACGAACCTTATAAATAAGAAAGTAAGGTTCGGAATGAAGGAGTAGGTACATAATGATATACAAATTAACAGAGATAGTTAAATATTATTCTTGTGAATTTTGATTTAATGCTACGATCATTTTATTAGTATCCACATATCGTTTTTAGCTTTCGTCAGAAAATACAACTTAACCTTACTTTCACTAAATGAAGGAAACCTGCGCAGCCGGTTTTCGAGAACTTTGTAAAACGTGAAAACTTCAATAGTTATCCTTTCATCTTGTAAATATAACGTGTGGTCCTTATGTACGAGTTTGGTCCTAATCCCCGCATCGATGAAAAGACTTGGCTTTTACAAGCTGCCCGTAAAGATAAGCTGAAATCTTATCTGTAGGGTTATAAGGGCCAGGTAGGGATCGCTCTTCGACCCTTTGGGAGCTTTTATGTTATCCTTATTTTCCTTTGAGTATGTATAAGTAAAAGAGAACGTGGTACACATAGGCTTGAACTATCGCAGAATCTGAAATCACAGGAACTAATAACATTATGACCACACTGAATAGAAAGGTGATGGCTAAATGACTGCCCCCGGGGCAGTCACACACTTGGAATGTATAAGAATCTTATATAACCCCATGATATTTAAAAAATCATTCATGAATTATGTAGTGTTTAATACTTTCCTAGCACTTTCGTGAACTATTAAACATAATAAAGTATCTCAATTGCTTTTTAAGCTATTTTTGTTTGACAGACCATGTTTGACATTTCTCCACATTGGAAAAAGAATAAACAAATCGTTGCTAGGCAACTGATTTTTTGGCAGTTGTAAACAACCTTTTCCAGTCATGTGTTATTTCCATAATATACATTATTAAACCTAACATGGCTAGTACGTGCTCTAAATGCGAGTTTGTTTGGTTGTTACTTTATCAGGTTATGTTATGAAGGAAAAGCCGTCAGAACCATATAACTCGATCTAATTATATAGCCTCGATTCGTTAGGAAAAGAAAGAAAAAACTTGCTTTTTTTAAACTATAACACGCAGAATTGTGTAGAAAGCATAATGCAATAATCTTAAGTAATATTGCAAGTAAAAACAATAAAAAGTATTTTTGTATGCCGGCTTGATGAATCGAAACGTGGGTCTTTCATACTAAATAGCATTATAATAACGCACATAACACACGATTGATTTTAAAAGTAAATTAACATGAAGTATGCTGTATTATAACTTATATCAATTTTATTTGAGAAGAAAATCTTAATTAGCAAAAATGTTTTGAATACCTGAATTTTGTGATAAAAAACTTTTTCACCACAACCATTCGCTTATAAATATGCAACCTCATTTTCGTTTTAATTTTATTCTTTTTCAAAAATGTCAAAGTGTCAGTTGGAGAAAATTATATACTGTCACACACAGCTTCTTTCCTTTTTAGGCAATATTATTTTACCATTTATTATTATTCCCTAAAAGTACCTGAAACTTGTTTTACATGAAATACTAATATTTAGCCATCCAGCATTACATTGTGCTAGGTACCATATTTATATATTACTATGGGGCAGTGGGGCACTGGTCGATACTTCCATTTAGCCATCTCCTTTGTGTTCCAGCAGTGAAAACACGATAGACTGATTATGTATGTTATGTATTAAATAAGATGATGATACAATGGATTCGTGAATGTGGAGAAAGTGTTTATAGACTGTACCGTGACACAAAACTCTACAAATTGTTTTATAGCTTGTTATATTCATACTCCAAGAAAACTAACTCTTTCTGCGGGGCAATCAAACACCCCTTGTTGGTTCAATAAAGCCGGCGCTCGACCGGCTCGAGCGGCCGGAATCTTCACCGTCCGGACGGCAATGCCCAGGAGATTCATACGTTTGGCAGCCGTCACGCCACCGTGCGATGTCCTGCTCTATTGATTTCTACCTTTCATGTTCGTAGACGTTTGTAGCCGAACAAAGAATGGTCGTTCTGATGAATTTAGCATGTAAGCATAAAAAGCCCAAGTGTCATAAAAGGAATACTGCGTAGTAAAATGTTTCAACAGGACAAACTTTTTTTAGTTCGGACTTCAGATTACTGGGCTATAAAATCTCATAAAAAGAACTCTCTCTCTCAAAAACTACCATCATATTTATCTACCCTCAAATCTGAAATAAAAACTAGCCGGCAAGGAGGCTTAAGTGCGGTTCAAGACCGGAGCGGAAGTGACGTCATTGTGACACGGTGAGCCCTGATAACTGAGCTCCACAGATTTATAACTGGAGATAAGGGAAGATGACTCGCGTTACAGTTCCGATGCCGCATACTATTACACATCTTATGAAACTCTCTTTTTATTGAGAGCATTATTTGTACACTTGTGGTCATAAATGGACACGGAATCAATGACCTAGTGCATTTCTTATGAACTTTTCTCTGCAAGTTGTTCTGAAAACTAAAGAAAACTGAAGAAAAGTTTAAATGTGATCGGCGTATCTGGTCGTAATTTCTTTTTAAATAGTTTTTCTACAATTTTATGCAATGATTTAAAGCCTCGCTTACTGTCATTACTTAGTTAGATAGTACAACTATTATTCCAATATGTATTAAATTTGACTATTCTTCCAACAACAATGCAAGCTTCTCCATTCACCCAGAGTACCTCAACCGCACGTCATGAGCACAAAATGGATCACCATCTCCGCGAACCCCCGTCTGTGGCGTCACATCAAGTCTGCCTTGCTAAGACTTCAGTCCGCCGCAACTTACTCCAAGTATCTTTACTTCGATAAGTACTCGGCGGTATTGCTTTCGATGAAATAATCGCTAGCGGAACTAAGGACCAAGTAATAAGGACCGAATAGCGGGGACCTAAAGACAAACTCTAACAGATCCGATAGTGAGGCTTCCGAGATTTATAACTGTAGATAAAGATATTAGGAGGTTTTTGTCTTAATTGGGAATGTCGTGTTCCGGTTCGGATTAGATAACATTTAACAATTGCTAGGTCAGTTCTTTTTAAGTTACATTTTAATAAAAATATAGAATCAATATTTTATAAAAATCTTTTCAGTGTAAATAACAAAAATAAGTAACTTGAGATACATTAGTGATGTAAGAAAATTTGAAAGCGCTCAGTACAAAACTGATTAACAAAAAGTTAGCCCGTACGATGTCTCCGCCAAAAATGTGCGACATTTTCAGGCTCATCTAATAGTCATTACGGTCAGATACCAGTTACTCACGTAGCTATAGCGTCGACTTCAAGCCCCGAGTACTTGGAACACTGCCTATTCCGAGAGGAAGCGCTGCTATAGATACTACTGCTGGGAGCCGATATCTGGTAGTAAATCACCACAAGACTTAGTGCGTAGAGCCGCCGCTATGCAATGTGCGTCGGCTTCCCTCCCGGACAGGAGGGTAATGGATAAAACATTTAATTACTGCACACATCTTGTGGAAGTCGGTTCAAGAGTTACTATTGAGTGGTGCGAAGGGCGAAAGAGGGCGATGTTTTGACATTTAACGATATTTTTTTACATTATTTAGTTACATTATATGTCTGACTTTTTACTCACATGTTCACGATTACTAATACTAAAATTAAAACTTGAATTATCTTTATTACATAGATTTTTTATGCTTGCGGATACGCATAAAAATAATAATTTTGAGTTTGAACAAAAATGTGACAATTGGAATAGGTACCATACGACTATATACGAAGTGATATCATGCGCATAATAATAATATGTTGGAAAGGGTGAAAGGACCCAACTTGCGACCACTCAGAGTAAAAGACCACTCGGAGTTATTCTGAAACAAATGATACGTGTTCGTAATAACGCCAGTTAAATACACCTAGGTACTCAAAATCATAATAAATAATTAATTCGTTTAAACAAACAAATTTTTCAGCTTCGTAAGTAAGGCTCGCCTCCTATTACAAAGGACTTACACGTACCAAGCGAGTGAAATGTGTGTGAACTTACTGCAGGTACATCTCTGTCTAACAAAACACAATTGACGCTGGTCTATCCACCCGCTATCGCTTACGCCTTGTGGCGCCGCGCTGAGCGGGTAAAGTTGCGTTAGTGCAATAACGCTGCGTGTTCTCATTACTGTGTTATTAGTGGAGCCGGAGTTCGTCGGCGGGGCGCGCTGCTCACCTACTGCAGCAAGGAGGAGAGATTGTGTTCACTACATCTTTGCAACTGAGTGAAGGAGTACACCTACATAATACTTTTGTTATATTGTTTTTATTTCTTGATTTGTGTATATCTTTTGTTGGAGATCCTAAATAAATAAATAAACTGTTTAAGAGCAGAAATGTTCTTTTTTCTTTTATATTCAAATAGGCTGGCGTTTAACCGCAACTCACCTGATCTCGTGTGATGATGCGGCTTAAGGAGGAACACGCTTGCCAAGGAAGAACCGGTTCACTCATGTCTTGAAGATACCTAGGTTACACATATCAGGGAAAAGGGAGGCGAGCAATGAATTCCACAGTCTGGCAGTTCGCACAAATGTGTAGTACTTACTAAAAAGTTTATTATTACTTTTAAAACCTTTTTTTCGTAAAAATTTGCAAAGAAAACTTGGGTCTTTGTCCTTCAAAAAAGACCTTCAGAAAGATCCCAGAAACAGAACCAAAAATAAGATCGCAATGATGAGTAGGACATGGCTTCGTTCACTGTCTCTTTACATCCCTTATAGGCGTCAGACTACGGGCTAGTAGTCTGACTCCCTGTGTCTACTATTAGATAGACTCAGATTAGTGATTTCTAATACTCTACAATCCTAGAAAATAAATTGTTGGAATAACTCGTGCTAAACTGGTTTATCACAAACAATGTGAACCGAGTAAGTTGCCAAGTCAACATAATGAATAACATTCCTGCCCAATATTGTTATTAGATTTAGAACTCAATCCAGTCATACGTGAGTTGCAGATGCTCGAATACTTGTGTTAATAATAACTTAGTCTGCTGGTGTGGACTACTCCGGCCGTAGGTTGCTCGCTTCAGTTGCAGACCGCCCAAGTATTGCGGTACATACGCGGCAATGTATGGCGAACTCGCGGTGAACTTTGTGATTACTTGCTGTTATTAGTAATGTTGGACTGGGAAGTAGTTTCTCTGGATGTGGCGCGTTTTGTGCGAGTTCCTACGAGGACTCTGATGTGTGAAGTACTTCTCCGTAGTTTGTGCGCTGTTATGCGTTTCTTGGTGTTGATTATTTTAATTAATTCAATATTTTTAATTTTGTTAGATTTAAATGCTTAAAATAACTCAAACTGTAACTATACTAGCTAGCTCTAATTAGGCAAGAATCTTATTTCTAATCTCCGGGATTAAGCAACTACTGTGCCAATGGAGTTTATATTTGCATCTAAAAACATATAGGTATAGACCCCCTAAATTAAACAAAATAAAAAATTAATCATCTCTGTTATAAAATAAGGAAACCGATGAACAAATCGATTACATTATGTAACTAAAAGAAATATCAGTCTGCACAAATCGCATAATGTTACAACTGGCCCCCGAACTATTTACAGCTCGCATTACTCAGTGCACGCGCTGCAGCTCAATAAAGCAGCTCGCACGTCTGCGTATATCGCGGCTACAAGTCGCCGGCGCTGCCAACCCGCCGCTAACCCGTGACGTCGTAATGTTTAAAAGAAAGCTATAACAGTTTGGCCGCTCGCCGCCTGCCCACGCTACAGATGAGTACAGAAGGCAAGATTCACTCTACGAGCGGAAACTGGCGCACGAATTTATATGACAGTCACGAGTGTGTTTTCTCCCGCTGTATATGTGATGTACATTCTCGCTCATGACTTCGAGCCGACCTTCTGCCGTGCCTGCCGCGGGCCGCACGCCCGACTCCCGCGCCGCCGCCGCGCACTTTATGGCCCGCCGCTGCCAACGAACGCATAATTGTTTTTAATGGCACGCACTTGTCTTTGTGGAGCGCTCGAGATTTAGATGTAGTCTCTTTTATGGTTGTTCTAAAGTGATTTCTGCTGTAATTACACAGACGCAATCTGTATTTTTATTTATAATGTGATGATAGACATCAAAGTTTTAACACACGATTATGAAAATTAAGTGTTAGGTATCTCTTAACCGATGCCTAGATACTTAAGTCCTGGAAACAGATCAACGACAAATGCCATCTGGTCCTTTGACAGACTACTTTCCAAGTGCATGGTATCTCAAAATAGCTTGTTGTAACAATCCTCAGTGTTTGCGTCTGCACTACATTAATTAGGTATATCATTAGCTTAGCTTCGTTATTTCACGATATGTACAAAGCAATATAAAACTATTACACCTATTTATCATTTACATTAACTCAAATGCAGTTTTTGAACAATATTACCTAATAACTGTAGTTATTTTGCCCGTGTCTGTGTAGCCATTTGTTTACAAAAATACTAGTCGAGTACTAGTTTGAGCAATATTCTGGAGTAGAGGCAGCCACTCAATGTGAACGTACGAAACGCCGCCACCGTCCACAAAGACCTAAAGTCAACAGTAACGTTCATGGGAGAAGTTTCAAACTGTTTAGTCACACTTTTCACATTTTCATGTCCTTAGGCACGAAATTTGGTGCCGCGCACCTAAGTTTTTACTTTTCACAAGTTTATGGCAAATTGAACTGATTTGTTAGAATAACTGAAAATACAAATATGTAACTGAACCTACATACCTACGTTGGTATCAACAGTACAGCGTACTGTATTGACTAATCATTATCTAAATAATTCTATTGTGGCGAACGAAAATAACATTAAAATAAACACAAACATTATTTCAATTCATTGAAACCAGATTACCATGAAAAGTCCCTTTCAACCAATTTAACTTTATAGTAGGTACTTTATTAGAACATATATGTCTATGCTTATCTAAATCTAACTAGTATTTAGAAACGTTTCACTGGGTTATTGTATTCGTAACTGTTCCCGAATATCTGTACTATCAGATTGCATGTATAATTATGTGTGCAGTATTTAGTAGGCACATGCCGTCTTACTGCCGAGCTCTTGACTAAACATCCCAATCTGATTTCAAGTCTATAACACTATGCAATAATGTGTACTAAGCAATATTTCTTACCACCTCTTACTCTAAAACAAACCTTAACTTCGCACCTTTAAAGCTTAATTTCCAATGCAATAATTTGAGGTAGTGAATGTAAGGCTAAGTACACACTAGCGGGACAACCGATCAAATAGTTTGTCGTCCAATTACGGACGCGCGAGTGTTGGTTAATAGCGAGGCGTCGGCACAATGAAACTTGACGATGCACGGCAACTAGGGGCGACGCTTCGGTACTTATCGGGACGGTTAGCGGACAGCTTTGTCGAGCTCGAAAGTAATGATTTCACATGACGTTGCTTTCTTTCCCGGGGTTGGGTTTTTTGGTCGAGGGTGACCCTTTGAGGTACTTGTCATAATTATACTTTGAAACCCTGTATTTGATGTCATATTTACAAAAAACTGTTTTTATGATGTTATTAGTTATTATGTTAATAGTTATCGGAAATAGTAATAATTTCCGCTAATAATTAACAGTTTAAATAGTACTGTGTGTATTTGCGAACATGTGTAATTTACATAGTTCAACTTATTTAACTAATCAAATCATTATTTCCATTGAATCGTAACTATCAATAAAACTAAATAACACAAAATAAGCAAACAACTCGCTCATTAAAGCACGCATCAACGCGTAAAATAAAGAGTATATCATATCTATTAAATTCTAAATCTGCTGCATTCAATTATAAAGCTCAGTACACACTATTAGCCCGTCCTTATTCGCACAGCGTCCGTACGTCACCAACCAGTTTATCGGTGACGGATGGCTGGACGCAGGTGTAGCCCGCGCTTTACGTTACAACCAACCTTTACATATTCCACGCACCTTATATCCACGAGTGAAGGTCTATTTTTGTTTGTGTTATAAATGAGTTATGTTTGTAATCCTCGTTACAACTTGATATAGGGCGATTGACACAGGTATGTGGGATGTGGGGATGAACGAATGAATATATCTGTGCTGAAGCTATTTTTATCCACATAAGGGGTAACACCCTGTGAGCGATAGGGAAGTAAGATAGTGACCGTAAAAATCGTTGTGTTGTGTATTAGGTGTACTTTTCCTTATTTTTTGCTATCTTTGACAGTGATAAGGTGGATTCTGTTATGAGCGTTTTACATGTTTTCCTTCTTTCTAAAAAAATCGGAATAACATTTGGTAACACACACATTGGACACTCAATTTAAAATTCAAAGCTACCATAACATTAAAGGCAGCCACACATCTCATTATCTATAAAATATTTTTTCTGCATTGACTGTAAAACATGACAACAGACTGCGAACCAAAGGATCATCTTTTATCATTTCCCCGCACGCCAGCCAACTCGACTCGTAAGTTAACTAGTGGCACAATCGCGTATCAATCATCCACTCCCGTATTTAACGAACCAAAAAACTCAGCCTCACAATGGGGGATGACTTTGAATAAAACCCCCCATCCCCGGGGGAGGGGCGCGGGGGTGGAAGGCTATCAAAAACACATGTCCTGTAACGTAGCGCCTATCGGCTTGGTGGGGAATCTTTCAATCGTTATCTTTTATTCTGTGCCGAGCCCCCGTTGTGCCGCCGAGGTGGTTGATGTAATGGGAGAAAGCGACCAATTAAAACATTAATGAAAATGATTGCCTAATTGCAATCTGTGAGGTTTTGTGTCCCTATTTCTTGGCATGTCATGCGAATCACAGTTCCAAAATAAATCTTGATTACAATAAAAACAACATTGATTTTAGCAATCGGCATATTGTGATACCGTCTTACTATCTTGTTACTTACTCCTATGTTGTTATTGTTGGATCATGTAGTCAAAGTACGGTAAACATTGCTGAGTCGCTAAAAATAATTCTATCAAACGTGATTGATTGTATCTCGCACTACTATCGCTTTTGTTTTATCAGCTAGATTGACGTACAATATTAACTGATAGCTAGAACCTGTCTGTAACAAGTATATGATTGTTGAAATATGATTACAGGATAATTAATAATTGTGTGTTTCCCAATAAAAATAATCCGTTTCGAAGGACAAAGAAATGAACCCGTTCCTGATCGAATGATTGCTTATCAGTGTGCGCGCGTGACTTTGTGCTTTTTTTTTTGTGTTTTGTGTCACCTTGTTTTCCCACGACATTCTGTCCTGATCTTTTATTTCTTTTGTTACTATTAACTAAGATTAATGTTACTGACGTTTACTGCCCATAAGTTCGTTTTTATTTTGTTAGGCTTTTATGTATAGCTGCTGGTTCATATCACTCGTATCAGTCGAGCTGGTTCCGCCGCCGCCCCTACCTTACAGCGTCCTCAACAATACTCTAGTTGGCGTTTAGTGAATTTATAGCGGTTACCTACGGCATCTGCGTGAGATTTATGAAAGTGTGCCACTCGAACACTTACACTTTTTGTGCCGCTGTGCCGTGCCGGACTGTGACAGTGATGGAGCGAGTGATGCGGGACACGAGTAGTGCGGCGGCGGGCTATGGCGGGACCACGACCAGCTACTCGTCGCTAGAGCAGTCGTGAACCATTTTGATATATCATAAAAATGAAGAGATTTTTTTCGTTGCCAAGAATTTGAAGAGGAAACATTTTTTTTTAATGTTATGTTTGGCCGAAAATTCAGCCACGGCAACACCATCCGCCGACGCAGTCATTAGGTCCTCACGTGTGCAGGTGACAGGGCATGCGGCACAGGAGAAAGGGTGGGCCATGGTCTGCGGAGAGACGCCGCACGAGCACCGAAGGTCGGAAACAGAACTGGGATCACTGGACAAAACTCCATTTCTGTGTGATTTTTTTCCTTTATAGGCCAATCATACAATGTTGACTAACACTTGAGTAACTGACATACATGTGACGTCATAATAATATGTCTGATATTATGTAACATGCTCGGAATTATTGCGAGTATTATGTCAGCATACATCCACCACACGACAACATCACTGAGCACTGTCACCACGTGACAGTCACTGGATGTGGCGGTTTATTTTCTAAATCACTTGATATTTATTCACAAACAGCGCATTCACCATCGTATGTCTTCATAAAATGTTTCCGAATTATTACAGATGATCTTGAGAACATTCATTTGGATAAGGTAGGTATTTGGCTCAGATAAAACTGATCGTAAGTTTGAGAAAATGACTACAAAATGTAATTATTTAAGAGTGTACAACCCGAGCGTCTTCTCCATAGAGCAGCTTAGGGTGTTCGTATTCAAATATTTGGAAATGGTGAGTGGTATTACTTGTATCCTATGAAAATAGAGGCACCCGATAATGTGTAACTTTGTTTCTGGTTGTTGCCATACCTACACATAAATATTCCGGAATACATTCTGGAAAATCACATAAATTGTTAAGTTAATATTATATTATTGAAACAAAAGCAGCTATGTATGTTTATTGTTTGGGACACATAACGCCATCTAGTGAGTTCAAGTGCAACACCAATAATCTTAGTCACACAATAACACTAAACAAGTACAAGGTTATCAATTGCTGATAACATCACCGTGACGGTAATCCGAGACACTTATCTACAAACAAAAGAATGTACTCCACGGCAACATGTTTATATTATATTATATATTATATACAAGTACATCTAGGTAATGAAGTCATAAATAATATATTTGATCGCTCTTATCACTATGTACCTAGGCACTTACTTGGATTATGTAAAATATTTTCTCGAATCGATTGAAGTGAATGATTATGATAAAGTTAAGTCGTTCACATTGTCGTGTTGAAACAGCATTAAGATAACTACTAATTCTTTAATCTGTACATAGGTGTAACGATTATTGATGTATATCCGATGGCTATCAACCTATTAGCTGCAATAACAAGATCCTCAGATTATGATAGCATTGTACATAAATGTAAATTAAGTACTTGCTCATTTTTATCAGATATAATAATATTTGTTTTACAGGGGGTTTATCTTTAGAGCCATATTTATGACAGTTTTATGATAGTTACATGAGGTTTTGATGAATGGAAATGCCATAAATTAATTAACAAATCAATGTCAGTGAATTCACTCAGAGTGTCATACTTATTGCGTGGCTTAAAATAAAATATAAAAACTTTGAAAACACAAAAGCAAAGACAATGAGACAGACGTATTATGTTTTCATCTTTATGTTTTAATTCTAATTGTCATCAGATCCGAAAACTATCAGCGCGTCTTTGCATGAAAGCCTATCAGCCTGTATAGTACAGACAGATAAGTAAGTGCGCAACTACCGCGCGACGGGAACGCGCCCCCGCCGCGTGATACGGTCGTTAGTTGCAACTTATGATTCCGAAGATAAATGATATCTGTTGGTGTCAGTTTTTGTGAATACCACAAACCAACCACAAACCACAAACGAATAGGTACCTATAGTCGGGAGCATCGCTGTTTTTGCAAGAAAGCGGCTAAAGTACCGGGATACTGCAGCGAAGAGATGGTGCCGAGTGACGTCACCCCTCTGTACCCGTTTGGGAATAGGTTACCTAAATACAGGAAGTAATGTCATGTGTATTTCTTGTCAGATTTTCAGCTATACAATTCTTATAGGTACCTACATAATTATAGTTTGAAAGTCTATATCAGAAGGTATCTACAAATTTTATCAATCCGATAAACAAAATACGACCCGGAACCTAGCTATTAATCACGCTTTATGAGTTATATGGGTTTTTTATATTTATTTTCTTGCATTTTATTATACAATAGTTTAAGGAAAACACTGAATAATGAAGTAGTGCTGAGCTGATCTACTCCACTACACACATGGTGTAAATGTGCGTTGTTACGAACAGTGGCTGCTGACTATACTTCAGAAACATGTGAATATATATTGAGCGGTGAATGTAAACTCTTTATTTATGCACGTAGGTACAAATGAACTGAAAGGCGTAGTATTCAAATACTGCGTAAAATTAATAATTCAACGTAGATCACACACGTAGGTAATCATTAAATGTGGCATTGCATAATTCTGAGTCGTCTCTAAGTGAAGTCACAACCATTAATAATATCCCACGTATTAGTATGTATATTATCTGTCATAATTCATTTATTATACCTAAGTGATTAGAAGTTAATCGCATTAAAAGCTAAATGACATCATCGAAGATCAAGCGTCGGTCAGTTGACTCATACCGAAAGGGCCAGTCTGCATCATCTTCATGCCCTTATCCCATGTTACTAATTTAATATCACGTTTTCTTCTTCCATGCCATCCTGTCAACGGTCATGCTATCACTGACTTCTTTCTCTTTGGTATCATTCTTCACACAATCCATCCATCTTTTTTTGGCGTAAACGGTTACCTTTCATCTTTTTTGTCACTGGCGCTTCTTTCTAACTTCTTCTAATATACTCATTCCTTACCTAATCCATTCTGGTCACACCACACATCCATCTCAACATTCTCATCGCCGCTACATGCAATCTTTTTTCATCCGTCTTCTACACGGCCATCTTGAGACTTGACTTGAGATGCATCAGTGGGTGGAAAGTTATCCCAGTGACCTGTCACCATTTCATTCACCCTGAGTAGATCCGGTGCGTTTTGTCTCATCTCGAAGGAACAACTCTACATTAGCAGAAAAACGAAATAGTATGGAAAAGGGAGATGGAAGCACTTGCCCGGCAGTGGGAAATTAGAGCCTGGGTAGATTGGATTAGAAAGATTTAAAGTGAATTTAGTTGAGTTAGTTGCCCACATTAAAAATGTTGTTAATCTAGTCGCAATGAACGTTATCTCAATGACAATCGATGTAAAAAGATGTAAGTAAATTATAGGCATTTTTAACAAATTGAGACGTCGTCGTTAGAATCTAAAAAACTCAGTAGAATGGTCTGATGCCCGAGCTTGATGTCTCATAATTAAACATACGAAAACTGAAACAATACGCTGTTGTTATGGTCAAAATTCCCTTCGCTCTCACAAAGACAGCGTCACAAACTACTTTAGAGTGAACGTTTCATACAGCCGCGGTTTATGTTTGACTGAGTCTTGCCGCTAAGATTATTGCTACTTGTGCTGTTTGCTGAGAGGTGCAGCCTCCCCCCCTGCCCCTCTCACCCCTCCCCCGCCCGGCCGCTGTGAGGGGACATGATATTAAACCTCGTGGATGGGACGGGATGATGCAAACGTAGGTATTTTGCGGATCATTTGATTTGTTCCTACGGAGAGTGAAGCTAGATTATATTATTACGTCGTAAGACGGAGTTATCTCGCGCGATAGCTGTTAGGATTTAGATATGGCGACGTGTATTAAGTATTGCGCACGATGTGGATCTTTGTACTGTTTATTGCCGATAATCATCACGTTTGACAATGATTGAGGTATTAAATATAATCATACCTAACCTATTAATTATAATGTAAACCTAATAGTTGCGAACAAATAAAATAAAACAATATTAGATGCTCACTTACAAAAACCTTATGGTAGAATCATTACCATCAGTGAGGACATAATTACATATTTTACTCAAACTTTAGCTTCTATGTACCTACTGCTCAGTATAGTTTTGTTTCGAACCCTAATTGTACCAGGCTGACTGGCTCTTGCCCAGATTTTTATATTATATTCATTTGTACCGACTGTGTATGGAATGAGTGCAACACTATAATTAAAGCATACATTTCGTAATTGCTTACATAAAAAATAAAAAACCATCACGCCTGTATTCCCCGAAGGGTTAGGCAGAGGTGTACCAATGTACACCCACAGTTCGCCGGTATATTTAGGTCCCATGTAATAGGGGGCGAGCCTATTGCCATTAACCGGGCACAAATCCAAACTCCGAGCTGCTACTGAGAATTTCATAGAAAAACCCAATAACACTTTTTGCTTACATAACTCTTTAATTAAGCATCTCCATACAGAACTTTTGTTTCACAATAAATAATAACATGTTTAGCAAGCGTCCGTCTGTCAGTCGGTCCGGAGCAGGCGAAGTTTCAACTTGTACAGCTCTTCTTTGAATAAAATATAAATCTTAGTTCCACAAGTAAAAAGAGAACTCCACTGAAAATACATTTTAGTTGAAAAGAACGGAGCGAGTGGCAGCGCTAGTGTTAGCCGATCACGAACACATCGCCTACACACACACTCACACCCTCACATATTTAAACATGTCGGAGTGACAGCGTGCTTACATTAGGAGAATTTAGGATTTTATAATAAAATTACAGATTGAGCTACGTTTACATTGTTGTAACTCATGACCTGCTTTTTTTACAATATTATGATCATACGATGATACTAAATCATCCATCTAAACCATTTCGTAATTAGTTTAGTATTGCCATCTAAACTAACCAATCAGAAGTTAAACATCATAAACATTGGTGTTGATATAATGGAACAGCCGCTAGGTACAGTTAGGAAGAGGCTTATCTTATTGTAAAAGACACAAAACATATTCAGCAGTTAACCACTGCCTAATTCCTACATGCCTGTGTACCTACAGCTACTATAACTACCTACAGTTTCACTAAAGTACGTAAACAAAGATGTACACGTATGAAGATAAGAGCAGGAAGTATTTACAGATATCACTCAAGATTAGTGATAGCGCTCGAATGTCACACGTGACAAGTGTGATCTCATGGTCGATCTTATGGTACTTCTGTAAGGAGAGAGGGCGATCAATTTGTTAACCTTCCAGTTTCAGAACATTATGATTCTGCTTCGCTTCGTACATATTCATACATCTGGTCATACAAACACGCCGGTTACGATTATTGCGCATCCGACCTTTCTGAAGAACTTCACCAATAAGGTCAGGGTAGGAGTATGTAAGCACCGTAGCAAGTGGCGTCTGTGGTTTCTGCCTAACTCCATGGGAAAAAGGCGTGAAAAAAAAAAGATTTGTTTGTTGTGTCTTATCTGATCAATGATAATAGTTATCGCTAGCAATATCTTCAATATCGCAAGAGGTTACAAAGTACATTGAATTAAGTAAAATAATTATCCTTATTTAAAAAACATAAGATAGATATCATTATAGACATCTTTTATAATTAATCCGTATTCGTATCAATTCACAGCAATCTGTACCGAATGTAAAACAAGTTCCAGATAAAGGTCTGTGGAGACGTTATTGCTGTCGTCCGCTAGTCGTCCGTATCGACACGATCGGGTGAGGTCGTTAGGCGACCCGCGCTAGATACGCCCTGATTTACTGGCGATACACCGTTACATACGATCTGCTGATGTAAGGGACTGTGCACGGAGTGCTGCGTGGAGGGAGAGGAATATAATTGGAGGATCGAGTTGTTGACGAAAAGTTGTTATTTCCCCTTATTTAGTTTTTTTTTCTTTAAAGCCATTAGAATTCTTTTTATTAAAATTTAATTGTAATGTAAACCTAAAAATTTCATGAAAAAGGTTTTAGGACACGCTTTGTACTAAATAAAAAACGAATAAAACAAAATATTTATCAACGAAATGACTTTAACTTAAATGACAAGTAGTATACGTGTTTTCATTAGATGTTGTGGGTTATTATTATTTTATAACTATTACATGTCAGACACCGACACGTCATGATCTAGTGTAGCCAATTCACGGGATCATGACCATACATCTTGAACACTAACATCAGAAACATAGGTTATGCAAACAAAAACATAGTAGGAAGGCAAATTGGCAAACCTTCATCAGTATTCATTCCACTAAAACAAAAGGCCCCTTAACTAACTAGGTCACCTAATAAATAGTACGGAACTAAGCGTAAAAACGCTCACGGCAGCAGCACACGAATCACTCAGAGAAACCGCCGCGTTACGCCGCACGAGTTACGATCAATGCATATTCATCGCGGCCGCCGAACCGAGCCGGACGAATGTGAAGCGCCCCTAATATCCATTAGCGATAGCGGATTGTCCCGCTCCTAATTAATATTGTGATATATCAAAATGAGACGATCTGTCCGTGTGGGCTTGGAACTAAGAGTTGTCAGACGTGACACAGACAAAGCTTTACCCAAAAAAAAAGAATATTACTGTTATATAAAAAAAATAACAGCAACTTTTTGATTGTCTGTGGGTAGCTTATGTGTGGGTAAAGTGCAGATTTGACATTACGCGGACCCAAATCCATAGTTATAGTAAATTGGGTCTACTATCACATTAATGGCAAAACACTAAAAGAGAGTAAAAAGACTATTTAAAATAGGAGTCCAGGTTTCATTTCGATATAATTTAATAAAAATACTATAGGTACAATTCGAATTAAATTCAATCTTCATTTAATAATTGAAGTTCCTTCGCAAGTAACACCGGGGCGACATACGATGCTACACATAAATAGATCCGCATCTATCTGCGGCAGATTTGTGCAGCTGATATTTGGGTAATTTATGTAATTAAGATGTATCGGCACATCTGTGCGTAGCTACACACAGCGCAGTTCATAGTGCGCTCACTAACGAGCTATTGATTAGGCGGGAGATGTTTCTATTAGTAGCAAGTTAGTGGGACTACTTGTCTCAGTTAATTATCTTTTTCTTACAATATAAGTTAGTATATCTGTCACTTATCGGCTCTCTAGGTACTCTTAGCCGAAGTTCCGTCCATTCGATTGTCTTACTGATTTCTAAACTCGACACGTCGCGTTCCTAAACACTTAGTTGTGGGAGAAACTTTATTTGTTTTAGAGATTACTTTGTTCTTTCAACAGCTAGCGCGCGTTTACCTGAGGTCCACAGAGCGGGGCCAAGCACACCATCACACGCGGTTTTATTATTAACGTTATACGTTATTATTACATACAGAACAGGTTAATTTACGGTGCACATTACTACTTATATCTTTATTGTATAAACGCGGACAGCCCTATTCATTTCATGATAAATATGATCGGTGTGAACAGAGCTCCTCATGGAGTTGTTCATCCGGGAGGGAATCCCTGCTATTCCTCACCTGTCCCGGAGCAGTGTGTCTGTGTCTGAGCGAAGAAGCAGAGAGCAGCAGACATTTGACAATTTATTTACGTGTGAAGCACAATGCAGTCACGAATAACAACAGTTCTTGGATAATAATATGATAACTACAATCATAAATATTATTGTAAAGGTAACAATTTACACTTGGCAACGAACTGGCTCTTTATAAAGTGAATCGAACACAAAAAATCTGTGATATTTTTTTTATACCCCTCCTGAGTTCTCGCAACATACAATCCCAGGAATCAAAGGGAATACCTTCAGTACACGTTGAAAGCTCTGATTAAACTTTCATACATTTGCTGAAGAAAGCGCGGTAACTGCAGGAAATTGCTCGCACGCCCGCTTCAAGTAAACGTCGTCCATTGAATGCTTCAAACTGCGGTAATCATACTAAATGACGCGCCGCAGAGCGCCGCGGACGCTCCCGTCTATGAACATAACTCATCACGTATTTCTTGAAGGCATATACTCGAACTTATTTTAAAAGATGATTATTTGTGTTATTTTGTGTGGCAATAGGCTCGTCCCCTATAACATGGGACCTAAAATATACCGGTGAACTGTAGGTGTACATTGAAACACCTCTGCCTAACCCAGCGGGGCTTGCAGGCGTGATGATAAGCATGTAATATTGTGTTAATTTAAAATCCAAAGTTCAGATTAATAATTTTCCAGAGATCTAATAATATTTTAGTTGCTAATCCCACACCATCTTTGTAGATCAACACTAGTCCAGTAGCGTCCCCCGAAAAATTCATTAACAAAGTTTAATTAGGGACTTATTACTATAAAAACAAGCATCAACACCACATCGGAACAGCAAAATATTACGCAATTTAAACCATCTATAAACATGTAAATGTATATTAATCAAATCACGAAAATCATTTTCCATCAACGTCACCGCTACGGTGCTACGCGCTACGCCGCTACGCTACGGTACTACGTGGCTACGAGTCGGTCGTAATGTGAAAAGTTACCAATTGGAGCGCGCATTTTTAATTAATAGAGAATGTTTTTATGTCTGTGTTTTCTTTTTTTTTTTGCTAGATAATATTTTTTATCATGACGCATTATGATTGACGAAGGAGGATGCATAATTATGACATGGCATTGTGTATCCCACTACTGTAGCGTTTCCAATTAAAATGAAAAAGCTTATTAATATAAACTGCCTCGTTTGCTTAGTGGTCCTAAGCGCGATTGCTACGCTAGAGGTCTTGGGTTCGATTCCAAGGTCGAGCAGTGTTATTGGGTTTTTCTGTGAAATGCTCAGTAGCAGCTCGGAGTTAATGGCAATAGACTCGCTTCCTATTACATGAGACCTAAACATAGAGGTGAACTGTGGGTGTACATTGGTACACCCCTGCCAAACAAGGAATACAAGCGTGATGGTATATAAGGTACTTATGTTATAAAAGGCGTTAGTAATGAAAGTGAGTTTGTTGCTTGTCCCTCATCAAAAGTTTTTGTTTTGTGACTAATTAATGCACCTGTTAAATAACAGGTCAGGATTAGGGCATGCAAAAACCGGGTTGTTTAAAGGACACGGTTTTTTCGGGTTTTCATTTTACAAAACCGGTGAAACCGGTTTTATCGGTTTTTTCGGTTTTTTTCTCATTTTTATTAAAAAACGTGAAATTCGTGTGTAAAGAAATAAAAATGCTAAAGTTTAATCAAAATGGCGTCAGCGTGGCATAGAGTAGAGCGACAATGATCTATCCGAGAAAAAAAATCTAATTCGAGATCAATAATTTAAACAAAAGTGTTGCCAATTTTAAATAATAACTTCAATTGTGCAGTTTGCCCAAAAGTACTATTACATAGTTCTAAAATTGTAGGCATATCTTTAACAAGTAAAATATAATATTGCACACAGTTTTAAACTTAGTGAAGTAACGACGATCCAAGAATAAAATATAGTTGTTTGAAATAAAATCCTGCAAATATTTTTTTCTTATTTTTTCTACATGCAATATGGCAGTTGGTCTTAACCATTTAGAATGCATTTAGTGTTTTCTAATAGCGAAACGTAACTTGTTACAAAAAAAAATCTTTAGTATTCCTTTCGCTTACCTTTCCTATAATATTAGGACTAACCTTAGGCTATATTTCATATCATAGTTCACCCAAAACCATTAAATTTAAAAACTAATTCAATAATTTGAATTACTAGGGAAATGTTGAATAAACCGTAAACTGTCACTTTGGCAATGACATTTCTTTGTTTTACATATTTGATCTCAAATGCGATTTATCGGTATAAATTAACGTTGCCGGCCGTTATTGCCGTTGGAACTAACGCCGTCTTGCCGTCCTGTCGACGTTTGTCAGTGATAAATTTAAGATTTTGTATGAAAAACAAAACCGAAAAATCCGAAAAAACCGGTTTCGTTATCATAAAAAGCCCGGTTTTCAAATCAGTCGGTTATCCGGTTTTTTCGGTTAACCGGGTGTTCGGTTTGCATGCCCTAGTCAGGATCGCATAAATATGCGATGAGACTGTTACAACATGTTTCAATCTACGTTCAGGTGCAACGTGTTTATTAATATTTACTCTGAATTCATCCTAAATTATGTATTTAATAATCTCAGGAATCTCCACTAACCGCTCAGTTGTGAGCGCCCAATGTTCCCCGCCATTACGCGAGACTCACGCTCCAAATATAAAACAGTAAAGCATCACGGCATTTAATTAATAGTGGGTAGGCAGAGAGGATTTAATTCAGGAAATCCATTTGTATGATAAACGCTCGCTGTTTAGTGGCAGTACTTTAGTGGCGGAGGGTTAACTGCCGTTAGTTAACGTCGGTTAAATGGTGGGTTGTACATTATGCTCGGCTATGTTTCAGCTAAAATAAGGGAAAGTAATGCTAATACAATAATTAAGAGGATTTTTATAAGACATTAAAATACTAATATCATTTACTTTATGTATTTTTATCAACTAGTAATAGATCTTATCATCATCATCATCATCTTCCTGCCCTTATCCCATATCACTTGGGGTCGGCGCAACACGTTTTCTTCTTCATAGAAGAAGAAAACGTGATGACGGCATAGGCCGTCCTGTCAACCGTCATGCTATCACTGACTCCCTTCTCTTTCATATCATTCTTCTGGTAATAGATCTTATCATAATGGAAAATTATTCACCTTCTTACTTATTACGTTTAAAACATTTTGAGAACAGTGAATAACAATTTCAGTGCTTAAAGTTGTTCAAAAGCTTTCTCTGGTGACACAAACCCGCGCACAGAAGCACTACAAGACGGACACTACAACATAAAAGCGAGTTTCTTTAAAACATTTCTACTTTAACTGCAGTTACGTCTGGGTGCCACCCGCCGCCATACAGACGTACAGATGAATTTTAATGCTGTAGTTACGCATTCAGTGCTAATGGCTCCTTGAGTGGGACACACAGACAGACAGACACACAGACAAGACGAGAGCCACAGTAAACACTGTCTGCCGGCTCTCGAGACGCAAATGTACGCCGTTTTAATATGCGCGTCTTTTTGAGAGTCCGGCGTTTTGAGATTCGGAATAAGTGTTTATAATGTAAAGGTAAGTTTGAGCAGCTTGCGGGCAAGTTTTACAGACTATGTAAGTATGAGAGATTATATTAAACTATGAAGGGAATTTTAACAGATTTGGTAACTTAATATGAGAATTGATTAAATTGCTGATATTGGGCTTCTAATCTGATCAAATATTTAGTTTTGGAGAAAACTTAATATTGAAATAATTAATTTAAAACTCGGCTCAGCAATAGAGCGAACACGAAGAAATGCCAAAACTAACCAACAATGTTCACAAACTAAATGAGCACAATATCTACATAAACAGTATTCCACGTAACATTACGGCTGGTAAGCTAAACAATAACATGTAATCATAACCCCACAGTTACGAGCCAAACCAGCATGAAACGCTTTCCAAACACATTAACTAAAGTACTAACTGTTACTCGCGGATCCGGTTTGGTGGAATTAGTTTGGGGGTATAATGTGGTAGGAAAAGTTCACGAATCGTTGCTAATTTTGTTAACCTGAAGATGTGGTGCATTCTACCATTTAACTAGCTAACCTAACCTCAATGACGATATTTAACATTACATTTTAGCCGCTACTAATGCTACTAAGAGCCTTAGTTGGGACACAAAGACTTTCCTATCAACAAAAAAATATACTACTACATTATAATAATCTACATATTGAAGAGCTTTGGCTCAATTTGATTTTCGTCACAATTTACCCACCTGAACGGACTTACTTAAACATATTAGATACATTGATAATGTTACATGTAGCGAACGCTCTCGTCCGCCGGTATAAACGATGCGTTCGACCCTAAATAAAACGCGTGGACTGGAGCACGCGCTAACGTGATTACATCGCGGATTACCGCGCTAATGCTGGTTTAGTGCTTGTACTACATTCGTGTAACATAGGTAAACCGGTAACGTATGTGTCAGCATTTCTTTTGTCGACTAATATTATGTATGTTGTTTTACAGCCACAATTCAGAAAGGAATTCAATTAGAATAAATCTGTGCTGTGATACTGATTGTCTGTCTTAAACTGTTTACTATTATTTCGTTAGTTTTACATTGTCGTATGTTTGTATAGTTTTTTTTTTGAGTATCTCGATATTTATGACCTGAACTTATAAATTAATTACAAAGTCTGAAATTGCCATTGCGGCTTGAGCAACCGTGTTGATCAATGCCTATACCTTCTTTGCATGAAAAGAGATGAGAGAGATGAGTGAAAGAGAGAGAAGTAGAAGAGTATTATGTATTATTTTTAATAAAATAGTTTAATTTTAATAAAAGAACGTCTTTCTATCGATATAATTAATAATGTTATTATTGTACCTTGTATTATTGTAACTTAATTCGTTCAATCTCGAATTAACATGTAAGCCTAACATCAGATCTTATTCAATTAATTTGTATCCATTAAATATTAATTGAATGTGTTGATCAACGTTAGAATTAATTATGATCACGATTATGATGTTATGAAGCAATCGATGTCAGACGGTAAAATGATCGGCAATGATGTGGAATTGTAATTATTAATACGTTGCGTTGTTTGTTCAGTCACCTTTATTTAGGTTTTAATTATAGATAATAATATTGACCAGTTTGTATGGTTTCCGAAAAATAATATAGGTACTTATCATAATGATCCAAGGATTCTATAACGAACCGAAGAAACAATTGACAGCACCGTTCTCTTTTCTACAATATGTCACCGATCGATCAGGCTGCGTTAATCGATCCACAACTATACCCAGCCGGCATGGCAGGGATCTAGCTCTACAGCAGACGTGACTGACGCTATTATTTGATATGAAGATGCTTCCCAACAAGCCGACTACTCGTCAAACAGGTTCCCAAGCATCCAATAACGTTTAGATCCCCGATGCGCGAACTTTGTTCATAACATTAGCTATACATTGTCTAAGCGGTTGCAACGCCTGATCTATTTAAAACTTTGTGTTCAAGTTGGTGCAAAATATTTCAACAACGCGATTAATTAGCAGCACAAAGATAACCACCGGTTATTAATATTTGAGCTAGGTGCGGCGGCGGGGCGGGGGCGTGGCGGGCGCGTGGCGGCGCCGACGCGGCTGCGTGGCGTGTGCGTCGCGCGGTTATCACGCTATCTTTAAGAAGCGCGAATTTAATAGATCCTCGACTCGTTAATTAAAATTTTAATTAAGTAGAGTTAAGTGAGTGGATTCACGACACAAGTTTGTCATCGCACCGAGTCGTCGCGCGTCGCCCGTGGAAAAATGTTGTTCTACTTGAACGAGTCTGAAAGGAGATCTCGGAATGTTTTAATCAATTTGTAGTAAATGAAGTCCGTAGATAAAAGCCGAGTTATTAGTTCTCCGATATTTTTAATTAGAGCCAACAACCAATAGGTGCTTTTACCGTCACCTTGTTGTATTCTTCTTTGGAGTAGTTTTAGTTATTAATTAATCCTGTTCATTGGTCGGTCACATCTAGTTAGTCATATTTCCTTAAATAAATACGGTTTTTAATAATCAATAACTTACGCAGAGTATAATTTGATAATCCGACAAGAAGATCATTCTGGCGCTGTAGCAAATAGCAATAGATACAAAAGGCAATCAAATAACGTAGCAAGATTTTTGAATTATTTGACTTCCAACTAGGTGATAATGCACAGCATTCCATTAAACAACTGACCTCTACAATGCACGATACACACGCTTATTTACAACAACCACGAACATTTGAACCTCCTAACCCCCAAAAGTGCAGTAGGTCAAGTCACTCAATAAACATCGCCGAGCGACATGATTGATGCGTGTCGCGTCGCGCGTGACGTCACTGAGTGCTTCAACCCGCGACAAAACGCGCGACACGACATAAATCACGCGCGACGCTTGTCGCAACCATTACCGTCTTTTTGTCGTTCACATTATACCCAGTATACATTACACGATATTGTTACAGATTGCTCGCTTATATTTCTTGTCGCTTTTATTCCGTATTGTTATGGAATTTGAGTGCGATTGTTGTGACACAGATGAGGAAGTATCTAGTCCGCGTTTTACTTGCACAAACTTGTGTCATTTATAAAAACCATCACGCCTGTATTCCCCGATGGGTTAGGCAGAGGTGTACCAATGTACACCCACAGTTCAGTTCAGTTAAAAACATTAAGAGAAAACTAGAATGATATGTACGGCTTCAAAGTCAAAGCATTTATTTCAATTAGGCCATTAAAAGGCATTTTTGAACGTCATTACATAAAAAAATCATTAATATTGAATCTAGTAGCTTACTAATGTTGTCCTTTAAGTTCCATAAAAATAAAGTGAAATGCATTTAGTACAAAGAAAAAGTCTACAACACTATTGTTGAGAAAACAAAATAGAATTAGCAATTTGAAATTCAATTGTTCAGAAACAGCCTTGAATTAAATGCTTGCTAAATAAAAATAATGAATGCTCACAACAAAAACACACAAAGAACATTTCCATTCTAAACGCAGCGACGCCGCGACGTTAAAGTATGAATAAATTAACGTACGAAGATGAGGCTACCATAAAAAGGATATAATGCAAACATTCAATTCTTTTCTTAAGCAGTAGGGGAGAAGCAAATTATAGTTGGCAATATTTATACACATGGTGTTCATAAAGTATTGTGAATAATCCATGGCGTAGCACAGATAATGAAACGATGCAATCTGAGAGGCATGGGGGTTGTGGCACGACAGACACACATGAGGTTTTTGAAACAATCTTCATTTGAAATTGGTTTTCTTTCCTTAGGGCGTGTGCTGTCTACACGCGTCACACAAGATCATAACATTATTAGTATTTTGTGTGTGAGACTGGCAGCGTTCTTTCTGCATTCAGTTTTGATGCGTTCGTTTTTTTATGGGGTTGAAGAGGCATTAAACCGTTTGAACATTTCGCGATAATATTTTTCGTCAGTTATTAAGAAAATAATTTGCTGTTCCATACATTTTGATCGTGTAGGTGCTGCATTTTTGTAAGAAACCACAGTTTCTTTTTTCATTAAGAATCCTGTGCTGAATCCATGGGAAACGTCGTTACAATGCTCCTTCCATCCGTTATTATGCAGTTGCTTCCGGACTTGTAGGAGTAAATAAATAATGATAGTCACTCGGAGTAGGTAAATACTACCGCATGAATTTCTTGGATGGAGTTACTAAGAATAGAAGGACATGTTTCTGCTAATTTAGGAGTTAAACTAGGAGTTACCAGTGTTTGAACAATTTATCTATAAATAGCTTGTATCTCAGTTTTAGCTGTTGTCTTATGACTATCGTTTCTTTTCTCTTCTCAAGATGTGCAATCACAATCGAACAATATTCTATTGTATTTTACTGTGCGGCATGAATGATGTAATTAAGTCATAAGTTTTGTTATAACCCTTTTGGCTACACATCGCATGTTGATACACAGTGCATGTTCTAACTTGATGTATGTATAGCGAAGATGAGTATAAGCCAGATTATGAACAATTTATACCCCCATGTTGGTAAATATAGTGATAAGCCATGCGGGAGGCGGGGGCGGGGGAGAGGGGCGGTGCAAATTGGGCGCAACACTGTTTGGTGTCGGGTACGTAAGCCGCGCCGAGAAGCTTGCGTACTGACAGCGCACGAGGCAGGGCGCACTCTGTACGCATCATGCATTATGTGCACATGAGACTATTCCGAGACGTTCTTTTAATGAGAGTTTTTTTTTATTAAACGTAATTTACATTTACGAAACTTCATTAATTGAACATTGTTTCTGAAAGCTGAAAATGCAAAACGGGTCACAATAGTTTATAAGACTCATGATAGTCATGAAGTTTTGTGACATTTGTATACCCATCTCGATTTGATCCACGTAGAGTACCAAACCTAACCACAAATCAGAATTATCTTGTAGGTATGTACAACTGTGTAATACATTATCTCAAATGCATCACTCCATAAATCACCAAAATGAGTCCCTCGATAAGGCCGGGGCGCTTCCACATAACTCCTCAACTTTTATTAAAACGAGCTTCAAATAAATTCCTGCCACTTGTCTTCACGAGGGTTGCTGAAGACGCCGTCAAATACCAGACAGGTATTTAAATATCCCAACAAAATAGACGGAACCCATTAATCAGGGGCCCAGGTGCGTCGTAGGGCACCTAAAATTAGATGTACAAGGGCCCAAAGACGGGACCCGTGGGTACTCGTTATTTATAGGGGCCCGAACACGTGGCAGCCCCTCGTTTACATTTACACCGTGTATTCTACTCTCGTGGAGTGTAATTTTGAAGGCTCACGGTTTATTAAAACCTTAATGCGAACCAAATTGATATTCACCCTTTGGGCGGGACCGGAGAGGTACCGCCAGGGACACCGGAGCTGTTGCTACGGAGAGGAGCGGAGCTTGTGGAGAGATAACGTTACAGTACTATATGTTTAGTACTGTTCACAAATTTACATAATAATTGCGTTCATCATTACACTTCTGACAGAAAATACGAACACTAAACACATGTTCTTAAAGCAGTTCCCCGTAACAGTCCATAAACTACAACAATCTGTGTCCCAACCATTCCGAGCCATATCACTGAACTACGTCTAAATGTAAACGCAATCAAGTGGCATGTAGGTTCGCTCGAGCGATTTTTACTTTAGATTCAGTAGCAAAGCGACCGTTGCCAAGTGCGGGCTTACTGGCAAGCCAAGACATTACCAGGCGGCCAAGTGTGGGCGCGCCAATCTTGGCCCAAGCCAGCCAGTGCTCCAATTACTCACAAAAAGAATGCATGTGTTGAAATATTAAAAAA
The DNA here is from genome assembly GCA_932526535.1 of Caradrina clavipalpis. Lineage (NCBI taxonomy): Eukaryota > Metazoa > Arthropoda > Insecta > Lepidoptera > Noctuidae > Caradrina > Caradrina clavipalpis. The sequence goes on along the minus strand of OW052104.1, from coordinate 15,346,000 downwards.
ACGTTGCCGGTCCCAGTTTTTAACTCTAGAGAAATAAAACCTAGAAGTTCTGGCAGTCACACAAAAGTACTGCGCTTGTCCGGGAGACTCGTGATATTTTTTTACAATTTGTAAATGCGTAATATATTTTTTATAAAGCAAAAAAAACGAAAATCTATATCTAATTCTAATCTATATGATCCTAAAATATATATTCTTTAATTATTTTCTTATCCATTTAACACACTTGTTGCCAAGCTACCCCTTTTGTCATTGCTGTTTAATTCTTATTCATCTAGAACATTCACTCACATTTAAGGTTCAAAATTGCATCCATGTCGTATTATAAACAATAAACAAAATAATAACAATGCCTGTTATTATTCATTTCAATTCGCAATATTCTTGCAATGACATTAATCACAAAAGGGGGAGCGTTAATTTAAACCATCACTCAAAACTCGTTCTTACTGACTTTAAATTCGACTGCATACACTTCAATCTTCCTTGCAACGTAGATATCAATTAAAACACGAGAACAGACTTCATCCATCTGTAAATAGCAACAAATGAGTGTATAATTGCAGTAATCCGTCTGTCCCGTGGGTCTGTGAGGCAATCAGTCGCTGGCGCCGCGGGCGGACATTTGCATCGCGCGGGACGCTCCCGCCGCCGCCCGCCGCCCGGCGCCCGGCGCCCGCGTCCGACGGCTGTCGGTTGAAACACTGCTGAATATTAATACGTACTTGCATCACTTTGATATTCGGCGGATGGACTTTGAAGTTTCTTGCATGTTTGTGTAATGAGTGTTGTAAGACATGGCTCTGTGTGCCAGTTGGGTCGTGGGCAAACTTATGGGTTGGTGTATACGCAATATGTAGTGAACTGTAGCTGTGGGTGAAGTTACCAATATTTGCCGCATACTCTGGTCGAACCTCGCAAATATATCAGGGAGATGATGTTTACGTTAAAAAAAGCATTATTTCGTTTGTAAAGAAAAATCGGTAATCCAAATACCTCAAATCTATCTGAAATGAAAAAATCTCGATTTATCACAGAGGGCTTGGCTTGCCCCAGCTATACGGGGTAAGGCAGACTGCTTTACCCCGTTGGGATTGACGGGCGTAATGCTAGAAAAGCGCGTTAGTTGCAAGCGGCACTAATTCGAGCTGTGTTAATGAGACCACGGAGTATACACTTACAGAAGGTTCAACTGTCTTGGATCCCGCAACGAAATTAATCAGAAAAGATTAGCGGAGGAGTAAGAAAAACATAATTTCCACTTCCCTCCAAACAAGCAGGAGACAGAACAGAATTAGGACAGTTGAATCGTTTCTCCGGGACTCGTCGAGCTTCATTGTCTCGGCGCTTTTCGTGTGGTCGCCACTGTTGATTCTGGCTTACAGAAGTTGCAGTGGTTTGGGAATAGTGTGGCGGGCTTGTCCCATTACAGAAGGTTCATTTCATACAATGATGCACGACACGATATCGAGCTCCGTCTATTCCTGCTATACTATTTGTGCTATTTTTTTATGTAAGTAGTTAATTTTCATTAAAATAAAGTCAAGTACAAGCTGTACCAATCTGCTTGGTGATGTTCTGGGTAAATTCTGTGAAAAATATGCTAGTTTTATTATTCAGGGTACATCATCAAAAGTAGTAACCAACGCTGAAACTCCATTTCTTAAAATACATTTTATACAATTGTTAAACTGTGACTATAAAGTGGGCCTTCTGATAGTCTTTACCATATAATCAGACGCCTGGCATCCTTTGACGCGCGTTTAACCTAGAAAGGAGAAAAAGCGTGAGTTACACATTCATACATATCTGTCTGCCTGTATGTACCTGTTTTACTTAAACGTGAGTGTAAATGTACCTTTGTTTCTGCGACAGTGCTGGCGCGCGCTGCATCTGTTTTGTCATCAGAAATCTTGTTAAGTTACGCTAAAAGTATTAAATAAAATGTCATGTTATACATAATCGTATTTTTATTTCTTTGAACGGAAAATTCGTCCGTCTTGTTTTTTATAAATTACTTGCTTTACTTAATGTTATAGAATATTTTATAATCACGCTGTGTCTATGTAGGTTTATACCAAAGTACTAACAAATTCTGAAAGCCCGATCTCCCACACTGCGGTTCCCAAATACCCTCCGACAAATGACTCCTTCCTAAACTACTCTAAGGATAGTCAGATAAAAGCCATAGCGTGTTCCGTCACCGCAACCGATCGAGCTAGTGATAAGTAACCGCGGCTGGCGAGCTACTGGCGCAAGTCACTGGAAAGCGATACAACGACTCTAAAATATACATTACATGATGTTTCGCTTGTAACAAGTTTCATTAAATATTTGAATAGTTTCACGGTGTTATGCTATTGACGTTATAGACTGGCTCAGAATCATTTTGACCTATTTTTTCCTATTTGCATACGCAAAGAAAGAAAAAAAGAACTAATGAATATTATTGGAATTTTTATAGCTGCTGTGTTCACGTTGTTATATTTCGACCATGCACAATTCGGAAAAGGAAGTGAATGCACCACACATCATTGAGGCATGCCTTTTGTTCGCGACAGCGTCTCTTGTTATTAATGTCATTGCTTCGCGGATCATCCGCGGCACGTCACGACCCCTCCCTGCTTTACAAATGTGTTTACTCCTTAACTGATATCCGCACCATTAAGTAATTATGTGATGAGCAGAGTTCCAAGTGCTGATTTATTGTACAACGTTGAGTGATATTAACGCATCATTTACAGTGATATCTCAGATAATGTGGGGGCTATAATATTGTAGGTAATAATACGTGGTAGACCATTTAATTAGTATCTGATTGTGAAATGTGACAAAATATTTTCTTCATTACCATTCATTTCTGTAAAATTATTACAGCAATACAAAACAATTGGCTCAAATTGCACATAAATGTGACGTGTGTTCAATTAAGTAAGATTTTAGAAGAATAAAATGTATCTAATTATTTCAGATAAGATAAGATAAGATTTTTTTTCTTTCTTAGCAATTAATCAGATCTGTCTTAAAAAAAAAATGCAAGAAAAGTTATACGATGCCAATAATTATAATATTGTCATTAGTAGATATTACGAACAAATTACAAGCGTGCTTGGGTAATCATTTGACACTTTATTGACTCGATAGGCACAATATCAGTACAAGTGTGCCAAAGCAACTTTTAGTCTGTTTTCAATACCTTTATTTCGGAGCCTTAGTCTCTGGTGGGACACCGCTCACGAACGTGAAAGTCCACAAAACACTAACAAACCACAAAAGATAAAAAAAACAAGCAACTTGCATACGCAATGAACATCCGATCTAACCGTGCGTTCACCACACCACCGCCGGCTCTGAAAATGAATTTTAATGGTCGCTTAGACCGGCGTGATGAAGACAGCACGGATGGCCCGCGGCTAACACTCCCCCGCTATTGTATGTTTGAAGTTATTTCCACGGAGGGACGTTTTTGAGGTAGTTTAGACCCCGCTTGAGTAAACGTCGCGACGTCTGTCACTGGTATGCGATGCGTATTATACGTGGCTCTTTTGTTTTACAGGAGAGTTTATTGAGGTATTTGTGTTTCATGCATAATAAGTGGGCGGTTAGGGACGTGACGGCTGCGAGCTGCTAGACCGCGTGATCCACATAGACAGAGAAATACGAATGGAACGAACATTACCTTTGATAATCACTTTATACATCTTAGTTATTTTCTTAAAGACTGCCAACCAGTACAATGATTTATGTGTTTATAATTATATGCAGGGACCAATATTTGTATTACTACAAGGTTAATAGAAAAATAAGTACATTATAATATAACAAATTATTTTGATGTATACAAAACATAACATAATATTCCGACATTTGATGTTGATATTATGGTAGAAGAAATAATTTGTTAATTCTTTATTAATTGTATTTAATGTTCTACTTAGGTATTGAGTTAGAACAAAACTGCTTTGTACTAAGTGAGAAACTCAAACAATTCCAAAAAAATGTTCTTTAGATGGCAGATTAAAACTACAATCTATCAAATTAGAAAGAAATGTTCTGCCTTGTCATAACGTTCTCCCTTGCATCAGGGATGTTTGCGGTAGCCCAGGTAGATGGCTTCCATGCTATACTGCGCAAAAGAATTGGCTCCCTGATGCGGCGCGTGCGGGGCAGTCCCAACAGCCTCTTGAGGGTAGTGGCAGAGCGACTGGACGCCGACTGTCCCATTATGAGGCACTGGACGAGGGTCCACATTACCTGTGAAACCTCGTCGTGTGCCCTCAGATTTTAATTGTTGTTATTTTTATTTATTTTTATGTTGTACTAACATAGTTTATAAATCTGATTGTTACTAACCTAATATGGACCTACTACAGTCTGAAATAAATGATTTTAATTTATTTATTTATTTATAAAATCGTAATTCTTGTTTAGTAGTTTTAGTCTATAGTAAAAAAAAAGTTGCAAATTTTTCTCAACGTAGTCTCGCATGACTTGATTACTGATCACACAAACACACTAACACCACACAATCCATAAACCATAAGCAACAAAAACTACACACAGGAGGCGTCGCGTCAAGCACTCAGCTCTGTCGATAACAAGAGTCGGATGATAAATTCGCGTCAAGTGTCGCGCGTGACACGCGACCCGCGTCACTCCATTGTGTCATATTGACGCGCATTCACATCGCCACAGAAGGGTTAAGGTATTTTTGGATGTTCGATTTTTGGGGATCGTGTGCTATGATTTTTAAGCGGCCGTGCTGAAAGACGTCGCAGATGTGTTACGCTTCATACATTTTATGATTTAACTTTGCTCCCGCCTATTTAGATTCTAAATAATGTAGGTATTATAATATTAATGTTTAAGTAAAACACAAATGACTTTGTCGAGCATAATGACCTGGCTCTTACTCACCACACCTTGAAACCTTCTTAGTTTTGAATAATATTATTCCTTTTTTGATTTAAATAATTCGTACCTACTATTCTTAAAAAATTGGAACGACTTATTATAATAAGTGTCCTCGCATACGATGACTATGATGGTGTCTGGTCTATTAAGTTTTTTCTCTGAGATCATCGTAGTGTTTTCCACGAAGAGTCACAAAGTAATTTATTCGAATCAATTGCGAGAACGATAGAAAAAGGTAATGTTCTGTAAGCCGCAGTAAATGACTCGTACTTGTCTACTGTATAAATTACTTCGTGTTTTTCTTTTATGTCGGTGATACGGCTAAGCATAATGAAAACACCTACATAAATAAGCTGAGTAGGTCGCTACAATTTAGACCTAAACGTTTACACAGAAACTTTGCGTACATTAACATTAACATTCAAGAAGTACCAGGAGAGCAGCAGAAAGCAGGAGCGTCGGGAGAAATAAAAGTGATTGGAGCTTCGGGCGCCGGGCGCCGCGCCGGGCGCACAGGTGGCCGCGATTTGAATTTTTAACGGCGACCGCCAGCCGCCATTACCGCGCCCCGCCATCCGACCGCTAAATACTTCAAACTCTAATTGAATAAACGTGTCGTGAATTCAGTATAATCGACGAACGGCACCGATGAGACGGAGGACGCTTCGTAATCCGATTGTCCGAGTTTTAAATTTATTTAGATTGGCGAAAGGATTTCCGAATATCCCCCCCCCCACCTCTGCCGCCCGCGTGCTGTCTAACAAGGCCCTTGTTTCATCAACTTACTTGAATATCAAAATACCAAATAACTGTCCCGTTACGTTTGTGTTATTACTTCGGTGTATTTTATATTGGATACAGCGACAGACAAATTAACATTTTAATAATTCACTTGTTATGACTTGTTAATTATTTAGATTGAGATTTGCTTAGAGTTCGTGCATTCCGAGAAACTAGATTAGAAGTGAGTGACGTAGATATCCTGAATAATGAATGTTTGTGTAGTTAGTGAGGCAAGTTTGAAGTAGGTACTCATTAAGCAATCTAAGCGCGAACAGCTCGTTAAAACAAAATCTGGAGCTGCTGTCTCAACTTACCTGTTGAAGTTTAAAAATGTACCAAGCAACGAAACGCTTTCAAAGTAGCTCTATTTAAAATGTATAGACAGAAACGCTGGGAAAGTTACTTAATTATAGCATCGCATCGCGAGCGAGACGTTCTCTCGAACGCCACCATTTTTCAAAACTTATCTCTCTCATTCCTCGGCGCGTCTCGTCATCCGCAAAGCGACTAGATCTACATAATTGCAAAGATACGGCTCCACATCGTTCGTCCGATGTCGGTATTTGTATTCAAATCTGTGACCAAACCGCTGTTAACCGTGCGAACGGCGGCGGGGTCTCCGTAGCCCCCGCCATTACCGTAATCTCGAAGACTGAGTTAATGGCAGATCCCCGCCCCCGCGCCCCGACGCCGCCCCGCACTCGTCCTCGCTGATGTAAGACGACAATTTTAATGAGACACCTACAACGTCTTGCGTACGCACTCGGAATCCTGGAGTATACGAGCGACCGGTCAAACCGCACTTGTAATCCCCGCACTGTGGATTCTGTTACTTACCTTTATTTTAGTACATCGCCTAAGGTCGTGTCTTGTTATTTACTTAAATCAATTATATTTTTTCCCACGCGTTTTGTAATACACCTACAACAAAACACATAATTCTTCAAAGAAACACGTCTTTATGTTAAGATGCCAAATAAAAGTCGATCAGATTTATTCTTTAAAAACAATATTACAGAAGAGACAAGGGATTGGGAGTCTTGAAATATTAAACATTCGTGTTCGTTGTAGAAATAAAAGGAAAAAATTAACATACATTTTGTTTGTGTCTTCCAAATATTTTGTCAAATAAAAGCGTGTATTTGAATATCTAGTAGACAGAGTGCGGGACATCGAGGGGTCTCCGGGAGTGGTCGATCGTTAAGCTGGTGCCGCAATACTTGTTCGATAAAACGACCACTGCAAAGCGATGAAATGCTGGCGACGTCAAAAGGAACTGGCGCTGCACTGATAGCTAAGCTTTTACGCTGAATTACTGAATTTTCTGTATAGATGCCGAAGGTTTGGTTCATTCATCTAATTTGAAAAGTAAATATTTTATGTTCAACTTCTGTTATGTTTACTTGAGAAGTACAGTTGTTTAAATTCCCCTGTTTTATTAAGCTGATTAAACTCAAAATAAGATTAAAATGTTATAACTTTACATTATATCTGAGAAGTACTTTTTGTCAAGCGGTGACCGTAAATCCGCCCATAAAATTAAAAAAGCTAAAAATAAAAAGTGAAAAAGAAAAAATATAATAAATTTTTAACTGGATAAAAGTGATTTGGGGTGAATCCGCTCGGCATCTGGCAATAAAATTAACTCCCGATATAATATCATTTGCTTAGAGGAAACAAAATAAAAGAAACGAACTCATCGGCGCGCAAAGAGGGCGCGCCGGCTCCCACGGCCCCCGCCCGAGGCACAGGCGGCAGCGGGCTGCCACCAGCGGGGAAGCTCCAAACCGGAAAACTGAGGTATAATATGAAACACATATTTAATGTGATACGTTCAATTACAATCACTTATTACACAGCTAATTGTAATGTAACCCTACGACAAGACGTTAGCTTGAAAAAAATATGGACCGCTATTTTAACGCATTATTTAAAATATAACTGAAATTTTTGAACAGGTTCTTGGAAAATGTTTGTTTTTCTAGATTTTTATCCTTTCTTTTTATAATGAGCAATCATGCTCTAACTCCCGCTAATCATCTGTACTTAACACCACACTATAAAGCCGAAACACAAGGCAAGGGTGAAATAACGAGCTTACAGCTAAACAAAGGGAGGAGCGGGTTTTTTGCGGACACCCCCATTCCCTTCCCCCCCTCGTGCACCCCCCTCGCCCCTCCGGCAGACGCTGGGCAGATGCTCAGCGTTCCTCACTCGTCTTACAGATTTTATCGACGATCAATTACTCGAAAGCCTTCTCTAGCTCCAGGTCGGTCTATGTGTTATACGAAACAAATTGGTGTATTCATGAAACTAGTCGTTAGTCGCGACTGTCTCCTAATAACCTGTTCAAATCTTTGAAACAGGTTACTCCGCCACGGTTTAGTTGTGAAGCTGGATGTTTCTTTCAACGCTCTCGTATGTTATAGCAGTGTACTTGAATAGTAGCTTTAATATGGTAAAGTATTTGCTAGTCACCTAGCTTTAGTTCTGTCCGGAAGTTTGTAAATCATCAAAATTTTAACAGATGTGTTAACTTTAAAAGTCTAAAAAAAATGAATGTTATCCTCGTAATACTAAACATGTTACTAGAACAATATAATTTTACATTTTACACCAAACAAGAACGTTTTTAGTTCCACATTGTAGCAAGCAGCGTGGACCTAACACCTAGTCACTTAATCCTTATTACTCAAAGGATCTCCAGCAAAGGCATCACTCACACAGACTCAGTACAAGACGTGTCTTAACAGAGATTCCTCCAACATAAAATATTCTTCAGTGCTTTACTAGCACTTGTAAGCAAATAAAACGCTCTAAGAAATGCTCTGTGCGACTATTTTATTTCATCACGTAGCCCCCAGCGTTCACACGGTGCGAGCCAGAAAGAAAGGCTCTGTACTAACACTAAACGTTGAAACAGAGCTAACGAAGTTTATATTAGACATAGCGAGCAAAGACAAGGTTAGTGTACAATGGACACAAAGAGTCGCTAATCAAACAGTAGTGTTTTACACACAAACATGGTTAGAAGGTCAGCCCGACGACGCACATGAAAACATACATGAATACTAAGCCAGTAGTAAAACATTATAATTACTTGTACGGTCTGCAGGTAGTTACTGCTAGTCTGATTATTTGTGTTTGCGAGTTTATACGTTTGTAAACGTACCCACCATACAGGAAAAAGTCCCACACGTTTTAAAAGAAAGACCTTCGTCTGCCATTTCATGTCAAAATTGAGTAGAGACATATTAAATTAGCATACTAAAGCATGAGCGAACCGACATCGCGGTCCTTCTGCACGTTTTTGCGTAATGTCTTGACTTATTCACTTATTTTACACACAGGCCACACGATGCAATAGTTAATTAACCCTCCAGTAACTAAAGGAAGTAGCAAGGAGCGCTTACATTGCAGGAGATAGCGAGATTTTAGTGGCAGGGCTCGTTTTTTTTTACCAAAATGATACACTTGTAAGCGAAGATGGCGTAGCATACCAACCTTGCAATGAAACAACAAAGTATTAACTCAAAAATATGGCTGCGCAGCAATCAATCTAAATTAATGTTAGTATTTGATATGATTGCCAAAAGCAGCGATTGTCCTTGCAGGAGGCCTAGAGACCACAAAATACTAATTTAATGGACATTAATACATATTGTAATGGTTGTCCAGCCGACTGCCAGCGTTTGGGCGATGTCCCCGCGCCTCGTATCAATGTGATTACAATACTCAGCACGGACGGTCTGCGCCCAAGTCACTCGTGTCTGTTTGTGTTCAGCCAGTTCGAATGCGACGCTCACCTACTTAGCTCTAGTTGTCTATGAGAGGGTGAGCTTACAGGCAGTTATATTGTAATGTCTAATCTTTCAAATATGTGTTTAATTTTACACAAAAATTATTGAGCCTACATTAAATAAATAACAATGATTTCGCTTCTATACATAGCAGCATCTTAACAGTAATCTATTTTAGTATGAAGGAATGATTTTGACTAATCATTGTTTTTTTTTGCCCAAAGAAAGGTAACAAGTTTTCTCGACTAAATATCAGTACCGTTCTATAGAACTAGTGTAACACACGTACTCACAGCAGTAACACGTGACGCCTCGCCATTGGGCGCCACTTTAAGAAGCTAATTATCGCCGAATTAGAGCAGGCTGCGTTAATTGTCTCGTTTACTCACACAATTATATTGTGCTCGACAGCTTTGTCTTTGAAGTGGAGATGATAATCGCATTGTTTGGTTAAGTCGACTCGCAGACTCTCAGCTTTGAAGATGTGTACGGGATCATTACATTATCTGTTATCCGTTGCTATATAAATGCTGGACCACATCATACGCAGCGCCTGACGCGTTGTGATAATCTATGATGAACATTCCTGAAGATTATTTAAGGACCGCCATATTCGATGCTCCGATGACTTATTGTGTAACAAAAAGACGGCAATATTATTAGCCAACGAAAGCTGATATTTACTACAGTAAGAAGTTAAAGAACATTTCTCATATAAAAACAACAAAACATGACATGACAAGAAAAATCAGTTAAATAAAGAATATAACACCACATAACGATATCTCGTCACCACAAACTTCTTAACTTTCAGTGTCAACAAAACGACCAATGAATAAAACATACAGAGATGAAACAGGAGCCGAAAGATAGCCCGACGATAGCGTGGTGACGGGCCGTCGTCCTCAATAGCCCGCGAACCTATAAAGAAGGTCTTATTTTCTCGTTAAGATACATAAGCTAGACCCGACGTACGTGACGGGGACACTGGACTCCTCTGAAGGGATTTAGTTTAATGTTATATGAGTATTGACCGGGTTACAATTGTCGAGAACCAGGTTTTGGGTTTGTGAGGAGGAAAGATACGTTGATAAAATTTTATCAACGTATCCATCGTCAAGGTTTTTTTTTAAACATAGAAACTTGTTTCCTGGTATAAGGTACGAATAAAATAGAAAATAAACTTCTAATGAATATCGAGAACACAATTATAACGTTTCTAGAAATATATTTTCTGACTTTCATTTACTTACCCATTTTGAATCAAACTATAATTTCCAAGCTGCACCAGCAATTTCCAGTTCTCGGAACAATCTTCCGACTTCAGTAACTGTATTCAATCTTCGAAAGGGTCTGGTTCTCAGAACTCGTTTCCCCCTCGATCCTCCGTGAATTGCAGTTGATCACCGTTCCCTGTCACGTCCTCAGCCATAAAGTCAGTAGGCTCGGCAGTAATGACACTATAACCGAGATCGTTGACGGCGAGAGCGAGTGAAGTGGTAATAGCTCACATCTGCCGCCGATCGCCCAAGAAACCGAACTGTTGAACTATTTGTAGAGGTGCCCTCACTTACGTGTGAAGGTGAATGGTTCGGTCATCGTGAACATATATATTTGGAATGTGTAAAATATTCCTCCATTTTATTTATTGCAGACGAAATGAAATGTGTGTTAGTCTTGATACGAAGTGTCAAGATGGAGATGGGCACACATTTATAATGCATTGGTAATGATCCAACGATAATGTGTATATTCTATAAGTAATTTGTTGTTTTTACAAAACATTTTTTCTCCATGATACGGGGTAAATACTACTGACTACTGAGAATAGTTGTTATTTTAAATTATCTGACTTTACAAAGACACTAGAAACACAATGCACGTTAGTTGCTTCGCCGTAGTCGAGTAAAAAAGCATAATTATATCAGTGAGTACGCTAATCGTCAAAGTTTTACAAAACATTTTAGGTGAACAATTGAAACGCTATCAACTTGAATCACGTACAATCTCCCATCTTACTTACAGATCAAAGATATCGCCTCCCAACTTATCATCATAATAAATACATATCTTTCTATCAGACTGCAATAACATAAAGCTCAGTAACTAGCCACCCCACTCGAGCGAGTGCTCCGAAAACAATCAGCAGTCGCTCGCTAAATCACGTGATACATTAAGTTTACACGCAGCGGGAGCTCGCAGCAATCCCATTGAAATGGAACCCCATATCCAATAGTTTTTACTTTAATGCCATTTAGGGATGTAAAAAAAGAAAGCGTGTTAGCTCTTCATTATACGTGTAAGTGTTTGGAATTCTGCCAAAGTCTTGAGATCAATAGCGTGACGACTCAAAGGAAATGTTTTGACTTCAGTAAGAACATTCGTCTCCGAAAGCGAGCCATTCTAATTCGATTATAAATAGTTTTGACCTTGTTGCCAAAGTTTGTTCAAATATATTTTGTTGTGTAACTAAGTTACGCCCAACTGTTTTCGCAAAGTTTTATTCAAATTTATTTAGTGTCAAAAGGAGTTATTGTTAAATTGCTCACCCATCGCGTGCGAGCACTTCATCTGAGAAAGAATTCGTTGGTGCTTACTTTGCGAAATTCATTTTGTGTACAGAAATTGAATCGAACTCGTGAAATTTCAGACGAGTAAATTTTATCACACAAAGTATCTGGCGTCTATTTTGTATTCTATCATTTTGTTCACTTCAAAGAGTTTCCAGACTTTATTGTAAAGTGTGTGGCTTTGGAACCTTAATATGATGAAGATGAATTGTGTGTTTAACTTAATAGAGCACTGAGGGTGCTTAGGTCTCCGAGCGCTATTCAATGTGGACATAAAAATGACCTATGTGGTAAAATAAATATAACATTATGTTTTATTTGCATCGTAACGCAAACTGGTTTGAGCAAAAGAGGTACAACGTAATTATAACGTCACAAGAAATAAAATTGTAAATAAATATTGAATCTGTATCTCCGACCCTCAATGATCGAAATAAATATCGATTTCAAGTCTCCTAAACACTCAAAGATAAACCCTAACACTTTTAAGAGTTGACACTGATACCCTCAGATTTATGAGTGGAGATACCCTCCTCCGCACACTCGCCCTCTCCACTCTCCCCTAACGATGTTAAGGAAATCGTCAGTTACCGCCGAGTTCGCGATTGATACCCATAACGTTTGCTAGACTATAACTAAGTTAGCAGTTTTATTTGAATTATGAATTTTCGTGATTGCTGTTACTGAGTTCATCTGAAAGAATCTTTCAACATCTCGTTTATTTTGACGACGTAATAGTTTTATGAAGTAGTTTGGTGAACTCGTAGTTCCAATTGATTCGCTTTGCTTCGGCGGTAGGAAGTTTTCAAGACATTAGGTTAACATGATAAAGTTGTGTGTTCCCAAAATATATTTGGAGAGTCACAGCGATATTATTACCAGTAACAACATCGACACAGACGTAGGTTTTAATGATGTACTCGTAGGTACCTCTTGAGCTAGATTCATTTAGAGATAAAACTAAACCTACACACATGTTCAATTTTAGGCCAAATTAAGTTGCCAAAATGTTGTTATTAAAAGCCGTAGCACGGCGGGGGGCGCGCGTGTCGCCCCGGGCCTCCGAGTGTAGGCCTTTGCGGGCCTCGCTACATGTCGCCCAATTAACTGGGGCCGGGCTTTTTGTTAATTACCGCCGTTTGTTGTGTGAAAGGCGATGGGATGTTTAAGATATAATAATTAAGGATAAGATGGCAAGATTGTGAGGATTTTATAAGGAAAAGAGTACGATTTCATTTTTGATTTCTTGAAAAAATGGCTGAAATTATAAGTTAATCATTATTCCGTTTTATTTAATATTCAGATAGGTACTTTCAATTAAAAATATAAATAATATTACAGTAATTACTGACATAAACAATACTTCACAATATAATTAGAAAAATGTTATTTATTTCTCGGTAAAATCTCTCAAGAGTTTTTATAAGCTCGTCACGTTTAATCCTAAACTAAGCTCAGAAGCGCAATACACACCGTTGTTTAATTTTTTATTTGCCATTTACCTCGATCTAAGCTCAGGAAACTCCCCGTAATGCCAACCGCTGCTGTAATCACTTGATCTTTACAACGCGCGGGAAAAAAGAACAGATATTATACTGTCTAAGCACTGAGGATCAACATTTTTGTAACAAATATTTATGAGTTTGAGTTTTCAAAAATGCGAAAATGTTAATGTTTTATGATTTCTTTCAGATGGAAGGATCACAAGTATTACTTTTTTGGCTTGAGTCGCTTCTAACGAAACAAGAATATGAACACAAGCTAGATCTAGGTTAAACTTATTGTCTTCGTTAACAGTAAAGCAATTAAATGTGACAGTCAGTCTTCTCCATAATAGTATTAGATATATCAGTTAGTGCAATGACTGTCCTAGTGCAAGGCGTAACGTGACGTAATTCTGTTCAAAATGATAAGTTACATCTGAGAGTGCTCTTGTTCCTTCATTGCATCTCCTGGTTTATCTGACAACCTGGTATCTACATAACTCATGAGAAATTATAATAAATTAGAATGTTTGTCACGTTTTTCATACCTGTTTTTCAAACATTATATTTAGTAGTTAGTACAAGTAGGTACGTCAGTTAAGGAAAATCGGGGTATATTTCCTAAAGAGGGGCAACGATCCTTCTCAACAAAAAAGAATTGTATTATTCTGAACATAATAATGAATTGAACTCAAGATTAATAACATAATTAATCGACACTGCTGAAAAATTTGATTCCACTTCAGTTCATTTTTTCTCGAACAGCTAACAATCTTCATTAAAATTATTTCATAGCAACCGACCTCTCCAGTAGCTTTGTGTGAGTCGACTCTTCAGTTCTTGGTAATCAACGACGTCATATTAATTAAGAGCATTCCACTACCTCTGAGAGTTGCTGTCGACCTAGTACCCACGTTTTGAATGGAGTTTCTTATTGCTCTTTATTAGACCGATTAATTTCATCTTACACTGTGATTTGTTTGTTCATTTAGCTCGGCTGCTTAATTGGTCTTCATAAAATTAATTGTACACAATCTGTTAGCGTTTGTTGAAGTTTAATTATTCGTGTATGTTCGTATTCTTTTATATAAAATATTGTTTCTGACATAAGTGTAATAAATTTGTAAATGATCTTTATTTTGACACTGAATGATTGAGTACATTACATTTGCTAATAAAAGTTCTTTCACCAGCTAAGTGACGTGACATGCACGTAGTAAATATTACAATTCTTTATTCAGCCCCCGTTGCAATTGTATCAGAAGTAACGCCGGTTGCACCGCGGCAGTGCGATACAACTTCGCGTACTAATCACAACTGCAAAGTGCGCGGCTACGGCCCCTTAGGATTTCTGCAACCCTGGTACGTGAGATTTGTTATTCAATATAAAAAGGATCACTGGGTATTGCTGCTGTCAATATGGGGAAGTGCTAAAAGATATTCAGATTTCGACTTCGATTCAATTGTTAGCATTTACATTTCCTACATAATACGAGTAATTACATTATTTTGAAACCGCATAATATCTGACCCACAATCAACGCCTTGAATCACTGAACCGAACTAACCCTGTTTCAACAATAGTAATAAACCACAATAAGATTGTAAACAAGAAGAGCAAAATCTCACAAATTAAAACATTTCAAGTAACAAAGTGCTGCTCGCGAACAATAAAAAGCGCGCCACATTAACAGTAGAGAAAACAATTGAAAGCTAAAAAACGGTCGAGTGCGTGGTTGGAGCGCTGCCAGCCACCGCTCAGCGGTTTTAAGAAACATACCTCTAGTATTGAGAATAAATGCCCCTTTGTATGTATCGCTGTGCAGCGCTTTAGATCTAGAAATACGCGTGTACAGATTTAAAACGTGATGCTGGGTTTTATTGGAGATCGAATATTGTTTTTGGGTTTCGTAGTTGAAATTTCGATATTATTTTTTTATTTGAAATCTACACAAATGTGAAGATATTTGCAATAAATTGCCGATTTCTTAAAAAAAGCGCACTACAGGCATGACCGAAAATGTCGCCGGTCTACCATTGAATGTCAGACACCCAGTCAGTCGTCGAGTGTCGGACACTAACGATTGCTAATCTCCGAGTGACACTCGCGACAATCTGCTGTCAGTCGTCAGACGGTAATTCAAGTCAAACCGTTGGATTCAGGCGCTAGTTTCAATTAGTCTAGAATAACTATTTGATTTCTTTACACAAAATCTAGGCTACCGCAGTCAAATGGCTTTTGACTATCTTCCAGCTATGTTGTACTAATCATAATGCGATACCATGTTTAATTATATAATTCTTCCACTTCTTCTTTCTAATGCAGTTGCAGTGAATGATGCAGCATTGAGGCTTGCAGTTGTGATGTAATTGCAGCCGCTCACAGCCCTAATGAAAAGGTGTAGCATTAAAATCGAGTCAGCCGCACCACTCAGCTTAATGCTAGCAAAAATTACGACGTCCCCAGAGCCAGCTGCATTTATTGTTGATGATCTAAATGTAGGCAGTGTATAAGTATTTAACTTTAGGAAACAGTAAATACTGGCTCATTGTACGACTATTTAAAGGATAATAATAAAACAACATAAAGTTCAAGTTTTTAGATAAGTATTCTACTTGTTTTACTTCGATACGGTAATCGGCATCATACATCAAGCAAATATCAATAACAAAACAACCCACGCAGTCGCCCTGTTTAAATCTCTTGAGAAACCGTTCAATTTCTCCAAACTATTCATCATTACTTGAGTTGAATAATTCACAGAGTGATCGAGTAGACATGTTATGAGTCGCGACCCTAGCTCCGGGACTATGTCCTACATTCCCGTGACGTCACTCTGACTGCGCTGAGTGCCGCTGAATATTTTATAAGAACGACTCACATGAGCATTTTACAGCGCGTTTAAAAACATTTGTATTTTAAATCAATGTCGGTTGGCATTCTAAAAGATTTATGGTCTAGTTTTGAATATCAAATAGGGCAAAAACATATTTCAGCCTTTAGGATTAAATATACTATATTGCAGTTCTAAAAAAACAAAAAAACCTTAACCAGCTCCGTACACTACAGAAAGACCTTGCAGTGAAACAAAACCCGCTAACTGCGAGCATTACTAACCTCAATTACAGACCAGATTTCTTTGTAACAATAGAACCAGGAACACAACACTACCTATGCCTATAACTATACCAAATCACCTATTGAAACACTCCCTTTGTAACTCACTGCGACTAGGGCAGCCGCACAATACGCGCCGAGAATCGATAAAAACTCCGACTTCTCGATTGTTAGACGTGACGGGCAGAAAGCACTTTTTTATTTTTTTACTCCCGTATGTATGCAAACAACGCGTATTTTCTGTGGTTTATATACAAACCCATGTCAGTTTGAACGGTTTTAGGTATCACTAGTGAAGAAAACCAATGAATATTTGAACGTAATGTGCGTATATTTGTGGATATCATAATCCAGGATAGGTTTCCAAACTTTATGTTCGTTCCCAATTTCCCCACAGTACTGGAGATAAGTATAGACATTCCAATAAAAGTGGGTTGTAACGAAACAATAGCAATAAATAATAACGTACCTATTCTAACTTTGGAAGTCACTTTAGGCTGGTAACACATTCGCGCTAAAAGTGTGTCCCAACGCGAGCATTCGCGCAATCTGTCACCTGAATACTTTATGTCTTCGGGTATGGCTCGCGAGCGCCGCAGTGCTGTCGGAAGCTCCTTCACACGCACGATACTACTTCAACAATTTCGCAAACGAGGGATATCGCTAGCAGGTAAGAAGGTTTTCACAGATAACAACCTATGGGATTCAGACCGCAATCATTTGCTATCGTTTTGAAGTCGCAAATGTTCGCTCCCCGCAACCTTTGGATTCACGGTCCGCTGGTGTAACCAAGATTATGTAAATTTTTGGTTCACTTCGCTATTGTAGACCCTAATCTTAGTCCCCAGAGGGCGGGGGCTTAGAGGGCAACCCTCCCTGCCGGAGGGAGCGCGTTCAATAGTAATTCTATAAATCAATCGGTTCCAACAATTTTTGTTTTGTTTTGCGACACTGTTGCTCTGTCGAGTTTCGCGAGGTTATGAGTTATTGTTCTCAATTCAGGTGTAGTTGAGACAGCTCTGATATATTATAGGACCTGAAACCTTGGAAATAAGAGATCTCGGTGGTACAAAATACATCTATAACTCTTTTTCAATCTATCACAATAATTCCAAAAAGATTGGAATATATATAAATAAAGGAAGATGTATTCAAATAATTGTAACACAATCAACTACTTAAGTTTCTGGGCCTCGAACAGCACATAAAACGGTTAATCCCGGCTGTCATTCTTAGATCTTTGACCATTGTTACGGGTACTCAGAAACACGAAAGTCTGACAACTAGGCTTACCAAGGGGTATCGTGTTGCCCAATAACTGTGTTGTAAAGGTTAGAGAGTTAGTCACTCCATGTCGAATCTCGCTGCATCCGGTTAGACTGGAAGCCGACCCCAACTTAGTTGGGAAAGGCTAGGTAGATAATAACAATATCTAAGTCTCTGTGCCTCGTTTAAATTGTACACATAGTTGATTTTTGTTCGAATTTTTCATTCGTTTGCCAAAACCGGAGTGGTTTAAAAAAAGTTATCACTTCGAGAATTCTAACGCTTACAATAAAATATTTAGTTAATAACTACTCAGAGTGAAGGTTGGTTTCTAGCATTAGTATGAGCTTCTATTTATTCTTGCTTATTTCTTTCAGTGGGAGCTATATTTCTTTTAAAGCATTTAGATATACGCGTAGTAACTACCTTGACTCAAGATTGCAGGACTAACTTAAAGATAACAGCAACTAGCACAGCTTTTAGTGTACAGACTTCAACTGGTAATTTTATTATCGTTCATATCTCTAGAACACTTTGCGTACATGATTGTAATTAATCCTCTCAGCAAAACCAAACAAAAAACAACAGTTTTAATAATTTCTCACATACATAGTTGATTCCATTATTTTTATGTTCCGGGACAGAATACGAGGCTGTGTTACGGGAATTACATCAAGATTTTGCCAAGTTAACTCAATAGGTACCCTTGCGGAGGTCAATTCTGTAATGGGATTAAACGTTGACCCACATTCGCTCTTAATAGCAACACGACGAGTTGAGTAACACGATTTTTAGGGACGCTCCTGTCCTGACTTCGACCCCGAATTTACCAAAATCAATGGCGGTGCGGATTAATTTCATTCTCGTACAGTGAACCTGTTCTTTGTTGTTTTGCAAACACATGGCAGTTATCTTTTGTTCTATTTTGGAAATGGTAATAACATCTACATGCTTGGTCGTTGATTTATAATGGTACTAATTTCTTTAAAACATCTGTCTAGTTTATGCAACAAGCTTTTTGTAATATGTATTTATTTTTCTTGCAGCGAACATTCAATAATATCCAATTTATTACTAAAACGTCTACAATTTACTACAAAAATCATCTTCAATGTCTTTAACCCTCGTCCCTATAACTCCAATTCTTTCAAAGACTACCAATTGGCTCATTTCCATTTGTGAATAATTTTCGTCCGTCTGGTCCCCTCTAATAAAACGCGGCACTCACATGGCCGCCCTAATGAGCGAGCGAGACGGCACCACCTCCGTCCCTGTCGCCGTGCGAGTTGCACAAATCTTTCGCTAGTTAGTGCCGACTAGTGTCGACCCACTTACGACTAAGTTATTGTCACACAACTTTTATGCGGGATTTGAATTTCGGAGAGGACTTTATCGCTGCCAGCGCGTTACTGATAATATGTGCGGTATCTTTGCTTGTGTGGCGATGCCTTATTTTGTGGGAGTCTTTGGTTTCTCCGTTACAAGCAGAAATTACAGTTTCAAACACTTTGTAAAAATGTAATTAATATTTAAGCGTTTGTAAGTAC
Source organism: Caradrina clavipalpis (assembly GCA_932526535.1). Classification (NCBI taxonomy): domain Eukaryota; kingdom Metazoa; phylum Arthropoda; class Insecta; order Lepidoptera; family Noctuidae; genus Caradrina; species Caradrina clavipalpis. The sequence continues at coordinate 15,326,518 of OW052104.1, read as the reverse complement.
TCCGGCTTTTAAGCTATTATTAACGTTAATTGATTAGTTTATACCTATGAGATAAACTTTGATTCTAATTAGAAATACTTTAGGTAAAGCGATATTACAATTTATTTAGCTCAATATGCGAAATAGTAATTAAAAGCGTGTTTCGGTGGAGTACATTCAATAATCCAGTACTTACCCACTTAGTTAAAAATAGGCCCTAATATTTATATAATAGATTTTCATTGTATACCTATTTATTTATTTACGTGGTAGGTTTTGTTTTCATATTATTATAATTGTGTCAACTTCGCTCACATTGAGAGTTAACTATCAGTTAGCTATTAATGTAATGGTTATAATAGCTTACCTATCTCGGTTGTCCATCTTATCACGCAACAATACAACAAGGAAATTAACATATCGCCCCCATCTAGCTGACCTCTGCCGCCGCCGCCGCCGCGCCGCCGCCCTGGTGCTCACTCGCCCTGAGAGACATTTGATCAGTTCGCTGCTAATTCTATAATTGGCAGGCCGAACTCTCCACGGACGAAGTCAGCACTTTTAATATCCCACTTAATTTTGTTCAGCGGATCTAAAATCTAATTGGACCGCTATAATTGGGGATGTTTCGTGGAAAAAAATAATTAAGAGATAGTTATTTTTTTGCGGTTTTTGTTTTAGCAAAATTGGGCTTAATTATATATCTGCTGTTAGGCTCCACTTAATTTTTTCACAATTGGTTCATTTATTAAGTTGAATATTATTTCGCTTCACCAGACGGTTTGCCTAGAGTGGCGTTTGGGTAGCTAGCAGTCTCGTCGTACGGTGTCATGTAGGTTACTTGTGGATGTTATTTGTGTACATGTTGTTACTATATTTACAAAAAAAAAATCCACAATAGCCTACTACAACTCGATCAACCGCTATCATAAATAATAACCACCTCGCCTATTCGCCTTGAGCAAACGTGGTGATCAATGCTCGTGCCTTCCTTGTATATAAAGAGGCCTTTGTCCTACGGAAGTACAATAACAGGATGGTATTATTTTCATTATTTATTGTTATAACTTTTACATTCATTACAAAACTCATATAACTAACAGTTCCGTCGCATCCAACAGCAATAGAATCTGGTATGAACAGTCACAGAACAAGACTGCGTATCCAGTAGTTGTGTGGGAGGGCGGCGCCGCTACTGCCAGCCTCTGATTTATGTGCCACTGTACCCTACTTCTTACCGACTTTTTATACTGCTGGCCCACTCTACGGCTCAAGAAACAGATTACTGGAAGCGCTAGCTAAAGTACCCTCCGATAAGGCAGTTTAATACAAAATTGGCTCGGTAGGATCTTATTTATCATTCTCGTTAGTGGCTGCTAACATTCAGGGGGGCAATAATTCTATTTTTATTAATGATCGCAATCTCATCTGTCTCAATTATAGGTGGAGTACATAATTATGAATTAAGACCATTTGATCTGTATAAAAAATTGAGGCGTTCATGACTCATCAAATAAAATCTGTATATGTACAAGTATACAGGCAAAGGAAACAAGGCCATTTTTATTTAAAAAAATATGAGTTGGAGCAAATATTCTATGTATGTCCACTTTCTGTGTTACCTATGTCTGGCCCCTTCCATCCAGTCGACATCCTGCCGCCGCCCCTAGGTAAGTATTCATTCTGAATTATGAGCGTATTCTTCTGCCATTAGCTTCATAAACGGGACAGTGGGGATGCTGCGTGATTCAATCCTGTTTATCTCATGTAAGCGATGCTTTGCGTCACCCCCCTTGTTTTCGTGCCCAGCGTGAAATATGGACGACTAACTGAATCTGTTCGTGTAGTTAGCAATGTGCGGTATAGGTGTAGCTGTGTGTTGGGGAAATGAGAAGGAATTCATCAACCATTTTATTGTATACATAGGTTCTCAAACTATTCTTATTTACAAAATAAAACATTATTTTTGTAACGATAATTGTGTTCAGTTGCATGTTTCCCGAACGGATTGATAGAAACGCTACAAAAATTTCCATTACCTCGGTTCTGATTATGAGTTTTTTTTTTTAATAAATTCCGGACGTTATTTTTCTCGCTCGTTAATGATCAAAGGCTTAATATTTACAACTGTATGTATTATCATTTTACAACAAACAACAAAATATTTGCAAGGATTGGGAACGATCGACAACACACTTCATTAAATATTTGTGGACACTTCGCTTAACCACAAATATTTTAAGAACACTCTAAACAGGAATGTACTCGTAGACATAAAACAAATTCAACGTCCACCCACTACTTCGTGGTGTACACGATGATCGTTTATTCGTCACCGTTTCACACAATGGGCCCGTGTTTAGACTTAACTGCCCAACAATCCGAAGGGTCAGATTTCAGACCGCTATCATTGCATGCATCGGTGTGGCCGCGCGTGAACTATATCGTGCTGACGGCGAATTGACGAGTGTTAACAGAACGGATAGATGGCTTAATGGTTTCAAATTAAGACCAGGATGAGTCGCCGGTATGAATTTACTTGTATCTATTTCAGACTTTTGATATTTTATAATTTCAAAGGCTTTGCGTACAAGTATTATAGCTATATATAAAAGTTGCTATCCCTAGCCTCCTCTATCTCGCATCGGGATCTTTATTCAATCTAACCATAACTTACTTGTTTGATCCAAGAAAACTAAATATCTCAAGTTACTGATCAGTTCATTATCTTATTCATCTAAAAAGGAATCCCAGTACATAATGTAGCATGTATTTTTTCAAAATCCTCAAAAACAGTAAATTAAACCCTAAAAATTGCCATCTCCACAAAACGATGTCCACTCAAACATAATTCAGTTTCTTAATCATTGGAGCAAGACGTTCATTTACCGAACATTTTACCGCACGCTATTTACACAAGGGTTTGGGTAAAAAATTTACCCTTTATAGCCCAGTTAAATGAAAGGCAATTAAAAGTTTTTCACTTCGCCCCTCAGAACCCTTTGACGCGATCGACTTTAATTCTATGTATTTGCTGTTCGCAGAATTTTTACGAGTTCACTTTAGCTTCAATTAAACTGACCTGATTAATGATAGCTAACCTGCCAGCCTGCGGTGTTTGTTTGCGGGAGAGAAATATCTTTTTCCAAAATCGCATTTTAGATGAAATGTGATTTTATTTTAAAATTCAAGTGAAGTTAATATAATAATAATTAATATAAACTTAATTTAAAAAATTACAGTAAATAGTTTACTGTAATTTTTTAAATTAAGTTTATATGTAAAGTTAATTGAAAATATGAAATACTTTCTAAAGTTGCAGTGCATGGCTTAGGTACCAAATCAAAATCACGATATCCTATCATTATGCCACTATCATTTAAAATCTGTAACAGCTACGATAATTATTCAACTAACCCACACCCAACAAACAATTACCAACTTAAAAACACAACTCCCAATCCGCAGCTAATTAAATAAATGGACAATTACAAGCACCTGGACCACTAATCCGCAACTTAACACAGATTTAGTTAACAAATGGTGTAACTATTCACCGGCGCAGTGAATAGTGGCCGCGCTCAACGTTTAAGGAGTGAGGTCTGCTCTCAATGGTTCGTGATCGCTCCCATTAGCCTCCATTGATTATGCGATAATTTTGCCTGAGAATGGACTGTTATATAAATAACTTGTCTTTGTTCTAGTTTGGAGTTGTTCCCACTTTGTGCGAGTTGAGGAACGTTTGTTTTATTGTTTAGTTTAGAGAAATAGTTCGTGTTTTGTTTCTGTTTGGTGTTAATTGGCGCGGTTTAGGTGTTGTTTAAACTATCGTGAACTTTCGGTATTCTAGAGGCGTTATTTTCTGTTTAATTAGGAAATACTTCCTTTTTGCTATAGCTAGATTAATAGAGTAGGTATAATTAACAGCTTTATCTGTCAAGTCTTTGTTAAATACGATCTAAAATTATAGTTCTAAGAGGGATCATTCGTGTTAGTCTTTGCGATCAAATTTTCGTATTGCATTCGTATCCAAAATGTATTGCTATTTTTGGCTGAGAATATTGATTTTTTAAAGTAGGCTTGCAAATACATAATATACGTATGGCATTTTTCTCTCTTTCACCCGTTATTTAAAAGTATGTAGACTTTTTAAATAACTGGTATAAACGAGAGAAAAAGTCCGCAAAATTGAACCGAAAATAACGACACGTTGTATCCAATATCCAGCTAGAATGATGTAGGTCAGTGACGCGGTTCGTATGTCATCGAGTGGGCTCCAATAGTACACCGTGTAAACTGCGCCGCGTCGCTGCACAAATTAGGCCGGCCCGCCTTTCCCGTGCTCGGCCCGGGATCCGCTGATGAAATGTGTTCACTCCCACCACTACTTGCGGTAATCACTAGCTAGTGGACGTGAACCGGGTAGGGAGGGATGATACGGAAGGACGTTTATGCTAGTCTTTGAAATTTAGTTAATTTTGTATGCAAAAAGTTAACATATAGCAGAATATTTTAACTAGTTTTTAAGGGTTTAAATATAACCAAGTATTTTTGGGGATTTAGGTTTTTAGGATTAGCATGAGACAAAACTAACGCCAAATTTAAATATTGTGTTTTCAAAATAAGACTATCTGATTAATTTTGAAAGCCCAATTCTATTACTTACTCTTAAATTCGTCATTCTGTGACGTCCTAACGCGACAACAGCGACGCTCGCGTCAATACCCCAATCTGTCCGCCTCTCCCGTGCTCGTCCCGGTCCCGGGCTCACGGCGGGATCACTCGCGTGTTTGCCCATCCTTAATTCACTTACTGTTGTTTTGTTTGCTTCGGTTGATGTTATGAGCAAATATGAAATTAGCAATCGTTTGTTTTTATACCCATTATGTAATTGTAATTTATTGTTTTTGAGATTCTGGAGTATCCTTTTTGATTTGAGTAAATATTTGATGGTTTGTTTTGTGAAGCGGGTAATTGGAAACTGCTCGCTTCTCTCAGTATATTATGTGGGGGACTGTGTTTGGTTGTGTGAAACAAGGGCCGTTGTCGAGGCTTTCGGTCAGTGCAGTTGTAGAGATCTATTATATAGCTTATGCGGTACTAACGACCTCAACGGTCGAGCAAATTTGAAAACATCGAGTCAAAATATTTGCAGTTTCAGTCATATTAGAAATGTCCGTACATCAAAACTTCCATGGTTACTTGAGTGATGTTCTCAGAAACTTCTGATATTATTTAAAAAAAAAAAGTTGTTGACAAAAATAACCACGTAAGTAATAAATAATAATGTGTCAAATAATTCGTTCTTTTATGTTCAACAGTGGACGGTTTATGGAGTGTTATAATTCGAGATTAACAACCAACAGTCCATCGCAGTAAACCCACAGAGTGTAACGATTACAGGTAATAAAGCACGCTTGTATAATTATGTTAGAAGCATTAGCTCCCCTTTATATTATCGTTATGGTGCTCGAATGGGGTCATATTGCTTACACGTCGTTTACGAGTACATTATAACCCGCACATGTAGCACGTGTATGTTTGTAAGTGGGTACACAAATCTCATTATGCTTGCTGTTGGGTGTCTCTCCGATGTACCCGAGGAGCAAATGTAGGTTATTGTGTTGGTGAGGCATCCTCGTGATGATAAAACATTTTATATGGTTGGTCATGATAAAATAAATAAATTAAGTACCTGGTTTTAAACCCGTAAACGGATTTCTAATAAACGAGTCCAGTAACCATCCAGCCAGAAGTAATTGGAGATAGGTACCTAGTACAAAAGAAAAGTAGTTATAGCGGCTTTTATGGAAAATATTTTTAATTTGTAAAACTCCATGTAATTACAAACTGAAAGTTTTAACTAGTATTCGCTAAACAAACACTTGAGAATACAAAAATAACATATTTATCATCTGGTTTTGTTTCCGGAGGCTGCGCGCTGTGGAGCGCCCGAGCACAATAAACCGGTGTATTGTAATGTTAATGCTATGCAAATACGACGCGCCGAGGAAATTATTAAAAAAATAATACGTCCAAAAACGTTCCCGGCAAAAGTTCGCGCGCAATTTATAACCGCTTTTTTTGACGAAAAATTTTTCAACTACCCGCAGAGAGAGTTCATTTCGTCCTGAAACGATGTTATCCGACCTCTTATTGATGGAATTTGATATTGTTTTTTTCTGTCTTTTTTGTCTTTGGCAACTTTTTTTGGATAGTAGGAAATACCGCAAAAAAATTGACGAAATGATTGTGGCATTTGATGACATTATTGTAACCGTATAAAAATGTTGATTTCCCCAAATTAGATAACACGAAATTCTGAAAACAAGGAGACAGGACAATTAAATAACCTACTACATTATTGTACTATTAGTTTTAGCAATTGGCATTTGGCCGAATATGTGAAACATACTATCACTATACGATCTGATCTTGATTTGCAATTCGATGATTATGATTTGTAAAAACTGCGCCAAACTTCACAGGTTTTGAGAAACTTTGAATAAAGAAGTAGGAATGAGTAGTTACTTCCACTTTGCCTTTGTAAAAGCTAGGCTGAAGTATCTTTACGCAACTAATTACTTGCTGTTAGTAACCGTTCTGCCAGGTGTTTAAAAGCAAGCTGTTATTGACATTATTCGGAAAAAAATGTGAAATAGCGTAATCAAATTTATCTCGTCTTAAAACTAAACACAAGATTGCATATTCCGAAGCCGGCTGTTAACGCAAGTACCACCGTGTTCTTTTACGTCTGTTCATTTTATACTTACTTAACAATTTATTTATTTCATTCTCCCCACTTTACTGCTTACGTATTGTACGCCATTCGTCTCTAATATGTTTTATTTTCTTTGGCGTCTTCAGTTATTTGAACGCAAGAGAATATTTCTATTTATGTTTCGCTTTTTAAATGGTGGTGTTTTATGTTGTGTATTTGTGATTTATGACGCGACATGTTTATAGTTAATAAAGAAAAATCGTATGTGCGGACGTAAAAGGAAAATATTTGATCTTTATATATATTCTATTCTATCGATATTCTTATATTTTGTTGCATTTGATTCGTGATCTTCAGATTTTAATCCCAAAGCTAATTGGCCCAAGAGACGACCCATATAATATTTAATTGTCTAGTAAACGTACATCCATGTCACAAATTGTTGAGATAGGAACTCGTCAACAAATAAGACTACAAAGCATGCCACAATACAAAACACCAAACAAAAATAAAAAAGGAATGTCGGCATCTCTGTCAGCTTGCTAACAGGCTATCTGCACACTCTCGACTGCGCGTTACGTAGCGCGGCATCAGATCGCGACGTCATGTGCATTCCGCTAATGCATGCGCCGCGAGCGCGCGCTGAATACACAAGCGATTGTCGGCCGACTGCAACCCGCCTTATGCACCAGGTAACAATAAAAAGTAGTTTTATGCAATCAGTGTAGTGTATGTTAATTCTCTTGGCAGAGAATCAAAGTCGCAATTTGAGGATGAATTGAATTTGAGCCAATTTGAGAGCAGTGGACAGTAAATAGGATTGTATTGAGGTCCAGTAACGTCGAACTGCGATTGCTGAAAGATGTGATAATAAAATTTACCTCACATTGTGTATTGAATTGAGTTTTCTTCTTTTATTATTGAACAATTAAAAAGACTGTAACGAAATGTATTAAAGGCGACGTAAAATAAAACTCGTAATTACAAATTACTATAATGTTTATTCATATGTATAAGGTATACATTTAGATCGAGGATGATATACAGCCGGTATGTGGGTAGTATATGAGCTAGCGAAAATACTACAGATATTACAGTTATATCGTAAACACGCCATCCCGTGGTATTGCACGCAGAGTCCCACGCCTACAGCTTGGTATGTGGTTGGAAACACGCGGAAAGGAAATACAAAGAAATAACACTAAAACCTCTCAATATATTTCAAACTATACTTTGAGTTTTATCTGTCTCATTCCGCACATACAATCATATTTTCTTTGTTTGATAGTCCAATCACATAGCAAGCGTACATAAAAAGCTCGTTTCATGGCTTGATAACCTTAAACACGACCCTTACAATAGAACAAGTCACATCTTAACCAACGATAACACTACTCTTTGGGAACATTATACTTATTGCTGTAACGAATGTACTAGTAGGATTATATCAAATTTACAAGGTCAATCATGTTTGTGTTGTGATATGCCAAGCAAATGCAAACTCGTAGACGTTCGTAGTAGGTGCTACGAGACGGTCTACGAAAATCGTAGCGCGCTACGAGAGCGTAACGGTACAGGATCGCCCTGTATCGCTGACGCGCCATTTAGTAAACGGTTTTATTACGGTAACCGTGAAACTACTATTGTTATGTAAAACGTTTGTTTCGTTGTTGAGAACTGATTAAGTATGCATGTTTGCTTGAAAACATTTAGATAAAATGTTGAACATAATTAAAACAAAACGACTGTGACCGTAACGAAATTTGTAAGCAGGGTTATTATTGAAAATGCTTGACATAATACTATAATATCACAATACAAACGAATCTAATCTCAGTAAAACTTCGTATAAAATGCGCATTATGAACTAGTGACTATAAATTGTTTATAAATTAATCGTTGTTTAATAAAAATTATCCAAAATTTTTACAGCTTTACATTTACGCTAAACGTAAACACTTAATTTACATTAAATATTACATTGTCGGATGATGACTAGATTAGATTTCGTTTTTTAAATAAATTAAGTGATAATTTAAACATTCAGTCTTATATGCGTAGATAAATAATAAATAGGGATAACAAAAGGGTATAACCTTGAGCACTGTTATGTAAAAGTACTAAATACGTAACAAATGGCTAAATAACATTATCAAAACAGTTTGCTATATTGTGGTGACTAAAAACAATACGACTAAAGTCTGAACCACACACAAGCGGTTTCAGCTTTGATTGTTTTTGTTGCGAAATACGCGCTGGAATGGACATCGATGTAAAATGTTACCATTGATTCAACATTTATGATTTTAGACCCTTTAGCATTGAAATTGTAAATTATGTAAATTTAATTTGTGTTAAATCATCTACCCTCCATCATGCATGAATTATAAATAATAGTTATTTGTGACAACTTACATAAGACGATAACTTATTTGAAAGTATTTTTCTATACATTTAGAATTTTCCTTTATTCGTAACATTATTTTGTACCAGATTTTCTATATCTTTAAATTACTTTGCTGTGTTTTACGAAAGACTCCAAAACCAAAACAACCGGGGAGATTCAGACTTAAATAAACAATCTAAACTCGGATTCAAAACACGTTAGAGTTAAAGATATGGTCTAAGGTATGTTCGTGTAGTTGGCGAGGTCCTTCCCGTTCTTGTACATGGAGGTGATGATGGGGTCGATGTTGTGGTACTCCTTGCCCGAGCGCGGCCGAAGGGTGTTCGTCGGCTGTCGGCTTAGTCTGCGTGAAAAGAACAGTTTTAATATCGGTACTCGAGAAATACATGATCGGTTGTGTGTAGCTTTTAAACGGCATCGGAACCTGGGCCAAAATAGATTGTTTGGGAGATTAATTTTCACTCTGTAATAATTGAGCAGAATTGTGGGATTCATTGTTTGTGATTGTAAACATGATTGTGTTCCTGGCGTGTTTCATGTTTCAATAACTCTACATACATTAGGGAACATTTCTCTTTTATGTTTCTGTATGATTTAAGACTATCTAATTCACTTAAAATCCATTTTTATAAGTGAAAGCGAAATATAATAAAATTTCACTTAAACAAACGAATTGTCTGTCAAAATAATAAATAAAAGATACGTTCATAATAAATACTTACCTCATTCCCGTGGGAGTATCAGAAGAGGAGTGTGATGACGTCATAGAGAGAGTCTCGATGTAGTCCGACATGTCCGAGGTACCGCTCGACGTGCTGTGCGTGTCCATCACACCTGCAAACAATCCTGACGTCAGGATATCGAATATTGGGATATCAAAATGTTTCCAGATTACCATACAGTTGACAATAGTTCAATTACCAGATTTAAAGTACTTAGTTTTCCTAACTAACACACCTTTAAACTGTTTGGGAGGCAAAACTGGAACTTCAGCCTCAGCCGATGAAGACTTCGCCGGTACAGCAGCTTTGTGTAACTGCATCGACATATCCCTCAGAGGATCAGACGACTTGGACTTCCTTGGCAGGGAGGAGTGCACACAACCAGACAGATGGCCCCTCATTCGCTTATGTACCATGTAGTGGTATCTGGAATGTCCAGAGGTCAGTGGCATTTCAAACTCGTTGAAATCTGGGCCACCATGTTTCATAGAACAACTAGATACTCCCGAATCATTTGAGCTTGAAGAGTCTCTGTTGCCACCCGACTTGCAAGGAACGCTCGATGATCTCTTAATTTGTGCATTATCCATTAGTTTGTTTCTCAAATGTGGTATTTCTTTGGAGCAACTCTCTTCAGAGGTTTTGTTCTCAGATCCCGATGACTTGCAGCAGTCGTAGCATTCGGTTTCGTTTTCACAAGGCGATGAGGTTCGTCTATTTTCTACTGCCAGATTCCTTAATGTTTCTAGCGAAGAAGACGTTGCATGGCTTCCTATGCTGCTGTCAAATTCTTTTAAGTCTTCGAGAAGTCTCGCAGAGTCCACTGAACTAGATCTTTTTTGCAGCGATTCCTTGTTGTTGTTGCCAGTTTCGAAGATTGATATTCTGCTTTCATTTCCCGTCAACGTTGGTATGCTTAGAGATTTTTCAATCTCTACTCTGTGCTTATGCATGGGATGCTTCAAACTCTGTGACCAGTTTGGGTTTGGTGACATTGGTGTATACCCCGGGTTAGGCCCTAACGTTTTAGTACAGAATTCATGTTTCGGTTCATTAGTTGGTTCCATTAGTAAGTATTCGTCATTTCGATTCTTTTTTGTGTCTAGTTTATTCAGAGCAGTTTGTGAATGTCCACATTTAGTGCAAAGTTTCGGTTTCTTTGGCATCGAATTCACAGCAAGGTCTATGTTTGCACTGAGTGCATCCAACTCATTCTGTGTCACTCCCGCCCTCTTCAGCAAATCTTTAGCATTTTCATAATATTCCAAAGATAGAGCGAATTCCAAATTTTCATAATTTGCGTAAGGTCCCTCAAATTTTTCTACTTCTTTTGGTTCAATATTTTGATAGTTAGTAAATTGTGATTCGGTTGGATACTCATTGGTGTTTTCTCTATCAGCACTTACTGCGCTTTGTCTGTTTGTTTTTCTTGAAACATCGATCGTAGCGTAAAGTGCCATTTCTTCTGACTTTTGATGAGTGAGAACTTCGGTGTTGACGTGTTCGCCAGTTCTTTTGCAGTAAGGGAGACTTATCAGATTGTTGGCCCAGTTGGTGACCTTTTGACAAGGACATTCCACAGGTTGAATGTTTTCTTCACATTCTACAATAACTGGTTTCTTTTTTGAAGCAAACTTTAGTATACACCCACAATTTTTTTTAAGTACTAGGGATCCGGGGGCTGAACTGTTTGTTACTTTGAAGAGGTCATCTGTAAGCGCTTTTTTTAGTCTTTTCGGGGTATCGTAATGTTCTGAAGGGTCAATCTGTAACAATATTGTGTTTAGAAACAAATAGATGAAAAATATTTATTTATGTCAAAGGGACTCTGAGTCAATACATTTTTATTAATTTAACCTTATCGCAAATCGTTAACGATCGGATTATCAATTCACCACTGGACTAATAAATACTTACTTCAGTATGTGTTGTCTTAGGGACGTCATAATTTTCATAGGGTCCTACTTTGGGATTATTTATTGGGTAATTATTATCGTTAAGAGTGCAAGAGCAGGCTTGTATTGGCAATGGTGCTGGAGGCTTCTTCTGATCTAAGCGAGCAGGCTTTGGCGGTCTCTCCGGCGGTTTGTCTTTACACTGGCATGCTTCTAAGTTCTTTTTGATTGCTCTCGGCGTTAAATACTCCGTGCTATTCGAGGAGTTATCAGAACTGCTCTCTGGAACAGCTTCCATCGTCCATGCAGGGTTAAATGTAGTTCCAGGAGTAAGCGCCACTGTTGATGAACGGGATATTGCACCTAGTTTAGTGAGGCAATTGTTGCAACGTTCTAAGGTAACATGATCAGCTCCCGTCCAAGGTGGTCTCGCACCAATTTCTACGTCATCATCGTAAAGTCGTCTTTCGTCTGATGGCCAGTAGGGTGAAACTCCTGCGCAGTCTTCTCCAAAGAAATTATCTTCGTATAGAGCACTGGCAGTATCTGGGATTGATTGTTCTGTAGAGTTAAAATCTGATAGGCGTGTGCTCGGGCGTGTTTTGTTTCCTGCAAAGAAATGTCGAATTATGTAGTTCTGATGTCTTTCATAATTTCTAAATCAACTCTTACACAGCTTAGGAAAAAAATTACCTGTATTTTTTCTCGAAGTGGCAGGTGTTCGTTGCAGCGTGCCCTGAGCCGCCATGTCGAAGGCGTCAGTGATGTCTTGTGCTTGGTCTGTGATAAGCATGTGCAGGCCTTCACCCTTGCCGCAGTGGGAACCTCCTTCGAAGCAGAACCTGCCTTCCACTACTCCGTAGCGCCTGTATGTAACATATAACAGAGTATTAAAGACAGCACGAGCCATTTAACATGACTTAGATACTTTAAACTAAACAAAAATGTTTAACGCCAACCTATCAAGTCAAGCTTGACAACAACAATTACTGTGAAATGAATAACTTTTATGAAATGGTTCTGAAAAATAATTCATTCAAATATTAATAGCTATATTACCGACCTACATAATATATTCTTTTTTAGCTCAACCTACACTTGAAATTTTTCGTAACTGAATATTATAAATAGATGACTTAAAAACTGAAGATAATTTAATTTGTAAAGGTAAAAGATTGTTTATCGGCTGAAATGTAACGAAATGGAATAACATATTATTATGAATCCCAACTTTCGACATTCAGCACATGAAAATGGAATTAGTCGTCCGTGATCTACAAGCTTATAAAGAGTCACCACACATTTCACGAAATTCAGAAAATATTATCTACTTTTGGCAACTTCGGCATGAACTGTCGAGAGTTTTATGACATAACTGCTCGGCGCTCCCTTTCTAACTTAATATAAAGGGTATAGTTTTCTCTTTCTCACTTAGACAAAGTGCATATTTAGTCACGGGTGCAGTGTGTCGCAAAGTGCAGTTAAGCAACTCATGTGCATTTGCGGACTAACATACTGTCTTTGCTGGGAATCCAATGGACGTTCACATAATGAATTGGTTTTCATACGTTGTAGGTAATTTAGTTTTCTTTGTGAAAGTATTTTACATAAAAGTTTACGAACTTTTGTATCATCAATATGAGTAATTTACTTATTTCCCCTGAGAGTTGAGGGAGGTTGCTCTGAGGGAGGCTGTCTATCTGGATAGTAATGTATTTGATATGGGTTGGTTTTTAGTGTTTGTTCTTTATTTATGAAACTTTTTTTTTTGGCACTGACAGTATCATGGAAAAAAACTTGAATAGAAAGTAAGGGAGACAGACTCCCCATTTTTTCGAGATGTAATTTAAAATAGCTACAGCATCCCTCTCTCTAAGCATTCTGCTTGATACATCATTTCCTTCCAAAAATGTTTCCCAACGAGCGTATTTCCGCACCATGGTAGCTCTAGCTCACGCATCACTCCACAAGATGGCGGCCGGAAGCGGCGGCCATTAGCGTTTGTTGGCGTCCGCGCGCCATACGAGCGCATATAAAGTCATGACGCGTCTTTATGCGTTATCTGTAGTCCTAGGTGAGCGAGTAGTGTGACGATGCGATCTTTTGCGATGCGATGCTAACAAATACCTAACTGATGAAGTTGTAGTTTGTAGTGACGAAACCTCAAGTCTAGGAACAAAAAGCACTACATCAACGAGGCAGTCAGTTGGTGCTGGTACGTATATCTTGCATTTGTAAGGCGAGCGTCAAACATTTACTAGGGTTTTACCAGTCGAGCAATATAATGCAATTTCTTTTTTTCGAATGGTTTTGACTGGGTCACAAAGTTTCGCGTCGCGTCGCCTCGCATCTGTCGCGCTGGGATAGCGGCTCAGTCGTAACATAAACCTCCTTTACTGTCACGATTATATCTTCCGATGTTGTTTTACTGTTCACTTTATTACTTCATTTTATTCGGGTTAACTGTCAATTTATGGGACTTCATATGGCTCTATTGTTTTTGCTTTCCGTTCATATTATTGAGTTTAAGGATCGCATTAAAACTATCATCCATGAATTCATGAAAGTTGGGGAAATTCATGTCACGAGTCATAAGTTTTCATATCTAGGTCAGAACGTTTGAGAGGGTAGTTTAACAAGATCATGCATATAACTTTGGGTATTACATACTTAATGAGCACTAGCTATTTTATTCGTTTCGTTGATTGACTTTTTAATGACTCTAGTCTATCGTGAGATGCAGTCGTAACTTCTACTATTAAAATACGGGTGTGAAAAGACATCGCATAGCCGTTAACTATACATATTCCCCATCAAAATAAGTAACTTTGAGTTGAGAGAAAAAATCTTGCTAGGAATACCGCTATGTATAGAAGCACGCAATGAAATGCACGCAAAACAGTTTTAAATGGTATGACTATAGTTTAAAATAATACACCTAGTATTTAAAATTAATACAAAAGACGGTATAGTCCGAAACAAGAAACATATTGCAATAATGGGAACAATATTAAGTAACATTCAGATACGTCGTGTCGTACGTAGTGTCTTTGTGAAAAGTCAGACATCAGTCATTTTTATTCTCATCTATTAGATGTATTAGATGTGATTTCTCACTTATTAGATGAGAATAAAAATGACTGATGTACGAGTTTAAATTATTAGGTCAGGCCTCACCTCAGATGCGCTAACTCCCACAATCCCAACAAACGCGGTGGGACTCCACTCGTCAGCGCAAACCTCCTCCCCTGAAGATGCATCCTGGCCGGGCCGGCAGGCAGTTTCCTGGATCCACCGCCGCCAATCATCACCAGGAACTCCTTCGAGGAGCCGAGTTGTCCCCCCACTTTCACTTGCCAAGCTATTAGCCTCTCCCTAGTCTCGAACGCGAGGACCACGGTGACATCTTGGCAGATGATGGCGATGGTGTTGGACTCCTTGTCCAGAGTGAAGCCGGACTCGAAGCCCAGGAAGTGTTGGAGGGAGAGAGAGGCCTTCGTCTGGCCCTTCTTGTAGCGGTCCTTCGGGTCTCGGTAGAGTTGCAGGTGAAGGCAATCTGGAAAGAAAAGGGGTTTGGTTAGATGGAGCCTATAATACATATTCGGTCTTTACAATTGTCTACTTTTTAAATTAAATATATTTGATTTGTTTAACTCACGAACAAATACCGCCCTAACCTGAAATAGACGTAAATTATATAATTATCTAATGCAATATTCGGCATGAGTGCCTGAGACAGGTGACTACCAGCTAAGCGTTAGTTAATTCAGCGCTGTTACCTGTAGTGCAGTAGTTAATCTGTCGTTTGTACTTATTTTAAATAGTGGTTTCGCATACGAGCATGTGTTTTTGTGCCAGTTTGAATTAAACGTAACATTGCATAAGTTTTATAAATCTGATTAAACTTTTAGTTTTAATAGCTAGTTTAACTTTTAGCTGCTATTTTGATTCGGTGTTTCTAACTGGAACGAACAAACAGTTTTATTATTCCAAATAAACTTTATTCGTAACATAACCATTTCGGGAACCGCAGCCGCAGAGGTTATACCGACCATCTGAAGTTTAAGACACATTTATAAGCGACCTTGTTATGACCAGGGCCTGGAATAACTCTGAACTACATAATATACAAATAAAGAATTCCTCCAGCACTTAAGGACTATAATGCTATTTGTCTCCAGCAATTCCTAGGTACACTAGGTACTTGACAAGAAATGCCGAAACGAACTTTGTATTATGTTCTGCCAGCGCGTTTATAATATTAAAAGTTTTTTTCTTTGAATAATACATTACTACCACAATATACCAAACTTTGTATAAAACACGATGGTCACCGGTAGGCCCGCAGCTCGTAAAGAATACAACTACAAGACACTCCTTTTATCAGTCCTCTGTGACACTAAATCTGCCCATTGACACTGTCTTTGGAGAGTTGTGAAGGACCACCATTTACTGTCACTTTTTCAAAATATGTTGCATTTACTTTTACGTGGGAGTAGTGAGGAAAACATGAAGATATTTTAGGTATGAATAAGAAAAAAATATTGCAAAGGGATAACTTCCGAAGGTCGCACAGTATACAGATAACTGTATCTTATTGTGGCTGCAGTATCGTTAAGGTAAACCTAGGGCTAAGGTTCTGTTTGTTAGGCCTTATAAATGGTCAGAACTTCACAAAATAAGTCTGCCATAGGTAATATCAAAATATTTTTTAAAGATTATAAATAGTACGAGGAAAACTGATGATATATCTATTAGATATGTGGTCGAAAATCAAATGCTTCTATAAGAGAAAGTTTCCATTTATTTCATTGCAAGTTAAAATATATATGACAGGATAATACTGCAAGGGACGGAGTGCCATTTAAAGAAAACTACACAAGTATAAAATAGTAAAAACCGTTACGTCTGTAATAAAGCAACGTTATAGTCTGCCATAAAATCTCTCTGTCGATTTTTTAAACACAGATGCGCTTGGACTGCTAATGTTGGCAGTAAGGCAAGTTGGCAAGAATGAAACTCTGGTACATTAACTTTGTATTTACACGTATTCATCTTTTGAATGGATCCGGATCAACTCAGGGTGGATGAAATGGCGACAGGTCACGGGAATAACTTGTGACCCGCGGATGCCCCTTCCCTTTTGATCGGAAAGTTGGGCAGTAAAGAAGACGGGTGAAAAAAGATTGCATGTTGCGGAGATGAGAATGTTGAGGTGGATGTGTGGTGTGACCAGAATGGATAAGATAAGGAATGAGTATATTAGAGGAAGTTTGAAAGTAGCGCCAGTGACAGAAAAGTTGAAAGGGAACCGTTTGTCTTGGTATGGGCATGTGAAGAGGAGGGATGACACACATGTGACTAAAAGGGTTTTGGACATAATTGTGCATGGATGGAAAGGAAGAGGGAGGCCAAAGAAAAGATGGATGGATTGTGTGAAAAATGATATGAAAGAGAAGGGAGTCAGTGATAGTATGACGGCTGACAGGACGGCATGGAAGAAGAAAACGTGTTGCACCGACCCCAAGTAACTTGGGATAAGGGCAGGAAGATGATGAAGATGATGATAATGTATAGATTAATGTCATTCACACTTTTATTAACACCCGACTCAAAAAAAGAGGTGTTATTAGTTTGTCGTGTCTGTGTTTATCTGTGGCACCGTAGCTCTTAAACGGGTAAACCGATGTGGCAGCAGGTTTCCTAGCGATGGTTCTTACATATATTTTATCAAAATCGGTTCAGTCGTTTCAAGGTTATCAGCTCTTTTGTTTGTTGCGGCAGGAATCTTTATTCTTCTGTCGAAGGTTACTTATTATTTTATTTTATCACTTGTTATGTACTAGCTTCTGCCCAAGATTGCGTTCGCGTCAAAGTTTATATAAACGTATTTTTTTCTGAGATAAAGTAAAAGTATCCTATGAGTTATTCCATATTACAATCTGTTTTAGTGCGAAATTTCTTCCAGATCCGTTCAGCCGTTTAAGCATGAAAGAGTAACAAACATCCATCCATCTATCCGTCTATCTATTCTCACAAATTTTCGCATTATAATATTAGAAGGATGATCTTGGTCACCTCATTAAGGGTGAATTTCGCGAAACTATTAAACCTAGTAAAATTCCTAATCTGAAACCCTTCAAGTGAATCAAATTACAGTTATTGTAGTCGCAATAATTGAACTTGAAATAGAAAGGCCATGTCCACCTCAGTTATAACCAATTACTTTCGCAAACTATATCTCCTTAGTAATAAGTTGTGACAAAAATACAAAAAAAATATATTCCCCATTCTACGTGGGTTGGCTCAAAGAAATAGCTATTAAATAAATGTTTCTCTGACATTTAGAACATATCAAGTAGTACGTAAGACATGTTTCGCTTGAATATTAAAGCGATGAATGTAGACTACCTCACTACATGTTATGTTATTCGGATTCGTTCTTATGAATATGAGCAGATATTACATTTCATTACATACTTTTCCAAATGATAAAATAATAATGTTAGCTATTTATACTAGAAATAAAAGATTTATTTCAGAATGAATAATGTGATTTGTGTAATATCATTACACAAGCATAATTATAGTTATACCGTTTAACATTATTGTTTTTCGTTTAAATTGTTTTTAAGTTAAACGAAATTTTTATTTAAAACTAAAGTATTTAGGTTGTACTCGATCACTGATGGTGTGCCTATGATTGAAGGATACGGTTTCATAAATTATTGTATTGCTTGTAAAATCTTTATATATAATAAGAACCAGATTTCGGGCTAATACATTTAATGACCGTGATGTGCTTAATTATTATAGTACTTAGAGCATGTCATGTCGCCCCTCTGAAGGTTTTTGTAGATATTTGCTCGTCAAAATAGAAAGAAATGAGAAATTGCTCACACTCACTCTTGTTATAAACTATGTAGATTAAACTTTCAAAGGTCTCACACGCTTTGAATTAAAAAAAAACCCTATAATTTTTTAAACATCGCCACATTCTGTAATTTTTTCCTGTATCGTGGGTGCCTTAATACGTGTAAAATCATATATACAAGCGATACAACACGGAACCTGTAGGCCATAAATATTGTTTCCGTGCGCCACTGCGCTAACTGTACCGTCAACTAGTCGTCGTTTATTTTAGATCAATTGCGTTCATTTGTGTAATTATTACCCATCTCTGTGGCTAATATTATCTTATTAAAATCTTAGACTCTCTGTAAACTTGTTGAAATGAAAGTTCTGTTTGCAGTACAAAACTACAGAGCTTTATGTTTTCAGCGGCGCTCAGCGGAGGCGTCGATTTCAGCCGCAGACGCTAATTAATCGAACTTGTAAGCACTGCAGCTGAACTTCACGCTACACAAGTACTTTGAATTAGTTTACTTCTGCTTTTTGTAAAAGAATTTGTTTTAATTACATGCCAAAGGTTTTAATGAGAAGACTCGTAGTTAGTTTAATTAGAGAAACTTTTTAGGTAGGTACCTAACCATTTGCTAATGTTTTGAAACTACTAGGAGTAGTCATAATTTATCAACCTTCATGAAGACGCGCACAGCACAGAACAAAATGTGTCAGTTTTTTCTTTAATATTATCTAAATACATTTACATTACTGATTTACAGTTTCATCTAGGTACTCTAAGCACAACCAGCGTGCCACACACTCTCAGTGTACGTGCGATCGCAACCGAATTAACAATAACTCATTTAATTCGCAAATATGTACCTAAGCGATATAACATTAGCAAATGTAACTTAATTTCTAACGCAAACACTTAAATCATTGCTCGTACAATCCCATACAAATGTGTACAAAACATTACTAAACATTGATGTTCAACACGGTGTAATTAAAAGCAAATTGATGAGTTTGTATTTGTGTGTGTCTGTGTGAGTATAGCAGTGTGTGTGGAGAATTCGCGTCACGCCCCCAGTAATCTATTTACCGATTCAGGCAAATAATTAGGAAAACCTTTGCGTGGGCCGGAGTGTGGAGAGACCCTAGCTGCTACTTCAGTGAGACAAAGAATAGATGTTGCAATCACAGGTGATAAATAAATGAAGACAATGATGATGTTGATGAGCTTGGAGTTAGGACTTGTACCCGGTTAATGGCAATAGGCCCGCCCCCCTATTACATGGGATCTAAAATATACCGGCGAACTATGGGCGACATTGGTACACCTCTGTCTAATCCCTTCGGGGTATACTGGCGTGATGGTATGTCATCATCATCTGCTTAGCCTTTTCACAACTATGTTGGGGTCGGCTTCCAGTCTAACCGGATGCAGCTGAATACCAGTGTTTTACTTGGAGCGACTGCCTATCTGACCTCCACAACCCAATAACTAGGCAACACACTGGTTGTCAGACTTCTTGGCCTCTGACTATCCGTAAAGACTGTCAAAAAACTACGAATGACAGCCGGGACCAACGGCTTTACGTGCTTTCCGAGGCACGGGGGTGTCACACGACCAACTTCTAAACTCCGGGCTGTTACTGAGAAATTCCGAATGGAAAAACCCATGAACACTTTTTGCCCGACCTGGGAATCGAACCCGGCACCCCACGCTCACCAATCGTGCTTGCGACCACGTGACCAACGGGGCGTGATGGTATGTTTTATTATAAATAAATGAAGAAAATCTTATTACACATAAAAGTCAATGTCTTTGAAGTTACCTTAAACCTTACCGCTACAAGGGTTAACGATTGAAGCTGAACAGTCTCAGCAACATCTAAAAGATACCCTGAACAGAATCCCTTAACAATCATTCCGAGTAACAAGACAAGCGGCAAACAAGTGACGTCATCATTCGCAGAACAAAGCGGCCAATGACGCGGCTAATTGTAAAGTGACGTCACACGCGCGTTAATTGTGCGAGTTATTGCCAGTGTTGGCTGTATTGGTGGTGTTGGAGTGCGTCATGTCATTTGGTTACGATTTCGAGATGTGATATGATAACGTGTGGCTAATACTTTGTTAAACAATCAGCTTAGTCAATGCTAGACTGGGACATGCGTCTTTCTTTTTCCTGCAATACCCTCTTTCTCTTTTGACAAATCCGCTGCGAACTTCATTTTCGGTGTACTAACGTACTCGGCATGTAATAAACTCGAATTAGTGAAGATATTAGTAAATGGTTTCCCCGGTAACCAATTTAATAAATTAGTAAATTCTCTTCAAAGTACTTCTAACAAACAAAGCGGGGTTGTGCCAAAATCAACTTCCATTAGTGATAATTAGGACAAACAATTACTGATCAAAATAGCGAAACTGTATCAATGTAAAGTCTATCTCGCGAAACACCGAAGTAATCCATTGACGAATTCCAAACTTGTTTCCATTACGGAACACCCTCGCTTTTTCCTCGGAGACTACCCGGAGACTACCCGGTGAGTACCCGGTGAGTCGGCTTTGTCAAACTTTGGGAATACATTAGCTTTGCCAAACGACAGCCCTGATAAATTCAACTCGACGTCCTTACACACACAGCCTTCCACAATCTCCGACTACATCTCCAAACAACTCGTCCATCGCTGCTTTTCATCTTGATATTCTGACTCTGTTTATACAAAAACAGCGACGTATTCTAAAGGAATATTTTATTCGCAACCCTATCAAACGGAAATTGGTGAGTGTAATTCGAGTTTTGGTTGCTTTGACACCGAACTCCGAAAGGGACAGTCTCCCTGTAATTGTGGATCGGGAGTTAAATTAAATCGCTCAAAGAAACGGTCTCGCTGCCAGGTAGGCGGCCGGCGCCGGACGGACGTTCGACAGCATCATGAAATATTCAGTAGTTTGCGAGTTTATTTTTTCATGTTGTTTTTAGGACGCGGATGGCTACTTTAAAAGGTTAACCTTTTGAGTCTGTGTCGAGGTACAAAGTCACCACTTAATAAAAAAACTTTGCTAATTATTTACTGCTCTTGTTTTATGAAAAGAATTTTAAATATTCATGAACTGACAGTATCGTGCCTACTAGCGTACGTATACCTTCGTGTATACGATCCTCGTTCAATACCTTCTGAATTCAGACCATCTACAATTCCTGACTGTTCAATAATGAACAGAACTTAGTCTCGAACAGTCATGAGATCATTAGTCGCGCGTCAGGTCGCGGTGTCGCGCAATCGTGCGACCGTGCGACGTGACTAATTGTCGCCAGTTCCGATTGTTTTCATTAATTACCACGACGGACACGGACGCTGGTTTTATTTACTTACAATATACATAATTATAATATTATCTGAATTTATAATTTTTGTTCGTGAAATAATAAAATGGTGAAGTATTTTAATTTGGTTGATGAAAAATATTTGCAGTGAACGGTGACTCTTAATATATTGTAAGCGATGTCTATATGTAAATGTATTTTTTTTATGCGGTAAACCAGCTGACGGCTCACCGCTACCTATACACATGTGCAATACTAGAGACCTTGCAAAGAAAAAGACGCAAAGAGAAGACGTTGCCACCCAAAGAAAAAGTTGAAATGTCTCTCCTCCTCTTCTTCTTAGCGTTTCGATGACAAAATATATTATTGGTACCTATATTATATTGTTGCGACCCAGAATTTGGCCACTTTGACTGCGTTGTCGGTGGCAACCATTAAATCTTCCTGCGTGCAGCTGTTAGGGCATGCAGGGCACGATGTGAGATGGGCCATCGTTTGTGCTGTA
This sequence comes from Caradrina clavipalpis, assembly GCA_932526535.1. Classification (NCBI taxonomy): domain Eukaryota; kingdom Metazoa; phylum Arthropoda; class Insecta; order Lepidoptera; family Noctuidae; genus Caradrina; species Caradrina clavipalpis. Next base: position 15,304,106 of record OW052104.1, on the reverse strand, counting down.
CCGCACAGACAGCTCAAGTCGCTACCGTCACCGAATCCCCACCTAAACAAGTTGTCTTTGCTCCGACCGACCTGAGTTCGGAGTCTATTTAAAGACTTCCAGATCGGCCATGGCAGTTCATGTCCAGGTGGGGGATTCTCTGCAGGTGTCACGAATGGCTTTGGCAGGGAGACACACCCTTTCCAGAGGCTGCATCTCACTGCTGATGGCTCCAAGGCCAGAGGTTCGACACACATAAAAAAGTTCTTGCGGCTTTTCAGCCTTTGTGGCACTGGGAAGTAGTCATGCAGGGGGTGCCGTGTGTCGTCCATCTTGGTCCTCTCGGTTGAACTCGCAACGGCTCTACGGATTTCTGGCGGCGCAATGCCAGCCAGTGGGTACAACAGTCAAAAATGAAAAATGATGGAAATGTTTCATTGCCTGATTTTCTCTCCAACTATATTTTGTGGTAGTTACTAAGATAAGATAACCATAGCAATGATCTGTACTGACCACTTGCCTGTACCGTTTATAAGAAAGCGTACATTTCCTTTAAGAATGAATTTAGGAATCATTCTTTTGTTCTCCAGATACAAAAAACGACTCTTAGCTCATCAACCTTAATGTCTTTCCATTAAGTTCAAAGAGATAAAAATAAGTCCTTTTTTATTAAATCTAACAAAATTAACAATTCCTCATCAATTTAACAGAGCATCAGTACATTTACAGCCAACAATTAACATAAAAGCAAACGCTTATGAACAAATCGGTCAATACATCACAATCGGCTATTTGGCGTATCATTAATACGCTCAGTTCTGTTTGGCGTATTATTAAAACGCGGCCCGTATTTGCCGATCGCCAATACATCACATAGATTGCGCTGCGATTAGCGATACGTATTGTTTAGGACTGCTCACTTTTAGATAATTAATTGCGCTGTTTTAATTAAAATATTCATATTTTGTTTATGTTGCAGGTAAAAATTGCATGCTTGTAAGCACTAGTACATAATAAAGATAAATGATTGTAGAACCATCATGTGTCATCAATACTGTTCATAATAATATGATCTATCACTGAGCAGTTGAAAATAATAATACACGATTTTCTGGTCTACCCATTACATGTGCACGACAGCGCGTAGGCGTCTAAGCACTTATTGATATATAAAGTGAAACCCTAAAACCCTTGTTTGCATACGGGTAAAAAACGTGATTTATCACTCGAAAAAACCGACAACATCACCCACAATAGACCCATTTTGTCGTGAACATTACCTAACGTTAGCTTTGTCCCTATTTGTCACAAAGTGAAATGACACATTAAAGGTGCTATCACACCCTTTTCGCGGGTAATATCTTGTGACAAAAATGATGTATATTCTTTAAAGCGAGCCATCGATCAATCGGTACCGGTAATGAACAAATACAGCGCGGTGATCAATCAATCAGGACCAACAATGCGACCAATCGCGTGTCTAGTCTGTATAATGCTACCGCAAAGGAGGGTTACACCTACACCAACGGGGTAACGCCATTTGGATAGATAATGTCGGCTAGGTTTTTCACTGCGATCACCGGTACGCTTTTAGTGAGAGCAATTTGAATAAAGAAGGTAATGTTTATAAATAGGTCTATTTAGGGGTGACGCTCTCTTAATTCATAAAACAATCGTCTATTTGGCATGAGTCATAACCGACGTTTTTGAAAGAGTAAATACTTACGATTTCTTTTATAGTTTTCTGAAGCATATTAAACGGATGAAGCGGAGAAGCGTATAAAACCCAACTGTCGAAGGTCATAAACTGTCTAAAACGGTCACTGCTGAATATTGGCAAAAATAACCGTCTAACAGGGATTCGGATCGTAGCAAAACACCGCGACTGATGAACATTAGTCAAGCGTACAGAGTTGTCGGTCAAGAAAACCTTGTAATACCGTCTTGATACACCGAAGACAAAACACCTTATCACATCTTCGGCCGGCTTACTCTGAGCCAAGGTAGGTATAGACGTTACAGCAGCCACATAGATCATATTTAACAGCTTACTTATTCAAATTCGATTTGGAAGCAAGTGTAGTAACGTCGTTGTTAAATTGTGTGATATAGTTGTACATCGGCGCGGGCTGGGCGCGCGCCAACCTGAGATAAACAACATCCTCCACACACGGAGCGAGGAAATAAATACATCGCGGCGGATACACACGGTTTGTTTATTTTATGTCATGTTTTCATGTTCTTGTGCACAATTTTTCAAGGAAATATTGAGCGTGAATTGGACTCGCAACTAGTCCAGTAGTTCGGGTGAGTAATGTTGTGAATGAATTCTGTTGTAGTCAATTTCCTTCCTCAATTGATGCTCATCTCAAGAAAATCTACAATCTGAGTTTTACGTCTGTTGAATTTTAAATTAATTCCTGTCATTTTAGTGCGAAAACAAAAGCTGAAGAAACGACTACAAAAGTCACACATATTTCGATTGAGCCCAAAGAAGAACTACAAGATCCGCTACCACATAATCCACGTCTAATATTAGAGTGGTATCACATCGTCTATCGCTCGGATACATATTTGGTGTAATACCGCATCGCCCCCTCCCGACCTCTGCACCCGCCAGCGATCCGAGCGAGCCCGTAATCGGATCCCTGCAGCGCCGATATTATTTGGCTAAGATAAACTACGCAGATATGCCTCTAATCCTATTATAATAATGACTCTCTCTCGTTTGTTGCCTCTTTGATTAGACACGGATTTACGATCTTTTAGCATGTAATTGTTACGTTTCAGATGTTCGTGGGAATTCTACGGAGGTGTTCTGATTGTTTTATGATTATTTAATTTTGTAAATTATGTCTATTTGTGGGTCAAACTTACCAGGATTGATCTGTACATCATTTTCTTCGATAAATATAGTCTTCAACTTCTGCAAAATATATTTAGTGTTGAAACTTCAATTTCTGCCTTAGCTGTTATCTCAGAGATTACTTCCCTTCTAGACAAGGAAAAAACAAAAATAGTTATCTTTATTTCAGACGCATTATGTAGTTAGTGCGTTAGTAGCAGCTTGTGTTTATATGCTATGTTATTGTTATTAGTACAACTACATGAAATTACAACTACTTCTACCCAGTGCTTTTGGATCGGGCAGTCCGGTCCGACAACAATTTTTTTTAGGATGCTGTTACAAGTGTTACATAAGCATTTCAATAAGGAAATCGCTTACTTACGCCTGATGCCGTGAAAGTCATTCGATTCGAGTTACAGCAAACATTTCTGTCGCACTACATAGCCGCATATAATTATCATCAATGACGAATTTATAAGAATGTCTAATTATTCTTTAAGATAATTACACTGGTAAATCTTCAATCTTCATTATATAAAGAGCTAATCATCAAAAAAGAATCCACCCTTAATTTTCTACCTAAAATATAAACTTTGAATATCACCGTTTTTTTTTCTGGCTCAATGCCAAGATCCGTTTCAAATAAAGGAAGAACGTGTAGTCATTAGTAGACCTCCACTATTCCTGGCAAAGCCCCGGCATTACACGAGCGAGTGCCGCCTGACTCACCATCCTCAGGGAAATCACGTTTTTTAGCGAAATGTTTATTAGTGTACAAGGAGGTAGCTGTGTTCTGCCTGCGGTTATTACTACTGCTGAATTTGCATAGGTATGCGTTACGCTTGTTTACCAAAGAGGTACACATACATATAAAATAACGTATTACTTCAATTTACAGAGTAATTCCAGTATGAATGGGTGCCAAGGGCCATGGGTGTGCATCCACATTTTTCAAAAAAACTCGACTATGCTACAAAACGACAACGCAAAACGCATTTTACTATTGCAGTTGCAGTTCATGATAATGAGGACATCTTTTTTTTATACGCCCCCTCTAGTAATATCGCCTCTATCATGGGTGTGTTCACAAGCGTATAAACTCACATACTCAAACAGTTCCAGACCCAGAACAACTACCTTCAGGAAATACAAATATTAGTTCTGATTGACTTGTCAAAGTCTAGTGCGAAATAGAATGGAATCATTGCAAGCTTATAGAATAAAATGGACTATATTGTTATTTTCGTATTAATGATCCAGAAATAACATTTAATTTATTGCTTTACATAATAATTTAAGTTTACATTAGTAGTTACAGCAATGTGTCTCCATTCCTGCTCACCCCATTAATCTAAGCAGCGTATCGACACACATTATGACGTACAGAACTTCTATTCCGATAACGATTTCCTCTCTTTTGTCTGATAATGAAGTTAGTTCTGCGACGGATCAGCAGGATTAGTCATAGTTGGGGTCTTTATGACCCTCCGCGCATTTGATGTAGGGGCGACGAATAGCTTTGTAATGTCAATTAATATTATTACCTATATCGTTGTAGTTATTGCTTTGATCGTTCGCTTCATTCACTTTTTATAGATGTAGCAGTCATAATCTGTCGTGCTTAATAAATGACTCACCAATTTCCACGTGCAATTTAATCATTTCTATGTTTTCAAAATTTATTACACCAAATATTTTGCATTTAAAACCTAATTTTCTTTGTTTCACAAAAATTGCCAAAAGAATGTAACTCAATACACTATTTGTATCAATAAATTGACATTCAAAGAAGTCATTAAACTCCCCCATCCCAGCACTCGATCCAATTTGCCGGCCACATGATTCGTGCAGTGTCCTCGAAGGCGCCAAATGTCAGTTAATCGCAATCCGCGCACTATTATTAATAGTATGGTAATAGTCGTAATACGTGCCGATCGATTACACTGCCGGACATAATCCTGTGTACACCGGTAAACGGGCGATTGTCGGGCGACAGAGCTGTGACAGCTCGTTAACACGTAATAGCGAGACAATAATCGACAGAACTAATTTGTGGAATTAGCTCGAATATCCACCTGATTGCGCACATCACTATACAGGATTACACGTGTAGGTGCAGTTGATTGAGCAACTATAACATTTAGTGACGTGTTCCAGCTAATGGCCGGGTATTATTCTGGTAGACTGTCGTTAGCGAGTTCTCTTACTCACACATCTTAGGTAGGAATTCGTCTAAGCATTTATTTGAACGAAAATCCATGAAAATTTTATGAGCTCTTTTAAATTACCAATTCTTCTGTTTTTATATAAGCATGCCTTTTTATCTAAATTATAACGAAATTAAAATTCTACAGTGTATAATGGCATAAAAAAAATAAAAACGATTACTTAAAAAAAAAATAACGTAAAAAAATCATTCATTTCTAATAAAATATCTTGCGTAATTCACCTGAAATGCAACCAGCCGTAAAAGAGTAGCACAACACGAAAATTAATGAAATAAAAGCTTCAGAGAAAAATGTAAATTTGCTTTAACGAAGCGACATTTATTTTTATTTGGTCGGTACCCGTTTTGTTTGACCGCAAGTGTACGTTTGACAACATTATTACTGCATTCTGCCATTGTAAAATGAACTTTATAGTGCCAGAAATAAAAGTGATATTTAAGAAGTAGATGTAAATCTGTTTGAATCTTCCATTGAAATGCGACAGGGTCGTCTCCAGGTTGTTTTTGTGTTTATTTGCGTAGTGTCTGTCTGGGTACTTGTAAATTGATAGCATTGGTAGTACACAGTCCACAAACCAAAGACTTTGAAACAATGTTAAATTCTTTAAGATTCTGCATACATTTGTTGTGGAATCAGTGTAGATGTCAATTTGAGATGGCTGGCGTTTGCTTTGTTCTTTGTGTACTTATTTTTATTGGTGTTCTGGTTTCTTAGGAAGGGGAATAAAATATGGGATGAAGATGGTCTTACATACTGTAACCCTGTGTTAATGATCAGTTTAGGTAACTTTTTATAACTTTTGAATGGAGATTAATTTATGATATCGGATTAGTCCCAAGTCTATGCAGCAAGCGTTTTTAACGATGTTCAGCGCTATGTAGCATTGGAGCGCTCACACCCTAAAGTCACAAATATATTCGGACTCATTCCAAGCAAATAGAAGTAGGTAAGCGGAAATTAGAGGCAACGTTTTGTAAAAACGCGGCGCGCAATTTAGGTTGTGAAAATGTTCCATATTTCCTACCCAACGAGAACCGACCCAAAACATAATTTTTAACACATTTTTTATTCTTTCAATTTCAAAGTTAGCTCAACAATACCAGTGAAGGCACAAAGTACAAACTAAGTTAAGAGTTAATAATCCATCGCCTTCGGGTTAAAACGACCTAATTTTTAAATATACCGCAGTTAAAATACGCGCGGAACTTTACAATATTTTTCGTTGAATTTACATAAAAACTTTAGTAACGAGAGCTTCTGTTTATTTACAAAAATTGTCGACTTGACACTGAGAAGTAACAGTAATGGCTCGTAAATATTCATGAGGAGAGTTCAGCGGGAGAGTCAAGTTACTGGCGCGAGTGCTATTTGCTGCGTAACTTAATTGGGAGTAGAGTTTTAACTTCGACCTTGATACTTGAAGCTGTGTTTGAGGGTAAGAGATGTTTTGAGACCGGGTTTAAGATCTGAACACCTTTTAGTTTACCTAAGAAAAAGACATAGGCATGAAGACAAAAAAAAAGAATTTTGATTATTAAGAGTGTATACCACTTTTTAATTAAACTTTTCTAATTAGAAAAGTATTTAATTGGTCATACGAGTGTAGACACCAATTATTAATCGATAATCCCAAGACACAAATTCTTGACCTAGCTAAAACAAATTGTACGAGAAAGAATCTAGATTATTATTTCTTAACCGCTACTCAGTAGAACGTCTTGATCGATACTTAGTCACCTGCCATAGTTAAAGCATCTAATCTACAATTTAAAACAGCCTTTTTCATTTTTAAAAGCGATTTAAAACTGTATACATAATTCTACTTCCCTAATATAGAAAGCTCCCCAACTGAAAACAGAAGCTGAAATTAAAAAAAGAAATATTGTATGGAAAAAGTTTGTTCTTCCCCATAAAGTGAGGGAAACAAGTCTCTAAGTCCACACCATCTGTCGATACTACGTGGAAGGAAAATTACATTATTGGAACATTATTTCTTCAATATTTAAATTAATTTCTAAGTATTTTATTAAGTTATCCTCATAACGCTTTTATCTTTTAGGAGTCCAAGTAGGTATACACTATGGTATTTAACATTTTTTTTTAAATAAGCTTGATTGATGTGTATATTGTTATAAAAATAGCCACTATCATTGTAATACAGCTAACAAATAAGACAAAATCAGCCCAATAAGTCGAACAAATGCTAACTAAAAACATTAAGAGCATTAAGTCAAAATTCTATTACATTTACTCTACTATTAATATTTCCCCATAAGTAACAGCAATGTGCAAATCGCATTATTAATAATCCCGTCAGCCCCTCCGAGTAACATGTGACGTATTACTTATAAGGGACGGTCACACAATAGGCCGCGTCGAACACGCGACCTTTGCGTCGACTGCTAACAGACCGATACGCCATTTATTAGGGTTAATGTATTACGAAATCAGAAAACGAATAATGTCTCTTTCGTTTTGTGAATGTGGATATCTAATATGAAATATAGTAATAACAGATATTATGGGAGCCAATAATTGCTGTGTTAGCCTCGCAAAAGCTCGAAAATCGCTCGACCGATTTGATTAATTTATTTTTTGTTTTGTTCACCTCAATTCTGTGGTGTATGATACAGTTTTTTCTCGCCGAGGAAGAAATCAGTGTATGCGAAGAAGCATACGACGATGTGCGTATGTAGCACAGATTATAAAGAGGACTACTAAATAGCTCAGGCTAATCATCTAAGTTAAATAAAGTTATCAGGAATGAGAAGAACGAAATCTATCTCTAAGTGATAATTATATTGTGTTTTCTATAGTTCCTTCTCGTATCTTTGCAGAAGATCGAGTAACTTAGAATCGCTGTGAACTAAATCTAAAAAAATACAATAAGAATCAGTTACCTACGTATGTTCAAGATCACGACGACTTCAGGAGCACATTCGCATACAAAAGCTAAAGGATGAATGTACTTTAACATTTATTGATTAATGCGTCAGCTAATGGACTTATGGACATGTATAGCGATAACTGTCAGTAATGTTCAGTGTAATAGTCCAATGGGTATTATTATATCTTTACGGCTTTCATGTTAACGGTACATAATTATCATTTCGTAATCAATAACTTAAAGGTCTACTAAAGGTATTTTTTTGGGTCATTACACTTGGATCACGATACTGAATAAGTGTTCGTCGATCAATCAGTCTGTGCGAGTGTGCTCCGGAGAGAATCATTTGTAAATAGGTATTGAGTAGTAGCCTCCTTTTCTTTATTTATTTAGAGTCCCGAACTTAAGGGACCTTGCTAAGTGCCTACTAAGTCTTAAGCACTGCTGAAGTTTTTGGGGAAAAGCAATAACACTCAAAGGACCGATCTACTAAGTCCTAGGCAAAATAATGAGTAGTGTTTTTTATGTTTTTTAATAGATCGTGAAGCTACAGAGTGCCTTTGAACACAAATATACTAAATGAAAAAAAAAACGAAACGAACACTATTTCGCTAAAGTACGCAGTGTACAAAAACTGCCACACTCATCGTCTATCTTCCCGTGCCCTACTTTGGAGTAGTTAGTTCATTAATTTGCACCTGTCTGTAATTACGGGCGCATAGCGACTGCGTCTGCGTAACATAGGTAGGTAGGTAGGTAGGTACCGACATACCTAATGTTCTCTAGGTATTGCATAGTTTGTCAGTAAATAAGCACTAATAATAACATCGTATTTGAATATTTCGACGCCTCGATTGCCTCATGTTGCCTATTATCCCACAATATGTTCAATACTAGCACGAAAGTGTGTTATTTCACTGAGCAATTACATTGATAAGGATATTGGGTTTTTCTATGATATTCTCAGTAGCAAGTCGGAGTTAGGAGTTAGGTTAATGGCAATAGGCTCGGCCCCTATTACATGGGACCTTAACATACCGGTATGTTATGTGCAATTACATTGTTACTTATTACTCATATTAGCATGTGTTTTAAAATATTGCTTGTAATAAACATGCTAATTTGTGGCAGAAGAGCTCCTATCATACTAGTTTTAAGGCATGCTTTTTATGAGCACGACTACGTGGTATGCAAATTTTGCTAGAATAATGTAACCAGGGTTTATAAAAACTTAATTGAAAAGAGTATCCGTGGTGTTTCTTGCTCGTTCTTCTTCATAAAGAGCTACATACATACATTTTGGAACGATTAACTAGCTTCAAGTTTTAGACAAGCTGACCGACTTCTTCAAAAGTGCCCGTAAATGGTCCAATGGAAATAAATACTTTGATTTTGACTTAGACAGAAATAGCCACAATACATATCGCACCTTCGGTAGAACAAGGGCACAATTGTCAAAAATTGCAAAAATGAGTTAAGTATACAGAAATGCCTTAAAAATGCTATTTGAACTGGAGGAACAAAGACAGTCATTTAATTCCTTTAAAAATCCGCTAGGCGAAAATAGTGACTTTGTCTTATTGGTGCCTTTTTACTGCTCTCTTGGCTGGACATAGTCTCATTGGTCAGTTGCGCCGTCGGCGGGGAGAGAGGCAGTCGTCACTTGGACCGCTAACGTCGTAAAGTTAAATATGCCCTTTTAATTTTTTGGTTTCTGGAGCGACAATGCCACATCTATTACACTTATGCCTAATTTATAATTTTAAAATTGGAAGGACAAAGTCGTTCAGACAGTTATGCCCTCAAATTTAGTCCTAATTACAAAATAATATACATTTTGGTAGAACAAGGGCACAAATGTATCCCTTCCTTAAAATTAAAATTAATTGAAAAAAAACTAAAAGTTCTTAATTCTTGTTAACTATACGCCTAAAAAGGATATAGTATATAGTTTATATCATGCAAAGAAGAAAAACTTTCGAGCAATATTAACAGAGCAAGACCTCACTGAATGCAATAAATATCTTAAAATAGCTCTCCTGTAAAATAGCAAAAACTGCAATTATGCCCTTGTTCTACCGAAGGTGCGATATATATGTGTACTATGTCTAAAACAAAATGTTCCACAAATGGGTCTTTGAAATAAATAATTGTGACTTCAAATTAATTTCCAGTTGCCGAAACCAATGTAAACTCAATGTTAATCATAACCTACGTTAAAAAATAAACAGCATTAAAAAAAAATTCTCTGACCACCTACCTAATTAAAATTGCTTCCAAATTAAAACTTCTCTGTAATTCCCCCGCATCGGTTTACCTTTCTGTAACACGTTGTACTACAAACCACCCTCCACCGCCTACCCTCCACGTTACACAAATAACCCTCCTTTGTCGCAGTCGGGTAACTACACGTAACGATACTACGGTATGGTACCTCTACGACCTATGTGACGTGTACGGTACTTTTAGTGGCAGTTAGTCACCGCCCTTCATTACACGCGACAAGACCCGAGAATATCCGGGTACCTGGTGCAAAGGTTTTTTGTATAAAGGGTCAAATAGGTGCATTGTAAGGGTTGAGTGTGTTTATTAAAGTTATTGTTCACCAAAATAATTTGTATTATTTCGGCAAACTACGGCAAGAGGTAAACTAAAATTAAATACTCGGCCGCGCTGTTGGTGTTTAATTGAGTGGAATCCCTGAGACTAGCTAATGCGGGGTACAAACGTTACTGTCACACTAGCTACCGTAAAGGCTCTGGCTTGTTTAACTCTGTTCAGCCTCGTTTTAATAGTTTGTCTCCATTCAAAAATGGAGTACTGAGATAAATACTGTTTGAAAATAAAAGAACAGGAACTTACATGTCAGTCCTTAGAACTGAAAGGAGGTTCTTATATAAAAGGAGGCAATTAATTGAATTATATCATTATAGCACGATGTAATCAGCCAGTCAATGTTTCTTTTGTAGGCTCTGATCGTGTTTGTCATTATTACTGTTCGATCTAAGTGACCTACACTTACTCTTGCTGGAAAAACTAAATACCAGCTTTTTTATCAATAAATTTCCACAAATAAACGAATTCCTACCATCCCAACTTCCCAAGTGCAGTCAAGTCTGAATGTTGGTTAGCAATAATGTCTGCAGCGTACCTCCATTAGGACGCCCTAATTCCGTCGGTCTGTTTGTCTGTTACCGTACAATCTAATTGGCGAGCACTAGAAGTGGGGCAGCCCTAGTTTAGTTACCTGATTACACCTCGTTAGATTGTTGTAGCTGATCTTCTTTTTTCTTCTTTATCGTGTGGGCAGTAAGGTCTAATGACGCCACACCTAGTGTCAGAGTTTCTAAACCGCCTCAAGGGCTTCTCACATAGTTACCGATGTCAGGGATGTCCAAAATAAACGTAGAAAATACATACCTATGTATTAGAAAAAGTCACATTGGTACTTGCCCGTGCCCGGTTGCGAACTCACAACCTCGTGCATGAGAAGCAAAACCACTTGAGGTCTTAACCACTGGGCCATCACGACACTCACACGTTGCAGCTGATGTGAGGATGGTAATAAGTCTGGGTATGGAAGAAGTGGAACATAGCTTTTTGTATTATGTTTTTATTGTACCTACCTATCTAATAAAGCCGAACTGTCTCTCAACTTATTTAGTAGCTAGAGTATGGAAACAAGACTACATACAGCAAAAAATGGTTTTACTCATTTAATTATTTTTTTTTTAATCAACTAATTAGACACGCGCCTGTTACAATAATTACACAACGTTGCTTATTTAGGATATACATAGTATAGTATGGTAATACAATTGCTTGGTTAGTATTCAAAAGACGAAAGCAAAAAAACTATAAAGGTTTTTTTTGTTGTATATTTTATTTAGTTGCTTAACTAAACTACAGTTTTCGGTGACATCAACGAAACACTAACTAGTGCTAGTCGAGGAACAAACTATTTTTCAGTTAAAATTGTGACAGAGTAGAGAATGCCAGCTCTGGGAGCCAGTAGAAACTCCGCTAACTCGATAACACAAAGCGAGGCCACAGAGAGGCGAGCTACAAAACTGTACCTGCTTTACTATTTATATCTTATTAAATACCTACCCACGAAAACTAATTACCCAACATAATTTACGAGCCAAAACTCGTCCTGTCATGTTGTAACTGGACGTTTAAGGGCCGTCTATTACGGCTATTACGGAGCCTCTCCCAAAGGAGTAAAGCTCCAGATCGCCGCCGGCCCGGATCCGGCCGGATTAAGCCGGATTGGAGCGGATCGCGCCGGTCTCGGGCCGGACCGGTTCGCCGTAAATCTGTCGCTCCACGTTTATTACACGGATTTTATTAAGATCTTCTTTGCGTTGCTCCAACGTTTATTATTAGATAAAATATTATTTATAATAATAATATTGGAGCATGTTTCGGTTTTTTCGGCGATAAAAAGGGTTCGGTTAAATATAGCGGTCGTATTACTGGGTTATTGATAGTGCTGCCATGTCCTTTATTATCTTAAAACAAGCTGAAGTTTAGACGTGGATATTAAACATCTATGTGGACTTATAATGATTACCCCTATGAAGAATGTGTTCATAAAAAGGGCCCATAAAACAGACATTGAAATATTCATGTAATGAATATGGTTATATTTCTTTGCAACAATGAATAAAGCGTTTTACAGAAGAGGAAACTCGTATATTAATTATACTTGCAGTATTAATTGCAGAAAGACCTTGACACAAAAATAAGGAGAGATAGTATAATACTTAGGAGTCGTTCTGAAGGATCTCTCTTAATATTCAAGATCATAAACGAACTGAAAAATAAGCAAAATAAATTCATAAAAAAGTTCATAATAATTATTTAACGCTCCAACCCTCAAGAATACTAATCGCTCTCAAGATATATTTTTACACTAATTAATTTATTCTCTAATAACAAAAAATGTTCATGAAAACTTTGGGAAATTAAAACTGAAAAAACGCTACAAAATAATTTTCACGAACGCTTGTGTTAGGTGAAAGGAGATAGCTTCTCTACGATGGATCATCGCAATATTGGGGATCCTTGGAGAGGAAAACCATCAAACAGCATGAAGTAGTTCAAAAGATAGTTTCATAACTATGTAGGTACAAGGTAAATAAACATTTGAAAACCCAAAAGAAGTACGTCAGTAAAGCTAAGCAAGGACAAAGGGTTCACTACTTGCCCCTGACAGAATAGGCAAACAGACGGCAATAGAACGTTTGGGGATTGCAAAGCTAATCCTCTTATACTGAAAGGCCGTCGCCTATAGAACACTGGCTCTCTTTTGAGAGTGCCGCAGAACATTGCAGAGTTTCATTTGATGGACTTAGTATTATTTTGTAATCAACATAATATTACTTACAATAAATAATACTGTCTGGTCCATACTTGAATTGATGATTCCGAACCACCCTTGCTATCCGGTCCAATAAACATCAAAGGAGGTATCACTCAGCTGGAACATAGAAAATAGACCGTTCTATTAGTCGGTCCAAATGTTGAGAATGGTCCCGAATAGTCCCGAATGTAGGTTTACGACTAAGCCTGATTTCAGTACTTAATGGGTTTTATTGTGAGGCCTAAAACGTTTCTGCTTAAGCAGTCCTTTTGCGAAAGTTTAATTTTCTAGACCTTTTGTTTCTTGACGAGTAGATTTAAAGGATTAGAGATCTTTGTGGAAGTTCATCATTATTTTGAATGAGGGAATGTAAGACAAACTATATTATATTAGTTCTTAAATGTTAGGCTACATACGTAAAGAAATATTATTAACGCTTTTAATTCTGAAATCTTTCAAATGATTAATTTCGTAAGACCAATTTAAATCTTACAATTTATGTACCTATGTTTGTTTTGACATTTAAAAAATAGTTTCCACGGAACAAAACTGTGAACGACAGATCTAGACTGTTCTGCTTTCACTTTCATACGGAACTCGATTAGAGCTCCGCGTCGCACTTCGCAACATTTTTTCCCCGAAGGGTGGCAGCGAGGGTGGTTCCGCGATAAATCGCGGCGATCCTCAACAAACAATGTTTTTGAACGTTATTAATGGCCTCACCCGGGGGATGCTACTATCATCTGCTGTCATTCTTTCTTTTGACGCTACACAAATAATTTGCCAAGTTTTTTTCAAGAGCTCTCCTTACGATATAATTACTGGAGTCTCCGCTGTCGGTTCATTCTGCGCAGGATTATTTGTTTTGTTTGGAATTTCGGCAGAGGGGAACGGTATGAGGGTAATTGGCGTGAGTAGCGGTTTCGTAGCCATTTATTTATTTTTAAATTAATTATCAAGTACCTCAAGATTAGCTTACAGTTCTCAGCTTAGAATTGATCACTCAGCGAGCGCTCATGAAACTATAAAATCAAAAGGATATTAATTGGCATAGAGAATTCATAAGATTCCAGTTACTAAGAATCCTGTTTACATATAGCATATTAATGGTGGCTCATTTAAATTTTAACACGATTTTATTAGTTGAAACATAAGGAGAAAAAACATAGGTTTTAATAATGTAACATTAAGGAAAAAAATATGTGAGACACATAAATTATCACCGTATGTAATATTCCAAGAAAAATGATAAGTAGCCCCATTACAGTCTAGTGCTTGAAAATAAAGAAAAAACTTTTATCGCGGGGCGCCACGGTACCTGTGTTCGTTCACTACTTCACAAATATATCCCCGGCTTCGAACAACAAAGGAATACACGTGACAAATTATGTGTAATGTCATAAAAATGGCGGTAAGAGGCGCCACCTGTCGGCTGCCGGTGAAATACGAGCGGGACGTGTGGATCGTACGCTGAACGTCGTGGAGTGGCGGGCATTTGCCACAATAACTGACACTCGGCCATGATGCTTGCCATCAGTCAGTTAGTGGCAAATGTTACTTTAAGATGACTCGTCGAAATATTATATTGGGACAGACTATATTTCTGTATGATTAAGATCGCAGGAAGACACTGGATACAGGCCGCTTCCAACCGGTCCTTTAAAATCTACAGGAGAGGCCTATGTCCAGCAGTTTACGTCCTTGAAAATTCTGACAACATGGCTATACCAATAAAGTTCAAAAAGAGGAGGAACGATATTCAGCTTAATCTCATTGTTCACTTTAAACGATTGAATAGCCAGAAATGATAAAGCGCCTAGAAGTCATAATTACTTAACTACTAAATGAGCAAGAAATCTTGAATCAGCCGAAATTAATTCAGAACAGAAGTTTAGTTGTCGCTGACATGATTAACTTCAAACTTATCAACACAAAGAGCTTAGACGGACAAGCATTATGCCTAATTTAGGGTCCTTTGCGCTATAAAAAAGAAAATGGAAGTGGCAGTGATTCATTAAGCGCGTTTTAGAAATGGGCCTACGATAGCTCCCCGGGGAAGCATTCCGCCTCCATTTAGTCTTGATGATGCGGCGCGACTACTGCATATTAAGGAATGCCATTTCTAAAATGGCTAATTGGCTGTTTGGGACTTACGGTACGGGACTGACTTGCAACAGGAAAAAATATTATAATTGGGCTAATGATTCATAAAAACTCGTAAGGTCCGTTGTACTCGTATATTATTTCATGGGTAATTATAGACTAGATATCTATCTATACTTTAATTAAACCTAAAGAGCACAAATGCTCTTTACACGATTGAGAACTTACATAAGTTAGAACGCGCTAAACTCAGGAGCTATGCAAATATATGGATATGAATGATGGTGGGAGTGGAGTTGAGATTTTTCGTTATCTAGAATCTTTGATGAGGAAAGTTATTGGCTGGATTACATCACGCTACGACTTATGGGAGCGTAGCAGACCGAATAGGTACAGGTGCTAGCTAGCAAGTACCTTTTTAGACAATATATTATTTAACATTCACATTCATATTATTTTCCTCATTTCTATAAGATTTATGCACATTTTTAAACGGCATGCTTGAATATAAGACATTATAGATAATTTTCTCGTAGCATAACATTAGCATAGATTTATTATAATCGCATGTACGTCCTTGACACGTCTTCAACGCCGAAACTTTTCCAAAACAAATAGGTATTTTATCTAAATAATAACAAGCGTAAAGTTATTACAAAAATAACACCGTTGACAATGGCGAGTATTTACGGGGCGCTCGTCAAAGGGCCACGTATAAATATCCTGTAAACAACGCTATCCAATAATATAGGCTGTGGGGACGGTGTGAGGAGGAAAGAATTTGGGATTTTTCCTTCGATTAAATTTTTGTTTCGCTTTATTTTCCGCACTAGTCATTTATTTGAATATTAGTTTTATAGTGGTTATTTATTACTTGACTAAAACATTCAAATTAACAAAAACAAAATACTTTACCCCACTCTAGGAATTTCTTCTGTATTGTGGATGCGTTTTCAAACATATAAACTCACATACACCAATAGAAATTTTTTATAGAGATAATATTATATTTTTTATCATTGAACAATTTCTATGTATATTACGAGGAATTTATTGTCATTTATAACACGTATTGTGATTTTCTATTCAACTAAATTTTACTTGCACAGAAAGTTGTACCATGTTGAATAGGTTGCGAAAATATGCTGTAAAATAGTTGAATACGATGCCATTGAGTTGCTTTCAACATGTTTTTCAATATTCCATTTCTCGACTAACACAATTCAGATCGTTATTGAGCTACACTGATTTTATTTTGATTGCGCCTTTTTATTTACTTGTTTGAATGCCATGCACGTTCTAAACATTATTCAGTGAACATTTCAAAACAATATTTTTTTATTCTTTAGCAATAATTTCGCTTAAAATTTGTAAAATATCATTGAGACTGGTTGAAGAATGCGATTTATTTGTTTACAATAGCGTTAAACAAAAAAAAAGAGCTGACTCGCAACTGTGATGAATGTTTCGCTAATTTATAAAAATCTTGTGCAGGAATATCCCTCAAGTAATGGGCAGATTATGGCTACACTAGAGGAAGGCTCGGTTCCCTTAAGTGGCGCTCAGCTGCGCGGCCGAGGTGCGGCCATTCGCAATAAAATGTTTCTCTTTATACATCCGTAGATTGTGTTGTTATGTGCGGTGTAACTACTAAGTTTTTATGACGTCTCTTTACATGCTGCTAGGACAATTTGTTGTATGAGGTAACACCAGTTGTTTAGAATTTCACAGCACAAAATTAGTCCAGTATGAGATTAGGAAAATACGTGTAATTTATCATGAAACTACAAATAAGTAAGGTAGGGTCTTGGGCTCGATTCCTAGGTCGAGCAAAGTGTTATTGGGTTTTTCCGTTACGATTTTCTCAGTAGTAGCTCGGAGTTATGATTTGTACCCGGTTAATGGCAATAGGTTCGCCCCCTATTAAAAGGGACTTGAAACATACCGGCGAACTGTGGGTTTACATTGCAACATCTCTGCCTAACCCTTCGGGGAATACAGGCGTCAGGTTATGTAATGGTACCCAAATAGATATGAACAAAATTATAACATAAAAAATATTTAATTTTTTAATACCTTCCTGGAACTTTTCAAACACGATAATTAAGCGACTTCTGCGAACTATATTCTCAGTTGCCTAGTTATTATTTCCAATCCCACCACCCCGTTTCAAATAGTTCCGTGGTAGAGGAACGCCGAGAGACAAACAGCTCGTTAATATTTCGTCCACAATCGTTAAGCCCTTAACTCTAAACAAACACTCGTCTAATTTGTATTAGCCGCGCGTCAGTTCAAATAGTTAGTGCCCAGCGACGCGTGCAGTGTATCTGTGAGCCGACTGCCTGTCCATTTGTATAAATGTACGTATATTTAGATCTAGTTATAGCTTCACTTGTGTACATAACTCATTTCATTGTGTTAGTTCACGTTTGATTTGATAGAGGAGATTACTCTAATGATTATTGATAGGTTTATAAATATTGACTTATCGCATGTTAACTTGATCTGAAGTTTGTTACTTAGAACCACGTCTTTGACATTTAAATAAGTACTGTGAACGTTGTTTACCGTGGCAAGCTGGCTAAAATACTTTTATTCCAAACAGTCGAAATCCTTTTGGAATTCGAAAGAATACAAAACAATTTAGCTTTTTTGGATTGAGCACTTGTGGCCGCACACGTGTCATGCACATATAACTGAAACCAATTACATTAACTGAAAGCCAAAATATTTTTGATTTATCATTTATTGAATTTACAGTTTAAATTCAATAAATGATAAATAAAAAATATTTTGGCTTTCAGTTAATGTAATTGGACACCGCTATACATTAAAGTAAAACAAACTGGGTATCTCGGCAGCTCACAGATGGTGACCACCGTACCTACCTTCCAATGTTGTTAAGTAAAAAGACTTCGTTTCTGCAAAATTTGAATTACGAAAATGTAATAGTCTGTTTCACTGTACCAGATAACTGAGCTTATTAATTGAAAAGTTCAAAATCAAGTCGCAATCTCAACCCAAATCAAGCTAAGTATTTTCATTCTCCGTTAGCTTTGTATCATAAAACGATTGCAGCGTGTGCTCGCATAGCAAGCGCCCAGTGACGCGAGCACTGCATCTCACCGCACTCCGCCTACATGTCTACATTCCGCACGTATGTCTGTTTGTTTGTATGTGTGTCTGTTTGGCAGGCGTGCGATCAGGTGCACTAATCCCTCTTCATTGTCTGCGATTGTGTTTGATTTACTAAAGAGGCGGTTTTGTGTGGGTGGTTTCTATGTGGAAAGAAGATATTTATTTGAACTGCTATTGAATACAATGAGCCCAAAATCTGTTGTTGACATCTGTTTTACACACTTTCTGACTGTTTTATTTCGCGAAGTATATATTTTATGTATCTAATATTGAATTAAAATTCAACATACTACTTTTACATTACATTTGTAATTGTATAATGAACATTAGTTAACCAACAATTAAAATTCAACCTACAGTAATCGTTTAAAACTGTCCAGGAAACCATTTACAACATTTTATTTAAAATGAACACTTTGTAGAACATTTAGATAACGCGTGATACGGGAAAAAGTAAATTAAAAAGATACCTCGCTCACCGCCGCCGCACGCCCCGCCGGCAGGGCTCGCCGCCCGCCCTATTATTTTATCCACATTTTACCCTTAATTTTAGTACGTAGAACAGTGTGGATTAAGTCATGAGGTATTGTGTACCTAGGTTTAGATATTTTGTTTGATTTTTATCATAATTTGTATTATGAGCGACGCCGTTTATACGTGTAACGGTAATAAAACGATAAATGTGTAATACAATAAAAAAAATACTTTAAGATAGGTACATTTCTCCTATTCACAGGAATATTTACCCTATTCTAAATACAAATGAACCGCTTTTCCATCCGCCGCAAGTCACAAGCATCGGCTCTCACACTATCGCTCGCTCGCAGCTCACACCGCTCCGCTCGCGCCGCTCGCGTCGCTCATCGCGCAGATAACACAGTATCGCACAGTTCCAGAGCTCATTTGCTCGTAATTGATGGCCGCTAATCTGATTCCACAAATTATTTGTAACAGGTGTGTGAGCTTTTTAATTACCTACGTGGAAAAAATGTTTTAAGTTTAAACATTAATTTTTAAATCAGATAATTAGCAATTTTAAATATAGTTCGTCATGAAAGTTTATATTGGTAAATTCGTTTCGAATTTAAAATAGCCATGCCAATTTTTTGCGGTGTTATTTCCAAACACAATCCTACTATCCTACTATAATATTATAAATGCGAAAGTCAGTGAGTGTGGATGAATAGATATTTGGATGTTTGTTACTCTTTCACGTTTAAATGGCTGAATCGATCTGTATGAAATTTGGCACTGAGAGACTGGCAGAAAAATGTACGGTGAGATCAAATACCAAATTTGACACGAACTAAGTCGCGGGCAGAAGCTAGTAATACTAAAAGCAAATTTTACACAATTAGTTAAATAAATGGCGCAACACAAAATGTTCGCGCAACAAGTCTGCCTATCTCTGAAGACACACATCGGCTCACAACAGAACATGCCTTTACGACGGATTAATATTCCGGAGCTGTCCCTCCACGGATCTCTCTTATCTAAAGGGGATGCCGTATTAATTAATTTTAGAAGAACAGCCTCTTAGTTCTCCGTTCTTATCTCTGTAAGGGTACGTAAAACTGTAAGAACGCTGGGATGTGGCTAATACCAGCTCCAACATTATAATTAATGTTGGAGAATTTGCTTTTATTTCATTATGGGGGTTTAGTGAAATGTTTGAAGCTATAAGCTGTGTATATTTTCATTTCAGCAGTAACACATTGCATGTGAACCACAAGATCAACACGCTTTAAGCTGTGAGTGCTTAAAACTCATAACTATCTTCAGATCCGCGAACTATCTCACAGTATAACTATTTATTAAGAAAACGCTATTATATAAGTTTCCGCGAGGACTTGAGCTCAGGAGTCGAGCGCTCCAAACTTTGAGCGAATCTTTTATTTTTGCGCTTTTCTTATATAACTGCGGCTTTAATATTGGAAGTGATTCTTCTTAGTGTTTGTTCATTATTGTTTTCTGTTTTACATCAAGATATAATTGGTTAGGTAATTATCTTCTATATATACGTATATTTATTAAACATTTCCACAAATGTTATTGAAATCCCGTTTATTTAATAATTAAACATCAAGATGTAAATTCGCTGTACTCGTGTAAAAATTATTTGACCCACGAATGACCTACTTGAATTAATGAAAATATGATTTCACTGAGATTTTATTTTATAATTATATTCATAATAAGAAGTTAATCGAAAACTGGAATATACGTTAAAAGTCAAATAAATTAACGTAAACATTTTACAAGCTGACTGAATGAATAATGAAATACGAACAATAAAATCATTTCGTAATTTGAGTAAAAATATTTAATTTTGAAACGTTATCGGTACAAAGTAATGATATTAATAATATTCATTAACTAGCTTGAAACTGATTAAGCGCTGTGCGGTACTTCATCATAACTACAGCTGGCAAATTAATCGACTCCCGTGCTGCGTACATAGTGACCAGCGCAGGTACGCCATAAGTCACCGTCCATTGATAGATTACTTGCTTTATTGATTGGCTAATTATGAACAGAAGCGGTAATGTAAGATGCCGTACATGAGATCTAGGCAATTAGTTCAACTGGTTCTCCGGTTAACTTACCAATCATGAATTTTAGGATATACTTAAAAATTCTTAATAAATGAGAGTCGTCTCAGTCTTAGACAAGTCAACAACTAGAAGAAATTGACTCAAAAACTTGAATCTACCTGTCGCCATTATTATAAGAATTGTAACCCTCCCACCATCGTGGATGGGTCGTTCAAACCTTATCGGCTCAGTGTCAGCATAACTTACCTGAAACAACCAAAAAATATTTGCTATGGTAATCATGTCAATAGCAACTGAAAGCAAAAGTTATTCACTCCCACATAACATCCCTATAGAAAATAAACAATGGTTCTTATAACAGCTATGATGGCTGTTTCAGCGTATTCCCTCGTCGGTGATTCGCGCACGAAAGGTAAGAATACTCGTATAAATAACCTCGTGTGTTGATGGTACATATATTCGGTAGTCCACGATTCGATGCTCAAGTCAATATCGAGAAATGATGGAAATATCTTGTATCTTTGTTCGCCATATTTCGGTTCTGTCACAGATTAAGTGAGTGATTTCGCTTTTTTCTTGTGAATAAGTTGAAAAGGTAAGTAAGTACTAGATTTATATGCGAACGTAGTGTTAGATAAAATACGTCGGCTTGTACTCTAGAGATTTGTGAAGCAAAGAGTAGTATATAAAGAATAATGTTATTTACGGTTTCGGTACAAAAGATGATTTATTGTCAAGAGGAGATGTTTTTATCGAAAACCTAAGAATATAAATTGCCTTTAAGCTTGGATATCTGCAGAGTTGCGTAGTATACCTACAAAAACTTTTATTATTTTATTTTTCTTCTTCTTTATCAGCCCCATATTAAAAGAGAGCAGTTTGATAAAGTTTAGCACGTATTTTTTTCAGACTTTACCTTTTTATTTTTCGCGTCCAACTTTTCGACTAAAAACAATTTTTAATTACAGTTATCCCCACAAATCCATATACCGACAACAATAAACAAACAACAACACAGCTTTCCATACACACTCGACAATGAAAACAAAATTGCTCCCGACACAATTGTTCCACTTTTTTACTGTTCCGAAAAAATAACAGTTACTGTGAAAAGTTCTGTGCAATATAGCCCTAGTGAAATCAATTTTAATATCGTAAGCAATTTCTGTTCAGATGGAAATGGGCTATTCATTTCGTCTATGTCGTTAGCCGAACGAATCCAACTTGTTAGGGCTTGTTGTGGGCCAAGTTGGGAACGGTTTACGATTGGCTCGTAAACAGCACGCGCGCATTTACAGGTTATTTTGTCGTGACGAGAAGCTTGTGAGTTTTATTCGTGTTATGCTCGGCTATTGGGGTTTGATAACCCATTTATCAGTTAGCAGTAAAAGTGTAGTGTTCGAAAATGGTAGAAGGAAATTCTGTAAACGCTATAAAGGTTTCAGAAATAGCAGATCGTGCACGTATAATATGAATGTGTTTAAATCTAAAAGAGCACCATCTAACACGTATTTGACTAAGTATATTTAGTCAGGAACAAGTCCTAATATTGTTCTTAATTTATTCATGTAAATGTGTACATCCGTGAGTTTATAATACTAAATGTTCCGAGTATGTCGCTATCCTATCTCTTTCCTACCACACGCTTACGTACAAATGGGCATAAATTATGCTCGTTCATTAGATACATGGAAAAACGACTCTTTGACCCGAGCATGTAATTGCAGACTGACTAAATGCCGGCGCAATGTGTATACACTTTTCATTGCGGTATCAAGTGTTGCCATAAATGTCTGTGAAAAGGTTAAAAACATCCTTCCTTTTGTTACATTTACGTTTGAAATTAAAACAGTGGCTATTCAGAATAGGATCAGTACGCCTGTCACAATATAAAACATACTAAATAACTCTTTAAAAGAGTTGTCAAAGCTCTCTCTCGTAATTAAAATGTGCTTAAAATATTTATAAACCTATTAAAAACAAAAGTAATGCCCACACATTGTCCGTTTTATGTCAACCGTAATAAAATGGCACAACAAAAAAATAATAGGAATTACAATTTAAAAAATGTATGCCCATAAATCTACCAAAACAGTAGAGAATACTGAAAAATGGCAACCCCGGGATCCCACGTTTCTCCTATTATTGTTTGATATTCAAATGCGTTGTTCATTGAAAGGGTTTTATTTATTAATTGCACTCCCTTTGAGAGCGCGCCAAATTTTTCACGTGTGGATCGAATAGGTTTTTAGCAGTTGAAGGCTTAATATTATTTTACTAATTGCTTGACTCGGGTCTAATCTGAAAATATGCCTCTAGAATTAGGTAGTCTAGAATTTAAATTGTTAAATGAAATTATAATCTACATTTGATATGAGAACCCCATTCATTTGAACTTTATAAAAGCATATTTTTCAATATCGTAGCAAAAAAAAAATACCTTGAACTAGAGGGCTTAGTGATTGATCTGTTTGTGAATAATTGTGAAAATATTTGACCATATCAAATTACCAGTTTACAAATTGCTATGTATTATTTCCGGACTTTAAAATAATCGCACATGAAACATTAAACCGTTGTGTCGCGATATCGCGCGTATCCACTCGCAGCATCGCAACAACAATGACATATTAATTATACAGGCTTATTGTGAACAACACTGCCGCTGCCTACCTACCGGCTAGTTACTGAGAGTTCATTTGTACTCTTGTTACAGAACTATATTAATTATTTGGTAACACTACATTTACATACCAAAAACATAATTCAAATTCCCAAAATTCGAAAAAAAAAATTCTCAGTAGCAGCTCGGAGTTAGTTTTTGTGCCCGGTTGGCAAAAAGTTCGCCCCTATTACGCGGGACCTAAACATACCGGCGAACTGTGGGTGTACATTGGTGCACCTCTGCCTAACCTTCGAAGAATACAGGCGTGATGGTATGCAAGAACATAATATTGAGAAAGAAATGTTGGCAACACTTTCCTAGACTAACAGCAATAAAGCATCAATTTCTCCGTTGACTTCACTGAGCTCATATCTCGTGAAATATTGTGTTCTCAAAAGTTCCATCTCAAAATCGCCTTTATCTTCATAATCTAAAATCTTAGCTCCGGAAAGAGCTCGCAAAAAAGTCGATCTGTGAGCCACATTTGTCATAGCTGTCACTGCAGAAGATTAATGTCCTTACTGTGGCCATGTTAAGCTAGTTTTAATATTTATACTGTGGCATTCATGAATTCTGAGAACATCATCCATTTTAGGTCACTGACCTGCTTCTAGGTTTACAATGGACGTAACTTCGGGCTCTTAAGTGTTTTAATTATTATTACAAAGTTGGGCTACTTTTGAATCATTTGTCAAAACTATTTTATAAGAGGATCTCCGAACTGAAATTAGACCGTAGTGTTTATTTAGCTAGTTTTTGATGGACTTGGGCTCAAGTAGTGTGTGGTCAAGATTGTCATAAAGCCAGTCTTCAGTATTTTAACAGTCTGAGGCAGTGATTTTCAACCTAAGGGCCTCCGCCTACGTCCAACTTTTTTGTTCCATAAATCCATAGTTTCGTAGGATCGCCTTTATGTGGGACGTGTGCGTTGGTGTATTAGAATTCATAAGTTCGATCCTCGCCTGCAAAAAATCGGTCACCGATTGTCTGACGTGGGCGGACAGACGAAACCTAAAATCATTTACTTATTATTTATTTCAAAGTCAAAGTCAAATCATTTATTCCAATTGGACCATTCAAAGGCACTTTTGACCGTCAAATTAATTAAAACAATTGAATCTAGTTGCCCATTCTAAAAGGTAGGTTCGGTAGTATGTTTACATACATACATACATACATACATACATAACATCACGCCTGTGTGCGCTTGTGTGTTTCATATTTCTTAACTGTCATAAATAATCAAAATCATAGCTCCATAATCCCAGTCCATCTAAAACATACGATGTTTCGCTACAGTGCAGAGTTTCGTGTGAGGTGAAAACCCCGTATCTTGGCACAGTGCACAGTGAACATGAAAACGGAGCGTGTAGTCAGCTGCACACCTGCACACAGCGCGAACAAACCGTGCCGTGTACCGCTGTGATTAATAAGCGTGCGGCCTACGCTGGCGCGTGGTATAAGGGAGACGATGTAGCGGACAGAGATATTGAAGAAATACTGAAACGTTTGTGAATTAAAAATCAAATAGTTACAGAATCAATACGAGCTGAAAATTTCCCCTGTATCACATACATAAACAACCAGAAACGGAACAACTACCTAATAACCTATCCGAATATTTGCTCAGTATGGAAGTGGAACCCGAGATAATCGCTTAGCCACTGCGCCAACCATGCCGCAAATATTACTAAAGCCTACATTTGTAATAGAGATGAGTCTACAATAAATCCTTTTTGATTGCCACAAATATATTATATTATGATATATTCCGAGCTTGTTTATTAATTATTACCAAATCCTACTATCCTACTACTATTATAAAGGCGAAAGTTTGTATGTATGGATGTATGGATGTATGGATGTTTGTTACTCTTTCACGCTTAAACGGCTGATTGGATCTGGATGAAATTTGGCACAAAGATAGATTATAGTCTGGAATAACACATAGGCTACTTTTTATCCCGGGAAAATGTACGGTACCCGTAGGATAACACATCAACTGTGACGCGGACGAAGTCGCGGGCAGAAGCTAGTAATTTATAATTCATCAGCACGTAGTTGATTATCTGAAAACTTTCGCTGATTATTTATTCATAGATTCGTAAGTTAGACTTTGAATCCACAAGTTTTCGGGACTAGAAGCAAGGCTTGCTCCAAGTTAATTATTTAGAAGGAGCTCCACGCTTGGTTAACAATTATTATTTAATTAATAATGAGTAACTTTTTGATTACACTTGAAAGGCTTAAAAAAGAATTAAAATAAAAACTTATTTATATGTTATTACAAAAAAAAAGAAATATACCATCACGGCTGTACCTATTCCCCGAAGGGTTAGGCAGAGGTGTACCAATGTATACCCACAGTTTGCCAATATATTTTGGTCCCATGTAATAGGGGGGAGCCTATTGCCATTAACCGGGCATAAATGCAAACTACGAGGTTTGCTACTGAAAATTTCATAGAAAGACCCAATAAAACTACACACACATGTTAATATAAAGAAAAATAATGTAGCATAAATAATTTTTTAGTAATAAACCGTTCAATATTCTCCGTCGCCCCCGTCGCTCGTGCCTCGCCCCCCACCGTGGGAATACGGCCGTCGACACGAGATTTATCCCATCAGGTGGAGCCGTCCACTAATTACACTCACGCACCGTTCACATCTTCAAACAAATCATGAGCAATCGCACAGTTTTCGGTGTAATTGTACCGACTAATTGTACGCTAGTGCTTCTTTTTGCTGAAATATTACCTATCGTCTGTATATGAGCGACCTCAGCACTAATTCTGTATTTATTATGTATACAGCGATTGTAATAAACTAACAATTAAGTGTTGGTTAAATGGTTAAGACACCGCGTCTCACATGTATATGAGACTAAGGCCGTAAATGACTTTTACAATTCACATGTCCTTTATCACTTTATATTGGACATCAAGCTGACATTGGTGAAGGAAAACATTGTGAGGAAACCGTGACTTATAATTAATTAATATTAATCTGAAATCGCCAATCCGCATTGAGTAAGAATGGTGATTAATGCTTGTGGCTTCTCTGTGCGAGCTGAGCCTTTTTCCCAGTAACGGGACGCTAGTAGGTCGGTATAATTAATAAGTAGTGGTGTTTACTGGGAAATCAGAGTTTCCTAGTAACATTTTGTAACTTATCATTTCATCACTTAACATTTAAGCTATCCAACTTAGATGACACTTAAATAGGTCCGGACAGTTTCCGTGGAAATCGTACAAGTTAGCGCAAGTAATAGACAGGTACCGGGCAGCGCTAGCTGCTGTATCCCTGGGAGAGTGTGTTGGCTCGTAATCACTCGGTCGTTGCCGACGGCTCCCGGGGGGCTTCTGATTCCAGAGTAGTCTTATTTTGATGTTGCAAATAATGAAAGGTAGGCACAATTTGAGTCCCTTTTATTGTACTTGAAGTCAGTTATTCTGAAACGACTCAAATAACCTTTGATAAGCTTGAATAGGAAATTAATAAAATAATTGTTTTATATTTTCATCTTCTTGTTGCTCATAAATAATGACTTTTTACTGCGTTGGAAAACTGAGCATTTACTTAGCAACCCCTCTTCTTATTTAAAATACTATTTACCTGCTTTATTAATACATACAAATAACGATTTAGTGTAAGTTAATATACATAATGATTTGCAAAATTACGGTAATATTAACTCAAACAAACGCCGGTCAGTAACGTATAAAATCGATCACAATAATACAAAATTGAGAGGAAACAATACAATTGGCAGCACGTTCACGTTCGATCCGGAAAGCTAGTGTTATTTAAAGGTGAATGCTCAGTTGGGATTAAAGCATCCATCAATTTAACAGAATAAAATAAAAATATATTGTCAGTATCATTACTAGGGATATGTGTTGTGATTGTTTCACATTTCCGATACGCTGTATTGTTTGACCATTTTATGGGTATTTCGATATGGATAGATTTTGGTTACGGTTTGCTGATTGAAAAAACTGTATAATATCCTGTCACTGATAATAACAAATTGTTTAATAGATTGTGGCTATTTTATTTATTTATTATGGTTTGCCAACAGTTTCTATAGGTATATCTAAAACAAAGTCGCTTCCCGCCGTCGGTACACTTAAATCTTGTAAACTCCGCAGCGGATTTTAATACGTTTCCATCGATAGATAAAGTGATTCATGAGGTATTATACATAGAACATCACGCGACGACTAACGGGAGCGGCGCAGTAATCATAGATAACTGAACGTGTCTGACACTGCAGGGTATACAGATAGAGGTATTAAGTATAACACATTATCAGTCGATATTGTCATGGACTTTTGACTCTAGTAGACATAATAGTCATCACACTCACCAAAACAAATGCCAACACAAGTTCCCTCCCTGTTTCGGGCACCTAAAATTAACGCTGTCATTAGAAATTACCTTCTCGGCGTTCTGTACGAAAACAAGATGGTAACACGCCACGAGTCTAACTATAGTCGTGTAAATTAATGCTTGCCTGACTCCGCCTCACTTGCCAACAGCCAACAGCCAACTACTCTAAAGATATACACCCAGCAGAACTGCTCCATGAATATTTTACTACGGAAGGTAAATTCTCGGAGGTAATGTAAGGCTGGAATTAAAATTTTGCTGTAGCTGTTGCACGACTCATTTTGAATCGATGGATTATGTCTACCGTGGGAAAATAATAAGCCATTGTCAAACTACATAATACTATGATTTTATAACAAAAACAAAAGGCATTTATTTACCTATCCTATAAATAGCACAAAGAAAGTTGTTCGTCCGTTTGTTCTGCTTAGTTATTGAAAACTACACAATTTTTTTGGCGTTGTCACTACGATTTAAAGAATTTATGTGTATACCATTAAATATTTTGGCGATCGCTTGTTGTTAAAAAAAAAGGACAGAACACAGATACCTATATTCGGTATCCAAATAAAAATGTTGAAACATAAAAAAATATTTTTATTCTTAACAATCCTTATTTCGATAATGTCACATAAAAATTCAATTCGCTCCCATTGCCCCCAACGAATGGGAATAAACCCCCATTCCCAAACACAACATCGATGGGAAAAAGTGGATGACTTCCTTATATCCCAATATCCCTTTAACTAAACGGCTTTTAATCCCGCGAATCAGTATTCTAAACCTAACCCTGATTTGGGGCGCGGCCATATTGAAATGCAAATTTTTCCAAATATTTAAATGGAATGTAGGGTGGGGTATAAATCGGTGCGACACATTTTATTAATCCTGTGATGTATTTATAGCTTCAAAGGCTTTTTATATGAATTGCTATTTAAATACCTACAGGCTTTGTTCAAATAGCAATTATGATTATCGTCCATGTAATCATTTACTTTTTAAATTTCAAAGTCCCTTTGCGCACAACACATGTTTATTTAAACATCATTTGTACCTACTTCCAGTAGCAGCGAAACGCCATTATCAACAGCACCTACTTAATAATACAACACACGAATGTATAATAATATCCAAATCCCTTTGCTCATCTCAATGCATAATCGCACTCAATTTCCCTCCTCAGCGGAGGGCGTAATGAACCAAATGAAGCTTTATTAAATTGATATCCGCACTAACTATCTGCTGTGTAACTTGCACTTCACTATTCCGAGCCGCTCGATTGCACCGACTACAGCTGACAGACGATTACCATTTTCTTAATCAACTGTCGAAAGGTTTGACCTGAGTTAGCTGTTAACTTATCTGCTGGATTGGATTAAAGTCGGCATTAGAATTTATAAATAAAATCTCACCGGCTAAGTAATTCGTTTTCAAATTCAATTCCACAATCCGTTCATCTCTTTTCAGTTATATTTTTTTTTATAAAATGGTTTTCTTTCTATCGTTTTTGTTAAAAGAAATTGTTATTCTTTGTAAACCCATTTTATTTATTAATATTGCAGAAGTTTATCGTTACAAAACAATCGTGCTCTGTGTTTCTGATTGCTGAAAATAGAAAACGCGACGTTTCAACCTCTTTACATTGTTAGCTTTAACGATAGCAAACTTTTAATGGTCTGTTTCGCAGTTTGAAAAATATATATATTAGCACAAAAACAATCTAAAGAATTCTCTCTATTTCAAGATTATACAAAAGAAAAATAAACTGAAAAATATCGGAGTCCTTAATTGCACAAGAATATATTTTTTTAACCGAAACCTGAACTTTTTATTTCATCTTAAAAGGAGTATTTAACTAAATCATTAATTCACTAAATCAAACACTTATTTGTTTCAAATTATTAGCACCTTTAGTAGTTACTGGTATGTGTACACTTGTAGAAAACCCCCCAGTATTAACTGTCTCCCAATGTTAAGTCCAATTCACCAAGAAATTGTTAACAAAAGCTAAACGCCAGCAAAGGATGGGGGCGTCGACACCTAGTGGACAGACTGTAGCGCCACTAATTACCTCAGTTAGCGGAACAAAGGAGTGTCTCCACTAGACTCTCTTCGTTTTAAACCACTTTGACAACCTATAGATGCTTTGTTGCGAATATTATAGATGTTGGGTTAAGACAGTTTAAGTTGGAAGCTATCTTTAGTATTCTAGGGTTTTTGGACGTGGCTTTTAATTCAGCTTCTATGCATAATGATAACGTTATATTGTAATATAACGTACAAAATATTTTTCCTGTAGTTTACCCATCAATCTAGAATGAAGAGCAAACGACACGACAAATATTTTGTTTGTTAGCTGTTGTTGTTTTGAAACCTGATAAGTTTCGCGTCATAAAACCTCCAGAGCAAAACATTAAGATATTTATTGAAAAAGTTATCCGATTTAGAAATACAAGTCTTTCATTTCCACATCAAAATAAAAGGTGTTCGTAATCCGTCGCCCTGTATACATATATATATACAGGGTGTACATTTGTGTGTCGGTACTTGTCACAATCCGGATACAATCTCAATTCGATTGTCTCCAAACACAATGCGGATTAAACTAGGCGCTTGTTTTATGTTTTTTTGTTATGTATTGTTAGAATTGGTTTCCTGCTTGTTTTTCGAAGGGGATTTTGTTGTGGCTGGGTGGAATCGAGGGGGAGATGGAAAAACCTGTTGCCAGAGGCTGCACTGTAATTTTATGACATAAACATAACTTGAAATGCAGTCACAGTGTAGGTATGTAGTGGTACCCGACATTATCATTTTCTACATACTTTTAAAATATCAGCTTTT
Source organism: Caradrina clavipalpis (assembly GCA_932526535.1). Lineage (NCBI taxonomy): Eukaryota > Metazoa > Arthropoda > Insecta > Lepidoptera > Noctuidae > Caradrina > Caradrina clavipalpis. The sequence goes on along the minus strand of OW052104.1, from coordinate 15,273,100 downwards.
AAAAACGTTATTTTTATAATGTGATAACTAAATAGGTACCTACTCACCAACTCATTCATTATAAGCAACATTGAACGAGAGCAATCCAACTGTTTCTTCAGTCAATTCCATTCACAAAGACATTCAAACTTGTCTATCTTATGTTTAAATATGGCAACACTCAATATCAATTCTTTCGCGTCATTTCTGCAACTCGATCACAATCGATCGCGAGTCGCAGCAATACATATGGTAATACCCGGCGCCGCTTACATCGCATTTGTTACGTAGATCGATGATATTCAGCGCGATCTCTTTGAACATCAGTCTCGTCTCCCTTTGTGGTGCAGCCTTTGTGGGAACCATTTTTGTTGTAATGCATTCGGAATGCGACGGGCACGATGTGAAGTTAAATATGAAGTTGCGGCATTCTCTTTTAGAAATGTAAAAGGACAATTTTGTATGTTGTGTGCGACTGACGTTTAACGTATCAAACGTCTTTGGTACGAGTATCTTAATAGTTTCTCGATAGAAATATAAGCTACAAACTACCCGTTGCCTACTGTCTATTGACTTTGCGTTAACAATAGTTAACATCTAACGATAACAGATACTAAGATTTTTCACAATATAAATTGTAGGTACTTAGATTCTGTCAAATCTTTTATCATGCACAAAAGATTCGCTCGGATTCACCGCTTCAATTTGTCGCGAGACTACTTTATATTGTCACCCTAACGCACCTACGTGCAGGGAACACTGATGTAGGCATGGCGGAATCCCCGCACTTCACTTGTGCTGTCGCTTAATCCGGTAAGTCAGGATCTTACCATTTTGTTGCTAAGCTGACAATTACAAAACATGGAGTGAATTTGTTGCCTGAATACTCAAGTTAAAGGGAGGAAAATGTGGATGTTGCGGTGCCTCTGTGGAAGGTGATTAGATAATAAGCAGCTTATGAGTATGCGGCCATGCACAAAACAATTATTTTAAATGTGCGCGTGGGTAAAATCTGAACAACCATAGCATTCAAGAGAAACAAAAAGGGAAAACTGTCGATCACGCTTCTTAACCTACGCAAAAAAATACTGTCTGTACTAAATGGCTCATTTTATGTGTAGGTAAAAGCAGTTTACACATAAAAAACCTGAAACTCATAGCCCACATTGTAACATTTCCATATCATCGTAAAATGACCCGAAGCCCGAAAAAAATATTCAAGCATCCGATGAAAAATCTCCCGTAATCAGCCCTTTTAAAGCAGATCGATACGCCCATTATTTGGAGGGTTTAGTGTCAATCAAAAACAGACTTAGCCATACACACGTCGGTAAAGCACCGAAGGATAAGAATCCCGGGATAAAGGCTGCCCTAACGAGTTCCCGCGTTACAAAGGCGGGGTTCCAACGTCTCGATTACTCGGTTATTCGTCTCGATTCTGACAATCGAGTCATTGTTCGCTTATCGATTGTCCGTCAAAGAAGGCCTTTGTAGGATTTGAGCGAAATATCGTGCGTGGTTTGTTTTCTGTTTCTAATGTAATTGTTTGGAAGTGAATTATTTATTCGAGTGAAGTAAGTATTGGGTCTACGGTGGGATTATTTATAGCTAAAAAGGTATTTTGGAAATTCGATTAATTCCTGCGGGTTTTGGGAGGAAGTAACGTGCTTTTATTAAAAGTAGAATAATATGCCACCATTGACCATCAGAAAAATATAAAAAATTAAAGTAAAAGTAAATATATAAAATTCCTCGCGTCATATATTATGTTTCAAACCTAGGAAAGAAAATATGTATTCTTATTCTTAATACTCCTTTAAGCAAAATTCTGGCAAAAAGATACCTACGAAGGAACCGTTTTTATGTGAATTTATGTGAAAACTGTTTCCATTAATTTAGGTAAACTTTAAACAATTCCTGTATAACATCCTCAGAAAACCCATATAATGGGTACCAAAATGTAAAGACGATCCGTACTCTCTCATCTCGTACCGTAATTTGAACGAAACATTCAACTAATTAGGTACATTTTTGAAACCATTTCGTTAACATTTTAAAAGAGAATAAAAGTTTGTGCGCCTCCGAAGTTCCCAAATTGATTTTGCTTCATTGATAAGGGCCCTGGCCCGTTCAACATTTTTTTAATTAAATCAAAGGGCATCTAATCGTGGCCTATCCGGCCAGTTTTATCTTTTCATCTTTTGAATATTAAAAACTCCTTAATAAATGAAGACAGATTTTGATGAATAGCCGTTTGGTTTAGGTGTAAATTGATATTTTTTGTTACCTTCCTTATTTTAATCTGAAAATTGTCAAAGCTGTTTTTTAAAAGTCACAAGCACAATAAGAACATGAAACGAAACTAACTAGAAAGAGGAAAACTATTCTTATTAAAAAAAAGTCGCTGGACCGAGAAAACCGTTGAAATGTAAAAATAACTACTGAAATCGTTATGTGGTTCTGTACGTCAGTGTAAAGGTAACGCTGGTGCCTACCTGCATGTACTTGTACCGGGGGTTGTAAGATGTCAAAAGGAGATTTTTTGCAAAGTAAAATAAAATAAATTGTGAAAAACTTTTATCCAAACAAAAATATCCTGCAACGCTTTAGTATGAAATAAAAATTGATTTTCTTGCAAGTAGTTTAATAAGTAAGTAAAAAGCAAGTAAGGATCTGTCGATCGATGCAATACACGTAATATTATGTTTTACCGACGTAAATATTGTATACAGAGCTAACAAGTCTATTTTAAGTTTCATCTCGATATTATGACTGAGCGATAAAATAAAAACTTCGTTAAAAAACTCTTGACACATTTCCGTCAAACTACACCCCTATTTTTGCGTGACTGCATACTAACCCACATAATCTTCCAGGGCAACTATAAGCCCAGCTCTACTGAACCCCAACAGAGGTACCTACTTACGTACTTGTCATAACGGGCCAGGCCGCGGGCCACAAAAGAGCCAGGCCACATTAAAAAGGGCCGGCGAATATTATGCCAACCCTTGCCGGATTATTAAATATTCTCTTGCCGAAACTCTCGAGTATGTTTAATATTACTTTTTTGGTATTTGATAGTACCTATACTATGTCAAGTATAGATGTACTTCGGTTTTATGTGTGGGCCACGGTTTAGATTGATTTTTTGTTACATAACGAGTGAAAAAAGATTCTTAACTAGAATATTTTTTTTACGAAAACAAATTGTAACTTAACTTTAAATAGTCCTACGATGCCGTGCACCAGCAAGCACAATGTTTTGCGCATTACATTGTACATTGCACACTATCATAAACAGTGACTTTACATCGAAAACAAAGACGTTTTCCATCAAAATATCTTGATCAATCTTACTCAATTTGATGAACAGTATTATGTACCTATAGTTAAAAGCAACGTGATATCTCTTTTTAAACCTGAAATTCCTAAGAAAATGTAAAGGTTTTTGTAGTTTCGTATTTTTTATAGCTTCTAAGTTGAATGTGTTTCCAGATTTATAGAAATCATAAATTTTAGAATCAGCTTTTATAGCATTTTTACTTTTTCAGGATCAAAAAAATATAAAGCAGTAATAACATCAGACTTACAACAATTTTGTACAAAAAAATATATTTTATTTGTAGGCATTTAGCTAATGATGCTTCTTAAGAACGATATCTTTCTTTTATAAATGTTGTACAATGTAAGAATTTCGACCAAAATGAAAACTATTAGGCAGAATAAAAAGCTCACATAGTCTAGAATAATGATTGAAGAGAAAAAACTACGCGCGTGAGCTACATTTACGCCCTTCATGTAGGGTGACCATTTATTACCACTATAAAAACGGAGCAGAATGCTTATATAAAATAATTTATATATTTCATCGAATTCGTCTAGTTAGAGGTGTGATTTTCAATTTGAAATTAAGAACAAAACTGATAGGTACTTAAAAAAATTATGCAACAGTATCTTCTATTATTAAATTATTAAAAAAATATGAATTTGTAAAAAATGGCGTTATTTCACACAAATCAAATTCAAATTTCAAATTTTTACGCCCGCTAGGTATAACACCTTGATAGCTACTGAAAAACATCATGTGTAAAAACAACTTTTACAAAAATCAACAGTCCGCAATCACGAATTTAAAATATACTACCTACCACTTTTAACCCAAACAGGTAATAATAATCTGTAAAGCCTATAATCAGTTTATCTTATAAACACACGTCCCTTTAATCTCATAACTCCGCAAAAATAACATTATCAATTTACAATCTAGCCCGACGGTAAACCTGGTTACCCTAACGAGAGGCCAGGAGAAAATAGCAGCAATTCCGGCGGTTTAGTGGCAAACGTTACCGCGCAGGTATTCCTGACGGAAAACTGGTAAAAAGACAGAAATGTGATAATACAACGTTCTGCCTATGACAGACGGCCATTTTGAGAATGAGCCGACACACCTCGTTAGGCATATTGTTGGGTGAAGGAAGATGTTACAGTAAAAAAGGGTATTTTATTTTGTTTTCGTTTCTTTAATAATTTTATTTTCACGGTTTAAATTTTGTATGGTGGTTTAAGCAAAGATCGAGGCGTTATCTTTTATTTTAAAAGTCCTAGATTCTATATTTGTTTTAATTTGAGCATTAAGTTTTTATCACAATAAAACCACCACCCGATTAGTCAAAGAGTTGTGACGTTGATCATAAGTGTTTTTATAATTTATACGAGAAAAAGGAATCGTCTGAAAAAGTTGTCTAAGACTTGAGATTCAATTTTCAGATGCAGGGATCTAATAAAAGACTTCTTAAAATATACAAAATTTGATCTACAACTAAAATGATTTCTTATTGAAATACTTTTTCCTTTCCCTTCATCTTGGTAATTAAGAAACTGAAATAGAATTAGTGAAGTAATCATAAGATAACTTTTACCTGTCCTCTCGCCTTCAATCTTCTTCGCGCAAAGCTTAAATTAGCAAATTAATTAATTAATTATTAACATGACGTTAATAAAGAAATTCTATAAGCAGGTAGAACCTGTCCAAACTTCAAAATTACTTAAAGGTGAAGCTTGTTCCTGTTACTAACTTATATTCTGATTCATTTTAATCTTAGCGAGGTTGCTTCATCGTTTTATTAAAATCTCTTGTAGATATTTGGACTTATGAAACAGATGATGAATAACTTGTAGTACGACTTAATAATAAGTTTCATGAATAATGGAGAACATATTCAAACTTTTTTTATTTTTACTTACAGAACCCAATTTATAAGACAAACAGTAAAAAAGAAAATCCTCGCATCAGGCAATAATAAGGATCACTTTACTTACCTCAATATAAGCCACAAACAACATTTATGACGTACTGTGAAAGCCTCAATTGCACCGCATATCAGCGGGCTCAACCGCGCACAAAATCGTAACAACGTACAAAAAATGGTGGCGCACTAAAATCATAGATAGTATGAAAACACGCTCTGCACTATCCATATATTTTATTCAGTAGCGTCAGCGTAAAAGCCTACGCCGACTACATTCGCCGGCGAAATATTTTTGTTTTTCGCACTGTCCGCGTCGGTAGGCACATGTTGTCTCCCTACTAGTTGGAACCGGATTTCACTAGTTTTGTTTTGAGGATTTTTTTGTTTTTTTTTTCGAACGTGTCGTAATTTCAGGTTTCGAGGGCGTGTAATATTCGAACGTATTGTGGATTTTATTACACTGTGTGGCCTTTGAATGCTCAATCAAGCAGGATTTGACATTCCTATCGCAAGAATGTAATCATACCGTATTTCCTGCCTATAGACATATAACTCATAGCTACCCTACATACTCGTGTAAGAGAATTGAACAAAGAAAGCCAGACTAGTAATTTTTATGTTAAGCTTCAAGAACGCAAATATTGGCTGCATGGGTAAACCTTTCTATGTGAGGAATTTTTAGATCAAGGTCAAGAGGGTGGACTTGTTTCCAGGAACAACTTCCTTTTGTCATATATGAAAGAATATTCCACGTGTCTTCATATGGGTGAAGAATATAATAATTTCAAAGGAAGCAGAGCTATAGAGCTGCTGACCCTGAGCTAAACACATAAACCAATTAATGGGATGAATGAGAAACTACTTAGCTTCTAATTGCTACAAGAACCTGAAAGACACATCATTACTACACAAAGTCAAGTCTTGTTAAACTTATATGCCGATTTCAACCTGTAACAACATATTACTACTCAGCTTAACAATTTAGCTTACACATCGACTACACATTTACAAACAAATCCCACCTTATTATTTGCAAAGTAAAGTTCAAAATCAACTGCTTCGATAATGAAGAGCTTACACCTTAACTGTAGCGAAGATAGTGAAGTAGACTTTAAAGATATGGAGGTAAGGTTGAATGTTGGTTGTTTGGATATTAATGGGGTGTTCAAGTAAATCCACGTCGGAAAATGTTGAAGGTTGCAGAGTTTTGAATAAGCAGAATTAAATATTAGGTAGTTGAGTATTCTTGAGAATGTTGTTCTAAACTCCAGTTTAATCTTTAATGTTGTTAAGACTAAAGTATTAACTGCGATTAGTGATTATGTTGATGTTCGGAAAATACTGATGTTTGACCAAACTTTATGAGTTGGAAGTCGATTTTAATGAAGGTACATATTCAAGTAGGCACCAAGTTATTTTTAGTCTGTACTTAAGAACACAGGTGCAGGTAAATACTAAGACTGAAATAAAATCCAAAAGGCGAAGGCCTCCCCTAATTCTTCCAACAACTCTCTTCCCGCGCCACCTCGAATATTAAGATTACAATCCGTTTCTTATTGCAATTAACTAACAGTAATATTTTGTAGAAAAATTAAACTAGAACTAGACATTAATTACAATAATCATCACTATACTTTTGTACATTACTTTATATTGATTTACATAATCCTTCATCTCCAAAAGGCACATAATAGAAAATACCTAAGGGAAGGTAGGTACATAATAATTACTATTTCGTATTTCCATCTCTTGCTCTGCACTTCACAACAACCAAGATACCGAACTTATATAGCCTGTCAAACATGATAAACTTAGGTATTTTTGCCTCCAGCCTTTGCCTGGCCTAGCCTTAAGTTAGGCTATTAAACTTAGTCGTAGCTATACGAGACACAGGATCTAACTCCACGACGATTTTGCCTCGGTGACATCTAAATCTACCTCGACAACCTTAGGCACAGAGTGTTGAAAGGATTTTGAACTTTACGGCGAGGTAACGTAGAGTTGGATTTTAGGTAGGGAAAAGTTGTGTACGCTTCTCGTTGCACAGGTAAGCGGTGTGGTGCAAGTGTTGAGGTTACAGCGTTTATCAAATCTGCTTATAGACATTATTATTGGTTAGATATTACTCTTTTTTTATTGATTTTAAAAACGAATACACTCATTTCAGTTTAGTTTTTGTGTTTAATTTAGATACATACAATCACGCCTGTATTCCCCGAAGGGTGGGCAATATAAGTCCAATGCCCTGCTACAGTGACATCTTGAAGAGATTCATATTCTGTCTCCGAATTTCACCATATCATTACAAAGAGTTTATGGCAACAAAGACTCTTTATTGTGTAATAGGTTAAAAATTATTCAAACAAAATTCAAAGTTATTCAAGTAAGCCGTATTACCAACTTATTCGCAACAGAGGAACCGCTTTCAGCTTATAAAACAGACCGCATCAAGTTAAAGCCAGCGCTAAATTGTCAGCTGCAGCTCGCAGTGTGTCAGATTAGCTGACGGACACCTCGCGGCGCCTCCGTCGAGCCGGCCAGGACATGCAGGAAAGGAGGAGATGCTATATTGAGATTATTTTTGGGCTTTAAGAAAGAATCTTATGGTACTTTTTTGTGTCTAGCAACTGACCGGAGGGCTCCAGACGTTTCATGTAAAATACTAGCATATGTATCTACTACTATACACAATTCTAATACTAGCGCAGCGGTAGTCTACCCACAAGGTGGACTGATGGCCAGATTAAGACCGCAGGAAGACGCTGGATGCAGGCCTCTTTTGAGAACTGGTCTTTTTGAAAATCTTTGTGGGAGGCCTATATCCAGCAGTGGATATCCTGTGCCTTATAAGATGATGATGATGACACTATTCTATAATAATATACTGGTTTTTGTACGTTATAATTGGCTTAATGATTTGACTATTTCATTATGTTGTTATTACTCACTGTCAACTGTGAGGATACCTTAGATAAAATAAATAAATAATTCGGTTGGATGCACCCTAACATAGTTGGAAAAAGGCTAGGCCGATAATGATGAGTTGACCGGACGAGCGAGAGAGCTACAGAGAGAATTGGGCCTCAATCTGTCAAGATAAAATGGATTGTGTAAAGGACAGAGGCCTATTAATATTATAAAATACAAAAATAGGTACTTATATTATTTGGTAGACATCTGTGTTGTACTATCTTGAGCAATGGACGTACAACAGCTAAGCTCGTCTTTAGTGAATTTAGCTATGCCTCACTAGCATCTCATAGGATCCTATAAGCTATAGAGACTACGTCTTGATATCGGCTTTGCCCTGGCTTTGTTGGTTACCCTTGGTTATTGATAGGAGTTACTATTATTCAATAACAGTCAATAAATAAAGAGTAAATTATAATAAAATTGTAACATGGTTAACGTTATTGGCACACCACAATGTACTCATAAAAGTGATCCCGATAATCGCAAGCCCATCAGCATGCAAATGTTAGTCGAATATTCTGTACGTATTTAACACCATAGTAATTAATTTAAAACGTGCTCGCAGTCGTAATTGCCTAATTACTGCACAACAATTGCGCGACGCTTGTAAATTACAACGTAGCTTCATATTTGGATTTATTTAATTGATATACTTCTGGCTTTTGTTCACTAATTAATGAGTGAGTAACAAAAGAGTTGCCATTCATTTGTTTTTCACGAGCTTTTCATATTATAACGTAATAAATGTAGTGAGGAGATGTTATTGTTTGAGTACATGAGTTCTAATTAGCTGAGCTGATCAGGGGTTATACAATTTGAAGCTGTTTTATGCATATAGCAAAAAGAAGAGATAAATATAGTGCATATACTCGTAGTCAAACAAAAGAGTTTCTTCTCTTTTTGCTTTTTATTGTTGAATTATATGTTTAAGTTTTTTTTTATGATGTAGTTTTATTTATGAGTATAACATCATCTTGGAGTAGTCTGTAAGATGTTAGTTAATAAGAAATCGTGGTACGATATCGTATTCACGTCTTTGTCATTTTTTCACTCACGTGAGTAATAAAACTTATTGCGTATGTTCTATACGTAATATTTTTTTCAGGCTGGTTACTACTCTGTTTTGTCCACTGTACCATTAGTATCGACAAGTAGGTATTCGATGTAGGTTCAGAGTTACGTAAGATGTGCAGGTTCCGTACACAAGTGCGGCACGTGTAGATAAGTAAGAATACATATTGCTTATTTGTGGAATGTGGGTTCGTCTATATTGGACTAGAGAAGCGGTTGTCTCAGTACCGGCGCTGGCCTTACACATGATGTATTTGACTACAAACAGACCTTCGTACAGCGTAGCTTTAAGCCAGGGTAACACAAATACTAGAACTAATTAGAACTTAGATTATTCTATGAATAATAAATATAATACCGACCAATTATTATTTTACTACAGGGTAAAGGTTTTTCCTCATACAGAAAGCTTAAGCATTTATCCCCAGGCCCACGCTTGCTCAAGGCGGATAAGTAATTTCAAACTTAGGTCTATTAATTATAAGTCTAGTTTTCCTCACAACTCACAATGTATTCATTCACCATGTCAGTGATATCCAAGATAAACGTAAATTCTACTTATGACAAAGAAAAGTCACATTGGTAATTCACCCGTGTCTGGCTGCGAACCGCCTTTTTCTACGACGGTTATTTTCTGACTAGACTCAAACTGATTCACATAGTTCAAAGATATCTAATGACTTTCCACTACATGTCAATGTTTTATATGTCGCCGTTGACCAGTCTGTGAACGAAATTCACGAAACACACATCGCGCCTCTGGAAGGGACCCACCTTAAATCCTCGGGCGATGGGTGTCGGCCAGAGATTTATCCGTCTGCCGCGTGACAGTGAGGCAGGTGGACGCAGGATTACGAGCATAAACTAACAGCTGCAGAGCGGCCGACTCGGGGACATGGGAATCTGTTTATGGAAAATGTTATGCTCTTCGCTGGGATTATTTTAGTGGTTGTTGGTGTAACTTGATTTCTTGTTTTGTCATATTTTGTTTCATTTTTGTGAATTTTTAAGATAAGGTTACCGTATTTTTTTTTAACAGTACCTAATAATTATGATTAGGTTACTGACCGCTCATTTCATCAACTACGGAGTCAACTTGGAATCAACAGTTTTAACTTCAGCTCCAAAAACGGCAAAAAATGCAAAATGCAAATAAATAAAAACATAAAAATGTATTGAACAATAATGAAAATGATTGTGTTCTACTACTAATTCTAAACTACCAAAAACATCCGCATATATTAAAACTTTTCCCATATAATAATAATTTATCATTAACCCTTCCTTCACAATATGTGGTTTTAAAATAAACGAAGGCTTGAAACTATTTCCACCTTTGTGAGAGACTGTGACGATTGAGAGGCGCGTGAATAAACATAATAAAAGCAGGAATCTTAATTACACATACAGAGCATTGCGCGATACATACAGATAAAAGTATAAGGAGGTAATGTCTGGAGATTATTGCTGCTTAATTTCTATTATTTTATTCACTCCTGTACTTAAACTGTTAACAGGTACATATAGGTACAACTACATTCATTCCAACAGCCACTAATCTCCCTGTGCACTCCCACTTATCAGTAAGATTAAAACCTCTCAGTTAATTATCTAGTACGTAGCTAAAAGAGTAGTAGATCAGTGGAATAGTCCGACTTCTCATTACACAGGGCGCCGTCAGTAATTATCTTCACGCGCCATTGGTCGCGGCGATTAACAATTTGCCGACGGAACCCTAACCACGCTTCATTGTACGGAACCCCTTTGTTAGGCACGGTGATGTGATGTATCGTGGTAGAATTCACGAGGTTTCCAGCTGATCGGCTTCTAATTGAGTTTTTCGGGGATGATTTCTGGGATTGTGGTGAAAAGTAACGCTATGTCATTCTATGGACTTTGTGCCTTTCGATTTTCAGCTGTAGGTACCAAATGTACTTTGTAGTATCTTATTGCGACAGGGCTGTTTGTTCTTCTTCAGTGGATAAACCGCATTGGTTTCGTCTAAAATTAAACTTGTGTGCGCGTGGTTTTAACATTGCTTTCAATTCAATCAGATGAGCCATCTACCATTTCTATGACGTACTCTTATCGTTTGACTCGTTTAATCAATTTAAGTGAACGTTACAATATTATAAAAATAAAACAACAAACAAAACAGCCCACTTTGTACGAAATAAGTCCAAACAAAAATAACGTACAACAAAAACAAAAGAACACTCGTCGCACATCGTTAGCAACGCCACTCCAAAACAAAATAATAAGAGCAAACAAAAAAGTCAATTTTAATATCAACTGTAACACGACATTATTGTCATCGCGATTCAATCTCATACACAAAAGAAAGTTTTTAGTCGCAAAGTCTTTGCCGTCATCCGCGAGGAACAATAAGAGACATTATTTCGAAACAATTTTCATCATTTTCGCTATTTCAAGGGATTTGCTTAGTGCTGGGGAGACGGTAGAGGCGCGAGCGGGCGCGGGCGGACGCGGGCGGGCGCGAGCGGGCGCGAGCGGGCGCGGGCGGACGCGGGCGGGCGCGAGTGGGCGCGAGCGGGCGCCGCTTAGGTTGGCTCGACTAATCTAGAATTTGTTAAATAAAATACTATTGTGATTTGATCTTGACGGTCTAAATAGGTAATTGTTTTTCACGTCTTGTCAATTTTCTTACTAAAATGCACCAATTTCTACATCACAAGCTGTATATGGATAATAAATTTCCTGCTACAATTAAGTATGTAACACATTAATATAATGATACCATTGTTAATACAATAGCACCTCTGGCCAGTTCATGGAAATTGAACAAATCGCTAATTAATAATTACGCTTCATTAGAGTTCAATAAATAATAAATTACCATTGTTATGGATATTAGAACAGGGCCGCATGAACGGATTAATTCTATTATTTACATTTTACATATTAACATAATGATCTCTGTGTTATTTATTTAATTCTTCTGATTAAACATATATAAAACTCTAACAAAATTAATACAAAAGTGTCATATTAGTGGCATAACATTTACAGTTATAGACGTTTTATCTAACAAAGACTGGTTAATCTTAATAGTGTGTGTGGAATTGTAGGTTTACGTAGGTACACATTGTTTCTGTGTGTGCGTGTCGGCTCGGCCAATACTGTGCGCTCCACTGATTGCACACATATAAACAATTAGCACGTGTATCATACGCACACATTAAAGAAGCACCCGTCTTCATGAATTACAGGACCTATATTAGGAATTGTGTCGTATTACATTAACTGTTACTCGTAGCTAACATTAAGATAAAGCGTGGTTTAGAAAGAGACCAGCTTTTATGAAATACTGCTGAGTGTTATCATTTTAAATTTAGTTAGCAATTTATTAGAATTTGGTCTTGTAGCCTGTCTGCACTTTAAATTATATTTTCAAACTGCTATTTTTAAAGTATGACGTAACATCGATATGTGTGCACAGCGGCCTCACCCGCCTCAGCCGTGTACCCGACACGAAACTCGGAACAAATCAAATTTCCTCTGCTCGGCGCGGGCACCACACAGAGGGAATTTAAACCAACAAACTATATCTTTATGTTTTCCTTGTCTCAGAGAAAATACGTAAAATATTCCCTTTTTATATCGAGCTTATTTCTGTGAGAACTATGATTGTTTGAAGCCTGTATTATTACGTAGACACGTATCTATGTAGTTTTGGAAGCTGTATAAAGAAATGTGATATTAAATTCATTTTTTTGATGTCTGTAAGCCAGTTGAGGAATATCTAGTTTCCATTTGATACGTTTTAGAAAGAGATAAAGTCGAAGAGAATAATATTTTGTGAAAGTATTTTCCTGGAGCTCGATAGGTTTTTTATCTATTTCAGTTTTTATATTATCAATCTTATTTACCCGAAAGTATAAATAAAATAAATAGGTTGCTTGTTTTATTGGATTGAATTACCTTTTTAAATAATAAAACAAAAATACGAATCATTTAAAAGTTTTATTCTACCTAATCTAGTGGTGGAACCACAACGCCATCAATTTTGAATCATTTTGTTTTCAAGGCCAAAGCAAGGTTTGCTCACTAGCTATAACAGTTTACACTTAGCCCGTATGCTACTCAAACGTGTGCGCATTACTAACTAGTGCGGCACCCCCGTCACCCTCCGTCGCCCGGGCGAACCAGGCCCGACGCGATGATGGCCACAACACGGCGCCCTATGACACACACTCCACAGCTTGAGTTACACATCAACTCAGACGTCGTTATTATGGGCGAAGGAAGGTGTCGGATTAAGGATCACTTGCGGAATAGTTGAGTAGGTGGGTAAGTATCGGGTGTTGGCGTTTAGAGGAGATGAAGACACGGTAACATACCATCACGCCTGTACTACACGAAGAGTTAGGCAGAGGTGTACCAATGCACACCTAAAGTTTGCCGGTATGCTTAGTTTCCATATAATAGGGGGTGAGCCTATTGCCATTAACCGGGCACAAATCCTAACTCCGAGCTGTTTCTGAGAATTTCATAGCAAACCCAATAATAACACTTTTTGGTCGATTTGGAAATCGAAGCCAAGACCTCTAGCGTAGCAGTCACGCTTAGGACCACTAGGCTAACGAGGCACTTGATGGAGATAATTGGTGATAATGTCATGTTATGCTCGGAGAATAGTTATGGGTCCGATAGCAAGGTGTCACTAAGTGTTGTGCTGCTCTTATTTACCTGAAGGTACGCCCTGCATCTCCAGGGACTCCTAAAATGTTTCCAGACTTAACAAAGATAAAACAGCAAAAAAGTCAGCCTTAGTACATACAGGTCTAATTACAAGAGCTTTAAAAGTTTAGAGATAAAAGCTAATTTAAAGTTAAACTGAAAAGCTTTGTAATCTCTGGGTACTAGAGCTACACACATGTTTAGCTAGAACTACAAAAGATTTAACGAGTGATAGCAAAATCATTTACCTTCGTAAAATATTTAATTTTATTTATAGCATTCGTACAATTGTCGTTCATAAAATATATCGTTTGAAACTTTTTGTTTGTAAAATAATAGATTTTATCTGTTGGTTGCAGCATTAGCCTCACTTTGTATGCAGCACTATATTCTAAAAGTGTACTGTTTTTATGATTTATTCCATTCTAATACCAAAAACTAATACCACTGGTATTTGTTTCAACTCATATTTTTTTTCTATTCCGAACCGATACCATTGTTTAAACTAATACCAAAACAAGTTCAAAGATATAAGGTACAGTCAGTAAAAATGCTTTGTATGTAAATATAAGACCTTTAATTGAAAAAAAAAAACAGATAACTCCAAATTAAAACAAATTTTGTTAGCAAACGTCTTGTTCAATGATAAAATATCACTTAAATAATCAACTTTAATATAATTTTAGTTCCTCTCTATACCTGTAAAATATATTTTTTTGCGAAAACATCAAACAGGAAGAATTTACTTACAATCTAAAAATTACAAAATATCTCAAAAAATTAACTCTTAATTTATATTGAAATTTATCTGACATAGTTATTATTAGATAGGTACGTAATTATTCACGTCTACCTATCTCATAACAACTATGTCAGGTAAATTTTTAACAAAAATAAATCACTTTTTATCTAACAATTGTAAAATATCACAGAAAATCAACTTTTTGTATAATCTAATCAGTCATTCATCACCTACATAGCAATGAATCAGCATTTTTTTTTTGCAATAATATCTAATATGAAAAATTCACTTTAAATCTAACAATTATGAAATATCACAGAAAATCTACTTTTTGTATAATCAAATCAGTCATTCATCACTTACATAGCAATGAATCAGCAATTTTTTTTGCAATGAATTCTAACCTTACCTAACAATTGTAAAATTTCACAGAAAATCAACTATTAGTATAATCAGCTAAATGACGTGTAAATAATTTCTTATATTTCAACAATTAGTAGCTAAACCCTTAATTTTTCTAAGCAGTGACCTACGGAGATTTTGTTTTTGAGGAGTTTGTCAGTTACGTATGTGATCCACGAATTTTTCATAATAGTTGTCTGTGCACATCGTTTTGCGGGGGGTGCGTTTGATTTATATTGAGTAACAACCACTGTTTGTAAATCTGCGTCCTCTTTCAGCACGTTCAGAAGCTGATATAAATTAGCATTCTTTGGCACAGCCGAGTTTAATTTCTTATGCCAAGATTCTACGGCATTTGTGGTTCGATGGCGTTCACCATGAACGCACCAAATGTCTACAAAACTCTCGTTCTCTAGCCATTGTGACACCACGTAGTCATTAAATGTTTGAATGGCGTCAGTATCAGGACAGTCTTCCATTATGTAGCACCATCCTTCTGATATGAATTTACGAGGAAGTAAAGGCAGTAAAGCTGAAAGTCTTACATGTCTTTGGGTGATAGCATCTTTTGTCAGATCCAACAGTTTTGCTTTTTTCCATACATTTTTGGAATAATGAAAGTAGCATCCTTTAATCACAACTGACGGAAAAACAATTGTAATGGCGTGACTGCGCTGACTGTACCAAATTCAAGTTGTTGGTATTCGTTCGTACATTAAATTAAATTATTTAAAAAGTGGTATCCGTTCGGAATAGAAAAAAAATAAGAGTTGAATCAAATACCAGTGGTATTAGTTTTTGGTATTAGAATGGAATAAATCGTTTTTATCCCCCGTAATATAGAAATGTTTTCAATATTTATACAAAAGGATTTTGTTATTTTTGTAAATGTTTTATGCAAAATGAAAATAGACGATAGATAAGTTACAAAAGGTTGGAAATGTTTTGTTTGTTAACTTCATTATTTTGTACAATAAGAACATAGTTTTTGTTAGAAACCCATACTTCTTATTTTTACTGCAAAGAGTAACAACTCTACTCGAAACAGAATTTAAGAAAAAATATGTAAAGATGGGCAGTCGTCAAATGACTTCTTTCTCTAAAGGAGTGTCAGACTCTTACTGACGATAACCCATCTTTGTTCCTCCAAATGCCCTTTGCGTTCCAGCTGGCTCCGGTGACTCTTCAAGCAAATTCCGAAACCCTAGCAGATCGTAACTGCAAACAATGCCAAAAAACGACAAGACATACTGTTACAGACTCTTCATTGATAATAAAGCTAACGTAATCCATTCACCGTTAATTCCAACTTTCAGACTGCATAATCTCCCATTGCTATCCAAGCCCTATAACTCAGACTCATCCATTCACCCCTTAACGTTCATATCACGTATAACATTCACATAAAAACTAGCTAATTCAAATTCAATCTCAACCGGCTTGTTAGAGGTATGAAGAATAGGAGATCCGAGGGGGCGAGAGGAGAGGCGGGAGGGGGGGGGGGGAGGAGGGACAGTCCCAGGTCACAATAGCCGCACCGGTGTTCGTAGGATAGTGCTTTAGGGATGTGGTGAGCGGGATTGTGGTGCGGGATACGGAATTTGTGAGGCGAACTGGATTTTATGAATATTACATTTGAATGCGTGCGTTTAAGGTTGAGTAGGATTTAATTAAAGTTAATATTGCAATTAGGGCTTCACATGAAGAGAAAGTAATTACTATCGTTATTATTAAAGAAGCTAAAGGAGTAAGTGTCCACTCGGAGTGTTTAGAAGATACAAGAAATATTACTCAGTGTCTGATTTACAAATTGCAAAAGAAAACAACAACATAATTCATGTGTCATCAGATTATTTTCCTTTTGTCAAGTCCCAACACGTAGCTTCCTAGTCCCATCACTAGCCAGACACGATTGAATCACACCGTTCTCAGTAGATTGTCGCCGATGTCTTGAGCACAAGAGCAAAAAAATATTCACTCAGAACAGGTTCCCGGCCTCAGCTGACGGTAATAAGTTCACGGGGAATATCTTAGGGAATCCCTGGGAAATGTCAATGGTGTTGCGGGGATAATGTAATTATGCTTAATCAAAGGTTAATCAAGTAATATGTAACATTACGTATTTTTTTGTTATGTCTTTATCTGATTTGATATTTATAGAATACTAGCTTCTGCCCGCGACTTCGTCCGCGTCACAGTTGATGTGTTATCCTACGGGTACCGTACATTTTCCCGGGATAAAAAGTAGCCTATGTGTTATTCCAGACTATAATCTATCTTTGTGCCAAATTTCATCCAGATCCATTCAGCCGTTTAAGCGTGAAAGAGTAACAAACATCCATACATCCATACATACAAACTTTCGCCTTTAAAATTTAAAAAACCCCCAACACAAAAACCTAAGTTCCCTTTAAAAAGTAAAAAAATAACAAAAAAAATACGTCACGTTAGGGGACCGATGTTGCATTTAGGATACGATCGTCCCGAGCGGTCCCCCAACGTGACGTATTTTTTTTGTTATTTTTTTACTTTTTAAAGGGAACTTAGGTTTTTGTGTTGGGGGTTTTTTAAATTTTTAATTTAATTTTTTATTTTATTCTTTTTATAGGTAAGTACCTACTTATTATAATGTCGATTTTGTTAAGTTTGAGACGAGTATATTTACAGACATTCGGTTTTTCTTCCCTACTTTCACCCCCACAACTTTTAAACGGCTCAACCGATTTTCATCAAACATGTCTAAGAACACTCGCACATAGGTCATCTTTAATATAAAAAAAACTAAATTGAAATCGCTTCATCCGTTCGGCAGCTATGATGCCACAGACAGACAGACAGACAGACACGTCAAACTTATAACACCCCTCTTTTTGCGTCGGGGGTTAATAATAGTAGTAGGATAGACATACTCTTTGTTTAATATTTTAATCTTATGCTATGTCAAATTTGATATATTATCCCACTGGAACCGTATTTTTTTCCACGGTAAAAAGTACCTTAAGTGTTACCCCATACTACAATCTATCTCAGTGCCAAATGACATCCAGATCCGTTCAGCCGTTTAAACGTGAAAGAGTTACTAACAACCATCCATCCATCCTCACAAATTTTCGCATTTAGGTATAATATTAATAATGAGTATCTAGTAAGTAGGATGTCTAGTAGCACCCGCTGATTATTAAAATTATGTATTTAATCTGCGGATAAAGTAGTGGCCCTGGCCACAACATTGCCGCTTAAATTGTCATAAGTATTATTATTTGCTTTATGTACTATGTTCTAGCTGTTTATTAAACCTTAATACATTCAAATAAGTTATGCATGAGTTTATGCATCATACAAGTCTGCTTTTATTAGGCTATACCTACCTACAAGAATATTTATTATGCTGTGTTAAAACACTGATACTTGATCGCTTGGTAATGCTGCTCTCATATCATTCATGACAATAGGAGAGAGGAAGTGGATTTTGTTTTCTTGCATTAACTAAACGTGGTGCTTTTGGGTATAAAAATAAAATAAATATAAAAAGATAATTCTAGTACTAATAAGTAATTTAATCTCAATTTATTCTAAGTGACTTTTAATGTCAAATTAGGTAGGTACTTTTGATATATTAAGACTGAGATAAGAATACGAATATTTTTAAAATACAAGAATTACCTCTCTGATATCTTAGAAGTAATTACATAAATATTATGCCAAAGTAAATGTGTGACGTACATACGTAATATCAAGTTATAATTTTATTAAATTATCTTCAATCGGCTCAAGTTTAACACAAACAAAGGTTTCGTTACTAACTAATTAACTGTTTGTAATATTCTAAGCACATTATGATCTCACGACGGGAAGGTATTTATATAGAGTTGGTTCATATAATTAAAGCTGATTTTATGGGAAGTGTTAGCTTAAGCAAATCTTATTTCTTTTTCAGATTTAATTTGAAACGGTTTTTTGTTTTTTTTTTGTAATTTAAGTGTACATGACAGTTACAAAATAAGCTTATTTATAATGAAGCTGAAATATATTTCAAAAAAGATTTTTTCTCTTGCCACGGTTAAAAATTCGCCCATTTGTAAAAGCCAACGTAAGTAAGATGTCTTAATAATTTAATTTGGCATTCAGTACGCCCACTCTTGGGTAATATACGCGCGGTTCAGCATTCGAGTCTATAATTCTAAAGTACGACTAATTTATAGCCGACAGAAGCCTGAAGCCTGAGGCAATTAACATGATTATGTCTTTGAAAATAATTGCTAAGTCTTACGATTCTATTCTCAGGTTAAGGAAGCCCAAGCAACCTTTATATCAGTTACCGAAGCAGTACACAACATTAAACAATATTTTCAAGACCAACTTCTCTAAAAAGCACTTTATTTCAGCCTTAAAAACCCGAAGAATTTTTAGATAACTATACAATTCTATTTTTAGTTGCTTTGAAATCAGTAACTAGTTAGTGAGTTGAGATGGCAAGAAAGTGACATCATAGTTTAGTATTGTCATACAAAATCTATGGGGGAATCGTGTTTTGACAGCTCATAAAAAGTACGTCAATTGACTAGAGTGGCGTCAGCTACTCAATTGTCGGTATTACTGTTTCTGTTATATTTATTTTATTTTAATGAAAGCTTGCCGACTACAATGTACGTAGTATCTGTAGTGGAGCAGTAACTAATGACGTAACTGAACTTTGGTGAAACCGCGGTGTATAGCTAGCAAATAATATAGTACAACATGATACGCGTTGACAATAAGAAAAACATTGCTTAGCTTCAGTTCAGACAAAAGAGAAAATAAATTGAAAAAAGAATAGTAGAGAGAGGTATATCGAATCGTTCCAGATTCTGTGGATATTCAACGATAAATGATTTCACATGCCCTGCAGGAAACCGATTGCGCTGACTGTCGGTCGCTTAGATTTCTTGTACGCTGAGACACCGACAGATTTATCCACCGGACGTTGAAGAAGAAGACTCAATCTGTTCGTGTCTCAACACGGTACAAGTACTTTACAATAAAAATACGTACATACATACCACGCCTGTATTCCCCGAAGGGTTAGGCAAAAACGTATCAATGTACAACCACAGTTCACCGGTATGTTAAGGTCCCATGTAATAGGGGGCGAGCCTATAGCCACAAATCCTAACTTCGAGCTGCTACTACTGAGAATTTCATAAAAAAACCCAATAACACTTTTCTCGACCTGGGAATCGAAACCAAGACCCCTAGCTAAGCTTTCAAGGCAGACACAAAAATAATGACTAGAATGAGTTCCCTCCATATTGTAAAGCTTTCACTTACAAAAGCTAGCTGCCAAAATAAGTATGAAGCCCTTGTAATGAACTTACCAAAGTAATCTGAAATCTTTACGTGTCTGAAGTCTACCTTAGAATGGAACTGAAGTGTCTTGTAATTATCTGCGTCTGTGGTACCTTCGTATGTTAGTGTGTATGTACGTATGTGCGTGTTTTCTTTGTGGATTGAATTATCTCCGACTCTCAGAACTGATTGCTTTCAAGAAACGCGTGGTAAGATATTTAATAAAGCGTTTTGTAAAGTGATAGGTAGGAATGCGATGAAGACTTTACATTCAGATGTTCGGTAGGTATGTTCAAAAGACACGTGTCACCTGGTACCTTTAGAAAGTTTTAGACGTAACATTAGTAGTAAATAATGTTTAATATTGGAAGTAGAATCTTAAAGCCGCAGACGACTGGTAAGCAACATACGTACAGATTGGAACCTTATACATAGATACCGCCATCTTAGATTAATTATTTATTGAGGTGTTACTATGGGTACAGAAAGGTACGTGGGTACTTTAAATCACTGAAATGCGCATTTCAATGGATGAGTATCACTGCCTTCACAAGTAACTTCAAATATCTTCAAGACGAGAGATCTTAGATAACTATGATCATGTTTTCTTTGCTTGAAGACCGAAAAAAAACATTTTGATGCCTCTGGTGTTGCAAGTGTCCATAGGCAGTGGTGACCGCTTAACATTAGGCGGGCCGTTAGCTTGTTTTCCACGTACAGTGGTATAAAAAAAATCGCTTAAAGACCAAAGAAAATATTTGAGCTGTAAAAAAGGAAAGGGACAATCGAAATATAGTCATGAAATAGACAGCATTCTTCTTTTTTGGCACATTGCTATCTTTAATACCCCCCACCAAAATCACTATTCACTTAGTGCTAACTCCGGCGATTATCGTTATCTCTACAGATACATAACTTTGCCAATAATGATAAAGATTAACTTAACATTCCGAAGTAAAGTCATCATCAGTCAACACTCAACGCCAGAATAATCAATTCAAATCGCGAGGCATTCAAGATACCGATTGTCCGCACCACAAAGCGGGTATCAATACAGAAGCAATTATTCGGAGCACAATGCTCTATCCGATTCTATTCGATGCTGTAATCGATCTGTACCGATGTCTCGAGAGATCGAACACTCTAGGCGCTGAATAGGACCGATTGTTGTGGACTGACGTAAAAAGCTAAGATTTATCGTGGAGCTGAAGAATGTGGTTTATTTTTGTCTGTGAGTAGTTCTCATTGAAGTTTAGATTGTGTTCGATGTGGTCGGCGAGGAATGCAGGTTTTAACGTCGGAATGTCCGGCCAATACTTCCAGAACAGTTCGCTTTGGATTCCACGATGGAAATGAATTGGGACTTAACTCTTACAAAATCTAAGTGAAATTCTTATTGCTAAGCTGTCTGCCATTAAATTGCTAGAATATTTTAAAACAAAATTCCTAACTGATGTCATTAGAGTAGGGACGCTGTCGTCCGGGATGCGGGACGGCTAGTTATGTCCCGACAACATAACTGTGTACAAAAATGGCATGTAAAATGTTATTCTAACAAACTCAAGAATGTTATTAACTTCCCCATCAGTAGTTTTATTAAAGTTCCAGCCCTGTCTGGGAATTTTGTCCTTATTTTTATGCTCCTTTCTTTTACGATGTATACGTCACGTAGTAAAAGAGTTGATGGGCATGTAGTTAAATGAAATGGGCAGTAACGTAGGAAAGGTACCACTGGGTTTATTAGGGACGCGTCTTTGACCCGGGATTTGTGTTGATGGGAATTATAATTAAGTTAGAGATTGTGCCGGTAAAGATTTTGTAAGGTATGTAGTTTTAGTTAAGAAATTTACAACATTTACTATGTTTTTGTGCATGCAGTATACTAACATGGATAAGATTTTAAATACGTCACAGTTTTAGCAAGAAGCGGAATTTCTTGTTAAAACTGTTAAATAAAAAAAAAATGGAAAGCAAATAGTTTGTTTTGCAAATAAAGAATATGATGTTGTTGACAATCTCTATATTACATGAAAATACATTTTCTAAACATACTTTACATAAACATCTTAAACCAACCAAGAGCAACTAAACTTCAGTTTAATAACAGCATACCTTTGTAATTTGAAATGAAACCACCTGCATTCACATCTGAGTGCACGTCTGTAGTATCTTACAAGCAAAGGATTAAATTTTCCTTATGCAAGCGCGGAATGGCGGTCCGGAACACCGGGATCTTTGATTTAATAACCGCTACGCTACGGGATTTATTAAAAATCCCGGGCCGTGCGCCGCGTTTGCAAACTCTTTGACGTTATTAAAAGCATCGATTTTAAAAAGATTTGCGCTTACTTTAAATTAAAAAATTTGACCGATTGTGGTGAATACAAATGAAGATTTTTTGGATGAATGATTTAGATGAAAACTGGTTTTGTTTTAATAAATGAAATGCTGGGTTATGTATATTTATGATTGACGTTAGAATAAATAGAAAAATTATGACTTGACACAGCGAAACTCAAAAAATTTTAGGTTAGTATAACTGTTTTGACATAACCAATAATATTAATTTGTGTGTTCAGCGTTGCTTCAAAAGAGAACCTTTCAGTTTGGAATAGTTATTATTTTATCTCTTTGTGCATCATTGAGCAAACGCTCGGTACTTGCCAACTACAAAAAACCAGCCAGACAAATAAATTAAATTTCAATACTCATTTTTTTATAAAAACCACATAAAAAACCGATACTCGGTGACTCGGCATCGAACGGCGTTTTTGACTCGATACAGCCAATTTATCGTTTGCCGAGTACCCTTCACATAGCGAACTGTGTCCGATCAATTAACTCAATCCCGGGATATTCCCGGCCTTTCCATACTCTATTCGATTTGATTTAAAAATTGAAATCGAGTTATATAGATACAAGAGATTTTGAAGCGTATTTTGTGAAAGGATAATTTTGTTTTTATAAGTGTATATTTTTGCGAAATGTTTTTTTATGAAAAAGTATTCAATCATTCTATTTTGGTTTTGTTTGAAGTTTTCGATATAATTCAGTGTGTGTGTGTGTCGTTTAACGTTTATTATGGTTCCACGATTTACTTAATTGAAAGTAAGTTAAAACGAAAACACATCATATGATTAAGGTCGACCGGACTGGACTTGCTGCACGGTGGACCGACGATTATAGAAGGTGACGGGCAGCGGATGGATACGGGCTGCCCAGGACCGGGATGGTTGGCGCTGTTTGTTTTTTTGGTGGACTGAGTACAGCAGAGGACCGCTATAGGCTATGATGATGATGGATCGATCCATGTGATCACACATTCCGAAGCTGTTTCACACAAAAGCAATACAATGAAACCAAACCAGTTTGTCACCATTCATCATGGCACCAAAAAAAAACAACAACTTTCAGCCTACGCGTGTAAAGTGACATCGTTAAAATAACGGTTATAGCTATAAATAACGTTTACTTTATATCAGTGTTACACGTGAGGGCACATCGTTATTTGTAACAGTTATTTCTCATAAAGGCATGCCCATAACGTTATGCGTTTGGAGTTGTTGACGGTTTGTTACCACCTTGTTTTTTTGGTTGATTTGAAAAACAAAATTGTATACAGTTATAAAGTCTTAGTGCTGATTACGTGTTAAGGCAATGTATATGTAGAGCATTAGTAGAGAACGTTGATCAACCAGCAGTGGGATTTATAACTTGGTTTAATTTTAATGAAACTATGTAAAATTACTAAAGCTTATTTACACTTCGTCACATTGGTAAGCGCCAAGTGACCTGCCGCGTTCTGTAAATCTTCTTTAAGCAAAACATTCAACTTCCGCGAACTATTCGGAGCGAGCGAAGACAAACGCATGCGCGAGATGTTCCGGAAATGAGTTCCACATCCCCCCCCCTGCCAGCGTGGGGGGGGGGAGCGCCGCAGACCTACAGGCTCTCTGTAATGTGTGCATTTAAACGCTTGTCATTAATAAGATCGTATTATTATGTTCTTGTTCCCTTTTCCCTAATTGTTGTTTTGAAGGGAGCCTTTTCATTACAAAACTCATATTCAAGTAATTTGATTAGCTGTTCGTTGATTGTTAAACCAGTGGGAACAGATGTTTGACTGCAGATTTAGAGTATATCAAGAAATTAGGAACATAATCTCAAGAACAGCTCACTTTGTTATTACTGCTAACAACAAAGTATACCATTCGTTATACGAGGAAGTGAATAAGGGTTTATCTTAAGACTGTTGCGGTTTTGCAAGACAGATGTTCGACTGTGGAAATTCCTGCTAACCACAGCTAAAGGCCAGTTAGGGAAAATGGGGTAATTCTTATAATTAATGGGCTTAATAAGTAAATCCTTTTTTTGTACAAGAACAAGAGTAGAGATACTTTGGGCATTGTAGTAAGTGGGCCATCGTCTAGTCAAGAGCACCGCACTGGCGCTGGGTGCCCATCGACACCCAGCGCCAGTGCGGTGCTCTGTAATCCCCCATTTCGCTACGATATGTTTGCAGCGGCTTACATGGGTGCGCAGTCTATTTAGCACTGTCTACATGGGCCACTGCAGATCATATCCGACCGGCAGGTGTTCCTGGGGTCAAACAAGGTTGGGTTGGACTGGTGATGTAAGAAGTGAAAATTGTGTCACATAAAAGACAGTTGCCAACTGCAACTGTCTTTTATGTGACACAATTTTAATGACAGCAAGAGACAAGATAGTCTTTTGTTTGCCTGCTCATAATTATCCACATGAATATACCCTCTATGTAATATTCTACTAGATTAATAACGGCACAAAGGCTGAGTCAAAAAATATCTCCATACGTCGAAAACGGAAATTTGCCAAACAGCGTCTTCCGACAGATGTATTAATTAACTTCTCTCGCTTAATATTGCGTACAGATGGCGCTGTCTGTGATAAATACGTTCATATACATATAACTGTGCTGCGTGACGTCACTATTTCCGTTGAGGATCGGGGTGACTTATTTAATTCTACTATTCATTTATTTAATATCAACGCAATATTTCTACGCCATAATATGATCTCGAAAATGATTTATTTTAGTTTAATGAAGTTTAATGGAAATCGTATTACCTATATCTACCACAAATAGCAGCTTTTTTTAGTCTAAAAAGTAATCAGATTTTTTGCAAAATAATATTTATATAATTTTATTTATTTTCCAAACTTACATCTATTGCGATAGTGTACATTTGACA
The DNA here is from genome assembly GCA_932526535.1 of Caradrina clavipalpis. NCBI lineage: Eukaryota > Metazoa > Arthropoda > Insecta > Lepidoptera > Noctuidae > Caradrina > Caradrina clavipalpis. The sequence continues at coordinate 15,247,427 of OW052104.1, read as the reverse complement.
AACAGTTTATTTTTGATTATATTCATACCACCCTCATTAGATTCAAGACAAACAACACAGCTATTAAAATAAAGCAGTATACTGCTCGACACTAAAACATATATATATTTTTTACACGAATTATATAAAATCAAAGCAACAAAGCATGTTCAATAAAACCTGTAACGAAGCACCAATATTATTCAATCAAGTTTATTTTCGGTAACTCGACCAAATATAAAAGAATCTGTAGATATTGAAAAGCCACTAAAATATCAAACGCATCCCGAACTGGCAGGGTTATTGGAATCCGCCCGAATTTATTTATTGGAGCCACATTGAATGAGGTAGCGTTAGAGAGGTTACAGACAGACTGCACTCCTGTGCACATGTGTGCAATGGAATAAAAGAGTTCAAAAGGTGAATAATTAATTTAATTTATATTCATAGCACTTGATAGGGTATTGGTAAATGAATTGCTATAGTAAATTGATATTTTCATTTTTAGTTGCGTAGCTAAAAGATGCCAAAGGGTCCCCTACAACTAAGACTCTACTGCCTGTCTGTCTGTCCATATGTCCGGCTGTATTTTTGATCCATGACAGGTAGATAATAACGTGAATCGTGTTTTTTCTTTGAATTTAGTGTCACTCAATGTACGGTTGTATGGAGACCTTCGTGTGTGGCGACTCACACTTGCCCCAGTTTTTTGTTTTAACTATTTAACGATTCTGACGGCCTTCCTAACTGGTCATTGTAACATTTTAATAAAATTACCACTTTTTAATGCACTAACATATAGTGAATATAATCTCAAACTGTTTCAACACTCTTTCAGCCGCTTGCATCCGTCGCCGCAGTCTGAAAACTTCTTATGATCCTCCGGCTATTCACAACTGTGCAGCCCACTCGTTTAAACTCACATAAACTATTCACAGATCTGTCGGTTTGTTGGTACGAACGGACGCTTTAAATATTTCGTTGGTACAATTTTATGCTGGGAAAATGAATGCGAGAAAATTCGTCGGTACAGTCTCGGATCAAATATGTACACACCACTAATGCCAACATAGGTATTTTCCAAATCCCTCACACATCCACTACCGCGTCCAATTACTACGCAATTACTCCGCCAGTTGAAAACAAACCACACTTATTTACACACCGCTGGCTTACAATGGGGCGTACCTCGTGCGTTCCAAGTTCACGCATCGATGGACATGCGGGCTCATTATGCAGTCGCGATGCAACTCGCGGCGTACGTTTTAATTAGAGATAAAAATAGTCGATATTTAAATGGCTGTTGTACAGATTGGAAGACTGCGTAGTTTTGTTCTGAAATCGTAATGTTAATAATAGTCTGTGGCAGGGTTGTTTACAGAGTAATATAGATGAATAGACCTTGTGCAAACCACACAAATTAATCTATTGGAGTTGCGTGAAGTTAGAAATAGTTTCTGAATATATGGCCAACATTATTCTAACAAATGCAGCTATAATGTAGTTTTCTATTTCCCAAAACACGCCTAAACTGAAAATACAATACAATTTTGCTAAATATTGCTGTTCGATTTTATGAGAGCGTTCACATTGGCCGCTAATATTAGGCAAACGCATTACGCTCTGACCAACGCTCATCAATGGATAATACAATACGAAATGGATCACCAATTTCCATTTCCAGTGCGAAGTCCGCTCACAATAACATGGAACAACTAACTAGGGACTAGTTTATTGTAGTTTATTCAATTTGTCTTTATTTAATGCGATATCATTATTTAAAGCGGCAACATTATGTAATGTTATGCAAATATCGTGGCGAGTAATGAGAGGTGGCCGTGCGTGGCCGCTGCGGTCGCGCTGCGTGGCCGCTGCGTACCGTCTGCGGCTACTTCGCTCATTTTAACATTTTATCATCATCCAATTTTCTGATATTTACTGGTACTGTTTGTAGATTTAAGTACCTATTTGTTTAATCGTAATGAGCTGTACTAATTACCTGTTTATCATTATGGTTGAATTGCGGTGGTAAGGTAACGGTCCAGACAGGTAATCAGACTGAATATTAAGTAAATATTTTACGAGCTTTTCAGTAAAACACTGATTTATAATTCCGATTATTTATTTATTTGTTGGTAACTTACCAACAAATAAAGAAAAAAAAAAAAGAAAAAAAAAAAAAAAAGTGCTTAAAAGTGTTACTGGGTTTTTCTATGAAATTTTCAGTAGCAGCTCGGAGTTTAGATTTGTGCCCGGTTAATGGCAATAGGCTCGCCCCCTATTACATGGGACCTAAATATACCGGCGAACTGTGGGTGTACATTGGTACACCTCTGCCTAACCCTTCGGGGAATACAGGCGTGATGGTATATATATATATATATATATTGTTGGTAACTTTTGATCCTCTTAAACAGTCGAAGCTCCCCTCGGCTAGCTGCCCTCCAGCAACCAGTCCCAGTTTTGTAGCTCGAAGTGTCCTCTCGAGTTCACATGGCTGCCAATCATCGATTGCACTTCACAGGTAAAATCGAATGCACCTATTAGGCTAACGACTTATATATACACCTATATTTAATCTATATACTACTCGTTTATAATTATACTTCTTAAATTCTGAAGATGTCAAACTTTTGCCATGTGTTCTACTTTATGTAATTTTTTCAGCAATACATAATCACTCTACCCTGGAATTATTCAATTCTGTCTAACAAAGTCTACTGCAATGTAAACCTTTCCCAATTCCCGTTACCGAATCGTCCGCTCTCTGCATGCTTTTTACAAAGTTTTTGTTTTTATTTCCACTTGACTTTGACCCTTTTGTGCCACAAGAATCAACACTATTATCTTTGTTCAACGTTTATTTGTAACGATCAGTACAGCACAATCACCTCTCACTTACCGTTTCAATATCGCCCTTCTGTCGCCACTTCGGTAGTGTTTAAGTTACTTGTCAAATATCGTTAGAGGTGGTCATTATTTGTGTGCAGTGGAGAGCTCGGCACACAGGGGCGGACTGGGGAGCAAACATTATGGAGGGGCCCTGTAGGACTCCTGTGGGTATTGAACCTTGATGGTAGTAATTAGGTGGCGAGTTCTTGTGGAGTGGGATGTGTGAAGTGTGAACAGGGGTGAGGTCTGATGCGGATTTGTTATGAAATGGCTTGGTTGTGTGTTATGAAATGCTTAGCTACCTAAGCATTGCAGTATTTTAACTAGGTAAATGAATGACGAACGGCAGTTCCTTAGCCTTATTTTAATTTAAATTTTAAAACACCATAACAGGTCTGTGCTAATTTGAAAATACAAAATTCCGTTTTATTTTCTTTTTTTTCCAAATTTCCAGCACCTTTTTTGACCGTTGCTTAAAAAACCCATTCAATCGGAAGATTGAAGACAAATTACAACCTTAATACTTTTTTTCTTCGGCTACCAAAATTCTTTGCACCGGTAACGACCCCCCCCCCCCTCCTCTTACCCCTTGTCATGTTACCGTATTCAAATTTCACGGCTGGTCGGTTTGTTATAGTTACAAATTTACAGTTAGCGGTCGAAAGGGACAGGTGTTCGGTTCTGGGCAAACTTCGAAGAAGTTGTGGGCAAACTTGTGACACGGTGAGACCCGAATAAAAGTCCTGTGGGCAAGATGTTTGCTTAGTCAATGTTAAACTTTGATTTACTTAAATTAAATAATTAACCGAACATGTGGGTGATCCCTGAAATTTTGGTTCGTGGGATTTGTGTAATGGAGAGTCAATTTAATAGTAATAATATAGTTAGATTGTTTTCAGGTTGATATAATATCAATGAACCAAGTTAATTAAGACCCATAACAATTAAGCGATATGTTTTTGTTGTACAAGGGAAAACGTAATAATATCATAACTACTCGTATACGGTTTGTGACCTCATATCAATATAGTTTTATTATCTTCTTATCCATTGAAAGAGATCTTTATGATAATGTTCATAGAGCCTTATTTTTGGCGTACTCGCAAATGTGACAGTATATATTCTTTGACCCATTCGGTCCTTAATACGTCCCTGAGTAATTAGCAGGCACTTTAGGGGCCAAGTTTCTTGACTGGCGACTGCAGGAGTTCGGCTGAACATTACCAGGTGTTAAGTGACTAGTTAACTGGCCGACAAGTTATTTTAGTACCTATTGAATATTTTATTCGATTCTGATGTCTTAAAATAAGTATAAGAGCCACCACCGACGTCCGACTTTTTGTAGGACTGATTATCGGATCGTTCAATGAGTGCATAGTTTCAAGGACCGACATTCGTAGGACTTTTCTTGGGTTGGTATATTAGAATTCATATGTTCCATTTTCACCGTCGTCGGTCGTCAAATTATGTGACGTGCGCGGGCAGTGTAAAAGTATTAGTAACCACACACCACACATGATGCAGGAGAAGTTACTAGTTTCAGGCAAAGCTTAAAAAAACGAAAAAAAAACTGTTACATAGGAATAGAATAGAATAGAATAGTAATGGAAGTTTTACTATTCATATGAAGTGCTTATAAAAACCATTATGTGGAACATGTACAAAAATGGACAACAAGGAAACAATTTTGGTAAAAGTGAATACATTGTCACGAGTTTTCTCTTCAAACAGTGAAAATTGCAACAAGCGCTAAATTGGCTACGAAATAGCTACTTTCGCTGGAAAAATGCAATTTTTGGAACATTTTCCGTCATATGAGCGAAACTAGAAATGAGATTCATATTGTTTCGGACGGGGAATTGAGACATTGTGCGCTTGTCACGGCTAAAGCATCTTGTTTACTTTTCAACTGTAGTGGGCACTATAAAATAGCATAACGTTGAACTTTATCAACTGTCTAGTGGTGTCTTTACATCGGTCAGTGTACTTAGGTTTATGCCAATAGGCTAATTCCAACGTAATATAATTATGACACACCTCTAGCTGCCTGCACCTGTGGGAACCACTGGTAACTGTATGTTAAAGAACATTATAATAAAATACCCATAATTAAATAAGACATCATTCGACCATGTTTTACTTAGCATACTTCCTTGATTTCCATTTTATCAAGACGCGGATTTTAGAATTCTTCTCACGAAAAGATTGCTGCATGGATTGGGTATCTCTCTCATATACACAAATATGTTAGAAAAAGAGGCATCCTATTAAGGCAGTCATCTGTACAGAAAGACGGTGTACTCCAAATTATTCTCGTCAGCATCATTCAAAAACTATTACCCCTTCTGTTGAAAACTTTGTACAAACATACTCCGTATTAGTCTAGGTACGGAAACTTGTACACTGCCGGCCACTTGACTGTAAATATCATAATTATTTTATACTGCGCGGCTCACACACTGTTAAAATAACCTAATCACAAAGACATAACATTGAAAATGGCGTAACAGTGAACGCAAAATTAAGTTTGTTTTGTTAGTATTGTAAAGCCGGTGTCTGAATATTGGAGGCAACATCGAGGCAGTCGGGGCCTATCGTGTGTACATGCTTTTACATTTTAGTGCAGGGCAGTACCTCATGTCCAATTAAAAAAAAAGATTTTAATAATATGAAAGTATTTGTACGCCATTCGTATTTTTGAGTTTATTTTTTAGCTCTTTAAATAACTATTTCATTGATAAAGGTAGGTCTATTTATATTGTTGCGGAGTTTGTTCGAAAAAGTTACCCCCACACTGGAACGCGAAGGGCATTAGGAGGAACATGAATGGGTTTTAGTCAGTAAAAGACTGACACTCCCTTCCGCTCTGCCCAGGGCGGAAGAAGCCATTAGATGATTTCCCATCCTTAAAAAAATCAATATTGTCTATTTATATTAATGAAAGTGGGTAATATTATTGTTCTAATTAATAACACCCAGAGACTATACAATATTGCGAGTACTAATAAAATTGCCGCGCCACGTAAGATATCAAAGCATAAAATTAGGTTGAACCATAAATACAAGTACACAAATAGATAGACAATTATTTAATAACACAAGCATAATTACATAATTATCATGTGTACTTACAAAATTAATAAGGTATGTACCTAGAGTTAAGAAAACATTTCCATATTACAAGTCGTGACGGTTGTTTCACTGAAATAATATTGTGAATAACAATAAGAGCTGTTGGCAGGCTGCGACATAGATTGAATTGTAACGTTTTATTGTAAGTACGGGATAAAATTTTAGTACGATTTTTGTTGAAAGGAAATTGCTAAAGCTGAACATTAATATGTAAAATGTTGTGTCGGTCTTATGTTCCGCGGGATTAAGGAAAACAAAGAATAAGTCAGCTGTTCTATTGGACAAGTAATGAGCAATACACACAATCTCTCAATAATTCAATTAAATACGACACTGACTCAAGATGACTTTCGAGCTATAATTTATATAACTAACTTATATTTCTAATAAATTTAAAATTAATCAGCGTTGAGTATCTAAAATCTTTATAATTACTTCGAAAAATGATCTGGTTGAATAATGAAGTTGATACGATTTTTCAGAATCAAACCCATTATGAGATGTAGAAATAACTAAGAGAGTTGTTTGAAACAAAGTTTGGATCTAATTTGCAGACATATTTTAATTTCAAAACTGAAAAGGAGAGCGTTAAAACTAAATAATATACACACAATATATTATAAACTAGCTGTGCCCCGCGGTTTCACCCGCGTTGTTGATTTTGGTTACTTTTCCGTTCCCGTGGCTCATAGTGCGATGTTATGTAGCCTATAATCTGTTATTCTGAGGTACAGGCTACGGAATGTCACGCAGAGTCATTATTTTGCTGCGAAGTTATTTTAAAACTGCGATATCTCCTAAGATATTCATTGAAATTAAATGATGTAAAGGGCAATTTTGTTCAAAATTAAACACTTGTGATGAATAATGTATTTATGTTGATAAGGATTAATACTATGTTCATAAAAACACCTTCGCAAATAATGCATTATTTTAAAACAAATTTTCTGACTATAAAAATGGCTATACTGAGTCAACCTTTAAAGTTAGGCATGTACTACCGCGGACTTTTTTTTAGAATATTGTAAGAAGAACAATTCTCTCATACATTATTTTTGCGTAACTTTAACTGTTTACGCAGCGCACGCAACAAAAGCCCTCGAAAAGAATATTTTTTCCCCGTTTTTGCCACATTTTTCATTGATACTCCGCTCCAATTGGTCGCAGCGTGATGTTATATAGCCTATAGCACTCACGAATAATGTAGCTTTCTACCAGTGAAACAATTTTTAAAATCGGTTCACTACTTCCGGAGATTACCCCCTACATACAAACTTACAAACTTACAAACAAATTCTACCTCTTTATAATATTAGTATAGATATTGCTACTAGGATATATAATATTTTTTAAATCTTCCTCTCTACGTTACCAGTTTAACAACAAAAGACGTTAATTAACTCTGTATCGTGCCGTTTAATTTAAATTTCCTTGAGGATAATAATAGACTTCTAATTTTACCTTTAATCAACATCCTTATCCTTCCCTGAAAGAATTAAAAAAAAGTAAACGAAGAAGTCTCGGTGGTGGCAGCCCTACGCATCTAATCCGCTCTAGCCGAGCTATCGAGGCGTTGAATTTTTGAAATTCCACTTGGGCCTCTTCGTTGGCAGCCCTACAGGATTGAGCGTAGTGCACAACGGCCGAAACTGTACACAATACACTTCTGTCCAGAAAAAGACTTGTAAATGTAGATTTTTGCGTACCTAGCCTGTACGAGGACCGAATGTTTTGTAGAAAATGTGGAAACTGGGGTTTATAGCACAGCGGTTCAGTCAGCAGGTAAGGCTTCAGGTCTCTATGCTTTTTGTAGAGGTTGGGTTGATGACATGTGTGTTGATGTTTTGTGTGTGTGGATGTCACGAATACACAAACGCTACTACAGAAATGTATAGTTAAATATTCATGTACGAAACGTAATTTCAGATTCGATAGGAAAAAAACAAGTTCCTACAAAACAGGCACATAATGAATACATTAATGTGAATCAGTTTGACTTCGAAGGTAAATATCCAAGTTTGCGTTTCCAAACAAAACAGCTCAGAAACAATCAGCAAGTTACGGCAATACATTCAAATGAGCTCGCTGACAATACACATCCACTCGATTATCTCAATCTCAAGAAAATAATCTGTGCATGAGTAAAAGGATTAAACGTAAAGTAACAGTAGGCTGGGCAAAGTTAGCGGAGATTATGGTAATTACCCGGGATCTGGCTGCGTGGCGTCGAATCAGCAGCTTTTGTACCCTAGATTGGGGACTTGGTGAGGTAAATTCGTTAATTGACCTAATTTCAGCTTTAGCTGACCGAACGCTTTGTAGTAAGATTTAATTGTAGGATTTTAATTGGTCAAATCTTGTGTAATTATCGTTTGTCGCTATTAGCTAGCATTGTGCCGAAAACGTTGAAACAAAGCTTGCTAATGGGTGGAACTAAAACTTTACAACATCGTATTGTTCCGAGGTGCCTACTATTATTATTTCACCCCTAACAATATTCTACATTGTACTGAATTCTGGCATTTTTATTTTTCATTACAAAATCCGCAGGGATGACATAACAACAAAGTTCGTACATAACATACAATACGTATATTTTTATGGAACATACCAGATTACTTCAATGTTTATTTAGCCTAGATTCCTAGAACATACTTGTCTTCCGAATTATAATATAACATTGATTTTATTTACATTGTCCCCGAGGCAAGTTGAAGATTACTTTTTTGAAGTATGTGATGTGATGTTTTACCATTGATTGGTCAAATATGTACCTGAAAATATGCTGTTCAAATGTTTATAAAAAGCCGGTAAGTACATAAGTAGGTAAATCTAAATAAAGTAATTATCATTGATACCATCCACCTTTCAACTTCTTTCATCAATCCCACTCTTATTTAGGAATCTTATAAACAAATAAAAATAATTGCAGTCTCTCTTTGTATTGCAAAAATACCAACTTTTTACAAAATTCCTATTTATTTAAAAAAACTGATTTCTACACGGTTCTTACATGAAAAATACAATTTTATCTTATTGTTTTACGGTTTGTTTGCTACAGCTGTTTCTTGAAACGGCTGGACCGATTTTGAAGAGATTTCTACTGGCATACGCATCAGCATTATGTGGAAGCTGATGTTACAAGAAGTAACATAGGTAACTTTTATCTATAAAATTATAAAACACTGATATACATTCACGCGAATGAAGTCGCGGCCATAAACTAGTCCGTACTAATATTATAAATGCGAAAGTAACTCTGTCTGTCTGTCTATTTCAATGAAATTTGGTACCGATATAGCCTGGGACCCGAGAAAGGACATAGGATAATAATCATCCCAGAAATCCCCCGGGAACGGGAACTATTAATCCACGCGGACGAAGTCGTGGGCAAAAGCTAGTTATTAATAATTTAGCTTATTTTGCAAAACCAACCTTGGTATTCCAATAAATAAGAACATTCCTCAAGACATAATCGTAAAGCTCCTCCACTACATTCGCTCGGTACATAGTTTCCTACTCGTATTTCCTCATTTTTTCCTGGAAGGAACTATAAATCGCGTCAGTCGCGCGACAGGAGAACACAGGAAGGGCCGCAGTGAGCAATCATTAAATTCGCATCACCCGCGACCGAGACAACGGTGTTTCCTGCAATATATCGCTTATTTCCAAACGACGACTTCCCGGGAAAGAAATAGCGAGGGAATTACCGGGATGACGGTGCTACTATTGTTACAAGTCAAACGAATTTTAGGAGTGACTTTCGTGTGAGTTTTGTGTGAACTAGAACTATTCCATGGCAGATTAAAGTCAATCTGCAATTCCCATTCTACGTGTTTCTAAACAATAGGGCGATAAATAATTACAGCAATTTCAAACAATTATTTACGAATTGAATGATGGTTGTTGGAAACTTGATATCGTCAACAATTTGTACGATTTCAGTATTACTGGAAAAAGTCACAATGATAGAATGAGACTAGTGCCAAGTATTCTGGTAACCCTGAAACTAAATTAAAAGGCGCTTCAAGCACACAAAAAAAAACTTACTTTCGAGAATGTGTCGAGAACCAGTAGTGGATTCCAACAAGAACAACGGCCCTGGGTAATCACCCTGGTTGACGACAAATAGGAACTTTATTCAAATCAGCACAAATTTATTTTAGCGAAATGACAGCTGCCAGCCATTTGCTTTTGTTACTCCACAATATTCGTCGGCCGCAATTATTAATTTCGCTCCTTGGAGTATGATTAATTGTGATCTACGAATGTTGTAAAAGTTATTTAATTATTTACATTGTTCAAACAAAAAACAATAAAGCAAAAAAAAATAAAAACCTAATAGCCATAAAAATAAGATTATAAGGTTTGCGCACAAAAATTGTCGGATTATTTTTTGAAATCTAACAATTAAAAACTGATTAAAAACTAAACAATGTTTCTAACATAACATGTAGCGCCACCTATTGATACGAGGAGTAAAATAGGAAGTAACTGCCATCTAGTGGCAGATTTGTAAAACTAGTAGTAGCAGTTGCCACGCCGACCGCGCGAGTCGCTGTAACTTAGTTCTGCATGTTATTGCTAGATGGCGCTGTATTAAAATTAGATTTTCTTAGAGCAGTGGAACACCAATCTTAATTTTTAACGCATTTTTATTCAAACATACAAACCCCTCTTTTATATGAAACTAAAGTCCGGTGTATATAATAAAAAAGAAAAATATAGATGGTTAGTTTATTAAATGCCTAATAATTATGATTTGAAAATCTAATTAACGACAAACAAGCATATTTATTTAAAAGTTCTCAGTAGCAGCTCGAAGTTTGAATGTGTGCCCGGCTACATGGGACCTAAATATACCGATGAACTGTGGGTGTATTTTGCCTTTGGAAATATAGGAGTGATGGTATGTATGTTATTCAAATGTAGATAATTTACTTTACGCTACTTTGCAAAACCAAATTATGTAACGCAGTGCTTTTTTAATCCTATCTACTTTTAAATCAAGACAGCTAACTAGGGCTACTACTAAAATCTAAATAAGTAAGCCAATCTTATCGTAACTATATTATGAACAGTAGAGCAATTAGGCATTCCAAATGAACTCTGAACTTAGCTCTAAAGTTAGCCTTCTCGAAAATCCGCCATTAAAAGTAGATAGTTGTAAGTACAAAGTAATAATTACGGATGTCTAACTTTGCAAGTGGACGAGCAAGGCGAAGTTGCCACAAATGGTATCTACTGAGAAATAACTTCGTACACTTCTTTGGCTACAACTGGGATCATTTTAATTAAATTCGTTGCGAAATTCTCAAGTTTAACTTTTGAAGCTGAACCTACTTTGGGAATTGACTTAAAGAGAGATAATAATATGCGCCGGTTAAATGGAGATTAGCCAAATTTTTGTTGCTCTTTGCTTTGTACCATTGTGATCACACAATAATATTGCATGTTTTCTATAATAATTATTATTAAAACTATTAATACTTATTTAAAAACATACAAAAGAATAATTTGTGATAGAGAAAAATGGTAATAAGAATTTTATTGTTGTTTTATTTTGCGGCCATCTATCGGCAACACAGTGAACTTTTATATTCCCGACGAGTCGCTCCGTACTTCCTTCAAACGACACGCTTCTACAGAGGGCGCTCCTCTTAGTTCATCAAACTTCCGCTAGATGGCAGTAGTAGCGACATTCGCTCTGACGAGGAAAACGGAGCAACTGGTAAAGTTTTCTTGGAAGCCCTTTACTGAAATACCTTTCGCAGAATAAGTTACATGTTATTAATAATTCAGTTTGTTTGGCAAAGTTACTGCTGTTATTTCAGTCTATTAAGACTGCTCTACGTCTATATAATAACCGGTAGGTATTTTAAGTTTCAACGTAAAATATGCCCGATGTTGCCTATGAATTGTTTTGCTTACCAATCTCTAAATTTACCCGTTTTTACTGCTGCACGAAATAATCTTTTTTCGACATATTGGTAAAGTTAATGGGTTGGTTGTGACAGACACAGTTACGTAATTATGTGGCAAATAAAAGCTGTTTTCACATAGATACACCATATTCTTGGTAATGCTTTTATCTGTCTGGCTAGGGAAGGTGTCTTTGTGCGTTTTCAACGTTTTCTTTCTCTTAGAGTCTTAATAACCGTATTACCTAGCAGCCATGTCTAGAAAGCATGTCTTGTTCGCTATTCATGTGAAAAGCGAGTGTATCGGCGAGAATCACGCCGAGTGTCGCATAATGAGGCGCGTCTGACTAGTGCTCAAGTGCTAGCACTATAGTGCACCTACTAATGTAGCATACGGCACTTTTATAGCACTGCGCAGGGCTGGTCCGCACTAGATTTACAAAAAAATAATTATATTTTATGAAATTTGTATTTTAAAAAACGTTACCCCATACTAGGAACTCCTAGATTGTGAGTGCGTTTGTTACTAAGTTATATTCACAAACAACCAGACGCGGAAAATTACTTGTAAGCAGTACAGATATTTGTTCCGTGCAGGAATCGAACCTGAAGTGCATTACGTAGTGCATTAGCTGCTAGTTGCTCAGCCACTGCGACAACCGTGCCGTTCACGTGTCAAGAATTTGTAACGGTTAATATTATGGGTTGCTAGTCAAATCATAGATATTTATAAATTAATATGAGTTACATGGAACCACCGAGAATCTGAAAATAAGCAATCACTATAAAAACTATCCTTTTAATTAAAATCATAATTATTTATGTTATTCCTTTGATATATGAAAACTTATCTTATGTTAGTTTTTACCTACTATGTACTCATACATCAAAGTGGATGGAACTTGTCTACATCTAACGACGTCCAATTCCGAACCCTTGGACCGAGGTAAGAAGGAGGACGCCAATAAAAAAACTCGACAATTATTTTGCTACCAAATAAATATTTTTTCATCTCTATTCTGGCAATTTTCCTGTGAAACCTGTCATCCTTAAAAACGCTAGTACATTTCCACCGTGAGGGGCGCGCGTCAATTTTTTTGACGCACCCAACATTGTTAACGCAATAAAATGAAACTGTCAAGGTTCGCAAACGATAACAATTTGTTGGTATTTTTAGACGTACCTACTTTCATTTTTGTGGATGGCATAGAAGTTTTGATTTAATTAAACTTTAAGATTTCTCCTAATAATCCGATTTTAATCACCTACCGTAATTAAATATTCTTCTTGAAGTTACAGGTGGGATTCATTACTACAGAAGATTATTACGAAAAAATGTGTGGATGTCATTTGTATAATATAACATCACACACATTTCTTGTTGAGGTCTCTGTAGGTCTTACCTGTAAACAAAGAGAAATAACACTTAGTTACATACAATACAAATATATATATATATATATTGTTTTCGTTAACACTACGAATGTTAGAAAGATTTCCAACTTGTTTTCGCTTCAGCAATAAATTCAACCCTTCCGAACATGACATGACAATTTGCCAAACAACCCCTCTACTCCATATTCCCTCCTATCTTCAAATCAGCGTGCAAATCAGAAAACTTAGAATACCTTCGCCTTCCATACATTTTTTATACTTGACAAACTCTTTCGAACTTCGTCCAACTAACCCCGAACATTCATACTTCGTTATGATGAAAATATTCGCTGTCACTTGAAGAAAGTAGGGAGCGAACAATTCTGAGAAATCGATTCTGGAGAGAGTGAGGAAAAGGTGTGAATTTCCTATTTTTTTTTGTATATTGTTTGAGCGAGTGATGGGATTGTCTGGTGGCTGGTGCTAAGTGGTAACCTCCCTACCTTTTATCATGACAGGAATCTAATACAGACCATGGATCTACAATTTCAGACCCATATATGTCAGGTCTCTACTCATCAAGACAGACTTTTCTGAAATCTTGGGTCTAGGCTGTTACTTCAGTGGCACTTAAAGAAAAAATTAAAACGTAGCAGTACTGATTAAAAAACCAATTGATTATTGTTGTTTTTTAGCAATTTATTAATACAGCAGATAATAAGTAAGTTGTTCAAGATAATAGGTATATGAAGAAAGTACTCTTTAGTTATAATTTCCTTCACCGTCTTATACTGAAAGTGTTCAGTATAAGAAGGTATAGTTGGGAGTGGATCCCAGGGCGGGCGTCGCTGCAGACGCTCATAAATAAACCGGAGTCTTCCTCACATTCGGCGCCTTCACCCGCTCTGAGTGGCTCCCAATGTCGGAGGCGCAATTGTCTGGCGGAGACTTTAAATTAAAGATGTGGTCGCGATGGGCGTCTATCTTTTTCTTGCTATCTATAGTAGTGTAGACCGGTAATAAAATGCCTATCTCTTCCGTTTTAGTAATTTCATTCTGCTTGTCAATTCGCCAACTGGTAGTATATTGCTTGAACTGCCCCGTTGGTTCAAGGTAGTAAGCACGATTGTCGAGCGTACGGTCGTGGGTTCGATTCCCAGGTCGGGCAAAAAGTGTTAATGGGTTTTTCCAATAGAAATTTCTCAGTAAAAGCCCGGTGTTTGGAAGTTGGTGGTGTGACACCCCCGTGGCTCGGAAAGCACGTAAAGTCGAAAAAAAAATCACGTATAACGTCATAGAAGGTTTAGGGGTATGGTATGAAATCAAGATGGCACCTAAACGTATGTGCGTATATTCAAGTTATAGAACAAACGTTAGATAATAATATTATCATCTCTATCACTTTTCCCTGTCTCCACGTGTACACGAGGCATCATTAATCAAAGAATTGTGACTTGATAATATTTCTTTTAGATTCACGTCAAATGTCAAGGTCGAGAATAAAACTGAATATCTTTATCTTGTGTAAAAAGTGGATTTGGAATATCATTTGTCAAGCGGAGGTAACCGAGAGAATGAAATATGGGCAGGAGAAATAATAATATGATGATGTATTATTTAAGATAATCTTCTTTGGTATATTGAGAATACGTTTTTTATTTCATACAGTGATTCGGGACATAGGTATTACAGATTATGTAGAGATAATCGACTTACGATCGGGATGGCTACACCCGGACCTTTTAACTTTTACTGTTATTTTTTAACCAGTAACGTTCTGAGCATGATTTAGCAATCCCCTTAAAAAAAAAAACAAATTGAAGAGAGTGTCGTGGTGTTTCTTAGATACCTACGTTTTGGAACGAGTAACTAGCTTCAATTTTCTGTATAACTACTTGACAATTCAAACGTGTAATGATCTAATTGAAATAATACTTTGACATTAAGAGAAAGATATCTATAAATTCTACCCAAGAGATGAACTGCCAAGTTGTTTGCAATTTTTATTTACTTTATTTTCCATTTTTCCACTGGCTAAAAACTGGCATGCAAGAGATCTTTAGTCAAAGCCTTATTTATAGCCATAGCATTATTTAACTAAGAACATAAATTGTACTTCCAACATAAAGAAGTCTTTAAATATACCTTTCTCTAGACCACAGAGTAATATTATATACCTTTCTAGACTTATTTACTAAAACACTGTATTCACTGTTATAGCAAGCGAAGTATATTCCCAAGCAATGCACTAAAGTTCCCAATTTGTCCACAATCTGCAGTAAAGTGCGTCAAAGTTGTCGCGTTTCAATCTGGCGCCCCATGGGACGGGAGTTCGATGCCGCGTCGGGGACCACCCGGCTCGTCAATACGAATATTATATGACAAGCGATACTGGATCAGATTACGTGTTATGGAGATACTAAGGTCACATGAAAGTTCACTCGTGTTACTGGGAAATATTTCAGATTTAGAACATTGTAAGAGCTTTTGAGCAGTGACTAAAATTTTGAAGTTTTAGTAGTGACTAAAACTTCAAAATTTTAGTCACTGCTCAAAAGCTCTTACAATGTTCTAAATCTGAAATATTTCCCAGTAACACGAGAGACAAAACATTATAGTGATAATGTTTTGTCTCATAGAAATTCGTAGAAGTGACTAATGGCTGTCTGTGTTTAGTGCTACCGAAGAAATCGAAAATTTACAATAGTTTTGCTAATAGGTAGGACAATTTGTGACAAACTTAGTAACAATACTCAATAATAATAAATAAAGCACATCATCCTACCGAAGATAAACAGCAGAGTAAACAAAAAGTTTCCATTATTTCAAAGAGATATCCTCACCACTCCACTTTGTGCCACTCTTACCTGATAACTTGGCAGACGTCAAAACGACGGAACTTCGGTTTTATTATCAAAGTTCAGCGCATCAAAAGTTATATGATGCAGTTGCGCAACCGCCGCTGTGGGGGTGGCAGAGTGGTAGCTCGTCTTTCCCGCGTAAATGTAAAAATATATTATGTAGCTAATCACTACATAATGATGAAGATTATAATTATTATTAAGCACGGACTGAATTTAACTAAAATATGGTTCCTTTATCATTACTTAGCAAATAGCGAGAAACAAATAAGACAGAGATGAAAGTGACATAAATAGAGATATTCATATTGTAAATAGAAACAAAGAAAAACAAACACCATACATTATAACGGTGTAGACGACGGCCTTACCAATAAAAGTAATTCTTGAAAAATAAAATCGAAAGCCATAAGAAAGTTAGGACTATCAAATTAAGTTGAACTGAAGCCTCCAATAGATTAAAGGCGCCGCCGACGGCGAACGACTGAAACTAATTTCACAGCTCTAAACAATTTGTTTCCGTCCCTTTAGTTTTAACAATTTGATTGGATTAGTCGGTCTTTTACTGAATCGTTCTCGTTTCATTGTTATTCGACATTTAAAATGTTAATCTTACTAATTTTCATTTTAATTTTGATTTAATATTTGGACGACCGTAAGGTTAAATATAGTGTAACAAACAAATTGTATAACACCTAATGTACATTGTACATCCTATATTCTTGTAAATAAAGTTAAGTTATTGAACTTTGACATGGTCTAAAAAATTCACACTCCGACCAAACCTTCTCGTAACCAGTCCATGAACTTCCAACAACGTTCCCTTATGAATTATCAGTTCGCAGACATCTAGTTACAACAGAACACTGTCAATCAATCGTCGCGACACGCCTACAGCGCGGGCGCATCAATTATTCAGACAACATGCCCTTGCAACTTTGTACTGAACTCAGCAGTGAGGGAAGTTCGGAACGGAATCGAATACTTGTCAGTGTATGAGAATATGTTAGAAGAGATGTATTGGTGGCACCTTATTATGATTCTTAATGCGTATATGATATCTATCATTCCAGCTGTTTGATCTGCAGTACCCCAAATACCACAAATGGAAAATTTTCCTCAAAATGTTTCAAAAACATTACCTCATTATTATGTGTTGCAGAATATAAACTTTGGAGCATGAATATCGCAACGATTAAGTCTACATACCACTAATGCCTACTACACAAATCAGATGATGTTATCAAACATGGATTACACTTTGCTACTAATTAGGAACCCAATATCACTCGCTACAAATGAGATCACAGTACGCAGGTACCTCAATAGAACATTGTCAATCAATCGCGGCGACACGCGGCGCGCGTCGCATGACTTGTCATCTAAATAATGCAGAGCTGCCCTCGACCCGGGGCTCCGAAGGCGTGTCATAACGTGTCGAAGTAACTACAGCTCGAATGTGGCACTTTGTAGTTCACAGGTATCTGCAGGACTTTGCTTGAACTTGAACGTCGGTTTATTGGAGATGAATAAATAATTATCTGCGAAAATGGATTTATCGCTAGGCAAATTTTAAACAGGTAAGCAAAAAGACCAATGATATTGTGGGAAGATTTTGGAAGGAGCCTCAGTTCCTTGAAATTGTAAGTTTGACGCAATCGTTGACGCAGTGGGTGAACGATTGACTACTGTGCTACGTGCTGCGGATGCCGCGGAGTTCATTCCCACATGAAATATTAAGTGGCATGCCGTAGTTGTTTGGGGTTTGACTGTTTGTGTATTTGAGATTTGTTTCCGTACACACTTTTTTCTTAGCATTTTGCATTTGTCTTTGCAAGAAATTTGTTTCACCTGCGACATAACAATTTAACACAGTACCTACATATAAAATATATTTTAAACCTTTTCAAGCAAGCGGAGATATACAACCCCGCTAGTATGTTACACATGATACCCTGGTATACCTACCTACTCAGACACAAACACAACGATTGTTAGTACAGGCTGGTGAACATTAAATTTAAATTAGCATCGTGGAACATGAAAACAGTAAGGAGACACGCTTAATTATAATTTGAAGCGAAGCTTGGGAGCCGCGACACGTGGCGCCATCTGTGGTGCCGATCTCTACTAGGACGAATGTCTACATCGCTCATCATTTTACAAACTCAATAGATGTACATATTACTGCTGCCCTGGAGGAGAAAGCTAGGTGAAGCTAGGTGGTGGTGGTGGCGGTATCGACACGATGAAGAAGAAGATATTATGTGTGGTATGGTAGTCGCGCGTCGAAAAACGGCAAATCCCCTCCACACAGTATCCTCTCAATGGCAATCCCTCTTCTTGTATTCTGCAACACGACTATAGTTACTCTAATACTTTGGATTCAAATTACCCTAAGCGTACGTATTCAAAGACCTCAAAGTGATTGCTTTGAGACCACAGAAACAAGCTTAAGTTAGCAGAAGATTGAACTAATGTAAAAAAGTAATAAATAACGAAAAACTCCAAAATAAAAAAATGATAAATTGCCGAAACAATATTGCGGTCAAAATTCACGAAGGTCAAATAATTACTTAGCCTTGGCGAAAGGCTCCGAACATAGCTTTTGTAAGAAATTCTATCAACAAATTGTTTACACCACGAAATAAGAGTTTTTTTTATTAAATAAATTCTTTGTTAGTCTTGTCTCCTTATAATCTCAACTTTTACGAAAAATAATTAAATGGTAAAAGGAAGGATTTTAAGAATCAGCCGCACAAGATCAGGTCAAGGCTATGCTTGTGATGGTTAATTTACGGATGGGTGCCCATTTTATACACAACTAGCTTCGGCTCGCGACTACGTCCACGTGGCTTATTTCACCCGTGTTATGTCGTTGGTACCTGCTCCGCCCCCGTGAGTCGTAGCCTATGTCACTCAGAAATAACTTGGCTTTCTATGGAAGAGAGTAAGAATTTTAACTAAGAATTTTCAAAATCGGTTCCATAGATTCAGAGATTACCCCCTACAACCTCACAAACTTTACCTCTTTATAGTATTAGTATAGGTATAATCCCTAGATGCCTCGAAAGGTTCATAGTCATACCATCCTTGAAACTAAAGCCTGTACTGACATACCTAGTTTTGCAACTTTAATATATCGATAGGTACTACGTATTTAGGTGTGAGTGTACCTACAATTGGGTCGTTGAAATCAGTCCATATGTGACTATAGAAATTAAATCTTATTTTTTAAGACCCAACGCCGATAATTACATGACTGGACAATGCTATTAATTGGAAAAAACGATTACATTTTCCCAACTCTTCCCTGAATTAAACTCTATTCGAAACTCGCAAGCATCAGGCTAAGAATGTGAGAAGGCAGTGTTGTACGTATCGCACGCAACTTGAAGCAAGTTTTATTGCTCGGCCCCTCGCTCAAGATATTGTGGACTTGAATATTGATTGCTTAAATGCTTTCGGAATAGTTAGCGTCTGGGTGGAGGGTCTCGATATAACAACTTACTGTTTACTTACTTGTAGATATACATTTGTGGAGGTTTTGTTATGGGAGACGTTTTTTAAATAAATGATATACCATCACGTCTGTATTCCCCGAAGGGTTAGGCAGAGGTGTATCAATGTACACCCACAGTTCACCGGTATAGGTCCCATGAGATAGGGAGCGAGTCTATTGTCATTAACCATGCACAAATCCTAACTCCTACTGCGAGCTGCTACTGAGAATTTGATATAAAAACCCCCAATAACACTTTGCTCGACCTGGGAATCGAACTCAAGACCTCTAGCGTAGCAGTCGCACTAAGGACCATTAGGCTAACGAGGCAGTGAGTAAATAAATTACTCGTACTCATATTTTTTTTTTTGCATACCACAATGTTTTAAGGTATTAACATACAATGGCTAAACCTAAGTATAGTCGTGGACTCTGTGTGGCACAGCAACATTGTACAACTACAATAATTCCTACTGACGAAAACAATAATAGCATTTATTTTCTTATACTGTGTTGACTGTAGTTCCTAATACCGTAGTACAGACATAATATGCCAATTGATAAGGCGCTTAGGGAAACTAGCACCTGTCAAAGACGTCAAATATATCGCAGACGAGACAGACAGTTTTTCGTAACAAAACAAAAGGTAAATACTAAACCAAGGTCAAGAATTTCATTTATGAGGATTGCCTTCAAATACCGGTATGCTTCTATATTCTGTAACCTTAATAAATAGACAAGTGCCTTGTTGTACCCGGACTCTCACGGGTGAGTGAGGTCAGACACTTTGAACGAAAGTTATTGAACGCACAGTAACTATGACAAAAATATAACATCACGCCTGTATTCCCCTAAGCGTTGGGCAGAGGTGTACCAATGAACACCAACAGTTCACCAGTATGGTTAGGACCCACGTAATACAACAAAAAGAAACAGAATTACACAATAAAACTTTTACATCACCAAAAAACAGTGTGAAAATTGTCTTAGTTAAAACAAAAAAAAAAACAAAGAACCGCTAAGCAATTAAAGTTTCCACTCAAAGTCTTTCTACGTCACGGGGCGGTTAGGTCAAAGGGTTAATAGTCATCCCCCCTCCCCCCTCCCTCGGGATAGCGGACAGAATTAATTTATGTACCCTAGATCTAAGACCTGGGTAGAAAAAACATGTTTCTAGATTAAAACAAAAGGGTGAAGTCATGGGGACGAGTCTGATTTTTTTTTGGAGTTCATTTAGCTCGGTGGTTGAAAAATGTGGTGAGATTTATCTACCTATACAAATTGAAGGAAGTAGGTGAAACAATGATGGGTTAGACTAAAAGCATTTGCTACTAACAGAAGGGCACGGTTGAAGTGTGAAGTACGAAATGTTAACTTAAAGCAACCCACGTATGCCAACATAGCCAGAAATGGGGTAAAACGTACAAAAAATATATCAATTTTACGTCTTTTTCAATATTTATCTAAATTGGGTAGTACAAACCATACAGCAATCATTCCAAGACACAAGTTCTTTACATTAACACTTTATTTTAAAACTGAAAACCCGACCAATTGTAAAAATTTACTGTAAAATTATAACTTTAATTGTTTTTATTTATTTTTTCTAATTGATTTGGTAAATTAGTGCTAATGTATTAGATATATTGTCTTACAAAATCTATGGGAAAATTGCGTTATGACAGCTCATAAAAGTGTCACAATTGATTGGTTTACTACCCAATAGCACAAAGAAGATTTAAGGTTGCTAATCGAACGTAGATATAATTATGTATAATTTATACAAATACTGCTCATAATATTATACATGTATAGTTTAGACTAAACTAAATATTTATACATACATACAAACTGTCATAACAACACGTCAACCAGTTATATGGCCACTTGGCACTTAGTCGATCGCAGTATAACGTTATTATCATACGGAGGATCGCAGGTCATGCCTAACTCGTGCCTTACTATCCCCGGGGAGGATTGATTGGTAGCTTACTCGCAAGTGGGAAGTACATGAGCTGACGTTGGTTTTGGTTATTGTTGCTAAACATAATGATATTACTCTTTTACTAATATACTAAACTAGAAAGAGAGGAACAAGCGATTGTTATTTATAGTTATTATGTAAAATATGTATTAGACAATTTTTTTAGGATATCGGTTAAAATGTATTTATGACAACTCGAATTTTATTTAAATACTAGTTTACGCCCGCGACTTCGCTCGCGTGAATGTCAGTTATCAGCGATTTATTTGATTCGCGCTAAATTATAATTCCTTTTCTGATACTTTTTCAGTTACTTTTTAAATCATGTTTTAACCCTTTCAGTGCTGACAACAAAAATGTGCGTTTTTTTGACGCACATACGCGATATCAGATATCTGCTGGTGAAAACCCCGACAAAATCGGTCCAGCCGTTTCAGAAATTAGCCGGAACTGATCGACATACAAAAATTCAAAAATTTTACCCGAGCAAACAATATACATTTACTATAAAGCCATATTTTGACATTGCAAACAGACACTTCAATTAGTTTTATTTGTATAAATAGAAATGACTTTATTCGCTATCGAAAAAAGATACAAATGTATTTTGTTTTAAACAATTTAAAAAATCGTTATGACTTTAATGGAGGAAGTCCTCATTCGTGGCAATAAAAAATCGGATTTTCGAGGTAACGCAATCGGATCTCGTGGATTGCACCGCGGAAGTTGCTCGTCATAAATCATTTTAGAATTCGGATAGCGGGAAATGAGTGCGGGATTCGAGTTGTTATCAAATACGAAAACAATTTTAAGTTTTTAGACTAATTCAATTTGAAAAATAAGATTGTACATTTCCTTTCATAGTGCAACATTAAATTAACATCCTTACTAATATAATAAATGCGAAAGTAACTCTGTCCGTCTGTCTCTTCTTCACGCCTAAACCACTGAACCGATTTCAATAAAATTTGGTACAGATATAGTCTAGGACCCGAGAAAGGACATAGGATAGTTTTCATCCCGGAAATCTCCCGGGAACGGGAACTATTAATCCACGCGGACGAAGTCGCGGGCAAAAGCTAGTTTAAATATATTTAATTGCATTTAATACATTCATTAGTAATGCAAACTGCTCGTGTTACAGCAAACAAATTGATGTTTATTTTTAGATATATTTTATTTTATGTATACGCATATTGCTTGTGTGTATTTTTTTTGTAAAATGAGAGGTATACGTTTCTACATTCGATACTTAGCTGATTTATTACAAAAACTGAAAAAGTAACTCGCATGTTTAACGGTGTGGCTGTGACGTCAGGGGTTGATATTTGCATATCAACCCCTGACGTCACAGCCACACCGCGTGAAAATAGTTCAATAATCGTATTTCTTCGCGTTTCTGAGGGGAAAAGTTTTTATATTTTTATTTACCACCCTGACTGACTTTGACGAAGGGCCTAAGTTTAGAATAAAACTTTGAAATGCCGGAATAACGCGATTTATGTGATGTACTCGTGGCCTACTTCTCTGCCGTCACCCTGTGGTTTATTCGGCGAGATTATATTTTTCAACCCTTGCTTCCTGTGAATTTGTTACCTGCAGTACCGTTTGAGATTTGTTGTGATTAATTAAATTTTACTTTAGACTTTATTTATGATTGTTCTGTTATATGAGGACTTAGTACAAGCCAATTTCAGTTAAATACAAGCAATTAGCGTTTACAGAAATTAGCCTTATTGCAGAGTAAAGGTCTCTTTTTATACTGAGAAGGCACGAGCATTGACCACACTTGCTCACGGCGGATGGGCAATTCCAGCTACAATAAAATATTATGCCTTTTTTTAACAACACCAAAAACGTTGATTCTCTTACTGCGAAAGGGCCAGTAACCCCTCCAAATAGCTACCACCAATCAAGCCCGGTGTACTCATTCGACAAGCATTCACTCATTCAGTCCTAAAACCTAACGCGCTTAACCCTTTCACTGCGACTCGTTAACCCACAGTTGCGGTCTCATTACGCCGAACGTGTCACCGGCGAATTTAATCAAACCAATTTAACTTGTTCGCTTCCCGGTTGCTACGTTTTTCGCGACTGCCAATAAAATTGATGATTTCACACAATTTAATTGAATGTTCTTGTTGTAAGCCCCGTGCGGCTTATGTGATGTTACTCGGTGTAATTGCGTGTATTGTTATGTTTTGTGACAGCAGAGAGGTAATTAATTTACTTGGAATTCTGTAAGGTACCTTGACGTTGTGTGGTCGTATTGATTTTAAGAAGAGAGAAAATCATCAATAAAATAAGATGTTATATATTTTTGTTGTTTATTGCCTGTATGATTCATATTTATAAGCCCTGTTTTACATGATCAGTAGCTATTCATAACTACACGACAAGCCTCGCCCCAAAAAAATGACTTTAAAATGAATACTCCCCTTCCCTAAAGTGTAAAGATAAGTGAACTCAAAAGCACCCTTAGTCAAGTTAAATAATTTATCTTACAGGCTTTTATTCCTGCTCAGTCCTAAGAGATATGGCGAGAAGATGAGCACACTGGGGGAGAGCTGTCACTCAACAAGTGACATTTAATTTCCTCATGACCAAGAACAATAATTATAATAAGTAGGTTACATTTTGAAGAGGGTAAATAAATAAAAGACCATCGGCAAATAAATGGATTGCCCCTTATGTATGACTCCGTAGCATACCGTAGCGTATGCAGGGTTAAAACAACTATAAACACCATACAAATGAAGAAATACTAACTAAAATCTTGCAACTTAAATCTCAATGCAAAATTAAAAGGCAAAACCAAATAAAACGGCATTAAGTACTCAAATAAAGGCAGTTTTGTACTCATACGAGGTCATTAACGTTGAAAAAGTAAATACTCACGAATACGAATTATTTTAAATATAACCTCAGGGAAATGTATGATGCAGGAGCCTGTAGAAGCTAAGCATAAAATCCTCATTACAGGACCTATTGTTATTCGCATGCATAACTCAAAAGCTGGATGGTTTTCAGGGCAATTTTCCCAGTCATATCCTTTCAGATTCAGAGAATAATAGGCTATAAAATTTTAGCTCCTCTCTCGCGAGCGAAGCAGGGACGTGCGCTAGTGAACATTTAAATATTTATTATTACAAGTATTCCAATTTATTTTTTACTATCCGCTGGATACGTGGACATAGTAATAAAACTTCAATTCTACTGTTGAACGATTGCCTTTTAAATATAATAAAAGAATGATGCTAAGGAATGAACTATACTGTAATCCTTATGCTCCATAAATATATTTTTTTAAAGGTAATGGTATATATACGTCTTTGACTATAAACATAACACAAAACACCTAATTATCATGATTGATATTTTAATTTAATTAGTTTCATAACACCAAAATTAAAAAATTACCTATTTACAACTGCCGTTCTGCCGTTATGTCAACTTCAAAATTATATGGATTTCATAAATTACCAAACAAATACTTATAAATTCTCAAGAAGCGCTGTAGGTTGTTCAACCCTCGCAGTAAAGTACGGTCTTACTATGTCAACCATTTGGTGTGCCTTATTTAATTAACGCTTTCCATCACATTCAGAAAATTCAACTGTCAATATAAACTCAATTGTTTCAATATTAAAACTAAATAGACATTGTCCGAATCAATTTTATATTTCACTTGATGATAAAAGTACCAAGATAGAATAAAACAAAAGAGTCTTCATAATAATAAACGCTTGCACTGCGGTTTAGACAGTCTGTTATCCAATCAAAATGCTTCAAACACTTTCCTTGATAAGTTATTTAAAAGTTTTACGATACCGCCTCCTCCGCCCAAGAATAAACTAAATAACTTTGACCCATATGCATTCTTGAACAAATAAGGCCTACCAAAAAGTTGTACCAACTACCAGGCGCCCACAAGTTTGAAAGAGGCTTGCTAATAACCCTGCAACGAGCGCGGTCTCGGCACGTCAATCAAACTGTTTATATTAAACGTTACACTTTGCTTCGGAGTGGCATTAATGAGTATTTGAGGGTTACTTTGTTCAACACTATTGGCCACACGCTGACAGACCATTGTTCAAGATGAGATTAAATAAATTAAACTATCTCAGTCGGTATGTTATTAGTGTTTCTGCAAGTTTATGAGTAGCACACTTTTGCAAAGTTGCTTCGGTCATATTGGACTTAGTGGCTTCTTTGAAGATGAAACCTTATGAAACATTTATGAACTGCTATCTCAAGTCTGTACCAAGTATTTTTCTTGTGGTCTTTTGCTAGGAATGTTATATTTGTTATTATTTCTGCCTCCTAAATCACCTGCAGTATCAAAACTTGGTTTTAATTGAAATTTTCATAAAGTATATTTAATTATTTAAAAAAAAAGTACAATCTTGTGTGAATATGTTGTATCTTGTATGTATTGTAACTACACTACCGAATTGGTAGAGAAATAAACAAAATTAAATAATAATAATAATGTTTAAGTTTTCCAAACTTAAACATAATTGTGCCACGGTTTTTGCTCATAATTTACATTACCGAGAGTAGTTGCTTCAGTATAAACTATGCTTAATCATAATTACCACTACCGCTTTGTATCCTGCTCATCTCGTAATATATGGGCTTAAAGATTACAAATTGTAGCTAACTAGTGACGGCTGTTAGCCCATTAGTTATCGCACAAACTGTTCCCGTGCGCGTCCACTGAGGAATAGCTTTACTAACATAAGTATGTGCAGGGTTGATGCGAGGAAAAATGACAGCTTAGTATTGTATGTAGTAGATTTAATTGACAGATAAAAGATGTAATATTATTTTTATTACTAGTGCTAGGCACAAGTATGGATTTGAATAGCACCCAATGGGCCTTTGTAAGAGAATTCTTGATAAATTCAAATAATTGTGGGTTGGAATATTTTTCCATTATTATGCGGGCTTTATCCTTCTGCTCAATGCTTAAACCCTAATTCAGTATGCTCTCTCATACATAGAATAAGGCCCGTTTGCTAAAAAATTCAAATCCCTTTTTGTCCAAATTCCCTACGCCTATACATTTCAAAGAAAAGAACGACATTTTGATTTCGGCCGTCCCGCAACCCTAAATACGCACGTTCCGGTCCGAATATTCGGGCTAAATACTCGGACGTTTTATGACCTCAACCTTGATTTAAATTCCATCAAAACTTAGCTGTTAAGTAGGCATTCGATATTATAATTGACTTTGACGTGTTCTCTTGAGAGGGAATTACAATCTCCTTTTATTTCAGTAATATTTTACGTGACTTCGTTGTAGTTTCAAACTAATTTTAACCGAGGAAGTGTCCGTTGTATGGCGAATACAAAAAACCTCTTTGAACTCTTTAGTAAATTGGATTTTACGTGTGAGCGAAGAAAAATGATTAAAACTATTTTTAGCAAAAGAAGGAGTTTGATTTTTGCAATCTTTCATGAGCTTACTACTTTATTGTATAAAATGCAAAGTGATACAAATTGAATTACGTAACGAACCACTGATTATTGTATTTTGTTTTTTAGTTGTTGCTATTGAATTTTAATTATTTTGTGTTCTACCAGACTTTAGTCAATACTAGTATATTTGCCGTCCCATCGGACTATAAGAGTGATGGCAGAAGGAGTACACCTGAGTTTGCACATACTTATGCACTATAATATTTCTTGCATAATTAGCTCATCTCCATTGAGATTAGCCGCAGTGACCAAAATTCAGGGAGGGGGATATTTTTAGTCATAACCTTATCTCAAAAAAATTTGAATGTAAATGATTAGATAGGCTTAGGTCAAATAATTTATCAACTTACATAAACATTTAACTGACATTATTAGATGACATCAGTTTGACAGCAGTAAATAGCAGTGTCATAAGAAAATCTAATTACATGGGTTTAGACTTCCTAGTCTTAAATACACAGTCAGACAAGACATTCCTCTCAAAGCATGCAAGTACAAGTAGTAAAACGTGATGGGGTCCCGCTGAGACAATCGCACAGTCTCGCCAAGATGGCGCCCAGGCAAGTGACTGTAATGTTAACTTTATCAACTCACTTTAAAAGCCATGGGAAATGGTAGAGAAAACTATTATGAGTAACGTTATGTTATGGCAAATGTTTGCCCATGTACTGAAGACGTTTAGGGAACGAATGCTTTGTGTGCTGTTTTAGACTGAACCTTGGGACTTGTTTCTTGTTGGCATATGATCGAAAGAAGAAGAAATAGTGATTTACAAAAACGAATTAACTATTTTTAATAACGAATAAAACTAAGTTATGTCAGTCAGTAATTCATTATCCATACTAATTATTATAAATGCGAAAGTAACTCCCTGCCTGTAATATTTTCACGACTAAATCAGTGAACCGATTTTGATAAAATTTGGTACATAGTAAGTCTTAACCATAAGAACGGATATAGGCAATTTTTTTTGCGACTTAGTCGACTTACGTCCAAAGACGCGCCACGCCTACGCGCCAAAAATAGTTTACAATAAACGACAAGTTACTGCCTTCAACATCCTACCGGGAAAAATGTAGACAAAGTGACATTTCCAACATGTCTATACCGAAATCTCGTTACTGAAAGCATGCAAAGAGTGCAGCAAAGAAAAAGACAAACTTCGCGGAGCATGACGTAATTAATTTCCCAGTGACAGTATGTTCTACAGCACACGTCTAAAGGAAAAAGTAAATTATCAAAGTACTAACGTCATACCCTCTACCGCAGCTAGAATTTGTTGAAGTGAAAAATTCATAACTTCCGAAGTTCCAGTCCTTTCATAACTCAGAGCACCTTTTGCTAAGAAAACTTTCCAACCGCACTGACATCGCTTCGTCCACTACCATGAGATCCTATTCTATAAATGGCCACTCTATCACATACATCAACCAATACTGAAATACGGCGTCGCAAAGTCTAGACCCTTTTCGCAGGACATCATACCATAACGCAAAGATTTCTCTTCAGCCATAATAATCCTTTAACCCTTGACATAAAAGTTGTTATTGAGTGTACCAGGTGTATTGTGAAGTTGGTTGTGTAGAGGCTGGAACATCGTCGCATGCATTTTACATCGCATTTGTGATGATTCGATGAGCAGACTATTTATTATGGTGACATTCGTTTAAAACGCGCTCAGATATAAAGGAGGACAGTTGAAGGATGGCAGCGTGATTGCGGTACTGGCTACACGTTTTTGTTAACATTTTATGGTTTAGTATCCTAAATACAATCCACGTCCAAATTTTTTGACAATTATCGTTCACCAACTTCCCAAACGATTTACATTTCTAAGTGAGTGAAATGATGAGAGTAACACTTAAAGAAACATACTTTCTCAACATGTTATGGCAAACGTTTAATATAATAATGTAAGATGGTGTAAAATTGGTTAATGTATTGGCACCATCAGAGATGATTATTTTCAAAAAAACACAAGGCAATGACGATCCATAGACACAGAAAGAAAACCCATAAAAGAAACAATGAGGAACGAGTCGAACCAATTCAAAAACTTGGAAGGTAGAAAACAGAAAATTGCCATTACAAACAAGATTACAGCAACCTTCGTCAGTAGAATGTTTGTTTGTGTATTGTTCTCGGATGAGCACGGAAAGCCTTTTTCTGTGTGTAGCATTAGTATGCCACTATTGTTAGCTCCCAACTTAATATTACGATATTATACTCGGCGTTACCTGCGAACTGCATATTATCTCAGTTTCCAAAGCTTTTAGAATGCAAAACTATGTTTTTGCTAAGTTTTATTAAAACCAAAGTTTTTAGTGTTAACTTAAAATCTTCGCACTATGCCTTTGATAATATCACTATTTTGAAGTCATTTAAATAAAATAATTAAAGTTTAGTGTCAATTTATTCTGAAAATGCCTCTCTAAACCTGAAAATCCTACTAATCTCTCAACTCTGTTCTATTTAATAAGTCCTACAACATTTCTGACGCCAAACCTCTTTTACTAAAATATTCAAAAAATATTCAGCTCATAATTAGATTATCCTCGCTTCCAATCAGCAAGAAAGTCATTGGCCAACGATTATATAACAAACTTCTGCATAATTTATAAGCTATCTTGTGCCTCACTTAACTAAATTAAATCGTTCATCGTGCAGATGGCGGAGTTCAAAAATATTGGAAACTTTCCCGTCAGTATCTACAGCCCTGAATTATTTGCCTCCAGTTCTTTGGGTAAAAGCTGTTAGCGAAATTATTTTGGAAAGGACCCCAGGTAGACATTTATTTTCAGGCCGATCTGGGAATTAGAAAATACTTTAGATACCGGGCGGATGAATTTTAGCGCTTGAAATGTAGTAAAGAAGTTGATTGAAGTTGTAACAAGGTTAATCCAATATCTAACAGTGAATTTCGTTTCTCAGGAGACTTGAAACAAAAACATTAAATACAGAGTCTAAGTCCCAACGGCTACCTCTAAAATAAAAACATAAAATACTAGTCCAAGGAACACTTGTATAATAGTTGACTGAACCAAATGATAAACACGTTCAAAATCTCCCCGTCATTATGATTGCGTCCATTGTAGAGCGCCCGGCTCTGTGCCGCTGAACGCTCATGTTATTAATACTGTGACGTCCATTATACTAAGTGTGGCAGAATGTCAGGCGGCTGACATTTGGCGTAATGAGACAGAAACACTATGGTGGTATTTCTGGCATGAGAACATGTAATTAACCTTTTCAGGTTGATGACATTATTGTTGTTGGAAGACAGGCTCAGTGCAGGAAAACACAGTTGGGAGAAATAATTAAAATTTTGTTATCAATTTTCAGCAAAACTACTATTTGCTGTGACCTTTTCTCATACACAGAAAGTGTGAGCATTGATCACCACGCTTGCTAAAGGCGGATTGGTGATTTTAGATTTGTATAATTGTAAGTCCAAGTTTCCTCACGATGTTTTTTCTTCACCGATAACAAATCCAAAACGAAACATGAATTGAAAAAGTCACATTCGTATTTGCTTGGATTAAGCCACAACCATCACGACACTATGCTAAAAAATATATTAGATATTTATTACAAAATAGCAATGCAACTATGTATAAATAATTGTTTATAAAGGTATATAAATAAATACGTAAACGTAGTCGAGCTTTCCTAGTAACCTATTTCAAGCCGTATTTCATCTTTAAACACTCAGACTTAGCAATGTTTCAAAGGAACCAGAATAGTAACATAGAAGTAAGGTAACGTTCATACCAAATACCTGTTATTTTAGGAAAAACATCTCGAACACAACACAATGATCGTCCACACAAAAGCACATTAGTAAACAAAACCGAAACTTCAAACGCAACAACTCCTTTCAACCGGCGAATTCCGATACACTTCAAGCAGGTGGAACCTGCACGCTGAATCCAGCTTTATCTATGTTGACGATGAGCTCATTTTCCTTTGGCGTTAGTCTCTCAATTATAAGGGCGAGATTGTAAGGGCTCACAATTTCCCCCAGCTACCTGTCAAACGTCCACTGAAGCTTGAAGATACGTGCGTGTATCAGGACGCGTCATCTCACTCATCCCCTTGAGTGTGTGTCGTGATGTTTGCTATCTTTTTGACGTTATTATGTGCGATACACAGCTTGAGAATTTTGTACGTGATTTTTATCTATTTTTGTGATTTGAAGAAACCTAAGTGTTGAATGTTCTTGCGCTATTTATGAGTATTAAATCTTTGGTTTTATTGCCCTAAACTATTAGGAAATATTAAACAGATATTCACGTCCACTGATTATTTTTAATTATTGCATTTCCTTTGATCGGGCAAGGAAGTTATAATGTGCCTTTTTCAATTCAAATCTACTTTCTAAGGTCCGCGTGCCGTGGACATCACTGTCATCAGTGGCAACAGACGAATGGACGGACTTACAATCAACTTAATTCTGAAATTGCCAATCTGCCTTGAGCAAGCGAAGTCGTCAATCCCCATACTTTCCCTGTAAGAGAAGAGGCTTTTGCCCTGTAGTAGGATAATAATTGGCTGATATTATTTTACTATTATACGCTAAACCATGAATTTCGTCATCTAAACTAATGCAACTAAAACAATTCACCTAGTTAAGTGGCTTGTTAGCCGTGAAGACCTGCTTATTACCAATCCCATTAAACTAAAATTAACCGCACAAAGTGGACATACTCTCTCAAGTAGGTTAGCTGACTTAATTATCAACCGCATTACGTCAGTCGTTACAGTATAGCAGTCGTGTCGTGTCGCAGTCGTGTCGTGTCGTGCACCTTCCCGTTGCCCATTAATTTCATTACGGCACTGTTGTTCGAAACTACATTAATTCACTGTCTACCCCTTGACGTGGCGGCGTAATGAACTAAACTTTGTCAATACGTTTTTGGTGTTTGGAAATAATGTTGAGCTGTTTAATTTTGATTTATTGTGTTTGGTTTGGCATTTGTTAGCGATATTGATGTTTTGGGAGTTGTCTGCTGCTGTCGGAACAATGATCTGAAGTTATATTGTGTCTGGGAGTGTGTTTAGTTTTGTTCTTCTTTTATTATTACACTTTAGGTTATCTTATAATGTGTACAAGGTGTTATAGTTTACAAGGTTTACCAAAAACTTCAGATGCTTAGTTACTTAATGTCATTGATTACATCATGTACCTTGTTATACATTATATTAATCAGAGTACGGTTGAGGTCAATAAGAAATAACAATCATGTCTTACGACTCTTCTAGGGAAAGCATTCCACGAGAATATAGGTAAGGTAGAGACTCTAGTTTGGTGTACCTATATCGAAACTTATTTTGTTCAAACATTATTTTAAGATAAACTCTATTTTAAATAAACAATACTTCACAGTCCGTCACGAGGGCTAACAAGACGTGCTTTAGCTGTATGAAAATACAATTATATTATTAGTACTTCGTAGATACTAATTAAAGATAAGATAAGATATTTCAATCACATACATTATCTATTTACAGTCCTCGCAATTAGAGATGACAGTAGATAGATAGAAATTGGATATAACATTCTTAGGTTTTTATTTCTATATAATATACCTAGCTAAACATGTTTACGGTGAGCGCAAAACTTTTCAAAAGTCTACAAGCATAAAGCAGATATCACATTGTTTTATTCGGGAACACTTCAGCGCCTGTCCTATGAATCAAAACAACGCGTTTACTTTCTCTGTAGTCGCGCGCACGCGATAAATTGTGCACAAAATATCTTCATAAAAAGCAAACAATAGAGGCAACAGAGCGACGGTGAACGCAACATTTGACGCGACAAACGTTTGTCGCGCGACGATTTGTTTTGTCGGAACAGTGGTCAGTGGCGCGTAGTGCGCGCTCCATTGACATACGTTATTGTGACTCCGTTTGTACAAACATTTGATGGATCGTTAGGGATAGGGGTGTAAATCTAAGGTGGGCAAGATGGATGATGGGTTTTTTATGGGTCGGAGAGATAAATTAATGGAATTTTATGCCGAAGTATTCAATGTTTTAAAACAATTTCTTTTGTTAAACAAAACGCTGAAGTTGTTCATGATTCTATCTTAATTGGGCTTTGGTATACCTTTAATTAAATATTACTACTTAATAGTGCTGTTATTGAAGGACAAGAAAACGTAACACTTTTAAAGCATGCTGCTATTTTTGTTTTGTTCACCATTTAATTTGTATTCAATATTTTACCAAGGGCTAGTACCCTGTTCAAATAACCGAACTCATTTCGTCAAGAAATCACCTAAACGCACGTTTTACAAGTACCTTGTACACATGCATGACATCCCCACTTCGTATAATATTTCGGTCTTACATTTGTGTTTGCAATTTTAACATTGTTTTTCCGAGGCACTTCTATCCACTTCCCCATATGGGATAAACTCGGAATCGCGTTGTAACACGCGAAGGCCCCATTTGCCGCTCGTTTTGGGACTGTCTATAGTCAATGTTGGAGGCAGATCAGCAACTGATGGGCAACTTTTTGTTGATTGGTTTTTTAGATGAAATAAGAAAGTATTAGCTTTTATATCTTATTAATTGTTAAGACTAATGGTTTCATTCCTTATTTGGTATGTGAAAACAAAGGTAGTAAATAATTACATTGTTTCCGTTGAAATAATGGATATTTTTTTGATAGAATTTCGTGAAATACAGTACCTACTTATAAAAAAGTGTGATTTCACTATTTCTTCAATCCCATTTTAAAACCAATCAATATAATAACTTGTTAGATTATTAAAAATTAACATAAGTACACTTTTTGCATCTTAAATGTAGGCTAAAAGTATCCCGTGTAACCTTGCCTTATCGAGTTGTTAATTCAGGCTACGGCGTAGCAAGGTACTACGTGCGCCGGTTACACAGCGCTACGCTGCTACGACGCTACGCCTTATTTACGACACTCGTATCCAAAGTGATCATTGCTGTAATATTGAAGTAATGAATTGGAGTTTTTTAGAACTTTCGTATGTATATATTCAGGACATAATTTTTTTATGAACCAGTCGAATTCCAAGCGATTGTTTGGAATGGAGTAGATTTTGCGAAGCCTAAATTAAAATGAAATGTTGATTTGCAAACTATTATTACACGACTAGCCTACGTTTGCGAAAATGTCGGTTAACATGGGGTTTTATTTTTTGGTAGTAAAAGTACTCTTATTTACACCTTATAAAATTAGCTATCTGACAATGACAGAGTCCTGTCAAAATTGGTCGGCCATTTCGGAGATTAGCCGAAACAAACAGATAGACAGAAAAAAAATACATTTACGAGCACCGCGTAAACATTTACAAAATCTGTTATTTCAACACAAGAAACAGACACTCTAATTTGATTAATGTTATGAAATGACTTCATAAATAAATGCCTATACATAGGCAAGAAGGTCGTAAAGTAGTACTTTTTTATAAGTAAGTAGATAATCTATATAAATATTTTCCTTGAACCTTAGAAACCTTATTTTTATAAATAACGCCCCATTTTTGTAAGATAGGTACCGCAAACAAGTTGAGGCGTGTTTTATGAACCAGTTTAACCAAATTGATATAGTGTGCGAGTAGATCGCGGTTAGGTGCGAGTTTATCTTTGTTATACTGAGTACGTTACTTACAGCGCTCACCAATATTGTGGGGTAAGCAGACAGGGTGGATAGGAGTACAAGAAGTATGGAAATTTTATAATATGATTACTATTATGATTGCAACAGGTGACATGTAAGTGTAACTTATTCATGGTCGAAGGTCCGAAAGACACGAGACTTAGATCATTTTGCTTCAGATGATGATGATTATATTGATAATTTGATTTGATCATTTTACTGCAAGGTTTTATCTAGGCCTGCCACGGCTGTCACAATCTGTTTTCTCTTCTGGTTCTGTCGCTTCTATTGTTATCAGGTAGCAACCTGAGAAAAAGGGCCGGCATTGAAGCTAGTAAGTATGCATACCTTCCCTTTTAACGATAATCTCCTCTATTTATAGTTAAAGTTTAAGCCATGTTTAGTACCTTTCATAACTGATGCTATAAAAGGTACTTTGCTTACTTCAATATGTTAATTATGTT
Organism: Caradrina clavipalpis; assembly: GCA_932526535.1. Taxonomy (NCBI): domain Eukaryota; kingdom Metazoa; phylum Arthropoda; class Insecta; order Lepidoptera; family Noctuidae; genus Caradrina; species Caradrina clavipalpis. The sequence continues at coordinate 15,212,195 of OW052104.1, read as the reverse complement.
TAGAGAATATTGGTAAAAACCATGCTTTGTTATTGTCAGGCAATTCTAACTTCAGCCAGATGTTTTAAAGTCCAGAGCTCTAAAGGACTCTAAAGGTCAAAACGTCATTTACGAGAAAAATAAATGCAGTTTCCCTTTCCGAAAGTCAGTTTCGAATTTTTTACTTACTCTTTTACTGTTAATGTTTAACAACATGTTCAATACGCACTAACATCACAATCCCCGATGATTCCCCATGCGGTGCACGCCGCGCGTCCGCCTCATAATCCCGCGCACTGGGCGCGCACGCGACGCGCATCTCTCAGCGAACATCGCAGATACATGGCTTTCCGATGCTAATGCCAGTTACACGGCTTTTTATAGTTCAGCCGCGTTTTGCCTGTTGGGGGAAGGTTTTGTTTAAAGTGGTTGTATTGGTATATGTCAATGCGTGTTTCAGTACTTTTAGTCTTCTTAAGTCAATATTTCTACCTGTAAACTACCTTTCTGGATTTTAGCTTCGTAGGTCTAGTGGTTTTCGAGATTTAGTGTTTAGTTAGTGAGTAAATATGTGACGTTTCTCTTACGAATTCCTATTTCTTAACATTAAAATATATACAAGAATAAAATTGGCTTCCTACTGGTGTAGGTAAGCATTTTCAGAATCGGACTAGTAGTTTTGGAGATTAGTGGCTTCAAACAAACTAACACTTTAGCTTTATAAAATTAGTTTAGAAAAAGATAAGAGATTCGAAATAGCACAGGTAACCACTAGATAGTTATCAGTAACGATTGCTGATGATAAGTAATCACCAGCTTTCATAGGCCTTACGTAGCTCATCTGAATGAATATCGGGATGCGAGCTAGAGCCGAGTGTCGAGTATTGAGTGTCGAGGGCGGCTACTACGAACCACCTGTGTGTGTCGCTATCGGTAATGAGAACCCCTGGTTACCCGTCGTGGTGCTAATGAGGTGCGGTAGCGATGATGAATATGATTGATTGTCTACTATTGAATTGGTAGTCGTGATGGTGTAGATAGTTACGGTTTTATGGTTATGGCAGTGTAATTGTGTGGTTGTTTCAATTGTGGTAATCATAAAATAAACTAAGTATATAAAAATATGGGGTAAGACTGCTAATCTTGTGTTTCAATACATCGCCAAGCGGCTGTCAGTTCTTCATATGAAAATCATTATTACCCTACAACGTGGCAATTCTGCCTGCCTTTTGGACATTTGCCCTATTGACAAGGTTTTTTCTGCTCTATAAGCTGGAAACCTATTTTTGTTCATTTGTAAAAATTATCAAATGAATGAAATTAAATATGTATAACAAATAATAATATGTTTTAAACCTTACAGGCTGACAGTTAATTTCTTTGCACCATTTCAATGGCTGGAAAAAAAAAGAACATAAATAAATAGTTTAATTAAATCTCAAAAGTCTATCGCTTAACCCTCCACAGGTTGTGAGCGACACTTTGTTTGTGGGTGTACTCGACTTGCCGTTACGCTATTATAGCATTATAGCCTGATTCGATTGGTCGGCCTCGGCTTCAACTACAGGTGCATTAGTGTACGTACCTGCCACGTTTGTATGTGAGGGTGTGAGGTGTTTGTGTGCGTGAATCTCTGTGTCCTCGTTTGATGTATCCCGGAGTAACGCTGGGCAGGTTATATTGCAACTACGATAGTGATCCAACACGATAAGAGCATTTGGTTGAGTAACCAAATGCTCAGATCTTATCAGATTTGGGCTCGATACCTACTAGATCCACCTACCTACTAGTTGATAGTACGTATCGAGCCCAAATCTGATACTTTATTGGAATATTATTACCAGTTAATACAGAGCAGATAATGATAATAATACGAGTGCAGCAATCCTTTTTAGGGTTTCGTATCCAAAGCATGCCAAACGTAACACTATTACTAAGATTCCGCTGTTTATATGTCTATTCATCTGTATCTTTTGAACTTTTCCCGTTATAGGTAGGCACTTGAAATTTACACAGTGTGAAATCTTGAAACTTATTACAGTCGCTACCTATAGGAAAAAATAAAATAAAGTCAAAAATGAAAGGGGGTCGCCTTATATAAAACGTGTATTTTTTATTGTAGTGTTTAATATTTTACGGTGGTACTGAGACTTAATTTGCACTTATTTTTAATCTGTAATCATCATTAGTCAGAATTCCACCATTTACTTTGATAAACTCTTCTATTTTCATCTCAAACAAATGCCAGCGAACTTCCCGTCACAGACTACAATAGCAACCATTTATCCGAAAATCTCCGTCTCGATCAATTAACAAAGCCAAACAATTAAATTGTTGAGAGTCTAAATCCATTTGTCCTGTTTGTTCGCACCCTAATAGTGTTTGCGTTCGAGACACCGCAATCCCATTTGAGCACTCAAATGCTCAGTTTTGAGAAATTCGAGTTGAGCGCGAACTTACCTGAGTACTGAGTATTCGTCATTTATGAACCTTCGGGGAGATGTCCCGGTGTCGCGTTCTGCTAAGTTGGTTATAGTTTAGAGCAGATTTGAAACGTTTTGCTGCGCTTTAGATAAGTTCGTTTTAACTTCTTTATCGTTTTGTGAACTGTTTCTATGGTTCGCTATGCTTCAGATCAAATTCTTGTACGGGACTTATGTGCAATTTCAATGCATTCTTTAGATATGAAAATACTGATGATATTTTTTTAATGCCATTATAAGAAAACAATATTCTGGCTATTAAGCAAAAAGTAATGATGACTGAATATAATGCGGTGTCAGGCTCCACAAAAGGCATTCGTATTATTATTCCAAAACCGTTTTAATCAGACAATAATATCAAATCTCAATAATACCCCAAGAAACGGACGCTCCATCTAAAAACATAGGAAATAAAGGAAATTGTACATACATATTTATAAGATGATATTCAAATGGGTGCAAATACAAGGGGCCGGGTGTTTAGCCATTTAACCAGCGAAGATTTGGATAGAGTCAATAATGGTTTAGAACTCGCGACGCTTTGAGATTGAGCGGCGGATGGCGCGCGGGTAATTATGCTGTGAAGAGATTCTGATGGTACGGGTAAATAGGTAGGTTAAGTGTTGTTCATTTTTTATGCTATTGACAACTTTAGAACACATAAAAAATCTATACCTACTTTTTTTCTGAATTAGTTTAATTTATTTGCTGAAATAACCGCAATGAAGGGAGGATGATGTGGTTTTTATTTAATGTGGGTTATCTAACACTACATGAATTTAATCACACGTCATGACGAAGGAGCTTTTGAACCACATACATACACACCAGCACGCCTGTATTCTTCGAAGGATTGGGCATAAGTGTACACCTACAGTTTACCGGTATGTTTAGGTCCCATGTAATAGGGGGCGAGTCTATTGCCATTAACCGGACACAAATCCTAACCCAATAGCATTTTGCTTCTTTGCCTTCTTTGAATACAACCCAAGACCTCTAGCGTAGCAGTCGCGCCTAGGACCACTAGGTTATCGAAGTAGGCTATTATTCTCTTATTATACTAATTTATTCTATTCTATTCTTGGCATCGGCCCCATTCCCGTACATCGCACCTCTCTCATCCATTTCATCATCCAACCTACATCCTATCTATCCATCCATGGCTCTTCACGCGCGGGTCACGTACTCGTGCTCTAACGTCCGATCAATGTTCAGCGTTCATAGCGAATAACTTATAAACTTTAATAAAACCAACATTCCCCAGTGGGTATGGTAATGAGATCCAATCTAGATCGTTCCACGCTCTGAGGAGGAATATTTGGGACTCTGTATGTAGTAGACATTGTTCGTGATCAACTTTAGTAATATTACACTCTCTTATGTTCATGAGTTCTCTCTATAGACTAGCATGTGTAGATCTGAAAAAAGAAAAAACAGATACCTCATCTTTTTTTTAAGTATTTTTAAAAGGATGGGTAATCATCAATTGGCTCTTTCCGCTCTGGGCGGAATGGAAGGGAGTGTCAGACTCTTACTGACTAAAACCCATCCATGTTTCTCCTAATGCCTTTTCAGGGTCACGGTAACTCTGGACACCCCATACCAAGATTTGTTCCTGCATCCCAACTTACATACAAATATTTTTGTTCCTTGCGATAATCGAAAACGTGACGCGCAACGTAGCAACCGCTCGGCCACATGCCAACTGAGTTACACTAGAGTATGCCTTAGGATAGGCCATGCACTGTTAAAAACCTTAGAGCAATGAGAGCGAGAAGAAAAGCAGTCAAGTGCAGGGTTACCTATTTCTTATTTTGAAGAAATCACCTGAAGTTAAAAAATACAATCATAGCTTAAATCTGCATTATATGTAGATATGCTAATTGTTAGAGTTAACATAAACTGCAGCTGCTACCTGCCACATATTGAGAGGAGCTACAACTTACAGTTTGAGTTAATTAAATCATTAAACATGTGTTTGTGACATAGTTATTAATGATCTTACTGGTTAATATTAACTAAAGTGTTGATCATAGTTATCAACTATCTTGAACATAATGATATAAGTAAGAGTAATTTTCTTTAGTTAAGAAAATAGGAAAATATTTACAATTAAAATCTGTTTATTTATTTTTTCGTTATAACCGTCTTTCCGTATTTACTTTGCAATACGATATCAAATCTATACCCAAGACGTAGGAATATTTTGGACTATTTTTAACCGACTTCAAAAAAGGAGGAGGTTCTCAATTCGACGGTGTTTTTTTTGTTCCATATGTCGATAGTTTTTATCAAATCTTGCAACTACCTGAATAAACCACCTATATACTGCACACGACACCTATCCAATCCTCAAAGACGCAGCCTCGTAGTCACGTAAAATCTTGATACTTTCTCAGCCCCCTCCCGATTTGTATGCAGCAACAAAAAGGAAGATAATTTCATATCCCTATTGAAGGCACTTTGGCTCACAATCGCGGCGGTAAATAAAAACGTTCTCAATTGGCACCCCGTCTGCACCGGATGCGCCGGGCGCGCACACAGGGCTGACAGAAGGGTTGCTCCGAATAACTTTAGAGTGAGATTGAATAGGTATCTCTATACTAATACAATGAACAGGCGCAGTAAGGCGTAATTTAGTAATTCGTATCGCATGATTTCATCTCTAGCGTTAGTACTAAATAATATCAACCTTACTTATAAAAATAACGCTAACTAATACTTAGCTACCTCTCAATTGATTAACCTGTGCTGTAAATTTATTGACTTAATATGTCAACTTATTTTCAATAATACCTACCTGATGAGTCGCTAAGTAATATTTAGCTGTTTCTCAAATATTTGAGATTGCTTTATAAGTAAGGCTGTTAGTGTAATTAAAAAGAGAATTGAAATCATTTTATTATTTATGTGTACTGCTGTGTAGTGTAAGTACTCGAGCTTAAGCACGGTTTATAAACATAACATTAAAAAAAAAAACATTCGTTTTACCTAAAACTATGATGATCGCTTTAGTCTATTCTTTTAAAAAACACAATTAAACACTGTTTAATTGATTTTGAAAAAAAACTATGATGGTACCTGGGTCCTGCCAGCCCTATTCGGCCCGCACACCCGCACAGCGCGACGGCTGCACTCGCGCGCTCCGGATACGCACTTAGATGTTACGTACACTGCATTAGCTTCTAACACGTTGCGTTCTCATATTGTATGAAGCTGAATTATTATAGAGAACATTGTAAATATTTTATAAGATTTTATAGGGTGCAGCATTTCCAAACTTCATCATGGAGGAAAACATTATCCCTAATCCAAAAATATCAAACAAGATTAGCATCCACTAATCGGACTTAATATTATACAGGGTGGAAATTTATTATGCTACCTGGAGGGAAAGTACTCTAAATACTTGAGTTAGCAAATTTTACTGAAAGGAAACATTCCTTTATTTTTAAAAAGAAACAAAACTGCATTTAAATAATTTTGAAAATATTCTTGCCACACCCGGGAATCGAACCGACTAAAATTCGAAAAAATTGCATCCTGTACTTTTATGGCACTAATCCATAGGGTCAATCATAAGGATCAAATCCCTGCAAACATGGTAAATTAAAATAAAATAAAAACATGCAATTTTATTGTAAATTTATTTTATTCGGAAGAAACAAACGAGTAAAGTAGTTGCTGGAAATTAGCTTCATTTCTTGGATGCATGAATTTATTCCTTTAAAAAAATCATTGTAAGTAACTTTTGGTAGCGTAGTAAAATTTTCAATATTCACCACAACACCCTTCTAAAAGTTATTCAAAATGAATTCCTTCAAATAATGAATGTGTGCATCGAAGAAAGTGAAGCTCATTTCCAGCATGCAATTAGTTACTGTGCTCGTTTTTTTCGTCCGAATAAAATAAGTTTAGATTGAAATTTCATGGTTTTTGTTAAATTTAGTTTACCAGGTTTGTAGAGATTTGATCCTTGTGATTGACCCTATCGATAAGTGCCATAAAAGTACAGGATGCTATTTTATCCGATTTAAGTCTGTTCGATTCCCGGGTGTGGCAAGCGTATTTTCAAAATTATTTAAATGCAGTTTTGTTTCTTTTTAAAAATAAAGGAATGTTTCCTTTTAGTAAAATTTGCTAACTCAAGTATTTAGAGTACTTTCCCTCCAGGTAGCATAATAAATTTCCACCCTGTATTCGTAACATAGTTAGTTAGGGTAAGTAAATAAGCATCTAATGCAGAAATGAATTAGATATTTTTTTAAACATGCCAACTTCGAAATGATAGGCAGAAATTCTATGATAAATTAAATATACCACACCTATATATGATAAAAAAGAATACATACAAACAATCACGCCTGTGTTAGAAACTAAGGATGGCTATTATTTACTTTAATCATAATAGGATATATAAATAACAATATTCTAACACCTGCATTCCCCGAAGGGTTAGACAGAGGTGCACCAATATACACCCACAGTTCGCCGGTATGTATAGGTCCCACGTAATAAGGGGTGCACCTATTGCCAAAAAAAAGAAGAATGTTGTTATGAATAGTGTGCCTTCAGCGCTGTGAAGTAGACGTATAAAAACAAAATTAAAATAATGTAGGAAACCTTTGCCAATATTTAATAACCAAATGATTTATATGTCACCGCCAGCGCGCAGTGCAGATGCCTCACGAGTTAATTTCCTGCGCGGGAGAGACCTGGCGAGACGAGCTGACATTCTTGCACTCCTATTCTTAGAAGACAGGCGGAGATTATTTTGTATTTTAATAGGGAACTGTGACTACTGATTGAGTTGAAAAGTTATCAATATTAGCCAGGTCATGACTGAACTGCTTCAGTATATCATATTAGATCATCTTAAAATCAGAAATCAATCTCTATTTTGGCACTACAGTGAAAACATTTCTTTGACAGCTGTCATCGATAAACTTTTCTGTGGGTTCAAATTGGGAGCTGATTTTTTCTAAGAAACATTTTTATATATACTATGATGATACATATAGTATGGGTAATATTATAACAATATTTTGTAAAAATTACGTTACTTGCATTCACAACACAGTCAGCCACTTTGGAAATAGACGGACAAAGATAGTTATCATATTCTGCGCGGCCTTTTAGAACTAAATATTATGTTCTCACTTTACAGCGTATCTGTACGATACGGGGAAAGTTTACGAGCCGGACCGAAGTTGTTGTCGGTGGTACCCACGTCTGCTTCGCCGACAATCCGGCGGTCCGGCAGTCCGGCAGTCCGGCGGTCCGGCTAGCCAACGGGAATGTGTTTGATTTGCAAAATCAATGGGTGCGAGTGTACGATAGCCTTTTGTTCTAACAATCATATCGGTACGAGTTTGTTGTTGTAATAATGTAGGGGAAGGCAACTCCGGAGTTTGGAACTTATAATTGGAGGAATTGCGAGAGTACGAGAGACAGTGATTTCTAACTAAATGATGAATGTTGTGATTTGAATCGATAGGAATACGTAGGATCTACTGTCTATGTGCAGTGATATTGCTTGTATTGTTATACCTAGAAATGTAATCGCGTCAAGAGATCTTGGCAGAACTCTTACAACTAAGAATTAGGTCCTCTTAGACGACTGTCGTTTTGTATATTTCACCTACAGGTAGTTGTTACGAATTAAATTGTTTGGTATACTAATATTATAAAGCTGAAGAGTTTGGTTATTTGTTGGTTTTGTTTGAGTGCGCTTATCTCAGGAAATACTGGTACAGTTCTTAAAATCTTATGCTAGTTATCAAAAATCATGCAGATGGAGTCGCGGGCAAAATCTAGCAAGTTTATATGTTTGAAAACACACCAATGACACTAGAGAAATACTTAGCGTATGACAATCTTTAAAAACAAAAAGAATAAGAAAGAAAATTTCAGAAACTTAAAGACCACACCACTTATATGCGAAACAATGCGACACCACATCGTACAGAAAAATACATATACTGAAATGTACAGTTTTAAGACAGGACACGAACCTGAAGTAAATTAAAGTCATATAGTAATAAAATAAGAGCAGCATCGCTTCAGACGGCACTGTATGGATGCGCCACGTGCTACAGTATCGAGGGCCGCGCCTCAGCCGGTGCATGCATATTAAGAATTCAATACAATCCTTTCTTCAGAGCTGTCATACGAAACTGAAAGGATGCTCGCAAGCAAATCGATTCAGTTCAATGTTTTCCAATTTGATGTAGAATCTTCGTTTTGGTTTTAAAATTGTGTCGTGATTGAATTACATAGTTACATTTTTGACGTAGTTGTTAGTTGAGTAATTGGTCTCTCAGCTAACTATCGAGAAGTTGTTACCTAAATAGAACAAGGTATAACCTAAAGGTTATGAATTATATTAAGGGTCTAACTGTTTATGCAGTCATGTAGACTGATAATGAGCCTATAAAAGGGTTATTAGAATAAGATTAAAATAATTGACGACACGGCTGGCGAACGATTGGCTGTTACGCTGCATATCTCAGTTTCAAGAAACAGATATTTGTATAGCCTACAGGTAATTGTTCTGTATATTTTGTGTCATCATCATCATCAACCTGCAACAGTCCACTTCTAGACATAAGACTCTCCAATTGCACGCAACTTAGCTCGATTCGCGGCAACTTTCATCCAATTGCTATCAGCTTCCCTGCGAAGATCCTCGCTACACCGAGCCTGAGGGCGTCTCACCTTACGCTTGCCGATTCACGGTCTCTACTTAAGAACATGTGTAAGGTTGGATATTTATAAATGCGCCAACAACACAGGAAAATGTCCTAGTGAACATTTTTGTAAAAGCCAAAAAAAGATTAACTTCTCTGACTATTCACAAAGCTCTATAATCACTATAAATACCGAAAAAGACTGGACATGTTAATGAACACATCAGAACTAAAAGCAGCCCACTCAACACACAACATGGGCGAACTCTAAATATTTAAACCCATTTACTAAGCCGTAATAACCAGGAACTTTCACCAAACATTCGACTAACTAAATCGAATAAAAATCGTACGTTTTCAAACCACAGCGGTCGAAACTTTCAGTTGAGAAATAAAAATGCGATGAGGATCAGTAGGGGAATATTAACACGATTGAAATTGTGCAAATAAACGAAGTAATTATGGCGAAGAGTACTGTAATTGCAGATTAGACAGCTTTTTTTAAATAATACAATATGCCCTAGCTTCTGGCTGCTGCAGATATCAAGTTATCAAAATATAGCACTTAGCAATGGTGTAGCTTTCTACCAGCTTGTTTGTGATCACACCAGCACTTACAGAAATAACCTCGTTCTTACAAAAAAACAGTAGCAAAACTCGTAGACTGGATGTCAACATTATTACTTGAGAGATTCAACGAAAATAAATCATTTTGATTATTTTTATTGACTACTTGATGTCAAGCGGTTATTTACCAATAGCAATTTCAACCCACGTACCTACACATTGTATTTTTACTACACATTACTACACAATATTGTATTCCCACAATACTTGTATTTATAACTAATGCTTTGGTTTGTAGACTAAAACTCCCAAATTATTTAAAGAGTAGAAGAATACATAAATATCCAAGTAACTTACTAGTATATTACTTAACAAAGATTACTTAATCTCTTTCAATTTCAACTAGTAACACATTATCCACCTTATTCCAAAGATGTGAGTGCTAAGAAGCGAGCAAACGAGTTTGTTAATAACTCCGTAACGAGTCTTGCGAGGAATTTCCTTCATTAATATCTCTAATGAAGCAGTAAGGCTTAGGTAGAATTACGTCTATACGGTTGTTCTTCTAAGTGATAAGTTCTGACAATTACTCCTGCTTAAGTTTCAGACACACTCAACTTGTTTGATTGTGAGAGAAAATAATTGACAAGACTGGAAAGTATCAATACTTAATGTCTTTTCGTAATGTTGAAACACGTGCAGACATATATCTACACGATTAAATACTTTGAAGATATACATAATATTTTATGCACTAACGAATCTTTTTATGACCCAGTTCAGGCGTCTGCGTGAGTGCCTGAGTTCAATACCGGGTAAACTACGAGTATATGACTTTTACAATTGGTGAAGGAAAATATCATGAGGAAACCTGGACTTATAATTAATATAATTTTGGAACCGCCAATTCGTCTTGAGCAAGCGTGGTGATCACTGCTCGAATCTTTCAGGATAAAAGGCTATTGCCTAGTAGTAGGGCAATTATAATAGGCTACTATTTTCATGACTTACATTCCACGATTGTTTGCAAAGTACCATGACAGATTGTTACGCAAAAGAAATGTTCTCAACACTGTACTTAGCAAAATCGGTCCCAATTCTGGCTTTTGCCTAGTAGTGGTACGAAAGAGGTTAATAAAAAAGTTATGAAGATTGTGCGACTATAACATTTGATAATAAAAAGGAACTCTGAACTCCAAGTAAAACCGGTGAAGGTCAAGGCAATCCTAAAACAGGCAGCTGTGCCGAAGAAATATGATGACACAGCTGTAAAGACGAGTGTCAAAAGAATAACACAAGAACAGTCCACCAGCAATATTAGGAAGCACTCCAGCTTTGTTCAAGCCATAGGGAAAAATAACACTTTTGAAGATTACCTTTAACATTTTTTCTTACCAAAACAGTTGAGATAAGCCAAAAATAAAACTTGGCAAAACATGGGACAAGTCCTCACAAGTTTACGAAATGGTGGAGACGTCTCAAAATAAAATTAAAGATTTCATCCACTGTCAGCTACATTCAAGCTATGTTAAGTAGAACTACGTTAGTTATGTAATTGTCATTGAGATGGATATAATACGAACGTTTTCGCTGTCCTGTGCAATTACAAAAAAAAATGATCAATAGATAGCTTGATTATTATTGAGTGTTATAGCATATGTTTTATTGTTGATTTGGCTTCTAAGCCAATAAAGACGAGGGTAGATGCTAGTTATTAATAAAACCATGCATTGATTTTGTGATTTTAATTGTTGCAATTGAACAATTGACTAAATGGCTATTTATAAAATCCTTAGTCAGAAACCCTATCTACAGCTATAATAATTTGGTGTTTTTTTAAGTTCAATCAGAGTACCTACAAAATTAAGTGAACAAATCTATCTGAGATAATTATGCTGGCAAAAAATATACCCAAATAAACAAAGCTACAGTAAACACTATGTGGATGACAAATATATCTTGCAGTGGATTGTTATCCTAAACCCGGGTCCAATCTCACTCGGTCGTGGGCCTTGAAAAATGGCCTTGGGGGATGCGCGAATTACTTTTTTTTGGATTCGCATCCCTTTCTCATCGTCACCTGCGCCCCACACGTATATGTTGCTGTAAATATATGTTTCTTGATGCTACCTCTGGTTTTGCATGAAACAAATTACTTGTATGCTAGGTTTTTTTCCTGAAAGGATTGTTTTTCATTAAGTTGTAAGTGAACGCATATGAAACAATATCATCCGTACTAATATTATAAATGCGAAAGTAACTCTGTCTGTCTGTCTCTTCTTCACGCCTAAACCACTGAACCGATTTCAATGAAATTTGGTACAGATATAGTCTGGGACCCGAGAAAGGACATAGGATAGTTTTCATCCCGGAAATCCCCCGGGAACGGGAACTATAAATCCACGTGGACGAAATCGCGGGCAAAAGCTAGTTCTTAATAAAAAATGATTGCGAAGGCCTTATTTACATTACTAGTGTTTTTTTAGAATGAATGCAGGCAATGGAATTGTTGCTACTAAAGTAGTACTGTACTCAGAGAGCACGTCTGAATTACAGAAAGTCAGATTGGTACTTGTCCGGTATCGAACTCGTAACCTGATGTATAAGAAACAGACGCCTTAACCACTAGGTCAATGCGACACACCTTATATAAACCCAAAATGCTAGAAGACACGTCTTCTGCCAATAAATAAAACCAAAAAAACCAACCATAAAACCAAAACCATAAAAACCAAACCCAAAAAAAACACAAAAAAAAAAAAAAAACCAAACCCACTGGTTTAATAAAACCATATTTCATTGTCACTCGGCGCTAGCGCATTCCCCACCCCCTCACCCCAGCCATGCGCCCGGGCGGCGGCGGCGGCCGCGAGTTTTCATTGATAGTATGGCGAATAGATTATGTCCTGGATGTTTTGCTTATTTCAAACTCGGATAAGGATGAAATTTTTTTTTTTTTTTTTTTTAACTAAACACGGAAATATGTTCTATTACTGACACTGAACTACCAAAAAAAATTTACGCACTGGTTAAAAACTTATCCTGTATAGGTATGTATGTATATATATATTTATGTTTTACGTATAGGATTTTATACAGTACATATATTTATGTATTAGTGTGGATAATTTTAGATATGTTGTACTTGTGTATGAATTAAGTTATTTATATAATTGCATTGGGTTAATTTTTATTTTGTTTTGAAAGTATCAAATTTTGTTCTTTTGTTTTTATTTGCACCTACCGTGTTATCTCTTCACCACCTTTGGTTGACTGGTAGAGAATGCCTAAGGCATTAAGTTCGCCTTTGTACTTTTTTGTTGCATAAAGTTTAAATAAATAAATAAATAAATAAATAAATATCAACAACATCGAATAAATCTGCAAGGCTTAATTAAACATTTACAAAAGCGATAAGTACTCTATTGAGAGAGAACTGTATCTTCTACCAAGTTGTTCAAACAATTCTTAACACCGTAAACTCCGCCTTGTTACATCATAAAAAATTAACCGAAACCCGAATTAAGTACACATTATTAACGGTAAAAAAACCGCTAGAAATGAACCGTTAGCTCATAATCTTGTTACATAAAAGTTAACATTTATAGTGAAAGTTAGCGCGTGAGCGACCGGCAGGGAGAGATAAAACGCATAAATTAGGGCGGAACGTTTGACCGAAGTTGGCGCATTAGCGATTGTTGCCTATGGAATTATTCGTAAAAGTTATTATCATTTTGTGGCGGTGTAAGGTAGGTGTATTGGACAGGCAACAGCGGGGCTATCTTCTTAACCAATCAACGTAATGTATTGGAAGCCGGATCAAGTTTGTGATTGGTGAACTAGCTGTCAAATCTCATGTTAATGTAAACGTGATTGGTTCAAAAAACATGATTGATGAGAAATCAAATTGAATGGTCCTTAAACTCATATAATAAAGAGGTACAATTATTTATTTATTTATAAGAGGTAGCTACCTAATCTCTAAAAAAAACTGATTCATTTACAAAAAGTCTGATACTAATATAAAGCCATACTATTGCCAATTGCCGAAGGATATGTTTTTGGCAACTTTGACTTCTACGTGGATAAAGTCATGGGCTGAAGCTATAGTGATGGATATTAAAATATTGCAGTATTAACAGCAGCAGACTTTATCTAATCTTCTTCTTATCGTGTGGGCAGTAAGGTCTAACGACCCCACACACCCTAGTGTCAGAGTTTCTAAACCGCCTCAAGGGCCTCTGACATGGCCCATGGCATGACTTTATCTAATCGACTTGACTAATGGTCTTATAATCAACCAGTTTTTATAACGTAACTATGCAATAAATATTGCTGTAATCAAACAAACCCCGCTCCCTCCTTTCACCTTCCCCACATCCCTACATGGATGGCTCCAGCGCTCAGTCACACCGTCTCCCAACATAATCGTTGTCTTGACGCTAACCAGGTGGCGAGTTTGCCAGCTTCTAACTACCAACTACCACCCTTCTTAGCGACGACCGGGAAGGAATGTTTTTTATTTCATGGCAACACTTGGGAGTCCAATTAATTTTGTATGAGATCGCTGTTTGTGGTTTGAATTGGATTCGAGATACGATTTGTATGGTAATCAGAGAGTTGTGCTGATAGAATTTTTATTTTTATTAAAACATCGTTTTATTGAGCGTGTTTTTTGTGATTGACATTAATTTAATTTTCGTATAACTTTATAAACCCAATTCAATTAGTTTAAAGTACCTATTATAGTATTATTCATAAACATCTAAACATTCAGATTAATAATACTAGTAGAACAGTGAGGAAGAATTATTGAAAGTCCATATTTTTCTAGTGGAGGTTAAATTATTTCCTACTCTTTGTTAGCATCTACAACACTGAAGTTTAGATTGCCTATGGTAGTTATCTATATTTTATGTATCTGTGTCTCTGCTCTATCACTTTTCGAAATATATGTGGACCCTACATGAAGAACACGTATTTAAAAGCTCCTTTTACTTTCGTCAATCATTCAAAAATCTAAACAATCTTGTTGAACTTCTCTCTGTCTTGGGCAGTCTATGCCAAAATAATCCATTTCAATTATATTGCCATCTCCATGCGGACCTGCAGCGATGCATGAATAAACCAGACCAATATTTACATGACACAATCTTTTCTATTTTACAAAACACATTTAACCCCCCACAACTCTCCAAACGCATATAAACCCATTCATCCATAAAATTGTGTCACATCGCTTTGCTATCAAAAATCGCGGCCTACCACTCATTAGTATGCCGTGTTGGTGCTGTCACGTGATTGGTATTTCATATCTCTTTCATGTGACGTGATGTGGCCATTCCTATGCGCCGGATTACTCTTCTAAATGTTTATCAGTTCGACGTTGGAGGGTTAGTCTAGCGGTGGTGTTTGCAAGATGGTTTGATCTGGGAATGTGAAAAGTATGTTTGGGTTTATTTGTTGCGTTTCTTATATACCTACCTATATGATTATTTAGTTATATTATTATTGTTTTTTTTTCTTTTACCACTAATAGCCTACTACCAAATTAAATATGTACTTATAATAACAGGAAATAGCCAAATTAGATTAACTGTAGCACACAGAATAATGTAAAAATAATATGAAGTCATTCATGTTTAATTGGAAAATGTAACATTTCCTGAACTGCCCATTTCAATTTGTCGCACGTTATCAATTTAAAACGTCCTATTCGTGATGGTTTGCTAAATAAACCTCAACGCCATTCGGTGATTAGTTTAAAATTCTGCGAATAAAGGAATGCAACGCAAACACTGCTCTGCATTGAAAAGATGGAAGGAATTGCATTATAAGTGTGTTATACATTTAGTGCGCAGGTAACTAATTTAAATACTTTAAAATAACACTATTTAAAATTCTACAATGCAGTACAAAATCCAGGTAAATAGGTTCTAAATTAAAGTGTCTAAACAAAAACGAAACAATCAGGACGCAGGGACAGTGGTTCACTTGAAGGTAAGTGATCGCACTCGCGGGACCCATTCCGCGCGAATGACGGCACGATGTAGTTAGCCTAGAGAACAGTTCAGGTCTTCTACATTATGCAATGTTTAAGTTAGGCATTTTGTAATGTAATAAAGTTAACTGGAACGCTTTTCCTGGAGGAATAAACAAAGTTTGTTTTTTAACGTTAGTGGAATACCTATATCGTTAATGTAGCGGAAAACTGAATCCACAGTTTGTTTGAGGAAGAATTTGGTGTGAAAATAATGGTAAACGAATTTGGTGAGACTACCAACCAGTAATGGCAGAGACGATGAATGATTGATTGGTTTTATTGAAGGTACAATAATTGCTTATGCTATTTCAAATTATGAACAATAGGTAATTCATAAAAATCAATAAAAGTAAAAAAAAAAACATTCTTTACAGCTTCTACAAATTAATTTCACCGTTCGGTAAAGTTCGTCACTATTCGGCCGAGCGTGCGTTCCAACACCTATCATAATGGAAATTGATTTCATTCAATATTCCAGTTTCAGAGAAACGTTTATTTTGTGAATTATTTTATTAAACATTGTTATCGAGGTTGGCTGAGTTGCTTTTGAGATAATCTGTTTTATGAAATGTATAATTCATTCACCCATTTAAACTAG
Source organism: Caradrina clavipalpis (assembly GCA_932526535.1). Taxonomy (NCBI): domain Eukaryota; kingdom Metazoa; phylum Arthropoda; class Insecta; order Lepidoptera; family Noctuidae; genus Caradrina; species Caradrina clavipalpis. Next base: position 15,195,836 of record OW052104.1, on the reverse strand, counting down.
CATATTTAAGGGGACTATTCAACTCAATCTATACATGCTTCTAGCAATTAAAACAGTGCTTGTACTAAACTTATGATGAACTTATGATGAATACGTGAGTTAATTTCTAAGAATAACAACGACAAGACAACAAAAAATAAATGCTGTCACAAATGCTGTCAAATTCAAAATAAATAAAGCCACAACCAACAAAATAAACTCAAACAGTCCCATTCTTACGCCAAGAATTCTCCCAAAAAGCCAGAAGTCGGTCTTTTAAAGTAGTAAAGCGAAAAACCTCAGCCAAACGTCATATTTCATACAACAAAAGATGTATAGCGGAATGATTTATTATATCATTCACCCATTCGCTCCATTCATTCCATTCGTTCTATTCTCATTCAGCGAGCGACTGGACTGCGCACAATAGGTCGACTGTCCCTGTGTAAAGTTGTTATTACGTTATTTTGTTTTCTGAAAATTCATTAAAATATTGCAGGTTTTAGTGTTGACATAAGACTGTGCGACAATAGGCTAGATAAACACAATATCCAGAATACACTTTAGTTTCCACAATATTTCCACACTTAAATTAACTGACCTTATTTAGCTTGCCTATGTGTTTCTAGCATTACAATACTATTCAGAATAACTTTAAGGATTACTTATTAATATTTGTTGAAGAATTAATAGAGGTTTCAAGGTTGTTCTGTAGCTACTAAAATATAGTACGAGTAACATGATATTACAATTTATTGATTGATTTATCGAAAGTATTTTATAGAAAAGCCGCAGATAAAATTTGTACGTACGTAATTTATTTTACTTAAATCGTTTGTAGTCACTTTTGAATTGCCAATGTGTCGGTCAGTTAATCAGAAAATTGAAGCTAGTTATTCATTCCAAAATGAACCTAGGTCTCTAAAGAACAAGCAAGAAATTTCACGTAACAACTCTTTTCAATTAAATGAAAAGATGAAATATACGACAAGTTTCCAATATTTTGATCAAATACATAACAGGCAAAATCTGGCTATATTTAGGGGAAGGTCTATGTCCAGCAATGGACGATGATATGATGATGATGGAAATAAACCGACGAAAGTTATTAACCAAAGGCAAAATACCAAAAGCTTTTCCAGGGAAAGCTTTATTCATTCTGTTAGAAAAAGAGCTTGAACATAACGAACTAATAAACTGTAACTAGTCCATCAAACGCGGGAACTATGCGTTCACTAGTGTTTCATATTTAACTTATATGGAAGCAGAAACTCGCCGCGTGTCAAGCATTGTTCGCCAAGCTGGCATTTTTCATACTATATGAAAATGAAGATTTTTCATACAACTTTGCAGCTCTACTGGTGCGGTGCCATAATATAGGATAAATTGCTTAATATTAATTTTTATGCAAACTCAAATTGCCTCCTTAGCCTAGTCGTCCTAAGCGCGACTGCTACGCTAGAGGTATTGAGTTCGATTCTCAGGTCGAGCAAAGTGTCAATTTCATAGAAAACTATGAAATTTTCAGTAGCAGCTCGGAGTTACAATTTGTGCCTGGTGGAATGGCAATAGGCTTGCTAATAGGGATTATTACAAGGGACCTAAAACACACCGGTGAACTGTGGGTGTACATTACGTTATTATATGTTACTCATTGTCCCAAAATAATTAAAAGAGTATTAAAAATGTGTTATATTATTTAATAAATATTTAGTGTTTATTTTTACCACCAATATGTTGAGAAGATTACAAGAGTTAACAAAAGAGCAACTTTTAAAACGAGGTGAGAAATTGTAGTAGGAGAATGAATGGTAAATGGTGAATATTTAATTAAAATGTCAGGGAAAAATTACATCTGTTAGGGTTACGGAATTTGTTCAAAAGAGTCACCACGGCCCTGGAACGCAAAGGGCATTAGAAGAAACAAGGATGGGCTTTAGTCAGTAAGAGTCTGACACTCCCTTCCACTCCACCCAGAGCGGAAGAAGTCACTTGATGATTTCTCATCCTTAAAAAAAAAGATAAGAAAAAGGTAACATTTTCTTTTATCACACGGCACCAGATACATATCACACTCGTAGCATCATTAGATTTATGTAAAGGTGCTTCAAACCAAGCCATATTTTTACTCCAACGTGTAGGTGCAGTATATTGCCAGCAATATTTTCAGTATGGCCCCGACACTCCGGTAAGTATTGATGCAATACTATTAGTATGATGAAGTAAAATAATGAGATTTATATATATATATATACCATCACGCCTATATTCCCCGAAGGGTTAGGCAGAGGTGTACCAATGTACACCCACAGTTCGCCGGTATATTTAGGTCCCATGTAAAAGGGGGCGAGCCTATTGCCATTAACCGGGCACAAATCCAAACTCCGAGCTGCTACTGAGAATTTCATAGAAAAACCCAATAATACTTTTTGCTCGACCTGGGAATCGAACCCAGGACCTCTAGCGTAGCAGTCGTGCTTAGGACCACTAGGCCAACGAGGCAGTCAATGAGATTTATACTTGCATTTTATAACTTTTACTCTATTTTGAAGTCAGAACAGATACTGGTATAAGTAAATTTTATATGCATGTTTATAATAAGTATAATCACTTAAGTAAATATGAATCCCTTTGCTTTTAATAAGTAAATGATGTCAAAAATTGATTTTTCTCACCTCTCACAATTGAGTCAAGAGCTAGACAGTAATAAAAGTCATCCCGAAAATGTTTGAGAACACGCTAATCACATGTAAATAGTTATTACCAACTGCAATACATACAACCAATTTAGATACAAACCTAATCTTATCAAACCCAAAACAAATTCCCATTACAAATACAATCCGCTAACAATACACGTAGGTACCAAAAGCGCAGCACATAACTTGGAGAGCTAGCTCCCATTTGTTTGTGCGCAACGCTGCGCGGTACACCACAATGAAATGTTTTAATTTCGTCATAATTTATGCCGACGTCACAACCATGCTATGCTTTATGTATTTCGATTCGATTTCGGGGATTAATCCCGGTTCCGAAGCGTTTTGTGTGATTTAGTGGCGCGGGAGTTTAGTGTCAATGGGCCCTTTTAAGGTGATATATTTTTTAGCTGCATTTTTTTTAATGAATCATTGCTGTCATATTTCTGGGTTGTGTGAAAGAACGAGCGCCGGTGGAACTGCGGATGCAAGCTGCAAGGAAGCTGGGCTGTATTGGTGTACTACTTTAGTAAAATATACGTAATTATACTTACTTTAAATCCTAAGCATAAATATAATCCTAAGTTAGCGTTAGTTCCGTAGAATATAATAATTTATAACATATTTCAACCAAACATTCACAAAAACTTCACCTTAGTATTCACTTCGAATACCTTCCTACATAAAAATGTCAGCACAATGCAAAGCCCCAAGTCAAGAAAACATATTTTCAGAAACCCTAACGTAATCTGCGATCATGACGCCGAAACAAATTCTTTTCAACAAGAGGCCTTAATCCGCATTACAATATGGCAGACGGTGGGCCGATGAAAGTCTCTATCACGTGGGACCATGGAGAAGGAACTAATGGAGTGCCAACGGCGGGAAAACGTTGTGGGTGACTTTTACACAGAGATTAATTGCTTTGAACAAAAAGTAATCGTGACTCTGCTTGCAATTGACAAAAAAGTATACCCCATTTGCCGAAGATTTAATTATGTGGTAGAGTTTGTCTGATGACGTTCATTTGGTACCAAGCACAGATGCCCGTTGTCATTACGATTCTATTAAAGCAGAATAACGTACTTTGACCACTGACTATACGGCTTGTTTTCATTGACGTTAATAAATTCAAATATCATTTGTAGCCTGAGACAATCAACAGGTAGTTTACGCCTTATACCTTTATAACAAATCTCACAACTTACATCCTTCGGGCAAGAATCATCTGAGCACTCCATTCCTAACACACTCTTTGTCCAAGACCCTTCCCGGGACACATTTACATACTTTTGCGAGGTTATCGTCTTCAAAATGTTTGAGAAAGCATTATAGCTTGTTTTGAAAGACGGTTTACATGTCTGGGAATGTGGGAGAACATGGTGTGGACGTGTAGGAACGATAGAAGGTCACTTGCTGAATAAAACATCACGCTTATGGGGAACTTTTAAATTCAATGAAGATTCGAGGAATTCTGTTTCGACCCTTATAGTGAACTGTTGACTTAATAGTTTGCCATGTTATTGTGTTTTGCTTCGATAACGGTGATCTGTACTAATATTATGAAGAGGTAGAGTTTGTGTGAGTTAATCTCTGAAAGTATTGACCTGATTATACAAAAATATTTATTGATAGAAAGCTGCACTATTGCCGTGCACTATAGGCTATGTTTTATAAAATACTTGACTTCTACAAAAAATTTAATTGTTTCTAAAAATATAAAAATCATAAAAGTCTCAGAACGTCAGAAGTCTGGTAAAGTTTACTGTTCACCATCAAATCGACCATCTGACATTGGCGTCAGATTTTACAAACATTTCAAAAACATATCTCTGTAACAAACACAGCCACAATTTCAATCGAATAATAGATTTGTTCCAGAAATAGAGTTCCGACTTGTGACACTCCATTAGTTGGTTCGTGCGCAGTCAGCGCGCGGACGGCTAAGCCAGTGTCTTATTGACCTCCTCCGCAAACATTCAATACGGGTTCAACACGACTGGACGAAATTTTCTTTAAAGGAGTTAGGAGGATTCCATTTTCAAACTGACTAGATAAGAAAGTGGATAAGATTTAGGATTTTAGACAAGTGATATGCGCTTAACTACTAAATCTTTTCAAACAACATTTGGTCAGCGCATTTCTGTCGTAAAATAAGAAGACCCATTTTTAATAGGTATCTTATAGACGAAAGAGAAAGTTGAGCAAGGGATACTTCATTTACGCGTCTGGCAAATAATATGATTTATGCCCCGATATGTGTAATCCAGTCCAGGTCAGTTTGCTCCAGTTGAGCCCAGCGTCAAGCACTTCAGGTTTGCCATTTTTGCTGGCCTATTTGGCATATCTGTGGGGTACACAATAATGTTTTTTCTGTATTTCTTTTAAAGAATCACATGTTTTTTTCTTCTTCTTTAATTTCCTATGTAGAATAACAGTATGTTCCCTAACATAATCTGTTACAAACTGGCTATATGGACTTCAACATGGGTAAAGCTTACAGTGTAAACACAGGGCCTAAGCTAAAACGTCTTTATATGGCAACCGTCTCGTTCTGCTCACCCCATATTAAAGCAGCTAAAAAACCCGAAGCCAATAAAAAGCCCGTCGACGTTCCATTAGAGAGTTTGTGCTTCGTCAGCAAACGATCCAAGTCGCGCTGACCTTCAAAGGGATTCAATCAGTTCGTTCTATCTATACGAGTACCTTTTGGAGACCTTGGAGTAACCAGTACATGAATATCACGCTTGTGTACCCAAAGGGATAGGCAAAATTGTATATGAATGTATATTTAGTACATCCAATTTTTTTCCAGATTTTTTATATTTAAGGTTTTATATTATAACTAAGTATGAACGTGCACGTGGCGAAAGGAGTATGTAAAGATCGTAGCAGGTGGCGTTCTGTGGTTTCTGCCTACACCCATAAAAAAAGCAATAAAAAAAAGTCAATTAGTTTTACACGACCTGGAAAGCGAACCTAGCACCAAACATTCAGCAGTCACGCTTATGACCACTACACCACTGAGGCGGTTCATCATTGTAAGAAGGCTGTCTTAAGTTTTTTAGAGTTTAAAACTTTGTAAGAGATAAGAGCCTCTCCAGGCTTAATTTTTGTTGTATCCGCTTTGGCGTAAAACTAAAGTTTTGTAAACTCTTGACGAGGATTTAAGATATACCTACTTAATCCTTGTTGGACTTCTGAACGAGTTTTTAATATAATTCTGCTGTTTAGACGTTGATTATTATCTATGAAAAGGATTGTTAATAGTTGATATTAAAGACAAGACTAATTAGTTCATTTAAAATATATTTTGGGGTGTTTGGCTGATGATGTTGAGCAAAAGGTCTATTCTCATATAGAGAGGGTTATCTACGAGCATTGATCACCGCGCTTGCTCACGGTGGATTGGCGATTTCAGACTTAATCATATCTAGTTTAAAAGTTTTTTTATTATCATTGTTGCTATCTTCTTTAATAAATTATAGGGTTTATTGAGACAATTTCTAGTATCAATCCAACTTTTAGTACCCGGTGTAAAACTAAACTCTTAGTACTCATGAAAAACCGAACATTGTTGTACACATAGGTCTCTGTTATAAAAGTGTGGCATCAAGTATATCGGGCAGTACGCGAGCTATCGCGTACTGCGGCTTTAATCAGCTGCCTAGCCAACTGGACACTTGAACCTAGCAGCTAGTGAGGGCTAAATTATATGAAGTTAGGTGCGATTTGAAACTGTTCAAGAAATTATTGGAACTGATGATAGTAATTGCAAGAATGTGAGGAATTAGAAATTAATGTTTCATCTTCATAACGAGGGTTTTTTTTTATATCACTGTCAAAGGTTTAAATAGCCTTGCATAGATAGTGCTGATTAGCCGTACTGGATACATTTCAATCAGTAATAGATTGCTACATTGAGAAACATAAGCCTATCTTACTCAAGAATAATGTAGCAATCTATAGCCATAGCGTGATGTCATAATAATATACAATAATCATTATTATTATTAGGCATTATATAAAATTCTAACTGTCGCCGGAGTCAACACAGTACCTAGTTTCAATTTCAAATTCCATCTTTTTTATACAATATTCAAAAGTACACAACAAAAGCACTCGGTTGTGAGCAAAACTCGCCCATCTCCGCCATGCATATAGTTTGTGAGTTAAGCGCAAGGTACAGATCACCATAAATCCCGGCAGATGGCGCTGCTCCTGAATAACTGAGCAGTGAACAGCCTCTTATAGATTTTATTTCAGTTCGACAAGTTGTCTGGGAACGATATCGGTTTTCGATACCTGTGATAGATATTGTTTGTAAAGCAGTTTAGGACTGATGAGTGTAAAAATGTGATTTATTTAGTTCGTTCATTCATGTAATTTGGCAACATGGTTGATGCAGGCAATGATTGGCTAGAAACTGTGTTACGTGTCGCGAGTTCGATTTCCGTATGAATCAAATCTTTGTTTAGCGTATGGGTAATTATTCCCGGTCTGGTTGTAATTTATTTAAAGTGGAACACAATACTGTGTCTTATAAAACAATCGCATTGCTATTTGCAGGTTTATTTACTTAGATCAACCCCATCACATAAGTTGAAATTCTATGTCAAATAAGTTCTAATGAGCATAATGGTTGACTGCGGTTGACTAATAGAGAATGGCTAAGGCATATATTTTTGTTGCATAAAGTGTAATTAAATAAATAATGACCGTTTAATACGTTAAGTACGCATATGAATTTAAAAATTCCAAATATCCTTACCCAGCGAGGCCTACCCGAGGATCCACGAGGATGGAGCCAGCGACCCGTGAGACCTTCATCCAGGACAGCCTTCGACCGTAAAATCACAATAGCACGCTCATTTTGACGCAACACGCTACATACACCAGAGCTTATCGCAGGGGAATATCGGACGGCTTACAAAAATGAGATGAATTTGTATACGAGAAGTTTATAATCAACTTCTAGTTTGGAGATAAAAAAGAAAGATTTTTTTTTGTTATAGACCATACACACGAATATAATAAATAAGGTTATTATGTGCCCTACTGCGCCAAACAAGCCCAGCAATAACGCTAGATCTTTTCTACCTGACGCTGATTTTCAACAGTTAAAAGAACCAGCAAGAAATTCTTAATCATGGCTGTTAAAAATGAAGTATAAGCTGAAAAGATCTACTCTATATACCTAGGCTAAAGATCCTAGGTATATAGAGAGATACAAACCAGTAGGCGTAAAAAAGGTTCAAAAGAATTCAGTTATATACTGAATTCTGAATCAAGATAACAGTTCAACATATCAAAATAAAGAGTTATAATCAAATAGAATATTTCAAATGTAAATCGTATCTCGTCCTATTGCATTCACTTACACTCATAACTCTTGTCAACACTGTCGAAAGAATAATCCTAAACAATAATCCGAACAATGTATAGGTAATGTTAAACAATGCTCTGTGACGACACAATGCAAATTCAAACACATCGAACATAGATTGAACCCTTAATAAAACATGTTCGAGTAATCCGCTAAACACCCATTCGTAACACAAACAAACATACAAGATTAACTTTGAACTGTAAAACGTCCCTATATCGCCCATATATCGAATAGACACTGGACAAAAACCGACAAAGGATTTTCCACTCAATTGACCCCGATTTAAAGTCGAGAACCCCGTAAAATTGAGTTACTGTGTCAAATAGCAGACTGATAATAATTTGGATTGACAACAAATGAATTTGAATAATACGGGTAAAGAAATAAAGTAGAAAATTGTGTGGCAAGGTAATGTTTCGCATCGTAAGTCATAACTCCTGAATGTGATCCGCGCTGTGACATTTCGAAGCTACTGGTAGATTGAAGTCTGTTCTCAATGCGATAAAAGTATATAAAAATAAATATGTGAGAAGTATCTTGAGTTGGTTAAGAAAAATAAAGTGGATACTGTTTATCAATGTCTTATAGAAAAGAGGATGAGCCTGTTTTTATCAACGGACACGAATCCAGACTTAAGGCAGCTACTGGAGCCATTACTTAGTCTTACCACTATTGTAATAGTCCCATAACCCTATTGTTACTGTGACTGTCTGTCACGTACTCTTATTTAATAACAAAGTATTATATTTATTTTAAAACGCTCCCACGGTTCAAGCCACTTAGAAACTCATAAATACTCAATTTTATGGGAAACAAACTAGGGCCAAGTGCCAGCCCTCACGACGGGCGCCAATGTTTTTATCTAATTCTAAGGAAACGAGTAAAATATTAACTTTCGAAGCGCAACTCACAATACTTGTGCACATCTGGTTATCATAAATGAGCCCCAAGCAATATTTAAAAGGACCCTTAGAACAATCGAAAGATCGTACAAAAAATAAAGGGCAGTAAATCGTTTCTGCAAAGTGCATGGATTGAGTGTAAGGACTTGGAAGTTTCGGGAGGCGAAGGGACAGTCGATGGAGCACGGGAATAGGAGACGGTCGTGGTAGGCGAAGCTAGTTAAGTTAGGAAACTGTCGTGTTGTCGCGGAGGCTAGGTTCATGGAGAAAGTAATTGTTAGGACGCGGGAGATGGCGGTTCAGGTGCAGAGCAGGGGTAGTAACCCGGGCTGTAGTAGTAAGTGAATTGTAATCTAATTATTGAAGGCGATATTTGGTAAGTGTTGCACCAATTAAACTTAATAGTTATAGTATCCTAAACAATATTCTTAATGCAGGTTTAGTTGTATTGTACTCTATAGGTAGCGGTCTGATGTAGTCACGGAGAATTCATTAATAAGAATTTCTTCTACTGTGGCGAATTACTACTTTATGTTATTGTAGGGTTAACGTTATTATTATGCTCATTTACGCCTATATTATGTGTCCATCTCCTAATCCGCACCTTTGGCAGGGACTCATCGGAAGCGTTTGGTTTTAGGGAAACGGAGACGGCCTTCCAATACACTCCACACTCATACACACGTACACTATACACTTACACACCTGACTATTGACTTTTGTTGACTTTCAATTGACACACACATTATGGAAGGCAGAACCGTAACTTCTTAGATCATTTAGATCTTTATTTGGGATCTAAATGATCAACACGTTTATCAAGCTAGGCTACAATGCCAATCTGTAATTAGTAATGCAAACGGTATAATTACCGTGATACAACCAAACGTTACTGATGATAACTGCCTCCTATAGAAGGTCTCGCACGGAGTACTTTGCGGTGGGCTTGTTGTGCGCACATTTCCAGGGAGGGGGGTAGGCCCCACTAAGTTCACAATCTGAATTGTTAGCCCCGTTCTAAGAGCGCTAGGGTCCGTGTCTCGCTTAAATCAAATGGCCCCATAATCGGTCAGCACACACTAGCGAGACACGTGATTTGGATGCTAAGCTTCTGAAATATGTTGTGAAGCATCCTCTAAACGGGGAAGTTTAGGGGAATGTGCAGTGACGATATGAAATACCACTCCGGCGTATACCAAGCTCAACCGCATTGAATTCTGCCACAGACTGAGTCTACGGTGCACTTGTGCTAGTTCTGCATTGTCTTAGTAGAGGGCGCGGTCTTCCGTAAGGGGGTCAGTCTTATTAGTACGCGAATAGGAAAATCACTAAAACTTGTCTTCCTCAATGACAGTGGACTTCGCAGTCTTCCGTCTTAGTATTGTGTAAGACATGTAGATAGAGCTTAGGGAACGTATTCCGCTAGAATCGTAGCAGTGTCCTTAGTGGGCCTATGCGTTCAGGTCTAGCCGCATGCGTATGACTAGGCAGCCATAGAAAGATGGTTGCTAGTCACTGAAGTGGGTCCGTCATTAAAATTGATAAATTAACGTAGTCCGAAATAATGAACATCTTAAGCGCAAGTGTAGCGATCCCATCATCTCTCCTTACATTTTATACTATCCCTTTGCATACCCTCTTGTCTTCTTAACTTTAATTACATTATATGGTATTATGTATGTCTATATAACTGGGAATTCCCATACTAGTATCTTTGGTCCCCCTCCTTGTCTTTAGCTTTCAAAGTCGAGACAAGGCAGTATAGTTCTATGGGAATTCATTTCGTATAATCGGTGGGAGAGTGGCCAGTCTGGGACGAGCTCTACAGGGCCGCGCGGATGGCGGGGCGCGACCCCTTCCCCTTCAGGGAAGCCGATGTATACTCAAATATTATAGATTTAAGAAAATCGAAAATTTTATTAGCCTAGTGTATCTCAGGAACAGTCACATTACCGTACTTGAAAAAAATTCTAAAGGCACTCACGAGCTAACACTAACATTAACAGTCAAGGTCTTAGCAACCCTTTCATTCTTTCTTTCTATAATTCTGTTATTGTCCAGCGAGCTATAAAAAGCCTATGGCTGGTCATTACATAGAAACTCACTTACTACTGCCGTAAGACGCGGTGACAATGTGGATTGGGGTTTTTAGGGCTAGCGATCCGATTACGATCCGATTATGCTAATGATGAAAATAGAAAATTTACGACCGAATAATATGAAAAGGGTACAATTCGTGGGACGTAGCTTACCGCCAGGAGAAAGCTGACCACATACCTGAAAAAGAGAAAAAAAAATTAACACATAATCATTATTGGCAGGTTAAATAATACTAATTACTTTTATTAATAACAAGCCTTTGCTCTGGAGTTCGTCCGCTTGAAAGTCAAATTAATATCATCGTAGGACATATTTTATGTCCTATGATGCTCAGCAATAACGTAGCTCTCTAACAGTGAAAGAATGTTTGTTATCGGTCAAGTACTTTTACTACTCTGCCTACTATTTAAGGAAATCTATAATCCTTGTGAAATTATAGCTTTCAGAGATTTGATCTTTTTTTTCTTATTTTTGAATCGATTTTAGGTAAATCCTTTTTGATCGAATTCGTAGAGTGTAAATGTCTTCAACCCCTTTAAGCATGTGATCAGTCATTCTTATTGGTGGAGGAGGGCTTTGTGCGCAGATTAGCTATAATGATGGCATAGGGATGACGTATCATGCTGACTACAGTATATTAAGTGAATGTCATCCTTGTATCGAGTGAATCAGGGCTCGTTTTATTTATAGGTCAAAGAAGATGTTTACGCGGGTCACATTATATCAATCAGGAATCTTTATGATTACCTTATGATTTTTTTTAAAGTGACAAGACAGATTTTTTTCAAAAGTACTTCACTATAAGAATCATACAGCCTTTGGTTTTTCAGATGGAAAATCATCAATTGTCAGATCCCTTGAGTGTCAGGCTTTTACTGACTAAAACCCATCCAAGTTCCTTCTTGTGTCCTTTACATTCCGGGGGGCGCGGTATCTCTTACGAATCGTACAGCCTGAAGGTGACTATCCATCAAGTTCATGAAAATATATTCTAAAAAAGATGTTCACAAATATGAATGTCTATATATACAACACACACTGACCGGGATCACAGAGAGCACAAACACATCTACTTATAATTTTCTCACCCGACCCTCGCCTTTTCCAACATAAATCAATACATAAAATATAATCATACACAATTTCATCGAATATCATTTTCAACTTCCATTTATCGATACAAAATCCCTAATCCCAAAAGGTATTCGCGATTTCAGTGCTTTCGCAAAAAGAAAGGATATGCAAATCCGTCCGGGGACCCGACAACCTTCCGCCGGGTACAAGGGCGTCCTTATATATTGGTGAGCCGATGAAAAATTTATTCGATATGTTTTTTTTTTGGGAGAAAACAGGTTTTGAACACTGTGTGCTGGGAATGCGATTAAAAAGCAATTTTGTGGGAAATGAATTTTAAGTTTATTTTTGTCTACGGGTTTAGGTTATGCAATGAGATTTGGTATCTTACATGTTAGTAAAAGTAGTCATGTAATAATATTTTATGCATTGGTTTATGTGACAAAACCGGTAGCTTATAGTAGTAGGTCCTAGTATTTCTTTTATTATAAGTCGCAGATCTTTTATCGGAATATCAGACATGAGAAATAAGACATATTTATACGAACGCTCGTTTGATTACAGTTATTTAAATATATATATTTTGTAGTTTAATAAAATAAAACTATCTCCAATTATTGACGAACTCGAAACCAAATCAAAACTCCGAGTTCTGAATGTAATAAATATGTTCAAAACCAACAATTATTTATTAACGATTCATTTGATAGGTTTTTGTAATAGCCATTTTTAATTAATAGCAAACAAATATGTTACTGTGTCAATTAAGCGTGAAATAAAATACTCCTCGTTTATCGAGTTGACCAAATTATTTGTTAAAGTTTATGAGTGATACCACATTTTAATGCTCATAATGAATCGCTTTATATCAGCTAAATAATGCAATCAATTATACAATTTATATAAAGCTTACACTATATCATCGATTTATAATATTTTTTAAAATAAATTGTTTATGGAATTAGCTTTTAAATGAGACTTGGCAACGTGGAAATCAAATATACCATAAAACTTAGTCGTAACATTTGGCAATAATGTATCTTTCTATCAGTAAATTTTTTATATGAACCAGATCAGTACTTTTATAGATTACCTCGTATAAACAAAAAATAAAAAAGCAAACAAAGTTTTTCTACATTTGTATGTATATTGTAAAAGTATTAAACAGTTATCTGCTACCATTACTTGTCTTATCAGACTATGTATCTCAAAAACACCACGTTTAACCTAAAGCTGCTAAGTGCTTTACCTACCTAAACAGAAAAACAACAAATTACGAAAACTTTTTATAAAAGGAAAAAAAGCCTTTCGCCGCATTCATACTGCCTAATCCTTTCAAAGAAGGCCTCACATGTACTTCTACTCTTTCAACCTTCAACATCACTTACATTTGAGCTTATTTTCTACAAAACAACAAAGTAATGGATTAGAAAGAAGAAAAAATGTAACAAAGGAAGCAAGTATTTGTCGGGTAGATACTGTGAGGGCTGATTAGCCATCCAATCAGCGATCGAGTCTGGAAGACGGCTTGTACCTAAGTGCTGCAAATTGCTTTACTTGAAAACAGTACATCGTTTAAAACGACGAAGAAAATTGTATCAGTTTTTAGAGTTACTTTAATTGAAAATCATTTTTGTATGCAACAATAACGCCAATTGTCAAAGATAATAAAAAGTCAAATCATTTTTTATTCAATCAGACAACATGCACTTCTAAGTCGTTTCCAATAATGTTGAATCTAGTTGCTCTTTCCCAAAGGCTAAGTTGAAAATGCCCAACAAGATAGATTGACATTAAAAAAAAAACGCAAGTCGTGTAACCTTCCTTTAAACAAAAAATACTCATTAGATATTATCTAATTTTGATTAATATTTTTGAAAAATTAACCTAAATTTTTGCATGTTTGTAATCATCATCATATTAGCCGCTGGACGTCACCGCTGAAAATAGGCCTCCCCATAAATTTCCAACAGGGCCGATTGGAAGCGGCCTGCATCCAACATAATTGTACAGTCTACTAATACGGAACACAGATTTTCGCTTCGTCTACCGATTTAATATCCTGTCAAACTTATTCATGAATTCCTGCGCTCATGGCGCTGCCAGCATGTTACTGTTCCATAGATATTTAATTAAAAACCTCTGTTGAACTATGAGCTATAGTATTAGTAAAAATTGCATACTTTTCTGAACTCCGCTCTTTACTTTCATCAATTATATGATGATAATAGTACAAAGCTCTCTACGTATACTATGTTATAACTAAACTCATCAGTCGTTCCTTACAACATTTCCAACACAAAGAGACAGAGCGACCTCTCCCTAGGGAGACAAGTTCACATCCGACACATTTCTTAAATATTCAGTCGCTCAAAACTAAGTTATGAAGTAAGCAAGTAAAATATAAAAATACATCCAAAAGCCGTCGCTAGTGAGGGCTACGTTTAAGTTGATCAAAACAGCACGTTTTCATTAGCTAATTGAGTTGCGAGGCCTCGCTCATCATCCTGTATATAAACGATATTGCAGCCGTAAAAATGGACAGGGCTGCCATTCATAACTTTTGAGTTTTTTAATGTTTGTTTTTTTTTTCTGGCATCAATGCTGTACATCTCAGTAGTAGCTTAGAGTTAGGATTTGTGCCCGGTTAGTGGCAAAAGGTTCGCCCCCCATTACATGAGACCTAAACATACCGGCAAACTGTGGGTTGTTATGATTGGTAAGAAAAAATCTAGGGAGCTAAGTAGTTGAATTAATGGCCATAAAAGCCCTGTGTTTATTAGCATTAAAATCTAAAGCAAAAAAATAATACTATTTTTAATTTCAATAGAAAGTTAATCTAAATCTAATTTTGCTTCTATTGCGTCAACTTGAGACGTTTCAAAGTGCAATTCTAACTATTTTATCTTCATTGTATCAAATCCTCCGTGAACCGCCGCGCCACCTGTCGTGCCGAGCGTAAACTGACACATACTACATCAAGTTTCAAACTTTAACCAGACTGACAGACATTCGATTAAGCGCTCTGCAATATTGTGCATATTCCGCAGAGGCCTACCCCTTCTCATAGTTTGTGAGACAGTGACATGGAAATGATACATTTTATTTGAATTCTGTTTTCATACCCAAATCTTTGATATTGACATCAATACAATTTATTAACTGTCCGATAAAGTAAAATGAACTTTTTTTTACTATAAAATATTTTGTTTGGTTTTTATTACAAATCAAATGGTTTCAATTAATGAAAGTGAACTAGAATCCCAATTTATCCGGGTTCATATTTTTTTATGCCATTTTACAAAAAGTTTAACTGACATTTTGCCAGCCCTATTTAATATACGGGATGTAGCGAAGTGTACTGTGTACTTTTATCGCCCTCTGGGTTTTATGTTAATTCGGATACGATTCAGATGTGCTTTTAAATGCAAGTAAATGTGTACAAAAGGCATTCGGCCGTGATCCGCGCATCTTTCAGACGTTTGTTAGGCGGGCTGGTCTGCCAACGTATACTTTTGATTTTTTTAAAAGCCTGAGGAAGCTTTGTGTGTTGTAAAATTGGTATGTATGAAGATACCGGTTTTAAATACAAAAACTTTGAGTTTCTTTTGATTTTCTTTTTGTAGGGATTCCTGTACTACTTATTTAGTAATACAAGGAAAATGTTTCTGAATACAAAATAGAGTATTTTTTAGACGACACGTGTATATTTCAATGATCTTATAAGCACGTTACACCGATGGTAAAGGGAAAATACCTACTACTAATAAAATTTATACGTAGGCACTTAACAGTTTAAGTTTAGGTACAGGTAATGTTCCACAATTATATAGAAATTAATTAAATTAAATCTAAAATAGAAATTCAAAGCATTATCCTGGCAAAAGTGATTGCTTGGTCACAATGGACATATATCTCTTCCACGCCAGTTATCGGGGGCGTCCCCGGTGTTTTATTGTTATGGCCACCTTAGCAGGTAGCCACAGTCCTCCTCGACCGCGACGCATTGAGGACAATTTAAAAGCGAACTTATCGCACACAGTTACGTTCATTGCTTGCTACGTTTCCAATGTTCATTGACGCTACCGTATCTACCAAGCAATAGATAGCGTTCTCAATTTTACATGTTTTATTGTTCTTTTAAGTATTTTTGGAGTACGTCATAAAGTTTTACGGGCGTGTAATGTTTGTTTAAATAACGTTATCAAATGGGTTTAGGGATGACTCCCGAAATGGGGAATCGTTAAACGCTTAAGCTGATTTTATAGCTTACTTACAGTATGCTTACACTCCATTCTCTTGAATTTAGACACGTTTCAGATGTGCTGTAGAACGTTTACACAATGATTTCTTATTCAAACCGTGATCGTTCTTCTGCCAAATCATGTGTGTGTGTGTTGCCAGTGTTACTGGGTTTTTTCTATAAAATTCTCAATAGCAGGTTTATGGCTATAGGCTCGCCCCCTATTACATGGGACCTTAAACATGCCGGGCGACTTGTGAGTGTAAATTTGGTACACCTCTGCCCAACCCTTTGGGGAATACAGGCGTTACTGTATGTATGTATCATTAAGATTACAGAAAATAGCCTTCTGGCTGTTTGTTCATAGTGATAATCATTAAAACGGTGATGTTTAGCGGAAGGTATTTATTTATTCTCACAAGTCCTCTGACTTGTTATATACTAGACGACTAGTATAATTATAAGGAAAAGTAATATCCATCGATATCATTATTTATTCAGCGTAATTGTTACAATATAAAAAAAATATAATAATATCAGACCGTGTAGCTGTGACCTTTATACATTTTTAAACATTTGTGTAGACTCTTCATCCCAACAAAAATATTTAAAAAGTTTACTAATCCTTATAAAATCCGCTGGCTTTTAGCTAAGTAAGCTTTACTTAGCTGTACTAACTTTAAGTTACACTAATAGATAATAAATCCTTACAACGTCGAAGTATATCTTAGCTTGTTGCCTTAACTGAACAATTTATAGATTTCTATTGTATTGTAGTGTAGCTATTCTATAATTAATGATTAAACGAACTTACCTGTACGTGAAGTTCTATCATAATTATACTCGCGCCGAGTCCGAAGAGATTAGTAATTAACACATGTAGTTACGCATAGTTCTCACCACTCATGCACTAAGTTGAGAATAAATTTTATATTCTACTTTTTTTTTTTTTTTTTTTTGTGGGTAGGGGAGAGCGGGGCTAGAAGTTACCAGGGTAAGTTGTTCCGATTGATATAACTCCGCGAGAAAAAGAGATAAATATATTGAGTAAACACGTCGTGAAATAGAAAGCCGCTGCGCACCGATGGCAGCCCAGTTAAAAAGGCCAGTGTTGCCGGATTATCGGAACTGCAGCACGTGCGTCACTGGTACACGTAAGTAAATATTTTTGTACTTGGCATTTTTGGTCTATTTTACGAATTTTAACAATTAGCCTTTAGTGTTGCAGTGTTTTAATGCAAGGATTTATGTATTTTTATGGTACACTATGCGTAAATTACGTATGTTTCATAACCATTCCTATATGTCGTTTTTTTTTCAACAGGTGTGATTGGGGCTAGATGTTCCTTTTTTCGGGGGCACGTTGTGACCTCGGAACAACTTGCCCCAATTCATTGATACCAATAATGGATCTTTTTTTTTCCTTTGCTGCATGTGGACTTATACCAGTAAATCAACACGAGGTTCTGTGTCACAGGATCAAAAGGCCAGAGCCATCAGGGATTGTTAATTTGAATGCCTCTTCTGGTGTCATAGAAGATCAAGTCCTTGTCTATCCAGAAGTAGTACGACCTTTTCCGAAAGCACCACCAAGGATTTAAACAAATAAGAGACGTATTAGAAAGTCCGCCGTTTAACTGATACTTCTGAGAAACAAGCCAGAGCAAAAGAGGAAAGTGAGTATCAACAATGAAAAATTAAAAAACAATAAAGGTAAAGGGAAGAGTAAAACAAAGCAAGGAAATGCACAAGGAAAGGGAAAATGTAAAGAAAAGGGCAAAGGAAAGAGACAGTCAGTTAAATGACAGGTTTAACGTCGTTCAACACGTCGTCGTTTGACGGACAGTTGGACAGTTGTTTGTGAATGGAGACCATGCACCGGCAAGCGCAGCATAGGACGTCCACCCACAAGGTGGACAGACGACCTGGTTCAGACCGCAGGAAGACGCTGGATACAGGCTGATTTCAACCGGTTTTTTTTTTAAGTCTATGGCGAGACCTATGTTCAGCAGTGGACGTCCTGCGGCTGATATGATGAAGAGGACAGCTTAGAGTATTATTATCTAGTGTGCTGTGATAGGTACTGTAATTCGCTTTCTGGAAAAGAATGGGTTCAGTGTCAAGAATGTAAGAACTGGTCACATTCCAGATGTAGGAAAAATGAACTTACGTATGAATTGTGAAATTATGAGAAATTGAACTGTGATTCTGATAAATCTTCTGAAGATTATTTATGAGTGGTTTTAATTTCTACCTATTCAATTGTTGGTTATTACTCAAATAAACAGACCTGGTTTAACCATTTGTTCTTTTCTATTTTACAAATAATAGCTTCAACAGATATGGTAACAACTTACCCCGGCTTGTTAACAACTTGCCCCAAGTTGGGGTAAGATGTTACTTTTCGACTTTAGGCATTAAAAAATTAATAAAAAATAAATCTCGCAATATATGACCCAAATACCTGTCTTAATATCAAAGTTACATATAAAAGTTGATTTTAATCGCATCGAATAAATTCTAAAATCAAGTATTCTTAACACTTTTTGAGGTTAAACAGAATTCGGAACTTGTAGCCCCGCTCTCCCCTACTTTGTTGCGGGTACTTTGTCTAGCTCCGCTTTCCTACGATTGCAGCCAGTCATTTAGTTTAGAGTAAGCGATCCTGAGGGCCCTGAGGTTCATTGATGTATTTCCAGGGCACTAAAGATTAGGGGTGTGTACAGCACTGGGAGGGTGGGATTACTAATCTCTTCGGACTCGGCGCGAGTATAATTATGATAGAACTTCACGTACAGGTAAGTTCGTTTAATCATTAATTATACTCGCGCCTCGTCCTCGAGATTAGTAATTAACACATGTAGACTTTGAGAGTATTGGGAATATCATCAATGAATTTGCAAATAAATCTAAATATTTTAATTATTATTTATTTTGGTTCAATCAATAAACAGAGAGAACAACTTTGTACTTCTTCATTTAACAATTATTGGAAAGTTCCTTTAAATTTTAAATAAACCATAAAATAATGTATAACTAACTAAGGAATAATTATTATTATAATAGCTATCACAGCTAGTTGTAAACAATCACGTAAGTATAATAACATAATTATCAATGTACTTAAGTAGAAGAACGTGTTTTGTGTGAATCTCTTACTGTACATAATCGATTAATCATGATTACTGGTTAATATTGACTCTGCTAAGGTAGTATAATCGTCATCAATAATGAATCTTTGATAAAATTTTGCAAATGTTGTAGAATTTCTACTCCATCCTGCTGTTTTACGGATAGTGTCAAGGCTGACACCCAGTGAGTGCGCGCGCGACGATGCTGCGTGTCTCGTGCTGTGCGCACTGAACACGCTCGTGTCGACCCCACACTCACTGAGTGTTTGCTTTATCCAGCGGCTCAACGTTTGTGTTCCTACTGGTTTGTGAGGTTTCCTAATTGCAACGAATAATTCATCAGATGTTCTTAATAGTGACGTGCGTTCTATATAAGATAATAATGCAGTGGCTGGGCAAATCGCTGGTTTTTCTACAAAATAGGGTAAATTAATAACCGGTTGTTGGAATCCCGGTCTAGAAGTTTTTAGCATATCGGGGATTTTAATTGTAATACGCTGAGAAAGCTTTTGAACGTTACTAACTTTTATCTTTGATAGGGTTTGGACTCTGTGTGCTGTGGAGAGAGCCAGTAATGTTACGGTTTTATTTGTGAGATTAGCGAAGGTTAATTCCTCATTAGGATGCCACGAACTTAACACATCTAAAACTAGATTGGTGTCCCAGGTAACATTATATTTGGGTCTTGGTGGTTTTAGTCGAAAAACTCCTTTGAGGAATCTTTTTACACTATCGTCGCTGACTATTACTGGCCTCAACACCAGCGAAAGAGCGGATCTGCACGAATTGAGTGTACTGTATTGGCAACCGTCATTAAAGAGTTGGGTCAAAAAATTAATTATCGTGGGTACAGACGCATCATAAACATTCACCGAATTATTTTTGCAGAAGTCCCACCATTTCTTTAAGTAAACGTCATATTGCTTTATGGAGTTGGGTGCTAAAGATGCTAACATTATGTCTAAGGATGATTCCGGTAATTTCCTTCTTGAAAATGCGTCCCGGATAATATGCCTGCCACCAGGGTAATCGAGTCGTGAATCCTCCTGGAGCTGGAATGAGACAAAATGGGGTGGCTTTTAGGTGGAAATGTTAAAGTTTCCGAAATAAGAAGGGATCTAAACACGGGGTACCATGTCTGTGTTGGCCAAAAAGGTACGACTACGATACCCCGTGCCTTGTCTGTTATTATTTTTCGAAGAGTTTTAAGTATAACAGAAAATGGCGGGAATGCATAAAAATCATAATTTGACCATGAAACTGTAAAAGAGTCTATCGCGAATGCGTCTGGGTCTCGGTGCCAGGATATGTATGTAGCGCATTTGTTATTGATGCGACTTGCGAACAAATCGATTTTTAGATGACCGAAAGTGCGCGTGAGACTGTCAAAAGCCCAATCGGACAGTTCCCATTCTATGTCCGGGTGCGTTCTTCGTGATTCATAATCTGCAATTTTATTATCATTAGATTTAATGTACGAGGCATAAACGAAGATCTTTTTGCTTTCGCACCAGTTCCAAATGTCACGAGTTATTTTTGTGAGGTGGGGGTATTGTATACCCCCCATTTTATTTATATACGCAACTGCTGTAGAATTGTCAACACGTAGTAATATTTGGCAATTAAAAAAGCTTGTAGCAAAAACTTTTAACGCAATAAATGCGGCAAGCAGCTCTAAATAATTTATGTGTTGTTTTCGTTCAGAATTTGACCACTGCCCGCTTGCAGACTTTCCTTCACAGGCGGCCCCCCACCCCGTTGTTGAGGCGTCAGAAAATATCTCAACTTGGTAAACATTAATTCTTATTCGGTGGACTGAATGTTCTATTTTATTTAGCCACCATTGGAAGTCGATTTGAAGTGATTCAGGTAAATTCATAATTTTGTTGTAGTCATCATGGCTTTTTAGGTTGAGATATTTACATCTCTCCATTTCTTTAGTGTGCAGCCATCCGTATTCTATGGCTGGGCAAGAAGAAACTAATAAGCCTAATAGCTGAGCAAACGATCTAATTTTACAACGCTTTAGTTTTGAAAATATTTCAAGTTGTGTTTTAATTCGTAACCTTTTATCTATTGGCAAATTAACCTGAAACTTGTGCGAGTCTATAATCATACCTAGGAATTTGCATTTTGTCGAAGGCAAAAATACGCTTTTTTCTTTATTAATAATGAAACCAAGTGAAATTAATAATCTTTTAGTTAGATCTATATTAGTTAAACATTCCAGACGGGAATATCCAACCAAAAACCAGTCATCTAAATAAACAGTGGACAAAAAACCAGCAAAGCGCAATAATTTAGTTATTGGCTTACATATTTTTGTGAAGAAATATGGGGCTGTACTTAGCCCAAATGGCAAGACATTAAATTCGAATAATTTACCCTCAAAAAAGAATCTCAGAAATTTACGATAGCCTTTATGTATTTTAATTAAAAAATACGCATCTTTAAGATCAATATTGACGCCATTTGACAATTATACGTTACAATTTTTAATGCTGTTCTTAAATCCTCTAGTTTAAAGTGATCCGTTTGAATGAATTTATTAAGATTTTTTAGATTTAAAATAAAGCGCTTTTTACCATTTGGTTTTGGAACCAAAAAAATACTTGAAATAAATTGATCTTTGCATGGAAGGCATTCTGATATGGCTCCTATTTTGAGCAGGTTATTGATAGCTTCTAAATAATGCGGTCTTTCATTAGCCGAGTAAGTTGATTTAGCAGGGAGTGTGTGTTGTACAACGGGTGATGTGAATGGTATTTTATAGCCTTGTATCCAAGACAGTATAGTACGATCCTTCGTAATTACAGTCCAGTTTTGATAGAATTTAGATAAGCGGCCTGCGTACTTAACTGTATCTAGTAGCGGCGACGGGGATACGTCGTCTGATGGCCCCGCGATGACGTCTTCGATGAGTGCACGTGCGTCTGCAGCGGGGGAAACTGAGCGCGCGACGTGGCAGGCTCGCGGCTCCTCGGTGCTGGCGGCGCCGACCCCGCAGGTGGCCTGCGCGCCTGGGGGGGAGCCCTGCGGTTTAAAGCTCTCGATGCCGGTCCTTTATAATAAGTATTTACAGTCTTGCTGTTGGATTCGGCTTTCAGTTCGATGCCTGATTTGTTCACTGCCTTTGCTGATCTCAAGGTTTCAGCTAAATTTTCGCCGAACAGAAATGTGTCGATCTTGGTGACTTTAAGATGCTCCTTTAAATCATTTTTGAGGGCAAACATAATGAAATTTCTACGTGTGATAGAATCTGCATGTTGTAAATCACATAAGATTTTGCTTGTGTCCATTAATTTTTGTAACACATCATTGTTTAAATTTTTTGAGTTTAATTGAGAATTTGTAATATCTGCTAAACAAGCTATTGCACAAGACATTTGTTTTTGTTTGTTTTCTATGCCCTTATCGCGCTTAATTGCGCTATCAGTAAGTGCCGCCTTAATTTCCGGGTTTAGTTTAGGAGCGTCAAGTTGGACACCGTTTTTTGGTAACAAATACTTTGAGATCAAAGTTTTTCGAGTTTCCTTATTTAGACCGTTTATAGCAATATGTAATAAACGATTTACAAGTTCGTTGTGTATTTCTGGCCCGTACTTGTCAGAATTGGTAGGATCATCGCCTAAGATTTCTAAAATTTCTGTATCCAGGTCAGGAATGTTGGTATCACGAGGTAAAGTCTCTTCAAGGGGCACATCTATGGCGGTACTAGGGCCTGGCTTAGGTTCACAGGTTTTATTCGAGCTCTGAAGCGTTTCATCCTCAGGCCAGTCCAATAACCAATCATCTGGTCGCAGTGTAGGAGTGTCTGAAAATTATCATAAATATGATAATTTTAATCCGTAAGTTAAATAACTTGCAACAGACAACCACTTGAAACACGGCCTTAGAAACTCCATGGCCAACTGCCGTTAAATTCAAAACTTTTATGGTTTGAAAATTAGGCATATTCATACATTAGGTTAGGTTACAATCCCCAGCGGAAGGAACGCCAACCATATTTCAATGCGTTGAAACAATCCCAGTGACGGTTTCGATTGCATTTTAAATAAATTCAGTACGTAGATACGTAGACGGGCGAGGAAATAGTTATCACTTTAAATAATAAATGTAAGGACATGTACATACCTGCTCCAATATTCTCGTCGTGTAAAATAACAGATTCCTCAAGGTCTGATACACTTTCCGAAGCACTAATATTTTGTCGTTCGCGAACTTTTCGTTCCAACTTCCTAATTTTATTTTTATAACGGTTAATATCTTCTTCAAATGTTCTAGAATTCCTACGTTTCGGCATTTTGTAGCCGTGCAGTGTGAAGACGCTAAACAGATGTTGAGTGGTTGAGCACTAAAATGCGAATGACTGGCTGCAATCGTAGGAAAGCGGAGCTAGACAAAGTACCCGCAACAAAGTACCCACAAAAAAAAAAAAAAAAAAAAAGTAGAATATAAAATTTATTCTCAACTTAGTGCATGAGTGGTGAGAACTATGCGTAACTACATGTGTTAATTACTAATCTCGAGGACGAGGCGCGAGTATAATACTAACTATGATAGACTGACCTATTGGTACCTATTTAGAACTATTTAGTAATAGAATGGGTTATATCTGGATTTATTTTAATTGTTTTATATTGCTCTTTACCCAAATTGTATATTGTTGTCGTTTTTTGTCATAATATATATAGAAGCAAAAAGATCTGATACCTTCATATTTACAGATTAAGCAGTGTAAGAAATACATGATTTGTAAATGGACCGATAGCGCAGACAGTCAACCGGGAGGACTTTTATGTAAATTATGACAATATAACATCAAGTATTACGTTGGAGTTTCTGATAGTATGTATTTTGTCCCCCTCACCGATATCGTGACCCCATCAGGGTACACCACCTTCATGAAGAGTTTCCAGCATAGTAATGAAAGGGAACTCCAAAAATAGTTTTCATTATATTATTTAAAAATATTTCTTGCATTTCGAAAATTCAAAGCCAACGTAACACAATTCTGTTGTTATCACATTAAAACAACTCGAAACTAAATTCGGTGCACATTTCATCACAAAGTTGCGTAAACTTTACTTCGCAGTGTGTGATTACCGTGAAATGTTCACACTCACACAATACTCGCTCTTTAGAATACAATTCATACAGTGCATATTAGATTAACAATACAATTTAATATATAAATTAACGAACTCGTGCACAATATTTTGAATTTAACTTTAACACTAGAGTTCGTATGGAAGTCGTTGGGAAGTAATACTTACTTCTAAAAATCATTGCAAAAAATATCATAATTTAATAAAAAGATATAAAATATCAAAGTGGTAATTTTAACGTACTCATTTTAATCCCAGTCCCAACCTGTCAAAGAAAATCTGTGATTTACCTACATTTTAGAAATTATTTGACATTTCACTAGTTTATGAACGTTTTTAATTGAGGGCATTTTTGTCAGAAGCGTAGCGGTAACAACTACGCCGTAGCAAAACAGCTACGGTGTAGCCACCAAACGGCTACACTAAATTGAGATTTAATTCTAAATCGAACACACATATTTAGGAGGCTAATTTTATCAACGGACCAGAGTAAACCAATATGATGATCCTCGCCAGATTAGACGTGAAATATGTAGGCCCAACTCATTATACCGACGAGCGACAACGACAAGCGATAGCATTGGACCACACCACAACACTGATGGCAGATTGCACCGCGCATAGTTTGAGTTGTAATCTCCAGTTTACGCCGGTTTATCTACAAATACGTCCTGCTATGGAAATTAGATGAAACTAATCTTGAATCTGAATAACTAAGAATAGTTGAGACTATTTAAAGAAATGTCGGAAAAAGAAATAAGTTGATAAGAAACCTGTTTTAATTTGCTACCGAACTTTCTTACACTTCATACTTATATACTTTGCGAGGCCTTGGTTGAGCATTGGTTCTTAAATCGGGCTATGAGAGTTAGGGAAGAGGGAGTGCACCTGTGTTTGCGCACACACTTGTACACTATAATATCTCCTGCGTACGAGGCTAGTCTACATTAAGATTAGCCACCGTGGCCGGAATCGGTCTGGAGAATTACATTTTACACTTAAATGAAAATTGCAATTTTAATTTTATCGTCTAATACACATTTTCCCCCCAAAATAAGTTGCCTAATATAGCGCATTATTTAATTATTATAACTTTATGATAAAATATGATATACCAATACATTTATTTACCTTTAAATAATAACATTTATCTCACAACAGCCCACCCGAAGTTAGCACAAGCAAGTTATGTGGCTCATAACATTCATCACAGTTCGGTTGCACAGTGCAGTTTTGTCCTAATCTCCAGTTAGCGTAGCGAGTTTGACAACGCATTCGTCCGCCTTCGTACGGCGCGCCGCGGAAATTACATGACGCAGCGGGGGAGGCGTAATGGGGGGACGATATCGATATTATTTTATTTATAACAAAAGGTTTATATAAATTATGACATAAAAGTATAAAATAGGCAAACAAAAGGTATTGTGTAGGAGGTATTATGTGGTCATAAGTGACTTATGACCACAGCATGCACAATAAAGTTAATAACTAGTTAAGTAACTAACAAAGTAATAGAAGTATTTGGTTTAAAAAAATACGTTACGTAGTCTATACAACATTTCTTATAGACAGGTGAATTTTTGTTGTCTTCAGCTATATTTGGCTAGCTTAAAACTCGGTTAATTAATCATCATTATTCTTAGATTCTGCAGACCTACAGTGTATGTCTGCTTGTTAGCCGTTATCCTTATTTTGTACAATTTAATTATGGTGTTTTCTTCATAATTATATAAGAAAATGATGGTTTGTACCAAATCTTGTAAAAATATTCACTTATTCTTGAAAATCGTAATGCCAAAAAAAAACCAGGTCTACTTTTTATGTATGTGTGAATCTAATAAAGTAAAAGTAAATCTTTCAATTATTTACTAAGTGTCTTCAAATGCATCATATGCAATTGCTCCAATAATTCTCAATCTAAGCACTAACATTTTCCAACCCAAAAACTAAAACTTAGACTGCACTGACAATAATAAATCTTATACAATACAGAGAACTGTAACTATCGACAAACTCTCGACTTGTCCCATCCCTAGGGCGTATCGTTCGAGCACAAGTCAGCAATTTCCCGGAACGAGAGGTGATTTATTCCATAAGTGTAAGTGTAGTGTAGTGTCAAAGTTGCGCGCGTCAGAATCAACAGTTCCATGTGCGGGAAGAGATGCATTATAATATGTTATACATGTACAGGGGGGGAGACATATCGTACGGAACGATGTAAAGTTATTTTGCTCAATAGAGATTTTTTGCAATCATTATACATTAGGTATCCTGCTATGATATTTTATATACTACAATTATATAATATGGTGTTTGTTACTACTTCTCAACGATTAAAGGGAATTAACTGAAATTTTGCACACATAAAAATTTACCTATCATAACACATAATATGGCCTACATATATACTGTTTTTTTGTAAACCCATGGAATAATTTAGGGCATTTAATTTTAAGTCAACACAAATGAAGTCACGGGCAGTTGCTAGTGACCAAAAATATAGTAAGGTACACTAGGCATATTTACAGACATAGCAGCTAAATAAAGCAGCTTTTTTTAAGTTTGCGATATTTATGATTATTTTATTATTCATTATTGTTATTGTTTATTTTTTATTTTATTTTTGTGTTGTGCGTCGCTTTCGCGTCGAATAAATGGTTTTTCTTTCTTTTTTTTTTTCTTTTTTTTCCACAGACCAATCATGGGTAGAAGTGAACACCATGTTGTTTGCTTACCTTGCAGACAGAATTAAGAGTCTCGGCCGTCATTTCACTGGAGCCATTTCAGTACAACTAGTCTACAGAATTGTAAACCTACTATGCACTGTTTACGTGGATACTTTTCACCTTAACTAAACCAGTTTTTCCAAACTTTCCTGTTTATGATATTAGTTCTAGGTATAACAGACCAGTTCACGCAGGTACAACGTATGTAACTTGCACAAGTAGTACTTGCACGATGTAATTTGTTCGCCGCGTCGGAAGTTAGCTCCGCAAGTTTATTGTGTTATTGCAAGTTCACGATGATTTATTTAAGAAATATTATAGTTGTTCGCTTGCAGTTGAACTTTGTAGTATGAATAGTAATGAGGAGCAGGAATATGTGGCGACCTGCGTCAGGAGTGCACCGGGGCATATGAACGTGTTTGTGTAATGTTTAGTTACCTACACTGTGAATATGTTTATCTTGTTATCCTTAAAAGCAAGTAAGCTTTGCTACATACCGTCACGCTTGTATTCCCCGAAGGGTTAAGCAGAGGTGTACCAAAGAACACCTACAGTTTGCCAGCATGTTTCAGGTCCCATGTAATAGGGGGCGAGGGCCTACTAATTACTTTTAACCCCAATAAATCTTAGCAAGAAAATCAGTATATTGCTTTTCAATCAGCACCGACTAAAACAATAAACAATTCATAGAAAGCATTAACATAATCCTTGCCTCACATACTTTACACACACAAGTGCAGCTCAGCGTCGCGGCACATCTACGGAATTCATTAAAATGCCTAATTTAATACGCGCGCGTTAAATTATGGAAGTTCAGGGTTCGAGTTAACCGCCCGTGTACAACTTGAAGAGGTGGTTCAGGAGTTTGTGATACAGAGGTTTTATGATAATTAGAAGGAGGTTTTTTGATGGTGGGTGGGTCATTAGTGTTTTTATCATTTTGAAATGTGAAATCATAAGAACAATAATACCAGCCTAATGTTGTCATCACGCTTGCTTAAAGCGGATTGGAGATTTCAGACTGCTATTCATTATAAGTTTACACACAATATATTTCATCACCACTATAACAAATAAAAACGTCACATTGGTACTTGCCGGGTATCGAACCCGCAACCTTATGCATGAGAGATATCTTAACCACGGGTAGACATTAGAACTATTAAGATGTAAAAAAAAATTAGTAAGGGAGATTAACTACAACAAAATAGGTTATGTATTACTGTTTCTGAAAATGCAATGACTAATGTGTTTAGGTACTCATTTTTTTATGAGATGTAATTTCAGTCTCTTTTCAATATTCCTTCAACTACACTCACAGAGACAATAAAACAATTTTATTCCCACCCTCACATAACTCTAATATTAATATTCACGGAACAAAGAGGCGGCCAGCACGCCCACCATATAATTTTCCTCTGGTCACCCTTATTTATAAAGCTGGCCAGCAGAGGGCGCTTAACGTATAGTTCCTACGTGACATGATAATGGCGTTTAATAAAAGGAGTCGAGTTTTTAGATGAAAGGAGAGGCAGGACATGTGGGATGGAAGTATTCTCTATGTACTGACCATGTGTGTAGTTATATATAAACAAATATATACATAATTATACGTTATACAAAATGTAAGAGTAATGCTACGCAGCTACGCAATGGCTACGGCGTAGCAAGTGCTACGCGGTTGTAGCAGGTTGTAATACAGTCGTCATATTAAACTTTTTTAACGGCTTGACTTTTATGAACAACTAGCTTCTGACTTTGACTTTGTCTCCGTGGAAGACAAGTGTAACGTAGCCTATTGCACTGAGGAATAAAGTAACATTCTGACAGGTAAAAAAAATGTAACCTTTAGTACCTACTTAGTTTACTTACGTACGTACTTAGTTTAGTTTTACATTTTTTATAAACAAAAAAAAAACATATAAATAAACAAACTATACCTCTTTATAACATGAATAATTAGAATTAGTTATTTTAAACGACATAATTAATTTTAATATAAATAAAACTAATTTTGAACCAGCCTATAACAGCTGCAGGATTCGATCATTACCCTTATCATTGTTCAGTAATCAGAGATCACAAACCCAGATATCAGGGATGTAACGCTCACAAATGTGCGCATATTTTTGCGTGCGCTGGACACGCTGTACGTGATTCTCATGCTAATTACTAATTTAACTGTTGTTTAGTATAATGAGAGGTTTTATCAAATGTTTTGCTTCAAAT
Organism: Caradrina clavipalpis; assembly: GCA_932526535.1. Classification (NCBI taxonomy): domain Eukaryota; kingdom Metazoa; phylum Arthropoda; class Insecta; order Lepidoptera; family Noctuidae; genus Caradrina; species Caradrina clavipalpis. The sequence continues at coordinate 15,166,259 of OW052104.1, read as the reverse complement.
TTTTGGAAATTGAGGGAATTGCTAATAGAGTTTCCAAAATTTGGTAAAGGATTGGGAGCAGTAGCACTCTCTCTTACTCGCTAAATAGATTGACGTCCGGAAAAACGCGGCTTGGGCCAATTGGATGCGGGCGAAGTAAAACCGGATGTGGAATCCGTCCTAAATCTTACCCAAAATAATGGTGCTTTTTACTTTTTGTGGATATCCTCTCCAATTCAATTTGTTTAAGAATGTGGTGGGTAATACACTAGACTTCTACAACGCAGGACATTTTTTCACCAACATTAAAGCATCTAACTTTAAATATCAGAGCTCACGTATTCAGCATGTTACAACAGTTTGTCTTGTATCAATTTTCTTATACATATTCACACTATTACTTTATACTATAACTCGTCTGGAACACAAGATAATCTAGTTCAGACACGGAATAATTTACATTTACGAAATACATTATCATCTTATACTTTTAAAAAAATATTTCAACCTTTTGATTAGGGTTTCGGGTGAAACATTAATTATTATTTTAAGAATTCTTAAACATCATAGTTATTTATTTTAGAGCCCCGAGTTGACACACACCTTTGATATCATCCACCAAAGCAAAGCCCGCCACGAGCAACATTCAGGTTTACACAGACACAAACATCTTAAACCCCGGTGTGGAGTCCGAACAACGCGCGCGTGGCACCACGTCCCCGGTAGTTACGTGGCTCACAGTATTTTTCAAATATTTCACAAAATCCTCGGCACATACAAACCGGCTCTTTGTGAGCGACAAATTGGTTTCCCCAGGTTTTGTATGCAGTTAGTGCAGTTTGCGACCGATAGATAGATTTTGCTAGAAATTGTTAACTTTGCTCGATTCAGATTGGCACTGTGTACTGTGCGGTGAAAAGTGTATCTGAATATGGAACGGGTTACAGAAGGACAAGTTCTGTAACTAAAAACCTGGATATCTTAGCAATAATAAATGACAAAAACTTGTCAATAATGTCATGTGCTTTAAGGACAGTTATAACAGAATGAGTATAAGATAAGAATGTAAATGTTATTAAAAATACGTTAATTCCCCTCTGATATAAGGAAGACTTGCCATTTTTGTTTTTGGGGTACAAAGTTGTTAATAGTTCTACGTGAAATACAACAACAATAGGCATTGACGAAAGCCCAGTTATGCACAAACTGATTAAGATAACCGTCTCCCTACACAAAACAGATATAAAAACATTGGTATCCCTTTATATTTTGCTTAAAATAAATTCACAAATTCTCCTCCACATTGACAACTTAATAACTTTCATAAATATTGCCCTAAAGTGGCAGCTTTAAATATTTTCACACACATTTTTATCCCACAGACACAACCGTCCAATACCACCACTAAGATCCACCCACCACGGTACAACCAGCTCAATCCCCATAACGGGCTGTGTGTCCAATGAGGCGCGTCGCGGCGGCGCGGCGGCGAGCGAAAAGTGCAGGATTCACATGCAAATGTGCACTGCATGTATTTGCATGTTCAACGTATTGGGGGAAGACTATTGGGTTCCAGATTTGACGATGCGCTTTTTGAGGGAATTTCCGACAAGTGATTTGTAAAATTATTGGACGTAGGCTGGGGAAGCGTGGGATATGAATATTTTTTTGCTTTGTTGGTTAAACATTTAGCAGTACATACTTGTGTAGTTTTGCTGATTTACTTATAGCATAGGTTCGGTTTTACTGCTATGATTTATTGTGTATGTGTGTGTGTAAATAAACGATTAATTGTCGTGCAGTAGCCAACATTCAAGTAAACATAAAATACGTTGTACGTAATTAATTGTACCAGTCATAATTTAGTCATTCAAACGCTAAAATTAAATCATTTGTTAAATACATAAGCATTGAACAAAATAATGATTCATTCATGAAAAATTGTGTATTCAAATTAGACTGGGAGCTAACATTTTGAACGTCTAAATGCCACAAGGCAGACCTCAAAACCCGTGTTCCTTTATCTTCAAACAAAATCATCATAAATTTTAAATTGCGAACAAACTAAAGCGAAGAATACGATATTTCTTTTCCGCTAATAACACGCGACTATGGAGTACTCAAGCCGACCGAAGACATTCTCAAAGACGTCCCTATATACGTAGATATAGAACCCCATCAAAGCAGACATATCTAAAAAGGCATGGAGTGCTTCTTTTGAACTGCACCCCATTCATCCCTCGCTAGTCAGATTAGCATAGCGCATCTGCTTATTTGCATATCCTTTATTCGGTTTCCAGAACTGATATTTTGGTAAAAATATATTTGATATTACGAGCGGCAAGGGAATGGTGGTTCTATTTCACGGTGCTTCACTTAAGGGGGAGTTCAAGTGGGTATGGTGGCATGCATCGCCGCTCAATGTCGTGAGAATTATTTTGTTCGGTAAAATTTGGTTTGTAGACTTACCGAGAATGTTGATAATAGGATGTAAGCTTAAGTTCAACGTCTATTTAATTTTCGTAAAGAACTGTTACGTAAAATTAAAACAATTATAGGACCACTCTAATATTGTCCCACTTTAGGGCAAAGGCTTCTTCCCGTACAGAGAAGGCACGAGCATTGATCACCATGCTTGGCGAAGGAGGATTGAAAATATCAGATATAAATTAATTATAAAGTCTAGGTTTATTCACCATTAACCGGGCACCCTATTACATGGGACCTAAATATACCGGCGAACTGTGGGTGTACATTGGTACACCTCTGCCTAACCCTTCGGGGAATACAGGCGTGATGGTTTTTTTTTTTTTTTATTCACAATTTTTTTTTCACCATTTTCCTTAAAGTCCAGTGTAAACTTAGAAAGTACAATAATTATGTATTGAAAGAGTTACCCATATATACCATCACGCCTGTATTCCCCGAAGGGTTAGGCAGAGGTGTACCAATGTACACCCACAGTTCGCCGGTATATTTAGGTCCCATGTAATAGGGGGCGAGCGTATTGCCATTAACCGGGCACAAATCCAAACTCCGAGCTGCTACTGAGAATTTCATGAAAGAGTTACATTTGCCTTAAATCGCCCCTCACCTCATGCATGAGATGTGAATCACGACATTGCTACATAAAATTAATCAACTAGGTACATCCCGGGATTTCACCGTCGTTCAGTTGTCACGTCCTTGGTTACTGCTCCACTCCTGTAGGTTATAGCGTGACGTTATATAGCCTATACTATCCCTCATTAGCCCGGCTGTTATGTACAACTATAACTATTGCAATCCGACTGGCAGTTTAAGAGATTACTTAGCGAGTTTAATCAAACTTAAACCTCTGTAGCTTTATTATATTAGTATATACCAGCATAACCACACTACATAACAAGTAACAGCGGAAACAAATATAATAAATTATGCATCTCAGTAAAACCACACGCTTGTTACGTAAGAACAAGTAAGTGCATTAAAGAACAGTACAGTTACAGCGAGTACAGCGCGCAGTGCTGGAGTTCGCGCCGCTCTGTGGTATCGCTAAGTTTTATATGTCCTTATTACCGCTACCACTGGCCCATGTGTTACGCGCTGAATAAATTGGTTGTTACTGTGTTCTTTAAGTTTATTGGGCTTTTGTTTACTTTTCTTAAAGTTAAAATAAAAAGATTTTTTACACACTACACTAGGAATTTCTCTTGTATCGTGGGTGCGTTTACAAACATATAAACTCAAATACATAAACAGTCCGACTTGAAACAAGTGTTTGTAGGCCATACAAATATTTATTCCGTTCGGGAATCGAATCCGCGACACGCAGCGCACCAGCCACTGCGCCCACCGTTCCGACAAAAATGTATGGTATTCTTAATATTGTTGGTTACCTATCCTACATGTTAATACTATTGTAAATACTAATATGAGAATGGATATTTTTTAGGTACTATTTAACCCTTAAACGGAAGATAGAATTATCTGAAATTTGGTACACATATAGATGATCTAACGTAACACATGATAATTTTTATTCCGTTTTTTGTGTCCCCTAGATATAATTTAGGAGTTTGCTGAAATGGAGTCTACGCAGACACAGTTAACAAATTTTACCTTTGATACAAACAGTCGATCCCAATTTGACGTATTATTTATGGAGTTCCAACACTACACCGGCATAGGTAAGTCTTAAAATCCCATAAAGCCTTTACATATTTAGAAAGAACACAATTGTTCCTAAATTGTTTGTAAGCCTCAAAGTTTGCGTCGATAACCCTTTCGTACAATAGTTGGAATCCCTCGCGACCGTGAACACAAGTGCGCAAAACGTCGGCAAAAAGTTAAGTCTGCAGAGGAAATAACCCGTAAAACTATTTGCATTACAATCCTTTTCACTTAGCTGAATGGTGTGCTTATTTACAATAGTTGATGTGTGTTTGAACGACAATAGAAAGCCTATGTGATGGAAATTGAGTTTATTTTTATCAAAATATTTGGTTACCTTTTAGAAAATGGTATGCTCGATTTTAAGATTCCTAATGCATATTATTATTCACATAATAATAGATAAGTTAAGTTTTTAAAGAATATGTTTTGTTAATGTTCCATGCTAAACCGCAAACAAAAGCTAAGATTATGATTTAATGTTAACAGAACAATATAGACAATTACAACATGATTAAAATGTGGTTTAAGGTTTTTTTTTGTATCAGGCAACCACAAAAATCATTAAAATGAACTGAACGTCAGACTAGCATTACAAACTGAACCAGGCCATATACTGTAAAAGGGAAATCGTGTCACAAACCATAGATCTAGTGCATAATTCTAGACCCTCATTATAGCGCTCACATTTTTCATGGATTATTGTAAATGAAAACCAGCTGTTTCACACGTATTGACCGTGTTGGTACACCACCACCACTTTTGTAAGGACGACAGTTCACAATCACGAACTTAATCCATGGTACGGTCGGTGTTACGATGTCCCACTTTGTAGTTTGTTGGCACTTATACATAGCGTCAATCACGAGGATTCCTTACATAGTCTTATATGAAAAGAAGTGTAGGTTCGATATAAATTTTACAATTACAATTGGGTAGATGACACCACTAATCAATTGACGTACTTTTTATGAGCTGTCAAAACGCCATTCCCCCATAGATTTTCTATGACAATACTCAACTATGACGTCACTTTTTTGTCATCTCAATTCACTAACTATTTATTGATTTCAAAGCAACTAAAAATCGATTTTTATAGTTATTTAAAAAATCATCGGGGTTTTAGTCTTAAAATTAAATGTTTTTTTGTGAAGTTGTTTCTTGAAATTATTGGTTAGTGGTGTCATCTACCCAATTAGGACAAGTATTTTCCTCCTCAGTAATGTTAGCTCACATAGTAGTGGTCCAGGTATGCTTGTCTCCACATGAAAGCCGCAGCTTCTGTGCGAGGGGACGCCTGTCACGCGCAAAAACACGCTTGTTAGTGAAGTTTCAGTTCCAGCCAATTCCTTATAATGCGGGTAGTCATTGTGTTACTTAATTATGTGAGAATACCGGGTTTTGGCTCATGTTACATTATTTTTGTACCTTTTTTTGTTTTGGGGTTTTTGCGAAACATAATAATGTATTTGCATATCCCATCGTGAAGCTCCATTCCATTATAGAGATTTAATTCATTTAACTTTGTTTCAGGATTAGCGATTTTCTACAGTGTTGCATGTCTCGGGTTTGATTATGGCACAGTACAAATATTTCAGGTAGTTGTTACAGATCTGTTTGACTGTTTAGAGAAAAGAAACTGCTTGAGTAATACCAACCGAGTGACCCTCGCAATCCTAATTTAATTTCAGACCAGTTTCCAAGGACGCGCCCCCACTCAAATACTCGTACGTCATAGAAACCACGCTCATTGACACAGTCTCACAAAGACAAGTGATCATACTAACCCAGATTCACATCACTACAAAATAAATCTTATTACGCCCCTATTAGTCCGTCCAAATCAAAAAATTAATAAATTCGTCCCACAACCCCACTTAGTCTCCGGCCGTTTACACGTCCCTGAGTTTGTACAACAATATCTGAAGCCTCCTCCTCACATAATTAATGCGAAAAAGAAGCACTCGACGTATCTAAGAGTAAACTTGGAGCTCTCAACTCTCCCGGGCTCCAATTCCAGTTAGATTTAATGTACCTTTAAAATATTTCTCGTCCCAATCGATTGGGACAAGCAGTCGAGTTGGGAACGATTGGGAAACTCGTTCCCGTTCAGAATATGACAAAAAGTGTTTGACTGGAGTGTTGGTTCGAGTTCTTTTTTCCCTATTTTCGTTTGCGAAGTTGTGCCGGTAATGAAATTGTGTTAGTAGTTTTGCTGTCTTGTAATATTGTTTCAGTTGGATTTACTTGGAATTAATTATTTTGGGGTGTAATAGTTTGTCGTATTGTAAGGTTAATGAGGCCCCATCCATATAGTTCATAACAAAATTTTGACCTCATGTTCTTCCGCGTGAATATCAGATATCGCTCACTAACAAATAGTCTAAGTCCTTATCCAAATCTGAAGCTACTATTTATCAAATTTCATTATGATCGATTCAATGGTTAAACTTTGATGAGGTAATGGTTTTAGAAAATCAACCACAACCACCACTTCTGGCACTAAAACTAAAATATTCTGGTGTTGTTGCACAAGTAGTTAAAAGAGAACATAAACGAAATCAAGTCTAGAAATTAACATTAATGACTTTTTTGCTCTCCGACAAGTTTCAACAAAGTTTTATTAAAATTCTGTATAGTTTTCTTTGAACTAGACTTTGCCCGCGAATCTGTCCGCGTGGAAAACGTACTTTGGGTATCTTTTTTATTTTTAATAAAGTTTGAAATGTTTGCTTATTTTTCTTCAAACAATGACGGACTTTTATATACACGTCCCCCTATTTCGACCTATTTAAACTCTTATCTCGCAAAAGGTAGCCAATGTCCTTTTCCAAGATCTCATTTACCTCTGTACCAAGTTTCATCAAAAAAGATTCAGCAGTTTAGTCGTGAAAGCATAATAGACAGACAGAGTTGCTTTCTCATTTATAATAGGTATTAGTACCTATGGATAGTGCTTGTATCCACACTGCAAAACAGGCACTAAGTCTCCAAAACTACTTCAAGAAATACGATTTTCTCAACAACTAGATAAAACACATTAAGTGTGAAAACTAAAGCATCAAAATTCCAATGTCGACTTATAAAGTTGACGTCACAGAACTTCTTTATCCGAGTACCCGAAGGTGTCCGAAAGTATCCGAGTGTAGCCGAACTAAGATTTAGTGGGCAGACGCTTCCCAGCCGAGGCTCAAACTTGGAGGATTTGCGACTCAACGAATAATGTCAGTATAATGAGATTTAGTTGAGATGTTTGCAAAATGGTTATGACATGAATAGGTTTCTTGTGTTACTTGACACTAAATAAGTGATAGTAATTTATAGTTAGGTAAAGTTTAGTAATAGCTGCCTTTCTTAAGTAGATTTCTGTGGTTAAGAGAAGTCCTAATTTTGATCTTTTCAAGAAATTCCTTGGCCAATTTAAGGCTCTACAGTTTTTACAAGCCCACATAATTTCCTAAACTTTTTCTTTTAATTCATGTTTTCACTCTTAAGATAACCAATTATACCTCCTTGTATGTACAATAATCATGTTTGTCCCTTGCAATTTTCTCAGTAGCCGTCACCATTCCATTCTTCAATGAAACACCCATTCTTACAACAACATACATGCATAAACTTACGCCTTTTTCCATGGGGGTAGGCAGATACTACAAAACTCCTCCTGCTACGATCCTAACATATTCCTTTCGCCTTGTTCACGTTCATACATCTGGTCATACAAGCTAACAATTACCATCAAAATAACATTCCCAAACATTGAACTAACAGCCCACTAATATCAGTAAGACAATGTCTATTCACATAAGCACACGTCATCTCTCAGTAACAGTTCGCTGTGTGAACTTTAGCCGCTCGTTAGCCTGACCGCCATCTGAGTCGGCACTTGCGCAACTACCCACCCAAGTGCCGGATAAGTGTCGGATATGCACTTCTACTTCTAATTGGTAGAAGCACGTCGTAGTCATTGATAGTCTGAATTGTGTAATTGGATTTATTGATTTTTGATGTGGGTTTTGTCTTTTGTGAATTAAGTTAATGAGTAATTTTAATTAGAATTTTGCCCGCAGTTTTTTATGGCGATGCTTTTATATACGCACAATAAATACTATATTAACCCGTTTCCCTGTTCCATGAGTCTCATATAGTTCAGGGTGGTTGTTTAACAAAAATGTCTACGCGAGCAGAGAAAGTGTTAAACTAGAATAGCAGGATGCATTCAACACTAAAATGAAAACATGACGAACATTTTTAGGATTATTTTGATGTAGTAAACTAGCTTTAGAAAAATCTCATGTCATTTTAGTTAAACATTAAATATTTTCTCCATTCTACATTATGAACTTCCATTTTAATTTACTTCCAACCTCGGTACACATATGAAACAGTTCAAAAGAACTTAAACATGTTTAAAAAACTTGCTGCGACATGCGCAAGTGGTGGAAGTTTGTTAATCTTCTGGAAAACACACGAGAACTCACTAGTTAACGTACGTCAATATGGGCTGTCGTGTGGCGTGTACATACGGGTGACGACACGTGGCGGGGACGCTAACGGGCAAGAGGGCAGAGAAGAGAAGCCTATGGATATTTAGGTAAGGTAGGCTGGTAGAATATGCCCAAGGCAATTATATATACAGTTTATATACATTCGTCCCACTTTGTACGGTGTATTTTTTACATTTATGGGCATACATTTTTAATGAATAAATAAATATAATAAAATATTTTACACCATTGCATTCATCCACTTGTATTGTAATTAATCTACTTCTGTGAAAATAAATAAAATGATCTTTCCTTATTGATTCTTTTCTAAAGCTTGAACAACTTCTGAGAAGCTGCTCTGAATACTTTGAAGCTTAAATAAGTTGAAACTCAACGGCCACAATTAAAAACCCTTTTAAACCTGGCCATAATTTTTAAATGGCCATCAGGCCCTTTCTATGTTAAAAACCATTGAATGAAACGTTCACAAACCGGTTTTTTCAAAAGAAACTTCTTGGCAAACATGATTCCAAATCCGCAGAATATAAAAGTTGCGATATCCGCGTCCCAACTCAAGTCCCTTATGTTTCTCCAAAGCCAAACTGTAAACTGGGCAATTTCATGTATGCAAGTTGTAGTAAGCCAACACTGTGAACTTAGCTCGTTTACGTCACTGCAACTGTTACGCGAACACACTCCGTAACGCACGTCTTGTAGTTGATTTAGCGTCTGTGTTGTTTTGGAAACCGATGGTTTATTAATTTACACATACCATCACGCCTGTATTCCCCAAAGGGTTAGGCAGAGGTGTACCAATTACCTGCAGTAGTATGTAAACTGCTATGAAAACTTAGAAATTTTTAAAAAAAAAAAAACTAAAAAATCTAAAATCCAAAAAAAAATCTAAAAAAAAAAAACTAATTTAAAATCCTCAATTAGTTCATGGTGTATAAACCTTTTGTGATCAAGTACAAGCTATAACTTTGTAATATAAAGCAAATAAGGTCTATGTGACATCCTAAAGAACAATTACATATACTTAAGCAAATGCAGTGTGCTTTAAAATAAAATATCCAATATTCAATTTATTCCTTGGCAAAGACTATACGAGTAATGAATACCAACCATCTAAGCATCCGTATAATAAACATCCCGTACGGGAATCAAATTCACACAGACAGTGATCCGCTTGGCTACTGCTTAATTGATTACTTTTAATTATCATATAATAGAGGGTTCAATCCAGAGCAGGTACTTCCTGACCCAATCTCATGTACCTCTCTCTTACCGCCGTCTATCGAAGATTAATTAATATTTTATTACAAGAAGGGCCAGTAAAGATGTCTCATACCGACGTTATCGTTCATAATTAAGTTTATTAAGAACCGAATTTATGAGCCGCCAGATATCGGCTCTGTGATGTTAGGAGATAATTAGTTGTGTTAAAATTAAGGTGGTGTTTGGAAAGGTGCTTTGTTATTGGATATTGGTTTAGGTAATATACAGGTTTACTCCACAGCCCCGGGTGTTGGCTTCGATTTATAAATGGTACTTATCGCTTTATAAAACGGATTAGTATGCAATGGGTTTTGACGGTAATATTAATTCGCTGTAACTTACTTAGAAAGACACCATAATGTTTGCATGGAACGTACCTGAAACAAAATAAAATTAATTTATTAAAACATAAAAATAAGTCAAGTGCGAACTGGAATTCCGAAACGGGGAGTTTTGCATCATCGTACAGTATTAAACACTACATACAAAGAAACACGTGTCTTGTATATAATTGTTGTTATTATACTGTTGATATAGCGGCCATAATACATTACACTTCGTAGTAGTTTGTATTTCAAGCCTTTTTATTCTACCTATTACGATACAAAAAATACAGACGGACAGACAGCGATCTTATTAATAGGATCCCGTCTAGCATCTTTTGAGTACAGACCCCAAAAAACTTTAAGAGCAGAAAATTGTAAAGTAGTTGGTATCTCATACATTACAGCACAGCGTCACAGAAATCTCCGCTTCCCGGCCACCGAACCCTTCATCTCTCGTATTCTGGCACATCGCGGCCATTCGTTACAGCCGTCAGCGACAGAGCTTGTAATAAAACGCTACTTGCTCTAATTGATTGATGAGCTGCCTCTCTGCCTACCCTTGTACGAATGAGCGTATTTGCATATCTGTTACTTAATCTGTGCATAATTAGGGTGCAGAGAGGGAGTTTGTTGGAGAAAGTATGACATTATGTTATATTACGGATGTATTTTCCAAAGGGGTTGCCACAGCCACAGCTTGGAGATCTAAGCCCAAACCATAGTGTGGCCAAAATAATATTCAATCTATCTATACTCATCTTATAAAGAGGTTAAGTCAATTTGTTTGTAAGTCGTAATTTCTAGAAATAGATACTGGTCCGATTATGAAAATTATTTCACTGATTTGTTTATTTATTTGTGGAAACATGAGTTACATAACATGCAGGTTGTCAGTGATTGATAGCTATTTTATTGCCGAATGCCATAGTCTGTAGTTGATTGTGTATATATTGCTGTAGTACTATGTTTAGTAATAATATGTTTGACTTCCACGTGGGAAATGTCGCGGGCAAAATCTGTTAATAATATTGCGATTCCATACAAGTGAATCAGACAAATAAACCACCACGGATAAATCTCGTCGAATTGAATCAACCTTTTATTACCACAGCTACCTGCAAACCTAGATGAAGTTAGGTTTACCTCAAAACTTGCGCCCCAATCGATCACCAGTAAATAGGGTACAGGTGACAGTGCGCGGCCCGTAAGTGCCAAACCGTGTAGGGTACCTACACCTAGGTACGTGTGGTGTGGGTTGGTTGGTAGGTATTCAAGAGTTGCTTTTAGGTTGGAATTGAATGTGGGTGTTGAACAGTCTTAATGTTTAAATTAGTTTATTTTAGTGATGAAAAAAAAAACTTAATTAATTTTGTATGGTTGTGTGTCAAAACCAGCTGAAAATCCATTGCCAAAATGACCTTCATGATTTTTTACAAAAAAAATAAATAATCAACAGTCGATGAAATGCGTCAGACATGAAGTCTGAACATGAAATCAATAATTATAAATACACAACAATACATACAAATTCCAATCCCATATTCCAATTCATTTATAAGAAACATAAATAAAGGTGTTACTCCTACGAGCACCTGTAAACAAAAGTATCAAACAAGTCTCTGCTACTAAATAATTCAACTCAACGTATAATTTTGTACCAAAAAGACAGTAAAACAAAAAATAGCGCTGCTAACAACACACCGCCAGCGATGCCAGAGCGATGGCGATGCGATAGCGGAGCTAACAAAACGCTAACACAATCGTTTGTTTTTTTGTGACCGCCTAAATGTAAGATCTGATACTGTCGGTTAAGGCGTTGGTACACCGCGCTTTTGTTATGATAGTCTGAAGTTACAGAGAATTATAAAAAAAAAATCACAACATTATTATTTTTTGTTGTTCTTTTATTTATTGGTGTCAATACTGACAATTCACCATTCATTCACCATTCACATGATGCCTTGCGATTTCTATATAAATTAGGAGTACAACACATTATTTCGCCTGTCGTTGTGAAGACCAATAGGATTTGGACAAGCATTGGAAAGGTCTAGAAGGGTATGGAAGACCTAGATCAATACAACCTAATAACATTTATAATAACAAGCTTATCTTCAAGATCGTGTACCAAAACCGCCCAAAAATTAAGCCAGAAGTTCTATAGATACATTCCATACGTTTACTGCAACAAATTGTCCCAAAGCCGCGACCCGTCACGACGACACTCACATCCGGACATTCGGACACACTTCCCAGTGTACCACTAACCTAAATACAAAACACGCGAGCGTTTCCTGAAGGCTCAAGTCGTATCCGGTTCCGGTTGTAAAAAGCGAGCCGGTGAGGATCTGAGCAGGATGTTGAGTCCATGGATGTGACATCGAGTGGTTCGGCTTGCGTATAATTTTGAGTGGATGATTAAAGAGAGTGCAGATTTTAGAAGGTAAGGTTTTTCCGTAATTGGGTTTGTTCGGTAAGACATTTATTATTTAACTTAAAAGAAAACTTAGCTAACCTTTCAAGAAAGCCAACTAAACCTTTTAAGCTTAGATAGCAAAACGAAAATGAATCCTATCATACCTACTTAATACCTACTGTATTTTGTCCCAATAAAGTAGAATAAGTAAATGGGAATAGGCTTACACATATCGGCGAACTGTGGGAGTACATTGGTACACCCTCTGCCTAACCCTTCGGGAAAATCGGCGTGATGATATGATATGTAAAATAAAGTTGAACTAAAGTAAACATACAAATCTTCACATCTACGAAGCATTACCAAATAAGGTAAGGCATTATATTCCTCACAAAATGAACTACTCGTAGTTGGATTTGAAAGAAATATAATCTCAAGACATTACACAATAAAGACGTACATTCATTCCCAGCACCGCACCTGTCGCATCCAGCCGCTATATATCTGCGGCCGGCACGCAGGGCGGGTCGCCAGTCGACAATTTATTTCGCATTAGCGCCTTTTGTAAGAACCATTAGTCTGTTCCGATAAAACCCAATATATGCCGAACTTCTTTCTAGATTTCCATAAAACTGCTGAAGATTGTGCACGATAATGGCGGGAGTTTTATGGTTTCTAGAACGATGGAAGTATTTTTAAGGTTGGGGTTTAACGAGTGTGATACATAGGGACGCGGGTAATTTAATTTAAGTTAGCTGTCTTACTTTTTAACGCTATACTATCCACAGACTAAGGGTCTGCCCCCACGACTGGTTTTCGGGCCGATTATCGGGCTTATTTCCTATGGGGCTAGGCAGAAGCCACAGAACGCCACCTGCTACGAACCTAACCTACTCCTTTCTTGTCCCCACGTTCATACATCTGGTCATACAAGCACGCCGGTTACGAGTACTGCGCACCTGACCTTTCTGAAGAACCTCACAAATAAGGTCAGGGTAGGTCTTTATTTCTCTTCCCTACGTTGAGACTCAAATCTGCCACATAAATCTTACTACTAATGATAAAATTACCGCAAAACGGATATAACTCATTCTCAATTTCTCATTATGGAAAGTAGATAATTACTAGATCGATAATACGATAGTCTCTCAATACACCTAACCAATGTTTACTCCAAATGAAATGATCCGCACATTAACATAGTTAACATTACTACAAGCAGTAGAAGTTACAAAGTGCTCGAGCTCGCCGACTCAAGTTGAAGCACCAAATTAAATAACTTGACGTCACTTAGAGCTTACTTAGTACTTGTAGAGCTCGTGTTGATACTTGATATGTGTGCTGCCGCTCCGCTGTGAGGAGAGCTCCCTAGGGGTCGGATGTTACACAGTAAATTAAAACTATATTTTATAAAACAAAAAATATCCGTAAGAAAGATTACCTAGGTATATATAACGAGATTAAATTAAACCTGCACGATTTTGAAGCTTCAAAATAACAATTTATTTTTGAGACCTTGTAACTACGTATAGGGTTTAAGTGACATCGTAAGAAAAATTACCATGGATTAGATAAATAATTTAAGACACTCCTGAAATAACATTTTCCGTTGATTATAAAACAAAAATCAGCTATTCCACACGTATTAACCATATCAGTGACGCATCGCTAAATGGTTGAGAGTCATGAACTGAATCCACGTTAAAGATATTCGTTACGATGTCCCTTCCAACCCGAATGCATGCAAATCTATACTAATCTATACTAATATTATATCTATACTAATATTATAAAGCTAGAGTTTGTTTGTTTGAACGCGCTAATCTCAGGGACTACCAGCTGGAATTGGAAAATTCTTTTAGTGTTGGATAGTCCATTTCTTGAGGAAGGCTATAGGCTATGTAACATCACGCTACGACCAACAGGTGCTGAGCAGCGAGGGTGAAACCGCGGGGAACAGCTAGTACGTAGATAAAAATGAAGCCGAATTAATTGCTTGTTCTGAAACCATTTCAATCTTTTAAATTCCTAGTGCAAGGTTTATAAAAAAGAATTTATTGCAAAAAAATATTAATCTACCCTCATTAAAATTACTTTTACCCTCTTCTAAATGACTTTAACTCCCGCTAAATAATCCTTCATCAACCGATAGTAACAGCCTCATAAACCCTTAGCCGGGGGCATCCCTGATTGATGCAGTTGTCGCTCATTCAGCGCTTATAGCTCGTAAACCTGCGATACTACGATTACTTCTACTGATATCTGTTAAACGGCACACAGTAACAGAACAGAGATAATAGGGTAGGGATGACTTCTCTTTTACCAAAAAAAAAAAAAAAAAAAATACCATCACGCCTGTATTCCCCGAAGGGTTAGGCAGAGGTGCACCAATTTAGGTACACCCACAGTTCGCCGGTATATTCTCTCGTTCGTTGTTCGGTTGTTACTCTTTTACTTGAATTGGTATTTATTGAAGACGGTAAACGGGGTCTTTCTGATATATTTTTTAATCTCAAACACATGTAGGTCTGACTTGCTTTATACAAAGTATGTAACAAGCCACTTCTTTACAGAATCGAGTTTTTTTTAAATCGAGGTTACCTACTGTTGCATTGAATTATCTATTGCATTACAACTATAGATAATTTTGAAAACTATGTCATTTCATGGAAATGTCAATTATATCTAATTTAATTTATTTTTTTGGATTAATTATTGAACAATTAAGTTCATTATAATTATGATGAACAAACATGTAAGTACAATAGTTACACACATAAAACAAACACAAAAAATGAAAATAACAAGTAATTCTTTAACAATTAAGCTAAAAACTAAACCAAATGGCACCAAAATTAATCCACATCGCTGTCAACTAAAATGTGCCTAAAAGACAGGCACCAACGCCACAAAATTGTATAAATTAATTACCCATAGGTTGACAGATACAAGTGTCACATGCAAAAACGAGCGCCCGTATAATGAATGCAAACTACCGGCAAATAGACGAGCCATCCAAATTCCACGCATAGCTAATGTGGATCCTATTTAGCATAGCGGCTGTTTTCACAGGCGACGCCGGGCCATGTGATTAGTGATCATTATCTAATGCGGGAGCAAGAGTTATGGTTTTCCATTTATGGGTTAAAATATTTGGCCCCAATAATATCTATATTGGCGGGGTTGTTTTACACACCTCTTCACCCCTTTAGGGAATATAGGAAAGATGTTATGTGTGTTTCTGTAACTGAAATTGACTCTTAAAGCTGACCTGCTGCTTTTTTAAGTTGGTCGTTCATCTTACATAATATGTCGGTTATTATTGCTATCTTTACCTGCTATAAAACTGAAGAGTTCGTTTATTTTATTTTTGTTAGAACGGACTCTTCTCCGGAACAACTGTTTCGATTCTAAATATTCTTTTGCTAATAGGAAGCTACGTTATCCCTGAGACTTATAGACTACTAGCTTCTGCCCGCGACTTCGTCCGCGTCACAGTTGATGTGTTATCCTACGGGTACCGTACATTTTCCCGGGATAAAAAGTAGCCTATGTGTTATTCCAGACTATAATCTATCTTTGTGCCAAATTTCATCCAGATCCATTCAGCCGTTTAAGCGTGAAAGAGTAACAAACATCCATACATCCATACATCCATACATCCATACATACAAACTTTCGCCTTTATAATAGTAGTAGGATATTTATAGTCAGGAAAAATACGCATAAGAAAATTCACGCGGACAACTTCGCGTGCTGAAGCTCGTAATGGTATACAGCAGATATATGATATAATAATGGTACATTGTAGAGACACAGAATAATGCAAAATATTAAACATCACTTTCAGGACACATATTTTACAAGACCTTTAAAAAGATACACAGTGGGTGTAACAATACTAGTTGTACACTATTTCCTCCCCAGTATCGTACAGTTTACTGAAACGTGTTCCCAAAGGTAAAGCACACACGGACGGACACACTCAAGTTTCTCATAACAGCTGACGTCGTTGGCTGTAAGTGTATTACCTGCCTAAATGGATCATAGGAAGATAGGAACGACTCAGATCTTGACTGTGAACACTGACTATGTAACCTAACTAGGTTTTGTTTCTTAGAATATGCTGCGTATGTATCCTTACGCTTACATGGCTCAGCTTTTGTTGTTTTAGTAATAATTTCTTAAAAGAACCTTTTAAACTTGAAAAACTTATTCTAATTGGTAATGTCAATCCAAAGGAAAACAACATGAGTGAATTTATATTAAAATGATGTCTCCCAATGATGATTCCCAGGTCGGGCAAAAAGTGTTATTGGGTTTTTCCATTAGGAATTTCTCAGTAGCAGCCCGGAGTTTGGATTTGTGCCCGGTTAATGGCAATAGGCTCGCCCCCTATTACATGGGACCTAAATATACCGGCGAACTGTGGGTGTACCTAAATTGGTGCACCTCTGCCTAACCCTTCGGGGAATACAGGCGTAATGGTATGATGTCTAATTGACGAATAATGAAGTTTTTTTTTACAACACAGCTATCATTACAGGTTACCCCAAAATTAGTAGCGTGGTTCAATTATAGTGATCAATACTCGTAATCTTTCTGTATGATGAGACTACTTTTCTGGCAATGGGCCACAGACTAATATCCTTTTAAAAGTGCCATTCCAGTGCATAAAACTCTCGAAGCATTCATATTTATTAGCACAAATCTCTCAGCAAAAGCACAGCGCTCTCCATCATTACCCTAGCGAACTATCATGCCAACACGACAAAGAACTTCCATTTAAACAAGAATAAGTAGTCAAAGACACAATCTGCCGACAAAAGTCGCGGCTCAAAGGCAACACGACAGACTTTCATAAAAGAAACTTATGAATTTCTTTGCAAACGACACCGTTCCTAATTCTTCGCCTTTGGAACTTCTCAGGCTAATGACATAGCAATGCACTTAGCTCGATGCCGATGTCTTGCGGATGACTGTCACACTGTCGCCGAATGTTCAGGAAATAAAGGGCGATTGGACGTCAGAATGTTCGGGATTGCCATAGTGTAAATGTCTAGTTTATTTAAGCAGGATGGAAATTGCGTATAATTTTAACTATAAAAACTACTACTATCTGTTTTGTATTTTGTGTTATATGGAATATGAATATTTTTGTTTCATTTAATACTAAATCATTTTTATTAATCATTGTCGTGTACTAGGAGATCCTGCGCTCCATAACTTAGTGAGTACAGTCTAAAAACTTTTAAATCCATTTTATTTTTAACTCCATTACATTTTGGACACTAATATGGACAGTCAGTTGCTCGTCAAGTAACGTGGTTCAAAAAGGTAATGAATTTTAAATCTTATAAGATATTTAGAATTTAATGCATCATCTCAAGTGTCGGGCAGACTTCTAAAGTACGTTTAATTATCTAATCAAAATTTGACAGCTAACCGTGTATTTGGCGCGCAACTGACTAGCCAATAACAATAATATACGTGTACAGTATAGCTACATTTGCTCCCGACGATACTAACAGGCAAATGTGCGAGCTTATACATAAGTGTATCAGTTAATATTGAGTTACACACTAATTGGTGGGCAGGCTAAAAGGGCGGTGAGTTCGATTAGACGTTTTCATAATATTTTGATGCACAAAATGCATCGAAATTGTTTTTCTGATACCGGGTATTGGGGCCTGGAGATTACATTTTGTTTATTAAACTAACAAAAATACTTTAAAGAAACTAAGTAAATAATTCCGGTCTGGTTTTTATTTTGATTTCTCAAGTTTTTCCTACTTAGTAAAATTTTACGAGTTACGCAACGGTGTAACAAAACTCGAGCTCTTAGTCTCAAGACGGTAGGTTTTAGCCGTTTGGACTCATTTTAGACCACCTGCAGTTTCCCCCAGGAAACGTTCCGAACTAGCCGCATAAAAATATCTGCCAAGAAACTGTTTTAAGTTAATTAGTCTGCCTGTTTTTATGACGCTTTCTTGAGAACTCGCCTTTATAGGATTAAATTATGAAGCGTTATGGTGAGGTAATGACTTCATTAGGTGATGTTTATCTAGGATGTAATAAGGGTCACTTTATTGAGATTGTAATTTGAGCTGATTATGGTTGCGACATATGTTTTGAGTCTTCGTGTAATTTACAAACCATCATACCACGAAATCGTGCGAGTTTGTTAAGAACATAGTAAATTATATTTTTTCAATGTCAATGTTTTTATAATCTTGCTCTAAGTTTTTAAAGTCAAAGTCAAATCATTTATTTCAATTAGACCATAATTAGACTAATAAAAGGCAGTTTTTAACGGCAATTAATTAAAAATATTGAATCTAGTTGGTTAGTTTTAAAAATGTAATAAAATAAAATTATTTAACAATTTTAAGATTAAAAACAACTGTTTCATACAAAAATGCAACACGTACACGTCAACATAATATAAAACACATTATTTCGTTATTAATAACTGACGACAACCTGTTAACACTAGTCTGAAATCATATAATGAATAAATAGTTAAAGTTTTCGCTACAATGTCCCGTCTTTCCTGTGTAGGATTCCGTAGAATTCGTATCTGGTTGATAAAAATAAACTCGTCCTTTATTACAATAAGACGTACCATAATTGACATTATGTGTGCATCACATCTGCCTACCACCAAGAGCAGGCGCAGTTTAAACTCTATTTACACACATTATTCCAATCACCCGACTTTACGCCGAAAAATCTAAAAACCAAACGTTAGGGTGAGCACCCACTGTTATCGCTCGGATCAAAATAGGGTTAAACAATATAAATCACAATAAATATCGGTTCAGTGTGCATAAAGCGGTAATTTACGATTTTTGAACCCTCGCCTAATGCGTATGTGTGAACGGAGCAAAGATTATGAAAGAAAAATATTTACTTAATTAGTGAGTGTCCCGAGGAAGCTTTGGTTTGTAACAAAGGATTTGCATGGAAGAGATTAACTTTGTTGAGTCGTGTTGGTAAGATTATGCGAATGCTATGAAAACGGATTTTGTTTCGGTAAGCTGACAATGAATAGAATAAAAACTGTCCGCTGCTTTAAATACACTTGAAAAGTTTGTTTTGCTAAGATAATATTTTTAATTAGACTAAAAAAAAACAATATTTCATAATTATATTCACAGCTATGCTTGTTTGGGGGGAAGTGAAAAATTATTTATTTTTAAACTCCTCTAATTTGTTCTAATTAATATCGTTGCGGGATTCAAGCTAGTTGAATCGTCGTTGAAATTATAACATGAAGCTCGTAAGTCCTGGAGAACCAGGACTTACGAGCTTCATGTTAATTTTGGCTTTCAAGAGTTGCATAGAATGGGAAAATTGTGGCAGGTTTGTCCTATTAAAAAAAAACCACAGCAATGTTTCCTCTTATAATAAAAGGCTCTTTTACCAACGTTAATACGTATTTTTCTACAACAACAGCGGCGCAATTCGGACACTTATACGTCCCATCATTCCCATCTCTTTCCCCTTTCGGTTTCTAATTTATGCGTCCGTTGTCTGGCCGTCCCCCTCCGTATGATGTCGCCGTAAATTCGGCACAAATTGAAAGTACTATTACAAAACGGATACGACAGAAGGGCCATATACTGCGATAACAAGCTCGGACGTCGGAGCGGCAAATAAAAAAGAAATCAATTAGTCGAGCATAGTTTTACAGTTCTGGAGTTTTATATTTTAGTTTCTGTTTTTAGAACTGTGCCAGTTTATTGAAACATACATTCAATAAAGAAATAAGTAAAATTGCCTGAAAAGGGGAACTAACAGTGAATTATTATCTATTTTAATTTCAGTTTTTAACTCATTTTACATCTTCACTCAGTAGCATTGTCAGCATATTTTTTTATTATTGTTTTTGTTTTTTATAGAAACGAAATATATTTTTAAGTAGTGAGATACTTAAATAGCAATAGTGAACCTTTTGTAACGCACATTTTATGGTTTACTATTGTTAGTGGCCGAGTGCCGAATGCCGAGCGGTGATTCTTTATCGCTAGGGTTGATGACGACCCTTAATTTTATTTATGCTCGTGACACGTGCCATTGTGTGCGGCTGTGGTCGCTGGTTGACGCGCGATTTGCTTTGAGCTTGTTATTCGTCGGAATTAAGTGCTGATAATGTTAGGGAATTAATTAATCGTGTGGAAGAGGAGATTAGATACGACATTTTTTGAATTGATGGGTCTTCTAAAAATAAAAATATTGTTTACAGTTAAATGTGTAGCTTGATATTAAACTGTTTGTAGACGGGTGACTGCTTCACATACATTAAATTATCATTATTTTAATGCAAATCGTGTGAATATAATCCACCACTTGCATCATAACAAACTGAATTCATAGTCGCCATTATTTAGTCGTCATCAAATCCGTGTTGGTGGTAGCAAGTGACGTCACGTGACGCGGCGGCCATTAGCCAGTAATGCGGGATCGGATGCAAATCGCGCGGGGCCGCGGCTAATTTATCCGCGCGTAAATTTGCGCCGGATGCGGACGCGTGTCCTCCTACGCGGATCATATACTGAGGGCACGAGTACTCAGCGAAAGTTATTCGGTGCTATTCGGAGAGAAAATAATATTTAAAGATTTTGGAAACGAGCGAGTTACATTTCGTAACTAAACTAGAAGAAGGCCAAAGGTTTTTTTTATAATTTTTGTAGTGAATATTTTATTAGGTACTTTATTATGGTTCTTTCTGCTCATTGTTGTTTAGAACGTGACCTTAAAGTCGTAGACAGTTCCCTACATTTTATTTTTCAACAAAAATAAGTAAATAGTTACAAACAATGTAAATACACGACCATGTTTACTTTTATCATGCTGTGCTATTCTATAAAAATCTCTCTTGGTGATGTGAGATTGATTTGAGTTGTCAGTGAATAGTATCGGGAAATGGACAGCTCACCTGGAGCTCACTTCACCTATATTCACTGAAGCTGATTTGTACAGAATAGACCGACTGGACTAAGTGACCTTCAGTTTCCTTGCTTTGCAATACCTACCTTATTCTTATTATTTTCAGGCTAAGAATAAGACCAACATACCTAACAAAGCTTACCGATACAGAATTCCATGGTATTGTGCACGAAATTCCCTGTGACTTACTACAATTTGCTGTGTGCCGTACAATGTGAGATCGGATGCAAATCGGACGGAGCCGCGACTAATTTATCCGCTCGTAAAGCGCCGGACGAGCGGTAGCCCTTACGTAGGGATGTGCGGAGAACCGGGGAGGTGACCCGTTAGTTATGCTGTATTAGATACTGCTGCAGAGAAGTTGAAACTGTGCGGTTGTACCAAGACTAGTGTATAGATTTAAATTGTCTGTATTTTAAGTGGCTGAATTAAAATCACGATCTAATAGGATTAAGGCTTCGATTCATCGTACATAGAGTCAATATTTATTTTATAAAGTGGTTTGGTATTAAGTTTATACCGCATGACAGCATTGTCTCTTCGACAAAAAAGAATTGTGGTTTTGCCTAACAAGTCTTGCAGTTTTTACTCACAAAAGATTTTTTTTTAAATAGTACACTTCCAATATGCACAAAATAAAATTAAACACACATCATAACATACCATCACGCTTGTATTATCCGAAAGGTTAGGCAGAGGTGTGCCAATGTAGGTATACACAGTTTGTTGGTTAGTTTAGGTCCCATTTAATATGGCGCCAACCTACTGCCATTACCGGGCACAAATCCAAACTCCGAGCTGCTACTGGGACTTTCATTGAAAAACCCGATAATACTCTGTTTGACCTGCGGATTGAAGCCAAGACCTTTAGCGTAGCAGTCGCGCTTAGGACCACTAGGCTCACAAGAAAGCCAGAAAAATAAAATAACAAACAATATAAATAATTCCTTTACGCCAGACTACATCCAAACAGTCTCCAACAACACCATAAGATGAGCATGTCCAGTGCCAGTATGACGTCATTACGGTGACGTAGGTACCTGGTAATAAGGGGCGGCATGCAAATGGCGAGGGGCTCGCACTAATTCAACTGCGTGTAAATTTCGCTGTCCCGGATGCAAGCTCCCCTACTGAAGCACATGTACAATTATATGCAGTCCTTGTAGTGATGCCGGATTTGATACCAACGTGTGGTGCTTCAGGATTTTTATAAAATAACTACGTCAAATATGGCTGTAGACATTAATAGTGTTCTTTTCTTTATTTGTAAAATAAAATTAGAATAATTGTAATCCTTTATATGTCTTGGTATGTACCAAGTAGCTAGTCCCCATTGAGTTTGGCCGCTTGATGTACAACACCGATTTTGACATCTAAGTGAAAACTTCTGTAGAAATACAGAAAAATTCTAACAGTGTTTATACATAGATGATTTTTTTTTTTTTTTTTTTTTTTTTAAATATCTTGGGACAACTCACACACGGCTATCTGATCCCAAGCTAAGCAGAGCTTGTGTTATGGTAACCAGACAACTGATATACATACTTATATAATTTATAAATACATACATATTATAGATAAATCACACCCAGACACAGAACAAACAATCATGCTCATCACACAAAGTTTGTCCTGGGTGGGAATCGAACCCACGACCTCCGGCTTAGCAGTCAGGGCCACTAACCACTAGACCAACAGGCCCGTCACGATTAAAATAGTAAATGCAGTCTTTTTGATTTTTTTATAGCAACAGCATACGGGGTGGCAGGGGCAGGTGAACGTCCATATATTTATACCATGCAAGTGTTGCAATTTTGCTTTTTTCCGGGCAAAAAGTTATCATCCCTAGTAAAAGATTTCGTTACGATGTCCCTTCCACCCCTTTAAACATTAAAATTCGCTTTTTAAAAGATGTCCAAACGGTTTTACAGTCCTCGCATCCAAAGCTATAATTTTTTAAGAAAAAGCATTGAATGCACCGTCGTTACCGGGACGACGTATATCTTTCGTTCCGTTGAGCGCAGTACACATAGCTAATGAAATTTTCATACGGAATGTACGCTAGGTGGCACCTCTGTGCAACTTTACCGTTAATTCCAACCGTTATTTTTTATCGATGGAAAATAATGGTTTGTTGTTCACAGAATCGGGTGTACGCCGGTAATTTTTCAATGAATTTTTGTAATGAAGAATTATGAATTGATTTGGGAACTAAGGTTATATTTTTGTCGGTAATCCGTTTAGGAGTTGTGCCTACATCTGTGTTTTGTGTTCGAGCTTGGTTTTTACCCACGATGGAACGTTGAAGGTATATGCTTTTAGGGTGAGTGATTGTTTGTTTGTTTGTATGTTTGTATCATTTATTGTTTCAAAACTATATGAGTGTTCTTTTATTCATAGGTTATAAGAATGTGGCTCATAGACTTACGATCTTACAAAAATGGTTTCAAATATTTTTTCAACATTTTTTTCTTTTAATTAAAAACGTATCCAGCCATACATTTTATCATTCAAATGAACCGGAAAGAAATAACAACTGAAAACAAAGGGGAATCCTTAACAAAAAACGCATAGTTATCTAATCTCAATCCTTATTAGCATGAAAACAAAAAAAAAGTAACTAAAATTAATTAGTCCCCTTACAACAAGTCTCATTCAGGAAACTTTAACGCTCATCGCGTTGTGGGCGACAGTATAAATTAAAAGGGAACGATTAATTCTTCGTACTAACATAACATTTACATTTTCCCGCATTTACAGGGGGGGGGGGGGGACTTTTGATAAGGTAGGGGGCTAATTTCATACAATTGTATCGTTGAGATTAAAGGGGTACTTTTTTCGATCGTGCTTAGGGCAAGTACCTTTACAATTTGGTCATAAAATATGCAGTTGTTGAAGGTTTTATGAATAGCTTCAGCAGACGAAGCCGCGGGGCTTCGTCTGCGTAGAATTCAGAATTAAGTTCTAAAACATAACCCGTATCTATACCTATTTGTCCCCAATTTTAGCTAATTGCAATCAGCCGTTTAAGCGTGTCAAAAGAGTAACAATTATCCATCCATCCTCATAAACTTGTAGTAGTATGTTCGCTGACCTTAAAATGAAAATAGTTTAATATGACATGCGTGCTATCTCTTAGGCTGTCTTGTGGGCCTATTTCAATTTTTGGGGTCTCGCCCCCCTTTCTATTCCCAAACCACTGCAATTCCTAGAAATCAAAATCAACATTGGCAACCACCAGAAAGACACCGAGGCAATGGATGAATGTAACCTATCAATGTATCCTGCTACTCTATGTGTTAAAGGATTTATTGACATACGGATACTACATTATATACCCAATGTTTAGTTTGTTACAATCAACGAGCACATTGACGCATGCGAGTATTACAAACAGACGTAGGTTTAAAACATGCAGTTTTATTTCCATGACAAAGCTGTATCTATTAAACTGTTGATGTCACTCAACAAAATAAACCAAAAAAGCCCTATATAAACTAGTCACTATACTTTTATGGAACTGTATTTTTAAAACATGAAACTCAATCACACCGGCTCTAAGCACACAATACGGTTTCCATCACACGCGTGCACAGACGAGTTGAGTCCGATTCTATTAGTGCCAAAAATCGGCAACACGAACAAAAATGTCCCCTGGCAACCCCCACAAAAAGTAAGCTTGAACATACAGGGGGACAAATATCCATTAATGGGTTTGAAATCGAAGTGGAACCAATGTTGGTGTGTTCAGCCAATGTTGGGTGCGATTGAGTGATAGATATCGTTCGATGTCTACGTGAATAAACTTATGTTATCTTCGTAATGAAAATGAAAACCTTTTACGCTTCAATTATGTTTTGATTATTAATAGTTATTATTTTAAATGTTGCGTGTCAAAAACATGCAGTATCCTATGGTTCCTTTTATGCAATCTCACGGTTGGTATTTATTGTAATCTTGGAGTAATAAAATAAAATGAAATTAAAAATATCTCAATCTCTCTATCTCACCACTCAAATACGATTTTCTAACAAACATTGTTACAAACATTGGCCACTGTCTGCCTGCCTATAAAACGCAGATGCATTTGCCGTGTTAAGAGAAATACTTTTCATAATATACGAGCATTTTATTGTCTCGTAAAACTGGTAGATGATATTATTATTATTTATGAACTGGTATTTTTTAAGGCTGGTATTTTTATGAATAAAATGAGTAAGAAGTATATTTTATATGAAGGTGTAAAAGACTGAAGTTCTTTTATTGTAACTAACTGACTTTTGACGCAGCACCGGGAGATAGCACTTGCAGAAAGATGTTTCAGTTTTACGGGTTCTCATTTGTTCATCATTTTCATGTGACAAACAAATTTGTTACTATTTAACGACACAGGTTAAGTCACTCCATGTAAAATACTGATGTTAAACTACATCTAAAAGTCATACAATTAAAAAGACTTATTGTTATCTGAAATATAAACTCACCAGAATCAACATGGCAAACACCAAAAAAGTGCAGAGGTAATGAAGTTCGATGATTTCCGAAAAAACGATTCAACTATCTTAGATTCCGCAACGAAATTAATCAGAAAAGAACAGCAGGGAGTCAGACAAAACATGACTACCACCATAACGTGTGCAAATCTATAAAAGTGACAGAAAAATAGCAGTAATAAAAACAAAAGCATATGATATCCTCCATTAGTGTACCACCATCAAACGAACATAAAACATGCCATAAAATATAATCAAACACACATCGATACGCGGCCATTACCCACAATGGCGGACAAACTTTTTATTACGACCAGATGCGGTCACAAACGGGTATAGTTACGGAGATTTGTCCCAAAATACGGTGAAAAAGTTTATTATTAGCGAAAGTTCTGTTTGTGCGTGATTAACTGTTTACTGGAAGAGGCTCGGGGGTTGTTCATCGGTCACTGGGTTAGAAGAGATTCGATATGAGATGCTTTGTCAATCCTTTATAGGTTACATTCGCTGGTCAAAGTGTTATTGGGTTTCTACCAGACTGCGGCATAACCAAAAGGAGGGTTATGATAGGCTCGCCAATCTTTTTTTGGGATTTAAACTCAACAGACGAAATGTAAGGGGCAGTTTCGGTAACTTATAGAATGATCGTATTCTAATCTTAGCCTTAATCTGTCAAAAATACCTCTATCTTACCCACGTTTGTGGCAAATTTTTGTCATTGTCACTGAAATCAGATTGCGAGTAGATTTTAAACGTTTACAATTACGAGACTCGGCCTTCTGTAAACCTCTATCCAACCCTTCGGGGAGACATAGAAAATCATAGCGAGACCTTTTCCCAGCCGTGGGTACGTATAGTAAAGAGGTGATATATAAGGTGTAGTATAGTATAAATGGTGTAATTGTAACAGTTAACAAGCCATTCCAATTTTCATTAAAGTTAATTTTGTACCATGGAAACGTACGAATGAAACAGAAAGGATCACTTTCACATTTAAACCGTAAATGTATAGCCAAGGAACGAACATAATACACCGGCCTTCGCCCTTTTTAAGGAGATTAATACAGAGTAAGCCTTATTTTTGTATGCAGAGAGGATTATGAGCGGCAGGCGAAATGTTCATGTATGGAATGTAAAGGAATTCATGTCTACTGGGCTGGGAGAAAATGGATAACCTTTCAATGATAATAATATTATGACCCTTATTTCGTGGATAAGTAGGACTGAAAGCGACTCGGGGATTTTTTATTTGAAGTTGATTCTCTAACTAGCAATTCCATCATGTATCATGGGTGCGTTTATGATGATACCTAAATAAATACTCTTTTAGACAAACAACCAGACCAGAATATTTGGTTCGCGCCGGTAACATTCCTTGACACGTAGTACAGCAGCTTTATAAAATATTGTAGATGTATTATAACCCTCTATCCGTATAAACCTTCCTCGTGAAGCACTCTATCTATTGATGAGTTTAAATCCGTTGCGTATTTAAAAGATCGAAAAATACAAAGGGACAGACGGCGGGAAGCGACTATATTGTATACCATGTAGGATATACCATCCCATCACGCCTGTATTCCCCGAAGGGTTAGGCAGAGGTGTACCAATGTACACCCACAGTTCGCCGGTATATTTAGGTCCCATGTAATAGGGGGCGAGCCCATTGCCATGTAGGGATATATTTTTACATAGCTTAGCTCATACAAACAAAAACATGCAAATGAAACCAAAACCAACATCATTTACATTTTTTTCTCTTCCTACCCACCTAATTCTTAATGACTCAAAACGCATCATCAATTAATTAATTAAAATACTCTTACGTGTTAGCATTAGTCATTCATCATAGTAGGCACGGTATAATTGCGACCCCCGTTCACGAGACCCTCGGGACCGTGGGAAGGGACCTTTAATTGAACTACCCTTATAATAAAATTTAATCTTTGGGCTCTTGTCTTATCTGCGTTTATTACTTAAGGGTTTGAGATATGGATTCATATTGGATTGTGCATTTCTTGTGATGTCTAGAAGTCAGGAGTCTTTGAAGAAAAAATATTCTTGATTTAAATATTGGTGAGGTTCTTCGGAAAAGTCAGGTGTTTGAGCATGGACGAGGTGAAAGGAGTATGTAAGGATCGTAGCAGGTGGCGGGCTGTAGTTTCTGCCTACCCCAATGGGAAAAAGGCGTGAATCTATGATAAGTATATATTTTTTTCTTACTTTAGTATTTCTTAAATAAGAATATTTATTATTATTGTGTTAAAGTTTAACACAAGTTAAACGGTAGAGGAACGACATTTTCCTGTCTAGTATTAAACTGAGATTACGAATCTAATTTAGCAATTTGAAAGGTAATTCTGAAACTAGGGTCTAAAATGCAAACCCATGTAATGACAACATAATTAATTTATTTAATACATACGTAATGTATATTAAAACAGAGTCTTGGTGATGGATTTTAAATTATGTGGTGGTATTTCTATTAGACAAAAAATCAAGTTTAGGTCGTATTATTAACAAACCCCTGACGGGTTTTTTTATTAGAAACCTACATAGGTGCATAGCACAATCATACATCATTTCGAACCGTAACGCCAATCCAAAAAACTCGTACCAAATATCGATAGGTATTCAGCATAAACGTTGAGTACAACTTGCCGTCGT
The DNA here is from genome assembly GCA_932526535.1 of Caradrina clavipalpis. NCBI lineage: Eukaryota > Metazoa > Arthropoda > Insecta > Lepidoptera > Noctuidae > Caradrina > Caradrina clavipalpis. The sequence goes on along the minus strand of OW052104.1, from coordinate 15,137,509 downwards.
TATTTAAATCCGGTGAAAGTAAGGAACTTAACAACTATAGACCTGTTTCAATACTGCCAGTTCTCAGTAAGGTGTTTGAAAAGCTATTACTCAATCAAATGTTACGTCACTTTAATAAAAATTCCATCTTTCATGACCAACAGTACGGTTTCACCAAAGGGCGTTGTACAACTGACGCCGGTGTCTCCTTAATTAAAAACATTTTTAATGCCTGGGAGGAAGCACAAGATGCCATTGGAATCTTTTGCGACCTCTCCAAAGCGTTCGATTGTGTGGACCATGAGACACTATTATTGAAACTGGAGCACTATGGGATTAGAAACACATCTCTTGATTTAATAAGATCATACCTGGAAAACAGACAGGTTAAAGTTCAGGTGAACGGCGTGAACTCATTGGGGTCTGAAATGACAATGGGCGTTCCTCAAGGTTCGATTTTGGGTCCATTTCTCTTTTTAGCATATATAAATGATTTGCCACAATTACTGCAAAAGCAACCTAATATGGTGTTATTTGCAGATGATACGTCATTAATTTTTAAGATAGACAGACGTTCTAGAAGTCTTGACGAAGTTAATAACTCAATTCTTCAGGTTCAAAATTGGTTCACGGTAAACAATTTGGTACTAAATGAAAAGAAAACCAAATGTATTAGATTTTCTTTACCAAATGTTAAAAATACCGCATGTGACCTCATACTGAATGGCGAAAAACTGGCTTTTGTTAACAAAACGGTTTTCTTAGGAATCACGCTAGATGAAAAATTACAATGGGGACCACATATAACATCTCTTGCAGAGCGGCTAAGCTCAGCAGCTTTTGCTGTTAGGAAGATTAGACAGTTAACAGATGTCGATACAGCGCGTCTGGTCTATTTTAGCTACTTTCACAGCATTATGTCGTATGGCATTCTACTGTGGGGTCGGGCTGCTGACATTGAATCCATATTTATTTTACAAAAGAGAGCTGTCAGAGCCATTTATAATCTCCGTCGCTGCGAATCTCTTAGGGAACTATTTAAAAAGATTAATATTATGACAGTGCCTTGTCAATACATTTACGAAAATATTATGTATGTAAGAAAAAATTTACATCTTTTTGATAAAATAAGTGATAGACATAATTTTAATACTAGAAATAAGGACAAATTAGCTCAACCATTTTTTAGATTGTCCAAAGTGCACTCATCTTTCATGGGGTACTGTGTTAAATGTTACAATAAAATACCTAGTGATATATTAAAATTAAATGAAAGAAAATTTAAAAATTGTATTAAAAGCACACTTTGTAAACAAGCATACTACAAGTTAGAGGATTATATTCAAGATAATAATGCTTGGAAACATGCTGGTCTTGCTCCATAGGACAATTTCAAGTCTTGACAAAATCAACTGGTTGCTTATTTAATCATAAAACTAATTTGTTTTGACCAATAATTGTTTTTCTCCTCGACATTAATTCTACATTTGAGTTTGACTCACACACTGATTCGTTGTCTTTGAAATGTTAGAAGAATTATCTACGATCACAATATTGGCGTTAAATAATATAATTAATTTAGCTTTCATTTCTAATTTGTGGCACTGAGTACGTATTGTAGTACTTTGAGTGACTTTTTATTTTTGATAGATCGTTTTGACATTTATATATTTTTTTTATGGAATGAATGTAACTATACAACTTATTGTAATACATTGTTATTTAAAAGAGTATGTATGGAGTTTCTTGCCCGTTCTTCTCCATACGAAACTACCTCTTGGAATGGGCAACTAGATTCAATATTAATGATTTTTTTATGTAATGACGTTCAAAAGTGCCTTTTAATGGCCTAATTGAAATAAATGATTTGACTTTGACTTTGACTTTGACCGTCGGCCACTATGCGGAATCACCGGAGTGCTGCCCCCTAGCGGCCGATTATGAAAAGAGTCTGATGAATAGACCGACCACGCTCTTTTTTATTTATTTTTTATTCGAGCACGGATAAAAGTTTGGTTAGGTTTGGTTCACATTGATGTATTGTGAGTTGGAAGTAGAATTTTTGAATGCCATTGTTTATTGGTGTTCTAGAGTGAGTTAGTATGCTAAAGGTGGCATGTCTGGCAAGCGTTTTTGGAGTTCGAAACACTATGCTACGCTCTAAAACAAGGATAGCTGACGTGGCTCAAAAGTTTGCTCAACTAAACTGGGACTGGGCTGGACATGTTTACTGCATGTCAGAAAAACTGTGGGTCCGAGTAGCACAAAGCTGGTGCCTTTACACAGTGAGTCAGGGTCGCAACAGATCACGAAGGAGATAGAGGGACGAACTAATTATATACATTCCTCCAAAATTGGAGAGATAGAGCACAGAGACGTGAAGGATTGAAGGACTGTAGAGAGGCCTTTGCCTAGATGTGGACTGACAAAAAGTAATGGAAAAATAGCCTCACTCTCATAGACTTAAGTATTTATTAGGCAGTTGGTTGTCGCATCTAATTTTGATAGTTTCATGTTTGTTATGGTTTTTTTTTGTAATAATACGTATTTGTAGAGAATGTGTTGCCTGTTTCGTTTAGTTCCCGTCAGTCAATATGCTTACGCCTTTACAATCAAAACTCCGCTAGGGTATGCATAAACACACACAGCATAACACGCGTAGTTTTCATTGGGTGAGCAGTGAATGTGCGGCAACTTTGCCTCTTGTGGCTAACAACTCGCGTCTCATAGGGATCGCCTTTTGTCCTATTTTTCTGTGCCCTGAGTTACAGCTTACAGAAAAATTGAAAAATTATGTCTAAAATGTTTATGATATTTTTCAAGCTCTAAACACATACCATCACGCCTATATTTCCCGAAGGGTTAAGCAGACGTGCACTAATTTGTACACCCACAGTTCTCCGGTATGTTTAGGTCCTATGTAATAGACGGCGAGTTTATTGCACTAACTTAGAGCCATTACTGAGAAATTCATAGAAAAACCCAATAACAGTTTGGTCGACCTGGGAATCGAACCCAAGACCTCTAGCTTAGCAGTCGCCCTTAGCACCACTAGGCTAATGAGGCAGTTGTTAATATTTCTTCAATCTCAAAAGCTATTAGAGATGACAGTGTAGTGTTATGCTCTCTGTGTCTATAGATATCAAGGTTTCTTGAACGACAAACAACAGAATTAATAATACGACAGTTGCCAAACGGGCGTAAACTGATATGATTGGTTGTTAATAATTCAGTCATACATAGTGTCAGCCGTGATAGGGTATCACGGCTGACACTATGTTACAATATGTTACATACATTTCTAGTTGCCACTGACAAAGATATGTTACTATGTTAATTGAATGACTAATTATTTCTTAATTAATTACATTATTAGAACATAGATTTCTTGCTACAATATATGTAGGTACCTTGACGCCTCTTTTATGAAATAAGCAGGTTACTACACTAATGTTAATTTTGTTATCTATTAAACACTGAAAACATCAAAAACTGCCTCGTTAACCTAGTGGTTCTAAGCGCGACTGCTATGCTAGAGGGCTTGGGTCCGGTTCCCAGGTCGAGCAAAAAGTGTTGATGGGTTTTTCTATGAAATTCTCAGTAGTAGCTCGGACTTAGCAATTGTGCTCGGTTAATGGCAATAGGCTCGCCCCCTATTACATGAGACCTTAACATACCGGCGAACTGTGTGTGTAGATTAGTACACCTCTGCCTAACCCTTTTGGGAATACAGGCGTGATGGTATGTTATTAAACACATTTAAAATGAAGCTTGAAAATTGATTATTGTTCAATATTAAGAAATGACGTAAATAGATCAAAATATTCTCCAAATATAAACTGTTCAAAATACACAAAACCAAAATATTAATATTAATGCAACAAGTAGACTCCGAACTTTGATTTCTGGTGAAAGTCTTGACTGACGGCTTTTGTCGTGTTTTATTATTAATGCTCTGCTGTAGTTTAGATGTGGACTGGTAACAAGGTTCATTACTTACCTAGATAAAATAGTATTATTTCAATTTAGGGCTAGAAAAAAAAAAAGTCTGTTTGTCTAGATTTCGGTTATGTAATATTGAATAACATCATTAAAACAGTTTCATGATCGACACACACACAAGACACATGTTCAGCATTAGAAATAATAATTTCGAATGCAGAACTTAGCGTCTTTCACAGTATGGACCCATTAACCATCTAGATTTGCTTGTATCTTTCCAATTATGGGACCCTCCTTTGCGTCGCGCAGTCGGGTAATAATACTTATAATATTATAAAAGTAAAGAAAAAACGATTGGTATTTCACGAATGAAATACTTTTATTAACTTTGGCAAGTTATTGCCACTTCAAACAATGGCTTAAGTCCTAAACTTTGATCATATTCCACTAAATATTATTATCGATAAAATAATGAAAAAACTTCTAAAGGCCATTGAGTGTGTCGAAAAATCGGTCCGAGCCGACGATATCCATAAAAATAAATGATCGAAAAATTCTCCAATAGCTATCACCTGATGCTTTGCGCGCCGACCTTGGACCCCGACAAACATTTACATCACAACGAAATCCATTGCGCGGTATCTAAGCGAACAGTAACAGTTATTCGTGGTTCCGCCATCAATGGAATGGGGATGAGTCGATAAAGTTGGCAATGTCCTAATTTCGTGGTAGGGCTGTCAGAGCGAGTAATACGATCGCTTTTTATCGGTGCGTCTGAGACAACCCGATCTTTTTATGCTAAAGAATCTTTTTTCTTATATCACAGAAGTATATAATTTCTTTTGTAATTTAGACGATGAATGTATTTTTTGGTTCATTAAATAGGAGGAAAAGAACAGCTGGGGATTCCTTTATTATATTTTGTTACATTAAGGAAAGGAATATTAAACTGGGACTTTTTGTCTGCGTGGCTTGTAGGAATGGATTATTTGAAATGGGTCAATGGCGTTAACGTAAAATATATTGTTTAGAAATTTTACATAGTTAGCTTTTTGGAAATTATTACCAGCTTATGTCCATGACTTCGTTTTCGTTCGCGTGAATTTTGATTATCGCCAATGTAGACGAGGTCACGGATTATGAAGTAGCCTATGTACTTTGTTGAGGTTCAAGCTTAGTCTGTGCTTTAATCAAAAAATATTCAATAGCTTAGCTGTGAAAGTGTAACAAAATCACTTTCGGTTTTATAATATTAGTATGGGTAATTTACTGTTTCTCAGGGGCAGTAAGAGTTTACGTAAATTTTCGAGTTACGAGTCAAACAATAAGGTTTGCTTTGCATGTGGCCATAGTAGGCGTATGAAAGTCACGTACACATTCAGTCTGCCTAAATCACTACGTTTTAATTACAGGAATGTTTAATTAGCACCCAACAATTAGCGTTAACATCATCACAAAAGCCTAACAAATTCACTTTATAATAACAAACTCACACCTTTCAAACTATAACCAACTAAAATTAATTACTAAACTAATGATGAAAACAAAACAAAGGTAAAACTTATTAATTTAATTACGATAACTATTAGTGCCATTAAATTAGTGGCATTCGTTAGTTTAATACATGTTAATGATCCCTCCCAAATTGAATGGGGTATGTTTGTCGTTAGTTCTGAACGTGGGGGGTAGTTGTATTGTCTTTGGTAATGGGGTAGGCAGGTATCTTGGTCGTATCGTTTATCGAAGTGGTTAAGTGATATCAGCATGCGATTGAATCTTTCGAAATGAAGGTTCTGCATCCAGAGTAAGTACTTATCTACGTGTATATAAGAATCGAGGTCGAATGGCCCAGTAGTTAAGGTGCCCGCCTCTCTTGCATGAGGTTTTGGGTTTGATATATATATTATGGAGTACTCATGCAAAAATTGAAAAAGACTCATGAGAGTTTGTTAGACTTCTTTTCTTGAGAATTTATCTTAGACATTACTGACAAATATAAATGAAAAAAATATGAATCCTGGATTGAATAATAAATAATATAAGACTGAAATCGCCAATCCGCTTGAGCATGTGAAATATGCTCGAGGCTATATGGGAGGAGGCCTTTGCCCTGCAGTGAGACAATATTAGGTTGGTATTATTAATATTTTATTTCTATAACTCCGTCTATAGTAATAATCTCAATACGTGATAGTGCAATACTTCTAAAATAAACTTAAATAAATGCCTCATTTTAGTAGTAACATTTCAAGGAAAGTAGCCAGCCTATTGCTCCTAAGCGCGACTGCAAGCTAGAGGTCTTGGGTTCGATTCCCAGATCGAGCAAAAAGTGTTACTGGGTTTTTCTATGAAATTCTTAGTAGCAGCTTGGAGTTAGGATTTGTGCCCGGTAATGGCAATAGGTTATTACTGGGTCCTAAACAAACCGGTGAACTGTGGGTGTACATTGATACACCTCTGCCTAACCCTGCCCTCCGGGGAATACAGGCGTGATGGTATGTAAGTGTATGTCAAGAAAAGTTTCAGACGTCAATATTCAGCCGTTTTCTGTAATCAGTATGTGTGACCCCTACAGCAATATACACTGTCCCTAAGAAATAAAAACCTTCGGGTACTGAAACTTTTTACTGATATACAGTCGCGCGACTTTTGGAGAGAGCGAGCAATCAGCCGGACCGATCTCTTGGAGCCCTGCTTATCCCCACCAAGTTAGGACGCGCCTTACATATACACCGTTATCCAATAAATCGCTGCTCAGATGGCTGCGGATTGGAAAAGTATTTATCTAGTTTAAGAGTTGATCATATGTCGGTATGGCCCAATGGTTACGGCGCCTGCCTCTGAGACATAAGGTTGTGGGTTCAAATCCGGACAAGTACCAATATGACTTTTTTAATCGTGGATGCATTAACCATCTTATAAACTCACATACACAAACAGCCAGACCCGGAACCACTATCTGTAGGTCATACAAATATTTTTTCCGTGCGGGAATCGAACCCGCGACACGCAACGCAGCAGTCGATCGCTCGGCTACTGCACAAACCGTGTCGTCGTCAATTATATGTATTTTAAGTTTTTGTTGGACATCGCCAACATCGGAAGTAAAGTAAGTCCGAAAAAGCCAATCCGCCTTGAGCAAGCGTGGTGATTAATGCTCGTGTCTTTTTTGTATGAAAGGCTGATATTTTTTACATTTTTAACGTATGTAGAACAATTTTAATCCAAACGTTTCTGCTCATCACATAAAGATACAACGAAAAAATATCAAAACTGTATCATGTAGTTCAAAATAAAGTATAAATCCCCACAAAGTTTTCATTTTCAACGCTTGTTTGCAACGCGCGTAGCAACCGTAGCGGTACGTAGCATGAAAAAAACCGCTAACAAAATCCCTTGGTGCAGTCCCAGACGGCGTAGGCGGCGTAGCGCTCCGTAGCGCTATGTCGCGGGTACTATAAAAGTTGTGTGCGGAGTTAAAAATACTGAATGAAGTTTCTTTAGAGGCACGCGTTGAGTGGGATCTGATCTTGTGGTTCTGTATGTTAGGTTTGATGAAGGGTTTAAAATTGTTTATTTAATATTACTCTTGTATGATCCTATAGGTGCGTGCAATTCCATAATTAATTTAAATGCAATAATATAATTGTCTAGTGACCTTGTCCTTTTTTAATCGTGCATTGGTAATTTGCTCTTGATCTTATGATAAAGATGCTTTTATCAAAGTTTATTAGAGTGTTTTTATTTTTGTAACTACCGTGATGAGAACATTTTTTTTTTTATAACAGTTACTTTGTTTCCCAAATCATTTATTTTTGTAGAACATCTGGAATTTCAGACTCATAATCCTTCAATAATAAATAGTCCGCTTTACAAGGGAACCCTATAAACACACACACACCCCCACACGTACACAACACACACACGTGGTCCCCAACGTCTCGACACTCCATAGTTGTCGCGAAGTTTGTCCGCAAGAAATGTTTTATTGAGCTCTGTATGAGTTTGTACTCAAAATGTTATCAAACTGTGTATTGAATTGAAATGTAATGTCTGATTGTGGATAAGATTGAGATTAGTTTAAGTTATAGTAACACAATAACATGTGGTAGTGCTCTCCTCTTCATTTCGTGTGTAATTTATTTAATTTTGTGTTTAATAAATTAATATTGTTAGTTTTTTTTAATTATCCTCTATGGTTTTTTTTTCCTTGTTATGTCTTAAATTGGTTATTGGTAAGTGGTCACCGCTAGCTTTGACATCTAATCTGCGGTACTGGAAGCCTTGCAGATGCATTGCCATTCCAGAAACAGTGAAACTTAAATGTCTCATGTGCCTGTAAACACATCGACACCCATACTCAATAAGGAAAAAGGCAAGTATATAAATCTAAACATATAAAATATAAATCAATTTTGGATGATATGTATTTATCTAAGACCATTGTACCTATTTTGAACTGTTTTGTTTAGTTTGCTGTGATCTTTTTGAACTAACCCTAGTTCAAAAAGATCACAGCAAACTAAACAAAACAGTTCAGCGGGTATTCAAAAGTGCCTAAAAGGGGTGTAATTTAAACAAGGGTTGATTTTGAGGGGATATCCGGATAGTGTCTCAAAGTGTCCCTAAAATGGTCATTCTTGATTATCAATGACCATGACCGTTTCGGAGAGACTTTAGGCTATTAAAATAAATTTAGTTCCAGGCACTTCTTTTCTGTTTGAGTACCCTTAGCTCTTGTGTTTCAAATAATTATGTCCTATTTTATTAAAATTAAGCAACAATTTATGTTCACAACAGATTTATTATTTTTGTCAATTTAATAACAGACTCCCATCGAGTGGAGGCTGGAGTGTTTTGTGTTTAATAACGTTCCATAATGAGACACTTCACAGTTTTGAGTACATGTCGCGTTATAATGAAAGCGAAAATTAAATAAAAATAATATTGTTTCGGCCTATTTCTAGTACTTTTGGTAAGTATAATTTAAATTCAAAGTAAAATTATTTATTTAAATTAGACCATTAAAAAGCACTTTTGAATGTCAATCTATACTAATATTATAAAGAGGTAACATTTGTTTGTAAGTTTGTAAGTTTGTAAGTTTGTAAGTTTGTATGTAGGGGGTAATCTCTGGAAGTAATGAACCAATTTTAAAAATTGTTTCACTGTTAGAAAGCTACATTATTCGTGAGTGCTATAGGCTATATAACATCACGCTACGACCAATTGGAGCGGAGCATCAATGAAAAATGTGGCAAAAACGGGGAAAAAATATTCTTTTTTAGGGCTTTTGTTGCGTGCGCTGCGTAAACGGTTAAAGTTACGCAAAAATAATGTATCAGAGAATTGTTCCTCTTAAAATATTCTAAAAAAAAGTCCGCGGTAGTACATGCCTAACTTTAAAGGTTGACTCAGTATAGCCATTTTTATGGGCAGACAATTTGTTTTAAAATAATGCATTATTTGCGAAGGTGTTTTTATAAACATAGTATTAATCCCAACATAAATACGTTATTCATCACAAGTGTTTAATTTTGAACAAAATTGCCATTTACATCATTTAATTTCAATAAATATCTTAGGAGATATCACAGTTTTAAAATAACTTCGCAGCAAAATAATGACTCTGCGTGACATTCCGTAGCCTTTACCTCAGTTGCCTCAGAATAACAGATTATAGGCTACATAACATCGCGCTTTGAGCCACGGGAACGGAAAAGTAACCAAAATCCTAACGTAACGCGGGTGATACCGCGGGGCACAATGGGGGTAATCTCTGGATCTACTGAATCGATTTAAAAAAATATTTTACCCATAGAAAATACGTTATATGTAAGTGTTATAGGGTATTTTACATCTCGCTATGACACACGGGAGCGGTAACCCGAGACGTATCCTAGAGGGTGAAATAAGCCACGCGAACGAAGTCGCGGGCAACAGCTAGTTACCAGATAAAAGAATTCAATCTAGATACCTATTCTAAAAGGTAATTTATTTATAAAGAAGAATGGGCCAGAAATTCCATTCTAAATTATTGTGAATGTTTTGCAATGTTTTGTTAACATCAAATATATAATTATGCGTAAATAGTATAGGTGATTACGTGTAATTAAAAATGTCATCATCGTCGTCACCGTTTATTTTACGTTATACTGATAACCACTCAAAAGAACAACACAAACACACAACAAAACATTCAAACAACGAAACAGTTCAAATAAAAGACATCCCTATGTCCAGAATTGTTATATAATATACAGGGTGGAAATTTATTATGCTACCTGGAGGGAAAGTACTCTAAATACTGAAGATAGCAAATTTTACTTAAAGGAAACATTCCTTTATTTTTAAAAAGAAACAGAACTGCATTTAAATAATTTTAAAAATACAGTTGCCACACCCGGGAATCGAACCGACTAAAATCCGAAAAAATAGCATCTTGTACTTTTATGGCACTAATCGATAGGGTCAATGATAAGGATCAAATCTCTGCAAACATGATAAATTAAATTTTAAAAAAGCCATGAAATTTTAACCAAAACTTATTTTATTCGGACGAAAAATCGGGAATTGACTAATTGCATGCTCGAAATGAGCTTCATTTTCTTGGATGCACAAATTTATTCTTTTAAGGAATTCATTGTGAATAACTTTTAGTAGGGTGTTCTGGTGAATATTGAAAATTGTTTGCTACCAAAACTCACTCAAAATGAGTTTTTTTTAAAGGAATAAATTTGTGTATCCATGAAAGTGAAGCTCATTTCCAGCAACTACTTAGTTAATTTGTTCGTTTTTTTCGTCCGAATAAAATAAGTTTAGGTTAAAATTTCATGGTTTTTGTTTAATTTAATTTACCATGTTTGCAGAGATTTGATCCCTATGATTGACTCTATCGATTAGTGCCATAAAAGTACAGGATGCTATTTTTTCGGATTTTAGTCGGTTCGATTCCCGGGTGTGGCAACTGTATTTTTAAAATTATTTAAATGCAGTTCTGTTTCTTTTTAAAAATAAAGGAATGTTTCCTTTAAGTAAAATTTGCTATCTTCAGTATTTAGAGTACTTTCCTTCCAGGTAGCATAATAAATTTCCACCCTGTATAGTTAGTTCTACACCCCAAGTCTCCAACAAATAATGATACTGGCTAAAATAGCTTCCAGTACCTTTTATCTACCACTATTCAAAAATCGTACCTACTATTTAATTTGTAAAACAAATATAGTAACAATCAGAACTGATTGAGCAATCCCCACAACTCCGTCGTTCTTTACACACAAATAAAGACCCCCATTCATTGACAAAACATCTATTACCTGTATAGGAGACCCCAGTCATTATACCAACTGTCCGCCAAGCAAATCGCAGCGCGGACGTAATTGGCAAATATTTAAATAAAATAATTAGTCCCTAACACAAGACAATAACAACCTTATTACTCCCACACTAACGTTGAAATTCAAGTGGTGTGCCAACCAACTCGTTAACGCTGTACCAATATTGAGACAGTGCTTGGTACAGAAATTATTGACGATTCGTGTTTGAACGAAAATCGTCGAATCAGGCCCTGTCGGGAGTAGTTGTCATATCATCGCGACTGTGTGTAGTCTCCGTTATATTTTAATCGGATTTCTATAAAATTCCTGTTTTGTTACTGGTATGACACATGCAATAGGTATGTCAGATTTTAAAAAAGACTTGCTGCTGTAAAAGCCTTTTTTAGTATTTGGTGTTCTACAATAATTAAGATTCTAAGTGTGTCTTTTCAGAATTAAAACAATTAATTTTTTAACTAAGTTTTCAGAAACATATAATTTAAGTTATAGATTTCTAAAATCTGAACACTAGCTCTCATAGATATTGCAACTTCATAACTATTACTATATTCTAGCCGACCATGTTCCATTTTCGGATTACCTATAAATTTCCTTAAATTTACGCAATTTCCCACTTTTCACTTGTCCCATGGCCATATACAATACAAGCCTCTCCCCAAATCTGCATAAAGCAATAAATATCTGGGAGCTAGTTTATCCAGTGGATAGTAAAGCCGGTGTTGACTCGCTACAGCGTCGATGTGGTCAGGATTAAATAAACAATTAGCCACAAACCACATAAATGTCAAACGACCCTTGTAATCGCCATCCGAACGACAGTGTGACCGCTGGCTTATGTTGATGGGGGGTTCAAGTTACAGCGGTTTATGGAAATAGTTTCATTACAATGTTGGTTTTACTTTTTTTGTTTTTTCTAATGAAGCGTAAATCACTATATCTTCTTGTTCAGAAGTAATTTATATTGTCAATTTTTGAACGCAAAATTGCTGCTATAACCAACTATTCAAAAAAATTCCAAGAACCAGAAAATTTAACTACGTTTAAGAAAACTTTATAATATTTTTAAAGACATCAAAAACAAACATTCTTAGCAACACACCGCGGTCACTGGCACCCCACCTTGTAAAACCGCAACGTTATCAATACACACATTGTAACACAACCCCTATTAGGAGATACTATTGATAAATGGATAACAGAGGCAGATTGCGATGTTGTTATTAAATTTCCAGCATTTCCACCATCATGCGACCGGTATTAACATTGTTTTGAATAATTCATAAATTAAATTACTCTACGGTAATCTATGGACACCCTTGCCTATTTCTCATTTCAGTTTTTCTAAGTTTGATGTAGCTACTGACTTAAGCTTAGTTCACGAGAAAATAATACTATGTTAGTACACAGCATTAAGTCCAATTTATATTGTATCTACACATGGGCTTTCAAATATTCTAGAGACCAATATTCTCGAAGCTACGCTAGAGTCAAGAGCTTACTCATCTCAAACAAAACAAAAGCTACAGATCACAAATAATCTAAAAATATATATAATCCTAAAAACATCAGCACAATAAAATCCAGATGAACTCGCGTACCCAAATAAAATAAAACCATGAAAAATAAATGTATTCTCCTAATAAATTGTGGCGGGAACTCAATAAAACCGCTTGTGACTCATTCAATGGGTTATAGACCAGTAATGTGGGTTTATTGGTTATAGGAAGCAATAGATATACTGTCTCGGCTGAAACACTTTACTGCGCACTAAACTTGTGTCCAGCGTTTTGATCGTAAAAGTCCTTTCAACTTCTAGAATAGTCTAAAGTACTCGGTGGAGAGAAAAAAGCATAATATGTTTAATGTGACCTCTTAAAAGAGAGGATTAGTATTTTTATTGTAAATTGAAAATATTACATACTCACTGAAAAGCTAGATATTGGAGAAATTCAAAACCGCATGCAATATTTTCTGAAAATCTGTCGTATTTTGTGTGTTTATCAAATACTTTAAAAACATAAAAAAAATAATCACGCAATCAAACTTTGTTTGAAACGTTGCCCCACTCTTGAAATTTCTCCTGTATCGTGGGTACGTTTACAAACATATAAACACACATACACAAAGAGCCAGACCCAGAACAACTATCTGTAGGGCAAACAAATATTTCTATGCCCTACAGATATATAATCTTATATACAATATTTGTATGACTGCAGCGCAGCAGTCGATCGCTCAGCCACTGCGCCAACCATGTCGTCGATTTATAGAACAAGTTCGCCACGCTAGTCCCCACCACTGCTACACTTAAAAGCCAGAATCTACAATGCCGGCCACCAGGGCACCGAAACTCGACGCGTCCTGAAGAAGCGGTTCAACTGTTTTGGATCCCGAAACGAAATTATTCAGAAAACAACAGTCGAGAAGTTATAGCATATAAGGCCTGCCGGGTATTCTCCAAAGGATTTACTAGAGTTGTATAGCCATCTTAAAATTTAAGTAAAATATAATGCCAATCACACAGCCACAGAGCAGTGTCAAATGGTGGTAATCGTCAGTTTCCAACTAATTTTACAGTCAATTTTGCATGAACATTTCATCATAAAATAAATAATCGTCCTATATACATAATCCTGCCGCTATATTGCTGTGATATCACCATTTAACGACACAATAATGTACAACCGCCCGGTTGCGGCCATCAAAACCGACTGAACTTTCATTATTATGCCTCTTATTTATACTAACGAGATTTACTGTACCGAGATTAACGATACTGAGAGATAATTATATTAAGATCGGTATTTTATGTGTGACTGACAGCTGGCATCTTTATGGGGTCTGTTACATCCCCAAGATCGACATCGATCATGTGTTTTTAAATTTATACCCAATCGATTTACATCATTATATTCAATTGCATCGATCCGACATTGATCAAGCCCAATTATTCCAGTTTTAAGTTGATTGCGTGTTGATTATTATCGATTTTCGTTGGTCATGTTTTGCATTGATACAAAGTTCATCATGTTGGTGAAACAAATTGCTCAATCCCGATATTTATACAATTTCCTGACAAATTCAATTCCATCTCGTTTTCGGGAACTGTCCAACTTAGATGTTGTTTATTTCTTTATTTATGTAAAACTTTATGCAACAAAGAGTACAAAGGCAGACTTATATAGGGCCTTCTCTCATCCATTTTAATTACTCATTTGCCGAAATATGACTAGACTTAATAGTCTAGATATAAAGTATCTCAAATAGTCGGTAAAATCCTCCTAATCGATACCGATTGCTAAGTAAAAGCTAGTTATTCGTAGTGCAACAAACATAGTAGCCGCTAACAAGTCGGTCCAAAGATCTCCCGCTCTCCATCACGCCTGTCCGGTACACTGTCTTCACGCCACAACGTTTGTCTTGCAACGTTAGAGTGACACCAGACCGGGGGAGACGCGCGGTTTTATTAAATAACTGTCATTTATAATTTTTTCTTTTAAAGACTTTCGATAGACTCAGTGTTTTAAATCATTTTTTTCTATTTTTGGTAGGCTATCTGGTGACTCTTCTGGGCTATCAAATTAAAACAAATTATATAAACTACTAGCTGTAACCCGCGCTTTAAGTTACGTCTTTGATTACGTATATAGCGTATAATTGTCCTCCATAAACGAGCTATATTATGCAAAAAAAAAGTATTTCAAATCGGTCCAGTAGTTCCTGATATTAGTCCGTCGAAACAAACAAACTGTTTAGATTAATATATTAGTATAGATTACTATCCAACATCATTATAAAACTAGTAATTTCCATCCAGTTCCCCCCGAGTGCCGCAAGCGATCACTCGTTCCCGTAATGTTAACACAAGGTGTAGCGGCTGCAATCAGTTGCGGTGAGAGCCCCGACACTGCCGACACCTCTGTACCGACCTGCTAGAGCTCTTTCATAGTTAACACGCGAATTTGTCGAGGTTAATACTAAGTGGGTTTGACTGACAATTTTATGGTAAAGATTGGGGGAATGTGAAGGATTTTTTTTTATAACACAAAAAGATTTAACACAATCATTAAATACAAGGAAAAAACGTCATGATTGAATCATTATAGGAAACTTTAAACTTTTTAGGGCTTAACGTAGATCAATGATACATTGATTTGGTAACATAGAACATCGGGACGTTAGTAATTTAAAATTTAGTCTATAATTCACAAACAACGCTAACTACACCTGAAACATCTCTATCTTATTAATAAAAACAAAGTGAACTCTAATTACAAAGCCTCAAGATACATTTTACCTTGCAACATCTAAGGTAGAAATGCGAAAGTGTAAAACTATTCATAGTAATCCATTTGTACGGGAACAAGGTTCGGCAATACATTTACTTTGTTTATAAACAAACCCGAGGGGCGACGCTTGTTAAATTGTCTGTCTGTTTTCCTAACCTCGCTTCTGTGGTTGTTACCTTATACAATGAATTACTTCCGACTGTTTGTAATAGTACGAGAGCCCACGACCAAAACCATGTCTCATAGCAATACGGCAAAAACCCTATAAAATCGTTAGATTGTATGATTCTGAACCCGACTAGGTGTGTAGTAACGGTCGAAAGTGTAGCAACTGCGTGGGAGGCCATTTCTGCTGTGTCAAAAAAAAAAGACAGTCGGTATTATAGCAATACGTCTGATAGTGAAAATGTACATAGATTTTATAATTGTATTACGAAAAAGTTTGTTTTCAGACATTTTGCGCGTAGCATATAGCCTGAGCGCATTTTTGAAAATGTCAACAAATTTAGCCGACCTGTATCATAGCAATACGGATAATTTTTTTTTCAACTTTTCGTATTGCTGCCATGATTACCAAAAACCTGTTTTCAGACACTTTAAGTGTAGCATATACTTTTTTTCAACTTCATCCCAGTTTCCTTTTGTGCGATTTATTTCAGTCCTTCAACTTCAATGTTACGGTTTCGGGTAAATTCTTTGTTAATTATCATCTAATAAATTTAGGGTCGCAACGTATTCATTGGTTTGTAACAAAAAAACAAGATGCCTCAAATACGATTTTTAAATGATATCTGAGTATCGAAAAGTTGTCTGATAGAGAAGGTGCTACACTTAATTTGTCTGATATAAATTTTTTGCACATGTGGACCACTTATTTTATCATGTCCAACAATTTTCAGACATATTGCTATGATACCGATCGGTAAAATTTGTTAACATTTTCAAAACGGTCTCAAAATTTAATGCGTTCACATTTCCGTCTGAAAATTGTTTTGTTCGCATCAAATAACCAAAATTTACTAATAAAAAAGATTTTCAGACGTATTGCTATGAGACATTTTTTT
Organism: Caradrina clavipalpis; assembly: GCA_932526535.1. Classification (NCBI taxonomy): domain Eukaryota; kingdom Metazoa; phylum Arthropoda; class Insecta; order Lepidoptera; family Noctuidae; genus Caradrina; species Caradrina clavipalpis. The sequence continues at coordinate 15,120,898 of OW052104.1, read as the reverse complement.
TGTCTCATTTTTAATTTTTTTAAGTGATTTTACGGGTTTGCGCTACACCACTAACGTCTGAAAAATATGTTTCCGGTATCTCTGAACTATCATTCAACTACAGTCTGCAAATCAGACATATTGCTATGATGCAGTTCGGTAAAATTCTTTGACAATTTTGAAAATTCGGTCAGATCAAACGCTACGCGGAAAATGTCTGATATTGGTATTTTCGAGTTCAGGATAATCGTATCTATCGATTTGATGCGGTTTTGGCCGTATTGCTATGAGACAAAAATTTTGGTCGTGGGCTCTCGTACTATAAGTAGCTGATTGAAATTCAGGAAGGAATATCGAAGAATGATTTTACTACTATCTTTTGTCTGCGATTTCGTCGGTGTTCATGTTTTAACGGATTTCAAATGTTTCTTTATAATAAAATAAGATCCGTAGTACGCAGGAATAACGTAGTTTCATATTAGCGAAGAAATTAAAAAATAGAGCCAATGTCCCGGGGATTTACTCATTCACACAAACAAATAAACTCTTCAGCTTTCAAAGACGGGTCAATATCAAATTATTTATTTGAATTAGGCCATTAATAGGAATTTTTATACCAGAATCAGCGTCATAATTATACCAGAAAACATAGAATTCGGGTTTATCTAATCTTTATAATGTTAGTAGGTATCATCATATCAGGTCAGATCATTAAAAATAAAGATTTATCAAACAGTTTTTACAACAACATATAAATAATCACTAGTAGCTACAATTGGATGACAAATGTCGATTTTCATTGAGGACACAAGTTTTAATTATCAATGTCAAAGTTTCTGTGATGGTTCATTTAAATAACCACATGTTTATTGGTGTCCGATGAAACATCTGCGAACCAAACCGATACAACATCTCCATAATCTGTAAAACAAATGGAAAACGCTTTAAAAATGTAAAACGCAAGTAAAAGTATTGTCAGATTCCACCGGCATATTGGCGAAGTTTGCGCGCTCCGAGGCAGATACGTATCTACATAAGTTGCGGATATTGAAAATATTTTGCGGATAATCCGCGGATAGTGCGGTGCGCGGATACCGCCGCCTTTTCTCCGGGAAAATGTTTTGTAACGCTCCAAAGTGTCCAGCTTGAATTTTTTAAAAGTTTTCTTCGCGTGGTTATTGTGGGTTGTGGGGTTTGAAATTCAGGAATTTAGCTTGTATTGGCTGGTAAGGGGAGGAATATTTTCTTTGTTACTTATGTATTGCGCTGGTTTTTTTATAATAAGCTAGTGGATGAATGAGAAGCTTGTTATCTCGTGCAAGTTCTCAACACGCTCTTAATTTAAAATGTGTAATACCACACAAATATTCTTTGTTTAGGTGTAAATAATAAGTGATCTTTTCTTGTAATAATAATAATATCACTAGGCTATTATTGTCGTACTGTAAGGAAAGGCTCTCTTTTCATACAGAGAAGTAACGTGTTGATCGCCACGCTTACTCAAGGTGGATTGCTGATGTTAGACTTAGATTAATTATATCTGCTGGTTTCTTCACAATTTCTTCCTCCACCGATGTCAGTAATATCCAAAATAAACTTAGAAAGTATATATTACTTGTTACAGTCGAATTGATACTTGCCCGGTACAGTACGTGCAACCTCATGCACGCTATACAACAATACAATAGATGTAACTAAGTAGGTAATTAAAATACTAAACTCCCATAATTCACTTACACTCCAGCCTACCTCGCTCTAATCACAATTACCGATAGCACTCTGAACATAGCGGGTAGATAGGGGCAATATGGATCATACGAGCTAATGTCACGCCAATAACGCGAGCGCCATCTGACGGCGCCTGCTGCTAATTGTCACTCGATAATCAAGTGCCGGCCTGGACTAGGGTTATTAGAAACGATAAATTTATATACAAGCTAAATTATTTAGAAACAAGGCTATTTGTTTTTTTTTAATGTTTGAAGAGTAGCTGTTTTAAAATTACATTTTTTTAGGCAGAGGTGTACCGATGTACACCCACAGTTCGCCCGTATGTTTACCTCCCATGTAATAGGGGGCTAGCCTGCTGCCATTAACCGGACACAAATCCAAATTCCAAGCTGCTTCTGAGAATTTCATAGAAATACCCAATAACACTTTGCTCGACCTGGGAATCAAACCTAGGAAATCTAGCGTAGCAGTCGCGCTTAGGACCACTAGGCTAACGAGACAGTCTAAAATATTATGCATTTAGTAGAAAGGACCGAGTGTCACGATGTTTTGAATAGCGAGAACAATGTCATAAAAAATAACTTTTAGATGTTCCCGGATACCATATAAAAATATACCCATGTTTTCATATCGCTGCAACAATTATAAAACATGGTCCAACGCCCTGCGCTCACTATAAAAAATGGTTTCGAAAATAAAATTCTGTACAGAGATTGGTAGAGCAGTGTCGCTTCCATTTATATTTGTACTGTTAACAAATATTTTATCACAACACAAGAATCCCTGTTTATTTTTTTTAAATTGCCCATCTTTATAATTTAATTATCTACATCTACACTTCTACGCTAATATTATAACGAGGAAAGATTTGTATTTTTGTATATAACGAATAAACTTAAAAACTACTGAACCGATTTCAAAAATTCTTTTACCTTAAAAAAGCTACACTATTACTGAGTAACATAGTACTCAGTAACTATTACTGAGTAACATAGTACTCAGTAACTATTACTGAGTAACATAGTACTCAGTAACTATTACTGAGTACTATGTACTCAGTAACTATTACTGAGTAACATAGTACTCAGTAACTATTACTGAGTAACATAGTACTCAGTAACTATTACTGAGTAACATAGTACTCAGTAACTATTACTGAGTTACATAGGCTTTATTGTTATATAGCCTATGTTACTCAGTAACATACTACTAAGTAACATAGTACTCAGTAACTATTACTGAGTAACATAGGCTATATTGTTATATAGCCTATATTACTCAGTAATAGTGTAGCTTTTTTACATTGCGCTACGACTCATCGGAGCGGAGCAGTATCCAAAGACGTTACTTAATGCGACTGACATAAGCCACGCGGACGAAGTTGCGGATAGTTAGTTAATAATAATCGTAAATAAACAAACACGAAAAATAGTCTTTTTTTCTAGCTAATATTATTTTATTTATCTTAATCAAATTCATCTACTATTATATTTTTATCACATAGAAAGTTTTTCCTAAACTGCCAACCCTGACCGCGACATGTGTGTACCGTAATGTTAGTTGCATTATCATTGGCTTATTGAGTTTAGCTTCATTATTGTGTGATTTATGATTGGCTGTTACCGGCATATTGCATCTCGTAAGTAACAGGGGTGAGTGTTATGAACAGATGCAGTTAGATTGCTATGTGATTTTGATGTTATAGGCATTTCATATCCTGCTTCTGAGTACCTACAGGATTGCAATTAATTTCCATAAATGAAGACTAAATTCAAGCTATCGATAGATTAGTTTTTGCAATTGTAGTGAACGGCTGTAGATTCATATTGAATCTGAATAGTTTCTAGTTTTTTTATTTGAGTAAGCATAACATGCTATGGTTATTAGTTAGGCATAGTATTGTTTTACTAATTATTCCTGAAAATTACAAAATAGGAGGAATAATATACAATAGTACCTATACTCGTAGCTTAGACTTTTGTCTTGACTTTTGTCGCGTTATAGGCTATGTTTCATGGTATATTTGACGCAAACGAAGTCGCTTGCAAAATCTAGATATTAGGGTTCCGTACCCAATGGGTAAAATGGGACCCTTTTTTTTTATAGACGGGAAATCATCAAATAACTTCCCCCGCCCCTAGTGTCAGACTTTTACTGACTAAAACCCGTCTATGTTCCTTCATGTGCCCTTTGCGTTCCGGGGGCGCGGTATCTCTTTCGAACAACCCGCAGCCCCGGCAGGCAAAATGGGACCCTATTACTAAGACTTCGCTGTCCGTCTGTCGAACCGTGACAGTTGTTCACAGATGATGTATTTCTGTTGCCTCTATAACAACAAGTACTAAAAACCTAAATAAAATAAATAAAGGGGGGGGGGGCGGGATAAATTCACGTTTGTTGTATGGGAGCTCCCATACAACAAACGTGAATTTATTTCGATTTTATAGATAATGGTACGGAACCCTTCGTGCGACTGGCCAATTTTTTTAACAAATTGATGACACAATTTTAGATATCCAAAACATTGCCACAGTTTGTCCAGTAGCAGCAATGTTTCTATGTATACATAACACTTTTAACCGCATACATGCAACATACCGCGCGGTGCAATAAGGCGCATCGATTGACTGTGGCACGCCAGCGATGCGGCCTGTTATCTGCACCAATATTGTATTGTTACTGCCTATTAACGTTCGCGCTGTGACTTGATGCCGCCGATATGTGTGTTTTGATAACCAGTGAGTTGTGGCCGAGGAAAGCTGGTTTGAAATAGTTTTATTTGTTCTAAATATATTTGTGATCAGAATTATTGTTAACTAGATTATCCCCGCGACAAATTGATATTATCCCACGGGAAAGTTGTCTGGGATAAATAGTATCCTATGTGTTATTTCACACTACAATCTGTCTCAGTGCAAAATTCTATCCAGATCCATTCAGCCGTTTATGCATGAAACAGTAACAAACATCCATTTTACATTGGCATTTATAATATAAGTAGTATTTGATTACTTGGGAACCCGAAATAGAGGTATTTGGATGCAAATTATTAGGTTATTATCGTCACAATGTAAAATTTTGTTTCTTTTTTGGACATTTAAATTGTAACTGTTTCTGTCGGTTAGTCAGGAACTTAAAACTTGTTGCCGGTTCCAAAACGAAGGTATGTCTCTATGAAGAACTAACAAGAAACTCCACGGACACCATGTACGATATCATACTTATATACCCACAAATATTATAATATCACAACGTACGATGATATGTGGTTCTTCGCTCGCCATATTGTATTGTAATTGCCTATTATTGTCTCAACGCCTATACGCGTGGCACTCGTAAATCGACCACTTTCATAAAAGAATACGTTTAATTTTGCCTTATTTACACTGATTCGTTATTTGTTGTTATATAAATTGTTATGTTGGGAACGGTAATTAAAGTAATTGTTATGTAAAGTATGTTATTTATTCCGTTTTGTTTATATGTTTTCAATTTTTCAACACAAGTCGGTAGAAAGTCATATTCTCAATGTTATAACAAAAAATCTGAAGTCCAAATATTCTACTAATTAAATTTGTTCAAAATCTAGCAGCAATCTTGTTTCAGTGACAATCAATGTGAAAAATGTAGGTAAACATTTTTGACAGGCACAGATTACATTGCATTCATAGATTTGCCCCACTCACTCTCAATGATAACTTCATCAGAACAGTTAATACAATAATATTTTTACTCCAACTTTACACAGCAATATATTATATTACTGTGGGTTCTTTTGTTCTTTTCCAGTAATAAGAAAAGGTGTAAACCGTCCCATAAACAGTCGGTTATAACCGCGGCAGTTAAAACACCATTAAACTGCGTATTGTTATTTAAAGAAAAACCATGAAAATAATCGCTTTCCTTCTCTTTATAAAAAACTTGTTATTTTTTATCGTATGATCGTCGTTACTGCCACTCTCGTTATTAACTGTTGTTTAAGGCTCGGATATAATACTTTATGTTTTATTTTTAGACGTATAAAGTCGGCTATATACTTGTGGAAATCGTGAAACGCGAATGTAGATGGTTTTGCAGCCGCTCGTTAGCGGGCGAGTGTAGAACACGCTTTAGAAGATTTTACAAAGACACAATGTTGACAAAGAAGAAAAAAAATACATGAAAAGCGATTATAAATCTCCCTAAGGGCAAACATGGCATTTAGGATTTAGATTATTTAACTTAGTTTCTAAAAATAGGTACCTACATACTCAATCAGGTTTTTCAAAAGAATTATTCACTTGTTGCTTTCTCATTTGAACGACAATACCTTTTAAAAAATAAAATAAAGTCCGAAATAAGGCAAAATATTTATTTTAATCAAACCATTAAAGGCACATATTTAGTTGTAACATTTAACATTGTACCCCATAAAACTTTAGTTTATTAAAACACAACATCCAACCTACAAAAAGTATGTTTTCATCACATCATTCCTCAAATTTTCTTTCTTTTAACCCCAAGAGCTAACCTACGCTATATTGCCAATTTGCCATTCCTAATCAAAAAACCCAATCAAACTTCACACGTCAGTACTATCTTACACTAAAATACCATCGAACGAAACCACGGGCTAGTTCCCACATCTGCCGCACCACCAACGCTCACAAATCAGGCCCCAATCCCCCTGCTTACCCACTACACAAGTACTACCGCTTGATAATTATTTTTCTAATATTTACGATTTAATTTCCCCTCAGGGATACGTTTGCCGGTGACCGTACCCGGGTCCTGCATAAATTAACGTTACGCAACGATTAATTTTGTATTCGTTCACAAATGAAAATTAAATGTCTTGCGTTAGTTTGAATTATGGTGGGACTATTGTGTGTGTCTGTTGTTTTAGATTTTAAATTAGGTTTTATGAAATACTAGGTTTTACCTATGACTTCGTAAGTGTCAATTTTATTACGGATCTCCAAAGTTTTCAATAATAAAATATAGCCTAGAGCACTCAAAGAAAACGTAGCTGCACATTAGCGAAATAATGTTTAATGTCGGGCCAGTAGTTTCGGAGATTAGCAAACAAACAGACTCATCAACTTTATAATAGTCATGTCATGGTAAAAAGTCTTATATGTATTTATTACCTTTCTTTAATATTGTGTATCGTAGCTGTGCGTTGTCATATTTCAAAGAAAATAAATAAATCTTTTAAGAAAAAGTCAAACAGAAAATAATTTTGACTCAATTTCTATGAAGTAAAATGAACCATATTCCAATCATAATTTAGAGAAGATACGCACTTTTTCTTACGTAGTACCTACTCGTACCTACCAGAAAATTCGACTATCGTGTCTTTGTCTTCAAAACCCTAAAATAGACCGATTATTTTTCCTGTTGCTACTTCAACACGCTCATATCAAAACGCGTTGAAATTCCGCTTTCGCTGTGTTAGTACATAAGTCAACTTAATAATAATTTACTTCGTCGGCGTCAGCATGAGTAAGCATCACAAGTAAACACACGCGTCGAGACAAGTCGACTGATAATGGGAGTCGTGATCACTGCTGCCATAATAATAATGTTTATTCATAATTTATGTGCTCCATGGTGAAGCTGCGTGACTCATAGTGCCATGAGATGAGAAATTCTATGAGTAAATATATTTAAGCATTATTATGACAGATTTTTCTTTGGGCAAACACTTTAAATAATGATTGAGATTTTGTTTTATATTTTTACCTGATTATAATCTGTAGCTTAAAATTTATTAATTACTAGATTCTGCCGGCGACTTCGTCCGTGAAGAAATCAAGTATAAAATTAAACATAGCCTATGCTACCCAGAAACAGTATAGCTTTCTATCAATAAAAGATTTGTTGTAATTGGACTAGATATTTACCTCTTACACACCAAAGAACCCTCCTCCCTCCCCCCCTTAACACCTTTAGACCTTTTGTCCCTTTTATAACATTGGTATAATAAACGATACACCTAGATTCAAGTAAAAAAATATAAGACAGCAAAACTGCTATCTCATATGTTTTGTAAAGAATCCACCAAATTATTTAATTTGCTTGGTAATTCAAGTTTTAAGTTACTTCGTGGAAGAAGTTAACATTTTTGTCTAGAGCAATATTAACTATTATATAAGTATCTAAACTTGTGACTAAAGATAGTTTACAGATGCACACCCAGCAATCACTGAGAGTAGTGACGATATGCTGAGAGCAAACGTAAACAGTAAACACCTTCAGGATAGTGAAGTGACACTCTGCTGGGACTAATATACAGAATGTACTATACACTAGATACTACTATAATTATACTAGAATAGCTCTCAACTTTGTTAGCGAGATATTCCAATTCGTAGCAAAGGATCTCAGAACTTATTAGGTACCTACCATAGTGCAATTTTTGAATTTAATGCTAATTTGCAGAGTTTCGTAACTAAAGGGTGTTAAACAGGACCCTATTATTAAGACTCTGCTGTCTGTCTGGGGCTGCGCGCGGCTGTACTTTTTCAACTGTAATAATAAGAATAGTACCTACACAAAGTGTATATTACGATGGTCGCTATAACAATAAATAATAAAAAAGTTACAAATTAAAGGTGTGTAGTGTTAAATATTGTACAGTAATACTCTTTTGCTCTCTTGTGCAAGATCAACTACCAACTCGCACTTGGCTGGTTTTTAATTATATCTACATCACTACCAGTTTTATTCACCATCATCAGTATAGCATGTCACTCTGTAAAAGAATTCTACGAAATATTATTGTTATGTAAACTCGTCTTCAAAAAACCAACTCAGCTTCCAACACTGTCCAATATTTTCTCCCAACAAAAATAAGCACTAAACCATCAGATCTCATGGCCACACCACTGGCCGACCAGCGAGGCGCCACTCGCCGCCTTCCACTCACTTGCCAGTGACTCAGTCGAGTCTACTATCTCACAGCGGTTGCCCTGTGTTTGTCTGTACCACTTAGTCATACTCGAAGCTATAGCTTAGAGGAAAGATATTTTGTGAAATGGTGTCCTGGTGGGTGAGTTGTTGAGTTCGGAAGTTAAGGGGTTAAGTTATTATTTCTATGAAATATAAAGTTTGTAAGATAGTGGGGTGTATGAAATTTATTTAAGTGTCAAAACATATGTACTTTTTGGATGTTGTCGGCTCCAAAAAGTACTTTGATATTGAATGAAAATAGATCAATAAAATAAAAATTATATATGTTTATTTTGTTCATTTAAATAAAATACGTAACTAGAGACAATGGCTTGTAATGTCAAGTCTAAATTATTGTCATCTTCCGGACCCCTAAACTAGGTATACATGTATCGTATACATATATTATATCAAATACATAATCAACAAAAATAAATAACATGTTGTTCATTTCTCCCACAACACCAAAAAGAAAATCCAACCAAAAACTGTTGACAAAACCGCAACACTCAAACCCACCTCTTATTCCGAGCACTTGAACCGCTGCTTACCCCTCAAAACGAGCGTGAAGCACATGATAATCTAAAACAATCAGTTCCCCCGCACGCTGACTCCACTTGTCAGTTCATTGCGTTGTGTGCTCAACATGTTGTGACGTCACTGTACATGTTTTACTTGTAGCTGACTATAGTGAATTTGAATGTTGTGTTTTTTTTCTTGGAACCAGTCAAGTGAATGCCTGTTCGGAGATTGTCACTCGTAACTTTAATGTTGAATAAACATCTGTATTATTTGCCGTTGTCAAGGCCAATAGCGTTACTAACTTATATTACACAAGCTTTGCCCATGAATTCGTCCGCGTAAATGTCGATCAATATAAACGAAGTTTCGAAATAAAAAGTAGCCATGTCCTTAGGGTTCAAACTGATCCCGTACCGAGTTTCATCAAGATCAAAATGGTTTGCCAGTGAAAACGTAACAGACAGAGTTAATTTCGCAGTTGTAATATTAAAGTATGGATATGAGGCACTAAAATTTAAAAAAAGTATTCTCATGTGAAGAGACTTCTCCTGAAATGAAAATTAAGAATAAAATTTGAAGCACACAATCCAGGAAAGCAATGTAGGCCTAGGAAATTACAGTCATATTATACATTTCAACTTTAGCCAAGTTAACGGCGCATTCAAAATAATCTCAGGTTACTGTCGGGCATTTGACAGTAACCGACGGGAACCACCCTTCACGCCATCTTCCCACCATTAGCACCATCTTTCCCGTCAGCCAGTACACCAGCCAACACGATAAAAACCTATAAGCAAGAATGTTCGAGATAAACAGAGTGATAATGTAAAACAATCAGTTCCCGTCCCCCATTGAGTTGGCTGGCTGTTGACTCGCCTCGTGTGCGAGATGACGCGGTGACGTCACAACGTGCTGTTTGTTTGCACTCGCTGTTTGTGTGCTGATTTCAGTGAATGAAAAAATAATCAACATACACGCTCATACTCCCTGTATGAGCGTGTATGTTGATTATTGGATGTAAAGCGCTGTTTAGTGATTTTGTTTTGTAGTTTATGTAGTCTTACTAAACTGTAATAAAGAGAGGTGATGTACACAAACCAGGAACATCTCTATAAATCGATTTTAAGTAAATCCCTTTTTATTTCTTTACTTTATATAATAGTACTCCGGGCCCATTACGAGGCCACATTTATCGCGGCATTAGTGGCATTTTTTTATCCTCCAAGGTGCAGTTGTAGGGTCACCTTGGGCACTGCAGCAGGTGGGTCATCGTCTGATCGGTAAGCACCGCAATCGCGCTGGGTGTCTGTGGGATATATAATCCCCATTTAGCCAGGTTGTGTTTGCAGCAGCCTACGTGGGTGCCAGGAACTACAATGTTCAAATTCATCACCAACCAGTACTTTGGAAATCATCTTCATAACTGCAGTGTCTCTCATACTTCAAAAGACTATTAAAAACCCATTACTTCGCTCTTTATCACCAACCCGAAATATTTCAAAACTCTCGGTTAATTTCCTATGTACCGCGACCGCGAAATGCAACAAGGACAATTTAAATCACCCACGGCCCAGTGGTCGCGTTGTCCGTTCATAAATATCCGAGGATACCCGCACTAACTGCACGCAGCGGATACGGCAGACGCAGTGCGACGACGCATTGCCAACATTCCCGGCGATTTTGCGCCACACCAATACTGAGGAACGCTGGGAAAAATGCAAAGATGTGTCCACGACACGGATTTAAATCTTTTTGTGGCGCGGCGTTGCGATTTTTTAGTCTGAGCACAGCCTTACTTATAAAAATACCGCTGATTTTAGAGCTTAACTTTACACGTGGTTTCTATAATGACGTATAAAAGACTTTTATGTTATCTAGACTAATATTATAAAGATGTAATGTGTGAATTTGTGAGGTTGTAAGGGGTAATCTCTGGATCTACTGAACCGATTTTGAAAATTCTTTTACCCATAGAAAGCCACCTTATTTGTAAGTGTCATAGGCTATGTAACATCACGCTATGACCAACGGAAGCGGAGCAGTAACCAAAGACGTAACTTTACGCGAGTGAGATAAGCGACGCACGTGGAGGAAGTCGCGGACAGCAGCTAGTATCCTATACAACGCAGTCATACAAAGTACGTAATAACTTTTACTTGTTTAAAAAAAGCTTAATTTTATTAAATTAATCTGTCAGAGGATAAAATTGTATTTAACACGGAATCTGACAGTTAGCGGATATTGTCACTTCATACGTCATCGCGTCGGATTTACATTATAAATACTGTGAAACGCTTTCTGTTCGGAAACGTATTCTGCGAATAAATATTTTTCTGGGATTGTTTCAATTTCATTTAAGAGTTATTTCACAATGTTTTCGATTGTGGGCAATGTTTTTATGATTGATAGTGTTTTAAATAAATGTTTTTCGATTTCGTTACCAATTGTTTCAATGATTTGTGATGATAACACCAAAACAAACAAATGCACATACATACATACATACCATCACGTTTATATTCCTCGAAGGATTAGGCAGAAGTGTACCAATCTACACCCACAATTCGCTAGTATGTTTACTGTACTGAGAATCTTATAGTAAAACCTACTAACACTTTCTTGCTCCACCAGGGAATCGAACCTAAGACCTCTAACGTATCAGTCCCGGGACTACTAGGCTAACGAGGCAGTTAAACATTTTTTTTTATTCCTCAATTCTAAATCAATGCAAATGACAACTATGTTTTTCTTGTCACTCGAAACCAAACTTCGATTAATTAATAAAAAGGAGCAAGAAACAGGTAATAGTTCCCGCGTTGTATTGTCGGATATTTCTGCTTGTCCCGTTATCCGCACGACAAGTTTCTAATCGTTTGCGGTTATTTCTACGTCTCTGTTCCGACAAGTAGCTGATACAATAATTGAGTTTTGCTATTCAATAGTCTGTTATAGTTATTTTAGTTTTCTTTTTTAATATAAATGAGAGTAGAATTGAAACTGTATATAATTAGAAGTTCGAAAAGTAGTAATAAGAAAAATTCAAATTTTATAGCGTGTAAAGACATACATATTGAAGGACAGGTATATTGAATAATGACAATACTATTTTCAGATGAAATATTTGAGTTGCAAATATTACAATTATCTGTATCTGTAAATAGTAAATCAACTTTAAATCGAATAGCATAAACCTGGATATTAAAAAGTTACTGCCAAACAAATTTAGGCTTTCCCATTTTTATAAAATGAAATAATAAAACTATCTCATTCCACCGGACATTGTAGTAGAGTTCGATATAAAACTGCAACTGCACATAACGCCGGTGACATTGTCTTTGTGATGGTCTCGCCACTATGAGACATGTCTATTACCTGTACATACACCGCGAAACGGCTTCGGCTTTATGTCTTTAACATTGTCACAACCATAAAAAGGAATGTACAAATATTTAAAGTAAGATTAAGTTAAAGAAAATATAGTTAAGTTTTGAATTGCAATTTTTGTTGACTGTCTGAACAAGGCTGAATTTCTTATTTTTTATGACGTATAACGTCTTAAAAAATAAATAAATAAATAGTCAATTAAGTACAACAACTTTATACAGCAACAGTTTAAAAGACTGTAGTGTATCGTAATTGTATGTTTAAAAACGTTGCCACACATTTGTTATTTATTCTTTATCATGTGTGGGTTTACAAACATATAAACTCACATATAAAAACATTTAGACCCGAACCACCTACTTGCAGGCCAAGCAAATATTTGTCCCATTTAAGATTCGATTTCTAAGCTACTGCGCCAATCATAACAAGATAAACATTTAATAAACTAAAACAGAAAAAAAACCTATCGTAAGTCGTCAAGAATGACAAAATACAGTATTACTATACAACCAGCAAATCTTTCAATCTCAAACCATTTCTTAGGACACAATAGTTAGAGAGGCGACTGTGTCGGATATTTCATTGTCCCGCTATCCGCACGACAAGTTGCTAAACGTTCCCGGGATACGCCGTGACATCCCTAACTGGGCAACCACTTGGTGACTTGCTGTAATAATATTTTTCCGTTTCTGTATTTATTGTGATCTTATTGTGTGGGTATTAAAAGGATTTATTTAGTTATTTTATTAATAATTTTGTTTTACGTAATATACTTCTACATAATCACCTTAGAAATCCATCTATCTACATTTTTAGGGCTAAATGCGTTATCAAATTCATCAGAAAACTGAATAAGCTTGATATAACAACATTGATGGTGCCGAATTCAACCTAAGTCAAGGCCCTCTTAAGACAGACTATCGGTCTATGAAATCAATAATGATAATTCTAATAGTGGAAGTCGACGACCCGCCAGATGTTAAGTGGTCGCTGATACCTATAGACATCGCAGAGAAAAAAGTTGAAATGTCTAATGTGCCTGTAATTACACCGGCACCCTACCCTACCCTTCAAATCGGAACACAGTAACGCTGTGTTCTAGTTGTCCAAAATCTAGTGAAAAAACAATTTTGTCATTAAAACAACATTGGTTCATCTCCGATTAGAAAACCGTGACTAAAATCGGGTGAAAATAGATATCTTAATTAAGTTGCGGTAAATTGAACAAAATCCCTAATATTATTATTTACCTCCGTAAACGAGCGGAAACGGAACCATCATTCACATAAAATATACACGGAATTAAACTGAACTCGTCTCGGAGCGTTCCGTGTACATTGAAACTTTCCGGGTTGTGTACTGTATAATTGTGTATAATTTGTGTACCGTGAGAAACACAAGGTGCACCGAGGTGTTCGATTCACGACACATTTAATTACTTTTTGGTGAAACTCCCTTTTCGTCGGGTATTAAGGCGTTGACGACACGGAATGGAAGATCAAACACAAATGTGCTAGCTGGTGTGTTGTGGTGTTTTTGTAAGCTGCGTTTTATGTTGTTGGAAAATTGAAAGGTAAGACAGGCTTAGGATGGAAAACTTTGAGGGATAATAAGGCTTGAATGTCATATAGAACTAGTGTCGATTCAAATTGTTTTGGAATTCGTTGAAAATTAAACATATGAAGCCAAGCAGTCTTAGTTTTATTACATACAACACAGAAAATAGAAAGCATTTTTTTAACTGAATGTAACGTAATAATGTGAACAAACAACTAGATTAAACTAATTCAAGATACATTTACAGTTTAAAAGTAGATAATAGCTCAAACATTCTAGCTCTAGTAATAATTGTAAATGCCTAATAATTACACAGCTAATAACACGGTAGGGCCCGCCTAGGGGACACGCCTAGGGGGCACAGATTTCTAGCAGGTACGGTAGTTACGTCGTTAATAATTCTGTAAGCAATGGCCGGCAATTTGACCTACCATCAATATGATTCAAAACCTGTTATTTAGAACGCTATTCAAATTTTCATCTATTATTGTATAGTTTACTTTATTGTAAGTCCTTTTCAACACGTGTTAATATTTTCTTTTGTTTAAAGGGTTTATTGTTTTGAGTTTACTGTTCTTTGGGTTAAGTAGGTGAGTGTAGTTTTCCCCTTTCGTTGTTTCTTCCTTTGTTTAGGTGAAGAATTATTAATTTCTGATTGGCTGACAAAAGTACATATGGCGTTTATGATGCGGAACGAGGTTTAGTTTTGAATCTTGATTGAAATGGTTTAGATTTCTTGCTCAAGTATATATGCTTGGTTATAGTTTTAGATAAAGGATCAAAGAAGGAGGTACGTATGTGAGAGACTTCTCGCTGGTGAATGAAGAGATCAGCGGGCAATACTAAAAACTTTTAGGAATGTTCGCATTTTTATCTGTCTCAATCTGTCAAAAATGCACCTATTAATCTAAATTTTTGACAAGATTTTGACTTTTCTTCGGGCACACGTGGAAGGCTCATCTCTGGGCCCTAGCGAGTAGTACCATCCATCATCACAAACATCTCTCCATGCATAGCAGAGCCTTGCAACGTGCTGCGTACATATGCAGTCAAACCAAAACTAAATCCTAACTCATTAATAAATAAATCCTGTGACTAACGGCATTCAAACAAGCAGATAACGCGAGCATAACTTTGCCGAACAAACAAGCACACACACAAACAAACGGCGAGACGCATACGTCCACAGATTATATCCGCAGTAATGTTGGCACAGCATCTGCTTTATCTGTTGGCGAGTGGACTCGGATGTGATTGTGTTTTGTGCAATGTATGCACGATTGCGGTGAGGAAATGTTGTACAAAAGTGAAGTGGCTGCCCTGCAATTAAAGTGGAAAATAAAAATAGTTGCTTTTTATTCAAAGACAGTCCAGTCCATGCTTTCTGACGTAAATTGTTCTTAAACCATTCCAGCGGCATGACCACTGGAATGGTTTAAGGATCAAGTCAAAAAGACGCGATGTGACGCGACGACAAGATGCGCAGCTTTTAAAATAGCGACATAACTAGGCTTCGAGCTTATTTACTAGGCAATAAGTGCGTGTTCAAGTGTGTTGCATCTCGGTGAACGTCAGCGTGCCTACGATATTTGTCTCGTTCTTAAAAGTGAGCGCACCCTTACTTTAATAGTTGGCGTGACGTACTTCTTCCCATATCAAGCAGAAGTCAGCATAGAAATAAGTAGGCCAACAGGCACAAAGGGACGTTTACAACTGAGAGAAGCCAATTTACCCAGCACGACGGATTGAAATGAGCATTAATAAATAAGTCCTAAAATGCCTAAAATAATACATTTGCCTTAGACCCGAGTCAACTTTACAAGACGCCCACGGTCAACTTGATTGTTCGAAAGGAAATTGTAGAGCATTACATATTGAATATGCCAATACAACTAAAATCCAAGTAGTTCGATCACAACTAACCCAATATAAGCTAGACCCGACCCGGCTTAGGTTAAATTATGACAGTGATTAAGCCAAGTTTAAACCTCTCATGTCATCTTGAGAACATGTTGAGAACTATACTTGTGTGTAAGTTTCAAGTCGCTGGTTCAAAGTTTCGGTTGTATTGATTTTGGAAGTTATTAGCTTAGGATTAAAGTTGTTATTGTCGTGGCTGTGGTTTTTGAAGATGTATGTGTGTTCGTGAGCGGTTTGTATTGCCACATTATTAGTATTTGATATAAGACCACCAAATAACAGTCCTATGCCCTGTTAGGTAATGTTTGCTCCAGGTGATAGAGAATTTATTTTGGCATGTAAGTTTCAACACATTACTGGGACGATACATTAGTATTAAAATGTTTATTTAAAATATTCTTCGACCAACCTAGTTTTGTCAAGATACGAAAGAAATTCCAAATGTTGGACGGTTACAATAACTGTTTTAAGGTAAACAAATTATCTCACGGGAAAAAAATACGAGATAAAAAATATCCCAAGTGTTAAACCAGATCAATGTTCTATAATATATGTCAAATTCCAGTTAGCTAGCTATTTCTGTTTAGCCATATAAGCGTGATAGAGTTAGAAACATCCATCCAATCTTCATAAACTTTCTCGTTTAATGACAGCACTATAATAACTGACTACCTAAGGTATACACTACATATTAGACACCACACCACGACCTATTCACGTACATACATACATACCATCACACCTGTATTCCCCAAAGGGTTAGTCAGAGGTGTACCAAAGTACACCCCCAGTTCGCCGGCATGTTTAGGTCCCATGTATATGGGGGCGAGCCTATTGCCATTAACCGGGCACAAATCCAAACTCCGAGCTGCTACTGAGAATTTCATAGTAAAACCCAATAACACTTTTCTCGACCTGTGAATTGAACACAAGACCTCTCGCGTAGCAGTCGTGCTTTGGACCACTAGGCTAACGAGGCAGTTCTATTCACGTACAGACTGTCCTTGAATAGGGCTTAAATGAAGAAAGTAAACATACTCGTAATAAACTAGTGCCTATTTCCTTCCCTAGCAGCATGAATATAGAGGATATATTCTCCTAATCACCTAACCGATGATACCATCCAAACAGCTTAATCACCTCAACCAACAGCAAATACTATCAATCCGCTTAACAAACCCGTAACTCAGGTTACCAACGTATATAGTCCGGCATTAGTGACGTCATAACTGGCAGCCAGTAGTAAGTCCTAGTGCTAGTAGCACGGCTTACTGGCGCGTAGTCTGATTAATAGCGCATGGGCCGAGTGATATGATTCTCAGTGACGGAGGAGTAATGGTGGGAGTGACTTAATTATGTTGATGTTGAATGAGGATGCTGTGGTCCATGGTATAGTTGGAGAGGCGACGGAAGATACAATATTCAGAAACCACCCTATAACAAGGAAACTAGACATTAATATTATATTTCTTTGTACTAACAGAGAATAAAGTGACATCGTTTTTTTAATTTACAACAATAAAAATAAGTTATGAACTAAAATTTAAAGTTTTTCAATTTGAAAGAGTCAAAAATAACAGGATGTAATTTTTCACTAATGACGTTTCGCCTTACAATATAATGCCTGAATAAATATTATGTAGAAAACGGGTACATATTTCGATTTACTATCGACATACTTTGAGTTATAATTACTTCGCGTGCTCTTACTACGTTCTGTGGAAGCAACAAAACATAGTAGTAATAGTAAAGCTACTGTTATCCCCTAACATGCAGGTACACGATTGTAGAATAACTCCGTTTTACGACATTACAGTACAGTTGCAGGGCGTGAAGTTACAATTTTACACGAAGATGTACATACAAACATACCAAAGCAGTACGTAAAAAGACACATTTGCAGGCACACCATACTAATAAAATCGTGCACAATACATCAGGGTATCCATTCCCGGTATAAATGTTACTGCGTGTACGTTGTCGTACGAAAAATGAGCGAAGACGTAACGTGCCAGCGAGACGAATTTCGTGTCATATCGTGAATTATGCGCCTATGGCATCTTTGTGCTGCAGTATATGCAAGGCTTGAAGATAATCATACGTTTTTTATTTGCAAACTTTTATGCATTAAGATTAAGGAACATGGCATGTGTGCCTCTGTGCATGTGAGATTAATATAAATAAACTATCTTTTCGTGTCACGCTTCTGAAAAGATTTAAGTTTTTTTCTAAAACCAAAGTCAAAATCAAATCATTTATTTCAATTAGGTCATTAAAATGCACTTTTGAACGTCTTTACAATAAAAAAAATCATTAATATTGTCTATATATATTAACCATTTAACACACTTAGGAAAACAGTTCGTAATTTACAGATTTCAGCCCCTTAGTTAGATTACTGCTTAGTAAAGGCCTACGCAGACCGGCACGGCATGGCAAGGTATTTAAATTTTTACCAAAGGACATTCATACGTATTTTAAAAAATACGACAGATATTGCTATGCTTTAAAATGATGCCGTGGCATCGAAAAATCCCTTTCCATTGGCCTTCAAAGTAACACATTAACACAAACACATTTGGCTTTTGTCTGATAAAGTTAGGTTTCATAAAAGGTATTATTAAAAGGACTATTGAAAACCTGAAAACATGTTATCTTAAATGTAAAATCGTATACTTCATAGATAGTTTATTCACACCGACATTGATATATGATCACTACTTTTTTCTCCAGGCCTTCTATGTATATGCTTTAGAAATATTATTTAGCATCTGTTTGATAACATATACTACAGCATAAAGTAATCACAGCGTCGCAAGATGAGTCGCGGGTCGTAATTCCTGTTACGATTATGATCGCAGCTGCGAACGCGTCTTGTTTACCTAACTATGTGTGAATCATGTGCCCGTTTACGAGCCGTGTGTTAGCTAATTACAATTGTATTACATCATACATGTATACGCTGTTTGTCAACAATTAAACATATTGGTTGGGGTGGCGACTGGATATTTAATTGCAAGATTAATTTTTAATACTTTAAAGGTAGGTCTCGCAATAAATGTAGAAAATAATATAATGTTACATGACATTGGACCCATACTTAAGCGTAACTGAGTAATTACGTTTTATTTTATTGTAAACTTACATACTAGAGGATTTTTGAAATGCCTCAAAATATTTGTAACTGTTGTAGATGCACATACCTGTAACAAAATAAAAGAACAATTATTAATTATTTTATTACGTAAATAATTATGTAGTTTTGAAAGTATACCTTGAATATAAGAGCAAGTGTCAATAAATTAACTTACAGCAGTCAATTAGCAAGAGTGATAATCAAAGCATTTACTTCAATTAAACCATTTACAGGCTCTTTTGAATTGTCAAGTAGTCAGACAGTTCGTCGGAACACTTGAAACTACGCTATCTTATTACCCCAAGAACTTCCATATATCTCGTCCACGTCTCACAGCACAAAATTCAAATGCAAAGGTACGATATAACATTTAAAACAAAACACATTACTGAAGCAAACGTCTCAAGTATCAGAAGAACAGGCATTATCAGCTAATAAAATAAAATATACTACGTTCAGTAGTATCTGTCTTGATAATGCAGTTTGCATGCGAGCGGCGAAACGCGCGGGCCATGGTGCGTGAAACTAGACGAGAACTTCGGTACACACGGGGACAGCAGAAATGGGCAGTCTTTATTGGCCGTTTTTATGTTGTTAGTATGTATGTAAAGATCATTGTTATTTTTTTTCTTGTGACTTTTGAACTAAAGATAGTAAAGAAGTTTTTGAGGACAGGTTTAAAGATAAGATTCAATGTTATCTTGAGAAGAGCCGATTTAAATTACACTATCAATAATCAAGCAGATCCTGCAGTTTTTTTTTTCACAGGTTACTTGATGGCGATCTTTATCAAAACAAGCAGTGATCACAATAGATCAGCTGTGATCGCAGGGATACAACAGCCGCATAAACAAAAAAAAAAACAGAGAAATCTATTACAAAATATCTGAATTTTAAACTAGACAGAAGTCTGGCTGCCATTATGTTATTATTGATTTCCTTTAACCGTTACAGTTTCCACTCACGGGGCAATAAACCGTCGATAAAGGTAAGCTAAACGTAAAATTTTACAGTCTTGAAATGTCCAAAAATGGTCGTTTTGAATTCTGAATTGAATAACATTTACGGGTTATCTGCGTCCAAATCTTTTTGAATGCAATTTCAGATGAATATTATGCATATCGCTACCATAGGGAAGATTAAGCCAGCTGAGAAAAACGTTTCGCATTCAATGACAGAACCATTTTATAATCTTATTGTAAATACTTTAGAATTTGTGAATGACGTAATGAAATATTTTTACAGAAGTGTCAGTTTTATACCTTTAGTTCAGTGCCTTCTGTTTCGAAATAAATTGTAGAAATATCCTTTTATAAATGCACACATATTTTATTTCTTGTAATAAAACATTTTTCATTTAAACTAACAAAACTAGAATACATTTCACATAAACAAATAAATGCAATAAATCATGCGAACGTATCCAACATTGTGTCCGCCAGTGTACGTCCGTGGCCCGCTCCAGCTAATATATTGTTATTGTTGTAAGAAAACAATGGAGTTGAGTGAAAAATGCACGAATTACTAGCACAACTTATAAATTAAATGGACTTTTATTAAAAGACGTATGTTTTACTAAAAAGCTTTAAATATAAATATAATTATAGGCGTACTTATATCCGTACTTCCGTACTTCCGTACTAATATTATAAATGCGAAAGTAACTCTGTCTGTCTGTCTGTCTGTCTCTCTGTCTGTCTGTCTCTTCTTCACGCCTAAACCACAGAACCGATTTCAATGAAATTTGGTACAGATATAGTCTGGGACCCGAGAAAGGACATAGGATAGTTTTCATCCCGGAAATCCCCCGGGAACGGGAACTATTAATCCACGCGGACGAAGTCGCGGGCAAAAGCTAGTTATTTATATTATTTAATAATGATCTAATTTAAAAAAAATATACAATCGCTATTTCTCACTGATAAAGTATATGCTTTTACTTTAAATCATTTATTTAAATTGGACCATTAAAAAGCACTTTTGTGCGTCTTTTACAAGACTAACAAAAATAATTTAATCTAGTCGCCCCTTCTAAAAGATAGTTTCGTATAGAAAAAAAGGGTACACCATACTTACATTTAAAAAAAAGCTTTGCAGTAATTTGTATTGGTACGTTAATTATAAATAATTTTAAAAATATGGAAGCGATGTACCTAAAATAGAAACGCAATGAAAACTTAATTAATTATGTTTATGGATAAATAATGCTTATATAAAAAAATAGCTCACGAAAATAGTGTAACCTGAATGTTTCATAACACACAACTTTAAAGACACTATTTCCACCAAAAGGTATCCCAAAAGACAAAAGAAAAGCATTTATCATGTCCATTATTTAAGGTTCACATTCGTATCCTCATCACGTTCATAGTTGAACATACGTGTACCTACCTACTTACCTAGATGTAGCCATTTTGTCTTCAATTTTTAATTTCCAAGGAAATGCTAACGGCTCTCCTTACGCGGGTTGGAGTACCTTTATGTTTAGAAACTGTGTAATATTTCTGTTTTTACTGTTATTGTTTCGATGGTGTTAATAGAGTTTTTATGTCGTAGGAGGGAAAGTTGCAAGATTGTACACAGTAAACAGCAATGGTAAGTAGCTACAACAATCTCATTGTTTTTGTATGCGACTACAAACGACTAAGTAGCCACGAAAAGCACGATACAATTAAGGCTATTGGAACAAATTATAGTCTTGTTTTTATTATTTATTCAGTTTTATCGTCTACCTAAGGTAAAACCTAACATAATTATGCATTTTTGTGTCTTTTAAATTGTAACTATACTATTTTTTTATTATTTTTATGACAATGTGAGCTCAATTTCGAAACCATATCATTAATTTGACGGCTACACAAACGATTGATGTATATTCATTTATCTCGAAAAGGAATTTGAAATTGAATAATAACATGTTTTACAGAGACACACCGGTTTTTTACAAACTACACAAAATTTCACTACAACCTATATTTTTTGCAAGCCACTACATGTTCCCCTTTTCACCTCGCAGCGATAAAAGGAGCAATACAATCTGAGTGAGAACACGTCAGCTGCACTCCAGTGCACGCAACTCTATAAGTATGCAAATTTTGATAGTCTTAACATGGCAGGGGGACCCCGGGGGGCGGGCGACGGATGCTGCTGCATTCTGTTTTTGGGTCCTGAGAAGGGGTTTGAGTGGTATAATTTTATTTTGGGGACATGACGAAGCTCTGTCAATTGTTAATTTTGGTTAAGGGGGCCTGACCAATGGTTTAGAGATTGTGGACAAGAAAAATATAACAAGATTTTTATTTTGTGTTGGTTTTTTATCCGGAAATCTCAAATTTACGAATAAATACTACTAGACAAGCATGCGTCTCTGTTTATAACAGCAAATTCAATTGAGTAGCCGCCTGAAAAAAAATGTAGAACGTAAATACAATAAGTAAACACACAGTATTTGCATATATACAGCCAACATTATTAGCCACGCATTATTTAATATTCACGTTAAATTCAATGACCGAACGCCAACAAAATTATTAATGGAATCACTAAACCGGACATTTCATACATAACGACAACTGAATGGCGAGCAACAACAACGGTTGATTGCACCTAATCCAACACTCGCTAAACAGAGGTTAAATAATGGACAGATTAATCGGAAATTAGCCGAGCTGCTGCCTCGCGGACAATACGGTTTGGAGATAACCATCCGTAGACCGGGAGCTGACAATTTTCTGGTTAGTTAAAATACTTTGTGTTTGGTAATTTTGGGAACAATGAATATCATCGAATATTTACCCGTATGGGAAATTTGAAACCGTATTTAACATTTGCATGTACATTTTGTTTAGAATTAGTACTTCTTCGTGTAGAAACTTTTTATTTAAAAAAGCTTGTTAATGGAAAGTAGATAGTTATTTATTAGGATAAAGGAGTTAAATCAACTAGAAATGCATACAAAGAGCTGTGTGTTATGATACCTATTTAGTGGGCTCAAATAACTTCTACCCCGTTTGTACTCCACCGATAACATTAACCTGACACATTACATTATTACAGGCTCCTGTACAACACTCGCGGCCGTGGCGGCAGGCCCAACGGGCTGCGATAACGCGGACGCCTCGTTAATTAATACGCGTCAAACTGTTTTGAATTTTGATATTTAGATTTTCAAATAATGCATTCATATTTGGTATGATCATCTAATATGAATGCGGTTTAGGGGGAAACCGCAATTTCACATTAGATATTTAGGTTATTGAATAATATTCGCATGCGCCGCGGTTACGTGGATTATTGCAGACGAATAGGAACAGAATCGCGGCGAACACAATCTAATATTCATAACATTAGCATCTCTTGTTTAGTTATTTATCTCTATGTATAGACTACACATGTTACAGGAAATAATCTAGGTGTGACGTAAATGCAGACAGACGCTACCTTCTAAAACTTTCTCGCTAAAAGTCGGTTAATATTTTTTTCATATAAAATCAATACAATTCTCATTTGATACAGAATTACTTTCTGAAGACCAATATTATAATACAAGTATTCCAACGAAGCAAAACTCTATTCTTTCTATATTTTATCATGCATGTAGTTTGTTTCAATATACACCACATGCTTTTCAGTATAACTTGCGTCCATTGATTTTATCTGTTTTATTTGGTGGCTTGCTTTGGAATTACTTTTGGATTGACCCAGAAGTTGGGTTATGATTACTTCACTATCTAAATCCTAATCCTAAAACTATACATACATACATAGATATAATTATAATAGATGTAACAAAGACACACACTGTATATAATTAGGAAAAATTAAATACAAAAGTAGAAATGTTATTATCCCCTTTTAAAAAGTGCCACTTGTCATCTTGTCAGTAAGACGGCAATTCCAAGTACACAAACCATAAGAAAATATTCATAGAACATAAATGTATGATAAGGTATTCATTCAGCCCCTAACTCGATATGCGACTTGTCGTCTTGTTGCTTGCACACCGCGACATTGCAAATATAAACGACACACAAGTTGATGCTACCATTTTACGATTAAATTATTTTAATCAGATTTGTAAAATTTCAAAGACATTCGTGTTATTTGTTATTATGTTTCCTAGCCACTTTAGCTTTAAGGTTTGACACTTTCTACAAATTTTGTAAATGGCACCAATACCAAACTACATACGTACACTTTACTACATACCATCACGTCTGTATTCCCCGGCGGGTTAGGCAGAGCTGTACCAATGTATACCCACAGTTTGCCAGTAGATATGTTTAGATCCGTGTAATAAATAGGGGGCGAGCCTAGTGCCATTAACCGGGCACAAATCCAAACTCCGAGCTGCTACTGAGGATTACATAAAAAAAACCCCAATAACACTTTTCGCTTGACCTTGGAATCGAACCCAGTGTTAGCAGTCGCTCTACTGTACTGTGTTTCTATAATTAGATAAAGTATTAAACATACAACTGCCTTTTAAACATTTTATTCAAACGAAGAGACATAAAATTACGAAAGGGACGTCCACTTTCGTACCGTGGTGCAATATTTTGAGTGAATACTTCTCGTGTTTGACGAGCGAGGGTATGTCTTTAGGCAGCCACGTCGCGAGTTTGATGGCTGGCCCCGCCGCGGCCGCTACTGCACGTGTGACTGAATATGGTGCAGTCCGTAGATTATTGACGGAAAACATGTACCTTGTTTTAATTTTACAAAACATACCACCACGACAGTAAAATAAATTTAAATTTTACATTGTATGTTACATTTATCAAGGCAGTAAAAATCTGCTTGAATTAATGTATCCTTTGGGGCGACCTGCACTGCACAAACGGTCTGCTTATTCAGTATTAAAAAAAATCAACAATCACCGATACCATTTTCCTGTAGACAAAAAGGTGTAGCGTATATTCTTGAAGTTACATCATTGTTGCTCATAATATGACTCTTAAAGAAAGTCAGAAAAAGTTTTCAACGCTCGGTACAAAACAAAAATTTGAAACAGCGCACCCTAATCCGTCGCACAACATCCCTAAACCATTTGCATTGCATGACAAATAGTCGTGTCCACCCCCAGAGGGAGATGTCGTGATGCGTTTAAAATATTTGCCTGAGACTTTAGCGTCAGTCCGCGAAGCCTCAAGAAATACACTTGTTTATCTTCAACTTCAAAAGTGGACGGCTTAAGTGGTATATTATTAGTTACTTTCGAATTCTGAAGGAGTATACTCATGTTTTTTAAATATACCCTAGGGCTGTTGTCGTCGAAACGAACTGTATATTACTTTGTTATTCATTAATAGACGTTGGAACTTTCTTGTAGTGGATATAGAATGTTATTACTTCTCGATAAGTGGTATTCAAGGGGTTAGTTTAACCAACTGTTGGGTTTCTCACGTGTGCTATTAGAAAAGTTTGGAAGAGTTTAGTCTTTCCTATGTAATTTTAGATCACTTTGAATTTTTTATATAACTACTATGCGTAAATGAACAGTCATCTTTACTAATATTATATAAAGAGGTAAGGTTCGTTTGTTTGTTTTTAACGAATAGGCTCCGAAAGTACTGGACCTATTTTAACCAGTTTCTCACCAATAGATAGCTGCATTATTATAAGCTTTATAACATAACGCTACGGACCACGGGATCGGAGCATTAACCAAAGACGTAACTTGTGGATGAAATTGGTCACGCGAACAAAGTCGCGGGCAGTTCGCTAGTTATGTATGAAACAATACCCTGCTATAGCTAATACTATAGGCGAGAAAAGGAACCCAAGCACTCCATTTGTTGGTACAAATGAAGTGCTTGGGTTCCTTTTAGGCAACACTAGTGGCCGGATTTACAGATTTATTGCAATCATTACGCTCCTAATTATCCTACTAATCGCATCCATTACACAACATCTAACCCCACAGGCGATCATCAGTACCCCAGACCGCAACAACGAACCCGAAATATACCATACAGTTTACAAATCCGAACAAAATACCCGCCAAACAACAGGTGGTCGGAAAATTAAATAATAACATTAAAGACTAAAAATTAAACACTTTAGCAAAGTTTTAATGTGTCGGCCGTCGGATAAATCACTGTTTTAACGTGAAATTTTCCAGTTTAAATTGATCGCCATTAAGTAAAGTTCTGGGGCGATTGCTTAATTACGGGCCTGTCACTCAGAATTACTTTTTGATGGAAGAGGTTGGAGGAAGTAAGAGGTGTGCCGCAAGGAGGTGTTCTGGGCCCGCTGTTACAACTTATATTTATTAATCTTATAGATAGATGTAAAGAAAAGGTAACAATGTTATGGTAATTTATTATGAAGACAATCATAAAAATATAGCCTATTTGATACCTACATAAACGTGACATACTAACTACTGAAAAGTCAATAAAACCTACTTGAACATCAAATATAAATATTCTGTTAAAATCTACTCGTCTACCTAATATAAATGTATAGACAGACACTCAGTGCAATACATATTTATCTCGTTGCTAATTACATTGTTTAGTAGAATTACCAGCGGCCCATCTGTCTTCATTTGTGGATCTGCGGGGTGCTCCCGACCCGCCCTGCCCGCCCCGTCTGCCCGATCTGCCCCGTCTGCCCCGTCTGCCCGGCGAATGCCTGAGTGCTGCCAGTGATTGTATAAATATATTGTCTTACTGAGGATATTTTTAATGAGTTATTTATGTCCGAAACTCCATACTTAGACATCAATTAGAAAGTGGTAGCAGAAGTATTTTAGAACGGACTTTTAAGTTTGGTAGTAAAGACTTATGTAAGGCATTCGACTCGGTTCATTAGTTGTTATATTTAATAATATTTTTATACATAAGTAGGTCTTCTATTTAAGACTTAACCAGCTTTAATCAGATCGACGGTTTAAGCAAAACCCATCTATGCTAATATTTATAATAAAAAGTTGAAGAATTTTTTGTTCGTTTGTTCAAACCACTAGTCTGCCTTTGGAACTACTAGTCGAATCGGAAAACATCTAATATTTGAGAGCCAGATTCATGACGAAAAGTATAGGTTATATAACATGACACTATTATTCACAGAAGCGGAACGGCAGAAACTAGTTTCTTTTCTTATATCCACATTGTGATCAACAATGTCAATCACATAACATTTTCTTTTCATCTCAAAATCTAAAAGAAGATAATATGAAACATGTTTTCGCGCATTGTAATGTATGACTAACAGTTTATTATAATAAAAATAAAAATTGATTTAAGCCTCCATTTTCCGTTGTTTGCACAATACAGTTAAAAAAATTGGGCCCTCCTATGTACTTTAAAGGGAGGGGAAAGGCAACTCAATCAAATAATTAGCAAATATTTGCACTATGTAATTGGCTTACACAAGTGGGGTATGCAGAGGGGGTGGTCATGAAAAATTTGTGTAGTTTATTCTTTGAGGTCTGTTGTCGTGATTGTTAAATTATTTAAGTATTCATAAGGGTTAATTCCGAGAATTTAACACGAGTTATCCGTACTAATATTATAAATGCGAAAGTAACTCTGTCTGTCTGTCCGTCTGTCTGTCTGTCTGTCTGTCTGTCTCTTCTTCACGCCTAAACCACTGAACCGATTTCAATGAAATTTGGTATAGACTATATCTGGGACCCGAGAAAGGACATAGGATAGTTTTCATCCCGGAAATCCCCCGGGAACGGGAACTATTAATCCACGCGGACGAAGCCGCGGGCAAAAGCTAGTCTACTATAAAGTAATTTATGTTAGTAAATTTGAGTGTTTGTGTTGATAAAGTTAGATGTTTATATTCCCTCATATGGCTTTCTAGACCATCTTTTTCAAATCATTTCTCACATCCACACCTATGTATTATTAAATGTTTATGTACCTACGAAATATTAATAGCAAAACACGTGTAACACGCCAAAAAAATAAGCTCATCCTCTATGAATTCCAAATCACTTTTTGAAGAGCCATTCCCGAGATTACAACCGATTCTCATAAACATATACCACTTAATATGTAAGTCGGTACGCTTGTAATAAAATCGAGGCCCGAACTCATTATACTATGGCTTTATGTACAGAACCCAGCTCGTGATACGGTTCGCACCTGACCGGAATTGAGATTGTATCTTCAAAGCCATCGAAGTGTAATGTTATTGCAATTTTGATAATGTACATTGAACGAGAAACTCGAGATTTTTTCTAAGGAGGTAATGTGCGTGAGAGGTCTTGTAACGGGCGCCTAAAATCATTCCGACCCATGTTTCGTATCCTAAAGAAAGAGGAGTATCTCTCCTTAGGATACCATTCTCCGAAAGTAATAGTGCTGGGCTTGATAGTACTCGATACTACTTAAATACTAACCGAACCTTTTAAATAAATATAAACTCAATAGCACATCAGCGTTAAGTAGTAATTTGTAGATCTTTGACAGTCCATATGGATGGTCAGAAGCCAGGAAGTCTGACAACAAGTCTTACCGAGAGGTATCGTGTTGTCAAGTAACTGGGTTGTGGAGACCAGATAGGCAGTCGCTCCATGTAAAACACTGGTATTCAGCTGCATCTGGTTAGACTGGAAGACGACTTCAACATAGTTGGGAAAAGGCTAGGCAGATGATGAGCAAATTAAGCACGAAAAATAAATGAGCTAAATCTTGCACAAACAGATAAGCAGTTACTTTTCAACTTTATATCTGTTTGTAAAAAACCCACTCAAAGTATCGTTACCCTCTTATTGAGAATGGTAGTCAGACACATCATATATAATAAGAAAAGCTGCTTTGAAACGTTATTCATAAAACTCTTTGAAAGTCAACAGTGGGTATGTTGAGGACGCGTGGGGCCACGAAATATGACCGCCTTAAAGCGCGTTTTGATAAAATAACATTTTTTCAATAATTTGGTTAGATAAATAGTCATCATTAATTACAATAATACCGATCCGACACGGCAATCGCGAGCTGTCACTTTTATCTTGTCATCGGACACCAAGTGCTTACTATCGTATACCACTCATACACTATTTTATCCTTTTTACCCCTGAAGGGGTTGACTTTCCAGAAATCCAGTCTCAATGCTTACCTAAATAATCAAAGAAAGCCACGAGCAAAAAAGTTTACGTTAGTAATTTCAGCTGTAAACTAATACGTCAGTCAAGTTCTCAATTTAATATTGCATAGATTTTAGATATTGTCTAATTTGACATTATCATATAATGTTCTGTCTTTACGATATACTTGTGATTCTTTTGAATGGTTTTATATTGCTTTTCACCTACATTGTTTTAACATACTCGTATACATGCAACAAGAATAGTAACCAGGATTAAAAAAAAGGATTGAAATGAGTGACCGTGGAATTTCTTGCTCGTTCTTCTGCGTAGAGACCTACCTACGTTTTCGAACGCGCAACAAGCTACAATTTTCTGACTAGCTGACCATCTCCTTGACAATTCAAAAATGCCTGTAAATGCTTAACACTTTAACTTAAAACTGCTAGCTCCTATAAAGTCCGCTATCTCCCTAGCCCTCCCGGAGGTCTTAACACTGTTTTCTCAGGCACTCTGCGGCGCCTTATTGGCTCCGATACAAATTTTGTTTAGCTTAGCTCCTGCAGATCGGAACTCGTCCACGACTGTTATCATTCCACACAGCAGATGATTATTAACTGAAGATTAAAGAAAAATAGCTCTTGTTGCCAAGATGGGAGAACTTTGAATTGATTTAAATGTAGACTGGTTATTTTAATTCAATTTAAAGTTGGGAAATGAAAGCGGTAGTTAGAGAGTTGTTAATGGGTAAAGTGATACTCAAAGAGCATTACTTTTATGAAGTACGTTATTTTGTTTTTAACTAAGTTCTGCCTGCGACTTTGGTCTACGTAAACTTCAGAATTAAATATGAAATTATCCTAAGTGTTAAGATAGATCTATACCTATCCATATGTATGGCACAGCTAATTCTGTTCAGCAATTTACAGAGTACCACAAATCCATCTATCCATCGATCCGTCTATTCATCCTTACAATTTTTTACATGTATGAAAGTAATAGAATAGGATAGTAGGATGAATTAAACGTTCATGAATGCTTCATAAGATTTAACTTTTTCAGTACACGTAGAACGTTCATATTCCTAACTCTTTGTAAAACTTTAAAATAACAGCGACTATACACACATGTAGAATATATTACACGTACAATCTAACTCCGTCCACCGCGGAACACATTCTCCATTCTTTATTACAGTTTAACAACCCACTATAAAATATATTAGAGGAAAAATGACACGAAATTAGGCACGTAAAGTCCGGGCCGACTTTACGGGACCGAAACTTGCCGGACATAAAAATCCGTCGGAATTACTCAACTTTTCCACAATTTTGACATCTTTTTAAGTACGAGCGTTTAAGAAAACCGCTCGCGGCTACGGAGTGTCGTAGACATCTGTTTCGTAGCATATTTTCGGCTACGCGTTCTCGTAGGCGTTTCGTAGCTTTGTGAAAATTATCACGGCATTGTTAACTTTTTTTGGGTCAAATGATTTCTTTTTTTTACGTTCGTGGTTTTGTGTCATTGAACTACTTAACATTATATTCTATTCTTCTTTTCAGCTTTAATATGAATCTCTATAAAATCTCATCTCAATAATGAGGTACTTTATGCTATTATGTATTTAGAACTTTGTATAAAAATAACCCAAAAAGGAAAAACATACTTTATGCATGTTAGGTAAGTTACAATGTCGACTGCTATGTTACTGTCATCGTTAAAGTAACCGTCAGACAATAACTTAGAGTTGAAGTTTAAAGTCATGCATAAGCAATTTGCGGACCCATTTCCTGCACTTCCCACATCCCAGCACACACTACCATTTTAATACATCTCAAATATTTAATCTCACGTATGGTCACGTCTATTACAAATTTACGAGCAAGCCCGACGGACAGGTGGAGGGGAGATAAACATTATGTACATAAGAAAATTGCATTCAGTGTTACGTCTTGAATGGCAGCGTTGTATGAATTTATTTCAGGATTCAATGGGGGATGTATGAAGTTGGCGATAAAAAGAATTGCGAATTTGGTGGTGTTTCGTGGGGTGATCTGAGATTGAGTGTCAGTTTATGAAGATTTTGATAACTGGGGGTCAGTAAATGCCTCTACATGTTACTATAAACCTGAATTTATGATATAAAACTAGTTTGATGAAAATATTTTCATGAAAGTAGGTACCTACTCAAAGAAAACTCTTAGCATCAGCATCGATGATTTATTGTATAGATCCTTAATGTTCACGTTGCAACACTAGTTTCAAGGCATGTTGCATGACCTTGGTTTTATAAAAAATCGCGCGTGCCATGAAATTGTTTCAATGTGGGACCTCATAAAAAGATGAGATGAGCATTGATGACCTTGCTCTAGGCGGACTCTTATTTTAATGTCTCAACCATTGGGAAATCACACCAAAATGTCCTTTAGGAATGAAACAGTAATAGGTCGCTTAAGTACTACATTATTAACCCCCGACGCAAAAACGAGGGGTGTTATAAGTTTGACGTGTCTGTCTGTCTGTCTGTCTGTCTGTCTGTCTGTCTGTCTGTGGCATCATAGCTGCCGAACGGATGAAGCGATTTCAATTTAGTTTTTTTTGTATTAAAGGTGACCTATGTGCGAGTGTTCTTAGATATGTTTGATGAAAATCGGTTGAGCCGTTTAAAAGTTGTGGGGGTGAAAGTAGGGAAGAAAAACCGAATGTCTGTAAATATACTCGAGTGGGGTCTCAAACTTAACAAAATCGACATTATAATAAGTAGGTACCTATAAAAAGTATAAAATAAAAAATTAAATTAAAAATTTAAAAAACCCCCAACACAAAAACCTAAGTTCCCTCTAAAAAGTAATTTTTTGTATAACAGTATATCTCACAATTTGCCAGACACACGATAAAAGAAAACAGATGTTTTTTTTATGTACTGCGATCACGTCTATAAATCCTTACTTTTTATTTACTAGAAACCTCAAACCTCAATTGTATTCATCAAAAAAACAGTTGATTCATACATTTCTTCAAGTTAAGCAAACGTAAAGCTGATTTTTTTTCGCTATTTCAGGGTTGGCCCTACAGCAAAAGTTTTTCATAATGATGAGTACAATGACCCCATTTGAGGGTTCTGTTTAACAAAAAATAAGGTTGTATAGGCATCCAGGTGTGTCTCAACATCTTAATTATTTACTACAAGTAGACAAGTTTAGCAGGCCCATTGACATTCAGGCTCGAACTAAACCTTCCTGCCTTTCAAGGTGTATCACTTATGTATGCTGAAGTTCCCACGGAACCACTTCACCTCCGCTATGACCCACTAAAAATTTCCAGCCAAAAGTTAACACGAATTTTTTAGCCAATAAAAAAGAACTACCGCCAATTTGGTGGTACATTCCACCCACTTATACCACAATGAACAAGTCTCATTGTTTCCTTATAAACCCGGCCCACAATTCCACATCTACCTGCCTGCACTACTCAGAAATTAATGAGATTTCTTGTTTCCACACCGATTTAAATATTTTATAAAGCCACGTGCAGCCGGGGGAAGACATATGTATGTTTTATACAGCAATAACCCGAAGTTAGGGGTGAATTTGTTCGAATATTCGTGTAGTTTTTCAAAGTTGTCTAGTGCGATGATTATTGTTTCGTTTTTTGTGTGGTTTTGTATACGTTTTTGCAAAAGGAATACGGAACTTCCTAACGAATTTTTTTAAAGTTTATATTGCATCACAAGTATATTTATTTATTTATTGTAATATAGTTTGTCATCGAAACGCTAAGAAGAAGACAAGTATTTTTGGTATTTTTTATACCGACGAACTGTGGGTGTACATTGGTACACCTATGCCTAACCCTTCGGAGAATACGGGCGTGATGGTTTATTATTGGTAGGTATTTTTGGAAGTTTTTGCGAGGAGTATTCCTAAAGAGTGGAAAAGAAACAAAAAAAGACAAACATCGCTAAAACAAAATATAACTAATAAGAAACATTATACTTAGATAAATTCACTCCACTTCAATTTCGTCAAATTCACTAAGCCAATTCAGCTGCACTCCCAAACTTAAAACAGCGCCATCTCTTACCGAAATTCTGCAACGTGTCCTCATAACTATTCTAACCAAAGCAGGATCAGAACAATACATGCAAGTGCAGCAAAGATAAGATGTAGCTAGTTTAAGATACCGCCTGTGTGCGGTAGAGGATTTGTGTACATGCATGCTTGACGCCAGTCGCGAAGTTCAGACGCAAGTTACGGGAGAATGGGAGTTTGTATGGTATCGTGAGCTAGTGTTGCGAGCGATCTAGTGTGGAAGCTGGATATCTATACTTCTATACCAATATCTATACTCTATATCTATACCTACTAATATTATAAAGAGGAAAGGTTTGTATTTTTGTATGTAAAAACTACTGGACCGATTTTACAGCTGGTATTATTTTATAATACTAGCTTCTGCCCGCGACTTCGTCCGCGTCACAGTTGATGTGTTATCCTACGGGTACCGTACATTTTCCCGGGATAAAAAGTAGCCTATGTGTTATTCCAGACTATAATCTATCTTTGTGCCAAATTTCATCCAGATCCATTCAGCCGTTTAAGCGTGAAAGAGTAACAAACATCCATCCATACATACAAACTTTCGCCTTTATAATAGTAGTAGGATAATAATACCAGCCTATTATTCTCCCACTACAGGGCAAAGACGTCTTCTCATACAGAGAAGGCACGAGGGTTGATTGCTACGCTTGCTTAAGGCAGATTGGCGATTTTAGGCTTATATTCCATGTCACGTCTGCATAACCGCTACACTGCTACACTTTTGCTCTACCTGGGAATCGAACCCAGGAGGTTCGATTCCCAGGTCGAGCAAACAGGGCAATACCGGCATGGTGGTATATATAGTATTTCATGTACAGGTTTCCTCAGGATGTTCTCCTTCACCGATATCACAGTTATTCCAAGAGAAACTTAGAAAACACATCTCAATTGAAAGAGTTACATTGATATTTGTCCGGAATCGAAACTGCAATCTCATGCATGAGAGGCGGCCTCAACCGACCATCACAACATCTGTACTTTTACTAAGCTCCACTTCAATATTAAAAAGTAAACACACACACAGTAACAAAACACAGGTGTGTGTTGTCTGCCCATCCTCCATAATCCCTCTGTTGCTTCACACAACACTCCCAAGTCGAGCAAGGTGTGAGATATATTGACCACCATATTTTAAATATAAACCTACCTCGTAAATAACCAAGAACCTCTAACTAGCATGATAGTTATAACATCTTCAGGGAAAAGAGCCTTTCTCAAACAGGAACTGGATTTAGTTCTACCAATATGCACCAACCCACGTCTCCCAATTTCTAAATAATCATAATGATATTAAATAATTATGTATTTATTTCACATTAAGCATACTTAGGTACGTATATTATCCAATAGGTCATAATATACTTAATTACGTAATACTAATTCTTGTTTCTATAATTAATTATATTTCTGAAAGGTGGTTCTGACTAAACTAAGCTCAATCAGAAGGTATAATTAAACGGTTCTTTAGATAAATAAAACAATATTGGCTTAAAGCAGAAAAAGTAACACAGTTTGATTTAGAACGAACGCCCTAAGGGTTATTTGCCAACCAAAATAACTTGGATACGGAGAATTTGACTCATAAACAAGTTTTCAGAGCTCAGACGGCAGTTGCTATGCGTGAAATACAACCACTTCTGGTAAGACTGGAAGCCACATATTACGGCCACACTATAGCCGGACGAGCTAGGATGACCATGAACTAGTACACTGAAATATGGCCGTTTTAAATTGTCCCACAATCCCTTCTACACACAATAAACAAGATAGAGCATAGTAGTACGCGCGGCTTCGCCCGCAGTCTTAGAGAATATTGCGCCATAACTCGGCCGGTTGCAACTGGATTTATCCGGTTTCGTATGCGCTGCTACTTCATAAAGGCAGTTATGGGATAATCCGTAGTATAAACGCGCTTTCTGACTCCGTGTGTTTTGAATGCTAATATTTGGTAGTGCGAAATTGGCGGTGTTTTTAAACCGAAAGAGCTTATGATACATTTTGTATTCATTTTCGTTCTCTTTGCACCCAGTTTTAGTGAGCTCTTTGCCTGAATAAACTTTGCGATGCAACTACATAATTATGTTGCCTTTAGTACCTACTTATGTACTAGTTTTTAGACTAGGTAAAGATTCTCAATTCTACTACTATGCTCAGCAACATAAACTAACGCTTTTTTTCTATAAGGATAGGCAGAAACGACAGAACGCCACCCGCTATGATCCTTAAATACTCCTTTCGGGCACACAGTAAACTCTACTACAGTTGATCACATAAAGGTGCAAAACCCCAACAAAAACTTGGCTAACTGAAAAGTAATCATTTACGCCCGTCAATCGAACAAGTCCACAACAATCGTTACGAATTCCCATACAATACAATACAATACACAAAGTTGATTATAAAATACTCAGCATTATTCGTCTCAATAATTCGCTGGAAAAAAATAAATTACCCCAAAATTGGAATAACAAGATAGGCACGAAAATAATTCCCATTGTCAGGGGACTTGAACTTATTGAGGGAAACCAATTTACTCCAGAAAAATCCAGTTTTTTTCCGGTTCGCTCCGGATAGAAGTCGATCTATCCGGTCGGAACCGGTAAAAACAAAGATTCAAATGCAATTGTGTTGACGTTTTTTATTCGTATTGTAAAATGTAAACGGATTATTGTAACGATGTTTCATGAAATTATAATTTTATTCTTGAGGGGTGGCAAGTTGTAGCATAAAAGTATGTGGAGGTACCTTTTCTTTGTCTTTAACTTTGCCTGCACTTCAATTCATAAAAGTACTTGTGCTAGTATTTCAAATACCTTCATAGATAAATGTAGAAACGAAAAAATATATTACTATTGGACGCAAAAGTTCAGCAATTTTACATAAACGTATTCAAATAAAACTCTAAAGGACCAAAACTTTAATCAAAAAATTTTGAACACATCAAATACTTTCGAAACTTCTCACACAAAAACCATATTTCTAAACTTATTCGTACGTGTCCAGATCGCAGACAAACTCTCAAAGGGACGATATCAATATTAACATACGATGGTTTTCTTTCACCCTCTCGTGGCGCCCTCACGCGGCCGTATCGCGAACTATCGGGCGCCAACTTTGCTCTATGCAAATTTAAACGCCTGCATTTTATGGCTGAGATTTCTTGTAAGTTATGAGCTGTTATTATAGTTTTTAGGGTTGGATGTTTCTCTTATTATGATTATGGGGTGAAAGAGGGGGTAAGTTAATATATATGGGGGAATTAAATATGTATGCAGTAGCCCCAACTAAGAATAAAAGCGCCTGCCGGTAGGAAATTTCGTATACTTAAGTTTATTTTAAGTGGCACCTTAGATTCTGAAATATTTAAATAGCATTGTGCAGGCTATAAAACGTTCCATAATATTTACAAGAAACTCTCCGCAGTAGATAAAGATAGCTAAATGAAATTGTATATTGACTTGCTTACAAGCCTGCCACCAGTTTACATTATCAAGGATAAAAGGGTACAGGCAGGGGTGAAGTATCCACTCCACCTCGTTCAAAATCAGTATAGAAATAACAGGTTTAACATTTTAAATATTCAGAGCGAGCAGATATAAAGTCATCTGTGTAAACGAGAAGCTGGCTGCACAGAATAAAATCATAAACTCCAATTTCACGCCACAGTGTAGCAGAGTAAGTACAATAATGTTAAATAAAATGCCAGCGCGATTGTAACTAACTGCTTTTTCTACTAGATAGTCAATGAGATTCGATCATGCTGTGAAACTAAGATATGGGATGATGAAAGGATTTAACTTAGATGGAACTTTATCTGCCGGCTAGATTCAGGATTCCTTGTTTATTTTGTTAGTAAACAGAGTTTGGGATGGTAAAATATACAGTAGAATAAATATAATCGATGCTCCATCGAGACTACTGGACACAGAAGTCGTAAAGAAAACACAATGCCCTTTACGACCTTTGAGTTCAGACATATCGATATGTTAACAATGATAACCGACGACGAAAGACTGTTGTGTCTTATTTTATATAACACGAGCTTCTGCCAGCGACTTTGTTCGTGTCGTTTTAATCACCCGTGTTAAGCTATATCTTTAATTACTGCTCCGCTCCCGAGTGTCGTAGCGTGATGTTATATGTATAGCATTTATTTAGCCTTTCTCGATAAATGAACTGTCCAACAAAAAAATATTTTTTCAATTCGAACCTGCAGTTCCTGAGATTAGCGCGTTCAAACAAAAAAAAACAAACTTTTCAGCTTTATAATAATATTAAGCATAGATAATGTTCAGGATTTTGTTTATCCAAATCTAATTTGATACCATGATTCTACAATAACAACAAAAATTAAAATATTTTACAACCCAGCGCTTATAAAACACTTAAACTTTTCACGAATGGAGTCACAAAATTAAATGAACGACTTAAAACTAACACACAAGGCGGAAAAACAAAAGCATATTAAGTACTCAGGTCATGAATATTCTGTTTTAGCGCACGGTATTTTTTACACTGTGGCATTTATAAGATGCTCCATACAGTGCAATTTGGGTAAAATTTTAATTAGCCCCGTGTTTTGGTCGTTTTGTTGGCGTTTTTAATGGAAAGCACTAAAATGGAAGTTATTATTGTGCTGTGCTTAGCTTAAGCTGGGATGCATCTGGTGTGGGGTTATAACAGCAAGGCTTTATAAGTATGTATGTGTAACTAAAACAACCACAGGTTGGTTGCCCTTTTTTTTGATACAGGGATACCTAAAAAAAATCTAAGGTTTAACCACATGGTTAAACCTTAGATTTTTTTGCATCTACAACAAGGAAAGAGTTTTCAACTTGGAATACCATAAAGTGTCAAAAAAAAAACTACAATCGAAGAAATGTCAGGAGAGGTGAGTATCAGACACTCAAAGCTGGAGTGTCATGAGTGTCGATAGTGTCAGACATTCATAGTCATTCGAAATGTCTGACATTGAATGTCAGAAGTGTCAGAGAAAAATGTCGCGAGTGAAAAGAGCTTTGGCTAAAAGCTTCATGAGCAAGCTAATTCACATTCAGCAGTGGTTCCATCTCCACTGCATATTGTATGAACCTGCTCAAAACCCGACTGACTCTAAACACTGCAAACTGCAACAATATCTGCAAACCTCATGAGAGACGAGAACACACGTACTTTTTTAATCACACTGTTTTCTGCTAGCCAGGTTAGAACTAATATGGAAGAGATAGACGCAGAAGGCTTATTATGCAGATTTGTTGAAAAGAGTACATTATTTTAGATAAAGAAAAATACAGTAACCAAGTTTTAATGTATCAATGCGACTGTTATTACAGATATTTTATATATAATTGCTAACCAGTGGGCTACTTCATATAAGAAGAAATTGAAAAAAAAAAAACTTTTTTTTTGGTATAAAATTATATCGCTTCGTTTGCAGCCACATGCAGTTAATTTACAATTATTGTTAGCTACCACCTTAATGCCTCTATCCTTAAGACATTTGACTAAATATCCTGGCTACTTGATCTTGTAATTTTAAATATGTGTGACTCAGTCATTTTGTTACCAGCCTTACTTATGTTACCTGCAAATGGTACTTCTGCCTTTGCTTACATACCCGTCTTTAAGTTCAGCGTCTGTTTTTATGCAGCGTGCAACACTGGCAGATTTATAGCGCATAAAACGAGATGATAGCGCCGTCTCACTCACACGGTACGATGCACAGGTTTTTGTTGCACTGGCACTAATATAATGATAGATTGAAAGAGAGAAGAGGAATTGAATGGAAGTTTTTCACGTATATAAATAGTTTTATGTAGGTATTTACTGAAAGGGTTATACAAGATACAACATATTAATTTTGCTATACACGTAAATGCAAGATGTTACATAAAAAGTTCAACAGGGTTCACAGGGTCATGTTTTGCCATGGCGTACAAAAATTAGATCTTCATAAACATCTCAAATAATACTTCTTTGGGTTTTTTTAAGGCTCTGCAACTTGTTTATACTTGGTAGGTAAAATCAAAGATAAATCTCAGATGGTGCTGCACTTGCATTAATTGGTCTAAAGTTTCGTTTGATTCTAGATGTTATAATAGCACGAATTACCCTATGAGTACTTAGTTCTTAAAAACATTTCACTTTGTTACTGTTTGTTAGTTTGAAAATTGTTGCATAAATGAATAATTTTCGACTTCCTTGTGCCTACTCGTATGTGTGATAATCTGTCTGGATAGCTTATGTAAAGGCGTTCAGTCTTGAATTTATTACCTTTGAATGGTTTTATGCAGTAGCTGAATAAATAGGTACTCTTTTAATAATTGTTTGCCTAATATTTGCACGCAAATTATAAAAAAAAAATGAAATGTTTTTCAATTGAAAATGTACTGAGTTTTAACAGCAGAAATATTAAAGGTATGAAAATTTCATGTCACACAATACAAGGATTTTTACATAAAATAAACTATGAACGCACAAAATGTCACATTAGACTTCAAACAAAATACTTCAAAAACTTTTAACTTTAATAATAAACATAGCTCACTAGCACAACACAGCCTAACATAAAACAAACAAATTACTCTCATACATCAACTTAAATGCCGTGTTTAAAGTTTTCTCCAAAAACTGCAACAATCCTGGCAACACTAGCCATACGCGGGAAGTTTGCACATCTCATTTAGTTAATTTATTCGTCGTGGCTCGACCGCGACCTGGGGGAATTTGTAGCTGCAATGGGCCCTGAAGTGGTATCTCTTTACTACTTTCTTGCTACTACTAGGAGTTTTATTGAATGTATGAATTTGAGATCATATACATATTATTATTACATAGTCACAACCAAGTACTCAAAACAAGACTATGCTCTTGTTTTGAGTACTTGGTCTGTTACTGGGTTAAAAATAACCGCTTCTGTTGCTTATAAGAAAGGTTAAAGAATAAATAAGAGCAAGAGTAAAACATGAAATTGGTAGTAAAACTCTCATATTAAAATGTAAAAATAATTTGGTTGAAAATTCAGGAGTTGGGAAAAAGCAATCACTGACTATCGTCTTTGCTCTAACCAAAAATAACACACATACATACATACCATCACGCCTATAATATTCCCCGAAGGGTTAGGCAGAGGTGTACCAATGTACACCCACAGTTCGCCGGTATGTTTTTAGGTACCATGTAATAGGGGGCGAGCCTATTGCCATTAACCGAGCACAAACCCAAACCAAAAATAACAACAAGAAGATAAATCATAAAACGACAAATCTTAGCTCTTAAGGTCTACAGCAGATGACACTTATCCAGAAAAGAAAACAGTTAATATAAAAATGAGAACCCTTTTTTTACCTACAAAAAATATTAAAATTGTCCGACTCTTAATACAACTTCCGCATTTTATATCAAAAACATAAAGATCATAAATTACGACAAAGTTTTATTAAAACTTACGATCCAAATAAAGCTCAATACCACTTCATCCCTCGGAATAAAAAATATCCATATTATTAGAATAGTTTGTAGTCTCAATTCACCCCCTACGTACGGGCGGACATTAAACAGATTTCGCGCTCATAAAATCCGTAATTTGAATTCCTTAAGACCTTGCAGGGGTTTGGCCGGATCCTCTAATAAGAAGGGCTTGGGTGTACGTACTTATGTTTGTTGGTAATATGTTTTGCAATACAATATAATTTGATTATAATTTTAGGATCGATTAATTTTAGGGTTTTTTTTTTTTGGATCGTAGCAGGTGGCGGTCCGTGGTTTCTGCCTACCCCCATGGGAAAAAGGCGTGAGTTTATGTATGTATGTATGTATGTATGTATGTATGTATAATTTTAGGCTTTTGAGAGGATATTGTGAATATTAACGGCCCTTTAAGGCTCAGAGGAATTGTTTTGATCGTTGAAATTCATAGTACCTACATACCTACTTAAAATTAGGATTGGAGTTTTAGTTTTAAATACAGGTGACACAGAAATACGAAAATAGATTTTTGGTGAATGCCTAGAAACACAAAACTTATAAACCGTGAAAGTTATCCATTAAATTGTTAAAATTACAATTCATCAAAGTAAAAATAAGTCTACATAGACCTAAAACAAAAATCCCAAGCAACGCCGGAAGGCATACCACGTATAAAGTCAGCGAGGGCCGATAGTAAGAATACGTGGGGAGGGGGAATTTTATTTATGACGTCATCAAAGGCGACGCAGCGTAAGTAATATACGTCTGAAAGTTTTCTTTTACCGTCGCATAATTATTGGCGAAACTCGAAACTTCGGTAAGCAACCGAACTTCTGAAATAGGGTTTATAACTTTGATATTTAGTGGTCTAATATTCTATGAATATTCGTAGTTAGTTGAGAATTTAGTGGGCGAGGCTTTCCAAAATATGTGGAAATTAAGGTTATGTTAACAGCATGATTATCTTTAGATAGAATTTACGAAATTTCATTAAGTGGGTCAGTTATTTTAAGGCCGGTCTTAATGTTAATCACGGGATCTACCTTATTACTTTGGGCTAAGATAATTTTGTCGAGTTACGGTCAGCACATACGGAGCAGCAATATTAGTAAAAAAAGAGCTTAATTTCTTCAGAAATAGAGTTGAAAATTGCGTGCAAGATAATGAATATCTCCAATTTTGATGTAGTTTCATCCATTATTAATTAATCGATTAAAGTTGGTTCTCTTATATTAACGCTTGCCTTTAGAGTAGCGTAGATAGCCAGCAAAATTGGCCGATTGACCAGGGTTACAAGTAAAATAATACCATTCTATTACTGTCCCACTGCAGGGCAAAGTCTTCTTCTCGTACAAAGAAGGCACGAGCATGAATCACCACACTCGCTCAAGGCAGATTGGCGTTTCCAGATTTTTAATTATAAGTCCAGATTTTCTCACGATGTTTTTCCTACACCGATATCAGTAATATCCAAGATAAACTTAAAAAGTAATTATGAATTGATATATTCACATTGGTAATTGCCCTGAATCGAAACCACGACGTCTTTCTCAAGAGACGAACACCTTAACCACTAAGTCATCACCCATCACCTAAGATCACCCTAAGATTAAAACGTCTTAAGATAAATGAGTTACAATCCCAAT
Organism: Caradrina clavipalpis; assembly: GCA_932526535.1. Taxonomy (NCBI): domain Eukaryota; kingdom Metazoa; phylum Arthropoda; class Insecta; order Lepidoptera; family Noctuidae; genus Caradrina; species Caradrina clavipalpis. Next base: position 15,078,475 of record OW052104.1, on the reverse strand, counting down.
GCATTCTTAGTCGTAATGAAACCCCCGATGCAGTGACACCCCTGCCGTGATGTGGCGTGCAATAACACCCGCTCAGACTTTTTAATTTGTTTCCGTTATTTATGTGCGTGCAGTCGAAGGAGCGTCTTGGATTAAAATAGATGCAGTCACTTTGTTGTGGAGGTTTTATTATATTGGTATAGTATTGTGACTGTCTTTAAGATGAGTTGAGTAGAGCTTGTTCGGAATATTTGGTAGTATATTGGTAGAATCTTTACCTTATAACCTATAATATTATAAAGTTTAAGACCTACTTCGAAGAAAATCACTAAATACATTTAGTTCCTAAATGTATTTAGAACATCATTGCAATGTCAATGTCAGTGTGTGTCCCTGTGGTGACAGTGACGGAATGATAATTTAAACATATTTAGCACTAAATAGTGGCCCTTAGAGTTTGTTTGTTTGTTAGTTTTAAAATTCTGTCGCTAATAGGAAGATAAGTAACAAGTAATAAATCTCAAGATATAATCTAATATCTACATAAATTTCAAGATATAATCTAATATCTACATAAATCTCAATGTAACCTAACACGACCTCTGCAGAAGGGGTAGGCGGTTTTATCTCTGATTTTGCCAGTTATATGCAAGTCTCATCTGACAGAGAGCTAGCTACTATTCCTGAGTCTCGGCTGATACTGAAAAATCCCAGTGGAAAACCCGATAACATTTTACTCCATACCATCACGCCTGTATTCCCCGAAGGGATAGGCAGAGGTGTACCAATGTATCCCCACACACATATAACACACATAACATTTTACTCGACCTTGGAAACATCATCCAACGCTTGACGACCGCGCTAGCAATCACTAGACTAACAAGGCAGGAATCTTGACATTATCTGCCATATAAGTCACCAAAATTAAAGGAAAAGAAAAAGCTATTTCAACACACTAATCTTTTCAAATATAAAACCGTTGCTCCGCAGTAAAAATATCTCCTGCATTGTGGTTGCGTTTACAAACATATAAACATACATACACAAACAACCGGACTTGGAACAACTACCTGTAGCCTATACAAATATTTGTTTCGTCCAGGAATCGAGCCCTAGATACGCTGTGTCAACTATGCCGTGAACATTGCATATACATATTAAAATATAAAACACTAAAGAAAGAAGGGCTTGTTTTAACCGCGTTAAGTTACATCTTTGAATACTACTCCGCTCCTGTGGGCCGTAGCGTAATATTATATAGCCTATTTTACTCAGGAATAGTGTAGCTTTTTTATGATGAAAAAATGGCTAACAAATCTTTTCTCTTTATGATATCAGTGTGGATAAAACCAGAAGGCTAATTCTACAAATTAAAAACGTTCAAATAAAAGGCATTTTTTGACAAATTAAAACTGAGATTAGATTACGATCGTTTTAAAAAGTTAGTACCATCACCCCAGGTCTCATAAAAGATGCCATAACTGCACTGCCATCGCCGACATCAACCACAATAATTAAACACATAAAACAAAACTGTTTTTAATAGATCTAATCTATCAGCGGACTAACAAATGACAATTAGCACGAATGTTTTCACCCTTCCACAATGTTTACCTGAAAACGGTAATATTTCATGAAAAATTTATACTTTAACGGTAAGGGCTGAAGGGCGAGTTTGGCGTAAGTTGTAAGCGAGCAGAGATTTGAATGACGAGTAGTTACATCACCTACCTACTTTTATCGCATCATTTACTATTCATGACATCACACAAATATTATCACGGCTTTATTTCCCAAAGGGGTATACAGAAGTGTTCATTAAACCGGTAGTTATGTAATAGGAGGCGAACCTATTACCCTGTTATTATTCCGTAATCCGGACAGCTGCTACTAAGAACTATCAGATGGAGAGACCCAAGCTTCGATCTCGGCACCTTACGATCTGTAGTCGCACTTGCGTCCACACAACCAACGAGGTATGCTGTTTAGTCGCGCTATTTGGAAAAAGTAAGCAGTGGAGTGCGATAGTAAATAGGGTGAAAATTAACCAGAATATGAAAATGTTCGCTTTTCGTTACAATTCAATCAAAATGCATAGAACAGCTATATTCTGCTCTCATACAAATGTAATTGCCCAATGGCCGCTTTATGTTAAAGTAAAATATATAAATATTACCGTTACATGAGATCTAAACATACCGGCGAACTGTGGATGTTCATTGGTACACCTCTGCCTAACCCTTCGGGAATACAGGCGTGATGGTATGTTATGTTTAAAATAAATTAATATATCAAAGCAGGTCCCATAGTAAAAGATTCGTGAGAGATGAATGAGTGTGTGGGTGAGTGAGTTAATCTGGTGGTGTGATGATGATGATGTGCTGACTCATGAGTTATTACACCTTTTGAATTAAAAATCTAATTAAATTAAAGGGACAAAAGACTCATAGATGTAATACCTATTGCGTAGGTACAATAAATACCTACTTCATTAGGTAACCCATTCATCGATTGGAGGAGTGTTAGGCTCCAGTAATTATCAATTACGGATAAGCTGATATTCAGTCAATAGATATTGAAACTGCCAGCTTAGGAACTTGAATGGACTTAATCAATCTGAGCAGTGATCAAGTTAATACAAATGGTTACACTTGGACGGATCTGCCTGACTTAGACATTTTACTGCCTAGGTATATAAACTGAACTGAAAATTAAAATATGCAAGTGGTGAAAGTATTCATGATTACTTTTATTATGGACACAGCCACGAAATAATTAAAAAAGTCTTCTTTCAAGCATTTTAATCGTGATGTAGTTGAAAGATACGTTTGCAATCAATTTATACTCAGCACGTAGTATTTTTTTATTAATTACACCTTTACTGAGTGAAGGCTTGGTTCCATTCCCAGGGCTATTTTGTCAGGGTTTTTTTGTAGCATTCTGTAGTATAATATTCGCATTAGTATCTCGACAGAGACAATAGCTAAACACACTTAAACACCTGACTGTGGTACTATTACTTCTGCTTATCACTTTGAAGAAAACAGGCGCAAAGTTATGTAAATATTCCCCGAAAGCCTTCATCTCATAACTTGCAACAGAACTCGTTATCTACCCTCAATCTTAGCCGTCTGCTTAACACGAAGTCTTAATGTTACTTAAATACGGAACTTAAATTAAGCAGGAGTTCCAGGGTTCCGTAACAGTCGCGCCGGTCAAAGGTTAATGATTAATATCTTAGTTGAGGGGACAAGCAAGCACTGTTGTTGGGTAATTACTTATTTTTTTGACGTTAATTTCTTAAAGGTGAGTGGAACGATTTTGTTGTTTTTTGAAGGGGAATAACAAGAGAAAGCTTCGGTGTGAAGTCGTGCTTAGGTAGGGCTTACAAATGTAACGAAAGAATTGAAAAGAACTTTATGAAAAAAAATAAAACTCTATAAAGATTTTTTATGTGGTTTTTATGGAGAAGCCTTAATCCCGACTACAAATACAAAACTATCTTTTTGTAAACTATCTATCTCGTATTAGTGGGTGTAAAATAAACAGGGCTTTATAATATTAAGTGGTCACAACTTACAGGAAATCTGCAATACGAGACGCATCGATAATGTAGGTATTGTAATCACTGGTAGATGATCACGGTACGGGCACGGTAGGACAAAGGCCTCATATACAGAGAAACCACAAGCATTGATCACCAAGCAGCAGGAGCATTTTCGATTTAACATTTATATCACTTAGATCCAGGTTTCCCCAACGATGTTTTCCTTCACAGAGAGGCAGGTACCGTCACGATCCTTAACATACACGTGTTCAAAACATACGTACTTATTTAATACATTGAATAAATAATAGCCCGATCGAAAGAGACCCATGAAAACCAAAGCGGATTAGGGCCTCTGAAATAGAAACTCTTTGATACATTCCAGGATTCCAGACGAACTCAAAAAAATATTATAATGTAAGAAAATATGAGTATTTCTAGACAATTCCAAAAACATCTTGAATAAAATACCACAAGACACGAAACTTAATAGAATATTCATGTTTATTTATACTTTGGGTACCTAATCATATATTTATTTTCGTGTTGGTTAGAATATCTCACTAAACCAACATTTGCGCGTGTGGGTGAGCCTGTGTTGGCTTAAAAGGCTTTTATTTAGTTTGTGTCACCGTCAAACAAATATTTATTTACCTAGTATATTACACAGAAGTCTAGACCTAATATGAATACTGAATGAATAAGTATATTTACTGAATAATAACTAAATTAGCAAGATAATTAGGTAACGTCGAATACATGCAGTTTATTTACCTATCTTTTTTTAGGTACAAGCCCGCCACACTATTTCCAGCCAGCTCAGATTGCCAAGCAACATGGATTACAATTAACATTAACCCTTTAGGTGCGGGCGACGCGCATGTGCGTCAAAAACAAAGTACATTTTTTGCTGTCAGCACAAAAATGGTCTCTTAATAATGTATTGTTACATTTGATTCCAGTAGGTAATAGATATGGTCAAAACGATTGAACGCACAAAAATCAGTTCTAGTTGGCACCCATATCATTATCAATATACCTATTGGTTTAACCATTAGTAATTATATGCCTTCAAGTAATATTAGTAATTACCATAGTAGTAAGTTAAATAAGAAGTAAAAACTCACCTGCAGCGGGAGACAGTTTTGTCACCACACCCCACCGCGATTTCCACTGAAACAAAAGACAAGCAATTAATTATTCAAGCGTTCAAAACTCAAAAATATTATACCAGCTGTAAAAATATTAATACAGGCCTACAAACTGCTGGGCAAATGACTCTTCTGCTCTTGGTGAATTAGCGATTTTAGACAATCCAGCTTATCTCTACCGTCAGAGATGTCTAAGATAAACTTAAGTCACGTTGGTAATCTCCTGGTAATTAGGTCTCATGCAAGAGTTTGCGGCTTCCATACGCACAAACTCATGCAAGAAAGCCAAAAATAAATATTGCTGAAATTTTAATTAACTAAACGAGTTCATATTCACCTGAAAGGGTATGCAAACTAAATATTTTTAGATCAATCAAAATGCAGTCATCGTATGTGCTCTCTGATTTCGAAAAATACGAACATTTTCACGTTCAAGCCCTGTAAATATTCAGGGTACATTTAGCTCTGGACAGCATATTGTGGTGTAAGTCAAACGCTTATTGAATCGAGTATAAAATATTATGGCATAATTCAATGATTCGAAGAATTATGATAATACTACTTTATGCAAACGAAACAGTATATTTCTTAATTATTTTTTCCCTGAAAAGTTATCAGTCATTGCTCCCATAAATACTAATTTTCCACTCACGAGTTTGCTAATGATAAGAGCTACTACTTATGTCAATTCCAATAATCTCAATTTCTCACATTTGTCCTTTACCCCACAAACTACGAGAACTACAGCAAGACTGCAGATTCATCAACTAGCTCTCCAACGAAATTCATTATCTCAATTTTCCTGGTAGGTACTTTCCCGTCAATTCTCGCGCTTATCCCTTACCCCACGGGCTGCGAGAACCGATGCAATAGACAAATAGCCGTCAGCGAGCAAGCCGGCAATAAAATCCACTATTTTACCGCGCCCCGACACGCTCGCGCCTCTTTATCGCTTTTTACTGGATACCGGCTAAACTTTAGCTCTAGCACTATTTCAAGACTAATGTTGGGGAATCTGTTGATCAAAGAAATATTATAGTCTGGGGGGAAATAATCTTCCATGTAATTTCCCCCCAAAGTATTTTGCCAACAAAAGAAACTGAATGTAGAAAACGTAGGAGTTAACTAACAGAAGCCTAGTTACCCGTTATTGTTGCCATTCGTATTTATTTCATTTTGGTGGTGTACGTATAAGAAAATATACAAGTTTTAATATCGCAAACTTCGCACTACATAGTATGAATATTATTTAGGAATCCTATCAAAACTGAAATGATTAATTAACCAATGTATTCGTTATAAACCTAGGGCAAGCAGCATTTTGACGTTACTAGCGCATCTCTAAGTCAAGATCGAATAACATAATAAACAAAAAAAAACATAAAAACAATCATATTACTTGCTATCTAGACATGTACATTGTGGAATACAATAAAAGATTGAGTATTGAATATTGTAACATTAATTACAGTTATAAAGAGTTTGTCACACATTTATGACAGACATCTCTTTCATAAATGTGTGACGATCGTAGCGTTGAACACAAGTCTATACCAAATTGAACTTGTTCTAGAATCCGATTAAGCTTAATAAACGCCGGGTAAAAGTACTTGCGAGTTCTATAATAGAAAATCCGAGCATTCTAAAGTAATCACTTAACTCCAACACGTAATATTAATTAAGAATTTTCTCCAAATTACGTTCTTTGTAACAATTTCTACAGCTCGTGTAACATAAAGTTCCGGAAATAATTTCTACGCCTGAAATAATAAGTATGTGAAATTATTGAGCAGGTTATAAAGATGGCAATAAAATGGTTTACGACTGAAAAATAAAATGGCGACGTCCCGTATATTTTACGCTCCGGTTTAATGCTTACTGGAAATACAGGATTATAGTATTTTTGCAGCGAAATATGGATTTATATAATCTGTGATTCTTAGGAAACTGTTTTGATATTGTACAATTCTGAAGACGTTACTATAGGGTACCATTAGTTATCAATTTTCTTACTTATTACTTATCCCTCATCGTAGTTTATTATTTATCCCTAATCTATATCTATACTAATAATATTAGAAACAGGAAAGACATTTTCTTTGTTCTTGACGGGCCTGTTGGTCTAGTGGTTAGTGGCCCTGACTGCTAAACCGGAGGTCGTGGGTTCGATTCCCACCCAAGACAAACTTTGTGTGATGAGCATGATTCTTTGTTCTGTGTCTGGGTGTGATTTATCTATAATATGTATGTATTTATAAATTATGTCTGGTTACCATAACACAAGATCGGCTTAGCTTGGGATCAGATAGCCGCGTGTGAGTTGTCCCAAGATATTTATTTATTATTTGTTCGTTTGTATCGATTTGGCTCCAAAACTTCTAGACCGATTTTAACCATTTTTCACCAATAGATACATTTTCTTCATAACGAGTAACATAAGCTGTATAACATCACGCTACAACACACGGTTTATTTTATTTTTATTCCACCGCAACGCTTAAGCTACACATCCAATTTTAATGAATGTGACGTCAATCGATTATTTATGCGACCACGGCTGGTTTTGGTTCTTGTTTCATACTGTTCAATTATTTTTGTCTTAGGCTGGCCCACCCCGTTGCTGCGGCTAGTTCGAAAGAGATACCACGCACCCGGAATGAAAGGGCACAGGAAGGAACATAGATGAGTTTTATTCAGTGTAAGTCTGACACTCCCTCCCGCTTCGCACAGGGCGGGAAAAGTCATTTGATGATTTCCCATGCGAAATAAAAAAAGTCTGGCCCACGTCAGACAATCATAATATGATTTCTAATATACAAGTCAGTCCCACGAAAGTATGGATCTATTGAACGGTCCGATAATCGATCCTACAAAAAAACGGTAATTTAAAAAACTAAAAAACCCGACTGCTATTCTTTAAAAATCCCTAAAACAAGATAAATTGTAGCAGTCGGGACCCATTCTAGAAATGGAGGATTAGTGAATTGAGAGCACATACCTATATTACATTGCAGATGGTCCCGAATGGGTCCCGACTGCTACAATTTATCTTGTTTTAGGGATTTTTAAAGAATAGCAGTCGGGTTTTTTAGTTTTTTAAATTACCGTTTTTTATTTTTTATTTTTTTTTGTATTTTAAAAAAGAAATTAATATACCCAGTGTCACTCTCACAGTAAATACGAATCTAACGACACCTCTCAAGCTAAAATCCATCGAGCCGTTCAGCCTGCAGAGCGTGCCAAACAATTATACATACAAACTTACATACATACATACATACATACATACATACATACATACATACATACATACATACATACATACATACATACATACATACATACATACATACATACATACAAACATACCCTCAAAACATAACCCTCCTTCTGTCGCAGTCGGGTAAAAAGAGGGACGTTGGACGCACTTGTTAGAAATAGATAGAGAAAGGGGTAAAATAATTAAAATAAATTTCAATCAAATATATTTATTTATTTAATATATGGCAATTATTTTATTTATTAAAGTTGCTCAATATTGAAACTAGCCTTATGTATCAATGAAAGTCATTTATCATTATTACTCATTCAATTTATTACATTATTATTAAACAATGATTCTATATCATCATGTATACACACCAACATTTATACATATATATTTTTGCACATATACTTATGTACACAACATTATTACTCACTGGTAACATCATTTAGTTACTACATCAAGTATATAACCAACACTGCTATCAGCAGTACAAAAGTATATATATGTTAACACATATAGGAAAGTGTCTTTATATACATACGTATACATATATATACACATAATGTGTATATACATATAGTACATAATATATTTATACAACATCAATCAATCATCAATTATATAACTAAATCAAGTAAATAACCAACATTACAAAAGAATATAAGGAACACATAATTATAATATCTAATAAAAGAGGAAATATACTTAACTAGCGATCTGCTCGGTCCGACAGCTCAGATAAGAATGACACTCAAAGCGTTGGGCTCTCGCCTTTATAGACAGTGACAAACAAGTGAGTCATCGAGTCGTTATTACAGAAACTTGTACAAATGTGTCTAGAAATTATATTTATGTGTATAAAAAGCTATAATTATGTAACGACATAAATAATAAAATATAAATAACTTAAAACTGGTTTTAGCTATGATTTTATGATTTGAATCATAACCGAACCAACTTCCGGTATCAACAAATCACAAAATACAACTTTAGCAATTAAAAATACAGTACATATATTATAACTTTTAATGATTATTATCATTAAAAGCCATAATATATAACACGGCCATTCTGATAAGTACTTCGTTCTCGAAGTACAATCATGATATATTTTTTATATCTTTTTAAGTAGTACATTTATTGTGGTTATAGATACAGCCACAGGCACAGCCTTCTTTTTTTTTTTTAGATTGATACATTTATTATTTTTATAGGCACAGCCACATAATTTATTTTGAAGTGGTATATTTATTATTATTATAGGCACAGCCACAGGTACAGCCACATTATTTATTTTTATTATAGGCACAGCCACAGGTACAGCCACATTATTTATTTTTATTATAGGCACAGCCATGGGCACAGCCACATTATTTATTTCTATTATAGGCACAGCCATGGGCACAGCCACATTATTTATTTTTATTATAGGCACAGCCATGGGCACAGCCACATTATTTATTTTTATTATAGGCACAGCCATGGGCAGAGCCACATTATTTATTTTTATTATAGGCACAGCCATGGGCACAGCCACATTATTTAACAAATATAATAATAACTTATAATTTATCAATATTTGGGGACAAATAGCATCTTCAACAATAGCATTCTCATAAATAATTTAATCTGGCCAAAATAGCCTGTCTAATCGTGAATTTCAATACAAGTCCCTAAATTTTAGCTAAAGCTTTTCATGACATCTATAGTCTTGATAAACGTGAACTATATTCCCTACGTGGTATATATTTATATGTGATATTTTACTTTTTATGTGTCTTTGTTACCTGAATTAAATAATATATTATTATTATATATATTTAAGGGGGTACTGCATCGAACGTTCTTTAAATTTTTGAGCCATGAGACGAATGTGAGCGAGTTCGCGACCTGCTTGAATGTTAAAATCACATTGCGCAACATGATTACCATAAATTTCGTTCAAGCGAGGCTGAACACAAAGTATATTCGCATTACTACCAATTAGTAGTCGTATAGGGGAAAAACCCGTAGATTTTGAACTGTGGTATTTATGGATTACTGCCATTTCCATAGTTCGTTCGGCCAATCTGACATATTACCGCGGTGTTCCGTTGACTATCATGTGGTGTTCTATTTCTAAGTCTCGATATAAAGAACAAACTAAATTGGAACTAAAATTTGCGCCGCGGTCGGTGACTATTAATGATGGGGTACCAAATAGAGTAATTGTGTCTCTGATCATAGATACTACTAGCTCAGCTGCCCCGAAGGTCTTTGGCTTAGTCGTCAATAATTAGGAAGACATACTTATAACCGCCTGTGGATTGTGGGAAAAGGCCCTGCACAAACCGAGTGAATAGTATGGTGACTTATATATTGGATGTGTCCGTCTTTTGGGCCAGAATGGAATTTTCGCTTTACATAAATGAAGCAATGGTACAAATACCTGTTCACAAATGCTGCCATTAATGGGAACCAAAAATTGGTCTTTGATTAATGGTTTCTAGAACTACAACTCTATTAATGAGTACCTGTCCTTTTCTATATTTTATTTGGTGAATGATGATCGATACATGAACGGTCATCGCCCCTTTTTTTTTCTTTCTTACCTAACAAAATCGATCTAGCGAATGGGGAGTGACTTTCGCGAATTATTTATTTATCAACTGTTTGCTATTTTAATTATACGTATATAAGTTATTTGTTTTGATTATTATTACTATTTTTATCCTCTAAAACAATAATGCTTCATTTTTTTATTTTTTTATTTTTATTTCATTATTATTATTTTATGGTTAATATGGCTCACACTGATTCGTTGTCTTTTGAAATTTTAGAAGTGATCATTTACGATTACAACATTGGTTATTCGTATCAAATATTTAATTGGAATCGGATTCTAAAATAAACATACGGAAACAGTATAAATATGACATTAATCTACCGGCTGTCAACAATATGATGTATTATAAAAGTACTTATGTTACTGCTATTCGTGTGTACAACCACCTACCACCAGCCATCAAGCAATTAACTGGAAATATGTTCAAATATAAATTGTTATTTTTTTCAATTTAAAGAGTATTTTATAATTTAAATGAATATCTTAATTCAAAATAATATTTATATGGTAATTATGTAATGAGTATTTTGATAAAAAAATAATATTTGTGAGTTTTCAAATACCTAATTCTCAAAAAATATCCGACCTGGGTGGATTGTTGATACTAAAAATGTAATGTTTATTAATAAGATCTTAATGTACACAATTATGCAATAATGTATATTTGTCTTTTCTTTATCTTGGTTATTTTGAATTGGTTTAGCTTTCATTTCTTAATTCGTAGCACTTAGTGCGTATTGTAGTACCTACTTTGAGTGACTTTTATTGTTTTTGACATTAGTATATTTATAGAACTGTACAACATAATGTAATGGTGTTTCTTACATGTTCTTCTCCATACGAAACTACTTTTTGGAATGTTCAACTAGATTTAATAGTTTAATTAATTGACGTTTTAAAAGTGCCTTTCATAGTCGAATTGGAATAAATGTTTTGACTTTGACTTTATCAACCAAATATGTTTAACTATTATGCTTACTTTTTGTCTTTCAACGGGGGCTAACCTACATGGTCTGTAATTTACTACTTCATTATTTACAATCAAACAAATCAATTGGCCTGTTTTTTTTTTGTATTTTCTTTTAAGTTTGTGTTCAAATTCTGTATTGAGAATTGAAGCTTAACATAAGCATCACACTGATTAACTAGATATACAGTGGCAACAGGAGATAGATCTTTCCATGTAGGCCTTACAACCTTCAGAATCTAAGTACTATAATTTGAATATCAGGATGACGAACTACATTCCTACCAATAAGGAGACCATATGGAATATCTTGGTCACGGGTATGTAAATCTAGTTCTATACAGACGTTTTCAAATTTAACTGGCACTGTGATAATTGCAAGTCAAGTATTTCTATTCCATTAGAGCATGGTAGGTACCATACATTATAATTTTGTAGTCTGGTAATAGATTCCCGTATAATGCTACAACTTGCTTCTGTATCGATAATAGAAACAATAGACATGTTACAAATGGTGACATTGATTAGCTTAAATTTCTAAACGTTATTTAAGGTGACTTGAGCATCTACCCATTGATTTTTCTCAGAGTTCAATTGTTTTTTTTTTTTTTCGAATTTACGATTGTACATTTTTTTTGTCCTTTGGTGAAGAAATTGCTTCACTAGTTTTTGTGCACTGTGTACAGAAATGTTCTTTTTCACCCCACGTAACGACTTTTTTTATTTTATTTTTTTAGTGTTTTTTTTTTGTCGGTTTTTAGCATTGGCTTGTAATGTTTACTTGGCCCGTGTAAATTGTGGGAAGATTGATCTAATGGTAACTTTTTAGGCTTTTATAAAGCTATTAATTCAGACGTATTTACACTACTGTTAAAAGATGCCATTTTCACATTATTGTTTCGAATACCTCCGCAAACTAGTTATATTTATGAGACAAAATTTTATACAATTTTAGTATTCTTTAAAACCTCTCTTGCGTAGTGTTATAATCGTTGTATAGTGAAATTAATACAGCACCTAAATGTTCCTATGATCCTTCCTGGTGTTGCCAGGACTCGTACCATGATAATGCAGAGCCCTCGAGGGCCTTACCTGCCTTTGCGATTCTAGTTAAGTCGCTCCAATCAAATTCTTTCTCAGTTTTTCAATATCCGCAAAACATGCCGCTGCTATCGGTGGCGGTTGGATCAAATATTGAGAGATCCACGTCATCCTGCCGATTCTTGCTGGATAACGCTTCTTTGTCAGCAGTAAGCAGCTTCTGGATAATCTCTGTCTCCATTCGGGTAGTGACAAAAATCCTAGAAATATATTTTCATTTACTTAATAAATCCTCATTTTATTTACATTTTAGTATAAAATTAAAACAATTATTATAAATATTGGTATGGCACCTGGTGATCCCACTTCTGATGTTAAAAATAGATAGAGAAAGGGGTAAAATAATTAAAATAAATTTCAATCAAATATATTTATTTATTTAATATATGGCAATTATTTTATTTATTAAAGTTGCTCAATATTGAAACTAGCCTTATGTATCAATGAAAGTCATTTATCATTATTACTCATTCAATTTATTACATTATTATTAAACAATGATTCTATATCATCATGTATACACACCAACATTTATACATATATATTTTTGCACATATACTTATGTACACAACATTATTACTCACTGGTAACATCATTTAGTTACTACATCAAGTATATAACCAACACTGCTATCAGCAGTACAAAAGTATATATATGTTAACACATATAGGAAAGTGTCTTTATATACATACGTATACATATATATACACATAATGTGTATATACATATAGTACATAATATATTTATACAACATCAATCAATCATCAATTATATAACTAAATCAAGTAAATAACCAACATTACAAAAGAATATAAGGAACACATAATTATAATATCTAATAAAAGAGGAAATATACTTAACTAGCGATCTGCTCGGTCCGACAGCTCAGATAAGAATGACACTCAAAGCGTTGGGCTCTCGCCTTTATAGACAGTGACAAACAAGTGAGTCATCGAGTCGTTATTACAGAAACTTGTACAAATGTGTCTAGAAATTATATTTATGTGTATAAAAAGCTATAATTATGTAACGACATAAATAATAAAATATAAATAACTTAAAACTGGTTTTAGCTATGATTTTATGATTTGAATCATAACCGAACCAACTTCCGGTATCAACAAATCACAAAATACAACTTTAGCAATTAAAAATACAGTACATATATTATAACTTTTAATGATTATTATCATTAAAAGCCATAATATATAACACACTCATTGGGGTTTTAGTTTTTTAAACTTTTCAGGCTTTTTTAAGAGCTTGTATATATACTCTATAACTTTTTTAGTTTCATTTCTTTATAAGGTACTTTATCAATCCTTTTGCCTACGGGTCTAAAGGTATCAAGGTACCTTCATACTAGTTAGTACCCATTCGTATCTAGCTAAACAAATGACAGCACAGTGCCGTCACGTCTGTGTGTTTGCATTTCATTGTCAACAGTTTGTTGTGTGGTTTAGACAACGCTCGCACTTGGCTAATTGATACTTTTTACTTTATGTCACAGAGGATTGTTTACAGAGGATTTAGTTAGACTAATTGAGTTTGGTTGCAATATACTTGAAAAGAGGCCTTTGCTAACCTTTTTGTCGTGCACTATACAAAACTTTATTTTGTTCCGACGTGGAAAAATTCTCAGTCAAAGTCAAAGTCAAATCATTTATTTCAATTAGACCATTAAAAGGCACTATTGAACGTCATTACATAAAAAAATCATTAATTGAATCTAGTTGAATCTAGTTGCCCATTCCAAATGGTAGTTTCGTATGGAGAAGAACGGGCAAGAAACTCCATACATACTCTTTTAAAAAAATGTATTACAATAAGTTGTACAGTTACATTGATTCCATTAAATAATATAAATGTCAAAACGATCTGTCAAAAATAAAAAGTCACTCAAAGTACTACAATACGTACTCAGTGCTACAAATTAGAAATGAAAGCTAAATTAATTAAAATATTTAACGCCAGTATTGTGATTGTTGATGAACTTAAATGAATCTCTTGGATGTCCCCCTCCCAGGAGTGGCAAAGAAGTCTGTCAGACTCTTACTGACTTATAACCACCCTGGTTTTCCCTTCACACTCTTACTCCGGCGATCCAGCCAAAACCTAAGTTAACCTAATGATTCGTATCGAACTCCTAAAATTCCGCACTTTTCGTAAGACATTCATAGCGTACGTTAAACTACTTAAATCTAACATACAAGATGCTTGCCCCATTCCTGCTTGATCCCTTTTGATCTCCCATTTTTATTTATACCCCATAATTCAAAAGAATTCATAAACCTGCCTAACTTCAATGACTTTCAAAATCTGTAACTCGAAACTAGTTGTAAAGAGTGACGTCACTGTTTCTATCCTCCATGATTGATCATTCAGTACAAAGTTACTACTTGCATCAGTTCCCGATTCATTCTTACTTCACACTCAATTGGAAGGGGTGATTTTACAAATTCACCCACTCAAAAAAGAACCTTCCTTTTCAAAAGTTAAGGTGCATTATACATCAGCGTGTCCCCTGGTATTTTGCATCATGATGGTGCGATAAATTCAACCATGCTTCATCAGGTTCAGTAAGGAGAAGTCTTGAAAGTGATTTTTAAAGTAATATTTTAAAGATGTTGCAATGTATTGGAAAGTTATCGGCCATAAAAAAACGTTTAGCTAAACGCTCAATTTCTGAACCAATATGTTCAAGATGACTCTGTTGTTTGAATAAAAGAAGACGTGGAATATATTATAGTTTAAGATATTTTAAAACATTTTACCCTGTTACTTTTTACAGCCAGATACATCATGCTCATAGTTTTAATCATAAATCTAACCTCAACTATTTTGAAATCAATTTGTAACACTATTAAAAGTAGGAAGTATTGATTTTGTTTAATGGAAAAGTTTAACATCAACTTGAACCTTTCAACCATGTACAGAACGATTTAAACGCATCGGTACCTTGGTATTACAGGAGTTCCAACATAGCATTTACCAAAACAACCAATTTAGAAATAACCGAATTCTATCAAGTATGTCATTATCTTGTTAAACAACCCATTACATAAATGAAGTTGAAAGAAAATCACATGAACAACATTTTTAATTTAATTTCCCCACATAACCTCATTCTAATCTGGTTACATACAAACAAAAATAATCCGGAATGTTGTTCGTCCAACAATGGTGTTATCTGGGTGCGGGCGCTATTGTCTCATTGTATATTCACACCGCACTCTGCACTCCGGGGTAAGCACGCCTATCTCTAAAGATGTCAGCGACAGAAGTTTCCAACCTTTTTTTTTGACGTTTCAAAAGATTTAGGATTTTATTTTGCTAAATGTTTTTTTGTTTGTTTGTGGCTAATGATTTAGTTTGGGATGCAGTCGACTGGAAGTAATGAAGGGTGTTTGGTGTTGACAGGTTTAATGATACATTTTCGTTTTAATTGTTAATTCTGAGTATTATTTTTCTCAAAGTCAAAATCAAACTTTTGAAAGTCATTTACAAGAGAAACAAAATTAAATTGAATCTCGTTTCATTCGCTATGTAATATAATTTGTTGTTTGTACGTTGTCTCGCTATCCAATTTATACTCCTGGACCGTTATGTGGCAATCCAGAAAGCAAGACATTAATCCTTCCACCAAGTATATAAGCCGTTTCAAATCCATTCAATGACAATGAATTCAGGACACCAGTTGCCCACTAGGTACAGAATACTTACATGCAGTGCATGATCGGTAACGCTAGTACCTAGTAGGCGAAAATGTACAAATTTTTAGATTGTTATCATATCTCTACTTAGATTTTTCACTGATTTTATCTTTGAAGTCTAAAAGAAAACTTTAAAATTCTTATAGACCATTCAAACTATGCTTGGACCGTGGCTGAAGCGAAGACAGATGGTCGTACAGGCGCCGATTCTCAAGGCGTTACATACGTTTACAATTTATAGGTATTAGAGGAGGGTGAAAACATCCTGCGCTTTCCCCGATGGTTTTAAACTGATAATAAATTGAAACCCCATACCTATGTATGCTCACGTACACATGAGTTTTATTTGTAGGTGTGGATCCTGAAACGGTTTTGAGACCTGTAGAATCAGTAGGTAATTGAAAAACAGTGTTGTATCCAAAATTTTTTGTAGATCAGTATCTACAAAAAAATTAACTATGTATATAATTACCTAGCAGTGTAGGTTATTATAAGGTTAAAGTATGAAACCAAGTATTTCTTGCTACTTATTTGTAAAACTTGATTCGTGCTAAAATACACAACCCAGGCTATCTATCTTGGGGCCAATATTCGATTTACAAATACTTTTTCAAACAGGTTTTGCAATCTACAATACGCAGGTACTCATCTAGTTCAAGTAGTGGATGCAAAGCAAATTCTATAGACTACATCGGAAACAGACACTCAGCATTGAAACTGCTGAACAAGGAAAATAATCCCAAAATGGCGGCGACTCACAAACATAACCGCACAACAGAACGACATGAAAATCTCAATGTATTTGAAGAGTGAAAACAAACAATTGTTTAAATTAAGTCTCGTCTCAGTGTTAAGCCGACGCCTTCGCTCGGAATGTGGGGATAAACGTCGGTTAATCCCTTCCGAGCCCTCTCTGTCCCTCCGAGGGCAAGTTAATATTTTATTGAAAAACCTTCTTAGCAACCGTTTGGATATGTCGGAGACAATGGCGGGCTGAGGCTCTCAAAGTTATGATGGAGGCGGGGAAATGAGTCATCTACTTTATGTTATGGTGAGAGAACTGTAACTGTCATGATGGCGAGATGTTTATGGGTTCTTTAACTGCACGAAACCAGTAGATATCTGTAACTTGGATACTGCATACTTCTCTTTTTAAGTAAGGTCGAACTTTATATACTAAACAGTAGGTTCTTTGAGATGTTTTATAAAATATTGGCACTTTAAATATGCCATTGGGACATGATTTTGTCATAATACGAGTATGTCATTGTTTTCATGATAATAATAATATTTTTACCCTACTGTAATGGTGGCTATGAAGTCTAAAAATAGAGTATTGTTTTAGTAGGGCATACATTTTCAATCCACGAAAAACATGTGACGCTGAATATTGCACTCGTGTAGTCCAAAATTTGGAAACCATGTCCCCGTACCATACGCGTAGTAATTTATCTGACACTTCCAAATAAATGTACAATGATAAAATAGTGCAAAAATATAGAGGTTTTATGCAGTATCAGGATAGGTACTGTTTTTTGCATGTCAGATGTATTTAAAAAACACCGAAAACCGGTTCGTAGTTTGTTGATTTTTTTAGTCGGTAACATTTTTTTTTCTTTTATTCCGTTTTGGATTTAGGAATAATTTAATTTCTCTATATACCATGCTATTCCATACTGAAGAAATTAAGAAATAATTTACATTAACTAAAAAAACACCAATGATTGGATTCAAAATGTTTAGAGCCACTGTCTATGGCTTAAGCAGTGTTAGGTTTAATTGTATGTATGGCTTTCCTATAAGAAGATTACGGTTCGCAGAGAATGGCCGGGTACATCTGTGCGAATTGTGGGGACCTCTCACTTCGCAGAGTATCGCGCCTTTTAGGCCGAGGGGGTCGGCAGAGGCGACAGTTGTGTCAATAGGCTCTAAATCAACAAGATGAGCATAGATAAGTTCGTTAAGTTTTTGATACAGAATGTGCGGCGCATCAGTAGTATACCAATCCACTTATCATATGGTGATAAACCACAATTGGATAGAAAGAGTAAACAAAAGCAAAAGTATCTTCTAGTATTTACTTCTTGCCATAAGGCAAAATGTAGCTAAAACACATAGTTATGTACTATTTTATTCCTATACTTAGATTGCTAGCAAATAAACAAATCTGCATCTGAAAATATTATGCAACTGAAATAAAAATATTGAATACATTTGCATGTAAAAGTTATAATTAATACCAAAAAAAAGTTAGAATGGGTGACTCCATTACGAAGTGGTTGAGTTGGGTGGATGGTGGTTGGGTTTATTGAGTTGCGTGTTGGATTTTTATACAAAAAAGTTATCATGATGGTCAACCATAGGTATTTCACTTTACAAAATAAAACTGTTATTTATCTATTTCGTTTGGTGATCTTTTAACATTTCCATAACACCAGACATTTTCATATACATCTTCATTATTCTTCCTCTTTTCGAGTTATTGATAAGCTTATAATTTTTGGGCCCAGTTGCTGGCCACGGTTATCACTAGCGTTATTTTCATTAAAAGATGACGCATGGAATTTCTTGCTCATTTTTCTCCATACAAATCATATACCTACATACATACCTTTTGAAGTGGGCAACTAGATTCAATTCTTTTTTTTAAATATATTACGTTCAAATAGGCCAAAAGAAAGAAAAAAGAAATTATTTGATTTGTGCACCTAAAGTCATGTCATCATGACTTTAGGTGCACAAATCAAATAATTTCTCTACACACAAATAACTATTCCTATGTTTGATATATCCAATTTACCAATATCCTCCATAACCTTTACCACCAATCTCGTTCCCCTATTCCTTCAAATCAAAGTCTCGTTGAAACCATGGCGGCACTTTATAACCCCATGGACGCGGACCCATGGGCTCATAAAAGGGAACTTCAACACTTGCGTCCTACTATCAATCCCTTGCTTCTATAGGTGCGTGACGTGTGACCCAATCTGATCCTGTATTAGTGTAGATGTGGATGGATGTGATCGGAGTAATGAAGTCTTGATTTTATGAATTAATGTTACTCTTTACTAATCGTGTGATGATTAGAGCGCTTGTCTCTCACATTATGGAGTTGTGGGTTGAAATTCTGGCAAAAGCCAATGTGATTTTTTAATTCATAAGTATTTTCTAAGATGGATGGATTGTGTGCAGAATGATCTGAAAGAGAAGAGAGTCAGTAATAGAATTACAATTGATAGTGGACGACATGGAAGAAGAAAACGTGATGTGCCCTAAGTAACATGGGATAAGAGCAGAAAGATGATAATGTACTTTTAAGTTATCTTGGACATCTTGACGAAACCTGGACTCATAACTTAATAAGTTTCATAAATCAGATCAGTTACCACTAATACTATGTTAGACTGTAACAATACAGGTTAAAAACAAATAATGATTTCGTTACGACTTTTTTCATTATTGTGGCTGTACTGCCCTAATCCCAAACCTAATTTCCAAAACAAAATTATTACTTTTTCTTTCTTATTATGTTCCAGTTAAAGCCTAATTTATCGAATAAACTTTTTATTCTTGGAAAAAATACTTTCAAGATAACAATATATATAAACAGCACTATCGTACATAAATAATAGTAGTTTGATGTATATTTTCATTATCCTGGAGTGTATAAGTTGTATCTTGAAGTAGGAGATATTCTGTGTTTCTCGCTTATCTAGTAAGTTGTGAGTTACAAGTGGGGAGAGTGATTTAGTAATGTGGATGAGATTTATTAGTGTGCAATTTAGTTGTGTGGGCTTGTAATTTTCGAGTTGAGAATAGTTTTGCAAAGCTGTTCCTTTCCACTTGTTAGATCGTAATAAGTGTTAGGAATAATAATTATTATGAATACAAGATACAGTTTTGCAAGAAGGTAACTATGTTAATGATTCCCAACACGACTCGGTAAAAACATAATAGGTTTTTTTTTGTAGTTGACTTTCTAATTCAAACTGTCTATGTTGGGGCTAGGTTTAGGCAGGCAGGGCGATGAACCCGAGTACGCACACAGTTACAGAGCCGCTCGTCACTGCTTATAGCATACGCAACGGGGCGATTATGATCTTTGAAAGGAAAATTATTTATTACTACTTTATTAATTATTTATATAAACACATACAAATACATCATCATGATAAATTATTGTCCAAGTGTCATATCCTACTATTATGATAAATGTTGTAACAGATTGAAAAGATGTTTGCATGTTTGTTACTCTAACACGCGTAAATCGTTGAACAAATTTGGAGAAAATTAATTAACACATAAATAGAGCATTTCCTGGATTAACACATAGGATACTTTTATTCCGGAAAAATATATGGTTCCCGTGGAATAATATATCAACTTTAACGCCGAGGACGTAGCGGGTAGAAGCTAGTTTTATTTAATTATTTATGTCTTTTACAACTAGCTGTTTGACAAAATTACAAGACTGCAACTTGTTTAAACTAACAAACAGACATTTCTAGCTCATATTCTACAGTACCCATTCTACAGGCGCACTTTTATACCATACAGCAGTAAAGCGCTTCAGTACACGTTCATGAAAAAATATATCAGCATTCGCGTGAGAACCGAGTGAGTGTACGGCGAGGTGCTCAGATAACAGCCTCCGTTCACAACGTGTTGCAGCGCTGAGTGCTGCACGCCGCCAGTTTACTTCACTATTCACGAGATACTTAGATGGGAACGTCAAAATCTACAAAGCCTCTCGAATTTTGATAAAAATGTGGCGTTTGAGACAGGAGCACTTCACTGTGAAATAGTTTTCTGAAGTCAAAAGGGAAATATTGTAAAAGGTGTGAATTGTGTAATAAAAATGACCAAAAAGTAGGTTATTAATTGAATAGTACGAATTTAAGTATTAGCTTTTGCCCGCAACTTCGTCTGCGTGAAAAACTAATGCCACCTTTGGTTGACTGGTAGAGAATGTCTAAGGCATTAAGACCGCCTATTTATCGCATTGTTGTATAAAGTTTAAATATATAAAACACAGCCTGTGGCACTGGGCAATAAAGTAACTTTTTATTAGTGAAACATTTTTTGTAATCGGATTGGCGGTCCCAGAGATTACCTCTTACAAAAAAATAATCAAAAATCGCATTTATAAGAGCAAAGCAGGATTATACACTATAATGGAGATGTTACAAAAAAAAACCTTTACAGATAACCACTAAGATTTCATAATTGCTTTATTCCACTCTGAACATTTGCTTACAAGTCATGCATAAGATGGGCACTCAATATCACTATCACAATTTCTTCTTCATCACATCACTTTATAACCCCTTACTACACAAGTATATAACCACAGATATACCGCATACATACTTTATGCACCCTATCCACGATATATAGCAATTTAACGGCTGCATTGCCGACTCGCCCTCCAATTTATTGAACTTGTCCGTCTCAAGGAAAGGGTCTTTAAGTTCGTGGCGGCTCTCCGGCTCTCAGACAATGGGGAAGATTATTGAGCTGGAGAATGTGAGGTTTATAGGTTTTGGTCATGGGAGAGACAATACTTGAGGGTTTTACTTGGAGTGTCATTGTTTTCTTGATTTATTTAAGAGTAATCGTTATTATGACTGGTTCGAAAAAGTATAATATGATTGTGTTGTTGATGTTGGAATATCACTTTTAACGACTAGAAAGAAGGTTGATATTTCTTAAATATTTACTCGTATTTATATATAAAGACTTGCCAACAGCTTCTATATTCACTAGATCAAAAGTATAACTTACAAGATACCTTAGACTTAATAAAACAATTTTCAAAATGACCAGCATTTTGAAAATTGTGTTATTAAGTCAGTGTTATTGAGGCAAAAAACTACGCCTGTCTTCAGCGTTCTTGACTGAACTCAACTATTTATTTATCCCATATAAAAACTGCCGATAAGTTTATGCAGCACAGTTAAATTATAGAGAGATTATAGTATTTTAAGTTGTTATTTTATTTTTGTTATAATATTTTATACCTTTCTGTCGTTTTGCTACTTGAAGGCTTTGATTTTAGATTTATAATGTTCTAATTGGGTGTGTGTAAATACATTTGTCGACAGCTCAATAGTGCCTGTAAATAATAATTAATTAGTTTATTCCCAAAAACTGTTTCACAAAAATGTTTACACCGTTAAATGGGCTAGTTATTTTAAGATGGTCTAAATGTGTGTAAATAAATTTCTTGACAATTCTTGATAATTCAATAGTGCCTATAACTGGTCTAATTGAAATCAATGTTTTGACTTTGACATTTATATTTTAACTCAAAGACGTTTCAGAAATTATTATCTATTAAAAAAAACTTTTAAACAAAAAAAAAACAACCGCCTTCGAAAACTAAAAAAGTGAAAAATAACTTTAGCTTTGGAAGTCGGCGGCTTTGGTTCTGTTTGTTGTTTTGTATTGCCACCGTCTTCCCAGTCGGGAAATTCGAGGTAGGTAACAAAAACAAACAAAAAAAAAATGCAGTCGACTTGATAACCTCCTCCTTTTTTTTGAAGTCGGTTAAAAAGATTTTTTTCTAATAATTTCTGAAACTTCAGTGAGTTTCCAATACAAATTCTACCTACAACTCCGCACACTTCCCACCTCCCGCTCTCAATCACACACTATCACCTTGCGGCATTACGCCCGCACTTCTTCCGTCCTCCACTTATCAGCCCCTGTTTATTGCTACATGAAGCCATTATCGGGCTACATCGAGATCGCAGGAACTCCGCCATCGTCCGGCTAATTTTACGAGATTTACAAGGGCTCCGGAAAAATCCGGCATCGGAAGATGCGTGCCGATAAAATTTTATTGTTGGTAGGCTTTTTCCGGCGGTTTCTGGATTTTCTTTGAAAGTGCCTGAAATCTCTTGGAGCTGTTCTAAATGGAGTTATAGGTAGGTATGTTGTGTTATCTGAGCATTTTCTTGCTGCTCTGGTACCTTATATACCTAATACAATTCAATCAGAAAGAAGTAACTTTTTGACGTTATTACTTTGAAGTATTGTTTGTAAGTATTTTCAATAATCCTTCGCCACGTCAAAGTCAAATAATTTGTTTCCATTAAGAGGCAATTTTAAACGTCACATACACGAAAATACATTGAATCTAGTTGCCGCTTCCAAAAGCTAGACCACGGCCAATAACCATAGTAATATTTTCATATAAGTAAGTACCTAACGCAACTTAGCACCTGCTAAATATTTTCTAGTTTTTGGGGTCCCGCGTACCTCAAAAGGAAACTTTTTAAGTGTTTATCTGGTTGTAAACAAAATAGATCACAATATAACTACAACAAATTTTATTTTATTTACAACAGTGTAGTCCTATTCGCTTCTCACCTACTTATACACACGTACTATCTACTTATCAACCTACTCTGTACATATCACACGCCACAACCGCTATACGTACCAGAACCGCCAGGCTCCACAAATTCACCACACATCTACATTAAGCCTAACCTCGCCGTATATTCACGGTATCTCCGCTAGGTAGGGAGGCAGCATACATTACTCAAGTCCCACTGACATCTCTGCCACTCCCTCGAAGATACGACACGTTTTATTTGCGTCATTTAAGAAAATTCTTTTTTTTTTGGTGGCTTTTGGAAAATCAAAAAAATGTTTGGACTTTACAATTTGCTTTATGTATCTTAGGACCCTAGGTTCCCGGATATTTAGAAGGCATTACGAGTTGTCAAAGTCAACTTACAGAGGCCCTTTAGATACAGTTTTAGACAGCTTTGAGATTAAATTAATCATCAGCCAACAGCTATCGTTGTATGTACTATGCAAGTGCATCCAAGGACAAACCCCTTGTGGTAACAAAAGACAGACAAAGACAGGTTTGAGTGAATTAAGATACTGGGCACAACATAGACACGCTACGTCGCTACTACGAAGTCGCTACGAATTGCTACGAGACCTCTACGAAGTTGCTACGAAAATTATTTTTAATAGAAGCAGATTTTAATAGCAATTCCTATTACTTTGGTTAAGTACTTTCTTCTTTCAATCTTTCTAAATTGTAACGAAACGACAACAACACTAATTTCCCTTCATAACACCACGTAATAACCTACATTTCGATTATAAACCACACAGACTCAACGCAAACGAAATAATTGGCCACCACAATAGCTATTAGGAAAGTAAATTATCTCTAAGAATGGAGTGACAGTGGTTCTGACACGGCGAGTGGTGGGAAATTGCGTGCCTTCATTGTGTAAAGAATAATAAGCTTTTACGTTGATGGTAATATTTGCTGTTTCTTGTACGTGTTGGGCATTGTGTGATGGTGCCTGTATGGTGTTTGTGGACGGGTTTTGTAAAGGAAGATCATAAAAAAGTGATCCATACATTTTGGCCATGATCTGTGAACTTTTGTTTGAAACAGTTTTTTTTTTAACTTAACTAATGATTTTTTTTTGAAAATTATGTACTAAATCCGTAGTATACAGTTTTGGTTACATCGTTACTTCCACTAAGTGTGTTTTTCTACAAAAAAAAACAGTTTCGATTTTTCGAAGTAATTATGATTTCGATATTTGACACTGATTAATTTTAAATGTGTTCTTACTTAGATTTGGATAAACATTGAACTATTATTACTGTGTAAGTCACATAACACATTAAGCATCAACATACTAAATGTATTTTTGTTTTTACTTAATTTCTATTTAATTAAAATTAAAAGTAAAATCCTATAATTACCTGCAACACCAGCTAGCTAGTCTCAACAAACACCAGTTCAATATATCTCTTCAATTGCTAGACCATAAAGGATTGCCCGCTATAAATCAAGTTACTTTGTACAATCAAGCGCAGACTATGCGAGAGTCTTAAACAAGACTCATCGATACTAGACTATTGCCTGAGCTGAGAGGCAATGATTGTTTCAATTTCCTGTTCGATTGTTCTCCTTAAATAGTCTAGACTGCAGGACCACTAGGGCGCATGAAGCATCCTTACAGGATATTATAGGTGTGGCTGTTTTTTATAAAAAGATTATTTGTTCAGGGTTGTGGTTGGTGTTGATTTATAACCATTTGAATGTCTGCATTACAGGAACAGTTTCAATAGTTTCAAAATGGGTACTGGTGTATTTACAGTTTGTAATATTGATTGTCGGTTAGAGGAGATTACGATTAACTTTTTAACGTTTATTTAGTAGAATTGGCTTTCAAGATACCAACAGATGAAGACTAGCGATGGTAAGGTCGTGTATTCCAACTCTACTTATTTGACAATTAGCGTGAATTTACTTTTGGAAATGAGCCAACCCAAATATCACAATAATTAAATGAATTACGACAAACTAATTATTGAATTATTTTGTCATAATTCATTTAATTATCAGAAAGATAACTATTTTTTTAGGATTCGTGTTTTTTCAGGAGATGAGTACCATATTATACAGGCTAAATAGGAATAAAGCGGTAAATAGGGGCGGAATTTGAAAATAAATTTTACGTTGAAATAATATAGTTTGTTGCCAATAAGGACAAGAAATTGAACATTATAATTCAATAATAACAAAAGAAATCTCTTTTATAGCATCACCCCTTTTCACGTTACATAACTGACATCAAAAATAAATCTGACTATGTAAAAACCATTAAAAATACATTACTGTCTCTAACTATAAAACAGCATAACGTTTAAACTATTTTCACCAAAGCAAAACCCTGAATTAATTCAGACTTTTCAACTAGCCGCAAAAACCAGAAGTCTAAATAATGACCTACCCTAAACCTAGCGCACACACAGCTAATCATTACTCTTCTTTTTGCGTCAGTCGGACAAAAACAAACAAGAAAGGCAAACGGTAGGGTGTCCGCGCTGCGGGCGTAATCCGGACACACCAGCACTTGGTCCCGATTGATAAACATAGGGGAGCAAGGCTTATAGGCTAAGTTATGTGTTTGGTTTTAAAAATAAACTTAGTTATGGTAGGTACTTCAAACAAAAGCTAATTGTATTTTTTATCGCTGTTTTGATTTGTGTTTTAAAGTTTTCATAAAGTCTCATATTATCGTGAAAATTAAACAACAGACTAATAAAAACAAGAAAAAAAGGTACATAATCATGCAACTCCGCTCTTTTAATTCTTTAAACCATCTCCAAGTTATTTCAAAGATTAAGATGAGATACTCTCCAGAATCCAATAAAGTTTATTTGGTCATTACACACACACATACAGATGAAGCTTGTGGATGACCGCTGAGCAGACATAAAACGAGAAAGCCACTGCACTGGGCTCGCTTTAAAGATTTCCTTTTCAATTTAAAGGTTGATTAACCCTACGTTACTTCAACACTTCAGAGCTTAGCAGAAAAAATACAACACACAAATTAAAAAAAATATACAAATAATTTACACCCAATTCAATAATGCTTGTACACCCAGCAAATTGCGCTGTATTTGTATAAAAACAAACGCTAGGCTAACCACAGAGTGCCAACATAATCCGGACAGACTGGCAGTCGGGTGTTCTCGATTGATAACATTTTTATTTGCCACTTAAATAGTGGGGAAACAAGGGTTGCGGATGAAGGGGATAATATCGGATCTTAGGACGCGAGTTAAAAGGCGAGCGTGTAGAAAAAACGAGGAAATTTCTGTTTGTTTTCTGTGTTTTTTAGTAAGTTGTTTTGTTAAAAGACCCTTAGTATGTTGGGATTGACATCAAGTGATGTCTTGAGTGTGTTTTCTAACAATATCAGTGAAGCATGAGCACTTCGAAGCAGTTTTTTTTTCACTCATTAAATATTATTTAAATTAATAATACCTAGACTATAAATCCACATAATTGACTTGTTCATGTCGCATAAGTATATAAAAGGTTTAAAAAACACGTAACCGGAAACAAAACTAAAAATACCAACATTAAATAATCGTCTTTTGTATGTTATCTGCAATTACACCATTCCCTACATAATAAACTTGACCCACTAAAAGCAACAAACATTTATTCACACCAATCTAAACAAAAACCATAATTACGAAACAACGAATAAAGAAAAAAATAAAACAAAAAAATCACAGTTTTCCTGCAATCATTACATTTAATTACCTCACATGTCTGACGGTGCGTGAGCACATAATCAATCTCCCCCGACCCCCCATTTACCCCTCCCCCCTCCACTGTTAGCTGAAGCAAAACAACGCGACCCAGCCAACGGTGAAAATTTCTTATTGAGACTTATCCGTGGAAACAATTTAATTATGGTGTTTCTACTTTTTGTTAAGATTTTTGTGAGGCGGACTTTAAGAAAAGTGAAGAAAAAGAATTTTTTAATCTTGATCTGAGAATTTAAAAAAGGCTAGTCAGTCGATGGGAGATTGGAAGCCTGTAATGGATGATTGGATGTCGTGGTGCTTGGAGACTGGACTTTTAAGATTATTATTTCATTTCGTAATATTTGTGCACTCAAAGAAATTGTTTGTTGATCTGGCCAGTCGAACTGGCTTATGAAGACTACACACGATACCCCGAGCAAATCTTCTATTACCAAGTAAAACAGACCAAATAAAAACATTCTTCAATATTTTCTTTTTAACATTGATATATTTGTAAGAATTTTGTTCAAATGATTTTTCACCAAAACGTATCTATGTAAAATTGCGTTTTTCAATTTCCAAAACACTTTAATTACCTAAAAGCTATCTTCTGAAAGGCAATGAATGTTTTACAGGGGATCGTTCGTTCTACCGTGTGTGCGGAACTTACCAAGTAAAAGCAACCAATTGGCGGAAACTAACATTTGCACGAAATACACTGCGGGTTACGTTCCGACGTTGCAAAGTTCAGTGGTAACAAAAACAGACACGGATGTTAAATTAAAAGAAAATGTTTGAGCTCGTTAGTTTTATACATAGAGTTTTGTGAATTCGAAACGGTTAAAGCATTTATTTCTGTGTTCAGACAAGCCGATAGTTTATGATAAATCGATAAGTTATTTAAAATTAAAAAGCAATGTTTATTTTGTAGGATTTCCAAGTTTATCCCGCCAGCTTCCATAGGGAAATGGAATCTATGTGTCTGGCTGTTTCTTTCAAGTTATTTCCTTGGACGGCTCTAAATGCTGTCGGTTTGTAATTCAGTTTACACTCTGATGCGGTTAAACTGAGGACTGGGAATTCATGTTTATGTGAGAGGTGTTTACTTTGAATTATTTTAAAGATATCTTGTGTTTTTGTACTTATTTTTGAGTTGGCTGTAAAAAGTAGATGCGGATGGACAACTATCTTGACAATTTTGTCATATTTAAGTGGATTTCCAACTGAATAATTATGGATTATAGTGTTGCAAATAAATGCCACAATGGTGTCGATTCTGTTATGCACAAGCTAAACTTAATTTAGACTATTCCTATCTTTTTCTTTCCAATCAAACAAGAAAGGGACGGACGTGAATAAGACTTGTCAATTTTAGTTGATCTAAAACCTCTATACAATTATAGTTGACAAGTCAGAACACGTCGATTAAAAACACGGAAAAGTTCAAGGCAAAACCAATTTGACATCTCTAACTTAGTTCTAAGGTAAAACCGTCCTTTTCTTTCGCTGTATGTTAGTAAGAGATGTCAATTCTCTAATTTTAGTTTAGTTTGTGAACAAGGGAATCGGCACCATTGTATGAAATACTGAGACCAATATTAATTTTACCAACTGCGTAATAATGTGCTGAGCTCATATTACCATTCATGCACATATTCTCCTTCCCGTTTAGTCACTAGCGTTGTCGTTACCATGGTTACAACTTGACTATTCCCCAAACATTTCAACCACCAAAAAGACATGTACCCTCCAAATTGTTGACAATCAGCCT
Source organism: Caradrina clavipalpis (assembly GCA_932526535.1). Taxonomy (NCBI): domain Eukaryota; kingdom Metazoa; phylum Arthropoda; class Insecta; order Lepidoptera; family Noctuidae; genus Caradrina; species Caradrina clavipalpis. The sequence goes on along the minus strand of OW052104.1, from coordinate 15,049,273 downwards.
TAAATTCTAATCTCCGCCGACAAACTCACCAACCACCAATTCATCCTCCCTGTCCTCCACATGTGACCTCCCAGCATCCCCCTGACGTCACCATCTCAGATCAATTCACCTCGCAACCATCGCTGCATTTAATCTGACGCGACATACTAAAGGACGTACCCTGTGTATATTTGTCAGCCATGTCTGTCAGCCAATTTAGAAATAAATTAAACAAACTTGCTCTTTATTTGTATCAAGTGCAAGGTTGGTTATCGCGTGTGTTCTCTCGTGTGAAGTTATAATTTCAACTGCTAACTGTACGCTTAGAACATCTGTTGTATGTAAATGGTATGTGAGGTGGAATTATTATATTTATGTTAGAGTAAAGTATGATAATGGTTTTATGTGGGAAGCAAAAATGTTTGCCTATATTATTTGTAGCGTAAACTTAGCATTATGTTTATTATAATGATGACGACATGGTTGGTGCAGTGACTGAGCGATTGGCTGTAGAACTGTGTCTCCCAAGTTGAATTCCCGCACGGAATAAATATTTATTTGGCTTACAGGTAGTTGTTGGTGTATGTGAGTATAATAATGTTTGTATATGCACCCGCGATACGGGAAAAATTACTAGTGTGGAGCAATGGTGAGCAAATATGTAATTGTATATGCATGTACAGTCGGTTGTCAGCATTATCTGACCCACCCTAAACACAATCGAAATGGGACCTTCTGCCTATGAAAATAAGGTTTAATTTCAATTTATATGAGGTTATCAGTCAAGTGCTCGAGAACTGAGAAGGAATAAATACAATAAAAATACACACACGCAAATTTGATCTTTATCACGTTAGCATTGGGTTAAATCTTATACTTAACAACTTGTTATAATATAATAAGTGTAATAGCTTATTTTAAGGAGTTCGGTCAAGTAACTCTGGTCTAGTGGTCTGTGTGTAAGACTGAGAGTGACAAGTTGCGAGATCAAATCCCGCGACGAAGATATTGTTTTGCTTTCAATTTAGAATTTATTCTAAAAGTATTTCTTGTATTATTGTAAAGAACTATAGACGGATAATCTTCAAATATAAAGTTTCTAAAATGGTAATATTTTGGCATAACTTGTATTAAGTGGGTAGTTGAAAAATAAATATTTGTATTCATTGTAAAACTGGTATTCAAATGCTACTAACTAAGGGTATGCAGTGACAACGCGCAAACATATTTTTCATTGCCTTACTAAATTGCAAAAACAACTTCTCTTTACAATATATTTTTGTCTATTTTATAGGTAGTTTTTTTATTATCATGTCTTAATGGAGTGATTAAATAATAATGAAGGGATAAAATACAAAATAATCTATTTGCACTAGGATAAGGTTGGCTGCTTGTGCTGTGCAAGAATAAACTTTATTAAAGTATATATATTATGGTTTAAATTCTTTAGTCTTGTGGTCACTAATCGTTGTTTACGTTCGAAATCAAGTTTAACCTAAATATAGCTTCTGCTCAGGTGTTTCTTTTTTAATTATTTTATTATACTTTTTTTACAGTTCTTTAATGGACAACGCATAGAAATAAAACTAAACAATTGCAAATTTAAAATGTTTATTATTTCATTAAAACACTTAGGTAAATAAAGTAAGTAAATGCTCACATATTTCCAAATTAATATACAATATATTATGAGGATGCCATAATCAAATCTACCCATTTATAAACAATAAAAAAGGCATGTTTTCTTGAAAGTTTGTTATCGAGAAAATTTATTTTATCTGTGAAATGCTTTAAAGATTTATAGCTGCCTATTATACGTAGTGAATAAACATGTCATTTAAATAGAAAAAAAAACTATTTATGACAATAACATCACCACGTAATTGGCAACATTTTAATGGTTTAACAATCTATCCATTGAGCATTTACTTACATGGTGTGTTTAAAAATATCCTAGATTAATTAGTAGCGGAGTGATGGCGCACCGTTCCTTGTTACGTTCATCTTTGTTCGATTTAAATGTTTTTTTTTTCATCAGTGAAGATCACAACATTTTCTTCTCAATTAAAATTTAAATATTCCTGGGCAAAACGGACCCTTCTTCAGCAGGTGTCAATGCTATTTTCTGCGCCGGTTTATAATTCCTTATTCCAGCAGCGTGTAAATGCCTTCTCACTGTTTCCACTGAAATATGGTGTTTTATTGCGGTTACACTAATGGGCAATCGCATTCGGGACTATACTTGATGTTTTTTGCCCCTGGACGAATCCGCTGAATATTTACTTTGTCTCCATAACGTCTTAGCTACAGTCGTATTTCTCTAAAACAAAAAAAAAAAACTTTTTTGGAACCGTTTATGTAACTTGTAAGGAGTGAATGTAATAGTAAAATAGCCAACTACGCGTTCATTAATCACAATCAATTAAATAAAATAGGTATAAAAAAAAACACTTACTGCTATATTAAGACGACGACCAATCTCTCTAATTCCAACATTCTGCTCATGTAAAAATATGATTTTATGTTTGGTATAGTCATTAAGCTGCGACATGATGCTTTTTTACACCAAATTGCTTAAAAATACTTAACGAGTTATGCGAAACGATTTACAAATGTGTGTGCACAGTCAATGCTAATAGGCGTAGTGTAACTTTTGTCACTTAAGTAGACGAATTTATTATCTACCTCACGAAGCAAATATATGTGAACTTAAACTTTTTTAATTTACCCACCTGTTTACAAGATAAGTTATTAGGCGTAAATCATATTGGCCGTTCTTTAATAATGCAAACAATTTTGTAGAAATGAAATCAAATTAAAAAAGAAACTGATAACAGGTGGACTGTGTTTTCGAACCCACATGTTGTTCCTCGCCAATCCAACATCAAACCGCCAAGCCACAAGAACTTGTTAAGACTCCACGAAATTCAAGATTGGGTTCTAATTATGTAAGGTGACTTAAAAGGTTTTTAACTTTAATGTCAACGAGATAATGATTAAAATAGCTTAACAAAATGATATAATGCCGGTGGCTCCGACAACGTTGGGTGGCTTTATGCGTGTCTGTATTCATCGATAAATTGAAATTAAACCTTATTTTCATAGGCAGAGGGTCCAATTTTGGTTGTGTTTAGGGTGGGTCAGATAATGTTGACAACAGACTGTACCTATACAGGAGAGACTCCTAAAATTAAGCAACGTTTTTAACACAAAAAAATAATAATACGACAAACTAACAGATCCCTATTATATATGGGAATAAAATAAAACCTATATTCAAACATAACTTAGCGTAAAAACAAACATCTTTATTAGATTTGCTAGTTTCTGCCCGCGCCATCCTCCGCGTCAAAATTGGATATATTATCACGGATTATTCACACAGGAACTATACCTTTTTCCAGGATAAAAGGTGTCCTATGTGTTATTCCACATTACAATCTCAGTGTCAAATTTCATCCAGATCCTTTTAACCGTTTAAGCGTGAAAGAGTAACAATCATTCATCTATCTTCACGAACTTTCGCATTAATAATATTAGTAGGATTCCGCGAACATATTCTTTCACACAGATTTATTAAATTGTAAAGGGTTACCCTTTTAACCTGAGCTCAGTTCCGTGTTTTATTTACATTTTTATTCGGAACAGTTTTTCCTCACAAGGCTAGCACAAGTATCCGAGCTTATCCTACTGTAGCTACACTTCGCAGTTCACAGGAATACAGACTACATCTCTCTATTCAGGACTATCCAGGCATTCTCGTTTAGAATTTATGCTTAAAATGTGGCTTTCCCTGCGATTTTATCCTTTCTCTTTGATGTAATAACGGAGCTGAAAGGTGCTAGGTAAATACACACACATCACGCCTGTATTTCCCGAAGGGTTAGGCAGAGGTGTACCAATGTACACCCACAGTTTGCCGGTATATTTAGGCCCCATTTAATAGGTAGGGAGCAGGCCTATAAATTGCCATTAACCGAGCACAAATTCTAACTCCGAGCTGCTACTGAGAATTTTACAGAAAAACCTAATAACACGTTTTGCTCGACCTGGGGATCGAATCCAAGACCTGTAGCGTAGCAGCCGCGCTAAAGACCACTAAGCTACCGAGGCAATTACGCAAGTAGCTACCTACGTACGTCGTCACACATTACGTAGGTTAGGTGCTAGGTAAGTAGGTACTTGTATGTACAATAACAGAGGAACATAGGTCTGCGGGTTGTTCGAAAGAGATACCGCGCCCCCGGAACGCAAAGGGCACATGAAGGAACATATATGGTTTTTAGTCAGTAAAAGTCTGACACTCCCTCCCGCCCCGCCCAGGACGGGGGGGGGGGTCATTTGATGATTTTACCATCTCAAAAAAAAAAAAAAAGAGGAACATAGGTATATGTATTGCGAAGGAAAGCGTTACGTCAATATGTCAGTTGGTAAACAGGTCGTTGGCACATATGGTAAGGAGTGGGCATAAATCTGGTTGTAGAGAATATTGGTTGTAGGTAGGTACTTGCGTGGGATTGTAAGGTTTTGTGTGGGGATAGAATAATAGTAAAATAGAAAATAGGATGGAATTTATTTTCATTGTATCATTTCACATAAGGGTGCGCGTTGGATCATGGTTCATATGTTTCATTTTGCATCATAGTTACTAATATAAAATTAAGTTACAGTTAGTAACTGTCATATAGTTATGTTACCTTGGAATCAAAATCTGGTCCCAATCTCATCTTAGCGGCAATCAATGTCCAAAATGTAAGTATAGGTATTTTGAGGCATATATTTCTGATGCTAAAATGTGATGCAACTTTTTATTAAAATAGGAGTTCCATAAATATTTGTATCATGCGGGAATCGAACTCAAGCCTCAACTAAAATGGGAAACTGCTGCCTACTATCACGATGTCTATTTACCTTCAAAATATTTCATAGTAAACGAAAATGTCGAGTAAAATGATCATTTTGCGTTCTAAGAATGGCGAGTGGTAGGTATTTAATTTTAACGCCCTAAATATTTCGTTGTAAGCGATAGAACAAAGACAATGGCCGAAGCCTATAATACTCGCTCGTAAATATTTTAACAAACAGTCCTTTATTTTAGAACGACTTAAAATTGCCTGCACACTTATCGGTGATCTAATAATATTGTACAAAGTGAAACAATTCTTGGTGAACAATAACATTGAGAGTAAATCGCGGGACAATGGCGCGAATCTTCAGCAGGACGGTATAGAACTAAAATAGAATATTCATTACGACTGTACCTTTAAAATGGTGTCTGAAGGGAAATCATTAGCATTTCCCTACAGTAGGATGGGCCTCTCCTAAAGTCTTTAGGGATGGGACATGCTCGATAGTTTATTGTTATTGTTTATTTTAGTTTCGTTTCTACTCGCGTAATGAGGACGATACTGCGATTGTAGTTCGAAATAATTAAAGTTAGATGCTTTACTGAATGAACACTTACTTTTATGAATCCCAAGCAAAAAAAGTACTTCAGCAAATAAATCAAAAATCTTATCAGTTCATTCATTAAACCGTCAATCTACGTGAACTTATTAAAGTACAAGAAACTCCAATTTATTTCAAATTTTAAATTACAATTCAAGTCACAAAACGAACCAATTAATTTTCCTTCTAAAATTTTAATAAGCCTATCTGTCTATCGATATAGACTCACCTCCCTACCGTACCCCATACAGGCTGTAATTGCGCGGCCACATTTTGGGGGTAGAAACACATAAATTACACCTTTTATTCATTCCCGATTGCTAGTGTTATTGCTATCATTAACCACCCCACATTGGCTATATTACTACGTATTGAAATATTACCTTTATTAATGAAATGTGTTATATCACGGGCGCGTGGAAGAGCTCTATGGTGTCGTTATTACGTGTGGCTGGTGGTGCCTTGGACCTTGGTTTCTTATGTGGGAAGAAGGTGTTTTTTATGTGGAAGACATAGGCCCACTTCCATCATAATTCACTTAACTCTAGCGCTAAATGTATTTAAATTATAATTCTGTCTCTGACAGCTTCTAACAATGTGACAGGGATGCAATGATGTTCTAAATACGTTTAGGCACTAAATATATTTAGTGGTTTGTGGTGAAAGTGGACCTCAGTGTCTATACTATTTCTTTTCAGCGTTCATTTGGTTCAGTTACAAATAAATGTCTATTTTTTTAGGTACCAACTAAATACAACCAATTTATAGAAAGGTCACAGATATTCATCTATTAGTAAAAGAAAACATTTCGTGGAATTACTTACCTATTTCTTTATAAGAATACTTTATTTATTTCAGAAGTCTTGATTTCGACGTGGTTAATTTATATTGATTCGATTGAATACTATTAATAATATATTAACGAGTCTTTATTATAATGGCATAAACTTTTTGCATGCCTCAGTTAACTGAGGCATGTAAAAAGTTTACCTTTAAGTGTACCTTAAGGTAGTTAGTATAAGGATCATTTTAAAGTTAACATCTTTAACTTGTATCTATTTTTTGTCCAAATAAAGAACAATTTTATTCAATTATTGTATAATTTAGATGAAAATTAACAAACTATAAACAATACTAGTAGATGTATAATCACATCACTAGCTGTCAAACATAGACGGACTACAGTAAATGTTACAAAAATATAAAGTCAAAGTATATTTAACTTTGCCCTTTAAATAGGTCTTTGTGATAATGTTATCGTAACACCTATTACGTCAGCCTCCTCTTGGCACTTCGCGAGATGACAAGCAAATAACGGGCAATGTTTTTCTTCCATTATCCGTAAGGAAATTAATTCCTCTGTGTGCATGGAAGTACTACTAAAATAAACCATAGGTACTAGTGATGGAACTGTGTTGTGAATTATTTTATCGAGAATGAACTTCTACATCATTCAGTTGATTTATATCTTTTAGTATATATTAATATTATCAGCCTATTATTGTTCCACTGCAAAGCGCTTGGCGATTTCAGACTTATATTAATTAAAAGTCCCAGTTTCCTCGAGATATTTTCCTTCACCGATGTCAATGACGTAAAAAACAACCGCCTTCAAAAACTAAAAAGTAAAAAATAACTTTAGCTTTGGAAGTCGGTGGCTTTGGTTCTGTTTGTTGTTTTGTATTGCCACCGACTTCCAAAGCTAAAGTTATTTTTCACTTTTAGTTTTTGAAGGCGGTTGTTTTTTTTTTTTTTGTTTAAAAGTTTTTTATTTTTTGCTTTTTAGTATCAACTTTCTGTCATCCAAATCCATGAAGTAACTGTCATACTACGTAAATTAACTTAACACCACTAAAAAGTCATAAGAAAGCAGAATACTTATGCGATTTCGTTTACTTGGAGGACAAATTTTCGAATACTTCTGAATATATCTGTGTTACCCTTTCGAGTGTACACGCGTGATTTTATGTTGTGTGATGGTGTAAACAATGCTTAGATATGCTATAGCAACAATTGCGGTTAATCTGCTGTTATTTATTGAAGAGTTCCCTCGATTTCTACAAGATCCCATCATCAGATATTGAAATGGTGACAATGGGACCACACGGGAAGCACCAGCTTTCAAATAAAAAAAGAATCATGACAATCGGTACACCCAATCGGGAAATTCGAGGTAACAAACATAAAAAAAAAAAAAAAAAAATAAATACAGTCGAATTGATAACCTCCTCCTTTTTTTGAAGTCGGTTAATAAAAGAAGAACTTAGGAAGTACAAATAAATAGAAAAAGTTATTTTAAAAACACATAAATTATAAAACATTTCCAGTTCTTGAAGATTGACCACAATAAAAATATAAATAGATTAATCATCAGCATCATATTAACCGCAGGATGTCCACTACTGGACGTAGGCCTCCTCCATAGATTTCCAAAAGGACCAGTTGGAAGCGGCCTGCATCCAAAGGGTAATAATAAATGCAAATAATTGATCATGCCACAAAAAAAGAACTTCCTACGTGCGCTGTTTTGTTTACTATACAAAAAAAAAACAATTCCGTTGACGGCAGTTTGGTTTCAAACTGTCAATCACGGCCGACAGTCGCTGTCCTGGTATGCAAACACTACCGCCGGCGAATACTCCTTTATTTGTCAGATTGGCGTCGAAGCCAATACACAATATTGTTCCTTCACTCCAGAATATAAATGTCGGTGAAAACTCTCGGAGCCCCTCTAATATAGGGGTGGGTAAATAACCGTGAAGCGCGGGTAAAGGGTGCAGGGTGCTGTCCGGTAATGCGGTTTTTTGACGGACTTGCCTCTCGAAATAAACGTAGTTTTACTAGATTTACATACCTCATTTCATGTGTAGATGTTTGGAGTCTTTCAGTAGTAATTTTGACTTGTGAATTATGTGACTAAATAATTATGACATGCAGGTAATCAAAATAGGTTACTTTTTATGTTACTTCTTCTATGTTCTAGAACAATATATTTTCACCAACATCAAAACAAGGAGGTTCCTTGTTTAATATTACTTTTCTATGTTGTGTACGTGTGTACTTCTGAACCGCACACCATTCACTATTTTACCACATTACAAACAAATTATATGCATGCCGTTCCGCTAATGCTTAGTAAAATAATTGTTTGTGATGTATGCCAATATTCAATAAAGTCTAAGAATAATTGATTGACAAAACATCGATATCTCCACAGATTAATATCGCCCATCCCTAGTGATATAAAGCTGTAGTACACCGCATGCTTCGTTACCCCACAATCACGTTACGTAGACTGCGAGCGATTCGCTAATTCTTGCGTGCGTTTACCTTCGCCCGTACTTGTGTATCTACGCTTTATTTCTAGTAAATAAAGCAGAGGAATTTATTAATGTCTTGTTTTTGAGACAGCAATAAAGAAGACTAGATGATTAAAAGAACTTTAGGAATTATAGCATAATAATATCTATCTATTACTGTTCCACTGCAGGGTTTTTTTCTTTTTTTTTTTTTGTAAGATGGTAAAATCATCAAATGACCACCCCCCGTCCTAGGCGGGGCGGGAGGGAGTGTCAGACTTTTACTGACTAAAAACCATCTATGTTCCTTCATGTGCCCTTTGCGTTCCGGGGGCGCGGTATCTCTTTCGAACAACCCGCAGCTCCACTGCAGGGTAAAGGCCTCTTCTCATCCCTGAGAAGGCACAAGGATTGATCACCACGCTTGCTCAAGGCAGATTGGCTATTTTGTAATATTATTTATAAGTCCACGATGCTTTTTCCTTCACGGATGTCAGTGATGTATAGACATGCACCTTAGAAACTAATTTACAATTTTTTTTAAAGCCTTAGTAATTAATAAGACATGCTTGGTGCAGTGTATGGATAGACTGCGCAGCGCTGCGTGCGTATCGCAGGCTCGATTACCGCAAAGAACTAACATTATACGGCCTACAGGCAGTTGTCAATAGTCTGTTTGTTTGTGCAAATCCTACTACTATTATAAAGGCGAAAGTTTGTATGTATGGATGTATGGATGTATGGATGTTTGTTACTCTTTCACGCTTAAACGGCTGAATGGATCTGGATGAAATTTGGCACAAAGATAGATTATAGTCTGGAATAACACATAGGCTACTTTTTATCCCGGGAAAATGTACGGTACCCGTAGGATAACACATCAACTGTGACGCGGACGAAGTCGCGGGCAGAAGCTAGTGAGTTTATATGCCTGTAAACACACACGATTCAGGAAAAATCCCAGTTAATAGTAAAAACCATGTTCCACAGTTTTCCTTCAGTGATTATAACCGTCTGCGGGTTGTTCGAAAGAGATACCGCGCCCCCGGAACGCAAAGGGCACATGAAGGAACATAGATGGGTTTTAGTCAGTAAAAGTCTGACACTCCCTCCCGCCCCGCCCAGGGCGGGGGAAGTTATTTGATGATTTCCCGTCTATAAAAAAAAAAAAAAACAAAAAAGTGATTATAACCGTCCCGCTACACACAAGAATTCTTTCAGTTAAAGTTAACAGCGTTTTACAGCGTCAAAGTTATGATAACCGCACGCTTCGTTAGCGCACAATCCCGGCTCGTGCACGAGCGTGTTTTATACGTTATGTTGCAAACTAGCTTATGTAGATACTGTAATACAAGCTATTTTACTTTGTATGGGTTAAGTGGAAGAGGTTTTAGTCCAATAGTGCACTGTGATAGGTTGGTCTGATTTTCTGAAAACCAACATCACATTAGTAGATTCTGCCTACGACTTCATCTGAGTTGGCTTAAAAAGTAGATAAATCAAAGTCCGAAATTATCCAACAGAAAAATTATGCTATATGCAAATCTAGATCAATACCTATTATGCCAAATTGTGTTTTATTTTATTATTCTGTTTCAAGCGTAAAGTAGAAGCCAAGACAAAATTTCGTTAAGAGAAAATTTAGCGTTTATAATAGTAGTAGGAAATAGAATTAGTGTATCTGACAAAATACTCAACGTCTTCATAAAACAATATCTTATTTTCGCCAACAGGTAGATAGAATTCAGTTAAGTTGAGTTCAGAATCTGAACATATCAATTTCTGAACATATAAATAGCCACAGTATACCCAAAACAGTAGACAATTTAATCAGTACGCAAATGATGTTCTATACATAAATCTAGTCCATAATTCAATAACGCGTCATTATTGCATAAACCTGTCCAAATGACTGGCTGCGTATCAAATAACGCAGTCCCCGCGGCCACAGAGTGAGACTTGCAGTAATGCAATCAGAGGGCAGGCCGGCCGCCCCTCGTACCTAATGCGTGTATTGGAGGATTGGTAGACTGCTACTTTGTTACTCTGTTGTAGTGTAGATGATTTTATGTTGAGTTTTAAGAAGAGTGGGTGTTGTTTTTTGTTCTTTCGTTGGAATGTTCTAGAGAAATATTCTTGTTAAGGTGGTTTTAAACTGGTAAGTTGAGGCGTTGGTTTGGATGGTACAAAAAAAATAAATTTAAGTGTCTGTTTGTAATGTAAAAGTAACATCTTTTTACAAATAATTTAAGAATGTTTACACGGGACGACTTTGACGGGATTTTTACTAGTACATAACTGATGCTATGAGAAGTAACTTTAGGCTACTTTAATTTAAGAAAAGGAATTACGGAATTCCGCACAAACAAAAAAATAACACGCGAGCAAAGTCGCGGGCATAAGCAAGTCTAAACTAAACTTCTGTCTGAGACCCCTGTTTCACAACGAGGCAGTTCCGAGCACGGTCAACATCGTAAATTGAAAGACTATCACACATTCTAACCCGAGCAATATGCAGCGGAGTCAGGCCACAGGCAGATTGCAGTAATCCAATCAGGGCAGCTGCCCACAATTTGCGGGTAACTGATGCCCGCTCTCCGATGTGTTGCCCGGCTAGTATTGAATGTGCCCGTTTTGGTATTCCGGCCTCTTGATTGCACCTATAATAGCTATACAGGTACGTGGAACTGAACCTTTGTTCATTCACGAATGTACTACAAAGGCAAGGCTTATTTGTTTTATAGTGACTTATTAAATTGTTTATATTGACATACATACATTAACACCATTCATTCATTTCCATTTTGCTCGACCTAGGAATCGAACCCAAGACCTCTAGCGTAGCAGTCGCGCTTAGAAACCACTAGAATAACGAAGCAGTTTATTTTGCAACTTAGGAAATAATTTACAGCAAGTAAATAACCTGATAAAAGTAGGTGCCTTAATTTATCTATCTTCTTACAGTCGAAATGATCCCTTAAAATACATAGAAAACGCAAGCAAAATAATAAAGCTAATAAATCAAGTAAACAATACCTGTAGGTAAAACCTTTAGGTTACCAGGAACAATACGACGGCACGCGCACACGATCGACGGCAATTTGCGACGCGACGCAACACAGTCGCGCGACCAATAGATCGCAATCTAGACGAACAGCGCCAGATTAATCGTTTTTGTACACCGAGCTTTATTGGATTGGAGGAGAATCGAACTTTTTTATTTTGTTACTTAGGTACTAGCGAAGTTTTTTTTTTCAAAGTAGGATTGAACAACTTAGACAGAGGATAATGTCCTTGTTTCATTCGCTAGTTGTGTATTTCTTGCTTCGTTCATGTTTATATGCCAATAGTAGGTACTGCTTACGTGTCAGGTAGGGAACAAATACCCATAAAATCTTTATCATCATGATTTCTTTTAATTTGGTTTTCAAAAGTTTCGACCTTGTTTTTGCTTCTATGAAAGTTTTGAAGAGAAAAAATAATTAAAGGGACTTTGAGGAGACGTATTTTAATTTCCACTTAGTCAAAGACGACTATGTATAATATTATTATAAGTTACTTTATCAAAAACAATTTTCATCTTTTAGTATGTCTTAAAGTGTATGTATACCCACATTACCACCAAAACCAAAAAAAAAACACTGAACAAACTAAAAGTTCATTTTAAAATTCCCACAAAAAAAAAATACTTGTTTAAAAGATGCCATATCCATTATTTCCATATTCCCGGTACCACCGCACCACAGTAGCCGTTACAGAGCCTGCAGTAATTAGGAGCACGCTCGTGTCAATTCACTGAGTACACAAACTCCTGATATTTGACGAATATTCCAACTTCCTCTCCTCCCGCTAAGTTGCTGAAAGTAGTATTAAGTAGAAGACGATTATGTGTTTCCCGCTGATAAGTTTGTTTAGTGATTTGGGAGCTTTGAGTCGCAAATGTTTGGTGTTTTGGTCCTTGGATACGAAAGGCTTCGCGCTTGACGTTTTGTTGGTGATGTCTGACGTTGTGGTTTTTTTTTTTTTTGTTTAGTTTAATAAGTTTAGTTTACGGTTATGAGTGAATAAATGAGCTCTTTATTTTATAATATATAGGATATTAACATAATAGTTGAAGTTTATTAAACAGCGCACTATCAAAAATATTAAGTAGGAACACATAACCCGTTAAAAACCGCTCAATAGATACGTTGGCGTAAAGACATTATGAGAAATAGTGACGTCTTTTTCTGTTGCATAGAAGAAAAGTAAGTAAGAAATAGTCCGTACGAGGAAGAAAAGTAAGAAACTGTCATCGATTAATTTTACTAAACCCTAGGCTATCGGTTAAATACAGACAGCTTAGGACTTAAGGAGAGCTCGGATTACTAGCTGGTTGTGATGGGAATCCAATGTTCAGAAACAGATGCTTAGATATAGGACAATTCAGAGGCAATCTACCATTCCGAGAAACATTTCAACAAACCATTGACCCAAAGACTACAATTTAACCTTTTGACCGCCAGAGCGTAAACACATCGGCGCCACTGCTACGCCAAGCTACCAATTCAGCATTTCGATTAGCAATTTTTGATTATTGTTTTTTCTAGTGAAATGTAAGAAATCAATATATCTTTGTGCTATTTTACAATATTTCATTAATGTAGTTTTAAATAATAGGAAAGAGAAACACAAAAAACTTAATTTAGGACATTTTTAAGTAGAAAATAAGTACTTAAAAATTTCGTTTTCTTGACGTCTATAGACGTCGGTGGCGTGTTTGGCACGATTTCGTTAGACGTCTATAAACGTCCGTGGCGTTCAAAAGGTTAAAATACCGAAACAATACAATGTCTTGTTGACTTAATAATAACTGGCATATCAAGCGCAGACATTCTGTGGAACATAATCTCGTCATTATGAGTGGCTCGAACGCTTGGCGCGATTGTGAATGTACCCGTCACAAAGTCTACCGTGCTCCCTTCACACCCCGACATTAACATCACAACTGCAGAACCCATCACTCAATTATCAACCCTCCACAAAGATAATACAGTTGAAAATTAATTGATCAACCCATCAGATATAGGTTTGAATGACATAATCGAATTCTGTTGTCTGTATTTAACGGCTTTTTAAATAACAAACGAAATGAAACTTTAATTTGTAGTAATTAGAGTCGGATTTGGTTTGGTGAGCGTGGTGGATGAGTTGATTCATTATTGAACCAAATCTGTAAGACAATGAGGCGTGTGCACAATGAGCGACAATATTGTGTGGAAAGCTATGAGCTATACTATCGGCTGTTGAAGCGCTTTGTAAGCGATGCGAAGCGATGAGCGGGCGTGACAATCGATAATCCTGTTGCTGTCATAATCGGATCGACTTTCGTTCTAGTGAGAATGGAAAACATTCTCCTTTTAATTAGCTCGGCTGAGTTTCTGGTACTTAGTACGAATAATAAGCTTTGGTGCGGTTTACTTTCTTTGGGTTTTATTTAGGTACTATGTGCCCTTAGTTTTTAGCCAGCACATATCATGCCATTACCTTTGTCTTAATACCAAACCAGACTTAAATAAAAAATAACCTATTTTTCAAAAGGATATGACAAAAGAAAATATCAAAAAAGATCTCATTATTCACTCCTTTGGCTCCAAAAAATACGGGTTAGTAGTCGATTCGCACGAAAATTATTCGCACGATCGTGCGAATCGTCCCCTTTCAATAAAAATATTTTTTTAGTAGGCGATTCGCACGGAAGTATTTAAATTGCGTGCGAATCGACCCCTTCAAGAATTAGTAGTATGCGATTCGCACACACCTATACTTTATCGAAAAGTTTCAAGAAAAAAGTACTATCACGTACAAAATGCTTTCTTTTAATACAGGACACAAATAAAACGATTTTTAAGGAAATCAAGTTTTTATATTTTACTTTGTATCTATCAGAAAGTGATTTTACATCATTCACAGTTTAAATAACTTAAAACCATAATTATAACCAAGATTACAAATAAAATCACAGTTAGTAGGTACGATTTATAATCAAATATTTGGTTTTGCATTTTTACAAGTAAGTACTCTTTTTCCGTATACACTGTATATTTTATACACTGTATCAAAGTTATCGTAACACATTTGAACTATAGAACATTTAAATAATAAATAATTGCGAATACCCTGTTTATATTATACCTGATTAATAAACGATGGTCCCGTTTCTTTGTATGGGATGGTACAGATAACCATAATACTTACGTACAGATGCCCCGTACGTAAGTATTATGGTTATCTGTAGATTCGGTATAAGGCAAATGCCGGTGCTTTTTACGGGGTAGGATTAAATATAGGTACTATTGTTTTGACTTGGGTTTATTTATTATCTACTCTAAAAGGATTAAAATACGCAGAAAGATAAAATATATTTTTGGCAAATCCTACCACTACTGATTTATTGCTTAACTACTTCTTTGTGCAAGTGCTCAAGCGCCATGTACCGGCATTATTTGTGGTAAGTAAAATACAAAACAAAGGGCTACTCGGCAAGCCGCAATAAAAAATTAATCCCCTGGAGCTAATAAAAAATATTTCTTCATTATTTTTGGGATCTGCTATTGTGAGTACTTAAGGGCGTTTCTTGTTATTAGTTTCTTTGTTATCTTTAACAGTTAGTATTATTTGTATAAAAATACACCGGCAATTTATTAAATCTCTCATTTATGGTGTTCATATTATAAGTTTTCATATTAAATACTGACAAAACTTTTCATCTTACCTCTTAACTAGTATTTTGTGCCTGACTGCGATGCGAATAGAGAATTATTGAATTTTAATATTAATATTCTAGAATATTGTACATGACTGTACTTAGATTTTTTATTCGCACATTTTGTTAAGTGTGCGAATCGCATACTACTAATTCTTGAAGGGGTCGATTCGCACGCAATTTAAATACTTCCGTGCGAATCGCCTACTAAAAAAATATTTTTATTGAAAGGGGACGATTCGCACGATCGTGCGAATAATTTTCGTGCG
Organism: Caradrina clavipalpis; assembly: GCA_932526535.1. Taxonomy (NCBI): domain Eukaryota; kingdom Metazoa; phylum Arthropoda; class Insecta; order Lepidoptera; family Noctuidae; genus Caradrina; species Caradrina clavipalpis. The sequence continues at coordinate 15,033,533 of OW052104.1, read as the reverse complement.
AATCGACTACTAACCCAAAACAATACGTGCAGTATAAAAGTATCATTTTAACAAAAAAAGAGACCCGCAGGAAAACGCGACACCCGGGAGGGTTCCGCCTCCTTTTTTCTTTGGTCCTTCGGTCCGGTTACGAACCTTTTTATTTAGACCGTGACGTAAATGTGAGTCGCGATCAGGACAAAGTGTCAGGAGTTTTTCAACTTAATTCAGTGACTGCGATGATTAATTAGTAAAAAGTTTTTAATGTGTTGAGTGGGTTTTGTGGACGGTGACGGCATTGTGTAGTTGTTTTAATTTAAAAAAAAGAATGCGGTACTGTTTCGTTACTAGACGATTTTTATAAAAAGAACGGTAGTACCTTTTTTACTTTACTACCCTTTTTTATATCATCAAAAATAACTTAAATTAAAATAACTTTAGGAACGTCAACAATATGTAAGTACGTCGTAATTTCATCTCACCACTAACTCGCTAACTCATTGACACACGCACGCACGGATACCACAAACAATTGAATTGTGGTCACAAATCACTGGGAGACCACGAATTACCTGTATTACCTCATTACGTAGTCTGTACAGCTAGTAAATACTATCTCCAAAATACAGCACTCAAATAATTAGGTTCACTATTGAAAGTCACTGCTGAGTTCAAAAGGTTCATATCAGTCATGAAAGAATCCTTGTTACACTACTCGCAGGATATAAATTGCTTTACCATAGGAAATTGTGTTTAATACTAACAAAACGAACCAACCCATTGAATTAAAATATATGTTTTTAAATGTTAATATATAAATAAATAAAATATTGGTCGGTTAGTTTGAAAATTTGAATAATTTTAAATCCATTCTTAACATGGAACTGTTATTGCTGGATAGTAATATTTATTTTGAGTTTTAAATTAGTTTAAGTTAATCAATTTTATTGGGTAGTTGACACCACTAATCAATAATTCCACGATTGAAGATAAAGGATTTTTCTTAAAAAAAAATACTCTATTTTAGCCCTGAAAACCGATGCATTTAAAATTGATTATAAAAATAGATTTTTCCTTGCTTTGAATTAAATAAATAGTTAGTCAATTGAGTAGGGCAATAAGTGATATCACATTTCGATGTTGCCACTCAAGATCTACACACATCAACAAAATCTAGGGATATTTTATATTTCATCAAATATCTAAAAATCTATGAAGAATTTTCTGGTATTGTAAATGGGAGAATGATAGGTTATTTTAAGGTCTTTAATAAAAAATTAAAAAACATTTCCTTTTTTTGTTGTTTTAATAGAAAATATTTTTTTTTTCATCGCCGTAGAAAATTTGTATGACAAAAAATTTATGTTTCTTCTTATAAAACTATTAATTTTAATTAAAATTGAATAAAAATAATAAAATCTGTTAATTAATAATCTGTGTTGCTACCTCTCACATTAATTACACATCCACAACGAATTTTAATACTTAAAATTGAATTGTCAATGTCTTGCTGCGGTATGAGGTCCCATGTTCTTTACAAATGATCGAAAAGTTGTTGTTCCGTCGTCAAATTTTGCGGGAAATCTGTCAAAGCTTTTCGTTGTTACATGTCCCAGGCATGCTCGATAGGATTTAAGCCGGGAGACTGTGCAGGCCAATCCAAAACTTGAATATCGTGGTCTCGGAGAGCGGCAGACACCAGCCGCGCCGTATGGAAAGGAACATTATCGTGCATGAGTACAATTTCCTGGCCCATTTGGAGTCTGTGTGGGACAATAACAGTCTCTACTACCTCGTTGTGGTATTTTCGTGCAGTCATGCAACCTTGGATCCAAACGAGCTGGTTTCGTCCGCTAAGACAAATTTCTGCCCACATGATGATTGTGCCGCCTTGGTATGAGCGGACCTCCCGAGGGTGCCTAAGACGGCTAACTCGCCCTGAAGTTCTCCAAACACGTGCTCTTCGTGATTCCGGATGAAACCCAAACCTGGACTTATCGGTGAACAGCACCCAAGACCATTGTACGTCACTCCATGGTAAATTCTCCTGAGCCCACGAAAGACCTCGACCGCGATTGCCACGTCGCAATGCTGGAACACGTAGCGGTCTTCGAGCACGAAGACCAACTTCATGCAACCTCCTTCGCACGGTTTGGTCGCTTACCAGTAGCTGGTGATCCTCCTGGAGCCTTTGTACTAGTTGCATCGCTGTGATATTCGGTTGTCTTCTGGCAGTCATTTGGAGAAATCGATCCTGTTTCTGCGAAGGAACACGATATCTACCCGTGTGCCGTTCAGCCACATCCCCAGTACTGCGATAACGTGACCACAACCTTGATATCACGGTTTCGCTGGTATATAGGACCTCAGCAAAGACGCGTTGAATAGCACCATTTTCTAACATGCCCAGGGCCCGTAACATTTCATCTCGACTCAAATGACGACGTCACATGACTCCTAAAGCTCACACGACACGTTAAATTAAAAAAGAAAAAAATCTAATCCCTTTTCATTAATTAAAATTAATAAAACAATTTTAATTTTCCTTAACGCAACGAATTTCTAGCAATTTTACCGCCGTATTTTGTTTTTTCTTTTGTTTTTTTTAATTTCCATTTTTAAATTTTGAAAATAGAATACATGAGGTTTCAATCTGTATATAAACTTTTCATAGAAAACTAGAAAGATTTTAAACTACAAAGTCGTAAATAATTTAAGATTAAGGTATCCCTAGATTCTGTTGATGTGTGTATGTGAGAATCGCGTTTAGACAGTTCATAAAAAGTATGTCAAATGATGGTGGTGGCAACTACCCAATTATTGAGAGATTGTTTATGGTCAATTGTCTTAAGGTGCAACCTCCACCGTGGCCCGCCAAATTCAAATATTCTTACGTTTTTTGTAATTTGCAAGTCAGTATTAGGTTTAATGTTGGTTAAAGTAAGATTCGCGGGCGTAAGAAGTATGTATTTTCAGAATCATAATCATTAAAATCAGTAAAATAACTCCATAAGTCGGTATAATTCCAAAATGTCAAGATTTCATAAAATAGTCATTCTTTGGGTTTACCTAGCCCTATGGAGTTTTATTGCTGACAAAAAACGTAAGCAAATTCGAATTTCGCGGGCTACCGTGGAGGTTCCACCTTAACAATAATCCCTATCTTCCTATGGGATCTAGGCAAAAAGCAACCCTACTAATTAGTAGTTACCGTACAGGAAGGCATCTTGAATTCAGAAGTAGCTTACATAGACAGTCAAGTTACAAAGTGAGTACAATGACGTTCTACTATAAAATGTAGGGTTAAAATGAGTTAAGGCACTTCAGACTTAGAGTTATAACAACAGAACAATGTAGTTTTAAGTTTCCTTCAATCTATTTTACGACTAGTATCTAAGGGGTGAGCAGATCTGTGCTGATATTCAGTTTTCAACGAAAATTTGATATTACAAGTGAATATTATAAATAATAGGGATGCTTTTCTATTTAAACGCGCTAATTTCTTAAACTACTAAATATTACCATCACCATCACGCCTGTATTCCCCGAAGAGTTAGTTATGTACCAGTGTACACTTACTGCCGGGGCTGCGGGTTGTTCGAAAGAGATACCGCGCCCCCGGAACGCAAAGGGCACATGAAGGAACATAGACGGGTTTTAGTCAGTAAAAGTCTGACACTCCCTCCCGCCCCGCCCAGGGCGGGGGAAGTTACTTGATGATTTCCCGTCTATAAAAAAAAAAAAAGTGTACACTTACAGTTCGCCGGTATATTTAGGTCCCATGTAATAGGGGGCGAGCCTATACTGAACATTCTTTATCTAATTAAAAACTACAAACGGGATTCGTAAGAAAGTCACGCGAACGAAGTCACGGGGAAAAGTTAGTTTATATTATTTGTATTTTTTTCTTGTTCGTTTTTCATTAGGGATCTTCTACCAAATAACGTTTGTAAAAATTGTAACAAAATTTCGCAAATTCTACAGTGAAGCTTCACCCTTATAACCGACAGATTATACACGGCCAAATTCCCGCGAGAAAATAACCGGCCCTGTGGCGCAATGGATAACGCGTCTGACTACGGATCAGAAGATTCCAGGTTCGAATCCTGGCAGGGTCGCACATATTTTTTTCTTTTGTAGTTTGTTTATTCAAAGTAGGTTCATTACTTTTAAGAATGTTCAGTAAATGTTTGAAAAAATTGTGACTTTCCTGCCAATATTTATTTAATAATCATTTTTTACTCACACAAGTTAACTAAGTCAAAAACTCATTTTAGTTAACTCTATTTTGCAAACAAATTATTTTGATAAGTTTGGTACGAAGATAAATATTTAAAAAATTGTATGACAAAAGCTTTGATTGCAACTCAGTGCACCGCACCCCCATTTTTTATTAAATTATTTCATCAATGGTCCCCACAAAAACAACCAGATGGAACCACACATTCTCTTAAAACAACCCTGAGAATTAATTCACAAAACTCATACATAATCTAGTTACAGCGCCCCCTAGTGCAGGAATCAGACACTAATTGTCCTAGTGACGTCACAAAGGCAGGAATCGAATCACGCGATTATCGAATTATATATTTTTTTTGTGGTTTTTATTGAATTATTCCTTTGTAGTCGTGGTCTGCATACGGGGTCCCACCCCTATAGTGACGTGTGTGCTCTTTTTGTTATTTTAGATGTGACAATTATTTTCGAAGGGTTTAGAGTCGTGAGTTACATGACAATGTAAAGGGTTTAACTATGACAATAGGGCTTAAATTAACATTATATTGGGTTACTTGTGGGAGTATTTGCATACGCAATGCAGTAGTAGTAACTGACTAGTAATATAGTAATAATATTTATTTTGTAACATGTAGTACTTACCTACCCTACCCTTACCTATTCTAGTATAGTGGTTATGTTTAATGTAGTACATCGTGTTAACGTAAATTATATAATTTAATGTAAATATACAATATATTTTTAAAACAGAATGTTTTGTTTGTTTTGTTTTTATAAGAAAACGTTGCCCCACACTAGGAATTTCTCCTGTATCGTGGGTGCGTTTACAAACATATAAACTCACACACACAAACAGCCAGACCCGGAACAACTATCTGTAGATCATACAAATATTTGTCCCGTGCGGGATTAGAACCCGCGACACGCAGCGCGGCAGTCGATCGCTCGATCACTGCGCCAACCGTGTCGTCAATGTATAATAGGTACCCAATATTCTCCTTACAATACTACCTTTTGTAAAGGGCCACTAGATTTTGCTGTCTTGTTAATAATGTGCCTTTTAATCATCTAATTGAAAAACGTAACTGGTCTATCTTTCTGATTAGCTTGAGTGAATTGTAATATTCGTTTTATGGTAAAATAAAATTGTGATTGATTTCAATTTTTATCTACGCTAAATTTCGAACCGAAAATGTGTACAATGATCCTTAGACGGGCCTGTTGGTCTAGTGGTTAGTGGCCCTGACTGCTAAGCCGGAGGTCGTGGGTTCGATTCCCACCCAGGACAAACTTTGTGTGATGAGCATGATTGTTTGTCCTGTGTCTGGGTGTGATTTATCTATAATATGTATGTATTTATAAAATTATATAAGTATGTATATCAGTTGTCTGGTTACCATAACACAAGCTCTGCTTAGCTTGGGATCAGATAGCCATGTGTGAGTTGTTCCAAGATATTTATTTATTTACTAGCTTCTGCCCGCGACTTCGTCCGCGTCACAGTTGATGTGTTATCCTACGGGTACCGTACATTTTCCCGGGATAAAAAGTAGCCTATGTGTTATTCCAGACTATAATCTATCTTTGTGCCAAATTTCATCCAGATCCATTCAGCCGTTTAAGCGTGAAAGAGTAACAAACATCCATCCATACATCCATACATACAAACTTTCGCCTTTATAATAGTAGTAGGATTAAGAATATGGCGCGGCGTTATCATATTTAAAATAGACATCTACTTATATTTTGACGTAAAAATATAAAAGTTAACACTCGCGTTTTGTATACCTATTTATTTCTAACTCTGTGTACTTCAAAAATTTCTGGAAACATCTACAAACTAAGCGAGCCATTACCACAAGGCGTTTCAAAAGACACGTCCAAACGTGCAAAGACAAACACTAGGACAAGTGGCGAAAGCCATCCCGATACAATACAGCAATCAAGGGATGGACACGGCGGCCAATTTGTGGCCAGAATAGCCCAGCGTGGCCGTTCTGAGGCCAGCTTGTAATTGCTACGATGTTTGTTTGTTTTGATACCTATAGGATGCTGGAACTGCCTGCGATGGGTCTTGAATTGAAACCACATATAGCCAGGTGTGTATGGTAGAATACAGGCTGACTTGCAATTCACTATGCACGGTTAAAAGTTGAAAACACTTTTGCATGAATAAGTAGGTACAAATAAATAAAATATCATTTATTTCAAATAAACCGCTAGTTGCTCGTTATAAACAGAAGCTTTCTATGGAGAAGAACCAGCAAGCAACTGCAAGGTTTCTTAAGAAAAAAATAAGACAAAGGCAGGTCGATGATGATTCCTATAGTGAGAAAAAAAAACTAATTAAAAAGAAAATGGCCGTCCCTAGAAGAAGATCTTTACAATAATCGCAACGAAATTTCAGAATACCTTAAGCTTGTATACAAAGCGGCTCTGTTGTACCGTCTCGAAGTAAGCGAGACTGAATGCCTCTAACTGAGTTAAAACTTGGCACTGAATACTCACAATGTTTCTTTGTCTGTCCCTCTCCCTCCTTTCTTCTAGTATAATTGGGACCGGTACATTACAATTTAATTCAAGAATTTGACTGCGAATTGAAGTTTTTATATTGTTGGGTAAAATGGGCGAGACTTGCGGAGATTTTTCGCAATTGGCTTTAAAACTGAGTGGGTTGGAACTTGAAGGCAATTCAATAGTGTCTATGTAGGTCTCAGCTTTGTCTTTTAATTATATTGTTGGGCAAAAGTACCCCCGACACCCACGATATAGGGGTTATGATATCGACGAGAGAAAAGTTAATTGGTTCAAACGATATTTTATTATAATAAAACAGTAGCACTGTGGGATGGTAGCTCTCATTGTATAGATAAAATATTTCCTGTTTCATAACAAAACAATAACTCCAAGTGGTACCTAACCATCAAAAAGCAACCCTCTCCCCAAAAAGATCATAATATCATTGAACAGATTTTACCGTCCACATTAATACAAAAACCCAGTGGTCCAACAGTTTTTGTAGACAAAATATCGCACTAAATCACACCGGGCCGTTAAACGTAACAAAAGGTCACACCGTAATTAGTTTTTTTGTCCCCACTGTGCAATATTTCAACCTTCCCGACCGCATCCGTAATAATTTTTCAATTAAAATTCATTTTTGTCATAAAATATTCTGCACTCGTGTTGAAAATGAAAATGTATGTATTGTCGTATGGGTGATTACTTTAAATAACGTTGTTATTCATTTTTTTTGGTTTTTATTGTATTTAAAAACGTATAAAGAATTAAAACGTATTCTGTGATCTATATTTTAAAAAATTGACGATATTTTTTATCTTACCATTTTTTTATAACTTACTCTTACGGTTTCTTAGTTTCTGAAACTTACCTGAAACAAATGAAAATAAAATTATTATTATTCAGATCATCGGTAAGAAACTCATGTTTAAAATAATAATGTAAAAAAATACATTGCAAATTATTTATTAAACACAATCATTAAATGCTGAGCACAGTGTTAACGGAATAACTACTATTAATCTTGCAGTAATTAAAATGTAAACAATATTGCATACTTAATAGCTCCAACAATAATTCTTATTTTATTTTCTAACGCTATTTCTTATTTAACCAGCTTTAAAATTACGAAACCAAGCTATTTAGTAATTTCCACCATTAATTACTTTCATAATTGACATACCACAAACACGAGGAAATATCGTCCAATGTTTTCTTTTCATTGTTCACGAGCTTAAAACAATTACTTATGTAAATTCTGAATTACACAATTAAATTATGTTAAAACATTGTTTAAAAATACTTTGTAACATAGCTTTAGTTAACGAGGTGTGTTCGTAATGGCGTGGTTACGTGAAATGAATCGCGAGCCGTTGCAGTGTCGTGAGCTCAAGTTGGTGTTCGCCAAACTGCTCTCTACATGTATAGGATACCTACATTTTATCTAAATGTATAATAGGAATTTCTCCTGTATCGTGGATGTATTTTCAAACATATAATCTCACATATACATACAGACAATACAATAAATTACTATACTACATATATATTAATATTGTCGTTATTTACTTTTTTTTAGGTATTTTTTAAATAACTGCCTCGTTAGCCTAGTGGTCCTAAACGCGACTGTTACGCAAGAGGTCCTGGGTTCGATTCCCAGGTCTAGCAAAGTGTTATTGGGTTTTTTTATGAAATTCTCGGTAACAGCTCGGAGTTTGTATTGTTCCCGGTTAAAGGCAATAGGCTCGCCCCCTGTTACATGGGACCTAAACATACCGGCGAACTGTGGGTGTATATTGCTACACTACTGCCTAATCCTTCGGGGAATACAGGCGTCATGGTATGTTATGATTTTAAGATAAAATTACTAAAATTTGGCGCGTTAACTATTTTCATATTGTGTCACACTGTGCACCACAAACCGACACCAGCGGATTAATTTAATAAAATATTAAAACACAATTATAATAATAATATTGCGGTAATTTTTCAGCCTAACAGCCGGCGCCATTAATTTGGCGCAGTGTCACCGTCAGAGGCAGCAGTCTAACCGCAGCCACGTGCGTCCCGTCTCTAAACTATATTCATTTTATTGTTCCCCATTTTAAATTCAGGGAATTTATTGTTTTGTTGAACTAGTTTGAATAAAATAAACGCTGAAACGTGAATACCCTACATACTCTTATATAACGTAAATCAGTAAAGAAATGGTGAATTTTGGCATAGGCCAGTGATTGCCAGGGTTGAAAAATTTGATATGATTTTCGGAAGAATCACCACGAACCCGGAATGTAAAGGGTACAGATGGGTTTTAATCAGTAAGAGTCTGTAAGAGTTAAAAAATACTACAATCATCTCATAAGGAGACACGATGTGAGGAGGCTGACGAGCCTACTTCACCTTCTAGGGGAATGCGGCGCACTGATCCACAAGCGTAATAATCATCTGGGTAAACACCTATTTTGCACGGATGAAATAATAAATAAATAAATAAATATCTTGGGACAACTCACACACGGCTATCTGATCTCAAGCTAAGCAGAGCTTGTGTTATGGTAACCAGACAACTGATATACATACTTATATAATTTTATAAATACATACATATTATAGATAAATCACACCCAGACACAGAACAAACAATCATGCTCATCACACAAAGTTTGTCCTGGGTGGGAATCGAACCCACGAGCTCCGGCTCAGCAGTCAGGGCCACTAACCACTAGACCAACAGGCCCGTCAAATAATAATAGAGATTACCACAAAGCTAATCCTGCAGATCATGACTACTGCTGAGTCTGGTGGAGATCTCTAACCACAAAAGCGACGATCACAATAGGTCAGCTTTGGTCACAGTAAAACCACAGACACACACCATCCATCACGCCTGTATTCCCCGAAGGGTTAGGCAGAGGTGTACTTATGTACACCCACAGTTCGCCGGTATATTTAGGTCCCATGTTAACACACAAAACTAATAAAAAACTATTTGTCCTTAAGTAATTTTATCCTTACTTCCAAATGATATCAATATTAACCCCTTACCTCCACAACAAACATACAAATTAATAAATTCATTTCTTCTATTTCCACCAACATCCCATTTTCCGAAGTAGATGTGGCCATGCTAGCTACCATATTTGTTACGCGACACCTACCTCTCTGCCGCACCTCCGTCTGTGCTCGACTAATGCTGCCCTCACTTAAACAGATGGTACAGGGCGAACCGGATAATTGCTTGCTCTAAGAAGTTTTGTATTGTCCCTGTGTAATTAGTTAGCGTTGTTCTATTGAAGGTCACTGTTTCTTTTGTTGTAGAAGAAAGTCACAATTTCTAAGTTGTAAGAATAGGTAGGTAAGTTATTGTGTATCTAAATAATAATTGAATTATATTCTTGGAATACAATTTATTGTGCTTGATCGGAATGTGTATTTGGCATTTTTTAAGATTTTATTTATTTTACAACCCAAATCTATAATGAATAATATACAAAACTAATGAATAAGTTGTGTGGAAGCACATAGGATATCAAGAAACTCGTCTGCATCGCTGTCAATGGGGCAAGTGCCAAAAAAGCTGGCAGCATTTTCACGTTGAATGGCAGTATACTATAAATTATTTAGATTGACATACTCTGTCTAGAATTCGCAGAGGTACTACGTTTTTCCAACGTTGCTATGTTAAATGTATGTTAGTTTCGTTTTGTCAATCTATTCTAATATTATAAAGCTGAAGAGTTTGTTTGTTTGTTTGTTTGAACGCGCTAATCTCAGGAACCACCGGTCCGATTTGAAAAATTCTTTTTGTGTTGGATAGCCCATTTATCGAGGAAGGTTATAGGCTATATAACATCACGCTACGACTTACGAGAGCGAAGCAGTATTCAAAAACGTAACTTAAGGTGGATGAATAAAGCCACGCGAACGAAGTCGCTGGCAGAAGCTAGTTAGGTATATAATGTTGATGGGTGGTAAAAGTTTGAAACCGCTAGTAGTGTCCACTTTAGTATCTAATAGACAATTTCGCACAAAGTTTAACTCTTTTCACCAAAAACTCGTAAAAACAGTAGCACGTGCTCACCGACTTTAAGCTCCAAATGCAAATCTGAGTTCATTTGACTAATAGCACGCAGTAATGGCGCTGCACAGTGTTAAAAATTTGCATTTAACAAGCCATAAAATAGATTAAAGTAGTAACGTTAAATTATTTCGTGGATGGCGTGCCTCTCGTTGCAAACGTATTAAAGTTTTATCCGGCCTGTGTGGCGAATCGAGTTAGAAGTTGCTCCGACATTATGTCCACGGCGCAGTAGCGTGCGCACTGTGCACCCGTGATTCAATTTATTGTTGCAAAGAATTACTGTAATTGCTTTAAAATTTTCTATCGGACGCACTGTGTGTCGTGTTCAGTAGTTCAAAAGTTCGAAGTGCTGGAAACACGAAATGAGATTTTGAAGTTGCGGTTTTATTAGTTAGCTTCGGATAGAGTTTAAAATGAACATGTTCAAATTAAATTTTAACTTTGTGCTAAGTACTGATACTTAGCGTACTTAAATGATTAGTGCTTATTATTATGATATCAATAAAGATGCATAGATAAGTACTAACTTTACACTTTTGCCAAATAATAGATTAGTTAATTAGCATAGGGCAAGTATCTTCAACTTTCTTATTAACCAGATTTACTCCTTGAATTCTCAAAAATATCTCCATACTTGTAAATATTTTCGTTTTGAAGTAAATGTTAAATAAAATCAACAACTTAAACAAACGAAAGGCTAATTTATCGAAAATCTTAATATAATTAATTCATTACAGAAAATGTCTTACCAAAAATTGTGTCTACCTAAGAAACATTCGCCTCTCTGGGCGTGCAAACAACTGCCCCAGCATTCTATTTAAAAAGTTTGTATGGACAATGACTTAATTGGAGGCAATTCCAGTAACTCTACAATTTGGGCTATAAATTCCAGGCAGCGCTTATAAGGACGGATCTCAGTTAAACTTTGTACAATAAATATTCGAAGGTATAAGTCTGTAATTATAATCAGCTATCCGCTGTATCCCTGGTGGATAAGGAGGATTGCTACCGATGGTGGTGTACTTTGTCTTGAGAAATTAAAATGATATTACGAGTAGGGATACAATTAACCAGTATTACGGAATTTGTTCGAAGGTGTCACCGCGACCCTAGAGCGTCCCAGGCTCGCGTTGACTATTTCGAATAAATTAGGAGAGCAATAAGAGGAACACGGATGGTTTTATTTAGCCAGTAAGGATCTGACACTCCCTTCCACTCCGCTCAAGGTGAAAGAAGATTTAATGATATCCCATAATTTTAAAAAGGTACAACAACGGAACACTTCTACAAGACAAATAATGTGTATAAGAAAGAATAATATAATAATTATTTTTTTACTAGCTTTTACCCGTGACTTCGTTCGCGTGATACTCAGATATCACGAATTAAAAAGTATTCTATGTCTTTTCTTCATGTTCAAACTTAGCCTGTATCTAATTTAATTGTAGTCAAACAAACTCATTTATACAGTTCACTAAGTTTTTTTTTTTTTATTTGAGCTTTAAGAAGTGAAAAACAAATATATATATATACCATCACGCCTGTATTCCCCAAAGGGTTAGGCAGAGGTGTACCAATGTACACCCACAGTTCGCCGGCATATTTAGGTCCCATGTAATAGGGGGGGAACCTATTGCCATTAACCGGGCACAAATCCAAACTCCGAGCTGCTACTGAGAATTTTATAGAAAATCCCAATAACACTTTTTGCTCGACCTGGGAATCGAACCCAGGACCTCTAGCGTAGCAGTCGTGCTTAAGACCACTAAGCCAACGAGGCAGTTTGAAGGCAGTTTTAAGAAGTGAGTACCGGTAAAGAGCACATAGGGTTGAATATTTTTAATATTGGTAATCAATTTCCATCACATGTGTCCTCGCAACTTACCTGCATTGCTATTCGAAAAAAATGTCCCACCATGAATTTAGAACGTCAATCGGAGGACCTATTGAGACTGTTATTTTGTTAGGAGTTTTACATACATACATACATAAACTCACGCCTTTTTCCCATGGGGGTAGGCAGAAACCACGGACCGCCACCTGCTACGATCCTTACACACTCCTTTCGCCTCGTCCACATTCATACATCTGGTCATACAAGCACGCCTGTTACGAGTACTGCGCACCAGTTTTATTATTCATATTAATAACTTATAACTACTCATTGTGCTGGTCGTATTAAATCAAACCAAAATGCTATAAGACAGTTGTACATTTTCTGATTGGCAAGCTTCAACATAGCAGAAACACCCAAGCAAGTTTTGGATAAGATACTAAATAAATATAACATCCCAAACGTTACCCTATCTATTAATCTATTAATACGGTTATACTCCACAATTCCAACCTCCGGATCATCCTGTCAATTTCATTAATAAATTCGTGCCCCCCCCATCCCCCCTTTTGCTGGTAATACCGCCGACAGATGGAGGAGTGCGAATTAAAACTTGCTGTAATAAATATAGCGAGGTATCCCTTCTGCGCTGTATTTGTGTAATTTAAACAATCAAGTTAAAAACTTTGATTGTGAATGAGTTTTGCTTCCGTAACGTTGTAATTTATATTCATTTAGAAATTTTTGGAAATTTGACGTGTGGTGGTTGGTATATAAAATAAATAAATAAATAAATATCTTGGGATAACTCACACACGGCTATCTGATCCCAAGCTAAGCAGAGCTTGTGTTATGGTAACCAGACAACTGATATACATACTTATATAATTTATAAATACATACATATTATAGATAAATCACATCCAGACACAGAACAAACAATCATGCTCATCACACAAAGTTTGTCCTGGGTGGGAATCGAACCCACGACCTCCGGCTTAGCAGTCAGGGCCGCTAACCACTAGACCAACAGGTCCGTATGTCCGATATGTGTCTCTCGTGTGCTAGAAGGACTTTTACACGAAAGGTTCTGTACCACCGTTCAATATTTAATACTGTACGTGTACATACAAATGTATTGCATGTGGGCACACTTAATTTTTTATCTTTATTAATAAAAATAATAGTAGTAATAGTGTCTCTTTGGCACCTTGGGTACTTACCGAACCCTAAAACTGACAAAATAAAAAGTATTGAGTTGTTGACTGGATTTTTTGCGCAAATAACAAATCTGATTACAAAATCACTTCGCTAGACAAATTCAAATTATTCCAATAAACTATGAACCTCGTTGCTCGTCCGCGTTTACCCTCAAACTATGGGTAATATTGTAACGAGTTGCACTTGAGGTTTTCAACTTAACAACAATCTACTCGAACATTAAACTTCAAAGCGTTGTTGTGCGAAGTTTACTAACTTTATTTATTTATTGCTATCGACTTTACCTACCAACTTCCTGTGGTGATTATATTACATTACAACTATGGCCGTACTCGTGGTTTACCGTTTTCTTTACAATTTTATGGTTCGACTGTAACAGTCATATCCTATATATTATTATACTCTTTGGTCATACGTTACTACACTGACGTTTTTGCTGTCATGGTCTGTCATTCGAACCAGGACCCATGGGGTTATATTGTTATTGTTGTGCAGTGCGAAGGAAATAGAACATCCTATGAAAGCTTGTGTTTATATTAAGAACCCTATCCTTCTGAGCCTTTCTTCAGCTCTACTCGTAGCAATAGTCAAAATTGGACTTTATTAAAACAAGACACAAGATCCTTCTTCGTTTCAGTTTTAAGACTTTGCATCACACTAAGGATTTCTCTGTATCATGGGTACGTTTACAAACGTATAAATTCACATACACAAACAGCCAATCCCGGAACATGTATCAGGAACATGTAGAAGAAATTCCTAGTGTGCATCATCCCACAGCTGGGCAAACAGCACTAAATCCGTCATCAGTAAGTATTTACAATATCATAATTCCATTCAGTTTCCAAACGGCTGTAGTTGTCTGTTAAAACAAAAGAAAGTCCATCGTTTGCGGAGATAATTAAAATGCTAGCGTTTATCTTCTAGTCGTCGACTTGAGAGTTTTTGTGCCGGTTTTAGCTGTACTTAACTTCTTCTGGTTGTTTAATAAAAGGTGTTATTAACGACAATTGAGAGTGATAATAATATTATTAATATGATGGGTAGGGTAGGGTGGGTGCATCGTTGGGTGGGTTCGATGCCCAGGCAGAGCAAAAAGTGTTATTGGGTTTTTCTTTGAAATTCTCAGTAGCAGCTCGGAGTCTTTGTGCCCGCTTAATGGCAATAAGTTCGGTGAACTGTGGGTGTACATTGGTACACCTCTGCCCACCTCTTTGGGAAATACAGGCGTGGTGGTATGTTATGTTATATGATAGGTGTTACATAATAAGTATGTTTGTATACTTAAGTTGCATAATCTGACTATTAGCAAGGGGCAATTTTTTTCCACCTAATTTTATTTATAACCAGAAAAACGTTGCCCGATGCTGTGGATTTGTCCTGCATCATCTGTGCTAATTTCGCTAATAAAATCGTCTGGCTAACGAGGCAGTTAAATAAATTACTAGTTAATAAAAATTATACGTATAGCCAAGAAACGTATTTTATTGTTCATTCTAGACTTTGTGTACAGTGTGCATCACAGTTTTATTGCTCAAACTAGAATTTATTACCGACGTCTGAAATAAGATCGCCATTTTTAATGTGTTGCTAGATCTATTATAACGTCAAGTTTTATTACGCTATTAGTAGCACGAACAGTGTAAGAAACAATAGAGTTTTTGATAATGTAAATAAAACGTAATAAAATCATAATATAATAATTACCTAACTTATCGTGTAGTTTTTGATATCTTTGGAAAGCAAAGCGACGGCCCATCTGATATTAAGTGGTCACTGCTGCCTCTATAGGCATTGCAGACTTCTTTACATTTGCAATACCAGAGGCCTTGCAAATGCGTTGCCATTCCAAAGACAAAGTAAAAATGTCTCATGTGCCTGTAATTACACCGTCACCAATATCCTTCAAACCGGAACGCAGCAACGCTACAGAAATAGGTATGGTGCTAGCACATCCCCGGACTAGCCGCTTTACAAAGAGCTCTACTACTATTTTACTATTATTAGGGATACTACTACTGCTATTATTGAATAATATTATATTATTAACAATAGTAATTTCATTCAGCAAAATGCTTCTAACGTCATATACAGGAAAAAATTTTAACCAGTGCGTAAATTTTGCCATAATAAACTTCAACACGTTTTATTAAACACGTATATTTTATTTTGATATGTCTTAGTACTAAAAAAAAAAGTTATCGCTTACGAAACATGTATACTTAAAAACCATATTTTATTGTCACTCGGCGCTAGCGCATTCCCCACCCCCTCACCCCAGCCATGCGCCCGGGCGGCGGCCAAGAGTTGTCATTGATAGTATGGCGAATAGATTATGTCCATGTTTTGCTTATTTCAAACTCGGATAAGGATGAAATTTTTTTAATTTTTTTTTTAACTAAATACGGAAATGTGTTCTATTACTGACACTGAACTACCAAAAAAAATTTACGCACTGGTTAAAAACTTATCCTGTATTATCCAAAAACTCTGCATCTTCAAATCTTTAACTCAAACCGTCCCACATTTAATAAAATTAAGTCGAACGCTTGCTAAGCATACTTAAGACATAAAGGCTATCGTCCCGCAGTCGCCGGCTATCAATCGGCTATAAACCGGGAGCGGATTAAGTTCTAGTAATCCTTCAGCCATTACTTCCTGTCCTGTTCGGGGCCCTTCCAGATTTGAGGGTCTTAGTTAAGATAAGGTGTCCGAAATGTTAATTATTATTTTATTGAAATTGTTTGTGTGATGTGGGGAGGGATCAGTTTGGCACTTCTAGCTCGTTTATTTGGTACTTCTGCTGATACAGTGATAGGATAGTGTTTTGTATGTGTATGTATGTTTGTAAATCCACCTAATTTACAGAAAAAAAACTAGTGTTTATTATTTATGAAGAGAAAATAGTATTGTTTTTCCGATGGCGTCTTTTTCGACCAAGGACAAGAATATCTGTGATCTAGCAAAATATATGTTTAGATATATTTTTAGCAAAGTAATGGATATTGTAAAATGATTACCATGTTTATACTATCCTACAAACTGTACATTATATCTCTTTCAAAAGGCGAATTTCTGTATTTCATCAAACAATATGTTGAAGCCCAAACATCCCAAAAACCTCGTATTCCTTTCACTCGTAAATTAGCTTTTAAACCAACACGTGCATAATCAAAAAACTCTACGGAACCAAGCCATCAATATAGAAAAGAAACAAACGGACGAACAAACGAAAATCTCTTTTGAATTTCAACCCCCCAAAAGAGGGTTTTAATCGTTTTTAAATGTCTACCCGTAAAGGCGAAAATCCAAGCAAATATCATATTTATCTCCACAAGCAATTTTCAGTCTTCACACTTTGTTAATAAAGGTTACCGAAGATGCAAGTTTAAGTTGGTGTTGTTTTCTACTTTATATGGATTCATTAAAGAGTGAACAGAAATTGGGTTCTTTGCTGAATGTTGAGCGAATTCTTTCGAAGATTTGTGAAGTTTGCGAGATGACTGAAATGTCTGTCGGTCATTGCAGAAAACTGTGCTACAGAGACATGATTTCTGTTTCAAAAAGTTGGTTTAAAAAAAAGTTTGACTTTGGAATGTATTTCTAAAAGTTCATGATGAAGATTTTTATGTCAATCTTCTAATTCTACCCGCAACGTCATCCTAGTGATTTTTTTACCCAATTAGGTTACGTCTTTGGTTACTGCTCTGCTTGAACTTGAAACATTTCGTTCGCGAATTAATCTCGGGCATCAAAAATTTTTACTGTCACCTAAAAAACTGTAATTAATCAATAATTAATTGACACTGATTATCCAGATCATTGTCAAATTCTTATAATTTGCTTAAACATTTTTTTACACAGTAACAGTCAATGTACTGATAATAACATAGATACAATCAACTCCTAAGACACAAGTACACACACCTAGCCTATTCAACAAACTATCAATCAATATACCTACTACATAATTACGAACCACAGACTATACAAGAGCAATGAATAGCCAACCTAACACACGGACAACTATAACATTTGAATGTTGGTAGCATTGCGAGAGCGTTCTACTGTTTCCTGAATATTTTATTAAGCCTTTAAGATTACAGAAAAACCCACTCTCTAGAGCCCCCTAGGGAGGCCTCGATACGTATCGATAAAGGTAAATAATTTAATTCTCTTGCTTCTAGTAAATGGGGTAACATTTCTGGAGTTTCAGAATAGAAATGTGTTTTTTTGATAGTGGAATGTTGGCGTACGATTTATAAGGGATACGCATGATAGAGGGTTAGGAAATGATAAAATGATATAAAGATATTCAGGTATCTAGCTACTACAGTATAATATTAATAAAGCCGACCGAACGTCTGTCGCGGTGGCAATTCTCAATAGAGACTAGACAATCAGACATGAGATATTATAGTACCTCCACAAGTGTGTGCGCTCACACAGATGCACTTCCTCCATCGTCACTCACATAGTTGATATAGATTTGCCGACAATTCGATATTGCCGGATAGAGATCAGGCGCAGAACCAACAGCTTTACGTGCTTTCCAGAACACGAAGTATTGCACCACCAACTTCCAAACTGGGCATCCAGCATCCAGCGGATTCCCGCAACCTTCATTAATTTACCAAGATTTTTACAGAATACTGCAATAGTATAAATAAGATTTGTACTAGGTACTTGCAGTGTTATCAAAATAAAGTTGATCCTAACCAATTGCAGTATTAATTCCTTATTCCATTAAGAGTTTTAAACAAATATTCTCAGCACGTCAGAAACAGAACACAATACACATTTAGGTTGTTCATGAAAGATGAAAGTGATTAATGAGCGACAATGCAACGCCACAATTACCTGTATTCCCGATACAAAGTTAAATATAATAAAATTATACTCTCTTACAATTCTAAATGTTACGAGAAAGATAAATTACGTGACATGAATCCAATCGGGGGTGAGGCGAGCTGAAGGTGCGCGGGGGGGGGGGGATAATTTCGGTTTTTAGGTGAGAAAAGATTTATTATAGGGGCGTGCCCATCGCTGAACAAAATATTCTTTTGGTAGGAAAATACGAGGGAATATTGAGGTTACGACTTGTTAACTTGCATTGTTATCATTATCATAATGTTTTGATAGCAAATATGCAGCTATTATGCCTGTTAGGTAGGTGGCAGGAAATTAATACTGCTACCTTTTATTCAGGAGTTAACTGTTCGTAGTCTGATGATGGCTGTTTTTCATTGACCATCGAATAGAATAATAGAAGATATTTCCGACGAGATCCTCAATAGATCAGCTAGAATTTTCAAAAACCAAAAAAATGCAACGAATATGCTGAAAGCAAATGATGATGCTGATGCTTTCAGCATCTTAATTGGCTCTTTATTGAGATTATTATACCAGATAGGGACTGTCGAGATTGAGACTGTTTAACCCTAAGCCTTTCCATTATTCATATGTCGATTCTGATAGCAGATTCCTTCGTATAGGCAAATAAGTCACAATAAATACATAAATAATCTAATCCAAAACAACACAAGGACCGGTACATTCAAAATGTCAATAGCATATCATCCATACATCAAGTCAATATCAGTCATCCATTCAACCAGTTAATAAAAATGTAAATGCAATAAATTTAACACTTCAGCGTCGAGTGCCTTTAATACGGTCATCCGTATTAATGTCGTTGTGATGTAAAACATTACCGTGGCAGGTCAATTGTTATCTTTGTGCATTAATAATAAGTTTAAAAACATTACTGTTAACCACTGATTCATTGGCTTTTTGGCACACTGATTGTACTGTTCTGAATTGAATGCTAAGTAAGATGATAGTTTTAAGTTTGAACAACCTTTTTATTTGTTTTTGAGGTTGAGTTATAAGCATAGAATGGACCTACATCATCATTATATCAGCCGCAATACGTCCACTGCTGGATATAGGCCTCCCACATAGATTTTCAAAACGGTCGGTTGGAAGAGGCCTGCATCCAGTGTCTTCCTGCGGTCTTAATATGCACATACATACCTACATAGTATCTATATAAAAATATAAAAGGCCGTAAAGCTCTCTTTCTACACAGAGGAGACACGAGGATTAATCATGACGCTTGCCGTATGGACGATTACTTTGATTTGGAACTTAATTTGAACAACTCATCTTTTTTCGGTTGTTCTAATTTGAGTTTTAATTATACACTTAGTACCCACATAACACAGGAATTATAATGAATTTATGATCCTTTAACATTATCTTTTAATTAAGACATTATAGTGGTGCCAAAGAAATTGCAATAGGCACTAAAAACTCAAGCATATTAGTAAAACTTCCATCATCACCAAATTCTCTTCATTCACTTTGTGCAAAACAGGAAAAACTACACACAATTTCCTATTCTTTCTCATACACTTTACAAGAGTATTTATTTTCAATTCCACGGATCAACACGAAAAACAAAGAGCAAACACCTTTTCTACGGAAAACAATAGTAACGAGTTCAGATAGATAGTTCTAGAACAAAATGTTCCGCAGAATAGATCGTACGAAGTAATTTAGTGAACCGCGACCAATGAGCGAGCTCCGTTCTGAAGTATTAGTTTTGTACTGTGAAATTGTGGAAGGAAGTGAGTGTGAAGGGTTAAATAGTTGTATTTTCCCAGTTATACGGAAAGGGAGGTAATTTACAAAAACACCTTAATTTGTATCATGGCTATTTTACATAGTATATGGGTGAAAAAAAGAGTTTGTCTGACTGTTACAATTATTTAAAAGTTCAACTACCTGATTCATAAAAGTTTAAAGCACAAAAATTCATATTTACTTGCTTTCATACATTCTTGTGTACTTAAGAAATTATGTAAGATGGACCCTGTTAGGGGATAGCAACATAGTATTAAACAATAATTAAGTCAGTACAAAGCAACAATAATACTACCTCGACCTCATCACGACCTCATGGTCACAACTGCGAGTGTTATTGGGTTTTTCCATTAGGAATTTCTCAGTTGCAGCGTGGAGTTACGATTTGTGCCCGGTTAGTGGCAATAACCTCGCCCCCATAAAACATACTGGCAAACTGTGGATATACATTGGTACACCTCTGCGTTACAATCAGTACCTATATATAAGCGTGATAGTATGTAATAATACTATTCCTATCTTTTATGTCAACTTTATTAGGGCCTATATTTATAAGCAAATAATCAATGGATTGTCAATAGATACTTACCTATTGACTGAAAAATATAAGGACATTGACTTTTATCTGACAATTTGAAGTATAGCTATAATTATCTTTTTGCAGAGACTCGGCTTCCCATCCCACGCGTATTTCAAAGAACCAATCAAGACGAGAGTGATTTGTCAAAGAACTGTAAGTTTGTATAAAAATTAAAATGTGGTTATTTTAATTAATTTTTGCACACCATGTTATTTATTTATTCAGTAACTAGCTTTTGCCCGCGACTTCGTTCGCGTGGACTTCAGGTTCGTCCCGTCTAGTCAAAAATTGTAGCCTATGTGTTATTCTGATGTATAAGCTATATTGTGGTAAAGTTTCATTCAAATCCATTCAGTAGTTTTTACGTGAAAGAGTAACAAACATCCATACATCCATACTTACAAACTTTCGCCTTTATAATAGTAGTAGGAAGTACACCAACAGAATATACATAAAAGATAAGCATCCATACTAACGTTATCAATTCAAACTGCCCCGACTGCCCCGTTGGTCTCGTGGTCGCAAGCGCGACTGCTGAGCAAGGGGTCCCGGGTTCGATTCCCAGGTCGGGCAAAAAGTGCTGTTGAGCTTTTCCATTAGGAATTTCTCAGTAGCAGCCCGGAGTTTGGAAGTTGGTGGTGTGACACCCCCGTGCCTCGGGAAAGCACGTAAAGCCGCTGGTCCTGCGCCTGATCTCTCTCCGGTCGTGTCGGATTGCCGTCCCATCGGGCTATGAGAGTTAGGGAAGAGGGAGTGCACCTGTGTTTGCGCACACACTTGTGCACTATAATATCTCCTGTGTACGTGGCTACTCTGCATTAAGATCAGCCGCCGTGACCGGAATCGTTCTGGAGAACTACATCAATTCAAAAGTGAGTTGGTTTATTTGGCTGTCTGTAACGCTTTCTAAACTAATGAATTGATTTTGATGAAATTCGACCCCAAGAAAGGACATACGCTATTTTATAATCCGCTATCTTATCAACATTCACGGGGTTAAGGTCGCGCGCTAAAGCTAGATTACATAAATAAAATATTTTAAGGGGTTATTCCCAAAAGCTCCAAAATATTGTAAAACAAATGAAAGACAACAATTGAAGGAAGATAAAATAAATTCAGTTCCACAAAATTGATTAGCCCCAATATCTATTTATTTCTGACAGCCACCATTAGAGGAGTTAAGAAAACGAACCATTCAACTGCTCCAAAGGGTCTAAAGGACCGGCGACGCTTCAAAGATACGTATTTTCAGCAAAAAGGAACTTTTCAGACATCCCCCGAGACTGATCGGCTGTAACGTCCGGCTCTCATTATTTCTTTGACGTACGCTCTTTGAGAACCTCTAAATGAAGCCGAAACATTTCGCAAGATCTCGGAAAACTCGGAAAGTTGCATTGTTTTGACTCGACAGAGTCTGATAGGAAATAATTTGTTACCCAATTAGTGATGTCACAGTAAATGCTTTATTTATTATTATTATTTTCTGAGTTGATTTATTGTCTTTTGTGTGAGAAGGTTTGTAGAAATATCAAACTGGGTCCACCTGGCAATGTGGTTAATGAAAAAGTAGGCACATGTACTTATAGTTTGTCCTTTTTCATTTTTGAATGCGTCTACACAGCAGAGCATTTCCTATAAATTAAATTATACCTAAATTAATTCGTTATGATTCTCGTTAGCGCAGCATTCTAATTTCAACAATAATTTTTTATCTATTCAATATGACCGCGGAATATGGCAATATATATGTTAATAGTTTGCATTTATATCATAAAACATAACGATGCTTTCGATGTTAACGAACACTTCTATGCAAACTAAGCCAGTATAGCAATGCTCCCCCTATATTGCTCGACCTTTGATATCAACGGTAAAAAAGCAATTTTACTGCTATACATTTCAAAAAATTCAACAATACTGCGTATGTTGGAACTAAACAAGATTTTAGAAGCATAGCGGTATGTGCTGGCACGAAATAGATTATTCAATTGGTGATGCATTTCACCCCGTGCAGCCCGCCCCATCGTATATTCGAGCGGGTCTATGAATGCAGCGTTTTTCGCCAGAGTTTATTTTACGTGAAGTGTTAAAAATAAAATTGGGTAAAAAATAACCCTCGCGTATCGCAGGGTTAACTTTATTCCGTCTAGATTGGATTTTTTTGAAGCGATTTTTTGCATTGTATTGAGTAAAAAGGTCGTAACAAATTGCTAAAGGCTTTGAACTATTGCATTTATTAAGCGTTGTTACAAGTGGCTTGAAGCGCGATCCATTTTGTATCGGGACATTCTTCCTCCTTGTAGGTTCGTTCCGGGATGTACCTGTTTCGGAGTTGTTTGTAAAAAAGGAGGAACTTTTATATATTATCATTTTTGAAGCTAGTTATTTTTGTGACTAACGCAATGGTGAACAAGCGTGATTAAGAACATTCTATTGATAAATAAAATTACTTATACAATTACTAAAAAAGTCCGATTTCAGTCTCATATGAATTTCAAGTACAGGTGCCAAGATAACCTTAGAAAGTAATATGAAAAAGTAAAAGTCACAATTGGCACTTACCCGGTATTATATTAGCCTTTAACACTGTCCCATTAAAACATGCTTTGTATTACACTTTCTAAAACAGTATTAATCCATCAGACACGCATCATAAATTCTCCGTAATAACTCCCACAAAACTAATGACATTACCCATTAAAAATGCATACAAATCAATGCTCATCTGACATCTGCTAAACTAGATTACCTTCGCCGGTCCCGACTGCAGCCCGGCTGTCAGCGCGGCTGGGAGGCGCAACTTTCCATTAATAAAGCCCCTGTATTGTACACTGATTGAATTCCAACAACAATGCCATTCGGAATGTCTGAACGCGGCGCCTATAGTGTTAATTTCCAATACTGGGAGATAAAATATTAACCGGTATAAACCAGATTATGTGTTAGTGTAGAGTATAAATTGCACATATCTCAAACCACAAAAGACCAGATTCCAAAAGTAGCTTAAACAAAATTCAAAAAATCTATAATATCATTATAAAATCTACAAATAACAAGCATCAAATTCGTCCCAAAAACTCGGGAACGTATTAAAATAATCGCCAGATAATCATCGTCCCAAATTAACCAGAACAGCTGCCCATTCAGAAATAAAGCCGACCCAACAAAATACTAAGCAAAGAAAGATCATTTCGAATATCAGGATAAAAGTCCCTCCCGAAATGAAAAAAAAAAGGAATCGTTTCGTTCAATAAGCGCGTATACCAAGAATCAGCATTTTTTTCGCACAAACAAGCATATCCAATTAACAGGGCGAGCTTTTTTTCAGTCTGAAAAGGCTGAAACAACAGACCAGCTGAAAGTCAGACCCAAGTTTTAGCTCTTTGAAAAATTCTGTAAAGGGCTGCTTTGCGATGTGTCGCAATTTATAGGAGAGAAGCGATGGAAGATTTATTTAATTAATAGTGAACAAATTCACTATGTTATAATTTCATACTTCTATGAAAACGCTATTCAGTGATAATTATTAACAGTCGCCCAGCGTCGACTTGACCCGAAAAAAGTATTCAAATTAATAAGGACCAGTACTTCCCGACTCTTAGCACCATAATTTCCTCTCAGCACTTGTCCCACACCCGAAGCGTTAATTCTCCTTCATTTTTTTTCAGAACGTACCGTAAGCCCTTTACCATTACGTATAATTAAATTAATATTTAAAAATTTCTCTCTCAGCTTTGCCCTAACATAGCGCTTGTTATTTGAAGAGGCCGTCCAGGCAATAAGTATTGCTCAGCAATTTTACGAATGGCATTTGAAAATTTCCGGAGGATTTCTATGGAAAATAATTTATTCATTGTATTTGAGGCCTCTCGATTCGCAAACCGATGGCCGAATAATTTGATGAAACAATTCTTCGTGAGTCTGGGGCACACTGTGCTTTTTGAATATTGTTCATGAATACCTATTGTGTTTGTGTTGAAAGAGATTGATCATACACTACATTGTTTTCACAAAAGAACTACATATAATATCATGGACATAAGTTTATGTTCATGATGAACAATATTTTCTGCAACGGGTTCTAACATTATGTTTATTTACTTTTAATTCCATTGAAGGACCAAAATCTAGTTTCTATTTCAGGCTGACAAATTTTTATTGCAGTTGCATTTTAATAGATGTGGAATGCTTTAATCAAACTGTATACTTACTAAAATGAATCTTCAAGAATAGCCAAGTGTATCTCAGCCTTTCTATCGAAATCTCCTTACGAAGGGTATTCAGCATCGTCGCGGGGTACAAGAGGTACGGGAGGAGAGTAAGAGGGGAGGGGGTCATTCAAATCTGTTATTAAATTTGGAGACAATCACTTGCGAGTTTTTTCTGCAATCCTTAGAAGGGGCACAAGTGTTCCCCAGATTGGACTAACGAGGTACATACGGGTCTCTGCGGCCCCTAAATGCGATACAGGCTTTATTGAGCAAATTGGAAAATGCAGTTCCATTTGGAAAATTTCCTTTACTCTCACTACACATAAAATCTCAGCTCACACACGCCTAAGTACCCACATTCACGAGTTACCTGCACTTCGCCAACCCGTCTGCGAGTCAAGCATTACCGCTAGGTGGCGCTGAGCCAGTGATGGATCGTCCGCAAGACGGATGGCACCCACGAGTGCGGTTCACGCTTGACAGTTCGGTCTGAAGTTTATTTTAAAATAGATGCAGGAATCTGGACGGTGCTCGATCATGAGGGTTGAAAGATGCAAGGTGAGGAGGGTCTACAAGGGTCAAAGTTCTGTGTTCAGCCTAACTAAGTAACGTAGTGGAAATGACGTAAGATAGATCGGAGTTCGAGCTTGTCTCGACCAAGAGGGCATTTCTAGTAATTTTAGAAACGTTCGCATGCTAAATAACAATATCATATCTAGATTTTTTACGAGTTATTGACATTTATTGTCACTGAGATGAAATTGCAACTAGATTTTTGTCATTTTTTAATTACGAGAATAGCCTTCCATTTGTCTTTACAATTGACCATTCTTTTAACTAAATGAAGCGAGATTTTGTTGTATTGCGAAAATCACTACAAACGTCATCATCATCAACCAGTAGACTCCTAATTTAAATATTAACCATTCCCTGCTTACCATAAAATCCAGTAGCCGTAACAATATGTAAACTGTGGCTTTACTTGCACATGATTGGCTGTAGACGGCCAATCTGTGTGGCCTGCATATTCATGAGCCGTGACGTCACTTACTCGAGGCTTATCATGATACATGGACGAATTGTCATGTGGCTTACTGTGGGGATGGAGATGTGGTGGACTCAGATGTGTCTGTTTGCAGCTTTAGCTGGATGCCGATGTATCATTACACTAGGTGTTGCCGACCGAATCACTACATTACAACATACCACCGAATAGATTGCTGTGCAGAGTTATGTAGTTTAGAGTCCTCAAACAAATCTTTATTTGATAGTTTATCAAGATAAATTTTAGCTTCATAACTGTTACGTTTTCCAATACAACATTTACTATGTTGCAGTTAACTGCTGATGAAAATCAAATACTAGATTTTTTATAGCTCTATTATTTCGATGAGCATCTGCAATTGTGTATGTCAAGATCTGTTTTGAAATTCAGACATAAAATAAATAATTTTGTAATGTGCGACATCACAATCACCTACACGTTTATGCAAGTTGTATGATTTAGGAAAGCGTGTAGTAGTATAGTGTAACTGGCTGGTGTCCCAACCCCAATCACAGTTCGTATTTTGCATACGGCAATAATAATAAAAGTTTAAAAATAATTGATAACTTATAGAGTTTTCATTCTCTGAATATATAAATTATGCTTATCTGCGGGCACAGAGAGCATAGTAACCCTTAAAGTTACATGAAGAGGTAATTTATTAAATATCTCCGCATCACTCGAAAACGGGTAGGTCCCCGATGAACATCAAAAAATATTTACCTCCAAGATCTATAAAAGTATAAGTAGGTATGTACACAAAGTTGTTTTTGAGTTTGAATTTAAATCTGTAAACAAGTTGTACATAAACGGAATAGGTTAACCTTTAACAACAAACAGAAAATAATCTCAACAAAATCGAAACTCGGAGTTATAGACTCGACGAACTCGAACTTTTCGAGTTTCCGAGTTGGGTTGAACACACAACGCGAGTCTTAATCCCCAACTTAGTTATTTGGTGGGAACGGCTAATTAAAATTAATATATTGCGAACTCGCTTTTGTGGTATTCACTTATAAGTAAGTTTATTTTATAATACAGGCCGTTGGGCTGGTGCCAAATTTTGGCTTTGTGAGCACTGACGGGTTGTGATTTATGATTCTGCTAATGCAGGGTTGACTTTTTAATTTTGGGAAATTTTAGAATTAGATAATTGCAGCGCCTGAGTGCTTTTTAATAATAATTAGAGATAATAATTTAATTAATTTCTATATAAAGTCCATTTTTTGTTAGTGATTGCTAATGTTCTATGTTGGCTTTCATAATAATTATGAATTAATTTAATATGTGTTCCTAAGGACCAAAAAATAAGCATTTTAAATATAATGCAGATTGCTACTGAATGTTACTTTTAAAGTGAGCAATGATGTCATAAAAAGTATATAATTATGTGTTATATTTAGACGATTTTCTTAACACTTTTCGTATGTTTTTTATTTTATCTGAAAATTCATTATGGCAGTCCTAATACATAGACTTATATGTATAAGAGACCCACCCACAAGTACACCAAAATCCTTCGAAAAGAGATTAACAAACTATGTCCCCACACAAAGCAATGCTACAATATACCCAAGGATATGAAACCAAACATTTATCGGGGCGAAACACGCAAACACAGAGTACACACACAGACTATAAGACACAGCACACACCAGACAGTTGAGTGCACACGAATGCTCTCCGAATTAATACGTCTTAAGATCAAGTTACCGTCACTAATGCTCGCCTATTTATTTTTATGTTGAGGGTAATGCACACTAGCTGTGTGCCTCGAGATTAGACCAGAATTATGAATAAAAATTTTGGACACAATAGTTCCGTGACCCTCCATTTTTTATTTAAAATTCTTTTTTTTCTTGCACCTGCCATTGGAATTTTCAAATGGCTGAGGTTGAAAAGAACAGTTATGTTTTCTATTATAATTATTTCGTTAATTCATTTAAATTCTAGATGTACATAAAAAAAATATTACGTCGAAAATAAAAATAATAATGAATTGTAGCCTACCTGTATCGGGGTCAGGACTTTTATTTTTACTGTAAACATATTATATGAAAATTAATTGGAAGTTCATTAATTCTAATATTATTAGATACCACGATTAAAATTATTCATCGAAAATGATTTTTCTTAATTTTTCGTAATTTTTCCTAAATTGTCAAATCGGCCAATAACTAAATACATTTTTTTTACAACAAAATCATTCATTCAATCATTCATTCATCAATCATTCATTTTCATTTAAAAAACACCTTTAAAAGTCACACCAGACAAACATGGCAACGCCACACAGCTCCCATTCCACGTACACTGGACATCTAAAAGGCATTTCCATTCGCCTCGTGACAAGTGAGCAGGCTCCGCTACTCGCGCCGACCCTTACATTAAGATAGATGACCTCCCCAGTAAATAAATACCTATATCTATTGAATCAATAAGATGTATGCGGTGTCCCGTATTAGGACCAAGTTTGTTTGGTTATTTTGTTTACGGGAAATTAACATAATAGAGAGTGTTAACATAATAAAGCATGGGCAAGTATTAATGTGGATTTTTTTCCTTTTGTACGGTCTAAGTTTGTCTTGGACGTCACTGACTTTGGTGAAGGAAAACATCGTGAGGAAACCTGGACTTTGAATTAATATGGGTTTGAAATTGCCAATTCGCTTTGAGCAAGTGCAGAAATCGACTGGTACATTCATTCAATAATTATAATGATGAGTGTCAAGACGATTTATAATCAAATTTTCGTATTTCTTATCATTCTAATTTTTATATAATTGACTGAAAACGTTAAGTCAAAAAACATTTCAAATACTATTAACTTTAACTATGCCTAGCAATTACAAATCGTATCGTTAAGTATATAAAACTCTAAGTAGCCAAGTAAAACAATAAAAAAGAACCATACGGCCTAATTGTCGCCCCATTGCCAACATTTCCTTAAAATGCCATTCCTTTTAATCCTTTCCCTATAAAGAAATTCATTATCTTTCGAATGAAGAATTTCTTAAGCTTTCAGAAATAGATTAAAGAAATAAAGAAGACCCTTTTCATTAATTGAGAAAAGATTTACTTTGATTAAAGTAGCTTAACTCATTTTAGGCTACCATTGAGATCGTGTAAAGACCCAACATTCTACGGAGACGGTTGTATTCAGGTCAAATTACTGTTAACTTTGCTAGTCTTGAAACTAGGTTTAAAATAGTTTGTAAGAGAGTTTAAGCAGTTTATTTACAATATCCAGGGATTTGTTTTCTTTAGTTAGCTTTAGTTTGATGAATGCAGCTTTATTATTTGTTATGGAGAGTTTAAAATCCTAGTAGTCTACTGCAATATGATTTGAATTGACCCCCTTGGTCTATATTTCGGAGAGTAGTTAGCTAGCGATTAACCAAATCATAACCACGCTGTTAGTTATTTAAAACATATCCATTTTTCTACAGTAGGTATATGGAAAATTTAATGCTTTGAAATTATCATGAATTAATAATAACTGTATCTAATCATATTGAAATAATTACATGACAGTAAATGTGACGGAAACATAAATAATTTGCACGCTTGCTTATAGGCTTATTACTGTGACTTTTAAGTTGCAAGATTTTTCCTTTACAAACAATGTATTTTCTCGCAAACACACGTAAATAAATAACCAAATGCGATATGCATGTCGCTGTATGTAGTTTAAATTGGCGACCAATTAACTGACTTTCAACCCACAAACCGCTGCTACCATATTAGTCACCGACACACGAACTGTCAAATCATGCCCAAACGCCACTCTATCAGGGTCCCGCAATGATTACCGTGGGCAAACATCAATACTTCGACCTTAATAGATCGCCGAGCAGCATTAACACATGCCTATAACTCAATTAGTTAACCGTTGCGCGAATTAATTCAGTCGGTAACAAAGACAAATAGTACGTGTGCTGTACACAGGGCCGCGCAAGTTCGCTCATTAATATTATGGGTGATGCGTGCGATTGATTTGGCTGTGTGGTTCACTGTATTTGTTGGTGGGGTATTATTTTCTCATTACTTTATTCAGTTTGGAGAATTCATTACATTTTGATGAGAGTTCGAAGGCTTGTCGACGGTGTTGCGATAAAATCAAAGAAAAAGTTTTGTTTGTTTACAAGATTTGTTAGTAAAGGGCCAGTGATTTAGGCGCCCGCCTCTCATGTATGCGATTGTCGATTCATTACCGGACAAGTCTATATGTAACTTATTCTTTATTAGTTAACTTGGACATCACTGGCATCGGTGTAGGAAAATATCGTTAGGAAACCTAGACTTAAATAATTAGTATAAGTCTGAAATGACCAAACCACTTTGATCAAATGACCAATGCTCGTGCCTTCTATATACGAGTAGAGGACTTTGCACAGCAGAGAGATAGTAACTAGTAGCAGTAAGTAGAGAGGTTTTTTTTTTTAAAGATGGGAAATCATCAAATAGCTTCCCCCGCCCTTAGTGTCAGACTTTTACTGACTAAAACCCATCTATGTTCCTTCGTGTGCCCTTTGTGTTCCGGGGGCGCGGTATCTCTTTCGAACAACCCGCAGCCCCGGCTAGAACTAGAGAGAACTAGAGAGGCTTGTATTATTATTTTGTTTATAAGCTTTCAAATCCACCATTTCCCAAACAATTTTAACATCAAACTGTCAAATGACAAACTAATTCTCTCCCTTTCAAAGTGGCACAAGTACTTCACTACAAGAACCTGTCAAAACAAGATTCACTCAAGAAACTACAATTTCCCTACCAAATATCTTAGTGTTTATAGAGAAAATATCGCGGGGGCTGATGCCTCGCCAATTGGCGCTCTGTCGCAGAGAGCATTGTCAATATTGGAGCTCGCCCTTCTTTCATTCAGCGGCGAAAGGGTTAAGATATCAGCGTTTTAGAGACGTTGTGCTTTTCGTAGTTAAGAATGGCCTTAGAAACGGGGTATGTATCATAGTTTAGGAGGTTGAAGGTGTAGGTACTTTTTAAGAACTAAGAGTGAACCCTTTGCCTAGTAGCAAGACAATAATAGGCTGTATTATTACAAAAATATTCAAAATTGAAATTATTTCGGTACTTCAAACAGATGATGTATGAAAAAATATCGTTTTCAGTTCAATGGTGCCTACAGTCACTATCGTTCACGAATTAATGTTAAGAAAAACGTTATACAACCTAGATAACAAACAAGTCCTAACAATGTAGATTAATTCTCTACGCTTACAATTCACAACTCCAGCCGAAAAATCCGATAAACTCGCAATACAAAAATCCGTCTCAGAAGACCAACTCCGCTCAAGTCCATGCCTTGTTACAAACTAACTTGAATTCGAATTCTGCAATGTCTTCGTTAAACTTCGAAATGCTGGCTAGTTTTTATGCCGTTCGGAAGTCTAAAACTGCTGGAAGTGGCAACACTGAGTCGGGAACTGCGAAATGCTGCAACATAAACAATTTGGTGTTGCCAAGTGAAATACGGGAAAAAGTCGATGTCTTTAACGATGTATCGACGGAGGAGAGACGGTTATAAAATGCACTGTTTGAGAACAAACTTAGTTAAAGTATAGAAGTGCATCGGAATAGTTTTTATTGCGATCTCTGGGTTTTGTAAATGGCGAGCGAAAAAGTATTTTCAAGAAATAAGATTCTAGTTAAATATCACAATGCATAATCTTTAATACATAATATGATATAGCTCCAGTATTGGAAGAAAGTACATAACCCGTACTTATATTATAAATAAGAAGTTTATTTTGTTTGTAAAAGGTACAGGTTCGATTGCAAAAATTCTTTCGAATAGAAAGTTGCTAAATATTGCCTAATGCCGTATGTTATACTTGACTTCCACCCGGTTTAAGTCGCGGGCATAAACTAGTTATTTATTATTTTCCCTTAAAAAAACTACTGAACTGTTTTTTAACACTTTAACTACAGAAGATTAAAGCACCCAGCTCGGTTAATATTTACATCCAAAACAAAGCCACAACACATTCTTATGTATAACAAACTAAATTAGGTAATTTTATAGTCAAGGGACCGACTCCAAAGCCGCGGTGCGGTAACAGTTGGGGTTATTTTCACTACAAAATACCCAACTATTAAGGGTCTCAAGAAAACTAAACAACCCTTTTTCAACCGGGGTGACCCTCTGACGATTTATTTTCCCCTGTAATAGTGACGTCACTGCATCGATGTACGGAACACCTGACGTAATCAGCCCCCGTCAACTTGACGGAGGTTTAAGAAAAAAGAATAGTTTGATTATTTCTGGCCAGAAGTGTGTCTGGGAAGGGTGAAGAACTTGTATAGTTATTAGTTGGAGGTAATAGCACCAAGGAGGTCGTGCTAAGGTAATAAATGAAGGAAAAGTTTTTGTTTCGTATAAAAGGACCATAATTGTAATTGGATTGAGGCTTACACCTTACTCTACCATGTATTAGTCTAGGTTAGGTAGCACTGGGATTATGTTAAAAAAACTAGGTTTTCTTCCAGAAAACCATTTTCCCTTTTTTATGTAAGTATTTTATGTCGTGATTGCCTAGTGGCTAAGGAGCCCGCTTTTCATGCCCGAGATTTTAGGTTTGCAACCGGGTACTTGCAATTAGTATCAAACTTTTTTTATTTCATTTACTTTCTAAAATTAATTTTGGACGTTACTGCAGGACTATATCGTATAGAAACCTGGACTTATAATAAATGAAAGTTTGAAATCGCCAATTCGCGTTCAGCAAGCATGGTGATAAATGGTCTCAACCAAATGGTCCTAGTGTTTTAATCCCAAATGGTTCAAAGATATAGCTTCCAAGAAGGTAGTTTAACCAAAATGTGAATATCACGTACCAGGAATTTCACAAACAAAAACTCACTTGAAGTTTAATGAAAAAAAAATGGAAACACCAATTTCTTGTTGCCACGCAAATCAAAACCACGCACGAAAACAGCTACAACCTACCACTATACCAATAAAACGATTAATATTCCGTCTGCAATCCCCATAATAATGTTATATTAACTCGGTGAGCATTACGAGCAAGTTGTGAGCACGATCGCGTGCTCGCGAGCATTACCCAAGAACTACCACTTATACTTGCATGGGCATTTTTTGTTGCGATGCGGGCAAGAAGGTGACAAGCAGTTTTTGCCTGATTACGTTAATGTGAACATGGGTGAAGAAACAAATGCATGCTGATATTATGCTTTCTGATTATGTTTCCGCTTTGTAAATATTTGCATTTGTGTAATTAATTAGCTTTTCTTTTTTATTAGGGTAGGCAGAAACAGTAGAATGACAAATGAAACGATTTGATGAACTAATCTAACAGTTACACAGATTGAAGAATGAGCTTTCTAAGCTTTTTAGAAAGCTCATTGAAAAATCCAAACAAGTACTTGCTTAAATTCGAAGGCGAACCTACTATATGCCTGAAAAGTGGTCGCCTTAACAACTGAGCCATCATCTAAATGAGAACAAAAATTCGTCCTTTATCAAATCAATTTAAAATGCGCATTCCATTTCCAGCAAACACGATACAATACTGTTTATACCGTAATGATAAAATCTGTCTTTCGCTTTTCCGATCAAGTTCCGTGAAAACAACTCACGAAAAATAATGAGATCCAACGTTACAAGTACCAAAAATACATTAGGTTCCTCTTATAAGCAAGACCAGCAAAGTATTTGGCTGCCACATTATCTTTCAACCTGAGTGGGCCTATTATTAAGGCATTTACACATGAGACGCAGCCGTGCGTAAACGCCGATACACAGTGAGTGATGTTCTCTGAATAGATTTTTTTAGTTTGTCGCACGAAACAAAGGTGAAAATGTTTAAAAGGATAATGGAGGCAGACAGACGTTTAGATTTGTGATTGGCTTAGTTGGGGTTTATGGTAAATTGTTTATTTTTATATTTACTAGTGTTTGATGTTGCGAATTTACCGACATCGCCGAGGGACATTCAAATTGTTCTAGTTAACACCAATACTTCATTATAATGAAATTTTCAATATCATTAAAATAAAAACAGACTTTGATATCTTAAATGTGTATTAGATTATGAGTGTGTTTGCAAATACATTTCTGAGACACCACAATTGTTTTTAATTTATGAACTTTTATATTATTGTGTAACGGAATGAGACCTAACATATAAAATATTTAATTAATAATAATATCAGCCTTATATCGTTCCAGTGCAAGGTAAAGTCGTTATCATGTACAGAGAAGACACGAGCATTGATGATAGTGCTCGCGCAAAACGGATTGACAATTTCAGACTTACTTAAAGAAGATGGCTAAATGGAAGTATAGAGCACTGCCCCATGTGCCAGGTACCATGTATAAATATGGTACCAAGCACAATGTAATGCTGAATGACTAAATATTAGTATTTCATGTAAAAAAGTTTCAGATACTTTTTGGGAATAATATAATGGTAAAATAATATTGCCTAAAAAGGAAGAAAGGTGTGTTTGATAGTATATAATTTTCTTCAACTGACACTTTCGAAAAATAATAAAACTAAAAACGAAAATGAGGTTGTATATTTATAAGCGAATGTTTGTGATGAAAAGTTTTTCTTTTTTTTTAGATACTTTATTATGTTTAATAGTTCACGAAAGTGCTAGGAAAATATTAAACACTACATAATTCATGAATGATTTTTTAAATATTATGAGGCTATGTAAGATTCATATACATTCCAGAATGTATCTGGCCCGGGGGCAGTCATTTAGCCATCACCTTTTCTTTTTATATATTTTTTTTATTTATATATATTTTTTATATATTTATATCTATTAAATTACCATTCCAATTTCTATCACGATATTTTCTTTTACCAATGTTTGTGTATTTATTTATTTTTAAAATACACAAAACAAAACACCCATTTTAAAAAACAAAACACTTATTTACTTACCCTAAACGGATCCAAAACATTACCATTTTGATTTTAGTCATAACGCGAGCAGATTGTCGCGTCCCCTTCATAAAACAATGTCCCCTTCGAGGGGTACACAAATCTGCGCTCTTAACTGACAGACAAGTCATGCCTAAGTATCTTTAACTTAAGATTATTTCACTAAGACCCTGCTAAAGATGTTTAATGTTTGCGCTCTCTGTTTGCAAGTCTGACGAATTGTTTAACTATTTCGGAGAATGGAAAATAAAATGGAGGTTGGAAGCCTTTTTTATTATATCCTAGGAAACATGAAAGAATTAAATGAGCTCCATATTTCGAGTTAATATAATTATGTTGAGAACGTTTTCCTCAAGAGTGCTGGCTTTGTTTTAATATATATATGTCAATGAACCTGAAATAGCGATTTTCAAAAATATATCTACACATATAGACGTCACAAAATACTTACCTACTGTAACTATTACTTCATACACTGATCAAAGGACCAATATTTTGCCGACGCGGAACCTAGCAACGAACCGGAAAATTGATAAGATGACATTGACGTATTATCTACCTCATCTTTCTCAAACATTGTCACATTAGTTAACAGATAGGAGATTTTTTATTATTTATAAAAATAAATAACATACATACATACATACCATCACGCCTGTATTCCCCGAAGGCTTAGGCAGAGGCTATGTTTTTAGGTCCCATGTAATATTAGCTTATTGCCATTAACCGGGCACAAATCCAAACTCCGAGCTGCTACTGAGAATTTCTGAGACCTAGCGTAGTAGTCGCGCTAAGGTCCACTAGGCCAACGAGGCAGCTGTTAAAAAAGAAATAACGTACAATATATCATAGAATCAAACGCCTATAATTCAGGATACCATCCCAGAGCGCCACAAACAAGGAACTCGTCAATTAACATTCACCACGGACCCAGGGTGAAAAATCCCATTCAACTTCCCTAATAAGAGTCGGGGCATCAGCAGTGAGGTCACGTCGACCAATTTCCTTGGTTTTAAATGCTTGAGACAATAATCAACGCCATTAAAACGTTTAATATTCATAGCTGGGGAGAAGTATGAGGGATTAGAGTTTATTTATGAGTACAGCTACCGAATTCTATTTGTTAGGCTTAGAGAGAGTAAGGAGAAAATGGCAATTATTTTTGTATAGTATGTGTTTTATTATACACAATAAAAGCGAAAATTTAGTCATTAATTCAGTCAATAACTACACAGTACAACATATTTCGACATGGCCGAATTAGTACTGTATTTCACTTCCACACGATCGAGTCGTGGGGAATAGCTAATCCTTACTAATATTATAAATGCGAAAGTAACTCTGTCTGTCTGTCTCTTCTTCACGCCTAAACCACTGAACCGATTTCAATGAAATTTGGTCCAGATATAGTCTGGAATCCGAGAAAGGACATAGGATAGTTTTCATCCCAGAAATCCCCCGGGAACGGGAACTATTAATCCACGCGGACGAAGTCGCGGGCAAAAGCTAGTATTGCATAATTACAAAGTTAACTTCAATTATTCACACGCCTTTGCATCAAACAAAAACCTCATTGTGTAAATACAGTATATCGTACAAAAGCTTATTCCCAAAAAGTCAGGCAGTAGATAATACAGGTAGACTCTCACGCACCCTCACTCCGCCGATGAGCGTATACGCCCATGTGATAGGGGGCGACCCTATTGCCTTTAATCGGATACAATTTCATTAGAATCCCGAGCTTTACTTATTTTCTTATCTAAAATAAAAACACGTTATTGATTTTGCCAGCAAAATATCTTATAACTACAGGGTTTTGGCAGTCAGACTAGTGAAATAGTTAATAATATCGAATAACAATAATATTATAAAGGCGAAAATTTAAGGGTGTGTTTGTTTGTCTCTTCTTCACGCTCAAACGGCTGAACGGATCTGGATAAAATTTGGCACTGAGGTAGATTGTAGTGTGAAATAACACATAGGATATTTTTTATCCAGGGAAAAATTACGGTTCATGTGGGATAATATAAATATTAACTTTCACGCGAACAAAGTCGCGGGGCAAGCTAGTCTTATAATATAACTGGTAAGCAAAATACCAACAAGTAATCTATATTAAATTGATATGAGATTTTAGTTAATAGAAATGAGATCAAATACGTTAATGTGTCATCACACAAACAAGAGGGAAAAAGGACCAAAAACATACCACGCTTTTTTCTTACTCAGATCCCAAAAAAGAAGATTGTTTCAAAAAGAAGGTATCCAATAATTCAGCATGAAATGATCGGCGTGTAGGGCCGAAACTGCATCCGTCAGCTTTGGGCATTAGCGTTAACGAACCGAGCGCGCGGCGGGACCCGGTCCGGCCCACCGAGCTGCAATAAGAGGATTCTGCACCCTTCTTTAGGTTTGGTGTGAGGCAGAAGAGGCAGCGGAGGCGGGCTGGAGAAAAGTGTGTAAATGTTGGTGGACGGGTATTGTTGTGTTTGGGTGTTATTTTATTTTGTAAGTACAGTAGGGCCTCGGTAATCCGGACTATCGCTTGTTCGGTGATCGCTGTAATCCGGCCGGGCAATGGGATTCGCGGGGGAGGAACGAACGAACGAACCAGAAGTTGATGTTCCTTTAGCCCAGCTTTTTAACAGGTTGAGGGGACCCAATGATCCTCAAATAAGTGAGGCAGAAGCTCAAGAATGGGCTGCTGGTGGTGCCGAAAGCGAGTTACAAAGATATGAAGTGTTAACTGATGAGGAGATTGTGCGAGCGGCTATGTGTGAGGACGATGAGGAAGATGAGGACAATAGCGTTGAAATTCTAAAAATCACAAAAGTTGGTAATTCAGAGGCAGTAGGAGCTTTAAACACTGCATTAAAATGGGCTGAAGATAACGAATTTGATAGCCACGAAGTTATGTTTCTCCGTCGACTTAGAGACCGGGCTTTCGAAATGAAGTGCGAAAATTATAAACAGAAGAGTATTACAGACTTTTTCAAGAAGAATTAACTAATGTTTTATTTTAACTTACTGATTTCCTTACATAGTTGTATGTAATTTTGAACATGTACATTTTGTCTATATGCTGTAATTTAAAAATTGATTCAAGAAACTAAGGTTAAACATGTGTTTTATTAACATTTAATATGGCATACTATAATCCGGACGCCTCGATAATCTGGAAAGGGTCTTGTTTTTGCCTCTCCGGATTAACGAGGCCCTACTGTACTTACAACGATAAAATGAATTTATTTTGTCATTTGTTGAAAATGTTGGAATCGGTGCTTTAGAAAGAATGCTCCACCCAAATCGCATTTATTTGACACAATCATTCAATGAAGGTCTGCGGTCAGTTAAAATCACATCATAAAATTCAAAATTGTCAAAAATATATAAAATTCTGGATAGTGCAAAAGTTCCTAAGCAAACTTACCTAAATAATAATTTTGAAAAAAAATACAAAATATCATATACTTAACACAATCGCTACCCATCTTTTAAGCACGCCCCCGCTATACCCTCTCCTTCACACCACACAATAAAAGAGGAAATTGCATTAAATTATAAGTCGGCAAGCAATCACGTTTTGTTTCCCGTCTCACAGATTTAACGGTTTGAATAAATCCGGCCGCTTAATTAAAGAAATTTGAAAGCTTAAACAGCATACCATTTTGGAGTTCATAGGAGCTAATTGAACAAAGCTTGACGTTTATCACTTGTTTGTTTTGATGGTATGCCTACATATTTGTGGTTTTAGAGTTCTTTTATTTATTTTTCCTTGAAGGAGAAATATGACAAGTGAGTAATGAAAATTTTGCTTTTTTATTGAAGTGAAATAGTATTGTTATATATTGTTACAATGTATAGGAGTTGATTAAAGCCATTCGTAAAAGATCTACGAGCTTCTAAAGTAAAAGTATGTTATATCATTCTCCTAAAATTAACTAACTTATTTATAGATAATTTACAAACAGCTAATTTTAAATGGTTAAATTACTAGATAACTTCGTCAAATTTTTTAGAAAAAAATTAGACTTTGTTTGTTTTTTTTTTTTAAATTTTAAAAACGTTATCGTCTCTTACAGTTAGTACCACAACATGTTTTTTTTTCCCTACCTACCCAAATCATTCCAAAATACGCAACAATCTCTCAAACCATTTTACCGATCACATCAACTCAATTTCCGATCAATATTATAAATAAAGCTAGTCGCACACGAAACAGACGCATACCCCACACTATCGCGTATCAGAAGTTTTTCATCAAACTTCGCCGAGTCTTGCCTTATAGGCAAAGTTGCGGCGTGATTAAATGTACTTGGTATCTTTTACCTGAGACGTGTGTGTGTGTGTGTGTGTGGACGATACTTCCTGCACCGCCATCTCTGTTAACGTAGATTAATGTGCTATCTTTTTCATATAATTAATGTTTCGAGAAAATGTGAAAGACTATAATGTTGTGGGTGTGTTTTATTTTATGCTTGTTGGTATTTTAGTGACTAATTGCTTTCGGAAACTCTAAAATGAATAATTTATTTCAATTAGAATATTTTACTGCCTCGTTAGCCTAGTGGTCTACGCTAGAGGTCTTGGGTTCGATTACCAGGTAGAGCAGAAATGTTATTGGGTTTTTTTTATGAAATTCTCAGCAGCAGCTTGGAGTTCAAGAGATTTGTGCCCGGTTAATGGCAATAGGCTCCCCTCTATTACATAGGACCTACACATACCGGCAAACTGTGGATGTATTAGTAAACCTCTGCCTAACCACGAAATACAGGCGTAATGATATATGTTATTTTATGTTAGATTATTTCAACACTTTTGAACCTTAAGAATAAAAAAAGTTGGTTGCTCGTTCCAAAAGGCATTTACGTATGTAGAATAATGTTTGCCTTCCCAAACGAAGTCGCGGTTAGAAACTAGCAACAATATTCAGCGCAACACTTAACTCAATACGCCCTCGTTTATTTCTACATTGTTAAACTAACACTAGATCCTATCGGACAAGTTGTATCTCGCTAACTTTGCCTATCAAACGGTTCTGCACTGAACGATCGCTCCGTGTTGTACTTGTTCATTTATAGCGCTAACAATAAGTAGAAGTAGCGAATATTTATTCACTGAGATGGAAAGAACAGCATTGTTTTGTTAGTTTAAATATTTTTCGTTTATAATTACCTATACCATTCACGATAAAATGTGAAGTCAATGTCAAAGTCAAATTATTTATTACAATGGTCCTTGTTAAAAGGCACAATTGAACGTCAATTAATTAAAACTATTGAATCTAGTTGCCCATTCCAAAAAGTAGTTTCGTATGGAGAAGAACGGGAAAGAAACTCCTTACATACTCTTTAAAAAAAAACGTGAAGCTCCATACTGATATTATAAAATCGTAAGTAACCATGTCTATCTATCTGTTACCCTTACACAGCTAAAAACTAACCCGATTTCGATAAAGTTTAGTGCTAGTACAGGGCAGGACATTGGCGTTTCGTCTGCGTTTGCAAGTAATTATAAAGGAGTCCAAATTTTTAAAACCACGTTTCTTCGCGTTTATTTCCTTCGCCGTAAGGCAAGTTCTAACTAAACTAACATAGGAAGAGATATTACAGCAACCCTGCCTATTCTACATAAAACCTGTCACTACTCATTACTTCTGCACATTCTAACTCTGAAATCCTGACATCCATTGTTATGAGCTCATATTCAGCCAAAAACCAACATCAAAATCAGTATCCAAAAAGATAGGCAACAACGCGCGAAGTGGGCGGAGGCCGTCTGGCGGTAATCAGCCGCGCGCGCCGAACAATGGCCTGTCGACGCTGGATTAAAAGTTTAACCCGTGGACAGGTGACGAGAGGACCGCGGAGGGGCGCAAGGTATTTGGTCCTTTGGTGCTGAGTGGTCCTTTTGATCCTGAGTGCACTAGAGTGGTGTAATTGTGGTCAAGTTCTATAACTTAGTGAGAGTTGAAAAGACTGAAAGTTGGTGACAACAATGTCAATAACTTTAAAATCGTGTTCGGAACGTGGTCTTTTTGACTTAGTAAAACTGTTATGTTACGCTTGCACGTTGAAGGATTCTATAAAGTTCTTTGGATTTTCTCCGTGAAAGAGCAGATACAGTTTAACAAATTAATATACCTAATTGTATTCATTTGAACAATGTATAAAAAAATAACAGGTTTGAGAACTGTGAACGCAATACATATGACGTCCTATGGATAGATAAGGTTGTAATTTTAAAATTCAATATGCTTCTTCCTCAGACATTATGACGTCCTATGGGTAGATAAGGTTGTAATTTTAAAATTCAATATGCTTCTTCCTCAGACATTTTAAACTTCTTCAACACTTCTTAAAGAGCTCTCTATCTAACTACCCCAGGTTCCAGTACCCTCTGTAACCTCCCCGCTGTCGCTCCTCCCTCACGCCCAAACAACCCGACGCCTCCACTGATCTCGACTTTAGAATTTCGCCACTTGTCCGCAAGGATTTATTGTGTTACAGCATAATATGAAAGTTACTCTGTTTGTTTGTCCTTCGATGTGATTAAAGGATGTACCCGCGGAGTTTTGTTTTTGTCACATTTTTCTCAAGTTTCAACAAAAGTTTTA
Source organism: Caradrina clavipalpis (assembly GCA_932526535.1). Taxonomy (NCBI): domain Eukaryota; kingdom Metazoa; phylum Arthropoda; class Insecta; order Lepidoptera; family Noctuidae; genus Caradrina; species Caradrina clavipalpis. The sequence goes on along the minus strand of OW052104.1, from coordinate 14,991,626 downwards.
TGAAAGGGGCTAATGGGATATTGGAAGGGAACTCTCGGAGTTCTCAGCGTGGCTGTAATTTTTAAAATGTAAGTGTAATTGGTGGAAGTAATGTCTGGGGGCTTGTTAAGTGATTTTAAATCTTGTTTCGTTGAAACAGAAGTTGAGATTGATTAATATTATTTTTTTTAAATTTCAAATTAGACTCTTTTAAAGGAATAATTTTAAAATGAAAACATAACCAATAGATCTAGATATTTTATGGTACTTCTAAAAATACATATAATGTTTATTTTTCACCTAGCATGATGTAATTATGTGCCTGGAATACAACAAACATATACAATACACAACTAATTTATGTACATAAAAATCCAATAAAGTCCACTGCATTCGTTTAACTCGACATAATTTATAGTCTTTGTAGAAAACAATCTACATCTCTCTATCTATAGACCAAATTGTAAAAAAATAATGACCCTATATTAACTAACCATTCCAAAACATCATTCAACCCTGTCATTTACTATAATAATTGCGAAAAACATGCAAAGCTTTGATTAACGAACTGTACGCAAGTTAGTGAACGTTTAGATCTATTAGTACATTGTTACTAATGTAGCTCTTGAGGATTGAGACAGTCCCGACACTGGATAACAATACAATCCCGACATTTTTTAATTAAAAAATACATAAAGGTGCTCTTTGTGATGACGATACGACGGCGATACGATTGGATGTTGAAAGCTTTCGTACTTGGATTGTTTCTTGTATCGTGAGTGCGTTTACAAATATATAAACTCACATACACAAACAGCCAGACCCTAAACTACCACTACTACTATTTGTTGTTAAGTGTAGACCACGAATTGGCAAGCGAAAAGTGGGACGCCCTCAGGCTCGGTGGAGCGACGATCTTTGCAGGGTAGCTGGTAGCAACTGGATGAGAGTTGCCGAGAATCGAGCTAAGTGGCGTGCAAGGGGAGAGGCCTTTGTCTAGCAGTGGACTGTTGAAGGCGGATGATGAAAATGTTAAGAAAATATAGAAGAATGATGTAGTTGATCTTTCTTCTTCTTCTTCTTTCTTGATGTTGTTGAGTGTCGTGGTGGTTAAGGCGCCCACCTCTCATACACGAGGTTGTGGGTTCGCAACCGGGCACGGGCAAGTACCAATGTGACTTTTTCTAATTCATATGTACTTTCTAAGTTTATCTTGGACAACACTGACATCGGTAACCATGTCAGAGGGCCTTGAGGCGATTTAGAAACTCTGACACTAGGGTGTGTGGGGTCGTTTGATCTGACTTCCTACAAGATATAGTTGATAATGATATCATTTAGCCAATTTTAGTTACAGGGACTGCAATCAAGGTGTTGTTGTCACGGTGGATGGCAAAAATATGCTGCTCTTTCATGTGCCCTCATGTGACTGGCATATCCAATAAGTATTTAAGAAAGAGTGCGTACTTGCTATATTTAGTGCTACCTTTTTCAGGTAAGTATCAAGTATAAAAGGGAACTTACTCACTCACCTACGTTCAAGTTTCATGACTGGGTTTTATGTTGGAACTGGATAATGTTTTATGCTATAAATACTTAGGTCTGCCGACTCGGTATATTTTGGACTATAAATGTTTAGTGCTAAAGATGAGCCTTCAAATAACTTCCATGGTAAAGCATCAGTATATGTTGATATTATTAACAAAAATAGTACACTGAGCGACTTAAAGTTGTGTTGTTTCTAAGTTTATCTATATAAATAAAAACAGAAGTCCTGACTGACTGACATCATCAACGCCCAGCGCAAACCCTTGGACCTAGCAAGCTAAAATTTTGCACAAAGGTTCCCTTTATGATGTTCACAAGGAATAAGGAAGGATTTTTCGAAATTCAGCCCCTAAGAGAGTTAAATAGGGGATGAAAGTTTGTATGGAAAATCGACATATTTGTAGTTTAAAACACACACACGTGGGCGAAGCCGCGGGCAAAAGCTCGTTTTAGATATCACTGATATAGGTGTAAAAAACATCGTACCAAAACCTGGAGTCACAATTAATATAAGTCTGTAATCGCTAATCCACCTTGAGCAAGCGTGGTGATCAATGCTCGCGCCTTCTCTGTTTGAGAAGAGGCCTTTGCAATAAAAGGCTGGTATTACTGAGTGACTTACAACAGTACAACGGTACAGTAACAACAATTTGCAGTGCCTTTGTTTGTCAGGAATCATTTAATCTATATGCCATTCAATTCCCAGCTCACCAAGTTACTATTATCCATCGATCGAAATCCACAATTTTCTCAAGAACGTAAAGGTTTATTGACAGAATAAGCAGAACCCTAGTAACACACATCGTAAATAGTTGACCTAGATCCTGCGTTGTGACTTTAACAGCAAATAATGATCGTATTCCTACCCAGCTTTTGATGCTAAATTTAGGTTATCCTAGATTGGAAAAGCTAAATTCCTAGTAAAGAGGGTTTTGGTCTAGAATCTATATATGTTGGACGTGAAGTAGGTACTTTATTTTGAAGAGGTTTTATTTTATTTTCAAAAGTCAACACAGTTCGGAATTCATGCATTTAAATAAAATAAATGTATGTACAGTTTATGTACTCACCAATATAATTAAAGGTTTTTATTGTTTAAAGGAGTTTATGTTTGGAACTACCATCTTAATTGGAAAAAGTATTTTTTGTACATGATAGCCAAGTTTATGAGGAATAGTAAAGTCTATATAACATCACGCTACAAATCACGGGAGCGGAGCTGTAACTACAAATGTAATTTAACGCTGGTGAAAAAAGCCACGCGGTCGCAAAGTCGTGGACAGAAGCTAGTAGTAGTACAAGTCTCATTTATCATAAAGGATTAGCTTATATTTCTTCTGCCTTAAAATCGTCGCATCAAAATCCCCCCAATCGTATACTATCTCCTAAAGGCCCCAACTCATCACTTTCCCCATCCATTGTCCCAATAGTGAGACGTTTTTAATTAAGAAAATCGGCAGTTATTCGTCGTCGGCAACGATTTGTTTGATACGCCATTGTCTCAGGGCCTCAGTCGCGATTGACGCACTTTTGTCTGAATGCATTAGGAGATGAGACTGTTCAACACAAACAGACAAAGATTGAGCGGACGTTCTAGCTGTGAGTGGCGTTTTTTGTTATCATGAAATGTATTGTTTGACGTTTTTTGGTTGATAATGTTGGAAATTATTCATTAAGAGAGATCTATACAGAAAATATTTTATTGTGCACGAAAATTGAAATTCAACAACAAGAGCGCTACGCTAGATGTCCTGGGTTCGATTCCTAGGTCGAGCAAAGTGTTTTTAGGTTTTTCTATGAAATTCTCAGTAGCGGCTCGGAGTTAGGATTTGTGTCCGGTTATTGGCAATAGGCTCGCCCCATATTACTTGGGAGCTAAACATACCGGCCAACTGTAAGTGTAAATTGGTACACCTCTGCCTAACCCTTCGGGTAATATAGGCGTGATGGTATGTCTAGAAAAACGTTTTAGAGTAACCTGGATTAATTAAGTTTAAAACGAGTTAAAGCAATAGTGCAGTGGCTTTCTTCCAAGCTAGCTGGCTTTAATATTTACTTTGCGCTGTGTGTGTTTCTTACTCGTTCCTCTCCGTAGAGACCTTTCCACGTTTTGGAACGAGCAACTAGCTTCAACTTCCTAACTGACCGACTCCTTGACAATTCAAAAGTGCCTGTACATGGTTTAATTGTAACAAAAATCCTTGACTTTGCTGTATTTTCTATTGCAATATTTATTGTTATATAGTTCATATATTTTTTAAAGGTACCTTCCACCTTAAAAATCATAAGCACAATAAGAAAATGCATTACAGAAACTTGTGTAGATAAATCAACTTTAAAACAGCCAACAGAAGGGAAGACACGCGTAAAAAAACTATGTGCAGTGACTATTGTTTAAGCTGGAGGTTTTGATGATGCAGAATTGATCTATAGACCAATACAAAAAGTATATCCGTGGGCATAAAAGTGTTTATTTTGGACTCAAAAATGGAACATCACCACAAAGCAATCTGCTAACTCCTTACTAAAATATACAATAAATCAGCGCCATTTCCATTCACGTTCCCCTTACTCAAAAGCCACGTTTAATCACAAAGTTACTCAAACAAAACGCAAACAGACAATCGCGATATAAATCACCAAACATTTGGAAATAAAACCGTGTCGCAGCGAGAGCGGCAAATTGGAAAATTCCCGAAGTGTCCGGGATCCCATTGATTCAGCTACGACAATAGCAGTTCAGAGCACTAATCTTTTCATTAAAAACCGATTATTCGCTGCATGGCCCGCTGCACTAATAGGAGTAAAGAAACCCTCAACTATATTTTGCAGTCGACATCTCCTTTAGCTCCTCGAAATAGAGTCTAAATTCCTTTGATGCAATTGCGACTGTAAGTAAGTAGTTCTCAAGCCCCTGCAATATGCCACGCAGCCATCGCTGACGGGACGCGATGACATTTCAATTTGAATTCTTGTTGCGAAAAAACGGAGATGTTATTAAAAAAAGTTTTTTTGTTCGAAAATATTTGACGGTTGATTAGAATGCCGACGAGAGAGGGAAGTTTTTTTTTATAACAAATTAGTTTTTGGAAGTTGTACTGTTAAGAGTTCGTGAGGTTACCTGTTCGCTCGTTTCCTGAGATGAGGCATATCGAGTTCGGAAACTCAATTGAGTGGAGTAGGTTACTGTAATACTTGGTTGGTTAAAATACGGTACAAGTTTACTTTATGCCCGTGTTTTGATTAAACCTGTTTCAGTATTTGTTTACATCGCTTCGATTTTTAAATTATGAGATAACTTTTATTTGAGACTTGACAGTTTGACATATGTATATTTAATCTTCAGATATAAAATATCTGGCTATTGGAAAATAGGTAATTTCCCTACTTCTTTTTCGTATCTTTATGGCACCTGGATATATATATTTTTTGTTTTTTACCAAATTGGCACGAATATTAATTAGTCCACGCTTGCTCAAGTTGATTTGGAGATTTCATATTCATATTAACTATATGAGTAAGTCAAGGTTTCCTTCAACAATGTCAGTGATGACCTAGATAAACCTAAAAAGTACTTATGAACTGAAAAAATTACATTGGTGCTTGCCCGGTTTCGAATCTACTGCCTCATAAGGCCGGCCTTAAACAATGGGCCATTACGACATTCATAATAAAAAAGAAATTAAATGTAATTTGCTCTAGTAACTACAAAAATAGTAACAAAATATAACTGCGTGTGTACACCATGTTTTATCAAACACATCCATACAGGTACAATCACAACTCACAGATTCTTACCAACATGAATGTCATATGCAGTGCCTGGTGTTTACACCGGACTTCCGGCGCAAGTTTAGACCGGATATCCGGTCAAACTATCCGGCCTAATTTATTCAGGCTACGCAAACAGCATGTTGCGGGGCCGGCTACAAATAGGACTTGCTTTTGTCTAGTTTAGATCCTATTTGCTGTCTAACAAACGGGTTGAAACTGAACTCGGGATGTGGATGGATGTATGTTTGTACCTATTTTGTATGTTATGGTATGCGGTTACAATAAGTGATTGATTGATGTGCGTAATAATATGTGGCAAGCGATTTTCTGCTGTGCTGAGTGTCGCGGGTTTGATTCCCGAATAGAAAAAAAAATTGTATGGCCTACAGGTTCGTTCCAAGTCTGGTTGTTTGTGTATGTGGTCTTATATGTTTGTAAACGAACCTTCAATTCAGGATAAAATAATGCTGTAATCTGGACTACTAAATACTTACTACTTAATCATCCTTATCTAATATATAAAATTCTCGTGTCACAGTTTTCGTTGCCATACTCCTCCGAAACGGCTTGACCGATTTTGATGAAATTTTTTGTGCATATCGAGTAGGTCTGAGAATCGGCCAACATCTATTTTTCATATCCCTAAAAAAAAATTATGTGGCAAAACAACGTTTTCTGGGTCAGCTAGTAAATATATACCAATATTATATACACGAAAGTCACTCTGTCTATTGCGCTTTTTAAACCACAGAACCAATTTTAATGAATTTGGTAAGGAGTGTAGTTGAACCCCAAGAAAGGACATGGGTTACATTTTCTCATGCGCTTTTTCATCTGCATACACGCACACGAAGTCGCCTTCAAAACTTAATTTTTAATAATGGTCACAAGGAGGCTCTCGTTGGGCGGTTGGATCAAGGGTTTGATTCAGAAAGCGGTACTCCTAGACACGGCGCGTATTGTTAGGAGATTCCTTTCTCAGGAGCCCTGACCAGCGGTGGCTTGGACCCTGTTCCCGATGCCGGTGGGCTACTATTTTTTATATTTTTAAATGTTTTTATATTTTTTTATATTAATATTTAAAAATGAAAATAATATGTATTATAAATAAATAAATGGAAATCACAATTGAACTATTCTCAACTAAACAAAAAATCCTTTTCCACAACACCTATAACAATTCACATTAGCACCAGAACTTACAAAAGCTCTAAGTAAAACCATTTCCGAACACAATCTGAAGGAAAATACCTCATTAACAAAAAGCCCACTTAGGAAAGTTCGCCACTTACAGAATAACCCACACATGGCGTAAATACCCCCATATAAATCTGAGCACCAATATATATTGGAATATTACTCTTTAATACACATATATAACACATGTGTCTTATTATATTGGACACCTATTACCACCAACCAATTCTCCTGACACGTTGTATCCTTGTCAATCTAAGGATGTAAAGGTCTTGCTACACTGGTTGCTGACGCCTCTCAGTTATTATTTCAAGAGTTCTCGTCTGCCCAATCTCTTATTTGTTCATACTTCACATATGTTATGGTTTAGTGGAACTAAGCGTGAAAGTAGGCACAAATAAATCTAGGGATATCGATAATTTGTTGATGTTTATGTTCCAATAAATCTTTGGAAAGCAATTTTGCTGTTTATTGTTAGACTTTTGGAATGTTACAGGCAATATACAACATTTTTTGTGATGTACACAATATTTCTTTCTCGACTACGGCAGAGTCAAGATGAAGGTTATCTTCTACTATGACCAGAGGGAGGTCTTTGCCTAGAAGTGGGACTGAAGAAACTAAGGAAAAAACAGAAATCGATAAAAATCTTTAATAACGTTAGACGATCAAGTAAGTGTCTGACTGCGGGCAGTGTATGTGTTCTGTAGTTGCTTAATTCTCCAACTCCACGACTTAAATGAGATATTTAATGGTTAATTTTTCACAAACAAATCCTTAAATCAAAAACTAATCACATCGTTCATTTCTATCGTGTCCCGTCCCAGGTCCTGGTATATTAGGAGGTACTAGTTCCCGTGGCTTGTTGCCAATTATTGTTCAATTGTCGGCAACAATGACGCTTGATTGTCATGATGATAATCAAGTGGTGTGATCACCACTTAGGACCACAAGGGGGGAGCGACATTATGTGGCAACGTGGTCTTAATGTCGCTACTGTCACATATGGACTGAATATAGCTTCTGCTCGTGACTTTATTTGTGTAGACATCGAAATTATGCGAACGTTCTAAATGATTCAACGGCAACAATAAGAAAAACGGGATAAAAATTATTCTGTGCTAAGCTAGATCAATATCTTCGTCACTTCATGTGTGACATATTACAACCATCCATTCAGTCATCCATACATCCTCACAAACTTTCGCGTAAATAGAAGTAGTAGGAAGTAGAATAAGATCTAGCGTAAATATGTGTATGTCATCTACTACAAACATTCCTGTTTCCTACAGATAAGTTATTTAGTAAGTCAATAACTTATTTATGGCATCAATTACCAAACTTTCTGTGGTTATTGCAACGTTTCATATGATGTTCAAGAAGGCTGTTTTACTTAAGAGCGCCCTAGTTCAGCATAAAGCCGAATTCACACAGCGAACTTTAAAACCGTCTAAAATATGTTTACCTCTCCCCACTTACACAGCAGTTAGACAAATGTAAATAAGCCGCAAATGACAGGAACACATGTTCCCATTAAGTCAACGGAGGGGGCTGATTACCCGCCGGCGATGGCCACGACGGCTGCGGGAACATATTAACCCACTTCCCACTTCTCGTTGTTGACTTACGCAACTTGCGAGAAGATGGAACTCATCTTTTTAACTGACTTAAAAATGGGAGGGCTGAGCTGTGGGTACAAGCTCGTTTATAATATAATTAAACTGCGGTTTCACTTGTCTTAAGTTACGTTACTGCTCCGTTCCTCTTGGTTGTAGCGTAAAGTTATAAAACCTTCCTCGATGAAAGGACTGTGTAACTCAAAAGATTTTTGCAAATCGGACCAGTATAGTTCTTGGGACTAGCGCAATCAAACAAACAAGCTTCAGTTTATAATACTGGTACCAAAATTGATATTGGTTACCAGATGATGCAGCAAGTACAAATACAATAATTAATTATAACTATTGGCCATAAGTTAGGCGACAAATAACTTACTGCAACTATTACTCACAGCAACTGTGGCAAAGTTACCAGAACGAACATTGGAGCAAATGCTTACCTTGCTAAGCTTTGGATTCTATCGATGAATGCATTCTTATAATAGTGCAGAAGGAAAATAAGTTCACTTATAATCTCATTGTCTAATCTATTCTTATAATTATCAGAAAAACGAAAAGTTAATTTGATTTATTTTTCAGTTTATATACCTCTGGAATGTCTCGTCCGATTACAAAAAATATTTCACTGATAGAAAGCTATTTAATAGTCAAGTGCTATAGGCTATGTTTTATGATATACTTGTAATATATATGAATATAGTGTTCTGTGCTTTAAATAAACTGGACCACTTATATTTATAAATAAATCTAAATTATCTATTCAGTCATAAACAATGCTCATTGAAGCTAAAAAGGCCAAACCGGTACCGACAGAGTCTTCTCAAAAAGTTGTTTGTTTAGGATGGGCCCACCAAACACTGAATCAACAATTAATATTCAGTAAATTATAACTTGGGACAAGTAATGGAAGGCCATCGACGAGCTTCCGTCAAGTGGTTTGTTTTAAACAATACCAATTGATCTCAATTCTACCAAAAAGGACCAATCAATAATCTCTCAATTATTTTATTATGTCAAATGATCAATTTAACAATATTAGAAATTAAATTAAATTTTTTTTTTAGAAGTAGTACTTTACTAGCTTTTGCCCGCGACTATGATCGCGTGGTTTTTTTCAAACGCGTTGTGTTACTTAATCTGTGGTGTTACGTCTTGGGTGACTGCTCCCCTGCAATGTGTCGTAGAGTGATATTATTATAGCTTACACTATTGCTCATGAATATGCGAAAATATTTTTTCCAATCTAACTGTCAGTTTTAGAGAGAACAAACACACAACCAAAGAAAACAGGCCATCAGGTTTATTATATTAGTAAAGAGTGAGTACAGATAGCTAAAACCACGATACTTTTCAACGTGGATTCTTATCAATATTGCGAGTGTGCGAAAACAACCAATAACCCTTCCACACCAGTCATCTCATCATATAACCCTACCTCGCTACCCAGCCCCCAGCACAGCTATCATCCCACTCAATTAGTCCAATACCGGCACAGCAGCGAGCCAGGCTAACTACGTAATTGTTTAATCTGCATGCTGGACGTACTTTGTATTGTTGTAACAGACAGTTTTCGATAGCTCTCGCACCACTAAATTTTGGGGGTATTGTGAGTGTTGGTGCAAGTTAGAAGCGTAACGCGATAAAACACCTAGTGAACCCAAAAATGTTAAAATCATCATCAACTCGGTAAGAAGAAGAAGAATAAGGAGGTTTTCTTATAAGTGCCTAAGATTTTGTACCAGAGATATACTATCTCTTTCTAATAGTATATCTGAAGGATTGAACAATGCAAACGATGCAATTGCCTCAATACACACTGAAAAGAACCAATCATTGATATTAAGTACCACGCTAAAGTAGAGTCCTGGTGCTTTGGGTTCGATTTCTTTCTTCAAAGTATGGTTGGGTTTAGCAGCATTGCAGGAGCAGCTTGGAGTTTTGAAGGTCGGAGTATGAGAGTAAGAGTAAAGGGAGTGCACTTGGGATTGCGCACACACTTGTACACCATAATATCTCTTGCGTACTTGGCTAGTCTCCAATACCATCAGTAGCCATGACCAAAATTTACTGAGGATGTTATCATTTTTTTCATTTCACTCACACATTCATTGCCTTCCTAATTCCCGCTTCGTTACCAAACTTGGACCAATCCGCAACTATTAAATTACACTACTGAAGCCAACGTAACTTGAAGTTGAGCTTAAGTCACGGCTCCGTTAACTTAGTTATAGGGTGCCGTTAACTTGAGCTCTAACTTACCTCTGGTCAGTGATCTAACTTGGCACACAAATTATACTGTTAACTCGTAACTTATGTCGTATGTCAAACTGTATGATAATATGTCCCGTTTATGCAATAGTTTGGTTTCCAACTTAATTCAATACATTTGGGAGGTTTGACAATAGTTTGGTAGATATTGTTCAGTTGTACAAGGTGTCAAGTTAAGGGTAGAACTTTATTAAATTAAAATGACTGTATTTCCGAACGCGTTCAACCCTAATCTTTTCAAAGTTAGAGTGAACAGGCTTCTTCTGGGCAAGCTCACTCCATCGTCACTTTGTTTCTATCATATCATCTAGACTAAAGCCAACAGCAAACCCATCTCCATAAAAATTGTGTTTTTTTTTTCTTGCCGGAGGTATGAAGTTTTCATTTCAAAACAGAAGCAACTGAGAGTCTACAGTAAAACACTTTTAAAATCTATTTGCAATCTTATCTCAACAACAATCAATGTCATAAAATGTAGGTAAATTAGAGGAATTTACAATAGATTAGATTACTAGGATTACATTACAACCATTTCTAAAAGTTAGTACAATAACCCTTGAAATGAGACACTTTTTTTAACAAAATAACTGCGACTTTACGCACCAAAACAATAAAAAATTAAACCAACACAATCCGCTTATCACGGCAACAATTATAACAGAAATCAAAATAACGAACACAAAGAGGTACTCAATAAAGCAATTGGTAAACAATTAGTTGGCGACCTACGGTTGACGAGAATCGTTACATTTTAATTGTCCTGCTATTGTCCGAAACGCGGGCAAACCGCGCCACGTCACGCATACATAAGGGATTAAGTATGTTTGTGTGTGTGTGTTTGTGTTTGTATATCTTGTTGCAATGTGAAGTGGTGGCGGGGCAGACGGGCGGCTTTCTAACGGTATGAAGAGAGATAAAAATAAGTTTTTAATTTTACCTTTCCAATGTTGAATGATTGAATAAAATGCTTACCTGAAACAAATAAAATTATCATTAGAAATATTCTCAACAACAATAAACACACTGTCTATTTATTTAAAACAAACCATTAACTAGCACTTTAGAGACAAGAACATAGTTTTAGTACCTATTACAAAAAAAATTACTGCTGAAACCATATTCACAAACTTAAAAGTAAGTAAAAAGCATTTAACCCGTCCGTCTGCTCACCCCAATGCGCAAAACTCATGTTATTTACGGACACACTCGCGGCATCCTTTGCTTGTTTTACTACTTGCAATTAAATTAATGTTCTTCACAAACTTGCTCAACTTGGCGCAACAGACAGTAACTCATTTTCATACAACTTGGATAAGTTTAACAATTTATATGATAATATACAAAAACGTGGATTTAAACAGCACGCGTGGTTTGGAGGGAAACGCACGACAATTTGAGTTGGTTTTGTAAATTACAGTTGAGACGGATTTGTAATATCTTTAATTGACATTAGTTCTGTCAAAATGAGTGAAGTAATCAATCTGTCACAAATTAAATTAGTTATAAATATCGACTGGTCGATTCTTCACGTGACCAGAGGGCTGGACTTTTCTTGGGCCAAAGAATCAGCATTGCCATACAACGTGGCAATGCTGCCAGCCTTCTGGGCACATGTCCCATTGACGGCGATGCGGATGAGTTTTTTGATGCCCTATGACCTTCCTTTCTCTTTGTTTTTTTTTTTTTTTTAACTGTACATAGTTTTTAATTTAATTATTATTGTTTAACTAAGTTTTGCTGCATGAATAAAGTATCCGCAGTTTATAAATACATAAAAAATTAGTTATGTCAAACAAATTCAAGATGAGTGTTTCATTCAGTGCAGCAAGGCGGTTTTATGTATCATCTTAAACTTCGACTTAGACTACATTTAAAATTAATCGAATAAATTAATGAAGTTGATTGTTATTTGGAATGATTACAATATTTTTTGTAGTCTTAAATGTTTAAGACTACAAATATCGAGTCATAACGATAACTTTCTTTTTCCAAATTATTGTAATAATTTTTGGTTAACAATTAATTTTATAAATTTATTCGATTAATTTTAAATTTAGTCTACATCGAAGTTTAGTTTGGGGGCGTTTAACATATTATGTATGTATAACGCCCGCATAATACTCTTGCAACAAATGCCTACCAAGTTTAATTTTGTTTTATTTAATATACAGAGCTACCTTGACACAAATGTTAATGCATGCCTTGTCTTCACCCGCGCGTTTGCTCATCACACAACACGCGTGACTTACTGACCGCATACTACAGCATACATCATTTCTTGCACAATTCTATCCTACACAACAGTTCTCGCGTTAGCTACCGCCCGCGCGTCTGCTCGCCCCCACACTACACACGCGCGATTCAGCGACACTCGCGGCATCCCTCGTTTGTTTTACTACTCGCAATTAAACCGACTGAGTGACGTGGATTGTCGCCTCTCGGGAAACTCCACGGAAAAAAAGGGGTTTCCACCACAAAAAAGCACTTTTTCGTTCCGCATTAGGTGTATGACGCTTTGAGGGGAGAGTGAAGAACTTTATTGGACTGTGCTTCTGTTTTGTTATTGTAGACTGCGGTTTTTAATGAATAGGCGACAAATTGCTGTGTGTGTGCGCGTGAACACAGCTGTGAAAATGTTTTAAAGTAAACACAGACATGAGGGTAAGCAAATACATTGCAATTTTTAAATATTGTACAGTAAGTTATTAACAGTTGACCGAAATATAGTGAGAAAGGTCAGTGATATTCAAAGTGGTTGAAAACCAGTGTCAACTTGAAATCATATCCCATCAAAATATATGGATTTAGATCCTAGAGGCAGACCTATGTAATTATAACGTCACTGCAATTTTAAGAATCGATAGAGATGTTAAGATGCTATACCCTTTTCTTTGTAGGTATCAAATATAAAACGTATCTTACACAAGTCTTTCACAGTAATTGTGCCCGTTGAATTTATACACATATAATATATGTCGACACGTGGGCGAATCTTTAGTGTTCTTTCTTTGGGATACTCGGACAAGCAAAGACGGTATTGATTTACAATGGTTCGTTTATTTCAATTAGACTAATGAATCTAGTTGCCCATTCCAAAAGGTAGTTTCGTATGGAGAAGAACGGGCAAGAAACTCCATACATACTCTTTTACTTCAGTTACATAGCTTTACACAATATAAAACACCACTCTTAGAGTGAACCGACAGGTTCAGTGACATCAGCCTTACTACTACTGTAGGTAGTAGGCTGTACGGTACTGACAACCCCATTAGTAGGTACCTGAGTTCACACTAGCCAATCCATAGATGGAATTCAACCTCTTTTCAGAAGCAGCAAATAGATTTCATTCTCCGACATATATATATACCATCACGCCTGTATTCCCCGAAGGGGTAGGCAGAGGTGTAGCAGTCGCCTCTAGCGTAGCAGTCGCACTCAGGACCACTAGGCCAACGGGGCAGTTAGTTATCTGTAACTAAGTACCAGGCAAATTGGAAAAAATCTTCGTATATAATATTACGCTACGACTCAGTGGAGCAGAAACCAAAGAAGTAACAAAACACGAGTAAACATAAAACCACACGGACAAAATCGCGGGCAGCAGTTACTAAACAACCAAACGTGAGTAGCTAAACTCATTCTCCTAGCTCAAACGCATACAACGCTAAAAGTTGAATGCAACTAGTGTCAATACCTTCCAACAAAACCTCTAAACTCCTACATTAAACAATACACTCGGTCCAAAGGAATACTGCGGTCACCACCACTAAGCATACACTACTCACTACCCCAGTATCCTAGCACTAGGATTAGGATTCCGCTACAAAGCTAGGCGAACCATCAGACAAATAACCCTTAAGCATCTCGCGGGAAATCTCCCCGGGTTCCGCACACCGCAGCGAATTTAATCTGTTACGTTTAGACAAAAGTTTAGAACATTCTTGTTGTTCATAGAATTGAAGTGGGAGTACTTAGGGATATAGTATACTCTTGTGCAGGGCTTTCGTCTTTTGAGCTAAGACTTTTTCAAGTGTAGGGTTGGCAAAGTGTCATTTATTTATCTATAAAGAGGAAAAATGTTTTTGTTTGTTTTTTTTGCTCCGAAGCTACTGGACCGATTTTAACCAGATACCGACCTAGCTACATTATTTCTGAGTAACAATGGCTATATAACATCACGCTACGACACACGAAAGCGGAGCAGTAACCAAAGACGTAACTTAACGCAACGTAAGAACCGACTATCCTAGCTAATATTTTATATGTGAAAGTGGGTTTGTTTATATTTAAGTTTCACGCCTTTGCTACTTAACCGTTCATAAAAATTACAAAAAGGACATAGGATACTTTGCGTCCAGAATCAACTACTGTTCTTTAGAGATATAAAACCATAGACTACTTTTTTCCGCAAAATTCGCGCGGACAAAATCGCGAGCATACGCTAGTACTGATATAAAAGCGAAATTCAACCCTTCCACAAACTCGAAGGCACACTTCCCCGTCCTTACGTCACGTACTTCCTTAGTAGCGAAATAAAATGATACATGCTCTGTCACCAGTATTAATACATTCCTATATTATATATTAGCAAACGCTCCAAGTATCACGTAAAATATGAAGGCTGCATTAACAATTTAAAGTATCCTTTTATGTCGGCCATATTGCGGAGTGTCATCGTTGTGATATATCTTGTTATGTTTCTTAACAAACGTTTTAGCGATGTCGGTTTGAGATTTAAGGGGGTTATGATGGGGCTATTAATTTTTAATTGACTTTTATGAGCTGATCCACGTGTCATGTTCGTGAACGGGCGCTGTCAGTTGGGATTAGTCATCTCTTAACTGTCACGGCTTATGTTTTTTATTATTTTTATATTTACTTTCTTGGTTTTCACATATAGAAGCAACAAGAATGTTGATACCAGCATTTTGTGAAACCATATTGAAATGGGGGTATGTGGAGTTTGTTGCTTGTTCTTGTCACCTCTGAAATAGTCGAGGCTTAAATGTGTTTAATAAAAAAAATAAACCTATGTTTTGGAACGAGCAACTCGCTTCAACTTTCTGTCTAACTGACCGAATTCTTGCCATTTCAAATGTGCCTGTATGCGGTCTAATTGATATATTATAAATGCTTTGACTTTGATAACGGATTAATTTTTTTATGATTTTTCTTACAAATTGCTTTCCTAATTACCTAATTGCAAACGTTTTATGTTTTAATTAAGTCTTAGTTATAATATGTTTATAATTGTTAATATGGAGTCTATAATTTTAATTTTAATATGGATCTTGGATATCCGAAATAAATGAATTTTATTTTATTATTTATTAGTTACATATGCACTTGTACCTACGTCTTAAGAGGGAGATAATTAGGTCACCTAGCTTTTACTCACGCTCTATAAAACACTAAGGTTAGCTATTTTAAAAGGTGAAATACAGGTTCTAAAATTAATTATTACTTCGCAACTATACCTACTACACTACAGTTTTTAAGCATGGATGAATGGTTGGATGTTTATTACTCATCCACGCTTAAAAGGCTAAACGAAATTATAGTTCTGGTTTTGTGTTCCCGTGGGATAATCTAAGACTTTTAATTCTGATTCTGTACTGCGTGATGGCCTAGTGGCTAAGTTGTCCACTTTTCATGTGTGAGGTTCAATGCCGGGCAAGTACAATGTGACTTTTTCATATGTGCTTTATAATATTATCTTGGACATCTCTGATATCGGTACAGGAACACATCGTGAAGAAACCTGGACTTATAATAATATAGATTTGAAATCACCAATCTGCCTTGAACAAGCGTGGTGATTAATGCACGTGCTTTCTCTGTATGAGAAGTAACCTTGCCCCTGTTTTGCCTTTATATATTAATTATTATTTAATTTAGAAGTCTGCGCAGACGAAATCACTGACACACACGAGTAAGAGTATAACCCAAAAAAGAAATACAACCGAAAGTACACCAAGAACAAAAATTACATCGATATACGAAACAAAGGTAATACTTCAAGCAATTCCACTATTTGTCACTGCCTGCTCATAAATGTTTCATCACAGCCAAGCGTCCTCTCCTGGGGACGTTTTGTCTACCTCCACCTTTTTGCCGCCTCATCCAATCTTATTATGAAGGTGACAAAGCTCAATTTTGATTGCGCAATTGTATTGGAGATAGAATCTCTGGTTTGTAGGAGACTGTGTCAAAGGATTTCGAGATCTGGTCTGTTTTTCTTATTGAATAAAAAATGGACGCATTGTTTATAGCTATTCAACATAATTAATCTTCTATACTAATATTAGAAAAATGTTGAGTACTGTTTATTAGAGGTAATAACTGGGAGTACTGGCCAGATTTAAAAAAATCTTTTACTGATAGCAAGTTACTCTACTGCCAAGTGCCATAGGATACATGCTGAAAACAATGAAAATACTGGATGTAGGATACTGGATGCAGGCCGCTTCCAACCGGTCCTATGGCGAGGCCTATGTCCAGCAATGGACCTCCTGCGGCTGTTATGATGATGTCGATGATAGGATATATTCAGAACCTAATAAATTAAATTTACCATACAGTCTCACATGTAATTTCAGGGCCCATTAAGCAAACTTAAACTAAAATAAACGTGACACAGAAACAAAACAACGACGCCAGTCTTTGTGGAGGGATCATACATACGTCGAGTGTATACCGGGCTCCCGACTCATGGTGGTAGATGGAATCATTGGGCTACAGTCGGCAAGAGTATGAAATAACCTTCCGTTTTCCCTTCAAAAGGCAGAGACATTGCCAAAATACGCATTGATGATCACAGCAAGTCTGCCAACTCCCAGGTCCAGAAAAATGTTTATATTTCAATATTTCTCCCATTCATATCTTTTTACAATAAAATCTTATGAATACAAAAAGCAGTTTCTCTCACAATAATGCTCTGAACTTTAATATTCTTCGTCTCAACAGAGTTTTTATTGCACTTTTTTATGTCAGAATGTATTACAGTTAAAATAGTTTGAATGGAACTGGTGAATACCTCCCGGTTCCCAGCTGAATGGACCGACCGAAGTATTCCTTGAAAATGTAAAGTGCGGACTTGCTCTATAGAAAATTCTTTTTTTATGAAGCTGTGCGACTTAGTTTGTTTCTCTTTTTGACATTAATACCGGCCTATAAGTGTCTCACTGCGAGCCAAAGGCCTTTTCTCATACAGAGATAGCACAATCATTGATCAAAGATGATTGATGATTTCAGGCTTATATGTATTATTATTTATAAGTCTAGGTTTTCGAACAATGTTTTCATTCACCGATGTTAGTGATATCCAAGGTAAGCTTGAAAAGTATATATGATAAAAAAGATAAAAATAAAATGTGACAACGACCAAAAAATCCAGTGTTCCCCACATATTTCCGCGTCAGCCTACAAATCCGTCACCAATAAAGCCTGACTTCCTAAAAAATAACTTGGCTCATTTTTTACCAGGAGCGATCGGCCTCTTTAGCGCGTATCCGAACGGGAAGCTCGTCGCGTACCGTCGCGTTCTGTCACTGTCGTTTCCGGACGTTCGTCAATATGTCTGCCGCCTCGCCATCTTGGTTAGGTGGGGCTTCCGGCCGATTTGGCGCGTATTTCACTTTTCACTGCGTCGCGTCGCTCGGTCCCATTGACCGACACAAGGGTTGATCGCTGTGTATTAATTGTGTTTGTTACGGTCTAATTGTCACCTTTTTGGTATCTTTGAAATCTTCCTTTTGGAGTTGGTGGACTGGATGGACCCCTTTTAATGTTATTGCAAGTGGTTGTTGGTGTTATTCTGAAGTTTAATGACGAGATTGAATAAAATTAAAGATTTACACAATTTGAAAAGAATTTAAGGAAAATAAAATAAGCAAATATACTCGCTGATCATCAGTGAATGCTCGCGCCTTCTCATGAGATGAGGCGTTTGTGCTGCAGTGACAATAATAGGCTGGTATTTCAAAGAAATTACTTGTAAATACATTACTCAAAGTATCAGTGTACTAATTCCAACAACCTGTGATCACATTCTTTGTTTTGTCTAACGTTTAATTGTAGCAATCTTTAAAAGATTCTTGTTTAGCAATCATTATACAAGCTCTGTTTGAAATCTGTAAAATAAACATTTTACCAAAAAATATTTTCATTGCCAGAATTGCTTCCATTTGTACCTTAATTCATTACTTCACCATAAATATGAAAATTCAAAATCCCCGTTGATACCTTGCGTCAAATCAGCGGCAAACAAAATATAAATCTTGGTTACAAACTCATTTGGTAACACGAAGCAAATTGAGCTCTAAATTGTGTGCAATAAGAGTTAATGTCGTTACAACGGGTGGCATAATTCGCAACAATGCTGAGTGATACGCCTTAACAAATGAATTATTTATTCAGTGAAGAAATTAACATATCAAGAGAATGCGAGCGAACATTCATGTACGAAGACGCTTCAAGTACCAGGGAAACAGGGAACAATAAGATAATTTATTATTACTAATGGTCGCGTAGTGGTATTTTTATAATTCGTCCGTGTGGTTTTTCCACCCGCGTCTTTGGTGACTGCTTATAAATGCGAAAGTAACTCTGTCTGTCTGTCTGTCTCTTCTTCACGCCTAAACCACTGAACCGATTTCAATGAAATTTGGTACAGATATAGTCTGGGACCCGAGAAAGGACATAGGATAGTTTTCATCCCGGAAATCCCCCGGGAACGGGAACTATTAATCCACGTGGACGAAGTCGCGGGCAAAAGCTAGTTACTTATAAGTCTGTCTATCATTATCATCATTTTACAAGAAGAATGTTACCAATTCAAACATTTGATTTGCACTTTCGCATAGTTTTATTTTTTAAATAACCGATTGCCCACGCTATGAAATGTCGTAAGTTTCCGTTGCATTTTAGCGTAGTATAGTATCATCGCTAGTCTAGATTCATTTATTTTTTTGTTGATTTCATACCAAAAGTATATGTAACAACATTCCACGCCGTTATTGTTTACAACTGACGTAAACATCTTCCATACCACCACAATATTGATATCGTGCCCCCCAACATTAAACAGGAATAGAAGTTCAATTAGGACTGCTGACCTATCAGTGACCTCTGCAAAGGTCAAGTATACAACTACGTCATACTACGGAGCTGACCTTTGTCAGGTGAACAGATGCATTAATATGGAAGAAGCTATTTGAGCATTATAATTTGCGTAACGTACGTAATTTCTGGATTACAACCGTAATATTGGGCCTTGAACTTCTCTTCAAAAAACGTCACTAGGACGCTTAAAAAGCTGAACCCGGTTTGTCATTGTTAGATGGGAGAAAGCTGTTGTGGTTTATAAACTTACGCTTTTTTCTCATGGGGATAGGCAGATACCTCTGAACGCCACCTACTACGATCTTTACGTACTCCTTTAGCGTCGTTCACGTTCATACATCTGGACATACAAGCACGCCGGTTACGAGTACTGCGCACCTGACCTACTCTAGCTTACTTAATACTTAAAAAAAAATTACTAGGATCTGTCTGCGAAAACACAAAAACAGCTTAAAAAGTAGCCTATTTTGTGTATCTAGGTGGATATTTTATGTGTTTTAAATTTTACCTAATTCCGTCCCATCCTCAAAGCATGAAAGTGTAATAAACATCCATCCATAGTAGTAATAGGAAGTAGGAAATAAGATTATTAGTATTATTTTACCGCCATCAATTTTAAAGAAGATGCTTTTTTTACCCAAACACCGAAAGGTTACATTTCTATATTTTTTTTGTAACCTCCATTTTTAATTTTAAAGTTACCGCATTTTACGCATATTCTGCCACCAGGAAATACTGGGAAAACCAGTACACTTTGTAGCCTAATGCTTCCTATCAAAACCACTCATTGTGCGTCCTTCCAGTATATAAAATAGTGTGTTTTTACGTATGTTTATGTTTTGTTTTTAATTAAAATTGTAATTATGTTTGTTTATTTATGGATTAAGGTCTGAAATAAATGTATTATTATTATTATTTATTTATTTATTTATTTATTTAAACTTTATGCAACAAAAAGTACAAAGGCGGACTTAATGCCTTAGGCATTCTCTACCAGTCAACCAAAGGTGGTGAAGAGATAACACGGTAGGTGCAAATAAAAACAAAAGAACAAAATTTGATACTTTCAAAAACAAAATAAAAATTAATCCAATGCAATTATATAAATAACTTAATTCATACACAAGTACAACATATCTAAAATTATCCACACTAATACATAAATATATTTACTGTATAAAATCCTATACATAAAACATAAATATATATATATATATATATATATACATACCTATATACTTATATACAAAATACATAATATCATAAGAAACCATAGAAAGGAGGATTACGAGACAACTCTTACTATTGGTTCTGAAAATAGCTCCGCAATTTCTGCTTGAAGGCATACCGACTGGTAGCTGTCCTGATATCAAGAGGGAGCGCATTCCAAAGAAGGATAGCCTGGATATGAAAGGAAGAATGAATGAAATCAGAAGTGTGAGAGGGACAGTTAAGTAGAAGATTATTAGTAGAACGCAGACTCTTAGCATGAGTAGAACAAAGATATTGAAAATGAGAAATGAGATAAGAAGGAGGAGAAGGAGAATTAAGAAGGGAGAAAAGCGTGGTTAACGCACGTAAATTTCTTCTCTGGCGAATGGGCAACCATTTAAGTTCGGCCCTGAAGCTTGATACGTGGTGATATTTCCGCAAATTGAAAATGTAACGAATGCAATTATTGAGAACCCTGTCCAGCTTATCCAACAACACTGCATTCAAGTCAAAGTAGCACACGTCACCATAGTCGATTATAGGAAGGATTAAAGTCTGCACAAGCATTGCTTTCGTCCTTGCAGGCAAAAAGTTTCTCAGGCGATATAAGGAACGCAAGGTACCGTTGACTCTCTGACAAACACCGGAAACCTGACTCTGCCAGCTTAGCGTAGAATCAAGATATAAACCGAGATCCTTCACACAGGGGCTTATTGGAATGACAGTCGTATTCAGAATAATAGGAGGAAGGGTTAAAGCTGCCACTCTGCTCATCATGCGAGAACTACCAATAACAATCGCCTGGCATTTTGTGGGGTTTACAGCCACCCCAAACCTGTCAGACCAATTGTTAACGGCATCAAGATCCCGGTTTATATCCTGAATAGCCACAGACAGGTCAGCTACCTCGGTGGCAGTATACAGCTGAAGGTCGTCAGCATACAAATGATACGCACACTGAAGAAAGGGAGTAATGAAATTAATAAAAATAGAAAACAGTAAAGGAGAGAGAATGCCGCCTTGAGGAACACCAGCACCAAGATCACGCCAACTCGAAGAATTCTCATCAACGCGAACCGACTGCTGACGTCCCCGAAGATAGGAGGAGAACCATTCCAGCGCCTCAGATGAAACTTTAAGATTCGAGAGCATAGGAAGGAGAATATCGTGACTGACGGCGTTAAAGGCGTTGGAGAAGTCAATTAACACCAAAACAGTGACCTTGGTATTCTCCATTGCATCCCTAACGTCACCAGTCACTTTAAGAAGGGCAGATGTTGTACTGTGCCCAGGCCTGAATCCAGATTGGAAAGAACTCACGAGGTTGTTACGGTGAACATACCCCGAAAACTGCTTATGAACACAGGCCTCAAGCACTTTTGACAGAAATGGGAGAATGGAAATGGGTCGGAAATGAGTAGGAAGGCAGGGATTTGAAATTTTAGGGATAGGCCGGACATAAGCTTTACCCCATAGGGAAGGGAATACTCCAGAATCCAAAGAAAAGTTAATAATATAGGTAATGGGAGGAAGTAGAAAGTCGAGGATAGTAGTGATCATAAAACGGCTAATGTCATCACAACCCACAGCATTGGATTTGATGGAGAGGATGATCTTTTTAATTTCATCCTCAGAGGCTGGAGAAAACTTAAAAGGATCCACATCTGGTCTTGCTAAGCCTGCAATGAAATCAACCGTCTGCGACAACATTCGGAAATCCAAATGACAGGTAGTAGTGAAATGACGGTTGATATCATCTAAGGCAATAGTCTTTGGGAAATCAACTTGACGCTGTTATGTTACGCATCTCGGGACCCTAGGGTCCCGGACCTTTGAAAGGCGTACAAGGAGCCGAAGCCAACTCGCAGAGGCCCCTTACAAGGCTTTACACTGAAATGGAACACCAACCGGCAATTATCCCTGTTTGCACTATGCAAATGCACCCAAGGACAATCCCCGGCTGGCGCAGGACTATTGCAGAATATGGAAACAAAGAATAGGGCTATGGGTTTGGGTAGCTTAGATGGACTAGTTTCCTGACACTATGGAAAGACTATGGCCCCTGCCAATCAATGTTTTTATGACACAGATAAAATGGCAGGGGGTGACTAGCACACCCGATAAATGGGCCCCCTAAACGGCCGCTAGCACGTAGTGACGTAGCGACAAGAGGGCAACACAGACTGAGGTGCTTGAGGAGTGGAGAGGTGTTTCAAGGCTATCAGGACAATCCCGGAAGTACGGTCAAGATCCCTACCAGCACCTTAGTGAAACACTTCCTTCCCCCGAACACGAATGCTCTTGCGAATCTCCACTCAAACCGGCCAATGAAGGCAAGAGAGAGGTGGGAGCTCTGTTCCTCGTCAGTGTTCACTCCGGCCGGCCAATAAAGGCAAGCCAGAGATGAAGAACGAGACTTCTCCCGGGAGGTCAGGTCCGTGGGGTCGCTACTGCCCAACAGCTCGCCACAAGCTGCCCTGCGGATTTATATTTATATTATTATTATTATTAAAACATCCCCGTCCTCCTCCTAATACTCTTAGACGGACTAGATAGGCCATAGCAAATACCTACCCTTTACAGCATCTCAATTGAACTGTAACAATTTCCTGGAAGTGGCCACATCTCCTCCATGCTTCGTACTCCATGGTCGAGACATGGGCGTCGGTAATCCCACCGCTGAGGCGCGGTTTTACTAAATTGAAATTTGCTGTTGTCAGTACAGTCGTGCCGTTTAGTATTTATGTACTTGTATCATCGGGTTTGTTTCATTGCTGTGTTAACGTTACTTCCGGTGAATTTGTGTGTGCTGGGTAGAGGTTTGTTCTTGGGAATGGGCTTTTGCGGTGTAAGGACGGTCTTATATGAGCGTTATATTAGATTTATAAGTTTTGTTTCGTTTTAGACAATGTTGAAATGATAGATTTTCATATTATGTTATCAAAATAAAAAATGTAATAATTTTATGGAAGAAATTTGTTATCATAATAATATAAAAAAATATACAGAAGATGTTGGACACGGGTCGCGTTGTGGGGATTTTCCTACCCTCACTTTGGATCCTTAACCGCCGCGCCGTTGGTTTGGGCCTTACCTCGTTGAAAGCGGAGTAGTATTTTATAATATGTGTGTAATGTTAAAAAGGAATACTAATAAAACAATAAAATATTGTAGGAAGAATTTTAAATTTCGCGCTAAAACCGCATAGTGACGCGTAGGTAGGTACTCGCGTCTTCCTTGTGCGGACCGTGCGGCCGCGTCCCGCCAACACACGCAGCGCGCGCGCTTCAGTCGGGCTCGCATCGCTTTCGTAATCGGCCACGTATTTGTTTTCTCCGAAATATCCTACCCTGTGGAGCTAAACTTGGTGTACTAATGTTTTTAATCGTGTACTTACCTAAATCTAAGAATACAGGAAAAATTTTTAACCAGTGCGTAAATTTTGCCATAATAAACTTCAACACGTTTTATTAAACACGTATATTTTATTTTGATATGTCTTAGTACAAAAAAAAAAGTTATCGCTTACGAAACATGTATACTTAAAAACCATATTTTATTGTCACTCGGCGCTAGCGCATTCCCCACCCCCTCACCCCATCCATGCGCCCGGGCGGCGGCCAAGAGTTGTCATTGATAGTATGGCGAATAGATTATGTCCATGTTTTGCTTATTTCAAACTCGGATAAGGATGATTTTTTTTTTTATTTTTTTTTTAACTAAACACGGAAATGTGTTCTATTACTGACACTGAACTACCAAAAAAAATTTACGCACTGGTTAAAAACTTATCCTGTATACTGTTTTTACAAACTGAAGTGTAGAAGTGTTTTACTACAATATTTAATTTTATAAAAGAAACAAAAAATAAGCTCTGATAACACTTACACAATTAAAGTTCTAAATACGACAGAGTGCTGTGCAGTTAAAATTAAGTATGAGTACAAATATTACGAAGTAAAAATACGACACTATAGGTACCAGATTTAGGCGTTATTCAGGCCTTTAAAATCATTGACCTGTGCGAGCTGAAAATAATACGGTAGGTCCCTTGTTAACAATCTAACATTTTTCACATTGAGATCGCAAAGTAACTATGCTCCAACATCTTTGATTTCCTTATCCAAGAGTCCTGAAAGTATCTGGCAATAATAAATTATGATTTTTACCTTGTTAGCCTAGTGGTCCTAATCGCGACTGCTACGCGGTCTTGGGTTCTATTCCCAGGTCTTCGTCATTCAAAGCGTTTTTAAGTTTTTCTATGAAATTCTCAGTAGCTGCTCGGAGTGAGGATTTGTAGGATTTGTGCCCGGTTAATGGCAATAGGTTCGCCCTCTATTATATGGGACGTAAAAACATACCGGTGAACTGTGGGGCTGCGGGTTGTTCGAAAGAGATACCGCGCCCCCGGAACGCAAAGGGCACATGAAGGAACATAGACGGGTTTTAGTCAGTAAAAGTCTGACACTCCCTCCCGCCCCGCCCAGGGCGGGGGAAGTTATTTGATGATTTCCCGTCTATAAAAAAAAAAAAAAACCGGTGAACTGTGAGTGTACATTGGTACAGCTCTGCCTAACTCTTCAGTGAATACAGCCGTGATGGTATATATTTTTGATTTTTAACATAACATAATATACTGTAAAACACATCACAAAAACCAGTCATCACACTTGCATGTAAGTGAGAAGGTACCCTTACTACCTGATATGTACTGGAAAAAGTGCCCAAAGTTTAAGCTAGCAAGAATACATACTTTCTAATCCACATAATATTCCTTTATTCGCGAAATTTCACCCATAATAAAATGGCGTAGGTCTGGCGACTTTGACATCACAAAACAATTACCTCTAAATAATAGACTTCCACCAATTGCACATCACACACTACACCCTAACGAGGTACACGGAAAGAATGCGCCAAGTTCTGCATGATTGACTCACAAAAGTTTAATCGACTATCATCAAAAGTAATTACAACAAAGACATTTTCTTCTCCCTATTGCTAAAGGGGATATTTCCCGAAAATATATAACAAAATCAATGATTATGTATTAAAAAGTAGTAATTTTCAATCAAGAGACCGATTATTTCCACTATCCGTCACTAGGGGTTGAACAGGGGACGGGAAATTATTCTCATCCCCCTTTGGGGTCCATAATGACTCGGAGTAGTGTGGGGTCCTATATTAGTTTTTTGTGTAAATCATTACTTGGTATGTGTTGATTTTCTTTGGGATATGTGACGGATATTTGATTTGTTTTGTTGTTTGAAATTCGATAAAGTTTTTGTTGGATTTAATCAAACGTAGTTCTGTTTCAGGGTACTGATGACCATCATCACTAGGCTATAATAATTAATATACACGATTTCTTTTTAGGTTGGATTTAAAAAGTATTGATGTTTTGTGATTTATTTTGTTTTGCCTTATAATTAGTTCGATAGTCGGATGTAAATGTCGAATTAGTGAATAAATTTCGCGGATAATTACTTTATAAATTTTTAATGCGAACACTTCAGTTAAATCTCATAAAATAAGATTATACGAGTACTGCAGTAATAAATCTGTTCATTCCCTGCCATCAACAAGAGCAATGACTTTTCAGTCCCAAAATCCTTAATCCAAATCCCCATCTAAAACTATTTTACTTCCATTAAATCCACCATTTTTCATAGTTAACACATTCACCCTAAATTCCTTCAAACACTTATTGCTTTACGATAAGGCACAATCAATGTTGATACCTCACCCTTTTGTTGGATCTTATTTGAATTGCATTAGGGGTGAAAATTGACAAAGTATCCAGAACTTGGCGGGTGTGCTACCGTGCATCGAAAATTAAAAGTTAAATCTGAACGTGAGGCGGTTTCAAAATGTTATAAGTAGGTACTTTGAATTACATTACGGGTTAGGTACTTGTGTGCCTGCTTCGTGGGTACGTATTGTTTGTAATGAAGCACGTTCCGCTGTGATTTATAAAGGGAAGGGTTAAATTGTCCTTGCTAGTGCCTAGCAGTGACTATTGGGAAGTCTTTGGGAAGTGCATTCGTGACGCTCATGGAATTAAGATGTTAATTTGCTGTACTCACGTTTTGGCCGATAAGGTATCGATGATATTTTTCAAATAGGTTACTTAAGATAACCTAGACACGTAACTCAAAAAATTGTAATGGAAAATACAATTTTATGATTTACTGTATCAGTTTAAAATTTAGTTATTTGACGAAAACTTGCCCATCTTAAACCTATATCGACGGCGAAGTGCCAATAACACCTAACTGACAAAGTCAAAAATTTACACAAACTGAAAAAAACGTATAATTTCTTGACATGTTAATGTTGGTTTAGTTGGGAGATATTTCCACATTTTAATTTAATGCTGTTGCAACATAAAATACGCTTAGGAGATTTCACTAAAACATGCGGATAACGCCTTTAAATTCAAAACGACAAAAAAGTGAATTTCTCGAAAAATTACAGTTAGGAGGTATTGGCACTTCGCCATCGATATATTAGTCCCACAGCCTGTGTACTCAATTTTATTTTTACTTATTGATCATAATAATAATATGACACTCTTATGTATGGGTAATCCGAAAAATTAAAATACTGTTCCTAATTTTCCAGATTCGATAACAACTTAAGAGTTTTTTATTTTTTAACTCTACTCAAAGTCACACATAAATGAAATCTCCAGACTTCCAACACCCAAGGACCTTCCTTAATCAAACCAGGAACCAGACCAATACAATCACGAGCAGTAATAGAGTTTCAGACACCCCATAACTCCAACAAGCGTGATGATACAGGAAACGGAAAATGTCCTTAATACCAAGCCACTTATCCTAACAGAGTCCACCACACCGGTAGACACATGAACGAGACAAAAATATATTTTGAGAGAAGAAGGAGTAGGACAAAATATAAATGACGCAAACCCAATTGACTTGGGTTCCAAAAAAGTCGTATAAAAGCCGATGGCCGCGGCTTGGCTGTGGGAATCAAACCCCATTGTGACGCGGTGAGAAATTTTACACCCCATACATTTACATTTATATGAAGACGCTTTGAAAGCAGTTTCCAATTGTTTTTAGATTTTTCTCGTGCGTTTTTAGGTTGAGATTTTGTGGTTTTTGAGTCTGATACTTGACGCAATCAATGTAAAAAACTTGCTAGTTCAGGTAAATAAGAGGCATTTGTGACAGATTAAGACTGATAATAAAATACAGGAGTTGTCTCTTCGATTTACGAGTTTTAAAAGCTACTATCCGTTTTGGCTTTACTATCTTTCAAAATATTACTTTGGGACGGATACGGTTAATGCGGTTTACACAATTAATCGTTTATATAATCGGATAGTCAAACTCACATTTCCTAACAATGTGATTAAGATCATGTCGCAACAAACAGCGGCAGATTGTCCTAATCGTCGCGTGTCACAAAGTATAACGCAACCAATCCGATGCTTTTGCATAAATAATGTAATACGTAAAATTTTCGGCGAATTTCCGAACCGGCCGTCTTTCATTTAATTTATTCAAATTACCCGCAGTTGGGGCCAACATTATAATTTAGTTGGATTATACGTTTTTTATTACATAATGTATGGAGTTTGATTTTAATGATGGGCGACACGATTTGCTACTAATTTTTGTTTTACCTTTACTTTATTGGCCAGCCGGCTAGCCGACAAACCGTCCAGTCATCGGATAACTTTCATAGTATTATGTACTTGTGAACATTACATAGCTATTACCTACACATTCTGCTCATCGTACAACATAACATTGAGCAAAATTAATTACTGGAAAACGACTTTTCTTTTTGTCGTACGATCATTGATTAAGATCGCGAGTAACGCACGTAAAATTATGCTTATGGGTGCGTGCAAAAATACGAGGATCGTACAATATAAGGAAGTTGTAACTTCGATGTTCAATCTATTTCTGTAACCAAAAGGTTCCCAGGTATATATTGCAATAATGTGAAAAACATGTAACTTTTGGCTACGATAAATATCTTTTTACACTCATTAAGTCAGTAAGAAAAAGGCCTTTTGACACCTTATGGTGTCAAAAGGCGTTTCCTTCCAAAAGTCCAGATTATTTTTGCAAAATACCTAAAGTTAGGTTAACCTACCCTTAGGTATATTGCAAAAATAATCCGGACTTTTAATGAAATAATACACAGAACACTATAATGATTGCTCGTCGTTTTTTTATTTTTATTTATTTATTCAAAAAATCTACAGAAAACATGATTACACAAATTCTGCCAAACTGCATAACAGTTTGTCGGCAGCTGTTCTCGTTTACAAATTTCAAACAGCCGGTCCCTTAAACCGATTTATCGCATAGGTCCGGATTAACAGCTCAACTCTTACTCACTTCACCTTAGAGAAAAATGTGCAGAATAACACTGGAAATCATTACGAGCCACTTGAACACTTGAAAAGTAACAAAGAAAAACAGCTCATTTGAAAATATAGTTTCGCATTGAGGAAAAAGCTTACTACTTACTTACTACCGAAGGAACGGTAGTTGCGCATCATGCTGTAACTATCGTATCTTAGGCTGACATTTAGAAATGAGACTTAACGTGAACTCACGCTTTCCATCTGGCAAAACACAGTGCTCACACTGTAATGTGTTTTCAGAGATGTTCTTAAGGCAAATATACACTAGAGCATTTTCTCAAGCATTTCTATGAAATATAACGTGCTTACCCTACCTATTACATGGGACTTCAAACCTAACCCTTCGGGGAATACAGGCGTGATGGTATGTAACGTTCTTACGAATGGTACAATACAAATAAAAGCTGAAATTAATAAAGCACTAACATGTAATGTAACGTTTCAGCGAATGCTCGTAGCTATTTGACATAAAGATTAAGAAAAGTTAGCATTTATCTGTAACATTCCTTTCTATTTACTTTGAGTTGAAAGCTCGGCTGTGCAGGTTGCGTGTACTGTGTGCTCGTGTCTCTTTCAGTGAAATTTTATATAAACTCGCTAGCTGATTTCTAAAGGTGCCAGTCTCATATTCTGATAGGACAGCAATCGAACACGACCGGCAAAAGACCAGACGGGACCAACAGCTTTACGTGCTTTCCAAGACACGGGGGTGTCACAACGCCAACGTCCAAACTCCGGGCTGCTACTGAGAACATCGTAATGGAAAATCCCAGTAACACTTTTTGCCCGACTTAGGAATCGAACCCACGAACCCACGCTCAGCAGTCTAGGAATCGAACCCGACCTCAATGGGGCAGTCAACTCTAGTGAATTCTCGCCTTTTTCACCGAAGCCAAGCCTAAGCAGTGGATATTGACTACTTGGCTTAGTAAACAGCTCCGTTTTAGATAAGGTACAATACTATTTACTATTCTCTCTTCCTAGAAACTAGATTAGATTTTCTTTTCTAGAATAAACTTATCTTGAGCCAGATAGGTTTATGATTGCGTACCATTTTTCTTGCAGTTATATTGCGGGATTGCCCTGCTTGCTTGTAGCAAGATACTTTTAATGAATGCTTCATGGGGCTTGTGGTTGGAGGTACGACTGCTGTAAGGATGGTTCTGAGTTTGTTTCTCAAATTGGGCAGTGTTATTGGGTTTTTCTACTAGTAATTTCTTTGTAGATCATAGGTTCACTCCTGGCTAACATAACTGGCAAAAAGTGGATGGTAATACAATCTATGACTACCGCTTTTGAGAATACAAGCTTTATTGTATGTTTCCGACCAAGATATCTTTTAATTTATAATATTCAGCACTGATATTGTAAACTTGAAGGTTTTGTTAGTTTATTAATTTAACGCGCTAACCTTCGGAACAACTGGTGCAATTCTAAAAATTATTTCACTAATAGAAAGCTACACTATCTCTGAGTGATAAAGGCTATATTTCATTAAACAAAATTAGAGATGTACAAGAAAATTCCCGCACACAACATCACGGACAAAAGCTAGTATGTATAATATAATATCAATACTATTAACACATGCTGATTCCCGTCGCACGTGTCCCAAACGCAGCACTTCCTCAGGCTCCGTGATAAATGTGACGTTTCTTAGGGATGAGAGACAACCCTTAGCAATATCCCGAATATGGCCGCCATGTTGCCACGATGTCGACGTCATTATTTACGGATCTGTGACGTCACCGCGTAATTAGCTTTCGAATATATGTTATTGGATGTTTTTAGATGAGGATATTGTTTGTATTGGTTGAGTACAGTTGTGACAATAAAGCTTTAACATTCATTTGTTTTTTTTTCTATTACTGGCTTTTGACCGCGTCTTCGTCCTCGCGAATGCCGGTGGATGCAGACGAAGTCGCGAATCAATAAGGAACCTATGTCAAATATTTCATAACGATCGATTCTTTGGATCAGGGGTAAACACCGACAGACACAGATACTTTTGCATTTAGAAAATTATTGTTGTGAAGTATTTATACAAATCATTCTAAAAACGCTCACTGCTGAGCAGAATCAAGAACAGCCAGAATAGCAGTCTACAATAGTTTACAGAATTGGTAACCCCTTAGGTACCTACTATCACTGCACCACAGTCACATACCGAACCACACAAATCCTCCTCAAAGACCTCGCTACGACAACAGAGGCTCAACCACTCACCATACAAACATAGCTTGTTTGTATCAAACTCATGTCATTTATTTCAAACTAGAGAACTGCCCGCGAGTTTTTATTATTTCACTCGCCATAAGTTACGTCTTTGGTTAATGCTCCACTCCCGAGAGTTGTAGCGTGATGATATATAGCCTATAATACTCAAAAATAATGTAACTATCTATTGGTTAAAAATGGTTAAAATCGGTCCAGTAGTTTGAAATAAATAAATTCACAGGCACTTTTGAATTCTTAAAGAATCAGTCATTCAGAAAGTTGAAACTAGTTCCTTGTTCTAAACAGTAGGTGTCTATAAAGACGAACGAGAAATAAACTCCATGAACACTCTTTTAAAATAAATAGCTTTTGGTTACATCATAAATGTTGAATATAAGGTAGGTACAAAGAATTGGATATTTGTTATTGTATGAGCTGATGTAACTGCGTGTTAGTTCAGAAAGTTTTTTTGTTAAATATTATTGGATGAGGATACAAGTCAACGGCCCACCAGATTTTAAATGGTCACTGCTGCCTATAAACATCTACAATACCAGAGGCCTTGCAAATGTTTCATCTTTATCATCATCATATCAACCGTAGCACGTCCACTGCTGGACATAGGCCTCCACCATAGATTTCCAAAAGGACCGGTTGCATCCAGCATCAAATGAAATGTATCATGTGCCTGTAATTAGACCGGCACCCATACCCTTAACACAGCAACGTGGCTATCCGGCAGAAATAGGCATGGTGATAGTACATCGCGTGTCGAGCTTTTTCACAAAGAGCTCTACTACAACTCGTTTGGTTCGTCATCCCATCCAATTCCAAGCCTGAAAAACGTCCGCCTAACCCACAGGGCTTCAAACAAAGAGCCCATTACGGAGCACCTAACGCCCGGCTTGGTTCAATCTGGTGCTGAACAAAAACAGATATTAAAATAACACGCAGATTCTCAGACTCATAATGTTTGCAAACAAAACTGTCATCGGGCCGTGAGTTGGTACACCACAGGTCACCCGTAGTGAGGGGACCTCACGGTGCTTATTACATTATGGGAATCGATTTTTGGACCCCACATTAAAAGGAGGGAATTTTACGAATAAAACATGTCTTAATTTTTTTTAAGTTTTTTTTTATGTTTTTCCCAAATAAGTGATGAAGATAGAAAATACTAATATAATAATATTAAAGTTGAATACATTTAATTTTAATAAGACTATGTTTAATATAAATCGTCGTAAGTGTTTTATATAGAAAACCTTGGTATCACTAAGATTTGTAAAGTAAGTAAATGCTTTTACATACATATAAGTATACCCACAAATAACCAGACCCGAAAGAATTACCGGTCGGTCATATAAGTATTTGTACCGCAAAAAACAATCGCTCTATACTGTGCCCATCGTGTCGCTAACGTCTGACTATCATTTAAACTTAATAATTCAAAAGTCATTCATACGACGCAGCGACGAAGGCATTCTTCAAGAATCATAACTATACATTTAGTGCTAGTTTATATACCTAACTGCAAATACTTACATTGTATCAGTAGTCTAGACTAAAGAACAGCTAAGTGCACAACTGTTACATCCCAGCAACTTTAAAACGTATAAACTAAAATGGTCCATCCAATCTCGTAAGCCAACCAGCACAATACATTTCAGCCGAATGCAAATCAAGACTTTTAAAAATAGATCAAGAATCGAGCATTCACATCGCTCAAAACTCGAGCTAGCAATCGCTTTACCTTTCCCAGCACTAGTTCCCATTGTTACGTTTGTCGCTCGGACCTCCAGCGCCTTTGTCATACAACGTTCACTCATTGTTCAACAGCCAACGCTACGTTTGCACTAACTCTCACTCTTATGACAATGTGCGAAAGGTGAAATTTGAGTGGGAAGGGAATCCCGGTCAGAAAATTCGAATGAAAATGAAGCGATTCGGACCGTTTGATGCATTCTGAAAGATTCGCGCTATTGTTGTGTTATATTAATTCTATGTTTTGATGTGGGTTGAGGTTTTGCGTTTCAAAGGAGGCATCTATTCATGTCACTTTGTTGAATGGAGTCCGACGATTTTGTGTAAAAAGTGACGTTAAGGCACCATTTCTGACGGCGTTTGTGTTCCGTAAAGTTAGAAGGTTGGCTTTTGGACATTTAGGATTTATTTCAGTTCGTATTTAGTAAATTAACAACAGTTTTAAGTAACATGTTCAGTCTAGAAGCTTCACATCTTCACTGGGACCATCAATTGACATGATTGTCTATATTAGGCGTAAAAAGATACTTGACGATAACGAAAATATCCAAACGTAAAGATAAAAGTCCTAAGCCCGATAATTTTAATTGATAAAAAATCTATTCATTTTATTGACAGAATACATACTCAACAAATATGATGCGACATTGTTTACCAAAACGCCCTTTACTGAGGCAATCAGTCTCGATCTGTCAAAAATGACGAATTTACCAATATTTTTGGAAATTGATGGTCGCTAAAATGAGATTGCATAATTACTAGTAAATGGCTTTCTGATATGAAATCTAAAATCAAACCTAATCTTTTCCTCCTTATAACAATTTGTAAACAATCATGACACCCTTGTAATTACAGGAAAATCACACTTAGTTTCAAAAAATGTTTTCAGACACCACTAAACTTTGATCTACTATAAAAAAAAAACCGCCAAGGCATTAAAGAGCCGTAATATGGGACAAGCTCAAACACCGTTTAGGAGGCGTCCTTGTCCCGTTCAATGAGAAATTCCAGCGATACCTCGCGCTCAACATTTTGCGGAGGTGAGGTAAAAATACGTCGCCGCCGATTAACGGCGCAAGCGATGGAATATAAACGAATAGTTTATGACATTCTTTTGTTTTCGCGGTTTTTAAGACATTAAGGGCACTTTTAATTTAAGGGTTTTTTTGCCGGACTGCAAGGATGGAGCGTATAGGGCTGACATCACTGAAGTTGATGATGCCAGATAAAACTTTTATAAACCCCGAATTTTTAAGTTGTGTTTTTTTTTCAGGTCACGTCCGAAATATAAAAAGAGTCAGCCAGAGAATTATGTAAAGTCATGGCTGCTGTGCTGAGTGTCGCAGATTTGATTCTTGGATTATCACGGGTTACGGATCTGGCTGTTTGTGTATGTGAGTTTATAAGCTTGTAAATGCACCTACAAAACAGAAGAAATTCCCAGTGCGGCGCAAAGCGTTTTTAAAGAATAAAAAACTTACACCTCTAAACAACTTATCCCGCTAAAGAACCACCATACTCGCTACCTCTCATGACTCGCGCCCCGCTAGTTAAATTATCTGGTTTTCGTCGTTGAATTATTGAAATAATCCGTCTGTATGAAGCCGCGTAATGACGGCTCATAAATATCACTAATAAGGAACATTTTGTACTGCTAACCGAACAATTTCATTTTATTTAATTTGCTTTTGTTTCGGTGCCATTTTGGTACGCCAGAAATGTATAACGTGGTTTAATCTGTCATTGAATTGACATATTAATATCTGCCTGTCCTTGTCCTACTCTTCAGGAAAGTCCTCTTTATGAGACACGAAAATTTATGATCACGCTTGCTCACCGTGTTTTGGAAATTTGAGATACCTTAAAGGTGAATTTCGGCAAAATTTTACACACAGAATAACTCTTTTAATTGGGAAATAATATTGAGGTCTGATAGTATTTGTATGACAAAACACTCAAAAATTCAAAATGTACCTAATCAAAAGTTTGAAATGAAAATGTGAAATTCAACCATAACCACGACCGACTTTTTGATCGAATTTTTTACCGATGTTTGTCAGTTTTTTTTTGTCGGCAAGATAGAACATATGAATTCCACCACACCAACGCACTTGGCGGACAAAACATCGGTCGTGGGCGGAGAGCCTTGGTCTCGTGACTTTGTTTACCTGCTCTAAGCCAGGTAAGTCTAACTAACTAAATAAAACAACGGAATAAAAGTGTTTGTCAAGGACGAGGAAGCCAACATTAACTCTAATATTAACTTTTTTTTTATGCCATTTTGACGGTACATTTGACGCAGAGGCTGACCTATTGGCTGCTGCGTTGCGTGTGGCGGGTTCGATTCCCGCGCCAACAGATTGTTGTTTCGGATCTGGCTGTTTTTGTATTTAAGTTTCTATGTTTGTAAACTTACCCACCACGGTGCGAATCAAGTTGCTACTGCGAGGTAACGTTTTAAAAAAAAGTATATGCATATTACCAGGCCACTGTAATTTAAAAAAAATAAAAAATGTAATTTAAAAATTTAAAGTTCACTTAATATCCTCGGAACATCAACGCCACAAGTACTTCCCGAGAAGAACGAAGCTAAGACGTGAGCTATTCGATTTTAAAACTATGGCGGAAGCGGTTGGTGTGGGCGAAGTTTTAATAGATTCTCCATCAAACCATTTCCTTACAAGTTTCCACACACAAATCAATCTATCTGGACGTCGTTTTCTTTAGAACGGTTAAAAAAGATTGCTTTTTGAATGAGAGATTTTTTGAATAATTATCTAAAAAACTATAATACAATCTAAATTCACAATTATCTACCTACATTTATTAGTGATTGACTGTTACTGAATGACATAATTTTGTACCTATATCAAAGTCAAAGTCAAAGCATTTATTTCAATTAGACCATTTACAGGCACTTTTGAATGTCAAGAAGTTACAGTTTAGAATTGAAGCTAGTTGCTCGTTCCAATACGTAGGTCTCTATGGAGAAGAACGAGCAAGAAACTCCATGGACACTCTTTTCTTTCAATTTGGTTTTTACAAAATCTTAGTTACAATATTCTTGTTGCTTCTATATGTGAAAACAATGAAGGTGAATGTATAAAAAGTTACAAAATTATAATAAAGATGAAATATCTGATTTTAGATTGGGTAAAATGCCAAAATCAAAATCATTTATTTGCCTAAATGTTGTAGGTACAGAAATGGACATACTAAAACACATTTCGCCATGTGGCAAATAATTAACAATGCTTTAAAGGCCAAAATGTTGAACGAATACTTTATATTAAACACACATACATTACTTATAAAGAGGAAGTAACTAAGTAATTATCTACACGCCTACAATGAAACCTACATCTAGTCTAATGAAAATTTAATTATTCAGACTGACACAGTCATTCAATCTTGTCAAGAATTAATTAACATTTACAAAATCGGTTTCGATACAGACCCAGTATTACAGCTAATCAGCACACTGCCTGTAACTAATTGAAACAAGAACCTACCCGAGTAGCCTTCTAAGACATTTATCTATTTTCTTTTTGTCCACCAAACAACAGACATCCTTTCATTACAGGATTCAATCACGTTAACAACAAAACATCGAGCTCGATGATCATCGCTCCAATAGCATTGTTTATTGGGCTCCCCATGATTTATGGTCTTCCGCAGGACATGTCCTTGCCAACGATGGCGCAAATTGTCCCGGCATTTGTCTCGGCCTTAGTAAATGTGTGGTGATAATTCACGGGGACCACTCAGTGTGTTAATGTCGGAAAAGTCCGGGACAAAACGGGACAAATTTGTGTAGTGGGTAAATAAGGATAATATTATTTTGTCTGTTAGATATGTTCGTTAAGCGTTGTGGCCGTATGTCTTCATAACGCCAAATGTTAGAGGAAATAACCTGCCAAGTAATATTGAGCAAGGATTTTTAGTCACGCTCAGAATAAAGAAATAATATTTACTCTTAAGTAAAAATAAGATAAGAGAAAACTTCACCTAAAAAGGATTTCGTCATGTCCAGGAAAACTTTAACTTAAAACCTTAGTCCAATCTTAAACCTGGTTATTCTATTTTGAGCTTCATTCGGACAAAGGTAAAGTATTTTTTTTTATAATTTACAACTTCAAGTCGGGTTTTACGGCGATTTTGTATTAAAAACTTTACCTTAGTCAGAATACAGTTCCAAATCCAAAAACTGGTTCAAAGGTTTAGGCTTGGAGTAAGTTAGAACTCATTTTTTCCTAAGATGGATACACATAAGCGTGACGAGACATTCGGTTCGGCAATCTCAATAATGTTATACTGAAAATGCCGAACCGAGAGCACCGACCCGCTTATATGAAAATCGACCCTTACAGTTTATTCCAACACCTCCACTCCTACTTACAATTGTATGAGGCGTCGCACATAATGCGGTAAGTGTAAAAATACACCTTCCGTGACTCGTGCTAAACGAGCTATGGTAAGCGAGCTACACGAGCTATAGTGTGCTATAGTGCATAGGTATCAACGCAAGGACTCCACGAGAGCCCCTCTGCAACTGGGGTAAGGGCTTTCCACCTTGTGGCAGAAGGGATGGGCCGAGTCGACAAGAAGTGTCAGGAAATCCCGCGATAGTGCGATTTGCAGCAAGATTACTGAGACGAGCAAAAAGATTTGTCAGTATTTGGGGAAATGTACTACCTTAATGGTTTGGTGGTGGATTTGGTCAAAAATAATGAAACAGAAATCAATAGTTATATACTTAGCTACAAGAAAAAATATTCGTATATACGTCGACAAATAGATAAAAATCTATGGTATATCAACACGCCTGTATTCCCCGAAGGGTTAGGCAGAAGTGTACTATTCTACACCCACAGTTCGCCGCTATGTTTAGATCCCATGTAATAGAGGGCGAGCCTATTGCCATTAACCGGGCATAAATCCTAACTCCGAGCTGCTACTGAGAATTTTACAGAAAAACCTAATAACACTTCGCTCGACCTAGGAATCGAGCCCAAGACCTCTAGCGTAGCAGTTGTACTTAGGATCACTAGGTTAACGAGGTAGTCAATGACATATTATTTTAAAAAGTAGATGATTTTACTATACACTTAACACTGATTAAATGAAACATATAAATATTTTTGTTTTTTTTTGGTATTTTTTTCTGACAAAAGCAATACTATTAATGAAACTAAACACGCCATAAAACTCCAAACAAAAAAAAAATAGTTTATCGACACTCCCACCTGGCTCCTCCCCAACACTAGAGCACATCAAAGTAATAGGTACAAGCATTTTGTGCTCGAAGCAACTCGCGCCGGTACTGCGCCACTAAATTACCCTCTCGCCTCATATTATACCTAGCTAACTGTACCTGGCACCGACAAATAATACCTAATACGTGTTCCTGCAAACACTTCTAATGGACTACTGAAAATATTATGAAAAATGTACCCTATCTTTGCTGTTATTTGTAAAAATCTAGACGAAATGTGATATGATTACCAGAACCTATACAAATTATGATAACTTTTAATAGTATATAATAGGCTATAATTTTATATAATAGGCTGGCCTATTAGGTACTGTCCTACTGTAGGGCAAAGGCATGTTTTCATACAAAGAAGGCACGAGCATTGCCACGCTTGCTCAAGGAGGATGGGCGATGTTGGAATTATATTAATTGCAAGTCCAGATTTCCTTCATCGATGTCAGTGATCTCCAAGATAAATTTAAAAAGTACAAATCAATTGAAAAAGTCGCATTGGTACTCGTACTTGCCCGCGCCCGATTGCGAACCCGCAGCCTCGTGCATGAGAGGCGGACGCCTTAACCGGTGGGCTATCACAACATTATGATATCTACGTATAATTATTTGGGCCCTGATCGGATAGCATTCCTACCTATTTACTGCCTATTAAACCCGTTTTGCAAAAAATAAGTAACAATACTCTGTCCCCACAGCCGTCGAGAAACTATAATGTGATTATAAGATCTAATGTGTGAACAAAATATCTTCAAAACCTGAATTTGTACTCACCCTAGTGATTCAGTAAGTACTCGATGTGTTTCACAATAAATGAGTGTTCGAGCTAGTTCGGTATCGACGCTACGGCTCAGCGTCGTAGCAAACAACGGGCTCGTAGCACGCTCGTAGATGTCTACGAAACCGCTACGAGCGTAACCACCAAAAATACTACGCGTATATTCTTTTTGCGGTGTAGCGTACTTAATGAGGGCAAATTCTACATGCTATAAATATTATTTCTTAATTCCATCCCCTCATAAGTATACAAAAAAAGGACGAAATATACTTAAAAAAAACCACCACCCCACAAGAACGACCTTCCTAAAAAATTCTGATACGGAGACCGTAATTTTTAAATGTTTCATAAAACTCGACCTCTGTAATGAGAAACTTAATTTGTTCTCGTAATAAATATGAAAAGCCGGATTAAACATTTTTATGTCAAAGGATACTTCGTTTGTGGAGAGATGACCTTGGTTTGTGATTACTTGAGTGTTTTATGTTCTACTTTTAACTTGTAACAAAAAAAAAAAAAAAACCACCATCACGCCTCACCCACACCGCACCCACCACCGCATCGCGCTTGTAACAAAAATCCCAAAATATTTAGTTTTGCAAGACATCGCCAAGAGAATGGTAAACTTTTAAATTAACAAGAGACCTGGCCAATTTTTAAAACAAAAAACAGCCTTGTACAATGCTGCAAGCATACATCGTGACAATGCTGCAAGCTTTCACCTGTGACAGTGATACGGATATTTTTTTAACCCTATATTTTGTAAATATATATTGTTATTATCTTTAGTATTGTGTTAGTTTGCAGGTAGTAAAAATAATTGCAAACCTTAACACTTTTTAAAAGAAATACCATTGTTTTATCAAGTCTTTATCGGCAACATTTCCATATTATAACCTCTTTTAATTGCTCTTAACCCTGGATTAAAAGACTAGGATTAGGTTTCTCCTAGCCTTTTAAACCAAAACTGTATAGAATCAGGATATCATTCTCTAATGTACGATAAAAGAAAATTATTAATCCACTTACCCTTTTGTTGTCTCGAAACTTCAACCAGCCACTGATGACACTGTTATCCACATCCGAGCAGTCTTCCTCCTCCACATCCGACCTCCTGGACAGCAGAGGAGACCCTCCAGGACTGTCCAGGACCTCGCGCCTCCTCATCACAGGAGTGCATTGTTGGGACAACCTGCCCTCATTGACCAAGTCACTCCTCCTGCCAAGAACTGGTGTAGCATGAGCTGATACTCCTCCAAGAAGATTCCGTCGAGCCGTGAACGGGCTGCCTTCCCAAGGTCTCTTAGAAGTGGTCTTGCATTCTGTGTGAAGACACAGGGCGTCGAAGTTCGCCAGTTCTACTGACACCCTGGTCTGAAGACCACTAGGATGGGTGGTCAGGATGGTCTGCTTCGCGATGCTGCAGCCATGGCGGTGGACCTCCTCACGTCTCTCCATTTTGGCAAGGTATTAGAGCATTAGAGCAGGTTTTCGTTGCATGAAATCCATCTGTTGGTCTTTTGTCCCATCTGGAAATAGAGAAGGATTATATTAAGTAACTAGCTTTTACCCGCGACTTCGTCCGCGTGGATTAATAGTTCCCGTTCCTGGGGGAATTCCGGGATGAAAACTATCCTATGTCCTTTCTCGGGCCCCAGACTATATCTGTACCAAATTTCATTGAAATCGGTTCAGTGGTTTAGGCGTGAAGAAGAGACAGACAGACAGACAGAGTTACTTTCGCATTCATAATATTAGTACGGATTATTTTTTTTAAATATCGCAACGCTTTCGTATACTTGCCAAAGATGTCAAAACTTCCTATAAATGTTCTAAAAATAGTTGGTAACGTTTCGAGGTCCTACCTCTTGCCTTTTACCGGGAGAACTATTTCTGTTTTATCTGTTTTACCAATTAGGTATACAACATTCACATATTATCCAACATTTCCTCTCTATTTGTTATAAAACTAACATTTTACTAACAACAAACTTTTAGCTCATTTCCCCAAAACATGAAAACTCGATAACATTTTCAACGTAATCATATTGAATAGAATAATAAGTGCCGGCGGGCCAGTTTATGCCAATCACCATAGTTAATATTATGCGTAAACATACAGGATGTGGTTTTAAACATCAGTAAAATTGCACTGCATCACCGACGGTATTAAAGTTTAGCCAAATCACTATATACCGCATTTCCAATCATATTTTTACAAGCATTTTTTTCAACTATGTATATTCTTTATATTTACCAAATTTTTGCCCACTATTTTTCTTGCGTATCCGTATTTTTTTATAATAAAATATAAGAGGATATCATGGCTACCTTTGAAGGAAATAATTTTCAGAATTCAACCAGTAGTACCGGTTTAAATAAACAAACTCCTGAGCTTCATATAGCTCAGCTTTATAAATAAAGTCTATTCTACACATTTTACTACACTATATTAAATATCCATGATATAGTACAACGATGACAGAAACTTCAGTATTGTGAACAAATTGCTCTACTCTATAAACTTAAGTGGGCCAAGACGAATAATTTCATTAAACAATATTGACATTTTAATTGTACAATTAAGAACACTTAGAAGGTTCAATTGAAAGTAATTTAACCGAGAATATTTGAGAACTTTGAACTCTTGATCTAACATTTATTTGGTCCATTACTTAATTATTACAGTACTAACATAATGCCTAAGTGTTTTTTTTTAGAATTTACATAAAAATCTGGTAAGCAAAATACTCTCTTTCACTCTTCTTTATCTCTTGCCTTATAATTATTTAGTACCTCTCTACATATTATCTACAAGTCACCAAGTTATATTACTACCAGCTTCTACCCTAAACTTCGTCCACTTGGAAGTCAAAAATACAATAAAATATTTATCCTATGACACTCAACAATAGTGTAGCTTTTTATCTGTGAAAAAATGTTTGTAATTGGACTTCCAGAGATAACTTCTTACAAAGATTACGACAATCTTTACCTCTTTATAATATTAGAAAAGATTATTGAAAAGAAAACCGGCAAAAACGTTTGTTATCATTCACAAAAACCATCTTTGCCTAAGCAATAAGCCAGACATTATTTCAGACACCCTGTCTTCCACCAAATCGTCTTCAAATTGCCGTTCTTACAGCTATCAAACCGGCTTTCATTGTAATAATTCGAGAGGTCATAGATCTCTGCCCATTTGTAGGGAGCCTTAATCTATGGTTCATTTGAATGGGACCCGTTCTCGAAAACTCTGTTTAATGAAGTTAAAGGACTCTTCATAATTCTTCGAGGGGTTGAATTTGGAAGTCGTGATCATTTATTACTTGTTTTTAATGGGATTAAAGAATGCAAAGCTCCCGTTAATATGTTTAGCGATGGTTCATTATTTCTGGTTGGAGTGGTATTCAAATTGGTGCATGTTAAGTAGATGTTTTAATGGCATAATTTCATTCATTCTGGCAATAAAGAAGTCGATATTTAAGTAACGATGAAATAAGACATTTGAACCTTGGTTGACGCATTTTTAATACCTGATCTAATAAATTAAGTAATAAATGTCATGTCATTGTAAATTGAACTAAAATCATGTTAAAAAGAAAGAAAGAAAAACCATTTATTCCCGCGAAAGCGACGCACAACACAAAAATAAAATTAAAAAATAAACAAAAACAATAATCTATATGCGCCACTACCGCGCGAAAAGGCGAAAAGGCGGTTCATATAACTCTAAATATGCTTTTAGATCAGCTACAAAAGTTGTTTACCACGGTTTTAGATCCACATACATACTATCACGCCTGTATTCCCTGTCGGGTTAGGCAGAGGTATATTAACGTTCACCCACAGCTCGTCGGTATGTATTTTTGTTTTTTTGGCCGGCATTTTTTGGATCCCATAACCAAATAGTCATGAGAGAATAGTGATGGAATTCGAAATAACATAATATCTACAAACCCTTGAACATATACCTAAATGTGACCAAAACCACATACAGGTAACATGGTCTAAGTCACATTGTACCTTTCACAAACAAAAACAACGACAGTTCCTTTACCAGTTCTCGGTAACAAAACAAACAATTGTTTAAAATTCTTTAGAACTTCACTAGTACAAACAGTTAAAACGTACGTACGGTAAATAATGTATGAAAAGCCGTTTAAAAGCCGGTTACCGTCGAACGGTAAACGGTGGTCATTACCATCATTACCGTTACTTACCGTCCGGTAATAATATGCTTACTGTCAATGAATAATGGAAGGGTTTGCAGTCATTTTGTAGATTACGCTTGTTTTACCAGTTGTTGAGCTAAGGTGGTTGAAGACGTGGGAATGTAGTATTGGTTGATGGGAGTCCCTTACATCTCCTAAAATTGTTTGTCCGAAAATCATTATCTATAACACGTTTGATATAAACCTCAGTAACCATAATGTTAAAAATCCCGAAATTTTGTGTAACATAATTATCTTTAGTTCTAAAAGTATTCTGTCATAATATCGAGTACTATAATATTTGAAGCTCCTAATTTCACATGACCTAAAGTCATATGTCCTAAGTATTGCGTTAAATAATGTGTATTATTCCGAATGTTCAATATTTCCGAATGTTTATAATATTTTTTTTAGTCCTAAAACATTTGCTAAGAATTAGGTTTTAGTGACAGAAACGAATCGCTGCAAAACCGACTCCGCGTAGTCTAGTCTGCCCTACCCCTAGAGTGTAATTTAAAATCGCGTAGGCGCGGAGGGGCAAGGCGGCCCGCGAGCTGAGGAGCAGGTGGTTTTGACACACGCGGCTTCGGCTTGTTGGCCGGCCACGCCGGCCAGCCTCAGCCGCGGTGGTGAGCGTGAAATCATCTGCGACGATAAGCTCGCATGGGACCGCCGGAGCCCCGCAGCGCCGGAGCCGTGGCAGAAACCATGCTTGCTGCATGTTGCACGCTTGCTTGCATGCTGCTTGCTTGCTTGCATGCTGCGTGCTTGCTTGTATGCTGCGTGCTTGCTTGCATGCTGCGTGCTTGCTTGTATGCTGCATGCTTGCTTGCATGCTGCATGCTTGCTTGCATGCTGCATGCTTGCTTGCATGCTGCATGCTTGCTTGCATGCTGCAT
Source organism: Caradrina clavipalpis (assembly GCA_932526535.1). NCBI lineage: Eukaryota > Metazoa > Arthropoda > Insecta > Lepidoptera > Noctuidae > Caradrina > Caradrina clavipalpis. The sequence goes on along the minus strand of OW052104.1, from coordinate 14,947,355 downwards.
GCTTGCTTGCATGCTGCATGCTTGCTTGCATGCTTGCTTGCATGCTGCATGCTTGCTTGCATGCTGCATGTTTGCTTGCATTCTGCATGCTTGCTTACAAAAACCTGATAAAAATCAAACTCAAATAAAAAAAAATGTTCAAAGAATATTATTATAAATTTAGGATTTATAACTTTTATTGAAAACAGTTTTATATCTTTTGAATATTATTGATTGTAATATTTATGACAAACGGATTTAGGATATAGTATATTTAGGGATTTCAATTTTATGGCATGTGATTTTATGTGATATTAAGTTCGGGTAAGTTATCATTCGGACAAATAATGATTAGGACAAAAAAAGTTATGGCACTTTAAATTATGGATAAAAAAGTTAGGTGACACAATAGAGAACCTTGGTTGATACTACACCAAAGAGGTCGTTACGAGCGAAATAAAATTTAAAAAAAAAATCTACGTAAACAAACTTGATCAGACCTGTGGAACATGCATACACACATTTACAGGGATGCTTACATCTATTAATAAACTAGGAAACAGCTGATAATCTTTAAACAACTTTGTCTTTGTCACCTCTGACCTAGACTAGAGCCAAGTGCTTGTGCTTACCCATCACGAAAAAAAAACGGCGAAATTATTATCGGTTCATTCGTTTAGACAATTAGATACATACGTCAAACTCATAAAGCCCTATTTATTCTACGGGAGTAAAAAAATAACAACTAACCTCTGCTGACATTAGCACTGATCGTTGTTGTATCATAGTCACCAAAAAAGATAGTTCAAGCGAGAATGTTTTTTTATGCTAAGTTTTTTATGTTAAGTGGTTACCGCTACCGCTACCAGACATCTGCAATAACAGAAGCCTTGCAAATGCGTTGCCATCCCAGGGACAAAGTTAAAATGTCTCATGCGTCTGGAATTACTCCCTCTAAACCGGAACACAGCAACACTAATTTGCGGCAGAAATAGGTATAGCGGTAGTGCTTTCCTGCACGAGCTCCTTCACAAAAATCTCTACTACTACTAAAACCCAAAAAAATAAATACATTTGTGTATAAAGTTTTAATAAATAATTAACTAAATAAATAAAACGTAAAAAATATATAAGTTTAGTATCGGTCACCCATCCACAGACAGACCGCAGCAAACTCAACTTAACCTCCTACCGATCGATCCACGCGCTCATTTAGCCATGAGTCCTTCATATAGCTATTACACTGCCGACCACAATTCTGTACCCACCCTCAGCCGTTTAGAGCCATGAATTATGTATGGCATAATGTAGTGCGCGTTGTGTACGTCTGTTTGTCACTACATTACTGTACAATGTGCGGCCTATTGTATTTGTGAGTGACGTGACGTAACTTGACAGGTACGAGAGAATATTATGAGGGGATTTGGTGTCGTGCTTATGTTGTTTACAAATTACTTTAAGTAATTCCTTTTTTTTTCTTCGCTGGAAAATTTGTACTTTGTCGAGGGTGCGTTTATAAATATATAAAACTCACTTACACACCCGTGTAGACCCGGTACAACTACCGGTAGGCCATGTCAATATTTTTTTGTGAAAGAATCGCACTCAAGACTGCAGCAGCTAATCTCTCAGCAACTGCACTGATTGTGCCTTCATGACCAATGACGTCATTGTATTTGCAGCAGATGTAGAGGTGCGGCAAAACGATTGTTTTTTTTAATTATAAACTTCTATTTAGATTCTTTGCCACAAAATAAATAAGGTCTACTTTTCAAATGAAACAAAAACTATGTTACTTCAATATTACATAAATTTTAGTACAAAATATTTCAATGAAGGTAAAAAACACCAGTTCATTTCACGCTTCTTACAAATACAGTAAATAATAAGCCACCAGCAATCCTTTCATAATAATTAACGATCCCACATTAACATGAAAACACTTTAAATACTGCTTTAATTTCGCGAGACAACACGTAGCTGTTAATCAGCCTCCCCTTAATACCCGTATCCGCATAAACCAATAAGAACTTCACATAAATTAACATCTACTGTAACATCCAGAGCATCCATAACATCCACAACATCTACCATTCTTACATTATTTCATTAACGTAAATAAGTAAATACAAAATTCTGAATCGGCTCCGATCGGATTACACAGCAATCCACTTTGCAATGGCGAGAATTTCGCTTTAATTCACACTTGCAGTTTATTTGCACTCCACTGTACATCTGTACGTTTAATCGTCTGTTTTGATACGCGCTTTATTGTAAATGAGTAAATTGATTTAGTTATACAATTGCGTGCAAAATAAATGCGTAGGCCAAATTGTATGATCAAATCAAATACTATTGAAACTCACAGAGGCGTGCACTTGGATATAAATAACTAACTTCACTCCCAGGCTTTGTCTACGTAGAATTTAGTTTTTTTTTTGTTTTTGTTAGAATTAAACCAAAGTCCTCCATTATGTCATGGGAATTCATCATCCTATATGTCAAACTAGCAACTATAATGTTTGCCAAATAGAGTAACAATGGTCCATCCATCCTTCCACACTGTCCGTTTATAATAGTATTAAGATATATCGGTAGAACCCAAAATAACAAAAAGGATATACCCTAAATCTTAACCGTGACGGTACCGGTACTTCCAGCTAAAAATACTAAACGCGCAAAAGCTACCTTTCTCAAAATGTCACTAAACCGTCCCCCGATGTAAAAGAACAAATCTTTTGAGACCAGAAATCGTCGCACTAACTCCTTCCTTCACACAATCGCGATAGTTCAACAGATACCTACTACAAAGAACCGCTACTTCCAAACACATTACCTAACTTCGCCCGCGGTCGGGTAAATAATGTGGACAGAGCTACATCACGTGACTATTAAGCTGGTACTAAGTACCCCATTTATTTGCTCGCCAGTGTAATATCGGTGATCTTCGCAGATTTCATACGGTCGAGAGAGATAAAAGGAAGATAATTCTTTACTTATCTTTTCAATTATCTGCTTCTGTTTGATTGGGCGAATTTAGGTGTAGGTTAGCTTTGTGGAAGCTAATAGTTTTGTGTGGAAATCTATCGGGAAATCTAGGACTAGGCTTTAAGAAGAAGAGTACTAATTCTAATAAATTTGTCTCTCTTTGTGTTGGCTCAAAATGTAACATACTAGCTTCGGCCCGTGACTTTGTTCACATCAGAGTTTATATATTATCCCACGGGGACCATACATTTGTCCGGGATAAAAAGTAGCCTGTGTCAAATTTAATTCAAATCCGTATGGCCGTTTGGCGTGATTAAGTTACAAACATCAATCCATCCAAACTTTCGTATTTGTAATAGTAGTACAAAAATACAAAACTTTAACGTAAATAAATGTATAGTGACCCATATACTCGTATTTCTAGTTCAGCATAATATAAATAATGTCACTGACCCACATAAAAATACCGATGACATTTTATTTTCGCAATTCTGCAAACAAAGCGAGCCCAGGGTCCATCAACGGAGTCTATACAAGAATAGAATGAGACGCATCGTTTTTCTCTAATACCGGACCCTTTGAACTGTCATCTAAATAATCGTTACGGGTCGCTTCTCCTGTATTCAATTTTTATACCAATCCGTTTAGAAAATTCTGTCTTCAGACCAAATGCTTAGAACCCCTTTTAATTGGAAAGCTCGAATGGAATAATTTTAATTTGAAATATTCATTCGTAGCTAGCGTTGGCAGTAAGTCCATAAAACGTTCTTTTGAGTGCAATAAAGAGATCGTGTTTCTTTTGCGGGCAAATATGAAAGATCTTGCCTACATTTTTTCTTGCAAGTTGACCTCGTAAAAATATGGAATTTTAAATGTTGGGGAGTTAAATTTAATGTAGTTAAATAAACATGCTGTGTCTACGGCAGTAAATATTTTATTTGCGCAGTTTATTTCTACCTTTAAGATGAAGTAGCGGGTTCTCATTAACATGCTGAATTTAATTTTTTCAACTTTGTTAAACATACGGCGTATTAAAAAGTTGTTCAGTTGCAAATCGCTGTATGTTTTATTCATAGTAGGTTGTTAATTTATTTTATGAATGCATATAATTATCTGTAATAATTCTTTTTTTATTTGTTGGTTTTATTGCTTTCAAGTCACCCGCCACGTCACGCCACGTCACTCGCCTACATTACATCTGTCACTAGCTTTTCCCCGCAACTTTGCTTGCGATAACCAGTAGCTAATGTCGCCCAGATGTAGCCGCGGATTAATAGTACCATTATGTCCTTTTCCTAATTCCAAGTTACTTCATAGTCAAATTTCATTACAATCAGTTCAGTCGTTTTATCGTGATGGGATAACAGACAGACAGAGGAACTTTCAAAACTATGATATTACTAGCTTCAGCCAGCGATTTCGTCACGTTAAAGTTTATATATTATCCTACTGGAACCGTAAATTTTTCGGGTTAAAAAGTAGCTTAAGTGCTATTCCAGACTAAAAATGTATCTTTGTGTCAAATTTTTTCCAGATCCATTCAGCGTTTCTGGCATGATTGTAACAAAAAATTATGTAAACTTTCGCATTTATAACGGCAGTAAGATTACCATGGATATCCAACAGAAACTCATCATCATCCTTCATCAAAAGCTCATCCAACCACACCAGATCCTCACAAAACCTTCAACATCCACAAACGTATTCCCTTCACCCAAAACTCAGCTCCAACACACAACTGCGATAATCCACAACAGAATTGTTTGGCGTTGTCAAATGAAGCGAACGCAATCACGTATTGGTTTAGGACGGGCGTGCGGGCGCATCCCGGCCGAGTAGAAGATAAGTTTCTTGTTCAATAGACCGTGCACACCGACGACTTGCCATTTAGCCGGGTTATTGTCTGATTGTGATGTATAAGCCACTGTTCTAATGTTATTTTAGGCAATTTATTGAATTTGTGTTAGTGTTTTGTTGGTTCTGTTATTGTTTCTTCTGGTTAGGTTATTGGGTTTTAATGTTATGGCTTAATTCGATTTGGTGGTAATTCATGTGGTATGTTTATCTATTTAAATATTTCCGGGACCATCATCTACCTGCCTAGCCTTTTTCCAATTTTTTTGGGGTCGGTGTTCAGTCTAATAGGATGCAGCTGAATACTAGTGTTTTATATAGAGTAACGGCTTATGTAACTGGGTTGTGGTGGTACTCCCAGCATAGTCAGAATTTATGGTCTTTTAATTCTTTATAACTTTTTTTTTTTCATTTCGATATCTAACGTCCATAATACCACACTGTTATTGCCCCATAGCTGCACAAAAGAATCTTATCATATAGAAAATGCACGAGCGTTGATCACTCCACTTGCTAAAAGCTGATAGGCGATGTTAGACTTACAACTCCAGGTTTCCCCGCGCGGTTTTTTTTTCACCAATTCCAGTGATGTCCAAAATAAACTTACGAAAGCACATACTAAAAAGTCACATTAATACATTCCCGGTATTGCACCGATGAGAGGCAAACACCTTTACTACTGGGCCACCACAACATAACAACGATAACGTTTATAAATCTAAAATTATTGCTTTCATTACCAGCTAACGGTAAAACAATGGAAACTAATCTAAACTAACAACCATATACATAAAGTTTCCGCGAACACACCCATTACTCAATGCATGCACACTTTCATTCAACTTAAATTACCTATTTTTCATTTCTGCAAAAGTTCGTACATTCAGCATGCAATATGCGATAGGAACAGATACAATAGCTTCGGTACAATAGAGTTGGGATTCGAATTTGCTGCTCAACCTTATTATTATTGGAAGGTAAGTATTTATAATTGTATTTGATTATTTATGTAAAATATCTGACAACACGGTTGGCGCAGTGGCCGAGAGATCGACTGCGCTGCGTGTTGCGGGTTCGATTCCCGCACGGAACAAATATTTGAATGATCTACAGATAGTTTTTCCGGGTCTGGCTGTTTGTCACTTACGATACAGGAGAAATTCCTAGTATGGGGCAACGTTTTCATTAAAAAAAATAAGATAACATTATTAAAAAAAAACTAAAACTAAATATGGCATCAAAAAAATCCTCCACATTGCGGTTAATTGGTAATATGCTTAAAAGACTGGTAGCACTGCCACGTTGGATGGCAATGCTAAGCCTCTGGCTAAAATAAAAGCCGGCCTTAGGGTCACGATACAGGGGAAATTATAAAAACGAAAATATAGTTACCATTAAGAGCTACGTAATAATAATACACGAAAAGTGCATTTTAAATTAACTTTCTCGTCTGCTCTTAATGTAGGTACCGTACCAACTTTATAATCAAGTTGAAGTCAAAAATCTTAAGCGACATTATACCCATGTATATGTAAACGAAACCACCTAGAGAGGTTTTCTTAATGTTTTAATTCAATTGTTTTAGTCTTGGAGTTTGTTGGAATGTGATGTTTTAGAACGAGTTTTGAGTTTTATTGCAAGTCAGATGTGCATTCAGTTGGTAATATTAATTTTTAGATTATGTTAAACTACTTTAAGAGCTTAGCTTAGCTTGGTGTTACATCTAGAACAATTAAACTTATATTTAATTGGATTTATTAAACGTTTAATACAACAATTGATTAATACAGAGTTTGTTACATTTTCTCTGTAAAAATGGATATGAATAATATAACAGCTAACTTCACTATAGAGTTTTGGATGGCCTATGAGCTTCCTCTTTCTTTTTTTAATGTTTATTAGTTATACGTACTTTGTAATTAAATTATTATTTATAAGTTTTGTGTATAGGTTAGTTGTAATCTTAAATAACCATCATAATACAATATAAAACAAATCTGTGGCTTCATTGACACAACGAGCACACAAATTATTTTAAATCAAGGAAACAATTATAAATTTATATGAACGATATCATAGTTCAAGAAAAGAAAAAGTTAATTATGTGTGATGCACTTTAAACATCAATAAAGTTCTTCTGATTAAAAAACCCAACGACCAATGACTGGCAACCCCAATGTTTCAATCAGCTCGTATCGATCGAGTTTAGGTTCTCATCCAGTATGCAGCGTGTTACACATTTATAGTACGCCGGCGGACTAGCGAGCGGCGAATATAACTGCATGCTGGGTGATCCAGCGAATTAGGGTAAGTAATTTTTAATTGGATCAATGGAGTTTGTTGATGGTGTATTGTGGTTGCAGGAATGCTGTTATTCTTGGTGAACTTTGATTCTGCAGCTTGTAACATCATCCACTTTAAGTTACGTCTTTGATTACTGTTCCAACTCCGTGTGTCATAGCGTGATATTCTATACGTATAAACCTTCCCCTTAAGTCATTCTACCTATTAATGAAAACCGTATTAAAATTTGTTGCTTATTTTAAAAGATCTGAAGCCTACAAAAGGCGAGAAGTGACTATGTTTTATACTATGTAGAGATAGCTACTGATTTAGCTATGCAATCTTCTATGCTGGTTACATTAATAAGTTAAGAAAATAACAACAGTAATTCTACTAATTTTTAGGAGCGATTGTAATCAGTCTAAATATGCCATTAATATACCTACATTTTTCGACATTGATGGTCGCTGAGATGAAATTGCGGCTACATTACAAAAGTTTTTAATTAGTGTAATTGGCCTTGCGATCTATGTGGCCTCATACATCATTTCTTGTTTTACTACATGATTATTTTGTTTTAGTCCTTGTTTTTAATTATTTCTCATATATTATAATCTTTTCATCTAACACCCAGAAAAAACTATTCTAATTATAAAGTTTGATAGCAACTATCAAACACATAAATAAATAAATAAACATTACTTACAAACTTCACATCTTCATACTATTAGTATAGATTACGTAATACCCATGAAATTAAATTGGCATCAACTAACTATAGATTACCATAATATCTGTGATTCAACTTACCTCCATCACAACACGTGTACGACACGGTAAGTCTTGTCATAATCAAAAGCTGACATCAAATAGTTGTCACATTATCATCTCAATTTCTAACGTGATTAGTATTCATAACTTGTATACTTGCCACTGATATGATCTGTGTGGCATTAAGTTATGAGATGTTTGAGGAAATTTGTTATAATAATATTCTATTCACCGAATTTTGGTTACGGCGGCCAATCTTAATGAAGACTAGCCAAGGTCGCAGTAGATATTATAATGCACAAGAGTAGCGTAAATGCAGGTGCAGTACCTCTTCTCTTGCTCTAGTCTGATGGGAGTCTACATATCAGCCACTGGACGTGCACTACTGGACATACCTCCCCTATAGATTTCCAAAAGGACCGGTTGAAAGCGGTCTGCATTCAGCGACTTCCGGGGGTCTTAATCAGGCCATCCGTCCACCTTTTGGGTGGGACTGTAATACGATAAAATCATAGGCAATCTCATCGAAAGCCACCACAGCCAAACTTCTAAGTAATTCTTAGGTATGAGGTGACCAGGTTGCATTTTCGAAAGACACGCCATATTTTTGCATCATTGCATTGTGTAAAATTAAAAACACGACGTGCTAGTTTTATTATTAACCAACCTATTTACAGCAATAATTCGAAAGTTAATGTTTGTTACTCTGTCACGTTTAAACGGCTGAATGGAATAACCTGAAATTGACACCCTTACAGATATTGATCTAGCTTAACACCCAAGATAATTTGAATACCATTTATGTGAACCTGTAGGATAATATAGAACTTTGACTTAATTCTAAATTCTACGCAAACGAAATGTCAAATGTCTAGACATTTGATTATAATAATTAATCGTCCTTCACCGTATTCCATCATCGTGATACTAGCATTTCATTTAGTGTGACTCCCATATTCCTACCACATGTCACAGTCGTTTGAATGTCTGTAATTAGGTACTTTGAAACGAACGTTGTTGTTAATAACACCCAAGAACTAATTAGCAGTTAAACAGCTCAAAGACATGACAGTTTCAGAAACCGAATTCCCAGACATACAAAGTCATTCATTAGACCATTTGAAGGCCATAATTAGACTCTAAGTTTAAGAGTCTAATTATTAGACCTTTAACTTAAACCCAACTATTATTATAAATGCGAAAGTAAGTTTGTTCGTTTGTTTGTTACCTTTTCACGCCTAAACTACTGAACCGGTCGTCCTGAAATTTTGTGTATACTTGGTCTAGTTTACAGAAACGGACATAGAGTACCTTTCGTCCCGGAAAAAAAGTATTGTTTCCAAGAAAAACAATAATAACCTTTTATGACAATAAGTGGTGCCACGGGTCTTTTGAATCAAGATTGAAATAAATTAAGTCGCGCATAGAAGCAAGTTTAAAATAAATGATTTACAATATACAGGATTCAGTATTCAGTTAAATATACACAGTGAGAACTAACTAACCCTCTGCCTCCTACATCTTGCTCCACGCTAAGCGTAGGAGCAAAACTGTGCAGTTAATATAACGTAGTTAACTCGTATGTCAAAGGGAGCGCCGCCGCCGTGAATACGCAATCACTCAGTAATCGTGTATCGGTAAATATGTTGCTTATTTACCAGACAGGATGGCGTTCCTGTATTAGCAGTAGATGAGATTTAAGTAACTATTCTTAGAACTTCATAGATACATGGTTACTTTTACATCGTTCTGGAGCCAAAACACAGGAACTTCAGTCGAGTAATAGTTACTATTGGCATTGTTATTTTTTTAAGACGTCTTAAAGAAGTTGGAAAACCTCTTTTTTTTTGTCATTGGAGTTAAATGTTAGTGGGGCTTCTGTCTGATCGATGAATGGATTTTTCAAAGGCTACCATTCGCATGTATAGTCGATAAGGTTTACACACAATATGAATTGACTTCAAGGAAGCGTTACTTCGAGTTCTCTCTATTTCACATTAAATTTTCGTGTTTTATATTTGTAATTTATTGAAAATAATAGTGCCAATAGTTTCTGTTACTATGATAGAGCTTATGGCTTTCGGTTTCAGAACGATGTAAAAGTAAGCGTGTATAATCTTCTCCCAGCCGAATTTTGGTCACGAACGAGATTAGTCTAGTACCCAAGAGATATTAAAATGCACAAGTATATGCTCCAACACCACCTGTGTTGCCGTATACTCACCCTCTTCCCTAACTCTCATAGTCCGATGGGACGGCAATCCGACACGACCGGAAAAGGTCAGGCACAGGACCAACGGCTTTACGTGCTTTCCGCGACACGGAAATTCACACCACCAATTTGAAAAACTTCAAGTTGCTACAGAGAAATTCGTTTTAGGAAAGTCAATAATAAGAAGTAGTCGCTCCATATAAAATACTGATATTTACTTGATTAGACTGGAAGCCGATCTCAACATGGAACAATGCTATATAATATCATCATCATCCTCCTGTTGTTATCTCTTATTACTTGAGGTCATCGCAACACGTTTCTTCTTCCATGCCGTCCTGTCGACCGTCATGATATCAATGACTCCTTTCTCTTCCAAATCATTCTTCACACAATCCATCAATCTTATAATATCTTTGGTTTAATTCAAGTTTCTTACTAACATTCTGCTTCAACGCCTCGTTAGCCTAATTGTTTTAAGCGCGACTGCTACGCTAGAGGTCTTGTGTTTGATTCCCAGGTCGAGCAAAGTTTTATTGGGTTTTTCTATGAAAATTTTAGTAGCAGCTCATAGTTAGGATTTGTACCCCGTTAATGACAATAGCCTCACCCCCTATAAGGTACATGAGACCTAAACATACCGTGGGTGTACATTGGTACACCTCTGCCTATCCCTTCGAAGAATACAGGCGTGATGGTGTGTATTGTTCTACCCAAGTGCAGTTTCACACAGTTTTGTAAAAGTTAACAATACTATTGTATATTCTAACGAAGCGTTGTGCTATTTGTTTAATCGTCCGTCTGTTAGTTTTCAGTTAACCGCTGAAATGTTTCAACGCTTCCGCAATACGAGAACCGGACTAAATAAACTAAAAAAATATAGTTTTCACCAATATTCAATTGCTGTGGGGTTTTTTTGAGTATATATCAGATACCTAATCGTTACGCTCGTGGTTTGTGGAGTGTAGGTAGAGGTGGATACATTTTACTTCTTGTTGACTATGTCTAAATGATTATTTTATGCGCAAAGTTAAACATTGTTTTAAATACGGGAATTGCCTCTGTTAACTTTTCAATTTAGTAACACAACAAATATTAGTGTGGCATATTATGTAGTTAGTTAATGAGGAATGTCTTGATGATCCAATTGTTAAGGTGCATGCCTCTTTCAAACGATGTTGTGGGTTTGCAACCTAACACTGAGTAAGTACTAATGTGACTTTCACATGCACTTTCTGAGTGTGTCTTGGACATCACAGTCTTTAGTGATGGAAACATTGAGAGGAAACCTTGACTTATATAATAATTGTAAGTCTGAATCCACATAGAGCAAGCGTGCCTTTTGCCCTGCACTGGATCAATAATAGGGCGATATGATTATTATCATGTTTGTGTTAGATATTTGTTTCTATACACCCAGTCTGCAGCAGTTTTTTTTTCTTTCATGAAAAACAATTACTGTGAGCATCATTAACTTGACCATAACTCCTGGAATCAGAACCCATAACCATATTTCACGCAAACGAGCCAGAAAACCCCAAGAAATATGTTATCAATTAATTGATCTCACACCAATCTTTAATTCAATTAACGAACCAATTGATTGGGAAATACTTTCAATTAACTGCTGGGCAATGGATTACCGTCATCTGGAAGGTCGTTGTCCAGCCGGAAGTGACGCAATAGGGTCGTGCGCCGGACCGGAAACTATTACAAGCAACCCTCGCGATGCTTACTGTGGACGATAGGGTTTTTGTCCTTACATGATGGGCTATATCTAGCAATATGATGGGGTTTTGTGAGGGTTATAGCCTATGTGGCATGTTTCCGGATTTTGAAAGGATACACAGACCAGTCAATGTTACATAAAATCGGTTTAATATTTCTCTTTTTATAAAATGGTCGTTGCTATAAATGGGGTTTGCAATAAACAGGTTTCAGGAAATGCTATAATGGCATAGAAACATTATTGTTATTTGCAGAGGAAATACGCTTCAGGTTATAGTTTTTTTCTATTGTGACTAACTTAAAAAAAATAGGAGATATTCAATGGTATCCGATTCGACTTGTATTTTTAATTGTTTTAGTTTGAACGAGTAAGTTGCCTAACCTAGAAATAAAAGGGCAGCAACTGTATCTTTATGGCAACATCCTCCATCATTAATCTGTTCTCCAAGCTAGTTTAAGACCCAAGAAGCGATCTTTGTAAATTTTTTATAGACCTGCTTGCTAGAGTTATCTTTTTAATTCCGAGTTAGTAACCAACACTGGCCCAATATGCATATACATTTAGTAATTTTGAGCATTTGACACAAGTGTGCTATAACCTATTGTCCTTACCTAATACTACCTGTTACCCGTGACTACGTCCTTATGAAAGTCGGACACATCATTTGACACTCGAAAAAACTGTGGCTTTCTATCAGTAAGCTTCACCTCCGTATAGAATCCATTTTCAACAAAATCGGAAGGATCTTAAAAAAAAAATATAAACCAATCAAATCGGATCACCCTCTTAATACACACGACTACTCTACTACAATCACGGACACCTCGCTTAACCCTTCACTGCTATCACCATACAATCTATTCACAAATAACCCTCTACCGCCACGTCGGGTAAACCGGAGATGGGCACATACCGGATGCCACCTCTATCATTTTACCGGAGCGATATTTTTAGGATACCGTGGCATTCCGACTCTATTATTCATTCTATTTAGGTTTTATTGAATATAGTTTGCGGTATGCAAAAGGGCTTTCTGTTTTGATGTCCTTCTTTGACCTTTTTTTTTTTTTTTTTAAAGATGGTAAAATCATCAAATGACCCCCCCCGTCCTGGGCGGGGCGGGAGGGAGTGTCAGACTTTTACTGACTAAAAACCTAAAAAACCTTTTTTTGACCTTTGGAGTCAAGTTTGAAATAACAAAGCTGGGAAAACTTTATTGGTCTATGTCAATGATGCTGAGAGACCGCTGTGCGTTTGCGAATATTTTTTTGACAAATTCAGATTTTGATTGTTTCATTCTAAAATTGTTAAAAAATATTCTACCTCCCTACACTTTTTGACAAGTTTTTGACATTGATTGTCGCTGAGGTTTTGAACATTTTTACAGATGGGAATTGCATTATCCAAGTTCTTGCCTCGGTTTGAGACCAAACAGTAATAATACTTATGAAAAACCTTGCACAAGCCACGTATATTAAAGAATCAAGTTATGTATTCGAAAAAAATCTGCAAGATCCGAAGATTATGTACTATATGTTATTTATTAACATAATATGGAACTATTATCCCAAAATTTTCTAATGGAATCATTTTAAACTGAAGATGAACAAGCATTTCTACCTTTAAAGAATAAAAATACTCACATCGCAGCAAAATTAAATGTTCATTTCATATGAAAGTTATACTGCAAAAGAGCTAGTCTCTAACAAGGCGCCATTTCTTAAAAAACAAACAAAACCAGAGACAAACGTTAACACGCTAATTTCATCAAATCTCAACGAGCGTGTGACGTGGACGTTTTTTTTTGTGATGGCAACCCTGTTAGCTAATGTTACCATATTCTCTCTCGGAATTTATGCGAATGTTCAGATGACAAACACTAGCCCAATCCTACTATCCTACTACTATTATAAAGGCGAAAGTTTGTAAGTATGGATGTATGGATGTATGGATGTATGGATGTATGGATGTTTGTTACTCTTTCACGCTTAAACGGCTGAATGGATCTGGATGAAATTTGGCACAAAGATAGATTATAGTCTGGAATAACACATAGGCTACTTTTTATCCCGGGAAAATGTACGGTACCCGTAGGATAACACATCAACTGTGTCGCGGACGAAGTCGCGGGCAGAAGCTAGTTATTTATAAACCCGGAGTAAAGTTACGCCAAACTTAAACCTCTAAATACGTTATTATGGTTGAACTAAAGTTATTACTGGTGTAATTTTACTTCGCTTTAATTAATAAGGGGTCTAATTATTCAGCTTTAAGCGCTGACATAATGAAGGTTACCTCTCTTCTAAACTAACATTATAAAAAGGTGAAATTGTTGGTTTGTTTGTCTTTAATCTCTGGAAGTAGGTAGAAAATGCCTAAGGCGTTAAGTACGCCTTTGTAAGGTATAATAATATGTTTACATTTGTGCATAAAGTTTTAATAAATAAATAAATAAATAACAAATATTATTTCACTGATAAAAAGCTAAAAACCGCAGGAAAACGCTGGATGCTTCCAACTGGTCCTTTTGAAAATCTATGGGGGAGGCCTATGTCCAGCAGTGGACTTCCTACGGCTGATTAGATGATGATGATGATGATAGAAATATACTTTACTCATGAGTGCCTATGTTTTATATTTAAACGAAACGTTTTCAAATTCAGCTCAAACCTTTGAATTAGGCATAAATTTGAAATCTTATGGAGTAAAAAAATAATATCTAGTGGTATGTTCACAGATTTGACTTTTTATCACGCCACATCTAGACCCAAAACCCCGCTGAAAAAAGACAGATCAAATAGGCAAGATTAGCAAAATGCCAGTCCCAAAAAAGTTTCACATAATTCTTGGCAACACTACAGACGAAAGCTGGCAACCCTTGGGAGACCGTCATTTTTCATGTAGCCCGGCCAATTTATGCGCTGTTTAATTAGGTGTTTCATTTATGTTTTATTTATGGCTCGCTTACAATTATATGCATTGCGAGGAACTGTTATGATGCGATGTCGGAATTCACTTTTTGAATGAATATTTTACTGTTTTGGATTACTTTTTTGTGTAGGAAAAAAGTTATTGTGGAAATGAAAAGTGTGGAAGGTTTGTGTTTGTGCTTTTTGTTGTTGGCTGCTTATTTTATAACTTATTTAATAAAATACGCTAATAGCAATGTGGGTACAGTATAGTTGTACTTAAAGTAGGCAATTATGTTACTTCTCATGTACACCAATTATAGGTAGGTATAAAATAGAAATAAATTCATTTATAATCCATCTAATTCATCTTCATGAATAAACAAATCGCAATATCTTAATTTCCATTCAATTTTTCAAAATGGAATGATTTCCTTTTGTGAAGCGTTAAATGAAAGTCAGTTTTAAAAAGTTTTCTATACCCGTATCTGTTAGTATCCATCTTAGCGACAATTTTAGGTTTAAAGAAACTGTATTCTCAATAAAACATAACAAATGTCACTTACTTGAGAACAATAAATTAATGTTAACAATATAAAAAGATCCTACTTCACCTCTATGTACAATTTCACAAACACGACCCACCCAACGCATTCATTTCTGCGAACGAGTTTTTCTTGCTGTTAAATACTGGCCGAGCTGAATTTTGAATGCATTGAGTGAGTGTACATTTCTAATACTTGATGGTATGTTATTATATAAGATAAGATAAGATAAGATATTCTTTATTTGTGTATATAGTTGCACTCCTTCAAATGTAACCATTTTTTTGCCATAATTGGTTCTAGTTTTAGGTAGCACTATTAGGCTCGCTCGTCGTGGGCTTCGTTGGCTGACTTGTCGATATTGATTTAATATAATGTTTGATTTTAAGAGTATGTTTAGAAGAAACACTTAGACAGTACCATTTTTATAACATTTTTTAATACCCCTGTATCTAAACATAGTATAGTACACATTCCCAAATACCACTTTTCTCCACTAAGTCAATCCATTCACAAAATCCGTTTATGTATTTCCTGGATGTGGGAAAGAGACAAAACCCTAATCCTACCGATGGAGTTATCCTAATCGATATTATTAATATCTCAGGGCGAAATATTCGGAGAGGTTTCTAAGGAATGGTGGGTGCACATTCCGACCCCTATCTTATTGATGTACTCAGTGGACCCATGCATGTGTGTTATGAGATTAAATACTGATTATACTATAGTTACCTTTGTGTGGTTTAGCTCCTTCACTACTAAAACCGGTTAAGCCACAGGCACCCGTAATTGTGTTGTTTCGTAATAGCATAATTGTTTTAAGTTTATGTACTTAGAATTAATAATATTTTCTCGACTGAATTTCAGTCAATCTGACACGACCGGAGAGAGATTAGACGAAGGTCTAACGGCTTTGGGGACGTGGTGTCATACCACCAGCTTCCAAACTCCTATTAATTCCTAACAAAAAAAAACCAATAGCATTTTGCTTGACCTCGGAATCGAACCCAGGACTCTACACTCATAGCTACCTAATGTTAACAAAACTAAGTATTTACATTGTTTGTAAATAATTAGCTTAAAGATAATAAAAGGACCAAACTTTTCAAAAATAAAGAAAACATGGTCCTTCTTCGTACCCAAAGACCAAACAATTCCTTATTCAAAATACGCCCGCGTACCAGCGCTCTTAGATTGTTCACTCAATTATTAAGAGCGATGCCCACAATGACTGACACGCGATTAATTATTAGTACTTACCCTAAATACAAGACAATGTAAAACGGAAAACTATACATCACTGTATACTGAACATTATTGATAGATGTTTAACCTTAGGACATTTAAATAGGGTACTGTGTAAGCAAGATATTTGAGCAAAGATATTTATGTAAAACAATTTTAAGAAATGATATGGTAATGGATTTTATGAATATAAATAGGTTTTGTCCGCGATTGTGTCCGCGTGGGTTTTCTTACGGATCCCTAATTTTGTTATCAAAATATAGCATAACGTAGCTTCCTGAATTTTCAGAATCGGAGCAGGAGTTCCGAGAATTAGCGTGTTTCAACAAACTTTTTAGCTTTATAATATTAGATAGTATATTGCTTTTAATATTGCGCCCAGTAATCATTTCGATTGCTTATAATTGTTTGAAAATAATTTTAATAGTAAACATAGTAGGTCTTTGTTGTCTGTCCCATAATTTTTGAATTCCATTTTATTTTTGATCTTACGTGGTCTTTACGTAAAATTCTAAATTCAAGAACAATGGTCATTTGTTACAAAAATAACCTACAATATCCAGAATTAAACAAAAAATAAAGTTTTAACCATCGGTTTCAGCGAAATATTGCTGTTAATTTTATAAGCATTAATGCGTATGTTTTCGTTCATTCTCAGCGTAACAACACCAAAATACCGAAGCACTTACCCGCATGTTCCCGTGACCACATTTCACGCCATCCCTCACCGTGTTCTAAATATAATCGATATTTAGAACGCGTGCAGATAATCGATACGAAGCAATCGAGTGGAAGACGAACGCAACGTCGACGTACGTGTGGGTGCACCCCAGAGTTAGTAGTGCTGAGGGGTATCTCTTATTTATGTACCTGGTTTCTGTCTCTCCATAATACCAGCCTTTTATTGACCCATTGCAGGGCAAAGGCCTCTTCTCATACAGAGAAGGCACTTGCATTATACGCTTACTCAATGTGGATTGGCGATTTTAAACTATAGGTCCAGGTTCCCAGTAAAAAAAAAAGAGTATATAGGGAGTTCCTTTCCCGTTCTTCTCCATACGAAACTACCTTTTGTAATAGGCAACTAGATTCAATAGTTTTAATTAATTGACGTTTAAAAGTGCCTTTTAATGGTCTAATTGGAATAAATGATTTGACTTTGACTTTTCCTCGCGAATGTTTTCCTTCGCCGATGTCAGTGATGTCCAAGACAAACTTAGTAAGAATAAGCTTAGATTTTATAAACTATGCTATAATGGGCGTATGATTTAGGTACATCAAGATAATAAGCACTAGTTCTTGTCCGCCAGCAACTAGAAACTGATAGCACTGATTATTCTGCCAAGCCTGGTGGAAACATTCCTATTGGAGACCTCATTTAGAGATCGATTTTCAGAGGAGAGGCATTTGCCCTGCTATGGGACAATAATAAGTTGATGTTATGTACTATTATTAAATTGGTTGACAATATAAACTTTAACTAATTCGTCATGAATACCTACATAATAAGCAACTATTGAAACAAAGAACGAAGTGTGGGTTATAAAGTAACTGAATAAATTCAGGAAATAAAAGTTTTGAAAAAAACAAGAATGTAACATTTTGATTTAAAAAAATCATGTGAGAATGGTGACACTTTTTTGACCGGAATTAATGGTAAGGAATAATTATGTAAGTGCTAATGGACTATCCCTAAATCACACAACAATCATCAAACACGAAAATTACTAGGGACGTATCTCGAAACCACACGACACGCTATCCGAAAAATAATCGATAGTCGTAATGCGTGCAGTTAATCGATACAAAGTAATCGAGTGGAAGACGTGCGTGTGATGCACCCCTCTATCGTAGGGTTGTAGCTAATAAGCATTATTGTTTTATTAATACAAGTCAATAAGTTCGGTGTAAACATGACTTTACAATGACTTGTGCGGCTTCGTTTGAAGTTGTGTGCGTGTGTTGTGATTTATACTGTTTTTATTAGTGTGTGTTTGGGTTAGCAGGATTCAGAGTTGAATCCTCAATGAAAGAGTGACTCGATTGGCGCAGTGAATACGCGACAGGATGCGTGTCGCGGGTTCGGATAGCAGCCTATAGATAGTTGTTTCGGGTCTGGTTGTTTGTGTATGTGAGTTTGTATGTTAGCAAATGCGCCCACGATACAAGAGAAATTTCTGGAGAAAACCCAAACAGAAAAGTTTTAACACGAATTTATCTTTTAACACAAAATACGTTAATGATATAAATTGTCGATAAGTTGCCACCGGACCATAATCTCGTCTGATCAGAAATCTGAGGAAGTTTGATAAGTTACTTAGACGAAACTTTTGTGGACTCGGCTGTATTAGTTTGGAAGTCTTTAGCGACTTCCTTGACCGACTTTAACTCTTTCGTTAATAGAACAGAAAAAAATATACGACTGCAAGAGAAATTCGTGATAAACCCGAGACGGAAAATCTTACTACTACTATAAATGCAGAAGTTGGGATGGATGGACGGATACATACAATCACGCCTATATTCCCCGAAGGGTTAGGCAGAGGTGTACCAATGTACACCCACAGTTCGCCGGTATGTTTTAGGTCCCATGTAATAGGGGGCGAGCCTATTGCCATAACCGGGCACAAATCAAAACTCCGAGCTGCTACTGAGAATTTCATAGAAAAACCCAATAATACTTTTTGCTCGACCTGGGAATCGAACCCAAGACCTCTAGCGTAGCAGTTGCGCTTAGGACCACTAGACCAACGAGGCAGTCCAGCAGCAGCAGCGAGGCAGGATGGATGGATGCTAGTTACTTAATCGTGCCAGAAGGGCTAAGCGGATCTAGATGACATTTTGCTGAGAGATAGTTTATAGTCTGGAATAGCACATAAGCTACTTTTTATCTCGAAAAAAATAATCATTCCTGTGAGATAATATATCAACTTTGACGCAGATGAAGTCGCCGGAAGAAGCTAGTTGTTTTTAGTTCCAGTTCGTTAGATGACAAAGACATAACATGTTTAGATGCCGCAAACATCAAAGAGTGTTAAGCAGGGTGAACGCTAACCAAACAGCATTGTCTTAAGTGTCAAAATAAATTTTACAGTGCTTATTTTATTTTCTTTTAATGTGCATACGAGTCTGTTTTCTTTTGAATTAATATTTCTTACAAGTTTGCAACTATGTCATGCGTCTACTGTCTAAGTAAGATTTTTTTATCTAAAATTTAAAATGTTATGTATTTGATTTAGACAACTTTGACTAGATGACGCTATCTGGTTGCCTGCCATGATTATTTACATAGAGCAAGCCTACACATAATAATATCTTAACTCGTGCCCAAGTGAGACATAATATTACAATCTGCCAATAACACACCAGTTACCGCCAAAGTAATGACGTCATAACACGATACGACAATGCCAACACCCACACACATAGTACACACTGTTGCCAAAAAATACCAATACACACTACAAGGTGACATGCAGATAAATGCACACAAATTATTATAATTACTAGAGAGGGTGCAGAGTTGGCAGTGGAAGGGAAATAATACAGTCTGCACGATACGGCTTCTGTATCAAATAACGGATACAAGCGGCGACTCCTCGGGAAGCTATTTTGTATTCATCGAGCTTATGTTACCTAGTATCTGCGTGCTGTTTCTGCAAGGGGCGCTGCACAATTCTGATTAAATCATTCCTTTGTGGCGACCGATGGTGCGTCTTATTATTTTAGCTAAACAATGCACCTGCGGTAAGTTATTGCAGTTGTCTTTCTGGAAGAATGGAGGATGGCGAACCCAGGTATGCGGGTGTAAATATAATTTGGCAAAATGGGGACTACACCCGTCTGACACACAGTGCACTTGCAGAGCTCTTGATAAGACTATGTCTCATATTGAGAGTGTCCAAATTGTCCATTCAACAGCACTTTTGACGATCTATACAATTTCTCTAAAGCAGCAATAAATGTGGCCAACGACGCAATCTGACTACGAGGCTCAAATAACATAAATTATAAATGTTTCATCGATTAGAAAAGAAGAAACCAAACTAGCTAATCAGTTGTAGAAAAAAGTATTTTCGAAATTCCTATTGAAAATACTTTTACCTAGCTAAAAAAACTCGAGACAATGAAGCACAGGCTTTCATCTAATTAAATAAGTTAAAACAACAATTTTGCTAGTACAACGTTAGTTTCAACTACAACTATGTGTACTATTCATAAATTCCTGAACGAAATTTATCACCATCGCCGTCGAGCGAAGCAAAATGTCTGCGGAACTTAGGCATTAATAATAAATTGTTAAAAGTATACGCTTCTGCGATAACTAATGTTTATTTATGTGTTAGATAGTTACTACACAGCGTCGTAATGTACGTATATATTAGTTCTTCTGGGAATTACATGAATAAATCATATAAAAAAGAAACAATTTAATAAAGTATATTTCACTGGAGCACGTACAGAATATCAGACATTAGGAAAATCAAACTACCTTGTTAGCCTAATGGTCCTAAGAGCGACTGCTGCGCAGAGTATTGGGTTTTTGGGTGTTATTGGGTTTTTCTATGAAATTCTCAACAGCTAACTCCGAGCTGGCGTTAGGATTTGTGCCCAGTTAATGGCAATAGGCTGGCCTATTACATGGGACTGTAGGTGTACATCGGTACACCTCTACTTTACCCTTCGGAGAATACAGGGGTGGTGGTATGTGATGGTACTTAAATATACAAATCATCATGATTACTTCGAAAAATGAGAGAAACGAAGCGATTTAGTTAGTTTTTTTTTTAGAACTAAACCCAACCACAGACGCAAACTACCAAAAAAAAACAAAGTAAAGCAACCCAGTGTCAAGGGCACGATCAGTACGTGCAGCACGTATTGGCTTATACTGTGAAGAATTGTAGAGAAGGTCGGCGAATCACTGACACACATGTCTTGTCACATTATTTCAAGTTAAGACGACACCAGATGGTCTTTCGTTCCTAAGTTGGTCAAACGCGAACCTTTATCAAGTAAAAAAAAAGATCCAAGGACCACAACTATATCGGGTAAGACTAGATTTCTGTATAAAGATGTACAATTAGATTTTCCTAATAAATACATATAAATACTAGCTTCTTCGCGACTTCCTCCGCGTCAAAGTTGACATATTATCCCACGAGAACCGTACATTTTTTTTTGGGATAAAAGGTAGCCTATGTTTTATTCCGCACTATTATCTATCTGAGTGCCAGATTTCATTCAGATCCGTCTAGCCATTTAAGCGTGAAGAAGAGACAAACACAGAAACTTTCGCCTTTATAATATTAGTGTGATTCCCACACTACTTAACAAACTCTACAATGAGACTTGCCAAAAACATTCGCTGCTATTTATTTAATTACAACTGTATAGAATTAGAACAGTAATTATTGACAAACATAATAAAAATCCAAAAAGAAATAACATAAAATCCTATAACAATTAAACAAATTGCTTAAACGGCATCAAACAATTTCTCAGTATCGGCGTCAACTGCTAATCTCCCAAGAGACTGGCGGCATTGCTTTTGAAAGGCAATACTTAGTCTCTAGCCTAGGTATACGCCAGTCTTTGAACTTTGCTTTAAAAAAAAACATTCTCATTGACAAATATTTTTGTAGAAAACCCATTTGTGGATCTTATCTATCATCTTGAAGGAATCACTTTGTGACATAAATTACAACACATATAGCATGGAAATCAACAAAATTATATCGTAGAAAAATATTGATAAACCCCAACAAACGGTGATAAGGACCAAAGGGTCAGTTTCAAGCTACAGTTCAAAGAAAGTACCCTTGGACCAAAAAGTGTAGTAACGAGGGAAATACGACTACAAAGACCAAGTCGGGGTACTCTTAACCCTTGTTCCAATTCACGGTCAAAGACGCAATAACTCGTCTCAAATTCATCCACACTGTACTGCAATGTTACCAATAGCAACTATAGTTTAGAAAAAAATGTAAAGGACCATAAGAAAATTTCATGACTGGATATAATAAATATGCGTAGATATAATCAGTAGTTCTTACAAAATATTGCCTAAATTTTTAGAAGTACATTAATTATTGTTTTTTTTAATATTATTGCCGGTTATGATTTTTCGTCGGTTATAATAACTTTCTATTTTGCTGTTGGTTATTTTATATTAGGTGCCATTTTGAAGCTCTTCTGTTAGTGAATGGTCTACGTTGTAGCGAACAAACCAACTGATAAAGTAAATAGATAAAATATAAATAAACTCAAACTTTTAAACTAACATAACAGTAATGATAAAATCCCTAATAAGAAAATCAATTTGTTTAAAAGTATGTCAGACCAGTTACTTACTCAAACAATAACGTTATAACCAAACAGAGTCACTTCACATCACTTTATCCAAAAAACACAATAATTCTAAATAATTCAACGTAAACAACACCACTACACAGTCATAGCAACTGAAACAATTTTTGAACCAAACAAAAATGCCAAGTTTCTAATATCTCCACAGTTTACAAACTTACGCACTTCACTATGCAAATACTTCGCGAGAGAAACACGAAGGGATGAGATCGCCACCCCACAAGCGTCCGCTCGCCGCAACAACGCGACGTAAACTGAAGCATCGGAATCAGCCCTTACAGTGTTCCGCGAGAGACAAGGACGCAGATAACCAGGAAGCGGGAAATTGTACACGTAGGGCAGAGATAGGGATATTAAGTTCCGTTTCGCACGTGGTGCGATGCGGTCAATTGCAACGCTACGGTCATTGCCATAGTGTGATCATTTTTAATCTTTTAACAGTATCCCTGTATTTATGAGCTTTTTTTCCCTACATTACTCGGGTAAGCCACTTAAGGAAAGTTTTTCTTTCGTGGGTGAAACACGACAGTAGCCCATTTTCTTGTGTTGACTTTTACAATTCGCGAGGGACGATAACCGGTTGATGTACTCTATTTTTCCGTACACTCCCGGATGGGAAATAATGAACCCATTCACTGTAAAACGGAAGGAGAGGATTATCTTCACGCTTGATTTTTTTGTCGTAGATGAAGACGGATAATCCTGTGTCGTTAGTGGGTGATGTGTTAATGACACGTCAATAGTTCGCGCTCGAGGTGACAGATGATGTTCGCACTCGTTTCGGTTCATTACACACACATTCATTCGGTCATGCTCGTCTTCTTTGAAGCACACACATTCTCATTTTCTTTCTTGATGCCAAAGTTTTTTCTACTGGTCTTTTGAATCGGAAACGTCAAGTATGCGCAGTTAATACGAACGGTTACCGTATCTTTATTATTATTATTTTCGTATGTTCTTTTTTTCTCAGCGCTTAGGCTGGTATAAGCTACATTTACGGGCCTAAACCAAGTAAATGCAGCGTGTGGTGTGTTTAGTGTAATTAAGTTGATGGTACGATTCCTTCCTCTAACTGCATGAATATTCGAACTATCCTACATGTATTTAAGATGGCAGCTTTTTGTAAATTTATATAAACGGATTCTTCTAGATCAATTAATTTTAGGCTATGGACCCCCACACACCCCAAAGAAGAAGAATATGGTTCTTCATGGAGAAGATTGTTAGGAACTTAGGAATAACACCTGTCGTGGAGAGACCTATTATTATTATTTTAATGATGTCACTTATTACTTCTCTTATAACCGGGAACTGAATGGTCGCTGTTTTTTTTATTAGAACAGTAACTCATCTCTAAATCTATTACCGGTTTTTTACATTGAATTATACATTAATTTTAATGAACAACAACTAAACAAAGACCTTAAAATAAAAACGAATTAAGTAGTTAGACTAACAATGTAGTTTCGAAAAATGGGTTTATTTACAGGAATTTAATGACACCTTGTTATACCAGGCAAAGGTCATTGGGCATAATCTGACCCGGTTTTCGAAAGATTTCCTACAGAAATCAAATTAGTTGGAAATTATTGACTGTAAACCCACATTTCATTTGGTGTATTTTTTTTTTTTTTTAAACGCTGGATATGTAAAAAAAATAGGTCCTTAGTTGAAAAATGTTTTTGAAAATAATAAGTATCAATTAAGTATTCCACTCAATAAAAATAACATAAACGTTCACGCCTATCAATAATGCACGGCGAAGGGCTTTTTTTTTTTTAGAGATGGGAAATCATCAAATGACCCCTCCCGTCCTGGGCGGGGCGGGAGGGAGTTTCAGACGTTTACTGACTAAGAACCATCTATGTTCCTTCGTGTGCCCTTTGCGTTCCGGGGGCGCGGTATCTCTTTCGAACAACCCGCAGCCCCGGCAGGCATTTGGCCCTTAGTGGCCCCTTCCAGCGGCTGACACCTCTGTGCGCGGAACATGAACGCGCCGTCGACACGGTCTGTCGTTAGTTAACGTACGGACGGTGAGCTACCCATTGCTCACCGTCCACAGACCGTGTCCACGGTATCCGCCTGCGGGAGGCGCAATGGTGCCCTTATTGGCAATCCATTGCGCTGGCGGACGCGGCGACGCGGCGGCGGCGGCGGCGGCGGCGGCTGCGGCGGCGGCGGCGGCTGCGGCGGCGGCGGCGGCGGTGGCGGCGGCGGCGGCGGCGGCGGCGGCGGCGGCGGTGCGGAGCCTTCCCCCCGCCCTGGCGGGCACGGCGCAGGCCTTGCCCCCAGCCCGGTGATCGGCCGGCTTGTTAGCCCCCGCACATGCGTCGCAGTGCGGCGGGGCATCACAAACCGCGGCTTTGTGACCGGGCTGACCGCAGCGGAAACATAGGGCGCTACGGTCCACCTCCGCGGCGCACCGGCATGCCACGTGATTCCCCACGTGGCATCGGATGCACCTCAGGGGCCGGGGCTCCAGCAGTTTGACCTGCGCCGACACCAAGCCCACCA
The DNA here is from genome assembly GCA_932526535.1 of Caradrina clavipalpis. Taxonomy (NCBI): domain Eukaryota; kingdom Metazoa; phylum Arthropoda; class Insecta; order Lepidoptera; family Noctuidae; genus Caradrina; species Caradrina clavipalpis. The sequence goes on along the minus strand of OW052104.1, from coordinate 14,921,957 downwards.
GTAATCTACGGCCCCCTTCAACGATGGCTTTGGCCGCCGTCACTGGGCAGCTGACCGTGATGGTCTGCATGCCCGTGCGCTCCGGGCGGAAGGTGCCTGCCCTCACCTCCTCGGCAAGGCATCCACCCGCCTTGGCGACGGCGGCCACCACCTCCTCCGCGGTGACGGAGTCGTCCAGACCCAGGATGCGCAGGTCTGCGCATCTGACGGGTCTGGACACTCAGCCACGTCCGCATCCAGGGACGCTCTGAGCCTCTCTGCTAGAGCGTCTGCAGACGGGCCACTGGTGGCACCGGAGACCTCCAACATCCTGGCCCTCTGGCATAACATAGCGTACTCTTTATTTATAACATCATTAATGTATCTGTGTTAAACAAATGAATAAATATGTGAAAGATGCGAACAAGTCTAGACTGATCACAATGACCCGATGGGTTGTCGAGACAATGAACGGTCGTTTCAAAAAAGATTTTAAAATATTCCGACACACCTACTTCAATGTTTCTTTGCCCAACATGATGGCGGATTTCAGAATTACTGCAGCGCTCATCAACGCTATTCGGCAACCATACGAAGATAGTATATACGCTGAGCAATTCATTAATATAATTAATGAAAATATAAATAGAAGGAATGAGCTGGTGGAATATGTGAGTGAGCACAATTTAAATAGACAAAGGGTGGCTTTTACTCCAATTGATGCAACTGATGCCGCTTTTGATTTTCCACAATTGACGTACGAAGATTTGATACTGTTTACGCTGGGCAGCTATCACTTGAGGATCGCCAGATCATACGTCCATGAGCACTTACGACCAAATGGCTTATATATCGTCGAACTCTACCGGCACCACGAATTGGTAAACAACAAAACATTGATACGCGGTAGAATTCAGTCACGACACGTCAGGAGTAAACAATATTACACCTACATATTGGTGAACCCTACAAGACAGGGCAGATTGAGTATAGAAGACTATTACTGCTCTTGTATCCACGGCCGCCGAACCATCGGATGCTGCGCACATATAGCCAGCATGGTGTATTTTTTGTCTTGGGCAAGACACCAAGAACAAATAGATGCGCCAGCAAGTTTATTGGATAATATTATCGTTCCTATAGATATTGATCATGTAGAATGAAAGCGATATGATTGTATACGTTTTTTTTTATTTCCAAATACATCAGATTATTCCTATTTTATTGGTATCAGAGAATGAGTTTTTATCTCTCTTGCGCGCAACAGACGTGTATTGGTAAACACTTAACTTAAATAAAAAAACTACTAACCGCGTGGTCTGCGGCGTGATCGTGGGCTGAGAGCCAGCAGACGAACACGACTTCGGATGCTCCACCGTGTGATCAAGACACCCATTCAATGCAAATACATAGTCGAAAAATATCTTATCACCAATATCACTTATACTTTGTTTTTGGGTAGATTCCCATATTCTACAATGATGCGACATATATATTCGTAAACAAGAAACGTTTATCTAAACATCCAAACCAATTTTGTTTCTGTAGGCCGTGGGTATAGTTTCCATACTAAGGTGCCCAGTGACCTTTTCCTAACAATTTTCAATCATAAAAACATAACAGCAACTTATACAGCTTCAAAATTTTGAAAATAACTAGAAAAGACGTCTTTTGAACACACAACATTGTAACACTTATAAGCATGGTGATCACACTTAACAACCAAAACTGCACCAATAAACTATAGTAAATAATAGTTTTATTAAACCAAACCGCCAGTAGCCAGTAACCTAGTAATCTACCCGCCGGTCAGTGTACAAAGGTTTACAGTAAATTATGTAAAACACCCGTTACTTTTATGGGGGTACCATATGGGCCGGAAAGTTGAAGTGAAATCGTAAAAAGTTTTGTAATACGAACTAGTTGGTACTCTGGTAGTGTTGGTACGTATCGATGGGTTTTGTTTGGTCCTTCGGGGTGGGATAATGTTGGTTCCGTATATAAGGACCAGGTTGCGTTGGATGATCAAAGACGTGACGAGATGTTCAAGATAGTTCTAATAAGCTAGTAATTATTTAGTAATTATTATTTCTCACAGGTCATGGCAACTTTAAGAGTAAATTATTTTCTTTTAAGCTTGTTGCCTCTCCTTTGTGTCAATGTTCTACATCTGACTGTGAATATGAACAATCTGCTCATCACATCTTATGGGAGTGTATTCTTTGGCAGAATGAGCGAAATATTATGTTAGATAGTGTACAGGCTATATCCGGTGTTGTTTATTACGCGGACCTTGTAGAAACTAGAACTAATTTCCGTGCGTTCAAGCGTTTTTGCCATACCTATTACTGGAATCAAATGTAACAGTTCACATTAGGACCCATTAAGTTAATGATAATTGCAATCCGTGGTGCTTGGCAATCTGGGCTTCTCCCAGTTGTAAATAATCCCTTTGTGCCTATTGGCCTAATTCTGTTCTGTCTCCTGCTTGTTTGGAGGGAAGTGGAAATTATATTTTTCTTACTCCTCCGCTAATCTTTTCTGATTAATTTCGTTGCGGGATCCAAGACAGTTGAATCGCTTCTCTGGGACTCGTCGAGCTTCATTGCCTCGGCGCTTTTCTTGTGGTCGCCACTGTTGATTCTGGCTTACAGAAGTTGCAGTGGTTTGGGAACAGTGTGGCGGGCTTGTCCCATTAAAAGCTAGTAATTACAATGATGATGATTAACCAATAATTTTTGTTGCACACTTTTCGTTATTTTAATGAACACACAACAACTATAAACGTACGTACCTACCAACTTTTTTGAAAAAAAAACATATTTTTGACTAATAAACGTTTCTAATTTCAAACCAAGAAACCATCATATTTTTTTAACGTTTAATGACTATCGAATTTAAAGACCAAACCATTACTTTTGACCACAAGACCCAATCAACCCATTAAATTATTCACTTCAAACTACTGATGCAAACTACCACTAATTTATACTACGGTATAAATTAGTGGTAGTTTAGTTCACTACCTATGAAACGTCGTAGCACTTCGTAGCCGCTGGCTACGCGCTACGCTGCTACGGTGCTACGGCGTGCGCTTCAATTTCACTTAGGGCTAACGTGTGTGCACTTTTGTGAGCCCAATGTTTGTGAGGCGCCGGTGTGTATTAGGCCATTGTTCTCATAGGCATTCAATTAACTGGCTGATACAATACAGGACCGGATCATGTGCGAGGACAATGCAAACTGTAATCTTATTGCAAGTAAGCTGTTTAAATTATTCGTATCGACATCATATTTCGTATCGAATGGGTAACACAAGACGTCAAAAAAATATGTGTTTGATTTGTTTATCTATAATAGTAAAGTGGTACACCTCACACAAATTGGTTTAATTAGGTGTTTGTAAAAAAAAAATAGCATTAAATAGAAAACTAATCTATTGTCTTGTTTCAAACCTATTTGTTTATGTATCTCACTGTATAGGAAATGAACTTGCGTCTTTGATCTGCTACTCTTGCGTTTCAATAGATCCCAAAAAGTTTGAAACAGTAAAATATAAGACCTTTTGTCTAACCAGCACCACCCGTTACCAACTGATTCTTATAACATATTAAATAGTTGAACAAAAAGTTTTCGTTCAAAAATCATCTATAAATAAGTATCTCTAATACAAAAGTAAGTAAGTACCTAAAAGTTGTGCCAGCAGAACCACCATCATTATACTCCTCCACCAAACCTGAACAAGTTTCGTAGCCGCCACGACCTCCTTTAAAATATTTACCCCGCACGCAATAATACCACAAATCATTGGACGATAAAGTTGACCGAAGGATTTAAAAGGACCAGATAACTGTATAAGAAGATTCTTTTGATCGCTGAAGCGTTCAACTCGTGTGGTCCTACGGGTCGTTCAGAAGAGAGTGAGTCGGCGGTTTTTGAGACGGGAATCTGCGTATGTGAGTGACGTCATGCTCACAGGTAGTAATGGCTTTTATGGTGTGTTTTGGGAATGGGTAAGGTAATAATCTCAGCTTAATTGTATTATAAAGTGTGCTGTTTGTTTGTGAGGGTCGTATGTTTAAGTAAATGAACATAATAAGTATATTTTGTTACATCTGTACTATAATATTATAAAGAGGTAAGATTTGTTTGTTTGTAACGAATAGGCTCCGAAACTACTGGACCGATTTTACCCATTTTTTCACTAATAGATAGCTACATTATTCCCGAGTAACATAGGCTATATAACATCACGCTACGACCCACAGGAACGGAGCATTAACCAAAGACGTAACTTATGGCGGGCCGAAAAATCATTATCTCACAGATTTAAACACGAAATCTCGAAAATTACTAGTCCTATTAAGAAGGAATTTGGCGGGTAGTTGTTTAGAAAAGATACGTGAGCAGAGTTCCACACGGACTAAGTTGCAGGCAGAAGCTAGTTATATAATATGTGCTTGTTAAAGTAATGGTGGCGGTGATTACACATTTTGTCTATTACATAGGTTGACATATTAATTGCCATTTTTTTCATTTATTTCGTATTACAAGCGCACTAAGTAGCTAATTAAATTCGAAAAAGAGTTATTAAAAAAAACAATTGGTACTTGAATCCCGAAAACTGATTATCTAAAATTGCCATTTATTTTATCTATATCTTTTTTTGATAATAATAAATCTTGTATTGACAAAAGTTATACAATTATTTTCAACATAATAATTTTCTCAGTATTGGATTACTCACAAAAATTAAGCATCTGTAGCTAACACAGAGATGAAAACACTCGCACTTCAAACAACCTGCATTAAAAAGCAGTACATCCCGGAACATGATAAAGCGCTTTCAACTCCAGCGATCGCCGGTAGAAGCCGTGACCCTATTAGCAAGCAATGCCCACTATTATCCCACCGTCGGGCACACTCGGCGCCCGCGGCTCAAAGGACCCGAGCCCTTTTACAAGACTTTCATTACATTACACCGTGTGATGGTATGTCAAGTTTTAGAGTGAGGTATTAAGAGGCTACCTGAGTTTATGATTGATAGATTAGGTGGCATGAGTGGTGTGGTTTAAAAATTATGTTTTTAAGAAATACAGTTTGTTTGTAAGAAGTTATCTCTGGAAGTAATCTGATTACAAAAATGTCAGAAGTTGCAGAAGTTAGCATTTGTATAAACTCAGCATTAAGTAATGTTGCCTTATGATTAAATAACAGGCACGTCTGTTTTAATAAGATGCGTAACTGTTAAGTAGACTGTTAAGTAGACCTAGATACTCAAATAAGTATTCAACAAACGAATTACACTAAATTTTCATCAAGTCCCAACCGAAATATTAAACATATTCTCTTGGTAGTTTTATGCATTGGTAAAAATGATAATTGTCACACAACAAGATATAGGGACCATCGTTAAAATTTAACAAGATACTACTGCAATGTTCAGAAATGAAAGAACTCAAAGTCTAAAATAAAGCAGCAAGTTTGAATATTAAACATTATATTTTTACCTCACACAGTACCTAAGTGAAAATTAAATCATATTCTTCACATAACTTACAGTTTCTTCAAGCATAAGTGACGTCAACTCGCAAGACACACAGCGTTCTTGGCAAGAACATGAGCAATAAATCTTTCCCCACCATCTTGTTTTTCCACAACTTTTGTTAAGGACGCGCGGACAACGCCGGAATATTTAATAGGTTTATTTAAATAAATTATAATTTGCCAAGTCGTGTCCTTTTCACGCATGACCTCATGCTGGTCGATTTGGCGATTTGGTCCTTTTGTACGCATTTATAGTAATTAATATTGTTAATAAGTAAAGTCGTTAAAAATAAAAGCAAAAAGGCCGTAAGTGTTTGGTGGAGCAAAAAGTGTGATTGGGTTTTTCTATGAAATTGTCAGGAGCAGCTCAGAGTTTGGATTTGTGCCCGGTTAATGGCAATAGGCTCGCCCCTATTACTCGGGACCTAAAAGCATATCGGCGAACTGTGGGTGTACATTAGTACACCTCTGCCTAACCCTTCGGGGAATACAGGCGTGATAATAGTATATAATATGTATGTGTTCAAAATAATTAAATTATTCAATATTGATCATCGATTCCTGAAACAAAATTGATGAAGATGTACTTTGTGCTATCCACATACAAACATACATATTAGAAACAGCACCGGATTCGAACTAGCATACGTCTCGTGCCCAACCGTTACCCTTAGGCCAGTGCCGCTTTAACTTTCAAATTGAACTCCACCCATGCATTCTGAATCGCATCCATTTCGTCTACGACTGGGGACTACCCTCTTGTACCGTCTAATTGTTTATCAATACAACTGATACTTACTTCTATTATTTTGGAGATGAATGCGTCAATATTTATCATAAAATCTGCTTTATAATAAACTGCCTCATTAGCCTAGTGGTTCTAAGCGCGACTGCTACGCTAGAGGTCTTGTGTTCGATTTCCAGGTCGAGCAAAGTGTTTTTTTTTCTTATGAAATTCTCAGTAGAAACTCGGAGTTAGGATTTGTGCCTGGTTTTCATTAGGCTCGCCCCCTATTACATGGGACTTAAAAACACACCGGCAAACTGCATTACCCTTCCGGGAATATAGACGTGAGGGTGTTTAAAAGCTGCTTATCATAAAAAAATTGTTTGCTATCATAACAAAAAAAAAACAAATTAATTTCTACGTTATATTTTACGTTAAAACATTGTTTTTCTACCAATTTACTTCATAACACGCAATTTCTAAACTAATAATTAAAATACGCAAAAGCGTTCACTTTCTCTTTTAACATTTTTTGTCTCTCTCTGTCGCGGGATGCGGGCAGCCAAATGAACCGATCGCGTGTTCCGCCATCATTCTTCAATATCACCCTGTACTCGCCCTTTGTATGTACAGGGTGCGTGCGGAAGTCCGGGCTGGGGGTACTGGACCGGGTGCATCTCACGGGTCCAGTTTGGGGGCTATTTGACGTGACTGTGGCCCGGGGAGAGATGGAGGTATATTTTTGGATAAGTGCACTCGATGTAAATAGGTTTTATTGATCAGAAAGAGTAACTGACGTGTTTGTATGATGTATGAACGTGGATGAGGCGAAAGGAGTATGTAAGGATCGTAGCAGGTATCGTGCTATGGTTTCTGCCTACCCCGATTGGAAACAGGAGTGAGTTTATGTATGTATGATCAGATAGAAAGCCAACAACATATTTCCCAACTATTCATTATTTTATCGCGTCTCAATTCTAATTATAAGCTTTTTTTACAGATGTACCTTGGAATCCGAATAGCAAATTTTAAAATTACATAAGCCACAATTATGTTGGCAATATATAAAAAAAACTCTTGTCATTATAAAAACAACAGCCTATATATAAATTGCGGCAGGTACGCGAGCCGCTGACGTGCGACGGTTAAAAACGAATTATAACGGAGCACCCTGTAGCCGGCCATTTGTCATGAGAGCCAGTGACGTGACCAAGAATAGCAATCGAGTCTAATCGAATTCCTGTTCAAGTATCGATTTTATATTCAAAAAACTATGAATATTTAGGTTTTGCTTGATCACATCGTGCTATACATACGTTCCGCTTTTTTGCTATGTCCTGTTGCAATAGGAATCATATTGACTAAACATATTTAACACTAGCTTTTGCCGTTAACTTTCTCTGCGTGAATTTTGTTGCGAATTCCTATTTTTTTTTATGTAGCCTACAATATCCCTATTCTTATTTAAATTAAATTTAGCTTACTTTTACAAAAGATTTTTCAGTAGTAAACCAGTAATTCCAGAGATTAGCTTGTTCAAATCAATAAAAACGTACTCTTTAGATTTATAATAATACTATTTATGTTTAGTGTCAATTTTATTTAGCTATGTTCATGTTTATGCTCATTTTATTTAGCTATGTTTCACATGATGATGATCATACGTCACCTACCTACAGCGTCCACAAAATGGCCGCCGCTCCCAACACCGCACCAACAAATGAACAACCCCTACTCGAATACAAACCATTCGATTAGTCCTCCTCGAAGTGTCCCATCACTCGAGTACGGGCCCCAGCACCGTATAGACCAAGAGACAGACTACTATTAATTTACAGAATAGTGAAACAAAGAGCGGATCTGACGGAATCATTAATTGTGAAACGATTGATGATTGGTGAATATAATAGACCTGTGAATGATATGCGCGCGTTATAGCATTAATTTTGATTCGTTTTGATTGATTGATTGAATTAATCAGCGGTAGGTTTGTAATTAGAAGCTCTAGTTTTATGAATGGATTTGGTTGAGTTCGGAAAATTATTGAAAATAATACTTGTGCTACTTATACTTAAATATCAAGGCTAGTTAAAAAAGTTAAAAAAATACTAGCCTTGATAAATATTTTTTTATTTATCAAGGCTAGTATTTTTTTAACTTTTTTATATTGTCTTTTTTACAGTGAAAAAGTTGTGCTTTTTGCTTATGAGTGCAAGATAGATTTACAAGGCAATAGTGCCAACATCGCGGCAGGGGACATCTTACGGTGAACGGTGTAGTATTTTATTAGCATTAAATTACAGTAAGAATATTTAATAAATTGCCCAACACATTTAAACCTAAAGAAAGGTATAATATAGATCCAAAAATAAAGCTGTACCTAATCTTAAAATGTTTTAAATCAGTAAAATAATATTTAAAGTCTAGCTTAAAATAACGTTTTTACTCCTTTATAATTATGTAGTGTTCTGTCCTATACAAACAGCATTCTAGCCTATCTCGTTTAATTTTAAATAGAATTTATAATTATATATTTTTAGTGCCCAGAATAGACGACATTTATATAACTGAATTGTATTTAATTACTGAATAATGGCACTATTATATTAATGCATAATTAACTATTAGTATTGTCAATTTAATTGATTTAATATAATAACTGAAATTAATAAATGTAAATAAATTAATTTATGTTGACACAGTAATGCTTGTAAAAGGCTGCTAAGGCATAAGTACCAACTAACCAAAACATTAACATTGTATACGCTTTGATTTTGACAGTTTACAGATCATTGACTGATCAGGCTTCTAGTATAAGAGGCAGGATTCACTAGTTCTTTTAAAAAGTACCCTAGCTCCCAGTCTACAATGTAATCCAGATGAAAACACATTTTTTCCAGTTACCACAGACTTAAACAAATAAAGTTAAAGTGTGGTTATCTGGCCTAACTATCAGCTAAGTCATTTTTAATTACCATCGTAATTGGTTCGCGTTAGTCGTTAGTTACCGCGGTGGAATAAATCTGAAAGAGCTTTGTGTTACCTATTGATGGCGGCATTCATTGACAGTGTTGGAAGAGCTGATTGTTTTAGGTTTTATACGTTTTTCATGAATTAGTATCGAGTTAAAAGTGATAGAGTGTGCGGGTTTGTCGAGTTGTGTTTCGGACCGTGTGTGGTGTGAATGAAAAAAATGTTTTTAAATATAATCGATATTTAGAACGCGTGCAGATACGAAGCAATCGAGTGACGTCGACGTACGTGTGGGTGCACCCCAGTGGTAGTGCTGAGGGATATCTCTTACTCTCTCAATAACAGCAGTATATTATTGACCCACTGCTGAACAAAGACTTCTTCTCATAGACAGAAGGCATGAGCATTGATCACCACGCTAGTCAACACGGATTGACGATTTCAAACTGATATTAATTTTAAGGTTTCTTCGCAATATTCTCATTCACCGCATGCCAATAAGCTCATTAAGCGTCCAAGTTTTGTTTATATTTTATTATGTATTTTTGTTATAATTTTTATTAAGGTTGAATAAAATGACACTGTATAATAAAAATAGAATAAAAAGGAGAAGGATTTAGATCTTAACTTTAAAAAACAGTAATATAACTAAATTCCTCTGGCACAAGTTTCTCCTACCCAGCGTTAGCAAGTCAATTGACCCGAAGAACTATATCCAGCATACCTAGAATAGACTCAAAGGCGACCGAAACTAATTAGCTTTCAACAAAAAGTGGAAAAAGGCAGGCAATTCGGTTCGATTCGGGAACTCTTCGCTACGGAGCTAGAACCGTTCAGATAGTAAATCTCAATACAGCCAAACGCGTTTAGACTTCTGGCGGGACGCCAAACCTTGGATTATGTTAATGCTGGATACGGTAATAATAGGCTTAGACGAAAATTTAAGGCGTTTTTTATCTGAAAATTGTGGAGGTTTATCCTTGATTACTACATTCTGGAATTTTCGGCTTTTTGCCAGGATCTGGAGCTGGGTAATTGTGCGCTCATTAGCAAGTTCAAAAGGAGTTTCTTCTTCAAAATTTAATGTTGAGTCGCTAGTTTTTTGACTATAAATGTCGTTCTTTTTATAAAACTAAACTTTAACTTAACTATACTTTTGTAATTTTTTGATATTTGTCTATTTTGGTTTCAAAATCCTTGAAGACTTATCATCATCATCGTCATCATATTAGCTGAACGGCGTCCACTGTTGGACAAAGACCTCCCCAAGATCGCCACAATGCGCTTATACCTACTTAAAACTAAGTGTTTAAAGTTAAATTACCTCTTTAAAAAAGTTTGTGAAAAGGACTTCTTTGGCGTCACCTCAACCCAGCTCTTCCTAAACTTTGAAATCTAAGACTAAACTCAAGTTAGCGCTCAACCGACGTTGAAATCCTTACAACACCGCGGATGGCCAATAGAGAGCAATACCTCAAACACACAATACATTCTCAACCTAATGACAACGTCAATAAAGTTCAAATTAGCACAACAACAGTAAGATAGCTCTCAGAATCAGATACGAGTTAATGAAATAAATGGATTATATAGCCTTTGTGGGCAGGCACAATGCAGTTTTTATTAGTTTGTGCAAGTTTATGATTTCCAATTCGCAATCAACTGTTTTTATTGAAGCTCTCTTTTAAGGGGCACTGCTATTCTCTTTTGCCAGAATTCAAATGCTTCTGACAATTTTAAAGGTTTAATAATATACTATGTGCCTTTCCATTTTATTTAGGTAGAAGTTTGTTTAGTTAATAGTAACGTTTATATTGTCAGTGTGCTAAAATTATTGGGTTCAATAATATCTACAATTTTAGTCAGACTGATAAAAAATTATAATAAAAAATAATTACTAAATCTATTTAGCATTAAAAACTAGCGCAGCGCTTTGACCACTGCGGGTTGTTCGAAAGAGATACCGCGCCCCCGGAACGCAAAGGGCACATGAAGGAACATAGACGGGTTTTAGTCAGTAAAAGTCTGACACTCCCTCCCGCCCCGCCCAGGGCGGGGGAAGTTATTTGATGATTTCCCGTCTATAAAAAAAAAAAAAAAAAATAGCGCTTTGACCAACTCACTACCAACACAGCTAAACCAAAAAGCTAGACCAAACTGGTAACATTCTGATCACGAATTTCCATGATCAATTTTAAAATAAACCAATTAGTACCACTATAATTCAGCCCTCCGGATCCCATCCCAAAATTAAATTAATTTGAAACAGCCACTAACATTTCCATACCACACTTCAAAGAATTTAATATAGCGTACCGCGTGACAGGCGGGGTGGGGGGACCGAGCTTACCTCGTAACCCGCGCACTGTCACACGTCAGTCATCATTCGTCACGCGTGCGGAACACACGTCAAAGATATTGCGCTCAGATTGCGTTTAATATCACTAGGGTGCAGTTACATGCGGGGTGTCGAATTTGAGTTGTTTGTTTTGTAAATCTGAATCGGTACTTGTTTTAGTAGGTAAGCTGAAACCTATAGATAGAATTTCTTTACTTGTGAATGGTTGATTATAATTGGAGTTTAGATAAAGAATATAAACATTAATTAATTTTATAATTATAATGATAAAGTAAAAGAGAACATAATAATATTAACTTAATTAACTGGCAAACAATATGAACCAAAGTAAAGAATACCTGGAAGGACTGTGGGGAGGCCTTTGACAAGCTGTGGAACAAAACGGGCTAGTTAAAAAGAAACCTAAGGTTATTATCTTGTTATCCCTAGTGGATTAACCGTCTATTAGTTGCAATATGCAACAACACAAATTGCACAATATTAGGTTCTTCAGAAAAGTCGGGTGCGCAGTACTCGTAACCGGCATGCTTGTATGACCAGATGTGTGAACGTGGATGAGGCAAAAGGTGCTTTCTGCCTAAAAAGGTGTGACTCTATGTGTGTATGTATGTAATTTCTTAAATATTTATTAATCATTTCCATTTTTTCCTAAATTAAAAAAAAAGAAACCTTTAACAAAATCGCCTTGCCAACAACAAATTGAAGTCTTACTGATCACCAAATCAATTGGCGTGGTGAAACAAAAAGCTACCTTCAGACGCGTCTTATTCATTTGAGCCTCTCCGAACCATTTACTAATTGAAATTCTAACAAAACCTTATTTCTTCTCCCTATTATTACAAAAATATTTTAACTCTGAAAAGAAAATTGTAGTTTTGAATCTCGCTTTGATTTTCTTTCACGGAATTATTTAAGCTGTTAAGCAGAATAAGCTGCCGTTATTTTTCTTTGATATTGTGAAGGAGCAAGTTGATTTTATACTTTAGCTTAGCGTTTTTCTAGTCGTTGTTAGGCTTTGTTTTATTACAAAAGGCCACTTTTTGATATTACAAATTATTTACTATTCTTTCAATCTAAAATTTATAAACGTTTCTATACCTATCGGTGCAGATGTAGTCAAGTAATGGTAGGTAGCTTTATCTGCGTAAGCAATATTTAGTTAGTTTAGGATAAATAAACGAAATAATGCTTCTGACCTATTTTCAGTCACGGCGGCCAATCTCGATGGACAGTGGCCAAGTCCACAGGAGATATAGTGCCCAAGCGTGAGCAGAAACACAGGTGCACTCCCTCTTCCCTCACTCGCAAAGTCCGATGAGACGGCAATCCGACACGACCGGGTAGAGATCAAACGCAGAGCCATAGGCTTTACGTGCTTTCCGAGGCACGGAGGTGTCACACCACCAACGACTAATGGGGTTACCCTATGATTTGCAGGTCCCACTTTCTAGAAGATGGAAACACTGCTAACTTAGTCAACTTGAATTTTGATAGAGAAACATTTTCAAATATTAATATTTGAAGCTGGTAACCCAAAGATAAGGAGCACAAACTTGTTCTGCTCGATATCGGCTAAGTATTTACTATCAGTGGGGATCAGTGACAGATGAGCGATTGTTGCAATTTATCACAGGCGCCGTGTCGCACCGCGTGCCCTATTCAGTATGTGGCCATGAAGTGAGCTACTTACTCCGCGGTCTGACGATTGACAGAAGGATGCTAGAAAATGGGAGCTTAAGGGCCGACGCTTATTACATGGTTGCTCGCAAAAGTTAATGTTGTTTTTATTGGTACTAGAGCTTATGTAATTACTTCTGTTTTTTTTTACACGTTAATGTAATAATTATGATATAATTATGTTTGTATGTAGGAGCCTGGTACATAAACTCAGCCATGGCCTTTATATCATTTCGTTACCCTGCAATCAAACAAAATCAACGTGTTTGGTCATTTCATAGATTCTGAATTCATTTTTACCCGACTAAAGCAAAGCCTAAAGAAGGGTTCTGGTTTTAGCAATCTATGTGTGTATGTTTATCTTTGTACACTTATATTGTTTATAGCTTTTTGGTGCCCATTTTTTGTCGAACAATATGAGTATAAAACGTATCATATTTCGTGGCTCCACTGCAAGCATATGTATGTCGCTTATGACATGTGGCTTGAATCGCATCGCACCTCCTCTGTGTAAAAATATATCGCCCTCATACGTTATCATTATGCCCTCAAGATAAAAATCATATAAAATTGTTTTGTTCCGGTTTAACATCAGATTCTGTGATTTTTTGCATTATCAAATGTGTCATGGAACTAGCGACTACTCATTTTCGCGGGCCACCATCATATGCACACCATTTCGCCTGTATTCCCCGAAAGGGTTAGGCAGAGGAGTACCATTTGCAGGGGCTGTGAGTTGTCTGAAAGAGATACCGTGCCCCCGGAACGCAAAGGGCACAAGAAGAAACATGGATGGGTTTTAGTCAGTAAAAGTCTGACACTCCGTCCCGCTCCGCCCGGGTGCCCTTCATTCCAAAAGCGAGTAGGTACAGTCGGTTGTCAACATTATCTGACCCACCCTAAACACAAACGAAATTGGACCCTCTGCCTATGAAAATAAGGTTTATTCAATTTATATGAGCTTATCAGTCAAGTGGTCGAGGACTCAATTAACAAATAGAATAATAATACACACACGCAAATTTGATCTTTATCACGTCAGCATTAGGTTAAATATTATAACAACTTGTTAATAATATAATTAGTGTAATAGCTTATTTTAATGATTTCGGTCAAGTTATTCTGGTCTCGTGGTCTGTGTATAAGACTGAGAATGACAAGTTGCGAGATCAAATCCTGCGACGAAGATTATTGTTTTGCTTACAATTTAGATTTTTTTCTAAAAGTATTTCTTGTATTATTGTAAAGAACTCTATAGACGGATAATCTTCAAATATAAAGTTTCTAAAATGGTAATACTTGTAATAAGTGGGTAGTTGAAAAATAAATATTTGTATTCATTGTAAAACTGGTATTCAAATGCTACTGACTAAGGGTATGCAGTGACAACGCGCAAACATATTTTACCTTGCCTTACTAAATTGCAAAAACAACTTCTCTTTACAATTTATTTTTTTCTATTTTATAGGTAGTTTTTTTTATTATCATGTCTTAATGGAGTGATTAAATAATGAAGGGATAAAATACAAAATAATCTATTTGCACTAGGATAAGGTTGGCTGCTTGTGCTGTGCAAAAATAAACTTTATTATAGTATACATATGGTTTAAATTCTTTAGTCTTGTGGTCACTAATCGTTGTTTACGTTCGAAATCAAGTTTAACCTAAATATAGCTTCTGCTCAGATGTTTCTTTTTTAATTATTTTATTATACTTTTTTTACATTTCTTTAATGGACAACGTATAGAAATAAAACTAAACAATTGCAAATTTAAAATGTTTATTATAACACTTAGGTAAGATAAAGTAAGTAAATGCTCACATATTTCCAAATTAATATACAATTTATATGAGTATGCCATAATCAAATTTAACCATTTATAAACATTAAAAAAGGCATGTTTATGCTTGAAAGTTTGTTATCGAGAAAATTAATTCATCTGTGAAATGCCTTACAGATTTATAGCTGCCTATGTGTAGTGAATAAACATGTCATTTAAATAGAAAAAAACTATTTATAACAATAACATCACCACGTAATTGGCAACATTTAAATGATTTAACAATCTATCCATTGAGCATTTACTTACATGGTGTGTTTAAAAATATCCTAGATTAATTAGTAGCGGAGTGATGGTGCACCGTTCCTTGTTACGTTCATCTTTGTTCGATTTAAATGATTTTTTTTCATCAGTGAAGATCACAACATTTTCTTCCCAATTAAAATTCCCAAAAAAAAATATTCCTGGGCAAAACGGACCCTTCTTCGCGATGAGCAGGTGTCAATGCTATTTTCTGTGCCGGTTTATAATTCCTTATTCCAGCAGCGTGTAAATGCCTTCTCACTGTTTCCACTGAAATATCGTGTTTTATTGCGGTTACACTAACGGGCAATCGCATTCGGGACTATACTTGATGTTTTTTGCCCCTTGACGAATCCGCTGAATATTTACTTTGTCTCCATAACGTCTTAGCTACAGTCGTATTTCTCTAAAACAAAAAAAAAAACATTTTTGGAACCGTTTATGTAACTTGTAAGGAGTGAATGTAATAGTAAAATAGCCAACTACGCGTTCATTAATCACAATCAATTAAATAAAATAGGTATAAAAAAAACACTTACTGCTATATTAAGACGACGACCAATCTCTCTAATTCCAACATTCTGCTCATGTAAAAATATGATTTTATGTTTGGTATAGTCATTAAGCTGCGACATGATGCTTTTTTACACCAAATTGCATAAAAATACTTAACGAGTTATGCGAAACGATTTACAAATGTGTGTGCGCAGTCACTGCTAATAGGCGTAGTGTAACTTTTGTCACTTAAGTAGACGAATTTATTATCTACCTCACGAAGCAAATATATGTGAACTTAAACTTTTTTAATTTACCCACCTGTTTACAAGATAAGTTATTAGGCGTAAGTCATATTGGTCGTTCTTTAATAATGCAAACAATATTGTAGAAATGAATTCAAATTAAAAAAGAAACTGATAACAGGTGGACTGTTTTCGAACCCACATGTTGTTCCTCGCCAATCCAACATCAAACCGCCAAGCCACAAGAACTTGTTAAGACTCCACGAAATTAAAGATTGGGTTCTAATTATGTAGGGTGACTTAAAAGGTTTTTAACTTTAATGTCAACGAGATAATGATTAAAATAGCTTAACAAAATGATATAATGCCGGTGGCTCCGACAACGTTGGGTGGGTTTATGCGTGTCTGTATTCATCGAGGCTCATATAAATTGAATAAACCTTATTTTCATAGGCAGAGGGTCCAATTTCCTTTGTGTTTAGGGTGGGTCAGATAATGTTGACAACCGACTGTACTAAACCAAGATACTTAGCAAAGCCGTACCCTGGCAACATGCTGTCAAAAATATTATAATTAAGAGCAGAACTTAACAGAAACCTTTCCTAATTATGAACTTCAAAAATATTAAGCAAAAAAAATTATTTTTATTCCAGTCTTTAATGGGCTTGACCCAGTTGAGACTTTAACAATTTTTACGTTTAAAAGTCCACATCTTTTACTTTTTTTGCGGAAGTTCATAAAATTCCACAAATAATGACTCCATAAATGATTGATAATGAAAAACTCGTGCTTTCCGACTGACTCACGTTAACTTTCTTCTGAGCTCTTTCTTGTGTTATTTCTTTCTTTCTTTCGTTTCCTAAATACTTATGGAATTGAATTAAAAAAGTTATTGAATCAATGAGTTAACGTTATTATTTTACGTGCCAGTTATCTGCGTACGTTGTGTTGTTAAATGTGACTTCATTAGAGAAAAGAGTAAAATTTTAGTAGGATCCATTTCTGCTTGTAAGCTTGTTTTGATAGCTATTAGCACACTTTTGTAGAATAACACAGGCTAAGTGTTTTTCCACGCAATCATTGACAGACAGTAGAATGTAATAAAATAATGACAAATGGTTTGAAAAAAAAATTGCCCTTAAAAAAAACCACTTAAAAAAATCATTTTTTAAAAAGAAAAACACTCTTTGCTGGTTAGTAGCTGGTGACAGAACGAAACTCAATCGACATGAAACAAAAATTCAATACTCTGCTGCTCAAGAATCAAACTTATAACCTTCGACTGCCACGCGTTCAACCGCTCACCAATAAACCGGTAAAAAGTCTAAAAATAGAAACATAATAATTCTCGGGCGTATCTTAATTATTTAGGTATGACTTCGACCCCTAAAGTTAAGTGACCCTTTTCACCTCGTTAAAATTGCGAAGACTTATTAAGTGTCAGTTTAAGGGGTGCCTTAACTTCGGCTTTACGAATAAATGAGTCAACGGCACAAATTATCATAAACGGTGGCTGATTCATACATTTTTCATGCTTAAATAATAATTTACTTGTAACCCTTCTGTGCGATGCAGATAGTAAATCAGCTGATTGGGGTTTTTTTTTCTTTGTTTCTACGTGGCTGTATTTATTATTTTTTGCTTTTATAAAATGTTACTTAGTAAAGAGGGTCAACAATTGGGTAGATGACACCACTAATCAATTGACGTACTTTTTATGAGCTGTCAAAACGCCATTCCCCCATAGATTTTCTATGACAATACTTAACTATGACGTCACTTTTTTGTCATCTCAATTCACTAACTATTTATTGATTTCAAAGCAACTAAAAATCGTTTTTTATAGTTATTTAAAAAATCATCGGGTTTTTAGTGCTAAAATTAAATGTTTTTTTGTGAAGTTGTTTCTTGAAATTATTGGTTAGTGGTGTCATCTACCCATTTTTTTTTGTATTAGCCAAACTTCTACGAGTATTTAAGTACACCCAGCGCACCCAGAGGTGTTATCCCCTCCACTCTACTCCCTCTTTTCTGATAGACTTTCTTAACACGAAGTTTAGACCTCATGCCTATAAGAAAAGTAGACATTATACTAAGGAATTTAAACCCCCTCGTTGGCCTAGTGGTCCTAAGCACGACTGCTACGCTAGAGGTCCTGGGTTCAATTCCCAGGTCGAGCAAAAAGTGTTATTGGGTTTTTCTCTGAAATTCTCAGTAGCAGCTCGGAGTTTGGATTTGTGCCCGGTTAATGGCAATAGGCAATTTTTAGAAAAATCCGAATTTTGGTAATTAAAATTTAATAAAAAAAAACGTATCACTTTACAGCCTGAAATTTTCTATGATCTGATAGCTTACTAATTGACCAACCTCTCTAAAGCTAAAAACTTTTATTATTAATTTTTTAATTACCAAAATCCAGATTTTTCTAAAAATAAAAACAAAGTAGATTTTCTCGAAAATGGAGGATTTTCGGCCCAAAAGTGATAGGGGTTAAATCATTCTAAATTAGTCATAGTTTCATTTCCCGAGAGGAATACGAGCAATTTCAAATCACCCTGTATAAAGGCATAACGTTGATCTTACCAGAAGAGGCTATGGCTTGCGTGAGTCTGCGGGCGAGGAGATGATAAAACATGAAAGTCGTAATTGAACAATAAGAGAAGAACAACGTTCCACGTGAGCGCGAGCGCAATCAGCTACTTCATTATCACTGTTTTCACAAACACGATATTCCAATAATCACATCCACTAATCAATACCATCTAAACTTATTCCTCGATGAATCCATCTGAACTTAAGTTTTGGCGGGCCGCCTTCTCAGTGCCTGTTGTTACGTCCAGTCACGGGGTCTCAACGGGAACGAATTATAATTAGTCTTGAAAAAAAAACATAGATGGCAGTATAGGTTACTCTAACAAAATTTACAACCACTAAATTGCGTTAAACGGCAGATTTTGGCTGAAGTAAGATTAGTAAATATTAACACTTCATTGCTCAAGGCTGATTTATCTATTTACATTCATAAACCACGTAATTTCGACAAAAAAAATAACTGAAAACTTTAACTTCCATTCGAACGTGATTCGAACCCATAGAATGATAAAGTCGTTAGATGCAGCTATCTGTTATCCATTTAGTTTAGACCTATTTGCAATAGATGGCGTTTTACTCAATTTTTACAATAAGGGTAGCAACAATCGTTATTAATTATTTACGTTTATTTACGCTTAGTTACTTCATTTATGTTTACTAATTTTTTTATAAACATATTACTTACAACTCAGATTAAAGAAATAGGCAGATAGAACGTGCGCGAACAACAAAGTGATAAGTACTAGTTTTTATTTATGTGTGCGCGGCTGATAAGTGGCGCCGTGTACGGACACGTGCATCTGTGTCCGTTTACGGTTGCCAGATATTGAGAAATACTCCCATATTTTTGTTCAGTTAAATTGTTCTCAAATATTGTACTACTATTTTTTTAAATTGGAAACACGATTTTGCTTTATGGTTATACCCAGATATCAAAAGCGTGTAGTATTTATTATTTAACAAATAATACGGAATAAAAGTTAATAAGTATGCGTAATTACTTACTACCTATTTAATTAATTTATATCAGACCAGATATAACACTTCATAACGCTTTTTGGTAATTTGTTTAATAAACTATTTAAGAATAGGTTTTTTAATTTAAAAAGATAAACAATTTGTTATAACAATAAACATATTTATTAAAATAATTATTATTTTACACACAATCATTAAACCCGAATAAATAATTTTTCCCGTCATAAACTAGCAACACAGACGATTTACTGTTAAGGTTTTGTGTTTCAAGTGAGCCGAAAATATTTTATGAAAAATAAATACCAAAACAATAAAAATAACAAGAGTTATCTGTGGAAACTGTGGAAAGATATTCCATCTTGTTTTCTTTGTTTTTGTGAACAACTTTTGCAGTGTTTAAACACACAAGACAAGACGGCATGTGGTAAATCACTAGAGACGTGTGAGCGAGACGGACGATGCGTAGTTTGGTACTGTCGCGAATTTGTATTCGCTTTTGATTTTGTATTTGCTTTGATGGACACACTCGCGTGTTCTGAGCGCTCTATCTGCCTATTTTTTTGATCTGAGACTTACAAGTAAAAAAAAAAATCCCGTCATGTCTGATTAAGACTTTTGTCCTTGTCACTTGTTGTTTAACAACTGACGAGTGTGCGTCTATCTGCTTCGAATGTGTTTTTATTTTCTTCTATGCGGCCTGACTACGAATTACGGATTTTGGAAACACCAGCCTATGACTTGACCTGGACCCTGAATACTGGATAACAACGAACCTTGCACATACGACGACCTAAGCTAGTGAATTTCGGATTTTGATTTTCTCCTCACTAGGAGCTGTGCTAGGAGCATTCTCTTGTAATGTAACGTTACAGATACGAATTTGAACATTACAAATAATATCCTTGGGGTCGAGTTAATAAAATCGAAAGTCATTACATTGACAACATTGCTGTATCGACAACGTTCCATCGACGAGTTAATGAATCGACAGTAGGTACCCAAAAACAATGGTACCTACGCTACATCTACAGTACTCCAAATCGATGGCACGGTGTCGATACAGGCAGCGTACTATCAATATTCTGCCGTGATTCTTTAAAAGGCAGCCTTCTGACAACACTGATTTCTGAAAAAACCGCAATAGCAGTCTTCATTTTGTTTTTTTTTACTAAATAAAAAAAACATATAAGTATGTCATAATATGTAATATTTCTTAAGCAGATTAATTAAAGTAAAAAAAACGTTAGTTTCGATTCCACCTAGTATTTAAGTTGACTCCTAGATGGCGTTGTAAAACTACTGTTTTTGGCAATTAGTGACTCGCCGGTACTGCCATCTATTGAGAAAATGGAGAAAAAAATATTGCCAGTCGAATTGCCAGTTTTAGGAAGGTCACATTTCTTTGTATGGGATTGGGTATCTGTATTGTAATCTGTGGTCCAGTTGACAGCTGTCAATTCGTTCTTTATTCTATTATGCAACATAAGGTTTCGTCAAAGAAGGTCTTTCGACGAGCCGACATATCTGTATATTATCCCTTGGTTTAATATTTTTGTAACCATCACGCCTGTATTCCCCAAAGGGTTAGGCAGAGGTGTACCAATGTACGGGCGTGACGGTGTTCTTTTTATATTTTTGTTAAAAATATGCACTCTTCTGCACCTGGGTTAGCGTGATTGCACTCGCTAAGAGCCATCTCCTGACCGAGCAGATTTTTTTTAAGACCTCCTCCTCCCCCTGTAGATTGAACAAACGGTTTGGTAGTTACAGAAAATGTGCGGCCAGGCGACACACAAACAGACTAGAACATTTAGCATTGGCAGTAATGGAATTCATTGAGCACATTCCAGGCCATTTTAGGGTTCACTGTAAGCAATCGTATCAGTGAAACACTTACTATTATTTAGAAAAAAAAGTTATGAAATCCGAGGATGTTAAGAATATTACTTAATGTGGCTTTATTAATGTATGCCGCTATTTAAAATTATTATTAGAATACGTACGTGTCGTATAATAAAACAATAATGTATCTGTCGGAGATGGTCATTAGTATGGACGCACAGCGAAGCGCAGCGAACTTCGTGCTACGGCGGAGTCTAGGGTGGGAAGGATCACTTATCTATCAGCCGTGGTGAAGACTATAGTAGTACCTCAAGACTTTAGGAACTGTCACTCGTTTCGCTCAGTGTCCGTTACGTTTCGAATTTGATTGTGAGTGTGAACTAAATAAAAACGTGATTATAGTGTAACCGCTGTTGCTCTGTCTCGATTACCCCGTTAAACGCCCGCACGATGGCTAATTATGATGCCAATAAGAACGAAGTTCCGACATATCCATACAAAATGTTTTATTTTTATTTTGCCTACCTACTTAGAAAAAGTAATACTTAGTGTAGTGTTACATAGTGGTATAGCTGCACCGCAGAAAAAAAATCTTTAAAACGGGTTTAAATGACTGCTCAAATTATATATAAATGGAGTACATTTCAGTTCAATTTTATACAGGATAAGTTTTTAACCAGTGCGTAAATTTTTTTTGGTAGTTCAGTGTCAGTAATAGAACACATTTCCGTAATTAGTTAAAAAAAAAAAAAAAAAATTTCATCCTTATCCGAGTTTGAAATAAGCAAAACATGGACATAATCTATTCGCCATACTATCAACGACAACTCTACTTGGCCGCCGCCCGGGCGCATGGCTGGGGTGAGGGGGTGGGGAATGCGCTAGCGCCGAGTGACAATAAAATATGGTTTTTAAGTATACATGTTTCGTAAGCGATAACTTTTTTTTTTAGTACTAAGACATATCAAAATAAAATATACGTGTTTAATAAAACGTGTTGAAGTTTATTATGGCAAAATTTACGCACTGGTTAAAATTTTTTCCTGTATAACTATTCATTTTAAAATTGATAAAAATACCTAAAATCTATAGTGGTCGTGCCAGAAAGGTTCCACCTAGCACGGCCATGGTAGATATGTTATAACAGCGAAAATATGTGAGTACATTTAAAGTACCACATTCAAATTAAGGTAATCATCCATGGTCGTGCTTAGGAGGATCACACAGGCAAATGTAGTTAATTAATCCCTGTGTTGATTGAGTAATTGGCTGAAAATCAGCGTACAGTGTGGAGCTCGGCATCGGCCATGGCACCTTCGGGGCCAGGCCCCCCCTGAAAACTACTCTAGATACGCCAATGTCTAGCAGGTACTGTGCTGTGACCACTCTCTTCTATTCTAACCTAAATCCTCTGAAAGTGTTAGTAGTATTTTCTATATCCAAATTGATATATATCTTCCCACGTGATTTTACTAACCAACTACTTATCAGAACTTTAATATCTTACTTTATAAACCCGTCATATAAATTAATTTAAATAATTAAGTAACGTTATAAAATTGCCAAATTAGTAACCCGATATGAAAAGAAAGCAAATTAATTTTGCTACAGCAAAGATTAAAAAAATTGCTATGGCACTTGGCATTCGTTACATCTTAATTCTTTAACCGGTGACAGCGACTACTCTTAAGGTCTAGAGATCTACCCACGTTTTAAAACGAGCAACTAGCTCCAACTTTTTGCCTTACTGACCAGACTCCTTAACAATTGAAAAATGTCTGTAATTGGGCAAATTGAAATAAATGCTTTGCCTTGTCTCTGGTCGTGTCTACCAAATTTGGGCCCTTATCACATTTATGTTTAGGTTAGAATTACAGTCTCATTCATCATCATCATCATATCAGTCGCAGGAGGTCGAATGCTGGACATAGGCCGCCCCCATAGATTTCCAAAAGGACTGGTTGGAAGCGGCCTGCTTCCATCGTCTTCTTATTGTAGTCTACAGACTATAAACTACTAAAATAAGGTTGGAATTGGCTAAACCACCCACAGTCTATACACTGCGGTAGATGGAGCCTCGGCTCGCAGCGAAATAAGACAATCCTTTTGCGTCACATCAAAGCGAATATTCGTTGGCGGCAGATTTCGCACAATTCAATAAATAATCGACCGTATGAGATGTGTGGCGCAAGTTGGAAACACTTTAGAAGGAGGCGGCGGGACGGGAGAGAGAAAGGAGGGTCCCCCGTCCCAGCGGCCGCCGCGGTAGACGATCCGGGCGTCGGGAGCCACGAGACGACTCCCGGCCACCGTAGACGCGGGTCTGTGGACGGTGAGCAATGGGTAGCTCACCGTCCGTACGTTCACTAGCGACAGACCGTGTCGACGGCGCGTTCGTGTTCCACGCGCGCCTCAAAGAGATGTCAGCAAAATTGGATGGGGCCACTGAGGGCCGATGCCTGCCGGGGCTGCGGGTTGTTCGAAAGAGATACCGCGCCCCCGGAACGCAAAGGGCACATGAAGGAACATAGATGGGTTTTAGTCAGTAAAAGTCTGACACTCCCTCCCGCCCCGCCCAGGGCGGGGGAAGTTATTTGATGATTTCCCGTCTATAAAAAAAAAAAAAAAAAAAAAAAAGTTGGAAACACTTTGAAGTTATTGTTGCTCATTATATATTATTTAGATAGATATTTGGTGAAAGGGAACGTAACTAAACCTTTTGGGTTCAGTACATGTTTCTAAATCTCAACAGGATTAAAATATTCGTCGGTTATTTAAAAAAACTGCTATTCCCTGTTCCATACAAAAGTGCAATGTCCTTCAAAGTCAAAATGTATAGAACAGCTATTTGTTTTTTTAATAACCAACTAAAATGTTTACCTCTAGATTCATGTTCTGAATCCATTGTATAAAAGTTTTTGTTACTAGGTCCCTTTCCGCCATTACCCGTATATTCTTGTATCAGAACACAACTGAAATTGTATTCTAATTAGCAGGATCTTAGGTTGGTATTTTATCAGCAACATTGTTATTGCTGCTAGATTTTCGTTGCTTTTAAAGTGTATGATTTCCAAAAGTAACATTTTATTGTTCGCTGACTGAAAATTATGCCAGCGCCAACTATGTAAGAGAAATAAGCGCTTTGCAAGCAAAATACCCTTCTAAAAACAACACAAGTCAACGTACTGTAATGATATCGTGCGGTCTTGATATTTTCGTCATTATGCCCTACGTAATAGAGCTATCGTGTGTTGAGTATATATTCAACTCATTTATAGCTGGCTGGATGTAATATGTTTCCTTCTTTAATTGTGAGCTGCCATTTGTTTCTTCACCCATCCCTACCGCAGTGCCAGTGTGGAGCACCATCACAGGACATGCGTCACCACCTTAGTTGCCCGTCGTGCGCAGCCACCTGCACCATCCAAGATCTAAACGAGGGCAATGATAGAGCTGTACAGGTTGCTCAATCCTGCTCGAACAAAATTTGAAACGAGTCATTCGAAAAGAAGAAGATTTGTTTCTTGTGCATTTATCAGTTAAACTCCAACCGGCGTTTTGTAAGAGTGAAAACGCTACCGCCCATGCCTTAATAGCTCATTTTTATATAAAAATCCGTGTGTATGTCGGACCTGCATCCAATATCCGTGTGTCTGTCCGAGTTTAGGAGCGAGTGCGGGTGACGGCCGCGATTATTTTGTACCAGCCGACGTTCCAAAAGGGTGCTATTACGCTAGCCTTGTGTTTTGCGGTGTAAGCAGGATGGCAAATGTTCGGTGAGTTTAAGGGGATTTTTTTTTTTGTGATTATTTCAAGAAATAGGTTACGATGAGTATTTGTAAATTTAATGTTTAATGGAAAAGGCATGGTTGGTGCACTGGTTGAGCGTTCGTGTCGCGCGTTCGAATCCCGCACGGAACAAATACTATACTTGTATGGCCTAAAGATAGTTGGTTGCTACAGTTCTGGCTGTTTGTGTATGTGAGTTAATACGTTTGTAAACGCGCCCGCGATACATGAGAAATTTCTCAGAGGGGGGGGGGGGGGGGGGCAACAATACATAACATACCAATATGTTTATTGTTTCAGCCCAGTGATAAAAGAATTTTCAATTCACATGTACCTATTTTTTATGTTTATCATGCACATTACTAATATCGGTGAAGAAAACATCGTGGAGAAACCTGGATTTATAATACAATTAATTTGCCAATCCGCATTAATGGCTAAAGATCAATTACGCGTGTCTTCTTCGCATGAGAAGAGGCTTGAAGAGGCATTTTTATTATCTAGATATGTATGGTGATACGCATTAAATCAATATTAACTTAGTTAATTACGTAAAAACTGAAACTTTGTTACTAAGTTTGAGTTTTTACGTCTTAAAATACCCAGTCGGGTCATAAGTTCTGTTAAAACCTTATTATTTTAATTTTCGAATACTGGCTAGATAAACGTCGACTATTTTTAAAAGTAGATCATTTGCGCTTGCCGAAAATAAAAAAAAGAAATTAAATTTTATTCATTTTTAAATATGGAGTGGTCGAAGAAGGAAGATAGAGTCGCTGTTATCGCGTTGCACCGCTGTGGTTACGCGCCAAAAGAGATTTTCAACATTCTACAAAAACTGAAAATAACACTACAGTTTGTGTATCGCACTATCAAACGATACACTGAAGATTCAAGCTTCGAAGATCGTGAGAGGAGTGGCCGACCTCGTACAGTTAGAACACCAGCGGTCATCAAAGCAGTAAAGGCGCGAATTCAACGAAATCCCGTGCGTAAGCAAAAAATCTTAGCCCTTCAGATGGGGTTAAGCAGAACCACGGTCAAAAGAGTGTTAAATGAAGACCTGGGACTGCGAGCTTATCGTAAAAAGACCGGACATTTTTTAAACGAGCGTTTGAAAAAAATTAGACTGGAAAGATCCCGCGCTTTGTTACGGCGGTACGCGGGAAAAAAATACCGCGAAATTTTATTTTCAGATGAAAAAATTTTTACCATCGAAGAAAGTTACAACAAACAAAATGATAAGGTGTATGCCCACAGCAGTGAAGAAGCGAGCGCGCGTATTCCAAGGGTCCAGCGAGGGCATCATCCTTCCTCACTCATGGTTTGGCTTGGAGTCTCATATTCAGGCTTAACTGAGGTGTTTTTCTGTGAAAAAGGTGTGAAAACCAGTGCTGTGGTGTACCAAAATACCGTCCTAACGAACATAGTAGAACCTCTTTCTCAAACAATGTTCAAAAACAGACATTGGATATTCCAGCAGGATTCTGCACCAGCTCACAAGGCACGAAGCACGCAAAACTGGTTGACCGCCCATGAAATTGACTTCATCGAGCATGAAGACTGGCCCTCTTCTAGTCCAGATTTAAACCCGCTAGACTACAAGATATGGCAACATTTGGAGGAGAAAGTCTGCGCTAAACCTCATCAGAATTTGGAGTCTCTCCGAGCATCTCTGGTTAAAGCAGCGGCTGAAATAGATATGAATGTGGTGCGTACTGCGATCGATGATTGGCCGCGCCGATTAAGGGCATGTATTCAAAATGGAGGGGGGCATTTCGAATAATGTAAATAAAATTTTATTGTACATTTAATTATCTTTCATTTCATATATAATTTTTAAATCATTCTCAAAAAGTATATCATTAATTACATTGAAAGTTTTTGACAGAATTTATGACCTGACCATGTATGGTATCATGAAAAGATCACTGAAAATACCTAAGAGTAGTTATAGCAGTAATAACAATAGAATAATATTCTATTCTGACTAATAGCATAACAGACCCATTACTCTCGAGACTTAAAAAAAGAACACAATTAATTCATAGTTTCTTACTACGCCACTTCCCAACTCCACCGCAACATTATAAAGAAGCTGCAACTTAAAATATCTTAATAAAAACTTTGCAATATTTAATGAAAGTGGAATTCCTAAGCAGAACACCTTCATCAAGAGAGAACTTTTCTGCATGATTTTACCATAATATTTTACATATTTAACAGTACACTCGAGTCGATGGGGCAACCCTACCGGCTACCGTAACCTCATATATTTGCCTCTTTGACATAAAATACAGCGACCTACTAATATATTCACCTATGGGCTTTTTAAAGGATAAACCGCAGGCAGCTGGGTATGACCGTCAATTCAGTGGCGGAGTAAGAAGGGGCCGAAAGGGCAGCCCACCCCGGGCCCCCCATTCCTGGCGGGCCCCAAATCACGAAAAGTTCTCCTAATCAAGTCCTAGTGAAGGCTAAGAGGCTGTTTGGAGTCAGTTGGAGGCCCCATTGATAGAAATACAAAACGACCTCAATTGAATTATTTATAAAATTTTACCAAAATTCAAAAATAGTATATCATTTAGTTTTTCCGCCCCGGGCCCCAGACTGGCTAAGTCCGCCCCTGCGTCAGTTAGTTATTTTTAGAAAATTTTAGTCACAATATGTTAGCGTAATGAGGCGGTGAGCTCTCTTGGCTTTGCTTGTCATTACAAAGTTTTGGGGAACATGTAGGTCCTACCTTTTTTATGTCTTTGGATAGCAAACACGCTTGCGACCCACATGGTCGCTTGCCTTCCAAATGTGTTGCCATCCCAGAAACAAAGTTAAAATGTCTCATGTGCCTGTAATGACACCGACACCCTTTAAACCAGAACACAGCTACGCTGCTTTGCGGCTGAAATCGGTGTGGTGGTAGTACTTTACCGGACAATCTCCTTCACAAACAGCTCTACTTTTTTTAGTAACTTATACATTTTTTAGTATGTCAATAAATTAATAGATAAATAATTTTCTTTATTTTATATAAAAAAGGTACATAAAAGGTGTTAAATAAGGCTTGCACATATTTCGCTTACTTCACCATACCAAAGATTATAATTATTAGGTAGGTTAGGTACCTACAATAATTCTTATTAAGTGCCTACTCATAATCATGTAACATAAAAATACCTCAGAATTAAATTACTGTAGCCACCTACCAAGGTAGGTAGGTGAGAAATAACTTTAACGCTTATGTTCCTATGTATACGCATTCCAGTAATTACAGTCAACATTCATCCTTTTATTCCCCTTTTCTTTTTTTTTGCAGTCAAAACATATTCTAGAGTAAGGCCTACTGAATCCTCCATACAACGCGACGCTATGGCAGTTAACCTATCAGTTTAACCCATCGCCATATTGTCGAGCGATGTCTATCAGCCGTATCTCCCCTGCAGCCCGTGATCTATGGTTCCCGTCAGCCGCCTGCTCCCGCACTGACGTCTATCAATCGAACGGATAGAAGTCGGTTAAATTTGACGATAGCAGATGAGTTGACAAAGATTAGTTTCAAATGAAAATAAATTTAGGAATAAAAATTACTTTACTTTTTAACGGATAAATACGAAATCGAATATCGAATTGCCTCGTTGGCCAAGTGGTTAAGTGCGACTGCTACGTGAGAGGTCTTGGGTTCGATTTCTAGGTCAAGCAAAAAGTGTTATTGGATTTCTCAGTAGCTCGGAGTTAAGATCTGTGCCCGGTTAATGGCAATAGGCTCGCCCCCTAACATGAGACCTAAAACATACCGCCGGACTGTGGGTGTACACTTTTACATCACTGCCTAACCCTTCGGGGACACAGGCGTGATGTTGTTACAAGTACAAATAAAAAAAAAAACTAAAATACCTTTACTTTTTTAACTGTTACGAAACAATATGAAAGCAAGCTTGTTGCCTGTGTTGGATAAATTATTACAAAAATAATTTTAGAATTAAATTAGTTGTTCTAACAAAAATTCGTAGTAGGCAAGATATAAAGTTCCCTTATTACAGTATCATAATTATTCTAGGCACGCAAAAATAAGATAAAAATACCTAAATAAACCCTTCTTTGTTTAAAAAATTAAGGACGATTATGTAAACTCAAATATGTTTTAATTTAATACGTTTAGGGTCAAGGTCGGGTTTTAAACAAATAAAAACCTTTTATTTTCTGACCTTGTTTTAATGTTTATTTTTTACAATAAAACTGTTTATTTTTCTGCTTGTTTTTCTGCCTGAATAAGCAATTAACGGGATAAACAGAATGGGACCAAAGCTGCTTTAGTACCGTTATTACTTTTTAGGGTCCTACGCACATATTAAAATTGTTGTTTAAATAAAAATGAGCTGTAATTTGGGATATTCGAGGTTACTAAAAAAGTTCGTCTGGAAACCAGTATTTCTGCCGCCAAATAGCATGCCAAATACATACATATTATAGATAAATCACACCCAGACACAGAACAAACAATCATGCTCATCACACAAAGTTTGTCCTGGGTGGGAATCGAACCCACGACCTCCGGCTTTGCAGTCAGGGCCACTAACCACTAGACCAACAGGCCCGTCGTGAAATTTATTAAAGCCTATAAAATTACAAGCTCTATGAAACTATTAGCTCGTATGTAAGGTAAGAAAGTAAGAAAGAAAAAGACAAGATTAAAAAAATATAGGTATATTGAAGAATATTTGTATGCAGGATTATTGTAAGCTGAAAAACTACTAAGTATGTATATCGTTAATTTTTTTTTTTTTTTTTTATAGACGGGAAATCATCAAATAACTTCCCCCGCCCTGGGCGGGGCGGGAGGGAGTGTCAGACTTTTACTGACTAAAACCCGTCTATGTTCCTTCATGTGCCCTTTGCGTTCCGGGGGCGCGGTATCTCTTTCGAACAACCCGCAGCCCCGGCAGGCATCGGCCCTCAGTGGCCCCATCCAATTTTGCTGACATCTCTTTGAGGCGCGCGTGGAACACGAACGCGCCGTCGACACGGTCTGTCGCTAGTGAACGTACGGACGGTGAGCTACCCATTGCTCACCGTCCACAGACCCGCGTCTACGGTGGCCGGGAGTCGTCACGTGGCTCCCGACGCCCGGATCGTCTACCGCGGCGGCCGCTGGGACGGGGGACCCTCCTTTCCCTCTCCCGTCCCGCCGCCTCCTTCTCCAGCATTACAGCTTCGCAGAAGGAGGCGACTGCTTCCCATTCCCCCTCGCTCCGGACCATGGCCTGGACCAGTGCCGGACGCGAGAGGGCGCCGCCGCCGATGGCCGCCTCGAGGACTCGGCGGTGCTCAGCCCAAGCAGGGCACACCGCCAAAGTATGCTCCACCGTGTCCTCGGGGATGTATATCGTTAATACGTACAAAGTATTATGAATTAATAGTTGTCGATTAAACTATTCAAAGATACAAATATTAGGTGGAACTGGATGAATCATATTTCAACAAAGAATTAAATAGTGTGTGAACCTGGTCCATCTTATTATTACAGGCATATATTTCTATTGCCACCTTTCAGCAAAATTAAAAACGACGTACCACAAAATCATCCAAAAATAAGGAACCACAGCAAAGTAAACTCCTCTAAAAATACCCCAATACCTAGCCGGGTACCTACCTACTGAGCGCCAAGTGAAAATGTTCATCGATCTAACTAGCGAGTAATCAGAGCGCTTTGATCCGCCGTCAAAGGAATTGCTCCAATCAGCGACGACCTACTACCACTAGGTATGTGCTGATTAAAAATATCTTTGATTTTAGGTTGCACGGTCATGTAGGAATGTATTGTGTGATATTTGTCGTTCTAATAGGGAAGGTTTTCTTTTGTTTTTATACGTATGTGTGGCGTTGTTAGTTCTCCTTCGTATTAGGAAATGTTTAGAAGGAAAATACGGGTTGGAAGAGACATTGTAATTAAATCTTTTATGGATTTAGTTGGTATTTATATGTTTCTAGAAGAGCCACACTTTACGTAGGATATTAAAAAAAAAATTGCCGTTCCATACAAAAGAGCAACACCTAAACCGTCAAAATGTATTGTATTTGACGGGCCTGTTGGTCTAGTGGTTAGCGGCCCTGACTGCTAAGCCGGAGGTCGTGGGTTCGATTCCCACCCAGGACAAACTTTGTGTGATGAGCATGATTGTTTGTTCTGTGTCTGGGTGTGATTTATCTATAATATGTATGTATTTATAAAATTATATAAGTATGTATATCAGTTGTCTGGTTACCATAACACAAGCTCTGCTTAGCTTGGGATCAGATAGCCGTGTGTGAGTTGTCCCAAGATATTTATTTATTTATTTATTAACAGTTGATTCTTTTGAATAACCTACCCGATGATAAATTTAACCAATGAAGGTATGTACTGGAAATCGATAATAAAAGTTTTCGATACGTTACGTTTTTCCACCGCTTGTGTTTAAAAGGTGATTGAAAGAGATAAATAGATCTCTACGCGTGGTATCAAAACTCACAACCTCTTAATTTTATATAGCGAAACGTTTTCACTTGATAATTAAAAAGGCATCAAATTGGCTTCGTTAATTAGAATCTCTTAATTGGTATAAATACATGTGAAAAGATACCTTATACTAACCTATGACGTCAGAATACTGCTTTTGTATAAATAAAATAAAATTGAAGTGTATTTTTGGAATGTCACACTGTAGTTAATTTTTTTAATTTTTGTCTTTCTTTTAGACTGTTTCTTCCGGCTCATCTCCGAAACGATTGGACCGAATTTCACGACATTTTCACTGGCAGATAGCTAATACTGATGAGGAGTAACAAAGGTTACTTTTTGTATGTACTGAAATATGTACATATTTTCTTCATTGATACCTGATTTAATAAATACAACTTTCAGACGAAGAATTCGAATTTTGCGCTTAAAAAATAAAACTTCACAATAACCTACATTCACGTGCATGAAGTCGCAGGCAAAGTTAGTTAATCAATAAATTTAAATTTTCGAATAAAAACAACAACAAAAAACTTAGCAGCCCCTCAGAGGCGCGCGTTATTTATAACGAGCCGACGTCAAAATGACGGTGTGACGTCAGGTGGGCCGGGACGCGTACACTCCAAATATTCATTGAATTTATGACGTGACGCTATGAAACGCGCGGTTTTTGTATCGCGTAGTTTACAATGCTTTTTTTTTTAAAGACGGGAATTCACAAATAACTTCCCCCGCCCTGGGCGGGGCGGGAGGGAGTTTCAGACTTTTACTGACTAAAACCCGTCTATGTTCCTTCATGTGCCCTTTGCGTTCCGGGGGCGCGGTATCTCTTTCGAACAACCCGCAGCCCCGGCAGGCATCGGCCCTCAGTGGCCCCATCCAATTTTGCTGACATCTCTTTGAGGCGCGCGTGGAACACGAACGCGCCGTCGACACGGTCTGTCGCTAGTGAACGTACGGACGGTGAGCTACCCATTGCTCACCGTCCACAGACCCGCGTCTACGGTGGCCGGGAGTCGTCTCGTGGCTCCCGACGCCCGGATCGTCTACCGCGGCGGCCGCTGGGACGGGGGACCCTCCTTTCCCTACAATAGGATGCTAAGGTGAACATACATAATAACGTGGCAGAAGTATAACCTTAGCGACGTTGCCAATGTGGAAGATAGACCTAGCTTAAATAGGTCTATCTTTTATCTCCACATAATACTTATATTATCATTGTATTTTGGCGATTTACTGTGCTAATAATTTATTTCGTTATTTACTCAATACTAGCAATATATCCCGCCGTGTCACCCTCTTTTAGTTACTTCTTTGGTTACTGCTCCGCTCGTAGCTTGATGTTCTCTAAATTTAAACCTGCCGCATAAATCACTCTATCTATTGCTGAAAACTGCATTCAAATCCGTTGCGTAGTTTAAAAGATCTAAGCGTACGTACAGCGGGATGGAGTTTTTATTATACTATTTTAAGAAGTGCATTATAATCTAACAGTTTAATATCTAAGACTATTTATTATGGAACAGAATGACTGTACTAAAAATTCTAATAAAATATTTTTTACATGTTTATGCAAATTTCTTTCAGCATCACACATACTATTCAGTGGCCCTTTTCTCATTACCAAAAAATACTATCTATGAATTTAAAAAATATTTAAACTAAACACCGCTAGATTCGCGGCCCCACACGACTGTCACACATCTTTGCAACTCGGGGGAGTAGAATAAAATATTGAGTTATATTTAATAATCCCGTTGTATCGAGAGTGCTCCGGCTGTACTTTATACCAAATGAGCTACTTTATAACATGACACAACTTGTTTTTCTACACATGCTCGTTTGTTTTTAATAGAAAAACTTTACTTCAAAAATACCTTCATAAATTATTACGTAGATTTCAGGATGTAACATTCGAATTCGGCTAGTTCGAACCAGTCCTAACAATGCCCGTCCAAGTCATATTGCCACCTCTTCTTGGTCTGGCCTCGGTGAGGCCACCTTCAGGCATCTATTGTATACAGACTTTCGTCCAGCGTTCACTGTGCATGCGATTGATGTGACCCAGCCAATGTCACATGACCCTTTTTTTGGTGCCCGTTGGAAATCCTATTGGAATTCCTTAGGCGCGGAGGTGATCGAGGAGCATGTCGGATTCATACTAGCTAAATCCACCGCGGTGTTCCACCTCTGCCTATAGCCAGGGGTGCGGGATTCGCATAAGCATTCACCGCTCCGATCTCATTCGAGCCTGACAGCCTTTTTCCCCATCTATAATCCCCGTTTTGGATCGCAGCAAGATGTTCCGTATTCTGGCTGTTCCTTTTAACCCCATAATGTTGAAATCCATTGCTGCTTAGCAAACTTCAAGGCGGGATTATTGTTACTCAGTAAGTGGCAATACAGATGTATTGCTCAATCAAAAGTACCAGCTTCTGGCCGCGACTGCGTTGGCGTCAAATTTGATATTATATTATCCTACGGGAACCGTTCGTTTTTCTGGAATAAACACTGTGCTACGTGTTATTCTACACTACAATCTATTTCAGTGCGAAATTTCATCTAGATCCGTTCAGCCGTTTAAGCGTGAAAGAATAACAAACAGGTTTGTGAAAGTTTGTGAGAATGGATGGATGGACCATCCATTACATTCACAAACTTTGGTATTTATAATATTAGTAGGATAATTGCTTAATCTGCCTCTGTAAACGATGTGGGATCTAGTTGTATTTCTCCAGGAACAAAACTATGTCAGGCATAGAACGGTGTCAGGCTAAGTAAATAGAGCCGGTCGTACACGATCGTGCTGGGTCGGCGTCGTCGTCGCGGGCGCTCGTGTGTGATACTGCTATTGCCTGCAGTGACGCAGAGCTACGAATATATTGAGCACAGTTTGTATAAGTTATTTAGGTGCATAGTGTCAAGCACCTAAAACCAGCAACAGTAATTTTGTATTTAATATAATCTTTTGACATGAAACGTCCTTAAAATCACATACTTACGGATATCTACTAAATCAGAAAAGCGGACTGTAACGCCAATAAAATAAGTAGGTTTATAATACTAGAAATAGGTTTTAATCTACACTTAAAGTGAGTCTTGGTTAAGGCATCAGTCTTCCAAAAAATTTAATACAAAATTGCATCTAAAGAATTTGTCGAAAGGAAATTAAAATCTTCGTTATTCTATTCCTACTACAAACAGTTCTGCTTCACGCTTAAACTTTCAAAAGTATGTTCTAGTACAAAATACCTCATCTACCCTCTTCCCTTTCGCCTCCTCACTGCAGTAGCAAGGTATAACGGGTGGTTCCGCACGTTCGAACCAACTACTTCGACTAGTTACCGCTCAAATACTAACTTGCAGCTTTCTATATTTTATTGTGGCAATACTTTGCGATATTCCTATAGACTGGGTCATCCGTCGGTCTATTGTGGATAACGGTTCTGTTTATCTGTTGGTGTAAGCAGTTGACTTGCATTTTGCTTGTACTATGAAAGCAACTGACTCTAATTTCTCGGATATTGTAGATGAGTTTACAGACATATAAACTTACAAACAACCAGACCCGAACCAACTACCTGCGGCAACTAACTAACGGCAGCACAAATATTTGTATCGCACGGAAACCGAACCCGCGACACTCATCGCTGAGCATCAGCTACAAACGTGTCGTTGAAATATAAACGACTAGCTTCTGCTCGCTACTTTGCCTACGTAGAGTTTAGAAATAAGCCAAAGTTTAAAATTATTCCACGGGAACGCAAAAACGGGATATGTGTGCCAAATTGCAGCTACCTCCGTTAAGCTGTTTAAGCGTGTGAAAGAGTAGTAACAAACATCCGTCCATCCATCCCCAGAAACATTCACGTTTATAGTAGAGTAGTTTAGTCAGATGAACAGTGGAGCTATGCCTGATCTCTCCCCAGTCGTGTTGGATTGCCATCCCATCGGACTATGAGAGTTAGGTAAGAGGGAGTGCACACAGGT
Source organism: Caradrina clavipalpis (assembly GCA_932526535.1). Lineage (NCBI taxonomy): Eukaryota > Metazoa > Arthropoda > Insecta > Lepidoptera > Noctuidae > Caradrina > Caradrina clavipalpis. Next base: position 14,886,187 of record OW052104.1, on the reverse strand, counting down.
GCACTCCTCAAGTCTTCATTGACCGCTATGACCAAAATCGGTCTCGAGAATATTATTAATTTCAGATATTAAATGACTTGAGACGTATAAACTTTTAAAGAACTCATGCGACAGTGACATAATGCTTAAATATTATTTCAGAAGTTCTAAGTAGTTTCAATATACGTTCAACGCTTACGGAACCCCAAATAAAAAGCTGTGGACTGTCAAAACCACATGACGTTATGGGCATCAATCTGTGATGGATTGGGCGCTGCTACGGTTTGATCGCGCAGATTCCCTCGGTACCTACAGTTTTATTTTTCCAGTGTACGTACCAGGTTTTGGTGCATGGAGTAAAACTTTGCGCAATATAGAACCTTTAGTTGGTAATAAATAAGCATTTGTTTAGCTTAAAGTTATGGCGCATAGCATTAAATAACAATACTAGCTGGTAATTATTATGCTATATTGCAGGGCAATTTTCTCATTTTAGTAAATAAGGGGGTGAACAAATTAAGTACTGCTACCTGCATTATCTAATATCTAATTGCATACTCATCGTATTCTTATTAACTACAAAAGAATTAAAATAATAATAAATCGTTTATTTAGTAAAAAGATACATTTTCAATTTTTTTGATATAGGATATAGGTGATATAGGTTGAACCTGTGCTTTAGGCCAGAATATGCTTACTGTGATAAATTAACAATCTCTACATATTTAAAACAAAGTCGTTTTCCGCCGACTGGATGCTTAGATCTTTTAAACTGCACAACAGATTTTAATGCGGTTTCATCAATCGATAGAGTGATTCAAGAGGAAGGTTAATACGTATAGAATATCACGCTACTACCAAAGGAAGTGGAGCAGTAGCCAAAGACGTAACTGAACGCAGGTGACACTGCGGAGTGTAGGTATAGCTAGTAAATAACATACCATCATGCCTGTATTCCCCGACGGGTTAGGCAGAGATGTGTCAATGTACACCCACAGTCCGCGGTTATGTTTTAGGTCCCATGTAATAGGAGGCGAGCCTATTACCATTAACCGGGCACAAATCTTAACACCGAGCTGCTACTGAGAATTCCATAGAAAAACCCAGTACCCAACACTGTTTTCTCGACCTGGGAATCGAACCCAAGACCTCTAGCCCAGCAGTCGGACCACAAGCCATATAAACTAGAAGCTGTTACGAGCCAATAAACCACGAGCCAATAAATTATAAACTAAAATCAAAGTAAAAGAAGAGCAGTAGCAGTAGTAGCAGATCTGCAGGTAATTTTAAATCCCCCAATCTTCTACCAGAATAAAAAAACACAAGAAACAGCAAGTCTATTAAAAACAAAAAACAACTCTTAAAAACATCTTGAAACATCGTCAAGAACAGCGAAAATGAATATTAAATAAAATAGACTCTCCAGTAAATAGGTCAACATCGCAACATTTCATTTGGCGGGTTAATAACCAAGAGATCATATTATAAAGGAGGTAGATTCAGCGGCGATTACACGTAATAACACCGCAATAAATATCGCGAAGCCACTTCAGGTAACCCTCGAGTGGGACCGGCCAGGTGTGGTCTAAGGCATAGGCGATGTCACCGTACTGTAATAAGAGGTTTTGACCAAATTGGCCCTTTTACTGTTCAAACTATCAGTGCTATTTTGTATAAACCTTTCTCTGTAAATTTAGGTGAAGTAAAAAGTCAATTCCTGGCATTCATTGAAATGACAGCTCACGTAACCGAAATTCACCGAGGGAGATTTTTAGACAGACTGTCGGAACAGAATTTTATCATTAATACTTTATCGGTATGCAGTGTTGCCTTGATTGTTAAGAAACAATAAAAATCTCCTAAGTTTTAAAACTACGAAAAATAAAAACATTTTACTAAAGTAATTTAATGCGCAGCGCATGCGGTGGCACGCCTATTAGAGCTATTTATTATTTTATTATAGACTAGTTCCGAACCGCGACTATGTTCACGTAGTTTTTAGAAATAACCCAAAATCGTAAATTATCCCATGAGGACACAATCACCCTGTGAAAAGAAAGATATCATACAACATCTCTATTTGTGCCAAATTTTATCTAATTTCATTCAGCCGTTTAAGTGTAATAGATCTCCATCATCACAAAGTTTATCAAGTTTATCACCAATTAACTGATTGACTCCTTTACACTACAAAAATGTCTGTAAATGACTTTGATTATAAAACATTTATATCCTTTTTATTTTCTCAATACTTTTATATTTTCATCAAAGTCAAAGTCAAATCATTTATTTCAATTAGACCATGAAAAGGCACTTTTGAACGTCACAATAATTAAAACTAATGAATCTAGTTGAATGAATCCCCGCTGTCGCTTATGCCTTACCCCGCACCATATCAGAGCCGGGTACCGTCCGCTCAACACGATAATTCACCCGGTAATTAGCACTCGTAGTCGTCGTATTCCAACAAAAATGTCCGCCATATTCCAACTGTTTTGTGAAATTATTTTTTATTCATGATTCAACCCGAGTTTTTATCTTAACAAGGATCTTACTTGACCGCGGTACTTGTGGAAAATTCCACATAAAAAATAATTAAACAATTATTTTTAACTATATTCTTCTAATTACTTTATTCTTTTTGGTACCTAATGCTCTTTTCGTGTTCGAGTGTACCTACTTATGAATCTACTAACGACTTTAAATTCTACGTATATGCAGATGTGACTGAAAAGAGGCAGAGAAACTGCGTTCTTAGACCAGATTTTTGGAAACCAGTCTATTTTTTTAAAGTTTCCTTCGGTGAATGTAGGATGAGTAGACTATCATGTCAAGATTGACAGTTTACCCCTTGATTTTTACTAAGTATGGAGTGCTATTCTAACCTAAAGACCTAAGGGCCTTTAACCAGATCATCAGTACAAACTACCATGTATGTATCTACGTGATAGCTACTGATAATATATCTAAATGACGTAAGAGTCTATGCGCCAACCCAAAAGTGTAAGCAAAAACGCACTAACATAAAATTACCTACAGTGGGTTAAAAACCTCTACATTTTCTTATACAAATTATTTTAGCTTGTTATCATATCAAAATTATTATAAGTGTGTAATTAAAACCACTCACTGTTATAATTACAGCAATACTAATATAATTATCTAATATTTAGATAGATAACATATTTCGCTAAAATGTGTGGTCTCACCGGGTCGAGCAAAAAGTGTTATTGGGTTTTTCTATGAAATTCTCAGTAGCAGCTCGGAGTTTGGATTTGTGCCCGGTTAATGGCAATAGGCTCGCCTCCTATTACATGGGACCTAAATATACCGGCGAACTGTGGGTGTACATTGGTACACCTCTGCCTAACCCTTCGGGGAATACAGGCGTGATGGATGGTGTGCTCTCATGTAAGTTCTTTTTTAAGTTATGTATCTACCATAAGTAAATGCTCAATACACTGACCAGTAGCTCACCAGTAGTTAGAATTTATAATATTGTTTATGTTTGTTTGATTATTTCTGAAACAATGACTAGCACAGTAATAGAGTTTACCTACACAAAACCTCTAGCTACCCCATCGCGAAATAAAGACGACGTGATGTTTCCTGAAACACTTTATCAAACCGTGATTATAAATAATTGATAACTCGTGATTAGGCATTACATTGACGTACATAGCATGTTGATTCGTATCAGTTTGCAGAAACAGGTATTATTATGATTAAAAGAATAAAAGATGGTATCAATTCTCATGCTTACTCATGAATCACAACAGACAACACGATGGGGGGTGCTCATACACACGTCAACAATATTATTTAAACAAGTAAACATATAACAAACCATCACGCCTGTATTCCCCGAAGGGCTAGGCAGAGGTGTACCCACAGCAACAAACATGGCTTCACATAGTAGTTAAAAAATTGATTTATCTTGAATTGTATTATTTAAGTTCTAAAACGTAAGACGCACTTAAGAACTTTAATTCTAAAAATAACAGTAACTAATTTACTTGTATTTCTATGAGTTTGGCGCTGAAATCTGAAATACGATTTGGTTTTATTTACTTATGGAATACAGACAATTATAGTCCATATAGCGACGTCCCGTAGGTTTCATGGTGCTAATTATAGTACTTTTTTTATCATTTGAATTTTAATCTCAATCCTATTCTGTCAAAACTACAAATAATAGAAAAGTAAATAGTTTAATAGTTTTAACATTTATTGTTCCTAAGTGCAACTACCACGCTAAAGGTCTTGGGTTCGATTTCCAGGTCGAGCAAAATGTTATTGGGATTTCCCTTGAAATTTTAAGTAGCGGCTCGGAGTAAGCATACCGACTAACTGTGGGTGTGCATTGGTTCACTTCTGCCTAACCCTTCGGGAAATACAGGCGAGATGGTAATGTGTTGCTAAGTTGAGATTACCACTATTATTACATTTGAAACGTTTTACTGTTTTCCCTATTCCACGTCCGAAGTTATGGAATTTACACGACATAAATTTGAAACTATCTACTAAAAATAATCATCAAATAAAACAGAAATATAACAATTGTAATAATTTAGTTTATTAGCTATACTTACATAATAAATGCATCGCACATTAAATTAATAGATCACTTAACAAAAACTGTCCGAAAATATGCAAGGTTTTATAAAATCCTATCAAAATTTACAAATACTTAGTAGCTAGTCTTGCCGAAGATGTAGTTTCCAGCGGCGTTGACATCCTCAGATGAGAAGTACTCCTTCCACAGCTCCTGGAACTCGGGCCACGTAACCTCGGACTTGCCCTTGGCCATCTTCTGGAAGGCCTTGACAGCCTCATCCTTGTTCAGGCCAAAGGAAGCGTAGACTGAGGAGAACTCCTCGGCGTCGATGGAACCGTCATTGCTGGCGTCTTCGATAGTGAAGGCGAACTTGCAGTACACGTTCTGCCACTCGAAGGGCTCGTTCTTGGAGAAGCTCTCCCACATGGAGATCCACTCTTCCTGGTTGACTTTTCCATCCTTGTTGGTGTCAGCAATTTCCTGAATACCGTTCCAGATCTGGAGTAGGGTGTCCTCTACGTATTTGAACTTCTCGTCTCCTGCCTTCCAGCCCCTGGTCTTGTTGACCCTCTCAGCTGCAGCGATGAAGTCATCCTTCTCGATGTTGCCGCTGCCGTCCACGTCGAAGAAACGGTTGAAGACGTGGAGGAGCTTCTTCTTTCTGAAGTCGGACACCATGTTGCTGATCGTGGAGTGTTTACCGGTAAATATGGTCGGTATCACGCGTGGCGCTTATATAGTCGCGCAGTGTACACAGCGACGGTGATACGTGTCTGTTTGTGCGTGAATCATTAGATAATAGTGATTAGTGAAGTTCAAGTGAAAGTAATGTCATGAGACATCGTCATGTTTCTGTTTGTTTGTCGTTTACAATGAATTAATAAAATAAATATTATTTGACGCTTAAAGCCGAGTGTAATAGGTACTATTATTACCATTTTATTGTGCAACATAAACACAAGCCTTCCCAAACGTGAACTGATCACCTAATTATACAAAATTTAAGCATGTTTCGTCCAATAAGTATGAAAGTCGCGCCAATGGTCATGGGGGAATTATAAAATGGTTACAAACGGTAATGGTCACCGCCACACACACGATGTTACAATGTTTAAACGGAACAGTTATTGCATTGAGCTTCCCAGCGGTGCCATCGTAATATGGTTTGGGGTCATTAAAGTGCCGTAGTGAAGCCGGAATCTGTCCCGACTTTATTTTACAACCTGAAATGTCCTTGTAATAGTTTTTTTATTCTTTAAGATACTTACTACGTACTTTTAAATCAGATTGAAATGACGGTAAGTTACGGTTGTAAGTCTGGTTTGGATTGCGGTTTTGTTGTCAATTACTTTCGAGATGTTATTGACATGAACACTTCTTTGCGGCGTTGGATGATTATTTTTTGGGACAAAACCTATGGGTCACCGACATCCTAAGGTGATGGCGTTACCGATATGCTACGATGACGGCGTCACCAACACGCTAATGTGACGTTAAGTTTTCACTTCTGTCAGCAGTTTCCAAAACTATATATTTTTTACGTGTTAGTAAATGCACGATGGATTGTTTTCTAATTACAAATTATTTATTTATTTATTTATTTATTAAAACTTTATGCACAAAATGTATAAAATACACAGTACAAAGGCGGACTTAATGCCTTAGGCATTTTCTACCAGTCTACCTTAGGGTGATGCAGAGACAGAACAAAGTAGGTGCAAGAAACTGAAAATTTCCAAAATTAAAAAAAAATATATATATATATAAATATATATAATATACATATAGGTAATATATACATAAATACATACATACAAACAAACAAAATATACAAAGTAGGGAGAGATAAGAATAAGTAGGTGGAGAAATATAATAAATCAATTATGAGACGAAACTGCCAACTTCTTATGTATGTGTTCTCGAGCCTTTACTTTGAACGTGAACCGACTGGTGACCATCCTGATATTCTGAGGGAGCTCATTCCATAGGAAAACCACCTGGACGGGAAAAGAAGATTTAAGGAAACCAGAGCGGTGAGAAGGACATCGTAGAAGACGATTATTAGTGGAACGAAGATTCTTACTGTGCGCGGTGCACAAGTATTGAAAATAAGAAGTTAGATAGGAGGGGGAACTAGGTTTATTTAACAGCGAAAATAAGGTTGTAAGAGCCCTTAAAGCCCTGCGCTGTCTGATGGGCAACCATTTTAAGAGCGATCGATGCGCGGACACATGATCATACTTACGGAGGTTAAATACGAATCGAATTATCTCACATTACTTTGAATACCGCAATAATTTAAGCTACTGTGGCGCATATTTTAAAATGAATGGCATTATTCTTGAGAACCATTAAAGGTCTGAACATGCGATGCCATCGAAGCTAACCATAGCTGACACAAGACGGAGATAGAGTGATGGCATATTAATGGTGAAATATCTATTATACATTACCCCATGGCCCGGACAGCCATATGGATCACGGAGCACCCTCTAATGGGCCTGCTCGGCAGCAATATATCTGGGAAACCAAATTATACCGCGTCTGGTTCTTGGTTGAAGATAAACATTTTTTGTTTTCTTCGGAAAAATATTTTGTACACGATAATTTTCTGGATCGGCAACAACGATAACTCTGAAAATAATATATTTCAGTTCACGACAAACATTTTTTTTTTCAGTTAGTTTAAAAAATACCTCCATAGTTCAATTGTATAAAAGTCTTACCAAAAGGTATCGTGTTGCCAAGTAACTGGGTTTTGGAGGTCAGATAGACAGTCGCTCCATATAAAACACTAGTATTCAGCTGCATCGAGTTGGTTGGGAAAAAGGTTATGCAGATTATGATTTCAATTGCATAAAATGTATTACAATTTAAATCCTTTAAAAGCCACCAACTTAAAGTAAAGCTATCAGAAAAATTAATTACAAAAATCCACAGACAAACACACGTGTTAAGTCTAGTAACATAATTAAAGTAATTATTACTGATTCTTAGATAGCACTGACGTCCACCATTATCTGTTCGACTGCAATGCAGGCAAGTGTACACTCAGTGTTTGTGCTCTTATCACTGCTTATATAAACACCAAATTAATAATCTAATTATGTACGTGCAGATGGAAAAAGATTGTGTTGATTATATTTACAGGCGCCGCCGCGGCGCGCGGCTTGTGTCTGTGGTGTGTACCTAGAGGAGTTACTAGTGCTGTTAAATTATTTCAATTAGACCATTTAAATGCACTTTTGGACGTCATTTAATAAATAATAATACCAGCCTATTATGGTCCCAGTGCCGGAAACGGCCTCTTCTAATATACAGAAAGCACGAGCATTGATCACCACGCTTGCTTAAGGCGGATTGGTAATTGCATACTTATATTAAAAGTCAAGGTTTCCTCACGATATTATCGTTCACCGATGTCAGTGATGTCCAAGGTAAACTTAGAGTACCTACCGTAGGGTAAAACCCGGATAGTTGCCCCACTTTTCGAAAAAGCTTTATTTTGTAAAAATATGAACTGGCTGAAAATTATTAAGTATGTATCTCAAAACATAGGTCTTTTATCTTCTATAAAAGCCTATTTTTGTATACCTAACTAACACTGGTTTTGAATAAATACTGTTTTATTTCACCTCTCCGAAAAGGGATAGTTGCCTACTATGGCGGATAGTAGCCTAGCGTGGAAAATCCTTCCGGGGATACTTGCCTCGTGCGGGGATAGTAACCTCGGTATGATTTTTATTTTGAATACAAAGAAATTTATATCAATTAAAGTAATCTTTATTATTTATTTAACAGCGTTTATTATTTCCTGAGATATTTTATTAAGAACAATTTGAAATATTAATTAACATTATTAAATAACTAGCTTTTGCCCGCGACTTCGTCCGCGTGGATTAATAGTTCCCGTTCCCGGGGGATTTCCGGGATGAAAACTATCCTATGTCCTTTCTCGGGTCCCAGACTATATTTGTACCAAATTTCATTGAAACTTTTTTTTTGTCTTAATTCTTCCAAGGCAAGTGCTAAGCTATCTTCTGTCCAGTTGATGTTGCTTGGCACCACGCCTGGTTTTCGCTTATATTTACAAGGCATTTTGCTTATCTAAAATAAATATATAAAATAGTTAAATAGATATTTATTTTATTTACAACAAGTTAGAGTCACAGTAAATTAGAAAAAACAGAAAAAAATAATAATCCGCCTTTGTTTGTTAAAGAATTTTTAGTCACTCTAGGGGCAACTATCCGCGAAAGTAAGTAGGGCGACTATCCTTTTTGATACGGATACTTGCCCTTTTTATTTGCGAAATAAATAATTATTAGTTAGCAATAAAACATAATAAACAATGTTACTCAAACCCTAATGCATGCAAAGAAACAAAAAGTTGACTGAAACCGCGATCAGTAATAAAAATATTCAATAGTAATTACTTACCAATATAATTATAACGCCCGTCAAAGTTACGCCGCGGAAGATTTTTGCTGACACGGAGAAAACAGGTGGGCCTATGCCGATGGCTTATGCTGCACTAAGGCCAGCAGGGGGGTCACTACTTATTGTAGTAAAGTGCCAACACTATTTATATTCCCAACATAGTGTATTAAAAACCGGGGCATGTATCCCCCCGAGGCAACTATCCGGGTTTTACCCTACACATAAATAGAAAAAGTCACATTAGTACTTGCTACGTCAACGCCGTGCCGTGAATCCTGTTGCCTCATCTTTAAGGCAATGAGTAACATTTCCGAAACCCAAGTGAAATCACACCCTTGAAACCTCGACCTTATCTCTCACGTAACAAATGATAATGAGTGTAAGCAGAACAGTTGATGTTCCTTGTGACAGACACAACACGCGTCCCTCAACAGGCTTCATATGGAAGAAACCTTATGGTACGTACAGAGAGGCTGAATGGGGTAACACACACATACACACATACCATCACGCCTGTATTCCCCAAAGGGTTAGGCAGAGGTGTATCAATGTACACCCACAGTTCGCCGGTATATTTTTTGGTCCCATGTAATAGGGGGCGAGCCTATTGCCATTAACCGGGCACAAATCCAAACTCCGAGCTCCCGACCCGAATGAATGATGATGATGATGTTGAATGGGGCAATACTGATAAGTAAAACATTAACACTGGGTAATTTTTTTTTAGAACGCCTCTACTCAGCTACAATGTCTTTTTCAAATTCAAATTCAAATTCAAAGCATTTATTTCAATTAGACCATTTACAGGCACTTTTGAATTGTCAAGAAGTTACAGTTTAAAATTGAAGCTAGTTGCTCGTTTCAAAACGTAGGTCTCTATGGAGAAGAACGAGCAAGAAACTCCATGGACACTATTTTCCTTCAATTTGGTTTTTACAAAGTCTTGGTTACAATATTCTTGTTGCTTCTATATGTGAAAACAATGAAGGTAAAAAATATAAAAAATAACAAAATTATAATAACTATGTAAGTCTTTCAATTCATATACTTACCTATACTTTCTAGAAGTTTATCTTGTACATCACTAACGTCAATTAAGGAAAATCGTGAGACAACCATATTTAATAACGGGTGCAAAAAACACTTAAAAGTTAATGTTCTTCTTATCATTGTGATATTTTTTGTTCGAGTTCTTACTTGGGTTGGTTGGACCTTCAATATCTCTATTGAATGTCAAAATTACAACTTTTTGCTACATAAACAAGTTTTAAATGAAAAAGATAGATAGATGATGTTTTAAATATTATAAAAACTTAACTTTAAAACCTCCCACAACCTTTGTTTTGTTGGATGCATAACGACTGTGTGTTATGCCTTTTTTCTTCATACTAGTTAATATTATAAATGCGAAAGTTTGTAAGGGTTATTTTTTTTAAATATGGGAAATCATCAAATGACTTCCCTCGCCCTTTAGTGTCAGACTTTTACTGACTAAAACCCATCTATGTTCCTTCATGTGCCCTTTGCGATCCGGGGGCGCGGTATCTCTTTCGAAAAACCCGCAGCAAACTTTGATACAGGGTCAATTTTTTTTAAAACACGCAACTATACAATCTTTTTCAATTCATATAATAATATATACTTTCCAAGTTTATCTTGGAAATCCCTAACGTTGCACGTTGGCAAAGAAAAACATGGTAAGAAAAACTATAATTAATAACGGGTGTAAAAAAACACATAAAACGTCTAAAGTTACACGTAATTCTCAGCAATGTTAAATTTTTTTTGTTCGAGTTCTTACTTTGAGACCTACCTTTCGGTTGCTAAGATTATTGACGGTTAATGTTATATTCCTACTTAAACAAGTTTTGAATACAATATAAATTAAACTTTAAAAACTCCAACAGCTCTTGTTCTGTTGGATACATAACGGCTTAATGATATGTATTTTTACATCCTACTATCCTACTTAATAATGCAAAAGTTTGTGAGGATGGATGGATGTATGTTTAGTAGGTACTTTGGCACGTAGGAAATTTGGCACAGAAATAAATTACAACCTTGAATAGCACAAAGGCTACCTACTTATTATCCTGGAAAAATGTACGGTTCCCGTGGGATAATATATTATTAACTTTGATACGGACGAAGTCCTGAGCAAGCGTAATAGAATAAATAAATAAAAAGCTTTATTTGGTAACCATAGTAATACAAACAAATTTGAGATTGAAGCCTCCTTTTAAGCAAAAAATGCCTGTATTAGGAGACTCCAAGCGACTCAAGCGTGATGATCAATGCTCGGGTTGTCTATATGAGAAGATTATTATTATATTATCAGCTATTGTTATCCCTGTTTACCTCATCAACGAAAAACGACTTGAATGAATCGAATGTAGTTCGGACTAACATTATCTAGTCTGTCAGCCGATAGCCGCTGCGACATTTTATGTGGACTTTAAGACAGTGATTCATAGTTAATTTGCAAAGTAATATTTATTTAGAAGCAAACTTAGTCATGAAATCAAAATAGCTAAGATTAGGTAGATACTCAGGTTTATTTATAAGATCCAGTAATCAAAGCAAGTAGCTGGAGTAGAAAACTAGAATAGAACATAATAGTTTCTTATTTGGACGGCAAGAAGATACACTTTAAAATCATTCTTATACTAACTAGGCATTAAAACAGTTTAAGCTTAAATATAAGTCAAGATGAAATTCAGCAAATAATTTTAAATAAACAATAGGTACATAATGTCATGTTAAATATAATGGGATTATAAATACTATAAGGTGAACCTTCTAATTCTGAAAATCTAACTTCAACACCAGATTTTAGTTAAATGATAAGAGGCAATTCTCGTATTTTTATTAATTCAATTCTAAAATAATAATAATTAATATAGAGTCTTTTTTCTATTCGCTCTCTGTCAAAAATACCTTTTATTTAGCTACATTTTTTTTTACATTGATTGTAACTGGGATGAGATTGCGAATTTAAACAATTTTATTACGACGATTGACCTTCTGATATCTGGAGCTAATCGGCATCAAACAACTTATGATTTAAATGTTTTCGGGAAATCGTTGGTGGTTTATGTCCAGCAGTGAAAATTTATCAGCTGATAAACTAAGCAGTAAGCTGACATTTAGCTGGCATTAACTCCACCCTTGAATAGTGTAATTTTTTACATTATGTGCAAGTTTGATGAATAAATAAATGGTGATGATGATTTTAAACAAAGTTCCAAAATCACACCTTCCTATATGTTGATACGTGTAACATTACGCAACATATGAGTACAGTGGCTAAGGGTAGCTGATGTGCCGCATGATGACAGATAGAACGCATCGCTCACAACACGCCCCCTGACATCCACACAACGCGGCAACTGGAGGTGGGCAGACGTGTGGATGTGGCATCTACATAACAGGCAAATGGGGAGATTTGCACAGAGACAGTGGCACAGAGTTAAATTATCTGCTAGATAAACTAGACAGAATTTATCTAAGGTTGTGAAAAGAACAGATTTGTTAATGATGATGAAGGAGCCGAATGAAAAATTCCGCTATAAAAAACAAAAATAAACTAATCTATCTCTCTGTCCATCGATCTTATCTATTAATTATTTTGCCATGGTATTAGACGTCCTAATGTATGTATGTATGTAATTGTATTGTATGTATCTATACTAATATTATAAAGCTAAAGAGTTTGTTTGTTTGAACGCGCTAATCTCAGGGACTACTGGTTGGAATTGGAAAATTCTTTTAGTGTTGGATAGTCCATTTCTTGAGGAAGGCTATAGGCTATGTAACATCACGCTACGACCAACAGGTGCTGAGCAGCGAGGGTGAAACCGCGGGGAACAGCTAGTACAAGTATATATAGGGAAAGTAGGTAATACACGTGTTATCATCTATAGAGTGGTTCAGTTCGCGATATCTCGTTAAATGGGCTTCCGAAAATACCCCCATGTATGATCTGCGGTATTTTGCGATTTTTTGATACAAAAAATTGGGAAACCATTATCTGACTTCAGATATTGCATTTTTTTATAATAAATCCTGAGGGTGTGTGTGGTAACAAACGATAAACCAAGGAATAAACGATTATATTTTAAGCCTTTCCATATCCAACCCCATCTTCGTACGTCCGTCCAGCTAATGCGATAAAAGAGAGTTGTAATGGCGCGGGGCTGGTATTGGGGTACGCCACTCATTTGCCAAATTGTCCAAACTCATAGAATTTTTTATAGCCACTTCTATCTAGAAGCCTAGAGTAATGACCGCCATTACATTGTTGCATCTCTAATGGAAGTTTTTATGGAAACTTCCAGATGTAGATCGTTGTTCTTCAGTTTATAGTGCTTTGAATAGAGTAGTTATAAATTATATTGGTTTAGAAATAAATAGATGTCAGTATCTATCTCTATTATTATGACGGTAATGCCCATAGCATTTATTGAAAACATAGGTAAGTTGTAAATGTAGTGCCGTGTATTTAAACCAGGTCAATTCTGTAGAAGCGGACTTATCCACGATCTCACAATATTTAAATATTAGCAACAACAGTGCAATACATTACTATGTCCCAATCATATGTAGGATAAATTATGAAACGTATTTACAATAAAACTTTTTTCGATTTTACTTAGATTGGATTCGATTTCAAATTTATCAACGTTAAATATCTAAAATCGTTACAATCGTTACTTCGAAAATAGGAGAAGTTTTGATGCAGTTTGATTCTTTTTGGCAGTAGTAAAAGTAAAAAAGTAAAAGTATTTTGTGTACTTATGTAAATTGTTGTAGATACACTCTAACGAAATCTATAATAATATATAAGACGCTTATCTACTTATTGAAGTAGATTCGATTTTTGGTGTAAACAATGTGTTCATCGAATGCTAACACTTAAATGATTACATTTACTTGTGTAGCTTGAAACGTAAATCTACCTTTTTTATTATTGGTATATAAAACACAATATCCAAAATCTATACAATAATTTAATTAATTAAAATAAACTTATATTCACAATCATTTCTAAATAAATAGGTACACAATGTACAAATCTCTTAAACTAATCCTTAAAAAATCAATGTGAGTGAGAATGGGAATGCTTCGAAAGACTGCAGATGTAGCATCCGAAGATAAAGTTCCCTGGAGCCTCCTGGTCCTCAGACACGAAGTACTCCTTCCACAACTGCTGGAACTCCTCGAAGGAGACGGTTTTCTTACCCTTGGCCATCTTCTGGAAAGCTTCTACAGACTCTTGCTTATCCAGACCGAAAGAAACGTAGACAGAAGAGAACTCCTCGACGTCGATAGCTCCATCATTACTGGCGTCTTCTAACTCGAAGATGAACTTGTAGTACAGGTTCTGCCAATCAGCAGCTGCTGAAGGGTTCTTGGCAAACTGGTCCCACATCTCAATCCATTCATATTTGGATATTTCACCATCGTTGTTGGAATCTGCTCGGCTTTGCAGGCCTTCCCAGATCTTCAGAAGTGTGTCTTCCACTTTCTTGTATTTAGCATCACCAGGCTTGTACCCTCGGAGGTTAGTAATCTTCTGTATAGCTAGTTCGAAGTCTTTCTTGTCTATGCTGCCACTTCTGTTAGTATCGAAGAAGGCGTTGAATACATGAAGCAACTTCTTCTTTCTGAAGTCGGACACCATTTTGGCAAATTATTGCGACGGACTAATCTAATGCTTGGGGAAAAAGGCTTATATATTGTTTCCAGAGATTATCCTGACAGATATTCATACAATAATCGCTAAGTAAATCTGTATATTACATGTTATAAAGCCTATCAACACGGTATCGGCTGGGAATTAGAAACGGCGGAGAGTTATCTGGATGTTATCGGGCGCATGATCTCGTTATTAACGATTAGCTCGTTACTTTCATCACGTTGTCGTTAATCTTTTATAGCGAATCGTTACGTCACTGCGTTATCTAAAGAATTATAATGAAGATTGAGTAGCATTTTCGTTACTATGTAGGTACTTGAGAAATGATTTCGGCTGAGCATGGAAGGAGAACTCTTTTATAATAATAAATTAGGCATTCTTTATTTAAGCATAACACCTAGAAAAGCTGACTAAAGTATATCAAACTCATGTATAATGTTCATGGTATATTTTAGTTTATAAACTCCTCTTGTTTTATTTTAATCAATTACAAACCTAAATTAGTATTTCAAAAGACAACAATTCCCTATAGTGAAAAACAAAAGATTAAAATATCCCGTACCTACAGTGTAACCCAACACAGAAGAATATAACCTAGCAAAAAAACACATTGTACGCATTTTCCATATTCTATAAGCACGGTGGCAAAGCCGCGAACGTCGGCGATCGTCCCCGCGCAATACATCAGCTTACAGACCAGCGCAGAAACAAAGAAGCACACGTCTTTTGTTTGTTAAGCCCTCGGGCAGCAAGGAATTGTTCTGTACAGGGAAGTCACTGTGTGCGGATTACTGAGATTGGTTTTACTTGTAAAGGGTGTGTAAAAAGTTATCTTTTACAAAGGTATGGGTAATTTACGTAATGTATATCATAGTGGCTGTATTTCCCAAGGAGTCAAACAGAGGTTTTAAAGTCAAATCGTTTATTTATGATAAACTATTAATACTTTTGAATGTCAAATGAATTTAATCTAGTTGCTGCTTCCAAAAGGTTGTTTCTTATGTAATAGAATGGGCAAGAAGCTCTTTTTTGCAACAAGTTTCATGTACACAAGCAGGTAACAGAAGACGTAAGGCAGTACTGCGGATTACAATCGAGGTTCAAGCCTTTCTTGACACCAGGGCCTTAACTGAACCGTAAACTACAAGTAAATACCTCATACAGAATAGTGAGGAGTTTTATCTAGGTAGGAAACTTTTAATGCTTATATTTTCAACATAAAACTTTGCACAAAACAAACCAGTAATTTTTCAGTAAATATTAGATCGTGTAATGGTTTCTGCCGGTTCCTTGTAGATAACTGCCGTGATTTATGACGCAAATTGCACATTATGTTTGCAGAAATTATGTTATCGATTTCACGATCAATTTGGGTAAAATATATGTGCTTGTACATAATGTTGAACAAAACCACACATGTTGAGCATAATATCACGCTTGGGCTGCGGGTTCTTCGAAAGAGATACCGCGCCACCAGAACGCAAAAGGCACAAGAAGGAACATGGATGGGTTTTAGTCAGTAAAAGTCTGACACTAAGGGCGGGGGAAGTCATTTGATGATTTCCCATCTTGAAAAAAAAACACGCTTGTGTAGCCAGGTAGAGAGAGGTACATGTATGTATTCTCCATACCGATTCCGGTCACGGCGGCTAATGTTAATGCAGACTAGCCAAGTACGCAGGAGATATTGTAGTGCACAAGTGTGTGCGCAAACACAGGAGCATTC
Source organism: Caradrina clavipalpis (assembly GCA_932526535.1). Lineage (NCBI taxonomy): Eukaryota > Metazoa > Arthropoda > Insecta > Lepidoptera > Noctuidae > Caradrina > Caradrina clavipalpis. Next base: position 14,869,786 of record OW052104.1, on the reverse strand, counting down.
CTTTTCCCTAACTCTCAAACTTCGATAGGATGGCAATCCGATACGACCAGGGATAAATCAGGCAGAGGACCAACGGCTTTACGTGCTTTCCGAGGCATGGGGGTGTCATATCACCAACTTCCAAACTCCGGGCTGCTACTGAGAAATTCCTAGTGGAAAAACCTAATAACACTTTTTGCCCGACCTGGGAATCGAACCCAGGTTGAGCGAGGGGGGGCACTCGCTCAAAAGTCGCGCTTGCGACCACGAAACCAACGGCGAACACACAGAGTTACGTTAGGGAAGGGAACGCAGAAGACGATCATTTATTATCTATAGTCGGATGAAAACCCAACTTCAGGCTGCTACTAAGAATTTCCCGTCTACCAATAACGTAGGAATCGATCCTACAACCGCTGCAATATTAACTTATGATCAACAACTACTTTAGTCGAGTTCGAGATACTGTTTATGAGCAATAAATGATATCAGGCAATAGTTTTCGATTTGGACACCCAAACATTGGATGAAATGAATTAAAGATACCTAGATTAAAAAATAAATCGTAAATGAAAAAAAAAATATGTTGATTTTATTGATTAAAATGATTATAAAACCTAAGTGTTTTTACCTCTAGTGATTTTTAACGCTTAAAAAATTTCACAAGTGCCTAAAGTCATAATGTGGAACTAGTGACTAAAAAAAAACATCAATAGTTCCATCATGGAACTGTTATGGTACTAGTGACAACGAAGGTTCAACATTAGTTCCATTATTTTAAGATGCCTTTTAAAATGGAACTAGTGGTTACAGAAAACATCAATAGTTCCATCATGGAACTGTTATGGTACTAGTGACAACGAAGATTCAACATTAGTTCCATTATTTTCATTTGCCTTGCAAAATGGAACTAGTGGTTACAAAAATCATCAATAGTTCCATCATGGAACTGTTAATGGTACTAGTGACAATGAAGCTAATTGTCAACATTAGATACTAGATTTTCGTTCCATGTTTCTGATTTATGTCTGTTAGTAATTAGAGCACTTTCAAAATAATAAGGCTATGCCTACTACAAAATTCGTATAAAATTTCAGCAAGCGAAGCCACGAACAAGAGCGAGCTCAAAACAAAATTGCCTCTTGTTGTAATAGCTGCCTAATAGAGCTTGAATTTAAACAATGTTTCCAGCCCCAAAAATCTTTGTTCAACATTGAACAATACATTTCATTATTATTTCAACTACATTTGAAACGCGTTACGAAGTTAACGCAAACGTAACGCATTAATACGAGTTAATGGTTCGAAACGTTTACGTACTTAACGCAGTTATAAATTATTTACAGTTCAAACGTAAACGTGAAAGTTAAGTGATTTATATAGTTACGTTTGCGTTATCTTTTAGCTAATTATTGATGGTAGCCTTGAGTGAGTTATCGGTCGGTAGATAAAGCAGTAGGTATATCACGAATTCGATACCAAGTGTTAATGACGTACACATACACTCATACTTTAAAAAACTCACGCCTTTTTCCAATAGGGGTAGGCAAAAACCACAGAACGATTATGAGTTATATTTAGTTGTTACGTATGGTTAAAAGACATACCAGTAGCCATGAAAAATTTTAAAGCATAAATGACTGTTTCTGTAAAGGGGTGCTAACAGGATCGGTATTTTTTTTAACCATAATAAGTTGACATTTGAAATGTTTACAGAGTGTGTACTACCATAACCACTTTAACAACCAATAAAAACAAATTACATTAAAAATTAAATAATGGTGATGTATCTAGTGTTAAAATTTAATTTTGTACGGTGGTACGGCGCAACCGAAGAGTTCCGCTCTTCGTATGCGAGTACAACTCGCACTTAACAGGTTTTTAACAATTGAATGTCAAGTATGTACCTACTGGAGATACTCTGGCTGATTTAACCAAATTCACCCTCATTTTAATCATTTATTTTTTACAGTTTAACTTAACACTCCATAGACTGTTAGGCTATTTTTCAATTAATAATTCCAATAATTATCTTTATAGATATTGATATCCGAGTTTAATTTTAATAGTCATTAAAAAAAAACAAAAAACATCACATCCATTGAACCAGAACAATGTATTCATCTATTGGTGACCAGTTATGTGATCAGTGCAATGTTCTGGGGCAATAGATGTAATTTTTTTTCCATTACAGATCTTTCTGAGGACGACCGTGCCTTAATCGATCCTAAGCAAGCCCTATACATTCTCACGGAACCTATCGTTTAAAACCAATACCAATACCGATACTCGATAATCAAGCACTAAAATCACGTCGGCTCCACGACAAAGCGTCGGCTAGCTATCGTTAACTATAGTTCGTTGTTTGTGATGCAGTGCAGGCGACTCAAAAGTGCGGCATGCGGGCACTATCCCCGTGATTGACGTCACTCCGGGGACACACGAGTAAACAGTGCGCTGTCTGTACGTCATCAATATTCGGTGGAGATTTTAAAATTTGTGTGGGCGTGTATTTTTTTGGAATTGTAGTGGATTTTATAGACTGTTAACTGACAACCAACGCAGATCTAGAATCATTCTTCCTTACATAGTATAAAAGAAAGTCGCTTTCAGTCATCTGTATGCTTAGACCTTTTAAGCTACGCAACGGTTATCATCAATAGATAGAGTAATTCAAAAGAAAGGTGTATGCGTATTGGAATATCACGCTACGACCAACCGGAGCAGTAACTAAAGACGTAACTAAAAGCGGGCCACATCGCGGCGTTTAAAAATAAGTGGTAAATCATTTTCAGCAAGTTCAATCAGTTCAGTTTGCTGTATTTACTTTCCAAAAATCTCGATCATCACCGATATCGGTAAAGGTAAGCTGGACCTATGGTAAATTATAAGTCTAAAATGGCATTGAAAGTTTCCACAATAAATCAACAGCTTTCCTGTAGTGCACAGCAAAACACAGGCGACTCTATTAACTAGTGGTCATGCATACCTGATACGTATATACGCTTATGTATGTAATCAAAAATACCACTGTCCATTATCTACTTAACAAAAGCTTTGTATAATGATGATGCCACATTCATTATAATATATTCACATAGAGGACCTCATATAGAACAGCATTCAAAAACGAGACTAAATATTAAAAGGCAGTCATCCGCGGCACTATCGAGCTCACTAAACGTCCACATTTCATCCAGATCGCGGCCACCAACAAATAAGCTAAAACTTTACAACGGAGGGTAGTTCACTACAATGCGGACCTATCTACCCCCCCCCCCCTCTCCGCCTGCTGCCCGCGACCCGCTCCGCGATATACTCAACAAAAGGCCTTCTGCATGCATGCCGTCTTTCATTTGATATTTGTATTTGAGATGTTTTATATTTTATACTGGATGTGCCTGGAAATATTAAAATTATGGAGTTCTCGAGAAGATGAAATGCAAAATGAAAATGGAGAGAGATCAGGTGCTGGAGTAACGGCTATACGTGCTTTCTGGGGTTGTCGCACCACCAACTTCCAAACTCCGGGCTGCTACTGCTATATAGTTTTAAACGCACCTACAATACAGGAGAAATTCCTAGAATGGCGCAACGCTTTAAAAAAAAATCGTCTCAGTATCGAACTCACACCAAGCCATACCTACATACTAACCTTCACCTCAACTATAGGTACTATTAATATAAGTTTAAGGGCAAATAACTACTTGATTCATAGCGATAACACATCACATCATCAACAATTTATTGAATAATGTGTATAAATATAGTCGTTACACAATAATTTAGTAGACCGCGTTATCAGCTAGCCTTACGCTAATAACATACACTTTCGATTGATATCAATGCTAACAAAGTGATTTACATCTGATCAATCAGGTCTTAGTATTTGCTACAGACGTCATACCTCACAAAGTAATAAACATAATCATATGTTACCTTGTCATTGGATTTTTCTCTGAATTTCTCAGTAGGAACTCGACGTTAGGATTTGTGCCCGGTTAATGGAAATAGGCTCGCCCCCAGTGGGATTATTACATAGGACTAATATAGGTGTACCGATGAAATGTGGGTGTACATATATAATACTACTTTCGACCCACAATTTCCATTCAACCGTAACCGTTTAAGCGTGAAAGAGTAACAAACATTCATCCTCACAAACTTTTGCGTTTATAATACTGTATACCCACGGTGTCACTCCCGTTCAAATGAGTCTTTGGTTACTGCTCCACTCCCATTGGTGGTAGCTAGATGTTCTATTAATGTAAACCTTGCTCTTGAATTGCTTTATCGGTTGATGAAAACAGCATGAAAACCCGTTGCGTAGTTTAAAAGATCTAAGCGTACAGACGGCGGGAAGCGACTTTGTTTTATACTATGTAGAAATATTGTCGTTGCGACATTATCATTTCAAGTTAATATAATTATTATTCCACGGTAAACGTACATTAAGTTTCATGTGATAAGAAGTTATTCTTATTATTATACATCCTGCTACATCTGCAGACTCTGACCTGCTTGAATACCTGCCTATCACCGCCAGTAGCGCCGGACTAGCAACTACCTACCAGCAACATTTTACCTGTTTCGTCTTATCTAATCAAAGTGAGTATGTTCATCTATTTGCGTGTGTTTTTTTGCATTAAATAAAGCAAACAATATGATAACACAATTATTTGCGTTGCTATGCAGTCTTGAACAATATTAATAACATTCGTAATAGAATAAGGAGAATGCTTAATTGCTCTTAGTTAGTTAGCCTTCATAATAATCACAGATTTGTGAACTCAATTTAGAAGACATGAATTTAGAAGACTGAATTCAAAAACGCATTAGATCTTCGTTAGAGCGAGTAAGACTGTTTGCCTAATTTGATCTATCAAAATAGATCCTAATATCTCTTTAACGGAAGAGAGAATCTCCCTCAATATCCCACACGTAAGAGGCAGTATTCCTTAAGTGACACATATCTCGAGACATGCAAGTGTGTCGCGCTGTCGTCTCATCTCGCCGTATCTCCGTGTCATGTATTATTTTTAATCCGGCGCACAATGCAGCGACGCGACCTCGCCGCACGCGGCTAATCCGAGCCGCGCGGCGCTGTGCCCATTGTTTTACGATGCGGAATTATAGGGATAGCCGGGATTTGTGCTGTTTCAGCTGTTGGTCAACTATTTTTTTGTTAACTTTGTTAAAATATGGTAAACTAGTATTAAAACAGTATCACTGTAACGTCAAAAGGCTACTAAATTATGTGCGGAAAAATTTCACACAAAAATGCAGTATTAAATAGGAAAATCAACCAACTAAAAAACATAACACATAGGTTTTATTTAACTTTGTGCTTAACTGGTCTTGTCACGGCTTTGTGAGTTGATTACTTAGGTAAGTGCTAGGATGACTACTAAACACGGTCACTCTCGATTAACAACTTTTTTTTAATTCAGTCTTCCACACACAAGGTTTCTACTAAGGGGGACAATTCTACTAACATAGGAACTATTGCAATTTATTGATATTTTTTTGACATTTTGTCTCTGAAATAAGATTGACTAGATTTGGAATAAATTTAATTAGTAGAACCAACTGGCTTTCATTGTGTCGTTCTTCATTTGACGTTACCAAAAGTCAATTATTCTCCACCTACCGTTACAGATTCACTTAGCACACATTGGACACGCACTCGCTCGTGCACTGGCGCTCACCTCAGCGATGCGCGGCGGATAACAACGTCCCGTCTTACTCACCTGCATGTCTATAACTTATCGTCGCTACTATTGTGTAAGCCATACCCGCTCAGTTGAATGAGCAAGTGTGCCCTTATTGTTGAATATCATGAATGGCATGTTGGAATAGTTACCTACCTACAGTATTTCTTTTTTAATGTCATTAGATGGCACTCAAGTGCACACAAGCCTTGCAATTGCGCCATCCCGGCAACGAAGTTGAAATGTCTCATGTGCCTATAATTACACCGGTACCCATACCCTTCAAATCATAACACAACAACGCTACTATGGGGCAAAGGCTTACTTCCCCGGACGAGCCCCTTCACAAAGAGCTAACTACTCCTAAAAGTTGATAAAAATGTTTCGGAATGTAGTTAATGCCTACTGATTGCTGTAACGAGCTTCACAAGATTCATAATAGTGGGTTCACGAGAATAGAGCAAAGCTGACATGTCCTGGCTATGAGCCAAGTCGACTGGTAGAGGTGAGCTGATTGGCTGCTGTGCTGCGGTTGCGGGTTTGATTCCTGCATTTAAACTAAACGTTTGCGTGGCCTATGTTGTCCAGTTTTCTTCGCATTCATAGCATCCCACTTAGAATGATAGATCGACTTATTTTAGGATTTGAAATGTGTTGGAAAGCCACGAAGAAGATGGCGAGGCGAACTGGATGGAGTAACACAGAACCAGAAACAGAAAGCAATAAGAGACGTCTATACCCATGAGCGGGGCAGAAGTAGCTAATAAAAAATTAAATTAAAAATTTAAAAAACCCCCAACACAAAAACCTAAGTTCCCTTTAAAAAGTAAAGAAATAACAAAAAAAATACGTCACGTTGGGGGGACCGATGTTGCATTTAGGATACGATCGTCCCGAGCGGTCCCCCAACGTGACGTATTTTTTTTGTTATTTCTTTACTTTTTAAAGGGAACTTAGGTTTTTGTGTTGGGGGTTTTTTAAATTTTTAATTTAATTTTTTATTTTATACTTTTTATAGGTACCTACTTATTATAATGCCGATTTTGTTAAGTTTGAGACCCCACTCGAGTATATTTACAGACATTCAGTTTTTCTTCCCTACTTTCACCCCCACAACTTTTAAACGGCTCAACCGATTTTCATCAAACATGTCTAAGAACACTCGTACATAGGTCACCTTTAATCCAAAAAAAACTAAATTGAAATCGCTTCATCCGTTCGGCAGCTATGATGCCACAGACAGACAGACAGACAGACAGACAGACAGACAGACAGACAGACAGACAGACAGACAGACAGACAGACACGTCAAACTTATAACACCCCTCTTTTTGCGTCGGCTAAGCTTTTTGATGAGTTTGCCTTCACTTTGTTTTTTATCGACTTCAAAAAAAAGGAGGTTATTATTATATTTTGTTGTTGTTTAAGATATCATTTAGTAAGACAGGAAAATAAATATCAAAGAGACAGGGATCTCCGGCCTGTCTCCGATGAATCACCGACATAGTTGCATGAATACCGCATTGATTGGTTATCAAAGTCTTTGTATTTTATGGCTTAACAAAACATGCGATTACCAGACGAAATCCATATACTTTATATGACTGTGTTAATACCGTAATCTACCAAAATATAGCTGTACTTGATATTGTTTCGATTGTTGCACTTATTGTACAATATGTATAAACACATAAAAGATTAATTGACTAACAATATTATTATGTTGCACTTGTAAAGTTAATTCGATAATAATGTTAGTAATTTAAAAAAACTACTTTATTAGTTAATAATGTTCTCAAGTACCTACGGGAAATTCTAGTTGTCTTTATCTTTGTTTAGAATCAACCCTAGACGCATTAGATACAAGTAGGCAGATACAACTTTTCCATTTTCTTTAGGTTAGTGTGTCGTTATATGCCTACTGTTAAGGGTATTAATTAGGAAATAGGACTATAAATGTTTTTCTTCGTCGATGGTACCTATAGGTATCTATTTAGTGACCTGTAGTGCTATTCTAAGCCGTACATTTGCGAAATCTCTTCTGAATCCACGGTGGGATTTCCGTTTCGTATTCTTAATATGAGTGTGTTCGACACTAGCACCACCGCATAATGATGTAAGTTAGAAGTATTATGACGAGAGAGTATTTCCATACTGCGAAATGAGTGCATGTGACTTGCGAGATGACTTTCGAAGTGATTTGCGTTTTTCAGAATAGCTAATAATGCTCTGCGTACTATGACCACTGAGTACATTACAGTGATATAATTTCGGTCAGCGGGTCATCTTAGAACACGTTAAGAATGATGTGTTTAACTTATTGAACATATTATTATTGGATAGTCAGTAGCCTGATAGCCAGTCTTAGCAAGGGTATAGAGTTACCCAGTAACTGATGGGTTGTGGGGGTGAAATGGCAGTCGCTCCGTATCACATTCTGGTATTCAGCTACATCAAGTTAGACCAGAAGCCTACCTTAATATAGTAGAGATAAGGCTGGGCAGATGATAATTCGATATAGCGAGCAAGAATAAACTCTAGGTACTGATACTATAGGTACTTACCGAAAGGGCATGATGTGGACGTTCAGGCACCGAGTCACTTGATAATCAGTCTTGGTGGCGAACACCTGAGTTTTTATCACCACCAACCAAACACTTTCACATTACCTACACGAGAACTTATTGTACGATACCGGGAAATTATCGCCACCAACACCGCGGGTTATGCGCAACCGAATCGTCAGATAAGAATTATTAGTCTACAATACACATAGGTAACCATGTCAAAGACCCTTGAGGCGGTTTAGAAACTATGACACTAGGGTGTGTGGGGTCGTTAGACCTTACTGCCCACACGACAAAGATGAAGAAGACAATACGCGGGGACGCAACGCAACATCCGATCGGTAACCGAAAACTACAAACAAAACGATCACAATACAAAGCGGATGGCGATCGACCGACACGACTGAGGCGTCACTAAAACTACCCTCAATTTTTACAATATGTTCAGCAAAAATTTTCTATGAATTCGGAATTCAAAAATTTTAAAATGAAAGCGACGCCGAATATTTTTTTTCGTGCTTTTATTTTTATTAAGTATTTAAGAATAATATAATTCTTGAATAACTATAATACTTACTTTTAATTAATTAAAGAAATGGGAAATACATTTTGTAGATTTTCATGAAAATATTACTTTTTGCCTATTAATATTTTTTATCTGCAATGTCGTTCCAAAATTTAAATTAAAACAGTCCAAGGTCAATCATAATGCCGGTGCATTTTTTGAGAGTTGATGTGGATGTGGTCTCACTTTCAGCCTATTTTCTCTCTAACATAGAGACAATACCCTATATAATATTGTAGTCTGTGATCGAGACATTTATGACTACAAATAAGTAAGTTATAAGCCAAGTAATACTAAGTATATAAACATGTGAAAATAAATTCCTTTTGTTATGTAGAGGTAGGAACAAAATCATTACAAAAGTCCTGGCAACATTTTTATTTTAAAAGCAGCAATAGTAATTATCGGAATAGCTCCGTGATTGCTCGGAACGCTCGCTGCCGCAGAATGCACTCGAAATGTTCGCGGATATGCCCGCACTGAGTGCACGGAAAGTGCTTCAGAGTATTTAAATGCGTAATATCGTCCTTGAGTCGCGAATTATTTGTCTACGAACGAATTGTTGGGGGGTATTATTTATTGTAGATGTATTGGATGTAGGCAGGGTAGAGACACGGCATTATAGCAATATTTTTTGTTTTTTTTATTCAACTTCCATGTCTGTGTCTGTATGTAATGAATTGTGTCGTACTTACTACAAGGATTATAACTTAGGAATATAATTTACATTTATACAAGACTGTTATTTTTCTATACTAATATAATAAAGCTGAAGAGTATTTTTGTTTGTTTAAACGCGTTTGTTTGTTTGGCTAATTTCTGAAGCCGGATTGGAAATAATATTTTTGTACGAGTATATCATAGCCAAATACATATGGAATAGTAAAGGCTACATAACATCGCGCTAAGAGCAACGTGAGCGAGGCAGTAACCAAACACGTAACTAGTCTTTTTTTGTACATAGTAGTAATAGTTATAGTATTTTTATATTATTTAACGAATATTTAAATAAAACAATTATATAAAAGTAAACAGGTATATGTAGGCAAAACTACGTCTTGGGAGTATTATCATAATAGTTGTACTGAACCATAAATAAAACAACAAAAATAATTTACTATAAAATATAATTTTCATCAATAATATAATTCTATAATACATTATTATTTATATTATTATATTAGCTCGCACTTTACTCACACATTACAATAACACAATTATTCAGTTAGATGTTAGATCATACGATTTGTGTGTCTTTGGGCACGAAGTAATAGTTCATACACTAAGGATTTATTATCAAGAAGTCGAGACATGTTGCATAGTATTATTAAATTTCCTAGAAACGATCAAAACTAGTACCAAAGAATGGAGTTCTTTGCTCATTCTTCTCCAAACGAAACTGCCACAAAACTGGAAGGGACCAAAAGATTCAATTCATTGCACATGACTATCAAAAGTGCCTCTTAATGGCCTAATGAAAATAAATGATTTGACTTTAACTTTTTCGTATTTCATTAAATAAAATATCATTAAAGTAAATGCAATTTGTGGTATTTTAACAACAACAAAATATGATCTTTACAAAAAACGTTTCCTTCATCTGTTGCCTGTTTTTGCTAAAAATATGTGACACCTAAATGTAACCCCTAAATAAAGGGACACTGTTGGATTTTCAACATTAGGCTTAGCACCTAGAGTTGAAAACCTATTAGATTTACGTGTCAAACCAAGCATTACTATTTGTTACAACCCTTATTTTAGTTGTGCTCGATAACTAGTGCAACAAGCTTATTTACTAGATAGTTTTGTAATAAAGTGAGACAAAGCAATTTTACTAGGTTTATGATCTTAGTTAGGCCAAAACTAACTAACCCACAATCCTTTCAATCATTATTAGTTACGAAAAACTAATTTAATATGCCAAGTGTGTTACATTACTATTCAGCGACAGGTAAAATTAATCAGCGTTAAATATCAAAACAATAAAGATTTTTTTATGTGATTTAGTTCGTTCTGGCATAATTAACTCCTATTGTGTTAGCCAAATTACGAAAAGCATATGCAAATGGTTAACATAGGAAATTAAACAATACTATGCGATATCAAATGATCATAAGTGCACGCAGACTATGAAATAATTTATGCAGTTTAATACTTTATGAAAAATTAAATAAAAGCCTGAACAATCTTTTTACAAAACATCCATTATTTGTGTATAATTATTATTTGATTATTTCTAATGAATATATTAAAATTAGAATAATATATTATTATGTTACCGTTGAGGCCACGAGTGAGTGGAGTCTTAGTATCGATTGCAGTCAAAATCATTACAGGAATATAAACGTATATCTTTTGCTGTGCATCTAAAGTATGCGCAATGTGTTAAAATAACACGTCTAACGTAAGTAGCTGGACATACGCTTAACAAAGTTTTGCATCACTTTGAAGTACCTTTTTGGTTTTATAATGGAAGAAACCTTTGCAAAAGATCATGAACAAAAAATTACAAAAAAAAATGCATATTTCTGTATGTTTATACAGAGTGTATTTTTGGAGACGTAAAAAAGAAATGAAGAATGCTATATTTCGTCGATTACAAATTTAATTTTGGATACACGTACATACATGTACATGTACCATTGGGAAAACGATCGTATACTCTAATAAGGGCAGGATAAGAAACCCTTTGGCTTTCACCGCCCATACACGATCGGTATTTTTTACCTAATTCAATATTCATTTATTTTAGAAAACAAAGATATTGCTAAACAGCGAAACAACAGGTACAGTCCGCGAGGTGTAAGCTGAGTATTGCATTTGTGTGTGTCCATTTAGAAAGTGTAGGTGTGAAATCGGCCTAGAGTGCGACGCGTCCTTAGCTTGGTTTAAACCGGACCCAACCTTGAACTTTTGATAATCACTCATACAAATGCAAAGCGCTGAGATGTACATTACGCCTCGCGGACTGTACTACGCCTCGCGGACTGTACTACGCCTTGCGGACTGTACTACGCCTTGCGGACTGTACTACACCTCGCGGACTGTGCCCACTCAAAGTTAAGACTAAAAAATTCACAAGTGATGCAAAACCCTCAGTCTGCATACAAAAGAACAAATATAACATATCTATCTCCACGTTCACCGCACATAGACCTGCAACTGTGCGGCGAGCTGGCACAGCATCTTGAGGCCGGGCAGGAAGGAGGCGACCGCCGCGAAGTCCGCGCCCGTCGCCAGGGACGTCGCCACGGACGCCGCGCCCGCGTGGTTGCCGGACTGCGCGTACTGGCAGCACGCGTGCAGGGACGACACCGCGCTCTCCGACAGCTGGGCGGAGGGAGCGAGGGGAATTGTTATAAAAACAAACGTGGTCGGAATACTTTCAGATTACAAACAGCTCTAATAAGCTCAAACACCGCTAATAAGGACCTACGTTATCTCTGAAGCTATAATTTGTTATACAGAGATTCAGTACCGGGTTCAATCTTTAACCCGCGTCGTACGAGGTATGTACGTACCCTTTCTGTATACACGCTGTATTTCAACCACACATTTTTGTCTTATTTTTTTGTTGATAAACAATTGACGTGTTCAATTGCTGCATAACTCACCTTATACTCGCGGAGCATATCATATAGAGTTTCTAGTCTCCTCTGAACGTCATCTAACTTCCTCTTCATTTGCTGCAATTAAACAACACAGATTAAAATCAGCATTATTGACATGTAATAAGACTCACAATACTGAGAAGTTTGAAAATCTTTTCTTTTTAAATAAAATGTTATTTGTTGTTATTCGTTTTTATCTAGACCGATTCCGGCCACGGCGGCTAATCTTAACACAGACTAGCCAAGTACGCAGGAGATATTATAGTGCACAAGTGTGAGCGCAAACACAGGTACAGTCCCTCTTCCCTAACTCTCATAGTCGGATGGGACTTGGTATAATTTCTACAACTAATATGGACAAGTCCGATGTAATAAAGTATATAGCTCACCGGGTTGGTAGCCCTGTTGGAGCACTCGGTCCGGATGGCGTCGAACACGGTCTGCAGTACAGCGTGCTGCTCCGGCAGCGGCGCCTTCTGTACTGGTGCCGCCGGCTCCACCGCCACGGGGCTCTCCGGCTGGGGGAGAGGGGAGAAGCTTACAGATACGTGTGCCGGGTGATACGGATTGATACTTTGTGTATGTGAGTTTATACATTTGTCAGCACACCCAAGATGTGAAAAATTCAAAGTGAGAGGCGGCGATATATATTTATATAAATAAATTAAAAGTGTTATTGGGTTTTTCTATGAAATTCTCAGTAGCAGCTTGGTGTTAGGATTTGTGCCCGGTTAATGGCAATAGGCTCGCCCCATATTACATGGGACCTAAACATACCGGTGAACAGTGGGTGTACATTGGTACACCTCTGCCTCACCCTGCGGGGAATATAGACGTGATGCTATGTATGTATATATGTGTATAAATAAATTTAAATTGTAATAACATTTTTAAAACAAGTTTTTATTCTGAGTTATTTGCAGCAAGCCATTTCATACCCATATTTTTGCAGTGCATTAAAGATAACGAGTCCGCCATCTTGGGTGTCCCACCATGTTAGATTTAGAATGACGTCACACAGCTAACCATGCATTCTCATCCAAACTAAACGTGTAAAAAATTTCAACTCAATCGGTTAAAGATATCTGCTTTAAAATTGAGTTATAAGATTCCACCCGAACAAACATACATACACTGCAAGATAAATAAATGCTTGTAAAAAATTAAAGAAAAAGTCAGCTAGTCAGAAAGATCCTTCCTTTTCAACTGAGGATGAGAATCTTTACCCTGTTTTTCATTCCTCCGCAATCTTCTTCTTCGTGTGGGCAGAAAGGTCTAACGACCCCACACACCCTAGTGTCAGAGTTTCTAAACCGCCTCAAGGGCCTCTGCAATATAAATAACAAACCTTCTGTGGATAAGCCGGCGACATGGCCGTCGCAGACTGGTAGTCAGGAAACTGGTTGGGGTACTGCTGCCCATACTGCGGGCCGGGCTGCGTGTACTGCTGGCCGTACTGCTGGGCCGGGTAGGCGGGCGCGGCGTACGCGGGCGCTAGCGGCACGTGCTGCGGGGGCTCCACGCCAAACAGCGGGTGCGTGATCGGTGCCTGCGCTGTTACTTCTTGTTTTGGCTACAAAAGAGGGGTTTTGTTAAAATAGAGGTGGGGGTTTGGTTTTAGTTGATGGTGTATGTGGAGTGAAGTAAATGGAGAGTAAATATTGAAAAGAAAAATTGTCAATTTTACCATAATTTCTTTTTAATAATCTTAATATGAGATTATTTTAATAAGAATATCATTGTAGTTACATGGATTAATGAATAAATCAGTCTTTTATGAATACTATTTTTTACACAAAAAAAATTGTCGGGCTCCTTTTCGAATTTGATTACCTAATCAATATCCGACGGTTAACCGCTTATTTTGAATCTCTCATACCTCTAATCTGCTCTATATTTGATGTAATGATAAAGAATGATCAATATTAATAAAAGGTCTGAAAATACGATAAGTTAATAAAACTCGGGATTGAACACGTAACGCACTCCACACACTACCTGTTCTACACAATAAAGGATGACTCACGCTAAACCGTGTCGGGTCCGAGCTGAGTGTCGGTCGTAAGACGGTCATCTAATATTACTTAAATGTTGAATCGGCCGTCACTCGGTTGCCGCTCGGTATAGCGTGAGTGTGTCCATACAATACATATGTAATATTTAGATGCCCGTGCTACGGCCGACACTCGGCTCGGGCCAGGCACGGTGTAGCGTGAGTCATCCTTTAATCTAGCGACAACCTTACTTCAACTCGGAAACACTGAATATAGATGTTTAATGATTTTTAACACAAAACAGGAATTACATTGGTATTCAAAAACCAATTCTGAAGCCATCGATTCTGTCGATCTGTCGATTAACAGTAATTTTTTAACGAAATGGTCATCGCTCATACAATACCGCTCCGACACGGCAACTTTAGCGCGCCTTCGCATTTTTTATCTTGTCATTACAAAACATAATTTAACACACACAATTTAAAGTTTTAATTTGAATGGCAAATTATTTTCTGTATCGAAGCCGTGCTGTTATGAGCGATGACTAAGCCAATCAGGGAATGAAAACTGGGGAAGAAAATCTGATTATCAAACCACTTGAACACACACGTTAGATAATATACAGGATGATCAAACGTTGGGTCACACTGCCGGTACCTCGTCTAAATGTCGCCTATGTTCGATAATGTGGTTCCAGCGGCGGGTTCCCGCGTGCAAGGCTGACATGTCGCCCGTGTCTAAATGCTGATAATGTTACGTCATCAAGTACTATGTATGACATGTATGACCTAGCGCCACGGAAAATAACCAATTTTGCATGTAAAGATAAATTTATTATTTTTGAGAATCTTATATTAAAGGAGAAAACATCGCTGCGCTGCAGCGTGAGGAAATCTGGACTTTTACCTAATATAAGTCTGAAATCGCCAATCTGCCATAAGCAAGTGTGTTACTCAATGCTCGTGTCTTCTCTGTATGGGAGCTGGGATAATAATTAGCTGGTATTATTTTTATTTTTACGATCAGCTACTAATTTGTGACAAGAAAACTGAAAAAGTTACACGCATTCCCAGTAATAACATCGTGATTTTTGTTTAAATTCATAATACTAGGCTAGACATCAGCAAAATATTATACTTTTGTTTTTTATAAATTATTCTTTTTTTGATCAAGTACACCATGTTGGTAATTTAAAATAATAAATGAACAACATACCTTAGGTTTCGAAGACATCATAGGCGGATCATTCCACCCGGGCGGCACCGGTTTGGACGGCACGGCGGGCGCGGCCGGCTCGGGCGCCTGCGCCGGGTTGTAGTACGAGCCGTTGACCACACCGGATTGGTTCAACTGACCCGGGTTCAGGGAAACCTGTCCGGGAGGGCTCAGTGGGCCCTGGCTCATTGGACCCTGGTTCATTGGCCCCTGGCTCATAGGCCCCTGGTTATAGGACGGCACGCTAGCGGCCCCGTATTGGTCGGGCATGGGGCTGTTGAACCCACCGTAGGGCTGCGAGGTGACGGGGTTGTTGAAGCTGTACTGGTTGTATAATGGCGCGGATTGCACTGACGGATCCACTTTGTATTTGGAACGGGATCCGATGCCTGGAAGGATTGTATTTTTGTTAGTAAAACTATATGTTTATGTAATACCGCTTGTTGGCGAACACATAAACATAGATGACGAAGCCGAAAGATACAGATTGTACCATTGCGATATTTTTTTATGTGCCGGGCCATACCTGGGTAACTTGTGGTTACAGAGATATTGAAGGTCAAAGTCCAATTATTTTTTTACGATTTTAACGTGACTGAACTATAAAATACCCCTGCACTTTTGGATGCACCTATAAGCACAATATTTTGCATGGATTGCATTGTACTATAAATCTGCTACCAGTTTTGCTCAGTATTTGACACCTAAATGGAATAGCACCAACTACTAACCAGTAGGTCCCACGCTGCCTGGTCTAGGTGGCTGCGCGGGCTGTGGCGGCTGAATGGTCGCCGGCTGCAGGACTTGCGGCGGCTGCACTGGCTGCAGCGGCTGCGGCTGAGAGTACCCTGGACGCTGCTGGTGGATGTGAGACGCGGGCGCCGGCACTGATGAGGGCCATGACTGGTCGTAGGCCGGGACTGGGAAGGTAGATGAATGATTATAACATTGGTGAAATTTTAGAAAAAGAATTACAATTAGCTTTGAGAACGCCGTTCAGAAACGTTTGTCATTTTTCGCATATAAATGTTTTAATATTTTTTAAGTAATTTGTCTGCTATAACAATGTCTTGTTTTGGTGTAACATTATCAAGAAGTCAAATTTGGTAAAATAAAAATCGTTATTAATTATGATTTGGAGAATTGAAAGTTTAATCTATATGAATTTTTACTGCATATATTTAATGAAGGACTCGAAAGTTTCTGACTAACAATAAAGCTGTGTTAAATGCTCTGCTTACCATTGGGTGCGTACGCGGGCTCTGTGTGCGACACGTGCGCTCGCCTCGCGTGTCCTACTGAGTGTCGCGGCTGTGCCGGCGCCTGCTGTTGATGACAAACTAATGTTTTACAATCACGCGTTATCCGCTCAGAAGATTTAGGTGAAATTTGACACACAGATAGAATGTGTGCTAGTTAAAACATATCGATGCCTGCCTCGTTAACCTAGTGGTCTTAAGTGCGACTGCTACGCTAGAGGTAAACATACGATACTTTGTATCCGGGTACATGGAACAGTTTCCTTGGGATTGAAGTGAAACCTTCGTCTTTAATAAAGCGTAGCATAGACACGGATTCATTAAAGATGTTGGGATGTTGTGATGAGGGGTCCCGGGTTCGATTCCCAGGTCGAGCAAAAAGTGTTATTGGGTTTTTCTATGAAATTCTCAGTAGCAGCTCGAAGTTTGGATTTGTGCCCGGTTAATGGCAATAGGCTCGCCCCCTATTACATGGGACTTAAATATACCGGCGAACTGTGGGTGTACATTGGTACACCTCTGCATAACCCTTCGGGGAATACGGGCGTGATGGTATATATATATTTATATTTATATATATAAAAGAAAGTCGTGTTTGTTACAACACTTATAACTCGAGAACGGCTGGACCGATTGCCATGGTTTTTGATTTGTTGGATTTGTTTCCGTCCCGAATAGCAGAATACATCTTAAAAACAATGAAAACTCGATATGTGTAATAAATAATTAATCATTTCAATAGATGCTGATTTGTTTATTACATGTCAAACATTTGTTGTCCATTGTCCAATCCTGTCAAATATAGTGTAACAACTATTTTTTTTTTTTTGGAGCTTATGGCCTGGTTGCTGAGTCCTTTAAGCCACAACTTTATATTTTTCTGAAGACATCATGTGTGCGTTCAGATTTTTTTTTTGTAAAATGTCTACAAAATTCAGGTACTGTTATATTTGTTTGTTTTTTAGACATTAATTTTCGAAAATTATTTATTAATTATTTAATTTTTAATTCCCGAAAATAATACCTAAGATTTATTCTACAGTAAAAACATAAAATCATCGGAAAGGAACGGAATTTAGGGAATAAATCAGTTGGTAAAGGTTATAAGATTAAGGAAAAAAAATCTACAGGTTAACAAAAGTGTAAATGTCTTTTTATAGGTTGTCTATGATTTTTCTTGATAAGCTATTCATACGTAGTGGTTATATACTCTTTGAGCTATTGTCTATGTCTCGAAAGTTCAGGCACTGGATACTTTTTATCCCGTCGGTAGGTAGGCAGGTAGGGTAGATAGGTAGGGGTAGGGTAGGTATGTAGGGGTAGGGTAGGTAGGTAAGTAGGTAGGTAGGTAGGGTAGGTATGTAGGGGTAGGGTAGGTAGGTAAGTATGTAGGGGTAGGGTAGGTAGGTAAGTATGTAGGGTAGGGTAGGTATGTAGGGGTAGGGTAGGAAGGTAAGTAGGTATGTAGGGGTAGGGTAGGTAGATAGGTAGGTAGAGTAAGTATGTGGGTAGGCAGGTTGATGGAGTAGTTAGGTGGGGTAGGGTAGGCAAGAACTGGACTTTCTGGGCAGAACAACGTCTGCCGGGCCCGCTAGTTTTTTTATAAAGATGTTGGCAGTAGTCCCCACTTACATGGCTGGTCCTCCTCTGCTGCAGCATGCCCAGCGCGTGCATGAGCCGGTCGCGCAGCTCGGTGTGCTGGATGCCCTCCAGCGTGTTGAGGGCGCTCTGCAGGCAGCCCTGCGACGCCAGCCGGGACGCGTACTCGTTCAGGACCGTCTCTAGTTTACCACCGGCCTGTAATAAAAGTATCATGTAAATAACAGAAACGATACATTGCGAAATGACCTAATAATAATACAAGTCTATTACTATCCGACTGCAGGAGAAACGCCAATTTTCATTCAGAGAAGGCACGAGCATAGATCATTACACTTGCTCAATTGGCGGATTGGTAATTTCAGACGTATATTACGTACAAAGTCCAGGTTTCCTTTAGATGTTCCCTTTCACCGATATCAGTAATCACGATAAACTTACATATAGACAGTACATATAAAATGAAGAGGTCACATTATCGAACTCGCAACCTCATGTATGAGTTGCGAGTACCTTAACCACAGGGCCATTACAACATTGTCAAAGTAATTTTAATTTTTCGAATAGCATTTTTTTTTTTTTTATCCAACACTGGATGGTGGCTAACAAGTCGGTCCACTTGATGTTAAGTGATCACCGCTACCTATAGACATCTGCAACACCAGAGGCCTTGCAAATGCGTTGCAATCCCAGAGACAAAGTTAAGAGTGTCACGTGTCTGTAATCCCACCAGCACAGCAACGCAGCTTCGTATGTAACAATCAACCCACCGGTACTTGTCTCCCCCGCGCGATGGCGGCCCTCCTGGCCAGCAGCGCCAGCTCGGTGAGCTGCGCCAGGGCCGCCACGTCCGGCCGCCGCGCCCGGCTCCAGCGACACACCAGCTGCTCGGGGCTCATGGCGCACAGGTAGCAGATCGTCGCCGCCTCCGATAATGCTGGGTCGGACTCCTTGGACAATTTGTCGCCTAGCATTTCTGTGGGATGAAGGTAACGGTGAGTGAGGTTGTTCAAAATGAAAAATCTAAGAAATAAAAACAATTAAAAGAATAAAATAACATAGTAAAATTGATGTGATTGGATAGTATAGTAGACATCTTTAATCAGTATGTACAGACATAACTTTTAGAGGTACACTTTTTTCCCCTAAAACCTATTGCAAAATTCGATTTCAATTGTTTTAAAATATAAATAAATTGTTAGCCACTACAGCACTTTTTGCCATCTCAATTGTTGGCAAAAAAATGGTGTCACAGTTGACTATTGCCTTACAAAATTTAAGGGAAATAGCGTTTTGTCAGGTCATAAAAATGGATTAATTGTTGACACCACTAATGAATAATTTCAAGTCACCACTTCTCTAAAAAAAACACTTTATTTTACCCATGAAAACAGATTAATTTTCAATTTAACTTTTATGGTAAGATTAAATTTTTGCTTACTTTAAAATCAATAAATAGTTAGTTAGTAATAGGTCAATTGAGTAGGCCGATAAGTGACGTCACAGCGTGCTATTGCCATACAAAATCTATGGGAGAATCGCGTTTTGACAGTTCATAAAAAGTATGTCAATTGATGGTGGTGGACACTACCAAATTATAACTTAAATCTTGCTACTAATCTATCGTCCCGGGACTTCTGACTCACCACAGTAGTGACTAGCGGTCCCGCCCTCGCAGTGGGTGAGCAGCGCAGCCAGCGTGTCCCGCCAGCTGCGCGGAGCTGCTGACGTCACCAGCGCGTCCCAGCGCGCCAGCAGCAGGCTGCCGTACACCAGCGACACAGGCGAGCCCGCCGTCGTGTTCAGGTGGTACTTCTGCACCTTGTATAGAAGCTCGGGACTACCTGAGCACAGAATACAATGTAAAGTTAGCAACTGGAAAGTCAAAAGTAGGATAAACATATAGATATCGATCTAACCTAACACACATAGGATATTTTTTTACCCTTTTTTGTTGCCGTGGGGCCAATTCTACTGATTAAAAAACGCGAACTTAATGCCATTGGCATTAAGTCCGCCGCTGTACATTTTTTTTCTGTGCATAAAGTGTTAAATAAATAAATCTATATATATAAAAGAAAGTCGTGTTTGTTACAACACTTATAACTCGAGAACGGCTGGACCGATTGCCATGGTTTTTGATTTGTTGGATTTGTTTCCGTCCCGAATAGCAGAATACATCTTAAAAATAATGAAACGAAAAAAAATGTCGGTAGGGTAGGGGTAGGGTGAGGGTAGGGGTAGGGTAGGGGTAGGGGTAGGGGTAGGGTAGGGGTAGGATACCACGCGAACGAAGTCGTGGCGGGTCAGCTAGTAAATAAATAAAAATATTAAAAATGTAGTGCAATCTCATCTCATCTACCTACAACCAATGTCAAAAAATAAATGTAAATTAGAGACATTGTTGATAGATTGAGACAGATTAGATTAAGATCATACCTTAAAATTAGTAGAATTGCTCCCTTAACGAATATGCAGACAAAATCGTAAACAGAAGCTAGATAAATATAAAGTAAGGTAAAAGGCTGGTGAGTCCAAGATATATTATAACAAACATAAAAGTATACAAAACAGCGACTAACCGAGCGAGGCGATGATGAGCGCGTCGGCGACTCTGTTGGCGTCGAGGCACAGCTCCACCGCCTCCTCCAGGTTACCGCACACCAGCGCCCGGCAGATCAGGCTCTGAGAGTCTGGCACAACAACACAATGATAAATAAATAACAAGTACTATTCTAAAAGAGATCTGATCCTTATGATTGACCCTATCAATTGTTGCCATAAAAGTACAGAATGCTATTTCTTCGGATTTAAGTCGGTTCGATTCCCGGGAGTGGCAAGCGTATTTGCGGTCTTCAGTATTTATAGTACTTTCCCTCCAGGTACGCTTCGAAAATTCCACCCTGTATAGGAAATTAGGATGTTTGTTACTCAATCATACTCTAATGGATAGTAGCCGACCGAAGGTCGATTTCTAGCAGAAACTGAAGCTGAAGGGTTACAAACACTAAAAATATCAATTCAAGATATAGAAATATAAATTACCGTCTCCATTCGGGATGACCACGTTGGTGACGGTGGGAGTCAATTCAAGGTTAGCCAGCTTTCTCTCGATCAGTGTGTGAGCGTCCTGTAATCAAATTATACCTTTGATACTCTATACGTTATATGATGTTTTATATTTAAATGTAAAGACGAATGAGTAAATTATTTCCCAGTTTAAAAATTCCTCATATGTTTTAGTTAAACATTAAAAAATAGTTTCAGTATAGGCTGATTTTAGCAACCGTTATATAACTTTTATGCAAAGAATAAATATGGCGGTTGTGGCTGTCACATTTCTTCATTGAACTAAAGTCATCTGAAGAATCAGATCAAAATAAACAAAAGTTTTGTAAAGGCAAGCCTTCTCCGGATTACAGGCAGATTAATAACATAAGCAAGTAAACTGCATTCTCAAGAAAGCATATACACAGCTTTTACAAGGAAACTTGCAGACATGTATAGAAACTGTCTCACCACAAAACAAAGATTAGTAGCTGTTAACAGTTAGCACATAAAATACAATCGGCTGTTTACTGTTTTGTCATTCAAAATGGACCACTTAAACAAGAGTCAAACACTTTGATCGACCGCAGACTATTTCGCCTTCATCTGGTCATCTGCGTAGGGCTAATTCTCGTAATTTAAAACATTAAAAATCGAGACGCAATTTCATCCCAGCGACAATCAATGTAAAATTATGACAAAAATAGAGACACTTTTTACAGATTAAGTTTCGTTCCTAAAAGTTACTGGGATTGCCCCCTGATGTCAATCCAAGTAGTCGACTATCGTCAAAAGGTAATAATATCAATCTTATACTTCTAATACTACTTATATAAGTGCCTTTTAATGGTTTAATTAACTATTATTATTATTATTTACTATTTGACTTTGTCTTATACAAGCTTGTTATGTCAAAACAAACGTCAAAATTAAATCAGGACTGATTATTATGAATCCCGGGCTTAAAAGCTACTGTTCCCATCTTGTAGTAAGACAGTATACACGTGCGGCACTTACCGACAGGTCGGTGCTGGTGTCCGTGGACAACTCGGCCTCCGTCTCCGTGGACTCGCCCTAGCCGCGCAGGCAGACAGACAGTGGCATATTATATATAAAGAGGTACGTGAGCACGTGTCATGTTACATTTACATTTAAAGCTCATAATATCGTGCAAACGCGACATTATTTATGATCTAATTAGTAAGACTTTTAGAATAAGACTTTAATTATCAAGTGCGCGTAAGCTGCTGTGATTGGTGGACTGAATTATACACAACACAGCAACTTACGCTTAACAATTTGACACAAAATCTTTTTCTTCGAGAAACCGGATTTAGGTCAGTCACGTTTTTAGCAGTGAGAAGATTAACGCTAAACGAAGAACAGTTAGCTCCGAAATAAGTCGTGCTACGAAGACAAGTATCAGTCAATTAGCTAAAAGATGACAATTTAGCGCAATGTCAGTTAAGATTATAGTATAAGCACAGAAAACAGCGCTGGCAGGGCAAAAGCCATTCATTAATAAAAATAACACAGTAATATACTGGTGGTGACTCACTCTACTCAAGGCGGCGACGTCAGTCTGGGCCCCGTCGCCAGCCGACACGGTGGGGTTTTTGAATTTCGAAGACATCTCGTCTTGTTTGAAACCTTAAACAATACGACGGAACTTCTATTAAATTACAATAATTGATAGATACCTGCGCCTACCCCCATGGGAAAAAGGAGTGAGTTTATGTATGTATGTAAATGATAGGTAATGCTTAAGATAAAATAACAATGAGTAGAAGTAATAACTAAAATTCTTAGTGCAAAGAAATAATAAAATAAAGAAATAGTGGCGCCCAATTTTCTCTATTTCCTCTAGAACAAATGTTGCGCAAATTAGTTTGTTGCATTTTAGAAAGCATAATTTTCTAGTTTTGATGAAAGTGAAGGGTTTATTTTGCTAACAGCGAAAAACAAATCCATGTCATCGTAACAATTCAATAAATCTGATAAAAAAGATGGGTTCTTAGACGCATTTTTCTAGCGTTGACTGTCCCACTCCTGGGCCTTCGCCCATTCCTTTCCAGACACATCGCGCCATAACACTTTCTATATGTCAAACTCACCCAACAAATTAAGCACTTCACTTCGGAACGTGGGCAGGAAGTTAGCGCGAAGGAAGAACCATGTGTAGCGTTCATTCTGATCAGTCGTAGCGTCGCCCTTTTGACGGCAGTACCTGTACAAGCAAATATGAGGTTTAGAGCTGAAGTAATAAGGCTTAAAATCGTACAAATATAAATGCTTATATAAAACAATAAACTTTGAAAAATTATAAGTAATAACGTAAAATAATGCCGTTGACTGAATTGTTTAACATTGTAAAAATCAAAAGATAAAAGATAGCGTAATGATTTTTAACTTAGATGTATAAGACATAAGGTGCTAATTAAAATAATTTAGTTATTCAGTATACGTTTGTAGTTTTGCACTCACTCAGCAAGTCGCTCCGTGGCAGCCGGGTCGTGACTGAGACTGGTTTCCAGTACAGCATCCAACTCCGTTGCTCTCTCTACTATCTCTGGTTCACTTATAACCTGTGTACACGAAAATATATTATAGAAATACTAGAACTGTTTAGAGACTGGCGAAACTTCATACACCTAATAGGTACCGAATATCTGAAAATGATAAAATAAAAATCAGGGACCGCTGACCCCCTAGTTTTACGCTAGTAACGTTTTCTTAGTAAATTTAATTCATTTTATCGAAAGCCATTTTAAAATTTGAGATGATTTTGGAAGGTCATAAGGTTCATTTTGATTTACATCATTTTAATGACATTAGCACTTTGTAGAAGTAAACTAATTGTTTTTCTTACCTGGCTTATATATACCAGTTTTTGTGGGCCGGATTCTTGTGGGCATTTCTCGAACGTTACCAATTTGCCGCCAAACTAAAATATATAAGAAAATATATTACCAAAGAAACACAAGTTGGTTTAATAGATTAATTTTATGAAAGAGAATCGTTTGGTATATAAAAAAAAAAACCCTGGAAATGTGTCGTTATTTTAGCTAATTGTATTTTTTTTTTATATGTATATGTTGAAAGAAAGTACTTTAAAAGGTCAGTTAGTATTTTCTTCAAAAGTACTCATAAACAGATTGTTTTTTAAATAAAAACTTTGCCCCACACTAGGATTTTCTCCTTTATCGTGGGTGCGTTTACAAACATCATACATAAACGGCAGACCCAGAACAGCTATTTGTAGGCCATACAAATATTTATTATTTCATGTGGGAACCGAAGTCGAGACACGCAGGGAAGTAGCCAATTGCTCAGCCACTGCGCCAACCCCGTCGTGTGCAATAGTGGGTAGACTGTAGTTCAGTGAGCAGAGAATTCGGGTTCTAATATGTTTTGCATGACAGGTATACTCACACAGAACTTAGATCCGACGGGTCTCCTGAGCCAGGCGGGCGGGCGCGGCAGCAGCGGCGCGGGCTCGGCGGCCGGCGCCGGCACGCGCGCCACCGCCGGCAGCGCGCTGAACGAGTCCACGCCGCCGAACGACTCCATTATGTTGCTCTGGTTGTGCGTCGTCTGCGGGAGTGGGACGTGTTAGGGACGAAGGACAGTAAGACAAGACACGCCAGTTCGGCATGATTATCCAAAGGTCTAAAAGTCTTCTTGAATAATTAGTAGCATATCAAAACAATATTACGTCGCGTAATGAAGTAAGCAAAAGTTGTATAACGATGGCAATAAAACCTACGACAAAATTTTGCCGGCATCGTGTGTGGCAACCAAATATGATAAAGTGTACAATTAAGCGCCGGCTAATAACAACATTGGTAATAGAAAATTAAGTGGTTGTATTTAAACTTGATTTTGATAAATCGTTACTTCTTATTATTTATAAAAAACGATACATTTGTAAACTGAAAGAAAAAACATTATATTTCCATAAACAAACCCGTCACTGAGTGGTATACGCGTCGCTTACATGTATAGCGAACGACTCTCGACACATTCGGTTCGGCATTTTTAATACAACTATATTCGGTTGTCACACAATGCTAGTACAGTCTTGTCGTAATTGTGTATGTGAAAATACCTAAATACAATAGTCATTTTTAGGTATTGTTAAAACCCTGTAACTCGTTTCAAAGTCTAATATACTCACAATCTCGGGGCGGGAGCCGCCCAGCAGTGAATGCACCGCCACCTGCTGGTCGAACGACGCGGTCACCATGAGGCTGGGGTCCCTCGGACACCACGACACGTCGAACACCCACTGTTGCTGGTGGCTTATCTCTGACAGAAGCTCGCCTCCCTGCGGACAACAGTTAGGAAAACAAACGTTTTAATGTGTATACACACACACAACTATACAAACAATGTGTGTGTAACTAACAATGTGTGGACACAGACACAACTTAAAACACAATTTCCAGAAAAATATAATAATATTACGAAGAAGTAAAGTATGTTTGTTGCTCATAATCTCTGGAACGAATGGTTAGTTTACTCAAAATTATTTAACTGATAGAAATATGCACTATTATTTCCGGTTGTCATATGATATGTTTATGGTATACTTGACTTCCACGGGGACGAAATCGGGGGCAGAAACAAGTAAGACATAGGGAAACTTGCAAGTTGCAATACACTAGAAAAGTCGCAGCGCAACCAGACACAGTCGCTTTATGTGTAGTCATTTTATTTTTCAGATTATTTTTATTGTGTTTCAGTTTATAAATAATTATTGTTTATATAATTATCTATGGGTCCTTATGCCTAATCTAAATAAATAAATAATATAGTTTATATCCAAATGGATATATCCAAAACTTCGCAAGTATCACCCTAAAGATGCTTAGTACTCACAGGTTGTGTGTTGTTGGGGTTCCAGCAGAGCACGCGGCCGTCCTTGCCGGCGGACAGCAGCAGCTCGGGGTCCTGCCGACTCCACGACACCGACATCACGCCCTTGTGGTGCGCCTCCAGCGTCACCAGCGGAGACGCCGCCAGTCTGCAAGGGATTGGAGGGCGTCAGGTCATACTTGGAGGTCTGGGAGTCCTACTTATATCTGTTCTACTTTTAGGTAGATATAAAATAAATTGTCTATTGATTTATGTTTTAAATGAAAACATATAGCGTCTCAACGATTCCTTATTATAATAGGCGGCTGAATCACGAGCTTAATTCATCATACAGTATACCTCTCTGGAGCCATGACCGCTGCCGGTAGTTTGGACCCTGTTCCCGATACCGGTTGGTTAGCTACTACAGAGCAAAGGCTCATACAATGGAGGTACGATCATTGATCACCACGATTTGCTTAGTGCGAATTGGCGATTTTAGATTTACATTAATTATACAAATTAACTACCAATTTCCTTAAAAAAATACATCAGTAATTATAATCTTGTCACAGTGAGCAATCACTAACAAAAGTAGCTGTGAAAATATATTTTTTTACAGGTTAGCATTACACAAAATGTTATTATGCCACCTACCTCAAATCCCACAGCTGGACAACCGGCACCTGGTCGTCTTCGGACGCGATGCACACCTGAGTGGCGACGTTCGGGTGCCACGCCAGCGAGCGCCATCGCGTGCGGGATTGGGAGTCACTGGAATGCAAAGGATATTTTATTATGTCACACAAGAGTGTTACCATCGATCAATACCAGAATGGATTAGTCAATCAATTGATGGGGTAACACCCTTAATAAAAATACTTTGAAATATCAACATTCCATTTTATTTTAAGACATCAACACAGAATAGCTCTTATGAGATCTGCACAAGGCTAGTTTACGAGACAGTTTAGTACATTGTGCTGGTTACTGGCGTGTACGCGCCAAGTCAATCAGTACAGAACTGTTTTTAAATTAAATGTATTCATCAGGTCAATAATATTAATGGCGTACAATCTTACTTCAGACCTAAAAAGTTACCCTAATCAACAAAGTTACCAGCTGAGCTGATTGTCTAGGCGGGACCTTTTTGACTCTTAACTGAATGCAAAATCTCACCTCAGTTTCATGATTGGTTCATTCTTCCTTAAGTCCCACACGACGCATCTTGTTGCAAATGTGGATCCGAGAATGTGTTGCACCTGTCAAGACATTCACAGTTTTATTCGAATAAAATACGGCAGGAAATTGGGTAGTTACTGATACGCCTATATAGCCAATAAAATTCATACTTAGTGACGCAGATAAAGTGCAATGAACTCGACGTAGCTAATAATAGCCATATTATTACTAGATACACCAGTATCTGATATATCATACTATGCTACAATTTATTCGTAGATACGACCTCTCCGTTTGTAGGTCCAGTTTTTAATGGTAATTGCATATCTCTTAGAGATCGCCATGACGCGCCAAGAAATAAAGTTGCGGACACCAGCCTTTATATGTATAATACAATAAAGGTTATTACAACGAAAAGTTGGGGTCATTTATGAAGATATATCACTCCATCGTATTACATTGACATAAAAGTAATCTTGTATGCAATCTGTTGTGACCAATTTTCTACAGACCGACAGACGGTCGATGCAATTCGAATCAGTTATGAATCAATTGAGTTCACAAAGCGTGAGTTCATTCGATATATTCAGCGACGATTTATAAGCGAAATCGGAATGCCGGCCAATGCCTCCGCCTATTAACGGTCGCATAGTGTTATTGGAGTACCTACACTTTTTGTTTCTTTAGTATTTTTCCTGTATCGTGTGTGGTTTTACAGAAATATAAACTCACATACACAAACAACCAGGCCAGAAACAACTACCTGTAGGCCATAGACGCATTTGTTACGTGCGGGAATCGAAACCGCGACACGCATCGCAACAGCCAATCGCTCAGTAATTGCAGCAAAAGTTCCGTCGTGTTTTTTTTTTAATATTCAACTGGATGGCGTACAAGCCAACGGCCCATTTGATGTTAATTGGTCACCGCTGCCTATAAACATCTACAATACTCGAGGCCTTGCAAATGCATTGCCATCCTAGACACAAAATTGAAATGTCTCATGTGCCTGTTATGACACCAAGGGTATGGATGCATACCCTTAACACAGCAACGTTGCTTTGCGGCAGAAATAGACACGTTGGTAGTACTTCCCCAGAGAATCTCCTTCACAAAGAGTTCTACTAATATCAATCTAAGTTCTTAGTTTAAGTATTAAATATTTGGTACTTCGGTATACTAGTGAGGCTAGGGTTTAATCGATAGATAGGCATTCTTAAAGCGGGTATGGTGGTAGTAGTTCCCCAGACGAGCTCCTTCACAAAGCAGTTCTTACCTGCTGGTTCCAGGCCAGCCCCTGCACGTGGTCATAGGGCTGGTTCCTGTTGCCGGGAGCCATGGGCTGGCTGGTGTTGTTTAGGTCCCATATGAATATCTCGCTCTCGGACGCTCCGGACGCCAGCAAGTTCTTCTGGTAAGGGTTGATATCCAGCGCTGACACGTGGCCTGGATCGAGAAAACATTGTTGTCACACATCACGCCTGTACTCCCAGAAGGGTTAGGCAGAGGTACCAATGTACACTCACAGTGCGCCGGTGCGCTTAGGTCCCATGTAATAGGGGGCGAGCCTATTGCATTGTTTAGCATAGAATGCACTGACTCACATACTATTTTATTGTTTATTGAAATGTTAAGAGTGGCTGTCTACAGTTAGTCTAGTATATTTGTAAACACGTGAATACTATGTATCTTTGAGCATATTTTAGCCATCAATTTTTTATTTGTATTCTTTGTACATATTATGATATAGTACTTTTTATGCGAGGTAAATCGCATACTCGTGTCATCCTGTATAGTCCTGTACATAAATAGCGTAACATATTTATTTGAAATGAGTATGTACTAAGGTAATTATGGAGTTTCTTTCATATTCTTCTTCATAGAAAACTACCTTCTGAAAAGGGCAACTAGATTCGATTAATTTTTCTTGTTTAAGACGTTAAAAGCTCCTTTTAATGCGACTTTGGGAAACCTGGTCAAGAGATCGGTAAATATCATGTGTAGGTATGTATGTCGTTAAAATATTTGTTTAGTCCGTAAACTGAGAGTGCAATTGATAGTTAATTGGTCAATCAATTTGAACCGTTATCTGAATCCCGAATTTGTTTAAACAATACAAAACTATTGAAAAATATTTTATGATGACTTAGATTTTGGCTTTTTTGGAATATGAAAAACGTAACAATTAATGATCATCCAATCCATCCGTAAACTATCAATGAAATCTCGAAATAGAAAGAATACTTTATGTATGAGGTCATCTATTGTTTTAAGTTAATAGTGAGCAGTTAAACAGTGGACATAGATAGTGCGTTATCACTAACTTTTTAACGTTATATACAAACAGAAGCTGACAGATAACGCTAATGGAAGAGCAAAGAATTGTAGTTTTAAATTGATCACATTCCGAGTTAAAAGTTCGAGTTGCTACCTAATCGATTCTGTGTTTATTCTGTGAAGACTTGTAATTAGCAAACTAGCTGTGTGTTGTTGTAATTACAATATTATGTTATGTGTTAAAAAGTAAAGAAATAAAATAATGACAAAACTTATTTATGGTGGCTAAGCAATTGGCTACAATCTCTTAAATTGACTGTTTGACCTGAATATTTTTATCAACATGATATAATGCATTCAAAATATTGATGCAACTTGAGCATAGTGAAAAACGCATTGGTGCTTTTCATTGTAACTAGTTTAATTCCTAAATAATTTTTACAAACTCGTATGTATAAGGCCTGCAGAGCACACAAAATCAATTATTTTCTTTCCAAGTTGGTATCAAAACATAGTGATTCTATAAGGGTTCCGTTAGTTTCTTTTAAAGTACAGAACCCTAAAAACTATTCAGCACTATACAGCATATCAGTTTAATTGATTGTTTTATTACCAACTATAATAAAACTACAAATGATAAAGTAAACTATTACGTAAAATGTGTGTTAAATGTTTTTCGTGATGACCTATTTTTCTAGCAACCAATATAAAGATAACCAACTCAAATAAGATTGCCCTGGTACTATTTGAGGAGACAGTTAAATTAATGTTTATCAGCCTTACTCATAAAGCAGTGTCGCATATATATTTAAGAAACAGCTAAACATTACGTAGCAACTGATCAGAAAAAATCTTACCTATAAACGCTAGTTATTGATCATTACTCTAGGACTTAAGAGTTAGTCAATTGAGAGGTAGCTAAGTATTAGTTAGCATTATTTTTATAAGTACGGCTGTAAGAGTGAAAAATAATCGATATTACCTTATAATTAGTATTAAACAAAGTCGCTTTTTGTGTATGTGTGTGTGAGTTTGTCCACTCTTCAAAACTAAATAATATATCTTTATGCGGTTTGCACAATAATTTAAATTAATTATTCCAGTAGGTTTTACTTGTGTTTACATTACATATAAAAAATATTTAACTTGGATTTAGCAAAGAAATGTCGATGTGACATGTCTCCACACTAGTAGGTCGCTAGTAATTAAACAATAATAATTACATACTAGCAAATGTACTTATGATTAGGCTTTATGAAATAATAAAAATGGCTAATACCAAGAAAACAAGGACAGGTTAAGGTATAGAATAAGGTTCAAAGTAGAATGCACCTTTACCTTATTTCTCTGTTGACTAGTAACAGAGAAGTAAGGTAATGGTGCATTCTATTTTGAACCTTATTCCAGTAGCAAAGACATCATTATGCCTTTTCACTAAATACATAGAAAGTTATGTGTGCACTTACCGTTATGTTTTGTGCTACTTCCGAGCAGTGCATCTGTGGCATTGTTGAGCAGCTTGTCTGCGCTGTAGAACTGAAGGAGGCCTCCATCGCAGCCTCCCACTATCACACCAGCACCGGACCACACTATCTTTTGAAATCTACAACAACATCAAATTAAATTAGATTAGGTTTATTTATTTGCCAACAAATCTATCAATACATTTATTTGACAACAAATCTAAAAAAAAAATGCCTTCATAGACTCTGTATTCAACCCAAAGAAACACCATTCAGAATCAGAAACAAAATATTTATTAAGAAATTGTGATGAATATAGGAATGATGAATTACTAACTACTGCCAGCAACTTAATCAGTGTGGATATCTAAATAAAATCACAGTCTTACATTAGAACACAAAAACGGCCTATCATATGAGGCTAATTCTATCCAACAGTTAAAGTGTGGTAGAGTAGTGTATGATTTCCATCAACCAGGCGGCACAGCAGCGCATTTAACACTGTGCTAAAGAAAATTCAGGCTTCTATATATGATAGTTAAGGTTCATGTTTGCATGGAATTTATACTGCTTGGATCTGCTTAGGAAATAACCAAGGTCCAGGCAGTATAAATTTCATACAAACATGGTATACTAGCCTAGTAGTTTCACTCAAAATATTTATATTTTATTTGTTGAATACCGTCCTGTATAAATACAACTTGTGATTTAATGACATGAAATGAAGTAGTTGATCGAAAATTACAATCAACAAACTGACATTATAAATAAATATTTAAGCCCACAACATTGTTAAATTATTGATTCATGAGCAGCTGTTTCAACATGTCCACCATTCTCAAATAAGTGACTTTTAAAGTTTCCAATTGTGTGTTATTATTTACCAAAGCTATGCATGGATAAGATTATAAATTAAGAATACAGTAATACATAATGATTATCAGCTGGAATGTTATGTATGTAAATATACTATGCAGAGCAGTTCTTTATTTTGTTTTTTTTTGTTTTATTGGGCTTGCTTGACTCTAGTTTTGGTCAGAGGTGACATACACAACATCTAAGGAAACCTTTGTGACTACACCACTGTTGTCTATGTCAACTTAGGATTTCTAGGTCTCCTAAGATGAAAGATAACAATCTTAAGTTCTGGCAGGATGACAGCAGCTGTAAATAAGATTGTTTGTAGCTACTGATAGCCATAAACAAATTGCAATACAAGAAATATTTCAAATATGACCGTCTTTCATATCAGGGGCAGTAGTGGTATGAATTACTAATCCCATAATCCTACTAACGTAATTTGACTATAGGTACTCACTTGTGCTCTGTCTGCAAACTGGATTTAAGCTCTAAATCGAGTCCAGGGTCTTCCAAATTCAAGGCATAGAGCTCTAGGTGGGAGCTAGAGCTGAACGAAGAGTCCACCTGCTGCGCCGCCGAGCCGGCCGCGATCGTCACCGGGTAGTGGTCGGCGGGCGACCAGCACACGTTCACCGTCCTCTTCAGCTCCTTCACTTTCATCTTTACGACACTGAATCACTACAACAAACACAAACTAACACTAAAAACCACCGAAAAACTGTTTTATTTACCAAATTATGTCACAAAATTGGAACGCTTCCCACTGCAGATTGACAATTAGAACCTGTGTTAATACTGTAACATAAGGTTAAATAAGAATTAAAATGTATTTTGCCAGCCGATTTAAATGAGTTTCAATTAAAAAATACTATATTTACCATAAAAACACCAACTTGGCACTTCCAACGTGGCTGACGTAAATATTCTCCGATTTGATTTGACAGCAGATGATCAAATGACAGATCCTACGTTCGGAAACCAAAAGTAGGCGACACGTCATTTGAATGAAACAGAGTAAAAATGCCAAGTATGAACAATGTTCTAAACTTTGAAATGCTTTTTCCTTTTTTTATCACGAATTACACGGTAATAAATACCATGTTTTTTATACATATTAATCACACGAGACGGTATAACACACCATTGCACTCTTTAAAGATTTAACATGTTCCCATAGATACCAAAATAACATAATAGGTATTGATAGCGTTTTATATTTTATTATTATTTGCAAAATTGGTCAGTGGGACGTCTTAGGGGCGGGTTGCAAAATTATTATGTTATGTAGATAAAATTAACATTTTTTTTTTATAACTTAGTCCATTCTCCTTTTATTAATTTAATTATCAACAAAATTCTGGCCACGTCAACTTCTAGCAATAGCAGAAAAATAAATAAGCTTAATTCAAAATACATTGTGAAAGAACAAAAGTCAGTGATAGGTAAATAGTATTTTTGACAAAATACATTGTTTACTCACAAGCTTTTACGTTATTATAGAAATGGAAGGTTTATAAAGGTGCGTACCAAAGTCTTACTTGAGTAGTTGTTCGTAGATTAGGTTGGTAACTAAAAGTATTAAATCGTATCTTCCCGCTTGTTAAATCCTAAAAATGTACAGAGTTTTGCCATTGTGCCTAAAACAATGATTACGATACCAATAATTAAACTTTATGTTAAATTATGAGTTATGATGTATGAACGTGGACGAGGCGAAAGTAGCATGTAATGTATGGATCGTAGCAGGTGGCGTTCTTTGGTTTCTGCCTACCCCCATGGGAAAAAGGCGTGAGTTTATGTATGTATTTATACGTACTTACGTTAAATTATTGTTTTCATGCCATACTCAATCTAAGATGTTTTTAGATACTTTACTAAAATTATTTCATTGACCTCAATTTTTATCAGGAATACGGAATCTAGCAACAATGCCAATTATATTGACCAAAGATGAATGGAATAGGATCAACAACTGGGATTTCGATGCGGAGGATCCGGAAATAGTTAAACGGCGTGAGTACGTGAAGTACTTAGACAAATCTAGCCGTGAGATGACCAAGTCTTGGCCCAACTCCTTAGAGGTAAGGCTCTTTTAAACCTCTCTCTCTAAACCTTTTAGTTTCCATTTTGGTGTAGGTAGGCTTTGAGTATAATGTAGGTAAGTACCGCTCTCGAAACGTAACTCTAACAGCAAAAACACAAGAGGTTTTTTTGACCTTCATTGTGATGCATGTGCTTTTGTCCTTTTACACATAGAACGTCAACAAGCGCAATGAAGAGCTCCGTCAAGCGCGTATCCTCATGGCCGAGCAAGCTAACACTAAATTCTACAAACGTTACTTGAAGAAGGAGCAGGAGAAACAGGAAAGGCTCATGTACTCCGCAAGAGATATGGTTTTTAAGAATAAGGATGCACCAAAGTTACTTCTTAGGTGAGTTAAGGCCCTCGTACACAAATACTTACAATTATTAGTAGATGTATAATTCTAACTACCTTGTTGGCCTAGTGGTCATAAGCGCGATTTTCGCGGTTCAATTTCCAGGTCGAGCAAAAAGCGTTATTGGGTCTTTCTATGAAATTCTCATTAGCATATTCTCATTTTCAATCTTCATTTCTTTCTATATAAAATATTTCGATGTCATGAGTCTCCGTCTTCACAATTGTTCAAAAGGATATACATAAACATATAACCTCAGCTCGTAAAACTTTGCTGTGAACGACGAGAGATGCGGTTTGAGTGACGCAGCAGTCGTGTTTTCGGCCGATTTGATAGTTGCTTCGATACTAGGACTCCTAGTATTGATACGCGACGCGACGGAGCGCGATGCAGTGTGATAATTTCCATAAGGTTCATAATAAGCTGAGCAAAGTAGTCTTAAATGAGATCTGTGAGTTACGGCACAGTGGATTCCAACATCGTTACTCAAACTTTTACCATGGACTCTATGTAATTTTTTACGACGAAACATGTAATCTCTGGGAGGTCTAGAATAATGACGTGATGACGTGCTGAGTCCACGGTAAAAGTATATGTCACGGACTCACGGTGTCTATTTCACCCAAAAAATAATAAAATAAACAATGTGCGATATGGTACACTCAAATCATTGGAATGTCTGCTACTTCCTCAGTGCGGTAATCGAAACCACAGTCCAGAAGGAACGAGAAGAGCAGGTCAAGTTCGCGATCGAGCGGCGCAAGGAAGAGGCCGAGCGGAAGAGGCTGGAAGATGACGGTATAATGCAGAGGGCGAAGGATTGGTACGAACTTCTGGAGCTAAAGAAGAAGAGGAGATTTGAGGTCAACAAAAAACATCAGAAGGAGATTCTTGAGCAGTTAGTCGCTATTATCTACTAAAATCGTAACAGATTTCCTACATCTCACTTTTCATAATTAATTCAGACTCTCAGGCATATTTATCCGACTACGGTAAAGCTAAAGGATACGTTATGTTTTTAGCAGTATACATATACATACGTATGTACGAATGTACCACCTTAACGCCTATACTACTTAAATGAGTACCTAGTTTAAGCGCAAGAATTAGTTGTCAATCGACTCGTCATTATGACCCGGGCAATATAGTTTATATTTGAATATGAATAATACGACGGATGAAAGCGTATTATACCTACATAAAAAAAGAAATGGGATCCTGATTTATTTGTTATTGTGTGCTGTTTTTAATGTGTGGCGCGAATGAATGCGGAGACTGCACTGACACAGCACGCATCATGTAATCCATGTCGTGTTTTAAACAAAACGTAATTTCAAACGACTTTGTCACCTCTGACATATTATGTAAGTAGATTGTATTAAAAAGCTTGACCCAACTCGAATTAAAAAAAAGTTGCCACAAAAGGCGTAGTTTTAATT
Source organism: Caradrina clavipalpis (assembly GCA_932526535.1). Classification (NCBI taxonomy): domain Eukaryota; kingdom Metazoa; phylum Arthropoda; class Insecta; order Lepidoptera; family Noctuidae; genus Caradrina; species Caradrina clavipalpis. Next base: position 14,833,718 of record OW052104.1, on the reverse strand, counting down.
ACTACCTACCTAATTTCTATATTGTAATCTCATCATCATCTGCATAGGCAGAAAAGGAAAAGGATAGCCTTTTCTCCAATAAAAAAGTATAATAATCCGCAGCCGAAAATATCTTAAAAAATAGGTACTGTCCGCCCTCTATGCATGCCCACATTCTCCACCCCTCTATTTAAGACTTGTATAAAAATTGAAAGTGACCCCCAGGGCGCATGAGGTGGCAGAACGAAAGCGCTTGGAGTACGAGGCGGAACTGAACCTACAAAAGATCGACAACATGAAAGCTGATGAGGAGATGGAAGCTCTTCGGGACTTTGACGAGAAATTCGTAAGTTTCCATTTGCCGTGAATCTTTTCTGCTTATTACAAAATGGCTCTGGACACCTCAAGTAGGAACGATCCAGTGCTTTTTATCGATTTAACGGTATTTTGATTACCAAATATTTTAATACATAAACTAAGTACCTAGATTTATGTAAGTTGAACTCTTTCTGAAGGAGATTCATAGGCGTATACAGGCTGGGCCGTTGGCTTGATTGCCATACCTAGACGTGGTTCTTCACTAATTCGAAATGTTGATATAAACCTAAATATTTGGATTAGAATGCAGAAGAGAAAGCACGCATCTTCAGAGACATGGAGCAGGCTAAAAAAGAAACGGCGGACAGGAAACGCGAACAAGAGGCACGAGACAAGATGGACGACAAGCTGATAGAAGTGCTGCTCAAGTCGCGCTGCAGGATCGAGAAGACGAGGAAGAAGACTGAGGACGATGTAAGATACGCTTTATTACCTGTGATTTTGTAAACTTCTTGACCGTTCAGTCACAAACACACAAATGACTATTTTACTATGTGGCATTTTAAATAAAGATTTGATTATTAAATTAACAATCTCTAACTTGTATCTTCATTACCTGCAGCACTGTAAAAGAGTTAATGTAGAAAAAAGGTACGTTTTGCGGAAGGTGCTTTATGAGAATGGTGTTAGAAATGTGCATTTTGAGAATAGTACGTTTTAGGTATGAGGTGAGTTTTGCGAAAGGTACAAGCGACTGAACCTTTCTGACTATGACTAACTGACTCCTTGACAGTTCAAAAGTGCTTGTACCTAAATGCTCTAATATTGAAATGAATACTTCAACTTTAATAGCGCTGTCTTGTTTTGTACAGCTGAAGAGTGAGAAGCTTCGCGTATTGGAGAAGATCAGCCAGAGATTGGAGAGTGGGGACACTGCCCGTGACGCCAAGGAACAGGCTATTTTGGAAAAGGCCGTCAAACAAAAGAATGATATGTAAGTTTCATAACTGCTTCTAAACCGTTTTCATGTTGATGCATCGTAGGTTTCTAAGGAAAAACAGCCGAGAAGTCATAAGTATGAGCTACACAATTTCATAGTCAAGTCTCATATGATTTCTTAATTAAAAGAAGTCTCAAATTGTACCCGGTTAATGGGGGCATGTAGATAACGAATCGCATTGCTTTAGTTTGTTGAATGTCATAATAACTTTACAGAGACGATGCCCGTATCGAGGCTAGGCGTCAGAAAGATGAAGAGTTCCGACAGATCAAGAGGAAAAGTCGCGAACAGTTCCTACGAGACGAACAGCAGCGTCTGCACGAGTTCAACACCATAAGGCAGTGGGACATCATGAATAGGTACAGTATTCAGATATCCATAGGTACTTCAAGAATTCCGGTTTGAGTAAAAGATCGGCTTTGTGGAGGATGTATGCCTATGGACTCACTATTACAGCCCTTGTTCAAGGATATCGAGTTTTCTGTAATCTACGATAAAACCTTGGTGTAACTAACAACTACTGCTGAACGAAATATTGTATTCTGTAGTCTTTTATCATTCACCCATTCAATTAATTGGTGCAAAAAATGTCATCTTATGTTATGTATATTATAAATTTCTTCGTCTTTAGATTCAAGAACAATGAAATATACGAAGATTACAAGGAGCAAATTCGCCTGAAAAATAAACGCAAGATTGCAGAGTACAGAGCAGAAATTCTACGACTATGGGTGAGTTTCGCCATACTAGAACAGCTTGCTGTAGAAACTTTCAAACGATCAATGTTTTTTAATCCGTTAATATTAAGTTTGTAGGTAAATGTAAAACTGCCTGTTTGGCCTAGTGGTTCTAAGCGCGACTGCTACGCTAGAGGTGTTGGGCTTGAATCCCAGGTCGAAAGCAAAGTGTTATTGGGTATTTCCACGACATTCTCAGCAGCAGCTTGGAGTTAGGATTTGTGCCCGGTTAATGGCAATAGACTCGCAGCCTATTACATGACACCTAAACATACCGGCGAACTGTGGGTGTATATAAGTACACGTCTGCCTAACCCTTCGGGGAATACAGGCGTGATGGTGTATATGTGTGTGTGTAAATGTAAAAATCCTGGTATCAAGATAGACTGTGGTTCTGCTACTCAAATATGCCACAGTCTTCCCATCAACCCAACCTAATTTGCCATATTTTTGACATGTTCTCCAGAAAGAGCGCGAAGACCGTGAAGCCAAGGAGCGGGCAGACTCGCGCTACTTCTACGGAGAGCTGGCGGAGCAGAAGCTGCGCGCCGCCGACAACAAGCTGCTCACGCACGCCAACGCTCTGCTGAAGGAGGCCAAGGATAACGGCCGGCCCGACTTCGCGCTGCACAGAGCCATCGATGTAAGTTGTTAAGGTTTCCTCTACGTACAGAGCAGCTCCGGGGTGACGGCAACCGGGCTACTTTAACCTGGTTTGTATGGTGAGCACAGCATTGGAGACTGGAGTTTTATGGACACGTTACTTCGTTTTTGGCTTCTTTGTGTCTGTACGAAGATGGCTAAAATTCATGAACATAAATATTTAAGTTGCAAATATAAAGATCTCTATGGATTGTGTCTCAATTCTTTTTTGAATTAACTTGACGCTGCTCTCCATGTCTTTTTGAGTCTGGGAACCTTGACCAAAAAAAAAAAAACAATTAATAACGATCTACTGTATTTTTCAGGCGTACTGCAGGCTGTACCGTCTGTACCCGATGCCGGAGCTTCCGAAGTCGATGCAGGAGCACTTCGAGGGCTACAAGACGTGGGACGGCTCCAGGCCTGACGAGGGCTACGTGGAGCCCCCACCTCCCTTCCAGAAACCCGCCAAAGCCACCCCCGCACCTCACGCCGAACAGGATCCTAGCAAGAGGGATGGACTGCAAACTGCTGCCAAGGTTGCTGTTGTTTCTTCATTTATGCATTCTTTTTTGTTTTTGTTTCGGTTTTTTTTTTGAGCTCCAGTAAAACCTTCTGGAAAATTATTTTGATTGGACTGTTCTTTATTTTAATATTATTCCGACATTTAACAGTAGCTTTCCTGAGGGGGAAACCTTTAAATTTATATACCTAGTAAAATTTAATCGGTGTGATTTTCCCATTTTAGCCCGGGCCATCAATGCCCAAAGTAGAGACAAAGGAAGAGAAAGCAGACTATAAGAGAGCTGCACCGGCTAATGGACTGCAGAGGAAGGGCGAGGTAACTAATAATAATTTACTATAAACTCACAAAGCCTGCTAATCGTTTATGTTTTGCAATAAATATGTGTAATGGTGGCACGGAATAGGGCTTCTCAATGACGCTAATCTTTTTAGGCGTATAGACTCATCCTGCATTAGATACCGGAGGAATGTGATACAGTCCGTTAAGATTCTACCAAAAATGCTGTTTTGACTGCACTTTCGTGTTTCTTACACTAGAAACAATTATTTTCTCAGTTACCATTCGGGTCTGCCCTTCCTACTTTTTTAATTTCACAATATTGAATCTGTTATTTCCAGCAACCGTGCTCGTTGCCGCCGATAACGGTGAGGCCGTGCACGACGGAGGCCTGCCGGTGCGAGCTCAAGATGGGAAACAAATGAAACGACGCTTTTACAAAATATTTTCTTTTTATTATCATAATTATCAATAACTTTAGAACGTGTTTTTTATCTATTTTTAGACCTCTCACACATTTGCAGAGTAAAAATTAAAATAGTTTAATGTACAAATAAAATTGTTTCTGTGTTTGTTCGGTATCCTGTGAGTGTGGTGCGTTTAAGTCGTAAATGTGTGCGAGGTCTGGTTAGAGAGCTTGTATGGCACGTGTGTGATGTTATTCGAGTGTGACTAGAAACTTGGTGGTCTCAAATTGCAAGTGAAATGTAGTAAAACTTGTCTCGGTCCTAAAAAGTGGTGTTTACTTAAAATATAAACAATTTTCAAACTAATACTAGAGCTTAATTTAAATCTTTGGTCGCAATGAGTGTAGACACGTATTTCTATAGTTTTCAATATTATAAAATTTAATTCGTGATATATTTGTGGTATGGTGACCAATGTGCAGTATTTGTGATTATGACTGTTACATTTGGCGACTAACTGCATGTAGCACTTCAAACTTAACGAGAACCTCTCATAACTACATAGTAATTCAAAGCGATACAACAGAACATAAACTGCATCTTTAGTGCAAGAGCGAACATAAAATTTACGCTAAGTTCATAAGAAAGGTAACTAAAGCGTTGCTTATTTTAAATTAAAAGTACTATTCTATTATTAGCGACCAAATGTAACAGTCGTATACTCTTAACAGTGCATATAACAACTCGAACTAACAATATTATGTACTTGGCTCTCATACATTGGAATCGCATATAAACACAGCTTTCGTAATACTCTCGTTGGCTTTGGCTTACACAATATTGTCTAGCGTTACAACAAATGCTATTGTTTTACGTCAAAATGTATCAATATTTAGTTTAAAAATTAAATAATTATGAAAGGGAAGACTACTGGAAACTATCATTAAATAAAATGCTATGTAGAATCTACCAAAGACGTTCTTTGTAGGAACTTCTATTATAGAATGCTTGATTTTATTCTGGTTTAGTTAATAAGGGGGTAACGCGTCAACGTCAACAATAGCAATTGTTTCACAATCAAAAGCATATCCTAAACAGTTCCTTTCCTTTACTCTTCTTGCTCGCACGAGACTTAACAAACTAAAAAAAATAATAGGAATGTTCAAATTGTCTAATTTATGTAAAAGACAAAATAATTGAGTCATTAATGGAACTTTCCTTAAAAAAAACGGAATAATTCAAAACTTAAATTTCTTTCAACGAGCCATCGTTCTTTTTTGTTCTAGGCATCGGACTACTTCAATCGAGGCATCAGTTTACTTTTGTCGAGGCATGAAATACTCGTGCGAACAAGTGAGCTGTCGAAACAATTAGACGGATTGTTCGTATCGGTCGTGACTTCGTGTCGCGTTATACTAACTTAAACTAGCTTGTACTGTGCGTTCGTTATTATAAACTAAGGATTTACGTCAAACGTTAAGCTAAAATATTATGCTAAACATTATTTTTATAGATGGCATGAATTTGTGCTGGCTGGTGTAGCCCGTGGTAGGATAAAGTTGCTATTTTCGAGGCTGCCTCGTGATGAGTGTGTCTCGAAGTGAAGTGAAACGAATGAGTAAGGCACTATCGAACTATTTTGTTACGCATATAAATTTTCAAAGATGATGAAGCCAACCACGAAAAAAGCAACGGTTTTAAGCTAGCTTCACATTTATCACACAACTGATATGACGAATGACGTAATACAATTTTTAAACATTATTCAGATCATGTAAGTAACTTGCCATGTGATAAAATAGAGTCCAGCTTTAGTAATTTTACAATAGGTATCAGATTCAACAACATCACATTCACAAAAGTATCATACAACTAGTTTGTGGAAGTTCAAGAATGCTTAATGTATATTATAAGGGCCATTTCCGTTAAAGTAACTAAAAGGCTGGTAATTGCACAATATAATCATCCTTTTAATTCTATCTATTTATAGAAAAATAACCCTAGTAATACGTCAATTTACCTAATAATTTAATCATGTCAAAAATACATACATCTAAAGGTTTATTTACAAAGTCTGAGGGGTACTACGGTTATTACTGTTTGCAAGGCAAGGATTTGACTCGAGGCATACACTCCTCCCTCTCGCTCACACATACCAAACGTGAGGAAAACAAATAGGCGGAGTGGCAACAACCGAAACACATGGAATAAGGTCCTCCGAACTGTAGCTCCGTTCATTGCTATGTGGCAAAGTATCATAAATATATCATTATTTATTAGTAACTGTTTTAAAAGTATAAATCTAGTAATAATCTACACATTGTTTAAATATTCGTTTAGTTAGGTTACAGCCACATCCCAATGAACGAAGTCCAAAGTACATTAAAAATCTAAACAATAAATTAAGTAACACAAATAAACTAATGAATTTGGCACTAATCTAATACTTATTGCTAACCTGGCCATGAAATGCATTGTGAAACATTGAAATGCTTACAAAATTCGAATATTCAATCACTTACAACATTTTTACGTCATTGGTTTACTTTTACGCAGAATTTATTCGTCATGAGATTATTAGAATGGATGCCATTCTTTACAGATCAATTTATTGACAGAGTCGGCACAAGTTATAACAAGAGACTGAACGAATTTTTGCAGAGTTCATGTCAGTCTGTTAAGTTGATAACTGGTACGGTAATGCATCGATATCAAAAATCACCACACAATCATATATATTAGAATCTTTAAAGCTTCACCTTAAGCAAAATCAATTTATTTTATCAACATACACACAAAACTTTCTTGCTCAAAAATTCATCAAAAATCCATATTATTCAAACTTAACACGTCAGTATAAAACTCATAGTCCCACCTTGGCGGCACGTTGCATTGCGATACATTGCGTCTCTTAAGGAGTTTCGCATAGCGTGGGATGAAGGTGCATAAGTAAGACTAGTCGTCGGTGACGCAATGTGACGCGCTACTCGGTACGGACATGACCTATAAGACATAATGTCGCGTGACGTCACGCCTCGTCTCAAGGCGTGTCAAACGTCACGTCAAGGCACGTCTCGCGAGGCATCCATCGCGTGGTTAAGGCAGCGGCTCACCAGCTCTAGCTTGTTAAGGTACGCGGCTGCTACTTCGCCGCGCGGTGAACTGTCAAGTGATACACTATTGTAGTCGAGGTTTTAGGAGCAGTGTCGGTTTGACAGTAAAATAACTTACTTACCTTAGGATGAATGGGTCGTCGTGAGGTGAGTTTGCAGTGTATGGCGATCTTCTGACGAAGTCACCCACTGTAACAGAGAAGAGCGGAGTTGTTAGTCCAGACTATTCAGAGAAACTTATATTTTGAAATTGTATAAAAATAGGCCTTCAATGTAACTTTCAAGTAACAGCTGTTTACCACATCAACAAGGTTGGATAGTTTGAATCATGAATGGCAGATTTTATAGTAACTTAACTGACATACACTTTCAACAGTTATCGTGAGGAAAGAATTGAAGTAAGCAATCTAAATAATATCCAAAAAAGTTTAATTGAGTATGTGTTTGTGAAATAAATTGATTTGTGAGTAACTCACATCCGGGTGAGGCAGGCAGGTTGAGCCTCATCTCATGCTTGAGCACCCTCCGCGCCAGTGTGTCGGTGGGACGACCCGGGGGGGCGGTGGGACGCGCGCGGGGGGGAGACGTGCCGCACATCGGACTGTTGCTGCAAATACCATAAATTACCTATATTAACATGGGAACTGCAAAACTGAATTTAGCAAACAATTGACTTGAGTGTGGTCCTGGGTTCGATGCCCAGGTCGAGCAAAAAGTGTTTTTTTTTTTCTATGAAATTCTCAGTAGTAGCTCGGAGTTTGGACTTGTACCCGGTTAATGGCAATAGGCTTGCTCCCTATTACATGGGACCTAAATATACCAGCGAATATATGGCCTTTTTTAACCCCCGACGCAAAAAGAGGGGTGTTTGTCTGTCTGTCTGTGGCATCATAGCTGCCGAACGGATGAAGCGATTTCAATTTAGTTTTTTTTGTATTAAAGGTGATCTATCTGCGAGTGTTCTTAGACATGTTTGATGAAAATCGGTTGAGCCGTTTAAAAGTTATGGGGGTGAAAGTAGGGAAGAAAAACCGAATATCTGTAAATATACTCGAGTGGGATCTCAAACTTAACAAAATCGACATTATAATAAGTAGGTACCTATAAAAAGTATAAAATAAAAAATTAAATTAAAAATTTAAAAAACCCCCAACACAAAAACCTAAGTTCCCTTTAAAAAGTAAAAAAATAACAAAAAAAATACGTCACGTTGGGGGACCGATGTTGCATTTAGGATACGATCGTCCCGAGCGGTCCCCCAACGTGACGTATTTTTTTTGTTATTTTTTTACTTTTTAAAGGGAACTTAGGTTTTTGTGTTGGGGGTTTTTTAAATTTTTAATTTAATTTTTTTTTATATAAGTGACTTAGATATTATGTGAACGTACGGCGTGTTGGGAGCGAGGTGGTCGGTGCGTGACGTGCGCAGGATGCAGTTGGCAGACAGAGCGCGCACGTGCTGCCGCCGCCGCACCAGGAACCCCATGCGCAGCACTATCACCACCACCGTCGCTATGCACCTGCGGGCAGGACGATACATGTTACCTAGTTTATATCGTGTATGGGAGAGACATGCAAAAAATTGACGTATCCTGGAGAATGGACACAATATGAACCCTGCTTAAATAGTTACGATAGTAAGTGGTCAAATTCTATTGATCGCATTACAGAGATGGCCGTAATATGTATTAATCAATAGCAAAAGCAAAGACTAAGATTCTATACATAATCACACTTTTATTATCCTCATTAGATGGAATTCTGCTCTTATTTGTCACCTTGTAAGTGACGTTCATTATCAAATATACACACTGGATTTTAGGATACAATAGTCAGTATAAAATGAAAGAAACTTGTACACAACGATTTAGGGCAACAATATAAACAACTGTCCCATCGGTCTATGAGAGTTAGGGAAGAGGGAGTGCGCCTGTGTTTGCGCACACACTTGTGCACTATAATAATCTCCTGCATACTTGGCTAGTCTTCATTAAGATTAGCCACCGTGGCCGGAATCGGTCTGGAGAATACATACATAAACAAATGGGTCTCAAAAAGCGTAAAACTTTGTGCACTCACTTGAACCGCTTCTTCCCTCTGCTGACCTCCGGCACCTTGGAGGAGGGTAACCTCAGGTTCTTCTCCAGCTCCGTATAACCTGCCAGGACTCGCTGCAGGTATCTCTTCTGCCAGACCAGCGCCTTGCGGCAGCTCTCCAGGCGGAGGCAGCGCCCGTGCAGGTAACGTATCTGGAAATAAGAGAAAAGCATTAACATTTTGATGTCTGATTCCACTGCAGGGCAAAGGCCTCTTCTCATACCGAGAAGGCACGGGGCTTGATCACTACAGGTGCTCAAGACGGATTAGCAATTTCAGACTTATATTAATTGTAAGCGACTATAAAAATATATTTTTTATTTAAGTAGCATTAGTCGAAAGCTCCAAGTTTGTAGTCCGATACAAAAGAAACCAAACTTTTTACCGACTAAAAAATAATACCGTAGACGCTTAAAAAATTAAAAATAGAACATCATAATGACAATATCAAATGTCGCAGTGATGTGACATAAGTGTTTAATCAGCACTTATTATTTTATTTTATATATGTGAAATCCGTTGTTTTATAATGTTAAATCAGTGAGGTAAATAGCCTGCATGAATATGGAGGCCCCAAAGAGCGAAGCACCGAAACTGCCCGATATGGTGTAAGTATATGTCGAGCCCTACGCTAACATTTCCCTAGCTACGACACCAGAGAGACAGAAGCTACCTTCCATTAATTCACATATCAAAAAACGAGTGCAATAATCTTGAACCAGATTTGAGTATTAAATTCTTATCTGCTCGCAGTTGGGAGAGCAGTCGTAAAGGCCTTTTAAAGTGCATTCCATTGCAGCATGTGCGGCGACCACCCATCTTTCACTAAGACGGAGCTGAATGTCAAAACAGACACGAAAGTGGATGACAAAGAAAAGGACAAGGTGAAAGAAAAATCTTTGTCGTACGCCAAGATTACACCGTCGGTATGTGCACTTGTATACTTGTTACTAAAAGATTTTAAATTGCGATTTACCTCTCTGCAAACTATATAGTAGTGTATTACAGTTTATCCCCTATACATAACAACAGAGTTCGAGTGCGTAATGATTGACAAGAAGAAGAATATTCTCTACAATTGAGAACGAATAAGTTACGAATAAGTTTATGGTTATGATTGTGAGGGTCCTATATTCATTCAGCCGTGGACGTTTAGACTGAATTATAATGTAAACATTATTCTTCAGTCACTCATCCAGTCTAAACGTCATAGGAACTCGAGACTAATAGTGAGTTGTGATCGCCAGGGTTCCCGCACTGAGCGGGCGGAGCGTTTGGAGCGGTCGGAGCGATGCGACGCGGGCGAGTCGCGCACGCGCGCCACGTCGGAGCACACGCTGCGGCTGAGCGAGGCGCGGCGGCGCGTGCGCTCGCTGGAGGTGGTGCAGCGCCCCGACGTGGACGTGCAGGCCACCGGGAACCGCGCGCTCGTGCAGGGTACTACTTCCTTACAAGCTTGTTTCACCACACATTACAGAATACGATGCACCTTCTCACAATGAAATGTGTATCGTTTCGTGTAGTAAATAAAGTTATATTTTGAGTAGCACTATTAAAAGGTGCACGCAGCTCGCGTCTCGGTGTGAACTGACCCTAACTATGACCAGCTGCGTATCGAAATCTACACCTTTCGGAAAAAAATACTGCGATAATCCAAAAGTCAGTATTACGCGCATAGCAATATTAAAAACTGATAGAAGTCATTCTTCAGGCAGAAGGATTCGTATTCCGCGGGAAGAACGGTGAAGTCGACCCCTAACTGACGAATGGTCTCTCAGATTAGGTTCGTCGTATGTGTATTCCAGTCTATATTCGTCTAAACGTACTAGGTTTACTACTAAGACGTTTCTTATTCCGAGGACTGGCATAAAAAGGCGCCCAATAGCGTAGTCATTTCGATCGTGTAACGCAACCACGTAACACGTTACGGTGTCAGCTACCAAATTGGGTAGTTGACACCATAAACCACTCATTTCAAGATGTAACTTTTAAAAATCATACACTTTATTTTAGCCCTGAAAACCAGATTGGTATTCAGTTAACTGTAAAATTAGATTTTTAGTTGCTTTGAAATTAATTGGCAAATAAATGACGTCACTCTTTACCACCACCATATAAAATCCACGACACGATTGGTGCAGAGGCCGAGCGATCGACTGCTGTGCGACGTATCGCGGGTTCGATTCCCGCACGGAACAAATATTTATATGACATAAACAAATATTTATATTTATATGAAACTAGCGGGCTCGGCAGACGTTGTCCTGCCCTGAAAGTCGGTACAAAAACCCAGTTCCAGCCTACTCTACCCCACCTACCTACCCTACCCATACATACCTACCCTACCTACCTATCTACGTACCCTATCCCTACATACCTACCCTACCTAACTACCTATCTACGTACCCTACCCCTACATACCTACCCTACCTAACTACCTACATACCTACCTACCCTACCTACCTACTTACCTACCCTACCCCTACATACCTACCCTACCTACCTACCCTACCCCTACATACCTACCCTACCTATCTACCTACCCTACCCCTACATACCTACCCTACCTACCTACCTACTCTACCCCTACATACCTACCCTACCCACCAACGGGATAAAAAGTATCACATGATGTCTTCAGAAAAAAATTAAGTTGTGGCTTAAAGGCCTCAGCATCCAGGCCATAAGCTCAAAAAAAAAAAAGGTGTTACACTATTTGACAGGATTGGACAACAAATGTTTGACATGTAATAAACAAATCAGCATCTATTGAAATGATTAATTATTTATTACACATTTCGAGTTTTCATTGTTTTTAAGATGTATTCTGCTATTCGGGACGGAAACAAATCCAACAAATCAAAAACCATGGCAATCGGTCCAGCCGTTCTCGAGTTATAAGTGTTGTAACAAACACGACTTTCTTTTATATATATAGATAAAGATAGTTGTTCCGGGTCTGGCTGTTTGTGTATGTGAGTTTATATGTTTGTAAACGCACCTACGATACAGGAGAAATTCCTAGTGTGGGGCCACATGAAAAATCTATGGGGAAATCGCGTTTTCCCAGCTCATAAAGAGTCTGTCAATTGAGTAGTGTCAACTACCCAATTAGGGCGGCTCGTGTCGGTGGAGCCAGCCGCACCGCGGCCCGGCTCCGCGGTCCGGCTGCGCCCGCTAGCTCGCCCCGTGTGTCCGACAGCGGCGCTGGGCAGCTTCCGCTGGCCGCCCTACCTGCTGTGCGTGTGGGTGCTGGTGCTGGTGCTCACGCACGTGCTGCACTGCCTCGTCAGCCTGCTGGAGCGCGCGCTGCCCGCACTCAGGTCGGTCACGCCCGTAGTTATGGTAGATAGTGTGATACTTGCGGTATCATGGTTTTTTGTGTTGCTCTTTTGTGCTATATATTCTTTCAGAAATATTTAAACATTTATGCTTCTGTTAGCGATATTCTTGTCTGTCTAGATTATTTTGGTCCTACTTCTCAATGTATGGCTTGTTTATATGTGAGTGGCGACTCGATTTGCACCAATTTTAAGAGTAGTTTGAACTACATAGTTGTTGTGCTTGCGGGGTTACCTATTATTACTATGTAATTATACTATGGTAGTACGTAAATAGACATCGTGGTTCTTAGTCGTGACAACAAGTACCATTTTGACCTATATCATAAAATGGTTATATTGCAGTTTAATTTAGTTCATATCAATAACTAGATTCAGATTGAAACGATACGGTCGGCGCAAGCCAATAGCTGCGATGCGTGTTGCGGGTTCGATTCTCGCATTCCGGGGCTGATTGTTTGTGTGTGTAAGTTTATATATTTGTAAACCCACCCCAAATTCATAGAATGGGGTAACAAAAACGAGGTTTTTTTTCCAAACTTTCGTCACAAAATAGAAAAGCTATTGAATTTTCTGAATGTGAAGCACAAAAACATAACTAGCTGCATGTAATTTCAGAAAATGTAGCCAGTTCTTCCGGTCGTGGACGGAGGCGACCTGGCGGAGTGCGCTGGAGCCGGGCAGCACGCGCGCGCTGCCGGCGGGGCTGGCGCTGCTGACGGCGCTGCTGTACGCGCTGTACTTCGCGCTGTACGCGGCCTACGCGGTCGTGCTGTGGGCCATCGAGCCGCTGTGCGCCGACGACGACAAGCGCGACCTGGAGCCCAAGGTCACCAACTACGACGACTACAACTCCACCGCCAGCTGCAAGCCGTGACGCGTCGTGCGGAGGAACACTATGTAGCACTTTCTATTCCAATTTACAACATCCAAATTACAACGAAATAAACATCAAAACCAATTTGTTGTTCTTATTTTTACGTGTCAATTTGGGACCACATTTGTTACGAATTAGAAAATTTCGACATCCGCGGATGCGGATTATCGGAGAGCCACTTCCGCGGATGCGGTTTATCAGAGGGCCATATCCGTGGATGCGGATTACCAGAGGGCCACATCCGCGGATGTGGTTTATTAGAGGGCCACATCCGCGGATGCGGATTATCAGAGGGCCACATACGCGGATGCGGATTATCAGAGGGCCACATACGCGGATGCGGATTATCAGAGAACCATATCCGTGGATGGGGATTATTAGAGGGCCACATCCGCGGATGCGGATTATCAGAGAGCCATATCCGTGGATGGGGATTATTAGAGAGCGACATCCGCGGATGCGAATTTCAGGATTATTTTTAAAAATATTCCAGTTTTAAGTATGGCGCATCAAGTCATCACACAACGTCAAATTTGCTCGACCGAAATCTGCGTTTGAAATGTAATCATGTGATCCAAGACTACCATGGTATAATAACATTGAAAACATACGTAACAAAACATCTTCACTCAGTGGAGCATTGCATAGACTTTCGGTTGTATCCCACATAGAATCAGAACGCCCGAATATTTTAAAAGCTTGGATAAACAAAGTAAACAAACACAAGAATTCACAGTCGATAAGTATCTTATCAACTGTGAATTCTTGTGTATTTGTACACACAAGAATACCTCTAGAATCTTGTCACCAATGCGTCCAGTGTCAGTAAGCGAACGATGATAGCAAATAACAAAAATTCGCGCCACATGTTCTTTAACTGTCGCAGTTATAAAATCCGAATCTGTTAAAAATCTACATACATTTGATGCGAACACAAATGCAGATGTCAAAATTGATGCGAATATTCCGCATTTGCAGACGCGAATTCTATAACACCCTTATTACATATTATATTCATATCCGCAACTGCGGAGCTTACGCATTAGTTTGAACATCAACATCCGCAAAAATCAACGCGTATGTTTATGCGGATGCAAATGTAGCACAGTGCGCCATAAAAATGAAATTGGGCAATACACATCATGTATATCGACATATCGACAATAGCAGTCGATAATCCTAGCAAATAATAGTTCAGTAGCACGGGTTTAATTACGAAGATCTGCGTAACATACATTGACCATGAAACGGCGGCAATTTTTCATTTTATTAAGTATAATGTTCTAATCCTAATGTCCTTCTTATTTTATTTCTGCACCTATATCGTTTCTTACAAAAGATCTTAGATCAGCATCCGCCAGGTCGCATCGTTTCCCATAAAATGCATTAAAAAAAAATCGCGTACGTAAAATCTACATCGGCACCATCCCTAGTAACTACTTATTCGTTTGAGTAGTAAGTAACTTCTGTTTTGTCAGGCAATACAAACACTCAGCACTTTAGTCAACGTTGAACTGGTTTATAGTATTCAACTCCCATCAGGACCATTCATATCCGTACTTTACGTAAGTATCGTTACAAGATTGTTTTAACATTGCAGTTGCAGTACACTATACGTTCGTTCCAAGATGTTTAAAAAAACAACATCATGTTTAATCTGTATGAATGTCATCCTAACATAACACAGGCACAGTAAACACATTGAACTTAATTTAATCTACAAACAAAACGCCACAGAACAAGAGAACCATTTAATAAGATAGTCACTCACAGCGTGGTCGCGGTCGTCGGGCTGCTGCGTGGGGCCCGGCACAGGGGCCGGCACAGGGGCCGGCACAGGGGCCGGCACAGGGGCCGGCACAGGGGCCGGCGACACAGGGGCCGGGCCCCGCACGCTGGCGGCCCGCTCCAGCCGGTCTAGGCGCGCACTCAGCTGCAGCTTCTCCGAGCGAAGCGCGAGCAGCTCGGGGCTAGAGGTTTCGATGAGGCACTTCTTGAGCGTGGCCAGCTCTCGTGCTAGTTCAGTCTTTGTGCTTTCTATTTCAGTCTGTGAAGGAAAAATAGCGAGAGTTAGTTTCAGTAGTCATCATGAGAAGCAAAGCGAGCTTAAAAATAACTATATTTTTTCTTTCTAGAACAGCGTGTTTATCGCTATGGAGTTCTATTCTCTAGTTCCAAAGGCCGTCATCAAATTTTTGAGTCAAATTGATTACTTGATAACAATTTTTAATTTATTAGTCGGTCTAACTGTTTTTGATAAAATAAATAAGACTGTTCGAATTGCTGATTCAATTATAACATATTAAGTATGTTAAGGTGGTGGACATTGAAACGCTAAGCGCATGCGCACACACTGTGCGGACGTGTCGTAAGGGGGCACAAGTACGTTCGTCCCCTCCCCCGCACGGTGGAGCCTACTTCACAATGCTGCATTTACACGACTTTTACTGACCTGATTAATAAGATATATAAAATTTCTTACTATATTTGCTACATGTAAGTGTTTTGGAGAATATTGTGACAATAAAGAATGTTACTAGGTATGCCAAATCGCTTTAAATATTGTCTCAGTAAAGCCTGTAGGTATACAAATACACTAGTTTTGTTGTTGTAGTCAAAATACCTAGTAGTTTTGATTTTATAGGCATTCAAAGTTTCGAAAAATATCGAGTCCCCCTAAGTCACGTGACCGCTTGTGACGTCATACAACAACGCGCCGCGCGGGCCAGCCGGCGGACTGAGTGAGCCAGACGTGTGACGTCATTGTACATCACACCGTCACCAACAGCCCGCGTCGTGCGGTTCCAACTTGTTTTACTTCTAAATCGAAAACTAATTGACGTATCAAAGTAATTCTGTCACTAGTATTTTTTATTTTTGACAGAGAATATGAAGTGCTATTAATCAAAATTAGTTAACATTCTTCATTCTAGATTCAGCACTTTGCAAATACTATCACTAGGACAAGACACCACAGAAACCTACCAGTGCATCAGTAACAGGCCTGTGGTTGACGGAGGTCGTCAGCTTCTTCTCCAGCTCAGATATGGTGTGGCTCTGCGTGTTGATCAGCTCCTTAGCGCGCAGCAACTGTACGCCCGCGTCATGCTTTAACCTGCAACAACACGTATTCAATTATGACGAGGTTATAAAGCTTTAGTGATTTGAAACTGAATTTCTACGTTACATATTTATTTATTTAGTGCAGCATGGAAGACTAACTGCTTAAAAAACTTAACGACAGATAATGAAATAATCGACAGAAAGCCAATGACAATATCTTTTTGACTGCTTTTAGTTACTTTAATTAGGAAAGGAGATTGAGCACGAATAGATTCACTTTTTGACGCGTATGGCCATTTGAGTTAATGTATAATTCATAATATTATTTTTATTGATTTTTTACTTAAATTCATTGAAATCATTTGTGGAGTTTCTATTTTCATTTTATTTAGTATTTAATAATTTAATACAATAAATACGTCATTCCTTCCAAAATAGTGAAGCGACTCCTTTTTCAATTATAATCGATCGATTAAACACTAACATAAATCATAGGACAACAAAAAATCTACATTCGCAACTAAAAAGTATTAAGAGTTGTCATTATTATTATTCTTTAATTATGGTACTATTTCTTTCGTTAAAAAACAATTTCTAGGCAAAAATAAAACAATTAAGATATAATCGATAATGTTATGATGCCCCTTAGTCTATTGTTGTGGCACAACACTATTCGATGATATGTCAAATGTCAAACAAAATCGTGTTTTCTGTTTTGTTTACTTACCGTGTCATCTGCGGGTTAAGGCGAGAATATTGTTTTTAGCTTTTATCTGCTAATAAATATAAATTCGTGTCGAGTTGAGTTTTAGGATTCCTCCACCGTGGAGGAATCCTAAAACTCAACTCGATGTAGTAGATAGACGTGGAGGCTCCACGTCTATCTGCTCCACGTCTATCTACTACATCGAGCAATTTGACTCTTTTTGTGCGTGTGCTGCGAAGTGAATTGTTAGAACGTTTTTACGTCCACGGTGATTTGTTCTAGACTTAAAGCATGTCGCGCTGTGTGAATTGTTCTCTTTTATTAGCACACCCGCTGCCTAGACGCCAAATCAGAGAGGCAACGGATTCCATGGTCAATATTTTACGTACATGGATTTTTCAAAAACCCCACAATATTTAATTTTGAATTTAACCTTGTTTTAAAGTATGACACTACCCCTTATTTGTGTCCAATTTTCACTACTATACTGTGTAAAAAGTTGCGCAACCAAGTGCCATAGTAAGTTGCTCAATCTCCTTTAATGTGATAGTTTGTGCTACATAATAAGCTTTTACGGCTGTTGGCGTCGCTCACGTAGCTAAGTTAATGTAGCAAACTTTTTTTTAATGACACGTAATTTCAATTATTATTTTTTATTTTAAATTTTTGTCTGTCTTTTTGTTCCGGCAAACTTTCAAAACAGCTAGGTCGATTTTGACGAGTTAATGCTAGTCATTAGACTAGTCATTCTATAAACATTTGTCACCTCTTCATCTCTGCGAGTTCGTTCCTGAGCGCCGTCAACTGCTCGTTCCTGGCGTTCACCTCGCGCTCGGCCTGCAGGCGGCTGTGGTCCAGCATCGCCTGCAGGTCCATGTACCTCGTGCGCTCCACCTCCAGCTTAGACTTGAGCAGGGACACCTCGCCTTTCAGACGCTCGCTGTTTTCCATCTGATGGGGGAAAAAGGGGGGAATTAATAAGGCAGGGAAAAAAAATGCTGTACTGATGTCCTTTGATGTCCGAAGATGAATGACCTTTTAGGCAAACCACAGAAGGCTACCTGCTCAATCCTTATAAAGTCCTTTCGCCTTTCGCATTTTAAATAGTTTGTTATAATTAGGTCAGTTTAACGTTTTTTAAGGTGGAGGGCCCACTTGATGAAGACCGCAGGAAGACGCTAGATGCAGGCCGCTTCCTGCCGCTCTTTTTGTAAATCTATGGGGGAGGCCTATGTCCAGCAGTGGACGTTCTGCGGCTGATATGTTGATGATGATGATGAAGATTTTTCGCAGTTTCAATGTTGGTCCTTCTTGTACCTCATGCTGTAGCTGCGACTTGACCGGGTCGCTGTGCTGCGCGGAGTCCAGCAGCTGCCTCTCCAGCTGGGCCAGGCGAGCGCGAGCCTGCTGCTCCCGCTGCTGCAGCTCCAGCTCGGACTGCATGGCCGCTTCCAGCCGCTTCTTCAGGATCTGGATCATGTTCGAATCTTGGTTCTGTTGAATAAGTAGTTTTGGTCAGTATCAGACTAAGAAATTTGCGCGGCTTATGTACGTTGTGACTAACACGAGGTGACACCTAACTGTTATACGCGAATAATATAAATACAGAGCTATATAGGTAGGTTGTTCAATATTGGTCGGACAAAATTTGAAATGAGTCAATCGAAGCGAAAGGAAGAAGAATATAAATAGCTCCATAGGATTTTTTACTCTTTGTAGAAAATTCATGAGTTCAATAATATTCAGGCATTACCTTTATTTGTTGTTTTGTGAGGACTATAAAAACTTAAAGATTTTTCAAAATAAAAAAAAATATATTGAGAAGATCCGTAGAAATCCGGTCGAATGCAGCCCGCGAAATTTAAAATGTTTAATTTTTTTATACAAATTGCTATGTGGTATGTTAATCAACGTTTTATATGCGACAATTATAATGATATATTTATTGATTTTACCATCACTTTAAACATCAAAATCGCCCTCAAAATAATATTTACTGCAAGTCGATATATTTTCTAAAAATAGTCATATTTCCACCAAACATAATTTAAAACGACTAATATGCTAGTAATGTTTACCTGCAAGCTCTCGGCGGTCTGCTTGTGCGTGTCGAGCAGCAGCGACAGGCGGCCGCAGTTGTCGCGCTCCGCCTCGTAGCGCAGCTTGCTGCTCTGCCAGTCCTGCACCAGCTTGTCTCGCACCCTGACATCATAATAAACAACACGTTCAAATACTGCACTTCTACTAGAACCTTTGAACTTCATATTTGTTAGGAGTAGAATAGATTGGCGTTTGCTTCGCTTGTGTAACATGGTTTTGCAACTAGATGATACGTTGAATAATGTTACATAGTTAATTCCATTAAGGTTTAAGATTGTTTTGAATATGCTTGTAAACGGCATAGCTTCGCTACTGTAGTGAAAAGTGTCGTTCTTTTATTTCGCGTGCCAAACGCTCGGTTGGATAAAATCGATGGTAAGTAGGCTAGTGCACTATGTTGCTCTACGATGGTGACGTAAGTTTTTGTATAGATTGCTTATTTTATCAGTTATTTATTTGCATACATAAACTCACGTCTTTTTTTCATGGAGGTTGGCAGAAATTACAGAACGCCACCTGCTACGATCCTTACTCATTTATTTAATTCGTTATTTTTCGGATCTTTTAAGCGCGAAGGTGTGTAATCGCACTGGAGAGATTCGTAAGACGAAATGAAAAATCTTTGTGTTTAATTGCGTACGATTAAGAATTTAAACAATATTAATTGATTCCTTTAAAAACTACAAAAAAGTTACAAGAAACAAACATTTAACCAATATTTAAACAATTAATACCAATAGCCGAAATAAAACTATTTTAATGTAGACCAATCCACTTTTTCATTGTAAATAATATTTATAAGTGTACTGGATGGTGGTGAATGTATAAATACCTGTTAAGCTCGGTGATGAGCGCGTCCTTGTCCTTGAGCCTCGCCTCCAGGTTGTTGACCTGCATCAGCAGCTTGTCGTTGTCGCTGCGCAGGCGGTTGATGCGGTCGGACGATGACGAGTGGATCGAGCTCGAAGACCTGAGTACAATAAGTGTGATAAGGAACTCCGTTTCAAGAATACATACTGTGTAATTTGTCTTTTATATAAATATTAACATTTACCCGCGACTTATTTCTTTTTTCTGCGTATTTTTTAATGGAAACCTATTTTTTTTTATTATTACACGTAGCTAAAAATTTTTTACAATAAAACCGGTAATTCCGAAAATATGCGTGTTCAAACAAACTCTTGATTCTTTTAAAAAAATAGGGAAAACACTTACTTAGACGTGTTCAGAGCTAGGCGGGGTATGTCTTCTCGTTCGTCGCTGCTTGCTGACAAAATCTGTTGATAATAACGTTAAAATTTATAATACCTACAATTTTAGTTTCTTGTTATTGACTATGGGTATTAAAAAAGTAATTAGATTATCAAACTGTTACGCTTCTCAAATAAACTAACTTGGCTTTACCGCAGTAACCAGCTTTGCTATTCTGTAAAAATTACAGCTCACCTCAAGATCACTTTACCTATAGTCACCGAGTGAGATTTTATAGAATAGATCGGCAGTTCAGTGGGTGCCGCAGTAGTTATAATATAGCCTCACCTGTTCCATGATATCCTCATCCAGGGTGTGCGAGTAGTCGAGCTGGTCCCGCAGAGCTCGCTCCAGCTCCGCCGTGGGAGAGCGCACTGCTAGCGCTCGCTGCTCGCCTGACGTCAGAGGTGCTTCCCGACCGGGGGATAGGCGGAGTCTGCGGGGGAATTGGTTTGATAAGAAGGAGAAAAGATATACTCTGAAAAATAGCTAGACGCTAAAGCGGAAAGGCTTCAGTAATAGAAATTAAAATACCTAAACAAAGGTCATTTCATTTATTAATGTTAGTTGTACATACATAAGTAATGTTCCGAAATTAGGAAAAAATATCCGAAAAAAAAATTGTCGTAAGGAAGTCTCCACTTTTTGTCTCTATTCTTTGAACTTTCGGTATATACCTCTACCTATTTCGATCACTGGTTATTATTAGTTATCGTGAAACACTTAGGCTACATTAAACGTGAAACAACAAAAAGGTCGCTACAATTTTTTTTTTGGTTACTGTTGATGCGTTAATATGATGCTCTTATAAAATATTTACCTGTCCACAAGTTCCCTTAAGTTTTCCAGTTCCACTTCTAACTCTCGGCACCTCTCTACTTTCTGTTGCAGTTTATTCTTCAGCTCACCCACGTTCGACTCTTCTCGTAACCTGATAGAAACAGTTTTTTGAATACCTTAACATTGTACTGTAACGCTAATAGTGCCCAAAGTTCTACTAGAAGTTTAATAATAAAAACTTGCTAAAATGCAGGAAATATTTGAAATTGGAAGAACTGCCGACTTTGTATTTATTGTCACTCAGAATCATAAACAACATGTTATTTAGAACTAACTTTGAAATATCGATATTCTAGCAAACCAAGATTTGGGCCGCAACAATATAAAGAAAACATTATATTGAGACCCAGTTATGTGAAATCCCTGACCCCTGTGTTAGTGTATACTGTATACTATGATAATATATCGAAACCCTAAGATGAAGCAGTCAAATGAACAGTCTGATAAACAACGAACATCCTTAGTAGGTAAGGATAATCATCAATACAATATACCTACAATAGGCCCGCCCCCTATTACACAATAGGGGCCCCCCATTATACAATAGGGGCCCCCCATTACACAATAGGGGCCCCCCATTACACAATAGGCGCCCTTTATTATATGGGACCTAAACATACCAGCGAACTGTGGATGTACATTGATACACTTATGCCTAACCCTTGGGGAAATACAGGCGTGATGTTATGTATGTATATGTGTATATCCTCACCTGGCCAGCACAGTCGCTAGCTGCTGCGTGAGCTGCTCCTTCTCTTCCGTCCTCTGTTGCAGCTCCCGTTGCAGCAACTCGGTGCGTTGCTGCAACTCCTCGCTGTGCGCGGCGCTGTCTGCGCTGTGCTTGTTGGCCTGGCTGAGGTTATTGCGTAGCTCTGTCACGTCTAGCTTCGCTTTTGCTAGCTCGAATGCCTGGAAATTTGTAGAGAGTTAGCATATACAGTAACTTGCCGGCAGAGTAAATGAAAATGTTAGGTTCAATACCTATGTACATGGTAATGATTTGATTAATGCGTCACAACCTAAGAGATTGTCTTTAAAGTAATAAAGTACGACGGGTAGAAGAAACGTCGTAACGAGAACTTTTGAAATAGAAATTTCATCGCTGGAGTGGCTCGGCTAGAATCATATGTGCTGAATCCACCCCGTATTTATATTACAAACATATTTAAACAATTCGTGTTGTTCACTTCATAAATGGCCTTAATTCATTAATTGGCAAGGCAGACTGTGTCAACACAATTCATATTAGATCAGATTACCCTACTTTCCTACCGCACACAAAAAACAATGTCAACCCACCTTATCATTCAATTCCTTCTTGTTAAAGTCCAGTTCATGCTGCAGTAATGAGATCTGTTTCCTTATCTTCACTAGTTGTTTCTTATCATTGCCAGCCTGTCGGTCCAGTGATCTCCTCTCATCTCCACTCTTACTGCGAGGAGATGGGCTTCTCGACACCATCTTCAGCTGCTCTTTAAGAGAAGCTATCTCTTCATGGAACGCGTTTATGTCTTCGTGTAAGATCTCTATCTCTGTTTCTTTGTCTTTCAGTTTGTCTGTCAGTAGTTTAAGTTCATCTATCTTCGTTGTCAATTCGTTATTTAGTGAATTCACTCTTACTAGTTCACTTTCGTTGCTTTGAAGTTTGAGAGACGCATTCTCTTGTTCTTTTTCTAGTTTTGTCAATTTCAACTTTAAGTCTTTGTTGTGTGTGTTCAGTTTGTCGTTTTCTTCGTTAACTTTTGATATGTCACGGTTTAATGCTTCTACCGTGTCTTGTAGATGGAACACTTGGTTGGATTTCTCTTCGAATGCCTCTTTGAGATTATCAAACTCCTCAGTTTTGTCATTGAGGCATCTTTGCAAGTCGTCCAATCTGTCCAAATGTTGGTTCAGACTATCAATTTGTTGATTCTTCTCCGACACAAGTTGCTGTAACTTCTGCAGTTCGTTCACTTTTTCTCTCATTTGGTGGTTTTCATTCTCAAACTTCTCCAAAGCGTTGTTCCTGCTTTGTAGCTCGTCTATCTTAACTTCTAGTTCAGTCAATTTATTCGTCAAGTTGCGTTTTTCTTTAGCGAGTTCTAGAATCATATTCTCTCGCCTCAGAATGTCTTCTTTAAGCAAATGCAGGTCTTTGGATTTTTCGTTGACTTCTTGTGTCAACTCTCCGAGTCTTTGTTCAAGCAACTTTTTGTTCGACGTGAAATTATCTAACTGATTTTCGTAGAATTTCTTGTCATGTTCCATGGTCGCCATTGTGTTTTCCAGAAGACTTTTGAGTTCTTCTACCTCTTCTTTCAAAGCGGGGAATTCACAGAGTTGTTCCTCAGCATTTTTCAATTCCGATTTGCAATTCTCTAACTCTGATCTAGATTTTTTGATCTCATGTTTGAGTTGGGTAAGTATATCTGGGAAATTCTCTTGTTTTACGTCTATAGTTATTCCTAGTTCTCCTAATGAGGTGTAGTCGTTGTGTGTTTTGTTATCGGTAACTTCTAGGGAGAAGTTAATCTTCTTCGGTTCGACGGTCACATCTTTACTGTCGTTCACGTCTCTGTTGGGGTACATTGAGCAATTGTCTTGAATGTTTTGAGCCTGTTTCATTTCGATACCGAACATTGTAGTTTCGTTGACGTTTCTCTTGTATTGTTTAATTAATTCTTTGTTTTGTGTCGACGTTAAGTGAGCTGGCAGGGAGTCAGCTCGCGGGGTGTAGCCAGGTAAGTCGAAATGATCAATATATTCGATGTGAAGAGAACTCATGTTTGCTTTTTCGAGTTCTGGTGGTAATGTTTTGTTTACAGTTTTTTCTTTCGTGGTGTCGGCGTATGGCGCATCGGTTAGACTAGTGTTATGTCCTTTTAGTTCGGCCCTACGCATCTGCAGGTCTTGTTCGTCAAACTCAGATATAGAAACGATGTCACTTAAAGTCCTCGCGGAAGCTTTGCCTTCTAGAACGTCGCCATTTTCTTCCTTATGGTTGTCTTCGTCCAGTTTTAGCGCTGTGAAGTAATTAATCATATTTAACTGAGCAAGTTAGTTAGACGGATCTTTTACCGGGAACCTAGATAACTGCGAGGAAGTTGGAATAAATCCAAATCTACGTATAATTAGTCTAGACTGATGTAAGTCTTAAAACCAAACTGTAAAACAGACTACATGATTCACTGGAGCGAAATGGAACTGTCTTGCGAGCTAAAAGCATGTTTGTGTACCCACGCTTAACACGCGAAGTTTTTGGCAAGCTTTAAACGCAAAATAAGTAAATAATAAATATGGTTACGTAAATACGTGTCGTATCAATCATCATCATCATCGTCAAAATGGAACAAACAATTACGATTAAATATAGCTTTTTATTTGGATAGGCAGTTAAAATAGATTGATGTATTGTTTCTCCTTTGCTAATGGATTTTCTCCATATTAGTCTCAATTCATCAATCTCCACGAGTATTTTAATACGTCCGTCTCTTACTTAGTCGCGGAAATATGGAGCTATAAAGTCAGACATAGGAATAGTCATCCTGGACACTACATCAATGGGGCAAGTATTTGAGTATTTGCAACTACAGTAGATTAAGATTTATAAAGTCAGCCTTGTTCCTGTTTAATTGAACTAACGAATTATGACATCTATGCCGTCATTCTGTGGTGTAAGTTATACAATTGATTGATAACATTGTAATGCATACGGTATGAGTATGATGACTATACTCTGTAATTCGGTACTTAAAAGGTTTACGGTATTTAAAATAGACAGTTGCTAAGGTAGTTAAGTCCAGCATATTTCCAGCTCATTTTTATTTCAGTGGGCTATCGGTCAGGTATACCAAGCTACAGCCTATTTTTACCTACGTTTCGTTGTAGAAATTCGCATACATAGGGTGATAAATAAGCTTAAAGGATTGTCGAACGAAATAAGTTTGTCGTACGTAAATCGCCCACTTTACAGTAACCAGTCAAGTCTTTACAGACGCCCAGTTACAAAGAAATTATGTACTATGAAAAATAACATAAATACAAAAACATGATGACAACTTACCAAGTAACTCTTGTAGCTGGTCCTCCTTCTCCGCCAGCGTCCTCTGGTGGTCCCTGATGGCGGTCTGCAGCTCCTCCTTATCCTGCTCCAAGCTCCTCGCGAGGCTCTCCAGCTGGGCGATGCGCGACTGAGCGGTGGACAGCTCACGCTCTAGTATTATCACTTTGTCTTTGGGATTACCTGGTGGTGCAACATTTTTACATTGACAATTGTGGTTTACATTTAATACACAGTAGAACGGTCGAGACAGTTTTGTCTGTGTCAATCTGTGATGGCCTTTCGGTGGCTTGAAGAAATTGTCTATTGACATGTTTTGTTAACTACTTTTATGCAACAAGAACTAAATAGAAAGGAAAGAATGTCAATAGACATTTCATACAGTTTTGTATCATCCCGTAACGGGATACCGTTTAATACGAAAAAGCTAATATAATATAACAGTCAAAGGGGAAGCATCCCAAAATTGTCTTTTTAAAATTGTCTATCTGTGGTCACAACGAAGATTTTCCTCTTTTTTATAACATATTAGTCTATACATAGAATGATGCGCATCCCAGTTGAATCATCAATAAAAGTGTACATTTAACTGGATGAGTCACACGTCAATTTGTTATTCCCATATCATGTTTTTATTACATGTGATGAAAACTTTACTGAACTATCGCATCAAAAATACGTAATTATACGTATACTTTAGCAAAATACAAAATGGGACATTTTGGAAAATAGGTGAATGTCAAAGCTCAAACAAACACCATCTATCATGAAAAATTACCTACGGAATAAATTCCATTTTCCAGTAGCAGCTCGGAGTTAGGATTAGTGCCAGGTGCCAAACATACCGGCGAACTATAGGTGTACATTAGTACACCTCTGCCTAATCCTTCGGGGAATACAGGCGTGATGGTGTGTGAGATAGCTTGGTAGCTTACATGAGTTCCCGTACAAGGTGTGATGTTCATCGTGTAGCTTCTCTCTCTCCTCGAGGGTCTGCCTCACTCGTGTTAACTGCTTGTCCTTCGACTCCAACTCTTCTTTCAACCGTTGCACCTTTGGGTAAACATGGGTTTGTTACAAAAGGGTAACTGACATTACATTCAAGTTCCTATAATAGTGTATGTAAGTATCTCGTTTAAAGTTAAACAGCGTTATTCTGTAAAAAGTTTCCTCGTTTAATTTACATGAAGTGAATTTCAGGCGAGCTCTCTATCTCGACGCATCAGGTGGGCGCCTCAAAGCTCACTTCATCTAAATTCACCAAGAGAGATTTTTACAGAATAGCACTGGTGATATTGGATTTTAAATATTACTTTTTTTATTGATGATATAGAAGTTATTGGATTAGCATTAAACCTGTCATTGGCACGTTGAGTGTTTTTCGACAGTCGAGAGGCGAGGAGGTCGTTCGACATGGCAAGACTGTAAATACATGAAGAGCGATACATTGCCAGGTGTATCAGATCCTTAGTACCTCAGCGAGTGCGTCGTGTAGCTGCACGCTGAGCTGGCTGGTGGCCTGGTGCGAGAGCGCCTCCGCGTCGTTGCGCTGCTGCTGCAGGCGCGCCGACAGCGACGAGATCTTGAGCGCCTGCTCCGACATGCGCGCCTGCAGCACATCGCGTTCTGCGCGCACCTCCTACCAACAAACACACGTATGTTACAGTTAGGGGTTAGTGCGGGGTGATAATATACAACATGTTTTATTAATATGAATGATTTGATGTATTTAAACATTGGACGAATGACTATGGAAAGCGATTTTTCTAAACTGTAATTTATTTTTATTTAAAATATCCCCAACTTCGAAACATAAATAAACATTTGAATTCCGATTAAATAAAAAAGCGAACAATTTCAGTTACTGACAAATGCTTCTTTCCTATACGAAACTACCTTTTAGATTGGGCAAGTAGATTCAATTAGTTTTTACTTGTATTTGACGTTCAAAAATGCCCCTTTAGTGGATTTATTAAGATAATTGACGTTGATGCAAACACGTCAATAGTCGTCAGCAAGACAATTAAAGCAAACAGGTGCCATATCTCAACAGCACAGTTACAAATACATTGTCACCCATTAGTCTCGACTCAACGCGTCATATTACAATTGACATTTCACGCTAGAAAGCCAGCTGGTCGGTCCACCTGGTAGACGGAACCCGTCCCATAGGCTCAGCAGCTAAATACACGTCTGTCGCGAACGAAACGCAAAGTTCAGCACCATTAGTCATCAAGCTTCTATATTTACTCCGTGACACAGTTCCGACACTATGAAAACAGACTGCAAAGATCATTAGGTCGGATTCTGTCGTTTAATCAATGGACGACCCAGATTGTGTTGAATAATAATCATTATACTGGCGTGCTGATTTAGGAATTGAAGCATTAATGGCTATATACAGGATAAGTTTTTAACCAGTGCGTAAATTTTTTTTGGTAGTTCAGTGTCAGTAATAGAACACATTTCCGTGTTTAGTTAAAAAAAAAATTAAAAAAAATTTCATCCTCATCCGAGTTTGAAATAAGCAAAACATCCAGGACATAATCTATTCGCCATACTATCAATGAAAACTCGCGGCCGCCGCCGCCGCCCGGGCGCATGGCTGGGGTGAGGGGGTGGGGAATGCGCTAGCGCCGAGTGACAATGAAATATGGTTTTTAAGTAAACATGTTTCGTAAGCGATAACTTTTTTTTTAGTACTAAGACATATCAAAATAAAATATACGTGTTTAATAAAACGTGTTGAAGTTTATTATGGCAAAATTTACGCACTGGTTAAAAAATTTTCCTGTATAGTTAGAAAAATCTGCATAAGGTCAAAGTGTATTTTTTAAATCAGGTCCTTAAAAGGGCCTTCTGAACGTTATTTACAATAAAAAAGCTTGAATCTAAGCAACAAAATATCACTTTCTTTATATAAGAATATTTTTATTAAATAGGTACGTAATATGTCCATAAATTAATTAACAAGGCGCTGTCACAATATTAATCGATGTTAAACAGTTTGTTGTTTGAGATTGGCAGTGTAAAATAAGGATGATTGTCAGTAGCCCGACACAGATACACCTTATGACCATACAATTTATCGTCACTACAGTGATCTCAGGACAATAACGTCAGTGGCCGCATGTGCAGGCTTTATTTATTAAATTGCAAATTATATTTTGGCGACACAACTATCGAACCAAGGTTCATCATCATGACGGTGTGCCTTCCGCTACGTAGTCGCTACCGACGAACTATTCAGCCTGCTTGCACAATTAAAGTAAGCAAGGTCAAAAACAGAATCCGCAAGATGTTTTACTAGCTTCCGGCAGCTTTAAAGTTGATATTTTATTATCCCATGAGAAAAAATAAAAACGAGATAAAAAGTTTCTTGTGTTTTCTAAAATGAATTATCAGTAAGATCAATATAACTTAAATGTGCTAAATTTCAGCTAAGTCCGTTATGCCGCTTAAGCGTGTAACAAACAAACAAACATCCATCCATCCATCGTCACAGACTTTCGCGTTTGGAATAGTAAGTAGAATTCGATTTGTCACAGTGGCCGAAAAAGATATTTCTATCAACTATAAACATCATGTTTATATGTTTTTTACAGTAATCAAGACCTCATACCATTTGACACAAACTGTTATCAACAGTAACCCAATTGAGTCGTGTCAACACACTGAGAGACAATAGATATTGTTTTACTACCAACAATAGTATCCACTATCCCTCCACTAAATGCCGGAAGTACCGTTTATATCGATCGACTTATACACTAATGTGAATAAGCCATTAACCGTTCAGGAATTAAGAGGATCTTTCAGGCAAGCGGCGATACACAAAGCGTTGGTAACGCTTTTGTTATTCAGTTTAAACTTTTTAAACTCGCGCCCGAAGTTCGTTGACCCGCAGTTTTGTTTTTAAATGTATCCAGCGGAGTTTCCACTTTAAGATTTTTGTTGAAATATGTGACTTTAACATATTTTTTGCATAAATTCCGTTTGTTTTGGCACTGAAGTTTCTTCGATTTATTTTGAGTGTACTTATGGTCCGTGTAATTTCCTCTGGTTATGTTATGGTTTACTTATTTTGTCGGATAAATAATAATGAATACCTGCAGGATTCTGCTCCCATTTTCTTATTGAGATATTAAACATACTTTAATAAAAAAGGGTAGGACCTGCTGGAATAAAATA
Source organism: Caradrina clavipalpis (assembly GCA_932526535.1). NCBI lineage: Eukaryota > Metazoa > Arthropoda > Insecta > Lepidoptera > Noctuidae > Caradrina > Caradrina clavipalpis. The sequence goes on along the minus strand of OW052104.1, from coordinate 14,804,212 downwards.
AAACCGCCCCTTAGGTACTCTTTTAAATAGTATGTTTTCTGATAGTATTTGTAAGATACATAAAATAAGATACAGCGGTGTCAAAACCGTAGATTCCTTGGCTTACTTTGGCTACACACGGTAGAAAGGACACGCGTCGGGCATTCAGTACATCATTTTAGACGTTACAGCGTAAATTTTTCGTCACTTATTTAGAAAAAAATATCAGCAGAAATAAACAAAAGTGCATTGCTTACAAGGTAGCCGGCAGAAGATACAATTTATCCCTAGGAGTTTAAAATAATGTACTGACAATGATAACATGTTGCCATCCACTCTGTATAAAAATGGAACACTATGAGAATAAAATGTTAAGGACACCAATAAAAATCTTTGTACGCAAACATCCTACATGAGCGTATGACAATACGTTGCCAATGTCAATTGATGTAATCAGAGTGAGCGAACGATTCCACGACACGACAGCAGATTGATCACATTAGCGTATTGAGAATATTCCGTACATGTCGTTTATATGCTTATAAATAACTTCGCACATAAAGTGTATGGATTTATTGGTATTTGGAGTACAAGTTTTAGTTAATCTATCACAATGTTGAACTACATACTAAGATAAACTATCGTATTCTTAGTTTACCATCAGAGCCAACATCTAACCTTGCCAAAACTAACAAAACTGTAATTTTGAATCCTTGTACTCACAGTCAAAATTATGAATAATTTGTTTTTATATGTGACAGCTGAGTATTTTGCAAACTGAGGTAAATATAACGCCTATATGAATAGTTTATCATTGCTGTAGCTATTTCTAATAGCTAATAGTACGATAACGTTTACCTCGTAAGAGGAGAACACACGTCAATCAATTTACCAACTAAAAATTGTATTGGATTGATTTATATGTTAAACAATAAGCCATTTATTAACCAACTTCAAAAAAGAAGGTACAGAACCTCCTTCAACTTTATGTCTCTTTCTTTGTTTTTTGCATCTTCATCGATTTCCGACATTCTCCGAAAATTGCGAACTGATTTTCAAAATTCATGTCATTGGATATCTAAACGGCCCTGCTGATGTTAAATGGTTACCGCTGCCATAGACATCTGCAATACAAGAGATCTTGCAAATGCGTAGTGATCCCAGACATAAAATGGAAATGTCTCACGTGCCTCTAAATACAATGCAGCAACCGGTATAACTTACTATAATAATCGGTAGTACTTTCCCGAACGAGCTTATTCACAAAGAGCTTTACTATTAAATAGTGATCTTAGAATTTCAGCTCATTTTCTCATGCAAACGACCGACCATGGATTACTAACACACTCCTAACATTCCCATATTTCCGTCACAGTTTTCCGAGCGCTTTCCCGATGACATTGCGACGCAAGTGTATAAAAACGTCCGTGATGCGCAGTTGGCAGCGTCTGACGCACAATTATTGTATTTACACGAAGTTCATCGATGTTCAGGCGATCCTACTTATCTACTAAATTATAAATGCGAAAGTAACTCTGTCTCAAAGCCAAAGCATTTAATTAAATTAGGCCATTTACAAGCACTTTTGAATTGTCAAGAAACTGTATGTCTGTCTGTTACGCTTTCACTCTTAAACCGCTGAACAGATATTGATGAAATTTAGTGGAGATAGATTAGACCTTTGTGTCGCCAAAAAAAAGACAACTTAGAGTAACTATCCCACGCGGACGAAGTCGTAGGCATAATTTAGTATTAATGAAGAAATCTCTTTATATACAGATTTCGCTACTATTCAACGCAAGGGGGGCCATACGGTCGCCATGGGGTTTGCAACTTGTTGCTTACTTATTATATCTGTGGCTATGAAAATCGTGAATTGGGCATTTTCACGTTACGAAACATAAACATAGCCCGTTAACATACAATGTTAATGCGTTGTTACTGAAACAGTTATTATTTTGTAAGCCAGCCTAAAAATATGAAAAACAAATGGGGTTTTCGATAATCTTTCTGTTGAAAACTGCCAGCCAATGTTGGCACAACAATACCTAATTCCGAACAATACGAGTACCACGCTTTATCAACGTCAAAATTAAATAATTCATTACAATTAGACCATTAGATAAATATTACTTTTGAATGTCGTTTGCAAGAAAATAGTGAATCTACTTGCCCGTTCGGAAAGGTACTTTCAAATGGGCCGGAAATTTCAGTTTTTTTTTGAGTTCTACAAAACTTCGTCCTAAAATATTCACCAATAAAAAACGTCCACAAAACATAACTCACCGTAAGATCCGGCAACCCCATCCTAACGTATTTCGTAAAGTAACTCCAAACAAACATCACAAACGTATATCACTACGGCACTAAACTATCACGTTACATTGCCGGTCGACTGCATGGTCGTGTATCACATGTTGATGACAAGGTGCAATGGATGGCGTGCGTGATGGCTGATCGGGATGAGGGAGAGACCTTACGGCAGCAGAACACGCTCTGAAGCATCGGGAGAGACTGAGCGTCAGACGCTTGTGTTCGCGCGGATGGAGACGCGGATGTGTTACATTTTGGATGCGGCAACGCGGTTTGTAAATGAGCAGACTGCGTGAATACATGATTAACGAAAACGTAATGCCTTAATCTTTAGAAAAATATGATAAACAATTTCATTATAAGTATAGATTAGGTATACCCCGTAATTTCACCCTCGTTAAGTTACGTTTTTGATTACTGCTCCTCTCCCGTGTCTCGTAGCGTGATGTTACATAGCCTATTTATGTTACTCGCTGATAATGTAGTTTCAATAGGTTAAGACATTTATTTTAAATCTGTTAAATATTTTTTTTTAGTCTATCAATTACACAACCAAAATACAAATAACTGAAAAAAATTTGTTGCACCTATCAGCTACTGCCTTCGCATCATCATGAATTGGACAGGCAGTAAATGCATAAGGCATTAAGAACGCACCTTTCCTAACTAGTGCATAAAACATTATCCTAATCTCTTCACCGTTCATTACCACATCTACATAATTTTCCTCATTCCCTCTATATTTAACCCACACCAGCGCGTCACGCGTCTGTGTGCGCGTACGACGAACGCGTAGGGTTGCCATCTATTCCCGGCCACTGTTTATCTTCCTGCTTGTGTAACCGAGGGTTAATCGCGAACCAGTAAATGGGTTACAACGGCTACGAGCGTGTATTGTTCAACAACATCAGCATGTTTTATCATTAGTGTGAAGAGGGATGGTGGCTTTCTAGTACCTAAGTTTATTTTGGACTGACGTGTGGTTGAGTTGTGTTAGTGTTGGATTACAAACGTCTGTAAGTCTTTAAGTTACGGTAAATGCAGTGTTAAGAATTAACTGCAGTTATGGCATGTTGACAACTACTTTCTTTGATTTTAAACGTCAGCTAAAGCTGACTGCAGTACTTTGAGTTACTAAATTACTTGAATCTCAGTTCTCAAGTTTACTACTACAGACTCAACAAATGTAAAAAAAGGTTTAATCAATTTGCATACTATGGCAACCCTATGCTAATAGTCAATAAAACCTCATAATATAAATTGAGAGAGCGGAGAGAGTTCATCCCGCATATTAGGGTCGGGCAAATGACTGCGAATGACGCGCGCCTATGTCCATGAGTCTACGGTGACTAATCGCTGACTAGAACTGTACGGGTACACCGTGGGTTGAGTAAGGTCAATATATGGGGAGAGGAGGGGAATTAACTCCCACGTTGCGAAATTACATGTTAAAACTTAGGAGGAGAATGTGAAGATAAACTACTAGCAATTTATCTTCACATTTTGTTTTTTTTTTACAATGCTTCCCTTCGGAAGATCGGAACATTAAATAATCCGATGCCAATTAACCTAGTACAGTCAGGGTTATCTATTATTGTCGTATAATATAGGTAGTTATACCTAATGCAGGTATTTTATATGCACTATCAGAAAAAAACATCATACCATCACAGCGACCAATTTTGTTGAAAAAGAAACTCAGAAAAGTAAAGTTGTATACCTAATTGTGTCTGATAGAAATAAGCAATATGCTTTAGCTTTATTATCATCATATCAGCCGTAGAACTTTATGTTTTTTTTTTATAGATGGGAAGTCATCAAGTAACTTCCCCCGCCCTGGGCGGGGCGGGAGGGAGTGTCAGGCTTTTACTGACTAAAACCCATCTATGTTCCTTCATGTGCCCTTTGCGTTCCGGGGGCGCGGTATCTCTTTCGAACAACACGCTTGCTTTTCACAAAAATAACATTTCGCCATTGAAAACTAGGCTTCCTTGAATCGGCAATCAATATGGTTTTATTTGATCACTGAACCTTTTAGACGACTCAATCGTGACGAATGAGCGATTGATTCCGACTCAAGATTCGAGCTCAGCCAGTTTTTCTCAGTAGAAAAACCCTCAAAGAAACGTCACGTCATTCCGCTGCACTTCCGTTCAAACGAGGTCAAACCATTAGCAGTGGATGCTATTGTGAAAATACGTGGCTAATCCATTACATCGTACAACCGCAAACTGTGAGGAAGTAGGCTAACTGTTGCAATAGTAAACTTTGATGTATCGCGCGCAAAACTGAGCTGGAGTCAAAACAAACGGATCAGCGAACGGACGCGTGTGAACAGTCGATGTATGTGCCAGGATTAGTATATGTCTACATACTATTACGCTTATATTCCCTGAAGAGTTAGGCAGAATTGTACCAATATACACCCACAGTTCGCCGGTATGTTTAGGTCCTATGTAATAGGCGGCGAATCTATTGCTAATATTTGTCTATAAGGAAAAAATACGAATTCTTACTGTCTAAGCCCATTGGTATTTATAAAATATTTTGCAAGCGAAAATAAATGAAACGTGATAGGTTAGTTATTTCGAGCCGATGGATATTGATTCGCGCAAATGTCAGAAATGTTGACTAATATAATAATGCTAAAGTAACTCTGTGTTTGTGTTAGCTCATCGCGGGAAAATTACTGCACTGATCGTATTGGAATTTGATAAATAGGTAGCTTAGGATCTGGATAGAGACATGCTATGCTAAATGAAAGCGGTAACCGAGAAAAGTTATGAAATATTGTCCTGGCTTTTTCCATGTTCACGAATGACTAAAAATTAAGAGCCTAGTTTCATATAGATTAGCTAATGGTGATCGAGCAATGGCCATAAGGTTACAATCTTATTACAGCAACTACAGAGTTCGTGCAAAATACTGAACAAGAAACAGCTATTTGAACAAAAACTGATCTTATAAAGGTTCTGTTTTTTCCTCATAGTACCCTAAAAATCAGTTAAACAATCAAATCAAATTCCTAGATCAGCACAAAACATACGCACTTAAAAATAAATCTACAATTATTTACTTATCCCAAACATCCGTTGCAAACATCTCAATATCCTCATACATCAGCCACATTTATAAACTAAACTAAAAAAACACTTATCATTGAACTTGTGCGTTATTTTTAAAGAATCTCTGTAGAACATCAATCATCATCGTCAATCTATTGGCGCTGATGGCGAGCTTATTCATTGTTTATTCGTGGCGAGCCGGTGGCTTGTCGTGCAGCGAAAGTTTACAGCGAAAATAGAGGTGATAGTTTTAATATTGTGCTTTATACTTGTTAGTATGATGTCATGCGATTGAGATGTTTCGCGGATTGTGTGAGAATTTGCGAATTTATTGTATAGATACTTTTTGTTTCTACGAAATGAGCAGATTTATTTAATTAATCTATTTGTTTTCGTGCATTTAAAGTCTTGTTGCTGACTCGTGTTGTATGTTTTCGATTCTAAAATAGCCCGTCCCCTAAACTTAATGGCTCGGAGGTATTTCTGTATTCAATAAGTTACGCTAGCTTCATCTATTTCGTACCAGATGGGAGCTGGTAATATATTTGTGTATGCACCGGGCTACGGCGTGCAGCGGCCGGCGCAGCTCAGAGCTTTCATCACCGATTTGGAAACAATACACATTTCATAACACGGCAGAGTATACGCATATTTATTGTAATGTAACGCTGCATAATATTATTATATTGCATTGTTGTTGTAGCCTGCTTGGTACGTGCAATGCATTGCAGACGAGAGGCTCCTGTCATTTAACTGGGGCGGTTCCATCCCTTTCAAACCATAACAGAATAATACTGCCTTTCGACAAAGTGCTGCCTTTCGATATGAATATGTAAAGTGCTTATATTTCCAAAAAAAACTCTTTCACCACGCGCTCTACTGCTGTTAAATACAATTTGATTTCACACTTCTTTATATTTCTTTCCAAGAGTCGATAGCAATAACTATTGTTACTGGGTGAACTCCAAGAGACAACTTTTCTGCTTATTTTAGCACTAAAAACCCGATTAATTTACAGTTATTTGTAACATTTTATTTTTAGTTGTTTTGAAATCTATAAATAGTTAGTCAATGGAGTTGGCTAATAATAAACGACAATTTGCTAATTGCCACAAAAAAAACTATGAGGGAATCGCGTTTTGACAGCCTATAAAAATTATATCAATTGATGGGTCTACTACCCAATTAAGATACCTGACGGTTTAGTCAGACCTGTGAGTGCCAGGACAATACTTGGAACTACGTTTAACACGTTAATCGGAGGCAGCCAGCTCTTCTATGAAATCTCAAACTGTCTCGTCTGTCATGACTTCGGATCGATTAGCAATTATCGTGTTAGCAAATACTAATGGTCCACCATCCTGCATTTCTAATAGGTTGCGAAGAACATTACCCGGGTGTCTAAGTTAGTCACCCGTAGGTATCACCCGTGGTAGTTACCTCTCCTTCGGATATCAACTACTTGGAAAAAACGAAAAGAACGTAGGATATTTTTTTAATTATCACTACGTTTAATGTATAAGCTTTCGGAAGGCGCAATGTTTATTTTTGCGTGTAATTATTTATCACTTATTTATGTGCTTCTTTCTCGTTTCTGTTATATTCTTTACCTATTCTCTTTTGCTTAGCATCCATTTACCAAATCTACAAGAGACGCTTATTCTTATGCAAACAATCACACAACAAAAAAACAAGGTATACAAGGTTCAAAAAATTCATTTACATCTTCCTATCCTAACACAAAGAGCATTAAAATCTCTAATCCAAAGGCGACTTTGAACCGCGAAGTTGACATTTCGCTAGCGTTGGCCCGTCATTGTGAAAGAGTGGTGCGTTATCAAAATAAATCGTTGGCGCGCCGCCAGCCATCAATGGAGCGTTACCAAGGTCCCTGCTTGTACGCGCTGCGCTATCCAGGAAATATTATTATGTTGACTGTGATACGAGTGTTGTGTAACGTACTATGGGCGGGCTTATCCAAATTATAGGACCCCGAATTTGTTTGGACATTCTTTTCTAAATCGATTTTCAGAGATAAAAAAATTTTCAACTGACTGAGTGCCTCGTTAGCCTAGTGGTCCGAAGCAAGACTGCTACGCTAAAGGTCTTGGGTTCGATTCCCGAGGTCGAGCAGTGTTATTGGGTTTTTCTTTGACATTCTCAGTAGCAGCTCGGATTTCGGTAAATGGCAATAGGGTCGCCCCTATTATATGGGACCTAAACAAACCGGCGAACTGTGGGTGAACATTGGCAACACAAAGACAAGTTTTCACGTTCCGCGAAGACTTTTCTGCATACCACGGCCTTATACCAAAACTCGTCTATGTATGTAGTAAAAATATGCACTCAAGTCTCATACAAAAACTTGGAATATTTGCTACGGAATGTGTAAGCTTCTGTAGTAGGTAAAATTATTCTACATTCTTTTTTCACATCTCTTTTCGTGTATTTCTTATTGACACTTTGTGGTGTGTCTGAGTAATCTATCGCTAATAATCACCTACCCACGTACTTTCTACGTGAAGATCTACATCTTCACGTAGAAAGTACGTACGAACCTATACCTACGTATAGGTTACGTAGCTATACAATACACGTGAATGTCGTTGACTCACTCTCGCATGAGAGTAATACTTTCAGTACATTTTATGTTCGCGAATATAAAAATTTATCACGTTTGAAAAAATATACTTTAAAATCCTTTAGAACATAAAAGTATACTCAAGCATCTGTGAGTGTTTTTTATTTATTGACACACCTACGACTTATTCACTAAATGTTTACAATGAATATCTACATATTACAGCAAAAAAAAAAAAAAAAAAAACATTATTTACTTAAACTTTATGCATCTCGTGCCTCGGAAAGCAAGTAAAGCCGTTGGTCCCGGCTGTCATTCGTAGATCTTTGCCAGTCGTGACGGATAGTCAGAAGCCAAGAAGTCTGACAACCAGTCTAACCAAGAGGTATCGGTATTCCCCAGTTACTGGGTTGTGGAGGTCAGATAGGCAGTCGCTCCATGTAAAACACTGGTGTTCAGCTGCATCCGGTTAGACTGGAAGCCGACCCCAACGCAGTTGGGAAAAAGGCTAAGCAGATGGACTTAAACTTTATGCATCAAAGTACAAAGGCCAATGCCACAGCATTGTTTGTCGTTTTGTGTTGAGTTGTTGTTGTGTTTGTTTGTTGTTGCTGTATTGATGCAGTTGCATTGTGTGTTGTGCGTGGCACTTACTTGCGCGATATCCTTGAGCTGCGCGCGCTGCATCTCGAGGTCGGCGACGCGCTTGAGCACGGCGTCCTCTGCGCGCGCGTGCGTGGCGAAGCTGTCCCACACGCGCGACAGCTCGCACATGCGCACGCGGGGCGACGACTCCGTGTCCGGGGACTTCGCCTGTTGCAGGCGAATGATATATTATAATAAGGTGATGATACTTCCTACTAATATTATAAATGAGAAAGTTTTTGAGAATGTTTGATACTCTTTCACGCTTAAACGGCTGCACGGATCTGGATGAAATTTGGCACTGAGATAGATTGTAATATGGAATAACACATAGGATAATTTTAATCCCAGAAAAATATACGGTTCCCGTTGGACAATACATGAAATTTGAGGCGGATGAAGTCGCGGGCAGAAGCTAGTATGTTTATAAAACACCATGCTAACATTTATGAATGACTAGATGAACTTGTGAGCTACGTACAACCTACATCTTTTTCCCGTGTTTTCTGAAATGGCCCTTGATGGAGAGGAAGAAGGAGGCCAAAGAAAGGATGGACGGATTATGTAAAGAATGATATAAAAGAGAAAGGAGTCAGAGATAGCATGACGTTTGGCAGGACCGCATGGAAGAAGAAAACGTGTCGCGCCGAAAGTAACATGGTATAAGGGCAGGAAGATGATAATGATGATCCCGGTTTAAGAAAACAGAAAACTAGGCAAAGAAAATTGTTTTATTTTATTTTTTAAGACATTCTTTTGAAGTAACACTTGTAATAATGCTAGTACTTACACTTACTAAATATTACAAAAGTAAATTGTAACGATAAACTTTTATAACAAGCAGCAAATGCTTATCCACATTTCTTAAAATGTTTGTTGTTAAAGATAATTTTTGGAATTTGGCTGAAGCATAGATATGTTAATCAATCAGCTTACCTCTAAATGCCTGTGCCGCTGGTCTCTAAGCGACACATCCTCGCTGGGCTCGCTGCAGCTGGTGGAGCACACCTCGTGGATGCGCTCCATCTTGCGCGTGCGCCGGTGCACCATCTCCTCCAAGTACTGGCACTGTACAACAACATCACATTACATTGGATATCTAATTACACAACATACCATCACGCCTGTATTCCCGATGGGTTAGGTTAGGCAGAGGTGTACCAATGTACCTACACCCACAGTTCGTCGGTATGTCTAGGGGACCGAGAGCCGGGGTGTTTATAAAATTTTCAATTGCATATCGAGTATATCTGTGCTAGATGGTACGGTAAAGTAGGATAAGAAAGAACAGTAACATAAAAAGATTAAGGGGTGCCAAGATTTTGAAATATGTATTTACAAAAGAACATTATTTACAGATGCGGTATCCACATAAAATACAACGTATATACAAAGTATTATTTGAAATACAATGTACACGATACATACACCTTAAAACACAAAATATATACATACATACATACATACAATATACCTGTAAGTCACATAATACCATAAAACCAACCTGTTCTTTAATCCTCTCCAATAGCTCGGTACTCTTCTCTTCCTCCTGCCCACATTTAACACAAACCACATCACTCTGTTCGACTCTCTCACTCCTCAACGATTCTAATTCACCTAACAACGTCCTCATCTTGCTATCTCTTTCATCTATCGTGTTCTTCATTTGTTCCAGTTGTTCTAATATCTCTGTTTCGTGTGTCGTCTTCTGTTCCAGTTGTATTTCTAAGTTGGCGATGATGTCTCGAAGAAGGGCGACTTTTTCTTCTGAAGCTTTTAGCTCTTGGTCTGTAGAAGCCTTTCGTGATTCTAGTTCGATTATGATCTGATTCATGTCGCGGGTTTGGGCTTCTAGTTGTTCCACCTGTTTTGTGATTGAAAGTGAGATGAAAAGGTGTTGGTAGTTACAGTGAGGGTTATTGAATTTATGGGAATTGCCAAGATAATGAGAAGGATTATTTTATATGTTAAGGCCTATTTGCTCCAAAAAATTAACTTCGAGTTAGTTGCTAACACGAGGTTAAATTATAAATGATGTATAAAATTTTGTAATTTAACCTCGGGTTAGATAACTCTTATTTAAGGTTTATAGTTAAAATGAGCCCTAAAGAGTTAGAGACAGACTAATAGCTTTGTCGCTTCTAAAAAAATGATTACTGATTGTTAAGATGGTAAAATATAGATAGTGAAGGAATAGTGATTAGATTTAGAAAAAGAGTGAAGTATACAAATATCTTCTATTTCATATTTAAAGTGCTTGCCATGCTATTAAGTGCAAATTAAATCTAAATAAGTACACATAAATCCAACTAGACACGATACACAACAAAAAGGCAAAAACATTATTTGCAACATTTATATTTACGATTCATGCCTGAATAAGTAATAGTTGTAGCAGGCATAGAAAGTGGGCAACTCCATCTGATAGAGAATCCAATACCCGTATATAGTTACGGAAGATTCTATTCTAGATAGCTAAGAACGGAATTGATTTCCACGTGAATGTAGTCACAATGACAAAAGTTATTTGCATTTGTATTTTATAAGATTTTCGGACTAAATTCAGATTGAAACTGGCCCTTTATTGATCTTTTCTAACCATGCAACCAGAACTCGAGTTGCAGAATATGTAATATTTATTCCGGCATGAACAGTAAGCTGAACAACACAGGGAGACAAACTTACGTGCTTGTCGTGTTCACGACAGTTGCAATACGTGAGGCGGAGGCAGTGCATCTGTAGGTAGACATGGAGCGGGGAGGAGTTAGTACAGACGAACCAATACCACAACACTATAGGCTTTTTTGGAAAGCTTACAAGCTGATAAGAGCGGTTGATTACCTGTTGCCACCGTATGGTTAAAAAATATTGATATTAAATAGTGTTTATGGTATTGGTAGGTCAGTAAAATTAGTAATCGTAAAAGTGCAGAAACTTGAAACAAAAACAATAGTAATTTTGTGAAACAAAAATATTGGATTAGGAAAGTTATAAAAGTTAAGGATTCCATTCCCATATATATAAAATAAAATAGAAAAACAAACACAAAATTTTGAAGTTAAAAATAAGAAAATTTTAATCTTCATTCCACCAAGTAAAAAATAATGTGCAGGGTTTTAGTGAAGGTACTAACAAAACATTAAAACACTTGTATGACGTTTCATAAAATATTATCTTCTTGTGGTTAATTGATATAATGACAAAAGCCAAAAAAGCACGTAAGAGTAGGTAATATATAACCTTAGGCGTTCGAAAACCAGGGGCCAACACCACCTGCTCTCGGTCTTTAGAGAGACTAGACTAGAGAGACTCTTTCGGTGGAAAAATGTAACTTTGTTTAAGAAACGTCAGCCAAGTAACTACACAGCTTTCTACCTAACAATCACAGCAGTATATTATACCCACATTTGTGCTGTTATTTTCAATTCATGTAGCGTTGAGCCCATATGCCTAGTGTTCATTTGAATTGTATCAGATTAGCGTGTAGCGTGAATTGTCGTTTAAGCGTTGACTAAACATAGACGCATATTGTATCACCGACACTAGAATATTTCGTCCTGTGTGTGATACAGGCAACTAATATGTGCAACGACTTTTTAGGTCATACAATTTATATGGAAATTTATTTGTTGCGTATGTATTCCACTAGAAATTCCTCAGTAGTTAAGTGTTGACATCGGACATTTTTTTTAATACGCGATCAGTGTAATCTATACGTAGCCATTAAGGATGCGTCTGTTTTCAAATATATGAGATTAAATTATTGAGTCATGATTGCTAGTCGCTTGTGTCCATTGTGACACAAGACCATTGTCAGTGATATCTATGTTTACGCAGCGCCTTAGCTAGCATTTACCGCATGCCTCACGCTACACGAATGAACATACACGCTATCAAGTGCGGATGGCGCAGTACGGCAGACTGACCTCGTTGAGTATCCTTGCGTTGTTGTGCAGCCTGGTAGCTAGACGCGCATTATCGTCCTTGAGTCCGGCCAGCCTGCGCGCGAACTCGTCGCGCTCCGCCTCGCGCTCGGCCGCCTGCTCCTCCACGAACTGGCGCGTCGACCGGAGCTGGCGGTTCGCCGCCTCCAGCTGTACATCATGGACTCATTTATTGACACCACTAATCAAATACCAAGATATTTCTGGTCACTCACACGTTACTGAACAATCAAAATAGTCACAGAAAACATGCGGGGCGTCGATTTTTCAATTAAATAATTTCAACAATAAAAAAAAAATGAATGATATGCTACACTTATCGCTTACCATTACTAAAAGATGAAAGGACACCGTAACGTTAAATTTTGCAATGGATTCAGCAGGTACTTGGTTCTAGTCAAAGACGAATAAAATCTTCGTCGTTTATTAATAATATTATAAATAAGAAAAGATCAGCTGTTCCACACAAAAATGCATTACACTCAACATGTATAAAACAGCATTTTTTTTATATCTAAGTAATCATGTCGTTTCTTAGGTCTCTAGAACCATATACTAAATTCATAGTAAAACTTTACGTTGCAATATCCGTTCCACCTCGTATAAAACACACGTACACGAAGAACTAAGTTCGACATCCATACATACATAAAAGGCCAACATAAAGCATATTGGTTACAAGCTACAATAACAATAAATACATATACATAAGCGTTTGGTATCGTGCGCGTTTACCTTCTCACAACATATCTTATGTACGGGTGAATCTGTCATCCTTTTGACCTGCGCGTGCGTCGGTGCAAAATAATTACATGTTATTGTTTACATACAATATATTTACATAAGATATAGATGAGAATATTGTGTGGTTACAAATATTAGCGTTAGGAAGTAGAGTGCATATTAGATACAGGATTATACAAAGAAAATCTGTTATTGATATGTCCACTTGTAGTTTAATTGAACATACTGCAGTAACATGTAATACTTGATTCTCCTCATATTTTATTTTTAGGCACATGTCGAGAGTGCTTGTACAACGGTCGATATAGGTTAGAATAGTCATTTGACATGAAAGCTGTCCCTATACTAGCAGTGTGAACTACCCCGTTTGTGTCATGGTCACAAACGCGACTGCCGGAGGGAAGGGTTCTGGGTTTGATTCCAAGGTTGAGGAAAGTTTTATTGGTTTTTTTCAATTAGGAATCTGTCAATAGCAGTATAGGGTATAAAAGTTAGTGGTAGGACTCAGAAAGCACGAGTCCCATCGGTCCTGCGCCTGATCTCACCCCAGTCGTGACGGAATACCATCCTATCGAACTATGTTGTTTTAATCTTGTACAATCATTTGCACCTGCCATGATATTTCTTCACCACCTTTGTTTGACTGGTAGAAAATGCCTAAGGCATTAATTCCGCCTTTGTACTTTTTGTTGCATAAATTTGGAATAAATAAATAAATATGAGAGTGAGGTAGGAGGGAGTGCACCTGTGTTTGTGCACATACATGTGCACTATAATATCTCCTGCTAGGCTTCATGAGATTGGCCACCGTGATCCGTTTGGTCGTGAAAAATGCATGACTTATAATGATAGTGTGTTTGCAGCCCCCCGTACCTGTTGGTGCAGGTCGTCCCTCTCCTTCTGCAGCGAGTCCACGTCGTGCGCCAGGCGCAGCACGCGCGGCGAGCAGCTGCCGTCCAGCGAGTGTGTCGCGCTGGGAGCAGGGCGGGAGCGGCTCGGCAGCGAGCCCAGCTGCGGGCCGGTGCCGTAGCTGGAGGGAGATAACTCATTAAATATACAGAAATAAATACGTACAAAAACATTACACCACAATGTCACGGCGTACGACCTATTTTACAGACATCGTTGAAAATTGTGTGCATTTATTAACTTACATGCAATTTTCAACTTTTATTGAACATAAGTTTATTATCAATAAATAAATGAAAACAGCTCAATCATATTAGCTCAGCCTAAATTAGTTGTTCCTGATCTGGTTGTTTATGTATGTGAGTTTATGTGTTTGTAAACGCACCTACGGCAATGTTTTAATAAAAAAATAAAAATATTGCAACACAATTTAAGCTGATTCTGAGACACCTTAAATTTTTATTATTATTTTGTTACATAAAACTTGGATGCAGGCTGTTTCCGGCCTTTAGGAAAGTCTTTTAAGAAATCTATGGGTGAAAGTCTATGTCCAGCAGTGGACGTCCTACGGCTGATATGATGATGATAAAACTTGAAACGATTATATTTTTAAAGAGCACATACCAGTACTTCATATGTAACATTAGAGAAGGCCCAAAATGCTGCGACATTAAAAACCACGACTCACCCCTCAGCTATAACTTCGCCGCTGGTCATGAGCTGAGCGATCTTGATCATAGCAGCCTCCAGATCTGAACGCAGCAAGTTCTCTCGCTGTAGACACTCCGCCATTGCTTCTTCCATGTTCTAAAACAAGAAGTAACCCATTTTAAAGGCTATTTTAAACGACATTAAACGTATTCTTATTAAAAAGACAATAACAAAGTTTTTCAAACTCTAACGTGACTGATTAAATTTCAAATATACCTACAAATATGTTATGTTTATCTCTTTTTTTACAATAGATTGATAAGACAATGATTACCTTTCGATGCAGTTCACAGTTGTCGCAGTTCTGTTTGGAATCCAGGTCGTGCACTAGCTCGGTGATCTGTATACTGGACTCCAGCATATTACTTGTATCTGAACGGATTCCTGTAAACAGAAACAACAGATGAAGAGTTGTAGATTTTTTATGTCCGTCCTATAAGTGTAGCTTTATTTTCGACCAGCTTCTGCCCGCGACTTCGTCCACGTAAAAGTTAAATATACCATAAAACATATCCACCAACATTACACTTAGCTCACTGCTGTAGCTCACTGTTTTTTTTTGTAATCGGTCCAGTACTTCCAGAGTATTTCTTATCTCTTACAAACAAACTTTGATAACTTACGCTGGATGCAGGCCGCTTGCAACCGGTTCTTTTGGTAATCTATGGGGGAGGCCTATGTTCAGTACTGGACGTCTTACTGCTGATATGATGACGAAACAAACTTTAGGACTAGACTAAGTGTGTATTGTTGTTAATATTTTCTTTAGTATACTTACTGGGAGCAAGCTTAGCTGACAAGTCGAGCAGTGAATGCGCTTCATGTCTCAGGCGTCGCAAGGAATTCTCCAGTTCCTTCTTGATGTCAGCGCTGAGGTCACGTTGTTGCTGCAGGAAGTTCACTATACCGTCCTGTTTACCATAAAATAAGTAACTTTAAAACTCTTTAATAATACCAGCCTATTATTGTCCCACTACAGGGAAATGCCTCTTCTCATACAGAGAATATTGGCAATTTCAGACTTATATAAATGACTAGCTTCTGCCTGTGACTTCGTGTGTGATGTCATATAGTCTATACTCTATACCTACTATTCCTGATGAATCTGGCTCTTATTGTACAAAAATAATTATTCGAATGCGGCTGGTAGTTCCCGAGATAGAGCGTTTTAACACACAAAAAATTTATACTATAGATTTTCTAACAATGTTGTTCTTAACCGATCAAAGTCAAAGTCAGAGCATTTATTTCAATTAGGCCATTTACAGGCACTTTTGAATTGTCAAGAAGTTACAGTTTAAAATGATATGATACGATGTAAGTCATGTCCAAGACAAACTTAAGTACCAGCACTAGCCGGAACCGTCCACCAGGACTCAGTCAGCACCTCATAATTTCAAAGCTGCTCCCAATTCTCACCTCGTCCAAGTCCGTGAGTATGACGTTGAGATCGGGCGCGAAGTGCACGTGCTTCCCGCTGCACGACACGAGGCTCTGGTTCAGCTCGCCCGACACGTTCGGGGACGACGGCCGGGACTCTTCCTCTACGATCGTACTGGAATAGGGAAGATGGAGAATTTTGTTATTTGTATATTTGGTTTTTACAAATAGCAAGTAAAGTAAATAATATGTTTATGTTTAACCACGTTATGGCAGGAAGCACATTATTTATGTTAGAAATTATGATCTTATGATGTATTTTTGCTGAGGTGAAATTTTACTTATTTATTTAATTAAATAAAACGATTGCACCGACTGATCATCAAACTTAATATGTAACATGAACGTAAAATATTTTTAGCTTCTTGTTACCAGGAGATTCCCAAGTACAGTCCAGTGCAGTGTCTTTTACACTCATTATTGTAGAAATGTCACGTAAGATGTCGTTTTTGTGTTTCTAGACTAAATATGAGATCTAATTTCAGTCTACTTAATTTAATCCAGCTAGGTCCATAAACTTAACCACCTAGTTTTATAGCCAGAACTTTCCAGGAAAACGTAAAGCACGTAAATACAACAAACATTTTTTTAATCCTTTTCCCGCCGCCACGGAACATGACAAGCTATATCTCTGGCGTGTACACCCGTCACCTTTACTGCGCCACCCACGTGCGTGCTGCACGAACATGGAAAGGGCATCTGCGCTGGCGCAGCGCCAGGCACACATCAGGATTATGTTTGTTTGACACTTTTAGGAGTAAGTTGCGAGGAGAAATAGGACATTTCACCTTTGTACTTTTATTTGTGCATGAAGTTTGAACAAATAATGAATAAATACAATGAACTCGGTGCCGAGCGATCAATGGCCGTCAGGTAAAATATCTTAGAACTTGCTAAGTTATTTTTTTTTAAAGCAGACAGCTGCAATTATTTATTTCAAATGATTCAGGACAGGCAATGCGTTTTCTTAATTTTTGAACTATAAAAATCTCCTGCGATAAAGGGTAATAATCAACTTATTTCGAACCTAAGTCTACAATTCTCAAGACCAAGTAATCGTACTACAACAGCAAAACCACGCGCGTCCCATGGAGCAGAGCTATAACGTTTAAAATTATATTTATTACACGCGGAAACAGGTCTTGCCAAACAAATATAATATATAGCTTTTCCTCTCGACATCACTCACGATAGTTTTTTTACGAATCTGATTTTTTTTTAATAGTCGGAGGTAGTAAAACGTCCTATTAGCGAAAGAATTTTCAGAATTGGACAGGTGTTTCCGGAGATGAGCGTCAAACAAACAAACTCTTCAACTTTATAATATTAGGTAGTAAAGATTGAATGGCATCATCACTGCCGACTATACTTCCATATATAAGTATGTATATGATATGAAATTAAGTAGACAATGCTGTGATACAATTAGCGTTAAGAGAATCATAACTACATGCATAAGGGCTACTTGGGTGAAGTCCAACATATATAGTGCTATAAGTACTAATTTCGTTTGAAATTAACTGTATGGTCAACAGGTGGATAGCTCATATCATGGATAGGAACATGTGTGAACATTATGGGGCAAGTTGTGAATACTGATATTATGTCTATCGCTTTATTAGCTCATCTTATCGCTGTACTAAAGAGTGATAATACAACCCCTTCTGTTATAATGTCCTTAAAAGCCGATTGGCCCTCGTGAACCGATTCATAGCGTGTTAAAATGCAGAACGCACACAGAATTCATATCACTGAAAGAAGTCAATGACTGATAAGGGCTTCAGTATAGTTAAAAAAAAAAACTGTTGCAATTAACAATTAAATGTCGAATAAACCATAATTGCTGTAACATGTCATTAATGTGCATGTAAAAATATTGGTATGCAGTCGCATACTGATATGAAGTTGAAAAGTTACTTTGTTCTTTTGTTTGAAGGCGCTAACCTCCGAAACTGCTGTACTGATTATGAACATTGTTTCGCTAATAGGAAGCTACATTATCCCTTAGTGCTATGATATTTTCAAAATCGAGAGGTTAGTAATAAAAATTCACGCGGAGTTCAATATGATTCTTTAGTGATTGCGACACACACATAAAAACCGCAATGCTATATAAAGATCGAAGGAAAAAATGATTAAACCTCCAAGTAATGCGTCACACATATAGACGAAATCCCACCCGCTTACAAATCGAAGTAATCCATCAATAATCGTGTGGCGCAAGTTTTGGCGCGGTGCCAGTGATACAGCGCCTCCCGGGGATATTAATTTTGCGCGAATCTTAACACCTAGTGATTACAAACATTGGCGGTTTTGGTAGGGATGACATTTTAAATGATTTTCGTCTATTAATATAGAAGAAGCAAATGAGAGCAAATGTGTGATTGTGGAACAAATAGTAATAAAAATATAATAAAGCAAAGTAGTGTCGTCTAGCTTAATAAAATATGGATAGCAAAAAATTATTTGACTTGATAAATAGTAAAATATCTTCATGACTGTGCTGTGGACAGGACATACAACTCAATTCCTACCAGCTTCCCTTCGGATGTTGGGAACAACTGCTAATCTAAAACCCATTAAAAAATCTCATAATCGGTAGTGTCTCCTGTTGACATATTTTTATGGATTATTCAGTTAGATGATAGATGGTGTTAAATTCAGAAAAGTTAAACCGCATAAAGCTACCGGTGATTGCTCTGACTTCCCTCTTATTAAAATCGCTCTTTCTCCGCTGCTTAAGTGGCAGCCCTATCCCTGTACCGTGGGAGAGCGTCACAAGCGCTCACTTTAGCACCGGGCTCGCCATTAAATCGCAGCTTCCGCTAGTACACTCATACCGCTAATTTCTCTTAATCACCGCATTACTCTTTGTTGTTCGCAATTAGATCTACTCGTTCGAAGCTAATACATTTTAGACTCTATGTGGAGGGAATAAGGACTACTGAGAATTGTTTCCGGGTTTAGTAGAAGGACCACCTTACCGCTTCGTCACAAGGCGCTAAGGGATTACCAATTTGCATTTGGTATTAACATCTGCTTTAGTAGTTTGTCTAAAGTACCGAGTATTTCTATTCGGTCACTTTACTGTGTATTTTAGTAAAAGGTCTTAAGAAATTGTTCTTTTGTTTCCTAGTTATTTTTGTTTCATATTCCTATTCATTTATTTGCATACTATAATGTGTACACCAGATGTTACATAAGGCTTAAAACTAAAGTGCTGTTATGAAACCGGTTAGTGCACAGAAACATAGTATTAACTTAAAATTAGAATTCAACGATAACATTTAGAAAACAACAACTCTTATTAATTTATTTCATTATTTTATTTGAGGCAAAATGAATATGTAAGGAGCGTAGCACATGGCGTTCTGAAGTTTCTGCCTACCGCCATGGGGAAAAGGCGCGATTTTATGTATGTTTCTATTATTTTAGCAAGCTCTAGCTCTTAGCTTAACGTGACGTCTTAATATTTGTGTAAAATGCAAAAGATACGCAGATGCTAAATTCAATATTTTCTTAGAAACGCTAAATGTTTACTAAGATTAACTCCATAAAACTGACGTCAATACCAAAGCCGACATTTCGACGCAAATCCGTACATCGAACGGATTTCATTTTTTTTATATTTCTCATACTGTGAGTAATATTCCTAGTAAGCCAAGCAAGTAAGTAAGTAAATTCATCACATACAATGCTGATAGATCAAAGCGGTTCAAGAGCGACAAAACGAAGCGCACGCGGTTGGACCGAACTGTTTTGTTGTGTCAATGGCGCACCTACTTGTTAAGTCGGCGACTGAGTTGCGTTCTTCTTGTTTATTCTTAAATAGATCATCGCAGGCTAGTAGAGGATGTATACGACCAAAGTGGTTAGAAAAAGTCATACTGTAGCGAGCTCCTAACCCACACTTTAGAAAGACCTAATTTTTTATTGCGGTTTCATCGGTTGAGGCTATTTTAGTATTTTTGCGGAAAAATCTCATGCATGACATAACCGTTAAATAATAAACCATATCATTGACGAATTTCTTGTTTTCAATTTAATTTGTATTAACACGCTTTTATTAGGTCCACCTTTATGTTACTAACTATGTAATGGAATCTAAGGTAACTAATTTAACCATCTTCCAAGGGTCGTAGCGTAATGAAAATTGGCGGCTGTATGTAGTTCTGATGACAATACAATAATATGGTACTGTTAGTTGATTACTCACTCATACTCTCCCGGGATGAGCCTGGCCAGTAGCTGCGCCAGCACCGTGCGGTTCAGCTCGTCCTCTGCACTGGCACAGTACGCCACCAGCTGACCCACTACGCGGTGCAGGCTCACTGCCACGCGCTTTAGATCGTCTCTGGAAATAATTATTATAAATTAGGACCTACTATCATTAAAATATCATCTATCAGCAGTCCACATAAAATTGATTTTATTTAGCACTATAATGGGTGGAAAGGATTTCCTAACCTAACGAAAACCATCACAACGACATGCGCTGATCACCGCGCTTGCTCAAGGCTCATTGGCAAACAATAACCAAACATTATTTTTTCGACTCTTAACGTAGTTTAGAAAATATAGTGTGGAAGGGACATGGTACAGACAATTTTCATCCTGGATTCAGTATATGATTTTAGACCTTAAGCAAAAACAACTGCCCCGCAAACTGTTACGGTAAAAAAAAATTTATGATTGCGGGGCCAGAATTATGTACTAAATCCATGTAAAAAAAAAAAAAAATTAAGATGTCATTTCCATCCTTTAAAATAGCTACCTATTTTCAAAGATATTTATAAAAAGAAAAATACAAAATCAACGTCGTAAAGAGGAGTTCAAAAGTATTCATAAAGCCACTCATTACAAACATTGTGAGTAATAAATTAATCAGTCATCAGTTCGACTGTTTGTTTGTAGCAAACGGCTGCAACGTTTTGACGAGCGGGCGAACGTGACGCAACCCGGAACAACACATGTTACACTTCAACCCAGAATCGATCCCCGTTCCCAGGCGGATTCAGTTTCCTCTTCATATCTTCAAAAGGGTATAAACGATCCAAAATGTTAAGAAGAGGTGTGTTGTGAAACAAAACCTATTAGACAGTAATGTCCGATTCCTAAAACTAACCGATCGGTATTTGTTAACCGTAGTAACAAAGGAATGCTCTTGTTTTGTAGAAGAGAGCTTTGCTTTGCTGGTGGTAGAATAATAAGCTGGTATTTTTATTTACTGCTGGTCAAACAATTTTTAAATACATTCAGGTATTTACTAT
Source organism: Caradrina clavipalpis (assembly GCA_932526535.1). Taxonomy (NCBI): domain Eukaryota; kingdom Metazoa; phylum Arthropoda; class Insecta; order Lepidoptera; family Noctuidae; genus Caradrina; species Caradrina clavipalpis. The sequence continues at coordinate 14,782,611 of OW052104.1, read as the reverse complement.
TTTTCTCTGCTATTTACTGGGCACTATTTTATTCTTCTTTTTTATAATAAACCCTATACTATTACTTCAATTTGCAATTCAACAGTGATGAGTAAATGTTATAGCGACAGTAAACAAGTTTGTTTAAAAAAATCTGTGACAAACATATAAATCCGAGTTCAACGGCGGAAGTAGACATTCTGGCCCCTGACCTATTATCGAATTATTCAATCTAATAAATTATTGTCTTTTTATACCCACATACATAATCATGTTCGGGTCCCTTAGCGGTTTATAAAACACCTAGCCTAGTCCCCTTCATGTTATTTATCTTTCGTCTATTCAGAAGTAGGTAACTAGCGCATTTGTTATGCGCTGCTAAAAGGATCTCACAAGCCTGATTGAAAGGATAAAAGATGAACCGATCCATTAAATAGTTTTAACTACCACGGAACTGTGTTTTTGATAGTTGTGTGAATGCTAATGAGTACAGCTGACTGTGAACAATGATTGTGTACTGTCGAGTTACTCGTTAATCTACTCTCACGTGCAAAACAAATAATCCGAGCCGACTAATTTTTTTGCAAGAAGGTGCAATCCCTGCAAGTCGGTGGATAAGGGCTGAACTGAGCAATGCGCGCTTGGCAAGTATGATACCTGACTAGTACAGCATCTTTACAGTTACCTATAGGCTGACAAGACAGTTTATAACAGACTAAACAGCCGAATCTTCCAGAAGATTGTAAATATAGAACTGGGATCCTCTCCCCTCACCTCTCCCTGGTGACCTCCTCCAGCTGTCTGTTCTGGTCGAAGCTGATGTTCCGTCTCGTCTTCCACTTATCCTCGCCGACGGATAGCTCGTCGCGAAGACTTGAACACTGTGGACAAAAGGATTCATTAGTTCATTGACACAAAAATGTGAACAGGTTGGAATCAATAATTATAAGCACATGACCAATCCCGGTTTCCCCAGGCTTATCCAACTTCTGTGTGCCGTTTGTCTCAAACATCGATTTACGTACTTATCACATCGTCAAATAATTGTCTCCAGTGTCGGGGTGCATTGGAAATCAACTATTAGCCTTTGTGTCTAGATGTCAGAACGTTACAACTTGTAATAACCTTTTTCTTGTCGAATCGATGGGTTAATTTAGCTTTTTTTAGTTGAAGTTCTAGGGCAAAAGAGATGACCACGTTTACCGCAGCATGGTCATCGTTTTTAAAGTTTTTTAAGGTGAAGGTGTAGGGCAGATTCAGATAAATTTGAGATTGATTATAATGTATTTAAATACCATAGACTACACATAAACATAGTTACCATAAACTTTCTCAAAATCACCATGATGAAGTCACATTGTCAACTGCACAAACACTATGTCTTTAGTTCATTGAATAACATTATTATTTGCAACACTTTGATAATACTAGTCGTTAGTTCACACATGATGCACTTTTTTACCTGTCTAATTATTTAGGCAATCTAAATTAAACTGTAAAATGTTCAACTTACGTCTGAAAATTGTGGAGCACAATGAAATAATTGGAGGTGTATCGAATGAGGAAAATGATATAGGTATGTGGAGTTTTAAGGTATTAGTATCCGGAGTTACTTCTTTATTGTGTAAACCACTGATATGAGCTTATTTTACATGGAAACTTGTTTCATTAAACATCCTTTCATTAATGTATCCTTATACACAATGTGACACTACTTAAAGTGTCGTTATTGCTTCCTACCGTCTTAGTTATCATTATTGTATTTGATGTATGTATGTGTGGGTAGATTGTTGTCTACGGTTTCTTCTATATTTCGTCTATGGAATTAAACATTGCAAAGAGTTTTAATAATCTAATCAATACTAATATTATAAATGCCAAAGTAACTTAATAACTTTGTCTCTTACGCTTTCACGAGCAAACCACTGAACATGTTTTGATGAAATTTGGTACGGGATGAGTTTTAACCTCAAGAAAGCATATAGGCTGCTTTTTTTTCGAAATCATAGGCAAAAGCTAGTATACTATACATTTTTTTACTATAGTGTTTGTGAACCACTGAAAAAGCGATAAGAATTTACTCTTTATCCAATGCTTAACTTGAATTTTCAAACTTCAATATTCTAAATTCCATGCGTTAATATCAAACATAAACTGTGAATATTTACGTCGATACCCACCTCTGAGTTAAGTAAATAACAAAATAAACCCAACATTATTTCCACTCAAACGTACAGTACCTACGGACTTTGTTTAAAATCACTTGAAACGACAGAATTAGATCACCAAGGCTGGAATTGGGAGTCGACTTCAATAGAAATCAAATTTATTACTTCTTTACGTCATACACATATTTAAAACCGAAAGGAAAATAGTACCACTTACATCAACACGAATAGGTTATGCAGTCAGAAACATATACCTACAAGGCAGTTATGCATCCGCGACAAATTTCAGGAGATTTGTCTTAAAACATATAAATGATCAATAAAGATACGATACCTGGTCAATAAATAATAAATATTTCTTTAATTTTGTAGTCTATGTTTGACAGTATTTTAGAATATAACTTTTTTTCTTAAAGAACAGAATCGCCCCATTTCGTATGCAGTGGACAGTGTCGTACGACTACCTCACTGATTGCGTGCAGGTTCATCGTCTCATATTGCCGCTAGATGTAGGATACATCTAGCGGCAATATGGCTAGGTCTTATTCGAATGAAAATTACCCACAAAAAATTATTTATTCGATTATTAATTCGTGTTGAGAATCACTAGCATAGTTCCCTCTTTGTATCAGACGAGGATGCAAAACTATAACTTATATAACTCTCTACCCTCACAAAACAAATCCAGCTGCGTATAAAAATAACGTCAAGAAAAAAGATAGCCATGTGTGGGCAAACGGATGCACGTGTTCAATACAACACATCAACACCTCTATTGTAAGGACAATAAGGTTTATTTCCGTATGTTATTGTTATAAAGCAGAACAAGTGACGATGCTAAGTTGCAGTGTTTGCTCATTGTTACCGATTGATAATGAAAGGAGAATAAACGAGGGATCTTTGTTTTTACTTGCTGTTAGACCGTGATCATTAAATGTTTATATATGGTAATTGAATCGTGTGAGGTGTTAACAGTTGGAAACAATAAGAAAATGTGTGTTTTGAGGTGCTTATTACTAATTAAAACATGACACATGTTTTGCACTTCCAATGTTGAATAAAGTAAAACAGTGAAACTCACTAGATTAATTTCATTTTTTTTTCATCTTTGGTACACTGGTAGGTATTCTGCCTGAGTTTTACAGAAAAAGTTTATTTTTTTATTTTTTGTTGTTCATAAATGCTTATCTTCTGATCATCATCTAAAATTCTCTAAATAATCTCCAACGTTTCATTATCTTATCCTTATGGTGATATTTGGACAAAAAAAGCTTTGCGCAATGTCTGTCATTCATCATGAGTTCATGACACACACAACTGTGCTAAGTCTGTCATCAAAATGAGCCCTAAAGGTAATTTCGTAAAAACAAGCACTTGTCGGGTGTTTATGACCGTAAGTATGGATCGTCTATATCCTGTCTACAAGTTTACAAGGCAACTTCAATACAATGTCATTCACAATTTAGTAGCCGGGTAAAATAACGCGTGGTTAGCCGCGCGTTATCTTAGCAGGCTACTAAATTAGAAGCTGAATTAAAAATATGATGCATGTCCCTTCGCTACTCCCTTGGCTACTCCTTATAAGCCATGTATACCAAATATTTATGTAAGTACATAAACTGACGCCATACTGACTGACTGACTGCCATGGGGGTAGGCAGAAACCACAGAAAAAATTAAGGTAAATATTTAAAGAAAATCTTAAGAATATATGGGGTTAGTCTCTCAAAATGTAACAACACACGAAAATATTTTTTTCCATGTTTCGAAATAGTTGTATTGATTTTTGACATTTACACCGTTTATCAGTGTTAAACATAAAATTTGAACTCTATTCTAAAAATAAGTTTAAAACACATTTGACTTATTGAATTAGTTTCACGTAATGAATTGAATTATTGATAGATTATGAATTGCTTCGTTAGAAGTGAGTCCCAATTTCAACGTCCATATTTAACGTCCCCATACTATTAACTACTTTAAACAATGAGAAATACTATACATTACTCTATCCAGAAACATCTGGTACCCTATCATCTAATTCAAGTACGGGACATTAAACCGCCATCTGGCGACACAAGGGGGTACATTTTAATGTCAAGTTCATTGCTCCTCATTAATAATCTCTCTACTAAGCATCACGATGCCGACGCCGCGATGTAAACACTGGCCTTCAAGTGCCACTAGTGGCCATCAATGGACCATTGAGTATGGAGGGATCGATTGTAGTAATATGTTTATGATGTGTGCAATGGGGCGGGAGAGATTCTATTGTGTAACGCAGAGGGGAAATTGTATTATGATGGTTTGTACAGTTGTAATTGATTTTAATGGCAATGGCAGTTTTTGTTTGTGTGGTATAGAAAGGGAAATGGTTGATGTTAAGTTGGCTTGGGTTAAAAGTTGATATGCTGAGCTTGCGATGAATATACAGAAAATCCCAGACAAGCACGAATCGGACTCGTACACGTAGGATTCAAAACCACCGTACAATATTTAACACTAAATACAAACAAACACGTTATATAGAAATACACACGCTGTGGAAGTGTCTACCAATTACGGATCAAAAGATTCAGCCCTGTGCCAGACGGATGGGTTAACAGACAGATAAGCAGCGGAGTCTTAGTAATAGAGTTTACTTTGGCGCCATTTGGGTACGGAACCCTAACACGTCACCTCTGAACTATACCAGGACTTTTAATTTTATTCAGTGAGTTGACAGTTGAAGGGTAGTTTTTGACAAAAAAAAGATAGTGAGGTGGTGAAAGAATGAACTAAATTGAATGAACTAAACTAATGTACTTATATAATAAGCAAAAATTTTATTAACCTTAAAACTACGATATACACTATTAAAATTATTAGCCAACTATTTGCCGACTACAAAAGTGACTGATAAGACGGCTTTACCAACTTGTCGCCACATCTCTAAAAATAACAAAAATATGAAAAAGAAAGTTAATAGTCAAAAGAATAAAAAGGAAAGTACTGTTATTGACAATTAATATTTTTTATTGTCTGTTATTTTACACGACATCAAAGTATTTAAAACGAAGATTTTATTTTTTATTTAAATTAAACCGCTCTTTCATTCATTACTTACGCAAAATCGTTCACTACCCCAACACTATAAGTTTTAGTATGGTATCATTATTCGGTAACTTGACAGTTCGAACTGTCAACTTGCTGAATAAAATTAAAAGTCCTGGTATAGGCTAGTCAGGTGAAAAAAAGAACGCCCGAGTGCATTAAGGTTTTTCTCAACGGTTCCAATGTTTTCAGTCTGTATGTCTGAAGTACGAGTACTTCAGACATTTCAAGGCAGGACCGACTCAATCCTCGGTAAACACAATATTAGAAGCCACAGCCATAGAGTGGATAAATAAATCTATTTATGCCAACGTTTCTGAACCACAGATTTAATTCTCGGCGATGACATTACGGTTTTCGTGAGATGACACGCTGCGCAGGTGATGTACCTATAGGGAGATTCTTTCTCGAAATGTGACGCAAATATAATAAAGCCAAAAGATCCAACAGCATAAACAGATAATTAGCAAGTCACTCATCTTAGTGAATATGTCCTTTTTATATTCCCGAAAAACAAAGGTGAATGTTCAAATGCAATATGTCAAAACTACTCAAAATATTTACGTATTCGCTTGCATCGCTAACAAAGCAACTTTAAACCTTTATTACTTCATGAAGAGTGCCGATTCAGCAGATGCTAAGTACTCTCATTTGGTCTGAATAAAATATGTTGGACGAAACACTAGGGGAATATGTATTTTAAAATAGCTAAGTGAAGACAGCTTAAAATGGGACACAGAATCTAGTATAAACAAATGTTTAGCATACTTGAATAGAGATGTGGAACGATTGAATAGTTTTACAGAAAATCTATGGATATAATAACATTGACTTTGTCTCGCAGTTTCTCCCGCGTTTAGTTATTCCGTAGATTACTGCTATGCTCCCGTACGTCGTTGCTACTTTAGAATAATCGCCTATAAAATATAAACTAACATTAAGTTTATATTTTATAGGCGATTATTCTAAAGTATCACTTGCTGGTAATACTCAAATAAATAAATATAACCTATAACTTTCCATGATATATGGGCTAATAACGCAAAGGGGTTTGTATTTATCGGATCAACAGTTCCTGCCTGATGTTAGAACGTAAGAAACAAAGTCTTCAGCTTTATATCATGAGTATAGATTCTGTCAGTGAACTATTTTTTAACATTCAAGTAAAGGGTAAACTTTTACAGTGTGAAAGAAATCTTTCCTTGGTTATCTGTTTACACGATCTAGTTTCAGAAAAATGTTTAGCTTGCCTAGAAGTTCGGTTTATGTCTGAAATTATAAAGCACTAGCTGATGCACGCGCACCTGTCTGATTGTTTATTCTTATTTCATTTTTTTTTCCTTAAACCTTTGCGAACGTACGCTGAACCACCCAACAAAGTTTCATCACAATCTAATCATTGGTTTAAGATGGATTAACAAATATACAAAAATATTTTTTGCGTCCGACTGAAAATTTTCGTTGAAAACTTTTGATCTTTGTTTTCAGAGTGAATCAATGAACTGAATCTATAACATACTAGGTGCTTAGGTAATTTTCAGCGCGTTGGCAAACACAATCCTATATATTACGAATATTACACTAATTTCCTTATTTACATACGTAGAACAAAACAATTCCACACATAAACCGCAGGCCGATTAACCCGTTACACATAATTCTATTTACAGCAGTTGCAATACGCTTCCTCCAACAGATTCTAAGAAAACTGAGTGCACCCCAAATAAATCACATTTGCTCTAATCATTCGCTGCACAAATTAAAAACGGTCACAGTCTAACGGTCAATTACATCTCACATGTATAAAACAGTACTGAATTCAGGCTGAACTCAACCTTATTGTGTCACGATTAGGTTTATATTTGCATGTGCGTTTTTCTCCCGCGTAAATGACGTCATGCGGCGCGTACGCAAGACACGTCTGTCGCGGAAAGCGTTCGCCGCTGCACTGGTCTGAAAGCCCTTGTTTGTTTATATGCTTGTTTTGTTTAATGGCTACGAGATTTAGATTTTGCGGTTGATTGAGCTGTAAAACTGTCGATATTTATCTATTAAAGCGATGTGTGAGGTATTACAGTAATCCAGGGTTGATATTCTGCCTTTCAAACGTAGGGATTGGATTGAGAGAACTTCATGCGTGGACATTCAGAGATGTAAAAACCGAGTAAGTGTGGGTCGCACTCGCATACGAAGGGAAACCCTTCGCACCATCGTACAATATTTTCCACTGCATACAAAAAATACTTTCTTTGTATGAGGAACCCCTTTCATATTTTAAACTTTATTTGTTGTTATAGCGGCTATATGTAAAAAAAAAGTAACTACCCATTACGGTTAAACAAAAGACAGCCCTGTGTTCAAAGGATGTTTAATGGGGTCCCTGTTTAGCACCCTTTGGATTTGGAACCCTAAAAACGATGATGCGAAACATGCCACTGAATCTCTTTGCCCCTACAATTTGATCCTGAAAATCTTTGAATCTTTCTCACAAAAACCCTTTAATATAAACACAAAAAACCCGTATTGATGCAACGTAGATACATCGGTACTAACTCAATCCCAAGGCTATTGGGAGATCTCAAAAATATCTGTTACCACACATATGTTATGACGTCTCTCATACGTATGTACAAGAACTTGATATGCATGAGATCGATTCCGAAGCGTCAGATTTACGGGCTCTTGAAACCATTAACGGATTCAGCTGTCCATCACGATTAGATTAACAGATGTTTAAGAACAAAACTATTATCATAAAGACGAAAAGAAAAATAACAATATAAAACTATACGGATTTTCTATAAACACTAGTAAGGGGAAAAAAAGAAAAAATACTTCATTAACGATGACATCAGGGCAAATTACATCATCATGAGAGCTAGAAGTTGACTGTTTAGCGTAGAAGGAAAAAAACAAATTTTGCAAGGACGTTTGACAGTTGTATAAATTCAAGCATTAAAAATGTATGAAGAATACATAACAGAAATCGTTTAATGCACATAAAGGGGGGGGGGGGGGGGGGGGGTACATATTTGTAAAATTCCTGACATCAATTTAAGTAAATATTGTACTATAAAAGTAAGTCAATGCGCTCTTTCATAATATTCAAGAAATAAAATATAATAAAGACGAAAAGACTGAAAGCAAGACCAAAATAATAGCAGAAGAAATAAAAATTTAACAACTAATAGATGAGAAACTTAACCCCATTTTTAACAGACAGTAAAGAGTCTGTCCCTGCCATTACAGTTAATATGATTACCACAACTACTGCAGGACATTGTCCTATGTTCCAATTCAAATTCATCTGCTCCAACGGTCGACCTGCCTACAAAATTCAAATCTGTAACGGTCACCAACCAACCTCTCCTACGCGCTACGCACCGACTTTATTAGTACCAATTATTACGTCTAAAATTAAGAAAAAAGTCCGTATGAAGAGGCCGGATGTCACCAATTTATTTTCAGATGCTCTGCCGTTTTATAGCGACAGGATAAGGGAGGGAGTTCGCCGTGTAACAAGCTTGCGGTGTGGTCTCGATCTTTTGTTTTTTGCTAATCTTGGAAAGAAAGGGGTGATTTCAGAGCCTGTTGGTACGTGCTTCAGACATTTTAGTGATGTTGAGACTGATATAGAATGTTGATGGAGACAAACTTGTGTTTGGAGTATTGGCTATTTGACCATCAATAAATTGCAATAGAGGGTAGGACCCTGCCCAAACGCATTTTTCGGAATTCGGCTGAAAGATTGTGAATTAATACGCAATATTATTTGCCAAGATATTTTTTATAAACTCAACGTTTTTATAAGCTGAAGAAATAGGAGTATTTTTCAAATAACGCCGAGATATTTAACTTTATAATCACGTATACCTACGAACCGTTACACCATATTAGTACACATTATGTAAACAGCAGTTTCCATTCATATTTTATGATACACAAAAATGTAATGTGGACTTTCATCAAAGGCGGTAAATAGCGGTAAAGGGAACAGTTTTTTCCGTGATCCGGGATCACCGGGTGGTATAGCACGTATAACCGTTACGTTCTGTTTATGTTTTGTAACCTGTGATGTTTTGCTGACAAAGAAGGAGACGTGTGAAGTTTTTACGAGGAGTTCCCTTTGGACATAATATGCGTGGTACATTCTACAGTTAAGGAAATTCTAAAAGCATGAAAGCATGCTTCAGTTGTTCAATTATTCAGGTATTCTTTCGGAGGGTCTTACAAAATCTAGGGAATCTGTCATATTGATGATGTTATTACTACATTGGATCAATTTATGTATTTCTTAGAACTATGAGCGCTCATGAAGAGAGAGAGAGAGAGAGAGAGAGTTTACAAAAAAAATGGCTGTGTAGGCACAGCCATTTTTTTTGTAAACTATTTGTTTACTGACTCACGTTATTACTAAGGCATTCTGTTAATCGTGGAAAACCACAATAGTTAGCTAACCTAACCACAGTCCACAATACACACCTATCAAACACTTATTGGACATGACAGTTCAACAATATAGAGTAATCAACAGAGTATTGGAAATACTAAACTTTTACAAGTGGATAATTGTTTATGGTCGTAATTTCTCTTACAGGTTCCCGCCCAAGTAACTATGGGAAAATACTTAATTACTTAATAGGAGCTATGGGGAATGAACGAACAATGAACTGACGATTCTCATCACAGTGCATGTGGGTTATAGAAAGGACTTGTCTCATTCATGAATACCTCTTAGTAGGGCAAGTGGATCTTGTAAATGACGTGCTAGTGAATTAATTGTATAATTGGGTAGTGGACACTTTTATCCAATAATTCCAAGACACACACATCTAAAATTTACGGAGGAATTGTGGACAACTCATAAAAAATATGTCAATTGATTGGTGGACTGTGAGTTTTAACCCGATTTTTAACCTTATGTACAGTTTTTTTTTTAATATTTTGAGGTTTTTACTACTGTACTAGTTGACGCACAGTCCAGTGCTAGATTTCTCCTTATTCATTCATGTGTACCTCTCCTCATTTAAGTGTGAAATTGTGAAATGGCCTAAATCTGGAAACCATTCTACTAAAAACACGTAAGTGCAAGTGCCCGCACTCACAGCGAGATATCAATGAATTCGTAAGTATCATTATCTATCGTGTGTTGCACCTATGACATTACTACATTTACACGTTCTATGTAACAGCGTGATACGAATGTATCAAGGAGATTACATAGTTCTATAAGCTCTCGGTTACATCTTAATATATCTCACTTACGGTCACTTAGAAGAACAGATTCGATTCCCCAATCTCTAGACTAACATCTGTAATGGATCCCGTTGATAAAATACATTAAGAAATTAGCACACGTATGTTAAAAACATTTCTACTTTTATTAGGCCAGTGATAACGCGAGATTCAGAATCTAATGGCATGTGCAGACTGGTGGACGGGGTGGCAGATTTTACAATCAATTTAATTTAATAGTTATCCCATCGATATAAGGATTATATTTGATTGCTCGGTGATTGGCAGCGGAGCTTTGCCGTCCCGTCTGGTAGTCTACGGAGGCAATTATAGGTCAGTTAGTAGTCTCGAGAGCACTCTAGGTTGCGAGAGCGTTTATATTTGCATCTTTATCTCGAGTGCAAGGAACATTAGCGAATGTGGCGCGTACATTATGGACATCTGAAGGGCTCATGCTGAGGCAGTAAGATGCTGCAGAGGAATGGGGAAATGGTTTGATTGCGGGAGTGTTATGTAATGGAAGTTGCATTGGAGTATTTTTGGCAGAATACGGGGTGTAACAAGAAACATCACATAGCAGTTAACTACGCATACTGCCCACCAATTAGTAACCTTAGCTGGGCTTACTGCCCCGTTGGTCTCAAGGTCGGAAGCGCGACTGCTGAGCAAGGGGTCCCGGGTTCGATTCCCAGGACGGGCAAAAAGTGTTATTGGGTTTTTCCATTAGGAATTTCTCAGTAGCAGCCCGGAGTTTGGAAGTTAGTGGTAAGACACCCCCGTGCCTCGGAAAGCACGTAAAGCAGTTGGTCCTGCGCCTGATCTCTCTCCGGTCGTGTCGGATTGCCGTCCCATAGGGTTATGAGAGTTAGGGAAGAGGGAGTGCAGCTGAGTTTGCGCACACACTTGTGCACTATAATATCTCCTGCGTACGTGGCTAGTCTGCATTAAGATTAGCCGCCGTGGCCGGAATCGGTCTGGAGAATTACATTTAACCTTAGGCCAAAATTATTGTCTAAAACGGCTTTTATTTTTGATGTGAAATATCTCTTTTCATGTCAATGCGCAATGTAACGCACGCAAAATATTGCATGCATGGTGTATAATTAATAAGGATCGTGTCCAGCATGCCTGAGTAGTGTATAAGCAGGGCTAATTAGAAACGTCAATGTCAACTTTAGTCAGTGTATAGCCTCATCGAGTCACTCAGTGTCAGCTCAGGTTTTGCGGTTGAGTGTGCCGACATAACTCTTATGATTTTTACAGTCGTTACTATAGTACAGTGGCGGTGGTGGACAGTCGAGCACGTCATAAAAGGCAAAAAAAACAAAATATCTATTTTAGATTCTTAACACGTCAATGTCAATATACAACGCGTGATGCTATGCCAATTTTGGTCAACTTATTTTAATACTTATGTAAGTTAACTGTAGGAAGGTATTGTCAAAATAGTATTGTACTGGATGACCTTAATCGGTTTTTATCTATAAAACAACATTGGTTTGCAAAATAACTGCCTCGTTAGCCTAGATATTCTAAGCGCGACTGCTACGCTAGAGGTCTTGGGTTCCATTTCCAGGTCGAGCAAAGTGTTATTGGGTTTTCTATGAAATTCTCAATAGCAGCGCGGAGTTAGGATTTAATAGTGCCCGGTTAACGGCATTAGGCTCACCCCCTGTTACATGAGACCTAAAACATACCGGCGAACTATCGGTGTACATCGGTGCACCTCTGCCTAACCCTTCGGGGAATACAGGCGTAATGATATGTATGTGGTGGTTCACAAAATACACGTGTCATGTGAAAAGTAAATAAAAACATTACAATCGCTCTCCAGTTGAAGTAGTCGGTGTCATCGACAGATGACCCAATGATAAGATAAACATTGAGCTATATCTTCAAAATATTATAGAACAGCAATCCTGTTTTAATGCCCTTAACTAAACAGATATAATTAGATAAAGAACTTCAGGCGTTTTTATAGCCCTGTAGCTTTTAATAAATCACCGTTACCTCAAACTTCAAATATAATATTAGTATCAGTCTATTATTGTTCCACTGCAGTGCAAAGGCCTCTTCTCATACAGAGAAGGCATGAGCATTGATCACCATCCTTCCTCAAGATGGGTTGGCTATTCCAGATCTATATTTATTAACAACTTATTTATTAGCAACTAGCTTTAACTTTAAACTGTAGCTTCTTGACAATTCAAAAGTGCATGTAAATGGTCTAATTGAAATAAATACTTTGACTTTATGATTCTCACAGTGTTTGCCTTCACCAAAGTCAATGGTATCCAAAATAAACTTAGTAAGTGTATTGAAAACACCACGGTGGTACGTGCCCGTACCCGGGTGTGAACCCATGCATGAGGCGACGCTTTAACCGCTGGGCCAGCACGGCTCATTTAAACCATCAACTGCTAATCTTCAAAATTATCATTGAGGTATACCATAGTTCCTCTAACTCCGTATAGGCAGGACCACAAATTAATGGCAAAGGGAAGCCGACCCGGATGCGTATGTTATGCTTGCACTGACCATAACATCCGGTAATATAACATCGATAACTAATTAATAAACTGTAATTATGTAGGTCAACGGACTATTTCAGACCATCTATGGCTTAATAGGAAATGTGGTTTAAACACCATCATATATTTGAGGAATAAGTTTTTGAATAACATCATTTGGCTGCTTTCTTTGCTCGCTCACTATCATACCATTGGCTACATAAAAGGTATTTAATATTTATTTCTAATTAAACAACTAGGGTTCAGTTATGCACCCTTTAGGCGCAGAAAAAAATTGTTAAATATGGAACTTTTTGGCACGAAAATACTTATCTATACTAATATTATAAAGAGGTAGAATTTGTTTGTAAGTTTGTAAGTTTGTAAGTTTGTAAGTTTGTATGTAGGGGGTAATCTCCGGAAGTAGTGAACCGATTTTAAAAATTGTTTCACTGGTAGAAAGCTACATTATTCGTGAGTGCTATAGGCTATATAACATCACGCTGCGACCAATTGGAGCGGAGTATCAATGAAAAATGTGGCAAAAACGGGGAAAAAATATTCTTTTCGAGGGGTTTTGTTGCGTGCGCTGCGTAAACGGTTAAAGTTACGCAAAAATAATGTATGAGAGAATTGTTCTTCTTACAACATTCTAAAAAAAAGTCCGCGGTAGTACATGCCTAACTTTAAAGGTTGACTCAGTATAGCCATTTTTATAGTCAGAAAATTTGTTTTAAAATAATGCATTATTTGCGAAGGTGTTTTTATGAACATAGTATTAATCCTTATCAACATAAATACGTTATTCATCACAAGTGTTTAATTTTGAACAAAATTGCCCTTTACATCATTTAATTTCAATGAAAATCTTAGGAGATATCGCAGTTTTAAAATAACTTCGCAGCAAAATAATGACTCTGCGTGACATTCCGTAGCCTGTACCTCAGAATAACAGATTATAGGCTACATAACATCGCACTATGAGCCACGGGAACGGAAAAGTAACCAAAATCAACAACGCGGGTGAAACCGCGGGGCACAGCTATAGCAAATAAAAAGAAAAGCTATTTTAGGCAACAACAAGAAAATGACAAATTACATAATGTTAATAAATTTACAGACAAATACGACAAACGGAAACAATCCGAACTTGTATGAAACGCAACAGATTTTAACTACCCACTAACAAGATGTCTACAGCCAACCTAATTTCCACCCTACGCCTCATAGGAAAAGGTCGATAGTTCCTCGACAGCTTGGAATCCTAGATGCACTAGTTACGTGATGTAAAATGGTTATGACGCGAGTTTAGTGCAGTGTTTATGTGAGACGAGTAACGCCGCATTCTTGACGGTTTTGTTCTAAAATAAGAGAAAAATGAGCCTTTTCCTCTGAAAGCGCCTGAAAAAAAGTTTAACGATGTGTGTTATGGGTAATACTACCTGCTTCAAGTTAAGGGAATTACAATAAAAAGTACTGCTTTGACTTAGGCCTGCTCTTTTGATTTACCTGAAACTTATACTGGATGAAAAGCTTAGCTTTTAGACGAACAGTGCAAAAATCTGCGTTGCTTTGGTTTCATTTCCCAGAAGAGGTGTACAATTTAAGCGATCTGGCTTTCAGCATAATTAAGATGTACCTGTTCTTGGTAATGAAATGCCTGCCATGTCTGAAATATTCGAATATCCAGTTTTTTTTTATTAGCCCTTTACGTGACTGTAACGAAGATCTAAATGGTTCTCGACCAAAACAGTGGCCGTTCAAAAATATTATTTGACTGGACTCTATAACATCCTAATTCCTATCACTATTTACTGTTACCTATGTTTTGTAGATTTCTATAGCAGAAGACCTGGATCAAATTTTATGGTTTTGGTCAGGTGAGGAAAACAATTCTAATATTATAGTATTACGTATGTTATGCAATCAGAGAAAAAATGATTGAATCGCAATCGCAACCATCACGCCAGCCTTGACTTGAAGACGGCTGAAGATTGGCACAGACACGAGGAAGACCACTTCTTGCAAGCCATCATAAAAGCTGACGCCAATAACTATAATGTAATCTCACGTGACATTTGATTGGGCGGCGCAGGCGCATAGTAAATAAATGTTAAACGATAAAATTAGAATGCGGTTCAGTCAACTCGGCGCATCGCTCCCAATTCATCAGTTAGCGCACAACGCTACTGGGACTTCGTTTTTGACAAGTTATTAGGGACAAATTGTACATAACAGGTGTCAGTTTGTGTATTTGTTCAGTTACATTAATTTTAATGCAATGTGAGGATGGATCCGAGGATGGTTTGGCACGTTAAATAAGGCAGACATCAAATTTTAAATTGGGAAGGTAAATTAAGGATGAGAATGTTAGGGAAATTAAGCAACAAATACTATTAGCGTCAGACCACCGAGGAAGTACTACCATCAAACCTGTTTCTGCCGGTGCGGTTGTAATTACAGGTACATGAGACATTTCAACTTTGTCTCCAGAGACAAAGTTGAAATGTCTCATGTCGCGTTGGCATCCCAGGATGCCAACGCATTTACAAGGCCTCTGGTATTGAAGATGTCTTTAGGTAGCGGTGACCACTTAACAAAAGGTGGGCCGTGGGCTTGTTTGCCATCAAAAGGCATACAAAAAAAGAGAGACCGCGGTTCTCTTTCACATTTGATTCCATTTGATGAACTAGATGGAAAGAGAATTTACGGAGCTCTTGTGCGAACAGTTATAATATAACACATTACAGACACAGGGAATGTTAATAAGTCTGAACTCCAGCAAAATGGGTTATTGTGTCGCTGCACACGAGGCTAGTAATCTCTCACTATTTCTGCACTATGCACTACCGCAATCTTTAGTCTACACATCGTATTAAGCATAGTTTGATACATTAGCTTTTAATACAATGTACTAAAAGTTCCGGCACATACCGACGATGGAATGGCAATTTATAGTAGTGCAACAAAATATGCGGTTTGGTCTTCGTTTAGAAAAGCGGCGCCATGATATACGAATCCCAGTGGTGACAACTACAACGTATAACTTATTTATTATTTAAAGAGATTAGAGTCTACGATCTATGTAGTAAGTAATTTTCTACAGGCGCTGACATATGCCATATAAGTTTCCATAAATTCATTATTATGTACCTAAAAAGTAAAGATAAGGAAAGTCCATCATTAGAAAAAAAAATAACCTATCATCATCAAGATATAGATTCAAATTATTTAAAAGGACTCAACCACCTCAACATACAAGAAAATATGTGTGAAACCAAGTGTTATTGCTCGCCATTTTAATGCTTACTATTACATAGAAGCCCCTAAAAGATGCACCAATACCCGTTACTCTAGTTAATCCACCTGACAAAATATCTCACCACCGTTAACGAAGACCACACCAAGACGAGAGCCTATTCTTAGCGTACACACACCGTATTCTCACAATCAAACGAACTCAAACGCATACGTTTACGTTACTTTAATTAACCGTTACCAGGAACACGAAGAACAAAAAGTGAGTATTGTAGACCAAAACGTTGGCTCAGATTTACGAGTGACCAGTCATGGGAGGGGAATCCGAGGGTGACTCGTATTTATAGAGCAAGTTGTCTAAGTGCATGGGGATTTATTGGTCGTGTAGGGGATTTAGAGCCACGACGGCCGACCGGTAAAAAGATTACTGTGAGTACGACGCTTAATTGTAGATAAAGCTTTTATTATTTATAAGTCGTTTGTTATTAACGCAA
This sequence comes from Caradrina clavipalpis, assembly GCA_932526535.1. NCBI lineage: Eukaryota > Metazoa > Arthropoda > Insecta > Lepidoptera > Noctuidae > Caradrina > Caradrina clavipalpis. The sequence goes on along the minus strand of OW052104.1, from coordinate 14,765,874 downwards.
ATAATTGGGGTTAGTCATACGCTTCTTCTTTGAAGATACGATGAAGAAATGGACTGAGTTTCTTTGATGATAGTTGATGAAAAATTGCAGTCAGTATACGCATCGTGTATGTAAGTTATGTCAATAGTAGATAAGAGTTATTGTTCAGTTATAAATATATTGGACGATCTTTAACCTGAGGGATACATGTGACTTTGGGTAAAGCCGATGCACTTTATCTGTGTACATTGTAAATAATAATATTCCCTTATTGTTATAAGCACTCCTATAGTATAGTTTCTCTAAATTAATCTAATTAGCTCTTGACTTGAGGATTAGGCTTATTTTTTTTTTTTAAAGATGGTAAAATCATCAAATGACCCCCCCCGTCCTGGGCGGGGCGGGAGGGAGTGTCAGACTTTTACTGACTAAAAACCATCTATGTTCCTTCATGTGCCCTTTGCGTTCCGGGGGCGCGGTATCTCTTTCGAACAACCCGCAGCCCCGGCAGGCATTTGGCCCTTAGTGGCCCCTTCCGATGGCTGACACCTCTGTGCGCGGAACATGGACGCGCCGTCGGCACGGTCTGTCGTTAGTTAATAACGTACGGACGGTGAGCTACCCATTGCTCACCGTCCACAGACCGTGCCTACGGTATCCGCATGCGGGAGGCGCAATGGTGCCGTTATTGGCAATCCATTGCGCCGGCTGAGGATTAGGCTAAGTATATGTTTCTCATCTGAATTACTTAAATCCTTTGTCTGGCTCTAAAATATTTATTTTTGATAGATTTTGACAGAAGAACGAAATACTTTCCAGTCTATTCATACACTTTTAAACAAGACTTATTCAAATCAATGTATTATCCAGTGTAGGTTCTGTAAGAACAGTCTTCTTGGGGTTAAATCACACTGATCGAAACCTATGAGTTTTATGTTCTTGCAAAGCAACTAATATTTTTATCGATGATCACAAGTGCCTAGTGCAAAGAAGCAACAATAACGACTACGACAGTAGTTCTCAACAAAGGGCCCGCCTAAGTGGGACACAGGATAGTGGCCTACGTCTGTTTATAAACGCGACAGGACAAACGTACGGCGCGCTGTCAATACAAAACGCATCATCCATCTTACAATCTGTAAATACGACTAAATTAATGTGCACTTTCTTACTTGTCGAACATTCTCGTAAAACGCGGTATGTTCAGGAATACTTACGAGACGGGCAGAAGTTGTTTATAGTCGAAATACTTGGGAAAAGCTTGTGAGAAAAATGTGTTGCAATATTCTCTTATACCATTTTTGCATTATCTGTTTCTGGTCTGGTTGTTTGTTTGAGTACCTATGTGACTTCATATGTTTATAAACGCACCCATGATAATAGAGAAAGTCCTAGTGCAGGACAACTGTTTTAAAAAAAAATATGTAAATATGATTAAATATTTAGAGAGCCCAAGAAGTGTTTATTCATTTGATAGTAGATAGTTTCGGACACATCCTATCGAGTTTCAAAATTTTTCTGGACATAAATAAACCCACCATCAAAGTTAAAACTATAAACCTTACCTCCTTCTCGCCCTGCGACTTGACGGCGTCTCCATGTATCTTGTCTCTCAAGGCGACCAGCTCCAGCGGCCAGCTCGACACCTCCGCGTCAGGGTCCGACAGAAGCACCTGCCAACAGATGATGGACTTTAATGGTATATCTTCAATCATTTCTTTAGGGGTCAATTGTCTCTGGAGAAGCTAGTAACTGCCAAACTGTCTAAATTCGCGATCATTCAGATGTACCCAACCCATGAACCTATATAGGCGGCAAGTTGGCAAAGATTACCTATGAGGATTGGATTTTGAAGAGGGTACATACAACATCAGACTTTCTTATTTATGAGAACAATTCATGCTGTATCAAAATATCCAGCACCTCTGCATGATTAGCAGCAAGGCTGACAGACTCATGAATAGACTACTTTTTTTACTATTTGGTTGGCTATTGGTTTGCCTCTAAACCATAAAAAGTCAACCTAGAGTCATTATAATTATGTTGTTTGAAGTTGGCGCTCTTTGAAGGAGCCCTACGTTCAGCAGTGGACGGCTAAAGGCTGATTATGATGATGAAATTTGAATTTGAACAAGTTGCAAATTACGAAGCTAATTATAGAACGAATGCATCTCCCGCTGTTGACGCTTTAAATTAAACACTAATATAGACTGCCACTTGCATCAACCGCATAAAAGTCAGACACAACACGACAACACAACCCTACTGCCTAACAGTCACAATACAGAAGCGTGAACTTACAAACAAATCGCCCATGTTTCTTCACAAATACAGGTTATTAAAGAAATCACTTATAATACTTATAATAATATTCCACAATCACAATAAATATAAAATATTCCAACAATATCACTAGAGATGTGACTGTACCCACGTAAGGAAAATAAATGACTGGTAGTGTGCCACTTTTGACCCCTTATCACACAGATTGATAGCCCAAACAAAGGGAGTAGGCACTTAATTATGTTTTCAACTGATTAGTTAATGACATAATACTGTTTTAAAGATGCTTTATGATTGTTATTTCCTTTTCAAAAGGGTGCTAACGATGTCCCTTTCTAATATACTTCATTAATGTCCTATACATCATTGCTAATATAATTAAGCGGAAGAGTTTTTTGTTTGTTTGTTTCTATATATGTATAAACACGTTAATTTCTGTTACTACCAGGCGGATTGGAAAAAACATGTTTGTATTATGATATCCAGATTCATGTGGTATAACATCACGCTACGAGTGCTACGACCCACGGGGTCGGAGCACGAGAGAACGGAGACGCAACTAACGCTAGATAAAAAAACCAAGCGAACTAAGTCGCGTGCAGATGCTAAGTAAATAATATAAACGATAATTATTATGTACTAAATCTTATATGTTGATTTTTTTCTTTTAAGGCAGTATGTTGCTGTGTCCTAACACGGTTTATAACAGTACTTTGGCTTTATGCCTTATATATTAATCTATTAATTATTTTTTTATACATTTGGAGCTTAATAAATATATGAATTTGAATATCGTTTAGTTTATTTACGATACAGATAACTGGTACAGAAATCAATAATAAAGGGGATCAATAAGTTAAGCGTTACTAAGCCATTGTTTATTATCATCTTAAACAAAGGGCCCATTTACATAAAACCCAGACGTTTCGTTAGTCACGTTTACATGTTTCGCGAATTAATTTTGTTTATCTAATTTATTTAGTTGTATTATTTCCGGAAGGGTGGAGAATGCCGCAGAATTTGATATCGATTTTTTTTTCACTACACTTGTTTTGGGAATATTTTACAGTTTCAGGTTTTTACAAAAAGTTAAAGTTTTCGAACCTAAAATGTGTGTCCCTAGATCTAATTAGATTTACATCACATTTCGAGTAAACCTCAACTAACTTAGTAGCCAACTAGTAGTAATATTAAAGGTTGGAACTCACTCGAGCCCATCATTACGAATACAATTCAAATATAATTGGGAATAAGTCTTTCGAGAAGTCAGACGTGATTCGTAAAGTTCGACACGAACGCAAGCATGTGCCTGCTCGAGTTTGAATCACTATCTCAAAATATAGACATATCAGAGCTGTTCCCACTGGGTCATCTCTGCAGTTGTTTAAATATTGCTAGCAATTAATGATACATTAGAACAAAACATTGTAAATTCACGATAATTTATAACCAAAAACAAGCTTTCATCAGATCATTGACCCAAATAGGATAAAAAAACTACGTTCCCGAGACAGCGTGGAGCTTTTAAATGGGGTCAGAAGCGCAAAAAATGTTGCCTATAGTCTGGAAACATGCCAGAGACGAATTGACAATATTTGTAAATGGCGATGAACTGCAGACGATGACTGTACATGCGCGAATATATTTAGACGTCGTGAGTAATTTTTTTCTTGTATTTTGGGTTTATAGGATTAAATCTAGTGTTGTTATGCAGATTTGGTAATTCTGGATGTTATTCAACCACAAGTTGATTGTTTTGTTTGTTACTTCGACTTGAATCCTACTACTATTATAAAGGCGAAAATTTGTAAGTAACTAATTTGTAGTATGGATGTATGGATGTTTGTTACTCTTTCACGCTTAAACGGCTAAATGGATCTGGATGAAATTTGGCACAAAGATAGATTATAGTCTGGAATAACACATAGGCTACTTTTTATCCCGGGAAAATGTACGGTACCCGTAGGATAACACATCAACTGTGACGCGGACGAAGTCGCGGGCAGACTACGTAAAATAAATCAGTGTGAATTAGGTCAAGACGTCACTCAAGTATTCAGAAGCCGTCGCTCATCCCATAAACACCTTTCAGTTTCAAATACACGTATAATGCTTTACTAATACCATTAAACGTGATTTGTTAGCTGTGAGAATGTTTCTTTAGATTTTCTATAAACTCGCTATTCCATTATCATTATTCATTTCGTCACAGTGCAGAGGACAGCCCACTCTTTCCGCCCTTGTTTTAATCTTGTCCATTAGTGAATTCACGAAATAGAGCAACGAGTAGGATTTGAACTCGCGACCTCTCGAATACCACTTAGGCGCCGTAACCGTCGGGCAAATGTGCAAATAAGACCATTTTATTCTGAAATGCAAGCCGAGAATTGGCAAAGAAAAATATAGGACTGCAATGAAAAAACACAGGTCTTGGTAAAGCATTAACTTATATAGAAGAAGATGATATAATATCTACCGTAGAAAAAATAAATTGGACTTCCAGTAGCCATGTTTAGATTGCAGCAAAGACATAAGACTGATAGGTGAATAAAATGTAGATATCTTAGCCAACAGAAAATATACAACACCCGTCTTATTGTTAGAATGTCCCTCGGTGAAAAGAAGTAAGCTTAGGTGGAATTGTCAAGCTCGGCTAGCTAAGGTAGGATGACAACTCACCCCAAGCTCACTTCACCTGAATAAACAGAGGGAGTCGATTCGTACAGAATAGACCGGCTGGTTAATGATAAAAATGAACACGTGGTTCATATAGGGACTGCAATAAAGTTGGAAAATCACACTGGCTCATATGAATGGCAAATTGATTCTCCCTTTGGTAACTAACACAAGTTTGGCATATCACTAATCAATATAATAAAACCCAAAGCAACTTACACGTCTCTTGTAAAATGGCAAATGATTTCGATCAGGCATTTCACATTACACCAAAGTTACTAAATCTATTTTAAAGTTTTAACATATATTTTAAACTTCAATGTCGAAGTCACTCTCACACAGTCCCTTCAAAATCACTAATATATGTCATTATTCCTTATAAATGTCCACTTGAACCATATTTTTTTGTAAAAGTCACATTTTTATCACTAAAAATATTGATAAGGTCAAACTTTCACTTATAAAAGGGGGGGATATCACTGTTTATATTTTTTTGTTCACTTTTGTAGTGTTGAATGAAGCGTGTTCCCCGCCAACAGTGGGAAGAGCCTTGTTCTATTTGAGCCAGCATAGACCACGCTTGCTGGTGCGTCGGCCGCGTATTTATTAATGGTGTACAGAGATGGCACCAGGCCAATGCTGGCCCAGAGGGCAGCTTCAGTACGTACTACGGACTACTACAAGAGATTTGAAGAATAAATCGATATTTAGATTGATGAGAAATCGTTTTAAAACGGATATATGAAGTCATGATTCTGTCTAAAGATATTCAACTTATAAATAGCAGCTAATGCTTGCGACTTTTTCCGCATGTTTTTTTGCAGCTTCCTACGGTTTTTGTGTGTAATAAAATGCCTACAGCACTCATGGATAACGTAGTATCCTATTAGCAAAAGAATTTTCAAAATCGGACCAGTAGTTCCGGAGATTAGCACGTTCAGACATAAAAAAACATCAGCTTTATTCTTTTTCATTTAAGAGCCTATAAAAACACATAGCACATAATAATCCGAAATTGTATAACACCAACACCAAACAGAAAGCTTAGTAACCCAAATAAATCAGCGCGAAAAAGATGCGAGAAGAGGCCATAAAAATAATCACCCAAATTACTTCTTACAAGTGTTTTAGCCGTTAAATACAAAATGGCCGCGAAGTACTTATTCTAGTTAGTTTAGAGATCTGGTTTAGACGCCATAAACTGTTTTATGAGTACATATTATTAGTTAGTCTCATTTCGTATAAAAGCGAGTATTTGTATCTACATTTTATGCAAAATTGTGTTGGGATGTGTTATTAAAGCATAATATAAAATGTTTATTTACAATATGTATTTATATTTACAGTCATAATAAAGTACCTACTAAGATTTATATTCTTCCTTTGAAGCTCCTCTGATGGCATAATTATTTACCAAGTTTACAGTCAAGTAAGTGATCTCGACGATAGACGCATTAATGCTATATTTTGTTACAAAATTAAATGAGAGTATTAGTAGCGCCAAAGTAGCGAAAGCTCATTTAATATTTAATAACTGTAAAGGTCCGGTTACACACATAAGTGGGTCGGCACATTCGCTAATTCGGTTCGGCATTTTCAATATGTAAAATGCCGAACCGAATTAGCCGACCCACTTATGTGTAAAGCGATCCTTAGAAATTGTAACACACTTACGTAGACGGAATGACGCTAGCTTTCAGTTGTTTCAGCCAAACACCTAGTATTACAACATAGGCGACCAACTGTCTGCTAATATGTGCCAGTATAAACATCGAAATAATGTCTATCGCATCATAAAGCGTCTATACTCAACCATTCAACTCCATACATAAAAAACTTGGGGCTACCAATAGTCAGACTGCTCAGACAGAGAAAGCAGGGAAACAGATTTTTATAAAACTGGATAAAAATCTTTATTCCCAGTAACATAAAGTACAAACGAGAACGCGCGTGCGTCCCGGGGACTTTTGAGGAACCGTTTGATGTCTGCATCGATGTCTATACAATTTTGCACTCTATGCTACTATAAAATAAAAAAATAAAAAAATAAAGTTTATTATTCTAGTCATCAAACTAAGCTACTCTGATCAGGAAAGAAAGCTAAGAATCTCCTCACATACCTGCAACTGCTCCTGCAGATGGTTCACGACCTCCTGCCTGACCTCATTCCTCACTTCCTCCAGCCTCTCTTCTAACTGCGCCTCCATCTTCTACCGTGACGTAGTAGTGATGACGTCACGCCGTTTAGTCACACACGAGCGTGTTAGTGGCATTCCATGCATGCAGGAGAGAGACAGAATGAGTTTTAATAAGTGGTTGAATAACAACTGAGGTGAATAGGGTGGTGGAGGGTGAAAAGTTCTTATAGTATTGTGGGTACTGACCGTGTTATATTGTGGGGTATAAGATTACAAAAGTGCGTAAGTATGAATGAAATAGAGGTAAAGAATTCCGAAAAGACTTTTACAACAACAGCAACACGTAAAAAGGTAAGAAATAAACTATTTATTGCAAACAATATTTTGCAGTTATTCTATTAAAAATTATAGGAATTTTTGGGTATACAAAAAATACTTCCGCTTGGTATTTTAGTCAAAAACATTGAGTTGCACTCTTTAAATATTTGTTAGTGACAAAATTAGCAATTGAAAATCTACATAACATTAATTCACCCTACATTTGCTATTCAACCCCAGAAATTACAATATTATGTGCTATAGAAAATTAGACCATTTGCTGTACACATAGATGTGATATTTAGATATGTGATATTTTTACAAGTTTTAATGCCAGGGTGTTTCTCTCATTCTTTCTGTGATCTTTTGTAAACACGGGACCATATCTTTGTAGGAAAATATTTTACCTTCAAATAATTTCGGTAACAAACGTAATAAAGGTAGTCTTTTATAACCTTTTTCTGAAGTTATTTTAGATTTTAAAAGGTCCTGATTTCAACCAACTTCAATGGTGAAGTATTGATTGTTTAGTCTTCTAATATGGTCCCGGTCTAAAGGTCTGTGACGTCATAGCCAGAAGGAAGATTTGACAGCCATAGGATAGATTACCTCAGGCCACCGTAAGCTTGGTTGTCTGTCCCCTGCATGCGGTTATGTACACAACAATTAATTAGTAAATATATAATGGCTGGCTCAAGCAGTAGCCGCCTGCAATCATTGTACAAAGCGTTTTCAGTATAAAGGGAATTTTCAAAGAACTGCGGAATTTGGAAAAGTTTTTGATCAATGAAGATCAATCAAGACTTCTGGATAACGAAAGTTGTATGTTCTTTTAAGTAACTCCCATGATACGAGTAAGGCATAAGTTTTCGCTGGCATAACAATCTTAGCCCAGCATTCAGAAGTGTTGCGCAGTTTTGACTCTCAATTTATAACTGTCAAATATCATCCTACTTTTCATAACAAATACAGTAAGGCCAACATATCTTGCCGGTCTTGAAGTTAGCTATATGACTGCGCAATAGATCTTTATAGAACAAAATTGTCTACTGCGCAGCGAACCGGCTAGCTTCACAACCACCATTGACTGTACTTTTCTTTGGTTTTTTTTTCAGCATTGGCTTGTTTACAAGTTATTAAAGCAACACCAAGTTAAGTTCACAACATCAAGTAGGGGGCCACACTGCACGACATTCAGCAACTAGAATATAGAGATATTTATCCAACAGATAAGTCTAACCTTTTCTAGCTCGAGGTCAATGTCTTGTTGGTAGAGCGACACATTTGTTTCAGTGTTCTCTGCGGTCTGTATGTGAGCTTTCAGTTGCGTTATCTGGAAAGAAGGAGACAGTATGAGATCTTGTTCCAGTTGTCGCTTTTGTAGGTAAGATCTTGAAATGGATAAGTTATGCCGTGGACACGACTAGTAGAAATAAATTCAGAGTGAATTGGGTGGATTTTGAGGACAAGTTTATTACGGACTTTTTTGGGGTGAAAAATAGATGCTTATGGTCGCGCGAAATGTAAGGGTCAGTTCACACCGAGACGCGACGCAACACGACAATTCAGAATATGTTACACCTTATCACTCAATTTATCTTTTCGTGTAGTAAATAACTAAATAAAGTTGACATTTTGAATCGCTCTATTAAAATGTGCGCGTCACGTCGCGTCGCGTCTCGGTGTGAATTGAACCTTAGGCACGCAAAACAATGTGTTCATGAGTACATGCAAGTTGGTGTTTCCATTAAAAAAATAATGAAATTGATCTTTGAGCGTTCAAACCAAAAAGTTCCCAGCCTGGGAACCATGCTTTTTTTTTCTTTTTATGTTCTTGTTTATGAAGATGGAAAGCATATAATTCACAAAGGTTTCTTTACGCCCATTATGTGATAAAAATACTTAAGCCAAGTTAACACATATCACACTACTAGGTGCACCAGCTCACCTGCTCATCCAGAGAAGCGACCGCCTCCCTATGCGTGGCCTGCAGCTCGCTCACGTACGACACGTGCTCCGCCTTCAGCTCGTCAATCTGCTGCTCATACTTCTTGCACACCTGCCTTAGGGATTGTTCCAGTTGTGTAGACTGTAAATTAAAAATATATTAGAAAGTTAATGTGGAGAAGGCGATAGGAGTATGTGATCGTAGCAGGTGGCGTTATGTGGTTTCTGCCTACCCCCACGGGAAAAAGGCGTTAGTTTATGTATGTATTAAAAAGTTTTGCTTTTTTTCTATGTTACTTATTATAGTAAAGCTTGTAAATAATTCTATAGCCTAGGCTGGATTTTGAAATGTGTTATACAGTGGGCCCTAAAACAACTTGTAGTTGACAACTATCATATGATTTGGGTTGGAATGGGAGTTTGAGTTAACACCACAATTGCAGTATTTACTTTCAGAAACCATCACCAACCGCCAACAGAATTGACAGTGCATTGCTTTAGCGGGTACATTTTTTTAAGGCGATGCCACCAGGGCTGTTGCTATGTCCTACTAGTGCTGGTAAAGAGAGCGATGTCCTTTACATTTTACAAAATGAAAGTTAATTTGTAGATAGTAAATATTACCTCTAAACTAAGTGAGGGTAGTTGAACACTGCGCGTGCGCCGCCGCCCGCAGTCGCCGGCCGCGTCAGTGGGAGCCTCAAGCGACGTGGCCGACCCGCACGGCGACGCACATGCTTTGTCGCGCCACACTTCTTCTGAGTAGCTGTAACATTACAAGACAAGTTAAAAAAACGCTGTGTTTGATGAAAAAAGACGACAACTGAAGGTGAATTTTACAAATTAATATAATAACTTTCAAAATATAGTCGAACACACAAAAACCGAAAACCTCAAAAAAAAAGTAAATTATTTAATTATTTAGTATTTTATTTAGAGGGTTTTAGACTTACTGAGACTGATATTAGACTGAAGTTAGTAAAATTGCGACACTTCATTTGATTTGTAATCAAAAGACATTTAGTAAATTTTGCCCTCAAATTAAAAATACTTCAAAGTGTCATTTGCATACTATCCATTCAATTCATCATTAGCATTCTAGCCATTCCAGCATAAAATTAGGAACTCTTTTATACATATACACTAAATACTTGGTAATAAAAGTAGAATAAATACAAAATAATTCATAATTAGTAGGCAAAGATTAGTACTCACCTTGGTTTTGGCCTTGTTTGCAACAAAGATAGCATATAATTAGTATTTCATGGTAACCTTGATATACTACAGTAGACGTTAACTGAGCTATAAATAGTTGATTAAGGTCTGGGCAATTAATAGCCCCTTAAATGTCAAGGACAAGTTTAAGTCTTCACTAGGTATTTAGATGGTTTTGTTAGATAATATAGTCAACTAATTTACCAACTCACCTCCTTTCCATATCTGAGCATTTTTTCTCAAAGTAAGTCCTCAAATTCTCCATTTCTTTTTCGTGTTTAATGTCTAACTCTTGTCTTAGTGTGTCAATATCAGCATTACCAGCCTTCACAGAAGCTAGGAGTTCCCTCAGCCGTCTCGTCTCTATTGTGTAAGACTGCTTGTCCTGCTGCAGTTGAGTCTCCAACTCCTTGATTTCAGTGTCATTATCAATTCTCATCTTTCCTATTTCGTCGCACAAAACTTGTATGAGACTTTCCCTGAGTTTGTTTCTCAGGTTCTCTTCAATATAACTGTCGAACTTATTTATTATTGTCGCCAGTTTATTTTCGAAACCCGTTTGGAAGTCATCTGATGCATCTGACGATCGTAAGTCGGATTTCGAGTAGTTAACGACAATTTCTTCCCTGTCCATATCTTTTTCGCCGTTAGAGCTTTGGATTGAGGATCCTCCACTCATAATAGCTGAGTAAAACTTAGTGCTATCATCTTTTATCAGGCTTTGATACTTTATGAAGTCAGAAAGCTGAGCTTTAACAGTGTCATGCTCTGACTGAGAGCGTTCCCCAACGATATGTTGCAGGTTCTGTACTTCATTTACCAGGTGGTCATTCTCATGTTTAAGATCATCTCGTTCGCGGACAGAGCGCTGTAATGAGATGGTCAGTTCTTCAATTAAATCGTCACGCTGCGTAATAGCGTCTTCCAAGTGCACAAGCTGAAAGGACAGAAAGCGTTCAATACATAACACATTCACAAGACATGTAAGCACATGGTAAGCAGGCATAGAAATGATATCACAAGAAAATGAGAATTAACATGTAGCCTGTCCATACAGGGATTTCATGTAATAGTTATGAATAAAACCAACAAATAAGTGTGCAAAGTGGAAGACAGTTGATAGGAACCAATCATGTTTAACTTCATGTAATGCTTACAGAAAACATAGCAGATATAAAAATTAAAGTAACATTGTAAATAAAAGTTCTTTAACAATCAAACTGACAGAAATGTCAGATCTTTCTATCAATACAAACAATACAGACAATAAATCAAAATAAAATATGTGTAAGCTGCATAACTGCTTGCAAAACTACACTTGTAAAAAGTTTATATTACGCTAACTATTAGCAATAACTCAGATAAAACCTTTTTACAAGCTTTAACTTTTCATTGCATGCAGAAAAATAGTAAAATTGCAACATCACGAGATTAGTAATTTTTTCCAACATTGTGACTGTAATATACATACTAAATAAATCTTTCCAAGTTCTAGATATTTAAAAGCAGTTAATTAAAAAACATTTTATTCAAACACAAAGTAAAAAAAACTTATTTCATGCTCAATCAAGATCTAACATAACATAATACTTTGATATATTCTCATAAATCAAAAAATGAATGTTGTAAAACGTTAGTACATAGCATGCCATTGGAGTGAGAAGCAGGATAAGGAAGCACAGTAATGTGAGACAGACGCACAAACAGAAGCAAAACCCATGTATTACGACAAGTACCTTCACATGATACTCTTCACATATCGTCTTATAATCTGTCAATGTACTAAAAGACATAGTCTCTTCCGGTGCCATGGATTTGGGCATAGAGGTCTCCTCTGGTTTTTCATATACTTTTTCCTTCATTTCATCTTCAACAGTTATTTCTTCTACCAACAAGTCTGCTTCAACCTTGTCACTTGATAGACTCTGTTTGTCCGGGGACATTTCTAAGGAATTGTCAGTGGAGAGGCTTTGTCTCTCAGGGGACATTCCTAATGACTTATCACTCGATAGACTTTCCTTCTCAGGTGACAGTTGTAGTAATTTGTCTGGAGATGGCTCTTTAGACTCTTCTTGGTCATCAAACACCTCTTCCACATTCATATTGTCTCCAGCCCCAACAAGAAACGGTGATAATAAGTTTGGGAACACTGGGATAGGTTCATCATTAGAGTCTATAACAGTCCCACCCTCAGGTGGTGGTCCAAATATTATTTTAGCAGATGGGAAGGGAAATTTTGGAGCACCCTGACCCCTTATATCCAGCTTGATTATCTCCTCAGAACCAGAACTCACTTTATCTGGGGGATCAATTTTATCTGAAGCGTCTGCCGAGTCTAGTAGTGATAAGTTTGATTTATGGCTAGATTCTTCATTTAATGAATCCAGATAGTTGTCACTTCTAGGGGATAAGTTAGGTGTGCCATGCTCACTTGATTGTGCCTTTTCATCTGACATGTGTGACTTTTCATGAGTTTCTTTAGATAAATCTGATAACAATACCAAATTAACAGGGCTTTCTTCACTCAAGAGATGAATATCAGAAACAGCATTAACATCAAGGGGCAAGGATAGGCTCACTTTACTAGGATCTTGAGTGCTTGTGTTCTCACTGGCAGGGGAGTGTGGTTGTGGAATGTTTAAGGAATTGTTTTGAGAAGTCTTCTCCTGCTCAAGCTCCACTTTGGGAATGCCCTGTGTTCTGCTGGCATGGTCCGAATCTGTCGAATATTCGATTTTGGAGGGAATATGTTCCGATATCGATTCAGTCTTGCTATCGTCGACATCGTGTGGTAATATTGGAGTTTCTTCCGTGTTTTCAGTAGCTTCTATACCTGTCTCTGTTTCGTTTGTAACACTTTCTATAGCGGGTATCTGTTGAGAATGCACGACATCCGGAAGGATATTCTAAAAATAAATAAAAAATATAAATAAACTGCTTAGATAGAGATCTGTGGTCATACGTAGATCGAAGGTAGGAAGTTTATTATAATTCATGAATGAAATTTTTTAAAGTTATGATTTTTAGTCAATGGCTTATCGCAGGTAAATATACTGAAGACAGTTAAGGTGTTGCAGCTATGCATCTGTAAACTATTTTTAACGTATTAAAAATATCTTGACGAGAGATTGATTTCAATTAGTAAAACCAATTTCATTACAATAACGTACCTTAATTTCAGACGTATGTGGTGGAGACTGGTGGGGATCATCCATAATTTAATAAATGCATATTAAAATCAATCAAATTATTCGTAAAAAAGCCACCAAATTCGTTGTCAAGACGACGTTTCAGACATTCAAACAAAATACAAACGCCATTTAAAAGTTGCGTTTCGTTAGCTGCAAAACATTGCCTCCATTCAAGTAGATGAGCAAAATGTATAAAAATTTGATACGAAATATTGAAATAAATATTTTTTAGTTAATAAATATTAAGCCTCAAAGTTAAAATTATTACAATAAGCACAAATTATTAAGTGCTATTAAGACAGTTCTTATTCGCATTTCTCAATTGACATTTCGTGAAAAGAACAAGATACCACATCCGGAACGTTCTCTACCGATTGTTTTTTTTTCTATACGCATCATGCATGGCATAGTAGGGTAGAATTTATATTCTAGGACTGATTTATGAAATAATTCTTCTCCTCATTTTTCAGAATTACAGACTGATTTTGATCTGTCAAGGTGTCTTAAAAATTGCCTAAAAATGTAACGCCATCACGCCTTTGAAAATAAATGATGTTAACAGTTAGGGGTACGGCAGTTTTCCTAGATACAAAAATCAGCAATCAGCATCTTTTCAGCCTAATGTTGTTGTTTTAAATTGTCTATTGGCACTTCAATAAGTGCTAGTGTTTTGTGGATACGTCCTTAGGAATACTAAGTTTAGGAAATCCAATATTTCACTGGCACTCGGACAACAAACAAGGAACAGGCTTTTAAAATAAATAAACCCAATAAAGTATCATATTTTTTTTATTTACTATTTACACATACATTTTAGGAAAAGCCGCTTCTGTACAATCTCTATAATTATAAAATGCAACAACTTAATTTCGAATAAGGCCAATGTACGGTATGCATGAACGAATAATACAATATTTTATATTGCTTTGTATAATATTATTGTTTTCAGTTACAAAGTAGGTACACAAAAGTATTCGACACACACACACGAAACACAAGTCACAAACCGATTTGTAAATTTTGGCCCGCAGACGATATTGCGTGGTACATAAATACAACAAGAAAAAAGCTAAATCGACATCAAACACGAGACAACGTAAAGGTAAAATATTAAATGCACGTTAAAAAACATGAAGCCATAAGACAGCGATAAAGATCGAAACTATTACCGTAATAACGACGTCTAGACGTTTTAAAAAGAATAAAATATTGATTCGAATGAAATCAGCTGCTCGCCGACTTTATTACCTAACTCTCTAGAATTGATGAGCATTCGTAAACAAACGCCAGATTGCGCGTTTTTAGAAACCGTTGCTGTACCTAGAGCCGGGGTGATCTAAACCACGAAATACGTTATCATTTATTTAGGAACTATTGCGTGGTACAGAGCTCTGGTAGAGTACCTACTTAATTCACACAACAATGCACCGAAAACTCAAGAGAATGCAATTCATGTGAAGGCCCTACACACAGGCCGCGCCACGGTTCGCCGGAATTTAGGCGCGCGATCTTGTCTCACGCTCTTGTCTCTTGGCTCTTGTTTGCAGCTCGGAGTTTGGATTTGTGCCCGGTTAATGGCAATAGGCTCGCCCCCTATTACATGGGACCTAAATATACCGGCGACCTGTGGGTGTACATTGGTACACCTCTGCCTAACCCTTCGGGGAATACAGGCGTGATGGTATATATTTTTTTATCTTGTCGCCACCATCAATGAGTGATATGGGCGGGTACTTTGTACGGCACACCTGCCGGGATGCATAGCTACCGCGCATGCTCTATGTGTATAGGAGCCTTCACGTGCAGCAATAGTTGTAACCAGAAAAAAATCGCATGAGCCTTACTGTCAGGATTATTCGAAATTCTGCAATATGTGTGTGATATGAGAGGCTCACACCACATCACATACTGCCACAATATTTAGTTGAATGAAAATCTAATTCTTAACAATGATTAATGTGTGAATTAAATATTCATGAGACTGGCAACATTACTTTTTCCTCATATCATTGTATTAATTATCGAAAATAGTTAATTCATACATTCCAAAATATATTGTAAAACTGTATTTAATTTCTACAAGCTCTGTAATTTATAATTTAACAAAGCGTCTATTTTTTATTACATTTTGTATTTTCTAATGCAGTCACGTAGGTATAGAATTGGGCAACACAACGCTTTTAAGAAAATGCTTATATTTTAACCGATTTAACTATTTATACTACAGTACTTTATGTATTTTGTAAATAATTTTATTTGGATTTGTTTTTACAGTTATATTTCGTCATTCCGGAGCATCTACCCACATCTAACACCGACACAAGTCTATACCAACGTAACAATCTTTACATACTAATTTATTATTTCATTACCGTATCTATCTAATTATAGCGATAATTTATGTGTTAAAAATAATTACTTATGTCCAGACTTAGGTACTCACAACTAATATTACGTCACAAAGACAGCAGTCTAATAGACTAGTCGTATGTTAATTAATAAATAATTTGACATCATTGCTTGTTATGACAGTTGTTTAGTATTTGCGGTATAGCTAGATATGGATGCGTACAAATAAAATATATTTATAACATAGCACTTAATACGGCTGAAAACCCTCATGTTTTATTTATTTATTACTTGAAAATTCGGTAAATTCTAGACAATTTTAATACTGTCTGAAAAAAATTGGAAAGTCCAATGCCAAGTTTCTAACTATTTAATTTCAGACAATTTTCGAGACAGAAGATTCTTACATTCACATATTTCATGCGCAAAATATAATTTCTTGGCACATAGCTTTATAATGAGTACATTACATAATATAATATATAAAAAATACATCACAAAATGTAATCGCGGGTCAAATCTGCCGAATTGTACAAGACGACAGTAACTTATATTGTATTATTTTGTTTACTACAATAATATGTAAAGATATACTTTCAATATAAATATATATTTTTCTATCTCATATACTCTGTAAAATGACTTTAAATACTTAATTATTAGTCTTCTTGCAGTGAACGAAGACGATATATCTATTAAAACTAAGTGGTCACATAATACTGCCAGACTTGAAAATAAAATTATTTTTATAGTGTTTCAGTACCCATACTTTGATAGTTGAATTGATACAAAATTATTAGGGCAAAAATATATCACGTTTATTTCCCTCAGATACACTGGTACGATTGAAATTTGAAGATTTGGGTCATCAACTCTGTTAAGAAAAGCAAGATTTACTTTGATTTTAATTTATTAAATTGGATAGTAGGTGCAGTTATTATTTTATTTTCAAGTCAAGCTGTTGGAACTTTTTAAATGGAAGCAAAACTTTTTTGTGTTTAGGAAACTGTGGGAGTATGGCTTGAATGGCTTTCTTATCATAAACCAAAAATTAGTAACACTGCCTTAACCTATACAACATAGTAAAAATACATTGCAGCGGGAAAACAACAAAACTCAAGCATCGGTAAATACAAAGTCGGGCTTCAAGCTCGCAGCATTATTGCAAGTTCGGCTATTATTTATTGAAAGGTGTCACCATTCTGTTTTTGCAACATTATTAACATTCTTGAATGCATATTTTGTGAGTCATTAAAAAATATGAAGAAAACAAGAACAAAAAGTAATCACGATGCAATAAAAAATTACGTGTTTATTGCATTGTGTGTAGTAACTGTATTGACCCACGTTCTATGGACCTTGATTAATATGGCATTTTTATTTTTGTCACGAAAATGTGACATGTTCATTTTTCAATTGGGCCATTTATGTCTCCATAAAAATCGTGATACACAACGATTGGTTAGGCAGACAGACCACCATGAAACACTTTTAGTACACAGTTAATAATTCGCTTTGGTAACAACCTTGATTTTAGTTAGCACATTAAAAATTCATTTGAACCGAATATAAGGAACATGCGATACCCATGGCTTATTTTTAGAACACATCGTGCTGTACTTTAGTTAGTAAACTATAATAATAATTACTTTACTTATTACGTATTAATTTTACTCTTTTTACGAAAATATGCAACAAACTTTTTATTATAACATAACATGACAATTGTGATCATAACCTTTACATGACCTTGTAGTGGGGCGGGCTTTCCGACATGTTGCCGCTCTGCGTGCGCGACAAGCGGGCTTCTTGCGTGTTGTACAGTACCTAACTATAGAATAGTACAGAATAATTAATATCCTTCAGTTGATAGGATCATGTAAAGGTCAGGTACAGTTGTTTCGTAATAGTAAGCGTCTTGGCGATATTCAGGGATAATTTGGCTCAATTAACTCTCTTGCTCATGAATTTCATGCCTCATGGAAGCAAAATACCGAATGTGGACCAACTACCTACTTTTAAACAATCCAATTTTGCCAATGAAACACAACAGGCATAATTGTAGAGTGGGTAGTCTTTACACGAACACGGTATTTGCTTCACTGAATAAGGAATAACTACCTTTGCTGCCTTTTGGGGACACCAAAAGCTATCCAAATGCTTTTCAGCAACATATTTATTACTATTGGCACTGATTACAGACAAAAGAAGTGGATACAATTGGATAGTGGACAACACCAATCAATTGATGTATATTTTTTAGGAACTGTCAAAACTCGATTCGCCTGTACATTATGTATGGAAATAGCAAACTGACGTCGCTTCTTGGCGACTCTTTTTTGATTTTAAAACAACAAAAAATCTAATTTTACAGTTAATTTAAAATTTATGTCTTCTTTTCGAGAAGTTCTCTTCTACTTTTTGATTAAATAGTTGTCTACTAACCAATTGTGTAGGAAGAACAAAGTGTTTTGAGCTCATCATCAGCGTCGTACATTTATTTGAAAGTGACCGGTTAAGTACATACCTACAAGTTTAGTATTTAGTCACGCTAGTTAGATAAGATCAGATATAAATCTGCAATTGATATGGATCCTTCACAATTGAGAGAACAAATATTGTCGCGCTAGGTGGCAAACTTTTGAAGCCATCAGTTTCTGTCTGATTGACTATAAAATGTTTAAATAAATAAATGTGGCTACTGTTAATTTGCGTCAGTTTGTGGCTACAAACAAATTGTATGTTCTCAAAATTTATAACAGGCAAAGACATCCTGTATTGCAAAAGTACCTTAAAGTTTTTAATACCTTGCTATGCCACAATTTGGTGTTGTTGAACACATTACAACAGACACTTTATTATTTTAACGCCACCTAAATTAGCCCAACTTTACAAACCCGTGCAAACGTCACAACATTCAAGTATACACTTAAAGGATCGCTCACACAATTTGATCACAATCTAAAGGCAAAACATTGTAAGACACTACACGACACTTCACCTAAACCATTATTAACCCTGAATAAAAATATGTAATACTTGTTGACGACGCAAATAAAGGCAGGTCCACATTGACGAGACGCCATCACGCGCGGGCCGCACGTAATCATTGGTCACTAGATGTGATGACAGACGCCAGTGACAAATGATGAAGTGCGGGATGTCGTTAGTGTGTTCCTGATTTAAGTCGAGTAGGTACTTCTTGGTCTACGCAGTGGTGGATGCTCGCTCGAAGCCTTGGTGCATGTTATGTACAAGTGCTCGCGTGTGCTGCAGTCAGGTCTTCTGCTGCTGGTTCTTCTCTTCCTCCTCTTCTTCTTCTTCTTGCGCCATCAACTGCCTCGCTAGTTGTAATGCCTGGAAGATGAGTTTTACTATATTAATACTTTTAATTTTATTGCAGAATAAGGATTCTGAACTGGCATTGGGTCAAACTGATCTGTTTGAAATGACTTGGGTTTACCTACTAATAACTGCAAATATCTTATGATTGCAGACGTAATTAGCACCTGAAAATAAAACTCATCAACATGCAGTAATTATGACGAATAGTAATTTCAAAACAATCATGGTCATAAAGACCAATTTTCCTTGTGTTAATTCAGGCTTAAATTGTAATTAAATTCTGTTAATAACTGTAGGTATAATCACATAACTTCTGTTCTTTCAGTAGTTTTTGTCACTAGCCTTGGCCGAGAGTTCGTTTGCGGTAATACTTACGAATAACCAATGTTATTGACAATTAAATATAGCCTATAGCACTCAGGGATAACATAGGTATCTTTGAGCAAAAGAATTTTCAGAATTTGACAGTTTGTTTCGGAGTTTTACATGTTCAAATGAAAAACAAACTCTTCAGCTTTATAATAAAATATGAATGGTCATATTATAAAGCTGAAGAATTTTAGACTAAAACGAATCGGTTTCGATTCGTTTTATTAGTCTAATTTTTGAATACAAAGTATTGTAATACTCTCATGCGTCTTATGGAGTTCTGAGGGTCACAGCAATTAACATTTGATCCTCCCCCCCCCCTCCTTATCACATGATATCTTGCATAAGCATCAACATCAAGGGTCAGGAGATCAATCTCCAGTTGTAATAAGATCTTAACGAGATGTGTAATACAGCTATCATAGAATTTAGACATCAGACTTACAAAGTTCGTATTTAAAAAACATTGTAGGAATACATCAATAAATAAAACACGGGAGCACCAATATCTTTAGAAAACCTAACTTCGAAAGGTGACATAGTCTGCAGTAAAAAAAAAACACCCTTTATTATGCAAGTAATAAATGGTTTATTGTAAAGATTATACAGATAAATAATTACAAAAAAGGATACTTTAGTTTTACAAAAAAAATTGCCCCACTACGAATTTCTCCCAGATCATGACCATCTGTATTGTCAAAACTTTACAATCATATAAATTCAAATCATATAAATAAACAACTACCTAGCAGACTTAGAAAAACCACCTGTAACCCATATCAATATTTATTCCGTGCATGAATCGAACCTGCAACACCGAGAGCAGCTTGCAGTCAATTACCTTCTTGGCCACTGTACCAACACTGTCATCAAAATACTAACTCTAGTAATCAAAGGAATCTATAAATAGCATCTTAAAACACTAGGAAGTAAAGGGGACAAGTCCTATTTTTAGATGGTGATCATATGTCATTGTAGTAGCAGGATAGGAAACATTTATCATACCGTAAATGTTATTGTTCCGACAAGGAAACATGCTTTGTGGACTCTCAAACTGAACATGGATTACCTTATGTAGACATTAGATTTACCAGGCTTGATAAACAGTGTAAATAAAAACCAAATTTCAACTTTGAATGTGCACACTTTGCACTGTCCTTGTGTTTAAAACTCAGTCGGTAACTAATTGATTATGCAGTATCTTCCAGATTACAAAAAAATACATATAATTAAAGAGAATTCCTGATAATGTCAATGTTTCTAGATAAAACAGTAAACATCAAAGTTGTTTGAAGAAAAGCAATCAGAATCTAACTGGAAATATCACTTACCTAATCAGCAAACTACTTAAACTCTAACCTCATTAAAATAGCTTCTATAATGGCTTGCTTGTGCTTATCACTTATGCATGCAAACGAGTAATGATGCACTTATCTATTTATTTCTAAGATACGCTAATATGGTATCTTAGAACTGTTAACATTGTACACAAGATTCTCCATTGCATTTGGTTTATACAACACAAACTTCAACACCCCATTTCACTCCGTAAAGGGTTGATTTCTTAGAAAAAATATTCCTATGACCTAGAATATATTATGTCCAGGCTATCTTTTTATCCTTTGTTGTCAAAATTTAAGTAGTAGGTTTAGCGACTACTTGCATTTATGATTGAGTTATTCATGGTAAATAATATTGATGTGTTTAATGATTAGACTTGATCTGCTTCTATGAGACACATCATAACTTAAATTATGCATCTTCCTTCATGCTGAAATATTTTATTTAACTAATAGATAGAGAGGGCAGAGAAGGTAATGCATAGAAATAGGTAGAAGGCAATAGGGAGACCTTTGCCCAGCAGTGGGACAATATAGGTATAAAAAATAGGGAATTACTACACATTACTGTGTCCGCACATAAATTCTGAGTACAAATAAACTTGTTATGTATAAGTTACTTATCAGTCACATAGAAAGGGTCACATATGCTAATATAGATAGTAAAGCTGTTTATTTACAACAATGAATTAATAAATATCCAATCTTTATTGCAATCTATAATGTGAAACATGTAGGTAATAAAAACAATTATGAACCCTGTCAGACACAGCAAAATTTTAAATAAGTAGGACAGATGTCCGCCTCAAGCAAATGTGATGTTCAACATTTGTACCTTCTCTGTATGACAAGAGGCCTATGTTATGCTGTGGGACAAAAATAAGCTGGTATTATTATTTATGAGAGATGTTATGATTGTGCCAGTTTCTCTGCTTTCTGTCTTTTCATTTAAAAATTAAGTTTCTATCAAATTACGCTGTGTCAACCGACATCCTGAGGTTTCTAGAATAAGAACACTTTAATTACCAGATGCATAAAAGACAAAAATAATTATGTTTCTGAACTATTGTTCCGGAATTCCTTTAGTGACAAAGTAATTATGTAATAAGTATATTTTTATAGTTTTAACTGTGTCAATGGTTAATATGTATGGAAAGGCAGCATGCATGTTTGCAATACCTGTAGATGAGACTACCTATGAATGCAGTAATGAGAGTACCTATTAATAACTGTGCATACTGTAGGTCATGACTAGCATATTAATAGCTTTACTTACAATGCCATACACCTATTTATAGCAACAATAATAACTCATTACAGAACCTGCAGTTAGTTCTAAGCTTCATTTAACTCTCTTATAAATAGACTTGTAGAATTACTTTAGAATAATAAATGAGATAAGATAAATAGGTAGTTGCATGCGAATCATCTGCAATAAAGACTTCAAGATGATTTAACTGATACCTAATCTTGCATACAAATTCGGAAATTATTATAATACCGCAAACGGTGACCTAATCGCTAGTTCACACCCACAACTTGAACTTGTGTGACAACTCACCTGGAATTCATTGTAGTGCATTTTCCGCTTCTTCTCGAACTCGATCCGCTTCCGGCGCTCCTCCTCGGGCTCCTCCATGTCCTCGTCGCTAGCACACGCATTAGCCTCCGCTTCCACGCATCTCGGCGGCTTGTTCATACTGGCTGCTAGCTTCGCCGCCAGAATGTTCGCGTCCAGTTCGTCACCCGGTACCACATCACCGTCTACGGACTCTGAATAAGGGGTCTTAGGTTCGTCCACCTTCATATGTCCATAATCTTTATTCGCCGGATGAAAAGTTTCCAAAATATTCATCTCGTCGAACCTTTGCTCTTTCGATCGCTTGCTTGTGGATGGCGTACCCGAGGCTGCTGTATCCTGCCCGTCAATACTCCTCGACGTCTTCAAAATGCCCTTAGAGGGCTTCTTCTGTAAATTTTGTGCCATTGTGTAAATTTACATTAACATTTTATGATTCTTAGCTAGAAATTTTCAGACTGAATCGTTTTATTTTTTCTGCTTTGACAAGAGAACAAATTCTGCCATATTTGACAGATGACAGTTAATAGTGTTGCAATATATAGAAAAAACTTCCAACATTTTTGTTACTTTTTTTACTTATTCGTTGAAGGGCCTGAAAGGGCTTACTTTAGTCATAGTGCCTAGAGTTGTTTTTTATTTGCGATACGTTCCATTATGATAAAATTCTCAAATATTGGTAGTTCTCCAAAAAATATTTCAATTGTTTGTTTATTATCCAAATGCTAAAAGTGTCAATTTGGAAGTGAAACTATGGCCCGCCCGCCGCCCGGCCCGGCCCAAGGAACGTCATAATGTCATTGTCAAAATCAGTGTTGCCAATTTAGCATATTTTATGCTAAATTTAGCATATTTTTACATTGGTTAGCATAATTTTTTGTTGTTTAGCATATAGCATATTTTTTAGCATATAACTATAAATATTTAATGAATATTTCTTTTTCTAGTTTCTAAGTCCCACTGTATGGCGCATAATTTTTAACATCTTTCGGAACGCAATCTTATTTGTTAAAATTTTAAGGCCGCTTTCACATTTATATAGGCGACTTTAGCAGAGCGACTGTCGCCCCATCAGAATTTGGTAATAAAAAAACAGAAGAGCTGTCGCTCACAGCATATATTTTTAAAATGAAGTGCGTCATACTGACTTATACGTTGATCTGTTCTTGTAATGTGAAGGAATGTACCTACTTCTGCCGCGCTACTGTCGCGCTGCTAACGTCCTAATGTGAAAACGGCCTAAGAGCGTTTTTTCGCCAACGATAAAACACATTGCTTTCTTTAACAAAAAAACGCGCAATGCCTATACTTTTGCCAAATTCGAAAAAGAATCTTTAAATTACTTACCCATATTTTTTTAAATGTTTGTTACACTAAAAAAAATGACGGATTGTAAGCACTTGCTGCAGAAAAAAAAAAGATTTTTTATTTTTTGCTTTTTAGTATCAACTTCCTGTCATCCAAATCCATGAAGGAACTGTCATACTACGTAAATTAACTTGAAATCACTAAAAAGTCATAAGAAAGCAGAATACTTATGGGATTTCGTTTGCTTGGAGGACAAATTTTCGAATACTACTGAATATATCTGTGTTACCCTTTCGAGTCTACACGCGTGATGTTATGTTGTGTGATTGTGTAAACAATGCTTAGATATGCTATTGCAACAATCGCGGTTAAAGTGCTGTTATTTATTGAAGAGTTCCCCCGATTTCTACAAGATCTCATTATCAAATATTGAAATGGTGATAACGGGACCACGCGGGAAGCACCAGCTTCCAAATAAAAAGAATCATGACAATCGTTTCACCCAGTCGGTAAATTTGACGAAACAAAAAAAAATACAGTCTAATTAATAACCTCCTCCTTTTTTTGAAGTCGGTTAAAAATACAATAAAACATTTTAAAGGTTGTTAAAAAGACATTTTCGTGCTCGCACTATTCTTTAATTTGTAAATTTTTTGTTACCTATTGAATATTCTGCAAGGAATATGGCGCAAGTATAGATATAATAAACAACCTATAAAAAATCTCAATTCATTCACTTCCAGAGTATTTATACTATAGTTTATCTATAACTACACACAAAAACCACTACTCAAGAATTAAAGTTGTTGGGCTAATTATTAAAGATCCAAAATTAAAAGCCGTTTTATTTCGCATTAAAGAATGTTAGCATAATATTTTAGCATAGTTTTATAGCATTTAGTATAATTTTGGCATAATTTTAATAGCAGTTTAGCATATTTTGTATTAGTCGTGTTGGCAACACTGGTCAAAATCGGATAGTGGAAAATATTTTGTTCATTGTTGTTAATTCTTTGATAATTGTAATAAAACAGCTACTAGGTGCTTTTTGCTCATCTTACGCTTGTTTATTTGTTATAGATGTAAAAATAAAGTGTAATCAATCGCATTAATATAGATATAAGTGACGAAAATGGTGGAAGATTCGAGCTTGAATTCGAACAAATCAAAGGTAAACATAACATTGAAAGTGTTATTTTATTGTTCTATTACGATTTTCGTGATTCATTCCATATCATAAACCAAGTTTGTTCAAGTATGCAGTTAAAACATTGTTGTAGTGTTGTATTCCTTACACGACTGTTTTTTTCTAGACAAAAACAACCCGCCCAAAGGCTGTGTACCTGTGGACGGAGGCCGACGTTCAGAAATGGCTACGACGGCACTGCAGTGACTATTATAATCTATACTGGGAAAGTTTCCATGAGGTAATTACTTTTAGTTCATACTTATTGCAAATTAAAATTAAATAGGTCAGAAAAATAAAGACCCTTAGTACCAAAGGCAATAATTTAGATTCTGTTTAGAGCTTTATGTACTAAGTAAACAAAGTATCTGTTGCACAGTTAAATTATGTTAGTCTGTAAATCATAATATATTGATTAAAATTATAATGTCTTGTCTTACATGGATAAAAGCAACTGTTACATCCGCTATTGATTTTGAATTGGTGTTGTTTGCTTTTAGATTTAAAAAGTATTACCTATTTATTTCAGCATGACATTACGGGCAGAGCCTTAGTCCGAATTAATGACAACACACTTTTGCGCATGGGAATAACAAATAAAGAACACCGTGAGGCAATATGGAGGGAAATACTTAAGTTAAGATTGAAGGCTGATATCGTAGAAATCAGAGACATGGAGAGGAGACACAACTATTTTAACTATGATTTGTGACAAAAAGATATTTGTGATAGTGAAGGAATATCATGGAAGGACCGTTACCCATTATTGAAAAAATATTGTAAAAACGGTAACATTTACAATAAACGCAGTGCTGTAGCTCATCTCTACCGTGCCTTACTTATTATAATAAGAGTAGGTAAGAATATAGATAGATGATTCAAATGTTGCTATTTAAGAAATTCCTACTATATTAGTAGATTTTATTGATCAGTTGCTCATCTAAATATTGATGATTTCCAGAATTTTATTTCATAAATACTTATAAACACTTGTTATATGAACACGTGAGAACGAATTTAGTGGTATCATGTAAAATAAAATGTTAAAACTTTGTAAATATAAAAGCTGCCACACACTTTGCCGGCAGACCAACAGGTGGGCTACCAAAACATAAAGGAGAAACTGCAGATCATAACTATTTCTATTTCGATGAAAAAAAACCAGGCGACTGCCGGCATAGTGTGCCTTGAGGCTAAAACTTTCATGGCTACTTAGAAATTGCAGGAGTCAAACTCCATAATGCCTTGTATATCCGTCGCTAGTAAATGATAAGAGGCTCAATAGGAAAAAAATCTTTGTCCTTTTATGTACCTACTCATTACGGCGAACAACAAGCATACGCTCCGTAACAACAGCGCTTTTACACACTGACAACAAAATAATTCTTTGTCATTTGAGAAGATAAGATGTGGGATGGATGGGAGAATACGATCCCGCTGCTGAGGCGATCGCAGTGTTGCCATGGTGTTGTCATTTTGCCAATCATTAACGTTATTTTAATTTAAAACTACACAATCTAGGTAGACTGTTTTTTTTTCTCTTACTTGTAAATAAAGTCAAAGTCAAAATATACTTAATTTTGACTTATAAAACATGTTTAGGTATAGTTTCCAAATATACCTAAACATATTTTAATAGTTGAAAATACTTAAAATAATTCCAATTGTACTACTTTGAAGCTTAATCATGAAAGTGCTAAATTATAGTATACATCAATACAATAATCGGTACAATGAATACGGTTTATAAGTAGTCACGTAACATGTATCTAACATTATTTTAAATTTAAATAAAACAGTTTTATAGTTTCATAATCTTTGCTTTATTTGAAAACCTTTTGCTTGTCTTATCACTCACAGGTACACGTAGATGCTGCAAAATAAACATACCCAGTCTGAAATATAGACACTGTCCTATTCGGATATTTAATACCAAAAGGGTCCTTTTGGGATCCATAACATACATACATACATAAACTCACGCCTTTTTCCCATGGGGGTAGGCAGAAACCACAGAACGCCACCTGCTACGATCCTTACATACTACATTCGCCTCGTTCACGTTCATACATCTCCATAACAGTTTGGTAAAAATTAGATACTAATTTAATATTAGAACTATGGATTAATTCGGCACTCGCACGACGGACTGCAGATTAGTCTTCGTCCAAATTATTAAATAACTTTCATGCTTATAATTAATAGCAGGAAGTCCTGGTCCAATTACAAAATATCATTCACTGATAGAAAACTACACTGGCTCAACTGGCTGCATGTCATAAGATATGATTTATGGAAAACTTCCACGCGGAAGAAGTCGCAGGCAGACGCTACTGTATAATATTATGATGACCAAGTTTGTTGTGCATTACTGTGGTAGCTCTGTTTCTTCGTTTTCGAAACAAGAAAACGTAGAAAAGTCTACATTTTTGCCAAACAAGTGTAAAAAACAAATGAAGTTCTCCAGTCCGATTCCGGCAACGAGCAGAACATTGTGCTCTGTGGCTTCCGGCCACGGCGGCTAATCTAGCCAAGTACGCAGGAGATATTATAGTGCGCAAGTGTGTGCGCAAACACAGGTGCACTCCCTCTTCCCTCACTCTCATAGTCCTATGGGACGGCAATCCGACACAACCGGAGAGAGATCAGGCGCAGGACCAAAGGTGCTGCTACACTAGCTTTTAAAAATGTTTACAAACGTTAGTAAACATTTTCATTTCCTAACAGAATGTAAGAATTCCTACCACTTGTTAGTAAACGTATGAGTGTTAGAAAATGTTTGTAAATATTTTTAAATAGCAGTGTAGCAGCACCTCAATGGTTTTACGTGCATTCCGAGGCACGGAGGTGTCACACCACCAACATCTAAACTCCGGGCTGCTACTGAGAAATTCCTAATGGGAAAACCCAATAAACACTTTTTGCCCGACCTGGGAATCGAACCCGTCGAGTCGCTCAGCAGTCGCGCTTGCGGCCACGAGACCAACGGGGCAGTCCAAACAAGTAGTAAAGGGAACAAGAGCATTATTATGCAGTGTTGCCAGCAATTATT
Source organism: Caradrina clavipalpis (assembly GCA_932526535.1). Taxonomy (NCBI): domain Eukaryota; kingdom Metazoa; phylum Arthropoda; class Insecta; order Lepidoptera; family Noctuidae; genus Caradrina; species Caradrina clavipalpis. The sequence continues at coordinate 14,737,599 of OW052104.1, read as the reverse complement.
AGGTTGTCGACCTAGTCGTACTGCGGTTGTGGTGCACTTACATAACGCTAAAGTATTCTTAAATATAAATACATCGCATGCATTGATCTCATTGTCGTGCCAGAAATTGTGTGGTGCAAGCTATAGAAGAATGACATTTTAACGTAGCAATCCAAATTCATTCTTCTGAGGTTAAACAAACTGGGTAAAGGGTATTTTCATTCCAAATAATTAGGTACCTAATTATTTCGAAAAAATACCCAGCTGCAGAGCCCATATTTTTTATATCCTAGTTCGCAGTTTCACTGTTTTAAAATAGAATTTTCCACAAAACAGTTGTACTAGCTATGACAATCATTCTCTTTAGGTACCTACGAACAATATTGGTACCTAACTAACTGCCCAGGAACCTTATTTCTTGTTAAATCGCCAACGCACCAATCTCCAGACCATTACACCTATCCCGATAATCGCGCATCTCCTTTGCATTACGCCTAGCCGCCGCAGCACCGGTTGCCTCTGCCTAGTTGGTCGCGCACCAGACGTGTAGACGCTCCGAAATAGCCGTTTTAATGACCCTCCTTTGTTTATTATTCTTCCTGTACCCTCGGAGAGACAGGTCTATTATGAGAGCGGCCAGATTAAACTATAATAAATATAATGGCGGAATGCGCGACGCTGATCGTCGCATGCGACGTCCTAATTTGACGATTCTTCGGTATAACATGTTCTGACAACGGTTATGTGGTTAAAATTGTTTATTTTTAAGATCTCGCTTTTATTGGACACCGTAGTTTGGCTGACTTATTTATACTATATACCTTATTGGGGTAGTTTTATCAGTACCTAAGTACATAGGTAATCCAGGTAGGTACCTACCTAATCCTATTTTTAAATATAAACAGAGAGAGTGCATTCGTATCAGATAGATAGTCAGAAAAGGTAAAATGGGTACCTATAATATAAATGTTATAATCATGAATTAGTTACGATGGGCACCCTATAAATTATTGCCACACGTGGTATTAGAGAATTTCACACCTTGTACATTTTACATACGCACTACGAGGCATGGCAATATATCATGTAGGTAGCTTACCTACCTGAAGTTGATAATACCTATTATTTTATTAGATCTTATGGTTATTTTTTTTTTTCAGAAGGTGCATGGAGGTTAAAATCTGCCGGTTTCACCAGATGAGGGTGATCGGTTGTGGTGCTACTGGACTGGTATTATTTAGCCTATTTTAGCAGCATGTTTACTGCAAAACGCTAATTGATGCTCTCATGTTGGCAAGCTAATATGAGAGCAGCAATTATGTACGTACTGTTGGAATGCCTAAACTTTGGTCCAAACCACACTGAAAATCTAAAAATGATTTTTAAATACAGACTCAACGATAGGTACCCCATAACATAGTTTGTAGACTATTTTTTTCCTTTTTACAATATGGCATCTAGTTGTAGGTATTTGAGCCATGTTATTATGTTTAGATTACTGTTGTCTTTGACAACTCTCAAGATTAGGACAAATCTATTGACGTAAGAATTATCAAAATTGGCATACGCGTTTACACCTATTTATCTTACTCATTTCAGTATTTAACTGTCAAAGTTAGATTGAACATGGTTTAGGGCAGCCAGAGCTTCAATAGTATCTAGGAAACTTACATAATCCGAATTTGGATGACACATTACCTACTAGTACTGTGTGTTTAGATAATGGAAGAAAGATTAGTTAGTACAGCTACACTAATCGGTACTGAGTGTGACTATCCATGGTACACCGAAAGGATATTATAGTTTATTCAAAACATTTCATAGAATTGTAAGAGTTAGTCATATTTTTAAAAGCAATTCCATTTATTCCGGAAATTCCATCATCATCCACTCTAATGAATCACGAATCCATCGAAGAACATTTAAAGCTTTGACAGAAACAAACAATGAGTAGTTAGAATTACTAAATATAACAGCGGATAGAGATTTTTTATAGGAACCTACTCTGTGATGCTGCTGATAAACAAGATGAGTGTGGCAAATCACAAGCTTCGTGGTATGTGCTGAAGACTAATGGAAGCCCCTTGTTTACCTAACTATTATAGTTAGGAAAATAAACACCGCAGTGTGGCTGTGCGTCAGTTTTACATAGTGTACCTGCCCTTTTTAAGGTTGAGATGTACCTACCTTCATCAAAAGGCCCGGTCTCCACTAAAGCGGAGAGGGAGGAGGATGTCTCGTACAAACAATCTTGACTCGCGTTATTTTACATCTCACCGCTTAGCTTCAACACATTATAGTAGGTATACTTTTGGTTGTTTATGAGACATCTCTCCTCTCTGCTTTGGTGGAGTAGACCTTATTGTTTTACGTAGCCTTCATAAAAAAATCTTGTTAACTAGCCATCTACTCCGGCTACCCACTGGTAAGATTTTCATACAGGCTATTATTTAAAGAAATCTACCAGATTACGAACTTTGCCCTGGTAGGTAAATACGAACAAAACTAAAAAATCAGCCAAATCTGTAGAGCCGTTCTCAAGCGATGAGCTTTGTAATAGATTATTATTTAATTCCTAGAATCTTGGTGGCTAGTTTGTGCGCGTGGTGGCTGGCTTACGTTGTAACGTCGAATATTGCAACTCTTTGATCAATCTATAGGTATTATTATAAGTATAATTATTATGTTGAAACAGCGGCTGAAATGTAAAGAGATCCATAAATTAGACTCTTAAACAGACACATTAATTAGGATAGAAACACTTACGAAATAATTAAAGCGACGTAAAACGATCATAATTTTAATAGGTAACGACCTTAACTATCAATTTTAACATCAAAGAAAATGTTATATTCACCTCATATTTCGTTGGCGGCTCGTTCTCCAGAGCTGAGTGGTGTAGTTCTTTGTCATCATTAGCCACAGACCACTGGGGCAGGGAATGGCGCGCGCCATTTTAAAATCATTTGGCATGCCACTGTTGCCAAATTAACTCTCAATAAATGGAGGCACATTGCAATCTACTATGGTTATTACGAAAACGTCTCGTGGGCCGGTTCACAGTGTAAATGCTTAATTTTATTGTGTCAGTCCTCAGTCCCGGCATAACAGTCCGTTGTGCCAGGGTAAACGGTCGCGCGCTCTAACCCTAAACTTTTTCCCGCCATATTTTTTGGCGCCAATTTGTGATGTGAGTGACAGATTATAAAGACAAGGTTTTTAAATAGTTTACCAAAAGTGGCCAGTGTTATTTTACGAGACTGGATAAATAAGGTTTGTTTTATTATTTTTCTTTTTGATTATTTTAATCCTCATACTAAGATTGTAGGCGGCCACTGTTAAAAAAATCCCCATAAAATATAATAAAACATAACAATAGTCCAGTTTAATTCATTAATATTAAATATTACTGAATTTGCATAAAGTTTTCTCATATACGTAGGAATTTCCTATAATTGATAAATTAACAAAACATAAAGGCTATATATAATGCTACAGGAATAACGATCAACGATTTTCAAAATGCATCGAAACGATAATCCTGAAATCCCGATAAACTAGAATCTATTTACGAAATTGTGGCGCCGAAATACTGAATAGATAAATATGCGATAATCCTAGTCTAAACCGAATTTATTGTGTCCCGTCACAAAAGTTACTGCTACCCTACCTAACCTAGGCACAGGAAATCCTAGGAGGTGATTAAATAAAAGGTAGGTAGTCAGTAAAATGGAACATTTATTAATAGAACCGCTCGGTAGATGAGGGTCGATAAGTTGGGTTAGGGCCTATACAGCGATTAACCTCCTCCCTGGTCTGGCACTCCCCTGACGTCACTGTCCGCTGCAGGAGTCGAGTGCTCACGCGTCGATCGCCAGGTCCAAGTGCTGGTGCAGGGTACGCCGGTTGTTCCGCTACTGTCCACCGCGGGGAAGCAGGATTTAAGGTGTACGTGAAACCCTGTAATGCGCAATAAGCGAAAGCATTACACACTGGCCGTAGACGGTGAGCACCCACAGCAACGTTTACTAGGGAAGCACTAATATGTAGATGTGTTGCTGTGGATGTTCACTATCAGATACGGAGATGACATTGATTTCGGTTAATTAGCCGTTAATTTAAACATTTTAAAATATACAATGTAAACTAAATTTTAATATGAAATAATGATATAATCCAAAAAATGAGGGTAGAACTACAAGGAGAAAACAAGTAATGAGCGTCTAATGGCAACAAGGATAGGCAAGAACACAAAAGAAAAGATCACCAAGCAAAGCGAAAGAACCCGTTACGGTTTGCTAAGCTACTGGCTAATTTAAATTGTGCAACACTTACCCAATCGGGGTTTAATTCACACACACAGAATATGATGGTAGGAGTAATAGACAGTATAATATTACTGTATTTAAGTAAATTAAGTGTCGAGGGAACGGTAGGGACGCCTTTAACAAAATCTTAATCGCGATCACGATATTATTATGATAGTGCGCGTGGAAAAGATTGACGTGCGCTCGCCTCGACAACCAGAATCGTCCTGCCGGCGGCGACGTGGAAGCGTTCTGTCATATGTACTTTGCCCCCGAGCCGAGAACAAAGGAACTGGTTTCTCGTGGGTGCCTAAAATGTCGCTTGCTTTCATACGTGCGTGGTGATAAACTGTAGCTGGCCAGAAGTCTGATTTGACGCGTTCATTATTAGTTTAATTTTTATTTTAACATTATTTTTTTTATTATTATTATATTATTAAGTATTTTATTATTATCTTTTATTTAGAATTAAGACATGTAACAATTAATGTTACATTACCCCCCTCGTCTCAGAAAGAGTTTTGTTCTCAAATAAAACTCGTCTATGGGTTACCACTAGCACTACACATTCATACTATCATATTTCAAAATCCTTCCATAATATCAAACAAACGACCTTACACAATAGCTTCAGCAATATAAGTGTTGTTGACGCGCCCTTACGTAAACAAGTTTTCTGTGATTTATCGCACAGAAAACTAATGCTAGTCGTAAGAAGTTAATTTTAAGGTTAATTGTCTCAACTCCTACAACAATTAAAAAATATAACACTTAACAATATTATTTAGTTCCACTTAATGTTTTTTAAATCTTTGATATGCCAGACGCCTATATTTTTTCCTGACATATCTTCCAGAATATAGACAAGTGGAGATCGTTTTTCAATTATACGGCATTTGATAAATTTGGGTGCAAGCTTTTTACTAAAATACTTGTCTTTATTGCTTAAAACGAATGCGCGTTTATAGACTATGTCTCCTACATTAAATTCAGCCGGCTTCCTACGTAGGTTGTAGTGTGCGGTATTCTTTTCATGTGCGTGCCACAACGAAGCCTGCACATCATTGAATACTGATCGAAGACACCCTAAGTTTTCAGCGTATAAGTCGCGAGGAAGGAACAACACTTCATCGCCCAGGTCATTGTCAGTATAGTGCGATCCGCATAAAACTAATTCCCTACCGTAAACTAAAAATGACGGTGTATAACCGGTGGCTTCGTTGACGGAATTGTTTATCGCAAACTGAACCTTGGGAATGGAAGTATCCCAGGATCTATGATCGTTTCCAACAAACGTAGACAAACTAGTGATAATAGTTTTGTTATAGCGTTCTACCGTGTTGACTTGTGGTGTGTACTTCGGCGTGAAAAAAACGTTAGGTATTTTATATTTTTTAAATAGCGCGTCAGTAGACGAACTTATAAACTGCGTCCCATTGTCCAAGAAGATTGTTTGTGGAACTCCGTGTATCAAGAAAATGGAATCTTCTAAAATTTTAATAACTATATCCGCAGTAGCGCGACGTACTGGGAAAATGTGACAAAATTTTGAAAAACAGCACGTTACGACTAGTATGTATGAATTTTGTTTTCGACTGGTGGGAAGAGGACCCACAAAATCAATTGAGATCATCTGGAAAGGTCTCGAACATTGCTTAGGACGACCCATTTCACCCAATGTAGTGTGATTTTGTGCCTTATAAGATAAACAAACCGAGCAGGAACCTACATATTTAACGACATCCTGGTGCATATTTGGCCAGTAGTAATTTAATGACAAGCGCCGATAGGTTTTAAAAATGCCAAGATGTCCACCTGTGGGCTCAGAGTGATTTTCGGCTATGATGCTTTCACGGAACTCGCTGGGTACGACTTCCTTCCAGTTAAATTCTGAAGTTAATTGGTTGTTAATATTTTTTGTGAGTCGGAATAACGAATTATTTTTTATGGTGAAATTTGGGTAATTTGAAGGAGTAGTCAGACAGCCGTTGTATATCTTTTTGAACCAGACATCATCTGTGTTTGCATTTGCTAGTGATATTGCATTTACGGGAAAAGCTCTAGACAAGGCATCAGGAACAACATTGTCGACACCTCGACGGTGTTTCATAATAAAATTAAATGAGGACAATCTTACCCCCCATCGAGCTAGTCGTCCTGTGGGATTGTCCAGTGACAAAAACCATTTTAACGCGGAGTGGTCAGTATACACCGTAAATGTTTGGCCGTTTTCGAGATAACATCGCCAGTGCTCGAGAGCCGTTAACACAGCAAGGGTCTCCCTTTCAGTAATGCTGTAGTTTTTCTCAGGGCTGGTGAAAGATCTACTCATGTAGGCAATTGGGTGTTCTTTACCGTCAATAGACTGCGTTAACATAGCACCAACACCGTAACTACTCGCGTCGGTGTGTACTTCAAAAGGTTTGGAATAGTCCGGACAAGAAAGGACTGGAGCGGAAACCAAACATTCTTTCAACGCATTAAAGGCCGCGTCAGCTTCTGGTGACCACTTGAAAGAAGGAGCGTTTTTCCCGTTAGCAGTGAGCTTATTGAGTGGACCAGCCACTGTGCTAAAGTTAGGGACGAAACGTCGGTACCACGTAGCAGTGCCGAGAAAGCGTTTCAACTCCTTCCTATTTGTAGGGGTTGGAAAGTTAATAATGGCTTCCACCTTGTCTGGGTCAGTGCGTAAGCCATGGGAATCTACCACGTATCCTAGATACTTGAGTTCGCTTCGAAAGAACTTACACTTTTCGAAGTTTACGGTTAAATTTGCCTGTCTCAATTTGTCCAAAACTCGCAATAATCGAGAAACATGCTCATCAAAGCTAGAACTAATAACAATGACGTCATCTAAATAAGCGAATGTCTTAGACTCCATGTCACTAAATAACAAGTCAACGAGACGTTGTTGCGTCGCGGGGGCATTCGTTAACCCAAACGGAGTAGTTTTAAAACGAAAAGTGCCACGGCCCGGAACGTAAAATGCGGTTTTATCGCGGTCTTCTGGCGCTAAAGGCAGTTGCCAAAAAGCTTTGGACAAGTCGATACTGCTCAGGTACTTAGCATCGCGAAGGTTATCTAATATCTCCGAGACATATGGCAAATTGTACGCATCGCGTTTAGTCACTGCATTTAACTTCCTGCTGTCTAAACAGAACCTTGGTTGCCCGTTCTTTTTATTAACAATGAGCACGGGAGAAGACCAGGCGCTTTCGCAAGGCTCGACAACGTCAAGAGACAGCATTTCATCCACCTGCTCAATTAAAATGCGCTGTTTTTCGGGAGACATCCTGTAGTAACGCTGTCTAATTGGTTGTGTGTCACCAGTGTCAATGCGATGGCATATTAAATTTGTTCTGCCAAGGCCCTTTTCTTCAGTAGAAATAGACCGAAACTGCGCAATGACATTATCGGCTATCGCTTTCTCCGACGCCAACAAATTATCGTAGGAGTTAATACATGGTTCACCGCTACTTACCTTTATTTCCGCCAAAGGGGCACTTGACATTGTAATACTACCTATATAATTAGGGCAAATTCGAAAAGCGCGCCAAAAATCTACGCCTAATATAATTGATGTTTCAATTTCGGGAGCTACATATGCCTTAATAATGTGAAACTTGCCCTCAAATGTAACTGGCAAATGAATGTAACCTAAGGTTTTTAATGATTGACCGCCAGCAGCTATCATTTTAGTGTGGTCATCGTGGTTTAAAATGCAGTCTGTTAGCTGTAAATGTGAATTGTTTCCCAGAATCGAAACTGCAGCTCCAGAATCAAGTAACCCAACAGCATCGATGTTATTGATTTTAATATTTGCATAAGGTCTAGGATCGTTTAATGGTTTTGATAGCAGAATTGTAGCAACTCTGTATGAAGAAGAAAATGTTCTTATGAAGTCAAGCCAAGTTTCCCAGTCTTGCTTACTGAAATTGTTACAACTCTGCTTAATTAGTTTTTTGGATTTGTACCAGTTTTACGACAGTTAGGACAGTCGGGTGTCTTCACATCCTTCATACCGCACTTGAAACAAACAATGTCCCGTGGAGCCTTGCATTGACGAATGTGGTGGGTGTTATTACGACACCTAGGACAGTAAGGTTCTTTTTGAGCCACATCAATTGCATGTACATATTTATTGTTGTTATTAAAATTATTATTCCTATATTGATTGTTGTGTTTGTAAGTACTTTTTGAATTATTATATCTATTGTAAGTGTTATTACTATTTTCCTTATTTATAGGTTTATGGACATCCTTAGTGTACGCAAATTCAGGAGCTAACGTATCGGAAGTAACCTTAGGAGGCTCTTGAAATTGTGACAGTCGAGTCTGAAATGTCTCATAGTTACGACATAACGAACGCAAAGTTTCTATGGTTGAGATTTGAGGAGCTGCTGCTAATGTACTAGCATAGCAAGGTCTAATATTATGCAAGAGAATTTCCAATTGATCTACTTCAGGAAGAGGACTTGTTAACCGCGAGAACATTCCATTCATAATTGCTAGATATATAGTTATATTCTCACATTCTCCCTGAGTACGAGAACGAATTTCAGAAATGAGTCTATAATCGTAGTCAGTTTGACTAAAATCCTCTTTTAATAAACGCGCCAACTCAGGCCAAGAACTGACTTTGTCCTTTACCGCACGATACCAGTGAAGGGCATCGTCTTGAAAAATTTCAGATGCAAAACTTAGGACTCTTTGTTGTGGAATATTCCTAGCCAGTATAAATTCATCAACACGCTGTATAAACGAGCGAACACAAGTTTTGCCAGTAAATTTTAATTTACTTACATCAGATGATGTACGATCGCATGACACAGAAATCACGTTCTGTATTTCCGGCACAGCAGGTACTGATTCTTTGCCAGAACTGGCACTAGCCACATTAGAAGATGTGCTAGCAGAGGGTTTTTTTGCTAGCAATTCAGAAAGCTTTTGCGAGAAAAATTTATAAGCGCTAACAATGTCGTCATATTCCTTTTTAACGTCGTCTCCACGCGTTATCCTCTCGACACGATTGTGTAAATGATTCAACATATTCTGTGTCCGCAATAGTGAAGCAACACTAGGATCACTAGCGTCAAGATTCAATTGTATTTTCGTTAAAACTTCTAAACAACCCTTAAGGTCCTGTCTTGCATCGAGTGGAGACTCTAATATATATTCCGAGGGTAAATCTGGTGATAATTTTATAATTTGTTTACGTAACTCCTCAACAGAAAGTGCAGGAGTCGCGCCTCTAATACGAACTTCATACTCCAACTCAGATTTTTGAAGAGATAGGAACTTAATAGGAAGCATGATGAAAATTAACTAAAAGAAACCGGAGGATAAGTGACGCACTTAGTACGCTACTACTCACTACAGAAAAAGCAAAAATTAAAGAAAAAATATTAAGGGAAAAAAAACAACACGTTCTCCGTTCTGTTACAAAATAAAATTTAAGAACGTCTGGTTTTTTTTTTTTTTGAAAAAATAAAATAAAAATAATTACTATAAAAAAAACAAGCAAAATCATAAAAGTAAAAAAAAATGCTACTAATGTGTATTATATGACCGTATAAATACGATATTACTTTTATTGTGAACAACAAAAAAATATTATAACGAACAATTTTTTAAAAGCGTCGTTTTAGATGCCCAAGACGAAAACCGTTAATAAAAATATTTTTACAAACTATGCAGCTAAACGACTTAAAATGTACAATTGTTTATGTAGGGTTGGTTAATAATGACCAAGATAAACTTATATACAGAAGTTGAAAGTTCGTGTACACATTAGTAACGGAAAAAAAACCAAAAAAATAAATAAAAATGAAGACGTTTAACACAGACAACCACCAACATACACAACCCACAACCAATGGAGGAGGAATTAATCAGCTGTATTTCTACCACGATTATGGGCGCCAGTGTCCCGTCACAAAAGTTACTGCTACCCTACCTAACCTAGGCACAGGAAATCCTAGGAGGTGATTAAATAAAAGGTAGGTAGTCAGTAAAATGGAACATTTATTAATAGAACCGCTCGGTAGATGAGGGTCGATAAGTTGGGTTAGGGCCTATACAGCGATTAACCTCCTCCCTGGTCTGGCACTCCCCTGACGTCACTGTCCGCTGCAGGAGTCGAGTGCTCACGCGTCGATCGCCAGGTCCAAGTGCTGGTGCAGGGTACGCCGGTTGTTCCGCTACTGTCCACCGCGGGGAAGCAGGATTTAAGGTGTACGTGAAACCCTGTAATGCGCAATAAGCGAAAGCATTACACACTGGCCGTAGACGGTGAGCACCCACAGCAACGTTTACTAGGGAAGCACTAATATGTAGATGTGTTGCTGTGGATGTTCACTATCAGATACGGAGATGACATTGATTTCGGTTAATTAGCCGTTAATTTAAACATTTTAAAATATACAATGTAAACTAAATTTTAATATGAAATAATGATATAATCCAAAAAATGAGGGTAGAACTACAAGGAGAAAACAAGTAATGAGCGTCTAATGGCAACAAGGATAGGCAAGAACACAAAAGAAAAGATCACCAAGCAAAGCGAAAGAACCCGTTACGGTTTGCTAAGCTACTGGCTAATTTAAATTGTGCAACACTTACCCAATCGGGGTTTAATTCACACACACAGAATATGATGGTAGGAGTAATAGACAGTATAATATTACTGTATTTAAGTAAATTAAGTGTCGAGGGAACGGTAGGGACGCCTTTAACAAAATCTTAATCGCGATCACGATATTATTATGATAGTGCGCGTGGAAAAGATTGACGTGCGCTCGCCTCGACAACCAGAATCGTCCTGCCGGCGGCGACGTGGAAGCGTTCTGTCATATGTACTTTGCCCCCGAGCCGAGAACAAAGGAACTGGTTTCTCGTGGGTGCCTAAAATGTCGCTTGCTTTCATACGTGCGTGGTGATAAACTGTAGCTGGCCAGAAGTCTGATTTGACGCGTTCATTATTAGTTTAATTTTTATTTTAACATTATTTTTTTTATTATTATTATATTATTAAGTATTTTATTATTATCTTTTATTTAGAATTAAGACATGTAACAATTAATGTTACAATTGACCTAAGTAAATCATCCGCAAAAGGAAACGCAAATCCTCTACTTATGAGATTTGCGAGTAACGTCAGCAGACACAAGCACAAACATCCAATAACGACGCAACATAACGTACGGTATGCAAAATAAATAAACAACACGAATATTAAAATAAAATCCGATAATACGCAGATATTATATTTTTATATTGACGTGGTACGAGTACGTTTTGAATAAAATTAATTATACTAACAATGCCGAACCGTTCATTAAACGGGACGTTTTGTTTATTTTTACTTGATATTCTGCTTAAAATATTGCTCTGATTCTCAGATCGCGACTTTTAAAAGCGCTGTGTTAATTAGCACGTGCCCTGGATTCATTCGAAACGAATCAGTTATATTACGACATATTAATAGTTTCTAATATTAAATAATTATGCCATTATCTTCTTATTACTCGGTAAGTTAAGTATGAAACTAAAAAATAACAAAATGCCTAAGGATTCAAAATGGTGCTACGCGCTACGAGCCATGAGGACCAAGAAGTGCTACGTGCTACGGGAATGTCAACTTCGTAGCGCGTAGCACTTACCATTATTTTTTGTTTTATTTATATTAGTTGTAATAGGAGAATCGTTATGTTTGGAAAACGGTATAGTAAATATGGTAGGCATATTAAAGAATAATAAAATTATGAATCTAAAATAATTGTGTCATGGAAAATTAATAAAATTCAGAAATGTCTACTATTTCCTTTAGACTTTGACTCACATTTAATTACTTAAATTTAAAATTTTCTGAAGTTATAGATAAAAATAATAATTCATAAATTTATAATAATTTATTACTTAGGTATTTATTTTAAAAAGTGGTTGTAAGGCATCAAAAATACTAACGTTAATTATTTTACTCAATGTAGGATTAATGGATATGGCCGATAATAGCGTATTCATTCTAGTCTTCAGATCTTTCGTCACTTTCAACAAGTACTTTATGTACTGTCGTTGGCAGGTGAGCGTGGTACGTCACTTCCAGCTCATGGTCACACGTGGATGCATGTACATTTCCATAAACATTGGATAACATCTCCATGAAAATTAATCACTTTATCTGCAGCCAGTATCCGAAGCGGCGGGCGGCACATGCACATGCGCCTGTCTATTGATGCTAGAGCCAAGAGTGATGCAGTATGATTTATTGTGACGGTACTTCAATGGTAGACTAGTGGTACTTTATTTAAATCGAGGGTATATTGAAGGATTGTATTTAATGGTCAATAGTCAAGTGGTCTAAAAAATTGATCGAATCGAATCGATATTTTTTTGCTTTGAAATACTCATAATATTGCCATACAAAATCAATTCATTTTGACAGCTCATAGAATGTCAATTGATTCGTAACCTATTGATTGATAGACAGTTTCCCGCTAAACGTAGTCCTGTCCCAAACCCTCAAGTCCTTACCATCCAATTTATTACCGTCACCTCTCTCCCACGACCCCGTATAATCTCCGACTGATCGTAGACGCTAGATAAAGCTTCTACATCATAAATACACGACGCTCATAACATGTTTATATCTCACGTCGGCTCGGGGACATCTCGGAGACGGCGGCGGTCGCGGATGACAGATTGCTCGCCGCGTTTGAACTAACTACTCTTCATCATCATTTGCCGTTTGCTTCTTGGGACACTGACATTAGTTTAGTTGACTGAAGGGATCTTATTTTCATTGTAATGGGAAATTATGTAGTTGGCGAGTACTACTAGGTCCTACCTAGGTACTCGTATGAAGATCTTTTTGATGCTGTCTACATCAGTGGTTTACAAGGTTGATAGGATCATAAGCCAGGCATAGATTCAGGGATAAATCTAGGGTCTCCGTCTTTTACTTTTTTGATCTAAAGTAATCTAGACTGTTTAGTGTGTCTATACGATCGCGTTTACATTCGCTAATATGTCAATTTGCATGGAATAATTGTATTTCCCATTATTGTCACTACATATACGTTAACATTTCAGTGTCAATCGATGAGGTAGGTACGAAAACTCGTACTCGTGCTACTTTCCTAGTTGTTCCTCAGTTCGAAACTCATCGCACGTTTTACGAATATTATCAAAGGTTGACATGTTTTTATTTTATCTTTAAATATTTACAACAGCAGCTGCATCGTAAAATGTTTCCCTTCATAATTTGACAGAGGAAAACATACATTAATCATTTCTTTTCACACATAGCTATTAGAGTGAATCATAATAAACATAAATAATATTTGACGGTGTTTTTATTACTAAGTGACCTTTCTTCTGTATTCTTTAACTCCGGGAATCTGTTTCCCTAATGACAAGCCGACAAAGCGATTAAGGGCTAAAATCGAATATCTTATAACGGCTTGTTTGACAGTCAGGTGCTTGCATGACACTCTGCTGTTCTTGCTTCAGACAAGTTATAGGTAGGACTAGCATCCACTAGTCCAGTGATTGACTTCATCCGCGTGAATTATAGTTTTCAGCGATGTAGCCTAACTTACTCCTTATATTATCAGCTGAGTCTCGTTAAAATCGGTCCAGCCGCTGAGGAGATTAGCCTGAAGAAACCGACAGATAGTTACCTAGTCATTATTTTCAAGCTGTTGTTTTGATATAAGTATGTACCATATAAACATGCATACCTTGCAAATAGACACATTCTCTTTATTTATTTGTATAGAAGAAGTTGAAACAAGTAGCAACTATCTCATCATCTTCGACCAAGTCTACACATTCCTACGATAGTTGTTTCCATGGTAACCTAAAACCGCACAGCTAGAAACACACAACAGCCCAGTAACTGCACTCCATACGTTAATGCTGTGATCAATTCTGTTTGTTTGACACATCACAACGTTCCCGAAAACACCATAGTATTTGTTTATACTTTCCAAAGGAAAACACCGATTAAATGGGAACTTTGAGCGTGCTGTGATGCCGACCAAATGCCTCGGACAATATACCCAATGGCCAGTTTATTTGAACGCATTGGCAAACATTCAACGCCAAAATTTTGATTTACATTAAGCTTAAGGTTATGATAATATGGGAGATTGGATTTCTTGAACGTACGCACGTTGGTCGGTAATAAAATGGTACGTTTGTGTTTATTTGACTGTATTTTCAATTTCTGTATTGAGATCGTCATGAAATGCAGTGTAAAACTGTTTGTAATAAAAGTTGGAAGTTTTACGTGGGATTTTGAACAAGAATATAAAATTTACTTGTACAAATGTTGATGGGCTGTTCAGTAAAAGCTTTATCGTGCTCTTGGAATGGTAAGGAAACTCTTGAAATGCGATGTATCTACTACATTAGTAGTATTAAGTACTTAAGTTGACGTAGGTGCTGGTTCTCTATTTTGTCACCTAACTTTTTTATGCATAATTTAAAGTGCCATAACTTTTTTTGTCCTAATCATCATTTGTCCGAATGATAACTTACTCGAACTTAATATCATATAATATCACATGCCATAAAATTGAAATCCCTAAATATAATGTGTCATAAATCCGTTTGTCATAAATATTACAATCAATAATATACAAAAGACATAAAGCCTTTTTCGATAAAAATTATAAATCCTAAATTCAAATTACATAACTCTTTCTTAAAATAATAATATTCTTAAAATATTTTTAGATTTTAGAATTTTATTTCTATCGTTTTTGCAAGCAAGCCAGCATGCAGCATGCAAGCAAGCAAGCAGCAAGCAAGCAGCATGCAAGCCAGCATGCAGCATGCAAGCAAGCATGCAGCATGCAAGCAAGCATGCAGCATGCAAGCAAGCATGCAGCATACAAGCAAGCACGCAGCATGCAAGCAAGCAAGCAGTATGCAAGCAAGCGTGCAACATGCAGCAGGCATGGTTTCTGTCACGGCTCCGGCGCTGCGGGGCTCCGGCGCTCCCATGCGAGCTTATCGTCGCAGATGATTTCACGCTCGCGTTCCTCAGCTCGCGGGCCGCCTTGCCCCTCCGCGCCTACGCGATTTTAAATTACACTCTAGGGGTAGGGCAGACAAGACTACGTGGAGTCGGTTTCGCAGCGATTCGTTTCTGTCACTAAAACCTAATTTTTTGCAAATGTTTTAGGACTAAAAAAAATATTATAACTGAAGATTCGGAATAATACACATTATTTAACGCAATACTTAGGACATATGACTTTAGGTCATGTAAAATTAGGAGCTTCAAATATTATAGTACTCGATATTATGACAGAATACTTTTAGAACTAAAGATAATTATGTTACACAAAATTTCAGGATTTTTAACATTATGGTTACTGAGGTTTATATCAAACGTGTTATAGATAATGATTTTCGGACAAACAATTTTAGGAGATGTAAGGGACTCCCGTAGGTGCTAGGTAAGTTGGTACTTAGGTGTCATAAAATACAAAAGCGAAAGGTCATTTAATCACTGACTAAACAAGAAAACTACTACAACTATGAGGCGACGATGATTTCCACGCGGGCAAAATCGCGGAAAAATACCACAGTGCTAGTAATGGTAATGATTCTGTCAGAATCAAGATTTTAGCATCTGAGATAAAAGGAACTCTTCCATTTCATCTGTAGCCCATCTCACCAGAAGATTTAACGAAGTCGTAACGTTTCAAGCCGGAAAACGTGTTACAGAATAATTTACAACGCACGAAAAGTCAACATTTTAAACAGAGCAATGATGCACGATCATCCAGCCTCTTTGTTGCTGACTTTACGGCCATAAACAGAAGCTATTGATGTTCAACTGTTCAAGATAAAAAAGAAATCCAAAATACCCGCGACATGTTTTCAAACAAAATTATATGAAGCTTTTAGTTTTCTTATGATCGCCCTTGGCACATTATGTTGTAGTTGCAATCGATTTATCATTTAACTTCTAGATTTTTCGTGTTTTGACGCATGTATAAATAGGTACCTCTACCTCGGAGGAAGAAAATAGGCTCATGATAAAAGAAAACTTCGAATACAATCACTGTACGTGCGTAGCTATCCGGTTTGGCAGATATTCTTTTATCCAGAAAACTTTATTCCTATTGAACGAAGCGATCTGAAGAGCCCCATTTGCTTTCTAAACATAGCTGACGTTACTAGAATCTCTAAACAATGACAATGTTTGAATTTCTACTCTTTAGCACTGATTATTATTACAACCTAGATTCTCAGCTGCGTAGGTACATTTCTAGTAAACACTCGTTCAATTCATTAGAATGGCGAAAAGCTTTTACACTAAAAAATTAAGAAAAGCAAATAGCGCCAGCCTTCCTTTCCATTTTTCACCTCGGTTCCCATATTTAATTATTAACGGTTGGTAAATATAACGTTTCGTAACGGAGCGATTTCTCCGCGTGAAATGCATGACACATTAAATTAAATTGAGAGTAGTACAGGAATTTAGAAGCGTGCCTTTTAACAAAAGCTTGAAGCAGTTAATTTTAAAACGATTTTGTGTATGGCACGACGAATTTGATTTCGTTGCGCTTGAGTAGAAGATGCATTTTCTTGTGGATGATTTATTTATTGAAGAAGAGGTCTCGTAGTGCCCTAATTAAATGCCTGATTAATACAGTCCTCTTAATTAGAGTGAGTTTTAAAAAAGAAATGACATCCTACTACTATTATAAAGGCGAAAGTTTGTAAGTATGGATGTATGGATGTTTGTTACTCTTTCACGCTTAAACGGCTGAATGGATCTGGATGAAATTTGGCACAAAGATAGATTATAGTCTGGAATAACACATAGGCTACTTTTTATCCCGGGAAAATGTACGGTACCCGTAGGATAACACATCAACTGTGACGCGGACGAAGTCGCGGGCAGAAGCTAGTAGAAAAATAAATCTAAAGTTTCACGCTGACATGTTCTGTCGGCCATGACAGTTAAAAATTAATACGAATTCATAATTTTCGGAATCTCACACGAGTTACGTAACACTTTTTTTTATTACATCTTAATGATGTTCAGGACAGTAAGCTGTTAATCCATCACGACTTGTTCTCTGTTTATTGTGATCTCAAAGTATTAGAGGGTGATAAAGGAATTATATTATTCGGTTAGACAGCTGCATCCATCTGTCCGCACTGTTAATATCATTTAATAGCGATCGTCAATCCGTCTGCCAAATGTACATAGCTAGTCTTGCAGCATTTGCATTGTTTTAAATATAGAGCTAGACAATGTATAGAACCAATATGATCTTTGTCGCGGATTAGATTATGAGGACTAAAGTTCAGCTGTACCATAACCATTAACTACGCATAGGTACTGCCTTCCCAAACTAAAAAATATTGAGCAAAAATAAATATTGGGAAGTGACTTTTATTTATTTATGGTGTGAAAAATCATTGTTCAAAATAACGCACGCATAACATTGTGCTTAAATAAGGGGTGCATGCAATAATACAGGTGTCATAGGGGTATTCAAATGTTAGTTAGAATATTTCAAACTGTTTTTTGTGAAAACGTTAGAACTTTGATAGCCCCATGTATGGTCAAGACAAAAAAAAATTGTAATCATGAGAGTCAGCTCTCGGCTTCTTCAAGTGTCTTTTTACACTCAATATATTCACCTACCAGCCGGTAATTAAATTAAAGTTATAAGTTTTTAACAAATGAAGATTTAGTAAACCGACAAAAATCTTTTTTTGAAAACGTTATTTTTCCAAGATGTGTTCTGAAACCATGTTGTACTGTTTACGTACATTAGAATCTTTTTATTCAGCGTGATTCATGATCTCCACTCGAGCTACATTGTTGTTAAAGTTTGCGACACCGAATATTTCCGGAGAGATACGGGACTCGAATGAAACAGCTGTGACCCATTATATACACGAGATGTGTGTATCAACATACTCAACATGTTGTGTTCTGTTGCAGGAGACAGGCGGCCATTATGAACAAGAAGTCTCATAAGAAAAAGGTTGGTGGCTTTACTTTGTTTTTTGTTTGAGAGATTATGGTAAAAGACATGACTAGGGTTTCTTTTAGTTCTTTTTGTTCCGTTTTGTTTAAATTAAATATTGATTGGGCTATGTTAAAAATAAATAAAAACTATGGTGCATGATAAAATTAATGCACAATAGTTTTTTTACTAAAACGAACTATTGTGATTAGTACAATAACGTGTAATTATGACCGACCTTTTTGCGTAATGAACTGTGGTACATAAAGGCTTTTTAGAGAGAAAGGGGAAAGAGAAAGACTAGGTGGTAAGAACTAGGTAAGTTCGTACTTCAAACAAAAATTTGGTGTCTGTGTGACATCCTTATTCTTTGTCTTTGCGAGTCAATGGTTCAAGCAAATACTTTTGATTTTACTTGCTTACATTACACATAAATAATATTTCGAAAGCCAGTCTAGTAAAGGCCATTCACAATTGAGCATAAAAAACAAACAAACCAAGGATTATCCCACCACACAATTCCAATTTCAAATCAGCGAGACAAAGTGCCAGTGCCACACACGAGCACCTCGCAATTTGCCCCTCGCGCGGCGGCGGCATGCCAGCCATATGCCAGCCACTATCGGCACGTCGGCACTTGGCACCGCCGCCGGCGCTGGCAGCCGCGACTCTACCACTGATTGATAACGTGCTGATATTGAGATTTGAACTGAGTTGGAGAGGGGTATTGTTAAGTTGTAGTAGCTGGTGACACTACGGTAGATCTGCAGTTAGAATTAGGATGATTATCGAAGAATTTTAAAACTTGTGTTCCTATGCATATTATGTTGCTTCAGAAATATTGATATTCGATCTCTATGTTATTTTTGGCTTTCTAAATTCTAAGGAAACCATAATATGTACTAACAATATAGGTTATTATAAAACGAAAAGTTAATTTCCAGTTAGTTTCCTTACACTGCATGTGCCACTTAAAGTTAAAAGATAACTCCGAGAATTATCATAGTCCTATGTATCGACATTTTGTGATTTATTAAGTTCATGTTACCAACTGAATATTTAGAGTAACATTTTTGGCGGAACTGAGCCTAAGTCGAATTAGTACTTTAAATGTTTTAGTGTTGTATTCAATCCAGAATTAAGTCTTTAAAATCGTGTTGGGCTAGATTGCATCACACTAGACAAGCAGTACCAATAATAAACGTTGGGCTCGTCAATCTCTCTCGTGTAATCAGTCAGCTGTCACCTTCATTCAGCTCGGTCGTCTGCCCATCTATCTGGACCAGAATGCTGGGAATCGAGCCGTCAATTAATCGAGATGAGTCGAGATGCGAGATGCAAATCAATTTTCAATCGATGATACACTAACTTTCAGTTTCATTTCTCGGAAAATAAGACGGTTTGTTTACACTGTAATCTTTTAAGTGCAATTTGTTTTCACTTTTTATTGGTATTTATAGCTTATTGGCGTCGTATGTAATTCGTACTATTATTGCCGCATGTATGAAAGACCATCAATTTAGAACCGACTGACCGATCTGGCTGATTTTGACGTTGTATTTTGTAATTGTTAAGACAAGGTTTAAAAGCAAGAAATGTATAAAATATATTTTTATTGAAATTCTCCGCTAATGCCGGAAATTGGTACATTTTTTAAGTTGTTTTTTTTTTTGGTTATTCAGAACCTCCTCCTTTTTTGAAGTCGGTTAAAAAAATATGACGTGTTAGTAAATTGCACCCGTGCTAAGCCTGAGTGAGGCGCCAGTAGAATATGGTTGTAGATGCCAAGACACAGGGTATCACTAATCCGCCTGCCAAATGACGAGAATTCTTCTGCATATCAATGTCCACGTAAACTGTGATGGTTATGGCAATGACCTGTTATAATATGCCAGGCCATCAAAGGATAGAAATAATGCTTACTATTTTAAGCATAGTTTTTAGCCAAAAGATTGAGCAGTAACACACATCATAATTTCAGGCAATAGACGTCCACTGCTGGACATAGGCTTCCTCTAAGGATAGCTACAATGACCTGCGCGGGTCGCATCCAGCTCTTTCCCGCGACCTAACCTAAGACACACTTAAATCAACCTTTCATTTTGACTGAATTTGAATAATATTCATTGCGATATTTACGTTATCGAGCTGTGGAACTTTTCAAAAATATAAAGCAATGTACTTATTTAAGTTAAAATCTTGCGGAATGGCAATTGTGCTATATAAATGAGCAATTACATGGCAATTACCCTGCTGGTATTCTCCCATAATTTTTTCAACTTCTTTATCATCCAATCAGCCGAACGATGTCCACCGCTGGAGATAGGCCTCCTCTAAAGACAGCCACAATCAAGTAACTTAAAAGATAAAAAATACATATAATATTTTTTACGACATTATACATTTATCCATCTCTTGATGGTTACCCCTAATGGCATTAAATCAGTATTTACGAGTAATCAAGTTATTTTTATCTCTGTATCTAATTTTAATTGGACTGGACTATTTTAACAAACCCGCCAACCTCGGTAATTAATCTAAATATAAGTTCATTTTGGCATCATAAGATCAATTAGCCCTTGAGGTTTTGAGATAACAAGGTGGGTTATTTCAGTCGGCAGCCACTGCGATGCAATCCGATATTAATGTTTACATCAAAAATGCATTCCAGGCGGTTCTGAAACTCTGTACTTTATTTTATCCTATCTGTTCGTAAGTTAATCAAGATTGATTATATTAATTTGTGCTGCCAATTGCAGATAAATATGTTAATGAAATAGTCAAAGTGCTAACACTTATTTCCATTAGAAGACATTATAAAAACTGAATGTACATCGTTGCCTCTTCCAAAAGGTAGTTTTGGTGTGGAGAAGAATGGGCAAGAAACTCCATCAATATTTTTAAACAGAATCATACAGAATTACACGTGAATGCAATGTGCCCTACATAAAATCGGATAAGGATAATATGGACGGCCCTCTTTGTATTGCAGAGGCGCTTGTCCTGGGATGTAGTTTAGGCAACTGATGCTTAGGCATTTTATCACATGCTTCAAGACCTCTACATCAATCCTGAGTTACATATGTTTCTTGAAACAACTTGATAAACTGTAGCTGTTAAAATTCCGTAACATTAATTTAGACGTTTTATAGCTACGCGGTGGTTTAACTGTTATGTTTAATGCGGCGTGTTGTACCGAGGTGTCATGTCGTTATTTGGCACCAACTTGTCATGACATCATATGCGAACAAGTAACCGACTTTATTTTAACTCGTTATCGCTTCGGACATAAGACTCGGGACACGATATTGTTACTATTCTTGCTTTTACAACGGGTAAATACCTATATGCTCTATGCAGCGTCTCATTTGGACGTACCTACCTAATGGAGAAGGCTGTTATAAATAGGTAACCTGAAATATTTCTAATTAAGGGTTTTCTATTTGCAAGGGTCACACTCACACGGGCGGTTAGGTTTTGTGTTACCCTATCCCTTACGTATATCTTTTTCGTTTTAAGAAAAAAATAAAATTTTCAAAACATTTTATTATATTAAAAGTGTAATAAAAGAAAATCGACTACGTCAACCGCCGGCAGCTCACTTCAAAATCTACTCATGATTTGGAACAACAATGTGATCAATGGCGATTAATGGACGACCCCTTGGCGCATTCGTGGAATGACTATTACAGTGTCTAGAAATTACAAGCATTCAATGCGCAACAAAACATAATTAGATTTCGCGATAGAGTCAAGGATGTTATAAAAGAAAGAAAAGTGACAATTACGATCACTGTCATCCTATGTGATATAGCTGATACTAAAGACGAGCACAAAATAAACAGACCTCAGAATGCAGAGAACTGAAATCAATCCTTTTACTATTTAACAGACAAATATGACAAACAAGACAGTAATAATAATCCATTTACGAAAACAAACAGTATTTACTACTTTGTCCATTAAAACATAATGCACCGTACACTATCATAATTCACGTCGCGGCGCGACAGTTGGCGTGGTGCCCGATCGTGTCTCCTACATGACACGCCGTCGGTGTGCTGTCGCGCAGAAACAATAGGCCGATATCGTACCAGCAGAAATAGAACTCGATTAATATGATCGTCTTGACGATGTGAGCTAAGCTGTGTGTTTAGGCAGAAGCGAAAAAACAAAAGATGTAGGGCAAATGGAAAAGTGAGTTGGATCTCGATTTACCATAGAATGGAAGAACGACTTCTGGAATTAATGTAAGTGTATGCAATTCCAAGTTGCTCTAACTAATCAATCTTTTATTCCCCCAATGAGGGCTTGTCTAGCCTGGGGCCTGGGGCTTGTCTTCCAAAGGGTACCGTAAAGAATGCGTGTAAAAGGAAAATTTTGTCCTCTGTCTGGTCTCTTGAGAATTTGAGATGTAAATATCAGAAATAGTCCCGTGACGTCACTAATTAGGCCACGGCCATGTTTTGCAAATACATAACGACGAGAACATTAAGTACTTATCTCCCCATTATCTTGGAGATCAAAATAATGTGTACTGTGACGTCAGTGGCCATGTAGACCTAGATTGCCGCTGTAACGTTAACCGATCGAATGTCAAACATCCATCTTTATGATTGACGTGCAATTAAGTCGGTTTCCGGTTGCTGTGGGATGCTTGACTATAAATAAACATCCCCATCTTCTAAAACCATGATTAGATAAAGATAAAAACTGGTTTGGTTACGTGTACTTTTTAACAAAAAAGGAACATAAAGATTTTGTAAAGGGAGATACTTCAGAAGAGAAGAAGAAAGAGGATACTAATGTTTTTAGAACAGAAGATTCAGTTATTATAATGACAAGTAATGTGTCCCATATATCATATTCCTAAAAGCAATATACGCTATCTAATTAGCAGAAACACAACGTCACAATGTTCTTCTACTAAATTCCATTTCTTCTAGATACACGGGCTTTGACTAATGTATTTATAAATGAGGGTAGTTAGTATCAATATCGCGTGTCTAGTATAATTAGCACATTCGTCTGTCCGTGCCGCGTCTGTCAATAGGCGCCGGTCACTGATGACAGCCCATCAGCTGTGCGTGAAATGGCAAGTCCCCGATAAACAAAACATAATGTAATTTAGAATTGTATGAAAATGGAGAAGTTGGTCGAGACTTGGCTGCCATCACAGCTGTTCTTCTCCTAGTACAGCATTATCTCAGAAGCCTGCTTGTCATAAGCATCTGCCAAGTTATCTCTGTCCTATGCTTATCTAAGCTGTCTTTTCGTATGCACTCATTATTGTGACAAAAGAAAATTTTTATATCTGTCTCTCTTTCTTTCGTTCTTTATTTCTCTCCCTCTCTCTTTTTCCCTTTTTCCTCCTCTCTTTCTTTCTTTCTTTCTTGCTTTCATCTCTTATTTGTTTTATATCTATATCAAGTTGATTGCAAAATTTAGATACTTCTACCTGCCTACTCTATTGAACCATAAAATGTTTTCTCAAATCGGTTACGAGTTGTCACCTAAGAAATGTATGGCCTTTGAACGCCAAAAGTAAACTGAACCTACAAGATTTTCCCAACCTTTACAAAGGGTTCAAAAATACATCAAACCCGAAACGGTTTAGTACAGATAAATCGCTTATCGACGGCTGTATGTAAATAACGTTATAAATTGAGCTATTTTCAGTTGCTAGGCGATTCATAACCATACATTTGTAGGTAGATAAAGTATTAATGGATTCCGGATCTTAGACGGACGTACATCTATCGGCTCATAAAAGAGGAATGTGGAAGTATAAATCTCAACCCACACAAAAATAAAGCTCCTATCATATCATCGATCCATCACATCGTGAGGAGATCGTGTGAGGTACACTCAGAAGCTGAACGTGATCTAATCTTTATCTATCTATTCATAAACCTGAAGACTTTTTCTGTACGTTTATTAAATCTAGCAAATCTTTGGAAATACCAGTAGGATTGGATACATTCTTTGTATATCATAACCATGTTCATGAGGTATAGGCTATATAACATCACGTTATGACACACGAGAGCAGAGCAGTAACCTAAGATGTAACTAAACGCGGGTTAAAAATGCCACGTGGATGAAGTCGCGGGCAGAACCTAGTTTAATAACATTACGAACAGCAACACTCGATCTAGTACTATAATCCAGCGTCATAAACACCCGAATACAGTTATGTGCATATAAATCATAACTCTTAGATCTTTAGGCTTTTACGAACTAAATAAAATGGTGAGAAGATCCACTCCAAACAAAAGTAGGGGAGCTCGAGAGCGGATTTTGGGAATTGCTGAAGCGCGGAAGATTAATATAGAGGAGGATATCTTGAACCCTATTGAAAACCTCCATCATTATTGGTCGGTCGGAGCAAAGACAACTTGTTTAGGTGGGGATTCGGTGACGGTAGTGACTTGAGCTGTTTGTGCGGTATAGCACAAACGATGGCCCACCTCACATCGTGTCCTGCGTGCCCTAACAGCTGCACGCAGGAAGATTTAATGGCTGCCACCGACAACGCAGTCAAAGTGGCCAAATTCTGGGCTGCAACAATATAGTATGCCAACGGTATAGTTTGTCATCGAAACGCTAAGAAGAAGATCATTATTAGTTCTGTAATAGGAATACTTGAGCGCGACATGTTAAGATAAAGTGGGTGGATTACATGCTGAAAAGTACGCAATTCAATAATCTGACGATTTGAACGATAAAATCAGGTTTTGAGGAGATAATAAGGTATATCCTATCGTTCTATTATTATAAACGCGAAAGCTTGTGAGGATTTTGTCATTATTTCAAACTTTAACGACTGAAAGAAATTAACTGAAATATAGCGCCTATAAATATATGGGAGCCATATTTCAGACCAAAGGCAAAGGGTATCCCTGGTTGTCACCCAGTTATCTTATAATATGTGCTAAGCTAGATCAATAACTTTTGTGTTCCTGTTGGATAGTTTATTGAAACGTGCGATAATATAAATTATGCACAATTATGTGAAAATGCGTGGAAAATCCTATGTAATAAAATAAGTAGGTAATAAAATAAGAATGAAATAGACAATATTGACAACTATATGGTTTTATCTTTCCTCTCCCAGTTTGGTATATTTTCCCCGTTCCCGTGTTCATATCAGTCATTGCAAGAAGTAAGAAGACCTTCTGAATGATCCCTTCAGTGGTATCGTGACGTACACAAAGATCAAATTCAAGACCACTTTCTATCTTTAGAAAGATATCATAAATCATACCGCAATTAGAATATCGTGAGATTTTTGATTCCGACTTTATGATGTGATAAATGTATCGCTGTTAGGTATTGGGGTAAGTAGGACAACATGGTAAAATATTGGACTTCGAAGAGAAATATGATGATCTGTGGAAATATCAACAGCACCGTTGCTAGGTGAAGTCTCTGATTCATGTAAATGTAAAAGTTCTTCAAATACTAAGTTCTTTTCGGAAAATAATCGGTTGGCTGCATGCTGCCAGCCTTTTGAGCACTTGTCCCATTGACAATCATGTGTGTGCCTTTTTAATGGCCATCATTATCATCATCTTCCTGCCCATGTTACTTGGGGTCGGCGCAACAAGTATTCTAACATAGTCTGAAATCTGCAATTCGCTTTGGGCCATGGCCATTACTTGTACCGTCTCTGTATGCAAAGAGAGCTTTACCTTTTGTTCTGCAATAATAGGCTGATATAATTATTTTAAACGTTATACATATAGCATTATAAATTTATACCTAGATACCAAGGTGCCTGTATCAAATGACCTACAGGCGACCAATTTTGTTGTTACATACACTAAAAAGTGTCTGCGTTACTACGGACATCAAAATAGCATTTCCACAAAGAATTTGCAACGACTGCATAAGAGTACGATTCTTTGATACAATTTCATTTCAACAGTCACGTTTGTGGATCTCTCGCTACACGACAAAAACAACAAAATGTTCGACCGTTCATACTCTTAATGTTTATTTTCTTCGATGCTAAGCCAACCGTGCGATATGATAAAAGAATGCTCACAATATACAAGCGTAGTAATGAGAATTATTGTGTCGTTGGCACAACGCCATCGTTTGCCAATTAAAATTATATTTGGCGTTTTTTGGCACGGGATTATCGTAGTTTTGTTTCACGTTTTGTCAACGTTTTGATTTGACGCCCTCGTAAATAGTGTTAGGGTTTAGCTAGTGCTAATAAAGATTTTATACTCAGCAGGAGTTGTGGAAAATTACAAAATTGATTTTCCGCTTTTTACTCCGAGACGCAAAACGTGAGGAAAGGCATCTTAGATTATGAGTAAACAAGGATTAAGTTTAGTATCACATTTCGAAGGAAAATAACAAGATAAAATATTATAAAAACCGGACAAAAGCCTTTTCTTATACAGAAAAGGCATGAGCTAAGGGGGAATGAAGATTTCAGACTTATATAAACTTTTAAGCTCCTAAGGTGTCTTCAAGATAATTTTCTTCACCGAATTCAGAAATGTACAAGATAAACATAGAAAGTGCTCATGAATTGAAAAAATCACATTGGTACTTGACACGTTTCAAATACTAATACCAAAAAATATAGTTAGCACTGGACAGACAGAACCACAGACATACTGCAATACTACTATCGAGTATAAAGTAGTTACGATTTGAACTGAATCCAACACTCGTTGGGAACAATAGTGGAGCAGGCTCAGTTATTTCTAAACGGGTTAACTTCTGCCAAGAATAATAGCACCAATATCACAAATAAGCATTCGCAATGTTTAGTTTTTTATCAAATCGATATAGAGTTAGCAAATAAATAGTTACAAAGATAAAAGCAGCTGTTATATTTCTTTCAAATTAATCTGTCGCTCAAGAAACCGAGGGTTACTCTTTCAAATTATCAGTTTACCGCCCTTTGGGGTTATATCTTAATGAAGGCAATGATACTTTTTGGTGCTGTAAACAACTACGGTAAGGTTATTACTAGGTACCCACTGACTACTGTGTTAATCTTCCATAGAGTTTTCTGAAGGCAAAGTATAATAATATACGAGCAGAGCTGTAATGTACAGCAGAAACTCAAAGGTGAATATGTACACCAAATGATACGACTACCGAAACCCAAAGCTGCAAGAACAAAATAAATAAAATATTGAAACAAAATCGTTGTTTCTTTAAAATCTTAATACATCACATGTGACTTGATTTATGAACTACTCCGCATTACTCATATTTTTAATCTCTTCAGCAATCTCAGTTGACAACTATCATTTATTTGAAAATCACCACGAATTAGTGATACCAAACGCTGCAAATGTTTAATGGGTGAAAGTAAATATTGAAAATGTGGTATAGCCACACGTTTGATGAGTATCGTGTGATGTATTGGAAGAGAAGGCATGGACGTAGAGTAGCTACGTGCCGGAATATTACGATCGCGGGATGAGCAGAATGAGGAACAAAGCAAGAAGCTTAGTGCAGCAGAAGATTAACACTTGTTAAATGGTATTTTATAATAGACCTCTTTGATTAAATCCTTCAAGTAGATAGCTACTTAGGAAGTGCTTCAAATTCATATTTCGAAGATACCTAGTCGTTTTTTTTTTTTTAATAAACTGAAGCTGACGAGTAACAATATGAGAATACACCCGATCATTAAATACAAAACACGCAATTCCCGGAATTGCTCTCATATCAATTATCACAGCAGTAAAATGTATCTTAGAACACATTTGCACAATTTCTTCACACTTTATTATATTTATTGGTATAGAAATACCGTGTTTGCTGTGCGTATTATAAATTCCTCGGGGAATAAAACTAGACATTAATACATTGTCACCAAGACGGAATTAGAACCCATTGAGAAACGTGAATATTAGGAACATGGCGGGGATATAATATGTAGAAGTAAGAGAAAGCTGTGAAGCAATCTTTAATATAGAGATTTTTTCCGAGAAGAGCAAGTTTAATCTTTAGTTTTAAATACAACGGATCGATCAAAATAGATAGATCTTAGACTAACTAATGATAAAATATAAGGGCGCTTATGGGGCAACAAAAAAACTCGTCTGCATCGTTGTTAATGGAACAAGTGCTCAAGAGGCTGGCATCATTGCCACGTTGTATGACAATGCTATGCTTTAGCCTAGGACTTTTTCCTTCGTTTTGATTAGATAACAAGAGGCAATAGTGAACTGATAACAGCACTGTTAGGACTGTTCTTATGGATTTGGAAAAATCATATGAAAAGCTCTACCAACTATTGAATTGGTGAGAATCTTAGTAAAAAACTGGCATGCAACAAAATTGCATAATTATCTTGCGTATGCGAATGCATACGCAAGATATGCAACTTTGTTTATAATTATTCCATTGTTTCTTGTACACATGCTGATTACAGATACAGATTCTGTCTCCAAATGAAGGAATCATTTAGAGACAGTTTCCCATCGCAAGGTTCAATTTCAATTTTCATGGACAGGTATATAAGAATTGATGCCAAACAAAACTCCAAATAACGTTGTAAGCAGTAATCGTAATTCTATCTAACAACTAGTTTAATATCTCGTAGAACATGTATATTACAACAATATTTTACACGCTAATTACAACGTAAGTCGTTGTAGTCTCCTTCACACCAGTTTCAAGACGTTTTCTATTATCTTGTGAAGAATGTTTCCGGTGTGTAATGGGTTTTAGTGGCCTGTCAGTCGCTTGGTGGACTGTGACGACGTTTGTTATTCCTATTGAAACAGCAGTATTTATCATATTTATCACTAATTTCAGCCTGCGACTTCAGCTGCGTAGTTTCTTGCTCGTGATATTTTGCATCTTTGGTTCTTACTCCGTCCGCTCCCATATGACGTACCGTAATGTTATAAGTATGTGTTCTATTGCTCATGAATTTGGCTATCAAATACAAATAGTTTTTTTTTCAATCCAACTGATATTATTTCCAAACATTAGTGCTTTTAAACAAACAAAAAAACTCTTCAGATTTGTTATATTAGTATGGATTGAGAGTCTCAATCTATACTAATATAACAAATCTTTGTATAAATATGTAAATATTTATTATTTACCATATTTATCGTTTGAGAAGAATTTGGTGGATTACTGAAGGCGCTCGCCCGCCTTTCATGCATGAGGTTCGATACCGGCCAAGTACCGGTGTGACTTTTTCAATTCATATGTATTTTCTCACTTTATCTTGGAAATCACTGACATTTGTGAAGGAAAACATCGTGTGGAAACCTGGTCTGAAATCGCCAGTTCGCCTTAAGGATGGTGACCAAAACTCGTGTATTGTCTGTATGAGAAGAGGCTTTTGCAGCAGTGGGACAATAATAGATTGGTAGTACTTATGCATATGTAAGCGCTGCACGAGACACTCTATCGCGACAATTTGTTTTCTTTACGTTATCTCACACTGAAACTTTAAAATGATGCGCAAAGGTATGCCAAGATTAAAGGTCAAGATATTTCTTATATCTGTTTTTGTAATCTTCAGTCAATGCCAAGGCGCACATCCATCACTCGATTGGAACTACTCTGATGAATCTTTGGTATTACAAGTGGTGTATGTATATAGATTTGTAGAAGGAACAAGAGTACCTACACTACCTACCCACGATGTCTGGCATGGAACAATTATGTAAGCAGTGCAAAAAGTCCGTTCCTAACGATTTTAGAGGACTTTCAAAATTGTTTTGATAATTTTTTCTTCATCGTCATCATCATATCAGCTGTAAGACGTCCACTGCTGGACATAGACCTCCCCATTGATTTCCAAGAGAGAAACTGAAAGCTATTCATATTACCTACTTAATTAATTTCTAGATGTTTTGAGATAAGCTTTTCTTTATTTAGTCAGTTCATTACAACGGCCATTTTTCTCGCTTATGTTCTGAATTGCCATAAACATTATTAATATGTTTAACAGTAGACACATTTAATATTACGTTTATTTTATTGTTGTTGATACATGTTGAATGATATAGTTGAGAGACTGTTGGGTTAACCTCACTGTGATAATGATATTATCGGAGATGATAGAGACTTCACTTACGTACCTATTGAAATACACGATCATGGTACAGTCAATAGTAGCAACGTCTTGAGAGACGATGTATATTAAACAAGATTGTACCTACATATCCATTATGTTCAGTGTTTTGACTACATAACTTATGCTTAGATATAGATTTTCCTTTTTCTCTTGAAGTTGTTAAACTTTTCACAACGCTTCGATGTCGGTGAAGATGTGAGAGCATTAGTTTTATTCAACAAACGTTGGGTACTTTACAAATGGGGCATTGAAATATTTATCATTAGCAACCAGATTCGGAAAACGGTCGAACTTGATTGAGATAAACAAACATACCTCCGTGTTACCAGCCTAGCGGCCGCCAACCTCTATTCACGGTCATATAAATCATTGACAGGGTTATGAAACAGTTTTTCACATCGAGCCATTGGCACGGCCAGTCAAGTGGTGAACAAAAATACACCTAGACAACGCCTACCACATCCAGCCACATTCATTCATAACTCCAACGTCATCTGTATATCTCCTGTTGATACCAGAACGTCTGACTTCATAAAAAATTGTCTCAACACCGTCTCTGCGGTTGTTTGTTTACCTGACAGATGCTGCGATGTATATTCTGCGTAAGAGCACATTTTTTACAAACCTACGTTTGTCTGTTAATTTTTGAAATGTGATTTGAGTATTTTTTGTGTTTTACAGCAGAAGAAACGAGGGAAAGGCGATGGGAAGAATAAAGAGAACTTTATAGAAGATGTCCATGATGCAGAAGATGAGGAGCAGAGTCCAGAGCCTCCTGCGCAGAAGAAAAATGTTTGCTACGAGATCCGAGAGTCGGATATTATGGGCAGGTAAATACATTCAATTAAATTAAATTATATACAACTCAGAAGCTTAGAACTGAGAGGGTTAAGAAAAAAGATATTTAATTAAAGCTTCTGCCCTCGCTTATTGCAAAGGTCATACCAAAGTCTACTGTAGCCCCAAAATACTTTGGAAAAGCTCTGATGACGTGGTTTATGTTTTCCCGCGCATTGTTAGAGCTCAGGCAAGTATTATGGTGTTACTAGACAATTTGGCAGCAGCCCATCTCTGTGCACTATATTCGGATTGCACTCAGCCATGAACGATCCTTAAAAGTGTTTGTGCAATTTGGGTTCTATATAAAATCACTATAAAAAGTTTATTCGTTCGTGTAATGATTTCACCAAGTTTAAAATCGTGTGTCAATATTTCAGGTATTTGGTGGCAAGCCGCGATATCCGACCTGGTGAAGTGATAGTTGAAGAACCAGCGATTGCTGTCGGACCCTGCACTGGTTGCGGCCTCATCTGCCTCGGATGCTATCGAGAACTGGATGAAACAAGTCTGGCGAGGTAACTTATTATTTTTATAGTTCATATAAAATCTCCCCCTAAACCATGCCGCCAAAGCCCATGTAAAAAATTGGGTGTTATAACCACTTTTAAATTTCTTTACGGACCTTAAAATTGAACTAGGTTCTTGGATAACATTTTGGTTCAGGTTGCAAACGTTTGCAGCGTTCTCAAGAATACTAACTGAAAACGGTTCAAACGCATGTAATTGTACAAAACAATTAGCATTCTGAATTCATCCCTGTACAGTACCTGATATTACTGTTTGTAAAAGTACTAGGACCACGCCTTCTTTCTTCATCTTGAACTTGTCTCTAGATGTCAAGGCTGCAAGTGGCCGATGTGCAGCAGCTCCTGCCCTGGCTCCGGGAAGTACACGGGGCACTCCACGTACGAGTGCAACACCTTGAAGGGAATACCTCCGGATTACTCCAAACTTGAGGATCTAAAGGATTCTTACCAGGCTTTAATGCCGCTAAGGTACGTTTTACGTTTATATTCAGCTTAAGGTACACAAACATAAATTCCAAAGGTTAATTTCTTAATTTAATATATGTATAATAAATCAATTTATAATTTACTAGCTTGTAGGAGGTAATCTCTGGATCTAGTGAACCGATTTTAAGAATTCTTTTACCTATAGAAAGCCACGTTATTTGTGAGATTCATAGGCTGTATTGTTATATAGCCTATGCGTAGCATGATGTTTTACGCTACGACTACGGAATCGGAGCAGTAACTAAAGACGTAACGTAAGGCCGCTCAAACAAGCCACGCGAACGAAATTACGGGAACTTCACTAGTCTAAAATAAAAGTAGCCTAAGTGAGTTCTTATAACATCAGCTAACTGCCAGTAAAAGTCCTGCCAAAATACATTAAGTATCAATATTTAATTAATTCTATTAGCTTCTATACATAAAATGACTGCAATTCAATCATCATCATTGTGTTAATGATTCTAGATGCCTCCTGCTAAAGAAAGCCGACCCTGCGAAGTGGGCAGCGCTGTCAGCGATGGAGGCGCACAACGAGTTGCGCCGCGCCCGGGGCGACATCTGGCCAATCAACGAGAAGAACGTCGTGCAGCGGATCAAGAAGTGGGGGCTGCACTATGATGACGACGAGATTCATACTGTGTGCGGGATTTTAGAGGTGAGGCGAACTTACCCATTAGTATTTTTATGATTTTACTTAAGCACTCTAAATACTTTAGCATACTTACTTGCAAGTACGCTTAAGTATTTACTATATTTAGGTTTTTTTTGTGTTGGTGTGTGTGTTTTCTTTTAAATTCTGATATTTTGCACTGGGACGTTAATAAGCACCTTCCATGTTATCTTTTGACTGATAGAGAATGTCTAATAAGGGATTAAATAAACCTTTTGTTGCATAAAGCTTAAAAAAGCAAATTACTGCGTAGGATGATCAAGATAAAATATGTTAGGCCTACGAAGTTGAGCTATTCTTCTCTAGACCCTACAAGCACGCATACATTATTAACATTATATGCTTCTAATTTCCAGGTGAACGCATTTGAAGTCGGCGGCAGTGGCGCCAACGCCCGAGCGTTGTACGACAGAGCATACCTCCTCGCTCACGACTGCACGCCGACCACCACACACACGGACGCTGAAAGAGTCCCTGGCAGACCGCTCACCATTAGAGCTTCAGTACCACACAAGGCTGGAGACCTGATTTCATTGTGCTACGCATACACGTTGCAGGTAATTTTAATAAGTCCATTAGAATTGTTATAGAAGCTTATAAAATTCTTCTAAGTCTTGAGTAGCCATCAAGACCTTAATATTACTGTCTCTTTTTGAAATATAAATATAAAAGGAAAGAGGAGAAGAAATAAAAAGGGGGAATAATGGGATTCTCCTTCCCTTTTTATTGTTTCTTTATGAATTAGTAGCAAACCGCCCGCAGCTTCCGCGTGGCTTATTTCACCCGCGTTAAGTTACATCTTTGGTTACTGCTCCTCTCCATTGTATCGTAGTGTAATGTTATATAGCCTATGTTCCTTAGGAATAATGAAGCTATCTACTGGTAAAAAATAGTTAAAATCGGTCCAGTAGTTTCGGAGCCAATTCGGTGCAAACAAACAATAAAATCATTTTTCTTTATAATATTACTTTACAAGCTTTTGCTCGCGATTTCGTTTATAAAGTCGGTTATATATAAAATTCAATCATGTTTCTGAAGACAAGTAGCGCCATCTATTATCATAAGAACGTTATTGTTGTTTTCCTCGGAAGCAATACTTTTTTCAGGATGAAAACTATCCTATGTCCGTTTCTGTACACCTGACAACATATATGCAAAATTTCAGGAGAATCAGCTTACTTACTTTCGCATTTATAATATTAGTCTATAAACCAAGTCCAACATTCCAGGGCACACTAAAACGTCGCGAGCATATAAAGCACAGCAAGTTCTTCGAGTGCAGTTGCGCGCGCTGCGCCGACCCCACCGAGCTGGGCACGTACTGCAGCGCCTTCCGCTGCCCGCGCTGCTGCGGCCGCGTGCTGCCCGCCGCGCCGCTCGACGCGCGCGCCGCCTGGCGTTGCGTCGACAACGGCTGCCTCTACGCCATGACGGCGCCCTCGGTACAGCTACTGCTGAAGAGGTGAGGTGAATATTTGTGGTTCTCCTTCTTGATAGCTTCCATTATTTTATTTCACATCTGTGATAGCCTAATTCTTTAAATGAAACCCATAGTTTTATGACCAGACAAATAATCAAAAAATTGTTCTAATGATGTATTTATACAAAGGCAGATTTAATGCTGTAGGCGTGTTCTATCAGTCCACTAAAGGTGGTGACCGAAAGATGACTTAATAACAAGAGCCTATCAATTTTCTGATGCCAATTTTGTTAATTCGCTGACATTCTATCTGTTGTAGTTGCTCACAGCACCAGAAATAAATTAAGGCCTTTTCCTATTCAAAAAGCTACTTCACAAACAAACATAAATACCACTACGCCTGTATTGACCGAAGGGTTAGGCAGAGGTGTATCAATGTTCACCCACAGTTCCCAGAATGTTTCTCAGTAGCAGCTCGGAGTTAGGATTTGTGCCCGGTTAATCTCAATAGGCTTGCCCCCTATTACATGGGACTTCACAAACATCATCCTTATATCAACTTACCCTTGAACACTTTCCAGACTAACAGACGAGTTCGACCAGATAGACGTGAACGACGTGCGAGGGTACGAGGGCTTCCTGCACAAGTACCGGAACGTGATCCACAGCTCGCACTACCTGTGCCTGTCCGCCAAGCACTCGCTGAGCCAACTGTACGGCAAGGTGGCCGACTACATGATACACGAGATGCCCGATGCTGAGCTCAACAGGAAGATCGAGGTCTGCCGCGATCTGATGAAGACGTTTGATGTTATTGAGCCTGGGTATTCTAGGTTGAGAGGTGAGTTTCTGATGTAACATCGATAAAATTATTGCAGAAAGAAATACAATTTTGACAAATTCAGTTGGGCCTCATAAATCTGGAAATGAAACATGGATGGAAAAATGTTGATGTGTATGAATTGCTATTGTCTTTTTTTTTTAATTATATCCTGCACTACCAATTTCTACTATAATATGCGTGTGTTTACAAACATATAAACTAACATACACAAACAAATATCTATAGGCCAAACAAATATTTGTTTGATGCGGGGATCAAAACCACGACACAACAATAGGTATATGGTTGCTACCCTTTGCATCTACTAAAGACGAGAACTATTAAAATAAACTGTTTAATATGATTACTTTCAGGTGTAACTCTATATGAACTGCACGCACCTCTAATGATCCTCACGACGAGGGATTTCGAGAAGAAAGCCATCACCAAAGACAATTTGCGGACTCGACTCAAAGAGGTATCATTTTTTCCTTAATCATAACTGAAAGCTATTTTTTCCTCATGGTTCATAAAAACGTGTTCACGTTAGCACAAGCAATAATACGAATTTAATTATTTTAGTGTCTAACCAAAACACAAACCATATAATAATAGTAAAATATAAGGTTCGTATGTCCAAATTGTAAAGAGAAAGGGGAAAGTTCATAAGGCAGCAAAAAATTCGTCCGCATCGCTGTCAACGGGACAAGTTTGCACAGTTGTTGGTTTTTGTCTCAAGAATAGGCTAGCTCTCTGGGTTGTATTAACAGATTTATTTATTTAAGTATTTTAGTGTCTTATTATTCATTTTTATGTTCCAGATCGTCAGATACCTCACAGAGTCAGCATTAATCCTGGGATTCGAGCCCTCCCAGTCGTCGGAAGGTCTGATGGCATCAGCAGCAAGGGATGCCCTGAGAAAGATCAAGACTTGGGAACAAATCATTGGGAAGATATCATGATAACTCGAGATGATTACGTGTTCAGATGTGGAGACTGTTGGCTGAATGAGTTAGCTGAGATTGAATGGGAATGGACTTTTTGGAGTCTGAACTAAAAACTTAGTTCGATATTCAAATAATCCACAAAATTTGGAACAGTCATTTTATTAATGAAATTAAATTTTTAACGAAAGATTTCATTTTCATTATGTATCGGGAATCTCAATAAATAATTCTGTGGTTTTTTTTCGTAATTAAATTGGATTTTTTATATCCCTTTGACGGATATTTTAATAAAGGAATATTTTTTTAAATTATGCTCTCTTACAAAAAGTATACGATTTGGATATTTTTTATTTTATTTTATTGATTATGTTATAGGTACTTACGTTATATGAGTAAATTGTTTAAAAAATCTCATTATTTATCTCTTTTATATAACTAAAATAATATATTTGTAATAATCAGGTAGATACTTATTTCATAAATTGAATGCAATTTTGCACCCTTTTAATTATTTTTGTCATTAAGTACTAATATCATGTACCTACGTATAATTTATTTATAATTAACTCATTATGATAATTCTTGATTTATAACGTATCGGTAAATAATTATTTATTTTTGTTAAAGATTTATTTATTCATTCCTTCCACTAAAAGACATTATTATTGTGTGAATTATTTTTGTAATGAATTGTTTAACCTTCTCTAAACTAATTTAGCATTTAAAATAAATTATTTAAACAAAAAAAGGTGTATGATAATTTTATTTTTTGAAATAAAAACCTCTCCCCACTTGCACTTTCCTCACTTACGATTAAAAGCTAAAAAAGTCATGTCATATAATGCCATACTGCCGTTTTCTGCAAGCGTAGAATACTACGTAACTAAAGGTACAGTCAGCGACAAAACTATTATTACTTTACATATCTAAAAACACATCAAATAATGCCTACGTTTGACTATTTTTCAGCATTTCAAGTTGAGAGTTCTACATTTATTCCGTACCAGTACTTGCCCGCGACTTCGTCCGTCTAAATGTCGGTTATCGCGGACAAAAACGAAGTCGCGGAATAAAAAGTATTCTATGTCCTTTCTTGGGGCTTAAACTTCCCGCATACTAAATTTAATCAAAATCGGTTCAGTGGTTATGTTGTGAAAGCGTAATATACAGACAAACAGAGTTTCTATCGCATTAATAAATAACCCTCGCCTTTGTACGGTGTATTTTTACATTTGTGCATAAAGTTTTAATAAATAAATAAATATATTAAAGTATGGACTAGTACTAGTATAGAAAGTATCGATTTACTATTCTACTCATCAATTAGAATTCAAAACGCAGGATGTCTCAAGTAACTAAACTAAGTTAGCTTATCCGGGGGTGTGGCCTGAGCCTTACAATGCACTGCGTCGAACACAATATAACTGGAATACGGCAAATATAGTTTCAAGTGTCAAATCGCGCGGTTTATTTTTACACCGCGCATGCGCAGCGGCGCGTGTGCCGGTCAGTCAGCCCGGTTGCTCGCACATGGAATATATTCGGGAGTTTTGATTGTGTTTTCCCACAAAATCTGTAGATATTTGTGCTGTGAATACTATTGTGAACCTTATATGGAAAGCCTCAGAGCTTCAAGTAAGTATCAACTTGTATATTGTTGTTGTAGAGTAGATAGGATATAGGTACCTATTGTTTGGTTAACGGTATTTATAGCTAGAATGAATCTTATTATTTTTGAAATTGTAGGTGATTTTAAAAAGGAATTTGATACTTCGATAGCCCATTTAAACCTCAACAAAAAACTAAATACAAGTGATATAACATAAGCGCCTGACTGTTTCTGCTTAGCTATTCTGCTCTAGACACTAAAGCTATTCCGCACAATAGTATCTGGGTCAATATAGCGGATACTATATCCTAACACACAACAAGTACTGAGAAATCGAATGTGCTATATTCCCATATTCTATAATGTAGAGTTTTTCCTTTTGCCTTCTAAACATTCCTATACTCTTAGACTTCCATCTCTTCTTTTCCTTTCCAGAATGGTAGAACAAGGTTCATGTATAGTGTGCCTATCTCCCGCCCTCCAGAAGTGTTCTGGATGCCAGAACGTACACTATTGCTCTAAAGAGCACCAGAAGCAGGACTGGAAGCAGCACAGGTTCCAGTGCACCCCTGCCAGGGTCAAGGAGAGTGAGAAGTATGGAAGATATCTGGAGGCAACCAGGGATATCAAATCTGGAGATATTGTGCTGAAGGAGAAGCCTCTTATCACTGGACCAGCTCAGGTGAACACCTAACGCTATTAACTTAAACTATATGAATTCTTTGAATCTCAATTATAGTTCTTTTTGTTAACATCACAGTCATATAAATCGAGAGATGCTAAGACTACAATACATCCATTTCGTTCGCAGATTTCGTTTATAAACAATTGAAATTGGTGCTCTTTCTTCATCTTTTAGTAGTAGACTGTTCCTTCTAATCAATTATCTTCTCCAGATCTACTTACCTAACCACCTTCTTATCTTCAAACCCAGGTCACACCACCAGTTTGCCTCGGCTGCTACAAGCTGCTAGAAGAAGGAAAGACAGTGACATGTGAAAAATGCGGCTGGCCCTTCTGTTCAGTAGAATGTACAGTCAAGGAGGAGCACGACCCTGAGTGTCACTATACGCAGCAGA
Organism: Caradrina clavipalpis; assembly: GCA_932526535.1. NCBI lineage: Eukaryota > Metazoa > Arthropoda > Insecta > Lepidoptera > Noctuidae > Caradrina > Caradrina clavipalpis. The sequence continues at coordinate 14,698,824 of OW052104.1, read as the reverse complement.
AAGGAGAAAAGGTCAATATTTTTTGATCTATCACGTAGAAAGTCTTTAAGAGATTGACGAGAAAAGATTACATCACGTATGACAGTAAAATGAGTAACAGAGCATACAAGTTCCAAGCTCCAATTTTTTTTTTATTATTGTCTCTTATATTCCAGTGTATACCTTTCTTCAGGTCACCATCACCACATTCGGTATCCCTCATCCAAACTACCAGTGCATCACAGTCCTCCGCTGCCTGTACCAGCGCGACCATGATCAGAAGCTGTGGACCAAGATCCAGGCTCTACAGTCACATTGTGAAGACAGAAAGGACACTGACAAGTGGAACAATGACAAGAAGATGATCGCTGACTTTATCAGGAACTTCTTTAACCCTAGAGTGGGCGCGTCTTTCCGCCGAACGTCAGTGGGCGCGTGGGGAGCATTTTGCCGCTCCTTTTCATTGGCCATTTTAAGTAGGAATACAGCTATTAAATTAATAGATCTTCTTAGTATTTAAGTAAAACACTAATAAGCAATAAGAAATCATCATGTTTATTGAATTTAGTTATAGAAACATTGGTTTATACAAGATTTTAGAAAACAAAAAATTTTAATTGACTTTTTTTGACTTATCTTACATTATCTTATGTAACACTCATAAAAATGGAAAAATATAACAAAACTATATATTTTCAACATCTATAGGATATGCTCCGGCATAAAAATCTTCACATAGGTGTGTGCAATGTCCGTTGCACCGCAATTTTGAGTATCTGCCACGTCCTTTTTTCGTGCGTCTATTGTTTTTGTTAGACAATTACTGCATTTGCTCTCTTGATTTGGACATGATGCTTGTTCTATAGGTACAAAGCAAGCAATTTGTGTAATCAAAGAAATATTTAATGTCTCATTATAAGCCGATATATTATATACCGAAAAAGTAAATGAGCGCTTGGATCCCACGGCCCTAGTGTTTCAATTCCAAATGGCTTAAACATCATAAATATCTTATTATATTCACGTTAAACTTTTAAATCCTGAAATTAAAAGCGTTTAATTTAGTTTTACAATAAAATAATGTACCATTAAATATAGTCTACATTTCAATTTTGCAAAAAATATATGACACAATTTTTACTTACGTGAGTGGGCGCGCGGTGAGCAAAATGCCGCCCAGCGATACCTGATGGTACGAATCTTCTTCTCTTTCGGCACCCCGCGCTTTTATGGCGTCCAGCTTTTCGGCACAAGTTGCCAACGAAAGTAGGGCCAGCTACTAAAAAGCGCGAACTTATCGGACTATTGTTTTACGAAATATTAACGTTTTTCTGGTGAGGGCGGCAAAATGCTCATAGCGCGCCCACTCTAGGGTTAAGTTAGAAGGAACATTCAGTGAAGAGGAGATTATGAAGTGCTGTGGGATTTTGCAGGTGAGTTATTGGCAAGATTGGAAGTGCTTTTCTGATTACTATATTTTAGGAGACTACTAGTTACATACAGTAGTATCTAACATTGTTTAGCTTTATAACATTTCATTCTAGCTTTGCACTAGAAGATGCAATCCTCAAAGCTGGTAATTGTACGTTTCATTATTTACTGTCTCTTTTCCAGATCAATGCTCATGAGGTCCCACTCCTAGAGCCGGAGTACGTGGCTCTGTTCGACCGCATCTCCATGGTGGAGCACAACTGTCGCGCCAACTGCAACAAAAGCTTCACCTCGCAGGGCCATATTGTAAGTCATTTCCCACTTTCATGTCACCATAGGCAGTAGGGTAGAACGACAGAAAGAGAGGAATATGATGTAAGTCAGGCAACTGCGAGCAATCTATGTTCAGAATAGGTCAGGTCTTTACTTGAGGAATAGGAAGACCTCTGTTTATCGATTCAGAGATAATAATTAATGTCACCATGTTACAATCAATTGAGAACAGGAGACGATTGTATAGTGTAACCAAAAAATACCAGTAGGAATAAATGTAGTGGTGTCAATGCTGGTATGCACTATATTGCATTTTAATGACCAAGCTTGATGTGTGTTACCATCTTACTGATAGAATCAACCACATTAAAAAAACAGAACCGTCTAATAAAAACCTTCGTTTTTCTTCCAATTTATTCTAGTTAAATTCTGGTCTTCCAGGTCCTGTGCGCTGGCGTGAACATCTCGTCGGGCTCCCACATCACGGTGTGCTACACAGACCCCATGTGGGGCACGGAGGCGCGCCGCCACCACCTCGCCGACTCCAAGTTCTTCGAGTGCACCTGCGAGAGGTGTTCTGACGTCACAGAACTCGGGACTTTGTACAGTGCTGTTAAATGCAAGAAGAAGTAAGTCTTTTAAAATTTAACAAAGACATGGAATTTGATAAGGAAGTTGGAAAAAACATGGAGGATAGATCAGGAGCAGTGGCTGATCATCTGTTATCATAGTGTTAAAAACGATCTAATTAGGAACTACTTCATAAGTTGATCCCTTCCTTTCTTTGATCAAAAGATTTCTACATTGACTGAGCATCACTCAAACTGGTAATTTAATGTTTCAGAGATTGCAAAGGTTACCTCCTCCCTGAGACCTTCATCATCCCCATCTTACACAAGACAAAGAACCCTGACCCGGAGACTCGCAACCTAGACAACAAGTTCTGGAAGTGCGGCTCCTGCAAGGATGCTGTCTCCGACGCCATCATACAGCAGCTCCTGCAGGATATCGGCAGGGAACTCAGTATCATGCCTAAAGGAGATCCTGAAGCTTGCGAAAGGTATAACCAAGAGTATTTAACCTATTTTTGAGTAGACGTTATAGTCATGCTTATTAACTTGGCTGAAATATCCTTATGGCTAACTACAGATATACCTAGTGTAGATATGGTGATAGTTCGGTGTTTCTGGTTGAAGTGGTGGCCTCTTAAAAGATATTTGAGCCAGTTATTTAACCAGTACTGAGTTGTGATTATGTAGTTCCTGTCTTTATCAATATAGATTATTTTAAATCTTCGACACGAGGAAGTAGTAAATAAAATACATCCAACTAAATGCATTCGTCACGCTGTGGTCTTTATTGCACTAGTGATTCAACTATGGTGGGTTGGGCTGATTTGTAAGACGGAAGCTTCTTAAAAACCGTGTCCCCTACGGTATTCTAAATCCTTTATCCATCTTCCAGGTTCATTGGCCACTGCAGCAGCTACCTCCACCCGTCCCACTACTACATGACGGACGTAAGCCTCGCCCTCGCGCAGATGATAGGCCAAGAGGTGGAGCAAGGGCTGGCGATGGTCACGGATGACAGACTCCTGCTGAAGACACAACTGTGCAAGAAGCTCGCTGAGCTGATCGAGGTTTTGGCGCCAGGTATGTAGCTAGAAGCTTCAGTGTTTGTGTACTCCAGAGAAATATATCTGGTCAAAAATCTAACATTAAAATAGCAAAAGTTCACTCAGTCCAGCTTAACACGAAATCTTGAAAAGATTGAATTGAAGATTATAGGTAGGAGACGCCAGCACAGAGTATTTGAGCGAGTTGATTAAGACTTTGAAAGTGGCAGGTAAAAGGTACTATATTCTAAACTAGTTAACCATAACCATTTCCCTTTTCTTTTTCAGCTGAAACTCGTCTCCGAGGTACCTTGCTGTTCGAGCTGCACGCTGCCATTGCCGAGTCTGGTAGAAGGCAGGCTCTCATTGATGGACCTATGACGCTGCTTGGCTACGTCTCTGTAAGTTACCTATTTTTTAAATTACAATTCATTTATTTCCTAATATGGATAATTACATGAAGTTGTTAATTACATTAAGTTCTTATCTCCTCGATTGGACTCGTAGTAGCAAGCACGACTTCTGAACATGTGCTGGGTTGGAATCTCAGGTCGTTCAAAAAGGTGTTAAGTGTTTTGAATATTATTCTTGTAATAATAGGCTCTGTCTTATATGTATATAGATTTAACAGCAAATATGTTAGTACTGAAATTCTTTGACATTTACTCCAAGCCGTCGCGATCGTAAACTTTTATTGTTACATCAGACACTCACGTTTATAACGACGTTATTTCCCATATCATCACCGTCACACTTGTTTATTTATTTCACTATCTAAACATGAGGTAAATATCGAGCACGCGACCACTGCGCACCCAAAATGTGCTGGTTGTAATTACTCAGCACAAATTGTGACAACAATTATAAAACACGTAGGTTTATAAATAATAATAATAATAAATCATTTATCATTTTTTTTTTTATGAGTGATTTTGTACGATGTGTTTTTAGAAGGATAGCAGTTCTTATCTGAGACTTACCAGTTATATCCAGAATTAGAGAAAATCTGTTTTTGGTTTTTTCTTATGAGAAGATTTGCTCTAACTTTTTAGGTGTCAATTATTATTAATATTAGCAATCTCATCGATTTTGCTTTAACCAATCTACTTAGCCAATCGCCCACGGCTGGAAACAGAGCTCTATTAATTAGTGCCAAAATAGATATGAAAACGGAAAGTTTCTTCAAAAAGAAAAACATTACTTGTACCTACATTACATTTGAATTGTCAGAGAATCGGCCAGTCTAAATAGGTCTTCTCAGTAGGTATCTTATTCTTTATAGTACAGTCGGTTGTCAACATTATCTGACCCACCCTAAACACAAACGAAATTGGACCCTCTGCCTATGAAAATAAGGTTTATTCAATTTATATGAGCTTATCAGTCAAGTGGTCGAGGACTCAATTAACAAATAGAATAATAATACACACACGCAAATTTGATCTTTATCACGTTAGCATTAGGTTAAATATTATAACAATTTGTTAATAATATAATTAGTGTAATAGCTTATTTTAATGATTTCGGTCAAGTTATTCTGGTCTCGTGGTCTGTGTATAAGACTGAGAATGACAAGTTGCGAGATCAAATCCTGCGACGAAGATATTCTTTTGCTTACAATTTAGATTTTTTTCTAAAAGTATTTCTTGTATTATTGTAAAGAACTATAGACGGATAATCTTCAAATATAAAGTTTCTAAAATGGTAATACTTGTAATAAGTGGGTAGTTGAAAAATAAATATTTGTATTCATTGTAAAACTGGTATTCAAATGCTACTGACTAAAGCCTCCTCTACACGTCTGCAGATGCGTCCGCGGACGCCCGCAGATGCATCCGCAGATGGATCACCACGAGCTGTCCACACGTCTGCAGGTCGATCAGTCTAGGTTCATTGTCGACAGACGCAACACGCTCGTTTAAAAATGGATATTGAGACCATAGCTGCCGTAGCTATTTATTTATTTAGTACTTTTAACTACTAATTGAAGTAACTACTAATCGAATTAATTGAAATAAGTAAACAATTGAATTAGGTGTAAGTTTTAAAATAGTAGGTACACTTGCATCATTTTTATTTTTGTGGTATTTATTTTTGGGTTTCCACAAACAGTTTTCAGCTTGATATAGCTCAATAAACCTAAAAGTTTCCTCGGGGCTCATATTATTAGCTATTTTAACAAAAATTAAACCGCAAGACGCACGCGTGCACTCTCAATCACAACACCGATTAAACTGATGCGTCGCCAGACGTGTGGACAGACACCGGACGTCCGCGCCGAAACCCTTTGATCTGTGCCACAAAAACCGACAACAATCGGATTCGAGGCGGACGCATCTGCGTGCGTCTGCGGACGTTAAATACCTACAACAGATGCACAAATTACGCCCTCTACACGTCTTCGGACGCATCCGCAGATGACGTCCGCGGACGCATCTGCAGACGTGTAGAGGAGGCTTAAGGGTATGCAGTGACAACGCGCAAACATATTTTACCTTGCCTTACTAAATTGCAAAAACAACTTCTCTTTACAATTTATTTTTTTCTATTTTATAGGTAGTTTTTTTTATTATCATGTCTTAATGGAGTGATTAAATAATGAAGGGATAAAATACAAAATAATCTATTTGCACTGCACTAGGATAAGGTTGGCTGCTTGTGCTGTGCAAAAATAAACTTTATTAAAGTATACATATGGTTTAAATTCTTTAGTCTTGTGGTCACTAATCGTTGTTTACGTTCGAAATCAAGTTTAACCTAAATATAGCTTCTGCTCAGATGTTTCTTTTTTAATTATTTTATTATAATTTTTTTACATTTCTTTAATGGACAACGTATAGAAATAAAACTAAACAATTGCAAATTTAAAATGTTTATTATAACACTTAGGTAAGATAAAGTAAGTAAATGCTCACATATTTCCAAATTAATATACAATTTATATGAGTATGCCATAATCAAATTTAACCATTTATAAACATTAAAAAAGGCATGTTTATGCTTGAAAGTTGGTTATCGAGAAAATTAATTCATCTGTGAAATGCCTTACAGATTTATAGCTGCCTATGTGTAGTGAATAAACATGTCATTTAAATAGAAAAAATCTATTTATAACAATAACATCACCACGTAATTGGCAACATTTTAATGGTTTAACAATCTATCCATTGAGCATTTACTTACATGGTGTGTTTAAAAATATCCTAGATTAATTAGTAGCGGAGTGATGGTGCACCGTTCCTTGTTACGTTCATCTTTGTTCGATTTAAATGATTTATTTTTCATCAGTGAAGATCACAACATTTTCTTCCCAATTAAAATTCCCAAAAAATAAATTCCTGGGCAAAACGGACCCTTCTTCTTCGCGATGAAGCAGGTGTCAATGCTATTTTCTGTGCCGGTTTATAATTCCTTATTCCAGCAGCGTGTAAATGCCTTCTCACTGTTTCCACTGAAATATCGTGTTTTATTGCGGTTACACTAACGGGCAATCGCATTCGGGACTATACTTGATGTTTTTTGCCCCTTGACGAATCCGCTGAATATTTACTTTGTCTCCATAACGTCTTAGCTACAGTCGTATTTCTCTAAAACAAAAAAAAAAAACATTTTTGGAACCGTTTATGTAACTTGTAAGGAGTGAATGTAATAGTAAAATAGCCAACTACGCGTTCATTAATCACAATCAATTAAATAAAATAGGTATAAAAAAAACACTTACTGCTATATTAAGACGACGACCAATCTCTCTAATTCCAACATTCTGCTCATGTAAAAATATGATTTTATGTTTGGTATAGTCATTAAGCTGCGACATGATGCTTTTTTACACCAAATTGCATAAAAATACTTAACGAGTTATGCGAAACGATTTACAAATGTGTGTGCGCAGTCACTGCTAATAGGCGTAGTGTAACTTTTGTCACTTAAGTAGACGAATTTATTATCTACCTCACGAAGCAAATATATGTGAACTTAAACTTTTTTAATTTACCCACCTGTTTACAAGATAAGTTATTAGGCGTAAGTCATATTGGTCGTTCTTTAATAATGCAAACAATATTGTAGAAATGAATTCAAATTAAAAAAGAAACTGATAACAGGTGGACTGTTTTCGAACCCACATGTTGTTCCTCGCCAATCCAACATCAAACCGCCAAGCCACAAGAACTTGTTAAGACTCCACGAAATTAAAGATTGGGTTCTAATTATGTAGGGTGACTTAAAAGGTTTTTAACTTTAATGTCAACGAGATAATGATTAAAATAGCTTAACAAAATGATATAATGCCGGTGGCTCCGACAAACTCTCAAGGCTCATATAAATTGAATAAACCTTATTTTCATAGGCAGAGGGTCCAATTTCCTTTGTGTTTAGGGTGGGTCAGATAATGTTGACAACCGACTGTACCTACCTTGCATGAGAAGGTACTGCTACTACAGGTCGCGCGATGATTCTAGATCGCTCGAGGAAAGTAGTGGGGGCAATCGTTCATTCATAAACCCCTTAAAATTGAACACTGCGCATGCCCTTTCCACTTTTGCCGAGCGATCATAAACCACCGCGCGACCTGTACATATGTATATTACAATGGTAAAACAAATGGCAGCTCTTCAGCGTTTACCTACTGACGATTGCTTGTATAATGATAACAGCTGATACGAACGCTCTCTCGGACCATTTATTTTTACAACCAAAACAGATGGTTAAATTGGAATTTTGCAAAACATCATCAACGGCATCATAGAGTATTTTCCCCCAATTAAAACGAATACTTAAATTTATTGCCGCCATAACTATGACGCAGGATTGACATCTACGAATGTTTTTGTTTAACAAATATAAAGTTACTGCTGTTCATTTTCTTACATTTCTTACCTTAGTGGTGTTGACTAATTTCTGTGGGGAGGACCAATTGGGTAAAAAGCCACCAAATAGTTGACATTTTTTTATGAGCTGTCAAATCACGATTCCCTCATAGATTTTTTATGGCAATAACAAACAATTCTCAAATATTTTATTGATTTCAAACCTAAAAATCGATTTTTAAAGTTAATTGAAAATTTATCTAGTTTTCAGGGCTGAAACAAAATGTTTATTTAGATAAGGTATGTCCTGCAATTATTGGTAAATTATGTCACTATCTAATTGTTGTGAAAAATGTGTTGGGATGGCATCCCCACACATTTTTCACAACATAAAAAAGGTTTTCAATTCTGTCACCGTCCCACTTGTTTATTTACTAAATCTTAAATAATGTCGTCGTAAACTTATCAGTGTATTTGAGATTTTCCTCACGTAATTTTGACCAAAAAGCAACCATTATTGCGCAAAATACTCGCTCTCTACAGACTTAAATTGCTTGCAATGTCTTCCTTGGTCCTTTCTTGAATGCGATTCGTTCCCCTTTTTTAAAGTTTCTTTTGGGATCATTCTTATAACATCCACCATAGAGATGCTCGATGTCGGTGTTTATAGTACTCGTATTGACAGCAGAGGGATAAGCTCCTAAACACAACATCAAAGAAATAATAATTACCAACCATAGCCACGTCAAAAAGTTAGTGCCATAACAATTCAACCGGTGAATCCATTGACATCACATCTTAGACAAAAACAGTCTTGTACGTGTCTACTCGCGCCAGCAACTGGACCATCGCTCGCTCCAGTTACTCGCCCGAAATACTGACACAAATTCAGCTTGTTTTGAACTTTTTTGTGAAATGTGCAAGTGTGTTGTGGGAGATACGCCAAGATGTTGTAAAAATAATAACAATGTAAATTGTAAAGCATGAGAACTATCTCAAACTATCTATGGGATTAAAAATAAGCGCCGCTCATGTCGTAAAATAATATGAATGACGTGTTTTCTAGTTTTATTGTGATGTGTGAAATGTTTATGTGGTACCTACGTAACTCACTACGTCAATCTCCCATGACCCTTTTCATATAAACAACAACCAACAGATCTGTTCCAATTTGTAGAATATTAATAATTGGTACCACTGCTTAAAAGTAGATGTCCACGCTTAGCAAGGGAATCTGATAATGTTGATAGCAGTTAAGTACTCCCAGTTAGTAATTCAAACTCTCTAACAAACCACTCTACTTAAATCTTAGTAGTAGTTAAGCTCTTTATAAAGAAGCTCATGTGGGGAAGAACTTCCACCATACTTATTTCTGTGTACCGGTTTAAAGAGTATGGGTGCCGGTGTAATTAGAAGCACATGATACACCGTCATGTATCGGCAAGACCTCTGGTATCATAGATCTCTACGGCAGCGGTGACCACCTAATATCAATCGGCTAGTTTGCCATCTAATGACATAAAAAAGCTCACAATACACAAACCACTTGCGACGGTCAAGTTTACTCAAGTAAGTTTAGTCCTTTTATTCTTCAGGTGATCCTTCAATTTCTGTTCTATTCTCTTCTCAGGAATCCCGCAAGATCCTGTCTGAATCAGCTCAGCTGCTGCGCCACGAGCCCCCGGAGCTGCCAGAAGGTCGTCTGAACCGGCAGGCGAGGATCAACCTGATACAAATGGACGAACTCATCAGGAACTTGTCTGCTGCTCTGCCGTCGCCGCTGTAAACTTGAATACAATTTTATACTGGTTGTTTTATTGGTGTTTTAATTTACTCTTCTTTGTTTTTTGTATCTAAGTACTTAGTTAGATCTAATTCTTTTGATAGACTTCTATTTTGAATTATCAAAACTTTATTAGTTTACCTTTTGACTGATCTTCTCATAAATAATTTTGTTCAAGTGAAAAACGGCATAATGAAATTCTTATTAACCCATTTTCAGAAATTTGACACTGGTTCTTTCCCCTTATTATATAGCTTCCGCGACCCTATGTGTTAAGAACTTAAGAAGCTAGATCATTATTTATGAATGTGCTATATTTTAGGTAATTAGGACCACACAGCAAGAAGTTAAATCTAACTGGTTATATAATACAGGTTGTTTACAGAGATAATAACTCATTCTAGAGCTCCTTTTAACCCCGGTTATGGTTCGAACAGGTACTCCGGCAGTATTACCAATTAAATTGAGCACTTTCGATCCGAATCATGCTTATAATTGAATGCGTATTATAAAATATAACGATCCCAGCGGAGAAAGCGGGTCGGCGCACACGCAAGGGTAAAAAATAACCGTATTTGTGTAAGCGCACCGCGGGACCTTCGTGAAGTGCGGAAGTTTAGATAAATTTTAACAAAGTTTGTTTAACATCTGTTTGCTGTGAGTTAAATAAAAATAAATCTTATCATATCACCTGCAAAATGTCCACTGCTGGACATAGGCCACCCCCATAGATATCCGAAAGGACCGGTTAGAAGCGGCCTGCGTCTAGCGCCTTCCTGCTATCTTAATCAGGTACTCCGTAATTATTATTTTTTATTACATAGTCGAAGATTGTTATAATGTAGGTGATCGAATTTGCAAAAGAAAGCGTTGGTGTCCCGCTAGCTTGCGCCTGCGCCGCGCCGCCTCTGAGTGACATAAAGGGAGCTCCGCGAACCACGCGTTAATTGGAGCGATATCGACACTTCGCGGAATCGAACCTGTTGCCGTGAGACCATTATTGTTTATTGATATATTTTGTTATGCGGCTTCACCTTGATTTATAGGATTTCTTTTATAGCCATGAAGGCCATGGAATTCCATTGGATTTAATTGTGTGATGTCTGAAGGATGTGTGTAAGTAGAAGGCATTAAGTCCGCTTTTGTACGGTGTATTTTTACATTTGTGCATAAAGTTTAATAAATAAATAAATAATATTCAGGAGGTAGGTACTAGAAGAGGGATTTCATTATAAACCTTCAGCATCCGAAAAACGAAGTAATCGGTAAGTAAAAGGTTTTTGAAGGGATTAAAATTAAAATTACTTCGAATCGACCGATATTCAGAACCCAAAAAAAAGTCAAAGGTCAACGCTGGCCCATAAAGTGGTGACGAAATGGAAGCGTACCACAAGTGGCAGTTTGAGGTGGCTAAAAGAGTACCTGGAAGGATTAGCTGGAGGCCTTTACCCAGCAGTGGGATAAAGAAAGCTAGAGAGAGAGAAAAAAACATTTTTGTCATTCTCACACAACTCAACAGAATATAAATTTGTCTTTCTCCCAAATTTGCTGAAAACATAAAATAATTATAAACTGTGTATAGTTAGTTGATCCTAAAGCTAACAAGAAGAGCAAACTCAGTGTCAAGTTTGAGGCTGCGTCTCTGTGAGATGAGACTGATGAGTACAGATAAGTTTAGGCGAACACTACACGACTTTATTTCGCTACAAAAATAGCATGACACAAACATAACACCATCTTCACGTCTGTATTCCCAGAAGGGTCAGGTAGAGGTTTTTTTTTTGTTTTTTTTTGGCGAGCTTCATTGCCTCGGCGCTTTTCTGGTTTTGGCTTGCAGTGGTTGGGTATAGCGCGGCGAGGTGGTCCCATTAAATATGTGATCCCCGAGACTGTCAGGGGGTCTCCTATGAGCTCTGCTGTGTACAGTAGTAGCACGTGAAACGTTTTGCTCCCAGGGGCCTTCAGGGGCTCCAGCTTCCGGCACGCTTCATTGTCGCAGTAAGTCACCTATGCGCGCTAAGTCTTATACACTCTCACAGATAATACATTCATAAAATTTTCGTGGCCAACGGCGCCGACGCAGACGCTTACACACACAGAAACACAAAAGTAAGTACCTACCGACTCAGACATTGACATAAGTACCAACTCATACAAGCCCGCCACCCGTCTTATTCAGAATGAAGATAATCTATAGGACTAGAAGCTGAACTTCATGATCCAACACCTTTATTTGGCAGGTAGTTAAGGTTTCCAAAGTTGATAAACTCTTTTACAAGTTTTACAATTTGTGGAAAGGAGTTGTAGATATTTTACCTTACGTAAAGGAAGTTGCTAGCTGCTCTAAGCCCTTGATCGCGAAACAAACCCACAAAAGGCAAGAAGAAAAGAAGCACATCCGTAAACAGAGAGCGAGGCAGAAATTTATCTGGAAAAAATGGTAAATTAAAAAAGGTATTTTTGACAATTCGAGACAGAGATTAGATTGCCCCCCAGATATGGTCCATTGCCGAATTGTAAATCATCAGCCATCAAGGTGTCAAAAATTTGGTTAAAACATACTTAAGAAAGCTTTAACATGTTTATTGAATGAACACATTGTTATCAGTATTTCCCGCGTGAAGGAACTCCGACGTCATTCGTCCAGTTATCTGTACATAATAAATTCAAAATCTTCTAACATCTACATTAGGATCGTCCTGTTCGTTATCTTTACCAGTTATCACATGTAAACATCGCAGCCAATGACAGAGAAACGCGAAAATCTTCGGACAAACATTGCGAGTTCTCCACCAACATCCGAGCGGAGCGTACGCCATCGCCAAAAGTGTTGAAAAACCACAAAAGTGTTCGTAAAATTCATATATTTTTCGTCAAAATATGCCTTGAGGGCTGAGTGTCGTTCCCCGTGGTAGTATTTGAGTGGAAACTCAGGTTGCTGTGCAAATGTAATCGAATGGCGTCAGTCAGCATCGTGTTTGCTGTTCACATTAACAGATACACTGTGTGCACGTTACATCGTGTTGAAGGTTTGTGCGAATATTATTTGAGTTTCGTTATAGAATAAATTGTTCCTTGTTAATTCGTAGGGGAAACATTGTGAACCTAAGGTGGAGAGTCTTCAAGTTGTGAATTAATCTTTTAAGCAATCTCAGGCCGGAGTCCAATTTAAACACTTTATTACATTTAAAGCCATTTCCAAAATGAGACCCGGTAAGGTCACAGGTCAAGGCCAGGTGAAGTCAGGTCAATGTAACATATCCTAGTGGACCTAGTCTATTTGCGATACAGTGGAGTGTATTTACGTAACAAACCGCAATAGTGATCAAATTAGCAAGTTAAAGGACCAATGGTAAGATCAAGAGTGTGAGACCAATTTCATGACTGGTCCAAATTCTTTCCTCTCTTAGCCTTTTCTAAGGATTTGAGAAGATCGCGTGTTCCTGTTCAATAAACACTGTCTGTTACTAGGCTTCTAACTGCCCGTTACAGCTACAGCAAGTGCTACAGCAGATAATCTTCTATGCTTTATAGGTAAAGCGCCGCGCACATGTAGACATTTTTTACAGTATACTGCGCAGTCACTGTGTCTGGTGACGTCCACTGAAAACAGTTGACTGTTGCTACTACTGAACCCATTCGGTGTTTGTTTTCGGAACATTCCGTCAGTGTCCTGTGTGCGACATAGTAACTGTGTGCAACAAATATTTTATTATTACAGTTCGTATGGAAAGTTAATGAGGTTGCTTGTGTGTTTCACTAGAAACTTTTCAGTGCTGAGTTGTTAATACCAAGCACTTTTGTGATCTGTGACCAGCATGTGTCAAGTGTAGACAATATAGGTTGGTACAGTGGCTGCGTCTGCGTGAGTGAGTTTATTCTATACTAATTACATGACAACTTAATACCTATTCACTGCTGGCTGCCAGTTGCTTGTATCAGACACAAGACACTAAAGTGTCTACGTTTGCGCAGCGCTTTAGGCTTCAATTCAGACTTAGATCATCATCTCTGCATACACACTATTTAGCAGGCATTCGAAAATGAAACAGAATTTGTATGAAATGATATGCCAAGTAATATCATCATCATCATCAGCCTATCGCACAGTCCACTGCTGGACATAGGCCTTCCCCAAGGCGCGCCACTTAGCCCGATCTTCGGCTTGCCAAGTAATTTAATCGGTGCTTTTTCAAAGATGGTGATGATGAAACAGGCCCTTAGTGATATAGATGCTATTTTTGGCTATTTATTGGGTAAATATTCACACGTACTTATCAATATGGGTCACGCAGTGGTAACATGATTAACTTAAACCTTCTTTTCACGCTTTGGTCACGAGTTAAAAAACCACTAATAATTAAAATAAATACCTAACAGTTTCCTGACTAAATATAGTCTACCAATCTAATCCCACACACCACATATACGTATATGTTTAAGATATAATAGTAAATCCGAAAACTATACCTGTCTATTCTGAAAAAATGTCCCTGGATGAATTTAGGTAAAGTGCATTCACACTTACCGCGTCATCTCTTGTGTTATACCGTTGTTTAGAAACAATGGCACGAGATTATTTGAAAAATCTTGATATCTAAATCTTATGACAACAATACATTTTTAATTATCACTTAGTTTTTTGTTAATAACCTGCCATGATAAATTATTTTCATTGTTGTTGATCCTATAAATAGTAAAAGGCAGGTGTTAGGTGGGAAATTCCAAGTATTAACATGTGAAAATATTATCAAACAAACCTTATTCAGGTGCTAATAATGTTTTGGTTCAGTAGAAATGACACTACGTGAAAAGTCATTCAGGTCTCGTTTAGTGCCTTCTCGTTTGTTTATCACCAAAAGTACCTACATACGTCTGACACTGAAAACATGGAGAAAGAAGAAGTTATAGGAGTTTAAGGTTCCGTGAAGGGCCAAGTGTGCTTTTACCTATACTTTAAGTTAATCAGCTATAAAATCCGAATTCCTACATACCATCCTAATGTTGACTATGTAAATGCAAAATTTAATTTATTTGTTACTTTGTTACGCTTTTTTTCGAGATCAGTATTCCCGCCTAAATTGCTCAACCGATCTCTATGAAAATAAGAATGTACGTTGCCAGGGGTACAGAAAAGGACATAGGGTACCATACTGAAATAAGAAAACCACACCGCGAATTCGCGAGTAACAGCTAACACAATATTAACCGCGAAGTGGACGGATCTTTGTTACCGTTTGACACTTAAATGACTGAACGAAATTAGCTGGATTTTGCCACTCATATAGATAGATATATTATATGATCTACTCAATACTCAATACTCAATTATTTATTGCGTTCCATAATGTACATAGTGGTCATAAACAATATAAAAGTAAGAATCAATTATGGACCCTGTCGGGCACAGCAAAATACATAGGAGAGAGGAAAGGGCTATGCAGCAACAACTTATTATCTAAAATCTTAAAAGTAAAATAAATGTAAAAATCACATGAGTAGTAATTGCAGGTACCACAAATATCTAAACTTCCATCTGATGATCATCTAATAAATCTAATATTGATTTTATGTAGGTGTATCTTTATTAATTTACATTGATGTTTAGTATATGTATATCTAACATATTTTCTATGTGTATAATATTATTTTGTTTGTATTGTTTTATTTGTTTTATTTTATTTAGTTAAATTGGTTTTAGTTTAGTTTATCATTGAAAAATTCGTTTATTGTGTAGTAACATTTTATTTCTAGAAAGTGTTTTAACTTATTTAAGAATATGTTTGTTTTTTCCAGTTCTTTAATGTGTTTAGGTAATTTATTATATATTTTAACTGACATTGCTAGGGGACTAGACGAATGCATTTTCAGACGGGATGAAGGTAGGTTTAATCTATTTCCGTCTCTTAAGGTATACTTTGTTTGTATGTCTTTGCGAGTGGTAAAGTATTGGGGGTATTTTCGGACAAATTTGCTTATTTCGAGTATATATAGGCAGGCAAGAGTTAAAATTTTATGCTTTTGAAAATGTGGTTTACAGCTTTGGGTTTGCTCTATGTTGGTTATTATACGGATTAGTTTTTTTTGTAGGACAGGCTCAACAGGTAGCATCTATTTTAACCCGCTTTTGTGGTCTCTTAGGATAATTTTAGACTTGCCTTAATCTGATGTCTACGCAAACGTATTCGTGGATGGAAGCTAGTATCATTAGCTATGTGTTTATATATTTACCTACTGATTTAGGCCTTTCCAAAGACTGAAACAGGCTCTACGCAAATCTTGTATAGTCATTACTCTTGCACGTTACCTAGGGAACGTAGTCATAAATGCAATATAGATTCCGCCAGGGCGAAACTCCCAGTGTATATTTTAATAGTTTACATTATCTGTAATGTAATAACGACAACAAAAGACACACACGATGCTAAGTTGTTTGTCTTCATATCCTTATTTCTTTATGACAATTATCTTTAAAGAGCTTCTCTCTACCGATAAAAATAACATCTGTGATAGTCAACCTCATCAAGAATATCACCTAACTCATGTGTTAGTGGCAGGTGATCCTTCAAAGGTCCATGAGTATTTATTTATATATGAAACGAGCCCATTTTCAAGATTACCCAACCATGTGGAAACTCATTCCAAATGAAAATGACAATGTTGAAAAGTGGGCCCAAAATGCTACATGGTCTTTTAAGAGATGCAAGATCATAGACGCTTGCTCCTTTCTCAAATTGAATTGTCAGCTGCAACGGTTTTATGAAGTTGCATCATGTTCTGCAATAACAATATTACATACCTACGTACCGATTCAGCTAAAATTTTATAGTAGCGTCAACAAAATCTTTTAAACCTCTCAGATATACATGCATATGTATGTACATGAAAATTAACACGAAGATGCTAAATACATAAACAAACAACAATATGAAGCAAATGATACAGTTTTGTGTCAGCATTGAAGCTATCAATTTCGTAATTTTTGCGAGACTGTAAGAATACTTGACAATGTAAAAAACAAAACAAAACCGAAAAATAAATCTTAGGTCCAAGACTCTGCTAAAGTTGCGGTTTTTTTTTTCAAAAGAGTCACAACGGCCGTAGAACGCCATGACCATTAGGGGGAACACAGATAATTTGTACTGGGTTTGATCTTACACTCCCTTCCGCTCCACCCAGGGCGGAAAAGTCATTTGATGATTACACATCCTTTAAAAAGAACAAAAGGTCCACGACTTGACTTATATTACCGTAAATTGTAATAAGTACTTTTACGTATATGTATAACTTTAGATCGAGACAGTTGACAGCGCTGTGATTCAGATGTGTAAATCCCTGAAGAGCCGGTGTAACAGGCACTCACACTAAGCCTCCTATCTTAGCGTGAGTCCCTGTGGTTTTAGTTGGTAAGAGTCCGGTATTGCCCAGACCGGCTCACAAAACCGGCGGGGCGTTCAGTTCAAGAAGATTACCCACAAAAGACAAAATAAAGAAAAAGAAAATCTATAGCACAGTAGGCAGTAAACGCATCAGTTGACAATAGTACTTTATCGCCTGATAAAATCACTTCATCCCCAACAAAAACAACGAAATCAAAAGCAATCACAATTAACCCACATTGCTATTAATTAGACGCTGATGTTTGTTCAGCCTCCGGCGGCGTCGCCCTAGTGTTATCAGTTAGTGTGAGATTATTTGCGTTCTGCTTAACAGATCTAAATGTTTATCGTGGAAGATTTGCATCAATGGAAACTAACAGAGCCTATAGCTGCATCTCTTTCGGTATCTTCTCTGGGCGTTAGCAACATCTGTACATCTTCAATTTCTCTTTATCACAGTTGTATTATTTCTTTGGATACAACAGCACCTCCCTAAAAAGTAGGTACTATCATCATCATATCAGCTGAATGACGTCCACGGCTGGACATAGGCCTCCTCTTGAGATAACCACTAAGGGATCTTTCAATTTATGCGTTTCTTGTCGGACGGCTGCAGTGCCGTATCGGTGCGTTTGTTGCACGGATGCGGGATGTTCGTTTGTTTTCATACAAATCCCGCGGTGTTTCAACGGTCCTGTTGCCGAGCATTCGTAGTACCGACGCCTGCACTGCTGCCGCACCGCGCGTTTTGTATGAAAACAAGCGACCGTCCGTGCGCCGTACGACAAACGTACCGCTGCGATATTGCAGCCGTCCGACACGAAACGCATAAATTGAAAGAGCCCTAAGTAATGTAAAAGTAAAAGTATTGTAGGGTAGTGCTTTGTAATCAGCTTAAATCTTTAAATCTATACTATACTGCCATATTTTTGAAGTGAAAACTTCTTTAGCGGCGTTGTGCACTTTTTTTGGAATAGGTAAAAAATGTTAAACTCGCGTCAGGACACGTGACCTGATCGAAAATCTTACGAAGTTATCGTACACAAATATGACAATTCGCGTCAGCGAATTGTCATATTTTTTTGTATTTAAGCAAGTATTTTTGCAAGTCAACTTTGTATATGTCACCGTAAAATTGTAAATACCGTTAGATTATAAACTATCTCGCGAGTTTGTAAACTGTCGAAAGATTGTGAACCTCAACGTACTGCTTACAATTTAACGTATTATTATTCGGTAGATTGTAATCTATCGAAATGAAACCGTCAAATTACAATCTTAAAATTGTGAAATTGTCAACTGTCCAAAGGCTGTCCCTGATTGGTCGGCTTTATAGTAGACCGTTCTGTGTCCATAGAGTTAGGAATGAAACACAGGTATCAGTCAAATAAAATGAATGCACTTCAAGAATTGTGACATCAAGTTTTATTCATTACTTAGTAGGTAATCAATAATTCTGACATCACATGGTAAGAAAAAGTTGTATCAAAATTAAAAAAAAACAGAAAGGTAACAATATTTTCTTCTCAAACACAAATTAAAATTGAAAAAATAATGAATTTTTCTCTTAGAAAAAAACGATAGCAAAATGAAATCAAAATTTAAAAAGCAAATCAAAAACATATTAACGTTTTCGAAAATGTAACAAAATTGTTTATTAGATAAAAAATATGAAAGTAAATTGCACCAATAAAAATGATAAAATACTTGATGGCACAATTCTTGAAGTGCATTCATTTTATTTGACTGATACCTGTGTCTCATTCCTAACTCTATGGACCCAGAACGGTCTACTATAAAGCCGACCAATCAGGGACAGCCTTTGGACAGTTGACAATTTCACAATTTTAAGATTGTAATTTGACGGTTTCATTTCGATAGATTACAATCTACCGAATAATAATACGTTAAATTGTAAGCAGTACGTTGAGGTTCACAATCTTTCGACAGTTTACAAACTCGCGAGATAGTTTATAATCTAACGGTATTTACAATTTTACGGTGACATATACAATCCCTCTAATACGCCTTCCTGTTTGATCTTCAGTAGATTTTTGCGTATGAATAACCAGAAGCCCAAAAATATATTCTTGACAACGGATATGGAATTTCTATCAAACAGTAGATCAAGTGATGTAATTATAACATGCTGCGCTTTACTATTGTTACTGGCATTATTATAAGTCTAGTAGTAACAGGGTTTAACCCAAACGTACCAGCCTTTGTTTTGCATTTCTGCAATAATGATAAACATCATCTTTCGGAATTATATGAATAAGATAAAGTACACGAGGTATCATATTACATCACTTGAGTATTTATTACGTTGATTTGGTAAATACTACAATAAGTGCATCTACAGAACTTCTGATTTCAACTACGTTGACAGATAATAGTGCCTACTTTCTTAATATACTGCAGAGTATCGGACATAAGTGATTGTGCGAAGCTTCAAAGGGACCTTGATGTCCTTCAACAATGGTGTTTCCAAAATAGGATGACGCTCAATGTTAAAAAATGCCAAACTATTACTTTCACGAATAAAGTGAATTACATTAAATTTAATTACCTTATAGACGGCTCAGTACTGAGCAGAGTATCAGTCATCCGTGACCTAGGTGTACTCTTTGATACATCCCTATCTTTTCGTGACCATATAGATACTATGGTTGCTAAGGCTAGAAGAATGCTTGGCTTCATAATCCGCATGTCAAAACCATTCCGTAATTATAGTAGCATTATTTTACTTTATAATGCATTGGTAAGGAGCTCCTTGGAATATTGTTCTTCTATTTGGTCGCCCTATTACTCAAGCTATACTAATAATATTGAATCTGTTCAGGCCCGTTTTGTCAGGTATCTATGTATGAAGAATGGGATTCGAAAAGCTATACCCGATTATACTGACAGATTAAGGCACTATAAGATGACTAGCTTAAAAGATAGACGGATCCATTCTGACTTGCTTTTACTCCACAAAATTGTAAATGGTTCCATAGATGCGCAATTAATTGAATATTTTAACTTTGGGACTAGCCAGCGTAGCAAGCGACATCATCGCATTTTTCAATTGCCTACATGCACCTTAAATACCACCTTCAATAGCCCCCTAACACGTATGGCAAGGTTATATAATGAAAGGTCCAACCTGACGGATTACCCTATTGAAGTTTTCTCTATGAGTTTCCCTTCATACAGACGTTACTTATATAAGCAGTGCGAACATGGTACGTCCCTATAGCTTCTATTTGTTTTGTTTTTAGTAGTGTTCTGGATTTAGATCTATCGGACGCACTTTTTACTTTATTTTATTTTTGTTGTTGTCTCTAATTTACATTAAGTCAATGTCATGCATACCTGTTATTTGCATGGTTACTGAAATGCCAACGTTATGTGTTAGTTTTATTTGAATTGTAAGTGACGGTGCTGTTGGTGTGCTTATTATAAATAAATAAATAAATAAATAACATAAAATAAAATGAGATTTACCAGCTAATGGAAACACAGATTTAAGGGCTTTAAATACTTAGAATCTTAATAAAAGCAGGTGGAATGTCTGTAGTCATGTCATGTGTCAAGCAAATACCGGGCTCCCGGCTCATGATACCAGAAGGAACCGTGAGGTTTTAGTCAGTAAGAGTCCAACATAACCCTCTGTTCATGCCAGAAGGTAGCCTTGAGGATTTTACCACGAATAAAAACGAAAAAAATAGGTGGAATATCTGGTCATTCTTAACGAAGATTCTTGACTCACAATATTATCAATCAGAAGCTAGTTCAAATTAGATTAGGCACCTAAATTAAACTTTCGACTTGTATTGTTAAAGAATAAGCAACTCAATCAATAACAATGAAGTGTTTCTTTAATTCCAGATAGTAAGTCATGTCAATAGCCCGCTACATCTGGCTACTCCTATGCTACGCTCAATACGCGAGGACCAACCTGATGGATGAGTACAAGGAGGTCACCAACAACTTTTTGTATCCTAAGGACGATAAGACCGAGGAGCTGCCAATCCAGCTCGGCAAGGACTGGGCGTCGGGCTGCACATGCAGAGCCACCTATCATCAGAAAGTTATCGTTTGCTTTGGAAATTACGAGTGCATGAAGTTTCCGAAGGTTGGTGTCATCTTGGGTTTTACATTTGTCTAATCCTTCATACTGATTAATTAACATATCAGAGGCAAGCGGAACTACTGCCGTATTATTACAAAACCTTACACCAGGTTTTAACCATCGAACCAGATTTTGTACTATGAACATTACTTTACCTCAAACAGAATAAAATACGAATGCATAAACTAACACGATGATTTAAATCGGGTCTAAAGATAAACCATATTTTGTCATTTCTAAAATCATAGTCGCGTCGTTTTCCCCACTAGTGACGGAGATAAATTAGTTTATAAGTATTTATATAGTTTTAGTTAATATTAGTGATTATTTCGTATTTCTCTATATCTGTAATTTTACTAGTACATTTCTTCTCCCGAGCATTTCATGATTACAGACGCTTACAGAAGCAGCATAGTATAAAGAAGGGAAGTAGGCTATCTCCGGGCCAATCCGCGATATAATTGCCTACTGTCTCAGGGTTGTCACGGGCGCGGGCGGCGGCGGCGTGGAGCGGTAATGACCACGAGTAAACGGTAGGTTACTGATAGTAGGTCCTGCCAGGCCTCCGTTACTCGTTCAAGGTTACACGCTTAAGTGCCTACGGGTGGCCATGGGTAACACATCTCTGTATAGCTAATTCAGTAATCATTAGTCAATAAAGTTCAACAATGGTTTTCCTAACAAATACAGAATGTATTCAAGATTCAGAGCAGTAGGTATTATTTTCAAAAAAAGGGATAAAATAAACCGGCGAGGCGGTGTGACCGCGACTGTCCGCACTTTGTCGGACACCCAAACACACAGCAATACGTTCTCCTGCGATTATCACACATTTTTCATTCATTAAGCGGTACCGAAAAGCCGTGACGCGCGAATCTGATGCGGTGTTAGCCCCGGCTGGCGCACTGAGAAACGGGTTGAGATTTTGTTAAGTGTGCGTGCGGCGACGCGTAGATACTATGACGCACACATACAAGCCGCGCGCGGTGCGTTTGTATGAAGATAACTTACTTCCCCTCTTTATACTATGGAAGCAGTGCCCCATTATTTTTTAGCTCATCCTTACCTGTGTGGTACATTTCATCTGTAATCCCTCGCGCTACGTAACAGCATCTCAGTTTACCTTACTTATCGCAATATCCTGTAAGACGTAGAACAATGAACACACTGTTATCTGGGTGAACACATACACCTCTCATACAAACACAGTGTCACTTCATGCATGTGTTTCATAACAGAAACTAGACGTAACCGTCGTCATAACAACGTACACGAACTCACACATATCTGATATGATGTTACTGTGTGTAAACAGTGAAAATTGTTCAGATTCTAAGGCGTAGTAATATCTATTAATGTAAAGTTAGGTGTCGACACGCTGCGATGAGATTTTGTTTTTAGAAATTGAACTGTTTTTGGAAAAGACAATGTTCGACATTATTTGTTTTACCGAACATTGGTTAAAAGATTATGAAATGTTAATTAATTATGATAATTATACTGTGGGCAGTTGTTTCAATCGAAAATCCATGTTGCGTGGTGGTTCACTAATCTTAATTAAAAATACTATTAAATCTAAGCCACGCAAAGACATAGTTGAACTTTCGGTTGAACATATTATTGAGCTGTTCTGTGTTGAGCTAGATAAGCATGTTATAGTGTGCGTTTACAGACCCCCAAATTACCAAAATTACTCTATTTTTGAAACTGTAATGGAAGATGCTTTGTCTAAACTTACAACTGGTAATAAATCAGTAATAATCTGTGGTGATTTTAATATCAATATTCTAGAAAATAATTCAATTAGCAGTAGATTAATAAGTCTTTTTAAATCTTTCAACCTATCAAATGTTTTTCTAGAACCAACTCGAATAACTTCGACTACTGCTACATGTATTGACAATGTTTTTTGCTGCTGCACCTACTTAGATAAAGCTATAGTAAATTATCTTCCGTCTGATCACAGCGGACAAACCGTTTCTTTTGAGTACAAAACATCATTACAAAAAGTGCAGATACAATCAAGACCAATAACATCTGGTAATCTAAATAAATTTAATAGCACTCTAATTAGTAAGTTATGTGTTCAGGGCCTTAATATTAATAATGGTGATTCTTTATATGAAGATTTTTTTTCAATTGTTCAAACGGAATTTAACAATATTTTTAAGAAAACTACTAAAACAATTTGCCCTAAATTTTTATTTAGTGATTGGGCGACTAAAGGTATCCGGAAAAGTAGGGAAAGACTGTTTGAGCTGTATGGCCTTAAGCCTTATGTAAACACGGAAACTTTTAATAAGTATGTTGCTAATTACTCAAATTTTTTTAAAAATACGTGTAAATCAGCTAAAGCCTTGTACATTAGAAACAAGTTAAAATCAGCCGATAATAAAATAAAAACGGTCTGGAAAATTATCAATAGTGAAACAAATAGAAACAAAAAACATAATACTGATTATACTCTGGAGACTTCCCGAGGTCGCATAAGCAATAATATCGATGTGGCTCAGGAATTTGCAACATTCTTTACAAATATCCCAATTAAAACTACAGAAACCTTAGACTCCTCGCCTGCACTTGCTATAGATTTATTGAGAGCGAATGTTTCAGCCTGCCCTAAGGAGTTTAAATTCAATCATATTAACCCTGTGGATGTTCTAAATGCTTTCAAACAACTTAAGATCAAGGTTACAGAGGATATGTGGGGCATGTCCACTAATGTGTGTAAATCTATTATTGAGACAGTTGCACCCTATTTAGCTTTAATATTTAACTTGTGTATAGATCAAGGGGTCTTTCCGACATTAATGAAGCACAGCAAAGTTGTACCCCTATTTAAATCCGGGGATAGCAAAGACACCAATAATTATAGACCTGTTTCGGTTTTGCCGGTTTTCAGCAAGGTGTTTGAAAAAGTGATCCTCAATCAAATGCTTAATCATTTTAACTGTAATAACATCTTACACGATCAACAGTATGGTTTCACCAGAGGACGTTGTACTACCGACGCCGGTGTGACTTTAATTAAGCACATCTTTGATGCATGGGAGGACTCACAGGATGCCATTGGTATTTTTTGCGACCTCTCAAAAGCATTTGATTGCGTAAATCACGACACGCTCCTCTTGAAGCTAGAACATTACGGCCTCGGTCAACTAGCCCTTAGCTTATTGAAATCGTATTTAAATGATAGATTACAGCACGTTCAAATAAATGGTGTAAATTCATCAGGCTTAAAAGTAAAGATGGGGGTTCCGCAGGGTTCAATATTGGGTCCGTTCCTCTTTTTAGTATACATAAATGATTTACCTCATTTACTGAAAAACCAACCTAAAATGGTGTTATTTGCTGATGATACTTCATTGATTTTTAATGTAAACAGACGGGCACAGCACCTTGACGACGTAAATAACGCTATGCTTAAGGTTCATAATTGGTTTACGATAAATAACTTAGTATTGAATGAGAAGAAAACTAAATGCATTAGATTTGCGTTACCGAACGTTAGAAGTAGTGCATGTAACGTTATATTGAATAAGGACATACTGGAATTCGTCGACAAGACAGTTTTCTTAGGAGTTACGCTCGACTCAAAACTGCAGTGGGGTCCTCACTTAACATCTCTTGCAGGGCGGCTAAGTTCAGCTGCTTACGCTGTCAGAAAAATCCGACAATTGGCAGACGTGGATACCGCGAGACTAGTCTATTTCAGCTACTTCCATAGCATCATGTCTTACGGTATTTTGCTTTGGGGGCGGGCTGCAGATATAGATTCTATTTTTATTCTGCAAAAGAGGGCTGTCAGAGCCATCTATAATCTTTGCAGAAGCGAATCTTTAAGAGAATTGTTTAAAAAAATTAATATCATGACGGTGCCTTGTCAATATATATATGAAAACATTATGTATGTTCGGAAAAATCTTCATCTTTTTAATAAAGTTGGTGATAGACATAATTATAATACTAGAAATAGGAACAAATTAGATCAACCAAGTTTTAGATTGTCAAAAGTACACACTTCTTTTATGGGGTACTGTGTAAAATTTTATAATAAAATACCACTCAATATTCTCGAACTAAATGAGAGAAAGTTTAAAACATGCATAAAACGCACACTATGTCGTCAAGCATATTATAAATTAGAAGACTATATAAATGATAAAAATGCTTGGCTTACTGCTGGTCCTGCTCCACAGACACTCGGGCTCACAAATTAATATGCATATTTTACAAAAAGGAATTATGTTTTTCTTAAGCACCTTTTTTATTGACTTTAATAACGTCTACCGTTATTATAATTCTTATTTCTTTTTTCTTACATACTACAGTTGATTCGTTGAATAGGTTCACTGATAACCTTAGCTTTGTATAATTGAACATAATTTATTTCAATATTGTAAATGTGAGTACCATGGAGCCTTAATTTATTTGTTAAGTTACTAAGTATGCGTTGGACACTAAGCATGGCAGTGGAGAGCTTTGTCATGCTCACTTTAATGTCTCGCTGATGGTGGCGCGTGCATTGGATCGTTCGGTTCCCTTCAAGATGGTCGAGCTAAATGGTGCTGATGCACGCGTCATGCTCGTGAACGGGTGCTGTCAGTTGGGATTGGTCATCTCTTAACTGCCATGGCTTACATTTTTATTATTATATTTTATTGTTTTATATTCACCTTCATTGTTTTCACATATAGAAGCAACCACTATTTTTGTAACCAAGTTTTTGTAAAAACCAAATTGAAAGAAAAGAGTGTCCATGGAGTTTCTTGCTCGTTCTTCTCCATAGAGACCTACGTTTTGGAACGAGCAACTAGCTTCAACTTTAACTGTAACTTCTTGACAATTCAAAAGTGCCTGTACATGGTCTAATTGAAATAAATGCTTTGAATTTGAATTTGAATTTGAATTTGATATGCGATATGAGCCGGTTTGAAGATAGACTTTTCTTTTATAATTTTATTTTTAAAATTCAATGATGTCTCATGCGTATCATAAAACAAAGTCAAGCGCGACATGACGGATGTAAAAAGAGATTTGACAATTTCCAAAGTTACATAATGTAATGAATGTGTGTATCATTGCGAAGATGTTTTTATCCTGGACCATACATGGGAAAACTCTGAACTTCGAAGATCAAACTTCCGAAACGTTTACCGTTTTATTATAAAAACTTCCCAACTATAATTAATTATTTTTGTTCAATGTTACTTAGATTAATGGGCAGTATGCAAAGTTATCGGGTATCTGGTGTCTTATACCCCATATAGAGGAGGTACAGCGAGCGTTCTACGATGAAGCTAAAACAAACAAAAGAAAGGCTACGTCAGATGATAGAGATAGAATTGTTGAGGCTCTGGGTCAGGGTCGTGTTGTTAGAGCACAATTGGCATTGAATTCATTTTCACCACATTACAATAACACTCATATTGTATAAGGACATATTATAAAAGCACTTTCTATTTCTTTGCAGGTAAAAGTACGAAGCGAAGTTCTAAGAGTAAGGACCACAGTAATCACTGAAATCCACAAAGGGGAACTCGATTTTCTGTACTACTTGAAAGTATTAGAAATAGAAGCAAATCACCAACTACGGTACATAGAACCGGGACTGTTCTCCAACTTGACACACTTAGAACAACTGTCAATATCCTACAACACACTGCTTCAATCAATCCATGAGAGAACATTTGAGGGACTCACGAACCTTCACAACTTGACTTTAGTCAACAACGGGTTTGGATCAGTTCTACAATTAACACCTTCCTTCAAACCCAGTATACTGCCATCATTGCGGAGACTCGATTTATCAGAAAATACTCTAGAATCAATCCCAGAAGACGCCTTTAAGCCGATGGAAGGAACTTTCTTAAAAAAACTAGATCTTAATTTATGTAGATTAGAACACATACATCCAAATAGTTTTCTGCCACTGAAGCATTTGAAAGACCTCCACATTGGAGATAACGATCTAAACTCCTCGTTGATAGAAACATTTTTGACAACAATGGATAAAAATAATATCAATTTACTTTATCTAGATTTGTCAGGAATGGGATTCAGGAAACAACCACCCAGGAGACTTATGAACATCATAGCAAATTCTACAATACAGAGTTTAATATTAGCACGAAACCAGTTTGAAATCATCAGCGACGATGCTTTCCCCAGAATGGTCAATATACAATTAATGGATTTAAGAAAAGTTTCCACCATATTGGTGGGCCCACTGTCTTTCTCTCCTGATTTATTTCCAAACCTAAAATTACTATTACTGAGTGGCAACAACTTACCAGGACTTCACGGGACTCATTTGTCCAATCAACTGATGCTTTTAGATCTGTCTGATAATAGAGGACACGCAAACAACCCTGTTTATTACGAAATAGACAGAAATACTTTCACAGAAAGTAAAAATCTACAAGTACTTAATCTAGCTTTCAATGGAATAAGAGCAATTTTTAATTATACCTTTACAGGACTAGAAAGTCTGAAAATATTAAGTATGGAAAATGGTACTATCTATCACATCGGTGCCAACAGTTTTAAACCTACCAAACATTTAGAAATGCTCAATTTAGCTAATAACCCTCTGACAGCTAATCAAAACTTAACAAGTTCACAGTTTGTCGGTTTAAACGAGTTAAAAATTCTAATCTTAGAAAATTGTGGAATCAAGAATTTCTATGAAGACGACAACATTTATGAGATGATGCCTAATTTAACTCATCTAGTACTTAGAAACAATCAACTCTATTACATAACAGCTGAGATACTGAAACCTTTGAAAAAGCTACAGTTTTTAGATCTAAGTGAAAATCTGCTTATGTCTTGGTGGAAACCTATATTCTTAGCTTCTGGAGTGAAGCCAAACAGGTTATACTTGACAAACAACAAAATATCGCATTTCTCGCTAAGTATGATTCAAGACATCGGTTACTTATTGGAAGCTAGCAAAGGAGATATAGTCATAGATCTTATGAACAATATTTTTGTGTGTGATTGCAACTCTATGTTTACTACTTACCGCTGGCTTCAAGCTAACGCCACCAAGGCTTTAAAACAATACATCTTCAGTTCTAAGTTCCAGTGCAGTAGTCCTGACCTTTGGGAAGACAGGAGAGTGTCTGAATATTTAACTTCAGTAAAAAGTTTGCATTGTTTGATGTATGAAAAAATAACAAATATAATGGTACTCGTATGGACTGCACCATCGCTGGTCACAATTTCTCTAGTCTTATTGATAATAGCTGTTGTTTACAAGTTTAGGATGTACATACGGTATTGGATGTTCATAGCCAAGGTAGCATTAGGGAGGAACTTTAAGAAGAATCAAGTTAAATCTGATGGAGTTAAAACATATAAATATGATGCCTTTGTATCTTACTGTAATGAAGACAGAGACTTTGTTCATGATATGATAGAACAGCTTGAATCAAAGCCACCTTTTCTGAAACTATGTGTTTACGAGAGAGACTTTGAAATAGGTTCGTTTATATCTGAAGCCGTTTTAAGCAGTATTAACGAGAGCAAGTATGTTATATTGATTATTAGCAATAGTTTTGCGAAGTCACAATGGTGTCGTTGGGAGACTCAACTGGCAGAATACCACAGGATATTCTTAGAAGATGGGACGTCGTACGATCCCCTGGTGTTAATAAGAATTGGGGACATACAGAGCAAGTATCTGACGACGACGTTGAAGTACCTGTTGAAGACGAAGATCTATCACTCGTGGGACCAGAGGAACAAAGAGGAGTTCTGGAAGAAGTTGAGGGACGTTATTATTAAGAAGTGATGTCAATATGTTATAAGTGATTATTATTTTAATACATTTGTTTTTTATGTAGATATACCAACTAAATTATTAATCTAACTTCGTTTTTGTTTCACTGATACAGTTTGGAATCCCTTTGTAATATGATGAGTAGAGGCACTTACTATGCTGTCTATATCTACGACTAATTCTGATGTTTCAATTATGGCATGTTTTCTCATCAAGTGTGGTTTCTTTTCTATATTATTTGCACAAATTCAAATTTTATTTTGTTATTTCTAGATAGTGCTATGCTTTCTTAACATATTATGATAATCAATGAGGAAACTATAATTGGCGAGTAAACAATTCTGAGAAGTTATAAAAGTTTCTATTTCTTATGTAAACGACATAATATCGTTTCGTAATCTGAAACTGATACTAAAAATTAAATATAGAGAAAGATATTTAAAATAAAAAGTAAAAGTAGATCCGTATTATGATGTTTTTAACAATCGCTTATACACTCGCTCGCTTACACAGGCGTAAACATCAACAGGCGTAACAGGTGTATCTGTGTATTCGTGCTAGCATTGTATCGACTAGTATGTATTTTCTATTATACAACCATTTTCTTAAAAAAGGACAACATAAATGTTTCGCTTTATACTTATAAACTTATCTGGTCTGCGATACTAGCTAAGTCAAAGCTGATATTAAGATTTGGCTCACATCTAAGGTACTCTCAAACTCACATATTTTATTTTTTATAGCAGCTTTATTACAACGAGCAAATTATCTTTAAAACAGAAGCAAAAGTCCCAAAATCCTAATCCTATTATTCTTTAGAAATTCTACTAGACTCAAGTAGAGACTCTTGTTCAGAAGGCTACAAGTAGTTGTACCTTATTTAATTATTACAAAACCACCATCCATCAGTATTCATTTGAGTTTTCCCCATTTCGCACGCTTTCTTATCAGACGCCGCGAAAGTTGAGTAGCGCAATATCCTTGAGAAAGTCAAATATCAGTAATGGCGGTGCATAAAAGTTAATATTTATCGACGACTTATATGTACATTACGTACAGTTTCACTTGAGCTTTCTACTGGAGATGAAGGCTTTAAATGATCGGAGATAGGCAAGCGAGATGCTACTATTTAACGAGTTACTTCACACACCAAATCAAATACCAAATCAGTCTGATTTGGACTAGACAGCAAATTCCAAGATTCGTATAGATTACATGATTAAGGATCTCATTGACGCGATGAGAAATCCTTTAGGGCAAATAGATACCTCACATTTCTTCCATTTCCCGATTTACTCAAATAATCAAGGGCAAAGCAATTAAAACAGCGTCCACTTAAAACCTCCTCATCAATACAAATCACTTCACCAAACAGTTTACCACTAAACACTAGCTAATAAGTAACCTCTATATAATTACTTTACCACTGAGCTAAGTAATATCTTTATTACTATTTGAGTCAACTTTACAGCTTACTCTCAACGTTTGCGCAGCTCACGCTCAATCTCAAATAGGTTAAAATGTATGAGAATGATGATCGCTGTACAGTTGATCAAATACATAAGTAGCTACATGTATCAATAGAGTTTAGAACTATAGACATTCAGCAGACGTTCACTTGGGTGAATGTTTTCTTTAGAAATTATTTTCTGCCTACATCGATTGAGAAATGTTAAGACACCAATCTGCAAGTGTGCAGATAATTTTAGCAGCACCTACAAATTTAAGTAAAGTCACTAGAGTTTCATTATCATCTTAAAACTGGGGACTGTAAAAAATGCTACTAAAATCATCTTCCCAACTAAGTTATGGTCGGCTTCCAGTCTCACCAGATGCAGTTGAATACCAGTGTTTTACATGGAGCGACTGCCTATCTGACCTTCACAACCCAGATACTGGGCAACACGATAATATAGGTACCTAAATGAATCCATCAGCTTTATGATAATTGCCCTTCTCCACCAATAGAGACAGAAAGATGATAGACAAAATCATTCTCTGAAATGATAATGGTTACAGCAGCCTCAAAGAAGCTGTACACCGGCTGTTGAACACACACATAGGCCTCGGTGCTGAGGTAATAGAATTCTCGAAGAAGGAAAGTAGGTCTGTTTACATTAGGATTCAGACGTTCGCTAGACACTCGTTTGTGTTTGATGTTTAATCAATTAATTATTGCCAAAATGTAGGACAGATAAGTATTAGCTTTTCAAAAGGTAGTGTGAATTGTGGCACTCCCACAGCCTTTATAGTATTTGAGTAAGAATTATGAGTACTTATCAGAGAAAGCTCAAGACACAAAATCAAGTCGACGATTGTGGAATGGAAAAACGAAAAAATAATTAAAGTACTACAATTAATCTTCTATATTATACAAATAAATGAAATTGAAGTGTCTCTTTGCAAAGTCAAATTAAAAGCATAAAAAAAAATGTTTAGGTACACGGTGATCACACGGAATAATAAACAATTTTCAAATTCTTTTTCTGTTTCCCCGACTGTTTATTCCAACTAATTTCCGAAACTTTTGGACCGATTTTAACAGGATTTCACTGGCAGGTACAGTACGGCCAACGTATCTTGGCGAGTGTGAAGTTAGCCGATTAGCTGCGCAGTAGACAATTATGTTCGTAAAAGATCCATTGCGCAGCCAAACGGCTAACTTTAGACTCGCCAAGATACGTCGGCCGTACTGTAGCTGATGTTATAAGGAGTGTCAAAAGCTTATCTAATTGCACAAAAAATAATTAGGGTTGCGCACAAAAAACAGTCCCCGTAATAACCGAAATTCACGCGAACGAAATTGTGGGCATAAGTTAGTTTTGTATAAAAGCATAAGCATTATCAAAGCCATACATTATTGTCTGTAGCAGCCTATTTATACCAGATACCTACAGGTTGTTATCTATGTGACACACCAGGTAATACCACAAATTAATATTCACTAGGTACATCCCGAACCAGGGAATATATTGCGATCAGAGAGTGACATATTGATGGAATGCCAGAAGCTGAAACTCTTCCTTGTTACTCGCTCCATTAATATTTATAGATCTGATTGCCGTTGGTCTCGCGGTTCTAAGCGCGACTGTTCCCAGGGCTGTCTAAGTAGTATTGGATTTTTTCATTAGGAATTTCTTAATAGCAGTCGGAGTTTGGAAGTTGGTGGTGTGACACCCCCGTGACTAGAAAGCACGTAAAGCCGTTGGTCCTGCGCCTGATCTTTTCCCGGCCGTTACTGGTTGCCATCCCATCGGAATATGAGAGTTAGGGAAGAGGGAGTGTATCTGTGTTTGCACATACACTAGTGCACTATAATATCTCCTGCGTGCCAAGTACGCAGGAGATAAATTATAGTGCGCGCTCCATTCAAATTGATCACCGTGACCAAAGTCGGACTAAAGAGAGTAATATTATTTATCGCATTTTCGTTATCTATACTTAAAGAGGTAACGTTTGTTTGTTTTATTTGTAATGAAAGTACTGTCTTTCACTGATAGAAAGCTTCACTATTGCCGAGTGATATTTTATGGTATACTTAAGTGATTAAGTTGCCAGCAGAGGCTAGCATACAATAAAGTGTTCTTCTAAATTGGATTTAATAATAATAAGCTACTAAACCAGTTTTTTTTCAAACTTACCGTGTAACCATATTTGTGGAAACTGCTAACCCCGACCTATCTCCAAGAAAGTAGCTATTGTTTATTTAATTAATTACCATCTAAATGTGTGGCACACGAGCGTCTTATTCATTAGCGGCACAATATTCAGGCGGCACTACAATGTGTACAAATACCGTTTTAGACACGTTTTACAAAAAAACCGAACGCCGAACTACAACAAACTGTACAGCCAGCAAAAAAGTCTGAACAACAATTAAGTACACAATTAAAATGGCCACCCGCGGCATAATGAGCGAGCTCGACATAAATTAAACGCATTCAATTAACTCAATTAGTGCACCTTTCGTTTTTAAAGGCAAGTCTTGGGCGCCTTTGTTTTGGCGCGGGAGAAAACACCATCTTCATTCAAGATATCGTCGCGGGATAACGGTGCAGCGCACGCGCTCACGAGCCCTCCCTCTCACGCGTATACCGATTTCAAGTGAAAGAAAGAGAGAGGCAACAGACAGTGGCTGGCAAACGATTACTCGACTGACCCACTCAATACACACTCTTTCTCGGCAGCAAACGAAACCTAATTTTTATATTGTGTGAATTTGCAATGTAACGCGATGCTCTTGTGTATCTAATACCGTGAAATAACAGAAATTATAATGATTGATGATTGGACATTGCGAATTCTTTAATGCAACGCGGTTTTATATGAGTTTAGAAATTGATTGATAGTTGAATAAGATATTCGTTAGGAGTTTGATTGATTTGATTGGAGGCGTAGATAACATAGTAGTGCAGAGTTAGTTTGGCATCGTTAATTATATCCAAATCCTACTTAATAAAAAAACTGATAAAAAGTTGATGCTCAATTTTTAAATCTAAAAAGGATTTTAAGAAATAAAACGCCTACATAAGTCAATATCAAAACAGAGCTAAGCAGCAACAAATCTGGGCTGTTGCAATTTAATTATCAATAAGAACTGATTAATTTTGGCCTAACAATGAATAAACAGTCAAATACAACATATCAAATTCACTAAAACCCGTGGAACCCATGCATATAACCCTTATATCAATGACGCTCTATATAAAAGCCCGAAACCCTACACCCTCATTACCTGATTGTTCTCAAACTGTCGCTAATTCAGAGCACGCTTTAGGCGCAGGCGCTACACCGGCGCAGGCGGCGCTTCCTCGGAAATCGCTCATAAAGCCCATAAAAGTGCACCAGCAACCTTTCAAGGACCACGTTTGACATCGAAAAGTGCAACAGATGCAGTCCTTGAGATTGGCGATGGGAAAGTTAGTCGGTGAGCAACCGTGGTGGCGGCCGCTCGTCTCCACGATGCTTGTGAACGCGTACGCAGTGAAAGTTTGTTAGGCTGCGAAATGCGGTTTGCTATCGCCTTTCTGTTTGTGGTGAGTGCTAATTACGTTAAAAGTGTTAATGGAGGGTGCTCTCTCTTTGTAAATGGATGCTACTTGTGATTAATGTAGGGTTACGGTTTAAAGAAGATTAAGGTGGTATGTCTGACGGCTCGGAACTGGAGTGTTTCATTTAGGTCTTATTAAAGATCTACGGAAGATATAAAAAATCGAGAAGTATTACAAAATACAGTTGGCTATATTATTGTATCTGTCTTGGAGGTGATGATGCCAATCGATAGTATTGATAGAACGTGTTTTAGCGCGCAAAAATTGTACGACTCGTCAAAACGGGGGCATCTACAGAATTGGCTAGACACAACTGTTACTAAATAAAAATAAAAAGTAAACCATCGCATGATGATATCATGGAATACTCATTATGAAACAGTTTCTGATGATACGAATACAGTACGACTGCGATTGTATACCTTGGGGTGGATTAATGTAATGAAATTGTTCTGTTGCTTATCATCGTCAATCTCTTAGTAGGTTTAAAGAAATAAACGAAAGGCACGGTCGAAAAAAAACCCGTAAATAAATAAAATAGTAATAAATAAAAAAAACATCATAACAATAATTAGATAAAACAGTTGGAATATTGAAAACTTCTCCAAAGACCTAAGGTTAGTGAACCTACCGCTAAGACATACAATTGTTGTCAAACCACCGGTAACCCACACGTAAGTAGGTTGGTAATGAGTTAAACAATTAACTATTGGTACTACATTGTGAAATAGGCTGAATGTGTTTGAATGGTGTCTTCCAACACATTGTCAGTATCCTTAGTACAGCTTCCTATGTGCAATACATTGGATGGCAACTAGATTCCTAAAGTGCCTTTTCATGGTCTATTTGAAATCATTGCTTTAACGTCTTTAAAGTTGTCCAAATCTGTCCTGTTTCTTGCACCATCAATCTTTGCTTCTGTTCCATCAAGTAATGAGTTTAAAGCGGTTTCTTTTGAACACCCTTATCGTGGTCGTCTTTCGAAGTTGGTTAATTAATAAATACCATCATCTCAACTGTCGGGCAGATTTCTAAAGGGCGAATTTAATTGTCTAATCAAAATTTGACAGGTGATCGCACACCTATGTAGTATATTTATGTCTTGTAATATTTGTTCTTACGTTTTTGCCTCTAATTAACAAAATATTTTCTAGAATCCAATAATGACTTGTATATGATATGTCTAAGATTCTAATCCCATTAAAAAAGGGGCAATATAAAATAAAAGTTGATCTTCCAATAAAAATGATTACGAAGCTTGCTTAAATACACAGTCATCAAATCTAATGCAAAAATATGCTAAACAAAACCGGCGGTGCGTTGGATAAAAACCTTTCTAGAAAACCTATAATTTATGGCTCATTAAAATATGAATTATGGGCTTCTTCAATAAAAATAGCAATAAATATGAAATTTCTTGTTTACCAGGAAAAAAGACCAGAAGGTACCTTTGAAAAAACGAAAGCTAGCTTTTCTAAGTATCACCTATTCTAAAATGGCAAGTCTAAGGTTATAAAAACTAGAGTATAGGCAAGCGAACCAGGACGAGCGGTACCGTCAACAAGAGCAGCGCCGCGTGGGAAGCGGGCCGGGTGCCTCACCCACTTTAATTGCTTTTCACACAAACCGTACCGTGTAGGGCTGCTAACCGTACTTTATGAACCACGCTGTATAAATATCGATGAGTGATCGAGAGATTCATGATTTTTGTAGTGTACCGCCAGCAGAAAAATCTTAAAACCAGTTTACTACAATGTTTGGAAAATTCAGCGCAGTTAAAAATCTTAGAGTACAGAAGGGCTAACTTCTAGAAACGATAGCAATTTAATTTCAGTCTCAGTCTGTTAAAAATGACTCTTAATTAAACTAAATTTTTTGATATTGACTATAAATATTTGCTAAGATGAGATTACGAATATATTTTAAACGTTTTTAATTAGTAGTTGGCCTTTTTAAACAAACTAAAGCTTTCAAGAAAAATGTTAAAGTCGTTGTGACAACCATATCATCAATTTGCTCAAAACAGCAAAATCTCATAATTAGTAACCATGAAACAAACTCCGGTATCTCTTTAACGATCACGTTATCTGATAATTGGAAGCAAATAACATTTTTGTGTAAAAATATTAAAGTCAAACAGCAATTACTTATTACGTAGACAGTAGAGTTATATTTCGCAAAGCATTTTTGTAATAATTTGAAGATTCTAATATAAATTCTTCGACAACGTAATCATCATAAACTACATCAGTAAATGTATCTTCTTTGAATGTCTGACATGCTTGAACATTTGATGGATCTATTCCACTTGCCTAGTTTACTTGAATCGTAAGACGTGGTAGATAGATCTCTCTACCTTTTGTAAGTGTCTCGTCGGTTGTGTTCAAAGAGTTTGATTTATAAGAGAACATAACATTTTCAAGATATCGCGAATTGTCATCAGGATTCTTATTACCATACAAAGCTTGATTGATTTTGAACTTGTTTATGAGTCTTCAACTCCACGATATTATCTTCAAATCCATGATTTACTACTTAGAAAACTGAAAAGGGGTCATTGTAGGTACTCATCATTAAGACAACTGTTGCTATGAGACCGGCCCTAAAATCGCGAAAAAATAATCAGCTGCTCCATATATTTTGACAAGATTTTAGTTGGTTCGCTTGTGTTGTCCTCTTCTAGGCAAACGTCTCCCCTATAGGCTTCCACTCATCCCTATTCTATTCGTTATCTTTGCTTGCTAATCTCCCATAAGCGTTTCTAAGTCATCACACTAGCTTTTCCTAGGCCTCCCACAGTGAGGAAGTCCGTCTTCCGGCGCAAACTGCGTGACGACTTTAACCCATCTTTCGTTATGCATAACATGACCCGCCCAATTCGACTTCAGTCATGCAGACTTATGGTCCACTAAAAATTAGATTGTATAAGAAGAAAATCTAAGTACGACACTTCGGATCCAGTTACTATCATAGTATTATGATTGTGCTTATCATCTTTGCGCATCTCGTTGTTTACATCTACTTCATTGCCATCCGTAACATAAATTCAACAAGTTAAATTAATAAATCCGTCATTCGAAATTGGGGCCTGACAATTTCGTACTTTTAACATTCAAGTAGTGACTACCGTGCCTATAAAAACTGCGGCGCCATTGCAATGCAAATAACTTTGATTGTTTCTCAGTAATATCATTCAAGTGGGACACAGTTTATTAGGCTATTGGTTTGGTCGGAAACACTAAATTATTTAGGTTGTACTTTTAACTTATATTCGGTAAGGGTTGAACTGGGTATATCATTAACTCATTCTCAAGTCCGAATGAATGAGTAGGTTATGGCTTCAGTGGAAGAAATTAACTGCCTTCATGTTCAGAGGCAAGAGGTGAGTCTTCTTATTCAAATCTAGCTTCCGACTGCGACTTCGACTTCGTCAAAATTAATTTCCCATAAGAACCGAATATTTTTCTGGTATAAAAAGTAGCCAATGTGCTATTACAGTCTGTAATCCATCTTTGATCTAGATCAGTTCAGCCGTTTTGGCGTGATTGAGTAACAAACATCCATCAACCCAAACGTTCATTTTTATCAGTAGTAATTTGATTGCTGCACTTATTATAATCATCAGAATGTACAGTACACAATCATCTTTAGCTTGAAATATATCTAAAAACAGTAAGATTAGAGGGAATTAAAAAAGGAATCTAATAGAGAATTACAATTTTAACCATCCTCACTGCATATTCAAAACTACTGCCACTCAATTACTATCTCACCCGCATGCACATAAACATCATAACGGCAAAGCAGTGACATTCCCAAAATTGCCGAAACACAGTCCAATGTCAAGTTTACATTAGCACAGCTCTAAACATTGTTTACAATGACATAAGTGGCATAACTGACGGCAGACGAGAAAATCGTGATTTACGTCAGTTGATCCACAAGTGTGGGGAAAGTTTTGACTAGGTTGATTTCACCGACGTATGTTGGGTAATAACCCCGTTTTGTCTTTGAATTGTTTTGCATACTGTGCTGTTGTTTGTTATGTGTTGTTTGGAAGATTTCTTGGGGTACTGTCGTTATTAGCACTCAGATTTTGCTGCCTGGTCGAGGTGACAGTTAATAATGAAATATGGTATGGCAAATCCAATTGTGGAGTTTGTCTGTATTTGGTTTTTCGCAGCAATTATAAAATGTGTCAAAAATACTGTTTG
Organism: Caradrina clavipalpis; assembly: GCA_932526535.1. NCBI lineage: Eukaryota > Metazoa > Arthropoda > Insecta > Lepidoptera > Noctuidae > Caradrina > Caradrina clavipalpis. Next base: position 14,660,388 of record OW052104.1, on the reverse strand, counting down.
TGTGTCTTTGACTGGTGTAATTTCTATGTTAAATGTGATAATTGAACGTAAAGGCTTACTGATACAACAATAACATCGTTGTTCAAGAACATTTATTAACCAATCGATTTTCAGGCCTCATCAATCACTCTATTTGATCGTCAAAAGGTACTAACAAACCACTTTGTTTTAAACTGTGTAAAAAATCACCTTTATCACTATAATGATTATACATTCCCTTAATAAAGCTCTGACGTCTCGCATCACTCGATCAGATAACAAACGGTCACGCATCACTGATGACGTCACATAACCTGCTCCCAAATACAATCAGTCACTTTCACTGGCATGCCTGTCTGTCCGCCATCGCGATGGACTGATAATATCTAACACTTCGCCTTTATAGTTATGACTTAATTAAGTATTTTGTTAAGGTTTTTTTTGGTGACTGTACTGACAAGACGTTTCTTGTGGATTTGAGTTCTTTTTGTGTTTTGTGACCCTTGTGGATTTGGGTTGAGGAACATATGCACATATACGTAAAGTATTTATAAAAATTACATGTCTTTAGAAATACAATTGTAATGAATGTAATATTACCAGCCGAAACAGTTTGAGGTGAGCTGACTGCTATGAAGATTTCTTTCACATACAATTACCGAGGAAAATTTATAATACTAGCACTGTTAGTAGACCAGATAGGTATATTCTAAGCTAAACAATTTCTCCTTCATCATCATCATATCAGCCTATAGCAGTTCACTGCTGAACGTAGGCCTCCCCCAGAGAGCGCCAACCATTCCATGTCTCTTTCATGCATACTTATTTATTTTATTATAATCCGTACTAATATTATAAATGCGAAAGTAACTCTGTCTGTCTGTCTGTCTCTTCTTCACGCCTAAACCACTGAACCGATTTCAATGAAATTTCGTACAGATACAGTCTGGGACCCGAGAAAGGACATAGGATAGTTTTCATCCCAGAAATCCCTCGGGAACGGGAACTATTAATCCACGCGGACGAAGTCGCGGGCAAAAGCTAGTTAAAAATAATAAAGGCCCCAACATTGAGCCTTGACAGACCCAGTGACGGTGCGAATCCTATTTTGCTAACTTTCCTGATTAAAACCGCAGGAGAACGCTGGATGCAGGCAGCTTCTAGCCGGTCCTTTTAGAAATCTATTGGGGAGGCCTATGTCTAGCAGTGGACGTCCTGCGGCTGATATGATAATGTCGTTATAAATTGTATCAAACGCTTTCCTGAAGTCGAAATAAAGTAAGCGTACCTAAAGTCCGTGAAAGAAGAGACAACAGATATTTCATTAGAATCAGAAAATTTGCATCAACTGACTTCTTTTTTCTAAAACCAAGGCCATGCCATGTTACATACCTAGATATCGACAACCCTGCCAAAAATGAGGCGATATCCGTGGTCCGGGCCTACAAACCTAAGTTCATAATCTAAGTCAGCTTTACATTTGCACAGATCTAGTTTCCTTTGTCCCAAGTGCTGTGAGGAAATGGTCACGTTTATGGTAATTCAATGGAACTGTTTCACGCGATGAATCTTTCTCAGGATGGGTCACGTATGGTTTACGCGCTGGCTGAAAGCCAATAGCTTATAAATCGACAACAGACGCAGTCGTTGTTGCTAGAACTCATTACCTTGAGAAAGCGAAGTAAGCTGTTTCAGAGAGGATATTGTTTAGAGATAAAAGAGTAGGTAGAGTTTTAAAGTCCAATCATGTTATTAACATAAACTTTTGATTGAAAAATAATTAAAAGGTTTCGTTGCACCCACTTTTTTAACCCCCGACGCAAAAAGAGGGGTGTTATAAGTTTGACGTGTCTGTCTGTCTGTCTGTCTGTCTGTCTGTGTGTCTGTCTGTGGCATCATAGCTGCCGAACGGATGAACCGATTTCAATTTAGTTTTTTTTTGTATTAAAGGTAACTTACGTACGAGTGTTCTTAGACATGTTTGATGAAAATAGCTTGAGCCGTTTAAAAGTTATGGTGGTTAGTAGTGGTGAAAGTAGAGAAGAAAAACCGAATGTCTGTAAATATACTCGAGTGGGGTCTCAAACTTAGCAAAATCGACGTTATAATAAGTAGGTACCTATAAAAAGTATAAAATAAAAAATTAAATTTAAAATTTAAAAAACCCCCAACACAAAAACCTAAGTTTCCTTTAAAAAGTAAAAAAATAATAAAAACAAATACGTCACGTTGGGGGACCGCTCGGGACGATCGTATTCTAAATGCAACATCGGTCCCCCAACGTGACGTATTTGTTTTTATTATTTTTTTACTTTTTAAAGGAAACTTAGGTTTTTGTGTTGGGGGTTTTTTAAATTTTAAATTTAATTTTTTTTATTAGGAGTGGTTTGATTGATGAACCAAAACTAATTACTTAGTAAATTATGTGATAAAACAGCTTTTACCCTTGACTTTGGGCCGATATAGATACATATAGCGTATCTTTCTGTCACTGCAAGTTTTTTTTTAATTAGGCCTGTATTTCCAGAGTTAAATTTCGTCTTATAAACAAAACAAAACAATGGCGCAATCAACATTTTACTACTTAAACAATTTAGTAAAACATAAAATGAGTCGAAAAATTAAGACAGGAATAAAATGATCAGACCACTATTGATTCAATAATGTCATACAAATACTAGAATAACAAATACTGAATCTGATAAACAAGTGAAAAGTTCAGCACAAAGATTACATCGACACAAAAATTTAAAGCAACAACAACAGTAACAAGACATTACTGCAACATAAACTGCTGCAACGAAAGCCTCCAAAAGGCAAATAGTCTGATGTATTATTACCACAATCAGCACGCTTGGCAGATTTATGATCGCAAACCACGCGGCAGCTCATAAAATAAACAAGATATAAATAAAACTGGTTCGATTGTATAGACCGGAGGCTCCTAAAGTTTTAAGGCAATCGTACTCAACGACCATCTCACATCGAATAGATGAAAGTCACTGCAATTCCAAATAAGAGCTTTTGTTCTTATTTTACTTAAGTGATACAGTTCCACTCTTTACGTTCACTTATGTGACGTGTGTTCATGGCGGATTGGTGATTTAAGACTTAAGGTTATTTATATTGGTTTCCTTACGATGTATTCCTTTTCCGGTGGCTCCAAGATAAACTAAAAAAGTACAAGTGAAAAAGAAAACCTCGCAAGGGTCGGTTTCGGATCCACTGCAAGTGCCATCAATCCACTCGTGCAAGAGTGTACTTTCCCGACAGAGTCTATAATTGTTTCTCTATAATTTACCTACCAGCCTTGTATACATTATGGAATGCAATAAAGTATTGAGTATTGAGTGTGGTTTATAAAACCCTAAAATAGTCATTTCCACGGTACCAGTCCATTTCTAGGTTCCGCGGAACCCACTTTAAGAATCTCTGGTATAAACGATAGACAGGCAACCTGTCTCAACTTGTTCACTGTTACGGTATTCACTCCAAATATTGTGGCGGCTGTGATAATCCAGAATGAAATATAGCATGAGGAAAAATATTGGGTATTTACACAGAGCGTTGTTCTGCTCGTTGGGTATTTACTAACGATTCAACAAAAAGGTTCTCAGTACCTACAAATCTGCCAGTCTATTCTGTAGTTTAACAAAAACGATCTAATTTAAATCTCCGTCTCAATCGGTCAAAAAATCTCTGATTTACTTACATTTTTGACATTCATTGTCGCTAAGATAAGAAAAGATTACTACTTGATGTCGAACATTCGCGACAGTTCAAGCTTAATTCCAATTAAAATAAAGAAAGTATACTCACTGCGAAACTTAACATGTGTAACATGTACCCTACCAAAATAATAAAATGTCAATTTGATATGAAACCCGCGCTGGTTACCCTACACTTTGTTTTGCTAACGGTACCGTCATGCCTACACGTAGCGATTTTTGGGCAAGATCATTGTCATAAACATCTTCATTTCGGGCAGAAATGAGGTTAACAAGTTATATTAGGCTGTGTCAGAATCTTAATGGTCCAATTCCATATATACGAATAAGGGATGCTGTGATTGATCAGACTGGGAGCCTTTGGATGAATGAGGACGATAGTGGTAGCAATGCAGTTGAAAAACTAGGTACTAGATACCATCAATCAATTAACATTCTTTTTATGAGCTGTCAAACGCGATTCTCAAATAGATTTTGAATGGAATAGAGTAAATAGTGAAGTCATTTTTCGTCTATTTAATTGAGTAACAATTGATTTCGAAGCAACTACTTTATAATTACAGTTAATTGAAAATTTGACGGGTTTACAGGACTAAAATCAAGTTGTTGTTTTTTTTTAAATTTGTCTTGGTATTGCCGGTGGGTTTTCCAAATCAAAAACTTGGTGATATATCGTGTACTTAAAAATGTACTTACCTATCGATATTGATTCATTCATAAACTGTTTTGCTTCATTACGGAGCAAGTCAAATCTTTTAATGGTAAAGACGTGATCGTATCCTTACCATGAGTAGTATGCTTCGCAATCATTCCTTATTTGCAAATCTTTAACAACCATTTGATAACCCTATATCAATGGCCTCGTGGACTTTCTCTTTTAGCACCTCAAGTATTACTCACCCATCCATATCCGAGGCTATTGATAATCCTTCTTGCGCAACTCGCACCCCTAAAACAGTGTGTACGTGTGTTCTTGAAGAGAGTAGAAAGTTCGCCGGACAAAAGTGAAAACGGCTAGGATCTCATTACACGACGTGCGATCGCCCGCGGCGTCGCTCCACATCCGTTTGTCAGTATAAGTTGTGGTTTTAGTTGATGGATCAAAAAAAGGTGCACTTATAAAATGGAATTGGTGTATGCAAACAAAAAGAATAGCTCAATACGCGGTGAAGTGCGGCAGGTCACGAATTGTTTGGCGCTCTCTCCGACTCTTTCTTATGCCTGTTGCGCGGTGATGTTTTATGTGCTTCTTGTTTTATTTCTTTCTCTTTGGCACCCTTTAATGGTGCTCTCAATTTTATTGCCTTGGCGTAAGAACGAATTTTGTCTACCTTCATTGATCCAGCTTCACAAATACCATAGTCATTAGATTTGTTGTGACATCCAGACTATGTATTAATATTTACTAGCTTCTGCCCGTGACCAATCCACGGGCAGAGTTAAGTAACGTCTTTGGTTACTGGTCCACTCCCGTGAGTCGTATCGTACCGTGATGTTATATGGCCTATACTTTTCTCTATGAATCTCTCTATCATAACCGAACCGAACATAACCGATTGCTAGTTCAAAAAGCTATTCAGCTTTATTATATTAGTATAGATGATACTTTACCATTGGTGCCGTCGGCAAATTTATACTAACATATTCATTCTAAGTAGTAGGGGAGAGTTGGATATTACCGCGCGGTTGATAATTCCGCGCATCAGCATAATTCAAAAACTATACACTAGTTCTGCGATGTAGTGCGTATACATCGAAGCCGGACATGCCTACAGCCTATCCCAAGCACCGCTGTTATAATCTGCGCGACGACGGATGTAGCATACGCTGAAAACGGTTTTTTTGTCACTCCTTATAATTTTTCGTGTTTTTCGGTAAGAGGTGAGTAATACTGTATTTATATTGTAATACTTTAATACTATACATTTGTAATGCTTGTATACTGTAGAATTAATGTCAGAATACGTTTTTACATACTGTAATATTTTCCATAAAATTATGTGGTTAAAAAATAAAATGATCAAGAATGATAATTCCGCGCTGGGGGAGTCGAACTATGAAAAGTATGTTTTATTTACATTAACTTGTTTTAACCTCGACAAAAGAGTTATGTATGATGTGTCTGTATGTGCGTCTGTTTAAGCATTTTATATCCTAAGCGAAAAAACTCAATTTTGATTGAATTTGAGTAATTTATTGAGTTTAAGATAAACAATTGTGTATGATATCGATTGTTGTGATTAATATGACGTTTTGGATGAAAATACATATAATATAATTAATAAATATTATAACTACATTTACTTTTATTACTAACTAATGTTAACCCTGGGCACGGTATTATCAGACCAGTTTGACAATACCGCGTTTTTTCATTTTTTAGTAAATTGACAATAATTACTTTTTGTTTAAATTTTGGAAGTTTTTGTTATACGGTATGCGTACCTGAATAAATGTCCTACTAATTACTCAATTTTGTTTCTTTAAATATCAAACAGTTTCCTTATTATAGGTCCAAGTCCTTAGGGGCTCGGTAATATCCAACTCTCCCCTATACTTTATATGGAATTCTACCATACCATCGATAAATTTCCCGCGTATGTAGGTACAATCAATCTGCGCTCTCGCTGATTTGGGTTAACTAATCCCAAATCTGTCACAGCGTTTAGCTTTTCTCGCAATACCGACACTAGACAGCCATAACAGTAGGTATCAATAAACTTTGAGTATTTATTTACTGCGCCATTAAACGTTTGATAGGCTTCAGCGTAGACACCGCGTACGTAGCCATATCGTACGGAGAAGATCGTCGTAATAATAAAATAGTGAGAGGTTATTAACCTGTTGCCTAGTAGCACCAATAAACGGTAGGTTTCTGACGATTTTCTTATATTTCTTGTAACTATTGGACAACTTACTAGACTGTCATCATCATGAAAATATTAATTACCTCGCTAGCCCATTTACTCTATCTATTCTTTAACCGTAGACTCAGTTCATACAAAAGTGCAATGCAAAACTTTATGTCACGGCGACCCTTTCACAGTGTGTACGAGGTAGTCCAATATAATTGGCTACTAAATATTTCTACTACGCATCTTTGGCGTTCTACGTCTACAAGGAGTCCCACAGGGTTGCATATTTGACCCAAATCTATTCAGTTGCAATCATTGTTGCAAAAAGATATCATTAATTACCAAATTACCAGTATTCACCTTCTAAACGATTAAGAATTTATTTCTAGATACTAGTACCAATACATTTTGCTTCGTCAGTAATTAAGCCTTCATCAGAAAGACGAGAATGACTTCCACCAACCTAAGACGCCCACTTACAACATCAAATTAATACTATCTATCATAAACGGTTAGAAAATTAGGACAGCACAAAAGCGAAAAAAAAACAATAATAAGTCTACAAAAATAAATTGAAACAATACAATTTACAATGCTAATGGTGAGTGTGGGCGTAACTTTCATTCACGGCTCGGAACAGGTGCGTCACCTACATACGATACGACGAAACTTGCACCTCTAGTTGTACACACCTCTAATATACGAGGCTCAACATTTATAATAGTTAACTATGTAGGTACGTTAATATATTCTGCATTGATATACAAAAATTAATTAAAGGATTTTTTGCATATCGAGGTATTTTGACGACTACCTATTGGTGTAATCTTATTACAGGTATTTTTTTTTGTTATTTTCTTTTATATAAAACGTTGCTCGTAGGATTTTCTCCTGTATCTGTACCCATACAAATATTTTTCCGTGCGGGTATCGAACCTGCGACACGCAGCACAGCAGCCAATCGCTCAGCCACTACACCAACCATGTCGTACCGTGTTGGTTCGTTAGTTTATTTATTTATATAAGTACAGTCTACAACAACTGGTACGATTTGAAACTTTAAGCTACGTGCGTTTTCCTTGACTCCATACAACTTACTACATAATACAACATTTTATTATCAAAAGTAGGTATTCGGGGTGAGTAAGATCGAAGAAGATTAAAAATTCATGCAGACGATACGATTACATGATAAACTAACAGTACAGTACAGTACAGTACAGTACAGTACAGAATCTAGTAGATGGAAGATAAATAAGGAAGTCGGCGAAAAACAATAGTTGTAATTACCAATCATTGACACTTTCCATTCTCCCAATTCCAGGTGACATGGACAGCAGGGCAGTGCGCCGGGTTCGACTACGCGTCGGCGTGTGCGCGCCCCAACAGGTCGAGCCGGGGCCGGGTGCTGCCCGACGCGCCCTGCGACCTCTCCAAGCACAACTACTGCACCACGCCGGGGAAGAACTATCCCTGGCCTGCCATCAGGAGATTCGTTAGGGAGAACCAGGTGAGGAACAGAATGATGAATGAAGAACAGCAGCCAGACTTGTCAATGCGGGTTGGCACGATGATTCAATCTTTTGCAAATAATGCATTGCTTTTAACGTCCCATAGATCGTAATATTGATTGATTGTAGAACTGATAAAAAAACCATTGGGAAAATGTAATTAATAACAATGCAAATAATTTCAGGGCCTGATGAGGAGAATGTACGGAGAAGAACGTCAAATATCAATAATAAAAGCAGAATTGGAGAACTTCATAGAGGATGAAGATGAAGAAGACTTTGACGGAAAGACTTCAGACTTTGCAGGCGACATCATCAAAACCAAGATGATGTACACCAAAATGAGTCAAGGACGTGCCATGAGAGACAAACCACACTTCAGACCAATTAATAGCGAGAAGAACAAAAAACTAGACAATGACACGCTTAAAGTGAAACCACTAGAAACAAACCAAACAAAAGCGAGCAACACGGACAACGGCACCAAAACTGAGATGAGCAACGAAACGGTAAATGAAAAAGGTATATCATATAAAACAAAACTTGAAAGCATAGCGAATATAGAAATAAATAACTTAGAACCAGACGTTATTACTTTAGAAGCTGTTATAAAACAAAGTATTGAAACTAATAGCATATACCCAAAGTTTTCCGGTAATACTAAAGTAGAGGCGGTTAGTGAGTCAAAGAATAATACAGACAAAAATACGACTACTACAGAAAGTATTAATAATACAGAGACTACAACTGACGAGTATGACTCGACGACTGAAGCGGGCAAGGACGCGTGGCGACCGATGAGCGTTGACACCTCGACGTTACCGCCGACGCTCCTGTTCTCGGAGCACGAGAAGGTCAAGTTAACCGACCGGATAGATACTAAGGTGTCGGATAAGAAGGAAGAGTTTCATCCAAAGCCGGTGCAGCATCAGGAGACGATGAGGCCCTCCGTGATAAAATTACGAGGAGCGTAAGTTTTGTTCCATGCTTTTTGTATTTTAAGAGTATTTTTTAGAAGAGAGGCTTTGAATACTCAATACGACTTTTTATCTTTCCAGTAATGCATGCGAGTCCAAAGAGCAGATAGCAGCGCCGTTCTGGGCAAACAGCACGCGAGGAGAACAACTAGCTCTGCTCAACATGTACCCCTACGAGCAGTACATACACCTGGAGACCTGCGTGCACGAGCGCAAGCAGATGTACTGCCGGGAGGGATGCAGGTACTACATAGTGTTGCTTATCATGACCCGATTGTCTGGATTCCAGGCTACTCTCTACAAGAGAGAGAGAGTGGGCTGTGTGCTACAAAGCCGGTTCAGTGAGGGCTGGTAGATTTGACCAGATAAAGTAAACAGCTATTCAAATGATACCAAAAACTGAACGATCAAAATATAATAAATATCTACGGATTTAGACATGATATCCTATCGTGATCATCTTATGAAGCTTACTACTACCAATCCGATCCCAACTTTTGAACACTTCAGAATATTATTAACTTTACCATAATACGTATTTATCCAACCAAGCTCTACATCCATTGTTTCCAATTTTCAGATGTGAACAGCAGTTCCGTCTCCATCGCCTCCTAGCCTACGACCCTCGCAACGAGTGCCGCGGCATTTTCGCCGAGTGGTTCAAGTTCCCCTCTTGCTGCGTCTGCAAGTGCTACGACGTGCCTCTGGAGTTCAGGGCCCGCTCCCCCAGGATATTACACCCGCAGTATGACGAAGAGGTCAAGAGAGTCATCTACGAAGACGTGGCGAGAGACTGGTACTCCATGTCGGCGTACGGCGATGATGATGATGATTTGTTTTAATGTGAGTTTTGAACGGGTTATAAGGAACCAAAGGGTCTTAGATTATACAATGAATGTGTATTATGTATGGTCTGATGAACTCAGGTGTAAATAAAAATCCTTAGATTTGAGTACTGCCTCGTCTGGTTAGGGCTCAATCTTTTTGGGAAGTAAAACAAAAATGACCAAATAATCGTTATATATATTTTACTAAAACACGAAGAAAACCATTCGCTCCGACCAGTGCATATGGCAGTAACTCGTCGGCCATAGTCGTATCTACATATATACGCCTCCCTAACAGATAAATTTTGCTTGCCTTGCGCTCTGCCTTATGTACCTACCTACTTCCAATTCCATGTGTCCCTACAATGGTTTATCGGTAAGGTAGAAAGTGGAATAACAATAAATATGATAGATTTCTTATTTTCTTTCAGGTTTTACTTCAGTCAGACTGATAGGTACGGGATACGGATTCTAGCAGATTATTATTTTATACAACCCACCAGGATTTATTTTAGAAACATTTTTTATCATTTGTTTTTATTTGTTGTGCCCATATTAAGTTATTTTTTTTAAATAACCTACCTGTTTATTTTACAACTTAAATCTAATCCATAATTATAAAACACAAAACTTATAATTACAGTGTATGTACAATTTATAAAAGGGAAGAGAGAAGATCTTACGGCATTCGCGCCATTTGAGGTTTTCGGCAAGATTCACATAACCGTTTTTCCTTTGCTTGAATAAACGAGACAACAATTTTTCTTTTAGATTTGGATGCCATGTCCTTTAGCCATGTTCATCTAAAACTAATTATTTATTTGTGATTCTTAAGCGCCCAGTTAAATTATTTTAATTGTTATTTCTCTTTATAGTTTAAGTGTAAATAAAAAATAAAAATGATGTATAAATAAAGAAATAGTTTTATAAAATATAACACTTATTTTGTAAGGCTAGTGAAAAAGTTGTAAAGAAATGTTAACATATTAGTACTCGTTGATTTTATATTATAGATAAAGTTATATCAATAAAGTTATATTTTTATAATAATATTTGTTTTGTAATTTATCCCGTGTTCAATTTTAGTATTTTGTCAAAATACACTACCTAATAAAATAAACTACACCTATCACTACTTAAACTGCACTGTTTGATATTATTATTATTACCTATATTTGATACATTGATATACAAAAAAAATGATATTAAAATTAAATGTAAAACCGGCCAACTGCGAGTCGGACTTGCGCACGAAGAGTTCCGCACCATTATCTATAAAAACGGCAAATAAAACCCGTTTGTTCTATGAGAGCCCCCCCCTTTTTTTTATTTAATCATTTATTTTTAAAGTGGATATATATCTAAATATAAATTTTACAAGCATCTATCTGTTGCCGTTATCTATATCGAGCAAGACATCAAGCTTCTTGTATGGGAGCCCCCCTAAATATTTAATTTATTCTGTTTTTTACTATTTGTTGTTATAGCGCCAACAGAAATACATCATCTGTGAAAATTTCAACTGTCTAACTATCACGGTTCATGAGATACAGCCTAGTGACAGACGGACAGACAGACAGACAAACGGACAGCGAAGTCTCAGTAATAGGGTCCCGTTCTACGCTTTGAGTACGGAACGAAAAAAAAACTCGAAGACCTCTTTTTGGAAGTTGGTTAAAAAGGGATTTTAAAGTCTGATAGATTCGTGATTACTTTGTTATCTATTTACATACCTATTCATTTACAGAACAACAATTAAATTGAACTACAAGACAAACTCTATTTACCTCTTTTTATGCATTTTATTTTCAAACATCTCTGGAACACGAAAACGTCAAAAAAAAAATGGCAAAGAAAGTTTTAAAAAAGAATGAAGAAGAATGCATACTATTCGGCGGCCATTTTGTGTCTCAAGTTTTTATCTTTTTCGTAGTTAGAGTCTGTCTATAGATAAAGTCAGTAATCCATCAGCAGCTCAGCCATATAATCTATGTTATCTATGGCTCAGCCGCTCAGCCTCACAGTTACAGCTGTCAAAGTCAAGCTCTCAAGCAACAAGCAACGGTAGCGTCGCTTTTAATTGTTGAATTTTATTTGTTTAGATATTTCGATCGAGTTTCAATTGTAATTTAATTAATTTTTAATGTAATTTTGATAATAATTATAGTAAATAAAATTTAATTGATATGGCTGGTCGAGTAAAAAAGGCGGCGCCTAGGAAAAAAGCCGCTGGCTATAAGATGCCAGCTCCCATTCCTGCTGGTGAAATTATAAAGGACAATATCTTCAAAAAGGAATGGCGGATAGGACCGTCTATTGGTGTCGGAGGCTTCGGTGAAATATATTCAGCCTGTGACCACACCTTAAAGGCCAAAGGATCTGATTACCCTTATGCTATCAAAATAGTAAGTAAACCCAAATACAATTACTAAAACATACATCCATATACTTAAATTAAGCAGATAATGGTTATATCAATGTGTTTGCCAACAGGAGCCACATGAGAATGGGCCACTTTTTGTGGAAATTAATTTCTATCTCAGGAACGCCAACAAAGATGATAGTAAGTAGTCATTCAAAGTATTTAAACATACAAATGTATAATTACATGTATGTATTTTCCTTAAAGCACGAATGTTTAGATAGGTACTTGAAACAAATCAATATTATGAGTGTGGAGCATGTATTGCCTGCTTATCAGTAAAAGACGTAATAAAGTGTACATTTGCTCTTGGATTAATAAATTTAGCACTTTGCATTCAATGTCATACCAAGATTCCAACTTGAGAAACATTGAGAACTTCCTTCTTTATTGTAAAGTATGTAAAATAATATGATCTATGTAAGTTTGTAAAACAGCACATAATTTGGGAAAATAACAAGCTAATAAATAATTGAGATTGTAATTTATTATTGTACAGTATTTGCCAAGCATTATGATAATGGCTGTTTATTTTGTGAGGATTTTGATTAGAAAGCTATGCTGTCCTGTCTGTTATGCTTCCACAAACCATTGAATTGATTTTGATGACATTGGTATTGGTAGGGAGTATGTTTTAATCCTAAGACAGAACATAGGGTACTTTTAAATCACAACTTTGTTTGTGATAACCAGCATTCATGCAGACAATGTCGCAGGGAAATAGTTGAACCCCAAGAAAAGACATAGGTTACTGTTTAATCTGCAGCTACGTTTGCGTCTGTGATAACCGACATTCATGCAGATGAAGTCGCTGGGAAATAGATTTATTGAAAAAGCATTTACATTGTATGAGTAATCTGAAAATGTCTTGCAATGTATTGTTTGATGACCCCATTATGTGCAAACTGTAAGCTGATAATGTAAATGTTCTGTTTTCTGACTAAAACAACTCTGAAACACTTGTTTCAATAATATGCCAGGTATTTCTTTACTTACATGAATTGAATTTGGTTTTTTAGTTTGTTTTCCATGGAATCAAAATACACATATAAATTGCATAGGTTGATGAATTTCTGATTGTGATTCATGTGATTTTATTATATAAAGTGTTAATAACATTGAGATCCCATAGTAAACTGTTGATAACCTAGTGTCTAACCATCATTTATAGTTAATGTGTCAAATATTTTGTATTCGTAATGATTAAGTAAATTCACATCCCTCAGAAAAGAGGAATACGACACAAGGAGGAGGAAGTAAATTAAAAATATAGTCCATCAACATTTAGAAGCAATTTTGAACCTTATACATAATACAAAGAGTGTACATCTTCAATACAATAAATTCTCAAATTTCAGTTGCCAAATTCATGCAAAGCAAAAAGCTAACAAGCCTGGGTATGCCAACATACTTCGGCAAGGGGTCCCACGAGTGCAATGGAGTTACCTACAGATACCTCGTCATGGAGCGCTTTGGTAAAGATGTCTGGACCCTCTTCACGGATTCCGGGAAGTCATTCCAGCCAGCCACTGTCTTCCAATTAGGTTTACAAATGGTAAGGATTAAAAATATTTTTGTTATTGTAGGGTTTTAGTGTTTGAATGCATGATATCCATCTCATATCATGCCCTGCGTGCCGTAACAGCTTCACGCAGGAAGATTTAATGGCTGCCACTGACAATACAGTAAAAGTGGCCAAATCCAGGGCCATAACAATATAATATGTATATTATAATATGTAGTTGGTCATCGAAACTCTAACAAGAAAAATACATGATACCATGAATCTTTGTTACTAAGCTAAAGGTTTTCTCTAGCTGTTGTTTTTTTTTTCGGTTGACTTCTCTCGCCCTGGCGAGACGGGGCGGGGGGAGTGTGTGGGAGCTGTTGTGTTGCACTGACTATTTAATTTTATATAACAGAATAGTCACATAGAATTGCTAATTAGTAACAGTATAAATGTAAATGTGTTTTTAATGACAAGTAATTGAACATTTCTTGAAAATGTTTGTCCTTGAATGTGTTTATATGAGCATTGAACTCAGCTTAAAACAATAAAATATAAAATAGGAAGTCACATGGACTGTTGATAGAAGTAATAACTTAACTTCACATTTGCATGTTGGTGATGTGGTCACATTAGCATGTGGGTTACGCGAACCCATAAGCTTTGCACCTACCAAAAATCGCTTGAAGGCTAAAAAAGACGTTACTTCAAAAATTTTGAATAAAATAAATTGTAGAGACGTATTATCATTTCCAGTTAGACGTATTAGAGTACATACACAGCCGTGGCTACGTGCACGCGGACATCAAAGGCGCCAACATGCTGCTCGGTCTGAAGAAGGCCAAGAACCAGGTGTTCCTCGTGGACTTCGGGCTGGCCACGCGGCTCAAGGAGGACCAGCCGTTCACGCCAGACCCGAAGAGCGCTCACAATGGTACCATCGAGTATACCAGCAGGGACGCACATTTGGGAGGTACACATTCTTGATAATATCTGTTGTGGTTCTTATGTAGCTGTTGCAAATGTTAAGAGCCATTTTTGGTTTTAATTCAATCTTTGATAGTCATCAACACCTAACTTTCATCTTATATTAAGAGCCAGAATAAAATGAATTACTCAGTAGTGTAATAAAATGAGTTGGTCTAGCATTAGCATATCTAGGCATTGTCTTGTGACTTGACAATTTCGACTCGGTTGGCGCAGTGCCTAAGCGATTGCCTACTGTGCTACGAGTCGCGGGTTAGATTTTTGTGCGATACAAATATTCGTATGGCCATCAGGTAGTTGTTCTGGGTCTGGTCATTTGTGTATGTTTTGTTTGTAAAGGCAAATCAGGAGAAATTCCTAAAGACTAGCATTTTTTTAATATAAAAAATTGTGTATAACCAAATTCTGTTTTTCGCCCTAGAGCCCACAATGCGCGGTGACCTAGAGATCCTCGGGTACAACATGCTGCAATGGCTGACGGGTGAGCTGCCGTGGGAGAAGTCGCTCAAGCAGCCCAAGACTGTGCAGGCCATGAAGGAGAGCTTCATGAAGAATGTCAGGAGCAACATCAAGTCCAGTAATGTACCTGGTGAGTTATGTTGATTATGATTTTTAAACAAAGCTGCTCTCATAACTGCCCTGGTGTACACACAAAAGCTTACAAACTTGTATATGTTTCAGTAACTTAATATATTTATTTTTATTTTCATAAATAATAAACAGTACTCAATCATACTCTTATAATTTTACAGAAGCCCTCATCAAATTCTTTGAATATATAAACACATTGAAACCAAAAGACGTCCCCGATTACAAAAAGTGTCGGAAACTCTTCGAGGACTATCTAAAGACTGAAGGCAAAACCAGAAGTAGCACCATAGACTTTTCACCCAAGAAAGCCAAATCACCCAGCAAAGCCAGATCGCCCAGCAAAGCTAGAACAAACAGAGTTATCGCTGAAGACAGCGACGCTTCTGATGAAGAAGCTGAAGAACCCGTGAAAGTTACCAAACAAAATGGAGAGGCGCCAAAGAAACGAGGACGAAAACCCAAGGTTGTGGAAGTGGACACAGAAAATGAGGTCCCAGAGAAGAAACCAACAAAAAAAAATGTGAAGAGGAAATCGTCGGAACCAGCCGTGCTGGTCAGCGTTAAGAAGACGCGGCTGAACCCGGTGGCCACGCCGCCCGCTAAGGACAACCACACCAACATCGCCACGCAGACCTCCGTCGAGAAACTAAGGTACAGTCCTAGAGTGAACTCCTCAAGACATGTATCCTTCGACAGTCCAATCAGCGAAATTGTCGGTGAAAATCATAAAGACAGTCGATCCATCAACTCAAGCGGAGACATCTTCGACGATTCCTTCACTATTAAGGAGGTAAAAGTTAAAAAACCTAAGAGAAAATTGTTGTCAAATGAAGAAGTAGTTGTAAAGAGGGTAGTTAGGAAAAAAGTGACCGCTGTAAAGAAACCGGGCCGGTCATGGAAAGATACACCTACTGTTGTAAATGGTCGGTCGCCACCCAAGTAACTGTTATTGGTGGTAATTAATAATAATAGTTATGGTCACATAAAACTTTTTTTTTAAACATGCCATTGGCTGTGCAAGTGTGTTGAGAAAATGATGATCGGAAAAGATTTCTCAAAAATTGAGAAGTAAATCAATGTGTAGCAAGTAATAAGGATTCAGGTTGTTATAACTAGTATGTAGTTTAAAAAAAATACATAATAATGATTTTAAATGTACACAAAGAACAATCTATCGTTCAATATACTCTTGCATAACCAATAAATACATACAGAATCATTTGACAACAATTCGTTATAAATAGTGCCATTGAACAATGTAACCCCACTTAACTAGCTTTAAAATACTTCCATAATCTACTAGATACCTTGATTGTTATTGTTTGGTGAAGGACATGTAGGCTTCATAATCCACAAGATAAATCCAAATACTGCATAGTGTTGTCCATTACTAATCAATAAAATAATCCTTTTACTTTTACCGTAATATATAATTTAAATCTTACTAACTCAAAATATCTTATGTAAAAGCAGTTTCTGAGATTATTTTAATACATACCTACTTTCTTTTTTTATATTACCTTCAATAGTATGCCATTTACTAAGTAATATTCTGCATGTAATAGAAATAATAATCTAGTGTACTGTTGTATGTGGTAGGATAATAATAATATATCCTATTTATATTAATATCGTAGATCCATTTTTTATAAACTTTCATACAATTCTTACTAACTAGAAACTCTTAAATATATATTACACACTAAATCCCTTCGTTATATTTTTTATATTGTATTATTGCTTCTCAATTCAATATCTCAATAAAAAAAGCACAATAAACTTAATTTTCCACCGTAATATTTAATTTATTAATAATAGAATTGGTTTTAATTACAATTTGTACCTTCAGCTATAGTTGTAAGAGTCAAAATCCAATGTCGCCGAATGTGTAACGTTTTCCCGTATTGAATCATTGATAGGACGCAAAAGTTAAAAACATTGTTTCTCGCAACATCTAATGTTACTGTAACATTGTCTAATGTTGCAACTTTTGTTTGCAATGAATACGGTGCAGGCGTTGAATTAAAATGCTCATATATCTGTGTCATTGGATTTCCCACCCCTATAATAATTGATACTTACTGTTATAATTATACAATGATTGAAAACAATAATAATGATATTTTGCAGTATTTGTTGACAGTTGCTACTCACTAAAACAGTTTGCAATTGTTTGTGTTTTAGGATTGTTGCAAGAAATTGAATTATGATAGGATAATTAGAGTTTTGATTATGAAGAGTTTGTAAATAAATCAAGAAAATTTCTTGATTTATTTCGTTACGCCGGTTTAGACCGTATGTTTAAGAAGCTAAAGTTGAGTTTCTTCTGACGTTAGCTGGATGATAAGCGGCGTTCCCTTGCATAATATAACACTGTTGTCTGTTTACAAGTCAGTCTGTCATACGATGACGTTGCGATCGTTAAGTTTTAACTATAGTACTTACCTAGTGTTATATGAGAAGCACTGTTTTAGTGAGCTGGCTTGGTGTTGACGTGCGTTTGTTTTGTTTTATTTGTGTGATCAATATGTAATTATTATGTAAAATAAACAGTATTTCTTAAAGGTTTTTGTTTTGTTTTTCCGGCTTTCAGTGTTTGAACTGCCAATTCTATAATCATCAATTCAATTTGCATGATTTTGTGTAGGGTAGGTATAAAGCTAGGTGACAGTTATCTCTTTCGGCTTGCAATACATCTTTTTGCAATCTATTGGACATCAGATCATGTGGGAATGGCATCAATATGATGTGTACTTTTCATTTTCTATTTATTTAAACGTTATGCAAAAAGTACAAAGGCGCACTTCTCCAGTCAATCTACCAGTCAAGCAAATGTGGTGAAGAGATAACATTGCCAGGTGTGAATTATTAAACAAAAGAAAAACAACAAAGATACTTAAAAAAAGCAAGAAAAAATACATTGTTCATTGTCAAGTTCATCTAATACAGGTAAAAAATACAAACAACAAATTCGCAAATCCAAAGCTTTTATTTTTCTTTTTATTTACAATAATATGAAAGTAAACAAAATTTAATGTACCAAAGAAATTAGATTTAGATATTTTTTATATAATTTAACGGCGGACACGCCGACCGAGTGGCACGCATCGATCAACGAGTCTATAAACACGATTGACATTGTGATACTTTTATAGTGCACTGACTTGTAGCTGCGAACTGGACGCTCACACATCCAGCTGTATCGACGCACAGTGCGCGTGGCGTACGCACTGAACAAAATGAAATAATCCATTTTTGGGAAAAATGTTTGCGACCCAGTTCGCACGTCACAAGTTCAGGGGTCGCGAACAACGTTGCAAGTTACAAAAGCTATAACTACAGCTAGTTTTAACGTACGCTCAGTGTGGTGATGTTCACTATATCTATAACAGATTGTGATATGCGCGCGCGTCTCACGCGCCACGCAACGATACTTCACATTATCTACATGGCAGTAGGAGCGGCTAAGCTATCATCGACTAAAACACAAAACGGTAGCACCATTTGTAAAAAAATATAATTATTTTTTCCATTTCAAAACAACAGAATTTGCCTCGTCGTGTGACGCCCGTGACTCAGCAAGCGCTCGCAGCGTAGCGTGGCGACTCGTCCAGGTACTATACCACTATTATACAAACTGTTCTAGACGTTACAATAGTTAAACTTATATTTAAACCTTATAAAAAACCTTTACGCCGTTTACAGGAACATTTTTATGCAAAAATTCTGTTTAACTTGCAATGGGACTAGTATAGATTTCTTAAAAAAACAACTCCATGTTGTCATGACGAAACACGCGGAGTTTGGTAAATTATTTTGTATATTTTTTTAATTATAAATATATTAAAATAAGGCCGCATTCACACTAGCTTTCGATGTCGCACAATACAAGTCTCACCAATGTAAATGTAGCCATAAGCTCCTTTTAGAATATGCTTCGCGTGCAGTTCTCTTGTACACCCGCTTTGTGACCTTGCTATGTGTTGGCGAAGCATGGACATGCTCGAACGGACCTCACAAAGGCAGAGTACAAAATCCCAAATGAAACATAATAGCAACTTGTACAATTTATCTAATTCACCAACATATTAGTTACAAAAGTATTAACGAGTCATCACAAAATGCAAATCAAAGAGCTTTTTTTACCAATAACTATAGTCAATCATTAAGAAAATATGATTCAATCACATTTGTTAAAAAGCAAAGTAAAATGGAATCAACATCTGCTAAAATCAGTCCACGAACATGCCCAAAATCGAGCTCCAATTAATTAGTTGTAATTAACGATGACTGTCGGCATATTTTAAAAGGAGATTGTATCCAATGTCCTACACAACGCTATCGTCTGTACCCGTCTATCCTTACACCTATGTTAAACTCAACACTTCTTACGCTATGTGGAATAAAGTAAATGTATAATATACAATATATATAATTATGTATCTAAACATGGTACTACGTAACTGCGAGGTGGCACTAGCAATCTGCGGATTGGCTTATCTAGATTGGCTGGTTGAGATGTCGTGGAGAAATTTTCAATTTAAAATAAATAATTATGCTTACAATAAAATCATCGGCGGCATATTAATTGAATATAAAGAAAAGTAACAATTTATTGAAATAAAATTAAAACAGCATCAATTGTTTAAAAGCGTAAAATTAAAATTTCTTATTATTTTTATTCACTGGCAACTCCATGTCTTCCCGTATATGTGACGTTTCTGTTAAAATTTATTGTTGGCAATATTGAAATACATCATTTGTATAATTATTAATAAATTAGTATCGACTCTCAACCAGTCCGTTACAGACATCCGCTCAAACAAAGAGCGAGTATTTCGTACTAAAAATATTAAAATACAAAAATGTAAAACAGTGGCCTGGCCAAATTGTACTATACTGCTATACGATCCGTTTTACACAACGTCGATAACAGCAGTGAATCGGGACTAATATCGTTCGGGCTCTTAGGAATACCGTCTTTATGTTGGAGTTTTCTTTAAAAATATAATTTAAAAAAAAAATGCGATTTTGTTTTCGACTGTACACGGTCAAATATCTAATTTGTTGTTCTATTAAACTGAGACTAAAGTAAAGATAATTATTTTTATTACCCAAACTTTGAACTTTTAAACGTAATAGAAACATTAAATAAAGAAAACTCCCAACATATCACAAAAAGAAACCACATTCCTAAGCGTTAAACAACTATTTATCTACATAAAAAAAAAACTTGTGCTGATTTTCACCTGGCATACTTAAAGCTTACATGTTACAGTACAATCAGAGAGAAAAGTCTTTCACGTTTAACACGAGACTTCTCGCAATTTACGCGGGAATAAATAACATTTTTTTTTATTATAAAAAATTTGGTGTTGACTCAGTCACGCATTATTATACAGGTCCCATTACTTTTTTTTTTAATTAGTCGAGCGCGGGCAAAGGAAGCTTGTTTTCTATTACTACGTTACATTGGTTTTAGGAAGTATTTGAACACAGGAGGCTAGTCAATTGTTTAAGTCGGAATGTAGAACATTCTGTTTTTTTTTTCAATTGAATTTTCGTGAGGCGCGTTTGTTTTTGGTTTCGACAGCGTGCTGAGAAAAGTTTTGCAGAAAGTTGGTGTTTGACTAATGAAACAAGATTCATTTTCAGCTACCTAGCCTTTTCGCTATGTTGGGGTCGGCTTCCAGTCTAACCGGGTGCAAATGAATAATATTGTTTTACACGAAGCGACTGCTTATCTGACCTCCACAACACAGGTACTGGGTAACACGATACCCTTGGTAAGATTGATTTCTACCCGTAACGACTATCAAAGATCTACGAATGACAGCCGCGGCTAGCGGCGTTACTGAAATAGTATTATTATTAGTCATGTTATATACCATACTAGTCTTGATATTAACCGAACTTTTCTCATCACACTACCCTTATATAATTGCACTTATTTAACGTAAATCGTCGAAACTTGAACTATTATACAACGATCGTCTACATCTATGTCCGTACGTAATCGGCTAACGATACAATTCCCTCTACACGACAACGTAGTTGCGCTGTCGTCACCTTCTCTTGTTACCGAAGCTTCGCGGTTTGCGTTTAAAATACCTTGTTTTTCATAACTTTATGAAAGAATAACGTGGAATATGTAAATAATAAACAAACAAAAACACGGTTTATACAATGCATACTACAGATGACATGTATTCATAGGCAATATCATCCTTATTGCCTCATGAATGTCTTGTTGGAAATATTTTACACTAAAATCGTGCGTATCTATCTAGCTAGACACACGGTAGCGTGTTAAGCCAAGTTCAAACCAAGAAGGAACTGGCGACCGACACATAGCAACCGTGTTATATTACCGCCATTTAACGAAATAATTAGAGAACCTTAGTCTGAAAAACTCTAATGTGACCAACATTACAACGGAACTCAAAATTAAAATTAACATGTCGGATAAACAATTAAACGAAAACTTTTACTTCAACAAAATTAAATAAAGTGAAACATAAAAATATTAACTTGAAAGTAAATACTCTTGAAAATATGATAACATTCGACTTATCTTATTATTAACGTCCATTTAAAATATAACATCGCAGCGAAGCCCCGTAACAAGATAATATTATTTAATAGTAAAAAATAATAATCTGTAATATCGAGCTGTTTAAAATGTTAACGTTTTTGTTTATTTAAAAATATTCCTATAATAATGTTTCGGATATAAACAGCAGTCATAAGATAGAAACAGATTTGTATTGAACACATAATTTACGTAGATCTTGTTATTTGAGCTTGCTGTTTACATTGAAGAACATTTTACATTCATTATAATCATTTTTTCCTTCGTCATTGAATTTTTTTGTTTAGCTAAATTTGATTTGCCGTGTAAAACTATCCTTTGAGCTATTAGGCTACAATGTAAAATAACTTTTATTTTCACTATTTGAAATATCAATATCCGAAATACATATTTACCATTTTATAAGGCTTCAAGGCGTAAAATAACAGCAATGATTTTCTGAATGATTTTGAAACAGTAAGCTCAAATAACCGAGTCTAATGATAGTCTAAGTTGAATGTCAGCACGACAAGCAATCGTTCTAATGAACACGATTACTTATCAAGCCGTAACGATGTTCCGTTCGGGATTATTCTATTAATTACTTTCAATATTATACGAAAACGGATTATCTATTCAAACATGGACATAATTATTTTATACGCGATAACACTTCAGTATTAATTGATTTAGAATATTAATTTTAAATACAGGCTATCATCAGGTGATATCTTTAAACGCTTGCTTTGATACCTCGCTTTATAAACAGGTCAAAACACGTTATTCGGTTATCAGCTGATTGTAGCCAGTTTAATATAGTCTATATTTCAGTAAGATATATTTTTATTTGCATATAACCACGAACGGAACACAAAATTGCAGATAACAAACAAATAACAGTGTAGAAATAACATTTATATCGTGTTTAAAATTGCACAGAGTATTCTAAGAACACAGTAGGCAGTATGTCATTAACGAACATAAACACAAACGTGTGTTGTACCCTCTACTGTTAGGCCTCTCTCACAACCGTGGCATTATAATTATTACAATAAAATTTACTTTAAAATGTTCACGACGGAACCAACGCGTCAACACTTCACTGAAACATTCCCGTGCACGAATATTTTTAATTTTATTTCTTAATGATTTTTTCCGCGATTGTACTAGAGAGATATACTAAGATCTAAAGAAATAAATATTTAATTACAAATGAATAAAATAACATGATAATGTATTAATTAATTTAGTGAAAACTTTTGGAGTTAGACTTAGTATAATTTCTTATAGTGTCATATCATATATTTATATAAGTTTGCTATACAAACGTATCACTGAAGTCTCATAACAATAATAATAAAAAATGTAATAAGAATAAAATTAATAACAAAATGTGTGTACTATTATATAGTAACAGAAGCAAGCGACATCGAGTCTAATACAAGTAACAGGCGCGCCTAGAAGATTGTATACTCAATTATACATTATTTAAACTATGTATTCTATATTATACATTTCTATGAAGAGTGTATATTTGGGTGTACATCTTCTAGACTGGCCTAGAAGATAAGTGAAGGATATCGCTCTGTATAATATACTATCAAACTGCCTCTAAGATACAGGCTGACGATGAATGATAAAGCAGCGGTGATCTTGGTACTTGCGTCCATTGAGGTGGACCATTTCTAACTACCATTATTTTTATAGGATGGCAAGTTAAAAAGGTATTATTACTACTAATAGCAATATCAAAAATTAATTTGAAGTTTATGTTTCCAAACTAGAATGATACATAATCAATTTATATTAGAAGGATCACCATTTCACTAAGTCAAAATTTATTTACACTATAATTTTTTTTTTAATAATTTTGTAAATTACCAAATCTCTGAACAGCTTTTTTTGTAATTGCATTTTTTTTTTCCTTTTTTTATTTTACTAAATAATTGTCTACTAATGTATGTAGTTATTGTACACTATGGCCCACCTCAAGGGCTACAGTTAGTGAATGCGGCGTGCACGCCGGTCGTGAGTGCTCTCCATCAACACTGCGTCTACAACGCACAGCGTGGCTACTAGTCTGTGTCGATAAGTCACGCCGGGCCCACCAACCGACTATGGCAATAGAAAATCTAACAGGAAAAGAAATAAGCCTTTTTTGATAATCTTTTAAATGTTCGGATTAAGTCATTATTGTTTAAATGCCTGTGTAAATAATGTTAGAATTTTTTATAATATTCTTAAAAAACGTTGCTCCGGTTTAGGAGTTTCCGGAATAATTACTTGTAGGCTATACAAATATTTGTTCTGTGTGGGAATCTAACGTGTGGCAGCAACACAGCAACTGTACAATTTAGTCTATTTTTTGGACTTTAAATAAATTATCAATACGAACAGTAGAACCCGGCTCAACTGATCGACATCAAACATCAAAACCGCGACAAAAGATTCAGTCTGACGCATTAATTTGACACATTCATAGCTTAACAATACGGCAACCGAATTTCACTATCGCTATGGGCCATTCCGGGCCTAATGTCACTAGGCTTAAATTAAATGGCAGTCGGCTACATAAGTAGGAGCGTCCGTATCGCTACGCGGCACACTCGTCACTGGCAAACAGTTCAATTTCATTCAACTGTTTGGCTATTCACTGAACTTTTGATAGTTTCAAAACTGCAATGTCTAGTATCGAAACTTGCGTAAAGTTCGACGTGTTCAGTGGAATCGGTGAACGTCGTCAAACCGTGTTCGTGTACGTTCGGAGTGCCCCCGGCGCCTATGTGGCGTCGGCGGCGTGCAGCTTCTCGCTGCGTATGAAGTCTATCTGTGTGTAGGCGCGCTGCGGGGGCGCGGCGGCGGCGCGGCGCGGCTCCAGGTCCAGCGCCGCGTAGTTCAGCGGCGCGCCCACTGCTGGGCACGCGCCCACCGCTGGGCACGCGCCCACCGGCGGCGACCGCGCTTCCTCCAGGCTGAACCGCGCCGGGGCGCCGCCGCCAGCCAGCACTAGCGTCGCTGTGGTTGTTATTTCTGCTAAAAAATAATAATTTTTATTTCATCATCAAAAACAGCTTTTACGATATGCTAAAACAAAAAAAATCCTCTCCGTGAAGAATTTTTTTCAATAATCCACTATTTGACTATAAGTAATGAGAGGACAATAGAAACAACTCACGTCTAGTCTCAATAGGGTCAGGCACCCTGGCGATAGTCTTGTTGGCGGTGGGGTTGCAGGACAGCTCGTCGCCGCACGGCTCGGGCGTCTTGGGCGGCGCGGCCGACAGCGCCAGCGTCACGTACTGCGGCGACACCGACACCTCCGGGCTCCGGCGCGGCACCACCGCCGCCACCTCGGGGCTCCGCCGCCCGTCCTCGGAGATCTCCCTCACCGTCGTCAGCGGGTGGTGGGGAGGATCCTCCTCCAGCACGTCGGCGGTGTCGGCGTCCTGCGGCGAGGCGGGCGAGTCCAGCGACATGTCGAACAGGGTCTGCGAGCCGTGCGGCGTGCGGCGGCGCTCGTCGGGCGAGGCGGCGAGCGGCGGCGGCACACGCGCGGCGCCTATGGCGATGGGGCGGGTGGCGGCGCGGCCGTAGTTCATCTCCACGTAGCCGTCGGGCGTGGCGGGCGTGGCGGGCGCGGCGGGCGCGGGCGGCGTGCGGGCGCGCGGCTCGCCGGGCCGCATCTCCACGTAGCCCGCGTTACGCGGAGACATGTCCACGTACTCGTCCACGTTGGTCTTAGGCCGCGGCTCCACGAAGCTAGACGTCGGTGGCGTGCGGGACATCACCTGTAAAAACAGTCATATTAGATACAAACGAATATAGAACTTTGGATGACCGTTATTGTAATAATGAGTGAATTCTCCTGGCGAAAACTTTTAATGGTTTAACCTATTTACTACTCGTATATCTATTTATTTATTTAAAAAGGTATAAATGCAATAGCTGTTTGAGATGATCACTGACCCTGTTAGCCGGCGAGTTGTTGGAGAAGTCGATCTCCATGTGGTCGTCGGTGGGGGCGCGCGCGTGTCGGGGCGGGCGGGCGCGTGCGCCCACGCTGTAGGCGCGGTGGCGAGCCTCGGGGGCGGGCGTGCCGGCGGGGCGCGAGCCCACGCTGTAGGCGCGCGGCGGCCGGCACTCCATACCGATGTGCGACGTGGCCGGCTCTAGCTGGTACTCGCTGGAGGGGATGGTATCATACAAACGGGGTGTAAAAAGTCGCATCACATAGCTGTTAAGTACGTGTACTGCCCACCACGTGATGTAACTTTAAACAAAAAGTATTGCTGAGAAACGACGTTTATTTTACAAGCTTTTATTTAGCTTCACCTCTCCCGATGTTTGTTTGTCTTTAATCAAATCTTACAAATTAAATTTTATCCATTTTCCGGTATTTGATTAAGCTGAAATTTTGCACACATGTGCACTCTGCATGACAATACAATATAATGATGTCAGAGAGTTGGTATGATGATGGCGTCGGAAGGTGGCCATGGAACTTAGTCAAAACTTACAAATAAAATTAGACCTACTTCCCAGTGTTCTATTGAGCTGGATTTGCACATTGCATAACAATGCAATATAAAAGCTTGTTTGAAAAAGAACTTGTTTGTTTTGGATAAACACTGTTTATGGATCAGCCTATGCATAGGACAATACACATTTGTCCAAAAATCTTATCTAATAGACTTACCTAAACCGGGGGTCGGTGGAGGGCGTCCCGCTGCACAGCGAGCCGCTGGAGGCGGAGATGAGGCCGGCCATGTGGTCGTGTCCGGGCGCCATGGGCAGGTAGCCCGCGCCCGCCTCGCCCACCGACGACGTGCGCGAGTGCGCCACCGACCCGGTGCCCACTAGCGACGAACTGGAGGGACGACGGCAATGTTAAGGATCTCCACCCATGACCGATTTTTTACAGATTTCTTCTCGCCGACATAGAAATTTGACAAAAATCGGTCAGGAAATCGGTCGTGTGCGGAGACGCTAACTAAAGGAATACTTTTCACCTTTAGCTAAGATTGCTGATAGAGTTTCATGCTCGTTCTTTTCTATGGAGATTTACGTTTTGGAACGAGCAACTATCTTCAACTTTCTGTATGACTTCTTGACAAGTTAAAAAGTGCCTGTAAATGGTCTAATTAAAATAAATGCTTTGTCTTTGACGCTAAGGAATGATAATAAATGTATTGCATCAAGAAAATATGTTTTTAGTTGAGGCCATAAAACTAACATAGAATCAGAGTAAAAGTAGCTGGGTTCAAAGAATCCAAGACCAATAAAAGTGCAAAGTAAATTCCAAAAGTATGAAAAATGTCTCGTAGTGTCTGCAAATGACTGACCTCATAAAATCTCTGGATATGTCGCAACAGTCGGGCTCCTCGGGGATGCGCGGCGTGCGGTACCACTCCGTCACCGCGTCCGCCTCGTCGCGGGACACCTCCAGACCTGGACCAATCAGTACATGTATACTAAACTTATACGACATTGAATTATAACATACCATCTCGGCTGTAGTCCCCGAAGGGTCTCTCTGCTTTATCGTGGGGGCAGTAAGGTCTAACGACCCCACACACCCTAGTGTCAGAGTTTCTAAACCACCTCAAGGGCCTCTGACATGGTTGGTGCTCCACGAAGGGTTAAGCAGAGGTGTACCAATGTACATCCACCGTTTCCCAGTATGTTTAGGTCCCATGTAATAGGGGGCGAGCCTGTTGCCATTAACCGGGCACGAATCCAAACTCCAAGCTGCTACTGATAAATTCTTAGAAAAGCCCAATAACGCTTTGCTCGGCCTAGGTATTGAACCCAAAACCACTAGCGTAGCAGTCACGCTTAGGACCACTAAGCTAACGAGGCAGTTATACTAAACTTTAACCTATATTAAATTATTAATTATAGCATGGGTGGCCAACTTGATACTGACGACTGTGCGATCTACCAATTACATAATCAGTACTTCTT
This sequence comes from Caradrina clavipalpis, assembly GCA_932526535.1. Lineage (NCBI taxonomy): Eukaryota > Metazoa > Arthropoda > Insecta > Lepidoptera > Noctuidae > Caradrina > Caradrina clavipalpis. The sequence goes on along the minus strand of OW052104.1, from coordinate 14,632,469 downwards.
CATAAACTACCTATTGAATCATATTTCATATAAATAACATTTATACCGACTTATATTAAAATGTTGACTGAGAAAATTAAACAACATACTTTATTAATATTGTCCAACTACTTATATTAATGTGAGTGTTGCATATGGGATCTAATAGCCGGTAGGTAGACCGGTCGATCGTGTTCGTCTGGCTGGCTACCCCTGATATAGTCTGAAAAAACCCTTACCATCCATTTCAGGGTATCTGGGCGGGGCCCTATCCACCTCGAACGACGAGCACGCCCGTGAAGGCATACTAACACAGCGGTTCCGTAGCGTTTCCGCGTCTGTAGGCAAAGTCATTCATACTTAGACATTAGTGTTAACGAAATGTAAACTTTATGTCTTCGAAGTAAGGTTTAGTTTGCCTGTGTTTTGCTTTGTTGAAATTTTGTAACGCTGAACTTTATGTGGATGTTATAGAGTTCAATTTTGTTTTGTGTTTTGTGGTTGTTATACTTTTATAGAAGGTTTGTGGCAGGACAGGATTGAATGTGAAGAATATTAGGATTGTGTCGCATTCAAATTCGAACTTTATTTACAACAAAATTTCTCTTTTCTAGTTCGTAAATCTGGCATGCTATATTGGAGCGGGAGCGTGCTTGTGTCTTACGCCATTACCTATTAGAGTGACAAGCAAATTGCAACTTTATGGGCACGTGATAAGGCCCATATTTTAGTAAGAGTATAATTTATTTAACCAAATCTTGTTTACTGTCAGGGTTTTAGTTCAAAAAGGTTTTCTACAGGGGGGAAATATTCTACATGCCGCAAAAATAATTTTGTTAATATTACAATAAGAGCAAAGCATTAGAATATGTAAACATAAAGAGACATACAGAATTGTTGAAAAAATACAATAAAAGAAAAGAGTAGGAAATAAGGTCAAAGAAAATTTTCATTAAACGACGTATCATTATAAAAAATAATTATAATGTACAAACAATAGGAATAATATTATCGCCAAGAAGCAACTTAACCATATAGTAGTTTTTTTTAGATAATAACTAAAAAATAAATGGGCATTTAATCAGAGTTGTTTTAATTTACTTACCTGATTGACGCATTTAATATTTATTTATAAATAATCTGTACAATAAAGTATTTAATAATACCATTATAACAACACTAGAAAGCAGACAGAAGCATGCATACACACACACACACACAAAATTTGTCCGTTTGTCAGTCTGTAAGCGTGCTCACACAGCGCAACAAAAACATTCCAACACAAGAAGGGTTGCCAGTTGACAAAACATTATTGTTAACTGGCAACCCGAGACGAAACAACAAAAACAAGACGAGGTTAGTAATGTGCAGTGCAATGTAAGGTTAATATGGATATGCATGAAACTAGGGGGCGTTCATATTACACTAACGAATTTCAGGATACATTTTTATAAAAATAAAATAGAATTACACTACATTAAAAAAATACATTCTCTGAATAATCTGTATGGCATACATTATAAAAACATCTAAGATTACAATATCAGAACATCAATATAAACAAAAAAACCATCAAGTCGTATGAACGCCCCCAAAAAATACATACTCTTGGTATGAGCCGGCGACAGTTTATGTAACCGCGTGCCCGTGCTCGCCCGTCGCGACCATTGCGTCTTCTTCGCCGCCGTGTCCGTTCCATTGATGGCTTTACACGACGAATGAGACACGCCCTTCTCAACAAGCACGCGATCTACCTCTTCCCCGGTCAAAGGCTCAGATCTCGTCCTCCCGTGTGAGATCTTCAATGGTTCTTGGAACAGAGGGTACCCAGTAGGTAGGGACTCTGTCCGGTGGTGTTTGATCACCCGTACTGGGTTCGGGTTGTCTGTTTTATCAGTTAGTGTGTTATTCTGGTTGTCGGCTGTGAAAGACAATGATAAGCGACAAGTAAAACATATGGCACCCAGCTCACCCGGTGCGGTTATGTATGTATGTGTGCTGTGAACGATGGCGGTTCAAATTGCGTTACATCTTCTATGATGGTTCTATCTTTGATTTGTTTTTTAGCAATGGTGGTTGATGTTTTACTCGAGAAAATTCTAGTATTTTTCTAAATTGATAGCGAACTTAAGGAGTCTAGCAGCTGAGTAATCTACTTAGCGCCATTGCCCACATTTGGTTACAATGTTTTCACAAAAATGTGGCATAGTTTTGATTGTTTTATTACTGATGTTTTCTTAATTAATTTATGTATTATTGATTATCATCAAAGGAAACTAAACAATATTTTAAAAGAATACATTTGAAGATTTTTTAACCATTTTACTCCATAGGAAACTACCTTTTGGAAGCAACTAGATTTGATCTTAAATCCATTTTTTAAAATAAATATGTTGTCTTTTACTTTGAAATCATTTTATTATTTATCATGTTATTGACTTCAAAAATATGCCACAGTTTTACAAATTATATCATGAAAAATGTTTTGAGTCCGGCAAAATTACAAAACCTAATGTAATAAATTATTCTAAGTAACATTAGTAACGTTTAAGTTATTAAATATTAATCGACTTATCTAGTATGTTATACAAGAGTAACAAAATTATAACATTGAAACAACAACAAAAACTTACTTCATACAAAGTATTAAACAAAAATACTAACTGCAAACTTACAATTACATGATTTTATGCCCAATCTCCTCAAATTCGTCTCAAAATTTTGCCAGACCCTAATGTAAACTAAGATGTGTATTTATGTATGTAGAAGAATGTGTATGACCCCCTCCCGATGTGTATGACAATGTACAAGACTCAGACAACACGACATCATCCAATATCCCCACGACATGCGACAACAACCGTACATGATGCTCCGACAATGTCATGCAAGCGAGATAACATTTTATTTCTATCAACATTGAGTCCCAATTCATGTTTACGAAGATTTTTTATACAGCAATAGCGTTACGGTAGTATCAAATTAGGCCAAGAATCAGCGCTTTTTCAACGTCTATAGTTACTGAAGAGAGCTCTAAAGCTGGGAAGAATAAGTAGCGCGCAAAGACCCAAATATGTCACCTCTGTCTGTTTAGTTTAAAAAGAGAATGAGACTTTGGGTAGTAGACGCCACCAATCAATTGACACAATGCTTATTTGCTGGCAGTACGCGATTTCCCCTTAGGTCTTCTGTGGCAATAGCAAACCATGATGTCACTTATTTGCCAACTATATATTTAGAAATTATAACACATAAATACAACACACATAAATTTAAAAAAAAATATAGGAATTTCCAGGTCTAAATAAAGAGGTATTTTTAAGAGAAGTTGTTTGTTGGAATTATTGGTTAATAGTGTCTACAACCCAATTCACATATTATCAACATTAACGATGTCTTGAAACAGTCTCAACTCGATATCAATAAACACGCATTTCAATGACTCGTATCAATTCGTTCAAGTGGACAGCACCTTATTAGCGAAAGCTCATGAGTTTTACAGCATTTCGAACCTAACACAACTGTTATAAGGTCCGTATTAGTACGTCGTTTCTAAAAACTATGTTATTAAACATCGGTAAGCACATTTGTCGTGCGATCAATATAATAGGCTATTTATATACGAGCCCCGTAATACTTAAAGCTTTTTCGTATACTTAAATACTGTTAATTACTTCGGGTACATTATTAATTAGATTGGGTCAATAATTTCTATGTTAAAAAATACTAAACTTATCATCAGCAGTTTTCTAATGTCAAACAAAGTTCCCGCGCAAAAAATGTACTGAATTTGCATCAAATTAAAATAGCCTAAACAACATTGCTAGTACAATTTTCTTGTATTATTGACCCTGAAAGCTTATATTACAGAATTAGTAGAGCGCAAATTAATTAGTAATACTATAAATTGGAAAGCGGGGCAAGCGGCTGGTTATGTGCGGTTTTGACACAATGATAGTCGAATGTTAGGAACAAGACAAAACGTAAACAGATCTATGGTAATTTACAAAACAGTATTGCTGCAGCTGCTATTCTGTAAAACCTGCTTCAGTGAATTTAGGTGAGGTGAGCTTACTTCACCTAAATTCAGAATGAGATTTTTACAGAATAGCACCGCAGTTGGGTATTTAAATCATTCAACAGTGAGTCTGAAAGATTTAGCTTTGAATATTTACAAAAGATAGGTTTCTGGACTGCACGAGATGGACAAATTACAACTCTGTATTGAAGAGTAGAATTGTTCGGAAGTATGAAAAGTCACAAAGAACATATTAGGAGGATCACCTGATGTTTAGGAAAACAGGAACTTCAAGACAGTTTCAAAGTTTATTTTTTTCGGAAAAGTGAGAAAGAACATCGGTCACAATAAAAAGTAAAACAAAGTGGTAACTATCATTCAACTATCAATAAATCAAAAGCAACACACGCCCAGTCTCGTCGGTACCTAACGTCAAACTGACTATGTCAGGGAGCATACTCATTCATGTTACCGGAGAACCAAATGTTCAGAAATTACTGGTTTCAAATTTTATAATGAAAAGTTCAGGAAAAATCAATAGTTAAACAGATCCTCTTTTTTTGTTGGTGTATTTAATGGTGCAACACCAGTGACAAAAGAAACCTTTTGGATAGACTAGGATTAAATCTTCAACATTACAATTTTATTTGTGTCACATGTATTGTGGTCAAAGATCCCAGTGTTGGCAGACCTAGATTTTGTAAATAGAAGAATATGTAGTTAAGAAGGTATGCTGGTCATTGTGGCATTCTTAAGGGGAGATCTATGTCCAGCAGTGGACGTCTTTCAGCTGATAATTATGATGATGATGAAGAATGCTGGGCTATTTTGCAGGTCTTAGATATAAAAAGGTACCTTATTGACGTCAAGACTGTTTTTTTGTTCATCTTTGGAACTAGCAAAGACATTAATTATATATTCCTCTATACATATATTCTCAATATTCCAGGCTTGCTAAAATAACCTAGGTCTGCCAACTTATGCCATCTGATTTCATTCATATTGTAGTAAAATTATCTATGTCCATCATTAAGAAATTTGTTATTATTACTGGCAAAATTTCCGCGAAACCAGTAACATCTGTACACAGGCTGCTCCAGTAACAGTACAGTGGTACAGTATATACAGGATGTGTACCGTTGAGCGGCGGCGGCAGCGGCTCGTCGATGGAGTAGGTGGCGCTGGCGCACACGCACTGCCTAATGCACGAGCCAACGCACAGGCCCTTCTCTGCAAGAGACCATCGCTGCCAGGTTAGCCCTTACATCCTTACCCATACAGTTCATTTTCCTATAACTCAGTTTTGTTTCTTGTGCCTTTTTTACCTTGGTTTCGGTTGTTTAAATAAACATAAAATGGGTTTATATCACAATTACACATAATGGTTTATATCCCTGTATAATATTATGAATGCTGGTAACATTAATTTGTATTTTTTTTTAGATGTAAGGGCTCATTTCTGCTTCATGTTATTTTTACATAAATTTTATTTTATTGACACAGTTAAAGACGTAGAACAAAATGTTAGTCACTGTTCACTACAAGAGTTCTAAACTAAAACAAGCATCTAAATTCTACAGGTGACATGAATGCAAGCAAAAAGATACTAAACTACATGTTCTAATGTTTGTCAAAGGAAAGTAGCCCTTAAGACGATCATGATACGAACTAATTTGAACTAACTACATGAGTTACGATACGAAATGCATGGCCTTTTCATTTGTTTGTTTACGGAGCGAGTTTGAAAATGAGAACATTTGAAACTGATGTAAATATAGAATAGATAAGGATAGAGGGCAAAGATCTAAGGACCGAAATTCAAAACCGCGAAGGGGTAGCATTGCCAAAATCTGTCAGTTAACTCGACTCTTTCGATCAACAGGATTATACTCTAGCAGTTTTCATTCAACCAATAATGAACTAAAACTGCTCAGAAATAGAGTCAAAAATTGCATAATAGCTTATAGGATAGTAAATACCCTGGAAAAAATATATATTTGCACACAATTTTCAACTCTATTTGCAATTTTTTTAGTTCACACCTTACATATCGAATTATTATGTATGCTTTGCAAATTCCCATCTACCCACAGTGTTCAATCTCCTCCTTAGAGCTCAAAATCAACTCAGCAAACTCGCTCCGTACTCAAACCCCTTCCCTTACAACTACACCCGACTTACCGTTGGTCAGCCCGGCGCGGCCGGCCCGTCCGTCCGAGTACGACTGCCGTCGGGCCGGCAGCGCGTTGTCGCCCGACTTCGGGAGGACGATGTGGTCGCGCTCGTTCTCCGTCTCCTTCGCACAGTCGCGCATCGCACTGGAAAGGAAAGAGATAGTAACATCAGGGTACTCGGCTTATTGAAGGTTAGTAGTCAGATTTTTGAGTAGAAAGGCATAATGTCATCGTTTTGTAGGTGTAAAATAAATAATACAGGTTTAGACACCACTAATCACTTTAAGTAGTTTTTATGAGCTGTCTAAACCAGATTCCCCCACTATTGTAGTATGTACTTTGTATCTATTATAATACTTATTACAGTGGTTTTTATTTTACGTGTAACGTCATGATATTCATACAATTATTTAAATTCATTAAATAATTATATTCACAAAATATTATTCTTTCAGAAAGATAAAGTTTAGAGTTTCTTGCCCATTCTTCTCCATACAAAAATACATATTTTCAAAGGGGCAACAAGTTTTTTTTTCTTGTATATGACGTTTCTAAAGAAATGAATTTGGACTTCTGAATTTTTTAGAATACCCGCCCGTGACAACTGTTTAAAAAAATCATGGCATGATTATGTCATACTGGTAGATGGTGGAGTGCATGCTCTGCGCGATGTTGGAGTCGTCGGTGTGCATCCACAGCTCGCCCGCGCCGGTCGTGGTCTGCCGCCCCACCTCCATGTAGAAGAACCGCTCGGAATCGCCACATCTGGAACATTACTCTCATATTAGTACCGGTAAAATGCTACCAACCCTATATACTTAGTCGAGAGAGGGTATTTCTAGCTCATGAGAATAAGTGTAATTCTACTGTTCACATTAGTTAGAATTCCCCCATAGTCGAAATAGCCCCATCTGAACTTTTTATGGGAACAACAATGAACGTTGTATGCAGTTGCTGATTTTGTGAATAGTTTGGTCTTTCAAACTATTTACGAAATCAGCAACTACGCAGACTGCAATTGGGTAGTAGACATCATTAAACAATAATTTTATTTTCGCTCTGAATACCCGATAAATTTTAACCCTGAAAACCCGATGAATTTTTCAACAACAATAAATTTGATTTACAGTTGCTTTCAAATTAATATTGTGAATTCATCATCATCTGCCTAGCCTTTTCCCAACTATGTTGGGGTCGGCTTCCAGTCGAACCGGATGCAGCAGAATATCAGTATTTTACATGGAGCGATTGCCTATCAGACCTCCACAACCCAGTAATGGGTAATACGATACTCTTGGTAAGACTGATTGTCAGACTTTCTGGCTTCTGACTAACAGTAACGACTGTCAAAGATCTACAAATGACAGCCGGGACCAACGGCTTTACGTGCTTTCCGAGGCACGGAGGAAACTCGCTATGGTAAATGGTCACCCATCCACAGACCAGCCTCGGCAAGCGTGGCTTAACCCGGAAGATCGGTCTATGCGGCTGTAATTATTTAGCCACGAGCTCTCAAAAATCTCTCTCTCTCTTTAAATTAATATTGTGAATTGATATGTCAAAAAAGTGACGTCATAGTTTAGTATTGTCATACAAAATCTATGGCGGAAAAGCGTTTTGACAGCTCACAAAAAGTACGCCAATTGATTAGTGGTGTCATCTACTCAATTTAATTCATAACTTCAGTAACTACAGATTGCGGTTTAAACGTATGCAGTTATCATTATAAATACGCAGGTAGAACCTTGTGAGAAAAGAATACATTCATAACAGAACGCACGATGGTGCAGTTCCAAGAACACAGGCGTCATCTGTTACACAAATAAAACAAGGATTTGAAAACAATTAATCATCGTTCTGAGAAAATCGCGTTACTACCTACAACCTATTTGAGTGAGTTTATGTGAATCCGTGTTCTGTTAATAAGGTTGGAGTTTAGGGTTTGGTCTAAGATACAGCGGGAGCGGAGATACGAGCGGGTTATGGCTAGATATACTCGTACGTAGGTATAACTGGGGTCTATTTATCCCATTTTTCGAAATAATTTATGTTGATTTTTGATCGTTAATACTGACACTATTGCAATATTTTAAGCATAAGTTTAAGATGTAATTTGAACTGTTATTTCTGGATAGAAATGTAACATATTTGGCATATTGAATTAATTATTCAGTTATAGTAGGTTAGCTCGTCCAGGCAGAATTAATTTGACGCATCTTCAAAGAAAATCTACGTAACTTTTCTTACATATTATAGTCGCATTTATTGTCCCAGAAACTGCTTTGCCGTGCATATGCTATGCCTCAAGTTAAATAATAAGTCCTGTCATTTGGTCAGCTAATAATTTCTTAGCTTTTACGGTTAAGGTACAAGAACTTGTTTACTAAATAGCATACAATTTTCAGTTATTTATAACACAGTATACATTGATATAATCGATAGCTACAAACGCAATCACCCGCGACTAACCGCTGATCTATCGTCACTATCTAAGTCAATAATTATGAGTAAACAATAGTCATTAAATCATTTGTTTATCACTTCAACGTTGGGGGTTTACGCGGTAAAACTTAATAAACAAATAAGGACAAAAACTAAATAAAAACCGTTTCTTTTTTCCTCAATGAGATTTTGTAGGGCTTAGGTTTATGTGCAATTAGGTGACCCCGCATGCATAACGATCTTTTGTTGAAGTCGGTTAAAATTAGTCTAATTAGGTTCATCTTATAGTTTTCAATACTTATTTGACTGCCCCGTGGGTCTCGTGAGCGTAAGCGCCACGTAGGATTCTAGATTTGATTCTCTGGTGGGGCAAAAGTGTTCCTGTGTTATTCCATTAGGAATTTCTCAATAACAGCCCGGAGTTTAGAAGTTGGTGGCTTGATACCCCCGTGCCTCGTAAATCCGTCTGTCGTGCACCTGATCCCTCCCCGGTTGTGTCGGAGTGCCGTCCCATCGGACTATAAGTGAAGAGGGAGTGCACCCATGTTTGCGCACACACGTTCGTGCAGTACAACATCTCCCACTTTGCTAGTCTCCATTGAGAAGGGCCACCGTAACCGGAATAGCTCTAGAGAATATTATTTCCATTAGATCCACGTGAGCGAAGCCGCGGGCACAGCTAGCCTTAACATAAAAATGTCGAAGGACAGTCCCCAAAATACCAGCTCAGAATAAATTCTCAACCTTTTTAATATCGCGTATTATCCCGCCCCGATAGCGGCCTGGGTATTTTCCCCTCGATTAAGGATAAAACCGCAATACCACAGAATATTAAAAACCGTCTAAAATTCTCAGAACAAGTGCTAATTACTTACATGTAAGATAACATTTCACATTTTAATTGAAACTAGTAAACCTTGTACATATGTAATAAGGTGTATTATTGTAATACTGGCTTATGTCCGCGACTTCGTCCTTGTGAATATTGTTATATAAAGAGTTTTTGTTTTTTGCGCGAAACCCTTATTATTTTTCTAAAATAAAAGTAGTCTAAGTTACTCCTTATAACTTTACCCATATGCCAGAGAAAGTCCCGTCAAAATAAGACTAGACTTTTTACAGATTAGCCGACACAAACAGACAGACAGATCGACAGCCAACAATAAAAAAAAAAGATTTGGCTTGTAAAAAGCTGTTATTTTGACATTAAAAACGAACTCTTTCATTTACTTGTATGGATGTATAAATTATAGTCAAGGAAATAAGTGACCGATAAACTGTTTTCAAGTTAGTGCAAACAGAAGGAAAAATTTCGAATCTATAGGTACTCGAAAGAAATAAATTATGCGGGGTCTTGGGTGGACGCTTGAACTCTTCACTAAAGCGATAATGGTAAGTTAGTCTAGTTCAATACTAAGGAATGTCTCTTCCGATAAACGTAGTAAATTCTGACCGCTTCTAACTTTCCCGGAGAAAAAGCTAAAATGTCTTTCCTCTCAACTCTTTACATTTCCCTTTAAATAAGCAGGAGATAGAACAGAACTAGGCTAACAGCCATAAAGGAATTACAACTGGGAGATCACTAGCGGACCCAGGTTAGTCGCTGTAAATCTAATTTGGCCAAATGGGGTATTCTTCACCCATTCCCAACGCGATGCCAGTGTAGAACACTTCCCGGGACATGCGTCACCTATGTTGCCCGTCCTTCACAACCACCAGCACCATACAAGATCTACACGAGGCCAATGATAGAGCTGTAGGGTTGCTCAATACTGGTCAGACAAAATACTATACGAGTCAACCGACTCGAAAGAAGGCTGGGTGAAGCTGATAATGCCAAGCATCCTTGTGTCTTATGACGCCCTGGTAAGCACAGTAAGATACTTGTACAACTACAAACCTCCGAATGTTCTTCAAAGAGTACTCGACGCGCTCCAGTATCCCCAAGTCGCTGATGACGTTGTTGTGCGACTTGATCTTGACGAGAGTCAGCGTCTTGTCGGTGAGGCACAGGTTGTACAGGCCCTGGATGTTCTTTGTGGCACCCAGGCCTTTCTTCTGGACGTTCACTTGCCATACGTGTTCTGGAATTGTGTAAAAGAGTAATCATTAATAGCCTGAGACAACCATCTTTTTTTTCTTTAGTCTTTAAAGGGAAATGTATTCTTTACCTACGCCACTTCGTACCTACCCAATCCTATTCCTTTCTAAGAATAAATTCCCTTCGAAATTCAAATCCAGTCTACTTTAAGATAGTTTCACACCGTCGAATCGTGGAGTGGATTATATGCGCGACATTTGAAGTCAAGCTGACCCTTTCACATCGAAAAATGTATCGCGCCGACCACCACTGACACTCGCCGGTTCACGCGAGATGTTTATATGTCCATTTTAAAAGGTAATAAATAAAATCGATTCATGCAGCAATAGAGTTCAATGTAGTAAGAACAAATCTTTCAATTCTCACCACGTACATCCACGCGCATCTATACCATTCATACCAAAGATTGGCGAGACGAATATTGAAATATTTGTTCGTACAACATTGGACTATATTGCTGTATGAATAAAGTATTTATTACTTATATAAATTTAAATGTTCGGCAATCTAACTGCCGGTGTAAAACCAACTTTATGTTACTTTTCGTAGATACTAGTAATGCTATCCTGAAAAATCTTCCTCGGTGCATTTCAGTAAAGTGAGCTTAAGGTGGCTTGAGGTGATTTGGCAATTGCTAATATCCGGTGGGCTCACTTCACTTAGGAAGATTTTCACGAGTAGGTATTGATTTCCGCTTTTAGTAGGTACCAACTAAGTACCAGCAAATATATGTATCTTATTAGTAGGTAACATGTAGTGGCCACATGCAAATATTATTTATTATTTACCTATAAACAAATGCAAACAAGGGAAAAATTACCAACTTGGGAAACACCGCGTTTCTAAGTTGATGAAATACTGATGTATTTTTTCCTCCTAAAACTATATTGTTCACTGGAGTAAAGAATAATACCCCTTAGGTGCTCAGAAACATGCTAGGCATATAAAAATATTGTTTTTAATTCAGTTATTTATAACTAAATGTCAGTACAAATAACTTGTTTCCTCACAAGAAACCATTTAAGGATTTCTTATGGATGAGGTTACCAGGGTAAATAATGGGTAAATACCAAAGTGACTTTTTAAATTCAGTACTTTCTAAATTTATCTTGGACATCACTGACAACGATAAAGAAAAACATTGTGAGGAAACCTGGACTTATACTCAATTCATATAAGCTTGAAATCACCGTTTGAGCAAGCTTGGTGATCAATGCTCGTGCCTTCTCTGTATGAGAAGAGGCCTTTGCCCTGTAATAATAGGCAACAATAATAGGCTGGTTATTACTAAGCTTACAAGGATAATACTAGGCATGTAATTCAGTAATTTCTTACTCAATTAACGAGTTGATCGTAGCGTGATAATTATAGCGTATAACTTTCCCAATACACGGGCTATATAACGTAACTTTTTTTTTCAAATCGAATCCTTAGTTCTCGAGATAAATATACTCAAACAAACAATCAAATGAACTATTCAGCTTTATTACAGTATAGGTGATAGATAAGTATTACTTGTTTCACCAGAGAAAACCATATAAGGAAAAAAAAACAAGAATAATGCAAAAAATTACCAAAATACTAAAACACTTCACATATTTCAGCTAACATCATACCTACATGAGTTAAGTAATTACTTATTAGCAAGAAAATTACGAAAACAAAGATCTAAACATCTGAAATATTCGAACAAAAGCAGCTTTGATACCTCGTAGAACATTCCCAAGCGCGCCAATCTAGATATAAGTATACAATGCCTAGGTCATTAGCGTTCAGCTGTGACCTAATGACCTACAAGATGATTTAGATTTATTCAGCATCGTGTTTTCATAGTTCTGGATACCATTTATAACTTTGTTGCGATAATCGGATTGATATTATGGGATCTATACTTATAATATTATAAAGAGGAAAGATTATTTTGTTTGTTTGTAACGAATAGGCTCCGAAACTACTAGACCGACAATAATTTTTATACCAATAGTTAGCTACATTATTCCTGAGTAACATAGGCTATAACATCACGCTACCACACAAGGGAGTGGGGCAGTAACCAAAGACCTAACGCGGGTGAAACAAGCGACGCGGGCGAATTAGTTGGCGGTTCGCTAGTTATTAATACATAGGTACCTATTTGTTTTTAGTTGTATTTGTTATAGCTTTTCAGAATGCTATGATCGAATTCGAAAATGCCATAATAAAAAAATATTCTATTTATCCTTCAATTTGACAATGATTGCAAAACACCATCTTGAATTATTTCAATGTTAAAATTCCTTTAAAAGTTTTATGCCGATTCAGGATCTGATCTGCTAGACTGTTGCTTTGAAAGTACACATAGCGACACATCAGCTATTTATTTCCAGTATTAACTGGCACCGCATTGCAAAGGGTTTCCGTACGTTGCAAAGACAACTTGTACTGGAAATGAATTACCATCTCATCTACGAATCAGCTCAGTTTCTGGCGACACGAGTCACTTAGTAACAGTTGTGTCAGTTTTTAAGGAGTCAAAGACTTGAGAGGAACTACCACAAACGTGCAGAATAAATTAATATTAAATTTTAAAAAAATACCCGTTCCACATATAATTTTAATTTAATTTGAACGTTTTATTCATAACAATATGTGATACTAATTGTGGTTGTTTTATAAAATTAAAGCAGCATGATTTTATATGATAATCGTATTATGATATGTATAATTCGAAACTTGACTCTGACTGTTTGCATTGCTGCTTCAAGATATTAAGAAGCTAACCAAGAAAGTTGGTAATCTGTTGCAAGAAGCAGTAACAAGTCTAGGGCTTTATGAAGATTGCATCTATTCTAGTTCCTTAGTTTATACACGGAAGGAGCCGAACAAATATTTTAAACAGGCATCAGCGATCATTCAACAGAGTCGATACGCCAAATCGTCGTCATCTGCCCTATTTGAGTGATTGAGTTATCTGCGCTTCTTCTTCTTAGCATATCGATGGTAAATATATTTTAAATATATTTTATTGTATGTTTTATTTGACCCAATATTCAGTTGCGAGAAAACCATCCACCGACGCAGTCATTAGGCCCTCACGGTGCGGTCTTTTAAGAGGAAATGGAACCCTCTCTATTGACTGATGGTGTCCACCGGGGTGGTTTTAGTGGGGGTAAGAATCCCACACTCCCCGATCTTATCCCCCAAAGATCGGGCGACATTTGAAGGTCCCCCCCCCAAAAAAAGGTCCTCACGTGTGCAGGTGATAGGGCAAGCAGCACAAGAGGAAAGGTGGGCCATAGCCTATGAAAAGACACCGCATGAACACCTGCCCTACACCTTTGGTACTACTGTTTATCTACTCTAATAAATGGTACCATCTACAAATATACATATTTTAATGAATAAAAGGTTTTTTTTTTCTCTAAAGTTGATGAACCTTTGTAGTCTCGTCTTGGCGTTAAAGTAATCATTAACGCACCTAATGTTAGAAAGAACGGTACACTTTAATTAGTTTAATTAGCTACTATATAAGGTGATTCGCAGATAAACAGTTGTTATGACGCAATTGTTGTTGTTATTGCGCTTCTGTTTACGCGGCCTAGAATGGTGTTAATGTATACCTACTAGGAGGTTTTTCTTTTAGAAAGGTACGGTCATAAACGCAACAAACAACTACATAACCGCTTAGGGTTGACACTAAACTCCGATGGGAAAAAACCTTTTTGGGGAAGATGATTAAATCTGAAGTTAAAAGAGAATGACTAGAAGCCGATTCCAATATACCTAGTTGGGAAAAGGCTACGCAGATGATGATGAGATCAAATCTGAATTTATCAGGTAGGTATATCATAGGTGGATAACCCTGGAGTACATCATCAATTTGGTCATAATAACCTTCTATAGAGGAACTGTAGTCACTCGTGGAAGCAGTGGTTAAGTATCAGCAGAATTTTTCAACTTGAAACCCGTACCGGATCGGGATGAGAACAAAGACTTTACAGTGATTCCTAGCCCCCAGGTAGGGAATCGAGCTTTGGAGCGGATAAAGAGGCTGGGAAACCTGATAGACAAAAACTGACTAGTTTAAATCCATGGCATTTGGAAATAGCAATCCCCTATAATGGAACAGGTAGACGCTGGATGCAGGCCGCTTCTAGCCGGTCCTTTTGGACATCTACGGGGGAGGCCTATGTGCAGCAGTGGACGTCCTGCGGCCGATATGATCATGATGATAATGATAGCGGAACAACAACTCTGTATTTCCGAACGCATTCAACCCTAATCGTTTAAAAGCCAGAGTGAACAGGCTTCTTCTGGGTAAGTTCACTCCATCGTCGACTTTGTGTATGTCACCCCTTACCCAGACTAGAGTCAAAAGCAAACCCATCATCTCAAATAAAAAAAACTCTAACGTGGGGATTTTTGCAGATTTCTTCTATAAAAAAAAGATATAGGTAACAATTTAGTTGATCAATCAGATTTTTCCTCAAAGTAACTCGTCACACGGTTATACAAACATTACCTGCCTACCCACTCTAGAATCAAAAGCGTAACAGTGAGTTACAAGCGATAAGATAACAATGTATCAGCTGATTGTCCTTGTGCACCGACTGTTGAAGGAAATTATTTGTTATTGGAGTTCATTATCATCGTATCAACGCATGAACGATTCAGACATTTATTATAAACCTTCTTCATACAATTTTGAATGATATCGATACTTCTGACTGTCAGAAGGTAAAAAACTTTTTTACGAATAGATCAGCGACTTCCCCAACTACCTACAAAGTAAAAGTAACTTTGGAACGGTTGTCTTTCTTAACCACCGAAAAGTCACAAGAAAGCAAAATACGAATTCCGTTTACTTGAATGTCATTATTTCCGGATATTTTATTTTAAAAACCAAAGTACCAAGCCAATTTTGACAAAATTAATTTTGATAGAATTTTCCAAATCGGTTGATAAACGTAACAACTTCTAAGGTAACAAACATCAAAAAATCCAAGCTAATTGGGAACCTCCTCCTTTTTTCAAGTCGGTCAAAAATCAAAGAGACTGAGCAGGAAGGAAAGCAGTCTTACACCTAGCAGTACATGGATACAGGCAAGATTTAGTTTTTTTTTTTTATTATTTTTTTATTATAATTAGAAATGAAATAGGTATCTCCCAAGTTCCAATAACCCACCAAGTACATAAAACATCCAGAAAATAAGTCGTAGATACATTAAAATAGGAACTACACGAGCTTGTGCGCATCAATTCGCAACAAAGGTCAGTCGATGCGTAGTGCGTAGGCAACGGAACTCCGTGCAGAAATACAAAGCAACAGTTTGTTTACATGAGTGAATGAACAAGGCAAGAACACGGCCGATGTTTTGCTGACATTGTGCTAATATAGAACTGAACATTGTGATTACTTGGCCTCGCTTGGGACCGTGCATGTAAGTCATCATTTCAGTTGAAAGACTTCCACTGGGGAGCATAGGCCTTTCTCAAGGATCGGAGTAAGGATTTGTGCCCGTTTTGGCAGTAGACTTATTACATGGGACCTAAACATACCAGGGAACTGTGAGTGTACATTACATTGGTACACCGCTGCCTAACCCTTTGGGGTATACAGGCGTGAAGGTATGTTGTAGTATATATGATATAACGCCTGGTCCAGTGTTGTTACTTTCTGCGGGTTGTTCGAAAGAGATACCACGCCCCCGGAACGCAAAGGGCACATGAAGGAACATAGACGGGTTTTAGTCAGTAAAAGTCTGACACTCCCTCCCGCCCCGCCCAGGGCGGGGGAAGTTATTTGATGATTTCCCGTCTTTAAAAAAAAAAAAAAAAAGTGTTGTTACTTTACTAGGTCCTCCATCTTATATTATATTGGCCCGCAACGTACCTTTGCGTCACATTGCACAGTTATGCATAGCTAACTCTACTTAAACTTTTGTAACACGATTAAACGTAGTTTCATTTATCAAAACAAGTCAACCCTATTTCCTATTAAAATATCGTCATCAATGTATTTCGTACTAGCTTTAGCCCCCCGCTTCATCCGCTAAATATGGGTTATGAAGGACGCAAACGATGTCGAGGAACAAAAAGTAGCCGTCTTTCCTTTCTTGGCTTTCAAACTTACCCCGTACCAAATTTTATCAAAATCAGTTCAGTGGTTTATCCGTGAAAGCGTAGCAGATAGACAGATAAACAGAGTTACTTTTGTATTTATTACATAAAAGCATGAATTCTGAAGAAAAACATGACGTGTACGTTTTCAATTGAAATGGCAAACGTAACATAATAGGTATACGTAGGTACGTAGTACACGTTGCTATGTTTGCAGTTCACGTGCCACGATCGGTAAACACAATCGTTCACGGACATCACAATAAACAATACAGTTAATCATTGCACTTGTAAACACACAAATTAATAAGCAAACAAACATGAGATCACACGTTGACCTGTGAGTGGACGACAGTTTATGTGTGCGTGTTCATTTCAATTAATTATCGCCCTTGATCGAGCTGATATACGTTTTTGGGTCCTGTATGTAAATGTCGACGTCACGGACATACGAAATATGTAGGTCCTGTCTTCTGATAATAGATAGGTCTGTTGGTAAGGACCACTGTCCTTACCAATAGACCGTATTGTATCACTATACAGTTCAGATTGGCGCAGCATAGAAACTAGGTCTGCAGCGGTTGAAGAAGAACATCAATGGATCAAAATTAATGATCACAGTTTTCATCTGCCATAATAATATTATAAAGAAACTGCCCCGTTGGTCTCGTAGTTGCAAGAGCAACTGCTAAGCTTACGGTCCTGGTTTCGATGTTACTGGTTACTGGGTCTTTTTTCCTTTAGGAATCTCTCAGTAGCAGACCGATGTTTGGAAGTTGGTCGTATGACACCCCTATGCCTTGGTAAGCACAGGCTATTGACCGCTGTGATCGAAATTCGGTCCGAGAATATTATAAAGAGTTAATCAGGTAAAGTTTGTTTATTTGTAACTTCTGCAAGTGCTTGTCCGATTACAAAACAATATTGGACTGATAGATGCATAACTACACAATTACCGAGTAGGTACCAAAGGGGGAGGGTGTTCTATGCTATACTTGACCTCCACGCAGACGAAATCGCGGGCTAAAGCTAATCGCTGATAAGTCGTTAGCTGCCAATGCTACTTCACAAAGTTGTGCCCTAAGGAAGTCTCTACTCTTGCACTTACAAAGAAAATAACAGCCAACTCCAGTACTAAGTAATAAAGAATAGAACAGTCACCAGTTCTCATCAATAGTCATAGTTACCAGCTAAATAATAAAGATCAACTTCAATAAATCAACCATGATAGTCATGTATTTAGCCGGTATATGATCTCATGGTGCTTACATTGAAACTAACCGGCGCCACGCACCAGCGTCTTAGCTGCTGGGTTTTTCTTATGATGGTAGGGGGAGGCATAGATAGCATCACAAGGGGGGCCAGGGGGTAAGGTCCAGCGGCGGCCTAACCCATTGCGAAGGTCCCTGCGACAGATCTTTGCGAGGCCCTTTGTCCTACGGAAAAGTACCTACCTATGTGATGCGAAAGTTGGTCTGGTGGTTTGATAGGTATTCGTTGTTGTTGCAAAAGTTGACGAGCGAAATGAAATAAGGGAATTCCCCGAGCGATAGACGAGCAGGACATTATGTCCCCCGACCCGAATCCCGCCCGCCCGAGTCTTGAGTGTAGTCTACACTAGACCCGAGTACTAGCTTTATTTAAATTTACTGTTATTTTAAAATCTTAATAAATAATTAGGAACAAAATCAAAAGTCTTAAATAAATAAAAATATAGTAAAAAAACATTTTCTTTTTTATTTGCTCGAGGCGAGGCCCCTGCAAGCGCGAGGCCCCGGGCGATTGCCCTGTTCGCCACCCCCTAGGGCCGCCACTGGTAAGGACTAGTACCTAAGTTAGTTAAAGACTACACAGAATTAGCCTATGACTCCTCTTTTATATCTACACGGAATTATGACTCAGGTATGGTTCATGGCACCCCCTGCCATGCCATCATAAGGGGGCCAGAGGGTTTAGACCAGAACCTACTTTAGTTAATGACTATACAGATTTAGCCTATGACTCCTCTTTTATTTGTAGACGCAATTATGACTCAGGTTCGAAAATGTCTAGGAAGTGGTACTGTACTAGCTCTCGTATAGGCTAGACAAAAAACAATGCCGTCAGCATAAATGGAATGCGCAGCCCCTACTACGGTAGTGGCGAACAATATCGAGCATGTGCTGAGATTCGGGAGAGACCTGCGAACTGCGATAGGCTGAGTTGATTGATCGCTTCATACGATCGAGTAACCGTGAGGCCCCGAGGCTAGACCGCCTTCTACGTCACAAGTGCAAAAACCGTAAAAATACCACAACACATCGCACGAACCGCGTCAATGTAGTCTGCTAAAATACAAAAAAAAAAATCCCCGTAACGTAAACGTCGACCAACTAATGACTAATCATGACAGAATGATAATGATATCAGCATTTTTCAGTAACCTTGTTAAAATTCAACAATCCACTCGACTTGATCTGAAAATCAAAACATCCGGTGACCCTAACAATCCTACAATCGTAACGTGTGAAAAGGGCCATCACTCGCTTCCGACGAGCTCGTATTAAGATTAATGATTGTTTCGTATGTTTACCCACAGCATCACAATATTACCGGGGGTCAACGACACCAGCTCTTACGTACGCGCCTAAATTTCCATAGTACATGACCGTGCTTTGGGCTTTTTATGGCATGTTCGCAGTCGCTTATTATTGTCAGCGTAATGCGAAGTTATTAGGATTTGTTTTAATGTTTGTTTATTGATGTCGGGATCGCTCAGCGGTTACGGCACTCACCCGCCCCTCATACAGGATATTTTGGGTTCGATACCGGGCAAAGTTCCTATATGACTGTTTCAATTCATATGTACTTTCTTACTATATCTTGGACATCACTGACATCGGTGAAGGAAAACATCGTGAGGAAATGTCGACTTATAATTTAAATGTGTCTGAAATCGCTAATCCGCCATGAGTAAGCGTTATGATCAATGCTCATGCCTTCTACGTATGAGAAGAGGCCTTTGCCCTATACTGGGACAATAATAGACTGGTATAATTATTATTATGTTTATTTATTATTATCTAGCTAGCGGCGCCCGCGGCTTCGCCCGTGTGTCGTGCTTTTCCGGTAAGACGCAATAGACTGCGAATTACGTTTCCTACGCAGTTGTGTCGTTCATATTCGAGTTTATTGATTGTGTTTCGCTTGTACGGCACTACAATCAATGTTGTTTGATTACTACTCAAGAAATCTACTAACATACGCCTAACCTATTGCTTTGCCTGGCAGGGCCCATAGTGATCTAAATTTTAAATACTATAAAGAAATTCAGCATTTAGTACAAACTACAGTACAAAATTGACTACAAAAAGGCAAAAAGAACTCATATATAAATAGTCTAAAAAGAAAAGTGAAGCTTTTCTAGTACCGTTATGGATAAATTAGAAAAAATATCAATGTTATTGAACTTACAAAGTCCTTCATAAGAAATTGATTTATTTAATTTTATATGTGGGAGGACTCTTGTTAGTAAAATAATATATTCTATATTGAAATGAAGAGACATTATTTTAACTAAGTAGTTGTAGAAAGTTTTTCAAAATACCATATTACGCTATCATGACTAAAAACTTGAGCATTAATAACACAGCAAATACCTACTCTATAACCATTTAGAAACAGTGTATATTTCCATTTAAACCTAAATTATAAATAAAATATGTATTAACATAAAACAACTGTCTGTAGCCGTCTCAACACAAAAGTACACCAGAAATATTATATTAATTATGGAATCAAAATGATGTCATTAAAAGTACTAGTTCAAAGTAATATACCAGTTTAAAATAATATTTTAGTTCCAAGTAATATTCTATTCCAAGTATTTTTAATCAAAGCAAAGCACCTAGAGCTGGGAAATTAATTAACATCAGGATAATAATTCTGTTACTAAGTATTTAATATTTCTATTAAATTATATCATTCGTAGTTTCATTATTCAATGAGTTAGGAATTTCATTCACAAACTCGATATTGTTGAATAGCTCACGTTTTTGTTGTGTGTATGACTTTCTTTTTTAGCTTCGTTTTAAGGTTGATTAAAAATAGTAATGACGATGCTACATCAACTTTTGCATTGAATTTCTAAACCGCATGGGTATCTAGTAGAAAATTTAAATAGTGGACTTTAAATTAGATATTTAGTAAACCAATTTCCAAAATCAGAAAACAGGGTGAA
The DNA here is from genome assembly GCA_932526535.1 of Caradrina clavipalpis. NCBI lineage: Eukaryota > Metazoa > Arthropoda > Insecta > Lepidoptera > Noctuidae > Caradrina > Caradrina clavipalpis. The sequence goes on along the minus strand of OW052104.1, from coordinate 14,611,437 downwards.
GTTATTTATTACGATTTTACATTTTTAGTTTTGATTAAAGTTTTTAGTTTTAAATTTTAACAAAAAAAGACATATTTCTAGATTCATTCGGAATACTTTAATGATGGGAATAACTTTTTGATAATAATTTAAATAAGATGTTTTTATAATTAAAATAATGCAGTATTTAAACCACTATGCATTAAGATAAATGTACATAAGTAACTAATTACTGGAGTTTGCAAAAAATTTAAGCAAGTATTTAACATGATTTTGAAAGAAAAAATAAACAATATTATCTTATTGGTGAACAAAATAATAATTGGAAACTAATTTGATTTACTCAAGCATTTGAAAACAAGACTATTAGCATGGTTTACATTTGCCAAGGCAGCCCCATAATAAATAGTAAATGTTCAAAGAGGTTTACACTTGAACATGACATTGTTACCTACATAACCTTAAACATTCCAGCATGTACTCATGTTTTAGTAAACAATGTGGGAAAGTTCAATAGGAAAGTGTTCACACTTACGTATTGGATGTAGCAGCTCGTCGCTGGCGTCTTCCGTGCGGTGCTGCTTCAGGATGGCGGTCAGCCAGGTGTGCAGGTCCTGCTCGTTCTCCGCCACCACGCAGAACTGCTCCTCCCGGGTGAAGAGCGCGATGACGTGCTTCTGCTTGAGGTCCAGGCGCCGCATGATGTTGTAGCAGCTCTTGAGCGGCAGCACGCGGCGCGGCGCCACTCCCGCGCGGAACTTCTTCTCCGACTCATAGTACTCCAGGCGCGCCGAGCACTCCGGGGTCTCCGCGCGCAGCACGAAGTACTTCTTCTTCATCGTCTTCAGCTTCCGCAGTTGCCCTTGGCGCACCACGGCGCCCGCGCCCCCGCCTCCCGTCGCCGACATCACTCCTGCATCCCAGTCCCGCACCTAACGACTCTGGCACATGCCAACCGATAACCTTGAAGTTGTTTACACCAATGATGAAAGTCACCCTAATAAACGTCGAATAGTAAAACACCGTCGACGGACACGCGCCACGACTAAAAATACTTACAATAATCACCCTAAAGTGCGTAAATAGTACCTCGTTATGATAAATCGAACGGCGTAACGAATCCGACGTAGTACCATAAGAATTTATTCCGTGGGCAGAGCCGCGGCGATTCCTCACTAACACGATAACACTAATGTTAAAAATCTTATCTTTGCGAAATAATCATAATACATCAACAACAAACACTATTCCAATCCATAATTTGGTACGCTCGCTGTTACACTCGGTCATTCACAGACACTCGAGTTTAGAAAGAGATAAAATCATTCATAGTAAACGTAATTCGCACCGCACGCCCTTCCGTAGGTACGCAGGGCATGGAAGTCATGCCGTGGTCATGCCTCGCGACATCAAAACATTCGATTTTCACGTTATCACTCACTGCTAAGACACACCACTGTTTTGCAAACCGTTACAAATGATAAACGAGGAAATGTTTTTGTGTTTGACCACTTAATTTATAAAAAAACACGTATTTGCGCCTCGTTTTTTATTGGTTCTTCACTATTGCGTGTCATTTATTTGTACGACGAAATAGTACTCCACCGAACTATGTATACGGCGTGTTATCTTTATATGTTTGTCGCGTAACCACTATCCAATCATAGCGTAGTATTCCGCTACGGAATAAAACATGTTGTATATCGTCTAATAGATTGTCTGTACTATTTTATTATTAGCCAATCATAGTCTACAATTCCCGAGTTGTAGCATCGATTGTGATGAGACCGTGTACTGCAACGATTGTAGTACATTGAACACTTTTTTGCAAACGGTCTCCCGCGTTTTTTAAAAAGCACGCAAGCTATAACTACTAAAAATAATGGTACGGGAAATGATTCCAGAGTAAAAAAAAATAATTTCACGCAAAACAAGAATGTTATTTGCAAAATTAGAGGCGTATTTTATTAATTAATATTCAGTACATAACTATTATAATTTAGGAGTACGTAGTTGTAAATATTTTGTAACTGTGTGGTCAGGTTTAGTTAACTTCTTTTATTTTTACCTAATATTTTGCTTTAGATCTATGAATATTCGTGCGCCGCTGATAAAGAGACATACTTAAAACTTTATTTCTCTGTTTACAACTTACGGGCGATATAAAAAGGTATTCATTTTATTTTTCCCATTTTGGTCCTTTTAGACAACCGTCGGTTTTGGCCAGTGTTGAGTGTTAAATAATGCTATTGTTTCTATATTTCTATATCATTTGGACCTGAAACGTTTTAATTGACAGTTCCTGATGACAGTTCAAATAATGTTTGGATACACAAATCAGATTTTCTTGACAAGTTTAATTAACTTGTGCATTTTTGTACTGAAAAACTCAATAAATTCCAAATGTTTTCTATTTGAATATTTTTTGATTATGTGACAAGATGCTATGTGTTCTTTTCACGCCAGTTAGCCTTTTTTTTACTTGGCAGGTAAGTTTCCTGTAAGCCCTAGGTTGAATATCCGATTATTATTTGCTGGTGACACTGGTTCAATATGTCCGACGACGTCCGTCATTCATTCATTCATTTGCCTTGCTAAAAAAGGTATAGAAACGAGAAATGTTGGCAAATTAGTGACGATAATACGTGTTATCTTTCTTGTTCAAGTTATTATTGCTTTTGTTTTACACAAATACTCGTGAATCGGGACGCGCATTGTTGATTATGAGCCGCTTTGGTAATACTCAATATGTTTACATTGTGAAATAAGTTCGTAGACAGTTCTGTCGCCGTGAAAACCATATTCATAGCGAAAGGAGAGCTTTTTGTTGCGCTTGCTGTGTTTGATAAGTAATTTGGGTGTGCGGCGACGTTGATAGACCGTGTCTGTGTACTGTTAGTCGATAATTGTGTGGTGTGAAGGTGTTTCATGTTTCGTTGTTCGTTTGTCGTATGCAATCGCAACAGTCCCCGCTTTGCGGTGCAGTTTTGTAATAGTCATTAGAGCGTAGAAAATATGTCAAGTGGATTGACCCCAGTAAATATTCTAATTTTACAGTAATCTCGTTTACTGGGCATTGCTGCTTATTTGTTTATAATCTATTGTGGTATACTTTATATCTTGTTACATTTTACACAGGGCCCAAAGTGTAGCTGTGAAGTGGAACAATGGATGTAAAATTCTAATCAATAAGGTAATAATGATTTGTTTTTACTGGTTTCTTATTGTATTCAGTGTCCAGGGACACTAACAATACCCATGAATATGTATAAAAAGTGATTGTCTGTGATATCACAAAGTTAATGAGAAAAAATGCTTGACTTGTTATGCTTAGTATGTACACATCATAAGAGGAAGTAAATGAACGAGTAATGATGAATTAAAACTGTTAAATGAACCATTATTCCATTGTATAATAAACCTATTGATAATAATTGATTTCCTTTCATGTTTATTTTCATTCATTATAGTACCGTACCTGTTATTATCAATATCAATAATAAATATGAATTAGCAGATAGTAAGGCATAGTTTTCTTATATAGCCGACTGCTTTTTCATGTGTACTACAAGTGAAAGTTTATTATTTTAATTCAATTAAACTTTTAATCCATGGCAACCTCAAACAGAAGCTTTTGGGGTTAATAAAGAATTGTCCAGAAGGACAGTAAAGTTATGCAATATTATTACTTATTGCAAGTGTACTTATTTTCTCAAGACTGAGAAATGGTGTCTACCAATATGACAACCGCATATAAGACATCATCCATCGCTAAATAAAAAGAAAGAAGGATCATGTCTTGTGATTACTGTCTATGCCTATATTTACCTACATGGATGGTATTAAAAGAAAATCACCACAAAGTTTGACAGTTACTCTATTCATCTGTGTTACACATTTTGGGCCAGTCTTGTGAACAGCTCTCACGGGAAGAAAGTTCAACCAACTGTATTGTGTAACACATAATTTCAATTGTTTACTTTAACCTTCTAACAATTAAACAATAATTAAGTCTCTCAATAATATTTGGTTCAATTAAAATTTTTGAATTTAGACCTCCTTACGAAATTTTTGAATTTAGCATTAATTTTGACAACTTTATGAAGTACCTACTACTTCATAAAGTTGTCAAAATTAATGCTACTGTAATGATAACAATGTTATACAATTAGTCTGCTTACCATGTATTACTTACCATAGATTTCCAACCGGTCCTTTTGGAAATCTATGAGGAAGGCCTATGTTCAGCAGTGGACGTCCTGCGGCTGATATGAAGATGATGATAATGACCACCATGTAGTTGCAATTTGGTTCTAAGGCTTCATGAAATTCATTATTATAAAATCTATAGAAACTAATGTTATTTCACTTCATTCATTTATTTGCTTCAAACTAATAATATTTTCTTCTTATTATTATAGTTAACTTTCCACTTGTTTTACTCAGAGGTCATTCTATTATTGTTTGCTGGTGTGACTGGTTGCTTAAACTCCAAGAGGTTATATCACCATGACGCACCTTGTTTTGGTACTTATTCACATAGTCTTAAGGTTTAAATTGTCATGATTAACCTGTTAAAGTGAAATGTAAAAAGTATCTTTTTAAATAGACATCATAATTACTTCTTTTAAAACTATTAACAGTTATTTGTTTCTAACAGTTTAATGATACTTATTATGTTTAATTTCAGACATATTATGGCATCTGGGACATCATCTTTAGAGAGTAATGGCAGTAATGGTGGGTATCTTTTTAAATTAATTTTTGCTTTATCATCAATTTAATTACTGATTTGCTAAAGAGATATTAAGATAAGCAATGAAAACACTTTCACAGTGCAAAGTGCAAACCTTGAAAAATTGAAGAAAACATTTTATTTTGAAATGTCTTACTGAACTATTTTGATTAGAAAATTGGAGTGTTGTGTGCAATTGGAATTTGGTCCTTAGAGTCATAGTATTAAAAAGGACAATTGACTGTGTTTTTCATAGATTTGTGAATAAATAAAGTTGTTTTTAAAATACAGCAGTTATCTGAAGGTTTGTGATTAGGGCAGGCCCTCAAAAACCTTAGAGATTAGATAAAGTCAGTGATAATCTTGTATTACATTGCATTGTCTAATCTAAAGCTATGTACTATTGTTTTGATATTTGATTAAATAAAGAAATACATATCTTTACCAATATAATACTACACAATTACATGTGTTTTTTACACTCATATTCAAATCTTCATATTGTAAAGTTATAGGGTTTAGTTGTTCCTTTTATAATTTATGAAATAATGGGTTCAGAATGTCCACTAGTTTCTTTCAAGATTACAGTACATAATATCAGACATACATGGTACTTTGGTTGACTGGTAGAGAATACTTAAGGCATTAAGTATACCTTTGTACTGTTTTTGTGCATAAAATTTAAATAAATAAATAAATACACATAAGAATGCCTTAAATACGTTAGAGAATTGGGGGTAAATTGTATGAGGTCAAAAGAGGCAGCCCAGGTCAAGAGGGCAGTTCCCTCCCTTGCCATACCCTCAATAGCCCAAAATCACTAATTAACCCAATTTCTTTTCTAGAATCAATATCCCACAATTACGTGAGCACAGAGCGTCACACCACAGCTCAGCTGCCGACGATCCCGATCCCCATCGAGTACGACGTGCTGACCTCGAACCAATGCTACGAGAAGCAGAACTACACGGTGAAGTCGCACGGCGCGCACGTGATGAGCGGCCCGTACGAGCCGCTGCAGTATGACGTCATCAGCAAGCAGACCAACGAGAGCTTGAAGCAGCAGTGCGAGAAGGCGCTGCATGATCTCAACCAGTTGCGGCGCCAGCACACCGAGACGTCGCGGAGGTGTGAACATGTTATGAAGGTAAGGTTTTGTGTAGCTTTTATGGCGTGTTGAAATTTCTTTCAAGATTTTCCTGGCACTGAATTATTTTAGCCTATTAATATAAACCTATTAGTATAATATGGTAAAAGTGACACAAGGGTAAGGGAAGAGGTAAGGAGAGTGGTATATTTGACGACTAGTAAAATCTTTCAGTTCTTTAAGTGACAACCCAACAGAAATTAAATACTAAAAATAAAAATACAGTCTCCTTACGTTGTAATATAATACCGACTCTGAATTTATGACTTAATTTTTTTTTTTTAAATATTTGTATACATATTAGCAACCTTTGTACTTGCAATTAGACCCTCGATTTGACTCTACCTCTCTGAATATTTTCTCAGGAGTTGGAGTACTTCCGCGGGCAGCACAGAGCAGCTATGAACCAGTTGGAGGTGTCGGCACAGGAGGCCAGCAGTCTGCGCGGCAAGTACGGTGACCTGCTCAACGACAACCAGCGGTAAGATACCTCTTCTTATGACCTCTGAAGACCAGGTGAATAGTACAGCAGTGTGAATAACACTGTTAAAGAAATATCATCTTAGGACACTTTGAAATAAAGTTGAAAATTAATTTTATTGTGGCCTCTGTACGCTTGATGCACTTGTACTTTTACATTTGAATAGTTTAACTAACATAAGTTTGAAAATGAAAGCATAATTCCATTGATGTCAAATATCCATCGTCGACTCTGACCTAGACTAGAGTCAAGATTTTACCCATCTTGAATAAAGAAGAAGAAGAAGGATGCCATATTTCGGGGTTTTGAAGTTAAAACCCAGATTTTTTGCTAAAGCAGACCTATTGATGATTGTGAATGCATCTTAAATACATTTGTTCTGTTATGTCCAGCTTGGAGCGCGAGGTGCAGCACCTGCAACAGACGAGCAACCCCGAGGGCAGTTCCGACGCCCTCGTGCACACGCTCAGGAAGTATGAAGCACTCAAAGAAGAACTCGACTGTTTTCAAAAGAGGTGAGTGTTTTTTACTGTTGGGTTAGGTTAGGTTAGCCTTCTAGAACATCATGTTAGTCGTGAAAGACAAGAGTTTGTAGAATTTCGCCTTTTTATTTGAAATAAATATGGATTCAAACTTTATCTTGACCATCACTGACATCGGCGAAGAAAAACATGGTGAAGAAACCTGGACGTGTAATTCATATAAGTCTGAAATCACCAATCGCCTTGAGCAAGCATGGTGATCAATACTTATGAAGAGGCTTTTGTCCTGCAGTGGTACAGTAATAGGTACTACCAGCGTGGTAGTCATCTTGTTTTTGGCATAGGCGTATATAGGGTGGGGACCCCAGGCTGTAGGGCTCACCTTCCGCCTGACCGCATTGCATCGCATCGGCCATGGCATCTTAGGGGCCAGGCCCCCCTGAAAACTAACTCTAGATACGCCAATGGTTTTTGGTGATTCACATAGGCTTTTTTTTGTTGTTGTAGATACGACGATCTAATAGAAACACACAACACAACATTAGAAAAGCTACGAATCGTTCAAGAAGAGAACAGCAGACTGAAAACACAATGCCACGACCTGACGCAAGAGAGAAATGGTGTTGTAAGTATTGATACATCATAATATAATACTAGCTATGGCCCGCGACTCCGTCCGAGTTGACGGCATATCATAATAACTATACCATAATAATAGCCTATAATATGACACTGCAATACACTATTGCAGTGCAGCTTTCTATCAATTTCTTTTTGTAATTGCACCAGTACGTCCAGATATTTCAAAAATATATTATGAAGTCAAACTCAAATAATTTATGTCAATTAGTTAGACCATTAAAAGGCACATTTGAACGTCATGTTTTTAATTTGGCTACGGTTTTTGCAACAAAACACCACGGCATAATACGGCATTCAGATTTTTTAAATATGGATTGACATTTAATTTGGATAATTGTAATGATTTAAATACAGATTGCATGTATACTTTTAGGATATATTTAGTTGTAGAAATTCAGACACAATGTGAAAATTGTTATTGAATAAATGAATTGAATTGAATTGAATTGAATTCTTGAATTTAATGGCAAGTACGATGCGCGTGAGCTACTAGTTCGGACTGAGGCCATTTTTCTTGTATTTGAGCATTTTGCTAAAGTCGCGCAGACAAGGACGCGTCCCCTTGCTATTTCTCCTGTTTTTTATATTTCTGTGATGTGAAATAAACTTATGTTCTGTCATGTCAGATCCGCGAGCGCAACGCCCTGAAGCAGCAGGTGGCGCACGTGATGCGGCAGTGGGAGGGCGGCGCGCGCGAGCGGGCGGACGTCAAGCGCCTCACCGACGAGCGGAACGCCGCCATGGCCGAGTACACGCTCATCATGAGCGAGAGGTAACCCATACATATCATCCTCCCCGACCAACCAAGTGTCGGTCACGGTAGCCAATAGATACCGCAGGAGATAATGCACGAGTGTGCGTAAACATGGGTACACCCCCTTTTCCCTAACTCTCATAAACAGTTGGAGCAGCAATCCGACACATCCAGGGAGAGGTCAGACGCAGGATCAATGGCGACACGTGCTTTTCGGGGCACAGGAGTCTCATACCACCAACATACAAACTCCGAGCTGTTTACTGAGAAATTTCTTATGAAAAAATCCAATAACACTGCCAGAACTATGAATCGAACACAGGACCCCGCACTCAGTATAGTCGCGCTTGCGACCACAAGAACAAGACTGACAGGACAATCACCTCACATACGTACAACTCCAACAAATAAACTTGACCCTTAATCTTATACTCCACCACAAACTATGTAGAAATCAAAAACCGCAGATGTTATTTATTTACCTATCTCACCACTTCCCTCGCGGTCGCAGTAAGCAGGTATAAGAAACATTACTAATTGACTCAAGTATTGTGTATCACCAGGGACACAGTGCACAAAGAGATGGAGAAGCTGTCTGACGACCTCCAGGCGGCGTTGAAACGTGTCGCCGCGCTCGAGTCGGCGCTACAAGCGTCTAGAGAGGAGCAGAGGGCCACTGCATTACAGGTAAGCAATAGCCATTTATCTAACCTATAAGTGTGGATTGATTGCAATGATTTAAATAACCACCACATTGCTGGCATTTGTAACTTTTATTTATTATTTAAAAACATACCATCACGCCTGTATTCTCCGAAGGGTTAGGCAGAGTTGTGTGCAGTTCAGCTGTTTTTATTTATCACATTGATTTCACAAGGTTTGACAAAATCAAAGGTTGAGCTCCTAGAATTGATAGATATTACACAAGTCCTTACGGTTATGTCGACCATTGTTCTTTGCCTAGAATAATTTCCATTGAGTTCATCCTTTGCACAGGCGGAGAGCCTTCGTCGCGAGATCGAGTCTGCGCTGGTGGACCGCGACCGAGCGATCAAAGAGTGCACCGACCTCAAGACTCCACAGAACACCTCCACACTAGGGAAGTCCAGGTATGTACTCTGTAAATTAGGTAATAGACGCCACTAATCAATTGACATACTTCTTACAAGCTGTCAAAACGCGACGCCCTCATAGATTTTGTATGGTAAATACTATTGAATATCCGACCTGGGTAGATTGATCCTAAAAATGTAATGTTTATTAATAAGATCTTAATGTACACAGTTAAGCAATAAATTGTATCTTTTTTTATCTTGGCAATAGCACGCTGTGACATCACTTATTTTCGAACTCAATTGACTCATTATTAATTGATTTCTTGACAACTAAAAATCTAATTTTACAGTTTGTCAGAAAATGAACTGGATTTCCCTACTATAATAAAGTAAATACGAAGACGAATGCAGAACATTTAATTTGTTAATTTATTTTGGTTTATCAGACAAGACAACTCGGCGTACCACCACTTGGGGCTAGCAAGTGGTGTGGGCAATGACGGATTCCTCAACGGACAACACTCCAATGACCCATCATTGGATAAGTTGCAAGGTAATTACGATTACTTAGTACAAACTAGCCCTTATTACTGAGGCCTAAGAGTCACTGTTGAATAAGAATTTCTGTCGAAAATGGACCTTATTTTTTACAAAATAGGGTTCAATCTTTTTGTTATACTGACATCCTATTTCAATCGTTGGAAGCCTACCTTACCGTTGACCTTTATCCAAAAGAAGGACATCAGCTCCACCGTCTTTTCTTTTAAGATAATGAATAATTTCTTCAGTATAGCTACTTATCACCGTTAAGCGCAGCGTGGGACTTCCACCCACAGGGTGGACGGACGACCTGATTAAGACTCTGGATGCAGGCCGCTTCCAACCGGTCCTATTGGAAATCTATGGGGAGGCCTATGTCCAGCAGTGGACATCCTGCACCTGATATGTTGATGATGATCTACATAATTCCTTCCCCCAGGTCTAGTGGGCATGGTAGTAGACGCCGTGGACAAGGAGCGCGTGGACAACCTGGAGCAAGCCAACCAGGAGCTGGAGCGACTGCGCAAGCAGATCGACAGGCTGCAGGCCGAGCTCAACGACGCGCAGAGAGAGGCCGAGGTGGGTGTAGATTTGAGGAGTGGGATACGACCGGTTTAGCTTGTTCTTTTTGTGGTTTTAAAGGGTGTAATAAGAAATTTAACGAAGTCGAATGTTACATGTTATTCGCATCATTGTGATCATTTTATTTGGGATGATGGATGGAACTTAATGAAATCATGTTGGAAATGTTGTAAGTGAAATTCAAATACCCTGATAACCCCTGTATTGTTGGATGCACCATGTTTGGTGTACGTTACATTGCGCGCTACAATAAATAGTAATGTTTCGCAATAAAAAATAATAATAATTTCCCAGTATTCATTTTTGCTTAAAGCTGCTTAGTTTGGTGGGTAGTATGGATAGTTGACAGCTATATGATGTGTTTATACACCCCATATTTAGAAATTTACGAAAAAATACATTGTAACCCAAAGTACATACTTACTGTTATTTGTAGTACTTAATGATATCGATTGATGTTCATATTACAGGTATCGAAACGGCGAAGAGACTGGGCTTTCTCAGAAAGAGACAAGCTTTTGCAAGAGCGAGAGAGTGTTAAGGCACTCTGCAATCGACTAAGAAAGGTAATTATAATATTTGCCACCAAAAAGCATAAAAGCATACTAAATAAATGTTCTAGACTTGGTTTCGTTCTCAAATGATTAATGAGGTTTGTTTTTGCACTTGCATAATCGATAAAACAGAAACCATCGATAACGAGAATCGATTAAACTCGAAACTTTTGATCAATCGATTACATTCATTTCGACATCATAATATCTACTGCCCCTTTTACAGGAGCGCGACCAAATGGTAGGCGAGTTAGCAGACGCCCGTCGCCATGGCAACAAGAAGGAAGGCAAAGAGAAGCGCTCCACCATGGTGGACGATGACGAACGGAAAGACTGCAGGAGACATGCGCACTCGAGGGATTCCGCTGTTGATGCTGATGTGCAGGTAGCTACCGCTTAGTTAAATTTGTCATGTAGTCATTTGGACTTGAAAAATTGTTTTGGCTGTTTGACTATGTAGTGACATAGACAATTTTTTTTTGTTTGTCTTTTTATAAAAAATGGGGGGCCACTATTTTACACTAAGAATTTCTCCTATGATCATCATATCAGCCGCAGGACGTCCACTGCTAGACATAGGCCTCCCCCCATCCATTGAGGCGGAGCTGTACGAGGGGTACAGAGAGGCGAAGACCGCCCTCAGCGAGGCCATCTCGCGGGCCAAGGCACAGGCCCGCGAGGAGCTGCTGGGGACTCTGAACGCGGATCCGTGGGGGCGCCCCTACAAGACGGTGCGGGACAAGATCCGCACCTGGGCCCCCCCGCTGACGCAGAGTCTCCGGCCGGAGCTCGTTGAGGACGTGGTGAGCGCTCTGTTCCCCTCGCGGGGAGAACATCCTCCCCCGCCCATGGCTCCGCCGCCTGCGATGCCGGAAGCGGACCACACTGACGACGACACACCAGAGGTGACTGGGGTAGACCTGAGGGTGGCGGTACGTAGGCTGAAAGGCAAAAATACCGCCCCGGGACCCGACGGCTTGCCTGGGAAAGCCTGGGTCCTGGCCTCAGAGGCTCTAGGGCCCCGATTGGAGGGGCTCCTAAGCGCATGTTTGGAGAGAGGCCAGTTCCCACTTCGTTGGAAGACGGGGAAGCTGGTCCTCATTCGGAAGCCTGGGCGCCCTGCGGACTCACCGTCCGCATACCGGCCCATCGTGCTGCTCGACGAGGTGGGCAAGCTCTTTGAAAGAGTGATTGCGGGCCGCCTCGTCGGGCACCTGTCTGGGATGGGGCCGGACCTTGCGGACTGCCAGTTCGGCTTCCGCAGGGGGCGCTCTACGGTGGATGCCATCATGCGCGTCAGAGCTCTCTCGGCGGGGGATGCTGTGTCCCGGGGCAGGGTTGTGCTGGCGGTGTCGCTGGACATCGCCAACGCGTTTAACTCCCTGCCCTGGTCCTGCATTAGGGAGGCACTCCGGTACCACCGGGTGCCGAACTACCTCCGTCGGGTGGTCGGGGCCTATCTGTGTGATAGAGCCGTGATCTACCCTGGTCGAAATGGTGAATGGAACCGGCGAGAGATGTCGTGCGGTGTTCCGCAGGGATCGGTGCTGGGGCCGCTCCTGTGGAACATCGGCTACGACTGGGTGCTACGTGCTGACCTCCCCGAGGGCGCCAGCGTAGTGTGCTACGCTGATGACACGTTGGTCCTGGCGCAGGGGTGGTCGCACGAGGCGGCGGCCGACCTTATGACACGCGGGGTTGCGATAGTCGTCGAGAGGATCCGGAAATTGGGTCTCGAGGTGGCCTTGCACAAGTCCGAGGTCCTGTGTTTTCATGGGCCTCGGAACGCGCCACCGTCGGGATCCCAAATCACGGTAGGAGGGGTTTCCGTCGGCGTCGGGTCGACGATGAAGTACCTGGGACTTGTCCTCGACAGCCGATGGAACTTCGTGGAACATTTCCGACGTTTGGCTCCCAAGTTGGCACGGGCGTCGGCCGCTCTTAAGCGGCTCTTGCCCAATTTGAGGGGGCCAAACGCCTCCTGCCGGAGGCTCTACGCCGGGGTCGTGCGTTCGATGGCCCTTTACGGGGCCCCGGTGTGGGCGCGGGGCTTGAGGCGGCTTGCCGCCCATTACCTAAACGCGTCCCAGCGGGTGATCGCCATAAGGGTCATCCGCGGATACCGCACGATCTCCGGCGAGGCAGCGAGCCTCCTTGCCGGATTGCCGCCATGGGATCTGGAGGCGCTGGTCCTCGCGCGCCTACACGAGTGGCGCGCGGAGGCACTGGGCCGGGGCGAAACTCCGCTGCCGCGGCAAATTGCCGCCCAGCGGACGGAACTCCGGCTCGATCTCATGGCGACATGGAGAGAACGACTGTCGCAACCTCGTGCAGGGCACGCCTTGATTGAGGCGGTAAGTCCCCTCTTTGAGGAGTGGCTTGAGCGGCGCCACGGCGCCCTCACCTACCGCCTGACGCAGGTCCTCACCGGACACGGATGTTTCGGGAGGTTCCTGCACCTCATCGGGCGGGAGGAAACGCCCGGGTGTCACCATTGTGAGGATCGCCCCGAGGACACGGTGGAGCATACTTTGGCGGTGTGCCCTGCTTGGGCTGAGCACCGCCGAGTCCTCGAGGCGGCCATCGGCGGCGGCGCCCTCTCGCGTCCGGCACTGGTCCAGGCCATGGTCCGGAGCGAGGGGGAATGGGAAGCAGTCGCCTCCTTCTGCGAAGCTGTAATGCTAGAGAAGGAGGCGGCGGGACGGGAGAGAGAAAGGAGGGTTCCCCGTCCCAGCGGCCGCCGCGGTAGACGATCCGGGCGTCGGGAGCCACGAGACGACTCCCGGCCACCGTAGACGCGGGTCTGTGGACGGTGAGCAATGGGTAGCTCACCGTCCGTACGTTCACTAGCGACAGACCGTGTCGACGGCGCGTCCGTGTTCCACGCGCGCCTCAAAGAGATGTCAGCAAATTGGATGGGGCCACTGAGGGCCGATGCCTGCCGGGGCTGCGGGTTGTTCGAAAGAGATACCGCGCCCCCGGAACGCAAAGGGCACACGAAGGAACATAGACGGGTTTTAGTCAGTAAAAGTCTGACACTCCCTCCCGCCCCGCCCAGGGCGGGGGAAGTTATTTGATGATTTCCCGTCTATAAAAAAAAAAAAAAAAAAAAAAAGGCCTCCCCCCATAGATTTCCAAAAAGACCGGTTGGAAGCGGCCTGTGTCCAGAATTTCTCCTGTGTGTGTTTATTTATTTTTTACTTTAATTAAACCATGAACTCATACAGAAATAATCAATAACAAGCAAGATTTTTGCTTAGAATAAATATTTCTATGTCCTATAGAGCAATCGTGTTTATTTATTTTAGTGTGGGTGGAGGTTTGTGTGCAATGTTGTAATACGTCACAGCTTGAGACCCCGCCCTTTTCGTAATAGAGACTCCTCCTCTCTCACACATAACTACCGCATGGATTCACAATACAAAGTTCTCCTATAGATTGACTTTTATACTAGTGAATATGTTTTCAGTCAATGTACATGTAGTCTATTATAATTGTATTTGTTTTCTAGGATTTCGAATGGGAGATAATCGATGTGGAGCTGTCAGGGTTGGGCAAGGACGGAGAGTTAGGGTTCGAGCTGGCGGGCGGTCGGGAAGAGCCGTACTATCCCAACGACTGCAGCATATATGTCACGGCTGTGAAGAAGGGCTCCATCGCTGATGGGAAGATTAAGTAAGTGGGGTTTGTTTATTATTGATTTTTGATTTGAATAACATTTGGTCTAGTAGGTCCAAAAACTGTATGAATATCGTCGTTGCGATTTCAAGACCTCTTATGTGTAAAATTTACTTTTACGAGAAAATCGATAAAAACCTTCCACTGAAAAAAATATAATGAAACCAAGTACAACAAAAAATACAGGTGACAGCCACATGTCTGCCTGCTTTTTAATACGATCTTTTAAGCTGAAAAAAAAAGTACAACATAGTAAAAAAAAATAAAAAATAAAAAAATTGACACTTAAGAGGTTTTGGTTGCGCTGTCAGTTACACATCAGTGCTTTTAAACTAAAATACCTTTAAATAAAACGGCTTTTATAGCAGAACTTTTCAAGTCCTAATTTTATTTTGCGAAACAACTGATAGCATAAACCTCTTTTCGCAGAAATTCATTTGGCATCACTTACTTGGCATACATTTATAACTCATAATTTTGTATGTCAGAATCCTCATTTCGCATAAATTTCATTTCCATAATAATTAAAATGCAGAACCATCATATCCCAGAAACTTCACAGGCAGAATCGTCTTTTGGCATACATTTCATATCAAAGTTCCCAGAGATAGATCCAGAGCCCTCGAGGCTCAAAAAGCATAATCGGGGAGCCACGCTACGCGGGGCTCAAGGGTTTACAAAAGAAATAACCACGAAGTGGATGGCGGGGTCTGTTCGCTCGCTTCGCTCGCTCTCTAGATTCCGCCATCTAACCTAACCTAACCTGTCCGAGTCGGGGTGCCCCAAGTCCCGAGCTCGCTTCGCTCGCTCTTTATAAAAGTTATACTAAACGAAATTATGCAAAATTATAAGTATGCCAAAGGTAATAATGCAAATAAAATCTGCCATATTAAAAGTATGCCATTTTATAACATACATACATACATACATAAACTCACGCCTTTTTTCCCATGGAGGTAGGCAGAAACCACGGACCGCCACCTGCTACGATCCTTACACACTCCTTTTGCCTCGCCCACATTCATACATCTGGTCATACAAGCACGCCGGTTACGAGTACTGCGCACCTGACCTTTCTGAAGAACCTCACCGTTAAGGTCAAGGTAGGTCTTTCTAGGGCGTCCCCTCCCGGCATTGCCACTCACATCTGCCTTATCAATCCCTTTTGTTAGTCGCCTTTCACTTATCCTCTCAACATGACCGAACCATCTAAGCATACTCTTATCAACCTTTGTACATCCCCTTTTAAACTGCAACGTTGTCGTATAATTTCATTCCTCACTCTATCGTTCAACGTTACACCACACATACTTCGCAAGGAACGCATCTCCACAGCATTAATTCGACTTTCAGGCCTCGTTTGCCATACCCAACATTCACTTCCATACATAAGTGTAGACACCAGCACGCCATTGTGCACAGCCAGTCGAGCCTTTTTGGACATCGACTGGTTGGTTTAAACCGCATGTATGTATGTAGCACCATTCACTTTATTTCCCGCATTTACTCTCCTTTCCACATCAGCATCAATCTTACCGTCTCTTGTAAACATACTGCCCAGGTATACAAACTCATTCACTTGCTCCACACTCACATCATTTATTTTCACATCACATACCGATACATCCTCTTCTCTTTCAAAAACCATCACTTTCGTCTTATTTACATTTATGTTGGTTGTGCGTTGGTGTTACATTTGTCTTGTTGTTTCTCTTAAACGCTTCATTCATTAATGTTACCATGTCTTGCAACTGCTCCGCCGACGATGCAAGAAGAACTTGATCATCTGCATATAACAGGCATTTGACAGGCAACTCATTCATTCTTAATCCACTCTCACTCTTTCTCAAATCTGTCAAACAACTATCCATATATATGTTGAACAGCCCAGGAGACGCTACACAGCCCTGTCTTGCACCTCTTGAGATGTAAAACTAGTCAGTGTATGCCCCATTTATCCTAACAAAAGCACTGGAATCTTTATATAAAGATTTCAGTGCTCGTATCAACCGCCCGTCCACACCATACATGGATAGAGTCGACCATAGCTCTTCCCTCCACACACTGTCATAGGCCTTCTCCAAGTCTACCAAAGCACAGTACACTTTCTTGTGGTTTGCCAGATGTTTTTACGATTTTAAATTCGGACATAAAAACGTTCTGCCAAAAAATAATTATGCTATAACAATATTATGCCTTAAAAACGTTAACTGTTGACTATATTATTTCACTCGTCTTTTCGTTCATTTGTTCGATCCTGTCGGTCTAAAGATACCAAAAGTAATATTAAAAAATACTCGTGTAAATTGCACATAGGATATTTTATTCCAAAAATTGCCTATAGTCCACGAGCATGATACACTTAAAAACTCGTATGTGTACATACGACACATAAGACATTTTAAGTACCAAATTATGATGAGCAAGCACATTGAAGATCTTGAAATGGGTAAATAAATTACGAATAAAACGTCATAGCCACATGAGAGTTTTTGCATTCGATAGGGCTTTAAAATCTACAATTGACTGGAGTGAAAAAGTGTTTTCAACAAAAGTGTCACATAAGAGGTCTTAAAGTCGCAACGACGATATGTTAATTACATCATTTGCTTTTATTATTTCTATATAATTCTTTCTTTATACGGTCATTATGACGGAAGAAAATAACACTAAGGATTTATGTGCTATTTTATTTATTTTACTTTAATTTAAAACGGCAAAAGGCTAATTAAATTACTTAAAGATACCATTCTTTTTAAATACCTGACATTCATACTCTCATTCCAAATCACTTCTAATATACTGTTAAGACCGTCTTCCGATCGTCCATAACCACAACATGGTTATAGTTTTGATAGTTTCGCAGGCATTTTTTGGTAAAGTATCTGTAGTTGATGTGTATAGTTGTAAGATATGAGCTGTAACCCTGTCCCTCCCCGCAGGGTGTGCGACCGCGTGACGGAGGCGTGCGGCGTGTGCGTGTGGGCGCGCGGGGCGGCGGCCGCGGCCGCACTGCGCCAGGCGCTCGCAAGGGCCCCGGCGGCCGTAAGGTTGCAGAGGGCGAGGGCCCGGCGCGTCAGGTTGCATCTGTGCGACGCGCGCGGGCTCGCGCTGCAGCACGGTGAGATTTGCATTTACGTTGTTAAAACTCATTCTTTGTTCTAAAAGGTTTTTAAGAAGCTCACTGTTGTAGATTAACATTTTAGATTTTAATCCTTATTGAGCATAATATAAAAGAGAATACAGAATGGACCTAAAATTTAGATAACATAATTCTTATGTATTGCCTAAAATACTAATAAATAGCAGTAAATTGTGTTATTTCGTGTCTATTTAAATAATATGTAAAAATATTGTTAATCGACTTTTGTTGCTGACCGTACTTTGTAGGAAGCCTCATTCACTGTCAATTCATACTGAAATGCAACATGTAATTTTATACTTACAGGTATTTTCATAAGCAAAATAGCGAACGGTAGTGCTGCTGCCAAAGAAGGCAACCTGTACATCGGAGACCGTGTTGTCAGTGTAAGTAAAGTATATTAAAAAAAAATCATATATCACTTATAGATAGAAAAATACAAGAGGAATACTTATAACATTTTTTTAAACGACGTATTCCTTACTTCTACACATTGTTGATACTTTTTTGTTCAACCTTATTCAATAGATTTTTTTTTAATATTTTTTTTTGTGTTTCTTAAATTTTTATCTATGTGTAATATTTGTATGCCTTTAATAGCAAATCATAACACAGACCAAAATTATGTAAGACCTCTATTATTAACGTTGATGTTCTATGGTTAACAAATAAATAATTATATTCTAGAGCAGTTTCAAACCTCTATCGTTCAAGTAATCCTGAATAGAATCCTTCTCACTATTAATCTGCTAGATATCAACACCTAACACACACTAAATCTTCCAGATAAACAACGTGTCCCTGGAAGGCGTGAAGAGCGTATCGGAAGCGATGGCGTTGCTCAACGAGTGCCAGTACGAGTCTGTGGCTCTCACGCTGCTGAGACCCTTGTACACTTGCTGCAATAACACTAGAGACAGGTACATGTTGTTTCACATCTTGGTGTTGCATGCTGACATTGCCTAGAATGGCAACAATATAATGAAACGTAAGGAAACTAGGGACATGCTGTAAGAAAGTGTAATGCTCATGAAAATTAAATAAAAATGACTAACTTTGAAATTGCTAAAAAAACTGTTATTCCCTAAATTTTATCGAGACATCGAATACATAAAGTTGAAGTGTCTATTTGTAATGTCAAAATAATGAATATGTACCATTTTTTTAATTTTTAATTATTTGTCGGTCTGTTTCGGCTAATCTCCGAAACGGTGGGACCGATTTCCATGGCATTTTCACTGGCACATAGCTGATACTGTAAGGAGTATCTTCGCGAATACAATGTGTCTTACATTTAACTGAACATCCCTGTATACCGGTATACATTTTATAAGTTGGACTTCGCAGACGTGATAGGCGTCGAAAACTCATGAGGAAAAAATAAAGATAAGAATTAAAGATCAGTATCTCTACACCTTTGTTTACCAATATCTGAATTTTGTGATCATTTGCGCACGCGCACAATGGCGGATGATATCCGTCACACATATTTGAGATAGAAGTCGGGAATAAAGATAACACTCTCACATCTTTAGTATCATTGTACTAGTGGCCGGTGAAGTACCGACGTAGTTTTTTTTCGTATTTTGTCCTTATTATAGCGTCCTTGACTTCCTTGATACGGCTTATCTGTTTTACTATAGTAATTGAAGACGTAATTGAAACAATTGTGTTGCAACTTGCATTCATTATTAGGTTATCGTGTTTCGTAGTTTGTTTATTGAGGTAAACGGGTATTGGAAAAATGAGTGGATTACTTTCATCTGTGTTGGGTAAGTAAGAGTCGCCGTACACATAATCGGGTCGGCATATTCGGGTCTGCCAATTCGAGGCGGTCCTTTCGGGTCGGCCCGTTCGTGCCAATACATTCGGTTCGGCACAATCAGGTCGACTCAAGCGCGTGGAGAAATTCGGGTCGTGCCACTCAGGACGTTCCATTCGGTTCGGCATTTTTTTATTTTTTATTTCGTTTTTATATTGAACAAACATTTTGTCATCAACAGGGTGTCGATGTACGACCACTCGCGCTCGTACTCTGACAGCAAGATGGTGAACATCTGCTCGCAGACTGACGAGTCTTGGTGCCAGTTCGCGCAGCCTCCCTCCGATACCAAGGTAAGCAAGTACATAGTTGTTTTTTTACAACATGTGAGCTGGGAAAAAGTAAGAATGTCGGGAGGCATTTGCCCATGAGTGGGACAACTGCTGGCGGCCAATTGACTGTTGCGTCTCTCGGGTGCGATTACCGCACGGAACAAATATTTGTGTGGCGTACAAGTAGTTGTTTGGGTCTTATAGCTTGTGTATGCGCTAATACTTGTAAACACACCCACGATACAAATGGAAGGAAAAGAGTGTCCATGGAGTTTCTTGCTCGTTCTTCTCCATAGAGACCTACGTTTTGGAACGAGCAACTAGCTTCAATTTTAAACTGTAACTTCTTGACAATTCAAAAGTGCCTGTAAATGGTCTAATTGAAATAAATGCTTTGATTTGATTTGAGATCAGGGGTAATTAAGGGGCAAAGTTAAAAAAAAAGAAATCTGTACTGATAAGTAGGTAACACAATAGTCTGTTGTCAGTTGCTCGGCTAATCACTTGACGAGACTAAATCAGCTATCATCAATATTGATCTTTTTTGATAGGTGTATACTTAAATACCGAATTGCTGAGTCAATGGTTGTGACGTGTCTGGGGGTTGTTCGAAAGAAATACCGCGCCCCCAGAACGCAAAGGACACAAGAGGGAACATAGATGGGTTTTAGTCAGTAAAAGTCTGACACTTCCTCCCGCAGCGCCCGAGGCGGGAGCAGTAATTTGATGATTTCCCATCCGACAAAAAATCATATAAAATGTGTACAATGAGGTTATAAGTTGATAAAAAAAATATTTTCTTCATTTTAGAGCATTTAAATAAAAGCTTTTTTAGAAAAAGGTTTTTTTTGTTTTTAATTTTATTATCAAAAGAATTAAGTAGGGATCATAAAAAATCGGGGGAAAAAGCTGGTTCTTAAAATTAAAGTAGACTGCCATTATGCATTGTGTTCTTTCAGTGGTAGCAATATGTATTATTAACTTCTAGGTACACATAGACCACGGTATGCCAGACTTCGACAGAAGATACGTGTACCATGTCGCCGCGGGGAGCCAGGGCAAGATACCGCAGGAGAGAGGTGAGGTTTGCAGAATATCCGCTCAGCCGCTCGGCCGGTTCCTAATTTTGCCGTAAAGCGCCAACGGTTCGAAAAAAAATGGCGCGCCGCCGCGCGCCAGATGACCAAGCTCATAAAATGATTTTTTGGTGACTTATTGTTAATATGATTCACCTCAAGTAATGTTTTTGTTTAAGCTTATGAATGACTCTTTCAAGTCGTGTCAAGTATTTGTTAACATTTAGTTTCTATTTGTTTATTTTTTGCGGTAAACATTGACTATAGTCGAAAAAAACATTATATGAACTTTAAAAAAAGATTATTTTTAAAATCTATTCAGTAACGTATATATTTTATGACTTTTAATGGTAGAAGGGTGCTATCTACATACGATAAAATAAAAAAAACACACTTCATAGTAAAAAAATATTTATTTTCAGGCGTATGACTAGCACGAAACATTTGCTGACGGTGAATAATTTTTCACCCAAATATAATAATTTAGTACAACTATACCCTTTCACATAAATTAAAAATATTGTTACTATCTGAAAGCTTAGTTTCTATTGTCACATATGTGTAAATATTATGTTGATAGGTTTATCTAATACAGAAAAATATGGGATTGATTGAAGGAGTCCCCACTTACGTAAAAACGCACTTAACATTTCTAGTTTTTTTTTGTTCGGTGAAGTTTGAGTAAAAAAAGTATATCATATGTTACTATATTCTACAAGAAATGCCCTTTCCAATGATGTATCACACTTGTTATTCAATAGCCTTAAAAAAAAATACAAGTAAAGAAATATCACAAATCGGGAGAATGGACAAAATACGTGTGCCATAAAGCCGGGGTTACATGAAGTGCACATCCGGGTTTAAAGCTATTATTTTTATTCAACTCGATTTAAAAAAATATTAATTCCCAATCCCTGTTTCAATGGATGAAAAAAAATGTTATGATTTTTATTACCCGACTACCAAAAAAGGAGGGTAATGTTTTTGTATGTAATATTTGTTGTTACCGTTTATAGGCTAAACAGATGGACCGATTTGTATAAATTATATGTCGTTAGATTTGTCTTAGTAGCCTGAATGTTACTAGGACAATTAAATAAAATTTAAATAAAAAAAAAATGGCGGCATCCAGGCGCCACATAGCGCGTTTAAAAAAAAAACTCCAGAATCTATCGAGTTTGGTATCAAAATAAAGGGTTTTGAACGACAATTCCAAAAATTTGATTTTCCCTCGGCAGTCGGGTAAGTAAAAAAAGATTTGTTCGCTTTAAAGATTATCACGTTCCCGGGAAATGTGGTAATTTTTAAAGCAACCGATTATGCAGAGGTTTACGTTGCAAGATTCGCACTTAAAAGAAGTGCAAGTATCTACTTTTTTAAGTGCGCACCACTTGCAACGTGACTTCCTAACATTTGTTTTGGCAGGGAAGTGGCCGGCTACAGGAAGCGGTTCTTCTATTTTTGGCGGGTGAAATCTCTGTATGATTTCGTCCGCCAACAACACCCGAAACTGCCGCTGTGCCATTTTGGGTGTCTCTGCTTTTGAGAACATGACAAAGGCGTTGTGGATGGACACGTTGAGAAGCCGACGGAAAAGCTTCTTGTACCATACAGCGTTTCGAACTCTTTCTATGGGAAACGCCTGCAAAAGTTGGTCTTTTTTGTCGACGCCTCCCATAGCAAGGTTATAATCTAAGACTACTTTCGGTTTGTACCGAAAGTAGCCGTACTTCTCTTTTCCGCCGACCTCTACCCCGTGGTATGTGGAAATTAATGAGACCACATTCGAGTCCTTCCACACCGCAATTGTCAGGTCTCGTGTCTGGCTAAATGCCACTTCACCAGACCGCATGTTTGCCTTATTTTTGTGGCGCAAACTGTCAGGCACGAACTCCCGGTTCAGACGCAGGGTGCCCATTACGTCCGTTTTTTGGGCCTTGAGGGTGCGCGCCAGCAAAGGACTGTTATAAAAGTTGTCCATTACTAGAGTATGACCTCTATCAAGTAATGGACGAACTAACTTTAAAACAGTCCTTGATGTCGCTCCCTCAGGCTCATCCTCGTTCTGCCGTTCATTATCGTCGACATTATGATTATCCTTCTTCCCAGTATATATAATCATTTGCCAGAGATATCCCGACTTGGACTCACATAGTTCATAGCTCTTTACACCTACCTGAGCAGCTTTAGTGGCTATGAGCTGAGAAAAGGAGAGTCTGCCTTTCCACAACATCAGCGACTCGTCTATAGCAATTTCCTGCTCAGGTAGGTATAAAGAGCTAAATTTGGTATTGAGGTGGTCTATGATTGGTTTAATTTTTTTTAATTTCGTCGGGTTACCTCTGGCACATGAGATATTGTCCACAAAATGCAGACAGCGCTTTATGAGCGAGAAGCGATGATAAGGCATAATGTCGGCGAATTTGCCCACTTTTAAATAAGGCAAACAAGGGGTCCAGTATTCCTTCTCCACAGGGATTGGGAAGATGCTTTGTAGCATAATGACGCCAAAAAACGTCCACAACTCTTCTGGCGTTATTGGCGTCCATTTTCTCAAACGTGAAAATTGTGGCAGCGACGACGAGAGCTGGAGATTTGCTGCATATTGGTTGGTCTCAGCGACGATGAGGTTGATTATGTCTTCGTCCCAAATTTTCGAAAAAATTTGGAACGGAGACATACCCTCAATGGGGAAAGTTGGCCCCGCTGGTCCGGTAAACACTTCCCGTACCCCAGTAAAAACTTGGGGCTCGTGAGACCAATCAAAGGTCAGCAAATCCTCCTGAGTTGACTCTCGAAGAGCACAATCATCTTGCCTGTCGATGGACCCTAAGACCTCGCGGAGTTCGCTGGACAAGTCTTCCACGGCGAATTGTCCAGCGTGCCTCCTGCAACGACCTATACCGACCAGGCTATCCTCATCCTCGATGTCGCTGCCAGGATTCAGACCCGCAAAGTGTTCCCCATGCAGAATTTCTTCCTCCAGGTCCTCTTCGTAAATCGAAGGTTCTAAAACCAAATTATATGAGCCTATATTTAACTATCAGCTGCTTTGAATCCCATAACGCAACGAGATTTTCATCACAAACGAGAAATAAACATTAAAAAATACCCAGTCTTGTGGACGAAGTCGATGGCCCGGGAGAGAAATTCTGCAGTGTGGGAGGCTCTGCAGATGATGATGTGCTCGGCGAAAACCCAACCATCTCGACGACTGCATCCACAAAGAGATTTTCGTCCACGTCTGTGTCTCTATTTAAAAAAATTACCCTCGAAGAAGGGGTAAACTGGTTTTCCCTGGGATACATATAACATATATATTAAGTCGGCTTCTTTTGAATGTTTAAAATTGTTTAATTCAGAGATTAAGTTCAAACTTACCTTAGGTTCCTTGACCTAGGCGGCGTGGCGGCACCTTCTTCCACGAACCTAGAAGGCCCACTTGCGTCCAGCGCTGGATAGAAAAGTATTAAGATATGTTAGGTTGGATCAGTCAATAAAGGGTACAATATCCGGCAGACAATTCACACCTGAAGTCTGCAATTCCCAAGGTTGAGGAATACGCGGGGGTGGCACTTCTGGGGTGCCCGGCATCAAAGGGCACGGCACTCTATCCGGCGACACTTTTCTGGAAATATAAATATAATTAAAACATTTGAATGTGAAAATCATATTATTTTCCTAAATATTTTTCTTGCCTTCGTTTCTTGCTAGGAGGAGCATCGGGCATTAAAAATTGCCCGACCTCCTTCCTGTCACGTAGCTCTTGAAGCCGTGTCCTTTGGTCAAGTGATAACCGGGCCATGTTCTTTTTATCAAGCGCCCGCATTTTTTTTATTTTTTTTTTTTCTTCTATCATTGACCTAGAATAAAAACATTTTTATACATTTTTTGTAAAGAAATGAAACAATTAAAAAAAAATGTTTACTTACGTCGTCGGTTGCGACGGTCCCGCAACAGCAAAGGACGCAGCCGCCACGCTGACCTCATCCTCTGGCTGTCCCCTTAAAAGTTAAGTAACATTTTAGATAAGGCTCTAAAATAACACAGTAAAGCAAGAAAAAAATCGTAACCAAATATAATAAATTATAGCATAGCAGAAGCAGTACGAAAAAAGCACAAACATAGCTAAATTAAGCGATCGGGCAACGCCACGCCCGCGCCCACGCCCACGCCCACGGTTTCCCGCTCGACCACCACCACGGTTTCCCGCTCGACCACCACCACCACGGTTTCCCGCTCGACCACCACCACGGCTGCCTCCGTCTGTTGCCTTCGCTGCTTCCATTTCCAAAGCTCGAAAACTCAATAAAATAAACAAAAAATAAAATATCACAGCAAAAAAAAATAACTCGAAAAAACATTCAATGAAAATACATTCAATACCTATTTTAAAAACGAAAGAAAAAAAACGTAATAAATATAAATATAAAAATAATTTAAATTCATAAATTTCGACCGGCACAAAATTCCCTGTGTATACCAAACTTTATCGGTGGGCGGCCATTTGTTTTTGTTTACATTTTTTGTTTTGCGGACCCACTTGAAATAAAAATCTAATCATAACTTAAATTTAGTACCTTTTGTATATTTTTTTACTGAAAATTATTATCGAGTAATCATTCAATGCGATAGTTATTACTTTTTACACAGAACTGATCTCACAATTTAATAAATTACGATAGCATTCTGACAAAATTCTAGTACTGTTACAAGTGCAATGAAAACCACACAGAAATAGAAAAATACTTACGCTCAGGTTAAAATCCGATTGCACACACATAAACTATATTCTAATTATCCAATAAAACAGTAATTTACACAAAAATACTCACCAACAATCGAAAATAAACGAAAATTCTTGCACAAAACAAACCAAAACTCCCGCGTATCGCACGAGAACCAACGACTGACTTTGACATTATTTTTTAAATCCGAAATGACCATTGTCGAACTATTGTCGTATTTTTAGCATGAAGAAACGTATTTAGATTCGAGTAGAAAAGAGAACAGGTATTAAAACATCGTGTGTTAGAAAGAAATCGATATATTATGACGTCGTATCGTACTGGAAAGAAAAAAGTGACTTTTGTCCCTTAGAGCGATTTACTTTAAAAACGAAAAAGGGACAAAAGTCACTTTGTTCACTCAAGCGGATATGTCGCTCTCTAGGTGAACTACCTTTCTCGAACTGCTGTTATACTGCTTGCTGTTTGTGTATGTGAGTTTATATGCTTGTAAAATCACACACGGTACAGGAGAAACTGTGTGTGGGGCAAAGTTAATGGGGTGGGGCTGTGTCGGGGCAAATGGCGGTTGGTTTAACGTGAAACGTCTATGTCAGCAAGTCGCTTTTAGTGTTGATTGAAAGCTATTTGGTTACAAATAATTGTTATTTTCTCATCGACAACATATAAATATTGTTACTAATAGGTACACGTTTATTTAAAACAACAGACATAAAAAATAGGACAACTATAGATTTTATTTACCATAGATCTAAAAAAGAATCACCAAAACATCATCTGATCCATACATTTTGTGAAGTTATACGAACATGAATGTATGAACTAAGAATCTGAGATTTCGTGGTTGATTCCATATTAAAAGTTGTTTATAATGATGAGTTACAATGACCCCAATCCCTTTTCTGGTTTATGGCAGCCTTTAATTATTGTAATTGGTTCACTTGTAACCGTTTTAATTAAAGTAAAAATAAATAAATAAATAATAAATAATGGCAGACAAAAACTAAGAATGTATACGGAGAACAGAACCTAAATCCATTATGGAGTAACAAGTCTTGGGAGCTTCTTTCAACCTACTTATTTACTCGACTTTCGCCCCACTAAAGTAACTATTGGTACAAGGAAAACAAATATTAACACCACCAACAAAACGTACACACATAAAATAATCCCTAGATAAAAGCATCGAAACGTGAAAACATACTAGCCCCACTTGACGTGTGTAGATAATCGATAAGATACGGATATCGATACCTTATCGATAACATATCGATCCATTGATGTTCGCAGGGACGTGGGACATGATCCGCGGGAAAATCGAGGCCGTCACCGGACGCAGCAAGTCGAAAGATAAACAGAACAAGGTAAATAATATTGTTATTTTGATATGGGAACTATTTGTGCAAGAATTTTTACATCAACAATTTTTTTTTTGGGTATTTTTGTGTGATTCCGATTGCTTTATTTTTGACTTATTGTTATTTGAATTGAGTTAGTTAGTTGATTGATTGGCACATGTTTGCACATTTTGATGAAAAAAAAATACACAGGATTGCCTAGTTCAGCCACGGACACAGGGATGTAATTTAGATTTATGCAAAACTGTATTAATTTAATCATCATCATCATATCAGCCTGTAGCCGTCCACTGCTGTACGTAGGCCTCTCCCAAAGAGCATTATTAATTTAACATGTAACAAAAAAAATGAATAAAATTATTTGTATATACAACGTGTCCCAAAATTCAACGATAAGCGGGCGCCAAAAGGTTGACCTGCTCATGAGCACTTAAGGAAAAATAATAAAAAAAATATACGAATTTTTTTTTTTTAGTTACAAAATAAATTTAAAAATTCTTTGAAAATTTACACCTTGTATGATATTTTGAACTACCACGGCCACAATTTCTTAAATATGCTTAAGATTTTTTTTGTATCGGATACCTAAGTAGTACTACTATTCACCACAACTCTTAAAAACACCACAATGCTAGCAATTTTTACACAAAAAATTATCAAAGTATTTTTTTTCCCTCAAATTTTTAAAGATTTTTACTTTCAGTCTACTTTGACTCATGGTCTTGCAAAAAAAAAGTATGAACACCGCTATGGCAAGTTATTTTCAAAGATGACGCAACTAATCAAGATTCCAAAATAGTATAATACCCTAAGATAACTAGTCACAAAAAAATATATGCGTACCATTTGTAAACAAGAACCAAGTAAAGAGAAGAAAAATTTGAGGGAAAAAAAATATTTTGATAATTTTTTATGTAAAAACTGCGGAAAAAAAAATTTTAGATATTTTTTTTTTATTATTTTTCCTTAAGTGCTCATGAGCAGGTCAACCTTTTGGCGCCCGCTTAACGTTGAATTTTGGGACACGTTGTATAACGTCGATTAGTGTCTGTTACTGAAAATTAAATATATTATACACTTACATAGTAATTTGTAGTGTGACAGATTTGGACAAAACTGACTATCTATATTAGATTGTTTTCCCTAAATAAGTAGGTCTATGTTGTTTACGAAAACACACTTATCTAAACCAACGAAACTTCTAGTTAGGCGGACGGAGCAGTTCCCGTGTGATATCTAAAAAAGTTATTGTGAAATCTGATACGAGAATACGTGAAAGTAAATCAGACGTGCGCGTGCGTCATTCAATGATAAATTTAAAAAGGGCGATCGATTGTTATGTCCTTGTAATATATTCCCCGTGTTGCTTAATCCCAACACATACATTAAAAAATACTAAAAAATAAATTACCTACATAAATAGTGCAAATTCAAAATCAAATCATTTATTTCAATTAGTCCACTAAAAGGCACTTTTGAACGTCAATTGCAAAAAAGAAAATATCAGTAATATTGAATCTAGTTTCTAGTGCAGTTGTAATCTAGTGCTTCGCCCTTAGCGAGGTGGTAAGGCCGACCGTGGTTAGAGATTCGTCAAAGAAGACCGCCTTCTGCGTCTGACTAAAGAGTCTTGTATCGCTCTACAGGTCGATAGTTTCTCTAGGTGTAACCAATATCTACTATTATAATACCCGATAATTCTATATATACCATCACGCCTGTATTCCCCGAAGATTTAGGCAGAGGTGTACCCATGTACATGTACACCCACAGTTTGCCGGTATATTTAGGTCCCATGTAATAGTTGGCGAGCCTATTGCCATTAAACGGGCACAAATCCAAACTCCGAGCTGCTACTGAGAATTTCATAGAAAAACCCAATAACACTTTTTGCTCGATAATTCTATTTCATTACAAAACTGATACACTTAACTATTGAACTACTGCTGACAAATTATTTGACGTGGCGTTCATTTTGAAGTGTATTACGGTTATGTACACGTGTATAATTTATTTAATCAACAAAATGGGGAATTCCGCGTGGCGTTTCCTCTCTCCGGACTTAATGATAAGTCAAATGTTATCATGGTTCATCATTTTCAATAAAAAATATTCAAAGGTTATATATACCTATTGAGAATTTGGAACCGAATGTCGCTCGAGCCGGTTAAGGTTGCGTTCCACCAGAGACGTGTGAGGATGTGTAGCGAGGTACGTATTATGAAACTAACCAATTACAGTGTTAACTAGCTCATTTTATGAAAATGAAGCGATGTCATTGGTAATTTTCACACACATCCCACACTACGCACATCTTTGGTGAAAACGCAGCCTAATGATCATCGCTCATTATAACAGCCCGCCGCTATCACGCCGCCCGCGAGCCGTCACCTTTTTAATCTTGTCATTATAAACCTTAACGCACACTACTAAAAGCTCTAACTTCAATGACAAATTATTTGCTATGTCGAAACAGATTTTTAGTGTGTAAACAGTAAAGTGTTCTGTTATAATAATCGCTAGTAAGTATAGTACGATTCAAACTTAAAGCCGGCTCGGAAGTTAGCTACGAGTGTAGTTTTATTTAAGTCAACAATAATTTAGGCTCCATTTAATTACTTCTGTAGCATAAATATATATCTAGAAATCATTAAATGAATGAATGAATAGAACCTGCACTCGCAGCTAACTTCCGAGCCGTCATTCAGTTTAAATCGTTTTATACCTGGCTTTATTTTGTCCAACGCTTTTCCTCCTCTAAAAGTCACACATGCATAATCTGTCGTCTGACGTCATAATACTCATTATCATAATGCCGCTCGAGAAAGTAGTGTCATACAATGAACGTGTATTATTTGCACAGGTGCCGGAATCAGATGCGATCGCGGAGCTGGACTCCGTTATCGACAGTTATCATGGAAAAACAAGTGAGTAATAGCGTATTAATTACTTACCTACACAAGTTTGTAATAAGAAAGTCATTGTATTCTAATCTAATTAATATTAGGAAAAGTTTTATCAGTGGAAAGTTTTATTGTATTTTTTTTTCTTTTCAGTAAAAGAAACTAGTAGTATAATAAAACGTTCGCGGAGAAAGAATAAGGAGTCTCAGAGCGACTCTAAGAATGGTGGCACGTGGCCCAAAGCGAGGGCTAACTTCATACTAGACGAGAACTCCACTGGAACCATCGTACAGCCGCGGTCGAGGAAAGAGAGGCCACCTCTCTCCATCCTACTCAGTCCGCCTACAAAACTACCGCCAGAACCTCAGAGATCGAACACCAACCGAAACTCGAACCCCATACCTCTGGGTCACGCGCCTCTCACGCAAGTCACCACCCCAGCGCGCCACTCGGTGTACAAGTCCATAGAGTCCTCCCCAGCCATCGAACACTTCCCCAAACCCGCCCCTTTAGCCATACACAACCCTTTCGCCTCCCCCAACAGCATGAACTTCGAGAAAATTCGTACTTTAGAGAAGGACAAGATGTCCATCAGCGACTACTCCGAGCATGACGTCACTCCGAACAGACTGAGCTTAGTTCTTAACCCTTCCGACGACTCGTTGGACTACCAGCCAGTAACCCGCAACCGCACCAAAAGCCCGCACTCCCTAGACTACATGGTGAACAACAAGGGCCCGAGCTCTCTGGATTTCGTCACGAGGAAATCACCCAGTTCGTTAGACCACTCGATCAAGAACCACCCAGGAAAAGACTTACTAGAGCAATATTATTCGAATAAGAAATCGTCGTCGCCGAAGACTGTGAATAAGTACCCTTCGGACAGTGATAGCTTTGGACCGGACAGTTTGAACAGCAACGCGAACTTTCCCATGACGGGAACCTTGCCGTC
Organism: Caradrina clavipalpis; assembly: GCA_932526535.1. Lineage (NCBI taxonomy): Eukaryota > Metazoa > Arthropoda > Insecta > Lepidoptera > Noctuidae > Caradrina > Caradrina clavipalpis. The sequence goes on along the minus strand of OW052104.1, from coordinate 14,580,535 downwards.
GCAGTCGCGGCTTCAAGCATCTCAGTATTACAGAGGCCCTTTTGTGAATTCAAACCCTCACACATCAAGTAGGTACCCGCACTTAGCGAGCCCCACGAACATCCCTCAAAGCCAGTCAGGCGAGAGCATCGGCACGAGCTACGACATGCACTCGTTCACGTCGCACACGCACAACATGTCCGACCTGCAACCAGTGCCGCGGACCAACAGAGCAGGCGACTACCACCACACATACGAGGGTGGAACATTTCCTCGTAAGAAAGAAAACCAGCGATTTCGTATCCCCTCGAACCCGAGCGTCACGTCAAAAAACTCAGCGGGAAAACTAAGCACAGGGTCTATCGAGAGAAGTTCTGAACGAAACTCTCCGATGCCGACATTTCACGTCGAGGTATTGTCACCTGGGCGAGGGGCGAAGCAACTGACGCACAAAACTAGGAACTCCATGCCTGAATACTGTGGTTTAGGATGGAATAAGCCGTTGCCGGGGGAGTTGAGAAGAGTGCACATAGACAAGAGTCAGCAACCGCTTGGCATACAGATCTACTGTCCACCGAGCAGCGGCGGTGTGTTCGTATCGACTGTTAACGACAATTCTCTTGCCAGTCAAGTTGGTCTGCAAGTTGGCGACCAACTTTTAGAAGTGTGTGGGATCAACATGCGTTCAGCAACCTACACGCTCGCAGCTCGGGTCCTCCGACAAATCGGGAACTCGATCACTATGCTCGTGCAATACAGTCCGGAGAAATATAAGGACGAGGTGGAAGTCCCAGGGAGTTCGTCGTCTGGAGAGAGTTCGCATGATGATGAAGTTTCCTTATCTGGTTCACCGACGCCTAGGAATTCTCCAGGACCGCAGCAATCTATTCGGTTAGAGCAGCCTACGACTGAGGTGGCGACGTTACGGCAGCCGCAGACCAATAAAGACTTGCCTCGGTTCCTTCTGATCGAGATGAGGAATTGTTCCGACCTGGGTATAAGCCTGGTGGGTGGCAACGCCGTGGGTATCTTCGTGCATAGCGTGCAGATAGAGTCCCCGGCGTACAACGCTGGCCTGAGGACCGGCGACCAGATCCTGGAGTACAATAATGTGGATCTGAGGAGAGCTACTGCTGAGCAGGCTGCTTTAGAGTTGGCTAAGCCGGCGGATAAGGTAAATTATTAGCATCTTATTGTTTTCCTTTCTAGTAAACTTTAACAATTTTCATTTAATAATTGATAATGAACTATAAAACATCACATAATGGTTTAAAAATTTTGTGCATGATATAATTCCACTCGGGATTTATTATTATGCACACTATTACGCAATTTTCTGTAGTGTTTAAAGTTCATTATGAACCATGAAACCTGCCCGAGCATAGTTACTCTCTTTTGACTGTGATTACCGTTTCTTTCTATTAGAAAATAATAGCCATTAAATAATAGCTAAAAATAAAATAAAAAGATACTGTTTCAGAGCAGTCTATCTTCGTTTTAATTTATAATTACATAATTTACCCCAACAACAAACCACCCACAGGTAAGCGTCCTAGTCCGCCACGACCTGCAACAATACCACGACATAAAAGACAAGCCGGGCGACGCGTTCTACATCCGCGCCGGCTTCGACCGCTGCGCCAAGATCACGTCGATCGGCATGGACACCATCGACGAGTACTCGCTGTGGTTCCGCAAGGACGAGGTGCTGTTCGTTGATAACACGCTGTTCAACGGATCCCCGGGGCTTTGGCGCGCGTGGCAGCTCGACTGTAAGGGGTCCAAACGACATTGGGGGACGATTCCTAGTAAATTCAAGTGAGTTGTTTGGTTATGTTTTGTATTGTAGTTTAATCTTAGTATAAAAGAGTCTTGATTTAGCATTTTTCCCCGTTATTATGTTTTAATGCCATATCAAGTGCCATTCCACCGTGCGAGTCTAAAATAGTTTTTGGTTTTAATTTTATTATGTAGTCCGAACTAAATTATGAGAACGAAAATAACTGTACTACCCTGATAAATTTACTATGAAATATAATTTAAAATGTCAGTAGTATTTAGTTACATAGTTTAAGATTATCAACCTTAAATTCTCCAACGACACTCAACTTTAAGTCATTCTTAAATGTGTCTCCGTCGGTACAATACACCTTTAAAGTGACAAAGATAGCATAAAACTTAAATCATCGAATTAAAATTTAGTTGCGTTTGAGAACTTGGCTCTACTCCTTTTCGTGTCGATTGACTCGTTTTCAATCTTAATAAGCCTCCATAAAAATAACTTCATAATTAATTTATTTTTAAATCCAGGGTAGAAGAGATCCTCCGCCGCTCAATGGGCACGCTGGAGGGCGAGGCCCAGCGACGGGCCTCCACGACGGCGCGACGCTCCTTCTTCCGCCGCAAGAAGCACCGCGACAGCAAGGAGCTGGCCTCCTTCTCCAACACCGAGCTGGGCTGCTGGAGCGACAGCGGCACGCTAGCCGACGACGTGCCCGTGCTGTCCTACCAGCGCGTCGAGAGACTGCACTGTGAGTTGTATTTAAGTATGTCGTTTTTTTTCTCTTTTGAGCTTTTTTTTGTTTTTTGTGAGGTATGTGCGGTGTGTTAAGTTAGTGTTAATTTTAGATTAGGATTAGCCGGTTTTTGTAATATTATTTTCCGATTTGTGGTTGAAAGCATTATTGCTGTTAAAGAATATGCTTGGTGTTTACTAATACGTTTTTACTGAAAGTTTGGAAAATTTAATTTACATTTGATTATCAAAATTTTTATAAAGCAATACTATTCATATCTGAAGTTGAAATAAAAGAATTTCTAAAATGAAAAAGGATCCATAGCAGCTTTTAATGTCTTTCTATATTTGACTACAGTCAACGCTTGCGTATTGTAAGTAGTGATTTGAGAAAAAAATATATTTTTAAATCTTCATGTTAAAATCTCTGTATATTCTTAGTATACTATTTATTGCATGTAATTGTTTTGGTCCCTAACAAATAAAATACTATTGTTTATTATCCCTAACAAAATTAATATAAATATAATTTCATTTATACCAAGCTATTGGCCAAATCCAAAAGCGTTTCTGGCAATAATGGAGACATTAATCTTATAATAAAAGCATACAATATAAGCTGAATCGAGCATGTAATAAGTCCCCCGGCCTGCAGACGGCACGCAGCGTCCGGTGGTGGTGCTGGGTCCGCTGAGCCGCGCGGTGGCGGCGCGGCTGGCGTCGGACTGGGCGCACGCGTTCGCCGTGCCGCGCGCCGCCGCGCTGCCCGTGGCCGGCGCCGCGCCCGCACTGCAGCGCGGCACGCACCTGGAGCCGCGCCTGCGACCCGACTGCACGCACATCGACTGCATCCCGCTGCACGCCATACGCGACCTGGCCGAGAAGGTACATCAGCCAAAATAAAATCACAACATTTAGAATGATCAATATTCGTGACTCCATCGTCGAATCATTGTTGATTCTTAATTTATACAGTCGAACCAGCTATTTGGTACATAGACAAAAATACATAGCCGTCTGTCTTCTACCAGACTAATATAATATGGTTTTGTAGACGAAATAACCTTTTAATGTTAATATATACTTAACGAGCGGTAGTATAAAACATTATTAAAAATTGTTTGAAATACCGTGTATACTAGATACCTTTTACATTATACGTGTAAAATAATACAAAAATGCATACACATTGACTTATATACTCTTATTTCCTTCCAGGGCATCCACTGCATCCTAGACATTAGCGTAGCCACGATAGAGAAGCTACACAAGCAGCAAATCTACCCGATAGTCCTGTTCATCAAGTTCAAGTCGTTCAAACAAATCAAGGAGGTGAAGGACACGAGGCATGCAGACAAAGTGTCCGCTAAGGCCGCCAAGGAGATGTATGAACATGGACTGAAGGTGGAGAACGAGTATAGGAGTTACATATCAGGTATAAACCAGGCTAAATTCACTACACGAACTTTCTGTATACCCTGTAATGGCTTTTGATTTGCAAAATTTTTACTGAAAAATAAAGTATTGCTTAATCGTAACACCTCTCTCGCTTTGAGTTGATTTCTTTTTGGTTATGGAAAAGCTACAAGGCAAACTACAACCAAATGTTCTTTATGTAACACTAATATTAAACCTGTTCCACAGCGGAGATCCCGGCGGGCGTGAACATCGCGTACACGTGCACGCAGATCAAAGCGGCCGTGGAGGAGGAGCAGAACAAGACGCTGTGGGTGCCGTCCGTGCAGGCCTGACCCCTGCCGCCGCGCCCCCCGCGCGCCCGCCCCCCGCGCCTGCGCCACAAGGCCGTCACCTTCTGCGCCCACCACCCGCGCCCAGCCGTCCGCCCCGCCGTCCGCCCCGCCACCCTGCCGCGCCCCGCCTCCTACTACTCCGACCCCGGCCGGGAGGACAAGCCGGCGCGCAAGAAGGAGCAGCCCCGCAGCGACTCCACCGACTCCGACATCAGGTACTACTCCGAGCCTGACGCCAAGTACTTCGAAATTGATTACGAGTTCCTCAAGGAGCTCCGCCGTATCGCGCGCAACAACTGCCCCAAGTGCCGCAGGAAACGATCCCGACGGAACGACCGCGGGGACCACAAGGAGAAGTCCTCGAAAGACAAGTCCAAGCCACCGAGAAGTTCTCGGCTCAAAGAGAACTACGTGTACTGTAACGGTAGGTACCACAGTGACCAGGAACACTGCCAGCTATGCTGTAGGGTGTGCAACCGATCGACCGACACCCTCGACTCCATCGACGACGACCAATACTCGATGGTATCGAAAAGCTACAGCCAACCTAAGACCTCGTCGCGCTCTAAATCTACACCCAGAAACTCAAGGGAACGCAAAAACTCGATACAATCGAACAAATCGGTATCGTTCCTTGAATCGAGTAACGACGGCGACGAATCGATTAGAGAGGAGCCGAATTACACGGCTAAGAGCTTCACGAACGATCTGAAGAAGTTTTTGTTGAAGCCGTCGGCGCCGCGACAAAGTTTACGCGATAAATTCATCACGAGTTTCAAACAGGAATTCGAGGCTACAAAAAAGTCGCCTAAACTCAAAGCTATAAAAGGCCTCTGGAAGTCTTACTGAAATACGGTTTTCTACATTGACTAAGAATTAAATGCGACAACATTTACATTTTATACTTGTGCGAACTTTCCGTTGTACTACTATCGACATCGATCAGTGTGTAACATCGAAAAAATGTTCTCAATAGAGAATCTGAGAATGTTTTCATAATCGAGTACCGGTACAAATACTTTCGATGTTGATTCGGTGTGAATATTTATCGATAGTAGAGCTTTATCGATACTATAGTGTGTATTGACTCAAACTGACGATTTTCGTACTAACTTTATTTATTTTTCTTTTTGGTGCTTTTATGACTTTATAGAGCCTATTTTCAAGTTAGTGAATGTCTTGAATCCTGCGCAAATTTTGTTTACAATAAATTATTCCAAGATGGAGTTTGGATCGTTTTCAATGTTGCTAATTTGAAAATAGGTTCTATGTTCAGATATTTTTTATAAAAACGTAAGTGTTCATAATTGGTCTAAAGGAAACTGAAATCCAAGGTTTCGGTGCTAGAGGAGAAAGCGATATATACAACTTTACAAATGTATTATACTTCACAATATACTCCGATAAATATATATACATAGACAAATATTACGTATATGTGCAATAATTATTATATGGCATGTCGGTTTGTATCGCATCAGGATTCACGAATTAGAAAGAAGTTAGTAACTCGAGCTACATAACAGTGGCTAAATGAAATTGGCGCATCTTCTTTTAAAATAAGAATAATTCCGTTCCATGATAATAAAAAAAGAAATTAAGAAAATGTCTGACAGCGTTGTCTGTTCTTTATTTGAATATTCTCGATGGGATATGAACCGATCCTTTTATAACACAGTTTTTCTTATACTTATAAATAAATATATAAGATATTGAAATATCATCACTTTTTACATTTACTATGGAATTAATGCACATGATATGAATAATCTTGGCCTATAATCTTACGCACCAGTGTCACAATAATTAGATATTTTGAAAAACAGGCCTTTGCCTATCAAGATAAGAAAAGAGAGAGAAGATGAAAAAAAAGTTCGGTAAAAATTTTAGAGAGAAAAAAATCTAGTAAATCTTTTAATTGTACGGTGAAACTTAGTGAAAACTGGACTGTTTAATACTTAGCTACTGTTTGGTATATCGTAGCAGATCTTGATAGATGATTGTAACTTAGTGGGCCACTAGTAAGTGCATGCGTTCTTTATTATTATCATTATTACAAGTTGGTTCAGAACGCCGTATTGTAATATGCCATTAAAATGTATAAAAATTAGAAGGAGCAAGGAAATATGCAAGGATATTTCTCATATTCTTAAAGACGAGTTTGACATGATTAAATCAACCGCATAAAAAATGCTATTCGCCAAATTTCAAGGAATTTTGGCTATCAATGGACCAGTAGGCCAATAATTTAGAAACTAATTAAAAACTTTCAAAATAAAGTCGCAATCTCATCTCAGCAACAACCAATGACAAAAAATCTAGGCAAATTAGCGACATCGTTGACAGATTGAGACGAATAAATTACTCGTAAAAGTTTCTAAAATTACCGCTTGGGTGAATAAAACTTTTAAATGGAAACTTTCACATATATCTTACCGTAGAATATATTCTACGATACAGGAAAATTAAATTGCTATGAGAAACTAATGCAATTCTTGAAAAGACGTGACATAGCAACAATTACGGCATTTTACAATACGGCGCGAACTGACTCGAGTACCACTGATATAAAGTAGTACCTTAGGGATCACTTAGTGACGGAATAGTTACATTTGTTGTTTATAAATGTTTATACATACTAGTGTTTTAGCTAAATATATAGACTTTTATATAGTCACTATATGCATGAATTAGTACCTAAACTGTGAAGTGATTTCAAAGTCCTAATTATTTGTATAGAAATATTCTTATTTTCTGGGGTTGCCATCTATGAATGATAGGATGTGGTCATAAGAAAAAATGATTTATACAAAGTAATATTAGTTTCAATCAATTGTCTCGACTGTTGTGTTAATGGTGAGATATAAGCAAGGCCTAAAGTGTTTGAACGACACGTTTTTTTTTTGTTGATTTCATATTGATATTATACATAAGAAAATGCCAATTGTATTGTTAATCACTTATATCATTTTCCGCCCCAAATCTAGTTCTAATAATTTCTTATACTTACGTGAACTTTATATGCTGAAGTTGAATCAATTTTAAGGATTATTTTTCCTCAACATAATGTGTTTAATGACATAGAATTTTGACTTAGGTACAGAAAACCTTTACAAAAATGTGACCCACATTTTATAAAATATCGGCCTATTATTGCTCCACTGCAAGGCAAAAGCCTCTTCTCATATAAAAAAAGCATGAGCATTGATCACCATGTATGTACTCAAGATAAACTAAATATAGGATATACTTCACCGATGTGATGTCAAAGAAAATTTTTTAAAGTCCACAAGAACACTTTATATAATTATGGTAAACTAAATCATACTATCGTACAAATTAAGTTCAGATTTCATTGCACAACAAATGAACAAGCTTTCAGAAGAAAAGTGTAATATAAAGAACTCATGGCAAAATGATCCTTAGAGCTGATTTAATTTCAAGCAAAAAAACATAATTATACGACTTTCTAAGACTGTAGTGCTACGTTTATTAGTAGTTTGTATTGTAACGACGCCGTCTTCGAAACACATGTTATTTCTTTATAGTTTCCACTTATGTACATATTCCCATCTCTTCTTCTATAAAGAATTTGTTATATGGAAAATATATTTTGTCTTGTATGCTAAAACCCGATTTCAGTATTTTCTTCTTTTTTACATTTTTTTACTTATATACTGTTTTCTTACTTTATGTATTACATATTTCTTTAACTTTGTATATTTATATTTTATGAGTTTTTCGATGAAGTTTGCAATTTAAAATGTTATGTGTTTTTAGCACTTAACTTAGTGTTTTTTTGCTGAATAAAGTTACATTGAGCAACATTAATAATAGCGTAAAAACAGTCGCGTCGAAAGGGCCTATTGTTTACAAAGCGAGGTGAAATCTGGCGTTAGCATACTATAGTATTATTTAAACAAACTTTCTAAAATCAGAGACCTATTTCAGGTGCCAAATGATTTTTGAAATTTTAAGTCAATCGACTAAGTTATCGGCCCCAACGTTATTTTGTACTCGACTGTACGTCGATCGGTTCCTGTGTCCGGGTATTTACCGCAAGTATCTAAAACGAATCAAGTTCAATCACAATCCATTGCGGTTTTTCAACAACAATATTTCCAATAAGTTTTATTGCGCTATAGAAATACCGCAATGGAAGAAACACAGCTTTCGAGCGAAAGTTCCGAATGACTATTGTTTTGAAAACTTATTGCGATTTTTTAATAAAACTGAGCTGAGTACTCCAGTGTTTGTAACGCGATGTAAAGCGATCTCATTGATATTTAACGTGTGATGAGGCTTATTGACACAGATGTTTTTATTAATTTCAGCACATATTTTGTAGTTTAAGTTTTTTGTACAGACATTTTTGATATTACGTTGTTTCAGTGCTTATGATCACGAATGTACTGTGGTTGAAGGGAAAAATATAAAAATGATAACTAGAAATCTGCTTCTGTATCTTATGGAAGAATAATCTATCAAGAGTGGATTGTTCCAAAACCTTATTATTATAACCGTTAAGGGTGCTTTTCTTCAACAAGATAATATCGGTACAGATAAAAGGATTTTCGCAATATCAACCTTAGTACATTCGTGATAAGCTTTATGCAGTTTTTTTTTAATTCCGGCTTCCAGCTTTTAGTTAAGCCTAATGGCATTTTTAGAAAATATGTTTTTATTAACACTCATCGAAATAAGGTCGCAGTTACTGGTTTTTGGAACTGGTGGGTTAATTTTAACTGTGGTTAAAGTTGACTCAGTTGTAGGCGTCAGGAGTTTACTTACAATTAATTAGGTTTTTGAAGAAAGTGTAGTTTCTATTTGATAAAAACGTGTTTACAAAAAGTAGAAGTTTTGTATCAAGTAGGTTAGCGGTGATTGTAAATGCATTACTGAGTCAATAGTACACATTGAAAGTATTCCGAATGACAAGCAGTTTAGTGTTTAATTTAAAATCATTACAGATGATATTGTTTGTATTGCCAGCTATATCTCTTGATGGTTTTTGTGTCTGATTATTGAATTTTTTACTACCTTATTTATTATTTTTAAATGTCTTTCTCTGCGCAATATTTTTTTGATAACTAACCTATAATGTCCGATAGCTGGACAAAGGCCTGCCCCAAGTCCTTCCAATAAGTCTTATCTTGCGTTTTGAACCCGCCTCGGCTGACTTCGGCGACGTCGACTATCCTCAGGCACTCATTAAGGAATATTAAAGCCTAAATTAATTGTAAGTGAACTCCTTTCTTTTGGTTTTGTTAACTTTTGAACGGATTTGAGTTGGATTTGGAGAAATAGTTACCATATAATAATTTGTTTACAAAAACCCATTGCACAAAAGTAACAGTTCAATTTATTAAGTTTTATAGTTTACTATAATTTTGATCTGATTAAGTTAAACATTAGTTGGTTGCTATGTTGCTAACATTATTATTTTTAAAACTATACATATTATTATTATATACAATATTTGTAAATTTAAATAAATTATATACTTAGTAGTGATGTTAATTGATGTATTTTAAAAATTTGACAATAAAATAAAAGCAGTATTTAAATTATTGAACTTGTATGTAAATTTTAGTGGTGTGTGATTTTCGCAAAGATTTTATAATCACTCAAAGTGTAATTTCGTGTAATATAGAAGTTTTGCGAACACCTCCCATCTTGTAATTCAATTTTCTTGTTTTGGAGATATATTTATATTATCTGTTGATGTTTGACTATTCTGTATTTGCATTGGTATTATTTTTTTGTTAATTTTTAAGCCCATGTATATTTGTACGGCCAAGTAGGTGATTAAGAGATAATTCAACGAATTGTTTACAATATAAAACGAAGCAATAAATAATGAAACTAGACACTGGCGTTTAATTCAGTATTTTACGACTCTTCCTAACAATATTACTGTATAAGATATTGGGCACCTATTGCCTTGTGACTATCGTGAATCGTGTTGCACGTTCGTTTTGAGCATTGTAAAGTCGTTGGTCCGGCTGGCATTCGTAGACCTTTTACAGTCGTTACGTGTAGCCAGAAGCGCAAAATACAGCTAGTTTTACCAAGGAGTACCGTGTTACCCAGTAATTGGCTTATTGTGGTTAGATAGGCGGTCGCTCCATGTAAAACACTGGTATCAGCTGCATGTGGTTAGACTTCACGCCGACCCCAACGTAATTGGGAAAAGGCTAGGCAGATGATAATCGTACCTGCATTTTCTTACAAAAGTAACTATAGTTTATTTATATTCGGGTCAAGCGCACATGGCTCAGAAAGTAAAGCCTACTACTGACCGCACGCAACGCTACTAATGAACGTATAGTGATGATCTTGTATTGCACGCAGATATTATTATCTGAAGTGCAGATGCATTACCTTGTTAGGAGTTTCACTTTCAAACAACTTTTTATTGACGATCTTGATATTGTGTCTCCACTATTTATTAACAGGACGACTGGTTCCCAGAGCTTGCCTTTTCGGGATAAGCAATTTTCTGAATGGCCGTTTTTAATAGTCAGGCTGCCATGGCAGATGCTTTCGGGATAGGGTTGACGAGCAATATCAAGTTTACTGAAATATACACCTCAAACGGGGTTGTTACTGTGGCCACCTACTGCTAAAAAAACTATACTTTTCGGATAAACCTATTGCGTCGACCAAGCCTTCACAGAACAAGAACTGCTCTAGAAAAAAAATGACAAAATACAATAATTGGCTCATTTTGAGCCAGTTTTTGTATTTGCACTTAATTTAGAGTACGTTAAATAATACGACATAAATGTTGTTTGTTCTGGAAATAAAAAGGTTTAAAAAGATTAAAGAAATATAACCCTTATATTCAAACTGAACAGACTACACGATTATTTACTATCTACACGAAAACGTTTAGCAACTAGAACCCGTTAAAAATATATAACAAACTGTCTTTATACGTTCTAACCAAAACTAGACAGGAAAATAATTTAGACAAAACTAATTCCAGACCGTCCCAACTAGAGTAGGGTTGTGTTCGTTAAGATTGTGCCTGTCGTGTACCCACTGGTGTCGAAGCCTTTACAAGTTAGAATGAATAAATTATCGTGAGGGGCATGTAGCATAATCCGGCTTACGGAGCGAACAAGCAAGTTCGCAGTGTTGTGACAAGACTGGGGACTCGTGCTTATATTTAGGGTACGTAGGTACTTATATTTCTATAGATTCAATATTGGAACGTAGAAAGAAAAAATGATTTGTTTTGTAAACATTCCAATGGGTTATGAAATTGAGCAATCTGAGTGGGTGAATCTCAAGAGAATTGAGCTTTCCCCAGAATTCGCTTGCGTTAGGGAAAAAGAAACTATTTAGTAGTAGTTCCTATGTGGTTTTATAAAACACTAGCTTAGGCCCGTGACTTCATCCGCGTGAGTGTCGGATATCTGCGGCACGGAACAATAGTTATTTTTCTAAACTGGCCTAAATTACTCCTTATCATCAGCTATCTTCCAGTGAAAGTCTCATTAAAATCGTTCCAGACGTTTTGGAGATCAGCTGAAACAAAAAGACAGAAAAATAAGGTTTTTTTTGGTATTTGGTATAGTGTAAAAGTCTATATTATTATGCAATTAGTAAAGAGCTGAAACATCAATTTTATTTAAATTAATTTAACTGCCCCGTTGGTCTCGTGGTTGCAAGTGCGACTGCTGTGCAAGGGGTCCCGGGTTCGATTCCCAGGTCGAGCAAAAAGTGTTAAGTATTGGGTTTTTCTATGAAATTCTCAGTAGCAGCTCGGAGTTTGGATTCGTGCCCGGTTAATGGCAATAGGCTCGCCCCCTATTACATGGGACCTAAATATACCGGCGAACTGTGGGTGTACATTGGTACACCTCTGCCTAACCCTTCGGGGAATACAGGCGTGATGGTATATATATTTAAATGCAGAAATGCATTTACAAGCTACAATCAACGCTTTTATCTTGGTTACTACTTAGTTAGGTCCCAACAAACTACTTACAACAGAATTAAGATGTAGATTAAATTATCTCAAACATCAACGCAAGGTTAAGGCCAATCCCAGTTGTCTACATTACTTACGTACTAAGTGGCGCATTATGTAAATGCTCAAGTTTCAACGTATCTATATAATGACGTATCTATCTAATAGGTTCGCTCCACAAAATGTAAACGTCCGCATCCTGTGGACGCGAGCTGCCAAAGTAATTAGAGAAAGCGTGCGGCTGTACTGCACGCAATAGGAAAAATAAAACTCATTTTAGTATGCTCTCCGGACCTCCGCGTCGATACAAAATGGTGGACTTTATTTTTATTTTTTTGATGAAGCAAGGTGTGCATGGTCGCCGGAATGAAAGTGAATGTTTTATGTTTTTTCTTATCTTTATCACGGGCATCGCCTACAGCTTCAACCAAGCGATAATGATAAGTAGGTTCCCTAACGAATAGTTACCACAATTTTCCTGTCTGAAGTTATTTTGTAGGAAGCTCTGTACCTCATTGTAATTATCTGCAAAACAGATACTTGACAGCTAATTAGGCCTGCTCACTATCCGACACGCAGGAAATAGGTAGGTACCTACCAAAAGCTGTCGCCTCGTGTCACCGGTTTATCACGCTCGGGGAGCTTTTTCATTCAAGTTTATGTCCCTTATCAAATAGCTATTTTGTTGGGAATCGCTTTTATTGCTTACCCTGCTTGGTTACTGGGTTATTCGTCCATATATCGAGTTCTGTTTGCTAGGTAAAATAAACTAAGAACGTACCTACTTACCTACCCATCTGCATAATTAATAATAGGCAGAATGGTACTTTTACTTCGGCACTACCAGTACAAAAACAAAAACTGATTCGACTACTCACCTTAATTGTTGATGAAAAAAAAGTGTAGGTAATGTAATGTATTTTCAGTGTTCACACCTTTTAAGGCGTAGTCATGTGGGTACCTACCTAATTGATAAGATTTATTCTCCACCGGGTAAGTACTAACGAAACGGGACAAGCAGGTTTTGCGCTGGTAAAGTTGCGGGACATCCTCAATTTATATTAATCGTCGCCGGTATGAGATGAGCGGGTTTAAAATGCGTAAAATTCAAAATACAATCGAGGGCCTCATTCAATAACTTTTTAAAATAAGAAAACATTTTGTACTCATTAAGTAGGTAAGTAGAAAAATTAACGGAAATTACGTTTCCGTTAATTACCCATAAGATAAGAAATTAATGCTTCCGCAGAGTAATTTGAGCACATTCCTAATCTTGTTTCGATCGACCATAACCTTTCCTAAGTCCAAGGCCGTAAAAAAAAAACAAATACATACTATCTCCGCGAGACGCTTTTCTGCATTATTTTGAACGTGCCCGTATCCAATCGCAGTGCGACCGTCGACACAGCGCATGCGCCGCGCGTACCGCGAAAATGGCCGGTGCGAACTTTACCCGCGAAACAGAAAAAATATTTGTCAAAAGTAAAAGTGAAAATTATTTTAGAAAATAAGTAATACCTATTTAATAATAATTGTTATTTCTACCAAAGATTTGTTCGTTTACAACTATGAAACGATTAAAATGTGCTCGCAATCGGATTGTTACAAAGTGATATTTGTAGTGATATTAGTTTTGGTACGGAATGCTGATTGTAGAAGTACTACGAATAAGTTTAGAAGGAACAGTGGAGTGCAAAATGCTTGGAGCCAGCATTTGCAAAGTGAGGAAAAAAACTCGACCATCAAGGAACAAGGCAGAGGATTTTTCGGTATGCTGAAATTCTTATTATTTAATTAGTTCAGGGACATAGTAGGAAAAAGACGACCTACTGACCAAAAAATGTAACGGCAACAGAGCTAAAATCTAAGCATGTTTACGAAGGCAGGCGCGTAATAAGCGACTTAATGATGTTCAAGATACGGCAAATGCATTCTCCAAAATGCAATCCAAATTAGATGTCTCTTCAACTGAAAAATCTAAGCCGTCGAAGCTTAAAAATACGACATTACTTTCAATAATTTGACAATTAATATAAAGTATATTACACTGTAAGCAAATACAGATAAATTCTATTCTCTTGTATAAATCCACATCTATCTTATAATATATTATTTAGTACCAAATATTATAGAGACGAACAGTTTATTTATTTTTTTGTTAAGCGGTAATCCTTGGAAGCTCTGGTTCGATTGTTCGATTGCAAAATCTTTCACTGATAAATACAAAGTTAACGTTAGGTTATTGCCGAGTGTCATAGGCTATGTTAATTTTTTACTTCTTAATGGACGAAGTCACAGGCAGAAACCAGTAGGTAATAGCATGGGTACCTACTGAATAAGGTATTTTCAACCCAGACGAGGCATTATTTCCTTTTAACTCGAAAAACCACTAGTGCAAACCCAGGGAGTCACATTAGTCACCTCATTACCTACAAGCACCATAACGACCCATCCCGTATGCCTACCCACATAACTTTCCAACTAAAGACGACACCAGACGTTTTTTCTTTTGTCCCGAATTCGCGAGGAACTTTAAAAGGCTATAATTTACCGGCGTTGTGTCCATGTCGTTGTTACTGGGCTAAAGGGTCAGTGTGATGGCCGCCCACTCGGTAGGACAAGGTTAATGGAAAAATATAAAGTGCGCGTCTTCCTTTTGGTGGAGTGGAGGAGAAAGCGGATTGGTCAATTGTTGGAGAATTTTTGGCTGTTTTTTATTGGCTTGATTTTGTTAGGATTATATAATTTCAGTTATAGCATGTCGAAAGTGACAATGGCGAAACTTTTAGGTCTACTTACAGCTATGATAAAAATGGCCTGTTTTCCCCGATGGGTTATGCAGAGGTGTACCAATGTACACCCACAGTTCGTCGGGATGTTTAGGTCCCATGTAATAGGAGGCGAGCCTATCTCCATGAACCGGGCACAAATCCTAACTTCGAGCTGCTACCTGAGAATTTCATAAAAAAAAATCTATAACACTTTATGTTTGACCTGAGAATCGAACCTAAGACCTCAAGCGTAGCAGTCGAGCTTGAGACCACTAGCGAGGTAGTAATCAGTTGGTGTATTCGTAAAAAGGGCAGAGCGTGAGGTGAGCTGTCTGCAATTTAGGAACACTTGGGATGGAAAGCTTACCTTTAATTCACTTTACCTTTTACGGTTTCACCACGAGATATTTTTACAGAATAGCACTGCGGATTTTGAAAATCATAAGCAAGAAACCACTCTCAATCTAGCATCTAGTAAAAGTTAGTCTTTCATAATAATTAGCTATTTTCCTCAACAAAACCTTAAAAAAACACACAGAGGCAAAATCCAGAAATTCGATATCTTCCTTAAGCATCGAAGAAGACGCGACTAAAACAAGTTACGTTTAAGTATCCAGTCACTCGATAATTTGTTATGACGCCTTGCAACTCGTAAACTTGTTTACAGACTCCCTTTACGGACTTTACAGGTTAACAATGTACTTAAACGGTGCCTTGAATATGTATGCGTTGTGCTGGGATATGCTAATATCGGTAAAACTTGCCAATTGCTAATGCAAAACCTATTCAATGCGCATTGCTTGCAATTGCAACAGGCGCAAAATTAAGTGGGAATCTCGTTTTGAATGTACAATCGCGGATGATTGCGGTGAACCACTTTGACCCTTACGCCCTTAGTAGTAAAGTTGAAATGTGATCAACCGACATTGCCCGCGGTTGTACCTACCCACCTAAATACGAACTTAAAGAAATGCGGTAGATTTTTATTTATTTATTTATTTATTTATTAAACTTTATGCACAAAATGTATAAAATACACCGTACAAAGGCGGACTTAATGCCTTTCTTAATGAGATTTTTGTGGATAGACAGAAAATTCATAGTACATAATGTGGACGATTGATGCTGACTCACTAACGACGATGATTAGAGGCATGCTGTTTTTATAAATCTTAGATGCATCATCTGCACATTCATTTAATTTCTAATTAATGTACCCGCTTACCTATACAATATATTCATATAGGTACATACCTAAATTTTTTTAAATCGTGGGAATAGAGCTTATTGCTCATTCTTCTCCATACGAAACTACCTTTTGAAAGGGCTAACTAGGTTCAGTTATTTATTATTGTAGGTAGGTGAGGTTTAAAACTGCTTTTTAATGGTGTTATTGAAATAAATAGTTTGAGTTTGAATTAAAACTTCCAAGCAACGATTGTTACTGAAATCTACTAATTTCTTTCAAAAATTCCAGTCAATCGTCAATCAATGGTGGTATAAAGATAAAAATCGTCCCCATATAAAATATAAACAGCATTCATTACATGCAAACATGTTTTATTTTATTGAATACTAGATAAAATTGGTTATGAAAGTAAAATTCCAAATTATACAAAATAGAATTAGATCGAGATAGTTTCGCTAGGCAATTTTACAGTACGGCACTTTCAAAAGTTTTCAAATCAATTCCAATGAGTTGCACTTGTGGGTAAGTAGGTACTCACTTCAGACGTAGAGTAATAATTATATTATTTTACTGAGAAAGGCGATTTCGTGGTACTTTTCGTAGGTTAATTAGTATGTAACTACATTGACTGCATAGCTTTAATTATTATTAATATAATACTATAGAGGCCTTCTATAAGTTTCGCAAACCTGGATTATTAAACTATTTTATTTAACTATATACCTGAAAAGTATTAGTTGAGTATATGTGCCTAAACGAAGATATACGTTTTAAATTCGGACTTCTCTTCTGAAATCCTTATGAAGAGTTATAAAACTTTTGCTTTTCTACTTCACACAGTATAGGTAAATAATAAACTATATTTCTTTGTAGGCTCCTACCTAATGTAAGCAGAATCAGTATGTATCTTATTTCTCCCCTAATCAGTATCGAGCGGTGCTGCCAATAAATCACGAAGTTAACAACAAATCCTATTGCCATAACTCACCGGCGCAACTGATACCAACTCGACCCGTTTCCCATCCAACATTACTATTCCCAACTCGTCTCAAAAGTCACACAAACAGACATAAAAAACCGAAACTGGCAAGTATCGAGGTTTCGGGGTTCTCCAACAAGGACATACCTGCCCATAAATACGCATTTTACCGAAAATGTATTGAAAACGACAAATAAATAATGTTGTAAAAGTTTGTCGTGGGATCGCATTATCGTGAAGCGCGGTTCGATCGCGATTAATCGTATCCTCATGAGTCAATTTGAAAGTTAGTATTTAAGTTTATTTTTAAGCTCTTGGTCAACTGTTTCAATGTGTTCATGTTAACCAAAGAACATGTCATTGTGTAGTGCATCTCATTTCTAGTGCAGATCAATTATGATTATTTGTTAAAAAAGTGCAAATCGATATTTAAAATATGTCGTTACATTTGGTAGAGAATAATGTAAATGAAAACAATCCCAGTTTTCATAATTGCCGCAATGCACCTTATCTACGTTATTTAACAGTTATACAGTGATTCTTGAACTAATATAATTTCATCGATTGAATTTTTGTCTATGCTGATATTGAATGCAGTCATTTACAGAGGTGATATAGAACCATGGTATACCTACAACCACGAAAGTGAAATTAATAATGTTCCATAAAAAATCCTGTCAGTAGGTTGGTATAAAATATCCATACCATACCATCACGCCTGTATTACCCGAAGGGTTAGGCAGAGGTGTACTACTGTACACCCACAGTTCGCCGGTATATTTTAGGTCCCATGTAACAGGGGGCGAGCCTATTGCCATTAACCGGGCACAAATCCAAACTCCGAGCTGCTACTGAGAATTTCATAGAAAAACCCAATAACACTTTTTGCTCGACCTGGTAATCGAACCCAGGACCTCTTGCGTAGCAGTCGTGTTTACAACCACTAGGCTAATGAGGCAGGTATAAAATATATCCTTCACAAAAATTAAGAAGATCCGGCGTCCAAAAATGTAAATGCTCAATATATTTTATGAATCGTCGCATGTTGGGACAGTAAACTGCGCAGATTATAAAATGTTGCGTACATTTTTATAATAATGCGACTCGGAAATAATGTGACTGCACCTTTAAATATTAAAAAAGGATTTATTTGGACTTCTGTTTTTAATGGATTGAGCTGCAATTTTACGATATTGTATGGCTTTTTAATATATTACTGTGGGCAGTATTGTGACCATATTTTAGCTCATAGCTTTCTTTACGATTAAATAATATTAAGTAGGTATATTAAAAGATCTTCATAAATGGACTTTTGGTAGATTATGAGAATATAAGTGGCATTTTATAGCCTGGAGTCATTAAAATCAGCATCGCATGACGTGCTGAAGAAGAATTGCTCTTAAATAAACTCGGTTTATTTGTTCAAGATCTTATCATTTAATCTATTAGCACTTTGGCAGAAGACGAGACTTGAATCAGGCTGAAGAAGCTGCACTTCTTTACTTAAACACTTTAGCTACATTACGGGTAGATGTAGACGCTAATATTATAGAAATAAGATAGATTATGCCAAAAAACGCACCAACGACTATTGCTATTCCAATGTAAGAATGAATTTCAACTAATATATAAATATGATTGTTTTAAGACTTCTTGCCTTGCTATCTCCGGACTCCTCGCCCGCTAGTCCTCCGCTGTTAGGTTAAAATATTTCCATCGCAATATGTTATGGAAATTGAAGGCCTAAGTAGTAAATAAATTCCACTGTTTAAGAGACTATTGTTAAGCCACTGTAATTGCAACAGTTATGATTCCTATATTGTAAAGGAATATATTGTTTGTCTATGAATACACTTGTCAACTAAAGCTCTTGATTTGAGACTTTTCTTGAAGAATATTTATTTGCCAGAAATATGGTCTGTTTAAAAAGGTGTTAATAATATTGCATAGTGCTACATAATGTTTTGACGGCATGCAAATTCAATATTTTGAAATTTAAATATCATATCAATTTCTATGTTACATAAGCTACTGCCTCAAATAATTACATGACTTCTGCTCTGAGTGGAGCGGAAGGTAGTGTCAGACTTATACTGACTAAAGGCTAGGGCCGCGGTGACTTTTTCGAACAAATTCCGCAACACAAGCTTTTGCCAGCGACTTCCTCCACATCAAAGTCACTAACACCACGAAACATAGCTTTTGACCCTCGACAATAACGTACCTACTTATTTCAAACAACAGAAACATTATTTACCGCTTCACAATTAAAAAGAAGCAAGTAAACTAATTTCAAAACGATCAATAGTTCATTAACAGTCTCCGTGGAGCTGTAAACTCTGCTGGCTTCATTTTTGCAATCAACTCGGAATTAGATTTACCTTTGCAGCTGAACTTGCTTGTCTGCCGGGGACTTAATAACTGCCAATTATAACTTTATTTATTTTATATTTGTTGAGTAAACTGGTAGTTTAGTTTTAATATAAACTAATATTATGCAGAGGTATGTGGTTCGACGGTAATAAAAGCAGTTGCTTGAGAAAAATATATAACTTTTTAGTACATACAATGACATGAATTCATAGCATTTTGAATTGTGGATGATGCCTATTTACGTACTAGCTTTTGCCCGCAATGTTACGTACATATACTCACGCCAGTATTCTCCAAAGGGTTAGGCAGTGATGTAACAATGTTCACCACATTGTTACACCACTACCTAACCCTTTGGAGAATACAGGCGTGATGGTATATTATGTGTGTGTGTTATATTTAAAATGTAGTCACAATATCATCTTAGCGACAATCAGTGTATAGCACAGTTCGCCAGTATATTTAGGTCCCATGTAATAGGGGGCGAGCCTGTTGCCTATAACCGAGCAAAAATCCTAACTCCGAGCAGCTTCTGAGAATTCCATAGAAAAATTCAATAACACTTTTTGTTTGACCTGGGAATCAAACCCAAGACCTCTAGCGTAGCAGTCGCGCATAGGACCACTAAGCCAACGAGGCATTTTTTATTTTTAATCTAAACTAATATTATGTAGAGATATGCGGTACGATGATAAATAGCTGCTGTATGAGAAATAATTATAACTACGTAGTACAATGACATACATTCACAACATTTTGAATTGTTTGTAAAAGATGGCCGTATTTACGTACCAGTTATTTATTTGCCTGCAATGTCGAATGCGTAAAATTTAGAATTAAACCAAAGTAATAAATTATTTAGAACATTAAAACGGGCTAAAAATCCCATGTGTTAACACTAGTTAAGCTAGATCAAGATCTACATAAATATGTCACCATTCAGCTAATTCCGTTCAGCCATTTAAGCGTTAAAGAGTAACAAACATCTGTCCATCTTCACCAACTATCGCGTTTACGTAAATAGCTATGGTAGTAGGAAGTAACTACACACAACAAAAGTACCTAATAACAGTTACACAAGTATTAACGGTATTTAAGGCTACATATTCATTATCATTGAGCCCTCTGATTACCAAAATACTCTAATTTGGACCGAGAAATAAGTAGCAATCACGGCATTGTTAGTATAGTATAAAGCGGTATTTTACATTATTCTTGTGAATGAATGCAAGAACATGATTTAAACAATTATACAATGAGTTTATCTTTCCTATCTTTAGGTTGTTACGCTTGCTATGCATCGCGGCTACGGTTTCACTGTTGTAAAAAATGTGTAACATTATAATTGTGTACTACGTTAGTTGAAGACGAAAGTTAAGCCAATTATATGTTTGAAGTATTTGTTCGTCGCGTTGTTTGTCGTGTTTGAGGACAACAATGAGTTTGATCAAATCTACTTAGATTAAGAATGTAACAGGTGTACAAAGATACTTAACATGTTCTTTCCTTCATTGCCATATTTTTAACCCCCGACCAAAAGAGGGGTGTGTCTGTCTGTGGCACCGTAGCTCCTAAACGGGTGAACCGATTTGAATGCGGTTTTTTTAAATATATATATTTGTAAGCAGGTTTCCTAGCGATGGTTCTTAATATGTTTTATCAAAATCGGTTTAACCTTTATTTCTCTTTCGGGTTACTTGAAATTTTAAATCTTATTAATTATTTTTTCTTCACCATACCTGGGAACGGGTACCTTCTATTGTTACGTTTATATTGACGATCAAAGTTTCAAGTTTAACATGTTTTACGAATAAATGTTTTACCCATTATGTTCTAACCAAACTTCAAATACCCCCATGACCCCTGCACGCACACTTAACCACAATGATTTGTATGCGTTACACGGTGACCAACACCATTTTTTCACACCGAAATTTATATACAACCGTGTCGTCACTTTATATCCAACTAGCTGTTGCCCGGGATTTCGTTCACGTGAATTTTCCTGTGGATCCCTAATGTTTTAGGATAATATTATAAATAGGTTATCCCAACTTCCTATAAGCCAAAGGTTTTTCAGAATCGTGGTTCCAACAACGATTAGCGCATTCAAACAAAAAACAAACTAACAAACAAACTAGTCAGCTTCATAATATTTGTGTTTTTATCAAACCGGCTTGTAATAATAACATAACAAACTAGTGGGTGACTTATTAACATAATCGAATGTTACCTAAGTTATATAAGCGAAGTCTCACAGAAATACGATATCATTACCGAGTCTGACCCTCTTGGAGAAAGGACAACCCAAATAGCGCGCGGAGAGTGAAAACTTTTACTAGACAATGTCGCAAATAATACTATTATATTGTTATTTTATAATAATATGCCCTACAGGGTCCATAATATCATATCTCAATTATAGATCTCAATTATACATATATTTACCACCTAAGAATAAATATGGAAAAGCAGTCAAGATATTGAGTACTTATTGAATAATTCGAACTTTGTAATCATGCATACTAAAATTTTAATGCAATAATTAATAACAATTATTATAGATAATATGAGCTTATTAGGTAAAACCAAAAGGCGCCCACACAATAATTAATCAATAATTAAATTAATTACGTCAATGTAATTCAATATACCAACTGGGTAATATTACTCCAGTAATAACTGTTCAATTTACGTTCTAAACTTAAAATAGAATTTAAATTAATCAGCGTTAAATATCCAAAGTCTCTTCTAAAAATGGACGTGATTTTGACATAGGTTGTTTGGGTTGGTAGGATCAACCCCAATTAATAGTAGCTACCATAAAAATATAATGGAATTTAGAACCAGATTCCGTAAGTCATTTTGTAACATATTTTTAATGATTGACATCAAAGTGTTGTAGTCTTCTATAAATAGTGTTCTATAAATACATCTTTCTGCTATTATAGCAACTTAAAAAACCCAACAAAACCAAGCATTCACTCTTAGAGAAATCCGACACCTAGTCAAAGCGCTTTCAGTAACTAGAAGCTGCAGTTTTAACAGCACTGTTAGTTTTCTCGGAAACTTTTCTTACAAGTAAAGTCAATAGAAAACTGTACAGCTTGTCACAGTAATTTCTTTAAGTTAGATTGCTAATTCCAATACGTACAGGTACCACTGTACCGGTTTCAAATCCAAGAACAGGCGGGTACGCAGGTAAAACTGAACTATTGGCCGATAAAAATCTGCGACGTTCATTGGCACTGAACCTACATTGAACGGTGTTGACTCAGGTCTGTCTACTCTCTATAGCAGGGGTTACCAAGCTTTTTTGAACTGCAACTCCCATACTCCCACATCGCAAATTGTTTTTTAAGATGCCCTTTTAATAGATGATTGTTGTGTGTAGCAGAGCAGACATTTAGATTATTTATAAACATACATAAACTCACGCCTTTTTCCCATGGGGGTAGGCTGAAACCACCGAGCGCCACCTGATACGATCGATACATACTCCTTTCGCCTCGTCCACGTTCATATATACGGTCATGCAAGCACGCCGGCTACGAGTACTGTGCATGCGACCTTTCTGAAGAGCTTCACTAATAAAGTCGGGATACTTTAATTATTGTTGTTTATTGAATTAAAACGAAAAATCTAAAGAATCTAATTTTAATTTTAATTGTATTGTAATGATAATTGTACTACAATTAATAAGAAGGACATCGCGTGCCCAAACATGGGTCATGACGCATCATGACCCATGTTTGGGAACCCCTGCTCTATAGTTTCAGTGAAACCGCAATTTCATGCCTTGAGGCTATACTTACACAGAATAGGTACACGCGATGCACTAAAATTTAATTAAAGATTACTGATTAAAAATTTAATGTGCTAAATCTTTTATCCTAAGAGCTAAAGAAAGTAATAGAGTCGCTATTATTCCTAAAAAAAAATCAGTACAAAACTTTTTCCTCATTCTCGTTGTTTGAATATTTCTAAGTAGAAAATGTTGGATATTTTTTGCATTGTCACGTTTCTATGCTCTTGTTCCTGTCCCAGTTTCCACAGCACAATACCTATCATGTAGTGAAAGTGCAAGGAGTGAGAGGTCACGTCATGAGGGACGCTTCAGTTTGGGCACTGGAATTACGCTATTTATTATGTATTTGTTGCATGATACCATATATTTTATCTTGATAAGTCAGACAGATCGACAAGCTTTTGTGGGATTTTGGCAGACAATTTTGCGATATTGTTAGTAGTGTAGCTATGTATACTTATAAAATCAAACTGAAGAGTTTATCTGTTTGTTTGTTTGTGTAAACGCGCTAATCTCTGGTAGTCTGTAGTCGGTAGTCTGTGTGTGTGTCTGTCGGTGTTTCTGTAAAAGTATTAAGCATTATTATGCAAGTGTTTGTTGTCCTAAAGAAATAAAAATAAATAAATATGTACCAATCGGTTTGAAAAGATTTTTTTTTATGATAGTCAGATTCATCAGAAATGGTATAGGCTACATAACATCACGCTACGACTTACGGGAGCAGACGTCACTTAACGCTGGTGAAAAAAACACACGCGAAGCTAGTTAACATTATAATTTAAGAAATCGACTAACAGGAAATATATTTTTTGCTTAACTATTAATTAATGTAACGCGGCATTATTTGAACGCGATACTTATGCTCGAACGTACCCGTAAGCGCGGGAGATCGCATACGCACCCCGCGCCCCCGCCACCGACAGTGGACGACTAGCCTCCGAGCGATCTATACGATTCGCCGCGAATACGCGAACCTAATTTTGTTTTACCGTTTTTTACCTGTTTTTGTTATGTTTATCGTGTACACCTGAGAATATATACCTTTTACTGAAATCGTGCGTCGAACTCATTGAAGAAGCTCCCAAAACGCCCTGAGAGAAACATACCTCCTTACAGTGTCGCCCAACTTGCGGGCACGATATCAGAGAAATAACTCAAAAGTGTTAATAAGTGCTACATACTGTTGTGCTTACACATACTGTGAACCTCATCCAACAGTGCATTTCACGAGAAATTGCTACAAACAGTGCAAAACTAGGCAACAAAATTCTGGGCGAGTCCATTCTCCGCGCCAAAAGTTTGTACCTACCGACGCCGACGCGACGCGCGGGCGAGTCGAAGTTACGTTCAAATATCGTGCAACGGATTGAGTACCTACCTACCTACGTTACGTGACTAGGTACTCACGTATTACCACCCTGAATATCATCACCTGAATATCGTAACCCGTGTTGATTGAGAGAAGAACAGACGAGCTAGTGCCCTGTTACTATGCCGATAACACGACGCGGTGCCAGAAGAGATGACGGGTCGGACTCCGACACGGACGCGGAACAAAACAGAACGGTAGTCTCATCACCGAACATCACCATGTCCGAAGACATGCTGCAGTCCCTTGTCTCCAGCATCACCAGGAGTCAAGCGGAAACGAACCGTATACTTATAGAAAGTATACTGGCGAATAGAGATACACCATGCGCTTCATCACTACGATTACCTGACACGCGTGATACACCGCGGCCATCGGGTAACTTCGCTAAGTGCACGGCGCGCTTCAACGGGTCATCGAAGAACGCGGAAGAACTCGAGGCATTCATTGATGCTATCGAGGTATACCGCGACTGCACCAACATCAGCGACGAGCACGCTCTACGGGGACTGCCGATGCTGCTGGTCGGCGAGGCCGCCGTCTGGTGGCAAGGTGTTAAGTCGTCGATAACATCGTGGGCCGACGCGCTGCAACGTCTTCGCGGAATGTACGGAGTGCCGCGACCGGGTTATAAAATCTTCCGTGACATTTTTTGTACCGAGCAAAATAGTGAACGTGCCGATGTATTTATATGTAAAGTGCGCGCTTTAATATCTAAATTACCGTATGTTGTACCGGAAGTCATGTTATTAGATATTGTTTACGGTTTATTGGATCGTAGAATAAGGAAGCGAGTGTCTCGCGACTCTGTGTACGAGCTGGAACAGCTGATCTCGAAGGCCAGGTTAGTCGAGGAGTCGTTGGCGGAGGTGAGTCCATCCCATATTATTAGTGCGAATAATAATAATAATGTAAACATTGCGAACTCCGCTGTTAACCCTCTCGCTGCCGCGCGGGAACGTTCGAGCACAATTATTCCGAACGTTAACCCTACGAATGCCGTAGGTGACCCCCGAATATTAGGTAAACATAGTGTTATGCCGTCTGAATCGCGCGACGCTTTAAATAGTAGCTCGAATTCGAAAAGTAGTGACCGGGAAAAGCGCGTTAGATTGAAGTGTAGTTATTGTAAACTTTTCGGGCATACTGTAGACGCTTGCCGCAATAAGAAGAAAGAGGTTAAGGTCACCGAGTCTTCTAATAGCTCGAGCATTGGTACCCAGTTGCGTTGTTACGGTTGTGGTCAGCTGGGAGTCGTACGGTCGAAGTGCAGTAACTGCAAAAGTGCATCGATCGAGTCGAATAAGTCGAGTAAATCGGATTTTTGTAGCGCTGATGCATCCGATAGCAACGATCCGCGGCCGTTAGTAGAAATTCAGGTCGTGAATCGCAATGGCGTGGCCATCTTAGACACGGGGGCCACACATTCTATCGCAGGCCCCATGCTGTACGATTTACTCATTAAAGCTGGCGTGGTTTTTAAAAAAACATCGCGTACTATAGGGCTTGCCGACGGATCACAGCAAGTATGTACTGCACTTGAGTGCAATACCGACGTCATATTAATGGGACGTACTATACCTACCCCGTTCATAGTATTACCGGACGCGCCGACTAGGACACTACTAGGGAGAGATTTTATTGTGAAGGCTAGTATCCTGTTGGATTTACCACAGAGCAGCTGGTGTTTCAACGACGAGCCACGGCGTTGGTATCCGTTTGTGACCAGTTTTAGCCTACCTGCTGGCGGCCAGATGGAGCTGATGAAAGCAGAAGCATCAAACCTCGTGTTGAGGGTTGATGAAGGCACTAAGCTAACGAATGATCAGAGAGTCCAACTGAACGCTTTCCTGCTGGAGAGGCCCGACCGCTTTGCAAAGAGGGGGCCCCCTACGGAATATGCGTCGCATCGGTTGAAGGTTGACCCTCATCAGGAACCCATCGCTTCACCACCTTACCGGATGTCTCCCAGTAAAAGAGCGATACTGGAACAGGAGTTGCAGAAGTTACTGGACGCTGACGTGATCGAAGAATGTGAATCTCCTTGGGCTGCCAACGTGGTCCTCGTGACGAAGAAAGATGGAGGAGTGCGGCTTTGTGTAGATTACAGGAAATTGAACTCTGTAACAGAGCCTGATCGCTATCCACTTCCACGCATCGAAGACGTTCTTCACGCAGCTAAGAACACCAGTTTTATGACGACCTGTGACCTCCAGTCAGGGTACTTTCAAATTTCTTTGGAACCGGACGATCGCGACAAAACAGCTTTTGTAAGCCCACTCGGTTGCTTTAGATTTAAAAGGATGCCTATGGGTTTGCGAAACTCAGGAGCTACTTTCCAGCGGCTTATGGATCGATTCAGATCGGGCAAGGAACTAGCAGATGTTTGCATGCTCACGTATTTAGATGACGTCATTGTCCTATCGGAATCGTTCCCAAAGCACCTGGAAGACCTAAAGGCTGTCTTCGACAGACTTAAGATGTACAACTTGCGCGTAAACCGTGAGAAAAGTTGTTTTGCTCGCGAGTCCGTGAAGTTTTTAGGCCACGTGATTGTACCGGGTGGGGTAAAGGCGGACCCTGATAAGACCGCTGCCATCGCCAACATGCCCCCTCCTGAGAACACGAGACACGTGAAGACCTTTTTGCAAACGTCAAGCTGGTTCCGGCGCTTCATTCCCAACTACGCCGATGTTGCCAGACCTTTGACGAATCTTCTCAAAAAGGACAGTAAATGGACATGGACCTCGCAGCAACAAGACGCCTTCAATTGCATCAAAGAGAAACTGATTTCCGCTCCGGTTTTACGTCAGGCTGACGAATCAATCCCGTTTACGCTGAGGACTGACAGCAGCGGGTATTGCCTCGGAGCAGTGCTGATGCAGGGGGAGGGTCCTGAGGAAAGACCAGTCGAATACGCAAGCCGTCTGTTGAATAATGCGGAGAGGAACTATAACACGACGGAAAGAGAAGCGTTAGCGGTAGTATGGGCCGTCACTAAGTTTCGCGCGTACATTGAAGGATCAGAGGTTGTGATTAAGAGCGACCACCAACCTCTGCGATGGCTTATGACTTTAAAGTCACCGAGCGGACGCTTAGCGAGATGGGCTCTTACTCTCCAGGCATATAACCTGCGCATAGAATATACACCCGGTAGGGCTAACGTTGTCGCCGATACTCTGTCGCGTCCACCTTGTGCAGAGGAAGCAGATTGCGACGTCCGTTACGCAGAAGTCGATTTTCCATCGAGAAGTCCCAAGGATGTCCGCGAGAACCAACTCAAGGATCCCGACGTGCGTAAGATCATCGAGGACCTGGAGTCAACCGACGAACCGTTTAGGGGGAGGAGTTGGTCGGACAGGGGATTTATTATGTCCGATGGCATACTATACAGATACGGACCGGATGAGTGTGAAGTAGAGACGGGATGTCTCGTCGTTCCGGAGCATGAACGCGGCAAAATCCTGGCGGAGTACCATGATGCACCGACGGCTGGACATTGCGGAGTGGAGCGCACCCTAGATCGTATGAAGTCAAAATACTACTGGCCTGGTATGCGGCAATCTATCATCGGATACCTAAAGAAATGCGTAGAATGTCAGAGGTACAAAGCCGATACCAGAAAACCAGCCGGATTACTACAGACACCTGCGACCAATCGCCGCTTTGAAGTCATCGCCGTGGACCTCTTCGGCCCTTTGCCGGAGACCGCTGATAAGAATAAGTGGATTCTTATCGTAGAAGACACGTGCTCTCGATGGGTAGAATTATTCGCCCTTCAGAACGCTACCAGCACAGACTGTTCCAAGATCCTGATCTCAGAGGTTTTCCTGAGATATGGAGTGCCCAGACGGATCTTGAGTGATAACGGGGTACAGTTCATTAGCGAAATCATGCAACAGGTTTGCCATACGTTCGGGATTACTCAGTCGCTATCACCCGTTTATCACCCGCAAGCGAACCCGGTAGAAAGGAAGAATCGTGATCTTAAACCGCAACTTGCTATTTTGGTTGGGAAAGACCACAGCACCTGGGACGCCCACTTGCCCGCGATTCGTTTCGCGATGAACTCGGCAGTGACAAGTAGCACCGGACATTCACCAGCGTACCTTACGTTCGGACGGGAGATACGTGCACCAGCCGATGTTATCACCGACATGCGTACTATTGTGGAAAGTGACAATGTCGTGACGAACCTTACCCCTTACCTTCGGAGGATGTCAACCGTGTTATTCGAAGCTAGGGAAGTACATGAGAAGGTTCAAGCTAATCAGAAGCGTTTTGCCGACGAGGGTCGTCGCCCCGCACCTGATTACTCTATAGGAGATCTGGTCCTCTTGAAGACCCAAGGGAGTAACGATACGACCCGCGGGCAAACACCTAAGTTCATACCGCGACGTGACGGACCTTATCGTATAAAGGAAGTTGCGAGTCCTACTACATACGTATTGAGTAGGATAAGTAGCGATGAAACTTTAGGTAGGTACCACGTCTCTCAGTTGACCCCATTCGTAGGTGACGTACTGCCAGCCCCGGTCAACGAAAAACGTAAGCGCGGGAGACCTAAGAGGTATCTTGACTGACCCAGTCGCGTGGGCGCATTGTCTAGGTCAGAGGGGGAGGATGTAACGCGGCATTATTTGAACGCGATACTTATGCTCGAACGTACCCGTAAGCGCGGGAGATCGCATACGCACCCCGCGCCCCCGCCACCGACAGTGGACGACTAGCCTCCGAGCGATCTATACGATTCGCCGCGAATACGCGAACCTAATTTTGTTTTACCGTTTTTTACCTGTTTTTGTTATGTTTATCGTGTACACCTGAGAATATATACCTTTTACTGAAATCGTGCGTCGAACTCATTGAAGAAGCTCCCAAAACGCCCTGAGAGAAACATACCTCCTTACATTAACAATTTAATTAGACACGTGTGACAAGTAAAGGATTATAATTATGGAGAAAAGTAGTCAAGTGTTTCCTAATGAGTGGTCGGCCTACTTAACTATAGGTACAGTAGCCTCTGGCAATAAGCCAGGTATTAATAAATGTTTATTTATTTAAATGTTGACCTGACTAACGAGGTTCTAAGATTGAATACAAGGCGTGTTGAAGAAATCATTACAATTTTCAATGAGAATGTATAGACAGTATCTTGAATTGGATACCTTCCCTGACCGTACCAGTTGATGGAACTGTCTATTAATAAAGACTAGCAACCTATTACTGCTGCCCTGTAACGAGCTGCAGGCTGTTTCTATTGGTCGAGAAGGCCAATTTAACTAATTAAAAACGTTTAAAAATATAGGTAGTTGCAATATCATCTTGGTGACAATCAAGTGACAAAAATGTAGGGAACTTAGTGGCATTTTTTTAGAAGATTAAGACATTAATAAGATCGTTCCTAAAATTAAGTAGAATTGCCTCCCTGATGACAATGGAGTAACTGGATCAGTTTCTGTTTACCTTTAGCCAGTAAAGTAATACGGTCTTTTAAAGCTTTTCACTTACACCAACAAAAACAGGTGTTAACAACACTTAAACTCTTCAAGGGAAAACGTTATAAAATCTTCAAGTGCCCATAAAAAATGATCAACGGATGAAACCGGTAGTGTGGCAAACGGCACACGGACTCATCTCACAAGTGTACCAGGTGAGTTGGCAGAACCTGTCTGTGGTATAATAATGTAGGAATGTTGCCACGGCCTTAACCACAAACAGGACAGGGTAAGGTAGACCACACCTGGAGGCACAGTGAGAGGAGGCAGCGGAGAGGGAAGTTGTGGAAGATGAATTGAATGATTGATGTTGTAATGTGATGAGAGAGAATCTAGAACGGGGAATTCATAAATAAGATTAGAATCTACTATAATAGTTGTGGTGATATGATTAGATAAGCAGCATGTTTCGTAGTTGGAATTCTCTGGATCTACACGTCATATCTGTCACTAGCATCAACCAATGACTTCGTCTGTGAAGAATTACATACATTATACAATGGAAATACTAAAACGGGATAAAAATTCTATAATGTGTGTTAAATTTCAGCTTAATCCGTTTAGCCGTTTTAAGAGTAACAAACCTACAAATTCCATCTACCCATCCTCGCATACTTTAGCCGTTAGCGTTTATAATTGTAGTAGAATTCATGAAAATTCTTTAAGTACTGTAAGTATGTTTTAAATGTGGATGGTAGAAGAAGATCGGGTAAAAATTTAGAAAAGAAAATATCTTGAGAAATGTTCACAGTTCATTATATAATGCACTAGCTTTTGCCCGCGACTTCGTCCGCGTGGATTAAATGTTCCCGTTCCCGGGGGATTTCCGAGATGAAAACTATCCTATGTCCTTTCTCGGGTCCCAGACTAGGTATATCTGTACCAAATTTCATTGAAATCGGTTCAGTGGTTTAGGCGTGAAGAAGAGACAGACAGACAGACAGAGTTACTTTCGCATTTATAATATTAGTAAGGATTATGCTCGTGACAAACTAGCGTATTTGTTGAAGTTAAACATATTTAACGCTTTGCTTAACGCAGTGTGCTCTCTACCTAAGGGCGAAGATGTCTCATGCATCGTTTCCATCCTTAATAAGGTACGTAATAGTTTCTACTAGGTTTTTCCATAAAATAAAGATAAAAATCCTAGATAAATTGCAGAAGATATACCTTTATTCAATTAGTTAGGGTGAAAGGCAGCAGTGCTCATTAAATGCCATACGTTTAGTACCTACCTTTATTAGCCGTCGGTTTATGATAGAATATATTTAGATGTACACATATTTTTATTACAACTTTATTCAAATTTTACCATTTATTTGGATTGTATGTACGAACTCAATAAAGTTAGTAACAGCAGACACTTTATGCTTTAGTCTGTTTTAAGGTCTAGTTAGTTGTCACCTAGTCAGGTCCAATATTATGTCTTTACTTGCTAGTAAAAATAGAGGTCTTCATGACTAAATAAGTTATTCAATCAATGAAAGTTACGCATCGCTGGCGATGGGTGTCCATCCATTTTCATATCGAGAGGCATAGAGGGATGCCTCTGAAAGCACCATAAAAGTGTTGGTCTTTGCTGTCTTCCGTATAAATAAATAAATTAATCTTCGACATTCGTTACGGATAGTTAGAAGTCTGACAACCAGTCTTACCGAGGGGTATTGTGTTACCTAGTTACTGAGTTATTAAATAGGCAGTCGTTTTATGTAAAACACTGAAATCTGACCGCAACATAATTGGAGTTAAAAGGTTAGAAAGATGACTCAATAATAACAGCAGAGAGTACTTCTTCTAACATTGAAGAACGATCGCAATCTTATCTCATTGTCAAAAATGCCTCTAATTTACCGAAATCTTTTGACATTGATTGTCGCTAAGATGACCTTGCGTGCTGTTAGTTTAAACGTGGAATACAACTTTAAATGGCGTGGACAATTAAATAAGGCCGTCTACAGACATTCGTAGATTTAAAAAAAATGGTAAATTACATGGGACCTAAATATACCGGCGAACTGTGGGTGTACCTAAATCGGTGCACCTCTGCCTAACCCTTCGGGGAATACAGGCGTGATGGTATTTTTATTATGGTAAATTACACAGGTATACTCGTATAATTATCATTTACCATTAAAGATACGTAATTGGGTTTCAAGCTCAGTGTGTGATAATTACTACGCTCCCGTATTTCTACGCGATGATCTAGCAACTAGAATAATTATCCGTCGTTAACTAACTTGTCATTACGAGTCACTACATTAGTGATTGTACGCATAAATCGTCAGCCATATCTAGTAAACAATATTAGGTATTATTGAGTATACACGGGGTCCGCTAGGGCCAGTGCCTGCAAGGGTTACAGAATTTATTTGAAAGAGTCACCGCGCCTGTGGAACGCAAAGGACATTTGGAGGAACACGGATTGGTTTTAGTAAGTATGAGTCTGACAAGGGAGTTTAAGACTCTTATTTACTAAAACTCCCTCATTTCGCACAGAACAGTCAAAAGGAGAGAAGTCATTTGATGATTTCCTATCCTTAAAAAAAAGGTATTACTAAACATAATAGTAATAGTTACTAGAATTGCCCCACAGATCTTCAGTAATACGTTTCGACTCTTCTAATAATAATTATGTTTCACATCATCAATCTTCATCAAACTTAATCTAAAACGAATGAAATTGGTCAACTATGATTGACAGGAACATCACTATTTCAACTTTCTAACCACAAGATAAGAGCAGGAAGTCAAGTCTTAAGTACACTTATACACAACTTTTTCCTTATAAATGTCGACAGAGAAATAACCCGACCCACATTTTCCGTCGATTTGAAAAACTTTTTGGAGACCAGCTGTTGTAGTTGGATTTTATAGGGTGACATTATTTTTATTTTTATTTAGTCGAACACTTAAAATACCGGTAAAGCGATGGTGTAGAATAGTTGAAAAAGGGCAAGATGTGTTTGTAAATATTATTATTCTTCCGACTGTTTTTTTTTCCAGAGATACATACACACACCAGAGGTGCACACCCTTTTCCTATACCCTCAAATCAAATGGGCCGGCAATCATACAGGACCGGGGTGAGAACAGGCAACCAAAGCTTTTACGTGTTTTTCAAGGCGACACACTACTAACTCCGTGATGTTACAGAGAAATTTATATTAGAAAAGCCTATTAGAATAGAAATTGTCCTACCTGAAAATTAAACCCAGGACGGCTTTTTAATAGAAGGACGGTCAATTTAACTGTTTAGATTTTTTTCTCATTAGGCTTTATTATTTTAAATCGTTTGTTATTTATTTGTTTTTTTTTTTGTATTTAAAAACTTGACCTATCATCACAGCACATAGTGGCAACTTCTCGGTAATGTTGTGCCGGCAAACTATGTTGATAAACCCCACCTCGGTCACGTCTGCATAGGACGTGTCTTACGTGTCATTGCATTGAGCCCTTCGCCCAAAAGGGTGCCATGTAGATATACTTCTACTGGCATTTATTTATTCCGTTCAAAGTGGAATACACCGAGGCGGAAAAAATTGGTAAAATGGACGCGGAACTTCCTGGGGAAGACTCCCGTAACGCTAATTAGACTATATAACTACCTCTTCTTTGAGGTATGTTAAGTTGTTGTGAAAAATATCAAGCTTGGTAATGATTCGAATGACGGGCCTGTTGGTCTAGTGCAGCCTTTCCCAAAGTGGGCGATAACGCCCCCTTGTGGGCGCTGCAGGCCTAAAGGGGGGCGGTAAGAGACCCAGAGAAAAAATGGGGGCGTTGTGTAGAGGCTTGGGGGGCGATTTGTAATTTCATCTAGCTAGGAGGACACCTAGACACCCATAGAAGGGAAGTACGCGGAAGGCGTTGTTTGCTTGATTTTAGTAGAGGATCCCCCCCGTCATGACTAATTTCTAAACGGTTACGGAAAAAGGGGGGCGCTGAAAAATAATTTATTCTGAAAGTGGGCAGTAGACACAATAAGTTTGGGAACCTCTGGTCTAGTGGTAAGCGGCCCTGACTGCTAAGCCGGAGGTCGTGGGTTCGATTCCCACCCAGGACAAACTTTGTGTGATGAGCATGATTGTTAGTTCTGTGTCTGGGTGTGATTTATCTATAATATGTATGTATTTATAAATTTTATAAGTTTGTATATCAGTTGTCTGGTTACCATAACACAAGCTCTGCTTAGCTTGGGATCAGATAGCCGTGTGTGAGTTGTCCCAAGATACTTACTTACTTATTCTAGACGTCTTGGAAGTCTAAAATCATCAGTTGTCTGCGGTACATCAGTCAAGTCAAGTTAAGTCAAGTCAAATCATTTATTTCAACTAGGTCATTAAAAGGCACTTTTGAACGTCATTACATAAAAAATCATTAATATTGAATCTAGTTGCCCATTCCAAAAGGTAGTTTCGTATGGAGAAAAACGGGCAAGAAACTCCATACATACTCTTTTAAATAACAATGTATTATAATAAGTTGTATAGTTACATTCATTCCATAAAAAAATATATAAATGTCAAAACGATCTATCAAAAATAAAAAGTCACTAAAAGTACTACCTACAATACGTACTCAGTGCTACAAATTAGAAATGAAAGCTAAATTAATTATATTATTTAACGCCAATATAGGCCTTTGCCCAGCAGTGGGACAGTACGGGCTAAACAAAAAAAAAAAAAAAAAACGCCAATATTGTGATCGTAGATGATTACTTCTAACATTTCAAAGACAACGAATCAGTGTGTGAGTCAAACTCAAATGTAGAATTAATGTCGAGGAGAAAAACAATTATTGGTCAAAACAAATTAGTTTTATGATTAAACTAGCTGTGCCCCGCGGTTTCACCCGCGTTACGTTAGGATTTTGGTTACTTTTCCGTTCCTGTGGCTCATAGTGCGATGTTATGTAGCGTATAATCTGTTATTCTGAGGTACAGGCTACGGAATGTCACGCAGAGTCATTATTTTGCTGCGAAGTTATTTTAAAACTGTAATATCTCCTAAGATATTTATTGAAATTAAATGATGTAAAGGGCAATTTTATTCAAAATTAAACACTTGTGATGAATAACGTATTTATGTTGATAAGGATTAATACTATGTTCATATAAACACCTCCGCAAATAATGCATTATTTTAAAACAAATTTTCTGACTATAAAAATGGCTATACTGAGTCAACCTTTAAAGTTAGGCATATACTATCACGGACTTTTTTTTAGTATATTTTAAGAAGAACAATTCTCTCATACATTATTTTTGCGTAACCTTAACTGTTTACGCAGCGCACGCAACAAAAGCCCTCGAAAAGAATATTTTTTCCCCGTTTTTGCCACATTTTTCATTGATACTCCGCTCCAATTGGTCGTAGCGTGATGTTATATAGCCTATAGCACTCACGAATAATGTAGCTTTCTACCAGTGAAACAATTTTTAAAATCGGTTCACTACTTCCGGAGATTACCCCCTACATACAAACTTACAAACAAATTCTACCTCTTTATAATATTAGTATAGAAGTATAGATAAGCAACCAGTTGATTTTGTCAAGACTTGAAATTGTCCTATGGAGCAAGACCAGCATGTTTCCAAGCATTATTATCTTGAATATAATCCTCTAACTTGTAGTATGCTTGTTTACAAAGTGTGTTTTAATACAATTTTTAAATTTTCTTTCATTTAATTTTAATATATCACTAGGTATTTTATTGTAACATTTAACACAGTACCCCATGAAAGATGAGTGCACTTTGGACAATCTAAAAAATGGTTGAGCTAATTTGTCCTTATTTCTAGTATTAAAATTATGTCTATCACTTATTTATCAGTAAACTAAAGTACCGAATGTCGCTGTTTACTTATTTCGACTTAGGTATGGTCGCGACCCTGTTGGGGGTGACCACACGGTGACCCCTTAGTACCGGTCGGGGGGGTCTAAATTACACAATAAAAAGATACGATAGACTTTTTCGAACCATTCGAAAAGATATAGATATTGAGATAAAAGATATCGAAAAAAAAAAACAAAAAAGACATCATTATTTATTCTTCCTTCTGCTTGAAGGTTTGGATATAAATGTTTTCAACAAGAACATTATGTGATACAATTATCCGGCCATCAAAATCTCAATACTGAACACTCAGCCATTTATTGCATTTCACAATGTACACCCTATTTCTATAAAGCTTTAAATAAATTGATTCGATTTTCAGATTGCCATAGACAAGTACTGCTATCAAAGGTTTACGATTATAAAGTCTATCAGTTATTAAGAGGGTTTACGCCGGCGGCGCGCCGTCCACGCGCTATTTGCCTCAAAATCAATGATTTTCAAACCTGTTAATACCCATTAATAACTTATCGTACAAACATGCAATTTGCGAATAATATTAGGAAATTTTGTCTTCTAGAGGACGTGAGAGGTATTTTTAAAATTAAATAGCATGCTTGTAAATTATATTAAGATAACTAAAGTGAGATTTGCGTATTTTACGTTCAGAGTCAATTTCGAAGCCGTTAATCTCTAAAAATTGCTGATAGAATCAATAAACAAAAATATTTGCTAATTGGTAATATCCTTAATAATTTTTTTGTCAAGACAGATTTTCTGATTTAGTTTACTTTGTACGGAAAATAAAATCAAAACAATGTCTAATTATTAAGAAATTACATGTAGATAAAATGATCTTTTTCAACGTTTTGACTTGCATTTATCATTATAATATTAGCACATTCTAATAGAAGAACATCTCTTTTAAAACTTACAATTCAAAATTTTCGTGTGATTAGCTTTATAATTTTTTAATAAATATTTTAAAACTACTATAAATTTGGGCGCGCGGCCGGTAGCCAGTTCAGAATTGGATTGAATTGCCTACCGGCCGCGCGCCTCAATTTATAGTAGTTTTAAAATATTTATTAAAAATTTATAAAGCTAATCACACAAAAATTTTGAATTGTAAGTTTTAAAAGAGATGTTCTTCTATTAGAATGTGCTATTATTATAATGATAAATGCAAGTTAAAACGTTGAAAAAGATCATTTTATCTACGTGTAATTTCTTAATAATTAGACATTGTTTTGATTTTATTTTCCGTACAAAGTAAACTAAATCAGAAAATCTGTCTTGACAAAAAAATTATTAAGGATATTACCAATTAGCAAATATTTTTGTTTATTGATTCTATCAGCAATTTTTGGAGATTAACGGCTTCGAAATTGACTCTGAACGTAAAATACGCAAATCTCACTTTAGTTATCTTAATATAATTTACAAGCATGCTATTTAATTTTAAAAAAACCTCTCACGTCCTCTAGAAGACAAAATTTCCTAATATTATTCGCAAATTGCATGTTTGTACGATAAGTAATTAATGGGTATTAACAGGTTTGAAAATCATTGATTTTGAGGCAAATAGCGCGTGGACGGCGCGCCGCCGGCGTAAACCCTCTTAACGATGTTTCATCGATTCGAGTCCTGCGAGACATTCTTGTGGCTCTACTCAGATATTCTATTAACTTGGTTATGTGCCTTTTATATCTGGCGATCCGATCAGTCGTATGCGTATGTTTTAGTGGATACGACCGATATCCGTAAGAAATATTATTTACTATGTAATAGTATGTAATATAGAGGTATGTGTAATGAGAAAGAGGAAGCTACAAGTCTGGTCTCTCAAGAAAAGGGAACAATAATTAAAACAAAACATAACAACCGGTGTTATCGGTAGGTGATAATTTACGAAATATTGTAAACCGTTTTTTTTAAAGAGGGAGTATGGTGTTATGTACTTGCACATTCGTCTTCATAAGAAACTACCTTTTAGAATAGACAACCAGATTATGTAATGACGTTCAAAAATGCATTTGTTGTAACCATCTGTTCCAATAAATAAGCAGAGAACCCAAAGACCAAAGACAAAATAAGAAACGTGTCCCTAAAAATCGTACCGCAGCGTATAAAAACAATTATTATAATAATTAAATCAAAAGTGATTTGGAGCATCGAAACCCGAAGACATAATTACAGCGATCCGTTCTTATGTTCTTGTTAATTCTACTCCCAGTATTTATAATCGGATTAGCGGTATCTTTGAAACTAACTTTGCGGTTTTCACTTGGTATTACCGCAATAGCTCTTAGGACGTAATTGCCTGAGGATCGTGTAATTGTATCAAAAAAGGCCAACGAGAGATTCGGTGTTGATAGCGAGTAATATTTTTAGTAGCAGAATGTTTTATCTTTTATTTATTTATTTATTGATTAATAAATACAAACTTAAAATCTTATAAATTAGAAAAATAGTCTCCAAAACCATCTAGACGGTTTGTCCGCGCGAATTTCTTACGGATCTCTATAATTTTTAATACAAAATATTGTCAATTTGTTTAAGGTATAAAGTAGCTTCCTCTCGGTGAACGAATTTTCAGAATCGGACCAGTAGTTTCGGAGATGAGCGCGTTCAAATAAGCAAACTCTTCAGCTTTATAATATTACTAACTTCTGCTCACGACTTCGTCCGCGTGGATATTTTCTCCCGTGTTAAGTAACGTCTTTGGTTACTGCTCCGCTCCCGTGTTTCATAGCGTGAGGTTATAAAGTTTGAGACACTCACAAATAACGGTTTTCTATAGGTAAAAGAATTTTCAGATCATTAGAAGCAGAGATAACCTTCTACAACTTCACAAACTCAAATCAAATCAAATCAAAGCATTTATTTCAATTAGACCATTTACAGGCACTTTTGAATTGTCAAGAAGTTACAGTTTAAAATTGAAGCTAGTTGCTCGTTCCAAAACGTAGGTCTCTATGGAGAAGAACGAGCAAGAAACTCCATGGACACTCTTTTCCTTCCATTTGGTTTTTACAACTCACAAACCTTACCTCTTTATAATATTAGTATATAGGTCTATAGCTATTTTTCTTACAGTACTTATGTGTGGGTAGACAGATGTCTGTGGCTGAAGAAAGGCCCGCCTAAAATCCACCATAACTAATGATCTTGGCAGATAATCCTGTAATCACCTTCCTTAGGGAGCGCATTTTTTGGTGGGCTTGCCTTTTTTGTGAGGATGGGGAAAAAACATTATGTTATTTACACATTTTCTTAAAAAAAGGGGATTAAAAATCTCATGTTTTTGTTGTATATAGTCAGGTTTTCTCCTTCCATTCATTTTAATGAGAGTGAGTGTTTTATTTGGATGATATTAAACTATAGCTTCTATTCGCAACTTTGTTCAAGTGGATCAAGTAGGTCTAAGTTGTAACGAGATACCAAGTTTTAGCCTCTTAGGTCAAGTAGTTTTCCAGATTTTTGTGTTCACTCTGTGAGTAAATGAGTGGCATTTTACTTTTATTTATTCAGCTTGAATATTAATCTGGTTATCATCAAAGAGGAATTATTTCTATAGATAAACATTATTAAATATTTACAGGCTTAAAATTAGATAGCATAAAAAAAAACATTAATAATAACAAAAAACCACCCACAAGGCGGATAGACGCCCTGATTAAGACCACAGGGAGAAGCTGGATGCATGCCGCTTCCAACCAGTCCTTTTGGAAATGTATGGGGAAGCCCCATGTCCAGCAGTGAACATCCTGCGGCTGTTACGATGATGGATAACAATAAAAAAGAAACTAAAACTATATAGTATCAAAAAAAATCCTCCATATCGCCGTCAACTGCAAATAAGAAATCAAATCAAAGAGCACACTTAGTGTTTCATTATTGAATCAAGTTGAATGTTCTCCTACGGCGGAGTTGCAACCCGTCGTCAGCACGCTCTGCACTTTTCCAGTAATAATACATGGCGACTCGTACGTCAGGTATTACGTGCTTTGCTATTAATGTCGCTCGGGGCGAACCTCGGCGTAGTCTACAGCTGTGCTTCCCAAAGTTAACTGGACTGTGGACCCTTGTGACCAAAACTTTTGAATTTGGAACTAACTTCTTGGCTGTTTTATAGAAAAAACCGAGCATCTTTACAAAGCATAAAACACAGTGCTTCCCGCCGTCTGTATGTTTAGATGTTTTGAACTATGTAACGGATTTTAATGCGTTTTTATCAATAGATAGAGTGATTCGAGATGAAGGTTGTTACGGTACGACCAGCGGGAGCGGAGCAGTAACGAAACACGTAAAGGTACGCGGGTGACACCGCGGGGTTTATAGTAACTAGTTAGAGTAAGCAGACTTTTTCTGGGTAAGCTCACTTCATGATTGACTTTGTTTTTGTCGCCGCTGATCTAGACTAGAGTCAAGAGCATAATAATAATCGTTTATTTGTAAAACATAGGTAATCATTACATGCAAGATCTTATAAATTAGGTAGTGCGCTATGTTTTGCCGATTGGCATACAAATTATATAATAAAGCAAAATTATAGTAAGTATACCCATAGCAAAAAAAAATAAAAACATATTTGAATGACAGTCTGACCAAATAATTAAAAAACAATTTCAGTTACATTTATGCCTAATTATAATGAGAAAGATGTATTTCGATTCAGTTTTTTCGTTATTGTCAAACTATTTTATTCAGGACCCATCCAATATTCACTCGTGGCATAGCGGAGAGTTCCCTAGTTTGGGAAATGCTGGTCTAGTTTTACTATACGCTTTGAGGAGTAAAATTATGCAGCGACTGAGCTTCTACCGACTGCGAATGATAAGTAGAATGCTTAGCTCGTATTTTAGAGATTTTCTTTAAAAATATCTATAAAAATTTTGTCATTTGGTTATAGCTCCGTGAACATTCTCCACTTTTGGCATGTGTTACGTTCAATCACAGACAAGTAATTAAGGAATATTATATGAAAATAAATTAAAAATTATAATCATATTTGTTTACCCATTTCCTAACATTTTGGGATTAATTTCCAGTCCAACCGGATGTAGCTGAACACCAGTATTTTACATGGAGCAACTGCTTATCTGACCTCCACAACACAGTTACTAGGCAACACGACACCTCTTGCTAAGACTGGTTGCCAGTCTTTCAGATTTCTGACTACCCGTAACGAATTTCAAAAATAATAATTCTAAGAAAAAAAAGTTGTCAAGCAGATTTTATTCCAAAATTATTTCAGCAAAATAAATATCCAACCGAATTTATGCTCGTGAAAATATCAAAGCTCTTTTACCAAACATGACATATTGACGTCACCTTTATCTTCGTATTCAGGTCATTAGACACGCCACATTTTATTGGGAACGTGTGCTTTTACTCCTCAAGTGTATTATTTATCCATTATCTACAGGGTGGCCCATGAAATGACGTTAAATATAAACATTTTGTTAACCTGTCTCCATGAAAAAAAAAACGTTTTTTTTTCATGTGTTGGAATTCTTAGCAGTTTATTGTTAGGATTAGTCGCCGGTCAATGGAAAAAGTCAACATACCGGCGAAATGTGGTACATTAGTACACCTCTGCCTAACCCTTCGGGGAATACAGGCGTGATGGTATGTATGCTGTCTCCATGTACGTTTTCCCAAAACACCTCTATGTATTATCAGTTAAACATTTTTATTGGAATATTCTCATCTGATTTCAATTCTTTTTTATTAGGTTCTCACATAGACAACACGGAGCAGGCACCGCGAATGGTTTGCATATTTTGTCACGTAAACGTTTTATAAAGATTTCAAATAAGTACCTGCTTTTATTGTTACTACTCGTATGTTGGGAATATCTACGTCAGGGCATAAATTCCTTTGCCCTCCAAAAAGAGTTATGAACGAAAATAACCTTAACTAAACTTCACACATGTATTTTAAAAGAGTAGGTATGGAATTTCTTGGTCATTTCTTTCCAGAAGCTACTTTTTGGAAGGGGCGACAAGATTTAATTCTTTTTCCTTGAAATATTTATTTCTGTTAATTTTTGCCCCACACCAGGAATTTCTTTTGTATTGCGAGTGCGTTTACATACATCTAAACTCACATACATAAACAACCAGACCAGATTTGACTTTGACTTTGACCCAAACTTCAAACAAATCAAACAATTTCCCTATTTCCTCGGTAGCTCTTGGATCCATCACATCAGCACCATTCAATATGCAATACATTTACGATGAGCTCCGTAATGGAATCCTTCACTTTGAAGTGAAGGGACTCGGTTTAAATTCAAATTTATTTTTATGTTATACCGTGGTCATCGGACCGTCGCCTATCGTCTACGGCTTGTGGGTTTTGATGCTGATCTGTGTTTATTATGGAGATAGGTTTATCTAAGATAGAATTTTACTAGTGTAGGTATCTTCTTTGGGAATATCGAAATTCTGGCTTTGAACTTTTCTAGATGAGTCAGTGGTTATTACAAAAATATAAATTGGGCAGAAGTCATTTTCAAAGTCGCATACAAAGCATTTAATTCAATTAAGCCATTTACAGGCACTTGAATTGTCAAGGATAGTCAGAAAGCAACTCCACTAGCACTCTTTTCAAAATTATTTTACAAAATACTGGTAACATTATTCATGTTGCTTATATAATTAGGCATTATTGTTCGAAATCTTACTTCATTTATCCATTTCTTTGCTTACACTAAAGCTACGCTGAAAAAACAGCATAGTGACCATAATAAGCTGTGACCGGCAAAATGACCGAGATCCATTCGATTAAAAAAAGTAAATAAAAAAGCCAAATGCTTTTAACATATCTTTCAACGAGTAAACGGACTATAATTTAAACCACCTGCCACTTCAAATTATAATGGCTAAAGGTTTGATAGAAGGTAAAAGTGACGAGCATAACACGAGCAAGCATGTCGCAGTGAAAGTGATTCAGAGCAGACGCCCTAGTGAGGTCGGGAAATAAGAAAAAGTCTTGTTAACATGCTGCTTGGTTCCGTAGTTTTCTGAGTGGGCGAGTTATTTACATATGTACCTACGTGGTAAAGTTTAATTGTTACAGTACCCGAACAAAAGGTATTAGAAAACAACTCGTTGGCGTGCTATAATTAAATAAATAAATGGATATACCAATAATGTCATACCATCATGCCTGTATTGCCCGAAGGGTTAGGTAGAAGTAACAATGTACACCCATTGTCTGCCGTTGTTTAGATCCCATGTAATAATATGCCATTAACCGGGCACAAATCCGTACTCCGAGAAGCTACTGTGAACCATATTACACTTTGCTCGACCTCGGAATCGAACCCAAGACCTCTAGCGTAGCAGTCGCGCTTAATACCACTAGGCTAACGAGGCAGCAGTGTTACCCCTGATCCGTGGACCAGCGTCTGCAAAAGGTATTTTTAATCAACATTTTCTTAACCGGAATTCGATAACATATGCCAAGTACATCCTCTCTAATACAAACATAACGCATTTGCCAAAGCTTTCAAGTTATCACAACCAGATTGACAGTGTAATTATCTAATCCCTGTTGAGTTTGACAGAGATAAGACGTCAAACTAAGCCGTACTTAATTACTGGTCGTAGGGTCCTATGATAACGTTGTAACCTTCAAGCATGAAAGTTTAAGAGCAGTTAATTAAAAAAGTTTAGGGATCAGCTTTGGAAAAATTGCTGTCCGCAATATGTAAGCTTGTATGCTTAAAGGGTCGGGCTTCCAATTAAATCCGTTACGCAATTCATAACTTTTATAACCTTTTTGAACGAGGGATTTAGTGTTGGGAGTTGGGCAATGGAACAGTGGATTATGGATTGTTTTCGATATTGAGTTGTGATAGTCGACTGTCGTGTTATAAAGTTGTTAGTCTGTAATTAAATAACCTAATTAATGCAGTGATGTGTTATCTCGTTTTTTTTCTATACATTATTAATTAACAGTGCATTCTGTTGCGTTTACTAAATGAGTCGTTGATTACTTAGATTTATTAGAAAGGTCATCGAATCTATTCTAATATTATAAATGCGAATGTAACTCTGTCTGTCTATCTGTCTCATATGTTTTCACGAATGAACCACTAAACCGATATTGATGAGTACGGGGTAAGTTTAAGTAAGCTACTTTTTTTTCCGCGATAACTAACATTTGCACTGACGAAGTCGTGGTTACCTGAAAGGTCGATATCGGATTGGTTATTTATTAAATAAGTTGTGCATTTTAGACCTTATTTCCTATCATTTTATAGAACTAGGCACTCCAAATATTAACAACATTTGTTTTAGCTACAGAATAATATTATTAAATCCAAACACAACGCTCCTTTGACTTGCAAATTGCGATCTTATGCCTAAGTTGTTCCCTCGCTGTTCAAGGGTTATTCACTATTTACAGTGTGTAAACAAACACGGTGTAGACACACGCCACACTGAATGCACAATGTTCCCTCCGTCGGACATGACTTTGAGGAGAACATGCTCTTAGATTAGTTGAGATGACAATCACTTTGATGCACAGTTTGCTAAGCTTTGTTACGCTAAGCTAACATCGTGTCACGTTGTTGTGTGATACGTGGTTTATTGTTGCTGCTGCGAAGTGCAAACGGGATATATAGACACTAAACATATCATCACGCCTGTATTCCCTGAAGGGTTAGGCAGAGGTGCCACCAATGTACACCCACAGTTCGCCGAAATGCTTTTAAGTTCTATGTAAATAGGGGGTGAGCCTATTGACATTAACCGGGTATAAATCCTAACTCCGAGCTGCTACTGAAAATTTCAAAGAAAAACCCAATCACACTAGGAATCGAACCCATATATGGGGTTATACTATATGTATAGAGTAGGTATGATTTAAAAAATATTTAGAAGCGCTTGTTATATCT
The DNA here is from genome assembly GCA_932526535.1 of Caradrina clavipalpis. Lineage (NCBI taxonomy): Eukaryota > Metazoa > Arthropoda > Insecta > Lepidoptera > Noctuidae > Caradrina > Caradrina clavipalpis. The sequence goes on along the minus strand of OW052104.1, from coordinate 14,535,573 downwards.
TCTCTGGGAGGTTTTACAGATATTTAATACACTAAATAAAATCAAGGAATGTATCAAGAAAACGCCTAAAGAACTATTGCAGTGGAGTAAGACAACAAATAAATTAGGTTCCCTACAAGAATCTCTATACTATTGTTAACTCTGTGGTACCCTACTAGATCAAGTACTTATAGATCATGCGTTCAAGTGCAATGTCAGACACTTTCAGCGCGTGACACGCATTAAATCTATACGGGGTATCAACGCGATAAGGTTTATCACAGTATTAAGGTTAATAATAAGCTTCAACCTAACCCGCGCTCAGCAGAGCGTCATCGCCACGCATCAAATGTGAGAACTTAGCCTTAATTTCAAGAGGTAATACAGCTATGATTATACCAAGTATGAAAAAAAATTGCTCGCTTGATGTTCTAAAAATGGCGAGCAATCTTTTCTGCACTAATATTATGAAGAGGAAAGATTTGTATTTTTGTATACGAAATACGCCATCAATACGCCATCACGCCTGTGTTCCCCGAAGGGTTAGGCAGAGGTGTACCAATGTACCACCCACAGTTCGCCGGTATATTTAGGTCCCATGTAATAGGGGGCGAGCCTATTGCCATTAACCAAGCACAATTCCGAACTCCGAGCTGCTACTGAGAATTTCATAGAAAAACCCAATGACAGTTTTTGCTCGACCTGGGAATCGAACCCAGGACCTCTAGCGTAGCAGTCGTGCTTAGGACCACTAGGCCAACGAGGCAGTCGAGGCAGTATACGAATAAACTTAAAAACTAATAAATCGAGTTCAAAATTTGTTTTTCCGTAAGAAATCTACATTATCATTGAGTAACATAGGCTATATTACATCACGCTAACGCTACGATCCATGAGAGCAGAGCAGTAACCAAAGACGTAACTTTACGCGGGTAAAATAAGCCACGCGGATGAATAAATAATAAATAAATAAATAAATAAATATCTTGGGACAACTCACACACGGCTATCTGATCCCAAGCTAAGCAGAGCTTGTGTTATGGTAACCAGACAACTGATATACATACTTATATAATTTTATAAATACATACATATTATAGATAAATCACACCTAGACACAGAACAAACAATCATGCTCATCACACAAAGTTTGTCCTGGGTGGGAATCGAACCCACGACCTCCGGCTTAGCAGTCAGGGCCACTAACCACTAGACCAACAGGCCCGTCAAATGAAGTCGCGTGTTTTGTTACTGCTCCGCTCTCGTGTGTCCTAGCGTGTTGTTAAATAGCCTATGTTACTCAGGAATAATGCAGCTATCAATTGGTGATAAATGGTTAAAATTGGTCCAGTAGTTTCAGAGCTTACTCAGTACAAACAAACAAAAAACTTTCCTCTTAATACATAATATTAGTATGTATAAAAGTACATAATATTAATTGTTAGTTACGGAACTCCAAAGCCATCTACAGCGAGTCGTTCGGAAAGTCCGATGCCAGTTGTTACTTTTTTTCATGTTTTTTGTGTGATCTAATTTTGGTCGATGATAGGGTTGTGCTGAGAGCTTTTATCTGTTATTATTTGTGACGAAAAATGAATGCAATCGTTTTAATAAAAATGAATTACACTGCAAATGCTATAAATACCTAATTTAATTTAAAAAGTGGAATATAATAAACTAATTAAATAATTAATTTTACTTTTAAACTTACAAATCATGAAATATCGAAGAAGCTGTATTCATATTTGGTATTAATAGAAATGTTTAATAAAAAAAAAAACATTTATTTCAGACTGTAGTAGGTCCATATTAGGAAATGTAATGTGTATAATGTGTGTGTGTATTAATGTAATTACGAATAAAAGTCGAAATCTTTACCAAAACAATCAATTTTATAATTAAGTTATCCTACATTAAAAAGTCTTTAAAAAAAGTGTTATAATGTTTTAATAACACGTTAAACAATTTATTATGATTACAATCACAATACCATTGTATATTTTTGCAAATTAATGTTCTTAACACTTACCTACAATAATTATGCTATTTGAAAGTACCTTTTAGGCTTATATAACACGCTCTACATTATCTCTTAATGTGAGTTACTAACAGGGAAATTGTAGTGTAATTTTGGGTTACAAATCAAATCAAATCAAAGCATTTATTTCAATTAGACCATTTACAGGCACTTTTGAATTGTCAAGAAGTTACAGTTTAATATTGAAGCTAGTTGCTCGTTCCAAAACGTAGGTCTCTATGGAGAAGAACGAGCAAGAAACTCCATGGACACTCTTTTCATTCAATTTGCATTTTATGTATACTCGATTATAAGTTATTATTGTCCCACTGCTGAGCAAAAGCCTCTTCTCATTTCTCACTTGATCAAAGCAAAGCAGCCGTGCGATTCTCTAACATATTCCAGCGCTGCGCTCGATGTCGAGCAGATCGACGAAACTTCGGTAAAATCAACTCTATGCATTGTGCGTAAAGTTGATTTGACAGTAGTGACGTCGACGAGCTCGACGTCGAGCGCAGCGCTGGAATATGTAAGAGAATCGCACGGCTGATCGGTGATTTCAGACTTATATTAACAACAAGTCCAGGTTTTCTCGCGATGTTTTCCTTCACAGATGTCAATGATATCCAAGATGAACTTAGAAAGTATAATATATTTATTGAAAAGTCACATTGGTGCTTGCCCGGTCTCGAACATGCAGCCTCATGCATGAGAGGACGCCTTAGTCACTGGGATATCATGTCACTTGTACAAGTTTATATTTTGTATAGTATTATTTGACTGCCTCGTTAGCCTAGTGGTCCCAAGCACGACTGCCACGAGGTCCTGGGTTCGATTCCCAGGTCGACCAAAAAATGTTATAGGTTTTTCTATGAAATTCTCAGTAGCAGCTCATAATAGCATGGCAATAGGCTCGCCCACTATTACATGGGACCCAAATATACCGGCGAACTGTGGGTGTACATTGGTACACCTCTGCCTAACCCTTCGGGGAATACAGGCGTGATAGTACCTATATATATTTTTATGTATTACTTGTTGTTAGTTATCAAATAAATAAAAATTTTACTTTTCTATTACAGTACTGGCTGATGGTAGGTACTTAAGTAAAAGGATTAAACATTATTTAACTGTCTAAAACTATCTCGTTCTAAGATTAACGAGTTTCTTGGAATGTAAATGAAAAGAATGGGCTAAAACAATTTGTTTTTGTCGGAGCTCTTTTCATTCGTTTAACTTTAGCAATTAGCAAATTGTGTTAAGAAAATCTTTAAATCTCTGTAGGTATTAACTATTTTCTTTCTTTTTTGGAGCTACCTAGTCTGTTATTGGTTCTTTTATGTTAAGAAGTAACCCTTTTGTCTAAAAATGCCTGTCAGTCAGCTGGGATTAGTCATCTTTTAACAGCCATGGCTGACATTTTAATTATTATTTTTTATTTATTCATCTTCATTGTTTTCACTAACAGAAGCAACAAAAATATTACATCCAGAATTTTGTAAAAACCAAATTAAAAAGAATGTCTGTGGAGTTTCTTCTTCGTTCTTCTCGATAGAACCCCCACCGTGTTAGTAACTAACTTCAACCTTCTGACTAACTGAACGACTTCTTGACAATTCAAAAGTGCCCTTTAAATGGTCTAATTGAAATAAATGCTTTGACTTTGAATTTGAATACACAGCTATATTTGAATAACAAAATAACATAAAAAAAATAAACATTACGAAAAAGTCGGCCGGAAACAAAATTCTGACGTTGTGACAGCCCTATTCCACAAATAAATAAAATAAAATAAATATCTTGGGACAACTCACACACGGCTATCTGATCCCAAGCTAAGCAGAGCTTGTGTTATGGTAACCAGACAACTGATATACATACTTATATAATTTATAAATACATACATATTATAGATAAATCACACCCAGACACAGAACAAACAATCATGCTCATCACACAAAGTTTGTCCTGGGTGGGAATCGAACCCACGACCTCCGGCTTAGCAGTCAGGGCCACTAACCACTAGACCAACAGGCCCGTCAATATGTGATATCGACGTCCACGGGCGCGCAATTGGCCAGAAGTTAACAAAACAAAGAAAAACAACAGTTAACTGTTTTATCTAACTGTCCGTTTTGATCGGGAATTTCACGGCAAACATTTTTATAAATAAATTGTTTCACTGACTTTGGCAGTTTATTTAGAGAGATTTGGTTGAATTTCAATTGGATTTTTTTGCTTGACAGAGCAGCTTTTATTTATTTTTGTCTAGACCAGTGCTTACCTGTGTCTGTGCTCGTAAAAAAAGAAGTAGATATAAAAATGGTACCGTTCTGGAAATGTAGGTGATGACATCAACTATACAGATGAACCGCTTAGGACAGAGATTAGGGGAAATGTCAGAAACTTTCAACTTTAGGGACAATTGGAAGAGTCTAGATTAAAACTTACTACTATTATAAAACGCGAAAGTTTTTGAGGATGGATGTCTGTTACTGTTTCACGGCTGAACTGAATCAGCTGTAATTTACCACATATACAGCTATTGATCTAGCTTAATATAAGGATTTTTTGTCTTTCACGTAATACTGAAGTCTGCTTATACAAAGGCATAGGAAAAAACTAGTATGTTATACAAAATAATTGTTATTTAAGGGTGTGCCACGGCCGATAATCTGCCCGATTTTTGACAGATTTTATCGCCGGTGAGAAGAAACGACCAAGAATCGGCCCGATAATCGGGCCGATTGTCGGTCATGTGGGCAGACGCCCAGACGCTAAAGGACCAATGAATTTACTAAAAAGGTTTTATACTTTAAAATAATTTCTAAATAGTCCTATTCTTAAAAACTTACTCTTTTGCTTTTCGTGGTGTCAATTGAGTAAAAGCTTTTAAACCTTTCCATCCACGGGCGCAGGTATCTTAGCGGTATTTAAAATATGTCAGCATGAATTTGATCAATAAATTATCTGTTATTAATTTTCGGTACAATTTAGAAAGTACTTAGCACATAATTAATCTGTCCATAACATTTTAGGGACTTTTAGGCATAAAACCGCAACCAATGGAGGTCCTGGTTTAGCCTAAATTGATGTATTTTCATGGCATATTGGACCTTACCGCAAGCCGCCAACGAAACTAAGAGTAAAAGCTACCATACCATTACCATCCTTACATTGTTGCTATTTCACCAATTCGCAGTAAGCGTTTCCAAACGTCTTTTATAATTGCGCACTGCAAAGTAGTAAAATCTTTTACCTGCGTCTGTATTTCCGCAGGCTGCTTCTGGGAAAGCTCGCTCCATCGTCGACGTTGTCATTGTCATCTCTGACCTAGACTAGATCCAAAGCATCTCAACCAAAAAAAAAACTCTTCTGTCCTGTCGATTCAAGAAAAAATTATTAGCTAGACTCTGTTTCTTTCATTACATAAGGTCAACGAGTAAATTGAAAGCTAGACGAAAAAACTTAACCTAAAAAGCGTAAAAGATTCTATTAATATACCTAATGCAAAAACCACTTATGAATAATCATCAATCATTACTGTTTTTTAGTCCGTGTCAAAATGTGGATAGAATTCAGATGGATAGTAGGTATGAGCTTTGTTGTACAGGCAAATAAACTATCTACAATATTATTATAGAGATGAACGATTAGTATGTATGTTTGTCACGAATAAACTCAAAAACTGCTGAACCGATTTCAAAAAAGATTTCACCTTTAAAATGCTACATTATCCCTCATTCACATAGGCTATATAACATCACGCTACGACCTACGGGAGCGGAGCAGTAACCAAAGACGTAACTTAACGCGGGTAAAATAAGCGACACTGACGAAGTCGCGGGCAGTTCGCTTGTTTGATATAAGCTACATTACTTGCAATTACTTTTAAATTTCATAGCTGACAGGCTGGCAGATAATTTGCTGCTGTCAATTAAATGTACCGTCGCATAATATAGCTCTAGCTTCTACCCGCGACTTCGTCTAGTTTTTTTCACCTGCATTTAGTTACGTCCTTGGGTTTTTTTTTTTTTTTTTAAAGATGGTAAAATCATCAAATGACCCCCCCCCCGTCCTGGGCGGGGCGGGAGGGAGTGTCAGACTTTTACTGACTAAAAACCATCTATGTTCCTTCATGTGCCCTTTGCGTTCCGGGGGCGCGGTATCTCTTTCGAACAACCCGCAGACGTCTTTGGTTACTGCTCTCGTAGCTCGTAGAGTGATGATAAATAGCTTATATAATTCCTATCTCATACAGCGTTTAGGTACACAACCAAATAAATCAATTTTTCAGTATTAGTACATTTTTACTAACATTTAGAAATAGAGCCTCCGCCCAGGTTCGATTTTTATAGGACGTGTGCGTCCTAATATACGAATTCTTACTTAATTTGATATATTACTCCACCATGTATTTTTATCTCTGTCTACCACAGAGTTTACTCATCACAACAGTAAATGAACAAAATCTGAATCTATACTAATATAATAAAGCTAAAAAGATTTTTGTTTGTTCTCTGAAACTACCAGTCGGAAAAAAATATGTGTATTTGATAGCCAGTTTCATGATGATTAGTATAGGTTATTTAACATACTATCACGCCTGTATTTCCCGAACGGTTAGGCAGACAGACAGCCACAGTTCGCTGGTATCTTTAGGTCCCACGTAATAAGAGGCGAGTCTATTATCATTAACCTATACTATTCCTCATAATCTTATTATAATCTAACTGTAACACTACTTTGCGGAGAAGTAATCAAAAACGTAACAGCGTGGGTAAATTCGCGGGAAGAACCTAGTGAAGAATAAAGCTGTAAGCTAAAAATAAGCATCATTATTCTAAGCATGTTCAGTACACTCATTATGTATGTAACCTACATACATTAATTAAAGTTGTTACGAATTACTTTATAAAAGTTAACGCTTCGCCGTGCGTAATGCGATGACCTTGTTCTTGTATGCTATAATTATATAGCTAGGCATTGTCTAAGCTATCTCATACTTTACTTATAAAAAACGGTAATTTAAAAAACTAAAAAACCCGACTGCTATTCTTTAAAAAGCCCTAAAACAAGATAAATTGTAGCAGTCGGGACCCATTCTAGAAATGGAGAATTAGTGAATTGAGAGCACATATCTATATTACATTGCAGATGGTCCCGAATGGGTCCCGACTGCTACAATTTATCTTGTTTTAGGGCTTTTTAAAGAATAGCAGTCGGGTTTTTTAGTTTTTTAAATTACCGTTTTTTATTTTTTTATTTTTTCAGTGTTTAAAAAAAAAAAAAATATTCCTGTGTCACTCTCACGGAATACGAATCTAACGACACCTCTCAAGCTAAAATCCATCGAGCCGTTCAGCCTGCAGAGCGAGCCAAACATTTGAATTTGGCGCCAAAAATCCGCCATTTTGTTTTTTTTTTTTTCATATACCCAGTGTCACTCTCACAGCAAATACGAATCTAACGACACCTCTCAAGCTAAAATCCATCAAGCCGTTCAGCCTGCAGAGCGTGCCAAACAATTATACATACATACATACATACATACATACATACATACATACATACATACATACATACATACATACAAACATACCCTCGAAAAACATAACCCTCCTTCTGTCGCAGTCGGGTAAAAAAAAGCCACGATTGTGAGAATACGACGTCAGTTTATTCATTCTATCAAGAATCAAGATGCACCTGTGCCATGGATGACTTAATTAAAAACATTTAGCGCTAAACTCATTTGGAACATCCCTGCGTCCTTGCCAAATTGTATGAAGTTGACTGAGACAGAATGAGGTTTCATAAAGTCATGTTTAAGGTTTGTAGGTTTTTAAGGGTTTTAAAGGTTTTAAGGGCCAAATGTGTTTAGTGATTTGTAGTTATAGTGGGCCAGACTGCCATGGCTTAGATGTTTATTTCTATTATTTGTTTTATATTGCTATTGACATTGCGTTCACATTATAGACGCAGCAAAAAAAAAGAAGCCTAAAATTGATCTATAAAAATAAATGCTTTGACTTTGACAATATTCAACTCACCGCAAAATTCATGCGCACCACAAAATCTTTTACATTATAACTTTAAAGACATATTTCTATGCAAAAATCCGTGCAAGTTTCCCAGCAGGCAGGCATTTAGACTACATTTTCTATGTGGCAACCCCGGGGTAGGTTGCTGGTAAAGTAAGAAGTCTATATGTAACTATATACAGCATGAACATTTCCCGGCGACTCGCTCAACATGCATTGGCAAGGAGTACCTCCAGGCATTACTTGCATGTTGACAGGGACGGACTTTGAAAGGGGATTTTTTGTTGTTTTAGGGCGGTATAGAAGTTATGTTTTTTATTTAAATGTTACAGCTTTGGAAGAGATTAGAAAATAATATTATTTGTTATGGATATTCTAAGCTTACCAATTGAGTTGGTGAGTGTAATGCATTGGCTGTTGTGCATTATATTGAGAATTTCTTTGTATTGATTTTCCAATGACGGTATTTTTGAGCTCTTTTTGTTTCAAATTTCTTTCAATTTATGATTTTAATTTATTGGATACTATTTAATTCTATCTTTAGTTCTGAGTTTCAGAACAATAACAAATGCAAGTGACCTAATTTTGTTGCTTTAGGCGCTTCATACATACATACATAAACTCACGCCTTTTTCCCAAAAAAGGCAGGCGCTTCATATAAAAGCTAAACTCATTTAGGTATATAAATTACAATGTACAGCTATCTGTAATTAGTTATTTAATATTAGCGCAAAAATAGTCTTTAAGCAGTTGTTAATTAAGGTAATATTCGCATCACGTATCTATTCTATTCCTTGCGCTAGTTGTATTGTCTGTGTAACACAAAAGAAGCTCAGCGCAAAAAATCTGTCTCAGTTACATTGATTGAATTACTCGTGAAATATCTATAATACGATACTTACCTAAACATCGTTCTAACGTTTGTAGTAATATATTCAACATACGCTCCGAAAAAAAAATACCGCAAACATTTCAGTTAGGTAATACGAATTTCGTTTAAATATTTTTTTTACGCAAATATTCACATTTATAAAAAGAAAACTGCGAAACTTCTATGTTTCTTTGCTAACCAAGCTACAGGTGCTACGAATAAAAAAAATATTTTACGACAACAAGGCGTGTTTATTCTACGTTGACGCGCACCACCCGTCTCCTTGCCTTAATCCAACCCTGTTAACACCTATATTTTTCGCGAATATTCCGTAGCTTAGCACGCGCCCCGGTATCTCCCAAGGGCCATAAATGTTGTTTTTTATTTAAAACAAGGTCTCACTTTGCCTCCAAACGAGATGTTTTTCTTATGCAAAATTCCTGAGAGGCGTAGAATAAATATTTCTATCAAGTTACCCCCTCTATCTATTTAAGTTTAACTTTGAAAGTGTTACGGATACCAACGAGTGTCTTTACTTAAAGGTTGGCAGTAAATAATCCTTTAATACTTTAGCTACGAAGTTTATTGTTTACAAGCATCAAAGATATCTTTAACGAAGTTAGTGAGTGATGTCTTTGGGAAATTGTACTCATCTTTGTATTTGCGTATCGATTGCAGGAACTTTTGAATTAATTTATTTACTTAGAAGGGTCACAATGTTTCCTAGTACCCTACTAGCCCTTCCTAGTAGTTCTTGGTAGTCTACTAGGAAACCTTATGAGCCATCAAAACACAAAAACACACATCCATATGTTTACTTATATGTAGTAAAAAATAATTTACTTACTTTTATTAACTGCCTCGTTAGCCAGCGCTATTGCTACACTAGAGGTCTTGTCCCAGCTCGAGCAAAAAGTGCTATTGGGTTTTTCTATGAAATTCTCAGTAGCAGCTTGCAGTTAGGATTGGCGCCCGGATCGCCCCGTGTTACATGGGACTTGAACATACCGGCAAACTGTTGGTGAACAGAAGTACACCTCTGCCTAACCCTTCGAGGAATACGGGTGTGATGGTAAGTTATGTAACTAATAATATTTTCTTTGTTTGCAGGAGGACTGCTCACTCTCGGCAAAGTCCTTAACTTCTTTCCCGTGGGAGGGGAGCGGGAGTGCCAGCCTGAGGGTCACAGCATTGCGAAGGCTGGCATCTGCATCAACCAGTACGACTGTCGGCAGAGGGACGGCAGAGCTTCCGGGGACTGTGCTGACGGACTCGGCGTTTGCTGTGTCTGTGAGTATTTATTACAAGATATACGTATGTAAAACATAATAGAAATAACATCTAAATTATTCAATACAGATACAGATACAATAAAAATAAACATTACGTAAATGGAAGTATTTGTGCTGAAATTCTTTCTTCAATATAAAATGTTGCCGCACACTAGGAATGTCTTCTGCTTCGTGGGTGCGTTACACATAAAACTAAAAAAGAAAAGCAAACAAATTGAGAAAATTTAAAGGAATTGTATTTTAGAGGTCTTTTGACAATTAGGTAAAGTATGAAAGTTCTCTGTTTTAAGCTAAAATAAAGCCCTATTTCACCACCTTTATCCGACTGTACAGGAACAAAATTATTGCTTCAATAAAATCAGGCAAAATTACGAATCCAGAGCTAAAAAGAAATTCCGACAGCAGCAATCTTGTTGGAGCTAAAACTTGTGTTGTGCTTACTAATGAGGAGAAGCTGACAGTCTGACACTGGAAAAAGTAGTAACAACAATAAAAACGTCATAAAAAAAACTAGGAAAAATAACTGCTTGCAGATCTGACATATTTTTTGGCAATTCGCTAGAGCTTGAATTTGATTTTACACCTTGTTAATGATGTTATGTAGTCTCCTTCTCAACTCACTCTATCGATATTTTAGATTCTTGCAATGGAACCACGTACGCCTCACACAGGGGAATTATCCTTTATTGTGAATGCGTTTACAACCACATAAATTGATGTACGACTAGGAGTGGAAAACTACCTGTAGGCCATTTAAATATTTTTGTTCCTTATGGGAAGCGGAAAATTGCTAAATGCGGGCAACGCTGGACCTTTCATTGTGGCTACTTTTATGGGAGACCTATGTTTAGCCGTGCACGCCATTCGATTCGGCTGATACAATGATGATGATGACGTAAAACGAGGCACGTAGCTGATCGTCTACACTAATATTATATAGAGTAAATATTTGTATTTTTGTATGTAACGAATAAACTTAAAAACTATTGGACCGATATCAAACATTATTTTCCCGATAGAAATCTACATTATCACTGAGTAACATATTCATATATATATAACATCACGCTACGAACCATGGAGCGGAGCAGAGCAGTAACCAAAGAAGTAACTTAACGCGGGTGAAATAAGCCACGTGGAGAAAATCACAGGTAGTAATCTTAAATACTCGTATATTCATCATCATCATATCAGCCTTTAAAAACTAATTGATAATGTAACTAGACAATGTTTCTATACTTGGGTACCTAATTACCTATACAATGATTTTTAGCTAATTGCCTCGTATAGCCGTCCACCACTGATGTACGTAAGGCTCCTCCAAAGAGCGCCCCACATTGTTTGCCTAAACGCAATGTAATATATTCACGCTTCATGACAATTATGATTATGAAAGGTACTAATGACTGTGCAAGTCAAGAGTTCGATACAAAACATAAATAGTATATGATTTTTATACCGCAATGCAAAAGAAACGTTAAGAGAAGGTTAAAACAAAAAAAAACCAACAAAAATTTCATATGGTTCTTCTAATACAGGGATGGCGAACCAATGGCACGCGTGCCAGTAGTGGAACGCGTGCCAGTATTGGCACGCGACAAAATAATTCGGGCACGCCAATATATGACAACTGTATATGTATTTGATCGAAAACAATTTACAACAGCAGAAATCACACTAACCTTTTATTAAAATAAACATAAAATAGTAAATATTACGATTCTTGTACAAACTAGTTGCAAACAAAGAGTGTTAACAGCTTCTAGTTGTATTTTTCTCCATTCAATGACTAAGCCAAGATTCTTTGATGGCCCGTCATAGTCACATTATTATTTTTCTATAAAAAATGGCACTATCACCGATAAAGGTTCGCCATCCCTGTTCTAATATATCATCCTATAAACCGTGGAGTGAGGAATTGAGGATACAGAGTTTAGTGTCATCGCAGTTACTTCACGTCTTCCAGCTAACTGCCACTTACCATAAAAGACGTGGAATGGCAGATAACGATAGAGTTCCCTGCCACTATGTAGGTACGGTTTTATTGAACGGCGACGAATGTAGTTACGAGCGTATGTTCTGGAATGGTTATGAACATTAGACGGCTGTAGTGTGGAGTGTTTCCATATCTGTAGGTGTTTTATGGAGTACAGAATGTATTGGTTAGTTAAAGCTGGTTTAGGTGGTCGTTTTTATAATATTTTTGATGTCTTTTGTTAGGGTTAGTGCAGATGGAGCTGCGGAATTATGTCATGCACGCAATTTTCAACTTTTTGTTTTGTTTACTATTACGTATTTCATGAAAACAGCTCAAACCTATGGCTGTTCTCTATGTAGTGACCCCTAGGCAGTATAATTTCTTATGTCAATCATGAAGTTTTTATAACTTAATAAAAGATGCTGTTCTAAATCTGCCATACCCTTCAGAGTTCACTTCTCTATTAAGGACATTAAAATCCTTATTTGAATGCAGGGCCCTTATTTGAAAGAGAGACGGCACTATACACGGCTGAAAGCACTATCCCTCTTTTGCAATAGAATCATGAAGGCAATAATAACATCATACCTAAATACAGCCGAGAGTTAGTTTACAAATGAAAATTCAAAAAGACTCATAAAATGACGAAAGATGTCTTACAATTTTCACCTTTTCTAGTTAGACAGGTACATGTTAACAGCTTAAGTTGTCAGCTTTTATAATCCCGCTTTCACACCGTTCAAAACTTATTGGCGTTCAGTACTTTACGACACATTGTTATCGAATGCTTCCAACAAGTTCTATACACAGCTACTCTCTTTAACCGCAAGCTCAGGTAACAAAAGAAAATGATTGGATAAGGGTAGACTTTCCACTCAAGAGGCGAAGATTTCAGTCTTAAGGGTCACAGCAAAAGGAGGCGGCGGGACGGGAGAGGGAAAGGAGGATCCCCCGTCCCAGCGGCCGCCGCGGTAGACGCTCCGGGCGTCGGGAGCCGCGAGACGACTCCCGGCCACCGTAGACGCGTGTCTGTGGACGGTGAGCAATGGGTAGCTCACCGTCCGTACGTTCACTAACGACAGACCGTGTCGACGGCGCGTTCGTGTTCCACGCGCGCCTCAAAGAGATGTCAGCAAACTTGGATGGGGCCACTGAGGGCCGATGCCTGCCGGGGCTGCGGGTTGTTCGAAAGAGATACCGCGCCCCCGGAACGCAAAGGGCACATGAAAGGAACATAGACGGGTTTTAGTCAGTAAAAGTCTGACACTCCCTCCCGCCCCGCCCAGGGCGGGGGAAGTTATTTGATGATTTCCCGTCTATAAAAAAAAAAAGGGTCACAGCAATGTGCCCGAGAAATTGTATTAATTGACCGGTTGAACCTAGCAGTTTCAACAGCTTTAAACCAGTAGACTACGGTTAGTTGACTTTAAATCAGTATTTAAAACCGAAACTTAACAGTCTTCTCTCCCATGGGTACTATCGTGATATTATATAGCCTAAAACTTTTTTCGATAAACGTGCTAATAACGTAAAAGGATTTTTTCCACGTTCAAACGGAAAAAAAAACTCTTTGGCTTTTATAACATTAGAAAGGCATAATAAGAAAAAGAAAACCTGTTGCTTCGACCTCAAGTACTAGTAATATAGATACTAGGAATATTGGAAAAATAATATTAGTAGAGCCCCAGAAACATTGATGCCTATTCTAATAATTCCAATCCTGTAACGCTAAATTCCTAGTCAAACGAGATGACTTAGTGGCTTTAAAAGTTCTCTGAACTGTCATAAACCTCGATTTAAAGACTTTCACGACGATCATGTATCTCACTATCTGATAGATAGATACGATAATTTTCTTTCACCACATAGCTCAGTAACCGCGTCCATTAACATTTTACGACGACCCATAAAACATTTATATAGAAACACAGAGTTATTTACATGATAGCCTATGGACTTAATCTGGGTGTTTTGGCCGTGTTGAAAGGATGAATGAATGGCCAAAAACAAAAGGGGTCTATCTGACAGATATTAGTGAAAATGTCATGCTCACGCATTAGAAGATCTTACATTGATTGGCGATGTCCTTGTAAGGGTTAAGTGAAAAGTACTGTGTGAAACCTCATGTGAAGCTGTTCCGTACACAAAAACTGTCATATTATGTATGGAACAGTTTTTTTTTTAAACCACGCGAAATAGTCTACAATTATGTAAAAGTTTTCGTTATGTTTTCTCTTCCACCCCATATAGTAACTTTGTCCGCGTGGTTTTTTTCACCCGCATTAAGTTACATCTTTAACTGTTCCAAATCCCATGATGTTGTTTACCATTACTATGCCTCATAAATCTGTCTATCATATACAAATATGATTTTTCCAATCCGGAGTACTGGGAGTTCCAGAACTTAGTGTTTAAACGAACAAACAACCAAAAATTCTCTTTTATATTAGTATAGACGTATATAAGCATTGCCTCTATCTTACTTCCCGTTATCGACGCAGCCAGTACGCTTGTTGTGGTGTGAAACCATTTCAGCAATGTTCGCAGTGTCCGGATATCGGCGCCTGGTGCCGAATGTCGCGTGCTGTCGTTACGTGCGGCTGGGACTAAGTGCTGTCCGGTATTGTCGGTGTGGGGGTGATGGTTGTGTAGTGGGTACTTAGATGTACGGTTATACAGCGGTATGGGGCAGTATTGGAAGTTAGGTGAATAAGTGTGGGGTGAAAACTCAGACATATTATCTCCTGAAAATACTTAAGAATATTTCGAAGAATTTTGAATTACGTATCGCATTGAAATTGAGTTATTTCATGGGAAAATTACTTAGCACAAGCCTAGATCTATCTTCAAAATTTTCTTAAGATTCATAGTTTTACTTTTTGCCCAAAATATGACTAGATTATTTGTCGGGAGCGTCAACTTCAGATAATTTCCGTCAGATATTATTTTGAGAAAAATAAATAACTTTTTTGAATAAATTAACATAATTACAACAACAGTTTCATAAAAAAACATTATCACATTTGCCGCATATTGAGTTCCGCGTAGCAATTTGCGTATGAATTTTGTGGAGTGGAATACAATAAAAAAAAAACACATACGTATTTTTAATTTTCCAAGTTTCCACGGAAATAACTCTAAAGTAAAAATTCTGCTCTAAAATGTGCTGGACTAGTTAACGTCAGAGTTCGGGCAGTAGCAGCTTATGTCAGCCGCAATTTATGCCAGTTATTTGAGACCGTAATAGCATGAACTATAAAAGGATTCAGAAGTTTTACTCCATATATGAAGACTACTTTGGTAAAAGCTTCCTAGAATGATATATGCTTTATTGTAAGTTACTGTGTTGGAGTCGCTAGACTTACATCATTTTAGCATGACTGAAATTTTAAGAATAGTGGAATTTGTACTGAACGAGGTATGCGCACTTGCTAGCATGGGCATTATTTACCTAAGATACTTTGCTTGATTACCTTCAAAGCTCAGTCACGACTGGTTTTTTGTATGTTTTACAGAATATTGTTAAGAAATAACATTCATTATTGCCGGATACTTTGCGAGGTCCTTCACTTCAGTTTCAATTTAAAAGACAGAACTTCAAAGTGTCTGGCTGAAATTACAGCATGTCACCAATTCGACCCAAATTCAGAATTCCCAAAGGCACAAACTGAATTGAAGATGAAACCCACACGTGCTTTTTAGTCGTGCCTAATAGCATAGCTATGGTTTAGTGCCTCTCTTCTCAATCGTGAGGAGATCTGGCAGTTGAAGAGTAATCTAGCTTTTTCTACTTTCACCAATCCATTTACAAATTGTAATGTACAATCTTTTATTTACCTTTCATTGTTGAGGTAATTGGGAAGCCTGGGTTTAGTAGTGTAATACGATATGATGTAGATTAATGGATAACGAAACCAATTAACCTATATTTACGGTTTGTTAAAATATCTTTAGTGTAGGTACCACTAATCTAAGTTTAGTGCACGTTACGTTTTGTTATTTTACTAATTCGTTTTTTGTAATAGGCGTAAAGTAAATAGATTCAGAGTATATGAGTATATGAGAGGAAAACAGAGATTTTACTGCGCATTCTGTTAAAAAAATGTGTCATCATGTAGAATGAAGTCCATTCCTCAACGTCATTCTCACATCCAAAAGTTCTCCTCCCCACAACTGCTTGCGATCTTGGAAATTTTTATAATACATACCATTACGCCTGTATTCCCCGAAGGGTTAGGCAGAGGTGTACCAATGTACACCCATAGTTCGCTGGTATATTTAGGTCCCATGTAATAGGGGCGAGCCTATTGTCATCTCATCATCATTGGGAATCTTTATTGCTTTGTATAAATTAAATGTTTCTAGAAATTGCAAACCTTTCTAGAACTTCTGTTTCTTTCCACCCTGATGGCGTTGGGGGACAATCAAGTATAGAGTTATTTCCAGATCTTAAGTGCTGGCCATGTCTTTTGACTTTGAACTGTTCTATTTATCTCCAACCTTAAAGTTAGCTCGACTTCCGAATATTCTTTAGGTAATTCTGCATAGGTAATGAGGATAAGATCCCATCCGGATACAATTTCGAACTGGTTAGTAACATTGGTATTTAAAAAAATGGGTATAAATTAACAAAAATACGAGGGTGATACCATAACCCATACAATGATATTTTTTTGCCGTTGTTATAGATACTATAATAGTACGGAAACGTTCGTGCACGAGTCCAAAAAATTAAAATTAATTGTCTTTATTGATATCAGCTGGTACACTTTGTATACAATTTTCCCTGGATCCGATATCTACATGATATCCTAATATCCTCTTACGCCACATTACTACAACATTTTTGTAAATGCCTCCCAGGTATTTCAAATGATTTAATTCGACAAGAAAGCAATGCCATCAACCGTAGTACAGTTGAGTCACTTTAAAGTAGTTTTTTACTAGATTATTATAATGTGAAGGCACGCCTCGGTCAAGTAACGGATTAATTTATGTGTAACACGTACTTACAGACGGACATTGTCAAAAACTAGTTGCAATTTTGTACTTACCTGTTCTAAGTAATCTACTTTCACTTCAACTGGTTGAATGTACTTGCTGCAGACAGATGGACAGGTGACAATGAATATTTGACGGTTATGAAGCAACAAGATGTTTGATGGTTCTGTGAATAAGGTGGAAACTAGCTCTTATTTGCCTGTGATGAATGGTAATGGTGCGTTTTTGACAAGCCTGCGTATTATTTACTAACAGATAATTAGCGTTTTCAAGGTTTTTACGTGTCGTGATGGCCCAGTGGTTAAGGCGCCGCCTCTCATGCACGAGGTTGTGGGTTCGCAACCGGGCACGGGCAAGTACCAATGTGACTTTTTCTAATTCATATGTACTTTCTAAGTTTATCTTGGACATCACTGACATCGGTAACCATGCCCGAGGCCCTTGCGGCGGTTTAGAAACTCTGACACTAGGGTGTGTGGGGTCGTTAGACCTTACTGCCCACACGATAAAGAAGAAGATTAGCGTTTTTAAGTTTTACAAGTGTGTGTCAATTTTATAACAATGACATACATGATATGCGCTTTGTAAATGTATTTGATCCTCTAAAACCCAGTGTAAAAAGATCAGCAACATGCTACAGCAGTTACGTTGTTCAATTGATCATTAACTAACATACAACAGTAATAAAGTTGAAAATTCAGAAATTCTGTGTAAGATAGTAAATGCCATGACCTATGCCAATGACCTTAAGCTCGAGATGACTGTCATTATTAATGTTCTGCCCGTGACTAAGTTACGTTTTTGGTGGATGCTGTGCCCCCATACATCGTAGCGTGTCATAGCTAGCCTATAGTATTACTTATGACTCTGGCTATTCCTCATGTTTGCAAAAATATTTTCTCCAAACCCACTAGCAGTTCCAGACATAAACGAGTGTAAACAAACAAAGAAACAAAAAATCATGAAGTATGATTTTTTGCTTTTTTGTTTGTTTACAACAAACAGTTTTTTTGCTTTATTATATTAGTACAGATAAAGATGGCTCTGTGAGCAGAGAATAGGAAATTGCTGGTAATTTATTTACGATGACGTCACTTCAAGTTAAGCCTAGTGACAGTATCGTCAGTATCGTTAGTGTCCGTTACCTCAGCCAGATGTGGTCGAAAATGGTCATTTGAATCTTATAGATAATTAGTTTTGCGGCTTCTGTAATTGTTGCGCACATTTTTAAATTTGTTGCGCTTATAGTTTTTTAATTATTTCACAAAAACATTTCCTGCTGAGGCAACGTTACCCCAGCCAGACCTTTTTCTTTCTAATGGGAATATTTAAATAAATACTAGCTATAAAATTAGTTGTCTAGATGAAGTAAATGTTGTGCCTTATTTTGTATTTGTTCTTTCTTCGGTTGCGAAGTTATTCGAGATTTTGCTGGGGTATCGTTTTTGGTTTTGCTAGATCTTTGAAACGGTTAAGCGGATTCTTATCATATTTTGTACAAGACTTTTTTGGAATTAGTTTAAATTTGTTCTGCAATAAAAATACCAAAATAATACATAGCTTAAAGGTTATTTCATTAAATAGAAAAACACTTCAATTGGTCCCAGCACTCTCAATAAGAGGTCTAAAGACTTACTTTAAACATTATTGTGAAGCTTGTAACTGCCTTCAAATGTATGTGAAGTTTCATTAGTATCATGTAAGTATTTAACAAGTTATGATGATATTCAGTTCTTCACGAGCACGGTCATGATGCGCGCGGTGTTATTTGGCAACTGATAAGCCTGTATATGGATATATGAACTGAATGTTATGTCAATTATTAGTTGTGTAGTTCAGTTGTATAACAGTAAAATTTCAACGTAGTACATTGGATAATTAATGAGATAATACGATTAAAGTCATTAGGAAGTGAATGACCGTGGTAACCCGACCAAGTTTAGGTGGTTACGAAAAAGCGAAAACGTAGAACATTATGCTACCTTCTAAAATATGTAGGATAGTGTTACAAATTTAGTACAGACATTTACACAAGTGTTAAAAAAAACTAAATGTTTATTAACGATTTTTTATTAACAGGTAAAATAATCATTTCAATTGAACTTTTAAAGTATTAATAAACTTATACTTAAAAACAATCACAGATTAAAATTACAGATAGTAATTTTGCTTTTTTGAATTTTCTATTACTTTTTATTTAAATGATAGATTTCAGTAAACACAGTACACAGTTACAGTTTTTATTTAAATAGGTATACACAATATTGGAATGTGTAATGATCACAGACAATAAATAATTATACAACGGTTTTTTTCAGTTAACACTAAACTTACGTATGTCTACTAATACCCACTTATATCAATTAAAATCACAGATCAATGGTAATACTAAATGAAATCACAATGTAGTAAAATGCTCACAGTTAGTCCTACTGTTTTGTTGTCTCATTTCAAATATCACATTTTTTTCCCTAAGTTTATACACATAAAATGAACTTAAACTATTTAAAAATCACAGATAATAATAATGTTTTCATAGTACAGATATTATTATATTATTATGTATTTAACAGTGTACGCGTCTGTACCGAAATTGTAAGGTGTATTATACTAAACATTTCAAAAGATAGCATAATGTTCTACGTTTTCGCTTTTTCGTAACCACCTAAACTTGGTCGGGTTACCACGGTCATTCACTTCCTAATGACTTTAATCGTATTATCTCATTAATTATCCAATGTACTACGTTGAAATTTTACTGTTATACAACTGAACTACACAACTAATAATTGACATAACATTCAGTTCATATATCCATATACAGGCTTATCAGTTGCCAAATAACACCGCGCGCATCATGACCGTGCTCGTGAAGAACTGAATATCATCATAACTTGTTAAATACTTACATGATACTAATGAAACTTCACATACATTTGAAGGCAGTTACAAGCTTCACAATAATGTTTAAAGTAAGTCTTTAGACCTCTTATTGAGAGTGCTGGGACCAATTGAAGTGTTTTTCTATTTAATGAAATAACCTTTAAGCTATGTATTATTTTGGTATTTTTATTGCAGAACAAATTTAAACTAATTCCAAAAAAGTCTTGTACAAAATATGATAAGAATCCGCTTAACCGTTTCAAAGATCTAGCAAAACCAAAAACGATACCCCAGCAAAATCTCGAATAACTTCGCAACCGAAGAAAGAACAAATACAAAATAAGGCACAACATTTACTTCATCTAGACAACTAATTTTATAGCTAGTATTTATTTAAATATTCCCATTAGAAAGAAAAAGGTCTGGCTGGGGTAACGTTACCTCAGCAGGAAATGTTTTTGTGAAATAATTAAAAAACTATAAGCGCAACAAATTTAAAAATGTGCGCAACAATTACAGAAGCCGCAAAACTAATTATCTATAAGATTCAAATGACCATTTTCGACCACATCTGGCTGAGGTAACGGACACGTATCGTTAAGGAAGGTACAAAGATCCCGTAATGACCATAAAAATAATCCTATGATAAATACTAGCAATTATAATAAATCCGCTTTCGTTTAGTTTTGAAGTAACAAGCATGTCGCCTCATAAATTATGCTAATAATCACACAGTATAAAAAAATCGCTATCATACCCGTTGGTCTACTGCGAAATAGGTTTGTGTGACGAATAAAACATATTTACACATTTTTTGTTTGTTGTATGTTTTTTTGGTATTGTTAGACTGTGACAAATGATTGTTAATTAAGGAGTTTTTGCAAATCTTGTTAAAATTATTACATCTTAACATACTTCAAAGGCATTATGACAAGCTAACAAGATGTTAACTTGTTGATTAATAAATCATCGAATTAACACATTGTTAGAATATACCTAAACACGAATTTGAAAGTATTTTTGTTTACAAAAGAGCAACATTAATCATTGCTCCTTATTCTGTCTTAATAAACATCCTAAAATAGTTACAATCCTACAAGTACAGTTTGGCAAATCTATGCTTAATATTATAATGCTGTTTATTGTGTGGTTGAACATGCTAATCTCCGGAACTACTGGTTCGATTCTGAAAAGTCTTTCCCTCATAGGCAGCTACGTTATCCCTGAGTGGGGCATGAGGTGAGGCTGTATTTTGTCTAATAAAAGTAATAAAAGAAAATAGGAAATAAAAAGAAGAAAAGAAAATTCACGTCATGGGCAAAAGCTAATAAATTGTAAGATCACAATCGAAGGCAATCACAACTGTTTACCATTTCATGAAAACATTAATTAACGCACATGTCTCACATAACAGTAAACATCTCATTCCGTCATGAACCTTAATTATTAATGAGTTACTCGCTAATTACTAACTTGATATAAAAGTTTTCGCCGTGCAGAAAGTTCACCGTGTGGCTCTATTTATAGGAACCCGAAACAAGTGGAAATGGATTAGTAGTCAGCGCTCTCTGAGCTCAATTAATGTTAGTTGTATATTTCCGTAGTGGTAAGCTGCCTACTACCCCATTTTCCTTTTCATGCCGCTAGTTTTTGACGTTGCCCAAAACTGTGAATTTTCCTTTTGTAACACGAAAATAAGTTGTACAACTATAATGGAAGCAGGAACCGAAATCAGCCGGTCTATTTAATGGAAATCTCTATGGGAGGATTCAGGTGAAATGAGGTCGAGGTGAGCTGTCAATAAGTAGCGTCAGATGAGAGCAGCTCATCATCCATCCAAAGCCGCCTTCATTCATTGCTAGGTTTAGGCATATCTTTATTTTGTGCCTATCTCCACGCTCCTGTGTCAGCTTCATTCGTACACAAATATGAAGCCAGTAACTGAGCTGTCAACTAAACTGATTTGAAGTGTCGAAGAGTCGGTTAGTTAGGCAGAGAGTTAAAACTAATTGCTAGTCCAGAATAATAATATGTTAAACATAACAGCATGTGGAGGAGTAGGTATTATAAAATTAGTTATTTGCTCATATACTTTTTTGTTTTTAATTTTTGTATAGTACTTGTACCTAATTAGTAACTTTGTTAGTGTACAATTCAAATGACTTACATTATAACGTGGCTTCTCTCCGCACAACTTCACAATTCCCCTTCAAAAGCGAAACATTGTGAACCCATTTTAATTGAATGAAAATAAATGCGAGCTTCAAAGCAGATGTAATAACAGCGGCATAATGACGTGATGAGACCCGTATTATTATGAAAAACAGTGGTTTTCGATTACGTTTGTGTCCCTTGATTGCCGTGAATGGAATTTCAATGGAGTTTTCAGACTCGTGTGGCCAGTAGAGAACTGTTAATGTGTACTTTTTATTGTATTGTTTGATGTCGTGATGGCCCAGCGGTAAAGGCGCACGCTTCTGATACGTATGGTTTTGGTTTTGAATCCGGGCAAGGACCAATGTGACTTTTCAATATATTTTTGTTGAGTTGGGTTTACTCTTGACTCTAGCCTAGGTTAGAGGTGACAGACAAAGTCGAAGATGGAGTGAGCTTACCCAGAAGAAGCCTGTTCACTTTAACTTTGAAGAGATAAAGGTTGAATGCGTTCGGAATTACATTACACTAATTATATAATTCGTATGTACTAACATCATGTCATTCATGTGTTCATATGTGCTTAACATCAGGCGGTCCGTTAGCTGGTTTGCCATCTTCAGTGGCATAAAAAAAAAGGTTTTGAAGTTTACCTTGGACATCACTGACAACTTTGAAGTAAAACATCATGAGAAAACCTGGAATTATAGTTAATCTAAGTCTAAAATCACCAATCCTCTCAAGCATGACGCAAATTCGCCAGTTTTCATAATTGTTTTATAATGTAAGCCATGTGTAACAGTCGAGGTGTCCTGCGGCGGCGTGGTGCAGAATAACCTGACGTACTTCATGTCGCCCGGCTTCCCGGAGCTCTGGGCGGGCGAGCAAGACTGCAACATCACCATCGAGAAGACCCACGCCGGCATCATGCAGCTCAGGATCGACTTCCTGCATTTTACTATTGTGAGTATGTGCCTCATTTATCTCGCTAATAAAAAATGGGATATTTTTTGCTTATAAGTCTTTGGAATGATAAAAATCCTCTCACTGTTTATTTCTCAAACATAAAATTTACTTAAATTATGTTTAATATATAAATTAAAAACTGTACAGTTTATAAAAAAAAACAAGCTTATAGGGCATCAAAAATCTCACTGATACATATAAAGTTAGACTATTGCCGAGTGTCATAGGATTTCACGCAATTGATACCAAATAGAACAAAAATGATTGCTTTTATGTCACTGGATGGCAAACAACCCGACAACCCTTCTGATATTAAGTTGTCTCTATAGTCTTGACATTTGCAATACCAGAGGCCTCGTACGTGACATTTCAGAGGCAAATCTGAAATGTTTTATATGCCTGTAATTACATCAGCACCCAGAATATGTTCTGAAAGTGTTTTAAAAGCATTTGTGTTATTTTTGCTCCAGGGTCAACCAAATAGAACCACAGGAGACTGCAATGAGGATGCCATGATCTTGGGGGATGGAGACAGCAAGTTTAGTCTGTGCGGACAAAACCATGGACAACACGGTGAGATTTCAGATTTCTGTATTAAGTGACGTAGGTACTTAGGTACCTATTAGGAACCCACTCGTTGACTGGATTATTTGAAATGCTAATTAAAATTAGCAGTTTATATTGCTATAACAACGGGTAGAAATGGATATAGTATAGAAAAATGTACTCAGTGCATGATTTTCAAACGCGAGCGATGAAAAATATTTAGTCGGTAATAAAAAAATTTAGATATTGCATGCAAAAGTTCCACTGTGTATCGTATATGAGGCTATCTAGCCTAAATCTTTAAAAGTTGAATAACGTAACATACATACTGATATACATTCAAATATGTAAATGTTCCACAACATTACTGATTTCTTTACTCAACAACTTACCAGGAAGAGGAAAGTTTCGTTACCAAACTTCAAAATTGTTTCCAGTATACTACACCTTATCAACGGGCAGCGAGAAGCGTGAGGAGGGAGACCTGGCGGGCGCTGCCAGCACCAGGCTGTCCATGCGCATGCGCGGGCCCGACATGCCGCGCATCTGGCTCATGCGCCTGGCGCAGATGCCGCTAGCCAACACCGCGCCGCACGGCTGTCTGCAGTACTATACTAGTGATAATGGTACATAATACTTATATTTTTAAAAACCACCATCATCACGCCTGTAATCCCCGAAGGGATAGGTAGAGGTGTACCAATGTACAGTGTACACCCACAGTTCGCCGGTATAAAAACCCACCGTCGGTATTCTTAAAAACTGTGCTGCATAAAACTTAGTCTAGTCATATTTTGGCCAATAAGTAACGATGGTGGATGAAATTTTGTAGGTCAGATAAGGGCACTAATATTGTGAATCTGATCACTGAATCAAGTTCACAATACTTATACATAATCTACATATTAGAGTCCTATTTACATCATTGCATAGAGTTTAGTTATATTGCCTACGCGACGTGTATTTCAAGAGCAATAGTCAAGAACATCTCCTAAATGTTGAGTCCTGTAATGAAAAATAAGAGCTAGGTGGCAGCATTCACAACTTTGAGAGCAAACTAGAGAATTTTACAGCTTCTTGTATCGTGTCACTTTACAGTAGTTTATAGTGCTTTTCCCCTAAAAGTCTTGCTCCCACTAAGCTCTAGAACATACCTACTGCAACTGATGGGGCAACTCTCCCTGAATTAAAAGTCTGTATAGGGCACTGTTGAACTTCACTAAAGAGTTAGTTATTCACACAAATTAATTCATTACTGTTACCATTAGGGTTTCATTTTGACTTTTTTACCGATAGAATTTTTCCACCAACTAGGAACGATAAGAACCTTCAACTACGCGTCGAACGGGCGCCACCTGGCCAGCCAAAACTACAAGGCGTGCATCAGAAGGAATACCGGCTTTTGTACGGCTCGGTACAGTCCTTGTGACAGCCGCTCCTTTAGGATAGGACCTGGCAGTGGGATGCCACTAGTTATGGACCCAGCTGGTGAGTCAATATCTATACTAATATAGTATATCTGAAGAGTTTCTTGTTTGTTTACAAGCGCAATTCTCTGAAACTTCATGCCGGATTGGAAAATTTCTATAGGCTATATGTATAGCCAAAAATTCACGGGCAGTAGCTGGTAAACCATAAAAGACCACCTGCCTGTTTTATTTTTATTTTTATGATTTACTCACACTACTGTAATAAATGCGTTTGTCTGTTTGTCACCTCATCACGACATAACTACTAAACCAATCTTAATGAAATTTGACGAAGGGGTCATTTGGAATTAATTCGTGACTTTGTCTGCGTTTGCGATTGCCGACATTCATGCGGATAAAATCGTGAGCAAAAGCTAGTTAGGAATAATTCCTGTGTGGGTACGTCTAAAAGCACAAATTTTGCAATAACATTAAATAATATACAAAATTTTATATTGCAATAAATACACCCTGTATAACATAAACAATCTAATCTACTAAACACACTATAACAAAAAAAATAAAAGCAACAAACTCATTAATTTAAGAGCAAAACTTTAATTTTATTTAATCTCTGTGACCGCTGACCTCTGCGACCTTTAAGCAGAACAGACAAACCCTTTGACGTGCAAATCGTAAAAAACAGAAGGTATTTTATTCAACATTATTATTCATGTTTATTATACAACCATTCATATTCCAGTTAACTTTTCAAACAAAGCCCATTTGTTACTAACTTTATAGGTAATGGTCGGATTGGAACTTGTGACCTTCATGACCTTTGGCTGTAGTGGCTAAGTTTTTAGTTGCTAGGTTCTGCCTGCGACTTTGTCTGCGTAAACTTCACAATTACGCTGAATAGGAAAAAATATGCGACTGCTACGCTCGAGGTCCTGGGTTCGATTCCCAGGTCGAGCAAAAAGTGTTATTCGGTTATTCTATGAAATTCTCCGTAGCAGCTCGGAGTTTGCATTTGTGCTAGGTTATTGGCAATAGGCTCGCCCCCTATTACATGGGACTTAACTATACCGGCGAACTGTGGGTGTACATTGGTGCACCTCTGCCTAACCCTTTGGGGAATACAGGCGTGTTGGTATATTATTTTAGAAAAAAATATTCTATGTGTTCTATTAAATCAATATCTAGATATGTGTGAAAATTTTCGGCTAATTCCGTTCAGCCATTTAAGCGTGAAAGAGTAACAAACATCTGCTCATAAACTTTCGCGTTCATAATCTACTAGGAAGGAACTTTTCAGTGGTGGCGGTACTTTGTCTATATTAATTAAAGCTCAGAAAAAGTAAAGCTCGCTTAGGGTGTATCATTAAACGTATTCAAAACGTCATTCTATCTCTAATATTAATGTTTCCATAGATGAACTACAAGAAGAAGAAGAAGAAATGATGCCAGCAGACGACACACAGACACAAGAAGATGAAATGGAAGGTTCTGGTGAAGACCCTCAGATGGACGATCCTCAGCCATCACGACCTAGCTTCGTCTCCAGGGTAAGAATGAATAAGAAATAAACTTGATAGAAAATAAAACCAAAATGTCCAAAATAACTAGAACGAAATAGCTTCATAAGGATCTCGTAAACACAGTTTTAAATTGAGGTAGTAAGTTGATAGATTGTGCAAAAATCTAAGCAGCTATTAATTGCAAATTGAAACTTGGAATCCAAGTTAAATCATTTATTTCAAGTAGACCATTAAAAGGCACTTTTGAACGTCACTTACAAGAGAAAAAAAAAATAAGATTGAATGTAGTTGCCCATTCCAAAAGGTAGTTTCGTGTGGATAAGAATTTTCAAAAAACTCCGTACATACTCAAAGAAAGAAAAAATATTTAAAAGAATAAAAGCTAATGAAAAGATAGCAACGAACAAAGAATTTAAAACACTTACCTCACACATTCAACTTATCGTTTCGAATCCCAACTTTTGAAAGTGTAAGCAAGCTTCACTCTTAGAAACGGTCTCAACAGTGCCATAAATTGTCGGCATACTCTGCAACATGCAGACTCTGCTGCTGACTTACTTTATGATTTGCTGCCTCTTTAAAAACTGTGCATACAAGAAAATATCTAGTGCAAAGAAGATGAAGCTGGTTTTATTTAAACTAGGACGTATTTTAGGTTTCGTCAAAGGAAAATGTTTAATAAGAAGTCTCTTTTAAAGTTTAGTGAAGGCGTGTCTTTGGCAGCGCAATTTGTACTTCTTGTAATTTTCGTTAAAGTAAAGAGTATGGTAAATTATTATCTGCTTAGATGTTTGCACCTTTAAGAACTTGCTGGTCTATAGTATATATCTTTGTAAAGGAAAACATCGTGAGGAAACCTGGACGTATAATAAATATACGTCTAAAATCGCACATCCGCCTTGAGCAAGCGTGGTCATCTATGCTCGTAACTTCTCTGTGAGAGAAGAGGCATTTGCCCTGCAGTGGGTCGGTAATAATTGGATGAGATAATCTTTTGTGTGTAAATGAGTTTATTGTGCCTTTATGCAACTAATCATAAACCATTTACCCAAAGCTTGGGAAAGGCTTTATTAATTACCAATAAATAGACCCACTTGCGCAATTTAAGGTTATTTTTTAACTTCGAGTTAATTGCTAACACCACCCCGTTACGTATAAATAGTTCCATTTTAACCTCGTGTTAGCAACTAAAGAGCATTTAATAATCTAGAAGACTGATTTGACATCATTATTTGTGTCCAATTTGAAAATAGTGTGCTTTTTGTGCCGAAAGCACATTATTTTTATGTTTGACCTATTAAACTGTCAACTTAATCTCTGAGATTAGAAAATACACTTTAAGTTATTTTTTCGGCGAAAGTTGGCCTAAATGTACTAAAAAGTTTTAACAAACATTTTCACAAAACTCATGGAAATGATTGTGATAATGGATTAATCAAAAATAATAATATTAATTAGCTACGATTCCCATATTGAATAACAATATTAAGTTTTATCTTTAACGTTCGCAAAAAAGCTTATTAAATGGATCCCCAATAATTATCTATATTGCAGTGTATGAAAAAAACATCCCTACCTATGTAAATAAAACAATATATAAATTAAAAAAAAAAGAATTTAGGTACTTATAATCTATCTGCAAGAAACGCCTTTTAATTAATATTATTACCCTAATGGAGAAGCTTGATTTTTTTAACATTTTACAACTTTTCAATTTAATAAGATTTCAAAACTTACAAAAACAAAAATTCGGAAACGTAATTGCTTACCGAAATGTTTGTTTATGTGAGTTTATATGTTTGTAAACGCACCCATGATACAGGACAAATTTCTAGCACTAGGCAACGTTTAATAAACTCTTTTTATAACAAAATCGTCCTTCTCCATTATATTTATACATTTATATACAACCCCGTAGCTAGTTTAACCCTCACTAACCACATCTAGATCTGGACGTATATCTCGTCTTGGATGTGGGGTCAGGCACGTGGGTCCAGCTGGCCCCGCTGGTCGCCGTACTCGCAGCACTACCCTGAGGACGACAGGTTCCGGTACTTCGGCTACGGGAACTATGGGATCGGCCTCACGGGCTTTGGAAGGCAGCGGTGTGAAGATAGGATTACTATACCTTGTGAGAACGAGTATTTTGTTTCGGTAAGTTGTGTATATTTTTTGTTTTAAATCGACTTAGGTATTGGGGTAAGCCTTTGCCTAGCAGTGGGACAGCAAGGGCTAAGTAAAAATAAGAAGATTTCAGTTGATTTTTTTGTTTGTTTCCTTCGAATCCTTTTTTTTCGTAAAAGTGTTGGTCCCATAGACATAAAATTTTATCAAAATCGGGTCAGTTGCTTGGTTGTTAAAGAAATGAAAAAAAAGCTGGACTTGTTCCTCGGCTGGTTTCAGGTGGCGCAGGAAAAAAATATTTAGAAGGACCTGTGGCAGGTCTTTGCCGGGCACTGGGACATTATAAACTAGATAAAAATAAAACTGAAAAAAAAATGCATTCAAGTAAACGGAATTGCGTATTTTGCTTTCTTGTGACTTTTTGTAAGCCTGCTAGATTAAAATTCTTTCTGCTTCTTCAATGCAAGAATATTCTCCGTATACTCCTAGTAAATTCCAGTATAAGCCACTCTAAGTCTAAGTAGTTGTCGTAAAACCGCGAGCAAAAGGTCTTAGTATTTTAATATCATTTTCAATTTCTTCTTGAAGTTAAGAACTTCGGGTTTGAAGAGTCTAATTATAATAGTATTAAAGCTTAGGATCTCCATTAATGGCTGGAATATAAAAGGGAAACTTCTGAGAGTACTTGCGGAGTTAATAATCAGGAACGGAAGTAATATTGTTAAAGTTCTCTTAAGAATGACCCGCTTTATAGAGTGCGGCTCTGGAGTTGGATAATACTGAGTGGAAAGTACTGAGAAAAATATTCTTTGCTAACTTCTTGAATTGTAAAATGGTAAGGGTTTCTTTAGTTTTTAATTAATTAAAGATATAGATGAGAATAGCTTGAGAGTAATAAAAAATATCCCAGACTTTATGTAATCCAGACGTAACAATATGATATACTTATGCAAAGTTGGACTTGGAGCAGTATACATTCTTTCCTTCTTTCTTCAAAAACTTTGCCCCCACACTAGTTATTTCTCCTGTATCGTGTGTGTATTTACAAACATATAAACTCACAACACAAATATCGACACTATGTGTAAGAAAAATAGTGTCATACGGACTTGTATAAGTCTAAACTTGCAAAAGTAAACCATAAGTCTGTCGAGATTTTCTTTTTATACCTCTTTGGAAGGCTTGATGTTAACTGGTCACAGCTGCAATACCAGAGGCTTTGCAAATGCGTTGCTATTCCAGAGACAATGTCTCATGTGCTTGTAATTTCACCAACACCACCCTTCAAACTGGAACACTGCAACGCTGCTATGCGAAAGAAATAGATATGGTAGTAGTACTTCCCCGGATGAGCTTCTTCAAGAGGTCTACAGCTACTAAACATAACACAACATTTCACCCCAAAATATTTGATTGATAATTTGAGAGCAAACTTTGGGAAGGTTTCGCAGCTTACGTAGATTGAACCGATAATGTAACATCAACTTTACCATGTAAAATAAACATCCATCATGTTTGTTCTTCGCCAGAGGGCGGTAAACATGCTCTTTTGCTAATTAGTGTGGCTTTAAAATGCTTACGCTTTTCAAATACCCTCATTTCATGTTGGAAATATTAATGAATATCAATTAACGAGGCTTTTAGAGTTGTACGAAAATTTTATATTATTCTATGTAAATGTTTGCTTTTAATTTGAATATAATGTAGACGATAAATTGGGTTAAGCCTTATACCTATCTAGCTTAAACATAAATCTAGATTTACGAAGATTAGTACAAAAGAGATCGGGTCTATGTAAGGTCTATCCTTGATAAATAGTACCTTTATCGCAGGTTTTTTGTAAAATCTCAGGCCCTTGGGTATAACTATTATCATCCCTAGCTTTGTTTGGTAAATCTCTTAAGGCTGTTGACGTTTCGACTAATATTATAAAGAAGTTAAGTTTATTTTTTTGTAAGAGGTAATCTTTGGAAGTATTGGTTCGATTACAAATATTCCTTTACTAATAGATAGATAGTTATACTATGGCCTAGTGTGTTTATGCTATACTTAACTTCCACGTAGAGGACGTCAAGAGCAAAGGCCAGTTATTTGTTTAGTAGTAGTAGAGCTCTTTGTGAAGGACCTATCCGGGGAAGTACTACCGCCGTACCTATTCTGCGGCAAAGCAGCGTACCGGTTTGAAAGGGTATGGGTGCCGGTGTAATTAGAGGCTCATGAGACACTTCAACTCTATCTCTGGAATGGCAACGCATTTGCAAGGCCTCTAGTATTGCAGATGTGTTTAGGTAGCGGTGACCACTTGGGTTGGTTTGCCATCCAATGGCATAAAAAAATCACCATGGTAACTTATGTTATGTCTGGGGCAGAAAATAGTAATTTGTCATCATCTAAACATGGTATCCTATCACATCCAAAACCCACAAAGAATCAAAAGTAAACTAACATAAAATGTATTGCCATACCCATAAAACCCATATTCCATTTTCCAGAGCTCCCTCTTCAATGCTGGAGTCTGCGACCCACACCACTGCGGGAACACCTTCTGTCCCGGACAGAACCGACGGGACTGCCATGTCGAGACCTCCATCACACCATTCGCTGTGTCAGTCCGCTTCGGACCACCAACGATCAAGAGGAACCCAGAAGAGAATATAGGCATGTGTTTAAGGTATACGCAGTTGCCTTGTGATTCGTAAAGGATAAATGATTTTAAAGGAATGTAGAATGAAGTGTTCCAACATTGAAACACACATTGAACATTGTTCGTGTGTTCTTTGTGTGATGAGCATGATTGTTTGTTCTGTGTCTGGGTGTGATTTATCTATAATATGTATGTATTTATAAAATTATATAAGTATGTATATCAGTTGTCTGGTTACCATAACACAAGCTCTGCTTAGCTTGGGATCAGATAGCCGTGTGTGAGTTGTCCTAAGATATTTATTTATTTATTTTTATTTAACTGTACTAATATTATAAGAGGTAAAGTTTGTTTGTGAAAGGTAAGCTGGAAGGGCTGGTCTCATTGAAAAAAACTTGACTCATTTAAAGCTACACTATTGCTAAGTACTTTAGGCTATATTTTAAAATAAAAAATATACCATCACGCCTGTATTCCCCGAAGGGTTAGGCAGAGGTGTGCCAATGTACACCCACAGTTCGCCGGTATATTTAGGTCCCATGTAATAGGGGGCGAGCCTATTGCCATTAACTGGGCACAAATCCAAACTCCGAGCCGCTACTGAGAATTTCATAGAAAAACCCACTAACACTTTTTGCTCGACCCGGGAATCGAACCCGGGACCCCTTGCACAGCAGTCGCACTTGCGACCACGAGACCAACGGAGCAGTTATATAGTTAGTAGTGGCTATATTTTATGGTAGGTATACCTGAATTCCATGCGGAGGAAGTCGCAAGCAGAACCAGCTTTGAGTTAGCATGCGAGTGTATTTTAAATAATAAAGAAAATTAATTTGTAGAATGTTTTCATTTTTAAATCAGCGAGGATTGCTGACATAAATCTTCATTAAGTTTTAAAACATTAGTTAAAAGTAATTAAGTATTAAAAAAAGATATTCAATACAGTAACAGAGTCACCTACAAAATTGAAGAAAATAATACTAATACTGTATTTCCAGTAACAATATTATACGAAAATGTCGAAATCGAATTAGATAAGCGATACGGCGACGGAGCGATCAAAATGTTTTGATATTAGATGACATAGGGCGCGGAATTAGGGAGTCAGCCTCGGGAACGATCTCCCTCGGGGGTACGTAAGTGTGAAGCGGTATGACAAGAATATGAAAATATTTTTTTAAGAGAATGTATCGATTTCAAAGTTATATTGAATTAATTTGTACCTACATTTTGTCAAATTGTTTGTTGATACTAAAAACGATAGCAAGTAGTGATCTATCTCTATAGATAAAAATCATGATACATTGTATGAAAGATCATCACTCAAGAACATCTAGACTGATTTAGTTGATATTTTTGTTGTGTTTGTCATTGGCAGGAGAAAGTTTATTTGGTTCAAAATCATCTGAATATTAAAAAAGTACCCGCGTGAAGCTGGGGTCGGGTCACTAGTCTATACAAATAAATATCATTATGTAGCAGCTTCTTGCAAAATAAATATAAATTTTTACATGTCACTTACACGAACACAATTATTTGTTTTTTGTCTGTCTATCTGTTCGTTTGTTCCGACTAATCTTCGAAACGGCTGGATCAATTTTTCGGGACTATCACTGGCAGATAACTGATATTATACCGAATAAGGGTTCCGCAAAAATAAAGCCTCACGATAACCGGCTATTTATATAATAAAATTGGAAATTCTTTTGAAATTAGCCTTGTTTGAAAGAAAAGCAAAAGTAAATATATATCTTAAGTTGAGCTTGTTATATTTAGCTTTGATTATCTCCGCTTCTAACAGACTTAATCCCAGCAAAAAATTGTTGATATCCGTTTCCTCATCAAATAAATCCAATTCAGAGAATCAAGTTTTTCTCTAGAACTTAATCTCGCTTGATGAATTACATTATTTGTAATCCTGTCTGTAGGCTCCGGTTGTCGAATACAAATGAATCAATATTAACTAAATTGTTAACTATTTTAGGATTCATCCAATTTTGTTCAAGCTCTTCGATACTAATTGATATTCGGTACTGGAAAAGACAAATGAGCTTAGTCCTGC
Source organism: Caradrina clavipalpis (assembly GCA_932526535.1). Taxonomy (NCBI): domain Eukaryota; kingdom Metazoa; phylum Arthropoda; class Insecta; order Lepidoptera; family Noctuidae; genus Caradrina; species Caradrina clavipalpis. Next base: position 14,502,065 of record OW052104.1, on the reverse strand, counting down.
CAAAACAAGGCCAACATATTATAAAACTGAAGAGCTTGTTTGTTTGTTTGGTTGAACGCGCTAATCTCAGAAAGTACTGGTTCGAAATGAAAAAATATTTTTTTATTCTTTAGTTCTTTTATCGAGGAAGGCTATATACCACGCTACGACTATCGGGAGCGGAGCAGTAACTAAAGATGTAACTTAACACCGGTGATTATAACCACACGAACGAAGTCGCGGACAGAATCTTGTATCTCAATAATTAAATTAATTATCATTATCATCATGACAACGGGCGGTCCATAAAGTCGGGCTGAGGTGACAATATGATACTGTTGGGTATAGATCTCCCCTAAGATTTTCAAAACAGACCGGTCCTGCACCTTAAATAATTACATTAATTAAGTACATCAAACAAATTTAATACGCAATTACATACTGCCCCCTATTACATGGGACCTAAATATACCGGCGAACTGTGGGTGCACATTGGTACACCTCTGCCTAACCCTTCGGGGAATACAGGCGTGATGGTATATTTTTTTGATGGTATATTACGTACTGTCCAGCAATAACAGTTTAATATACATCCCAAACTTATGCTAAGAATAGATTTTAAATTAATCAACGTTAAATGTATCTAATACGAAGTAATTGTAATGGAATTACTTCGAAATGAAATGGTAATTGATAAATGTTTTAGCAGAAGTACCTAAGTAAGTAAGTGATTAATTGTTTTGCATGTAGAGATTTGTTTCAACTTTCATGGCTTTAGTACATACAATATAATTTTGGAGCTAAACATATTATGACGCTAATTGTAATTATAAGAATTAAAAAAGTTTTGAAATGTGATTGTTTTTTAGGCATTTTGTTAGGTTGCTAAGTAATAATTTTGTATAAACGTGCTGTCCTTGAATTCACTTTAAATCGAAGCATTTACCTACATAAAATGTTGTATCTATACCTAGGTATTACAATAATGCTGTGTATTGCTCAAACTAGTTTTATTATTTACTCGCGTCTACCGCGACTTCGTCCGCGTCAAATATAGTCATAAACCATATCCTATGACACTCAGCAATACTGTAGCTTTCTATCAGTGAAGTAGTTTGTAATTGGACCAGTACTTTCAGATACCTTACCTTATACAAACAAAAATACAAGAAAACAGACAAACTTTACCTCTTTATAATATTAGAATAGAAATATATGTGACTTTGTACAGATAAAGAAACTGTAATAATTACGTTGTGATAACTGATAAGGAATACTAATTATTAGGTGTTGTTTTGCTCAAATTACGAAAAACTAGTTTAGTTTTGATAAATTATTTTAGTTCCTATGATGTCTTTATATTGGATGTAAAAAAAATCAACATTAATTTGTAACAAAAGTCTGCATAATATACGTAATTAAATTTATAGCAAAACGTAGCGTAGCCTAACGTACGTTTTTTTGTTATTGTTTTAAGTTTTCTATTTATTGTGTTGTATTAGGTAGCTGTGCCATTGTAGATGAATATTTAATAACCAAAATAGCCCATTTTGTAAAAAAAAAACGTATTTGTGTGTTGTTCTTAGTTAGTTATATATCTGTAAATATTAGTTATTTATTTCCTGTATAGTTTGGCATTTATAAAAAGTGATCTTAATTAATAAATTCTTTATTTTTTTGGACATGATAACAGTGACGTGTTTTATTTATTTTATCTTGCAACTGTGCTGATTGTACTGGAATGTAAATATTGTTACCTACTTACATATAAGCAGGTAGGTATAACTCTATTAATAGTACCTACGTGTAATTATAAAATATTTTCAGGTTATATCATCATTTTCTCTAGTCCTTATTTTAATTTATACACAGTATATCTTCGATTTTTTACATCCGCCATTATCTTCGAAATTTATTCCCTTTTTGGCATATTATTTTGGACAAGTCATGTGTGTATAAGTAGCTTGTGCCTACATGACAAATAAATTCTACTTTTCTCACTCTTCCGTTGTTTTATTCTGATTAATTGCGTTGCGGAATCCAAGAGTTTGTGTATGTTGTTTATATGGTTGTAAACGCAACCAAGATACAGAAGAAACTCCAAGTGGGGGCAACGTTTAAAAAAAAAAGAAATAAAAGAGAATTAATTCACTTCTCCGGGACACTTCGACGTGCATTACCTTGCCACATTTCTGGTAGTCACCACTGACGATTCTGGCTTTCAGAAAAACAATGACAATCAAAGAACGATCTTCAATCCCACCTAACCAGCTTGTCATATTCCACAATCTACAGGTTCACAACAGCATCTCATTCAACATACATTAGCCAGACCATCGAGCCATCGATACTTACCATCGCTAACGGCTTTGATTGCTGTTACGGCCACCGTAACACGTTATAGCCATGTTTACACAAACGATAATGTGCCCTATATGTATTACCGTATCGTAGGTAATGGAACTACTAATGCGTACGTACTTGAATATGTACATATTGTAGTTAGTAGTTACGTGTATTTCTTAGTTGCTATGTAGGTAATGTTATTGTAACTGGTAGGTACTCTGTAATTTGTGAAGCGGTAAATGTAGCGAAGAATGGTTAGTTTTTGGTTTCACATTAAATTTGCGTTCAATTCAGTGGATAAAAATGTCTGCCTCGGTTTTTTTTAAAGAAAATGTGGTAAATTGTCAAGACGTTGTAAGCTGCTGTCATTGGTAGACTGGAAATTAACACTATGCAGGCTGCTTCCAACCGGTCGTTTTGGAAATCTATGGGGGAGGCTGTCCAGCAGTGGACATCCTGCGGCTGATATGATGATGAAGCACAAATTCAGGCTCCTTTTAATATACTCGGCATTTTTCTAGTAAAATTACTTATAAATACGAACGACTTTTATTACAGAACCAACCCTGAAATATGGAAAAAACATCAACTGTTCTATATAAAATACTAGCTTCTGCCCGCGACTTCGTCCGCGTCACAGTTGATGTGTTATCCTACGGGTACCGTACATTTTCCCGGGATAAAAAGTAGCCTATGTGTTATTCCAGACTATAATCTATCTTTGTGCCAAATTTCATCCAGATCCATTCAGCCGTTTTAGCGTGAAAGAGTAACAAACATCCATACATCCATACATCCATACATCCATACATCCATACATACAAACTTTCGCCTTTATAATAGTAGTAGGATAACCCTGCTTAGAAGCAGGGTAATATTTTATATAGAACAGTTACAAACTACAACTGCGCTAGGGCGCAGTTAGGTAAAAATGCACTGTACCGAACTTCTTTGCAGTATGGAACAGCTTGTCTGTTCAGAGTTGTTCTTAACAATGGTACTGTCACTTCCTGAAAAATGGCTAGTACGTCAAAAGTCATCTGACTTATTACCATCGTACTAATTCAGCCTAGGTAGCGCCCCGTTCTCCTATCCTATGATAATCAAGGCAATAATCGAATGCCTATTGGAATAGCAACAATAGACGGCGTATCGAGATATTACAACTGATCAGCGTATTGTTTAGATGTAGCACAAACCGATAATAGCTTAGCATCTATGTGGCTCTGCGACAAGCGTTGTTTAATTGGATCGAGGTGTTTGTATGAGATATACGTAAACTATTTTACTGCTATGGTAACGTTCTGACTTTTACGAATTAATACTGCAAATGAAGACTTGACATTACCCATATCAAACGTTCTTAGTAAACTGTAGTGAACTAGCTTCAATTAAGCTTAAGTGCTAAATATCCCACAGATACAAAAACTGAATAAATGTCATAATTATGTAAATATGTAGGCATAGATATAAGACGAGACAGTACCACATAGATAGATGGAAGACATTGTATTCTATCTATGTGCCAAATTCCAGTTAATTTCGTTCAGCTGAAAAAGCTGTAATAAATATTCATCTATCCTCCAGTTTATAATGATATTTATTAATTACCTGCAACGAATAACGATGTCCTAAATTATTTCTGCATTGGCTTCTCTTACAGTACCTAAACCCTATCTCGGAATGTACGATAAACGTTCAAGACGTGTCCCAAATATCTGTAATCAATGAGACATCACCTGAGCGGATCTCTGTCCAATCAGCTGCACTAATCTAATGGATATTGGATCGTCACAATGGGCTGTTAATGTGCGTTTCATAATACATGACTAGATTGTGCTCGTAGACATTAGTATTAAGCTAAAGTCCTAAATAATCTAGTTCAAAGCGTTTGTTTAAATTAAACCATTTGCTGGCATTTTTAAATTGTCAAGGTGTTAAACAGTCAGAAAGTTGAAGTTGCTCGTTCAAAAACGTAGGTAGGTTTCTATGGATAAGAAACTCCACGGACACTCTTTTCAATTAAGTTTTACAAAAATGGGAGCTAGATCTTTATCTATATAAAATAGTAGCAGGATATAATAATAATAATAATTAATAATAATTTCAATAATAATAATTTAAATTAATAATTTATTTATTTTAATTTATATTTTTTAATAATAATTTTAATTAATAATTTTTTAATTAATTATAATTTCGAAAATAGTCTAAAATATTTGAATCGATAATTTATTATTATTTATTTGTTTGTAGTTTTCAATGCTCTCGCATACTTAGTAGTTCTGTTGGTAAAAAATAAACTTAGCAATGATACGTACGTTATTAACTAGCGACAGACCGTGTCGACGGCGCGTCATGTTCCGCGCACAGAGGTGTCAGCCATCGGAAGGGGCCACTAAGGGCCAAATGCCTGCCGGGGCTGCGGGTTGTTCGAAAGAGATACCGCGCCCCCGGAACGCAAAGGGCACACGAAGGAACATAGATGGTTTTTAGTCAGTAAAAGTCTGACACTCCCTCCCGCCCCGCCCAGGACGGGAGGGGTCATTTGATGATTTTACCATCTCTAAAAAAAAAAAAAAGCAATGATACGTATCTACTTCATCAGTTTCAGTCAAACATATAGCTACTTTTCTTAAAAAAAATAACAATGTAATCTTACAATTTTCCTAAAATAATGCAGTATACAACTAAATTCGAAAATCGAATAGTGGTAAGAGTGGCAACAGCGCCGCGGTCGAAATTCGAAATTTAAACAATTCAGGGTAGTTCTTTATTTGAATCCGTTGCTGTCTGCGCCCGCGCCCCCGCCGTTTGAGCTCCTAGTTTGTCCCCCGGTGTGCATCGGGTACCGTCGGAATCCCGATTGCAGAGAACATTATTTTACTCTGATTAAGAATTGTAGTGAAAATCTGTAATTTATCTTAATTTCGAATAACGTGTTACCTGCTGTGTCTCATTTAATTTGTTTTGATATAGGCTTGTTTTAACCGTATAGTTCGGGAGCGCATCCGATTGGACCCGAAAACAGAAACCTCCGCCGGCTCGGTAACGCGTCCACTTGGACCCGAGAATTGATGTATCGCCATCCTAGTCAATTAGTGTAAATATTGATCATGCTAGTCGTCGAATCTCACGAGTTAGCTTTAATTAAGACGGTTTGATAAAAAGCCTACATGATAGCGGCATTCAATCTTTTCGTTTCAGCATGCGATTATATAAATTTACCTCTAAAAAATACATGTGTGAAAACACAGTTACCGCCATTTTGATGACTGTGGAAGTCGAGGCTAAAAAACATAAAAAAGACTGATTTCTGACATCCACTCTCCTCTACAGGAGATATAAATAACTCATCATTGAATTGTACGTCGATTTCATCCGTATTTCAACATAAATCAGTAATGGTAACAACGTTTTTGATACACAAAGTCGAAACTTCGCGCCAATCGCGCGTGTTTACTTTTTATTTTACACAAATATCACATAAAAACATTTAGTTTACATTAAAAACATGACAAATGTCATTCAAAATATAGTAAACAACAAGAAAATGCCCAGGTTTTAACGTTATTTACAAACACGGGTTTAATTACACGGAATATTCATTACCACAACTCATTTATGTTAGAAATTGTCGAAATGTTGACCATTATTGTTTTTTTTAAATTGCAGTGATGTGGAACTGTAATTATGCCAATCGATTTTTTTGTTTTTGATTCGACTCGAGTAGGTACTGATAATTACGAATATTAGAAATGTATTCTTAAAAAAATTAATAAATTATATTTTAAGCTTAAATTACATTATTAATTTATATTAGTAAATTAAAAATAACTATTATATATATGTTAGCCATTGCAATTATTTATTTTTTATACACGGCGCACCGGACAGGACCAATGACGTAAGACTGTGGTAAGACCACATAGTTTTTTTTTTAGTTTTCAAATTTTTCATTAGCGTGCATTGTTCAATATTATAACATTTTATTGCGAATTTTAATTTTGATACATTACCTACTTTGAGAAAGTTTGATACACGTTTACACGGTACATAGACAAAACTGTTTTTTTGTCTGTCTGTTTATTTATCCGTTTGTTCCGGCTAATCTCCAAAACGTTTGAAACGATTTTGATGGGAAATACATATCTTGGATTTGCAAATATCTGTTGTTAGAAGCAATAACTTGGGCTACCTTTATTTTAGAATACAAATAGGGTTCCGCGCTATTAAATAAAACCTCGCAGATAACGAAACTTCGCGCGAACGAAGTCGCGGTTAGGCCAGCGACTTCGTTCAAGTGAATACTCGTTATTTAGCTAGTTTGAAAAAAACCGGCCAAGTGCGAGTCGGACTCGCGCACGAAGGGTTCCGTACCATTATCTATGAAAACGAAAAAAAACAGAAAATATTTATTTTAATTTAATTAAATATTTAATTTTAAAGTGAATATATTACTAAATATTCTGTAAATATATCAAGTCTCTAGCTGTTGCCGATATCAATATCGAGAAAAAACAAGCTATAAGTCACGTTTGTTGTATGGGAGCTCCCTGATTATTTATTTTATTCTGCTTTTTAGTACTTATTCGTTGTTATAGCAGCAACATAAATATATCATCTGTGTAAATGTCAGCTGTCTAACTATCACGGTTCATGAGATACAGCCTGGTGACAGACAGACAACGAAGTCTTAGTAATAGGGTCCCGTTTTACCCTTTGGGTACGGAACCCAAAAAAAGTGACAGTCCTTGCAATTAAATATCCCAAGCTGCAGTACAGCAGCTTGTCACGTAAACTCCGTGCTGCTATCCGTCTCAGCTTCTGTACGAATTCCCTACCTACAAATTTCGTGTTGAATCACTAACGTAGCTGGTCCAAATTAGCTTAAACTAGAATTGACTAGTTGAGACAGACAGACAAACAGATTTTTATGAGGAAATTTTAAAAGTTACCCGTAGGACTAAGTAAAAAAAGGTTCTGTTGAAATTTTGGCAGATATGTATATGTATAATTATGTACTTATTTTTTTTAATTATATACATCCTCCTTTTTCAAGTCGGTTAAAATTATCTAAGTAAATTAAATCTCCGGACTATATTTACGTTTATTAAAATTTTGAATTATAAATCCTGATTAACCAAAGAGTTTTTATTCAGTTCCTACTCTTTTTGCCAACCTCGATTTTATTTCGAGTATCGATTAGGCTGAACGCAACTTTCAAATCGAAATAAGAAACTTAGGTAGACGGTCAACACTAAGAAGTGTCAAGTTGCAACACAATTTTGTGTAAATTTTGTCAAGATTTGCTTTTAGTTTTTAAGTACCTAAGTATGGATAATGCCTAAAATAATAATGCAGTTGGAATGAAAATATCTTTATTTTGTCCTTTTGCATCTTTCTAGCAAGCAAGAATGTTGTTTTTGTACTTAATTTCAGCTAATCTAAGTGGCCTACCTTTTCGATAGGGTGTAGTAATACCTAATTTACACAAATTTGGCGGAGATTTGAAGCGGTTTGGCTGACCTCAAGTCATAATTAAAGATATTTGCCACCAACTTATTCCGTTAAATAGCTGCGAACATTTTTTTATCGTGTAAATTTGAATGCTGAAAGTTCATGTAATTTCTTGAATTTCATGACATGATCCGTTACAACCCTCCGAGCCAACGGATGTGTCAAATGTCAAAATCTTGTCGAGCAGAGTGGTTAACATTGTGAAAAGTCAGTTTCCGTAAACGCTAAAAATAACCCTGTTCCATTTTCAAAATTATTTAAAGTGAACCCGTAGTGTGATTGTGCTTTTCTATTCCAAGATATTCAAAATTCGATGGTTTTTTGTTTTATTTTACCGTTTTTCGTGGTTATGTCAAAAATGGTGCTTGGTTTTCATGAAACTAATTGAAATGAATTAAATCGAAGACATTTGTGCGGTAAATATTTTGTTTCAAGAAGTTCGGTACTATCGGTGTGTTTGTGTGATTTTGTTCAACTTCTGTCATGCTTTCTTAATAGCTAAAATATAGTATTTACTTTATCACAGCAATTTGTTTTATGGAACTAATTGAAATGACTGAATTCGTGAATATTTAGTTACAGTTGTGTTTACAAGAAGTGCAGTGTAGTGTAGGTATGTGCAGTGTGTGGTGTGTTGTGTGTGGCCGGGTGAGCTGCCAAGGATCAGAGGCGCCATGTTGCTGTACAAGGTAGGAACAAACTTTATTGTGTCATAGCTATTGTTTTCGTGCTTTAAAATACTCTTTCATACATAAGAATATTTAAAATCTGTCCACAATTTTATTGACGAAATTATCGATGAACATATAAAACAAAAATAAACAGACAAACATAGAAAGACAAAAATATTTGTAAGGACATGGGTGGAGGCCTTTGTCCAGCAGTGAAACAGTGTAGGGAAGATAAAAAAATAAAAAATAAAGGATTATATACTAACATTACACATATACTCGTACTGAAGTAGTAATGCTGACACGACACGACACTGGGAATGTTTTCAGGTGTGAATATTATTTATTTTTATTCCATTTTTTAAACCTTATAATAAAGCTATATCACCGTCGTCTTCATCGACTTGCGTCTATCTATTAGGATTAAAATATCTAATATACTCAAAATACAAGAACTTTAGATTATAAATTATCATTACAACTGGTGCCTAACTACATTGGTACCTAATATAACTGTGGCCCAGACACAATAATTAATACCATGATGGATTGATGCATAACTGATTCGAGACTACGAACTGTGTGTAATTAAATTAGTCTCGTCAATAATTACTAGTTTGTACCGCCGCCAGTCAGACTCAGACGGCGTAGGCTTTATTTAGTAATAATCATTAGCTAAAGGGGTTTATTTAGGTAATTAGTATCTACATTAAGTGCTTTAGATTCCCGTCCCTCAGAAAGCAAGCTGTTGGTCCCGGCTGTCATTCGTAAATCTTTGACAGTCGTTACGGATAGTCACAAGCCGGGAAGTCTAACCAATAGTCTAACCAAGAGGTGTCGTTTTGTTCAGTAACTGGGTTGTGAAGGTCAGATAGGCAGTCGCGCCATGTAAAGCGGTATCTGGTTAGTCTGGAAGGCGGCCCCAACATAGTTGGTAAAAGACTAGGCAAAGATTCAATACCTCAGATTACCTGACTTCTTCTTTTTAAGATTTCTCTGACCTTTCCAGTCAGATTATTTTAACGATGGTTTACTGCTTACCACGCATGGTAAACGCCTGAGCTCTTGTAGGTACATGCGTGTTAATAAGGCGCGTTGAAAAAGGGCTTGAACGAAACAAATGTATAATAAAACTGAAGCTTTTTTGTTTAAACGCGCTAATCTCTGGAACTACATATAACATCACGCTACGACACGTGGGGCCGGAGCAGTAACCAAAGACGTAACTTAACGCGAAAGGAACACACGAGTGGAGTCGCGGGCAATAAAATTAACCATGAGCATTGAATACTTCGTTTGCTGATTGCGCATTTCCGATTTCAGACTTTATACATTTTATTGATCGTAATTGCCTCTAAGGATAATTTTGCTGACAGCGTTACACAGCGTTTTTTTATCTTTTGCGGTTGGTCTTTGCGTCAATGAGGTACGCTACTTTATTTATGATAAAACTTATCTTATGACAGTCGGTATTAATATAGCTTTCTATCATAGTAAACAATTTTGTTATCAACCTGTACATCTAGAGATGACGTCAAACAAACAAAAAAAATATAAACAAACTATCTCTACATAATATACTAGCTTCTGCCGGCGACTTCGTCTGCGTCAAAGCCGATATGTTATCCCACGGGAACCGTACATTTTTCCCGGCTAAAAGTAGCCTATGTGCTATTACAGTCTAAAATCTATGTCTGTGCCAATCATCTAGATCCGTTCAGACATTCTGGTGTAATTGAGTTACAAACATCCATCCATCCAAACTGCCGCATTTTTAATAGAAATCAGATCCATAGATTGAGAAGAAAATAATATTACAAAGTAAACAAAACTCGTGAACAGCTTCATTTAAAACGTCTTACAGCTTACTTAGAATGCTTAAGACGAGGATAAGTATTCAATTATTCACAGGATTATTAAATTAAAACTGGTTCGCTTTCTCTTCAAGATATTTTCATATTCTAAGAAATATCGGGCTCACTATTTTTGCCGTCTCTTCATAATTTATTTATACTAATATAGTAGAATGATATCGCTACGGGCATTACAAGAATTTCTAAGTAAATACGAGAACATGAGACCTTTGATGTTATATATTATTACATTTATTACGTAGGTATAGACCAATGAATAATAATAATTCTTAGACTTTATCTGCTAGTTTATTAGGTATGTGGAGTTTATTACGAGTAGGTACATGGAGATCGTTTGTACATACAGCCCTAATTATTATCCATTGTTGCATAATTATCTAAAGACATTATTTCATACAGAAAAGGTATGAGCAATGATTGATTGAAAGTAACTGATTCGATTATCTGTTTGTTTGGTAGACTTTAACGACTAAACTATAGAAAGGACATGGGGTATTTTTTATTCCGCGGTTTATTCTGCGTCCGCGATTAACAACATTCCAACATTAACGCGTACGAAGTCGGTGGCAAAAGCTAGTATAGTTGTATATCTGATGATTTTTAAGAGGATAACAGATCAGGCGGTTCATCTTTAGAGTGATGAAATACATCAAAATAGATATACCTAGTAACAACATTGTATTACATAACCCTTTAGTTTTGTGTACGTAAATCCATCACACCACTATCAACAGATACTTCCACTTGATACTAAGATTGTAGATAAGGCTCCCGATACTATATATAAAACAATAGGCGTATCTCTTCTAGTTGACAGTACTATCGCCACTTGTTGCTAGACAAGAGATCTTGAGAAGAAAGCAACCATTTATCTCAGTGTTCAAAACATTTTATTTAATCCCAGTGACATTTTTATTTGAACCAACACAATTCTTGAACGTTTTTTGTGCAGTGAATCATAAGATAAAAAGATGAAGCTGGTACAGTTCGTGTATAACAATAATCCGGAAGAGATTCGCGTTGGATATCTGTCTGGTGATGATGTAGTTGATATCAACAAGACTGATTCAACAATTCCCAGTACTCTTATAGAAATTTTGAAAAAAGGAGTCTTTGATAAAGTTCGGAAACTAGCAACTACTAATCAGAAAACCGTTCCCATATCATCAGTGACTATTACGGCACCGATACACGGAGGAGACAAAGTCCTCTGCATTGGATTGAACTACAAAGACCACTGCGAGGAACAGAACCTACAGCCGCCTGCAATCCCTTTCATATTCAACAAATTCCCAAGCACGATCGTTGGTCCAAATGATCCAATCAAACTAAAGGCTGATATAACAGATAAAGTTGTCTGCGAAGTGGAATTGACGATTGTTATTGGTAAAACTGCATCCAGAGTTAAAGCAGAAAATGCTTACGAGTACATTTTGGGGTACACCATTGCTCAAGACATAGGAGCAACAGATTGGGAGAAGAATCCAGCTATGGGAGTAGCATTGCTTGGTAAAGCTATGGATACGTTCTGTCCTGTAGGACCCTGTATCACTACTAGTGACGAGATTGGTGATCCACAAACTTTAAGCATTCGATGCATCGTCAATGGCGTTCAAAAACAAAAGAGTAATACAGATCAGTTCATTCACAAGATTCCGGATATCATTGAGAGACTATCGAAGTTGATGACTTTGTTGCCTGGTGATATCATCCTGACGGGCACACCTGGAGGTGTGGGAGTGTTCAGGAATCCTCCGGAGTTCTTGCGGGCTGGCGACGCGGTTGTCAGTGAGATTGAGAAGATTGGAGTGATGATAAATCGAGTTGAGAATGAATTGGTGATTGATCGATTCGCGTAAAGTTAAATGGAAAGGCATAACAATTTTGTTTACAAAATACTCCTTAAAAGAAACCTGCTTTTAATATTATTAAACGTAAAAGAAATTAAAACTTATTCCTCTTTCTTTTGAGCCTACAACGTTGCGATGGCGCAGGGAATTTTGCCATGGTTCAATGGCTTGTCACGCTTGAGGTTGTGGGTTGGCAACCTTTCATAATCATACGTAATTTTTAAGTGTATCTTGGACATCATTGATGTTGGTGTAGGAAAAACATCGTGAAGAAACCTGGGCGCCATACGCCTCAAATCGATAGTTTACCTTTAGCGAGTGTGGTGATTAATAATGCTCGTGGCTTCTCTGTATAATTAGTAGAACCCTTTGCCCTGCAGCGGGACACTAATAGGCTGGCATTACATTGAAAGTGCAAAAAGGAATCTACTGTAATTTTATATTGTTTTTGCTCTCTCTTCTGCACATTCATGTTTGCGCATTTATTCAAGTAGGTACATATATTTATTTTCAGATTGTGCTATCAATCTAGTAAACAGAGTATTATTTGTGATGATAGCGGTAGGTATATTATACATATAGTCATAATAACCTTAGGCTAAGTGGAATGCAAAAATGCTTGTTTTTTCAAACGTTACCCCACACTAGAAATTTCTCCTGCATCTCGAGTGCGTTTACAAACATAAACTCACATACACAAACAGCTAAACCCGCAACAACTATCTGTAGGTCATACAAATATTTGTTTCGTTTGGAAATCGAACTCGAGACACGCATCGTGGCAGCAAATCGGTCAGCCACTGCGCCAACCATACCGTCAATTTATTTTAATGCATTTTTAGTTCTGATGGTTACTTCCTATAAGTACGTAGTACGGTTCCTAGTAGTAAGTAGTTCCTGTCTACTGTTTCTTGTTCTATCCTAATATTGTCAGTGAAAACTTGTAATTGGCCTTCTTTTACTATTTTCAAACTATGTAAAACCTAGCTGTAAGTTTTGTTGAGTAATAAAATAAAATAAATAAAATAAAATAACTTTAGTCCTGCAAAAGTCCTGCATGGCAGTGGAGAGCTTTGTCATGCTCACTTTAATGTCTCGCTGATGGTGGCGCGTGCATTGGATCGTTCGGTTCCCTTCAAGATGGTCGAGCTAAATGGTGCTGATGCACGCGTCATGCTCGTGAACGGGTGCTGTCAGTTGGGATTGGTCATCTCTTAACTGCCATGGCTTACATTTTTATTATTATATTTTATTGTTTTATATTCACCTTCATTGTTTTCACATATAGAAGCAACCACAATTTTTGTAACCAAGTTTTTGTAATAACCAAATTGAAAGAAAAGAGTGTCCATGGAGTTTCTTGCTCGTTCTTCTCCATAGAGACCTACGTTTTGGAACGAGCAACTAGCTTCAACTTTAACTGTAACTTCTTGACAATTCAAAAGTGCCTGTACATGGTCTAATTGAAATAAATGCTTTGAATTTTTTTTTTTTGAATTTTGAAAACTCTAAATACACTTATAAAGTACATTTTGGCATGTGCTTATTAATTGTTTGAAACTACAAATCCTCTATTCATTGGAGTTCTAAAACACGAAGCGTGGACACAAGTTTAAATACGTTCACAGTTTTGCACTACCTCGCTGTAAGTTGTAGTGTTTTACGCTATGTTAGTGGTGACTTTGCAATTAGAATGCAATGTGTGTGATACCATTTGTAGCTTGCATTGTTTTTAGTGTTGCAATTGTTTTTAGTGTTGCATAAACCGTGTTTGTTTGTTTTTAGTGGTGCCATATGAAGCTATTAATAAGTCTCTGTTGTCTGTCCGTCTAACATAAGGCTGTATCTTTTGAAACGTACTAGGTGTTTTTTTTTTTCAGAGCACACTCTTGTGATAATTTACTATTCCTATCTTCTATGACAAGATATTATAAAAAGAAGTAAAAAGAAAAATTGTTGTGTCAAATATAGTATCAACCTAACGGTAATTTACATTACATAGGTACTAGCGTTTTCCCGTGACTTCGCCCGCGTGATTTTCGGTTATCGGCGCATACTATATTATGTTTCTTTGAAATCCTAAAAGATAAGTTTTGTTCAGTGGTATAGAATCCACCGTGTGCGAGTACGACTTCCACTCGGTCTGTTTTTCTACGATTAAAGACGATTAACATAGGCCCTTCCCACGTACAAATAGCTGACTGGTTACTGTCTACCGCATCGTTTATTTCTTATCCGCACTAAGAATGTAACTGTCTATCTTAAATAATAGTTACCACATCGTGGCAAAACTTTTGAGCCGTCGTAATAAAGGACAAAGAGGTACCTTCAGATATGGATAAAGACATAGATATTTTTTAATCTTCTGGGACCACGATAACCGATATTCACGCTAAAAAGCACTTAGTTTCAAATATATAAGTGCTAAATTCCTTACAAAATATTTCACACGATCCATAGGGTATTTTTATTTCCACCAACATTATTATACAGTGACAGTTTCCCGGAAAAAATGATACGAGTTTCTACATTATTTATGAAAAAATTACAATATCGTCTTCCGAAAGTATACGTTTCCAAAATTCATCGCGTTACGAAGTTCAGAAGTAATTCAGCTAAAATGTATGGTCATTATTATTTCAAGTGGCACAGCTAATGTTACGGGAAATTTTGGTGTGCCCTCGGGAAATCAAAACTGCGGTTAGTGCTATGTGTAGATTTTTCGTTTGTATATTAAATTGGTAGATAGAAGTTGTATGAAAATGTTTAGATGTTTGTTTGTTTGTTTACGTGCTTTTTTATATCAAGACGTTACAAAGGTGCGTTGGTCTCGTGGTCGCTAGCATGACTTTTGAGCGTTTGATTCTGGGTACGATTCCCAGGTCGAGCAAATGAGGTTATTGAAATTTTCCATAACGAATTTCTCAGTAGTAGCCGGGAGATTGGAAGTTGTGGTGTAACACTCACGTGCCCGAACCACGAGACTGTCAAAGCACGTTAATTGGTCCTATATGATCTATTGTCGGTTGTGTCGGATTGCCGTGCAATTGAGCTACGAGATGATAATATTATTATTGTAGACAAAGATTACTCATATGAAAAGTAAAAATAGTTTATCAGCAATAATTTTTGCTCAATGCCACTTATGTGGCTATAAACTATAGTGTGTCTTTTCACCCCGTAGGTATATTGCTGACCGCACTACCTACAGCAAATTGATTGACAAATTAAAGGGTGTGAAGTCTGTGAGAAAATTACAAGAAAACTGTCAGCAAGCCGGTCCTTTGTCCAGAATAAACCATCCCCTTTGGCTCGTCAATTACTGGCCGCATAAATCTTGTGGTGAACCTAATAAATTCCTCTGCCGTTCGTGATAGAGGATGCAAGCACAGCGTTTGACAGTCTAAGGCTGACCATATTAATCAAGATGGCTGCTTGGATCGAGGAGGTCATTGTGTCGAATAAATTCAAGATATTCCTAATCTGTGATTTGTCATTAATAAGCTTATGTGTTCGATACCGGACAAATATTACCGTGACTTTTCCAATTCATATGCAATTTCAAAGTTTATCTTGAATATCACTTACATTGGTTATGGATCGCAAAGTAAGGAAAATTTAACTTAAAATTAATTTGAATCTGAAATCGCCAATCCGCCCTCAGTAAGCGTGGTGTCCGTTGCTAGTGAAAAATGGCCAGGAAATGATTTAAAACTAGCAAACCGCGCTTTTGCACGGGTGCAAATTTTTGACTTTAAGGGTGGATTTACCAAAAAAATGACATATTAGCCTTGTCCGGGAAAATATGACCACAAAAAAAAAACAGATTAGTTATTCTCAAGTTTTGCGCTTAGCAACACATTTAGCCATGAGTTTTTATTTAAATATAGAAGATCAGTCTGTATAAGGTACAATTAAATTGCTCCCTTATCGCTAGCAGAAATTATACGAACTGCCTTTCAACGTTTCAGCCCACACATGTACCTAAGAATTAAAGTCACAATCAATAGGATCAGATAAAACCCACGCTTTTATAATATCACAAACTGTTACGAGTACTTCGCAACGAATATTGGAGAAGTTCCGCACAAGGACGTAACGTGAGCACTCGAGCTCGGAAACTCTCGAGCACGTGAATAAAGTCGAGCTATTTACCTTATCTGTAAGGGGGTGGGTAGGAGTATGCCTGGTGTTGAGCGAGTGAATTGCAGGCTTGTTGGTGTTTAAGATTTGTCCTGATAAATCGCTTTTACATAGTGTGCCTCTTACTTCTTTGCTGTTGTTTTCTGATTAATTTCTTTATGGCAGTTGAATCGTTTCGGCTATATTATAGTTGTTTCCACTATTGGTTTTGGCTTTTAGGAGTTTCAGTGGTTGGAATAAAGATATTTATTTTATTTATATTGGTTCTTCTAAAATAGTCCAGCTCACAATCTCTCAATAATTAAATGAATGACGTCAAACATTTCATAACAGACCAACAACTAACAGTTCAATGTGAAATTAAAACTTTTGCTCAAAATGAATTCAAATGAATTTAGCGTTAGGTAAATATACAGAATCAATATAATTTCTTTAAAAAACAGGTGAAATTTTGAAGTGAGTTGGTTAGTTTTGGCAGAAGGAAACCAGATTAAAACAAGGTCAATCAGGAATCCCGAATCGGTATTTTAATCAAATTATCTTGAAGAGCGGGAACTCTCAAACGTGTCTATTGAGAGCAGTTAGTAGTTACGTTTGCAGCAATTTGTGTAATTAGAATCTGAAGTGCAGTTTCAGTCGTAAGTGTTCAGAATATAAGTGCTAGCTCAGTACTAGATTACTTGAAGCTCAGGGGCGGACCGTTAATTCGTGGGCCCTGGGCTAACAGTACTTAGGGGCCTACCTAATTAAGCAAACTTATGTTCATAAAAAAAAAAACTGTTTGCTATGATATTGTACAAAGTTTCTGTAGGAAACAAATTGGGACAATCATAACCAATGTATTTTTTAAAATTTTAGTCAAATCAAATCAAATCAAATCAAATCATTTATTTCAATTAGACCATTTACAGGCACTTTTGAATTGTCAAGAAGTTACAGTTTAAAATTGAAGCTAGTTGCTCGTTCCAAAACGTAGGTCTCTATGGAGAAGAACGAGCAAGAAACTCCATGGACACTCTTTTCCTTCCATTTGGTTTTTACAAAGTCTTGGTTACAATATTCTTGTTGCTTCTATATGTGAAAACAATGAAGGTGAATATAAAAAATAACAAAATTATAATAACGATGTAAGACATGGCAGTTAAGAGATGACCAATCCCAACTGACAGCACCCGTTCACGAATATGACGCGTGCATCAGCACCGTTTAGCTCAACCATCTTGAAGGGAACCAAACGATCCAACCCACGCGCCACCGTCAGCAAGACATTAAAGTGAGCATGACAAAGCTCTCAACTGCCATGCTCAGTGTCCAACACGTAGTAACTTAACAAGTAAATGGCTCCATGGTAGTCACATTTACAAAATTGAAATATATGATGTAAAATTATACAAAACTAAGGTCATCAGCGAACCTTTTCAAAAAATAAACTGTAGTAAGTAGAAGAAAAAAGTCAGTAAAAATTATAATAACGGTATACGTTATTAAGGTCAATAAAAAAGGTGCTAATAACATCGTTATGTTTAGAAAAAAAAATGTATATTAATTTGTGTGCCCGAGTGGCTGTGGAGCAGGACTAGCATTAAGCCAAGCATTTTTATCATTTATATAATCTTCTAATTTGTAATATGCTTGACTACATAGTGTGCGTTTTATACATGTTTTAAACTTTCTCTCATTTAGTTCGAGAATATTGAGCGGTATTTTATTATAACATTTTACACAGTACCCCATAAAAGAAGTGTGTACTTTTGACAATCGAAAACTCGGTTGCTCTAATTTATTCCTATTTCTAGTATTAAAATTATGTCTATCACCAACTTTTCTAAAATGATGAAGATTTTTCCGAACATGCATAATGTTTTCATATATATATTGACAAGGTACCGTCATGATATTAATTTTTTTTTTTTTTTTTAAACAATTGCCTTAGAGATTCGCGTCTGCCAAGATTATAGATGGCTCTGACAGCCCTCTTTTGCAAAATAAAAATAGATTCTATGTCTGCAGCCCGTCCCCATAGCACAATACCGTAAGACATGATACTATGAAAGTAGCTAAAATAGACCAGTCTCGCGGTATCCACGTCTGTCAATTGTCGGATTTTCCTGACAGCGTAAGCGGCTGAACTCAACCGCCCTGCAAGAGATGTTAAGTGAGGACCCCACTGCAGCTTTGAGTCAAGCGAAAACCCCAAGAAAACTGTCTTATCGACGAATTCTAGTACTTCCTTATTCAATATAACGTTACATGCACTACTTCTAACGTTCGGTAAAGCAAATCTTATGCATTTAGTTTTCTTCTCATTTAACACTAAGTTATTTATCGTAAACCAATTATGAACCTTAAGCATAGCGTTATTTACTTCGTCAAGGTGCTGTGCCCGTCTATTTACATTAAAAATCAGTGAAGTATCATCAGCAAATAACACCATTTTAGGTTGGTTTTTCAGTAAATGAGGTAAATCATTTATGTAGACTAAAAAGAGAAACGGACCCAATATTGAACCTTGCGGAACTCCCATCTTTACTTTCAAGCCTGATGAATTTACACCGTTTATTTGAACTTGCTGTAGTCTATCATTTAAATACGATTTCAGTGAGCTAAGCGCTAGTTGACCGAGGCCGTAATGCTCAAGCTTCTGGAGGAGGGTCTCATGATTTACGCAATCAAATGCTTTTGAGAGGTCGCAAAAAATGCCAATGGCATCCTGTGAGTCCTCCCATGCATTAAAGATGTGTTTAATTAAAGTGACACCGGCGTCAGTAGTGCAACGCCCTCTGGTGAAACCAAACTGCTGGTCGTGTAAGATGTTATTACAGTTAAAATGATTAAGCATTTGATTGAGCATCACTTTTTCAAACACCTTGCTGAACACCGGCAAAACCGAAACGGGTCTATAGTTATTAGTGTCTTTACTATCCCCGGATTTAAAAAGTGGTATAACTTTGCTGTGTTTCATTAAAGTCGGAAAAACCCCTTGGTCTACACATAAGTTAAATATTAAAGCTAAATAGGGTGCAACTGTCTCAATAATAGACTTACACACATTAGTAGACATGCCCCACATATCTTCTGTAACCTTGATCTTAAGTTGTTTGAAAGCCTTTATGACATCCACAGGGTTAATATGTCTAAATTTAAATTCCTTAGGACAGGCTGAAACATTCGCTCTTAATAAATCTATAGCAAGTGAGGGCGAGGAATCTAAAGTTTCTGTGGTTTTAATTGGGATATTGGTAAAGAAAGTTGCAAATTCCTGAGCCACATCGATATTATTGCTTATGAGACCTCGGGAAGTCTCCAGAGTGTAATCATTATTTTGTCTTTTATTTCTATTTGTTTCGTTGTTGATAATTTTCCAGACCATTTTTATTTTATTGTCTGCTGATTTTACCTTGTTGCTAATGTATAAGGCTTTAGCTGCCTTACATGTATTTTTAAAAATTTTAGAGTAAGTAGCAACATGCTTATTAAAAGTTACCGTATTTATATAAGGCTTAAGGCCATACAGCTCAAAGAGTCTTTCCCTACTTTTTCTGATACCTTTAGTCGCCCAGTCACTGAATAAAAATTTAGGGCAAATTGTTTTAGATTTTTTCTTAAAAATATTATTGAATTCCGTTTGCACAACTGAAAAAAAATCTTCATACAAAGTATCACCATTATTCATATTAAAGCTCTGAACACATAATTGACTCATTAAAGTGCTATTGAATTTATTTAGATTACCAGATGTTATTGGTCTTGACTGTATCTGCACTTTTTGTGATGGTGTGCTGTATTCAAAAGTAACGGTTTGTCCACTGTGATCAGAAGGAAGGTAATTTACAATGGCTTTATCTAAGTAGTCGCAACAACAAAAAACATTATCAATACATGTAGCAGTAGTTAAAGTCACTCTTGTTGGTTCTAGAAACACATTTGATAAGTTGAATGATTTAAAGAGATCTAAGAATCTACTGCTATTCGAATTATTTTCTAAAATATTAATATTAAAGTCGCCACAAATGATTACTGATTTATTACCAGTTGCAAGTTTTGCTAAAACATCTTCCATAATCGACTCAAACAAAGAGTAATTTTGATAATTTGGGGGTCTGTAAGCGCACACTATGACATGCTTATCTAGCTCAACACAGGACAGCTCAATAATGTGTTCAACCGATAGTTCAACTATGTCTTTACGTGGCTTTGATTTAATACTGTTTTTAATTAAGATTAGGGAACCGCCACGCAGCATGGATTTGCGGTTGAAACAACTGCCCACACTATAATTATCATAATTAATTAACATTTCGTACTCTTTTAACCAATGTTCAGTAAAACAAATAATGTCGAACATGGTTTTTTCTAAAAACAATTCAATTTCTAATTGCTTTGAAGAAAAGCCTTGAATATTTTGATGATATAATGCTAAGGAATGTTGTTTAGCCCCCTTTTTAGAATTTGTTAAGTAATTGCAAGAAGGTACCTTTTTATTGTTGATAAGTTTAACTATATTGTTACTGGTACCTTCTGTTGTCTTAATGACTAGTTTAAAAGATTGTTTGTTGGTACCACCCTAACATTAGTATTATTACTAAATATTGTGGTGCTAATTGTGGAAGACTTCGACATACTAATTATGTCTGAGTTTATATTAAAAGCTAATAGCCAAGCTATCTGACGTCTAAATCTAATGGGCAGATACCCTGTATCCCTAGTCGATTTCAATTTTTCAACAAAACTGTTGATGTCTAAAAACATGAGCTTGTCACTATAGTGACTTACAAGAAAGTGCAGGTGATTATTTAACATATGAATGTTATTATTTTGCCTGTTTGAAAGGTGTTCAAAGTAGGGAAAAGCACACAATATTATTTTATGACAATTAATTTTCAGAATTTCTGTGACTCTGTCAGTAATGTCATCTTTTGTAACATTTATGCTATTACCAACTAATACTGTAATAATAGAATTTGCATTATAATTTTGTTTTGTTATTGTGGACATTATTTTATTGTAGGAAGTCCCAGGTATACAATAATTAAGAGCAGAATGCCTCAGGTTGTTGTTTAGTAATTTACCCAGCCCCCTTCCTAAACTGTCTGAAAATATAATGGGACAACTATCTTTATTATCAGATAACAAACTACTGTCAGTTTGCAGATCAAGAGATGAACTACATTCAGTAACAGGTACTTCACTTGACCTAGGGACGCACTCCATGACACTCTCAGACTGGGATGTGTATTCCGTTACCTCAGGCTGGGGAGCCTCAACATGAGAATCCTTCTGGGAGGTACATTGAGTGGTACTGTGAGGCAGTGGATCCACTCTGTCTGCGCTAGGATTACACATTTCCACTAGTACATTTGTTGCCAGTATGTGCTCTTTTATTTGTTGTTGAGAGCTTTCATACTTTTTGGAAAGTGAATATAGTGACCCTTCAAGCACCTCAATCTCTGACTGTAGGCGTTGAGTGTCAACCTCATAAATGTTTATGCTGTCCTCTAATTTTATTTGAAAGTTATTTAATTTATTTACTAGAAAAACACGTTCTTTCCTTAGTTTAATATTATTGGAATAGTGTTTTTGTTGTTTTCTAAATTTTTTACATTTATTAATGATCTTATTAAACTTTGCATATTTTTTTAATTTATTATGACTCACTGTATAACTACTATTATTATATTTTACAAGGGAATCTTCAGTGAGGTCTATTGTTACTAAGGAATTTGGGTTGCACTTACTATTCAACAGTTCATTGTATAAGTGATTAGTTTCCCTAGCCTGAGAACATTCTTTTTCTTTCTGTAACTTAGAAATTTTTAAATTAGCGTGAATTAGTTCTTCCTTTAAGTCCCTAACCTTGCACAAAGCCTCCTCATATAGATTGCTACAGTTGTTGAATCCATCAGTGACCACCCGCAGTTTGTCCCGTTCATCAACAGCATCCAGGAGTTGCTGATGAAGGTCCACTAGCTCCCGCTTCAGGCTTGTATTTTTATTGATAATACCCTTAACTTCCTCTTCACATTCGTCTCTTTCTTGTAGTAATTGTTGGCATTGGATGTTGGATGCCTTAAGTTCTTCAAGGGCTGTTCTTAATTTTACCTCCATAACCTGAGCCGTGGCCTTACGGGTCATCACTGACATGGTTTCAGGAATAGTTACTGAAATTAGAATTGAAGAAACAGTGAGAACTAATTAAAAAGACTAAAGTAGGTAAGGTGTGTGAAATGAAAGGTGGAGTGGGAATGTTAGTGTCTAGTGGTTATCAGAGAAGAAAGAGGTAGGCTGCTGATTAGAATTAAATTACTATGATTAAATTAAATGCAAAGTAAAAAAAAAAAATGACTTTTTACTTTTTCTTTTGTGGGTAGCAGAATTATATCAATGTTTAACTATATATTCTACTGTAAATACGATATTAATTGAAAGAAATTTACTCGGTTGTTGATTTATTCTGAAATACTAATATCTTAACGTTATTTAGATACTAATTTTCGTCTTCAGTATGAAAACAAAATGATACAAGACTTAGTACAGTCAGTCTAGCAATTCTACCAAAATAAATTATGCTTGGACTTAATGAGAGCGCGTTACAAATTATAAGTGACAATAATTGTGTGCTAATATATGGCTTCGATAGAATAAAAGTGAACAATACTCCCCGTTAAAATCCGCAGGTTGACATCAGCTGTTTGAAATAGGTTACCGGTAACGGTGGATAACCAAACGCTGAGTTTTATTGTGTTTATCGACGGGAAAACAATAATCCCGGATTATTATGCACTTAAGTTGCTTATTTGTATAAAATTACACCTTAAAACTACTTAAAAAATAATTAAAACTAATTTTAAAATACGGATTAAAATTTTGACATGTCACTGGGGCAGTGTTTCGTCTTCAATGAGGGTTGGGGGTCCCTTATCTTCATGGGGCCCTGGGCTGCAGCTTATATATAGATCCGCCCCTGTTGCAGCTTATACCCCGTGAAGAGGCAATCTGCAATGCTATTCTGCAAACATATCCCTTGGTGAATTTAGGTAATGTGAGTTGTCATCACACATTTGTTAGGGATTGTTGTGTTCCGGTTTGAAGGGTATGGGTGCCGGAGTAGTTACAGGCACTTGAGACATTTTAACTTTGTCTCTGGGATGGTAACACATATGAAAGGCCTCTGATACAAACTCACTTCGCCTTTATTCATCGAGGGAGAATGAAGACAGAATAGCACGGTTACTAGCTAGACACCTAGTAAGTATTAGAAAGTAGTATTTGAAATAACATTCTCACGGACTGAAATATCTTGAAGTTACCAAACCAAACTTTATATGCTAATGAAATAAGAGCTATATTTGTAATTGTTCAGATTAAAGTTACTATGAAAGTCTATAACTTAACAACCTTTTATAAGTTCACAAAAAAAAAACCGATAAACGAGACGAGAATAAAGAATGAATTGTCGACAGTAAGAGAATAAGTCAGAATTTGGTGCCTCGTTGTAAATTCTGTCTCAACATCTTTACTCTCGATAAAATGTATCCATTTGCTGCATCACAACTGTTACGCAACGAAAGAATTTCGACTGAAGTAAAATATTCCTTTCAGAAATTCTTTTGATTTATAGCTCAAACCACTAGTCTAGTTTTCTTGTGTTTCTAAACATTTGGCGATGTGGAAAGAGCGTGGTATATTTTATTCAGTGACCGTCCATTGTTTCTGCATACGAAATCAGTTTAGCGCCTGTGCATTTTGTGTTAGCAATTTTGCGAATCGTCGACGCGTTGCTCTTTAACATATTATTTACGTTAGTTATACAAAAGAAATCGTGATTCTTAGGGATTTTAAATGACATGACTAACGATACGTAACGATCAGATCATTATGCTGTTATTTATCACCATTGTATTTAGCTGTAAGTCTTCCAAAGTCCTTAAATAAATAAATAAATAAAATAAAGTATTTATTGCGCAAAATATAGCTTATGGTACTCGAAAACAGAGTTGCTTTTTATCAGTAGGAGATTTTTTTGTAATCAGGTTGGTACCTACTCCCGGCTTATTATTTCTTACAACCAGACCATTCATTCTAGCACTTTATAATAATAGTAACTATTGGCGAAGATAACATAGAAACAGTTTCCTTCTATACGTGCCAATTGTTCTTTAGCTACAAAACTCTACCACCTCAACGTTATCGTAAATGACAAGTCTCCAATCGATACATTCTTATCAGGTGCAGCTCACAACATACCCACCTACACAGCTACCCTCCTATCAGACGTGTAGCTCGGTTACGTATGCGTATCGAGTCGCATAATGTAGGTAAGCAGGGCGTGCAGCTAGCGTATGCGTCTCGCGTTCACCAAGACATTACTTTAGATGTAGGGTGGCCATGCGATGTGGGGGTTTCGTGGATAGGAATATTTATATACCATGGTTTTGGTATGCTAGTAAAATAAAAGGAACAGGATCACAGATATATTGATGGATTTTATATTTGACTAGCTTCCGCCCGCGACTTTGTTCGCGTGAAAGTAAGTAATTTTTTCCGGGATAAAAAGTATCCATGTGTTATTCCACACTACATCTATCTCAGTGCCAAATTTCATCCAGATCCTTTTAGCCGTTTGAGCGTGAAGAAGAGACAAATTTTCACCTTTATAATATTAGAGTGATTAGTTTTATGTTCCAACTGATATTCATGATGATATTTACCAATAAATTCTTTTCTTTAACTACAGACAATTGGCGTTTCAGTTCCGGATTTTCAAACAAAAAATATTGTGGCAAAATGGTTGTCAGGAGCTCGTAAGCTGATGTTATTGGTTGACCGAATTATCAAACAAAAACCAATCTTAGCAGCTTATGTGCGCTAGACAATTTGTCAGATTAAGGTGGCGTTGATTTTTTCTTGAAAAACCGAAGTCAATTTGGTTTTAAAAACTTTGGCTTCCTCGAAATAACGCTCAGAATACTATAAAAAGCTTTAGTTAAATCCCAAACTCTGTAGGTTTGGGATTTAACTAAAGTTCAAACTCGTTTACGGATACGATACTTATACTGCTAATAGTAATAGAAGCCCATTACTATGATCGGTCCGTAATAAGTTGCCAAAAAACAAGGTCACTATGATCTACATTATGGTAAATTATTAAAAAAAAGTACCTGACCGTCTCACGCTTAGCTGATTTTGACAGACAAAGGTAAAATCACACTTTCAGCTAAAAACAAACATAAAATAAAACCATTAAACTAACAATGTAAGGCCCTTATTCAGCTCATCAAAACAAATGAAGCACTAAACAGAGAACAACATTATTAGTTCGAGGTAGTGTGCATGACAGTACCATTTGCAAAGCTTTGTGTTTTACTAAATGCACAACGCCGATAGCAATTTAATTAACCAATAACGAGATAATTAACGACCACAAACGCTATTATTTTCTCATTAACTACAATTACCTTTTGTTTGCATTTGACACTAGTGAAGTTTAGTTTGTTTTAGTAAGTAGGTGACGTTTGAAGTTGTTTCATAATATTTGAAACAATTATAGGTACTTGTGTGTTTTCTATAAAATTATTTCATTATAAAAAAAAAACAAACTTAGTTTTAAATAACAATATCAGCCTATTATTGTATAGCAGTTGGGTAAAAGCCTTTTATAATATAGAGAAAATACGAGCATAGATCACCGCGCTTGCTCAATGCGGATTGGCGATTTCCTGATGATTTCCTTCACTGTCATTGATGTCCAAGAAATATATATATTTTGGTGAAATTTGATGCTCTGGAATCGTAATTATGCTGAATCCATGGTAACAGAATACGCGTCGATATCACTTCCACACTGTATGGAATTTAGTTATACCTACCAGCTTTACCGCATTTGATACATTGTCATAATTTTCTTTTACTGCAATAATTGGTAAATAAACGTACTTTCAATATAGGCAATATAGGCAATATTCTTTTCGAAACGTTGAAATTAATTACACCAAGTTTGTTGCGAAGACAACCTTAGAGACGATTTCATATAGGTCGTTCGATTATGGTCACCCTACTGCTCCAGTAATACATGTAGAGATACCATGGGCTTCGATAAATTACCTGGATTCATGGCGGCCGGCTAGATTTACGTGCACCGGCCTGTAATAACGTTGTGCTCAAATACATTTGTATGGTAATTGGCGATCGATACGCGGTTCATTAGTAGGAATCGTATCGGAGGTCTGTTTAGATAATGGTCGATGCTGGACATATTGCAATGATGGTGTGTTGTGGATTGTGTATTGAAACTGTTATAAAATATGACATTTTATTTAAAAAAAAACTATGTAGAAAAACTGCTCTTTCCAATTTCAGGTAATTTCATTGAACTTTGACTATCACATTTTTTTATGAAAGTGTAAGTTAATTCATTCATTCATTCACATATTCATTAAAAGTTGTTTGAATTAGATAATTAAAATACACTTGAACCGTTAGACGTCATTTACAAGAAAATGAAATAGTTGCGCTTTTCAAGAGGTAGTTTCTTATGGAGAGGAATGGGCAAGAAACTCCATACACGATATCTCCTAAACCATTAACTTATGAAGCAGAGGTAGGTAGGTAGCTTAAAGGGCAATACAGAGAGATCCAGGAGGCTTTATTGTACCATATACTAACAAATTAACGTTTTTGATTTGATTTGATAGTTACAGATTTTGCGTCAAGGCTAAATTAGGAGTCTTTGATTCCTACGTGGACAGAGACCCAGGTAAAGTATACCAGGTTTAATAATAATCGGATAATATAAAAATAAACAATTATATCTATATCGCCACGTATAAAAAACATAAAAAGAAATAAAGAATAAAACTAACTCGTAGTAGAAAACGGCGGATTTTCTTGTCACTCAGTTTAAGGCAATATTTAATATTTATGAAGGAACACAGGCGTATCCACGTCAAATATAATAAATAATAACATTTTTATACAAAGAAAGTAAGTATTATTTATATTTTACTTTCACCGAAGCGTATTTCTTTTTGTGAATTGAGTAACGTTAATAGATTTGGGCGTAGCTTCAGGTATTGAGTGACATGAAGAGGTATACATAAAAGATTTTCTCTTTATTTATTTACTGTTTAGTTCTAACGTCTTCTAAGTATATAGGTATGACTTTGTCTTATGACTTAAGTCTGTCTTGAATTTTTCTTTTCTTGTGATAGGCGCGTATGTCCAGTACTGAATGTCGTTTGCTGATATGGTGATTATGATAATGAATAACTTCTTCTTAGCGTATCGATGGCAAATAATAAAATATAAATAATTAAATAAGATATTTCTATATATGAATAACTAAATACTAGTGACATTCCAAATAAAATATCAGCTGTTTAATAAAGGTTCTGATATCTTGTATAAACTCACTTTTACTAAATCACTTAAAGCTCTGCTCTCTCAGATTGACAAAATCCGCAGAATTTTCAACGAAGATTTGATAATATATGAGCCATTAGTTGACAACACTTTCCTTTTTTTACAACCTAGGCCCAAGATTATATGAAAACGTTTTCATCTCCTTTGGCAGGTAGGTTTTTAATAAGAGATATTGGCTTAGAACGCAGTTGACTTAGACTTTTTTTTTAATGTTACAAGAAAATTATTTTGTATCACGGGTGCGTTAACAAACCTATAAATTCACATACAAAACAGAGAAACCCGAAACATCTATCTGAAGTCCATAAAAATAATTGAGAGTTCACGCGGGAATCGAACTCATTTCACGCAGCACAGCAGCCAATCACTCAGGTACTGCGCCAAACGTGCCATCTAACCGTGCCGTGCGTAGGTACTTTGAATTCCAAACGTACAAAGTCGCGACCAACAGCTTGTTAATAGTTTAAACTCTGACTAGTAACAAACCACAATGTTACAAAAAAAGAGATAAACGCCCGTAGTTTTAAAACAAATGCAATGCTGTTTTTTTTTCGGTCAAAAAGGTTAAAAAATGGCCCGCCAACGTACGGGCAATATATATTTTTGATGGCGGGCAGTGGTCACGCACGTGCGTGTTAAAAAAATGGCGCGCGTGACAACGTGACGTCAAATTGGCGTCACGGTAGCTTTACTGCTTTTTTTTTCTTGAAAATGCATTTTTTGTAATATTGTGGGAAAATTAAAGTTTTTAAAATAAAAATCAATTGCCGCATGGCTGTTTTTTGTTGTGTATGTAGTAATTAAGACTAGGTAGGTGTAGTAGTAGAGCTCTTTGTGAAGGAGCTTGTCCGGGGAAGTACTACCACTGTTAGGTGATAGTAGTTCCCCGGACAAGCTCCTCCGGAACACAGCAACGCTGCTTTGCGGCAGAAATAGTAACCTATTTCTGAAGGTATGTTAGGTTTGAAGGGTATGGGGTGCCGAAGTAATTACAGACACATGAGACATTTCAACTTTGTCTCTGGGATGGCGACGCCATCGCGCCATCATCATTTATAGGGAGCGGTGACCACTCAACATCAAGGGTCCGTGGGCTTGTTTGATATACTTTGTGTTTTTTTTTTAATCGACCGGATTATTCATTATTTTTTACTGTCGTATATCAGTCGAACGACGTTCACTGCAGGACAAAGGCCTTACCTAAAGATACCCACAGCGAAAGTAATTACAATAAAGTAATACTATTTGAAAATTGAATCGTTCCTTTAGCTCCCACTGTTTCAAGTTGTGAGAGCAATTCGTAATCAGAAAAGTTATTGTCTGTCCGTCGCACAAGCAGGCGTGTCATTCAAGCTGAAATCTAGTTAAAAATTCCTTTTATACCGTCCACTTTTAAACAAACATCTGCATAGCGAACACAAGTGAACATGTAACTTATTCTTTTTCTTCATATTCAACGAAACTTTTTGGTTTAGGAACCCAGTGACGCCAAAACTACGTTATTTGGGAAATATTCTGTAAGACGTTTATGATAAAGATATCATTATCATAAACGGACGGAACGGTGGACGGTCTTTGGTAACTGCTTCGTTGCCTTTGGTCGTAGCGCGATATTTTATACGTATAAACTTTCCTACTAAATTACTCTATCTATTGGTAAAAATCGCATTAAAATCCGTTGCGTATTTTAAAAGATCTAAGCGAAAGACGGCGGGAAGCGACTTTGTTGTATACTATGTAGACCAGCTGTTAAACAGTAAGTACCTTTTAAATCGGGGGAAAATTCTACAAAGTTTTAGGAGCGATTGCAATCTAATTTAGGTTTCAATCTATCAAAAATGCCCCTAATTTCCCTACTTTTTTGCCATCGTTTTTAGCAGAGGTGAGTTTGTGCCTAGTTTACGTTTTTTATTAGTAGAATTAGCCTTCTGGGCCCAGCAAGCAAGCTAGGAAGAAAACATACAATCCTAACGACATAATCCTCTATCTACACTCATAATTTCATCCAAGCTAAAATGACGTGGCTCTAGCGACTTAGGGCTCTTAGACTATTCCGTGTAAACAAAGAAAAAGGTTCTCTATTTCTCCAACAATGAGTAGAACATTTTCCGGAGGCGGCGGCTGCAGCGGATATTGAATTTCATGCTCATGTCTACTCGCTGCGGCTGTGTCTAGTAATGCGAATTTCCTTGGAGCTATGTTGACTCCATCGGTGAGGAATGGCAGATACGATGTACGAATTACGTATAGAGGTAAATTACTTTATTAAAATAAAATCAAATGTAGGTTTTACCCCTTCTCTTTGCTCATGGAAATGTATCAGTTTTTTTTATTTTTGTATAGTAGATGTTACAAAATTACGTGTCATAGAAAATTTAGGTAATTTTCGGATCTCTTGATACGATCAAGTCGCGTGCACAGAGGAAATGGTAATTTTTTTGGGGTCAACTACATCTTAATTCAAATGATTACTAAAAGGCGCTTACGCGCAAGAGAAAAGAATTGACTTTAGTTGCCCATCTTAGTGTGATTTAGATCCGCATATGAAGGGTTCCATACAAATTCAACACTATATACCTACCTAAAGAGAGACTGCAGAGTCTTAGTAATAAGGTCGCGTTTGCCATGCGCCCTTGGGGTACGGAATTAAAAAACATCTATAAATGCAGCGAGCGGTTCCACAAATCAAGTCCACAGGGAAGTTTAATAGCCAATTGTCCAAGAAATGCAATACTCTACTTGATTTACAGTTGCACTTATTTCACTGTGGCCGTTTAATGTCAGTTCGCTATCGGGCTCTTGTCATGTTTGAACCCTGTATATTGGAGCAACGTTGATATATATGTTTAGTAATACATATCTGTTATTATTTACAACCAGTTGTTATTTTTTAAAATTTGAGAAAAGGCTTGATAATAATAAAGTGTCCATATGTTACTTTCTTTATTCCACGTTAACTTCTAAATTCCTGAAATAATTTACGTGTGAGGTAACGTTAGAATCTTTGCATCGTCCCTATTAACAAGGCTAGGGACCGCCTTGTGAATCACTATCCTATCTAAAAGGGAGACGTCTTAAATAAAAAAAAAGCCATGCAAATATACCTTGTTATATTGTACTTTTCGATTATATGTAATTATATGTATGTATGTATATACCTAGGTTTTGGAACGTAGATACAACAACATTCAGCTTACTGACTGACTAACTGACTTCTTCAAAAACTTACTGACTTCTTTCTTCTTCTTCAAATGTCCGTAAATATTTCATCCTATCCTACAATCCTACTTCCTCCTAATATTACAAATGTGAAAGTTTGTGAAGATATTTGGATGTTTTTGGAAGAAAATTGGCACATAGACCATTTCCTGGACTAACATTTATAGTTTACTTTTTATCAAGGTAATGTGTTCCCTTAGCCACGAGACGACTCCCGGCCACCGTAGACGCGGGTCTGTGGACGGTGAGCAATGGGTAGCTCACCGTCCGTACGTTCACTGAATAACGACAGACCGTGTCGACGGCGCGTTCGTGTTCCACACGCGCCTCAAAGAGATGTCAGCAAACTTGGATGGGGCCACTGAGGACCGATGCCTGCCGGGGCTGCGGGTTGTTCCAAAGAGATACCGCGCCCCCGGAACGCAAAGAGCACGTGAAGGAACATAGACGGGTTTTAGTCAGTAAAAGTCTGACACTCCCTCCCGCCCCGCCCAGGGCAGGGGAAGTTATTTGATGATTTCCCGTCTATAAAAAAAAAAATGTGTTCCCTTAAGATAACGATTAGAAGCTAGTATGAAATAAATGCAGTGACTTCGACATAATATTTTCGTCAAATTATCCTTCTTGTTAAACTAAAAGCTTCCAGTGTACATAGTGGCCATTAAAGCATTAACATTTAAAACACATCGGAGCAATGTTATCGTAGCACAAACCATGCATATATAAATGTGAATTATGTGACAGTAGTGAATAATTCCCGGGCAGCGTCCGAGCTTGACGGCTGCGCGTGTCAAAGGGAATAGGGAATGTGGTTTATAGTTAGTTTTATTTATATTTAGTTTTAGTGTGGAAAAGATAGATTAGTTTTCTACCTGGTGTGGTAATGAGATAAGTTAGCTATGTGATAGGATTGGGATTTGCTCGTGACTTTGTTCGCGTGGTAGTCAAGTATAATATGTATATTTAAGACATGATGCGATGATAATAATGTATGGTGATGTAATCTCCGGAACTATTGGTCTGATTTTGAAAATTGTTTCTATAATAGAAAGTTAGCGTAACCTTAAGTACAATAGATAATCTGACACTCCCTCCCGTCCGGCCCAGGGCGAGGGGGGGCAGGGGAGAGGTACTTGGATGATTTCCCATCGGTAAAAAAAACCTTAAGTGCAGTAGGCTAAATTTTATTTTCTATAAAAATAGCGATACATTGGCTAGCTTAAAAATACTACCATTAGCTACTATACTAATTACTTTTTGGTTATTCGGCATGGCAAAACAAGAATATCATCATATCAAAGTATAACACCGGTTAACACTGACCCGACAATTATTTATTAAGTTAAACTTTATGCAACAAAAAGTACAAAACCGGGCTCAAAGTCACCTCTTAATTCTTTTCTCTATTCCGTTCAACGTGCGATTTCAATATTATCGATTCCAGAACCGATAGTGTGACAAAGAGCTCATAATTCTTCCTTCTATCTCGAAAGCCTATCCGTGGGGGTCTATGGGGGATAGAAAGTCCCCAATTTATCCCCCGTTGACGTCCCACTCTGTGTGTGCGCCGTCGTTTTTAATTTTGACACCGATTCTCACTTCCACACGGAAAGTGTATGGGTGTTGCAATAACTTAGCCAGACACTGTACGGCTGGCGTTTTTTACCAGCCTTTCATGCAAATTGTTTGAATAATTTTAGACTGTAGGTCTGAAAATGGTTATTGTTTTGATCCCTGTGGAGTTTTCATGTGATACTCTATCACAGCTTTTCTTGTTAACTTTCGACGAAGACTGGGGGGTGTTACAGTTTATCGTGTGCATCAGTCTGTGGCATAAACAGCACAAACACTTCCGAAACAGGTTTTTTCACGTGATCGAGAGTGTTCTAAGTTTGAATAATAATACGACATACGACAAGTAAAATAAATGTTGTCACATTGGGTAGTTTAGCAGAAATTATATGTATGTCTAACTAATATATTGTTTAGCTATTTCTTAAATATTTGAGACTGCGTTATAAGTTGGCTATATACTTTTGAAAGCTTTAAATACGCTTAACTCAGGACAGTTTTATGCTTAAAGCAAATAGCAATTAAGTAGGCACACAAAAGCAATTTTTGGTAACAACTATTTATACGGAATAGTTAGGGGCTACTGTTCAAACTGCTAATAACATTCTGGGTCGGGCAATCAGCAGAAGATTGGACTTTAACATTGGAACTATACAGTGCTGTATGCTTTCATTCAAAGATAACCTACATCTAAGACTTCAGACAAGATGAAGTTCGTCTTTGACTCAGAATAAGCTTTGAAGAAAATTCAATCGACTGCTAATAATCCCCGTGAAGAGGTGCGCTTCATTGTAAGTCGAGAGGGCTAAGGCTGGCCGTACACGAGCCACACGCGACAGCCAAATGGAGCTAGAAGCAGCTACAAACAACGGGGACGACTATCTTCGTCAACTGTATGCCGGGAGTCTTTATGTATTCTCCGACCGATTGCTGTCACAGCTGCCAATTCTAATGGAGACTAGCTAAGTACGCAGGAGATATTATAGAGCACAAATGTGAGCGCAAACACAGGTGCATTCCTCCTTCCCTAACTCTCACAGTCCGATGGAAGGGCAATCCGAGACAACTGGGAAGAGATCAGGCGCAGGACTAACGGGTTAACGTGATTTTCGAACTACGGAAGTGTCACACCACCAACTATCAAATCCGGGCTTTTACTGAGAAATTCCTAATCGAAAATCAATTCCCAATTACAGTTTTTGCCCGACCTAGGGATCCAACACAGGACCTCAACAGTCGCGCTTGATGAACGGGGTTGTTAAAATGTACGAAAGCTACAGGAAATACGTCGATAGCGGCGTTTTGTGGTAGAGGTCGTGTCTCATGTGCGACTAGGCTACTACCCTCCGCGGCGATCGAGTCGCGCCCGTCACACTAAGCCGATTAGTTACCACGCAAGCTGCACGTAAGCTGCTCACGTTATAAGATACGTGAAACTACTTGCTTTCTTCAATAGCTTTATAGAAATTGGGTTTTAAAATCAATTTTATATTAAAAATACTAGCTGGAGTAAATGCCTCTTTTCATACAGAGCATTGATCACTAAGCTTGCTCAAGGTGCATTAGAAATTTAAGACTTATAGTTAATAGTAGCTTGTGCCTGCGACTTTGTCCGTGTTACGGTGTTTGGTTTCGGACGCAGACTAAATCGCAGAACAAGAAGTAGGTTATGTCCTTTCTTGGGGTTCAACTACCTTGTAACAAATTTCATCCAAATCGGTTCAGTAGTTTAGCCTTCAAAGGGTAACAGACAGACAGAGGGATACGCATTACAGAAGTACTCGTATGGATAAATCCAGGTTTCCTTACGATGGTATCTTACACCGATTTCAGTGATGTGCATAATAAAAGAAAAAGGGATTAAGTCCGCCTTTGTACAGTGTATTTTTTTTAAATATGTGCATAAAGTTTAATAAATAAAAGAAACTACATATCTAATGAATTGAATAAATCACATTGGCACTTGCTCGTGCCATCAAACCTGTTTTTTTTTACTGTTCCTCTTTATAACTGAATTCTTTTCTCTTTTGTTTATTCTTCATCAAAATTAAGTCCTCTAGTGAGGCTTGCATCACACACACCACACGCGCCACATCGACGTAGAAGCCTGTATTCGCATCTGTATGAAAGTCGTTTAAAAGCCGGCGACTTCATTTCGCACGTAATGCATCACTTCGTGTGCTGCCATTAGCTCCTAATGCGTCCCGTTCTTTTTGCAGACGTTTTGCACTTTACTGTTTCAAATTGTTGTTGATGTTTGCTTTCAGTATGTTCCAGGCTTTTGGCTTAAATTATATCATATTAGGCGCATATGAGGTTAAGATATAGTTTTAATAGTATAGTTTAGAAAAAAGGGGCTACTTTGAAGCATCGACTCAAAGAAGACAAGATGAAGTAGACTAGACTAGACTAGACATTCACAGTGGAGAATGTAATCGTTCATTGTATAATCAAAGGAAATCTGTACTTCTAATATTATATATGCAAAAGTAGCTATATCTAGCGGTTTCGCTTTTGCTGCTAAGCTTGAATCTTCAATCGACATTAACGCAGACGAGGTCGCGGCCAAAATTCAGTACCTCTTATCGTAAATGTATTTCTCAGAAATTATTTCTGCTGTATGTTAATTAGTTTAATGGGCAGTAATTAACGGCTATATGATGTGTATTTTGACACCCCGATTGTCTAATAAATTGACAAGCTTTTGCCCTCAGGGGTAGAAGAAGTCAAAATTATTCGTCCGTGTCAAAGTTGACAATTATCTCACGGGAATAAAAAAACACGAACATAAAAAGTAGCCTATGTACTATTTCTGACTATTTCAGACTATAATCTATCTCTGTGTCAAATGTCATCTAGATCCTTTCATCCATTCTGGCGTTATTGAGTAACAGACATCCAAACTTCCATTCATCTAAACTTTTCCATTTATATAGTAGTCAGTACGCAAAATACCAAGACGTGGAGTTGCGTACACCAGCCCGTTACACCAATACCAAGACAATATTGCAATACACATGGTACGCAGAATAACGCAGTGTTACAGCCGCATGATTGTACACGGCCGGACATAAAACATTGTTATCGGCGGCCATTTTTCCTGCCATTGCACATATTCTATTTACTGTATTGTTTGGAAGTCGTCCGTATCTCGTCCGTTTTCAATCGTGTGCTTTGCAGGCCTATTGGTGCATGCGTCCCATTTCGTTGGCTGTATAGGGTTGGTCTGTTATAGTATCTCGATTTTTTATACAAAAGTTGCAGCTTTTGTGTAGATTTTGTATAATGTTTGTCTGTAGTGGTCAGAATTGCAAGAGTCGCTAGACTCATGTCACTTTAGAGTGGTTGAGATTTTGAGTATAGATGAGGTAATAGGTATCTAATATTTCATTTCGTAGTACAAACAAAGATTTTTTTAATAAAAATATGATGACAGGCTATGTGTAGTGTACACAATAATAATAACTTGGTATACAGGCAGCTTACTTGTAATATACTTTTAACAATGTTGTGAGTGCGTTAAGCTGTCAATTCTTTTACATCACTCTCTTTAGTGTGTCATAAGCTTAACAATTTATTACGCACACAATAAAAATGAATATTTTTGGTGTAGTAGAAAGACGAATAATTTTGCTTGTATTATATACCAATTATGTTGTTCCTCAGTACGTAGTAGGTACAATGTCAGCCCTGCCTCCATACCCTGTCATCTACCAACATACAAAACTTCCATCCAACTCGTCCGTTCACGCACAACTCGCTCCGAATACGTGCGACTTTCTTACAACATCGTTGTCGCAGTCGTTCCACTTCGCTCCCATTTGCGACGGTGCTGCCGCGCCCCTGCCGACGGAATTACGCGAATTACTCGAAGTTAGAGGGTTGCAATCGTCGGGAGGACGTGACCTGGCATTGCCGAATGTTTCTTTGATGGAGGGAATAGGTTAATAGGGTGTGTTCTTTTGCGATTTTCCGTGTAGGAGTTAATGGTATTAATATTAGGCTATTAGGAAGGGACGAACTAGAAAGACCTACCCTGACCTTATTGATGAGGTTCTTCAGAAAGGTCGGGTGTGCAGTACTCGTAACCGGCGTGCTTGTATGACCAGATGTATGAACGTGAACGAGGCGAAAGTAGTATGTAAGGATCGTAGCAGGTGAGGTTCTGTGGTTTCTGCCTACCCCCTTGAGAAAAAGGCGTGAGTTTATGTATGTATGTATGCATCAGGCTATTATTGTTCCACTGCAGGGCAAAGGTTTCTTCTCAGGCAGAAAAGGCACGAGCATTGATTACCACGCTTGCTCAAGGTGTTTTTTTTTAACTTATATTGATTACTAGCTTTTGCCTGCGATTTCGTCCTCCTTGTTGTGGGAAGCGTGATATAGCGATTTTTATTTCTGTTGAATTTGGCTCTAATTTATAAGGATTTTTCGCAATCCAACTGGCAGTAGTTATAGTCTGTGGTTATAGTTCCAGAGACTATTAGTGTAATACAAGACGTCATGCTCAGCTAGCTTATGACTTTTGTTGCTCTTCCTACTCGGTTACTAAACGTGTCCTATTGTATCGTATCGAGTCGCAATCTCATCTCAGCGACAATCAATGTCAAAAAAAATATATAAATAGGTGTTTGACAGATTGAAACTGAGATTAGAATACAACTAGTCTTAAAAAATTAAATTAATTTTATATAGCTACAAACATAACCCTTTACGGAGGAGACCGTTATTAAAATAACCCTACCCGGACAGAAACCGGACACTTTATGTCAATTTTTCTTCCAGTTCATCAAAACAGACACACCAACAAATTTTATGCCAAAGTTACAGCCCATTGTTGAAAGGGCTCAAAACCCTTACTCATGGTGTTTTAATTAAACGTCTCTTGTTAATATAAAAATTTATATGAGCC
Organism: Caradrina clavipalpis; assembly: GCA_932526535.1. Lineage (NCBI taxonomy): Eukaryota > Metazoa > Arthropoda > Insecta > Lepidoptera > Noctuidae > Caradrina > Caradrina clavipalpis. The sequence goes on along the minus strand of OW052104.1, from coordinate 14,464,561 downwards.
GCCATTTTGTGAAGGCTGTCCGGTCAACGCGTCCGGATTAACAGGGCTTCATATACGATATTAGGAGTCGTGCTCTCGTTTGTCGGGAAATGGGAGGTGTTACTTTTAAAATTACTTATTTGTTTAAAGTTTATGCGACAAAAATGTACCAAGGCGGATTTATTGCATAAGACGTTCTCTACCAAAGGTGAAATTAGAATTTTATTTCTAATGAAATATTTCTCTCGTGCAGGAATAGAACCCGCGACAATCAGCTCAGTCACTGCGCCAGACACGTCGCCAATTATGTACATACTTACCACATTTAAAGAATAGTCAATCAATCCTTAAAATTTTAACAATGCTAAATGAAGTAGGTCTTATTGTTTAAGCCTAGGTATTATAAATTTCAGAGTTTTAGAAATCAACATTTCAAAATACAATTGCTTCTGATATATTAGCTCAAATAATTCCAATGTTCTTATGTATATTTGTTAACGATTATAATATTGTTATAGCATTGTTTGTTATTAAATATTTGCAGCGAACAAACAGATATTTATTGATACTTCAGAAACCGGTAATGCTATTGAAATGGCATTGAGCACGTTTCAGTTCGATAACTGTTTGCTAAACTAATCTATTTAAATAAATAAAACTGAAATGTCTGTTTGTAGCTAATGTCAAATACGGCACATGAATATTTAGATAATACATATCTATTATTATACAGAAAAACAATTTTTTTTTGGCTGTTTGTTTCGGCTAATCTGTGAAACGGATAGACCGGTGTTCACGGGATTGTCATTGGTAGACAGCTGATGTTATAAAGAGTAACTCAAAATCTTTTTTATTTCTAAAATTTACAAAAAAAAAAATAGTAAGTTAAAAATCTAGATAGGGTTCCCAATAACGGGTCTCGGCTATGAAACTCTTAAAGTACCTAAAATTTAGAGTACTTGTTTTTTCTACAAAGTATATCCTACGGTTTCTTTTGTTAAATTTACTTTTTAATTTTTTTTTATAAACACGTTTTGTTTTCAAGCCGGACGCATTTCAATAAGCAAACAAACAAAGTGTTCAGCTTAATAGTATGATATACATCCGATTATCTTCCGTAGTTTATCAATATAAGTGTGAGAAATGCATTGTCCTCGTTGCTTTCTGTTTCTTTGGAACTCACGACTCGGTATTCTGCTCACTTGATTGTCGTAACAAAACGTAAACAAGCATTATTGTCATTTGTTTGTGATGAGTTATGCAATGGTATCATTGTTTAGGTAATCTCAGTAGTAGAAATAGTAAACGTTGTAGTAGAATTAAAATCAGCTTTCAGACTAGCTCTTTGTGAAAGAGCTCGTCCGGGGAAGTACTACCACCGTACCTATTTCTGCCGCAAAGAAGCGTTGCTGTCTTCCGGGTTGAAGGGTATAGTTGCCGGTGTAATTATAGGCACACTAGCTTTTGCCCGCGACTTCGTCCGCGTGGATTAATAGTTCCCGTTCCCGGGGGATTTCCGGGATGAAAACTATCCTATGTCCTTTCTCGGGTCCAAGACTATATCTGTACCAAATTTCATTGAAATCGGTTCAGTGGTTTAGGCGTGAAGAAGAGACAGACCGACAGACAGAGTTATTTTCGCATTTATAATAGGTATTAGTAAGGATTAGCATTTCAAGTTAGTCTCCGGGATGGCAACGCATTTGCAAGGCCTCTGGTATTGCAGATGTCTATAGGCAGTGGTGACCACTTAACATTATTAGGGCTTGATGGAGTATTGGATGGCTTGTTTGCCATCCTATGATCTGCTATAACCGACAGTAGCGGACGAAGTCGCGGGCAAAAGCTAGTTTCCTGTAGGTCTCGTCGATACAACCCCTTGCCGTTATGTGACCCCATTCCTTTACGACTGACCCCATGTAATACATGTACATTGAAAATCGAACTGTACAGCTATGCACAGGTATTTAATTAATAAAGTTCCTGGCCAATGTCCGTGCTTCGAATTAAATAAGGTTCATTTTCCAACAAAATACCGATGGTGTAGTTGAAAGGGGTCGCATGATTGAAATATTGTCGTAATGAGGGAATGGATCGGGTTTGGGAAGGAATTATGGATGATGGATGACGTCTTGTACGGGAAAGGTAAAATATATGGCGTGGGAGGACATTGTAACAAAAACTATAACTTTTTTATTATTAATTTGGTCTCGGCGAATAACTTCTTTCGCTCTGGGCGGAGCGGGAGTGTCACACTGTCACTGATTAAACCCCATCCGTGTTTCATTGCCGGGGCTGCGGGTTGTTCGAAAGAGATACCGCGCCCCCGGAACGCAAAGGGCACATGAAGGAACATAGACGGGTTTTAGTCAGTAAAAGTCTGACACTCCCTCCCGCCCCGCCCAGGGCGGGGGAAGTTATTTGATGATTTCCCGTCTATAAAAAAAAAAAAAAAAAAAAAAAAAAAAAAAAAAAAAAAAAAAAAAAAACCGTGTTTCATCTAATGCCCTTTACATTCAAGGGCCGCGCTAACTCTTCCGAACCAATTCTGTAATCTATTTCACCCCTTAGCGTTTACGCGTAACATTTATCGTGGGTATTTTGTAAATGAGCTGACCTTCATGTCAAAATGTATGGAACATATTGACATGAAGGTGTACCACATTTGTATGGAACTGTTTCTTTTTTAGAAAACATACCGTCACGCCTTTATTCCCCTGAGGATTTGCCAGAGGCGTATCGTTCACGAATTGCCATCAACCGGACACAAATCCTAACTCCGAGGTGCTACTAAGAATTTCATAGAAAAACCCAATAACAGTTTTTGCTTGATCTGGAAATCTAACCCAAGACCTCTAGCGTAGCAGTTGTGCTTAGGAACACTAGGTTAACTAAGCATTTTTTTTAAATAACTTTCTATTTTTTATAAAATAAAAATAAGATAGCAATTCTAATTCCGAGAGAAAACTCACAACTAAAACAATTGTAAACTCTCTAATCTTTCACCAAACAAAATTACAAACAGACAATTCCACAATATGCTCCCAAACAGTGCAGTGTGTTTATTTTGATGCGTCTGTGAAATAGCCACGTCAATACTTGCGTGTAATAGACTAAGATCCCGGAGTCCACAGCCCTACGTCATGATTCGCTGAAATTTAGAGGATAGATAAAGAAATGTGTCGTTAAGAACGAATGTGTTAGAAAAGACGAAAATAATTATAACGAAAACTTTGATCATGGGTTCAGTGCATGATTCTAGAGTCTTTAGGGTTAACATCGGTAATTAAAACAAATATTACCCTTTCCTTGCAAAAATGCAACATCTCTATGGAACTGTAGATTTTTTTCCTCGGCACATTTCCACGCTGTATGGTCTAGAAACATGTATTGAATCTATTGAAAAAGTTTTCGTCACGATGTTCCTTCTACCCGTTTTGCAAAATTTCACCTAGTCACTTGAAAAGTCGGAACTTTGAAGCATTTAGTTGGGTCATGGCTATCAGAAGGTGTCTGGCAATAACGAATAATGGTTTATAATAATATCTTATACCTTGCAAATGATTAGGGTTTCTTTTATACCTGATACTTGAAAAAGGACCCAGTATAGAAACTAGCAAGTATGCCAACATAAAGTCTTTCTTTAAAATTTTAGCCAGGTTTAAATGACGTAGGTGTGGCGACTTTGGGATCTTGGACCATAAACATTGCGCTGAAATACATTACACTGTTGATCATTCGTATCACTGCCTGTTTACGTGAACTAGGGCATGGTTAATATTCGGATTTGCTCGGAAATACGCAATTAGGATACGTTTGGTTATTCAGAGAATCAATGAATTATGTAGATTCAATTAGTGTCCAAAATTAACGCCAAAAGCTGTGACAGTAGAGTAGAATATCGAAATTAAAATGTCATTTATTTAAAGGGTAATTTACCCTTTTCCCATGAAGAGGTGACATAATGAACTCCTCTGTTAAGATAACCTAGTAATATCTGAAACGGTTGAACTGATTTTAACGTGATTTTCTATGGCAAATAGCTGATGTCATAATGAGTAACTTAACCTTGCTTTATTTTTGAAAAAAGAAATAGGTTTCCGCGCATAAATATAAAACTGCAGGCACATACTACCTAGTAGTAGTATAAAATAAAACCCGGTATTATTTTAAGTCGTTTATTTTCTATGCACTATAAGCCATAGCTTAAACTACTGTGCCAACAGGGCTTTAAAACTACACTGAGGTGAAGTGAGATTCTATGTATGTACTACTATACTACGAGTACCTAACTACTACAACCCACGAACTTGATCATAATAATTTTCTCTAGTCATCGGCACTAGTCTAATAATCTCATGCGAATCCGAATAAATAATATGATTTTGTTTATCAAAAGTAATACCTAGAACGCCTTGTACATTGATGACTTTCTTCACTTTCTGAACCATTTTGGTAATTACAAATATTCCATCTTCACTGCATACGTGGACAAACCCATTGTTATCCGTCGCAATCCCCAGGAATCTGGGGTGATCTCTCAGCAAAATCGGCTTGTCACCATCATGTTTGATACCAAACAAACCAGTACCGTTAATGAAGAAAATATTGTCATCCATGTCCAAGACTAATTGATGTACTATATCTCCTTTAAGCTGAGGTACAGCTTTCACGGTTTTGTTCGCATAAAAGAACGCGCTGAGACTTGGGAATTTAATAAAGTAAATGTTCTTCTTGACGTACAGCCACCAGATGTCCAAGTTCATGATATTCAGGCTGTGTAAGGTCTTGATATTACAGTTGTATTTGTAGATGCCGTGACTGCCTCCGAAGTACATTTCCCCCGTAGTTGGATCATTGGCGATAGCAAATGCGTCTTTCACGCCTTTCAGTACGCTTATGTTTTTGGATTCAATTTGCAACATGGCCGGTACGTACTCTCCTTGACCGAAGTCAAAGCTGAAATATAGCGTGTTGCTGTTTCTGTCGACTGAAAGCTGGTTAGGGCTGTGGGGTACGTCTGTCAAGAGTTCTTTCACATAGCAATGTTTAGTGGGGTCCGTGGACACAACATCACAGTACCTGGTTCCTTCGCTCTTGGTCTCAATACTCACAATTCTCACTATTATACAAACGAACAAGTAAAGTCTCATCTTCCGTTTTTAATTAACAACGTTCAGGATTTTTTTGGGTTCTGGAATTTTTGGGCACTTTTACGGAGCTCTCAATATTTGAACGATGTTCGAAATTACACTGGCTTTGCACAAAACGTAGCTAGAATTTTAATCTATTTTCTACGTGTTCTATTTTTTTACTACTTCTAAATGCACCACTTTTTACTGTTTTTTTGGCTTATGTCATTAGCTTCCTACACTTTACGTAAGGCACCTACACTAAGTCCTGACGATCTGAGCAAATATCCAACAATGCGTGAACGAGTGTTTAATAAAAAAAAAACACAACTGTCCACACAAACAATGAAAGTATGTGTAAATATTTACGTTAAAAGATATGTTTTCGTATTTTTAATTGTTTGGACAAGGAATTATTGAGTCGTCATCCCGCGATGAATGGAATCCACTCAGTGAAGTTATTGTAGATGTAATTTCCAGCGGAAATGCTTGCTTGAGTTATGAGTACGAGGTCTTTGTTACTTATCTTTGGAATCCTGGGAATTCATAATAATAGTACGAGTAAGATTGATTGTTGATTGATTGGTAAAGAATGCCTATTTGGCCTTTGTACCTTTTGTATCATAAAGTTTAAATAAATTGATTGAAAGGTGGCCCTCAGGGTTTACGCAGTGGTTGAGCGATTGGCTGCTTCTCTGCCTGTCGCGGGTTCGATTCCCGTGTATACTTACGGAGTTTGGAAGTTAGTGGTGTCATGGTGTGACACCCCCGTGCCTCGGAAAGCACGTAAAGCCGTTGGTCCTGCGCCTGATCTCTCTCCGGTCGTGTCGGATTGCCGTCCCATCGGGCTATGAGAGTTAGGGAAGAGGAAGTGCACCTGTGTTTGCGCACACACTTGGGCACTATAATATCTCCTGCGTACGTGGCTAGAGCCGCCGTGGCCGGAATCGGTCTGGAGAATTACATGACATTGCTTACAGATAGTTGATTCGGCTCCGGCTGTTTGTGTACGTGAGTTTATATGTTTGTAAACCCATTCAAGGTACAAGAGAAATTCCTATCAAAACAAATATTTGTATGGCCTATGGTCCTATAGTCTGTCTGTTTGTGTATGTAGGCTGATGTGTTTGTTAACGCACCTACGATGAAAAAAAAACCAGCTAAATGTGAGTCGGACTCGCTCACGAAGGGTTCCGTATCATTATTATCTGTGAAAACAGCAAAAAAAAGTTAATTGTATGGGAGCCCCCTTAAATATTTGTTTTAATTTCATTTAATTATTTAATTTTAAAGTGTATATATAACTAAATATTCTGTGAACATTTCAAGCGTGTCTGTTGCCGTTATCAATATCAAGCAAAATGAGCAAAACAAACACGTTTGTTGTTTGGAAGCCCCTTAAATATTTGCGATAGACGGATATAATTTATAGTGTACTCATCTAACTTCGTGACAAAAGCATTTGAGTAATAAAATACCAATAAATTATTAATTACTTTAATTCAGACTTAGCATGAGTTTTAATCAATCTTTTATGAGGAATATAGGCACAATTAATCATAATCAAATCATATGGTTGTATTTCAAGTAATTGATTTCACTCGTACAGCCTATTTATATAGCGCTCAAACCAAATATCACCGAATTAGGCGAGTCACAGAATTAGATGAGTTCACCCTATACACATTTTTCTCATAAATAAAGCTAACACCTAATAATTAAGCTAACTTATTCTAACGCAATAAGATTATCGTAACGTCTTAAATTATGGCTTATTCATAAATTATTCTAAATAAAAAGGGCGTAACAAGTAATCTAAGTGATAAAAATCAGCATAAACAATAAACTATGTAAGGGGTGCTATGAGAAGTCGCGCCGTAAAACAGGATCGTGAAAGTTAATAGGCTTAGGATTTTGGGGACGGGTCTTTACCATCTGGTGATAAATTCCACTGGGAAGAAAGTTTTAGGAATAAAAACTTAAGGAATGTAGAAGAAATGTAGGAGGAAAAGACAGATATCGGATGAAGGATAGATAAGTCTATGGATGGATGGATGGATGAGTGTTGTATTAAAGTGTCTAGTGTTATTACTTATCGTCGTTAGTCTTTATAATACTAACGGTAAGACCGCTGGCGCAGTGGCTGAATGATCGGCTCCTGAGTCGCGTATCGTGCATTGAATTCTCACACGGAGTTAATATTTGTATGGCTTACAAGTATTTTGTGCAGAGTTGGGGTGTAAATGTATGCGAGTTGATATGTTTGTAAAACACTAATGATACAGGAGAAATGTCTAGTGTAAAACCGCAGTATATTACTAGTTCTTAACAAGGATAGTTTGCTAACCACCACTCGGCAGTTTGCTAGAATTATTCATTAACACAAAAATAACACAAGGAAAAAAACTCTTATTAAAATACTAGCAAACTCTAAAATGGAACAAACTCTATAAACATCTTAAATTACAACGAGGCATCCATAAATTACAGTAATAAAAAAGATAAGATTAAACAATTTAGTATATTAGAGCTCTTTGTGAAGGAACTCGTCCGGGAAAGTACTGCCGCCATACATATTTCTGCCGTATAGCAGAGTTGCTGTGTTCCAGTTTGAATGGTGCTGGTGTAATTACAGGCACATGAGACAGTATTTGCCGCCCCTTCGACCTATGAGAGTTAGGGAAGAGGGAGTGCACCTGTGTTTGCGCACACACTTGTGCACTATAATATCTCCTGCGTACGTGGCTAGTCTGCATTAAGACTAGGCGCCGTGGCCGGAATCGGTCTGAAGAATTACATTATATTGCAGATGTCTACATGCGGCAGTGACCACTTAACATTAGGGGGCAATTCTACTAACTTTTGGGAACAATCGCGATCTAATCTAAATGCCTCTAATTTACACTCATTTTTAGAGATTGATTGTGGCTGAAACTGCGACTAGACTTTAAACATTTTTATTTAATAGAATCGGTCGTATGGATAGGATCGTCGGCTTGTTTGCCATCTAATGACATAAAAAATGGTATTGGCATAATTTGATTTTTCCCCCCATTGAAAAATAGGACGTAACGAGAACAATCCACTAAAGTGTCAAATTGGTGCCATTAAAAAATCTTTACTGTTGTCGAATAATGTTTTTTTTATTGCCAAGTAAAGTGAAACAACATATTTCGGACCTTAAGAAAACTTAAGTCTAAAATATTATCACGCCGGGAAAAAAGAAGACACTTTTTTAAACCCGGAAAACTCAACTAATGTTGAATTAACTTTAAAGTTAGAATTTAGTCGCTTTAAAGTCGATAGTAGTTAATTGAATTGACAAATAAGTGACTTCATAAGTAACTATTGCCGTACAAAATCGTCGGAGGCAGGTTCAGTTGATAAAATATATTATTGATTGCTGGTATATTATACGTTTTTAAATCTAGCCGCAATCTTATCTCAGCGACAGTAAATGTGACGGTATTTTTGAAAGATTAAGAAGTGACACAAATTGGGATGTGGCTGTTTTTAAAAATACGTGAATTGCTCCCTCTGGCATTTACACCAAGTTTGTCAAAGTCAAAGTCAAAAAAAAAAAACACTCGCAAATTACTTGTTTCTAAAACTATATAGAAATTATGAATCTATTTCTTCCACTGTGATGTAAAATACTGCATTTCACTTTGAAACTCATTCTACTTTAGAGGACTTAATTAAAATTAAATAACATTTTAAAATGCTGGAGCTGCTTTACGTTTTGTACACGTGCGTTCATTAAAACTTGGACACACTGTAAAGGATAAGAGAAAACTTTATTATTATTGCAGTACTTAGTTTTAGCTATTTTTTTTATTTGTGCTGAATAAAGATAAAGATAAATTTATTTGTTGTGTAGATTAGAATACAAATGGCTGCATGAAATGATGATAAATATAAGTGATGTATGCTATTCCATATAAGGTGTACGTGTAAGGTACATATTATAGGTTTTTTTACTTTATTTTAATTCAACCTGTTTTGTCCCGCTGCTGGGCATAAGTCTCTCCCATTTCCTTCCATTCATCCCTATGCTTTCCCTTCTCTGACCAATGGCTCATATACGTCTCTCTGTTATCCCGGTTTCGTAGGCTTACCACGACAACGACGTCTATTTTTTGGGCACCGCTGCGTGATGGTATCTCAGTTATCAAAGTAGTCTAAAAATATTAAATGAGAGCATATAATATATCCTATTTCCAACATATGTAATAAAAGAGTAACATTAAAAAAAAAAAACAAAAAAGCAAAAAAAAAAAGCTTGAAAGCTTGGAAGCATGGATGGATGTTGTTACTCTTCAACGGCTGAACGGAAATACGGTTCCCGTGGGATAATAGTATATCAAAAACGCGAACGAAGTCGTAGGCAGAAGCTAATCAGAAATGAGAACAAGGCCAAGCTTAGGCACTGGTATCAACTATATTCGCTCCAGAATCAGGGCAAGTCGTTAAAATAACCTGACTAAAAGATTCAAGTTATTACATGAGCACAAAGCGATGATACAAAGCAACTCCAGTCCTAGTGGAAATGGAATGTAAATATAATTGGGTACTTAAGAATTCAAGCGGAAACATTGTTTGAATAAATTCACCTTAAGGTGTTTCAAGTCTGCCGGGGCTGCGGGTTGTTCGAAAGAGATACCGCGCCCCCGGAACGCAAAGGGCACATGAAGGAACATAGATGGTTTTTAGTCAGTAAAAGTCTGACACTCCCTCCCGCCCCGCCCAGGACGGGGGGGGGGGGGGGCATTTGATGATCTTACCATCTTTAAAAAAAAAAAAAAGGTGTTTCAAGTACCAAGTTGTTTTTTTTTAAACTGAGAAATAACTTTAAAATTATGGATTATTTACTGAAATATAGGTAGGAATACTTCATTACTTTATATCTAAATAATTTTGTGAATGTTGCTTATTTATGCAAAGGGTAATAATATAGTACAATCTTGTTTATTGTTTATCAGAAATTTTCTTTATAAGATTTTGATTATAATGGGTACAATGACCCTATTGTAATATACTAATGAAAACCTTTTACAAAAAAATGTGCTGATTTTACATAAATTAATACAAAACCCAAGAAAATTAATGAATCAGCGGATTTTTTCACGATTTTAGGGTTGCTCCCAAAATAATCGTTGTTCATAATGATGAGTTCAATGACCTCTGGCAATTCAAGGCTTCTGGTAAACAAAAAGAGATTGTAAATTCTGAACACATTTTATTACAAAGTAGGTACCCAACATCATCGTTTATCGTTATTAACCAATATCTACAGATTTTCATGAAAATTCTGCTGTCGAAGTTTGCAAACACTTAAACTTGAAACTCAGCTCACGTATAGAGTTGTAAGTGGCGATTTTCGCGAGTGAAGTGAAAAGTTTTGTGGGCTTCCAAACGGCTGACTCAGTCGTAGCTATCCTCTAGAATTGCTTGATGCTAATATTGTTGCATTTTCGGAAAATATTGTAGATTTTCTTCGCCAATTTTATGGTTATGTTATCGGCAATTGTGTACATACTTAAAAGTACCTTAAGGCGTGAACAAAGAAACAAAAATGTCTTAATTATAAATTTTCAGTTACAAAAAATAAACAAAATAATATTGACCTCAAAGAGATGGCAGCAAACATTTGGAGGGGCCACTAAGGGCCATGCCTGCTGGGGCTGCTTGTTCAAAAGAGATACCGCGCCCCCGGAACGCAAAGGGCACAGTAAAAGTCTGACACTCCCTCCCGCCCCGCCCAGGGCGGGAGAAGTCATTGGATAATTTCCCATCGCTAAAAAAATAAAATAAAAGGCTGCCAAATTAAAATGTCCGCCAGTGTACTAACTCGTTATACAAAGTTCATTTTATTTGTGAATTTTTGAGTAGCTGCATTCTGACGTTATTAATATGCGTGTGTTTATATAACGTAGTGCTACATTGTTGAATTTACAGAGTATCCACTTTGCAACATTATTGACTTCGAAAATAACAGAACATTACATAAAAACCAACCCTAGTTATAAAGTTTCAGGGTTCGTTTCTGCTTGTAGTGTGTCCAGCTATATGAAACTCAGTAAGAATTTTCATTATTAAAAGTAGTTTTGTAAAAACGTAAAAGTTTTTCAAACATTTGTGAATTGTTGTCGTACAAGTGTTTTTTTTTTGTATTTTTGATCCAGTAGTTGAAGTTTTCAGGTTGTTATCCGAATGAATAACGAGTGTTGTTCGAGTTGTTTTGGTATTTTTATTTCAAAGACATTGAATGAAAGACTGCTATGGTCGAGTATTTCCTGTACGGTATAAAGGGCAATTAGGCACAATAAATGGGCTGGAATATTATTTTAATTGGAAAGTAAATCATGTAAACGAAGTTATGTGAGTTAATATCGTGATGGCGTAGTAGTTAAGGGCCTCTCATGCATGAGGTTGTGGGTTTGATACCGGGCAAGTATTAATTTGACTTTTACAATTGGGTAGATGACACCACTAATCAATTGACGTACTTTTTATGAGCTGTCAAAACGCCATTCCCCCATAGATTTTCTATGACAATACTCAACTATGACGGCACTTTTTTGTCATCATCAAAGCAATTAAAAAACGATTTTTATAGTTATTTAAAAAATCATCGAGTTTTTAGTGCTAAAATTAAATGTTTTTTTGTGAAGTTGTTTCTTAAAATTATTGGTTAGTGGTGTCATCTACCCAATTACCGTGCAGTGGGACAATAATAGGCTGGTATTGTTATTATTTTATGTGATACATGGAATGTAGAAGTATGTAGGTAATCTATACTAATATTATATAACATTTTATTTATACCGAATAAACTCCTGGACTGTTTTAATCATTTTTTGATCAGATTTGATTATCCGGAAATAGCATCTTAAGGCAGGAAATAGCATACAAATAGCAACAGATTATCAGGAAATAACATATAACGTCGCGCTACGACCCAAGGGAGCGCAGTAGTAACCACAGACAAACCGTGGGTGTAAAACAGCACGCGGACGAAGTCGAAGGCAAAAGCTATTGTGAAATAAATGTGGAAGACATAAAATGACATAAAATGAAGACATGAAATGTGGATATTTCAAGTCACTAGACGGTTTGAGAGTATTTTTGACAATACTTGTAGAGTATTGCCAAAAATACTCTCAAACCGTCTAGTGACTTGAAGTATACAGAAGTTTTCATCTCACGAATGAAAGAAAAAATGTATGTTAATTTTATTATAATCTCAGCCAAAACCCGTTCTTCAGTAACTAATCTAAGAGGTACCTCACGCGTCACGCAACTTAATAAAAGCCATAAATTACCCACATGCGCCTCAAATTAAAACATTTTAATTCAAAATGGCGTCGGGACGGGTCTATTGTAACCCAATTACATGCTATTTTAGACTAAATGTGATAGGGGCCTGAAGACCCTGATTGTTTGTCAGTGGGTCTAAGTATTAGAACGGACCACGAAATTTTGAAGTTTTTTGAGTTAATTAAAAGAGTGTCTTTGAGTTAATTACTGAAAAATTAGGATAAGGTTTTGAAATGTTATTTGTTTTATATAAGACTACTTTCAGGCCCGTGACTTCATTTGTGTAGATTTTAAAGTTAATCTTATGTATCCCACGGAAACACTAAAGCAGAATAATACTCGTATGTTTGCCAAATTTCTGTTAATTTCTTTTACATATTGAGTAACAAACATTCATTCAGCCTAGCTCACAAACTCGCGTTTACTCGTGATAGAAGTAGGAAGTGGGATAGTTTAGAAAACGTTACATGGCAATAAAAATATAATAATATTATTAATTTGAATATCTGCCACGGTTTCTGTGAACTGACTTCGAAAAATAGCATAGTTAGTCAAATTAAGTTAAAGTATATTTATGTATCAAAGTAATCATTATTATTCTATATCTGTTCTAATTAAGAAATCAGAGCTGAAAAATATTAGCTTCAATAACTACACAATATACACTCTACTATAAATCTTCATACATGTCTGAAAGTCAGCTAAAATCCGTCAGGAAAAGGTTCTAAACAAAAGTAAAAGGTTTATACATTAATATGAGCGCAAAACTGTACGGAACCCCCGCGGATAAAGATGTACAGTGAGAAGTCACCACAAGATGAAGAGCAGAAGATCCACTTCATGCTGTGTTCGAAGGTATATCTTGAAAAAGTCTTCTCATGATAGCTGCTTGTTAAAAGAACTTCTTTAGCCATATTTATTTTGCCGGAGCATTGTTGTATATTAATTTGAAAGGTAATAAGAATTTCAGGCCAATCGCAACAGAGTCTTGTCTGGTGGTCGAAACACGACTGCTGTGGGATATCTTGGGTTCAATTTCTAGGTCAGGCAATGTGTTATTGGAGTTTCTCAATAGGAGTCCGGTGTTTGGAAGTTGGTGGCAGGACAGAGGGCTAGCCCTGTGCCTCGTAAAGCATGAAAAGCCGTTGGTCCCGGGTGTCATTTGTAATTCTTTAACAGTAACCAAGACGTATTGTATTACCCAGTAACTGGGTTGTGGAAGTCAGATAGGCAGTCGCTCCATGTAAAATTCCATGTTGCTAAAACAAGATTGCGAACAGAATTTTGAAAGTTTTTAATTACAAGAACTGGCCTTCTGAAAGCATCTATTCAATGGCGTTAACCAAAATTAATGAAAACGCAACCACGTCTTCCCGATATAATTCATCTTTTCAGCAGCTGCTTTCTTAAACAGTATGCCTCAAGCTCCCTTGATTGATTAATTGTTGTTATTTTACTTTAACTTAGCTAAACGGTAATTACTGAAAACTGTTCAGGATGAGATGTTGGGTATTTAACTTTGATTGGCTTAAGATTTGTTTACTGAAGTGGTGTTATTTATGGTGTGGAAATAGGTACTTACTTTAGCTGGTTTTAATTAGACAGATAAAACTAAAAGGTTAAGTGCTATTTATGGTGTATACGTAAGTACCTACCTATTTTTTTTTTAAGGTTCAAGTCCGTGTCCTCAGATATATGTAATTCAAAGTCAAAGTCAAATCATTTATTCCAATTAGACCATTATAAGGCACTTTCGGACGTGAAATAACTAAAACTATTGAATTTGAATTTAAGGTATGGCTGCTATAACCTAATCACTCCTAGATTCACCTATTTGAAACCACTTCATAGGTACCTACACACGTTTTTTTCAGGCGTCTTGTTTAAAAGGTACCTTCTTCACTTACGTTCAAGTGAGAATGCCGGTTTTATAAAATAGGTGGAGGGTATTGTTAACAACCAATGAATAATGGTTATTGTTAATAACCATTATTCGTTATTTCCAGACACTTTACATGGGCCATAATGTACATACTCGTATGTATATAGCCTAGTATACAACAAAGACGTGGGTCTGGTGATACTGGGATCTTATTTTATTATGTCGTTGTGGATGATTTTCTATGAGAATTAGGAATTGGCTTAAAATTATCCATTATTTAAAAAAAAAAATATAACTTCTCTTCAAAACTGTCTTCCTTAAAAGTGTAAATAGGACGATGCCCTTTTAATAAACCTGTAACTACAAGAAAAGTACAAAATGCTTTTAAAAAAATTGCAAACGAGAATGCTCTGTTCCGTCAATTTTCCCCTTTTGTGTGATTAGAATCCTTTTAAATGCAAAAAGCAAGATGGAGCATCAAAGCTTTTAAATTTATTTTAACTTTTTACTTAAGACTGTGGTGGTCCATTTGCAGAGTAGCTTGAAACTTAGCCAATGTTTGTTAGCAAAACATTTTGACATGCAAGAAGCGTAAGTTGGTAAACAGGGTAAGCTCAGAGTCACTTGTTCGTTCACTATTCTAGCCGCATCCGGTATCGGCTAACTTGGCTTTAAACAAGCCAGAAAGTGGTTGGGGTTGAAAGGAGTTTTGTTTTACATTGTACAGACAGCGTTATCAACTGGTTACCCTCTTTAAGAACAAAGGGGTAATGCAAAAGGGGTAGCCAATTGATGACGCTGTCTGTACCTAATAAGCTTTTATCAAAAGTTCATAATGAATATCAGCGAATATTGTCTTACTGCAGAGCAAAGGCGTTATTTTTACAGCTACGCGCATGATCACCACACTTGCTCAAGGCGGATAAGTGATTCCAAACTTATACCAGTGTTAAGTCCAGGTTTCCTTAAGATGTTTTCCTTCACTGATGTTAGTGATAGTACATTATAAAGAAATCGGTTAAATAGTAAAGGTCAGATTGGTATTGTGGTGTCTTAATTACTGAGTCATCAGCAATTCTTATTTAGGTTATACCCTAATGAGTTCAAGTTGGTGTAATTACAGGCACATGAGACATTTCAACTTGGTCTCTGGTGGGTTGTAGGCTTGTTTGCAATCCAAAGACACAAAAAATGTTTTGTCATGTAAAAATACTATATAGTAGTTGATGAAAAGAAAGAAAGAAAAACAAAACATTTCATTCTAAACTTCATTCCTAGTTTTTCCGCAGAATTGACGAGCACAAATTCCAAAATTGAGTGACTATTTCTTCGTTAGCATTGTATGAAAAAAAGGTACTTCCAATTTATCGGGTTTTCCGAATTTCAGTGACGGGCATTTCACATGGAGCTATTTCCCTACCTTCGGGCGAGGCAGAATGGTCGAACGGACACAGTTAGCAATTGTAATGAATAAAAAAATTGAACAGAACTCCAGGCAATTCTGGAAAATGCTAGTTTTTGGGGCAAAGAATTGTTGGAAAATATAACTACGAACTGAAATGTCTGCAATTAATATTATATATCAATAATATAATATACTAGCTTCTGCCCGCGACTTCGTCCGCGTCACAGTTGATGTGTTATCCTACGGGCACCGTACATTTTCCCGGGATAAAAAGTAGCCTATGTGTTATTCCAGACTATAATCTATCTTTGTGCCAAATTTCATCCAGATCCATTCAGCCGTTAAAGCGTGAAAGAGTAACAAACATCCATACATCCATACTTACAAACTTTCGCCTTTATAATAGTAGTAGGATTATATATCAATAATATTAAATATATCAATAATTGTCAAACATTTATAATGTCATTGTAACATAACTTCACTCGCATATCACTCAGAGGTGGGAGGGGTTACTTAAAGGAAAAGGAGGGGGGTACAGCTTTACACTCACATTTGACAATGACGACACGGTGGGCACAGTGGCTGAGCGATTGACTGCTGCATTACGTGTGGCAGGTTCGATGCTCGTATATAACAAATATACTGGATGCGGTCTGGTTGTTTGTATGTGTATGGTATTTTATGTGTTTGGCGACGAAATCACGTTTTTTTTTACTCTAGTCTAGACGATTCAGGAGATATTCCTTCGTACCCTTCAATCGAGACACCTAATGATACTTTTTACGACCTAAAATAGAACCCAAGACCGTGGACGCTAGCAGTTACCACAGAAACGATGAATTGATAACTAGCATCATATCAATATGTAAACGTCCTTTTATCCTCTAAATGACCGCTACAGTAAAAGGTCAAAAGTAGAATTGCCTCAAGCATGACGATCGCAGTTTGTTATAATTCGCTTGACGTAACACCACGCACGCGTGAGGATCGAAGGCGTTTTTGCCGGCACAGTAATTTACGTAACAGCATATTTAAGGCCCCTAAAACAACACACACTAACCTTAAATATATATCTAGTCCCTAAACGAAACAAACAGTCAGGCAAATATAAACACGGTTGTAAGCATACTCATCGAGCCAACTTTTTGCGAAGCCCTAACTGGACTCGTCTACTCGGCTAACTTCGGCTAACTTCGTGAAAGTTCGGCCTAAGTTTCGGGAACAATAAAAGTTGTAACAAGTTAGAAGACTAATCTAGACGCTTTAGTTCGATGTTAGTATTTATTGTTAATGCTGTTCTCGGGAACTTTGACGTTTCTTTGTTTCATACGTTTGACCTTGAGTTGGGTGTAGGATAGCGAGATTGAGATATAAATTGTTGGAAACTTACTTTATTTGCCAAAGAACTGATATAAAGTCTGTACAATGAAATGGGTATTTCGTCTATAAGTTTTTGGAGTTAAGACCTAGTTTGGACACAATGTAACTTTTATAGGTGAAACACAATTTGTAGTCCTGGTGGTGGGGTAACTCTAAGCTTTTTATATGTTACGGAGATTAGCACAAAATACTGGTAAAAATACAAATAATTACATTTTATTATTTATTTGGAAACAAATAAAGTAACTTTAAATACATATGTATTTGTAAGGTTACACACTCTGTGATAAGACATAACGGCTTATAAATAGGTTGATATTTTAGAAGGTGAAAATAACTGTGAATCGTGAATTTGGTTAAGGGATCAACTCTGAAATACATAAAAAAAAGTCAAAGTTATTTTATTATCCCACGGGAACCGTACATTTTTCCTAAATAAAATGAAAGCTATGTGCTATTCCTGACTATATAGCCTACTAGCTTTTGCCCGCGACTTCGTCCGCGTGGATTAAAAGTTCCCGTTCCCGGGGGATTTCCGGGATGAAAACTATCCTGTGTCCTTTCTCGGGTCCCAGACTATATCTGTACCAAATTTCATTGAAATCGGTTCAGTGGTTTAGGCGTGAAGAAGAGACAGACAGACAGACAGAGTTACTTTCGCATTTATAATATTAGTACGGATTTTTACATAGAATATGTTAGAAGTTAATATAAAGTCATTTTGGCGCAAATGATTTAGAAGAGGTCTTGACCTCGTGGTACCAAGAGCGACTGATGAGCGTGCGGTCCTTAGTTCGATCCCTTTCCCGACCCTTCTTGGAAGCTATATGTTTGAGACATCTGCGTTGAAACAGGGTTCCCGCCTTGTTTTTCGGGACATCGCCACACTGGCAGACTCATCCATGTGATGAGTCTGCCATGATCCAAGTGATCCAAGAAAGGCCATGTGGGCTTTGAACCAACATTGCCATACAACGTGGTAATTCTGCAGTTTTTTTGGCCACTTGTCCCATTGACAGCATTGCGGATGACTGTTTTGATGCCCCAGGACTTTCCTTATTTTTTAATAAATTGTACATACCCTGTAATTTTTATATTAATACGTTATCATTCACGAAGTAGAAATTATGTAACCAAAACAACCCGTGCATTCCTAATCCTAAAGTTTTCAGTGTAAAATATTTCTAAACAAAATAACGAATGAATAAACGTACTAAGTTTCCTCCTGTACCCTTAATACTTTCAACAGTAAACTGGACAAATGCTTCCAGGTCAACCTGCATCCACAGCGCCATCTGGTGGCTCTTACATCATAAACAGCACAATAGGTACTGACACACATGTTAAGGGATATTAAACTTTGACGTGTGCCAAACATCCATCCAACCAAACTTTCCCATACAGTAGTAGCTGTAGTGGTGCATAATATGTAGTTTCAAGTAAATTGATTAATTAGAGATGTCGCTAATGACTGTCAGTCGAGAGCTCCGTACGCTTGCAACCAGTGGAAGTCACGAACCGAACCGCAATCAACTTAGGTCAAGTGTACATGAGTGTTATTTGCAGCTAGTTTCTAGTCTCACTACAGAAACCTAGGAATTAAAATTAGGGCAATGATGTTAGGATGACTTTGACTACTGAGTTTGGGGTCTTGGTATCGATCCCCATGTCGGGTTAAGTGTTGGAAGTTGGTGGTGTTACACACCCGTGCCTCGGACAGCACGGCGCGTGAATGTTCTTAAGGATCCCATTTTTTTTTTAATAAATTAAACCTGTATTATTCAGGCATAATGTAGCTTCCTATTAGCGAAAAAATTTTCGGAATTGGGCCAGTAGTTCCAAAGATTAGAGCGTTCAAACAAACAAAGGTACTCTACAAACTGTAAAGAATTATAAATAAATAATCTTTACATAGTATAAAACAAAGTCTTTTCGCGCCATTTAGATCTTTAAAAGTACGCAACGGATTTATCAATAGATAGAGTGATTCAGGAGAAAGGTTTATACGTATCATCACGCTATAACCAACGGGTACGGAGCAGTAATCAAAGACGTAATTGAACACGGGTGACACCGAGGGGTATATCCTCGTAGCTAATATAAATACAAGTCAATGGTTAATTATTTACTCGGTTTTACTTTTTAGTTTCACTATCTCTCCGTGCATTATAGGTACTTGTAACTTTACGTATTAACTCATACATTGTATGTTATTGTCTCAGTATAATGTTGTTACTGCAGCGTGGCAATACCGGGGCAATATAACCAGTTTATTGCCACGTTAACCCGGGGACATTGCTTAACTACTGTTTTAACTTGTATGCTCCAACGAGGTAAGATGATACATACCTCTTTAATTCTAAATAATGAAATGTTGCAGATAACAAATATAAGAGACATATGTAGTTGTCGTGGTTATCACCAGTTATTCATCAGAAATTATTTATTAGTAGGGATCCTAGGCGAGATATGAAATTGAATATCTTTGAGAGATTTTTATCCTAATTTTACGTTTTTGTTTATAAATAACACGGACCTATTCTGTTGTCCTCTGAGTGAGTTCACAAAGAATGCATTATTTGTAATAAGTTACAAGGTTAAATTATAAGTTATAGTATCTATTTTTAAGATAAGGTTAATGATATACACTATCGCAATGGAGTAGTCTGTAATGATAGATGTAAGTTGGAAATAAATAAATAAATAACTAGCTGCTACCCATGACCTTGTTCTTCGTTTTTTTGGGCCCGAAATTTTAACTGGCGTGGCATCATTTTTTTTCCAAAATTTCATTAACATCGGATCAATTTTGGAGCACGTAGAGTTCATTTAAACAAACACATATTTTTATGGAAGTAAAATGGCTGTTTTTTTTTTATTTATACATAGTTATGCTGTCAAACCACCATTTTTATTGCACAGATAAAAGTTTTGAAGATTCAAAAATCAACCTTATGGAAATCTAAATAACATCCAACACGCAACTACATCTATACTCAATGCAATCCCATAAGAGGTTTACTACCAGCAAAAATTATCTCGACAACTGCCATCCTAGAGTCCACTTTCCTCTTTCACGTCAAAGTTTAATATCCCTTAGCATCTGCGTCAGTACCTATTGTGCTGTTTATGATGTAAGAGCCGCCAGGTGGCGCTGTGGATGCAGGTTGACCTGGAAGCATTTGCCCAGTTTACTGTTGAAAGTAAGGGTACAGGAGTAAACTTAGCACGTTTATTCATTGGTTATTTTGTTTAGAAATATTTTACACTGAAAACTTTAGGATTAGGAATGCACGGGTTGTTTTGATTACATAATTTCTACTTCGTGAATGATAACGTATGTGTAAATAATATAAAAATTACAGCGTATGTACAATTTATTTAAAAAAGGAAACTCATGGGGCATCGAAAAAGTCGTGCAATGGGAAAGGTGGCTAAAAGACTGGCAGCATTGCCACGTTGTATGGCAATGTTGGATCATTGATCCAAGAAAGCCCATGTGAAGAGTCTAAAGTAAAAACATGGTGGGAACCCTGTTTCGACGCAAATATCGCAAACATATAGCTTCCGAGAAGGGTCGGGAAAGGGATCGAACTCAGGACCGCTCAGTCGGTCTTGGTACCACGAGGTCAAGACCTCTTCTAAATCATTCGCACCAAAATAACTCTGTATTAACTTCTAACATAAATCTGCTCTATAGCAATTAGCAGATAAATCTCAAAGCAGTAGTAGCGTTGGACAAATTAGTGCAAGCTCGGTGCGAAGTAGATTTATCACTACAGGTGCACTTTGCACTCCTGGTACTTGGCCGGGGTACTAATCGGTGCTAATGGTCGCGGGAATTTGAATGCATTTGAAGATCTTAGTTGATTACATTATTTGCGTTTAAGGTGTAACTTTCCATCCTACTACTATTATAAAGGCGAAAGTTTGTATGTATGGATGGATGTTTGTTACTCTTTCACGCTTAAACGGCTGAATGGATCTGGATGAAATTTGGCACAAAGATAGATTATAGTCTGGAATAACACATAGGCTACTTTTTATCCCGGGAAAATGTACGGTACCCGTAGGATAACACATCAACTGTGACGCGGACGAAGTCGCGGGCAGAAGCTAGTTATATTATAAATGTGAAAGTTTATGAGGATGGATGGATGTTTGTTACTCTTTCACGCTTAACTGGCTAAATGGATCCGGATGAAATTTGGCACTGAGATAGATTGTAGTGTAGAATAACACATAGGATAATTTTATCGCGGGAAAATGTACTGTTTCCGTGAGATAATATATCAAATTTCACGCGGACGAAGTTGCGGGCAGAAGCTAGTAGTACATAATGATGTTAAAATGAAGTATCAATTAAAGAAGAAAATAATACCATTCCGGTATTGTTTCACTGCAGTGTAAACTTCTTCTCATACAGAGAAGGCACGAGCATTGATCACCACGCTTGATCAAGGCGGATTGAGGATTTCAAACTTATATTTATTTATGAGCCCACGTTTCCTCACGATGTGTTTTCCTTAACATTTGTTCCGTGCGGGAATAGAATTCACGATACGCAGCGCAGTTGCCAATCACTCGCTCATTTGTTTCGAATTGCGTAATTAGTTCAACCTAGGTGATTTCCTTATCCCAAAATTCAAAAACGTACCTATAGGAAAATAAATCAAACAACATTTCCGTATAACATATTTAATGTTAACTGAAATATACGAGTAAGTATTACTTTACCGACAAAAAGCGAACCGTTTTATCTTATATCTCACAAGCCGAAGAATTGAAGAATATAAATGACATCGCGAAAGATCACGGGCGGCTGATATTCAGTCGATATCTAAGTACATCTCCACCGCTGCGGGCTCTCCGCAAAATGAACAAAAAAATCACCCACAGTCAAGTTTACTTTTTACTAACTTGGAGTATCGAACAGAAGTGGGGTGGAGAGGCTTTGCTGTATTTATTTTGGCAATATTGTAGATTCGTTTTATTTGCTGATTGATTTGTAAGAATTTTATGTGTTTATGTACTTTCTAAGTTTATTTTGGAAATCCAATGATTTCCAAAATAAACTAAAATAGAGTTTTCAAACCGCTTCAAGGGCATCTGACATGGTTACCGATGTCAGGATGTGTGGGATCGTTAGGCCCGCACGATAAAGAAGAAGAGACGAGTTTATGACACTTTTTGAATTCGCGAGTTTGTTTGCACCTTTTATTTGAAACGATGATTCTGGTATTGCAAATTTTAATACGCGTTAGTTACTACTTGCCGGTCTTAGAGTCTATATATGTCTAATAAATAAAAAATAAATTGATAATAATTCTGTTAAAAAAATAAAAAAATTAATAAAAGTCCACGGCTCCACAGATTTCTCTACTCAGAACATAAAGTTTAAACTCCATTGAATACAATTGCGATGCTTTTTAAAACGCGTTTGACTTCTCGTTTCAGTAAAAATTATATTCGAAAAGTAATTTTTAAAAGGAAAAACTTGCTTCAAGAGTTTTACGAGCCGTTATTCTTTGTTCACCGAGTACTTTGAACATTTTATGAGTTACAACCGAGTGCGTTAATGTATTGTCTTTTAATTTAGCTATTGGTTTCTTTTCGCAGTTTGTACCTATCTTCTCGTGTTGGCCATGAATTGCTGAAGAAAAATCATAATATTGATCACCACCTTGCTAAAGTAAAGTCGGATGAGGATTACAATAGTTATAAAGCCGTGGAATAATTTATTTTCGACATAATCCTTCAGATTGAGAAACTTGCTTTCTATGTTACGAAATTTTAACCCCCCACAGGATTTTCAGTCCTTAAAGTAACCTGAAAATTAATGTAACATTTATATTTGTATTTAACAAACAGTACCTAGTGTAAATTATGTTTGAGAGAGTTACAAGATCTCCTATATAAAGTCTGGTCACAAATGTTTGCTTCTTCCTAATGCATATGAATGTCTAGTAGTGGCGGCTATTGGTTTATGTGATGATGGGGCAAAGGTACTAACCTAGTGTTGTTTGAAGAAGGTGTTCAATTCAAATATAAACAAAATAAAAACAAGCTGGTTCTTTCAGACTGTTATACAGTACAAGTGTAGGTATCTTGCACGTGTCTGGTAGTACCGCATTCTTAGCATTGCGTTCACGGTACTGCGTTATTACGCTACGTACCGTTAGAAAAAAAAACTTTTAACGTTTCAGAATAAACTTCAAGTCTGCCTTTTTTCATTGGCTGAAAGTTCCGGAAGATGCGTTTTTCTTTGAAAGTTGCTTGGCTTTTGTTTGTTTTGGTTATAACATTTTTTACTTGTGCTATTTTTTGAGGAAGAACGTGAAATTGGGTTGTTTTTCGCCGACCCCACGTTTTTGAAAGTGATTTTTTTGGTCGGCACATACATATTAAAAGTTTTGTCGGTTATTAAGAATTTTCTTACGAAAAAATCCAACAAGATTTTTTCTAAGTCGAATCGAACTTTTTATAACCAATACTAGTCTTGTGCCAACTGTGTTGGGGTCGGCTTTCAGTCTAACTGGATGCAGCTGAATACCAGTGTTTTACATGGAGCGACTGCGTATCTAACCTCCACAACCCAGTAACTGGGCAACATGATACCTCTTGGTAAGACTGGTTGTTAAACTCCCGGTTTCTGACTATTCGTAACGATTGAAGTAATAACCAATACCTTTGACCAACCAATGACCATACATAATCAATTTTTGAAAAGGTGACTAATTAAAAATAACTTTGCATCATGTAGCCATAGCCATACTAGATAGATATAACTTAAGAGTAGCTTCACGGCGCGTGTCATCGGCACATGTCGTTCTTTACATAGCCTGTGGTGGCTACGTGTTTATGAAGTCAGATTTTCATTAAGTCTCGCTGCATGGGAATATTCAAATATGTAGATTCTTTTTTATTTTCAGGACGGGTTAGAAGCCTGAGGCATTATAGAATTGTAAAAAAAAATGCGTTAGCCTATTTAATTGGTCCTGAGCGCGACTGCTACGCTAGAGGTCTAGGGTTTGCCGGGGCTGCGGGTTGTTCGAAAGAGACACCGCGCCCCCGGAACGCAAATGCCACATGAAGGAACATAGATGGGTTTGAGTCAGTAAAAGTCTGACACTCCCTTCCATCCCGTCCAGGGCGGGGAAAGTTATTTGATGATGGAGTTAGGATTTGTGCCCGGTTAATGGCAATAGGCTCGCCCCTATTACATGGGATCTAAAACATACTGGCGGACTGTGGGTGTATATTGGTACACCTCTACATAACCCTTCGGAGAATACAGGCATGATGGTATGTGAAATAATAACCAATACCAAAAATCAATTTATTATTAGGTAACCAATTAAAAGTAACTTTACATTACGTAGCCATACTAAGCAGATACAACTGAAGAGTATCACGAAGAGTTTCACGGCGCGTGTCATCGGCACATGTCGTTCTTCACATAGCCTGTGGCGGTTACGTGTTTATGAAGTCAGATTTTTATTAAGTCTCGCTGCATGATTTTTTTGTTATAAATATCTGGACGGTTTGAAGCCTGAGGCATGATAAAAAAATACTTTTTAAAGCAATAGGGCTATGAGGTATGAGTTTTCTTTCTTTTTTATTATATTATTACTAATATTTATAAGTTTTGTATAAATTGCAATTATAAAATGCTAGATTAGCTTTTGTTATAGAAAGCGACTATTTACGACACTAAGACCCACTTCTACCAATATGACTAAATACCTACATTTAGTGCCTAAACGTATTTATAACATCATTGCCCTGTTACATTGTTGGACGGTGACGGAGACAGAAATCAGAATGATAATTTGAACAGATTTAGCGCTAAATATATTTTAACTGCCTCGTTGGCCTAGTGGTCCTCACACGACTGCTACGCTCGAGGTCCTGGGTTCGATTCCCAGGTCGGGCAAAAAATGTTATTGGGTTTTTCTATGAAATTCTCAGTAGCAGCTCGGAGTTTGGATTTGTGCCCGGTTAATGGCAATAGGCTCGCCCCCTATTACATGGGACCTAAATCATACCGGCGGTCTGTAGATGTACATTGGTACACCTCTGCCTAACCCTTCGGGGATTACAGGCGTGATGGTATATTTATTTATTTATTATTATATTTAGCGATTTTGGTGAAAATGGCCCTTAAAATAAATTCCCAATTAAAAAACACCGCCAGTAGAACGTTAGTCGTTACCCATTCTATTAAATAAATTACCTACTTCTGAAAATACAATTCCGAGTCACAATTCCAATGAATTACGAGGGTTTCCGAACATTTAATAGAAAAATCTGAGTCCTGGATTCAAAAAAGATATAAAAATGGGATCGCAAACAGCTGGTGTCCTTTTTGCCCAGAGTAATAACTTTGCCATATTTGCAGTACTTGGATTTTTATCGTTTGTCGAAGGATTTATTTGTTCGATTAATAACTTAAGTACCTATGTAGGGATTAGTAATCTAGTCGTTTGAAATGTTGATAATTTTGGATTGATAACGTCTTTTATAAGGACAATTAATAAATGGCCATGACCACACCGTCTGTGAATCATTGTCAGCCTATTATGGTCCCACTGCTGGGCAAAGGCATTTTCTTATAAAGAGAAGGCGCAAGCGATTGTCGATTTCTGACTTATAAAATTATTATAAGTCCAGGTTCCCTCACGATGTTTTTCCTACACCAATGTTAAAAGCCGCCTTTTTGTTGTCCGCCTTTGTACCTACAGTGTATTTTTACATTTGTGCATAAAGTTTTAATACTCGTACCTATATAAATAAATAAAGATGTCCAATATAACCATAGAAAGAAAATATGAATTGAAACAGTCACATTGGTACTTGTACGGTATCGAACCCGCAACCTCATGCATGAGAGGCAGGCGCCTTAACGATTGGGCCATCGTGACAGTTTTATACTCTGAAAATTTTATACTCTGTCAAAAAATATAAAACTTAGTAAGTATTTACCTGTTTTAATACCTAAGGTGCTCTTAAAATACTCCTAAAAAGAGATTAGTAATCCTAGTAAAGCTCGGGACTCATAATAATAATGAAAGACGACTGAAATATTTACACTTTTCTGCTATCCGTACTTCCGTCGAACCACCATTTTGTTCAAAATGAATATTCAGAAAATATGTTTTCATGATGTCGTTTTTGCAATTTTTCATAAATATGGGTACTCTTTGTACCTTTATTAAGTTGAAGAAATGTGAAATCATCTAAATGTCTGTATTATTGAGATGGAAATGAATTCATAATGACGGTTGCTTGGTGTATAGGTACTTTATGTTTAAATACAGAAAGGAACAAATACTTGTATAGGATTATTCCGGGTCTGGCTGTTTGTGTATGTGAGTTTATGTTTGTAAACGCACCCACGACACAGGAGAAATTTCATCCAGATCCGTTCAATCGTTTTAGCGCGATTTGCGCAAACTATCTGTTGACATGTTTGGCTCAGTAGCTGAGCGATCGGCTGCTGTGTTGCGTATCGCGGGTTCGTTTCCCGCACGAATCAAAATTTAGATGGTCTTTATATAGTTGTTCGGGGCCTGGCTGTTTGTGTATGTGAGTTTATATGTTTGGAAACGCACCCACGATACAGGAGAAATACCTAGACTGATGCAACATTTATAAAAAGATACCACGTAAAATGGTCTTGGCGCTAGCATTTCGTCTTTTTGCTTCTTTCTCCGCGTCAAAGTAAATATATTATTCCACGGGAACTGTACATTTTTCAGGTAAAAAAGAAGTGTTCTATTGAAACCTATAATCTATCTCTGAGTTCAATTTTATCCAGATCCATTCAGCCATTCTAGCGTGATCAAGTAACAAACATCCAGCCATCCAAATTTTCGCATTTATTACTATAAATGCGTAAATGTTTATTCAGCATCCCAAAACTACTTAATTGAAAGCTAAAGAACTTACTCCTAGCTCCTTAGGAACCTCATAACATAATCATAATCTCATAAAAAGTTAGTAACAAAATCAAACTGCCGTTCAAAATTGACTGCCGAAAGTCTGCCGGCCGGTCAAAGCCGATCCAATAAGATTACATTGTCGTTATCCGGTTACCGAACTTACAATCCGGGTAAGATGGCCGATTTGACGCCCGCACTGATATCCGGTCAAGCTGTCACCTCGATTGATTTATTCATCCGGGTACCTATTATTTATTCACTCGGTTATATTTATTAATCTGTTCAATATGTATTTGTTAGTCGTGTTCATTTATTTAATGACTAGATGCCGCCTGGTTTGAGACTGCTTTTTTTACTACTTTGGATGGCAAACATGCCGACGGCCTACCTGATGTTAAGTGGTCACCGCTGCCTATACATCTGTCACATACCAGAGGCCTTGCAAATGCGTTGCCATGCCAGAGACAAAGTTGAAAAGTCTCAAGTGCCTGAAATTACAGCGGCACCCATACTCTTCAAACCGAAACAAAGTAACCCTACTTTGCGGCAGAAATCGATAAAGGAGTACACATTAATACAAACAACGATATTATCGATGATAATTTATATTATAATGTATTACCTATACATAATACTTCGCTGAAACACTACCCAAGCAGGTTCAATGCGGTATTCGGCAATAATGAAACCCGCTATGATTTATAACACTTTGTGCGCTACAGCTTATTGTTGTAATATTGTATCATACCGTTTCGGGTCATGGCAGCCAATCGCAATGGAGACAAGGCAAATACGCAGATAATATTCAGTGCAGGAGTGTGTGGACAGGTGTACTTCCTTCACTCTTATTATCATCATCATCGTGACAGCCGCAGGATTCCACTGCTGGATTTAGGCCTCCTCCATAGATTTCCAAAAGGATCGGTTGGAAGCGGCTTTTATTCAGCGCCTTCCTGCGGTCTAAATCACTCTCATAGTCCAATGCAATCAGACACGACTAAGAGATAGATCGGGTGTAGGACCAATAGCTTTACGTGCTTT
Organism: Caradrina clavipalpis; assembly: GCA_932526535.1. Taxonomy (NCBI): domain Eukaryota; kingdom Metazoa; phylum Arthropoda; class Insecta; order Lepidoptera; family Noctuidae; genus Caradrina; species Caradrina clavipalpis. The sequence continues at coordinate 14,436,475 of OW052104.1, read as the reverse complement.
CCGAAGCAAGGGGATGTTACGCCACAAACTTCCAAACTCCGAGCTGCTACTAAGAAATTTCTAATGAAAAACCTAATAACTCTCTGTCTGTAATGGAAATCGAACCCAGGACCCCAAGCATATCAGTCATGACCGCTTGTGACAACTAGGCCAACGGGAGTCAATCATACATAGTATTTACATTATCATTCTATATTTAGTCATTTGCGTGGAAACAAAAATAACTGTGTTTTTTTTCTATAAAATTTATTGGTAAAGAAATAGATTGATAAACAAGTCGTTAGATTTCGATTAAGCTACGATTAACTATCCGTTTTTCTAACGAGTATGCAATGGTAGTGGAGCTTTAGAACGAAAAAATAAAATGAGTTTTTGCTCTACCGGAAAATAGAAGGAAGGAAATAATGGTTCTCGCAATAAAAGTAAAAGGTAGTTGCGTTGCAATCTGCAGCATCGCAGCGTCTTGTTTGCTCATTAAAATGTTATCTAGATTTTAATTTATTCGTGTTAATTACTTTCGTGAAAACTGTTTTTCCCATAAATTTTTCAATGGTTTTTTTATTTAGGTCGATCTTTTTTCTATTAATCAGTTTCCATTTTTAGTTACTATAACTTTTTCGTAAATCGTGATGGCCCAATAGTGAGGGCGCTCGCCACTCAACAAGAAGTTGCAAGTTCGATACTGGACAAGTACCTATGTGACTTTTTCAAATCATATGTACTTAGAAGTTTATTTTGAATATCACTGACATCGGTGAAGGCAGTTATCGTAAGGAAAACTGGACTTATAATAATGAATGTAAGTCTGAAATCGCAAATCCGCCTTGAGCAATCGTGGTCATGAATGCTCATTCCTTTTCTGTTTAGGAAGAGGCTTTTGTGCTGCAGTGGGAGAGTGATTGGTTGATTTTCTTTTCCGTAGAAAACGTATTTTTGTACAAAAATGATTGCTGGGCATTGACTTTTATTTTTGCTGTGAAAAATCACTTTTTATGGACACAATGTAACGCGCGTAAATCATTGTGCTAATCGGTAAAACAAAAGGAACATTTATTTTCGAATTCCTTTTCGTAAATTTAGAACTTTGGACTTTAAATATACATAAACAGCAGGTTCTCAGTTATGCTCCAGAACAAAAAGAATATCGCGATGATAGAAAGAATATGCAAGTATCGCCGCGTCTTTTTACACTCGTTTTTTACGCCTACATTACACTTCCCATGCATAAATAAGAATGAGGTGATATACAGTAAATATATTGCCAACCTACCATGTTTTGGCAGTGAAATCAATTCGGCTTCATGGTTAGTTGACTCTCAATGTAACAGGTGGCGCCACAGGCTGTTGCTTGTATGGGCTCTGGGTCCTGTCAGATATTGAGTTAGCCATTGAATGGATAAGCTTAAGGGTTGTGACCGACTTGTGGGGAAGGTTACCTGTAGAGTGAGGGATAGAAAAAGATAAAATAAAATTACAAAAACAAGGGAATTTTAGTTTTAAAAAGGCTTTTTATTGTAATTATAGAAGGTTTATGTACGGATGGCGAAAAAAAAATGGCGGCTCCTATTTACTACTTTCCTATGGAGTTGGCTGTAACTATTTGCTGTAAATATTTTGAACAAAGATTCAAATTGATCTTATTCTTACGATATCAGAAAGCCAATTCCACTAATAATTAAAAGCATTCATATAATCTAGTCGCAATCTCATCTCAGCGGCAATCAATGTCAAAACTTATCGTAATTATATATTAATACATTCAAGATAATGCTGCTTGGAAACATGCTGGTCCTGCTCCGCTGAACAATTTAGTCTTGACAAAATGAACTGGTTGCTAATTCAATTAACGGTTAAAGTAAAAGTTATTTGTTTTGATTATTATTGCTATTCTTCTCTTAGACATTAATGCTACATTTGGTGATTACTATGGCTCGCACACTGATTCGTTGTCTTTTGAAATGTTAGAAGTGATCATATACGATCATAATATTGGTGTTAAATATTACAATTGGTTTAGCTTTCATTTCTTAATTCGTAGCACTTAGTACATATTGTAGTACCATGAGTGACTTTTATTGTTGATAGATCGTTTTGACAGTAGTTTATTTTTTATGGAATTAATGTAAATGTACAACATGATGTAATACGTTTTTTTTAAAAAGGTATGTATGGAGTTTCTTGCCCTTTCTTCTCCATACGAAACTACCTTTTGGAATGGGCAACTAGATTCATTAGTTTTAATTTTTTGTGATGTTCAAAAGTGCCTTTTAATGGTCTAATTGAAATAAATGATTTGACTTTGACTTTGACTTTATAGTAGAGAAAAGGCTAAGCAGATTGATTTGTCTTTTTTTTGGTCCGCGGTGTAAATCCATGTGTTTTTTACCTCTCTCTACTTTGTATATTTTGTTTGTATGTATGTATGTATGTAGTATTAGATGTATTTTTTATTATATTTTATCTTTGAAATTTTCTGTTTCTGTTCCCTTTTTCTATTAAAGTTGTCACAAAAAAGTATACGGAATTCTACACAAAAACGTAGAAAAAGTCAAAATTTTACATAACCTTTTTCGTAAGTTTGCCCAAAAGTCTCGGATTTATTCGAGGGTCCCTGAAATTGAGCCTTTTCATAATAACACTTGTACAAACGTATGTCTATGTATTGAAAGTTTCTTGGGTAAAGTGGTTCAGTCTGAAAAAAAGGGGTCAAAATGTACATATTTTTTATGTTTACATACCATCACGCCTGTATTCCCCGAAGGGTTAGGCAGGGAATGTTTTTAAGTCCTATGTATTAGGGGGCGAGTCTATTGCCATTAACTGGGCACAAATCCTAACTCCGAATTGCTACTGAGAATTTCATGAAATACCCCAAGAACACTGAGCTCGACCTGGGAATCGAACCCAATCTCTATCGTAGAAGTCGCGCTTAGAATCACTAAGCTAATGTGGCAGTAAGGTTTTTATATTTACCACACGAGAAAACTATAACTTATCCGTCAAGCTCGGTGGAGCGACGATCTTCGCAGTTTAGCTGGTTGCAACTGGATGAGAGTTACCGAGAATCGAGCTAAGTGGCGAGCAATTTGAGAGGAAATTGAAATTGCGTCCATCTGTTGTCTGTTGTAGTCTGATGACGATGATGATGATGACAGAAGAAAAAGGTTATTCTGCACCTATCCTGGTAATTCTACGTTTATCGCAGACACTATAAGTGGCACGGCTTTCATGTTTACAAAAAGAGAACATAGCAGAATTTCCAAGATAAAAATCTAAAAGAATTGTACAGAGCATTTCAGTGTAAACACGTCTGTTCTCGACGTTACGTCTCTAGGTACACATGTTCTCGAATACGTCGTGACAACGCGTCGACGTGACTAATCTCTTCAGATGTTTTATACATGGCTTTGCGACTGGTACAGTTTGCACGTCACTTGGCAAGGTTTTAGCGTAGTGGGGGTGAGGTTGTAGAAAAGAAAGAAAGAAAAGAAAGAAAGGAAAGAAAAGAAAGGAAAGAAAAGAAAGAAAAGAAAGAAAAGAAAGAAAGAAAAGAAAGAAAAGAAAGAAAAGAAAGAAAAGAAAGAAAAGAAAGAAAAGAAAGAAAAGAAAGAAAAGAAAGAAAAGTCAAAAGTCAAAGTCAAATCATTTATTTCAATTAGGCCCTTAAAAGGCACTTTTGAACGTCATTACATAAAAAAAACATTAATATTGAATCTAGTTGCCCATTCCAAAAGGTAGTTTCGTATGGAGAAGAACGGGCAAGAAACTCCATACATACTCTTTTAAAAAACAATGTATTACAATAAGTTGTATAGTTACATTCATTCCATAAGAAAAAAATATATAAATGTCAAAACGATCAATCAAAAAAACAAAAAAATAAAAGTCACTCAAAGTACTACAATACGTACTCAGTGCTACAAATTAGAAATGAAAGCTAAATTAATCATATCATTTAACGCCAATATTGTGATCGTAGATGATTACTTCTAACATTTCAAAGACAACGAATCAGTGTGTGAGTCAAACTCAAAAGTAGAATTAATGTCGAGGAGAAAAACAATTATTGGTCAAAACAAATTAGTTTTATGATTAAATAAGCAACCAGTTGATTTTGTCAAAGAAAGAAAAGAAAGAAAAGAAAGAAAAGAAAGAAAAGAAAGAAAAGAAAGAAAAGAAAGAAAAGAAAGAAAAGAAAGAAAAGAAAGAAAAGAAAGAAAAGAAAGAAAAGAAAGAAAAGAAAGAAAAGAAAGAAAAGAAAGAAAAGAAAGAAAAGAAAGAAAAGAAAGAAAAGAAAGAAAAGAAAGAAAAGAAAGAAAAGAAAGAAAAGAAAGAAAAGAAAGAAAAGAAAGAAAAGAAAGAAAAGAAAGAAAAGAAAGAAAAGAAAGAAAAGAAAGAAAAGAAAGAAAAGAAAGAAAAGAAAGAAAAGAAAGAAAAGAAAGAAAAGAAAGAAAGAAAAGAAAGAAAGAAAAGAAAGAAAAAGAAAGAAAAAGAAAGCTATTTTAGGTACTGATATTCGCTCTCTATCCTTCCGCAGTCTCAGCTCCCATCGCGGACGTATTCCTTCATGAATATGTCGCTATCCGCAGTGACGACACTGTATCTACTTGTGGTACAGGTATTTTATAGTTTTTTCTCTATTTTACATTTGCAGGATATGGAAATGACGGCTTTGCTGTGTGTGGAAAATAGTTTTCTATGGCGTTAAGCTTTACTAGAAACTATGTATGCTTTTTTATATTATGAGGTGATTTTTTAACATTGAATTTAAAAAACCTGATGTTAATGGCTTTTATTTTTTATACCCGTTACCTGGAAAATAGACCAGCATTAAAGTTAGCATATTGTCCTAAATACCTTATAGTCCTCTGTCTTTTCCCAAAATTTCAGCTCTGCCTAAATGACTCAGATCTAAAGGCCAATTTACATAATTGAAAATATTAGAAATCTAGTCGCAATCTCATCTCAGTGTCAATGAATGACAAAAAATTGTTAATTTGAGGCATTTTTGACAGATTGACATTGAGATTAGGATGGCAAACAAAAAAAAAATACGGGAACTGCCTCCGTGGGGTCTTTAGTTTCTTGTAGCATTTAGAAAGAGACTGACATACATTATGGAGACAACGCTATACAAAGAAGAACTTATTCAAGATTTCTGCCATTCTACCTACATCTGCCCCCCTAGCCAAGTCGCAAACGATAATCGTAAACGCTCGGTAGGTCCCAATAGATTTTCAACTTTATACCCCAGAGCCTTAAGTTGAAAATCTGTTAAAGATTTCTAAGCGTTAGCGACTGGAAAGAACGAAAACGCTATGCAATCTTCACTAGATCTTCAACTTATAACCAACCACACAAAGTTGAAGATCTATTAAAGCCTACTCAGCGTTTGCGTTTATCGTTTGTTACATGGCTACAGGGGCTGATCTTAGTTAGTACGCTACCTATCTCTAACATTCTACACCAGCTCAAAATGTTAATGATACCTCTAACACGGAGACAGAAACCTCAGTAAACGTGTTTGAATGGAAGCGGAACCAATGGATGCCGTATACATAATTAAACAGCTATTTTCATCTGCAAACGTACCGCTGCGCGCTGATCCCAAATTATTCCGTGAGTAAAATTACACGTTATTTTATCTCGTGAGTGCGAAGATCTAGGCGGTTTACTCGTTGATGAGAATCTTTGGTATCTTTGCTTAGCGGGGTACCCTTGAAACTGCAAATTGTGTAAAAATACTGCCATTTCAACTATCAGTTATCAATTGAAATAAGGGTCATATTGGTATTAAATTCATCCAAGGGTGAGTATACTATTCAGCGTCTATTTTGTGTCTCAAGATGACACTTATGTTTCTTGTTAGGAATCGTCTGTGGATGTAGCGCGACCACCAGAAAAACGCCGAGGCAACGATTCGCGCAAATTCGACACGTCACGGTTTTGGATTCCGCAAAAAAAGAAAAAGAAAAATATGAAGAAAAAGAACAGCGAAGGGGGAAGAAAACACATAATTTCTATTTCCCTCCATTTTTTTTTGTAAGCGTTGCCCAACTCCAAGAATTTTTCATATATCGTGGCTGCGTTTGCAAACACATAATTACATACACGAATAGCCAGATCTGAAACAAATCAAGCAGGAGACCAATAATGTAAATCTGATAAATTACTGTAACATAGACCTGATTAATCACTGTAGCAGTTTTATTCTTTGAAATGTTATTTACCCCGGGCATTTGCAATACACCTGTGATTACCAGTATTTTTACAATCCAAAGTAAACACAAAACTAAGATGATGTCAAGTTTCTGGTAGAATAAGTTCATTGTACAAAGTTTTCGAGTCATTGCACTCAATCTAAGTTGAGGGTGACAATATACTGGACCGTGTGACAGTCACTTATGTGAATACTTGTGTGGCATATATCTAGTTGTTTGGTTTTGGTTTGTTAATTGTTGCATACCATCACGCCTGTATTTTCCGAAGGGTTAGGCAGATTTGTACCAATGTACACCCACAGTTCGCCAGTACTTTTTAGGTCCCATGTAATAGGGGGCGAGCCTATTGCCATTAACCGGGCACAAATCCTAACTCCGAGCTACGACAATATAAAAATGGTCATAAAACCAATTGACAAAGGAAATTCTAAACAGCACAGTGGGTATAGTACACCCGTCTATGCTTAACATTCTTCCCACAGACATGAACAATGAACTGTAATGAACAATAATTAACTTTTACAAGTCGCATTGATTGTCTGCATATAGTTATGAAAGTATTCCCCAGATTCATCTAGAGTGAGCCGTGACGCTAAGCCATAGAGTAATAAGGCATAGAAGCGACACTACTGCTCCGCTTCATAAATGCCTACATTTTCGGATTAGTCGAATGTGCCAGCAATGGTAATGGACTGGCCATATTAGCAGGCCTCCGTCACTCGTTCAAGGTCACTGTCTTAAGTGCCTACGGCTCACCTGCGCCCGGGCGCAACGAATCCAGTCGGCTGTCACGCGCTCGCTTGAGTGTACTATACCTACCGCAACAAAATAAACGATACTCTATATCTCTCTCTCTCTCTCACGCACGAACGTGTTGTAGGTAATTATAACGTTAAGTGTTGGGTTTTCTCTATGGAGTGAAGTATCTGTACTTATTTAATCTGTGATATTAGTCACAAAATCGATGGCCGTTGAGGTAGACGAATTATTATGTAAGAAAAAATGCTTTGAACTGCTCCATTGCGATCTCGGTCCAAAACGCGTATGATGAGCGTGGAGTCCTGGGTTAAATTCTCAGGTCGAGCAAAAAGTGGTTTTGGGTATTTTGGGGTCTTCCCGCACTGCACCTTACATTGCGTGGTCGCCACTCGAGAATCATTACATTGATATTCAGAACGAACTATTTTTGTATATCAATGGAACTATTGTTCTTCGAAATTGGGACAGCGTCGAAATAATTGACTGTCGAAATTCAGAATAACACTCGAATAAAGCCTTCTAGTATTTGCAATTTAAAAATCGATTGAAATTACGTTCCCTTTATAACAGACAAAAGACAGATAATGATCAGTATAGGTACAAAAAGAACACTAGCGTCGCTTCTACAGTTTCCTTGCTCTACACTGTGGGTTATTTCATTAGCGCGCTTTATTGGAAATTCCTGCCATTGTGAAAGATTGTCGCTTCGCCATCTTCATTACGTCTTAGAGATTTAAAATGGCGCTTGTAGGCTCTTTGTAGAGCTTTTAAAGTATGAAGCTTTTAGTTTGTTTGAGGATTTAATTAATGTTTCGATGAGTTATTGCTTGATTAATTAATTTGATCGTAAATAAAATAAATAAAGTTTTGCCCATGAATTTCTTTACAGACTGACTGCTTTCTGATTTGAATTTTGTAATATTTTATGGGTGAAAGTATCCATGGAAAAAGCTAACGCCTAGCAACTTTTATTATGAGACTATCTTTAAAATATTGGTTTTATAATGCTGCTTACTACTTCTACATTTAGAATACATCATCATCAGCCTGCAACAGTCCACTGCTGCTTCTGTAGATGGTGGTAGAAGTGGTTTAGATATTAATAATTTTGAGTAATTAAGAAAGTATTTATTGAAATTTAAAGTCAGTTTGCATGAATTCTAATATATTTGTTTTTAAGTTTAAAACAATATGTCATTGGATATATAGCGAACTAGCTGATGATCTACAGCTGCCTAAAGATATTTGCAATACCAGAGATAAAGCTAAAATGTCTCATGTGCCTGTAATATCGGCTCTCGTACGGTACAAACAGGAACACAGCAACGTTGCTTTGCGGCAGATATAAGTATGGTGGTAGTGTACTTCCCCGGTCGAGCTACTTCACAAAGAGCTTTACTACTACTAAGAAGTCGGTAAAAATATACAATTATCCATGTTATAAGATTCAGTTTCTAGTCATAACACTTATATATACCTACCTACATCCATACGGGTGATGTTGTGGAGAAAACTGGATGCTAACTAGTTTGACTCCCGCGACGTTGCTTGCATTTTTTATAAGTTCAGGCAAAGTTGGGGACTTTCAATCAGGTTTTGAACAAGCTAGTGAATATTTAACGTATATATTTACGGATGGACCGACGAGGACCTGGAATATGAACGTAGGGGAGTGGGGAGGGGGAGACGTGGCATAGATTATAGGATGTTTGATGGTGAAGGTTCACCTTTGACAATGGCAATTTTGTCTTAACCTTTTGAGTAAATATTTCTAAAAACGGTGTTTGTTACAAAAAATTTAACAGAATAGAAGGAATTCAAATTAAATTTAACAGAATTAAAATGTAATATAAGTATATATGTTTTTTTCTTATCAAATGTCGTCGGCATATATCCAGCAATTGTGATATTTGCAGATTGCTATGTAAATAATAACTTTTGCTTTATCGTTTCCGTTAATCAAAAACTGGGCCACAAAGACCTGTTTATGCTGGCCAGGGCTTACTCCGTGTTAACACGTTACTCCTAATATGTTTTGCATATATTTAACTTCATGGTATACCAACTAACAGAGAGCATTTTTTTAGCAAAAAGTCTGAGCTAATTTTAAAAACCATTTCTATTCTAATAAACCTACTACTTATAAGCACCATCAGAGAATTTCAAATTATTCCAACAAAACTCGGCGAAAATGTCCACATTTCACAAAATTCGCCATGTTACCTAAATTGGCGCCTCCCCAAGGGACGTCACAATTATCCGCTGGAGTGTGAATGCTCCTCGTGGTTCAGTGGACGGCTGTGCGGAACCCTGCGTATTATCAACCATTGACGCTTCGGTTACACCTTTATGGAGGGTGTTGTGATAGTGCGAGTTTGGGTTTTCTTTAGGTTTCTAAAAATACGTATTTTGTAAAGATATTTTTATATACAAACAAGCTGGTCTGTGTGATATTTTTTAACGGATCCCTAATTATTTTGAAAATAAAATGTACTTAGCTAATGTTACTCGCTGATAATTAATAGTTTTTGAGTTTATTCATTGCAAACAAAAATACAAATCTTTTCTTTAATTAACCCGGGCACAAGCAAATACCAATGTCATTTTATTTTATTTTATATGACCTCTTTAAGTTTATCCCGGACTAATCGTGTAGGTTTGTCCGGTGAAGAACAACATCGTCAGAAAACCTGAGCTACTTATAAGTAAAGTAAAGTATAGTTAGAAAGTATGAAATCGCCAATTCGCCTTGAACACACGTGGTGATCTATGCTTCTTTGCCCTGCAGTGGGATAATAATGCGCTGATTAGGTACATAACTTCTGCCAACAACATCGTCTGTGCCTATTTTAAAATTACGCCAAAGTCAGAAAACTTTACCTCCTTAAATTAACAGTAGATATCGTAAAACATACAAAATTAGCAATGCATTCAAAGTCAAAGCATTTACAAGAACTTCTGAATTGTCAAGGACTCGGTCAGTTAGTCAGAAAGTTGAAGCTAGTTGCTCGTTCCAAAACGTAGGTCTCTATGGAGAAGAACGAGCAAGAAGCTCAACGGACACTCTTTTCAATTAGAATTTTACAAAATCCTCGTTACAGTTCAATGTTCAAAGTCACTAGACACTTTAGGCGATGGTGGACATCGCATTTCATTAGGTTATAATAAATTCTTCTAGTTTTAGAAGACTTTGTTCAAGAGTATACTTAGCAAATTTCCCAACAGACAAAACAAAATCTTAACAGACTTCGCATAATTTTCTATAGCAACAAGCCAGACACTCCAGACATTTCTGCTCAAAATAAGTAGGTAACCCGTCATCGGTCACCCACTTCCAATAGGGTGCAGCCAAACGCAAAATTAAGTTGACATTCAAGGTAAATATTCCACAACCTACATACATTCAAAACGAAATCTCCTCATTAGTGTCTGAATATTGATGAAGAGTCCCAGTATAAATGCTGAGGGGTACGAGGACACAGCACATTCAATCTCCATCGTTTGGAACTGTAGTACCTGATTTACCTGGACTCTTCAAGATCATCATGAAGTTCTTCACCGTCTTCGCTCTGATGATGGCTTGCGCTGCGTGCTACGCTTCTCAAGATGGGACAAACTTCTACTGCGGGAGGCAGCTATCCAGGGCTTTAGCCATGTTGTGCTGGGGCGCTGAGTCCAAGCGTGACGCTGGTTGGTGGATGCCCCCTCAAAGTGCGAGGGCTCTGGGTGGCGTCCGAGGCAAGCGAGGGCCTGTCGACGAGTGCTGCATGAAACCATGCTCCATTGATGAACTTCTGACTTACTGCTAGCAACTTGGGACATGGAAATATTACTGCTGTTGTTGTTAAATATTGTTATTGTTATGAATAAATGAGATTACAGTCTTACTAATTTTGTTTTAATATAATCATTAATTCAATTAAATACTATATAATAATATCTTACTTACCGAATTTCGGCCATTTTCAATGGAGAACCAAGTACGCAGGAGATGTTTAGTGCACAAGTGTGGCGGGCGCACGCGCAGGTGCCCTCCCTCTTCACTGACTTTCATAACAGTCCGATGGCATGACAATCCTACGCTTCCAGGAAGAGATCAGGCGCAGGACCAACGGCTTTTACGTGCTTTCCGAAGCACGGGGGTTGTACACCACTAACTGTCAAACTCCGGGCTTCTACTGAGAAATTCCTTAAGGGAAAAGCCAATAACACTTCTTTGGTGAATGAAACCTAGGAGTCCATGCTCAGCAGATGCACATTGTACAGACTCTGGTTAATAAAATGCTAAAAATGTTACATAGATAATGGCTTAGGGTTAAAACAATTTAACACTTGTTAATCTATTTTTTGTGTTAAATTACATGCGGATTTAGGATTTGGAGGCAGGTGCCCGGTTAATGGCAATAGGCTCGCTCACTATTACATAGGACCTAAAACGTACCGGCAAACTGTGGGTGTACATTGGTACACCTCTACCTAACCTATCGGGGAATGGGGTTGGTATGTTGTTATATACAGATTTATCAATGCGACTTTACTACATAATTATTAGCGCGAGTTGTACAAAATATCTAGAGCACAATATCCCTGCAATATGATTTTAACGTACTGAATAAACATTGCAGGAGCCGTCTTCCTAATCAAATATTGCTATTAATTATATTCTAGATTGGCACAGAACTGATTAATTAATATTTGCACACTCGTCCCTAACTTCCTTTAGCTTTATGTCGCAATAAAGCTGAATGGTCAGCCGAAATCGTTTTGTAAGAAAGGTTCGGTATAGTTTTAACATTATTATTCATTTACAAAAATAAACTTTATCAGATTGTGTTGTTAAATTGTGTGTTTCACTTTTTATTATTATGTGCAATATTTACACACTTATATACGAGTATAAGATAACCTATAACAAACAAACAATTATAAAAAATTAAACGTAAACTTGACGCAACATTATTACAATGTGTTTAAATCTTTTATCTGCCTATCGTGTATCAACACGATAGGCTACATACCATGTTACTGTAGAAATTATGTGAGCTCCCAAATACTATTTCTTTTATTCTATAAACCAATGATACACCAATGTTCCCTTAACCTAAAAACAAGACTTCAGTTGAATGCCCTAGGCACTTAGATTCCCTAAAAAAGGCATCAGCACTCAAAACCACAACAATTATCCAAGAACCATTTCGAAGGTACCTAAAATGCGTGTCGGTACATTTTTCTGTTGCCCCTCCGCTGGGGAGTACCCCTTAGTATAAGTACTATAGGTATCTTACTGACCTACAAACAAGTGCCTCTACCAGTGATGTTATGGATATGAAATTTCGGATCTAGATATGAGTAAGGCTATATTAATAGCTATAGCTATATACCACGCGGTGTCACCCGCCTTCTGTTACGTATTTCGTTGATCAATACCATATTTAGATCCGTTACGAAGTTTAATAGATCTAATCGTAGAGATCAACGAATGACTACGGGAAGCGACTTGGTTTTAAACTAACGTAACGATTAATACCAAAACAATATATTGTTTTGGTAAACCGGTACCATATACGGTAACGGACATTAAATTATTTTGGAAATATCCAATATTTTAGGCAGAGGTGTACCAATGTACACCCACAGTTCGCCGGTATATTTAGGTCCCATGTAGTAGGGGGCGAGCCTATTGCCATTAACCGGGCACAAATCCACCACCACCACCATCGGTACACCTCTGCCTAACCCTTCGGGGAATACAGGCGTGATGGTATATTTATTTTTATTTTTATCCAGTATTTTCGGGTACTTTCAGTTACGGTAATCATCATCATCTGCCTAGCCTTTTCCCAACTATGTTGGGGTCGGCTTCCAGTCGAACCGGATGCAGCTGAATATCAGTTTTTTACATGGAGCGATTGCCTATCAGACCTCCACAACCCAGTAATGGGTAATACGATACTCTTGGTAAGACTGGTTGTCAGACTTTCGGGCTTCTGACTTTCAGTTACGGTAATACACGGAATTTTAAAAGAAAAACACAAAATAACGGATAGCTGAGTAATATGACTAAGCAATAGAAATAATACAAACTATTTAAATTGTTTAGATTGACGGAACGCATGCAGCTTATGTGTAGTCGTAGTATTCGTTAAGGTTTCGGAAAGATTTTTATTTCGGATATCCAAAAATTTCGGATACGGACCCCCATAACATTCCTGGCCGGTACACAAGGGTTGCCCACATATTACATTAATTTTATTGCCCAGCCGTCTTGGTGCAAATCCCCCGTGTGCCGATAAAAAGTCTGCATTAATCATTTAGGTAACATAAAATCGAACGGCCTTCGCATCTACACTTGAATAAATCAGATATATGAGGAATATTTTATTGGTTAGTTCCTTTTGGAAGGGAAGAAAAAGGTGAGGTTTGGTTTTAAATAATTTGTTTTGGGGCTTTCGAAATCGAGCTGTTTTCCGGTCATCGACCTCTAGTTTTATAAGTAAAATCCTTCAAACATCTTTTAATGAAACTCTGAAATTAGAACTCTCTGTTTATTTAAACTGTGGAAAGTCGGCAACATAAGATATCTATAACTTTTTTAGCAATTTTAATGTAATGTGATCTAATGGAAATAAAAACCGGGCAAGTGCTAGTCGAACTTGTAAACGAAGGGTTTTCTTACCACAGTATAATAATGAAATCTACATAATGTTTTACAAAGTCGCCATGAAAACCCCGTTTCTTTTATTATTTGTTGTCTTTGCGGCCATAGTTAGATTTTAATGGACTGGCTGTTAGTGTGTGTAAGTTTATGTGTTTGTAGTTGCTCCCATGATACATAAGAAATCCAAGTAAAGGGTAAAGTTTATTTAGATTTAAAAAAAATGTTTTACCCAATCTGTGATAATTATCTGTCATAGTTTAAACGATACAGCAGTGTATTTCTCTAAGCCTCACTTCGTTATTTGAAAGCTGAATCCGCAGTGAGATAACAAAATGGTATTCTGTTAAACACGATCACGCCGGTGACGCCACCATGGTAAGCGAAAACACACCAAAGTCAAGTGGGTTCGTTATCGAAGTGAGCGCGGTCACTTTAGTGAGACTCGTTTTCGACTTTGAATTTTAGAGAATCGCACTACAGCCCTGCAACTAACACACGGACAGACAACGAAGCCTTGGAAATAATAAACCGACAACTACCTAGCGATAACATAACATAACAAAAAATTATAAAAGAGAGACGTATACGAGAGACTATCGTTTCATAATAATTTGTAACTGAATAAATACTGTATTTAACGTTGTTTATTTTCTCGGAAAATTAAACAAGAGCAAGTAAGTAGGTTAATTGTACGTGCGTGAGCAATATGTACCGGCTATTTTATTTATGCATCGCTGGGAGCAAGCCGACACGATATTGAGGCTTTGATTGTGGTTACCGGTATTATATCCCAATTAATAAAATTATTCTTGTTACTATTTATAATATATCCTTTACTATCAGGCGGATAATTAAGCAAATCGACATTGGATTTAGCAAAATTACCCATTTTTAAAACGACCCTTAAGCAAAGCGACGCTTTAGCAAAATGACCTATTTTTAAACGACAGTTCAGCATCAAGCCCTTTTAGGAAAATTACCTATTTTAAAATTACGCTTCAGCATAACACCCTCCTCGGAGGTGGACCGCAGCGCCCTATGCTTCCGCTGCGGTCAGCCCGGTCACAAGGCCGCGGCTTGTGATGCCCCGCCGCACTGCGACGCATGTGCGGGGGCTAACAAGCCGGCCGATCACCGGGCTGGGGGCAAGGCCTGCGCCGTGCCCGCCGGGGCCGGGGGAAGGCCCCGCACTGCCGCCGCCGCCGCCGCCGCCGCCGCCGCCGCTGACGCCGCGTCCGCCGGCGCAGACGCCGCGTCCGCCGGCGCAATGGATTGCCAATAACGGCACCATTGCACCTCCCACAGGCGGATACCGTGGACACGGTCTGTGGACGGTGAGCAATGGGTAGCTCACCGTCCGTAGGTACGTTATTAACTAGCGACAGACCGTGTCGACGGCGCGTTCATGTTCCGCGCACAGAGGTGTCAGCCATCGGAAGGGGCCACTAAGGGCCAAATGCCTGCCTGTTCGAAAGAGATACCGCGCCCCCGGAACGCAAAGGGCACACGAAGGAACATAGATGGTTTTTAGTCAGTAAAAGTCTGACACTCCCTCCCGCCCCGCCCAGGACGGGAGGGGTCATTTGATGATTTTACCATCTCTAAAAAAAAAAAAAAAAAAAAGCATAACACCCTATTAACAAAACGCCACTTTAACAAAGGGGCTTTTAACAAAACGACCTAATTGTAAATTACAGTCATGACGATAATTTTTTAATTGTAGTTATTTAGATGATTATAATACCCTTTAATTTTCCATATATTTTCTTTCTAAGCAATTGTAACATACCGTCTGTTTTTGAGCAGAAAAAAATCTTCATAAGTTTCTGTTATAGGATTTCGGTTTTTCTTGTATTCAAGCTGGTGTTATTCCTGTTTTAATAAATACTTAATTAATAGCGTTGTGAAAATAATCCCTTTATTATCCAGTGAAGGCCAATCGGAGCTAAAAATATAAATAGTACCAGTTAACTTCTTCATCATATTGTTCCTTATTCTATCTACGAGTACTTCTCATTTAATAGGAAACAAACAAAATGTTTACTTTACTTTAAATGGCATTCCTTGGCTTATCATTCTCTAGGCTGGTAAGCCTACCAATTGTATTACACGCAATCACAATCCAAAGAATTTTGAAGGAAATTAATAAACCATTGCTTCGTTCGTTTGGAAAACTCATCTGCTCGAAAACGTAAATACCGGAATGACTTTTTTGAATTGCCAATGCCATTTATATTGTGAGTGGGTTATACAATTTGGCTGCTAATTGACTAGGGTCGAATGACAGACAAATCTATACTAATAGCTAAACTAAAGCTGAAGAGTTTGTTTATTTGTTTTTTGTTAATCACTAAAACTGCTGACCCGATTCCGAAAATTCTTTCTCTAATAAAAACTCCGTTATTCCTTAATGTATAGGCTATATTTTACTATAAAAAAGATATCCGTAAGATAATCCACGCAGGCAAAAGCAAATTGACTACAATTTCTTTCTTAAACTGTCTGTCAAGTCGTGGGCAACCACATGCCTTTATAAAAGTACCTACAGCAATCAATCAATCGGTGCCAAGCCCGGTTGTTTTGGAAATATTTCACTCAGCCGTCGTGTGGAACAACCGGTTGACCGGTCTATGGGGATTCCTATTTTCAGCAGTCTGTTTACCTTTAGATACACGCTGATAAAGGGTTCGACAACCTAATTCGGGTATGTACCAGTGAACAAAATGTAATATCAGTTATCTATTATTTCCAAACAAATTTTCCTCACGCGGAAAATTCTGTTTCTCCGCGTGAGGAAAATTTGTTTCAAATAAAATTAGATACGTGTCATTTGAATTTAGAACTTTGCCTCCGACAACTTTGCCGTTGTCAACTTTGTCCTTGACAACTTTGCCTCTGACAACTTTGCCTCTATCAACATTGCCTCTGCCATCTTTGCCTCCATCATCTTTGCCTCAGTTTGTCAAAAACGGTAGTCAATTTTATATTGCCTTTCTTTATTGCGTATACCGTTGACATTTTCGCCCGTTCAATAAAGAAGAAACGAGCATAAAAACGTGCCAATGAACACCTGTCCCATAGACTTCGTCACAATCATTATTGTTTATGAATGTCAGGCCGGTCTATTAAGCCGAGCCGTGAAATATGGCGCCTCACAAATTGCTTTGACATTAAAAATATGGAGCCTTTATTGGGATAATGTACGTGAATTATTTGAGGAAGTTGATTGTTGAGATTGAAAGAGAGAATTGTTAGGGTGGAATGAATTACTTTTTAAGTAATAGGTTTTTTATTGTATAGCCTATTTTTGGAGCATTGTTGAAGAAAGGTATTTTCTTAGAACACTAGGTTCTGCCCGGGACTTCGCCCGGGTGTTTTTTTTATCGCTTGTTAGTGCTCAGGTTTCGTGTGTCGTATCGTGATGCTTCCTCGATAAACGTTCTTTATAATGGTGTTTTTTAATGTGTCCAGTAGTTACTGATATTATCGCGTTTAAAGAAACAAACGGACTCTTCAGCTTTATAATTATGCAAATCTTTCCACGTTTTCTTTTCTTGCGACACCTCGAACTAACCTCGAGACTGGCGTCCAGATCATCTGGCCACCTTTCTCTGACGCCATCCTTATTCAGGTAGTCACAGCTAGCCGTGTGAAAAATTCATCATCATCAGAATAGCCCTCTCCATTGCTCTCTCAGCAACTTTGAGCAAGAAAAATTTACCCTGAACAAACCTAGTTTTCTTCACACCATAATTTCATTGACAGTATTTGCAAGGAACTTTTAACTACTGAGAAACAAGAACTACTAAACTAATTTAAGGGTGAAGTTGTTATAAACTTTTTCTTCTCAGCTCTCGTTCTAGTCATAATGAGTTGGCAACTCTTGGATATTAGCTACCGTGCAACGCGCAATAACTTGTAACTTGCAAGTAATCGTGTTGCTGTGTTTTTCTAAGTAAATAAGTGAGAAACGCCTCATTAAAATAATAGGCTAATTGAGGTCCCACTATAGGGAAAAAGCCTCTTATCATACAGAGAAGGCGCGAGCATTGATCACCAGGATTTTTGAAGACGGATTGGCTTGACTTATATTGACCACTTCCTCACAAAGTTTTTCCTTCACCAAAGTCAGTGATGTCGAAGATAAACTTAGAAAGTACATGAATTGAAAAAGTCACATTGGTACTTGCCTGGAACTCACTATCTAAACGCCTCATTAAACAGTAATAATAATATGAATGTCTTGGTAATCTAGTGGTTAAGGCCTTTAACACACGAGATTGTGGGTTTTCAACCGAACACGGGTGAGTACCAATGTAAGTGACAATTTCCATTTCAAATGTACTTTTTCAGCTTATCTTGTACATTCCAGAAAAAAAATAAGGTAAAGGAAAATTTACAATAAAAATTGTTCAAAATCTAATCACAACATAATCTCAGCAACAATCACTGTCAAAATTGTCGGTAAATTTGAGACATTTTTGACAGATGGGGGATGACATTAGATTGCAAAAACTCTTATGTAAAACCGGTTTCAATAAAATAAATATCATTAAAGTTTCAACAAACTATGGGCAAAGTAATCCTACCAATTTCACGGCGCTAATAATTTTGGAAACCGGTTAGGTACACTTCCCTTGAAAATATTATCATGCAGTTTCATAAAGTAAATTCAGCTTTAATGGTCTATTTCATTACCCCTACGGAACTCTAAAAATGATAAAAGTTAATAATAAAAGCCCACGCATCAGCTACCCTCCTTTATAAAGATGAAATCGTCCAAATATAAGTTAATAGTGTTTATCTGTTTGTTCAGCTCCTTTTATTAGATGGAATGAAGAGATTGCGGGGCTTCGTTGAATATTATATACTCGCGTAGCTATGTGTGGGCAGGGAAGTATTAGATGAAAGATTTACCCATCCCTTTGTGGTAAATCTGACGAAAGAAATTACCTAAATGAAATAAGGTAATAAATTATTATGTCTTACTTTTGAAGTCCATTTTTTTTAGGCTAGTACCTAGTAGAGCTCTTTGTGAAGGAACTCGTCTGGGGAAGTAGGCGAGTAGTGGGTAGTAGAGCTTTTAGTATTGGAGCTCGTCGTATCGCCATACCTATTTAATTACAGGCACATGATATATTTCATTTTTATTTTTTTATCGTTGGTCCCGGCTGTCATTTGTAGATCTTTGACAGTCGTTACGGATAGTCAGAAGCCAAGAAGTCTGACAACCAGTCTAACCAAAGGGTATCGTGTTGCCCAGTTACTAGGTTGTGGTGGTCAGATAGGCAGTCGCTCCATGTAAAACACTGGTACTCAGCTGCATCCGGTTAGACTGGAAAGCCGACCCCAACATAGTTGGGAAAAGGTTAAGCAGATGATGATATTTTTCATTTTTGTTTGTGGGATGGCAACGCATTTGCATGGGCTGTGGTATATAGCGGTGACTACTTAACATCAGGTGGGCTGCCGGCTTGTTAGCCATCCAAGGAAATAAAAAATATATAGGTTTTACTACTTAAATAAAATAAGGTATAATCTAGTAGGTGGTGGTGGGTGGTAGGTTTTCGGGTCGAGCAAAAAGTGTTATTGGGTTTTTCTATGAAATTCTCAGTAGCAGCTTGGAGTTTGGATTAGTGCCCGGTTAATGGCAATAGGCTCGCCCCCTATTACATGGGACCTAAATATACCGGCGAACTGTGGGTGGACCTACATTGGTACACCTCTGCCTAACCCTTCGGGGAATACAGGCGTGATGGTGATGGTATAATCTATACATAGTATAAAACAATGTCGCTTTCTGCCGTCTGTACACCTAGATCTTTTAAACTCAACGAATTTTAATGGGTTTTCGCCAATAGATAGGAAAGAAGAGAGAATAGAGCTAGGGATTCAAGTCGAAGGTATACGTAAAGAACATCACGCTATGACCAATGGAAGCGAAGCAGTAACCATAGCATTTGTAAACCGGCAACCCCACATTTGCCTTTATGTTGTAGCTGTAATGGTGGTTTTCGTAAATCATGTTGGTTTCATTTCTACTAAAATTAACCAACCCACATGAATTGGACTAATTGTTAATAATTCAAATTTTAATTATAATTAATATTATCGAATATTAATCCCGACTAATTTTAAATCTATTCGAACCATGTATTGAAATATATTGAATTGTTATTGCTTGATAGTAATTGAACATATATGGCAAATTAAATTAGTTTGATATAATTTTGTAGTTTAATTATTGAGAGAAGGTGGGTTGGATCGTGTAAGCAGAACTAAGCCTTAATATAACTACTGGATTTATTTTCGAGAAATCAACGGTTAATTAGTTTAGCACTTATTTTTATAGGTTAACGACACATTTTTTATTTTTTTAACTATAGTCTAGTGAGTGGTCAACAAAAGAGAAAGAGAAAGAAAGAAAAAGAAGAAAAAGAAGTGGGCCAAAGAGGTTTTTATTAAAAACTGAATGTTGTAACTAACACTAGCACAGAGCAGCTACTTTGAAGTCAGTCTTTTGTTTTCAAAAGACGGATTAATTCATTATAACCGTGTAGGTATTGCACTTTCTTAGGAAACAACAGGGTTTTAAAACTAGCCATACATTACAATAAAAATATTAAACACTAGATTTAAGTCTTTGGTTACTGCCCCGCTCCAGAGTGTGTTATATAATAGCATATGTTACACAGGTGACACGTAGCTATCTATTTGTAAAAAAAAATGTTGAAATCGGTCCAGTAGTAACAAACGAAAATCTTTCTTCTTTATAATATTAGTATAGATTATGCTTTTCATGACGCGTAATTATAAAAAACACGTCCTTATTATAATTCTACCAAAATATCAAATTCCCTCAGCTCATTTGTGTCGACAAGCCCAAACAAGCGTCGTCGTGCACAAAGACGGAACACAGGCAATTCCCTGTGTATTGGCGTGTACCGCTAGTTCGACGTGCATTCTATACTGACCAGGATCACATGAAAACTGTGGAGGTGGCATGCAGAGGACTTGCTTCAGTGCAATTTTTAGTTTACCAGAATTCTGCAAAGAGGGCGGTTGAAAGGAGGTAGGAAAAAATCTGCATTTTGTCGAGTTATGCTAATAATAAACACTTGTCTTAAGTTCTACCGCTGCGGATTGTCTTTGGAAGAGTCACCGCGACTCTGGAACGCAAAGGGCACTAAAAGGAACACGGATGGGTTTTAGTCATTAAGAGTTTGACACTCCCTTTCACTCCGCCCAGAGCCAAATTAAGTCATTTGATGATTTCGTTTCCTTAAAAAAAGAATGAGAACAGTAATGAACGGAGTAGTTGATTTTTCTTTCGCGATTTCTGGACTGCTCCGATAACAAAAGTACCTAGTTCAAAATAACGAGTGCAATGATCTCCTTTTAGGTTTCATTTCTTTGTTATCTTTCTAAGCATAACTTCGGGAGATACATAGAACTATTATTGTTGGAAAGTAATGTACCACAATTGGTACATTGAATTAGTTTGACGTTATACATTAATTTAGAGAATGGGTTGACTAATTTTAGCAGTCGAAAGGTCTATTGAATTGCTGCCGTCACGTGGCATTTACATCAAAAACTATATGAAAGTTGGTAACGCAAAGCAACAGCCATTTTCAAGTAAAAGCGTAGGAGTTATTGACGGAGCTAGATTGTAATGATGTGAGGTTTAAGGCGGTTGTACCGACACGCTCCATACAAAAGTAGTCTACTTATATTATTTTAGTTAATAAGTGAAAAAGTAAGTAATTTTGTAGATAGGATAAGGGCAATTATGTTGCCCTTCAAATAACTTAATTTAAAAATGATGCGTTATTCAAAACTTTATTTTTTCTTACTTTTTTATGTACTGGGCTAAGTTTTCCCGAAACTCCTTCCATCCGTTTCCATGCCTCACCCCTCCAATTTTGGAGGAATCCATCTTGTCTAGATCGTGATGACCATTCATGTTTGAAATCGTATGCACGATTTTCAATGTCATTATCATTGAATTTCGTGCTCTTTATTCGCCCTAAAAGTTTACTGTTTGGAACAAGTATCTTCAACTTTCTGATTGACTCTTTGACAATTCAAAAGTGCAGGTAAATGGTATTTAAAAAAAATAATGATTTAATATTACATTATTATGATTAATCATATCTTGTTAACTAATTGAATCTAACTAACCACAAGCCTAAACATTATTACCTTTATCCTATCTACTAAATTTCATCGACTTTAATTACTTATTATCCAGAATAAGGCTCGACCATTGTTGTATGGAGCATACTGTTCGTAGATACAATACCTTTAATACGTTCACAGTTCGCACGCGAGCTTCTACACGCATTGCGTGGGCAGTGGGTCGGCCCACGCAACCGAAAGTATTATACCGTCTATCTACGTCACTTATACGAAATTAGGTAGTTATTCATTAACTTACTGAGCATCGGTAGGTCAAAGGTTAGAAAAGAAGTGGGAATTCGATGTTTCTTACTCTTCTACTGTTCTTTTCTTTTTAAGAAGCTTTCGGGCTTTATTTCCTTGGTCAATTCTTTATTTTTATTTTTTTTAAACCGTTGTCCCACGCAAGCCTTGTCTTTTGGATCGTGGGTGCGTTTACAAACTCGGGCTGTATTTCCTTGGTCAATTCTTTATTTTTATTTTTTTTAAACCGTTGTCCCACGCAAGCCTTGTCTCTTGGATCGTGGGTGCGTTTACAAACTCGGGCTGTATTTCCTTGGTCAATTCTTTATTTTTATTTTTTTTAAACCGTTGTCCCACGCAAGCCTTGTCTCTTGGATCGTGGGTGCGTTTACAAACTCGGGCTTTATTTCCTTGGTCAATTCTTTATTTTTATTTTTTTTAAACCGTTGTCCCACGCAAGCCTTGTCTCTTGGATCGTGGGTGCGTTTACAAACTCGGGCTGAATTTCCTTGGTCAATTCTTTATTTTTATTTTTTTTAAACCGTTGTCCCACGCAAGCCTTGTCTCTTGGATCGTGGGTGCGTTTACAAACTCGGGCTGTATTTCCTTGGTCAATTCTTTATTTTTATTTTTTTTAAACCGTTGTCCCACGCAAGCCTTGTCTCTTGGATCGTGGGTGCGTTTACAAACTCGGGCTTTATTTCCTTGGTCAATTCTTTATTTTTTTTTAAATTGTTGTCCCACGCAAGCCTTGTCTCTTGGATCGTGGGTGCGTTTACAAACTCATAAACTTACATACACAAACAGCCAGACCCATGAAGCAACTACGTATTTGTAGGCGGTTCATGAGACACAGAGAGACGAACGGACGGACAGCAGTCTAAGGAATAGGTTCCCGTTTACTTTTTACAATTTGGGTATCATAATAATCTTACAAAATACCACATCCAATCTTTAACACAATACTGGTCCCGAACCAAACCTTATTTATTGACAGTAACCCGCTCCGGAGCCACCAGCGTGACACAGATGACGAACAGGGTCGTGTTGTAACGCAATCACGCTTTGTGTCATCAGAGGGACGAGGTGCTACGTGACCGATGATATTGTGACTAGATACTGGAGCAAGTAGCGTGATATTGGTGATAAACTAGGCTGTGGGACTGGTGGCATTAGAGTGATAAAGAGTGATAGAGTTATTAACACGCGTCTCACGGCTATAAACTGCATCTGTAGTGCGATTCTCTAAAATGAAAACTCGACAACGAGTCTCACTAAAGTGATCGCGCTCACTTCGATAACGAACCAACTTGTCATTGGTTTAGTATTCGTTTGCCGTGGTGACGTCACCGGCGTGATCGTGTTTAACTGAAAACCATTTTGTAATCTCACTGCGGGTTCAGCTTTCGAATTACGAAATGAGGCTTAGAGAATCACACTGCTGAACAGTAAGAGTATGCCTCGCGGCGAACGGCTATGTGTTGTGTCTTTGTACATCCCATTTACTTCTCTTCTATTTTAACTGCTCCGTTCACGTTGTTTTGTGGCAACGAGCACGACTCTTGAGCGTGGGGTTCTGGGGTATTGAGGTTTTTCCATTACAAATTTCTCAGTAACAGCCTGGAATTCGGAAGTTGGTGGTGTGACACCCTCGTGTCTCGGAAAGCACGTAAAGTATTGGGTTCTGCGCCTGATCTCTCCTTGGTCGTGTCGGATTGCCGTCTCATCGGATAAAGAGAGATAGGGAAGAGAGAGTGCACCTGTGTGTGCGCACTTGTGTGCACACTTTATTATCTCCTACGTACTAGGCAACTCTGCATTAGCCGCCATGGCCGGAATCGGTCTGGAAAATACGTATAGGTACTTCTATTTATATCTGTTATTGTTCCATAACTTAAAACACGGCACATTTTGTCAACTTCACAAGACACCTTAAGAACATTAAACTCGACACCTTGAAGATTTCCCCGAAACATATTCTTGTCAAAATAAAACTTAATACGAAAGGTAATGTTACGGAACAATTAAGAGGAACATGTAAAATAAATTAGTGTTGTGCGTACCGTCGATGTTTGTTCAGTCGGCACAAATTATCTGAGTTGAGTGCGAACATCTGGGCCCGCGGCGAGTCGTTATCAAAGCGATCGTGGAGTAGGGATGGGCTGATGTCGATAATATTTTATTGTGGGAGAAATTTGTGAAAAATAATGGATATAAATATTAGAGAGGTTTTACGTAGGGGTAAAATGATTTGATGATAATAATATTAGTGTTGGTAATTGTTTGGCAGTCTTTGACTGAGGTTAGAATACAACTTTCAGTTTTGGGAACAGGGTTAATTAACTTCTGACAGAGACTTTGTTTGCATGTCTTTTGATTTAACACAAATTATTCTAACATAAATTCATCATCATTCATTCATTTATCTCATGAGAATATATGAAAGGAATAAAAGTTATCGAGTTAAGCTAGATTAATATCTATATGTGTACCAAATATCAGCTAATTCCGTTCATCTGTTTAAGCGTAAAAGAGTAACAAACATCCATCCATCCTCACAAACATTCGCGTTTAGTTGTAATATGACTTCCATCACAAGGCTATCGATGTAAACAATATCAATACACATAACCTCTCCCTACACACACACACACTTGGCATACGCATCGTTCCGCAAACAACTCGACGACAATGACTCTTTATCGATGTTGATACGATTTATCGAATATCGATAGCGTAACATTAAGGTCGTCCCTACAATTACTGATCGCTGAACGTGTCATAATGGATATTGTACGTTTTACACGGACAAAAAGCTTCAACTTTCTGAATAACTGACCGACTCTTTGACAATTTTAAAATAATAAATAAATAAATAAATAAATATCTTGGGACAACTCACACACGGCTATCTGATCCCAAGCTAAGCAGAGTTTGTGTTATGGTAACCAGACAACTGATATACATACTTATATAATTTATAAATACATACATATTATAGATAAATCACACCCAGACACAGAACAAACAATCATGCTCATCACACAAAGTTTGTCCTGGGTGGGAATCGAACCCACGACCTCCGGCTTAGCAGTCAGGGCCGCTAACCACTAGACCAACAGGCCCGTCTTAATTTTAATTAATTTTAAAGTGCCTTTAAGTGGTTTAATTGAAAAGAAAGCTTTAACTTAGGCGTTATGCATTGTTTGAGTATATTTTTAAAGATTCGTGAAAAACATAACATAATATATTTCATCCAAGATACAAGAGAAAAAAAGAACATCTTAACAAAAAAATTAAAAGCAATTTTTTTTGTGTGTTAAAATAATTGTTAATAATAATATATAGGGATGTAATTACGCAAAAAGGATCCAACCCACAAACGCCGAAAATTGAGTAGTATAAAGACATGGTACATATATAAATATTATAAATTAAAAATTAATGTTCTTTTTCGGACTAATTAACAACAAAAAGGGTATACATATACTCAGAATATTTTTTTATATAAGTGACAGTGTTTTCAAAGTCCTTAACAGCAGATATAAGGAGAACAAAAGTGGAAGTGCATAATCACTATCAATCTGTCAACAACAGCATAAAAACAGGTCGCAGCGCAGGAGCAGTCAGGACCAGGACGAATCGTAAGTTGCGAGTAACAATGACGTCGACTACGGTCAAATGTAATGCCTGTAATGTAGTGATAAGCGAAGTGCTTGCCTTTGTGCAAAACAAGATTGATGTGATGGACGAGGAGAGCTTAGTCCGTATCTGTGCATCCTCTTTTAGTACAGAAGAGGTTTTAAATGCCAAGCAATTACTGTTTGAGTCGGCGCCGTCGTCAAAGCGTAAAGTTACGAGGAGAGGAACAGGAAAGAATGAAAGAGATTTATTTGACATAATAACATTGCTAAAGGAAACAGATCCCGAAGTTGTACCGATTTTTGTGGCACGCGAATTACAGAAACTACCTCCGATCACTTTTGACCATGTAGACGCTACCCGGCTGTTAAAAGATATTCTGTTAATTCAAAACGAACTTAAGTGTTATAGAGAAACATATGTTACCAAAGAGCAGTTTGATGCAGTTAAAGAGGACTTAGAAAAACTCAAAAGTTCATACACCATTAGTAATACCAGTCCTAATGACGTAAATCACAGCACAAATAAATTATCCAACAACAATATGCATTTTCGGAGCAACTCACCGGACCTAACTCACATCGTTGTAGAAAAAGCTACCGATAAAAGCGCGGAGCTATGTCTATCTCCCTCCCACGAAGCTGATGCATGTAACAATATCTCGCTCGAACACTTCGTCGACGCGTGCGCTTCGGTATCGCGCGTGGAAGCCCGCACCGGCGCGTGCAACGAGATGTTGGAAGGGATAAGGACACCTACTTCTTATGCCGCCGCGGTGCGGCTAGCAATATCAACACCAAGAAAAATAAATACAATAAATAATTTAGAAACAATGAAGGATGATGAACGAAATGAAGGATGGATCTTAGCGCAAAAGAAAAAGAGGCTGAGGGACAGGTTTATAGGAAATCAAGGTCGCGCGAGCCTGGATAATACTGCAAAATTTAAAGCAGCTGACATTAAAATACCATTGTTCATCAATAACGTTGATCAGAATACGTCTGCTAATGACATACATACGTACATAACAGAAAAAACGAAAACTAGTGTGCAAATTGAAAAAATAAATATGAGAAAACAGAAAAACTACGATGCTTATAAAATTTTTGTACAAAGACATAAATTGCATTTATTTTTAGACGACAATTTATGGCCAGAGGGTATTTCTTTTCGTAGATACATAGACTTTAAAGAACGAGCCGAGGAATCTCACAAAAATATCAACAATGGATTGCGACAATACTGATATTAATTCAAAGGCAAGTACATTTGTGAGCTTTAATTGTAAATCTATTACTAGATCGGTGGATTATGTCAGACTATTATGTCAAACATCTGATATAATCGCATTGCAAGAAACCTGGTTGCTGCCACACGACATTCCTTTTCTGAGCAGCGTAGACCCTCATTTCGACTTCGTGGGAAAATCGGCGGTAGATACGTCGTTGGGCATCCTACGAGGGCGACCTTATGGCGGGGTTGCTATACTGTGGCGCAAAAGCGCCTATGAAAATGTTTCTTTCGTGCAGTGTAAAAGTGTGCGTCTTGTGGCTATCAAAATAACGGTAGGCGGTAAAGCTCTCTTAGTATTCTCTGTTTACATGCCGACAGAGTCGATGGATAATCTTGGTGAATTTGTCGAGTGTTTAAGTGAGATTCACGCAGTGATAGAAAGTAGTGGTGTAGACGCGGTCTATATTCTGGGGGATTTTAATGCTCAACCGAATAGTCTATTTGGTAAAGAACTATTGAGTTTTTCGGCAGAAGTACAGTGGCGGTGCGCTGACGTTTGCCTGCTCGGTAGTGAGTCGGACACGTATACCTACGTAAGTGATGCACACGGTTCTACTAGTTGGTTAGACCACTGCGTAGTGACAGATACAGCGTGGAACACTATTAGAGACGCTAGTGTGCTCTACGACGTGTCTTGGTCGGACCATTTACCTCTAATTGTAATGTGTGATCTTAATTTATTAAAGCCAAAAGTTGCACCTGAACTATCTAAATGTAACAAAGTAACATGGGGTGACAGGGACTTGCAGCAGACTAAGTTATATAGTAATTATTGTAATGATCTCTTGAAAAATGTAGACTTTCCCTTAGAATTTACTGAATGTAGTAAAAGTAGATGTAGAATTAAGGAACATGAAACCATTTTAGATAATATGTATGCGGAAATTGTGCGTATTTTCTGTGAAGGTGCAATCGCCAGTAACTGTAAGAACGGAATACAGTGCAAAAAACGTTATATAACTGGCTGGAATAAGCATGTGAAGGACGCACACGGTCAGGCTCGGCTTGATTTTCAAACCTGGACGTTGTTTGGTAGGCCGAAAAATGGTGATTTGTATGAAAAAATGGTGAAAAGTAGAAGGATTTTTAAAAATAAATTAAAATGGTGTCAAAATAATAAGGACCAAATAAAAATGAACATCATTGCAAGTCATCACGGCGCAAAAAATTTTGGTAGTTTTTGGAAAGCTACGAACAGGTTGAATCCCAGGTCGGGTCTGCCTGTGAGTGTTGAGGGCCTTAGTGATCCTAATGATATCGCCAACCTATTCAGCAGAGCCTTTAGGGTTGAGTCTCCCCTAGGTACGTCATCTGGCGAGCCGGAACTGGTGGGGGGGTCCGAAGACATGCCTATAAGGTTTGCGGCCAGGGAGGTAGCTACTGTCATACGCAACTTAAAGAGAGGCAAGTCGCCGGGTCATGACAGCCTAAGTATAGAGCATTTGCTATATGCTGGTAAACACTTACCGCGAGTGCTAGCAATGTTTTATAGCCTGTGCCTGAGTCACTCGTATCTTCCAGCTGATTTACTCAAAACTATTGTTGTGCCCATTGTTAAAAATAAGACTGGAGATGCGAGTGACAAAAGCAACTACAGGCCTATATCCCTGGCTACCATCATTGCAAAAGTGTTGGACAGTCTGATTGATCAGCAGCTGGACAAACACTTAACACTCCACGACGCCCAGTTTGGGTTTAAGCCACATTTATCCACAGAAACAGCTATAGTATGCCTGAAACAGACTGTTCAATACTATACAAGTAGGAAAACACCTGTATATGCATGTTTTCTGGACCTCTCCAAGGCTTTCGACCTCGTATCTTATGACTGCTTATGGAAGAAACTGTCAAATGTCGAGAATCTCCCAAGCGATATCATTAGGATGCTTAAGTATTGGTATAAAAACCAATACAATTATGTAAAGTGGGCGGGTGTCCTGTCGGATGCATACGGGTTGGAGTGTGGTGTGAGGCAGGGAGGAATCAGCTCACCCAAACTTTTCAACCTGTATGTAAACGAGCTGATCTGTGAGCTCAGCAATACCAATATCGGGTGCTCCATTGACGGGCACTGCGTCAATAACATCAGCTACGCGGATGATATGGTATTGCTGAGCCCATCGATCAGTGCACTTAGGCGGCTTCTTCGCATCTGTGAGGACTATGCGGTGGCTCACGGCCTTAGGTACAATGCGACCAAGAGCGAGTTACTTATTTTCAAAGCAGATAACAAATGTTATGATACTGTCCCGCCAGTCACCTTGGGGGGCGCTCAGATTTCCAGGGTGACGAAGTTCAAGTACCTGGGGCATTGGGTCACCGATAGTCTGTCCGACGATGTCGACGTGGAGAGGGAACGCAGAGCATTGGCAGTTCGATGTAACATGCTGGCTCGTAGGTTTGCACGTTGTACTAGAGAGGTGAAAATTACGCTCTTTAGAGCGTATTGCCAATCTATGTACACGTGTGCCCTATGGGTCAGCTATACAAAAAGCTCGTACAATGCTCTGCGAGTCCAATATAATAACGCCTTCAGAGTTATGTTGGGGCTGCCGCGCTTTTGCAGTGCATCGGGGATGTTTGCAGAGAATGGAGTGTCAGATTTTTACGCACTGATGCGGACACGGATAGCATCCCTGATGCGGCGAGTGCGCGACAGCTCCAACAGCTTGGTGGCCATAGTAGCCGACAGGATGGACAGCCCAATGATGTGGAAATGGATGACCACTCATTGTGCGTCCTTCCAATATATAAAATAGTGTGTTTTTACGTATGTTTATGTTTTGTTTTTAATTAAAATTGTAATTATGTTTGTTTATTTATGGATTAAGGTCTGAAATAAATGTATTATTATTATTATTATTATTATTATTATATTATTTTTGTTCACAAAAAAAAACGAAAATATTATGTATTTAGTTTGTTAAGGGATTTTTGTTGGTTGATACCTTTTTGCGTAGCTACGTTGAAAGATAAAATAAATAACTAATATGAAATATATTTTTTTTATGTTAGTTTTCAATTAACATAAACGCTTATTTTTCATCTACCAACTCACCAAATATCAATCAATGTTGTTTAGAATTGAGACTTCTGCTCCTCCCTACTCTGTGTCTTCACTGTAAAGTCGCCGGTCATTCTTCGCTTTATAAAGTGCGAGTTTCAAAGCTTCATTGTACTCTTATGGCTTTTGTATGGAGATATGGGTTGTAGCTATTCAGATCTTAGTACCACTGAAATTTTATCGGGTTCGTTTTAATGTGGGGACCGATGTGAGTCATTTTCAATGGGTTTCAGGTCCATACTAAACTAAATCTGCTAAAAGTAATTGGATAGGTATGTAACATCAATAATCCATACTACCATGACACAGCTACTCTAAAAAATAAGTCCTCATTTTTACTCTGAAAGTCCTATTGACACGTAACATAACAAACATATCATCACGCCTATATTCTCCGAAAGGTTAGGCAAAGGTGTACCAATGTACACCCACAGTTTACCGGTGTGTTTAGGTCGCAAACAGGCTCTTCTCAAACAGAGAAGGCACGAGGATTAATAAATACGCTTGCTCAAGGCAGATTGGCGATTTCAGAATTATATAAATTATTATAAGTCCAGGTTTCCACAAAATGTTTTCCACACATCATAAAAGATTCTATACACCGTATAATTACTATCTCTTATCAATTTCTAAAACCAAAATACTGAAGCCAAAGCTTCTTATGATCACCTCTAGATTATAATTAAGGCTGAATATTATACGTATCGGAAACTCTTCAGTCTCTCGCAGCCCTGAAACTGACAAGAGCAATTTTCATAATAACAATTTATCATAATTTGAGCTGTCATAATTTTATAAAATACCTTTTTGATTCCGTGTAAAATTCGTTCTGAATAACGGTAGCGGGGATAAAGAAAAAAATGTAAAGTAAAAATAAATACCGGCCAAGTGCGACTCGGATCACACGAAGGGTTCCGTCCAATGGTACAATTATATATATAATACTTAAAAACCCTTCTTCTTTCTAGTATGGTGGTCGTATATCTTACATGTAGAGGGATATAAACACCTTCAAGTGTTTTTTTTGTAGTGTTTTTTGTGTGTTTTGTGTACAGGAGTGATGGTATGTATACCATCACTCCTGTATTCCCCGAAGGGTTAGGTAGAGGTGTACCAATGTACACCCACAGTTCGCCGGTATATTTAGGTCCCATGTAATAGGGGTCGAGCCTATTGCCATTAACCAGGCACGAATCCAAACTCCGAGCTGCTACTGAGAATTTCATAGAAAAACCCAATAACACTTTTTGCTCGACCTGGGAATCGAACTCGGGACCCCTTGCACAGCAGTCGCACTTGTGACCACGAGACCAACGGGGCCCTACGGGTACGTAACTCCAAAAACCAAGATGTCTTCTAAATTCACCGTAACTTTTAACGTTTAAGGTAAAGCACCCAATGAATGCTTGACAAAGAGACCTCTCGCTTTCATAGACTTCAAAAGACGATCTTTATTAATTTAATTAATTTTTCTTTCATTATTTTCTTCTTCTTTAGTTTGTGTCTTGTATCGCCAATTTGTTTATTTTAAAGTCACTGCTGCCCGCGACTTCGTTCGTTCCTCGTTGCTTTAAGAAATGCTTTAGGAACGCGTAGAGGACATACATATAAATAAATATTATTTTTCATTACATATATGATTTAGCAGAATGCATAGAATGCTTTAAAAAGCTCATCATGTATTTATCATAAATTCTCAAGGCAATTCTAGTAACTTTTAGAAACATTCACATTCAATTCTCTGGCTCAATCTGTCAAAAATGCCTTTTTTTACCTACATATAGATTTTGAACGTTTTTAAACACGAGAATAGGCCTTCAGCTTGCTCGTTGAATTCCCTTCTATATATTTAAATAATAAACAAGATCTACAAACTATTCGTTTTACAAAGTTACTGTGTTAGTAATATATTTCACCTAGCAACAGCTACGCCAGAGCGCCTAGCACAAGCGTGCAGGACCAGCGTAAGATAAAAACAAATAGAAACGCCCATTTTACACGTAGAGTAGAATAGAATAGAATTGAATTGTATATTTGCTCATCAAAGATACAAATTATTTATCTGTTAAACATAGATATATCGCGATGCTCAACATCGCCCAAGCGACTGATCTATTCTTTACGTGAATTTCCTTGTTTCTCTTTTATAAATTGTATTTACTTTTTCTATTTTGAACATTCTTGGATGGCAAACATGCTGACGGCCCACCTGATGTTAAGTGGTCATCTCTGCATGTAAACATCTGCAATCCCAGAGATCTTGCATATACGTTGCCATCCCTTAGCCAAAGTTAAAATTTCTCATGTGCTTGTAATTTCGCCGCATGTAATTTTGATTGTTTTATATTATTTCATAATAGATTTAGTTATACAAAGTTGAGTTTCTCATCGTAATTAGATAATTTACATAACACCAATATCACTTAGTACGCTTTGAATTTGACTTTAACTATTTTTACACTGGCACGCTCCTACTAGGCCCACAGTACACGATGTGTATATCCTACATTTTGTTGCTAGTGTAGCAATCCTTTTAGCGGATTGCACATTGTCTTTCGAACCAGTTTTCAGTACCTACTGAACACTTGTGAGATGAAACATATTTATGAGTTCCGCTCCGAAGTATATAGGAATCATTCAGGATTTGAGTGATCTGTTTCAGTGTGAGATCAAATGAATGTAATTTCTGAGTGGTGTTTTTTGACCTGTGGAAGTCCATAAGGTCTATTGTATTAATTAAAAATGTTCAAAATCTAGACGCAATGTCATCTCAGAGACAATCAATGGTGTTATGATAGAAGGTGTTTTTAATAGAATCAATCAAGTCAACAATTTTGTTTGGAAAATCAATATACTCTTAATAAAGAACTTTGCTCAACAAAAACAAACTCACAATATCAAAATGATTGAAATAGGTAATTATACTTGCTTTAAAAGACATTAATATGCCGCCAATACTATTTATCGAAAAATTTCCAATGTGCTTACATGTAACACTTGTATAAAAACATTGTAAGACTCCAAAATCGGTACAATTATTTCGAAAAATGAGATATTTTCAATTCTTTTTACAACTTAAATAAAATGGCTCATGGTACGTAATATTTCTGGACTTATTCAAAGAATTGGAAAATAAATCAATCTCTTCCATTACAGCCCCTATCAGAAACGTCATAAAACTCCGCCCCCATCTTTATATTGCACTGGAAGCATAATTCAAAACTATGTTCTAAATCACGGCTTACTTATACTACTTTATTATTGATGAACATCACAAGAATCCCCATTCACCTCAGCTTTTTTTTTTTTTTTTTTTTTTTTTATAGACGGGAAATCATCAAATAACTTCCCCCGCCCTAGTGTCAGACTTTTACTGACTAAAACCCGTCTATGTTCCTTCATGTGCCCTTTGCGTTCCGGGGGCGCGGTATCTCTTTCGAACAACCCGCAGCCCCGGCAGGCATCGGCCCTCAGTGGCCCCATCCAATTTGCTGACATCTCTTTGAGGCGCGCGTGGAACACGGACGCGCCGTCGACACGGTCTGTCGCTAGTGAACGTACGGACGGTGAGCTACCCATTGCTCACCGTCCACAGACCCGCGTCTACGGTGGCCGGGAGTCGTCTCGTGGCTCCCGACGCCCGGATCGTCTACCGCGGCGGCCGCTGGGACGGGGGACCCTCCTTTCCCTCTCCCGTCCCGCCGCCTCCTTCTCCAGCATTACAGCTTCGCAGAAGGAGGCGACTGCTTCCCATTCCCCCTCGCTCCGGACCATGGCCTGAACCAGTGCCGGACGCGAGAGGGCGCCGCCGCCGATGGATTCACCTCAGCTTAAGGGCGGGCAATAAAAGTTTATAACTCCATGAAAATAAAGTTGGTTTTTACCTCATAGTGAAACGATCTGACCACAGGGATTGTGGAAGATCGAGTGGATTGGAGATGTCGTAGCTGTAAGAACGATTCGAGGCTTTCTTGTGACTTTCTTTGTTAACTTTATGCTCTTCTGGTTTTATTGATTGTGCCGGTAGGAATATACTTTCTTCAGTTTTATTGAGGCGCTGGCAAGACCTTTGATATATACCATCACGCCTGTAGTTCCCCGTAGGGATAGGCAGAGGTATATCAATGTACACTCGTGTGGCGAGCCTATTGCAATTAATAGGGCACAAATCCTAACTCCTTAACAATAACCGTAATAAACTTATTTCAATCATGTTTTTAGGCAAGTCTATTTGGTTTATAACATTTTATAAAATATTAAACGCACACCCTGAAAGAAATTTGTTCAGAATCAGCCGCTGAATCCATCTCGGCTATTTCTAAAATAGTAAACTTTTGTTCGTTTGAATACGTCTCTCGGAATACATTTTGTAAATAAACCTTATGCTCTTTTAGACAAGGTTAGTTTTTATTTTTTATGTTATGTTAGTTTTAAAAAGACTTGAGTATAACTTTCGTTTCAATCCACTATTCAACGGAGATGTGACTGGTGTAATTGTTTTAGAATAAAAACTAACCTATTTTAGAAATAGCTGAAGCTGTGCTTTAGAAACTACTTGCACGTTGTGCAATTAATATTTCACATGTTGTAGATGTAAGAATTCAGCCTACGTATGTCCGTCACATAAAATGTTCATCTAAAACCTATCACTATATGTTCCCCTTCAATTCTAGACACTCACTCACCCGCCATATTCAATTACTCTCACATCAGACAGCCGGGCAATCAGGTTATAACAAGGATAATAACTTCATCCAAATATAACCGGAATGTAATTATTATCCGTATTTGCGGTAAATCCACGCCGTTCTATTAGCTGCTGGTAAACCACTTACTTTTTCTATTCTCCGCGATAATGATCTTATACTATGCTATTTGGTGTGTGGTGTAAGTGATGAGTGGAAACCTTATATTATTATAAGGAGCTAGAATTTATTCAAGTTACATCGTTTGCTGGGAAAAGTGAAATTGAAAACCTTCAACAAAAAGTTATTGTGATCCCTTATTACGCGAAAATTGAGAATTTTGTATTTGATAATATCCTCTAATTATCCTCTCACATAATAATGTCATAAGTAAGTACCTATTTTGGTAAATAATAATAGTAGTAGAGTTCTTTGTGAAGGAGGTCGTCCAGGGTAGTACTATCACCATAGTTATTTTTACCGCAAAAGCAGAGTTGCCGTGTTTCGGTTTGAAGGGAACGAGTGCCGGTGTAGTTACAGCATGACACTGCAAAGGTGATGGCTAAATGACTGCCCCAGGGCCAGATACATTCTGGAATGTATATAAATCTTACATAACCTCATAATATTTAAAAAATCATTCATGAATTATGTAGTGTTTATTATTTTCCTAGCACTTTCGTGAACTATTAAACATAATAAAGTATCAAAAAAAAAAAGAAAAACTTATTCATCACAAACATTGGCTTATAAAATATACAACCTCATTTTCCCTTTTATTTTTATTCCTTTTCGAAAGTGTCAGTTGAAGAAAATTATATACTGTCACACACACCTTTTTTCCTTTTTAGGCAATATTATTTTGCTATTATATTATTCCCAAAAAGTATTTGAAACTTTTTTACATGAAATACTAATATTTAGCCATTCAGCATTACATTGTGCTAGGTACCATATTTATACATGGTACCTGGCACATGGGGCAGTGGTCTACACTTCCATTTAGCCATCTCCTTTAACTCTTTGATGGCAACGTATTTGCAGGGCCTCTAGTATTGCAGATGTCTATAAGTCACTGAACATCAGGTGGGCCGGTAGCTTATTTGCCATCCAACGATATAAAACAAATCTCTCGAATATCAAAAAACAAAACAAATAAAGGCAAACAGTCAAGACAGTCTCCACCAACAAAGCCCTATCTTCAATCGCCACAACCCTACAGCTTGCACCATCAATTTACTCAGCTAACTACTACCAATTTCCCGCTAATTCCCAGCAGAATGGAACACTGAGCTACTCTCCGGGCGACGTATGAGACACGAGTTGCCTTTGCTTATTACTGTCATGGCTGCCACAGTTTGCTATTTGAGATTAGAATATTTAACTTAGGATTATTCTAGAATGCTAGGTTTGTATTTTCAGTAGAATGTTTGAAGGGTAAATAAACACAATAATAGTAATACCAGAGTATTATTGTCCCAATTCAGGGTAAAGGCTTCTTCTCATATAAATAAGGCACGACCATTGATCACCATGATAGCTTAAGGCGGATAAAAAGTATCCTACGATCCTTTTTGAGATTAAAACTTACCGCGTTCCAAATTTCATCAAAATCGCATCAGTAGTTCAGTCAAGCCAGAGTTACATTCGCATTTATGATCTTACATCATGCCTGTATTCCCCGAAGGGTTAGGCAGATGTATACCATTCCAGGTCCCATGTAATAGGGGGCGAGCCTATTGCCATTAACCGCTCACAAATCCTAAATCCTAGCTGCTACTGAGAATTTCGTAGAAAAAACCCAAGCACACTGCTCGTCCTGAAAATTGAACTCAAGACCCCTAGCGTAGCAGTCGCGCTTAGGACCACTAGGCTAACCAGGCAGTTAATATTAGTATTGATCATATTTACCGCCGCCAAACAAAACAAATATCACCCGTTATCCTAGCAAACTTAATTACTTACACAATCTTACAGAAATACTGTAACATTCAGAATCCCGATAACTCCCGCTCTTCAAACACCAGTTGCTTCCAGTAACGCGATATGTTCTCACATGTAGCCGTGTAAACAGAGTGAGTGATTGTGAGCCCATGGAGGGACCGCGGTGATCCGCCCCCCTTGGTTTACACTTACTATTTGTGGGGGATTAGGGGATTAAGATGGGTTTTTGTTGCTTGTGAAAGAGCCTAGTGTATCTTTCTCGGTTTTAAGCTTCGGTTTACTGTCTGGCTGGCTCTTTGACCATTTAAAAAGGGATTGTAAATGGTTTATTAATACTTTTAAAAAGGTTAAAGTTTAGTATTTCGTTTGTAAGGGGTAAATAGTGCGTTTGCCAGTCATATACAAGAAGAAAGAATGGAATCTAGTTGCCCTTTCCAAATTTTTGTGGTGGTTGTTTTTAATTGGGTATAGGTTTATAGTATTGCAGTTTAGTTTATTTTTGACAGACTTAAATAAGGAAGAGGTTCACAATTCGGTTGTTTACTTATTTATTTTATGTTTGTTACCTCAGAACTCCGACATTTATCAACCGATTTGGATTTTTTATACGACAATCATAATTTAATAATATCCATACCCAGAGATATGAATAAAACTTTCAAACTTAGTAAATAATGTACAAGTAAATATCCGTTATATTTTCAATTTTAAAATGGTTATAATTTATTTTGTTTTAACTTCGTGTTGTTGTGTCAGGCCTAAGCGTGTGGTCAAAACCAAAGTTATATGAAAAAGTATGAAGTTTTTTGTCCATTTTTCTCTATACAAAACTACAATTTGTAATGGACAACTATATTTAATCAAATTTTTTTGCAATTCATCGGTGGTATTCAATGGTCTAATTGAAATAATTTCACTTTGAATCAAGATAAAAAGCAAGTAGGTAGGTAATGTACACTTTTAGGCAGCAGAAGAATACTCGTATATCTTAACGCTTTGTTTTATGTCCCGGGATTAAATTTAGGCTGAAATTAGATAAAGATGACGGATGGTGGTACTGGGATTATTTATTGCTGGACCCTGTATGTTACTTTACTCCGGTTTATGATTACATTTCTTGTTTAAGGAAGATTAGTGGATTAAGGCGACGAACTAGATGATCTAATTTAACTAATATGATGATACTAAAGGTAATCACTGTGCCTTAAAATGTTATCATGACAAAGTTACTTTTTATGTAAATGTGTTTTTATCTAATACTAGCGCCCGTGATTTCGTCCGCTTCAAATTTGAAAAATTATCTCACGGGGGCCCTACATTTTTCCGAAATAAAAAGTATCTTATGTGTTATTCCACACTACAATCTATATCAGTGCGAAATTGCATCCAGATCCGTTCAGCCGTTTAAGCGTGAAAGAGTAACAAACTTCCATCCTCACAAACTTTGCACTTACAGAGATAAAGATGATCTTATTATCATTATTTCAATGAATGATGAAAAAGATTTTTTGAACATTGTTTAAAATACATACCATCCATCACGCCTGTATTCCCCGAAGGGTTAGGCAGAGGTGTACCAATGTACACCCACAGTTCGCTGGTATATTTAGGTCCCATGTAATAGGGGGCGAGCCTATTGCCATTAACCGGGCACAAATCCGAACTCCAAGCTGCTACTGACTGCGGGTTGTTCGAAAGAGATACCGCGCCCCCGGAACGCAAAGGGCACATGAAGGAACATAGACGGGTTTTAGTCAGTAAAAGTCTGACACTCCCTCCCGCCCCGCCCAGGGCGGGGGAAGTTATTTGATGATTTCCCGTCTATAAAAAAAAAAAAAAAAAAAAAAAAAAAAAAGCTGCTACTACTGAGAATTTGATAGAAAGTCCCAATAACACTTTTTGCTCGACCTGGGAATCGAACCCAGGACCTCTAACGTAGCAGTCGCGCTTTGGTCCACTAGGCTAACGAGGCAGTTAAAATACATGACTCAAAGTATTGAAAAAGTCATCAAATGGAAGTGTGAAACATGCATGTACAAACACAATTCATATGACAATTCGAGAATAACTGTTGATGTGTGCTCTTGTGGTTTCAGATTCACTGATCCGGGCTGATGCGGTCACAAAGCGGTGAGTGCATTTATTTATTTATTTATTTAAACTTTATGCACAAAAAAAAAAGTACAAAGGCGGACTTAATGCCTTAGGCATTCTCTACCAGTCAACCAAAGGTGGTGAAGAGATAACATGGCAGGTGCAAATTATTGTACGAAGTAAAAAGAAATGGAATGTACACAAGTACAAACCAATTGAAATACTCCATACATTTAAATGAGTGATCCACTATATAATACCCTAAATTCAAAACATACATATATCTAGATACACATACATACATACATAAATACCTACATACATACCTATATATATATATATATCTATATAAAATACATATATTATAAAAAGATTAGATAGGAAGATTAAGAAACAACTCTTGCTATTTGTTCTGAAAAATAACTCCGCAATTTCCGCTTGAAAGCATACCGACTGGTGGCTGTCCTGATATCGAGAGGAAGCGCATTCCAAAGGAGAATAGCCTGGACATGAAAGGAAGAATGAATGAAATCAGAAGTATGAGAAGGACAGCTAAGTAGAAGATTATTAGAAGAACGTAGACTCCTAGCATGAGTAGAACAAAGAAATTGAAAATGAGAAATAAGATAAGAAGGAGGAGAAGAAGAATTGAGAAGGGAATAAAGCGTGGTTAACGCACGCAGATTTCTTCTTTGGCGTATGGGTAACCAGTTAAGCTCCGCCCTAAAGCTAGATACGTGGTCATATTTTCGCAAATTAAAAATAAACCGAATGCAGTTATTTAGCACCCTGTCTAATTTATCCAACAAGACAGCTTGCAAGTCGAAGTAGCACACATCACCATAGTCAATAAGAGGAAAGATCAAAGTCTGCACAAGCATTGTTTTCGTCTTTGAAGGCAAAAAATTCCTCAAACGATACAAGGAACGCAAGGTACCGTTGATTCTCTGGCAGACACTGGAAACCTGACTATGCCAGTTAAGCGTCGAATCAAGATATAAACCGAGATCTTTCACACAAGGACTAATTGGGATGACAGCACTATTAAGAATTATCGGAGGAAGAGTTAACACCGCCACTCTACTCATCATGCGTGAGCTTCCTATAACAATGGCCTGGCATTTTGTGGGGTTTATAGACACTCCAAATCTGTCAGACCAATTGTTAATGGCATCCAGATCCCGGTTTATATCTTGAATGGCTGCTGGCAAGTTATCCACCGGGGATGACGTATACAACTGAAGATCATCAGCATACAAATGATACGCACACTGAAGAAAGGGAGTTATGAAATTAATAAAAATAGAAAACAATAATGGAGAGAGAATGCCACCTTGAGGAACACCAGCACCAAGATCACGCCAACTCGATGAACTCTCGTCAACGCGAACCGACTGCTGACGTCCCCGAAGATATGAAGAGAACCATTCCAGCGCCTCAGATGAAACTTTAAGATGTGAGAGCATAGGGAGGAGAACATCATGACTGACAGCGTTGAAAGCATTGGAGAAGTCAACTAATACCAAAACAGTAACCATTGTATTCTCCATTGCTTCCTTTACGTCACCAGTCACTTTAAGGAGGGCAGATGTAGTACTATGTCCAGGCCTGAATCCTGACTGAAAAGAGCTCACGAGGTTGTTGCGGTAAACATACCCCGAAAACTGCTTATGGACGCAGGCCTCAAGCACTTTTGACAGGAATGGGAGAATGGAGATGGGCCGGAAATGACTAGGAAGACTGGGATTTGAAATTTTAGGAAGAGGACGGACATAAGCTCTACGCCATAGGGATGGGAATACTCCGGAATCTAAGGAAAAGTTAACAATATAGGTAATGGGAGGAAGTAGAAAATCGAGGATGGAAGTGACCATGAAACGACTAATATCATCGCAACCCACGGCCATGGATTTGATGGATAGGATGATCTTTTTAATTTCATCCTCGGTCACTGGAGAAAACTTGAAGGAATCAACGTCAGGCCTAGCTAAGCCTGCAATGAAATCAACCGTCTGAGACAATACTTGGGGATCCAAGTGACTGGTGGTAGTAAAATGACGGTTGATATCATCTAAGGCAATAGTCTTAGGGAAATCTACCTGACGTTGTTTGCCGATACCCAGAGTTCCAAGGAACTTCCAGATATCAGCAGGAGAAGAAGACGTTATATTCTCAAGAATATGGCGGCGTTTAGCATTGCGTATCATCTGATTGCACCGATTCCTAGCTGTCTTGTAACTTATCCAGTTTTCATCACCCCGTTCCTTCCTAAATTTGCGAAAGGCTCGATCCCTACGCCTCATTGCCATTCTAACCCCTCTCGTCATCCATGGAGCTGGCGGACGTTTCAGCTTCACCTTTTTTACAGGAGCGTGGGTGTCGTAGAGCGCAAGGACAGCCTGATTAAAAACACCCAATTTGTCATCAATAGTCCTCGCCGCTGCAAGGTGTTCCCAATTGAGCTCCGACGCATCCTGACGCAGCTTGTCCGCATCCATGCGCGCAAAACAACGCATGTGCAGTACTTTAGGGAGAGTTTTGGGAGGTTTAAGGACATATGATAGGTAGACGAGGTCATGACGGGAGAAACCAGGAGCAGGACACTGACCATGAGAGGAAACAAGAGAAGGAGTGGATGTAAGGATTAGGTCGAGCCAAGTGTCTTCACCAGAGATGTTACAGTGAGTAGGCTGCAGAGGAAGGACATGGAGACTGACGGATTCAATGAGATTGAGGAGTTTACGGGAACGAGGGGTACGGTGAGTTAGGTCGGTGTTAAAATCACCCATGATGATGCAATGTGCATACTCCGAACCTACAGATTCTAGAGCCAATTCAATGTTGGGAAAGTAGTCAACACCAGGTGGACAATAGACAACACCCAGGAGGGCTTTTACACCTTTGAAATAAACCTCAAGAAAGAGATACTCAGCGCTGGCGCTGTAATTAGAAGGGGAAGAGGCAAGAATTTTGAAAGGGAAATCAGAACGAATGTAAATAGCAACACCACCCCCTCCCTTACCAACCCTGTCATTGCGAACAAGAATGAAACCAGGAAGAGGGTAGGTTGTAGAAAGGAGATGAGGTTTAAGCCAAGTCTCAGATACCAGAACAGCATGTGCATTGACATCCAAAAAGGTGTCATACAGATCATTGTAATGACTCGGTATACTTTGAGCATTTATGTGACAAATATTAAACAGGTGACCTCTGGGATGTGTAAAGATTTGACGCACAAAGTCACCCAAAGTATCAGGCAAGGAGTTAAAACTTGCGTTAGCAGACGAACTAACAGAACCAATAGCAGAGCAAAAAGAATCAGAATCATCATCTGATATCATAATGAATACACTATAAATATAAATTTATGATATATAATATATGTATATATAAATATAAAAATAATAAAAAAAAAGAAAATTAAGTATTACTAAACTAAGCAGCCTAGTCAAACCTACTATCTATTCACCACCCACCGGCAACACCAGTAAATTACAAAACAAACAAAAAATAACAATAAAACAGAAGCAAAGAAACAGTCATTATAGCATAACACAGAAAAGAGACAAATGTTCGGGAAAACTAATAAAATAATAAATTAGTAGTACTAAAAACAGTGAAACGGAACGCAAAGAACGAACGAATATCGG
The DNA here is from genome assembly GCA_932526535.1 of Caradrina clavipalpis. Taxonomy (NCBI): domain Eukaryota; kingdom Metazoa; phylum Arthropoda; class Insecta; order Lepidoptera; family Noctuidae; genus Caradrina; species Caradrina clavipalpis. Next base: position 14,394,041 of record OW052104.1, on the reverse strand, counting down.
TTGTCATTGTTGACATTATGACATATGTCAAATTAACAGACGTCAAAATATAACAAAATATCAATCTACAATCAAAACACGCAATGAAATTAATGATTATATAAAAATACACCAATTACCCCCAAAGTAAAAGGAATAAAAACTGAATATAAAACTTTAAAAAATGTGGGTGTACAAGTGTGAAGTAAAACTAACCCTACAAACAATATTATTACATAGAAAAACGTCCCGAACATCGAAATCAGAGGAACAAGCACTGAAAAAACCTCACTATTACGCATTCTTGGCCGTAGCACCAACTGTGTCTGCAGATTTCTTGGGGTATTTCGCCACCAAGGGGTTAAGCTCTTCCAATGAAGTGATTTTATACCGCTCTCCATCTGGCGACTTAATAACTATGACCCCATCCTGAGTCCAACAAGCTGGCATCCCGAAATGCATGCGAGCCACACCAAACACAGCCTGCCTAGATTTGGTCAGAAACTCCTTGACGGTGACAGCTGAGCCTTTGAGTAAAACCTTGGCTTTCCAGACGGCAGATCTGTGTGTGATGGAAGAAAACCTTACCAGAATAGGCCTGCTCCTGGTCGGACTGCTGCTGGACTTTCCTAACCTGTGGCAAACTGTGATCGAGGACTCTGTGATGTCCTTTAAGGCCAACTTGCTCTTCAGTATGCCCATTATTAAAGTCTGGCAATCCTCCTTATCTGCTTCAGCAATGCCGGTAAAAAGTAATGCCTTCCTGCGAGAACGTGTTTCCAGCCCGTCGACCACTCTAGAGCACTCCGAGATCTGCTTCCTAAGTAGGCCCAGCATGCCAAACATAAGCTCCCTAAATGACCGGAACTCTTCGGCGATCTTGGCAACGGTGTCCTTTGCTGGCCCAGCACTTTGAATTTGTGCCTCCAGCTGTCCCATCTTCTTAAGAAAGCATTCTTCGAGATTTCTCTGGGCCGATTGAATGTCCTCCAATTGAGACATGATGACGTTGCAGTTTTGTGATATTTTGCTTCAAAAAGTTACTGGTGATCTGCCGGCAGGTGTTTATGTGCAAACAGTTAAGTTACATTGATTGCTTAACAATGTAAGTACAGTGCAGTGTATTTAAGCTGATATGATGTAATTAAAACAACCAATGTGGTGAAAATTAATAAATAATATTTAAATTAAAATCGCAGAGCAAAAAACACGTCTTAACTTTATTTACACCTACCCGCCACTCACATTATTACTATTAGCACTGTGACATTATTGCTGTAAACATAATTGTTGTGAAATAATGTTTTGTAGGATAGGATATTGATGTCACCTGAATTAAAATGTACGTCTTGTTCTTACCTTCGTAGAAGGTAATGCAATTATTACCATTTTAAATTTCTTCAGAGATTCTCATCTTCAAAATTAATTCAAAAACAAGCTTCTCTTTGCCTGCTCTTTGTAAAAACAAATTATATAAGTACTAAGCATTATACTAGATGGATTCCTTTAAAACTGGAAGGAAACATGAGTGATGGATGGAGATGAGACCTTAGCCCAGGAGAGGGATGCAGACACAAATCCATATTCCGGGCGTCTACAGACAAATTCCTTAAACCCACAATTGTAACTATTAGCAGTTACTTTAGCAACCATAAAAGGGGCTCGCCCTACTGATTGAAAACTCAAAACTAAGAAGGACTTCCAATAATTCTTGCCACAAAACATTATTTTTGAGACAGAATATTTTCAAACCAAAACCACTATTTTAAATCAGTATTTTTAGAACAACAAACAAACATGTCTCCATTGAAACCAGGACCAGATGAAAACAGAAGGCATTCAAAGATTCAAAGCGCTTTTAAAAATGCTTGCGTTTGACAGCGCTAAATATGATTAGAGCGAACAACGATTCGCTTTCAGCGCAGACGTCTTACGTTCCCTTCGCTAACTTCACTGTTTTATATCACTAAGATTTGTAAATAGACTGTATTCGTGGAATTGGATATATGGATACATATTTACTTTAAGGACAATTGTATTCGTTAAAAAATAATCATGCCATAAATTAAATGTTAAATTGATTGAAAGTTCCTTGGAAAGCACATTAAGCCATTGGTCCCGGCTGTCTTTCATAGACAGTCGTTATGGATAGTCCGAAGTCAGGAGTCTGAAACCCAGTCTAACCAAGAGATGCCGTGTTCCCAAACACTTGGTTGTGGAGGTCAGATAGGCAGTAGCTCTATGTAAAACACAGGTATTCAGCTGCATGCGGTTACACTGGAAGCCGACCCCAGCATAGTTGGGAAATGGCTAAGCAGATGACGATTAAATTGATTAAAACTTTTACCAAGTTAATATCACCGAGGTGGTTGGCTTGAACCTGGACACGTGCTAGACATTTTTTAACTCAAATGTACTTTCAAGTTTATCATACCAAAATCACCTAAATAAGCTATAAAAATAATTCTTCCGTGCAGTCAAAATACAAATGGATATTCATATGAATGGTACACAAACCAATTAACTAAAATATAGTAGGTATATAGTTAATAGCAATAGTCTCGCCCCCTTTTACATGGGACCTAAAACCATACCGGCAATCTGTGGGTGTACATTGGTACACCTTTGCCTAACCCTTCGGGGAACACAGGCGTGGTGGTATGTGTGTAAGTAGGTATATCAATATTTCATACCATACCAAACATGTGGCTCCATCCATGACGTCATATTTTCGTTCGTCAATCAGCCGGACGATATGACACGATAACAAACACGAGTATATTTGTGTAGTATCAGCACATAATCGAGATTCTCTCAACGGTGGGGGTCATGGGGGAACAAGGGGGTTATGGGGGAACAAGGGGGGAACAAGGGGGGGATAAGGGGGAACATATGACGATAATATCCGTGTTAACAACACTTACGTATGGTGCAATAAGGGGAATAGGGTGATTGTTAGGATGTTTTTTTGGGGTTCCGTAGCCGAAAAGTGCTCACAGGACTCTATTACTACACTTTGATCCTAGCCAAAAAGCCGAGAATCGGTCAGTGTTGCGGAGTTTGTTCGAAAGAGTTACTGCTGCCCTGGGACGCATAGGCATTAGGAGGAACACAAATGGGTTTAAGACAGTAAGAATCGGACACTCCCTTCCACTCCGCCCAAGGCGGAAGAACTCACTTAATAATTGCCCATACTTAAAAAAGGACCCTGTTACTAAGCCTCCGTAGTCCGTCCGTCTTCCAGCCGAACTGTTACTCATAAAATTAAATTTCCACAGAGTGTGTATTTCTATTGTCGCTTTAACAACAATTAATAAAATTAAATAAAGTTGAAAATAAAACTGACAAGAAACATATTTTTTTTGTATATCATTACATGGCAAATAAGCCGACGGCCTTGATGTTAAGTGGCCATTGCCACCTATAGACATCTGCAATACAATGCAGAGGTCTTGAGTCTGGGTCTTAATCCCAGAGAAAAAATTATCATAAATGTCTGTAATTACACCGGCACCCATACCCTTCAAACCGAAACATAGCAACGCTCTTTTATTTTAGTTATGTAGTGTTAAATATTGTGCGATGGTACGGAACCCTTCGTGTGCAAATCCGATTCGCACTTGGCCGGTTTTTTGCTTGTGTTTGTTCAGGAGTTTTGGTCGTTGTCACTGTTATAAAAGATAATGTTTAGTGTGAAAGAGTTTACGGGAATAAACTTGTTCTTCTTCGTTTGCGTTTATTGAAAAATGGTCTGTAGGTTATTGTGTTACTTGTTTTACTTTACCTGGAAAAATAGAATTTTCTTATTGCCTATTTGTAACTTCTATCTCAGTAGTCAGAAATGGCAATTAAAAATAATCAATCATTACCATCAAATTGTCAATTTGTATAATTCGCAGCGCTGAATGATTGAGAAATTTATGTTTTAATATACTCAATACTCAATATATTTATTGCTTCCACAAGTACACTTAGATGGTAGGTTTTACAAAGATATTGATCATTGTGGACCCTGTCGGGTATATGATAGACTTATGCTTTAATATGCTGGTTAGTATTAATCTATGGTAATATTTTTGACTTCCACACAGAAGAAGTCGCGGGCATAAGCTAGTGATTGATTATATTTTGGTTTTGCCTCTGACTGTAGCCGATAAACACAAATAATAAATGATAATATTAATTCAAAGCAAAATAATATCACTTACTTCAATTAAACCATTAAAAAGGAAACTTAGAACGACACATACAACAACAAAAAAAATTGAACCTAGTTCCTTAAAGTACGACAGTTGACAGCTAATTTTGACCCGTTCTTCCCTCCGTATAATCCCGAAAAAAATTCAAAGGACCGAATACAAATGACAGTCGATTCTGAAAGCCCTCTTACTACAAACACCTTTACAATAACCATAGCGTTACCTTGCCGAGAGCCACCCGTCAAAAGTGTTAAGCACAATATTTTTTCCGGACAGCCGCGTCCGGGCCGTCTTCCGTATTCAATTTGTCAATGCTCTTCGTCCCCCATTGCTGAGATAAATGATCACTGATTTTCGGACATATTTTCGTGCGAACGTGAAACATTAAGTATCTACAGTCACGAACATAAATGTGTTACAACTAGTTTCTGTTCGCGACTTTGTCCGTATGGTTAATTGCTTAGCTACTGTGAGTCTTAGCGTGGTAATATTTAGCCTATACTATGCCTTATGAATCTGGCTGTCATATACAAGAAAAAAATCAATCCGACTGGTAGCGCATTTAAACAAACAAACAAAATAACTCGGCGGCTTTATTATGTTAGTGTAAAGATTACGTAAAATTCAGAAGTGATTTTCTCCTAAGATAAAACTTTTTAGTGTTACAAAAAATTTTTCAAAACCATACTTATCACTAATTGAGTCTTTTCTATAAGTTGTAATCGTAATTTCATGGGAAAATAGCTTTTGAATTTTACGTAAATGTATGAATCTTTGTTTCAGTTAACTGGCGGGTGTTTTTTTTTGGCACCATTGCTATCAAGAAGCTGGATCGTACCGCACCGAAGACTTTGAATTTTCCAATTTATAACCAAGCTAAACTGTATCGTTTATTCCCATCTGCCACCCCTGAGTTTGCCACCGGGGTGGTGGTTGGCACTAATAGGTGGCGTTTACCACCCCGGTGGTCAATGGTACCTATTTAGTTTCATTTGCCCCCTTCGTAGTTATAGTACAGGGTTATATTCCGCATTTCGTATTGGACATTAACAATAAAAAATTTAATTAATTGTCACTGGATATCATGATTCAAGAGCAATGAAAATGAATTTTAGTGGATAACTAGCTTCTGCCCGCGACTTCGTCCGCGTCACAGTTGATGTGTTATCCTACGGGTACCGTACATTTTCCCGGGATAAAAAGTAGCCTATGTGTTATTCCAGACTATAATCTATCTTTGTGCCAAATTTCATCCAGATCCATTCAGCCGTTTAAGCGTGAAAGAGTAACAAACATCCATACATACATCCATACATCCATACATACAAACTTTCGCCTTTATAATAGTAGTAGGATATATGGATCTTTTATTTTAATTAATAATTCTAATTCAAAAAATAAAATGAATGTTTGTATAATTACTAGCAATACAGGAAAAATTTTTAACCAGTGCGTAAATTTTGCCATAATAAACTTCAACACGTTTTATTAAACACGTATATTTTATTTTGATATGTCTTAGTACTAAAAAAAAAAGTTATCGCTTACGAAACATGTATACTTAAAAACCATATTTTATTGTCACTCAGCGCTAGCGCATTCCCCACCCCCTCACCCCAGCCATGCGCCCGGGCGGCGGCGGCCAAGAGTTGTCATTGATAGTATGGCGAATAGATTATGTCCATGTTTTGCTTATTTCAAACTCGGATAAGGTTGAAATTTTTTTAAATTTTTTTTTTTAACTAAACACGGAAATGTGTTCTATTACTGACACTGAACTACCAAAAAAAAATTACGCACTGGTTAAAAACTTATCCTGTATATTATTGCTAGTAATTACTTATTTTATACACAGTTGGTAAAACATAACACAAAACAATTTTAAAAAGCTATGTAGGTATAGGTAACAATAACACACATCTTGTTAAAATAGATCTACAAAATGTTGATAAATATTTTTGTATTGTGGTGCGCTCCATTATTGTCGTTAAGAACAAAAGTACCTACTTAGTGCTTTGCAGTATTTTTCCATAGATTATATATTCATCCCTTTGCGGAAGGGAGAAAGCAACATATCCTACTTTCCTTGTACGTCACAATTTACAATAATAGTCCGGGTTTGCGTGATGCGTGCGCGCAAATTACCAATATGGAGGAACCACTAGCAAGTGGAAGTTCCCAAGAGTCTGATACAATTTTTTATATTAATAAAAACAATGGTAAATGAATAAATTAATTAGTTAATGGTAAAATGGTGATTAAAACTGTGATTGTAGCAATAGAACATTATTTAGAAATTAAAAGATTTATTTTCTGTATCATAAGTTTTTGCTGATTATTTATTCCATTTTGTGAAAATATTTTGCATTTGTGTAAAAAAACTGTGACTATACCCAATATAGAAACAGAAATGTATAAATGTTGTTAAAATAATATTATGTAATGATTTTACACCCATAAGAGTACCGTTATACCAATAAAGAAATAGAATAGAGAATTTAAAATTGTATTTTTACAACATGTAAATTGTTTTTATAATTAAAGAAGAGTTCCAAAATTATTTGCCATTATTAAACTTAATTTTTATTGCTTACTAGCTGTGCCCGCGGTAAAAAAAGAATTGTGAAATCGGTCCAGCCGTTCACGCGTGATGGCATGATCAAAGGAAATAAGGATTCATTTTTATATAATATATATAGATGATATCCAGTGGTTTAAGTTAAAGAAATTTAAATAAAAAATACTATTGTTAATGTCCAATACGAAATGTGGAATAAACCAATGTACTATAACAGACTACAAAGGGGGCAAATGAAACTAAATAGGTACCATTGACCACCGGGGTGGTAAACGCCACCTATTAGTGCTAACCACCACCCCGGTGGCAAACTCAGGGGTGGCAGATGGAAATAAAAGCCCACCGGGGTGGTAAACGCCACCTATTAGTGCCAACCACCACCCCGGTGGCAAACTCAGGGGTGGCAGATGGGAATAAACGAACTGTATGACCAACTTTTTCATATAGAAAGCAAAAGTTACGTACACCTCTGCCGAACCCTTCGGGGAATACATGCGTGATGGTATGTTATGTGTGTAGGTTGGCAACATTAGTGTAAGAAATAGCGTCAAACGAGCCAAAAAAACCCCAAGAAAACTAAAACCAAAAGCCGTCAAATAATTCATAACTATAACACAAATAAAGTATAATAAAACTGAAACGAAGTCAGGTAGTTCTGTCAGGTAATGTTATTCTGTAGAACAATGGTCTAACTCCCAACATTTTTTCCTTGCTACCCAGTGGAGGCAAACTTATGATTATCTACAAAGTTTGAGGAGTTGGATATTTTATTAAAATGATCCCATTTTTTATTCGTGATCGTGTGAATAATATTCTACTTAATAATGAAGGTAGGTAACTTTTTCTTTTTGAGGAAAAATAGGTCTCTCGTGGTTTCTAGGATAGGGCACATACCATCACGCATCATATTCCCCTGAGGGTTAGGCAGTGGTGTACCAGTGTACACCCACAGTTCGGCGGTATATTTAGGTCCCATGTAATAGGGGGCGAGCCTATTGCAATTAACTCCAAGTGTGTCGTACTTTGAAGATGCTCTACGCTCTTCTGGCTGACAACCCTGAATGTGTTTGCTTGTGTTTTTTGAAAGAAAGTATGCAAGGTCGAAAGCATGCAAAAGTTATCTTCTGCATAGGTACTAGGCCAGTCTCCAATGAGATTGCTTGATTATGTCATTGTAGGGTAGTCATTATTCTGCATTTTAAAACTGAGTTACTTATCAATGTAAAATCAAGTTATTTGACTGACAAACTGACTAACCATAAGCCAACACAAGATATTATTGTCCACCTTTCAAAACATCAAGTTTAATTACTTCGTTTACATCTAATGAGTCTCAGATTTCTACCTTCAACCCCTACACTCTGGGAATGAAAGAAAGATATCTCTTTCATTCCCATTAGCACCCACATTTATACAGAACCCAAGTTTTTCAACGGCGAGACAAATTAACGTCTGTTAATTATGTTCCCTCTCAAATCAGTTGGTACAATGTACAGCCTTATTTATTCAAGACCCAACCCGTTTGTTTGGAGAAAAGAAACCGTTCCTTTCTTTTTATTAATGTCGCGAGGTTTTGTTAATGTTTTGGTTTGAGTTTCAGGGTGTTTTTACAGTGGGGGACAAGGTTCAGAAGTTCTTTTGGGTAGTTTTTATTCTTGATTATCTATGCTGATGATAACTCAGGCCTTTTGTTAGCGCACATATTGACAGTCAATATTCAAATATAGTTTTTAAAGTTTTTTCATGAAATCAATTTGAATCCTGTACTGTTGCATGCATCCAACAGTAGGACAGTATTTTGCATGCGTTTTTCTATGAACAGTGTTTTTTTACACCAAGGATTTGTAACCGGTTAATGGAAATAGGCAGGCCCCCTATAACATGGGGCCTAAAAACATACCGGCGAACTATGGGTGATGGTAGTGCATTGATACACCTCTGCCAAACCCTTCGGGGAATACAGGCGTGATGGTATATAGTATGTATGATAAAAGTCGTTTCTCAGCAATAGTTCGCGATTACATAACGCAAAAATATTTTTTCCAAATCCAACCAGTATTTTTTGAGATTAGCTCGTTTTAATAAACCAGTACAAACAAAAAATCTCGTCAGCTTCATAGATAAATAAGAAACAAGTTTAGTTAAAATACAGTGATTCTACATTCCGGCTCGCTACATGCCTGCGCCTGGGTGCACCTTGTGGGGCTCCGCACCGCTGTCAGTGCGGTGAAGCTGTCGACTGCCTCGGACACCATGGCCTGTCATGCAAAAAGAGCGCTGGCCGCATGGCACGGCACGCCAGCATTAATGACATCATCCGTCGTGCTCTTGTCTCCGCCGGAGTGCCAGCTGTTTTGGAGCCAGTTGGCCTGGCACGCGACGATGGGAAGAGACCAGATGGGATGACTATAATGCCTTGGAAGTTGGGTAGGCCTCTGGTGTGGGATGCTACATGCGTCGACACCCTTGCGCCATCCCATCTTCCTTGCACGACGTGTTGTGCTGGGGCGGCTGCGTCTGGTGCGGAAAATCTCAAGCGGCGCAAATATATCAAACATATAACCTTCATGAAAGTTATATGTTTGAGCCGTCTGGGGTTGAAACACTAGGGCCGTGGGGACCGAGCGCTCATCTAGTTTATCGCAATATCGCGAAGCGACTGGTCGATTCTTCACGTGACCAGAGGGCTGGCCTATTCTTTGGCCAAAGAATCAGCATTGCCATACAACGTGGCAATGCTGCCAGCCTTCTGGGCACATGTCCCATTGACAGCGATGCGGATGAGTTTTTTGATGCCCTATGACCTTACTTTTTATATTAACTGTACATAGTTTGTAATTTAATTATTATTTAGTTTAAACTTTGTAGTTGAATTATTATTAATAAATGTTATACTCCCTGAAAAAAAAAAAAAAAAGTTTAGTTAAATAAATAAATATCTTGGAACAACTCACACACGGCTATCTGATCCCAAGATAAGCAGAGCTTGTGTTATGGTAACCAGACAACTGATATACATACTTATATGATTTATAAATACATACATATTATAGATACAGAACACACCCAGACACAGAACTAACAATCATGCTCATCACACAAAGTTTGTCCTGGGTGGGAATCGAACCCACGACCTCCGGCTTAGCAGTCAGGGCCACTAACCACTAGACCAACAGGCCCGTCAGTTATATCTTTATCCCAATGTTTGTGAGAACTAAATCTTCTCCACCTTTCGTTTCTCATTTCTATCTCGTATTGTGTAACTTAAACTTTGATTGTGTTGTATTGCTTTCCAGTAAGTGAGTCTGGACAATGGTTGGCTTATAGCCAGTTGTTTTCTTAGATTCTTCTCGAGTAGGTTTTAATGAATTTCTTTTGTTTATGATGCTGCGGCGAACAGTGCCAAGTGCCATGGCTTTTAGAATTCATTTTAGTCTCATCCATAATATTATTAAGTACTAGTTTCCACCCGCGACTTCGGCCGCGTGTAAGTTAATATTTATATTATCCCACGAGAGCCGTACTTCTTCCGGGAGAAAAAGTATCCTAATATTATTCCACACTACAATCTATCTCAGTGCCAAATTTCACCCAGATTATTTCAGCCGTTTAAGCGTGAAAGTGTCAAACATCCATCCATCCTCACAAGTCGCATTATAATATGAGTAAGAGTTGAGTCGGGGGTTAAAAAGATAGAAATAGTTTAAATTAAGTTTAGCTCGTGCATAATAGAATCGACACAAATAAACGAGTTCAAATCTAAAATTAACAGGTAGGTACTTACGTAATTACAACCGGGCGCCATCTTCAAAAACAAACGATCAAAATTAACCATCTCCAAAGTCATTCTAAAAGTATCAAGACTTTGTTTTGATGGTAAATAGCTTCTTTTATGAGATTTTAAAACGTCTGTCGTTCTTTTTATGGTCTTCTGATTGTTATCTGACCATTAGGACGAAGATAATGGAGTTGTAATGTTGGTCTAATCTTACTAAATAACTAATTTCAGTTTTGGAGTATTTTTGTACTCTTTTAGCATAATAGATGGGGTGAAATAGACTTGGTGGTTGTCTTTAGGTGATTTGTGAAAACCAGTGCTGTGGTTCGTCCAATGTTGTGTGGTAGCTAATTGTGGGTTGCCAAATAATATCTGTCTAGTGTCCATCTAAGTTGTATTTTTAAAAGCAATGATTTATGTATTTTTTCTTTATAATTATGAACTTTAACAGGCTAGAGTCTTATGCCTGAAATTAACAACGTATCGCCTGATTTTAATCCCGATCTTCTTTGCCAACGTAGGCATTTGAAGTAAAACTAGGCAAGTGCGATTTGGTACCGCAAGCCCTTAAATATAGTACTTCATACAAAACACATAATTATGTTAGTTATTTTATTTATTTATGTTTTTATATGGCGGGCACCCTTTTATTATTAAATTTGTTCTGTTTTTATTATCTGTTATTTAGTGGACATCCGTGGAAATGTCAATTGTCGACATAATAAAGTTCAAAAGATACAGCCTTGTGACATACGGATGTACCGACTAATAATCAGCGAATAGGGGTCCGTTTGGCACCCTTCAGAACGGAACTCTAATTAGTGTGGACATATCACGGTTCAAAAGATACATCTCTTTGACAGGCGGACGTACGGATGGACAGATAGTCAGCAGAGGCTTAGTAATAGGGGTCCATTTGGTACCTTTAGGGAATGGACAAAAAAGCATGGATATTTTCCCAAGAAAACACTTTTCATATTGATAGCGACTTCACGCGTCAGATAACAACAGCATTGACGTCCCCGCTCCGTGTTGCGATGAAAAAGTTCCAAATCCTTCCGCCTACTAGACTCTCGAACATCATTCATAAACAACTACTTCACAGCCTTTATCTCAACGCAATACAGTCTAAATTCCTGCAGCAACCTACCTTTACTGATGAAAATGTTTCTCATAATTTGTGTCAAAGAATTTTGAATCTTAGTTCATTGGCATAGAGTTAGAAATTGTTTGCGTCATTAAAGTACATGCCAAACCATTCGAAGGCTTATCTTTGAACTCTTAACAAAATGGGTGTTCGTTGTGAAGCATGTACTGAAGTCAAACTATTAAAACCAGAAGGCAAAAGAAGATCTATTGTTATAGTGGTACGGTTTGAAATACAAGAAAAATGCTATCACCTGGCTTTCTGCTGATCCACTTTGTGAAAGCAATCTTGGTAGTAGAGAAGAACTTTGTTTGTGTTCAAGGAGTCTGTTTACTATACCGTACCATACCATGACCATGTTAGTGTCTTTTCGAAAGACACGTGGCGCCATCTATTAGCATTAAAGAATTTTAAGAAGAAACGACATTTACGAGGACGAAATCGCTCGCAAAAGCTAGTAGTTTCATTGTTTACTTTTTTTTTGCCTGCCACGTTCCTAATACTATATGGTATGGTACGGTATAGTGGGCAGAAGTCCTTAAGTCTTTCTTTTCCTGACATTTTTATGAAGTTTTATTTTATTACAAGCTTTTGCCCACGTGAATAGCGGTTATCGCAGACGCAGACGAAGTTGGGGATTTCAAAGTAGACTATATCCTTAGCAGATCCTATAAGCTACCTCTTTGTCTTTCATAACGATCGTTTCAGTGGTTTGCTGTAATAAAGTGACAAACAGACAGACAGAGTTACTATTGTATTTATAAAAAAATTGGCTACGTGTGAGTCGAACTTATACACGAAGAGTATGGTATCACCCTACAATATAACACTACCTGTATAAAGTAAAAGAAACACTTTTCTTTTTGGGGGACCCTTTTAATTACCCTCACATATCTTTTTTTAAGAATTGTTATTTTATTTTTTATTAAATTTAATATCTTTATTTAAATTAATACAAATAAATGATCTCAATAGAATTATAAGTAACTCCAAACAATACATTTTAATAGGTACATAAAGTTTACATAACTTTATAAGAATTGTGTTATTTTTAATTGTTATTTTATAAATTTTAATTTTTAGGTTAATACCATGTTGCTGTGCCCTAACAGGGTTCATAATTGTACCTTAGCTGTAAGGTTTTTGTAACATCTTTTATGCACATTATGGTGCGCAAAATAAATGAATATGAAAATGAATATCATCATCTGCTTAGCCTTTTCCCAGCTATGTTGGGGTCGGCTTCCAGTCGAACCGGATGCAGCTGAATATCAGTATTTTACATGGAGCGACTGCCTATCAGACCTCCACAACCCAGTAATGGGTAATACGATACTCTTGGTAAGACTGGTTGTCAGACTTTCTGGCTTCTGACTAACAGTAACGACTTTCAAAGATCTACAAATGACAGCCGGGACCAACGGCTTTACGTGCTTTCCGAGGCACGGAGGAAACTTCGCTATGGTAAATGGTCACCCATCCACAGACCAATATGAAAATGAATATAAATATGAATAATTTAAATCTTTTTTTATTTGTTGATGTAGCGACTAATTTCATTGTGAGAAGGTGCAACATAATCTGAATTCAAACAATGAAATGTGTATCTTTTCGTGTAGTAAATAAAGCTGTATTTTGAGTAGCTCTATGAAAAGGTGACGTCGTGTCACGGTGTGAATTGACCCTAATAGACATTCTATGAAATTGTCAAGTCTCTACCTATGCCCTATGTCCGACAGACAGACAAGGAGACACAAAAGTCTTAGAATTAAGGATCCGTTAGGCACCCTTAGGGGTACGGAACTCAAATTAATGTGTATGAAAAGGTATAATTATTCTACTGTTTCAATAAATCTAAGACTACATTGAAACAACGGATCTACCTGACGTCTTATGTCTGTACAAACATAAATCTATACTAATATTAGCTGAAGAAATATATACTTTGAATACTTAATACAAATCTAATCAAGTAACGAAAAACACTTTGAGAGCAAATCTTATTCTTTTTAACAACACTTAAGACGTGTGTAAAGAAAGTGATTACCGCTGAACAGCAATTTATTAGTTAAAACGTTCTTCACGGCTTCCTCGGCAATCAAGACAATGGCCTCTTTATACGTACCATCAAACAAGAATTAGCTACTTAATCCGCTCAGCAGAGCCAGTTCAGGATTAATTAAAGCTATTCAATTTATACTAGCGAGACACACCTGTAATGGTTTCTAATTATCGCTTTTGTATCGCTGGTTAATTTTGGTAAAGAAAAGATTCATTAGGGTTTACTTTTCTGGAACATTGGCTACAGCATTTATCTAAAGTCAATCCTTGAATTAAGGAGATACATTGCGTCTGGATGGAATGGGATGGGATGATGGGAGGGCAATTCGACCGGGAAGAGATTCCTCGGTCGTACTGCATTGGAGTCCCAACAGATTATGAGACAGAGGGAAGAGGGAGTGCATCTGTATTTAAGCACACCCGTTGTGGCCTATAATCTCTCGTGCTTACTAGTCTTCTAGATTGGCCGCTGTGACCGAAATTTGGCAGGTAGGATAACACGACATATAACACATAATTATGACATATTAATTATCTATTTATATTTTTCTATGAAATTCTCAGTAGCAGCTCGGAGTTTGGATTTGTGCCCGGTTAATGGCAATAGGCTCGCCCCCTATTACATGGGACCTAAATATACCGGCGAACTGTGGGTGAACATTGGTACACCTCTGCCTAACCCTTCTGGGAATACAGGCGTGATGGTATATATATATTAATACGACACCACTTGGTAAGACTGGATGTGAGACTTTCAGGTTTTTGACTACTCGTAAGAACTGTCAAACGACAGCTGTGACTAACTCTTTACGTGCTTTTCGAAGTTCGGCAGGTAGGATATTATTATTAACACAACATCACTCGGTTCCATCAGACTGGTTGTCAGACTTTCAAGTTTTTGACTACTCGTAACAACTGTCAAAGATCTTTATAATAATATGACAGCCGAGACCAACCCTTTACGTGCTTTTCGAGACACAGCATTCAGTAATACTTTGCACAATCTGGTAATCAGACGAGACAGTTTATTGGAGCCAGGTATGTTGAATAAATTAAAAGTATATTATTATTAAGTTAATGTAGAAGGTATTATAGCTACAAAATCTGAAGGATCCTCAGGGTTATATTAATTGTCCTCAACTAGAGCCACAAGTGGCGTGCGCTCGACAAGCTTGAGCGTGTTCCCGGCTCTTACATCACTTATATTTGAAGAGGTCTTCTAGGTACGTGTGCACTTGAAACTAATCCCTGATATGCCGTGAAAGGCTTCGAGATGTTTGCTAAGGAAGTGTTTTAAATCTGTGTTAAGGTGTTATGCATAAAATTGCTGGCTAGGCACCGGGCCTAGTTTAACAAATGATAGTGGGTTATTTAGTATATATATACCATTGACACCACCATACCATTACCATTGATTGTCCATTATTTTTTTAGTGGGTTATTAGGTATTTATGTGGCAGATGTGAGTGGCAACGCCGGGAGGGGACGCCCTAGAAAGACCTACCCTGACCATATTGGTGAGGTTCTTCAGAAAGGTCGGGTGTGCAGTACTCGTAACCGGCGGGCTTGTATGAATGTAGACGAGGCGAAAGGAGTATGTAAGGATCGTAGCAGGTGGCGTTCTGTGGTTTCTGCCTACCCCCATGGGAAAAAGGCGTGAGTTAATGTATGTATGTATGTATGTGTATACCATTACGCCTGTATTCCTCGAAGGGTTAGGCAGAAGTATATCAATGTACACACATAGTTCGCGGGTATATTTAGGTGCCATGATATAGGGGGCGAGCCTATTGCCATTAACCGGGCACAAATCCGAACTCCGAGCTGCTACTGAGAATTTCATAGAAAAACTCAATAACAATTTTTGCTCGACCTGGGAATCGAACCCAAGACCTTTAGCGCAGCAGTCGTACTTAGGGCCACTAGGCCAATGAGGCAGTTATAAATGTAGGTATATAAGGTATCTAAATGTATCCAATTAAGTTAAGACATATCTAGCATAACTTGATGAAGAACGAAGTCTAAAATGAAATGCGAACCAATCGATCAAAATAATTATTTCGGAAATCTTTATCTTAAAGACTCAGTTCCATGCAAATGATTGATCATCAATCAAAAACCTTTCAATAATAACGCGCTATGATCGAGTTTTATTTTACTTTTAATAGAAATTCAATTTTAGTTTTACATCATTGCGAGACTACGTCGTTAGCCTAGTGGTTCTAAGCACGACTGCTACGCAAGAGGTCTTGGGTTCGATTCCCAGGTCGAGCAATAAGTGTTATTTGTTTTTTCTATGAAATTCTCAGTAGCAGCTCGGAGTTAGGATTTGTGCCCGGTTAATGGCTATAGGCTCGTCTTCTATTACATGGGACCTAAACATACCGGCGAACTGTGGGTGTATATTGGTACACCTCTGCCTAACCCTTCGGGGAATACAGGCGTGATGGTATATATATACATTAGGTACTAGCGAACTGCCCGCGGCTTCGTCCGCGTGGGTACACCTGCCAGAAGTTACTCTTTTCGTTAATGCTCCTCTCCCGTGGGTCGTAGCGTGATGTTATAAAGCCTTTGTTACTAAGGAATAATGTAGCTATCTATTGGTGAAAATATTGTTAAAATTGGTCCAGTAGTTTCGGGGGCCTATTCGTTGCAAACAAATAAAAAATCTTACCTCTTTTTAATATTAGTTCCTATAGATTATGTTTGTGGACGAATGGAAGACGATCTTATCAGTAGTATGTTCGCAGTATTGCGAGATGAGCAGTGAATGTTGTTTAATATAAGTATATATTTTATATCTTTCGATAATATGATTGGCCAATGGCCGTTTAATGCTAAAGTAAAATAAAATAAATATATAAATACATAGAAATTTCGGCAACGGCGGCTAATCTTAATGGAGACTAGTAAAGGAGAGATACAAGTGTGTGCGCAAACACAGGTGCACTCCTTCCCTAACTCTTATAGTCTGATGGGACGGCAAACAAAATACAACCGTAGAGGGATCAGACGCAGGACAAACAGCTATACTTACTTTCCGACGCAAATTTAATTACATACTACTAAACTTGCGTAATTTTAAGCTCACATTGATTAAAAACTCATTAACTATACACTGGGGTAGAAAGTACCCTAAGAAAGTTATAACCCTTCTTGTTCCGAGTGATGGATGTGTGGGGTCTGTTCTACCCCGGCCTGTGAGGGGTAAGATCTTACTCTTTTACCAACTTAACACGAACCAAGTTACGATTTGATGGGTCATAAGTCAAAGTTATAAGAAATGAGATGGATTATTCTGTCGGGTTTTCTTTATTGCGAAAGATTCTAGGATTTCTAGTATAAAATCTGGCTAAGTGCGTGTCGAACTTTTAGGGTTCGTTCTCGTTGTCTAACGATCACGCAAAACCCTACAATGAGTGCTGTTTCACCTGGTGTCGGGGTCTCTTGTGAACAATGAAAAACTGGGTTTCGGATACCGAATTTATTTCCACGTTTAAACCCCGTTAGAGAACCGTTCGCTTACACCAGTGCGCAGCAACTGGCCGTACGTCCACACGTCTCGCTTTCCTGCATTTCTGCTTGCCTTGCGCTCTGCCATTCAATACTTACATGTGTTCCTACAAACTCGAATGCGAATTATATCGTACTCCAGTACAATAAAGAAACGCTTTCTTTCTTCTTCGTTAGTGTGGCACCCCTGCGTCTCCTGCGCCTTATCTCTCCCCTGTTGTGTCGGATTGCCGTCCCATCGGACTATATATATGAGTTAGCACCTGTGTTAGCGCACACACTTGTGCACTATAATTTCTCCTGCCTGGCTAGTCTGCACTAAGTATAGCCGCCGTAGCGGGAATCTGTTTGAAGAATATATTAAAATTCAGTTGGGGCAATTGAGTTCATGCGCTTTGTGAATAAAAAAATCGTTTCTTTCAGAAAGTTGTTGGATATCAAAAGTACAATCATTTGTATAAGTAATAACGATAATATACCATCACGCCTGATATTCCCCGAAGGGTTAGGCAGAGGTGTACACCCACAGTTCACCGGTATATTTAGGTCCCATGTAATAGGGGGCGAGCCTATTGCCATTAACCGGGCACAAATCCAAACTCCGACCTGCTACTGAGAATTTCATAGAAAAAACACTTTTTGCTCGACCTGGGAATCGAACTATCACTAGGCTAACGAGGCATTTGTATAAGTATCGGCCAATCAACCTATAATACAGTACTATTCAACAATGTCTAAATATATAGCTTGTTAAGTATTGTTTGTTTCACCTGGTCACTTCACACGGTTTATCGATTTCTACAACCATGTTATTGGTGTAATTGGCTCCACCTGTTTGTGTGCATTTACTATAGACAGTAATGATCGGGAATTGCTTTCTAATAGCTACTTTGTAGAGGTGGTTTGTTTATTTTAAAACTGTGACATATGGTGTTTTTTTTTTTGAAGACAATTCAACAGAATCGGTATTTTATAGATTGTTCATGTTCTAATACCTGATAGTAATGCTATTCTCCAGACATATTTCGATCACGGCGGTCAATCTCAATGGAGACTAGCCGAGTATGCAGGAGATGTTATAGTGCACAAGTATGTGCACAAACACAATTGCACTGCCTCTTTCCTCAACCGCAAGACAAGATACTTTTACCTGCTTTCCTAAACACGGGATGTTAAACCACTAACTTTGAATTACTGGGCTGCTACTGCGAAATTTCTAATGGAAAAACCCGAAAATATTTTTTGCCCGAACTGGTAGTCGAACCTATAACCCCAGGCTTGCGACCACAAAACCAAAGGGGCAGTTACCCAGTTAGTTAGGGGTCTAAGAGCCTGTCCAGATGAGGCGTTGTACGCGCGAGTCCACTCGCGCGTAGGCCCTCGTTACTTGAGGTAACGCGCGAGAGCATCTGGACGGGATGTATGTAGCTCTAGTATCTCGAGTACGCGCGAGTGTCTATAAACGTAATGTCTATATCGTAAACGCCTTATCTGTAGTACGATTCTCTAAAATGCAAACTCGAAAACGAGTCTCACTAAAGTGATCGAGTGAACTTGTCATTGGTTTATATTCGTTCGCCGTGGTGACGTCACCACGGCGAACGAATACTAAGCCAATGACAAGTTGGTTCGTTATCGAAGTGAGACTCGTTTTCGAGCTTGCATTTTAGAGAATCGCACAGCAGGACAGGCTCTAACACCTAATGAATATTTTAATCATAGCAGACATTAATTTGAAAACATACCTATAGTAAGAACCATATACTACCTTATAGTATATGGTTCTTAGTTCTATAGTAATACATACTCGTATGTACCTTCCTCATATTCTAGCAAATAAACGATTTAATTTGAATATTTGCTAACAAATTTCCCTAACAAATTCAAGCTTTAAAAATAAAATGTCAATCGCGATCGTGAATAAAAAAACGCACGTATTCATTAATAATTCCTATTCCGTGTTTTCCCCTGCATTCCCGGGATACGCCATATTAAATAACAACACTAGCTGCCATTTATATTGGTTTTTCGCTTTGATGCCGGGATGTGTAGCGTATGTTTTTTTAGGGACCCGCAGCTGTAGTAGCAAAAACGGAACGTTTATGATATGATTTGTTAGTCATAAAAATAATGTAAACAACAAATATAGAAGGTGGTAGGAAGAGATAGTTATGTTGTTAGGGAGAATGTACATAATATTACTAAGTGCCTTTTCAGGTTTTTTTATTGGCGCTTAGTTAGTACCATGTAGATACCTAAATGTTTGCGTACAAGATAAGGAAATATGAAGGACTCATATTTGACCGTACAGTTCATCATCGGGTTCAGTAGACTCGTACAGTGCCCTCTTTCATACTCCAGTATGAAAGGGATACGTAATGAATTGAAAAGTTGATCATCATCTTCCTGCCCTTATCCCATTTTATTTGGGGTCGGCGCAACATGTTTTCTTCTTCCATGCCAACCTGTCAACCGTCATACTATCACTGACTCCCTTCTCTTTCATATCATTCTTCACACAATCCATCCATCTTTTCTTTGGCCTCCCTCTTCCTCTACATCCATCCACATTTACATTCATAACTTTTTGGGTCACATGCGTCTCATCCCTCCTCTTCACATGTCCATACCAAGACAAACGGTTCCCTTTCAACTTTTCTGTCACTGGCGCTACTTTCAAACTTCCTCTAATATACTCATTCCTTACCTTATCCATTCTGGTCACACCACACATCCATCTCAACATTCTCATCTCCGCAACATGCAATCTTTGTTCATCCGTCTTCTTCACGGCCCAACATTCCGATCCATACAGTACGACAGGTCTTATCACAGATTTGTAAATTTTCCCCTTCAACTTGAGAGGCATCTGCGGATCGCAAGTTACTCTAGTGACCTGTCGCCATTTCATCCACCCTTAGTTGATCCGATGCGTTACGTCGCGGTCTACTCCGCCATCTCCTTGGACAAGCGACCCAAGGTACCGGAAGTCGGAGCAGGCTGGTATGGGCGTTCTGGCGAAAGATATTGGCACAGGACTAGAGAGACCGCCAAAGTCGCAGAACAAGTATTCGGTCTTAGTTCTGCTTAACCTCAGACCAACACTCTCCAGTCTTTGCCACCAAACCTCCAATCTGCTCTGGACCTCTGGGCCACTCTCAGCAACCAGCACAATGTCATCGGCAAACAGCATGCACCAGGAAGCCTCTTCCTGGATATCAAACGTCAAAGCGTCCATTATTACCAGGAAGAGGTAAGGGCTGAGGGCCGACCCCTGATGCAAGCCGACAGCCACATTGAAGTCGCCAGTAGTCCCCACTGTAGACCGGACTTGTGTACTGCATCGACTATACATTGCTCGGATCAACTGCACATACTTCCCAGGCACACCTTTCTCCTTAAGGGCCCACCACAAAACCTCACGAGGCACCCGGTCATATGCCTTTTCGAGGTCAACGAACACCATGTGGAAGTTTTTACGCGCATTTCTGTATTTTTCGCACAGTTGGCGAATGGCGAAAATGGCATCCGTTGTACCCCGACCTGGCATAAAACCGAATTGGTTTTGTGAAATCTCACTCTCTTCTCTCAGCCGCCTTTCAATAACTTTCTCCCAAGCTTTCATACTGTGTGACATTAGCTTTATTCCTCTATAGTTGTTGCACTCCAGCACATCACCCTTGTTTTTAAAGATGGGCACCAGCAAACTGTTGCACCATTCATCAGGTATGGCCTCTTCCAGCAACAACTTATTGAAGAATAAAGCCAACCACGCCCATCCATCAACCCGTAGTATCTTCCACACTTCAACTGGTATACCATCTGGACCTATTGCCTTACCATTCTTCATTCCACTTACTGCTACTCTCACTTCATCCATACTTACCATTCTCACTAACCCTTCATTTATTGGTTTATTCTCAAGCACACCACTCCAGTCATTTTCCTCATTCATCAGTCTTTCAAAATAACCCTTCCACCTATCCCTAATTTTTTCATCATCCGAAAGAACCATTCCCGCCTCATCTCTGATACACTTTATTTGACAAACATCATATTTGACAACAACGAATTGAAAAGTTGATACGCAATACAAAATCTCTTTGTTACTCTAGGATACTTTTGAAGTTTGCTTAATTTTAAAGTCTATGCAGACCATGTCGGGGCAGAAGCTAGCTCAACTATAACCTTTTTATAGTTTTCGAAAGTCAAATTTGATGGCACATGAAGTAGAAAATTCAACGTATTTACCATGAAATGTGTGCAGTCTTTTGGGCACATTTCCAGTTGACTTGTTTTATTTTCTTACTAGCGGGCCCGGCAGACGTTGTCCTGCCCTGAAAGTCGGTACAAAAACCCAGTTCCAGCCTACTCTACCCCACCTACCTACCTACTTACCCTACCCCTACATACCTACCCTACCTACCTACCTATCTACGTACCCTACCCCTACATACCTACCCTACCTAACTACCTACCTACCCTACCCCTACATACCTACCCTACCTACCTACCTACCTACCTACCCTACCTACCTACTTACCTACCCTACCCCTACATACCTACCCTACCTATCTACCTACCTACCCTACCCCTACATACCTACCCTACCTACCTACCTACCCTACCCCTACATACCTACCTACCTACCTACCTACCCTACCCCTACATACCTACCCTACCCACCAACGGGATAAAAAGTATCACATGATGTCTTCAAAAAAAAATTAAGTTGTGGCTTAAAGGCCTCAGCATCCAGGCCATAAGCTCAAAAAAAAAAATATGTGTTACACTATTTGACAGGATTGGACAACAAATGTTTGACATGTAATAAACAAATCAGCATCTATTGAAATGATTAATTATTTATTACACATATCGAGTTTTCATTGTTTTTAAGATGTATTCTGCTATTCGGGACGGAAACAAATCCAACAAATCAAAAACCATGGCAATCCGTCCAGCCGTTCTCTAGTTATAAGTGTTGTAACAAACACGACTTTCTTTTATATATATAGATTTATTAAGTCTGTTAATAATGGACATATAACTATTAATATACATAATCAATTCTTTACTAAAATCCCTTTATCAAACCCTACAAACGAAGTAACACCCTACTTCACCTATGAACGAAATTTTGTTCCCGCCATCTTCTCATATCATAAAAAGATATTCTGCAACGTTATTATATTAGAGCTCGCGGCGAACGCAAGCGACAGTGTTGTAAGCCTTACTGGATAATCTCAGCGGTGACTGGATGCTGGAGCCCGAGGATTTGCAGATAATTCACTTTGTACTCGAACACCTTGCGGGAAAATTCAAGGGTTTTGTTGAAGAATAGAAAAGGTAACCATTTGCAAAAGTCATTTTATTTGGGAGGAATGTTAATTGGATGTTATTGAGGGTGGTGTTGAGTGCTTTATACGATGTTGTTTTGTTTTGGGCAATAAGCAATTAATTTCGATGCAATTTTGTAAATAGGATAAGAATATGGATACTTGTTAGTTTATGCTCAATTGTATCCCTCATTAAACTAGGTAGGTAAGTGAAACAGGCGAGACAGAAAAATACAGATGCACATCTAATTAGATATTTCATATAATTATGTTTTTTTTTTTCCGGCGGACACTGTTATGGTTGATAAATTGTTATCAAAACACAGTTAGCTGACACGGTAATCAATACAATTTCTTTTTCAGTTTGAGCAGGTAAAAAACACCCTATTTGCTTTTCAGATCAGAAGAAATATTTATCTCTATTTGACGTGATTTTTTTTTCCGCGCACGGCATTTCAACATTGAACCAGGCAAACATTGAAAATCCAGTACGCGGAAAGAGAATACACGTTTTAAAACCGCCCGTGTAAACAAACGCTAATAGTTTGGTATTTTAACACCATTCGCTTATTATTGGCAGTATAACCGTGGAATAAACTTATCCTATCTAATTTATATTCCATAAACCTACCCCTCCTTCCTTCGGCCCTCGTTAACTAGTATCTTATTAATTGCGCTTGCACCTGTGTCTATCAAACCCGTTCTCAGTGTTAAACACACACATAAGTTACCATCACGCCTGCATTCCACAAGGGTTAGGCAGAGGTGTTACAATGTACACCTACAGTTCGCCAGTATGTTTAGGTCCTATGTAATAGGGGGCGAGCCTATTGCCATTAACCGGGCGCAAATCTTAACTCCGAGCAGCCCAAAACCCAAAAACACTTTTTGCTTGACATCGAACCCAAAACCACTAGGCTAACAAGGCAATTCTCAGTGTCAAAATGAGGTCTTAATTCTTCTAGGTTGATGAAAAAGGGTCGCGGTGGAACAGTGGTTAAGGCGCTCTCCTCAAATGCATGGGGTTGCAGGTTCGAAGTTTAGGTATTAATGTGACTCTTTCAATTCATGTATGTACTTTCTTAGTTTGCCTTTGCCTTACAGTGGGACAGTAATAGCCTGGTATTTAATAAAAAAAAAAAACCATCACGCCTGTATTCCTGGTATTTAATAATCTTTCCTACCTCGACAATTGAGGACTCTATTCGAGGACTACCTTGTTAGCCAAGTTGTCCCAAGCCCAATTGCTAAGTTAGAGGTCTTGGGTTCGATTCCCAGGTCAAGCAAAGTGTTATTGGATTTTTTTATGAAATTCTCAGTAGCAGCCCGGAATTAGGATTTCCCGGCTTTAATGGCAACAGGCTTGCCTCTTACTACATGGGACCTAAACATATGTGAACCGTGGATGTACATTGGTACACCTCTACCTAACCCTTCTGGGAATACAGGCGTGATGGTATGTAAGTTATTATCCTTTTACAGACAAACTGTTAATACATTAACTTTCCTATAATCCGCTTCCGTAGTTAAACGTCCATTATATGGTCACTAATCATTAGTTATGCACGAAATGGCGATAACATTGTTCTTTACGACCACTTATAGAAGTTCATTTGAAGACAGTTCTGTCTGGATTTAGGGCTGCCAGTTGTCCGGTTTTATCAACAAGAATAGTCACTTAGAGCGTCGCTATTTTAAAAATAGGTGAGAAATGTTTCAGGTATTTTTGTATTGTGATTTTGTATTGATGAGTAGTTTCTGCCCTCGATTTCGTTTGTATGTCTTTTTACCCTAGATAAGTGAAGTCTTTGGTTACTGCTCCGCTTTTATGGATCGTAGCGCGATGCTATGTAGCCTATACTATTCCTCACGAATCACAATTACACAATACAAAATTTATTTAAATCTAGCTTTTGTCCGCGACTTCGTCCGCGTGGATTAATAGTTTCCGTTTCCGGGGGATTTCCGGGATGAAAACTATCCTATGTCCTTTCTCGGGTCCCAGACTATATCTGTACCAAATTTCATTGAAATCGGTTCAGTGGTTTAGGCGTGAAGAAGAGACAGACAGACAGAGTTACTTTCGCATTTATAATATTAGTAAGGATAATATTAGTAAGGATTAATTTATTTGATCATAAATTTAATATTTTTTTCCAATTCGACTGGGAGTTCCAGGGACTACTAGTACATTTAAACATACACACAAAATTTTTTTTAGCTTTATTTAATTAATCTGCAGCAGCTGTGGAGCAATTATTTTTGTATATCCCCAATCTGCCCTTAGCGAGCTTGGTGGTAAATGCCTTCTCTGATATTAATATTTTTCTTGTTTACAATTTACATTTGTTATGTGTCAAAAAATACAATTTTCTTACTCTATTTATTTTTTCTTCAAGAACTATTTTGTACTTAGTTATTGAAGAAAAAAATAGTAGAGAAAAAAATAATGTTTATATATCGCAGGTTTTGGGAAAAAGCGCCAATTTAAATGCTTTATAACTTGAAAAAGTTGCACTCAACCCTACTGTCAGAGGTAGCTCGTATAACAGAGGTTATTACCGGCAGATGGCGCCACCATCACCCGGGCACGGGTTGATAACACCGACAGTTCGCAAGGCGGTTCGCACCTCGATAACTACCTATATTTCCAGCTGAAGATCTTCTAGATTATCTAGATTGAAGATTTTTCAAGTTGTCTAGGATTATGGATTCTAGAATCTAAGTATAATAGTTATGGTATTTGAGTTTAAGTGAGATGCGATTATGACTAGCTTCTGACACGTTTTCTTTTTGTTACGTCCTTCGTTGCTGCTCCGCTCCTATGAGTCGTAGCGTGATGGTATATAGCCCATGCATATATTTCCTCATGAATCCGGTTGTTAATACGGAAACATTTTTTTTTCTAATATGGCTGGGAGTTTCATAGGTTAGCGTTTAAACAAACACACAAACAACCAATAAAACCTTTGCGTTTTGTGAAACTTTTGCGTCTACACGATGTGAACTTATTTGATGACATGTCGCAAGCAGCGTTGTTGTGTTCCAGTTAGAAGGGCACGGGTGCCGGTATAATTACAGGCACATGACACATTTCAACTTTGTCTTTGGGTTGGCAACGCATGAGCACTTAAAATCAGATGAGCCGTCAACTTGTTTGCCATCCAAATACATAAAAAGAAAAATGTTTTTGGCTAGAGTCCACTAGGGGAGAATATTCAGAAAATAATCCAATCTCCATACTTACTAAATTCCAGAACTGGACCGCTTCAGTACACTCCATATCGGGACCTTATGAAATATTCAAATTGTATCGCCACCTAACAATATAAACTATTAGGGTCACTCGTATCTAGCCGAACATTCGGTTTAACGGCCACTTTACGGTACAATTAACTTTGTTTATGGCAGCCCTGGCCCCACACAGGTATACTTGAATTAATTTTATTTTTAAGGATATATGTATGGAGGATAATGTTGCTGTGAGGTTTGAGATGTAACAGCTTTTGATAAAGAGCAGGCATGGGATTATTGTAGGATTTAATAAAGTAGGCTGGAAGGTATGGTTACAATTTTTTTTATCGTGGATTTTGAACATGACTCTGGATCCCCCAGCGTTTGAATAACCGTCATTTTATAATTACTATTATTGCCTGTGCGGTGTTTCTCCGCAGACCATGACCCACCTTTTATCTTGTGCCGCATGCCCTGTCACCCGCACACGTGAGGACCTAATGACTGCCTCGGCGGATGGTGTTGCCGTGGCCAAATTTTGGGTCAAATATAGTACCTATTTAAAAAATACCATCACCATCACGCCTGTATTCCCCGAAAGGTTAGGCAGAGGTGTACCAATGTACACCCACAGTTCGCCGGTATATTTAGGTCCCATGTAATAGGGGGCGAGCCTATTGCCATTAACCGGGCACAAATCCAAACTCCGAGCTGCTACTGAGAATTTCATAGAAAAACCCAATAACACTTTTTGCTCGACCTGGGAATCGAACCCGAGACCCCTTGCACAGCAGTCGCACTTGCGACCACGAGACCAACGGGGCAGTTAAAAACAAAAAAACTAAAAAAAAAATATCTTATTTAATTATTTACATTCAATTATTTGCCATCGATACGCTATGAAGAAGAATTATTATAACTAGCCCGTACTGTCCCACTGCTTCACAAAAGCCTCCCTCCATTCCTTCCATCTATTAATTTATTTATTATTTATAAAATCCACAGCTCTTTGTAATTTTAATTTAAAGTATATAAACTAGTCTTACAGCCAATTACTGATTTACAATTTAATAACTATTAGTCCGGTCAAATTAGCATTATTCTACAATACATGCAACAGAAATAAACATGCAATGTGAAGTGAACTG
Source organism: Caradrina clavipalpis (assembly GCA_932526535.1). NCBI lineage: Eukaryota > Metazoa > Arthropoda > Insecta > Lepidoptera > Noctuidae > Caradrina > Caradrina clavipalpis. The sequence goes on along the minus strand of OW052104.1, from coordinate 14,367,062 downwards.
CTAGTACCAACTAAGCATTGCTAAGTGTACAGTGTGAGTGAGGTGAGGTGAGATCGAGATTTTGCTCCACGTCTTGCTAATTCCCAAGAAAACCAACCAAGACGTCCCTCCATCTCCTTACTGGTCTGCCGCGTCCTCAATCCTTTGCCTCATCATTACTTTCATGTTTTAGTACTTTTATAACTAGCTAGCGAACCGGCTGTGTACGGGTGCAAATTTTCGATACTTCTGATCCATTTTCCAAAAAAAAAAGTTTATAAACCTTGCCTACGAACGAACGCAAAAAAAAAGATCAGCCAAATCAGTCCACTCGTTCTCGTGTTTTGCGCTTAGCAACACAGTCAGCCATTCATTTTTATTTATATAGATAGATAATAATATGCAAAAGTGCGATGGCTCGATTTATTTCACTTGGAAAAGTAATACTAGCACAGTATATAGGTATATAGCCCATCACGCCTGTATTCCCCGAAGGGTTAGGCAGAGGTGTAACAATGTACACCCACAGTTCGCCAGTATATTTAGGTCCCATGTAATAGGGGGCGAGCCTTTTGCCATTAACCGGGCACAAATCCAAACTCCGAGCTGCTACTGAGAATTTCATAGAAAACCCAATAACACTAATTGCTCGAAACTAACCAACATACTAACTAAGAACTTTTAATTTTGTCTCTGTGTGATGAATGCAATGAGGCGCAACGTATCCTGTAAGATGCTGTAAAGAGCTTAACATTAGCTGGGCCCTATATCTGTTCTACGAATTACTAGACTGCTTTAAATTCAAGGCTCCTGCTCAACACACTCGCCTTAAGTGCCGTGAAACACATAAACAATTACATTTACATTTTAACGTCCATACTGAGCGAAAGCCTAGACTATACTTATTAGGCTTGACCTTATTTCAGAATTGTATAACTGTGTATTTATTGAAAATTGTATTCTGAAGCGTGACTTTATTAGTTAATTAACATGAGATTGATGTCCAACCGTTCCCTATGGGTTGGTTGCTCTGGGATTCAGCAGTCATATAGCTTATGTTGTCACGCCGTTTATTTCCCAATGGAAATTTGTTTTAACAGCTATGTTCAAGCCACACACTAAAAGAGACCCTGTTGATATTGTATCCAGGATTTTGTATATACCTAATTGAAAAAAGTTTCTGTGGACTTTCTTGCTCGTTCTTCTCCAGAGAGGTCTCTATGGAGAAGAACGATTAAGAAACTCCATGGACACTTTACCTACGTTTTAGAACGGGTAAATAGCTTCAACTTTATGACTAACTGACCGACTATGCGACTCCTTGACAATTAGAAAGTGCCTGTAAATGTTCTAATTGAAATAAATGCTTTGACTGTGACTTTGACATTGATCTTTGACTTCCAAAAATGATAAATGTTGTAGAAAAGTAGGGTTGATAGAAAAAATAAAACAAGAAAATAATTTCACATGTTTAATGAACAATATTTTCAAATAATTTGTTTTTGTATTGTTCAAAATTGTATATGTATAATATATAGAACGCTATATAATAACATCAAAGCCCTGTTTACTCACTGTGAAAGCCTTATACCTACGTCATTGCTCGTGAGTGTTCCAAGTCAGACACAGTGGTCTCACCGTGTCGGGAGACTTCGAGTTACATTCAAAATTTCATACTTGATGACACGGAGTTGAACACTGTGTCTCATTTGGAAAACGTTATTGGTATACCATCAGTATTTTACAAAATGGAAATAATAAACAGCTTAAGGATTAGGTGCTTTTAAATGGTTACTGATTTAATTCATAGGTTATTCGTACCTTCACACAAGCTTTAACGTACTGTATTACGGTAATTAATTACCTTTTAAAGGTTTTTAGTACCCTTTATTGATAGAGACATTGAAATTTTATTATTAAGTACAATATTTTTATGTGTTTAAACAATTTATTTTGGACTCAAAACTTTTTCTCACTCCAGAGATAACAAAAAAAAAAATACAATATAGCATAAATTGTATGTTTATACAATTTTGAAAAACATTGTTTAACATTATACAAATTTGAATAACAAAAGAATTTAACATTTTGTGGGCTATTTATTATACAAATTTCAGTTATAAACATGACAGCAAAGTATAGGTACTAATTTTCATTTCACAATTTTACTTAGTTTTTAAGTGCAAAACTCAAACTTACAACAAGTCTTAAATGAAAAACCTCGCAACATCGAGTAGGCTTTAAGAATTAAGTACAAAACGTTTTTTTTTCGTCCATGGTCCTCTAAATCCGCTTTAAAAATTTATTTACATATATATTTAGCATAAAGTAGTAGGGAATAAGGCTACACGCTAGGTGTTCGAAATAATGGTGCCAGCAGTGCGATTCTCTAAGCTCCACTTCGTAATTCGAAAATTGAATCCGCAGTGAGATAACAAAATGGTATTCTGTTAATCACGATCACGCCGGTGACGTCACCACACAACTAAGGTGAAGTGGGTTCGTTATCGAAGTGAGCGCGTTCACCTTAGTGAGACTCGTTTTCGAGTTTGCATTTTAGAGAGTCGCACTACAGTTTCGAGATTGGACGGAGATCGTGAAAGCTTGGGGGTCTGCCATAAACAGTGTGTAATGGCTCATTTTTCTCTTACATGCTGTTATCGATCGTGGTATCACGCTTGTAAATACAGTTTGACTTTTAAATGGAGAATTATAGCTTGACTTCGTTTTAAGAGGTTATAAAATAGAGTAGTTACCAGTGGAGTTATTGCCGAAAGTACTGAATGTTATCTTGAAAACTAAAGTATCCCGGACTAGCAACGGAATTAATTTAACAGTTAACAAAAGGTGTCGTTCAAATATACAAGGTTTAGTTTTGTATCCTCGTCTCATTTAAGGAGATAACTATGTGCTAGTGATTCTCAACACGAATTAAGGTTGTGTTTGAATTCGTACTACCATCTCTCCGGTGGCTTTAGGCTGGTGGGGCAATGAACCCGCACGCACACAGTGATACAGTCGTGTGACACTGCCTACCGCAAACGTAACTGATTGTACTGACTGACTAATACTGCCAAATATAAACAAAAAGTAGATATTTATTCATTATTATTGACCAAGTGTCAAGCAATTTTATTTGATAAATCATGCCTGTAATGACAATTTGCTGAAATTTAACAAAAATGCAAATTTGCACCTTGTATTTTTACTTTAAATGAGAAACAAGTTTACCTATTTTAATTAAAACTTGCAGCGCACCAAGCAATTAGCAACTTTACAAACTTAATTATATTAGTTTTAATTATAATACTTTGACCGCCTCGTTAGCCTAGCACTCCCAAACGCGACTTCTACGCCAGAGATTTTGGGTTCGACCCCAGGACAAGCAAAATGTTATTGGGTTTTTCTTTAAAATTCTCAGAAGCAGCTCAGAGTTACGATTTGTGCCCGGTTGATGGCAATAGGCTCGCGCCTATACATGGGACATAAAAACATACCGGCGGACTGTGGGTGTATATAGGTACACCTCTGCCTAACCTTTCGGGGAATACAGGTGTGATGGTATGTAATACCGCGAGCATACTTGCCAACACCAGGTACTATGGAACCATCAATTGCATTTTTTTTCTGGCTCAACATTTCTAGGGCAGTTTATTTTATAAGGCCATGTGACGTCACGCTTGCGTGCGGTGTTGCAAATTGTAGTTTTCAAGATAGCTTGAAAATAAAAACTATTTCTGAAGCGGAAAGACAAGTATCAAGATTTATGGAAGTTGTTTAAAACACTCATTTTACACGTTTGTACATTTTCTTGACCTTTTTTTTTAAATAAGCAGAATTTAATTTAATTTAACAAATAAATGCCTCTTCTTTACAAGACGCTGTAGTAGGAATGAGGTTAGGTGCTGCAGTCATTTATACTTAACAAACATCCTACTTCAAGAAGGGCTTCCATTCAACCTATTGTACTCAACAAACACGGTCGAAAATTCTTCATACGCTACCAACAAAAAAAATTGTCGAAATTTCACGTGACAAAACAGCGACACCTGATAAGCAGGCAGGTAAATATCAAAATTCTCAAACCAAGAACAGTAATTAACATACTCGTTAGTAACATTAATATCCAGTAACATGATTTTACAAAACCTTGTCACGACGCGTCAGGCAGTCCCCTCACTGTCCCCACTGCTAAAGGCCCGCTGGCCAATTTATATGAATTTTAACAACACAGATGATGAATACCCCAAAGTGTAGGCTTGTTAGGTCGGGGTGAGGTCATAAATTATTTCCAAATAGGCTTGTCCGTGTTGCTGACACAGGCTTTGCTATTGTACGTGTGTTGTATAAACACTGGATATAATATAAGGTCAGTTCTCACTGTGTTACTCGAAATATAACTTTATTTACTACACAGAAAGATACATATTTCATTGTGTCAATTTTATTTCATTGTGACAATTTTATTGTGAGAAGGTGCAACGTATTCTGGAAGGTCATAGGGCATCAAAAATCTCACCCGTATCGCTGTCAATGAGACAAGTGCCCAGAAGGCTGGCAGCATTGCCATGTTGTATGGCAATGCTGATTCTTTGGCCCAAGAAAAGGCCACGTGAAAAATATTAACTGTAAATAGTTTGTAATTTAATAATTATTATTTAAGTTAGTTTTTAAAAAATTAAAAATCATTTAACGTATTCTGAATTCAAACAATGAAATGTGTATCTTTTCATGTAGTAAATAAAGTTATATTTTGAGTAGCTGTATTAAAAGGCGCGCTTCGCTTCGTGCCTCGGTTTGGACTGACCCTTTTTTTTTTTTTTTTTTTTTTATACACGGGAAATCATCAAATAACTTCCCCCGCCCTGGGCGGGGCGGGAGGGAGTGTCAGACTTTTACTGACTAAAACCCGTCTATGTTCCTTCATGTGCCCTTTGCGTTCCGGGGGCGCGGTATCTCTTTCGAACAACCCGCAGTTGGACTGACCCTAAAGCCTTACTTTGCACACTATGATAATAACACGGCCGGTCCCCTTTTGTTTCAGCCCATTGTTAGCTAGTTTTGTATAGATTTGTTAAAGTTGGGTCTGTTGCGGATTAAGTTAAATTGTAATGCGAGAATGAAATTGTTACTTGATATAATATTTGCGCATTATAATTGTTTTATTTCTCCTCTATCGCATCTTTATTTAATAGTTTAGTGTTGTAGTGGTGTTTCACTAAAAATACTTAGGCCACCTTATTTTACAGTCGGGTTTAGTTTTGCCTAAATGAACCAATCCACGTCATAACTCCTCCCAATTTTTCAAAGTAATTGTAAAAAAACACGGACTGTTATTATGAAGCGGCCTATTGAATTAGTTAAATATTATTAATTTAGTTGTGTTATTGGGTTGGCTCATTTTGGCAGAACTAAGCTCATTTGATCTTAATGATGTTTATGTTATTTTAAGGGATATTTCAAGGTATTTTTCACGATCTCAATCCTTTTTCAAAACTATGTTTACATTTCGATAGGCTTACTTTCAGACTGACTTTCAGACTATCTAAACGGTACTAAGGCTATGACCTCAATACTAGAAACAGGTCTCAAATTATTGTATTGATCTTCATTTTACTTTCAACTCTTTTTAGTTTTTTTACAGTACACAAAGTAGACATGTAAACAGTACTTTGATTGGAATTAACTCATGTGCAATTGGCCATAAGGCAGTGTTGGTTGCTTGAATTACCATTTCTTCATAGTTTAATAATCGCTTCCCGCCGTCTGTCCCTCTGTATATTAAGAACTTTAAAACTGCGCAACGGATTTTAATGCGATTTTCATCAAGATCATATAGTGATTTGAGATGAAGGTTTATACGTATAGAATATCACGCTACGGCCAACGGGAGCGGAGCAGTAACTAAAGAAGTAACTGAACTCGGGTGACAGTGCACTAGTAAACCATAAGCCTTAGTAACAATTCAGTCATAAGTCTGAAAGCCTGGTTAGTAACAAAACGTAACTAGACAATAAATTAAGGTACAATTTATTAGCTAAACTTTACGTCTTAAATTATATACAAAATACATTTTGTAACGAAACGTCCTGCTATCTAGGTAACATTACAATTTATTGCATTTGATGCGTAAAATAGATTTTATGCGATAAATGTTTGTATATCCGTAACAAATAAGAAATAAATTAATTGATAATTTCGATATGGTACCAATTTTGAGCCAGGACTGTAAATACATACAAGCAGTTTCTGTTGATCTAATGGTACTTAAATAGTTGGATTTGCGATGTTACTTGGGAGATCAGAGATTTAAAACTATAAACATAACATTTTTTTTTTTTTACTGGAACCCTTAAATGGTTTGCGCCATATTTAAATAAATTGCCAAGTATTATGTTGATAATAGTTCAGATGTTAGTGCAAAATGCTTTTTTTTAAACCTTGCCCTATACTGGAAATTTCTACTATATTGGGGGTGCGTTTACCAACGTGTGTATATGGATTGAACCTGCGAGATGCACGGAAGCATCCAATTGCTCAGCTACTACGTTATACGTGTGCTCAAGGTTCCAATATAAACAATTTAAAATATTCTTCTAATTGCACAATAGGTACATATTATTTGATACAATGCTTTTGATCTTCCAAATCATTAATTACTGTTGCAAAGTTTTAAAAAAAACGTTCATACTTTACTTGATATTATCGTTCAAAATGGTTGATACTTCTAATAAAATGACCTTCAACATAAACTACTTGTATCTTTCACAACGCATCCTGGCCCACAAGACATATAAAACCCACACAATATTTTTATTTATATTATAAAACATTAAGGGTCCCCCAATTTAGACATGATTTTCATTTTATTTTATTCAATTCAAGGAAAAATATTTTCTCGTCCGTTGCTAAGCAACATTTAAACAAAAGAAGCCCACTTAACATTTTCTGCTCGTTTTGGAGCGCTGGTACCCTTTCATCGTTACTTTGTATACAGCTCCTCGCATTTCAAGTGTATTCGTATGAATACGCATATCTTTACACTCAATAACAAAAGTGGGAAGGCCTATGGGACGCTTTGCCTGAATTGCTTTGCCCGACATGTTTCCAGGGTTAGAAATGAGGTCGCATGACAACATATCTTCATTCATTTCTGTGTGACTGCAAGTTCATCATCATTAATCTTTATCAATTCGCAATGAAAGGGTTAACTTTGTCGAAATACTGTATTCTATAATAACACTCTCAAGGCGTCAATTATATTCTTGAGTATTAGGCTTATTAAATTTTATTTGTATTTTCAAAACGCCAAAAAAACTCTCAGCCGATTTACTGTATTTTGTTTAATTAAATAATTTCTTTAACACTATCTACGCTTATTATATATACTTTATGCTATTTATATTTATCTATATACATGTAAAACAGGTATATAACACCAAGAATGAAAGAAAGTGCCAATGATATGTGTTGTCTAGTGATTATTTTAACTGTTAAAGATACAAAATTATTAACGCTACTAGTATTTACAGTAAAATTATCGTTAGCTTATTTGAAAAAGGTGAAGCTCGCTTGGGTTTTCAACAAAATATTGATTTTAACTGATATAAAATAATATGAAAATGAGTCCAAACATGGCATGGCAGGGATGGTTGTGGATGGCAAACAAGCCGACGGCCCACCTGATGTTAAATGGTCATCCCGCCTAAGGCATCTGCAATATCAGAAACCTGGCAAATGTGTTGTCATCCCAGAGACAAAGTTGAAATATCTCAAGTGCTTAATTACACCGGCGGCACCCATACCCTTCAACCGAAACACAGCAACGCTGCTTTGCGGCAAAGATAGGTATGGTGTTAGTACTTCCCCGGATGAGCTCCTTCACAAAGAGCTCTACTAGATGGTAGAGAAAATCAAGCGAAATTAAAGTAAACAATTTGATAAGGTATTCTAAACTGCTATAGTTTCATACTATTGTTTGAACTATTCAGAAACTTTGCATTTAAAGGAAATCAAGTTTAATATTTGCATTTTTAGACCTGAACAAGCTTCACCTCTCTCACTAATGGACAGTAAACATACTTCACTATGATTACGAAGTTTCTGGTCATTAACGATGACTACGCGACCAGTATATCTAGACGATCGAGGTCTATGGTTATGCAGAGGAGATAAAATGCCTATTTATACTGGTCGTTGGCTTACATTTATTTTTTTACTAGATTGTGACAGCAGCTATTCTAATATACGTATGTGTTATAAAATGTTAATAAGTGGTGTAAACACTTAGCTATCTTACATCTATCACGGCCCTGAATGCACTTACGAGTAAAAGACTATATCAATGATGATTATTCATATGAATTTTATATAGAATCGTAACTGCTTTCAAAAAGGCTTTTAATGCGACTATTATAACTGACATCGACAGATATTTTCGTTTTATTAATATCGTGTTTTAAGTCTTCCAATTCGAATACTTTAGTTATATCATATTCTTTTGATAGATGCTTGCTATTTCTATCTTCTAGCTCCTCTCTTTCACTCCTGGCACTATTGATGACAAATCTTTCCTCCTCAGCGTTTCTTACCATGCCCTTCTCTCTTTCTTTCTATCTTTGTTAAAAGAAAGAATTTCTTTTAACTTCTCTTTTTCAAAAGCAAGCAAAATTTTAAAAACTTCCTTAGCACTATTGGTCAATATATATTATTAATGTTATGTCGAAGCAGACGATTTCCTTTTCTCCGTCTTATTGTCCCTTAACTTCGTTTCATCCAATGACTCAATCTTATGGTCTCGCAACAGAGGGGTACGAGCATCTGTCTTCTCTTCGTTCACTTTTTCCATGAATCTATCATTTTTGAAGTTCATCACTCTGACAGTGTTATCGCTATCAACAGATTCCTGACGGCTACATGCTTTACTGCCTTCTCTGCTGTTATCAATCTCTTTCTCTTCAGATTTCTCGCTATGATACGCCATGTTGTCGAAACATTGTGTTGGAACTATATTTACGGATTTCATCATTGGTATTGCAATCGCGAGCGCAGGGCTCATGCCTTGAGGGCTGGGTGAAAGACGAGTGGTGACCGAGAGGTCCATTCCCGGCATCAAAGTTGCAACTGTAGGAAATAAAATTGTGAATCAATATTGTTCAACTTTCATTGATGATACACAAATGTTTAAGAAGGTTATCTGAACAATCATGCATATTATGCATGCTTATCTTTTCTGGGAAAATTATACTGTATTTTTTGAGTTACAGATTTAAAAATTGCTAGAGTAACAACGAAACATAGAAAGAAAATAATACAAGAACACAATTTAACACTGACAGACTCTCACAAGACAATAAACTAGTGCTAGGAAAACACGAATACATTAGATTTACAATTTAAAAAGCACAATCACGACACTGTGTTAGTGTAATATTAGTGTCAAGTTATCACTAAAAGTGTACCGATATGACGGGCTGTGAGTTTGATACTTCGATTGTTGTATTGATTGGACTATTAAGTGGTGTTGGTGGAGGTGTGTGGTTGTTGCCTGGAAAAAACACTTATCATCACAATCTAAAACATAAGGGCACGGTCAACGCTGTTCAATTCATAATAATAGACCAGAGAAGCATTCACGGATATTGCAAAAGAAATAACCATATTAATAGAACATTACAAAATCATAAACAATCTACGACAACATCAAGTTTGGAAGCAAAGCAAATAGTTCGGGGTACAAACACAGATATACAAAGTCCCGAACCTTCGTCCCATCGAAGCAAAGGGACCTAGACGGTGGATCCAGTGCTGCTTGAAGATACTGCCGTGTGCAAACATGATAATGACAATGGTAATGATTGATTAGTGACTAAAGATATATTAGCATTCCTGTAAGCTAAATCCGAGTGTGCAGGCGATATAGAAAGCCCATTCGGTTCCAACGGCGTTGTGTGATGCTTTCTAAAGCATGTTTAAATTTTTTCTTTTGCAGTTGTTTGGTGTCGTTTGGATCATAGCCTCTAGCTCGCTACGATCACCATCTGTGGAGGATTACATTGCATAAGCTACTGTTAGTCACGTGACTAGTTTATTAGTATTTATATTTCGAAGTATATTATCAACGACTTTGGAGAAAGCTTCTTAATATATTTATAAAGTTTGCTTTGTTGAGTCGTTTTGGATATTTACTTTATTTATTGGCTTATATTTGAAAATTGAGTCTAAGGGAATTTTAAGTTGATGCCTAATATGTTTTCTGACTAATAATATAAGGGATTTCATTTAATTCAGTTATATCAACGCTGTATTCAGAGATTTATTATAAAATTTTGAGCCCTCAATAGTATTATTTGTTTTATGTAAAATATTTCCAAAGTCATTGATAATATTCTTCTAGCCACATCTAAATCAAACGCACGATAATGCTTAATTAGTCAAGTTAGTATGTAAGTTACCAAATTGTATGGTGTATATATCTCAAGTTCCATTTCACCAGTGAATGTGATAATATGTTCAACTATTTTTGTGAAAAACGCCAATTTGTTCTTATGTCCATCAAATTATTGTTTCTACTTCGTGATTTCAAACATTTATAGTGCTTAAAACTTACTACAAGTGGTTTACGAAGGCATCATTTTACAATAAAATCTGCCTTTAAAGAGAAAAATTTTGAAGAATATCTTACATTTGTTTCGCTATGGATGTTTATTCCACAGTTTTAAGTGTTTTACAACGAAATTGTGAAGCTATGAATAATTTTTATAAAATAAAAGTTCGTGTAGTTATATTGGATGCGAAATTTTATTAACAACTGGTCTCTGAAAGGCATACATTATCATCACAAAACATTTACTAACACGCTGTCAAATTCCATGTCAACTGTGAGGAACTCTCATGTGACATGAGATTTGACAACATCTTAGTTTCACCAGACTTTCAAAAACCGTGTTACACTTACATTTAATCCTCATGCATTTTCGTCATTAGCAATATCATTATTTTATTTATTAAATACACCATTTACTTCTTTTATTATAATTTTATCCACAGCTTCAAATTATAGTGAGATTATTTAAAAAAGTGGCTTATTATACTACTTACCCATGTTAGGTCCTATCATGTCTTTAGGATGGTTGGTTTTGATGGCATTCATTCTTCGGTTTACTACCTGAGGACCCATGCCTGGTGCAAGAGGGTTAGGAGCACCGGGCACTGGGGCACCTGCATCATCAAGATTTTTGTTATAAAAAAAAAAAATGATTATTAGATTGAGAAATGTTGGAGATAAGGTAACAAACAGAACAAAAATATATATAGGGATCGAATTGATTCTCCTGTTTTTGAAATCCGTTTAAAATATTTCATAGACAGCTTGATTGGGAAGACGATAATAGGAAACAACGAGAATTTGTAAAATAAAGGCTCGAGCAGACCGTATGCGTATGCGTTTACGTAACATTACAAGTCAGTGGTACGCATCCGGTCTGATCGAGACTTAAATGTAAGACTCAGGCCATTTAGTACTTATAATGGTAATATTTCCAAATACTTACGCATGGGTGGCCTGGTGGGCTCTACGTTGACGACCCTTCGCCTCTTCTTGGGTAGCTTGGCTCTCGCTTGTGTATGCGAGTAGTACATGGCGAAATTGGATACTATGACTGGCACCGGAAGAGCTATCGTTAGCACCTGTTGAGTTAAGATGAAGAATTGGTTTAGTAGTGAATCTTTATAAGAATTTACAAGTAATTCTTCTATTTTTTCTTTATTGTTAAAAATAATAAAATTAACTATTACGAGGTTTTATAGGGATAAAAATAAGAAGGGTTAAAAGTGGTTTGATTAGTTAGAGAAGGATAAGTTAGTTGCATGAAATGAAATGACAGAAGATGAAGAAAATGTTAGTAATACTTACACCTGCCAACGCGCACAGCGCACCGACAAACATGCCAACATAGGTCTTCGGCGCCATGTCACCGTATCCAACAGTCGTCATGGTCACCAACGCCCACCACAGGCCCAAGGGTATGCTGTTGAAGTCATTGTGAGGATTCGTCTGTATCCTCTCCGCGTAGTACACCAGGCTAGCGAAGATCACAATACCCAGCACGAGGAAAAATACTAGCAACGTCAGCTCCTTCGCCGACGCTCTGAAGGTCTGAATCAAGATCTTGAGACCCGAAGAGTGTCTCGTGAGCTTGAACAGCCTCATAATCCTGATTATGGAGAAGAACTCCAAGATATCCGCGTTTTCGACGTGAGACGCGTACTTCTGAAGAATCAGGTCGATGTAGAAGCTCATCGTTGCTATGTAGTCGATGATGTTGACGGATGATTTGACGAACTCACACTTGTTGGGTGACGAGATGAAACGGACGAGGATCTCTAACGTGAACCACGCGTTACACACACATTCTATATAGAAGAAGGCTACATGGGCGTTTGTTTGCACTTTGTCCAACGCCCAACCTTGCGATTGGTTGGCAGTCGTCACTGTATAGTTTCTAATCACTGGCACTCGCATGTCCGGGTGAGTTTTTAGACAGAACGATATTATTGATACGCATATGAAGAACACTGATATGACGCCGATGATCTGGAAATAAAAACCTGGATTAGTCAGTAATACCGGTAATTGGTAGCGGGGTACCGGGCAAGTACTACTATGACTTTTAAATTCATGTGTACTTTCTAAGTTTATCTTGGATATGTCTGACATCGGTGAAGGAAAACATCGTGTGGAAACCTGGACTTTGTAATATAAGTCTCAAATCGCCAATCCGCCTTGAGCAAGTGTGATGGTCAATGTTCGTGCGTCCTCTGTATGACAAGAGGCCTTTGCCCTGCAGTAGAACAATAATAGGCTGGTATTATTAGACAGACTTCATCGCAAAACCCTTCCAGAAGTTACAGTTAATAAGAAAGAAATATTATCACGCGATCCTATCATCAAACAATTCATTCAACTAGTCATTTACATTTCTGTAGTCATTTAATGGCGAGATCAACATTATTTTTGTAGAGATTAAAATAGCCTTCACAACAGACCATTTGCCCTTCAGCGGGACATAAAAATTTCTACGTTTACATTCTCATGTAAAAAATAATTAAAGTAAATACAGGGTTTTTATTGCTGGAATTAGGGGTGCTTTTATTTACTGAAACACGAACGGTTAACGAGCCAAATGATAGTATTTATACAGAGCGGAGCTTTTTTGCAAATGTTAAAAGGTTGTTTGAGGAAAAAACAAGTACTGTGGAAAGCTTGTACCTACCTCGGTAATGAGATATGTTAATGACAGTACATTACGGAGTTCATGATTGTCTAGGTACAAGTGAGTTTAGCGTTGGGGAAAGAAGGCGAAAATTCGGAGCCTTTTCTTGTCTGCGCCATTTTAAGCTGGCTTTTGTGGCAATGTTTGTACTTTGTTACAATTTGTTGCCATTTTAAACAACAGAAAAATATGTGAAAGTAAAATGTATTACGTATTAGTGTATGGCTCATCTACTTTATGAAAGGAGGAACATCATAACGAAAAATTTTACCATAGATTCAGTACTTGATTAACCCACAAAGTTAACATTTTCGTCGGTTATTAAAAAAATACAGCTGTTCCATACAAAAGGGCACACCTACATGTCTGATCAACTTGTATGAAACATCAGATTTTTAGTAACCTACTAAAAATTACTTCATGATTCTGAAAGTCTATTGATTTCATGGTAAAAGTTTTCGTTACGATGTCCATTCCACCAGTTATTAGAATTTTCATGCCACAAATAAAGTTTTGTCTTTAAAATTCTGATACGTCCTTTCAATTTCGTCGTTCAATACGACTCTCATTCAATCAACTAAATTCATTGTCCTCTCTATACTGTTTTATTTTATGGTCACATGAATTTCTACATTCGAATGAATGTTGAATTTAGAACCATCTGGAATAGCACCCTTTTGGACGATGTTTTCACTGAAAATTCAAGTATCAATGTTTAAAAAACCTAAATTGGGAGAACCAGTGTGGGTTTTGTGCTACAACCCTGAAAGGTCTACATTGGAATATTTAGATTAGCATAAATTTGAATTAAACCGGGTCGTTGGAAGGAGGCTGGTAGATAGCTGCACAATATTTTACACTTCATAAAGCCAAAAGATTCCAGCTTTGAAGAATTCTAAGTACCACTTTAATTTCGAACAGTTGGCCAGATGTTTTGAATTTAATGAGTTTTTAGAAATTTTAGATTGTTGTTTTCATAAAGATGGCTCTAGGGAATCAAAATAATTTGAATTTGAAGTACTTTTATCATCTACTTGAGACGTTGAAGCATTTTCAATAATGTATTTTACTTTATCTATGAACATCTAGTCTAAGTAGAATTGGTTCTTAGAATCCGAAGCGTATTTTTTGGACATTGAGAAGACAAACCGAAATCAAATAAATTACATTACATAAATAAAGCATTTTATACTGCGTGGCCCAGTTCGCGAAGGGCAGAAGAAAATTTTAGAAGCTTCTTTTATTTCCAAAATCCCTCATTAATGATCTGCGGTTTTTTGTAGTTTAGGAGCTACCCATTTTTTTAAACTGACATCAGGTAATAATTTCCCAATTCCTTGAAAAAAACTTCAAATAATTGCAAAACATACCTACATGGGGATATTTTGGAAAGCCCATGAAAAGAGGCTTCTAAAATTTTCTTTTGGACGATGTGAACTGGGTCGTCTTCTATGTAATAACATGAAGGTATTACTGTAACAACAAGAACTGTGTTTAAGTGTCGTGATTGCTCACTGGTTAAGGCGCTCGCCTCTAATGCACGGTTGTGAGTTTGCAACCGGGCACAGGCAAGCACGAATATAACTTTTCCTAATTCTATGTACTTACTAAGTTTGTCTTGGACGTCACTGACATCAATAACCAAATCAGAGGCCCTTGAGGTGGTTTAGAAAGTCTGATACTAGGGTGCGTGAGGTCGTTAGACCTTACTGCCTACACGATAAAGAAGAAGATTACTGTAACATAGATCTCAACATTACCTTGGCAGCATTAGAGCTGTACGGCTCATCGAACAGCGACCACATCTGCGGCTTCAGATGCTGCCACCACGACACCGTCCCCTTCATGTAGTCTTCTTCGAAGCCGAACTTGCGGGCCACCTCTTCGTCGGTCGGCTTCTCCGTGTCCAGATCTAGCCGGTCCAGGACTGCTAGAGTTTCTTGGGTATCCCGATGCTGGGGACAGAAATTATTTTAAGAATCATCATCATCGTCGTATCAGCTGCAAGACGTCTGCAGCTGGACCAAAGTCTCCCCTAAAGATTTCCAATGGAAACGGTTGGTAGTGGCCTGCATTTTAATAATGTTTTGTATAAATCATATTATTTAAATCATATTTAGTCAATCTATCTTGAGCTGTTTCAACGTAGATTGGCGATTTGACTTAATTTGATTTATTGGTATGAAATAGCCATTTTTTTTATATTAACCGATGAAAAAAGTATTTTCTGGAAGGTCTAGAATTATGTATTGAATTAGGTCATGTTTGCCAATTCACCTTGAGCAAACGTGGTGATTAATGTTCGTGCCTTCACTGTAGGTGAAGAGATCTTTGCTCTGGGGTGGGACAATATCAGTTTGGTATTATGATTGTTGGTTCAGTTGAAATCGATACTCATTTAATAATATCGCTTGTCGTTGCAGGAAATACGTAGAAGAGTTTTAAAACTAAAAACTTTGATAAACATATTCTCTTTTCATTATTTTTATTAAGTTTAATTTATTCTACTAAATAACAGGAATTTTCAGAATCGAGAAACAAGAAATAGAAATTGCTTTATTTATATCCACAGATTTATAACGCCGTTTTCTTCCGATTTCGATTGTACCAATACAGCAATCAAGAAAACCAATAAAATCACAATGGTTCCCATTAATTTAATAACGAAAATTGTAGGCAGTGAAGCCAAAATAATTAAAAATAATATCACAAGCCACGGCCCATCCGATTTTAATTTCACATTTAAGTTGAAAACAGAATTAATTGGACAAAGGTTTCGATTTCACAGATATAAAATATGAGGGTACGACCGCAAAAATATTTCGTATTGGGGCATTGGTCGAAATAATACGAAAATATCGGACCCGCAATCATCGGAGCAAAATTTCCCATTTCGCTGGGAATGGAATTGGAATATTTTACTTTTTGCGTTGGTTCCAAAGCGGTGCATTACATTTTTTTACGATTTTATATTATTTCTTTTAAATAATACCAGCATCAACTTTTTCATATTACGTGTGTTTTTTTATATATATTTTTTTATTTATTTAAACTTTATGCAACAAAAAAGTACAAAGCGGGCTTTATATCTCAAGCATTCTCTGCCAGTCAAAGGTTATGAAGAGATAACATGACAGGTGCAATATGTGTTTTGTAAAATATTACTTATGGCCTCAGCAATAACGGGTGTAAACAAAAAAGACATAACAAAGTCGAAAACTGCATGTTCTACTCAACATTACAATCTCTTTTTGTTCTGAACTATGCTTGGGAACCTTTTAGCTCTGGAGATAATTATTGAAGGTCAAAGCTCCAACTACTTTTTCATGCTCAATCTACAATAGTTTGATAGGCTTCATCATCATCATCATCTCAGCCATAGGACGTCCACTGCTGAACATAGGCCTCCCCTTTAGATGTCCACATATACCGGTCGGAAGCGACCTGCATCCAGCGTAGGTAGTTTGATAGGCTTAGTTGTGGAATACTTTCCACATTTTCTACCCATTAATAAAGAAACTGAAGAACTGGTTGATTCTTCACGTGACCAGAGTGGTTTTTTTTTTATAGACGGGAAATCATCAAATAACTTCCCCCGCCCTGTAGGGAAGGAGGAGGGAGGGAGTGAGTGTCAGACTTTTACTGACTAAAACCCGTCTATGTTCCTTCATGTGCCCTTTGCGTTCCGGGGGCGCGGTATCTCTTTCAAACAACCCGCAGCCCCGGCAGGCATCGGCCCTCAGTGGCCCCTTCCAATGACCAGAGGGCTGGCCTTTTCTTTGGCCAAAGAATCAGCATTGCCATACAACGTGGCAATGCTGCCAGCCTTCTGGGCACATGCCCCATTGACAGCGATGCGGATGAGTTTTTTGATGCCCTATGACCTTCCTTTTTTATATTAACTGTACATAGTTTGTAATTTAATTTTTATTTATAAGTTTTCGATTTGGACGCGTACCACGAGGGCTGGTTCGAGGTGGCTCAGGAAAAGAGCAAATGGAAGGAATTGGGGGAGGTCTTTGCCCAGCAGTGGGACAGTACAGGCTAAATAATAAAAAATAATAAAAAAGTTTTGTGTTGAAATAAAGTATTTGTAACGAGATCTATAACAGTTTGATAGGCTTACTTGTGGAATACTTTCCACATTATGCGTAGTTAACATCTATGTGATGGTCTTTTTTCACACCGTATAATCTTCGTCATAATTTTCTACCCATTAATATAAGATCATATTTTTTATTGATATAGTTGGTGCATTCTGTATATGAAGTACCCTTTTTTTTTTAAGACGGGAAATCATCAAATAAATTCCCCCGCCCTGGGCGGGGCGGGAGGGAGTGACAGACTTTTACTGACTAAAACCCATCTATGTTCCTTTCATGTGCCCTTTGTGTTCCGGGGGCGCGGTATCTCTTTCGAACAACCCGCAGCCCCGGCAGATATGAAGTACCCTGGATCCAACACTATGATGCCCTGTGTCGTGAAGTCCAGATAATCCTCTCTACTCTCTCTCTTCTCGTACTCTTAGACACCATCCCGACCCCCATTAACCAAGAAATCTCTTACCCGGTCTGACAACGTTTAAGTACAACAATATAATAGCAAACAACTCCACTTCAATATGCCAATAATGCTATTCATTCCACATAGACAAAAGGGCGTGAATACACGCAAATGTATACAATGCCACAATCACTGTGGCAGTTCTGAATATTTTCCATTGCTGAGGAACGTAATTGGAATATTGTGGTTCAGTGTGTTTTTCTTTTGTTTATATTATAGTAGAGTACTTATGGAAGGTTTTTGTTGTAGGTATGGTTGGATGGTTTAAGGGGTCTGTGTGTTTATGGGTGCTGTACTGGTGCAGTACTGGAGGAGTGCGGTTGTCGGGCTGAACATGGACGATTGTCTTTTTTTTCGAGATGGGTTTGCTCTTGACTTAGGTCTAGGGCAGATGTGACAGAGTCAAAGTCTTTATTCATATAATTGCCGAAGTTAAATCAGCTAATCCATCTAACCATATGTAACAATCAACCTCAACCAACATCAACCGATGCAGCTATTGTAAAAAACAGATAAATTATGTAGAAAAACAACGATTAATTAATAGGCAAAATTATTATTATACGCTCTTCCTCGCTGTTACTTATTTAAAACTAGGTTGTGCTTGCGGCTTTGTCTGCGTAAATGTCGGTTATATCACGCAGGTTGTCTTTTCTTGGGATCAAAAATTACAAACTTCAGATCAAAATCAGATCACTGATTTTGTCGTTAAAGCGTTAGAGACAGACAAAGTGACATGTATAATATTAGTGTTCTTACTTATTTTATTTTTTATGTAGTATGGATTTTGCTGACAGACTATATAATTTATTTAATTTATTTACACCTGAAACTTTGACAGTTCAGTAGTTCATAAGTAGAAGACGTCTTAAAAACGGACATTGAATTTGACGTCCACCCGGACCAACTGGCGCCAAAAGTTAGTATTAGTTATTTACCTATTCAGAACGTGACCGTGGGGATTCTATTTAGCACTAGTTTAATCTATATGACTTAGAGACGGATCAAATCTGCCCATAAACAAGATGTAGTTTAGCAGCCTCATGAAATTTTAGGAGGTAACTATGATTAGTAATTCTCAACACGAATCAATATTAAAGTGATATTTTTTTTTGTATTTGATTTTCGAGTACAAATTAGCCATCATGCTAGTTTAAAAAAATTGGCAGAGGAGGCGATGAACTCATACGCACACAGTGATAATATGTATTCTGAAATACTATTAAACTTAAACAACTAAAAAATCACGTAAATATTTATAAACCATGTATTTTATGTCTTTTAAGACAAACTCCTGAAATTTTACGACTATGCAAAACTGTACCTTATATCCATATTAGATTAGCCCCCATCAAAACCTACCCCACAAATCAGAATATTCATATCGATGCTAGAAACAAGATCAACATTTATTTGCGGAGGCCATTTCACCAGCGCTTCACGTCCGAATGTCATACTAACATATTCGTCACGTACACTGCAGTGCACGATAAACTGCACACTAGGAATACCGTACTCGTCATGTATTTGCACCGCAGTGTAAAATGTCGTCATGGTTCAAAGTGGAAAGTTTTGTTTCGGGGATTTTATTGTTATGCGGAACCCTCGTTTTATGATAGTTTGTGAGAGTGCATTGGGTGCTCGTGTGCTGTGTTTTTGGTCTGGAGTGACTTTTATTTTACTCTGCAGAATTTTGTTAGATCTTATTTCTAGCTTCTTCCTGAAACTACGTGCGCGCGTGTGAAGAAGTTAATTAGATATTTTTTCTTTGAATGTATTCATAAATGTGGTGATGTTGTGTTTTACCATAACACATTAAATCAAAAATAAATTCAAGAATATTAAAGACTTGCAAACACCCGAATTGAACAATATTCAACATTCTTTTAATATTGATATTGCTTTGAACATTATTGTATTTACTGTACTCTGATCTCTTTTAGCTTAAAGTTTTGCTCGATTTTTTTTCCAATATCATTGAATGGCAAACAAACCGACGTCCCATCTGATGTTAAGTGGTCACCACTGCCTATAGACATCGGCATCCATACCCTTACGACCGGAACACAGCAACGCTGCTTTGCAGCAGAAATAGGAATGGTGGTAGTACTTCCCCGGACGACCTCACAAAGATTTCTACTACTACTAAAACTACTTTTCTAGAATCCCAAGATCTGGTTAGTGTTACTCAAATTCACAAGCAATGGGGAATCTGACAGGAATTCTAAAAATATGTTTGACGTGACTTTCAGAATAGCTGCTAGGTCTGATTCACTGGTAGTAATGATGTCAGTATTTGACGTATTCTATCTTGTTTGGCCCAAACTGTTTTTGTATCGTCTATTTTATATGCTTTATTTTATGAGATGTGATATACGGAGAGAGATCGTATGTCAAGCATATGTGATCTTGTATGTTGTTAATGTCAAGTCTAACAAGAATTGCTTTAGCTTCTATAAGATGGAAACTAGTCCCTCTCTTCATTTGTCTCATTTTGGCATTGAATATTTTGTAATCATCAGAGCCAACTCTGCGTCTGTGTTTCCGAACGTAATCAACCCTAGGCTTCTTCTAGGTAAGCTCACTCCATCGTCGATTTTGTCTGACACCTTTGACCTTGAATAGAGTCATGGTCAAAACCAACTCAAATAAAAAAAAAACTGTATTTTTATTCGATGGTAGGTAGTACTTAACCACAGAAATATCTTATATTTGTGTACTTAACTGTGTCTTGGTACATTTCACGAGCGGCCTCACAAATGGATTATCATAACTCCCGGCTATAGCACGTAGGATGCTGTTGGTGTTGCCACGGAATCTGATCGACGTACAACTTTAAAACTATGGGTACGTGTTCTTTAATTTTGTCCGTCACCAATAAAAGTTAGCAATTGTTTATTTTCAGAATTATTAATAAAATACTGTATTATTATTAGAAACATACAAGCATTTTCCTTGCCACAAATTGTTTGGTATCTATTAATTCGGTATTAAAATAATCCAGAAGAGTTCAAAACTCCTAGCAATATCCACGAAGTATGTACTCAATGTTTGTAATGCCTACCTACTGAAACTCTGAGCGTATCATCTGATATGCTCATTAAGGGATCTCAGACTAACCTGTGTATACGTCATCCAGCAACAGGGTTCCACCTGGTTGGCGTCCAGGCCCCAGAACTCCAGCTCCTCCTCGAAGAGTGGCCCGCACACGTCCGTAGGGTAGTGGAGCTTGCCGGTTCTGGAGACAAACACTTGGTTACACTGGAAAAACATAGTTATGGCTTTGTATTAAGACTTCTTTTCCTAGTTGGGCTAAGATGTCTTAGTACTTTATGTAATTTTTGGCAATTTTGTAATGTAAAGTGACTGTACTTTCCATTCATCATCATCGTCATCAGCCTATCGCAGTCCACTGCTGGACATAGATAGGCCTATCTCAAGGCGCGCCACCGAGCCCGATTACTATTATCGTATACAATGTACCAAGGTACCTATATTTTTGCAAAATAACAATTCATTTATTCTTTCATACTTCGTTTTGAACATCAAATAAGAAAAAAAAACAAACTTCTGTACGTACAGTCAGTAAACGTTATGGTTTTGGCGGTCTGCTCAACTACTAGAGGAAAACTATAAAAATACTCTCATATTTTATACCCCATGCGATGGCTAGAAGCTGTTATTTTTTCCTCCTAGATCAACAGGCGAATAAATACAAGTGAAGCGGAAAAACCAGCCCATTTCCAGTAGACAGCGAACATACAGATCGACGGGAAAAATATTATTCCACTACCACAATTACGAGCAGAGTATCCGATTTCCATACATTTTAATAACAAAGGGATTGTTACCGCCAAAGGTTACATATGTACCTTTGATCGCGGATGATGGATGAACATTTTGGACCATTTAATTGGGATGAGGACAAAGGATAATCGCTCTTAAGGGAATGTTTTTTGGTTTTTTTTTGGGTAACGATGGATTATCTGCTGGTGGATTGGCAGTTATTTGTTATGTGTTTTGTAATAACTTTTGGAATTGTTTTGGCCTGGTTACGAGGTCAGGACGCGGAGAGATTATCTCGTAAATGGATTATCAATACTCTGACGGCACGGTGGGCGCAGTGACTGAGGGATTTGCTGCTGCGCTTCGTGTCGCGGGTTCGATTACCGCACGGAGGAAAATATTGGTATAGCCGTAGTATAATTATAGTATAGTAGTTCCGGGTCTGGTTGTTTGTGTATGTGAGTTTATATGTTTGTAAGCGCACCCACGACACAAGAGAAATATCTAGTGTAAGGCAAAGTTTCGAAAAATAATATAGATAAATATCTAAACTTTCTAAATTCTCAGTAGCAGCTCGGAGTTAGGATTTGTGCTCGGTTAATGACAATAGACTCGTCTCCTAAAACATTTAGCATGTGGGTGTACATTGATACACCTCTGCCTAACCCTTTGGGGAATACACGCGTGATGGTATGAATATATATATCTAAACTTTCTCTCCCAGTGTCTAATTCCACGCTGTATTGTATAAAATTCAAATCCGCTAGCAATAACGTACCAATCTCCACAAACGATAAATTCAACAACTTAATCTCAATTCGGAGTTTCAATTCCTTCCTTTTATACATTATAAATGTATTCACACATTTAACAGTACTTTTTTTTTATTTATTCCATCGGTTACCGTAACGAGTTTCGGCAATAAATTCTCTTATAAACCACCCTTTTACGAGATAAAATATTCCTGAAAGTAGTCTTATGTAATGTCGATTGTACAGTCTCGAGCAAAAACATGTATACACTGGGAAATATTTAAAAGCGATTTTCTTCTCTTTTTTTGCGTTTTTCTGTGGGTGTACATTGGTACACCTCTGCCTAACCCTTTTGGGAAGACAGGCGTGATAGTATGTTATGTTTCTCGTGAATGAACGATCGTAATGTTAAAATAAGACCGATTTCATAGTAGTATGAGATCCAAAATATGATATTCGTAACACCATTACATTTTAATCAATCCTTTGGGAGGAAATTGCTTTAGAATGTTGCTAAGTGTATACATATTTATGTTGGTGACTGTACATAATGTATAGATACGCTTTCGAAGTACAGATGTGAACGCTTAAGTTTGGGCGCACCAATTATTTTTACGCTCTTTGCACCTTCGAGATTTGAAAATTGCTGAGCAATTCAAGACGCTTGGAGCTGCAAAGTATTTATAAATAAAATATTGAAGAGTTTAGAATCGTGGATCAGAAGGTCAATTCTACATTCAAAATTTAGTCGCAATATCATCTCTGTGACAGGCAATGTCAAAAAATTTGGGTAAGTTGCAGGCATGACAGATTGAGACTGAGATTAGATTGCGATTGTTCCTAAAAGCTGGAAGAAATGCCATTTTAAAAGGCCCATGTTTAAAATGTGTGTAAAAATCACATACCATCGTTCAACATCACGCCTGTATTGAAGGGTTAGGCAGAGGTGTTCCAATTTACACCCACAGTTCGCCGGTATATTAAGGTTCCATGTAATAGGGGTAAAAATTACAGATACCCTATAATGTATATTAAACTAGCTTCAAATCAAACGGAATACATACTACTCTGTGTAAAAAGTACCGGGAATTCCTAAATTACAGAAAGCGCGGTAAACCTATCGAAATATATTTATTTTCTATATATTGGTAGCTCTGTTCTGAGTTATTGTGGTAACTTTGAGCGCTATATGTCACTCAGTGTAATTACAGCTGCCGTTTTTGTACTTCTTGGTTGTAAGTGTTCTGCGATTTTGTTATGGAAGAATTTTTTGAACAAAAAGAGTGTGCCTTACGTTTTGCGTATGGAACGATTTTTTTGTGCCAAATCACTAAAAATGTTGCAGAAGTCTTAAAGTGATTCGTGTATCTCAAAAACACTGTCATATGAACGGTACAAAGTATTTAAAGAAGGTTGTCAAGTGGTAGTTGATTTGCCTCGTTCTGATCAACCCCCAACAGCTGCAAATGATGAAAACATCATTTTAATCTGGAGTCTGGTACTTGGAAATCGTCGTATGAGTTTTAGACACGATGCTCTAGAGGTTAACGTATCTTTTAAATCCGTTCATAATATTCTGACTGACATTTTGGGCATGAGACGCGTCGCCGCACGATGAGTGCCAAAAGAGCTCAATTTTGACCAAAAAGAGCATCGAAAGCAGGTTGCTGAAGACATGATTTTCCGAGCTTCTATGGACTTCACCTTCATGAATTTCATAGTAACTGCCGACGAGACATGGGTTTATGAGTAGGATAAGCAAACTAGTCAATAGTTTGCAGAATGGCACGATTCGAGTCGATTGAATCTAAAAAAGAAAATTCGCTGAAGGAGGTGAACACCACACCTTAATCAGCTTACAAAAAAAATATGGAGGACTGGTTCAAGCACTGGCGTAGCTGTATCGCAAGCGAAGGGGCCTACATTGAAGGTGACATAATAAGTTTTGACGAATAAATTACTTTTTTGGTTTTATTGAACAATTCCCGGTACTTTTTACACAGAATGTATACCTGCAATTATTAAACGCTACAAAAACATTTAGAACTATTTGTACACTAAATAATATTAAACCTGCTAGGTCACACGGTTAACAAACAAGCCAACACGCAAATTGACTGTGAAATTGGCACAACTATCGGAAACCAATACTTCTAGTTACCGTATTGTCAACACTAGTGGCAACAAAACTCTCGCTGGTCCATTTTAATTGACCGGATTGTATAAAATAATATAGCTAAAAAGAGTGAACTTTTAACTTCAGCGTAGTGGTCCTAAGCGTGACTGCTACGCTAGAGATCTTGAGTTAGATTCCCGGTTCGAACAAAGTGTTGTTGGATTTTTCAGTAGCAGCTCGGAGTTAAGATTTGTGCCCGGTTAATGACAATAGGCTCGTTCCCTATTTTATGGGACCTAAACATACCAGCAAACGGTGGGTATATATTGATACACCACTGCCTACCCCTTCGGGGAATACAGGCGTATATTATGTTATGTTATGAGTAAACTTTTTTTGTACATATAGATATATGATCCCAAGAGATTTTCTCGAGGTGGTGTCGCACCATTGGCGCCCATAGACATTTGCAATACTGATCTAGTCGCTAAACCTTTTAGCGTAACTAAAAGTTTGAGGTTTTTTCTATGTCGACACCCATTGAGAACCCAATCACAGTCAGTTCAGATGAAATACACCACAATTAAAGTTCAAAATATTGTGCGCAAGATTTATCATCAACTTACTCGTAATTACTAAATTGTCAACTCTATAATGTGCTGCTTTAAGTTTACTATCAATAAATCAACAGATTTCTACTCTTATTGCCTCACAAAGCCAAGTCGACATAGAAAATTAGATTCACTGACACTGTAAGTCCTCGATGTTAGTCGTGGCTGCTATAAGTTTATTCACTGGAAGCTGACTTCATTTCCTACCGTCCTTCCACGGTTGATATTTGCTTCCATATTATGTAGCACTTCTCGCTTTTAGATCGGAACTTGGAGGTTTCTTGGCAAGAAAAGCTTTTAAGTCACTTTACCTGTCAATATCAATACGGTGGGAATAAAGTTGGTCTATTTATGTTGTAAGGGTGTTCGAAGACACAGCATGTGTGTATCCGTGAAGTATTGAAAATTTGATTTTACATTTAAAACTATTTTTTTATCGTAATTAAAGTTAGAACTTAAATATTTCTGTCACCAAAAGAATCCCAAGTATAATCTTGACTAAAAAAATATTGCAATAATGGGTAGATAATGTAGTTTTTGACTTTGTTAAGTGTCTTCTTCATCATAATAATCATATCAGCCGCAGGACGTCCACTGCTGGACATAGGCTTCCCCCATAGATTTCCAAAAGGACCGGTTATCTTCATCCTTCCCCTTTTATATTGCTTGCCAGAAGTTTGAATGTAAGAACTTGGGTGAAGTCCTTTGTCCAGCTGTGGGACAGCGTGGTCTAGAGAAACTTTCTACATCATCCCAGTCCAGGTCCTTTGCCTTCTACAATGGCATAATATCCCAAAGTAGCTGTTAGTAATATTAATTTTGTATCAGTTTTGACCAGTGGAATGCAGAAAATGAGGTCAAGCTTTTCGGTTTTTGCTAGTATAACACAAGCGTGACTAATGTGATACCCCAATTTCGTACATTTTTAAGCAAGGTTATCAAAATATAAGCTAGATTTATCACATAAGCAAATATTCTGGGAATTCCTTGTGATATACTAACAAATGTAGACCACATGTGTCACAGCTGTAAAATGTAGACTAAAATGTTCCACAATTACCACATTTACAACTATCAAAATACCCCACAATTCATCGTCAAATCATTTATTTAAATAAGACCATTGAAATGCACTTTTTAACGTCAAATTAGACAAATATAAATACCATCATGTATTCCCCGAAGGGTTTGGCAGAGGTGTACCAATGTACACCCACAGTTCGCCGGTATATTTAGGTCCCATGTAATAGGGGCCGAGCCTATTGCCATTATACGGGAACAAATCCAAACTCTTTAGCTGCTACTGAGAATTTCATAGAAAAATCCACATATATTTTCTATTGTAGTTTGTAGTTTCGTATGGGCAAGAAACTCAGCACATACTCTTTAAAAAAAATACTACAGTAAATGGTACAGTTACATTATTACTTCCACAAAAATATACTAATGTCAAATCGCTCTATCAAAAATAAAAGCCACTCAAAGTACTACAATACGTACTAAGTGCTACAAATTAGAAATGAAAGCAAAATTAATTGTAATATTTAGACACAATATTGTGAATTACAAATGTAGAGGCTCCAAATTCTAAATGAAAACCCCTAAAATATCAAATGTGTGTGTCACAATAACAACTACTATAGGTACCATCACGCCTGTATTCCCCGAAGGGTAAGGCAGAGGTGTACCAATGTACACCCACAGTTCGCCGAATAACAACTACTATTAGTAGTTAACCTTTTTCGCTCACGCAGTTAACGTTTTTCAGTATACAATCATTCGGTACCAAATTGATAAGGGTTATAACTTCGGGAAATTTCGGGAAATTCTGAATTATATCGGGGCAAACCCTTTAATAAGGTTAAGATTGATTAATGTTACTTTATGTTTAGTTGATATTGATTTATAGTCTGTGGTTGATAACCCTTTGTGATTGGCCTAACAAGAGGCGGGAAATAACCGTTTGTTTCAGAGAAATGGTGAGAAGTGATTTTGTTAAGTTTACAGATTCTGTTTTAGGATTGTTTGCCTAATAGGTAAGATAAAGACAAAAATATTGGGTCCATATTTCTTTGATGAGTATTTTAATTCTGTGCCATAATAAAATTATGAGTACCTAAGCATTTTTGTTCCAAATAAGAATATGATCTTTAAAGTACAAAATAATCATATTTTTATTTACCATTCTTCTTGTTTATTGTCGCAAATCCAATATCGTATAAAAATTTGAATGTAGGCAATTCCGAAAAATCATAAAATAATAAAGTTGGAACACAAAACTTTATACATTTTCTTTTACGCACCATAACCACAGCTAGGCTTCTACAAAATGTGCTACGAAAAAATTCTGATGTCGAGCCTTTGGTACCACTGTGCAGGCTGGGCCGACCGCAGGCCCAAATGCTGCGGTTGAAATCCGCGCCCTTGCGGTCTTTCCGAAAATTTTTGGCCCCGAAGGAAGGAAGGTAAGGTAGGCAACCACACAACCTGTAGTTCCAAAAACTACTAAAGAAATTAGGGTTTTTATAAAGGATAGTCTTTATCTACCCAAACATTTTCGAATGTTTTAAATATTTTGGGCAACGTGGGGTCTAAGTCAAAGTCAAATAATTTATTTCAATTAAACCATTAACAGGCGATTTTGTATTTTCAAGGAGTTGGTCAATTAGTCAGAAAGTTGAAGCTAATTGGTCGTATCAATTATTATTTTTTTTTTTAAGACGGGAAATCATCAAATATCTTCCCCCGCCCTGGGCGGGGCGGAAGGGAGTGTCAGACTTTTACTGACTAAAACCCGTCTATGTTCCTTTCATGTGCCCTTTGTGTTCCAGGGGCGCGGTATCTCTTTCGAACAACCCGCAGCCCCGGCAGGCATCGGCTCTCAGTGGCCCCATCCAAGTTTGCTGACATCTCTTTGAGGCGCGCGTGGAACACGAACGCGCCGCGCGCGCGATGTCGACACGGTTGGTCGTATCAATAAGTATGTATCTTAAGAGATGAAACTACATACTTCACGGATACTCTTTTTAATCAAATTTTTATAAAGCCCTCGCTACATTATTCTTGTTGCTCCTTTATGTGAAAACAATATAGATGAAGAGTAATATAAAACAATTAAATGAATAATAAAGATAAAAAGCCGTGGAAGTTAATACATAATTATGTCTAATCCCAACTGACAGCACCCGTTCCCGAACGTAACATGGTCATTCATCCGAATTGCACCAAATATTTCGATCTGTCAAAAATATCTGACTAGGCACAAAATAGAGCCCAACATTGTGACTTTTTCTATTTCAAATGTACTTTCTAAGTTTATCTTGGACATCACTGACATCGGTGGAACATCGTGACGAAACCTGGATTAAATAATTAATGTAATTCTGAAATCGCCAATCCACCTTGAGTAAACGTGTTGATCAATGCCTGTGCCTTCTCTGTATAAGAAGGGGCCTTTATCTTGCAGTGGGACAACGATAGGCTGGTATTATTTCCTTATTTTTTAATTATTATAACATCGCCGGAAAAAAGGAAAGCAGATAAAAAGCTAACGAAAATGAGGAGTTACATTAAAAAAGTATAATCCCCACATTTTTCGTGTAACTTAAGCCGAGATAATTTATTCCAGTCAGCCAAATTTTAAATATTACGCCTTTGTAATAAGATCATTTATCATCACAATCTTTTTCTGCGAGTCCTGGTAAGCTTAAATTCAAGTGGCATAATTCATTACTTATTTTATTTTTTATAATCATCTTGTTATATATCCCTCGGTGACATCAGATTTCATTTACGTCTTTGGTTACTGCTCCGCTCCCTTTGGAATGAAAAACCTCGGACATGAGAGGCGTGTCACAACTCATTGTTGCTAATAATACTTGTAATTTCTGCTCCTAAATTTAAGATTTTTTAATCTTTATTTTGAGGGACTTTTGAACACAATTTATGTTAACCCCATCATAAACTAAACTTAAGATGACCAAGAACAAAAAAAGACTAAATCTAAACAAAAACAGTGCCTTAATTATGAACTAATGTATAAATCAATCTTTGTAATTGATTTTTCTACGTCAATGATAATGGACTAAAATGCATGACAGACGAGCGGTTTAACCACTGTGGCAGACATCATCATCTGCTTAGCCTTTTCCCAACTATGTTGGGGTCGGCTTCCAGTCTAACCGGATGCAGCTGAATACCAGTGTTTTACATGGAGCGACTGCCTATCTGTCCTCCACAATTTTATTCAGTAACTGGGGAACACGATACCTCTTGGTTAGTCTGGTTTTCACTGCGGCAGACATCATGACATATATACACGACTATTCATAACCACAAATAATTGTAGGTACATGTAACCTTACATAATATTTCCCCCTAAAAAACAGTATAGTTCGAAACACGCCGAAATACCTTTTGAACAAAATGTCAAACATTTATATAAAACATATCTTTTGTCTCAAAATGTCAATGCCACTAAACGACCCTGTATATCACGCCCAGAAATCTTATTGCCTATCCCTCCCCCCTCCACCCTAGCCGAAATAAAATGGTGATAATAAGTAATATCACACTTTTTGGGGGCGAAAAAGGACGTAATTTTTCTATTCTTAAGAGGATTGTAGGTTTTCTTTTTATTAAAAAAAGGTCTGTGTTTATTTCATTGGGTTTTATGAGATAAGAAGAAAGTACAGTGAAGTAATTGGGAGTTAGTACTTTATTTAGCAAATGTACTCGCTTTGGGTAGGATGCTACCGTGCCTAATTGTAGTTAATTGCAAGAGTGACTAAACTTATTTTTGTTGTTTTTGTTTCTTGAGGAATTTGTCATGGTTTTGTCGTACTCTTACCGACTAAAACCCTATGGTACCATTATGAGTCAAAGCACCATGAGTTGGTGAGTGGATTGATTCGTGTTGAAAATTGCTAGTAGGTAACTAAGCTATGATGAAATAATGCAAAACAGCATCAACTATTTAATCATAATTTAGTCAATGGATTTAAAGGACTTTTAATCCCGTAAATGGCTTCTTCTTCTTTTTGTATCGATGATACATTTATAATTTAGGCCTCTTTTATTGCTGCATCAGAGGTGATTCAGATCGTCAAGGGTGCAGGTGAATAGACATTGGGAATACTTCAGCATATGGAATATAGTCTAATCAAGAGCTCTGCAACCGCACCGGGTGCCAGATGAGTCTAAGATGCCCATTATGTTTTGCGGCGTACTTAGGTGAGCAATCGATTCAGTACCTTCCAGATATACCACCAGGGGCTAAAATACAAGATCCTCTTACCTGTAATAATTCAGAACCTGTGCGAAGACCCCAGGATGCCTATCGAAGAAGTACTCGTTGAGCACGGGGTCGTAGTTGGCCAGCGCCTCCGTCAGCCGGGAGAGCCTGGTGGCCGGGATCTTCTTCAGCGTCGCCTTGTACGTCTCGTGGCGGATCCCTCCCACGTTGAGGACCACGCGGTTCTCCGCGTCCATGTTGAGGAGGTTCATTTCTGGTGAGGAGGTATGGTTTAGTACAGGTAAGGTCAGCGGTTAGGTCACAAATAAGGTTAGTATTTTTTAAAGAGCTGGTGAATCTGGATTACCATATTAAGTAAAAGTTAAAGTGTAGTTGAACTTGAAGAAGAAAGTATGTTAATAAATTGCGACGATCATATAATTTGCTAAGTTATTCTCGCGACTTAGTCTGCTTGACTGTCGGTTATGTGGGGTGTATTTTTTTTGCGCGGATCTCTATTTTTTTTTCTAATTTAAAAGTAGCCTAAGAAGAAGTTAAGTTACTTCTTATAAGCCATATGCTAGTGATAGTCTCGTCAAAATCTATCCAGTCATTTCGGTGATTAGCCGAGCCAACCAGATAGTTTTTTTTTTAATTTAGTTTTTTGAATACTTGTATTACATTGGTATATGTGTACATATACATTAATTATGCATTCAGTAAAAAAGTGTGATTTTGAGAATATAAACAGTCTCTTCAATTTTATTTATTTGTATGTACTTATAGGATACTGAAAGAAATGTATTAATAGAGAGATAGGAACCACATATCATTCACACTGACAACATTTATTGTTAGAACGTGAGTATGTTAGTCCCACATCGATAGCAATACTTATAAATTTTCTATAAGAATCGCCACATACTATAGACTCTTTCCCACTTATTTTTGATTTCCCAGTATGTATATGTTCGCATTATTGCATGATATTGCGAGTTCGATCTAAAAGAAGTAACTTAAACTTCTTCAATTCATATTTACTTTTTAAGTTTATCTTGGACATCACTAATGTCATCGGTGAAGAAAAACATCGTGAGGAAAACTAGACATAAAATTAAATAAAAGTCCGAAATCGACTATCCGCCTTGAACAGGTGTGGTGATCAATACCTTTTACACATACATACATACATACATAAACTCACGCCTTTTTCCCAATATCAATACCTTTTCTATATCCAAAAGGCATTTACCCAGCAGCGGGACAATAAATAGGCTGGTCAATATTAATATTGCTTCAATTTTCAACAATATTAAACAATTTATTCAAAAGATTGCAAGCATCGCTACGTTTTCCACCGTTCGGGCATGATATTAGATATTTTTTGTGTAGTCTACATAATATTTTTAAGAAAAACATGAGTGTCCTCTTGGTCTATGATTACATCCAGACGTTTTCTATGAATATCATAGTAGATACCAATTGGGAAAAGGGTCGTAGGTACTCAATAAGGTCCCGCTAAAGTGATGTCTAGGATAAAATAAAATATCGCAATGATCTTGTCAATTTCTTCTTGTTGAATGTAAGGAATGAATGAATGTAATTCTCCAGACCGATTCCGGCCGCGGCGGCTAACCTTAATGCAGACTAGCACCATACGCAGGAGATATTATAGTGCACAAGAAGTGTGTGCGCACAGGTGCACTCCCTCTTCCCTAACTCTCATAGCCCGATGGGACGGTAATCCGACACGACCGGAGAGAGATCAGGCG
Source organism: Caradrina clavipalpis (assembly GCA_932526535.1). Lineage (NCBI taxonomy): Eukaryota > Metazoa > Arthropoda > Insecta > Lepidoptera > Noctuidae > Caradrina > Caradrina clavipalpis. The sequence goes on along the minus strand of OW052104.1, from coordinate 14,334,976 downwards.
CAGGACCAACGGCTTTACGTGCTTTCCGAGGCACGGGGGTGTCACATCACCAACTTCCAAACTCCGGGCTGCTACTGAGAAATTCCTAATGGAAAAACCCAATAACACTTTTTGCCCGACCTGGGAATCGAACCCGGGACCCCTTGCTCAGCAGTCGCGCCTGCGACCACGAGACCAACGGGGCAGTTACACCCTTTATGAAAGTAGTTAGTAGATCATTTTATGAATGCTTCCAATTATTATCTGAAGGCCAATTTATTTGACTAATTTTAAATGTTCAAAATAAAGTCGCAATCTCACTTCAGCGACAATCACTGTCGTAAGATTTAAGTAAATTAGAGACATTTTTGACAGATTGAAACTGAGATTAAATTGCCTTCCTGATTGACAATTTTGTCAAAAAACTTACTAGTTGTAATTGCTAATTCTTAAAATTATGTTATTTAGTATTAATATTTGCCATTAATAAGCTAAGAAGAAAAAGATTACACACTTTAAATCAATTAAGAACACATACAACCACAAAGCGACAAAAAATCTACAATAAGCGCTGCCTCTTACTGTTACTTGGCACTCGATGGATCCACATTTTGGAAACGATTTATATTATATTTTCCTGAAAATAAGTAGATAAATGTATCTTTAATTGACCAGATAGCATAACAAATGGCAGGATAATATTATTAGAGAATAATGGGTATATTTCCTTGGCTTCCGTCCATAGTCAATTATGTGGAAAAATCATCCGTCATATTTCTTTCTTTCGTGAAAGAAAATGTTTGGGAAAATCTGTTTAGTGATGTGCCAATAATAGTTTTGTTAGGAAAAAATATTACTGGCTAACAATATCTTTTTTCATTGATGTTGTGGGGGTTAGAGTTTCATAAAAGGACGAATAAGAAAGTGTTTTTGAATGGAGCTTAACAATAGTATCACTTGTCGTGAAATGATTTTCATTATTATTGGGTTTGTATTTTTTGTATTGTGGATTTATTGAGCAGAATAAAAATGGAAGCACTTATCACGCCATTAAATATAGAAATAGTGGCCAAGAGTGAGTAGGACTTACATATTGAAATTCCATGGATCCATGGAGTTAAAAATCAAACGGGGTTTCCATCTGATTTTTAACTTTATTTTATTTGCTTTTATAACAGCCATAAATTTTTACACTCTGTAAAAATTTCAAGTAGATCTACCCATAATGGTTCTGGACATACAGTCCCGTGACAGTGGGACAAACAGACAGACGGACGGATAAGCAAAATGATAGATTATTATAATTATCTATTACTGAAACGAAGACTCTAATTATGCCTTTTTACTCGCACAGCATATCGAGTCATAATAAGTCATTACTTATCATTTTCTATCACTCACTCGATATACTGTCAATGACAACTAACCATTTCAAATATTCATTTTAAATAAGAAATATCATTTCAAATATTTCTTTCTTATTTCTTTGTCTTATTTAATACTCACTGGCGACTACTTCTCTTCCTCTCTCCTCTCGTGGATAGAACAGTTACTGTGGGCTACGGCGACCGACTTTGTCCTCTCCTCGACATCACCTCTATGTAATCATCTTCTAGCGCGCTAAATATCCCCTGCGGAGGCATCTCTGGGTGAGGGAATCCTGGGGACAAAGGTATAAATTAGACAATGAGGAACAGAAATAAATTTTTAATAATGTAGTTCACATTTTTGTGGTAGAATTTTTATAAACGGACTAGATATACATTTTAACAATTTTATATTAGTAAGTACAGAGACTTAGGCAATCTATAATTAACACTATAAAAACAATATCATAAAGAGGTAAAATTGTATGTTTGTTTGCAAGAGGTTATCTCTGGAAGTAGTTGTCCCATTATAAAAACTCATTCACTGATAGAACACACACACAATCACACTGCTACACTACCATGTTATAACATAATGTTATAGTTTGCTTTTGACTCTAGCCTAGGTCGGAGGTAACAGAGACGAAGTTGACGATGGATTGAGCTTACCCAGTAGAAGCCCGTTCACCTGATACACTTATCTTCCACACGTATGAAATCAAGGACAGAAGCTATTTGTAAAATGCCACTTATTCCCAAAAGATAAGGCAGAATTTTAAATAATGTACCTACACACGAGTATATTTACGTCAGATACAATAGCAATGATCTTCATTAAGTTAGCTTGGAAGTCTCATTAATGTGTGGCAAAATATGGCAGGCTTTTGCCACTTTTCGTACGAAAATATTATTTCAGTAATTGGGTTAGGGTTTTCGAGGTTACACGACGTTCACCCCGTTTCAAGACACGTAGGTATGTAGATGTACAGGTATATAACCTACCTATATCTACCTAATGACGCGTTGTGTACTAATATATGACTATGAGTGAAACAGTCATAAATATTTTTGTTGTATTTATGGCTTAGCTTCTGCTCGCGACTTTATTCGGTTGGAATTTAAGTGTGCCATAAAACATATTCTGTGACGCTCGGCAATAGTGTATCTATCAATGAAGGAAATTTAGTAATTGGGGCGGTAATTCCCGAGACTACCGCTTACTTTAAAAAAAAACTTTGAATTTTAGGGTCGGTTCATATCTGACGGAAAATGCGTTGAGCGTATCGTCGCTCTTAGGTAGACGCGCTAACGCATCATCGGTTAGGTGTGAAAGGTTGAATGTTTTATGTATGTATGTATGTATTTGACTGTTTTGGCGTTACGCGACCGATAAAACGCGACGCATTTTCCGTCAGATATGAACCGACCCTTAATCCGCATCAAAAATAATGCAAACACAGACCCCGAAAATGAAATAAAAAAACAAATGAAATAGGGAGAAGATACAACAAAAGTAGCCAGTTTGGCGTAATGCATCACATTAGCATGTCGGTGATGTAGTCACAATAGCATGTCAGTGACGCTAACCCATAAGTAGTAAGTGCCCCTACCAAAACTCCCTCAGCGCTGCTACAGAACTTTTCGCCACAAAAAATAACCCACCAAAACCATTAAGGTAAAAAACACGTAAGTTCTATGTAAGACAGAAACATTTACCAAATTACTGTTCCAAATAACCCCAACCCCAAGAAACCCGCATTATTTACCGCAGCAAAACTAATTCAATTCACCCACGAAAAAATACATAACCAAATTCTTTCTACACCAAATTCCATTTCAGACAAACGTTGATTACGGTTTTACATTAGCGCTCCAACAAAAGCGGAAAGTATTGAATTGTAGCCGCGAGGATTCAACAGCGTTCGGCCCTAAAGCGACCCCGTTACTCAGGTCGATTTTATTTCAGTGGCTTGTAGTATTGATTATACAGTGCGTGGGGTATTTGTGTGTGTGTGTTGTTGAAGTTTTTTGGTGGTAGTGCGGCAAGGACACTGTGGTATGAATGAAGGATGGTATTGAAGAATTGATTGGTAGTGAAGGCTATCTATGTGGTGTTAGAAGATATTATTATGTTTTATAGCCGTTAAGTACGGTTACTGCCCATCATATTTAGTCACTTGGAGGAGACACTGTTGAAGGGACACGACATTTTTTTGGGAAAGTTTTTCTTTGTGTCGCAGAACAGGTATCTACTCGTATTTAAAGTTTCGTTATAACTTTTAAAACTCATTTTCGTGGATACGTAAAAAATGGTGTAACTTTAACCTTCAATATATTTGTAACTAGGTATATCGTTTTCAGGTATGCTCCAGAATAAAACAAGGATTGCAATGATAGAAAGATTAAGTAACATAAGAAGATAGTAATTAGTACTTCCAGAGAATACCTCTGAAAAAAAAAAGACAGTACTTTTCAAATATACTATTATAAGTACAACGAGTAAATAAAAGATAAAAAGCAGAATGAAGACGAAACTAACATGTTCTTTTCATGATTCCGGACTATACATAGAAACCTTCTGGTTATAAAAATAGAGCTCAAAAAATTACCCCCCTATATTTTTCTTACCAAGCATATCATTATATCTGTCTATCCATACTAACTACAGCGTATTAAAAGTTACTTGTGTCACGCAAACCGTTTACGAGTACAAACAAGACGCGATAGTTTAGTTGATGAGATTGTGTGTTTACAAATGTGTTTGTGGGGCTTCAGAACTTAGTGGAAGGCGTTCAAAGCGATTAGAGAGTTTTGCCCCGCATCGTGGCTGTAAGTACAAGGGAAATACAGCGTTTGAATTTGGCTTATTGGTTACTTAGACTAGCTTATGCTTTCGAGTTCGTCTGCATAAATGTCGGATATGTATCCCTTCTAATTATTTTTAAAATAAAAGTAGCCTACGTTACTCTTTTTAACATCAGATGTCTGCCAATAAAAGTTGGAGTCAGAATCTTGAATTTTATTTGTTTGTATAGATGTACCTACGTCATATAAAATAATTCTTATCGATACCTACAACTTGCGAAACAATGGAAAAAAATCTAGATATTCTTTTTAGGAAAATCTATATTTTTCACATTTTTGAAAACATTATTCCTGTTTTCTTTTTGTCTCGTGAAACAGAAAAATGAGTTTTAAATGAAAACTGGCTTCTTTATGGTTTAAGTGATACAGCATATGACTGCCTCATTGGCATAGTGGTCCTATAAGCGCGACTGCTACGCTAGAGGTCTTGGGTTCGATTCCCAGGTCAAGCAAAAAGTGTTATTGGGTTTTTCTATGAAATTCTCGGTAGCAGTTTGGATTTGTGCCCGGTTACTGGCTATAGGCTCGCCCCCTATTACATAAGACCTAAAAGACATACCGGCGAACTATGTGTGTACATTGGTACACCTCTGCCTAACCCTTCGGGAAATAAAGGCGTGATGGTATGTATGTATGTAGCATATGAGGCTTAGTAACAAGATCCCCTTTTAGGTCCAAAACCCTAAAAACCTGCCCATTAAGAAAAACAGCATCCCCTTTTAAAACTTCATCGACCCGTGATGGAAATAAGGATGCAGATAAATTAACAAGAGCTTTAAAGATCCGACGGTTGTTCGCCACTGAAACCCAGATGATTTTTTAACCCTCTCGTGTTTTGTGAAAAACAGCCAATCGTCCCGATTTTTGGGGATCCGCAAGTAAAATGTGAAATGGGGTTCTGTTACTAGTTTACCACTATCTGTCCGTTAGTTACAAGATTGTATTTTTTTACGTAAACTGGTTTATGTTTTAGGTACATCGATCCATGTGTAATTATATTATACATTTATTTTAAAAGATACATGTACTTTTTTGCCCGCTTATTCCATAAGAAACTACCTTTTGGAAGAGGCAACTAGAAACAATTCCGTTTTTTTGTAAATTGGTACAAAAGTATACATAAATGGTATACTTGAAATTAATAATTTGACTTTGGATTATTTTATTTGACTGAATACGTCTTATTATGGTAACTATGGTGTATTATAAAAAATAAGAGATATAAAATATTTTTTGGAGCAAACCTTAATTTTCAAATCTGTCTCACCCTTGCCCACTTCTTAACCCCTTCGTGCTCTGGTCTCACAAAAGGTCCCGGTTTTTTTTACATCCCGGGACAGTTTGATTGAGTTAGTTTTACAAGTGGGCCGGTCCCGACAACCCAAAGACCCGAAGATTAAGCGCCGATAGGGTTAACGTTTTCAATTATAACTTGCTTAATCGTTCAGTTAGCGAAGTTTGATTGTGTTTTTTATTTGGTTAAAGTTAGTGGTTTAGGGAAATTTGTGTGTTGGTGATTTGGAATGATTGAATTAGAAAATTAAGGATTGAAGTGAATTGAGTTTCTGACTAGTTCGTAATGAAATTCTTGAGAGGAATGAGAGGAAAAAATTTGCTTGTTGAACTCAATTAAGATTCCAGTGTCCGTCCGTCCGTCTGTCACTGGGCTGTTTCTTTCGAACCTTAATTAGTAGAGACATAGATATTAGAGAGTGTGCATTCGGACGCTATATATAACAACAAATAATAAAAATAAATGGGCAACTAGATTCGATATTTTAAAATTTTATTTATTTAAAAGTTTATTGTAAATTAAAATAAATGATTTGACTTTCAGAATAATTTGAAAATTTTTAGCCTTGATAAAATGACGTAGGTCTGGCTACTGCCCAAGCAAATACCGGGCTCCTAAATCATGGTAGCAGGGGGAACTGTGGGGTATTAGTCTGTAACAGCCCAACATAATAACCGTCTTTTTCCTTCAGACGGAGGGAAGGGACCCATGAGGATTTCACCACATCTCAATTCATGATAACCTCTCACTTTAAAACTAAACTCGATCTAAAACACGAACCATCATCACATAAAACCATATCAAAACTTTATCCAGCAAACCCACTATAAAATCAGCCACCAGGTCCACTCAGCATCAATGCTCTCTCAATGAGGACCCTTCAAACTTCGATACGAGATCACAGATAATGGGACGTCTTTTAATAAACTCGATGCTTCTGATAACGTACGTACTTGAGGTGGGTGGGAGAAGTAATTTCCTCCGGCGCTTTAGAACGCAGCGAACTGGCAACAGAATTTGGTTCCAGTTGGTTAAGTACCTACTGTTGGAGTGTGGGTGTGGAATGTTAATATGGGGTCGTAGCATTGCTTTTTAGAAGGATGGATTTACCTAATTGGTTTGTAGAATTTGGTTTAAATCGATTGACAAATTGGAAACATAATCTTCACATTGCATCAAAGTCACATTAATTTTTCGTTCAAGGCTGGTGGTGTGATCCTCTTGCACCAGACAAGGTTATTTAAATTGTAATTTAACTTCGTTTTAATGACTAACTGTAAATCTTTGACGCAAGTAGGGCAAGAGGGTCAGTTTAGACTTTGACAGGGCAATGCATCTGTGAAATCTTCTAGTATAGATGGTCCATAGGTGGTCCACTTAACATTAGGTAGTCTGCCAATTTATTCAGCGGAAATACGATAAACTTCTAAAATTTAATAGTGGGTGAGATTTATTTTTTTGTAGTTGTTTAAATTTCATTTTATCTACGATGTGCACATCATTAAACAACCATTTATACACTACTCACCTTTACCACCTTCCTTTTTCACCTTTTACACTATTCAGAGCATTTTGCCAATCATTCTACACGTGCAGCCTGTGGGTCAAGCATACGCAAAAATGTCTTAACACGCTGCGCATTCTGTACAATAATGCTTTTAGGACGCTGATGAGGTTGCCCCGCTATTGCAGCGCTTCGGGAATGTTTGCGGACGCTAACATAGATGGTTTTGCAGCAAATATTCGCAAAAGAGTCGCGTCTCTGATGCGTCGCATTCGGGGCGGCTCCAATAGCTACCTGCAACTGTTTGCATCAAGAATGGCTTTGGACTGCCCAATAATGCGGCACTGGTCCGGATTGCATAATATGGAACACTCTGGACACAAACCTAAATTTAAATTATATTTTAATGTGGAATGTTATGTATATATATTATTTGTAATAATATGTTTAATTGTAATTATAATATACCTAATAAAATTAAATTATGTTATATTGTATGTGTAATGAATGAATGATGTAATGTATTATGTATATGGACTAGTTCCGAAATAAATGATTTTAATTTTAATTTTAATATACTTACAAAAGTACGGAAAAGTATATTTGACCGTTTTACCAACGGAAAAGGATGCCATGTTTTATTTTTAGACTTTTTTTGATGCGTGATCAAGACTTTGTCATGCGGAATTGCCGCGCGTATTCACACGACGGAATATTTAGGCGAAGGGTGGATGTTACATTTGTGAGAAATGTAGAATGTTTTATTGTAGGTTCATATTTAGATAAAAAGAAATCTGAATATAGTCATACCCCAAGGTCATGCTACCTGCCTCTCATGCACGAGACTCGCAACTGAGCACGTAAAAGTACCAATGTGTCTTTACCTATTTCATAATTAATACTTTTTATATTTTCTAAGTTTATCTTGGACATCACTGACATCGGCGAAGGATAACATTGTGAGGAAACTTGGACTTATCCGTACTTACTAGTATTATAAATGCGAAAGTAACTCTGTCTGTCTGTCTGTCTCTTCTTCACGCCTAAACCACTGAACAGATTTCAATGAAATTTAGTACAGATATAGTCTGGGACCCGAGAAAGGACATAGGATAGTTTTCATCCCGGAAATACCCCGGGAACTATTAATCCACGCGGACGAAGTCGCGCGCAAAAGCTAGTATTAATATAAAGCTGAACTAACCAATCCACCTTCTAATTCTGCCCAATCCGAGCAAGGTGATCAATGCTCGTGCCTTCACTGCATGAGAATAAGCCTATTCCTCTAAATTTTCCCCAAACTGGACTGGACTGAATGGACTTTCAGCCAAGCTAAACTGACGAAGGCCTACCGACTTCAGAATCTCAGTCTTAAAGACAAAGACAGAACAGACCTACTACAAGGCACCCTTAACACATCCTGAACATTCCCAAACATCCACACCAACTTATCTAAAACAATCCCTGGTGACCCCAAACTTAGCCCACAGGCTATCAGACACAAATTAGTCAGCAAAACGACAAAATATTGACCTCCATATTGATGGATAGGCTTCCCTCAAGCTTTCGCCAATAAATTGTAAATTAGGAGTATCGTTAATCATGTTCGTTTGAAAGCTTTTTATGGGTTGTTGACGGGAATGCTGGAAAACAGACGGATCGGATGTCAGCTCGGTAATTTTGAGAATCGGGACAGCTTGCGTTGTTGGTTTTGGAACAATAAAAAGTTAATTATCTATACATATTAACATCACGCTTGTATTATCCGAAGGGTCAGGCAGAAGTGTACTAATGTACATCTACTGTTCGCTGGTATGTTTTTCAGTCCGATGTAATAGGGGCGAGCCTATTTGTCAGTAACCGAGCACAAATCCTAACTCCGAGCTGCTACTGGGAATTTCATTGAATAACTCAATAAGACTTTTTGCTCGATCTGGGAATTGAACTCAAGACCCCTAGCGTAGCAGTCGCGCTTAGGACCACAGGACTGCCGAGGCTGTTACCGCGGCCGGCTATAATAGGCTTGTATACATTTATACTTACACGGTATTGAACCCGTAACCTAATGCTAAGGCCTCTCATGCATGTGGTTGCGAGTTGCCACCGGGCCGGTATCACTGGGCCATCACGATTTATCGTTTCAAATAATACTTCTAACTCCTGCCCCTAATTTTAAGTTCAATGTACCTAAACAGGAATCTTTGTAATACATTTTTCCAGGTCAGTGATAATGGACAGAAAAATTAAGGTCAAAAGTTGGAGGGGTGGTGAGGACACTCGGTACTGTACACCGGTGTTAATATGTCGCACTGTCCTACTGTACAATGAGACTGTCATATAAGTATTACTGACTAGCACTTCGCTCGCGACTTTGTCCGTGTGATTTTCGGTACGGATCCCATATTTTTTTGAATATAATGTAGCCTATGGTACTTGCTGATAATGTAGCTTTCCATAGGTGAAGGAACTTTTAAAATCGGTTAAGTATTTTTTGAGTCTAACCCTTACAAACAAAGATACAAAGCTTTTCTTTTTATAATAGTGTCGATAGAAAAGAAATAATATATCGGTCAAACAGTTTTTATTGATTCATTGAAAATAAACAAAATTTCTACAGAAATAGAGCAGAAAATTGAATGACTATATACAAAATTATAAATGCCGCGTGGAATTATATTTTGCATGTTTTCAATTCTAAAATAAAAATAAAAAATATATACCATCACGCCTGTATTCCCCGAAGGGTTAGGCAGTGGTGTACCAATGTACACCCACAGTTCGCCGTTATATTTAGGTCCCATGTAATAGGGGGCGAGCCTATTGCCATTAACCGGGCACAAATCCAAACTCCGAGCTGCTACTGAGAATTTCATAGAAAAACCCGATAACCATTTTTCAATTCTATTCGTGACCAATTAATTCTACTTCCTTCCTATTACTTTTATAAACTCGAAAGTTTGTAAGGATGAATGCATGTTTGTTAGTCTTTCACTTATAAACTGCTGAATTAAATTACCTAAAATTTGGCAAACATATACATACATAGATATTGATCTAGCTTAACACAGGGTAATTCTTGTCCCAATTTGCCATTTTTATTCCTATTTTTCACAACTCACAAAATTAATTTGGTCTCATATTTACTCCGCGCACCCAAGACAGACCTTCAAGTTTTGTCCTGTATATAATGCCAACATCGTGGTTACCAAATGGACACATACAATTTGGACTGTAGTGACCCCAATTAATTATGTACCTAGGTGCTACTTAGTAATTTATTTTTCCCGATATGTGCATAATTTAATAGCACTTGAGTGCTGTAGCGGTTTTGTGCACTTACAATTAATTAACATATTAAGCTTATTCTTAACTGTCGAGCTAATGGATAGAGACCCTTTTTACATTAAGTTTTTACATACAAGCTCCTCCCTTTGACTTCGTCTGCGTGAATTTATAACGGATTCCTATGTTCTTTTTTTAAAATAAAATATATCCTATGTTACTTGATGATAAAGTAGCATTCCATAAGTGAAATAAATTTTAATATCGGTTAAGAAGTTTTTCCGTTTATCCATTACAAACAAAAATACAAATCTTTTATCAAAGTCAAATAATTTATTTCAATTAGTTTATTAAATCTGTTATGGGGGAGGCCTATGTCCAGTAGTGGACGTCCTGCGGCTGATGATGATGATAATGATGCTAAAAGGCACTTTTGTGCGTCAATAACTAGTGCAAAAATTTATAATATTGAATTTAGTTACCCATTCTAAAATGTAGTTTTGTATGGAGAACAATGCGCAAGAATCTCCACAGATACTCTTTAAAAAAAACCTTCTATCTTTATAACATTAGTCTAGGCAAATAAATAAAGTAAGTTCTTGCAATTCACGAGCGCATTATGTGACATTTGAAATATACCTATAAAGCCCCATAATTGACTTGCCTTCGTGAAATGTTACGACTATTCCTATACTAAATATCTACAAATTACCATAATTGTCTTGCTTTCTAGAAATCTTACAATTACCTAATATCTAAAAGAAAATATAAAAAAGAAAATATGTATTTCGGAACCGCTGTTATTTTATTTCAGAATAAATCAATTTAAGAGGCCTGGTAACTACAAATAAAATAACAAAATGTCTACGAAAAAGATGATTGTAACCGACACCCACATAGTGTCTGTGAAAATAATGAAATATTCATGAGCTCAATTATTATATTTGTATTCAATACTGTGTAATCCTATAACATGAAAAAGATTTCTGGACGTACAATAAATGCTTATTTACACGCTGAATCACAATATTATTACTGACATTGGTTTACGAAATCATTGTGAGGAAACCTGCCCCCCTAGCCAAGTCACAAACGATAAACGCAAACGCTGAGTAGGCTTTAATAGATCTTCAACTTTATGTGCTTGGTTTTAAGTTAAAGATCTAATGAAGATTGCATAGCGTTTTCGTTCGTTCCAGTCGCTAACGCTTAGAAATATTTAATAAATTTTCAACTTAAGGCTCTTGGATATTAAGTTGAAAATCTATTGGTACCTACCGAGCATTTACGATTATCGTTTGTGACTTGGCTAGGGGGGCTGGACTTAATATACTTCTATACTAATATTATAAAGAATTAAGGTTTGTAAGGTTGTAAGGGGGTAATCTCCGGATCTACTAAACCGATTTAAAAAATTCTTTTACCCATGGAAAGCCACGTTATTTGTAAGTGTCATGAGCTATATAACATCACACTACGACATACAGGAGGGAAGCAGTAACCAAAGATGTTACTTAACACGGGTTAAAATATTCACGCGGACGAAAATATCCATGGGAAAAAGGCGTGAGTTTTTGTATATATGTCTGTAACACGCTAGAGGGCGCTGACGTAAGTGTTTCATCGCTCTTTCTTTTTTTAAAACATCCAGAGTATTCATTTTAAGGTTAAACCGATTCACCAATTTAACTTAGAATTCTACTCACCCCTTACAGAAAATTTTCAGGCTTAGCAACAAGGGATACAAAAACACGTTCGCCCTATTTTATCCCTATTATAATATTCGTCCTTTATAAAAATGTTCATTGTATTTTAGTACTACAGAATTCGCCTTATTTTTCTCCCCTTAAGAAATACGACGCGCCCTTCCTTTGGAAAATTACCTATTTACTGCGGTTGGTTTATTTATTAATTGGACGATATGTCCAAGAATTTTTTAATAACGACAAGGATATTATACTCTTTTGAAGCGAAAAAAATTTAAATGTTTTTAAAATAACAAAAAAATAACAAAGTGGTGTACAAGAGAAGATATTACGCACACACTCTCATCCTTTTAGATAAATCCCTAATTACATTGTAAAGGATGTTAGCTTTATTTTTTAACCGCTTCGCAAGCATGATTGCTGCGTGTGATTCTGGGTTCTGGGTTCAATTCCCATATCAGGCAAAATGTTATTGGATTTTTCCATTAGGGGATTACTCAGTATATCTCCGTGCCTCGAAAAGTACGGAACCCGTTAGGTCTACGCTTGGTATTTCTCTGGCCGTGCCGAATTGCCGTCCCTTTCAATTATGAGAGTGAGGGGAGAGGCAGTGCATCTGTTTTTGCGCACACACCTTGGCGCTGTAATATCTGCTACTTACTTGGCTTATCCCCATGAAAATTGATTGCCCTGATCGAAATTCGCAAATATTATTATTAGTTTAAACAAATTTATTTATTTATTTATCACAACTACACTACTACTAATACTACTAACATAACAGGAATTCCTAATGCGTTAAATTATAATAAATCAATCAGATTCCTACCTGTGCAGTGTTAATATAATCACAATTTTTAAATTAAAAAGTTTAAGAGAACAAAGGTATTGTTTTACAAAATTGGCTGACGCTATACAATTGTAAAAATATCAACTCAGATAAAGGAATTCACAGAATCACCTAGTTACGTAAAACAATAAAATAGCAAACTGTAATATGAAAGCAATCACAATTTTCAATTGCAAAAAGGGGTCGAGCAGCGCAAAATGTCGACCAGGGGAGATATTATTAATATTTTTCTTTTTGCTTACAATACGGTCCCCTGTGAGACAGGGATGGACTAGGCAGGTGGTGTGCTGACATAGGTGAATGAAATTAGACAGGAAACATACAGTGTAAGGGCGATGTCAATGCTTAAAAGGAAAGGGAGGCAGAGTACTCTAAGGGGGAAAAGTCAAGTGGAGTCAAGTAATATCTTTTGGACCCATAACAAAAAATATCGTTTCGTTGTTCTAAAGAAAATAGTGCCATAAAATGCTGGACAGAGCTAATGGATGTTACTGGTAAGTTGATAAAAGCTCTTCTCACATATAAAATTTATGAGAGTTATCGCATTTCTGTTTTATAACAGTTTTTTGGCGGCCTTTTCGTGTTCAGGATTGTTCTGCTTATAATAATAGGTACGTAATATCATAGTAAATCTTACCACTTGCATCTGCCTAGTGCTCTCCTACCTATCTTAGGGTCGGCTTCCAATCTAACCAGATGCAGCTGAATACCAAGTTTTAAATACAACTACTGCTTATCTGAACTCGTAAGGATCGTAGCAGGTAGCGCTCAGTGGTTTCTGCCTACCCCCATGGGAAAAAGGCGTGGGTTTATGTATGTTTGTATGTAAATCTGTAGATATTATATATTTTTAAGTAAATTAATCTATAAATGAACATACATAAAAGTTTCATCCAACCCCACATGTCCTAAATCCGACTCTGTGTTACACAAAAACTTCAGCCAGATGTTCAAAAAGGTATGAAGAACAGAATAGTTCCCAAGTGAATTAAGAGCGTAGTCATATTTTGTTTCTACATTTCGTCTAGATTTTTTTTTCTAGCCTGTTTTATTTTACTGAACCTAGTTTTTTGTCTGTATGACCTACTTTTATATAACATTAAGCCTTGTTTTTCCTCGAAGGGGTAGACAGGGTGTATTACTAGCGTTACTTAAATGTGGTCAATAATGTTTAAGTTTCGTGCAATTAAGGTTCAATATTGATTGAAGGACTTTTTATAAAACACACGGACTAAATGAAGACTTTTTCCATGACAAGCAAAATAGATAAATAATATTGAACTTTAATGCTATTATCATAAAGCTCAAACGAGTCGAATGTTTAGTAGAAAAAAATAAGGCAGACCCGACATTGACGAGAACAATAGGCCGCATTGAATCTATCCAGACTCCGGGTAACGGAAAAATCCTAATGGAAATACAAAACTAATCTATGAAGCGTATCCAGGGCCCCCAAGCTCAGCATCGGGCTTACAAGACCAAACTTACTTATTTTCTGTGTAATACTGCAGTAGATGGTTCGGTCATGTTGAGATGATGAGTGAAAGGCAACTAACAAAAGGGATTTTATATGGCAGATGTGAGTAGCAACGCTTTTTTTTTTTTTTTTTTTTTTTTATAGACGGCAAATCATCAAATAACTTCCCCCGCTCTGGGCGGGGCGGGAGGGAGTGTCAGACTTTTACTGACTAAAACCCGTCTATGTTCCTTCATGTGCCCTTTGCGTTCCGGGGGCGCGGTATCTCTTTCGAACAACCCGCAGGAGTAGCAACGCTGGGAGGGGACTAGAAAGACCTACCCTGACCTTATTGGTGAGGTTCTTCAGAAAGGTCGGGTGCGCAGTACTCGTAACCGGCGTGCTTGTATAACCAGATGTATGAATGTGGATGAGGCGAAAGGAGTAGGTAAGAATCTTAGCAGGTGGCGTTCTGTGGTTTCTGCCTACCCCACGGAAAAAAGGCGTGAGTTTATGTGTACTGCAGTAGCCTTGGTATATGGGACAGTGAACGACATAGTAATTGAAACCACTATGTTTTATTGACGCTAGCGATTGCATGTTCGCTCAAATATGTAAATAATGTTGAACTGAAAACGTAACATGGGTTTTTATATCGTGTGGAGCGTTATAGGCCAGTCATGTTTATGATTTGTGATCTTTAGGGTTTATTGTATACCATTTACTATTATAATAACACATCCTTTATTGTTTCATTCTGTGTTAGTTTAAAACTTGTCATACAAATGAGTTAACATAAGTAATTCAAAAACCACCCTGAAACATATTGCGTTAGCGTAAGTAATTTTAAGCCCAGCACACAACACCTAAAGAAGTAGGTATAACGTTAATGTAAGTAATATCAATCCCTAACACACCCCCAAAAGAAGTTGCGTTATCTTGAAGTAATTACAAGCTCAAATACAACCCAAAAAAATAGAGTTAACGTAATTTTAAGTCCAAATGCATCCCCGAAATAATTGCGATACCCTAAGTAATATTAAGCCCAAACACGATACTGATAAAAGTTACGTTAACATAAGAAATATTAAGCCCAAATACAAACCCGAAAAAAAGTAAATTCAAATATAAACCCAAAAATAAAACCTAAAGAAGTTACGTTAACATTAAGTAATTTTAAGCCCGAACACTTTTCCGAAAGAAGTCAAATGTCAACCTACAGTACGGCCGACGTATCTTGGCGGTCCTGAAGTTAGCTGTTTGGCTGCGCAATGTAACTTTTAGGAACAAAAGTGTCTACTGCGCAGCTACTCGGCTAACTTCACGATCGCCAAGTTACGTCGGCCGTACTGTAAGTAATTATAAGCCCAAAAACTATCCCAAAAGAAGATACGTTAACAAAAGTAATATTAAGCTCAAACACAACTTGAAGCGTAGTTGCGTTGACATTAACAATTTGAAGCCCAAACACTATTATTCAACAAGAACACAAAAGGCTAAAGTTTACAAAGTTAGTATCACTAAACTCGTGCCAGTTACGAATAATGCTAATTATACCGGTCGTTAGTCCTACCAACGATGGATAGATAGATATCTACGAGCAGTAATCTTTAGCGATCGCAGCACGCAATTTATAATTGGTTTTGCTATTTTGTATTTAAATTACTGGTAATTTTGCCTATAAGTAGGTCAGTTGGTTTGATTTTTTATTGATTTTTAATCACTTTGCTGACTACTGCATAAACTGTAGCTGCAGCAAACGCAATAAAGTTGAAGTCTAATACTTCAAACTTATCGGAAATGTAGGTAGATACAATTAATCAATACTTTCCAGACACAACTTCTTGAAAAACAACTTGATTTTAGCTTGGAAAATCCGATAAACTTCAATTAACTGTAAAAATCGTTTTTAAGTTGCTTTAGACCAATAAATGGTTAGTCAATTTTATTAAGTTACTAGCTTTTGCCCGCGACTTCGTCCGCGTGGATTAATAGTTCCCGTTCCCGGGGGATTTCCGGGCTGAAAACTATCCTATGTCCTTTCTCGGGTCCCAGACTATATCTGTACCATATTTCATTGAAATCGGTTCAGTGGTTTAGGCGTGAAGAAGAGACAGACAGACAGAAAGACAGACAGACAGAAAGACAGACAGACAGACAGACAGAGTTACTTTCGCATTTATAATATTAGTAAGGATTAAGCAAGTGACGTCACAGCATCTTATTACTATTGCCATACAATCTTTGGCAGAATCAGAGTATTATCACCGCGTTAAGTTACGTGATGTTATATAGCCTATGTTAATCAAAGATAGTGTAGCATTCTAATGGTGAAAGAACTTTTAAAATAGGTCCAGTAGTTTTTGAGTTTGTTTATACACACATACATATTATTTCAAATCTTTCCTCTTTTAGATGAGAAACCCTCGAAATAATCATATTTCTCCTCTAAATAGGTATCATTATTATTAACTCTAAATAGTTTAATTAATGACTAACCAGCTTAATCAAAAACATTTAAAACGTTAAACCAGTATCTCATTTAAATGTACAGAAACATAAAAGCAAGATAATTCAAAGAGTTTGCTGAAATATTTCAAAGGAACGTTACATTTATCTCAGAGTTTTAACTAAATGGATTATAATATAAATTACTCAGGTACTTACCTTTTTAAATCTAGTTATGAGTTTATCTTTGTCTTGAATTTTAAATACGAGACGAAACTTTTAACGCCCTCCATTTTACTTTTTTTTATATACAGGTTAACATTTCAGTGACGCTGCCCACACACGTCAAACAATCGACGGCCGATTTTTTTGTCGGTGCGAATGCAACATATGAATTCTTATAAACAACATATCGGTCGTCGAAATTATGGATTTATTCACCGGTCCGATAAATAATCGGTCCTGCAAAAAGTCCGGGAAAGTTCATATACAATGACATAATGTATAATTATTGTAATATTATAATAATAATTTTTAATTTTTGAGTTTAAGTAGAAAAATATCAGAGGCTAATTTTATTGAAAACGTTCAAAATCTAGTCGCAAACTCATTTTACCGACACTCAATATCAAAAATAAATAAATTAGAGACCTTTTTGACAGATTAAGACTAAGATTAGATTGCGATCGTTCCTAAAAGTAAATAGCATTGCCCCCCTGACGTACGTCACTAGCAAACTTCGAATTGAAAATATATTATTTAAAAATAAACCTGCAAAGTCCAATTGAACTTGTGTAACACGTGAAATTTACATCAAATACGAAGCGCACGATTTCAATAGAAATAAGCTATGAAAACTATACCGAAAGACATGTATCCCACTATATACATATGTATCTAGAAATTATGTATTTCCAAGAAACCTACGTAACGTGTTTCTATTTCAATGTATCATTTCATAACATTATGTAACTGTATAAGATTATTTAAGGACTGTCCACTGCCTTCGACTTCGTCCGAGCAGGAATCAAGTATATCACATAACATAACATAACATACCATCACGCCTGTATTCCCCGAAGGGTTAGGCAGAGGTGTACCAATATACACCCATAGTTCGCCGGTATGTTTTATTTTAGGTCCCATGTAATAGGGGGCGAGCTTATTGCCCTTAACCGGGTACAAATACAAACTCCGAGCTGATACTGAGAATTTTATAGAAACACCCAATAACACTTTTTTTAGACCTGAGAATCGAATCCAAGACCTATAGCGTCGAACTCGGAGTAGTAAAACGTAGTAGTAAAACGTCGGTCGTCGCCGTCGAACTTAGGACCACCAGGCCAACGAGTCAGCTCAAGTCAAATCAATCAAGTATATCATAAAAGCTATCCTATGACACTTGTCAATAAGGTAGCTTTCTATCAGTGAAAGAATTTTTATAATCGGACTAGTACTGCCAAAGATTATCTCTTATAAACAAATATACTAACAAACTTTACTTATTAATACAAGGATTTGTATGTATACAGATATTTATCCAACCAATATGTTATGTATTCGTTAATTAGGTATGTATGTAGTTGCCTTAGGCTGTGATTTCACTAGAGAATTGCGGAGATTTGTGTGTGAGAAAATGACCAATGATATTGCTTCATTTTCATAACTTGTGCTAAGCTAGCGCTGTGATTAGTTAATTTCACATACACCCCATACGATGCAACATCGTGCGTTTTTGGTGTAATCGGTCTGAAAAACATAAGCTGTAAAGTAAAAGTAAAAGTGTCAATCAAAAATTTTATAGCTGACTGGACCCAAATATCTATACTAATATACTAAAGGTGAAGAGTTTTATGTTTGTATGTTTAAACGCTCCAATTTTTGAAACTTCCAGTCAGATTGGAAACCAAACTGATCCTCAAACTAGGCATACCAGTATTTTAGGAGGCAGAAACGCAGGCAGAAGCTAGTACCTAAATAAAATATGTACAACAATATGGTATAGGTACTTACGTATCTATCGTGGCGTTGACCGCCGTTTTACAGCCAACCCTCGCCGGGCCGAGGATGACTGAATCTGGAAGAGAATAAAGGTCAGGGTTACACTCATAAAGTATTTTAGTGACACTGAAGATTTACACAGCGAGATAGTACCTAACTACATATTGAAATAAACAGGGTGTGGCTTCTATCTGGCAGATCCCGTATATAAAAGCAAAAGGTCGCTCGTTCGGTCAGACATTCGGTTACGAACATGAAATCTCGAGAAATACTTGACCTCTGTAGCTGAAATTTGGCAGGTAGGTAGTTTATAGGGGACTTCGGCGATAGAGCTAAATTAAGGGGTCTTTGACTTACACGAGGTCGAGTCGCGGGTAAATGCTAGTGTAGCATGTAAACGGCTGATGCTTAGAGAATTCTTAGTAGCAGCTTATGAAGTTAGGAGTTTAGGAGTTTGGTTTATGGTAATAGGTTTTAATTAATCGAGTATTTCAACAGTCATAAAGACAAGTAAACGACATTCAGGCTGAGTTCACGGTCAGTCTTTTAGAGGTTGAAAACACTCATGAATATATTGCTACTTCAATTATGGGGCCAACTTTGAAATATTAAAAGCAATCAGTTTTTCCATACATTTTGATCGTATTTCAGAGTTGGTTCCACTGTAAAAATTGTACATATGCATCAGTGCTTCCCCTACACATCGGCTAAACTTTTAAGAAACACAGCCAAGTTATATGTCCGAGATACAGTTCTTTCGACATTTGTTGTCATTTTCATAGTGACAGACATTTATATTACCTATACTTAGGACCCTTGTTTTATCAGAAATCCCTATATTATTAACCACGTATGTACTTTTCTTAACCATACAAAATATAATTGTCCCTTTTAACCCTAAATATCACTTTACTGTCGTTGAAAATTCCAACCCGTTAACTGCCTGACGTCGAAAGATTTGACAGTAAACGGCCCAAAAAGGGTTCTCAAATAAAGTGGGTAAACAATGAGAAGCCTTGACCTCTCAAATGGCGAGGGATGGAACTGCTAAATATGATATGAAGGCCTCATAGAACGGACGAACGCTGCACGGTGTTTGCACTTATTTCGCGAGGCGCGTCGTGTTTTTGGGGACTGAGATATTGTATGTTTTGTGTAGTTAAGTTTTTGTTTTAAAATTAAATTTTAGAGTAAAAAGTGTTATTGGGTTTTTCAATGAAATTCTCAGTAGCAGCTCGGAGTTAGGATTTGTACCCGGTTAAAGGCAATATGCTCGTTAATTTTGTTTCTACTGAATTTTATAATAAATGTGGTTAGAATTAGATGTATGTTAATTCAACATGAATGATTTAACCTAAATTTGTAATATTTTATTGATTTTAAAAGAGTGTTCACAGAGTTTCGTGCTCGTTCTTTATAATTTAAAAATATATACCATCACGCCTGTATTCCCCGAAGGGTTAGGCAGAAGTGTACCAATGTACACCCACAGTTCGCCGGTATATTTAGGTCCCATGTAATAGGGGGCGAGCCTATTGCTATTCTTTATAATTTTTCTGACTGATTTCTCTCCGCATTTCAACGTTTTATTGGAAAAAAGTATTTCATTTGTGTCCTAGTATTATTTCCGCGTTAAAGTCAACGCTTACAAAATTATACAAAAACTTTATTAAAACAAGGCCTCTACAATAAGCTTAATATCTAACTATAGTTCGCAATTAAAGGCTCACAAATAAATTAAACCTAGCCACTTAAACTAGGAATACCGTCCTTCTGGAATTTAAAAACTCAAATACTAATATATCACACAAGACGATTATCAAAATTTTATTTTACCGGACAAAATTTAAAGTTCTAATTTGAATGGCTTGGTTACATTTTGAATAGAAGCAGTGACGTAATAATAAGCGATGTCCAAGTTTAAATAGAATATAATAACTTTCTACTATTTCGTTCAGTTTGTTCAGATAGCAACGCCGAAATGTAGGCCGAATTGTAGGCTGAAAGTGATAAAACTTTTATGAGTTTCGTAGTCGTAGGTAATGCCTAATAAAATGCGAACCTTATTGCCTGCGATTACTTGAATCCTGTTTCTTTATGAATTAGAGTTGTTTAAAACTTTGCTGTTTTATGTTTTATACAGGCTGACTTTGGGTTTATTGTGCATTTTTTAGGGGCTGAAAGTAGTCATGAATATGAACAACTTTTATTACGGGAGTAACCTTGAAATATGAAAAAAAATTTGCTGTTATTTCAATTATACCATTTAATAGTTTTTTTTTTTTGGAATGTCAAGTAGTCGGTCAGTTAGTAAAAAAGTTGGAAGCTACTTGCTCGTTCTTAAACGTAGGTCTCAATGGAGAAGAATGAGCAAAAAACTTATGTCATGCTCCGAAGCAGAACCACTTTGACTATATTACCTATGTAAAAATTACAGGAAAAAATGTATATAATGCCTATATTTTTGTAGCTTAACATCAAAAATTGGATATTGTTAGTTTCCTGAAAAATATTCAAAGTGGTCACGATACAGAGCATACTCTCCAGCAGAACCACTTTAAAATAACGGTTATTTAATTTTATTTATTTTATTAATTGTAAGTATTTATCCAAAATTGTGAATGTTTTCTTGATATACAATAAATATAATTTTTTTTATATTATAACCTGTCCATAATCAGCGTAAAATAACCGTTATTTTAAAGTGGTTCTGCTGGAGAATATGCTCTGTAGCGACTTTGAATTGATATTTTTTTTAGGAAACTAACAATATAAAATTTTTGATATTAAGCTACAAAAAAATAGACATTATATACATTTTATCCTGTAATTTTTACATAATATAGTCAAAGTGGTGCTGCTCCGGAGCATGACATAAAAACTTCACGAACACTCTTTTCAATTTACTGACAACTTGTTTCTTTTTTCATAATTCAGAGTTGGTCCCATATTAAAAGTTGTTCCTATTCATGAGTACATTAACCTCCTGAAATATAAGTAGTAAATAAAAATGCATCCTGTTATTTCTGCCGCAAAGCATCGTTGCTGTGTTCCGGTTTGAAGGGTATGGGTGCTGGTGTAATAACAGGCACATAAAACATTTCAACTTTGTCTCTAGGATGGCAAAGTATTGCGAATGTCTATAGCCAGCGGTGACCATTGAAAATCAGGTGGGCCGTCGGCTTGTTTGACATCTAATGATATAAAAAGAAGCTTTCTTGAGCAAGAGCTTTTAAAACATTGCACAAGGACCAATCATACAGTGAAGTTCCCCATTTCCTCATTTGAGTGCATAAGCAGCGTCCCTGGTAGCAAGGCAATTAGCTTGAGACCTAAAAATACGTCCAACCTTGCCTCTTCTCCGTTTGATGGCACTTGAGGTAACAATGTGCTTGTTGCTGTGTTTGTCTACACCAGCAGGGCGTTCGTTTGATTGTAGTAGCATGACTGCCTCGTTTGCCTAGTGGTCTTAAGCGTGACTGCTACGCTAGAGGTTTTGGGTTCGATTCCCAGGTCGAGCAAAAAGTATTGTTGGGTTTTTCTATCAAAATTCTCAGTAGCAGCTCGGAGTTTGGATTTGATCCCAGTTAATGTCAATAAGCTCGCCCCCTAGTACATGAGACTTAAAACATACCGGCGAACTGTAGGTGTACATTGGTACACCTCTGCTCAACCCTTCGAGGAATACAGGCGTGTTAGTATGTATATTAATAAAACCTATCAAATGAACATAACATTCGTGCCTATATTAGAAACATGAGTATTATTCTCATAATCAGATGATACCTTTGATATTTTTCTACACTTTTCTCGCGAAAATCCCCAATAATCCGACATCTGCCGGGATGTGAATAGAAGATTTTGGAGATAAATGAGGATAGGAAAAAAATTGGTTTCTAAATATAAGTACACGTATCTTACGAGATGAGACTTTACCTTATTATAAAACGTAGATATTATACCGATATTTTTGTAACATTTTTTAGGTTAGGTATACCTACTGAAAAATTCAGAGAAAATACACACATACCATCACGACTGTATTCACCGAAAGGTTAGGTAGAGGTGTATAGAAATATAGAGTACAATAGAGTACAGCCAAAGCTTAATGTAGTAAAGCACAGCACAGAAGTTCAATCGACTATTTTGTTTAACAGGTTACCAACTGAATTAAAGAGTATACATAATTGCAAAATATTTAAGAATAAATTAAGATCATTACTTTTAAAAAAAGCCTATTACAGCATCGATGAGTTTTTGAAAGATAAATTGTAATTCTTGTTTATCTTCTATTCAAATCGTCTTCAAACAAAAAGAAGAGGTTTTATTCTTATTTTTATACTTTTAATTTGTTTAAAATGTTATGTGGTAAGAATGTATTTAATTTATTTGAATATATACATGTTAGGTACTAAGATTCTTATTTTTAGAAATTTATTTTTAATTTATTCTTCTTCTTCTTCTTAGCGTTTCGATGACAAACTATATTACAATAAATAAATAAATAAATATACTATTATTATAAACTAGCTTCTGCCCGCGACTTCGTCCGCGTCACAGTTGATGTGTTATCCTACGGGTACCGTACATTTTCCCGGGATAAAAAGTAGCCTATGTGTTATTCCAGACTATAATCTATCTTTGTGCCAAATTTCATCCAGATCCATTCAGCCGTTTAAGCGTGAAAGAGTAACAAACATCCATACATCCATACTTACAAACTTTCGCCTTTATAATAGTAGTAGGATTATAATAGTAGTAGGATATAATAGTAGTAGGATAGTAGGATAATTAGATTGAAATTGTAAGAATTTTATTGTGTTATAACTATGTTGTTGGAAATGTATTTGAGCCAGATTTTTGTAAGTTTCGACACAAATGTATGTTTGTTATGAAATAAATGATTATGATTATGATTATGGTGTACGAATGTACACTCACAGTTCGCCGGTATGTTTAAGTCCCATGTTATAGGGGGCGAGCTTATTTAATTTTGTAATTTTTTATTTTTTTTATTTAAGCTTTTGTTTTTAGGTAGGTTAAGTAAGTTTATGTTATGTGTGTCGCTTTCACGCGAATAAATGGTTTTTCTTTCTTTTCTTTCTTTCTTTCTATTGCCATTAACTGGGTACAAGGTAGGTTAGGTGTCTACTACTGATCATCATCTTCCTGCCCTTATCTTATGTAACTTGGGCTCGGCGCAACACTTCTTCTTCTTCCATGCCGTCCTGTCAACCATCATGCTATCACTGACTCCCTTCTCTTTCATATCATTCTTCACACAATCCACCCATCTTTTCTTTGAGCTCCCTGTTCCTCTCCAACCATCCACCTTTATACAAGCTATTGATTTGCATTCTCGTCAAATTCAAGGAGTTAACTATGCCCGTGATTCTTAACACGAATGAATAATAAAATAAATTTGTTTTAAAATTTATATTTTTTGACGTGATTTTCCAATTCGAACTAGCCATCTCGCCAGAGAGTTTAGGCGCTATGCACGCATTGATATAGCTGCGCGACAACTCTGCCTACCGCATACCTACGCAACTGGGTTTTTGCAATAGTATTCTGGAATACTGTTTTTTGATAGTTGCAACTAAAAAAACAAGCATTTATTAAATATTGGCCAGGTATCGTTATTATATTTGATTACTTCTTTTTTTATGACAAGCTCCTAAAATTTGACAAGGATGCAAATCAACAGCTTGTATTCATAACTCTACATAGTTTAGGTATCTACTACTGTAAACGCTAAAATACAAAACAATTATTTCCCACAGTAATAATAATTACATATATGAAATTCTGACCCAACAGTATCGAGCGAAACTAATTCCCTTCCCCTTCCGTAACTTCGGAGTAGGTTTGTTTATGGCACGTTGCCATGGTAACCGTACACACCCAGACAATGAATGCTTGGCTATGATTTTATTTTCTCTTTGTTTTTCCGAGATTCTGGTGTTTTTGGCGGATATTTCAAAATATTTGGGGTATTTACCCATGTCAATGTTAAATCATTTATTTCAACTGCCATTAAAGGTGCTTTTAATTTTCATTTATTAAGAAAAAATAATAGAAGCTAGTTGCCCCTTCCAAAAAGTAGTTACGTATGAATAATAATGGGCAATATACTACATAGTTACACTCTTAAAATAAATGTTTTACAAGATTACACTTTAGAAGGCCCATCCTTATAATATTGAAAGACTTTAAAAATAGAGTCCGAATTTCACATCAGTGACAATCAATATCAAAATCTTGTCAAAAATTTAAGTAACATTTCTGACAAACAGAGACTGAAATCAGCACCCGAATGTTCCTAATATTTTATCGAATTGACCCCTGATGTTTTTGAGTTAGTTTACTAGATTAGATTGGAATTTCTCAAGTATCGTCATATTACTTGAAGTATCCATTAACGACTAATGTGTGGTCTAGACTAGAATCTAGTCTCAAGTAGGTCTTAACTAAGTCAAAGGTTTACTTAAGTAAGACAAATAATAAAATTATTTTGTTAGAGAATTTCAATTCAAATAAAAAATATTTTACTCCACATAAAAGAATATCTAAGCCTCAATATTATTTTGAAGCAAAAATAAACATGGCCTCTTTTCGATCATTAGTGTTGCCACTTCAAAACAAAATCAAACATGATTCTCAAGTTTCTACCAATTTAGAAGTAAACCTGTGAGGTTAACTTTTAATGTTACCACTTAAAAAGTTACTCTCATAAATCAATACAAAACTCTCTACATAGGTTCCTTACTTAGTTAATTTTATAAAGCCACTGTTTAAGTTGAATTTTGTGACGTCAGACGTCACAGTAATTAACTCTCGTCAAGTTGGGAACTCGTTGAATATTCTGGTAAGTTGTTGTGTTATAGTATTATTGTGCTGTTGTTCTTTGACGTTGTGAGTTAGGGAATTATGTTGCGTTAGTGTTTTGTTAGAACACTGTCTTTTATTTTCGACTAACTATAAATATAACGCGGTTTCACTCGCATTGAGTTACGTTTTTGGTGACTGCTCCACAACCGTTGGTCGTAACGTGACGTTCTATACGTATAAACTTTACTCTTGAATTACTCTATCTATTTATGATTCCGCCTTAGATTTTATATGTAATATGAGTGACGATATGTATACTAATATTAGCTATAATAATATTATAAAGAGCTAAAGTTTGTGAGGTGGGGTAATCTCTCATCATCATCTGCCTAGCCTTTTCCCAACTATGTTGGGGTCGGCTTCCAGTCGAACCGGATGCAGCTGAATATCAGTATTTTACATGGAGCGACTGCCTATCAGACCTCCACAACCCAGTAATGGGTAATACGATACTCTTGGTAAGACTGGTTGTCAGACTTTCTGGCTTCTGACTAACAGTAACGACTGTCAAAGATCTACCAATGACAGCCGGGACCAACGGCTTTACGTGCTTTCCGAGGCACGGAGGAAACTCGCTATAGTAAATGGTCACCCATCCACAAACCAACCTCGGCAAGCGTGGCTTAACCCGGAAGATCGGTATATGCGGCTGTAATTATTTAGCCACGAGCTCCTCGAGGTGGGGTAATCTCTAAACCTACTCAAACGATTTTGAAAATTCTTTTACCCATAGAAACCCACGTTATTTGTGAGTGTTATAGCCTAGATAAAATCACGCTATGACCCACAGGAACGGGGCAGTAACCAAAGACGTAAGGCGGGTGAAATAAGCCACGCGGCCGAAGTTGCTAACAGTTTGCTAGCTAGTGAAACCAACGATACAATTTCTATTCGCCTGTAACTTTGCCCTTATGCGTGATCGTATCGTTTATATGTGGGGACGCTTTTAATTACAACAAACATTAAAATTCCATAGACTTTTAGGTTATCTTAATCAAAATATCACAGGTCAAATACCTATGAAGCCTATTTTGATTAGGTTACAGAAGTCATGGTTTATTTTAATAGCAGCTTTGCATATTTCAAATACCGATTTATAAAAAAACGTTGAAGGTATTCAAGATAAAACGAATTGAAATTCATAAAGCATTAAATTAAGACTACAATTCTAGACATTTCAACCATTGCTAAATTGAATTAATATTCTAAATAAATATTTTATACTAGGGTACTGCCCGCGATTCGTCCGCGTAGCTTGTTTCTCCCGCCACAAGTTACGTCTTTGGTTAATGCTCCGCTCCCATGGGTCATAGCATGATGTTATGGAGGAATAGTGTAGCTATCTATTGGTAAAAATACATAGTTTAAATCGGTCCAGTAGTATCTGAGCCTATTCGTTACAATTACCTCTTTATAATAATAGAAGATAGATAGATAAACAAATATTGCCCTTGACTGCCCCGTTGGTCTCGTGGTCGCAAGCGCGACTGCCGAGCGAGGGGCCCCGGGTTCGATTCCCAGGTCAGGCAAAAAGTGTTATTAGGTTTTTCCATTAGGAATTTCTCAGTAACAGCCCGGAGTTTGGAAGTTGGTGGTGTGACACCCCCGTGCCTCAGAAAACTACTGAACCGATTTTGACCATTTTTTCAGCAAAAGATAGCTAAATTATCAAGAAGTAACATAGACTATATACCATCACGCTACGACACACGGGAGCGTAGCAATAACAAAAGACGTATCATAACGCGGGTGAAAATATCCACGCGGACGGAGTCGCGGGATGAAGTTAGTGTCAAATAAATCTTTATGAGGTACCAACTTCAAAAGTGAAAGACTCTTTTGTACTGCCAATGCTTTGTATGGAGTTAAAAGATTTCAATAATTTCTTTGTTATTTCCGCTCGTGTAACTTGTGTCATTGCCCTTTTTTTTTATAGACGGGAAATCATCAAATAACTTCCCCCGCCCTGGGCGGGGCGGGAGGGAGTGTCAGACTTTTACTGACTAAAACCCGTCTATGTTCCTTCATGTGCCCTTTGCGTTCCGGGGGCGCGGTATCTCTTTCGAACAACCCGCAGCCCCGGCAGGCATCGGCCCTCAGTGGCCCCATCCTGTGTCATTGCCCTGCGGCTTTCGTTTGATCTTTTTAGGGTTCCGTATTCAAAGGGTGCTAACGGGACCCTATTACGAAGGCTCTGCTGCCTGTCTGTTCATCTGTCTGCCTGTCTGTCACAGGGGCGTGTGTATCTTATGAACCGTAATAGGTATTTGAATTTAACAGAGTTTGTATTACTGTGGCCACTATAACACTAATAAGCAATAGGCTCGCCCCCTATTACATGGGACCTAAACATACCGGCGAACTGTGCATATACATTGGTACTCTGCTGCTTAACCCGTCGCAGGAATATAGGCGTGATGGTATGGAATAGAAATAAAATAGTGTTTACTTTTCTCTAATTAAAAATGTGAATTATATTGTTTTAATAATGGCGGTTTGAAACCCTTAATTACTGTCTTATTGCCCGGCAAAGGCCTCTTCTTATAAAGATAAGTCCTATTTCCTTACTATGTTTTCCTTCACCGATGAAAATCTTTTTTTTTTTTTTTTTATACTGCCCCGCACTAGGAATTTCTCCTGTATCGTGGGTGCGTTTACAAACACATAAACTCACATACACAAACAACCAGACCCAGAACAACTATCTGTAGATCATACAAATATTTGTTCCGTGCGGGATTCGAACCCGAAAATCGAAAATGAAATGAAAAAGTAACTTTTTTACTCGCGGTCTCGAACCCAGCCTCATGCATCCCATGCATGAGGTTGGGTTACACACAGTGTGATGCTCGACACATAATTAATTGTACTAATATTATTTTGTTTATTAAAAAAACACGCGCGCATAACTCACTGCATTGTGAACCTAAAAGCGGTACAATAAGAGCCACTTTAATAGCTACTGACACGACAAAATAATATATGAAAACTATTTTCCACAATAAAGCGAGCCTTTTTCAAACAATATCAGTTAGCTTAACGTAGACAAAATAACGTAACAGTAATAACAGTTATTTCGTTAACGAGCAGTTTGTGAAATAACGTAACCTAATATTTGCTTTATTTTACATACAGACGAGCGCTTTTTGCTCGTGAAAAAGCATATTTGGCTCATTTTCAAACAATTTTTATGCTACGTTTGCGGCTAAAAGTTGCCAAGAGAAACTAAAAAAGTTAAAGCAGAGGTTTTTAGATGCAATATATGATATAAATTGAAGATAACTGCAGTAATGTTAAAATAAAACGGGAAAAAAAATATACTAGGCGTAGATTTGCAGCCTCGTCTTTCTGGAGTTTGTCATAAAAGATATAAATAATCAAATAAAATTACGGCACCTGGGTAATGATTAACAAATACTTGTTTTTAAATGGATGTTTATAAACATATGGGTTATCTTTTAGTAAAAGCTGTCCATCAAACTCAAGTTTAACTTTGAGTAGGGAGTGGAGTTAGCTAGCTGACCCACTTAGGTATATTAACCTCTGTATTTTATTTGTAACTGTGTTGACCTACGTGTCACGGCATTGCTCTCGTCACCTAGGCAGCAGTAGAGCTTATTCTGTAAAATCTTCCTCGGTGAGTTTAGGTAAATTAAGCTTCAGGCCTGAACTCTCGTCCTACCAGATGCTAGAGACCTAGCATCAGAACATTTCTATAGAAAAACACTGTAGGAACACATTTGAAAAGTCTCTTAAGCTTGTAATATTATCATCTCTTTACATTTATGTACAGAACCAAAATAAAACTAATGAAGTATCAAGACGATTGTAAAGTATCAAGATTATTATATTTTTTTTATAGTTTTATCATAATAACTAAACCTCGCAGCTTGATGTATTGGAACTCAATCTTGAAACTAGGTAGATACAATTTTTCGGACCAAAATCTAACCTCTTCATAATAATAAGTATGGACAGTATAGTCCAACAGATGTATAATCGTACTTTATTTACGTTTTTCCCACCGAATATGGTGGCCAATCTCAATAGAAACTGGACAAATTCTCTTTCTTTCCTCATGGTCACATTCCGATGGGACGACAATCGGACACGGCTGGGGAAAGATCAAGCTAAGTATCAACAGATGTGCTTTCCGAGCCACGAGGGTGTCACACCGACAATTTCTAAACTTCGGTCTGCTATTGAGAAATTCCTAATGGAAAATCCAATAATACTTTGCCCGTCCTGAAAATTGAACCTTACGCTCAGCAGTCGCCCTTTTTTTTTTTTTTTTTATAGACGGGAAATCATCATTAACTTCCCCCGCCCTGGGCGGGGCGGGAGGGAGTGTCAGACTTTTACTGACTAAAACCCGTCTATGTTCCTTCATGTGCCCTTTGCGTTCCGGGGGCGCGGTATCTCTTTCGAACAACCCGCAGCCCCGGCAGGCATCGGCCCTCAGTGGCCCCATCCAGTTTGCTGACATCTCTTTGAGGCGCGCGTGGAACACGAACGCGCCGTCGACACGGTCTGTCGCTAGTGAACGTACGGACGGTGAGCTACCCATTGCTCACCGTCCACAGACCCGCGTCTACGGTGGCCGGGAGTCGTCTCGTGGCTCCCGACGCCCGGATCGTCTACCGCGGCGGCGGCCGCTGGGACGGGGGACCCTCCTTTCTCTCTCCCGTCCCGCCGCCTCCTTCTCTAGCATTACAGCTTCGCAGAAGGAGGCGACTGCTTCCCATTCCCCCTTGCTCCGGACCATGGCCTGAACCAGTGCCGGACGCGAGAGGGCGCCGCCGCCGATGGCCGCCTCTAGGACTCGGCGGTGCTCAGCCCAAGCAGGGCACACCGCCAGAGTATGCTCCACCGTGTCCTCGGGGCGATCCTCGCAATGGTGACATCCGGGCGTTTCCTCCCGCCCGATGAGGTGCAGGAACCTCCCGAAACATCCGTGTCCGGTGAGGACCTGCGTCAGGCGGTAGGTGAGGGCGCCGTGGCGCCGCTCTAGCCACTCCTCAAAGAGGGGACTTACCGCCTCAATCGAGGCGTGCCCTAGCAGTCGCCCTACAAACATACATACATTAATTCGCCTTTTTCCCATGGGGATAGGCAGATACTACAAAACGCCACCTGCTACGATCCTTACATACTTCTTTCGCCTCGCTAGCACACTCACAAGCACGCCGGTTACGAGCTGCGCACCTGACCTTTCTGAAAAACCGTTGCAGTCACTCTATAAAGTACCAGCTCTGTTGATATTTATTACATGCGATACATCAACGCCACCTTTTATTATTTTTACACAAATATTGTGTAAACTATGTCGTTAATTTAAATTCAAATGAACGTTTCCACTCTTTCAACAGACCGCCATTTTAACTTGTCAAGTTTTTACGATAACTGTAGTAATAAATATTGTTGAAATATAACATGACGCAGGATTTATATTTGTGTAATTGAGAAGCGATGATTGCAATCAGAGTAATTTTATTTTTTGTTTGTGACGTAAATATATAGGTAAACAGGAACGATTGCGGAACTCAAAAGTAACCTAAACTCCTACCCAAAGTTATCTCTTTTACAGGAAAGATAACAAATTTATTTTTGTATTATAGTCCCACTGCTGGACTAAAGCCTCTATTCTTATGCAGAGAAAGCATGAGTATTGATCACCACGCTTACTCAAGGCGGATTGGTGATTTCAGACTTATATTGATTATGAGTCTAGGTTTCCTCACAGTGTTTTTCTTTGACAGTGACGTGTAAGTTAGAAAGTACACGTGAAATAGAAACAGATATATTGGTACTTGCTCGAGTCTATAAGTATAGGTACAGGAAAAAAAAAAAATGAAATCTCGCGGCCGCCGCCCGGGCGCATGGCTGGGGTAAGGGGGTGGGGAATGCGCTAGCGCCGAGTGACAATAAAATATGGTTTTTAAGTAAACATGTTTCGTAAGCGATAACTTTTTTTTTTAGTACTAAAACATATCAAAATAAAATATACGTGTTTAATAAAACGTGTTGAAGTTTATTATGGCAAAATTTACGCACTGGTTATTTTTTTTTCCTGTATAAGAAGCGAGCGCGTAAACCACATAGTCGTCACGGCATATTATCACAGTTAATATATAACACATAAAACCATGTATACACTATCAATATATAAACTATTGATATATTCTGTACTAATATTATGAAGAGGTCAACTTGCTAATTTGTTTGTAAGTGGTAATCTCTGAAAGTACTGGTCCGATTGCAAAAAATGTGGTTACTTATAGAATAAGATAGCTTATTGCCAAATGTCATAGGTTATATTCTTCGGCAAACTTGAAGAAGAAAAACTATTTTCCAATAAAGGCACAGTACGTAGTGATACACAGTGTGTGTGAACACCACAAAATTTCCAAACGACTTCACTTCGCTCTAGTAAGGTATGGCGTTTCTTCCCGTCTGGCGTGTTGCCAACACCCACCTTTTTCGCTCAATCTTGTGTACTTTTATCATTGTTCCAGTTCGAGGTAGCGTTGCAGGTAAGTGCGGTTTCTTGGAAAGAATATACTGATATTTCCTTGGGTACATTTAAAATTGATGCAGGAATTGTGATGTCATTTTGCCGCGATCACAGTCCCGGTTAGGGGGCTAAGAATCCGGTATTCTTGGACGATTATCATCATCATCATCATATAGAAAGAAAGAAAGAAAGAGATAAAAACCATTTATATCAGCCGATCAACGGCCACTGCTGGACTTAGGTTGTTCTCTGATAAGTATTACCTAGGTATCTTCAAGGCACGAGTGAACCGGTTCATCCTAGGCAAGCGTAGTCCACCTTAGGCCGCATCATCACTTAAGATCAGGTGAGGTGCTCAAACGCAAGTCAATTAGAATATTAACCCTTTAACCGCCGCAGTTGTATATAAGCAACTTATCATTTTTGATGTAGGTAATTTTAATCTTATTATTGTTACTAGCTGTTGCCCGCGACTTCGTTCGCGTGGCTTATTTCACCCTATAGGATACGTCTCGGGTTACCGCTCCCGTGTGTCATAGCGAGATGTAAAATACCCTATAACACTTACATATAACGTATTTTCTATGGGTAAAATATTTTTTTAAATCGATTCAGTAGATCCAGAGATTACCCCCTTGTGCCCCGCGGTATCACCCGCGTTACGTTAGGATTTTGGTTACTTTTCCGTTCCCGTGGCTCAAAGCGCGATGTTATGACAGCCTATAATCTGTTATTCTGAGGCAACTGAGGTAAAGGCTACGGAATGTCACGCAGAGTCATTATTTTGCTGCGAAGTTATTTTAAAACTGTGATATCTCCTAAGATATTTATTGAAATTAAATGATGTAAAGGGCAATTTTGTTCAAAATTAAACACTTGTGATGAATAACGTATTTATGTTGATAATGATTAATACTATGTTTATATAAACACCTTCGCAAATAATGCATTATTTTAAAACAAATTGTCTGCCCATAAAAATGGCTATACTGAGTCAACCTTTAAAGTTAGGCATGTACTACCGCGGACTTTTTTTTAGAATATTTTAAGAGGAACAATTCTCTGATACATTATTTTTGCGTAACTTTAACCGTTTACGCAGCGCACGCAACAAAAGCCCTAAAAAAGAATATTTTTTCCCCGTTTTTGCCACATTTTTCATTGATGCTCCGCTCCAATTGGTCGTAGCGTGATGTTATATAGCCTATCGCACTCACGAATAATGTAGCTTTCTAACAGTGAAACAATTTTTAAAATTGGTTCATTACTTCCAGAGATTACCCCCTACATACAAACTTACAAACTTACAAACAAATGTTACCTCTTTATAATATTATATAGTAATAATATAGTAATATAGTATAGAAGTATAGATGAGGCTAATGAATTAAAAAAACATTAGGTTTTCGTAAAAACGGGTTTGTTATCTCTAAATTATTGTTCGCTGTAGGAATTGGTCCACATCACTATAGTTGACCTTGAAAATACGTGATTGGCGCTAGGGGCACATTTTTTTGCAGGATTGTCCGGCGGTTAAAGGGTTAAAAAAATAGGCCTTCAATAAAGATAGCCACAAAGACGAGTTCTGCACTGTCTGCATCCAGCGTTTACCCGTGACTTTTACCAGGTCGTCGGTCCACTTTGTGGGGCGCTTTCCAGTGCGTGGTCGCTACTCGAGAGCCTCACGACCCCGACGACCGTCCGTCCAGTTATCTTGAACGATAAGTTCTTGTATATTGTATAACTATTCTTTATTGCGTAATATTTATTATATTAGCATGCCACGTTAATGCAGAACGTACATGGATTCCAGTACAACATAACATACTATCATATATATCATCTGTATTCCCCCAAAAGTTTAGGCAGAGTGAACCAACCACCAATTTAATTCTTGTACATAACTTTTGAAATAACTGATTTTATGTGCCTATGACATGTGTATTATGAGCAAATAAAGACTAATTGTATTCTATTAACAAACTTCAACAGTGAAATCGAATGCATTATCTATACTAATATACTAATCTACAATAATTATTATAAAGAGGAAATGTTATTTTTCTTTTGTTTGTAACTAACAGGCTCCTAAACTACTGGACCGATTTTTTAATGGTTTTTCACCGATAAATAGTTACATTATTTCTGAGTAACATAGTGGTTAAAGAATCTTTATTTACTCAAAAGAAATTCACTACAAATTTCACTTAATGAGAAATATTTTAACTAAATAAGAATAAATTCGTGAGCCGAGCTGGTATGACATGCACAATATTTAAGGAACATAACATAGGCTATATAACATCACGCTACGACTCACAGGAGCGGAGCAATAACCAAAAACATAACTTAACGCGGGTGAAACAAGTCACGCGGGCGAAGTCGCGGGCAGTACACTAGTCTATTATAATTAATTAAACTGCCCATTTTAAATGCAAATTAATTGATTAATTAATGAAACGCGGCCATGATTAACTAATACAAAATATATTTGCACACCCATCACTGACCGCTTCAAGCTATTTGATCTGGTTTTAACGAAATTTAATTAATGTTAATTAAGATTACCCCTTTGATGGTTCAGTTCAATCAGTGTACGGTCCGCTGCCCGGAGTTCATTAACATAATTTGACCGAAAATGCCCGTTTTAAAATCCTAGAGTACTTTTTAACGATTAAAAAATTTGAGTGCAAAATAAGTATAATGCAATATTTTGCCTACTTTTGATATAAACTTAATTGGCAATGCCTAGCATCGGAATTCGGAAGGGTAATTCTACTACTACTACAAAATTTAGTAGAATTACAATCTTTAACCTCAACCTGCCAAAAGTGATTCTAATCTACAAACATGTTGTGACATTGATGGTCGCTGTAATAAGGTTGTGACTAGATTTTGAACGTTTTTATTTGTGGAATTGGCCTGCAGGTGAGATGACAACTCACCTCCAGATCACATCACCAAAATTCACAGAAGGAGATTGTTACAGAATAGCACTACGATTTCCAATTTATATTTGCACAATTCCTAGAAGTATTATAAAAAAACGTCCTTAAGTAATACATCAATTATCTATATATAATAAAGGTAAATAATTTTGTTTGTTTGTTTGTTCTGATCTCTGAAACTACTAGCCAGATTCATAAGCAATACAGGCTGAATAGGCTTCATAAAATCACGCGAGCAGTAAACAAAGAAGGAACTGAAAGTGGTTGAAAAAATCAACCAGCAAATCAAGTAGCCAGTTTCTTACCATAGTTGACCCAGTTTGGGTTACCCAGCTTGATTTAAAATACTGAATTAAACATAAACACCCGGATTGTTTGCCTAATGTTCCGCTGTTTATGATAGAAATATATCTGGAACCCGATCGAAGGACACATGCAATATTCATCATTCTTTTGTTTATGTTTTGGCTGCGTCTGATACGATACCCGAGTTTTATTTATGGACGTAAAAAAAATATGAGATATTTATTCTCGGTAACAAAAGTGTATGGTGAACTGGTGGTGAAAAATGTATTGATTTTATATCAATGAGTCCTGTCATTGCGTTCAGGAAAATAACATGAAACGGAAGAAAAAATAAATGTGAAATTCAATATCTATATTTTATTTTTTACGCTTTTGTTTGAAATCAAAGTCGTTGCTCTTCACTCGGATATTTTCCTGTATCGTAGGTACCTATGTTACCATACATTTAAACTTACATACACAAACAACTAGAAACAGACAACTACTTGTGGGCCACAAAAATATTTGTTTAGTGCAGGAATCGAATTGCACCGTGTAATACGCAGCGCAGCAGCCCATCGTTTAGCCACTGCGCCAACTTAAGAGCATTCATAATCTAGTCACAATCTTATCTCAGCGACAATAAGTGTTATTTTAGTTAATACATTCCACAATTTATAAGCAGCTAGTTGGCCCGATTACACGCTGCTGTAGCTCAGTACCCCTTAATATTATTCGAGATAAAAACTATCCTATCTTTGAAGTTTAACCAAATTACACACAGTAAGCCAAATCTCTCATAAAAAGAAAAGACGAACATAATGTCACGAGATTTGTATAAATAAAAATAATAATAACAAGTACTTATTAGTACGTACTTCTCTGAACACGTAACTAGGTGTTCTAACATATGACTATATTCTACAAAATCTATACCTACTATGAAGTTTTAAAGTGCTGTAGGTAATGGATTCGTCGAAACTAACAATATTGCTAACGAAGTTAATAGTCCTGCTCATCGTCCCCTTTAGTGTAACGTATCCTGGCTACCAGCCAAGAATCCCTTGGTTATAGAGGAACTTAAGTATTTGGAAATAAATGTCCGGATTTCTAAGGTTAACAAACACAACAGGTTTGTAAGAATGTCTTTTACGTTTTCCTTTAGGTGCCGCGCAAACGTAGATACTTTAGTGTCTCGTGTCTGACATATACAACCGATGGCCAGCAGGTAATATTTTATTTTTCATATAATTATAATAATACCTACAGTATATTATTGTCCCACTGCAGGGCAAAAGCCTCTTCTTATACAAAGTCACGAGCATTGATCACCACGCCTCAGGTGAATTGGTGATTTTAACATTTTTATTAATTGTTAAGTTCAGGTTTCCTTACTAGTTTCTGATCAGATGACGGCCCATTACTGCAGCGCCAAAAGTGTCTACACCTGCACTTTATAGGACATTATCAACTCTACTAATGCCGCGATAAGCGTGACCACTTCTAGGCTCAAAAAATATAGAATTATCTAACATCATCGATTTTTAAAGAAAAAGATAAAACAGTCTCAGTTTATTTCGAAGTATGAAATCATGATTGTGAAATTTCACCGAACGTATGTACGAAAACAAATCATTGCCTGAAAATCTACGTAGTAATCCGAATTGCCCATAAACTTCATGATCTCGGTATAAACGGTATAAAAGATAGTACGAACTTTATGATGGAGATTCACGTGTCTAGGAAACAGTTGTATAAAACTGGAGGGCGACTAAATATAGAAACTTGAACGATTACGGAATACTTCTTCGGTAACTATATTTGCTGAAAGGTTTAGATTGATTTTGATGGATGGGCTAGTTATGTTTGAATAAGTAGTAATAAAAAATATTATTCTTGCAAACGTATTCCGGTCAGGGCTAATCTTAGTAAGTCTTGCCAAGTACGCAGGTGATATTAAAGGTCACAAGTGTGTGCATAAGCATTTAGGTCTACTCAATATGCCTATCAAAATCCAATCCAAGAATGACAATCCGACCAGGGAGAGACTAGGCGCAGGACGATCGGCCTTATCAAGTGAATTGAACAATTTGTTTTTAAATTAAACTAGATACGTACACAAGATACATAAGTCTAAAATTGGGGTTTTTTTTTAACTAAAATCGATTTATTACCAAAATGAGATTCAAAGATTGACACTGGCCAAGTTTAAACATGACCATTTCCACCATGACCTAACTCACAAACATGCTTAATAGTCTTCATTTACGACCTCATGTGACGAATCTTTACTTATTCAAATGCAGGAAGTAGGCACATAACAAACACTCTAAACGCCTATGTGTGTATCTGTTATACATAAAGAAACATGAAAATAAAGTGGGCGTGCGATGTGAAGGCCAATCCGGGTGTGAATGAATGCTTCCAGATTGTTTCGACATGTGGTTAAATAATGAGAAAAATTCGGTCATGGAAAAACATAAGGAATGTAGAGGAAATGTAGGAGAAACAGATTGATATCTTGACGAATAGGGCTATGGATGGATGGGTGGATGGATGGATGGATGGATGGATGGATGGAGGATGGATGGATGGATGAATGTTGTGATTGGGGTGTCTGGTGTCACTGCTAATGTCTTGTTGTTAGTGTTATAAAGGCTGACGTCAAAGATGGCGTAGTGCCTGAGGGATTGGATGCTGCGTTGCGAAACGCAGGTTCGATTTTGGCACGGTAAACATATTTGCATGGCCTTCAGGTATCCGCCACTAGTTGTTTGTGTAGGTATGTGAGTTATGTATGTAAATGCACCCACGATACAGGAGAAATATCTAGTGTGAGGAATGAAACAAAGACACAATAGCAGAGGTCATCATAGTTAAATGCAAACGTAAGTCTAACAATGTAAATGTTTAGAAGACTTTGGTGAAAGATCAAAAGACAAAAATAAAGCATTTGTTTCAGCACTCTTAAATTGTCAACGAGTTGACCAGTTAGTAAGACAGTCGAAACTAGCTGTCCGTTACATAGTCTAAGTAGGTCTCTTTGGAGAAGAACGAGCCAGAAACTCCACGGACACTCTATTGAATTAGGTTTTGTCAAGATCCTGGTGGCAATATTCTTGTTGCTTCTATATGTGAAGTCTTTCCCGAGATCTCGAGTTTTGATAGCAGTATTACCGTGGGGTTTTAGTCAGTAAGTGTCCCATATAACACGCTACATTCCCAAGATGGAGAACACAATGTAAATATGCCCACGTAAAAGAAGATCTCTGTAGAAAAGAACGAGCAAGAATCTCCACTCCATCTAATTAAATCATGTATAAACACCTATTCTAATTGATGAAAGACTCTTCACGGAAAACCAAGTATTCCTAAAAGCCCAATACAAGAAGATAGCAACCATTTGTAATGGAAATGAACAAGATTTATTGTACGGTGAAGTTTACAAAGTACCGGCCCTGTTTGATGTGCTATCTTCAATATAACCAATCGGGCAAAGAAAATCAATGGAGTTGTTCTGTACAAACAAGACTATTTATATCAGTCTGGTTGATTCCGTGTTATGTTTACCGGTATTAGTAGGAAATATTAGAAGTTGGGTAATATTGTGGTGTCTTGCAATGTTCATTGATAAAATGGAACATATGGGGATTAAAAGTATGCGTACTGGCTGTCAAACCAAACAGCATTGAGCAGAAATATTCCAGGAAAAATATTTTTGTTTTTGGTGTGAAAAAAGAATGTAAATAACAGCTTTTTACTGCATGCTTATACATGTTTAATAATTTTATCTGCCTGTCTGTCTGTCTGTATGTTTGTTCCAGCTTATTTGCTAAACGGCTGGATTAAGTATTAATAGACTCATTATATACCATCACGCCTGTATTCCCCGAAGGGTTAGGCAGAGGTGTACCAATATACACCCACAGTTCGCCGGTATATTTAGGTCCCATGTAATAGGGGGCGAGCCTATTGCCATTAACCGGGCACAAATCCAAACTCCGAGCTGCTACTGAGAATTTCATAGAAAAGCCCAATAACACTTTTTGCTCGACCTGGGAATCGAACCCGGGACCCCTTGCACAGCAGTCGCACTTGCGACCACGAGACTCATTACTCCCTAAAATTTTATTTTACACGATTAATTTGTGTTCAGTACCGATAACTGACACTCAGGCGGACGAAGAGGGCAGAAGATAGTCGTAAATATAATGTTACAATTACTCAGCACAGTAATTTTAGAAACTTTGTAGTATTGTTTTGAGCAGAAGATATTATATTTCTATTGTAATAGACATGAAACTGGAAACGGCAGAATGAAGTAAGCTCTAAAAACATATTTCAGTCCAAAATATTGCGTGTGCCACTATTAATCATTGCTGGGAAGCTGTAAACGTCCACTAGAGGATATCAGTGCTGTCCGTAAATCGGTGGAACGGACGATAGTGGTTCATGCCGTCATTGGTATAATCGCTATGGTTGATACATTGCTGGCTTTGCATGATAGTCATTTTACAGTGGATGAAATTTAATACTCGAATGACATAATATTGGCTGAAGAATTCATTGACTAAATTCATTATCTGAAGCAGGGGTGGTCAAGAAAATACTTCCTTCTTCTTCCCATTTTCATTTCCCACATTTCTTATCTACTCGATAAATACAAAGTGCTCCTTGCATATTTTTCTTAAACCTAACTTTTTGAAAAACTTTTACATTGTGATCATAATTATCATTACCAATGTAATTGAATGAGGAGCTAACTAACGTTAATAATAATATATTTCTGTAGTTGAATTAATACGGTAGAAGTGTCATGAAGACCAAACTTTTACTATATTTAAATTTTCATCCTATAGAACAATACTTATGAGTTTTAGTCACCTGGTATAGACTGAAGATTAACCAAATACTAAAGATTAATTAATGAAATGGAGACTTCAATTACCAAACCAATTTGTACCACGAACACAACATGCAAATCTTGATAGCAGACATCTTCAATGCTTGTGAGATCTATGCAGATTAAGGTCAACTAATCGATTATAGAAAGGTAAGAACCGTTTTCCAATTAAGTTGATGTCAAAATTAGCGTTTCTATCTGAAGATTAATTATTCAATCTTGGAATGAAGGAAGGACGTCTGGTCTCTAATTGGTTGGATGTCTATTGAATATTAATGGTTTATTTGGGGTGAAAAAATACACATCGTTAACTACAGCTCATCATCTGCCTAGCCTTTTCCCAACTATGTTGGGGTCGGCTTCCAGTCGAACCGGATGCAGCTGAATATCAGTATTTTACATGGAGCGACTGATTATCAGACCTCCACAACCCAGTAATGGGAAATACGATACTCTTGGTAAGACTGGTTGTCAAACTTTTGGGCTTCTGACTAACAGTAACGACTGTCAAAGATCTACAAATGACAGCCGGGACCAACGGCTTTACGTGCTTTCCGAGGCACGGAGGAAACTCGCTATAGTAAATGGTCACCCATCCACAGACCAACCCCGGCAAGTGTGGCCTAACCCGGAAGATCGGTCTATGCGGCTGTAATTATTTAGCCACGAGCTCCTCTTAAGCAGCCGTTAACTACAGCTACTGACCATCAAACGAGCACAAAGTAGAAATGAGCGGAAATTATTGCTGAGAAACAACTTTGTTTTTTGGGCGTAAGATAATTACTTTGCACACGTTGTGCTTTCGGATGATTACAACAGCACAGACGTCGTAGTAGGTATTTAAGTTTAGTCGTAAAATTTAAAACTATGTTACTATTTGAAACTTTGTTAACTTTGGCAGAACGTTGAACATACGAAAATGGTGGATAGGTGCCCACCTATCCACCATTCATCTGCTACTTTAAAGTGTTTTTATTTAACGTTTAAAAAATATCCAGGGGGCCAGGGCCAAATAAATTAAGGGTGAGTAAGCCGCAGATGATCGATCCCACCTATCCACCATTCTCGAATGTTCCACGTTCTGCCAAACACCAAGTATATCTTTGTGAAGGAGCTCGTCCGGGGAAGTACTACCACCAAGCCTGTTTCTGCCGCAAAGCAGCATTGGTGTATTCTGGTTTTTAGAGTTATTACATGCATATGAGACATTTCAACTTTGTCTTTGGGATGGCAATGTATTTTGAAAGCCTCTGTATTGCTGATGGCTATAGGCGGCGCTTGTGGGCCGTCCAATGACATGAAAGAACAACCAAAAAGGTTCTCAAGTTTGTTTCAGAGCATAAATACATATAATTTCAATGATGTAAAGGATATGTAACGTTCAGCTTCATTAAGTGTTCATATACACCCGATATAGTTAATCCAACCACAAGAAGTTATTTTTAGTGCAGTTATTGGTAAATTGGTAATTGAAATGTAAACGCAGTAATTCTGATGTATGTTTGGGTTAGTGGCTGAATAGAGGAAATCGGTCGGGCGCGTGTTTTTATAGCGGTTCTGTGTTTAGTTATGACGATATTATTTTGACCTTCATGGGTACCCGGAGTTTTAGAACATAGTAGATGTAATATTATTATGATTTGTATTTCTAGAAACTATAGTGTAATCAACTGTCTTTTTGTCCTATCTTTTTGGGGGAGGGGTGGGTTATTCTACTAACTTTTAGGAATTATCGCAAATAAGAAAGCCAGTGCTATTGATAAACTTATAAAAAAAAGTGCAACTCTCAGCGACAAAGTTTGACAAAATATAAAGGTGAATTACAGGTAATTTACCAATATCTTTTGATTTTTGGCATATTGGGACTGAGATAAGATTGCGATTGTTACTAAAAATTCACTCAATTAAATTTTTGGGAGATAGGATTGGGACTAGAATTTGAAACTTTTTCAATTAGTAGAATAATCCTATAGTTGTCATTTGTTTGCCAATATGATTTTTAGCACCAAAGAAAAATCATTTTGATTTTTTCTACAGGGTGATTATTCAATTATCAGATATTTTTAGTATGAGGAACAAATATTATGCAGCTTTTGTATGGAAAACATGTCAAAACGTCACAGGATTTTTTCAGTTAAACATACACAAACGTCAGTTGATGTGACGTTAACATTCAATGTTTGGATGGATGGATGTTTATTATTCAATCACGCCACAACGGCTAAACGAATCTGGATAAAATTTGGCACAGAAATAGATTAAAGTCTGAAATAGTACATAGGTTTGTTTTTATATATACCATCACGCCTGTATTCCCCGAAGGGTTAGGCAGAGGTGTACCAAATGTACACCCACAGTTCGCCGGTATATTTAGGTCCCATGTAATAGTCGGCGAGCCATTGCCATTAACCGGGCACAAATCCAAACTCCGAGCTGCTACTGAGAAT
Source organism: Caradrina clavipalpis (assembly GCA_932526535.1). Lineage (NCBI taxonomy): Eukaryota > Metazoa > Arthropoda > Insecta > Lepidoptera > Noctuidae > Caradrina > Caradrina clavipalpis. The sequence continues at coordinate 14,292,236 of OW052104.1, read as the reverse complement.
TTCGTAGAAATCCCTAATCACACTTTTTGCTCGACCTGAGAATCGAACCCTGGACCCCTTGCACAGCAGTCGCAATTGCGACCACGAGACCAACGGGGCAGGTTTGTTTTTATCCGGGAAAAATGTACGGTTCTCGTGAGATAATATATCAACTTTGACGTGGACAAAGTCCGAGGCAGAAGCTAGTCTAGTAATAAATATTTCCATCAAGTTAAACACACATAGAAAGTTAACCAAATTTGACAAGCATTACGACTGTCCAATCCCAAGCTGCTACATTCAAGTCAATTCAAACGTTACCTTCCTGAAAATAAAGTTGATATTTGTTATACACTAGGGCAAAGTATGGAAATTTTCCCAGCAATAAAAATAAATGGTCCGTTTTTGTAAATGGCAGTTGATTAGTATATAAGTTAACGCTTTAGCCAGATGGACATAGATGTTGCCAAACATAATAATATATGTGGGAAGTGTGACTGGAAAATAGCGTATTCTTCTTTATTTTATCTCACACCAATAATCGTTGGGTTTTCTTATATTAAAGAAAGAAAGAAAGAAAGAAAAACCATTTATACCCGCGAAAGCCACGCACAACACAAAAAAAAAAAATAAAAAAAAAAAAACAAAAATAATAATCTATCTATATGCGCCACTACCGCGCGAAAAGGCTGACGCTCAGCATAAAGCCGCATACAAAAAACAAAAAAATACAAAATAGTTTATTGATTGGTTTATTGTTAATTGATTGTTTGTTTGTTTTTTGTTTTTTTTTTGTTTTTTTTTGTTTGTTTGTTGTTTTTTTTTGTTTGTTTGTTTATTGTTTTTTTTTGGTTTGTTTGTTTGTTTATTGTTTTTTTTATTGGTACATATTGTGATACCTTTCGTTTGCCCACTTCATCAGTCTTTTTGTTTCTTCTAAAAGCCATCTACTGGTGCACTCCCTCTTCCCTAACTATCATAGACAGGATGGGACTGCAATGTGACACAACCGGACAGAGATCAAGCGCAGGACCAACAGCTTTTACTTACTTTCCGAGGCACGGGAGTAACACACCAATTTCAAAACTCCGGGCTGTTACTGAAAAATTCCTAATGGAAAAACCCAATAACACTTTTTGCTCGACCTGGGAATCGAACCCAGAACCTCACGCTCAACAGTCGAGACCAGCGGAACAGTTAACACAATGATAGTAGCAGTTACATAAAAGATTTATTACGTGATAAATTGTTCTGAGCTTCTCAGTGAACGAATATTTATTGCAAAAACGGAACCATTTCGAATTATTAGGAAACAGAGCGTGTACCAAACACTATCTTCTGTGAAATAGTAAACGATTTCTTGTTTTGTTGAAACATATTACTGCGTTTAGTATGAAACTGTTGAATTATGAGAATAAGTCTTTACTAGCGAATTGGTGTAAATAATTTGATTAGTCTTGGACTATAAAATATTAGTCCGTTAAGTATTGTCTTTAAAATAATGCACGTAATGGCTCTGCACCGCTTCTCGGATCGCAATGGGATGCTGCTTTAATGTGTGACATAACATCATGCGTTCATCATCATGTTCCACGCGCGCCTCAAAGAGATGTCAGCAAACTTGGAAGGGGCCACTGAGGGCCGATGCCTGCCGGGACTGCGGGTTGTTCGAAAGAGATACCGCGCCCCGAGAATGCAAAGGGCACATGAAGGAACATAGACGGGTTTTAGTCAGTAAAAGTCTGACACTCCCTCCCGCCCCGCCCAGGGCGGGGGAAGTTATTTGATGATTTCCCGTCTATAAATAAAAAAAAAAAACACCATCGAAAGTATCTACCTCACACTCGGCTTCTCGGCGGTTGTCAGCCATAGTGACGGCGTTCTATTTTCAAATGCTCATAGAATTGAACATAGTACTCGTTCCGTTCTTTTTTTAAAGTATATCTTTGGATGGCGAATAAGCCGTTGACCCACCTGACGTTTAGTGATCACGGCTGCCATTTTTTTAAACTTCCCCTATAGGCTTTTCATATAACCTGGGCCATTAATTTCATCATATTCCAACCATGATGATTTAACCCTCAAATGCAAAACGTGATGCAGCCTCATTGCTTTTTTAATGCCACGTCATCTACTTGGAATTTTAAGTACCACTAAGGTAGGGTAAGACAGCACGTTTCTTTACCCTACTCTTATTGTCAGTTAAGAGACAGGGAGGGCGAAAGAGGGAAATGGGAATCCCTCAGCAAATTGCTGCGGCCATGTTGAGGTTGCTACATTTCGCGATGCTCACGGCATACTAAGCAGGCTGTTAGGGAATACAATTACTATTAGTGGGACTTTGGGTATGTTAGAAGTCTATAAGGATGTGTAGATTGAAAAAAGAATTTTGATTTTCTTGCTAACTGTGTGGTGGAGTTCAGTACATGTTCTTCTTTGTAGGAGAAGGGGCTTTTGCCATGTAGTAGGACAATAACACGCTGTATTATATTTATTATTACTAGTAAGTGTTATAAATGCTAATAATTATAATTGGCGCTCTTTGGGAGAGGCCTGCATTTCAGCAGTGGACGGCTATAGGCTGATATGATGATGATAATTACAAATGCGAAAGTTTTGATGGATGGATGTTTGTTACTTAACCACGCCAGAATGGTTGAACGATTCCGGATGATATCTTGCACATAGATAAATTATAATCTGGAATAGCATGGGCTTCTTTTTATGCTGTTTTTGTGTTCCCCCGCTTTAATTTAGGACTCTTAAATCTAATATTTGTGTAACATTAAAAACATTTAAAAATATAAAAAAATAGTAGCAGCACCGGTAACGGGAGCAGGGTCCAAAATACATACCGTACATATTAAATAGACATATTGTTAGGACCATAGTGTATGTACTTGTTATTTTACTTACCTAAATAAAGGAGCTGTTATACGCAGCTGCTTTTCCTGTAAACAAAAGAACATCTTGTTACTAAGGAAAATACACACCATCGCACCATTATATTAAAACGGAAGCTCACTCATTCGTTCATGTTCAGTTTAATCTTGGAGTGAATGAAATAATGTATGATCATTTTATCATTCACTCCAAGATTAAACTCGAAATCTCGAAAATTACTTTACCTATGAAGTTTTGTCAGGTAAGTTTAAATTAATATTAAAAAAAAAAGATTTTTATTTCTATTTGTAATGGATTTACTTAAAAAACTTAACCAATTTTTTTAATTCTTTAACATTAATTGTTAAGCTACATTATCTATGAGTAACAAACGCTAGAGGTTAATTAAATCTTGGGCAAAATATAACATGGCAAGTAATTATTTCCCTACTGTGTTTGATAAAGAATTTTTTTTTTTAAATAATATAGATAATACACGTCAGTTAAAACGGATTTATTGACAGGGTCTAACTAAGGGAGCCATTCAAACTCATGGGCGAAGTCGAGGGACGAAAGTAGTCCAATAATTTTAATATAATTTCACCTGGCTTATAGCAAATACATGACGCACCTTAAAAGCATTGTTTCATAATTAATACACGCTTTGATTCAATATTAATAATTCTTAATTAACGTCCCTATTAGAGATTCTACGAGTATTTAACACAATAATGAATGTTAACTGAAGCATTAATGAGATACAAAATATATTGTTTTAATTATGTTCTTCTTCTTTTCGTGTCGATTGACTTGTTTCTTTGTCAGACATTAATTATGGTGATACATCAAACTACTTTTATGTTATTATTTACAAAAGTATTGCTTTTACTGTTTACATACATGCATATATACATAATCTCACGCCTTTTTCCCATGGGGGTAGACAGAAACCACAGAACGCCACCTGCTACGATCATTACAAACTCCTTTTGCCTAGTCCACGTTCATACAAGCACGCCGGTTACGAGTACTGCACACCCGACATATGTTGCTGTTTATGTGATTAATACCTCTATTTAGCAAATTAATTACTATACGGGAAGAGCATGCATTTATTAATCGTTCAGAAATTATAAAACTAATATTCTCCGTAACGAATTTTGGTCATGTTAAAATCAGTTAGTACCTAAGCCTAGTAAGCAGTATTTATAATGCACTAGTGAGTGCGTTTGGTTTTCCCTCACTCTTACAGTCAGTACACACAGTATAGTCAGTCAGACAATCTGAAACGACCGCGGATAGATTAGGCGCAGAACCAAATGACTTTAGGTGCTTTCCGAGGCACATAGGTCACATCACCAACCAAGTTTCATACTCTTGGCTTCCACTGAGGAATTCTTAATATATTTTAACATGACCCATGACACCCTTTTTGGGAAAGAAAATTGCCCGATCTGGGAATCAAACACAGGACCGTACGCTCATACAACATCATCGGGGAAATAAAAATTGGAAAAGATTAAAAATAAGTATTATAAGGACAAAGTAGGACACTAAAAACATTGCAAAGTATTTCATAGGTACAGCCGGGCCATACTTAAAACTTTGCAGTACATTTTTCTTGAAAATACGAAGTCTCATTTCATTACAGACACGATGCCCTAACTGTATTCAGTTCATTATAATATATTTTATTTTCTCTTGAAACTTTAATCAGTTTTGTTTGATTTGTTTAGTTTTAGTTTATGAGCAGCTTTTGTCCTTTGTTTCTTTTTGTGAAAATTAAATGTATACCTGTAAAGAATACATTATTTAAAGAACTTTGTGCAACACTGTGAATGCTTAATGTTTATGCTGTTGGTGTACTTTACTGAATAAATAATTAAACAATAAAGTGCAGAATAAAATAACATCAAATAAATCCTTGAAAGACCAGCGTCTAATCAGGAACTGGTCCGCCACTCGCCCGCCATCTTGTCATTTAGCAATTCCACACAGCTACGCTTCACAAGAAATATACATTAATGATTTTCTCGTTTCTTAACTAAAAGAAAATTTCCAACCGACTTTAAATGAAGACAGAAAATAAACAGTCAGACAGTTAATATAATAAGGCCTTCAATGAGCTTATTGTGTTGAAAGAACAATGGCGGTGGACATTCCGTGCCTCGTCTGTGGCATGTCGATACAGATCGCTTTGTTGCAGCTGTGACGTCACAAAGATGGCCAAAACTGTTTCAATTTAAACTTAGTTGGAAGTTGGGCTTGTTTATTTTTGTTGTTTTGTCTTGGGGTCGGTGTAGACTTCACGGTGTCGGCCTATTTATAAAGTCAAAGTTCAATTGATTATTTTAATAAGACCATTAAAAGGCACTTTTGAACGTCATTTACATGAAAAAGAAAATCTAGATATACTAGAAACATGCATGTAAAGGCAAAGTCCTCTTCACATACAAAAAAGTAACGTGCATTTATCACCACTTGCTCAAGGCGGATTGGCGATTTCAGACTCATGCATATTAATTTCCACACGTAGTTCCTTCACGAACGTCGTTTTAATAACCGCCGAAAATTTTTTAGTTACGATGACCTTTCCACCCATTTAATCATCATAATTACGGCATTATCGTCTTTATTTTCATCCACGTACGACGCAAAACAGCGCAGCACCTTCCAAAAAATGTAAACAAAGATTTCGCGGTTGAAATTATCTTGAAAGAATGATACAGGAGAAGTCTTTCGAACTAAAAGAGGAAAAAATATCCTTAACTTTTCCTGTAATGTAATTCTCGCTACCCATGATTCAATTTCCTTAATTTATACAATTACACGAATTCGCCAAGACTGCCTCGTTGGCCTAGTGGTTCTAAGTGCGACTGCTAGGCTAAAGGTCTTAGGTTCGATTCCCAACTCGAGCAAAGTGTTATTGGGTTTTCTATAAAATGCTCAGTAGCAGCTCGGAGTTAGGATTTGTGCCTGGTTAATGGCAATTATAGGCTCGCCCATGGGACATGAGACCTAAATATACCGGCGAACTGTGCGTGTACATTGGTACATCTCTGCCATACCTTCGGGGTATTCCTTCCTACCTTACCTTCTACCTACACGAATTTATTGTTTAATAAGGATTAGGAGACAGCTCGCAACGAAACGCCTTTAGTAAAATGATTGGTGATATATAACTTTAGTACGTTAAGCAACTCAAAATATAACTTCTAACGTAACTTGAATTTTAGCGAATAGAGGATTGAAGGCAAATTGTGTGTCTCGAACTTATAAATATCATAATCGCTTACTATTGTTTGAATTATTGTTTGGTTCGGGTAGGTGGCATGTGACCACGGGTATCCTCTAAACATGACTACTGAATAATAACAATTTCAGATGAGAATATTGTCCTGTTTCATAATTCTTAGATCGTCACCGTTGCCTATGGACACTTGCAACACCAGAGGCATCACTCGTGCGCTGCCGACCCCGTAAGAACCTCAAAACTCCTTTCTTGAAGAACCCCATGCTGCAGTCTCTTGGGAAAACCTTAGCAGGGAGCGCATTCCACAACTTAAACGTATTTTAATGGGTAAAGTGCATTGCACTTATGTTAATAACTTAAGGTTCAGACAATACAACACTGCAGTCTTTTCATGATCTGAAACAAACCTCGTAAAATTGAAACAATAACAGAAACACGTAACAATTGTTCAAGCGAGTAACTCGATAGTCTTGCCAACCAACTTTCCGTGAAATACAAAGTTAGAAAGCTATTCTTATAACTGATCGTTTAGTTATTGCAAACACTTTTGTAGCTTCAACAATAGTGCATTTTAGTAGTAATAATTTATCATAGGAGACTAATGTAGCTTTCAGAAATAAGTGATAATTGCATAGTGGATTTATTTTGCATTATATAGGTTTTGGAGCTGTGCTAAAGTATTAATCATTTTTCCGTTGCAAAAAAAGAGCTCCGTGACTTTATTGTATTGGAATTACATAACACACATAACATACCATCACGCCTGTATCCCGAAGGGTTAAGCAGGGGTGTAGCAATACTATACTAATGTATACCCACCGTTCGCCGGTGTTTTAGCTCCCAAGTAATAGGGGCCGAGCCTATTGCCATTAACCGGTCACAAATCTTAACTTCGAGCTGCTACTGAGAATATCATAGAGAAACCCAATAATTTAGAAATTATAATGGTATTTATCAATACTAATATCATAAAGCTAAAAACTTTCTTTGAACCTGCTAAAAGCTGCTGCTGTTTGATAGCTGCGGCACAGTACTTTATTTTTGTGGCTTTCTTTGTTTTTCTTGTAATTGTATTAAATTGAGCTGTTCCGAAAAAAATGTTTTTATTATCTCTAGAATTACTGGTCTGATTACAAAAATGCCTGCACCAATAGATTGGTACACTATTGCCGAGTTGTATAGGCTCTGTTATACGGTATAATTATTTGACTTCCATGTGGAAAAACTAGGACCTTAAACTAGTAGTTATGAATTATTAGAAGTTATGATTATATTGGAAAACAAATTAATCCACGATACAAATCAAATGATCCATTAACCGCGTTCATGAGTTTCTTCAGAATTTCCCGAAATTTTTCTATTCCTTGCGCTTTTGACCTTCCGATGTCAAAGCTATTGTTTGCATTCAATTTCCTTATAGGAATAATATTAGGGTGAAGGTCCTTCAAATATCCTTGAAAAGGTAACTCTTAAAAAACAAATGAATAATGTAGATTTTTCTCAATTCGACGTCTCGATGCTGGTTTATATTAAAACAAGTAACCCAATTAGAAAATGGTTTCAGGAAATGGAAATTTCCTGCCTTTTAGAAGTAGATGATACTGGAAAATGTCGTGGCTAACCTTATTTATAATACTAATTGGTGTAAACAGACACTTTTTAATCTTTTAAGTTTTTTTTGTTGATTCTGGCTTACAAGATTTGCAGTGGTTTGGGAACAGTGTGGCGGGCTTGTCCCATAAAAGACACGTTTTAGTTTAGTTTCTATTTGGTGTTTTTTTCACTGACTTTCAAAATTAATACTATTTTTCACTTTGTAGTAGAAACGTTTATGGGAGATTGGCCAGAAAAGGTATAAGTGGAAGAAAATGGGGGAGAACTGGGACCAAAAAGGTTTACAAAAAAAATTTTTGAAGGCAGTAGGAGTATACTATTTCAAACAAAAAAGAATGACTCAAATTGGCCCAAGAAATTCTGAGAAATTGGTGTACACACAAACAGACAAAAAATACACCCCGAAAACACCCACCATTTTTTGAATTCAGTAACAAAAAAAACAAGCGTTATTTTCATCCCCAAACCAACCAGCATATAATTGAGTCTAACGTATTCCCGATACCAATCAGTCGTATACCTGCACACAACACATTTTTCACTCTGTCTACCCGTACTTACGGTTGACAATTGATTGATGAGGGTTGGTCCATGCGGCGTGAATGTTGCTCTTTGCCCAATTATTTACGTTTGCTAGATACGTGGTCGTCCTAAGTACTGTAATTGGATTTGCGTTAGAGATAAAAGCTTGTCATAAGTTAAGTGTTGCTTAAGTTTGTTAAGGGTCGTCTATTTAGTTATAAGCCGTGTTATTCACCCACTAGATGATGTATTTTTTTTTAAACATTGCCCCTTACTAGGTGTTCTGCTCTTCTGTTTACAAACATATAAACGGAACAACCTGAAGGCCAAAGTTTATTTGTAAAATCCACTTGTAAAGTCGGAAATGTACAGGAGTAAAAAGCCGGGGCATTAAGTGAGTATTTAATAAAACTTTCCTACAGAACTATTTTCTCACATAATTCAATTATTGTTTTTTATTTCATTAAACATGATAATAATAAGACAAGAAATGAGAGAAAGATGGGCGACGGCCCCATTATACCTCTGTAACCCTTCGAGGAATATCGACGTGATGGCGACGTAAACACGAGCGAAGTGACTCTTTAAATAAGTGTAAAAATACTTATAATTTCAGTATTTTTTTGTCTAACCTATACTGTCCCACTACTGGACAAAGTCCTCCCCCATTTTTTTTTTTTTTTTATAGCCGGGAAATCATCAAATAACTTCCCCCGCCCTGGGCGGGGCGGGAGGGAGAGTCAGACTTTTACTGACTAAAACCCGTCTATGTTCCTTGATGTGCCCTTTGCGATCCGGGGGCGCGGTAAGTCCTCCCCCATGTCTTTCCAAATATTCTATTCTCAATCCACCACAACCCAGCCCAAAATAAAAACAAATTTCAGTCTCAGCCGAAGATGAGATTTCAGTTTCGACTAAAAAAATCTGTTTCAATCGTACACTATCAGTCATACCTCTAGTAGACGTGAATTAACAGTAATGCTGTTAATCCACGTCTTTTCATTAGGGTGTTAATGCTTTAGGCATTATGTATGTAGCTGTCAGTACTACGTACGATGATTCATCGAGTTATGTACCATGATTGACGTTCGATTTAGAATTGTTGATGGCTCTCTGAATATGTAATAGGTATTGAAGATTGAGATCAAACATTATATTCAGGATTCTTGGTTTCAGATTTTATAAATTCGATTTTCGGTTTGAGATATTTATTTTTCGCAAACTAATGCATTTTACTTATTTATATAAACTAATATAAAATGCTTTTAAATAAAGCTAAAGAATATTTTTATTTGTTTTTTTTTACAAGCGCTAATCTCTCACACAATTTTTTAACGTAGCCTTCTACAAAGAAGGCAAGAAAAATTAAATACAAACAAAGATCACAATTAATTAATCAATATTTCCCAGTAATATTTCTTTGTAAATTTCATAAAAAACTTCAACTTTAAACAATGTTTCATAATATATCTCGTATTTGTTCATATTTCTTTATTCAACGCCCACTTGCACCGAAAAATTTTACTGAGAGATTGTTAGCTAACATGCACTTTAGTTACCAAATTACATAAATAATGATCCCGGGTTTAAAAACTAGGAGTTAACTAATAAGTTAACCCTATCTGGTGCAAGCGGACCTCAGCTAATCATCCAAACAAAATATGCTTGAGGTGAAATTGAAATGTTTTCAACAACAAACAACTTGAAAAAACAAAAGATGAAAGGCACTTTATTTCCGAAACAATACGAGAGGTTACACCCCCAAAAAAGGTACGTCGAAACCCTCTCAATTCTACCATTAGATATATAACTATATATAGGTAGGTACGGCCAGCAACAGAAGTTGATTAACAATGTCCCTTTGACATTATCATTTAAATAGACTCGAAATAAAACAATTCACTGCTATTCTAAATTTTAGGCAATAGAGTTTATCTTTCTTAGTCTAACCAAGAAGCATCGTGTTACCTAGTTACTCGGTTGTGGAGGTCAGATAGGCAGTCGCACCATGTAAAACACTGGTATTTAGCTGCATCTGGTTAGACTGGAAGCCGAGCCTAACATTGTTGGGAAAAAGTTAAGCTGATGATGAGCTAAGAGTTCATTTAACATAATTTTAGATACTTTTCGTATTGTCTTTGATATTGTGCTCAATAAACAGGAAAAATAGCGTGACTTTATGTGTGTATGTATGTATGTTATAAGGATTTGAATGCCTTAAAGTTATTCTACTTTTGTTATTGACCGTACCATCTGTTTGTACGTCCTTTCACTTGACCAGAGAGGATTGCGAAGGCCGTTTCCAAACGATACGCCGTATTTCAAAAAGATCCGACCCAATGTTGGTGATCTCTTTTTGTAGGTATTTTTCACATTAAAATGTTGGCCATTACATATATTGGCCATTTGGGATTCAGGAACTTGATTTTATTGTTGGTACGTATCTAATTTATAGGTCTAAAAATATTTTATAATAGCTTTTGTTCGCGAATTCGTTCTCGTGAATTTTCTTACGGATCCCTAAATTTTTTGTAAATAAAATTTAGTTCGTGTTACTTGCTGATAATGCAGCTTTCCATAGGTAAAAGATTTTTTTAGGTAGAAGTTGTTTTTTATTTTATTAATTATAAACAAAAATACTTTTCTTTTCTCTTTATATTACTAGTTTAAATTCAATTTTTCATTTCTTGTCTAACCTGCTCGATCTGGAAATCGAACCCACGGCATTACATACAAATATTTACTCGCGAAATCCTCTTTTTTCTTGTCTCGACCTATTTTGAAGGGAGAGAAGTAACTACTTTTATTTTAAAAAAAGAAACAAATTGGGTTCCACGTTAAAAATTTAAATCCGACAGAAAACCATGATTCACGCAAGAAGTCGCAGATATAAGATATTTGTTATATTTCCCCACCTATGTATTCTTATCTCTCCCTTCTTTGTATATTTTGTTTATATGTATGTATTTATGTATTTATTATCTAATATATATTTTAATTCTTGGAAATTTTCTGTTTCTTGCACCTACTTTGTTCCGTCTCTGCATCACCCTAAGGTAGACTGGTAGAAAATGCCTTTTTTTTTTTTTTTTTTTTATAGACAGGAAATCATCAAATAACTTCCCCCGCCCTGGGCGGGGCGGGAGGGAGTGTCAGACTTTTACTGACTAAAACCCGTCTATGTTCCTTCATGTGCCCTTTGCGTTCCGGGGGCGCGGTATCTCTTTCGAACAACCCGCAGCCCCGGCAGGCATCGGCCCTCAGTGGCCCCATCCAATTTTGCTGACATCTCTTTGAGGCGCGCGTGGAACACGAACGCGCCGTCGACACGGTCTGTCGCTAGTGAACGTACGGACGGTGAGCTACCCATTGCTCACCGTCCACAGACCCGCGTCTACGGAGGCCGGGAGTCGTCACGTGGCTCCCGACGCCCGGATCGTCTACCGCGGCGGCCGCTGGGACGGGGGACCCTCCTTTCCCTCTCCCGTCCCGGTAGAAAATGCCTAAGGCATTAAGTCCGCCTTTGTACGGTGTATTTTATACATTTTGTGCATAAAGTTTTAATAAATAATAAATAAATAAATAAGCTAGTCATATTACAAACGTGATTCATGAATCACTCCAGTCAATACTACCCACCTACAAACATTTCCAAATATACTCCACAATACCAAAATACTCGGTACATTTCAGTATAACGTTACTTACTAATAGAATACCAAGCGAATCTATTCAAATCTCGTGATCCACTGCTGATCCTCTTATTGTTTATACAGCTCAAAGATTTTCCCTCAGAGGGCGATAGAGGTAAGTAAACAAACTCCGTAAACTGTTAATGTTATTTACTGTTTAGTTGTAACACGTAGTTGGAGGATTTCACTGAATATTTTACATACATACCATCACGCCTGTATTCCCCGAAGGGTTAGGCAGAGTTGTACCAATGACACCCAGCCGATAAGTTTTTTTAGGTCCCATGTTATAGGGGGCGAGCCTATTGCCATTAACCGGTCACAATTCCTGACTCCGAGCTGCTACTGAGAATCTCATAGAAAAAGCCAATAACACTGTTGCTCGACCTCGGAAATCGAACCCAAGACCTCTAGCGTAGCGTGGCAATTGAAGGATTTCTCAATATTACAATATTAGTTATACCCACTATTGCTACACTTTTAGCATATACTGAACTGCCACGTTAGCCTAGTGGTCCCAAGCACGACTGCAACGCTAGAGGTCTTGGGCTCGATGCCAGATCGAGCAATGTGTAATTGGGTTTTTCTATGAAATTCTTAGTAGTAGCTCGAAATTCGGCTTTCATTGGGGCGAGCCTATAGCCATTAACCGGGCACAAATACCGGCGAACTGTGGGTATGCATTGGTACCTACACCTCTGCCTAACCCTACGGGGAATACTGGCGTGATGGTATGTAGCTGCATCTACCCAGGTTGGCAGAATTAGTTCGAAAGATAAATAAATAAATAAAACAGCAACTCTATCTGCTACTTTTTTAAGTGCGGCAAGTCCTCGAATAATTTCTTCTGCTCTAGGTGGAGCGTATGTGAGTATCAAACTCTTACTGACTAAAAGACCATCTGTGTTCCTCCTGCCTGCGTTTTGCGTTTCAGAGCCGCTGTTTCTCTTTAGACAAAATTCTGCAGCCAACTCTCTGCTAGGGTAGAGATATAAATCTTATTTTATGCAAAATTAATCTTGTGGATCTCTTCAAGTTTAGGTAAAAGATTTTATACCTATTGTATATTGTCCTCATCCTTAGGGACGGTGGTGCTTAGACCGTGTCCAACACTTGAGTTATATTACAAGTGCACTTGAAAAATACATAAAAATGCGTAGTGTTCTATTCTTTGGCGAAAATTTTACTACGTTCTTGATTTTTTATAAAAAAAGGTTGATTTAACCTGAAGTGTTTTGTTTTGCATTGTTTTTCACCTAAATATGGTGATAAAATACAGTGTCGAGAGCTCTCACATTTCTGCGTCATTATTTATTTCTCAGTTAGGGAAGGTTAATGCCAACTTGCTTGTGAATAAATGATTGTAAAGGTGTTTTGAAATAAACCTTCATACTATCTCTCTACTATTATAACCGCGAAAGTTTGTGAGGATTAATGGATTTGTCTGTTATTCACCCTATAGCTAGAGAAACACATGCTGTTTGCGGGTGATATACTAAAATTAAAATATTATAATAAAGATGAAATAAACTCGACATAGATAGAAAATTTTATAAAGGTACAAGAAGAATAAAAAATGGTTAAAATTAAAAAGCCTAACAAAAAAGCTTCTATCTTCTTTTAAAGTATGTTAAATGGGGTAAACACATAATAGATATAGATCTAGCTTAACACATAGCATAATTTTGATCCCGTTTTTGTGGATAATTTAGAACTTAATTTTGAAATCCCCACAGACAAAGTCGCGGGCAAAAGTTATTGCAAACTTACCTCAATTCAAAGAATTGATGCAAATTGTACCATACATTAAAATAATCGCACCGTGCATTAACGTATATTATGCTATTAATCCTGCAATGGAAATCAAAGACTTCTATCGTTGGGTCTGTTGTTAATTACAAGCCACGGTAGCCCATGAGTGTTATTTCATATTTTTTTAAACACGGTGTAAAAGTCGACAATTTTCTTACTACCTATGTTTCCACGATAAGCATTGAAAAGAAACCTAAGACTTTTTTTTTCAATTAATGCGTTTGTTTGGACTGTTGCATTCGTGGCTCCAGTAATGTATGCAGAAAAATGACAACCCGGACTGCTCAGTCCGGGTTGTCTTTTTTCTGCATACAGTTGTCACGTGACGTCTGTCATCCCATATATACCATCACGCCTGTATTCCCCGAAGGGTTAGGCAGAGGTGTACCAATGTACACCCACAGTTCGCCGGTATATTTAGGTCCCATGTAATAGGGGCCTATTGCCAATTGTCTGTCATCCTGTTGTCGGATTAGACACTTTCTCGTGAGTCTTAACTTAAGCCAGACGCTCACCAGTTCGAAAGGCTATGAGGTCAATTCCTGGGCTCATAACACTTGGGCTAGTCCAGGGACTGACCAACACAAATGACAACAATAATATTCTGTAAAATATACATAACTAGCTTCTGCCCGCGACTACGTCCGCGTGGCTGATTTCACCTGCGTTAAGTTACGCCTTCAATATCAGCCATGTTAAATAAAAAATAAAAAAATAATAAAAAAAAAAACAAAAAAAAAAAACAAAAAAAAAACCAAACCACCAAAACCACCAAATGACGTGGATCTGATGACTTTTGGATCTCAGTCCACTATACTGACACTCAAATATTTATTGGTCACAATATTGGAAATGTTGATCTGTACTACAAATGTATCTTCTAAAAGTTTTTTATGAGCGATCAACCTGGCTATTATTGGCTGAGGTGGTTCAAGTTTGAGAATTCTATAATACTTGTGAGTGTGGCTTCCCACGCTATGACAAAAGTTTTAATAGAACAGTTATGACTTTTGAAATGTCAGACTATTTCTAGAAGGTTCCGAAAGTAATACGAAATAAGCATTTATTAACGAAATAGCTTCTGCTCGTGACTTCACCCTCGTGGAAGTCAAGTACCTATACTGTAAAACAAAGCGTATGGCACTAGTAATAAAGTAGGTTTTTATCAGTGAAATAATACTTCCAGAGATGACCTTTAACAAACAAAAATATAAACGCAATGTAGGCAAGGTAAATGTTTATTTATTAGTAGCTTTTTTCGACGACTTCTTTGCCGTGAATTTTCTTACGGATCCTTAATTTTTTATCATAAAATATAGCCTATAATTGAACTCAGGGATAATATAGCTTCCTATTAGCGAAAGAATTTCAGAATCAGATTGGTAGTTCCGGAGATCAGCACGTTGAAACTATAAACTAACTCTTCAGTTTTATAATATGAATAGTTAATCCTACTTCCTACTAATACCACAATTTTAATATCTTAATATATATAACTCAAAGGTGACTGACTGACTGACATAGTGATCTATCAACGCACAGCCCAAACCACTGGACGGATCGGGCTGAAATTTGGCATGCAGGTAGATGTTATGACGTAGGCATCCGCTAAGAAAGGATTTTGATCAATTCTACCCCCAAGGGGGTAAAAAAGGGGATGAAAGTTTGTATGAAACTTTGTCAATTTTAAACCGATTGGGCTGAGACTTTGTTAATACATCTTAACGCGAGCGAAGCCGCGGGCAAAAGCTAGTTACGAGTATAAATGCGAAAGTTTGTGAGGGTGAATGGATAGTTGGATGTTTTGTTGCTCTTTCACGCTTAAACGACTGAACGGATCTAGATGAAAGGAGATGGCTAAATGGAAGTATCGACCACTGCCCCACTGTTCCACAGTAATATATAAATATGGTACCTAGCACAATGTAATGCTGAATGGCTAAATATTAGTATTTCATGTAAAACGAGATTCAGGTACTTTTAGGGAATAATAATAAATGGTAAAATAATATTGCCTAAAAAGGAAAGAAGCTGTGTGTGACAGTATATCATTTTCTCCAACTGACACTTTGACATTTTCGAAAAAGAATAAAATTAAAACGAAAATGAGGTTGTATATTTATAAGCAAATGGTTGTGATGAAAAAGTTTTTCATCACAAAATTCAGGTATTCAAAACATATTTGTTAATTAAGATTTTCTTCTCAAATAAAATCGATATAAGTTATAATACAGCATACTTCATGTTAATTTACTTTTAAAATCAATCGCGTGTTACGTGCTTTATTATAATGCTATACCCACGTTTCGTTTCATCAAGTTTTAACATACACAAATACTTTTTATTTTTTTTACTTGCAATATTACTTAAGATTTATTTTTAAGATTATTGCATTATGCTTTTAACACAATTCTGTGTGTTATAGTTTTAAAAAACCAAGATTTTTTTTTCTTTTCCTTACGAAACGAGGCTATATAATTAGGTCGAGTTATACGGTTCTGACGACTTTTTCTTCATAACATAACCTGATAAAGTAACAACGAAACAAACTCGCATTTAGAGCACGTACTAGCCATGTTAGGTTTAATAATGTATAGGGAAATAACACATGGCTGGAAAAGGTTGTTTACGACTGCCTCTAACTGCCAAAAAATCAGTTGCCTAGCAACGGCATGTTTATTCTTTTTCCAATGTGGAGAAATGTCAAATATGGTCTGTCAAATAAAAATAGCTTAAAAAGCAATTGAGATACTTTATTATGTTTAATAGTTCACGAAAGTGCTAGGAAAGTATAAAACACTACATAATTCATGAATGATTTTTTAAATATCATGAGGTTATATAAGATTCTTATACATTTCAAGTGCTTGACTGCCCCGGGGCAGTCATTTAGCCATCACCTTTAGCACTAATAATAGATTATATTGTGGAATAACACATAGCTTACTTTTTATCTCGGAGAAATCGGCTGTCCCATTTCAAAACCTAGTAAGGGACACTTTTTTCAAAAATCGTTTTATTGCATAATTTTGCTAACCTGCTAAGTCCTAACCAAATACAAAAACACCAGCGTTGAAAACTCATATTAAAGCGGTGATATTTAATTATCAATACCCAGTAAATCTACTACTCGTCTCTGATCTAATCGTCTCTGTTTTAGGTCCTTGCTAGGTTTTGAAATGGGGCAGCCGAAATGTACAGTTCTCGCGAGATAATATATCAACTCTGACGCGGACGAAGTTGCAGGTACAACTAGTATTAGTATAAGTATAGAAGTATAAATTGAGCTATCCGTTTTGCAATTTGCTACACACCGTCGAAACGGTTTCAGAAAAGGACTGACTAGATGCTGGAAGCGTAGATACAAAATATACCGCAATGCGGTAAGAGACAGTCTCCAGCAACAGGCATGTTTGATTGATTGATAGGCATTTAATAGCTCATTCACTATGTATACGTAAAGTAACATACATATGGTGGTTGGGTTCTTTAGTTACTGCCTTGACAATAAGAAATATTATAAAAAACAAAATGTTAAGTTTTTATAATAATACAATCTTGCTGGGCTGTAACAGGATCTATAACTTTAAGCCTTATGTAACATCTTTATACGCATTATGGTATGCAAATAAGTGAATATGAAACGACCAGTACAATTTTTATATTGTTTCTTGCATCTCATACCAGCTTATTATTATCCCACTGTAATACAAAGGCATTGGTTACCAACACAGAGCACAACAACCAGTAGAGAGCGCATTGACAAGCTTTTGTTCTAAATCAAAGTCACCTAAAAACGGCGGGGGGAGAGGTAAGACTCGCCGCTGTGATTGGGTGAAGAATTCACAAACAAATGACAACGGATTATCTAGTGATTCCAAAAATGTACTTTAAAAATATCGATATCGATAATTATTTGACTTTGTTTGATACGGAGATTTCTGGTTCGATTTTGAAATAAAACAGGTGTTTATTTACAAGATTTCATTTATACAATCAGAGATAACTTTTTGTGTAGCTCTAATCCAAATTTCTTCTCGATGTCATCGTTGGGAAGTCAGCAAATTTTAATGCATATAAAATACTTTTTTTAACTTATTACATTGGCGTTAACTACAGCACGTGCACAAATAAATGGGGCTAGCAAAGTGTTCGCATACTAACCATTCAGCCCCTTTTAATACAAAAACAAACTTTGAGATATACACACTATTCTTTAAAAAAAGAATCATTGAAGTCAGATTACACTGTGAAAAGTTAGTCGTAATCAAACGTCAAAAAAAAATAAGTGTCCTGTTGAAAACTTCCATTTTTTGGCGTCGGTGAAAAATCTTTTTTATTTATATAATGATCTTAAACTAAATTTTGTGTAAAAGGCAGGCATAGGCATCATACGCTTACAGTTTTTTCTGTTATATATGTCGTAGGATAATTTGATACTTCGAATCTTCGCGGAAATCCTAGGGGTTTTGCGAAAACGCGGATAATTAGACATAGGCGAAAAATTATCAAATCTTACTGGACAAAGTCAGGATTTTTGCGAAAATACTCGTTATTATAGCAATATTGCGAAACGAAACGCTGGCTGTTATGAAATAAGAACGCTGATTGGTCGGTCAGCGCGTTCAATAAGAGATCGTCTCTGATTGGTTGACGTCTTAAATGTCAATCATTTGTTGCCGCACGTTATTTGTTTACGTTTGTGTCTGAGTTAAATTGCAGAAGTGTTTTGTTTTTTATCGTAAATAGTGTACCTACTTGGACTTAAATAAAGTGGTAAATAAAAGTGCTACTTCATAACTCTATGATACAATACTTGAAGTTAATCATCGGCAAACTAGGAACCAATTAGAAGTCAGCCAGCAAAATTGTAGCCAATCAGTGTTGAGCACATCAAATCTTACTATAGTAACGAGTATTTTCGCAAAAATCCTGACTTTGTCCAGTAAGATTTGATCATTTTTCGCCTATGTCTAATTATCCGCGTTTTCGCAAAACCCCTAGGATTTCCGCGAAGATTCGAAGTATCAAATTATCCTACGACATATACAAGTAAAGTTTTATACTAGTATTATGTATTTCAACATACATATTATTCATTCTCTGCACATTTGTTAGTAAAGCCAAGGGCATAAGCATGTTTTAAAATAAAGCAATAAAAATACAAAAATAAGAAAGATTATATCGATATATTTTAAATTAGATCGATACAATCGTCGCGATGTTGCGAACAGCACTATCGAGAGTGGCTAAAAGTAGCGTATGCTTGGTGACCGCGGTAGCCTCCGCATGCGCTCTCTACTGGTTTTTCTGCTCGTTGGTTACCAACCTTGCTTCTGGAGATCTTAAGCGCAACTGCTGCGCTAGAGATCTTGGTTCGATTTCCAAGTCGAGAAAAAGTTTTATTTTTAAGAAATTCTCAGTAGCATTTCGGAGTTAAGATTTGTTCCCGGTTTATGGTTTGCTTGGCTTGCTTACATGGGACCTAAACGTATCGGTGAACTGTGGGTGTACATTGGCACACTTCTGCTTAACCTGTCGGGGAAGACAGGCGTGATATCATGTTAATATTACTACAATATCACTAAAATCACTGTTTGCACCGTATCATGGGTGAAGATAGTCGTAACTCAACACATAAAGGTATGCGAGCACTAAATCCGTGCTCGTACCAAATCTGTCGGTAGCTGACGATAGAGTATCGTTCAAAGTGTCAGTTTTATAGCATTCGCATAAAAGCAGGTAAGTGCTTGTAAAACAATATTTTACTACTATGTGTTTTGACCTTTGTACTGTCGGAGGTCATAGCAGAGTCATCTCTTTGGAAGACATATTACAGCACGGTAACGACAAATAAATTGCCGTCAAATTATCGAGTGCGTTAAAATATTTTTATATTGACAAGTTTAAAGGTGACGGCTGGCGGTTGGCGTGCTGGTAGTTGACAGTTCGAAGAGATATTGGTGCTGTTGTATTGACCAAGACCATAAGATGGACAGTAACACTTGGGATTTCTGTTGTCATGTCGTAAGCCTGTTTGTAAGTAAGTACCTACGTGTATTTTTCAATTCATAATTATGTACTTTCTAAGTTTATCTTGGACATCACTGACATCAAGTTCATAACTGTCGCATTAGGGAAAACCCTATAACGATAGTTTAAGCTGTTATAAGATAAATAAAAATGTTTATTTTTGAAGTTATATTTGTTTCAATAATTTTGTTTCGGCTTCTAGTTGATTTTAGCTTGGTATATTATTATAGGAAGGACTGTAGCATTCACTGATTAACAATTTGGAACGAACTAGGTTTAAATATCTGAGATTTTTTCCTGAATCGTTGGTTAAATATACAAATAAAATATCTAAAATAAAATAAATATCTTGGGTCAACTCACACACGGCTATCTGATCATAAGCTAAGCAGAGCTTGTGTTATGGTAACCAGACAACTGATATACATACTTATATAATTTATAAATACATACATAATATTATAGATAAATCACACCCAGACACAGAACAAACAAATATTTGTACTGTGCTGGAATCGAATCCGAGCGAAACACGCAGCGCACCAGACAATCTCTCACGGTGCCCATTTATCACGTCAATTAAAATTGCACTCAAGCTAGCAATTCTTCATTATGTTTTATACAATACCTATGGAAACACTTTGTCATTTAAATATTGAAAGAAAAATGTTGTTTGCAAGCCAAGTTATTCTATGAAATAGCTTATTTATAGCTTTATTTTCTTCCGTGACTGTGCTCATTGACCGCAGTTCTAGAAATCACGGTAAAAGGCCATTGGTAATAGATTTCAAATAAAACTTGTATTTTATTTAAATCTGTTTGTTTATTCCTTTAAACACGCTAATCTTTGGAGCTACTACCAGTCGAACTAAAAAAAATATTTTTGTGTAGGTATGGAAGCCAGATTCACAAAGGCATGAGCGAGCGTCGTAGTAGTAGAGCTCTTTGTGAAGGAGCTCATACGGGGAAGTACTACCACCATGCCTATTTCTGGCGCAAAGCAGCGTTGCTATATGTTAGGGTTTGAAGGGTTTATGGGTACCGGTGTAACTACAGGCACATGAGACATTTCAACTTTGTTTCTGGGATGGCAACGCATTTGCAAGACCTCTGGTCTTACAAATTGTCTATAGGTAGCGGTGACCACTTAACACCAGTCAGGCCATGCAAATGTGGTGATATTTTTTTTTATCTTTGTAAAAAAAAATATCACCACATTTGCTCAAGGTCAGTGATGTCCAACGGTATTAAAACCCCACATGTTTAAGAGACTTACGTTTTAACCATTGAGTCATTTAGGGCCGATGCCTGCCTGGGCTGAGGGTTGTTCGAAAGAGATACCACGCCCCCGGAACGCAAAGAGCACAAGAAGGAACATGGATTCTAAGGTTGAGAAATCATCAAATATCTTCTTCCGCCCTCGGCGGAGAGGAAGGGAGTGTCACTCTGTCTAAAACCCATCCGTGTTCCTCCTATTGCTCTTTACGTTCCAAGGTCACGATAACTCTTTTGAACAAACTCCGTATATCATCTACCTACTTACAAACTATTTTAAACTTTATTTTGATTAGTTATAAGTTTTACATTCCATTACTCACACCGCAGAACCGACTCACAGAAGGGCCTCTCATTTAATGATGTCTGTTTACTTTGTGAATAAACATCTTAAATAAACTGCCTTTGATTTAGAAAATCAACATTCCCACATCACATGTATTTGAGTTTGTATGTTTGGTTAAACATTCGAAAGTGTGCCTTAGTTTATTTAATTTTCATTTGCGAAATCTTCATTAGGAAGCACACTAAAATGGGGAACATACCTACCTAGTTACATACTTACCATCACGCCTGTATTCCCCGAAGTGTTAGGCAGAAGCGTACAAACGTACTCCACAGTACGTCGGTATGTTAAGGTCCCATGTAATAGAGGCGAGCCTATTGCCATTAACCGGGCACAAATCCTAACTCCGAGCTGCTAATGAGAATTTCATAAAAAAAATGCAAAAACACGGCTAACAAGATAATTACTTACTTACTTACGTGGTACTTAATAATAGACAGAAACCTTCTATGTACTTCATACGCAAAGCAGCGTTGCTGTGTACTGGTTTGAAGGGTATGTAATGTATGTAATGACAGGCACATGAGACATTTCAACTTTGTGTCTGGGTTGGCAACGCATTTGCAAGGCCTCTGGTTATCGCAGATGTCTATAGGTAGTGGTGACCATTTAACATCAGGAGAACAGTCGCCTTGTTTACGACCCAGGGTTGTTAAAAAAAATATCAGAAGAGGCTTTTGCCCAGCAGTGGGATAATTATAAGCCAATATTTTTTAAATGTCCACAAAGCTCTGTATATTTATTGTTCCTTAGACCCTACACTAGGATTGCCTGTATCGTGAGATCTATAGTATCTTTCGATCCGTAAAAACAATAATTTGAGTTTATTTTTAATGTAACAAATCATAGTTACTAATAGATGTTTGCTTTTGTTCACAGGTAATGAGTACACCAGACATACTTACGTAAGTACTTACATGACTTTTATATTTAAGATAATAAGGAGTGACGTCCCAGAAACTCAAAGAGAAAAAATCTACAACACATTAATAAAAAAGGATTTTAAATGGCGGCTAAACACAGGTGCGTATCATGCCCTTTCACACGCACAGTATATTGTTGGAGTGAGACAGCATGATTAATTGCATATTGTTTCTTTAATAGCACTGTTTATAAATGGTAACTTTTACTTGTTGAAAGATACATAATTATCCAATTGTCAACAGGAAAAAATAATAAAAATCTTAGGAATGAGACGTAATCTCTTCAACATGATAAGCTCAATTTTCCAATACGCTGAATTTAAAACTATTACTGAAATATATTTATTTAAAGCCAATGTAAGTCTTCTTTGAGCAGAGCGAGGGAAACTGACTGGAAAATCGGATTTCAACGATTTTCATCAAATATAATCGGATCACTGTGGGTGCTCATGGGAATATGAGCTTTAAAATGTAACTGCTAAGTCGTGATTCAGCTTGCGGTTAAGTTTGCGTGTTGGAGATTCGACTTTGAGCTGTGCGGTAGCGGGAGCGAGTTGTAAAGGTTTTCCCTTTGTTTGTAACGTTATATTGTGCTGATAATTATTTTCTGTGTTTTGTGGCCACGATTCACGGGATTTCAATTATTTTGCGTGGTTCACAATAATGCGATTTTCTGTAACGAGAGACTATTCAGTGCTCTTAATAGAATGTTTCAGTTTTCTGTGGGACAATACTTTCGTTGGAAAATTTCTGCTCGATTTTTTTATTATGAGCCACCGAGATAGAGGTCGTGGTGGTATTGATCTTAGTTCTGCCAAAACGAGCTAACCCACAATCTCCCAATTATTTAACTAATTTAGTATACCGTTATATTATTATGCAGCAATAAAGTTATTCAGCATCCCTATTTTTTTTTTTAATATTTTACCTATAAATGTTACTCTCCGATAATGTAGGTTTCCATAATTGAAAAGATTTTGAAAATCGGTCAAGTATTTTTTGAGTTTAACCGTAAGAAACAAAAATACAAATCTTTTTCTATTTAATAATTGACAATTATTATAGTTGAAACTAACCCGTTAACCTCAAACACCACAGTACTCATTAAATTATAACCGTGACTCCATACATGTATTATACAGATGAATACCGCCTAAGCAAGCCAGTTAATCTCTAAACAAAGCTAAATGAGCCGGAGTTGACACCGCGTCTCCGAGAGATCAACGTTCAACAATTGAACCCTAACGCCATTGTTTCTTTATGTGTGTTTGACAATAGTATAAGACTGGGTATTAAGGTATTTAGTTATAGGCCTAAAGTATTAGGGCATTTAGTTATATTGAGTTTCTTGCTCGTTTGGCCTACCTGCGTTTTGAAATGAGCCACTAGTTTCAACTTTTTGACTTACTGACCGAGGTTCTGACAATGCAAAAGTGCCTATAAATGGTGTAAATTAAATAAATGCTTTCGGTGTTTTTCGTACTTTCCTAAGCACGGGGGTGTCACATCACCAACTTCCAAACTCCAAGCTGTTATTGAGAAATTCCTAATAAATCTTTTTGCCCGATCTGGGAATCGAACCCAGAATCCCACGCTTAACCGTCGTGCTTGCCACTACGAGACCAACAGGGCAGTCAAGCAGTAGTAAAATATTGTAAACATAAAAACAATTTAAAACATTAAATTGCTTGGTAACGGCATAGAATTCTCCCGACTGTAATTACTAAAAAATCCATACAATTTCTACCTTTCTTATATCGTTGTTTTACAAAACAAAAACAGCTTCAATTCCTTTCCAGTTTCTGGTACAATAGATTATTTCAAAAGGCAGTAAGATCAAAGATCGTAGCTGACAAATGATAAATAATTTCCCAACAATGGAAATATTTGTACCGAAGGTCTTGAGTCAATTGATGTTGAAATCTTTTGTTCTGACGATATTTTATGTACTGAAGTTAATTGTTGCGGTGTAGAAGCAATAAATATCGACGACACCTTTTAAAGTTTGGTGTTAATTAACTAATGAATTCTAGAAGTCACTATTGATACTGTAGAGACTTTGGCTGGTTTAGCCATATACAACCTTTTTTTTTCTTCTTTTTCGTGTGGGCAGTAAGGTCTAACGACCTTACACACCGTAGTGTCAGAGTTTCTAAATCGCCTCAAGGGCCTCTGACATGGTTACCGATGTCAATGATGTCCACGATAAACTAAGAGAACTAAGAATTAGAAAAAGTCCAAATAATTTCCATTTCCCTTCAAACAAGCAGGAGACAGAACAGTGGGGACTTCAGGATCTCAGTCTAATATACCTTCAAAGTACACATGCAATGTTAGCCAAGTCTCAGTGACTACAGAGCACTAAGCAACGTCCCGGGTTAATAAACGCTAGTACAAAGCCAGCATCAACAGCTTGCGGTTTAATCTGCTGTGCATCAGCACTGGCTAGCAGACTATAACCCGGAATGAACTCTACTACTCTAGAATTAGGAACTAAAGTTCAGTTTACTAGTATAGCTATACTTTGAGCAGCTTTGAAGAGACGAGGTTCTGCCCGAGATTTTGGCTGCATAGTCTTCATAATTAAACCAGATTCAGATTTATGGCAGAAACTAAACTTATCACATGGGGATTTTTTACCGTCTACATTTTAAGTTTTAATATGTACTTTGTTGCTATGCCCTAATAGGGTCCATAGCTGTAATTTTGCTTTAAGCCTTATGTCACATCTTCTACACACATTATGGCAGGCAAATAAATAGATTTTGAATGTGAATTTAGATAAAAATTATCCTATGTGTGAAGCTAGATCAATATCTGTAAGTGTGCATGAAAGACTAAAAAACATTCATTCGTCTATCCTCACAAGATTTCACGTTTATAATAGCAGAAAGATGCACAGGTACTAGAGTGAGGAAAAAGGGAGTACACTAAAGTCTGCGCACATACTTGTGCACTCTGACATCCCCTGCGTCTTTGGCTAGTCTTCATCGAGGCTGGCCGCCATGACCAAAATTCGTCGAGAGAATTATTATTATTAAATCGACCTGTTTTTGAAGCTTAGCGATGATTCCATGGCAACTAACCTCAAGTCAGGTTATACCCACATAATTTCAACGTACAGTCCTAAAGTCCGGGATTATACTATCACAGCTATACCACAGTCGTGGTCGTCCATTGCGGTTTAATTTAGTAAGTGCATCTATTTTGTACGCAGTTGATTCGGTTCTAATTGGATTAGCATTAGGTAGTAGTTTAATTACCAAAACTACCCGTTTCGGTAGACACCTATATTTGGGAATGGACTGTGAATACGCCTATATTTGGAAATTGACTTAGTGATCGAATAACCGATTAATTTGTATATAAATTTCGAATACTGTGTACATGGATTTTGGTATTACGCATCTTGAATTAAGATTTCCGTTGAAAATAGGTTTGAGAATCCTGCTACTAATATAAATGCGAAAGTTTATGAGGATGACAGGATTGATAGATGTTTGTTACTATACCATGCTAAATATTAATATATTAGTATGTTTGAAGTGCGGAAAGGTTCCTCACGAGGTGGAGTGATTATCTGGTGAACACTGCGAGAAACCGCTAGATACGGGCAGCACAGGACCGGTCATTATGGCTACCTGTCCCCTAAAGAAGCCTCAAAAGTCTAATGTCAAGAAATATTTATGATTTTAGAGAGAGTAAATAAATAAACTTTCGGCTTCATCAAATGTTTTTTGTACATCCATTATAATTTTATCGTAACTTCAAAAAACTACGAAAGCCGAAACCTAAACCAAAATGACTCATTCAATAAAGAGACTTAACAGATATTCCATTAAGGACATTTCCCAATACCGCCCCCCACACACACACAAATCCGTGTCTGCTCCATGTGGTTTAATTTAGAGCGTTGTTTTAGACGCACTCGGCAGTGTGAAACGGCTTAATGTGTACTCCGTCATCGGAGTGTGTGTCTGACAGTGATGAAGTAGCAGTTAATTCATTATAACCTTTTGTTGCGAACAGACTTGCTAGTGAAGCGGTTATTTGATCTAGGTCATCATGACGAAGTGTAAGAGTATTTGTTTGAAAGGAAATGAGAAGAAAACTATGGAATACTTTTGTTTAGTAAGTACTACTTATTGCCCCGCGGCGTCATCTGCGTTCAGCTACGTCTTTGGTTCTGCTCCGCTCGCGTTGGTCGTAGCGTGATGTCGTATACTTATCGACGTTATTTATTTATTTAAACTTTATGCAAGAAAAATCTACAAAGACGGATTTAATGCCTTAGGCATTCTCTACCATGTGAATGTCCCAAGTTTTATTTACTTTCTAAAGCTTCCGCCCGCAATTTATTCAGCGTCAAAGTTGATATATTATCCCACGGGAATCGTACATTTTTCCAGATAAAAACTAGCCTATGTGATATTCCAGACTATTTCTACGAGTATCTCTGCCAAATTTCATTCAAATCCTTTTAGCCGTTCTGGCGTGATTGAGGAACAAATTTAAATCCATCTAAACTTTCTCATTTATAATAATGTAATACTTGGCTTATGCTTTTACCAGAACGTCTAGTTATCACGAAGTTTTATAGGGATAATTAGCAAAATCGAATTATTTTTCTAAAACGAAAGCAGCCTAAGTTACTCCTTATATCATGCATACTTGATAATGACAATCCTTTGCCCTGCAGTGGGACAACGATAACACACAATTCACATTCCATCAAAACCCAACACAAAACTTGAACGTACAATCACCAACACACTAAACCACTTTCCAGCTCTTAGTTACACGGTTCAAAACTGGTCAACCGCCACAGTCCTCGGTTGTACATCAACACCAACCAACGTCAAAATGCTAGCCTCTCATATTTTCCATGACAGGTAAGCTTAAGGCTATGCCTTTCACGTTATAAATATGGTGAAGTTATCCTCAACCTTCGCTTTGATCATGTCCGGAGTTGGAACAGTTCGCCGACTGAATGTATTAATGAAGTTAGTTGTAGTGTTGATTTAAATTTTAGTTTCTTGCGCTTGACTGCCTTTGGTCGGATTTTAGTTTTGAATAGGATATTAAATAAGTTTTGGTTGTACTTCTGTTTTTGCTTTAAAGCGTGTTAGCTGGGATCTGATGTGAAGGTTTCTGTGATTACAGTAATGTTGAGTTCCTTCTAATTTTCGAATTTAACTTTAAAACATTTTATCATGTATTTCATAGAATAACTTTCCTTTATTTTGTTCAACTGTTAACACTTTGTTTCACCATGGTTTTTTGTACAATGTATGAATTCCACAATGTGCTATGATGTTTGAGCAACACGCTTGTTCAATGAAAGGATGGTGATCAATGCTAGTAGCTTCTAAGTATGAGAAAAGGTATTTGCTATGCAGTGGGACTGTAATAGGCTGGTATTAAAAGGTTAATCTTAAAACCAAATAATAAATTGAGGATTTTTCATTTTCACCAAATTAATTTGTATGACAATATTTAACACGCCTTACAGGCAGAACGTACAATTCAATAAATAATCTATAACATCGCATTGTAATACCACCTTCTACCCTTCTTCTTCTTCTTACCTGCCTTCTACCTTTCCAAATAAGGTACCTTTTCAATTCAACACGAACAAAAATCAATTCCCGAATATTTTGGGTCAAACCACTCAAAACAGTGGTATTCATATCTAATCCATTTCATTGTTACCTTGACCGATATCTGCCACGCTAATAAAGTGAATATCGAAAGATAAGGACGAACCTGGTATAACCTTGATGTTATTACAATGGCATTACTGGTACCTATTATCAAAATACCATAAAGGTTATGTCGCGTATCGAATACCGGTATTTCTATACTAATATACTCGTTGGTACTAATACGAATACTAACCTATACCTAATATTACAAATCGAGGTATTTTTTTGTTTTTCTTTTTTATTGACGCTTGAATCTTTGGAACTACCAGTCGGCTCTGTTTTTTTTTGTATATGATAGCCAGAGTCAAAGTCAAAGTGAAATCATTTATTTCAATTAGGCCATGCAAAAGCACTTTTGAAAGTCAAAAAAGATTGAATCTAGTTGCACCTTGTAAACATAATTTCAACAAGAGAAGAATGGGAAAGAAACTCTATACTTACTTGTTCTTTTAAAAGAAATGTTTGACAATATTTTGTACCTACATAGGAAAATCTTGCCAAGTAAAAATCATTTAGGTACCTATACAGGATTTTTTTTTAACACACAACACGTTTTATTAAACACGTATATTTTATTTTTATATGTCTTAGTACTAAAAAACAAAGTTATCGCTTACGAAACATGTTTACTTAAAAACCATATTTTATTGTCACTCGGCGCTAGCGCATTCCCCACCCCCTCACCCCAGCCTTGCGCCCGGGCGGCGGCCGCGAGTTTTTATTGATAGTATGGCGAATAGATTATGTCCATGTTTTGCTTATTTCAAACTCGAATAAGGATGAATTTTTTTTTTTTTTTTTTAACTAAACACGGAAATGTGTTCTATTACTGACACTGAACTACCAAAAAAAATTTACGCACTGGTTAAAAACTTTTCCTGTATTGCGATACATAATGATATTACCACGGAAATTCACGGCTAACAAAAATGTTACAGGTAGTACCCATCCTTAAAAGTCATAACAGCCTCTAAATATGTCGTGTAATGAAGACGAATACATAAAATAGTGTCAAAGAGTTTCAAGTAGATGATGTTTAATATTCCTTAATGTAAACAAAGTTTGTTAATGTCCTGAACTGATTTTCATCGTATTTGAGTGCATAGATTATGTTTTATTAATGAAAAAACTTTTTTTTTAGCAATCATTTTTACAATTTTAAACATTCCACACAAACCACCGCGGGTTTATGCCAAATAGTTTATTACTTAGATTTTTAATAGTAGAGGCCTGATGTAATGCAAGAACTAATTGTTATGGAGCTTCGTTAAAAGTCAATACTTCAAGAAGGATTCTCCAAGGGTATAAATAATATTAATATCAAGCTATTATTGTTCGAATACAAGGCAACGGCACTTCTTATACAGAGTAGGCACGAGTATTGATCACAACGGTTGACTATATTCTTAATTAATTCATGATGTTGTCTACTAATTTATTGTAAGAATTTTGGGTTCATTTGAAAATATAAGCTACTATAACATAACATACCAACACGCCTGTATTTCCCGAAGGGTTAGGCAGAGGTGTGACGAATGTACGAGTACACCCACAGTTCAATTACAATATTTATCTAATTAATTTAGATGAAAGTCTTACAGCCAAATAAAAATGGACTAGTAACAGTACAGTGCGTGCCACGAAAGATGAGACTTGACCTCCAACTTTATTATTTTGTAATAAATATTGTGAAGAATTTTTGTATGTTGTTTTAATTCCAATGTCATCGAAAAATCTCTGATATCTATTCAGAGATTTTTCGATGACAAATTACAAATTATGGATAACTATTTCGTACACTTAGTACCAGCGCAAGCTCCAAATACTGACACTCGCCAAGTCTCATCTCTCGTGGCACGGACTGTAAGTTCGACTGACAACCTGTTATAAGTCTTCACTTATAAAATAAATACTATCTTCCACATGCGACTTCGTCTGCGTGGCTTATTACATCCGCGTTAAGTTACGTCTTTGGTTATTGCTCCGCTACCGTGTGTCGTAGCGTGATGTTATATAGCCTATGTTACTCAGGAATAATGTAGCTATCTATAAGTTAAAAACTTGTTAAAATCGGTCCAGTAGTTTTAGAGCCTATTCGTTACAAAACAAAAACCCCTTCAATATTAAGGTTAGACAGAACAGTACTACATAAATTCTAAGAACATTTCAGTAGTCTACAGGAACAAAATAACACCAAAAGAACACCAGATTATCTATACATTGTTAAACAAAATTCAGACTTAACCCCCTTTAAAAAAAGTATCAAATCGTACCAGATATCCCCACTATCTTCAATAACATTACCTCTAAGTATCAGAAGCGGTGGCGTGAACCGATAATCTTTTTCATATGACCCTCATGCGTTCATATCGCTGTTATTAATGTCTGAACATTTGCCATAGTAACGATAAACTTGAATTTAGGTGGTGTTTCGGCTTTTGGCTTTTGTTTTAAGAATGTGAGGGTGCCTTTTTTTGTAAACGTTGGTCTCTTTCTTTTTTTTTACACACACACATACATACATACATACCATCATGCCTGTATTCCCCTAAAGGGTTAGGCAGAGATGAAACCAATGTACTTGTACACCCACAGTTCGCCAGTATGTTTTAAGTCCCAAGTAATAGGATGCAAGCCTATTGCCATTAACCGATCACAAATCCTAACTCCGAGCTGTTACTGAGAATTTCACAGAAAAAACCCAATAACACTTTTTACTCGACCTGGGAATCGAACCCTGGACCCCATGCTATGCTCATCCAATCGTGACGACGAGACCAACGGGACAGCTATCAGAGTAAATTTCTTTAAAGTCTATATAACGATGTCCACTTCACCATCATAACATTAATGTTCTACTAAAATCTAGAAAACTTGGCTCAACAAGTTAATTATCCAGTTTTATAACAAGACTCTTTTGAAAAGGATTTTTTTACTGAACATCTTGTATAAGTAAGTTATCTTAACGACACACACTTTATGTAAATGCTATCTCTTCAGCTTTATCTAGGACCGTAAAATGTTAATGTTACTCTTATATGGAAGTCACTTTTATCTTTTGGGATTATAAGTTTTTATGTTTTTGCATATGCTTACTAGTTTTGCTAGGAGAGGGTATTGAAGACAGATGCTGGTTTGTTTATTGGTATGATCTTTAAAGCCGGCTTTTCACTACGGGATGTAATATATATTACATCCTGGAATATATATTACATCCCGCAGTTGCTGTTCACACTGAAAGATATATATTTGGTTCAAACAGTTCTACAGTCTGCACCGTTCCGTTCAAAGTGAGGGCGAGGCAGGGGGGGTGCGTTGTCCGGGACGTGAGGTAAAATATACATCTCCTACTTATCGCCCATTCGGTCGAAAAAATATTTATAGTTTGGGATATAATATATATTACAGCTTAGTGTAAAGAGGTTTCTTAAATAGTATGGTGAGCGATATTAAATTATATCTCGTGATGTAATATATATTACATTACATCCCGCAGTGAAAAGCCGGCTTTAGGTAAAAACTGTCTTTTAGGAGTTGAACGATATAGATTTTAGTACATAATTTGAAGATAAATTATTATGATAATTCTCAGTCAGTGTTTCCTAGCTAAAACAAATTTTTTGAAGTGATTAAAAGTAATTATGTAAAAAATATATTTGAAAATACATATTTTTAAATGTAAAGAATAATATTTTTTTTTTTTCACAGTTATAAAAGAAAGTATTTTGTTGAACTGCTGATTCGTTGACTAACACCCGGTTTCTGAAAGGCTGATCAAACCGTTGATCAACTAACACAACTATTAGCTTAGCAGTTGTGTCAAATCAATTTGGGTTGCTGAAACAATGTTTAGCGAAAAATTTACTAATCTGTGATCATTTTGATTTGACATGTAGATTATTTATAACTATGGTTACATTGGTTAGTAATTTAGTTTATCGTTCAATAGTTCATTCTCAACTGTCAAAAAGTGCCATAAGACCTTGTATCAAACTGGTAAAAAAAATATCTGCTGTCATTCTTGATAACAAATTCCGCCAATTTCGAATAAAATTTTCTTATAGAGATTTTGTTACAAACAACTTTTTATGAATTCGCGCTAAATACTCTCCAGCGTTTGATGGTTTTATCGCAAGTGTAATTGGCAAAATTGTGGTGTCTCGTCTACAAGAGAGAGATTTTGTTAGAATGGCTTCACGAGGGAAAAATTTCACAGAAAAAGAAAAGTGCAAATTACAATTAATTATACATCTACAACAAAACACAAAATGAAATGATTTTTGTAAAAACACACAAAAACACTGTTGATTTAATTGAATGAACACGATTTACATACCGTAGAAATGATAATCTGCCGAGAAATCAGTAGATTCAAGTAAATAAACAATATTATTTATTGCTTAATTCGCCAACATGCACTGATTACTTGACCAAGCTTTTGACAGCAGTTTAATCTATGATCAAGGCGTAATTAGCGTTTCAGAAACCCAAAGTGGAGTTTGACATGTAATTCTTACCTTTGATTTGACAGCGCAGTCAACTAACAAGATGATCAAATCAAAGCAGCAGATCATGCTTTGAGCAACTCAATTGATACTTAGCAAGAGATTTGACAGCTAGTTACTTAATTTTTACGTTGATCAGCCTTTCAGAAACCGGGTGTTAGTAACCAACAAAAAATATGAAAAAAAAGTTTATTTCTCAAATAATCACAACAGAATACGGCGAGTGCTTTACAAATTTGTATCATTCACTTTTAGTTCGTGCATAACACAATCAGATTTATCGAGGTATTCCTCGTAGCGCTCCCGTTTTGAAGCGCGCCCATCAATTCCCTTTATTATATCACCAATGAACTTACAGATAACAAGCTTATCAGGCAGATACTGTTGTACAAATTCTGATTATAATTATAAATGTATCCAAAAGATCCTGAGACGACCACCTCTCCATAGTATAAAACACAGTCGCTTCCCGCCGTCTGAACGCTTAGACCTTTATATAAACTACGCAATGAATTTTAATACGGTTGTCATCAATAGATAAAGTAATTGAAGAGGAAGGTTTATACGTATAGAACATCACGTTACGACCAACAGGAGCTAAGCAGTAATCAACGGTAACTGAAGTTATAATATACAAAGTAATTTATAATTTTAAACTTAAGATATCACAGTAACATCTCTGAAAATCGATACTAGCGCCGTGTGACGTCACAGCCCACTAATTAGACCAAACTCTAGACAATTGGTATCTAACTGTTTATTCAGTCATCTAATTGATTAACTAATATGTTGACGCTGTCAGATGCATTAGAGCACAAATCTGTCACGCTGGAGTAGGTCGCGCTATTGTGTTGTAATTACAAGTGGGTTAATTAATGATGATGATGTCCTATTTAGGAATATTCCGTAGTAGTAGAGATCTTTGTGAAGGAGCTCGTCCGGGGAAGTACTATCACCATAGCTACTTCTGAAGAGAACAGGGCGCTGGTATGTTCCGGTTTGAAGGGTATGGGTGCCGGTGTAATGACAGGCTAATGAGACATTTGGTATTGCAGATGTATATAGGCAGCGGAGACCATATAACATCAGGTCCGTCGGCATGCTTTCCATCCAAAGATCATTAAAAAAAATGGAACCTAAATAAAAATAAAGATTTTTATCTAATATGAGTCGTAATTATTGAATAAACAAATAAAGAAAAATATACCTTCATCATTTCTTTATTTGACAACTTAAATCTAAATTCAAAATTAAATAAAACCTTATAAATAATAAAAATATAATAAGGCATGTTCAGTTAATAAAAGAGAAAAGCGTAACTCATCTTACGGTATCAAAAAACTACATCATTTCAAATGAAATCCGAGATAATATTTCTAAATGAAAGAGTAACATTTTCTATATAAACGTACGTATCTCATGAGACATTCTCTGAAAAATCTAATTTCTAGAAAATACACGGTTTCTTCCCGGCTTTATTTTGATGAACGGGAACACTTTGATGTAAAAATATTTCCTTCGGAATTTTAAATCAAATCATGCTTTTACTGTAACTTTCTCGTATATTCTTGTATGTAACTGACAGTAGCACGACATACCATATACCTTAGCAACTGTAGGTATATTTCGTCACTTATTTGACAATTTATTTTTTCTTTACTACTAACTACCATGGTTGACTTCTTTATTATTAGGTGTTATTTCTTTTGTTTTTGTCACGTCCATTATTTTCACATAATAATATAGAAGCAACAAGAATTTTGTAACCATGATTTTGTAAAAACCATTTTGAAAAGAGTGTCCATCAAGTTTCTTGCTCGTTCTTCTCCATAGAGATCTACGTTTTGGAACGAGCAACTAGCTTCAAATTACTGTAACTTCTTGACAATTCAAAAGTGCCTGCAAATGGTCTAATTGAAATAAATGCTTTGACTTTGACTTTTAGAACTTCTTCATATTATACTGTTATGTAATACCTACAAGAATCAAATCAAATCAAATCAAAGCATTTATTTCAATTAGACCATTTACAGGCACTTTTGAATTGTCAAGAAGTTACAGTTTAATATTGAAGCTAGTTGCTCGTTCCAAAACGTAGGTCTCTATGGAGAAGAACGAGCAAGAAACTCCATGGACACTCTTTTCATTCAATTTGGTTTTTACAAAAACTTGGTTACATTATTCTTGTTGCTT
This sequence comes from Caradrina clavipalpis, assembly GCA_932526535.1. Classification (NCBI taxonomy): domain Eukaryota; kingdom Metazoa; phylum Arthropoda; class Insecta; order Lepidoptera; family Noctuidae; genus Caradrina; species Caradrina clavipalpis. Next base: position 14,257,501 of record OW052104.1, on the reverse strand, counting down.
CTATATGTGAAAACAATGAAGGTGAATATAAAAAAATATCAAAATTATAATAAAGATGTAAGCCATGGCAGTCAAGAGATGACCAATCCCAACTGACAGCACCCGTTCACGAATATGACGCGTGCATCAGCACCATTTAGCTCAACCATCTTGAAGGGAACCAAACGATCCAACCCACGCGCCACCGTCAGCGAGACATTAAAGTGAGCATGACGAAGCTCTCAACTGCCATGCTCAGTGTCCAACACATAGTAACTTAACAAAAGACACTAGTAAATTATGAATTAATAAGCTAAACACAAAAATTATAAATAAAAATTAAATTATAAAGTAGGAGAAAGCTTCGGGGCAGCAGTCATCTCGTTCGCATCGCTGTCAATGGGGTAAGTGTCCAAAAAGCTGGCAGCATCTCAATTGACTAATCATTTATTGATTTCAAAGCAACAATTAATCTAATTTTGTAGTAAATCAACAATTAATCGGATTTTTAGACTAAGAAAAGGGCATTTCTACAAAAGGTGTCATGGAGTTTTTGAGACAACACAAATTGTGAATAGCTCCTTTAAAGTTACGTCAGATCTCAAAATGAAACATACTAAGAAAGGCATAAAATAAACTTCAAGTCAAACAGTTGCATAATCTTCAAACTTACAACTATAAAGTTTCAGAAGTCTGCTTGTTATAAACCAGTTCGCAAATTTTATAGTCTTTTTATAGCATTGCCTACATTCCTACATAGTCTATTATAGCCTTTGACATCGGAAAATTTCAGACGTTGTACATAATAATAATGTCAGCCTATTGTTGTCTCACTGTAGGGTAATAAAGCCTCTTCTCATAGAGAGAAGGTCAATTCAGGCGTATGTTAGTTTTAAGTCTAAGTTTTCCCACGACATATTTCTTCACTGTCAGTAATGTCCATGATAAACCCAGAAAGTTCCAAAATAAATTATAAAACTCACATTAGTACTAGTACTTGCCTGGTATAGAAACCGAAAGCATTGGGCCATCACGATACATAACATAACGAATCAAACACAGCGATTAACCTAATACAGAATGTCATTAATATTTTCAACGTCAAAGAGATATTAAATTGAAATGTCCTGAACTTTTTCAGTCTTAAATATTCATGTAAAATGAACAAGCAGCTTGGTAGGATACTTGACGTTCGAGGCGGCATCCCTCCAATTTACGACCCACCCAGTAAACTGCATTACCCAAATCAGAATAGTTACAACACTACCCATAAAACCCAAGAGCCTAGGACAGTGGTTCTTAACCTTTGATCCGTGTACCTCTGGGGGTCAGAGCTATGGTCCGTGACATCATCATATTATTATATGAAATAACAACAAGTCAATGAAGTGTTATAAGATCCAAAACACAAAACTCCCGGCTTATTTTAATTTTTCAAGTTTGACAGCAAAAAATATTGCTCTGAACCAAGTATTTATTAGTTGATAAGCAGTATGCAAAATATTTCAAATAATTTTAAGCTTCTTTTATTTATTAGAGCAACCTTACAAATAATTAATCCATATTATCGTCAAACTGTTGATAATCTTCATTGCAAGACTAAACTTACATCAAATGGGGTACAACACTAAAAGTTTGAGAATCACTGCTTTAGAAAGTGTGTCCCACAATACGGGCACAACTGAGAACAATATATCGAATACCACGTCAAGCTGTACCATCATAAAACAATATCTAACCTCAATATCGTTTGCCAATATTACACGGAAAGTAGAAAAAAAGTATTTTATAGCACATCCATCTTTCCTAGGCCACAAACACACGTAAACAAATACGAACTTTAACCTCAAAGGAATAAAGGTCAAAGTTGGTTGTGGCGATGGATTGTCACCTTGTGTCGATTTATTAGAAGACGGAACTATTTTGTCTTTGCTAAGTTAATTAAAGTTGTTCACTTTGTTATTAGACGATATATTAGGAGGAAGAAAAGTAAACAATTTAGTTCTTGGTATTTGTAAGGATTTATTAATTTGCTACTTACTTTTGCCTGCGAATCCGTCCGTATTACGCTGGTGAAGTTGTGGATTAAAAAGTAGTTTTTTTCTGGTCACCTTGGTTTGGTTGGTTTGGTTACCTTTTATCAAAATACGTTACGATCGGTTCAGTAGTTTTCACGTGATGAAACAACAAATACTTAGTCACACAAGCAGAGTAAACTTTACTATTGTAAACTTGATAGTTTGTGAGGATGGATAAATGGATGGGAGTTTGTTACTTTTTGACACTTACACGGCTGAACGAATTTATCTGAAATTTGGCACATATCTACATACTAGCTTTTGGCTGCGACTTCGTCCACGTAAATGTAGGTTATCGCGGAAATAAAAAGTAGCTTTATGTCTTTTCATGGAGATTAAACTTACCGCATGCCAAATTTCATCAAAATCTGTACATTGGTACACCTCTGCCCAACCCTTCGGGGAATACAGGCATGATGGTGTGAGTGTAATGTCATTGCATTAATACAGTGTTAAACCCAAGTAGCAGTTCCTCTATAACCCCTGGAGAATAGTGGATAACGCTAAAGAAGTGTGGATAATTCGAGATCGTCGACTTCCATCCCCCTCATCCTCCATCATCCCCTTAGGGACTTGCTGTCTAAATACGGAGTTAAAATTAGAGGACACATTATGTAGATAGATATCTAGTATTTTAAGTGCCCTTTCGAAGGCTGTTAGTTAAGATAAAAGTAAATGAGTTATAGTAATTTTATTTTCATACTATGTAGCTTCTGTAAAATAAAATAAAAATACTGATATTCAGCTGCATCCGGTTCGACTGGAAGCCGACCCCAACATAGTTGGGAAAAGGCTAGGCAGATGATGATGACTATGTAGCTTCTGATCTCGACTTTGTCTGCGTTGAAGTCAAGTATGCTATGCCTATGGTTTTTGGTGATAGTGTGGCTTTCTATCAGTAATATTTTTTTTTTTTGGAATTGGACCAGTACTTATAGATATCACATTTACATTTTTTAAATATATTCACTTAACTGCCCCGTTGGTCTCGTGGTCGCAAGTGCGACTGCTGTGCAAGGGGTCCCGGGTTCGATTCCCAGGTCGAGCAAAAAGTGTTATTGGGTTTTTCTATGAAATTCTCAGTAACAGCTCGGAGTTTGGATTTGTGCCCGGTTAATGGCAATAGGCTCGCCCCCTATTACATGGGACCTAAATATACCGGCGAACTGTGGGTGTACATTGGTACACCTCTGCCTAACCCTTCGGGGAATACAGGCGTGATGGTATATTTTTATATTTATATTTTTTTTAAATATTATAATATAATATACTAACTAGCTTCTGTCTCCGTGGTTTACTAAACCCGCGTTGCGTTATATATTCGATCATTGATCTGCTCCCGTAAAACGTAGCATGGTGTTATATTCCTCATTAATCTGGCTATCATATTATTCAAACCGACTCTTTCCCAAGCCAACTGGTTCCAGAGACTACCACATTTAAACAAACAGATAAAACACCTCTTCAGCACTTTATTATACAAGTCTAGATGTATAAATAACAAGTTTTGAAATGCGAGAGTATTTGCACCGTAGTCTTCAGATCACAGGACCATGAAATGCATGCTCCACTGGCCTTGAAAGACCCTTATTTATATTAACGTTTAATTTGTTCAGAAGAGAAACTTCGAGAAACCTATTTCGGGGTACAAGTAAGGTTCATTATAAATTAATGTAAACTGGACTGGCCAAAATGTACAAGTTCTACAAAAAAAAAAATTGAAAAAAAATCATCTGGGCGCCTAGCGAGTACGCAGAGTGAACGTTACGTAAAATCTATCGATTTTAAAATTGGAAATACCTATTAACATCACGTGTGATTTTTCCGAAGGGTTAGGCAGAGGTGTAACCAATATACAACCACATTTCGCCGGTATGTTTTTAAGTCCCATATTATAGGGGGCGAGAAATACCCGTTCCACACATAACATTTACCACCATATCTATTTCTGCCGCAAAACAGTGTTGCTGTGTTCTGGTTTGAAGGGTGTGTGTGAGTGCCGGTGTAATTACAGGCACTTGAGACATTTCAAGTTTGTCTCTGGGATGGCAACGCTTTTGCAAGGCCTCTGGTATTGCAGATGTTTATAGGCAACTGTGACCACTTACATCAAGTGGGCCGTCGGCTTGTTTACCATCCAATGATTTATAAAAAATAATAATAGTAATATTTTTTTCGTTTGAAGTTTATATTCTTATCAATAGGAGATGCTTGTCATATAAAATTAAACCAAATAACTATAATGTTATAGTCGTATTTTCATTTTGAAAATTGTCCCTAATGAAATACTATAGTTGCTAATATCACTGTTCCCTATATTTTGTAGAGTTGCAAGAACATAAAATGTATGGAGCAGCTGATATTTTTTTCCTATAATAAATTCTTCATTTTCATGGCTATTCACACACACTCAAAGTGTCCCTCGTTTAGCCTAACGCTCTATATAGATAGGCAATAGCCTAACATCACAAATGCTTTATACCTAATAACCTCAAAATAGCTTGGGAATATCTAATCGTATAATCTGATACTAATGAATATTTAATGGCTCCCAAGTGCCTATTATAGTACCAGTTTCTACTCAAATTAATGCTTAGAAAAGTGTATAAAATATACACTCAATGTATATTGTTATTTTTAAATTATACTAGCTGTTACTTGCGACTTCGTTCGTAAGTCGCAGCTCTAGCGAAAGTAGACTCTATGTAAAAAAATAGAACATACGAAGTTTTGAATCTGGATAAAATATCCAGATCGCCTTCTTTGTTATGTGGTAGCTAGATTTATAAATTCACTGTTTCTACCTACGCTTGTTTTAAATCCATCGGGAAAAAGAATTACGTATTATTCTTTTAGTTCTGAAACAAACGCACTGGTTGATCTTAATCTGTTACAAACATTGTCATGTAGTTTTCTATCGTTATCGTTGTTGTGTCGTATAGGGATTTTGCCTGTGACTTCGTCCGCGAATATTGCTTATTACAAAGTAGCCTTATCTAGATCCCACGCTGGGTACGTATTTGAATATCGAAGATTAAAATACCTACTGTTAAAATATCGATGTTCATAACATCGAAAATGGAAATATCGAACGACCATAAAACCGAAAATTAAAATAACGAAAGTTTATAGTATCGAATGGTTAAATATCCTACGTCCAATATATCTAAAATCTAAATATCTACAAAAGTTACATCGAAAGATCCAAATATCGAAATACAGATTATCGAATGTCCTAAATATCGAAGTACAAACTATCAAACGTCCTAAATATCGATGGGTACATATAATATTTGAACATCGAAAATTAATATACCTACGTGTAAAAATGGGTTAATTTTCAACATTTAATACATTCATTAATTCACCCTAAAAATACGTACCTACAAGTTAAAATATCGAAAAAAAATTGATATAAGTAGTATGAGTGGAAAAAGGTTGCTTCTGCAACGTCTCCGGCGCTACGGGAAGTGCAACCCCTTCGCCCTTGCGTAACAAAGAATAGGCACCCATGTTCACCTCCGCAGCTTCGGCTTGCTGGTCGCCTCCGGCGACCAGCCTCAGCCGCTACGGCTCCCACGGGTGCCTATGCTTTGTTACAGCGGGCGGGGGTTGCCCTCCCTTCGCGCCTCCGGATTTTTATATACACTCTAGGGGTAACAGCCAAAAGACTACGTAAATTCGGGGTGCCCCAATTCGGTTTTGGAACAATTTCGACCTATTTTATCCATGAAAATCAGTGTCTAGTGTACAAGCATAGGTCAATCGTGAAGGTATTATTTAGGACTTTAAATTAAAATATTTTCTTGAAAGTCAATATGTTGTGCTACTAAAGTTAGTGACAGAAACGTATCGCTGCAAAACCGACTCCACGTAGTCTTGTCTGCCCTACCCCTAGAGTGTAATTTAGAATCGCGTAGGCGCGGAGGGGCGAGGCAGCCCGCGAGCTGAGGAGCAGGTGGTTTCAACACCCGCCGCCGCAGCTGAGGTTGGCCGGCGAAGCCGGCCAACAAGCCGAAGCTGCGATGGTGAGCGTTTAGACCATCTGCGACGTTAAGCTCGCGTGGGACTGCCGGAGCCCTGCAGCGCCGGAGCCGTGACAGAAACCATGCTTGCTTGCATACTACTTGCAACAGACTAATGACTACTTAATAGCAACGGGTTTGCAGGGTGTGACAATTTCACATCTACCTACATTTATGAATACACTCATACTGCCTATATATATTTTTTTCGGTATTTCAACTAGTAGGTATTTTTAACGTAGATATTATGAATTTAGATGTATGAAATGTTGATATTTTGAACTTAGGCATAATGTCATTCGATATTTTGAATCATTCGAAATTTTAATCACTCGGCATTTCAATCTTCGACGTTTTAAGCTTAGGTATAACAATTTTCGACATTTTGATATAATCGATATTTAAATTTTCGATGTTTTGAACATTGGTATTTTAAGCGTAGGTATTTTAATCTTCGATTTTCAAATACGTACCCCCCACGCTTTTTTGTCAAATTTCAATACGATCGATTCAGTGGTTTCGCCGTGATGAGGTCACAAACAGACAGACAGAGTTATTTTCGCGTTCATAATTTAGTTTAGTGTAGATTGACGCGTCATGACTATGGCGTTTCTAGTCATTAATGTTGATGTCTAGGTTGAAAATAAGCCATCATCATTAACCTGTAAACATTGTGATGTTTTCTTTTAGGATAATACGTATAATTTCCCAGGTCTGGCCGAAAGTGTTATTTGGTTTTTCCGTTTATTTCTTAGTAGATAAAGGTTAGGAGTTTAGCAGTTGGTGGTGTGACGCCTCCGTGCTGCGAAAAGCACGTAAAGCTTTGGGTCCTGCGATTCAGATCATTATTAGGTCGTCTCTGAAATCGGTCGTCTCGCGAAAAGGTTCGCTGATGACCTACTATGTGTTGGACACGGAGCATAGCAGTTGAGAGCTTTGTCATGCTCACTTTTACGTTTTGCTGACGGTGGCGCGTGGGTTAGATCGTTTGGTTCCCTTCAAGATGGTTGAGCTAAACGGTGCTGATGCACGCGTCATATTCGTGAACGGGTGCTGTCAGTTGGAATTGGTCATTTCTTAACTGCCATGGCTTACGTCGTTATTATAATTTTGTTATTTTTTATATTCATCTTCATTGTTTTCACATATAGAAGCAACAAGAATATTGTAACCAAGACTTTGTAAAAACCAAATTGAAGGAAAAGAGTGTCCATAGAGTTTCTTGCTCGTTCTTCTCCATAGAGACATACGTTTTGGAACGAGCAACTAGCTACAATTTTAAACTGTAACTTCTTGACAACTCAAAAGTGCCTGTAAATGATCGAATTGAAATAAATGCTTTGAATTTGAATTTGAATCAATTGAGATTGGCTGCCTTGATTGAGATGACTTAACATCTAGATACCTTAGCCAAGTATTCAACATTATCAGCCGTAGGACTTTCACTGCGGGACATATGCCTCCCCCATAGTTTTCCAAATTTCATTATCATTATTTAGTTGCAATGGGGTTGCGCAAAGAAAATTTTGCCGCGTCTTTCACGTCAATATTTTAAGTGAACAACTCCATGAGCGCTTATTATTTGCCTGTCAAATTCATCTTGAACAAAAAACCACTAATCGGTGCCAAGTTAAAATACTTAACGCCATTAAGCGGCAAAGTGTGGAATCCTTTGACAGCCGAAAGATGAACAAATACTTGTCGCTTTGCACGCGGAACTAATTTGACAGCGAACATGCCTATTATGAAATTTAATATGAACAAGCTTTTATTAGCATCATTGGTCTTATTTTTGTTTGTTGGAAACCTGAAAAAGTGAATGTATAGAAATATGAGTAGTACTCATCATTCTGAACATTTTTTACTTAGCGACCAACCCTGAATCGTGAACAAAAAATCAGTTGATCCATACATTTTGTCGTGTTATGCTAAAATAAATATATGTGATCAGATGATTTCTTCTCCTACCTTTTCTGATTTCTGGTAAAAAAAGTATACGTAAATAAATCTTGGAAATCGAATTTAACCAACTTCTAGCAGTCGTATCGATTTGAATCTTTACAAATGACGATACATACATACATAATGCCAGTATATAACTCGTAAACCCGATGATGACAGTACAATTATTGGTGTCATCTAACAAATCTTATGATAGACCCGAAAGGCATTACCGATTTTAATAAGGTAGTTTATTAAAATATGGCTTATGGGTTCCATAATGCATTGCAACGGAAATTTTAAATATACGTACCTATTAACGTACATTAAAAATTCCCAGTTTATTCAGTGCAATATTACAGCTAGCGTCAGATTAACAGTTAACCCCTCGCAGCCGGAGTGCGTTCTAATAAGAGTGCAGCGCGAAATTAATTTAAAGCGAACATGTTGCCACAAACATGAGATGGTTCTCATTAAAACAAGTTCCTATGTTACTTGAAAACTGTGTTGGAAATATTGTGGCTCTCATTTTGTGGTAGATATTTATGTTAGTGTGTGTGTGTATAATATATAATTTGGTAAGTATTGTGTTTGATTTCAAGTGGACTAAACCATACTTAAACATTATCGTATAATGCGAAAATAATTCTGTTTGTTTGTTAAGCTTTCACAACTGAACCAATTCTTATAAAATTTGGTACCCCAAGAAAAAGTAAAAGCTAGGAGTACCATATTTTTTTTTTTGTTAGCCTGTAAAATTTCCCACTGCTGGGCAAAGGCCTCCTCTTTCTCCTTCTAAACATCTCTGTCTTGTCCGATGTCTGTCATTATTTTAATAGCCGAAAATTATGGTATCTGTGAAAAAAGATATCTGGCGCAGGACTAACGAATTTGCGGTGGCACCTTACAAACTTCGCCTACTGCAACTGAATAACTTGTAATGGAAAAACCCAATAACACTGCCCGCTTGAGAATCTGACCACGTGACCACGTATAGTAAATAACACGCAAAGAGAAGTAGATACTTATTAATTTATATACAGTCCCGAATAGTTTTAATAATTATAAAAGATCACAACATTCAAAATATAATTAAGTATACGGTCACGCCTGTATTCCCCGAAGGGTTAGGCAGAGGTGTACCATTGCACACCCACAGTTCGCCGGTATATTTAGGTCCCATGTAATAGGGGGCGAGCCTATTGCCATTAACCGGGCACAAATCCAAACTCCGAGCTGCTACTGAGAATTTCATAGAAAAACCCAATAACATTTGCCCGACCCGAAGATCTCTAGCAGAGCAGTCCTGCTTAGGACCACTAGGCTAACAAGGCAGTTAAAACCTATCAAAAATATCAAAAACATACGTTAACCGGGCACAAATCGTAACTCCAAGTTACGATTTGTGCCCGGTTAACGGCAATAGGCTCGCTCCCTATTACATGGAACCTAAAATATACCGGCCTGCTGTAGAAGTACATACATTGGTACACATCTACCTAACCCTTCGGAGATTACAGGCGTGAGTGATGGTATGTGTGTTTTTGCTGATTGTTATTGTGATGAGATGTGTTTTTTTTTTAGTTTAGTTTGGTTTTAGTCGCCTAATATCGTAATGACAAGTCGGGGCAAGTTCTAGGTTTATATATGAGATGAGGCCTTTGGCCAGTAGTGCTACAGTTGTACAAATACAGATAAGTAGGTACTCCGCAATATTCGTTTCTGAAATTACAGTATTTCAGACTTTAATTCTTGTACCATAAAAAACAATATTGAATCGTAAAAACTTATGAACATGAATCTCTCCACAATCTGTTTCAGTGAACATGAAACTCCATAAAAACGGTTAATTTCGTTCTGACCAAAATAGACCAAGTAAATTGAAAACGAAATGTAGTTTAATTTAAAATTTTATTATAGTGTGCCCTATGGCAAGGAAAATAGAGACCAAAACGAATTGAATCAATAATTAATTTGGTTGTTAACGAGATTTTCAGCGACCACTGTGGAACTTTCATTATGTTTTTGGTTTTGTATTTTATTGTTTACATGAAGAATAATTATTTACAAAATGTAAAGGTTACGCTTTTAATATTGAAGTTTTAACAATTAATTTGAACACCAGCAGTGTTATTCTGTAACTCTGGTTGTCAGCCAAGAAGTCTGACAACCAGTCTAACCAAGAGGTATCATGTTGCCCAGTTACTGGGTTGGGGAGGTCAGATAGGCAGTCGCTCCGTGTAAAACACTGCTTTTCAGCTGCATCCGGTTAGAGTGGAAGCCGACCCCAACATAGTTGGAAAAAGGTTAAGCAGATGAGTGTTATTCTGTAAAAATTTCCCTGCGTGAATAAAATTTAGGTTAAGTGAGTTTCAAGTGAGGTATCAAACCCGAGGATCAAGTAGGGTGCTCATTTCAACTAATTTCACTGTGAGAGAATGTTACAGAATAGCACTGCAGATGAACGTTGTGTTCATCTGTTGTTAAAGTTCAGAGGGCTATTTCAATAACTTTTAAGAACGTTTAATTGTAATCTCAGTGTCAATCTGTCAAGTGTTTCTTATTTACGTAGGTACGTAAACAAGAAATATATTTGACATTGACATTGAAAAAGTCGGAATCTAAGACAAATTCAAATCATTTATTTCAATTAGGTCATTAAAAGGCACTGTTGAACGTGGATTGTATGTTTTTTTTTTTAATAATATTGAATCTAGTTTTTAACTAATCTAATCTCAGAGACATCATGTCAAAAAAGTAGGTAAATTAGAGCTATTTTTTTATATAACGGTAAATGACTCTCACAAACCTCCCTTTATTTAATCATCAACAGTTAAAACACAGACAAAACAAAATTCAAGTATCAAAATCATTCACTCACTGTACAAAGAAAAAGTATCAATTTTTTATGCCATAATTTCGGCGCGCCGCTGTCAGCGAATGTAATCTTGTATCTAATAACGTAATGTAAATATTTACGTCCTAAGTTTACACTAGTGCTGAGCGGAAAGTATGCAAATCTGTTTCTGTACCGCGTTTTGATACGTGGAGAGTTAAAGGCCAAATGTTATGTAAATATGAGTCTATTTTAAAAATGGAATGGTCGGTTTTTTTGAGTTTATATGCTTTAAAATTCAAAGTATTAATTTGAAATTAACCTTTTACAGGCATTTTTAAATTGTCAAAAAAAATAAAAAATAAATAAATATACCATCACGCCTGTATTCCCCGAAGGGTTAGGCAGAGGTGTACCAATGTACACCCACAGTTCGCCGGTATATTTAGGTCCCATGTAATAGGGGGCGAGCCTATTGCCATTAACCGGGCACAAATCCAAACTCCGAGCTGCTACTGCGAATTTCATAGAAAAACCCAATAACACTTTTTGCTCGACCTGGGAATCGAACCCGGGACCCCTTGCACAGCAGTCGCACTTGCGACCACGAGACCAACGGGGCAGTTGAAATTGTCAAAAATTGAAGCAAATGCTTGTTACAAATAGTAAGTTCTTATGGAGACGAGCAAGCATAATAATAATTGCAGCCTATAATTGTTGTCCACTACTGGACAAAGGACTCTTCTCATACAGAGAAGGCACGCATAAGTTACTACCGCTTGCCCAAGACGGATTGGCGATTTCAGACTAAATAAATTATAAATTCCTTACGATGTTTCCTTATCCAAAGTCAGTGATGTCTAAACTTAGAAAGTGCACATTTGAAAAAGTCACATTAGAACTTTCTTCGCAATCTCATCCATGAAAGGCGGGCGCCTTAACCAGTAAGTAATCACGACGATGCATTCAATTAAAATATAGGTTTTACAAAGTCAAATTCCCACATAAAAGAGAACCCTTAAAAGTTATATAACAAATTCTACATAGAAAGAACACAAGACAAGACAAGAACTGGTCAAAATAAAATGACATCGCTTATTTTCTAACCTCATACTATAAAAATTCTCTCAAATACCAAAGGCAAAATAAAGATTGACGCGACTAAAAAATCACAACGAAATATCTAGAACTTCCCCAAATCTCTGAACCTAACTAATTATTTACAACGATATCAGCAAAATACCTTCTTCTGCTATAACAATATACCAAACGGGTCGTCCGTCGATTAAAATTAAAAGGCTATATAAGTTTTTACTGTAGATACTAATAAAGGCAATTTCAAATTACAATAGGCTCATTACCTAATATTGGGTATTCTGAGGGCGTCTGATAAGGAAGGTACCTATGTACTGTTATAGCGGCAATGTCTTGTACTGTTATTTTATTTTTATTGTTATGGGTTCAATTGGGAACCTCTTTTATTGCTGTGGTAGATGCTAGTTGTGGCGTTATGATTATGTTTAAGTTTTATTTGCTGAATTCAATTGTGTTTTATTTTTTGGAATAGGATTTGAATTTGAAATTTTTGTTCCGATTATGAGTGAATTTCACAAAACGTTTGTAGTGTATGGGCTTTAAAAAAAATATTGAATATTTGACAGTCGTGACGGATAGTCAGAAGCCAAGAAGTCTGACAACCAGTCTAACCAAGAAGTATCGTGTGCCCAGTTACTGGGTTGAGGAGGTCAGATAGGCAGTCGCTCCATGTAAGACACTGGTATTCAGCTGTATCCGGTTAGATTGGAAGCTGACCCTAACGCAGTCGGGAAAAAGCTAAGCAGATGATGATTGAATATTTGACAGATTTCCTTACAATCACTGTCAGACTTTAAACCTCATATAATAGGGAATTAAAACAATTAACTAAAAAACAATAAATTATTTCACTGACACGTTTTTTTTATAAATAAATGAAAGCTGCAAAATTACTGTTATTTTGCCGCGCTATGTTATTACCTAGTTACCGAAATATTTGCTTTTTACAGCGGTTTAAATTGAAAGCAGTAGCATTAGCAGTTTTAGTAGCAGTGAAGCTCTTTGTGAAGGAGCTCGTCCGGGGTAGTTCTACTGCCATACTTATTTCTACCGCAAAACAGCGTTACTGGGTTTCGGTTTGAACGGTATGGGTGCTGGTGTAATTACAGGCACATGAGACATTTCAACTGTGTCTCTGGGGATGGCAATGCATCTGCAAAGCCTCTGGTATTCCAGATCTCTATAATAGGTAGCGGTGACCACATAACATCAGATGGGCCGTGGGCTTGTTTGCCATCCAACGGCATACAAAAATAGCACCCACATAGACATGAAGTGCCTTTATTACATTACTTTTAAAATCTTTTTATCCTTGACCAAAGATACTAAGAGAAGCCTATCATACCATGTAAAACCATAAATATAATTGAAGGGTACATGTAGGTACATACCTCCCTTTCAATATGTTTGCAGTAAACACAATTTTACTGGCTATTGCCCCGCAATCGGGCCTGCCTTTGTCTCAGATTGTGCCAACGATTACCATAAAGGGGCGAGAGAGGGTGGCAATCCTCATAGGGGATGAAATTATCATTATTTATGATGATAATGTGTATGACGCTATGGATTATTTTCAGATTATTACGCTTAATGTAGAGATTTTGGTTGGTTTGTGTGAGTAACCATTTTGGTTTAAGTGTATTGATGAATATTGACTTTAGGTCATAGGTGACTAAATTTACTCAACATAGATTTTACTGGAAATACATAAATCCCATCACGCCTGTATTCCCCGAAAAGTTAGGCAGAGGTGTACCAATGTACACTCAGTTCGCCGGTATGTTTAGGTCCCATGTAATAGGGAGCGAGCCTATTGTCATTAACCGGGCACAATTTCTAACTCCGAGCTGCTACTGAGAATTTCATCGATAAACCCTATAACACTTTTTGCTTGACCTGGTAATCGAACCCAAGACCTCTAGCGTAGCAGTCGCGCTTAGAACCACTAGGCCATCGAGGCAGTACTTTTGGATGATTATTTGTTTAAACTTTGTTGGTATTTGACTGTATAGTACTGCTTTATAGTGTGTCGCGGGTTCAAGTCCCGCATGAAACAAATGTTTGTGTGGCTTACAGGTAGTTATTCTTAGTCTGTTTGTTTGTGTATGTGAGTTTATGTGATTTTAACGACTCCACAAAGCAGAAGGAATTCCTTGTGTGGGATAGAGTTAAATAAAAATAAGATAATAGGTATATGGCTAATTTTCTCGACGGGTAAATATTTCAGTTTAAATTAATTAAAAGTTGTAAAAGTTTTATGCAGTTTTGAAGCTGGCGTTTTAATGACGTCGTTGTTTTAAATGCTATGCTAGAGGTCTTGGGTTCCATTCCCAGGTCGAGCAAAAAGTGTTATTGGGTTTTTCTATGAAATTCTCAGTAGCAGCTCGGAGTTTGGATTTGTGCCCGGTTAATGGCAATAGGCTCGCCCCTTATTACATGGGACCTAAATATACCGGCGAAATGTGGGTGTGCATTAATACATCTCTGCCTAGCCCTTCGGGGAATAAAGGCGTGATGGATGGTATCTAAAAGTACTTTTAAACCCTAAACATCTAAAACTAACATAATACACAACCTTTAACCAACTCCTATCTCCATCAGTATTGAATTGCGAACCTTTTTCAAAGTCGGTTAAAAATAGGTTACTATCCGTATGCTACCCAAGATAAAGTTACCGATCGATTTAGGCAAAACGGGTGCCATTAGATACGGCTTACCACAATGTTGGAGGCTTGGGAATTCTATAAAATATACGTAATGTAAGTGAATTTTGTTTTATAAATTCTAGGGACGTTTCTAACCTAATAGTTTTCAGTTACGCTTGTGAATTTTTAAAAGCTCTCTCCGTTTTGGTATTTTTTATGTTAGATATTTTTTTAACAGGCTCTGAATATCTATTAATTTTATGAAGCTGTTGAGTTTTCGTTTTTTGGGTTGAGTTAAACGCGCTAATCTTTTTTTTTATATATTGTTGGCATCGGATGGCAAACATGCCGATGGCACCTGATGTTGAGCGGTGAATGCTTATGCGAATCCCGTCGTTCCTGGGCAGAGTTTTAACACCGACTGACGGTAAGAGTCCGGCATGTTCCTCTGACACCCATACGACGGACCACCCCCAAGAGGACTTCCACCAAAAACAAAGGTGGTTACCGCTGCCTAAATAGACATCTGCAAAACCAGAGGCCTTACAAATTGCTATCCCAGAGACAAAGTTGAAATGTGTCTGTAATTACACCGGCACCTATACCTTTCAAACCTGAACACTGTAACGCTACTTTGCGGCAGAAAACCTTAGGATCTGATGGTCCAATTATCAAAGTTTCTTTTGCGTATATAGTCCGATTATCGAGGATATAGGTTATATAACATCACGCTGCCAACCACGGGAGCAAATGAGAGAAATGAAGTATGAATAAGCATGCTTTTACCTCTATCATTACATTGAACTTAAATTTTACCATCTATGTTTGAACATTCTCTACACCAATCTTAAAACATTTTACATCACCTTTCAATCCTCACTCATTCACCATCTTATCTCAAAAAGCAGACTCAATAAAAACACACGTGAATGAACAAATAAAAATAAATAGATAAAAACAGTTTTACATGAACAACACTAACCAGAAATCGTCGAACTCTAAAGAAACAGAAAACATTTATTTAATGCTATTTTTAACAGTTCTTCTTTGGGTTCCGTACCGAAAGGGTGTCAACGGGACACTTTTACCAAGCCTCTGCTGTCTATCCGTCTGTCTGTCAACGGTTTGTATCTTTTTTGTTTTTTTTTATTTAGCCCTTACTGTCCCACTGCTGGGGAAAGGCCTCCCCCAATTCCTACATTAAGGTTTGTATCTTATGAAACGTAATAGGTAGAGTTGAATTTTTTACAGACTGTGTATATAGCTACTATAACGTGCAGTTTTGCATCCTCGTATTTTTGGTTTCATAACATAAAGTAGTAATTAAATAAAATTACGACACATTCTGTAAAATTCAGACTTGAACTCGCATCTCACGTCGCTATTCACCCTCACTTCGCTTAAGGTTCAAAATGACATTGATTTATTTGACACTTTGAAGTGCGAAGTGAGCGTCGAAGTGACGGTGGCAAATTCAAATGCGAATATAGGTACCAACAAAAAATAAAATAGGATTTCTTAGTATTTTATTTATTATTGATTCATGTTGATCACCTGTATTGCCTGGTGATACGGAACTCTTCACTTACAAATCCGACTTGCTTTTCCCCGGTTTTTTAAAAAACAAAACCAGCAAATAAGTAATTATGAAAACCACGTAGAATGACCGTGGGCAGCGGTTTAGTGCTCAATAAAGAACCAAAAATCTCCGCCATCTTTATAGCTGAGATTAAACATTAAACACTAGTGTATCGTAAAATGTTTTAACGGACTAAAGCTTTTGGCGTGGTCGATGTGTTATGGATTTGAGGTGTGTTTTGTCAGCAATTGTGGGGTTGAGGTGGTTATATTTATATTTTTTTGTTCTCAGAAATAATGTATATGTGTGTAGTGGTTGAGTGGTTTTGCTGCTGGGCTGCGTGTCGCGGTTTCGATTCCTGTAAGGAACAAACATTTGAATAGCTTATAGATTGTTGTTCCAGGTCTGGCTGTTTATGTATGTGATATGATACAGGAGAAATTCCTGAAGTGGGGCAACGTTTTGTTTGGACTGTTTTGGGACGTTAAAACAACTATCTTTAGGCAACACAAATATTTGTTCCGTACGGGAATCTAACCCACGACACGCTGCGCAGTAGTCAATTCGCTCAGTTACTGCACCAACCGTGCTGCCAATTCCACAACGGTCATGAAAATTGCCAATAAAAACTATAAGTCACACTTACTAACATAAACCTTTACTTCCATAAAAGCTTAAAAATAAAGAAATAAGAATAAATAATGAAGTCATATCAATAAGAAGGGGCTGAACCAAAATAAAGCGTTTCACACGCAATGAAGTATAAACAGCGTCCACACTCGATAAGCATGCAAGCATTTCAGCTGGTAATCGGTTAGCATTCAACGAAGAAATTCTCCAGAGCGGTTTAAATTCTAAACTCTTAAGTCACGCGTGTTGCGCGCGCAATGTGGACTCGACATACATTTTCTGCATGCTAGTCGATGTATGAGAAAAACTGGGCAATAGCGAGTAGGACTAGTACGTGAAGGTACACCGTATAATATTAAGATTGAGCAAAAAACACTGATTTTTGTATGTTCTTTCTATTATTTCTGACTTTATTTTAGCAAGAGTAATATATCACCATTCGAATCTTTTGGGAGCAGTACATCTAAGGTAATAGTAAATCTAAGGTATATGAATGCATTTAAATAGCTTTCGAATAGCCACGCTTTGAGTAGTTTTCTCCACTTCCATGGCCCAAACACCTTGAAGCTATGAATTCAAGAAACTCTTTTCATAAATATTCCTAATTGACCGTTAAAAAAAAACTTAATTATTGGTACTAGCATATTAATGTCTCAGTACAAGGCAAAGGTCTCTACTCATACAGAAATTGCACAAGCATTGATCACCACACTAACGCTCAAGGAGGATTAGCGTTATCAGACTTGCATTAATTATAAGTCCAAGTTTCCTTACGATAGATAAGATAGACTTAGAAAGTCCATAATCTGAACTGAAAAAGTCATATTTGGTTCCCGTATCCACTTTCTCATATTATAAGAGGCGGGCGTCTAAACCACACTGGGATATCATGAAAATACAACGCATACGTATCAAGTTTAATTAAAATAGGTTCATTAATTTTAATGAATTTAGACTTGAAAGTTTGTATGAGATATTAATTCATATTATTTTTCACAGAAATCTTTATATTTATGAAGCTGAACGAACGTCAAAGTGGTATTATAATTAACAGTAAATTTTTGCAAGAATCAATTTCTAAGCCGAAAACTTTATTTTAACTTCTTTAGTTATTCCAATATACATGAAAAACATATTGAATTGGCTACAAAAACTCGTCACTATCATAACATACTTACAGAAACAATATTTTCCCCCAAAGGGCAGTGACCTTTTACCTTTTTGACAAAACATCTGTGATAATATTTTGCCTTACGACGTACTTTGACGTGCGATAGTCCCTTTTGCTGTGTCATATTATTTATTAGTGAAGTTTTCAGTTACGACAGTTTTTTCCTGTCGTTATATCGATAGTGGAAATGGAGAATTTACTAAGTGATAATTTGGTCGTGCTGTATTTTCAACCTTATTATGTGTGTAGTAAGATTAAAAATGTCATGGTTTGTCCTCTTAACCCTTTCAACAGAATAAATATTGTAGGAAGCATTAAGTTATATTAAATTATACTAGCACTGTAATTTTATTTTAATGTGCATTGTTATTTTTAAAATTAATTATCCTAATTTTATGCAATAGTATGGACGCAGATATTATGTTTGTTGATAGATTTTATTTACAAAAGACTGATTTTTAAAAAGCCTTCTTGCCTTATGGCAGTTAAGTATAACTTTCGTTGGATTACACTGTATAACAGAGGGCTGACTATAATTTACATAGTTTTATTTATTTTAGGTTAAAGAAATACTTATTTAAAAAATTGCTGATATTTGTGAGTAATTGATTCCGAACAAACTACTTTTAGACTATGCGTTAAATATGTTACACAGTCTACAACAGTATTTACTTGGGTACGGCAAAGCAATCTAATAAACAGGGAACAGGGATAGTCAACCCAAAATCGTATTTACAGAAACAAAAACAAATCGATAGCAACAAATTGACGGTCGCGTGACATTTCCCTATAAAACAACCCCGTCCTACGCGGTTAATATATTCTGTAGCTTTATGTGGGTACCAATATCACATAATGTAAATCTATGAGCGGACTATGTTGGGCGAAAACGCGATGGGGGTATCAAATAGTGGGTGCTGTGTTTCGGAGTTACTTGGCTGCAAAGTAATGTTGGTGAACAGAAGTTGATGGTTCGGTGAGATTTTTAGTTTGGTTTTACGTTAGATACTGTTAAAGCGATTATTGTATATACATAAAAAATAACGGGGAACTGCCTCGTTGTCCTAGTCCTAGTGGTCCTACTGAGAAATTCATAGAAAAACCCAATATATTTTTTTGCTCGACCTAGGAATCGAACCCAAGACCGCAGTCGCGCTTAGGACCACTAGGCTAGCGAGGCAATCAAAATAACACTTAGTAAAATAAAAATAAAACTCGACTCTATCGATTTTCTTGTCACTTTGTGGTCTAGTAAAATATACCTCGATATAAGATGTATTTATAGACGGATTTGATGAAAGCTATAATTTCAATCATCGATGGAGAACGAAAATACTTTAAGTGGTACTCTGTCACTGTATAGTCAGACAAAAACTAATGTGCTCTTTTGACAAAATTCACGAGTAAATAAGTCATGATTATTTAAATAGTATAAAACATAATTTAGGCATTACCAATTGACCAATATTATATAAATATTTTATTCGCAATAGAAACTAGACAGGTATATTATTTTTAAAACGTATCATTTAAATGGATCCGACCTAATAGGATGCACTGCTTTTCAGCATTTCAGGATAAAGTTAACTATTTATTTCAGCTTGATTTTACATTACTAATACATGGTCAAATGGCGTCGCCTCCTATTACATGGGACCTAAAACATACCAGCGTACTGTGGATGCACATTGGTACACCTCTGCCTAACCTTTCGGGGGATACAGGCGTGATGATATGTATGTTAATCAGACTGCAAATGAGGTCCACTGTGTTAGGTTAGGTTAGCTTTTGCCGCTGACTTTACCTCGTTGAGTTAACGGTCAAAATAAACTAATAAATCAAAGTTAATCGGTTATAAAATTAGCTTTATGGATCATACTTAAGCTCGGTTTAATTTTAACCATTGCTTTGCATTCCCGCGCGTGGTTAATTGATCGATTTCAAATCTAGTTACAGAAATAAATTTAACTGCAATTTGATTCGGATCGTAAAGGTTTGTGGCTATGTAGAAGTTCTGGCTGGTTTTTCATGTTTAACCTCTTTTTATAGTTGTTTTTTAATGAGTAGTGAGATTCAAACACTATTCAAAAATCGAACGATATAAGCTTCTTATGTGGACGGAGAAGAGGATTATCTTTGATGTTTTGAGTAGTTGGCGAAATATCGATTTCGAAGTTTTGTTCTAGTAGAAAATATGTGAAATAGTAGAAAGTATCTGTAACTTTTCAAAGAGTTTAAAACTCCTACAAAACTATCATCAGTTACAAACTACATCAGAGACAGGCACACAAGAGACAGGCAAGAGCTTGTGCCTTATGACATTTGACATTTAAAATCTCTAAACAATTTTTTTTCCTTAGCGACTTTTATCCTTTAAAATTGTGTAAGAAACATGCACACAAGCACGCATGTGTTTGTGTGTGTATGTACGTAATGTACGTTTGTAGCTATGTGCAATTTATATATTTTTCTTTATGACGTTACGGTAAATAGTTATATAAATAAACAGCAATCTGCAGGAAAAATTAAGTAAAGCAAAAATTTTACTTACGTATATGTTAAAAATACTTTTACTTACTGAATTTCGTAAATCTGATAACTCTTACATGAAAATGCATTCACAAATTGCACACAAGCAAACAAAGAAAAGCCCGCACGGTATTTATAAAATAAAATTCAGTAAAGCAGCTTGTTGCTTCACAATCTGCAGAAATATTTAACCCAAAAAGATAACTTGATGAAATTCTACAGAATAAAACTTCTCTACGGAGTTAAATATTTTTCTTTAAAAAAAGGCACACTGAGAGGCATTTAAAAAACTTTTAGTACGACTTTCCTCTTCCCAGTTTGAAATTAGAATGACTTTCCAAAAGTCTTCGAGGGCCACCGTTACATACACAAACATTTGAATTTTGTTCCAAGTTTGAATATTCCGAACTTCATTTGTCGGGATTGAAGCTCACGAAAAGCGAACGTTACAAAACGCGCCAATCAGGTTCGAGTTCTAAATTCAAAATAAATCCATCATTTTACAATAATATTTTGAAAAAGGATTCGGGCTAAAAGATCAAGAATTTAGCATCTTTTTATTTCGCTTTAATAATAAAACTATGTTTGTCGTCAATTCTAAACTACTTAGTATAATTATTTTGATTGCAAATGGCAAAGGCAGAATATTATGCATACAATTATTAAGGTGCCTATAGAGCAGAGGTTCCCAAACTTATTGTGTCTACTGCCCACTTTGAGAATAAATTATTTTATAGCGCCCCACTTTTTCCGTAACCGTTTAAAAAATTAGTCATGACGGGGGGGGGGGGTTCCTCTACTAAAATCAATCAAACAACGCCTTCCGCGTACTTCCCTTCTAAGGGTGTCTAAGAGTCCTTCTAGCTAGATGAAATTACAAATCGCCCCCCAAGCCTCTACACAACGCCCCCATTTTTCTCTGGGTCTCTTACCGCCCCCCTTTAGACCTACAGCGCCCACAAGGGGGCGTTATCGCCCACTTTGGGAAAGGCTGCTATAGAGCTTCTGTATTTAACTAACAACGTGTTTTCGTAATGATGCATTAATTAATCCCTAATGGCTTCTCATTGATGTGTATGGAACCATACATAATAATGTTGATAAATTAATATTCATGTTCTAAGTACATATTATTGCATAAATTAATGTCTTTGGTAAGTACAATGCATTAGATAGAAGAGTATCAATAATAGAACCGACTTTGATAAAAATAAGTAAGAGGTAAGTTTGAACCCCAAAAAAGGACACAAACTACTTTTTATTTCGCGGACATTCGGACAAAGTTGCAGACTAAAGCTTTTTTTTTACATACCATCACGCCTGTATTCCCCGAAGGGTTAGGTAGAAGTGTACCAATGACAACCACAG
Organism: Caradrina clavipalpis; assembly: GCA_932526535.1. Classification (NCBI taxonomy): domain Eukaryota; kingdom Metazoa; phylum Arthropoda; class Insecta; order Lepidoptera; family Noctuidae; genus Caradrina; species Caradrina clavipalpis. The sequence continues at coordinate 14,235,625 of OW052104.1, read as the reverse complement.
TTCGCCGGTATGTTCTTAGGTTCCATATAATAGGGGGCGTGCCTATTGCCATCAACCGGGCATAAATCCAAATCTTACTATTCATTAAAAAACCTATTATAATGAGGTTAAACATGAAACTACTTAGCCGATTTAGATGAAACTTGGTAAAGCGTTAGTTTGAATCTCAAGAAAGAACCTAAGGTACTTTTTATTTCGCGATTTCGTGCGCGTTCGCGATAACCGACATTCGGACAAAGTTGCGGGCAAAAGCTTTTATTTTTAAGGTTGGGAAATCATCAAATGAATTCTTTCACTATGGGTGGAGTAGAAGGGAGTGTCAGACTCTTACAGACTAATACCCATCCGTATTCCTTCATGCCCTTTTTGTTCTAAGGCCTCAGCGACTCTTTCGAACAAATTCCGCATCCCTGACAGGGTCAAAAGCCAGTTGTAAATAATTAAAACGTTCCTTGATCTAGATTTACATCGTACAATAGCCACGGGAAAGTAAACCATCGCGAGCAAGCCCATACATTTGTAATAAACTAACGTACGGGCAGGCAACTCGCTGAAAACTGCAATTTGTTGCTCATACTGAGCATGAATTGCTACTTATTTATTGCCCAACTTCGGCGCAGTCAGAAACATGTGATATAAATCTGCGCTGGAATATAAAACTGAATTTAATTTTAATAATCTGTATTCGGTGAAGGAAAACATCGTGAGGAAATCTGGACTTATAGCTTACATAAGCATGAAACGAGCATCCGCCTTGAGCAAGCGTAGTGGTCAATGCTCGTGCCTTCTCTGTACGAGAAGATGCCTTGGCTCAGCGATAAAACAATAATAGACTGGTATTTTAATCAGGGTGTTAGTACTTACATTGTCTTGATACGATGAAAATATTATTAAGTTCGTTTTTATATTACGTCTACATAGAAATTTGCTAGCTCTGATTTCGTATAATGTCACAGAATAATGAACTTTATTACTTGGATTTATAACGCCATAACTGAAGGTTTTAGCATGATTGTTTTTGTCAGCTGATTTACCTGCAGCCTTTGTATTATCCTCAGCAGTTACAAAAACAAAAGCAGCACTTATTTGTTTGACAACAAAACCCATTTTTCCTTACCCCATAAACAATACACCCACTTTTAGGCCACATTAATTTATTCGCAGGGTAAACTTTGCCACAATCTAGCAACACTACAGTTTACACAAACGGCACGCCCAACAAACAAGAATATAAAAGCTATCACGTTGAATGGAAACCTATTGTGTAGTTGTGACGTAACAGCTTAGATATCTGAGGGATTTAGGTTACCAAGTTATGGTTGATGAAATTGTAATTGGCTGGGAGCAGAAGCAAGAAATCTTCGTAAATAGTTCTTGAGCTTGAATCGACGCAAAATTTGAAGAAGATAATGCCAGATTGATGAATATTATGTGGATGGATGGAGAGGAAGAATGAGGCCAAAGAATAGATGGATGGATTGTGTGTGATTACCTTCTATTAGAGAGGAGGTAATCAGTGCTAGCATAGCGGTTGATAGAACGGCATTGAAGAAGAAAACGTGTTGTCCCGACCATTATCCCGACATAGGGACAAGACGATGATTTATGGACTGCCAGATTTATGGAAATTACTGGATTGGACTACTTACTACTACTACTAACTGTACAAAAAGTGGCATACATACAGAGAGGTGAAGAAGAGCTGCAACCAACCTATCAACAGATCCATGACCTCGAACAGTCCGCCAGGAACGTACAATTCTAGATGATGATGTTTAAACTGATATTATAAAGAAAAAGATTTGCATTTTTGTTGAAAATGGATAAACTGAAAAACTGTTTAACCGAATTCTTAAATGATTTTACCTGTTGAAAGCTACACGATGAAAGAATAACATAGGCTTTTTATTATCAAAAATATTAGGCATCATGTTAGAGAAAATTCACGTGGACTAAGATGCGGGCAATAGCTATTCGTTTTGTCATTTTATGTCGACATCTTAGTTTTCTCACTTGTATATTATGATTGGCATCATAACCTAAACAGACGCATTTGAAAATATAGCATTCTGAAATTCTAAATTTACTCTCGTTATATTTACAATTCTGACGACATTGTTGTTCCTCTTTATTTCAGTAAAAAAAGTATCTATCTCAATAAAAATAAACTTTCCTATTGTAATGACCTTCAAATTTAGTTGCATAGGGAAGTACCTACCTATTTTCTCAGTTATAGTTCATGTCAATAGCATTTGTTCCCAAGGTTTTTTACTTCTAATACGCAACCATCAGATCCCACAGGATCCAAAGGTGATTAATTAAATGCATTGACATTTGTATAAGTACGGTTAACGGATTAGTTGATTGTTAGCGTTAATAGTTAACGGAGTGTTGTCAGATATAGTTGAAGTATCCTTCCAAACTGATAGAAGTCTGCTAATAATATTTTATTCGAAACTATCCTTCAGCGTCTATAAAAACTTCTATATAATTATGTGACGGCATTTTTACTTACCTCTTTTGGTGACTGTACTTCAATAACAATAAAGATCATTAATTTGTTCACCATTGTATACAAAAGCTCATTTTCGCATTATTCAATTAGCGTAAATTATATTCGTGCCAAAATATTTATATTAATAAACGCCATTGCAAATAATAACGATATTAATGAAAACAGAGTGGAGAATAAATGATTGATGATATCGAATGCGACAATCAATATCCCATTTTACCATATTTTCTGACAACAGAACATACAAAGTAGGTATTTCCACAAAAGGTAACTAGTTGATTAATGGGCTGTCAGTACCAGAAAGCGGCTGTTACACCAAATTGTTGTGTTAATTAATGCGAATGAGAAAATTAGGCGTAATTATAGAATGAAAATAGAGGTCCCAATATCGTTCCTTGTGGCAGACCGTGTTGGTTCAAAGTTATTTAGGTGTCATAGTAGATAATTATCATAAGATTATATGTTTTTCGTGTTTAATTGCAGCAAGTAAATGTTAAAACCAGCGGTGTATCTTAAATTCACTGATTACATGAAAGGTTTTTCTTCAGTAATTATATCACCCATTTTGTTTTAATATCTGTGGAGAGCTTACAAACCGATGGCACACTTGATGTTAAGTACTCTCCGATGCCTGCAGACATTTGCAATACCAGATGCCTTACAATAATGCTTTGGCATCCCAGAGACAAAGTTGAAATGTGTCATGTGCCTGTAATTACACTGGCACCTATACGCTTTAAATTGGAATACAGCAACGCTGCTTTGCAGCAGAAATAGGTATGGTGATAGTACTTTCCCAGACAAGCTTCTTCTCAAAGAGCTCTATTACTACTACTACTGTTTATTCATTTTATCTTATTATTTACACGAAACATTATTATATTTGCAGCCAAAATCGGTCATTACTTCTTTTCTTCTGCATGGTTTTCCTAACGTGGAAGTTCAGAAATCATTAACAGATCAAATAAAGCCAAAGTCAAGTCACATTTTATAAATAAAAAAGTTAAAGCTGATTTCGTTTTTTCTGCGGATTTTTTGGCAGCAGATTCTCGTGATTTTCCAAACGATTAAAATCATAAAAATCGTCTTATCCAAACCAGCTCACTTTTAACGTTGGAACCTGCATTTGGTTAACATTTCTTTTTCTTGGCTACGAAGAAAACTTGGCAACTGTTTTCACATCAATATTTTGACGCCATTGTTACTTTATTCATGCAGGTATGATTTAATCTTTCACATATACATTAGTAGGTAAAAGGCTACGATTTGGTGCTTTGTGCCAATAAATAAAAAGCGAATTGCTTAAGCCACGCAAACTTGAAGGGTTTCGTTTTTCCTCAAAACTTGGAGTGGGTTTTCAGATTTTTATTGACATACTTTTACCCTGTTTTTGAAATAAATGACACTTGGATTGTTTTTAGAAAGCTGTTATACTCTTTTTGTTGTTTAACTTGCTCTGTTTTTAGTAGTGGAGTCAAGTATTCCTTTAGTGATTTATATTCTGATGAAAACCACTATCTTACTTAGTCTTAGCCTAACTTTCTTCAGACACTTAATCTTCATTTTTAATACTCTCCATAATTAGAGCTCCTTCAGAGCTTTTAATTACATTAGTCCTTGAAACTACAATATTACTAAGAGATTCATTCGGAACGTCAGCAAATGACCAAGACAAATGGCTCTGCCTGTCCTTACTCTCAGAAAGCCCATTTGAGTCTAGATCTCGACGGTACTGATGCCATCATGAAGCCAGCCGTAAAAGCGACATGGAGGCTTTTAAAAGCTACTTTGAAACAGAGAGCGAGGTTTGGAGATTCACGATATTGTTGTGCCTTGTGAGGAAGTAAACTCGTTTTTTTTTAAGTTGAATCAATTAATTTTTGAATAATGAACTTAAACAGAAAACTTTCAAATAATTCTTAAATTACAAAGTACCTATGTGCAATTTATTTAAAAAAAGAAAAGTGGAAGCTTATTGCTATAGGGTATCAAAAATGTCGTCCGCGTATGAGCGGCTGCCAATAACAATACAATCAATTTCATGATTGTATTGTGTACCTTAATTGCTTGTTATGATATAACTATTCATAGGTCCATTTGCACCACTAATTTAGACTTTATCTGCATAGACTTTAGAATTAAGCCAAAAACCTAAAGAATACCACCACAACTTCAAAACGTGAACGGGATAAGAAATAATCTGATCTGTATGCGTGCCAAAATTATAAAAGCCTAGCCTTTGCCTGTGACTTCGTCCGCTTAAATGTCGCGTAAAAAGTTAGTCTATGTCGTTGCTGGGGATTCCAACTTACCTTTTCCAAATTTCATTGAAATCAGACTGACAGAGTTAATTACGCATTTATAATATTAGTATGCATTTAATGTAAAAGAAATAATACGCGAGAAAACAATGTTTGTAGCAGATTAAGATCAACTATAGTGCGTTTGTTTCAGAGCTAAAAGAGTAATACGTAAGTCTTTTCCCGATGGATTTAAAACAAGCGTAGGAAGAAAGAATTGTTATACACTCCTGGATTTATACATCGAGCCATCGAATATTTCCATAAGAAAGTTATAGAGGCCTAAATTATCAAAATAATTATGAAATTCTTTAAAGTGTTATTGAGTTTTTCTGTTAAATTCTCAGTAGCAGCTCAGAGTTAGGATTTGGCTCGGTTAATGGCAATCAATTTGCCCGCTAATAAATGGGATCTAAACATACCGGCGAACTGTGGGTGTACATTGGTACACCTCTGCCTAACCCTTCGGGGTATACCGGCGTGATAGTATTTTATTTGTGCTAATTATACATACACAAATACTTCATTTAACTTTGAATGGATTGGATGGACTTCTATTCAATGTGACAGTGGCCGTTTTTTTTTCTTCTGTAGAATTAAAAAAAAAACTATCAAAGTACCAAGCCCACAATACGATGGTCGAATTCTTTATAGTGAAACGTTGGAAACTAGGTATTATTCATATTTAACATTTCAGATATAAAGCCGTAGCGCCGGGTTTGGTATTTTATCAATGGGATCAAGCTGATCGTTTCGTTTTAATTCACGATCAGATATTTAAAAGCCATACAACCTTTATTAAAAAACGCAAGGTGGCTTGACTAAGGAGTCCAATAGTTTATTTTGTTTAATCAATCTAGAAGAATAATTACCATACATTTTTGCGACCGAACAATTTTATTCTACAAACACTTAGTCAACGCAAATGACATCTCATTTATAAAAAGGAACGACGGACAAAAACATAAATATGTGTTTGCAAAAACATACTTTTTCCAATTTATTTTAAGTGCTAATTTTCACCAACACTTCACTGATAATATTTTATAAGCTGCACAGATGTTGTCCCTGAATTGCTTCATCAAAAAGAGGTCACCGGTTTACGAGAAAAAGTACAGCAATTGGCACACATTCTACAATATTAATCACCTTTCCTTTTTATGTAATAGTCTGAAAGCAATATAAATAATGGACGCAACTGTCGTAAACTTTCAATGTACCCAATTAATAACTTTTATTACAACCCAGAATGATACTCAGAGAAATGTAGTTAAGTTTTACCATATCGTGACAAAAACCAAACAGAATTTTATTATAAGTAAATAAGGTAGCAAAGTGTGGCCCAACTGTCAGAACAAAGTATTACTTAAAAATATTACATTACAATTTCTGAGTTTGAACACGCAACAAAGTAATTTAATTTACGAACCTGTGTTCGGAAGGTTCTGTAGGCTCTATGCGGCACAGCCAAACGCACATTAAAAATTCATATATTTATTAAAAAAAATCACTTTAAAAAAATTTAAATGTAATCCACAGCACACTATCACTTAACAGTCACAATGTTATGTACACTTTAATTTCGAATTTCATGTTTAGTTTCCCATGCGGCCGGCAGGCGGCGCTGGCGTGCGCTTCTTACCGCGGTCGTCTACACACTAACGTCTGACTGTGTGATTCGCGCATGCGTCGTTACTCCTACACCCGATACCTACATTTCATTTTGTAATGAACTGAACTTTTCTTTAGCTTACCCAAAAATAGACCCAAACTTCTGTCAGCATAGAGTCGGATTTCGATCTAGTTTAAATTAAAGGGTGCGATTCGACTTCGTAGGTTTTCCGTCTCTCTCCCACTAACGATGTCCACATGCATTTGAATTTTAATTGAGTATATCTATGTTGTTGTGTGGGAAACAGTTTTCAAGTCTTTATATATTATATAGGAAACACTTTATTTAAAATAGTATGACTCTTATTTTTTTGGGCCAACTTTTCCTTATATTTGGGTGTACGAAGCCGGTGTCGTGTTCAGGGTAATAATCAAAGCAAACCATTACCCCAGTTAAAGTTAAGTCCATAATGAAAGCGGTTTACGCACGTTTGTCTGACGCTATAAAATGATTACAGTTCCGTAGCTTAATATTTTAAAAAAGGACTGCATTGTCTTTAAAAAACGTAAGGAGCTCGTGACTAAATAATTACAGCCGCGTAGACCGATCTTCCGGGTTAAGCCACGCTTACCGAGGTTGGTCTATGGATGGGTGACCATTTACCATAGCGAGTTTCCTCCGTGCCTCGGAAAGCACGTAAACTCGTTGGTCCCGGCTGTCATTTGTAGATCTTTGACAGTCGTTACTGTTAGTCAGAAGCCCGAAAGTCTGACAACCAGTCTTACCAAGAGTATCGTATTACCCATTACTGAGTTGTGGAGGTCTGATAGGCAGTCGCTCCATGTAAAATACTGATATTCAGCTGCTTTCGGTTCGACTGGAAGCCGACCCCAACATAGTTGGGAAAAGGCTAGGCAGATGATGATTGTCTTTAAAAAATGTTTGAAATACGACGACACATCATCATCATTATATCAGCCGCAGGACTTCCACTGCTGGACATAGGCCTCCCATATAGATTTTCAAAAGCACCGGTTGGAAGCGACTTTCTTCCAGCGTCTTCCTGCGGTCTTAATCAGGTCGTCCGTCTACCTTGTGTCTCATCTACAGGATAAGTTTTTAACCAGTGCGTAAATTTTTTTTGGTAGTTCAGTGTCAGTAATAGAACACATTTCCGTGTTTAGTTAAAAAAAAATTAAAAAAAAAATCATCCTTATCCGAGTTTGAAATAAGCAAAACATGGACATAATCTATTCGCCATACTATCAATGACAAATCTTGGCCGCCGCCCGGGCGCATGGCTGGGGTGAGGGGGTGGGGAATGCGCTAGCGCCGAGTGACAATAAAATATGGTTTTTAAGTATACATGTTTCGTAAGCGATAACTTTTTTTTTTAGTACTAAGACATATCAAAATAAAATATACGTGTTTAATATAACGTGTTGAAGTTTATAATGGCAAAATTTACGCACTGGTTAAAATTTTTTTCTGTATAGTAATATTAAACAGCAAAAGAGATGTTTGTTTGTTTTTTGCACCTTCTTTAAGTTACGTTAGGTAACGTTACATTAGGTTTTGGTTATTGCTCCGCTCCCGTCAGTTGTAGCGTGATGTTACATACCGTATACTGTTCCTTATGAATGTGGCTATCGTTATACAAAATATTTTTTCAATCCAACTGGGAGTTCCTAAGATTCATCATCATCATCCTCATCGTATTCGCCGTAGGACGTCCACTGCTGGACATAGGCCTCTCCCCCATAGATTTCTAAAAGGACCGGTTGGAAGCGGCCTGCATCTATTATCTTCCAGAGATCTAGAGATTAGCGTATTTAAACAAGCGAACAAGGTCCTTTTATCTTTTTATAATATTATGGATACACTAACGAACTACATCGAAAGTAATAAAAAAATAAAAGTAATTAATACCTAATACTCATTTCATAACACAATTTAAATTTTCTCGCGGTGAAATAAAACTGAATATTCCACAGTATTTTATGAATATGCAACGTTTAAAAATTCAACAGAACATCAAAGTATTAATTAAAGCGGCCATTTTTAATTAAAAAATGTAATAGCCATTTCAAATACAATCCATACTAATATTGTAAATGCGAATGTAAGTTTGTCTGTCTGTCTGTGACGCTTTCACGCCTAAATTGCTGAACCGATTTTGATGGAATTTGGGATAGAGACAGATTAGTCCTTGGAGAAGGATATAAACTTCCCTATATCGCAAGAAAAGGGCTTGGAATAGGGAATGAAAGTTTGAATAGGCGTCCGTCATTAGTTAAGATAATACCATTAAACTTTATATTGAGCACTTGATCTTTACAATTAAATAAATTATAAACGTAATTACATGAAAAACCAATTTAAAAAAAAATTTGTCTGTCTGTTTGTTTGTTTTGTGGCTAATCTCTGAAACGGCTGGAACGGTTTGACGCGACTTTACGCGATAGGTAATGCCCTGTTACTTATTAATTTTAATAAAATGTTTTATAACCACAAGGCAAACAACGTCGCGGGCAATTGCTAGTAAAAAATTAACAAACAGTTGTAGTTTAAGCGTTTTTGAAAATAAAATTAATATTTAAAAAATATTACTGGTTGCACAAATTGACTGGACTACTACTATTACTATTGTGGGTGTTCATTGGTACACCTCTGCCTAACCCTTCGGGGAATTCAAGCGTGATAGTACAAATTAACTATTCCACACGAACAAAGTCGCGGGCAAAAGCTAGTATAGACATAATTTTATTTACATAACTAGCATTTACTTAAGGGTTTGTTTGAGTTTGTGAAGAAATTGATGCTGTCGGATTCAACTTCATAATTAAGAAGTTAATTTTGCTTTATTGAATTTTCTTTGAAGGATAAATTTATTACGCGTTCTGCTATTTGTTTCTTTGTCTATGTCACCGGAAAATAACAAGATCCGTAAGTTTATCAATTTACTAGGAAGTTTATAAACTTTCGTAAGATTCTAAACGGGAGATAAATTGTAATATTTTACGTCCACATTTTCGTAAATTGATAAACTTACTGAACTCACTCGTAAAATAATAAGTAAGCAGTAACCAAACGCTACGCGCGATCTGATTGGTTGGCTGTCACGTGTCACTTCTCCTTCCTCGCGGCCGCCAGCTGGACACAAGCATTGCCACTATGAACATTGACCAATCAGAGAGCAGTGTGTTATTTTACGTATATCAAAGATCGTATGTTTAAAAGAGTTTCTGTGATTGGTCGAACCATATAAAATCTTACGAATAGATATTCGTTAGTTTATAAATTTACCGTATGACGTCGGAAATTGATAAATTTACGAAAATGTGGACGTAAAATATTACAATTTATCTCCCGTTTAGAATCTTACGAAAGTTTATAAACTTCCTAGTAAATTGATAAACTTACGGATCTTGTTATTTTCCGGTGACATCTATATTTAATTTTGCTGAAACGTGAATCTTTGATTTGTACCTATAGTTGAAGAGATTTGTATAAACTGTATTGTTTTATCGACTGGATGATAACCTAGTGGGTTAAGATGCCAACGTCTCATGTAGGAATGTGGCTATGGGCTCGTTACCAGGCAAGTACCAGGGTAAATTTTTAATTCATTATGTACTTTCTAAAACTATCTTGATTCTGCCTATACTATTTCTCATGAAATTAGCTATCTACACTTATATTATAAAGAGAAAAGATTTGTATGTTTGTATGTAACGCATAAACTGAAAAACTACTGGACCGATTTAAATCATTTTTTTGCCGTTAGAAAGCTACATTATCACTGAGTAACATAGGCTATATAACATCACGCTACGACCCACGGTCGAGGAGCAGTAACCAAAAACGTAACTTAATGTGGGTGAAACAAGCCACGTGGACGAAGCAGCAGATAGTCCGCTAGTAATTTACAAAAAAAAAAAACCGAATGATCTTTCTAGTGATTAGCGCGTTTAGACAAACAAACAAATAATCTCTTCAGCAATGTTATGTTAGTATAGAAGTATAGATTAACCAACATATGACAAACCTACTTTTGTATAAAACGCGCTCAAACCTATGCCATAGTACTGAACTCCACATTCCCTCCACGACCAAATCCACAACACCCGCTACAATAATTAATTAAAACTTTCTTACATCAATAACGTTAAGGTATAAATTAGGACAACAGATTGTTCTGCCGGCTTATGAGGACCTCTATAACTAAAGATAATGTTAGACTGAATAGACTAAGAGCTCGAAGTCGTCGAAAGTACGTCATTTAAGCATGGCTGAAATCTTAGAATAGGAGTTGCGGAATTTGTTCGAAAGAGTCAACGCGGTTCTGGAACGCAAAGGGCACCGCCCCTAGTTGTAGCGTGATGTTTTGTACGTATAAACCTTCCTTTTGAATCACTCTATCTATTGATAAAACCGCATGAAAATCCCTTGCATAGTTTAAAAGATGAAAGCTTACAGAGGGACAAACTGGGAGAAGTGACTTAAACTATAATGTCAACAGAACCAGTAGTTCCTGAGATTAGCACGTTCAAACAAACTCTAGCTTCATAATATTAGTATATAATAGATACCTACCAGAAAAAGGTCCCAACAGACTTTCTTAACAACAAACATATTCCTTTAATTATTCTCAAAATTTCAGCCATGCTAAAATGACATGGGTCTTATGTCTTTCGGTTCTTAGACAATAATAAGAGAATGTCCTCACTTGATTTAAGAGCTTATTTGTATGTCAAGTGGGGTAACGTTTTTAGTTATATCAGGGTAATATGACCCTTGGGTAAAATCAACCATAATTTAGTTTTTCAACACAAAAACGATATTTAAATAAATTTTAAATATTTAAGAGTGTAATGAATATTTTATCGTTTTTTCAGAGACAACATAAACTATGGTAATTCTTTTATTACTTTCGAACAATGTTTAGCTCAGCTTGTGAAATTTTTAAATTATGTTGTTCACCTAATATTCATCGACTTATGACGAGACCAAGGATCTTGTCTTCGTAAGTCGATAACAAAAAAAGAGCAGACCTAACTGTGATTATGATTGTGCTTGTGATTTGTGTGTGTTATTTGTGATCTTTTTTATATTATTTGTGTGACTAATATCAATTTGCATGCCAGAAGGTAAAATGTAGCTGATCATTTATTTATGTTTAATATCCAATTCTGTACCTACATTTAGAGCAAATAAAGTTCTGATTCTGAATCAAAATTAAATACCTATATTCTTATATTTCTGTGTTAGATACTTAATAGTTACTTAGTAGTGGTATATTTCATATTATTCAAAGTCAAGTCAAAGTCAAATCATTTATTTCAATTAGACCATTAAAAGACACTTTTGAACGTCAAATAATTTAAAACTATTGAATCAAGTTATTATTTTCGTAATTTTTTTTTTTGCAGGAAATATAAAGCTAACTCCGTAATCCGTTTGTCAAACATGAGAAATATTGCAATATTTGGAACTGATATATTTTGAAGTCTTACGATCTCCCCGGTGTATTGAGGTAAGGTACGTTTGTGGTCAGCTGTCAGCCTTTTTTTTTTTTTTTTTATTTTTTTTTTTTTTAATGAGATCATTTGGATCGCCTGATGATGGGCTTTCTACAGAATGGTGAGCCAGGTGACGACAGCTCATCTCAAGCTCACAGATATTTTTTTTTGTGGGGAGTTTCTGACGGGTACCTTCCATCTGCGGAAAACGGAATATTATATAGGACTCTTACCGACTACAACCCGTTGGTTCCTCCTTTCATTGGTTTAAACCCTGTATACACTTGACGCATGATCCGACTGAAACTCACTAATCTTAAATTCACTGACAGAGATTATTACAATATTTCTTACATCGATAGTATTGCTGTTCTACAAAAAAAAAACGCTATACTTGAATGTAATACTCATACGTAGGTATATACGCATTTGTTACCTACCTATAACACACAAGGGCATGTATGAAGTTGTAACAATACCATTTACATTCCAAAAACTCCACTAACAAGTGACACTCGTCACAAACGCTTCCTATCACAAATCAATATCGATCCACTAACAAGTTTGGTAGATAATTAGGTACCAACATATGACGTCATAGTACAGGTACAGATATTTGTAATGGAGTGGTTTAGGTAGGTACTTGTAATCTGAATATTAATAAACCAATGATTAATATGGTATAATTTATTACACACATAGTATCATGCCTGTATTCTCCGAATGGATAAGCAGAGGTGTACCAACTGGCCGAGCCTATTGCCATTAACCGGGCACAAAACCTGATTCCGAGATGCTGCTGAAAATTTTATGGAAAAACCCAATAACACTTTTTGCTCGACCTGGGAACCCAAAACCTCTAGCGTAGCAGTCGCGCTTAGAACCACTAGGCTAATAACTAGCTTCTGCCCGCGACTTCCTTCGCGTCTTTGATATATTATCCTACGGGGACCGTACATTTAATCGGGATAAAAAAAATCATATGCGTTATTCTACACTACAATCTATCTCAGTGGCAAATTTCATTCCATTCCGTTCGGCCGTTCAAGATAGCGTTTAGCGTGAAAGAGTAACAAAAATCCATACATCCTCAAAAACTTTCACATTTATAATATTAGTAGGATTATGATGGCACACTTACTACAGTGCTCAAAATGTCCTGACATCTGCAATTTAGGACATTAACAACGCTACTGAAGCCGTCATAAGCGTCATCTACTGCGAACAAAAACTATAAGACAACGTTAATAAATAAATAAAAAATATTGATACCTAATTAATATACTGTCGAACGAATTTCGTTCATGGCGGTAAATCTCATTGGTGAGTGGTGACTGTCTAAGTATAGTCAAAGTCAAATCATTTATATCAATTAGACCAATCAAAGACACGTTTGTGAATGTCATTTACAAGTAAAAATAGTAAAAATGAATAGAATAGAGAAGAATATTCAAGAAATTCCATACATACTCTTGGTGTATGTACAGTCAGCAAAACAGATAATGAAATCAAAGTTTTACAAAAACCGATAGTAAGTTTTTGAATGAATTTCATTTTAATTAATAGAATAAACAGTTTATTAATTAAAAATAATTTCAGTTAAAAACGACTACCGGTTTGAAAGAAATTTTTAACTATATTAGACGGTCTGGTTACTTATCTCTTTTGTTCACCGTACGTATTACGTATATTGTACAAGCGTGTGCGCAAATAAATAATATACTCTTTCTTTCTTTCACTCCTATAGTCTGATGGGAAGTCAATCCGACATAACCAGGGAGAGATTAGACGCAATACCAACGAATTTACGTGCTCCCCACACGCACGAGGGAACGGGGGTGTCACACCTCCAACTTCCAAACTCCGGGTTGCTGCTAGGAAATTGCCAATAACACTTTGCCTGACCTGGGAATTTGACCCAGTACTTTCAGCAGTATGTATGATTAAACCACCATTTTATACTCATAAAATTAGGAATATTGTTTTATGCCATCTTTATCTTGGATATATTTAAGGTTGATGAAAGGGAACCTCTTGAGGAAACCAGGATTCATAAATGAATATAAGTGTGAAATCGCCAATCCACCTTAAACAAACGTGTTGATTAATCCTCGCGCCTTCTCTGTACGAGAAGAGGTGTTTGCCCTGCAGTGGGAAAAATAGGCTTTGTTACCTACCCTTCAGCATTTACAAGCTTTTCCAAAGCCTTCAAATGACAACTGACATGACCAGCCAAAATATTAACCCACATTACTACCACTACGTAACCCAAATACTATGTACGAGCCACCGTGAGGCAATGTTAATCATTGTTGCCAAGTGTAATTTCCCGGGGGAGGTCGGTATAATTGTATAAGTTTTAAATAATTATCCACTATCCGAGTTGGTCGAGTAATGTACACGATGCAATTAGTGAATAATAGCGTTTTAGTTCAGTTTCGATTCGGGGGTTAAAACGGGGTCATATTTTTAAGTGCTTTGTGTCGTGGTGGCCTGGTGGTAAAGGCAACCGCTTTTCATGCGTGAGTTTGTGGATTCGATACTGGGGCAATTGCTAACGTCATTTATTATAACGCGATATCACAACAGCTAGATTTATTTAACTGCACACTGAGTGAATTTACACGAGTCGCCTATTGTTTATTATGTAATTAGTATTATTGCATGCAAATTATATATATATACCTATATAAGTAAGTACTAGAACTACGCTATTGTATTAGGTTTAAGACCTGTAATAATAGTTGTAAGTGTGACATAAATAAATAAATTATTTTCATATTGTATTTTCTAGGTTTATTTTGGACTTCACTTTTAATTTTATATATTTTTTTACCATCTCCCATAAATTACATGAAATCATCATCATTATCATCATTATATCAGCCGCAGTACGTCCAGTGCTGGACACAGGACTCCTCCATAGATTTCCAAAAAGATCGATACAAAATCGCATATTTTAAACAAATAAGAAATGAGAATCCACCTTGAGCAAGCGTGGCGATCTATGCTCGTCCCTTCTCTGTATGAGAGGAAGCCTTTGCCCTGCAGTGGAAAAATAATAGCTTGGTATATAAATCATACGTAAGTGTAAAAAAAGTAAAACTAGCTTCTGCCCGTGACTTCGCTCGCGATAAATTTGGTATATTATCCTACAGAAACCGTACATGTTTCCGGGATAAAAAGTATTCTATGTGTTATTACATACTATAATCTATTACTGTGCCAAATTTCACCCAGATCCGTTCAGCCCTTTGAGCATGAAGAAGAGACAAACATACGAACTCACAAACTTTCGCCTGTATAATATTAGTTTGTCATCGAAACGCTAAGAAGAAGAAAAAGTGTGATTAAGATAGTAGGATAAAGAAAATCCCAAAACAACTAAACACAGCCAACTCATTCAATCTCACATAGAATCACCAGGAGTAACAAACACAATCCCAACAGCTGTATCGAAATATCATTTGTTCGTTCGTTCGTCCCATCCCATGCGACTTCATGTATTATTCATTCTGAACACGCTACAGGGGCTCGGGGGGGGGGGGAGGAAATGACGTCAAATGAGAGTAGGTGAACTAGATTGCTACGGTATTATAAAAGGGTGCCTTTTGTTTATGTGACTATCTTTGGGTGGACAGGGGAGATAGGGGTAGATAAAGATAATATTGGGTTCATCGGTGTGTTGAGTGATTGTGGCGTGGGTTTTTTCGTTTTGCTATGTGAATGAAGTAGAAATTTTGTCATATGGTCACTCCTTCGCTTTTCCTTTCTGATTAATTTCGTTACGGGATCCAGGACAGTTGAATTGTTTCTCCGATACACGTGGAATTTCATTGCCTTGACGCTTTTCTGGAGGTCGCCACTGTTTTTGAGTTGCAGGGCTTGCTATGGTAAGCGAGGGTATACTCCTGTAAGAACACACATTGGTCACATATTGTGCCCCAATATAAATGCTGTAACTTTTTGCCATATTTTTGTATTATTTTATCTTACCTGTAATGTTCCACTGTCACATGTGGACAAAGGCCTCTCCAAGTTCTTCCAAATATTCTTCTCTTATGCCTCCTCCAACCAGCCTGCTTTTGTAATAATACGAAGTGTAATAAGGCACATCACATACCTGTCAACTACGCATACTTTCCATCAAACTAAATAAGATTAAGCAAAAAAATTGCTAGGAAACGACTGTATTTTTTATGTGTGAAAAATATAATCACCGTTCATAGTTACGCACACAAAGCATTGTGCTCATGAGTACATGCAACACTATAATTATATGTATGTATTTATTCTCCAGACCGATTCCGGCCACGGCGGCTAATCTTAATGCAAACTAGCCAAGTACGCAGGAGATACTATAGTGTACAAGTGAGTGTGCAAAGACAGGTGCACTCGCTCTTCCCTATCTCTCACAGTCTAATGGAACGGCAATCCGCCTCAACTGATGAGAGATAAGGTGCAGAACCAACGGCTTTACGTGCTTTCCGAGGCACGGGGGTGTCACTCCACCAATTTGCAAACTCCTAGCTGTTACTGAGACATATCAGAGATCGTGGAGGTATTTAACAAACGTAAACAGACGTGGTTTTATAAAAGGTACACACACAATACGTTTCATACGTTTCTTTATTTGACGTGCTACCAAGAAATAAAAATCAGCCGATTATTATATAACCCACATAACAACAAAAAAGTATTCGAAGTAATTTATTAAATTGGCCATTTACTTCTGCATTACCCTAACGGTCTCACAAAGCGAACTGGTTAACCTAATATGAGAATGACTTTAGTTATGTTATGGTAAATTGGAATATTAAGGCTCTTTCAATTTATGCGTTAGTGCCGTGATGGCCCAGTGGTTAAAGCGTCCTCATGCACGAGGTTGTGGTTTCGCAACCAGGCACGGGCAAGTACCAATGTAACTTTTTCTAATTCATAATGTACTTTTTAAGTTTATCTTGGACGTCATCGACATCGGTAACCATGTCAGAGGCCCTTGAGGCGGTTTAGAAACTCTGACACTAGGGTCTGTGGGTAGTTACTGCCCACAAGGTAAAGATAGAAAGAAAGAAAACATGTAGGTATGCGTTTGTACCACGTATGTAACTGCTGAGGCGCTGGAGTAGTTGCGGTTTCAGGCTGAACATGGATATCTTATCACAGCTGACAAGAGACATTGAGTCCGTTACATTTTTACCTAGGAATAACAGTTAAATGTTCAAAACTTTTGTTTAGTATATATTTAAAATAAATCAGCGGTTGGCGCAATAGCTCAGCGATTGGCAGTTGTGCTGCGTGTCGCGAGTTCGTTCACCAGACGAAACAAATTGTATGGCCTACATATCGCTTTTCCGGGTTTGGCTGTACATATGTGTAGGTAAGTTTATATGCTTGTAAACGTACTCACGATACAGGAGAAATTCTTAATGTGGGACATCTAAAAAAAAGAAAATATAAAAAAATCATTACATCGAAAACTTGTTTAATTAAAAACGTGAGTAGATTGTTCTTAGACAAACTAAACCCGAATTGATTCAGTCTCCACAGCATCTCATATTCCTGTATCAATCACCTATTTACTGAGATACTCTCCAAACAATCGCGCTACAACAAAGAGGGGTAATTTACTGGCCTCTCTTTGTTACGGCTTGAGAAAACATTTCTTTTAGTCCAAGAGCTTAGATTCATCAGATCTCGTCATCCTAACATGATTGAAATTATAAAGATAGATACAAAAATATGTTGTTGAGAAGGTATGCTTTACAATTGATAGCTTAGACACTTGGCCATTTTCCAAATTCACGTTATATTTAAGTTATCATCATCATAGCAGCCGCAGGACGTCCACTGCTGGACATAAGTCTGCCCCATAGATTTCCCATATATTCATGTAAGATGGCTAATTTTTATAAACATTTTAAATAATTATTGTTACTATCTTTTACCCACTACTTCGTCCGCGTAAATGTCGGTTATTGAGGACGCATAATAAGTCATGGTATAAAACGTAGCGTATGTTCTTTTTGGGGTTCAAACTTACCTCGTACCAAATTACTTCAAAATCGGTTCAGTGTAAATCACTAAACCGATTTTATTTATTTATCAAAACTTTATGCACAAATGTAAAAATACACTGTACAAAGGCGGACTTAATGCCTTAGGCATTTTCTACCAGTCTACAAATTCGATTAGTTTGTTGGTCGCTTTAGTTGTGAAAGCGTAACTTACTCGTACAGACAAACTGACATGGAAACTCCACAATCGTTATTCTGCCTTGAAGAATTGTGATGATCGAAGCTGGTGCCTTCTCTGTATGAGAAGAGGCCTTTGACCCTGTAGTAGGACAATAATATACTGGTGTTTATTATTAAGATCACGTAGGTGTGACGACACTGGGATCCCAGTCTAGGTCTATACTCTAACAAGTGCCTTCATTTTTTCATTGCCTTTTGTTTTTATTTTTAATTCATTTGCTCAATGGTTCGCTTTCAAGATAAATAGGCAACTTTGAATAAAGAGGAAATGTTTTGTTTAAGATTTTCGGAGAATAATGGATTTTGAAGAAATTGATGTTTGTTGTTTTGTTGGAGAGAAAGCTGATGGTTTGATGTTTGATTCTTAAATAAAAGCAATTATTAATTAAAGTACACTGATTCCAAGGTATTAGGGACCTACGTAATTATGAAGGGGGCAATTCTACTAACTTTTAGGGACGATTGCAATCTAATCTCAGTCTTAATTTTGACGATCGCTTCGATGAACCGAGATACCTACCCATAGAGTTTTTTGATGCCCTATGAGCTTCCTTTTTTGTATATAAATTTAATTATTATTTCTAAGTAGTTTTATGTAAGATAAAATAATTTCAGAGACTATTTTTTTTTAGAGATTGGAAATCATCCAATGACTTCCCCCGCCCTGGGCGGGGCGGGAGGGAGTGTGAAACTTTTACTGACTAAAACCTATCTATGTTCCTCCATGTGCCCTTTGCGTTCCGGGGGCGCGGTATCTCTTTCAAACAACCCGCAGCCCCGGCAGGCATGGCCTTTAGTGGCTCCTCAGAATGTTTGCTGACATCGCTTTGAGGAGCGCGTGCGTAACGTGCGTTAACGTACGCGCACACAGACACGCGTCTACGGTGGCCGAGAGTCGTCTCGCGGCTCCCGACGCCCGGAGCGTCTCCCGCGGCGGCTTCTGGGACGAGAGACTCTTCTCTCCTGTCCCGCAATTTCAGAGACTTAAAGTTCAAATTTTTAACCCTGCACATTTTTTGAACTAACCACTTTAATGCCCAAAATTGAGTCTTACTACCCCAAAATCCAACAGATTAAATATTATCTTCACCGCTCAGCACAACAAGATACACACGAAACTTTTGCCAAAATTTAATTCCAAACAAAAAATTTAACTATTCTCTACCAAGTTAATTACAATATTAACTATGTTAGTTGTTTAACTTGCCGAACACTTTAATATATTCTGCTATAAACGTTAGAACGGTTAGACGATGCAAAGTAATGCATATTAAACGCATAGCGGGTTAGGATTAGGACACAAGCTTTGTATTATTATTTTTGAACTTGTATTGTCCCAAATTGTATTGTGCCTAGTGGTCCTAAACGCGACTGCTATGCTAGAGGTCTTGGGTTCGATTACCAGGTCGAGCAATTAGTGTTATTTGGTTTTTCTTTGATGTTTTCAGTAGCAGCTCAGGGTTAAGATTTGTGCCCCGCTAATGGCAATAGGATCGCAACCTATAAAATGAAACTTAAACATACGGCATTTTTTGGTATACCTCTGCCTAACCCTGCGAAGAAAACAGGCGTGATGATATGTATATATTTATGCTCTACACAATCCCATTTCAGTGATTCCCGTATTGGAGCGTACTCATATACTACTTCAAAAAAAGAAAACAAAATGCAGTCATTTCAACAAGAAATCGAATAAAATAAATCTAATATTAGTTATAGGTATACACAGAACTAAATTATTTAGAGACCGTAGTCTCAAGACATTGTGGTCTTACCTTTATACGTGGTTTGAACGAAGAACAAATGAATCTGCTAATGAGAACCACGGGGGAGCCAATTATACAGCTTACCCCCTTTGCACGAGCTGGATAATGTTTCTATATTTAAATACCTCGCCTTTACGGTTTTTTGTAGCAGGGGTTTTTTTACTCCACCCCATACCGCCCTATTATTGACGTTTGTTCTGCAAACTATGTAGGTATTAAATATCTTAGTACAATATCATATTTAAAATAATATTAGCTTATTATTTTATTGTCCAACGGCAGGGTAAAGGGCTCTTCTCAAAGAGAGACGGCACCACGAGCATTGGTCACCGTCCTTCTTCCAAAAAACTGTTCAACGTCCAAAACAAAAACAATGTTTTAAAAAACAGTTTTCTAATAAATAGGTGAACAAATCTATTGTCATGTAGAAACTCACAAACTTATAGTTTATTTATAACAAGTCTTATCTCACCTAATCACTAGATGTCCACAGGGTTGTAAAGGTACCTACAGGATTAAACTAACACCCTTGAAATTCTAATCAGGTTTCACCCCGACCTGTTTCTGTTAGCTCTGTTTTGTAAACATGATTGCCATGTTAACTAGTATCATCACCTGACTAGCCTTATACTAACTACAAGAGTCCAGTGCTTAGTAGAGCTCTTTGTAAAGGAGCTCGTCCGGGGAAGTACTAACACCATACCTATTTCTGCCGCGTGAAGCAGCGTTGCTGTGTTCCCATTTGAAGGGTATGGGTACCAGTGTCATTACAGGCACATGAGATATTTCAACTTTGTTTTTGGCATAGCAACAAATCTGCAAGGCAAGACTTGACAAGACAAGACTGGTATTGCAGGCAGTAGTGATCACTTTAACATCAGACTAGCCGTGGGTCGGCTTGCTTGGTATTCACTGTTTTTAAATAAACATGGAGCGACTGCCTATCTGACCTCCACAATCCAGTTAACGCGATATCTCTCGGGAAGACTAGTTGTCAAACTTTTAATGTTAATTGCTCTGACTAACCCTTCAGGGAATAAAGGCGTGATGGTATGATGGTAGTTATAAATATAATATAAAAGTTAAAACCAAAAATATGTATTGATGTCAAAACCACCCAAAACCTAGCCGAAACTCTCCAGAAATGACTGAACCACCTAGGTAGAAGCTACAACAACTTATACGAACAATCTCGAGTGTTCCATCTAATCTTGAAGCGACACAGAATTAAATTTAACTTGCTTCATCGGAACTTCTATAGAGACACGGTAACTTAGTTAACACAAACTTGGTTACAGCAAGACTCTGTGTCAATAACGGATCAGTGATGAAAACGGGACGGTTTGTAGGTGGGAATTAGTTGGGGGAACTATGAGGTGCTAATTATTTTTATTCGGGTATGAAGGGTTTTGGTTTTGGTGGTGTGTGGATGTTTATGTGTGTGTGCATGTCTTTAAAATGATTCGTTGTTTGAAGGATGAGGTATCGTTGGACTGGCTGATTTCTTTCGCTAATAGGAAGCTACATTACAGGAATAACGTAGCTTATCATTAGCAAAATAATTTTAGAACTTATGGTTTTTACTATTTTATTAAAGGAAAACATTGTATACACAAAATTTATTTATTTAATTAAATTAAATGAATTTGATTTTGTTTTTTTAATTCTGTTTTATTCATTTAACTTAACTGTATTTATTAATTAAATATATTTTTTCAAATTGATTTCCATAATATTCATAATCATCATCATCATATCAGCTGAAAGATGTCCTCGAGGTAGACCGACGACCTGGCAAAGGTCGCGGGTAATTGCTGGATGGGGGCAGCGTAGGACCGGTCTCTGTACTGTATAATATTATTACAACCTTACTATTTAACATTGCAAGTAACGTTGCTAATAAGAGTTTTAAAACCTAAAATAAACGATTGTTCATAAGGGATCCGCCAAAAAAAGCAATGAGACTAAATAACTGGCAAAAGCTACTCGTTGATACAAGGGTAAATGAAAACTTCGAACACACTTACACCAAAAATACTCTTTTAATTAAAGCGTTAAAAATACCGTTTACTATTAAAAGCTTTCGTTATTGGAAACATGAGGCACTGTCGCGTGCTCAATGCCTTTGACTCAAACACTGCGCTGTAATGAAACCTTTGGAAACAGTGGACCTGTTTCGCACTAAACGATAGGACTTGTTCGGACGGGATCAGTGATCAAGCCAGTTCAGAAGTGGTTTTCTAAAGTTTCGAGTAGTAGTTATACCATCACGCCTTTATTCCCCGAAGGGTTAGGCAGAGGTGTACCAATGTACACCCACAGTTCGCCGGTATATTTAGGTCCCATGTAATAGGGGGCGAGCCTATTGCCATTAACCGGGCACAAATCCAAACTCCGAGCTGCTACTGAGAATTTCATAGAAAAACCCAATAACACTTTTTGCTCGACCTGGGAATCGAACCCGGGACCCCTTGCACAGCAGTCGCACTTGCGACCACGAGACCAACGGGGCAGTAGTTTTCATTGCAAACAAAGTCAAAGTCAATGCAATGCAATTGCAATGCATGCAAGGGCAATGCTACTAGCGTTTGGGTACGATCAGTTATACAGCTCTCAAAAATGTCACTACCTTAACAATTTTTTTTTGCATTTATTATCGCTGATTGCAGATGCTGATTGCGACTATATTTTGATCGTTTTTTGAACTTTCAAACCGGAACACAGCAGCTGCTTTGTAGCAAAAATATGTATGGTGGTAGTACTTCCTCGGACGAGCTCCTTCACAAAGAGCGCTCTACTACTCCATGCATAGACCTCATCTCTAAAATTTAATTTCAAAACAATACCTATAAATCCATCTTGTAATTTACAACAAAATTATCAGTCAAAATATTACAGAAATTAAACGCAATTTTAGGGAAAATATAATGTACCATTAATTACTGTACTCGACCTGCGATTGAAGCACTGGCATTGTCTGAAATGGGCCTAACTTATAGGGCTGTCAAAAGCATTCTATACTCTTCCTGTACTGTTTTTTTTTTTGCCAGTTTCGAGTTAAATTAACATTCAATGGTCTCAGATCCTATAGTCCCTAGACATACGTAATTTAAGCAAAACTGTTTTTTTTTAATACATCGATGTATTTAAAGTTGTAGGTTGTATTTGCTAGTTTCAATGCTAAACCATTTTACCGTCTAAGATACAGGGCTTTCCTAGTTTAGGAGACAGGGCTTAAATTTGGCATTGACTGCACTTTAACAATTATAGTGTAATCTGACTTGTGTCCAATTTTTTCCGCTAATAAACTAATATTTTCATTTTCCAGGTATCTAAACTAATTATAATGGAAAGAATTTGTGTTATTGTTTGTAATAACTAAAATCAAAAACGACTTAACCAATTTAAAAAATCCTTTTACCTGTCAAAAGCTACATTATCAGCAAGTAATATAGACATTTTTTTTTTCAGAATAATTAGTAAGTAAGCTAGTCGCGGTTAAAAGCTTAGTAATTTATATTTTATTACACTTTTCTTTTGTCGTGCAACAAAACTTTGTTATTTTTTCAAAAGACAAAACAAACTCTTATCTACCACTTTAGAGAAAAGTCTTTTAACTAAAAGCAACATAAACCGGTAAGTTCGATAGTGTCTTTGTTGCAGAGCGGTTACATTGAGCCCTCCTGAGGGGACGATGTTGCAGATACTTTAGCGAAAACTCCATTTGAGTTGCAAATAAGATTTCTACAAGGTATCCAGACGATGAGGTGTTAAAACTTTCTTGGATTAGATTGTACTATGTGTACTGTAGATGTAGATACTTTCGACTGTTGAAATACTCGTATTTTGTTCTTTGTTTATTGGATTATTAAAACCTAGCGGACTGCCCGTGATTTTGTCCGCGTGGCTTATTTCACATGTGTTAAGTCTTTGGTCACTGCTTAGCTCCCATGTGACGTATGTGATGTTATATAGCCTTTAACATTTACAAATAACGTGGCTTCCTATGGGTTAAATAGTTTTCAAAATCGGTTTAGAAGATCCAGAGATTACCCTATGCAACCTCACAAAGTTTAACTCTTTATAATATTAGTGTAGATTATTATTTTACATTTTGTTTAGTTGACAGCTGTAGTCTGTCATTACCTTCTTAATATTAAATCGAGCATTTATCTCAAAGCATAAATAATACTATCACGCCTGTATTCCCCGAAGGGTTAGGCAGAGGTGTACCAATACCAATGTACACCCACAGTTCGCCGGTATATTTCGGTTTTTTTTTTTTTTTTTTTTTTTTTTTTTTCCGGTTAGCATAAATAATCTCGGCCTAATACTGCCCAATTGCAGGGCAAAGGCTTCTTCTCGTATTGAGAAGTCACGATTATAAAGTACAGATTTCCTCACGGTGTTTTCCATCACCGGTGTCAATGATGGCCGAGATGAACTTAGAAAGTACATACCTATAAACTGAAAAAGTCTCATTGGTACCCACAACCGTATACCTACTATTATGGCAGGAGGACGCCTTAACCATTGGGCCATGACGACATTATTCCCAATAATAAATGTCAAGCTCTATAGTCGAAGCACAACCCTATAACTGGATCACCTGCCAATATTTAGAGCGGTACCCATTGATTAGAGGGGCAACGTGGGTCAGCATATTTAATTACGGACCGCTTTTAGCGCGCCGTGGATTTAATATGCGGGTTCAGTACAAGTTTGGGTGATAAACAGGGTAATCTGAAGCGACGGTGACAATTGTTTCATGGAAATTAAATTGAACCTTAAACTTTGTGTTTAGGGAGTGTTTGACGGGATTTTGTGTTTGTTTGTCTGTCTATCCCTTATTAGATATAAGTGTTTTTGCCTCTCCTGCATGAGTGTTTGATACTGGGCAAGTACCAATGTGACTTATTCAATTCATGTGTACTTTCTAACTTGACTGCCCCGTTGGTCTCGTGGTCGCAAGCGCGACTGCTGTGCAAGGGGTCCCGGGTTCGATTGCCAGGTCGGGCAAAAAGTGTTATTGGGTTTTTCCATTAGGAATTTCTCAGTAGCAGCCCGGAGTTTGGAAGTTGGTGGTGTGACACCCCCGTGCCTCGGAAAGCATGTAAAGCCGTTGGTCCTGCGCCTGATCTCTCTCCGGTCGTGTCGGATTGCCGTCTCGGGCTATGGGAGTTAGGGATGAGGGGGTGCACCTGTGTTTGCGCACACAATTGTGCACTATAATATCTCCTGCGTACGTGGCTAGTCTACATTAAGATTAGCCGCCGTGGCCGGAATCGGTCTGGAAAATTACATTTTTACACACTTTCTAACTTTGACTGCCTCGGTAGGCTAGTGGTCTTAAGCGCAACTGCTACGCTAGAGGTCTTGGATTCTTTTCCCAAGGCGACCAAAGTGTTACTGGGGTTTTCTATGAAATTCTCAGTAGAATTTCATGGAAAACCCTAGTAACACTTTATTTATTTATTTATCAGATGGAAAACCAACAGCTATACATAAATTGGATAAGAAATTGAATAGCAGATCGCGGTTTTTAGCAGATTGTAGTTAGAATTTATGCTTGGTTAATGGCAAAAGACTTGCCCCTATTACATGGGATCTAAAACATACCGGCGAACTATGGATGTACATTGGTACACCTCTGCCTAACATTTCGGGGAATATAGGCGTGATGGTATGTTACGGTTTAAAAAAAATATTGTTTACTTGGGTTTTTAATTTACTTTGTGCATTATTAATCTCTAGGCTGTTACACTAGAGATTTATTCAAAAATAATCTGTTTTCATAAACTCTTAGTCAACATTTATGCGACTGTCGATCGCACTTAACTAAATGCATGCAACGAAACCATAGCGTGATTCAGCCGGGGGGCACAACGCCATCTATCGAACATAGGTGTAAACATTGTACACAAACCATAGGTTCAGATGATAACTTTATATTATTTAAGTACTTACGTTTTATATAGTAAATTGCATTTTTTATTCACGGTTTTTTTTTTTAATATTTATGTTATCGTGTCGGTTTTCCTTTTAAACATTTCTAGAAGGCAAACTAGCCGACGCCCCGCCTGATGTTAAGTTGTCACCACTGCCTATAGATACCTGCAATACCAGAGGTCTTGCAAATGCGTTCCTACCCCAGAGACAAAGTTGAAATTGTCTTATGTGCCTGTAATTATACCGGCGCCCATGTTCTTCAAACCGGAATACAACAACGTTGCTTTGCGGCAGGAATAGGTATGGTGGTAGTGCTTCCCCGGACGAGATCCTTCACAAAGAGCTCTACTACTTACTACAGATTGCCGTCCCTTCTCAGGATGAGAGTGAAGGAAGAGGGAGTACATCTGTGTTTGGACCTCTCGTGCGTACTTAGCTAAGCTTCACTGAAATAGGCCGCCATGACCGGAATCTGTCTGGAGATTATTATTAGACAAATAACCGAACTATAAATAGGTATGTTCTTGTATAAATAAGTAAACAAAAGAACTTTTGATTTTCGTTTTATTTAAAACAATAAAATATGGGGCACAGAAAACAATATTTTGTCGATCAGTTTGAATTTGGCAAATTAATTGAACTAAAATAATTGAAATGCCTTGTTTTTCAAATAGATACGTAAGTATATATTTGTATGGCTTTGGCCACGTTCAAATTATCTTATACTCTAAAATCCTTTATCTAGGATTTGCACCTCGCGTCTTATCCATTATAACAAAGTATAAAAACTAAAATCCTCATTTCTCATTTTCAAGCTAATTAGAAAATTTCACCTAGCTTGTATTCTGCTAACACCCCAAAATTAAATCGTATCTATAATGGTTCCACAGCCAATTATATAAAAAATATAAAAACAAAAGTCAAGATTCTGTTAAAATACAAATAAATATTATATTGACTACTAGGAAAATAATTTATCCATTTATTTTAAAACCGAATTTTATCATTAAATATTTTCGTTTTAGGAAATATCACAATTTTATCTTTTAACATTGATTTTATTATTTATAATTTCTAATTATACAAAAATAAATGTGCCAAAATAAAACTGATCATCAGTAAAAACGATAACATTAGAAAAATATTCTAGATCTAAACAAATATTTGGTAGATAATACTAACAATGTTAAAGGGGAATTTTATACAAATTATTTCCACTGTGAGCTGACTGCTAAGTCTAGATCGAGATAGATTATTAATAGACAAAGATTATAAACCAGGTATCAATAAAAAAAAGGTTAAAACAAAGGAACAATATTAGGCCATATTGGTAGAGCAGAGTAAAAAAGAATGTTAATAAAAGATTTATTTAATCAAGTGCAGTTTTGCATACTCGTTTTTCAGGACGTTGTCATAAAATACATCAATAATCATTAATTATTGAGCAGTTGTCGTAATTTTATTACAATAACTAATAAAAGCAGTATTTCAGAATACATTCCTTTCAAACCACACAATCACCACGTTACATATAAGGTGTTACCAAAATATCTGCCACGGATTTAATGGGAGGTAGTATTGTGTTTAAAGATTACAATAGTGAAGAAATTTCATACCCCAGAATAGTTAATTCAATTTGAGAAAATAAAGTAATTTAATAAACATTGACTATACTCTGCATAACGCGGTTCACAAATTAAAAAAAATATGACACATTATCAATAATAATTTATCTTCACTATTGTAATCTTTAAACACAATATACTACCTCCCATTAAATCCGTGGCAGATATTTTGGTAACACCTTATATACGGTAGACATCACTATAATCTTTGAGTGCGTGCGGGTTATTTTATAATTGATTGGTGTTGAAAATCACTACAAGTACAGTTTCCTTGAATTTTACGAAAATGCAAAATTGCACCTTAGATCGCCGTTAATACATCATAAATTAAGAAAGAGCCAGTAAAAAAAAGACTCCATCTCAAAAGCAGATCAGCTCACAGCGATACTCATTCTTATTGACAATATAGCCAGGAATATACATTATCATCTATATTACACCTCCGACTTCATCTTAGTATAACTTCAAACAGCCATCATGAATTAAATTCTATGTTATAACTAAATTATCTACAAATGTTTGGCACAGCTGAGATTCAAAATATTTTTGGCAATTTTTGGCGCTTTTATTAAAGGAATTTGGCAAATATAGGCTGATTTTTTATACACTGCGCATCTTTCTGAGAGCTCAAGTAGTTAAGATTACGAACAACTTTTATCACGGACTATCATGGAAATATAAACAAATAAAACAGCGTTTGCCTACAAAAATAAACTACAACACAATCAAAATGTATGAAAGAGCTGATATTTGTTTCACTTTTCAGAGTTGTTCCCGTAACAAAAATTGCTTATATTCATGTGTACTTTTACTTATCTAAAGATACACAGTGAATTTAAAATCAGCCTGTGGTTATTATGATTTCTGAAGAAAGAAACTACAAGAGATATTTATAGAATAATTATGTATCACATTTCTGAGAATCGTATCAATGTACAGCCAAGCGGTAAAATTCCAAAATAAAATTATTTGGAGGGAGGTACCATTTTTACAGAAATCACCGGAGAAACTGTAAAAGCTTCAGCAGATGATAATATAAACTGGAAAAAAAAAGACGCTAACATTTACAATGCTCTTTTGAAAATTCGTAATTTCTTTGGCAAAATAGAGAAGAGAATTGAAATCTATATACAATTATCAATCACTGTCATGTCTTCCATTTACAAAATATATATACAAAATATTCCACAGTAAACTACACGAGCTAGAATATCTAGTTTGGTCGTTATAATGTCTAGAATAGATGATCGCTCATAGCGATTGTCTATGCTGTCCAAATGTTTACATGTGTATGTGCAATGCTGTATGGATGAAAATAACATCTAGATCAAACAACGTTTGAAATGTTTTTAATGAAATTGAGTCGTATTGGAATAAGAAAGGGGAAAAGTTCTTAAAAGTTTTGAGTTGTTTATCAAGAAACAAGTATTTGTGGAAACATGAGTATATGTACAAAGCAACGGTTTTAGTAAGTACATAATAAATCAGTCATGTTTGGCCTTACTAGCGTACAAATATTTAAATGACAGTAAATTAATGAAGTAAAACTGTAAGAGTGATTTGTTAATTTTGAAAACCAAATTGAATTACACAGGTAAAAAAAGTTGCCTTTACAATTTCAAAATGTCAATGAAATGTACTTAATAATGTCCTATAACATAATTTGTTGTACGAATCCAAACGCAATTTCTTTATCTTTTTCCATTTTCATCCACATAGCATAGTTACATTTCCATTTATTTCTATATACCTATTCCAGATTTGACACAAATATTTTAACTAGAAAATTCTAAGAAAAGAGATTTCATTATATTACAAATTCATAAAATCTAATGGGAGACATCGTTAACTATCGGGGTTTCACAGCTAGAAACATTTACAATTATCAACATTTAATAAGAATTGTTATTCGGACTATCGTCATTATCATTTGAATTTACAGTACTTGAATTAGTGTCTATTAAATTAGAATTAATTTCATCTTTAATCACGTTATCATTATCAACTACTACAGATATATTATGATTGCTACATTCACTGTAACCATTTATTTGTTCTATATTATTTGATTCATCAACAGCATTGATTTCATTAATATCATTAATTTCATCGATTTCTCTTTTTTCTACTATAACTTCAATTCTCGGTTTATAAATATCATCTTTCTTTTCTATGTCTGGTGGTCGGACTGTCGAGAGGGTATTGGATAAGAATGATGATTGTAGGTTGTAGCCTGGCAGTAGCTTGGGTTGTAATGGCAGCATGAGGTCTAAGGAGCCAGTGGTTGCAGGTCTTGGTTGCAGGGGCGGGGCGGTCATTAGAGGCGGTTGTAGAGACGCTAGTGATATTGCTCCAGACTGCGTGTTGATTACTGGACTCTCCACTGGAAATAGAGAATTACTTCATTACTACAATGAACTTGGGAAACTTAAGGAGCCTATGGAGGATTTGGAAAGGTATTTTAATCTACGTAAGGAGTTCGGTTCTCAAGGTATTGGTTGCAAGAACAGGAAGATTATAATAAATGATCCCTATTACATTGTTTATCTTCATATTTTTTACTTCGAAGTCGTTTTAAAACGGTATTGTGTCTATGCTATGGTTGGAACATTATGACGTGGGATTTACCAATGGGTGCTCTCGCTTGAAGAGGCATGGTTGCTGTGGCTGGTGGTCGGAGCAGGTTCGTCGTTGGACCCTGGAGTGCTAGGCTGATCATGTTCATACCGTTGACACCTGGAAATGGCAGTTTAAAACATTATGTTAAGCGCATGCCACATTAGAAGATAGAAGCTTCGCCCGCGACTTTATCTGAGTGGCAGTCAAGTACCTATACTATAAAATAATATCTAGTATATAGCACTCGGCAATACTCGTATTGTGGCTTTCTATCTGTGAAATATTTTTTGTAATCAGGCAGTATTATTATTAAAGATTACCTCTTATAAACATACAAACGTTACCAACTTGTTTATAATACACTCCCAGACTCCTAAATCGAGCCACCTAGCATAATGATTTAGTAACGTCCATAACTTCAAAAAATTGTATGAATGATCAAAAAGTTTTTATGCAAGTTTGTAGCTGGCATAATCAACATTAGGCTCATATACTATTGTTCTGAATTTAATTTTTCATTCATTTGTCATTCATATAATTTTTTGAAGATAAGGACGATACAAACTCTTTATGCTAGGTGGCTTGATTTAGGAGTCCAGTAGTAATAAAGACGAATACTAAGGTTTAGAGAAATTTAAATATCGCAACAATTTAGTGGAAAAGTTATTAGTATACCTAGTGAAGGATTGTAGTCTCCTATATTGTTTTAATAATAAATATTTGTTTAGTTTCAATCATACACAATTTTGAAGGTACCTTCTACCTAGAAAATTGTGTATGATAGAAACTAAATCATTACACCAAACAATTGAATTTTGTAACATTTTTATTTCGTATCTTCTTGTCAGCGCCATCTTCGTTTGTCAAACAAAATTACATGAAAAATGAACTCACCAAACTTATTTCCTCCTGGAGGCAAATCTTTCAGTACTACAGGATGTTTCACCGCATTCACGCGGCGGTTGGAGGCGCTAGCGTCGCGTTTTCTCCTAGGCTGCTCGACGGGTAGCACTCTGCGCCGTTTCTTAGGAAGTTTCGACCGAGCCTGCAATAGATGGCGTTGATAATAATTATTGAGATGTACTTTTAGAATGTTTTGAAAATTTTGGGTGAAGAATAACCTAAACATAGGCTTATGTATATTTTTAAATATTAATATAGAAGAAGATAACTTAAGTTAAAGTGCCACCATCAAAGGGTGAAAAAGTTTAGAACTACAACAACTCTTAGCGCAGCGACACATTATACAACGGCTACCAATAGATGGCGCTTATAACAATGTTCTAACAACTGACAAATTTCCTCACTAGATGGCAGCATGAGTAACTAATTGACGTTTCAACCATTTCTCAGTAATGTTTTACTTGAACGTTCGTAAAACGGTCCCATATTGGGGATTTTATTTATCATCTTCACACATCAATGACTTCTAACCGGTACATTATGTAAAAGCGTTTTATGAAATTCCGTATTCAACGAGTTCTTCTAAGGAGAACATCAATCATGTTACAATGTTATGATAGACACAATGTAAGGATTTTGGCATGAAATTGTGGAATATTTTAGGCATAAAAGATAGTCTATTTTACAAAGGATCGTAGGGCGTTTATTAAAAAATCTGGTTTGAAGATAATACCTGATAGGTTCTAAACCTTTTTCAGGAAAGTAAATTGGTTTTGATAAACGAAAATATTAAGTACTTTTTGGGGTTTTGTACCCAAGCGTGCCAAACGGATTCTATTACTAAGACTCCGGTGTCTGTCTGCCCGTTTGTCACAGGGCTGTATCTTTGGAACCGTATGAGGTCGATATTGTCTTGAAGGTGTAAAGTTAAGATGGACAGGCTTCTTCTGGGTAAGCTCACTTCACTGTTGAGTTTGTTTTTGTAACCTCTGACCTAGATTAGAGTCAAGTCGCCAATTTGAATTAAAAAAAAAATATACTTTGACCGCTAGAACAGCCCATAAAATACAAGAACATTTCTCTTTCTTTGTTGTAAAAATATGTAATGTTTAATTTGTACGGTTATACCGTATCCTTCGTGTGCAAATCCGACTCGCGCTCGGCCGAATTTAGACAAAAACGTTGTCATATTTCGAAAATTATAGAACTATTTGTATGTCTATACTCAACAGTATTGAATAACCCATATCTGCACTATGCCTTTATGGAAATTCTCGGGAAAAACCTCAGTTTATAACATACAAATATTAAATTTGTTCCATACGGGAATGGAGCATGCGACACGCATCGCAGGCAGCCAGTCTCTCAGCCACTGCGTTAACCGTGTCATCAATTAAGCTAAAGCTAGTCTAGGCTTTGTCCAATACCCACAATCTAGTCTAATTAGAACCCACAACACTTCAGTCGACGACACATGTTAACGAAGTGTGGATAGAGATGTATAACTAATGCAATTAGCATACCCACTAACTGACAATCATAATACCACTGTATATGTATAAATAGGAATCCATTCCTACATATATATAGGCAGCTATCAGTATGTTAGTATTGTAGTACTCACACTTACATGCTATCCACATCTATACTAATACATATTATAAAGAGGTAAGACTTGTTTGTTTGTTTGTTTGTAATGAATAGGCTCTGAAACTACTGAACCGATTTTAACAGTTTTTTCACCAATAGATAGCTACATTATTCCCAAATAACATAGGCTATATAACATCACGCTACGAGCCACGGTAACGGAGCATTAACCAAAGACGTAACTTATGGCGGGTGATATAAGCAACGCGGAGAAAGTCGCGGGCAGTTTGCTAGTCTATACTTTTAGTATTATAAAGCTGAAGAGTTTGTTAGTTTGGTTGAACGCGGTTATCTCAGAAACTGCTAGTTCGAATTGAAATAATGTTATTGTATTGGACAGTCCGTTTATCTAGGAAGGCTTTAGACTATATAACATCAGGCCACAAGCTATAGAAGCGGAGCAGTAACCAATGACGTAACTTAATGCGGCGGGTGAAAAAAAAGTCGCGCGCCGAAGCTAGTATTATTATAAACGCGATATTTTGTGAAAATGGATTAATGTTTGTTTCTCATTTACGCTTAAACCGCTGAACGGAATCAGCTGAAAATTCGCGTACATAATAGATACTGGTTAATTTTGATGCTGTTTTTGTTTTCCCGTGAAATAATTTAGGACTTTTTAGTCGTAGGCAGAGGCTAGTTTAAACTTTATATTCTAAAAAGGGGTAAATTGATTGTTTGTATAGGGTCCTCTTACAAACAAACACTTTTACCCCTTTTTTACTCTAGAAGCACCGGTATCATAACAAAAAGTCTTTCACTGGCGCAAAACTATATACAGGATAAGTTTTTAACCAGTGCGTAAATTTTTTTTGGTAGTTCAGTGTCAGTAAAAGAACACATTACCGTGTTTAGTTAAAAAAAAAAATTAAAAAAAAATTCATCCTTATCCGAGTTTGAAATAAGCAAAACGGACATAATCTATTCGCCATACTATCAATGACAACTCTTGGCCGCCGCCCGGGCGCATGGCTGGGGTGAGGGGGTGGGGAATGCGCTAGCGCTGAGTGACAATAAAATATGGTTTTTAAGTATACATGTTTCGTAAGCGATAACTTTTTTTTTTAGTACTAAGACATATCAAAATGAAATATACGTGTTTAATAAAACGTGTTGAAGTTTATTATGGCAAAATTTACGCACTGGTTAAAATTTTTTCCTGTATAATATATTATTGAAATTAAAATTTCATGTCTGTTTTGTGTAACTAGGTTCTGTCTTTAATTTTTACCCGACTACGGCGAAGCAAAAGGAGGGTTATGAGGTTGACCGGTATGTATGTATGTATGTATGGATGTTCATCTGTTCCCTCATAACTTATAAACCATCAAACGTAGATTAACAAATGAGGTGTCATTGGAAGCGTCTTGATCGTCCGCTGGTTATAGGCTACGTTATGTTGCAATAAAAAGTATGAGGCGCCCTCTAGGGGTCATGAAGAAGTGAAATAATAATTCTTTTCTTCCAAATATGGTCGTGTTGCATATCAAATTAAAGGGCTCAATGAGCACATTTTAAATATATATATATATATATATTGTATAAGTAAATTGTACATGGCACGCCTTAGAACGCACCATAAATCTAGCTAACTAACTAATGTTTTGTTTGGGAGACCTAAAAGGTTATTCCATATATTGTGTATATGTTGCAGTTCCAGTAATATTACGTATATACATGTTTAAATTTGAACCCCAAAATAATTTAAATAAAAAAGAAGTTTACAAAACTAAAACCCGACTACAAAACATTCACGTTCTAAAAAGTATGAAACAAGAAAACCTTCTCATCTGATAGCCGTGGTCGTATGCCACCCAATTCCTGTAAAACAGTAGGTATGTGTATAGTAATAGAACATTAATCTTTAGCACTTAAGTGTAGGGCAAAGTGGCATACGAGCACGGCTTTCAGATGAGAAGGTTTTCTTGTTTCATACTTTTTAGAACGTGAATGTTTTGTAGTCGGGTTTTAGTTTTGTAAACTTCTTTTTTTGTCCATGTTAAAGTTGATAATATATATACCACCATCACGCCTGTTTTACCCGAAAGGTTAGGCAGAGGTATACCAATGTACACCCACAGTTCAGCCGGTATATTTAGGTCCCATGTAATAGGGGGCGAGCCTATTGCCATTAACCGGGCACAAATCCAAACTCCGAGCTGCTACTGAGAATTTAATAGAAAAACCCATTACACTTTTTGCTCGACCTGGGAATCGTACCCAAGACCTCTAGCGTAGCAGTGCGCTTAGGACCACTAGCCCAACGAGGCAGCAAGCAAGTTGATAATATACACATATAATCCCACCGGAGCAGGACATTTTCTGGGATAAAAAGTATCCCTATTTCAGACTATAATCTATCTCTGTTCTTAAATTTCATCTAGATCCGTTTAGCCGTTTAGACGTGGTTGAGTAACAAACATCCATCCATCCAAACTTTCGCATTTATAATAGTAATAATATTTGCTGCCTCGTTAGCCTAGTGGTCCTAAGCACGACTGATACGCTAGAGGTCCTAGGTTCGATTCCCAGGTCGAGCAAAAAGTGTTATTGGGATTTTCTATGAAATTCTCAGTAGAAGCTGGGTGTTTGGATTTGTGACCGGTTAATGGCGATTGGCTTGCCCCCTATTACTTGGGACCTAAATGTACCGGCGAACTATGGGTGTACATGGGTACACCTCTGCCTAACCCTTCGGGGAATACAGGCGTGATGGATGGTTTAATAATATTTGCTTCGTGTCTATGTTTTCTTTTATCTTCCTATTTACGGAAACTAATAAGTCAATTCACACTTTTATAGTTCATGCATTTGTCATAGATATAAATAATTCCAAATATCTGTTAACCCTCCTCGAACAATCCCCATCTATCACAAATAACGGAAAAAGGGTGTTACAATGTATGAAAATACATAATTCATCAAAATCCTAAGAAAAATACCTTGTTTGTAAGAAAAACTTGTTTACACTATTGAATAATGAATACAATGTACAGACAAACAGATTCCAATCATATTACTGTTGTGTTTGTTGAATCATTCTGTAATATTTTGGAGTGGTATTTATTGTACTTTAATACATTTTTGATGAGTACAATTTTCTCTTTAAAAACATTTGCTCGTTTGTTCTGTTACTATTATAAACGTGAAATTTATAAAGGATAGATAAATGTTTGTTAATCTTTTATTCTTAAATGGCTGAGGGTAATTGGTTGTTTGATACGCATAGGTTATTCTGATTGAATAAATTACGTTACAAATCTTTATTTCGATTTTAGTTTACGTTTTCGTAACTGCCTCGATAGCCTAGTGATCCTAAGCACGACTGCTACGCTAGAGGTCCTGGGTTTGATTCCCAGGTCGAGCAAAAAGTGTTATTGGGTTTTTCTATAAAATTCTGAGTAGCAGCTCGGAGTTTGAATTTGTGCCCGGTTGATGGCAATAGGCTCGCCCTTTATTACATGGGACCTAAATATCCTGGCGAACTGTGGGTGTACAATGTACACCCACAGTTCGCCAAGGGTTCAACAAGGGTTAGACAGAGGTGTACCAATGTACACTGTACATTGGTATACCTCTGTCTAACCCTTCGGGGAATACAGGCGTGATGGTATATATTATATCTCCGCTATACATGATAATCATATTAAAAATATGCCCGTGGAAACTATATAACTACTACTGTTATATGTATGCTACTATTTATCAATTCACAAGTCACGGGCAGAAGCAAGTCATCGTAGTACCTTTGTTTGTTGACGTCATATACACTTTGATACTGCATGTATGTGTGTCACAATATGTTGTGGTTCTATGCACTAAGTTCCCTACAAGACGGCACTAACTTTAACTTTGATATAAACAGAGAACTTGATAGCTATATGTTACTACATAGCTACGTAACTGTGTTCAACATGAGTAATGTAACCTATATAAATATATATAAATATACCATCACGCCTGTATTCCCCGAAGGGTTAGGCAGAGGTGTACCAATGTACGCCCACAGTTCGCCGGTATATTTAGCCTACATTGCAACCTACATTTTAATAATTTATTTATTTTAAAAGAGTGTTGTTCATAAAGATTTTTGCTCATTTTTCTCCAGTTCTTCTTGCCTGAGTCCTTTACTATTAAAAAATGTCTGTAAATAATTTATTTGAAATATCTGGACATCACTACGCTAAGAAGATGACACTGGTATTGGTGGACAAAATAATATAAGGACGTTTTAAATATCCTTTCTTTCTCAAGCCTTTTATAGGTCAAAGATGGCCAATGACAAGTTAGATCTCATATTACCAACGTAGACGCGGGTCTGTGGACGGTGAGCAATGGGTAGCTCACCGTCCGTACGTTCACTGAATAACGACAGACCGTGTCGACGGCGCGTTCGTGTTCCACGCGCGCCTCAAAGAGATGTCAGCAAACTTGGATGGGGCCACTGAGGGCCGATGCCTGCCGGGGCTGCGAGTTGTTCGAAAGAGATACCGCGCCCCCGGAACGCAAAGGGCATATGAAAGGAACATAGATCGGTTTTAGTCAGTAAAAGTCTGACACTCCCTCCCGCCCCGCCCAGGGCGGGGGAAGTAATTTGATGATATCCCGTCTTAAAAAAAAAAAAGATATATTAATAAAGATTCTTAATCACCAATTCGCCTTGAGCAAGCCTGGTGACCAATGCTCGTGTCTTTTCTACATGAAAACAGGCCTCTGCCTTGCAGCAGAATAATAATTGGCCAGTATTATTTTGTACACAATTAAATAATTTAACGTATTATATTACCTCCACTTTATTTTAATTGATAATTACCCAATGGGATTATATTCCTAGCTGATTGAAGCGTTTACTGCGGTTTGCTTTGTAAACGCCATTAAAAGCCGCATGGGGTGGGAACACGGTATTAATTAATAGGCCATTAGTGGGAAAACCGGTTTTGTTTGAGTTGAGAGCTTTGCTTTTGAACACCATCATACATATATTATTATGCCTTTTAATTAAATGAACTACATTTATGAAAATATACCTACCAGTGTATTGTAATATAAAGAAATGTAGTTTTTTTTGAGGTAACCTCTGTAAACTACTGGTCCGATTCCAAAAAATATTTTATTGATAGAAGAAAGCTACAGTATTGCTGAGTATAGGGTTGCCAGATCCTAAACCCAGAAAGCCGGACTACCAAGCAGTTACGCCGCCGGACTTTTAGGTAAAATCGGGTAAAAAAGCCGCATTTTATGTCTGAATTATAAAATAATAATATTATTATTGTATTTTTGCGATACTTTATTATGAAATCAACTCAACTTCTTATGAATTTAGCCTAACAAAAGCTGGACACCGACTAATTTGGCCGGACACGCATCCATAAAGCCTAACTATGTCCGGCGTTATCCGGACGCCTGGCAAGCCTGGCTGAGTATCATAGAGTATTATTCAATGGGATGTTTAACTCCTAGGTGCACGAAGTCGCGTATAGAATTTAATGGCTAGTAATTTCTATACGTATAATAAATTATTTAGTGAAGACAAAACCTGGTAACTTTGTTAAGCATATTATTACCCGCACGGAAGATTGACAGATTTGGCATAGTTAGAGTTTATATGGATAAGGAGTGTAGGATTAAATAATTAATTACGGTCTTTCAGCTACTATGCGGTCATTAGCACCTAATGATCCGGCGCGTAGTGGGTTGCGTAGCTCTCAGCTACGAATGTGCTACGGCGTAGCAAACGTGTTTCTATTATGAAGTTACGTGTCGTTTAGAGTTGTTTAACAGAAAAGTGACTATACTAGCCTAGATATTAGTGCTCTAATATATGTATCAAGCTCAATTAGATAAAACAAACCATCACGCCTGTACTTCCCGAAGGGTTAGACAGAGATACATAAATTATTACCGTATATAAAAAAACATCTAATTCATTATGTTCAAATTCCAATACTCCCGTGCGTCGTAGCGTGATGTTATATAGCCTATGACACTCACAAACAACGTGGCTTTCTATGAGTGGAAGAATTTTCAAAATCAGTTCACTAGATCCTGAGATAACCCCCCTACAACCTTACAAACTTTACCTCTTTATAATATAAGTCAGAATTAAAGCTAACTTACAAGTGACCTTTTACAAGAAAATGTATCCCGTAAATAACCTTGACATCAAAGCAACGCCATATGTATAGCTAGATCGATCAATTACTGGGAATTGCTCAGACGCAGCCGTTTGATTAGTTTATAATTGAGTAAATTCCTTGAGTATGGGACTTCATATGTATACGACTAATAGCTGGCAGGCTTCGCTCAAGGTTGAGACATAATTTGTAATCTGGAGAAGGTTAACGTGCATGACAATTTAAGTGTTATTTTTTCATTCTTTCTTTCAAATACAAAATTTTATTAGAGACGAAAGGAGTATTTAAGGTTCGGAGCAAGTGGTTTTCTGTGGTCTCTGCTTACTCCCACGGGATATGGACGTGAGTTTGTGTATAAATGTGTATGTGTGCATGTATGTATTGAAACTCAAGACGCTTGCTCAAAACCAACTATCTTTTTATCTTAAACTTCTCTGTTAATGAGCATGATACGAGCCCTTTCCTTTAACAGAAATAAATCGTTATGAGAATTAATAATGCCAGTTTATTATTGTCACACCACAGGGCAAAGGGCTCTTCTCATACAGAGTATTCACGAGCATTGGTCATCATGCTTGCTCGAGGCTGTTTTGCGATTTTAGACTTGTTTAGATTAATTTCACCGATGTCATTGATGTCCAAGATAGCATACCATCACCATACCATCACGCCTGTATTCCCCGAAGGGTTAGGCAGAGGTGTACCAATGTACACCCACAGTTCGCCGGTATATTTAGGTCCCATGTAATAGGGGGCGAGCCTATTGCCACTAACCGGGCACAAATCCAAACTCCGAGCTGCTACTGAGAATTTCATAGAAAAACCCAATAATACTTTTTGCTCGACCTGGGATCGAACCCGGGACCCCTTGCACAGCCCTCGCACTTGCGATCGCGGGACCAACGGGGCAGTCCAAGTCCAGTGGGGGATGTCCAAGATAAACTTAGAAAATATATTATGAATTTTAAAGTCACATAAGTATTCACTTGGATTTCTACCCTCAACCAAACATGAGAGGAGGGTGCGTTAACCACTGGCCCATTACGATATTCCATAACCCATATTTACCCCACCATTTAACCATTACAATAATCAAACAAAACCATCATCTGCCTAGCCTTTTCCCAACTTTGTTGGGGTCGGTTTCCAGTCGAACCGGATGCAGCTGAATATCAGTATTTTACATGGAGCGACTGCCTATCAGACCTCCACAACCCAGTAATGGGTAATACGATACTCTTGGTAAGACTGGTTGTCAGACTTTCGGGCTTCTGACTAACAGTAACGACTGTCAAAGATCTACAAATGACAGCCGGGACCAACGGCTTTACGTGCTTTCCGAGGCACGGAGGAAACTCGCTACAGTGAATGGTCACCCATCCACAGACCAACCTCGGCAAGCGTGGCTTAACCCGGAAGATCGGTCTATGCGGCTGTAATTATTTAGCCACGAGCTCCTCCACAATAATCAAACAAAATGATGAACCAAATAGTTTTCAAAGTCCCTCCATGAAAATAATTTTAGTTAGAAACTGCAGAAAATGATTGATGTTACATTTGATGACGTACATAATTGGCTTAATAAGTTTCTGGATAAACAAGTAATTAGTAACTTAGTAAGCTCCAAGTTAAAATGCCAAGAACAAAAATTGCTTTTTTTTTCAACGGGAAAAAATGGCTAGAGGATTTTTACGGAAGTGGGTTTAATATTTTTTCCTTATCAAATTCTTTGAGCGAGTGAGTCTATTTGAAGTTAATTAAGTTTAGGTGTTCTCTATTTAACGTTTAAGAAAGTAATTACTATGATTAAGATAATATAATTTCTTGGAATTTATTATATTTGAAGTTTTTGGTTATTAATAAGTATAAATAAATAAAATATAGTATAAAGTTTATTTTGTGTGTATTATATTTATATTTTTTAAATAAATAAAGTACCTGAAAGAATTTTGGTCAGGTTTTTATCCAGCAGAACACGTGGAACAGTGGCCTAGACAACTCAGATATACTATATAACACTCTACTACTATCCCACGCCTATCCTCAGTGTCGTGATGATTCAGTGGTTAAGGGGGGCGCCTTAACAACTGAACCATCGCAAACGTTCGCAACCGGGCATGAGCAAGTGCCAATGTGACTTTTTCTAATTCATATGTACTTTCTAAGTTTATCTTGGACATCAGTGACATCGGTAACCATGTCAGAGGCCCTTTAACCCTGGAGTGGTCGCGCGGATTACATATGTAGCCCACGGTTGTTTAAACTGACATGACTTTTTGCGCACTTTTTTTTCATAGCTGATTTAAACAAGATCGTTGAAGATTTATGTTTGTTTTTCGTTTTAATTTCATTTTGGAAGAGTTAATTTGTCATATTTTAATAAGAAAATAATAAAACAATTGTATTTCATTTAAAAAACGACAAAACAAATTGCTACATATGTAGTCCGCGCGACCACTCACGTGTCTTTTTAAGGCGCGACCACTGCAGGGTTAGGCGGTTTAGAAACTCTGACACTAGGGTGTGTGGGGTCGTAGACTTTACTTACACGATAAAGAAGAAGAAGACTCTCCTAAAACTATTATAAACGCGAAATTTTATGAGCATAGATTGAAGGATGTATGAATAGATGTTTGCTACTCTTTCATGATTAAACGGCTTTATGAAATTTGCTGAAATTGAGTATGTATTATAAAGATAACCTAGCTAAACACATCAAATTGTTATCCCCTCAATAAGACAAAACAAAGTCGCGGGCAGCAGCTAGTCAACATATATATGTTTTCTTTTCATTCCAAGTACTACAACAAAGCCACTAACTTTAATTTTCACTACAAAATAGTACAGCATCTTATTTCAAGACACATCCACCCGACACCCCTCAATTTCAAGAAACGAAGTAACCGCAGTGTAGCGGAACGTATTAGGAACCCAATCCAACAACAGAGATCTAGAAAGTTCTCCAACTAACTTAGTTCGGCTCTAGTTAGATTAGAAAATCAAATGAGATTTTTTGTAAAATAATAAATAACGTGTTAAATAGACACATTTCTTAAAGAAACCGATAGTTTTAAATATTCTTCTTATTATGGTGATCATTTTTTTGGTCTGAATTATACGTGGTAAACTTCTGGTTACAAAGATACGAGGGCGAATCAAAAAGTAATGAGAATGAAGATAAATCGCGGTAATTAAAGTTAAAATAATAATTTATTCTTCTACATAGTCTCCTTACAAATCAATACATTTATTCCATCTTTTTTCTAAACCCAGGATTCCCTTTGAAAAAAATATTTTTCTTGACCCTCCCAAAACGCCTCAAAAGTGACCATCACTTCGCTATCGTCTTCAAATTTCTTACCTCGGAGGTGTTCCTTGAGCCGAGGAAAGAGGTAGAAGTCACTAGGAGCCAGATCTAGCGAATAGGGAGGGTGTTCGAGCAGTTCGAATCCCGTTTCTTGAATGGCAGCCATCGCAACTGCGGCTTTGTGAACCGCTGCTTTTGCTCGTCGGTTAACATCCTGGGTACCCAACGCGCGGCGACCTTTTTCATATGCAACTCGTTCGCAAGGATTTTTTGAATGCTGCCATATGAGATCCCTGTGACCTCAGCTACATGCCTGATGGTCACTCTTCGATCTGGCAACACAACATCTTCGACTTTTTTCACGTTGTCTTCAGTGAGGGATGTGGATGGGTGTCCTTCGCGATGTTCATCTTCAGTGGATGCTCTGCCCAGTTTAAATTCCTTGGTCCAGCGTGCAATTACTGTAGAATATGGAGGAGCAGAGTCCCCCAATTTTCCCACTAAGTCACTGTGTATGTCTATTGTAGATTTTTTTTTCAAACAGAGGTACTTGATGACTGCTCTAATTTCGTTTTTCTCCAAGTTGGTGTTATCTCTTCGACAGTTCGTATTCAAATGAATATAACTCCCGGAAATCGTGATATATGTATATGATTTTTTTAGGCTGAAGTAGTGAGTACATAAGCAAGCAAAAAAAACTTTTTTTGCGTTTTTATGCGGACCTGAAGTAACCGATTCACATTACTTTTTGATCTCCCCTCGTATAGAAGGCCAAAACTTCCAACTTAAAAACCTTTTTTACAAAAAAATTACAACCGCCTTCAAAAACTAAAAAGAGAAAAATAACTTTAGCTTTGGAAGTCGGTGGCTTTGGTTCTGTTTGTTGTTTTGTATTGCCCCCGACTTCCAAAGCTAAAGTTATTTTTCTCTTTTTAGTTTTTGAAGGCGGTTGTAATTTTTTTGTAAAAAAGTTTTTTATTTCTCGCTTTTTAGTATCAACTTCTTGTCATCCAAATCCATGAAGAAACTGTCGTGCTATGTAAATTAACGAGACACCACTAAAAAGTCATAAGAAAGCAGAATATGCGATTTCGTTTACTTGGATGAGAAATTTTTAAATACTACTGTATACATCTGTGTAACCCTTGAGTACAGGCGTGATGTTATATTGTGTGATGGTGTAAACAATGCTTAAATATGCTATAGCAACAATCGCGGTTAATCTGCTGTTATTTATTGAAGAGTTCCCCCGATTTCTACAAGATCCCATCATCAGATATTGAAATGGTGACTATAATACTTTCAAGACCTCTGGTAGGTAAAGATATTTTACAATATCTACTACCTAACATA
Organism: Caradrina clavipalpis; assembly: GCA_932526535.1. Taxonomy (NCBI): domain Eukaryota; kingdom Metazoa; phylum Arthropoda; class Insecta; order Lepidoptera; family Noctuidae; genus Caradrina; species Caradrina clavipalpis. The sequence goes on along the minus strand of OW052104.1, from coordinate 14,192,113 downwards.
ATTAGACAATATTGAAATTTCTAGTAGGTAACTCGTATGTTCAAGTTGAAACATCAAGTAGGTACTTAAAATACATGTCAGATCGTTACTGGTTAAATACCTTTCAAGATAAAGGCTTTTGCTCTCCATCAAAGCATCAAAGTTATTCCCGACCTTAGTCCTGACACAAGAGAGTCTAAGTATGCTAAAAGCCGACACAAAAGCTAATATGTTTAAACAAGTTAATAGTTGAAACTTTACTACTTGAACCATACCTGTAGTTGCTAATACAATCATGGTAGTTTGTGGTGTGATACACCCGTGCCTAGGAAAGTACGTTAAGCCGTTGGTCCTTCTTTTTTATAGATGGGAAATCATCAAATAACTTCCCCCGCACTGGGCGGGACGGGAGGAAGTGTCAGACTTTTACTGACTAAAACCCATCTATGTTCCTTCATGTGCCCTTTGCGTTCCGGGGGCGCGGTATCTCTTTCGAACAACCCGCAGCCCCGGCAGGCATCGGCCCTCAGTGGCCCCTTCCAAGTTTGCTGACATCTCTTTGAGGCGCGCGGGGAACACGAACGCGCCGTTAACACGGTCTGTCGTTAGTAAACGTACGGACGGTGAGCTATCCATTGCTCACCGTCCATAGACCCGCGTCTACGGTGGCCGGGAGTCGTCTCGTGGCTCCCGACGCCCGGAGCGTCTACCGCGGCGAAGCCGTTGGTCCTGTGCTTGATCTTTTTGGGCTATGCCAAATTGCCATCCTATCGAACTATGAGAGTTGGAGAAGAGGTAGTGCACCTGTATTTTGAGCACATACTTGTGTTCTAAAATATCTCTTGCGTACTTGGCTCGTCTCCATATAGCCGTGCCGCTATTGCCGTGGGCAAAATCGGTCTGGAGAATTTTAATTAATTTTGAGGAAACTGCCTCGTTAGCATAGTGGTCTTAAGCATGACTGCTACGCTAGAGGTCCTGGGTTCGATTCCCAGGTCGAACAAAAAGTGTTATTGGGTTTTTCTATTAAATTCTCAGTAGCAGCTCGGAGTTTGGATTTGTCCCCGGTTAATAACAACAGGCTCGCCCCCTGTTACATGGGAACTAAGAACATATTGGCGAACTGTGGGTGTACATTGGTACACCTCTGCCTAACCCTTCGGGTAATACAGGCGTGATGGTATGTATGTATGTATGTATGAATTAATATGAAACTTGGGCTTAAAATAAATATAAGTCCGAAATCGCCAACCAATAAGCAAGCGCGGTGATCAATGCTCATGGCTTGTCTACATGACGTGTCCTTTAATATTATATTGTGGTGAGATATTAATAGGCAGATATTTTTATTATCAAAGCTGCCGTCTTCAAGTCGTCAGACTCAGATATTTTAAGAAAATATTTCTTAAAGGTCGACCAATATTTACTCCGCAGTTTCTTGAAGGTAATATTATTAGGTGTTATATTTTTTATTCTTTCTTTTTCGGAGTTCATCTTCTGTATAATCAGATTGTACGCTTGGAGGCTGCGGTGGAGATGATATTGTTTTTGTTACCTTCAGAGGAAGTGTTGGAGATCTTTTTAAGTAATTTTAAAGTACTTAGCTTTGGGGTGAGGTTAATTAGATTTGAAATTAAGACTAATTTTCATTTTCTATTTGTAAATTATGAAAATAAATGTGAAATGAAGATATTTCCAGTGATGAATGACTCTTCGAATGATGAATTTAATAAAAAATAATGATACCAACCTATAATTGTCTCATTTCAGGCCTTTTCTTACAGAGAATGCACGTGGATTCATCACCGCATTCGGATGATTGGCATTTTTTTTGTTTTTTTTTAGACTGGAAAGGCTGACAGCCGATCTTACCAAGAAGTATCGTGTTGCTCCGTGTAAAAACACTGGTATTCACCTGCATCCGTTTAGACGGGAAGCCGACCCCAACATAGTTGGCAAAAGGCTAGGCAGATTGATAGAATGAAGTACCTATCTTACTAATATAATATTAATTTATCATTGTTTGTCAAGTTGTAACAAGAATTACAAACTGTGTAATTTGTTAAAACTTTGATGTCAAGGCTTTGGTTCTCATAAATAAAATATTGTTTGTACACTTCAGCCCAATATTCTGGACTGACATTATGTCAAGTCCATAAAATTAAATAACAAAATCAAGAACTACGTATACTACGAACTAAGTTTTTATTTTTGCTTTCATTCTTTTTGGAAGCCCATTTCCTCAAAAGTTAGTTGTTACAAAAATAGAGAAGAAATATTTTCCACGATACAAAACAAAACATTAAAATATCATAGTTAAACGCACTGCTATATTTTACTAGCAGTACCCCGCGCTCTCACTCGCGTTATGTTGCTTTCATTACTGCTCCGCACCCGTAGAACTTAGCATGATATTATATAGCCCATAAACCTTCTTAATAAACAATGTACGAGTACACAACGCAAAAACATTTTCTCAAATTGAACCTGCAGTAATTTCTAAGATCAGCGCGTTCAAACAAAAAAAAACTCCTCAGCTTTAAAACATGAAGTATAAATTAAACAGTTTTATATTAGTAGAACCACAAATATAATAGTGGAACATTTATCAAAGTATGCCAGCAGTTCTTGACTTGTGAATATTAAAATCTTGGCATCTAAGTGCTTGCGAAAATTGTGCGTCTTTATCACATTTCAACGGTGTTGGAAATGAGAGAAATATTTTATGGTTTCAAGAAAATATTTTAAAAACTTGGTGTCAGTAATAATGTTGTTGGTACCTACTTTCATTTGAAAAAAATCTGAGAAATATGGTGTTTTTAAAAACCTTCCTCTGTTCATTAAGATGAAGTGACCATGATGTGGACTGTCAATTATTTAATCTAGAGATGTTAGAGCTCCATAGCAAGCACTGAAGGACCATAATTGCAACCGAAACTATCGGATATCCGAAATAAAAATCTATCTTGAACCGTTACCGAATCTGATATAAAATCATCAAATAATTTCAGATATGGGTGGAGTCTAAATGAGACGTGTTATAACAGGTATTCATCCAGCCGACTGGAGACACAAGACGCACGCTTCATTTACTTTCTTAAATCTAATATCCTTCCCAAACTATCGGATAATCCGAACTAATTTCCGTATATAAAATCGGTATATCTATTATTTATATGTTTATCCGTATTCATCGTTCGTCGTATTCGTGTTCGTTTTCGTATTCGTTTTCGTATTCGTGGAGGGATGAGACGCATGTTACAAAAAGAGTTATGGATATAAATGTGGATGGATGGAGAGGAAATGGGAGGCCAAAGAAAAGATGGATGGATTGTGTGAAAAATGATATGAAAGAGAAGGGAGTCAGTGATAGCATGACGGTTGACAGGTTGGCATGGAAGAAGAAAACATGTTGCGCCGATCCCAAGTAACATGGGATAAGGGCAGGAAGATGATGATGATGATCCGTATTCATATTCAGTCCTAAGTATCCGTTGGTATATTCTGTAAAAAAATCATTAAATTTAAGTGAACTGAGTCTGAAGTAAGTTAAAATCCCTTGCATCAGATGGAATGAGAGATTACCTCAAACTCACCACACCTCAATTTACCGAAAGGAGATTTTCACAGAATAACACTACAGTTTCATAGACACAACATGTGGTAAAGCTGGTAACCACAGAATAATCCCTCCTACTTCGTATTTAAGATTGAAAATTCATTGGACATTCCCAATATGATGCAGGTGTCTGCGGTTAACACTGTCCGGTACAGCGTTTGTGGCTGCCTGTGTGTAGGTTTGCTGTCAATATTATTGAGTGTTCACTATTAGAAATAACTAGCTTATACCTGCGGTTCGTTTGCGCGATTATTGGTCATCGTGGACGTAAAACTGGCCATTAAATTTAGGTCACAACTTCATGGATTTTAATTTTTATGTGCGTAACTCTAATTCTTCGGCCCGCGCCTTCGTCCCTGTAGAAGGCATGTATACCATAAAACATACCCTATGACACTCGGCAATAGAGTAGCTTTCTATCAGTCAAAAAAATTTTGTAATCAATCTAGTACTTCCGGAGATTACCTGATGCCAACCAAAAAAACTATAAATACCTTTTCACGATTAACAATAATTATTCTAGTTTTAGTGTCAAGAAAACCAATTTACGCACCTAAAACTTACTAGATTTAGTCGCAATCTCATCCCAGCGACAATTAATATCAAAAAATTTAATTAAAAGTATTTTTAAATTGTCGAATGCGATCTAAATGCAATTGGTTTTAAAACTTACGGCAATTTCCGTCTGAAAATTGATAAGTGGCAATTCAGGATGTTTAAATCCAGCTTCCATTTCAGAATTTTTAGTCATTTTCACTGGGCTTTGGATGGCTCAAATACTAAGCGATTCTTTGTGATAATCGACACTTCCGCTTATTGGGAATTTCGTGAACAAAAATGGTAGGAATAAAATTTTCGTGCCATTGTTGAATGACAAACACCTGGAGGCAAATTCTACTAAGTAATCAAAAACGTTTATAATCTAGTCGCAATCTCATCATAGCAATAAACAAGGTCAAAAACTTGTTAAAAATTTAGGTGAATTGAAGGTACCTATTTTATTTATTTAGTCCGAACAAATAGGCTTGCAAAAATATTAATCAATAGTTTTTTTATATAAGTACGGTAAATATTCATTATGCATTTGAGTTCAAATGCATAATGAATATTTACCGTACTTATTTTACTTTTACTTCTTTGACATTACAAACATACGGTTTTATTTTATTTATTTGTATGGCTGACATAAAATATTGAAGGTAAATCATTTACTTTGGCATATTGTGTTAGCTTAAGCTGTCCACCGTCAGACAATCGGTGGCCAATTTTTTGTCGGAGACAATGGAACATAATGAATTCTAATATACCAACGCACACATACTACAAAAATCTATTGAACGGTATAATATTCGGTCTTATAAAAAATCGGACATAGACGGAGGCCCTTAATGTAATTAATTATTCAGATATTATGGATTGGATCGTTAGCAGAACTATGCTTGATTATAGAAGGAAAGTAATTAAGAAAGAAATTATTGCAGAGATCTGTAGCAGTTATAAGAGAAACATCAAAATTCATTTGATCATCTCCGCTATAAAAAGTGGCTGAGTATCGCTTAACGACTGAAGCACTTTAATAAAGCAATAAAAAATATCTTGAAAAGAAGTCCGTAATGGAAATACTGGTGTCCATATTAAAGAAGTCTGCTCATTACACCGTACCGTACCATGGCCGTGCTATGAACGTGACAGGTATGGAGAGAAATGTGACATGTAATACTACGCCCACGAGAACGTATCAACCGACAATTGTTGATGTTTCGTGCATGGCATGTGACGGTGTTGGTCGGTGATGCAACGGTCTAGTAGATAGTCTCATAAGTTCAATCATCATCATTATTTTAGCCGAACGGCATCCACTGCTGGATATAGGCCTCCCCGAAAGATCATCACAATACCGGGGCTTGGCTGCCCGCATCCACCATCTTTCACCAAGTTTTCGGTCCACCTCATGCACCTTCCCACACTGCGCCTTACCGTTTACCTGGTCACCATTGGATAGCCTGCCGATCCCAAAGGCCGTCTGTTCTACAATCTATTTGCTCTGCCCGTTGCCACTTGAGTTTCGCAATTCTGAGAGCTGTTTTTTTTCTTTCTTTATCACTGGATGGCAAACAAGCCGACGTTCCATCTGATGTTAAATCGTCACCGCTACCTATATACATCTGCAATACTAGACGCCTTGCAAATGATTTGCCATCCCAGAGACAAAGTTAAAATGTGTCAATCATGTGCCTGTAAAGTCCTGTGTCGGTTACCCTAAATCACACAAAAACACATATTCAATAGAAAGAATATTTTTTGCCAGATACTTTCCAATCACGGTCTAATGGTACGAGGTAGGCAGGTTCCCTAATGCGGTTTTATCTTTTTTTATTGTATTATCAGCGAAATGGCGGCTATTGAGTTTTAATCCGTTAAGAAGGCCGGTAGGAATTGGAATTTACTGCGAATCCGTACGCTCTTATCCCAGACTTAAATAAAAGTAGATTCTTTAAGCGCCGTTCAAACAGAGATGCTTTTTCTTGATAGTTGTACAATCCTTTTACTAATATATGGATGGACGGATGTTTTTCTACTTGTTTACTTCGACTGGATCATTTTAAAATTAAGCGATAGTCCCTAATTTCCTCATGGAAAGACAAAACTGAGATACATTTTTTTCTATGTGTTCCTTCAGCCATTTAAGTGCTAAAAGTAACAACCATCCATTCATCCATCATTTAGGAACAATCGCGTTCATAAAAGAAGTACTGTCATCAATTTTTTTGCACAATGAAGAAAAATAAGTTCTTGGTCAAAATCGTTTAAAACTATTTATCTACATTATTATGTCTAGTTATGAGCTGTAAGTTTTCCGAATAAAATAAAATAAGTAATAAAACGATTTAGTTGTTTTTCAGGAACACAATAACCTACACGTTAAAGATGATTCAGATCTTATCATAATTATTTACTTACAATTAAATTTACCATTTTTAAGACCAAAAAAGAGAAACTCAAAATATACTTCCACGTCCCATTAGTTTACAAATTGAATGTATTTTTCGAATGTCTCCGTCCACCTCAACAGGTAATCCCCAGAGATGGAGACTCGCGGTAACTTCGAATTCACATTGACTTATAAGATAAACGAGTTAAAACTTTGTTTGACAGCTTGTCTTGTAGGGGCATCATATTTAGAGAAGTTTCAATGAGGTGTCTACTGACAACTTAGGAGTTGGCTGTCTTTCAAGAACTATTGAAATTATTTTGGGCTAGTTGCGGCCAAAACTTAACTCAGAGTTAGTTGGTAACGCGAGGTTAAATACCCCAATGTAAACCTGGGGACACCTTATTGTGGTGTCGTCGTAAGTTAAGATATCCCTTGCATATGATGTAGATAAATTAAACAATTTTAATACTCATAAAGAACAATACCAGTTGACTTAATAATGACCATAAATACATAATTATCTAAGTATCATGCAGCGATTAATGTACATAAATAAAAATATTTGTGTTTGTTAGTCCTCTGTGCGTTCCTAAATTATCGAACCGAGTGTTATAATTGATATTTGATGAGTAGTTAAAGCAAGTTTCCTGGCCCTAAAAATATAAGGAAAAAAACTCCGGTTGAGAAATCGCTGGTAGCAGCTATTATTTAAGAAAAAAAAAACGGTAATTTAAAAAACTAAAAAACCCGACTGCTTTTCTGAGTATTTATGAAAAATCCGTAAAACAAGATAGTCGTTGTACCCGATTGCACTTAAAATTGTAGCAGTCGGGACCCATTCGGGACCATCTGCAATGTAATATAGGTATGTGCTCTCAATTCACTAAGCCTCCACTTCTAGAATGGGTCCCGACTGCTACAATTTTAAGTGCAATCGGGTACAACGACTATCTTGTTTTACGGATTTTTCATAAATACTCAGAAAAGCAGTCGGGTTTTTTAGTTTTTTAAATTACCGTTTTTTATTTTTTATTTTTTTTAGTTTTTTATTTTGATATACCCAGTGTCACTCTCACAGTAAATACGAATCTAACGACACCTCTCAAGCTAAAATCCATCGAGCCGTTCAGGCTGCAGAGCGATCCAAACATTTGAATTTGGCGCCAAAAATCCGCCATTTTGATTTTTTTATTTTGATATACCCAGTGTCACTCTCACAGTAAATACGAATCTAACGACACCTCTCAAGCTAAAATCCATCGAGCCGTTCAGCCTGCAGAGGGTGCCAAACAATTATACATACAAACATACATAGGTACAAACATACATACAAACATACCCTCGAAAAACATAACCCTCCTTCTGTCGCAGTCGGGTAAAAATAATTAAAATATAATTCTTCCACTAATAACACTCATTAACTTAAACACTGAAAAATAATAATTATGATGAAGCAAAATTTATTCGTAGAAGATTGGCGCATAAACGTTTTATTGACGAATGTAATTATTTTAATCATGAAATATTTTTAATCATGAATCATGAAAATGAAAGCGTAAGAATGTTTGAATTTCACGGCCACTTTGGCGACCCCTGAGTGGTATCTCAGCAAATAATTTGGGGTCCTAACCTTAACCGTACCGTATACAGTATTATAAATGTGAGAGTCCTACCACAAATATTTTCTGCCGTTTAAGACTTGTGATAAATCGTGCACTTAGTCTGAGGGTCCTCTAAGGAAACAGGAGTCGTATATAAATAAACAAAATCATCTACTTTAGTATGGTTGAAGAGAAATCTACATCTCGACCTCTTTTTAAGGTTCCTTACCTTTAGGGCCCAACGCTCTAGGAGCCCTATTGCTTCCCTCATATAATCTATACTAATATTATAACTGCGAAAGTAACTTTGTCTGTATGTCAGTTAAGAGTTCACGACTAAACCACTGAATCAATTTTCATGAATATGGGGTAAGTTTAAACCCTAAGAAAGGACTTAGGCTACTTTTATTTTAGGCTTCGTCTGCATCCACGATAACCTACATTAACATGCACGAGGTAGCGGGTAAACTAATTTATATATAAAATACGGTCTTTTTCCGGCATTTTTTGCTTGATCGGTATCGCAGTATTAATTGTACAATGTTACAAATCCGACCGGTGATTTCGATACGCACTTGTGACGTGACTTTCTTTGGGTTATTCAATGTTATTTCTACTTTAATCAGTACGGTTAATTAGTACATAATTATACCCAATTTACCAAAATTATCCAGTGCTTAAACAAACGCATCAACAATACAAAATCTATGAAACTTTATCAACCCTGAAAACTTGTCAACCGCACACAACTAAACTATACATAATTCTGTCAACAGTAAATGTTTAATGGAGGACGAGACAGACCCCAATCTCTGATTGATTAAATTGATGCCATCATGCGAACGAGGGTCACTACTTACTATAACTTGGACGTGGACAGATGTACCTTCGATATAAGGGACGGCTAAGATGGGCTTACAAGGCACGGCGGCTAGGCGAGGCGAGGAGAGAAATGAATGGGCGAGGCTTAAAATTTGTATAAGTGGACACACAATATCAGCAGCAATATAGCTTAAAATTGTAGGAATAAATATTTCAATTTTCGTCTTGTTAATCTTAAGTGTGTAATGTCTGGATAAGCGAGGATATGCGAGGCGAGAATTGAAATGTTTGTTCGTGCAATATTGAATTATATTGCTACAGAAATAGTGAAGTATAGTATTTATTACTTTGCAAACTGCATTCTGAACTCTGGCGTAAACCGGCGCGGTATATCTTTTGGTGTGAAAAGGTTTGCATTAATGTAAATCTCACCCATTGAATACACGCCTCGCTTCACTGGTTTGAAATCATCTTTAGACTGTGGACTGCCCACTATACCGTATTATATCGCGACTGTGACACAAACGTGGTACACAAATAAACATGATTTATACTGAAAATTATGAGACTATGCCCATTAGATCGTTCCGGCAGGGACCAACACCGTTACGTGTCATGGACGGAGCGTCAACAATTGGATACTTTCAAATGGTTTAGTCTGTGTCATGTTTCTATCCAAGCCGGAAAAGTCCATAGCACGGTCATGGTACGGTACGGTGTGGTAGGTAAACATCTTTGCTTTTAAAGGTGGGAAAATCATCAAATGATGACTTCTTTCGTCCTTGGCGAAGCGAAAGATAGTGTCAGACTCTTACTGACTAAAACCCACCCGTGTTCCTCCTAGTGCGTTTCAGGGCCAAGATGACTCTTTTGAACAAATTCCGCAACCCTACCAGGCACAGGCCCTAGTAGGCCTCGTCTACTAAGAGACCTTAATACCACAAGGATAATGCGGTTGTATTGTACTCCTAGTTTCAATAATATAGGCCTTTGTTAGTACAGACAATGTATATATAAGATTATAGACGATAATGGAAGATCGTTGAGCTGGTAATTTCGTATTATGTTAATGGTTCAAGATCCCAGAGCTGGCAGATCTACGTCACTTCAGCATGGTTGGGTAATTAGAGGAGTATATCGTTAAGAAGGTATAAGTATGTACTTGCTAGTTTTCATGTATTATATGTACCTTACGACACCGAATACGGCTGGTTTTTATACATGTTTTTTAGGGTATTACTCGTATTAAAAAAATATTCGTTGTTGCCAGACAACTCTAAAGTAAGATCTAAAAAGACTGGCTGAAGTTTTGCATATGTATGTTAGTAACTAAAAATAAAAAATCCAGGAAATAATAATAATACGAGCCCATTATTGTCCCACTGCCAGGGCCTCTGTCTCATACAGAAAAGGTACGCATGTTGATCACCATGTGATTTCAAACTTATAAGTCCAGGAAAATTTTCAAAGGTATTACGGCTTAAAAGAAACAGCTTTGTGATAGACGAATGGGGCGATATAATCATAAAAACAACAAGTTTGCTATTTCATATACCTATACAAACAACCAGACACGGAACAACTAAAAAGTCATATAAATATTTGTTCTGTTCTGGAATTCAACCCGCGACAAGCAGCGCAGCAGCCAATTACTTAGCCACTGCACCTACCGTGTCGACAAACACTAGCAATAAGAAACATCGGTTCCTAACCAAAGATTAAGTAAAACGATATTACCATACACATAATATCTTATGACTCGCTCTGATTAAGGAAACTCCGTAAGTTGGGCGCCTGCAGTCGACACGGGTGCCCGTATATTTAACTTACGTCCCCTAATTTAAATAATGGGGGAGACATTTATATTAACTTCGTTACCGCATTACATCCATACCTCTTTGGTGTAGGAGATTTTTTGTAATGTATGCGAGTGTAAATTTTAAGCTACTTTCTCAGAATTAAATGTTTTTGAGGAGCAATTAGGTAGTGTCCACCAACATCAATTGACATACTTTTTATGAACTATCGAAACTCTACACACTACAAAGATTCTCCCATAGATTATGTATGGCAATAGCACGCTCTTACGTCACTACGTTTCCTACTCAATTGACTAACTATTTATTGATTATAAATTAAGTGAAAATCTTTACAATAAATTGAAAAATAATCGGTTTTCATGGGTAAAATAAAGTGCTTTTTTAGAGAAGTTGTTTCTTGAAATTTTATTCCAGTGTCAATCTGCTATGAAAAATGCTTCTTTTTTGCTGATGAGATTTTTTACGTTTTTATAAGTAGAATTGGCCTTCTGATCTCGCTATACATAAATACCTAGCCGAATAATCGAAAATTTTAGATTTCTTCCTTTTTCTTGAATCATTCTTACTGGAAACCGCATTAAAATCCGTTGCGGAGTTTAAAAGATCTAAGCGTACAGGTGGCAGGAGATGAATTTATTTTATAATATGTAGAGATATTCAAAATCAACATCAACAAATATGCCAAATATTTCCAAACCACCAATATTAGTACTTCAATAAAACATTTAATTCAGCTAACATAACGTCACTTTCAATTCCCGGCACTAAACCAAACACCGCTGCGCAAATGGATCATTAACTCCTCAATCAGTCGACAACAGCCACGTGTAAATAAGCTAAGAGACACACGGGCAACACGGTGCAACTAAAAAACGCTGCCACTGAGGTGTGAACTATGAAATTCAATGTCCCATTGTTGTTCTCCCCCAGCGACGGTCTTATACGAGGTCTGTACCCTACAAGAGGTTTCCCTAGCATGTAGTTGCTTAGATAAAAAAAAAATGCCATAGTTGGTTCATTAGTTGCAGTTGGACTGCCCCGTTGGTCTCGTGGTCGCAAGTGCGACTGCTGTGCGAGGGGTCCCGAGTTCGATTCCCAGGTCGAGCAAAAAGTGTTATTGGGTTTTTCTATGAAATTCTCAGTAACAGCTCGGAGTTTGGATTTGTACTCGGTTAATGGCAATAGGCTCGCCCCCTATTACATGGGACCTAAATATACCGGCGAACTGTGGGTGTACATTGGTACACCTCTGCCTAACCCTTCGGGGAATACAGGCGTGATGGTATTTTTACGGCACCACAGAAAAGTCCTGGAAATTTGTTAATTTTTATAGACACGCTAATCTCCGGTACTATTGGTCCAATCCTGAAAACCTTTCGCTAATAGAAAGCTACGTTATTTTTGACTTTACGCTATATTTTATTATACAAAAAGAATTTGGCATCTCTAAGAAAATTCACGCGGAATAAATCGCGGGGAATTCTAGTGTGTTAACAAAAGTAGCGTTTATCGACCACTTGTGTCGAACACCGAGCTCGAGTGGCTGTTGCTTGCTTCCGCTACTATGTAGCTACTTCCGCCACAAGGGGCGACGTTTTGTGGCTAAATTGTGTAGCCCGTGTGCGGAAACACTAAGGCTACGGAACACTGCCATCGGATGAGCATAACACTCGCCGGTTCTGCTCTGTTCAAGCCGAACGTTAATCACTACTGGTAAAGAACCACTACTACGATTTGCAGTACTTAATTTGTACTCGATTGCGGCAAAGAAAAGCGTAAGCCACAAAAAAAGTGAGGATTATTACTGATTATAATCAAATTCGTACTAGTTTAACGATCTATAAAATATATAATTATGTAAAATTGAAGTATCTGTATGTATTGTCAAAATAACAACGTTTTACGAACTGCATAATGATAATTATGAATGTTTAGAATCTATACTACACAGCATTTTTTTTTAAAAAGTCTCTCTGTCTGTATTTTTTCAGGCTAATCTCCGGAACGGCTAGACCGACTTTCACTGGCAAATAGCTAATGATATATAAGAAGTAACTGAGATATTTAAACGTCGCATAAATCTCGATATTTTTTTAAAATTAGAAGTGTTTTTTTACAGAATGTGTATAACACGTAAATAGTGTCTGTTTGTCAGATTGTTCTCAGCAATAGCTGGAATTAAAGTAAATAGGTACTCGCCACCTTTGATGACGTCACACCTCGTTCACACCGAAAATAATGAGATTTTTTTCGTTGACACCGAGTTTTTTCTTTCTTTCTCTAACTCAATACATCGCAGTAATCCCATCTCTTTCTCCCCTAGTAGTGGCTCCAAGCAGTCTATTAGGAGATCGTAAATTAGACTGTGGCGGGCAATCTGTGCCGCTTTTGATTAAATTCACCTGTCCCGGGTGATTTGTAGGCACAATATCACCACAGTGTACTACGTATTGAGTTTACCAGTGAAAGGAAGTGAGAATTTCTTTACAGTGTACTGAATATATTAAGGGATGAATTTGCATTTCCTTTTCAGCGGTTTAGAGGGTGGGGTGTTTTTTTTTTGTGAGATGTGGCTTATGTATATGGTTTTCGAAATAATAAGTAATCTGGATGAGTGATGAGAGTTAATAATAATAATATCAGCCCTCATTGCCCTTTTGCAGGGCAAAGACTTCTTCTTATTTAGAGAAGACACGAGTATTGATCACCACGTTTACTCAAAGCGAATTGGGTAGATGACACCACTAATCAATTGACGTACTTTTTATGAGCTGTCAAAACGCAATTCCCTCATAGATTTTGTATGACAATACTCAAATATGACGTCACTTTTTTGACATCTCAATTCACTAACTATTTATTGGTTTAAAAGCAAATAAAAATCGAATTTTATAGTTATTTAAAAATTCATCGTGTTTTCGGGGCTAAATTAAACTGCTTCTTTTTGTGAAGTTGTTTTTGGAATTATTATTTAATGGTGTCATCTACCCAATTGGCGATGTCAGATTTATATTCATTAGTCCTGGTTGCTGTGTGAATTACTACTTGCCCGTGCCAAACCCACAATCCCATACATGAGACGTATCTCCTATAGATTCTTCTGGATAGAAATAAATATTTAAAAGAAAGTACCTATTTTTAAAAATGTATTAAATTGACGTTAGTATGTCTAATATATGTCGCTCGCCGCTCGAGCAATTACCATGAATCTTGACTCATATGAGTATTACTCATGAAGAAGTTTTTATAGTTATTTATTACAACATTCACACGAGCAAAACCGCTTGAGAAACTACTAGTGTGTAATATTCCAGTGGTTTCAGAGAATACTAAAACAAACACTTAATCAGGGACTTAGTCTAATTTATTGTTTTACGCTCTATGAATTAATTACATTTTCCTTTCATATTAATATTTACAGGCTAATTAGATACTTCGATACGCTTCTAGAATGTTCTAAGCATACATGTACTAAGTGCTTACTTAGGGTTAGCTCACATCGAAACGCGATGCGATGAGGCGCGATCTTTTTAGGATGGCGACCAAATATAAGTCTTATTAAAGTACATGATAAGGTACAGTCAGCAAAATTACAGCACAATATGAAAGGGTATACGACATGACTATCTATAAAACTAAGATAAAATGAACTCTTAGGTTTTTTTTTTAAAAAGATGGGGTTTCATCAAATTACTTCCCCCGCCCTGGGCGGGGCGGGAGGGAGTTTCAGACTTTTACTGACTAAAACCCATCTATGTTCCTTCATGTGCCCTTTGCGTTCCGGGGGCGCGGTATCTCTTTTGAACAACCTGCAGAACTCTTAGGTACTGCCTACATTCTGAATAGTAGTGAATTGTGTTATTCCGAGTATATTATTATGTAAGAGTAACATTGTTATTGAGTTTTGTTACTAATTGTACACGCGAGTAAGTGTGTCGCAGTTCACAGCGCTGCATAGAACGCCGCAGCTCGGTGAAGTTCAGCATGCAATAAGTCGCTATGTTAAAGACTATCGGCGTCGCATCGCGTCGCGTCTTGGTGTGAGTTGACCTTAAGACGTAATAAATCTTTTCTTTTGTCTATAGATGTTCTTTCTCAGCAAATTGCCTTTATTGATAGGGTGATCCGTTATTTATGTCACTGCGTTAACCGTGACAAGTGATTTTCGTTTTTATACATTGCAAACAAACAGGTATACAAGGTACTAATTGTAATTAAAACAGCTGCAATACGCTGGGATATGCCTACTCAATTTAGGAGAATAATTGGGAAGTTGAAACCACCATTCAATTAACATATTTTTTCATGAGCTGTGATATCGTGATTTCCCCGTAGATTTAGTATTGTATTATCAAGCTGTGACGTCACTGACTTGCCTATGAATAAAAAATAACAGATTTTTTTTATAATGATGATTATAATTTTTTTGAGAAAATTTTAAGTGTCTACCTATTACCGTTCGAAATACACAGCCCTGTAACGGACAGATGGACAAAAAGTCTTAGCAATAGGATTCCGTTTGTGTACGGAACTATAAAAATACTCTCGCCGCACCTCACCTCAAAACTGCAACACAACAAGTATTCAAAATCCAACAACAATCATTTTTACTTCTGTTTCAAAAGTTATTTCAGCCACAAATGCAACTATTTCAAAAGGTAATTCCTAACGAGGTAACATGCAACTCAGTTCAGTGTAAAATTACCCACATGTTCTCGTGAAATGACTGACGTATTACTTGGCCAAAGTAGTAACTAAGTAAGGTTTAACATCTGTTTGTGGATCGGATTTTGATGTTTAATCAAAGGATGTTCTAGCTCGTGTATTTACTTTATGTGCTTTGGGGTTATAGACTTTAATATCTTTGGGTAAGGATAAGTTTTCATTGTAACTGGAGTTTTGAGATATTTTCAATATTAATTGGGTTTAGTTTTGTTGAAATTAACTAAAGGTTGTCAGATTTTTCGAAGTAATTGATTTTAGATTAAAAAAAAGATTTATTTTAAAATAATTAGGTACGCATTTTGTATTAAAATTTAATTATTGTTGATTGATAGTAATGTAAAACAATTTTATTGGCATATTAAATTAGTTTAACATTATTAATTTAATAATTAAGATATTCCCAGGTCGGTCGAGCAAAAAGTGTTATTGGGTTTTTCTATGGAATTCTCAGTAGCAACAGCTCGGAGTTAGGATTTATGCCCGATTGATGGCAATAGGCTCACCCCCTCTTACATGAGACCTAAAACATACTGACTCACTGTGGGTGTACATTGGTACACATCTGCCTAACCCTTCAGGGAATACATGCGTGATGGTATGTGTGTAAATGAAAGATTATGGTCAATGAAAGGTCAGGTAGTACTCGTAACTCGTGCTTGTATGACCAGATGTATGAATGTGCGAAAGGAGTATGTAAAGATCGTAGCAGGTGGCGTTCCGTGGTTTCTGCCTACCCCCATGGCAAAAAGCCGTGACTTTATGTATGTATGAAAGATTATAGGTTCGTATTGATTATTTTTGAGAAAACTAAGCTTAATTAACAATCTCATTTAATTCTCAGCAATAAACGCTCAGAAAATTAGGATTACTTATGCAGTCACTCTGTCTTCGTAACACAAGACACGAAAACAACATTTAAATGTTAAGAGCCATAAAAAATTAAAATGGTTGCCTTCCATTTGGGAATAAAAAATGGAGGTGCTACTTATCCGTCACTTTTCACAAGAGCCTCACTTCAGAGGAGACATCTACTTATCTAATTCCATTTTCAAATTGGAAAACGACAAAGAAAAATACTTAGTAATTTCTTAGACAATACGATATTGTTTACCATTACCACTAGATTGTTTTGTCAAAGTGTCGTGTTTTTGTATAGTTTTTATAGGTATCTAAACTAATTTTATCCACAGAGTTTGATGTTCTTTTTGCCTGTAGGGTGAAGTCAATGATATTCTTATACATAATATGTATGTATGTAAGCCACAGTTTAATGTGTGAAGAACCACAAGTATCCCACAAATAAAAATATTACCTATTTTATTTTAATACATATCACTTTTTGTTTACTGAACAATGAACATATTTTAGTTATATGCATTTATAATTATTATATTATGTACAGTCTAATCTATGTATGTCTCCTAATCTCTCTCCGATCGTGTCAGATTTCCGTCCCATCGGGTATGAGAGTTAGGGAAGAGGGAGTGCACCAGTGTTTGCGGACATACTTGTCCACTATAATATCTCCTGCGTACTTGGCTACTCTGCATTAAGATTAGCCGTCGTGGCTGTAATCGGTCTGGAGAATAACATTTTTATATATATGCATTTATCATTTATCTTTAATAGTAATATATACGTGTATCAAAAAGTTTGGAAACCGTCAACATTTAGAAAGCTAGCTTAGCTCCATTACACCAATATTGTTACATGACTGAGCCGGAATAGTGATATCTCAGAGGCAGAGCACCTGTGTTTGCACACACACACGTGCAATATATCTTCTGCGTACTTGGCTAGTCTCCATTGAGAATATTGGCTGATTGCTGCCACATATTACGCAAGTTTTATTCACAAAATGTATCACCCTGTCTTCAGGCAGTATCTTATTACCATTTTGTAGGTATTCATTGATCAAACCTAAATCTATATAAGTTTTCTATTACGATGGTGTAGGTCCAACTGGTAGCGAGAATTTAGGCTGGAATCTTACGATGACATTTGACTTTCCAAAACATATTTTTTTTATTTTAAGTTTAAAGAAACACTTTTTTATTGCTCATGCAAATAATAAGGTGTCTATTAATTGTCAAACGAACAGTGGTCATGCCACACAAAGGAACTATTCAATTAAAACAGTATACGTTCACCTGTTTGAAAAGACGAACCTTAGGTTTTTCGAAAGAAAATCTACATAAATTCTATAATGACACAACGCACTGCAAGTAGGCTCTGATTAGTTGTTAATAATTCAGTAAACCAATCACACCAACTTCCGCGCGCTTAACAATTTCTCACCATTCATATTTCTTTCGAGAAACCGGGAGTTATTCCAGCGTCCCGCTATCTATGAGACCTCGTCACATCGTTGCAATATCCTCTTACATCCCGTCACGAGATAAGAACGATAGAATCCCTTATTTTTCACCTCTCACATTGTTTCCACGTTCTTGTAGTAAAGAAAAACACACTGACGATTATTTCGTCTGACCGAAAAAACTGATCTACAAAAATTATGTTGGGTTAAGAGAAGACAACCGATCCTTTTGGAAACCTATGGGAGGTCATGTCGCTATGACGTCCTGTGGCTATGACAAGTTACCAGCGCTTCTTCTGTCAAATGACACATTTGTCAGTCATAGTAACTATCTTAAAATAACACGAAGAATATAATGCATGGCCTAAGCAACATAACATCTCTTGCAGGGCGGCTAAGCTCAGCAGCTTTTGCTGTTAGGAAGATTAGACAGTTAACAGATGTCGATACTGCGCGTCTGGTCTATTTTAGCTACTTTCTCAGCATTATGTCGTATGGCATTCTACTGTGGGGTCGGGCTGCTGACATTGAATCCATATTTATTTTACAAAAGAGAGCTGTCAGAGCCATTTATAATCTCCGTCGCTGCGAATCTCTTAGGGAACTATTTAAAAAGATTAATATTATGACAGTGCCTTGTCAATACATTTACGAAAATATTATGTATGTAAGAAAAAATTTACATCTTTTTGATAAAATAAGTGATAGACATAATTTTAATACTAGAAATAAGGACAAATTAGCTCAACCATTTTTTAGATTGTCCAAAGTGCACTCATCTTTCATGGGGTACTGTGTTAAATGTTACAATAAAATACCTAGTGATATATTAAAATTAAATGAAAGAAAATTTAAAAATTGTATTAAAAGCACACTTTGTAAACAAGCATACTACAAGTTAGAGGATTATATTCAAGATAATAATGCTTGGAAACATGCTGGTCTTGCTCCATAGGACAATTTCAAGTCTTGACAAAATCAACTGGTTGCTTATTTAATCATAAAACTAATTTGTTTTGACCAATAATTGTTTTTCTCCTCGACATTAATTCTACATTTTAGTTTGACTCACACACTGATTCGTTGTCTTTGAAATGTTAGAAGAATCATCTACGATCACAATATTGGCGTTAAATAATATAATTAATTTAGCTTTCATTTCTAATTTGTAGCACTGAGTACGTATTGTAGTACTTTGAGTGACTTTTTATTTTTGATAAATCGTTTTGACATTAATATATTTTTTTATGGAATGAATGTAACTATACAAATTATTGTAATACATTGTTATTTAAAAGAGTATGTATGGAGTTTCTTGCCCGTTCTTCTCCATACGAAACTACCTTTTGGAATGGGCAACTAGATTCAATATTAATGATTTTTTATGTAATGACGTTCAAAAGTGCCTTTTAATGGCCTAATTGAAATAAATGATTTGACTTTGACTTTGAAAAAAGAAGAAATTATGTTTTTTGAAAGAAATAATTACTTCTTTACAAGACTAGAATTGATGTGAATAGGGATTATTTAAATATTATCACGAGAACAAAACCAAAAGCAACAGCTAATAACAAAAATCTTCTTCTTTATCGTGTGGGCAGCAAGGTCTAACGACCTCATACACTCTAGTGTTAAACCGCCTCAAAGGCCTCTGACGTGTTTACCGATGTCAGTTATATCTATCTTCTAAATATACAGGATAAGTTTTTAACCAGTGCGTAAATTTTTTTTGGTAGTTCAGTGTCAGTAATAGAACACATTTCCGTGTTTAGTTAAAAAAAAATAAAAAAAAATTTCATCCTTATCCGAGTTTGAAATAAGCAAAACATGGACATAATCTATTCGCCATACTATCAATAACAACTCTTGGCCGCCGCCCGGGCGCATGGCTGGTGTGAGGGGGTGGGGAATGCGCTAGCGCCGAGTGACAATAAAATATGGTTTTTAAGTATACATGTTTCGTAAGCGATAACTTTTTTTTTTGTACTAAGACATATCAAAATAAAATATACGTGTTTAATAAAACGTGTTGAAGTTTATTATGGCAAAATTTACGCACTGGTTAAAAATTTTTCCTGTATATAACTCAAAGGTGACTGACTGACTGATTGACATAGTGATCTATCAACGCACAGTCCAAACCTCTGGACGGATCGGGCTGAAATTTGGCATGCAGGTAGATGTTATGACGTAGGCATCCGCTAAGAAAGGATTTTGATAAATTCCACCCCTAAGGGTATAAAATAGGGGATGAAAGATAATACTTCTTAACGCGAGCGAAGCCGCGGGCAAAAGCTAAGCCAAGATAAACTTAAAAAGTACATATAACTCATAAAAAAACACATTGGTAAAAATGAAAAATAGCTACTATTGCTTACCAAACTACAGACCCGTATGCTTCCACTAGCCACGTATGCTCTAAGTGGAAAACAAGATAAGCGGGTGAATTCTGCCGGTTCATTACATTACTCGCTAGCTTGGCAGACGGCGGCGTAAGCGTGAGTGTAGCCAGCATTATGATGCAAATATTACGTGAGACTCGTCTTTTTGTGAATTAGCATTTGCTTTCGACAGCTGTATTCACAAAAGTCACCATTTTGAGACAGAAAAACCATCTTTTTATTAAAAACTAGCTTATTTTTGTTTAAATCTCGCGGTGTTGTCTGAGTAAGCTTCAGAATTAAGTCAAGTCCTGTCTAGTTCTTACGTGAGCACAAGAACAGAACAAAAAATATCTAAAATATATATATGTGTGCTCACAAACTTTAGGAAGGCGGATACATTTTGAAAATGCTTTTTTTAAATATTTTGGCTTATTACCAGACACTTGGGAATAATGACTTTACTCCTGTATATCGTTTGATTCGTGTAATCAATTATAAAGTTCACAGAATGAAGATTTATAACAAACCATAAACCACCTAAAATCCAGTGCGGCGCAAACATCCTCCACGAATTAAAAATGGCGGCCAAACAAAGAACTTTATCATGCCATTTCACTAGCACAGTATACCGTGTGAGAGAGAGGACATAATAAACACTGCCATTTTCAATTTGTTCCTTTAATATCACAGGTTATTGCGTTGACCACCAAGACACTTTGGCACATTTTCAAATTATAAATAGAGGGTTACCGCTCGTCGCTAGAGGTCCTTGGTTCGATTCCCAGGTCGAGCGAAAGTGTTATTGAGTTTTTCTCTGAAATTCTCAGTAGCAGCTCGGAGTTTGGATTTGTGCCCGGTATATGGCAATAGGCTCGCCCCCTATTACATGGGACCTGAATATACCGGCGAACTGTGGGTGTACATCAGTACACTTCTGCCTAACCCTTCGGGGAATACAGGCGTGATGGTTTTTTTTTTAGTTACCGTTCGTCGCTCGTATGCCGTTTCGTAGTACCGGTCGGTAATGTGCGAAGTCTGATATGTTTTACGACCCGTTTTCATAGCACGGAGTGGTTAGGCCAAATGAAGTTTACGCACAAATACAATAAAATATGTATTTCTTGGCCGTTTTCCTACAATACGATGTGACTGTAATACGTTGGATATTTTTGTGAGTTATGTCGACAAAATGTCTTAGTTTTGTCGCGGAAATGTACGGAGTCATGAAAGTGTTTTGAAGGGAAATTGAAATAATATGAAAGTAAATAGGCTTTGTTAATAATTACACTAGCTTCGTTTGCGTGAAGTTACATCTTTCGTTACTGCTCTATTCTCGTGGGTCATATGTCGTGATATTATATAGCCTATTATATTTTTCATAAATTTGGCTATCGTAGTATCTATATTTTTGTTTCGTAGTGTCCTTCTCCATAGAGACTTACGTTTTGGAACGAGCGAGACAATTCAAAAGTGCCTGTAAATGGCCTAGTTAACATAAATGCTTTGACTTTGGATGCTTTTTGACTTTGACTCTTTATAATATTAGTCATCAGCATCTTCCTGCCCAACACGTTCTCTTCTTCCATGCCCTCCTGTCAGCCGTCATGCTGTTACTGACTCCTTTTGTCTTTCATATCATTCTTGATACAATCCATGCATCTTTTCTTTGGCCACCCTCTTTCTTTCCATCCATAATACTTTATGCTCTTTATAATATTAGTATAGATGTATTCATACTTCCTAAAACTAATCCACATTACCACCCCATCTAATTAAATAAACACCTTCAAACCCTCAAGTTCCACCATCTCTGCTTACCCCATAACTTCTTGCACTCCCGGTAAAGTAAAACGCGCGTGAACACTCTACTAGCACGCTCGTTACACCCGAGAGGTAGCACGCAAATTGGCATATCTACGTCATAACATACAACTTGCTGAATATTATTATGTAACTGAAGCACTCGGGAGACGATAGAAAATATTAAGTTTGCACTTTCTTCAAGTATTTTATTTTTATTGTAAAACTGCCACGTTAGCCTAGTGGCTGCTGCGCTAGATGACTTGGGTTCGATTCCTAGGTCGAGCAAAGTGTTATTGGATTTTTCTATGAAATTCACTGTAGCAGCTCGGAGCCCGGTTAATGGCAATAGGCTCGCCCTCTATTTCATGGGACTTAATAAATACCGACGAATTGTGGGTGTACATTTATAAACCTCTGCTTTAGTCTGGGGTAATACAGGCGTGATGGTATATCGATGTGTTTTTTACTAGCTTTTGCCCGCAACTTTGATACATTATCCCAAGGTAACCGTACATTATCCGGGATTAAAAGAATAATATGTGTTAATCCAGGAGATGGTCTATTTATGTGCCAATTTTCATTCGAATCTGTTGCAACGGTTTTCGCGTGATTGGATAACAAACATCCGAACATCTTCACAAATCACGATTATAATAGCAGGAAGTGGGATATCTTTAAATTGCAAAAAACCCGACGGCCCACCTGATGTTAAGAGTGGTCACCGCTACCTTAAACAACTGAACTAACACCAGAGGCCTTAAAGATGCATTGCCATCCCAGAGACAAAGCTAAAATGTCTCATGTGCATGTAATTACACTGACACCAAAACCCTTCAAACCGGAACTTTGTTTTGTGGTAGAAATAGGAATGGTGGTAATACTTCCCCGGGCGAGCTCCTTTGCAAAGAGCTCTACTACTACTACTTGATGAAAAATGATGAAAAATATTTACTTCACAGTTCCTTCAAGTTAATGTTATTAGGTGGTTGTATTTTTCAGCATTTTCATTCTGAAGTGACGTGGGCAGGACATTTTAGATAGATTGAGGTCAGATGTCTGCCACGCAATAATGTTTTTTATTTTTATTTTTTTGTATCTTTATTTGAATAGCCTTTTTGTTATTATTTTTGTGTGCAGATCTGTGTCGATAAACATTTATGCTCGCTTTCTTTCTTTACTTTTTTTCTTATTTAAGGTATATCGTGTTTACATTCGTATATTTATAGAATTAATGTACCTTTATAAATGTATTTGTATTGTTAACGTTTTTTATTTGAAAAGAGTAAGTATGGAGTTTCTTGCTTATTCTTCTACATACGAAACTACATACCTTGTTGAACAGGTACCTAGATTCAAATAATTTTTCATTGTAGATGACGTTCAACAGTACCTTTTAATCATCTAATAACTAAATGGTATGACTTTGACTTTGAACTTTAAGACTTCGATTTCCAAGGTCATTCCTTGTCATCTCAACTTTTTCAATCTCTCTCGACTCCTCTTTCTCTCTGATTAAACTAGCAGAGCATCTAATTCTACTGCTAAAGCTGTCACCTACTTTTGTGCCAAACAAACTGCAAATTGCCTGTACAAGGCAGAGAAGCGCAACTCGCACTAAATTATTTACTAATTAAAACGTAGGTGGCGAAAAAAAGAAATGACTAGTACAAGGGAGATAATTTGCTGAAATTTTCTACATTTTCAGTGAACTCCGCGTAATTTTGTTGTACAGTATTTGCTTGTTGGATACTGTCTCTAATGCGGGTACTTTTTAAGGTGAGTACGGAACTCAAAGGGTGTCCAATGGGACTCTTTTACTAAGACTGCGCTGTCTGTCTGTTTGGCCATCCGGCTGTCATAGAGCTGCATCTATCTTTTGAACTGTAATTGAAATTGAAATATTTATTTAAACTGCCTCGTTGACCTAGTGGTCCTGAGCGCGACTGCTACGCTAGAGGTCCTGGGTTCGATTCCCAGGTCTAGCAAAAAGTGTTATTGAGTTTTTCTATGAAATTCTCAGTAGCAGCTCGGAGTTTGGATTTGTGCCCGGTTAATGGCAATAGGCTCGCCCCCTATTACATGGGACCTAAATATACCGGCGAACTGTGGGTGTTCATTGGTACACCTCTGCCTAACCCTTCGGGAAATACAGGCGTGATGGTATATTTATTTCAGACCACGCACATTTAAAAGTTACAAGTCCATTATTATTATATAATCACAGAATACTGTGATTATATTACACGGTTACTTTTACATTGTTCTGGAGCCGAAACGCAGGAACTCCAGTGCAGTAATGGGTATTATTTAAACCTCTTCTTTTTTTATGTTTTTTTTTTTTTAAATAATTGCCAATAATATCTGTTACTATATAAATTAGAGTTGATGGCTTTCGGTTCCAGAACGATGTAAAAGTAAGCGTGTATATAAAAGTATAACTCCATATTATGTTACTAGAAACTTATCGCTATGTTAGTAAAATTTTAAATGATTATTATTTTGGATATGTATGAGTGACCAGTGCATCAGCATTCAGCTGTCAACCCTGTCCGACACGACGTTCAGAAGTGTGTGGTGCTACCATTATCCCAAGACCACTGCTATATGGGTTTTTTTACCGATGGGAAATCAACAAATGACTTCCCCTGCATTGGGCGGGGTGGAAGGGAGTGTCAGACTTTTACTGACTAAAACCCATCCATGTTCCTTCTTATGCCCTTTGCGTTCCGGGGGCGCGGCATCTCTTTCGAACAACCCGCAGCCCCGGCAACTGATATATGGGTAGATACTTGTAATTTTTAAAGAGTATGTGTTACAATGGCCGCTAAACATTTTGCAGACTAACTAATTTTTTTTTTAGAAATTATAGAAAACGATAAAGTCACCATTCAAAAGACCTTTCACAAAAATGACACTCTTTCACATCCAGAAAAGTGAGAATTTTCTATGTTCTTTTACTTTAAACTTTTTCCTTTACACTTTCGACCAAAAAAACCGACCAACTGCATTGAAGTCTAAAAATAAATCCGGTCTCAATGCTGCTGTAAATTAGAGCTTCGTGACTCGTTAGTTAATCCAATTAGTGGGCTGTTTTAATTGGATTCTTTTTGTAGTGCCGCTGCAAGGTGTTTGCGGTACTGGGGACTAATTAAAAGGGAAATATAGCGGTGCATTGGTTTCTTATAAGGGGGAGGTTGTTCTTGGTTGGGGTTTTTGAAGTTTCTTGTAGGGTAAGTGGATCGAATGGGTTTGGGAGATGATGGTTTTAATTAGTGGAAGATTCTTAGGCTAATTTTGATATAATGGACTACTTTGATCATTATAACTGGAGAGATTGCTAAGCGAGATATTTTTTAATTTATTTATTTAAGATGGGTTTGCTCTTGACTCTAGTCGAGGTCAAAGGTGACAGGTATGGAATAATTGTTTTTTAACATAGTTTAAAATCTGTGATATAACAAATAGTCAGCGCGTGTTTCCGATATAAAAAGTTGTAAGTCCAGGTTTCCTTACACATTTTTTATGCAAAACCGATCTCAGAGATGTCCAAGATAGACTTAGAAACTACTAAAAACTACATAATATATGAATTTAAGTCAAAGTTATATTGATACATAATTAAAGTTATTCAACCACAACCTTATATATATGAGGCCACTGGGCCATCATGACATATAGGCTAGTGGACACACTTACTTGTATCATACACGGTTTAACAAATTCCAGTTATAAAACTCGCTAAGCTTTACCAGATTTACAGATTTTGAGACAGAAGTAAGTCCGGAAAACCGTAAGATTTCACTGTACACCAACTTCAGGTAACAAATTATTCTTCTTTACGACGCCCAGTGGGGTTGGTTGATATAATGGTAAACTGAGAAAAACTACAGCTGTGTTTTGATTTAGGATTTTTCTAGCTTAGTTTTGTGGTTGGGAGTTGTTCTGACTTAATGGAGACGGGGATTTTTCAAACTTGGACTCAAATCTGTTTTTGCAAACTATTTCTTATTTTATCTTATTCTATTAATCCAGAAGAGTAAGGTACTAAATTATCTCACGGGAACAAAAACCGGGATTAAAATGAATTTATGTGTTAAGCTATATCTAATTCCGTTTAACCGTTAAAACGTAACTGAGTAACTAAAATACTTTATTTTTTTATAAAATTTGTTGCCGATTAGAAATCAATCATTGGCATTGTTGAAGCTACTTGCTTGTTCGAAACAGTCAAAGTCAAAGCATTTATTTCAATTAGACCATTTACAGGCACTTTTGAATTGTCAAGAAGTTGCAGTTTAATATTGAAGCTAGTTGCTAGTTGTTAGTAGCTAGTTGCAGTAGATTCCTATGTAGAAGAACAAGAATGATTATTTAAACATACGCTTATCAAAACAAAATACTTAATCATTCACATTGAATCTATGTGGGTACAATACATTAGTATAAGTAGCGTATTATACAGGCGATGCTTGATATAAATGCTAATAATGTAGTTTTATTCAATACTAACCAAGTATCCACGACTTCGTCCGCGTGGCTTATTTTACCAGCATTTAGTTACGTCTTTAGTTACTGCTCCGTGGGTTATAGCGTGATGTTATATAGCTTATGTTCTTCTGTATTGTGTGGGCAGTAAGGTCTAACCCACAGACCCTAGTGTCAGAGTGTCTAAACCGCCTCAAGGGCCCCTGACTTGGTTCGCGATTTTGAAATCAGCCCAGTAGTTTTTGAGTTTATTTGTTACATACATACATACATCCATACAAATCTTTCCTCTTTATAGTATCATGTATAGAAATACATAATATTCAACTACAACCTTAGTTTTTGTTTGCAAGAAACCTGAACAATAATTTAGCTGGTTCATATATTATGTCAAGTTATGCATGGATTATATACATTATGAATGTTGGTCCCACAGTAAAAGTTATTTATAAAGATGAGTACAATGATCCCTTTTCAGGTTTTTGGTAAACAAAAAATAAGCTTGTATACAGAGTGGTACTGCGACGTCCAAAAGAAATTCTTGGAAGTTCCTCCTTTTGAGCTTCCCAAAACAGTATTTTTTTTTAATTTTTGAAAAGTAAAATTTTGTAGTTGTAGAGCTCTCCGTGAAGGAGCTCGTCCAGCGAAGAACTACCACCATACCTATTACTGCTGCAAAGCAGCGTTGCTGTGATCCGGTTTGAAGGGTGTGGGTGCCGGTATAATTATAGACACATGAGACATTTCAAATTTGTATCTGGGATGGCAACGCATTATCTTTGTCTCTGGTATTGCAGATATCTATAGGCAGCGGTGACCATTTAACATCCGATGGGTCCGTCGTTATTTGCTATCCAATAATGAGAAAAAATACTTCCGATTTTCTTTTTCTGTATGCAACTCTGCAAGCTCTGCTCAAATTAAAGTGAACCCTAAGGAGAACTTCTTTAAGTACAAAATAGCAATCAGAACTCTTTCAATATAATTTCTTCGCTATAACTCAATCGCAGGTCTATTAAGACTCAGTTTCGAATCTAATCTCCTGAGATTGAGGGCCGCTGAATTTAATCTTGTACCTAATATACTAGTATAGCTTCAAGGAACCTAGTTATTTATTAATTTTCTTGCGGGAATTCTGTATTTATTTATGAGGTAGAAGAAAATATTTTCTACAATAGAGGGTTTTGAAACTAATCTTGACCGGTACAGATCTTACAGAACGTGGTTAGTTCTAAATAGTAGAAACTAGTCTGACATTAATCCGAAAATGGTAGAAACAGTTTCGAAAATAGAAGACATATTAGAAACTTGACTAAAGATATCAGTTTATGGTAGAAACTCGCCCGCGAATGGTAGTAAAAGTAGTCTGATGATAGTAAAAAAAACGGTAATTTAAAAAACTAAAAAACCCGACTGCTTTTCTAAGTATTTATGAAAAAGCCCTAAAACAAGAAAGTCGTTGTACCCGATTGCACTTAAAATTGTAGCAGTTGGGACCCATTCTGGACCATCTGCAATGTAATATAGGATGTGCTCTCAATACTCTAAGCCTCCATTTCTAGAATGGGTCCCGACTGCTACAATTTTAAGTGCAATCGGGTACAACGACTTTCTTGTTTTAGGGCTTTTTCATAAATACTTAGAAAAGCAGTCGGGTTTTTTAGTTTTTTAAATTACCGTTTTTTATTTTCTATTTTTTTTATTTTTTATTTACCCATTGTCACTTTCACAGTAAATACGAATCTAATGACACCTCTCAAGCTAAAATCCATCGAGCCGTTCAGGCTGCAGAGCGATCCAAACATTTGAAGTTGGCGCCAAAAATCCGCCATTTTGTTTTTTTTATTTTGATATACCCAGTGTCACTCTCACAGTAAATACGAATCTAACGACACCTCTCAAGCTAAAATCCATTGAGACGTTCAGGCTGCAGAGCGTGCCAAACAATTATACATACATACATACATACATACATACTCTCAAAAAACATAACCCTCCTTCTGTCGCAGTCGGGTAAAAAAGGGTACAAAAGTAAATTGTTGATATTTTGCAATTTTGAAAATGTGAATGATGGTAAAATATCAGAGTAGTCCGTGTCAAGATGTCGCGAGTGTATATTAGCAGGTTCTTATCACAAGAAACTCTATGCAATATTATCTCACGAATATCTTACTTCGCCGATGAATATAAAAATCCAATGAAAATACAGGAACACTGTGCTGACTGTGGGTATACATTGGTACACCTCTGCCTAACCCTTCGGGAAATACAAGCGTGATGATATGTGTGAAAAGACAGAAATAATTTTAATTATTCCACTACCATCCTTACGCATCCTTCCATTCACAATAACAAAACCAATACAATACAAAATAAATACACACTTTTCCCTTCCGGAAAAGCTTTGAGAAAATTCGCAACACAACCCCTTTTAACTTAACATTCGGTTAAAGCGAATGCCACAGTAAACAGCCAACGTTCTCGGTTGAACTCACAAAGTGCCTAACTAATGTCGGTTAATAGTACGTACTAACGGATTACCGGCCGTTTGGGAAACTTTGCTGAGTTTATCGGAGTGGAAGAAAAACATTTGTAATTTGTAACTTACAGATATGGTATTTGTAAGTTGCAATTTACAATGCTTCAACATAAAGTTACAAAAAAGGGCCGATTTTTCTGGCCATTGAAAAGATAGCCCATATAGGATTATTTTTTGTAACCTCTTTGTACCTATATTTTCTTACAGGTAGCGCTTATTGGACTCGTTTCTAGTTACACAGACTGTAAAATCCGTCAAGCGATAATCCATACTAATATTATAAATGCAAAAGTGAGTTTGTTTATTTAAAAACATCTAAATAACATACATACCATCACGCCTGTATTCTCCGAAGGGTTAGGCAGAAGTGTACCAATATATACTCGTACACATAATTTGCCATTACAACTAAATAAATTTCGATAAAATTTAGTACAAACTAAACTTGAACCCCAAGAGAGAACGTAGGCTTCTTTTGAATTGTGACCATAGTCCAATTGAAAAGATTTCATGTGCATCGATAACCGACCTTCAGACGCTAGTTGCTAAATATTTAATATAATAGTATATATTTAGGATTGGATAGCTTCTTATCTCCATAGTTTTCATACGAAATCCTCTGTACAGCTCGCCGCCTTGCGTCCAAGAAAATAAATCTATCTTGAGGTAAACTGTCAATCCGTATAGTATCAAGTATAATAAGAGCCTACCGACGGAGATTTTTACAGAACCCCTTCTTATCAAATAACAGCCCTAGTAACCCACTTCTATAACTTCAAGACCTACAAAATATAACACGGATGCGACAGAAGTAGCACGAAGCGGCACTCTGTAAATCTCGTTTTACAACACTCTGGGGGACTAGAAGAGGCGCACCACTCGCGGCCGACACTAAACAGCGGGCAAATGTTTTATACGGCTGAAATATTATGAACTGTTAGTTGTGTTTGCTCGTGGTTCTGAAGGATTTACAGGGTGGAAGGGACATTGGAACTTAAAGTTTTACAATGGATTCGGTAGATACATGATTCTAGGCCGCCCTTGGCTGATCCAGAGCTTATATTTTATCATCAGTTTTAAAAAATCGGTAATTTTTTTAAGCCTTAGGTACTGTTTATCGATTTAGTTTTAGTCACCTTGGGACATGATTAAACAGTCGGTGTCGATGGCAAACCACACTCAGGATTTATCATCCAAATAAAAAAAAAATGCAATAAAACTTAATAATTTTGTTGTTTGTTTAAAAAAAAAACGTCTAGCTCCTAATCTACAATAAATCGTAGAACATACTCGAGTACCTGGAGGTATTTTGGAAGCCCATAGGAAGAGGCTTCCAAATTGTGTTTTTGTAGTTGCTACAACTGGACCACCCTGTATATTTAATTAATAGTACTTTTGCCTCTAAATATACCGGCGAACTATGGGCGTGTATTGGTGCGCTTCTACCTAATCCTTCGCGGAATACAGGTGTGATGGTATTTTAGTACTTTTGCATAGAGCGAGTTATCGTTGTAGTCCCATTAATGCACTCTTATTATTAAAAACCTGTTATGAGTATTTTTTAAGTTTATTTTTTAAAAAATGGACGAAAATAAACCTCAACTAGAATCCTAAAGCTTTGTTATTTATGATGAAAAGATTTCGACACCACAGGCATCCACACGAAGCGCGGGTTTAATTAAATAAATTCCTAAATACTTACTGCGAAATATTTCAGATACCGCTGGTGGCATTTCTAGATTTTGGGGTTCGTGGGTGGTAGGCACTAGTGGTAGGTATTTGTGGTTGTAGGTACTCATGGTATACCTATATGAGTTGTACTAGAGTTTTTTTTTTTTAAAAAAAGCTAATCTTTATTCAGTGAAAGTCAGGATGGCCCAGGATGAAGAACAATAAAATAAAATACCGCTGAAAACCGACCTTTACGCGATCGTACTCGCGGGCACTGTTAATAACTATACTAATATAATACAGCTGAAGAGCTTTTTTTTCTTTGTTAAAACTCGCTAATCTCTGGAACTACCAGTCGAATTGAATAAAATTTTTATGTATGTATATGAATCATATACAT
Organism: Caradrina clavipalpis; assembly: GCA_932526535.1. Classification (NCBI taxonomy): domain Eukaryota; kingdom Metazoa; phylum Arthropoda; class Insecta; order Lepidoptera; family Noctuidae; genus Caradrina; species Caradrina clavipalpis. The sequence goes on along the minus strand of OW052104.1, from coordinate 14,161,013 downwards.
ACATAAAAAATTTATTCAATTTTCAATTCAAAAAAATGTTTTTTTTTCTTTTTTTTTTCATTTTTTTTTTTATGAGGAACATAGTAGGCAAAGGCTGTTTTTATATTATTTTATTTATTTACATCAGGCATCAAGGCCCACAGAAAATAAATATTTCAACACAACGCAAATCATATAAAATACTATAAATAAACAATATTTAAAAAAAACTTCAAACTTTATAACATCACGCTGCGACCCACGGGAGCAGAGCAATAATCAAGGACGTAACTTAACGCGGCGGTGAAAAAAGTCGCGGACAGAAGCTAGTGAAATAATAAAAACCATAAACTTTCACCAGAATTAATTAAAACAAAGAAATCAATTTCCTTGTTTATAGCCCTGACATTCCAATTAACACATTGGCACTGTAAGAAAATTTACAGTTTCACAAAACAATGATTACATAATTACTAAATAATTATTTTCATGAACTCTAACTAAATAACTTTTTTCATGAACTTCTAATGAACCAATTTTGTCGTAATCAAACTTAAAATGGAAATTAAAAGTTTGTGATTGAATTTCCAGCAAAAAAAAATTGTTTGATTGACATTTTTAAAATGGCTTCACCAAAATTTTCCGGTCATTACTTTTGGATAGAGTTAATTTAGCTTTCATCCAAGGTCGGGTTGCCTTACTAATTGCCTGTAATTTGGATTAAATTTGTGATAAATTGACTTTTGTCTACAAATCTAAGGGTTTTGTTGTGATTTATTTATTTGGATACCTTTGCTTACATTTCTGTTAAAACGTAAAAAGGTATTTTAAACTTGGGAATTGAAGTTTAATTACGGTTTTCGGAACATAATTTCTCCGTAATATTAATCAAATAATTTAATCACTGTTTGTTAATTTAAAGATTTTTTTTATATAGTAGTGAGTAATAATGGTACCGAATAACTACCAAAATCAATAAATTTTGAGGTTCTCCTCAAATTGAGAAAAAAATCACGGCTCAATGGAAAAAATTATAGATATGTATTTAGTTCATGAAAATCCCTAGAGTGGTGTTAGTCATTTACTGTCATAAATATTGTTTATATACTTGCATAAAGGTGGTGCAAAACCACTTTTTTTACCCTTTTCTTAGTCTTCTTGTAACTTACCAAAGCTTCATCATTTTTTTTTACCTATATAGTTATCTAACTGCCCCGTTGGTCTCGTGGTCGCAAGCGAGACTGCTGTGCAAGGGGTCCCGGGTTCGATTAAAAGGTCGAGTAAAAAGTGTTATTGGGTTTTTCTATGAAATTCTCAGTAGCAGTTCGGAGTTTGGACATGTGCCCGGTTAATGGCAATAGGCTCGCCCCCTATTACATGGGACCTAAATATACCGGCGAACTGTGGGTGTACATTGGTACACCTCTGCCTAACCCTTCGGGGAATACAGGCGTGATGGTATATTTTTTAAAAGTTTTTTTATAGTTATCTAATTCTGCTGTTTAACCGCAATCTCATATCTCTTAACCAATGTCAAAAATGGAGAAGTATAAGTATTTTTGACAAATGAGACTGAGATAAGAATGCAAACATTCCAAGTGTTACTAGACTGCCCCCCTTACCCCCCGACAAAGTATCTACGATATTTATTTTCCATCCTTCATATCAATCTCTTTCCTTGTGTTTACATGCCAAGTTTTTGCCATACCATACTCCCAAATGGACCTACATCTTTCAATGTAATACTGCCGTCACCTCCATCAAACCTGTCCCGAATCATACACACGACAGTTATTCTATTACGGCTGAGACAAACAACGACTATTTCAGACTAAAAATCTGCCAAGAAGGGTGGCACATGAAGGGTTCCGTACCATCGTACGATATTAAGATCGAACAAAAAACGTCGAAATAAACATATCATTATCTTGTACTAGCCATATACCCCGCGGTGTCAAAGACGTTTGGTAACGTCCTTAGTGACTGCTCCGCTCTCACGAGTTGTAGCGTGATGTTACATACGTAAATACCTTCCTCTTGAATCACTATAATTATCTATTGATGAAAACTGCATTAAAATCTCTTGCGAAGTTTTAGAGATCAAGGCGACTTTATTTTATACTATGTAGAAAAGAGATAGGCCTCCTTTAATATTTAACTTTATATTATTTTCACTATTTGTTGTTATAGTAGCCATAGAAATACTCACTCTATAAAAACTGAAATGTCTACCTGTAACCGTTCATGAGAGTTCAATAAAGAATTTAAACTTGAGAAATAACTCGCTGACAGATAAATAGACTGATACAGGCGGCTTAGTATATAGGGTTTTGTTGGCACCCTTCAGGAATCCTAAAAAGTATTCGTCCAAAAAACACGAGCAACACTAGTGACTCCCGTATCAGTGTAACAAAAGAAAGATACGTATAAAAATCCACAAAAGATAAAAGAAAAGACGTTTCTTTCTTTCAATATGTCGGAAAATCAAAGAGCAAAGAGGCCGTGTGTTCGGTTTTCCTGTGCATGGTAAAAAAGTTCTTACGTTGAACATATTTTTCGGTATTTATGGAGGTAACATTATGGGAATATTTTGGACATTAAACTGCCCCGTTGGTCTCGTGGTCGCAAGTGCGACTGCTGTGCAAGGGGTCCCGGGTTCGATTCCCAGGTCGAGCAAAAAGTGTTATTGGGTTTTTCTATGAAATTCTCAGTAGCAGCTCGGAGTTTGGAGTTGTGCCTGGTTAATGGCAATAGGCTCGCCCCCTATTGCATGGGACCTAAATATGTCGGCGAACTGTGGGTGTGCATTGGTACCCCTCTGCCTAACCCATTAGAGAATATCGGCGTGATGGTATGTGGTATTCTTGTAAATCTGTATTTCAATGAACCTATGCATGGTCATAACTCCAAAATTAATTTTTGTAATTGTTTCATAATTTTTAATTAATATTCTCTTCCGAGAACAAATGATCATAATCATGATTCATGAAGCTCGAACAGCTTCTATGTCGGACGATGATTAAATTTTAATATCGCACCCGTTTTTAATTGCTAAAGTTTTTACTGTTGTAATTTGGACTTTGAATTTTTATAACCCTGTTCCTGATTAATTTTGACATGGTGCAATTTGTTCCATGGATTTTAGAATATTTGATTTTAGATTGAAATAATTAACAAATTTGATACTTCGGGAAGAAGAATGAGAGGGAGTTTTTAAACTGAAAATGTTTCTTTTTTACTTTATCGCGATTGATGACAGGCAATTACACACACACATACCACACATACCATCACACCTGTTTTTCCCGAAGGGTTAGGCAGAGGTGTACCAATGTACACTCACAGTTCGACAGGCAATTACAGCGAGTTATATTTATTAGGTATACTTATCGCTTTTAAACATGTTAGAAAAAGGGTAATAGTCAGTTGATAAAGCTGTCTGTACATGAGTTATCAACGTTTCAGACTAGAAGGCCAACTCAACTAATTAAAAACGTTTAAGACCGAATTGCATTCTTATCTAAAATGTATGAAAATTAGAGATTTGTTCGACAGATTGAGACTGGGATTACATTGCGATCGTTACTAAATGTTTTAGTAGAATTGCCCTCCTGGTATAATAATTCTGTCGGTACGGTTGCCGCAGTGGCTGAGCGACTTTTGAGTGGTTCGATACCCGCACAGAACAAATGTTGGTATAGCCTACAGATAGGCACTTGTTCCAGGTCTGGTTGTTTGTGTATGTGAGTTTATATTATGTTTGTAAATGCACCCATTATACAGGAGAAATACAATGTATCTTTTTAAAAATAGAATTGGCAAAGTTCTTGTTGTTGCTTCTATATTCGGATTTATGCGAAATGCGGATTCGAATCTAGTTATATTGAATTTAAAGTCGAAAATATCGTGTACACCAGCCGCTATCCACAAAAACTTCTGTCGATTTCATGTTTATATACATATTCATTAATTTGCATACCATAATGTGTATAATAAAAGACTTAAAGCTAAAGTACAGTTATGTACCCTGTCGGGGGTATTCATGATTGAAAAATAAAAATTTTAAAAATACAGATACATACAAACCTACCTTCACGCCTGTATTCCTCGAAGGGTTAGGCAGAGGTGTACCAATGTACACCCACAGTTCGCCGGTATATTTAGGTCCCATGAAATAAGAGGGCGAGCCTATTGCCATTAACCGGGCACAAATCCTAACTCCGAGCTACTACTGAAAATTTCATAGAAAAACTTTTGGCTCGACCTGGGAATCGAACCCAAGACCTCTAGCGTAGCAGTCGTGCTTAGGACCATTAGGCTAATGAGGCAGTTAAAAAATAACACTTCTTTTAATTTGTGTGAACTTCTAAATTATGTTAGTAATCCGTACTAATATTATAAATGCGAAAGTAACTCTGTCTGTCTGCCTGTCTCTTCTTCACGCCTAAACCACTAAACCGATTTCAATGAAATTTGGTACAGATATAGTGTGGGACCCGAGAAAGGACATAGGATAGTTTTCATCCCGGAAATCCCCCGGGAACGGGAACTATTAATCCACGCGGACGAAGTCGCGGGCAAAAGGTAGTAATTCATATTTGTCAGTTTGGCCCCACAAACTATAAATACCGAGTATAATATCAAAATTGAAGTCGAGCGACCGTCTGCGGCCACTGAAAGCGCGATCGATCGACTTTGCTATTTTTATTTTCAAACATGAGAAAATTGAAACCGTATTAGAGCGAAAACAAGCTAAGTGCTTTTGAAGTTACTTGGTTATTGTCCGTTATCGGTTTTGAAGCCGCTCGACGATTTTTAATTGGTTTTTGAAATTTTTATGTTGAAGTTTGTCGTTTTGTTTTAGAGAACAGGGAGAGTTTTCTTGGAAATAATGTTTATTTGGATGTACTTTGGGATGTTGTTACTTGTATAGTACAAATAATTGAGGTTGATGAAAGTTTTATAATATTAACGATGATTCCTTCCTAAAGGTTTTTTCTTATTAAGGTTTTTTATTATTATAGTATTAACTCAGGATTTTCTGCGGGTTGTTCGAGAGAGATACCGCGCCCCCGGAACGCCAAGGCCACATGAAGGAACATAGACGGGTTTTAGTCAGAAAAAGTCTGACACTCCCTCCCGCCCCGCCCAGGGCGGGGGAAGTTATTTGATGATTTCCAGTCTTAAAAAAAAAACAGTATTTTAGGTGCTCAAAATAAGTTCTAAGGCTATACATAGCAGAGTTTCTCAAAAAAATTTTGTGACTAGAAATATATAATAATATAACTAGATATTCATAACAGATAGGCTATAGCCTGAAATTCTAGCCTTGATCTAGCTAGCTTCCAGACAAAATGTTTACATTATGTCCTTGAATTGTACACGTGTTGCAGAGTAGTCGAACTGTTATCATAGGTAGGTGCCATATATGATTATATTTAAGACTAGCTGTGCCCCGCGGTTTCACCCGCATTACGTTAGGTTTTTGGTTACTGATCCGTTCCCGTGGCTCGTAACGCGATGTTATGTAGCCTATAATCTGTTATTCTGAGGTATAAGCTACGGGTATGTCTCGCAGAGTCATTATTTTACCGCGAAGGTATTTTAAAACTGTGATATCTCCTAAGATATTCATTGAAATTAAATGATGTTAAGGGCCATTTTGTTCAAAATTAAACACTTGTGATGAATAACGTATTTATGTTGATAAGGATTAATACTGTGTTCATAAAAACACCTTCGCAAATAATGCATTATTTTAAAATAAATTTTCTGGACATAAAAATGGCTATAGTGAGTCAACCTTAAAAGTTAGGCATAGACTTTTTTTAGTATTATTTAAGAGGAACAATTCTCTCATACATTATTTTCAAGTAACTTTAACCGTTTACGCAGCGCACGCAACGAAAGCCCTCAAAACGTTTTCCCGTTCCCCCGTTTTTGCCACATTTTCACTGATTGCTCCGCTCCAATTGGTCGTAGCGTGATGTTATATAGCCTATAACCTTCCTCGATAAATGGGCTATCCAACACATTTTTTTTTCAAATCAGACCAGTAGTTCCTGAGATTAGCGCGAACAAACAAACAAACAAACAAACTCTTTAGCTTTATAATATTAGTATAGATTCGACTAATAGCTGTAGGTAAAGAAGCATAGGTAGGTAATAATTATATTAAACAATACTAGCTTTTGCCGGCAACTTCGTTCGCGTGATAGTTAAGCCTATCATAAAACATAGCCTATGGCATACGAGAACAAAGTAGTTTTCATTTTCTTCTTAGCGTTTCGATGAAAGCTATAATAATACGAGATAATATTGTTGCGACCCAGAATTTGGCCACTTCGTTTTCTATCTGTGACGGAATTTTTATAATCGGACCAGAACTACCAGTGCTTGATTTTAAACGAAAAACAAACACACTTTCCCTCTTTATAATATTAATAAAAACTAGTAAAGATGATGATAATATAGTTACGAAAAGAAAACATCGAAACATATACAGAATCCAGTATAACCTTATTTTTATAGGTTTTTCTTTTATTCATATACCTACAAATAAACACTAAATTTTATTTTCTTTTCCAGCAACCTAACACTTACTACACACAAAGATGACTAGGCACTAGGTGGTAAGAAAACTCCGAGCCAATCACGAGCGCCCCCTGAAGGCTCGCCAAATCGTATGCAAATAGCAAACAAAATGTGCACGCAATTTCGATTCAAGCTGGTACTGCTCACCCCACAACCGTTAACCATTCCCCGTGAACACAATAAACATAATTCTCCGAAATCTTCAGTTTCTCCGCCTTTCACAATAAAGAAAAACGGAGAAAACCGGTTTTCTACCAATTTCTGTACAATAGTCAGATTCTAAGTGGATATCAAAATAAAACGAAAATGTTTTGATACGTGGTATTGTGTTGTATTGTAACAATATGAAGGTATCTATTTGAAAAAAGAAGAAAGTATCGGCCTAGTGAAAATCGGATTTGTAGATGAAGGGTTCCACTGTGCAATATTTAACAGTAGCTTTATTACAATTATGTTGTTATAGCGGCCATAGTAACACATAATCTAAATCCATTACGGGTCATGTCTTACAGACAGTCGGACAACGATGTCTTAGTAATAAGGTCCTGTTTAGCACCCTTTGGGTACGCAACCCAAAACGCTTGCTAAAGGCGGGTTGGCGATTTTAGAATTAAAAATGTGGCGACTAGAGCGTTTCCTTACGATGTTTTCCGTCACCGATGTCAGTGATTCAAAACACTGAACACACAAGACAAACTTAGGAAGTACCTACATAAGAAACAGAAAAGTCACATAGGTACTTGCTTGTGTCTGGGTCTGAACCCACAACCTCGTGCATGAGAAAACACGCCTTAACCTCATAACCATCACGACAACGACAAACGTCAGCAAATTCAAATTAAGAAACTGAACAAACTATTTAAAAAGAAGACACCGTTGCAAAAATAAATTCATATCCAAGAGTGTCAGTGTGACCTGAGCAAAGTTTGTCCGCAAACTGTCGACTCGACCACTTCGCAGGTAAGCAACGAGTACTAATATTTTACAATGTTAACTTACTGAGAAGTGCTACATTTGTTTGAACATTCTAGATCTGTTTTTAAAGGAATGGAGCTGCAAATTTTAAAATCGAATTTTACTTTTGTAGAGTAATTTTTTTTACTGCTCGTTAGCCTAGTGGTCCTAAGCGCGAATACTACGCTAGAGGTCTTGGGTTCGATTATCGAGTCGAGCAAAAAGTGTTATTGACTTTTTCTATGAAATTCTCAGTAGCAGCTCGGAGTTAGGATTTGTGCCTGGTTAATGGCAATAGGCTCGCCCCCTATTACATGGGACCTAAACATACCGGAAAACTGTGGGTGTACTTTGGTACATCTCTGCCTAACCCTTCGGGGAATACAGGCGTGGTGGTGTGTACTCTAGATCTGTTTTAAAGGGAATGGAGCTGCAGATATTAAAATCGTTTACTTTTGTAATGTTATATTTTTTTATACCAACTGTGTTTCAAGTAGTCACAGATACTAGTGTGGAATATTGATATGTTTCGTCGCAATATTTGTGTATTTTAGCTTAATTACGTCAATTTTTCAATACATTCTAATGATTTTCCCATTGCAAGGCAAATGCCTGTTTTCATCCAAAAAGGGCACAGCATTAATAACGACGATTATTCAAGGCAGATTAGCGATTTCAGGTATCGAATCATATTTTGAAGAAAATTGCCATCTGCACATAAACAGTCGCAGGAACACAACATAATAATAGTATTATTCTAACTGTTATTTTGATATCTCAATGAAATTCCGGATCCCGGAATATATAAAATTACTAACACTGGGTTTAAGACAAAGGCATACAATTACATGAACAGTTCTTTTGGACTTAGGTAGGATACCTATTAGACCTTAGACCCTAGTAATTTGGAAAGATTATAGAACCTTTCATTTTAATTAAAATTCTACACCCTCATATCTTTATAGCCTAGATCAGGGGTGGCGAACCAATGACACGCAAGCCAGTGGTGGCACACGACCAAATAATTCGGGCACGACAAATGCGTTTGTGAGGATGAATTAATGGATGGATGGATGTATGTGTGGAGGGATGGATGAATGGATGGATAGATGAATGGATGCTTGTTAGTCTTTCACGCTGAAACGGCTGAACGGATCATGAGAAATTTGGCATACTTGCAGACATTGATTTAGGTTAACACATTGGTTAATTTTTATGTTCCTGTTTTTGTGTTCAAGTGAAATAATTTTAGCCTGCCTCATAGACATAGACTGAGATAGATTAGTAGTGTGAAACACATTTCTATTGTAACTGATCGAATCTAATTTGGAGCAGCAGAAATCACACAAATCTTTTCGTTTATCTATAGGTACCTACTATTATTTTGATGACACGGTAGTCGCGGGTTTGATTCCCGCTCATTGCAAATATTTGTGTGGCCTACAGATATTTGTTCCGGGTCTGGCCATTAAGTAAGTTCACAAAACAGAAGAAATTCCATTGTGTAAAGTGTTATAAGAAGTAAACAATAAGATTGTTGTACTTTCGTGTTGCAAATAAAGACTTTAAAGTTAATAGCATTTAGTTGCATTTTTCTCCTTTCAATCGCTTTGACTTTAATTGGATACTCTTACCACCCGTTCAGACATGAGTTTCTACATTATTTGCTCAGTCGAAACCGCACGGAAACCGCGCGTTTGCTCTCGGTTTCCGTCGTGACGTCACAAGCGATGGCGGTTGAAGATTATGATGTACAGTCAACAAAGCTATTTGCTTTACAGGCAGCTTACTTGCGATTACTTTTAAACAATGTTGTGAGTGTGCTGAGCAGTCAATTCTTTTAAATAAACGTCTTATGTGTGTCATAAGATTAATAGTAGTTACGCATACAATTAAAATGAATATTAGCAGTGTAGTAGAAAATACGAATAATTTTGCCCGTATACCAAATAGTTTTTTCGATTGTACATTCGAAAACTGAAAAGGGTTGGCAATTTTGAAATAAATTCCATTTCCAACTATAGCGGGCACATGTTACCTTTGTGAAAGGTAATTTCCTATATTGACACAATTTTTTTTCTAGACATGATCAAAAATATTACTTTATATCTTTTGGCCGTAACTTCATCATAATTATTATCCCACGGGAGCCGAACATTTTTTCGGGATGAAAAGTGTCCTATGTGTTAATCCACACTAATGTCTATCTCAGTGCCAAATTTCATCTAGACTTGTTTAGTCGTTTATGCGTGAAAGAGTAACGAACATACATCCATCCATCCTCACAAACATTCCCATTGAATATTAACCGCCGTTTTTTGCCAGAGGTCGTGGGTTCGATTCCCACCCAGGACAAACGTTGTGTGATGAGCATGATTGTTTGTTCTGTGTCTGGGTGTGATTTATCTATAATATGTATGTATTTATAAACTATATAAGTATGAATATCAGTTGTCTGGTTACCATAACACAAGCTCTGCTTAGCTTGGGATCAGATAGCCGTGTGTGAGTTGTCCCAAGATATTTATTTATTTATTTTATTTTATTTATTTTATTAGTAGGACAGTTAGATTATACTTTATTATTATACAATAGAATTTCTTATAGTTGCGTTGCGTGTCTCTTGTTCGATTCTTTTTGTTGATATATTTTATTGTATGCGGAATAAATTACTTTCCTTACCTTTTTATTCTTTTTTCATTTACATAGAAAAATCTAATGACACTTTGCTCGTCCTGGGAATCGAACCCAAGACCTCTAGCGCAGCGGTTGCGCTTAAAAGGCTAACGAGGCATGAACCAACTGATAGTCGGCCTTCTACCAATCAAAAATATCCATATTACCATCAATTTTCCTTGTTGCAAGTAAAATGTGGTTTAATATATTAACTGTCAAACATCAATTCTCTTTGAAGCCATGGGACGCAAAGTGCGTGTAGTTAGTGGCAATTATTGAACCATATGAAGTGCTAACCACGCTTGACCACCCGCCTTTGAGATGGTAATGGAACCGGCCAGTGGGTCAGAATTAATTATATGGGGTAATTAGTATGATTGGTGTTTATGTTATGCTTACTTTGAACAAAAAAATAAGATTTTTTAATTGTTTTAAATAATTTGTTTCAAATTGTATGTATGTTTCAATTGTGTGTATGCATAAAAATGGATTACCCATTTGTATTTGTTTTATTACGTATAAAGCTGGAAAAAGCTTTTTGTATATGATAGCCAAATTCATGAGGAATAATATAGGCTATATAACATCACGCTATGACACACGGGAGCGAAGTAGTAACCAAAAAAATGTAACACGGGTCAAACCGTGGGGCTAGTCAACACCTAATAGAGTTTTAAAAGGTACATTATGTAGTTTTTAAGAGTAATCGTTAAATGCTGAACCAAAACAATTTTATTAAACATATATCCGAGTAAATACAAAAAAAAAATAGAAAAGAAAATGTGCTTTTCTGATTTCCATTAACGACAAACACAGCTTTATATCATTCATAAAATATTCAAACTTCGAAACTCCCCAAGGAAAAACAAACAAAATTCAAATTACAACTGTTGAGTACAAATGTCAAATCATTTCTAAGACTTCGAAACGTCAAAAGAGATGGCTGGCTGGAGAAATTAGAAAATTGAAGGAATGTTTTCAACAGTCCGAATAAAAAAAAAAGTTAAGATGGGAAAAAAAGGCTAACTGGAAAAATTTCAATAGCTGATGTTAAAGATTACGTAAGCCCATTGTGTGGATTGTCCCGAAGGATTTATTCAAGTTTAATATGTAAGGAGTGATGCTGGATAGAAAAAATCCCTTTAAAAAAATAAAAGAGTAAAATAAAAGAGTAAAAACAAAAGAATAAAAGAGTTGTTAGAATTTGCGCTGTTTAGATATGAGAGTAGGGAGATAAGGAAAAAGGTTCGAATCCAACATAATGTCTTCTAGGTATAAACTAAAAATGTCGTGATGGCACAGTGGTTATGCATGATATTGTGGGTTCGATACCGGTTATTAATACGTTTTTAAAAGAGTATATGGAGTTTCTTGCTCGTTTTTCTTCATATTAAACTACTTTTGGAATGGGCAACTAGATTCACTATTTTTAGTTAATTGACGGAATTAGCTGTAATTTTGCACGTTTTTATCTAGCTAACACACATAAACATACCATCACGCCTGTATTGCCCGAAAGGTTAGGCAGAGGTGTACCAATGTAAACCCACAGTTCGCCAGTATATTTTAGGTCCCATGGTCTAGCATTTTGTGTTTCCATGGAACATAATTAACTTACCTTTATCGCAAACTAAGTCGTGGGTGGAAGCTAGGCTTGTAATAATACCTAGACATAACAAATACGCTTAGTTACTAAATATACGTGCTAAGTAACATTTATTTATGCCAGACCTAGTTTTTCCGTAATGCTGCCCATGTATCGTTGGCCTATCATCCATCAAGGTTTCCGGCGGCCGGTAATTGGGTTGTCGGCTAGCTATACTTTGGCTACCTACTGATCTACTTGATCACAGCTAATATTAACTTTATTTTTCATATACAATTTATTTATTCACTGCCTCGGTAGCCTAGTGGTTCTAAGCACGACTGCTGCGCTAGAGGTCCTGGGTTCGGTTCCCAGGTCTAGCAAAAAGTGTTATTGGGTTTTTCTATGAAATTCTCAGTAGCAGCTCGGAGTTTGGATTTGTGCCCGGTTTATGGCAATAGGCTCGCCCCCTATTACATGGGACCTAAATATACCGGTGAACTGTGGGTGTACATTGGTACACCTCTGCCTATCCCTTCGGGGATTACAGGCGTGATGGTATATTATTATTGTCCTACTGTTGGGCGAAGGCCTCATCGTCATCATCATATCAGCCGCAGGACGTCCACCGCTGGACATAGGCCTCCCCCATAAATTTTCTAAAAGACTGGTTGGAGGCAGCCTGCGTCCATCGTCTTCCTGCAGTCTTAACCACGTCGTCCGACGTTGTGCAAACGAGAGTTAAAGTAATTAATTTAAGTATCGAGATATTGTGGCAGAGCAATGCCTAATTATTCAAATCCATCGCTGTTGGTTATAAATAAGACGAAAAATCTCAATAGAAAATAAGCAGCACAAATCTCTTTATTTTAATAAAAAACTCACTATGCACAGAACGACTTTAAATAAGTAAAAATCCGAGTGCCTTTTGTAGGAAGCATTTTGTGAATGTAGCTGAAACAAGCGGCGGGGAAGACGGGTAGTACAGTCGGCGACGCGTTGCTTTAAATTATGTTTAGTATTTATTTATGAAACACGTAAAATTTATCTGAGATTTTGTTTTGTTGAAGTCAAAAACTGTGTGTGAATTAAGAGTTCTTTTTTGTTCTGGAAGATGAAATCAATACCTATTTTATTACAATAAAATCAGTAGTCGCATATTTGAAAAGTATTGTTTAGAAAATTCCGCAGAAAATGTTGAAAATGTTGATGACTTTGTACCCGTGTCAAGCCGTTGGTCGCTAGTAATTTATTAATAGCTTAAAGTTAAATTTTAGGCTCACGTGTCAAATATAATTTGTTATGTTATTTAGACTGTATTAAATCTTTTGCATCTGTAGACTTTATAATTATGTAAATACTGGTTAGACAAAATTTTATGAGTCAATCGACATGAAAAGAAGAAGATGAATTATGTAAAAGTATAATTTATTTCGATATAGTAAATGTGAAGCTAGAAAATTGTTCCTAAAAACACGTCACGGAATGTAGTAACTTACTTTTTATTGTTAAGTATAAATCATCTAGATTTGAATCTAGAGATTGTAAAAAAAAAACTTCATGGCACTCCTCTGTGTACCACGAATAAAAGAAGAATAATCGACGCATACAAAAAACAAGTGCACTAGTACAAACAAAATTAAGACATTCTAACACAATTCACCAGCACTTTCATTATATTTCTGTTAAAACAACTCATTTTACACAACAAAACATTGTAACAAAACATCGCATCGAATTAAAACAATGTTTCCGCCTAATTTAAAAATGTTCCGACAATATTGCTCCCAAGTGTACAGCCAGTATGTTTCTCATAAGAAATTCTTTTTGATTTATTCTACTAGATGGAACAAAGGAACAGCGTACACTGCCTGTCAAAATAATGGACCCAGTTTTTTTTTTCCACAGATAATGTTGTTGTTATCTACAAGATAAGTTGAGATAAATATAAAAGTCCGCGTTTTATGTTTTTAGGATGCGGTGGGAAAGGTTAATGACCTTAGGAAGTTTAATGACCTCGGGCGTGGTTGTATCAAGTTGTTATTATTTGTTTTTGTTTTGGTATTAGTTCGGATGGCTATGCGATTCTAGCTCTTATTTCTGAGAAACTGTTTTCTGGTGTAAATCTTGCCCTAGCACTAGGATTTTTTTCCTGTATCGTGGGTGAGTTTCCAAGCATATAGACTAACAGCCGGACCTAGAACTATTTGAAGGTCTTACAAATAATTGTTCTGTGAATCGAACCCGCTACACGTAGCACTGCAGTGAATCACTCAGGTTAACTATATACCCCGATGTGTCACTAACTTTCAGTTACTTCTTTGGTTACTGCTCCGCTTCCGTTGGTCGTAGCGTGATGTTCTATAACTAACTTTCCCCTTGACCCTTCACCCTATTTATTGATAAAAACCGCATTAAAATCGGTTTCGGAGTATAAAAGATTTGAGCGTACAGTCGAAGGGAAGCGACATTGTTTTATTTAATCTAATATTTTAAGTTTGGGAGGTTGTAGGGGGTAATCTCTGGATTTTATGGACCGATTTTGAAAACTATTTTACCCATAGAAAACCACGTTATTTATGAGTATCATAGGATAAATAAACATCACGACGCATTGGAGCGGAGCAGTATCCAAAGACATTCCTTAACACGGGTGAAAATATCTTCACGGACGAAGTCGCGGGGAGTAGCTAGTACTGTGTAAAGATGAACACTATGACTAAGAGGCTTGACATATTTAAACCCTGGTTTCCAAAGACAATAAACTAACAGCTTTAAAACATTTCAGTTCACTTGAACTATCTTCATAAGTTCGCCGACACCCTATAGTATCCTTTACAATGAACTTCGTACTCTGCTTATCCCTCTTTCATACCAGGCTGAAACAATGGGACCTCAGGACTGTAGGGCCCTTACACGGGAGTATGAGTGAATACTTCATTGTTACGAACGCGCCTCTTCCTTCCCTCTCTTGTAAAGCATCTTCGTATATCTCCGTCCTTCTCTGCCACGCCTATTACGTGGTCTTTTGTTTGGGATACGTAGTTTTAATGTTTAATTATGTGTTTACTTTTCTGCTGATACTGTGTGGGTTGGAGCGTGAAGATATGATTGATGGGGTTTGGTGTTGATGATTTATTGATGGTATTTTGGAGTGCGTTATGATTGGCTGAAGTTCACTTGACTGAATAAACGTTTGACCTAATGAACGATTGCCCGAAGAAATAGGTAATTTACAAATGAGGCGATCTTTTTTTTGTCGTCATGTTTGATGCAGTTTTTAGCAATTGGCTGCTGTTCTGCGTTTTTCTGGTTTGTAACTAGAATGGAATAAATATTTGTATGATCTACATAAAGTTGTGTCTTGTGTGGTTGTAAGTGTATGTAAGTTTATAATATATGTTTGTAAACGTACCTACAATACGGAAGAAATTACTAGTGAACGTAATTGAATTAACAAGTGAAAAAATTCCAATGTAATCAAAAAACAAAGGTCACTTAGAGGTGAAGTCGGACCTATTTATATTGTTAACTTTAATTTACTGTTCTCAAGTAAGTGACATTTGTTATGTTTTATTGAGAATAAAGTTTCTTTAAACCTAAGACTTTAAATTTTGTTTTAATAATATTCTAATATGAATTTTATTAAATAATTACTTCTAAGACTTGGCTCTGAAATCTAAATTGGCTTTGAAACTCTAATAATAGAATAAAATAGAATAATTTGTGTTTAGTAAGAAAACCGGGAATGTAACAAGGTTTATTCAAATATTTGTTTGAAAATAAGGACAAATTATATTATTTTCCTTATTGTAACGGCTGATTGAAGGCATTTTACCGACAAAAAAATGAATATTCTGTATTTGAACTGTATGTATTTTTATTTGTTATAACAATGAACAAAAATATTTTGTGATTTGTTCCCGGTTAATGGCAATAGGCTCGCCCCCTATACGAGTAACATGGAACTTAAAAACATACCGGCGAACTGTGAGTACACCTCTGACTAACCCTTCGGGGAATAAAGGCGTGATGGTATATATGTAAGTATGAACAGACATAGAAGATTATACAGCACGTTTGGAAAATGGATTGACACTCAAATATGAACAATGTTGTCTTTTCATTACGTAATCATTACTAACTACTAATCAGTCTTCTGAACACCATAATAGACAGCGTGGAGTGTCCTATAGTGCGGCACTGGAATAAGGTACACAGCTCAGGGTGTGTCCTTTTTAATGTAAGGTAGTTATAAGTTGTTAACATAGTTTTTAAGTCGTACTAACAATTTTATATGGAACTAGCTTTTCCCGCGGCTTCGCTCGCGTTAAGAAGTATTATTATTAATTAGGTATTTAAGCGCACGTCTTCATCATAGTAGCTCCATCTTTAATTCAGTTCAATCAGTCAAAAATCTAAGAAGATTTATACAAACTTTCATCCCCTATTTTATCCCCTTGGGGTAGAATTGATCAAAATCCTTTCTTAGCGGATGCTTACGTCATAACATCTACCTGCATGCCAAATTTCAGCCCGATCCGTCCAGTGGTTTGGGCTGTGCGTTGATAGATCACTATATCAGTCAGTCAGTCAGTCACCTTTGAGTAATATATATTTAAGATTATGTTCTGAAATAAATGAAATAAAAATAATAATTACGTACCCTATATAGTGTCATCAATTATCTTTCATGAATTGTTACTGATTAGCTTCTACCAGCGATATCGTTCACGTGGATGTCAAGTATACCATTAAAAATATGTTATGTCACTCGTCAATTGTGTAACTTTTTATCAGTCAAAGAATTTTTGTAATCAGACTTCCAGAGATTTTAACCAGACTTTTTATAACAGAACAGGTGAGCAGGTATAGATATAGATTAAACTATTACAATTAGGTTTCATGTGGCTTAATCAATGCCTTTTTTTTTCTTTCTTTTTTTTTTTAATAGACGGGAAATCATCAAATAACTTTCCCCGCCCTGGGCGGGGCGGGAGGGAGTGTCAGACTTTTACTGACTAAAACCCGTCTATGTTCCTTTCATGTGCCCTTTGCGTTCCGGGGGCGCGGTATCTCTTTCGAACAACCCGCAGCCCCGGCAGGCATCGGCCCTCAGTGGCCCCATCCAAGTTTGCTGACATCTCTTTGAGGCGCGCGTGGAACACGAACGCGCCGTCGTCGACACGGTCTGTCGCTAGTGAACGTACGGACGGTGAGCTACCCATTGCTCGCCGTCCACAGACACGCGTCTACGGTGGCCGGGAGTCGTCTCGCGGCTCCCGACGCCCGGAGCGTCTACCGCGGCGGCCGCTGGGACGGGGGATTGTCCTCTCCCTCTCCCGTCCCGCCGCCTCCTTCTCTAGCATTACAGCTTCTTAATCAATGCCTGTACCTACAGTACCTACTTATGTGAGATTTTTCTTGTAATCAAATTTTGTTTTTTGACTTGCCAAGTTGAAACTTAAAGTTCTTCAGCTAATGAGTACGACCAAGTTTCTATAAGCGCCAAGAATTCTGGCGGTAGCCCAAAACGATAGCTTTATCAAGGGGACAAGATTGAAAACTCTTTGCTAAAGAAATTAAGCTTCGGGGCACTAGGAAATGGCACAGAATTGTACTAGTTAGACAATTTGCAAGTACTTTTAAACAAATAAATAATGTTGCTTTGGGCAAGTACCTACGTGACTTTTCTATTTCATCCTACTTTCCAAGTTTATCTTGGACTAGCTGTTCCCCGCGGTTTCACCCTCGCTGCTCAGCACCTGTTAGTCGTAGCGTGATGTTACATAGCCTATAGCCTTCCTCAAGAAATGGACTATCCAACACTAAAAGAATTTTCCAATTCCAACCAGTAGTCCCTGAGATTAGCGCGTTCAAAATAAACAAACTCTTAGCTTTATAATATTAGTATAGAAGTATAGATATCACTGACATCAGTGAAGGAACACATCGTGAGGGAACTTGGTCTTATAATTAATTAATGTAGAAAGTCTGAAATCATCAAACCGCCTTGAGGAAGCGTAGTGATCAATGCAATATGTATGAGAAGAGGCGTACAATACATACGCGTGAGACAATAAATAGACTGATATTATCAATTATTGTCTACTCCAATAAAATTATAAAGCTGGGCTTAGAATTAAGTACTCGACGACGTCATTGACGATACGGTTCGCACAGTGGTAGAGAGATTGGCTACTGCGCTGCGAGACGTGGGTTTGATACCTGCGCGGAAAAAATATTTGTATACCTTACAGAAAGTTGTTCCGGGTCTGTCTGTTTGTGTATATGAGTTTATATGTTTGTAAACGCACCCACGATACCGAAGAAATACCTAGGAAAACCTTTAAAAAAGAAAACAAATTGATATTCCCAAATCTAAAGCCAAAACGGTAAACAAAACTAAAACCAAGTTGACAACCTACCGCTCGCATCATACATCACCCGAGACTTAGAATTGCTGGAAGCTGTCCAAACCAAAATACATCCTACTGCCCAGTAAATAGAGCTTCATATACATAAATTCAAATTCAATTAAAACTGGCACTTTATACAAGATCCGTTTCCGAGGGGGGATGAGACGCAAAAGTTTTATATTGGCTTAGCCGACTAGCGGTTGTCACGGATGTAGAGATAAATGTGCTAGATGCGAACATTTTTTTGAAGTGAAAACTTTTTTAGCGGCGTTGTGCACTTTTTTTGGAATGGGTAAAAATGTTAAACTCGCGTCAGGACACGTGACCCTGATCGAAAATTCGTAAGCGGCGTTGTGCACTTGTTTTGGAATGGGTAAAAAATGTTAAACTCGTTTATCGTTTACTCGTTTAAGACGTACACAAATATGACAATTGAATTGTCACGTCTTTAGCGTTTTCACTTTTGCCGGCACTCCTGGAGTGCAACCCGTTGTTTTTTTTTTTTATTAATAAAACTTAGCACGCTCTACTTCTTTCTCCTGTTATTATGATATTTATAACTAGCTTGTACCCGCGATTTCGTTCACGTCGAATTTGATATCATTATTATTCTATGAGATCCGTACATTTTTCCAGCATGAAAAGGATCCTATGAGTTAAAAAACTCCATCTATCTATCCCGGAGGGGCCATTTAGGACTGATACCTGCCGGGGCTGCGGGTTGTTCGAAAGAGATACCGCGCCCCCGGAACGCAAAGGGTACATGAAGGAACATGGATGGGTTTTAGTCAGTAAAAGTCTGACACTCCCTCCCGCCCCGCCCTGGGCGGGAAGGAGTAGGACTTGTGAGTAGGACTTTATTATTCGGGGCAAGGAGGTATCACACAAAGAACTTCCAATCTCCGAGCTACTACTTAGAAATTCCATTTTGCTCGACCTCTGACTCGAACCTAAGACCCCCACTGCCCAAAAGTTACACTTGTGACCACGTTACCAACGGAGCAGCTAACGTTATATAAACAATAGTAATTACTAATTTAATGTATGTTTCTTACATATTAAATATCATGAATATCAAAAGCATATTCGAGACCTTTTTCTTAGTATTATAAGAAGAAAAAATAATCAGAACGTTGTTCATTACTGATTATTATGTCTAATTATTATTAATACTGTACAAAATATATTATTTTGCTCATTGTTAGCTTTAGGCCCAGATATTATTGACTTTTGGTCGGTTAGTGTAGCAATAAGTATTGTGTCATGAGTTATTCTGTATTAAAAGTATTATAAAGGTGGAGAGTATGTTTATTTGTGTGTTTGAAACTATAAAATAATAGATAGGTACATCAATTTTTATTTAAACTGTATCCATTATCTTTGATTGGACGTTTTATATTTTTGGATGATTTTTGTCTAAAGAATAAATAATAATATAAAACATCACAAAATATGCCAAATCTTATGTAAAATTTATGTAAAACTACCCTTCTTATTCTTCAGATAAAATATATCGAATGATTAAAACATTAAACTGAAGCGCAACGCAAAGGGCACATGAAGGAACATAGATGGTTTTTAGTCAGTAAAAGTCTGACACTCCCTCCCGCCCCGCCCAGGACGGGGGGGGGTCATTTGATGATTTTACCATCTTAAAAAAAAAAGAAAAAAAAAGCCTTTTTGATGCATTATCGAAAGTAAAAAAAAAACTAAATAAAATGTAAAAAGAAACTAAAAAAATGTCTGTCACTTCCAGTAACTCTATAGAGACAACAGAAAAAAGATTCCCGTGAATAAAAGCAGAGATTTCAGTAATGCCAAGTGGAATACTGGGAACATACTTTTGAGAACTGCTGACTTTTTTTTGTTCTGAAATTTAATGTGACGGCGTTTTTCAGTGCACGGTTTTAAAAGATTATGCTTGTGGTGTATTTGATTTGAAAACACGGTCTGCTTTAAAATGAAATCAGGTTTTTTAAAAACCAGAGTCGCTATTCTCAAGCCGTTGGTCCCGGTTGTCATTCTTAGATCTGTGACAGTCGTGACGGATAGTCAGAAGCCAAGAAGTCTGACAACCAGTCTAACCAAGAAGTATCATGTTACCCAGTTACTGGGTTGTGGAGGTCAGATAGGCAGTCGCTCCATGTAAAATACTGATATTCAGCTGAATCCGGTTAGATTGGAAGCCGACCCCAACGCGGTTGGGAAAAGGCTAAGCAGATGATGATGAGTCGCTATTCCCATCTTTATAAGAAGCTATACCTCAGTTTCGCCCGCGTTAAGATACGTTTTTGATTACTGGTCTAAACATGTAGGTCGTAGCGTGATGTTATATAGCGTATAACCTTGTTCGGTAAACGAGCTATATAACGTAAAAGACACCAGAACGAGAACAATTTCTTCAGCTTTATAATATTAGAGTATTCATAACGATGGCATTCTTATCTCAGTTTCAATCTGTTCAAAATATCTCCTAGTGATCCGCCATTCCCATTACTAAAAACTAAATAACTTATCTCTGTCGAAATTGAATTCAGTTTTCAGAAAAACTGGGTCCATGATAATTATAACTTGAAAGACAATTCCTGTATATCCTGTATATATAGATAAATAAAAAAAACTGGCTTAATGATAGAAACATCTATCATTAAGCCAGTTTTTTTTTATTTCGAACTTTATCCCGATACAGAAAAGTTTTAATACAACAAAAACTGGCTCGATTGTTTAAACCTTCTAAACATGAGCTTCAGTTTACAGTAAGGCCGATTGTATTTTAGATTTTTTGGTTGAGGGATTGACTGTCTGTACATATAGATGTGAAGTAGGTACATTATGTTGGATACATAAATATCTTGCATATATACTAAAAGTAACCATAAAAATGCCTATTCCCATTGCAAGATGAAGGCCTCTTCTCACTCAGATAAGGTACAGGCATTGATCACCGGGCTTGCTCAAGGCGATTTTAGAGTTTTTCTTAATATAAGTCCATATTTCTTCACGATGCTTTCCTTGACGGATGTCAGTGACGTCCAAGGTAAACAGTAGATACATATGAACGAAAAGATCACGGTACTGAGTCCGGGACCTTATACATGATAGCAAGTCTTAACCACTGGGCCACTGGTAATTAATAACCCTTGTTTGCAGTAGTCAAATTAGTTAAGTAGATACCATCTCCAATTTTCCAAAAAACAAAAATAACCTAATTAAAGCAGAAAGTAAATTAAATGGGACCAAGTTTTTGCCCCAGTTCCAAAAATCACAAACTTCTTGCAAAAGTAAGTCAAAATCAGTTACATTCTAGTCTATGGGAGTTGTCCCACTGACGGCAATGAAGCGACTAGCTATCGACCATCTACTCGCTCAAGAAGCAATGTGTAATAATAATGTTCTTCCAAACGAATTTCAGTCACGGAGATCTATCGGAATGATGACTGTCTAAATACGCAGAAGTTAATATAGTGCTCAGGTGAGAGTGCAAACATAGGTGCACCCCCTTCCCTTAATCTCATAGTCCGAGTGGATGGCAATCCGACGCGACCTGAGAGAAATCAGGCGCAGCACCACACCAGATTTTTGCTTGACCTGAGAATTGAACCCAGGACCCCACCGCACTCACCTGTCACGCTTGCGACCATGCGTATCTGTTTATTAGCTCAACTCGCTTATCGCTTATCGTGAGACAGTTGCCTTAATAACTCAAAGTTATTTCGTGTTAGACAAACGAAGTAAAATTAAAAGTAGGCTTCGGAATTTACATAAACATAAACACATTTGCATCAAATATGTTAAAGAACTTCTGTTTGTTTGATATAATAATACATGAGACGTCATAGGTGGAAAAAAAACCACTTAATGATGGCGAAAGTTACATGTGATCATTGGTTTGTTTTGAAACATAATTGGGAATCGTTCAATTTATTCTAAAAAAGAAGTTCAAAAACTAAAATCCGACTACAAAAAATTCACGTTCTAAAAAGTATGAAACAAGAAAACATTCTCATCTGAAAGCCGTAGTCGGGTAAAAAATAAATGTATACAGGAAAATTTTTTAACCAGTGCGTAAATTTTGCCATAATAAACTTCAACACGTTTTATTAAACACGTATATTTTATTTTGATATGTCTTAGTACTAAAAAAAAAAGTTATCGCTTACGAAACATGTATACTTAAAAACCATATTTTATTGTCACTCGGCGCTAGCGCATTCCCCAGCCCCTCACCCCAGCCATGCGCCCGGGGGGCGGCCAAGAGTTGTCATTGATAGTATGGCGAATAGATTATGTCCATGTTTTGCTGATTTCAAACTCGGATAAGGATGAAATTTTTTTTTTTTTTTTTTTAACTAAACTCGGAAATGTGTTCTATTACTGACACTGAACTACCAAAAAAAATTTACGCACTGGTTAAAAACTTATCCTGTATACGTGTGTATGTACGTATGTATGGAGTTTCTTGCCCATTCTTTTATTTTTATTCTTTTCTTGTTTTTCTTTCTAGCTCAATAGTACCTTTAATCGTCTAATTGAAATACATTATTTGACATTGACTTCCTGGTTAAGGAAATATTGAAAGTCAAACGTTTTTTACGTATTTTCACAAGAACAGGTTGTATAAACACAACTAAACATTGAATCCCCCACCCCACGACTCTACAGGTCTAAAGTTTAATAGGATAACCAGATAAAGTCATCCTTTTCATAGAGCCTTTGTGTCGTCTGTGAGCCCCTTGAGTGCAGTTTCAGTGTTGTGTGGTTTCATACATAGGACGCAGACAAGCAGACGATTGGCTTACGTTAATCTGTATAGAGCTATTTACTGGGTTTAACCTTTTGAACGCCACTGTCGTCTATAGCCGACAAATGCTGTTTTTTTGTCGTCTAAAGACGATTGTGGCGTGTTGAACACGTTTTCATACATAAACTTACGCCTTTCCCATGGGGGTAGGCAAAAACCACAGAACGCCACCTGCTACGATCCTTACATACACGTTTTCATTTGTCGGCTATACACGACTATGGCGTTCTAAAGGTTAAAAAGACGCATTATTTACCCGTCGATCAGGTAAACTTCCCGTCTTTGTATAGATTGAGTAAAGTAAAGTTATTGTCACAAAACTAAAACTTTTGCTTGCATTTTTGTTGTTGTTACTTGTTACTACTTTTGGCATGAAAATTAATGTTTATAGTAACGCACGCAGAATATTGTACTTACTACTGCAGCCGGCAGAACAGGGTCGTGGGGGGTATTTAAACTTATTTTACATTGAAAACTTATTTTTGTAAAAATAAAGTGGGATTTCTGAACTGGAGTAAAAGCACGTTGAAACTGCGGTCTTCAGCATCTCCTTAATATTTTTATTATGATTCTTATTGTATTTTCGTTATTATTATTAGCAATCTTCTGGTTCCTAGGTGTGCTGTAGAATAAAAAAAAAACATCGCAATAATATAAAAAAAAATATATACCATCACGCCTGTATTCCCCGAAGGGTTAGACAGAGGTGTATCAATGTACACCCACAGTTCGCTGGTATATTTAGGTCCCATGTAATAGGGGGCGAGCCTATTGCCATTAACCGGGCACAAATCCAAACTCCGAGCTGCTACTGAGAATTTCATAAAAAAACCCAATAACACTTTTTGCTCGACCCGGGAATCGAACCCAGGACCTCTAGCGTAGCAGTCGCGCTCAGGACCACTAGGCCAACGAGGCAGTTTGCAATAATGGGAAGTATTACGTAACTCTCAGCTTCATTAAGTGTATCTCAACACCAGTAACATTTTGACATCACCGTACCGTCTCGCTGCCTCTTGCTCAACTATTCACTAAACAAATTAATCTAGACAAGCGATAAATTAAGTCGCGTTAATATCTTTCAATTTGGACCGTTTGTTGGATTTAAAGCCGATTAATCTTGTTAAGGGGAGTTTAGGAAAGCCTATAATTGGTTCCGACAAGGGGGCCTCCTACCCTAATCTGATTACGATCGAATCGACGCTTTTGCAAAAAAAAAATGTGTAGTTCTTGATTATGTAAGATTAAAATAATGAGAATAATAGGTTTGGTGTAGTAATAAAATAAATACCATCACGATTGTATTCCCCGAAGGGTTTAGGCAGAGGTAGAGGTGTGTGGCTGTACATTGGTACATCTCTGCCTTTGGTGTAGTAAATTAGACAAAATCAAGCTTTAATACCAGTTCCTAAGCATGCATCTAAGAAAGCACGTGTCTCCATGGGTTCTGAGCCTTATCTCTCCCTGGTCATAACGGAATGCCGTTCTATCGGACTGGGGGAATAAAAAAAGATGGATTTCACCTGTATTTGCGCACACGCTTGTGCACTATAATATCTCTTGCGTACTCGGCTAGGATCGAGGGTTAAAAATTCAACCCTTTTCTTGGAGACTTCAATTTTTTGCTGTATTAACTAAAATTCATTATATTTACTACACATATTAAACTTAGGCCCTATCTGTATAATTATGTGGTAGGTCTAGTACCTATTTATTTAATAAATTATATTTTTTTGCAAAAAAATTGTTTGCATGATATAGCTACCTCCATTATTTTTCAGGTACCGTCCGTAACAAAACAGCGTGAGAATAAGCGAGTATTATTTCCACTTTTTTATCTTTCATTTTATGTTTACGACATCTTAAAATTCTTTACGAATACAAATTACCTTTTCCTTTGTTCAAGTGATTTATTCGTATATTTAAAAAACGGAATAATTTAAAAGATTGCTGTACACTTACATTAAATTTTTAGCCTCTGTAATGAACGGCTGTGGGAAAATACGCTTCTTTATTTAAAAAATAAATGGCCGCTAATACACTGAATAATTGCTGGCCACTTATTTTTTTTTAATAAAGAACAATACATTTCTTTTCCTTTTCTTCATGAAGTTTCTAGTGGATGAATTATAATACCTGGCTGCCTGAAATTGTCTTACTGAAATCCGAAGTACTCTTGTCGTAAAAATATAAAATGGCTTTACGTGACATATTAAGATTTATCTTAAATACCTATCTAGCTTACTCATGAAGAAATAAATTTATGATTCGCTAATAATGAACCTGTAGTGTTAGAATTTAAAAATGTCACACAGTAAATGTAGAAAAAATGAGCTGTTAATCCTGTGAGTTTGAGGTGAGTTTTTATCCCACATGACGCTGGAGATAACTTACCTCAGGCCCAATTCACCTAAGTTACTTTAAAATCATAAAAAAGAATCATCATCATCTGCTTAACCTTTTCCCAACTATGTTGGGGTCGTCTTCCAGTCCAATCGGATGCAGCTGAATACTAGTGTTTGACATGGAGCGACTGCCTATTGGACCTTCACAACCCAGTAACTGGGAAACACGGTATCTCTTCGTTAAACTGGTCAGACTTCTTGGTTTCTGACTATCCGTAACGACTGCCAAAGATTTGGTCATAAAAAAGAATATTATGCTTATTAAAAACGCAATCGTACGCTAGGTACGTGAAAACGAATACGTGCTAAATAAACACGCAGACTTGGCAAAATACTCGGAAACTTCGAATTGCAAATGGCGGAATATTAAAACATCGTCACTCATTTCTTTAACATAAAATTGATGTCTTTGAAGTAAATATTAATCTCCGCGATCATTTTCTTGGCCCAAATTGAATTATAACTACCGTTACAGTTTTAAAACATTTCTGATGATTATTCAAAAAGATAATTAATATAAAAGAATATAATTATAATTAACTGCCTCGATAGCCTAATGGTCCTAAGCACGACTGCTATGCTTGGGGTCCTGGGTTCATTTCCCATGTCAAGCAAAAAGTGTTATTGGGTTTTTCTATGAAATTCTCAGTAGCAGCTCGGAGTTTGGATTTGTGCCCGGTTAATGGCAATAGGCTCGCCTCCTATGACATGGGACCTAAACATACCGGCAAACTGTGGGTGTGCATTGGTACACCTCTGCCCAACCCTTCGGAGAATACAGGCGTGATGGTTTGTATAATTAATACTGGCTACTGCCAAATTAGCAATGAAACCAATAGAAACGATATGAGTTTGACCCAATTTATGTTGCATCGTTCTTTCAAAATAATTATTTTCATATCAGCCTATTATTGTCCCACTCCAAGGCTTTTGCCTTGCTTTAAGAGCTTCTCGAACAGAGAAGGCATGAGCATAGATCACGACTCTTGATCAAGATTTATTGGCAATTTCAGACTTATATAATTCCCCGCGGATTACCCGTGTTATATAGCGTATAAAGACATAACGTCTTTGATTACTACTCAGTTCTCGTTAGTAGTAGCGTAATGTTATATAGCGTATAACCTACCTCGATAAACGCGCTATATAAGACAAAATTAATTTTCCAAATAGGTCCAGTAGTTCCTGATATAAGCAAGATCAAACAAAAATTCAAACTCTTCATTTTTATTATATTAAAGTAAGTATACAGGGTGCTTTGAAATTGCTCGTATTCCTCTCGGGAGAAGAAACTATGACTAATTTAGAATGATTTAACCCCTATCACTTGGGGGTCGAAAATCCTCCATTTTGTTTTTATTTTTAGAAAAATCGGAATTTTGATAATTAAAAATTAATAAAAAAAAAACTTCATCACTTATCAGATTTCTTTTTCAATTTATTGCAAGTTTTAACATACAACATTAAATCTAACAGTAAATTATACAGTTTTCAGCTTTAGAGAGGTTGGTCAATTAGTGAGCTATCAGATCATAGAAATTTTTTGGCTAAAAAGTGTTTTTTTTTTTTATTAAATGTTAATTACCAAAATTCGGATTTTTCTAAAAATAAAAACAAAGTAGATTTTCTCGAAAATGGCGGATTTTCGACCCCCAAGTGATAGGGGTTAAATCATTCTAAATTAGTCATAGTTTCTTCTCCCGAGAGGAATACGAGCAATTTCAGATCACCCTGTATAGGTGTTACCCTTAACCAATTGTCATTGTCATCCAAGATAAACTTAGAAAGTACTTACTGATTTGATTGATTTGATTTTCTTTATAACTGCAGCTACTATCAAATACACACAAGAATATCGTAAAATGTAACAACAATACAAAACACACTATAAAAATAAAACCGTCGCGTCGTATGACGAGCTCGTTATTCTGCTCAATCTACATTGACGGTTTCCTTTATGCGCACACCTCCTGAGATCGTACATTTACGTTTATGTATGCAACGTCATGCGCGATTACCGTTACGATCGAAGCGTTGTGTATGAGTTTATGGGAATATGAGTGAGGGATTTTTTTAACAATATTTCTTTAAGAGATTTTCATTTGCTAGGTAGATCTTGTGGCTGAGCGATTGGTGGTTGAACTGCAGGTTGTGGGATCGATTCCCGCACGAAATTAATATTTATATAGCCTATAGGTAAATGTTTTGGGTCTGGGTGTTTGTGTAATGAGGTAATCCTAATCTATCATTGTCATCGTATCATATCAGCCGATTGACGTCTACTGCTGAACATACGTCTCCTCTAAAGATAGCTGCAATGACCGGTCCTGTGCGACCCGCAATCAGCAACTTCTCTCGACCTATATGGTTGTCGGCCCGGCCTTCCAACACTGCGCCTTCGAGTACGTGGTCGCCACTCGAAAGCCTTGCGACCCCAACGACCATCCACTCTACGAGCTATGCACCCTGCTCATTGCCACTCGAATTTCGCAAGTTTGAGAACTGTCAGTCACCTTAGTTCTTCTGCATATACTCTACTATGTAATACGTTTTTTTAAAAAGAGTATGTATGGAGTTTCTTGCCCGTTCTTCTCCATACGAAACTACCTTTTGGAATGGGCAACTAGATTCATTAGTTTTAATTATTTTGACGTTCAAAAGTGCCTTTTAATGGTCTAGTTGAAATAAATGATTTGACTTGACTTTACTATCACACTAGTTACTAAATAAATCAATAGGAAAAAAAATGACCTTGGCTTACTACAAAAAAACACGACTACCTTTAAAAATAAGTATTACCTTTCTACGTATTTTTAACCGACGTCACAACAGTAGGAGGTTATGTATTCCGGGTGTATCTTTTATCAGTCCCCACTTTTCCCAACGACAATAAAATATTATCGCATTTAGCAAACAAAACACTGAATTGAGAAAAATATATAGCACAGAGTTGATAAACAGTTTTTTGTAGATAGTCGGTTAAGTAAATATTATTGTCGTTTTGCGGGTGGGTGATTTATCATCTCTGATATAAAGGGGACACCAAATAAGTGGACCAGTTCAGTGATGAATGTCCTTTGGTAAATATTGGCCGGAAAAAATATGAAAATCTCATTTTAGTTTGGCCGGTATTTTTTTTAGGAATAGGTTTACTGAGTAAGAAAATGTTCATAATCGTATCGGTTCACATAGATTCTAAAACTTAAAAGGTTTTTATACATAATAATATTTTCGGAAACCACTTTTTTTTTCAACTTATCTTTGCCCTCAACTTTGCCTGTGTCGACATTAGATACAGAAACGGGATGCGAATATCAACCTATGTTTTAAGATAAATATCTATACGTATGTATGCCAAATTTTAGCTAATTCAGGTCAGACCTTTAACTGCTATAAAAAAGTGGACATCCATCCATCATACACAAGCGTACTCGTTTATAATAGAAGTAGGAAGCAGAATATTACAATTTTATTTAAAAAAGAAAAAGGATCTAAGTCCGTCATTTAAAAGCCTTATCGTAAGCTTTGAAAACGGCAAAAAATAATCCATCATCTAACTATTTTAGGGCGTATAATACGCCCCCTTTCATTATCTATGAAAATGAGTATAATGTAACTTGTTGAATGGATGACAACTCCGTTTTAACGAGCAGCTATAAGCAGCGCTTTATAGTGCTTTAAAACTTATATGACATTGTTGACAGCATTCCTATTGACATTGTCGGTGGCAATAACTTTCTGTGGCAATAACTTTTAGACCTATCATAACGCGATTTGTTCAATGTTGCCCGCAAAATACAAAATCTCAATTATTTTTTTGTTCATATTTTTCATTGTGAATCGATAAAAACTCAATCTTACATAGATACCATCACGCCTTTATTCCCAGAAGGGTTAGGCAGAGTTGTACCAATATACACCCACAGTTCGCCGATATGTTTCAACTCAATCTTACTTCAATTATAAATGTGAATGTGTGTGAGGATGGTTTGATGGTTGTATGGATGGATGATTTTTACTAAACAAAATTAGCTAAAATTCGGCACACATAATAGACAAAATAAATTGTATGCCGTATTTGTATTCTATAAGGATAATTTAGATGTTCGACTTCATTCTTAAGTATATATATATCTACCATCACGCCTATATTCCCCGAAGGGTTAGGTAGAGGTGTACCAATGCACACCCACAGTTCGCCGGTATATTTGGGTCCCAATAGGGGGCGAGCCTATAGCCATTAACCGGGCACAAATCCAAACTCCATTTCTCTCACACTATTTCTTAAGTACCTACGCAGACAAAATCGCAGGCAGAAACTAGTGGTAACACGATCAAAGCACGCTTTCAAAAAAAATATTTTCCGGAAACTGTTATATTTTCACGAAATATTTTTACTTCCATCAAATACAATCTAATATAAGAGATAAGATTGGGGTAATGGTTACTGGCACTTCTCCTAACTACCAATCTATCATGAAGAAACTTACATCTCGAATAATATTGTCCAATAAAACCCCGCCATAAACACAGTTCATCAAATATTTGTGAGTGCGAACATTTTGGTATATAACTTATATCTTTTCCCCGCGACTTCGTCTAAGAGAATCTCGGTTATCTCAGATCCAGACAAAGTTGCTGATTAAAAAGTAGCCTTTGTCCTTTTTTGGAGTTCCAATTGAACCCGTACGAAATTACATCAAAATTCGCTCAGTAGTTTATGTGTTAAAGTGTAACAAAGTCAAGTCAAAGTCAAAGTCAAATTAATAAAAAAATATTATGTAGATAAAGGAGGATGGCGAGTTTGCAAAATAAAATCTTATAATATATTTTTTTATTTATTGCTCACGAAGTACTACATTTTGTAAGCAAAAAATTCTAACCCCTTCTCATTTCAAACATATTGCACGAACATCTCAAATATCCCCGCAATAAGTCAGCGGAACCACTAAAATGAATTATTATAATATTCCTCGAAAGCCAGCTTAGCACACATCCATCACATTACCAAAGCCGACACACTGCTCTAAATATTCCTTCCACCTCATATTTCGTTGCTCAAAAATCGCTACACATTTTGAAACTACAATTTGAAGAGCATACCCAACATTTGTAGTACAAAATATGGAACCTGCAAATGTCAAGTGTTCCACAAGCTACGAAAGATTCGTAGCAGCGTAGCCTCGTAGCAACGTAGCCTCGTAGCCTCGTAGCAACGTAGCCTCGTAGCAGCGTAGCATTCATTTACAGCGTAGTAATAAATTCGTAGCGGTCTCGTATTTCTTTGACGGTATCTTTGTTGTATAGATAAGTCAGAGTAATTATTATTAAATGTTTCTTTTATGGGGCAAAGTGTTTTATTAGATTTTATCTTTGGTATAATTTAACTGAAAGTGTGGGCTTCCTTTAATGGATAATATTGTAACCATTATTTTTGAGATTTATAGTCAATATAATTACTGGCTATTATGTACAAAATCATTAATAATTTATACATAATTTTCGGTAAAATTAAAAAAAAAACAGTAGCGTGGGCTTCAAATTGATCCCTAAAAATAAACTTAGTAAAAAGAACAAAGCCAAATATATTTTTAAAGAAATATGGCTTAGAACGAAAGTCGAATAAATAAACTGTAATTCAATAAAAATCAAAACACGTTAAAGCAATCCGAGCTCTAACATTATTAAAGCTATAAAAATAAAAATAAACTTATAATATTCTCAGCAAAACATTATTACACAATTCACAGAAGCGTAGCAATCTTTTACCGTAGCCGTAGCAACCTCGTAGCGGCGTAGCCTCGTAGACGTCTCGTAGCAAGTATTAAGTATTTGAGTTATTACGCGCCAAGGTGCAAACTTAGTGATGACGTCATAATATTAACTTTCCGTCTCATATTGCAAAGTTGAGACATCGCGAACGACGAGCAAAGAATTTGCGTACATTAAAAGTTTGTGAGAAAATATTATGTGAAAATAAAAGTTGTGTTTTATGGGCGTTCTTGCGGGAAAATGGTTTTGGAGGAAAATCGAATTTATTTATAAAAATATAGGGGCGGTTTTGATGTCATTAAGCGTATATTTTGATACTGAGCAGATTGTGGGTTTTGAAATATGAACATGTGCATAAAAAGATTTTTCAAAGGTTTCAAGATTACAGTCTTTTTTTCATTATGGCAAAAAAAATAACGTTTTATCGACTAGAGCGGCTTAATTGTACAAGAAGTTAAGGCCCGGTTGCCCTAACCAGGGTTATAATATACAAAGTCCAAGTTAGTTGCTAATACATCCATTATGTATGTGGGAATGGGGCTGAGATCAAGATGTCACTGTTTGAAAATATGTGCCTATAAAAATATCGTCTTTAAATAACTCGTCATTTTTTATCTTTATTTAAAATGTGCTATATATATACACCATCACGCCTGTATTCCCCGAAGGGTTAGACAGAGGTGTACCAATGTACACCCACAGTTCGCCGGTATATTTAAGTCCCATATGTAATAGGGGAAAAAATGTTTTATGTTTTTTTATGTTAGTGGGTGGTAAACAAGCCGATTGTCCACCTGATGTTAAGTGGTAATTGCAGCCTTTAGACATTTGTAATAATAGAGACCTTGCTTTTGCTGCAGAAATAGGTGTAGTGTTAGTTTTCTGGAACCTATTTCACAAAGAGCTATACTACTAAATTCTAACTCTTTATTACCACACTTTTTCACAGTTATTCCTGGTTTTACAACAACTCTGAGTTAAGTTTTTGGCGCAAATGAGCCTTAGTTATTCAAGGCACAGCTGTTGATTATAGGAAACAAGATAGCGCTATTAGCCAGACATGTTAGTATGGATTCCATACTATCGCTATCTATCTTATCTATTATCTATACTATGGATATTAATAGATAAGCAGGTTATGACGTAAGTCCTTGTGAAAGGTTGTAATAACTTATTTCTAGATCCATTAAGTCTATTATACATTATTTTTAAATAGGCACCTCATGTCTTGTTAAACGCCTTCCGTTCATAAAAATGTGAAAAATATACCTTTCTGATCGAGTATAACATTAAAAAGATTATAAAAAATACACATACATAAACTGGTCCGAAAAAAAAAACTACATAATTATCTTAAAATTCAGCTCAAAAATCCAGTTGGAATTGACCTTATGTATAGTCTAAAACAGTATTCAGGTCAAACGCTCAGACTGAGTCTAATTCCTAGCCAAATACATGGACAATGCATTAACCAGACTTCACTTTGCAGGAGTATTTTTAGCATAGTTCAAAGAGAAGGGGTCATTACATCTATCATTATGAATAACTTTTATTATGGTACCAACTCTGATATCGCTGAAATTCAGTTGATCAATACATATTCGAATAACTCGACAAACTATATCAACTGTTTTTTTCTTATCATGATTTCAGAGTTGTATTTACTAAGCGCGACTACTACGCTAGTGGACTGGTTTTCGATTCCCAGGTCGAGCAAAAAACTGTTATTAGGTTTTTCTATGAAATTCTCAGTAGCAGCTCGGAGTTAGGATTTGTGCCCGGTTAATGGCAATAGTACATAGGACCTATATTGGGACACCTCTGCTTACTAGCTTTTTTATAGTACCCCCTCAAAGGTTTAGGGAAGTTAAATTAGTAGTGGTAGGTTCGACATCTGCGCGGACAAAGCCTCGGGCACATAGCTAGTGTGTGTAGCAACTAAGATACGCCCAGCACTGTCCCAGCAATATTGGGTTTTCCAAGCTAAACATTTCTGTGGTACCATCTGGCTTTTGTAAATTAAGTAGGTACTGGCCAAACCAATATTCTAAGGTGTTCTGCCTTAGAATAGCGGTATTGATATCAGATTACTGGAGTTTACAAAAATAAAATAACTTTCTGTAAAAAAAATTGTATGAATATATCATACAATTTTTTTTCGGTTTTTTTTTCCATAGAAATTACCTAAGTTTTGTAACGAGTAACTAACTTTAACTTTTTAAATACTGACTTCTTGATAATTTAAAAGTGCCTGGAAATGGTTATATTGAAATTATACTCTTTGACTAAAAATATATATATGTCGGAGAAACAGCATCCTTCTCGACGCCATTGTTAGTTGTCAGGATTTGGTGGGCGTCATTGGGTGAAATGCGAGCACAAAACAAAGTCCGTATTCACTTTTAGTACAATTTAATAACAGTTTTACAACATTTAGTCACTGAACGAATAAGTACTTCACAACTAGTTTGTAAACACGTTAATTAACCAATTCTATTTGAGCAGCGGGTTCGGGACACCAATTCAACTTTACCGTCCAACAAAATCATAAGGCTTCACAAGTTCACATGTCTCCAGGATCCAACTCGATCCACTCTTCAACAATACTAGCATTAAACATAACCTCACTTGACAATCGTCCTGATTGGCCCTGTGTATTTCAACCATTCTAATATTCCCGCTCGACCGCGCGGGAACACGCATGCGCGCGCCATTGGTCAAATATAGCACCTCGACCCCGCTCGAGGCGTATGCTCTGCTCTGATTGGTCGTGAATTAGAATACAAAACAATAACTTTAATTAAATTCATGAGATATTAAATCGTAGCAGAATGTAACTAATCAAATTAAATAATATTACGATTTTACAAAGCATTTTTGGTAAACAATAGTCATCCCGCGTTTATTATCAACAATCAGTTCCATTTCGTGTGCTTCCTCCGACACGGCCATTCTGACATCTCACACGTCCTCGTGTGACGTTGAGGGACGAGCATCGGTCTATCTACTCCATTCCGTCTACTTCCTCCGACACGGCAGTCCTGGCATTTGACACGTCTTCGTGTCATCTTGAGACTAGCGACATCAGTACCTAAAAAAAAAAAAAAACAAAGGCAATACAAAAAGAACCAAAGGCAATACAAAAGGACATAGTTCGGCCACTCCTGACCAAATAGAAAGTGTTCGTTATAATATCTCCTTCTCCACAATGTCACCATTCAAAATATGCTCTACGAGTAATATATCTCCACAACCATAGAGTTAACCTCCAACGTCAAATGTTTCTTTTACTCATAAAATCTAAATTTTAATAGCCTCCACGTCTCCGTACTATTAAAACAGCCACCTCCTCGTGTATCGTCTTAATGACCATCTCGATATTTTAACCAATCCAAAGCAACACCGTCTGAACGAAAACCTTGCCGTTCCAGACAACATGACAACACAGTCTAATAGCCACCTCGCCTTATTAGACAACCATATCCACACTGTCTAAATGGCCACCACGCCGTATTAAACAAACCACACATGGCAACAGTCTAAGAGCCACCCCGCTCCATTAGACTACCATATCACACTGTCTAAGAGCCACCTCGCTCCATTAGACACACCACACATGGCCAGTCTAAGAGCCGCCTCGCTCCATTAGACTACCATGTCACTGTCTAAGAGCCGCCTCGCTCCATTAGACACACCACACATGGCCAGTCTAAGAGCCGCCTCGCTCCATTAGACTACCATGTCACTGTCTAAGAGCCACCTCGCTCCATTAGACACACCACACATGGCTAGTCTAAGAGCCGCCTCGCTCCATTAGACTACCATGTCACACTGTCTAAGAGCCACCTCGCTCCATTAGACACACCACTTATGGGTCCGTTATAAGTCAAGTTGGGCTGACGACGAAGCACGTAAGGCGTGCCAGTCATCAAACCTAGGTGCCACGACATAATCAGCCCTACGCCGCAAGTCTACGTCAGCAATGGTTAGCTGGAGCTCTACGACTGAGACTGATTTCGGCCGTGCAACACCACAAACTACTACCACAGGCTAGTTAACAAATCACGTTAAGATGCTTCAATCAACAACAACATCAGCCTATCACTAGCACTATCACTTTACTTACTTTACTCTCGGTTATGAAACACTAATAAGACTCGGCTGCTCGGCAGCGTAGTCTCCTTGAGACCCAAACAGTAGTCTCATTCAGATCCAGTACCTAGTCTCTCAGAGACCCATTACTCTTTTTGAGACCAAAGTTATAATCATATAGACTCAGCCACTATACATCTAACCGCGCATTGCACCCTGAACGAGTCATAAAATCACAGTTACTTTCGTACTATCTACTCTGAATTCTTTCTATCACTGTCTTATTCTAAACTAATTCAAAATTTAAGGGCTTAATCACACAACGCTGCCTTTGATTAAATTTGAACAATACTCAACATCACCGATACCAAGCATCATTGAACAGTCATTATTCACAAATAAAAGTGACAAAGCGCGTGAGAAATTCAATAAGACTTTGCATGATCAACTTTCTAACGTTGTAAAAGCTAACAATATCTCATCATTATTAAACACTAGCTTTTACCCTCAACTTCGTTTGCGTAAAAGTTGTCATATTAGGTACCCCACTGGAACTGTACGTTTTTTCGGTATAACTAGTATTCTATGTGTTATTCCACACTACAATCCATCCCAGTGCCCAATTTCATCCAGATCTGTTTAGCCTTTTGAGCGTGAAGAAGAGACAAACATACAAACTTTCGACAGGCCTCCGCCACTCGTTCAAAGTTACTCTCTTTAAGTGCCTACGGCTCGCATGCGCCCGGGCGCATCTAATCCAGTCGGCGGCTGTCACGCGCTCGCTTGAGTGTACATACCTACCGCAACAAAATAAATGATAGGTACTCGCGTCTTCAATAATGTCTAAACCTCGCAATGCATTTTGTAGTGTACAGAAAATACATACTTCAGTACATACAATAATACTACACCATAATATTTTATAGTCACCTATTCTTTTGTGTAATCATTTCTCAGCCTAGATAGCCCTAGTGCTGTGTTGTGTGACGCGCGTTATTGCTATCTCTCTCTCTCTCACGCACGAGCGTTTTGTAGGTAATTATAACGTTAAGTGTTGAGCTTTCAATTCTCTATAGAGTGAAGTATCTGTACTTATTTAATCTGTGCTTTCGCCTTTGTGTGAATAAAGTCATGAAATCCAACTCTCATAGCTATGAAAATGTATTCGGATTTTTAAGCTAACTTTAGTTATTTCGATTAGCTTAGTAGGTACAATTTAGATCAAGCTTTACGAGTCGCACTAACGAATATACCATCACCATCACGCCCATACTCCCCGAAGGGCTAGGCAGAGGTGCACCAATGCAAACCCACAGTTCGCCGGAACATTTTAGGTCCCATTCAATAGGGGGGGAAGCGAGCCCATCGCCACCAACCGGGCACAAATCCAAACTCCGCTGCTACTGAGTAGGTATTTTATTTATTTTATAAAACTTTGTCCCACGGTCCCACCCTAGTAAACTCTCCTGTATCGTGGGTGCGTTCACAAACATACAAACTCACACACACCAACAGCCAGACCCAACACAACAACGGTGAACAACTATTGGCAGATCATGCAACTATTCGTTCCGTGCAGGAATCGAACCCGCAACACGCAGCGCCGTAGCCCATCGCTCAGCCACCAACCGTGTCGTGAAACTCTTACAACACATTACATTTTCTACCTTAGAGCAACTTCATTAGTTACGAAGTTGATACTATCACATACGACGCGATGCGCTGTTTGTTATTACGAAGAAAACCTATATGGCTGACGTTGCCTTATCTCTACTCGCTAGATCATCATAACGTATACTTAACATAAAATAAAACTTGTAAAAATAATCATTCGTACAACATGCTAAAATTTTTATATCAAAGAAAGAGTCGCATATTGTAACTAACTGACAAGTTTACAATTTCAAATACGAATACAAACATTTTATTTGTTAAATACAACCAACACCTGTGTTATTCTTAAAATGAGCACTATGCCTCGTCATCGGCGGACAAAATACTCGTATTATTTTCGATTATCAAAACACGATTTTAAATCGATTATCAAACAAAAGAAAACGAACAAAATGATTACGCAATAATAAATAATTCAAATTAAGATTGTCAACATAACAAAAAAAACATTTCAATAAAATTTTAATTCCAATTGTAAATTTTAAGAAACACCAAATAATAAATTTTATTATTAGAAAAGGTACCTAATTCATAATTCGATTTTATCATTTATTCACCATGAAATAGGCGTCTTTTTCAATCAATATTTTAAGGAAATTCTTTTTCGTAAATCGTGTAGGTATGTCAGTTGTTTCTTTAATTCGTCTTAGCAGAAAGTTTTATTTTATTCAAACAAAAGGTGAGTAGGTACCATGTTGATTAGCACACATCTCTCTGTTACATCGCGTCGTTTCAAACATTTCAATGTTTCAAACAGATGTATGTTTGATTTAACAAATAGTGCTGTCTCAAAAATGTGCAGTAAAGTATGTAGAAATATGGGATACCGCTTTCAGTCAGTTTCAATTTAAGCACACCACAACTGAGGTGCTCTTTTAACCAGGGAACAATCACCACCAGAATAATAACAAAATGAAAACTCCTCACCAAATTGAGTGGTCACACAGGTTTCAACAGGTTGCGACAGGTTTCAAACCACTCGCTGCACTGCGCGCTGTGGCGGTAGATTCTGTGCTGCCGCCTGCAGCCGGCGCCCTCATGCATCGCGATGCCACGTGACCCTCAGTACGCCACGCCAGGTTTTGTTATAGCCACGTCCACGTTGTTGAGGCCTTCGGAAGTCAGAATTATTTGCTGCTTTTCATGTGAAGCTGAAACAGTTAAAAGACCTCAGACAAAGATTTCACAATAATCATATTTTGTAAGAGCAAGACTCAACCTAGGACGTTTGCCGTCCTGTATAGTGTCTGGACCGGCCTTTGTAATCGCTTCAGGACTCCGCTCACGATATGAAATGCCATAACTTTACGTTGCATTTTACTGCGTGTAGATACATAGTTCGTTAGGAATTATATTGCATTGCAACCGAGGCTCAATCTGACCCACGTAAATAAATAGCTTGCATAATTATGCAGCAAAACATTCACCATAAATTACGGTTCATTACGGTTTAACACTAAACCTTTTTTTGAAAAATAAAAATTCTATAGGTACACTTCATACAAGAAAAGCTATCAGCTGAACCTCATAAGGACGTACTAAGATTATAAAAAAAAAAACATTACTTCCCTGTATAATTATCATAACCAACAAGCGGACAACCACAATTGCTAGCCAAGCCGGGCATCAGTGTCATCATCATCATCGTCCGGTAGAAATCCGGGCAACATGTCGTCCTTGTCTTAAGACGCCGACGCGGCGACGGGTTTATTAGCGCTTCCACAAGAAGACGCATACTATTTTGTTGCGCCTCACATAAAACGCGCCAACCGTGATTCGCGTCAATAAATCCATAAACGTTTTGTGCCTGCACCGATCCCACTTCTGATGTCGGAGAAACAGCATCCTTCTCGACGCCATTGTTAGTTGTCAGGATTTGGTGGGCGTCATTGGGTGAAATGCGAGCACAAAACAAAGTCCGTATTCACTTTTAGTACAATTTAATAACAGTTTTACAACATTTAGTCACTGAACGAATAAGTACTTCACAACTAGTTTGTAAACACGTTAATTAACCAATTCTATTTGAGCAGCGGGTTCGGGACACCAATTCAACTTTACCGTCCAACAAAATCATAAGGCTTCACAAGTTCACATGTCTCCAGGATCCAACTCGATCCACTCTTCAACAATACTAGCATTAAACATAACCTCACTTGACAATCGTCCTGATTGGCCCTGTGTATTTCAACCATTCTAATATTCCCGCTCGACCGCGCGGGAACACGCATGCGCGCGCCATTGGTCAAATATAGCACCTCGACCCCGCTCGAGGCGTATGCTCTGCTCTGATTGGTCGTGAATTAGAATACAAAACAATAACTTTAATTAAATTCATGAGATATTAAATCGTAGCAGAATGTAACTAATCAAATTAAATAATATTACGATTTTACAAAGCATTTTTGGTAAACAATAGTCATCCCGCGTTTATTATCAACAATCAGTTCCATTTCGTGTGCTTCCTCCGACATATATATTATATATCATCACGCCTGTATTCCCCGAAAGGTTAGGCAGAGGTGTACCAGTGTACACCCACAGTTCGCCGGTATATTTGACTATGACTCTTTGACTCTTTGACTATGACTATAATTTATTAGTTTCAAGAAGAGTTTCCTGACAGCTCCATAGAACAGTTGTAATATTTAGACAGTAAGTAGGTAGTTAAATCCTTAGAAATTTCGTTGAATAGAATAAGGGAACTATCTAGGTGTTTAGTCTGCTTCCTATCAAATAACATAATTATGAAATGACAAGGGTTATTTTTATATCTCGTAGATTTTGCAACTGAATATCATTAGGAAATTAAGTTATTCAACTGCCTACTTACCTACAATCTACAAAATGTCATCCAGTATAATAACTTAATGTCCAAAATATGCCAAAACTACTTTTGTATGGAACTCACATCCACTAAATTCCCCTAAACCACAAACAAAAATGTAAATTCTCAAATCACGATCTTACACTGGGGGTCAAAATTACCTGAACAGAATTATTTAGGTAGTTTGCGCTTTGGGAGTGGCAAAACGTGTTAGTTTGTTTAGACCGACCGCTGTAAAATATTTAGGGGAACAGTTTTATTACCACTAGGTGTATTAAAGGGCCATGCTGCATTGTGGACATAGGTGCTTAGGGCTGGTACTTGATAATGATTACATATAGGGTCTGTCTTAGTATCTCTGCCTTGACAGTGGTGTCGATTCTGTTATGCACAAGCTAAACTTAATTTAGACTATTTCTATCTTTTTCTTTCCAATCAAACAAGAAAGGGACGGACGTGAATTAGACTTGTCAATTTTAGTTGATCTAAAACCTCTATACAATTATAGTTGACATGTCAGAACGCGTCGATTAAAAACACGGAAAAGTTCAAGGCAAAACTAATTTGATATCTCTAACTTAGTTGTACGGTAAAACCGTCCTTTTCTTTCGCTGTATGTTAGTAAGAGATGTCAATTCTCTAATTTTAGTTTAGTTTGTGAACAAGGGAATCGGCACCAGTGTTTAGCAAATATTAAATTAGAACAGAATTTGTATGAAATGATTTGTCATGTAATTGAAATCCAAACTTATTATAAATGCGAAAGTAACTCTATCTGCCTGTGTATGTGTGTGTGTGTTACGCGTTTTAATAAAAAGATTTTAATAATATTTTATCAAAATCGTGATAAAATTTAGTATACGGGGTAGGTGTGAACCACAAGAAACGACTCAGGGAACTTCGCGATTTCGTTGACGTCTGCGATAACCGATAACGTTAAAAAGTAAACAAATGAAACATATAACACTGCACATGGACGGTTCTTTTTTGTTATACAGATGACACGTGACGTTTGTCGATCTGCCGTCGTGCGTACGGATGCCGCACGACACGAATAAAAAAGAGAACCGTTCGTTAAATACTTTCTAGAAAAAGTAATAGAACTACTTTGTTGCACACTGACATTTCTATAACTAATCGTGATATTATATTTCTCTCTCTCTCTCTTTCTCCGGTCTCTCTCTCTCTCTATTAGTTTCAATATATCTCTTGTCAAAAACATAACAAATTGTGCCCGCATAAATAACACTATCTATAAGCTATTCTTTGTTACCGTTCAGTTTTCAGAGCAGTCTAAAATTGACAACCAAATCAAGTTCTCAATATACCACATTTTCCGATGTTTCCATACTAAAATAACCTTGAGCCAGGGAAGGGGTGTGCACTGGACCGGGAGCCCTGCTCACGCTACATTTACTAGCAGAACGATATTAAACTCCACCTGAATAATATTATATTATACTAGCTTCTGTCCGCTATTCGTCCGCGTGGTTTTTCAAGTAAAATCTTTGGTTACTGCTCCGCTCCCGTGAGTTGTAGCGTAATGTTATATAACCTATACTATTCCTCATGAATCTGGCTATCATAGGCATGAAGAATTTTTGTATCCGACTGGTTTTTTTTAGAGAGATTTAAACAAACAAACAAAAGTCTTCAGTTTTATTATATTAGTAAAGATTTCGTGTAACCTATGTCACAAATGAGCGGTAGGTCTATGAAGGAACGCATTACTGCAAATGACGTGTGAGATAATTTCGAGAACATTCCATCATTCATCGTCTTGTAAATGATATCAGATTATTATTATCCCACTGCGGAGCAAATACATCTTTTCTTAAAAAAAAAAGCCACGAGCATTGCTCAAGAACTGGCGATTCCAAACATATATTAATTTTAACTCCAGGTTTCCTCATGTTTTCTTTCAACGATATCAGTGATGTTTAAAATAAACACACATTGGTGTATGCCTGTGTCGTTTGCGAATCCACAGCCTCGTGTGCATGAAAGGTGTAAGCTATCACACACTCTTGAAAATATCAACAGCATCCCCCACTACATCGCTATTACATGGGACCTAAACATATCTGTGGGTGTACATTGGTACACCTGTGCCTAACCCTTTGAGGACTACAGGCGTGATGGTGGCGTGTATGTATGTATCAACAGTAAAGAATAAATCTCACAGAAAAATCTCTAAAACGAAATTGGAATTAGTAGCTATAGCTTTAAAGTTGCTATTAGTATACCACTAAACCAGGTATTTCTTGGTTCTTAACGATAGTCGTTTGATATTTACCTACAACAGTGGGCAATTAATTGGCTCCTTTGTCGCTTCCTACGATATTTGCGGAAAGAATTGGTGTGGGCGGGCTATTATTGGCAAGCCAGTGCCATCCTACGTCAACAATTACTTAGAGTACCTTCGGTTTGGATGTTGGTTTATTTAAGTACAGTCATACAAACTATTTGGTTCACAACTAACTTTCTTATACTTTTGAATAATGGTGTGAGTGAGCTGAGTATTGAATTATTTTACATTACTTTGTGTTCGGAATGTTTACGTCTATGACAAAAATATTAACCCCAAATTGTCACTAATTGCACTCATTTTATAGCAGTCTATTACTATCCTACCCCAGGGCCAAAGCCGCTTCTCATGCATAGAAGTCACATGCATGGAACACCACACTTGCTTAAGGCGGATTGGGGTTTTACAGACTTATATAAATTATAGTCCAGGTATCATAATGTTACAATCGTGTTCATAATGCGGGTGAATTTATTTTAAATACATCGAAGTTCAAATTTTTAGCTCTTTTTTGTTGGATTATGCTTCAGTCTAGATTTTATTTTTTCTGACTACTCATACATATCATCTTTGCAGTCCGTTAAGGTTTTCCTGGTTAAATAAAAAACTGGCAATATAGTGACTAGATGAATATTTCTGCCTGCAAACCAAATAGCTTGTTCGACTGTACCTTCATCAATAAAGCTACCGTTGTCACAAGTAGATGACAGGTATTTAAACAGTACTTTGGGACCAATAATAATATTGTTGGGACGCTTTCGCCCGTTACGACAGTTTGAACATTTTCCATTTAACTATTTATAAGATTGTAATTACTTACCTTCCTATGTTATTACTTGTACCAATGTGAGTTTTTCTATATACATTTTTTTAGATTTTCCTGGACATCACTGACAAAGACGTAGGATAATATCGTGAGGAAACCTGGACTAGTAATTTATATATACGTAAATAAGAAATCGCCAATCCGCCTTGAGCAAGGGTGGTGATCGATGCTGTGGCGTAAAGTTTAAATAAATAAGGGAGAGATGTAAAATAATAGGCTACTTAGTACACTCACATCAATGTATGTAAGTACCTACAACGTGCATATCAAATAGTTAGTTCAACTGTACATGTTTCCGTAAACATTCGGTATAAAAGAAAATAAAATGAATGAAAAGAAATTTGTTCCAGAAGAATCCAAACTACTTGGAACACTGCTTTGAATTTAAATTCACCTTCTTTATTTTTATTCAAGTTTACATCACACCTGTCGGGACCGATTCAGCTGTAGTACCGAACTACTTGTTATTTTTCAAACAACTTTTCCTGCAACTTAGTTTGCTTAAAGTTTGTTCGACAAGGTTCTTTCTTTTGCTACTTTCTACTTAAAGGTGATGGCTAAATGACTGCCCCCGGGCCAGATACATTCTGGAATGTATATGAATCTTACATAGCCTCATAATATTTAAAAAATCATTCATGAATTATGTAGTGTTTAATATTTTCGTAGCACTTTCGTGAACTATTAAACATAATAAAGTATCTAAAAAAAAAAAAAAACTTTTTCATCACAAACATTCGCTTATAAATATACAACCTCATTTTCGTTTTTAGCTTTATTCTTTTTCGTTTTATTTTTTGTCAGTTGAAGAAAATTATATACTGTCACACACCTTTTTTTTCCTTTTTAGGCAATATTATTTTACGATTATATTATTCCCAAAAGGTATCTGAAACTTTTTTACATGAAATACTAATATTTAGCCATTCAGCATTACATTGTGCTAGGTACCATATTTATACATGGTACCTGGCACATGGGGCAGTGGTCTATACTTCCATTTAGCCATCTCCTTTGTATTTTATTACTTCTTTTATGCAGAATGTGTAAGGAATGATGAAAGAAGATGACATTTTTGAAGAATGATTTGAAAGAGAAGGTAGTCAATGAATATCATGACGGTTGACAGGACGAAATAGAAGATGAAAACATTTTGCGCTGACGGCAAGTAACATGGGATAAGGGCAGATAGGCCAGTGTCATCACGAAGTGGGTGCAGGAAGACTGGCAACGTCACCAAGGGAAACCTAGGAAA
This sequence comes from Caradrina clavipalpis, assembly GCA_932526535.1. Classification (NCBI taxonomy): domain Eukaryota; kingdom Metazoa; phylum Arthropoda; class Insecta; order Lepidoptera; family Noctuidae; genus Caradrina; species Caradrina clavipalpis. The sequence continues at coordinate 14,116,846 of OW052104.1, read as the reverse complement.
CGCTGGCGTTATGATTTAGAGACGTTTGTGAAAGATTGCCCATGGAACACAAGGTGATGAGTGGAAGGCTATGGGGGAAACCATTAGCCAACAGTTGGACAAACAGCTAAAAAAAAATAGTACTAGATCCCAAAGTCTCCAGATCTCAATCCATTAAGTAATTAAGTCCTTTTCTTAATTACAGTTTTCTCTAGTGACCTATTTACGTATATTTTATAATAAAAAAAATACACTTCTATTACTAAAAAGAAAAACCATTTATTCTTGAGAAAGCGACGCACAATACATAAATAAAAATTAAAAATAACAATAATCTATATGCGCCACTGCCGGGCGGAAAGGCTGACGCTCAGCATAAAGGATGACTCACGCTAGACCGTGTCGGGTCCGAGCCGAGTGTCGGCCGTAGCACGGGCATCTAAATATTACATAATATATATTGTATGGACACACTCACGCTACACCGAGTGGCAACCGAGTGCGGGCCGATTCAACTTTTAAGTAATATTAGACGGCCGACACTCGGCTCGGACCCGACACGGTCTAGCGTGAGTCATTCTTAAACCCGTGGCCCGTGCACGAGACACGGAACCACAGCGCTGGTTTATTATTATAAAGCTAAAGAGTTCGTTTTTTGTATCAACGCGTTAATCTCCGGAGCTAATAGTCGGATTCTGGAAGTTATTTTGGTAATAAGAAGCAACGTTACTCTTCAATACTATAACTTGATTATTGATAATAAATTAGAGATGCATAACAAAATTCACGCAGACGAAGTCGTAGGCAAAAGCTAGTGGAAGATAAACACAAACACAGAACTAAATAATTGACTTCTCAATCACTCTGACAGTCGGTCCGATAATAGATGTCTGATAATAATATGACGTCATTGTTGATCGAATCTTCATGAGACGTGACGTTGTCAATGTTGGTCAGTATTAAGGAGTTGCCATGGTTACGAAGTACAATCCTACTCCTATTATTTATAATAGGAGTAGGCTTGGTAACCATGGCAACTCCTTATGCGAAAGTTTGGGAGAATGGATGGATGGATGTTACTCTTTCACGCTTAAACTATTGAATGGTTTTAGCTTATAGCACTATACACAGATTTTGATCAAGCTTAACATAATATGATAATTTTTATACCGTTTTTGTGTTTATGTTGGATAATATTGGACTTTGGTTTAATTCTAAATTGTACCCAGACGAAGCCGTGGGCAGATAAAACTTTTAAAAAAGGAAATTAATCAGTATAGCGATTAGTCGGGTAATTACTTCTTTAGAGAATATAGCTTTAAAGTATAGTAGGTACGGATAAAAAAGGGCTTTTTCATAGTTTTGTAAAGCCCATTAGATGAAGTTAGATTATAAATTGTGTTTGACATTTAGTAATCAAACCTCGTGTAAGCAATTAACTTGGAATTCAAGTTTTTTTATCTAAATAATGTCAATTAGCTTCAACTTTCAACTTGGTCTTTAAGATGGTAACGCCCTTTTATCTGCTAAGCTTCTGTTATGGCAGATGACTATAGGCGGCAGAAATTATTTAGCATCAGATTGGCCATTGGGTTGTTTGCCATGATCCAATGATATGTCATTGGATCATAGTCTTCCCATTCAGTAATGTAAAAAAAAAAAATATATGATTTTACATGAATGAATGGGAAGACAGTATTCACCAAGATGGTCTAAATGATTGATCATATAGATGCAACCATATTGCCACCATGTTTTTTTATAGTAATTGTTAATTTAAAAAAAAAATGGACTTAATTAAAGCTTAATTTTGGTAAACCATACCCCAAATTTTATTTTGCTACTCCACTTGGATCCTTCTGCTGGTAAAAGGGTTAAATTATAAAAAGTAAAAAATAAATGCATGAAGTTTGTTTAAGCATATTAACAAAGTACGATACGATCATACCGTAGTAGACACGACAAAAAGTCAAATTAAAATTGGCCTAGAAATATGGCCGATATTGGTATTTAAGACTATTAATTACGCACCTATTAGACAGAGAGATCCGACATGTACTGTGACCTCCATATAAACTCCGACACTACGCCATAAAAACTCCGTGTTAAACTTTTTAAATTTCATAGTTATTCGAAAAATATTTTTATTAATCTATTTTTTACATAAATGAGCATTACTTTTTTTAAATAAAAAAAAACCCTTTATATTCACACCTATTGGTGCCTCTTTTCTAAAATATTCCACTTTTCTATAATATTAACAGGAATCCGTGATTTCCAAATAACGCAGTCTCTTAACACCTTCAAAAAAATCTTAATCTCTAAACTTACCTGGGTATGTGAATAAAACATGGAGAAGTTTGACACAATGACTGGAACTGGTAACGCGATGGTCAGCACTCCGGCCAGTGCGCACAGGGCCCCCACAAACATGCCTAGATACGTCTTAGGGGCCATGTCGCCATAGCCCACCGTGGTCATCGTCACGATGGCCCACCACAGCCCTAAGGGGATGGACTTGAACTGATTGTCGGGGTTATCCTGTGGACAAAAAAAATGTGATAAGAACATATGATGTCATCGTTTTGTCAGTATACCATTATCAGCAAAATGTAACTGACAGTAAAGGATTACACATTTATATAGTTGATTGCTTCGTTAGCTTATTGGTCCTAAGCGCTACGCTAAAGCTCTTGGGTTTGATTCCCAGGTCGAGCAAAAAGTGTTATTGGGTTTTTCTATGGAATTCTCAGTAGCAGCTCGGAGCTAAAATTTGCGCCCGGTCAATGACAATGGCCAAAAGGAGACCATGTACCGGTAAGCGCAGCGTAGGACGTGCACCCACAAGGTGGACGGATGACCGGATTAAGACCGCAGGAAGACGCTGGATGAAGGCCGCTTCCAACTGGTCCTTTTGGAAATCTATGGGGAAGCCTATGTCCAGCAGTGGACATCCTGCGGCTGTTATGATGATGATGGAATGGCAAAGGCTTGCCCCCTATTAAGTGGGACCTAAAATAAACCGGCGAACTGTGAGGGTGCACCTACATTGGTACATCACTGCTTAACCTTTCGGAGAATATAGGCGTGGTGGTATGTATAAGGTAAAGTACACGAAGCTAAACTTATCAAAATATAGTGTTATCGCTTTGTCAGCATACCGTTATCAGCGTAAAGTAACTGTCTACTACGTTGAAGAGGGTTACATAGCCATAATATAGTTGACATACCCACGCGTTGCTAAGGCTCAAATTTGAAATAAAAAATATAGAGGTCAATAATCGAGATACAAAATTACTATCTTTTATGTTTCACCAAATTACACACAGTTCGCAAAATTTCCTAAATATTGGTTAAATAGTCCGAGAGTGCGTGCCAGACGAACATCTAGACGACAATACCAATGTTTAACATTGAGTGACTGCCTATCTGACCTCCACAACCTAGTAACTGGATAACACTATACCTCTTGGTATGACTGGTTGTCAGACATCCTGGCTTCAGACCATCTATAAACGCTGTCAATGATCTACGAACGATAGTCCGGACCAACAGCTATGTGCTTTTTGAGACACGGGGGTAACACACCACCAACTTTCAAACTCCGGACTGCTAATGAGAAATTCATAATAGAAAAATCCACTGACACTTTTTGCCTGATCGGAGGATCGAACGCAGGACCAGGCAACTGGCTAACGGCCTGCAATTAATATTGTTTCACTTAAAATGGCAACTAATAATTAACAGTTTGATAATGTTGTACCATTACTCATAGTTAGTAGGTGCGACAATAAACAGGCTTAGTTGAAACCAAGCCTTTTGCCTCCCCTATTGGTAGCAATTAATTATAATTATCTGAAATGTAACAAATACTTTGTTGTAAATTAATATTTATACAATTATAATGTTAAAAGGATACCCCATTATTTGTTTATTTGTGGATTACCAAACAGGTATATTAAAATGTAAGTTGTAAGTTTATATTTAGTAGGCGATAGCCTACTAAATATAAACTTACACAAGTATTAACATACTGCTAGTTTATAAATATGAAAGTTTGGATGGATAGATGTTTGTTATTCAATCACGTCAGAATGGTTGAATAGATCTGGATGAAATTTGACACGAAGATACATATATTATAGTCTGGATTGGCTCATTTTTTTCTGTCTGTCTGCCTATTCCGGGTAATCTCTGGAATCTCCAGCTTGCAGAAAAAAATTAAGACCCACTTTCACCACAAATCACTAAACATATGTATTTAGCGCTAAACATAACAATGTGACAGGGATGCAATGATGTTCTATATAAGTTTATAATAATTTCGGCCTTACAAAAATTGAACCCTGTAGGTAACCGATATTCATGTGCTCAAACTCGCAGGCAAAAACTAGTCGAATTATTAAAAGTCCAGGTATTGTTGTAAATTGGATTATGGGAAGTTTAATTACCTTCCGAAACAATTCTCTTAGGATAGCTTAAAATTAACCACAAGTAAGTCCGCAGATAATTGTGTTACAAGAATCATTCAACCGATTTTAAATTAATTAATGCCAGTAATTAAAAACTCTTCGTTAGGTCAACATCAGAACCTCGATTTAACCCGACGGAGTCTTTGTTATATTGTAAAATAATTAATTTTGTTATTGCTCACTGACCCATTTCATGGGGTACATACTTATAGCCTTAAGGGCTATAATTATAAATACATGTAGTAGTCACTGAACTAGGTTTAGCAATAGGAAAGACAAGAAACGAATCGAGTTGCCCTCAAAAAGTTCAAGTCAAGTCAAAACATTTATTTCAATTAGACAATTTACAGGCACTTTTGAATTGTCAAAAAGTTACAGGTAGCTTCGTATGGAAACAAAAGACATGGAAAGTATGTCGTTTATTAAAATATTAAGTATGTACTCGTATAGACTTATTCCTTAAGATTCTTTTGAATAATTAACATGACAATGACATTTACCCAAAATAAAACCTCTATAAGTACTACAATAGGCGCAAAGCTTCCCCATGACTACTGCAAAATTCGTTTAAGCAAAGGAATGAATTGAAAAACTTCCAGAATCTTACAGAAAGCCTCTGTCATAGGTGAAACGCGAGTTTTCTTCTCGTCGACAAAGAAATCTGTCAAAAATCGGTCCGATAATCGATCAAGAAATTGGTCGTGTGCGGAAATGCTAAATATTGAGTTAACAGTTTACATAAGACATAGATACACTAAATAAAATCTAAAAGAAAATATACATTAACAAATTATTTTCATCTCAAGGAAAAATCTTAAGAAATTTGAGTATAATTCTTGTAGAATATGTACGTTTTCTAGAAGGCCCACAATGAGATTATTCGGCGACGCACCTTTGGGTGGGTAAGCAATATAACCCTTTCGATTTCGAAACCGCAGAGATCAGGAGGAAATTGACATATAAACGAAAAGGGGATGGAACGCATAGGATCTCCTATTTTATGGAAGAGCAACCAGCAATATCATGGTTGGAATCAGATTTGGATGATTTTGCTGATCTTTGAAAATATGTTTTGTTTCTTTTAATCGCTTGTAGTTCTTTTTCGTACGTTGTTCGTTTGTTTAGTAAGATTATTTGAAGAATATGGGCTATTTCAATGTAATCGTTTGGTGAACCGGTAGTTGTTCCAGGTCTGGTTATTTATGTATGTAAGTTTTTCTGTTTCTAAACGCACCCACGATTTTGGTGAAATTCTAGTATGATGCAATGTTCATTAAAAAAATTTACAACACAACATTCCATCACGCCTGTATTTCCCGAAGTGTTAGGCAGAGGTGTACAATGTATACCGCCGGTATGTTAAGGTCCCATATAATAGTAGTAGTCCCTATTGCCATAAACCAGGCGCAAATCCTACTGAGAATTTCATAGAAAATCCAATAACACTTTAGCTCAACCTGGGAATCGAACCAAGGACCTCTAGCACAGCAGTACCGCTAGGCCAACGAGGCAGTTATAGTTTTACATTTCGATAAAAAGTGTTTAAAATAAACCAATCGCGAGCATAAGTCTTGTCATCGCCTTAACCGTTTATACAAAATCCATTAAGTCCAACTACCACAAATTAAGTATTAACTTCACAAAAACGAAAAGTATTACTACAAGCTTAATTACAACATCGTTGAAATAATTAATTAATTCTTCTCTGTTGATACCATTCAGTTCACACAAAATAAATATTATTGTTTGCATTCTCAATTTGTTTGTTGTGTGCACTAGCGATTATTTGCGACTATGCTCGTTCGCGCCGCCCGCCGTTTGTGTAAACTATTTTACTAACTAACCTAACCTAACACACACAGTTTACATACTATATAAATATATTTAAATAAAAATACCATCACGCCTGTATTCCCCAAAGGGTTAGGCAGAGGTGTACCAATATACACCCACAGTTCGCCGGTATATTTAGGTCCCATATTATAGGGGGCGAGCCTATTGCCATTAACCCGGCACAAATCCAAACTCCGAGCTGCTACTGAGATTTTCATAGAAAAATTAACCCAATAACACTTTTTGCTCGACCTGGGAATCGAAACCAGGACCCCTAGCGTAGCAGTCGTGCTTAGGACCACTAGACTAACGAGGCAGTTCATATACTTTAAGTTAAATCTATACTATAATATTGTACGATGTGAAAGTAACTGTGTTTTTATTTGTCTCTATGGTATTACAGACAGACCGTCTTGGCTTGTTTGCCAACAAATGATGTAAAAAAAAAAGTATATAAAATCTCTTCCACTTTTGAAATTGGTACAGTATTTCCCAGTTCCATTATTAAAATAGATACTCATTCTTTCTCCGTTTTGTTTTTCTAAACAGTAAAAGCACGATATACTCGTTTCTAGGGTTCCGTAATGAAAGGGTGTTTTGAAACCCAATACGTAGACACTTGTTTACAGAGTGTTATTATGGACGCTATAATAAAAAAAAATGTATTTACATAATAATAAATAAGAAACATATTTTTTTGTATAGTTTAATAAAGTGCATTCTGTGTTTATCTTGAATATCACTGACATCAGTAAAGGAAAACATCGCAATGAAACCCGGACCTACAATAATTATTATCTGAAGTGATTATTGAGTCCGAAATCGCTAATCTGCCTTTAGCAAGGATGGTGATCAATACACGTGTCTACTTTGTATGAGATCTGGCCATTGCCTTGAAGTACGATAATAATAGGCTGGTAATAATATAGAACAGAGGTACGGAACCCTTCGTGTGTGAGCATTTGCTGGTATTTTCATTCGAGCTGTTCTATTTTTTTTTCTTTTTTGTTGCTCGACAATGAAGTAAGTAAATTGATTTTAATTCCAGTAAAATACATTACATGTCTGAGTTTACTTTAGGGAAACTAGATTGGATTCCACTTTTTATGTTAGTTTTAGAGATACGTTTACGAAACGACGATAAAAACTGTTTAGCTTTTATTTTTATTCAATTTACGAGAAAGTATGTTTAATTTAAACAGAGTATTTTTTATTCAGCTTATGTACAACTAGCTTTTGCCCGCGACTTCGTCCGCGTGGATTAAAAGTTCCCGTTCCCGGGGGATTTCCGGGATGAAAACTATCCTATGTCCTTTCTCGGGTCCCAGACTATATCTGTACCAAATTTCATTGAAATCGGTTCAGTGGTTTACGCGTGAAGAAGTGACAGACAGACAGACAGAGTTACTTTCGCATTTATAATATTAGTACGGATATAAACAAACTTAAATAATATTAAAAAAACATTAATAATATTTAAAAAGAACCTGAAACTACACCATCATCGTCATCATCATCATATCAGCCGCAGGACGTCCATAGGCCTCCACCATAGATTTCCAAAAATACTAGTATATACTTAATTATTTATTGCGTTCCATAATATACATAATGGTCTTAACAATATAAAAGCACAGAATCTCTGTCAACTATTAGAAATGTGGCCAAAAGAGTAGCGGTATTACCACGTTGGATGGCAATCCTAAGCCTCTGGTAAAGGCCAGCTTCTGGATCACGAGAAATGTCAACAATAACAAAATAAACAGTTGCGTACAAATCAATTTGCTATTAAAAGTCTGAGGACATTTTTCGATAGGCAGGTTATATTTGTACCTAGAACCATGTTATGTTATCATTATTTTAGGGACTAAGGCTCTAGACAGACGGACTGCATTTCAACTGCAATCCAACTGCAAATTTGCAGTTCGGATGCAGTTTGAATGCAGTTGACACGACTGCAACAGAACTGCAAACCAACCGTGCAGTCCGAATGCAGTCGGTGTGCAGTTCACATGACTGCACGCCGACTGCAATTGAACTGCAATCGGACTGCTCGGTTGGTTTACAGAACTGCAAACCAACCGAGCAGTCCGATTGCAGTTCGCATGCAGTTTGAATGCAGTTGACACGACTGCACACCGACTGCAATCGGACTGCACGGTTGGTTTGCAGTTCTGTTGCAGTCGTGTCAACTGCATTCAAACTGCATGCGAACTGCAAATTTGCAGTTGGATTGCAGTTGAAATGCAGTCCGTCTGTCTAGAGCATTAAATATTTATATTATCTTCTTTCTTTTTCTTTATCGTGTGAGTAGTAAGGTCTAACGACTCCACACACCCTAGCGTCAGAGTTTCTAAACCGTCTCTAGGGCCAAGGGCAAGGGGTGTTTATTATTATAATAATAAGTTTTGATAAAAAGTAGTTGCACAGTCAAACACAAACAACACTATGGCGGACAATCACGGGTGACAATTTTAGTAACTTTTATGGACGCATTTTCATCTCAGTCACAATTTGTCAAAAATGCTTTTGTCTACATACACATACTGTTTTAACATTGTTTGTCGTTGAAATTGTGAATATTTTTATTACGAGAATTGCCTTTCTGAAAAGTTATTATTGTCACTTTCCTAGTTCTTTTCTAAGTATTATGATAGGTATAGGAGTACCTATCATAATTAAGTAGGTATGTGTAAGAATCTAGTATTGATGTGAAGAATTAACATGTGTTATGGATACCATCAAATTATTATAATGTATTATTTAGTCAAACCTTTTATGACAGCCGACAAACATACCTATACACATATGAATTAATTAACAAAAAAAAAATACTAAAGGCAGACTCACAGGAAAAAAATTTAGGAAACACACATACATACATACAACTCTGCCTAACCATTTTGGTAATACAGGCGTGAGTATTACCCAAAGGGTTAGGCAGAGTTGTACCAATGTAGGAAACAGTTAATTTTGTTTTTTTTTAATTTCGATATAAGACTAGTCCGTTTTATAAGGGCTTTCACCACTTAACTAAAAGTCCGGCATTTCAAAAGGATCTCTACCCTTTGGATGTAAAGAAACTCACTCCATTCGTACTCCTTGTGTTAAGAGAATTATTAATATTCATTAAGTGAATGAAAGACCAGCACCATTTTCCCGTCTACTGCCTAATAATAACAAATTGCAATCCGTCTGCGAAGGGTAATGATTGAGATCATTTATTTTCCTTATATACCTATACGTATGTTCTTCTGTTTTTCTGGATTGGCATCTCGCAGGTTAGGAGGTAGTTGGGTATTGAACCGGACCGGTCTTTCTTATGGTGCCTTCAAAATTAACCTCCAACCCTTAGATATTTTTTTATGGAACTTTAGGTATATACGAATCTATAATTAATGTCACTAACGTTCAAGTTAAGAAAGTAAACTCTTGTAACTAAAAACGTTCGATATGTAGTCGCAAACCCATCTCAGCGACAATAAACATTAGAAGCCTGTCAAAAATATACGTAATTAAGAGGTAATTTTGACAGTTCAAAACAGAGATGAGATTGCGATTTTTCTTAAAAATACAGGAATTGCCACACTGGTTTTTGAGTAAAGTTTACAGGATATATTAACACTAAACCGAATCCTTTTAAGATTTCTTTTTTTGCGCCACCTCAAACCAGCCATCATTTGATGGGCCTGTTGGTCTAGTGGTTAGTGGCCCTGACTGCTAAGCCGGAGGTCGTGGGTTCGATTCCCACCCAGGACATACTTTGTGTGATGAGCATGATTGTTTGTTCTGTGTCTGGGTGTGATTTATCTATAATATGTATGTATTTATAAATTATAATTATAAGTATGTATATCAGTTGTCTGGTTACCATAACACAAGCTCTGCTTAGCTTGGGATCAGATAGCCGTGTGTGAGTTGTCCCAAGATATTTATTATTTATTTTTAACCTTTCGGAGAATATAGGCGTGGTGGTATGTATAAGGTAAAGTACACGAAGCTAAACTTATCAAAATATAGTGTTATCGCTTTGTCAGCATACCGTTATCAGCGTAAAGTAACTGTCTACTACGTTGAAGAGGGTTACATAGCCATAATATAGTTGACATACCCACGCGTTGCTAAGGCTCAAATTTGAAATAAAAAATATAGAGGTCAATAATCGAGATACAAAATTACTATCTTTTATGTTTCACCAAATTACACACAGTTCGCAAAATTTCCTAAATATTGGTTAAATAGTCCGAGAGTGCGTGCCAGACGAACATCTAGACGACAATACCAATGTTTAACATTGAGTGACTGCCTATCTGACCTCCACAACCTAGTAACTGGATAACACTATACCTCTTGGTATGACTGGTTGTCAGACATCCTGGCTTCAGACCATCTATAAACGCTGTCAATGATCTACGAACGATAGTCCGGACCAACAGCTATGTGCTTTTTGAGACACGGGGGTAACACACCACCAACTTTCAAACTCCGGACTGCTAATGAGAAATTCATAATAGAAAAATCCACTGACACTTTTTGCCTGATCGGAGGATCGAACGCAGGACCAGGCAACTGGCTAACGGCCTGCAATTAATATTGTTTCACTTAAAATGGCAACTAATAATTAACAGTTTGATAATGTTGTACCATTACTCATAGTTAGTAGGTGCGACAATAAACAGGCTTAGTTGAAACCAAGCCTTTTGCCTCCCCTATTGGTAGCAATTAATTATAATTATCTGAAATGTAACAAATACTTTGTTGTAAATTAATATTTATACAATTATAATGTTAAAAGGATACCCCATTATTTGTTTATTTGTGGATTACCAAACAGGTATATTAAAATGTAAGTTGTAAGTTTATATTTAGTAGGCGATAGCCTACTAAATATAAACTTACACAAGTATTAACATACTGCTAGTTTATAAATATGAAAGTTTGGATGGATAGATGTTTGTTATTCAATCACGTCAGAATGGTTGAATAGATCTGGATGAAATTTGACACGAAGATACATATATTATAGTCTGGATTGGCTCATTTTTTTCTGTCTGTCTGCCTATTCCGGGTAATCTCTGGAATCTCCAGCTTGCAGAAAAAAATTAAGACCCACTTTCACCACAAATCACTAAACATATGTATTTAGCGCTAAACATAACAATGTGACAGGGATGCAATGATGTTCTATATAAGTTTATAATAATTTCGGCCTTACAAAAATTGAACCCTGTAGGTAACCGATATTCATGTGCTCAAACTCGCAGGCAAAAACTAGTCGAATTATTAAAAGTCCAGGTATTGTTGTAAATTGGATTATGGGAAGTTTAATTACCTTCCGAAACAATTCTCTTAGGATAGCTTAAAATTAACCACAAGTAAGTCCGCAGATAATTGTGTTACAAGAATCATTCAACCGATTTTAAATTAATTAATGCCAGTAATTAAAAACTCTTCGTTAGGTCAACATCAGAACCTCGATTTAACCCGACGGAGTCTTTGTTATATTGTAAAATAATTAATTTTGTTATTGCTCACTGACCCATTTCATGGGGTACATACTTATAGCCTTAAGGGCTATAATTATAAATACATGTAGTAGTCACTGAACTAGGTTTAGCAATAGGAAAGACAAGAAACGAATCGAGTTGCCCTCAAAAAGTTCAAGTCAAGTCAAAACATTTATTTCAATTAGACAATTTACAGGCACTTTTGAATTGTCAAAAAGTTACAGGTAGCTTCGTATGGAAACAAAAGACATGGAAAGTATGTCGTTTATTAAAATATTAAGTATGTACTCGTATAGACTTATTCCTTAAGATTCTTTTGAATAATTAACATGACAATGACATTTACCCAAAATAAAACCTCTATAAGTACTACAATAGGCGCAAAGCTTCCCCATGACTACTGCAAAATTCGTTTAAGCAAAGGAATGAATTGAAAAACTTCCAGAATCTTACAGAAAGCCTCTGTCATAGGTGAAACGCGAGTTTTCTTCTCGTCGACAAAGAAATCTGTCAAAAATCGGTCCGATAATCGATCAAGAAATTGGTCGTGTGCGGAAATGCTAAATATTGAGTTAACAGTTTACATAAGACATAGATACACTAAATAAAATCTAAAAGAAAATATACATTAACAAATTATTTTCATCTCAAGGAAAAATCTTAAGAAATTTGAGTATAATTCTTGTAGAATATGTACGTTTTCTAGAAGGCCCACAATGAGATTATTCGGCGACGCACCTTTGGGTGGGTAAGCAATATAACCCTTTCGATTTCGAAACCGCAGAGATCAGGAGGAAATTGACATATAAACGAAAAGGGGATGGAACGCATAGGATCTCCTATTTTATGGAAGAGCAACCAGCAATATCATGGTTGGAATCAGATTTGGATGATTTTGCTGATCTTTGAAAATATGTTTTGTTTCTTTTAATCGCTTGTAGTTCTTTTTCGTACGTTGTTCGTTTGTTTAGTAAGATTATTTGAAGAATATGGGCTATTTCAATGTAATCGTTTGGTGAACCGGTAGTTGTTCCAGGTCTGGTTATTTATGTATGTAAGTTTTTCTGTTTCTAAACGCACCCACGATTTTGGTGAAATTCTAGTATGATGCAATGTTCATTAAAAAAATTTACAACACAACATTCCATCACGCCTGTATTTCCCGAAGTGTTAGGCAGAGGTGTACAATGTATACCGCCGGTATGTTAAGGTCCCATATAATAGTAGTAGTCCCTATTGCCATAAACCAGGCGCAAATCCTACTGAGAATTTCATAGAAAATCCAATAACACTTTAGCTCAACCTGGGAATCGAACCAAGGACCTCTAGCACAGCAGTACCGCTAGGCCAACGAGGCAGTTATAGTTTTACATTTCGATAAAAAGTGTTTAAAATAAACCAATCGCGAGCATAAGTCTTGTCATCGCCTTAACCGTTTATACAAAATCCATTAAGTCCAACTACCACAAATTAAGTATTAACTTCACAAAAACGAAAAGTATTACTACAAGCTTAATTACAACATCGTTGAAATAATTAATTAATTCTTCTCTGTTGATACCATTCAGTTCACACAAAATAAATATTATTGTTTGCATTCTCAATTTGTTTGTTGTGTGCACTAGCGATTATTTGCGACTATGCTCGTTCGCGCCGCCCGCCGTTTGTGTAAACTATTTTACTAACTAACCTAACCTAACACACACAGTTTACGGAACCCTTCGTGTGTGAGCATTTGCTGGTATTTTCATTCGAGCTGTTCTATTTTTTTTTCTTTTTTGTTGCTCGACAATGAAGTAAGTAAATTGATTTTAATTCCAGTAAAATACATTACATGTCTGAGTTTACTTTAGGGAAACTAGATTGGATTCCACTTTTTATGTTAGTTTTAGAGATACGTTTACGAAACGACGATAAAAACTGTTTAGCTTTTATTTTTATTCAATTTACGAGAAAGTATGTTTAATTTAAACAGAGTATTTTTTATTCAGCTTATGTACAACTAGCTTTTGCCCGCGACTTCGTCCGCGTGGATTAAAAGTTCCCGTTCCCGGGGGATTTCCGGGCTGAAAACTATCCTATGTCCTTTCTCGGGTCCCAGACTATATCTGTACCAAATTTCATTGAAATCGGTTCAGTGGTTTACGCGTGAAGAAGTGACAGACAGACAGACAGAGTTACTTTCGCATTTATAATATTAGTACGGATATAAACAAACTTAAATAATATTAAAAAAACATTAATAATATTTAAAAAGAACCTGAAACTACACCATCATCGTCATCATCATCATATCAGCCGCAGGACGTCCATAGGCCTCCACCATAGATTTCCAAAAATACTAGTATATACTTAATTATTTATTGCGTTCCATAATATACATAATGGTCTTAACAATATAAAAGCACAGAATCTCTGTCAACTATTAGAAATGTGGCCAAAAGAGTAGCGGTATTACCACGTTGGATGGCAATCCTAAGCCTCTGGTAAAGGCCAGCTTCTGGATCACGAGAAATGTCAACAATAACAAAATAAACAGTTGCGTACAAATCAATTTGCTATTAAAAGTCTGAGGACATTTTTCGATAGGCAGGTTATATTTGTACCTAGAACCATGTTATGTTATCATTATTTTAGGGACTAAGGCTCTAGACAGACGGACTGCATTTCAACTGCAATCCAACTGCAAATTTGCAGTTCGGATGCAGTTTGAATGCAGTTGACACGACTGCAACAGAACTGCAAACCAACCGTGCAGTCCGAATGCAGTCGGTGTGCAGTTCACATGACTGCACGCCGACTGCAATTGAACTGCAATCGGACTGCTCGGTTGGTTTACAGAACTGCAAACCAACCGAGCAGTCCGATTGCAGTTCGCATGCAGTTTGAATGCAGTTGACACGACTGCACACCGACTGCAATCGGACTGCACGGTTGGTTTGCAGTTCTGTTGCAGTCGTGTCAACTGCATTCAAACTGCATGCGAACTGCAAATTTGCAGTTGGATTGCAGTTGAAATGCAGTCCGTCTGTCTAGAGCATTAAATATTTATATTATCTTCTTTCTTTTTCTTTATCGTGTGAGTAGTAAGGTCTAACGACTCCACACACCCTAGCGTCAGAGTTTCTAAACCGTCTCTAGGGCCAAGGGCAAGGGGTGTTTATTATTATAATAATAAGTTTTGATAAAAAGTAGTTGCACAGTCAAACACAAACAACACTATGGCGGACAATCACGGGTGACAATTTTAGTAACTTTTATGGACGCATTTTCATCTCAGTCACAATTTGTCAAAAATGCTTTTGTCTACATACACATACTGTTTTAACATTGTTTGTCGTTGAAATTGTGAATATTTTTATTACGAGAATTGCCTTTCTGAAAAGTTATTATTGTCACTTTCCTAGTTCTTTTCTAAGTATTATGATAGGTATAGGAGTACCTATCATAATTAAGTAGGTATGTGTAAGAATCTAGTATTGATGTGAAGAATTAACATGTGTTATGGATACCATCAAATTATTATAATGTATTATTTAGTCAAACCTTTTATGACAGCCGACAAACATACCTATACACATATGAATTAATTAACAAAAAAAAAATACTAAAGGCAGACTCACAGGAAAAAAATTTAGGAAACACACATACATACATACAACTCTGCCTAACCATTTTGGTAATACAGGCGTGAGTATTACCCAAAGGGTTAGGCAGAGTTGTACCAATGTAGGAAACAGTTAATTTTGTTTTTTTTTAATTTCGATATAAGACTAGTCCGTTTTATAAGGGCTTTCACCACTTAACTAAAAGTCCGGCATTTCAAAAGGATCTCTACCCTTTGGATGTAAAGAAACTCACTCCATTCGTACTCCTTGTGTTAAGAGAATTATTAATATTCATTAAGTGAATGAAAGACCAGCACCATTTTCCCGTCTACTGCCTAATAATAACAAATTGCAATCCGTCTGCGAAGGGTAATGATTGAGATCATTTATTTTCCTTATATACCTATACGTATGTTCTTCTGTTTTTCTGGATTGGCATCTCGCAGGTTAGGAGGTAGTTGGGTATTGAACCGGACCGGTCTTTCTTATGGTGCCTTCAAAATTAACCTCCAACCCTTAGATATTTTTTTATGGAACTTTAGGTATATACGAATCTATAATTAATGTCACTAACGTTCAAGTTAAGAAAGTAAACTCTTGTAACTAAAAACGTTCGATATGTAGTCGCAAACCCATCTCAGCGACAATAAACATTAGAAGCCTGTCAAAAATATACGTAATTAAGAGGTAATTTTGACAGTTCAAAACAGAGATGAGATTGCGATTTTTCTTAAAAATACAGGAATTGCCACACTGGTTTTTGAGTAAAGTTTACAGGATATATTAACACTAAACCGAATCCTTTTAAGATTTCTTTTTTTGCGCCACCTCAAACCAGCCATCATTTGATGGGCCTGTTGGTCTAGTGGTTAGTGGCCCTGACTGCTAAGCCGGAGGTCGTGGGTTCGATTCCCACCCAGGACATACTTTGTGTGATGAGCATGATTGTTTGTTCTGTGTCTGGGTGTGATTTATCTATAATATGTATGTATTTATAAATTATAATTATAAGTATGTATATCAGTTGTCTGGTTACCATAACACAAGCTCTGCTTAGCTTGGGATCAGATAGCCGTGTGTGAGTTGTCCCAAGATATTTATTATTTATTTATTTATTTATTATTTATTTATGTAATATTTAAATATTACATATATTTCACCAAAGATGATCGTACAAGAAAACCGACGAAAATTACACTCATTCATATGTATTACTTATGTAAAACGTGTACTTCAAGGCTGATAATAATAAAACCGGGCGCATTGTAAAAAATACATTGGCAAAGAAATTTTCAATACTGGCGGCATATTGGTAAAGTTTCGTAACGCATTCTTTGGCGGGAATATAACAGCTGGCGTTCGGTTTTCATAGTGTCGCGGGAATATCGATATGAATTTATCGACATTTGATTTTTGTGACACAAAAGCTGAAAGGTTTTTTTTTTAAACATCGTTGGATGGCACACTATAAAGCCCACTGACAGCCCACTTGATGTTAAGTGATCACCTCGGTCTATAGACATTTGCAACCCCAGAGGCCTTCCAAATGCATTGCCATCCCAGAGACACAGTTGAAAAAAAACTTACCTTGATATCGGCACACGAAGAGGATGGAGGAATCGCAAGTGAATATGAATGTAAATGTAGACGGAGGGAGAAGGAGAGGAAGACCAAAGAAAGCCTGTAATGTAACAACTGAGATTCGAGCGGCTTAGCCGCAAAATGTGTCTTTAAGTTGTAAAACTCGTAAACATTTAATAAGAAGTCGGAAAACAAAACCTTTTTTTTAAACCGGGCTTTATTCTAAGTTACTTTTTGCGAAAGAGACATTCTTCGAAAGAGGCATTGTGAGAAAACGACCTTTTGCGAAAGCGACATTATGCGAAAGAGACATTTTGCGAAAGAGAGACTAAGCCATCATTCGAGGGCTCATTACATTTGACAGTGAGAACTACCAAACATTACAGCGAGTATCAATAAAATAAAATATGATATGATTTGAAATATTAAGGCGCTCCCACACAAACATGTAAAGTCATAAACTTGTAATGTAAGATTTCAGATTCAATTACAAAATCGAATCTTCTTAATGTAACAAACATTATCGGCGAATAGTCCCTATGACGAAGCACCTTTACACCACAACATAACAATCTGATCAATTTTTTTTTACTCGGCGTATATAAAAATAATATCGACATAATTGTTCACCTCTCCGCGTAACATCTCTATATTTTTATAACGTCACACAGTGTATTACGTGGAGTGTTAAAGTAAACGCGGCCATGGTACACAGTGTAACCGAGTTTTTGTTTGTCTTCGCCATTTTTATGTTTATGGTGGACAAAAGTTTAGTCATAAACATAAGGCGGAACAGGGTGGAACACAAACAAAAAACTTCTGGTTATATGTGGGCTGAGTTAATTATCTGGGGTTGGACTTCTCGTGTGGGTGTCATAGGCAAAGTTGAAGGCTTAACGCGATTGATGAGTAAAACAATATGTTAATGCTAAGGGATAATATATGCAAATAATAGGGAATACCTATGTTCGTAACATTTAATTTTCTCAGGCTTTTGACTGGCCCTAAAAGTTCTAATTTACGTCATCGACTCAGGTACGTGTTTTCTGTAATTTTGTTTTGGTACTTCAGCAAATTTTCGAACAAAGTTCAGTTGGTTTTGTCGATATCGTCATTTTTTGTGTTAAAATTGTTGCAGAGATATCTAATACTTATGTTTTTTTCCTAAGTCTATGGACGTCTGGAATACGAGTAGTGAATTTATAATACCATTATCATCGTGCCTGTATTAAAGAGTTAGGCAGAGATGGACCAATGCAGTACACCCACAGTTCGCCGGTATGTTTAGGTCCCATATAATAGGGGGCGAGCCTATTGTCATTAACCGGGCACACATCCTAACTCTGAGCTGCCACTGAGAATTTCATAGAAACACCTATCCTATCTAACAAAGTCTCAGTAGTAATAGTAGTTAGAAACTAAACTAAGAGCATTGATCAGCAAGTCAAGGATTCCTCTCGATGTTTTCCTTCACTAATATCAGTGACGTCCAAGATAAACATAGAAAGTAGTGGTTTGGAATTGTTGGTAGTGGGTAGTAGTAGATTACTTTTTGAAATCACAAAACGATTGATAGTATACACAGCGTCAAAATTCATCGAGGAAGATATTACAGAATAGCACTGCTAGTCTATAAATTGAATATTCAACGGTGTAGCAATATTGATACTGTACATTTTCACTTGATAACACACATTCCAGTAGCACACACGAATTTGAGTGTCGCTATTAAAACGTTCAAAATTGCCCATATAACGTTACATTTTACACACAACAAAATAATTGGCTGCAAAAACACGACGATATTAAAACGGTAGACTCGTTTCCAAAATAATTTACTGCCATTCATTCTCTCTGTGATACTTAATTGATATATTTTCGATCATAAACTGAATTTGCCCGATATGCATAGTCATGAATAAGTTGGAACTTCGATCGTATAAATAAAATGGAGAGGGCAATTATGTCACTTCAATAAATACGCTAGATGCAGGCCGCTTCTAACCGGTCCTTTTGGAAATCTATGGGGGGGTTGATATGATGATACATACATACATTTTATTACGTATGTACTTACGCCCTTTTCTCATGGGGGTAGGCAGAAACCGTAGAACGTCACCTGCAACGATTATTACATACTCCTTTCGCCATGTTCATACATCAGCAGTGCGATTCTCTAAGCCTCACTTCGTAATTCGAAAGCTGAACCCGCAGTGAGATTACAAAATGGTATTCTGCTAAACACGATCACGCCGGTGACATCACCACGGCGAAGGAATACTAAACCAATGACAAGTTGGTTCGTTATCGAAGTGAGCGCGATCACTTTAGTGAGACTCGTTTTCGAGTTTGCATTTTAGAGAATCGCACTACTGGTCATATAGGCACGCCGGATACTAGTACCACTCTATACTGAGAATTGCACTGAAGTTTATGTGCTAGTACCTAAAAGCATCTAATAATCTCAAAGACTGATTTGACAGCTTTATGTATACAGCTTTAAATAAGTGTGCTTCACGTTTATATGCTAAAAGAACCTTATTTTTATGCTTGACGTATGAAACTATAAATTTTAAGATTCAGAGAGAATTCTATGATTAAACGGAGTGAGTACGTAACTTTATGACTGAGTACATAAAGTAACTCCAGAAAGCGGCTAGGAAGGCGAATGGCAACACTTAAAATAACAAGAATCAACTATTCACCGTTGATGTCTTATCGTCCTGCTTGATCTACACATAAAATCGAAAGGTCACTCAGTCATTCATTTAATAAAAATGGAATCTCGAAAACTTCTAGACTTAACTATTAAACTAAAATTTATCAGGTAGGTAGTTTACACGTAGGAAACGTTTTCTTAAAACGGATTTCGAAATAGGGCAGAATTAATACGGTCTTTGACTTCGTGGGTAAAGTCGCAGGAAAAAGTTAGGTTAATAATATTTATGTAAGATGTGAGGTTTGATGACTTAAACACTCTTGATAGTTTTTAGTATTTGTTTAGTTTTCTATTCACTATTAACGTCTTTAAATCTGCTTAGCAACAAGTCAGCGATCACGGCCATTCTTCCATCTTTTTTTTCTACTCTCTCTCACGCACACATCCATCCATCTCTTTTATTCACTCATTTCCCGTTCCATTCTATTTTAAATTTCATAAAGAAAATTAGGACTAAATTAGTAACTTTAGTAAAGTAATTGCGAAATGCTATAAATTGGAGATTATTTATAAAAAGAAAAACTTTGACACTTGCTAGGATACAATTGCGTACTCTGTCAAAATCCAAATCCAATGCCTCACGGAGAAGTCTGACTCCAATTTTGCGTATCTCCCTTTTCAATCATCCGTGTTCTCAACTTTTTTGAGCAGAACGAATTGACAGTCAATTAACTTTCAGTGGGCCACTCCGTTCCGTTTGATGGCTGAAATTCAGTCGTTTTTCACCCACTTATATACACTGCAAAGGTGATATTCCGAGTCGTGTTTTTATTACTTTTTTTGCAGCGATTACACTTTGTAATGGATCGTTTGTTTTCATGATATTTCAATTAAGGGTAATGGAGATACGAAAGGTTTTGCAATAGAGTGAGTTTAGAATTTTTTATGCTTTTCATTTCGCGGGTCATTGCATGGCTATAGTAAACGTGGCTATGGGATTATGGAAGAGGAGTACTTAGGAGCTTTTTAAGGCTTCGTGGATTGGATGGAAGTCAAAGACAAATTATTTATATAAATTAGGTTTTAAAAATGTTGGCTGTTTTTGACGTCATATACAAAACAAAAGCATTGAATATAGTTGCCCCTTTCAAAAAAAAGTTTTGTATGGAGGAAAATGGGTAAGAAATTCCATACATAGAAAAAGCGACACTATTATATATATTTTTATTTACAAAGTTTCTCGCGGTTTGACAAACAAACAAAAAAGCCATTCAGTTTTATTATATCTATACATAGATTAAATCACCGGTCACCGGTCACCGGGCACCGGTCATTGTGGCTATGTTCAGGGGATGCCTATGTCTTGTGGACGTCGCTTGGCTGATATGATGATACATAGATAAAAAAAATAGCTACATAACCACTAGTTAAAATTAATTAAATTCTCAACGCTTTTAAAAGCCACATCCCTAAAATAATATCCTCATAATACGTTCTGACATTATATTCAAGAGCTTTACGAAAATGAAAATTATGTATGCAATAAAATGTTCAGCAATTTATACAGTGCTACGGTGAGGCGGCCATTTTGTCGGCATAATCACTTTGTTTCCCAGAGAATGGTTGGTATGATGCAATTTTCATGAAATCATAATGCTAAGTAGGTATATTAAATGCGGATGAAATGGGAAAAATAATTGGCTTTCGTATTGAGGTCCTAGGTATTCGTGTTATGAAAAAAAAAGAAGAAAATCGTTCTTATTTTATAACGTAAGCACTTTGTCTGCATGAATTGTCTTATAGCTCCCAATTTTTTTTAAATACTGAAATAACGTCCTGTATGTTTGTATGTGCGAACTGCGGGTGTACATAGGTACACCTCTGCTTAACCTTTCGAGGATAACGGAGTGATGGTATGCATGTGTATGAATCCTATATCTTTCAGGCATAATGTAGCTTCCTATTAACTGAAGATTGTTTAGTAGACCAGTAATTACGGAGATAAGCACGTTCAAAGCTTGCAAGCAAGTTTGTGACGCCGTTACTGTATCCATTATGGAGGCAAAAACAAAAATATCCAAATGGCGAAAACCATGCATGTTATCTTATCACTTGTTATCTTATCTTAACTGCCTCGTTGGCCTAGTGGTCCTAAACGCGACTGCTGCGCTAAAGGTCTTGGGTTTGATTCCCAGGTCAAGCAAAAAGTGTTATTGGGTTTTTCTATAAATTTCTCAGTAGCAGCTCGGAGCTTGGATTTGTGCCCGGTTAATGGTAATAGGCTCGCAACCTATTACATGGGACCTAAAAAACTGTGGGTGTCATTGGTATACCTCTGCCTAACCCTTCGGGGAATACAGGCGTGATGGTATGTTATCTTATCACCTAACCTTCTTACCATGACGTCGAACAGACAAAAATAACTCTTTCCCCATAAGAATAGACGCTTTCTAGACATCCAATAAAGTTGCTATCTACAGCTTGCGTAGGCGGGATTTTAATAATATCAGGTGGAACACATACCATCACGCCTGTACTCCCCGAAGGGTTAAGCAGAGTTGTGCCAATGTACACCCACTCCCACAGTTCGTCATTATGTTTATGTCCAATGTAATCGAGGGCAAGCGTACTGCCATTAACCGGGCACAAATCCTACTGAGAATTTTATAGAGAACCCTAATAACACTTTTTGCTCGACCTGGAAATTAAACCCAAGACCTCTAGTGTAGCAAGCCCAACACTCTATTCCCAAACCATTGTACCACTTGTAATCCAGAATCAACAGTAGCGACCACTAAAAAAGCGCCAAAGCAATGAAGCTCGTCGAGTCCCGGAGAAACGATTCAACCGTCTCTAGCGTAGCCGTCGTATGACGGCAAATAAAACAAAAATATAATTGTTATCACCTACACTTCTTACCATGACATCGACCAGACAAAAATAACCCTTCCTCATAAGCATAGACGCTTTCTAGATATTCAATAAAGTAGCTATCTTCAGCGTGCGTAGGCGGGATTTTAATAATAGCAAGTGGAAAAAGGTATAAATGTCCAGCGCATAATGTGAGATGATTAAAATAACTTTGCATACGTTTTGTGACGTTTGCGTTCGTCAATGTAACACAGTCACAGTTATTTTAGTGGATGTGAAACAGTGTGCAATGAATGTGTTAAATGGTTTTTATTAAAGTTACAGTTGCAAGTTATTTTAGTGGATGTGAAACAGTGTGCAATGAATGTGTTAAATAGTTTTTATTAAAGTTACAGTTGCAAGTTATTTTAGTGGATGTGAAACAGTGTGCAATGAATGTGTTAAATAGTTTTTATTAAAGTTACAGTTGCAAGTTATTTTAGTGGATGTGAAACAGTGTGCAATGAATGTGTTAAATGGTTTTTATTAAAGTTACAGTTGCAAGTTATTTTAGTGGATGTGAAACAGTGTGCAATGAATGTGTTAAATAGTTTTTATTAAAGTTACAGTTACAAGTTATTTTAGTGGATGTGAAACAGTGTGCAATGAATGTGTTAAATGGTTTTTATTAAAGTTACAGTTGCAAGTTATTTTAGTGGATGTGAAACAGTGTGCAATGAATGTGTTAAATAGTTTTTATTAAAGTTACAGTTGCAAGTTATTTTAGTGGATGTGAAACAGTGTGCAATGAATGTGTTAAATAGTTTTTATTAAAGTTACAGTTGCAAGTTATTTTAGTGGATGTGAAACAGTGTGCAATGAATGTGTTAAATAGTTTTTATTAAAGTTACAGTTGCAAGTTATTTTAGTGGATGTGAAACAGTGTGCAATGAATGTGTTAAATAGTTTTTATTAAAGTTACAGTTGCAAGTTATTTTAGTGGATGTGAAACAGTGTGCAATGAATGTGTTAAATAGTTTTTATTAAAGTTACAGTTGCAAGTTATTTTAGTGGATGTGAAACAGTGTGCAATGAATGTGTTAAATAGTTTTTATTAAAGTTACAGTTGCAAGTTATTTTAGTGGATGTGAAACAGTGTGCAATGAATGTGTTAAATAGTTTTTATTAAAGTTACAGTTGCAAGTTATTTTAGTGGATGTGAAACAGTGTGCAATGAATGTGTTAAATGGTTTTTATTAAAGTTACAGTTGCAAGTTATTTTAGTGGATGTGAAACAGTGTGCAATGAATGTGTTAAATGGTTTTTATTAAAGTTACAGTTGCAAGTTATTTTAGTGGATGTGAAACAGTGTGCAATGAATGTGTTAAATGGTTTTTATTAAAGTTACAGTTGCAAGTTATTTTAGTGGATGTGAAACAGTGTGCAATGAATGTGTTAAATGGTTTTTATTAAAGTTACAGTTGCAAGTTATTTTAGTGGATGTGAAACAGTGTGCAATGAATGTGTTAAATGGTTTTTATTAAAGTTACAGTTGCAAGTTATTTTAGTGGATGTGAAACAGTGTGCAATGAATGTGTTAAATGGTTTTTATTAAAGTTACAGTTGCAAGTTATTTTAGTGGATGTGAAACAGTGTGCAATGAATGTGTTAAATGGTTTTTATTAAAGTTACAGTTGCAAGTTATTTTAGTGGATGTGAAACAGTGTGCAATGAATGTGTTAAATGGTTTTTATTAAAGTTACAGTTGCAAGTTATTTTAGTGGATGTGAAACAGTGTGCAATGAATGTGTTAAATAGTTTTTATTATAGTTACAGTTGCAAGTTATTTTAGTGGATGTGAAACAGTGTGCAATGAATGTGTTAAATGGTTTTTATTAAAGTTACAGTTGCAAGTTATTTTAGTGGATGTGAAACAGTGTGCAATGAATGTGTTAAATAGTTTTTATTAAAGTTACAGTTACAAGTTATTTTAGTGGATGTGAAACAGTGTGCAATGAATGTGTTAAATGGTTTTTATTAAAGTTACAGTTGCAAGTTATTTTAGTGGATGTGAAACAGTGTGCAATGAATGTGTTAAATAGTTTTTATTAAAGTTACAGTTGCAAGTTATTTTAGTGGATGTGAAACAGTGTGCAATGAATGTGTTAAATGGTTTTTATTAAAGTTACAGTTGCAAGTTATTTTAGTGGATGTGAAACAGTGTGCAATGAATGTGTTAAATGGTTTTTATTAAAGTTACAGTTGCAAGTTATTTTAGTGGATGTGAAACAGTGTGCAATGAATGTGTTAAATGGTTTTTATTAAAGTTACAGTTGCAAGTTATTTTAGTGGATGTGAAACAGTGTGCAATGAATGTGTTAAATGGTTTTTATTAAAGTTACAGTTGCAAGTTATTTTAGTGGATGTGAAACAGTGTGCAATGAATGTGTTAAATGGTTTTTATTAAAGTTACAGGTGGAATTTACGTTTTTTAACTGTGATACTTACTTTGTTTAAAAAATGACTATCATAAAGTATTATGTACCTAGTTGGATTTTATAAATTGTCGACGTACCACCATCACGCCTGTATTCCTCGAAGGGTTAGGCAGAGGTGTACCAATGTACACCCACAGTTCGCCGGTATATTTAGGTCCCATGTAATCGGGGGCGAGCCTATTGCCTATTGTCGACGTACCTAACTAAATTAATTTAGGATTTATTAAAAAAGCGGTGAGTATGTAGGTATCAGATTTAGCCTCGAGGCGGCGTGGATTGCTCAAGAAAAAGTTCCTAGAATGACTTGGGTACCGCCTTTGCTCAGCAGTGGAAAGTGGCTAAGGGAAAAGAAAAATAAAGTAGGTAAAAGTTTTATTTAATGAAAAAAATAATGTAGTCTCTAGACCTGTTTATTAGATCTGTTGTTTAAATAACTTATTGGCTAAGTTGATTGTGATAATTCTACTATGCGAAGCTTTTTGAGGGTTGAGATAAATGTTTGTTACTTTTTCAGGCTTCAACGGCTGAGCAGAATTAGCTGTGGCACACATTTAGACATTGACCTACCGCAACAAATAGGATTATTTATTTTGATTCCGTTTTTATGTGAAGACTAGTCAATAATAATTTATGTTTTGAATACCGATTCCTTGACCTTTTAAAGACCACTTAGGAAATTCACTTAGCAACAGAAATAGGTACTGTTACCACCCGAAACTATCACATTGTAGAACACAATACGCACAATACAAGACCGCACATGAGAACGACAATATAATCTATACCTACATACATACATCAATCCTGTCTGTGTGACGTCACACGTGCGGGTTGTTCGAAAGAGATATCGCGCCCCCGGAACGCAAAGGGCACAAGAAGGAACATGGATGAGTTTTAGTCAGTAAAAATCTGACACTCCCTACCGCCCCGCCCAGGGCGGAGAAAGACATTCGATGATTTCCCATCGTTAAAAAAAACCCAAACTATCACATTGTAGAACACAATGTCACACACACATTCTCACAAACACAGCTATACATGAACGCACATAACTACAGGAGGACGATAATATCATCTATACCTACATCAATCCTGTCTGTGTGACGTCACATCGAAGCGCGGCCTCAAATTATTGGGGAACCAACAAAAGCAAGTTGCGTCTGGTATTCCGACACCCAATGATTGAACTGTACCTATGTGTCCCTGGTACTTTTATTATAGTAGACACGTTTTTTGTCTGTTTGTTTACTTCTATTTTTTGTGATTCAGTGTTTTTTTAGTGTCGATCGTATTGCAAGGAGGATCTGGGAACCGTTTAAAGGTAATTAAAATCCAAACAGTAGACTAATCGCTCCTTTAAAAAAAAAAGATAATCTACGGGGGTCACTTTTTTAATGATATTTATAAGGTAACAGGATAATTTAGAAGTTGTTTTATAGAGCTTTCTTAAAATAAATAATCCAAAATAGTGAAAAATTACTTCTATTAACATCTGAACCCCTTGTCAAAATTCCATCCATTTTTCAAAGTAATTGTAATTATTTTAAATAATTAACGCTGTATAATTTTTAATTTATTTTAAGCATTTGTTTTGAATAAACATTGAACTGTTATTGATAGATAGTAATGTTACGCATGTAACATATTAAACTAGTTTAACTTAATTTATTTATTTTTGACAGTTTGTGGGTTCAGCTCATTTTATAAGAACTAAGCCAAATTTAAAGACCCTATTTAGAGCAATAGTTATGTATTTCCAAAGCAACTATTACATCAATTTTCTCTCGAACCTCGGAACATCTTAGAAGGGTTCAGTCGAACCTTCCACGCATGGCTGGATTTCCATACACTTCATACAAATACATACGTATGAGTACACAAAGCCTACCGTGCAATATAACGAGAACTGAAGGTTCCTCAGATTTATTTGGGTGATTGGAATTAACGCACGAGGGAGTTTAAGAATGAATAAAAAATTGCAATTGCTGGATACAAATTGCAAGATTTTTTAAGAAAACAGTGATGTATTTTTTTTTCTGGTGACTGTTGTTATTTTGACTGCTGTAGTGCTATTCTAAAAAGTTCATTTGCGAAATCACTTTTGAACCCGCGGTGAGATTTTGGTTTCGTATTTTTAAAATGAATGAGTTCGACACACTAGCCTCACCAAGTGATGACGTGAGTGCGAAGTGATATTCTGCAAAGCAAGCGTGACTATCGAGATGACTTTCGAAGTGCCTACTTCAGAATAGCACAGCTGATGGCTGCTTGGTATTGGTATGACGGGCTGGTATCTGAAACTCTACGTCTTAGCGCATATTTTGCGTACGGCTGAGGGGTGCTTAGTTTGATTTCTATATAGAGAAAATTGTTGTTGAGTTTTTCCTTGAGGAATTCTTCAGTAGCTGTCCGGACTTTGGAAGTCGGTGGAGTGACTGCCGTTGACCTAATCTATTCCCGGTTGCGTCCGATACCGTCCCATCGGTCTACAAGTATATGCAAACCTCTTTGAGTTGCATTGCACTTGTATAATATAATATCTCCTGCGTACTTGGCTAGTCTTCGTTGAGATTGCCTACGTGACCGAAATTCGGACTTGAATATGTTATGAATAATAATACCAGCCTATTATTACCTCACTACAGGATGAATACCTCTTCTGATGCAGGAAAGGTATGAGCATTACTGACTGCGCTTCCTCAAGGTAGATTGATTTCAGACTTACATTAATTACTAGTGAACTGCCCGTGTGGCTTATTTCATACGCCTTACGTTACATCTTTAGTTACTGCTCCGCTCCCGTGTGTTGTAGCGTAATGTTTTATAGCCTATAACACTCACAAATAACGTGGCTTTCTATGGGTAAAAGAATTTTCAAAATCGGTCCAGTAGAACCAGAGATTACCCCCTACAACCTCACACACTTTACCTCTTTATAATATTACATACACCATCATGCCTATTTTCCCCGAAGGGTTAGGCAGACGTGTAACAATGTACACTCACAGTTCCCCGGTGTGTTTAGATCCCATTCAATAGGGAACGAGCCTATTGTCATTAACCGGGCACAAATCCTAACTCGGAGCTGCTACTGAGAATTTCAAAGTCAAAGTCAAAGCATTTATTTCAATTAGACCATTTACAGGCACTTTTGAATGTCAAGAAGTTACAGTTTAGAATTGAAGCTAGTTGCTCGTTCCAATACGTAGGTCTCTATGGAGAAGAACGAGCAACAAACTCCATGGACACTCTTCTCTTCTTTCTTTCGTAAAGAAACCCAATAACACTTTGCTCGACCTGGGAATCAAACCCAAAACCTATAGCGTAGCAGTCTTGCTTAGGACCACTAGACTAACCAGGCAGTTAGGCTTTATGTTTTTTTTTTTAATTTATTTATTTCTTTAAGAAACTTCTAACAAAAAGGTAAAAGTTATTAAGTATAGATAAATCCACATTTCATTTCGATGTTTCCCTTCACTAATATCAGTAATGTACTAGAGATAAACTTAAAAAGTACATATTATACGTACATTGAAAAGGCACTTCAACACGTCGAGAGGTTTAACCTAGACCATCACGGCACAAGAACAACATTTTTTATCACTATTTTCGATTACATGTCACCGGAAAAAACCATCAATTTTTGTCACCAACTGTACTCCACCTATCCTTTAGCAGAATTATTGACAGAGGTAACAAAAAGAATGTTCGCCTCCATTGACACCGATGATGCATTGTGATTGAGTTGTTCGTTATTTGCGCGGCGTGACTGAATGGGACCAGGTAGATACGTACGTGTAAAATACATGAGGCTTTTGTATATTTGTTTAGGCTTCTTTAGTAGGTATATAGGTACTGGTGAGTCGTGGTGATGAGAGAATGAAAACTTGGTTAAAATAAGCAGGAGTTTGCAGTCACTGGGATTATGGCAAATTAGTAACTTATTGATTTATTTCAAAATTTTTGGAAATTTTGTAAATGCTAGTTTAGTAGCAACCACTGTTGTTTATGGAATGCAAATAAACGAATATGAATATGTTTTATCTGTGGATAATGTACTGGACCGTAACATTGTTACCTATTTAATGCTTTTGTGAACATTATGTATTGTGTAATATATGTTGTAGTTGCTCTTAAAAATAAAATATTTTAAAACATTGTTTTTAAAAGAGTACGTTAGAAGTTTCTTGGCCATTCTTCTCCCTCCGAAACTACCTCTTGGAAACGGTAACAAGATTCAATTTCTTTTATATTGTATTCATAAACAAACGTTTATCTACGTACGTTTTTTTACGTTTACCTTTTAATGGTATAACAGAAATAAAATAATAGGGATTTGTCTTTTTTAAAGCAATTTTGAATTATAAGACTCCAGTTAATTATTTACTATACAGCGTGATTGATGGACAGCTTAACCACTAAATCATCACAAAATACCTTTTTTTTTTTATAGACGGGAAATCATCAAATAACTTCCCCCGCCCTGGGCGGGGCGGGAGGGAGTGTCAGACTTTTACTGACTAAAACCCGTCTATGTTCCTTCATGTGCCCTTTGCGTTCCGGGGGCGCGGTATCTCTTTCGAACAACCCGCAGATCACAATATACCTGTTCTAAACTATTTATAGAACACTCCAAAATAATACAAAAAGCAAACTCACCTGAGATTTCTCAGCATAATAAACAAGACTTGCAAATATCACGATGCCAAGCACCAAAAAGAAGACCAGTAAGGTCAGTTCCTTCGCGGAAGCCTTGAAGGTATGCACCAGGATCTTCAACCCTGGGCTGTGCCTCGTCAGCTTGAACAGCCTCAGGATCTTGATGATGGAGATGAACTCCAAGATGTCAGCTTTATCCACGTACTGACGGACCACTGTTAGTTCAACCACTACGTCCATGTAAAAACTAAGAGTAGCTATAAAGTCTATGATGTTCACTGGTGATTTCACGAATTCTATTAGGTTTGGGGCCACCTGAAACAAAGAGAGATTGGGTTTTAGTCAAAAAATTAAAATGAACTAAGTGCGAGCCACCGTACAATATAATATTGTACCACCGTACAATATTTTACACTACATACAAAAATACACGTTTCTTGCATAGAATATATTTAAAAAAAAAAAATATATATATACCATCACGCCTGTATTCCCCTGAATGGTTAGGCAGAGGTGTACCAAAGTACACCCACAGTTCGCCGGTATAGTTAGGTGCCATGTAATAGGGGGTGAGCCTATTGGCACAAATCCAAACTCCGAGCTGCTACGGAGAATTTCATAGAAAAACCCAATAACAGTTTTTGGTAGACCTGGGAATCGAACCCAGGACCTCTAGCGTAGCAGTTGTGTTTAGGACCACTAGGCCAGCGAGGCAGTCCAGCATATGTTCTTGCATAGAATCAGTACTGCATTCATGTTTCTAAATCTTTCGCGGCGAAATTTACCGTTGCTTACAACTTTCCTATACTTTTGAGCTCATATCATCTTACAGGATGATTGAATAATTTAGCGAACACGCTTAAATTGGAGTACATTAATTGTCTTATGTGTTAAGCAATATCTATATGTGTATGCCACAGCTTATTCCTCCCAACAAACATCCATCCATCCATGCTTCCCCACAGAATTTCACGTTTATAATAGTAGTATGATTCTCATCGCTTTCAGCTACAATCAACACGAAAACTGAAACCCTTCAGTGCATGCATTATGTACTATTAAACCACTCGCTTGCTCCATAGCGGTACGAGCAGGGTTCTAATTGAGAACTAAGCGAGTTATTAATATGCTAAACTTCCTGTTAGTTCGTAAACTAAGGTATTTGCTTTGTTGCTCATAAGAGCGCTTAGTATGGAAATATAATATTCTGTATTATTATGCACTATCTTATACTCGCGACTTTGTTCGCATGAATGTTTGCCACGAGGTTTTAATATTTCTTACGCGGAACCCAATTTATTTTTAAAATCAATTTACCCTTTTTGTAAGGATGGGATATCATCAAATGATTTCATCCGCTCTAGGCGGGGCGGAAGGGAGTGTCAGACTCTTACTGACTTAAACTTATACGTGTTCCTCATAATGCTTTTTGCGCAAAGAAACTCCGCAACTTTGGCAGAAATTAATGTACTCTAAAGTTACTTATTATAACATAAGCTATTTGCGCGTCGAAAGCCCCATCAAAATTCCTACAGCTATTTTGTATATTAGCCGGAACTAACAGACAGACGGACAAAAATAAAAACATTATTTCATTTAACAAAGCAAACGTTATTTCAATATTACATACAGATACTTCAGTATAATTTATTTATACAAATAGATGTTTATATAATAACAGTATATTCATGTAGTAATGCGTGTTTTAAGCAAACTTTTTAATACTTACCTAAACGAGATGCGATCTCACGACTGTCCTAAGCAAACTTTAATATGTCGTTTGGTTAAGAGACCTAGATATTAAGTAACCTAAATTGACACTTAAAAAGCTCTTTATCTTTTAATGCATTGTCTGAGTACTACAAAATGATATTTGTTTAGTTACGAACCAACCATCACGCCTGTTTTCCCCGAAGGGTTAGGCAGAGGTGTACCAATGTACACCCACAGTTCGCCGGTATATTTAGGTCCCATGTAATAGGGGGCGAGCCTATTGCCATTAACCGGGCACAAATCCAAACTCCGAGCTGCTACTGAGAATTTCATAGAAAAACCCAATAACACTTTTTGCTCGACCCGGGAATCGAACCCAGGACCTCTAGCGTAGCACTCGCGCTCACGACCACTAGGCCAAAGAGGCAGTCGAATGAACTAGAATCCGTAAAATAACTAAAACAGTAGTAGTAGAGCTCTTTGTGAAGGAGCTCGTCCGAGGAAAATACTAGCACTATAACTATTTCTGCCGCAAAGCAACGTTTCTGTGTTCCAGTAATTGAAACTGTATGGATGTCGATGTAATTACAGGCACATTTCAACTTTGTCTCCGGGATGGTAACACATTTGCAAGGCCTTTGGTATTGCAGGTTCATAGGCAGGAGTAACCACTTATCATCAGGTGGGCCGTCGGATTATTTGCCATACTTTGATGTTATAAAAGAATCACCACATAGTTCTATTAATCACCAATCCACGTATAAATAATAGAAAGAAAAGATGAATTAATTAAATTAAATGAAGGAAGGTGACTATAATGAGTTTTTTTTTCATTTTTATATTTCACTCGCGTATTTTAACTTGCAACCAGCCATGTTATCTCTTTCCCTTCCTTTAGCTATGTGGTAAAGAACGCCTGAGGCATTAAGTCCACCTTTGTACTTCTTATTGCAAATACCTTTTATCTTTTTTACATAACATAATTATTTTAAACTTGGCATCGAATGTTAATGCGGTTTTCATCAATAGATAGAGTGATTCAAGAGGATGGTTTATACGTATGGAACATCACGCTACGACTAACGGGAGCGGAGCAGTCACCAAAGACCTAACTGAAAGCGTGACACCGCGGGGTACCTATATAGCTAGTGTAACATAACTAAATTAAAAATTTAAAAAAAAATGAAGGAAAAGCAGAATAAAAAAGAAGGAGAAAGAAACAAAATGAATGAATGATAGAGACAGAGAGAAAAAATCGAAAAAAAAAGTCATCATCATTATCTGCTTAGCCATTTCCCAACCATGTTGGGGTCGGCTTCCAGTCTAACCAGATGCAGCTGAATACCAGTGTTTTACATGAAGCGACTGCCTATCTGACCACCACAACCCAGTTACTAGACAACACTAGACCGTTTGCTAAGACTGTCAAAGATTTTTTGTTTCTTTGACAGTATTAGCTAAAAAATGTTGTTAAAAAAAAACAAAACAAGCAGACAACTTAGACGGTATAATCAATTAATCACAGAGAATGTTCTCCATTGTTCTTCACCACGTCTAAAGAACCTCGATAACCCTATTCACCGGGGGTCGTAACAATAATAAAGTGAAAACAGCCTCTAATGTCGATACGCACACAATAGGGACGTCCGGCAGACAATAAAAGTAAGTGTTATAGATTGCTTGTCGGTTTTTAGGGAATTTCGAAATTTATCTTATAATATAATACATACATACAATCACGCCTGTATTCCCTTGTAAGTGTTAGGCAGAGGTGTACCGATGTCCACCCACAGTTCGCCGGTATATTTAGGTCCCATGTAATAGGGGCAAGCCTATTGCCATTAACCGGGCACAAATCCAAAATCCGAGCTGCTATTGAGAATTTCATAGAAAAACCCAATAACACTTTTTGCTCGACCTTATAATATAATCTTATCAAAAAAATATTTTCAATTTTGTCACTCACATACATTCTGATGGGTAATCAGAATCTTTGGGAGTATCTGATGAGTGTCATGCTGTTATAATAATCTTCATCATCAGCCTATCACAGTCTATTGCTGAACATAGGCCTCTCCCGAGGGCCACTGAGGGCCGGTGCCTGCCGGGGCTGCGGGTTGTTCGAAAGAGATACCGCGCCCCCGGATCGCAAAGGGCACATGAAGGAACATAGACGGGTTTAAGTCAGTAAAAGTCTGACACTCCCTTCCGCCCCGTCCAGGGCGGGGGAAGTTATTTGATGATACCCGTCTATAAAAAAAGGCCTCTCTAATATTATCTACATTTCTCTAATATAATCTTACTACTATTATAAATGCGAAAGTTTGGATGGATGGATGGATGTTTCTTACACAATCAGGCCAAAACGGCAGAACGGATCTGCTAGAGGCTATAGATTATACTATGGAAAAGCACATAGACTACTTTTTATTCCAGAAAAATGTACGGTTCTCGTGGGATAATATATCAACATTGACGCAAAAGAAGTCTTGGGTGGAAGCAAGTAAGAGATTCAATTTGAAAGATATAAGGTCCCAATGTTGAACAGAGGTTAAATGACGTTATTTACAAAAATCGGAAAGCTCTCTTTAAAAGTCAAAGTCAAAGTCAAATCATTTATTTCAATTAGGCCATTAAAAGGCACTTTTGAACGTCATTACATAAAAAATCATTAATATTGAATCTAGTTGCCCATTCCAAAAGGTAGTTTCGTATGGAGAAGAACGGGCAAGAAACTCCATACATACTCTTTTAAATAACAATGTATTACAATAAGTTGTATAGTTACATTCATTCCATAAAAAGATATATAAATGTCAAAACGATCTATCAAAAATAAAAAGTCACTCAAAGTACTACAATACGTACTCAGTGCTACAAATTAGAGATGAAAGCCAAATTAATTATAATATTTAACGCCAATATTGTGATCGTAGATGATTACTTCTAACATTTCAAAGACAACGAATCAGTGTGTGAGTCAAACTCAAATGTAGAATTAATGTCGAGGAGAAAAACAATTATTGGTCAAAACAAATTAGTTTTATGATTAAATAAGCAACCAGTTGATTTTGTCAAGACTTGAAATTGTCCTATGGAGCAAGACCAGCATGTTTCCAAGCATTATTATCTTGAATATAATCCTCTAACTTGTAGTATGCTTGTTTACAAAGTGTGCTTTTAATACAATTTTTAAATTTTCTTTCATTTAATTTTAATATATCACTAGGTATTTTATTGTAACATTTAACACAGTACCCCATGAAAGATAAGTGCACTTTGGACAATCTAAAAAATGGTTGAGCTAATTTGTCCTTATTTCTAGTATTAAAATTATGTCTATCACTTATTTTATCAAAAAGATGTAAATTTTTTCTTACATACATAATATTTTCGTAAATGTATTGACAAGGCACTGTCATAATATTAATCTTTTTAAATAGTTCCCTAAGAGATTCGCAGCGACGGAGATTATAAATGGCTCTGACAGCTCTCTTTTGTAAAATAAATATGGATTCAATGTCAGCAGCCCGACCCCACAGTAGAATGCCATACGACATAATGCTGTGAAAGTAGCTAAAATAGACCAGACGCGCAGTATCGACATCTGTTAACTGTCTAATCTTCCTAACAGCAAAAGCTGCTGAGCTTAGCCGCCCTGCAAGAGATGTTATATGTGGTCCCCATTGTAATTTTTCATCTAGCGTGATTCCTAAGAAAACCGTTTTATTAACAAAAGCCAGTTTTTCGCCATTCAGTATAAGGTCACATGCGGTATTTTTAACATTTGGTAAAGAAAATCTAATACATTTGGTTTTCTTTTCATTTAGTACCAAATTGTTTACCGTGAACCAATTTTGAACCTGAAGAATTGAGTTATTAACTTCGTCAAGACTTCTAGAACGTCTGTCTATCTTAAAAATTAATGACGTATCATCTGCAAATAACACCATATTAGGTTGCTTTTGCAGTAATTGTGGCAAATCATTTATATATGCTAAAAAGAGAAATGGACCCAAAATCGAACCTTGAGGAACGCCCATTGTCATTTCAGACCCC
The DNA here is from genome assembly GCA_932526535.1 of Caradrina clavipalpis. Classification (NCBI taxonomy): domain Eukaryota; kingdom Metazoa; phylum Arthropoda; class Insecta; order Lepidoptera; family Noctuidae; genus Caradrina; species Caradrina clavipalpis. Next base: position 14,081,428 of record OW052104.1, on the reverse strand, counting down.
AATGAGTTCACGCCGTTCACCTGAACTTTAACCTGTCTGTTTTCCAGGTATGATCTTATTAAATCAAGAGATGTGTTTCCAATCCCATAGTGCTCCAGTTTCAATAATAGTGTCTCATGTTCCACACAATCGAACGCTTTGGAGAGGTCGCAAAAGATTCCAATGGCATCTTGTGCTTCCTCCCAGGCATTAAAAATGTTTTTAATTAAGGAGACACCGGCGTCAGTTGTACAACGCCCTTTGGTGAAACCGTACTGTTGGTCATGAAAGATGGAATTTTTATTAAAGTGACGTAACATTTGATTGAGTAATAGCTTTTCAAACACCTTACTGAAAACTGGCAGTATTGAAACAGGTCTATAGTTGTTAAGTTCCTTACTTTCACCGGATTTAAATAATGGAACTACTTTACTGAGTTTCATGAGATCCGGAAAGACTCCCTGATCTACGCTTATATTAAAAATGAAAGCTAAATAAGGCGCAATAGTTTCTATTATAGATGTACAGACTTTTACTGACATTCCCCAAAGATCTTCTGTTGATTTCATTTTAAGATCTTTAAAAGTTTTAATAACAGCCTGGGGATTCGTATGTTGAAATCTAAACTCCAAGGGGCATGCCTTTACATTATTTCTAAGAAGGGCAACGGAAAGTGCAGGAGATGAATTTAATGATTCCGTTGTGACTAGGGGAATATTAACAAAAAAGTTTTCAAATGCCTGAGCTACTTCTACATCAGAGTTTACAATCCCATGTGAAGTCTCCAAACTAAATTTATTATTACACTGTTTCTTCCTACCTGTTTCATTATTTATTATTTGCCAGGTAGTCTTAATCTTATCATCAGATGATTTTATTTTATTAGTAATATAAAGAGATTTAGCTACTTTACAAACACTTTTGAAAGTTTTCGAGTATTTTGCAACATACTGATGAAAGCTTGTATTAATTGAATGTTGCTTTAGACCATATAGTTCAAATAATTTCCCCCTACTTTTACGAATGCCAGGAGTCGCCCAATCACTGAATAAAAACTTTGTATAAATATTTTTAGTCTTAATTGGGAACGTGTTATTAAATTGCGCGTCTAATAGTGAAAAAAACTCGGCATAGAACTCATTTGGGTCACTAATATTATTAAAACTCTGAACACATAATTTACTTGCTAAGGAATCATTAAATTTTTCTAAATTTTTTCATGTTATTGGCCTAAACCTTATTTGAATCTTTTGTACAGGTATGTAGGCGCAAAACGTTATCATTTGTCCACTGTGGTCAGATGGCAGCTTATTTACAATTTCTTTGTGTGAGTAATCACAATTACAAAATATATTATCAATACAAGTGGCAGAAGAAGCTGTCACTCTACTTGGTTCTATAAACACATTTGACAAATTAAATGACCTAAACAGGCTCAATAATCTAATACTAATAGAGTTATTTTCTAATAAGTTTATATTAAAATCGCCACAAACGATGATTGATTTACTGGAGGAACTAACTTTTTTCAACACATCTTCCATTACAGAATCAAACACAGATAGATTCTGGTAACTTGGAGGTCTGTATACACATACTATAACATGCCTATCAAGCTCAACACAGGACAATTCAATGGTGTGTTCAACCGATAATCCGATGATATCTTTTCTTTCTTTAGAATTAATTGAATTTTTAATTAATATTAATGATCCGCCATGTATCATGCGTTTTCGGCTGAAATGGCTAGCTACACAATAATTTTCATAATTTATAGACATTACTTGATGTTCATTTAGCCAATGTTCAGTTAAGCAAATAATGTCAAACTTAGTTTTTTCTAAAAACAATTCTATTTCTAATAATTTGGAAAGACAACCTTGAATATTTTGATTAAGTAATTTTAAAGTTTGTTGCTTCCCCTTTGGTTTTTTTTCTACTAAATGTAAATTGCCAGAAGCTATCTTTGTACTATTCAATAATAACAATTGGTTATCTAATCTTGAAACTTCTGACTGGATAACTTCTGTTGTCTCACAAACTAGTTTAAACAATAATTATCCGGAGTGCCCTCCATGGCTACAATTGATGGATCTGAAGTCCCTTCATGAGTTTCAGCAGAAAGAGCATACCCTAACTGGCTGCTAGTGGCCTCCAAGGTTGTTGGTATTATAGGTGGGCCCTCCTTCGTACAACTTGAGGATTCACAATAATTAATCACTATGTTGTTAGTGTAACTAGACAACACAGGTTCGTCTCTTATCCTATGATTCGTTATATTATCTATAACATTATTAATATTAATATTAATATCTTCTTATACAGAGAGGGCACGAGCATTGATAATTATACATTAACTAGCTTTTGCCCGCGACTTCGTCCGCGTGGATTAATAGTTCCCGTTTCCGGGGGATTTCCGAGATGAAAACTATCCTATGTCCTTTTTCGGGTCCCAGACTATATCTGTACCAAATTTCATTGAAATCGGTTCAGTGGTTTAGGCGTGAAGAAGAGACAGACAGACAGACAGAGTTATTTTCGCATTTATAATTTTAGTAAGGATTATAAGTCCAAGTTACCTCACGATGTTTTTTGTCGCCGACGTCAGTGACGTTCAAGACAAACTTAGAAAGCACGTATGAATTCAAAAAGACAATTTAATACTTACCCGGTTTAACCTACAACCTTATACATCAATACTCCCGAGTTTTATAAATAACCTGCCTACATTTTTCTATAAGGAAAATTACACTACGTACCAGTTACAACCAATACTCGATAAAAACCGTATAAATCAGCAAAAAAACCGCTAACAGTAACATACCCGTTTAATACACAAAGGGTTCAAGCTGTGTGCTATACGCCCATAACGATATACACATTTAAAAAAAGAAACCAAAAACGCTCAATACAAGCTTAGTGGCCCAAGCAAACATGAGGCCCAATTAACGGGGCCCTTATCACGCCTTTGGGGCACCCAGTACTGGAGATAATGAGACGATTCTAAATAAAAAATATGTGCCCTAAGCACAGTGTAAATGAAAGGGTTGAGGATTTTAAGGTGCGATTCCACTAACGCATTTCTTTTTTGCTAAATAAATAAAATAAAAATAAAATAGTTTTTACTTCAGATAAGCAGCATCCATATGGGTTAGTAAACAAAAACCATAACTTATACCTATGTTAGTAAACTAATCTATTTCGAAACTAGGCTGTTGTTCAAAATGCATCTTTGAACAACATCACCTAACAAAGGCGAATCGTACCTCCCCGCTATGGTCTTCAGGATGGAGTTGGAGCTGTCCTGCACTCTACAAAGCAAAGAGGCAGATTTATGTCTGACGATGGCGTGAAAATCATCGACGTGTGCCTCTGCGAACATACCTGATGCACTGCGGAAACGGGGCAGCCCCATCAACATCCTGAACCCGTTATTATATTGGACCCGTAGGGCGCTGATAGTGCGCTGAGTATAGTTGGTCCACAGGCTGCACGTGTAAAATACCTGGCAATAGGCTTTAAAAAGCGTTATTTTAACTGGCCTACTACAACGTGCAAACCTGCGTGCCAGCATGTTACATCGGACTGCCAGCGCCCTACGTTCCCTCTCAATATCTGCCTGGTCCTTGAGGTCGCAGGTCACATAGTGCCCTAAATACTTAAATTGGTACACCCGTACTAAGTCATTCCCATTTATTTTAATAGGGGGTACATCGTCAGGACACTTACCACCGACAGCCTCAAAGACCAAGAACTCACTCTTTTTGACATTGTAAATCAAGCCATGTTCCCGAGCATAACAATCACAACAACTGAGCAGCTCCCTAAGCGCCCTAACCGTTGGGCTCAACAGCACCATATCATCCGCATAACTGATGTTATTGACACTTACGTTATCAATGCGGCATCCGATTTTCTTACTGCTGAGCTCAACGATTAGATCGTTTATGTACAGGTTAAATAACTTTGGTGAAGTTATTCCACCTTGTCTAACCCCACATTCGAGCCCATATGATATAGACAAGCCATCGGCCCATCTCACATTGTTCGTCTGGTTGTTATACCAATACTGGAAGATACACAACAGTTCCGCCGGCACTTTCCTCTCCCGCAGCTTTTCCCACAAAACATCGTACGAAACAAGGTCAAAAGCACGAGAGAGGTCTAAGAAGCAGGCATACACGGGTGTTTGACGTTTGGTATAATATTGCACTGTATGTTTCAAGCCGAGAATCGCACTTTCAGTCCCAAGGTCATTACGAAACCCGAACTGCGCATCGTGTAGTTTTAAAAAGCCATCTAACCTTGCGTCCAACTGGCTGTCGAGTACCTTCGCAATAATGGTAGCCAGAGAGATGGGTCGATAGTTACCCTTATCAGCAACGTCACCCGTTTTATTTTTAATAAAGATGCGATTATAAAATGTTATCTTTTTTTAAGGTTGAGAAATCATCAAATGAGTTAATAAGCTCTATTCAAACCGGAACGGAGGGTCAGACTCTTACTAAAAGACAAACGCGTTTCTCCCCTTTACGCCCTCTGCGTTAAAGGGCCGCGGTGACTCTTTCGAAAAAAAATCCGCAATTCTGGCAGACACTGGCCCAGGCGGGCCAAGTCTACTATGCTGACATCTCTTTGAGGCGCGCGTGGAACACAACGCACCATCGACCCGGGCCTGGTTCTGATCGGACGGCGAGTCATAAAAATGCTACCTTACGTTACATATTATTTATTTATTTAACCTTTATGCAGCAAGAGGTACAAAGGCGTATGTATGTAATATACTCGCGCGCTATTAGATTCAACGGCAAATATGGCCAACAGTTCACGCAATTAATCAAGCGAATCTAACGTTAAATTACTCCAGCTACGGTTCCTATTTGAATATTTCATTTTGAATGGCGTCTGGTTCCTTGTTTTGTATGGTATCAAACCAGTTTTGTGTAGCAAGGCGATGCGAACGTGACTGATTTGCAAATTAGTTACAAACTTGAAGAACTTTGATTGTAATATTTTTTTTTTTACGAATTCTGAACCTTCTGCTTTTGTGAATTGTTTTATATTTAAAAGTATAAACTCCCATACACTTACAAAAAATCCGGCCAAGTGCAAGTAGGACAATACACGAAGAATTCCGTACAATATATATTAAAAAAACCCTCAAAAAAAGGCATAAAAATACGCGTTTCGTAAATGGTGATCCCTTATCATTTTTAACTTTTTTAAATTATTATTTGTTGTTGTAGCAGCTGCAGTAATACACATACTGTGAAAATGTCAAGTCAACAAAAATAGTCAAACAGACAGGTAGTTTGCGGAGTCTTATTAAACCATACTCCACATACTACATAAACAATACTGTATCCAATTTTGAACTTTTATACAACGTCTTACGGACCTGTGTGTTATAAGCTAGACAAAATATAGTTCATTTAGAGTTCCGTCCGCTATAAAGTGTGCAGTTTAAACTGCAGACCATGAAATAAACAGATTACAGCGCTGTCGCTGGGCTCTGCACGCTGTTGGGTTTTCATAATATTTCTCGTTTATTACATGAAGGATAGGTTTCGAACTAATTATGATGTTGGGTAAACTTTGGTTTAGCTATTAGTGTATTACTACTAGATAAATGCCTGGTTTGTATTCAAGTTCGGGCGAAAAGTGTTAATGGGTTTTTCCATTAAGAATTTCTTTGTAGCAGCCCGGAGTTTGTAAGTTGGTAGTGTGATAGCATGAAGAAATTAAAAACAAGTAATCTTCTTTATCTTCTTCTTCATCGTGTGGGTAGTAAGGTCTAGCGACCCCACACAACAAGAAAAAAAAACACACAAGACACAAGTAATAAAATTAGGTAACCCCCGATAGAAGGATATACCTAGATCCCTACCTTGGATAACAAAAGACAAAAAGTTCTAAGATCCAATAAGTACATAATGCAAAATAGAAAAACTCACATTCACGACATCCTAAACATATTCCCAAATCGCACATCTGCGCGAATGAAACCACACCTTAAATTCTATTAATAAAACCCTTTTTCGATGATTCGGTGATCCTGAAAAACTCTGCAAATATGACCCTTGAATTTCTAGCAATTTTGCAGTAATTTTCGTACAAAATTCAGCTCTTAGATTTGGGTGAAAACTCATTAGTTTTATTTTTATTGCTTTTTACACTTATTTAGATTGTTTTGGTACAAGTACACTCTTATTTTAATGTATTCTGGGATTTTCACCTACGCTAGGATTTGTTTAGAAGTTGTTTTTTTTTTGTTATTTATAGAATAAAGATAAACGGTTTGAGATTTATTTTAAGCTGTTTTAATCTAAGTAGGTAATAGTGATTCTAATAGCTGGAATAATTTTTGGGTTTTATAAGTTCGTAATAGAATTTTAAATTAGTTTTATTGAGATACCTACATAAAAACTGCAAACACTAGTAAAAAAGCCAATGACATTTTTAAAAATAGGCTGTGGCTAATAGATTTAAAAACTTAACGTAACTTTAACATGTCACTGACTACGTTAGCATGTTGGTGACGCGAACGATTCCTCAATGCGGCTTATGAAGTTTTCACTACAATATGTAATGTAATGTATAATCACTCTCACTACAAAATAAAGGAATTGTGAAAACTGTGTCACAATTCACAGAAAAAAAAAATGTATAATAAATAGTATTTATAGTCTCATACATTTTTTTTTAAATCTGTTCCAGAATAATAACATTTTACTATTGACGGCTGTTAGTTTCTTTAATGTAAATAAAATGATTAACAGGTTCGAGGTAGCGCAAAAAAGGATACCTGGAAAGACCTCGGGGGAGGCCTTTGCCCAGCTGTGGGCATTACAAAATAAAACTAGGTACAACAGAAAAATATTATTCAAGAAAACCCCACTATAATAAAAGCAGCTGTTTGTTGAATACACCATTTTCTCCGTTCGGTAAACGTGTACTTTCATCGCTTACCAAAAAAATATGCAAAAACCAAAAAAGGGCCGATTTACATGTAGGTAATTTGAAAACGTAAAGCCTACCCGCTTCAGTGGTGTGAAGGGTGAAACCCATTTCAGTTTGATTTGAATTATTCATGTATTGTTAATTGTGGGAGGTTGTAACCGTAGTGATATATATTATCGTATGAATAATCTGAGAACCTAAACAAGAACCAATTATAGAATTAGCGGGAATAATGACCGGTTGAGTGGGGGAGAATTAAATTGTCATTGTACGTAGACAAGTAATGTGAAAAAGATGCAAGATTCAGCGAACCCGATTAATAATATTATATTATATTTATTATTTATTTTATTAGCGGTACTCCTAGACACGGCGCGTATTGTTAGGAGATTCCTTTCTCAGGAGCCCTGACCACCGGTGGCTTGGACCCTGTTTCCGACGCCCGCCGCCCGGTGGGCTACAATTTTTTATATTTTTAAATGTTTTTATTTTTTTATAGTAATATTTAAAAATGTAATTAATATGTATAATAAATAAATGAAATTATATTTTATCTTTATCCATACATATATGAACATAGACAACATACAAATAAATAAAATTGAAAAGTCTGTTTGTAATTTCAAATTAACAACTTTTCACTAAATGCATACATAAGTATTAAAAAAAAACAAAATTAAAAAAAAAATGATTTTCTGTGTGTTTGTTCCGGCTAATCTCTCGTATGTACCTAATGTTATAAGGAGTTTATTTATTATAATTAAAACCAAAGGTTACGCTAAAACAAAATTGAAACCAATAAAATAGTGAACGTGAACAAAGTCACAGGCAACAACTAGTACTAAATAATGACATTGGCCCACAATAAGAATTTCTCCGGTATCGTGGGTGCATTTACAATGATTTATACTCACATACACATCAAGCCAGACCCGATACAACTATAGGCCGTACAAATATTTGTTCCGTACGGGAATAAAACCCAAAACATGAAGCGCATCAATCAACCGCTAAGCCACTGTGCTAACCGAGTCGTCAAATGGATGTACTAATCGTGCTTAGTCATGTATCAAGTCGAGTTAGTAACTCCAGTAAGTAACTCGAGTTCATACCATCACGCCTGTATTCCCCGAAGGGTTAGGCAGAGGTGTAACCAATGTACACCCACATTTCGCCGGTATATTTATGTCCAATGTAATAGGGGGCGAGCCTATTGCCATTAACCGGGCACAAATCCAAACTCTGAGCTGTTACCGAGAATTTCATAGAAAAACCCAATAACACTTTTTGCTCGACCTGGGAATCGAACCTAGGACCTCTAGCGTAGCAGTCGTGCTTAGGACCACTAGGTCAACGAGGCAGTCAACTCGAGTTCATGTATAGCGTAATTAGCTTCTGCCCGGGACTTCGTCCGCGACAAATTTGATATATTATCCCACGGGAACCGTACATTTTTTCGGGATGAAAAGTATTCTATATATTATTCCACTCTACAATTTATCTTAGTGCCAAATTTCATCCAGATCCATTCAATCGTTTATGCGTGAAAGAGTAACAAACATCCATCCAACTCACACAAACTTTTGCATTTAAAGTATTTATACTAGGACTATTTTGCATTTCAATTTGAATAAGAACTATCTTTCTAAAGTAAAATAAAATACAAAAACATTCTCCACAAGAAACAGCAATCATCCATCTTATTTATTCAGCAATTAACAACTGAAACACAACACTGTTTTTATGCAAAAACAACATAAAAATATACAACAGTAGTCGGTAACTTTCTTGCATTATGAATATGGATAACCTTCCTCTCTGTTCATGCCACAAACGAAACAGATTGAAGTTCATTTGCAATACAAAGCAGTATTTTATTTTGTTTTAAAATGGCGGTAGGGAATCCGGTGGAACATTAGTAGGAAGAATGTTAGAAGTTCTGGCTATGAGTAGACTGAGATCCCAATGTTGTTAGACCTACGTCATATAAACATAAAGAATAATACCAGCTCAGTATTGTCCCACTGTAGAGCAAAGGCCACTTCTCATACAGGGAAGGCACGAGCATTGATCACCACGCTTGCTTAGGGCAGATTTGTGATTTCAGACTAACATTAGCTACAAGTCCAGGTTTCATCACGATGTTTTCCTTCACCGATATTTGTGATATCATAGGAATTAGGGATTTCTTAGTAGCAGCTTGGAGTTTGAAAGTTGGTGGTGTGACATCCCCGTGCCTTGAAAAGTAGGTACGTAAAGCTGTCCTGCACTCTGATCTCTCTCCTGCTGTGTTGGATGTTGGATTGTCGTCCCATTGGACTATGTGAGTCAGGAAAGAGGCAGAGTACCTGTGTTTACTTTATTAAATATGGCGGCCGCGACTGAAATTACATCGGGAGAATATTTTTAATGAATCTAGCAAGTCCGCATATTTTTTTAACTTTTCCTCTATATATTCTCAAACTTTCAACTATGTCAAAATGACGTAGGTCAGTCGACTCTAGGATCTTGGACCATAGTAAATGAGGGTTACCTACGAATTCTACTGTGAGCGAGTGGGTATTTGAATGTACCTAGCTATTCTGTATTACTTATTCAGATGGTAGCGTTAGCAACACAGTTCGTTATGTAATATGAGAGTTTAACAAGATAATAATTCCATTTAATACGTTGTTTTACTTTGGTTATTAATACTATTATTTTTAATCTTAGTTGTTATTACAGTTGCTTACTGGTTATGTTAATAAAAAAATATTTAAACCAGTTACTTAAGGTACTCATTATATTCAACAATAAAAAAAAACAAATTCAAATGTTCCAAAAAAAAAACAGTTGGAGCCGTGTCACACTGCCGTTGGTGTAACGCGAAACTGTTATGTCAGCGAGTCGCTTTTATTTATTTATTATTTACGAAATCCACAGTTCTTTGAATTTAGTGTTAAATATTTAAACTTATTCCATTACAGTCCGCTTTTTTGATTTGGTACACGTACGTGATTTAAAAGACGAATCAAGTCAAAAATAAAAATCTAAAAGCAGTACAGAACATCTTTGCTGACGGTACTGTTATTAGTTCTGACCATCGTTCAAACAAAAGCGGGCTTCATTGTCCTGAGGTCAATATGTGGCAGACACTGGTATTCTGTGTCTATGAAATGAGATATTGTGTTGGTACGTTTGTGTACGATGATACACAGGTATATACGTATGTATAGTCCTGTGTATCATCGTACACAAGCGACGTACACTTTTACTGTAGACACAGATTTAGCTCAAGAATTAAAAAAAAAACTATCCCGTTCAAACTACGCGGTCAAAGTATATTGAACTAGCAAGCTGCCCGCGACTTTGTCCGCGTGGCTTATATCACCCGCCATATGTTACGTCTTTGGTTACTGCTCTGCTCCCGTGAATTGTAACGTCATGTTATATAGCCTATGTTACTCAAGAATAACGTAGCTATCCATTGGTGCAAAAATGATTAAAATCGGCCCAGAAATTTTGGAGCCTATTCGTTACAAACAAATAAACAAAAAAATCTTACCTATTTATGATAATATTAGTATAGATAGCTGTTTTTTTACACACTAATAAACATAGTTACTTGCCAAAAACACGTTAGTTGGTATATTATAAGAATGATTGAATTGGAATGAATGATTCAACTGCCTCGTTGGCCTAGTTAACTGCCTCGGTAGCCTAGTGGTCCTGAGCACGACTGCTACAATAGAGGTCCTAGGTTCGATTCCCAGGTCGAGCAATGTGTTATTGGATTTTTCTATGAAATTCAGCAGCTCGGAGTTTGGATTTGTACCCGGTTTATGACAATAGGCTCGCCCCCTATTATATGGGACCTAAATATGCGGGCGAACTGTGGGTGTACATTGGTACACCTCTGCCTAACCCTTCGGGGATTACAGGCGTGATGGTTTATGAATTGGATATTTGTTACACGTTCAAGCTTAAGCGGTTGAATGGAATTAGCTGAAATTTGGCACACATATTATAGATAGATCTACAGATAAGATTGATCCTGTTTTCGATTTCCGTGGCGTAATAGGGGCTTTTAAAGCTCGACTTAGTTTTATAAAACCTTCGCAAACGAAGTTGAGAGCAGAAGCTGGGGAAATTATAATTATACGTCTTAATATTTACTGTAACTCAAATATTATCCGTACTTCCGTACTAATATTATAAATGCGAAAGTAACTCTGTCTGTCTGTCTGTCTCTCTGTCTGTCTGTCTCTTCTTCACGTCTAAACCACTGAACCGATTTCAATGAAATTTGGTACAGATATAGTCTAGGACCCGAGAAAGGACATAGGATAGTTTTCATCCCGGAAATCCCCCGGGAACGGGAACTATTAATCCACGCGGACGAAGTCGCGGGCAAAAGCTAGTATGAAATAAATTATTATTTTTTTACTTCATCCCTAGCAACTCTTTTTTTTAAAAAAAACGTTGCCCCACACTAGGAATTTCTCCTGTATCGTGGGTGCGTTTACAAACATATAAACTCACATACACAAACAGCCAGACCCAGAACAACTATCTGTAGGTCATACAAATATTTGTTCCGTGCGGGAATCGAACACGCGACACGCAGCGCAGCAGTCGATCGCTCGGCCACTGCGCCAACCGTGTCGTCGCAAGACTTTTGGAAGACACATACACACATACCATCACGCTTATATTTCCTGAAGGGTTAGACAGAGGTGTACCAATGTACGCCCACAGTTCGCCGGTATGTTTTATGTCCCATGTAAATGGGGGGCGAGCCTTATGCCATTAACCGGGCACCAATCCTAACTCCGAGATGCTACTGAGAATTTCGTAGAATAACCCAATAACACTTTTTATTCGACTTGGGAATCGACCCCAAGACCTCTAGCGTAGCAGTCGCGCTTAGGACCACAAGGCTACCGAGGCAGTCTTTTTGGCTTTTTGGAAGAGTCACACACACCCTCACAGAGTTTTTGGTGTCTACACAGTCGCGCTCCAATGCAATCATTTTGACACGCATCTTTTTTATCATAATTCTAGCTTCTATTCGGAGAAAAATATTCTATTTCCAGCTAAGTATATCACGTACGTACTAAGTAATTGTGTCTCCTTATGTACTAAGGAGAGACTTTAGGACATAACATGACTTTGAACTTAGCCTTCTGTAAATCTTCTCTCTGTAAGTCTTTTTTGACGGGCCTGTTGGTCTAGTGGTTAGCGGCCCTGACTGCTAAGCCGGAGGTCGTGGGTTTCGATTCCCACCCAGGACAAACTTTGTGTTATGAGCATGATTGTTAGTTCTGTGTCTGGGTGTGATTTATCTATAATATGTATGTATTTATAAATTATATAAGTATGTATATCAGTTGTCTGGTGACCATAACACAAGCTCTGCTTAGCTTGGGATCAGAGAGCCGTGTGTGAGTTGTCCCAAGATATTTATTTATTTTATTATTTATTTATTTTTGGTGGTTAGAAATGTCTTTTAAGGGACTAAATACACTTATTTAGTTTCATTCGACTTTGGTTCGTAGAAAACATTATTCTTGTATGGAGACGCGAACGCATGCGTTCATCTTTCCGCGTCTGAACGAATGCCATACAAAACTGGTGTGTTCTATAGAAAAAAGATGAATGGAGCTAAATGGGTGTATTTAGTCCCTATAAGGTCTTATTGTATTTTATTTAATAGTTTTACTTTGGCTTTTAGGTACAATAGATGTTTTTTTTTAACCCACAGGAATCGCACATTTTACCGAAGTAATAAGCAGCCTATGTGCTATTTATAGGTTATAATCCACATATATCAATGCCAAATTTCACCCGGATCCGTTCAGCCCAACGAGCAGAACAACCAGGTTGGTTCAGCCGTTTTGGCGTGATTGAGCAACAAAGATCTTTCTATCTAAACTTTCGCATTTATAATAATGGTACATATTTGAACTTCATAAAACACCACACTCGCCTTGCTACCTTTGTCTTAATTCCATTATTTCAAATAGCTCATACAGTCAAAATCCCAATGTTACACTGTTATCAACAAAATAACAACAACTACAAAACTGTTCTATCCACCAAATACTGTGTCAAGGCTAAAGCGACCATAAGGAAAATACTATAGTCATTTAAATTCCCATTACTATGTCACCGCGGCAAAATGGCCTAATAACATAATTAAATTATACCCCCTCTAGAGCTTTACGCCAGCTGCTTTAGTGTATGGCACAAGATATAAGAAGACATCATCTGCCTAGCCTTTTCCCAACTATGTTGGGGTCGGCTTCCAGTCGAACCGGATCCAGCTGAATATCAGTATTTTACATGGAGCGACTGCCTATCAGACCTCCACAACCCAGTAATGGGTAATACGATACTCTAAGACAAGATACAAGACACACGATACAAGATATAAGAAGACAGAAAAGGAAAAAAATAAGCCTACCTAGGACAAAAAATTCTATGAATTTCGCAGTTTTCAGTAGCGGCTTGGAGTTAGGATTTGTGCCCGGTTAATGACAATATGCTTGCCTCGTATTACATGGGACGTAAACATACCGGTGAACTGTGGGTGTGCATTGGTACACCTCTGTAATATCAATAGCAAACTAAACATTTTTTTTGTTAATTAATTTACTTATTTAATTAGTTTTACATAATTGCGTATTTCAATCTGTGAATGTTAGAAGTATTTACAACAAAATCTTCATTAAAATATCCTTTCACAGGGATGTTAGAACTTCAGCAAACTTCATATAAATATTCTAGTCAAAGAGCTAAGTAACATGCTAACTTCCCTAACTTGTAAACTTGCCATCCAATCACATTAAGCTTCTAACTTACACCGCATCAAGTAAGAAACTCAACTACAGGCGGAAAACTTCACTTTTCATAAGTTATTTAGTGAAACTTTGATGTCGGCATTTCAAATATGCACCCGGTACGGGGAACTTCTCGTTAAGAAGTACTTATAATTTAGTAGATTGTATGTTGGGTAAATGGACTTAGATACCTCATTATCTTGATTGATGGAAAGAATTTTCTTTATTTAAAACTAGCTGACCCGCCACGACTTCGTTCGCGTGGTATCCTACCCCTACCCTACCCTACCCCTACCCTACCCCTACCCTACCTCTACCCTACCCCTACCCTACCCCTACCCCTACTCTACCCCTACCCTACCTCTACCCTACCCTACCACTACCCTACCCCTACCCTACCCCTACACTCACCCTACCCCTACCCAACCTCTACCCTACCCCTACCGACATTTCGGACTTTATTTTTCGTTTCGTTGTTTTTAAGATGTATTCTGCTATTCGGGACGGAAACAAATCCAACAAATCAAAAACCATGGCAATCGGTCCAGCCGTTCTCGAGTTATAAGTGTTGTAACAAACACGACTTTCTTTTATATATATAGATATGTAGAAAAGAAATCTAGGAACGGAACGTTAAGATTGTTGTGGCAGATGAGTGAAACGAAACGTCAAAGGCTAGAAGTTACAGTGAGGGTGAGGTGATGTGTGTTTGGAATGATGTGAAAGATATTTTTAAGAAAGATATGAAAGCGACAAATAGAACATTATAGTTCGCAAGAAGTCAAAAGACGAGATTTTCTATTTCTGTTTTTCTATACGAATATTATAAAAAGGTAAAGTTTGTGAGGTTGTAAGGAGAAATTTATTGGTCCTACTAAACCGATTTTAAAAATTCTTTTACCCATAGAAAGCCACGTCATTTTTGAGTGTCATAGGCCATATAACATCACGGCACGACACACGGGAGCGGAGCAGTAACTTACTTAACGCGACGGACTTAACGCGAGTGAAATAAGCCACACGAACGTTGAAGTTGCTGGTAGCTCGCTAGTTATAGACAATATCAAAATTTGAAAACAAACGAACTGTACTTAATTATATTACTTTAGAAATACAACAAAAGAAGATAAAACACTTTGTTAAAAGTCAATAAAATTCAATTTGAAAGAATCTAATTATCTGAAAAATCAGCAAGAATTCGCTTTGACTGATAAAGAGATATTTAAAGTAAGTGGATTTGGCGCTTATACGTTTACAAGATTTGATTTTATTAAATCAAGTAACGACAGAAGTTGTTTGATTCGATATTTGAACGAGGAAGATATGAAAATTATTTATATTATTGGTTTTCCAATATATACCATTACGCCTGTATTCCCCGAAGGGTTAGACAGAGGTGTACCAATGTACACCCACAGTTCGCTGGTATATTTTAGGTCCCATGTAATAGGGGGCGAGCCTATTGCCATTAACCGGGCACAAATCCAAACTCCGAGCCGCTACTGAGAATTTCATAGAAAAACCCAATAACACTTTTTGCTGGACCTGGGAATCGAACCCGGGACCCCGTGAACAGCAATCGCACTTGCGACCACGAGACCAACGGGGCAGTTTAGTTGGTTTTCCAATGTTTAATGTTTAACCTGTTTTATATTGTCCCTGTTGGTACAACTTTTTGTGGAATATGTGTTTGTTTTAAAAGCACATAGAGTTTCCACCTTGCTCATTCTTCTCCATTGTTCTTCTTCTTTATCGTGTGGGCTATAAGGTCCAATCTAGCGACCCCACACACCCTAGTGTCAGAGTTTCTAAACCGCCTCAAGGGCCTCTGACATGGCTACCGATATCAGTGATGTCCAAGATAAACTTAGAAAGTAAGTAGGTACTACGTATGAATTAGAAAAAGTCACATTGGTACTTGGATATATTGGTACAATATATATTCTTCTCCATTATGAACAACCTTTTGGAACGGGCAACTAGATGCAATCATCATCTTCTTGCCCTTATCCCATGTGAATTTTACTTGGGGTCGGCTCAACACGTTTTCTGCTTCCACGCCGTCCTGTCAACCGTAATGCTACCGCTGGTTCTCTTCTTAACTAGATTCAATATTGTTAAATTTATTTCTTCTTGTAAATGACGTTTAAAAGTGCCTTTGAATGGTGTAATTGAAATATGTGATTTGACTTAAACTTCAAACATTTTTACACTGTCAGTATATTATCCCACGGGAATCAAACCTGGATTTCTTCCGGATAAAAAGTACCTAGGCTATGTACTATTCTAGACCATTATCTTTATCTGTGCCAAATTTTATTTAATTCGGCGTGATTAACTAACAAACATCAATCCATCCAAACTTTTGCATTTATTGTGATAGATTTAATAATCCCGACAAATAAATTGGACCGTTATTAATTTTCCGTTAATTCATTTTGTCGAGTATTTTGATATTCTATTGGCGTATCTAATTAATTAAGCTCTTGTACTAGGCGATGTAATCCTAAAGTAATAATATTACGCGAACATTGACGTTAATCTAATAGATATTACAACATCGAACAAGCTGATTGATGATAGCAATTTTGAACTCAATAACGAACAAATTAAACAATAATGTTAGGTAGGTAATAAACCTTCAAAAAGCCTGTAAGTCGTTTCATTTAGATAAGAATTTACGTGTTACATAACTTACATACATACATAACCTCACGCCTTTTTCTCATGGGGGTAGGCAGTAACCACAGAACGCCACCTGCTACGATTCTTACATACTAGTTTCGCCTCGTCCACGTTCGTACATCTGGTCATACAGACACGCCGGTTACGAGTACTGCGCACCCGACCTTTCTGAAGAACCTATAAGGTCAGTGTGGGTCTTCCTAAGGTGTCTTTCTATTACATAACTTAATACCTAGATTATGAGATGGACTAGTCTAGAATTATATTACAGGTCTATCCTAATTAGAATATTCACGGTGACCAATCAAACCAACGACTGACTATCCAGTACGCAGCAGATATTATAGTGCACAAGTATGTGTGCAAATATAGGTGCACTCCCTCTTCCTTAACTCTCATAGTCCGATGGGACGACAATCCGACACGACCGGGAAGACACCAAACGCAGGACCAGTGAAGCATTCTACAGTTTATCTTGGACATTACTGACATCGGTGAAAGAAAAATCATTGGGAGGAAATCTAGACATAAAAATAATATAAGTCTGAAAGTGCATTAAGCATTAAGCCCGCCTTTGTACCTACTTTTTTTTTTGTGCATAAAGTTTTAATAAATAAATAAAGTGACAAACTGCCCTGTGCAAGCATGGTGATTGCAATTTGGCGTGGCGATTCAATGCTCATGCCTTCTTTGTATTAGAAGATGCCTGTGTACAATAATTGAGTGAATAATTGGCATTTGTTTGTTTACCCATTATTTAGGCCTGCTTGTCGCAGCTGCTGTGGGGCACAATAATGTGTTTTTTTTTATTTAGAATCAAGAAACACCCATATAGACTGTGCTTAAAATAAACATTCTTCAAACATTATTCTAACACCACAAAAATCATGAAAAAATGCTTTCAAAAAACCCACTGGAACTCATTTAAAACAACAAGTAAAAAGAAATATTTCCGGCAAATGAACAAGACGAATGAAAGTTAAAGTCAATTTGTGCGATCATTAATTGCTTCCCGTTCTGTCGCCGACTGTACCGCGTCTGACTCTGAGGGCTCCAAAGGTAGCGTTTAATGGGTCCATTTACTGTAACTGCTGTTTATTTGCTTAGATTTTTGTAGCTGTTAGTTTAACCGTGAATAGCGTTGAACTTAAATGGTCAATTATCTGTAGCATTTATAGTACCTATTGCTAACAAAAAATAATTTATGAATTGATGCGAAAAAAGTTCCTGCCGCACATGGAGGAGGTCTTTGCCCAGCAGTGGGACAGCATAGGCTAGGGGAAGAAAGAAAGAATGAAAGAAATTATACTTCTGTTCTTAAAAACAAAGCGCAACGGTTAAAAAAAAACAAATTTTATGTTTTGGGAGTGGTATTTTTTTTATAATTAAATAAACATTACTGGTTGCTAGGGAGTTAATAATATTATGTATGTAGTATAAATTATGTATCATTATTATATCACCTGTAACAGCATCTTTTTTTCCGTGTACAATATTTCTGTATCCAGAAATCTATTCTTATTTCAGTAAAAACAAAGCTACAAACAAAAAAACAATAGCAAACACTAAAATTTTCTTCCTTAACAAACCAAGTACCGCCATCAAAGTCCATAAATTATTCAAAAAAAAACAAAAAAAAACTTCTAACAAAATGAACAAGATGGAGTAACCCGGAGTTAATTTGTTCCTATTAATTGGTGCCCCTTTCCTTTGGCGGGAGATTTGCCCTTTGAGAGCCTTAAAGAGCTTCAGGGGCCCTCATCCCGGTCTTAAGTTGGTCTTAAACTAAGTGCGTAATACTACACTGAAGTATGGTAAATTGTAGTGCCATGTTGTGTCCATCTTATAAGATTTCAAGGTAGGGATTAAATAATACTATAATTTTATCTATAGCTAGTTACTTATAAGGACGGGACTTAGACAAAGTAAAACATCTGGAAAAACACCATCAAACATCAAAAACATCATGAAACTGGTAATAAGTTCAATGCAACCTTCAGATCGAATTTAGCCATGTTTTCTGCTTTACTAGTGTATTTCTCTACAGATGAATTACTGCATAAGTCTAATATGCTGTCATATAAATTGTAAAACTGTGAAATTTTCTCATTAAATTTTAATGCTTCATCCTCCTTTAATTTGGGTCTCAAAGTTTTTAACTCTTCCAACCTAAAATTAAACTGACTAACTAAATTATCTGCTTCTTTTAATTTTTTCAATACAATTTCACCTTGACGCCTACCTGGCCCGATTTTTATCAAATATGTTCTTACTTTATTAAGCTCAGTATTTGAATTAATTAAGTGTTCATACATTACGGTCCATTATAAAACAGATATAGATATGGTTGCTCACATAGATTTCAACACATACACCGATTCACTGTAAAGCACTTTGACACATTTTTATTACACAATCACACAAAATCTTCTAGCCGTAGTCATCTGGTTCTCGTTTTAGATTAGCCTTCCCACTCGTTACTTTACTGGAGTTCCCTTGCAGGAATTGGTGGCTATGCAATTACAATCTTCGCGTATCTCTGGTACTCCTGGACTCCGATAATGCCTGGTTCGATCAGAACGTCTCAGAACATGACGCGTTAATTGGTCTCTCATCCAAGTTTGATGGCATTTTTTATATAGCCTGTAGCCAATATACAAGAATTCGAGGAACAATATTGTACATATGACCATCAGCACTATGCTTATTGCTGACAGGTGGAATTTAACGTCTTCCACCGTGGCTGAATTTTTGCCTCTTTACTAGTTCTTAATTTAAAAAAAATTCAAGGTCAATGTCACACAATGCAAGCTATAAAAGGAGAAGTAGGTAAATATCTACTTTAAGTTAGTACCAATTCCCACGGCTAAAAACATACAAAATCTAGTCGCAATCTCATCTCAGCGACAATCATTGTCAAAAAACTTGTCACAAATGTACGGTGCGTAATTAGTACCTATTTTTAACAGATTAACACTGAGACTATTCTTGAAACCCTATTACATGGGACTTAAATATACCGGCGAACTGTGGGTGTACATTGGTACACCTCTGCCAAACCCTTTGGGGAATACAGGCGTGATGGTATGTATGTGTACTATTCTTGAAAATGTAAATCCCTTTAGTTGATTTTAGAGCTACGTGTCATATTCGAAGTCCGAAATCCAGTTACTTTACTTACGAAAATTCCTCACAACACACTCATATTCCTACAAAACTCCGAACATTCAACAGCCACTTATCTATCGTATCTACCACTTACCCTATTCCGCATCCACAAACTTTCAACATCACATCTCAACGAAAAATATTCACAACACAATACCTTCTTATTCTCACATCTATCTCTAAGATGAAAGATCGGACAAATCATATTTGTTACAAAGATTTCTAGTCAAAGAATCCGAATCGTTTGAAGTAACTTTTGCTGGAAGTAATGATTGCAAGTTTGTGAAGGAGAAACGGATATACATATTTTGGGACACGTTTCAAAGGTATTTGACGGGCCTGTTGGTCTAGTGGTTAGCGGCCCTGCTAAGCCGGAGGTCGTGGGTTCGATTCCCACCCTGGACAAACTTTGTGTGATGAGCATGATTGTTAGTTCTGTGTCTGGGTGTGAGTTATCTATAATATGTATGTATTTATAAATTATATAAGTATGTATATCAGTTGTCTGGTTACCATAACACAAGCTCTGCTTAGCTTGGGATCAGATAGCCGTGTGTGAGTTGTCCCAAGATATTTAAGATACTTAAAAAAAAAAAAAAAAAAAATATACCATCACGCCTGTATTCCCCGAAGGGTTAGGCAGAGGTGTACCAATGTACACCCACAGTTCGCCGGTATATTTAGGTCCCATGTAATAGGGGGCGAGCCTATTGCCATTAACCGGGCACAAATCCAAACTCCGAGCTGCTACTGAGAATTTCATAGAAAAACCCAATAACACTTTTTTGCTCGACCTGGGAATCGAACCCGGGACCCCTTGCACAGCAGTCGCACTTGCGACCACGAGACCAACGGGGCAGTTAAGATACTTATTTATTTTATTTTATTTATTTATTTATTTAATTTACGTATATCATGATACTTAGTTTCTTTTTATAAGGAAGAAACTTTTTCGTTATATATTACTTTTATGTGTGTATGTATGTTTTGGTGGTTCTTGTATGTGTAGGTCTCAAGTGTAGTCGGAATGTTGTCGATCTGTACATCGAACATACCATCACGACTGTATTTCCCGAAAGGCTAGGCAGAGATGTAACGAATATAAAATTGTACACACACACAGTTCGCCGGTATGTTTTTAAGTTCCATGTAAAAGGGGGCGAGCGTATTGCCATCAACCGGGCACAAATCCTAACTCCGAGCTGCTACTGAGAATTTCATAGAAAAACCCAATAACACTGCTCGACCTGGGAATCAAACATAAGATCTCTAGCGTAGCAGTCGCGCTTAAGTCCACTAGGCTAACGAGGTAGTTCATGATGAACAAAATACCGGGAAATAATTTGGAAGGCTACAGGACCTACCCTCCATTTGCCGGGACAGGTGGTATAATAAAATCTCATTACAATCTGGTCACGAACACCCAAGATTACGGCGTGAGGGTATTATTAGGACATTGTGGGATGAGCAGGAACATACGAGTAGAACATAGATGTAGGTATATCTATTGCAATAGACAAAAATTCCGCTGTGTGGGTTTTTAAACTAGCAACACCCGCCGGGTTTTGGGTTACTGCTCCTTTCCCGTGGGTTATAGCGTGATTTTATAGAACCTATAACTTCCTTCGATAAATGGGCTATATAACACAAAGTTTTTTTTCACCTGATATTAGCGTGTTCAGACAAGCAAGCTCTTTAGCTCTATAATATAAGTACAGACAGCCCCGTTCGTTGGTCTCGTGGAGGCTCCAGCGTGGGGGCCCTGGGTTCGATTCCCAGGTCGGACATAAAGTGCTATTGGGAATTTTTTAGGAAATTCATTAGGAATTTCTCAGTAACAGTTCGGAGTTTGGAAGTAGGTGGTGTGACACCCCTGTATCTCGGAAGACACGTGAAGCCGATGGTCCTGCGCCCGATCTTTCCGCGGATGTCGGATGGCCGTTCCATCGGACTATGAGAGTTAGGGAAGAGGGAGTACACCTTCTTCTTTATCGTGTGGGCAGTAAGATCTAATGACCCCACACACCCTAGTATCAGAGTTTCTAAATCGCCTCAAGGGCCTCTGACATGGTAACCGGTGTCAGGGAGTGCACCTGCAAAAATTATACATGAGGATTTCCAAAAAAAAAAGAGTGAAATTAGAGACATTTTTAGCAGATTGACACCGAGATCAGATTACAATCGTTCCTAAAAGTTTGTAGGACTGTCACCTTGTTTGTGCCACACAGCGACCCAAAACAAGTTTCAGTTGAACGTAAATAACTTGACTTACAACTCACAAACTGCCTCGTTAGCCTAGTGGTCCTAAGCGTGTCTGCTACGCTAGAAGTCTTGAGTTTGATTCCCAGGTCGAGCAAAAAGTGTTATTGAGTTTTTCTATGAAATTCTCCGTACCAGCTCGAAGTCAGGATTTGTGTTTGGTAAATGGCAAAAGGGTCGCTAAAAGGGGTATGATATGGGATCCAAAAATACCAGAGAACTGTGGGTGTTACTTGGTAAGTCGGTACACGTCCGCCTAACCCTACGGGGAATACTGGCGTGATAGTATGAGTATATAACCACTATGTGCCCAGGTAGAGGTTATACATGAGGATTTCCAAAAAAGAGCTAAATTAGATAATTTTTTGCTGATTCAGACTGAGATCAGATAACAATCGTTGCTAAAAGTTAGTAGAATTGTCACCTTGTTTGTGCTTCACAGCGACCCAAAACAAGTTTCAGTTGAACGTAAATAACTTGACTCACTCACAAAATTACCTTCGTTTGACACTAAATTGTGTCTTGAGAATTTGTTAAAGGTAAGTCTATGCCTTATTGAATTAATTAATGTTGAGCGTCACCCCGTGACAGTTGAAAGGGCTTGTTAATGTTACGTCACAGATACTTATATCCTTTAAAAGCGTTTAGATACGGTATCTTATTACTTTCAAGCGATGATGTTAGAATTCAAAATTCTTTTCCATTTTCAATTAAAGTGATGTCACATAAACTATAGGCTAGTTATAACTAAACACAGCTTGTCACAGCTATGATTAGTTATAACTAGCGGACGATTAAAACGCTTCCAACGAAACCTTTCCTGTGGAATCATGATAAGTACTTTAGAAGTTAGTTATCAGAAATTCCTAGTATGGGGATACTAGGAATTTCTCCAGTACCTTGGGTGCATTTACAAACACATTAACTCACATACACAAATAACCAAAATACTTCTTCCGAATCGAACCCGCGACACGCAGCGCAGCAGTCGATCGCTCGGTCACTGCGCCAACCGTGTCGTCAGTAGGAAATTAAGATACGAGAAACGAGTTTTCTTTTTTGGTCAATATTTATATTGTACAGTGATACGGAACCCTCCACATAACAGTACAACTCGCACTTGACCAGTTTCCTCATAAACCAAACTTGAAGCAATATCAATAAACCACAGTTATAGAGACAACTTTCTAATCAAAACTAAGTGAATAGGTACTGACGTTACCGATGTTTGACTTGACAGAACTAAGTTATGGGCGGTTCAAGCAACACATTAAGTTCTCAAGTAAGTTACTTGAAGTTAGTCAGTTTCTGCTGAAACTTAAGTTTACAAAATCATATTTGAAGGGGTAGTGTAGCTTGATCGAGGTGTAAAAAGCTATTAACGGTTATGTACTGTTCATTAAACTTAGTATCTTTTCGTTACAATAAATTGTTGTTGAGAAACGCATTTTATTTTTGGTATGATAAATCACAGTGCAGTTGCATGTTATTTAAGGTCTAGTTATGACATTATACCATCACGCCTGTATTCCCCGAAGGTTTAGGCAGAGGTGTACCAATGCACACCCACAGTTCGCCGGTATATTTAGGTGCCATGTAATAGGGGGCGAGCCTATTGCCATTAACCGGGCACAAATCCAAACTCCGAGCTGCTACTGAGAATTTCATAGAAAAACCCAATAACATTTTTTGCTCGACCTGGGAATCGAACTCGGGACCCCTTGCACAGCAGTCGCACTTGCGACCACGAGACCAACGGGGCAGTTCACGCTACATTATCTTTGATGAAGAACATTCGGCACCAGAATTAAATAAAAAAAAAGAAACGGTCGGTCATGGCCACGACTGACATCTAATATGCACTTGGTTCCAGTACAAAAACCGTTAGGTACCTAATGATAGGAAATAATCTGTAATGTATTCTGTTTGAATATAAGAAATAAGAAAGCCTTGTTTGATAATAATATGAAACAATAAGTAGGTATTTATTAGTCACTGCCTTTGCAAAACCAAAAATGTGGTCACAAATAAAAATAGCGGCTCAAAGACCAACGAAGATAAACAAAAAACAACCTACAAATATCCTACTTCATAAAAACTACGACAAAAGAAAAAGGAAATCATCCCCTAAGAAGAAATTTACACAAAATAATAAATAAAAAATGAACACACCAAACTGATTCTCGCCCCCTATTAACATAGAATTGCGATAAAACTATCAATAAAAACAAAAACACATCAATTCCTTTATGAGGGCAAATAATTATAAAGTTCTCGAATTATTCTTATTGAACGTGGGACATTTTCAGGTGCTATTAAATTTAGAAATCTGTATAACTAATATTATAAGGAGATAGTTTGTGAGATTGTGAGGTTGTAGGGGGTAAACGCTGGATCTTTTTTTGAAAAAAATCTTTTACGCATAAAAAGCCACGATATTTGTGAGTATCATAGGTTATATAGCATCACGCTACAACGCCCGGGAGCGGAGCAGTAACCAAAGATGTAACTAACGTCGCAGGTAGGTCGTTATGTTTTATAACCACAACGCTAACGAAGTCGCGGGGAACAGCAAGTTTGTTTTATATTTTTCTACTCAAAACCACAACACTATCAGGCACAACATAATCACCATCTTAACAAAATAATTAAACCGTTTCTCCTTCTCAACTCCCCCAACATTATTCAACGTCAACTCTGTCACACAAACTTCGATAGCTCACATAAACTGGGAACTTTTAGACCTGAATCATTAATTTCTGGGAGAAAACTCTTAGCAAATTGCTGGTTGGAACAAAAAGGCCGACTCCTGCCTTTGTGGCGCGTACCGGCAACAATTACAACCCACTTTGGGTATAATTAATTTTTAATTGCACCCTGTTCAATTCAGCTCGCATTGTTGGTCTTGGCTAGGAAGAATATTCTCCATGATAATTTGATTTGTTTCAGGAAATTATTTTTAGATAATATGTGTTATGGTTTCATTTTTTGCATGGTACAAGTATTTGTATGGTCTAGTATTATAGTTGTTCCGGGTCTGCTTGTTTATGTAGGTACCTATGTAAGTTTATAAAGAGTGGAAAAAGACACAAAATAATGCCAAAAGTTATATATTCTTCAGATAATTGTATTTTTTTTTTCTTTTTCTAGACCATATCTTATCATACTTTCTGGTTACGAAGATAATTTAAGTCAAGGGTTCTAAATTATTAACATTTTTTAAGAAAGTTCTAACAAAACAATAAAATCATGATCTCTGTGCACTGTGCGAGTTTACAGGGACGCACTACCATCAACAGCGGTTTTTCATAATAACAATAAAAGTCGTTTCTCAGCATGATTTTTACTTAACTTAATTTGATGGGCAGTATGCGTTATGTGATGGTTTTTTTCAACTCAAGAGTTTATAAACGCATCTAGGATACAGGAGAAATTACGAGAGAGAGATACAGAGTAGATCGGAAAAATAAATCGAGAAAGCGAGTAGATTTATAAAACCTTTCCTTAAATGAAACATAACTCTAGCAGGTACATCCCATTCATTTGTTGAAAACTTTTACAACATAGCCACTTGAAATGCACAATAAATTTATTCTAACTACGTACAGTCAGCGGCAAAAGTTGCAGCATTAACAGATTGGGCACTCCGCCAGATAAATTAAAAACTTAAAAGGAGGGCTGTAATTAAAACTGGGTTTGGGGGATTTCTTTGTTCTAATAAGATTTATGTCATAAAAGATAAGAGATTATTAACGTTTTATGTTCTTTTGTGAGTATTTTCAAGTGTTACTTCAATTCGTGATGTAATCAGGAACTTTGAAATTAAAGTTCACAACAGCCAGTTTATTTATAACTAGCGAACTGTCCGCGACTTCGTCCGTGTGGCTTATATCAACCGTTGTCTTCGTGACGGTTGAGCCGTTCTTAAGTAAAGATCTGTCTACATGCGACATTTTTTTACTTATACAGTAGATAGAAGAAGATTACACAAGACAACACAAGCTCTGCTTAGCTTGGGATCAGATAGCCGTGTGTGAGTTGTCCCAAGATATTTATTTATTTATTATATAAGATATATTATATACATAGATAGATAACACTAATAGATATATAGACAAACGGCTAAATACCATGTGCTTAGCCATTTCCCAACTGTGTTGCGGTCGGTTTCCAGTCTAACCAAATGCAGCTGAATACCAGTGTTTTACATGGAGCGACTGCCTATCGGACCTTCACAACCCTGGACAACACGATACGTTGTCAAACATTGGCTAAATAGATAGATAAATATATCTATATATTTATTAATATTATAAAGAGGTTAAATTTGTTTGTTTGTTTGTAACGAATAGGCTCCGAAACGATTAGACCATTTTAACCATTTTTTCACAAATAGATAGCTACATTATTCCTGAATAACATAAGATATATACCTAACATCACGCTACGACCAACGGAAGAGAAGCATTAACCAAAGACGTAACTTATGGCGGGTAAAATAAGAAACGCGGGGGAACTCCCGCGCAGAAGCTAGTATTAAATAAAAATAGTCCACTTCCAAACGAATTACTTTGAAAGCATTGAACAAAATGAACACAAAACTTTATTTTATAGAACGCTTCAATCTATAAACGTTACAAGAAACTTACGTTGCCTAGGCCTCTTATAGCCTAAAACTTAGTTACAGAAAAGTTTCTTAAAGACAAAATAATGATCGTTTGCTAGAATTATTTCGTTGGCTCCAATCCAAGAACGTTTAACTACATATATGTATCTATCGCAACACTTTTTCGAATGAGTGAGTTACTTAAGTAATAGTACTATATCTTTACTAATATAATAAAGCTGTTGAGTTTCTTGTTTTTTTGTTAAAACATGGTTATCAATAGAACTCCCTGTCAGATTGGAAATAATCTTTTTGAATATAATAGCCATATTTATGAGAAATAGTACGTTATATAACATGACGCTATGATACACAGGAGCGCAGCAGTAAGCGGACAAAGTCGCGGGTAGAAGGTAGTATATACTAATATAATAAATAATATTTTAAGGAGGTAAAATTTTTTTGTTTGTTTGTAACGAATAAGCTCCGAAACTACTGGCCCGATTTTAACCATATCTTCACCAATAGATAGCTACATTATTCCTGAGTACCATAGGCTATATAACATCACGCTACAACCCACGGGGGCGGAGCATTATCCAAAGACGTAACTTATGACGGGTGAAATAAGCCACGCGGACGAAGTCGCGGGCAGTTGCTAGTACTTCTATTAACGAGAAAGTTTGTGAGGATGGATGGACGGGTATTTGTTACTCTTTCACGCTTAAACGGCTTAACTGAATTAGCTGAAATTTGGCACACAAATAGAAATTTATCTAACTTAACATTTGGGATTGCGAGTGTGAGTTTGTGAGGGTAATCTCTGGATCTACTGAACCGATTTTATAAATTCTTTTACACATAGAAAGCCACGTTATTTGTGAGTGTCATAGGCTATAAAACATCACGCTACGCCCCAAGGAAGCGGAGCAGTAACCAAAGACGAACGTAAGGTGGGTGAAATCTGCAGGTTGTTCGAAAGAGATACCGCGCCCCTGGAACGCAAAGGGCACATGAAAGAACATAGATGGGTTTTATAGTCAGTAAAAGTCTGACACTCCCTGCCGTCCCACCCAGGGCGGGGGAAGTTATTTGATGAATTCCCATCTATAAAAAAAAAGGTGAGTGAACTACCTACTCTGTTATGATATACTCTAGTATGATATAAAAACGTTACTTAACACAAGTGAAACCGCGGGATATAACAAGTATATTTATAAATAACAGCTGTCATTCAATTTACGATACATCGACGTGTCTGTCTGTCTACGCTTTCATGTGTAATATACGTGTAATGTAAGGACTGAAACCCGACGCACTTTGCGAATACATTTAATAGAGTTACGTAGGTACCCATCCAACACTGTCAAGTTAGAGTGCTTGTAAACGGTGCTGGGGACTGGGATATTTTGTGTGGGTGACACTGAAATCGATTGTAGCTATTTTAGTACGAATCGAATCATGTGTCGCAGTTTTTGTAATTTAGTTTGACATGTAATGTATTGTCAAAAATTTGGGTTCATTTTAATACCATTTCTTTTTTTTGTATTATTTTATGGCAAACAATCCGACGGCCCATTTCATGTTAAGTGGCCACCGCTGCCTAAAGATGTCTGCAACACCAGAGTCGTTGCAAATGCGCTGCCATCCTAAAGACAAAGTTGAAATGTATGTGCCTTTATTTACACCGGCAGCCATACATACAATAATAATGGTTTTTCATGTAATTTTCTGATAAATCATATATTATCTTGGTTATGAAGCCTTCAGAATGTGCATCTTAGATTAACTACCCTATTAGTCTCGTGGTTGCAAGTGCAATTGTTGAGCGTAGGGTTTCGGGTTCGAACCCGTGGTCGGGCAAAACGTGTAGTCAGTGTGATTTCTTGCCCATCCATCCACGCCTCACCTAGCCAGTTTAAAATCGCCTTTATTGAGTGTTCCGGAATTTCTCAGGTGGACCTTTGAGATTGGTGGTGGGTTGACTTACTACCACGAAGACATAAAAGAAAAAAAAACTTAAATCTACCACTCACCAAAAATCTGACAACCAGTTCAATAGTGAACCACACGTTGCACACCAGTTCAATATAAAAGAAGGCTGCATGCGGCTTCCCATTGTCATGCCACAGCATTTCCAATGACTCTGAACCATTATCTCTCACTACAGTCCCGTGGCTGAAGACCCGAAGGTCAGGATGCGTCTTCAAGCAGAAGGAGAGCACTGATATGCAGATGAAGAAGACGGACAATGCTGATATCACCTGTGGAAGAAAGAAAAGGGGTTTCAATGATTTTTCGGACTGTTTAATGGTTTTTCGGACTGTCTTAATGTTTTTTCGGACTTTGTAAACTTTTTCGGACTTTTGGGTTTTTGTTAAATACTAGCTTCTGCCAGGTGACTTCGTTCGAGTGGTTTGTTTTTAACCACGTTTAGTTACGCCTTTAATTGCTGTTCTGCTCCCGCGACTCGTAGCGTGATGTTATATATCCTATTCTAATTGTCATAATTCTGGCTATAATATACATTTTTTTCCTAATGTTTGTTTCAGAGATTAGCGCGTTTAAACAAACAATCAAACTCTTCATCTTTATTACATTAGACAATATCTAGATTTAAGCTGTAAATAACTAAATTTATTTCACACAAAGTAGAAAACAAATTACATCGTATACAAAAACAATTACGAGAACATTAACGTTCCCGTTCACGTATTCACAAAAGATATTACATTTTGTGACGCATTTTTAAAACCACATTTAACACATAAAGCGGTGTTACATCGTCAATCATGGTGTTATTCTGTGGTAGACATCACGCCATCATGCTGTCCAAGTCATAAGAATACGTTGAAATAAGGGTTATTTTTAAATAGCAGCATTTTCTTCATAAATGTTTACATATGGGATGTAAAAAGATAGGTATATCACATACCCGTTAAATACGTATAGATACTGCCCATCAAAGTAACTAACATTGAGCAAAATTATTATTGTAGAACGACTTTTATTTTTGGTGTGAAAATGTTTGTGGTGCCATGTAATGTAAACTTAGTAGTCTGATGGGTTGTACTCGTAGTGATATCCATGAGTCGATGTGTCTTTTATCACCCCGTATGTTAATACAAAATAAAATGGTAGTAGTAGAGCTCTTTGTGAAGGAGCTCGTCCTAGGAAGTCCTACCACCATACCAATTTCTGCCGCAAAGCAGCGTTGCTGTGATCCGGTTTGAGTGATATGGGTGCCGCTGTAATTATACAGGCACTTGAGATATTTCAGCTGGGATGGCAACGCATCTGCAAGTCCTCTGGTATTGCAGATGTCTATAAGCAACGCTGACCTCTTAACATAATGTTAGCCGTGGGATTAATTGCAATCCAATAGCATAAAAAAATACTTTACTCGCTATCTCTTATGGCTTAAGCCAAACGTTTAATATAATTTGTCACAGTACGGTGACGCACAAATACTCAATGGGATTCGCATTACTGTCCTAGATTAAAATAACATGTCTTATTTGCAGATTTACTACCCAATCAAAACATGGACAATATTTACATGAACAAAATATAACTGTAAGTCCCACTTATGCCAGCTAGGTTTATCTTATACCATCTCGCCTGTATTCCCGGAAGGGTTAGGCAGAGGTGCACCAATGTACAACCGCAGTTCGCCGGTATATTAAGGTCCCATGTAATAGGGGGGAGTTATGTATTGGGTTATCTTTTAACTACGAATTAGTTTCTTATGGCCCATTGTGTATTACATTTATAATTTAACTAGAAGCCAACCTCCTGGTATTAAAATGTTCATCTAGTTGCAATCTCATCTTAGCGACAACAATGACAATTTTTTTGCAGAAATTGTAAAGATATTTTTGACAGATTTAAACTGAGATTTGAATGCCAAAGTTTTTAATATGGGCATAGCGTCTTGTGTTAGCAACTAACTCTTAATTAAGTTTTTGGCGCGGGTGGGACTAATCTAAATAATTTAAAAACATGGTTATTTCGCGAACGCAACTTAAACATATTTTTTATATAAGTTGGAACATTCAAAAAGCTATATATTATTACAATGATGCCTCATATCTCTTTCCACCGTCTGTCCTTCTATACGCTTAGATATTTAAACTAGGTACGCAACAGTTTTCATCAACAGACAGAGTGATTTCCAAGAAAGGTTTATACTTTTAAAACATAACGCTACGACTACCAAGAGCGGAGCAGTAAACATAACTGAATGCTATTGACACCGCGGGGTATATAGCTAGTTCGTTAATATACAACGATGAGTGCAAGAGATAAAATATGAACAATATATAATACTAATATCATAACCCTCTTTACGCCTTTTCCGTAATCATGTTAAAAGTAGCAGCCATCGACCACTTGTATCGACCGCAATTGGCTGTCACACGCAACCGCTACACAGTAGCCATTTCCAGCAACAACTGACAACATTTAGCAACTACAGAGTGTAACCCGTCTAACAAAACACCCAAGTACTCCTAGCTTCCCCTTCCAACGACCACGTACGCATAATCTCCATCACTCTCTTTCAAATTAAACCTCTTAAAGACCACTTACTTTCGAACAAGCGTTATGACACTTTTTTTAATGAAAAAGGTTCCTAATGGGAAGCCCTCTGGTACCGGTTTTACTCTAAGACTGATATATTACAGCCTGCTCTTTGAAATGAGGGTAGAATTACGTTTTTGGGATCCCGGAGTAAGGATTACATGATTGGTTGTTTTTTTTTCTCTATGTACCATGGTATTATGGGCTTTAGTTACTTCATTGCTGATTCTGGCTAAGAGTTTCGCGAATGGTCTGTACTTCTTGTACTAATATTATAGTCGAAGTTAATGCATACATTTCAACGAGACCATTTACAGGCACTTTTGAATTGTCAAGAAAATTATAAAGAGGTATAGATTTTTTTGTAAGATATATCAGTGTAAGTTTAGGGGGGCAACTTTACTAACTTTTAGGAATGATCTCAATGTAGAAATCTTAGCTGAATTCTTACAAAAATACTTCTAATTTACGATATTTTTTTGACACTGATTGTCATTGAGATGGGATCGCGACTAGATTTTGAGTGTTTTTAATAGTAAGATTGGCTTTTTGGCTGATTACAAACAAAAACACGGATAGTAAGCTTTATTATTACCGGGCGCCATAGTTGTTGGAGATATTTGCCTATCTATTATAGTATCCATCTACGTGACTACGTTTACAGCAAAGCGGCTTGATTAATTGAAGGATCATTCACCAAAACAATACCACAACTAAGTTAGGTATATAATTAGTCTGTTTTTTTTTTCACCAAGAAAAGCTTCGTCGGGAAATCCGGGAATTATCTAGACACTAATGTAACATCCAAGAGGTAAAGCTTGTTTGTTTGAGTTAATCTCTGAAATTACTGGAACTATTACCAAAATTCTTTCACTGATTGAAAGCTACTCTATTGCTGAGTGTCATATGTCTATATTTTATGGAGTACTTGATTTCACACGGACAAAATTGCTGGCAAACGCATACCATCACGCCTGTATTCCCTGAAGAGTTAGGCAGAGGTGTACCAATGTACACCCACAGTTCGCCAGTATATTTAGGTCCCATGTAATAAGGGGCGAGCCTATTGCCATTAACCGGGCACAAATCCAAACTCCGAGCTGCTACTGAGAATTTCATAGAAAAACCCAATAACACTTTTTGCTCGACCTGGGAATCGAACCCAGGACCTCTAGCATAGCAGTCGTGCTTAGGACCACTAGG
Source organism: Caradrina clavipalpis (assembly GCA_932526535.1). Classification (NCBI taxonomy): domain Eukaryota; kingdom Metazoa; phylum Arthropoda; class Insecta; order Lepidoptera; family Noctuidae; genus Caradrina; species Caradrina clavipalpis. The sequence goes on along the minus strand of OW052104.1, from coordinate 14,049,166 downwards.
CTAACGAGGCAGTTGCGGGTAAACGCTGGTTAGTAAAAGAAGTCTGAAATCGCCATTCCGCTTTGAGCAAACAATGTTCGTGTCTTCTTTGCATAAGAAGAGTCAAAGTCAAAGTCAAAGTCAAATCATTTATTTCAATTAGGCCCTTAAAAGGCACTTTTGAACGTCATTACATAAAAAAAAACATTAATATTGAATCTAGTTGCCCATTCCAAAAGGTAGTTTCGTATGGAGAAGAACGGGCAAGAAACTCCATACATACTCTTTTAAAAAACAATGTATTACAATAAGTTGTATAGTTACATTCATTACATAAGAAAAAAAATATAAATGTCAAAACGATCAATCAATAAAATAAAAAAATAAAAGTCACTCAAAGTACTACAATACGTACTCAGTGCTACAAATTAGAAATGAAAGCTAAATTAATCATATCATTTAACGCCAATATTGTGATCGTAGATGATTACTTCTAACATTTCAAAGACAACGAATCAGTGTGTGAGTCAAACTCAAAAGTAGAATTAATGTCGAGGAGAAAAACAATTATTGGTCAAAACAAATTAGTTTTATGATTAAATAAGCAACCAGTTGATTTTGTCAAGACTTAAAATTGTCCTAAGGAGCAAGACCAGCATGTTTCCAAGCATTATTATCTTGAATATAATCCTCTAACTTGTAGTATGCTTGTTTACAAAGTGTGCTTTTAATACAATTTTTAAATTTTCTTTCATTTAATTTTAATATATCATTAGGTATTTTATTGTAACATTTAACACAGTACCCCATGAAAGATGTGTGTACTTTGGACAATCTAAAAAATGGTTGAGCTAATTTGTCTTTATTTCTAGTGTTAAAATTATGTCTATCACTTATTTTATCAAAAAGATGTAAATTTTTTCTTACATACATAATATTTTCATAAATGTATTGACAAGGCACTGTCATAACATTAATCTTTTTAAATAGTTCCCTAAGAGATTCGCAGCGACGGAGATTATAAATGGCTCTGACAGCTCTCTTTTGCAAAATAAATATGGATTCAATGTCAGCAGCCCGACCCCACAGTAGAATGCCATACGACATAATGCTGTGAAAGTAGCTAAAATAGACCAGACGCGCAGTATCGACATCTGTTAACTGTCTAATCTTCCTAACAGCAAAAGCTGCTGAGCTTAGCCGCCCTGCAAGAGATGTTATATGTGGTCCCCATTGTAATTTTTCATCTAGCGTGATTCCTAAGAAAACCGTTTTATTAACAAAAGCCAGTTTTTCGCCATTCAGTATGAGGTCACATGCGGTATTTTTAACATTTGGTAAAGAAAATCTAATACATTTGGTTTTCTTTTCATTTAGTACCAAATTGTTTACCGTGAACCAATTTTGAACCTGAAGAATAGAGTTATTAACGTCGTCAAGAGTTCTTATTTGAAGAGATTTTGGCCCAGAAGTGGCATTATTAATAAGACCCAGAAATACGATATCCTCTTCGCTTCAAAGTCAACTAGCAACTAGGTAATCTTGTTACTCATTTAAGTAAAATGAAAGTAGATCAAACAAAAAACCTATCTTCTCTTAGCACACTTTCCCTGTCAACAGAAAATTAGGAAAAGCTAATGATGTTCAGTCAGTGTAATTGAATTTGGGCTGAAGAAACGATCAATCACGTAGTTCGTTAGCTAAAAACGTACTAAATAATTAGGTTACGTAACACACAAACATCAGTGAAACTTTAGAAATACAGCTCCTAGTTTCAAGCCTGACCTACAGCTCAAAGGCTCATTATAGAAGCACAGAATTTGCCATTCAATTTAGGGCTTTATACCGTGTGCGTTAAGATAGTTTTTAGAATGACAAGATGAAAAGGTGAAGCATCGCGGGCGGCGAGCTTTCAAGTTACCCGATTTCAATGAATCTCTTTCAAATATGAGAATAATTTTGAAAGCTTTAATAGCTTTATGGCTATTAAAGCTTCTAAAATTATTCTGATTTAGATTGAGGGAGTGTTGCGATATTACCGGTACATGTCTCCAATTAGTAAATCTTTTATGTTTGCTATATGACATGCGATTTTGACTTTAATAGTCACTCCTTTTATCCTTGAAGGAATTGGGGACGCTTCCTTGCGTTAAGAAGGAGCGGGCGTAATCCTCCTCACGGGTCCAGTGTGGGTCGGTAGATGCCCCATATTTAACTTACATTTTTTAGTTCAAAACATGACTTGCGTGATAATCTAGGGCGGGCATAGCGAACCAATATTTGTTTGCAATGGATAAACTCAAAAACTACTAAACAGATTTAAAAAATCCTTCCACTTTTACGAAAAGCTACATATTCAGCGAGTAAGATAAGTCACATTCTATTTTCAAGAAATTAGGGTTCCATAAATAAAATCCACATGGTTGAGAAGTCGCGTGCTTTATTAGTTCCATTAAAAAAGCACGTCCACCAATAAAGTTTCACCATCCCTGATCTACGCCAAACAAATGTAGCAAGAGGTTTAAAAGATAAAACCTAAGATCGATCTAAGCGATAAGAACCTCGTGTTATTAGGGACCTTAGAGCTACGGAGCTCTTCGCCCCGACAGAAACAGGATCTCTTGATTAATAATCGCCCCTTCAGACATCAGACAATGCTTACCATGCGACGTCATTTGTTTTGTCGTGTTTTTGCGATGGGCTAGCGTGTTGGGCCTTCCCTTTTTTTCTTCTGTACTAAGTAGGGATTAACTGGATTAAGATATTAGGGATAGCACAGATGGTATAGCGAAATATTTTGGCAGTTTTTCACAGACATACATAAACTCACGCCTTTTTCCCATGGGGGTAGGCAGAAACCACAGAACGTCACCTGCTACGATCCTTACATACTACTGTCGCCTCGTTCATACATCTGGCCATACAAGCACGCCGTATGTGTATGTATTTTTCGTGGTTACGTTGATGTGGCTTATTGGTTAAGGTGTTCGCTTCTTATGCATGAGGTTGTGGTTTTGATACCGGGCAATACCAGTGTGACCTTTTTAATATATTTTTATTTATTTCTAAGTTTATCTTGGACATTACTTACTTCGGTAAAGGAAAACACCAGGAGGAAACCTGGGCTTGGAATTAATATAAGTCCGAAATTGCCAATCCGTCTTGAACAAGCGTGGTAATCAATGCACGAGCCTTCTCTATATAAAAAGAGTCCTTCGTCCTGCAGTGGAGCAATAATAGGCTCATAGTATTATTTAATTAGTAGTAAACAAAATCTCAACAAACATAAGGTTCAAAATAGCATGCAAGTGATTAGTCCCTTTGGCGTGTGTTAAGCATGCTCACATTTACTTTCTCTCAAAATGTAACGGAAAATAATGTGCTGCTTTGTCTAACCTAACCCTTACAGAGTTAGTTAGTAAACGAAAAACATAATGATGTAGGTAGACTTTGTACTATAGTATTTAGTTCTCCTAAATAATAAATTAAGTCTTGATTAACTGACCTAATAACGAAAGTAGAAAGTTACTTAACAAAGTCGAAAGTTACATTATTCCTTTCATTATCACGATATTTTTTTACATACATACATACAATCACGCCTATATTCCCCGAAGGGTTAGGCAGAGGTGTACCAATGTACACCCACAGTTCGCCGGTATGTTTTAGGTCCCATGTAATAGGGGGCGACCCAACTAGCAAAAACTAGGCTTTTAGGCTATCTCAAGACTACTATTTTTTGCTCTTAAATCCCTCCTTTATGATCGTATAAGCCTGGATTTGGGCACCAATTATAAGCATTTTAGTATAATATCGTTCTAGTATCATTCTAATTGAATGCTGTTTGCACTTACAGAAGTCTAGCCAAAATTAATTTAAGCCGACTTAGGCTAATATTGCTTTTATGTAAGTATCTTGTAAGCCTGCATAGGCTTATATTGGTCTAAGGTTAGAATCTTTTGAGGCAATACAAGCTCATTATGATTTTACGTTTCAAAGTTACAAAAGAAAAAAAAATTAAAACAATTAAAGTTGCTGTGAAGTTAAAGTTTATACTAAAGCACTGCTATTATCAAGTGCGTGTATCTAAGTTTTACGGTAAGCAATCGTATTGCAAAATATTATTTACTGTTAAGTAGACCCCGTTTTACGCTTCAAAATTCATGCGCCTTGTGAAATAAGGTATTTCCTGTTCTCGTTTAATTATTTTATTTGTTAAATTGTATTGATAGTGTCGCCATTAATATAGCTACATTTTACAAGCACACTATTAGACTATTGTAAGATTGTTTACTCTTATTTTAGCATTCGGTATATATACTAAAGATAACTCCATATTGAAATAAATCCATTATTAATTACTATAAAATTTTAACCATCTAAATATATATAACTCAAAGGTGACTGACTGACTAACATAGTAATCTATCAACGCACAGCCCAAACCACTGCACGGATCGGGCTGAAATTTGGCATGCAGGTAGATGTTATAACGTAGGCACCCGCTAAGAAAGGATTTTGATCAATTCTACCCCCAAGGGGATAAAATAGGGGATGAAAGTTTGTATAAATCTTCTTAGATTTTCGACTGATTGACCTGAAGTTAAAGATGCCATTTAAGCTACTATGATGAAGATGTCCGCTTAAATAGGATTTTGATAAATTCAACTCCCATGGGGATAAAATAAGGGATACGCTAGCGAAGCCGCGAGCAAAAGCTAGTTTTAGCCAGCAAAATCTTACTCTTAAAATAGTATTCCCAAAATCGATCTAAGATCAAACGCTCTTATGTGGGTCTTGTTTTTTGTATTGTAAATATGTTGATCCAAAATCACTCTAATATCATACTTATCCAGTGCTATTGATCTTATAATAGTTTTAAGTAAGATCAGAAATGCACATACTCACAGTACTCTTTTGCAATGCTGATATTAGTCTGACATCTTACAATAGCATTTAGCAAGTCTATTATAAAATCAAACGAGCTTAGAAAACACGCATATAAGAGCAAGTGTTCTCAAGTGCAATTAGTCTTAGTAAATGCTCTTATAGGAGTATGTGGCTTACAATAGCATAGTAATATACTCTTATATACATATATGAGACTTGGTTATGAGACTGAGCGTTTTTGAGACCATACAGGCTTGTCTAAAAGCAATATAGGACCGATGGCTCTTATAATTGTTCTAAAACAATTATAAGAGCGCTTAAAGCCTACCACTCTTATAAGTGCGAGTTCTGAGACTATTTTGCTAGTTGGGGAGCCTATTGCCATAACCGGGCACAAATCCAAACTCCGAGCTGCTACTGAGAATTTCATAGAAAAACCCAATAACACTTTTTGCTCGACCTGGGAATCGAACCCAAGACCTCTAGCGTAGCATTCGCGCTTAGAACCAATAGACCAACGAGGCAGTCATACTCGGGGGATATTTTTTTACCTTTCTTTTTTAGGGATGGGAAATGATCACTTCACTCCTTTCGCTCTGGATGGAACGGACTGGAGTATCAGACTCTTACTTACAAAAACCCATCCGTGTTCCTCCTGATACCCTTTGCGCTCCAGGGCCGCGGTAAGTCTTACGACCAAACTCCGCAACCCTGGCAGGCAGTGGCCTTAGCGTCTATTATGCTGATATCTCTATGAAGTGCGCGTGGAACACTACGCGCCGAGGACCCGGGACTATACCTGGAACCTTCTGGTTACTAGATATTGAAGGCCAAAGTTCCAATAATTTTGTATGAAAACAAGTTTTAAGTGCTATAACTGCTGTTTAAATACCGAGTCCTGTACTTTTGTATGCAGCACATTTTGAGCGAATCAAAATCGGTTTATTGTTCTATGTTGCTAAACAACAACACAATTATGTGTAACATAGCACAACAAACCGATTTTTCACACCAAAAATAAAAATCGTTTCTGAGCAATTTTTGCTCAATATTACTTAATTTGATGTGCAGTATGCGTAGTTAACGATTACGTCACGTGTCTTTTCAGCCTATACAAGAAAAGTCTATTTACTGAAACAAATACTAATATTATCATTTAGCAAAAATGTTTAGAAAATAATGCTACATAGTTTTGAACAACGTTCGTTAATATTATTAATTACAGCGAGCTCTTAGTTTACTGCAAAATGGAGTCTAATTAATTACAGTTCGCGTTGAATTGAAAGCAAAATAGTGTTGGAAATAATTTCTAAATAATACTTCCATTAGAAGCGCGAAGTTGGGAGTTATGATGATTTTGTTGGTTGGTAATTATGCTTCTTAATGAAATGTAAGTATACTTACATCAAAAATAGTACCTATTTTGTTGTAGTAGAAGTAGAACCCTTCGAGAAGCAGCTTGACTTGGAAAGTACTACCATCCTACCTATTTCTGCCGCAAAGCAGCGTTGCTGTACCGGTTTGAAGGGTATGGAATCCGGTGTAATTACATGCACATGAGACACTTCAATTTTGTCTCTGGGATGGCAACGTATTTACAAGGCCTCAGGTATTGCAGATGTCTATAGGTAGCGGTGACTACATGGTCTGTCTTTATTAACTAACGACAGAACGTGTCCACGGCGCGTTTAAATAGATGTCAGCAAATACTGGAGGGGCCACTCAGGGCCGATGCCTACCGAGGCTGCGGGTTGTTCGAAAGAGATACCGCGCCCACGGAACGCAAAAGGCACAAGAAGAAATATGGATGGGGGCTTAGCCAGTAAAAGTCTAATACTAATGACAGGAGAAATGATTTGATGATTTCCCAGCGTTGACTACATAACATCAGGTTCACCTGATGTTATGTAGTCAACGCCCACGGTTCACCGTGGGTTTGTTTGCCATCTAATGGCATGAAAAAACAAGTATGCAGAAGATATTATAGTGCACAAGTGCACCCCTATTCCTACACTCTCATAGTCCGATAGAATAGCAATCCGACACGACCGAGGTGAGACCAACGGCTTTACGTGAGATACGGGGGTGTCACAGTACCAACTTTCGAATCCGGTCTGTTACTGAGAAATTGGTAAAAGAAACATCCAATAACACTTTGTCCAAGCGGGAAGTTAAAAAATAAATCTTTACATAGTATAAAACAAAGTCGCTTCCCACCGTTTGTCCCTCCATACCATTCGATTTTTAAACTCCGCAATTTCACCAATAGATCGTGTGTTTCAAGAGGAAGAACATCACGCTACGACCAACGGGAGCTGGACAATAACTAAAGACGTAACTGAACGCGAGTTATACCGCAGGGTATATTATAAAGCTAGTAAAAATAAACACATGCTTAACCATACCTACAGAGTAAATATTAAAGTTCATTTTCCTTTATTTTACAAATTATTACGAACAGAACAATGTCGCAATGAATTTATTATAACCGATAAATTATTTAAAACCAATTTTGTAAAATACAGCCAAGTTTGAAGTAGGGTTGTCACTCAACTCAAATATTATCTTATTCATTCGAAATTCAAAATGTTTATTCTTTTCTGAACGAAAAATAATGTTGGCAAACATGGTTGTTGTTTTTGTAAATACTTTGAAATTGGAACGTGAATAATCTACAATGTGCTTGCTATTTCTAATTTCTACTAAATTACAGTGTATTATTTTTCTTTCATTTTTTAATTGGTAAACAAATACAAGTTTTTCATCATCTACATACTACAATAGAAGTAGGTTAGGTTAGGAGAACTGGGAATCTAGTTGGGGATAGCGAATGGCACGTACGTTCTCAGGATCACCGGCGAAGTGTGGCAAGGGAACACCAGGGTGGTTTTTAGTCAGTAAGAGTCTGACAGACCCCTCTACTACCCAGGGCCGGGAACATTCATGAGCATTTTTTGACCCGGAACCAAACAAAAAGAGAACAGTGGCCCACAGAACAAGAGAAGATATGCATTTAATAATTTTTAAATACATCAAAAACTGCTTTTTTACTTTTGATTTGCACTAATTTACTCAAAAATAAATATCAGCGGGTAACTATATTTGTTTCCCAAAAAGGACAAGTTACTAAAATACACTATAAGTCTTCTACTGAATCTACGTAATAAAGAATAGTAAGCACCTTGTATCTCTTGTCCATCTATAATCCACAGCGCAGCGTGAAACAAGCAAACATTAGCAAAAATTATAGAAGAAAATATCTATGAAATACTAGATTTTTCTTTATTTTGTTAACACTAAGAGCTACATTGGCATGCATTTATTTAATGTGTTTTAAGTATTTTTACCCGACTACGGCGAAGCAAAAAGGAGGGTTATGAGGTTGACCGGTATGTATGTATGTATGTATGTATGTATGTATGTATGTATGTATGTATGTATGTATGTATGTATGTATGTATGGATGTTCATCTGTTCCCTCATAACTTCTAAACCGTCTAACGTAAATTGACAAATGAGGTGTCATTAGAAGCGTCTTGATCGTCCGCTGGTTATAGGCTACATTATGTTGCAATAAATTGTATGTGGCGCCCTCTGGGGCTCAAGAAGATGTGAAAAAAAAATTTTTTTCTTCCAAATATGGTCGTGTTGCATATCAAACTAAAGGGCTTAATTAGCACATTTCAAATATATATATATATATATATATTATATAAGTAAATTGTACATAGCACCCTTTAGAACGCATCATAAACCTAGCTAACTAACCAATATTTCGTTTGGGAGACTTAATAGATTATTATTTCATATATTGTGTATATATGTTGCAGTTCCAATAATATTACGCATATAAATGTCTAAATTTAAACCCCAAAATATTTTAAATAAAAAAGAAGTTTAAAAAACTAAAACCCGACTACAAAAAATTCACGTTCTAAAAAGTATGAAACAAGAAAACATTCTCATCTGAAAGCCGTGGTCGTATGCCACCTAATTCAGGTAAAACTGTATGTATGTAGTTATAGAACATGAATCTTTAGCACTAAAGTTTAGGGTAAAGTGGCATACGACCACGGCTTTCAGATGAGAATGTTTTCTTGTTTCATACTTTTTAGAACGTGAATTTTTTGTAGTCGGGTTTTTTAACTACTCTTGTTATTAAAATTTAAACTAAATACATCTTCCTTTATCACGAATTATTGTAAATGGTATTTCAATTATTCCTTAATGGTTTTTAACTCTTTTTTATGATGAGAAGTCATTAAATTACATCTTCCGGTCTGGGCGAAGTGGAAGGCAGTGTCAGACTCTTCCTGACTAAAACCAATACATTTTTCTTCTGTCTTTTGCGTTCCAGAGCCGCAATGACTCTTTCGAACAAATTCCGCAACCCTGGAATAATTTTTAGCTGACAAAAAATTTACGTTAAAAGAAGAATTCTTACTCTATTTCTTTTTTTGTGGAATAAAAACGACACCTATTCCATAAAACAGCCAGATTTAACAAAACAAAATGTAATATTATCAAAAGCATTTTTTTTATTTGATATAATCTTTATTCTATTTTTGTCAACCCTAATCCTAACAAAGAGATTGCTCTGAATAGAAATAAATTGAGTAAACTTTGATAGGGTTCGAGAATAACAGCAATTAGGAAAACATGGGATCAGTCGAGATGAAGACCTAGTTAGTCTAGACTTTAGAATATTAGATTCGATTAAAAATGTTTAACTTGAAGATTAAGAAAAAAAAAATGCGGGGTAAATGTAGGTGCGTACTCAAATACACAATAACCAGACCCAGAAGAACTACCTGTAGGACATACAATAAATATTTTTTCCCCGTGCGGGAACCAAACCTTTGACACACAGCGGAGCAGTCGATTGCTCAGTCACTACGCCAACAGTGTCGTCAATTGGAGGAGGACGAATCACGACATCTATACTACCTATGCTAATACGAGTATTATAAAGCTGAAGAGATTTTGTAGTGTTTAAACGAGCTAATCTTTAGAACTACCAACCGGTTTAGAAAAAATATTTTGTATATGATAGCTTGATTCAAAGAGTATATAGGCTTTATAATATCACGCTCCAATCCACGGGAGCGGAGCAGTAACAAAAGACGTGACAAAACGCGGGTGAAAAAATTCTGGGGAGAAGCCAGTTACAAATAAATGATTGGACATAAGTTCCGCAGTCAAAGCACTCCCAGTAATTACTACAACGAGAATTTATACAAACTCAAATTCCTGACTGTCAATTGGAAACTCCTTACCTGCCCTTATCAAAGTCAAAGTGTTAAAACTTCTTGAATTATTGGAACGCTGAATGGGGCTTGACACATCCGCTCTCATCTTTTAAAACTTTTTAAAATCTGAGACTGAATGTTTTTTTATAATGAAATTTTATTGGGAACTAGTGATTGACTTCGGTTTTGTACGAGTGCCATTGAATAGTGTCTTGTCCGTATTATTCCCGGTATATTCCCCGAAGAGTTAGGCAGAGGTGTACCAATATACACCAGCAGTTCGCCGGTATGTTTAGGTCCCATATAATAGGGGACAAGCCTATTGCCATTAACCGGGCACAAATCCTAACTCCGACCTGCTACCGAGAATTTAATAGAAAAATCCAATAACACTTTTTGCTCGACCTGGGAATCAAGCCCAAGACCTCTAGCGTAGCATTTGTAAATGAAGTCGCGGGCAAAAGCCAGTTCTAAAAAATTCTACCACTTCCCACTGCTTGTTAAGTGTCGTGAAATACATAAAACATTCGATTTCCTTTGACAATCCGAGATGGATTTAAGGGAGAGGATGCTTGGGTTAATGTTTACTAAGGTTTTATCCCCGAGTACGTATGCTTACTCGAAGACAAGTACTGTATCGACAGAGATTACCTACTTGTGTATAAGGTTTGTGTGTGTTTGAATACATACTTGCCAGCAATCTATACTAATATTATAAAGAGGTAAGATTTTTTTGTTTGTTTCTTTGTAACGAATAAGCTCTGAAAGTACTGGGCCGATTTTAACCATTTTTCACTAATAGATAGCTACATTATTTCTGAATAACATATGCTATATAACATCACGCTACGACACACGGGAGCGGAGTATTAACAGAAGAAGTAACTTATGGCGGGTGAAATAAGCCACGCGGAAGAACCGCGGGGAGATTGCCAGTGGTATATAAAAAAAAAACAAGGTGCAGTTTTGCACACTCTTCAAATTAAAGCAGAAAACTATGCTTGTCTTAACACGAATAAATAATCATAAACAGGTTTTTTTCACTAAGTAGGTGATTTCGGAATTCGAACTAGCCATCTCGCCGCTGGATTTACGCAGGCAGGGCAATGAACACGCACGCACACTGTGCTATAGTTTGCACTATTCCTAACCAATTTCCTGAAACCCTGAATGCCAAATTGCCAATCCGCTTTGAGCAAGCGTGGCGATCAATACTCTGGACTTGTCTGAATAACAAGGGGACACCCAGTAGTGGGACTATAATAGACTGGTAATAATATTTCCTCATAGTTCTTAAAAGCCAAGGCTTTTTCTCAATTCTAAATAAGATCAAAATCCTTCCTTTCTGCTCCAGAATATGACAAACGAAGTTAGTCATCAAAGAAATGTTGCAACGTTTATTATATTCTTTGTAACAAAACGAACTGCATTCGAAATAGAACCTAATGCAAAACAGAAGAGAAATCAAATTGATTCTTAGTAGTATTACTGGTAAGTGGGATTTATAAGATTGTTTTGGTGAGTTCTTGTGGTCTAAAGAACTTAAAAAACCCTACGAGTGCGAATTGAACTCGCACCTGAAAGGTTCAGTACCATCGTATAATATTTAAATCGAATAAGAAATGTCACTGCCCCGTTGGTCTCGTGGTCGTAAGTGCGACTGCTGTGCAAGGGGTCCCGGGTTTGATTCCCAGGTCGAGCAAAAAGTGTTATTGGGTTTTTCTGTGAAATGTTCAGTAGCAGCTCGGAATTTGGATTTGTGCCCGGTTAATGGCAATATGCTCGCCCCCTATTACATGGGACCTAAATATACCGGCGAACTGTGGGTGTACATTGGTACACCTCTGCCTAACCCTTCGGGGAATACAAGCGTGATGGTATATTTTTTTTAAGAAACATCAAAAATAATACGTTCCCTATATGAGGACCCCTTTAATTTTTAATTTATTAATGGTTTTCACAGAAAGCCAGAAGCAACAAAAATATTGTTACCGAGATTTTTCAAAAACCAAATTTAAAAGAGTGTCCATGGAGTTTCTTGTTCGTTCTTCGCCAAAGAAACCTACGATTTTGGACGAGCAACTAGCTTTTGTATATCTTCCTGATAATTTAAAGCTGCCTGTAAATGATGTAAGAATTAAATGCTTTGACTTTGAATTTTATAAAGTACTAGCTTTTGCCCGCGACTTTGTCCGCGTGGATTAATAGTTCCCGTTCCCGGGGGATTTCCGGGATGAAAACTATCCTATGTCCTTTGTCGGGTTACAGACTATATCTGTACCAAATTTCATTGAAATCGGTTCAGTGGTTTAGGCGTGAAGAAGAGACAGACAGACAGAAAGACAGACAGAGTTACTTTCGCATTTATAATATTAGTACGGATTTGTTATAGCGGCCATAGTAATAAATATACACTCTATGAACATTTTAAGCGTTTACCAATTCAGTAAAAAAATTACAACCCTGTAACAAACGAACAGACAGCAGATTCTTTGCAATAGGGTCTCGTTTGGTAGTCTTTGCACACGGAACCCTAACAGGCAGTACGCTCGTGTAAGCCTTAACTTTCTTGATACTTTCAAACGAGTTTAATTTTACAATTTACCCTGTTCGCCACTTTAATTCTTAGTAATGAATCCTTTCTTCATAACTACTAGTTTGCGGTAAAAGGATTTTGATACTAGTTACTAAGCGGAACTGAAAGTTAGATGTAATAGTGGGTCCACACGACACAGACTTAACACAGACTTCTATAGAATTTTGTCTGTACAACAAATCAGTACAGACAAATGTCGGTGTATCAGAAAAGTCGGAAGTCTGCGTACATGTCTGTACGATTGTCGGAGCAAAACTCATGATTATTGAATTACTTAATTTATTCATTAAAATCGAAGTCTGAACTGATGAAAAGTCTGCACAGACATTTGGTAAAGTAAAAATTTTTACTCAGACTTTATAGTGTGTGCAGATGTACAGACAAAAGTCTGTGTCGTGTGGACCCACCATAACTGTTGTATTTAAATGGTAGTTACTACTAGTTTTGGAGAAAATGAGCCCTTTGTAACAAAAGCGTTGTATTTTAGAACCATTTAAATCTCTACATAGTATAAAACAAAGTTGCTTCTTCATTGCTTAGATCATTAAACTACGCAACAGATTGTAATGTAGTTTTCATCAATAGGCAAGAAATAATAGGTAATATAGTAATAATGGTAGGTTAATGGCAATAGGCTCGCCCCCTATTACATGGGACCTAAATATACCGGCGAACTGTGGGTGCACATTGGTACACCTCTGCTTAACCCTTCGGGGAATACAGGCGTGATGGTATATATATATTTTCATTAATAGATAGAATAATTAAGGAGGAAAGTTTATATGTATGGAATATCACGCTGCGTCCAACGGGAGCGGGGCTGTAACCAAAGACGTAATTGAACGTGAATGACACCGCGGGGTACCTATATGGCTAGTCTACACTAATAATAATAAGGTTCAAAAGTATTTTTGTTTGTTTGTACTGTTTAATATCAGAAACTATTAGTCCGATTAGAAAAAAAGTGTTTTATAGCCCCTTTAACGTGGAAGGTTATAATAGGCTAACATTGCGCTATGACACGCGGAAACGGAACAGTAATCAAACACGGTAACTAAACTGCGACATATTGCTAGCAAAAAATAAAGAATATTTAGATTAGTCTTTGAGAAAATTTTGTGCACAGCGCACTACATAGAAAAGTAGTCATAATTTATTTGGTTATTAATTTCAATTAAATTTTGTAAATAGGATAACGGCACTCGGATATAATAACGGTAGACTTGCCGTTAGTCAGTTTGACGCCAAAAAATTTGCCACACATTTAGAACATAATCATGAAAAATAAACATAAGAATCTTCACTAAAATGTGGGTGAAACCGCAGGCAACAGTAACTAGTAACAAAATCAACCCTTCAATATCCTACCTTGGCAGCTGGTGAACTGGATGGCTCGTCGAACAACGCCCAGACCTTGGGTTTGACCCGCTGCCAGATGCCCACGTCGCCTGCCAGGTAAGCCTCCTCATAGCCGAAGAGCCTCGCGATCTCCTCCTCCGAAGGCTTCTCACTGTCAATGTCCAATTTGTCGAGGATAGCCAGGGTATTCTGGTGACAATAAAAAAATAAACATTTAAGCAAAGCTGCAAAGTCAAAGTCATGATCAGAGTCTAAGTCAAAGTCAGAGTCAAAGTCAGAATCAAAGTAAAGTCAAAATCAAAGTCAAATTATTTATTAATAGTTCATTAAAGGGCTCTTTTGAACTTCAGGTGAGTTTATTAATGTTTATAAACGCGCTTACTGTATGGGAGAAAATCATAGAGTAGTGCAATAATTTCAATACTCAATATCTTTATAGCTTTTCCATATGTATTCTTAAGTGGTAAATATAATATGTATGTATAATTGGGATCATTATGGACCTGAAAGGCACAGCAACATAGGGCTAGGAGAGAGCAGGCCCTATTTCAAAAAATGTTAGAAATTCTTGACCAACTTACAAAAGTTTCATTTAATTTCCTATTAAATTAAAAATTGTATCGAAAATTGTGTAAAATTTTATGAGAATCAAAAACGAGAATCGAAATAAAACCATGTTATTACTATCGTTGGTGTAACATAAAGAATAAACATTTCAATTGATATTGGTCAAATCATAAAATCTTACCAATACCTATCAATGCAGGCCAATATTGCATTCTCGTAACAAAACCAATAAAATAAAACAAAAAACAATCTATCCAAAATTCAAAAAAGATTCAGTCACTCAACAAAAAATAAAATTCCATTCAGTAAAATTACTGTTACAAAATTATGAATCAAGTAACCAAACCATTAATTCGCATTTTACTCCATTGTCGATGAAGCCCCAAATTGGAATCTCAAATTTCACTTCGTTAAAAATCCTTCGTTTTTCCAATCACAAGGTAGAAACCCAATTTTTCGTCCTCCTAATATTTGTAATGAGAAAAAGGCTCTAAGGCTCTAAGCTACAGTGGGAGGGGGCAAAAATGAGCTCTTCGCCTTAAGTGGATTGATACTGTAAACGTACACTTTCGGACAAGTTAAGAGGAACAACGTTACCTGTTTATTTTCCCGGGATTTTTCCTCGTTAGAGCTTTAATTGGATAACTGAGCAGTTTTCGTGCCAGTTGTGTACTTTGCTTTGTTTTAAGTAAGTAAATACTACGAGCTGTTAAGAATACAATACCGTATACGGTTAGTAACAAAAGATTACCAATGTTGCTTTTACAGATCATTTAAATATACACGAAATAACACAATTCACTGCTATTCAGAATTTTCGGCAATACCTAAGAGTTTATTTAATCTTAATTTTAGATCTATTTTGTGTTTTATTTGATATTGTGCTCAATAATAAGGATTTAAAATTGGAAACGATAATCTACTTTTGTTGCTGACTGAACAATAATATTCTTGAGCGATAATCACCTTATTTATTTTAATTACAGCGCTGATTGCCGATGTTAGATTAAAAAGAGAAATATTGCGGAGACCAGCTGTTTTAGCATTCAGCTCATGAGTGATAATCAGGTATATAGTTTGATAAAAACTATAATTTGTAAGTTTTGACAAAGCCGTTCATGATTTTGACGTTGTGAAAGCAGATTAATTAGATGAGGTTGAATGTGGTATTATAATAGTCATAAATTATGAGCACTGTAGGTAATAACCGGTCTAGTGGTAATGGAACTTACACAATGACATGAAAATTTCCTTAATATGAGCGCGACTGCTACTGTAGAAGTCTTGGGCTCGATTTGGGAGTCGAGCAGAGAAGTGTTATTAGGTTTTTCTGTGAAATTCTAAGGTAGCAGCTCGGAGTTAGTCATTTGTGCCCGGTTTATGGCAATAGGCTCGCCCCCTATTACATGGGACTTTAACATACCGGCAAACTATGGGTGTATACACCTCTGCCTAATCCTTTGGGGACTACAGGCATGTTGTTATGATAGCGGCTTTGGTAAAACACATTCCTTAAAAAAATCAAGTGAGTACCTATTCAACATTATATGCAGCTCAGTGACACACATGTGTCACACAGTGTGTCGTGATGGCCCAGTGGTTAAGGCGCCCGCCTCTCATGCACGAGGTTGTGGGTTCGCAACCGGGCACGGGCAAGTACCAATGTGACTTTTTCTAATTCATATGTACTTTCTAAGTTTATCTTGGATATCACTGACATCGATAACCATGTCAGAGGCCCTTGCGGCGGTTTAGAAACTCTGACACTAGGGTGTGTGGGGTCATTAGACCTTACTGCCCACACGATAAAGAAAGAAGTGACACACAAACAAACAAACACCGAAGTCTTAGTAATACCCAAAGGGTCCTGTTGGCACCCTAACAAGTGACTAACATTACTTAAAGCTTTTAATTAAGATTTTCTACGGTAACAAGAGCGCACTCAGTGGTGCAATTTCACTTTGCAAATGCTAATTGCTACGCTAAGTGAACTCGGACGAAGATAATACGTCTTAACTTCTTTCTTACTTTTCTATGTAACTACACATTTATTTTGCCTTTAGATTGTTATGATTTAAATAAAATTATTTTAGTATTTTTTTTTACTAAGAAAACTTAATAATTATTTAAATATATATTTTATTTCAAATCGCAATTAAGTAAAGTCAAGCAAATCATGCAAGACAGAAATGGCTGGACAACCATAATCTATACTTTCTATTATAAAGCTAAAGAGTTTTGTTTGTGCTTTTGTTTGAACGCGCTAATGTCCAGAACTTATGGTCCGTTTCTGAAGATTCTTTATTTAATAGAAAGCTACGTTATCCGTGATTACAATACGACTCATCGTCATCATCTTCCTGCCCTTATCCCATGTTGCTTGGGCTCGGCGCAACACGTTTTCTTCTTCCATGCCGTCCTTCCAGCCGTCATACTATCACTGACTCCCTTCTCTTTCATATCATTCTTCACACATTCCATCCATGTTTTCTTTAGCCTCCATCTTCCTTTCCATCCTGATTACAATACACTATATGTTATTATAAAAAGAATGGAGATCGGAAAATTCACATAGAATAATTAAATTTATAATATGAAAATAGAACACAAAAAAAACGATATGTCCGCCACTGTACGGATCCTATATACCTTAAAAACTACTTAAGATATCCAGCGACAGACGTTCTTGTCTAAACTTTTTAACGATCCAAGGAAAAAAGCAATAAAACAACATCAAACTTATTACAACACGGTAAACAAAGTACAATGAAATGTACAATAAAATGTCGTGACTGCCCAGCGGTTAAGGCGGCCCGCCTTTGATGCATGAAGTTGCGCGTTCATTACCGGGCAAGTACCAATGTGACTTTGTCAATTTATTTAATGTACTTTCTAAGTTCATTTTGGACATCACTGATATCGGTGAAGAAAAACATCAGGAGAGAAATTTGGACTTGTAATAAATATAGATCTGAAATCGCCGATTCGCCTAGAACAAAAGTAGTGTGTTAGGGTGTGTGTATGTGCCGGGGCTGCGGGTTGTTCGAAAGAGATACCGCGCCCGCGGAACGCGAATGGCACATGAAGGAACATAGATGGGTTTTAGTCAGTAAAAGTCTAACACTCCCTTCCACCCCGCCCAGGGCGGGGCAAGTCATTTGATGGTTTCCCATCTTGAAAAAAAAGGGTGTGTGTATGTGCGGCTAATCTTAATGCAGACTAGCCAAGTACGCAGGTGATATTATAGTGCACAAGTGTGTAAGTAATCAGAGCATTGCTCCCAACATACTTTCCTCATACAAATAATCGTATGAGAAAAGGCCTTTGCCCTGCAGTGGGACAATAATAGGCCGGTATTATTTATTATTTTTAAAATAAATACATAAACCTGTAAAAATAATAATATACCATCACGCCTGTATTCCCCGAAGGGTTTAGGCAGAGGAGTACCAATGAACACCTACAGTTCGCCGGTATATTTAGGTCCCATGTAATAGGGGGCGAGCCTATTGCCATTAACCGGGCACAAATCCAAACTCCGAGCTGCTACTGAGAATTTCATAGAAAAACCCAATAACACTTTTTGCTCGACCTGGGAATCGAACCCAGGACCTCTAGCGTAGCAGTCGCGCTTAGGACCAATAGACCAACGAGGCAGTAAAAATAACTTTTAACTATAAAATAGACAGCTAACTGAAAAGTTTATCTCGTTCAAAGTCTTTTTCAGCAAAAATATTTGAAACAATTTTGTTTAACAAATGGTAATTGAAACAACGAAAAAAGATCCATTTAAATTGGAAATTCACAGACGTTGTTAAGTAGTGGGTACTTATCGCTATCTACAGTAATAATTTAACGCTTTTTCTAATTTCAGCAAGTCCATAAATTATTTAAAACTTTGTGGGTTTAATATGTTGTACATACCATAAGACAAAGGAGCATGATAAATAACTATTTAAGAATTTAATAACTGATGAAAAACAAATAGTGCTAGTCACTCTGTATCAAAACTATCATTAAATAATTTTGGAATGAATTAATTTTGTATAATAGTGTGATATCTCAGTGATTAAAGATTGTTCGATATCAGAGCATATACTAAGTACGAATGTCAATATTTCAATTCTTCTGTCCTTCTTAAGTTTATCTTGGACATCGGTGACATCGGTTAATGAAAATCATATAATAGTAAGGAAACCTGGACTTAAAAATAATTTAAGTTTGAAATAATAAGGCAGCCTTGAGCAAGAGTTGTGATCAATGGTGGTTGGCAGACTACCCGTTACTACTGTCCAAGATCTACGAATGACTGTTAGAACCAAAATGCTTTGAACTGCTGGATGTCACGCCACTTCCAAGCTCAAGACTTACTGAAAATTTCCTAATAGAAAAACCCAATAACATTTTGGCTGACCCGGGAATCAAACTTACGACCCTACGCTCAGAGGCCACGAGTCAAAACAACCAGTTTTTCTTTAACTATAAATTATAAACATATCATGTCTCATTATTATTCCGTCCGTATATACAGGGTCGTTTATTATTCACGCGCTCGCTTTGACCGCATTGCCAAATGCCGACCGACGCTATTTCTTTTAGATCACCCTGTGTGTGATCTTTCGGTCGAATGAATCTCATTGCACGGTCCCATTTGTTTTGATTTATTTTGACGCGCCTGCGTTTTAGGCAGAGGCCTGCTCTGTATGAGAAGAGGCCTTTATACTGCAGTGGGACAATATTAGGCTAATATTGCCACACATTGGGAATTTCTCCTGTATGGTTGTTGCGTTTACAATCATATAAACTCATATACACAAACAGCCAAACCCAGAACAACTATCTGTAGGCCATACAAATATGTGTTCCGTGCGGGAATCGAACCCGTGACAAGCAGCGCAGCAGCAAATCGCTCAGCCACTGCGCCAACCGTGTCGTCAAATATACATATAAATAAAGATAGCACACTGCAGTAACATAAACCTTTGGTCCAAACGTTTCTACCATCTAACTTAACACCTATTACTTTATCCTTAGCGACTTATCTCCTAGATTGTCGCAAAAGATGGTAACGTGTGCCGAACAGTCAGACCAGGAACAATCTGTAGGCCATACAAGTAATATAACCCGGGATATGGAGCGCTGTATCTAAGCGCTCAGCTACTGTGTTAGTAGTGCCGTCTAGTTTTTTTACACAATTTTGTTTTAAGAATTGCCTAGATATTGGGCAA
The DNA here is from genome assembly GCA_932526535.1 of Caradrina clavipalpis. Lineage (NCBI taxonomy): Eukaryota > Metazoa > Arthropoda > Insecta > Lepidoptera > Noctuidae > Caradrina > Caradrina clavipalpis. Next base: position 14,029,298 of record OW052104.1, on the reverse strand, counting down.
CATGAAACGCTATCCTATACTACCCCCGGGGCTGTGGGTTGTTCGAGAGAGATACCGCGCCCCCGGAACGCAAAGGGCACAACTACGAACATGGATGGGTTTTAGTCAGTAAAAGTCTGACACTCCCTCCCGCCCCGCCCAGGGTGGGGGAAGTTATTTGATGATTTCCCATCGCTAAAAAAAAACATATACTACCCCCAGGTCGAGCTACGCACACATATGTTTATTTGTTTATTTATTCATTTAACAATTTACATTGTGCTTGAAATATACAGATTACATGTCAAAAGTAAAGTCGGTAATGGAATTAAGAAAATAGTATTATACGCTGCAAGCACATTGCGCTGTTCTAGAAGCGCATACGATTTTGACCCCTAATAATAAGCATTCAATGCTTACATTATCTGCAGTATCAGAGTTGTTATACTACAATAGCCTTAAGTATCAAAGAAAAAGTCCCCCAATCTCTTTTAATCTCATTTCCCCCAATCAGCCGAATTGCTTCCCTCTTATTTATTTTAATTACAGCGTTGATTGCCGATCTTGGATTAAAAAGAGAAATATTGCGGATACCAGCTGTTTTAACATTCAGCTCAGGATTCGGGGATCGATTCAAAGTAATGGTCTAACAAGTTTTCAGCAATGCGACACTTTTAGTGTTATCTTTAGCTCTTAATGTGGGTGTTACTATGGATTGATGTGTTCTTAGTGCTAATCTTAATATCTATACAGTAGGTATTGAGTTTTAATTTACCACTGGGTATCTATTTCATAAACTTTTTGGTTTGATCGCAATTTAATCTGAGTCGCAATCTGTCATATAAGTCTTTATTTTTAACATATATTTTATTACAATGATTGTTGCTGAGATGAGATTGCGACTAGATTTTGAACGTTTTGTATTAGTATGACGGTCTGATATTTCAGGGAGTGTAACTTCTTGACAATTCAAAAGTGCCTGTGAAATGGTTTCATTAAAATCAACGCTTTGACTTTGACTAAAATAATTCATGAACTCTGATCAAAAATCTGCTGTTGCACACAATTTTTTTATGTTGTAACGCATTTTTGAAAATAACTATTGTCGCTAACTGACTATATACATAACCTCGGAAACTACTTGACCTACGAGTATGAAGCTATAGGTAGGTAGGTTATATATAGGTAAGAAATAGTAATTGACCTTGACAAAGTCAGAAGCAAAACCTAGTACATAATAATTGTCCTATTCAGTGTTACAAGACGTCATACCATTGACCATTCAAAACATGGCTATTAAATATTCATATTGACGACATTACAGCGACAATCTTGGCTGAAGCTAACAACGTTGTACTAGTTCAGCCAGACAAAACACAGACTACATTTACATAATGACAAGAAAACATGGGGGTCGGTACTAGTTTCAGAGAACTGAACACGTTTTGTAATATAGTAACAAGTCGCTTTTCATTCATTCAAAATGTTAAGCAGAATCTGAACTTAAATTGCAAAGCTGACGGGTTTGTGTGTTTGTTTGAATGCGCTTATGGAACTCCTGGCTGATTTAGAAAAATCGTATTGCGTTATAAAGCCTATTTATTGAGAAAAGTTATAGGTGTTATAACAATACGCTAAGATATACGGGAACGGAGCAGTATTCTTAGACGTGCCTTAATGTAATGTAGTAAAACTGTGGGCTATTTTAATATCATAGTTTTAGACTGATGTGCTCTTAAAAGCCAAAGGGAGCATTAGCCACGAGAAAGGCGGACGGGTGTTTCAGTCAGGCTCCTACCGAATACAACCCCACTGTGTTTTGCCAACTGCCTTCGAATAGGACACAGGGATCGCACAGAGCATTCTCCCGTACCGCGCGTATTGAGCGCGTTAAATAAGCTTGTGGAAGCCAACCTGGACTGCGATTTATTTGCAGATAAGTTTACTGTTTTAATGATGACGTGCCTGCATTTCTGTGAAACTAATTGTATTTAGTAGAATAACTGAAATTAGAATTTAATTTAATTGAGTATTAGTAATTTATGTTATACGTATGTATTTATTATTGTATATAATATAACTTTTTATTAGTGTTAAAAGAAAATTGTACACATTTAATCTTTAACTGATGTAATTGGCCAATGGCCGTTTTTATGTTAAAGTAAAAATAAATAAATAATAAATAAATTCTTTCGCACCTGATAAGTATTGAATCGCCTCCACCACAACGCGGGTTACGTCACCCACCAGTCACACTGACTCCAGAAACACCTCCTGACCAGACCTGTCTCTGTTCTGGGGACGGACTGGCCCCAAGTCCACTACCCGCAGGCCCTATTTCACGGTAACCAGAGATCACGCCAACCATGCCGCAATCCCTTTAGGGTTAACAACCCATAACGGTGAACTCACACCCCTATAATCTTCCCGGAATCCTGATTAAAGTTAAAACAGATAATCAACCTTAATAGCTATTAATTAAAACTAAAATTTGCTTCACACTTTGTTGTTACAACTTTAGTTAAAATACGAGTTTGTTACTTTTTAGATGTTTCGAAGTTAATTTGGGCTTTGTGACCTAATTTGAGTTATGTTCTTTTAAATAATTTAGTCTTTGTTCAGCGGATTTTGTGTTTGTGTGAAAAGTTGGAGGATATTTTTGGGTTGGAGATATTCTGAGTTTATCTTGGACATCTCTGTCATCGGTGAAGTAAAATATGTGCAAGTGTGGTGACCAATAGGCTGGTATTTATTATGTTTTTTAGTTTCCATTATCGACTTCCTTCGCGTGGCTTATTTCACCCGCGTTAAGTTACGTCTTTGGTTACTGCTCCGCTCCCGTGAATTGTAGCGTTATGTTGTATAGCCAATGTTACTCAGGAATAATGTAGCTATCTATTGGTAAAAAATTGTTAAAATGGATCAAGTATTATCAGAGGTATTTTGGTACAAACAAACAAACAAAAAATATATTTTACTTGTAATTTACTTTATGATAATTATTATTAGGAACCAAATACATCTTCTCGCAAATGTTATTGTAGAAATCACTTTGTAAATAAGCAGTGCCCATTTCCTACCCGTTAGCTTTCTTTTGTTTTGATGTTATAATGTAAATAAAGAAATGTTAGTGCAGGCTGCAGGAAATGAATACATAGCGACGAAAGGCACTAACACAATAAGTATTTATTTCTACTAGCCTGGAGCAATAGCAGCATTCTGTAAGGATTAAAAACGGTATAATTAGCGGAACATGGTACATTTTCTCTTTGTTTCTATATGAAGAGTTCAGTGCAATTCAACACTTATAACACTACGTAAATTAACAAGATAAATACCACTGAAAAGTCACAAGAAAGCGAAATAAGCAATTTCGTTTAATTAACTTTCGTTTACTTGGATAATACAATTTTTTCAGTTATTTTGTTTTAAAACCAAACCATCAAACCGAGTTTGGCAAAATTTATTAGGGTAGTATATTCTTTCATATACCAAAAAAAAAACTAATCTAATCTCTTCAAAGTTAGAGTGAACAGGCTGGGTAAGCTCATTCCATCGTAGACTTTGTCTATGTCACCTTTGACTAAGACTAGAGTCAAGAGGTTAACCATATTGAACAAAAAAAAGGCTAACTGTTTCCAAAATTAGCCAAAACAGAAAAAAAAAAGGAATTGTTTGTTTTGTCTAAGTACTTTGTAAACATTTATAATATAGACAGCAAACTGGCAGCGAATGGCAAAATCTAGTTATCAATATTAATACCTAATCTATCACCAAGCTTGTCTGGTGTCAGCAGAACGATCAATAAACTTTCAAAAGGTACTGTTTTAAAAACCCGTGTCTACCTCAATGTTTTTCCTCTCTAACTTTTTATTTCATAAAAGATGGAACAATTTTTGAGCTCGCTTTTAGGAACATAATGAAGATTGATGAAGGTGTAGAAAATATGATTTTCATTACTGAGCAAGCCAGGTGTTTATTTTTAATGTTTGCCCTTAATTCGTGTGAAGAATGAGGAAGAGATTAATTATATAATGATATCAAATTTAAGTACTCATACTCATATACCTACTAATATTATAAAGAGGTAAAATTTGCGAGGTTGTGAGGTAGAAGAGAGTAATCTCGGGATCACTTTTTGAAAATTCTTTTACCCATAGAAAACTATATTTGTGAGGCTCATAGGCTAAATAATTTCACGCTTCGACTCACGGGGCGGAGCAGTAACCAAAGTCGTAACCTAACGCGAAATAAGCCACGCGGACGAAGTCGCGAGTAGTTCGGTAGTTATAAAATATATTTAAGTAGATACCTAGGTATGTCCTTATGACAAATTCAAATCAATATTATTTTGTTTTATTATTTTATTATCTGCGGTTTCGCGATGATACAGGCTGACTCGGATTATACCATTACCATTTTATTGGAAGTGAATGTACACATAAATACAAATAATTTTAGCATAGTTTAAGCTCCACAACATAAAAAAAACAGTCGTTTCCTACAAAAATACTCTACAACACAATCAAAATGTATGTAACAGCTGATTTGCAAAAATGGCCAGTGGTCTAGAAAGATGGCCATTAAATTAAAAGTGAGTTTGCTAAATGCCCTTCAACATAAATATTTAATCTTTAGCCTCCCCTGAAGAGAGCCACAATGGCCGGCTCTGCACTGCCCCAACTTCAATACTGAAACCAACTGCAGCAATAAAAAAATACAATTATTCTAGTTGCAGGCTCACTCATTCCATTCCACAATTGAAACAAACAGCGTTTCGGGCCGGATAGCAAGCCGGGTATCGCGCCGGGTACACCGGGTACATAAACAAAGGATCACCATTCCATTATCGGGGATTATGGGCGGTTTTCACCCGGTCAGGGTGCCGGCCGCGATTTAGCGATATGATTGAACATTGTGCTTTGTTTTGAGGTGAAAGCAGACGGGGATTTCATTTTTTATTGTAGGTTTTGCTTGCGATTTTGGCCGTGTGAATGTCGGTTTTGTCGCAGAACTCTAATTCTCTTTCTAAAATTAATTTTTGGCCTAAGTTGCTCTTTATAATGTCAGCTATGTGCCAGTGAGAGTCTCATCAGAATTAGTCTAGTCCTTTTGGAGATAAGACGGAACAAGCAGACACAAAAATATATTTGTATGATCTACAGATACTTGTTTCGGGTCTGGTTGCTTGTATACGTGGGATTATAAGTATGTTAGTAAATATACCCACGATACAGGAGAAATTTCATAAATTGGGCAACGTTTTCAATAAAATAAGGAAGAATTAGAAAAAAAAGCATTAGAAAACACATGCCACGTTATTATTTACCAGATACCAAACGTACTGGGCCATGAAAATACATATTTTAAAATGAAATAAGAGCAAAAGTAATTGCCCTCATTTGAGATGTTTCCACCCAGTTATGCAATTTCAAAACAGCATTTTACACCAAACTATTACACGGAGCAATCTAGCACAAACCAAACTTTAATGGGATTAGAAAAGCCACAGTAAACGTGTGCCTGCTCAGCTTGGGGTGGGAATAACCACACGTTGGGGTGCAATGGCGATTAGGTTTGCGGTGGATTCACGTGTTCAACCCAAAGAACATTTGTGTTGCAGTGAATATGGATTTTGGGATTAAATCTTTGGATGTTGAATGGAAAGTTTAGATGTGTTTAGATTTTGCCCAACGATGGTAATTAGTAAAGAAAAAGCGGGCAAGTGCAGTGTTGGAGTCGCATTTCAAAGATTCCATAACATCGTACAATATTAAAGGGTAAAAAAATATCGAAGAACTAATTGCTTGTATGGGTACTTTATTGCTATTTTAGGGACCTTGTCAATTATACTCTGTGAAATTTTCAGAAAATACACAAATATACATACATACATACATACCATCACGCCTATACCGGTGTACCAATGTACATCCACAGTTCACCGGTAAGTTTTTAGGTCCCATGTAATAGGGGGCGAGCCTATTGCCATTATAACCAAATAATAAAATTGAGGTGTCTGTTTGTGATGTAGGTATGTCAATTGTAGTCTACTACTATAATATTACCATAGAAAAAAAATCCGTCCACTAAAAGCACAACCAATATTCACCCAAACAAAATCACGACCTTCAGCTAATTATCAAGTAGGTATCTCATCAAATCATCAACCATATCAAAAATCAACCGCCCACTGCGTTCATCCCACATGCAATCAACGGGTCAATAAGTCCGCCCCGGATACATTATTAGCTCCAGACGTGACGTGATGTTATATGCGTGACATTTGCAAGACCACGTGACCGACGTCACATTGCTGTCACGATAGAAGTGAGACGGAATGATGTATTACGAATATTGCTTTGTTGGGTTGCTCTTGTTTGAGTTAAAGTTTAGTTTTGTATGAGGATTTGAATGTGTCGCCTAATGTGTATTGATTAATTATAGTTAAGATTAATTCTAGTCTTTTCTTTCTTCTTTATCGTATGGGCAGTAAGGTGTAACGACCCCACACACCTTAGTGTTAGAGCTTCTAAACCGCCTCAAGGGCCTCTAACATGGTGACCGATGTCAGTGATGTCCAAGATAAACTTAGTAAGTGCATAATTATGAATTAGAAGAAGTCACATTAGTACTTTGCCCGTGCTCGGTTGCGAACTCACAACCTCGTGCATGAGAGGCGGGCGCCTTAACCACTAGTGTCAGGTAAGTACCAATGTGTCTTTTTCAATCTGGTACTTGCTCGGTATCGAATCCACACCCCGTAACCTCAGGGCTATCACGACTACTTCAGAGTAATGTAACAGAAAAAAAATGTGGCAATACACAAACCATACAAATTAAATGTATTTCTTAAAGTTATAGCAATTAACATTGAATGCAAAGATATTAAGTTAAGGCCGAACCGTCAACAGTAACACTTTGACGGACGGCGTCGCTCTGAACCGTCGTAAATCGTTCAATTAGCACGGATCAGTTTCATTGGTAGGGTTCAATTATTTTTGTACTGCAAGTTATGGGCGGGAAGCGGATAGTTTTGTATGTGATGGGTAAATAGCACGTAGTACCCACGAATGTTTATATTGTACAATATGGACATACCAACACGCCTGTATTCCCCGTAGGGTTATACAGAGGTGTACCAATGTACACCCACAGTTCGCCGATAATGTACATGCCTAGATATTTATTTTTAGGTCATTGGATGGCAAACAAGCCGATGACCCACCTGATGGTAAGTGGAACGATGGTGGTTGACAGAATATAGCAACTCTAAATTCCGGCAAAAATATAATAGGTAGTAGGTGGTAGTGTTTCTCCGGATGAACTCCTGCAAAAGGAGCTCTACTACTACTAAGAAAAAACACATAACATACCATCACGCCACCATGTGTAATGTACACCCACAGTTTGCCGGTATGTTTTAGGTCCCAGAAACCTTAACTCCGAGCTGCTACTGTGAATTCAATTGAAAAACCCAATAACACTGTTTGCTCGACCTGGGAATGGAACCCAAGACCTCTGACGTAGCAGTCGTGCTTAGGACCACTAGGCTAACGAGGCAGTTAATGTGTGTGTGTTAATGACACACCTACAAGTAGATTTGTGTTTTACAACATAGAAAACTATGTTACATAATGCACCAAAACGCTTTTCACTTGTACCACATACAAAGTTCTCTAAGCAACAGATGGTTCGACAACTAAAAAAATACTTTTTTTGCCTTTTTTATTTTCACAGAAAATGTGAAAAGTTTTTAGAGAGCGCTTATTTTGTTGCAAATAATGCGATAGTTTCTGGCAAAAATATTGTATGTAGTTTTATTTCTCCTTTTAATTAGGTGCCTAATTATATGTAAGTAAGGAAAAACACGTGTTTTATTAAAATGAGTATACGTGGAAGCTGTATTTTTTATTTGAACTCTGTTTTTAACCACTTTCACTCATAGTACTATTTTTCATGTTTTCACTAGATTTATGTTCTATCTAAAGTATAAGTGTTTTACTCATTTTTAAGATTCCGTGCCTAAGTGCCTTAAGTCCAACCAGGGCCTTGTTGCCAACAGACAGGTGAGCAAGACCTGTCTGTCCGTCTGTCTCAGGGCTGTCTGTATCTTTTCAAATAGGTTAAAAACTTTTGAAAAAATTACACAGAGTATTCATTACCAAGGCCGCATTAACAACCAGGAATAAAAATAAAATAAAGTAAAAAAAAATATTCGATCTTAATATTGTACCCGTACGATGATGCGAGCTCACTCTTGGCAATTTTTTTTTTTAAATATAATTTCAAGGTTCATCTACTAACGTTTAACCAAAGTATAGAAAAGATAGCCATTGATTGATAACTTCATTTTATAATCAGAATTCCAATACCAACCACTTTCAGCCCCACATTTCATTTTTAAACCAAACCTTCCCCGAACCCTTTTCCGAGACATTGCCTAAAAAATCTGTAGGTACCGTGTACTAGAAACGTCTTGAATAAAGACATAGATTCCTGCTGATCCCCCAATAGAATAGATAAGACATGGAACTACTCTCATATGTTTATGTGCGTGTGGTGTGGGTGATCTTTTTTTAAAGTTCATCCAATGAGTTTAAAAAAAAGGTATGTGTTTGTAACAAAATGTAGAAACGTAGTGGTAAAATAAAAAAAAATGTAGAACCTGAACTAACAAAGTTATAGCGAAAAACAAGATCACTCAATCTGCCACTTTGAAGAAAATGCCCTATCACGTATCTCAGTATATACCAGTATTGTGGTTTTAATTTATATCTCAAATATTTGTATAAAAAGTGTAAAAGCTATTAACAATATTATTCGTTTCATTGGAATGTCCGGTTGCAAAGTTTGAATGCTTTATTTGGATCACTCAATCAACACACGTGCCCGTGTGAGTGATCTTTGAATGGCGGCCTTACACTAAATAACTACGTAATATTTCTTTTGGATATTATACCTAAGCTCGAAAGAAAATTGTACAGCATAAATCATACCTAAATACCTATTAATTCAAGAGCTAACGCAAATTGAAAATTGGTAAAACTGCCGATCTGAGTGATCCAGTTTTTGGCCTGTAAGTTCAAAATCAAAACTCGTAGACAAACGGAGCTTACACACGAAAACGTATTATTTTTTTTACAAATATTTGACATGTCTTCGGCTTTTCCAAGTACTGTACTTTAAAAGATATCGCAATTTTTAGATTTCTCAAGGAAAAAATTTGTAGGGTGTCCATACATTTGCTGCAATTATGGCGACCTGTCATATACTAGTACCTGGAGAGACGCCTATAGCATGACCTACATGTACGACGGAAAGTACTTGAACCATTATAGTCTGGGAGCCGACGCACGCTTCGGTTGTCACCATTGTGGATTGTATCAACAGCACATTTTTTTAAAACTGCTCCGTTGGTCTCGTGGTCGCAAGTGCGACTGCTGTGCAAGGGGTCCTGGGTTCGATTCCCGGGTCGAGCAAAAAGTGTTATTGGGTTTTTCTATGAAATTCTCAGTAGCGGCTCGGAGTTTGGATTTGTGCCCGGTTAATGGCAATAGGCTCGCCCCCTATTACATGGGACCTAAATATACCGGCGAACTGTGGGTGTACATTGGCACACCTCTGCCTAACCCTTCGGGGAATACAGGCGTGATGGTATATTTTATATTTTTTTTATATATATTTTTTTTTAAATGTTCCCAGTGCGAGTGCCCAGAGGGGCACTCGCCTAGCTACGACAGTACAGCAATGGAAAACCAATTGAGACTTCAAAAAGTATTTCTTAATTATTGAAATAGAAACAGATATATGAATTTAATATTGATTTCTCGTGAGTTAGGTTTGGTCACTTCAGCTTCTCTTCGCCAATTTTCGCAGAAAGATGGCTGGTCAGAAAATATTGAGTCTGTTGGAACTCGTTGACCAGTGCAGCTTTTTAATATTTTTGAGTGCTTTTTTTAATTGGTAAATCTTAATCTTTCTTCTTTAATTAATTCTTTACTTTTTGAAGTCTCAATTGGTTTTCCATTGCTGTACTGTCGTAGCTAGGCGAGTGCCCCTCTGGGCACTCGCTCTGGGAACATTTTGAAAAAATGTGCTGTTGATACAATCCACAATGGTGACAACCGAAGCGTGCGTCGGCTCCCAGACTATAATGGTACAAGTACTTTCCGTCGTACATGTAGGTCATGCTATAGGCGTCTCTCCAGGTACTAGTATATGACAGGTCGCCATAATTGCAGCAAATGTATGGACACCCTACAAATTTTTTCCTTGAGAAATCTAAAAATTGCGATATCTTTTAAAGTACAATACTTGGAAAAGCCGAAGACATGTCAAATATTTGTAAAAAAAATAATACGTTTTCGTGTGTAAGCTCCGTTTGTCTACGAGTTTTGATTTTGAACTTACAGGCCAAAAACTGGATCACTCAGATCGGCAGTTTTACAAATTTTCAATTTGCGTTAGCTCTTGAATTAATAGGTATTTAGGTATGATTTATGCTGTACAATTTTCTTTCGAGCTTAGGTATAATATCCAAAAGAAATATTACGTAGTTATTTAGTGTAAGGCCGCCATTCAAAGATCACTCACACGGGCACGTGTGTTGATTGAGTGATCCAAATAAAGCATTCAAACTTTGCAACCGGACATTCCAATGAAACGAATAATATTGTTAATAGCTTTTACACTTTTTATACAAATATTTGAGATATAAATTAAAACCACAATACTGGTATATACTGAGATACGTGATAGGGCATTTTCTTCAAAGTGGCAGATTGAGTGATCTTGTTTTTCGCTATAATTTTGTTAGTTCAGGTTCTACATTTTTTTTTATTTTACCACTACGTTTCTACATTTTGTTACAAACACATACCTTTTTTTTAAACTCATTGGATGAACTTTAAAAAAAGATCACCCACACCACACGCACATCATATGTTTGTGTTTCTAATGGAAATCCGTTCATTGAACGTACAGAATAACCCTCGTCGGGGCCCAAATTCCAAAGACCCTTCTCGCCTTCCTACTGTGAAATAGAAGGTGAAAAAGTGGAATCTGCTTTTATTTGTGAGATATAGGTACTTGGAAGGTGTGTGGGTTTGTTGTTGTGATTTTTTTGTGTGTGCAGAAAAATTTTGCAGATATGTGTAGAGCATAACACGTTTCCAAATATAATAATCGAAATAATAGGTCTTTACCAATTAAATTGTTGTTTTTTTTATGAAACAAGTTTACGTAATTATTTTTCTATTTTAAGAATAAGTTCGTAAAGTTTTATTTTTTTATTTTCTGTATAAATAATAAGTTCCCAAGAATAAATTGAAATAAATGACCAGCAGCATCTACTAAGCACCCGAATTACCTAACAAAACCATTTAAAGGAAGGAAAGGGCACCTAAGATTGTTTTATTTACGTTCAAAATTGCCTTTAAAAGATCTTCTTAAAATTAAAAAATAGCGTACTTATAATTAATAAAACAATTTTATTCACAGTTTTCATAGTATAAATTTGACCATAATGTATTTTTAAAATTCTCCCAAAATTAATTTACCCCCATTAAAATTACCCTACTAAAGTATAATGTGTATAATTAATAAACCGAGGCGCAAGTAAACGGTGGCAGTGTAAACATGACATAAATTGTAAAGATGCTTAGAACCGAGTTACCGGTACGTTAGCTCTGTATTACCGCAGCGGAGATAAAAGTATTAGCCGTTCATTATAACCGGTGACCTAGATCTTTGAGAACACTGAGAAAGGTCTAGAATTTTATAAGAATACTAGCTTCTGCCCGCGACTTCGTCCGCGTCACAGTTGATGTGTTATCCTACGGGTACCGTACATTTTCCCGGGATAAAAAGTAGCCTATGTGTTATTCCAGACTATAATCTATCTTTGTGCCAAATTTCATCCAGATCCATTCAGCCGTTTAAGCGTGAAAGAGTAACAAACATCCATACATCCATACATCCATACATACAAACTTTCGCCTTTATAATAGTAGTAGGATATACGGGATGTAAAAAGTTAATCATATAGGTTAATGCATACAAAATGAGTAACAGTGAACTAAAAGGAATATTGTTCAACCAATATTTCTGTGTGTTCAACAAACATTGAACAATAATAATTGCTGAGAATTTATTTAAACTGCCTCGGTAGCCTTGTGTTATTAAGCGCGACTGCTACGCTAGAGGTCTTGGGTTCGATTCCCACGTCGAGCAAAAAGAGTTATTGGGTTTTTCTATAAAATTCTCAGTAGTAGCTCGGAGTTAGGTTTTGTGCCTGGTTAACGGCAATAGGCTCGCACCCTAATACATGGGACCTAAAATATACAGGCGAACTGTGGGTGTATATTGGTACAACTCTGACTAACCCTTCGGGGAATCCAGGCGTGATTGTATGTATATAGAAAGAAGAAAGAAAGAAAGAAAGATTTTATTTTTAATGGGAAATTTTACTGTTTAAAGTAACGCGTAATGTAACGGACGAACGATTTTAGCCGGTAATTGAGTCCGGCAATCCCCTCCGACACTTCCACGACAGCGGGAGTCGATTCCCACAGGGCACCGAAAAAAATACTAATTTCCAAAATAAAAATAATGTTGGAACCTTCAATATCTACGCTGGTATATTCTACTCGTATATACGGAGATAGATAGTATACCATCACGCCTGTATTCCCTGAAGGTTTAGGCAGAGGTGTACCAATGACTCAGTTCGCCGGTATATTAAAGTCCCATGTAATAGTCTATTGCCATTACTGTGATAGATATCGATACATAATTACAAAGATAGTGAAATAATTCTCAAAACATCACTGAAAACACACGCAAAAGTTATTTCATAAAAAATACCTAGATCTAACCTCTGCCTCGAGTCCAATTTCCCTACCGAGCCTATAAGTAAACTTATAGAACGTATTTTATAGACGTCTTGTCACAGATTTTACGACTAGTAGCTTATCTCAGTTGACGTATAAGTGACAGTAATTTTATTACCCTATACCGTTCACTATATCCTGTTTCATGAAACATGATGGCAGGGAAATCCCTTGAACCATAAAACGGATGTTTCATATTGAAAGCCCGTGATGCGTCTGGGCGTATGTCTGTTATCTACGTGGATTTTGCGTGGAGCCCTAATTCATTTTTTTAATGTAGTTTAATTTACTGTTCATAACATTAGATATGTGTCAGTGAAAGACGTTTCAAAATCGGTTCAGCCGCTTCAAAGATAAGCTCGTACAAACAGACAGACAGAAACAAAAAATATATAAGTTTGATTTTGAGTTTGAGTTTGATTTTATAGGTGTAGGTAGTGTATTAACTCATTAATAAAATAGAAAATAAATTAAAATTATCTTTTATTCGGATAAACAACATCCCTATGGGTTATTAAACAAAAAGTTAACTTACACCTATGTTAGTAAACTAATCTAAAACTACTACTATTTATACATAGGTATAGGAAAGAGCTGATATTCTGAAATTACAAACAAACACATCAATCTTATTTATTTCCAAGAAGCGAAAGTAACTGTATGTTTGTCACCTCGTCACGCCAAAACCACTAGACAGATTGTAATTAAATTTAACAAAGAGATAGCTTGGCATCTAGATAAAGATATAGGCTAGTATTTAATCTGCGGCTTTGTCTGTGTTCGTGTTGACATTCACGGGAAACGGTACCGGTATTTGATTAATCCAATTAAAGAAGGAACGAACTTGAAGGAGTAAGGAACTTGGAATTCTGCCAAGATTAGGCCAGGTTCTCTAATTCTGAGTAAGGGTTTTCTCACACTGACGGCCAGTGTGTCAATGCTAATTACTTTTTAGAGTGTAAGGCTGAGAATTTTTAGATGTCCCGAGTTGTAGCTGCTCAATTGTGGTTTCTTTTTTCCTGTCTCGGAATGCCCGAATATACCATCACGCCTGTATTCCCAGAAAGGTTAGGCAGAGGTGTACCAAATAGCACACCCACAGTTCGCCGGTATATTTAGGTCCCATGTAATAGGGGGCGAGCCTATTGCCACTAACCGGGCACAATTCAAACTCCGAGCTGCTACTGAGAATTTCACAGAAAAACCCAGTAGCACTTTTTGCTCGACCTGGTAATCGAACCCGGGACCTCTAGCGTAGCAGTCGCGCATAGAACCACTAGGCTAACGAGGCAGTTCCAGTGCAGCAGTGGAATGCCCGAAAAGTTGTTAATTTCGCCTGTCATTCTTAGATTTTTGACAGTCGTTACGGATAATCAGTAGCCTGAAACTTAACAACCGATCTTACCAAAGGGTATGTTACTCAGTAACTGGGTTGTTAAAGTCCGATACGCAGTCGCTCCGTGTAAAATATTAGTTTTAAATGTATCTGGTTAGACTGGAAACCGACCCATTGATAGTTGAAAAAGGAGAGGCTGATGATGAATGTAGTTTTTTTGTGTCGTAATGTAATTCAAAACCATTTTTAGGTACTTACAGCCTCCTTCTCGGCCTTCTTGTACGTCAGTGACATTACAAAATGGCCAAAACAAAATCGGTACCACAACAAATAAATACCGAATAATAACCGGTACCGTATGAGGACGAAGCCTAAGATTTAGACGAAAAATATTTTCGCTAACATATCCAAGTTTTTTGTGTATGACAAATGTGTTTTTTCTCGTCACATTCATACGTTAAACTATCGCTAAGAAGAAGTTTTTTTTATTGTGCGAGCTTGATTTATGTATGCCGAGTATTACGTTGAGAACGACTGCTTGAATTTTTTATTATATTAGCGCTGGGAGAAAAATATGTTAGATATAAAATGATAAAGCTGCAGAGTTTGTTTGTTTGTTTATATGGTTGAACACGCTAATCTTAGTAACTCATCATCATCTGCTTAGCTTTTTCCCAACTATGTTGGGGTCGGCTTCCAGTCTAACCAGATGCAGCTGAGTACTGGTGTTTTACATGGAGCGACTGCTTATCTGACCTCCACAACCCAGTAACTGGGCAACACGATACTTCTTTGTTAGACTGCTTGTCAGACTTTTGGCCTCTGACTATCCGTAATGACTGTCAAAATATGTTTGTGTTGGATAGCTAATTTATCTAGGAAGGCTATCCTACTAATATTATAATTGCGAAAGTTTGTTAGGGTGGACAATGGAAGGGTGGATGTTTGTTACTCCTTCACTCTTAAACGGCTGAACCGATCTAGATGAAATTTGGCACTGAGATAGATTGTAGTCTGGAATAACACATAGAATACTTTTTATCTTTTAAATTCCTGTGGGATAAACAATGATGTTTCACGAAGTCGCGGGCAGAAGCTCGTAGGCTATACCGGGTTACTTTTCATTCACCAGCCATTTTTCAGGGAGTGAAAGTACTCCCGAATATAAATAACTTTCATAATGAAATCAACTATGAAATATGAAAAAAAAACTGCTATTCCTTACAAAACTGCACTACAATACTATCAAAATGTACGGAACAGTGGTTTATTTTTCATATTTCTGGGTTGGTCCTTTAGCAAAAGTTGTTCATATTCATGAATACTTTCACCCCCTGAAATATGGCCGGTGAATGAAAAGTAACCTTGTATAACGTCACGCTACAAGCCACAGGAGCGAAGCAGTAACCAAAGACGTGAATTAATTCGGGTGACAAAAAACACGCGGACGAATTCGCAGGCTAGAAGCTAGTGTCAGATATAACATGTCTGCGCTAGATTCATAGGATATTATTGACGCAGTACGTTTATAAAATGGGTCATCATAATAACTATTCAGGCTGTAAATGTCGAGTATTTGACGTGAGGCGTTCAGTAACTAAATGAGTGATATAGTGCAAGATCAAAGTCGCCAAACCTTCGTCACTTTGGCATGGTTGATTTTTTTTGAATACTAACTGTCCTGTCCTGTCTGTTTGGATTTGTGCCGGGTTAATGGCAATAGGCTCGCCCCCTATTACATGGGACCTAAATATACCGGCGAACTGTGGGTGTACATTGGTACACCTCTGCCTAACCCTTCGGGGAATACAGGCGTGATGGTATATATATATTTTTTTTTTTTAACTGTCCTGTTTTCTGTTCTTCTAGACTCGATCAACTTAAAAAAAAGGAGAAGGTTTTGTATTCGGGCTGTATTTTTATTTATTGTTTGTATATGGCGTTCAAAATGCCCTTTAAAGGTCTAATTAAAATAAATGATTTGACTTTTCTGTTAAGAAAATAAAGTAAATAATTGTTATTAAGAAGGTATGTGTACTTAGAGATAGCTTCAGCCAGACGGTCTAAAGTTATCCCTAAGTACTAGAGGGTATTTTGGTATTAAAAATGTAAGGATCTGTGTTTAAATTCAAGCGGACAAACCGCGAACAAAACCTGGTTGAAGAATATATAGAATTCGTTTTAGAAGCTCAATAGCCATTTATATCAAACAAAAGAACAATTTAGTCACACAACCTTTCCTCATCACTTTAAGTAGGTACCTAACTATGATTCATCATCCTCACACGTACTACATTTACCCAACACCCTTCCTCCCACAAAGTAAACAATTTATCTGACAGATAGGCAATAAAAACAATTTTCCCAATAAAAATATAGCTTTCCCATATCAGGGAATATTATAACCAAAATAAACGAAATAAAAGAGATAAGCGATGCCTCCTAAACTTTGGCAAAATAAATGTTTTAGAAAAAATAAAAGATGAAAGATTTCCCCTTTGAGGGTCATGAAATTGAATACTATTATTGGCTTTTGGTTGTAGGAATTACGTGTGATAATAAAAATATCAGAGAAATATGTTTATGATCGTACCTATTTGAGGTGGAATTGAATTATAATAGAGCTTCTGCTTCTTTTCGAATCAATTTAGGTAAATAGTTTCCATTCCAATTACTTTATAGCACGTGGCCAAAGTACGTGGTCATAGAGCTTTAGGACTGCGATACAACTCGTTCATTAATAGGTGGTAGTTAGACCTTTGTCCTCTGTCTAGGGAAGTACTACATTAAGGGTTTTTTTTTATATATCATTGCGTGGCAAACAAGTCGACGACCCACCTGATGTTAAGTGGTCACCGCTGCCTATAAACATCTGCAATACCAGAGGCCTTGCAAATGCTTTTGCTATCCCAGAGATAAAGTTGAAATGTCTAATGTGCCTGTAATACCACCGGCAGCCATACCCTTCAATCCGGAACACAGCAACGCTGCTTTGCGGCAGATTTTGGTATGGTGGTAGTACTTCCCCGGACGAGCTCTTTCACAAAGAGCTCTACTACTTTACTATGAGGAATCTTGGTAAGTTCCTTATTGGAAAGGGACGATCCTCCGAATAGACGGGTTTTGTGTCTGGTAGGCTACTGCCAAACGGTTTTTGTCGGGATTTTTATACTAACCAGTATAAAAATCCTAAATAAGTAGCCTACGGTACAGATTTTTTTTAAACATTTTGTCCTAAAACACAAATAACACGAATAGATTTTTATTTGTTATTTTATGTGTTTCCGTGTAAAAAGTTTACCTTAAGTACAATTATTTAAATGTAATTTAAAAAAAAAAATGGGCGTTTGAAAGTTAGCCGGTATATGCTAATGCCATTTAGAACTTTACAACACAGCATCAATACCTTTTTTTTTTTTTTTTTTTTTTTTATAGCCGGGAAATCATCAAATAACTTCCCCCGCCCTGGGCGGGGCGGGAGGGAGTGTCAGACTTTTACTGACTAAAACCCGTCTATGTTCCTTCATGTGCCCTTTGCGTTCCGGGGGCGCGGTATCTCTTTCGAACAACCCGCAATACCTTTTAAACCAAACACAACATACGTGACGCAAAAAGGACGATTTTCTCAAAGGACTTTGACAACTTATCCTAAAGCTAATGTAGATTTATCCCCCAGATAATCTTCACGATACTTGGAAAACATCCAATAGTTTGATATTTATGAACCAATAAGACGACAGTGTTGAATAATTTACTATCTGTACTCACCTTTTCGATAAAACTGAATTATTCAGGAGTAGTATCCTACTACTATTATAAAGGCGAAAGTTTGTATGTATGGATGTATGGATGTATGGATGTTTGTTACTCTTTCACGCTTAAACGGCTGAATGGATCTGGATGAAATTTGGTACAAAGATAGATTATAGTCTGGAATAACACATAGGCTACTTTTTATCCCGGGAAAATGTACGGTACCCGTAGGATAACACATCAACTGTGACGCGGACGAAGTCGCGGGCAGAAGCTAGTCATAACATAAAATATCTTAGAGTGACTACATAAGGTGCAGATTTGCATCTTCGTCAAATTCTAATAGAGGGGGG
The DNA here is from genome assembly GCA_932526535.1 of Caradrina clavipalpis. NCBI lineage: Eukaryota > Metazoa > Arthropoda > Insecta > Lepidoptera > Noctuidae > Caradrina > Caradrina clavipalpis. The sequence goes on along the minus strand of OW052104.1, from coordinate 14,010,984 downwards.
ACGGGGGACAATGCTAGTGATTTTTTATTCGAATCAATCCTTACTTCTATACTTAAATTATAAATGCGAAAGTAACTCTGTCTGTCTGTTATGATTTCACGAGAAAACCACTGAATGAGTTTTGACGCAATTTGTGTGGAGTAAGTTTGCACCTCAAGAAAGGACTTAGGCTTCTTTTTATTCGACATCGTCTGCGTCCGCGATAACCGATATTTACATGGGTGAAGTCGCGGGCAAGTACTAGTAATAAAGTAAGGTTTTTAATACATGATTTCTATTTCGACCTAGTCATTTAGCCACTGGATTTAGGCAGGAGGGAAGATGAACCCGCACGCACACATTGATATAGTCGCGCGACAATGCCTGCCACTGCCAGCTATTTAAAATAGGTGTATTTTGAAATACTTTCAAACATAAACAACTAAAAAATCAAATAATTATGTATTTTTATTGACCAGGTGTCGTAATTTTCTTTGATTATTTATGTTCTTATGACCTGCCTTTGGTTGACTGGTAGAGAATGCCTAAGGCATTAAGCCCGCCTATGTACATTTTGTTACATTAGGTTCAAATAAATAAATAAACGTCCGTGAAATTTGTCGAAGATGCAGAACTGCACTTATATTGTTTGACATCAACATTGACACGCTTGTAGTGTCAACTATGTTGGGGCAATAAAATACAATGCTTTGCAGCAATTTATGTGTTTATGTAGTGACGTTTGGTGAGTTGTTTATTTGATCGTGAAATTGTGTTGTTGGAGACACCGACACCGGTGACAGGTTGTCGGGGAGTAAAATAGCTTTTATATGAGTCTGTATAAAGTGTTAAATAAGGCTGGTTCTAGAGTCACGCTGACTGCACGCTGACCGTCAGCGCTGACCGCTCAGCGCGTAGATTGTCATCGCTGACGATCAGCGCGAGACGTTTCAGTATCGTGCTGATCGCTTTGGAGTACAGACGTGAGACGCACAAAAATGAAAAAGGCATTAATATTTGCTGCTTTATATTACCTAATAGAAAAAAGAAAGAAAAAACTACGACGGAGACTTCATATTCATCCAATGATTGAGCTTCTTCCGACACATTTTCGAATAGTGCGAAAACAATATCGTCCCAGGATTTGTTTCTAGCATCTTTATTTTTATACAGTGGATCGGATGCATCCCATAATTGCTTTCTTAAACGTACTTCGTCGATCATTCGACTTGTGTCCACATCGCGATTCGCCATGACTGTTCACGCTGACGGCGTCTACTCGGCTCGACACTAGAACGCTCACTGAAGACCTCTGCGCGCGGGCGGCGGGTGAGCGCCGACGGCTACGCGGCGCCGACGAGCGACGCGTACGCCCGCTGACAGGTCGGCGCTGACCAACGTACGCGCTGATAGCTACGCGTTATTTTAAAACGCTTCCTAGAAGTTCATACATTTTGGCTGTCAGCGCTGACGGTCAGCGTGCAGTCAGCGTGACTCTAGAACCAGCCTTAGATTCCTTCTGTACGCTTCATATCAAATTAGTTTGAACATGTTTTAATCAATATGACATTTTAGACAGTGCCCTGTAAAAATGTGACTTGCATTTGTGTCCAATTAATAAAGACGGGTTGCACTCCGGGAGTGCCGGCAGAAGTGAAAACGCTAAAAATAAATAAATTCGAATTTTTGATCAGGTCACGTGTCCTGACAGGAGTTTAACATTCTTTACCCATTCCAAAAAAAGTGCACAACGCCGCTAAAAAAGTTTTTACTTCAATAAACTAAAGTCATAATAATTAATAAATTAAAGTCGATAGGCTGTCATTCTTATATCTTTGACAGTTGCTACGGTCAGTCAGGGGCCCGAAAGTCTGAGAACCAGTCTTACCAAGAGGTATCGTGTTAAACAGTAACTGGGTTGTAGAAGTTATATGGAAAGTCGCTTCATGTAAAATATTAGTGACACTGGTAGCTGTATCCGGATAGACTGGAATCCGACCCTAACATAGTTAGGAAAAAGGCTAAGCAGATTAAGTAATTAACTCGCTGAAAATTGCTAAATAGTTTAAGGGCACTAATAATCTAGGCTTGTGGCTAGTCAGCTTCCCGTCAAATTACTAAATTTCAAAATGATAGGTACGTAACGAGATTTTGATTTCGTACGAAAACACAGACTAACCAAAAGTCTAGATATTATTATTAGTACTTATTCTGTCTACACAATTTCATCGAATGCAATTAGTTATTCATCAAAATAGACCTCCTACTTATTAAGATATTGTTGGTTCAACGGTCTGTGTACGTGACCCGGCTAATCTCCTAAACGACTGGACCTATTTTAACAGGTTTTTCTCTAGGCTCTTTTTAATATAAAATATATAATATACCATCACGCCTGTATTCCCCGAAGGGTTAGGCAGAGGTGTACTAATGTACACCCACAGTTCGCCGGTATATTTAGGTCCCATGTAATAGGGGGCGAGCCTATTGCCATTAACCGGGCACAAATCCAAACTCCGAGCTGCTACTGAGAATTTCATAGGAAAACCCAATAACACTTTTTGCTCAACCTGGGAATCGAACCCGGGACCCCTTGCACAGCAGTCGCACTTGCAACCACGAGACCAACGGGGCAACGGCGGGGCGGGGTAGTTTCATGTTAGAAAAATAGGTCCAGCTGTTTTGGAGATTAGCTGGATCAAACAGACATACTTACAATATTTTTTTTGTACTATTAACACCGTGTAAACTTTCAGGCACTTCAATTTGAATTATTTGTATTCTGTATAGATATAGAGAAGATGAAATGTACACATGTTTTAATTGTGTCTGTACTTACATTACATATGAACGGCGAGATTATTGATTCTCTATTGGGAAACTGAAACAATGTTATGTATATTATGTTCTTATGTATGTATTGCGCTGAGAGATGTTTATCCACGTTAGATTGTTTGGTTAGGGTTACGTTATATGTGTCATGGATGATTGTGGATGGCAACGCTTGAGGGTGGTGTAAGACAGAAGATGGGCAGAGGATCAATTTTATTAAAAGTCACTTTTGTAAATATTGTCAATAAGATGTGGCTTTGGTCTATTGTGAATAGAGAAGTAGGCTTCAAACTAAACTTAGATTAACTTTGTAGTAGTAGATGGTAGGTTATAACTTTTGATTTATTAACCTAGTTTGTTTCTTGTTAAACGTACCCTTTTTCCTTAGTCATGTTATGTCTAAAACATCAATAAGACTAATATTAAAATAATTCTTACTCAGAATTCTTGCTTGTTCTTCTTCATAGGAAAGGAACACACTGTTTGGTACAAGCAACTATGTGGTTTTTACTTTTTGACTGACTGAATCCCAGACAAATTAAAAGTGACTGTAAATGGTTTGTTCGAAATAAATGAATTGTTTGATTTTGTATTTTATTTTTCTAAATACAAATTTTGTTGTTTTACTCTGGTACAAGTTAAAAAAATAAAGTTTAAATAAATAAATCCTACTACTATTATAAAGGCGAAAGTTTGTATGTATGGATGTATGGATGGATGTTTGTTACTCTTTCACGCTTAAACGGCTGAATGGATCTGGATGAAATTTGGCACAAAGATAGATTATAGTCTGGAATAACACATAGGCTACTTTTTATCCCGGGAAAATGTACGGTACCCGTAGGATAACACATCAACTGTGACGCGGACGAAGTCGCGGGCAGAAGCTAGTTTTAAATAAATTTGTTAGACAATTTATCACAGTCAATGGATGAAAGCTGTAATCATGGCAGATTTGTGTCGTTGTTTAGCAATATTTAACTATGAACGTAAGTTGAATATACGTACATTCAATAAAGTATCGAAAAGAGTCATAATATCCTTATTTTTGCCAACAGCCCATTATATTGAAACACAACATTGTTATTTGGAAGACAGAGCTACGATCGTTTGCAAAACAGTGCCCCCGTTCTGCATTATTTTATTTTAGTCTCAATTTTTTCACATTGATTGTCGCTGAGATGGCATCGCGACTATATTTTGTACGTTTTTAATTCGTAAGTAGTATGTAAGGATCGTAGCAGGTGGCGTTCTGTGGTTTCTGCCTACCCCCATGGGAAAAAGGCGTGAGTTTATGTATGTATGTATGTTAATTCGTATAATTGCCTTCTAGAACATCTATTAAAAAGAAGCATTTCGACTTTTGAAACAGACTTCCTCCATTTCCAACATGCTCAATTTCCTGCTAGAAATCAGACAAATAAACATAATGATCATAATCTTGCCAGCCAATAACGATAACCTCCCAATTCCGGTCTAATTATAACATTGGAACACATTAAAATTAAACGGTTTCCCGGAATGCATCGCGCGGTTGCTTATTTACATAATATCATCTGATACAAACGGTGTCGGTTCATTTATTTGTATGATTTTGTTCTGTTTTGCGGGATTATCGTTCAAAAAAGACGTAGGGAACTGCCAAGAAGCGAAATTATTGGGAGTTTTTTTTGTCATTGAAGGCATGATGTTTCTATACTAATTAGGTATTATCATCAGCATCATATTAGCCTCCACTTCTGTACGGAGGCCTCCTTCAAATAAAATATATTAGGTAAATGCAAATAAAATGTTCACTGTTTGTCATTGCATGTAGACGGATGTAAATAAACCGACGGCACACGTCATGTTAAGTGGTCACCGCTGCCTATAGACATCTGCAATACCAGTGGTCTTACAAATGCGTTGCCATCCCAGAGCCAAAGTTGCAATATCTCATGTGCTTCTAATTACACCGGCACCCATACAATTCAAACCGGAACACAGCAACGCTGCTTCGCGGCAGAAATAAGGGGTAAAACTCTCAACCTGCGCCTATATTCTCGACCTTATTCAACCCGCATTTCTTCACAGTTAGATTGAGCATTTACTGGGCAATCTCACTCCATCGTCAATTTTGTCTTTGTCACCTTTGACCTAGACTACTACAGTCTAGAGCTTAAAGAGAAATATGTATGGTGGTAGTACTTCCCCGGACGAGCTCCTTCACGAAGACCTCTACTACTACTAATAAAGAATACCTTAAACAAACTAATTATCAGCCCCTTCTAATAAAAGCTCATAAATCCTTCTTTCTACCGTGTGCTTGTATATTCTGCACCCAATATTACCAAGTGCAATATGCACGGTATCTTGATAATACCTCATTTACAGCGGTGAATAATAAACAGTGTGTAATAATTTATGTTGTTAATTTCAGATGGCGTCGTGGGCGATGATGAGTTGTTGAAAGGTAAGTAGCATGATTTGTAATGTGGATAAGAGTGGGAACAGATTTATGATACGCCATGTCACGACACGTCAGTGAACAAAGGGTACCCAGCCTACTTAATTTTAGTAATTGCATATAATGACAATTGTACAAACAAACATTGCGATTTTTTATCAATTTGTTGATTAGACTATTGGACAATTTGAGGTTGTAACTCAGAAGAATTATGTTAAATTATTTAGCAAATTATCACTGCCACTGCAATCATGACTGCTACGACAAAAAGTTATGTAAAAAGTAAAGAACAAGGTTTAATTTAGGTGTTTTTTTCTTGCCATAGCAAACGTGCTATTTTATTTTTTGTGTTTTTGTATCTTCTAGTAATAAGTGATCTTTTTTATTAAAACATGTTGTAGAATACGATCGTTTCTAAAAGTTAGTTGAAGTGACTCTGATATCATTGATGGCGTCACGTCGTCGGAAAATTTTACAATACGATATAAATTACAATACTAGAAAGCATGCAATAAACTATACAAGAACATTTATCTATAAATCTATATCAATAAAGCTGAAAAGTTTTTTGTTTGTGTGTATGTTTAAATACGCCAATCTCTGGAACTGACAATCGGATCAGAACATTTTTTTTTGTATACTATGATAGCCAGATTAATGAAGAATAGTATAGACTATACAACAACACGCTACGACCCACAGGAGCTGAGCATGAACCCAAAAAGTTAAAAAAGAAAATCTAGGTGATTTTTTGTTTGTATATAACGAATAGGCTCCGAAACTACTGGACCGATTTAAACCATTTTTCCAGCTGCATTATTCCTGAGTAACATATACTATATACCATCACGCTACGAGTCACGGTAGTGGAGCATTTACCAAAGACATAACTTAAAGCAGGTGAAGAATGCCAGGCGGACGAAGTCGCGGGCAATTCTCTAGTAAGGTATAAATCACAATACTCATTTACAAATAAAATAACAGAAAACCCACTGGTTGGGATCGTTTTAAAGATTTGTTTCTCCAAACGATTCGTAGTTTTATGGCTTGCACCGATTTTATTATCTATACAAGTTTAAATCATATTATTTATCGTTTGGTCTTACAGTACATTTCCGTTGGAAATAGTAAAATATTGCATGAGTAAGAATTCTCAGTTGATGTCTTACGGGGGTCTAGAGTTGGTAGGGTAATGGGGTCAGAGTCTGACACTCCCTCCCTTCACTTCGCCCAGTGTGGAAGAAATCATTTCATGATTTCCCATGCTTAGAAAAAGGGGGGAATTTTACAAACTTTTAGGAACGAGCACAATTAAATCTCAGTCGCAATCTGTCAAAAATGTCTCTAATTTTTCGTCGTTGAGACGAGATAGCGACTAGATTTTTAGTGTTTTCAATTAGTGAGATTGGCATTAATAAATGAAAAAAAAACGGTAATTTAAAAAACTAAATAACCCGACTGCTTTTCTAGGTATTTATGAAAAAGCCCTAAAACAAGATAGTCGTTGTACCCGATTGCACTTAAAATTGTAGCAGTCAGGACCCATTCTGGACCATCTGCAATGTAATATAGACCTATGTGCTCTCAATACACTAAGCCTCCATTTCTAGAATGGGTCCCGACTGCTACAATTTTAAGTGCAATCGGCTACAACGACTATTTTGTTTTAGGGCTTTTTCTTAAATACTTAGAAAAGTAGTCGGGTTTTTTAGTTTTTTAAATTACCGGTTTTTATTTTTTACTTTTTTTTTTTAGGTACCCAGTGTCACTCTCACAGTAAATACGAATCTAACGACACCTCTCAACCTAAAATCCATTGAGCCGTTCAGGCTGCAGAGCGTGCCAAACAATTATACATACATACATACATACAAACATACTCTCGATAAACATAACCCTCCTTCTGTCGCAGTCGGGTAATAAACTCATTTATTTAAAGCTTTTTATTATTAGTATAGATAACAACTTTTTGGTATTCGTTTAATTTGATTGGCTAAAAAAATATGTGCTGTTCTATCGGATCTACAAAACCTTAAAAACCTTACAACAAAATATTGACTGTTTTTGTTACCCCAGTTAATTAATTTAAAGTATCCTAAACTTATTTCCGGATTAGCCAAATACGGGACTAACCTACTTCTTAGTTAAAATCCCCACTACTGGCACTAAGTTTAAAAATATAATTTTCCCCTCTGCCTAGCAAATTAGATTAATCTTAATTCCCAGTGCTGCTGCTCTAAATAAAACTAGAAATAGCGTGTTCCAAATGTATTCGTTATTTATTTAAATACCGACTGCTGGTTGGTTAGTGGCGATGTTACTAATTTAAAATAATCGATACGATTGGCAGGTCGCTGTATTATGCAACGTGTTCTTTGGTCTATTGTGAATAGAGAATTAGGCTTCAAACTAAACTTAGATTAACTTTGTAGTAGTAGATAGTAGGTTATAACTTTTGATTTATTAACCTAGTTTGTTTCTTGTTAAACGTACCCTTTTTCCTTAGTCATGTTATGTCTAAAACATCAATAAGACTAATATTAAAATAATTCTTACTCAGAATTCTTGCTTGTTCTTCTTCATAGGAAAGGAACACACTGTTTGGTACAAGCAACTATGTGGTTTTTACTTTCTGAGTGACTGAATCACCGATAATTAAAAAAAGTATCTGTAAATGGTATATTCGAAATAAATTAATTGATTGATTTTGTACTTGTGTTTTACATTTGAACGTATTTATGTACTTGCTTTGTGTTCTTTTTTTTTCTAAACACAAATTTTGTTATTTTACTCTACAATCATTTACACTTGTCATGGTATATCTTCACCACCTTTGTTTGACTGGTAGAGAATGCCTAAGGTGTTAAGACTGTCTTTGCACTTTATTTTTTGTTGCATAAAATTTACAATCGTTAATTAATAAAATTATAAGCACATACATCCATTCTCATAGCAAGTTAACGAAAGAAATACACACAAAACTAAAAAGCTTATTGGTCAAAACTGTTTAATCACAAAACATATCTGCATCAACACACAACACACAACCGAAAATCCAAAATGGCTGAATCGTCGAACAAAACAGATGTAATCTCACGAACACATGATCATTAAATGCTGATCATTATCGGAGAACAGAAGATTATCACTGGCATTATTGCTAACGTACCATTAACCTCTCCATGTGTATTTTACCACTAGATTCTGCCCGCGACTTCGTCCGTGAAAGTGTCTGTTGTTGTGTCAAAATAACAACTTTTTACTAAACGCAAAATTTTTGTCTGTCTGTTTTTTCTGGCTAATCTCCGAAACGACTGTACCAATTTTGATGGGCGTTCACTAGCAGATAACTGATGCTATAAGAAGTAACTTAGGCTTAGTCCCAAATGATAACTTTCTTGCCTATTATTTTACATACGACACTACCTTTCGGAAGTGGCAACTAGATTTGTTTTTTTTTTCTTGTAGGTATTATGACGTTCAAAAGTGCCTTTTAGTGGCCTATAAATAATAATACCAACCTATTATTGTCCCACTGTAGAGCAAAGGCCTCTTCTCATACAAAGAAGGCACGAGCATTGATCACCACGGTTGCTCAAGGCGGATTCAGATTTCTGATTTCAGATTATTCATTTTAAGTCCAGGTTTCCTAACAATATTTTCCTTCACCATTGTCAGAGATGTCCCAGATATGCTTAGTGATTGTCTTATTGAAATAAGTGATTTGACTTTGACTTACAGCATATTTAAATATTTGTAAGCCAGCATAACCGAATAGTAAATCTTTCAAACGAAAAACTGCCCCGTTTGGTCGCAAGTGCGACTGCTGTGCAAGGGGTCCCGGGTTCGATTCCCAGGTCGAGCAAAAAGTGTTATTGGGTTTTTCTATGAAATTCTCAATAGCAGCTCGGAGTTTGGATTTGTGCCCAGTTAATGGCAATAGGCTCGCCCCCTATTACTTGGGACCTAAATATACCGGCGAACTGTGGGTGTACATTGGTACACCTCTGCCTAACCCTTCGGGGAATACAGGCGTGATGGTATATATTCAAACGAAAATAAAAGTATTTTTCCAGTGATGAAACGGAACAAAAAAATAATGACACGACACTTTTCAGGCCTCATAAAAACAGAAATCACATCATGTCATAAAAGCGCTAAAAGATATATATTTTTGGGCGAATTATGATGTTTGAAACGACGAGATAGTGCTCATAAATCGTGGGTGTATAAATCTAGACTAGGAGAAAAATGCTGCCTCGGAAGATCTTTTCATTTATGGCTTAATGGATATTTCTAGAAAAATGCCGGTTTCTTAAGGTCTGCACATATTGTAGGTATCAAGGTATATAACAATAAGATGTTATATAGGGTGGATTGTAATTCGTTACCGATACCCATGGTAACAAACAGCTTTCTAATGTTTCTTTAATGTTTGTTTTTTTAATACATAAACTCGCACCTTTTTCCTATGGGGATAAATAAATAAATAAATATCTTCGGACAACTCACACACGGCTATCTGATCCCAAGCTAAGCAGAGCTTGTGTTATGGTAACCAGACAACTGATATGCATACTTATATAATTTATACATACATATTATAGATAAATCACACCCAGACACAGAACAAACAATCATGCTCATCACACAAAGTTTGTCCTGGGTGGGAATCGAACCCACGACCTCCGGCTTAGCAGTCAGGGCCGCTAACCACTAGATCAACAGGCCCGTCAACTAGGCAGGATAGGCAGAAACTACAGAACGCCACCTGCTACGATCCTTACATGCTCCTTTCACCTCGTCCACGTTCCTACATCTGGTCAAGCAGCACGCCGGTTACGAGTACTTTTTACGGATTTCTCTAGTGTCGTGAAAGTCCAGTGGTTAAGGCGCCCGCCTCTCATGCACGATTTTGTTCGCAACTGGGCATGGGCAAGTACCAATGTGACTTTTTCTAATTCATATGTACTTTCTAAGTTTATCTTGGACATCACTGGCATCGGTAACCATGTAAGAAGCGCTTGAGGCAGTTTAGTAATTCTGACTCTAGGGTGTGTGTGGTCGTTAGACCTTACTGCCCACACGATAAAGAAGAAGATTGAATTTACACTATTATTCCAATCCACAAAGATCTCAACCACATTTAATTAACTAACAGAGACGTAAGACTATAATTAGGTAATTCTCGACACTACTAATTAAACATGTACCGAAGCATGGGTGAGATAGTAACGTAATTAGCGTATACATTGATGTTTCTAATACGCCTCATTTATCTTATCTTGTTAGAAAACCGGCCAAGTGCGAGTCAGACGCAAAGGGTTCTGTACCACTGTACAGTATATTACACTCCACGTTTTTAGTATGTAAACCCAATTTTATTTTAGCTAGCCTTTACTGTACCACTTCTGGGCAAACGCCTTTCCCTATTTCTTCCACTGTCCTGAATGAATCATCTAATAATTTCTTGAGGAGACCATCCAAGGTGTCCCGCCATTTGTAGCCCAGTCTGCCGCGACACTGTCTAACTGTGTCAGGGTTGCAGTCTTAGCTGGCTACTGGGAGACCCCCGTTTTATTTCATTATTTGTTGTTATAGCTGTGAAAATTTCAGGTCTCTACTTACTACGGTTCAAAAGATACAGCCTTGTGATAAACGGACGGACAGACAGTAAAGTCTAAATAATTAAATTCCGTTCAGCGTCCTTTGGGTACGGGAACCTTAAAAAGGAGCAAAACACGGAAAACATTTAAAAAAGCAACTGCGAGTAAAACTTACTCTCAAAGGGTTCCGCATCACTAAACTTATCAACTTTCTTTGGTTATGTATGTAACTTATTTTTATTATTTGACAAAAACTAAAACATGTTCCATGTATCTTTCCTAGCTGCCTATTACAATTATAAAAATGACAGCCTGACAGACAGATGACGAAGGTTTAGTATTATTATTCCAATAAGTAAAGAACCCTAAAAAATAAACAAAAGTAGGCAAATATTTTATAGCTAGTACTTGAGATAATGGTAGTGCGTTTAAATGAAAAAATAATGGGATTTCTATTGAAAAACCATTGTTTCTCGATTAAGTACATTCAAAAATAATAAGTGTTAGAATTTGAAAAATCGCTAATGGCAATTCTATGAAGCGGTTTACTGGATTTTGCAGCATAGATTCGATCATAATCCAATTAGTTTATCTATACATTTGAATAAAATTTTATGGGTCTGTTTATATTTGTAATGTCAAAATAATAGCTTTTTTACTAAATGCATTATAATGTACACCGCACTTATACCAAACAACCATGTTTTTATATTTTTTGTGTTTTTCTATCTATAATCTAAAAATCAGTTGGACCAATTTTCTATGGCAGATAGATGATGTTCATCAGCATCATCTGCTTAACCTTTTCTCTGGCGCGGGTCGGCTTCCAGTCTAACCGGATGCAGCTGAATACCAGTGTTTTACATGAAGCGACTGCCTATCTGACCTCCACAACCCAGTTACTGGGCAACACGATACCCCTTGGTTACACTGGTTGCCAGACTTCTTAGCTACTGACTATCCGTAACGATTGACAAAGATCTACGAATGACCGCCGGGACCAACAGCTTTACGTGTTTTCCGAGGCACGGGGGTGTCACACCACCAACTTCCAAACTCCGGGCTGTTACTGAGAAATTTCGAATGGAAAAACCCATTAACACTTTTTGCCCGACCTGGGAAACGAACCCAGGACCCCATGCTCACCAGTCGCAGCCGCACTTGCGACCACGAGACCAGGCTAACAAAGCTACATTTATTTTTGAAAAACAATTAGGGTTTAGCTCAAAAAAAACAACATTTACGGGAACAAAGTTAGGGGATAAGATAGTCAGTTAAATAAAAATGGCCAAAAGATTTCCAATCAACATTAATTTCCACAACCAATGGCCGCTAAATTGTGTTATCTACCTTCCTTGACCTGCCATTGCTCACAGCCCACAAAATATAACTTAGGTCAATATTACCCCGGGGTAATATAGGGTTGTCCTTGAAAAACATAACGAAATTTCTCGGACCAATGCCCAAACATTGGTAACATATCCCAACCCATATTTACTGGGATATAAACCGCAAAATTTACATATTTTCTCCCTTTTACAATCATTTGTAAACAAAATATGGTAACATTACTTGGGTAAAATAGATTTCGTTTTCGAGTTTTCTATGAAAACGTGATGTAGCATTTTCTGGTAATTGAGATAAATATGGATCGCTTATTTATTTTGGCAGCAATAATGTACCTAAGCTTGTGTGAAAAGAGTGGAATATTAGCTTATTTAGGATCTTTTATTTATAGGTATACATTATGAGATGCAAACAAATTAAAATCAATGATACCGTCTGGCCGCAAATTTAACCGCGTGGAAGTGAAATATACCATAAAACATGGTACGACATCACACACATCAGCAAATAGTGTGGCTTTCTATTTGTGAAAGAATTTTTGTAATAGATAATGATAAAAATACATCTGAAAGTCGACCTTAACATAGCTGTGAAAAGGCTTAGTAGATGATAATGAGATAAAGGTAAAAAAAATATCTCAAACTATAAAATTACAATCTTAAAATAATCTTTTTATTAAGAATTTTGTATTTGTAAAATAGATACCTACCTATAACATTAATTTTTACTATAGGGATGCTATATTTATTTTACTAACGCAAAACTTTTTCAATTTGCCAATAACAAAACCAATTTTTCACCATCTTAAAATTGAACGAACTAATCTAAAACACGATTTTATTAGTGAAGAAACACTTTGATCTGATATTACAGTTATTTCAGACACAGTAAACATAAGCGGTGCCATCGTTTGATCTCAGAAGATAGCTTTTACTAATCCAGTGGAAACAGATTGCGTGATAGAAATATGAAGACTAGCTTTTGCCCGCGACTTCGTCCACGGGAAATACTTTAGGCAGGCTTTTTTCATTTTAAGATACTTACAATTTTTTTCTCAAAAACGCTTTGTCTTACGTTTTTTGTCAAGTGCTTCAACACAAAGTTTTATGGTTCTATCTTTAAAAATGACGGACTCATACACAAGCTTTCATGACCTTCAAGCCTTTCTTTGTAGAAAGGCTTGAAGGTCATGAAGGTCTAATCTTTCTCATTGTTTTTTTTTTATGTGTATTTGTGTGTGTTTTTTGTAATATATTGTTATTCTAATCATCTGTTTTAAGTATTATGTCTTTAATTATAGTAGGTACTAACAAATGTAACCGTTATAATTAAAATATAATGAATGAATAAAAATCTGTACCAAATTCCATTGAAGATTTTGCAGTTATTTTTTATTTTTTGGCAAATAAGTCCCCGGCCCACCTGATGTTAGGTGGTCACCGCTAGACCTATAGGAATCGGTATCAACATCATTGGTTTAGGCTTAAAAGCATAACAGACAGACAAACACAAGCAGAGTCATTTCTGATTTTCGATCGTTAGATGTTTGGCTTGGCAAAAGTTGTATTTCGTGTTCATAAATAAATATTGGCTTCAAGAATTAGATGTGAAAAGTACTTGGGTTTATTTGTTTCGTATTAAAATCGGTTGAAAGATTCCTGTGATCTATTTCTGTAGTATATTTACCTTTTGAAGACTGTTTTGTTTGTGTGGAAGATTAAAACCGGTGGAAACGAGCTTTATCGACGTAATAAATACTTTTATCATGGTGTAGCTTCTGCCCGCGACTTCGTTCACGTAATATTTTGAATACTATTCCACGGGAACCGTACGTTTTTCCAGGATAAAATATTATTATGGGATAATTAATATAGTATGTGTTATTCCACACTACAATCTGCCTCAGTGCCAAATTTCATTCAGATCCGTGCAGCCGTGTAAGCGTGAAAGAGTAACAAACATCCATCCATTTATCTATTCTCATAAACGCGTTTCTCCGCGTGGTTTTTTTTCAGCCAAATTAGTTTACGTTTTTAGTTAGTTCTCCGCTCCTATGTGTCGTCACGAGATGTTATATAGCCCATACTATTCCTCTAGTATCTGGGCTATCACACACATACAGATTTTTTTCTAATCCGACTAGTACTTTTAGAGATTCAGGCGCTTCAACGAACAGATAGACAATATCTTCAGCTTTATTATACTAGTTTAGGTACTCAAAGATTTAGAAATAACAAAAGCAACTATAAAAAGTTGTTCTACATAATAAATTAGTATAAACTTAATGACCAACACACGTCGCATGCTTAACCCTCTACCAAGCTAAGTTCGTAGAATTTAACCCTAAAACGCCCCAAAACTATTCAACTTTGACCTTGAAAACCGACTTCAATAGTTGAGTCAGACTTTTTAACTGCGCAACCCTTATTGCCCGAAGTTGCGTGTACGACCATGTACCGTGACATGGGCTTTATTTGGCAACTTTGTTAATTCAAAGATTTTACGAACAGCATGTAGGTATCCTACATTTCTTAATATTAAAACCAGCCTATTATTATCTCACTGCAGGGCAAAAGCCTCTTCTCATACAAAGAAGGCACGAGTATTGATCACCACGCTTGCTCAAGGCAGACTCACGTTAAATGTTACGTCCAGTTTTCGAGTTTATTAGATGTCAAGATAAACTTAGAAAGTACATAACTATGTAAATAGGAAAAATCACAGTGGCACTTGCCCGTGCCTGGTTGTGAACCAATGAACCTCGTGCATGAAAGGTAGGTGTCATAACCTTGACCAAACTAGTCCATCATTAACTGGACATAATTTGTTTCAAGATAACTATTATGTTAATACTTTAATGATATACCCATAATCAATGAACGACTTGTATGTATTTGAACCAAATGACGTATTAAGATGAGCGCTCATCCCACCGATAAACACAAACTGTTACGCAGTTTGGTAGGTGTAATGGTTGAAAAAATGTTTGGTCCAGAATCTTTTTTATTTATTTATCGAGACATCTTCAAGTTTGTAGGTTTTTGTTTTTCTAAACTACATCTCAAAGTGGGCTTACGTGGTGTTGCTTTTGTATTAGAACGTGGACAAAGTACTAATACATACATGTATGCACACAAAACTGCTAAAAACATAACCCTTCCATTTAATCTTTCCGTATTCAGATAAAAAAGAACCATTTCGACCGCCGCTACTCTCATACAATTCAACAAAACGTGTATAGAAATTTCAATTGTCTGTCTATTTATCAGGGCCTGCCATGCGGCCTAGCAGGAGACCGTTTAGACTAATCGCTGGGGTACCAAGCGACCCCATTCCCGCGGCTTTGTTCCGGATTTGAGACCCCTAAAGCCTGCTTATTTGCCATTTGGTGACCGCTTTACTAAACTTGCATAGTTTGTGGTCAATACTCTTGTGATGAGATGATGTTATGTCACTTGTGAAGTTGTGTGGGTGCAGGTAATGCTTGTTTGTTTGGTTAGCACTGAGTTGGTACTAAAATATAGCTTTATCGCTTTTAGAACAAAGTAGGAAGATCATCTGCTTTGCCTTTTGTCAACTATTTTGGGGTCGGCTTCCAATATTGCCGGATTCAGCTGAATACCAGTGATTTACATGGAGCTACTGCCTATCTGACCTTCACAACCCAGTTACATCTAGTAACTAGGTTGTGAAGGTCAGACAGGTAGTACATGAGACCCTTAATGAAACTGGTTGTTTTGTTACGTTACTTTCAATCTTCTGGCTACCTATAAAGACTCTCAAAGATCTACCAATGACAGTCGGGATCAACAGCTTTACTTTTTACCGAGGCACGGAACATTAGAGATCATTAACATTTTTAACAAACACCACAGCCATACTGTCTTAATCTAGAATCATTTATCATCATCTTTTCTCAGTAGCAGCTTGGCGTTAGGATTTGTGCCCGGCTAATGGTAATAGGCTCGCCCCCCATTACATACCGCCGAACTGTAGAAGTACATTGGCACATCTCTGCCTAATTCCTCTGTATTAGTAATAAGGTCATCATAATTCATCCTTTTAAAACGCGAGAAAAATCGCTCGAAAAAATAGCCGTACCTTTTAGCAAATTTTCATGCCAATACGAAGCAGCTGATGCCTCATCAACATGAAATACTCGTCTCATAAAGAAGAGCGAGCACCCTTAACCCTGCAAACGCGATCAGGTGTCAACTCGACCCGACAAATATTTTCGACGGCGAGCCTACATCTTTGTCGATTTACATAAAAATGGCCACCCGTTGTAACCGCTTATGGTTGGGGTAAAAGCGGGAGAGGACGCGGTAGCGGGAAGAGCAAAGGAGCTATGAGAACTTTTGAATATAACACTTAAGATACTAATAATAGACTTCACATTAAGATGACAAATTGTCTCCTTTTTAACAAATTTTCTCCCGATGATGCTTAGTGGAAACTTTTGTCAAAACCGGGCAACTACCAGAGTGGCTTTTTCAATTCATATTTATGTACCATATATTCATATCTTACTTTACCTAGGACGTCACTGACATCGGTGAAAGAAAACATGGAGGGGAAACCTAGACTTAAAATTTTGATAAGCCTAAAATCGCCAATCTGCCATAACAATGCACGTGCCTTCATTGTTCTATGTATGGCTGATATTATTAGATAACTGCTAGTGACTTCTCAAAGAATCACAATTTTAACGAAGTGGCCAAAATTATCAAGGTCGAAAACCAGCACCCGCTATCCCCAACACCACAGTCATAGCCTAACGAGGTTACCTAGCCACGCACTTATGCGTCGTTTGGAGCTCATCCGACGTTCTCCCCGATACCCATTTGGCGCGGAATAAAATGTGATTTGTTTAGGCAAATTAGGGCCGAGCTACTTCGAATGTTTGCTAAGGTCTGTCGAACTTGCAGCGCAAGGGTTTGTGCTTCAAGATTTATGGCGAAAATTTCGTTGTTATCGTGTACGAAACATCATTGGAAAGCAATAACAATATTGTTTGTGCATACGTTATACATGTATCAAGTTTTGTACGTGTAAGTAAATGTCTGGGGCCTACTACAATCTCTTAAAATCCGTACTATTCCGTACTTTTCCTCACTAATATTATAAATGCGAAAGTAACTCTGTCTGTCTGTCTGTCTGTCTCTTCTTCACACCTAAACCACTGAACCAATTTCAATGAAATTTGGTACAGATATAGTCTGGGACCCGGGAAAGGACATAGGATAGTTTTCATCCCGGAAATTCCCCGGGAACGGGAACTATTAATCCACGCGGACGTAGTCGCGGGCAAAAGCTAGTATACTCATAAATTATCACGCCTGTATTCCCCGAAGAATTAGGCAGAGGTGTATTAATGTACACCCATAGTTCGCCGGTATATTTAGGCCACATATAATAGGGGGCTTGCCTATTGCCAATAATCAGCCACAAATCCTAACTCTGGCCTACTACTGAGAATCTCATAGAAAAATCAAATAACACTTTGCTCGATCTCGGAATCGAACTAAAGACCTCTAGCGTAGCAGTCGCGCTTAGGACCACTAGGCTAACGAGGCAGTTATAGTAGATTTCTATTTTTGTTTGTGACGGATAAACTCAAAAAGTACATCGACCCCAAGTAATATGGAATAACGGCTACAAGATGATAAAGTGACTAAGAAAAATGTAGCATTATGTAAAACATGCAAAGTGTTGACTATTAAATCTAGATCACAAAAAGATTTATTACTCTATCTATTTTTAGGTATCAGCTCGGAGTTTGGATTTGTGCCCGGTTAATGGCAATAGGCTCGCCCCCTATTACATGGGACCTAAATATACCGGCGAACTGTGGGTGTACATTGGTGCACCTCTGCCTAACCCTTTGGGGAATACAGGCGTGATGGTATATATTTATTACTCTATTTGGAAGTCTCTGTATTCTTGTTCTTTCAAAGTCGGGGACAACTTAAGTCTTGGTTACACTGTGCAAGTTACTAAGCGCGACTGCTACGCTAGAGGTCTTGGGTTCGATTCCCAGGTCGAGCAAAGTGTTATTGGGTTTTTCTATAAAATTTTTAGTTGCAGCTGGAAGTAAGAATATGTGCGTAAAAGATGTGTGTAAAAGATAGTGGAATTTTCCATAAATAATTTGTCTGTAAACGCATTGATTCTGGATTTGTGCCCGATTGGCATTGTTTATAGATTACACCTTACTGTCAAAACATTTTACCTACATCTGTTTTTGTTTCTACGATTTTATTATCTTTGGTACACTTTGATTGGAAAGATATTTAACAGATGAACAAGGCGAAATATTTTTATCACTATTTCAATATCTATATTTAGAGAAATTTGTTCTACGGTTATGCAATTAGTAGCTCCTGCCCGGCGGCTAATCTCAATGGAAACTACCCAAGTACGTAGGAGATATTATAGTGCACAAGTGTGTGCGCAAACACGTGTGCAGTACCTGTTCTCTAACTCTCATGTCCGATGGGAAATATCCGAGAAAAAATCAAGCGCAGGACTAAGGAATTTACGTGCTTTCAGAGCTATGGGGTGTCACGCCACCAACTTTTAATCTTCGGACTACGGAGAAATTCGTTTTGGAAACAACCAATAACACTTTTTACCCGACCTGGCATTCGATCCTAAGACCCCACGCTCAACAGTCGAGCTTGTGTCTACCAGACCAACGGGGCAGCAAATATGAATACCAGACCTATTTTAAAGACATATTTCTCTACCTTCTTTTTCAGCCATGTTAAAATGACGAAGACCTACCGTCTCTCTTATCCTCACTCCTAGAGTATTTGGACACGTTTCTTTGTTGAACCATTTTAGTACCTCTTTAGCTCTGTTCCTTAGCTAAGAACCACCAAATAGAGATACATTGCTGTCGTTTAAACACTCTTACAGCAATTAGGGACACGTTTAAGTACCTACATAGGCAATAAATAGATATTAGGTTAGTTCACTAGTTTTGTATTGATAAATGCTTGGTGTTCTACGGATTTGTGGGCATGCTCTTAAATATGGTCAGTTATATGAAATGAATGTCGGTTATCGACAGCGTTTTTTTTTTTGCGCGGGACCCTAATGCTTTTTTAAATATGAAAATAGCTTAAGGCCTTTGATTGACTGGTAGTGCCTAAGGCATTAAGTCCGTTTTTCTACGTATTGTGAATAAAGTTTAAATAAATAAGGTACGCCTTGTAACGTCAACTATCTGTCAGTGAAAAACCGGTCCAGCCATTTAAGACGTATGTACATGGAGAAAGTTGTAAGGGAAAACTAGTGTTAAATACGCTAAGACTCACTTGTGCCAGCCCAGGGTTATCTTTTAACTTCGAGTTAGTCACTAACACGGGGCCACAGAATGCCACCTGCTACGAATCTTAAATCACCATCATCTTACAATCCTTTCACTCATTTCGCCTCGTCCACGTTCATACATCTGGTCATACAAGCAAGCTGGTTACGAGTACTACGCACCCGACCTTTCTGAAGAACCTCACCAATAAGGTCAGGGTACGTCTTCCTAGGGCGTCCCCTCTAGGCGTTGGCACACACGTTTTCCATATAGATCCTTTTTCCATTAGAACGACATTGTGCAATTAACCAAGAATTAACTTTGTGGCGCAAACGAGCCTTTTTGAATACGTATTCATAATATTCTTCACACTAATAAGGCTCGAAACACAAGGCTTTACTTACGAAATGACATGCTAATGCAATATCCATCTTATTTGCATGGCATTAGGTGCTTATCACCTTCACAACCAATCCAGCCACAGCCTATCATGTATTCATTAAACTTTATAGCACAAATAACCCTTTTTCTATGTAAATAGTCTATCAAAGAAAATTAATTTCCTCCGTCTGAACTTTATTACCCCACAATAGAGTGAAATATCGCTTGGCATTTGAGATTTTATATTGTTTTTAGAAGGAAGAAATCGCCTTATTTTTTTAGTGGATTCGCAAAGACGTATGAGGTAGGAATATACAAATATTATAAAGAACACTTAGTCTTTTTAGTTTACTTTGGCCTGAATAGGGATTTAGGTGCCGAAGGTTCCCGAATATTTTGGCAGATGCTGGGGTTCCCAAGTAAGAGGAATGGGGTACCTGCTGCGATAACAAGGCCTCAAATATTTGAAAGTCAAACCTTATTTTGATTCGAAGTGAGAATTCCAACCACAAAGCTATGCATAATAATTCGCCCAAGATTTTGCATAAAACTCAAAACAATACACCTTCCTAATGAGATTTGAAACATTTAGAATGTAAGAGTATAGAGCATACAGAAGGCTCGCTTCTTACTACCGACCTTCAGTGCCTATGTGACCCACTCTCTTATATTGCGCCTGTCACCTGCACACGTGGGGACCTAATGACTGCGTCAGCGGATGGTGCTGTCGTAGCTGAATACTGAGCTAAACTAAACAATAAAAATAAAAACATAATTATGCCTAATCAAATATCCTTATTTGCCATCAATATCCTCAAAAGAAGACTTCTTACTATGAACATTGCACTCAAATCTGCTGCGTAGTTGCGTTTGTAGTCATCGTGGCAAACTTTAGGGTAGGCCTATATCCTAAAGAAATGTCAGCAAACATTCGGCGGCGGTCCCGCGGTCCCGGATTCGCAAAGGGCGCAAGAAGAAACATGGATGGGTTTTAGTCAGTAAAAGTCAGAAGTGATTGGATGATTTCCCATCGGTAAAAAAGGCCAATATC
This sequence comes from Caradrina clavipalpis, assembly GCA_932526535.1. Classification (NCBI taxonomy): domain Eukaryota; kingdom Metazoa; phylum Arthropoda; class Insecta; order Lepidoptera; family Noctuidae; genus Caradrina; species Caradrina clavipalpis. Next base: position 13,990,027 of record OW052104.1, on the reverse strand, counting down.
CAGCAGTGAATCTCGTTCGACTAATATAACAATGATGATGATGAACATGTGAGCAACAACAAACTTCCGTGTTTAACATTTTAGTTTTACAGTGAGCCTTCTGAATTAACTCTTCCGTGGCTATAACCTTTGTATACAATTAATTTCTGTCTATTTAATAATGTAAAGAGGATTGGCACAGCTTTCCGAAGCAAATAGGCTTTTAAGGTAGCTACGCTCTTATTGAAGATAAGTTACAAGTGCTAAGTCGGACGAGTATTTCCTTTGAAGCAACTAAAATATTAACTGCCTCGTTAGCCTATTGGTCCTAAGCGCGACTGCTTTGCTAGAGGTCTTTGATTCGATTCTTAGGTCAAGCAAATGTGTTTTGGTTTTTTTCTATGAAATTCTCAGTAGGAGCTCGGAGTTAGGATTTGTGCCCGGTTAATGGCAATATACTCGCCCAATATTACATCCGTACTAATATTATAAATGCGAAAGTAACTCTGTCTGTCTGTCTCTTCTTCACGCCTAAACCACTGAACCGATTTCATTGAAATTTGGTACAGATATAGTCTGGGACCCGAGAAACTACATAGGATAGTTTTCATCCCGGAAATCCCCCGGGAACGGGAACTATTAATCCACGCGGACGAAGTCGCGGGCAAAAGCTAGTGGGAAATAAACATACCGGCTAACTGTGGGAGTACATTGGTATACCTCAGCCTAACCATTCGTGGAATACAGACGTGATGGTATGTTATGTTAAGAATATTGTAACCAGGAATTTAAAACGAGTAAATGGCTACCACTTCCTGACTAAACTTCTCAACAATTCAAAAGTGCCATTGTAAAAGTAGCCATGCAATTGTAAAAGGTCTAATGGAAATAAATGCTTTGTCTTCGGTACCAAATTAGTAATAATGTTTTATTTAGTGAACTGACTGCCTCGTTAGGTTCTTGGTTGCAAGCGTGAATGTTGAGTGGAAGGGTCTTGCGTTCGATTTCCAGGTCACGCAAAGGCTTATTGAGTTTTCCATGAAGAATTTCTTAGTAGAGTCGAGGAGATAGTACGTGTGACAACCTCGTGTAAATACGGAAAGTCGTTGGTCATTTCACAACAATATTTTATGGACAGTATATCGGGTGTAAGGGACATCTATCCTTAAACTGAAATTAGAATTCTCTATTCTGGACTGAGTTTCAAACAACAAGATTTTTTTAATAGGTAATTCTCCAGGTCGATTCCGGCCACGGCGGCTAACCTTAATGCAGATTAGCCACGTACGCAGGAGATATTATAGTGCACAAGTGTGTGCGCAAACACAAGTGCACTCCCTGTTCCCTAACTCTCATAGCCTGATGGGACGGCAATCCGACACGACCGGAGAGACATCAGGCGCAGGACCAACGGCTTTACGTGCTTTCCGAGGCACGGGGGTGTCACACCACCAACTTCCAAACTCCGGGCTGCTACTGAGAAATTCTTAATGGAAAAACCCAATAACACTTTTTGCCCGACCTGGGAATTGAACCCGGGACCCCTTGCTCAGCAGTCGTGCTTGCGACCACAAGACCAACGAGGCAGTTAATAGGTAAACCATAAGTAAAGAGTTATTGTGGTTTTTTATACGAGTACTTTTCCGCTAAGTAAAAATCTGCTCTTATACATAAAACATAACGAATGTATATCGTCCTCAGCGGTTGGTAAAAATTTCTGTTGCCCTCGTTTTAGGTCAACAAATATTGTTATTGCCATTAGGGACGACTAAAGTAAGCAACAGCACAATTTTTTGCTCGATATTCATAACGGCAACAGGTAAACTCTTGAAATATTTACATAATATTTAGGTAGTTATGTAATCACTTTAAAAATAAATAATTACTTAAGGGTATTACATCGCTCAAGTCCTAAAAACACCTTATGTTTAAAGAAATTTGTTGAGGAATCCTTCCGTACGTTTTCCATATAAAAAATATATGTTATACTTGAAGTCATCCTTAACAGATCGCATTGATTAGAATTGTAATAATCTTGCCCAAATTTTGGAAAAAAAATGTTTAAACAGGTCATTTTTCAATCTAAATTGCAAATTGTTGGTAAATCAGCTGAATAGTTCGGCATGAATTTTATACCTAAAGACATGTAATGACATATCAAACAATTCGCATTGTTTACTTTTTCTTGTTTCTGTTAAGAATTTGTAATAATAACTAAAAACTCGAAATTTCATCAATTCCCCCCACGAGGCACCCCCGCTATGCCTGAGACGCCAAACTTCAGTGCCTTGATGGCTGTTGTCAAGGGTGGACTACACGCATGTTATTTTTTCCAAAATAAAAACCAAAACTTCATTTTCTTAATAATTTATGAATGAAGCAATATAGTAAATAGTACAAATATAAATATTTACCAAAATAAGAATTGAAATTAAGTTCGTAAATAAATAAAAAGAAATTTGTAATTTCGTTTACTTTTTGAATCTATCATAGAGTAAGCCTGACTACTATGCCTACCTATGTATAAAAACAAATGCTTGTCCGAGCTCTCCAAGAATATTGGTAAATACCTACTCTTTGAGTAGATACATTATTTCTTTGGTGTTTATTTTTTTTTATTGTTCTTAGCCTTAAGAATTTCGTTTGACGGAGAACATAGATTTAGGTGTTTTTTTTTTTAAATTTGCTGACCAAACTTTCAGAATGTATCATGTATGAGCACAACTATTTCCGTTACTGAGATCCGATAAGCACTTACTTAGTCATCATCAGACCTTTAGAATGTACCACATAATAATAAGAATACACGAAGCGTATTGTTAGGAGTTTCCTTTCTCAAGAGCCCTGACCACCGGTGGCTTGAACCCTGTTCCCGACGCCGCCGGTGGGCTACTATTTTTTTATATTTTTTAATGTTTTTTTTTATTATAGTAATATTTAAAAATGTAATGAAAATGTATAATGAATAAATAAATGGAAGAATAATAATAAAATTTTTATTTCAGACCATGTCTATAATAATTACAAAATTTTTATTTTGTGCACGAATAAATGTTTTCAGGATATTTGAGTCCTGTTTAACCGCAATGACCTGTAGGATGCTGTAAGTGCTACCCCGGACTCTGCTTAACAAAGAAGCGAGCCGCTTGCGCATGGTGGCATGAAAACCGTCTGCCCCGGCTTCCGCAAACATACTAGAGGCACTACAAAAACGAGTACATACATAGTAGCAAACGTGCTTAGTAAGATAGATATTGAAAGCTAGGTCAACCTAACTATTTTCGTTTCCGAGAACCGATAAGCACTTACCTGACCATCATCAGACCTTTAGAAATATCACATGAACACTCCGTACTCAATTAGATAAATGTTGAAAGTTAGGTCAGCAGGCAAAGTGAATATTTTTTTCATGGTTACCTTTACATCGTTCGGGAGCCGAAACACAGGAACTCCAGTAAAGTAATAATTACTATTGGCGTTCTTAGTTTTTTTAACACGTCTCAAAGAATTTGAAGTGACTTTTTTTTTGTCATTCGAGATGTTAGTGCGTTTCTACCTGATCGATGAATGGATTTTTCAAAGAATGAATGAATGGATTTTTCTTTCGCATGTGCAGTCGATAAGGTTTACACACAAATATGCATGTACTGCAAGGAAGCGTCACTTCGAGTTCTCATTATTTCACAAATGATACCATCATCATCACGCCTGTATTCCCCGAAGGGCTAGGCAGAGGTGTACCATTGTACATCCACAGTTCGCCGGTATATTTAGGTCCCATGTAAAAGGGGCAAGCCTATTGCCATTTATCAGGCACAAATCCGAACTCCGGGCTGCTACTGATAATAACACCTTTTGCTCAACCTAAGAATCGAACCCAGGACCTCTAGAGTAGCAGTCGTGCTTAGGACCACTAGGCTAATGGGGCAGTTTAAATTAAATTTTCATGTTATTTATTGAAAATAATATAGCCAATAGTTTCTGTTACTATGACAGAGTTTATGGCTTTTGGTTCCAGAACGATGTAAAAGTAAGAGTGTATAGTAAAATAAATATAAATTACGATGTACCAAATAACAAATAATAGAAGACCAAAATGTATCTGTAATATATATGTAATCTCTCAGAGAGCGAATAAAATAGGCAAAAACAATGACAACTCTGCGACACATCTGTGTTCTTGCTTGATGTTAAGTTCCGTTTATCGTAGCATACTGGATACCGGTAGATGGCGCTAATTTTAAAAAATAATAGTACAGATGTCAAATCCTCAAGGACATCGGGCGATGTAATAACCTTAAATTAAAATAAAATAAAATATTTAAGGGGGGTTCCCATACAACTAAAGTGTTTTTTTCGCCTTTTGTACAGATAATGGTACGGAACCCTTCGTGCACGAGTCCGACTCGGACCTGGCCGGTATTTTTTTTTTGTTTTGTATATATTGTATACCACAGAAGGCTTTTTTTCTTTTTTTTTAAGACGGGAAATCATCAAATAACTTCCCCCGCCCTGGGCGGGGCGGGAGGGAGTGTCAGACTTTTACTGACTAAAACCCGTCTATGTTCCTTCATGTGCCCTTTGCGTTCCGGGGGCGCGGTATCTCTTTCGAACAACCCGCAGCCCCGGCAGGCATCGGCCCTCAGTGGCCCCTTCCACCACAGAAGGCTGTGACTAATAAATTTATTTTCATTCTTTCTTTCTTTCTTTCTAGACCACTTCCATTAATATGTCGTCAGCTAAAGCATATTTTACTGAAAGTTTCACAACAATACCTTCACAATACAATGTAAACATAATACCCGACCCTCGCATCTCGATCGCTATTCAGAGCGTAAGTCGGACCGGAAGTCGCTGGCTCACGAGGCGACTTCCGATTCCTAATGCCTTTATAATAGAAAAGCGATGGTAGGAAACATAATACTATTGTAAATATACCTATTCTTTATAAATAATTGGATTAGTGAATAAGTATAAGGTGAGTGGTTTCGAGTAGGGAAAATAAGTGATTTTGATTTTTGAATTTTTAGACGAAAAGTTAAAGTCAAAAGTCAAAGTTAACACTTTTATTTAAATTACTTACTTTGAAATTGCCAGGGAGTCGCTAGTAGCTCATTCCAAAACGTAAGTAGGTCTATGGAGAAGAACGAGCAAGGATCTCCACAGACACTCATTTTCAGTCAAGTTTTAAAAAAAACCTGTTTACATTATTCGTGTCGCTTCTGCGAAAAATATATCCCAATAACACTTAGCTCGACCTGGAAATCAAACCCATGGTTGCTTGCGAAACTACTAAGTTTACAACCACGAGACCAACGATAAGCACACACGTGATTCTACGTTCTTCTATACTAATATTATAAGAGCAAAGATTTTTTGTTTGTTGGTTTATTTTTGGTCCCGAAGCTTCCAAACTACTGGACCAATTTTAACTATTTTGCACCAATAGATAGCTACATTACTCTCAAGTAACATCCGTACTTCCGTACTTAATATTATAAATGCGAAAGTAACTCTGTCTGTCTGTCTCTTCTTCACGCCTAAACCACTGAACCGATTTCAATGAAATTTGGTACAGATATAGTCTGGGACCCGAGAAAGGACATAGGATAGTTTTCATCCCGGAAATCCCCCGGGAACGGAAACTATTAATCCACGCGGACGAAGTCGCGGGCAAAAGTTAGTAGGCTATATAACATCACGCTACAACACACGAGAGCGGAGCAGTAACCAAAAACGTAACTTAACGCGGGTGAAAAAAGCCAAGCTGGCAAAATCGCGGGCAATCCGCTAGCAAGTTAATAAAAACGTCATAATGGGATTTGAAACACGTACATATCGTATTAAAATACGTTTTTTATCTCCGACAACCCAATGGTTCCCTTGCGTCTTATAAAGCTGCTTTCAGATGAGGGATGACGTTTTTAACCTTCAATATTAATTGGTAATTTTATACAAAAGAAATGGAAACTGTCGCGGTATAAAGAGTTGTATTTACGAGATAGTATGACTTATAGTAGCAGTTAGAGGGCCTAACAGGAGTGTGAAATATATCGGGACCATTCCCTTAAAGGAACAATACAAGATTCTATTTTTGAATATTTTTGATTACTTTACAACACTGCCTCAGTGACTGGCTAGCATCAACCTGTTATGTAACAGTTCAGACACAAAATTCAAATTGATTTAGAATAAATTCAATCGATTTTTTTAATAAGCAATACCCTACGGTATTTACTAAATAAATACCAAATTTCTTTATTTGTAGGCTTGATTCAAATCAATGGGTTATTGCAATGATTTATCTACGTAGTTTTGGAAAACATGCTGTAGTATAATCGTATTTCTAATTCGTATTGAATGCTTTTATGAGTGTGTGCTAGGCCCGCAACTTTCATTCAGACTTCAGGCATAGCACGAATGAATTTGACGTTAACGTAAGCAAATTATAACATACGAACGAAACAATTATGTTACTTTACGTTTAATTAAATGCAAACGTGCTCACTTTGTCTCACACAGAGATTTTTAATGAGGCCACGTATCGAATCGAGTATATGCTCGAATTTGATACGAGTGTTAAATGTTGTTGAATTAACGTACTAATTTAACAATATAAAAAATAGAATGCACATAAAAATGCATATTGAATGAATATATAAATAAATATAGGAGTCACTAGATCATTCTTTTGAATAAAAAAGTTAGCACAAAAATGCATGAATACATGCTTAGGAAACTCATCTCACTTCTTCCGAGCCTTTTCCCAACTATGTTGGGGTCGGCTTCCAGTCTAACCGGATGTAGCTGTACCAGTGTTTTACAAGGAGCGACTGCCCTATCTGACCTCCTCTCCTGCTAAATATTAAGCTCAGGAAACAGATAAGATCAGGTCACAAATATAAATACACACTCAGATAACAGATCAGATCAGGTTAGAATTATGAATACACACCCATATACTAGATTAGATCAGGTCAGAATATGTGCCAGTTTTTAAACGAATTAAAACATAGTTGCTCTTGAGATCAGACCAGCCCGAACATTACAAATTGAATCATAAGTTTACGAATGAATGATTGAAAAAATAATGAATGATGGTTGTAATTGGGTGTTTCTGGATCTGACCTGATCCAGAAACCCCAATTACAATCTACTCCCTTCCATTTAAAGGCATACTGAGCATTATTTGAAATTAACGATAATGAATACGAAGTGTCGAAAAATATTTATTGTCTTATTGTGATTTCTCAGATCATTTTTTTCAGGCACCCATAATATGTATCTTAGATTTGTATATCATTAAATCAGTTCCCTATTCTTCTCTATACGATACAAGCTTTTAGAAGTGATAACTAGATGCCACATATTTATTTTTATAAATGATTTACTTAAGCTGCTTATAATGGTCTAACTAAAATGAAAATATTTTTTTTTTATTCATTAATTCAAGTGGCAGTTATTATTACTGATTATACTAGTCTACTAGACATTACTCACAGGCCTCACTTACAAACTACATTTACTAAATCAATCAAATAATGGGGGCAGAGGAACATAAAGATTATAACAAATTAAAATAATATTTCACAGCTACAAAATACAAAGAGAACGAGTATGAAATACTACATCTACTAACTATAAATATCTCAACTTACCTACATTGAATTTTCCCCATTTTCATGTAATAAAATTTCATAACAATTTATTTGTAAATTAACGAGAAAGCTTTCGAATGCAGTGTATGTTTGTGTGTTAAAACAATGGAGTAATGAAAATGGAGTGCTAATTAATTAACAGCTTACATAATATTTATGTATATCTTCAGAATATTGCAAACATTAAAAAGCTTCGTCAAATAAAGTGATTGGACTTCGAATTCTGTTCATGATATTGATTCGAAATCATCTGTTACACCCAGCACATTCAGTTTAGTAAAAACTAATTCAAAAAAAGAAAGGTTAACAGAGCTCGAACTTGTAAGTGCAGCCACACACTGAGCTACTAGAAGCCGGCGGGTACTATGGTGACTCCGTAGAAAAAGTACGAAAGATGTCGTCCATAACTTATGGCGGCCACTAGTGGCTTTGCTATGGCCGCCACTAGTGGGTCAGTGTACGGCAGTACTAGTAGCTCAGAGTGCGAAAGCGCTAAGTTATTAAGAACTTGCATTCTTGATTGATCACATCGTTATGTATAAATTTCAAGTCAAGAAAGTACCACCAGAAGTTCAACTATCACAGTCTGTCAACGCGTTTATCAGAAGCTTGTCTCCACTACATAGATACATTTTATCTTAAGTATAACAAATTATCAGTCACTTATACTGTCGCCAATTACAGGCTAATCATCCTCTCTCGATATCGGATAGCACAAAAAAATTAACTTGACATTGGAAAACAAAAAAAAAAATGATAATTTGGAAGAAAAAAAAACCACTCCTTAAACTAAGATTATTCAACACTATCACTGCTCACTTGCACAGTTTAGCACTCCATCTACTCCATACTCCTTGACTCTCTTTCTAGATATTACGTGAACTGGATGGAATCCAAATGGATGCAGTTTTATACTCCAGCTCATAAGTTAAGCTATAAACTATTGATTTACGGAATCTTTTATTATTTTCATCTAAGACGTTTCTATCATCATAAAGTTTCCTCTTTAGTTATTGGTTGATGTTTATTTGTTTTGTTCATAGTATTGTTATTGAGTGTTAGAAGTGTTTTTAAGTTATTGAATAACACGTCTTTATTTATGGTTGTATGACTAATCTAGTTAATACTCAACAGGTCGGAAAATCTTAAGATGAGAATTGTTGGGTTGAGAAAAACTGTTACCTATCAATAAATGTATATAGTAGGTATATACAAATAAATAAAATTGAAGTATCTGATTGTAATTTCAAATTAACAGCTTTTCATTAAATGCATGTAAAGTTATACGGTACTTACATACAAAAATCAATTTTTAATTTTTTTGTCTGTTTGTGTATTCCGGCTAATCGCGGAAACGGCTGAACCGATTTTGACCAAACTTTCACTCGCAGATAGCTAATAATAGATAAGAAAATAAATAAGGAGTAACAAAACCATAATTTTAGAAGTTTTATTTATTTTATTAAGAACATTGTTATGTTTTATAACCACAACGCGAACGAAGTCGCGGGCAACACCTAGTGATAGTAATAATAATGCCAGTCTATTGTCTAGTCTATTTTTGTCCCACTACCTGCAGTGGGACAAAAATAAAACTTTGCCCTGGCAAAGGTCTATTTTCACGCAGAGAACAAGACGATTGCTCAAAGCGGATTGGCGATTTCAGACTTTTATTGTTTTCCTTTACCGGTGTCTGTGATATCCAAGATACGCTTAGAAAATAAAAGCCACTTCTTCACGGCGGATTTCGACAATCCCAGTCGAAAGTCTGGGAGGCTTTTAAGACGTTTTCTTACATAAATATCAGTGATTTCTAAGATAAACTGAACACACATATAAAAATTGAAAAAGACATGGGTATCAAACGCGTAACTCCAATTATGAGAGGCGTCCAACTTGACTATTAGGACATCATCATCATCATACCATCACGCCAGTATTTTCCGAAGGGTTAGGCAGAGGTGTACCATTACACCCACGGATCGCCAGTCTTTTAGGTCCCATGTAATAGGGCGAGCCTATTGCCATTAACCGGACACAAATCCTAACTCCGAGCAGCAGAAAACCCAACAACATTTTTTGCTCGACCTGGAACACACTAGGACATCACTATTATAAACAACAACCAAACATTCTATCAAAATGAACAGACAGCAATAACAGAATATTTTAAAGAATACACAAAGATTGAAGTCGATAAAAATGTACTACAAATACAAGTGAAATTGCTTACCGAAGCACACCGAAGCTATTGCTCACAGTGTACAGAAGCGAGCGTAACAAAGAGATACGACAGCTCATTCGCAAGCGATATGAGAGGTGTTAGCGCTCAAGCAATTGTCTGTCGCTTTACGTCGACTTCACGTTGAGCGGAGCGAGGCTAGAGAATGAGCGGAACGAGATAATATCATTTATGTTTTGTGAATTTCCAAAATCGATCGAAGTCGGAATTTAGCAGAGTTTAAGGTCAACCATTGTTTTCCGTGATCGATGTCAGTGATGGCAAAGATAAACTTAGAAAGTCACATTGGTAGTTGCCCAGATTTGAACTAACGACCTAACCTCAGATTTACTTTTAAATACTCATAAATATTTTATCAAGCCTACACAATACTTAACTATTCACAACCTAATATTATTTTATGAGAAGAAAGCTTGAATATTTTTATACAAATAAAGAAAATTAAAGTGTCCCTAAATCCCAAAACGGTTGAACCGATTCTGATGGGGCTATCACTGGTATATAACTGATGTCGTAAGGTGTAATTTAGGTTACTTTTGAAGGAAAAACATAAGGTTACCGAGCAAAAAGAAACCCGTGACAACCAATGTTCACCAGACCGAAGCAGCGAGTGCGAGCATTTTTTAAGTAAACTACTCTCTACTAACAGTTCTACGCTCACTCAAATTAACAACGCAATGACTCAACAATCTCATCTCCGCTCTTTTCCTAGCCCCACGGCAAACGGCATGACGAAGCGGCGATACCCAATGAAATACAACTTCCGTGCCAAAGGTTTACGTTAAATAAATTACGTACAAAACAAAATAATATCTGTAACGTTACACTAAACATTCGTTAGAAAACAGTTTATGTCAGTTTCTATTTCTGACTTTACGAAGAAATATGGCAGAAATAAATAGTTACTAGAAACGTCATTTTGATAATTATAATACAAATTAGCTTTTCGCCGTGATTTCGTTTGCGTGGAAGTCAAATACCTCTTGAATTGGGGCCCGTTGCAAAATTATTTCTTAGCTGATCTCTTTTGTGTTTTTTTCTAATTCATATGTACTTTCTAAGTTTATCTTGGACATCACTAACATCGGTAACCATGTCAGAGGCCCTTGAGGCGGTTTAGAAACTCTGATACTAGGGTTTTTGGGGTCGTAAGATCATACCGCCCACACGATAAAGAAAGGAAACGCTGGTCTCTTGTCCATAAAGTACCTACCTAATTGGTCATGTAGTTTTTCTATACCTTGGAAAGCACGTAAAGCCGTTGGCTCTGCGCCTAATCTTTCTCCGGTAGTGTCAAATTGTCCTCCCATCGAACTGGAGTAAGGGCCGAGGAAGCTGTGTTTGCGTGCACACTTATACACTATAACATCTCATCTCCTGTATTGCTAGTTTCCATTAAGATTGTCTGTCGTGACCGCAATCCGGCGGGACATTATTTAATATTGATCTTTAAAAGCACTTACTCCAATGACGAAAATTCTAGGTTTCTCATTACCTAAGTCTTAGTGGGCATGTAAACAAATTGCAAAATAGTGATGCCCTAAAAAAAATTAATTAACAAGCTTTAAATAAACGGATTACCGTTTCTAAATAAAATAATTACAGCACGTGTTTACAGCTTTGAACGCGATCTTCTTGTAACCTAATTATAAAGGTTAGCGTGGCAATTCAACGCCTACATCGGTAAATTGTTGTTTACCGGTTCCCGGAATTTATTAAATTACTACAGAACACATATTGGTAATGTTTTATTTGCTCGAATTTTCGATAAACGTTACGTTGAAATGCGAACGCGGGTTTCAGAAGCCGAGAATGAATGTGTGGAGTAAACGTAATGTGAGTTAGATTGTTTTTTTAAATTGGAAATAACTGTTTGGCACGAAAAGCAATTAAATATTATTATTTATTCGTTTTTAAGGTTTTATTGACGACTATTTATGTTTGTCGTACAAAAAATAGATAGATACAGTCGAAAATAGAACCGCCGCCTTTTTAAGGTTATTACACCGCCCGATGTCCTTGAGGATTTGACTGTCTGTCTTATTTTTTGTTTTATTAGCGCCATCTACCGATATCCAGTATGCTACGATAAACGGAACTTAACATTAAGCAAGAACACAGATGTGTCGCAAAGTTGTCATTGTTTTTGCCTATTTTATTCGCTCTCTGAGCGAATAAAATAGTAATTCTTCTATTATTTATTATTTGGTACATCGTAATGTATATTTATTTTATTATACTATTATATTATATTTACATAAAATTTTAATTTTTTTTTTTCATTTGGATGAGTGAAAGGCGACTAACAAAAGGTATTTATGTGGCAGATGTGAGTGGCAACGCCGGGAGGGGACGCCCTAGAAAGACCTACCCTGACCTTATTGGTGAGGTTCTTCAGAAAGGTCGGGTGTGCAGTACTCGTAACCGGCGTGCTTGTATGACCAGATGTATGAACGTGAACGAGGCGAAAGTAGTATGTAAGGATCGTAGCAGGTGGCGTTCTGTGGTTTCTGCCTACCCCCATGGGAAAAAGGCGTGAGTTTATGTATGTATGTATTATATTTACATCGTTCTGGAACTAAAAGCCATAAACTCTGTCATAGTAACAGAAACTTATTGGCTATATTATTTTCAATAAATAACATGAAAATTTAATTTGAACTGCCTCGTTAGCCTAGTGGTCCTAAGCACGACTGCTACGCTAGAGGTCCTATGTTCGATTCCTAGGTTGAGCAAAAGATGTTATTGGGATTTTCTAAGAAATTCTCAGTAGCAGCCCGGAGTTTGGATTTGTGCCCGATAAATGGCAATAGGCTCGCCCCCTTTTACATGGGACCTAAATATACCGGCGAACTGTGGGTGTACATTGGTATACCTCTGCGTAACCCTTCGGGGAATACAGGCGTGATGATGATGGTTTAATTTGTGAAATAGTGAGAACTCGAAGTACTTAACGCTTCCTTGCAGTCCATGCATATTTAATTTTGTATCTAAACCTTATCGACTACACATGCGAACGGTAGCCTTTGAAAAATCCATTCATCGATCAGGCAGAAACTCACATCTCGAATGTCAAACATAAAAAGTCACAAATTTTCAAATTCTTTGAGACGTGTAAAAAATATAAGAACGTCATTAGTTATTATTACTTTACTGGAGTTCCTGTGTTTCGGCTCCCGAACGATGTAAAAGTAACCGTGTAATAAAATATTCACTTTGCCTGCTGAACTACCTTTCAACATTTATCTAATTGAGTAAGAAGTGTTCATGAGATATATCTAAAGGTCTGATGATGAACAGGTAAGTGCTTATCGGTTGTCGGAAACGAAAATAGTCAGGATGACCTGCTTTCAATATTTATCTAACCAAGCACGGGTGCTACTATGTGGTACATTCTAAAGGTCTGATGATGACCAAGTAAGTGCTCATCGGATCTCAGTAACGGAAATAGTTGTGCTCATACATGATACATTCTGAAAGTTTGGTAAGCAATTAATTAAAAAAAAAACACCTACTTAAATGTATGTTCTCCGTCAAACGAAATTCTTAAGGATAAAAACAATAAAAAAAATTAACACCAAAGAAATAATGTAAGTATCTACTAAAAGAGTAGGTTTTTACCATAGATATCCGTGGTATTTTCCAATAATTTTGGAGAGCTCGGTCAAGCATTTCTTTTTATACATAGGCATAGTAGTCAGGCTTACTCTATGATAGATTCAAAAACTAAACGAAATTACAAATTTGTTTTTATTTATTTACGAACTTAATTTTAATTCTTATTTTACGAAATATTTACATTTGTACTATTTACAATATTGCTTCATTCATAAATTATTCAAAAAGTGAACTTTTGGTTTTTATTTTGGAAAAAATAACATGCGTATAGTCCACCCTTGACAACAGCCATCAAGGCACTGAAGTTTGGCGTCTCAGGCATAGCGGGGGTGCCTCGTGGGGGGAATTGATGAAATTTCGAGTTTTTAGTTATTATTACAAAATCTTAACAGAAACAAGAAAAAGTAAACAATGCGAATTGTTTGATATGTCATTACATATTTTTAGGTATAAAATTCATGCCGAACTATTCAGCCGTTTTACCAACAATTTGCAATTTAGATTGAAAAATGACCTGTTTAAAATATTTTTTTCCCAAAATTTGGGCAAGTTTATTACAATTCTAATCAATGCGAACTGTTGAGGATGACTTTAAGTATAACATATATTTTTTATATGGAAAACGTACGGAAGGATTCCTCAACAATTTTCGTTAAACATAAGGTGTTTTTAGGACTTGAGCGATGTAATACCCTTAAAACAAGAAAACAGTCAATATTCTGTAGAATTGTCTTATTTTCAAATCAAAAATCTATTCGAAACAAATACTTTTACGTTGGCGCAGTTGTACTAAGCCCATTGATAAAACGTGTTATGTACTAATTGGTTTATTTATTAATATTAAAACTTACATATTTTTAACTACTTGTATTTAGTTTTTCTTTACTCCAGATCCCATAAAAGAAAACCTAAACCCGGCGCAACAGTTTTGTATCTTAAATTTTACAGTACCTATGAATAATAGACTATTCAAAACTATCGCACAATTTAGTGGCTAACATATTAATTATATTTTATCCTAAAGTTCGAAGGCGATCAACTATTTATTTTTCACCTGCCTTTTTTTTTAAATCATCATCATATCAGCCGAAGGACGTCCACTGCTGAACATAGGACTCCTCCATAGACTTCCAAAAGAATGATTTATTTTCCTTTTTTGAAAACCAAAATATAAACCTCAGTGCCTAAAAGAGGTGTATAAAACCCTTATCTGCAAGATAAGCCAGCTCACTGGCCACATGGGGCTCAAACCTGTTCATCCATCAGAATGACTGACAGCTGTCAAGACCTTCAGTCCACGATGAATGTCGTACTGTAGTTTTGAAATCCTTTGAACGCATGTGTCGAGCTCTCCCCTCTCTCTCGTCGCTAGTGGGGAGATATTTTCACTTTTGTGATAATGTAAGTTGAATGTTGAATGTTATTTTGATATTCTTACGTTGTTTTTCTGTAAAACTATGACTTATTTACTAGCTTTTGCCCGCAACTTCATCCGCGTAAATGTCAGACGACGTAGGGGATATTAAAAGTAGCCAATGTCGTCTTTTGGGCTTCAAGGTTAGTCTATGCGTTTCATCATAATTGGCTCAATTATATAGTCGTATAAGTGTAACAGACAGACATTGGTATTTTCGCATTTATAATATTAGTATGGATTTTTTCTGTAAAACTATCTATTTACTAGCATTTCCCGCGATTTCGTTCGCGTAGTAATCGTATTTTTCACTCGCGTTGAGTTACGTCTTTGGTTACTGCTACGCTCCCCGGCCATATTGCTCGCAGAGCAGATGGCCGATGGGGTCGAAAAGTGCTAGAGTAGAGACCACGGACTAGCAAGCGCAGCGTAGGACGTCCACCAACAAGATGGACAGACGACCTAATAAAGGTCGCCGGAAGACGCTGGATGCAGGTCGCTTCCGACCGGTATATGTGGACATCTAAAGGGGAGGCCTATGTTCAGCAGTGGACGTCTTATGGCTGAGATGATGATGATGATGATGATGACGATCCCCGTGTGTCGTAGCATGTTATAAGGCTTAAACTATTTTTCTTAGATTCTTTCGCTGATAGAAAGCTTTGACATCCCTGAGTGCAATAGGCTATATTACTTTATTTTTGAAAAATGGGAGATCTGTAAATTCACGGCTACAAATTCACCGGTAAAAACTGGTATTTTATAATATTTAGATTTCTGTATTAAACTATATCCTAAATCGCGCCTCCAAAGAAATCGTCCAGAAATAAAAGGGTCCTGACTAAGATGCTTATCTCAAGCCCAAAAGCCCCAAAGGAATGGGTCTCTATCTATTAAAGACGCCGGAAGATCGCTTATCTAAAGAAAACGTGACATTTAAGGGATTCTATTGGTTGATTTTAGACGGCCTCACTTCATTCGGGCCGTTTTTATTGGTCCAAACAGATACTGGATGAAAGTTGAAAGGGTTTACGATTTGTGAATATAAACTGAAAATTTTTAGGGTTCCATGTCCAAATGGTGCCAAACGGAACCCTGTTACTAAGACTCTGATGTCTGTCTGTCTATCACAGGACTGTATCATCAAAACCGTAATAGGTAGGTACGCGAGGTTTTCACAGAGTATGGCCGCCATAACAAAAAATAATAAAAATAAAATAATCTTTAAATTAAACTGCCCGGTGGTATTGCATTCTCCTATCACGCTATGATAGTAAGGAAAGATGGAGTGCATCTGTGTTTTCGCACACACTATAACAATCTCCTATTTACTCCTGCGGTTTTGGCTAGTCTCAATTGAGACTCACCGCCATGACCGAAATTCCGTGAGGAGCAATTTCATATTTTTTAATAGGATGCAATTCTTCTATTACCGTAAACTAAGCACAAAACCAAATTTCAGACTGCTCCTTACAAAATTTAGCAATCTATTATCACCAACTTCGCAAAACCTTGACAACTCGTGAATGGACTAATGAGAAGTGTCCTTTCACCAGCCTTTAATAGCATTTCATGAACAAACCTGCGTGTCCCTGTGAATACTGTAATTGTTGAATAGGTGGCAAACCTACTACGATAAACTAAGCATAAAGCCTAATTTCAGGCTGCTCCTGGCAAAATTTAGGGATCCATCATCACCAACTTGACAAAAACTTTGATAATCCCTCACAGATGGACTAATGAGATGTCTCCTTCCACCAGCCTCTACCAGCATTTCGTGAACAAACCTGCGTGTCCCTGTGTATGCTGTAGGTGGACCAGCAGCAGGGTTCCACCTGGTTGGAGTCCAGCCCCCAGAACTCCAGCTCCTCCTCGAACAGTGGCCCGCACACATTTGTGGGGTAGTGCAGTTTGCCAGTTCTGGAACAAAGGAAAAGAAGACTTATCAAGATGGAAATAAGTCAGAAATTGGAAGCCACTTATTATGACTAGAAACGGCATTATGGTGGAATATTTTATTTTATTTATTTATTCATAAACAATGTGTGTTTTGAATTTTACATAATATTTAATATTTAAAAAGTTACAAAATAATCCCTCCATATATAAATTTCATAATCCTCGTAATAAAAATAAAAAAACATAAAAGAACAAAAAACATCATAATAAATTTAAAATGTCTGTTAAATGTCAGTAATTATTATTTGTAAGAATAACAGTATTTATAAAAACTAAAAATAATAATACTTAATATAATTTATATAATAAGTCTAATATTTTCATTTGTGATAACATTGTTTATCTATAATTCGTCCAAAGTATTAAACACCTGTCCAACAAGAACTGCTTGAGTTGTTTTAGAAATTCTCGATTATAAACTAAGTTTTTTAATTCAGTAGGCAGTTTGTTAAATATTTTAACTGACTTATAATAGAAACCATGCTTGAAGATATTAAGATGATGCGACTGTTTTGTCTGCAAGTCTTTTCTTCTTGTATTTTCCCTTTTCCTTCTTTCTTCTTCTGTTTCAAACTCGTGTATATATTTTTGTAAGCGCGTTAGAAGTACCAAAATATATAAACTTGGGACCGTTAATATTTTCAATTCCTTGAAATGTGGTTTACACGATTCGTCCTGTCGTATCCTGACTATAGTCCTAATCGCTCTTTTTAGGATTGAATAGATTTTTTTCTGATGAGGTCTCACGGGAAACCGCTGAAGGCGAGCAGCACAGGACCACACTAATACACTAACCCTTGGAGGCATACAATAATGATAAATAATGTGAGTAGCGGCACATACTGCCAAACTGACATTCTCCATTTGCAAATCTTGAACACGGTTTTTTAAATTAGTCTACAGATACAAAGGTGCTCACAGCATTCTTGGTTCATGTTACCCTCATCCCTACCTTCCCTATTCTTCCCCTCCCTCAATCCCCATTCTCTCATTTGCTCAATTATCCCTATTTTCCTTTTTTCTTTTTGTTGAATTGTTGAGTGAATTTCAAACATAAGAATTTGCTTATTACCTTTCTTGATAATACCGGTGCAGGAAGGACACCGTTTTCCTGCATAATATGAAAACATGAATCTGAACTTTATGTCAAGCCACATAGAGTTCTCACTAAATATACCATTTTTCATCAGATGTGATATATTTAATTCAACTAGAGTGCAGTCCAAGACCGGCTGGTATTTTTATAACTTTGGACCAGTTTTATGTCCGCTAGAATAAGTCTACTTGAAACGCGTCTATGGCAGGCAGCCGCCTTTTGTTTAAACATTGATTTTTCACACCAACAATAAAAGTCGGTTCTCAGCAATAATTTTAGTTGAAAGTTACTTAGACTATGTGATGTGTCTTTATACAACCCTATAATCGAAAAACATAATAATAATAATATTCTCCAGACTTTCGGTCACGGTAGCCAATCTCAATAGGGACTAGCCAAGGAATTCCAGAGATATTATAGTGCACGAGTATGTGCACAAACATAGGTGCAGTCCTTCTTCCCTCACTCTCATTGTCCGATGGAACGGTCATCCGGCAAGGCCGGACCAAAATAAGGCGCAGGACCAACAGCTTTACATGCTTTTCCAAGACACGGAGAAGTCACACCGCCAACTTCAAAAATCCGGGCTGCTACTGTGAAATTTCTAATAGGAAATTCCTTTTTTAACCCTTTGTATGGTATTAAGACGACAGCCCACTTGATGTTAATTGGTCACCTAAGCCTATAGACGTCTGCAAATGCGTCTGAAAATGCATTGCCAAACCCAGAGACAAAGTTAAACTCGACTACTTTTTGCCCAACTTACAAAATGAACCCAGGACTCTACACGCTTAGAAGACGCTCTTGCGACCAATGGGGAAGTAAAACCGAAAAACATAATATTATCAAAACAGTACCCATAATAACGAAAAATGAATTTCATTCGGCCTCATTTTGATGGAAAGCTTTATCGTGAATAAATAACAATGCGTTTCGTTATAAGATACAAGAGTTTGTTTTTATTTTATTGAACGGTTATTGTTCGGAAGTGATGGGGGATTTCTCTTATCTTTATAGGGAATTCCGTTGTAGAGACGTGAGAACTTGATATAGGACTTGGCATGAGCTTGTACAGGTGTAGACCCTATAAAAGTTTTAACTTGTAGGCTAAGATACCATGGTCGTCAGACTTATGTTATTTTGACATGGCTGACACTAGGTATAGATGTATGTACGTGGACGAGGCGTAAGGAGTATGTACGGATCGTTATAGGTGACGTTCTGTGGTTTCTGCCTACCCCTTGGCGTGAAAAGGCGTGATTTTATATGACGTAAGTTTAAATGATTTAGAAATGTGGTCTTGCTAGTTTCAATGCTGGGCCAATTTTTTTCCAAATAGGTATACAATGTTGTTTAAAACCAATATAAATATTTTTCGCACTCCAGACCAAAAAAATCTCTGGACCTGCCAGTCAGATTGAATAAAATATTATTGTAAACTAGCTTTTGCCCGCGACTTCGTCCGCGTGGATTAATAGTTCCCGTTCCCGGGGGATTTCCGGGATGAAAACTATCCTATGTCCTTTCTCGGGTCCCAGACTATATCTGTACCAAATTTCATTGAAATCGGTTCAGTGGTTTAGGCGTGAAGAAGAGACAGACAGACAGACAGACAGACAGAGTTACTTTCGCATTTATAATATTAGTAAGGATGATAGCCAAATTTATAAGGAATGCTTATATAAAATAACGCTACGACCCACGGGACTGGAGTAGTAACCAAAGACTTAACTCAACGAGCTTCGTCTTCCTGACTGTTTCTTTGACAATTCAATTTAACGCGAATATAAGAGAGTTTTAAAACTATCTAATAATTACGAATTTCTCAACTACATAATCATTAATCTATTCCCACAAGATATTCTGAAATGACGTGGGTCTGATGACTCTCAGGTCTTGGATCACCAGCCAACATTCAGTGAGCCATAAAAACGTGTTGATTGTCAAACATAATAGACGTTGTCGTGATGAGCGTGACAAATGACAAACTCGGGCTGTAAAATAAAAAAAAATGGCTACCCTATAAAAAGTATTATGGCGTATGGTAGTCGTAATATAAATAAGTATGAGGGCGAAATGTTTTTATCTTCCGTAGGTTCCAGTGAAGTTATGAACCCTTAGAGGCTCTCTGGATGGCAGAAATTGATGTGTCAATTAAAGAGTCCTGTCTGTGACCCTATTCCTCTGAAAAATCTCGCTACTAGGCGTGAGTGTTGGTATTCACAGGGATTGACAGCTCAGTATAATTATCAGTATATAATTTCAACGAGAAAGATTTTCACAGAATAAGGCCCGTGAAAATTGGTCGAGCAGTGTTGCAGATTAGCCGGAAAAAACAGACGGACAAAATAAGTTTTGTTTTTGGTTTAAGTACCGCGTACTGAGTATAATACATTTAGTATGTTTTGAATGTTACTAAAGCATTATCAATCTAATTAAAAATTGCAAGAAAAGTTACTCTAAATGTTAAATGTTAATGTTACTCACTATTATTTTAATTTTGATTTAATATTTGCACGACCGAAAAGCATATAGTATAAAAAGCAAATTGTAAAACACCTGATGTATTACTATATTCTTGCAAATTATCATTCATTAAATCAGTAAAAAGCTGTTATTTCGATATTACAAACATTCCCCTCAATTTCATTGATTTGTATGTATCTGGATTTCTATTGTTCACATAACAGATTTAAATAAAATAACATTTTGTTTTCTTTCTATTATTTCGATAGAATCACTGAAATTGCTTTTCTATATTGTAATAAAGATTATTATTCAAAATAAATATTGAGAGGTACAGAAATAACTGAAATATTACCACAAATGATCGTTTCATCTTTCAGCTTCCATTTTGATCATAAATTACTATTTTCGGCAGACGGCTAATGGAAACTTGACACGATCAGCTTCAGATAATATGATGAATTGCGTAAATCTATTCGGTATAGAATTCAGAAAACAATAAAATACTCTGAATCAATCATAATAATGTACGATTCCGTGATAGCCTAGTTGTCAAGGCACTCGCTTTTCGTACATGAGTTTATGACTTATCAATTTATATCATCTTTCTTCTATATACACAAAAATCTCATGTCACAGTGTTTGTAACCAAACTCCAATCTAAATAACCAATCAGCCTTAAGCAAGTATGGTGATCAATGCTTGTGCCTCTCTCTGCATAAGAAGAGGTCTTTGCCGTTCAATAAGACCATTTCTGCAATGAAGACTAGCCAAGTACGCAGAATATATTATCTGCAATTCACAGGACTCACTCTTAAGGTCCGAAAGCACGGCAATTCGATATGACCAGGGAAAGATTAGACGCAAGACCAACAGTTTTACGTGCATTCCGAAGCTTAGGCCATCAACTCCCAAACTCCGAGCCACTAAAAATTTCTAATGAACCTCAATAACGCTTTACAAGACCTGGTAATCAAACTAAGGATCTCTATCAGCCCTCGGCAGTCAAGAAAGTCAGTATAGCAAACATTAAAAGAACAATGGTGGTCTCGGGACACCCAAAGCTATTTTAAAACCATTAACCGCAAATAACAATAAAGATTTGGATTTTAAAGATCACTAAAGTTTAAACGAATTTCCCGGGAGACGATAAAATGTGATTAATGGACTGTTATATGGTTTATTTACTGATTTCGGAGGTACGAGAACATTTCTAGTAAAAATGTTTGAAAACAGGAAAAGTTATCTGTGTTACGTTACCTATTGGTTATTGGTAAGGAAAATATCGTGTGGAAATATCTGAAATCTATGTATTTGCAAGGAGAGTCTGACTGACTAGATGACGTATCAGTGTCGTAACAATTGGCCGAGTACTACGAAAGGATTTTTGAAATTCAACTCCTAAGGGGATGAAATGCGGGGAGTTCGGTTATTTGAAAAATCCTTTTTATTGGAATAATTAACTTGATACTTTTTTTTACCGGTGGGAAATCATCAAATGACTTCCCCCGCCCTGGGCGGGGCGGGAGGGAGTGTCAGACTTTCACTGACTACAACCCATCCATGTTCCTTTTTGTGTCGTTTGCGTTCCGGGAGCGCGGTATCTCTTTCGAACAACAAACTTGATACTTGGAACAAATGTTTGTCATTATATTTTCTTTACGTGTTGTCAGTTTGTAAAGGTAGTACGTAAAAATATACGCGAAAGAAATCGCGAGCAAAGTGCTAGTCATCTATGTAGCTTGGTCTGCAATAAAAAGACAATAGAACAGTCGCCTTGGGGGACATTTCTGCTAATAGGTCAAAATCCCAAAGTCGTCAGATCTACATCGTTTGGACATGTCTGAAATTTTGAAGATACATAGAGGAATATGTCGTTAGGTAAAAAGGTATGCGTACTTGCCAGCCCCTAGGCCCTTTTATCAGATACCTACCTAACTTACTTATGTTCAAATAAGACGGTTGGTTCTTATGTTTGTTTTACAGAATATTGCCAAAAACTCGAACTGACTCGTTAGCCTAGTGGTCCTAACCGCAACTGCTACGCTAAAGGTCTTGGGTTTGATTCCCAGGTCGAGCAAAGTGTTATTGGGGTTTTATATGAAATTCTCAGTAGCAGCTCGGTGTTAGGATTTGTGCCCGGTTAATGGCAATAGGCTCGGCCTTACTACATGGGGCCTAAACATACCGGCGAGCTGTGGGTGTACATTGGTACTGCACTTCTGCCTAACCCTTCAGGGAATAGAGGCGTGATTGTATGTTATGTCGGTATAAAGGTATGCGCACTTGCCAGCCCGTAGGCTCTTTTATCAGGTACCTGAGACCTGACATACTTATGTGCAAGTGAGACGTTTGGTTCTTATATTTGTTTTACAGAATATTGTCAAAATCCATTTGTTCAGAAATTCCAGACACTGTCCGTGAGTCACAACTTCAGCCAGACGCTTTTGAAGTTTAGTTATTTATTTTGTTCTGAAGCAATTATTTTGAATTTGCAGACTCTGGGTCCTGGTATCGTAAAAGGTGACCCCACTGACCGACTTTTAATAATACCTAGATTTTACTTAAGGTTACTGTAATTTCTTTCGTCT
This sequence comes from Caradrina clavipalpis, assembly GCA_932526535.1. Taxonomy (NCBI): domain Eukaryota; kingdom Metazoa; phylum Arthropoda; class Insecta; order Lepidoptera; family Noctuidae; genus Caradrina; species Caradrina clavipalpis. The sequence continues at coordinate 13,967,004 of OW052104.1, read as the reverse complement.
ATCGAAGACGATACTATAATTATGTATACTAATTTTAAAAAGAGGCAGTTTATTGTTTGTAAATTGCTTTGGAAAAGATCAGAATACAAAAAATATTTTACTAATAGAAAGCTATTAATACTAATATCAAGTGTAAGTAATAGAATATGTTTTATAGTAATTCGTAGTGGATTAAAAACTAGCCCTTGCTCTTCCTTCCTGAGGGTTTAAGCTCAATTTATACCGAATTTAATCAAAATTGGTTTAATAGTTTATCCCTGAAAGCGTAGCAAACAAACAAATAAACTCAGGCTTGCCTTTTTTTCGCGACGTCATCTTAAAAAAAGCTTCATCTGAAAGTCGCGTGCAAAAGCTAGTCTTCACAAAAAGTCTCTTCAACAAAACCAATGACGTAAGCATAAAATAGACGGACAACCCACTTAAATTTACATTTCAAGTTATACCGTCATTAGGTACTTCTCCTTGAAGATCTACTTATTTTAAAAGGGATGAAAGCGATGTACGGGTTGAACGATAACCCAACGAAGGGTTTTCACTCGGGATCGGAAGGTCGCGGGTTCAGATCCGGCCGCGTCAATTTATTATGGCGTGGCGACTTTCAACGGAAAGAGGATTATGGGGAATATTAATAGGTATACTTTACTTGTGGTGTCTTGTATGGGTTTCTTGTGAATGTAAGTAGGTAAGTTATGTTCTTTCTCGTTCTTCTCCATTAAACGGGTCTCCGTTGACAGTTCAACTGTGCGTAATTTTTAATACCTAAATTATTTAACTTGATTTAGCATCTAAACTAATATTTTAAATGCAAAAGTCAATTTGTTTATTTATTTGTAACACTTTTACGGCTAAACTACTGAATCGATTTTGATTATGCTTGAATTTGATTAAGCTTGAATTCCATAAAACGCTAATTTTTAATCCGTGATATCGTGTGCATCCACAATAGTCTACGTTCACGCGGAATAAGTAGCGGCAAAAAACTGGTACATCATAATAATATAACGCCTGTAATCTCCGAACGGGTAGATAGACAGAAAACCTTATGCTCAATGCTGAGTGGTTTACAAACATGTACCGAGTTTATGGTACAAGTTTCTTCCAACCCCATGTATGGTCAGCAAAAAAAGCCGTTTAACATTTCAGTCTATTTTTAAATTTTAATTTTGATCACAATATCACAGGACGTACTAATTGGATGTGCTTTTACCTGAAATGTTGAAAGACAGGGCTACGATGCCCTGTCTTTCAACATTTTAGGTTACATATTATTTGTCTATTTAAATGTTATGTCAGAGTTAATAGACTTGTGTTGCTGACCGTACGAGTCTAGCACTAGATTTAAGTACTAAGTTACGTTCAAATTAGGTCGTATGCTCGTTCCGGCGTTGTATTAGTCGTAAAATACTAAGCGGATTGTGCCCAGCCTTCCGTCGTTTGGAAGCTTAATGCTTTTTGAAGGTCGTATGTCAAGTGAAGACTCAGATCGAAACGTTGAAAGGAAAAAGACATAGAAAAGTACTTCACACATATTTTTGTCAATAAGTAACTTAACTCCCAGGTCGAGCCAAAAGTGTTATTGTGTTTTTACATTAGGAATTTCTCAGTAGCAGTCTGGAGTTTGGAAGTTGGTAGTGTTACTCCCGTGTCTCAGAAAGCACGTAAAGCCGTTGGTCCCGGCTGTCATTCGTAGATCTTTGACAGTCGTTACGGATAGTCAGAAGCCGGGAAGTCTGACAACCAGTCTTTCCAAGAGTTATCGTGTTGCCCAGTAAGTAGGCTGTGGAGGTCAGATAGGCAGTCCCTCCATATCGCTTAAGGCGGGTTGGCGATTTCAGACTTATATAAATTAGTCCAGGTTTCCTCACGATGATTTTCCTACACCTATATTCGTGATATCTAAGATAAACTTAGAAAGAACTGGACAAATTGAAAAACTCACTTTGGTATTTTCCTATCGAACCTACAATCTCATACATAAAACGCCTTAACCACTAGGCTGTCTCGACAGAAAGTGTTTAATAAAACAAAAAACAAACGCGAAAGTAAGTGAGTGCAGGATATAAAGTAAATGGAGCGTCGTGGAAGCCATTGTCGTATAATGTATAGCCTCCGGGAATGTACACACGGAACGAGCAACTCTGTGTGCCGCGAATGTTCGATACCATTAAACTTGACAGATTGCCTTAATGACAGATCTATATGTAGATATATGTATCGTGAGGAATAAGTAAGAGGGAATAAAAGTAATATTTTAGAAAACGTACAATTACAATAAGTGTTTTACCAATTAGAAAAAGACTAATAGCCAAACCTGAAACGCAACTAAATGTTAAGCAAACTTAATTTTTATGTGACAGAGATACACTTAAACATGTTTTGTAGCGGCAGAGACATTTAAGAACGGCTTAAAGTTAATTGTCGCTTGAGTATAAGGGAGTTAACCTCGGTTTCTCGTACAAAAAGTGAATGTGTATTTTCAAGCTAAAGTGAGCTTAGCAATTGTGAAAAAATATCAGAACAGTTTCAAATAATGTTGACTCCAAAGTCTACCTTTACTAAGCACCATACCATACATGATACTTTTAGCATGGACGATTAACAATAAACCCCCTGTTGTCCCAACGATAAATAAAATTTGACGACAAATTGTCAAGCTCGCATCTGTTTCTCTACAACCACAGCAGCTGACGCTAGGTTGACAATTGCCACAAAAGCAAATTCGACAATACTGGCAAAACCGTTGCCAACTGTCAACAAAGGACCAGTGATTTCGTGGACATATCGAAGCTTATGGGCTGAATTTCATTCGGACCTGTTACCGCTAAGGTTTCTATGATTTACAATAGATCATCTACAGACTACTCTATACAAATCTTCCTCGATATTAATTAGGTACGTGTGGACTTGTCAGAGCTTATTAGTTAGGTGAGTCCGGACACTACAGGCGTAAGTGTGGGAAGGGAAAACCAGGATGGTTTTTAGTCAGTAAAAGTCTGAGAGGACCTCTCCGCCAAAAGCGAACTTCTTACGGATCCCTATTTTAATGTTAACAAAATATAGCTTATAGTACACAGAGATAACGTAGGCTCCCAATAGCAAAATATTTTTTAGTTTCGAACAAAGAATCACATACAACATGAATGCGTGGTTTCAAGACAATCATGACGTTACAAACCATTTGCGCAATCTCTTCGTAGTATAAAAGTTGTTTCCAAAAAAAATTCACATCTGCGTGATTGCAAGAATGATGATATCCTAACTAGTGTTAGTATAAATATTTCCTTGGTGTCGAAATACGCGATACGATATCTCTATTATAATAATAATATATGGAGATTAAAGCGACAGGATTTACTGAACCTTATAAAGGAATTTTCTTCTAAGAGGTGAACGCTTGTTGCTTTGTTACGCACTCGCTTGGAAAAACAATACGTTTATTGACGGCGTTTAAAAAATGAATACGATACTCGTCGTGTAAAGTTTTGAACAGAAAATTAGGTATATTGATGGGATAGAATTATGTTGAGTAGATACCTAAATTTTCTTAGGTTTGCTTTAAATGGATATTTTTGTGTTTTATTTTTCTGTGTTCTATCTTAAATATTGTGTGTTGTTATTATATTGATTTCAACCGAAATTGTTGTCATTATAGAAAAATATTTAATTGACACAGAATTGACATTGAACAGCAAATTGTACGATTCAGTATCTTTCAATAAAATTATACAATATCTACACACGCTTTATATTATTTTTTTCATCCTTTTTCATCAATGACAATATTATATACAATATAATATAAACTATACTATAATACAATAATACTATAATAAACTACAACTACTATAATAAACTATAATTTATATATAATATAAACTTTTCGTTTTCGCTATTGAGACACAGTGACCTTTTAAATGAATAAAAAATATAAAACCGTCGCGTTTACAACACCCAGTGCGTTCGTATGTTGACACAAGACAAGTAACGAAGCGGAAAATCGTCTCGAACCAGCGATCCGGCCATTGCCACGTCACAACCGGTACATCCGCTTAAAACCGAGTGTATTTTTAAATTCATTAATGCCAAATTAAGTTATGTATTTTAATTTTATGTTTTACATGGTGTATGCGTGATATACACGTATCTTGTAAACCGAAAAATGGATGGTCCATATGTTATAATAAATAAATCTTTATTTCAGACCCGGGATCCATACAACAATTGGCACTAACTAAAACTAACTATGTAATGTAATTCTCCAGACCGATTCCGACCACGGCGGCTAATCTTAATGCAGACTAGCCAATTTAAAAAAAATGGAAACTTACTTCTAGATTCTAGAAATATGTTTCCATTTTTTTTTCTCTACTGACAGAAAGCTACTTTATTACATAGTATAATAGGCCTTTTTTAATACACTTACGTTCTAAGCGGACGAATTAACGATCAAAAACTTCTTCCACACGACCCAGTCGCAGGCCGAAGCTACTCCACAACAAAGCAGCTTAACTCTTGGCACTGATGAACCATCTGCCGAACTGGTTCTCACAACACTATAAGTAGATCCTCTGGATATTCTAATCCCCGCAGCCGGTCGTCAGACTTTCGTGGCTCGATCGATCCGTTCGGTTTTATTTAGCCAGAAGCGCTCTACTGTTAGGCTAAACATAGCCGACGCTCAGGAATACTTGAGGTTATTTGAACAACAAATACGTAGAGTAGCTATAACAAAATATTAGTATAATAATGCTGAAGAGGTTTTTTGTTTGTTTAAATGCGCTAATCTCTGGGACTACGAGTCATAAGGAATAGGCTTTATAACATTACGTTATGATTTGAGAGATTCAATTTTATTTTTCTTGTAGACGAGCGACGTTTACTTGGGATGATTCCGATCTGTCACCCCGCTTTCTTCCCTTAGGGGTCAGATCAACGAGGAGTCAGTAGGAACTTTATTCACTTCTATCGGAATGAAAAGAGTTCTAATATTTATGGGATCGAATAAATTTTCTGCTTCGCCGTCACCTAGACAATTAATAGCCCAAGAGACTGGTGGTATTGCCACATCGGATAGCAATGCTAATTCTCTGGCCAAGGTAAAAACCAGAGACCGGTCAAAAATTACAACTTCATACCTTCATTCCAGAGGTAAACGCACTCAATTATAAAATGTTGTATTTTTATACAAAAATCCTAGACCTTTCATAACCAGTTTATTTATACAAAATTTCAGGTGCGTTGTCCAAATTACTTTATGATGTAGTTGCTACAAAGGCTATGTTTCATATAGCCTAAGGCTATGTGAAATATCGTGGGCTACAACAATGTCGGCTTAATCCTTACTTTCGGGACCTACTTTTGTTACCATGGGAACCAGTCTTGTTCTCGCTTCTAATTATTTAATTTTACTAAATGCCGATAAAAACAGATGGATGTTATAAGTTTAAAGTATGTGTTTGGGTGTCAGTCTGTGGCATTGCAGCTACCTATCAGCTGAACTGATCTTGATTTAGTTTTTTTTTGGTGTTTATAACGGTACTTGATTGAGATTGTTCAGTTCTAATTTCAGTGCCATTTTTGAGGCTTATCAACTCTTTTCTAGTTGATTAATAGATGAGATAAGATGCCGTCTTACACAAGACTGTTTAAAATATGATAAATGAATATTATTATCTATTAACTGCCTCGTTAGCCTAGTGGTTTTAAGCGCAACTGCTAAGCTAGATGTCTTGGTTTCGATTCTCAGGTCAGGCAAAGTGTTATTGGGTTTTTCTATGGCTGTCTCAGTAGCAGCTCGGAGTTAGGATTTGTGGCCAGTTAATGGCAATAGACTCGCCCCCTTTTACACGGCACTTAAAAACATACCGGCGGACTGTGGGTGTACAATTGTACATTGGTTACATCTCTGAATAACCATTCGGGAAGTACAGGCGTATTATACATGATATACATATTATTATATTACAGATCGACAATATTCCGACTTCTGCACCAATAGTACACCAAGATAATAAAAATAAATAAAAGCAAGACAGGTTCGCCCCAGCGGTTACAAAGGGACCTCGGGGGTTGTAAAAAATAACGGAGCACGACATACAGGGTATCCTGATGGGGCGAAAACGTATCGAGAGGTAGATAAAAGGTTTCCTTCTGATTAGGGAAAGGAAAGGCGAAAAGTATACCTTGCTGTTATTGTAAAAAAAAAATCGTATCAGCCTGCTTTTGTCCCACTGAAAGTCGAAGGCCTCTTTTCATACAGGCATGAGCATTGGTCATCACGCTTGCTTAAGACGCATTGGCGATTTCAGACTTACTTTTCGGTGTTTTCCTTAACTAATGTCAGTCCAAGGTAAACTTAGGTAGTACATATGTGGGTTGAAAAAGACACATTGTTACTATTCCAGTATCGAATCTATAAGCTAAGAGGCGGGCTTCTTGACCATTGGGCCAATCTCTTTTTAATACAAACATAACAGGCACACATGAGATATTTCAGCTTTCTTTCTAGGATGGCAAAGCATCTGCTAGGCCTCTGCAGATGTCTATAGGCAGCGGTGGCCACTTAACATAAGGTGGGGCCAATGAGGTAAAAATATCGTTAAATATAATCGGATGGAATGAAAATGCATACAAGGAATGAATTAAAATACTACTTCAGGAGTGAATTAGCAATATTAACGCAAATATTTTTCAAGTAATCATTGATGGGCTATGAATTTGGGCTCAGACAGGAATTCAAATTCATAGGATAGGAATGCCTAAAGGAAATTAAATTCAATTTGGGCATCTCAATGCTCTGTGGCAGGTTTACCATTCCTCTCTGAAATTGGGATGGTATTTATGGACCCTAAATTAAAAAAAAAAGTAAAAAAAAAAACAAAAAGACAAAATAAAAAAAAAGACAAGATAAGATAAGTAAATAATAGACTAACTTTTTAATAACTAGTAATCTTGAATGAAGTCATTAATATGAATAGCTTTTTTTATCAGACCAACTTAGAAATATGAAAAAGAAACTAAAAATGCACTACGACAAGATTTAAATGTATATTTAGAATAGCTGATTTCTTTTTACATATTTCAAGATTCGTCCCATTGTAAAAAAAACGGTACCTATTCATAAGTATGTACTTTTACTTATATGCTCATATATTAACCGACATTAATCTTACTATCAGGTAAACAACACAAATATTATTATATCCTTCCTAAACACAACGGCAGAGCTATGAGAAATGGTCCAGCCAAGATAGAATTATTATTATCTGCCCCAAAAACATATCATCGCTAATGACTGCCAACGAAATGAATCTTCATTAACATCTGAATAACGAGACTTAATGGAACTCATTGATTAATGCTCTCATTCAATTATTACCCCAATATTCAGCCTTTGATGCGAACCATCGCCCAGCTTCGATATATCAGAAATGTTTACTGGAATATGTAAAATAATTTTTGTTTTAACGTTGCTCCTCAATAAAAAAATCTACGGTATTTTCTGAATATTGAAAACTATATTTGCCTTGCGGTGTCACTCGCGTTCTGTTACTGTTCCGCCCCCGTTCGCCGTAGCGTTATGTTCTTTATGTAATACCTTCCTCTTGAATTACTCTATTTGCGACTTAAAAGAGGATGTAGTGACAAAGGTTCAAAAGGGTATGCTTAGATGGTTCGGTCATATTGAGAGGATGAGTGAAAGGCGACTAACAAAAGGTATTTATGTGGCAGATGTGAGTGGCAACCCCGGTAGGGGATGCCCTAGAAAGACCTACCCTGACCTTATTGGTGAGGTTCTTCAGAAAGGTCGGGTGTGCAGTACTCGTAACCGGCGTGTTTGTATGACCAGATGTATGAACGTGAACGAGGCGAAAGTAGTATGTAAGGATCGTAGCAGGTGGCGTTCTGTGGTTTCTGCCTACTCCCATGGGAAAAAGGCGTGAGTTTATGTATGTATGTATGAATTACTCTATCTATTGATAAAAACCGCACTAAAATCCGTTTCGTAGTTTAATAGATCTAAGCGTACAGAGGGACAGACGGTAGAAAACGACTTTGTTTTAAACCATGTAGAGATAATTTTTTTATGTTGCTCCGCACAACCGCAAACTAGGATATTCTCCTGTATCGTGGTAGCGTTTACAAAACAAATAAAGTCACATGCACATACAATGAGTCCCAAAACAAGTACCTGTAGGCTATACAAATTATTTGTTCCGTACGGGAAACGAACTCAAGACACGCAACGCAGCAGCCAATCGCTGTCAGCAACCGTCCCATAAAGACAAGATATGCCATTTCTATAAAGATACTAAGTTATACCATCCCTCGAGTTACTAAAGAAGAATCTTCGTAATTATAAACAGTTAAAATCTAGTCATAACCTCGTCTCAGCAGCATTTTTGACAGATACAGATTGCAGAGATTAGATCGTTTCTAAAAGTTAATAGAATGGGGTAGTTGACACCACCATCAATTGACATACTTTTTATGTACTGTCAAAACGCGATTCTCCCATAGAATTTGTATGGCAATAGCACGCTATGACGTCACTTATCGGCCTATTCAAGTCACTATTTATTGATTTTAAAATAAGTAAAAATCCAATTTTGCAATAAATTGAAAATTCGAAATTATTGGATGGTGGTGTCAACCACCCAATTGGTCTCCTTGATTGGTGATATTTAATCCAACAGTCCAGTAACCAATCAGAGCAGCTAACGCGCGCTTGTAAATAAAATTTGTCACATCAATATTTCTCAAACAAAAAATCATTAAAAGCAACATAAGAATCGCCTTTGCTAAAAGTATTGCTCTCTGCCATGGCCCTTAGTACCTAATGGTAGTCTTTGCAATCACCGTTATTTCAAACTGTTCGCTATGCTATGAAGAAGCTCCCAGATGTTGATAATGGATTATGATGTAAGAATATTCTTCGCTACAAGGACTAAAGTTAATTAGTATTAGTTAATTATTATTGAAATACTTTTTTTTTAATTCGTGGTGGGTAAGCTCTTGACTCTGGTCAAAAGTGACAGACAAAGTCTACGATGGAGTGAGCTTATCCAGAAGAAGCCTCTTCACTCTAACTTTGTAGAGATTAGGGTTGAATGCGTTCAAATACAGACGCAGGTTATCTATACAGGAAAATTTTTTAACCAGTGCGTAAATTTTGCCATAATAAACTTCAACACGTTTTATTAAACACGTATATTTTATTTTGATATGTCTTAGTACTAAAAAAAAAAGTTATCGCTTACGAGACATGTTTACTTAAAAACCATATTTCATTGTCACTCGGCGCTAGCGCATTCCCCACCCCCTCACCCCAGCCATGCGCCCGGGCGGCGGCGGCGGCCGCGAGTTTTCATTGATAGTATGGCGAATAGATTATGTCCTGGATGTTTTGCTTATTTCAAACTCGGATAAGGATGAAATTTTTTTTTTTTTTTTTTATCTAAACACGGAAATGTGTTCTATTACTGACACTGAACTACCAAAAAAAATTTACGCACTGGTTAAAAACTTATCCTGTATAGATGTTATATCTACAGCATTGGTTTCCAAAAAACGGAGCTAATATTGGGTGGGCCCTGAACAATCCTTCAGTCATATAGTTATACACCTTTTACCATGAAAACCGAGAGGTGAGTCGCAAATGGACTTTTTATTTGGTGACTCACAGTTCAGTTTTAATTTCAGTAACCACTGATCTACACTCATACCGTAAAGTTCTTATTATGAAATCAAAAATAGTGTCATAATGACATACTTGATTGCACGTGCTAACGCGTAACTGTAATGTATACTAATGGGCTGATTGATGGCTGATGAGCTCCCGAATGAACTATTAAGATGTTCTGAGATGGCACTCTCTGAATCTATGCAGAAGTACAAGTAAGTAGATAGGTGGTGTGAATATCAAGTACATAATTATGGAAATATATGAGTGTCATATTTTTTGATAACAGCATTATTTATTTACAACAAATAAACGAATTACAGTATATCAATTTGACAACGTAGTAGCACAAATTCAAATAAAAACTTACCTTTTTTTATATTTTTGATAAAATTATTTAATTTATTGAGCAATTGATACACGCGTTTTATGACCCTTGTTTCAACAGTTTCTCATTATAAATCTGCCAAAATAATGTATAAAAACAGCTACGTGATTTTTCTCAACGAAGGGAAAATCTAGTATGTTATTTGATGAACAGTTCTGAAAGCATCATTTGTCATAATATTTGTGATAAATGCACTTGTTAGATAGATTAGTGATCGCAGTGACGTTATTAGGTCACGTTTGATTAATGCTGTTCTACTTGAATGTAGTTTGAGTATATTTATTGAACTTGCATTTAGATGCAAATTGTACACATTATACACGACTGTGAATGTGCTAGTAAATATTTCAATATTAGCTTGAACAGCCAATCAAGCTATCTATACTAATATTATAAAGAGGTAAAGTTTGTAGGTAATGTCTGGAAGTACATGTCCGATTACAAAAACAAATTCACTGATAGAATACTACACTATGGCCGAGTGTCATAGGTTATGTTTTATGGTACCTGTACTTGACTTCCACGCGGACAAAATCGCCTGCAGAACTAAAATGAAAAGGCAATAGTATTCATTTCTCAACAGATTTTTCTGCCAGTTTGTATTTTTATTGTGACGTAACTGAAGCGTGTTTTTGTTTGTTTGTTAAAACGCTTATCTCGAGAATCACCATTCGAATTGAAGAAATTATTTTTATATAATAATAATGATAGCCATTTGAAGAATAGTATAGGCTAGAAGCATCACGCTACGACACACGGGATCGGACCATTAACCAGAGACATAATTAAACACGTGTGAAACCGCGGGATACAGCTAGTGTGAAATAATTGATAGCATCAAATAAAGTAAGCACACTACAGCATTATATAAAGTAGTTGCTTTGCAGCCTCTTTACCAAATAGCCTGCTCGACCGTATGCACGTTTGTGAGTGTTGTTTCATTTGCAACATGCAATTAGCAATGTTGTTTCCCAATACTAATTGAGTGCTACACCTCTAACAATGAATGATACTATGCTCGTTTGTGTTTGCTCGTTTGTTTCATTCGCTATCTAATTTCCAAACATGCTGATTAGCTCGTTATTGGCGACTGTATAAGACTGTCACTGAAAGTTTGTTTTACTTAATACTTTCGAAAGCAAAAGCTGTTGTATACAAATAAATAATATTAAAGTGTCTGGTTGTAATGTCAAAATAATGATTTTTACAAAAAAAGTATGAATTTTTTCAAGGTATAGTTAACCAAAATCCCTTGCGGACGCACTGAGGAGACCGGGAAGACTGATCTGCTTTAAGAGGGAGGTGGGCTGGTTGGAATAACCCCCACCACGGCTCACGCACAATGGTCTATTGTAGGACTGAGTGCGGAAACCAAACCCCCTAACATAGAACAGTTAAAAGAAAAAAATCTGTCTGTTCGTTTAAGCTAATCTCCAAAACGGCTGGACCTATTTTGACGAGATCACTGATAGATAGCAGATATTATAATGAGCAACTTAGGTTTCCTTAAAAAAAAAAGAATTAAGGTTCCGCGCAAAACAAATAAAACCTCGTACTAACCGATATTCACACGAACGAAGTCACAGGCACAAGCTAGTCCACAAATAAATACGCCTGTGATAGAGATGGAATCCAATTAATAATACAAGGAGCGGATTTTGAACTGTTGACCTTTCATTCCTCGGAAGTCCCACGTAAAAGGAACACTAGATTGGCAGTATTTTTGGCTCCCACGTACGTTTGGAAAGGTTATTTTATTTTCTCGGAACTATTCTTGCCTACAGACAAAATTGTTACGTTGCACGCGTCCAACGTGCGTTTCTTGATGGGGTAAGCAGGGGGTGTGGATGTTCCTGCAACTTATCTTTGGTAGGTAGATGTGGTTTAAAATCCCATATCATAAGATCTTTTGCCATCTACTGGGGCTAAACTTAGATCCGAGCAGATGATAAAAAAAAAAAGGTAAAACGCTGCAATCTCATTGCACTTTTGACGCATGGAGATGAAGCCGAATACTCCGTGTTCCATGTACCAAACCAACAAAGCAATATTAAAACGCCATATCAGCCTACTATTTATTTAAATTTTATACAACAAAAAGTACAAAGGCGGGCTTAATGCCTTAGGCATTATCTACCAGTCAACCAAAGGTGGGGAAGAGATAACACGGCAGGTGCAAATTACCGTACAAGATTAAAACAACATTTGATACTTAAAACACAAAAAAGAAGAAGTCGATGCATTTATACAGATAAACTAATTGTAAACAAGTACAAAACAACTAAAATTATCCAAACGAAAATACATACATACATAAAACAGATCTACACACTATTTTTCCTCTTCTCATAAAGAGAAGGATAGCATTGATCACAACGCTATATTAATTATAAGTCCCGGTTTCCTCCCGATGTCATTGATGTCCAAGATAAACTTAGAAAGTCATATTGGTACATGCCCGGCATGAAATCAACTGGACCACCACGAAGCAGTTTAAAGGGAAAAAAGCCTTTTTTAGAACTAGCACAGGAAATTACAAAACATAAAAATAACCCTTTTTGGCGTATAATCTTCAATGCCCAACCAATACCATCCAAAACTTTTTAAGACTATTTGAGAGCATTAGTATTTGGTGCACATTCAAACCCGGTCGTAACGACAAATGTTCAGCACTTACAGCATTTTCACGATAATCCTGTAAATCATGCAACGTGACAGGGTTGCTACCTGCCATTTTCCGAACATAATTCCGGCAAGAATTTTTATGGTCTCACGCGTCCGCCATGATGTTTTTAACTGCTACAGGGGTATTCTGTAAAATTCTCCCTTGGTGATTCTGGTGGAGTGAGTTTGAGGCGAGTTGCTAATCCCTAGCATCAGGAGTATTATTCTGTAAAAATCGCCTTCAGTTTTAGACGAAGTGCGCGTGAAGTAATCTGTAGTACGATTCTCTAAAATGCAAACTCGAAAACGAGTCTCACTAAAGTGATCGAGTGAACTTGTCATTGGTTTATATTCGTTCGCCGTGGTGACGTCACCACGGCGAACGAATACTAAGCCAATGACAAGTTGGTTCGTTATCGAAGTGAGACTCGTTTTCGAGCTTGCATTTTAGAGAATCGCACAGCTGTTATCAAAAATTATGTCACAGATTGGTCAATCTTTTGCCAATCCTTGGTCACCTAAATGATAGGGTTAGGTAAAAAACTTTTTTACAAAAAAAGACAACCGCCTTCAAAAACTAAAAAGAGAAAAATAACTTTAGCTTTGGAAGTCGGCGGCAATACAAAACAACAAACAGAAGCAAAGCCGCCGACTTCCAAAGCTAAAGTTATTTTTCTCTTTTTAGTTTTTGAAGGCGGTTGTCTTTTTTTGTAAAAAAGTTTTTATTTCTCGCTTTTTAGTATCAATTTTTTTATACAAATCCATGAAGGAACTGTCATGTCATGTAAATTAACATGACACCGCTAAAAAAAGTCATAAGAAAGCAGAATACGCGATTTCGTTTACTTAGATGAGAAATTTTCAAATATTACTGTAAGTATACATCTGAGTAACTCTTTCGAGTGTACAGGCGCGATGTTATGTTGTGCAATTGCGTAAACAATGCATATTTATGCGATAGCAGCAATCGCGGTTGATTTGCTGAAATTTTTTGAAGAGTTCCGTTGTCTGTCTCCGTAATCCATCATCAGATCTATATGAAATTTATATGGAACCATTTGGGAAGTTTACCCTTTCCAACAAAAAAAGAATAATCTAAATCGGTTCATAAACGACGAAGTTATCCGCGAACAAACATAATATAATAAAAAGTCCCTATCTCAAAAACTACTACCGTTAAGGAGTACTGTAGCATCATCATCAGGACAGCAGCATCAGATGTTGACACCATGAAGCATATACCTGAGTAAGACATGATTACGTAACAAAAACACCATACGAGCATACAATTTTCGTTGGTTGCCCTCGATTTCTCCTGGATTCCATCATCAGATCCTGGACTGATGAAAATGGGACCACCTCGGAAGTGAACTCTAACCAACAAAAAAAAAATTTTTCAAATCCGTCATTAATTGACGAAAATATCGGTGAACATACATAAAAAAAAAAAAAAAAAAAAAAAAAAAAAAATATTATACATACAGACGAATTGAGAACCTCCTCCTTTTTTGAAGTCGGTTAAAAATGAGGTTAGCATGTGTCCACTTTACCTTCTTTCAACGAGCAAACGTAGTACAGGATAAGAAAAATATAAACATTTGAATAATAATTATGTACCAATGTGTTAACATTTGCGAGTCTATATTTTGTGTAAACTGTACAAGTAATAAAAATATTATGAATGCATATTTTGTATACTTAATTTCTAAGCAAATAAAGATACTAATATATTATAATCCGTATTCAAATCCAACAAAAAAAAAATATAGACGGGAAAACAGCTCACTTCAATTTCACCGAAATTCACCGAGATAGAATTTTCAGAATAAGACCAACTACGTGCAGGTACTTAAAATCTTAATCTACACACGCAACAACACATTAGTAGTGCTAAAAGCTTTTGCAGATATACCGGTATTCTTGCGTCAGCTAAAATATATGGTGCATCCGCTCTACACTATGAACGCGCAAATATTTAGAGAGGAATTTGTATTCTATGTAGAGCGGAATAAAGGCTAATGGCAATGGTGACTGACTTTATGTAGATGTTAACAAAATACTGGATTTGCAAGCTAATGGTCTTGGTATAATAGCACTGCGCTGAGAATGCAACGGCGCGGTTTGTACCAGTTTGATAACCCAGTCATTTAACACTCAGCACGCCGCTCGCAAGCCCTCGCCTTTTTTATCTTGCCAGTATAAAACATATATTTTACTGTACACGATACACGGCAACTGCATGATCCAAATCTAAAAATCTCGACTGTTTAGCTCCCAGCACAATGCTCGCAAGCCTGCACTTTTTTCAACTAGTCATTACAAAAAATATTTTACTGCACAAATTGAACTCAGTAATGAGTGTAGATATAGAACATCTAAGTGTTATTACATAACAAAGATATATACATGGACACATAAACACATTACCCTTTTGCGTCGCATAGTCGGGTAAAGAACAAATAGGTTGTTAGTCTACATTTCACAAAATGTTCAATTTTCTACCCTAAAGCCAATCACTGACTTGATTACTTCTGTCTAATGAGCAAATTAATATTGTACCTAATTCAATTATTTCCAGAACGTTCAAAATCCTTTGATCACGACCCCCGAGGCGATCTCTGATTTTGAACTCGAAAATTCGTCATGTCTCTAAAATTATTCAGAATTCACCCTCCAGTCATTTTCGTTACGCCTAGAAAAACTGTTCAGAGCTCAATTTATGATGGATGAAGAGATTTCTTTACACAATCCAGTGTAAGTTGGCCTGAAGCATTTTAAAGCGAAACCATCTTTTTTATACTGAAAAAGAATTTGGCGCGTGATTTTAAAGGAAAAAAATATTCAGTTTATCTATTTCAGTATTTTAAAGTGTAATGATGTATGTACTTCTTGTTCATACAACGTAGCAATGCCGATTCATGAAGAAGAGTCGTGTAAGTTGTTTAGTAGTAGTTTTTAGACTACAAAAACTACTACTACTAGTAATAGACCTCCTTGTAAGGGAGCTCGTCCGGAGAAGTACTATAACATTCCTATTTCTGCCGCAGAGCAGCGTTGCTATGTTCAAGTTTAAAGAGTGCCGGTAAAATTACAGGCACATGAGACATTTCAACTTTGTCTCTGGAATGGCAACGCATGGCCTCTGCTATTGCAATTTCCTATAGGAAGAGGTGACCACTTAACATCAGGTGGGCCGAGGGCTTGTTTGCTATCCAAATTTAAATGAAAATAGTATTCGCTATATAACATCACGCTACCACACATAGGAACGGAGCAATAACCAAAGCCGTAACTGAACGGTCACAAAAAAACCCAGACGAAAAAAGTCAAAAACAGAAGCTACTAAGTAAATAAATAAATCTCTAAATCTATCAACCAGACTATGTATAAAACCAATTAATTCCAACATCATCATCTGCTTAATCATCTTCGAAATTAGAACAAAAAAGCCTTAATTTTCCTTCGAAACTTAGTGGCAACATTATCGCGACGAAATCTTTGAGCTAGTCCGTCCAACTTACTGAAAGGGGACCAAAGTTTGTTTTCTCGTTAAACACTGAACGGTAATCGATATCTGTAACACTTGCCCAAACATGTCGTGGTGGACGGTTTAGACGCTCACGTATTTAATGTTTGTATTGTTGAACTTTGAAATCCCTGGGATCATACATACCATCACGCCTGTATTCCCCGAAGGGTTAGGCAGAGGTGTATTAATATACACCCACTGTAGTGTTTGTGTATCTATGCAAAGAGGTACTAGGGCATTTTCATTTTAAATGGCGCAGGCTGTTTTTCGGTTGTCCCATGACTAAAATATGATGAAAAAAATATTTGCAAACAATTTTTTTAAGAAAAATCTATTGTACCCTGTAGGTATTTTTATAAATATGTGGATTTAATTTATTAGTTCCTTATAGAGCACGTATTTAATTTTATTTAAATTAATAATGTTGCGGAATCGTGTAAAATCATGATGTCCCCATGTCAGTTTGCATCATTGCATTCAATTTTTTCGTTATTTTTTGTACGACAGCTAACGTAGCGACACTTTCATTGTATTGTTAGATAGTTAATTTATCCTTTAAACTAAGCATTTCATCTCAGTTAGTGAAGAAAATATATAATAGTTTAATAAAAAGCTTGTCCCACGAATTCGCGACTACCGGACATGTCCGGATAGTCACGCGGTTTTTACTATGAAATACACACATTTATCATCAAAATTCGGTTTTAACGGTAACTCTGGGTACAAATTTCAAAGTATGAAATGTTATTTTGAAGTTAGTCGCACTAGGTGTCCAGCTAGTGCAGTAAGTTTTGCAGCACAATAAATGGTTAAAAAAGAACTGTTGTAGTTAGTAACGTTTTTTTCATGAATATAAAGTTTGTCATTTTTTCTTTTTTAGGTATACATAACTTATACACTGCTGAAAGCATAAAAGTACAATTTTACAGCTTTCTGATAATATTGTTTAAGTATTTAAATTTAGTTTAAAAAACGATCTATATCCGTCACGTCCTGTTAGTAACTAGTTGTAGTGAACTATACACTACAACTAGTTACTAACAGGACGTGAGTGTAGTAGTTTTTGAAGCCTATTTATTTTAACCTGCGCCATTTAAAATGAAAATGCCCACTAACGCTGTCTCACTCACACAAGTAGTGGTGGGGCGGGATCGGCCGCCAGTCTTGCGATGAGCGCCGGCGCAACCGGACGTGTTAGGATAGCTACTTGGTGAGTCAGTGAGTCAGTGTACGACTACATACCCCAAACCAGGTTAAGGTCGAAGCACTACACCCACAGTTCGCCGGTATATTTTTAGGTCCCATGTAATAGGGGGCGAGCCTATTGCCATTAACCGGTCACAAATCCAAACTCCGAACTGCTACTGAGAAATTCATACCTTGGGATCATGTAATTTTGAAACTTGTTTCGTCAGTAGAAGGCTTAGTTTTGACTGATTTTGCGGGATGAAAGGGATCATCGTGACCAAATCTTTTACCATGGATTTGGTACATGATCTTGGATAAACAGCGTTAATTGTGAATTGGCAAACCAATCAATCTGCTTAGCCTTTTCCCAACTATGTTGAGGACGGCTTCTAGTCTAACTAGATGCAGCTGAATACCAGTATTTTACATGGAGCGACTGCCTACCTAACCTCCACAACCTAGTTACTGGGCAATTCGATAGCTCTTGGTTAGACTGATTGTCAGACTTCAGGGCTTCTGACTATCCGTCACGACTGTCAAAGATCTACGAATGACAGCCGGGACCAAAGACTTTACGTGCTTTCTGGGGCATTATTAATTACTATTATTATAACCGAATTGAAAAGTAAACGATGACAAAGGCAGTGTAGGAAAAATAGGGTCATTCAAGATATCAACCTTTTTCCGGTCCTACTTCCGGTTCCGTTTGACGTACGCAAAGGGCACAAACGCAACCCTATTCCTCGTCTGTCTGTCCGTCCGTCACAAAGCGTTTCTTTTGAACCGTAAAGGGTAGATACATGAAATATATATACAGATTATGTATTACTATGGCCGCTTAGCTGACTTATAATTTCAAAAAAGAACAAAGAGAAAAATTATCGTTACAATTTTTTTTATGTAGTATTAATATTGTAGGCAGCAATTCAACTTCACAAGAATATAAAAACCAAATTTAAGAGTGTCCGTAGTGTTTCTTCCTCGTTCTTCTCCATAGAAGCTTATCTACGTTTTGGAACGACCAACTAGCTTCAACTTTCAGACTGATGGATTCCATGACAGTTAAAAAGTGCCTGAAAATGGCCTATTTGAAATAAAATAACGCTTTGACTTTATCGCCTTTACAGTCCAATCCGCACTTGACTGGTTTCTAGACATCCCAAAAAAAAAACTACAAGAAAATCTGACTAGAAGATACGCAGTAATTCTTTTACTTTTAACACTTCTCCAGAGAGACGAAAAAACAAAGGCTTCCGCCGTGAGTCATTCCAAATGCCAGTTTCGTGTCCCAATGGACACGTCTGACGAAGTGAGATAGGACAAATGGACAGGCTCAGTCCTGTGACGTTGTCTGATGCCGCAATAAATGGTCTAAGAGACTCATTAATTATGCCGATCGGCCGCGGGGGTGACGTTGAGTCGAGAATTTGAAGTGATTTTGGTTTTAGATAATCAGCCTCTTGGGTAGAATCACGTTTAGAAGGTGTTTTTAGACACTGGTTTTGAATTGTTTTATAGCCTACTTAGTCTAGCTTTATTTGTTTTTCGAAATTGGATCTTAAGGGCAGTAAAAAACATTAAAAATTGACACACTTTCATTCGAAACAATCAATTTCAAAAATAAATTAGAATCGTTTTTGATAGATGCTGAAATTAGAATGCGATCGGTCCTAACAATTTATTGCCAATTGAAAAATTCAATATTTTATCTTGTCTCCCGAAATCACAGGTAGAATCGTGTCACAATTTCACAGTTTCGTGCCATTTTTAAGTCATAAATGTATTTTATACTCAGTACACTGTTAATGAACAAAATGATCCTTTTTAACTTACCTAAAATTATGAAAACTATAAATAAAATTCCCTGACATTATTATGGGTGCTTCAAAATATTTTCAACGAGAACCTTCTGAGCTAAAAATAAAAATTGATCGGCTTCATTCAATTAGGTCTAAAAGGGTGCTAGAGAGGCGAGTTGATCAGGTTATGCGGGCTAAAGAGAAATTATAGACAGATTGGTGCAGGACAAGCCAAAATGAAAATAGATATTCCATCTTGGCTACAAGAAGAGAGTATTTGTCTTGTGGATACAAAAGATGAAGATGCTGCCTCACCAAGATTCGATTTTAAGCTTTACGTTCAAATAGTGCGTCACTACCAGTACTAATGTGACTAACACAACAATACACAACACAATATGTACATTGTGCAGTATGTACTATACTCGTATGTGTGCAATATGTACAATATGTACTTTTTATGTTTAACTTGGACATCTTTGACGTGAGAAAACCTGGGCTTAAGTTAGGAATAATGAATTTAAGTCTGAAATCGCAAATCGGCAAGCGTGGTGATCAAGGCCTTTTCTGTATGAGAAGAGGCTTTTGCCCTCCAGACAATAATGCGCTGGTATTATTACTTTCTCCTCACTCACAAATGTAATGTTCAAATCCGTACTAAAATATTTCAAGCGGAGGCTCCCAGTGAGAGAGCGCCTTAAGAGGCAGCAAAATAACAAAGATTAGGTAGATGAGACAGCAAAAATAAAAGGTCGGAAAGGTATATCCGAAGGTTGAATAAATATCAGCATCTAAAATAAAGTATGATTTGATTGATCAAAGTTTGATAAAAAGTGTACAAAGCTACAAGAAGAAAATGTAAAAGGAGAAGAAAGGCAATTACCTAGATTGAAGCCGAGTCAAACGTGAAACATTAACATAATATATGTATACATAGATTAAAAGCAATTTAGAACATTACAGATAATTGAATTTACAGAACATTGAACTTGCGGTGGCATTGCAAGATGACAAATAGTATTTCTTTCTTGCTCTTTGCTGGCGTTTTTGTGATTATTTTCTAACTAGGGTCACAACTCAAGTATCAGCTTTGTATTAGTAAAGAAACTTCAAGGTTTTAGGGTTTTCGTCCCGACACAGTGTCAACGAAACAATTACTATTGTCCGTCCAGCTGTCAAAGGTATCTTAACAATAATACGTAAAAGCTTAAGGTTTTCAGGTACTATTACTGAATAACAAATAATGAAAATAAATGAAAGTTATGAATAAAAAACATATGAAAACGGTTAAAACGACAGGATGTAGTGTTAAATATTGTACGGTGGTACGAAACTCTTCGTGTGCAATATTTCGCGTAAATTACTTACACTATCTTCAGTAATTATCACAAATCTGTATACCAACTTTCATGATTAAATTCACTGTTCATTGCGACTGATATCGTCAAAATCAACTCCGTACATTTTGACTTATTAGGTGATGTAGGTACTTTCGTATGGAACAGCAATTTCTTCTTAATAATAAATAAATAAAATAAAATTCATTTATTTCAGATTACAAGATCCATATTCATATTAAAATTATAAAATCAATATTAATAATTACTGGCAAAATTAAATAGAAATAAATCAATAAATCAATAAAAAATTATATAAAATAAAATTAACCACATTACATAGAATATTAACCACATTACATAGAATGATAATGATGAAATAATGATAGAATAATAACCGGCGAAAAACATTAACTCTAGGGCATCTAAAATCATGTACTGGAATGCATGGTAAAAGTTTTCATTACAATGTCCCTTCCACCCGTTATATTTGCATTCTCTATTGAATCTCATTTGCTTCTATTACAAATTCCACTCCCAAGCCCCCACATGTGTTGAGTAGGCCCGGAATTAATCCACCCAATTTACCTAAAACATTTTAAGCAATTTTTTTTCACGTTACAACAAAACAATCGCGAATCACCTGCGCAAAAATCTAACCTCTATATTTTTCGCCAAATTAAATGCCACAGAAGCGAGAAATTCTCAAACTGAAATAGACTTAAACGTCACAGGATTATAATCCAGTTTCGCCTGATCCCAATTAGAGGGATAAACTCCGAGTCTTTTAGAAATTTTCGCCTGAAAAATCCAATTGCCTTCTGCTGTAGCTGTTTGTAGGAAATTACAGTTTTTCGACAACATTCTGTGAGCAAAATGGGTATATATCTATGTTTTTTTGCGCCCTTTGAATGTTTCCTGGCGTATGTTCGCTATCTGGGAAAGTTTTGTGCTAATGCTTTCGAGTTTTCTGTTGTATTTTTATGAGGAACATTTATGGCCGTTTAGGACATACTTACTGGACAAAGTTTACTCGTGTCGACTACATTTAGAGGCTTAGAGTAACTTTAAGACTGTTGTTGGTTGACTTTATTTCTAGTTTGCTGTAAACAATGGTGTTACTTCCATCAGTAACTTGATTAGTGTCGTGGACAATCACCTTGTTGTGACAGAACATATCGATTAATTGCGATGACTTCTGCCATATCGAAGATTCTTAAGTCAAAAAGGTTTCCGTTTTCTGAAGTCATTTTATTGATTTTGGATTAATTCTAAGCAAAATATTTTGGATATACGTTGCACTGAAGGCCAATTCTACTTATCGAACTTGCAATCTTATCTCATGTAGGTAAATTAGAGGTTGACCGAAACTGATTAGGTTGTGATCGTTCCTAAAACTTGGTAGAATTGCCCTCCTGTTATTGCTGAGTAGAAGAAACTCCACACTTACTCTTTTAAAATTAATGTTGTACAATATTTGTTTGTACAATCATACAGGATCACACAAAACATGAATGCGATGTTGCAGAAACTGCTATATCATAATACATAAAGGGTATTTATTAATAAACCTGAAGTAAAGTTACACCAGTATTAACTTCGATTTAGCAATACATTTTTCGGGGGTTAAGTTTAGTGTAACTTTACTCCGAGTTTATTAATAAGGGGGAAAGAGTAAAAAAAAAATACCGTTAAATTACGACATAGTATTCATGTGTTTGCAAATTTTGGAGCTGAAGATATTACCGATGGAAATTCTTCATTACCTGAAAAAAGGGAAAGGAAGGAAGGTTCCCCATAGGGAGTCATTGCACGGCCTGAGGGAAAACTCCCATAATCACCGGTCGTAATAGCAGTTTATTGTCTTAACAGACAGGAAAATCCGTAATGGAAAGCTGTGTCTTCCTGAGGGATTGCAGACTGAGTCACATTTACGACTCCAGTGGCTAGGAAAGAGCTATCATGTCCCTTAGCTAGCAACTAGTGTTGATACTCATCAATATCCATTACGTGCTTGGGTTGTAAAGTACACCAGTCTTATAAATAAATAAAGCAATGGATACAATTGCCTTAAATGAAAGATATTGTTAATTGCCAGAAAGGTATATATTTATAGTGACTTGTAAATGTAAGTCTAAGTATTATTGCACTGTTGGAATTTCAATCCACGGCTCAGCACTGAAAGTTGATAATACAACAATAACATTATTTTGGCATTACATTTAGGTGTTGCCTAGAGCTAGTCGAAACAGGTATACGGTGGTGTTAGGTGTCTATAACTATCACTGACACAGTATTCATAAGGGGTGTTGGTCCAAAACACAACACATAGTTTTTATAACTAAATAACATTGCGCAAAAGTTACTTCTAGGAAGCGACTTTCATTTTGTTCACATACCAACACGCCTGTATTCCCCGAAAATTTTGGCAGAGGTGTACCAAAGTACCCCCACCGTTTGTCGCTATGTTTAGGTCCCATGAAACAGGGCCATAAACCTGGCACAAATCCTATCTCCAAGCTGCTACCGAGAATTTCATAGAAAAAGCCAGTAACACTTTGCTCGACCTGGGAATCGCACCCAAGACCTCTAAATAGCAGTTGCGCTTAGAACCACTAGGCTAACGAGGCAGTTGTATAATGTATAATTATTATATTAATTGTATAATGTTAAAACAACATTTGCTTACCGAATACTCCGTCATAGATTACAATTCACAATGTTGTTATATGAGCGAAGATGTTAACATTATAGTTTGTAAACTACTGGTGTGTCAGTACCTACTTATTGAGATTTACATGCTTCCTAGTAGCAGGAATCGTTTGCATAATAATACCAGCCTATTTTGTCTCACCTTAGGGCAAAAGCGTCTTCTCATACTAAGAAGGCACAAGCATTGATCATTACGCTTGCTCAAGGTGGATCGGCAATTCCAGGTTTCCTCACGATATTTTTCTTTGTATCATTGGATGGCAAAAAGGTCCAGGTCGAGCAAAAAGTGTTATTGGGTTTTTCTATGAAATTCTTAGTAGCAGCTCGGAGTTTGGATTCGTGCCCGGTTAATGGCAATAGGCTCGCCCCCTTTTACATGGGACCTAAATATACCGGCGAACTGTGGGTGTACATTGGTACACCTCTGCCTAACCCTTCGGGGAATACAAGCGTGATGGTATCATTGGATGGCAAACAAGCCGACGACACACCTTATGTTAAATGGTCACCGCTACCTATAGACATCTGCAATATCAGAGGCCTTGCAAATGCGTTGCCTTCCCAGAGACGAAGTTGAAATGTCTCGTGTGCTTTTACTTACACCGGAACCCACATCCTTCAAACCGGAACACAACAACGCTGCTTTGCGGCAGAAATAGGTACGGTGGTAGTACAGCTCTAATGAGCTCCTTCACAAAGAGCTCTACTACTACTATTGTACTCAATACTCAATATTTTATTGCTTTTCCATATGCATTCTTAGGTGGTAAATATATGTATACCTAATTGAGATCATTCTGGACCCTGTAGGGCACAGCAACATTGTTTTCCTTTAACAATGTCATTGTCAATGTCCAAGATAAAAATTTGAAAATACATATGAATTAGAAAGTCTTATTGGTACTTGCCCGGTTTCGAACCCACAACCTCATGCATGAGAGAAGGGTATTACTTTCTCGAAAGATTTATACCTATCTTCTATTCTTTGATACAAGATTAACATCTATCCATATTGGTACGCAAACAATTTTTCTTACCACTTTGTTGCGATCGTGTAACTATTTTTAATATTGTCACAAGACACGATAGACTATGGCAATATGACTATGGTATGACTATATGTATTTTTCTACTAGTTTAAACAAAACCCGATTTCAATTTGGATTAACTTAAAAGTAAGTTTAAATAAAGATTAAAGCAAATGAAACTCGTTTCGCAAGGAAAGAAAAAATAAACACCATTTATTTACGAGAAAGTGATGCATATAACATAAAAATCCCAATTGGTCTTAAATCTAAACCAAATAAATTAAATAAAAATTTATAAGTAGTCAGGTTGACATTTGAAATTTTCACTGCTAATGTACCTATATTAGTTAGCCGCTGTAACAACAAATAATAAAAAATAAACAAAGTTAAAAACTAACAGAGATCCATATACAAGACAGTGGTTATATTTCAGAGTTTTATTGCTCGATCTTAAAATATTAAGACAATATTACGTGGTACGAACGAACGCCTTCATGTGCGAGTTGCGACTTGAACTTGGCCGCTTTTTGCTCTACTGCAAAATTTCTTTCAAGCCCTTGCTACTGCTAGATATTTATTCATCATACCCATTTAACCCTTTTAGTTCTTTTAAAATGCCAAAGAATCCCCATTTTAAATATTGTCCCTTTCATTACGCGCTAGATGGAATGGATATCATCCAAAAACATCCAATAACAAAGGCTTCGGCATCCCATCCATATTTTTGTGAAGTCTAGGTTATAAATCAAAGTGATTGTATCTGGGTCTCGTAGTGGCTCTTTTGTGCACACTAATGGAATATCGAAACCCAAAATTTAGGCCAACTGTGTTTGACAGACGGCTCCTCGTTAGGGTCGCTGGGCACTGAAATGTAACATGGATTATTGTGTTTACTAGCTGTTGCCCGCGACTTCGTTCGCGTTCAGTATTTTTAAGTTAATAGTGTTCATACTGTTTCTGTCTAACCCCTATGTGACATAGCGTGATGAATTGTACCTAAGATTACAGCTCAGGTTACTGCCAACACAATGCCAAAAGTTTTGTTCAAATCGGTGCAGGAATTAAAAAGTTATGCGCGTACATACAAACAAACAAACAAATAAATAAACAAACAAACAGACAAAAATTCTAAAAACCATTTTTTTGGGTTCAGTATAATGTATTTAATATGTGAGAATTACTCTATAAAAAAAATATTGAATGTACAGAATTGGCCTCGTTACGATTTTATTATAATTATGTATAGATATTTTATGGGTTCAGTATAATGTATTTAACATGTGAGAATTACTCTTTATAAAAAATACTAGCTTCTGCCCGCGACTTCGTCCGCGTCACAGTCGATGTGTTATCCTACGGGTACCGTACATTTTCCCGGGATAAAAAGTAGCCTATGTGTTATTCCAGACTATAATCTATCTTTGTGCCAAATTTCATCCAGATCCATTCAGCCGTTTAAGCGTGAAAGAGTAACAAACATCCATCCATACATACAAACTTTCGCCTTTATAATAGTAGTAGGATTTATTCATATGTTTATTTCTTGTGTTACATTGAAAAAACGTTAAGCCTTAGAACACGAGATATGTTTTAAATTTTGTAGCTAGATAAAAATTAAGAAAACGACCAATTTATGTATTATAATATGAGTGGATTACATTACAAAGATTATGCGCGAAATGGTGTTTTTAGTTCTGCTATAACAAGTCTACCTACACTCTTTTAGTAATTTATTTTACGAGGACAAACTAATTTAATATGTGAAATGTTTTACATTACTATCCATCAATATCAGTACATCCAAAACTCGTGCTTAGAATAGATTAAAAATTGTTCAGCATCCAATTTCCAGAATTAATTTTGAAAAACTTGAGAAAAAGTGAAGTGAATTTTAGCAAATCTAAACCTAATCATGCATAATTTTCCCTATTTATTTGCCATACAAAATTATTCTGTACACTAACAACTTTCAACTCATAACCAAGAGATAGATAGAACTTCCACTAAAAGTGATGCATTTTTTTTTAAGATTGGAAGTCATCTAAATCCTTTTCCGCCCTAGGCGGGGCGGGAGAGAGTGTCAGACTTTTACTGACATCCCTAAAACCCATCCATGTTCCTTCTTGTACCCTTTGCGTTCCGGGGGCGCGGTATCTCTTTCGAACAACCCGCAGCCCCAGCAGGCATCGGCCCTTAGTGGCCCCTCCGAATATTTGCTGACATCTCTTTGAGGCACATAATACGAACTATCTACCGCCACAGTGTTCACGAACCTTTCAAATCATTCGAAGTTGGCTGAATTTGAAATATCGAGCTGAATTAATAACTGTATGGAGTGGCAGCCAGTATTGTTCATTTGTCACTATTGTTTTTAGTTGCTGAGTAAATTATGGCACTGTGGTTCTGTGTGGTGAGATGAGATTGGGGTTTTTGTGTGATATTAGACAGAGGATTTTATAGGGTTAAGTACTGTGTTTTTCGCACAGCAACATCGTTCGCGTGGTTTTTTAACTGTCTTTGTATACTGCTCCGCTCCCGTGTGTCATAACGTGTTGTTATATGTATAGCGTATATAATACAATACAAAACAGGGATATTGAAATTAAAACTATACATATAGCCACATTAATATTTTGACTCTAATGTATAATCTATGTAAAGTGTATCCTATCAAGGGTGGACACTGATACCTATATTACAAGATATTAAGTTAGCTTAGGTATTAGAAGCAACTCTAGCATGTTAACCTTAAAACTACCTTTCGGTCTATTATATTGTTAAGCCTGTTTCTTATGTTAAATTTGAAGGTGCAAATAAACATTTTTATTTATTTATTTTATTTTATTCCTCATGAATCTGTCTATCATATACAGATTTTTCCAAACTGACCGTTGGTTTTAGAGATTAGCGCGTTTTAACAAACACACAAAAATGAATGTCGTGATGGCCCGGTGGTTAAGTAAGGTGACCGCCTCTCATGCATGAGGTAGTTGGTTCCAATCCGGGCAAGTAACAATGTGTCTTTTTCAATTCATATGTACTTTCTAAGTTTATCTCGGATATCACTGACATCAAGTTCTTAACTGTCGTATTAGGGCGCAAACTCTGTAATAATAGTATAAGCTCTTACAAATAAATAAATAACTTAAGTTTCAATACATTACAATTATTACCAGCAAAAACCGTTGCGAAAATATAAACTTTTCCTCAGCGTGAGTTAGGCAAACCCGTATTTTTTTCCCAACCATTCATTCGGTTGTGATTCTGCGCATCTCACCATCCCTTATGGAAAACAACGGAGTCATTCCGCCACACAAAGTTAGTATTAATAATTCTGGTAGTACGTGCAATGAATATAAATCTTAAGAACATTTTGTCCAAATTGTTTTGTAAATTTTTATTGTATTTTCTTTGTAAATATACAGATACCTGAAGGGTAATTCTACTAATTAAAAACGTTAAAAATCTAGTCGCAATCTCATCTTAGCAACAATCAATATTTAAACCTACGCTAAAAATGTTAAAATAAATTATGTTAGTTAAGTTTATTTATTTATTTAAACTTTATGCACAAAAAAGTTTAAAGCCGGACTTAATGCCTTAGGCATTCTCTACCAGTCAACCAAAGGTGGTGAAGAGATAACACAGCCGGTGCAAATTACTGTATGAGAAAAATAAAATGAAATATTACACAAGTACTAACCAATTCAATTAGTCAGTTTAGTTTAAATGAGATGCATACATACTATCACGCCTGTATTCTCCGAAGAGTAAGGCAGAGGTGTTTCAATGTGCACCCACAGGTCGCGGGTATGTAATAGGAGCTGCTACTAAGAATTTCATAGAAAAACCCAATACCACTGCTCGACCTGGGAAACGAACCCAAGACCTCTAGCGTAGCCGTCGCGCTTAGGACCACCTAGGCTAACGAGGCAGCTGCATGTCAAAATCAGATCCATTTTTGGCCGATTAAGACTAAGATTTGAATGCGAATGTTCTAGAATTGCCTTCAGATATGATTTAGAGCAAGAAAAATCGCAATGATGGAAACCACATGTAACTTTCGGCTTTATTTACACGTTTATTTATTCGGCTGATCTTTAAATTAGAGATAACTTATATTATATTCCCTGCTGTTTTACATGAGAGACGGAATAGGTGTACAACCGAATAATAAACGTTAATCTGATGACCCAAATGCGAAGCAGTGTAGTATCCGTTTTCCACGCTCAAGGTCGCATATTCAATTTCCGCATTGAAACGAAATCTTACAGAAAAATACGATGAATTTGTACCTTTGTGATTGTAGCGAGATTTTATTGCGAATCTGATTGTTAGTGCAAAACTACAATATTTTTTTTACTATCGGAATTATTGTGAATTTCTCCAATAGGAATTTCTAAGTAGCAGCCCCCGGGTAATTGGAATTTGATGGTGTGACACCCTCGTGTTTCGGAAAACATGTAAAGCCAGCTGTCATTTTTATATTTTTAACAGTCGTTACGGGTAGTCAGAACCCTGGAAGCCTGACCACCTGTCTTACGAAGGGGTATCGTGTTACCCAGTAACTGGGTTGTGGAGGTCAGATAGGCAGTAGGTCTTATTATGCACTGGTATTCAGTTGCATTCGGTTGAACTGGAAGCCGACTCTAATATAGTTGGGAAAAAGACTAGGCATATGATTTTGTCGGTGAGGAGATACCCGCTGAGGAACAGTGGGTCGAAACCTGTCGGGAGAGCGGAGCTTATGCGAATCCTACACCCCCGGTCATAGGGAAAGGTGAAACACCGCGGTGGTTTTATCCGGTAAGAGTCAAGTACCACCCCCACGACTATGGAAGTCCATGAGGATTTCCATTGCTGAACATAAAAAAATATGATTTTTGTTGGTCACTTTTCTTGAGCCAAAGGCCTACCTTGCCAGAGAATTAGCATTAAAAAAAACAAAAAAAAATGCATTGCCATCCAACGTGGCAATGCTGCCAGTCTTTTGGTCACTTTTCCCGTTGCCGGAGACGCGCAGGATTTTTTGCAAAAAATCCTGCCTTTGGCTCAAGAAAGTGACCAATTAAAATCATCTTTTTTTTATGTTGAGCAATGGAAATCCACATCCTTCTTTTTTTTGTATTAATTATGTTTTTTTTTATGTTTACTTTAGGGCTGCAAATATAAAAAAGGTAAATTGGATTATTCTCAAAATTGTACGAGAAAATCGCTTCAGAATTTTACACAAATTAAACATATTTATTTTATGCTTATGACTGAGCACACCTTTATAATATATCCTTGTCCTGCGTGCATAGAATGCGTGGCTTTAAGGCAGGTATTTTATAAAGACTTCCTCATTGCGTCTGTATAAAGTATGCAGGGTTGCCCTCAGAGGGATGGTTCCCTCATAAATTATACATTTTTACTCTCATTCACCTCGTTAGGCCATTTAAAGAGAAGCGATTTGGGTGTCTTGTTACTGAATCAGTGTAAAATACATTAGTAGGGTGATCGGTTTGCTTATTGAGACACTTTTACTGAATGATGACGGTAAAGTGGTCTTTTTCAAGTTGTCTTGGTCGGAATTGTTTACTTTTTTTTCTTTCAAGTATAATAATAATCGTTTATTTCAGACTAAGTCCATTTATGTTAGTATACACACAGCTTATTAACTAGTGTTAGCACTTAAAACTACCAGCGAAATATATTGGTAGGTACTATTTATAGCACGTCTAGCATAATTATGTGTCATACCAACTGTTTCGATTATGGTGTGCCATAGGAATACCTACATTGATTTTATAATCACCCGTATACACGTCAAGCATAACTGACTTCTAAAATTTTATTTACTACAATTAAAATGAGTTAACCCCACAATCTCTAATATAAGCCTGAAATCGCCAATCCGCCTTGAGCAAGCGTGGTGATTAATGCTCGTGCCTTCTCTGTATGAGAAGAAGCCTTTACCCTGCAGTGGGACAATAATAAACGATGATAAAATCTGAAACGCCATTTCTTTCTTTGTTTGTTTATAAACAAGTCTGCGGCAAAACAGAACGGATTCCCTCATAAATAATACATATCTACTTCGTCTGAGTAAGGCGTTTCGCATGTAAGTACACAATTTGTTTAATGTCAACTTACTTAACTTTTTGAGCTTTACTGTGACATTGTGGGTATTTGAAGTTAGCTTTACAATTATATTTAGTTTACTTAATTTTAAAATGAATGGTGGAAGACTTAATGACGTGGGAACTTTAACCGCAGATTCAGTAGATGAAACTTGTATCTATAGCGTAAAAAAGACATACCATCACGCCTGTATTCCCCGAAGGGTTAGGCAGAGTGTGTACCAATTTACACCCACAGTTCACCGGTATGTTTGGGTCCCATGCAATAGGGGGCGAGCCTATTGCCAGACTCATATTCTAACTCCGAGCTGCTACTGTGAATTTCATAGATGAAAACCTAATATTTAACAGAGTGCTCGACCTGGGAAACGAACCCTCGAACGAAGACCTCTAGCGTAGCGGTCGCGCTTAAGACAACTAGGCACTAAAGAAAATCTTCAGTAGTAGTAAAGCCTTTGTGAAGGAGCTCGTCTGGGCAAGAACAACCACCATACCAATTTCTGCCGCAAAGCAGCGTTGCTGTGTATAAAAATAATCCTATGTGTTAAGTTAGATCAATTTCTATGCGTGTGTCAGATTTTAGCTATTTGTGTTTAGCCGCTTCGTAAATCCTTGGTAAAAATAATAGTTACAATGTTCTAACGTGTACAAAGAATAGAACGGATAAACAGTCAAGAATAGAAAGCTTCAAAAAGAAAAACATCCCCAGAATTTAAAACTCCTAGACACTTGGCACATTATTGTCAGTTTAAATTGTTTAATAAGGAGTACGAAGTGCAATTGTTGGCACTTCATAACTCATGTGGTAGCTACAACCATTAATTATCATTGGAAGACTTTTACGACACTACAGATGATAAAGTGGTGTCACTACTGAACTTGGTCCTTTTAACAAAACGATACATAAACGCCCATTTGCACCAAACTCTTAACTCTGAATTAGTTGCTAACACGAGGTTAAGGTAAGGTTATTTCGGTACACCTAAAAATTTCTCACTTTTTTCATTAAATACTATATAATATTTTAAAGCTTCTTCTTCTTCTTTATCGTGTGGGCAGTAAGGTCTAATGACCCCACACACCCTAGTGTCAGAGTTTCTAAACCGCCTGAAGGGCCTCGGACATAGTTACCGATTTCAGGTGGGGTCATACTAAATCTAATAAGTTTTTTTTTAATATCTTTGGAGAACAAACAAGTTATCGACCTACCTGATGTTTAGTGGTTACCGCTACCTATAGACATATGTAATACGAGAGGCCTTGCAAATGCGTTGCCATCCCAGAGACACACTTGAAATGTCTCATGTGTCTGTAATTACAACAACACAGCAACGTTGCTTTGCGATAGAAGAAGTTATAGTGATAGTACCGTCTTCCCCAGACGAGCTCTTTCACAAAGACCTCTACTAGTATTGTTAGTTTTTCAACATTTTTCTCGTCCAAGCCTCAATATAGAAAAGAACTGTACGTCGATTCTGTAAAATTCAGATATGAACTCGCTTCTCACGTCGCTATTCACCCTCACTTCGCTTAAGGTTCAAAACGACATTGATTTTTTAGCGTCGAAGTGACGTTGGAATTACCGTATAGAATGCAACTTCTTACGTCATCTCATACTTTATCTGTTAAAATTTCCCCGTCAATTTAATTCAACTCGCTGACACACTCGCAAGAGTGGCGCTAGTGTACATTCGAATTATCAACCGAGTTTTTAGAATGCCAATCAAGAAAGTCACAGCGGATTCAGATTCGAAGTTTAGAACGAGGTCTTACAGAATCACACAGCAGAAAATAAATTCAATCTCTAATAAAAAAGAACAAAGAGTGGATTTAAAACTTTAAGCCGCTTCAGCGCTCAATAAGAAAATTGAAGCACTTATAGAATCAGCCCAGTGTTTTACTGTCGCAGCGCTTTTTATTCTTTCTACTTGAATTTTAAAGTATGTGGGTCATGTTCGAACAGTATGTGTTATGTAAAAGGTCTATGAATACGAGACACAGAAAGAAAAGTAGCTTCTGCCGACTTCGTCTGCGTAGATTTAAGGATTAAGCCAAATTCCAAAATTATTCGACGGGAACACCAATATGGAATTATAATTTTCCTATGTGTTAACTATCTATCTATATTTAACTGTATATCTAATAAGTGTGCCAAATTAAACTGCCTCGTTAACCTAGCGTGACTGCTATGCTAGAGGTCCTGGGTTTGATTCCCGGGTCAAACAAAGTATTATTGGGTTATTCTATGAAATTTTTAGAAGCAGCTCAGAGTTAGGATTTGTGCCCGGATAATAGCAATAAGCTCGCCCTATTTTGACACAACAAACAGACACTTCAATTTTATTTATTTTATGGATAAATCTGAAATCGCCAATCCGCTTTGAGTAAGGATGATGATCAAAGCTCATGCCTACTCCGGCTTTAGGCTTTAGGCTTTTGCACCTACAGTGAGATAATAATAAGCTGGTATTAATAGAATACACAGATATTCAGATAATAAAATTGCCTTCCTGGTGTTCATCCTATATTCTTGCAAATAAAGCTTTCATTCACTCATTCACTCCCTCATTCATTCATTCATTGTACATTGTTCAACGAACAAAGGAAAAAATTGATCGCCCGCCTTCCGATGAATTCCAGGGAATTGAATTCCCACAAAATGCGAGCGTAACAAGGCTTCCTTTCCGTTTCCAGACAGTGTAATAATTATTGTCCCACTGCAGGGTAAAGGCCTCTTCTTATATATAGAAGGCACGAGCATTGATCACCACCCTTGCTCAAGGGGGATTGGCGTATTCAGACATATCTATTATAATTCCAGGTTTCCTCACGATGTTCTCTTTCTTTGATGTCCAATATAACCTTTGACAGTACTTCTAAACTGAAAGTCACATTGGTGCTTTCCTGGTATCAAAACCGCAGCCTCATGCATGAGAGGTGGGTCCTTAACCAATGGGCTATCACGCCATTTTTACGACGGTAAAATTAGGTCAACAAGACGCTTCCATTCGATATCTCATATGTCGAATTATGATAAGTAATTTAGGAGTTATGAGAGTACAGATTTCTTGACGGCTTTGGATGGCAAACAACCTGATGACCCAGCAGATGTTATGTGGTCTCCTCTGCCTATAGACCTGCTATGAGATCTGCAATACTAGAGGCCTTACAAATGCTTTATCATCCCAAAGCCAAAGTTGAAATGTGTAAGAATATACCTGTAATTATACACTGGCCCATACTCTTCAAACCGAAACTCAGCAACGCTCCTTTGCAACAAAAATAGGTATGGTGGTAGTACTTTCCCGGACGAGCTCCTTAAAAAGAGCTCTACTTCTACTACTAAAACAGATGAACATAATATACATACCCACATACACACATACATACTAGTCAAAATCATAACCCCCCCTTTTGCTTCGCCGTAGTCAAGTAAAAAATAACGCGAAAAGATAAATCGGGGGCAAACGAAGGCGTTTTATAGTACCTAGTCACAAAACACTGATTGAGGTCGAAACTCGTAAAACTTTATA
Organism: Caradrina clavipalpis; assembly: GCA_932526535.1. Lineage (NCBI taxonomy): Eukaryota > Metazoa > Arthropoda > Insecta > Lepidoptera > Noctuidae > Caradrina > Caradrina clavipalpis. The sequence goes on along the minus strand of OW052104.1, from coordinate 13,933,022 downwards.
ATAAATCAAAGCTCAACAATACCTCGGGGCCTGCCGACCCCCTTAAACTTCAGATTTACGATCCGAAAGTCGTTGATGTTAAATTTGAAATGTATACTGATCTCAGTGGGTTCGTTAGGTTTGAGTACTGATGTAGTCATCTAGATCATGTTTCAAGTATACATGTAGACGTCACTGATACATGACTTACATCTTTGATGCGATTGGCTGCTGAGCTGTGTGTCGTGGGTTTGATTCCCGCACGGTACAAATGTTTATATGACCTACAGCTAGTTGTGCCGGGGCTGGCTGTTTGTGTATGTGAGTTTATGTTTATAAACACGCCCTCACACCCTCACCAAATACAGGAGAAATTCCTTGAGTGGTTACCCCACTCAAGGAATTACTTTTCTTCTTTTGTAAGAAAAATATCTTCTTTTTTTTTTGTTGTTTTTATTGCTGTTCACCGTTCTTTCCTATAGAGGCCTACCTACGTTGTGGATCGAGATTCCTGGCTAACTGACTGACTCCTTGACAATTCAAAAGTTGTCGAAAACGGTTTGATTTTAATAAATGCTTTTACTTTGACTAAACTCTATGACAAGTAATACTTTCACATATATATCATCTAACATAATATGTACTACTTTTCAATATTTCAAATTCATAATGTAAGAGTTTGTTTTTATATTGATTTAACAAGCGTTTTATAATTCCTAATTATTGTGCTAAATACATGGATTGCAAAATCTAAAGATCTACCCTGACCTTATTGGTGAGGTTCTTCAGAAAGGTCGGGTTAGCAGTACTCGTAACCGGCGGGCTTGTATGACCCATGTATGAACTTGGACGGAGCGAAAGAAGTATGTAGGGATCGTAGCAGGTGGCGTTCTGTGGTTTCTGCGTACCCCCATGGGAAAAAGGCGTGAGTTTACGTATCTATGCATATAAAAATCTGATATGTTTAATTTTGTTGCTGACCGCATAACATTTAGATAACTAAAGTCAATAGTTTCTCAAAAAAAATGTCGAACGCCGTAATTAAATAGTACAGCTAGTCTTCTTTGACCATTATTAGTGTACATTTTCGTCAATAATAAAATGGTCCCTCATAAAACTTCAACAAAAGACCTTTTGTAAGTCATGCCTCATTCAATTCTCGAAAATCTAGACGATAACAATAATTAAAAACTTCGCAACTGAAATACAAAGTTTTTCAAGAAAAATAACTTGGAAATCATAATGACTGTGAAACTTTTGGACCCTGAATACACAAAATTTATATTCACTTTTTCTCGTTGAAAATACGAACAACAGTAACCATTTTTGTGCTATAAAACCTTGAATTATTGTACGTCTAAATAACATTAGCCTATTACTGACCCACTGCAGGGCAACGGCCTCTTCTCATACAGAGAAGGCAAGAGAATTGATCACCACGCTTACTCAAGGTTGATTGGCAATTTCAGACTTTAATTATAATAAGTACAGGTTTCCTCACGATGTTTTCCTTCACAGACGTCAAATGATGTCCAAAAATAAACATAAAAAGTTAAAATTGAAAAAATTACATTGATACTTGTCCGGTTTCGAACCCGCAACTCCATGCATGAGATGCCAATGCCTTAACCAGTGGGCCATCATGACATTGTGTGTCTAATTAGAAAATATTACAGTTTTTTTCTTTTCTAACATACAGCAAAAATAGCACAGGTTTATAAACAGAAACTGTGTTTACATAGATCAGAAGATTATTCTTGTGTTTTAAAAACGTTTCGTTTTCTAATCTCAGTCTCAATCCACCAAAAATAGGTTTTTCGTAAAGTAATGTAATAAAGCTGACGTTTTTTGTTTCGTATTTTTTTTAATCCCGCTAAATTCTGGAACCACTAGTCGGATTCGTTTTTTTTTAGTGTATGATAGCCGGATTTGTTGGGACTAGTTGAGGCAAATTTGCACTCCCACGTAGGATCGCCAGGTTTTACTGAGGGCTTGTTCCTCAGTCGCGACCGTGACTGTGATCGTGACCGGGAACGAAACGGGCGCCTGTATCGTTGCGCTGAGCGACCGCGCAGCTCTGCCACTTCGAGACATAGTTTTTCCATTTGTTTCGCCATGAGTCCGAGTTGAGTGGACATCATGGGGTCTTGAGATGTGGAGGTTGTGACTGCGGCGATCATCGGCGTCGTTGGTTCTGCATATTCTGCCATCTTGTCAGCCATGGCGGCAAGAGTGTCTAGCGACGATTCTGTGTTTACCGACAGCACGACGCGCATTTGTGTGGGTAGGTGGTTGAGCCACTCGATTTTCAAGCCTTCGTCCGTGATCATGCCGCTTCCGAGTTCTCGCATCTTCCGCAGCAGCTGTGTGGGTTTTTGATCTCCTAGTTCTAGGCCACTGATGAGCTTCTGGAAGTTCTTAACGTCAGACTTGTCATAAACTGTCAGCAACCGTTGCTTCACTGCTTCGTATTTATTGGTCGCCGGCGGGTTGTATAGGATGTCTGTGATATGTTGTAGATCGGTGTTTTGCAGCTGTTGTAACACGTATCGGTATTTCTGATCATTTGATGTCTTCAACGGATCCACGACGGCTTCAAATTGGATAAACCAGGCTCGAGGAATCTCCCGCCAAAATGGCAACAGCCTTGACTGGACGGAGACTGCAGCCAAGTCGAGTTCAGGCTTCATTGAACTTCCCTCGTTACTGTTCTCTTGCATGATGTTCTGCGTTCGGGGTCACCAGTTGTTAGGTTTCTGAGTAAATCAAACGAGTGATGATAGTATCTAACATTTATTTCCAAAATAGACCTGCTTACATAGTTTTGCTATGAGTACAAGTTGTGGAAGTCCAAATTCCTTACGATATTGAACCAACCAATAGGGGAACACTTAAAACTCAAAACCAAAATTGTGTCGAAGACTGTCGGTAGATAGCGAGCAATTTGTCCGGGTAATCTACCCGTCCCGTTCTACCCCAAGTAGCAAAATGTAGTCCTGTAGTTATTCTAGGAGCTTGCATTTTTTAGCACTATAGAAATCCTGTAAACGTTTATAGAACCGCATTTAGGCGCAGTTTATAGGACTAAGACGTCCTGTGATCGTTGTGTAGCAGTCCGGTAATGTGCAATCGGATTTTATAATTATCTTAGTAGATGCTTTTACCGGATATAATTGTCCTATAAAGATTCGGTAAACGCACTGTCTAAGCACGATTAGTCCTCTAACGATCTAGTGCGTGACGCGAACTGGTGTAATCAGTCCTGTAACGATCTAGTGCGTGCCGTTACTGGTGTAATTGATCCTACATTGATCAGCTTGATGTTAAGAACAGCATTCGTTTTAAATCCTTTTTGTAAAGGGTAACCCTGGTTGTCCTGACAAAAAAAAAAGAGATTTATCCACATTATAATATATTATCTCTTTGCTTAACATAAGTAAATTTTGTCTTTTACTTTGTGTGTAAAGAATGCCTAATCAACTTGCAAAATTAATTTTATTGATAAAGTGTTCGAAGATAATGAGTATGTCTTCATGCCCCTTCCAAAAGAAACGTATTTATTAATTGTTTATTCGATAATTATTAACATACTTATAAGCCGCCATGGGATCGGATCATGTGCCATGATATTGCATTCATCAAAACCTTTACAAAACTATTTAGTTTTGTTAAGACTACTATATGACATACCTACTTCGCCACCATATTTAAGTTTTGGGGTTCCTTTAGAGAAATACATAATAAATACACCGCATGCCAATACATGTAATCCTATATTTTTTAATCAGTACTAAAATTATAAGAATAGTGTCAGAATTTTACAACACTTTCAAACTACCTCCATAAAATGTATTTCGACTTAGATGAAGAGTAGGCAGTGTAGGGATGCAAAACGATAAATCAATATTTAGACACTTGTACATTCTTTATTTTTCTTCACTTCTATGTTATTATTCGGTAAAAACGTTATTCTTGCGTTTTAATCTGATAATTACGAGAATAAGATAGCTCACACGATGGTTTTTTTTTCGCATTGTGGGCATCCCTAGGTTAAGCATATTTTATTCTTTTATTTAAAATTACAGAAAGTTCTGTTAAGGCTGAATTTGATATAGGTACATATTATTCTTAATAGCCCACAGTTTTACATCCTCTTGCAATTCACATTTTTTTCAAAGTCAGGACGGTTGTTATCACTATATTCATTTCTTCCGCTCTTGCTTTCATTATCTTTTTGGTTATTAGAAATTTCTGAAAAATAACTTCGCAGTCTTCTTGGACTATTTCATTTTTATGTTGTACGGAACCATCAAACAGTTCATGAGACTATTGTATTTAAGAAGATTTAATAACAATATGGCCGGTTACTCTAGTAATATAACAGCAAATGTAGGATACATATAAGTAGAATTTTACTTATTAACATCGGTGGGCATGCTAGTTTCGTGCGAACAATCCATTAGAAGTCGCGTCTCAGACAAATCAATCCTTTAATATGCTTGACCTATAACACCCATATTTAAGACGTTTATAGACGTGTATGTCTTATAGAAGAATGAAATAAGACGTTAACAAGTATAAACAATCTTATCAATTGCGTTTATAGAATCAAAATGCAATACTTGCTAATTAGTTTTATACTATGCGCTTATATAACTGCAAGATCTAGTAAGAATCGTATCTAGTTATAATATAAATGTCTATAAAACTAAGAAATAGGATCAAAAGTACTTGTAGCGCAAATCATCTTATGAGATGCTGTTGTGAGATCAGTTATCTTAGTCAAAGCGTCTATTAGATACGTGTTAGACGTTTAGTCCTATAACTCGATAACTATAGGACTATTTTGCTACTTGGGACCGCACGCGCGCGCTCATCGTAGCGCGGCCTGTTCGCACACTATAAAGGTCTTCGGTCTTGGCGCGGGCTCGCAGTACAGCGGCTAGTTGACTCCGGAGCAGACACGAAGTACATCGATGCAGCGACTATTTATGTGGATGCCACACTCTGTATCACGCTACTACCTATAGAAGTGAAACAGTAACCAAAGATATAGCATAATGCAGGTAGAAATAAACTACAAGGACGTATTTTTAACATTCCTACTACAGTAGATATTGAGTGTTTTAATTCGTGAAATAAGCCTTATTCCTTGAAACTAAACTATTTCATTTAAAGCTAGCTTTTGCCTGCGAATTCGTCGGCGTGAAAGTCAAGTAAGTACTTATACCTATGGCATTAAAAATATATAGATTTTTTTAGTAAAACATTATTTATTGAAATCAGATTCGTCCATTCCACTGTCTATTTTTCGTAAATCACTGAAAGAAAGTGTTTTTTATTACAATCGTTAACATTACTTTAAACTCAGCTTACCTACAAACAAAAAGCGTGAAGATAAACAAATGAACGATGATTAAAATTGAAGCTCCCACACAACAAGCCGACGCACCGATTTATTAGGTAATCAATCATTTACAATGGGATGGTAACGTAAGCGTGTGTACGGTGACCATATATGTATACAGAAAAAGTAGGACAGTGTCATTCTATTTAACAGAACTGATGGCCGATTGGGCCGCAAAGTTCTCGAATGGAGACTACACACCAAGCGCAGCAAGGACGTCCACCCACAAGACAAGCCCGTCAAAACAGGCGTCTTCTGGGTAAGCTCACTCCATCGTAGACTTTGTCTATGTCACCTTTGACTAAGACTAGAGTCAAGAGATTACACATCTCGAATCAAAAAACACTGGATGCAGGCCGCATTCAACCGGTCTTTTTGGAAATCTATGGAAGAGGCCTATTTCTAACAGTATACGTCCTACGACTGATAATATGATGAGGATTGTTCTATATCACGCATTTTGCCAATACGTCGAAAAGCTTTCGGTCAGCCACTTAGCCGTACAAATATTTGTTTCCTAATACATTTAGCCAATCAATAGATTAGTCGGAAGAATAGTTATCTGTGTTTGTTTTATCTGTACATAGATACTTAAACTTACTTAAATAATACTGGCGTATTATTGTCTCAGAGTAGGGCAAAGGCCTCTTCTCATACAGGGAAGCCACGAACAATGCTTGCTCAATGCGGTTTGGCAATTTTAGATTAAGTCTGGATTTCAATGTTTTCCTTCACCGATATCATTGATATTCAAGATAAACATAGAAAGTACTTATTAAAAATTGAAAAATTCACACAGCATAAAATTTTTGATTTTACTTTCGTTGGTTGTTAATTAAAGATTAAAGGTTATAACACTTTAATTCAGTGCTTTCATATAAATTTTTAGCGGTGTTTTATTGTTAGCCTAATTTAAAAGTGTATGGGATCTCATATTTTTTTAAACACAGTTAAGGTAACCGGAAATGGAGAAACAAAAATCTATGTAAACATGGATACATGGCGTAGCCAGGTTTTTATTCGGGGTGGAGTCTAGCTTCCTATAAAAATAATGATTTTTGTAGATGGATCAGTTCCTACTTTTGGAGATGACCTGAAATAGCAAACAATTTAAAAATGTATATGTTTTATTTAATTGTGTATTGGCTACAAGACGCTATGGCATTAACCAGCCAATATGGGAAAAATGTCCCTACGCCCAAGTCTACGAATCATCCAAAATCATGGTGCACCCGGCCCATACATCACGGACAGTGCCGAGTGCTCAATATTCCCAGTTTAGTGGAATACTCCGCGTATTTGCGTACTAGGCACTTTTGACAATTCGGGATACTTCAGAAGAGCTTCCTTATTGATCGACCTCGCTTAAAATTGTCATATACGGGGTATTTTTTTTTATATTTTGCTTGATGGACGGGCTACCTGATGTAAGTAGTCACCTCTGCCTATAGACTTCTGCATTACCAGAGGCCTTGCAAATGCGTTGCCACCCCAGAGGCAATGCTGAAATTACTCATGTGTCTGTAACTACACCAGCACCTATATCCTCCAAACTGGAATACAGCAAGGTTGCTTTGCGGCAGAAATAGGTAAGGTGGTAGTACTTCCCAGGACGAGCTGCTTCACAAATAACTCTACTGCTACTAAACGGGACGTAAAAACTCACATCATATAGCCATTAACTACACACACAGTTTATCAAACTATGCAACATTGACCAAAAGTTATTGCTAGAAAACTACTTTTTTGTGGTGATATATGACTGTATATGGCAAAACGCAACGGGAAGATATCAATGAAACAAAGGATTTACGTGCTTTCCAAGGCATGAAGGCGTCTTGCCATCAACTTCCAAACATCAAGCCACTACTGAGGGCACGTCTGGGGAACGGTTTATGCTTATGCAAATCCCTTGGGGATAGGCATAGGTGTTTTAACCGATAAGAGTTCGGCATGCCCCTCCGTCATCCTCACGACGTAGGAAGGCCTTGAGAATATCCACCGCGTACAAAAACAAAATAGGCCATTCCTGAGACTTTCCTAATGGAAAAACCGAACAGTTTGTCCGACTTGGAATCTAACCCAGTAACCCAAGCTCAGCAGTCAGTCAGATCTGCGGGTTGTGTGTTTTGTCAGAACGCAAAGGGCACAAGAAGGAACATGGATGGGTTCTAGTCAGCAAAAGTCTGACACTCCCTCCCGCCTCACCCATGGCGGTCCCAGTAATTTGATGATTTGAGTGAGTCAGACAGTCGCAATAGATTCAGATAAATAACCAGGCGTTATAAAATGGGTATCTATTTTATTGGAACACTTTTTATCCAACGTTGAAATGCGGTCATGCGAATCAGGTCAAAAAAATGGTCATTGTGATATCACATGACTTATTGGTGCCATATGTCTAACCCTTCTATTTCAATGGATTTTTGAGGGTCCCAGAATGTCACTTTGCATAGATAGATAAGGGTATAAGTTGGGGATTTCAGTTATGCATAGGTACAGTCGCCCGCATGTCTGTGGTGTGTGTCTTGAACTAGACTAGCGGTGTATGAAGTTTTGATGGAATGAGAGGCCAGATTATACTGGTCATGACATGCTACTCTCATAGTCCGATGGAACGGCAATCCGACACAACCGCGGAGAGATCAGGCGCAGGACCAACGGCTTTACATGCTTTCCGAGCTACGGGAGTGTCACACGACCAACTTCCAAACTCCGGGCTGTTACTGAGAAATTCCTAAAGGAAAAGCACATTAACAGTTCTTGTCCGACCTGGGAATCGAACCCAGGACCCCATAGGGTGTTGGCAGTCACGACTGTTTAGCATACTAAACAGTCGTCGTGACTACCACCACGAGACCAATGGGGCAGTTTGTTATTATAGCGGTAATAGAAATAGACACTCTGTGAAAATTTCAACTGTCTACATACTACAGTTTTAGTGATACAGCCCGCTGACAGACAGACCGACGAACAACGGAAGCTTCGTGATAGGATTCGACTAGGGAAGCCTTAAAAAATGAGAATCAATTTACATCACAATTCAATTCAGGATCGAATATAAGCCCCACATAATCACATACAGATGTATTCTATCACTTATTTGACAGCTCCGCTGAAATGGGTTCAAAGTAAACTTTAGACACGACCGATGTTTCCCGAACATTTCCGAAAACACCCGAAGCGTGCACCCTAAACTATGTATCTGGATTTTTGACTGTGCAAATATTATTGGGATTTGTTTGAGCCTGATAAAGGCTTCTTGTTTTCGATGTAATTGAATATTTTCGAGGGATTTGAAGCTTAATATATTTTGGGATTTGAGCGGCCTCGGTTGGTAGAATAATGTTATTTTTGTATCAACATTGGTTGGTGGAAATGAGCTTTGATTTTCTTCGACGAGACGTGTCTTGCTCGCGTTTTCAAAGGTATTCTATTTTATTTTGATTACTGAATCACTCGGGTGTCATACTTTTCGGGTTGCTATTTTTTTTTTATTAACTCTGCCTATAGTTCTTTCTTGACGTATTTTCTCTACCTACTACCAAAGTCGCCTTTTTTTATAGACGGGAAATCATCAAATAACTTCCCCCGCCCTGGGCGGGGCGGGAGAGAGTGTCAGACTTTTACTGACTAAAACCCGTCTATGTTCCTTCATGTGCCCTTTGCGTTCCGGGGCGCGGTATCTCTTTCGAACAACCCGCAGCCCCGGCAGGCACCAAAGTCGCCTGAATTTATCATTATTGTATAGTAGGTTTGTTTTTTCTCAATGTACATGTTTGTATCGTAGTGGCCCATCGGTTAAGGAGCGCTATCATGCATAAGGTAGGGGGTTCCATTTCGCAAGTACCAACCAATGCACAGTTTTCTGTTTAAACAATTCTGATGAAAATTAATGGTCCCATTTTACACAGTAATTAGATATTGAACGCTGATTGACATAAATAATTATTAAAATTGAATTAGTTTACATAATTAATTATTAAGAAATTGTGGGTTAGCCCTTTTTGGCAGAACTAATCTTAATTGCATGTAACGCAATTAGACTGCAAAACAATACGCAAAATACATTCATTCAACCTAACTGTTCTTTCACACATAATAATATATTACGTCGAAAAAACTATTACAATCATGTTCATTAAACCAACTACCTGTAATGTAACACAGGGTTACATAAAACATGCTACAGCAACATAGACCTTTATGTTATGTCAAGGTAATAACAACCCTATGAGTAACAAAATATAACACTAATTACGCTACTAAACCGTTAAATGGCAGAGTTATGGACATACATAAAACGTAAAAATGTGTGTAACATAAACTTAAAATGGCCGCCTGCCGCGTTTTATGTTTTCATGTTTATGTACTGTATCGATGTATTATTGCTTATTTTTAACACTTGATTAAGTGCAGGGGTGATGGAATTTTGCAGTAATAAAGCCTGTAAAATAATAAACCTACTAGAGTATTAATAACATATATATAAAATACTAGGTGTAAAAGGTACTTTCAGAGCTGCCAGATTGTATAATTGGATACAAAATCTGTATAATCGGACGGTGTATTATATCCATGATCATTTCGTATAATACGATACAAAAACCAATACGGCATGAATTGGAACGTGAGTTCACTTCTTGCTTTTTTCAAAATTGATCTCTCATCTATATGGGATGAACATAGATGCAGATAAAGTATTCCCAACGTGAGAACTATGATAACTATGATACAGGGGAGTGTCGTGTGAACTCGTGTGGCCATAGTTCCTGATCGTGACTACTTGAGTGGGTTGGTTCAGGTTTAGTTCGGTAGTTTGTTTAGGTTTTTTATTTCATAGTTGTCAATAAGTTATCATCTGAGCTTTGCTTTGCTTGAGATTACAAGACTATTCAGTTAGAGATTATAAAAGTAATAAATAAAAAGATTTAGCATTAAAGTACAGGTAAATATGATCGTTTTAGGAAATTATGAAGAAAAACCGATTTATAGAATAGTTTTGTATAATGCGATCAAATTTTGTATAATTGCAGATACTAATAGGTATAGCCGCGATTTATTTGCTGGCAGCCCTGGGTACTTTACGAAGATGTCAGTTACATACTACTGTCCATTATTGCGATCATTTTTAGGGTTCCTTACCTTAAAAGGAAAAACGAAACCCTTATAGGATCACTTTGATGTCCGTCCGTCCGTCTGTCTGTATGTCACGACCCTTTATCTCGGAAATGCATTGATGTATCGAGTTGAAATTAAAACTGTATGTTTAGGTCTAGAGTCCCTTGAAGCTGTATAAAAATCAAACTTTCAATTTATGCCGCAAAACCGTATCGATAGTCTCAAGGGAATCAAAATTGATAGGGTACTTCCCGTTGACCTAGAACTATGAAATTTGGGAAGTACCTAATATCGTCATAAACTACAAGTACAGGGAAAAGTCTGAAAACTATTGCCGGTTTTTTTGTTCCAGGCCATACCTTGGAACCTTCTGATTACGAAGATTTTGAATGTGTCAAAAAACTGAGTTTTGTAGAAGTTAGGAAACTTACAAAAATTTGTTTTAAATGCTTGTGTTATGTAAACTTTAATTATAATGTACCACCACGGCCCCTGTTACATTGCTTGCTACCAAAAACAGAGATTTTTCTCAACAAACATAAAAGTCGCTTCCCAGTAGCAATTTTTGCTCCATGTTAATTAGTTTGTGTGATGTGTCCTTTTATTTTACACTGCATTCTAGAATTATTTTTTATTGCATGGTACTGCATCAGTTGAAAGTAGATACTTACCATAAATACGAACAAATTTAAAAAAAAAATGCACAACAATACGATTAAAATATATGGACCACCTGTTTCTTTTTTTCAAACTTGATCCGACAATACATTTTGTTCGTATTCATAACATCATATTCATACGAAACTTTTACTTCCTGAAAGATACGTCTCAAATTGAAAACTCATCCTGTGTACTTACCTATTATAAAGTACCAATTGAGCGGATAATTCTCGATGTTATTCGGGAATTTTCTTCAAAATACTTTATAACTACATACAAACACATCAAAATATATAAGCGCGTGTGTGTCATATTTATCTTATAAGTCTTTGTTACCTGAATAAAGAAAATAACCCGTAAGTTTATATAACATTATATATTTTTTTGACATAATATCAAGTATTCCACGTGTCTAATAAAAGTACAGCTATACAGGGATAATTCAATATCCGTGATGGTTAATATTTTTTATGCTTCCGCGAGTTTCGTAAAATATGTTTAACTAGCACTTGCCCCTGACTTCGCCCACGTGGTTTCTTCACCCGCTTTGATTACAGTTTCGGTCCTGTGGGACGTAACGTGATGTTACATAGCCTATACTAATCAAAATGAATCTGGCTATGATAATATGTAGTATAGCTAACTGCCCGCGACTTCATCCGCGTGTCTTATTTCACCCGCCATAAGTTACGTCTTTGGTTAATGCTCCGCCCCCATGTGTCGTAGCGTGATGTTATATAGCCTATGTTACTCAGGAATAATGTTGCTATCAATTGGTGAAAAAATGGTTAAAATCGGTTCAGTAGTTTCGGTTCAGTAGTGGCCTATTTGTTACAAACAAACAAATAGTAGCTCTTTATAATATTAGTATAGATAGGTCACACACCGTTAATTATCAAACTCTGGGTTGCTACTGAAAAATTCCTAACAGAATTCCCCAATCTTACCCGACCTTGGATTCAAACTCAAGACCCCACGGTCAGCGGTCGCGCTTGTGTCCACGAGGCCAACAAGACAATCAAATAAAAAGTTATAAAAAATAAAAGTGCTGAGATACTGACTAGACAATAAAAAGTAAAACTAAAACAAAACATTTTGCCAATACAAAACTAACAGAATTAAGTGAGATCGCAGTAACGTTTACGATTTGTACGTGAATTCGATCAAGCAGCTATTTTTATTTCGCTATTTTTACGTCTGATTCTAGTTTCATAGGAAAATGTTGAGAAGGTCTAGCGAGAGCGCATAGAATAAACGTAATGTACATTCGTACATTACATTTGGGTAGAAGGTATCAATACAAAACAACAAACAGAACCAAAACCATGCACTTTCTTAACTAAAATAATGTTTTGCTTTGTTGTTTTATATTTAAAAACCAAATTCCTAAACCGATTTTGATTAAATTTCTATGGGACCACACCGAATGTCAACATCTTTAATCACATCAACACATCTTTTCAATTGAAAAAAAAAACCTAATTCGTTGATAAATGACGCAGTTATGCGGTGACAAAAATAATTAAAAAATACATCCAAATAGACAACCCCCTATTATTTAAAAGTCGATTAAAAAATTCGGAAATATCGTATTTCCAATTCAAAATCAACCCGAATCCTTTGACATCAGCGCTTGTACTAGGCCCTCAGGAACACACGGGAGGTATCGTCAGCTGTTCACCGTTATATTGAAATTCAAGATCCTAACGTACAGTACGTCTTCGCATAAAAAGGTACAAAAGTTTAAAAGAACATTATTTCTATTATGGTAAGCAAGAGAAAGGAATTTTCTTTAAAAAAATATTAGATGTTCAAAGAATTTTGTCGTCATATTTTTTGCCTTTTTATTGGCAATGCATTTTTTCTCTATCTACATCCACCCATCTTTTATGTAAAAAGGAATAATATAAAGAGTAGTGAATAAATATAGTATTTGACATTTTGAATCTTTCTTACTACTAAAATGCGAAAAGTTGGATGGATGTTTGTGACTCAAACACGCCAGAATGGATGAATGGATCTGGATGAAATTTAGCACGGAGATAGATTATAGTCTGGAATAGCACATAGGCTGCTTATTATACAGGAAAAAATAATTCATTCATTCATTTATCTTTGACGCAAACGATGTTGCGGGCGGTCGCTAGTCTAATCTAATAGTAAATATATAAAAGCGAAAGGTCACTCACTTACTCATCACAAAATATTGAAAACCGATGAAAATTGACAGGGAGGTAGTTTAAAGGTAGGAATTTAAGTTTCATGCGGCCGAACATGCGTGCAAAATCTAGTAAACGATAGGTACAAAAATGTACCTTAAACAGTCAGAACCTGTATTTCTTCAGAAAGAAAGGTCGGATGCGTAGTACTCGTAACCGGCGTGCTTGACATGGATGAGGCTTAAGAAGTAATAAGTAAGGATCGTAGCAGTCTGTGGTTTCTATCTACCCCAATGGGAAAAAGACGTAAATTTATGTAGGTATGTATACATATGAACGGTCAGACCCAGCAAGTTAATATATGTTCCATCTCGATACGGGCTAATGAGAGATCAAAACTTAATTATTTGAAAGTTTTTCGATTACCTCCTAATAGAATTACCAATCATTTTAGCTTACCGAAAACTTCGTTAACATAGTGTGCACGTGACCTTACATCATTAAAGATTATCCACTGGGGGTAAGAGTTAAGACTCGTTTACACGAGTTGAGTTTCTCGTCTGCTTATAGGCGAGAATGTCAATGCGAGACTCGCCAGGCCATGACCGCTTTCGAAAACAAAAAAAAGAAATAAAAACTCAACTACATTCATGTTATACAAGACTTTTCAGATGACTTTAGGACCTATGATTCTCGTGATAGCAGCAAATTTAGTTTATTTATTATTTTATTTTAGTTTCTTATAAAAATTTACAGCTAGGTACAAAAGTAAAATTACGTTAGTAACAAAATAAAAAAATAGTAAAAACAGCGTCCCTAACATCCATCCTATTATTATAAATACGAAAATAAATATGTACGTATATCTATCTATCTGTGATGCCTTTACGACTGCTCCGATTTTAATGAAATTTGGTACGAGATATTAAGTTTGAACCCAAAGAAAGGACATACTACTTTACTAGGCTACTTTTTATTACGCAGGTTCGTGTGTAAAAGCGAGTAACTAATAGACGAACTATTAGCATTTAAAAGGCGAAGCTATTTTTGTCGTTCTACAAGCTAATATCAAATACTGTTTACACAAGCCATCTTTTTTGTCACCTCACCTTTCCGAGGCGAGATATTTTCTCCGTGTAAACAAGCCTAAATACGTGTCGTAAGTTATCACAAAGTAATTAACCTCGGTAAACTTGTTAACTTTGTAACTAAATACGTGGTTCGCAGTTGTGAACAAAAATTATGTTTTTTGCACGTACTCGTACATTTTGTAACTTTGCCTAAGGCTACGTGATAAATGATTTTGTATACATTTTAGGTGTGTTTCGTCTGTTTGTGTAATTAATTTAGAGTGTAGTTTACTTTGCTCCCTTATTTAGTAACTATAATTATATTAGTCTATGCTCTTCTACACTAATATCATAAAAACCAAAGATTTGTGTTTAATGTTTAATTATGTAACGACTAAACTCAAAAACTACTGGCCAGATTTAAAAAATTCTTTTGCCGTTAAAAAGCTACGTTATCACTGAGTAATATAACATCACGCTACGACCCACGGGAGCGGAGCAGTAAACAAAGACGTAACTTAACGCGGGTGGTATAAGCCACGCGGACAATGTCGCGAGCAGTTCGCTAGTCTTGAATAAGTTTAATTACAGTTTATGATGATGTCCACAGAGTAAATGCTTCTTTTACGCCACACACCGATTGACAATTTCAGGCTTATTGACATTAATTTTAAATCCAGGTTTCCTCACGATGATGTCAGTGATCTCCAAAATAACCTTAAGTATTTAACATATCTTTACGTCTGTATTCCCGGAAGGTTTAGGCAGAGGTGTACCAATGTACACCCACAGTTTGCCGGTATGTTTAGGTCCCATGTAATAAGGGACGAGCCTATTGCCATTAACCGGGGACGAATCCTAACGCTGAGCTGCTACTGAGATTTTCTTAAAAAAACACAAATAATACTTGGTACTTCGCCGTGGCTGGTTACGAACTTACACCCTCAAAAAAATACATTGGTAAAGTCACCAGTATGAAACCTACAACCTCATGCATTAGAGGCGGTCGCCTTAACCTTACACGTATATCACATTACATATTTAAACTGACTTAGTAACCACTAATGTCAACAAAGACATTTAACAGTCAAATAGTTTTAACTCCAAAATTGCTATAACTAAAACGATGGGGTGATAAAATTTTACAAGTATGTTGAAGGGATAGCAAGGGATGTTTCGAGACCATAAAGTGTAGAGGCCAACCCCCATAAATATATAGGAAGTTATACCATATACTTTATGGGGCAGAACAGTGAGGTAGTTAAAATAGGGGGATCATTAAATGGTGGTTTTGTGGGCTCATATAGATTGATGGATTGACAACACCAAACTTGCTGTCATAGGCTTATCGTGGAAATCCTCTCTCTCTCTAATGGTGGGTCCACACGACACAGACTTAACACAGACTTCTATAGAATTCTGTCTGCGTACATGTCTGTACGATTGTCGGAGCAAAACTCATGATTATTGAGTTACTTAATTTATTCATTAAAATCGAAGTCTGAACTGATGAAAAGTCTGCACAGACATTTGGTAAAGACCTCTGAGTAAAAATTTTACTCAGACTTTATAGTCTGTGCAGATGTCTGTCTGTACAGACAAAAGTCTGTGTCGTGTGGACCCACCATAAGTCTTTCTCTTTCCATGATATGATAGAACAGATATTTATGAATTCAGTTTTTGTTTATTTTAGAAAAAACTTATGTTCGTGACTTCGTTCGCGTGAATGTTATTGCGGGGTTTTATATAATGCGCGGAGCTCTAATTCTGGTCTTCAAAACGGCTGGACCAATTTTGACGGGACTTTCATTAGCAGATAGCCAAAGTTATACAAGCTGTTGATTTGCATTCTCGTCAAATTCAAGGAGTTAACTATGCTCGTGATTCTTAACACGAATCAATAATAAAATAAATTGATTATGAAAACTTTTTTTTTGGCGTGATTTTCAATTTCGAGGTAGCCGTCTCGCCAGTGAGTTTAGGCGCTATGTACACATTGATATAGCCGCGCGACAACTCTGCCTACCGCATACGCAACTGGCGATTCTGAACTTTGCAAGAGGAGTATTCTGGAATACTGTTATTTGATAGTTGCAACTAAAAAAACAAGTATTTATTAAATATTGGCGTATCGTAATTATATTTGATTACTTCAATTTTTTTATGACAAGCTCCTGTTTGACGAGGATGCAAATCAACACCATGTATGGAGTAACTTAGGCTATCTACATTTATTTTACAAAAATAATTGGGATTTTGCCGACTGAAAACCGATTTTTACGCGGATGAAGTCACGGGCATAAACTACTGCTAATTAATATTAATTTGAAATGGCCAATCTGCCTTGACCAAGGGTAGTGATCAGTACCAGTGACTTCTTTATACCAAAATCCTTCAAATCAAACGGTAATGTTAAAAAAAATTGTTGACCCAAATTCCCCATCGATTTCGACCAAAACAAAGCAACTGTTACCTAATATATGGCCGATATTACATGCCTGATGGTATTGTCAGGCAAATTAATAGGCGCATACAAATCACAGCTCCAATACCCGAGGCACAGCGTCGATATTTGTTCGAACATTCATCAACCGTTAAATAAAATGGCGGACGGAACGTTATTTATTATTTAAAAAAAGAATTTTTCATCTAACATTGTATGCGAGCAGTGATTTGTGTGAGTTGATTTTGTTTCGCAATTCAATTGTTTCATTAGTAAATTGGTTTACTATATTTGAATATGGAATAAAATTATTCAGATTTTTTGGCAGTAAAAAAGAAGGTCAGATTAGTTTTGATGTTTGCTGCTTTTTCCTTTAGCCATGAGTTCGTTTTACACAGTTTTAAACATATTTATTTTGCCCCACCTTAGAAATTAGTCCTGCATCCAGGGTTCCAGTGGAAAGGGCTCCATACATCTGGATTTCTACCGGCCCCCCTTCAGAAATTTAACGAAAGATGGATGATAAATAATAATTGATAAATTCAGAAAAGTAACAAAAGAAAAGTAGTATTTCTTCGGCTTCCCTCTTTAAAAAATTTACCGTTTTCTACTGGTAAACTCTAGTTGTTTGTGTATGTGAATTTATAATTCACATACACAAACAACTAGACCCGGAAGAATAGCCTGCAAGTTATACAAATATTTTTTCCATGCTGAAATCAAACCCGTGTGACACGCTGCACAACGTTTAACCACTAACCCTCTGCACCGACCTCACCGACAAATAAATATATCAACAAAAATATTGAAGTATTAAAAAAAATATATACCATCACGCCTGTATTCTCTGAAGGGTTAGGCACACAGTTCGCCGGTATATTTAGGTCCCATGTAATAGGGGGCGAGCCTATTGCCATTAACCGGGCACAAATCCAAACTCCGAGCTGCTACTAAGAATTTCATAGAAAAACCCAATACACTTTTTGCTCGACCTGGGAATCGAACCCGGGACCTCTAGCGTAGCAGTCGCGCATAGGACCACTAGACCAACGAGGCAGCAAGCAAGCGAGGCAGTAAGTATTATTAGCTAAAACTACACAGTGAGTCACACCAGTGCCTGGAGGAGGCAGATACATTAGCTATGTGTAGTCTTCAATTAACATTAGAGCATTCAATTAATATAAGTAGCCTTAAGCCTAATTAAGCCTAAGCCCAGACCTAATTACAATCTGATAGACGCAATCATTAGATAACCTCAACTTGGGTTTACCCTAAACCAAAAGGGTAATTGTGCTTATCATCCTTAACATCTTTTGCTATGGAATTAACGCTAATATTGTCAAAAATCTTTTTTGATTGCATCTTTAAACGCGCTAATCTCTAAAACTACCACTCGAATTAAATAAAAATCTGTTTGTATATGATTTTCAGATTAATAAGGAATAGAATAGACTACATAACATCACGCTACGACACACGGGAGAGAAGCAGTGGGTAATCAATGACTTAACGCCGATGAAGAACGAACACTTTATAACAACCAATTTCAGTTCTGTTGGTCTCGTACCTAAAAAACGTTATTCATAGCAATGAGTATTATTATATACATACATACATACATACATACATACACGAACTTACGCTTTTTTTCCTATGGGGGTAGGCAGAAACCCCTGAACTCCACCTGCTACGATCCTGACATATTCCTTATCATCCCACGTACATTTGATCATATAAGCACGGGCGTTTAGCCGATTACGAGTATTATTGGACCATTAAAAGCAAAGTACTCTTTAGACCTTTAACCTCAACAATTCTACAAAGAAAAACAAATATTGGTCAAATCATTTTCTGCAATCTGATTTAAACTCTACCCATTTGATATTTGAAATGGAATTTCAATACAAATGACCATTCAATTCCCGAAGCAAAATAAAAACCGAACATTTATCGAAAAAAAATCGCGAACATTTATCAAAAATCCAGACGGAAGGTTAACTAAACCACAAATAAAAATAGGATTTGTGTACGATCAAAAGCGTAGAACATAGCATTCGGCATTGAATGTACCGTTTATTTGCATTCGTACGATTATTTTCAATACTCATACAAACCGGAATGAAATAAAAACAGTGTAGGTGGATTTTAGGTAAACTAAACTGTGGATGGAACTTTTAATCCGCGCAGTTTTTGGTGTAAACGAGGTACCTATATCTCTTGTGTTGTGAACAGTTCTATTAATTGTGATGTAAATGTAGCTGGTAATATAGAATAGCAGGATTTGAGCAAAGAAGAATAACTCTTAAAGCGCTGCCGCTTTGAAGCGGACAACTAGAATCCTAATTCTTCTTCTTAGCGTATCGATCTTCTTTATCGTGTGGGCAGTAAGGTCTAACGACCCCACACACCCTAGTGTCAGAGTTTCTAAACCGCATCAAGGGCCTCTGACGTGGTTACCGATGTCTGTGATGTTTAAGATAAACTTAGAAAGTACATATGAATTAGAAAAAGTCACATTGGTTCTTGCCCGTGCCCAGCGTTTCTATGATAAACTATAATATAGGTATTATAATTATTGTTGATACTCAGAATCCTATTGATATCCGCTCAGCCGTTTAAACGTGAGAGTAACAACTCTTTCACGTCTTAACGGATCTCAAGGAAATTTGGCACGGAGATAGACTGGTCGTAGGCAGAACTTACTATAATAGTAGGTATATGATGTACTAGCCTCTGCCCGTGATTTCTTCCGCATTCAATATGATATATTATCCTACGGGAACCGTACAATTTCTGGGACAAAAGTATTCTATTTGTTATTCCACACTATAATTTATCTCTGTGTCAAATTACATCCAGATTCGCTGCGACGCATGATTAGGGAAGAATGCACCTGTGTTGGCGCACACACTTGTGCACTATAATACCTATCTCTTACGTACTTTTCTAGTCTCCATTGAGTTTGGCCACCGTGACCATAATTGGTCTGGAGAATAAAGCTTTATAAAATAAACAAACCTGTAGTAATTGAGGATCTGCGCAAAGACCCCAGGATGCCTATCGAAGAAGTACTCGTTGAGCACGGGGTCGTAGTTGGCCAGCGCCTCCGTCAGCCGGGAGAGCCTGGTGGCCGGGATCTTCTTCAGCGTCGCCTTGTACGTCTCGTATCTGAGAAGAAGGAAAAATTTGAGATAAGGACTTTAAGCACCTGGAAAAAAAACAGCTTATTACTGTTCCCCCGCAGGGCAAACGCCTCTTCTTATATAAAGAAGACACGAGCATTGATCACCACGCTTGCTCTAGGCGGATTGGCGATTTCAGATTATTTTATACTTTTTAAATCTTTCAACCTATCATATGTTTTTCTAGAACCAACTCGAATAACTTCGACTACTGCTACATGTATTGATAATGTTTTTTGTTGCTGCACCTACTTAGATAAAGCCATAGTAAATTATCTTCCGTCTGATCACAGCGGACAAACCGTTTCTTTTGAGTACAAAACATCATTACAAAAAGTGCAGATACAATCAAGACCAATAACATCTGGTAATTTGAATAAATTTAATAGCACTTTAATCAGTAAGTTATGTGTTCAGAGCCTTGATATGAATAGTGGTAGTACTTTGTATGAAAAATTCTTTTCAGTCGTGCAAACAGAGTTTAATAATATTTTTAAGAAAAAAACCAAAACAATTTGCCCAAAATTTTTATTTAGTGATTGGGCAACTAAAGGTATCAGGAAAAGTAGGGAACGTCTATTTGAATTGTATGGCCTTAAGCCTTATGTAAATACTGAAAGTTTTAATAAGTATGTTGCTGCTTACTCTAAAATTTTTAAAAATACTTGTAAGTCAGCTAAAGCCTTGTACATTAGTAACAAGGTTAAATCAGCAGATAATAAAATAAAAACGGTTTGGAAAATTATTAATAACGAAACAAATAGAAATAAAAGACATAATGCTGATTATAGTCTAGAGACTTCCCGAGGTCCCATAAGCACAAATATCGATGTGGCTCAGGAATTTGTAACATTCTTTACCAATATTCCAATTAAAACTACTGAAGCTTTAAATTCCTCGCCCGCACTTGCTATGGATTTAGTAAGGGCTAATGTTTCAGCCTGTCCCAAGGAATTTAAATTTAAACATATTAACCCTCTGATTGTTATAAAGACGTTCAAACAACTCAAGAGCAAGGTTACCGAAGATCTGTGGGGCATGTCTACTAATGTATGTAAATCAATAATTGAGACAGTAGCACCCTATTTAGCTTTGATATTTAATTTGTGTATAGACCAAGGAGTTTTCCCTACTTTAATGAAGCACAGCAAGGTTATACCCCTATTTAAGTCCGGGGATAGCAAAGACACCAACAATTATAGACCTGTGTCGATTTTGCCGGTTTTCAGCAAGGTGTTCGAAAAAGTGATGCTCAATCAAATGCTCAATCATTTCAACTGCAACAACATCTTGCACGATCAACAGTATGGTTTCACCAGAGGGCGTTGCACTACAGACGCCGGTGTCACTTTAATTAAACACATCTTTAATGCATGGGAGGACTCACAGGATGCCATTGGCATTTTTTGCGACCTCTCAAAAGCGTTTGATTGCGTAAATCATGAAACACTCCTCCTTAAGCTCGAGCATTACGGACTTGGTCATCTAGCGCGTGACTTGATAAAATCGTACTTAAATGATAGACTGCAGCATGTGCAAATAAACGGTGTAAACTCATTAGGCTTAAAAGTAAAGATGGGGGTTCCGCAGGGTTCAATATTGGGTCCGTTTCTCTTTTTAGTATATATTAATGATTTACCTCATTTACTGAAAAACCAACCTCAAATGGTGTTATTTGCTGATGACACTTCACTGATTTTTAAAGTAAATAGAAAGGCACAACATCTTGACGACGTAAATAACGCTATGCATGAGGTTCATAATTGGTTTACTATAAATAACTTAGTATTAAATGAGAAGAAAACTAAATGCATAAGATTCGCTTTGCCAAATGTTAAAAGTATGTCATGTAACGTTACATTAAATAAGGATATACTGGAATTCGTCGAAAAGACAGTTTTCCTAGGGATTACGCTTGACTCAAAGCTGCAGTGGAGTCCTCACTTAACATCTCTAGCAGGGCGGTTGAGCTCAGCCGCTTACGCTGTCAGAAAAATCAGACAATTAACAGACGTGGATACCGCGAGGCTGGTCTATTTTAGTTACTTTCATAGCATTATGTCTTACGGTATTTTGCTTTGGGGGCGGGCTGCAGATATAGAGTCTATCTTTATTCTGCAAAAGAGGGCTGTCAGAGCCATCTATAATCTTTGCAGGAGCGAGTCTCTAAGGGAATTGTTCAAAAAAATTAATATCATGACGGTTCCTTGTCAATATACAGGATAAGTTTTTAACCAGTGCGTAAATTTTTTTTGGTAGTTCAGTGTCAGTAATAGAACACATTTCCGTGTTTAGTTAAAAAAAAAATTAAAAAAAATTTCATCCTTATCCGAGTTTGAAATCAGCAAAACATGGACATAATCTATTCGCCATACTATCAATGACAACTTTTGGCCGCCCCCCGGGCGCATGGCTGGGGTGAGGGGGTGGGGAATGCGCTAGCGCCGAGTGACAATAAAATATGGTTTTTAAGTATACATGTTTCGTAAGCGATAACTTTTTTTTTTAGTACTAAGACATATCAAAATAAAATATACGTGTTTAATAAAACGTGTTGAAGTTTATTATGGTAAAATTTACGCACTGGTTAAAATTTTTTCCTGTATATATGAAAACATTATGAACGTTCGAAAAAACCTTCATCTTTTCAAAAAAATTGGTGATAGACATAATGTTTATACTAGAAATAGGAATAAATTAGATCAACCAGGTTTCAGATTGTCTAAAGTATACACTTCTTTTATGGGGTACTGTGTAAAATGTTATAACAAAATACCGCTCGATATTCTCGAACTAAATGAGAGAAAATTTAAAACTTGCATCAAACGCACACTATGTAGTCAGGCATATTATAAGTTAGAAGATTATATTAATGATAAGAATGCTTGGCTTAATGCTGGTCCTGCTCCACAGAGACTCGGGCTCACAAATTAATAGATATTGTTTTTTTGGGAATGTTTCTTACCCCTTTTTTCATTTTGATTGACCTTAATAACGTTTACCGTTATTTAATTGCTATTTATTACATACATCAGTCGAATAGGTTCACTAAAAACCTTAGTATTATATAATTTAACATAATTTATTTCAATTTTGTAAATGTGAGTACCATGGAGCCATTTATTTGTTAAGTTACTATGTGTTGGACACTGAGCATGGCAGTTGAGAGTTTCGTCATGCTCACTTTAATGTCTCGCTGACGGTGGCGCGTGGGTTGGGTCGTTTGGTTCCCTTCAAGATGGTTGAGCTAAATGGTGCTGATGCACGCGTCATATTCGTGAACGGGTGCTGTCAGTTGGGATTGGTCATCTCTTGACTGCCATGGCTTACATCTTTATTATAATTTTGTTATTTTTTATATTTCATTCTTTCACTTCATTGTTTTCACATATAGAAGCAACAAGAATATTGTAACCAAGTTTTTGTAAAAACCAAATTGAATGAAAAGAGTGTCCATGGAGTTTCTTGCTCGTTCTTCTCCATAGAGACCTACGTTTTGGAACGAGCAACTAGCTTCAATATTAAACTGTAACTTCTTGACAATTCAAAAGTGCCTGTAAATGGTCTAATTGAAATAAATGCTTTGATTTGATTTGATTTGATTTGATATTTTTATAATTAAGAGTTCACTGATTAAGAAGACAGTCAATCTTTTAATAAGTCAATTAATTACGTGAAATTAAGACAATCTGACCAATCTCTTATCAATACTTAATATCATAATTAGGAAAGTAACTCAATAATAACACACTACTCAACTCAACACTCAAAATACTCAGTAATTACTCAGTAGAAGTAATTAGTAGTAGTAGGTAAGTATCTGTTACGCTTTCACGACTATACCAGTAAAACAATTATAAAAAAAAATGGTACGGGGTAACTTTAATGCCAAAGAACACGACATGGACATGGACATGGATGGACATGGGTTACTTTATATTCTGCCGCTTCATCTGCTTCCGCTACAACCGATATTGACGCGAGCAAAGTCACAAGCAATGAACACCTAATAACTATAAAACAATACCCGTGACTTTTAATCCTCAATACCATCAGGATATTTCACACTTGCAGAGCTGCGTTGTACTCCAGAAAATATCACAAAACAACAACTATATACCATGAAACGGTTGTATTACGTTGTTGCCCAAAAGTTAGGCAATCTGACCTAAGCTTTGTAAATCGATGCTGCCCAGTCCATAATTGGTTTTGCCGTCATTCCGTGTAAAATCCTCACGGAATATCAGTTTTAGTTGGGGTAGAGGCTGACCCCGAAATGGGAACAGCCCAGGCAGATATTATATACTAGCTTTTGACTGCGACTTCGTTTGCGTGGAAATTAAATATGCAATTTAACATAGCATTTATTTCACTCGGCAATAGTGCAGCTTTCTAGTGAAAGAATTTTCAGTACACATACATACATACATACATAAACTCACGCCTTTTTCCCATGGGGTAGACAGAAACCACGGACCGCCACCTGCTACGATCCTTACACAGTTACACACTCCTTTCGCCTCGCCCACATTCATACATCTGGTCATACAAGCACGCCGGTTACGAGTACTGCGCACCTGACCTTTCTGAAGAACTAGCTTTGTGTGGAAATTAAATATGCAATAAACATAGCATTTATTTCACTCGGCAATAGTGCAGCTTTCTTGTGAAAGAATTTTCAGTAATTACCTTTAACAAACAAAATACATAAAAAACTTAACGTCTTTACATCATGCCTGTATTCCCCGAAGGGTTAGGAAGAGGTGTATCAATGTACACCCACAATTCGCCGGTATGTTTTTAGTTCCCATGTAATAGGGGGTCAGCCTATTACATCCTAACTCCGAGCTGGCGGGAGGGAAGAGAGACTGCAACTGAGTTTGTGCACAAACGTATACAGTACTAGCGTTTGCCCGCAACTGTGTCCATGGTTTTTTCACCCACGGTAAGTTACGACTTTTTTATCGTAGCGCCATGTTATATAGCCTGTAGTATTCCTCATGTATCTGACTATCATATACGAATATATTTTTTCCAATCCGACTGATATTTCCACGGATTAGCCTTCAGTTAAGATTTAATTTGAGTAAGATTAGACTTCAGTTTTATTATATTAGTAGAGACTAGCTGACCTGGCGAACTTCGTACCACTAATAAGAGTTGTCTGAAAATAAAATAAAAAAAAATTAAATAAAAATATATACCATCACGCCTGTATTCCCCGAAGAGTTAGGCAGAGGTGTACCAATGTACACCCACAGTTCGCCGGTATATTTAGGTCCCATGTAATAGGGGGCGAGCCTAGTGCCATTAACCGGGCACAAATCCAAACTCCGAGCTGCTACTGAGAATTTCATAGAAAAACCGAATAACAGTTTTTGCTCGACCTGGGAATCGAACCCGGGACCCCTAGCACAGAAGTCGCACTAGCGACCACGAGACCAACGACTACTTTTTTACTACTTTTCTCACCTTTCAAACCAAATTACGCAAATCGGTTCAGCCGTTCTCGAGTTTTTGTGAGACTAACTAACGTATATAGACATACTATAGGTAGCGGTGACCACTTAACATTAGGTAGGCCGTCAGCTTGTTTGCCATCCAACGACGTAAAAAAAACGTCAAATATTTTTTACCAATATAGATAATTTTATCTCCTGCGTACTTGGCTAGTTTCCAAAATAGTAGCCAGAATTTTCGTTTTCGGCGGGCAAAAATTCTGGCTATTATGGCAACTTTTAGTTATAATCCTTTATTACAACGTTTCTGATAATCTCGTTAACCGTTTACTGTTTCCACTTCCCTGATTCTGAGCACATAAAAACCTTAGTCATGGTCTAATGGCCCTCATTTACCGACTGACAGTTTAACTTCCTGGGTTTACCCAATAATGGAAGCTGTTCTGGGTTAAAATATTTTCTTGACCTTTTTGTGTCAACGTGTAAAACTTTTAGCGTGATGAAGTTACCGGTACAAGAAAAGAGTGACTTGAAACTTTGATCTTGTTTTGTTTCGATATAAAATTCTCGTTCCTAATTTCTGTTTTTTTTCTGGGTTCGAAAAAAAAAGAAAGAGAAAATGAAAGTGGCATTAGAGGTTTTTCTATGGAATTCTCAGCAGCAGCTCGGAGTTAGAGTTTGTGCCCGGTTAATGGCAATAGGCTCGCCTCCTTTTACATAGGACCTAAATATACCAGCGAACTGTGGGTGTACATTGGTACACCTCTGCGTTACCCTTTGGGGAAAACAGGCGTGATGATTGGTTCTTTCTGGGTTAGATACGTTGCGCGGGTGACTCTGCAAGTAATATACCTAGTAAATAATACGAGTCTGAAATCGCAAATCCACCTTAAGCAAACGTAGTGATTAATTGTGCCTTCCCTATATGAGAAAAGGCTTTTGCTCTGCAGTAGGATAATAATAGGCTGCTATTATTATTCTATATTTGTGTGTGTATGTACGTGTAAAACTTCGAGCAAGACAAAGTTTCCGATACAACAAGGTAACTTGAACCAAGTTTATTTTCGTTTTGTTGATACGCGTTTGATGCGATACAAGATTCACGATCTTTATTTTTGATTTGTTTTTTATTTTTGGTTAAGAGACATCTACCTTTTCTTAAATGTAGCATTACGATACCTATTGTAGTACCTACCTACAGTGATTAAAAATTTAGGTACATCCTCTTTACATTCAAATAAGAATAAAATTATTGGTTTTGTAAAAAACATTGTTATTTTTTATCCATTGTAACGAGGCCACGAAACGGCACTATTAAATATCATTTACCAGGAGAAAATTAAATCTTATTGGTCCCTCCAAATGATAGTAGCGTATAGTGAAGAATGTGCAAGAAGCTGCATACTAACTCTCATACTGCGGGTTGTTCGAAATAGATACTGCGCCCCCGGAACGCAAAGGGCACAAGAAGGAACATGGATGGGTTTTAGTCAGTAAAAGTCTGACACTAAAGCTGAAGAAGTCATTTGGTGATATTCCATCGGTAAAAAAAAAAATACTAACTCTCATAAAATAAATGTTAGATACTTTGATGCGAGGACTTTAGACGCTGGATGCAGGTCGCTTCTGACCGGTATATGTGGACATCTAAAGGGGAGGCCTATGTTCAGCAGTGGACGTCCTATGGCTGAGATGATGATGATGATGACTTCCAGAGAACGGATTTATTTTAATGTTTTTATCTTTGAAAATAAAGAAAAGCTTTCAAAGCTATCATATAAATTCCACCCAAACAACATTACTATTACTATAACAATTTAACCGTACAGTTCAAAGTTCAGTAATAGGTACAAACTATCCGATGAGGTGCACTTCAAAATACCGTTAGAACTTACCCGAACTATCCATTTGCATAAACAGGAGTGGTAAAATGTAAGACGGGGAGTTTGATAATAGAATTCGACAATGGATATTCTCTTTATGTTAGTTCACTTAGCTTGGAATTGGTTTTGGTCTTTTCTTGAAACAAAAAAGAATTGTTAAGGTTCTTTAAAAAGGTCGGATGCGCAGTACTCGTTACTGGCGTGCTTATATGGTCATATAAGCACGCCAGTGATTTGCAGTGATTTAGCATAGCTGGTCAGCTATGCTATTCTGAAATAGGCAAATCACTTCGAAAGTTATCTTGTAAGTCATCTCGATAGTCACGCTTGCTTCGCAGAATACCAAATCCTATTGAAAAACATCAAAATACTCATTCGTTACTTACTAACTATACTATACTATACTTCTCTCACTTACGTCATCACGCAATGGCGCTAGTGTCGAACTCACTGATTTTAAGAATACGAAACTAAAATCTCACCGAGGATTCAGAAGTGATTTCGCAATTAAACTTTTTAGAATAGCTCTACTGATGTTTGCATGTGGAGGAGGCGAAAGAAGTATGTAAAGATCGTAGTTAGAGCGTTCTGTGGTTTCTGCCTACCCCCATGGGAAAACGGCGTAAGTTTATGCATGTATGTATGTAAAAAAACAGACTCGCACGGAAAGGGTACCGTAGTATCCTACAATATTTAACACTATCTCTACATAGTAAAAACCAAAGTAGCTTACTGCCGTCTGTCACTCTGTGCGTTTGCATGTTTTAAACTACTCGACGGATTTGATACGGTTCTCACCGGGAGTCCCTTACATCTCCTAAAATTGTTTGTCCGAAAATCATTATATATAACACGTTTGATATAAACCTCAGTAACCATAATGTTAAAAATCCCGAAATTTTGTGTAACATAATTATCTTTATTTCTAAAAGTATTCTGTCATAATATCGAGTACTATAATATTTGAAGCTCCTAATTTTACATGACCTAAAGTCATATGTCCTAAGTATTGCGTTAAATAATGTGTATTATTCCGAATGTTCAGTTATAATATTTTTTTTTAGTCCTAAAACATTTGCTAATAATCAGGTTTTAGTGACAGAAACGAATCGCTGCAAAACCGACTCCACGTAGTCTTGTCTGCCCTACCCCTAGAGTGTAATTTAAAATCGCGAAGGCGCGGAGGGGCAAGGCGGCCCGCGAGCTGAGGAGCAGGTGGTTTTGACACTCGCCGCCGCGGCTGAGGCTGGCCGGCGAGGCCGGCCAGCAAGCCGAAGCCGCGGTGGTGAGCGTGAAATCATCTGCGACGATAAGCTCGCATGGGACCGCCGGAGCCCCGCAGCGCCGGAGCCGTGACAGAAACCATGCCTGCTGCATGTTGCACGCTTGCTTGCATGCTGCTTGCTTGCTTGCTTGTATGCTGCATGCTTACTTGCATGCATGCTGCATGCTTGCTTGCATGCTGCTAGCTTGCTTGCATGCTGCATGCTTGCTTGCATGCTGCGTGCTTGCTTGCATGCTGCGTGCTTGATTGCATGCTGCGTGCTCGCTTGCATGCTGCATGCTGCATGCAGGCTTGCTTGCAAAAACGATAAAAATAAAATTCTAAAATCTAATAAAAAATTGTTTTAAAAAAGTGTTATGTAATTTGAATTTAGAATTTATAACTTTTATCGAAAAAGGCTTTATGTCTTTTGTATATTATTGATTGTAATATTTATGACAAACGGATTTTTATGACATATTATATTTAGGGATTTCAATTTTATGGCATGTGATATTATGTGATATTAAGTTCGGGTAAGTTATCATTCGGACAAATGATGGTTAGGACAAAAAAAGTTATGGCACTTTAAATTATGGATAAAAAAGTTAGGTGACACAATAGAGAACCGTTCTCACCAATAGATACAGTGATTGAAGAGGAAGATTTACACGTATAGAACATCATGCTACGAGCAAAGGGAACGGCGCAGTAACCAAAGACGGAACTGAACGCGGGTGACACCACGGAGAGTATATTGCTAGTAGGTACATAAATAAAGCAAAAATATTATTTAATATTTATCTTTGTTTTTTTATAAGAGGTAATCTCTGCTGAAAGTGCTGTAAACGATCACATACGTTCTTTCACAAAAATAAACTTAGGTACTTACTTACTTAAAGTGTCATCTATGTTTCATAGTATACTTCACTACTACACAAACAAAGTCGAGAGCAAAAGCTAGTTTAACCAAAATTTTCCGTCTACGTGGAAATTCTTACGAAAAATACTAGGGCCTAAAATGCTACCCAGAGGAACACCCACTAAATTCAACATGCTCGAACGCCGAACAAGTTCTTCATCCATTCCCAGAGCACCAATACACACTTGTGAATTCCCGAGGTGCAGAACCAATCCATTCCAATTGATCTGCTAAGTGGGAAACTTGCTCCAGTGTCGGTGGGAAACTAACCGTGATTTCCCATGAGTGGTCCAAAGTAGTATTTTGTTTGGACTTTGAGATGAATATGGCTGGTATTTACTGACTTATTAAGGTAGAATCTAAATAATAAAAGGCAGAGGTGTACCGGTGTACACCCACAGTTCGCCGGTATATTTAGGTCCCATGTAATAGGGGGCGAGTCTATTGCCATTAACCGGGCACAAATCCAAACTCCGAGCTGCTACTGAGAATTTCATAGAAAAACCCTAACAAGGGAATCTAATGAATAGGTAGAATCTAATGGGCATAAATATACACTTAACTAAAAGTTATTCGAAGTTTTGAACTACGAAGTTCAGTAATACGTATACAGTCGTTAAATGTGCTTCCCCATCCTTGCGATTTTTCTTTAATTTTGAATCAAGCTTTAATATTTAATTTGATCACAATAATCATCATCATATCAGCCTAGCCTCCCCTAAAAGCCCCAACAATCCCGATCCTGATAAAATTCAGTTCGATAGTCAAATAAATTCCATCATTTTTTAATGACTGCAAGTTTTATATGATATGTCTGAACTTTAAGGACTTCCACGAGTTCCACGACCCGTCATCATCACCCATCACGACTTATCATGTCACCGAAAATATTCATAGTATCAGCCTATTATTGTCTGACTGCAGGACAAACCTCTTCCGATACAGAGAAGGCACAAACATTGATCGTCACGGCTCACGGCGAATTAGCGATTTCAGACTTATATATCAATTTTAAGTCTACATTTCTTCACAAATCATCGCAAACTACAAAAAATAGAACAAGGTCGTTTAATAAAATCAGAAGCCAAGGTTTAGCCTAGATATATCTTGATCTGAATTGACTAACTCAATAGCTTTATCCATCATTCAAGTTGCAAATAAATGTCAAACATCAGCCACCTTTCACCTTCCATTTCTATCTTAGACCGATACCGGTTGTTTCAATATTTATCTTCAACGCGAATCCCTGAAGACTAGTCTAGATTCCGTCTCTCTATATTGCCTTTAAGTGAAGAAGGTGAGATGTGTATTCACACTTATCGTTGCTCACCGATCTCTGATTTCCCTCGAGAACAACTCAATGCACTCATGACTTTTTCACCAATTTCAGAATTAGATCCTTTTTTATTTCATTATAGGTAAACAAGCCGACCGCCTACTTGATGTTAAGTGGTCACCGCTGACTTTAGACATCTGCAATACCAGAGGCCTTGCAAATGCGTTGCAATCCCAGAGACAAAGTTGAAATCTCTCATGTGCCAATTACACCGGCACCCATACCTTCTAACGGGAACACAGCAACGCTGCTTTGCGGCAGAAATAGGCATGGTGTTAGTACTTCCCCGGACGAGCTTCTTCACAAATAGCTCTACCCTTAGATGCCTACTCATTTAAATCGAAATCTAGTTACTTTACGTTAACTCAAAGTTGAATACAATAGCTTTGTGAATATATGGAACTTATTTTTTTTATCCGGCCAGGCGCGAGTCGATTTTTTACACTAAGAGCCTCCGCCCATGTCCGATTTTTGTAGAACTGATTTTCAAACCGTTCAATAAATCCATAGTTTAGAGGACCAATTTTTTGTAGGACGTGTGCATTGGTATATTAGAATTCATGTTTAATTCTCACTCACAAAAATATCGGTCGTCGATTGTCTGATGTGAGCAGGCAGCATAAGGGTTTTACAAGTCGCTTACACAAGCTCATGTTCTATATGGGGTAAGCAATACCTGCAGACGATGTGAGGAGGCTGACGAAACACCACTGAACTTTCTGGGGGAATGCGGAACACTGATCTACAAGCGCAATATACTTTTCTAAGCCCGGATGAATTAATAAAGATTGCTTCAAAGCTAATCCTGCAGTTCATAGTTGCTGGGTTTAGTGGCGACCTCTAACCACACTAGCGGCGATCACAATAGATCAACTATGGTCGCAGTGTCACCACAGCCGCACTAAACCAATAAAAAAGGGTTGTACACCGAACTACAATATTTTTAATAAAAAATACATCTATTTACTTATTTTTAATTTTATACATTATTTAGTTTCAGTAGCTGTTGTTTCAGCGGCTATAGTAATATTCTGTGAAAACTTAAAATGCCTCCCTATAACAGTTCAAAAGGCACAGCCTCATGATAGTCGGACAGATAGTGGTAGTAATAGCGTCGCGTTTGGAACCCTTTCTATACGGAACCCTAACAACTAGGTCCATATTCAAATAACGGTTAAATAAATACGCTACATTCCTCTTTATTTTCGTTCTTTTTACATTCGTTAAAGTTTTTTTTATTCAGTTGATCTGTTTCAGTTTCAGTTAAATTTTTTGCTGAACTTTAGTTACTGTTACATGTTGTTTTAATTTCAGAAATAGTGA
The DNA here is from genome assembly GCA_932526535.1 of Caradrina clavipalpis. Taxonomy (NCBI): domain Eukaryota; kingdom Metazoa; phylum Arthropoda; class Insecta; order Lepidoptera; family Noctuidae; genus Caradrina; species Caradrina clavipalpis. Next base: position 13,900,814 of record OW052104.1, on the reverse strand, counting down.
ATTTTAATTTACACCTAAACCAATGTTATTTAATAATATTTAAATTATATTGAGTGTCGTTATTGTATCAAATAACACCAAGCTATTATTGTTTTTGTATCTAAAATTTTTGGTGCGAACAATTACTTTTTATGAAATGTAAAGCACACAATACATTGTTCTAACTTTCTAACCGGTGCATGTAATAGTTTAGTTTTGAGATTTGAAACAAATATTAAAAAAAAATACAGTTGGACTTACATACTAAGATATGTAAAAGCAAAATCTAATTAAAAAAAATTACAAGCTCTTTTAAATTTTCAAGGAGTCAGTCAGCCAGAAAGCTAAAGCTAATTGCTCGTTCCAAATAATAGGTTTCCATGCAGAGAAGAACGAGCAAGAAACTCAATTAACCCTCTTTTTAATTTACTGCCCCGTTGGTCTCGTGGTCGCAAGTGCGACTGCTATGCAAGGGGTCCCGGGTTCGATTCCCAGGTCGAGCAAAAAGTGTTTATTGGGTTTTTCTATGAAATTCTCAGTAGCAGCTCGGAGTTTGGATTTGTGCCCGGTTAATGGCAATAGGCTCGCCCCCTATTACATGGGACCTAAAATATACCGGCGAATTGTGGGTGTACATTGGTACACCTCTGCCTAACCCTTCGGGGAATACAGGCGTGATGGTATATTATATTATATTATTATTATAATTATTTAATTTAACAAAATATTACAACATACCAATAACTGTAAGGTTCCCAGGTACAGCCCAGAACAAACAAAAATTTCACAATGATGGGAAGAATAGTAACTTTCGACATTCTTAAATGTCTTTAAACACCCGTTATATAAAACAACATTCTGAGACTGCGAAACTTTCCACGTGTAGGCAATAGAAAACTTTTCATCAGAACAAAAACACACGCTCCAATTTCCCAACTTTTGAATCAGCATTGAAGTACCTACATACCTACTTAAAAGTCCAAAAACATCACAAAGTATTTGCATTATTAGATACAACATACAATCACGCCTGTATTCCCCAAAGGGTTAGGCAGAGGTGTACCAATAAACACCCACAGTTCGCCGGTATGCTTAGCTCCCATGTAATAGGGAGCGAGCCTATTGCCATTAACCGGGCACAAATCCTGACTCCGAGCTGCTACTGAGAATTTTATAGAAAAACCCAATAACACTTTTTGCCCGACCTGGGAATCGAACCCAAGACCTCTAGCGTAGCATCCGCACTTAGGACCACTAAGATACCGAGGCAGTCGATACAACATAAATCTTGGCAAAGTTACCAGAATTCCATAATAACAAACATGATTTGGAAATCGTAGATTAATAATATTATGATTCGTCTAAAGATACCGCACAGTTGAAAAGTTTAGGGCGCGCTTCCATTGAGTGTTATAAACTAACTTGACTGCCCCGTTGGTCTCGTGGTGGCAAGCGCGACTGCTAGGAAGGGGTCCCGGGTTCGATTCCCAGGTCGGGCAAAAAGTGTTATTGGGTTTTTCCATTAGGAATTTCTCAGTAGCAGCCCGGAGTTTGGAAGGTGGTGGTGTGACACCCCCGTGCCTCGGAAAGCACGTAAAGCCGTTGGTCCTGCGCCTGATCTCTCTCCAGTCGTGTCGGATTAACATCCCATCGTGCTATGAGAGTTAGGGAAGAGGGAGTACACCTGTATTTGCGCAAACACTTGTGCACTATAATATCTCCTTCGTACGTGGCTAGTCTGCATTAAGATTAGCCGTCGTGGCCGGACTGGAGAATTACATTTTGCGTTACATTAACTAGCTAAGAGCTATATTGTATTAGGTATAAGAAGAGCTTTACTGCAATTTGATCTACAAAGTTAGACAGTTACGGCTAATAGTTTTGCTAGTTTGATACTTAGTAACAATCTCTGCATAGTATAAAACAAAGACGCTTCTCGCCGTCTCTCCCTCTGCACTGAGAGATCACACACAGATCAGACACAGAGTCATGTAATTTATTTCAATTAGAGCATTAAAAGGCCTTTTTGAACGTTATTTACAAGATGCAAAGAAAGAAAGAAAGAAAGATAGAATAAATAAATAAATAAATATCTTGGGACAACTCACACACGGCTATCTGATCCCAAGCTAAGCAGAGCTTGTGTTATGGTAACCAGACAACTGATATACATACTTATATAATTTATAAATACATACATATTATAGATAAATCACACCCAGACACAGAACAAACAATCATGTTCATTACACAAAGTTTGTACTGGGTGGGAATCGAACCCACGACCTCCGGCTTAGCAGTCAGGGCCGCTAACCACTAGACCAACAAGCCCGTCAAGAAAGAAAGAAAAAAAGTTCATAGAAAGAAAGAAAGAAAGAAAAAAAAACTAGTTCTGAGTGAGAATCTAGTTGCCCATTCCATAAGGTATAGTTTCGTATGGAGAAGAATGGTCATTAAATTCCATACACACTCTTTTACAAAATAATTTACAATAAGTTGTACAGGTACATTCATTCGGTACGGTCAAACTGTGCGTACTATTTATATCATTTATCTAGCTTATCATACAAGATAATTTCCAGAAATTTTGTTCATGTGCGTGTGGCGTGAGTGATCTTTTTTTAAAGTTCATCCAATAGGTTTAAAAAAAAAGGTATGTTTTTGAAAAAAAAATTAGAAACGTGGTGGTAAAATAAGAAAATTGTAGAACTTGAACTAAAAAAGTTATAGCGAAAAAACTAGATCACTCAATCTGCCACTTTGAAGAATATGCCCTATCACGTATCTCAGTATAATATACTGAACTTTACGATAAAAAAAATAAGGAACAGAAACGATTTTGACGATATTATCTTTCATATAATAAAGGGCTATTATTCAAACATACAAGTTTATCCCCCAACATTGTTCTCGTACTAAAATCCAAAGATAAATCAGTTTATGTATTTATCATTAAATTGTTAGTTCACACTTCAAAGCGTTTCAGTAATAGCTCTTGGTTTGGAGTTCACAAGACATAGTTAATGATAGATTGTTGTTACAAAGGATTTACTATCATACTAAGCTTACTGTATAAACTGTTCCCTGTAGAAGAAAGGTCTGTATGTTGGTTTGGTATTAAGAAAGCTTTGATATAATCTTGCGGAATTCATAACACCAAAATCCAGTCCTCTAAAATTTTAGTCTTTTGAACAATGAAATAACGTTAAATAAAAATAACAGCCGAGGCAGTAATAGTAACTGCCTCGTTAGCCTAGTTGTCTTAAGCGCGACTGCTACGCTAGAGGTCTTTTTTTTTTTATAGACGGGAAATCATCAAATAACTTCCCCCGCCCTGGGCGGGGCGGGAGGGAGTGTCAGACTTTTACTGACTAAAACCCGTCTATGTTCCTTCATGTGCCCTTTGCGTTCCGGGGGCGCGGTATCTCTTTCGACCAACTCGCAGCCCCGGCAGGCATCGGCCCTCAGTGGCCCCATCCAAGTTTGCTGACATCTCTTTGAGGCGCGCGTGGAACACGAACGCGCCGTCGACACGGTACGCTAGAGGTCTTGTGTTCGATTCGCAGGTCAAGCAAATTGTTATTGGGTTTTTCTATTAAATTCTCAGTAGCAGCTCCGGAGTTAGAATTTGTACCCGGTTAATGGCAATAGGCCCGCCCCCTATTACATGTATACCAGCGGCCCACCTGATGTTACGTGGTCATCTCTGTCTATAGCATCTGCAATACGCCTTGCGTTGCCATCCCAGACACAAAATTGAAATGTCTCATGTGCCTCAATTTCACCGGTACCCCAACCCTTCAAACCGGAAAAAAGCAACGCTGCTTTGCGGCAAATATAGGTATGTAAGCAGGTATTAAAGTTAGGAACCGCAAAAAAAGAAATATAATATTTTACATAGGCTACCAAAATTTGTACAGATTTCATTAAAATAACAACAGCATAGAAAACTTCAAAGGGCGTTATATAAAAAGCTTTTTTATGCGATAAAAACGCCCAAAAGTTTCCGCTTGTTCATTCATTCGTGGCAAATTTTAATTTAGTCTGATCCAAATTAAATTCGTTAGTTCTTTCTTAACTGTCAACTGTTTTAGGCTTTCTACAGATTGTTGATTACTAAACCACAAAGGTAACAAAGCAGTTTATATTAAAAAGCTTCTGCACGCTACTTCTTGTGCGTGATATTTTTCATACGCGTTTTTGAGACGTCTTTAGTTGCGGAGCAGCTTCCGTTGGTTGTAGTGTCATGTTACAGAGCCTATACTATTCCTCGTAAATCTGGCTATTTTACACATAAAAATGTTTTCCAATCTGACTGATAGTACCAGAGATTAGCGCATTTAAGAAACACACAAACAAACAAAACCTGTTCAGCCTTTTTATACCTATTCAGTACGTGCGTACTGAATAGGTAACAAAATAAATGTAATGTTTCAAATCGCCAATCCTATTTGAGCAAGCGTGGTGTTCAATGCTCGTAATCTCTGTATGAGAAGAGGACTTTGCTTGCCCTGCAGTAGGACAATAATAAATTGATACCAATATTTTATTTTTATTTCGTTCTGTGGTTTCTGCCTACCCCCATGGGAAAAAGGCGTGAGTTTATGTATGTATGTATTCTTATTTGAGGAGTATAGATGAAAAAAAAGACAATGTCCATGATGATTTTATATCAATAATGAACTTTGTCACCAAGATATAAGACTTGAAGTACCTGGCATTTAAAAATACAAACTCTAGACGAACAAAGTCACAGCATAACACTAGCAGTTTCCGTGTTCTGTTGGCTACACGTCAACACAGGATTATCGTGCGATAAATCCGAAATTACTGGCAATAAATCAACTGGAAGCATTCAGGGTATCTAGGCAAGTATGGCGGAACACGAGAGTAATTGAAAGCCAGTCAATACATAATATACGGTGGAAGGGATTTCGGTAACCACCGACAAATCATGGATACAGTACATTGTTCTAAACACCTCAAGAGTCTTCTCTTCTCTCTTTATCGTATGGGCAGTAAGGCCTAACGACCCCACACATCCTAGTGTCAGAGTTTCTAAACCACCTCAAGGGCCTCTGACTTGGTTATCGATGTCCAAGATAAACTTAGAAAGTACATATGAATTAGAAAAAGTCACATCACGACGTATACCCCAAGAGTAAAAATGTATCATTATTTCTTTAAACATTGATGGATGGCAAGCAAGTTTACGGCCCACTAGATGTTAAGTGATCACCACTGCTAGACATCTGCATTATCAGGGGCCCTACGAATGCGTTGCCATCCCCATGTGCCTTTTAATTACACCGACACCTATACCCTCCAAACCGGAGCACAGCAACGCTGCTTTGCGGCAGAAATAGGTATGGTGGTAGTACTTCCCCGGACGAGATCCTTCACAAAGAGCTCTACTACTACTAAAGTTAGTCTATACTAATATTATAAAGAAGAGAGATGTTTTGTTTGTTTGTAACGAATAGGCTCCGAAACTACTGAACCAATTTGAACAATTTTTCCACCAATAGATAGCTACATTATTCGACAGTAACATTGGCGATATAACATCACGCTACGATCCACGGGAGCGGAGCATTAACTAAAGACGTAACTAAACGCGGGTAATATTATATAAATAGATCAAATCAAAATAAAACATTCACGCATCAAATACTTTGAAACGAATATAGACCATTATTAACTTTACGAATATTCTCTTCCCGTTACACAACGTTCTTCAAACGAACATTTGTACTTGTGACCGGGAATCGAACTTAAAAACGTTGCTGACGCGAGAAAAACTTTACGACTGACCTTTTTCTCATATAAACTGTATCGGTCGTATTTTTATTTATATGTTTGTGGTATTTTTAGTTTAGTTATCGGAATGAAGGTGATGTGTTATGTGTTTGACAAAATTGTGACGGGTGTTAGTTTTGTCGTACCATCCATCACGCCTGTATTCACCGATGGGTTAGGCAGAGGTGTACCTATGTACACCCAAAGTTTGTTGGTATGTTTAGGTCCCATGTAATGTAGTAGGTAGTAGGACAACACTTAGTTATTCTAAGAAAAAAAAAACATTTATAATAAATGTTTTTTTTTGTTTTGTTTCTGTTGAAACACATAAAATACCATCACGCCTGTATTCCGCAAGGGTTAGGCAGAGATGCACCAAAAAAAAAAAAATTTTTGTTTTCAATGTACGGCCACAGTTCGCCGGTTTGTTTAGGTCCCATGTAATACAGGGCCAGCCTATTGTCCTTAACCGGACACAAATCCTAACCCCAAACTACAACTGAAAAAGAAAAACCGACAGACTTTGCTCGACCTGGGAATCGAACCCAAGACCTCAAGTAGCGCTTAGGTCCACTAGGCTAACAAGGCAGTTAATAACGACTTTGTAATATTATTTGCCAATTCTTAATGAACCATGTTCTTCCAAGACCTTGGCCGGTAACCACGTCTGAATTTCCTAGCGGTTACCCTAAAAATGTTAACACGACTAAGGCATTAACCCCTGAATATTAACCCCATTCAACATTGGTTGACTGCGGAAGTTATGTTGCTTCATTTAAGTTCATTTTCCTTATTGGCTTTCTTGATTGTGTTTATATAAGCTTGATTGCCGATTGGAAGGGTGCTAGGCTCGAGGCTTGGTTGGGTGAAATGTATGGTTTTAACTAAACTTCTCAAAGTTAGAGTGAAGAGGCTTCTTCTGGGTAAACTCGGTCTATTGTTAAATTTGTGTCTGTCACCTTTGACTTAGACTAGAGTCAAGAGTAAACACATGTAAAATGTATTATCCACACCGATTCCGGCCACGGCAGCTAATCTTGATGCAGACTAGCCAAGTACTGCGTACTTACAAACAAAGGTGCACTCCCTCTTCCCTAACTGTCATAGTCCGATGGGACGGCAATCCGACACGACTGGAGAGAGATCAGGCGAAAACCAACGGCTTTTCGTGCTTTTCGAGGCACGGGGGTGTCACATCACCAACTCCAGGCTGCTACTGAGAAATTCCTAATGAAAAAACCCAATCACACTTTTTGCCCGACTTGGGAATCGAACCCAAGACCCCTCGCTCAGCAGTCGCGCTTGCGACCACGAGACCAACGGGGCAGTTAAAAAATAGAAACTGGGTCACAGAACGTCAATTTTTTTTTAAGTTAAAACATTGCCCCTCTCTAAAAATATGTCCTATACCATAGGTGTTTTTAACTAACTTTTAAACCCACGTACACAAACAGCCAGACCTGAAACAGCTATCTACTACTATAGGCTACAAATATTTATTCCGTGCGGGAATTGAACCCGCTACACGCAGCGCAGCAGCCAATAACTCGGCCACTGCGCCAACTGTGTCATTTCCGTTAAACTAGGTCACAAATCGACAAAATTAAACAATTTTAACACCATCACGAAACGTTTTATTATTCCCCAAAAAAACAAAAATTAATCACAGTGGACGGAGAAGGGTCCAACAAATTATCGGCTAAAACGTTAACGAGCCTCCGTTAAGCCGAAAGGGTTCTGCACATAAAACCCATTAAGAATAAGGAAGATTCTTTACTTTTTTGTAGACATAAGAATGACTTTAATTGGAGAATTGTGATTGGTTTTTATTATGCTTTTTTTTGGGCTGTTTTTTTTTTGAATAAGCGTTGTCGATGTTTAAGGAGATCTGAATAACTAAGCAAAAATCTATATTTATATAAAAGTGAAATATCACTCGCTGACTAACTAAACAAGAAATCTCGAAAACTACTAGCCATTTTTTTTGCCGATGGGAAGTCATCAAATGACTGCGAATTGCAGCGTAATGTTATATAGCATAAGTTACCCAGTGATAATGTAACTTTCTAGCCGCAAAAGATTTTTTTAAATAGGTCTATTAGTTTTTGAGTTTTTACAAAAATTCAAATCTTTTCTCTTTATTATTATAGTAGGTATCTAAGTATCTATAGATAGATGAAACCTAAACAAACTTCCTTAAAAGGGGCTCAGAGGACACACGGAGGGCGACGAGGGCGTGTGATTCAGAATCAACAAGTAAACATTCCTTTCGAGAGGCAAAGGAAAGTCCTTTTCATATACCATCACGCCTGTATTCCCCGAAGGGTTAGGCAGAGGTGTACCAATGTAAACCCACAGTTCGCCGGTATATTTAGGTCCCATGTAATAGCGGCGAGCCTATTGCCATAAACCGGGCACAAATCCAAACTCCGAGCTGCTACTTTTTTTTTTTTTTTTTTTTTTTTTTTAAATGGGACAAGCCCGCCACACTGTTCCCAAACCACTGCAACTTCTGTAAGCCAGAATCAACAGTGGCGACCACAAGAAAAGCGCCGAGGCAATGAAGCTCGACGAGTCCCAGAGAAGCGATTCAACTGTCTTGGATCCCGCAACGAAATTAATCAGAAAAGATTAGCGGAGGAGTAAGAAAAATATAATTTCCACTTCCCTCCAAACAAGCAGGAGACAGAACAGAATTAGGCCAATAGGCACAAAGGGATTATTTACAACTGGGAGAAGCCCAGATTGCCAAGCACCACGGATTGCAATTATCATTAACTTAATGGGTCCTAATGTGAACTGTTACATTTGATTCCAGTAATAGGTATGGCAAAAACGCTTGAACGCACGGAAATTAGTTCTAGTTTCTACAAGGTCCGCGTAATAAACAACACCGGATATAGCCTGTACACTATCTAACATAATATTTCGCTCATTCTGCCAAAGAATACACTCCCATAAGATGTGATGAGCAGATTGTTCATATTCACAGTCAGATGTAGAACATTGACACAAAGGAGAGGCAACAAGCTTAAAAGAAAATAATTTACTCTTAAAGTTGCCATGACCTGTGAGAAATTGGGCAACACAGTGGTCCACCTCCAGCCATGTTCTGGCCAGCCGTTCGCGAACTGAAGGAAAGAACTGATGGAGGTGCCGGCCCTTGATGGAATTATCCCACCTACATTGCCATTCAGATAAAAGTTCCTCCCAGACATCAGTCTGCGGTTTAAATAATCTAGAGATCTTAGCACGGTCACGTTGAGTTAGAAAGTTTGCGTCCATGGTCTCTCGCGCGGAATAGTACATTGCAGCACGTCGCTGCACCTCGAGATCGACTGGAAGTACACCTGCAAGTACTGGTAGTGCTTCAGTACTAACGGTCCTATACGCTTTGCATAAAAATATTAAAGCTAACCGTTGGCTTTGAAGCAATTTACGTCGTACCGCCCCTATGGTGGCCCTATCGGCCCAAACAGGTGCACCGTAGCACATACAACCTAGGTAGGTAGCTGCATAAATAGTTTTCAGAGTTAAGAAAGACAGACCCCAAGTAGCTTTAGAAATTCTCGTTAGGGCATAAAAATTCTTTTTAGCTTTTTCTCCGACTATGTTAATGTGGTCAATAAAAGAAAAGTTCTTTTCTAAGACCATACCAAGGTAGCATACGGATTGTTTTCGTTTGACGGGAACGTTATTAAATTTAATACTAGGCCAAGATTTAAGATCACCTTTTAACATAAGTTGATACGTTTTTTGCGGTGCAAAGGTTAAACGGTTCCGATCGCCCCACTGTGATATTAAACGTAGGCATGTGTCAGCTAAATTCTCAAGTCCAGCCCGAGTACTCGACTGAATGAGCAGAAGGCCGTCGTCCGCGTAACCGGTTAAAGAACAGCCGCATGGTAGCGGAATTGCAAGAAAATCGTCAAAACCTAAATTCCATAGATAAGGACCGAGAACCGAACCTTGAGGACATCCCATGGTTAATGACTTCGATGCGGAATAGTGTCCTAGTTTGAGCTTCGCGGAGCCATTGAGAAAGTAAGAGGAAACAAGAGAATAGATGTTTTTATAGCAACCACGGGTTTTTATTTTAAGTAGTAGCATAGGCCACCATGCGTTATCAAAAGCCCCAGAAATATCGAGGAAAATCCCAAGTACATATTTATGTTCGGATGAGGTAACAGTTTCCCTTACAGAAAGTACCGCGTCGACGGTAGATTTACCTATTGTGAAACCGAATTGATTGCTGTGAAATTTCGGCCCGTCTGGCAGCAAGCGTGGAACGATAAGGCGCTCAAGCAGTTTCCCCAAAGATGGTAGTAGGGTTATGGGTCGATACGACTTTGGATCGTCCGGGGGCTTGTCGCCGCTCTTTGGAATTATTCGTATAAAGCCACGTCGCCAAATTTCAGGAAAAACGCCGTCCGCAATGCATCGGTTATACACTGTTAAAATTGCGTCACTCGCGGTTTTACACGCCTCTATAATCATTTTATTAGATATTTTATCTTCACCCGATGACTTATTGAGTGGTAGCCTCTTCACCACATTTAAGAACTCGTCAGTGGATGGTAAATCTGACGCTGGTGATTCAGGTGGCACAGCAGCCCACGCCCTGATCTGCTGGTGGTAATCGCTGTCGTTTACCGCTGAATCATCGGGTATAAGAGTATTGAGAAGTACTTCCGTTGTTTCTTCGATACCGGTAGTATGTTTATTATTTACTTTTATGTTTTCGATATATGCTAGATCGACCAATCTATTAGCCTTAAACTCGTGATACAAGGGAGACCATGGACCTTCTTTATCTAATTTTTCTACAATTTTACGCATCAAATTGCCCTTAGATTTTTCGACTGCTGCTCTGTAGCGCGATCTGGCAACTCTAAACGTATTTGAGGCAAGAGTAAGCAGGTCTCCGGTAACCTTACGCTTTTTAAGCTTATTAAACTGTCTACGCGCTCTGCGGTAACTTTTACGCTGTTCAACTAAATATTCACTCCACCAATCACATCTACGAATATTGGTCATAGATGCGCGACCAATGGCGATGTCAGCACAGTATATAAAAGTTTCTGACATAATCTCAGCACTTTCTTCAGCTGACAGCCCGTCGTGAGTGAAGTCTTTGGCGTGACAAGCAAAAAGCGAGCTAAAAAATTCCCAGTTCGCGCCTTTACATTTATATCTAAAACTACCCGTAATATGGGACGAACCTTGAGTAAACATAGGAACAAATTCGTACACGATCAGGCGATGATCACTACAAGATGCGTCCGGTAGGACACGCCACCTAACTAAGCGAACGTCTACACTAGAAAGTGTGACGTCAATACTAGATTCGCCCATTTGGCTGCAAAAAGTAGGTGGTGCGTCAGGGGTGTTATGGATTGATAGGTTCATTTCAGCAATAAAATCTTCAACAGCGCGTCGCCGTTCGGAATCCGTCCACCGAACCTTGCCATACCACAGGGACGATGACGCGTTTACGTCCGCGCCAACGATAACTTTGCAGCCCGCAAGCGACCGCAAGACGTGACGGAGGTTGTGTATATGAGGACCAACAGGGTCAGAATATTGAAAGTAACAGCTCACAACGTAAACTTTATAAGAAGCCGATGAGACCTCTGCAACGGCACAGTGAGGCGTCATGAGGTTACGCAAAGAAGTTACAGTAAAGTTAGCAGAACGCGCTACGTAAATACCGGCTCGTGCTTTGCAATCCAGCTGTACTACCTTGTGACGTAAGCGCGCGTTTTGATATTGTTCTTGAACAAGTACTATATCTAAATTGTACTCGATGATTAGTCTATCTAACTCAGAAGTCGCCACTCTATCGTTGTGAAGATTTAATTGTCCTATTTTTAAACTATCCATCTTAATTAGTAATTAGTATTCAGAATAAGTTGCTCAAGTTTTAGTTTATAGGTGGAACAGTCTTCAGACCCGCAACGATGGTCAAAAGGTTTTTTAAAACGTTTACACGCCACGCAAGTCGGCGTGTAATCTAAGTTGTCCTTATGGGGGCAATCCTTTGATTCATGTGCCTCCGAGCAGTTAGCACAGGCAGGTTTTTTGCCAGTGCAGTGTTTCTTCACGTGACCGAAATGTTGGCAGAATAAGCACCGAACTACCTCAAGATCATCAATAAAACGGCATGTGGCCCAATCAATGAATAATTTATCTTTGGTTGATACTAGATGTTTCCGTATCACAGAGTCAATTTCAATGCCTATCCATCTCCGACCGTTGTCAGTGGAACGCTTACGGATGATTTTTGTTGATTTTATAAATTCATCCTCTTTGATAGGTAGTTCATCTTTAATATTTTGCCGATATAACGCAACCAAAAAAGCGCTATCTTCCATTGAAGATGGGATGTCTTTTACTAGAATGCGGGGCCTACGGCCTTTAGGTTTTTCTAAACGCAGTCCAGCGGACTTTATGGCGTCGACCGATTCTAACTTTTTTAATTGTGTCTCGTTAGCGACACGCAGTACAACGCCAGACTTTGCGGTTTTTTTAACGCCTACAATTTGAAAGCCGTCGTCACTAGGATTAATTGCCTTCATAAGGGCTTGTTTAGTTGCCGAGGAGGACGCGTATTCGGCCGAGCGCTCGGCGGTGGGGTACGCGACGACACACGGCAGCGGAGCGCGGGACTCCATCGGCGGAGCCACTTTAGGCAAGCGAAGTTTTAACGAATCCGCGTAAGAAATTTTTTTGGGTTCATTATTGGCTACAATGACACCGGGATTCAATTTAATTTTATCTAATTCGCGTTCCGTATTGGCTAACTTAGTTTCGTTGCACGAAGATTTCAATGCTAACATCGAAACAATTGCCGTGACTCGCTGAGTCATATCCATGATAGCGGTTTTATTTGCCACGTTAATGCGGGACCCTTGGTCGTTGACGAGGTCGTTAATTCTCGACAAGTACGACGAAGCCTCGGAAACTAAGTCACAGTAATCGGTATTGTTATTATTTACGGAATTACTCGCAATACTAATATTTACAATCGGCGAGGACTTTTCAAATGAATCCGATGTTTGTAGCCGTTTGGATCTATCCTCAGGCGAAACGTATGTCGGAGACATGTCGCTGAACAAGCGTTTACTATTAGCGGAGGTCGGCGCGGGCGGCGACCTGGGGGTTTTCATATTTCTCCGAAATATTTCCCCTCCACGATCGGGAGGGTCATCATTATTAGTTATCATTATTAAGCGACGACAAACTTATTAAAGTGAAGAAAAAATTAAATAAAAAACACAAAAAAGTAGCGGACGATTAACTTTTCGCGATACCCTCACACTAAGAAAATAAATGTACTCACCGATAGCTGACGAAATTAACTAATTACCAGTAATTATGGGATTAAACACGTATAAAAACTTACGATACCAGCACTTAGCACAATAGCACACAACTAGAAACAACTCACGAGCCGGGGATCAATCACAGAACACAAAAACCGTAATTACAATTAGCAGCGAAATAGATCGCAGCTGCACCGTGCGCGCGCGCGGAGGGAAGCGAGCTGCTACTGAGAATTTCATAAAAAAACCAATAACTCGTTTTACTCAACCTGGGAATCGAACCCAAGACCTCTACCGTAGCAGTCGTGCTTAGGACCACTAGACTAACGAGGCTGTAAAGTCCTTTTCATTCACAAAATCTTCACATCGCAAGTGTAACAGCTTTTGAAGTTCAAAGATGAAACCACAGCATAGAAAGAATTTATAATGGCCCTCCAAAAACCCGAGCGTTCCTAGACGTGGATAGACTGTGGTATTTTACACTGTGGCCTAGCCCTCGTTTTTGCGGCTGTTTTGTACTCAATCACTGCGTGAATAATAAATGCCACAGACTATTTGTAATAATAGAGTAGTCAAATATTCAGGGAGGCTTTAGGTTTCTGTCCAATTTTAGTCTGAATCGTTGAGAAGAGAATGCATAATAGGTATATTTGTATATTATCTATACTTATAGTATAAAGAGGAAAGATTTGTATTTTTGCATGCAGCGGAGAAACTTAATAACTAACAATTTCTAAAATTATTTTGCCGTTAGAAAGGTACAGTCAGCAAAAGAGATAAGTAACCATGCCGTCACATATAATTGAAGTTTTTTTAGACGCTGAAGGATGGTTTCAGTTTAATTTTGTTGTAATGATTAGAAAACAAACAGTTAATTAATTTAAATTAAATTCGCAAACATCCATCCGTTTGGTCTGAAATTTCAACTGTATCTGCCACCCTGGTTACTTATCTCTTTTGTTGACCGTACATTATCACTGAGTAATAAAACCTACATAACATCACGCAAGCCACGCAAACGAAGTCGCGAATAGTTCGCTAGTCTATACTAATATTATAAAGAGAGAAGACTTTTTGTTTGTTTGTTCGTATCGAATAGGCTCCGAAACTACTGGACTATTTTCAACAAGTTTTTCGCCAATAGTTAAATTAATTCTGAGTAATACAAGGTGTTGATTTGCATCCTTGTCAAATTTTAGAAGCTTGTCATAAAATAATAGAAGTAATCAAATATAATTACGATACCTGGCCAATATTGAATAAATACTTGTTTTTTTAGTTGCAACTATCAAATAACAGTATTCCAAAATACTCCTCTCGCAAAATTTAGAATCGCCCAGTTGCGTATGCGGTAGGCAGAGTCATCGCGCGGCTATATCAATGTGTACATTGGGCCTAAACCCTCTGGCGAGATGGCTACCCCGAATTCGAAAATCACGTCAAAAAAAAAGGTTTCAAAAACAATTTATTTTATTATTGATTCATGTTAAGAATCACGAGCATAGTTACCTCCTTGAATTTGACCCGGATGCAAATCAACGCCTTGAATAGGCTATATAGCATAACGCTAAGGCCTACAGGAGCGGAGCAGTAACCAAAGACGTAACTATAGATTATTACTTAACGCGGGTGATATAACCGCTTATATCACCCGCGTGCTGTTTTTATACTACCCGCGTAGTATAAAAAAAAAGTTGAATGTAATTTGTTAGTTAGTTAAACAGTTGTAAATTAACAATAAATAAATAAATTGAATAGCGGAAAATATTTGTCCAGGCATTGCAAGTGAACCCGTCACACAAACCGGTCCCGAAACTTGATAAAGTTGTATTTGGTCTTGACAGGCGTCCTATTGTACGTTTATTTATTCGGTTAGAACATTTTACGAAGGCAGTGTTGCAAAAAATGGTTTCTTTATTTCGCGATAAACTAAACTTTGGTATAAAGGTAGCGGAATATTTTGTTGGAAGCACTCACTGTCACTTTCTTTTTCTATTGTATTTTCAAGAATTGTGTTTTTATTTCTTAACCAGGAGTGGTTTGATCGTGTCATGTTAGACGGTTAATTGATAACGAACCAAAACACAATAAGTATAGAGTTGGGAATTGACTAATAACTAAGCTCCACGGAATTATATACATGCATACCTAAACTCACGCCTTTTCCCGATGTGGGTAAGCAGAAATCACGGAATATATAAGGAATTATATCTTGTACACAATTTTCATCATCAAAATTAATAAAAACTGCTTGACCTTGTTATCTTACTTGTGCTAACCGTTACTCATGTATTCACAGAAACAACAATTCCTACAGTTTATATTACCTATCGCTGTTATATTAAATTCATCACTTACAGAAGTTCTAAAAAAAACCTAAAGATTTTGATCTAATACTTAGATATCAACAACGACAACTGAAGGCCAATTCTACTAATTAAAAACATTCAAAATAGAATCACAATCTCATGTCAGCGACAATCAATATCTTTGTGACATTTGCGTCAACTAGACAGTTGCGCCAGGTTAACACTGAGACGAAATAGCGATCTAAAATTTCACAGAATTGTCCACCCTACTACCAAAATCACATCTACCTACTTCACTAAACTCCAAATCCCAATAAATAACAATGAACAAAAACAACAGAAATCAATATTCTTCTCCGGAATCCCTTAACACTTCAACGGCACACTTTTATGAATAAATACGAGCTTAATGGTGGGTCCACACGATACAGAATTAACACAGACTTCTATTGAATTTTGTCTGTACAACAAATCAGTACCTACAGACAAATGTCGGTGTACCAGAAAAGTCGGAAGTCTGCGTACATGTCTGTACGATTGTCGGAGCAAAACTCATGATTACTGAATTACTTAATTTATTATTTAAAAATCGAAGTCTGAACTGATAAAAAAGTTTGCACAGACATTTGGTAAAATTTTTTACTCAGACTTTATAGTCTGTGCAGATATCTGTACATACAAAAGTCTGTATCGTGTGGACCCACCATAACGGCACATTGGACGGCACGGGGTCCCGTGACACCGTATGAATTGAGTAAAGTATTGCCGGGTCGGGCCGTATGTCATCCGAGTTGCTTTGGTGCTCAAACATGATATGATTAAGGGTTTTTAGCTATAGGAGTGATGGAGGGAGTGATGGAGGGCGTTTGGGGAGGTAGTGGGTGATGTGTGTAATATTTGAATAAATAACTGCCCCGTTGGTCTCGTGGTCGCAAGTGCGACTGCTGTGCAAGGGGTCCCGGGTTCGATTCCCAGGTCGAGCAAAAAGTGTTATTGAGTTTTTCTACGAATTTCTCAGTAGCAGCTCGGAGTTTGGATTTGTGTCCGGTTAATGGCAATAGGCTCGCCCCCTATTTATTACATGGGACCTAAATATACCGGCGAACTATGCGTGTACATTGGTACACCTCTGCCTAACCCTTCGGAAAATACAGGCGTGACGGTGATGGTCATCCATTTATAAGTTTTTATGTAACCGTTTGTTAAAACATCGTCCTTTTTCAAACAAGAGAATGTCGTGGTAGATGTCCGCCTTTCTTGTATGAGATTGTGAACCCATCAGTATTAACAAATATTCAGCTGTACCATACAAAACTAGCAGCAATACATACACGATCGAAATGTATGGAAAAACTGAGTTTTCATTATGTACTAAATCAATTGTAACTGCTTCTAGCCTAGTTGTCGCGCTTGCTACGCTAGAGGTCTTGGGTGCGACTCCCAGGTCGAACAAAGTGAAATTCTCAGTAGCAGCTCGGAGTTAGGGTTGGTGCCCGGTTAATGGCAGTGGGCTCGCCCCCTATTATATAGGACCTAAAACATCCCGGCGAACTGTATGTGAAATTTGGCACACCTCTGCCTAACCCTTCTGGAAAGACAGGCGTGCTAGTATAATTATGTAAATCAATGGTAAAAGTCTATGTTACGCAGTCCCGTATAAAAATAACAAGAAACATTTTACAAAATTGTACAGCCTTCCATTTTAATTTAAAACTCAAACGCGAAAACCCGGTTTTTATCGAGAATGAATGGATGTCGACGCGAACCCTCCATTCGGATGCAACACTCAGTAAAGAAAATGCACAAGTGACACTACGCAATCTGGGTCAAGGTTCTAGAGCAGTGGTTCCCAAAGTTTACTAGACCGTGACCCCAGTAGGTAACAAAAACTCTTGCGTAGTTTGTTCGAAAGAGTTATCGCGGCTTTGGAACGCAAATGGCATTAGGAGGAACACGGATGGGTCTTTGTCAGTAAGAGTCTGACACTTCCTTCCGCTTCGCCCAAGGTAGAAGAAGCCATTTGATGATGATATAAAAAAGGTAACACAACGTTTTAAATTCAGAAATCACCTCCTTTACCTCCTCCCAACCAGGACCTTAAAAAAAATGACCGTAACTTATGGGTCTAAAAAATCATCACACATAGACAGTAACGACGCATACTGCTCATAAAACCAAGTAATTGTTTTCGCAGAAAAACGTAAAAAAGTAGTTGGAAGTTTGATCTTCAAATCGCCGAGCAACAGAACGAGAAGATGGCCGCAATGATGGTAAAGACATATCATTTTAATAACATTTTAAATTTCTTTAAATATAAAGAGTACTTTTTTAATTACAAGAATGTATTCGTTTCCTATTTTTGGCATTTTTATTAAATTAATCAGAACTTATACTAAATTCGTTTGCGACCTACTTGTGAGTGACCCATAGTTTGGGAAACACTGTCCTAGAGGCTTGATAAATGTAGATGTCAGTTTATTTTATGTAATTACTGAAGCCTGTGAAAGTTTAAATGGTCGTAAATTTTTTAAATGTAGTAGGGAACTGGTTTAGGAGGTCAATTTTGCATGTAGAAGCTTTATATAAAGTGGAGGCGATTTTAGACTTATATCTATTATGCCTCTAGACTGCCTTGTTGGCCTAGAGGTCCTAAGCACGACTGCTACGCTAGAAGTCCTGTGTTCGATTCCCAGGTCAAACAAAAAGTGTTATTGGGTATTTCTGTGAAATTCTCAGTAGCAGCTCAGAGTTTGCATTTGTGCCCGGTTAATAGCAATAAGCTCGCGCTCTATTACATGGGATCTAAATACACCGGCGAACTGTGGGTGTACATTGGCACACCTCTGCCTAACCCTTCGAGGAATACAGGCGTGATGGTGATGGTATCTATTATAAGTCCAGTTACCTCACGTTGTTTTTCTTCATTAAAGTCAGAAAGAACATATGAAATTAAATAATATTAATTAAACGAACGAGTTGGAACGAGCAACTAGCTTCAACTTTCTTTAGAGGTAACTTCTTGACAATTCAAAAGTGCCTGTAGATGGTCTAATTGAAATAAACGCTTTGACTTTGACTTTGTACTTTCATTTTGATTGAGTTTCTTTTTATATATATGTGAAGGCTTTTAATTAGCTATATGTTATACCATTGCATGCTATATGCTATACCATTGGTTCATTAGTGTGCAAGCCTTTTGTAAATTCAAAGCCATTTTGGTACGGTCAGCAAGAAAAGGCGATTAACAATGTTACTTTTACATATGGACACCAAATAACACAATTCACTGCTATTTAAAATTTGAGGCTATACCTAAGAATTTTTTAGATCTATTTCATATTTCCTTTGATATTGCGCTCAATAATAAGGAAAAAAAAACTAAAATATGTATCTACTTCTGTTGTTAACTGTACTTGCCCGGTATCGAAGCCTCATGCATGAGAAGCGGATGCCTAAAAACCGCTACACCATCTTGACACTAACCCAGCCTCAAAAATCTAATCAGTTAGTTCCTCCGTTCCATTCAAGTCGACTCGGAATCCAGATAAACGCTGAATTTGTCCAGTGAACTGGAATCATCGCTTACCTAGCTTAATGCTAGGTGGCTGCCAATATAAATGTGTTATTATAGATTAAAAGCGTGCACATCTATACTAATATTATAAAGCTGAAGAGTTTGTTTGTTTGAACGCGCTAATCTCAGGAACCACCGGTCCGATTTGAAAAATTCTTTTTGTGTTGGATAGCCCATTTATCGAGGAAGGTTATAGGCTATATAACATCACGCTACGACTTACGGGAGCGAAGCAGTATTCAAAAACGTAACTTAAGGTGGATGAATAAAGCCACGCGAACGAAGTCGCTGGCAGAAGCTAGTAAATTATAAAACCGAAAGTCATTATGTTGATTTAATAATACTGGCTTATTATTGTTCCACTGCAGGGCAAAAGCCTCTTCTCGTAGAGAGAAGGTGAGCATTGATCAAGGCGGATTGGCGATTTCAGACTTATGGTGATTAATAAGGCGTTAATATAATCTAGAAAGCGTATTAAGACTTAATAAACTAAGCATAGAAAGAATTTCGTACGAGTAAGTATGACCCTCTAACTGCCTCGTTAGCCTAGTGGTACTAAGCACGACTGCCACGCTAGAGGTCTGCGGTTCGATTTCCAGGTCAAGCAAAAAGTTTATTGGGTTTTGCTATGAAACTCTCAATAGCAGCTCGAAGTTATGATTTATGCACGGTTAATGGCAATAGGCTCGCCCCCTATTACATGGGACCTAAACATACCGGCGAACTGCGGATGTACGGTGGTATACCTCTGCCTAACTCTTCGGGATATACTGGCGTAATGGTATGTTATTTTGACCCTCATCCATTGGAAGATAAGAGCACGTGAAGAAGAGGGATGAAACGCGTGTAACTATAAGAGTTATGAGTATAAATGTAAACGTATGGACAGAAAGAGGGAAGCCAAATAAAATATAGACGAATTGTGTAAAGAATGATATGAAAGGGAACAGAGTCAGCGATATCATGACAGTTGATTGGACGGAATGAAGAAGAAAACGTATTGCGCTGACCAGAAGTAACATGGGATAAGGGCAGGATGATGATGATCCATTGTAATATCCATCCATAACGCCTGTATTCCCCGAAGGGTTAGGCAGAGGTGTACCAATGTACACCCACAGTTTGCCGGTATATTTAGGTCCCATGTAATAGGGGGCGACCCTATTGCCATGGGCACAAATCCAAACTCCGAGCTGCTACTGAGAATTTCATAGAAAAACCCAATAAAACTTTTTGCTCGACCTGGGTATCGATCCCGGGACCCCTTGCACAGCAGTGGCACTTGCGACCACAAGACCAACGGGGCAGTTGATAATATCCTACTAATAATATAAATGCCAAAGGTTGTGAGGATGGATAGATGAATTTATTTTTGTTACTCTTTTACGCTTAAACGACTGAACAGATCTCGATGATATTTGGCACTGAGATTGTAGTGTGTAATAAAACATAGGATACTTTTTATCCCAGTAAAATGAACGTTTCTCATGGGAAAATACATCTAATTTGACACGGACAAAGTCGCGAGCAAGAGCTAGTAATGTTCATATTCAAAGCAATTTAAATTCTCTTTACCCACTAGTACCTTCTAAATATGCATCTCATATAATTCAACATAAAACACGTCATGAACAGGAAATATAAAAAATTATTCAGCAATCCGACACAAAGTCAAAAGCTTATTGTAGCTGAAGCTTCAAATATTTACATTTTTCCCGCAAAAATCCACATTTTAGCCGTCCCTCAGTAAACAGGTTTATTTCAATCAAAGTCTTTCATTGAAACACCGTCAAAAGAAACAAAATAAACGTTTATACCGAAGTAACAATTTATTTCAATTTCTCTCAATTTATTTTAAAGGACTACAGCTCATAATTAATTGATATTGATAGAGATTTCAGGAATATCATTTTCGGCTTTGCGACAATCGTTAATTGAAACAAATGAGTTTCGCGTCACTAGCAGAATGGTCAGGATTTTGTATCAAGTAGCTAGAAGTACCTATTTATTGTATTTTGAATTGGTTCCTTATCTATATCTACACTATCTACATCTACACTACATACATACATACATAAACTCACGCCTTTTTCCCATGGGGAGAGGCAGAAACCACGGACCGCCACCTGCTACGATCCTTACACACTCCTTTCGCCTCGTCCACATTCATACATCTGGTCATACAAGCACGCCGGTTACGATTACGGTTATCTACACTAATATTATAAAAATAGGATTTTAAAATTAGCATTTTTTTCACCAATAGATAGCTACATTATTAGAGTACCTAACATAGAGTTAAAAATTTAGGGCAGATTGGTGATTTCAGACTTATATTTTACTAGCTTTTCCCGCGGCTTCGCTCGCGTTAAGAAGTATTATCTTTCATCCCCTATTTTATCCCCTTGGGGGTAGAATTGATTAAAATCCTTTCTTAGAGGATGCCTACGTCATAACATCTACCTACATGCCAAATTTCAGCCCGATCCGTCCAGTGGTTTGGGCTGTGCGTTAGTAGATCACTATGTCAGTCAGTCAGTCAGTCAGTCAGTCAGTCAGTCACCTTTGAGTTATATATATTTAGATTTACTTGTAAGTCCTAATTTCTTCACAATCGTTTTTAACAATATTGATATCGAAGCTAAACTAAAAAACCAATGTGACTTTGCCAATCCATAATTACATAAGTACTTGCTCCAACTTCGTGCATATAAAAATAAAGTTGAGTAAATGAAAATTGCGAACGCAATACATTTTTTTTTCAATTTTCAATTTTATTTGTGAAGCTTTTAAGTTGATTATATCAATTAATAAATAAAAGCTGCTTGATCAAAAAGCTGCTTGATCATATTGCAGCTATGTTTGCGCTGATTTTTAATCGAACATAGGACTGTAATATTATTGTTATTGTTTATTGTCATTTGTGGTTCAATGCTTTGTTCAACTGTTCGACTGCTACGCTAGAGGTCTTGGATTCGATTCCCAGGTCGAGCAAAAAACGTTATTGTATTTTTCTAGGAAATTCTCAGTAGCAACTCGGAGTTAGGATTTGTGCCCAGTTAAATGGCAATAGGCTCGCCCCCTATTACATGGAACTAAAAAGCATACCGGCGAACTGTAGGTGTACATTGGTTACACGTCTGCCTAACCCTTCGGGGAATACAGGCGTGATGGTATGTGGTAAATAATTACTGTGTAATAATACACGCATTCTTTTGAAGTTCAAATTAAATAATAAGTATTTCAATTGTAATGATATTTCTCGATATTTTGCCACACATCTTCACGAATCAATAAAACGATCAGCGCCATCCAAACACAGCCGTATTTTGTTAGCCACGTTGTTTATAGCACAGGCTGATCAAATCAATTGCTGTGTAGATTGGTGTGGGAGTGAGTAAGAAACAATAAACTGTAATAAAATGAGGAACATTTGAGTTTTTCGAAGGAAGAATAACATTAATAAACAAGAATTACTTTGATTCCGCATCTAGACGCGTCGTCATTATTATTTTAGCTGACTGCCCTGTTGGTCTCGCGGTCGTAAGCGCGACTGCTTAGCAGGGGGTGCTGGGTTTGATTTCCAGGTTGGACAAAAACTGTTTTTGGGCCTTTCTATTAGGAATTTCTCAGTAGCAGCCCGTAGTTTGGAAATTGGTGGTGTTACATCCCCGTGCCTAGAAAAGCATGAAAAGCAGTTGTTCCTGGCCACTCTCTCCGGTCGTCTCGGATTCCTTCGGCCGTCCCATCGGACTATGAGAGATAGGGCAGAGGGAGTGCACCTGTGTTTGCGCACACACTTGTGCACTATAATAATCCTGCGGACTTGGCTACTCTGCATTAAGATTAGCCGCCGTGGCCGGAATAGGTCTGGAGTATACATACATTATTTTAGCTAGAAGATGTTCCCTGTCAAGTCTGTTTAGACTTTAGAGTCTCATAAATAATAATAACATCAACCTCATTGTCCCAATGCAGGACAGAGGCCTCTTCTTATATAGAGAAGGCATGAGCAATGATCATCAGCCTTGAAAATGTCTGCTCTCAAGTCTGTCTACCTACATAACATACCATCACGCCCGTATTCCCCGAAGGGTTCGGCAGAGGTGTACCAATGTACAGGTACATCCACTGTTCGCTGGTATGTGTAGGTCCCATGTAATAGAGGGTGAGCCTATTGCCATTAGCCGGTCACAAATCTAAACTCCGAGCTGCTACTGAGAATTTCATAGAAAAACCTAATAACACTTGGGAGCTCTAGGCTACCGAGGCAGTGCAGAGTCTCAAATAATAATAACATCAGCCTATGATTGTACCACTGCAGGACAAAGGCCTCTTCTCATACGGAGAAGGCAAGAGCTTTGATCACCACGCTTTTTTTTTATAGATGAGAAATCATCAAATAACTTCCCGAGGGACGGGACGCGAGGGAGTGTCAGACTTTTACTGACTGAAAACCATCCATGCTCCTTCTTGTGCCCTTTGCGTTCCGGGGGCGCGGTATCTCTTTCGAACAACCCGCAGCCCCGGCAGGCGTCGGCCCTTAGTGGCCCCTTCCATGATCACCACGCTTGCTTTAAGTGTATTGGCGATTTAAGGCTTATCTACACTTCTACGCTAATATTATAAAAAAAGAAAGGTTTGTATTTTTGTACGTAACGAATAAACTACTGGACCGATTTCAAAAAATCTGTTGCTGTTAGAAAGCTACATTATCACTGAGTGACATAGGCTATATAACATCACGCTACGACACAAGGGAGCGGAGCAGTAACCAAAGACGTAACTTTACACGGGTGAAATAAGCCACGCGGGCGTAGTCGCGGATAGTTCTCTAGTATTAATTTTAAGTCCAGCTATGCTATTCTGAAATAGGCAAATCACTTCGCAAGTCATCTCGCAAGTCATCTCGATACTCACACTTGCTTCGCAGAATAATAAATAAATAAATATCTTGGGACAACTCACACACGGCTATCTGATCCCAAGCTAAGCAGAGCTTGTGTTATGGTAACCAGACAACTGATATACATACTTATATAATTTATAAATACATACATATTTTATAGATAAATCACACCCAGACACAGAACAAACAATCATGCTCATCACACAAAGTTTGTCCTGGGTGGGAATCGAACCCACGACCTCCGGCTTAGCAGTCAGGGCCACTAACCACTAGACCAACAGGCCCGTCAAATGAATATCAAAGCCTATTGAAAAACGTCAAAATACTCACTCGATTTATAATACTGCTCACTTACGTCATCACGTGGTGGCGCTAGAGTGTCGAACTCACTCATTAAGAATATGAAACTAAAATCTTACCGCGGATTCAGAAGTGATTTCGGAATTAACTTTTTAGGATAGCAATACAGGTTTCCTCACGATATTTGAGTTCACTGATGTTTTATCCAGAAAAAATAAAATCACAAAAAGTTAGTTTTTAAATACTTTCGTTCAATACTTCGAATACCATTATCAGGGAATGTGTATGCAACGCGAATATTAGTTCGCACGGGTTCGAGCGTTGAATTCTCCTTTTATCTGAACCACGCTTTATTGCATTTTTGTGCGTGTAAACAATACAATGGATAGATTTTTGTTAGATTAAATATTCTTTGCTGTTTCTTGATAAGTTTTTAATTAAACAATGTGACTTCATTATCTTAACATACCATCACGCCTGTATTCCCCGAAGGGTTAGGCAGAAGTATACGAATGTACAGCCACAGTTCGCTGGTATATTTACATCCCATGTAATAGGGGGCGAGCCTATTGTAATTAACCAAGCACGAATATTTACTCCGACCTGCTACTGAGAATTACATGGAAAAACCCAATAACACAAATAATTTGCATAACATACCATCACGCCTGTATTCCCCGAGGGGTTAGGCAGAGATGTTTGTAATTTGCTCGACCTGGGAATCAAACCCAGGATTGCGCGGCATAGTCGATACAAAAATTTATCCTTACTAATATTATAAATGCGAAAGTAACTCTGTCTGTCCGTCTGTCTGTCTGTCTGTCTGTCTGTCTCTTCTTCACGCCTAAACCACTGAACCGATTTCAATGAAATTTGGTACAGATATAGTCTGGGACCCGAGGAAGGACATAGGATAGTTTTTATCCCGGAAATCCCCCGGGAACGGGAACTACTAATCCACGCAGACGAAGTCGCGGGCAAAAGCTAGTATCTAATAATTTAGCCTTCCAAAGATATAAATCGATTTATCTAGATCTCTCACTCCACAAAACCGTAGACACTCATATCTTCTTCAGAACGCCAAGCAGACAGCATCCATTAGCGCCCTGAGTGGCACTTCTAGTGAGATCAATCAGCGGGGTGCTACAAAAGCCATGCTGTCAGTCCTAAGAACCGACTTATTGGGGGCGCTGGAGACCTTTTTATCAACAAGAAAGGAGATACATAAGGTTATGTAATTTTGAGGCTTAAGGCTTCACAGGCATTAGGGGACGGATTTACTTAGTACATACATTAAAGTGATATGGAAAAATATCTCTTGGTAAATGTAAGTCTTCTTCTTTATCGTATAGGCAGTAAGGTCTAAAGTCCCTACACGCCCTAGTGTCAGAGTTTCTAAACCGCCTCAAGGGCCACTGACATGATTATTGATGTCAGTGATGTCCAAGATAAACTTGAAAGTCATCAGTCGTCAGTCATTTGTCTCTGCATCACCCTAAGGTTGACTGGTAGAGAATGCCATTGGCATTAAGTCCGCCGCTGTACATTTTGTGTGCATAAAGCGTTAAATAAATAAATAACGTACATAAGAATTAGAAAAAGTCACATTCGCACTTGCCGTGCCCGGTTGCAAACCCACAACCTCGTGCATGCGAGGCGGGCGCCTTATGCAATGGGCTATCATGACATGACACGGTGAATGTAAGTGAAGAGTTTGAAGTAATCTGTCAATGCATGACGATGGCTTACCTGAAACTCACTTCTCCTAAATGGACCAAGGGAGACTTTTACAGAATTGACCGACGAATGACGACGCTCTAATCTCTGCAACTTCCAGTAGGATTAAAACATTGTTTTTGTTTATGATAGCCAGATTCAAGACGAATAGTATCACATGGCTATGTCACATCACGCTACGACACACGGGAGCGGAGCATTACACAAAAACTTAACGCGGGAGAAGAATTTTTAGAGTATATCACTGCAATGCACCAACTAAATTAAATTCTTAGTAGCAGCTCAGAGTTTGATTTTGTGTCCGGTTAATGGCAATAGGCTCGCCCCTTATTACATAGGACCTAAACATACCGGCGTACTGTGGGTGAGATTGGTGTACCTCTGCCTAACCCTTCGGAGAATAAAGGCATGATAGTATATGTGGTATGTGTGTTGCACTGCAGTAACATTTAAAACCTTTGGTCCAAACGTTTCTACCATCTAACTTAACACCTTTTACTTTTATCCTTAGCGACTTATCTCCTAGATTGTCGCAAGGATGGTAACGTGTGCCGAAACTCAAGGCGCTGCGGTGCCGTCCGTGTGGAGAATACTAATGCTCTATTTGTGTGCCTGCCTATGTCCCCAGCTTATGTTCCATTATTGGATAAAATATGGATGATCCGTGGACTGTTGTGACGTGCCGTGATTTTAGTTGTTTTTTTTTTTAAGTCGTGATGGCACAATGGTTTTCGTTCCCGCCTGTTAAACACGGTGCTGTGAGTTGTAGCCACGGGCAAGCACCTACTAATTTGACTTTTTTAAATTTTAATTGGTTATTTGGATGTGTTAGATATGTACCTAAACCTGAAATCGCCAATCTGTCTTTAAGTCGCCAGATACTCGTAGATGGATGTGAAAAATCTTATCTTATCTGTATAGATAAGATATTATAAAAAAACTAAAAAAAAACGCTAAACACATGGGGGTATTATGGAAGACCCATGAAAAGAGGCTCCCAAAATTTTCATTTTTATTACATCTTTAAAAGTTGGTAAAACCCTTCAGTATCTCCGTAACCAGAAAGTTCCCAAGTGTGGTTCAGAACAAAACAATAATCGCTGGCAATGATGTGAAAAACAATTGTAACTTTCGGCGCAATTTTACATCTGTTATATGCTTTAGCCTTCAAGCAAAACACAGCGCTATAATTCCAAATAATCACGAACAAAAAAAGACCTTAATTATCATTCGTCACCTTCTAATTAATTTTCCTGTCGCCATCTTTGTTGCCAAACCTGAGAATTACAATAATATCAAACCGGTGGCATTTGCGAATATCTAATGTAATTTGTAGAAACATCAAAATCTTACTCAAGGTCCTGCTAACCTTTAATGCTCACGTTCCTACGTACTTGTGTAGGTTTGTGGAGTATTTTTTTCCATTGATTAGATTGCATTTTTCAAAAAAAAAAAAAAATACCATCACGCCTGTATTCCCCGAAGAGTTAGGCAGAGGCGTACCAATGTACACCCACAGTTCGCCGGTATATTTAGGTCCCATGTAATAGGGGGCGAGCCTATTGCCATTAACCGGGCACAAATCCAAACTCCGAGCTGCTACTAAGAATTTCATAGAAAAACCCAATAACACTTTTTGCTCGACCAATAAGCTCGTTAATCAATTATGATGCATAAGCTTGAGGTGTTCATTAAGGCCCTATGCCCCTTTGGTCTCGTGATCGCAAGTGCGGCTGCTGAGCAAGGGGTCCTGGGTTCGATTCCCAGGTCGGGCAAAAAGTGATATTGGGTTCTTCCATTATGAATTTCTCAGTAGCAGCCCGGAGTTTAGAAATTGGTGGTATGACACCCCCGTGCCTCAGAAAGCACGTAAAGCCGTTGGTCCTGTGCCTCTCTCCGGTCGTTTCGGATTTCCGTCCCATCGGATTATGAGAGTTAGGGAAGAGGGAGTGCATCTGTGTTTGCGCACACACCTGTGCACTATAATATCTCCTGCGTACTTGGCTAGTCTACATTACGGTTAGCCGCCGTGGCCGGAATCGGTGTGGAGAATTACATATTTTTTTACAAGGCCCTATGGTACCAAGTTTACA
Organism: Caradrina clavipalpis; assembly: GCA_932526535.1. Taxonomy (NCBI): domain Eukaryota; kingdom Metazoa; phylum Arthropoda; class Insecta; order Lepidoptera; family Noctuidae; genus Caradrina; species Caradrina clavipalpis. Next base: position 13,872,789 of record OW052104.1, on the reverse strand, counting down.
AGGCCCTTGATTTCCAGGCGGACCAAGCCGTGGGTAGATACTAGTTAGAAATATGTTTGGCTTTAATCGTGGGTAGAAACAATGTTCTGTTGAAATGAAGGTAGATAGGTACATGAGTTGTAATGGAAGCAATTATTTTATTTTTAAACCTTCATTACTTTTAGGTTCTGTAACTAAACACTAATTATTTGTAGTATATTTTTATGTATGGTATAATTTTAATTATGCCTATAATAATTTAGAGATTTATTTTAAAATTTATAATTTTTAACCCCCAAATCCAAGTTTGAAGTGTCTGTGTGTCTGTCTGTGGCACCGTAGCGAACGATAGGGGGCGAGGCTATTGCCATTAACCGGGCACAAATCTTAACTCCGAGCTGCTACTGAGAATTTCATAGAAAAACCCAATAACACTTTAACTCGACTTGACAATCTAACCCAAGACCTCTAGCGTAGCAGTCGCGCTTAGAACTAGTAGGCTAACGAGGCAGTTAATTCATCACAACATCACTCTTAATTATAGACTATCAAGCATAAAACGTGCTAATTAGAAAGATATAAAGTAATTAACACTGAAACTACTCATTAGTATGGCCGCTCCTACAAAATGGCAGTTTCGTAGAATTCGTCTAATTAACTAGTAATAAAAGAAAATCTATCACAGTTGCCTCTCCAAAAATAACTTGAAATATCCATTCGAAAATATGGCATAAATGTATACAGTAGAACCTCGATTATCCGAACTATTTGCGACCGAGACTAGTTCGGATAATCAAAAGTTCGGATAATCGAAATGTGTGTTTTTTTGATAATATCAAATCAAATCAAATCAAATCAAAGCATTTATTTCAATTAGACCATTTACAGGCACTTTTGAATTGTCAAGAAGTTACAGTTTAAAATTGAAGCTAGTTGCTCGTTCCAAAACGTAGGTCTCTATGGAGAAGAACGAGCAAGACAAAAAGAACAAAACAAAAAGAACACCCTTTTACCTAAAAACTGTACCATCTATTAAAATGTGACATACACATTAACGTTGAAATACAAAACACATAAAAAAAGTCAAATGCTTTTCTAATAAAATAGTCAATTTTCAATTGACTAACAGCTGCAACGCGTTTTCAGCAACAAATTCTCGCCTATGGATATATTCTCGGATAATTGAGGGTTCGGATAAAGTTAGTCAGCGTTCGGATAATTCAGGGCTCGGATAACCGAACTTCGGATAATCGAGGTTCTACTGGACAAATAAATAAAAAAATATGTCTGTTTGTAATATGGAGATAACAGCTTTTTACAAAACTTATAATTATGAATGCACTACATCCTACTTACAGAAAAAAACCAATATGCTACTAATTAACATACATACCACCATCACGCCTATCTGTGTGTAAGATTTAGTAACCTCTTATGCCATGAGCTAACTGCCAGTGAATGTCTCGTGTAAGTCGGTCTAGCCATTGCGTAGATAAGCCGGAACAAACAGACAGACAATTTTATTTATTAATTTCCAGGTCGAGCAAAGTGTAATTGGATTTTGCTATGAAATTCTCAGTAGCAGCTCGGAGTTAGGATTTATGCCCGGTTAATGAATGGACTCGGCCCCAATGACATTGAACCTAAACATACCGGCGAACTGTGGGTGTACATTAGTACACCTCTGCCTAACCCTTCAGGGAATACAGGCGTGATGGTATGTAAATACCTTTCAACAAAATGAAAGAAAAATACACTGAAAAGATTATTTTTCCAACCGCCCATTTAGTTAAACTTAACTTAGAGAAATTGCTTCGTTCAGACAGACGAACAAACAGTCTTGCCTTATTCGGGCACAAATTGTGATTCTGAGACCAAAATGTTTATATAACTTTAAGATACTCTTAGCCAAATAATGCTGGACTGGTTTTAGAAGGAAAATCCTAAATGGCTCTGTTTAAATAAACCTTGATTGGTAGGCTTCTTGTAGTATGGCACTTTGTGAAGGAGCTCGTCCGGGGAAGTACTACCACCATATCTATTTCTGCCGCAAAGCAACGTTGCTGTGTTTCGGTTTGAAAGGTACTTATAGGTACCGGTGTAATTGGCGCATGAGACATTTTAATTTTGTCTCTGGGATGGCAACGCGTTTGCAAGGCCTTTGCTATTAAGATATTATAGGCAGCGGTAACTTCTTAACATCAGGTGGGCTGTCGGCTTATTTGCCATCCAATGATATAAGCAAAGGCTAACCGAAACAAAACGAATGAAAAATTAATTTGACAAATTGTCAAACGCGCATAAGCTGCTATCATTGATGGATGAAAATTCTTTAATTTTAATTTGTTTTTATTTTTTTGTTGTTGCACTGTAACTATTTCAAATGTCTAATTATTTATTTATTTAAACTTTATGCAACAGATGGAAGTACAAAGGCGGACTTACTGCCTTAGGCATTCTCTACCAGTCAACCAAAGATGGTGAAGAGATAACACGACAGGTGTCAAAAAAAAAAATACAGTCCCGACAGTAAAGTCTTAGAAATAGGGTACCGTTTGGCCCCCTTGGGTACGGAACTCCAACATAAATAATACGCAAATTAATTAGACTTCCTTACAATAACAAATGTTTTAACTTCATCTCTCACGGGATGGCGCTTATTTGCTTTCATAATCATGAAATATGAACGTATGACCTGAACAAAAATATCTTCCTAAGTATTTGAATAATCCTGAAGATTTGCTTTTTATTAAAGAATATCTATAGTTGCAATCGAGTCTATCTGTTTGGCTGCTTAGGCATTCTAAACTACACTAAAAATCTTGATGCGGTATCCATTGTATATTTTTAACAGATTCGTTAATGAACCTTTATGATTTTTTTCAATTAAGAATACTGAACTTAGATAGTGCCGTTTTGATTAATACACTCTTTTAAAATCCCAACTACCCACCTTATTCCGCCAACATTCAAAATGATACGATTCTCTCCATCCATTCCTGTTAAATGGTCACTTTAATAAACATTTGAAACTATTTCACAACACTAAACTGATCACAGACAAACCCGTTATATTTCAAATTTCGAATCGAACCTTCTTATTTTGAAAATGACACTTGGTAGCGAACGCGGGTTGTTGACGTTTTCTACGCGTGTTTTTTGCGACGGCGCAGCGCCCGGACGCGTGCGATACCGACGGCCGTCCACTCGGCACTGGGATGAAATGAGATGAAGGGGAGGATTTCACCCCCCACCTGTGGCCTGCACGCACTGCAGTCGACCCCTTTGCGCCTTTCAAGTTTATGATGGAGCTAGCGAGCACGCTTTTAGTGGTTTTTCATTCAGCATCACTTACATAAATGTTGAATTTGCAAGCAATGATTTTTTTAGTGGCATTTTGTGCCACCTGCGTGTTTTTTATGCGGAAGTTTTTTTGTAATCATCATATATCAGCCGTAGGACGTTCACTGCTGGATATAGGCCTCCCCCATAGATTTCCAAAAGGACCGGTTGGAAGCGGCCTGCATCCAGAGTTTTCTGTACGGTCGTTTGTCCTAGTAGGTGGATGTCCTACGCAGCGCTTGCCGGTGCGTGGTCTCCATTCGTTAACTACTAAAAGACGGAGGTGCTTGTATGACCAGATGTATCAATGTGGACGAGGCGAAAGGAGCATGTCAGGATCGTAGCAGGTGGCGGTCCGTGGTTTCTGCCTACCCCCATCGGAAAAAGGCGTGAGTTTATGTATGTATGTAAGAAGGAGGTTTTTTAAAAGAACTGTTTCAGTAAAGTACCTCTGGAAATCTCTACCTATTTCGGACAGAAGTTGGCCGCTGTAAAATTGATTTGGCCAAATGGGGCATTCTTGACCCATCCCAAACACAGGGCCAGTGTGGAGCACCATCACAGGACACGCGTCACCACCTTAATTGCCCGTCGTGCACAACCACCTGCACTATCCAAGATCTAAACGAGGGCGATGATGCTGTACTAGTTGCTCAATACTGGTCGGACAAAATCTAATTTTATAATGAATCAATCGGAGACGAAAAGAAGAAGAAAAAGTAAAGTAGGTACCTACACACAAAACACATACTACTGAAATATTTTTTATAATCGGACTAGTAATTTCAGAGATTATATCTTACAAACGAACAAATGTACCTCTTTATTGTAGGCACCTTAAGATAGATAAATGCCGTAACTAAGTAAAATTTTGCTACAAATCAACAGTATAAATACTTACTAATACTTTAGATAACAAATTAGTTAATTAAATCCTTGCGCAAACTAATTTTACACGATTTAATTAACCTAATTTGATTTTGTGTTCATTTATTTGCTTTATCGAGATTTTCTCTGCGCTCGTAACGTTAGGAATTTAATAAAGAAAACAAAAGCTATTGTTTTCATTGACTATTAGAATTCAACTTGATAAAATCTTAAACTGTATTAGCCCACGCGACTGCTACGAGTACGTCGAGCAGTGTTTTTGAGTTTTTGGAGTTAGGATTTGTGCCTGGGTAATGGCAATAGGCTCGCCCCCTATTACATGGGACCGAAATATACCGGCGAACTGTGGGTGTACATTGGCACACCTCTGCCTAACCCTCCGGGGACTATATTACGACCTATTAAGCCAGGATTAACTAATGGTGATTGCCCCAAAGCTGATCCTGCAGTTTATCACAGCTGCTGGGTTGATGGCGACCTCTAACCATAAAAACGGCGATCACAATAGATCAGATATGGTCGCAGTGACTCCCCACACGCACAAAGAATAAAAAAAGAAACCTTCGGGGAATACAGGTGTCATATGTATATGTTGGTATGTAGGTATGTGTGTGAGTTCTTCTAAACATAAGTGGTATTTTATTTTATTCGCCTGAGCGGGGCGGGAGGGGGAGTGTCAGACTTCTACTGACTAAAACCCATCCATGTGCCTATTTGTGCTCTTTGCGTTCCGGGGGCATCTCTTTCGAACAACCCACAGCCCCGGCAGGCACTGGCCCTTAGTGGCCCCTCTAAATCTTTGCTGACATCTCTTTGAGGTGCGCGTGGAACACGAACGCGCCATGGACACGGTCTGTCGTTAAGTTAACGTACGGACGCTGAGCTACCCATTGCTCACCGTCCACTGACCCGCGTCTACGGTGGCCGGGAGTCGTCTCGTGGCTCTCGACGCCCGAAACTCAAGTGGTACTGTGAGAATTTTTAATGCCGTTTTAAATTTCTCCTATGCACATACCTACTCCATACTCTTCCTAAAGTTTACATATTCATACAACAATAGATATAATGTTACCCATTTCTAGGAGAGGGTTGAGAATAGTGTGTACCCGACCGCAGTGGAGGGTTGATATCTGTTTTATGTACTTATATTGTTTAATCATGATGTGATTTTAGCAGATTGTGTTAATTTAATTCACATGGGAGGGCAAGGGAACTGCTTGTGACGGCATTTTGTAGGCAGGAACATTCCTTGTTTATTTTTATCACGCCTGTATTCCCCGAAGGGTTAGGCAGAGGTATACCAATATACACCCACAGTTCGCCAGTATGTTGTAGGTCTCATGTAATAGGGGCGAGCCTATTGCCACTAACCGGGCACAAATCCTAACTCTGAGCTGCTACTGAGAATTTCATAGAAAAACTCGATAACATTTTTTGCTCGACCTGGGAATCGAACCCAAGACCTCTAGCGTACCAAAGCGTAGCAGTCGCGGTTAGGATCACATAAAAAACAGCCTATTATTGTCCCACTGCTGGGCAAACGCCTCTTACCTCTTCCTCATTCATTATGTGTTAAGGAGAACACTGGACACCAAAAACACTATTTTTTTTGTCGCATAGTCCGACGTACCGGTACAAAAAGCCTGAATTGACTGTATTGTCATGAAAGAAAGAAAGAAAGAAAACCCATTTATTCGCATGAGAGCGACGCACATAACATAAACTTACCTAACCTACTTGAATACAAAAGATTAAATAAAAAATAAAAAAGACAAAGAAAAGAGTTATCTATTACCTAATATTTTATTAAAATAATGCAGTTTCATGGTAAAAAAAAAACGCAAAGAAGCGCATAAAAAAAATCTCGTCGCGTAGACCTCAAAATTTTACTCCTGGGTGCTGCGAGGTGCATATAATTGTGACGATACATACTAATTTGACTAGGGGCTAAACTTGCCATCCAACGTGGCAATACCGCCGCGCCAGTCTCATGGGCCCAATATCAGCTGACAGCAATGCGGAATATTTTTATTGTTATCATTTTGTTTAATTGCAGCAAGCGAGCGAGGAGCTCGTGGCAAAATAATTACAGCCGCATAGACCGGTCTTCCTGGTTAAGCCACGCTTGCCGAGGTTGGTCTGTGGATGGGTGACCATTTACCATAGCGAGTTTCCTCCGTGCCTCGGAAAGCACGTAAAGCCGTTGGTCTCGGCTGTCATTTGTAGATCTTTGACAGTCGTTACGGATAGTCAGAAGCCAAGAAGTCTGACAACCAGTCTAACCAAGGGGTATCGTGTTGCCCAGTTACTGGGTTGTGGAGGTCATATAAGCAGTCGCTCCATGTAAAACACTGGTATTCAGCTGCATCCGATTAGACTGGAAAGCCAACCCCAACATAGTTGGGAAAAGGTTAAGCAGATGATGAATTGCAGCAAGCGAATGGTCGACTCTTGGTGTATTTCGAGAGCTGACCATTTCCTGGAGCAAAAAATAGGGATTGCCATATAACGTGGCAATACTGCCAGCGTTTTGGGCACATGTTGCATTGACAGCGATGCGGACGAGTTTTTTGATACCCTATGAGTTTCCTCCTTTTTTTTTATAAATCGTTCTAAAAAGAAAAGTAAGAAATCAAAACATCTCCTTGTTAATATTTATATGTATTGTGTTAAGTTTAATTTAACTGTCTCGTTAGCTTAGTGGTTCTGAGCGCGACTGCTACGATAGAGGTCTTGGGTTCGATTTCCAAGTATTATTGGGTTTTTCTATGAAATTGTCAGTAGCCTCTAACATGGGCGTGGGCCATGAATATTGGCGTGATGGTATGTATTGTGTTTAGTTTAATTATAAATTTTAAAAGTTGCAAAATAAATATCGTTACAGAATAACATATTACAATTGTTTTTTTTTTGTGTATCTATAAGTTAGGCCATACCTACTACTGGCAATCAGCTTCACTAATACCGACCCGGCAATGCCCGGTATTGCCCGTACCTACGCAAATTTATTACCCTCACTGCATTGCATTTACACAAACATACATAGGATAATTGCTATGTACCTCTAAATTGCTTGTACCCTAACTGAAAACCACAGTAATTAATCTAACCATTAAATAGTTAATACTAGAGGTACTTGTTGGGATTAATTAACCAAATGACGTTTTAATATAGCCTCCATCATTACGTAAAGCTGGGACCACAACGCCACATGAACACGTAATGAGTGTGTACCAGGCTTTAATATGTTTTATGTTAATAATGAACTGCCCCGTTGGCCTCGTGGTCGCAAGTGCAACTGAGGCGATGTCCTGGATTCGATTCCCAGGTCGGGCAAAAAGTGTTATTGCGCTTTTCTGTAAAATTCTCAGTAGCAACTCGGAGTTAGGATTTGTGCCCGGTTAATGGCAATAGGGTCGCCCCCGATTACATGGGACCTAAAACATAAAGGCGAACTGTGGGTGTACATTAGAACACCTCTGCCTAACCCTTCGTTATGTTTATGTATAACATGCGGCAAGTGCTTAAATACCCACATTTTTTTTCTATGTTTGTTGCTAAAGATTCTTTTTCGAATTTGGCTAAAGTATAAGAACAAAACATCCTATTGTCCTAAACTACAGACAGTGGTAAATCAAAACAATACAAAACAATAGAATTCCCTCTGAAATTAACACATGTTTGCGGCCAAATGTTCCCATTCTCAAATGGAACACTAGTTTTCCTAATATTTTGACAAGTTAGTTGGTGATGAGGGTCGAATGGACCCGCGTGCGACGGGTAGCCTCAGTAATTTTTCATTAAAATTGAAAACTTTTGGTAGATTGTATTTATTATATAATTCACTTTCGGATTTTATAATTCTAGTCGGTATGTCTTGCTGGTCTACTGGTTAAAGCACCCGCCTATCATGCACGAATCTCTTATAAGGATCTCTTTAGCCTAGTAAGAAAAAAAAAACTAGTCCTAAGCGCGACTACTACGCTAGAGATCTTGGGTTCGATTCCCAGGTCGAGCAAAGTGTTATTGGGTTTTTCTATGAAATTCTCAGTAGCACATCGGAGTTAGGATTTGTGCCCGGTTAATGGCAATAGGCTCGCCCCCTATTATTACATGGGACGTAAATACTGACAAACTGTGGGTGTACATTGGTACACCTCTGCCTAACCCACACACAAGAATACAGGCATGATGGTAAGTTATGTTATTAAGGATCCGCGCAAAAAAATTAAAACTTTGCAGATGACCGATATTCATGCAGATGAAATCATAGGGTAGACGCTCCGGGCGTCGGGAGCCACGAGACGACTCCCGGCCACCGTACACGCGGGTCTGTGGACGGTGGGCAATGGGTAGCTCACCGTCCGGACGTGTACGACGTACGTGTTCCACGCGCGCCTCAAAGACATGTCAGCAAACTTGGAAGGGGGCACTGAGGGCCGATGCCTGCCGGGGCTGCGGGTTGTTCGAAAGAGATACCGCGCCCCCGGAACGCAAAGGGCACATGAAGGAACATAGACGGATTTTAGTCAGTAAAAGTCTGACACTCCCTCCCGCTCCGCCTAGGGCGGGGGAAGTTATTTGATGATTTCCCGTAAAAAAAAAACCTATTAAGTCTAGGTTTCCTCACGATGTTTTTTCTCCACCGGCAGTTTTGTTAAATGTATTTTCATACTATCCGTAGGTAGATAAACTCATAGTTATCGCTATTATTTATTTAGGTTAAAAACTACATAGAGATACCTACGCTTCTTGCAAAGATAAGGTTTATTTCGTGCGATTACGAAACCACTTTTCAATGTTGCATTTGTATCAAACTTTATCTTTAGGTTAGTCTTATAGATAAATTCTTTCCACGTTTTCATACAACATTTTTAAATTTTATAATATGCTCAACCGTTTCAATGCGGGCAACAAACATGTGCGTATTTTTTGACGCGCATGCGCGTCGCCCGCTCTTAAAGGGTTAACAATACTTTTGCTACCTTTTGCATCATATTTTGTACCCATCATGATATGCAAATAAATGAAATTAATAATAAAGGAATTTTATGATTTTAACGTAACATGACAACACGCCTGTATTCCCCGAAGGGTTAGGCAGAGGTATACAAATGTACACCCACAGTTCGCCGGTATGTTTAGGTCCCATGTAATAGAGGCGAGCCTATTGCCATTAACCGGGCACAAATTCTAACTCCGAGCTGAGAATTTCCTGGAATTCGGTTAGATTCGCGCGTATGCCGTTCTAAACAGTATAAATGCCATGCAAACATGAATCTTAACTATTATATTAAAGACTTTATTTTCTTTAACAGTGTTAAATGCGCTCCGACGCCTACTAGTTGGTGGCCATGGTTCATAATTCACACGTCTTCCGTATCCTCACGCTCACGCCCTTTGCAGAATAAGTAGACGGCACATTAAACTTTCTTATTGTTTTAACTTTTTCTTTTATTCTCTTCAGATCTCGTTCTTCGCCGCCCTATTTCCTTGTTTCTATGAAGTCTTTAAAAGATTTGAAAGTTGGGGAAATAACAAAAAACAATAGCTAAAGTTCATGGGGAGTGATGCAGGGAAATTACTTTCAAAGAAATTAAATATACATTGAGTGTTATTACTGTTTTTAGTTTGGCTTGTTTAACAATCGTTCTACTATACGAGTATAACCTTATTTACCTGACTACGCCACAAAAAGGATCAAAAATATAGATCAGTTCAGAAAAATATCATGAGAAAACCTGGAGATAGGTATAAGGTCTTAGGTCTAAAACCTACCTACCAAACAAGAAAGACAACACAAACAACGAAACGAAAAAAATAACTGCCTCGTTGGCCTAGTGGTCCTGAGTGCGACTGCTTCGCTAGAGGTCCTGGGTTCGATTCCCAGGTCGAGCAAAAAGTGTTATTGGGTTTTTCTATGAAATTCTCAGTAGCAGCTCGGAGTTTAGATTTGTGCCCGGTTAATGGCAATAGGCTCGCCCCCTATTACATGGGACCTAAATATACCGGCGAACTGTGGGTGTACATCGGTACACCTCTGCCTCACCCTTCGGGGAATACAGGCGTGATGGTATATTTTTCAAACAAGAAAGAGAAATTTTTAAAAAAGAAAAAAGTAGTCATTTCAAAATGCTGATGTTTTTTAGAAAATCCCGCACTTCCATTATCTAACTATAAAAAAAAAACGCGAGTCACCTCTCTAATAAAAAAAATCACAACACAATTTTTGTATGGGCACGCCATCAACACCAAATAGAAGACGAAAATATTTGTCTTTTATCTCGCTCTTATCACCGATAAATCCCGATAACCTGACAACAGATGAAATGATTCAGTAGTCAACTATTTTCAGTAGTAGCGAGTCAAGATGTTACAAACTACTTTATTATTGTTATTAGCGACCAGCTCAGTGTTCTGTTACCCTGGCAACTTATTTGAGAGCAAGAAATTCAAAGTTGGGATTGAATATGATAGTAAGTACCTTTTTTTAACACGCTTTTATTAGGTCGACCTGTACCTATGTAGTATGTAACTATGTAAGAGTGGTAAAACGTGGAGAAATCGTGAAATCATGGCTTAAAATAATTTTTGCCCACCAGAGGATAGTTTGGTTAAGCAGCTTCAACCTTAGAGAATCTACCTAAAAAAAATAAAAATAAAAATCGTGAATGAGGGGAGTGTCAGACTCTTACTGACTAAAACTCGTCCATGTTCCTCCTAGTGCCCTTTGCGTTCCAGGCCCGCGGTAACTCTTTCGAACAATGACAGTAAGATTATTTTTCCTTCATTGCAATTTTATATTCGTAACCTTCGAATCTGGAACAGCATGCTGCATTCCAAAACGGGTACAACAGAAATAGGCTAAAAAGCTGCCAAGCTCTAATGGGATCCACCTTGATCTGATGGGACTTGGGGTCAGTCCGTCGCCGGAACAGAGACAGTCAGTGAGGCCGATGGATAACCCGCCTTATAGTGGTGGCGGGTCAATACTACCACTGTTAGGAAGAATGCGACCCTTGTGCCCAGGTCAGAGGTAATTGGAAGATCACCCTGGGGTTTTAATCAGAGCCCGACATACCTAAAGAAGAAGCATTATATCTTGCACACAATTGTCAGCTATATGCCTGATGCCGCCGCGGTAGACCGCTCGCGGTGTGCAATGGGTAGCTCACCGTCCGTACGTTAACTAACGACAGACCGTGTCGACGGCGCGTTCGTGTTCCACGCGCGCCTTCAAGAAACGTCAGCAACCTGGAAAGGGCCAGTAAGGGCCAATGCCTGCCGGGGCTGCAGGCTGTTCGAAAGAGATACCGCGCCCCCGGAACGCAAAGGGCACACCAAGGAACATAGATGGTTTTTAGTCAATAAAAGTCTGACACTCCCTCCCGTCTCGCCCCGGGGCGGGGGGGGGGGGGGGGATCCAACGGCTTTACATGTTTTTCGAGGCACAGGTTTGTCACACCACCAAATACTCTATTCTACTACTATTATCATCATCTACCTGCCCTTATCCCATGTTACTTGGGGTCGGCGCAACATGTTTTGTTCTTCCATGCTGTCCTGTCAATCGTCATGCTATCACTGACTCTCTTCTCTTTCATATCATTCTTCACACAATCCATCCATCTTTGGGCTCCCTCTTCATCTTTTCTCTTATAGGTGTGATACTTAATATTGTTTCTTTTATTTCCAGAATCCTTGCCAATGAAAGGTGGTTCAGATAGATATAGACACAGAAATAACTATGAGCCATTTTTTGTCACAATCACAGCTACATCCAAGGTTAGTGCCATCCTATCACAATGTGAAGATACTTCTGTTACTCTGATAGCCGTACCTATGCACTTACTGATAAGGTTTCTTTTTAAATGTACTAAGAAGTATTTAGAAATTTTTATCAAGAACAGATCTAGGCTATCAATGTGCCAATGTCAGTGGTTCGTGAAGAACGGGTGTCTAAAAACACTTGACGGTGTCGAAAGCTCAGTAAACATGTATACAAGCTGTTGATTTGCATCCTCGTCAAATTCAAGGAGTTAACTATGCTCGTGATTCTTAACACGAATCAATAATAAAATAAATTTGTTTTAAAATTTATATTTTTTGACGTGATTTTCCAATTCGAACTAGCCATCTCGCCAAAGGGTTTAGGCGCTATGCACGCATTGATATAGCCGCGCGACAACTCTGCCTACCGCATACGCAGCTGGGCGATGCTGATTTTTGCAAGAGGAGTATTCTGGAACACTGTTTTTTGATAGTTGCAACTAAAAAAGCAAGCATTTATTAAATATTGGCCAGGTATCGTAATTATATTTGATTACTTCTTTTTTTCTATGACAAGCTCCTAAAATTTGACGAGGATGCAAATCAACAGCTTCTATACACTTAGGCCCACTTTCACCAAAATCATTATCAAACGGGCGGGACCCCATATACATTCCCTTCTATCTTCCATCCCCTTCTATCTCAATATCCCCAAGTGAAGAAGGCTTAACTTGAATACTTCATTTTCCACATTCACAGAGTAACTTCGTCATCACGTATCTCGAAGTGACAGCAACAGTCGATTCGGGAGGAACCATAGACTTCAGAGTTCTACGAGGACAGACAGGATCTACCACCATGGTCTTCCAACTGGTCTCCAACCACAGCGACTTTTTGTCTTACTCCTACATGACATATGGCATCAGGGAAGAAGAGTACAGAAAGGTGAAGTCAGCTTCATATGGTATTCTGTAGGTTAGTAGATCGCCTCTGCTGTGATTAAAAACTGTAAAGAAACAGGTTTTAGCGCTAATAAAGGAAGTCAAATCATTTATTTCATTAAAAGGCACTTTTGATTAGTTCCAGGTAGTTTCGTATAGAGAGAAAGAAACTCCATAAATATATATATATACCATCACGCCTGTATTCCCCGAAGGGTTAGGCAGAGGCGTACTAATGTACACCCACAGTTCGCCGGTATATTTAGGTCCCATGTAATAGGGGGCGAGCTTATTGCCATTAACCGGGCAAAAATCCAAACCCCGAGCTGCTAATGAGAATTTCATAGAATAACCCAATAACACTTCCAATCGAACCCAAAACCTCTAGAGTAGCAGCTAACGTAGTACCTCTAGGTTTAAATAACGATTTTCTCTCATATACAAATGTAGCGGTCTGTCCTAAAAAAAAATAGGATTCTGATTATCCACTTTTTGCTCGACCTGGGAATCGAACCCGGGACCTCTTGCACAGCAGTCGCACTTGCGACCACGAGACCAACGGGACGGGGGGGGGGGGCTATAAATTTTAAAATAAATATTTGTCAATTGTAAACATAATCACCCAGGATTACCTACACGTGAATATGATATACGGGGTGTAAGGAACATCTTTCCGTAAACTTCTCCAGTGCACTCAAAACACTACTCTGATATCAGAACAAGTGCAATTTGTTGCAGGAAAATTTCAACAATTTTCCCTTTTTTCGGCAGATCATGTTCGAAAAATTAGCCTATTGCTTTTTTAATCGTCTCTAATGGCGATAACGATATTTGTTGACCTAAAGTAAAAGCAAAAGAATGTTTTACCAGCCGCTGAGAACGATTCAGAAGGAATAAGAGCGCGAGAGTAAACTATTAAAAACCTCCATATCTCTTTAATTATATATGATTTTCATATAAACAAAATCTTGTTGTCTGGTACTCAGTCCAGAATAGACAATTCATGGTTTTAGTTTATGGATAGATGTCCCTTACACCCGCTATGTACCCTGAACACTGCCATCTATTCACTAATGTATAAACTACAACGCGCTGTAAAGCGCATCAAGTTATTAAAAGTGTGTTTGTTGAACCACAGATGGCGCTAAAATAAATTACTGAACATCATATCGTTTGATAATAATAAGATTACTCCTTACAATTTTTTAAAATTCCATCCCGATGGAATAATTTTTTTTCACACAATATTAAGATCACGCAGAATGCATTTCTTTACAAAAATATTTAAATAATTAAGTTTAGCTATTAGACCGTGGATGGCGCTGAAATTAATAATGATATTTATATGCAACTCGGGACCAATTTCATCTAATTTTTTTGTACGTAGAATAAGTCGCATAGCTCTGTAATAAAATTGACATCTGACAGTTTTTGAATGTAACATCTGTCAAATAATTAAAAAAAAAATCCGCAAGGCTCAGTTCCCTTTGAGACGCGACACTGCGGGCACTACTGAATTTTTCATAGAAAAACCCAATAACACTTTTTGCTTGACCTGAACCCAAGACCTCTAGCGTAGCAGTCGCGCTAAAGGACCACTACGCTCAATAGGCAGTTATTCTTATTCTTCTTCAATATTCTTTCTTTTTTCTTTCAGATCGCAAACGTTATAACTCTACCAGTGCCAACGAATAAAGAAACGAGACTTCATAGCCCTGCTTTCAAGATTATTATTACAATATTATCTCTATTGTTTATTTATACGTCATAATAATCTCTGTTATAATAACTAGTGTAAAAAGAGACATAACAAATCCTAAAGATAAAACATTTCCCATTACTGGGAACTTTCTCTTACTGGATGCATACCTGGATGAAATCAAAAGATAAAGTTACAATTATTTTTAATTTTTTTAAACTTTAAATACCCCCACGACTCCCTTACCGTAGCTCAATGTAACTTTGCCCAAAAATATAAATCTTTTCCAACAATTGGCAACTTTGCCCATGTTTAGTTTGATATGTAGTCTGCATAATCTACGGTTATGAAATGTGTCTTTTAACACCCTGTATAGTGTATAATTTGAAGGTGTATTTATGTGAGTGTATATCAAGTTCAATTTACAGTACAATAGTCTAATAAGTATAAGTACGTAATTTAAAATGTAATTATAAAAATACAAATATTATAATAAATAAGGAACGTTTTATCAACAACTACCCCTTCTTCTACTACTTTCGACCAGTTTTGGAAAAATCTTTTAAAACTCAAAAATTTAGTACCTGTTTTGTTACCTATATTTCCAGTGGACAGCTGGTGTATACTATATTGTAAAATCTAAGTTAGGGGACAGTGACATTAGCGGTGCAACTAGAATTATCTTCAGTAGTGATGCGGTGGCACCGTGTTCTCCGAACACTATCGGCTCTGGAGACTAAACACCCTGCCTCAGTGGATAAGCTTTTTTTTCGGTCTACCCAGATTCGAATAATCACAAACCGTTTATTTCAAAATACACCTCTTTCAAAGAACAGCATCCGACTGTCAAAGATCTGAGAACGACAGTTAGGACCAACGGCTTTAGAACCAGGAGAGTGTCACACTACCAATTTCCAAACTCCGAGCTGCTACTGAGATATTTGTAATGGAAAAACCCAATAACACTTTGCCCGATCTGGGAATCGTACAAGACCCATGGACATCAGTCGCGCTTGCGACCACGAAGTCTGCGCGGCGGTTTGGCGTGTTTGGCATAGTGAAGTAAATATAATATAAAGAAAAAAAACACAAATGGGGAAGAAGTTGTTTATTCGAAACTTTGTAGACTTCAACACAAATAAAGTGTTACATAAAAATGCACAAAAGACCCACTGCCAAACAAAAGTCATGTTTCCCATTATTAGGCATTTTATATTAGAAAATGTCTGGTTCTGGAGACATTAATGCGAAACTTTCAAATTATTTTACGTTTTATTAAAATCATAACTTGAAAATTTGTGCGTTTTCTGCTACCGTATATTTACACACGAACAATAAAAACCGTTTCATAGAATTTTTCCACAACACCACTTGTTATATACTTAGCATTGCAATTTTATCTCCATAGTAAAGAGACCCTAATGTTACCTAATCTAAAAAGTTCATTTAAATTCAGTTCAATTGTCTATTAAAACCGCCAGAACCGGTTCTACTAGTTGAACCAAATGGTTGGATCACGAGCAACAATACAGACGAAGCCTAAATTAACATAATTTTCCCATCATTGTGATACTTTTTTTCGTTGCGGACCATGCCTGGAAACAGACTAATTTCGGAGATTCGGGTTCGGATTACAATTTCACAATTCATTTTTGTTTTATGCCGAGAACCACCAATTATGAACTAATCTTTAAATACCCCCCACAACCCCTCTACCTCAAAGCAATATGTTTTGGTCATTATCACTTAGTTTGATGGGTAGTTTGCGTAGTTAACAGCTATGTTACGTGTTTCACACCCTGTATAGAACGCATAGATGATGGTTTGGTAATGGGTCTTTCCACATCCTGTATATTTATTTACAGCAACCTTTATGACATTCCTCACGGTTATGAATGTTAGCGCATTAATGTCATAAGCAATCTAGTTTTCGTCGACAATAATGTGTATAAAAGATGTTACATATGGCTTAAAATAACGTTATGGAGCTTGTTAAAGCGCAGCAACATTGTTAAGTTAAAATTCCACAAAATAAATAAAATTCACCGACATATTTTGGTGATGAAAATTAAGCTGACGATTATTTTAATTTACATAATTTGATTTATGATCATTTTTCTACTCGGTAATAGAATGCGTTAAATTGCTCAACGAATATGAATACAAGAACTGTCATTGGACCGATCTTCATGATTGTAGGCAACAAGCCACTCCACAGAGTCAGAACTCCTTCGTTCTTGATAATAGATGCTAGTATAGCAAACTGGCTTGCGCCTTTTTCTGCGTGTTGTACTCTGAAACAGCGATGTTCAACATATTATTTCTATTATCATACCAGCCTCCTATTGTTCCACTGCTCCGCCTTGAGCAAGCGATCGATGCTCGTGACTTCTCTAAATCGGAAGAGGCCTTTTTTATTCGAGATGGGTAAGCTCTTGACTCTAGTCTTGCGTCTGAGGTGACATAGACAAAGACTACAATGGAATAAGCTTACCCAGAAGAACCCTGTTCACTCTAACTTTGAAGAGTTTAGGGAATGCGTTCGGAAATATATACTCGTATATATATATACCATCACGCCTGTATTCCCCGAAGGGTTAGGCAGTGGTGTACCAATGTACACCCACAGTTCGCCGGTATGTTTAGGTCCCATGTAATAGGGGGCGAGCCTATTGCCATTCACCGGGCACAAATCCAAACTCCGAGATGCTACTGAGAGTTTCATAGAAAAACCCAATAACACTTTTTGCTCGACCTGGGAATCGAACCCAGGACCTCTAGCGTAGCAGTCGTGCTTAGGACTAGGGCATGCAAACCGAATACCCGGTTAACCGAAAAAACCGGATAACCGACTGATTTGAAAACCGGGATTTTTATGATAACGAAACCGGTTTTTTCGGATTTTTCGGTTTTGTTTTTCATACAAAATCTTAAATTTATCACTGACAAACGTCGACAGGACGGCAAGACGGCGTTAGTTCCAACGGCAATAACGGCCGGCAACGTTAATTTATACCGAAAAATTGCATTTTAGATCAAATATATAAAACAAAGAAATGTCATTGCCAAAGTGACAGTTTACGGTTAGTCAACATTTCCCTAGTAATTCAAATTATTGAACTAGTTTTTAAATTTAATGGTTTTGGATGAACTATGATATGAAATATAGCCTATATTAAAGGAAAGCCCCGTTAGTCCTAATATTAAAGGAAAGGTAAGCGAAAGGAATACTAAAGTTTTTTTTTTAGTATCAAGTTACGTTTCGCTATTAGAAAACACTAAATGCAGTCTAAATGGTTATAACCACTGCCATATTGCATGTAGAATAAATAAGAAAAAAATATTTGCAGGATTTTATTTCAAACACTTATATTTTATTCTTGGATCGTCGTTTACTTCACTAAGTTTAAAACTGTGTGCAATATTATATTTTACTTGTTAAAGATATGCCTAAAATTTTAGAACTATGTAATAGTAATTTTGGGCAAACTGCACAATTGAAGTTATTATTTAAAATTTTCAATAATTTAAACACCTTTGTTTAAATTATTGATCTCGAATTCGATTTTCTTTTCTCGGATAAATCATTGTCGCGCTACTCTATGCCACGCTGACGCCATTTTGATAAAACTTTTGCATTTTTATTTCTTTACACACGAATTTCACACTTTTTTAATAAAAATGAGAAAAAAACCGAAATAACCGATTAAACCGGTTTCACCGGTTTTGTAAAATGAAAACCCGAAAAAACCGTGTCCTTTAAAAAACCCGGTTTTTGCATGCCCTACTTAGGACCACTAGGCTAACGAGGCAGTTCGGAAATATAGTCACAGGTAATCAATCAAATCAAATCAAAGCATTTATTTCAATTAGACCATTTACAGGCACTTTTGAATTGTCAAGAGTTCCACTCCTTTGCAATGCGTATTATAAAAGTAGATTGAAAGCGCTTAGTGCGAATCGATGGAATGGCAACAAGGCCTTTGCCCTGCACTGGGTCAAAAATAGGCTGGTGCTAAGAATTTATTATAGACTAGCTTCTGCCCGCGACTTCGTCCGCGTCACAGTTGATGTGTTATCCTACGGGTACCGTACATTTTCCCGGGATAAAAAGTAGCCTATGTGTTATTCCAGACTATAATCTATCTTTGTGCCAAATTTCATCCAGATCCATTCAGCCGTTTAAGCGTGAAAGAGTAACAAACATCCATACATCCATACATCCATACTTACAAACTTTCGCCTTTATAATAGTAGTAGGATATTATAAGGTTGTAAATTATCACAACAACCGAGATGGGGCAGCCCATTAAATTTTCTAACGTTTTTTACAATTAGCAGTTCTGCCAGCATATTCTGTAAGAAATCTCCGTCAGTGAATTAAGGTGAAGTGAGGTAAAACTGGGCTGTCGCTATACGATGCTAAGGATTGACAGGTCGCCACACGCTCACTTCACGGAAGGAGGGTTTTACAGAATAACACCGCTGTTCAAAATTGGACTATCGGGTCCAATTTTGAACAGCGGTGTTATTCTGTGGTTACCAAGGTAAAGGGCAACCCCTGAGGGTTTCCTAACAAAATAAATGGTGGAGTACCTTGTTTTGACCATGTCCATGGGTAGAGATGCAACAGACGTTACAAACCCAGAGATCATAGCCGCTACTGTGTGCAGGTGAAGACCATCTCCCATGTGAGGTAACAGCATCTCTCGAGCCTGAACAAAACGGTGTTTAAAAAACAATTCCTTCTTTATTACCACCACCATCCATCGCGCCTGTATTCCACAAAGGGTTTAGCAGAGGTGTACCAATGACACCTACAGTTCGGCGATATGTTTTTAGGTCCCTTGGTTAAGACCTTGGTGACTACTCCGCTCCATATGTGTGTTTTTTGTATTAGGTACTATTACTTGTGACGGGCCTGTTGGTCTAGTGGTTAGTGGCCCTGACTGCTAAGCCGGAGGTCGTGGGTTCGATTCCCACCCAGGACAAACTTTGTGTGATGAGCATGATTGTTTGTTCTGTGTCTGGGTGTGATTTAGCTATAATATGTATGTATTTATAAAATTATATAAGTATGTATATCAGTTGTCTGGTTACCATAACACAAGCTCTGCTTAGCTTGGGATCAGATAGCCGTGTGTGAGTTGTCTTTAAAAAATAAAAAAAAATAAAAAAAAAATACTAGCGAACTATTATTTATTATTTATTTATTTATTTATTTATCTCACACTTACAGCTATCATTACAGGTTATTCACCTAATGCGATAGCGTAGCTATCCTAACTTATATCTAAACAATATATTTATCCTAAATTAAAACTTATAACAGATGGTATATAAAGATAGATGGTATAACTATCTGCGACTTCCTCCGTGTATCTTACTTCACCCGTGTTAAGTTACGTCTTTGGTTACTGCTTCGCTCCCGTATGTCGTAGCGTAATGTTATAATTATAGCCTATGTTACTCAGTGATAATGTAGCTTTCCAACGCCAAAGAATTTTTCAAATCGATGCAGTAGTTTTTAAGTTTATTCGTTACATACAAAAATACAAATCTTTCCTCTTTATAATATTTCGAGTAGTATAGATAAGTGTAGAAGTATAAATGTAGTACAGATATAAAAAATAAAGGCGAACCTGTGCGTATGAGCCTAGTTGAGCGGCATTTACAACCATAGCTCTGGAGACAGTTGCGCCGGCGCCTCTCCAAAGCGTCGTAACACCTTCTTCTTTTATTATCCTGCCATACAAAAATCAAAGTTAGTAGTTAGAAAGCTATCTTTAAATACTGCTATAATTGTTATTTCATTATTGCTAGTTATTCTATATATAACTAGCTGGACAGTCTAAAATCGGGAATCAGCATTTATCAATCCTTGAGCCTAGTCGGAGGAAGAGCCTTCGCCTGAGGAAGGGCCTGTGACCCTGCCATGCGCTTGTCGTACTCACCTGCCCATAGCATTAAACACGTTTTTATAGTTTCTTCTCTTCTCTTTTGGGAGTCTGCCGTCTGCAGTCATCCGGACGAGTACTACTTCAGCCGGAGTGCCAACAAAAGCACCCAAGCCTCCAGCGATTACACCTATCATTATCTTAACTGGAAATGGAGGAACACCGTGGGATCTGAAAAAAAAAGATTAAAAAAAAGTAAGATTAGGTATATTTTGAGTTGCTCTATCAAAATGTGCGCGCAGCGTCGCGTCTCAGTGTGAACTGACCCTTATGAGGTTCGTCCTAGTAAGGGTCAGATCACACCGACCGCGTCTCGGTGACAAACCTAGTTAAAAAATAAATTAAGTAGCTACAGACTTACGCTTTATACATGTCAAACAAAGCATTAAACACGCCAAGCCGTGCGGTGGTGTAGGTGGCCTGTCGGAACAGGGCGGCGGACAGGCCGTTGTAGATGGCCAGCACTCCCTCTGTCGCCATGATGTTCTTGGCTACACCGATTATTGATGCACTTTTACCAGCCGGTCCCATCAGCTGCATTCGGGTTTTCACCATGTCGGCCGGTTGTATTATACTTATAGCCAACATACTGCAAAGGCGAGATATTACATCCTTTTTAACCGACTTCAAAAAAGGAGGAGGTTCTCAATTCGTCTGTATGTATAATATTTTTTTTTTTTATGTATGTTCACCGATATTTTCGTCAAGTATAGACGGATTTAAAAAAAAAATTGTTGGAAAGCGTAAACTTCCCAAATGGTCCCATTTAAATTTCATATAGATCTGATGATGGGTTCCGGAGACAGACAACGGAACTCCTCAAAAAATTACAGCAAATCAACCACGATTGCTGCTATCGCATAAATATGCATTGTTTACGCAATTACACAACATAACATCGCGCCTGTACACTCGAAAGGGTTACACAGATGAATACAGTAATATTTGAAAATTTCTCATCTATGTAAACGAAATCGCGTATTCTGCTTTCTTATGACTTTTCTTAGCGGTGTCATGTTAATTTACATGACATGACAGTTCCTTCATGGATTTGGATAGAAAAATTGATACTAAAAAGCGAGAAATAAAAAACTTTTTTACAAAAAAAGACAACCGCCTTCAAAAACTAAAAAGAGAAAAATAACTTTAGCTTTGGAAGTCGGCGGCTTTGGTTCTGTTTATTGTTTTGTATAGCCGCCGTTTTACTTTGATAATACAGTAAAATTTTCCGAAACCCATCATCATCATAATTATCAGCCGATCGACGGCCACTGCTGGACATCGGCCTTCCGCGACCTTTACTGTCACCAACCTCAGTGCGTGGTCACCACTCGAGAGCCTTGCGGCCCCACCGGCCGTCCGCTCTACGCGCTATGTGCACTGCCCATTGCCATTGAGTTCCGCAATTTTGGGAGCTTTGTCGGTTGCCAAAACTTATACCATATCAGTCTAAATGACCGTCCAAAATCCAACGAAATATTGATCATTTTTATAACCTGACACCAGTCTTAGTTTCTTTTGCTAGTCAAATCTTACAGGTTAAAGAAGAATGGTAGATTTCGTACCGCATACTTTTTGCGTTGTTCGATTATAGAATTTGCACCACTTATTAAGGCAATTAAGCTATTTATTTGTATGTAAGTGTACTTTTTTTTAAATTAACTATCAATCATTTATATCTTTGAAAACTATTGTAATAACTTCCTATAGAACAGTACACAAATAACAAACAAACAAAAAATATAACGTAAAAAAAATCTCCTACGACAAGATTGTTCCAATCACCTGGTTCAATTGGTTCCGAGGAATAAGGATACCGGAGTATTTCATGGAATATACAATAATCCGCATGACAGGATGCAAGACAGTGCAACATAAAAGCTTGTTTAAAAAAATATATGTTAGAGAAACCTTGATTAAAACTGTGCATGGGCGCTTTTCAAAAACCTAATACACTCTCCAGTGGGACCAAAATAGGTTTTTTCCTATTTGACATTTCAAATTGGCCTCATCTTATTTTAACCTCCTTTCAGAATTGCCTTAGTCGAATAATTATAGCTTACCCGCTTATTCCTCCTACGGCAAAATTCAGCCATGAAGGCATAGGAGGGGGGGGGGCCTTCGCCTGCTTCGGCGGCATTTCGCGGGCTGTTAATGTTGATTTTTTTACTTGAAAATTTTGAATTTAATTTTTTTGAATAACATTAGATTTTGATTATTGTATATTTTGTAGAAAATGACAAAAAGTGGTTCTTTTTAAATTTCACATTGGATTTTCCATTAGATTTGTTGTTACAAACATTTTGTGGTTAGACCGTGACTAGTCCAGACCACTACTAAAATAGACATTTTATCGTCGCTGTCATAAAAAATGAAATTTTGAAGCAGAACCAGCCTGCAATTGATTTAAAAAAGGTTTTATATTAATTGAGCATTCATTAGTATTTTATAACACACATATCATCACGCCTATATTCCCCGAAGGGCTAGGAAGAGTACCAATGTCCACCCACAGTTCGCCGGTATGTTTAGGTCCTATGGGGTGTCACGTTCGTTTTTACTTTAGTTATAAAAATGAAACGCAAAACTATTATAAGTAAGAGTATATTATTTAAAAAAACTATTATAAGTAAGAGTATATTATTTAAAAAAAAACCGTTAGCAACAAAGTAATAAAGAATCACGAGTGGAGTGAATGTTTATTAAAAAAAAATGCGAGGGTACGTTATAACCCGGTCTAAAGGTCGGACCACGTATGAGGCCGTGAATACCGCACTCTCCTGCTTGGTGATGAACGGTGACGTCGGTGTTGGCCCCGGAGTCAGTCGGCGGAGCAAAGACGTTGGGTGGAATCTGGTTTAGCCAGCCAGCAGCGCAGATCTTCGGCCGCGTAGAAACTCCTGGAATCTTCGGCCGCGTAGAAACTCCTGGAACCGCCGTTTCAAACGGGCATTAGCTTCATATTTATTAAGCCAATATTGCAAGCCTTCACCTTGCAGAAAGAGGTTGGCATATACTAGAAGGCTAATCTAGGTAGGCGATATGAGAAAATATTATACTTTACTCAAGCTTGTAGGTATTAACTAATAAAGGTAGATAATGCTATAAAGAAAGTGAAGGAAAAGCTAGAAGAATTGGTGTCGGTGATAGTTTACAATAATAATTATAATTATCAAGGTAGGTATTAGACACTGTTCAAAAAGTAGCCGTTATAAACGGTCGAAACAAGGCAGGTTACAGTTAATTTAGCGGAGATTAGGTTAAACAGGCAACTTTCCTATTAAGCTACAGAAAGCAGCGGCAATTATGCACATTATACTTAAACACATTTAGAAACATAAAGATTATGTACAACTTACCCAGTACGGGAGAAATACGGCACTTAATCACTTGGGTTGCCGAGTATTTTAGTGTTTAGGCTTTTGACGCTATTATTGATGATTTACAATTAAGATAGTGAACAATTTAAATAAATAAAAGAATTACGAGGTCGTACGCTGTAGAGGTACGGTACAGAACGTTTAGTACGTGTCGTTCCCTGATAGCTGATCGGGCGTCACTGGCGGCGGCTCCGTTGAAATGCCGGCGTGCGCCCGCGCTCCGTATCAGGTGAAGGGAAGGGGTTTTGGAATTTACATATAAAACAGCGCGCCGTAAGAAATGGCTCTGTCCGTTTGTTCGTAGTATATTTTGTATCATTTATTTTTTTTTTGCTTATTTTATTGTTTTAATAATTTGTATATTAGGCAAGTAAGTATATCGTGACAGGGGGCGAGCCTATTGCCATTAACCGGGCACAAAACCTAACTCCGAGCTGTTACGGAGAATTCCATAGAAAACCCCAATAACACTTTCTGCTCGGCCTTGGAACGAACCCAAAACCTCTGGCGTAGCAGTCGCGCTTAGGACCACTAGGCTAACGAGACAGTTATAAATTAAGCATTTTATAAATTGTATAATAATAATATTTTTATAAATATTTTTTTTTAAATATAAAAAAAAAACATACATTCATACTATCACGCCTGTATACCCCGAAGGGTTAGGCAGAGGTGTACATTGGTACACCTCTGCCACCACAACCACAACACAGTTCAACCACAACCACAGTTCGCCGGTATGTTTAGGTCCCAAGTGATGACCTTTTGCCAAAAAAAAAACAATAATAAAAAGAAAAAAGAAATTTTATGTACGTGGGTCATTCAAACAGGTGAATTTAAAATTGGCTTTCATATATTTATTTAGACAAATTATTTATTAGACAAAACAAAATTGTTTTGTACTTGTGTACATTTAATTTTGTTTACTCTCGTACAATAATTTGCACCTGCTGTGTTATCTCTTCACCACCTTTGGTTGACTGGTAGAGAATGCCTAAGGCATTAGTCCGCCCTTGTGCTTTTTTTGTGCATAAAGTTTAAATAAATAAATAAAACAGAAGCAAAAATAAATAAATAGGAATAAATAGCAATTAAAACATATATTTTGTACAATACAATATTTAGACTTTTGAAGTAAGTTTTATAACTATTTTTTAATAAATATTTTGTACAATACGTTGACTTTGGGGTTATTTAATGTCAAGAAAGAATATAAGCTAGTTTTTAGGGTTCCGTACCCAAAGAGTAAAACGGGACCCTATTACTGAGACTTCGCTGTCTGTCTGTCTGTCCGTCTGTCACCAGGCTGTATCTCATCAACCGTGACAGTTACACAGCTGAAATTTTCACAAATGATGTTTCTGTTGCCGCTATACACAAACACTAAATAAAATAAATATTCAAGGGGGCGGGACATACAACAAAAGTGATTTTTTTGCTTGTTTTTGCCCGATACTGAAACGGCGGTACATGCTTAAAATGTTCACAGAATATTTTGTTATATACTTTAATAAGAATAAAAAAATATAACAAGTATTGTATAAGGACATCCACTTCCATGCAACAAACGTGTTTTTTGCCGTTTTTATAGAAAATAGTACGGAACCCTTCGTGCACGATTCCGACTCGCACTTGGCCAGTTTTTATTCCGTTACTTCATCTGCTTCCCTGATAACCGACATTTGACAAAGTTGCTACTCGGAGTCAGGATTTGTATCCGGTTACTGGAAGTAGGCTTGCCCCCTATTATATGGGACATAAACATACCGGTGAACTATGGGTGCACATTGGTACACCTCTGCCTAACCCTTCGGGGAATATAGGCGTGAGGGTAACATGTATGAAACTGAACATTGTTTCGGTATTTTCATACCTCACATTATGTCGACCGGTATATACCACATTATTTTCGATCTTTATTAAGGTATAAATTTATTGTTCAGAGCCAACAACAACAACACAACAACAACAACATACAACTACAACAAAAACAACAACATACAACTACAACAAAAACAACAACAACAACAACAACATACATCAATTTTGTTGTTTGCTTGTATTTATTTGTTGTTGTTTGTTTGTTTGTTTATATTATCTCGAATTTTATACGAGTAACTAGACCATCATTTAGTCTTGTCTTTGCGATTTAATTGGATGCAGTAAAGTAAAAGTAATCGAAGTTTAAGATAAATATAAATGTCGGAAAGTCTAAGATGTGAACTGACAGCGGTGAACCAGGCGACACCTCGTTGTCAGACATTCATTTTATGGTAACGCGGCGAGTTCGTCCCAATAATGAATGTGATCACCCAAGATGGCTAACACATCTCTCTGTCCCAAAGACAGTTTACGTCACATCCATAGTGGCGACCTCACCCAAGCTAACCGCTTGACGTTGCCATACTAAAAATACTTTATTTAATTTTAATTATTTTGTTAACACACGTCCTCGTGTGAGGTACCTCAAAACATAAAAAATCTGTGCAGTACATGAATTTTCCACTCGGCCACTGTGGCCTAAAGATATAAAGTTTTAATCATAACTTTATCTATAACAATGTATGTAATTGAGTTTGCTACTTTTCGTCGTGCGCGTTTTCATTCGAATCGGTCCGGTATTGTAACCCCACCTTTAGCAGGCAAAAGTCAGTCAAAGTTATATGTCAGTTATTAAGTCAGAAAATAAAGAAATTTTATTTAAATGGTCATAGCTACGGCTATAGTAAGTACTAAACAATGTTAGTGAAAATTGAAATAACAGGTTTTGCGTAACCATGACTACTATTGAGTTAGATGTAGATAGTTTTGATTACTCAGTAAAGGTCTATTCAGACCTAAGCGGTATTCGCTGCCGCTGTGGGTAGAGGTACATACCGCGCGGGTTTCGCTCAGGTATTTAGTATCAAGTACCGCGGCTAGCGCGACCTGAGCGATATTCGCTGCCGCTGTGGGTAGAGGTACATACCGCGCGGGTTTCGCTCAGGTATTTAGTATCAAGTACCGCGGCTAGCGCGACCTGAGCGATATTCGCTGCCGCTGTGAGTAGAGGTACATACCACGCGGGTTACGAACGGTAGCGAATACCGCTTAGGTGTGAACAGTAATATTACCGCATACCCACTGGGTTTTCTCTGCCGCAGGCGGCAGCGAATACCGCTTAGGTCTGAATAGGCCTTTAGACCATGAATGCGTTTTCTTCAAATTAACGGTTTTTTTTCAATTATTCGCGTGAAAACAGGTTCATGGTCATTTTGAATAGAAAATCCTTTTCAATCGAAGGGCCAAGCATCTATTGTAGTTTCCTTAAAAGACGAAACAGATGATGAGTTGGAATTTATTTAGTTTGGATACTACAGGTTCTCAGTTCGATGGGTCAGAGAGTTTACGGAATCAAGGATTGATTCGTATAATATATATATATTTTTTAAAGATGGGAAATCATCAATAACCCCCCCCCCCCCCCGCGCCCTGGGCGGGACGGGAGGGAGTATCAGACTTTTACTGACTAAAAACCATCTATGTTTCTTCGTGAGCCCTTTGCTTTCCGGGGGCGCGGTATCTCTTTCGAACAACCCGCAGCCCCGGCAGGCATTGGCCCTCAGTGGCCCCTTCCAAATGCTGACATCTACATACTACAGTTTATTTTTCGAAAAGGTTCTCTCACAACCTTAGTTTTGTATAATTTTACATAATTTATTTCAAATTTGTAAATGTGAGTACCATGGAGCCATTTATTTATTTGTTAAGTTATTATATGTTGGACACTGAGTATGGCAGCTGAGAGCTTTGTCATGCTCACTTTAATGTCTTGCTGACGGTGGCGTGTGAGTTGGATCGTTCGGTTCCCTTCAAGATAGTTGAACTGAACGGTGCTGATGCACGCGTCATATTCGTGAACGGGTGCTGTCAGTTGGGATTGGTCATCTCTTAACTGCCATGGCTTACATCTTTATTATATTTTTTTTTAATATTTGCTCTTCCGTCATTTTCTTTCTGTAGCGACGACACCGTAATTTAAAACCACGCCATCTGTAATATTTTGAGCATACTACTAGACTCGTACAAGTAACTGATACATTGTCGACTCGACTATAGATGGCGCTAAAACAAATATTGTCGGTCGAAAATATTAGTATTATTGTTTTGTTCTGTGATTGTTTGTTTCTTAGTTGTCTATTTTCTTTTCGTATTGATAATTTATCCATTTGAATTTAATAATAAAATGTTGCTATTTAATAATTAGTCTATGTAATAACTAACACTTATATGGAACCATACTAACCATAATAAAATCGTAATCTATATAATTATATTATAATATAATTATTCTAAATGTGAAAACTTGTAATTGGCCTTGATTTTACTTAACTGTTTATCTATTTTCTGTTATTAGCTGTAAGTTTTCCTAAGAAAATAAAATAAAATAAAATCGTAATGATTTTTTTTTTAACTGTATTTGCTACTTATTTAATACACTGTACTAAACTTAAAACAATAGTTTTTGGAATTTTTGTCTGTTTGTAAGTTTATATGTAGGTACGTGCATAACTTTAAAACTACTGCACCGATTTAAACAATACTTGTTGTGTTATGTTGGCAGTAACTTGTTGTGTTTGTTGTAAGCTATAATCTTAAATACAATTCATCTTAAATACAATTCATCACGCTATGTCACATAGGCGTTAGACACAAATAGTTTTATTCAGCACGAAGTCATGGGCTGGTCACAAATAAACGATTTGATTTGGTATTATTTTATTTTCTTAACGCTACAAACGAAGTATCTTATTAATAACAGTCATGTACTGTGACAGTGCGCCGTCTGTGTAGTTCCCACACTTGTCCACGCTGACGCACTCCCCGGCCGCGTCCCGCACGAGTCCTGCTGCGCATACGCAGCCTCCCTTGCAGATGCGAGTGCATATCGGTTCAGGATCCTCGCAAGAAGGCTCGCATCCACCGTTGCAGAGGTCATAAGCCTCATTTTGGTTCAGACACGGTTCTGTATGTAGATAGGTAATGAATAATTAATTAATTAAATTAACATTTATTTCAGGTAATTGACGACACGGTTGGCGCAGTGGTCGAGTGGTCGACTGCCGCGCTGCGTATCGCGGGTTCGAATCCCGCACGGAACAAATATTTGTATGATCTACAGATAGTTGTTCCGGGTCTGGTCGTTTGTGTATGTGAGTTTATATGTTTGTAAACGCACCCACGATACAGGAGAAATTCCAAGTGTGGGGCAACGTCTTAAAAAAAAAATATCCCCCATTGCCATACATAAAATAATAGACATAACATGTAATAATCAATTAAATAATGTCAGGCACATCAATAACATAAAATCAAAAACAACAAAATCAATTAAAATCGAATACATAAAATGGAAATAAGCAAATCAACTAAATTAAAATAAACATGTCATAAAAAAAAACTGCCTCATTAGCCTAGTGGTCCTGGATTCGATTCCCAGGTCGAGCAAAAAGTGTTATTGGGTTTTTCTATGAAATTCTCAGTAGCAGCTCGGAGTTTGGATTTGTGCCCGGTTAATGGCAATAGGCTCGCCCCCTATTACATGGGACCTAAATATACCGGCGAACTGTGGGTGTACATTGGTACACCTCTGCCTAACCCTTCGGGGAATACAGGCGTGATGATGGATGATGATAACTCAAAGCACTCACCAACAGGACACTTATCTATTGTAACGCATTTGTCGTTGACGGTGTCTCTCACGTATCCTGACTTGCAGAAGCAGCCCATCCCGCAGGCTAGCCCGCAGACCAGAGGCTCAGGCTGCTTGCAGGTCAGTGGGCATGCTGTGCCACATGACAGGAACTCTTCGTTTGGACCGCAGATCTCGTCCTTCCCTGTAAACATATTTTTTAATAATTCAACGTCATCTGATTAGCTTTTCCCGGCTGTCATTCGTAGATCTTTGACAGTCGTTACCGATAGTCAGAACCAAGAACTCTGACAACCAGTCTAACCAAGAGATATCGTGTTACCCAGTAACTGGGTTGTGGAGGTTAGATAGGTCGCTCCATGTAAAACACTGGTATTCAGCTGCATCCGGTTAGACTGGAAGCCGATCCCAACATAGTTGGAAAAGGCTAAGCAGATGATGACGAATTATGCACTATAAAATCTCCTGAACAGTTATCTAGAAGGTCGGGAGAATAGGTAAACCAGACGTACCAACACACTGGTCCGTTGTGACACATGTCCCGTTGTCATCTCTTAGGTATCCAGCTTTACAGATGCAGCCTTCCACGCAGTCCTCGGAGCAGATGACGGGACCTTCAGGGTTGGTGCAGTTGAAGGGGCAAGCAGACCCGCAGAGAAGGTACTCCTCATTCGGGGGACATTCTTCTACAAAATTAAAGAGAAGGAATAATAAAGAAGAGAAAGGAGAAGAAAAAAAAAACAAAAAAAAGGGAAGGAAAGGGGGAAGGAGGAAAGTGAAAGGAGATATTATAAGACAAGACAAAAGCAAATACCGGCCTAATGTGTGAAGTTGGACTTGAACGCGCAGGTTACCGTGTTCCGTACCATTTTTTTTTAGGGATGGGAAATCATCAAATTGTTTTTTTCGGCCTGGATGGAAGGGAGTGTCAGACTCTTACTGACTAAAACTTATTCGTGTTGCTCCTAATGCCCTTTGCGTTCCAGGGCTGCGGTAACGCCTTCGAACATATTTCGCAGCCCTGGACTGGGTTCCGTGCAAGCGTGCAATATTTAACACTACATACAAAAAAAACCCGTTTCTTTTATGGGGACTCCTTTAACTTTTTTATTTATGTATTTTAGAGACTTCGTCCGCGTTGCTAATTTCACCCGCGTTAAGTTACTACTTTGGTTACTGCTCCGCTTCCGTAGGTCGTACCGTAATGTTTTAGAGCCTATGTTACTCAAAAATAATGTAGCTATCTATTGTGAAAAAAATGCTAAAATCGATCCAGTAGTTTCGAAACCTATTCGTTATAAACAAACAAATACATCGTACCTCTACATAATATTAAGATGTATTTCATATAGTTTTAACAATTATAGATATAAACTAGGCTTACATATTTTTTTAATATTGTAAATACTTACGAAAGTAATTCCAAGAAAGGCCATGGGCTTTTTAAAACCTACAACTTCGTTCACGGACAAAACCGTAGGCTAAAGCTAACTTAATGAAATGATCAATGAATCATTGCTTCACTGATCATTTAAAACAGATTCATTCAAGGGTAACTTCAAAAAACACTCGGAAATCTATCGAAAAACCATTTCCCATTGCTTCCTATAAAAAGAGTTAATAAAACCGTCCAAGTTTAATTAATTGCTAAATTAATTTCACAGTTCACTTGCTAATTAGCTTCCAGTCGTTCGCCATGTTGATTGAAAACATCAAATAATGTAGTCGATACCTAGTGATCTAAGATCCTAGAGTCACTAGACTTACGTCATTGCAACATACATAATACATAAACTCACGCCTTTTCCAATGGGGGTAGGCAGAAACCACACAACGGTTCCCGGTTACGGTTCCTGTGGGATAAATAATACATCGAATTTGACGTGAACGAAGTCGCGGGCATTAGCTAGTATACTCAAAATTTCAGCCATAGTAAAATGACGTAGGTTCGGGTACTGTCGGATCTTGGACTATAGGTGTACCTTTGCACTTGCCATGGTTAGACAAAGGCTTACACAATTTCTAGAGTGTTTCACCTTCCGCATAAATTCCAAAATAAATTCATAATTGAAACTGTTACATAATAAATCATTAATTTGTTCTAATTACATTAGTGAAAATATTTTCAACGTGAAGAAATAAAAACGATGACCAAGTCTTATAGTTACTTTTAGGTATTAATATAAAATTTACAGACGATATTATACGTCATAGTTTTTCCTAAAGTGAAGTGAAGTGTTATTTTTTAGTCTAATCTCAGAAATTAGTTTGTGTATTCGATCAGGAGGTATTATAATGTTTTCTACAATAAAAGTAGCCTTCATAGTGTTAACTTCGGTATTGTTTTTAATGGATGTAAGTGAAGGCGTCACATTACGTAAGTATTTTACAAGCCTTTATTAATCTAAATACGGTCAAATCTTAGTAGTTGGCAGACCCGTCCCGCAATGAATTTGTTATATTTCTCCACTATGTATTTTTATCTCTCTCTACTTTGTATATTTTGTTTGTATGTATGTATTTATTATTATATCTTATTCCTGGAAATTTTCTGTTCCTTTTTCTTGCACCTACTATGTTTTGTTTCTGCATCACCCTAAGATAGACTGGTAGAAAATGGCTAAGGCATTAAGTCCGCCTTTGTACTGTGTATTTTTACATTATGTGCATAAAGTTTTCATAAGTAAAATCGGCCATGTTTTATACAAATACCAGATATTTCTCGAATAAGATTGAATGTAGAAATTACTGTAATTTCCAGGTAAGGAATGTCCTGATGGCGAGGTTCACAGGTCGTGTGCCTTCTATGATGAGTACACCTGCTGGGTGCGAGCTGATCGGATGGACAGGGTCAAGTCTCCACCCAAGAGGCTGCCCCACTGCAGGGCTGGGTGTTATTGCAAGTAAGTCAGCAAGAATATTGTAGCCAACATACCATCACGCCTGTATTCCCCGAAGAGTTAGACAGAGGTGTACTAATGACACCCACAATTCGTCGGTATATTTTTATTTATTTATTAAAACTTTATGCACAAAATGTATAAAATACACCGTACAAAGGCGTAAGAAGATTTTATCTTTAAGGTGATAAATGGATAGATTATTTTTTAAAGTTATTTGTAATGATTTTTTATATTTAACAATTATTAATTTCTAATTCTATTCCAAGCATAAGTTTTAGATATAATATTGATCTGTTTTTGCTGGATAAAAATTGAACTCATTTGATATATTGAATAGTTAAGATATTACGAAGTAAATATTTTTTTAAGAACCAAGTTAAATTATACTGAAAAAAAAAACTGTTTAACCTTCCTAGCGCTACGATCGTATTTACAAAATATAATAATAATATTTGCCTAAAAATGACAAAACATTTATTTGAAACATTATATTTCACTTATTTCAGAAGGGGTTTAGTCCGTGAATTCCCCCACGGCCCATGCATAGTAGCGGCGGGTTGCCGCAACAGAAAACTGCAGGCAGTACTGAAGAATCTACCAACAGGACAACCTTTCAACGACTACAATCACTAATCAATATATCAAAGTATTAGGCGTTGTCCTAATAGAACGCGACTACGCAATTATCGCATGTTCGCGCGAATTTTAGTCTTACGAATCCGCGATCAAACATACTGATGTCAAACATACTGTGTCCTAATTGGACTGTCTTACAGAAATTCGAAGTTGAAAACATCTTTGTACTGTAAGATAAGATAAGATATTCTTTATTTGTATAAACATGGTATACATACAAGAGCATGCAAGATTGAAATGAATTGTTTAAGTCCAGTCATGTTTAGCCGTAAGTATCGGCGTACAAATATTTTTATAATATTGAAAAATACAAAGTATTTTGTATTTGTATTCATAATTTTTAAAAGAACGAATCACGTGATTTATAAATTACGCTATGGCGAATTATTTAATTCCGAATGTTCATAATTGCCATGTACGGAACTTCGATAGTACGCTGTTCCTGATGACTCCTTGGCATTCGTGCGATGAGGTCACGCGACTTAAATGTTTGTATAATCGCATCGCTTACTCGCGCGATTGTTGCATAGATATACTAGCAAGATTGCTAGATTTTTTATGAGGATAACGCCTTAAAATCATCAAGGCGCTGTAATGGAGGCTAATAGGAAGCTAAGTTATCTCTGAATGCTATAAACTTTATTTTACTGTCAAAAATATTAGAGAACCGTTAGAAAATTAACACGAACGAAGCCAAGGACAAAAGCTAGTCTATACTTCTATATCTATACTTTTGTATGTATACTCAATATTAATATTATAAAGACGAAAGATTTGTATTTTTGTATGTGACGAATAAACTTGAAAACTACTGGACCGATTTTAACAATTTTTCACTTATAGATAGCTACATTATTCCTGAGTAACATAGGCTATACAACATCACGCTACGACACACGGGAGCGGAGCAATAACCAAAGACGTAACTTATCGCATGAAGTCGCGGATAGTTCGCTAGTCCTTGCACAAATTATTTGATGTATACTCATGTTTTTACAATAAACACATATTCTATTATATTATATTCTACTCTATTCTATTATATTCTATTCTACTAATATCATAAATGCGAAAGTTTGTGAGGACGTTTGTTACTCTTTCACGCTTAAACGGCTGCACGGATCTGGATGAAATTTTACACTGAGATAGATTGTAGTGTGGAATAACACATAGGATACTTTTTATCCCGGAAAAATGTACTGTTGCCGTTGTAATATATCAAATTTGACGCAGAAGAAGTCATACGCATAAGCTAGTATATCATAAAATCCTTACCTTGAGCAATATAAATACCGGTACTGACAGCCACAAAACAGATAACAAAGAAAATATTCTTCTCCAAAATCGACAACATTTTTACCGATTTTTTTTTTAACTACAAAACAACCTTCTTTGTTCGCGATTTAAAATATTCTGGTTGTTTCAAATGCACTGTCGGGGTTGTCATGACAGCCTTTAAATCGAATAGTTTTTGTTCCATCAATAAAAATGTGTGTCATCCTTGAGAATGGTGCAATGAAGCGTGGTGCATTGAAAAAAGCTGGGCAAGTACGAGTCGGCCTCGCGCTTGAAGGGTTCTGTACCATTATCACACTTATATCATAAAGGCGAGATTTTGTGCGTTTGTCTCTTCTGCACGCTAAAACGGCTGAACGGATCTGGATGAAATTTAGCACTGAGATAGATTGTAGTGTAGAATAACACATAGGATACTTTGTTTTTTGTTTCTTTGTTTTTTTTACTTTGTTGTTTTTGTTTTTTTGACGGGCCTGTTGGTCTAGTGGTTAGCGACCCTGACTGCTAAGCCGGAGGTCGTGGGTTCGATTCCCACCCAGGACAAACTTTGTGTGATGAGCATGATTGTTTGTTCTGTGTCTGGGTGTGATTTATCTATAATATGTATGTATTTATAAATTATATAAGTTTGTATATCAGTTGTCTGGTTACCATAACACAAGCTCTGCTTAGCTTGGGATCAGATAGCCGTGTGTGAGTTGTTCCAAGATATTTTTTTTTTTTTAATTACAACTAAATATTCTGTGATTATTTTATTATGTATTTTAGTATTTTTGTTATAGCGGCAACAGAAATACATCATCTGTGAAAATTTCAACTGGATAACTGTTACGGTTCATGAGATACAGCCTGGTGACAAACGGGCTGCAGAGTCTTAGTAACAGGGTCCCGTTTTACCCTTTAGGTACGGAACCCTAAAGACAAGTAGGCATATTTGAAATCAATCTAGAAATTGCACAATAGTAAATCAATTTGTTACAATTTGTGTGTTTTGGTGCAATACATTGTGCATTGTTGTGTTGGGAATTTCGTAACGTGTCTATACTCCATTCATCATCCATCCACCACTCATTCCATTCATCCATTTTATTCATTATTTTGTTCATCTTGGACATCACTTACTTTAGTGAAGGAAAATATAGTGTAGAAACCTAGAGTTTTATGTTAATAAACATAACATACCTTCACCATTTTCTCCGAAGTGTTAGGCAGAGGTGTACCAATGTACACCCACAGTTCGCAGCTTTGTATAGGTTCCATGTAATAGGGGGCGAGCGTTTTACCATTAACCGGGCACAAATCCTAACTCCGAGCTGCTACTGAGAATTAAAAAATAAAACAATATAACACTTTTTGCTCAAACTGAAAATCAAACCCAAGATCTCTAGCGTAGCAGTCGTGCTTAGGACCACTAGGTTAACGAGACAGTCTTATATTAATAATATTAATATTTTTATTAATAATATTAATATAAGTCCTAACTCAGAGCTGCTACTGAGAATTTCATAGTAAACCCCATAACATTATTACCCATATATTGGCCATTATGAATTATTATTTTTATTGATTTGTGTCCGGTTAATGGCAATCGGCTCGCTACTTATTACATGGGACCTAAACACACCGGCGAACTGTGGGTGTACAGTGGCGACCAAAAGTCCATACCCAATCTCAAAACGTATTAGGTTGACGTTTAGTTTGAGTTACGACCTTTTACTTTCAAGATTATAGACACATGTATCATCGTTGTGAATGTAGTTCATAATTTCAACATTTCTAAATGAGACAAGATGGTCTAGCGGTTAAGAGTCTATGCAACCTCAGCACAAATTCGAATTTCGCCCCCACTTCACCGCGCCGCCTAACTCTTTATCTCGATCGCATACTTCTGCTTTCAATGTGTCCTGTGTGCAAAATGACACAGCCCTCCCGTACGGAAGCCGAAGCAGGAGTGAGCGCGGGGGCGCGCGGCAGGGAAAATTACCGATATTATAGGTTATTTATATTACGGCGAAAAAAACAAGAAATTCAAAAAAAATAATAATATAAGACCTGCTTTATAGTTAGTTCAGTTAGTATAAAAAGTTTCATGTTCTAGTTTGAATTATTTAATGATTGCCAGCGGTTTATTGTTCAGTTTAGAGGTAACTTTGGGATTTTTTTCTATCGAGAAAATTTTATGGAATTGTGTTTTCGCCAAATATAAGACTTAACATTAATCCTCAACTTTAGAATATATTTATGTCAAAATTAATGCTGCAGTATTTTCGGCGTATCGGAGGATTCTGCTAAGCCATTTGAGGTAGTATAGGCTCTTAAGAGCACCCAGTTGACGGCGTTAATCAATGAGCCGCGAGTTCGAATCTCACATTATTTTTGTCTTTTTGTTTTTACTCAATTTGAAGAAATGAACAGAAATATAATATTCTTTAGCTTGTTCGCTTTGTTCACACATTTTGTGAATTTAAAAGGGTAGTCATAGAAAACTAATAAAGAATTTATATTTCTGTGAGGTAGACATGAGTTTTGTGCATATTTAACTTGATTGGAATGAGCGTTGTCGTTTGGTTGTGGTTGTTGGTTAGTAACGAGTGATTTAATAGATACTCGTAGTGGTATTGTAAGTATTCTCGAAACGCAGGCAAATAATATTACTGAGGCGAGGGCGACTATTATTGGGCTGCATAAAAGTGGTCCCAATTAATATCTTATGAAACCTGACTGAATGTGAGTATTATATTAACGAATTGTAAATTAAACTTTTATTTGAAATTTATACCTAAGATACCTAAAATTATTTGGTGGCATTTCGATTAATACTTATTATTGATTTTTAAATATATAATGACGCCAAAAAAAATGTGTTTATTATGGAATTTATAAATAAATAGTTTTAATATATTAAAATTTGTTATATTAAATAAATATTATTAAATTATATAAAAAATTAAGTCACTTTAGTATTTTGTTATAAATGCCTAATATTACTTTTTTTGTTGTTTTAGAGGAATACTATTATTAGTCTCCGGAGCAAGAAATACGAGGAAGAGGATAGATAGCCTATCCTACCTACTCAACAGCGAAGTGGATTAAGTTTGGTGGTTTCGCACTGGATAACATACTGTTTACAACAACAGCTGCATGCATCATAAACCAGAAAAAATACGTTTCGTTTTTAATATGTGGGGATGACGTGCAACAGTGCTACTTATGAAGAAGTATTAGACGGTGTTATGCAACATTTAATAACCTGGATGTTTTAGTTTTAATAATTAGGTGCAACAGTGCTACTTATGAAGAAGTATTAGACGGTGTTATGCAACATTTAATAACCTGGATGTTTTAGTTTTAATAATTAGACGGTGTAACTAAATATTTTGTCATAATTATATTATATATTCGTAGATAGTTATTTAATGATCTTAAATTGAGGTTTAGTTTCAATCTTCTTTTCATCAAGAAAACGAATTATTAAACTATTACCTCACTAAGTTTATTGTGACGTTACATAAAAAAAACCTGTTCATAAAGTCTGAATTATAGTTTAGTTTTCAATTAACTCTGCTGAATACCAATTCAGAAACTTAATACGTGAGCATCACCAAATTTATTTGTGTTATTAAAATATCCTTCTCTTATTATGTTATTATGAATTTTATTGACTAAGTGGGTATTCAACAAAAAATCTTATGAACAGTTACAAGAGAACTTCTTTTATTTCGGTAGGAATGTGACGTTACAATTCTCTTATGTTTGTTAATTTTAAAAATAAATTTTTGTTATCACACAGCACGCCTTTTTTTCCTACTTCCAATTACAAAAAGTTAAAATAAAATCACATAAAAAGTTAAATAAATAATACAATAACTAATATTTGCTTCTTACAAAAAATAAATAACAAGCATGAATACGTAATAATTCAACATAAACCTAAAAAGATTTTGCCTAACATTATTATGGTTTCAAGAAACAAAAAACAGCCACACATAGTATAAGATTTGAACTCGGAATTCAATGATCGTAAACCCTTTCTTATCCAAACCAGCTGCCAGGCCATGTTATAATTATGCGAAATTTAGCAATGCAATGGTAAGAATACGTCGCGCGTCGGGTAGGACTCGTACGGTAAACAGAAATATAATGCCATTTCGCGTAGTGCGACGATGGTTCATTAGTGTGTGTTATCTGTGGAATGTTGAGACATCACTCGTAAACACACATGCGCACGCGCTGACTGGATCGCGCCCGTGTTCATAGGAAAGTGAACCTTAGCGTGGGTATGGATTTCTGAGCGCTTACTGTACATTAGTACACTTCTTTCTGCCTAACCCGTCGGGTAATATTACTATATTTTCCTTCAATGCTAAGCCGGAGGTCGTGGGTTCGATTCCCACCCAGGACAAACTTTGTGTGATGAGCATGATTGTTTGTTCTGTGTCTGGGTGTGATTTATCTATAATATGTATGTATTTATAATTATATAAGTATGTATATCAGTTGTCTGGTTACCATAACACAAGCTCTGCTTAGCTTGGGATCAGATAGCCGTGTGTGAGTTGTCCCAAGATATTTATTTATTTATTTTAATACAGGCGTGGTGGTATGTATGTATGTATGTATGATAGTGGGAACTATATAAATACCTTACAGCCCCTCCTGAATCATGAGTGTATATTATAAAGCTGTTTGATCGGAGCGAGCGCCTGTTTGCGAACCGATCGCGTTACCTTGATTGGATGGACAGACAAACAGTCGACGTACATTATAATATATTGTATGTGAAGAGCTTACTGCTTAATAATAACTGTGCCCTTCGATAACGCGGTGTTTATTTAAAAGGTACCTACTAGTTTTTGGCAGCGATTTTGTAATGGTGGAAGTCAGAAAGAACCGGTTTGATTTTTAAATATCTAACTAAAAAGTAGACCTAATTTTTTTTTACTAATTCTTTAGTTAAAAAAAATTTAGACTACTTAATTGAGAAGTACCTACCCTAAACCAAAGTTAAATGTATACTGTTACATATATTTTTTTAAATTTAATTAAGTCCCTAATTATTGCAGTATGTTGTGTTGCTTTATTTCAAACACATTAAATAAATCAGCCTTCCTGTTTTACTTATATGGTAATTTTGTGATTAAAATAATATTTTTCTGAGTTAAACCATTGCACTGCTGCTGAATTTGTCAATAGTCTAACTTTCTATCAATAAATGTTTCTTTGTAAACAGTTCAGTATTTTCAGAGATTACATCTTACAAAAAAAAACAACAGGTTTACCTCTTTATAATATTAGTTAAGGTGAATTCTTGATCGAAGACTGAACTTGGTAGATCTCCAAGGCTAAGTATAATGCCATGGATGGATGACTAAACTAACTGTTCTTTCCACCTTGAAGCCCAATTCCATAATGATAACGTAAGACCGTGATCGTCAAAGTCAAAGTCAAATCGTTGATTTCATTTAGACCATTAAAAAGTACTTCATTTATAGTTTTTTTTTTAAATGTAGGTACCACTTTCAAACCTTAGTTTCGATAAGATGGGAAGAAAATTCGTACTTACCTACTAACTTTCATTTTTTAAATGATTTTGGATATTCAACATTTTAGTAGTTTACCTCTCTACAAGTGGATTAATTTATATAATGGAACCAATATTTCCAGCAATTACCTCGTACAAACAAACAAAAACATATAAACTTTACCAATGCCATTAACCGGGCACAAATCCAAACTCCGAGCTGCTACTGAGAATTTCATAGAAAAACCCAATAACACTTTTTGCTCGCCTTGGGAATCGAACCCGGGACCCCTTGCACAGCAGTCGCACTTGCGACTACGAGACCAACGGGGCAATCATTCAATTCAATGAAGTTAAATAGAATTATTTGGCGACATCTGTTTATTAAAACACATAAACTATTCAGCATAAATATGATTTTATTTTCAAACGTTCTGGAAATATGAATAAAATGCTTGAACCTAATTGTTTCAGGGACTGCGACGCTACATAAATCAATTTCAGCCCCCGAATTATAGTTTCTCAACAGCTTAACGAAATTCACACAGTAACAGTCAAATGTCAACCCTTTGGAACGAAAAATAGGGTGTATTTCAGACTGCTATTGTCAACAAAGGCGAGACTGAAAATGAAATAATCATTTTTCATTTAATTCAAAGATATGTCAAGTAAACACTGGGGGATATTATATGTATTAATTAATTAGGGGCGATATTTTTACTGGAGGGACGAAAGGGGTGGTGTTTCGGGAAATATTCCTGTTATTGGTAGCATTTTGGCATGGACATTGGACGTTTTATATATTTCATTTGAAAAGAATGGTTCCGCGGCATGGTATTCTATACAAACTTTCAATGTATTTCCGATTTTAGGATTTAGTTAGATATTCCACAGTAAACTACCTGTAATACAACTCAACTCAATGTCATACAAATATTTGTTCCGTGCGGTAATCGAACCCGTGATACGCAGCACAGCAGTCAATCGTTCAGCTACTGCGCCAACCGTGTAGTCTGGGTCCATTTGCATGAAATGGATAGTGGACTAGAAATCACGAAATAAAACACGTTGTCTACATATTATTTCCTACTACACTTTCAAGCATTCTGTTTTTATATTGCTACTATCTTTTGCCCGCGACTTCGTCCGCGTGGATTAATAGTTCCCGTTCCCGAGGGATTTCCGGGATGAAAACTATCCTATGTCTTTTCTCGGGTCCCAGACTATATCTGTACCAAATTTAATTGAAATCGGTTCAGTGGTTTAGGCGTGAAGAAGAGACAGACAGACAGACAGAGTTACTTTCGCATTTATAATATTAGTACGGATAGTACGGATAATTTATAATATTAATAATAAGGATTCACCTATAAAATTTTCTCATAAAACAGCAATTGAAAATAATGTTTGTGGAGTTTCTTTCTCGATCTTCTCTATAGAGACCTACCTACGTTTTAAAACGAGCATCTAGCTTAATCTTACTAACTAGCCGACTCCTTGACAGTTCAAAATTGCCTGTGAATGGTTTCCACGATTTGTATTTAAGTTATGAGTTTTCCACGAATTGTATTTTTTTGTTGGAGTCCGCCTTTGTATTCTTTGTTGCATAAAGTTTAAATAAATAAATAGCTCGATTGAAATAAATGCTTTTGACTTTGACTCTGACTTTGACTAACAATCACATGTCCTCGCCTTCGTATGCACAAATATCTGTTTGACCTATTTCCTGAAGCGCTGCATACAACCTCGTGTTCCACCCTACTTCTCTTCAAATAAAGACCTCTATGCAACCACGGTACATCTGCATTTATCAACAACCTTATCAACCACACAATAAGGATGATTATCACTTGTGTGAGCGAAACGTAACGTGGTAAAACGGAATTTAATTTTCAATCCCAGTTCGCATTGAAAGGATCTCAATTTGATGCAGTTTTCCGGATTTTGAATTGAATTTGTTGGTTTTGGGATAAGAAAGCTTTTGTTTGTTGGTGAGATGACGTCATTGGCTGGTTTCTGAGATGTACTCTCTTGGCAACCATTTTTATACGTTTTTAACTTACTTTGTAAGAACCAGACTGATGTATTTCTTTTGCCACCTTTGTAGCCCGCAACTTCGTCCGCGTCAAAGTACATATTATGTGCTATTTTAGACTATTTGTCTATAATACTACATGCTCTTTGACATATATTTATTTATTTATTTGCATACCATAATGTGTATAAATAAATACAATGGTTACAATGATTTTCCAATTTTCAATTTAATAATATTGTATTATTTGTTATTTAGCATGAGATTCTGATAATAGATTCTACACATACTATCACGCCTGTATTCCCAGAAGGGTTAGGCGTAGATGTACTAATGTACACCCATAGTCTGCCAGTATGTTTTAGGTCCCATGTAATGGAAACCATCACCATCATCACGCCTGTATTCCCCGGAAGGTTAGGCAGAGGTGTACCAATGTACACCCACAGTTCGCCGGTATATTTTAGGTCCCATGTAATAGGGAGCGAGCCTATTGCCATTAACCGTGCACAAATCCAAACTCCGAGCTGCTACTGAGAATTTCATAGAAAAACCCAATAACACTTTTTGCTCGACCCGGGAATCGAACCCAGGACTTCTAGCGTAGCAGTCGCGCTCAGGACCACTAGGCCAACGAGGCAGATGGAAACCCATGCCGCATCATGCATGCATGATGGATGGAGGCCATGTAATGGAAGGGCGAGTCTATTGCCATTAACCGGGCACAAGAGAACTTCAAAGACTTTGCTCGACCTGAACCTGGATTTATGTCTATCGCTGTGTCAAAATTCATCCAGATCTGCTCACCTGTTTTGGTGTGTATGTGTGGACTGTACAGACTTTAATGTAATTCTCCCGGTGACAAACCATCTTTGCAGCCAACACATTTTTTCCACCATTAAATATGGCAAAGTATGGCTTTACCACGCCATTAGGAACCATGTCAGCTACCGTATCAACTAATGCAGTATTCATGTAGTAATAATATAAATTAGAAGTTGAGTTAAATGTTTGGTTTATGGTGTGGTGTCCTCATAAACCGTGGGCCGTTATGGTGCTAACTGTTTGAAAGGTTTGAGGTCCATCGTGTCTGGCTATGGTGAGTTTTATGATGGTATGAGTAGGCTGAACGCAGTTACTTTCGTGTAGGTACAGAGAACAAATTTTTTGTGATTAAATAAGATGATGATGATGATGATGATGATATATATATAGATGATTTGTGATGTTTTATATAAGTGGAAACTTGTAATTGGCTTTCTTCTGCACATTACTTCTGACTATTTTATGTATTAGATGTAAGTTTTCTTAAAATCAATAAAAAAATAAAAATAATGACGCATAGTAAAAAAAAAAACGACGCGACTGCTACACTAGAAGTCTTAGGTTCAATTCAAAGGTCGAGCAAAAAGTGTTATTGGGCTTTTCTATGAAATTCTCAGTAGCAGTTTGGACTTAAGATTTGTGCTCAGTTAATAGCAATAGGCTCGCCCCGTATTACATGGGACCTTAACATACCGGCGAACTGTGGGCGTATATTGGTACACCTCTGCCTACCCCTTCGGGGAATACAGGCGTGATGTATATGTATATGAAGTAAAAAGAAAGGAAACAAAAGAATATTTGGAAGGTCATGGGGAGGCCTTTGCCAGCAGTAGGACATTAAAGGCTAGATAAATAAAAGACGTTAAAATTGAAGTCGAAATCAGTGGGAGGCAATTATATTAACTTATGGGTACGATCGCAATCTAATCGCAGTCACAATCTGACGAAAGGACCTTAATTTACCAGCGTTTTTATAATGTTTGTCGCTATGATGAGATTGTAATTACTTAAATAAACATTTTTACAGTATAATTAATGTAGAACAAATTGTTATTAGTAGAAAATATCTAGTCTTTTCCAATCTTCCTTTGTTGATTGGTTTAGAAAACTAAATAAAGAATTCCAATAACACCCGTACTACAAATTGACAGACAATATTACATTCATACAAATCCGTAGAACCAACAAGCTTCACATTTTTGTAACATACAGAAATATAAAACATCCACTCAATTTTCCTTCCGCGACGTAGATGCATGTCCCGACATACACGCGACAAAATATAATTCTTTCTCATACAAAACTAAGTTATCGCGCTCCTAAATCGCATTACTGTCTCAAAAATTGGTCCAAGTCATGAGCGTGTGACGATTGTTACTGTCTTTGAATTGGCATTTAAAATAGTCATAAGAAATAATATGTAGCGACTATCATTTTATCGTTATATAATATATCAAAGTAGTACGTTTTCTAAAGGTAATATTCAGCAATATTTTGTCTAAATACATTACATGGGACTTTAAACATACCGGCAAACTATGGGTGTATATTATAATAAGAAGTAAGGACAAAGACTGCC
Organism: Caradrina clavipalpis; assembly: GCA_932526535.1. Taxonomy (NCBI): domain Eukaryota; kingdom Metazoa; phylum Arthropoda; class Insecta; order Lepidoptera; family Noctuidae; genus Caradrina; species Caradrina clavipalpis. Next base: position 13,828,346 of record OW052104.1, on the reverse strand, counting down.
AGTGGAGCACCATCGCAGAACATTTGTCACCGCCTTTTTTTGTAAGACAGGAAATCATCAAACAACTTCCCCCGCCCTGGGCGGGGCGGGAGGGAGTGTCAGACTTTTACTGACTAAAACCCGTCTATGTTCCTTCATGTGCCCTTTGCGTTCCGGGGGCGCGGTATCTCTTTCGAACAACCCGCAGTCCCGGCAGGCATCGGCCCTCAGTGACCCCATCCAAGTTTGCTGACATCTCTTTGAGGCGCGCGTGGAACACGAACGCGCCTTGTCGACACGGTCTGTCGTTATTTAGTGAACGTACGGACGGTGAGCTACCCATTGCTCACCGCCCACAGACCCGCGTCTACGGTGGCCGGGAGTCGTCTCGTGGCTCCCGACGCCCGATGCGTCTACCGCTGCGGCAAGTGCAAGTCGGCTACGGCACGAAGTCACCGCCTTTGTTGCCCGTTATGCACAACCACCTGCACCATCCAAGATTTGAACGAGGGCAATGATAGAGCTGTGCAGTTTGTTAAATACTAGTCAGACAAAATTTTAAACGACTCAATCGATCCGAATAGAAGAGGAAGGAAAAAGTTACCCGCTCTCCGCCTGTGCCTTACCCCGCAGTATATTTATATACTGGCGAGCGTCTTCTGCCACTGCATAGGTAAAGGGAACAGCTGTAGTCTGCAATACCACGTTATTAGATCCGATGGCGAACAAACCTAGCAGGTACTGCATAGATTGAATGTTCCATTCAATTTGCATTTCACTGTACTTGCGTTTTGGTTAAGACTGTGGATTATGCAGAATGTTTGGTGGTGAGGATTTGTGGTAGTGACGTGGAGATAGGTGTATTTAAGTGGGTGGTGGTCGGTTCCTGTAAAATCAAAATGTATTAAATAAACTGTGGGTGTACATTGGTACACCTCTGCCTAACCCTTCGGGGAATACAGGCGTGATGGGATGGTATTAAATAAATACCTCCGTTTATCTCGTGTGTCTCGATTTCCAGATAGGATAGTGTTATTCAGTTTTTTCATTATAAACTTTCTCATGAGGACCCTGGACGTTTGGAAGTTATGTGGCATCTTTGTGCCTCAGAAAGCACGTAGAGACGTTGGTTCTGCGCCTGATCTCTCTCCATTCATGTTGCACTGTCATTCTATAGGACTATGGGAGTGAGAGAAGATGGGGTAAACCCGTACACCTTCCTTTACGCACAAACTTGAGCACTATAATATCTCTTGCGTACCTGTCTGCTGTGTGATTCTGTAAGACCTCAAAACTTCGAATCTGAATCCGCTGTGACTTTCTTGATTGGCATTCTAAAAACTCGGTTGATAATTCGAATTTACACTACCCGCTTTTTATTTACCCTTGCGAGCGTGTCAGCGAGTTGAACTAAAGATAAAGTATGAGATCACGTAAAAAGTGGCATTCTATACGGTAATTCCACCGTCACTTCGACGCTCACTTGGCACTTTAAAGTGTCAAATAAATCAATGTCATTTTGAACCTTAAGCAAAGTGAGGGTGAATAGCGACGTGAGATGCGAGTTCATGTCTGAATTTTACAGAATCGACGTGCTGGTATCCATTAAAATTGTCTATTTCGACTGAAATTCGGTCAGGAAGATCACAAAAAAAAGTATAAGAAACCAGGATTTCCAATTACCCGTTGACAACAAAAACCTCATCAGTCAAAAGGTCACAAAGGTTATTATTTCTTTACTGTCGAATCAGCGAACAAATAAACGTACAGAATGACAAGCAACATAAAAACGCAATACAAATTCACCTCAATAAGCCTTCCAATAAATCTTACAAGTCTGCCGACCCCCGTTAGGAAAGGTTTTATGAAGGCAGTAACTCTTTGTACTGAGTAAAACATTTACAGAAAACTCACTCGTAGCGACTTGCAAAGTCAGGATTGCGGAATTTTGTTCGGAAACCGCGAAAGAAGTCACCGCGGCCTTGGAATGAAAGGGTATTTATGAGGAGGAACACGGATGGGGTTTAGTCAGTATGAGCCTGACACTTCCTTTAGCTCTGCCCAGAGCGAAAGAGGTCATATTATGATGACTTCCCATCCTAAAAAAATACACACAAATTGTAAAAGTCCGCCGCTGTACATTTTGTGTGCATAAAGTATTAAATAAATAAATAAATAAAACTAATAAATTTAGTACTTGGCCATTATCGAAACCGAAACCTCATGCACCTTAACCACTGAGCCATCCCGACACGCCAGCTGACCATGCAAGTTATTATAAAACTAACTTCTGCCCGCCACTTCATCCGAGTCAAAGTTGATATATTATCCCACGTGAACTGTTCATTTTCCTGGAATAAAAAGTAGCCTATGTGCTATTCCAGAGTTTAACCTATCTTTGTGCCAAATTTCATCCAGATCTGTTCAGCTGTTCTGGCGTGATTGACTAACAAGCATGCATCCATCCAAACTTTCTCATTTTTAATAGTAACGATCACGCCTGTATTCCCCGAAGGGTTAGGCAGAGGTGTACCAATGTACACCCACAGTTCGCCGGTATATTTAAGTCCCATGTAATAGGGGGCGAGCCTATTGCCATTAACCGGGCACAAATCCAAACTCCGAGCTGCTTATTGCTGCTGATTAATAGTAGTAAGATCATTTTTATCCTTCAATAGGCCAGCCTCGCAGTCTCATGTCATGGTAAAGTGAACCTTCTGTTATTATATTACGGTAGCACATTGACCCACATACAAAATTACATCATTTCGTATAGAGATGTTCTGATTGATTTAGTGGTGACATTGATTGGTAAGTATTTGGGTAATGATTTAGTATCGCGGAGGTTTTACTATTGTGTGTTGTTTAATAGGGTATCATGAAATTATTATGTACTGGTGTATTAGCTGCCCCGTTGCCGTCGTGGTCGCAAGCGCGCCTGATGAGCGTGGGGTCCATGGTTCGATTCCCCAGGTCGGACAAAAAGTGGTATTGGGTTTTTCTTAATAGCAGCCCGAAGTTTCGACGTTGGTGGTGTGATACCCTCGTGTATCAGATAGCACGTAATTCCGGCCGCCGTGAAAATTTTGATTAAAAACTTTCAAAATCTAGTCGCAATCTCATCTCAGCGACAATTAATGTTGACAACTTTTTGTCAATTTTTGTCTCTGAGTAGTAGTAGAGCTCTTTATGAAGCAGCTCGTCCGAGGACCACCATACCTATTTCTGCCGCAAAGCAGTGTTGCCGTGTTCCAGTTTGTAGGGTATGGGTGCCGGAGTCATTACCATATATCAGAATTTGGGTGCTATTACTATCAAAAGTATGGATATGACCTAAAATTCCCGGGAATCGTTATTTTTACTGTTTAAATTTAAACGCTTAATACTAATAAATTAATGTAACAAAAGCGATTTCAATACATTTTCAGTGATATAAAAAATATTTTTCTAAACAGAATTATCATCTGGTAATGCAGATGGCTATACGCTAGACTTTCAACGACTTATACGGGAGTTAAAAAGTACAATTATGTAAAAATCTCTCACGGCGAATTTAAGTGAAGTGAGCTTAAAATAAGCTGTCAATCCCTCGGATTAGGTGGGATTAGGTGGCTCACCCCAAACTCACTTCACCGAGAAAGACTTTAACAGAATACACAGACAAACCACAAACCCACAAACCATTAAAAATGTAAAGCACCATTGAGTAGATTTCATGAATTTTCAATAAAGGAGTACATACCACAAAACAATAGGGCGAAGACCCCAGTTATAGACAATAGATCGGGATAATCTTATGAGAGATTCTTGGCGGTGCGGGGATGCTTGCCGCGTCTGGCGAGATATAGCCGAGTACTGGGCGCTCTACCCGACGTCGCTGAGATATTTCCTATTTGAAGGAATGACGCGCAGAAATATGTGCAGGTTTAATGGAGTTTAGTTTTTGTTTGGCTTGATTTTTATGTTTGATGGTTTATTTAATAATCTTGGTATTTAAAGTTTAGTTAAAATCATTTAAATCTTGTTTTCATTACAAAAATTTCGATAAAAGTAGGAATAGTAGGAATTTGAACCCTCATTATCTTCGTAACCAAACCGAGTGGACGGGTTAGGTGGTGGTGGAACTGGAGGGAAATTCTGTTCAAAATTAGAATTATGTTGGCTTCTTAGCGTTTCGATGACAAACTAAATTATTGGTATATTATATTGTTGCGGCCCAGAATTTGGCCACTTTGACTGCGTTGTCGGTGGCAGCCATTAAATCTTCCTGCGTGCAGCTGTTAGGGCACGCAGGGCACGATGTGAGATGGGCCATCGTTTGTGCTGTACCGCACAGACAGCTCAAGTCGCTACCGTCACCATATTCCCACCTAAAGAAGTTGTCTTTGCTCCGACCGACCTGAGATCGGAGTCTATTTAAAGACTTCCAGATCGGCCATGGCAGTTCATGTCCAGGTGGAGGACTCTCCACAGGTGTCACGAATGGCTTTGGCAGGGAGACACCCCCTTTCCAGAGGCTGCATCTCACTGCTGATGGCTCCATTATGTTGGCTAACATATGTACATACAGGCTAACACACTTGATAATAAGTATACAAAAAGTAACCGCTTTTACATCGTTCTGGAGCCGAAACACAGAAACTCCAGTCGAGTAATTGGAAAGCTCAAAGCAGTTGGTTTATCACTTTTTTTTCGATCATTCGAATTAAATGTTAGTGGCGCTTCTGTCTGATCGATGAATGGATTTTTCAAAGGCTACCGTTCGCATCGTTCGCATGTGTGGTGGTGGATAAGGTTTACATACAAATATTCATTGACTGCAAGGAAGCGTTACTACGAGTTCTCACTATTTCACAAATAAAATCTTTGTGTTATTTTTTTTTTGTTATTTATTGAAAATAGTAGTGCCAATAGTTTCTGTTTCTGTTGTTGTAAACTGCCTCGTTAGCCTAGTGGTTTTAAGCACTACTGCTAAGCTAGAGGTCCTGGGTTCGATTCCCGGGTCGAGCAAAAAGTGTTATTTAGTTTTTCAATGAAATTCTCGGTAGCAGCTCGGGGTTTCCGGTTAATGGCAATATGTTCGCCCCCTATTACATGGGACCTAAATATACCGGCGAACTGTGGGTGTACATAGGTGCACCTCTGCCTAACCCTTCGGGGAATACAGGCGTGATGGTGATGGTACTTTCTATTACTATGATAAGGCTTATGGCTTTCGGTTCCAGAACGATGCGTTCTTCAAATCATTTTATTTATGACTTACTGACCTAGCGAACTTCGTACCGTCAATGAAAGTTGTTTGACAATTTCTTTATATTTTTTGACCTCTTGAACCTTTTGTGGACAAATATTTAAAAAAAAAAAACAATTAGTTCAGCCGTTCTCGAGTTTTTGTGAGACAAACAAATTCATTTTTATATGTATAGATTTTTCAATATAATTTAAAGAGGAGAAATTTCGTAAAACACATAAGAAAAAACTCCTAAATTGAGATCTCTTTGTAAAAAATAGTAAAAATAATTATATCTTGATTTTGAGGAATAAATGCAATGGGTTCCAGTTTCAGATGCCAAACAAAAACATACCTACACGTAAAACAGTCAGAAATCATATTAGCGGTCGTAAATTTTATGGAGAAGCATTTGTCACCATATAACTATGATTGTCATAAACCACTTTTATTAGTCTAGACCCACTTTATGATTTAGACTAGACATGGCATTACCTAGTTTTACTATTCCTATAATAATCTGAATACAAGCAAAATTTACTCGTAAAATATTAAAACCATTATTATAATGAGAAAAACCGTTATGATAATGTAAGTAATTAGGTATTTATAAAGCCTCTTGTGCCCAAGGTTACAGGTTCAACACCGGGCAAGCATCAATGTGACTTTTTCAATTCAAACGAACTTTTTACGTTTATCTTGGACATCACTTATTTTTTGTTGAATATTGTTTGTATATCATTTGTGTATATATTTTGATGGAGATCTTTCGGGTCCTAAATAAAATAATAAATCAATGAGATCGGTGTAGAAAAGCAGGACTATACGCCTTGAGCAATCATGGTGATCAATGCTGGTAGGATCTTCTCACAATAATAGGCATTTTTTTTATTTAGGAAATAGATAAAAATAAAATATATACTTTTTTATCTAATTTTAAGATTGTAAATAATTCATAATAAATAAACTCAGTAGGAAATAGACAGGTAAGTATAAAAATTAAATACCATGAATGAATGAATGAATGGACGATAACTGGGCCTCTCACCCCAATACTGTATCCCGCTATTACGAAACCGGATGCATTTGTTAGAATCAAAGCGGGAAGGGGACAATGGCGTTGTAATAATAATATGATAATTTTGTGCATTTTCACCTTTTGATATCCTACCACTATGGTGAAAGTGATAAAAGAATAGGGTTATTTTTTTTCTTACCCCTCCACCGTTCTTTTCGTTATAGGAATCAAAGACATTTTTATGTCTCCGAGATTAGTATCCTAATTATTATTATGATTTAGACTCAAGAGATTTTTGATTTTTTTGTCTTTGATTCCTTGATTGAGGTGATGTAGACATCACCTTCTAAAACCTGACCAGGTATCACCAGAGTGTGCTACATAATTGCTAAATTCCATCACGTGATTACCAGATGACCCTTTTCTGGTGGTGGCCACTGAGGATCCCGGATCTCAGTAGTTGCAATGGTTAGGAACCGCAATTCTTTTGCTACAATTTAAATTTTAACAAAAAAAGACAACGAGAGATGAGTACAAACGTTTCTTATGTCGAAAGTGAACTTTAATATGTTTACTTTTGGCAATTCTATAATGTATGTTGGAATAGACGATTTAAATCATGGGCCGTTTTAACCACAATTACAACAGTGAAAGATCATCATCATCTGCCTAGCCTTTTCCCAACTATGTTGGGGTCGGCTTCCAGTCGAACCGAATGCAGCTGAATATCAGTATTTTACATGGAGCGACTGCCTATCAGACCTCCACAACCCAGTAATGGGTAATACGATACTCTTGGTAAGACTGGTTGTCAGACTTTCTGGCTTCTGACTAACAGTAACGACTGTCAAAGATCTACAAATGACAGCCGGGACCAACGGCTTTACGTGCTTTCCGAGGCACGGAGAAAACTCGCTATGGTAAATGGTCACCCATCCACAGACCAACCTCGGCAAGCGTGGCTTAATCCGGAAGATCGGTCTATGCGGCTGTAATTATTAAGCCACGAGCTCCTCCTACAGCAGTCAAAGATCGGGATCGAGATTAGCTAAGAGATACACTTTGAGCGCGAATCGCTCTCGCTTATGATTTAACCCACAGGCGCCATGCACGTGGCTACATTTATGTTTAATACATACATTTGTATCAACGTGATATTAAGCTGTTTCAGCCAACCGAAGTTTTCAATGGAGTCATACATTATGTATGGTTGCGATATGACCTGGACTCGCACCGAGAAGGTTCGATATGGCGGAAGAGAAGGATATTTGGAAGGCATTTCCCAGCAGTGGGAAATTATAGGTTAGTAAAAAAAACAATTCAAATCAACTGCCTCGTTAACCTAGTGCCCCTAAGCGCGACTGCTAAACTAGAGGTCTTGGGTTCGATTCCCAGGTCAAGCCAAGTGTTATTGAAGTTTTCTAAGCAATTCTCAGTAGCAACTCGAAGTTTGGATTTGTGCCTGGTTAATGGCAATAGGCTCGTCCCCTACGAGAACATGGGACTAAAACATACCGGCGGACTGTGGGTGTACACCTTTGGCTAACCTTTCGGGGACTACTAACAGGCGTGATGGTATGTTTATTATAAAAAAATTAGGCATCCATAAATTCACGCAGAGGAAGTCGCGGGAAAAGCTAGTATATTTATATAACGATAGCTACAACAGACAATAGAATGTATCAGCAAATAGGTAATCGTCGAAGTATTCCATGAATGAGTTGAACGGATGAGTGAACGAGGAACGAATGAACGATACTTTGTAAATAATGTGGGCCTTTTTTGCGATGACAGTTAAGCGGGGCAGTTTAACGTTCACAGTTTAAAATCGTTTTCCATTTTTTCGATTTTAATCTTTTCTTTTTTTTTTGAAAATGTGAATCGAGGCATGTGTATTTCTTAATTATTTTAATAGATTTTGTTCATTTATTGCTTGCAATTTCATGTGGATTTACTTTCAAATATATGTATGTGAAGGGTAAGGCAGAGGTGTACCAATGTACACCCACTATTTACCGGCCAATTTGTTTTTTGTACCGCCTAGTTATTACCATTAACCGGGCACAAAACTCAACTCCGAGCTGCTACTGAGAATTTCATTGAAAAACCCAATAACACTTTGCTAGACCTTGAAATCGAACGCAAGAACTGTAGCGTATTTTGGACTACTATAATTATTATGCTCTCAGATGGTTTCTAACTTAAAATCCAATAAGAAAAATCTTTCCGGAAGCTGTCTATCAAATCACCAACAAGTGTAGTGATGGACGGCTAACGAGGGAGCGAGATGAAAGTAAAAAGAAAAGAGATAACAGGTGTAGATCATAAATGATAGATATAGATCAGCTGTGCGATTCTCTAACATGCAAGCTCGAAAACGAGTCCCAGTTATCGAAGTGGGACTCGTTTTCGAGCTTGCATGTTAGAGAATCGCACAGCTGGAGAAGATGTGAAGTGAGGTTAAATATAACTTTATGGTTTGTTAAGTTATTACAGTTTATTTTAAAGTACATAACCACTGAAAATACTTGCTTGTGTTCGTGACTTTTGCTGCATATATTTCATAATTAAATTAAAGTGCTTAATCATCACACGTGAATGATGATCACAAAAACGGAAAAAAAATATCTTATGTATTAAACGAAATTGTTTGCCCGATTGACTATTGCCTCAAGGACGAATTTCTCCAAAAACATTTGCCATTAGGGCAAATTTGCTATACTTCTGCTACAGTTCTTAAACATAACGTTATGTGTTAGTTTTCTTTGAATTGTAAGTGGCAGTGCTGTTAGTGTGCTTATTGCTTATTCTCGGGGCGCTCGGGGTTTATTCAACATGGCGTGTTACAAACCCACCATGAGGAATAAACTCGGACCGCCGGGCACTTCTTCTCATGCAACCGAGCGGGATGGCGGGTTGCGGTTAGCCTAGCCCCGGTTGTGGGACCGACCTTGCGGCTGGGCCCACACTCGGGGTGCCTAACAAGGCCCCGGACAAGAGAAGTTCCCGAAAGCCAGATCCCAGGCTTAGGGTAACCTTACCCTTTCTCCCTTGATCCTACACCCAACTCTTCCCTCCCTCCCCTGTCCCCTTCTTCCTTCGGTCCCTGAGGAGGGGTAACCTCGTTCCCAAAAGCCCACCCAAAAATCCATAATGCAGCAGGAAAAAAATAATTTTCCCCAGGTGGGTTCCGGCAATGCCGGGGAATCCCACACCGATCCGTCGGTCTGCCCCCATCGTAATCTGGGGGGGGGCACCATACTGCATTCTTGCGCCGCGCCTTCTGCGCGGCCGGCTGCTTTAGCGCCGACCACACTGGCTGCGATACTCGCGCCACATGATCCACCCAAGGCTGCGACCTCCGCGCCTATTACCCAAACAAGCACAACAACACCTTCCACGAGCGCCTGGCAACAGTGCATCGTCCGGAAGAGTGTAACAAACAACCCCGACAATGACACTGACAACGCACGACTCTCCAGCATTGACGTCGAACTTCGCGCGCTGGCACTTCAGCGCGAGAAGATCGAAGCAAGGCTGCGAGACCTTGACCCTGAACACGGACAGACAGACAGACACGGAACAGGAAAGGGAGCCGGATCCGATGGCTCGGACTTCATCTGTGTGGACGAAGTACGCTCGCTAAGGCGAAAGCGCGGAAAAATCCAGAACAGAGTGAAGGAGCTCAACAACCGTCTGCGCAACATCCGCGAGGGCAAACGCCAGCGCGAAGCAAAGACGGTTGTGAGCAAGGGAGTACGCGACCAGCCGCAAGTACGCGAGGGGGACACCCAGCGCGAAAAGCGGCCGGACGCGGAAACCGATGGGCAGGGACCAGTACGCGAAGGGGTAACCCAGCGCGAAAAGTCACTGCCCACTCCAAAACCACTCGGGGAAGGCAACCGGACCTGTCCCGACAGACTGACCCACCCAAAGAAAAAGCGAGGCAGGCGCTTGGGTTCTCAACGCGAGGCATCCCTGGCGAGTAATATCGCGCCGGGCCCTTCGGAACCGCAAGCTGGTCCCAGTGGCCAGGGCGCGGCAAAGAGGGTGCGCCCGGACGAGTCGGCCTCGCCGAGTATGCTTCAAGGGGATGCCAAGCGCGCGAAAACCCAGACCGCTCAAGGGGGGCAAAAAACCTACGCCCGGGCAACGCAGGACATCCCTGCGCGGCTCGCCGTAGCGATTTGCCTCTCGCCCCCGACCCGAGACTTGACCTCTGACGAGGCTCAGCACATTAAGCTCAGCCTCGAAAACGCAGTAATGGACACTGACCCCTCGCAACCACTCCCGGCCTTCCGCGGTTATCCTCGGATAGCGGAAGGTACCGTGCAGATGTGGTGCGAGGACGACTATGCCCTGACCTGGTTGACACAGACAGTACCGAGACTGACATTACCGAATTCTGACGCGACACTGACGGTCATGAAACAGACAGACGTACCGACCCGTGTTCGAGCCGCGCTCTTCGTACCCCGGTACCACGGAGACACAGCGCGACTCCATAGTGTTCTGGCTCGCCAGAACACTTGGTATGACATGGGAAGGTGGTCACTGTACAGGGCGACAGCGGTCGGTGGTGATAACCATGGGACATACTTGACCCTGGGTATACCACCGGACGAAGCCGTAAAGGTCGCGGGGCGGGAGCGACGCATATCGTACCTATTGGGTTCGATATATGTTCGCTTCTTCCCCGACACCCAACCCTCGACCAGCCAACCCACGACTATCCCGACCACGACCCCGACGACGACTCCTAATGACGAACCGACACGACCAGACGATGACCGGACCATGACGGAACTAGAGGAGGAGATGGCCAGAGCGGCGATGGCTGATGCGGACGCAGGTAGCGTGCCACCCACATCACCGGGGTGGTCCGAGCGACTGCTCGCCTCGTCTCCGGGCGACGACCGGCATGGGATGGGGGATGGGGGAGAGACTTCCGATGGATCGAACTCCTCCTAACTCCACCCCATCGCCGTCGAAACCCCTCAGCATAATCCAGACTAACCTCCAGCATAGCCAGACTGCCACGGCTTGCTTACGCAGGGCGCTGGAGGTTCAACCCAGAACCATTGCACTGATCCAAGAGCCGTGGATCAGAAACAACAGAATATGCGGCCTCAGCAACATCGGGGGTAAGCTAATTCTCAACACACACAGCACAGACAGGCCACGAACCTGTGCCTACATACCCAGAGATATCCCTACCACAACACTCACACAATTCTGTTCCAGAGATGTAACAGCCATCAAGCTCCACACTGATAGTGTGGCACCCGACATCGTCTTAGCCTCGGTATACATGCCAGGCGAGGACGAAAACTGCCCACCAAAGGAGATGGCAGACCTGGTAAGGCATTGCGAAGACGCCAACCTGAACCTGATCATCTGCACGGACTCGAACGCCCACCACCCACTTTGGGGCTGCAACAAAGCAAACTCCAGAGGTGAGGTACTATGCACATATCTTTTCTCGACTAACCTTAACATTGCAAACCGTGGTTCAGAACCCACCTGGGTCACGGCCCGCGGACAAACCATAATTGATCTAACACTAGCTTCAGGAAGCGCGACAGATCTAATCACGAACTGGCACGTATCGGACGAGCCCTCCTGCTCTGACCATAGGAGGATCCGCTTCTCAATACTAGCCAACACAAAAAAACCCGAACCACGGCGCAATCCACGGCGAACCAATGTGCCTGGCTATAAACGCCTCTTGGCCTCATTGCTGGCCAGGGACCTAACACTCCTAAATATAACAAACCCAAAAGAACTTGAGAACACAGTGTCAAAAATTTCAGAATACATAATCGAAGCCTACCACACCTGCTGCAAACTGAAAGATCCAAACAACAAGAGTAAGGGTAACTCTTGGTGGAATGCGGACTTAAGTAAGCTCAGACAAACGGTACGCAAACACTTTAATAGAGCCAAAAATACCAGACTACCCGAAGATTGGGAAGTATACAAAGAAACCCAATACACGTTTAAAAAACAAATCAGGGCCGCCAGTAGGGCAGCCTGGAGGAAATTCTGCGAAGAGATCGAAGCAAACAGCGAGGCCGCGCGCGTGAGGAAAATCCTATCCACAGATCAGGATCGCACCCTCGGGTCGCTGAAAAACCCAGACAACACATATACACAATCAGACCTTGAAACGAGCAAGGTCCTATTGGAAACCCACTTCCCAGACTGTAGCCTCTCCGAGGACAGAACCTGGGCGGGCGAAGTAATATGCACACCAAGCAACCGCGACTGGCACAGAGCCCGTACCATAGTAACGGAAGACCGTATAAGGTGGGCAATCAAAACGTTCAAACCATACAAATCCGCAGGACTCGACGAAATCTTCCCAGCCCTACTACAATGGGGAATTGATCACATCACGCCCTGGCTGGTTGTAATTTATCGAGCCTGCATAGCACACAACTACGTACCACTGGCATGGCGTGAGGTGAAGGTCATCTTCATCCCAAAGCCTGGTAAAGCCGACTACACACAACCTAAAGCGTACAGGCCAATAAGCCTAACATCGTTCTTACTGAAAACACTGGAGAGACTCTGCGACCGGCACATTCGGGACGGACCTCTCCGCAAACTACCTTTGCACAAACATCAACACGCCTACTCCACAGGGAAATCAACGGAGTCCGCATTACATAGCGTGATTTCCAAGATTGAATGTGCGATAGACCATAAATGTTCCTCATTGGCGGCCTTCATCGATATTGAAGGCGCTTTTGACAAAACCATCTTCCACAGTATCAACGCAGCTCTCGAAGAACATGGTGTAGACTCGACCCTGCGCGGATGGATCACCAACATGCTCAGACTGAGAGCCGTACAAGTTACGGTGAATGAAACCACAAGAGCCCTTGTGGCAAGAGGATGCCCACAAGGAGGTGTTCTCTCACCACTCCTATGGAACCTAGTCGTGGATAGCCTTATAAGGCGTTTAAACGCCGGGGGCTACTTCACGGTAGGGTATGCTGACGACATAACTATAATAATAAACGGCACACACGAAAACACGCTATGCAACCTTATGCGGCAATCCTTGAAGATAGTAGAGGACTGGTGTAGGGAACACAAGCTAGCAGTGAACCCTACCAAAACCGAACTCGTCCTTTTTACAAAAAAGAGGAAGCTGGCAACTCTTCAATTACCGCACTTCTTTGGGGCCACCCTAAGCTTATCAAACGAATCCAAATACCTGGGCATCTATTTGGATAAACAGCTGAACTGGGCCAAACACACGGAATACATCACCACAAAAGCCAGTATAGCCCTAGGGCAATGTAAAAGACTGCTCGGCAGGAACTGGGGCATTACCCCCAAAATTACCTACTGGCTATACACCACAGTTATCCGACCTATTGTCACATACGGATCTCTAGTTTGGTGGCCCAGGACCAAACTAAGTGTAGCTCAGAAGGATCTCGAGAAACTGCAAAGACTAGCCTGTGTAGCGATTACCGGTAGCATGCGTACATCTCCCACCGCTGCGCTGCAGGCAATGCTGGGATTACCACCTCTACACCTAATTGTAAGAGAAGAGGCGGCCCTAGCAACATTCAGACTCGAAATATCCAACACTCTAAATAAAGACTCCAGAGTTAAACACACACAACTGAAAGAGGATGCGATCAGACGACAGCCCATGATGGCATCACCCAATGATAGAATCGTGAAAAAACACTGCTTCCACAAACATTACAGCATAGAGCTCACACCGGAGTTGTGCGACTACTCGGGACCAGGAGAGCTAAGGATTTATACCGATGGCTCTAAAACGGATCTGGGTACCGGAGTCGGGGTCTTCTCTGAAGACTTAAACATCAAAATATCCCGACCCCTTGGAACGCTCAACACTGTATACCAAGCAGAATGCATAGGCATTATTCAAGCAGCACACGCCATAGAGGCCAGGAAAGTCACGGACACCCATATCCGTATAATCTCCGACAGTGCCTCAGTCCTCCAATCCTTACAGAATAACCAATTTACATCAAGACTAATACTGGAATGCCATAACGCACTAGAACGCGTCACGGAAAAAAACCGTAACAAGGTGACGCTACAATGGATTAAAGGACACAGTGGGTCACTAGGAAACGATGCTGCTGACGAACTCGCCAGGAGGGGTTCTGGCACGAAAGCTTTCGGACCAGAACCAATAGTGCCCATTCCTTTCAATCAGCTTAGGAGCTGGTTGAAAGACTACACACATACACAAGCAGAGGAGTGGTGGGCCTCGACACCAGGGTGCAGGCAATCCAAGGAGGCCCTGCCATGTTTGGACAAGGGACTGACCAGGCGCCTTCTGCGCCTGGACAGAGTTAGCCTGCGACTGGTGGCGGGGACCATCACTGGCCACTGCTCACTAAACAAACATTTCCACACTTTAGGCATCACAGACAGTCCTCTATGCAGAGCGTGCATGGAGGCAGAAGAAACGGTGGCGCACGTGCTCCTTGAATGCACCGGCGTCGCCCAAACCCGCAAAGAAACCCTCGGTACACCAAAATCCCTTGCGGACGCCCTGAGAAGACCGGGAAGACTGATCTGCTTTTGGAGGGAGGTGGGCTGGCTGGAATAGCCCCCACCACGGCTCACGCACAATGGTCCATTGTAGGACTAAGTGCGGAAGCCAAACCCCCTAACATAGAACATAGAACATAGTGTGCTTATTATTACTAAATAAATAAATAAGTATTGTGGAACAATCAACCTTCTAGTAACACAAAGTTGATGTGACAATTTGACAATCGCGTGTAAGTTGCAGTGATTGATAATACAGAGGACGAATCTCATTGGCGCGTTTGTCAATTTGTCACATTAATTTTTCGTTCGAGAAACCGGCTGCTAAACATCTATATCAAAAGAATCGTTGTGTTCTATTTTAATTAAAGGCAGACTTCCTTAAAATCTCATAAATATCAGTTGTCTCTACATAGTATAAACCAAAGTCGCTCCCCGCTGTCTATCCCTCTGTACATCTAGATATTTAACTACACAACAGACTTTAATGCGTCCGTTCATCAATAAATAAACTGACTTGAATCAGTCTATCTATTCTCCTACCTTCCCTTTCTTGAGGAAGGTTTATACGTATAGAACATAACGCTTTTTTTTATAGACGGGATATCATCAAATAACCTCCCCCGCCCTGGGCGGGACGGGAGGGATTGTCAGACTTTTACTGACTAAAACCCGTCTATGTTCCTTCATGTGGCCTTTGCGTTCCGGGGGCGCGGTATCTCTTTCGAACAACCCGCAGCCCCGGTAGGCATCGGCCCTCAGTGGCCCCTTCCAAATTTGCTGACATCTCTTTGAGGCGCGCGTGGAACACGAACGCGCCGTCGACACGGTCTGTCGTTAGAAAACGTACGGATGGTGAGCTAGCCATTGCTCACCGCCCACAGATCCGCGAGAACATAACGCTACGACCAACGGGTGCGAAGCAGTAACCACAAACTTAATTGAACGCGGGTGTCACCGTAGAGTATATACTCGTAGCTAGCTAATTAATAAGTCAAATCAAAACTGCTATAACGACTTTGACTAATGACGCGCCGCGGTGTTATCTTAAGATCAAGAAGACGTATCATAATCATTAATTATTCCATAATTAGCTTTTATAACATTATATTTATTCTTGTCTGACATTCAGATGGTATAATTGAGCACACTTTATTATAATTTGGTATAATATTGACTTAATCAATTCTAATTATGGCAGTGATAAATAAGGTAGATTATTATTAGTAGAGCTTTTTGGGAAGGAGCTCGTCCGTTGAACTGCTACCACCAAACCTATTTCTGCCGCAAAGCAGCGTTGCTGTGTTCCAGTTTGAAGGTTATGGGTCGTTTATGGCACATGAGACATTTTACCTCACATCAGGTCACCAGGTAACTCAGATCTTGCATTTTCAAGACCTGAGATAATACAGATGTCTATAATCAGCGGTGGACCGTCCTTCGGCTTGTTAGACATCCAAAAAAAATATAAACAAAAAAAAATATACTTATATTTATACTAGGTTCTGCTCACAACTTTGCTTGCGTAAACTTCAGAATTAAGTTAAAGTCCTAAATGGTCATACGGGACCACACAAACGGGATAAAAATCATGTGTTAATAGCAAAATTAATATTTATATGTAAGTTTACCTTTCAGCTAAATCCTTTTAACCGGAAAAAAGTAACAAACATCCATACTCACAAACTTTCGCATTTATAGTAGTAGTAGGATAGGACTTTTTGGAAGGTGCATGTGGGAAGCCCCCCACGAGGTGGATCGACAACCCGGCAAAAGGTCGCAGAAAATTGCTAGATGAGGGTAGTGCAGGACCTGTCATTGTGGCTATCTTTAGGGAAAGCCTATGTCCAGCGTTGGACTTCTTTCGGACTGATGATGATGAGGACTTTTTTAAACTTTGCCCCAGTCTTTAACTTCGCCCGTATTGTGGTTCCATTTAACACAATCTTAACAGAAACGTATCTAAAACCCAAGTCATTGTCCGCAAGAAGCAAAAAGTTCAGACGTAAAATAAAACACAATAAAGGGGCGAGTTCAACCCTTGGCCAACTTTTAACACACCCCCTTTTATAGTGTCTGTATTTTATGGGGCGATTCAAGTTTTTTTGGGAGTGTCATTGAACCCTTATAATTTCGAAGCAAAAGAATGAAATGCACAGTCATTTTGGAAAGTGGAGATTTTTCTTTTCTTTATGGTAAACTTCTTCATTAGAATATGAAGATTGTTTGCTAGTTTGCGCCCGCGATTTTGCCCGCAAATACGAACGCAGATGACGTCGGATTGAACGAATGAACTTACTTTCTATGACGAAATTACTTTCGATCGCTATAGAATGTCATGTATGTATGTATATACCATCACGCCTGTATTCCCCGAAGGGTTAGGCAGAGGTGTACCAATGTACATCCACAGTTCGCCGGTATATTTTAGGTCCCATGTAATAGGGGGCGAGCCTATTGCCATTAACCGGGCACAAATCCAAACTCCGAGCTGCTACTGAGAATTTCATAGAAAAACCCAATAACACTTTTTGCTCGGACACTGCTGGCGCAGCAGTCGCACTTGTGACCACGAGACCAACGGGGCAGCCCCGTATGTATGATGTATGTATGTATGTATGTATGTTACTACATACAATACTAAACTAGAATGTATATATGTTCTAGTAAGTAGTCAAACTTTATATGGGTCCACTATACGGGCCATATTTCCCCGAAAATGTGTTACTGCAAGACATTGCCAGCAATGTTTAAAATTAGGCTCGGCCAGATTCAAAATATTGCTGAAATACCCGAGAATATTGTCAGTGTGGCCCGGTCACTCTAGTTGACTTTTTAACACAAAGTGCAGATTTGCATCCTCAATCTTCAAATTCAGAAGGTTGTCATAAAAACACACTCATACCATCACGCCTGTAATCCCCGAAGAGTTGGGCAGAGGTGCACCAATGTACAACCACAGTTCGCCGGTCGCATGTAATATGGGGCGAGCCTATTGCCATTACACACAAATCCTAATTTCGAGCTGCTACTAAGAATTTCATAGAAAAATCCAATGACACTGCTGGAGCTGAGAATCGAACACAAGACCTCTAGCGTAGCAGTCGCGCTTAGGCTAACGAGGCAGTCAAACACTCACACAACTACCTTACAATAAGTTTCAACAGATAACTAAAGTATATCAATTATATATACCATCACGCCTGTATTCCCCGAAGGGTTAGGCAGAGGTGTACCAAAGTACACCCACAGTTCGCCGGTATATTTAGGTCCCATGTAATAGGGGGCGAGCCTATTGCCATTAACCGGGCACAAATCCAAACTCCGAGCTGCTACTGAGAATTTCATAGAAAAACCCAATAACACTTTTTGCTCGACCTGGGAATCGAACCCGGGACCCCTTGCACAGCAGCCGCACTTGCGACCACGAGACCAACGGGGTAGTTAGTATATCAATTAGTACCTAACAATACAACAATCTTCACGCCTCGACAGTTCCGGTATTAACAGCAACCATTTCCTTTTCACAGGCGGTTAGCGTTACTGAATAGACACTTGGAACAACAGATTAAAAAACGTTTTAATGCACTTTTTGTCCATATTGTTCTGTTCCGTCGGTAATGTTTTTACTAAGTTTGTTGTGTTCAATGTTTATGCTATTAAGGCGGTATTTGAGTGTAGGAAAATGCTCAGTTTTTTGTCGCACAGTTAGTTGTATATCAAGCCAGAAAATCGGTGTATTATCAAAGGTTCAAAGAAAATACTTATTCAAAAATATTTCATGAAAATGAGACAGTATCATAAAAAGAATCATAAAATTTATTTTTCGTCTCACATTTCCCAAAATTTTGAGTGTTACCTAACACATTATTTCATGTAACGATAAAGGGGATGCAATCAACTAAAGAAAACAA
The DNA here is from genome assembly GCA_932526535.1 of Caradrina clavipalpis. Lineage (NCBI taxonomy): Eukaryota > Metazoa > Arthropoda > Insecta > Lepidoptera > Noctuidae > Caradrina > Caradrina clavipalpis. The sequence goes on along the minus strand of OW052104.1, from coordinate 13,809,652 downwards.
TTAAAATTATTCCACTGAGACGTGTATATTTCTCTTTTGATAAAAACTGCAAAATTACTTTTATTTTGGTGATCATTCGATTCAACCAACATCAAATGCGTGTCTATTTTGACCCTTATTTGTTGCTGTTAATTAATAAAAAATAAATAAAAATGAAACAAAGTAAGTGAATAAAACAAAGAAATATTTGTTATTTTGCAAGAAACCATCCTCAGGTGAAGGCCTGCTCCAAAGAATTTCAGCACTCTCTTTCTAGGGCTATTTGCATCCAATTTGGGCCAGCCGTTTTACTGATCTCGTCTGCCCATTTCGTAACCGGTCTTCCTCTGTAGTGTTTTCCATTATACATTCAAATACTCTTTCAAATGCTCATTTGCTTCATACTGCGCCTTAAATTGTTGCTAACCTGACAATGTTTACTTAAACAACTGACCAATCCGGTTGTACTGCACTTTGCATTGTGCTCTTTGTCCTTTTAGTCTAAAGCGTAGGAAATTGTGGTAGTTCTATACAAATAACCTTTGGCTGGAATTTCGCAAGAGAAAACACATTGTGTTTCCTAAAAAAAATATTGCTGAAATTTATTGAAAATTAACTAAGTTCAGAATGAAAGCAAATAAAGTTAGTCTAGAAACATTGGTCTATACCTTCTAATATCTAATATTAAAGTCTATTTCATTATGTATGCACTTATATTGAAATAATATCATGAACCTATGTATTTTACAAGCTGAAATAAACGATTTGATTTAATATTATAAAGCTGAAGAGTTTGTTAATACGCGTTAATCTCCGGAACTCCTAGCCCGAATTCGGAAAATTCTTTCGCTAGTAAGAAACTACGTTATACCTGACTCATATACAATTATACACTATATTTAATATTAAAAAAATTAGGAATCCGTAGAAAAATTAAAGCAAGACGTATTACTCTTATTTCACTAACTAAGAAATCCTCGGTAAATAGTATTTATCACCATTTTCACCCCCTGAAACGTTCCAACCCCATTAGATTACCACGACCGCCAAACTTCCCAACTATCTAACCCCACGTGGCGACACCCTTAGACACTGCAGACACTAACTTACATCTATATCCTTGGCTAAGCCAAAGGGCTGGCACACACGGAACTAACCGCTCAGTAATTCAATTCCGTCTAAGGCGAGTTACATGACTGCAGCACACGATATATGCACCGTGTACACTGTGTAAAATAGATTGGTGTGTAGGCTAGTTGAGTAGGTATATTCCGGAAATTCTTTCAGACGTTGTAATTTGCACTTTACTAATAAAATTTAAGATCTAAATATTGTTTCAGCCGAAAGACTTTCACCGTATTAAGAATTTTTTATAACAAAAGCAAAGTCGACATAAGAAACAAATGAGACTGATGAGCTTCATATTTATTACATATACAACGGACTTATATGGAACTTTATAGAATTGAATGTTGGAAGCCCCAATCGTCTCCAAAGTTTATTAAAAATCTAATTAAGATCATTCATGTTGGGCATGTTCAATTATACCTACACCAGCTTTTGCCCGTGACTCCAGCATTAATTAAAACTGCTACATTTTGCTGTGTTAAGCTAGATCAATTTCCAGAGATTCCAAATTGTATCTAATTCCTTTCAGCTATTTAAACGAGAAAAGTAACAAATATCCATCCTCACAAACTTTACTAACTTTACTAGTAGTACAATACACGTCTTTTTTTAAGCTAAAACTTCTGTACTGTAGGTACTGTAGCCAAATATCAATTCGGCCACAGTACATAAGTCGTTAGCCTGCATACTAAACTATTTCGCCACATGTACCTAAATACTTAAGTCGTGACGTTCTAAATGTCAACCGCTACAAATCGAATGTTAATGCCTTTGAAAGTACCTTACTTCCAAACGTTTCCTCATGAGAAGTAACCCGTGTTGCACCAGTATGTTGGCACCGTACACCAGGAATTACTGTGTTATATAAATTTAAATACCTTATTAGTCTAGGATTAAGTTAATGGGTCCACTGTTAAACGCTAGCTTTATTTTATGAGTATACGAGCTTTTGAGTCGTGTTGTCACAGTGGCTAAGGAAACCAATGTGATTTTTTTAAACATTTGCTCTCTCAGTGTATCTTGGACATCGCTGACATCGGTGAAGGAAACATCGTGAGGATACTTTTTTTTTAAGGATGGGAAATAATCAAATGGCTTCTTCCACTCTGGGTGAAGCAAAATGGAGTGTCAGACTCTTACTGACTAAAACCCATTCGTGTTCCTCCTAATGCCCTTTGCGTTCCAGGGCCGCGGTGAACTCTGGCAGATCGTGAGAATACTTGGACTTACAATAAATAAATCTGAAATCGCTAATCCGCATTGAGCAAGTGTGGAGATCAATGATGAATGATGATCAATGATCAATGGTGATGATCAATTAGTAGCCGTATATAATCATACAACACCTAATATAATAAAGCTGAAGAGTTTGTTTCGATGTTTATTTAAACGCGCTAAACTCTGGAACTATCAAACGGATTATGAAATATATTTTGTGTATGATAGCCGCATTAACGAGAAATACCATAGGATATATGCCATCACGCTACAACCAACGGGAGCGGAGCACTAACCAAAGACGTAAACTTAACGCGGGTGAAAAACCCACATTGACACATAGCCACTTTAATTATAATCTCCTTACCTACCCACTTACTTACCTTACAAGCAAACGAGCAAAATAATCAACACAGCAGAAACTACTGGACCGATTGAACGAAACCAAACTCGCTAACTGTTACTAGTTAGTTACTGTTACCAGTTACAACTACTCAGTCTGCAAAGTTGTCTGCAACAATCGACAACTATAAACTATCAATCTGTGCTGCAAGGAGCTAGGCAGAGTTAGGAGACTACAACTAGTCCGTAGACAGTAGATTTTGGGCTTGTAATTGTTCTTAGAGTTGATAATTGATTGAGAGGTGCTAGTGCTTTGTGTAGGTAGGAATAACGGTGGGTGTAAGTTGTGGAGGGAGGTAAATGCAACTCTAATTGGATTTAGTTTAGTTATTATCCAAACTTATACTAAGTACAGGACGTGTTGTTAATATAGCCTAGTCACCTAGTGGTTAATGGCCGCCTCTCATACATGAGGTTGCGGGATCGATAAGGGGGTGTTATTATTAATAATTAGTGTTTGGATTGAAGTTAAAGAGTTTTTTTATTTGTTTGTTTAAACGCACTAATCTCTGAAACTACCAATCGGAATGGAAAAAATTGTATATGATGGCTGTCATACACATTTACTGCTGTGCAAGGGGTCCCGGGTTCGATTCCCAGGTCGAGCAAAAAGTGTTATTGGGTTTTTTCTATGAAATTCTCAGTAGCAGCTCGGATTTTGGATTTGTGCCCGGTTAATGGCAATAGGCTCGCACCCTATTACATGGGACCTAAATATACCGGCGAACTGTGGGTGTACATTGGTACACCTCTGCCTAACCCTTCGGGGAATACAGGCGTGATGGTATATTATTATATTATTATTCATATACATTTATTTCCATGCCGACTGGTAGTGTTTCTCATGGATCTGGCTAGATTCATAAAAAAACAGTACAGATTTATAATATCACGCTACGGCACTCGAGAACAAAGCAGTAGCCAAAGACGAAACTTACCCCAGGGGAAAAAACGCGGACGAAGTCGCGAGCAGAAGTTAGCCGCCAATAATCAAAGCATAACATAATAAACTTTGCGAAAACGCTCTTATAGCCCATTTCAACTCGTTGTATGAACATCGCAACACATTAGTACTGCGTCCAAAACAATAATACGTACTAGCGCTGCAAACAAACTAGTACGGTGCGCAAATAAAGCTGGTTTACATTATACAACGTTTAAATCTGTTTGTTTTGCCCCCATTACATGCGGAACCGTCGTGTTTATGTTGTTTTTGTTCGGGAATACGGGCTCCTGATTTTGTGTATATAATTTCTGTGTATAGATGTTGTTATTTATGTCTGGTAGGTTGCTGTGGGGTAGGCAGAGTTCTGGGTTCCATCGGATGTTGCGAATAAAGTCAAAGGCTAAGTCAAATTATTTATTTCAATTAGACCATAAACTGACTCTTGGTTTTTGGTAACTGCGTCGTGAACCTAGCGGTTCTTAGCGCGATTGCTACGCTAGAGGTCTTGGGTGAGAATCCTAGGTCGAGCAAAAAGTGTTGTGGATTTTTTTATGAAATTGTTAGTTGTTAGTCGGAGTTAGGCTTTGTGTCCGGCTCGCCGCTATTACATGGGACCTAAAACATATCGGCGAATTGTGGGTGTACATTGTTACACCTCTGCCAAGCCCTTCCGGATATACACACAATGTGTTTTTTGGTTCAACTGTAGTAACAATGAAACACATGAATGTAATTTGAATGAGTGAAATAAAAGAGTGTACTTTATGGTCTTCGCACATTACACAGATTTGACGTGGATTACACTACGTCTTTCTTAGATCTGTGGACTTCACCCACGGCTGTACTTCCTCAGTGACGCCCTCAGCCGAAGTCCGTACCCCACAGGCGTGTAGTCAATTAGTTTATAAACTTTAAGCCCTGTCTGAAGGCCGTAATTGTTAAAGCACCATAACAAAGTCCGACTATGCGACCGACAACCTTCTAGTAAGACATACGATGTGCAATTCCGAAAAAAACAAACAAAGGACGAATGTATACTAAACTTAGGCCCGCTTTTACCAAACTCACTAAACATATTTAGCGCTACATGTATTTAAATTATCATTTTGTCACTCTCACCTTCTAACAATGTGACAAGGTTGAAATAATGTTTTTAATACAAAATGTATTTAGTCATTGTTGGTGGAAGTGGGCCTAAGTCTTATCAATAACGTATCACAATCGTTTCGTCATCCTCCCTTCGAACATCAAACTACAATAAAATTCCGTATTTAAGTTCCGAAAGTTCGAAATTCAAATGCAATAAAACGGTCTGCAAGATGGCGGCCGTAAAACGCGTGCGTCATAAAGTTTTGTTGAAAAACGCAATGAAAACTAACTTAGCGTCCTACGATATCGTAAATCAATAGTTTTCGAAAGTTATTGGGAAATTCTTGTACTTTATGCTTCAGTTGGAATGGCTGGGAGTAAATAGGAATGGGAACATTTTTTATTTTAGTTCTTTGAGTACCCCGTTGGTCTCGTGCTTGCATATGCGATTGTTGAGCGATCTCCTGGGTTCGATTCTCAAGTCGGACGTTGTTTTTAGATGATTGTGTGACACCAAAGTGTCTAGGATAGCAACTAAATCCATTGCTACCCAGTCGTGTCGGATTGGCATCCCAGCGGACCTTAAAAGTGAGGGGAACGTCCCCGTTGCCCTTACTTTTAAGGTGCAAATGTGCACTATAATATTTCCTGCGTACTAGACTTGCGTCTTTATTGAGATTGGAAAAAAAATATGTATTTTTTTAACTAAGCAGCCTAAATGAATAATAATAGTTATACCTAAGAAACATAATGCACATGGTGTTTTATTTGAGCGTGTTAATCTCCAGAGCTACTACTAGGAAGTTACCACATCCGTGTGTGCAATAGGCTATATTTTATTTTAAAAAATATATGAAAAAAAAACAATATAGGTGCGGTAATAGCGGCTATCGTTAGGGGAGCCCTATGTCCAAGAGTGGACGTCATTCTGCTGACATAATGATGATGATGTTGAAGAAAATTTACGCAGATAAAGCCACGGGCAAAAACTAGTAGTATATTCTTCAACCTTTCGTCACGCAAAACTAAAAGTAAACGCATAAAAGAAGACGATTTATTCTCTGAACAAATTAAAAATATTCCATGCATGTCGTATCTTTGTAGGCACGCCCAAAGTCGTAAATCTATTCTTATGTTCCGCATTTTAGGTCATACTCGACTTTCTAATTCCCTAATCGGTCAGTGACCCGAGCATGGGGCATTGATAACACGTGCATTGGTTCCTTATCGTTCTTTTGGGGGTAAACAGAGATAATAAAAACGGTATCTAATTGATATAGGTGACAAAGTCTTGATTGATTATTGTGGTAGGTAGGTTAACTAATTTTTTTATGGAATTTTTAAGTATTATTTTGACAGTGTCTTTACTTTCTTTTGTTGTTTGAAATACTAAAATATTATTATTGCAAAAGTAACTCTCTAGTACCTTGTGTGCCTCTCTGTCTGTTACGTTTTCACGACAAAACCATTGAACCAATTTTGATTAAATACGGTACGAGGTAAGTAGGAACTCCAAAAAAGGATATGAAGCTTTTCTTTTTTTCTGAGATTTTGCCTACGTCCGCAATGTCAGTTACATTTCCGTAAACGAAGTAGCAGACAAAAGCCAGTCTCACACAAACTGACTTGTTGCCAATCCATCAACTGACCGCACCACTACTTCATAATTATTCCTGAATTCATAATTCTTTGTTGCATTATGCACTCTACGTCATGAATATTTAAATTTCATAATAAATTAATATTTTACTGCGAACGGATGTAGGTAAGCGTGTTACCTTTGCAAAATATTTTACGATAGCCAAGGCAGATTTTACGCGGTCATTAAATGCTTAAAGATAATTAAAATGGTGGAATTTATGGTTAAGGGCTATTAAAAATTACATAATTTTGTTAGGCGTAAGTAAAATTTAAATAGGCTCTTGTCGTAGATGGTGGCCGTTTGGCAATTTTGTTTTATGAAGAGGGAGAAATTGGGAAGGAATGAAAGTTATTTGGGATGTTTGATAGATGGACTACGGAATGAGCTGTAAGAGAATAGCAGGGGGCCGAACACCACTTCTTCAAACAGTAACATTGTAGGTATATTACTTTGTAATTACAGTTTTTGGATTGTAACTCTCGGAGGTGAGCCAAGCGTTCAAAATCCAACCGTGCGCAAGGCAAACTGGCAAAGTCATATCAAAATAATGATACTGTTTTGAGATATGGTGATGACTTCCTGATGCTTTGTTAGTCAGTTTCTACTTAAATAAATAAATAACTAATACCAGCCTATAACTGTCCCACTGCAGGGCAAAGGCCTCTTCTCATACAGAGAAGGCACGAGCATTAATCACCACGCTTGCTCGAGGCGGATTGGCAATTTCAGACTTATATTAATTATATTATAAGTCCGGTTTTCTTCACGATGTTTTCCTTCACCGATGTCAGTGATGTCCAAGATAAACTTAGAAAGTACATATAAATTAGAAAAAATCACATTGGTACTTGCTGGTGCCCGGTTTCGAACCCGTAACCTCGTGCATGAGAGGCGGGTGCCTTAACCACTGGGTCATCACAGTTCCTACTTGCCACGGTTCAAAACATACACTCCTGTGACTGACTGACAGACAGATAGCGGAGTCTTAGTAAAAGTATATACTGTTCGGCACCCTTTAATTACGGCACACAAAAAAAAAGTTTTTTTTTTATGCGGTACTGCACAAAAGAAGTTGACCGATGACTAACCGAATTCTTGACAATTCAAAAGTAAATGGTTTACTAAAAAGTTAAGTTAGATTAAATCTTCTTTATACATTGCAAAGACAATATAAAACTACACTTAAAACTACACCTACAAAACTTTCTTCTTGAAATCTTAAACACACCTACTAGTTTATAACTTGAACATTTTAAACTTACCTTAGGTACCAAAACTTTCTAACCGGGACTCAAACTCGTGTCCAACGCCATTCAAGCCGACACCTAACAACAAAGCTACCTTCCTTGTAACATTTTCCGATCTATCAATTATAATGTTTTGACGGCACAAGCGCTCGAAGCGACATCTACAGCGAACGATGATAAATTATCGCTTCATATTGTTACTTTTATAACGAAGTTTATATTCATATTTTGTTATAAGATTTTGTATCTAGGAAAAGTGCTGTTGCCTAATTTCTTGTTCAAGGGCCCTATTAGTTACTGCAACTTTGTTCGCCTGTTTCTTTTTTCACACGCGTTAAATTAGTCTGTGGTTACTGCTCCGCTCCCATGTATTGTAGCGTAATGTTATATAGCTATACTATTCCTCATGTATCTGGCTATCATATGCAAAAAGATTTTTTCTAGTTTGTCTGGGATTTTCAACGCTTAGCGCTTTTATACAAATACACAAACCAACTGTTCAACTTTATTGTATTAGTAAAAATTCTATGAGGGTTGTATTTAGGTACCATCATCTACCAAGCAAATTGACAAGAAATATCATTAAAATATTTTAAAACAAAAGAAACTTAAAGTTTTTGACATTGGAACGCGGAACGCACTGTGTGGTCGCACACACCACGCCTAGTTAACGATCTAGCAAACTGTTAAGCTAATCCGCAGATAAGCGTCGCGTGGCACAAGCACCATTGTTCTAACAGAATAGATAATTTACTATGACAACGTCACCGGATTACTGGAGTTAGCGTTGTGTAATATGAGCATGGTGGCTTCCTACTAGTAGCGTGGTAACGATTTCGGAGGAAAACAATTGTAATTGCAATTGTAGGAACAACTAGATTATGCCCGCGAGTTCGTTCACGTGAATGTTGGTTTTCAAGGGGTTTTTTTATGCGCGGTATAATTTACTTTTCTATACTAATTAATATAAGAAAGAGGAAAGTTTTTTTTTGTTTCTTATGTACCACATAGGATCCGAAACTACTGTAGTGCGATTCTCTAAAATGCAAACTCGAAAACGAGTCTCACTAAAGTGATCGCGCTCACTTCGACAACGAACCAACTTGTCATTGGTTTAGTATTTGTTCGCCGTGGTGACGTCACCGGCGCGGCGTGATCGTGTTTAACAGAATACCATTTTGTAATCTCGCTGCGGATTCAGCTTGCGAATTACGAAGTGAGGCTTAGAGAATCACACTGCTGGACTGATTAAAAAAAACACCTATAGATAGCCACATTATTCCTAAGTAACATAGGCTATATAACATCACGCTACGACACACGGGAGCGGAGCAGTTCGCTAGTCTAAAATAAAAGCAAGCGTAAGTTACTCCTTATAACTTCAGTCATCAAAATCGGTTCAGCCGTTTCTCCCCTTACTTTAAGTACTTTTCCAAGAAGTACTAAAGAGACAGTATTCCATTTTTAAATAGTCTCCAAGAACATTCATCAGCTCCAGATCATTCAGATAGCTGGTCGGCCGCCCTTGAGCAGTATCGGTAATCAATTCTCTTCACTTCACTTGTATTGTGGGATGATGAGCAGCTGTGCGATTCTCTAAAATGCAAGCTCGAAAACGAGTCCCACTTCGATAACGAACCAACTTGTCATTGGCTTAGTATTCGTTCGCCGTGGTGACGTCACCGCGGCGAACGAATATACACCAATGACAAGTTGGTTCGTTATCGAAGTGGGACTCGTTTTCGAGCTTGCATTTTAGAGAATCGCACAGCTGCTCATCATCCCACAATACAAGTGAAGTGAAGAGAATTGATTACCGATACTGCTCAAGGGCGGCCGACCAGCTATCTGTCACTAGTACAAGGGGACTGTCTTATACCACCATTACTTTACTTATTAGAAGATAAAGCACAGTTCATTAGGTTTAAGGTGTCGCTCAATGTTGGGTGATCGTTTTTAAAACGTTAGGCAATGCATGTTTATATGAAACATGTAACTATGAAATATGAGATACTAGGTTCTACCCGTAACTTTGCGTGGATGTTCAGAATTAAGCTAAAGTTCTAAATACAGACAGAAGGCTTAGTAACCAAATCAGCACCCAGTAGGAACAACTTGCGCATTGTGACTCATAGCATTTATTTCAATTAGACCATTTACAAGCACTTTTGTATTGCCAAGAAGTTTGCAGTGATACTACAACCGCACTAATAAAATAAAAATTAAAAAAATGATCTAAATTATCCATCTAGATTCCAAATGAGATAAAAGGTAGCCTATGTGCTATTACAGACTATTATCTATCTCTGTGCCAAATTTCATCCAGATCCGTTTAGACGTCCTGGCGTAGGTAATTGAGTGATCAATCCATCAAATCTTAACTTTCGCAATTTATTTATTGTCGCATTTAAATGGTGACGATTCGTATCTATAGGGGAGAGTTGGCTATATCGTACTGCCATTTTAATCGTACCACTTCTAAATTTTCCATTAAATGGGTAAATTCTTCTACACTGGGTACACCAAATCGTGGCTCTGCGCCACCCCTCCGCCTTCCGCCATTTGCAAATGATGTGAGTTAACAACTGTGCGCGTGAGTGAAAAAATCAATTTTTAGGGGGAGTTAATGTAAATATTCTTGTAAATTCGTAAGCATATAACTCCAAAAAAAGGTAAGCTATAGACACACAGTTTGCATTATTCTGTTACAGTTTTATGCTAGATTATTTGTGATTTTTGTGGCTTGTCTAAGTTTTGAGGCTATGCTGAATTGATGGGTTTTTTTGAAAAAGGGCCTAGTTCCCTAAATCGTACCACTCGTAGTTTGGTAAACTGTACTGGTACGATTAAGTCGACTAGTCCAAAAGTACCTATATGAATTTACTAGCTAATTTTATTTTTTAGCTAATTTGTTATGGATGGCGGACCCTAACGCTAAAATAAAATATTATAGTTGAAATGAAAAGGATTTAGAAAGAGCTCTCGTGACTTACGAAAAAAAACAATTGAGTTTGAACAAAATTTCAAAGATTTCTTTTATTCCAAAACCTACAATCCTATGGCATATAAAGAAGAAAAATAAGATTGCTGTTGATACAAAAATCCAAAAAGGGAGACCGGTTATCTTCGATGTCGAAACGGAAAATAAATTAGCCGAGCATATTCTTCATCTTGAAACACACATGTTTGGTCTAACTATAAAAATATAAATAAAACTGTTTATATTTTCACGTTACTTTATGAATATGGTTTATACTATTCTCTTTATTATTATAGTTGTGATGATTGATCTCAAAATTGTAGTTTAATCATGTTATTCATATGAGAAAGCATAGTTGTGTTGATAACATTGTTCCTTTATCACCTGAGAGTTAAAAATAAATAATTTGGTTAAAATTTTAACTGTCTTTAATTCAGTGGTACGACTTAACCACCTATGGTACGATTTAAAAACTCAGTGGTACGATTAAAACGACTCGTCGGCTAAATCGTACCGATGGTAGTCCTTTATAAAAACACATTTTTAAGAATGTTAGAGTAAACGTATGGAACTGATTTCTCTGTCTAAGCAAGGCAAAATATTGAACTTTATTTTGCATATTCATTCATTATTGTAAGTCTTATCATAGTCGAAATATTTAAGTTGAAGTAAAAAGTGGTACGATATAGCCGACTCTCCCCTATCATGTTCGTGAACGAGTGTCGTCAGTTGGGACTGGTCATATCTTAGCTATCTCGGCTTTTTTAAACCGATTTTGAATTGGTTTTATTATTTTAAAGAGTAGACTGAAGTGGAGGTTCTTTCTTGTTCTTCCCCATAAGAAACTACTGTTTGGAACAGCAAACAGCTTCAACTGACAATATCAAAGTCATAAATGGTGTACATACATAAAACAAAAGATTTACGTTTGATAGTGTGGTACCTAATCCTTTCAAAAAAACATCAGGTACTTGTCACTAGAAGCATTTTAACGGTACAAAGATAAAAGAACCTTTTAATCAAAGTATTACGGTATACAGTTTATTGGTGATAAACACCATTAACACTTCGCGGGCCTTTCATGTTCCTTTCTCTGCGCATGCGCAGGTGTGCAGTGGCACCTCAAAGTTATTTTTATATCTTTACTAGTGATTGTCGGCTACATATTACGACTTGCTGTAGGCTGTCGGTCTGTAGGACGGCTTGGGAAAGCCTCTGTTGCTTTGCCTTGATTTTCTCGTCCTTATTGTGTCAAGAAAGTACTGCCAAACAAACTTCTTCTTTATCGTGTGGGCAGTAAGGTCTTAAGACCCCACACACCCTAGTGTTAGATTTTCTAAACCGCCGCAAGGGCCTCTGACATGTTTACCGATGTCAGTGATGTCCAAGGTAAATTAAGAAAGTACATATGAATTAGAAAAAGTCACATTGGTACTTGCCTGTGCTCGGGTGCGAAACCACAACCTCGTGCATGACGGGCGGGCGCCTTTACCACTGGGTCATCACAACACATAAGCTAACAAGCTATTTGGTAAATAAGTGATAATTTAATACTTACTAGCTTTTGCCTGCGACTTCGCCCGCGTGAATTTTCTTTCAGTTCCCTATTTTTTGTTGTTACATAAATAAATAAATAAACTTAGGGATAACGTAGCTTTCTATTAGGGATAGAATTTTCAGAATTCGAAAAGCAGTTCTGTCTTTTTGACATATTTGAAAAATTATATAAAAAGTAACTGCCTCGTTGGCCTTGTGGTCCTAAGCACGTCTGCTACGCTAGAGGTCCTGGGTTCGATTCCCAGGTCAAGCAAAAATTGTTATTGGGTTTTTCTATGAAATTCTCAGTAGCAGCTCGGAGTTTGGATTTGTGCCGGGTTAATGGCAATGGGTCCCAAATATACCGGCGAACTGTGGGTGTACATTGGTACACATCTGCCTAACCCTTCGGGGAATACAGGCATGATGGTGTATTTTTTTATATATTTATAAAAAAGTACAGTATAAAAAAGTACACAGCAGACATTTAACATTGCCTAAAAGTAGATAATAGCAGTTTATATACAAAACTTATACCTTATACTAACAACAGAAGTACTCTTAGTTACTGATAAATTTACAGGACCACTGCAACTACCTGAAATTGATGCAATTATGAAATTAAACAAGCCGTGCATGAAATCAACAATATAAATCAATGCGCAATCGAACAACATTAATGTATCAATTAGCCGCCATTAATATGACATGAACAAAGATGGCGGCCGGTGCGCGGGAAATTGTCGATGTAAAGACAAAAGTCATTTATTTGGATTGCATATTTTGTAATCTTTGCTTTTAGGTATAAGGGTAGGTAAGCAGAAACTATCGAATGCCACTTGCTACCTCTTTTTACGATTCTTAGGCTTGAGATTCAGAGAGGAGAGTTAAAGTGTACTCTTTTTTAGTTTTTACTTTGGAACAGAAAAATACTTTTCGTTTTCTAAAAAGAATTACTAGTTATAGTTCTGAATCTTAAGCTACTTACATCGCTTTCCCAATAATTATAACAAACTAAAAGAAAATTGGTGCTTTGTTTTTGGTTTTAAATTATATCTAACTAGATAACCCCGTTGCCACTGCCCCGTTGGTCTCGTGGTCGCAAGTGCGACTGCTGTGCAAGGGGTCCCGGGTTCGATTCCCAGGTCGAGCAAAAAGTGTTATTGGGTTTTTCAATGAAATTCTCAGTAACAGCTCGGAGTTTGGATTTGTGCCCGGTTAATGGCAATAGGCTCGCCCCCTATTACATGGGACCTAAATATACCGGCGAACTGTGGGTGTACATTAGCACACCTCTGCCTAACCCTTCGGGGAATACAGGCGTGATGGTATATATATAACCCGCTGAATTTCGTAGCACCATTTTTTTTCTGAACTTACCATGTATTGGGGCAAACAAAACCAACAATTTAAACTGTTCAAATCGGTTGACTCAATTTCAAAATTTGATTTTAGAATAGCAAGAACAAGAAGAAGTACCTGATGCAGTAAAATAAAGCACTATCCTTACCACCTAAGTACTAATATGAGCAGAAGATTTTGTTTGTTTATTCAAACCCGTTAAAATCCGAAAATCCTCCAGGGGAGCGGAGCAGCAATCGAAAACGAAATGCGAGTAAAACCGCCGGGTATTGCTAGTCATCTAACAAAGTTGTTCAGGTACATGATTTGCAGACATCCACAACCCATTCATGACATTTGTCATCTGTCTGTTGCAAATCAATACAGAAGCGTCATAAATATGACATTAGCAATTCCACCCACGGCATCCATAACAATTGACGTCTTTATTATGTTATTAGACAAATGCAATAAATCATTGCAACGATCAATTATCATAAAGTCACGCTCGATCAGTTGTTTCAATTAGCGGCCATTACTGTTACGTCATAACATGGCGGAAAGCGGGAAAATTCGTAATGGCCGACACGTTTTGCTGCCATTTTAGTGATGATTGAATGTTAAGTAATTAAAGAGAAATATTTATTTTAAATATGATCATTGATACAATAAATTGAAAAGGGTATAAAACAATATGTACTTCTATCATCCGCCATGATTTTTCTATGACACTACAAATATGGGTGGCGTTCTAAGTTTAAAAGTTTAACTTGAGTGTAAGTACCTCATTCGTTGAAATTGCCGTTGCCAAACATACATGTAACTGAGTGTGTGACCTTTATTTATGGTAGGTACGTAAGGTTCAATTTTCCCACAACATGTATTTACTAGACTAAAATTGTTCTAGCTGAACGATTTTGGTATAATTCAGCTATTTTGACGTCTTATTTGCAGGGTGTCATTGAGGGCTAGCTTTTGCAGCAGAGGTAGAAAATACTATGTACATTTATCTATCTATACTAATATTACAAAGAGATAAAATAGCTAGCTTTCTTTTTGTTTGTGAGAAGTTATTTCTGGGTATACTGGTCTTTGATTTTTTTGTTTGTAGGAGTTAATCTCTGGAAGTACTGGTCTGAATACAAAAATTCTTTCACTGATAGAAAGCTAAACTATTGCCTAGTGTCATATGATATGTATTATGGTGTTCGTGACTCTAACGCAGACGAAGTCGCGGGAATAAACTAGTGACTAAAAAACTACTACCCTATCCAGTATACATCATACTTTAACTACAAGAACTAAAAATATAAAAAAAATATACCATCACGCCTGTATTCCCCGAAGGGTTAGGCAGAGGTGTACCAATGTACACCCACAGTTCGCCGGTATATTTAAGTCCCATGTAATAGGGGGCGAGTCTATTGCCATTAACCGGGCACAAATCCAAACTCTGAGCTGCTACTGAGAATTTCATAGAAAAACCCAATAACACTTTTGCTCGACCTGGGAATCGAACCCGGGACCCCTTGCACAGCAGTCGCACCTGCGACCATGAGCCCAACGGGGCAGTTAATACAAGAACTAACCTATAAAAATACAATTTCGAAAGTATTAAAATCCCATAAAATGCGTAATCTTTTGTATCACGGTACCGTGGAACGGAACGTGGTACACAGATAAATAATAACTATAAAAATATCGTTACGTCGCATTATCATCTATAAAGTGGAATTACCTGAAAATATTCCATCTATACGTAATAAAGAAGAAAGATTTTTAAGTTTGTTTGTACCGGAATAGCTCCAAAACTACTGATCCTATTTGAACAATTTTTTAATCCATAAATAGAAAATTTATCAGGAAGTAACATAAGCTATATAACATCACGCTACAACACACGCACGTACTAATATTATAAATGCGAAAGTAACTCTGTCTGTCTGTCTGTCTCTTCTTCACGCCTAAACCACTGAACCGATTTCAATGAAATTTGGTACAGATATACTCTGGGACCCGAGAAAGGATATAGGATAGTTTTCATCCTGGAAATCCCCCGGGAACGGGAACTATTAATCCACGCGGACGAAGTCGCGGGCAAAAGCTAGTATTCTATAAATAATAATTTTACGATGACATAACATGAACGTTACACAGGCTATGAATAAAAATATTAAAGGAATCGGTTCCAATTGAATATTTTGAATTCATTTCCATTGAATTTATTCTTTGACCGAAATGCAAGTGAAAGTTTATGCTTTCTGTTTGTGATTACAGACCTTTGCCTTTAGTTAAAAAGAAAGTAGTAAAAGGAGTTTTTATAGTTATGACAAACAAGAAAATACGTTTATATCTACGAGTATTAGCTGTAAACCATTCTTGAGACCGATTTCAGTCACTGCAGCTAATCGCAATAGAAACTAGACCAGTACGCAAAAGATTTTTGTAGTGCACAAGTGTGTGCGCAAACCCATGTGCCTCTTCCTTTACTCTTACACTCCGACAAAACTGGGAACAGATCAAGTACCTACAGCACTGACATCTTTACGGGCTTTCGGAGCCGCGGGGGTGTCACACCATCAACTTCCGAACTTTGGGGCTGCTACTGAAAAATTCGCAATGGAAAAGCCTTTTTTTTTATAGACGGGAAATCATCAAATAACTTCCCCCGCCCTGGGCGGGGCGGCGGGAGGGAGTGTCAGACTTTTACTGACTAAAACCCGTCTATGTTCCTTCATGTGCCCTTTGCGTTCCGGGGGCGCGGTATCTCTTTCGAACAACCCGCAGCCCCGGCAGGCATCGGCCCTCAGTGGCCCCATCCAAGTTTGCTGACATCTCTTTGAGGCGCGCGTGGAACACGAACGCGCCGTCGACACGGTCTGTCGTTAATCAGTGAACGTACGGACGGTGAGCTACCCATTGCTCACCGTCCACAGACCCGCGCCTACGGTGGCCGGGAGTCGTCTCGCGGCTCCCGACGCCCGGATCGTCCACCGCGGCGGCCGCTGGGACGGGGGACCCTCCTTTCCCTCTCCCGTCCCGCCGCCTCCTTTTCTAGCATTACAGCTTTGCAGAAGGAGGCGACTGCTTCCCATTCCCTCTCGCTCCGGACCATGGCCTGAACCAGATCCGGACGCGAGAGGGCGCCGCCGCCGATGGCCGCCTCGAGGACTCGGTGGTGCTCAGCCCAAGCAGGGCACACCGCCAAAGTATGCTCCACCGTGTCCTCGGGGCGATCCTCACAATGGTGACATCCGGGCGTTTCCTCCCGCCCGATGAGGTGCTGGAACCTCCCGAAACAAATGGAAAAGCCTAATAACACATTTTTTTTGGCTTGAGAATCTGTAGGGAAGTAGTTTCAGAGAGGTGACTGAAAGAGCATTCTCGTTCATCCCTTTCAGTTCCTCACACGATATCCGGATTCATGACAATGCACCTGCAGCTGCATTGTCCGAACCCAGGACTTTACGCTCAAAAGTCACACTTGCACCCTCAAGACCAACGGGGTAGTCAGCTATAACCAAAACAATCCATACGAAAAGTACTCCAATTTCCCTTTCACGCCTATTTCGCATAAATCGCAACACTCATAAAGTAAGCCGAAAACAAAACAATTTTAAAACGTCCAAATCACTTTACGTTCCGAAGTTCCAACAACAAACAAAGCCGAACCGTTTCCACCGATCCGAACAAATGAGAGGCCAAACTTCGGCAATAAGTCAGGCCGTTTTGCGTACGACTGTACGTCAATTGGAACACCTGGTTATTTGAGCAAGTTTGTGGTCGACTGTACTGTGGCTTCCAATATTTGGAGATAGATTTGTCGGTAAAAGTAATGAATTATGCCAATTTATTCCGTGTTGTTGTAAAGTCAAAGTCAAATCAGTTATTTTAATTAGACTATTAAAAAGTACTTTTGAATCATCCATTTACATATAAAAGGCGGTAAATTGCAAATAAATAAACATTATAATCTATACTAATACTGTGTTTGTTTGAACGTGCACGTATCTGATTCTGAAAATCATTTTCTCTAAGAAATTGCAATATCTGAATGCTGTAGTCTATATTTTATTATAAAAATATTCGTTAACCGGTTCGATAGCAAAAGCTAGTGTTAAATTATATACATACATACACATACACATACATAAACTCACGCCTTTTTCCCATGGGGGTAGGCAGAAACCACAGAACGCCACCTGCTACGATCCTTACATACTACTTTCGCCTCGTTCACGTTTATACATCTGGTCATACAAGCACGCCGGTTACGAGTACTGCACACCCGACCTTTCTGAAGAACCTCACCGATAAGGTCAGGGTAGGTAAATTAAGGGGGGGTTATTAGGTGGGTGGTAAATTATATATTTTTTTTTATACATTTTATCTAAATACGAACTCGAAATAAGAAAGTTTAAAATAAGCCATTAGATAAAACCCCACTGCCTATTTCAATATTCAACCCTTATTTACCAACAAACAGTGAATAATCTCTGAAATTAAAACAAAAAAAAAACACAAAAAAAAATAAAAGAGAATGGCCAAAATTGGCAGGTTAACTGGCGTACCCAATAAAGCTAATTGACGTTTTTATTCATAGCAGCGACTATTAATTTTCATAGATTTTCGAATAAAAATGGTTTCCGTGTTGTGTAGGAAATCCCTTTAGTAAATTGAAATGAATTAAAGTGGGACAAGTCAGTTGGTTTGGTTGCAGTTTGGCATAGTGGTTGAGAGATTGGATTTTGCTCGATTGGATGTTACTATAGTGTGTTTTTTAATCTCGTAGACTAAATTGACAGTTTCATACGTCAAATATAAAAATAATGTGCTTTCGGTCCATGAACATAAAGCACACTATTTTCAAGTTTGACGTAAGAAGCCGTCAAATCAGTCTACGAGATTAAAAAACACACTATAGATGATAGTTGTTACTAGTCTTGCTATACATAGTTATATACTGATGTTTCTTACCCATTTTTTTATTTAACAATATACGCTTTGTAACGTTTATATAATTTTATAATCATAATCGTCATGATCGTGAACGGGTACCGTGAGTGGAGAGTAGTCATCTCTTAACTTCCATGGCTTACATCTTAATTTTGTGATTGTTTTATATTGCTCTTTATATATTTATGACTTGGAAGCAACAAGAGTAAGAATATTGTAAAAACTTGATAGAAATGGAGTGTCCATGTAGTTTCTTACCTCTTACTTTCATAGAGACCTACGTTTTAGAACAAGCCAGCATTAACTTTCTGGCTAGCTGACCGCCTCCTTGTTTAATTTAAATAAAAGTTCTGACATTTTTTTCTATCGTTGGATGACAAACAAGCCGAGAACCCATCTTATGTTAAGTGGTCACCGCTGCTTATAGACATCTGCAATACTAGAAGCCTTGTGAATGCGTTGCCATCCCAGAGACAAGGTTGAAATGTCTCATGTGCCTGTAATTATCGGCATCGGCACGGAAAACAACAGCGCTTCTTTGCGGCAGCAATAGGTAAGGTGATAGTACTTCCCCGGACGAGCTTCTTCCCAAAGAGCTCTACTTTGACTTTGACTTTGATATCGCGTTATCCTCATAAACAACTTTATATTTGTATACTTTACAACAGTTTTGATAAGAATAAAGACGTTATGATAACAAAGAGGCCCTAAAAATAATCTACAACGATGTCCTTGGTGACTACCATAGAAGTATAACTCACTATGTCAAGATCTTACAAAAATATTATCTCATTTATCACCACGACCTACCCCAATAATGTTTTATGATCCTTAATCATAATCAATGTTACAAACTTAATTTTTAACATAAAACTATCCAAAACCGACCTTATTTCTTAAGCTATAAGGTTGAAGTAAACTGCATTCTTATGTTTGCTTCCAAAAACATCTCCGATTTTGTTTTTGTGATTGTGACAAGGGAAATTGAACTCTGCGTGTCACAAAATAAGGTGGAGATTGAGGAGGGCTTTTTTGTAAAAGAAACAGAAAAACAAGAAACCAACATTGACACATCGTAAAGCATGTTATCCAAATTGTGAAGAAGTAGTACTTAGGCCACCCGGGTTTCCTTGGAAAATTATGGCTGTACGATTTTAACCGACTTATTCAGAAGGTGGGTAATGTATTTAAAGGACACGTGCTATTAATAACATTTTTACGTCCCAGAGACTAGACAGACGGTCTATTTTGTCTCAGGAGCTCGGTGAACATAGGTGAAGTGAGCTTGACGTGAGCTTTAATTTCTAGCATCACAGCTTTCCTTATGCCCACTTCACTTAAATTCGTCAATGGTTATATTTAGAATAGCACTTCTAATAATATCGTTTTCTTTAGTTTCAAGCTTTACAGTCCAAGATATTATTCATTTTCTTAAATTTTCCTAAAATGATAACGATGAAAATCTCGTATAATAATTATTTCATATTGCAGTAATCTTTCCCATTCGCACATTACACTGTGCGAGTGAAAGGGAATGATAGGCTTCTATGTTTGGCCGCCATTTTTAAATCGGTATTTTATTCATACATTACGAACTATGAGCCTAAGGGAATAAAGAGCTCCCCTGAATTTGCGCACACACTTGTGTGCTATAAATATTTGGCTAGTCTTCTTTTATATTAGCTATCTTGCCCAGTATCCATGGAGTTTTTTGCTCGTTCTTCTACGTTTTGTAACTTCTTGACAATTCAAAAGTGCATGTAAATGGTCAAATTGAAATAAATGCTTTGACTCTGACCGAAATTTCGCTGAGAGCATATTATTATCATGATTTCAACGCTAATCTCAGAAACGATGCATAGTGATGGGCCGTCGACGTGGTGAAATAGATAGATGGTTAAGTAATAACGTTATAACATGTTACTGTCACTCCCTGCCCGTGAAACTGTCTATACAACGTGTTGCGCCTTCTGACGTTTTCCGTAATTAATTAATCTATAGGTACCTTCCTGTTATTATAAAGCTGAAGAGCTTTTTATTTGGTTTGATCGCACATAGGTATCACCGGGACTACTGGTTTGATTTTTTTAATTGTATAAAGAAAAAAAATACGGGTGCTGGTGTTAGGAATAGAAGGGACATCACGCCTGTATTCCCCGAAGGGTTAGGCAGAGGTGTACCAGTGGACACCCACACCGCCGCCCGGTGTGTCGCCGGTATAATTTAGGTCTCATGTAATAGGAGGCGGGCCTATTGCTATTAATCGAGCACAATTAAATCCTAACTCCGAGCTGCTACTGAGAATTTCATAGGAACACCCAATAACACTTTTTGTACGACCTGGGAATCGAACCCAAGACCTGTAGTGTAGCAGTGACGCTTAGGACCACTAAGCTATCGAGGCAGGAACAACATAATCCATATGGATCCGTAAGCACAATGTATTTCGTTAGTTATTTAAAAAACACTTTAAATAACTAACGAAATACATTGTGCTTACGGATGCATACAACAGTAAAGGGGTCGTAAGGGATATTTCAAATTTAACTAGAACATTAAAAACTCGTTTTATTTTCGTTAAAGCAAGGAACTTTAACCTTTAATTTCTCCTTAACCAATAATTTTCCCAGGTATGATCGCAATGATGGGAAGAACATGTAACATTGCAATTGCAACTAGATTCAATATTATTTCATTTTTTTTCTATAATTCACGTTCAAAAGTTCCTTCTAATGGTCTTATCGAAATAAATGATTTGACTTTGACTTTGACATTCAATTTCTTTTAGTATCTGTTTACAGCACATTACCAAAAAACATTTAAAACGACAAAATAACTCAAAATCCCAAATCCATCCACAGCCCATTATACGTTTTTCTATCACAATTCAAATAGACATAATGACACAAATGACAAGCCGTCATTACGTGTGAATGAGGTGTCGCGACCGGCGCCTGCGCAGATAATGTACTGAAGTGCTATTACAATAATGATGTAGATAAAAGTGCGAAGTGGATAACCTTATTACCTAATAGATAGTTTGATGAGCTGGTGCAACCTGTGATCCTGGAATAGTTTTGTTTTGTTTGGTGGTGCTAATTCCTCATGTATGTCCACCGTCTTGAGGGGTGGAGGCATTGGCGTATCTAGAGTTAGTTTTCAGGGAGGGCTGGCCCCTAAGATGCCATGGCCGACGCGATGCAATGCGGTCAGGCGGAAGGTGAGTCCTACAGCCTGGGGTGGGCACAAGACCATTCTGGGGTGGGCCCGGCCCACCCGCCCCCCCCCCCCCCTATATACGCCTATGGGTGGAGGAGTCTGTCAGACTCTTACTGACTAAAAACAACTCCAGTGTTAAGTGACTGGTGCCCAAACAGAGTAACTTCTAGAAAGATGCATAGTTACTGAGTATTTTCAGGCACGTGATGTGATATTTCGACTTTTGTCTCTGAAATTACGGGTACGTAGTTTCCTATTAGCGGAAAATAGCTTAATAATATACTCCCGACCTGGTCCACGCACAGCGGTTTTACATGCTTTCCAAGGCATAGTGGTATTACACCACCAGCTTCCAAACTCCGGGCTGCTACAGAGAAAATATTTTTTACCTTGTCTGGGAATCAAACCCAGTACCTACTCTACGCTCAGCAGTTACACTTTCAACCACTAGACCAACGGAGCATCAGCTCACTATCTTCGACAAAATACACCCTAAGCAGTTCTCATATCAACGAAACTTAAAATCCTTATCTCATAGGGTACATAAGTGTCATGGCAAATGATTGACACGTTGTCTTGTCATTATCTTCACGGCTTCTTATCGGTTGAGGGTGAGAAGAGCAAGGAATATGTTAAAGGCATGAGCGATGGGTACTTGAGACAGTTTGCATTGAGGATGAAGATAGTTTTTGGCTTAACGCCTGTGTTGTCAGTCTTGCCATAATTATTAACACTTTTTTTGTATTTAAGTAAAATATATATTCTTCTATCCTCAATATTTCAGGCATTCTAAAATGACGTAGATCTGGTACCTTTGGAATCTCAATTCTTAATACCAAGATACCTGTATAATTAAACTTCAAAAGTGTCATGATGTCCATACGGCCAAAGGAAAGAAAGAAAAAAGTTTATTGACACAAACCATGTGCACACAGATATACTAACAAAACACCTGGATTTATAATTACTATATGTTTGAAATCGCCAATCCGCCTTAAGCAAGCGTGGTTCATTTTCGTGATCAATTTTCGTGTTTTCTATGTATGCCATGCCCTGCAGTTTTTTTTGTATTGTTAATTTGATTTAACTTCAAAACCCTAAAGACCCTAAATAAAAGAAAGCCAAGTAATCCCTTCATCAAATACAATTCATTCATTACTCA
The DNA here is from genome assembly GCA_932526535.1 of Caradrina clavipalpis. Lineage (NCBI taxonomy): Eukaryota > Metazoa > Arthropoda > Insecta > Lepidoptera > Noctuidae > Caradrina > Caradrina clavipalpis. Next base: position 13,786,807 of record OW052104.1, on the reverse strand, counting down.
CACTACATCTCTGGCGCCCCCATGCCGTGTTACCGCATCGTTAAGATACCGTACATTAGAACACGGGGTTAAGATAGTGTTAACTGTATGATAAGCTGGTTTAACGTTAATTTGATGGGTTACTGTAGTACTCACCTACAATGCTGTCTGTAATCTATTAAGATTACTTGTTGTGTGGTCCTGAGCGCCTAGTACGAGCGCGGTGTAGACGTAAATTGAATTGGTGTTTATAAATTAAAAATAGGTGGTACCTGTTTCGCTTATCGTATGTACTAGCTGTTGCTCGCGACTTTGTTCGTGTTGTGGTTATAAAACATCAAATACCTAAATAGTACCTACCACGACTTCGTCCGCCTTTGTTATATTCATCATCATATCAGGCAGGACGTCCACTGCTGGACATCCTGGCCTCCCCCATAGATTTCCAAAAAGACCGGGTGGAAGCGGCCTGCATCCAGCGGCCGCGGCATTTGTTATATCATCCCACGGGAACCGTACATTTTTCCGGAATAAAAAGTATACTATGACTTATTCCACACTACAATCTATCTCAGTACCAAATTTCATTCACATTCGTTGAGTCATTTAATTGTAAAAGAGTAACAAACCTCCATTCATCAACTAAGACAAGCTAAGAAAATTTAGAACGTCGAAGCCCCGGTCAGAAACTAGTAAACAACAAAAATTACTAGCTGATTTTATCAATGAATACCAACCTGTATTTTATGTGCACACCTCACAAATTAACTCCAATTTCCACTGCAAACAGATAAATGACAGCGACAACGCTAATTCCACGTTTTTCTACACGAATACCATCACGCTAGCGCCAACCAGGGCGTTCCCAATAACGTAACGTATCGGTTTTTCCTAGCGTGACATCACTAGATAAATAACGGTTTAGCTAACAACGTTTAAAAGTGTGTAATCATGTGAAAGTGCACCTCTATTTTATTACAATGTCGTGTTGATCGATATGTATCTTTAGTAACAAAGAAGGAATTAGAAAGAGTTGCTCTAATATGACGGTGTTGTCGATAAAACGTACATTGAACAGTAGACTGAAATCCCAGAGTTTACAGACTGTCTTTTACCAATATTTCAGCCATATTAAAATTATGTAGCATTTTAACACGGCTGAAATTTTAAGAATTAGGTGCAATTAAGAAGATATGCATACTTTATGGCAATAGGCTCGCCCCCTATTACATGGGACCTAAAAACATACCGTCGAACTGTGGGTGCACATTGTCATTGGTTATTTTGGCACATCTCTGCCTAACCCTTCAAGGAATACAGACGTGATGGTATGTATGCATACTTGCCAGATGAAAAATACGTCCTATAAAACATAAAAACCTGCTGTCATATTTAACCGTAAATTGGTACTTTTTGTTCCTTATACCTGAAAAAGGACCCAGTATTGGTGCTAGCAACTAACCTCTTAGCTATGAAGGAGTGAAAGGTACCAAAATGAAGAAGCATCAAATTATTCATTAATTTATACCATAATCTACCAATTATCCTTTAAATCTACAAAAGAAAGTAAACATATTTTTAGTTCTCTCCCAAATTATTTCAAACAACAAAAATAGTCGAGAAACGATGACAATTAAACAAGTTCAAATATCCCATTGAAGCGAAACATCTGCGTTCAACCCTGCCTACCCCACGGGTGGCGGGGTAAAAAATACCCCCAAAAAACATTCAGTGAGACAAATTAGGTTTCAAATTACTTATAATTGCTTGGGTTTATTCATCTGTTTGTCCTTTGTGGGACTGGGGTATAAATAAATATTTATATTTTTGTGAAATGAAGTAGAATGATCCTTTGAGTATTGAATAAAATATCTGCTTGATGCTTAAGCAGAATATTCCTCCCATTTTTAATATACCTAGTATATTTTTATATATTATTTTTATTTATACAGTATCACGGGTGCGTTTACAAACTTATAGTCAGATCCACAAACATATGGTTATTTGAGAACCTACCTTTTCTCTCTTGGCCTGCCAATACATACCTACTTACCACTTTTTGTAGTAGGTACTTAGGTAGGTACCCAAAATTCATTAAAGCACCGTCTCCAACACAAAATTCATTAAAGCACCGTCTCCAACATTCAGTGGTAGATAGTTCCATACTACTACATGTAGCACCAATAGTACAGTACTGATGACAAAAAAGTCAATCACATGCTTCCGTCCTGGTGTCGATTGTACGCTGCGCTCCGGTAGCATTTATTCGTTGCCTACAGGGTATGGATAGGAAAAAAAATACACTAGTTCACATTAATATATTTAATGGTGTATACCAAAGATTATGTGAAATAACTAGCCCTTGTAAGCAATTTCGTTTGTGTGGAATTTCTGACGGATCCAAAATATTTTGTTTGTAAATTATAGCCTAATATAGTATCCAGGGATAACGTAGCTTTTTATTAGTGAAAGAATTTTTAGAATAGGACTAGCAGTTTTGGAGTTAAGCGCGTTCGAACAAACAAACTCTTTAACTTTGAAACTGACACTAGTAAAATTCTGCAAAACTTGTAGTAGATGGCTTCTGGACAATATTTTTTATTTATTTATGTACTTACCTACTTTGAATATTTATCAATAAATTATCAAATACATAGCTAAGACCACTTCTATCCCATAATAACCTTGTAAACACCAAATATTGTTCCAACTAAAAATAAATCTCACCTGTTTTTACTAACGCTACACACAATAAGAAGGGTTTAGCGGTTACCAAAAGCCGAAATGATTTATAAAAGGCCTCATTTGAATCCGAATGGGTATTCGGCCTCAAAACCTTACCTTTGACAGATAAATAGGATATTTTTCACATGTAAAATAGGCGAAAGTTATCGGATATTGGATTGTTAAAAAGAGTCCGGGATTACCCACCGTTTGGGATTAAGGTACAGAAGGGGGGAGGGGAGGGTTGGTTCGGTTGGCTAAGGTTGATTAATGTTGGTTTGTGGGTATCTTGGATATTGGGCAGTTCAATTTAACGGATATATTTGTGATGTTTAGTTATTGATATTTCTTATAAAAGGTTTGGTGCTTCATCATCATCATCTTCCTGCCCTTATCCCATGTTACTTGGGGTCGGCGCAACACGTGATTTAATATTTGTAATCATGTTGGTTTGATTTTAAAAAGTAACTATGTTATTAAGCTACCTTTTAGATAATTATCGTAATAGTCTGATGGTTAGGGCATTAACAGTCATGAGGTTGTGGGTTCGTAACCGGGCAAGTACAGACAGCCGGGCCTGCGGACGGTGAGCAATGGGTAGCTCACCGTCCGTACGTTAATTAACGACAGGCCATGTCGACGGCGCGTTCGTATTCCACGCGCGCTTCAAAGAGATGTCAGCAAATCGGAGGGGCCACACAGGTCCGATGCCTGCCGGGGCTGCGGGTTGTTCGAAAGAGATACCGCGCCCCCGGAACGCAAAGAGCACATGAAGGAACATAGACGGGTTTTAGTCAGTAAAAGTCTGACACTCCCTCCCGCCCCGCCCAGGGCGGGGGAAGGAAGATATTTGATGAATTCACGTCTTAAAAAAAAAGGCCAAACGAGCGTAATTTTTTGAGTTATAAATCGAGTAATTTCGGTCGCGTAATTTCTGCTACATTCGGTTTCATACAAAACTCCTGTTTCGTTCACACGGCGACGCAAATTGAGTTGTCAGTTTCAACAGAAAGTGAATTAGGCGACCGAAATTACGCGACTCACAACTTAAAAAATTACGCTCGTCTGGCCTCACCCTAATACTAATACTTTAAAACTGATCAAATAATATCGATACTAACGATGAGTGGTTAATATTTGAACAGTGTGATGCAATGATGTTAGAAATGCATGTGTGTCGGGCGCACGTGCTCCGGTTGACCGCAGCATGTGCGCGAAGTATTGATGTGTGCAATGAGGGTTAGGATTTCAGTATATATGAGTAGATAGAGGTTATTTTCTAATGTACTTCTGGTAAATATTGGTGAAAGTACCTATACAAGCTGTTGATTTGCATTCTCGTCTAATTCAAGGAGTTAACTATGCTCGTGATTCTTAACACGAATCAATAATATATATATTTTTTTAATTTATATTTTTTGACGTGATTTTCCAATTCGAACTAGCCATCTCGCCAGAGGGTTTAGGCGCTATGCACGCATCGATATAGCCGCGCGACAACTCTGCCTACCGCATACGCAACTGGGCGATGCTGATTTTTGCAAGAGGAGTATTCTGAAATAGGTACTGTTTTTTGATAGTTGCAACTAAAAGCAAGCATTTATTAAGTATTGGCCAGGTATCGTAATTATATTTGATTACTTCTTTTTTTCTATGACAAGCTCCTAAAATTTGACGAGGATGCAAATCAACAGCTTGTATATTAGCGATGAGAACAAGATCACAAAAAATGCCGGACAGTTAAGCAAATAAGCTGAATTGTTACCAATTATACATTTACATATATTCTGTTCGCGACTTCGTCCACGTCAAATTTTATGTATTATCCCACGGGAACCGTACATTTTTTCGGAATTACCCGCCGGCCACAGCCAAGCGCTTCATGCGACAAGATGCGCGACAAGCTTCGAGATGCAAAAACAAATGGTAGACAACGTATGAAGTAAATTCAAATTCAAATTCAAAGCATTTATTTCAATTAGACCATTTACAGGCACTTTTGAATGTCAAGAAGTTACAGTTTAAAGTTGAAGCTAGTTGCTCGTTCCAAAGCGTAGATCTCTATGGAGAAGAACGAGCAAGAAACTCCATGGACACTCCTTTTCTTCAATTTGGTTTTACAAAATCTTGGTTACAATATTCATGTTGCTTCTATATGTGAAAACAATGAAGGTGAATATTAAACAATTAAATAATACTAATAAAGATGTAGGCCATGGCAGATAAGAGTTGACCAGTCCCAACTGACAGCGCCCGTTCACGAACATGACGCGTGCCTCAGCACCGTTCAGCTCAACCATCTTGGAGGGAACTGAACGATCCAATGCACGCGCCACCGTCAGCGAGACATTTAAGTGAGCATGACAAAGCTCTCAACCGCCTTGCCCTTAATGTCCAACACATAGTAACTTAAGAGAAAAAATATAGTAAGTGCTCCATGGTATTCACATTTACAAAATCGAAATAAATGATGTTAAGTTATATAAAACAAAGTTTTTCAGTGAACCTATTTGACAGATGACCTGTGGTATGTTAAAAAAGAAACAATAATAATAACGTAAACGTTATTTACGTCAATAAAAAAGGTGCTAAGAAACAACATTCCCTTTAAAAAGAAATATATATATTTCATTATGTTTATTAATTAATTTGGAAGCCCGAGTGGCTGTGGAGCAGGACCAGCATTAAGCCAAGCATTTTTATCATTTATGTAATCTTCTAGTTTATAATATGCTTGACTACATAGTGTGCGTTTTATGCATGTTTTAAACTTTCTCTCGTTTAGTTCGAGAATAACGCGCGGTATTTTATTATAAAATTTTACACAGTACCCCATAAAAGAAGTGTGTACTTTTGATAATCTGAAACTTGGTTGATCAAGTTTGTTCCTATTTCTGGTATTAAAATTATGCCTATCACCAACTTTTTTAAAAAGATGAAGGTTTTTCCGAACATGCATAATATTTTCATATATATATTGACAAGGTACCGTCATGATATTAATTTGTTTAAACAATTCCCTTAGGGATTCGCGTCTGCCAAGATTATAGATGGCTCTGACAGCCCTCTTTTGCAGAATAAAAATGGAGTCTATATCTGCAGCCCGCCCCCAAAGCAAAATACCGTAAGACATGATGCTATGAAAGTAGCTAAAATAGACCAGCCTTGCGGTATCCACGTCCGTTAATTGTCGGATTTTTCTGACAGCGTAAGCGGCTGAACTTAACCGCCCTGCAAGAGATATTAAATGAGGACCCCACTGCAGTTTTGAGTCAAGCGTAACCCCCAGGAAAACTGTCTTGTCGACGAATTCTAGTATTTCCTTATTCAATATAACATTACATGCACTACTTCTAACGTTCGGTAAAGCAAATCGTATGCATTTAGTTTTCTTCTCATTTAAAACCAAATTATTTTTCGTAAACCAATTAAGAACCTCAAGCATAGCGTTATTTACGTCGTCAAGGTGCTGTGCCCGTCTATTCACTTTAAAAATCAGTGAAGTATCATCGGCAAATAACACCATTTGAGGTTGGTTTTCCAGTAAATGAGGTAAATCATTTATATATACTAAAAATAGAAACGGACCTAATATTGAACCCTGCGGAACCCCCATCTTTACTTTTAAACCTGAAGAATTTACCCCGTTTATTTGAACTTGCTGCAGTCTGTCATTCAAATACGAATTTACTAAGCTAAGCGCTAGTTGACCGAGTCCGTAATGCTGAAGTTTCAGGAGGAGTGTCTCGTGATTTACGCAATCAAATGCTTTTGAGAGGTCGCAAAAAATGCCAATGGCATCTTGTGAGTCCTCCCAAGCATTGAAGATGTGTTTAATTAAAGTGACACCGGCGTCAGTAGTGCAGCGCCCTCTGGTGAAACCATACTGTTGATCGTGTAGGATGTTGTTACAGTTAAAATGATTGAGCATTTGATTTAGCATCACTTTTTCAAACACCTTGCTGAAAACCGGCAAAACAGAAACAGGTCTGTAATTGTTAGAGTCTTTGCTATCCCCAGATTTAAATAATGGTATAACCTTGCTGTATTTCATTAACGTCGGAAAAGCTCCTTGGTCTATACACAAGTTAAATATTATAGCTAAATAGGGTGCTACTGTTTCAATAATCGATTTACAAACATTAGTAGACACAGTATGCCACAGCTACCGGCGACACTACATGCGACGCTACACGGGGCGCTTCACGAAGCGCGACAAGTAGCGCGACATGTAGCGGCTACAAAATACGCGCTGTGCGAGTGAGACAAATGTACTAGCGAGTATCGACGCGCTGCTTCATCAGTGGACGCATTCAGGCTTCACGCGACAGAAACAAATAATTTTGTTTTTGACGCGCGTTGCGCTTATAAAAATGATGAATACTGAACAATTTATGAGTGAAGTACTGAGTAGACCAGCAATATGGATGTCAAAACATCCACATCATAAATATAGGCATATTATAAAAAAAAAAATATGGGAAGAAATTAGAAAGGAGAAGAATTTATAAACCAATAACGCATAGAAACCTAGTACGACTGCAAAAAGTGAGGCAACTAAAACTTTAACCTCTCTGGGCGAACCGTCAGTCTTCAAGGTCACGTTCCTTCGAACACAGCTCGCGAGCATTTATCTATACATTTAAAATATGTTTTAATTGAAATCGATCGATCATCAAACAAACAAATTAATATTCTAACTTATCTCAATACAGTGTTTCTATTTATGAAATAAATACCTACCCACATTGCTTTCAATTTTGTTCAAAATGTTATATCATCGTACTCAATAGCGTAAACAGTACCCAGGTACATAAAAAAAATGTGTACCTACTACTTACGCTATTGAATACGATATAACATTTTACCAGTTTCGAGAAACGAATTTGGCATTTTTTTTTTTTTTTTTTTTGTTAGCCATTACTGTCCCACTCCTGGGCAAAGGCCTCCCTCCACTTCTTCCATTCTTCTCTTTTCAGCGCCTCGTCTCTCCAGTTTTGAAGAAATTTATCGAGTTCGTCCCGCCATCTCCTTCGTGGCCTGCCGCGACCTCGACTCACTGTCTCGGGGCACCAGCTTTGAGTTATTCTGGCCCACAGTTTGTCCGGCATGCGGCAGACATGTCCTGCCCAGTCCCATTTGAGTTGGGCAACCTTTTGACCTACGTCAGCCACCCCTGTTTTGGAGCGCAGTATACTGTTACGAACTCGATCAGTTAATTTAACACCCAGTATACTGCGCTCCATTGCTCGCTGGCAAACCTTGATTTTGGACTTCTGAGAATTAGTCAAAGACCAAGTTTGTGCGCCATAGGTTAAGACGGGGAGAATACACATGTCCATGAGCTTGCGTTTGAGCGCCATGGGCAACTCGCCTTTAAATAGATCTTTCATGGACCAGTAGCTCTTCCAGGCGTTATCTGTTCGTCTAGCGATTTCTTTGTCTTGTCTCGCCTGGAAAGAGACTACTTGGCCCAAGTAAATGTAATCCTGGACATGTTGTATTGTCTCCCCGTCTACCTTGACGTTTTTGGGTGTTACGTTGGACATAACTTTGGTCTTTGACATATTCATCTTCAGTCCAACCTCAAGGCTTGCATGGCTAAGGTCTTGTAGCATGCGTTCGAGCTCGGTGGCTGAAGAAGAAAAGAGAACAATGTCATCAGCGAAACGGAGATTGGTCAGTCTCGTCTCGCCAAGTACAATGCCTCTTTCCCTCCAATCGGTTGCCAACTTTCTGAAGATTTCTTCAAGGGTACTGGTGAACAGTTTAGGAGATAGCGGGTCGCCCTGTTTGACTCCTTTCTCTATTTTAAATTTTGGACCTGTTGTTTCTAATTTAATGGCAGCTGTACTATTTTTATAAATTATGCGTAACAGATCAATGTACGTGGGATGGATGTTTTGATTGCGTAAAGCGTCAAAAATAGCCGTGTGTGAAATGCTGTCAAAGGCTTTGGAGTAGTCGACGAAAGCTAGGTGTAGGGGGATTTTATATTCTTGGTGTTTTTCAATTAGTTGATTAACGGCATGTAGGTGATCTGTCGTAGATAGGCCGGGACGGAAGCCTGCTTGTTCAGGAGGTTGGTGTTTGTCTAATTCACCGGAGATACGATTTTCTATTATTTTAATAAATATTTTATAAATGTGTGATATTAAGCTAATCGGTCTGTAATTATTTATATCGGATTTGTCGCCTTTTTTGTGAAGCAGTATAATATTGGAATGACAAAAATCTTTAGGAAAGTGGCCGGAATTTAAAATATTATTGAAAAGTTTAGTAATGTAATGAAGTAGGATAGGTTCGCCAATTTTCAATGCTTCTGTGCTTAATAAAATTAATAAAAGAGAGGTTAGATTTGAGTAAAGGAAATAGAGATTTGCAATACAGACTTAAAGATAAGGAGGTTAAACGTAGTATTAGAAAAGATATAAGAAACTATAACAATCAACTAGTTCAAAATGCATTAGAAAATAACTGTTCTCTAAAAATTGCAAAACAAGGCATATCAAATAACAAATCGTGGATCACATATTTAAAAGACAGCAATGGATGCAAACAAGCTAATAGATCTAAAGTTTTAAATATATGTACAACATTTTATAAGTCCCTCTACTCTGAAAACACCCCTCAATCCCAATCGCAAACAACACCCGATTATCACTGCCCTGAAAGTATACCACCCATAACCGGATACGAAGTTCATGTAGCCCTCAATAAAATGAAGAACAATAGATCATGTGGCGAATTTGGCATTAGGTAGGTATTATAACAACTTATCACAAAATCATTTTAATAGGGCTTTTAATAATTTTAATAGTTTAGCCGTTCTCTAAATACGTCCACCTTTGACGCCGTCGCTGTCGCAACTACTCGAGCTGTGGCATACCACTGCAAATCGTGTCGCTGTCGCAACTCCTGTCGCAAAGCGTGAAGCGTCGCCAGAGACTGTGGCCAGTCCCTTAAAGATTCCTATGTGTTATTCCACAATGCAATTTATCGCTGTACCAAATTTCATCTAGATCCGTCCAGCAGACCCATTGCAAGATAAAGGCCTCACAAATTTTGATCTTTTCATCTCGTTCTATAATTGGCACCAACCATATGTCTCTTCACCACCAGTAAAGAATACATAAAAAAAGTGTTATTGGGTTTTTCTATGAAATTTTGAGTAGTAACTCGGAGTTTGGGTTTGTGCCCGGTTAATGGCAATAGGCTCGCCCCCTATTACATGGGACCTAAATATACCGGCGAACTGTGGGTGTACACTGGTACACCTCTGCCTAACCCTTCGGGGAATACAGGCGTGATGGATGGTAAAATCATGAGTACTTTCACCCTCTTAAACATGGCGTACTATGGAAATCATCCTGTACACTTATGGTAAACCATTGACCCAGTATTTGTATCCCATGTAGATAAGATAATAATTAATCCATATTCTCCCTTTGAACTGTTTAGAGGCCTTTCATTCGGTTTCAAGGACCCTCGGCCCTTCAAGATGGTGGACACACGGAGTGTGAGTCAATATGTTTGGGTTTAGAGTTATAAGATGTAGGGTTGAATTGTTTATTCATATATTTGACATAACCACGGCAATATTATCATTACCGTGACATAACATAACACAACATACCATCACGCCTTTATTTCCCGACTCACCGATTAACTGCCTCGTTGGCCTAGTGGTTCTAAGCGCGACTGCTATGCCAGAGGTCCTGGGTTCGATTCCCAGATTGAGGAAAGTGTTATTGGGTTTTTCTATGAAATTCTTAGTAGCAGCTCGGAGTTAGGATTTGTACCCGGTTAATAGCAATAGGCTCGCCCCCCAATAACATGGTACCTACCTAAAACATACCGGCGCAGCGGACTAAGTGTACATTGGTACACCTCTGCCTAACCCTTCCGCAGGTGTAATCATATGATATATGATAATAGTAACAAATTTTTATTCATCCCAAATATAATGAAATAATCTACTTAACTTCCCTGCATTCCCATCAAACATCAAAATCCTTAAATAAATTAATATTGTTTAGATCACAGTCTAACATGTGTGCCCATACAAAGCCGGCCTTATTCGAGGACGAGCCGTCTGGAGATATATTAATATCTCAGGATCGTTCTGTAATGTAATACCGTGTGTCATTTATTTTGAGGGATGGATGACGGCCATTTTAATTAGAATGGAAAGTGTTATTAGTTTCGTTGTCATAATACCAAATAAAGGGTTTAAAAAAACCGACAGGCCAATTGAACTGTTGATTCTGGTTTACAGGAGTTGCAGTGGTTTGGGAACAGTGTGGCGGGCTTGTCCCATTAAAAAAAAAAGGCCAATTGAAGGCCAACAAGCTCAATGTTTTTAAAGCGCTAGAATTAAGGACCAGTATTTGTTAACAAATAGTAAAGTAAAAAGTAAAAAAGTTTTTATTTGGAATATAAACACATGACTTAATTACTAAGAAAAACGAAGATAGCTACAAAAGTTAGTAACTGTGTCGCAGCTATCATCGCCCAAACTACACAAGAAAAACAATTGTTCCAGACTTGGGCTATTTTAACAGTAAAAACTAGAAAAATGAAAAAATGAAAAATGAAAATGAATGAATATTAGAGAAGAGCTGATGTGTGGGGTGTGTGTGTGGGTGGGGGTGAGTGTAGGTGTGTGACAGTGGTTTAGCTAGTTACGTTTCCACAATTTTTTCAGTATCCTCATTGACAGCGATTTCAGCCACTCAGTCAACGTCCCTCTCAAGAGACTACGGGGTAAGTGATAAATATTTAAGCTAAAATGCTTTCGTAATTTCGCTATTATTAAAGTAATTTTTTCAAACATCATCAACATCATTTTTGTAAACATTTCTTACATTCAAAATTGTCACCAGGATTTTTACAAACGACCAGCCACGTATTCAAAGGAATTACGACTCGTAAGATAAACTATCCGTTTATAGGAATCGAGCATTAGCGATGTCTTTTTACATACTCCCGGTATAATTCAATATTGTATTTAGTGTATCAATTTTCACTTAAAGTACCCAAATCGCTAAACATTTTTGTTTATTTTTAGATATTAAACGTTTTTATGCCCTGATAACGTTAAAAGTTTACCAGAAATAACATTAATGTAACCATCAATATACCATCACGCCTGTATTCCCCGAAGGGCTAGGCAGAGGTGTACCCATGTACACCCACAGTTCGCCGGTATATTTAGGTCCCATGTAATGGGGGGCGAGCCTATTGCCATTAACCGGGCACAAATCCAAACTCCGAGCTGCTACTGAGAATTTCATAGAAAAACCCAATAACACTTTTTGCTCGACCTGGGAATCGAACCCGGGACCCCTTTCACAGCAGTCACACTTGCGATCACGAGACCAACGGGGCAGCAACATTAATGTACTGGTGGCAAACCTTGTATCATTCCAAAGTAGTATTACTAGGTCTAAGTTATTACTAGATAACATACTTCATGAAATAATACATATCCTACCTTGAACTCCTAAAGCGTTTTGCAAACAACTCAAAATCCAAAATTTAAACCAGCAATCCTGCTATAGTTCTAAACGGCTAGCGCAACATGCAATTGATATTATTTATTTACACGCTCAAACTGATTGGTGCCTACACAGTCTGGTATGAACTTAGGCAGTGCGAGACGTTGGCACTGAGTTGTAGACTAAGCTTTATGTATGGGGATGGAGGCACAGTTATGGCGGAAAATACTGCTGGATAGTAAATATCGTAAATATAAAAAACAGTAGTTCCTCAGTAGTAATAGTAGTGTAGTTTCTCAGTAGCAGCTCGGAGTTTGGATTTGTGCCCGGTTAATGGCAATAGGCTCGCCCCCTATTACATGGGACCTAAATATACCGGCGAACTATGGGTGGATATTGGTACACCTCTGCCTAACCCTTCGGGGAATACAGCCGTGATGGTATAAAAAAATATTCTAAATTTCATTCTTTTCTGTCTTACATGTCTATGACATGGCGTGATGGCCTCTGTTGTCAGAATTTTCAGCTCTATTTCTGTAAAATTTCGGTTGAATGACAATTATTTTTTAACTTGATTGTAATATTTTACTGATTTGTTGTTATAGCGGTCATAGTAATACACGGTTTGTGACTACATATACTACTATTTACAGCCCTGAGTCAGACGATCGGACCGACAGACGGTGGGTTACATCTATACTAATATTATAAAGCTAAAGAGTTTGTTTGTTTGAACGCGCTAATCTCAGGGACTACTGGTTGGAATTGGAAAATTCTTTTAGTGTTGGATAGTCCGTTTCTTGAGGAAGGCTATAGGCTATGTAACATCACGCTACGACCAACAGGTGCTGAGCAGCGAGGGTGAAACCGCGGGGAACAGCTATAATAATATAATTAACTAGCGAACTACCTGCGATTTCGTCCGCGTGGCTTATTTCACCCGCGTTAAGATACGTCTTTGGTTACTGCTCCGCTCCCATGAGCCGTAGCGTGATGTTATATAGCTTATGACACTCACAAATAACGTGTTTTTCTCCGAGTAAATATAATAATTTTCAAAATCAGTTTAGGAGATCCAGAGATTACATCCTACCAACACACCAACTCACAAACTTTACCTTTTTATAATATTAAGTATAGATGTTCTTCTTAATAATTCTCGTTTGTCACCCTTTAGGTACGGAATCCTAAAAACAAATTAAGAATCCCATCTGGAAACACACAGCCACATCTTAAACCGATATCGATTCCATTCAAATCCTCACGCCCATAATCACGCAGCTATTATGCCATTTGGCTAGCAACCATGTTCTCATTTGGCATCACATCGGATGCACGTGTTTATGTGCCGGTTCGATGCCCATTTCCGGACATTTATTTAGTAGATCGGGATGAGGTTGGCCTAATATCGGTTTTGGATGGATTTTTGATGGATCCTGTTGTGTAAGTTATGATTTATGAGGAGTTTTTAACTGTGTGGTGTAAGTTGTTGGGTTAATTTTGTGGTGAGAATGTTACGTTATAAATAAGACCACCTCGTTGATTCTTTATTGAAAATCAAATCGAGATTTTTGCAGTCGATCTAACCGTAACCAAAAGGATGATGATTGAGAGCTGACACCGTCAATAAATTAAGGTTGTTTTTTGTTCTGTCTGGTTCTCTCTCTCCCTCTTTTTTTTTTTTAAATAGCTTCCGTATAAACATACGATGAATCCAGCCATCATAAACATCCACGCACCATCCTCCTCATCTAATTTATAAATAACTAGCAATTCCCCGTGGTTTTACCCACGTTAAATCGCGTTTGTGGTTACTGCTTTACTCTCCTGTATCGTAGCGTGATGTTACATTGCCTATAATCTTTCACGACAAACTTGATTTTATTTCAAATCGGACCAGTCGTTGCTGAGATTAACGGGTTCAAACAAACTCTTTAGCTTTATAATATTATTATAATAAAGAATAATAATACCACCCTTTTATTGTCCCACTGCAGAGCAAAGGGCTATTCCCCACAGAGATGACACGAGCATTGATCACCACGCTTAAACCCGTAACCTCATGCATTATGGTGGGTCCACACGATACAGACTTTTGTCTGTACAGACATCTGCACAGACTATAAATTGTGAGTAAAAATTTTTACTTAGAGGTGTTTACCAAATGTCTGTGCAGACTTTTCATAAGTTCTTTTTTTTTTTTTTTTAATTTCAATTAGACCATTTACAGGCACTTTTAAATGTCAAGAAGTTACAGTTTAAAATTGAAGCTAGTTGCTCGTTCCAAAACGTAGGTCTCTATGGAGAAGAACGAGCAAGAAACTCCATGGACACTCTTTTCTTTCAATTTGGTTTTTACAAAATCTTGGTTACAATATTCTTGTTGCTTCTACATGTGATAACAATGAAAGTGAATAAAAAGAAAATTACAAAATTATAATAAAGATGTAAGCCATGGCAGTTAAGAGATGACCAATCCCAACTGACAGCACCCGTCCACGAATATGACGCGTGCATCAGCACCGTTTAGCTCAACCATCTTGAAGGGAACCGAACGATCCAACCCACACGCCACCGTCAGCGAGACATTAAAGTGAGCATGACAAAGCTCTCAACTGCCATACTCAGTGTCCAACACATAGTAACTTAACAAATATAGTTCAGACTTCGATTTTAATGAATAAATTAAGTAATTCAATAATCATGAGTTTTGCTCCGACTATCGTACAGACATGTACGCAGACTTCCGACTTTTCTGATACACCGACATTTGTCTGTACTGATTTGTTGTACAAACAAAAATATAGAATTCTGTGTTAAGTCTGTGTCGCGTGGACGCACCATTAGACGCAGGCGCCTTAACCACTGGCCCAACAAACAAAAATTGCTCTTGTTGTGACTTATATTCCCAAAAATAATATTCTTATAGGAGCCGCATTATCGCTAATAAGTGTGCGTTTGGGCACAAATTATAAAGGCAATAACCTTATTCCCCCCTAATAGTTGCTTTATTGATCACTTTTTTTCCTTATACGTTACATATTATGACAAGGAACAAGGAAGTTAAATTTATAATGGCAAGAAAAAAGCTCCTAAAAATCCAACACACTTGAAAGGAACATATAGAAAGCGTTAATAAGGGCGATCACCCTTATACGTATTTTATTATGGTCCGATACAAAGGAGTTAAACTCATTGCGGCAAATCAAAGGCTCTTAAAAATCCGTAGGCCCCTTATAGCCGTCTGTTTAAGATTATGCAATAAGTTTCTTTCTTAGTGATTATTACATTTTTGCAACAGTTGGGCGAAATGAAGAGAAACGTCAACCATTTTACTTATGTACTTTTCACTTGATTTATGTGCTCGTTTATAGTGAAAAGTGTATGGGAATTCAAATGCATGATAAAATGTGGCATGCTAGGTCTTGTAGTATCAACCCGCCCTTGAATTGAAAATGTTTTTGTGCTAAAAACGTTATAAATTATTTAGTTATGTTTCTAATAGTGCTATTATGAGGGCAAAACGATTCGCACATCGTCTACAAGGAGTCTATGAGGCTGAAGACTTTATAATGGCCACATTTGTTGCTTATGCTATCGCCATTTTACATACAGTCAGGGTTCCTTTCTCACGAGTAAAATCCTGAACCTAGCTTGTTTTTTTCCCAAATGTATAAAATGTATGTTTCACTATGAGTGGGTTGGCTGGTAGAGGTCTCTTTAAAGGGATAAGCTTACTTTGTGTACCAATTTTAAGTTTGAAATATAATTATAATTGTAAGTTCAAAATAAAGAATATAATTACATATATAATATGTTCATCCGCAGATATTGCAATGATAGTATACATATACGTATTAGCAGATGTTGGCAAATTATATGTCAATATTATGTTGACATTTATTATTTCCTCAATGGTTTCCTTTTCATTCTCATTTTCTATAAAATAATCCTCTGCGGAACCACTGGCTGATTCGTTGGTTTCTGCTTGGTCATTTTGTAGCATCATAGGAGTAGAGGTGGTGGGTGTAATTCACTGTCACTATCACTGTATAAGGGAATACAGATTGCTTTCATCCTTGTAAAGATTATATACAATGTTAGAATTCGTTTGATGGATAGACGTCTTATCAAATGCTTCTATAAGTTAAAAAGCAACATAGTTACCTTGTACATTACTTTTATAAGAATAATTGGCCATATTAAAAGCCTTTATATGAATTAGAATATTATATGGCTATAAAGCAATGTAACTAGCCTCTACAAGAACAACATATTTCGAACCCTTATTGTAGCCGTATTAATTGAATTTATTTACGTTTACCCAGCCAAATTATAAGAATACAGGTAATATAGCCAAATCTTCTAATAATGTGCCACTATAAGGAACATTAACATAATAAATGCTCTTTTATAACAAGTACAAGAGTTTAGACCATATAGACTTAATTTTATAAGCTTTATTTGTTTGTTGGGGGGCCATCACGACATCCCATATAATATTAGTATAGATAATTAAACCGGCCACCATTAACATATCTTCCATGACCATCCACAGGGCCCTCCCCATCTAATGTACATATAAATAATTAAAATTGTAAATGATCCCACTTCATCATCCCAATCATATCTTCTCGCTATAATGTAACGAGGGGTGCTACCCAATTAAGAGGAAGTCAACCGTTGCCAAAGATAATGCGGCCTGAAATTGAGGGGATACAAAAACGCGTGCCAACCCTGGGCGCCATATGTTGCTAATAATGACGTGACATGCAGGCATTGGAGTGTTATTAGTGATTCTGGATTGTAATGGAGTTGAAATGGTGGATGACGGATTTAGAAAGACACAATGACATGATATAAGTAGTAAGTTACATGTTTTTGCGATGGTTGTAATTTTTTTTGTTCTATAGGTATAAGTATACCTCGTCGTTACGGATAGTCAGAAGCCAAGAAATCTGACAACCAATCTAACCAAGAGATATCGTGTTGCCCAGTTACTGGGCTGTGGGGTCAGATAGGCAGTCGCTCCATGTAAAACACTTATTCAGCTGCATCCGGTTAGACTGGAAGCCGAACCCAACACAGTTGGGAAAAGGCTAAGCAGATGATGATGATTAGGTATAAGTATACCTCATACCTGATAATTTTCTGGTCACATAATCAAGGACAAAGTAAAAACAATTTTAATTTTTACTAAAACCAGTTCAAAGTGTTATATCGAAACTTTAAATACATCCACGACCACAATGTTAGCAGAAAAGGTGATTTTTCAAGCCTAAAATAAAGGGTCATATTTCAGCAATAATTTGTGTCCAATGTAAGTAATATTGGTTAACAAGTTTGATATGCATAGTTTTGTTTTTTGTTTGAATTCGCTTATCTTCGGATCCCCTGGTTCGATTCTTAAAATTCTTTTGCTGATAGAAAGCTACATTTTTAATTAAAGATCCGTAAGAAAATTCACGCTGACGAAATGCCGGCAAAGCTAATATGTATCTTATGAATATTATTAAAATAAAAGATCACTTACTGACTCAACACGAATCCCAAAAACTTCTTGACCTATAAAGCTGACAATTTGCAAGCATATTAGTAGATGTCAGGTAGTCGCATGCAAAAGTTAGTTTAATAAAGGATCCAGATTTCCTCACGACCTTTTCCTTCACCAACTTCAGTGACGTCCAAGATAAACTTGAGACAAATGCCTCATTTCCATACTACAAATGAGACATTCTCGTCTCCATTTGTGTCGCAGTCTAAAGATAGCTTAAAGTCAATTCTAAGTTAAGCCGCGTTGGTAACTTAAGTTGCAAACTTGTTGGTTTGTTCTACGTGTGTGTTAAGTTCTACATAGTATCAATTTGTAAACTTAAGCGGGTTTAGATGGGTGTTGAAATGGCTTCGCTGTACTGGTGTTTGCGTTGGAAGAATTTCTTTGTAGGTTATTTAAATTTAGCATAGTAGACGAGGCCTGCTAGAACCAATGCCTGCTAGGGTTGCAGAAGTTGTTTGAAAGAGTCACTGCAACCCTGAAAAGCAAAG
Source organism: Caradrina clavipalpis (assembly GCA_932526535.1). Taxonomy (NCBI): domain Eukaryota; kingdom Metazoa; phylum Arthropoda; class Insecta; order Lepidoptera; family Noctuidae; genus Caradrina; species Caradrina clavipalpis. Next base: position 13,768,559 of record OW052104.1, on the reverse strand, counting down.
AACATTAAGAGGAGCATGGACGGATTTAAGTCAGTAAAAGCCACGTGACGATAACCCATCCTTAAAAAAAAGGATACATCAATTAATAGCAACTATTTTTTTTTTATCCTATTACATGTAGGGTTACCATATCTCAGGATTTGTCCTGAGATTTCAGGATTTTTGGACTCTTCTCAGGATTGCGGCCGGATTTTGCAAATCTCATGAAATCTCAGGATTTTTGATTTTTTAATAAAATACAGCTTACATTTTAAAGATCTCTTTGATAAAAAATTAAACAAACTAAAAATAATCTTCCTTTGGTAATAATTGCACAATTAAAATCAGTACTTATTTATCCAAGTAGGTACTTAATCAGTTTTATCATACTTAATATGTGATGATTGATGATACATTTTTAAGTAAGATCCACAATGTATAAAAACGATAGTATTACGACTTAATTAAATTGTTAAGTAAATTCGAGAGAAAATTTTGATAGTGTAAAGGATCTCAGGATTTTTCAATGAAAATCAGGCCTTTTCTCCGGACTTTTGATTTTTTCATCTGGTAACCCTAATTACATGGGACCTAAATATACCGGCGAACTGTGGGTGTACCTAAATTGGTGCACCTCTGCCTAACCCTTCGGGGAATACAGGCGTGACGGTATATTTTTTTTTTTTTATATATTTTTTTTTTAAACACGTTGCCCCAGCCACTGCTGGATATAGGCATATCATCATCATCATATCAGTCGCAGGACGTCCACTGCTGGACTTAGGCCTCCCCCACAAATTTCCAAAAGGACGGGTTGGAAGCGACCTGTCTCCACCGTCTTCCTGCGGTCTTCATCAGGTCGATGTCCATCTTGTGGGTGGACGTACTACTGTGAATCACCACATACAAACAAAAAAAAACAAAATCATATAAACATTACCTCTTTATAATAACCAAATAGAATTGATTTGTGTGTGAGTTGAATTCAAAAAAAACAAAACAGCGGCATCGATCCCTGTCGCCCCCAAACTGAACATTGAACCATGAAGATAAATAAAAACAATGTTATCCGTCCCCTATACAGTTAATAATGCCGTGACAGACAGACATTTGATGTTGTTATTAGCTATCCCATATTGAAATGCGTACTCCATCTTTGAGGGTAATTGTAACAATCGCTTGAGTTTATTTTGTGACTAGCTTTTCCCCGCAACTTTATTTGCGGAAAGAATCTCTAAGATGTATATATACAAGATTTTAATATGCTACCATTGCACGCACCATTAGTAAAATAACAAACCCGGAAGATACAACTACAGGCCATAATATAAAATATGCCGACGCACTATGCCAACTACGGGATATTCTGTTCTATGAAAGAGTTGTATTCTAACATACTGTCAAACATAAATAACATTACAGAATTACAAACATCCATCCATCCTCACAAAGTTTCCTATTTGCAATATTAGTATTCTTCTGAAATAGGACGAGGATGCAAAAATGCACCTTGCACATAACCTATTCGACGGCTAGAACAAAGAGCAATATACTTACTACTTAAAATTACAATGTTAAACGAACTATCTTCCTGACCCCACATGAGAATATTGTCTCATAACCCGGGGTAATACAATCTAAGATAAGGCTGTGCGCAGACTGTCTCAAGTGTGACAAACTATCGTTCTACGAAAACCAAGATGGCGGGTACACACCAAACAAATTGTCCAAAGATGATATGGCTAGAAAAGAGGGTGGCCATTGAGATGGTGTTTAAGAACTGTCACGCAGAAAGGTCTGCGTGGTGGCCTCGGTAGCCTAGTAGTCCTAAGCGCGGCTGCTTGTTTTTTTAGTTGCAACTATCAAATAACAGTATTCCAGAATACTCCTCTCGCAAAATTCAGAATCGCCCAGTTGCGTATGCGGTAGGCAGAGTTGTAGCGCGGCTATATCAATGTGTACAATAGCGCCTAAACCCTCTGGCGAGTTGGCTACCTCGAATTTGAAAATAATGTAAAAAAAAAAGATTTCAAAAACAATGTATTTTATTATTGATTCGTGTTAAGAATCACGAGCATAGTTAAATCCTTGAATTTGACCAGGATGCAAAGCAACGCCTTGTATAAATCCGCCTTTGTACGGTGTATTTTTACATTTGTGCATAAAGTTTTAATAAATAAATTTATCGAGTAAACCCGAAATTCAAATGAAGTCATTCAAACACCCAAACACGGGTTAACAACCAAGTGTAACCCTGACATAACCGTAACACAGGCAAAACAGCACACTGTTTAATTTTGCCCACGAAGACTTTGCCCCACAACATATGGGTCATTTTCTCACAGCCAGACCATCGCCAGTCTGTCTAGGAATGCAGTCATTTCCGTCCAGGCATGTCTAACTTATAGCCTAGACTAGTTTCACCCACGGCGCCACCTATGGGAAATTGATGGCTGTTTATGGTAGCTCTAACTTGAAGTTGTGTGATGGTGTAATGTATGTTGGTAGGTGGATGTTATGTGGGTTATTGAGCTTCTATGTTTATAGTTGATGGATGGATTTTCTTGCCCATTCTTCTCCATGTTATATTTCTGTTATAGATTGAATTATTTTCTCTTGTATATGGCGTTCAGAAGAACCGTTTTATTTAAAATTAATTTATTAGTTTAGTTTATTAGTTTTAATAATTTTATGTACAACATTTACAGACTTAAAATAAGATACTAAGTAAATAAAATAGGCATCAAACATTTTCGCTAGATTTTTTTTTTAATTTTAATTGAAAGTCAAAAGTCAAAAAAAGTCAAAACATTGATTTCAATTGGACCATTTACAGGCACTTTTGAATTGTCGAGAAGTTACAGTTTAATATTGAAGCTAGTTGCTCGAAAGGTTTATTTAACTAATTTGACTTTTTGTAAGTAGTCATTATGATATGTTTTTTACTTCCACGTGGAGAAAACAGCGGAAAGCTAGTCTATACTATACTTATACTAATATTCTAAAGAGGTAAAAGGCGATGGCTAAATGACTGCCCCCGGGCCAGATACATTCTGGAATGTATATGAATCTTACATAACCTCATAATATTTAAAAAATCATTCATGAATTATGTAGTGTTTAATATTTTCCTAGCACTTTCGTGAACTATTAAACATAATAAAGTATCTAAAAAAAAAAGAAAAACTTTTCATCACAAACGTTCGCTTATAAATATACAACCTCATTTTCGTTTTTAGTTTTATTATTTTTCGAAAGTGTCAGTTGAAGAAAATTATATACTGTCAAACACACCTTTTTTCCTTTTTAGACAATATTATTTTACCATTATATTATTCCCAAAAAGTATCTGAAACTTTTTTACATGAAATACTAATATTTAGCCATTCAGCATTACATTGTGCTAGATACCATATTTATACATGGTACCTGGCACATGGGGCAGTGGTCTATACTTCCATTTAGCCATCTCCTTTGTTTGTAAGTTTGTATGTAGGGGGTAATCTCCGGAAGTAATGAACCGATTTTAAAAATTCTTTCACTGGTAGAAAGCTACATTATTCGTGAGTGCTATAGGCTATATAACATCACGCTACGACCAATTGGAGCGGAGCATCAATGAAAAATGTGGCAAAAACGGGGAAAAATTATTCTTTTTGAGGGCTTTTCTTGCGTGCGCTGTGTAAACGGTTAAAGTTACGCAAAAATAATGTATGAGAGAATTGTTCCTCTTAAAATATTCTAAAAAAAAGTCAGCGGTAGTACATGCCTAACTTTAAAGGTTGACTGAGTATAGCCATTTTTATAGCCAGAAAATTTGTTTTTAAATAATGCATTATTTGCGAAGGTGTTTTTATGAGCATAGTATTAATCCTTATTAACATAAATACCTTATTCATCACAAGTGTTTAATTTTGAACAAAATTGCCCTTTACATCATTTAATTTCAATAAATATCTTAGGAGATATCACAGTTTTCAAATAACTTCGCAGCAAAATAATGACTCTGCGTGACATTCCGTAGCCTGTACCTCAGAATAACAGATTATAGGGTACATAACATCGCGCTATGAGCCACGGGAACGGAAAAGTAACCAAAATCCTAACGTAACGCGGGTCAATTGGTTACATAGTTTCGAAGATAATATGCAATAAAAACAAAACCCTCCTTTTGGCAGTCAGAAAATAGATCATAGCACTGACAGCCAGTTTCTTCATCGAAAGTAACAGCCAAAGTAATAGCACAAAGTCAAAGTAACGGTTAAATTTATTTCTTCACAATTGTAGCTGTTGCTTTTACTGTTACTTTTACCCCTAACTGTTACTGCTCATAAAGCTGCTGTAAAAGCTAAAGTAATCGTCAATTTGTCATGTTTTCAATGCCGTACTGCTGTAGGTTAGACTTATTAAATTCCTGTTTGACCTGTTAGCTAATATTAATCACTGTGCATTTAAGTAATAACCTAGATTTTATTTATTACATTAATACAATATTAAAATGACATCTAGATCTTCGGCCAGTGACAGTTCAAGTTTATTAGACGATTAGTAATAGTTATTTGACGCATAAGCGAGATTTAATAATCACAAGGATTATTTTTTATGGGACGACGCCGATATTTTGTTTCGATACCAGAATGCCATAGAAACAGTCGCATGCCTCAGTTTATTGTTGAATGACAAACTGGCGCCAACCACTGTAGAGTAAGCACCTTACTTCAGTTCGTATTTCACCAGTAGGTAGGCACATACTTACCTATTACCTGCTATTACATGAAGAATCAGAATACTTTTTTAGGGTTCCGTACCCAAAGGGTAAAACGGAACCCGGATTTTTTTGCTCGTTTTTACTCGATATTAATAACGGCAACAGGTAGACGCTTGAAATATTCATAGAATATTTAGTTATATATTTTTCACTTTGAAAATAAATAATTTAATTAAAATAAAACAAATATTTAAGGGGAGCTCCCAAACTTGGTTTTTTTTTGTCGTTTTTATAGATAACTAGCTTTTACCCGCGACTTCGTCGCGTCAAAGTTGATATATTATCTCACGGGAACTGAACGTTTTTTCGGGATAAAAGCATCCTATGTGTTATCCCACACTACAATCTATCTTAGTGCCAAATTTCATCCAGATCTGTTTAGCCGTTTGAGCGTTAAGAAGAGAGAAACATACAAACTTTCGCTTTTATAATATTAGCGTGATGATGGTACAGAACCCTTCGTGCACGAGTACGATTCTCACTTGACCGGTTTTTTCATTAAGCATAGCAGTTTCACTATAACATCTGGTAGTTGTAACCACGTGACAGTAAAACAGTATTACTAAAAAAAATGTGGGGAGCTTTTTTTACACATGTAAAAAAAGCTCCCCACGTTTTTTTGGGGAATTTACGACTTTTGTGTGATGGCAACTCATTTGACTTTTACTTTAGCTGTAACTCGAATGAAGAAACACATTAGCCGTTATACCAGCAAAAGTCAAGTAAAAGTCAATACTTTTACTTGTTACTTTAGTTGTTGATGAAGAAACTGGCCGTGAGTACTTCTGCGGGTTGTTCGAAAGAGATACCGCGCCCCCGGAACGCAAAGGGCACATGAAGGAACATAGACGGGTTTTAGTCAGTAAAAGTCTGACACTCCCTCCCGCCCCGCCCAGGGCGGGGGAAGTTATTTGATGATTTCCCGTATATAAAAAAAAAAAAAAAAAAAAGCACTGAGTACTAACCAAACCACACTCATAACTTCATCACCGCCCAACGAAGTGGGCACGGGTCAGCTAGTAATAAATATAATAGTACTACTCAACAATCCACATCTTTCAAAGTAAACATACAAACAAATAAATGGGTATCGAACGAATTAATAGCTCTTAATAACCTTAATGAATATCGCAGCGGGGCGCAGTCGAACGGAATTAGTAATACATGACATCAACAGCCATGTTGGTAATTTATGATTTAACCGAATATAATATAGTGCCCTTATTGACGACACGGCTGCTGCGCTGCGTGTCGCGGGTTCGATTCCCGAACGGAAAAAATATTTGTATGGCCTACAGATAGTTGTTCCGGGCCTGGCTGTTTGTGTATGTGAGTTTATATGTTTGTAAACGCACCCACGACACAGGAAAAAATGCAAGTTTTGTTTTTATTTTAAAACGTTGCCCCATGCAACGTTTAAAAATAAAAACAATCAACAATCATCCATCCATCCATCCATCCATCCATAATAGTAGTAGTAAGGTGTTTCCAAATTAACCCATACTATCACGCCTGTTTTCCACCAACTGTTAGACAGAGGTGTACCTACTAATGTACACCCACAGTTCGCAGGTGTGTTTAGGTCTCATATAATAGAGGGTGTGCCTATTACCTTTAATCGGGCACAAATCCTAGTGCTACCAAGAATTTCATAGAAAAACCCAATAGCACTTTGCTCGACCAAGCAATCGAACCCAAGACTTCTCGCATAGCATTCGCGCTTAGGACCACTAGCCTAACGAGGCAGTCAATTAATAGTCCTACAGAAATTGAATTTTTCGGGACCACCGATGCACCTTTGGACAAAAAGAGCCGTCTCATTATTATGGATATAACTTACTATGAACGTGGCTAAACACAATATTATAACAGAATTCTTAATCGATTTAAAGAAGTATTTACATTTATACACAAAGCAGGATATTACAGTAAATCCAGTCAGAACAAAGATTAAACAGCTGTGCAAACTTAGAGGCGTTTTTATCGAGAAAGGACACCACGCCGTTGCTGTGAATTATAAAGAATACTAGCTCTCTCTACTGGCTCCCGTGAGTAGTAGCGTGATGATATAACTTATATTATTCCTCATAAATTTGGCTATCATGTGTAAAAAGATATCTTTGAATCCGACTGGCAGTTCCAAAGATTAGCGCCTTTAAACAAACAAACAAAAAATCTCTTTAGCTTACTTACCCCTCTTTCGTCCTCTCTTTCTTATATAATATACCATCACACCTGTATTCTCCGAAGGGTTAGGCAGAGGTGTACCAATGTACACCCACAGTTCGCCGGTATGCCGGTGTGTCCCATGTAATAGGGGGCGAGCCTATTGCCATTAAACGGGCACAAATCCAAACTGCGAGCTGCTACTGAGAATTTCATAGAAAAAAGCCAATAACACTTTTTGCTCGACCTGGGAATCGAACCCGGGACCCCTTGCACAGCAGTCGCACTTGCGACCACGAGACCAACGGGGCAGCCCTCTCTTTCTTTTTCTTTTTTAACCCCCGACGCAAAAAGAGGGGTGTTATAAGTTTGACGTGTCTGTCTGTCTGTCTGTCTGTCTGTCTGTGTGTCTGTGGCATCATAGCTGCCGAACGGATGAAGCGATTTCAATTTAGTTTTTTTTGTATTAAAGGTGACCTATGTACGAGTGTTCTTAGATATGTTTGATGAAAATCGGTTAAGCCGTTTAAAAGTTGTGGGGGTGAAAGTAGGGAAGAAAAACCGAATGTCGGTAAATATACTCGAGTGGGGTCTCAAACTTAACAAAATCGACATTATAATAATAGTACCTATAAAAAAAGTATAAAATAAAAAAATAAATTTAAAATTTAAAAAACCCCCAACACAAAAACATAAGTTCCTTTAAAAAGTAAAAAAATAACAAAAAAAATACGTCACGTTCGGGGACCGCTCGGGACGATCGTATCCTAAATGCAACATCGGTCCCCCAACGTGACGTATTTTTTTTGTTATTCTTTTACTTTTTAAAGGAACTTATGTTTTTGTGTTGGGGGTTTTTTTAACTTGATTTTTCTTTGCTTTTCTTTAGTTTGCTTTTTACTGCTTTTTTTAGCATTCGGCTTTTACTTTAGTATAGATTTAAAATGTACGAATGGATTTTCTGAATATGTTCCTTCTTATGTAAACCAAGCTACATTATGCTAACACATTCACGGCAGCGAGCCAAAGGGATGATCAGAATAACAAGACTCGGACATTCCTGTTCGTGTGAGTAAGAGCTTCTAGGATAACGATCTCGGATGGCTGACTGGCGTTCGAGTAGGTACCTATATCGTATAACATCTTGATGGACTAAATAGTTCTGAAGCGGGTATTCGAGAAACGGCAATATACATACCTAAATGAATTACTTCATTCAAGGCAGTTTGAAATGTCTTAATTTTTATTCGACTAAGAAGAGTTATAATTTTAGCAGTCTATGTATCCTACTAAAACTTATAATACAATAAATGCGAATGTTTGTGAGGGTGGATGAATGTTTGTTTGTGTTACTATTTCACACTTAAACGGCTGAACGGATCACGAAAAAAATTGTCTCGATGAAATTTGGCACTTAGGAAGATTGTAGTGAGGAATAACACACAAGATACGCTTGATCCCTGACATATGTACGGTTCCCGTGAGATAATGTATCCGGACGAAGTCGCGGGCAGAAGCTAGTCTTCTATCTAAATATATATAACTCAAAGGTGACTGACTGACTGACATAGTGATCTATCAACGCACAGCCCAAACCACTAGACGGATCGGGCTGAAATTTGGCATGCAGGTAGATGTTATGACGTAGGCATCCGCTAAGAAAGGATTTTGATCAATTCTACCCCCAAGGGGATAAAATAGGAGATAAAAGTTTGTATAAATCTTTTCTATACCTAATTAATAATAATACTTCTTAATTCGAGCGAAACCGCGGGCAAAAGCTAGTAATATTATAAATGCGAAAATTTGTGAGGATGGATGGACATGGAAACGGTTGAACGGATATTGTATGAAAAATGGCAGTGAAAAATTTGGCAGTCACTGAAGTAGGATTTTCCTATATTGAAATGGAATCGTACTCTAGTACTGAGCTTACTTTGCTACATTCCTTTTCATACAAAAGTCCTGTTTGTACCATACGACATAGACGCAAAATTTGCTATCAGTTTCAGTTTTAACGTAAATTAGTCGACTTGCACCTCATGAAATAACGTTTGTTTAGCTTCCTACAGATACAGCCTACACTGAAAATCCCTTTAACACGAACAACACCAGGCTAATGCATTTACCTTGTATCCCTTACTACCAACATAGCGGCTCACTTCCGCTTCCTGTACGTTATATATGCTAATGTTGGCAGTACTGAATTAGCTGGACTTAATTGCTGGTTTTATTTTGTGTGTGTGTGTACGTGATTTTATTTTTAAAGGGCTTTAACTTTTTGATGGGGTTAATTTTTATTTACTGTAGCTAACTGTAATTACTTGATAGTAATGTTACATAATAATTGATTACGACATACCTGCGACTTCGTTCGCGTGGCTTATTTAACCCGTGTTCAGGTACGTCTTTGGTTACTGCTCCGCTCTTCGGTCGTAGCGTGATGTTCTATACGTATAAACCTTCCTCTTAAATCACTCTAACTTCTGATGAAAGCGCACAAAAATCTTAATTAAACTTAAAAAAATCAAGCGTACAGAAGGACAGACGGCGGGAAGCGAAGTTATTTATATGTTTTATCTTTACTATGTAAAGATAAAACTTATCATTGTGCCCACTGCAGGACAAAGGCCTCTTCACATACAGAGGAAGCACGAGCATTGATCACCACGCTTGCTCAAGGCAAGGATCGACGATTTGAGACTTATATTAATTACAAGTCCAGGTTTCCTTACAATTTTATCCTCCACCGATGTCCAAGGTAAACTTAGAAAGAACATACAGCATATTGTAATAATTAGATATAATTAATTTAATTATTGTGTGTTGGCACTTTCTGGAAATAAGCTCAATAAACACAGTACAAAATTGTCATGTTAAATTAAACTATACTCAATGTAAAGTGGAAAACAATGAAGTTTATTGATGTATGTATGTTTGTTCGTGGGGGGAACTCCAAATTAATTTGTAGTGTGACGGTAAGCTCCCATGGGGATCAAAGAGGGAACTTTGGGATTATTAAATTGAAATGAATTGTATTGATCGGTTTAAATGGTTTGTGTTGTGCATTTAAGTTTGTACAAAAGGAATTTGTTGGGGAATATGGCGTATACATTGTTGAAATGTTATTTAGCGAAGTATATATGGGTATATAAGTTACATATCCCACCCAGAATTACGTTTTTTTTTTGGTTTGTACCATACTTAGGAAGCTTCTGGTTATGGAAACAATAAAGGTCAAAGTTCCAAATTTTCGTACGTAGGTAATTTTTACAAAAAACATTTTGAAATGTTCTAGCCTAAACCCCCACGACCGCCGCGGCAGACGCTCCGGGCGTCGGGAGCCGCGAGACGACTCCCGGCCACCGTAGGCGCGGGTCTGTGGACGGTGAGCAATGGGTAGCTCACCGTCCGTACGTTCACTAAACAACGACAGACCGTGTCGACGGCGCGTTCGTGTTCCACGCGCGCCTCAAAGAGATGTCAGCAAAAATTGGATGGGGCCACTGAGGGCCGATGCCTGCCGGGGCTGCGGGTTGTTCGAAAGAGATACCGCACCCCGGAACGCAAAGGGCACATGAAGGACCATAGACGGGTTTTAGTCAGTAAAAGTCTGACACTCCCTCCCGCCCCACCCAGGGCGGGGGAAGTTATTTGATGATTTCCCGTCTATAAAAAAAAAAACCCCCCACGACACCTCTACCATTGCATGCTTTCGTAAGCACAATGTTTCACATGCGTTTATTTATTTATAGTTAATTACCAATTACATTAATTAACATAGAGATATAAAAGAAGGAAAGGTATCAATTATTTGAATTTGGTCAATTCATTTTACATTGTACGCATTACATTTTAACAGCGATATTTCACCCCATAATTAAAAGTAATTTCCTAACAATAATTTTCGCTCAATGTTGCTTAGTTTGGTGAGCAGTATACATACATAGTTAACAACTACGTTATGTTTTTTTTTACACCCCGTTATAGTTCAAGAAAATTATTTATAAGTATCGTTCTACAGGGTCCAATCAATCCATTGTCCAATCAATCTATCGGGAATAAACGTCACAAAGCAATTACTTGTTTGTGCTCGGAAACAAATAAATAATAACATGTCCTAGCTCGGGAGAGGGTTGTTATATTGAAGAGCACTTCATGTCACTCAAGTGTCAAGTATTACAGTGCACAAAGCTGATTCATAGTTCGGGGTTCGAGGTTAAGCAATGTTTTTGGGTTTCTCTATGAAATTCTCAGTAGCAGCTCGGAGTTAGGATTTGTGCGCTGTTAATGGCAATAGGCTCGCCCCCTATTACATGGGACTTAAACATATCGGCGAACTGTGGGAGTACATTGGTACACCTGTGCCTAACCCTTTGGGGAATACAGGCGTACTAGTATGTGTAAGTAATCTCCAGAAGTACTGATTCGATCATAAAAATCTTTTACTGACAGCTACACTACTTCCATTCCAACCTGTCAACGGCAGCAAAGAGCTAAATTGCATTCAAAATAGAACAAAATCCAAGAAAAAAAGTGTTTTTATTTCATTTGATGGCAAATAAACCAACGGCCCACCCGATTTTAAGTGGTCACCGCTACTTATAGATATCTGCAATACCAGATGCCTTACAAATGCGTTGCCATCTTACAGACAAAGATACAATGCCTCATGTGCCTGCAATTACACCGGCAACCATACACTTAAAACCGGAACACAGCAACGTTGCTTTTTGTGGTAGTATTTCCCCGGACGATCTCCTTCACAAAGAGCTCTACTACCAATAAAATTAACGCTTACTTCTTCTTCTTAGCGTATCGATGGCAAATAATAAAATATAAATAATTATATAAAATATTTCCTAAATGCTATGTTTGACCCAAAATTCGGCCACGGCAACACCATCCGCCGACGCCGTCATTAAGTCCTCACGTGTGCAGGTGACAGGGCATGCGGCGCAGGATAAAAGGTGGGCCATGGTCTGCGGAGAGACCCCGCACGGGCACTGAAGGTCGGTGCCATCTGCGAAACCCCACCGTTGAACGCTTACTGTAGCTTTCACTAATACAATAGCAACCTAAGCATTCCATAATTCAGTAATTTCGCGAGATCTTAAAGCTGATTGCGTGCGCGACTGTCGACTTAGTTATTTATTATTTTAGGGCCACGCCCTCCTGAAAATGGGCTTTACAAACCACGAGTGTCAACGCCAGATACTCCTTAATACATTCAACATTGAGAAATTGGACCAATTAGGCTAATTTTAATAGCCTACCGTTCTAACCAGCAGTTTTAATCAGTAAAATGCTCAAATATTAGTGGAATTTTACTATCTACAAAATTGTATCAAGTTACACATTGATAACAATATGACTAGACTAGAATGGAGTGCGCATATATCATGTTTTTAGGGTTCAGTACATAAAGGGTGCCAAACAGAACCAACCCTAGTGCTAAGACTCCGCTGTCTGTTCGTACGTTTGCTACAAGGCTGTATCTTTTGTATCGCACATAATAGGTACATACACTTAAAACTTTCACAGAGTTTGTATTACCGTATAACTAACTATAACAAAATAATAAACTTAAAAAGTAAAGGAATACAAGAAACCGGTTTTTTATATTATATTGTACAGTGTTTACAAGTGCAACTCGCACTTGACCGGTTTTTATACACGTACAAATAACACTCAAAAACGAATGACAATTCTATTAGAATAGGTCGCCGGCGCGTACGCACGCGTACGTCACAGTCTGAGTGACAGACAAACGGACAAAAACAACGGATATTGGTGACACGTGCCCTCATAATTTGTTCACCCCCTAATGCTTAGCTGGGGTGAGGGTAAAGTACTAGTTGCATGGGAAACTAATAAATATAGCGACAAAATGGGGTTGATATTAATGTTGGATATATATATACTGCCTCATTGGCCTAGTGATCCCGTGCGCGACTGCTACGCTAGAGGCTCTGGGTTCAATTCCCAGGTCGAGCAAAAAGTGTTATTGGGTTTTTCTATGAAATTCTCAGTAGCAGCTCGGAGTTTGGATTTGTGCCCGGTTAATGGCAATAGGCTCGCCCCCTATTAAATGGGACCTAAATATACCGGCGAACTGTGGGTGTACATGGGTACACCTCTGCCTAACCCTTCGGGGAATACAGGCGTGATGGTATATTTTTTTATATGTTTTTTTAATATACAGGATAAGTTTTTAACCAGTGCGTAAATTTTTTTTGGTAGTTCAGTGTCAGTAATAGAACACATTTCCGTGTTTAGTTAAAAAAAAAAAATTAAAAAAATTTCATCCTTATCCGAGTTTGAAATAAGCAAAACATCCAGGACATAATCTATTCGCCATACTATCAATGAAAACTCGCGGCCGCCGCCGCCGCCCGGGCGCATGGCTGGGGTGAGGGGGTGGGGAATGCGCTAGCGCTGAGTGACAATGAAATATGGTTTTTAAGTAAACATGTTTCGTAAGCGATAACTTTTTTTTTTAGTACTAAGACATATCAAAATAAAATATACGTGTTTAATAAAACGTGTTGAAGTTTATTATGGCAAAATTTACGCACTGGTTAAAAATTTTTCCTGTATATATACTAAGAAACGTTGATAGAATTTTTGGTAAATATATTATACTAGCGAGCTATCCGCGACTTCGTCCGCGTGGCTTATTTCACCCGCGTTAAGTTACGTCTTCGGTTACTGTTCCGCTTCTGTGTGTCGTAGCGTGATGTTATATAGCCTTTCTAAGGGCAAAAGAGTTTTTGAAATCGGTCCAGTAGTTTTTAGGTTTATTTGTTACATACAAGAATACAAATCTTTCCTCTTTATAATATTAGTGTAGATGTAAATTTATTACTTTCTACACAACACACAACAACACAACCTGTTCTTGAACTGTTCTATTCTTCCAGCTGTTTCTCTGTTCTTGTTCTGTTTCTACAACTGTATAAGAAAAGACAACCGTTCATGTGCAGTTTGACACTCTTACTGTTCGTGTGTCCCTAGACTGAAAGAGACTGTGTTTTTTTTTGTCATGGCAAATTGTTGTTGATAAACGAACCGAGACGGCTTACCCGATGTTAAGTGGTCACCACTGCCTATAGACATCTACAGTACCAAAGGCCTTGCAGATGCGTTGCCATCCCAGAGACAAAGTTGAAATGTCTCATGTGCCCGGCACCCATAAAATTCTAACCGGAACACAGCAACAGTGGTTTGCGGAAGAAATAGATTTAATGGCAGTAGTTCCCCGGACGAGCTCCTTCACAAAGAGCTCTACTTCTGCTACTACTGTCTGTATATCTCCGACGATAGCACAAAACCATTGCGTTTTCTTTTTTTCGTTTCAACAAAGTTTGAACTAACTAGGTGGCCACGTATTAACATGGTAAATGGATTTTAAGTCTCCTACCTAATAGTCAAAAAAGTTGTTTTAATCTACAGTAACACTGTTTAGACACATGTCAAAACTGTTATGTCTACCCGTCTGCTATAGACAAAATTGTTTTGATTGTGGTGTGCATTTTGAGTTGGAAATCAAAAATAAGAAGCTAGCGACTTTTCATCGTCTCGTCTAGAGAATCTTTTTTATTTGTGTGACGTTCATAATGAAAGAGAAGGGAGTCAGTGATAGCATGACGGTTGACAAGACGGTATGGAAGAAGAAAACATGTTGCGCCGACGCGTATATGGAAACCCTTCCACTATTCAGAACCCCCATACTACTGAGATGCGGGAGGGTTTGCTAGCATGAATTCACAAAAAGTCTCCTTAAACCCTTCCACTATTCAGAACCCCGATACTTCTGAGATGCGGGAGGGTTTTCTAGCATGAATTCACAAAAAGTCTCCTAAAACCATTCCACTATTCAGAACTTCTGAGATGCGGGAGCCTTTACGAGATTGAACGCGCAGTTTTAGAGAATAAATGCTACCCTGCTTTTAATTCTTTACGTTGAACAAGGATAAATATCATAATTATGTAGGTATTAATTTATATTTAATCTATATAAATAATAAAAATGAATTGCTGTTCGTTAGTCTGCTTAAAACTCGAGAACGGCTGAACCGATTTGGCTAATTTTGGTCTTGAAATATTAGTGAAAGTCTAGGAAAGAATTAAAAGGTAAGAATAATGGAACATATGGAATAATGGAAAATTTAGTTATACGAACTTCACGGGGTCATCTAGTAAAAAATAAAAAGAACTTCGAGTTACATAAAAGTAAGTTAAAGGGTAAGTTTTCTAATAATTTTTTTTTAAATAAACAACACAATCGATATTAGGCACTTTTTGTTAATTTAATCTATATATATAAAAATGAATTGCTGTTCGTTAGTCTCGCTAAAACTCGAGAACGGCTGAACGGATTTATCTTATCTTAGTCTTCAAATGTTCGTGGAGGTCTAGGGAAGGTTTAAAAGGCGAGAAAAAAAAGAAAAGTATAAAAGAAAGTCGTGTTTGTTACACTGGACGTATTTACGCAAAAAGGATCCAACCCTCAAAGTGTAGATACGCAAAAACGATCTAACCCTCAGTGACTGCGGGTTGTTCGAAAGAGATACCGCGCCCCCGGAACGCAAAGGGCACATGAAAGGATCATAGACGGGTTTTAGTCAGTAAAAGTCTGACACTCCCTCCCGCCCCGCCCAGGGCGGGGGAAGTTATTTGATGATTTCCCGTCTATAAAAAAATTTAAAAAAAAACCCTCAAAGTGACACTTTGAGAGTTTGATCCTTTTTGCGTATCTACAGTTTGAGGGTTGGATCCTTTTTGCATAACTAGGTCCTTGGTTATAAATTTTATAACTCGAGAACGCCTGAACCGATTTCGATGAAAATTGGTGTGGAGGTAGCTTAGAATCAGGAGACGGACATAGGATACTTTTTATCCCATTGCATTGGTAGGTAGGTAGGGTAGGGTAGGTATGTAGGAAGGTAGGTAGGTAGGTGGTAGGTAGGTAGGTAGGTAGGGGTAGGGTACCTACCTACCTTCCTACATACCTACCCTACCCTACCTACCTACCTACCAATGCAATGGGATAAAAAGTATCCTATGTCGTAAATACGTCCAGTGTAACAAACATGACTTTCTTTTATACTTTTCTTTTTTTTCTCGCCTTTTAAACCTTCCCTAGACCTCCACGAACATTTGAAGACTAAGATAAGATAAATCCGTTCAGCCGTTCTCGAGTTTTAGCGAGACTAACGAACAGCAATTCATTTTTATATATATAGATTAAATTAACAAAAAGTGCCTAATATCGATTGTGTTGTTTATTTAAAAAAAAATGATTAAAAAACTTACCCTTTAACTTACTTTTATGTAACTCGAAGTTCTTTTTATTTTTTACTAGATGACCCCGTGACGTTCGTATAACTAAATTTTCCATTATTCCATATGTTCCATTATTCTTACCTTTTAATTCTTTCCTAGACTTTCACTAATATTTCAAGACCAAAATTAGCCAAATCGGTTCAGCCGTTCTCGAGTTTTAAGCAGACTAACGAACAGCAATTCATTTTTATTATTTATATAGATTAAATATAGATTAATACCTACATAATTATGATATTTGTCCTTGTTCAACGTAAAGAATTAAAAGCAGGGTAGCATTTATTCTCTAAAACTGCGCGTTCAATCTCGTAAAGGCTCCCGCATCTCAGAAGTTCTGAATAGTGGAATGGTTTTAGGAGACTTTTTGTGAATTCATGCTAGCAAACCCTCCCGCATCTCAGAAGTATCGGGGTTCTGAATAGTGGAAGGGTTTAAGGAGACTTTTTGTGAATTCATGCTAGCAAACCCTCCCGCATCTCAGAAGTATGGGGGTTCTGAATAGTGGAAGGGTTTCCATATACGCTGCGCCGACCGCAAGTTACATGGGGTAGGTAAGGGCAGAAAGATGATGAGTGTAAAGGTGACGTTCAGACGCGGGGGCGATCACTTGTGACTTTGAGACAATTAGTGATGCCATTGTAGATTCTTGCTTTCTGGAGTTGCAGTGGCTGGGAATATTGTGACGGGCTTGTGGGCTTAAATTCCTAGTGCGAAACTAGGAATTTAACACAAACAAAAAGTCACACTTAATACAAACATAAACTCACATACACCAATAACCATTACCCGGAACAGTCACCTCTACGCCATACAAATAATAGGGACTAGGTATGCATGTATTTTTATACATTTTTAATCGACAGTTTACATTGCTTTATAATATAAAAAGAAATTGAACACCAATAAAGCAATATAAAGAATTTATAAAAACCAACCCACCGTAAACGCCCGCCATTTTAGCGCGCTCGGTGTGACGTCATAGTTTATGACAGCAAAAATAAAAGCGAAGTGAACACCTAACTACGCACTCGGAATTGACACATCACATTTGAATGTGACGTTCAAATTTTTACGTCATACGCTTTGATCAATAGCGACGCATTTCAAATATTTGAATGTTCCACAATTTTTTGGCACATTTTTTCTAAATTAATTTCTTTATGTATTTTAATGCGGGTGAAACTTCCGACTTCTGCCGCGCTGCAGTCAATTACGCAGCCACTGCGCCAACCGTCTGCGTTAGTTGTGAAAACCAGTTTGCACCGTACGGTAACGGCAAATGGTCGTCATAAACACAATGTAGCTTCATAATTCCAAAAGAGCTACCAACAATACCGGTATTCCGTTCAATCGCGATTACATTATCGTGTGGAGTCACGACGTTCCGCCGTGCGTGTCCCCACCGTCACGATTATAAGTCGTAAATAAACAGGCCACCAACTGTCGTGACCTCATTTGAACCCCCCCGCTACCCTCTCCCCCTCAAACCAGTCCTTAGTAGCCGCCCAACGCTTGTGTGAAGAGGACGCGTCCCGCGTTCCGTGTTCCAAGATGGCGGACCTATCACCAGAAGAATTAATTCCACTTATAGAACAAAGAAGCGTTATTTGGGATAAGAATTCGGATATTTATAAAGATAAAGTCTTGAAAGCTGCTGCGTGGAGGGAAATTTGCTGCCTTGTGAATCCGGACTTCGAGAAATTGGGAGAAAATAAACGAAAAGAGTATGGTAAGTTTTCACCTTTATTGTAGTAGGCAGGTTTTATGTTTGGTTGTGATCTGCCCAGAGCCTATTGGTGTTACCAAAGATATAAGTATTATAGGATTATACCATGACATTGCCAAGACCTACAATTCTTTTGTCTTAAAATAATTAACTTTAAATGCTATGGTGTCCAACGACGAATAATCTAAACACCGATACGTCATTATAATACCACAGATAAATACAGTTTGAGTAGCTATATACATACTCTTTTC
This sequence comes from Caradrina clavipalpis, assembly GCA_932526535.1. Classification (NCBI taxonomy): domain Eukaryota; kingdom Metazoa; phylum Arthropoda; class Insecta; order Lepidoptera; family Noctuidae; genus Caradrina; species Caradrina clavipalpis. The sequence continues at coordinate 13,750,318 of OW052104.1, read as the reverse complement.
GACATTTAAACTTTAATGGTGGGTTGTTTTAAAAGGTTAACATTACGTACGTACGGGTAAAAGTTACTATCCTTACTACTTAATATTACGTAAATTAATTTCGAAAAAGAAGAAGATAACTAAACGATCCTGGGCCTTTCACAGCATTAAGTCTGCTGCGCTGTGATATTATCCGCAATGCGCAGAGTTCGGTACCGCTTCATAGGGCACAAAATAATGTAAGATTTCGCATAGATCTGCTATTTTTAATCAAAACGATTTATTTTCGGAGTGCGGCATTTAGTGTATTTCTGTTGTTCACAGTCTTACGATGTTTTTTCGCGCCGATTTTTTATCGTAGTGCGCGCTTAGGCTTAGATTTAAATAAGTAATAACTTAAAAATCTACAAAGGAATACGTTAACACCAAAGCAAAATTACCTATAAAATAATAATGAACATAAAAATATTCAATATTTGTTAAACTTTACCAAAGATAACGTTCCTACATTTTGTCTCTCCTACATTTTGTCACTCTTTTTTAGTCGTAGGTATTTTATTTTTACAGAGAAACGCTGTAAATTTCTTAAATCTGGAGAAGCTGCGGTTTCAGTCTTTAATGAAGAAATACAAACAAATATAGTTGTAAAAAAACGGACAACATAAGCGTGTAACAGTTCAGCTACACGATGTCTTTTTGATACACGATATATTTGAATTTTATTGTTCATCCCACAGATTTACGGTCGGTTCACACCGATACGCGACGCGACGGCGACGCTGTGCGCACATTTAAAAAGAGCTACTCAAAATATTACTACACGAAAAGATACATATTTAATTGTGAGAAGGTGCAAGTTCCTGTGAATTCTTACCATGAAATATGTATGTTTTCGTGTAGTAAATAAAGTAATATTTTGAGTCGTTCTATTAAAATTTGCGCGCAGCGTCGCATCGCGTCGTGGTGTGAACTGACCCTTTGGCAGTAGTAATTATTTAGCGTACGAAAAAATGGGTTGTTTCACAAAATGGTGATGAATGGTCCATTCTATGAAACAACCCATTTTTTGGTTTGACGATAGTTAGCGCCATTTTTTACTATTAACAGTCAGTCAAGTATAGTTGAAGCAACCCACCCAAATAATATTGTTAAAGTGCCTGAGTAATTGTTTGATTGTCGTGATGACCCAGTGGGTAACGCGCCGCCTCTCATGCTTGAGGTTGCGGATTCGATACCGGACAAGCACCAATGTGACTTTTTCAATTCACATGTAGGTACTCTTTAAGTTTATCTTGGACATCTCTGACATTGGCGAAGAAAAACATCGTGAGGAAACCTGGAGTTAAAATTATATAAATATAAAAATATAAATATACCATCACGCCTGTATTCCCCGAAGGGTTAGGCAGAGGTGTACCAATGTACACCCACAGTTCGCCGGTATATTTAGGTCCCATGTAATAGGGGGCGAGCCTATTGCCATTAACCGGGCACAAATCCAAACTCCGAGCTGCTACTGAGAATTTCGTAGAAAAACCCAATAACACTTTTTGCTCGACCTGGGAATCTAACCCAGGACCTCTAGCGTAGCAGTCGTACTTGGGACCACTAGACCAACGAGGCAGTTAAAATTAATTATGCTCAAATCGCCAATCCGCCTTGAGCAAGCGTGGTGATCAATGCTCATGCCTTCTCTGTATGAGAAGAAGCCTTTGTTCTGCAGTAGGACAGTAATAGGCTGGTCTTATTATTATATTTATTATTCAGTGTTTTGTTCATGGTTGCTGTTGCATTAATTATGCCTAAGAGAGAAAAGAGGCCGCTTCCAACCGTTCATTTTAGATATCTATGGCCTCTGTCCAACATTGGGCGTCTTACGTCTGATATGGTGATGTAGCCTTCTTCCTCTCTCCTATCTTTTTGCTGTGCCTGACAGTGTCCATAATGATTCTGTACTTTTATATTGTTAAGACCATTATGTACAGTTAACAAAGCTATTTGGTATACAGGCAGCTTACTTGCGATTACTTTAAAACAAAGTTGTGAGTGTGCTGAGCTGTCCATTCTTTTAAATAACTCTCTTTGTGTCATAAGCTTAAAAAGTCATTACGATTACAATAAAAATGAATATTGGCAGTGTGGTAGAAAGATGAATAATTTTGCCTGCATACCAAATAGTTTTGTTGGCTGTACATTATGGAACGCAATAAATAATTGAGTATTGAGGAGACACAAATTAAATAATTGTCTTTTTTCTGTTTATCCACAGTCAAAAGCGTAACTACAAAATGGGCACACATACGAGACGCTTTTTTTAGATCACAAAAAGCTCAAAAGAAAAAAATACTCCGACCTGGTGTGTCCAAGAGACCAAGACCTTACCTTTACAAGAACTTGCTGAAGTTTCTGACAGAAGATGACGAGCCTCTGATCAATCTGGACCTCAGCAATGAAAGCCAAAGCAGTTCTTCAGACAGTGACTGTGTAGCAGTACCAAAAAAACCTTCACCACTACCAGAAAAGCCACCACCACTGCCAGATCAGGTGATGGTGAAGGTTGAAGAAAATTTTTCATTAGAAGAGAAGCTGACTATGTTTTTGGACTCAAATTTGAACTATCAACCGGAAAATTCTTACATATCCTTCATGAAAGGCATTCTTCCATCAGTGTCAACGTTCGATGATGATGAGAATTTAGAATTTCAGATTGGTGTACTAGAGTTGATTAGGAAAATAAAACGAAAACGTGTTTGTTGAAACTTGAGTTTATTATTGACTAGCTTTAATATATTCTCCCACGGGAACCGTAAATTTTTCGGGGATAAAAAGTATCCTGTGTTATTCCAAACCACAATCTATTTCAGTTCCAAATTTCATCCAGATCCGTTCAGCCGTTTAGGGATCAAAGAGTAACAAACATTCTCACAAACTTTCGGATTTATACTAGATTAGCTTTTGCCCGCGACTTCGTCCGCGTGGATTAATAGTTCCCGTTCCCGGGGGATTTCCGGGGTGAAAACTATCCTATGTCCTTTCTCGGGTCCCAGACTATATCTGTACCAAATTTCATTGAAATCGGTTCAGTGGTTTAGGCGTGAAGAAGAGACAGACAGACAGAGTTACTTTCGCATTTATAATATTAGTAAGGATAAGGATTTTTTAGAGATTTTTTATTTTATAGTAGGATAGTACCTAATATAATAGGAAGTTTTCAAGGGCCCTACCACCATCTCTTAAACAGTACTGTTTTAATATTACTTTGCCTTGCGCACTGTTTGATTTTCAACCCTCGTCTCCGCGCCGTGAGTTGAAAATCAAACTACTGAAATTACTAAGTAATATCTAAATGGTACTGTTATAAGTAACTAGCGTATCTCGATGACTACGTTCGCGTGAATGTTATTTAGCACAGGGTATTATATTTTTGCGCACAACACAAAATAATTTACGGAAATAAAAGTAGCCCTAAGTGCTACCTGCAATTTTAGCTATCTGCCATTGAAAATCCCGTTAAAATCGGTCCAGACAAACAACACCGGAACACAGACATACTTAAATGATGTAGCTATTAGAAAGATCATGTGTCAATATAATAATTATGTTCCCATCCCTTGAAAGCATGGCTCCACAGCTCATCAGCCAAGTTAAAATCCATCAACGAATATCACCCCTACCCTCCTTCCCTGCCTACCCTCCTTTTAAGAACACTAAACATAAAGCATTAGTAATAAATAGTCCCTAAAAACAGAAAGAAATTTCTTTCCAAATAATTTAAAAACATCTTACTAATGGAAGTTCTAAATTTGAACGACAATGGATGCGCGCGAGTCACACACAATTGCGTTCTATTTCTGTCATGCGCAAGCGCATATCCGCCCGATTGTTTACGAGGGAGGCTAGGGTTGTGCAGTATCGGATATCCGCAGCTGGCGATAGGGATGAATTGATATTGGCGGATAATTTGTATTACCTGGCTGTTATGAAGATGGCGGGTATAATTCCATATTTTCAGAACGATTTACGAGCTCGCCATTACATGGGACCTACATACGTATTTCTGTGCTAAAAACATACTGGCGAACTGTGGGTGGACATTGGTAGGTACACCTCTGTCTAACCCTTCGGGGAATACAGGCGATGTGTAATTTTCGAGATTCCAAGTGATTATTTTCATAGTAGCTTTGATCCGCGGTATTAAGGTATGCCAACAGCTTCTGCATACATTAGATCTTAAGTACACTTACACACATAGGTACATAAACTCACGCCTTTTCCCATGGGGTACGCAGAAACCACAGAAAGCCACCTGCTTCAATCCTTGCATACTCTTTTCGCCTCATCTACATTCATATATCTGTTCATACAAGCACGCCGGTTACGAGTACTGCGCACCCGCCCATTCTGAAGAACCTCACGAATAAGGTCAGTATAGGTATTTCTAGGGCGTCCCCTCCCGGCGTTGCCACTCATATCTGCCATATAAATCCCTTTTGTTTGCGCCTTTCACTCATCCTCTCAACATGACTGAACCATCTAAGCATTCATCCGTTCATTCATTCATTCGTTCCTTTACACGATACATGTCAAGGTCTTGCTAACTTCAACTTTGCTAAAAATGGATCTAGACAGTAGGTACTCATTACCCACACTCCCTTCATCTATAAATAACAAAAATCATTACAAAAATATCATTAAACCCATATGTTAAGTATTTGCGCACGCGACTACGAGTAGGGTGAGTGCACACATTCATGGCATCGTAATTAGGGTTCCGCATTGACCAAAAACAATTTATTACAACGCACCTGGGGTTCCGTTTGATAAATTGTTGTATTGTAATTAGTTTTAATGATAAACTAAACGTGCGGGATCGGGTGCAAATGATAGGGTCGTGTGGTTATTTTAGTGAAAGGGTGATTATGGTTGGGGATGGTGATAAAGAAGGCAAGCTTTTCAAGCCAGCTGCTGTGGTGTGCAAAAAGTTAATGGGTAAGTTTTCTTGTGTTTGGAGGCGGGTGAAAGGGTCGCTAATTATTTTAATAAGTAGGTATAGGTACCTTCGCATCAATTAGTTCATTTTTTCCCGACTGCGCTAGAGGGAGGCGTATGTTTTTCGAGTGTGTGATTGTATATTTCTATGGCACACTCTGTAGCCTAAACGGCTTAGTAGGTTTTAACTTAAGAGGTGTCGTTCGATTCATCTTACTTTTGAGAGTAACATTTTAATTGTGATTTTTGACGCCACATTATAACTGCCCACACACACACACTGCACATTGTAACTGCCTCGTTAGCCTAGTGGTTCTAAACGCGATACTGCTACGCTAGAGGTCTTGGTTCCATTTCCAGGTCGAGCAGAAAAGTGCTTATTTGATGTTTGTATAAATTGTTAGTAGCAGCTCGGAGTTAGGATTTGTGCCTTACTTGTCCTTTTACATCGGGATGTGTCGGTGTTTAAAGTGATCTACGTCCAATGGTCCATATTCTTGCAAATGAAGTTTTAATTAATTCATTCACACGAAGCATGTCATGGTACTTGGTATTAGTCGGAAGTAGGAAGGATAGTAAGATTATTCAAATTTTATCGTAGCAAGTGACGTTCTGTGGTTTCTTTCTACCCCCATGTGAAAAAAGCGTGACTTTATGTATGTATTAAATTTTAAAGGATCTACTTGTAATAACTTGAACTCCAACATAATTCAAATTCATTGCTTATATTGTCATTATGTGTTAGTTATTAATTATTTAACAGCATGTTCGTATAAGCAAGGTGTAATTAATTAGGGATATTCATGGTAATCCCTACGCTACATAGATTCAAGATGTACCTATGTTATTGATGAATGATGTACACGATGAAAGGAATATCGTTACACAAACTTCATCCATAGATTCAGTTCATAATAATCAAACTCCTTTATTTTTAAGGATAGGTAATGATGGAGCAGCAGGGAGTGCCAGACTCTTACGGACTAAACCCCATCCGTGTTCCTCCTAAAGCCCTTTGCGTTCCAGGGCCGCGGTGACTCTTTCGATCAAATGCCGCAACCCTGGATAATTCAAAACTATTCTAAAAAAATCACCACCAGTCTAAAAAAAAATGCTATTCCATACATACATTTAAGTATATTTATGACAATAATTGATTGAATAACGTTTCTTTTTGGCGTTGCGTTGTTTGAAAGAACCTTTCGTTGGTTTAGCCTGATTTTGTCAATAAGGTATAAGAAAAACTCTTTTTAATATAACAGTCTGCCTCGAAGGCTGAAAATAAGTATTTAACTTCATTAAAGTATGATATGATAAACCATATTAACCCATACTCATCATCATCATCTGCTTAGCCTTTTCCCAACATGTTGGGGACGGTTTCCAGTCTAACTGGATGCAGCTGAGTACCATTGTTTTATGTACAGTCAGCAAAAGAGATAAGTAACCAGACCGTCTAATATAGTTGAAGTTGACTCTCGAACCAGTGGTAGTTTTTAAATGAAATTTAATTTAATTAAAAAACTGTTTATTGGCTATTAATAAAAACAAAATTCATTAAAAAACTTCTATCGATTTTTGAAAAACTTTGAATTTATTAAGCGACACTGGTTACTTATCTCTTTTGCTGACTGTACATTTACCCTTTTTTTTTTTTTTTTTTTATAGACGGGAAATCATCAAATAACTTCCCCCGCCCTGGGCGGGGCGGGAGGGAGTGTCAGACTTTTACTGACTAAAACCCGTCTATGTTCCTTCATGTGCCCTTTGCGTTCCGGGGGCGCGGTATCTCTTTCGAACAACCCGCAGCCCCGGCAGGCATCGGCCCTCAGTGGCCCCATCCAATTTGCTGACATCTCTTTGAGGCGCGCGTGGAACACGAACGCGCCGTCGACACGGTGTACATTTACCCTATAGTATAGGTGTAAAGGATACTACAAAAAAAAATCACGATAAAATTGCCTTTACAATATTTGGAAAATTCTTTAAAAGAGGCTGGACGCTTCACTGAGCTACATTCAAGGGTACTTGAAACTATCATCTCCACTTCTCAACTGAAAACAAACCGTATGTTTAAAAAAATAAAGTCCTTTTTTCGAAACGTCTAGTGTCCATGTTGCAGTCAAAACTCTTAACCAGTCAAAAGTACTATTGACTAGCAAAATCAGTCAAAAGTAGTTTTGACTGAACAGGTTGGTCAAAAGTACTTTTGACTGCAAATTTGCGGTCAAAAGTAGTTTTGACTGGTGGAATCAGTCAAAACTCTTAGAAATCTGTCACTAATCTACAATTAATGATATCTATTCCTTATAAAAGTAAATTATAGTATGCAAGAGCGAGCGAAGCGAGCTCGGGACTTCTTATTCTTCTTAGCGTTTCGATGACAAACTGTATTGTAATAAAAATAAATAAATAATATATACTATTATTATAAATTATATTGATGCGGCCCAGAATTTGGCCATCAGCTCGGGACTTGGGGCACCCCGAAATGGACAGGTTAGGTTAGAAGGGGATTGCACTTCTTGGCCATTTTCTTTGTCCTCGACTATGCCTTTTAAGCCACTAGGGCAATCTCTGGCTCTATCTCTAGGGCAAGAAAGTAGGACAATTATTTCACGTATAATCAAGTAATATGATGCCGTCCTGTCAGCCGTCATACTATCACTGACTCCCTTCTCTTTCATATCATTCTTCACACAATCCATCCATCTTTTCTTTGGCCTCCCTCTTCCTTTCCATCCATCCACAATTATGTCCAAAACCCTTTTGGTCACATGTGTGTCATCCCTTCACTTCACATGCCCATACCAAGACAAACGGTTCCCTTTCAACTTTTCTGTCTACTTTCAATACGGTTCAAAGTTAGTGATATAATTATATTACTTGATTATACGTGAAATAATTGTCCTACTTTCTTGCCCTAGAGATAGAGCCAGAGATTGCCCTAGTGGCTTAAAAGGCATAGTCGAGGACAAAGAAAATGGCCAAGAAGTGCAATCCCCTTCTAACCTAACCTGTCCATTTCGGGGTGCCCCAAATCCCGAGCTGATGGCCAAATTCTGGGCCGCATCAATATAATTTACAATAATAGTATATATTATTTATTTATTTTTATTACAATATAGTTTGTCATCGAAACGCTAAGAAGAATAAGAAGTCCCGAGCTCGCTTCGCTAGCTCTTGCATACTATAATTTACTTTTATAAAGAATAGATATCATTAATTGTAGATTAGTGACAGATTTCTAAGAGTTTTGACTGATTCCACCAGTCAAAACTACTTTTGACCGCAAATTTGCAGTCAAAAGTACTTTTGACCAACCTGTTCAGTCAAAACTACTTTTGACTGATTTTGCTAGTCAATAGTACTTTTGACTGGTTAAGAGTTTTGACTGCAACATCCATACTCTTCTGGCTTAAAGAGCTGTTTGGAAAATGGATTTTGCTGTAGTGAAAATAAGGCATAGTTTTGATTGCAATGTTGGGAAAGCTTTTCAACGCTTTTAAAGGCTGTGGTTTTGAGCGGATAAGTTTAATTTTAGATTTTCTTATGTTTAGATAGTGTTGAATTTGTAATGGATTGAGATCCTAGTCGCCAGACCTACGTCATTTAGCGTAGCTTAAATTTTCAGAATTGGTAGAGGAATATGTTATCAAAACCGGACAAGTGGGAGTCGTACAAGATGGATTTCGTATCACCTACAATATTTAGCAATACTAAAGGCATTGCTAAATATTGTAAAGTAAAAAAAGTTTTTTTGTGTAGGAACTTCCTGTAGTTGTCATCTTTGTTTACATCCATACATACAATCACGCATGTATTCCCGAAGGGTTAGGCATAGGTGCACCAATGTACACCCACAGTTCGCCGATATATTTTAGGTCCAATGTAATAGGAAGCGAGTCTATTGCCATTAACCGGGCACAAATCCTAACTCCGAGCTGCTACTGAGAATTTCATAGAAAAACCCAATAACACTTTTTTGCTCAAACTGGGAATCGAACCCAAGACCTCTAGCGTAGCAGTCGCGCTAAGGATCGCTTCGCTACCGAAGCAGTTCATCAGTCATTAATCTTTGTTTAATTTTCATTATATGGTGTTATAGCGGTAATAGACATACCTACTCGGTGAAAATTTCAACTCTGCCTATTACGGTTCATGAGGTACAGCCTGATAATAGACAGACTGACCAACAGACGGACGGACAGCGAAGGCTTAGTTATAGGGTCCCGTTGCCACTCTTTAGGTACGAAACCTTGAAAAGGAATGCGTACATGCCAGCTTCAATGCTTGGCCTAAAACCTGAACAACAAAAAAAAACAAAACATACAGTCGAATTAAGCACCTCCTCCTTTTTTTAAGTCGGTTAATCGTTTCACCGACTTCAAAAAAGGAGGAGGTTAATGCTTGCAAGTACCTTTTTCAAGTATCTCTTTCCTCGAGAAAAACCAAGTGTCGACTATAAATATCTTCAGTTTCCAGTCTATTTAACTAAACAGATAACGAATAATACTGAAACTCACAAAGGAAGGCCTACAAATTGATACATCAATAATTACGCCATTAACTGAAAAAGAACACGGGAATATCAACTTTATTTCTAACGAAATAGGAGTTAAAATTGTGAGAAGGTAAGAGTGGGTAAAAGAGACATTATTTCAAGTAAATAGGAAAGAGAGGAACAAAAAAGTTGGTAATAAACAGGACACAGAAGTAGGTAATAAATTATTTTCATTTGCTCTCACGAACGATGAAAGTATAAAAGTTGTCTATGGTAGAAAACATTTGGTTGTATGTTCGTCTGTTTCTTAATGAAATATCTGGTTACCCTACTCAGGCCAGCTTGTGCAATCCAAGGTCATCTTTTAACTCCGAGTTAGTTCAGCTTAAAATATATTTAACTTAACCTAACCATTCAACGACCCTCTTAGCATACGCCAAAAATTTCATAAAAATTGGTCTAGCTGTTTAGGAGGACTTTAGTAATAAACACATAATAACAATAGGCCTTTTTAGAGTATTTATGACTTTTTTAACGGGTTAGTTTAGATTAGTGACTTAGAACGACACTCATGGGAGTCTTTCTATTTTCCGATGATTTTATATAAGAAGAAGAAGAAAGAAATTAAAAAATAGTACATGTATGCACAATAGTGCGTGTGTGCATGTATGTATTACATGGGATCTAAAACATACCGGCGAACTGTGGGTAGACATTGGTACACCTCTGCCTAACCCTTCAGGGAATACAGGCGTGATTGTACGTTGTATGTTGAAAAAATAGTGTAAAAAAAATCCAAACATTCTTATTGACACATGACGACCTTGGGATTAGGAGGTAAGTGGCCACTGAGTGACTATTAAGTAGACTCAGACCACCTACGTCCTACATATACCAGAATAACAAATTCGCAGCAGCTGAAGTCACACTAAAACCTTGTATTTATAGGATACTTAAGAAACTGTACAAGAATATATGAGCACACTTGTGTGGATACGCCCTTTCCGTTCCCGTATAAAATGTATTACAGTTGTAAATAAAATAAAAAACTTACCTAGCTTTGTAACAGATTTATTGATAGTAAAAGAATTCTTTATTCGGAGAAAGGTACGTAATAACCCAACATATGTAACGGGTGGAAAGGATGTCGTATTGACAACTTTTACCATGGATTTAGTGAAACATTTTGTCCGTTTGTGGGTGTACATTGGTACACCTCTGCCTAACCTTTCGGGGAATACAGGCGTGATGGTATATGATGGTATATATTTTGTACCATTGGTCTCGTGGTGGCAAGAACACGTTGCTGTTGAGCATAGGACCCCATGCTCAATTTCTGAGATCCCTGGATCGATTCCCAGGTCACGCAAAAAATGTTATTAAGATTTTCCATTAGGAATTTCTCAGTTGAAAATCAACTGTTTTGTAAAAGTTTCCTTTTTACCTTGTCAAATCACCACACTTGCTCGAAACGAATTGGCGATTTTAGAATCACATGAATTATAAGTCCAGGTTTCCTCACGATGGTTTTCAGTAATGGTCACGATTGCCTACATAATATTACTTGAAAAAGTCACATTGTTACTTGCCCGGTATCAAACGAGAGTGATGAGAAGTGAGAATGAGAAGCGAGCGACCTAACCACGGGCCATCACCACGACGGAGAATGTAAGTACCTATTTAATTAAGGAGGTACAGCGTCCAGTAAGTAAAAGACACGCAAACTCTAACAGTAACTTCATGGGTATTGGTGTGAGTATGAGTTTGTAACTCGTACTCGCACTAGCACTGTGTAGTGTACTAGTATGTACTGATACACTCAAGTACGTAACGCTCAAAAGCCTGAGCAAAAAGCTTCACAACGTGTTGTTAGGGTGCGAGTTTGTTGTTGGGGGATAGCGGTTTTTGATTATTTGAAAACTAGCGGTTGCACTCGCAGTCAGTTACGTCTTTGGTTATTACTTCGCTTCTGTTTGTGGTTGCGTGATGTTGTACAGCCTATACTATTCCTTATGAATCTGGTTATTATATACAAAAATAAATATTTAAATCCGACACTTTTGAATTCAGCGATACTGTACCTGGACAATTGCGTTGTTAGGGCAACCATTTGCTTTTTCTTGGGGGCAATTATGGATTACCTCCTCCACGAGGAAGCAAAGGTGTTTCGGACTCCTACCAATACAAAAAATAAAATACCGCGGTGTTCCTCCAAAAACCTTTGACCGCGGCACGGGAGTCGCACAGAGGATTCTTCCGCACCCTAGCGTGGATCTGGCTGACTGAACCATACATTTTAACCTTTTAAGTCTACGCATACCAAACCTCGGTACTTGTCTCTATTCCACTAATAAGCCAAAGCACGCAAGTCCGCACAAAGGCACTTTCTCACCCGCCACCGCTCCCGCTCCGCTCATCACACAAACCCAACTCCATAGTAAGAGGCTAAAGCTTTGTTTCAAAAGGCTCGCCTTTGAAGCTAGTTGGACATTGTTCTTTTGAGAATGTCACGTCACTAATCACATAGTGATATACCTTTGTTTCTGTAGCAGGACTTTAATTAAATATGTTTACAACTATATTCTGGTTTAAGTTTAATATGTTTTGTTACTCTTTGTGAATGTCTGTCATTGTGAGTCTTAGGCCTAAGGGCGTGTAGCCAGATATTTTTGGCTTGACTACTATTACTACTAGATGAGATAGTCAAAGTATTTATATCAATTAAACCATTAGCAGGCACTTTTGAATTGTCAAGAAGTTACAGTTTAAAGTTGAAGCTAGTTGCTTGTTCCAAAGCGTAGGTCTCTATGGAGAACAACGAGCAAGAAACTCCAACGATAAAGGTTAGAGACGCTGACCCTTGCATAAGAAACCACGTAAAGCCGTTGTTCCCGGCTGTCACTCGTAGATTTTTGACAGCCGTTACAGGTAGTCAGAAGCCCGAAAGTCTGACAACTAGAAGTGTTACCAAGGGGTGTCCTGGTAACTGAGTTGTGGAGGTCAGATAGGCAGTAACTTTATGTAAAACACTGATAATCAGCAGCATTCTGTTAGAATGGAAGCCAAACTGAAACGTATGTGACAGTAATCACTTTCTTCGGGCAATCGCTTTTTTCGGGCGAACGTTCTTCTAGCAAGTGAACATCGGGAAGTCATGAATTCGTGACCCATTCTCTCTAACCCTTGCTATATAGTCATGGGGGGAACAGGAAGAAGAAGAAAAAAACTTTAATCATCAGTCTCAATCTCAATAACATTAAGTCATTTAAATAAAAGACATTTTATTACACTGACATCGGTCACCATGTCAGAGGCCCTTGAGGCGGTTTAGAAGCTCTGACACTAGGTTGTGTGGAGTCGTTAGACCTTACTGCCCACACGATAAAGAAGAAGATTTTAATAAAAACTACAAGCTATTGATGTAACTGTTATCAGAAGAATTTGGAGTAGGTACGGTATTATACATACAGATTCATCACATGATTCAAGACAGAAAAAAAATGTTGTACAATAATATCTCTTATGACGTTGTACATAGGTTCAGTGAAGTACCAATACGTCTTTTCAATTGATATGTACTTTTTATGTTTATGTTCGATATCACTAACATCGGTGGAGAAAAACCATCGTGAGGAAACCTGGACTGGAAATACATATTGGCAGGTACTTGCCCTTGCCCGGTTGTGAACCCACGGCCTCGTGCATAAGAAGGTGCCTTAACCACAAGGCCACCACAAAAATATAAAAAATATAAGCCTGAAATCGCTATTACACCTTGAGCAAGCGTGGTGATCAATGCTCGTGCCTTCTTTGTATGAGAAGGGGTCTTTGCCCTGGTACGTAGTACAATAATAGGCTGTTCTTTTTATTATCATCTAAGTCTTCCGTCGTGTTCACGCCCTGTATCAAAAATTGCCTCAAAACTGTCCGAAAACTGGCACAACTCGAAAAAAACAAAAAGCCTGTTGCAATCCAAAACATTTTTCGGCCAACACCAGAAGTTACACAACTCAGAAATTCAAAAAAACGCGGCGCTTCGGATCGGACTCGAATGCGAAATAAAAACGGACATAAACTTTATTTTTTTCTATGTTTTGCCCAACGACCTCTCGTTTCGTATAATATTCATGGCCCGTTTTTTACACCTTACGCGTTTTGCCCCGCATAAATGTGAATTATATCATTTTTACCAACATTTTTGGGCTGGAATATCGGAAAATTGGGTATTCACATGAGACTTATAAGGGAACTAGCTTTTTCCTGTGAGTTGGACCGCGTGAATTTTCCCACCAAAGTCTATTTTTCTTTACAATAAATGCATATTGTGCACACAAGGATAACGTAGCTTCCTATTAGCGAACGAATGTTCAGAATCGGATAAGCAGTGCCGGAGATTAGCTCGTTCAAACAAACAAACTCTTCAGTTTTATAATATTATATAGTAAAGATGACCTACATAATTTATGTCAATCTTCTATTTTATTACTTGTTTAAAAAATGAAAAAGTTATGAATTGAAGGTCCTAGGTACTGTAGGCCATACAAATATTTGTTTCGTGCAGGAATCGACATCGCCTAGGTAACCCATACAAATGTTTGTTTCATACGGGAGTCGAACCCGCGACACGCAGCGCAACAGCCAATCGCTTTGTCACTGCGCCAACCAACAAGATCGTCAAAAGGTAATTCATAGATAACTAGGATTTAGTAATTAACGTTAGTTATTAGTAGGTCATTAAAAATGAGAACATCAACACAATATGCGGGCATTCAAATTGGCTCGATTAATACGTATGTAGTTCTATCGTGTGTAGACTGCCCTTGGTCTCGTAGTCGCAAGCACGACTGCTGAGCGTGGAGTCCTGGGTTCGATCCCCAGGTCGAGCAAAAAGTATTAAGTATTGGGTTTTTCTATGAAATTCTCAGTAGCAGCTCGGAGTTTGGATTTGTGCCCGGTTAATGGCAATAGGCTCGCCCAGTCGCCCCCTTTTACATGGGACCTAAACATACCGGCGAACTGTGGGTGTACATTGGTACACCTCTGCCTAATCCTTTGGGAATACAGGCGTGATGGTACATTTTTTTTTTTAATAAAATGTTTAACCATAACAGGAAGGTAAGTAATAAAAATTATACAAATATTTACTCGCACAATCTTTTACGGAACCGGGAATTTTTATTTTACGATTTCGTAATTAATTCCTTATTACGTTACGTTTAATTAAAAGAACTTAATTATTCGGTAAGAAGAAAGGTAAGGTAGGTACCTATATCTTACGCAATAAAATAATTAAATAAAAGGTCAATTAACTTTTTTTAATTAAAATGTAGACGGTGGGTAAGTTCTTTTACAGGAAATAGGTAGTTAGGTAGGTACTACGGGAAAGTGAATGCACGAAGGAAATGAACCCAGATAATAGGGCTACGCATAATTTTGCACTTTTATATTTCACTTCTTACGCGTTTTATTAAAAATATGTAAATTATAAAGCATCCCCCTTGTTGTAAACATCGTAAAAATTATATGAAGCACTTTTTATAACACATAAAAAAACCCCAGAGAGTACCTATGCACTTCGAGTTTCAACAAACAAAAAACACACATCAAAGAGATGTTTTTATTTTTAAAACAATATTGGAAACACGTGGCCCTAACAAAAACGCGCCAACTCACAATTTGTGCAATGATTGTACTAAAACTAAATGCGTGCCATGTGGTCATTCCCGGTCATACCATCGCGGGTCCGCTAACTTCATTCTAATCTTCCATCCTTCTCTCACAAATAGTTTTCCATTCAAATTTTATCTGTGCTTTCTCTCGCTCTCGCGCGGCCGTCAGTTCGCGTCGAAGCGTAGAGCGTGGTGGACGTACGTCGCTTTGCCGGCAAACGTGACAACTTTCGTAAAAAAACGTTGTAAATACTTTTTTTTGAAAGTACCGCGGTGTTTGCGTGAGTTTGAAAACGGTTTTTGTGTTCAGTGTTTTGGATTTTCGTGAGAAAAATAATTTGTTTGTGTGCATAATATATTTTGGAATGTTGCTAAGATCACAAGTAGTCGCGCGGTTGTGAGCGCAAAGTGAACGGATTTGTATACGGTTGGTATTATTTTTCTCTTATCAATCTATTTGTCAATACTGTTTCTACGTGGCTATTACAAGTTTTTTCGATAAAACAAAGTTTTTATCGTTATCGGAGCGTGTTTGTTGATAGGTTCTGATGAAACTTATCTGTTTATACAACTGCACGACTCATAGTGCACTTACCTACGTTTATATTTCGTATACCCGCATAATAAGTTTTATGAGAACTCCCAAGGTTTTCCACCAATCGATTAGTGGTTTCACACAATTGTGTAAATAGTGATTTGATTTAACATTTTATTCAAACTAACCGCTGTGAAAAACTTCAAGGTTAACTTTTAATGCCTTATTTGTGCCTGTTCACGCAAAAAGTTTTGTCCATTCACGATGATGCCTCGCTCACAGACTGTAATTGGCTGGAGTAATACTTTATTTAGGTACATCATTGTAATCATTACCGAGGTAGTTTTCAAAGAAGTCGTTTTTGTAGGTAGCCATAATACATTTATCTACTACTTAGTGGACTTGTACCCACTTTTTTTGAATGAAATGAATAGAAGCCTATTATTGTGTACTGCCGGGCAAAGGCCTCTTGTCATACAGAGAAGGCACGAGCATTGATTACCTTTACCACGTTTGATTACGGTGAACTAGTGATTTCAGACTTAAATATTAATCCAGGTTTCCACCACGGTGTTTTTCTCTATCGATGTCAATGATGTCCAAGATAATCTTAGAAAGTATACAGTATACCTACATGAAATAGAAGGTACTTGCCCGTGCCCGGTTGCGAACCCACAGCCTCATGCATGAGAGGCGGTTGCCTTTACCACTAACTGATCACAACTTTGTTTATGATGCAATTACCTACATATAGGTAAATACTAATTTCAAACCATTATTTATACCTACTGCTATTGTTTCAAATTGTGTCAAAAAATAAAACTGAAGAAATAACAAAGACAAGGTTTTAGTTGAATGTTACAAAATAACATTTTAAAACAAAAATCTTGCCACAGAAATGAATGCTTCAGCTGTGAAAATGATGCAACTCAAATTTTGCAAGTTTAGCGATACTCATTATTTTTTTCGTGGAATTAGGTTAGCTACAATTTTAATTGGTTAGGTAGGTGTAGGTACCTACTTTATTAGCTACGGCCTGTGAGTTTTTTTTTGTCTTTAGTTACTGCTCCGCTCCCGTGACTTGCAGCGTGATGTCATAATATTCTATAAGTACCTACTATTCTTAACAAATCTAGTTAGTTATCATATACAAAAATATTTTTGGCCAATCCGATCGGCACTTCTAGAGCACGTTTAAACGAAAAAATAAATCTACAGATTTATTATATTAGTATACTAGTTTTAATTACCGTAACAAATATCAAAGATCTTGTTACTAATTATAAAATGCACGTCATGTTATCTCCGTTTGTTTTCATGTAATTATAAAGATTGCTACACACTCTACAGTCTTGTCTATTGATTTGCGATAGGCACGTCTGAGGCAGATAATATCGGCGCCATCATTATGTACTCGTCAGTTTTAATTGTAATAAGAATCTGTGTTGTTCAGTGTTTCTTGTATAATTATGAAAATATTTTAGACTATGTTTTGCCCGCGACTTTGTCCGTGTAAATTTATGTCGGTTATCGCGGAACTCAGGAAAAAGTAGACTGTCTTTTTTTGGGGTTCAAACTTACTATGCCCTAAATTTTCATCGAAATCGATTTAGTGGTTTAATCGTAAAAGCGTGACAGAAAAACAGAGTTACTTTCGCATTCATATTATTACTAGCTTTTGCCCGCGACTTCGTCCGCGTGGATTAATAGTTCCCGTTCCCGGGGGATTTCCGGGATGAAAACTATCGTATGTCCTTTCTCGGGTCCCAGACTATATCTGTACCAAATTTCATTGAAATCGGTTCAGTGGTTTAGGCGTGAAGAAGAGACAGACAGAGTTACTTTCGCATTTATAATATTAGTACGGATCAGTATCGCTGTATCGCTGTATGCTCTATGGATAACGTTTACCAAAGCATCTAATGATGATAGATAGAAATAATCATGGTTGTACCTAATTCAGTTATTTTGTTTTTTTTTTTATACCACTGAAGTTGGCAATCAAGCTAAAGCTAGCTACCGCTGCCTATGCTTCTTTTTTCAATTTAAATATCATTTGTTTCTTCTTAAAATTGGCCCTTCACCACCGCAAAAACTGCAAACCACTTTATGGTAAATAATTTTCCTAAACCAAAACAGAAAATACCACAAAAAAAAAACCTACTTCAAGCCCAAACTTCTATATTCCCAGAACTTAACATAAGGACGTAAAGCAAATTTCGTTGCGAAATTGAAACTCAGTACCCAGCCTCCCTAAGGCCTTAACAACAAGATACACACGTACAAAATCTATTTAATAAAGCAGAACCAACCCAAATACTAAGTCCTCATATTAGGGGCTACGGTCATAAAACACGGACCGGCTTTGTAATTAGTTTTCTTGTTGCTTCTGCCTATATAGTTTAGCGTTACACAATGAAATTACCTCTCTGGGGATCCTTTGCCAAATATCAGTCATCATTTAGGAGTTGTGGCAAGATGGTGGTGGTTTGCCTGAAGCATGGTATAAAAAAAGGCTAGAATTTTATTATACTTTTTATTTTTTTTGGACGAAAACATTTATTTGTCTTTTTATCTGGTAATATTGTACTAGCCTATTATTTTCCCATTGCAGGGCAAAAGCCTGTACTCATACAAAGAGAGATTTATTGACAACTTGCTTTTTGCCCGCGACTTCGTCCGCGTGGATTAATACTTCCCGTTCCCGTGGGATTTCCTGGATGAAAACTATCCTATGTCTTTTCTCGGGTCCCAGACTATATCTGTACCAAATTTCATTGAAATCGGTTTAGTGGTTTAGGCGTGAAGGAGAGACAGACAGACAGAGTTACTTTCGCATTTATAATATTAGTAAAGATGTCCTGGCTGCCTTACAACGGTTTTCCTTAACCGATGTCTGTGATGTCCAAGATTCACATTATAAATGTCTCGGTAACAAACCTACAACTTCATGCATTAGAGGCGGGGCGTCTTGATCACTGGATCATCACGAGTTCACGACATTGTAATTTGGTATAGTTTGAGTTTTTTCCCTAGTAAACGATACATTCATTAGATACACAATTGCTTAACAAAAGAAATAAATAATTGGCTATTCCAGGTGTTTTTCAACGGTTTTCTTCACTACAAATTCTACATTCAATTATTTTTTTTTCATTAAATAATCGAAATCACACAGTAATCTCCAGAATAACTTCACCAAAGGCGTTAATATCGCAATACACACCTTCAATATCGTGTTCAATTAACCGCAGTGGTTTGCGGTCGAATCGGCGATCAATATGTACTTGTACCTACTTCAACTGGAAACTAATATGCCTTCATTGGCTCTGTTATTGTATTTTACATAAGTACTTGTTGGTAGGTACTGTATTATCGTTTGTTACTTGTTATATAAGTATACGTACTTATGTGCGGATGGACTGACAGCTGGAGTATCAAATTGTTTAAAGTAGGTAAATTTGAAATGGTTGAAACAATTGACACCTCTGCCTTCTTAGTACCCGATTGTGCCAGGTGGGTTATGTTTTTCGAGTGTATATGTTATTATTTTTATATATCGACCTCAACAATCAAATTGCGATGAGTCTTAGACTCTAAGTAAGGTATTTAGGTACGGTTGAATTAAATGTTAAAGACACGACATTTTTTTTTTCCTTTTTCGTCTTTTTCAAATTTATCAAGCTTATTTGTAACTCGATTTTAAGTAATTGGTCCCGATTTTATTATAATAAATAAATAAGTAACATCACGTGCAGTTCCGTTGCTAAAATTGAAGATCTAATCTCGACATTTGTGTATCAAGTATTACAATTAAATAACTATTTGACAGCTGATCCGAATAGGTACTTTATTTTCTTCACACAAAAAAACGTTTAAAGATTTATATACTTTCTTTAGCATAATATTAGAGAAAACACGGAATGGTTTTAAAGTAAATATAAAACTAATTCAAACTTATCTTATTTCGTGTAGTCTATTTCAATACAAATAAAAAGTAAGTGCGTTAAAAGACCATTGTTGACTGACCATACATTCTGTTAGAAATGCGACTGACTATAACTATACTAGAAAGGTTTAGGCAGGCCTCCGTCACTCTATGTACTTGCGCGCTATAATTGCCTACCGCCCGGCCGAGCGGTCTCGGGCCGTTTGCGAACCAAATTCAGTGCGGTTTTCGCAAGCGCATCACGCACGTTGTTCAATTTTAATAGTTTCATTCGTTACCTACGATGCCGTCTGGTGCCTTATGTGTTGTAGAATTGTAGATGGGTGCAAATCAAGTAAAAGAAGGAATAAATATGTTTTATCTAGATGTATTGTACAGTCAGCACCAATTTATAAAAAAAAAAAAAAATTTAAACATTTACGATACAATTTTAAACTGCCACATATAAGTCAGAACATATTCACAGTTCTCAATAACATAGACATAAAAAGTTATGTTAATTTAATTTTATCGAAGAGGCAGCCTTACGATTGTTGTGGGATCGCGCGGTGCGAAGCGATCACAACTGTACGCTTGAGCATTTAGGCACATTTTAGTTTGCAGTGGTTGCTGACGCGAGTTGACGCGACGGAGTAGGCTATTATAGCAGTAGGTATTGGACATTTTCTACTGAGTGAAGTATCTGTACTTATTTAATCTGTGGTTTAGGTAGTTAACTAAATGTAAACAAAACAAACCACGTGACTCATGGATGCTAAACATTTCACTTCAAATTTTAAAATCGTATTATTTAAAGTCGTATAATAATAGGTTCTAGTCTGAATCAGAATTTGAGGAACTATCTGCCACGTTAATAATAAAACGTTCAGTGGTATTATCAATCATTTTATCTAATTTAAACATTTTCTGTTCTTGTTTTATTACATGACCCTCGCAATTTTCAAAGGCGCCTGGTTAATCGACTAAACGTAATACCTGCAATTTTAGTTGCCATACTACATCATGGGCGTACTCTTCAATTTAGCGACGTTATCTAATTCATCGTATCTTCTAAAAGGTTTTGGGAACCTGTCTTTTTAGGCTCTTTACAATAGACAGATTACAAAATATTATACTATTTTATAAAACTAACAAAAAAGTGGTGTCCAAACAATGACATCTATGAAGAGTAGTTTACGAATAAATGATAAAGTTTAACATACATTAATAAAAGAGAAAAGTATCGCATAAATCGAAATTAGAATTGATTTTGTTGTAACATATTTTTAAACAAGGAAGTGTCAACTATAAAAAACCTTTTCTGCGATTTGTTTACCTTTAGTTAACTACCTAAACCTTTCTAGTATAAGTATATTTCTATGGAACCAATATCATAAACAGTTCTTTGAAACAAGTGGTCAGGTAGAAATTCCAAGAATTCGCGCCTCATGTTTCAATAGGTGCCTCAAAGCAATGTAATTTATTAAACTCGACCTTGTTGGGTTTCCAACTAAGCTAGGGTCTTTCCCTGTGGTCTTTGCTGAGATTAAAGTCCATTTTGCAATGGGTCACTTTTGAATTTCATTGAAACGTGGTGACAAAGTGGCTTAAGTATTATTTTTGTCAATTATTATTTACTCTGTTAATCAATTTAGCTTAATATTGTTACTTTGCAGGGCAAAGGCCTTTTCATAAAGAGAAGGTATGAGCATTGATCACCACGCTTGTTCAAGACGGATTGACGGATTCAGACTTATCTTAATTATAAATACCGGTTTTCTCACAATTAATGTATTCCTCCACAGATGTCAGTGATGTCCACGATAAACTAAGAAGTAAGAAAACATTTATATGATTTGAAAAAGTCAAATCGGTACTTGATCAGTATTGCTTGCCTTGACCAGTCGGCCATCACGCACGACGCTAACACAAATGTTATTTTATTTTTACATACATTCCTACATAAATTCACACCTTTTTCTCATGGGGGTAGGCAGAAACCACCGAACGCTACCTGCTACGATCCTTACATACTTCTTTCGCCTCCTCCACGTTCCTACATCTGGTCATACAATCATGCCGGTTAAGAGTACTGCGCACCCGAGCTTTCTGAAGAACCTCACCAATAAGGTCAGGGACAGACAGAGTAGGTCTTTCTAGGGCATCCCCCCTCATGGCATATTTTTTTTTATTTTGTTTAATCTAATACATACCATCACGCCTGTACCTATTCCTCGAAGGGTTAGGCAGTGGTGTGCCAGAGTACACCCACAGTTCGCCGGTTTGTTTAGGTACCATGTAATAGGGGGCGAGTCTAATCAATGGAAAAAATGAAGAAAGGAGAGGAGAATAATGGTGGATGGATGGATGGATTTGTTTAATCAATGGAGAAGAATTAGGTTAGACATTTTCGAGTGCCTAGTCGATATATTCGAGTAGCTTCATTAATTTACCGTACGTTACACGTGTTTAAATAGAAAATAAATTACCTTATTTAACCTTAGATTTGCTAGCGTAACATAAAACGTGAAAGCTGATAAGAAATTACTCGCGAACACATAATTGTACACGAGTGTACTTTTCCTTTTATTTAAAAAAAAACACTTATTATGTACAGTTATGGTTTTCAATTCATTATAGTCTTATGGGTTTTTTTTTTTTTATAGACGGGAAATCATCAAATAACTTCCCCCGCCCTGGGCGGGGCGGGAGGGAGTGTCAGACTTTTACTGACTAAAACCCGTCTATGTTCCTTCATGTGCCCTTTGCGTTCCGGGGGCGCGGTATCTCTTTCGAACAACCCGCAGCATAGTCTTATGGCTGATGATAGATGAGATGTCGTGATGGCCTAGTGGTTAAGGCGCCCGCCTTTCAAGCATGAGATTGCGGGTTCTATACCGGGCAAGTACCAATGTGTCATTTTTTGTTCTAAGTTTATCATGGTCGTCAATGATATCGGATGAATGCAGGCTGCCCAGGACCAGGGTGGTTTGCTCTTTGGAGGAGGCCTACGTACAGCAGTTGACGGTTATAGGCTGATATGATGATGATAATCACGGACATCTGTAAAAGAAAACAAAGTGAGGAAATCTGGACTTACATTACAACACAAGATCTAAAATCAGCGATGATCAGCGGTAATCGAGCAACCTTGGAGTATTAGCAGCCTATTATTCTCAGTATGAGACAATAATAGGCTAGGATTATTTAAGATGCCTCGTTAGCATAGTGGTCCTAAGCGCGACTGCTACGCTAGATCAGTTGCGCTTCTCAGTAGCTGCTCTACTGAGAATTTCACAAATCCTAACTTGGGTCTCATCATCTGCCTAGCCTTTTCCCAACTATGTTGGGGTCGGCTTCCAGTCGAACCGGATGCAGCTGAATATCAGTATTTTACATGGAGCGACTGCCTATCAGACCTCCACAACCCAGTAATGGGTAATACGATACTCTCGGTAAGACTGGTTGTCAGACTTTCTGGCTTCTGACTAACAGAACAGCAACGACTGTCAAAAATCTACACATCTGTCAAATCCTAACTTGGGTTTGTGCCCGGTTAATAGGTTCGCCCCTATTACATAGGACCTAAACATACCTGTGACCTGTGGGTATACATTTTCACACCTCTGCCTAATCCTTCGGCGAATACAGGCGTGATGGTATGTTATGTTATTCAAGATCATTATGTTCTTAAGTGTTATAACTTAAGTGCGTTCACCTCTTTCTCCTCGCCATTGTTTTACCGAAATGACGTTCCTATGTACCTACCACGCACTCCTTATCGCTTTATGCCGATTGAGTGAAAAAACAAACTTTATTAGGAGTTCGTTGCCCCAAGTCATGGTCTGCCGAACTATTACGAAGTAAAGCAAGTTAAAAAAAAACTGGTCAAGAGCGAAGCGGGCTCGAATTGGAAGAGTTCCGTGTCAACGTATTATATTTAACACTACAAACAAAAAAAAAACAGATTTTTTATGTGCGGATCCCCGTAGATTTTTTTACTTTTTCATATATTGATTGTTATAACGGCAATAGAAATACACAGAGAGTTCCGTACCATTTTACAGACGACATGCAAAAAAAGCACGGCTTTTTTGGGGCAAAAGAAATACACGTTGAAAATGTTAGCTTTTAATTTATTACTGTTTATGAGACACAACCCGCTGTCAGACAGGCTTAGTAAGAAGGTCCCGTTTGCACCTTTCAACTACGGAACCCTAAAAATCACGCTTGTTTACATAACATCAAACAAACCGCGTTCAAACCACTTGTCTTAACAGCTTTAAAGTCAATAATAGTTTTCTTTTAAAACTACTACAGAATAAATACACTCTGTCGTAAGTAAAGTGTGCCTTAATTGAGTAAACACAGAGTCTCATTTGCATAATCTGGTCCAGTTATTCTCCAAACATCACTTTGAAATTCAAAATGCGGATTCGCAATGATCTATAGCTTTACAAATAAATAAACTTGAAGTGTATTATTGGAATGGTCAAAATAACAGCCCTTTTAATTAATTAATTAATTAATTAATTAATAACTGCCTCGTTAGCCTAGTGGTCCTAAGCGCGACTGCTACGCTAGAGGTCCTGGGTTCGATTCCCAGATCGAGCAAAAAGTGTTATTGGGTTTTTCTATGAAATTCTCAGTAGCAGCTCGGAGTTTGGATTTGTGCCCGGTTAATGGCAATAGGCTCGCCCCCTATTACATGGGACCTACACATACACATACCGGCGAACTGTGGGACCTCTGCCTAACCCTTCGGGGAATACAGACGTGATGGTATACAAATAAATAAACTTGAAGTGCCTGTTTGTAATATAGAAATAACACCCCTTTTAATTAATTAATAAATAATGTTTTTTTATACAAGTTCCTTCCTACGTATACTACTTAAAAAAATGGTCTGTCTGTTTTCCTGGGTAATCTCCGAAACGGGTGGACCGATTTTGGCAGGACTCACACTAGCAGATAGATGTTTTTCATGGTATTTTGGTGTTTAGGCTTACTTTTATTTAAACATTCTTTCCCTAATAGGAAGCTACGTTATCCCTAAGCGCCATAGGCAAGGAATAAGGGTAAACTTGACGTTCATGTGGGCGAAGTCACGGGAATCCGCTAGTGAGTAAATTAGGAAGAATGTAGAAAAGTAAAATGTATACTTAGTGTAGAAATGTGACATTGTATTGTATGTTAAACATTTTTCATGCTATCGAGTGTAGTCGTGATTCTTCAACAATACCTAATCTTGTTATATCCACGTATTGTTTCACTATCGTTACACACTTATAACTAGGGTTGCCAACTACGAATATTGTTAAAAACGGTAAAGTACTGTTTTTCAATGCGTTGAACAAAAATAAAATATTACAAAGCATTGTTTTCAGAATCACTGGTATCCAGAGCCATTAATAAGTAAACGCGAATGTTTTATAAATTAATATTTGACTCATATAATAAAGTTAAAAATATTTTTTGTTGGTTTCAATGCGCTAATCTCTGGAACTACATGTCGGATGTGACAGCCAGATTCATGAGGAAAAGCTATGCTACATAATATCACACTACCAGTCTACTACCCACAGGGGCGGAGCAGTATAACCAAATAATTAAGTTAGTTAATACGGGTGAAAAAATCCAAACGAAGTCACGGGCAGGCGGGCAAACACTATTACTATTATTTTTGCAAAATAACTGTTTAATTTTCTTCCACACTTTTTTTCTCATACAAAAACTTGACAGCCCTGCGTATATCTGATATAAAACTACACACACATCGCTTATCGAATGGGTTTAATGACGTCACGAGTAACATGACCAAGGTACATACAGCGAAGGTCAAACAATTGTGTGGCCCACAAAGGTTTGCCCTTAGACCTTTGTAATTATATTGAATTAGGAATTTGTATGGAAATCTGTTCCGTAGTAAAGTAAATTGATTTAGGACCATCACGCCTGTATTCCCCGAAGGGTTAGGCAGAGGTGTACCAATGTACACCCACAGTTCGCCGGTATATTTAGGTCCCATGTAATAGGTGGCGAGCCTATTGCCATTAACCGGGTACAAATCCAAACTCCGAGCTGCTACTGAGAATTTCATAGAAAAACCCAATAACACTTTTTGCTCGACCTGGGAATCGAACCCGGGACCCCTTGCACAGCAGTCGCACTTGACACCACGAGACCAACGGGGCAGTTATTGTTATTGATTTAGGAGTTTATGCGTATTAAACATGCCTACTAGCTTTTGCCCGCGACTTTGTCCGTGTTTTTTATTCACCCACGTAAGGTTACGTCTTTCATTATTGCTTCGCTCCCGTGTGTCGTAGCGTGTTGTTATAGCGAAATGTATTCTGCCCCCCTAGCCAAGTCACAAACGATAATCGTAAACGCTCGGTAGGTACCAATAGATTTTCAACTTAATACCCCAGAGCCTTAAGTTGAAAATCTATTAAAGATTTCTAAGCGTTAGCGACTGGAACGAACGAAAACGCTATGCAATCTTCATTAGATCTTCAACTTAAACCCAAGCACATAAAGTTGAAGATCTATTAAAGCCTACTCAGCGTTTGCGTTTATCGTTTGTGACTTGGCTAGGGGGGCTGGTATGATAAAGAAAATTGATCAAAGATTTTATGGGTACACAGTAACCCAATTGTCTTCATGGTTTTCTTTTGGTATTATTTTGTCAAAATTACTAATGGTATGTTAGGTTAGGCGCATACGTTTCGTACGTTTACGTACGTAGTGTGGGAAGGGAACACCTAGTTTTAAGTCAGTAAGAGTCTGACAGACCACTTCCAACCCCTTCACTCCCCAGTGCATAGCACATCCAACGAGGATTCTCGACTCCAAAACAACAAAAATACAGTGTAAAGTCTGTCTTTAAACATCAAACTAAACCGATTGTGTGGATTTGCATTATTTATTACTTATTTTGTCTTTATCATGTAATCTATTTATCAGCAGATACTGTACTTAAGTCACTAACAAAATAGGTGGTAGCTAAGTACTAAAGTTCCGCAGATAATCTATCTAATATAGCTAGGATACAGAAACTCAAAGTAAATATTATAAGGGATAGAGTTAATAATCTTCCGATAGCTTCATAAATCTTTTAAACAG
Source organism: Caradrina clavipalpis (assembly GCA_932526535.1). Lineage (NCBI taxonomy): Eukaryota > Metazoa > Arthropoda > Insecta > Lepidoptera > Noctuidae > Caradrina > Caradrina clavipalpis. Next base: position 13,723,589 of record OW052104.1, on the reverse strand, counting down.
TGTGCCTACCGCAAAGGGAAGTGGGAGAGAACGGGAGGGTATTAATTATTGTAAATATTTAACTGGGTTATTGATATACTTTTGAAAAGTAGCTTTACTTCTTATTTCAATATTTTGTTTGCTTCATCATTAGTTTAACGTTTGGAATTATAATATAGGGGCTTACATTTCAGCCGTACAGTAACCATGTATAAAATAAAATTGAATTTGAAAGCCTTCGTTATTTTAAATGTAACTCTTATACCAATATTATATTGGAAAATTAGCTTAAAAAAAGAAATAATATCTCATGCCTGACTGGCACCTTAGAAAATCACAATTCCGGAGTATTCCTCTAAATGCACCAACTTTGAAACACACCGAATGCAGCGCACCAAAAGTATTCCTCGAAACGCACCATTTTGGTACGCTAAGAAAATCAAATATAAAAATGTTGTAATTTTATTCCTCGAAAAGCACCAAATGGTCAAGGTAGTAAATCGCTTATGCATCTAATCTAGTTCCTGTTAATTTCTGCTTTCCTGGTAGTTTCAATAACGCGCGGTGTTTGTTATCGACATGTTACGTTAGTAAAATCCCATCTTTCTTTCATCATTCATCGGAAATCTATGGGGGAGGCCTATGTCCAGCTGTGGTCGTCCTGTGGCTGATTTAATGATGATTATGATGATGATGGTGAAAAACCCACCTCTATCCACATCTTGATGATGTGGTGCGTTCGAGGAATACAATTGACATATTTTTAACCCCCGACGCAAAAAGAGGGGTGTTATAAGTTTGACGTGTCTGTCTGTCTGTCTGTCGGTCTGTCTGTCTGTCTGTCTGTCTGTCTGTCTGTCTGTGGCATCATAGCTGCCGAACGGATGAAGCGATTTCAATTTAGTTTTTTTTGTATTAAAGGTGACCTATGTGCGAGTGTTCTTAGACATGTTTGATGAAAATCGGTTGAGCCGTTTAAAAGTTGTGGGGGTGAAAGTAGGGAAGAAAAACCGAAAGTCTGTAAATATACTCGAGTCTCAAACTTAACAAAATCGACATTATAATAAGCAGGTACCTATAAAAAGTATAAAATAAAAAATTAAATTGAAAATTTAAAAAACCCCCAACACAAAAACCTAAGTTCCCTTTAAAAAGTAAAAAAATAACAAAAAAATACGTCACGTTGGGGGACCGCTCGGAACGATCGTATCCTAAATGCAACATCGGTCCCCCAACGTGACGTATTTTTTTGTTATTTTTTTACTTTTTAAAGGGAACTTAGGTTTTTGTGTTGGGGGTTTTTTAAATTTTCAATTTAATTTTTAATTTTAGTTTTTAGCACACGCGTTTCGAGCAATAGGTACTTTTGGTCCGCTCCGAAAAATTCCCCACAACTCTTTGAAAATTTTCAAAATAATTTGATTAATTAATTACCTTTTCAACAGTCCCAAATCATTCAAGATTAAGTCTTCATAGCCACAAGAGGCTGACTAGCAGAGACATAAAAACAACCCATTGAAGATGTTCTTTAAACCCAAAACAGGTTATAGAGGAAGTCGCAAAAAAGGCGCGAAGCCTAACTGGTTAAGTAAGACTGAATATAATTATACGCATGACATTGAAGAATTTTAGTAATTAACGGAAAAGGTTTGCTTTGAGCTTGGATAGTGCTCTGACGTTTTTACTATGTGATTTATTTTCGAGTGTTTTTTGGACATAAAATATTGGGACTCTGTTTAATTAGCGTAAGTAGTTAGTGATTAAGGATTAAATTAGCTGATTTGAGAGACTTTTTTCGTGTATGTTGGCTTACAGAAAAAATAATAGTATCCTAGCTTATGCCCGTGAGTTCGTTCCTAACCTAATTCTATTTTAAAAATAAAAGGATCCTAAGTTACTTCTTATACCACCAGGTATCTGTGAACGTCCGGTAAAAATCGGTCTAGCCGTTTAGGACGTTTTGCGGAACAAAAAGACTGACACATTTTTTTTTAAATAGAGGTTTCTTTAATGTACCTTGTAAACATTTCTATATTTATGTATTTAACTATTTAAATATATATACAAAATATAAACAATTTTAAATACTTCTTTCTTTAGGGCCTCCGCCCACGACCGATTTTTTTGGACCGATAATCGGGCAGAAAAACGGGCCCGTTTTTTCAAAAATTTCAACGCCCACGACCGTGTTTTCGTCGGTGACTTTCGAGGGAGGAGCTTAAAATAGCGGTCAAATTTTATATCGCAACTTTTATTTGACAGAGTTACCGATACTATAAAAATAACGTTAATAGATTTAAGGTTATTTAAGTTACAATTTATCGTTAAATTGTTTATTGACGATATTTTTATCGTTTTTTTTTAAACAATTGATCTTTCTAAGATGGAAGTAGCGTAGGACGGAGGTGTGGCGGGTCGCCCAGCTTAGCGTCGCGCTAATGTAGTGCCTAACAATACTTTGCCCGATTCTTACGAGTGAGAATAACACGCTTACTTTTACATCGTTCTGAAATCAAAAGTCATGAGATCCATCATAGTACCTAACAGAAGCTATTGGCACTATTATTTTCGATAAATAACAAAAATAAATAAAATAACACGAACATTTGTGAAATAGTAAGAACGCGAAGTAACGCTTCCTTGCAGTCAAGGCATATTTGTGTGTAAACCTTATCGACTATACATGCGTAAGGTAGCCTTTAAAGAATACATTATTCGATCAGACAGGAGCGCTACTAACTTTTAAGTCGAATAACAAAAAAATGACGAATTTCCAACATCTTCGAGACGTCTTAAAAAAAAAACACGCAATAACAACTATTACTCGACTGGAGTTTCAGTGTTTCAGCTACAGAACGATGTAAAAGTAACCGTATATGTTATTATTAGACCTGGTAATCGAACCCACGACTTCACGCTGATCAGACGCGCTTTGCGACCACAAGCCCAATATAGTTAGTCAGTGAAAATTAATATAAACGTACAAAACGGCAACTTACCTAATTTAACGGTAAAAATAACGATTAATTCATATTCTATGTTAATGTTCATTAACATTATATTACTGGTAATTTTATCAAATAACGTTAATAAAGTTACATTTTTAAAAAATTTCGAGTTCATGGAAATTAACGTTACGTAACGATTATTATTTTTTGATTTCATAACGTTAACAAGCCCTGGATTTAAGTCAGCAAGCTTAGTCGTTGAAAACGAATGTTATTTTCATTCTTAATAATTTATTAAATTCGTTTGATTATATATATTTTTAATCCATTAACGTTATTTTTATATTAACGGTAAATCTGTCAAAGGTAATTTTATAAATATTTACCGGTATTTAAAACCCTGCGTAAATCAACACAATATTATTTACTTATTTAAATCACAGACGATTAATTTAGAAAACCTTGATTTACCATATTATTAATAAATAAATAAGCTTTTTAATAATAAATTATTGTTATTATTCAAATGCTTCAAACTCATAAGTACTAACTTAACATAACACCACAATTGTACACTTAATTCGCAATAACTGCTTTTGACTTTAGACTTTTGACTTTAGCAATGACACAACGTTCTTCCCTAGTAAATCCATGACGCATAGGGTAAGTGCCCCAGTGAATGAACACACCCCAGTGAATTAACAAATCTGAGTATTTTCCAAAAAATAATAAACTAAGATATTACCTTCTACTCAACGCAGTATTTTTTTTTTGTAATTGCTGCTCTTTATTCTAACATAGTAACAACATTCATGTATTGCGATACTGTTCGTTTTAAAATGACGAGCGTTTAAAGTTGGCAGTGCTGGTGTAAATTTTCTTTGTTCGGGCAAGAATTTAGGACTTGGGTCAGACGCAAATTTTTTGATATCACTTTGCAGCCGTAATTAAAGTATGTACTATAAGTTATTTATAAATTCGAGTAATGGGTAGTTATAATATATGTATCAAATCAATTTCATTGCAATTTTTGCTAGTTTTAAGTAAATTATTGAGTGTTCCAGCATTGGCATTAAAAAACGTTTGAAATCCAGTGAATAAACGACCGTTAATTCACTGACCAATCGTTAATTTCATTAAATCTAGTGAATGAACTATAACATTTTCATCATGTTAAATAAAAGCTTTCGTCATAAAAATGTAACCAATAAATAAATGAATACCACATTTTGAGTTAGTAATCATCATTTTAGAGAACGGAGAACTAACAAATACATCAAAGCTCTGAGACTCTACTCCCAAGCTCATAAAGGAAAGACGGGAACGGAACGGGCAGTCTTCAGTGGGTGCAGGTTCAGTCGGAATAAGCTCGGCTTATAAGGCAGATCCTGAAATCCATCAAACGCGACACACCTCAAATGCTGACGAAGCTGGAGACTAATGATGGCAGGATCATCTTGTCTAAACTAGAGCTTTTGAGGGAGGTAGAGAAGTTCTAAAAACCCGTCTCTAGTCCAACAAAAGACCCAAGAGCTAGACTGACCTGACACTACACCGATGAGATCCCGGACGTCAGCCTATATGAGATAAATATGGCTTCTTAACAACTTAAGGACAACAAGGTGCCGGGGAAGACGGAATCACTTCTGTACTACTGAAGTGCCTATGTCCAGCAGTGGACATCGTTCGGCTCATATCAAGATGAATTGATTGATGACGTTGGCTAGGCTTATGAAGGTATATAATGATTAAGTAAGAGTTTAAAGGCTTACACTTTGTTAAAAAAAAAATGATTGAAGCAGATTTAGAGGCTTTTTTTTTTTATAGACGGGAAATCATCAAATAACTTCCCCCGCCCTGGGCGGGGCGGGAGGGAGTGTCAGACTTTTACTGACTAAAACCCGTCTATGTTCCTTCATGTGCTCTTTGCGTTCCGGGGGCGCGGTATCTCTTTCGAACAACCCGCAGAGATTTAGAGGCTAAGGATTTATGTTCATTTATTTATTCCATTTTGAACTGCATTTGATATAATAATAAGGATTTTTCGTAACTATTAATTCAACAAAAACTTGTGTTCATTCACTGGTTCTAATGCTGTACATTTACTGGAAAATTTCATTCATTCACTGGGGTTTTAGGGTATTTTTCAATATACATGTATTGCCAAATATCTAAAAAAGTATACAGGTTATGTCGTAAAACCAAGTTAAAAAATATTCTTTAGTAGACATAGATTACCAAAATATAAAACCTTTAACTTTAGAGGCAACATAATGTAATGATTTTTTGAAGTCTGAAGAATGCTTAAGTGTTCATTCACTGGAGCATTTACCCTATTTTCTATTTTTCGCCGATAATCGGCGGCCAGGATGCGTACATTTTGTTTTTGGACCGTTTTTTTCTCGGCCGTGGGCGTTGATGTACTAGAATCCATACGTTCCATTCTCGCCGAGAAAAAATCGGCCGTAAAAAATCGGTCGTGGGCGGAGGCCCTTATCGTGTACTGACCAAGTAAGGTCTAACGACCCCACATACCCTTGCGTCAGAGTTTCTAAACCGCATCAAGAGCTTCTGACATGGTTACCGATGTCAGTGATGTCCAAGATAAACTTAGAAAGTACATATGAATTAGAAAATGACACTTTGGTACTTGCCTACTTTGGTTGTGAACCCACAACCTCGTGCACGAAAGGCGACACTTTAAATACTTACACAATTTTATGGAGAAACAACTTACCTAGATGTATTATGTCACACTCAACATTGTATTAGGTATACATAAAACCATTAAATATGTAGTTAATGACACAACTTCTTATAGAACTACAAAACAAACAAACACATTATCTCACATAAATCTCGAGTTAATATACAATGTACACAATTCTTGCTATTATCGCTTTATTATTCAACAAAAGTAATTACAAAGTTAATAAACTTGACTATTTGTGAGCTACGGAAGCAATGTTATTAATTTTAGTCTGTACTTAAAAGTTAAAAATAAAAAACACTAAATTGTTGAAAAAGAATAAAAATTATACTTACGCAGTTTTAGTTTTAGTCTGTGTATTATGTTTTACCTACGTAAAAATGGACCGGTTTAATTGTTCTACTCCTATGTGTCGTAGCGTGATGTTCGTGAAATCTTTGTAATCATTATGTATGATAAGATGTTTAAAAAAGCCAGCCAATTGTGATTTGAAGGATTCCGGAGATTTACAATATTAAGATCGAGGAAAAAAACGCGGAAAAGATTACGTTGCTATAAGGTTCTGAAGGTAACTAAAATAAAAAAATAATAACATATTTCTTGGACCAGGACCCGTTTAAATTTTTATCCTTATTTAATTTTTGTTATAATAAATATGGTATTATAGCGACCATAGCAAGACAGTCTGTAAATTTCAAGCGTACCTATTACGTTTCACAAGATACAGCCCTGAGACAGACGGACGGACAGACTGCGCTTCAAGAATTAGTCGTAACAATACAACAATTACATAACCGTAAAATATAACATTACAACATTACTTACAATCAAACGCGAAGCAACAAATAGTGCTTAAATCTAATAGTTTCTCATTACACTTAATATTGCCAATCAATCAGCGTACGATTGCTTAATAATCGACTTTATCAATCAGTTACATAATTATTATACTAGGCTTGCATCCGGGTCCGTCTGTACGTAATTATGTTTGGTAATTATTCGTGTATTGTGAATGAATGTTACTGTTACTTATAATAGACGTAAATAGGTCTAGAATTAAAAAAGAAACTTAGTCGAATGTATTATTGTGGTGAAAAGAACTACACGGACCTAGTCGCGGTCAGAAACTAGTATTTTTTACCCCCAACTTAAAAAAAGGGGTGTTATAAGTTTAACTTGTCTGTGTGTCTGTCAATGGCACCGTAGCTCTTAAACGGGTGAACCGATTTGAATGCGGTTTTTTTTATTTGAAAGCAGGTTTCCTGGCGATGATTCTTGGATATGTTTTATCAAAATCGGTTCAGCCGTTTCATGGTTATCAGCTCTTGTTTGCTGCGGAGGGGATATCTATTCTTCAGTCGGGGTTTACTTACAATTTTTAATTTTATTATTATATCGACCGTGCCGAAACCTACCCGTAATTTCAAAAAAAGCATTCATAGTACTTCCTTCTCTTCATTACCATCCTGGTTTCCAAGGGGCCTTATACCTACGCCCTACTCCGCTCAAAGGGCTGGTAATGCCTCATTAGCGGCCGCACGACTTAAAGTTAAAGAAACTTATCGTGAGCTCATTATCCGCATGTCACTTGGACGTCTTTGTACTGAGTTAAAGGATTTATTTACGTTGAGGGCTTATATTCTTCCTGATTGGTAGGTCTTGATTAGGTAGGTACAACTGAGGACAATGGCGGTTGACCGTTTTTTAACCTTATAGTTAGGGTTTTAAAGATGAAAATTAGTTTAGCATTTCTGCGCGGTTGTACCTGACGAATTGAAGTGTCAATTATACATGTTGTAATAAGACAATCACATAGTCGTAAGCTACGTATACTGACCATAGCAAACTAACAAAAATTGTTGCTGGGAAATTACTTTTCTTGTGGAAATTTTATTAATTAAGTCCTTGTTCCCTCACGACGTTTTACTTAACCGATGTCAGCGATATCCAAGATAAACTTAGAAAGAACAAGCTTGTGAAATAGAAAAAGTCACAGTTATACTTGCCCGTGCCCGGCTGTGAACCCACAACCTCATGCAATAAACCACTAGACATTAATACAGTCAATACTATCTTTACCATGTTCTGAGAACACTAAAAAATTTTGTGAGTTAATGACAGTACTTGTTGAGTGATCCATTTTTAGTATTATAGTTAATAGATGTTAAGATAGATTAAAAACTTGATGTATGTAGATATTTTGTAAAAGGGTATGATGGGGTTGTCATATCTGAGATAAAAACCCCTAAATAAAAGCAGATTAAAAAAAAAAAAAAAAAAAAAAAACCACTAGACCTACCTAATAAATATCAACACTATCCAGCTAGTTATTCATCTATGATCGACCATATTTTTTATGATAAATTTCGTCATCTACCTAGGTACCCACTTTCATTATCAATTTCGTAGATAATCTGTTCATCCCAAACAGATCAAAGGACAGACTTCTTCATTCTATTCTAAACCTTATTAAATTAATCACTATCACACAATTCTTATCAATCTAGGTACTTGTTATTCAACAGACACAAACTTCAGATCTAGATCTAGGCAAGGTAAACTAGGACATTATTAAAATGTCAGTCTGTGTCACCGTTATCTAGAATCTATCAAAAGTGAAGGCAAAATCTAGATAGGCTCCCGGAACTAAGTTATAATAATATTAGCCTATTATTGTCCCATTGCCGGACAAAGGCCTCTTCTCATACAGAGAAGTCACGAGCACTGATCACCACGCTTGCTCAAGGCGGATTGGCGTTTTTAAGATTATTTTCTTTAATTAATTAAGTCCAGTCACCCGCGAGGTGTCACCCGCGTTCAGTTCTTTGGTTTCTGCTCCGCTCTCGTTGGTCGTAGCGTGATGTTCTATACGTATAAACCTTCCTCTTGAATCACTCTATCTATTGATGAAAACCGCATTAAAATCCGTTGCGGAGTTTAAAAGATCTAAGCCTACAGATGGCGGGAAGCGACTTAGTTTTATGCTAGTAAAGAATAGGAACGCTGTGCTAGTTAAAAATGTAGAAAAGCAGAACTTGACAACAAAAGATAAAGTATTTAGGTATCTACAGAAAATAAACGACAATACGTCCATATTTAGCCGACGCCCCGAAGGTCGTTTAGATCCGAGACAAACTCGAAAACGATCGAAAAACTATAATTAACTTGATAATTAAAAGAAACGAAACGGCAATGTGACACCGAAATAACTCCCTCACGCCTCGACTAATGGGTATGCACAAAAACCTTAACAAACACCCCAAGGAAAACTAAACCTTACCTTCATCAGAACAAAGTAGCATTTCAATTGACTGTTCAGAAATATATACAGCTGTTTGAAAAGCAGCTTTGTACCACAGTGATACAGTTGTAAATCGATCGTTGTTGAAACAGAATTGTCATGGGAGAAATATCGGCGTTTCCCACCCAAATCTTGGGCTTGAATGTTTAAGTAAATAAAACATGGTTTTGCTGTGTTTGATCATGTGTACCATGGATGTATGCGACGCGATCGTATTTACATTTATTGGTTACCTTCTGGAAGTACAATATTTATGGAATCCGGTTACTTGAGCAAATGTGCCAGATATCCCTTCAATGAAACATGATTTGAGGAGATGGAGACAGAATTCGTCTAAATAGGTTTCCTTATCGAAAGCATTCGCTTGTAATGTGCACAGTTCAGAATGAATGATATCTTTATTTGTAACTAGCTACTAGCTAAGCACTAGTTCGTGTGAATGTCGGTTATCACTGGGTTTTATTGCGTGGAACCCCAGTTCTTTTTCTAAAATAAAAGAAGTTTAAGCGTCTCCGTACACTACCGATAATTGGTCCGATTAATTACTTGCACAGGCGCTTAATTGGGTAGATGACACCACTAAAATCAATTGACGTACTTTTAATGAGCTGTCAAAACGCCATTCCCCCACAGATTTTCTATGACAATACTCAACTATGACGTCACTTTTTTGTCATCTCAATTCACTAACTATATATTGATTTCAAAGCAACTAAAAATCGATTTTTATAGTTATTTAAAAAATCATCGGGTTTTTAGTGCTAAAATTAAATGCATTTTTGTGAAGTTGTTTCTTGAAATTATTGGTTAGTGGTGTCATCTACCCAATTACTTGATGTTATATGCAACAGATAGATAAAATATGATGCTACTCAGGTGTCATGTTCGAGTATTACTCCAGTGAGAGAGGATAACCAAGTATATCTGTAATAACCTTTAAGCGACAGCGATAGCATAAGACTTAAAGACGACTTAAAATCGAGTTGCCTTTGAGAATTTGGCCGCTAGTGCCCCAAGTAATTTATGCTTTCGTACCATTAATGGTCCTCATTTGTTACGTCTTGGCAATCCTAAGTCAACACGACCCGGCCTTGGTAGGCTGGTGCCCGGAGACTTGTTCAAATATCAACAGGTGTAGCAAATAGCAGGTATGCTGCCTATGCAAATTATATCATTGTGAAATGTGGCACGGAAATGTGGCATTTGGTAACATATGTACGGGGGTTTTAATTATTAGTAGATTTATAATCGGGGACAATTGCGGTGTACCACTTTTGACTTTTAATAAAGATGAATAGTGGTCAACCACAGTTGGACTCAGTTGTACCTACCTAAGTAATGATGTATGTTCACTGGTAGGAGCTGAAATTAACATTATTGTATGAACGCTCTCATATCCCGAAGTATAAGTCCCGATTCTAAAAATTCATTCGCTTAAAGGAAACTACGTTATACCTTTTTTTTTGTTTTCGGGGGGGAAACCTTCAAAAGGCGCCCGATCTTTGGGGATAAGACCGGGGAGTGTGGGATTCTTACCTCACTAAAACCACCCCGGTGGACACCATCAGCACGTGGGGAGGGTTCCGTTTCCTCTTAAAAGACCGCACCAGAACCCTCCGCGTGCAACGCCTGTTAGGGCACGTCTCTGGGAAGACTGCAAAGGGGTCTTCTAAGCCTCGCTGTGCACGGTAGCATGTGACCACTATGCTACCGTCTTCTCTATGGTCGCTCTAACTGAGTAGTTTAGGCTCTATTTTATTACACGCACATGTTTTCGAAAACTACGTTGGTAAAGCTGGAGTTAAATTCTTATAGTTAGAAGAGGTCATCCAAGAATGGATTTCGGACAGGGCCGAACTAAGGGAGATTTTGACTTCCACGCAGACAAATCAGGATTTGTCTGCGTGGAAGTCAGATGCAGATGCGTGGATGCAGGCATCGCAGGCAAAAGCTAATTATAACTGTGTTTGTTATAAAGTTTGTAACAGGGTGTATCGTAGGTATTGTAATTTAATTAAATCGATAACGAATCTCAATAATTCCATTTCATGTAAAAATTCAACTGAACATGAATCCGATAATATCAGCCATAATAATGAAAACATTCTCAACCCGTTAAGTTAACTGCGAAAAAAACAACAATTTTTCGCAAACTGAGAGTTTCTGACTACTACACATTAAGCATCGAAAAAAGATACATAAATAAATAAAAACATCAAAACGTGCCATTTAATTGTCAAGAGAACATGAAACAAAATGCACTTTCACATAACTTCACGTAAGACATAGCGCCTGCGCCTGCGCAAGACGGCCGTATCTCAATGTAATTGGAGGGAAAAAAAAACGAAAGTGATCAAGATTGGTCAATCTTGTGTTAATTCAACGATTGATGATGATTGGCTACATTGTAAATGATGCTGATTATGATGCAGGTACTTATGTTATGGATATAAGAGTATGTACTGAGTGTGTATTGTAACAAAATAGAACTATGCCATGGTTAGCAAAAATCGGAGAAGGAACATCAAACTAGTACCTAAATAAATCTATAATTCCATACGTATAACAAAAAATAAAAAAAAAACAAAAAGAAAGGATGTTTTTTTTTTTTTTAACTGTACATAGTTTTTAATTTAATTATTTATTGTTTAACTAAGTTTTGCTGCATTATGAATTAAATTATTTTTGCATGCATTATTATATTAAGTTACAAAAAATCATCAATCATATTAACAAAAAATCGAAAGTAACCCGTTAAGTGTCTCTCAGTCTGTTACGATTTTACGACTAAACCACTGAACCGATATTGATGAAATTTGATAAGGGGTAAGTTTGAACCCCGAGAAAGGTCTCATGCAAATTTTTATTCGTGACTTCGTTTGGGTTCGCGATAACCAACATTTACGCAGACGAAGTCGCGGGCAAATGGTAGTCAGAAATATTTTTAAAGAATTTGACATTTTACCAATTTGAATTTTACCGACTGTATCCCAGATTGTCATGGTGTCTCTAAAAAGACTTATTTCTAAGTCTATGTCCTTGAATTTGAGTTTAAAAAAACCTTTGTCAGCCATATTTACCAAACAACATGGCATTGTGGAACATTTTTTTCCGCGTAGGTATAAATAAGCCTTCGGTTTTAAAGGCGTTTCTCAGAAATCCTTCTAAACATTCGGAACAGAAAACCAGGAAAAAAAAAACATTAAAAAATCGCTTTTAGGCATCTTGCGAGGACAATTTACATTCTTATGACGTCAGCGCTTACAATATTTTGTTTTTTTCTCGTGTCATTGTGCTTTAGCTAAACATGATACGTCTAAACCTGGATGGAGTATCTAGGATCTAGAATTCTCGACTTTATTGTCTAATACCTAAGTTTCTTTTTGTTAGAACTTAATTACAGAACTAACAGTAAAGGTTTGCGCTTCGGCCGTCATCGGTAATCTTCGGAAATACGAAGTTGCAATGATGAAATCTAATATAGAGCTGATGCAACTAAGAAGTACCTAGTAGTTTCAATAAGTTTTTTTGAGTAACGGTGAACGAGATCGAAATGGGGAGGGGATAACGGAAGCTGACTGCTCAGGGGGGCAATTCTCGTAACTTTTTCTTTTAGGAACATTCGCATTCAAATCTCAGTCTCAATCTGCCAAAATTGCCTCAAATTTTTTGACAACGACTGTCGCTGAGATGAGATGAGATTGAGATTTAATTATTGGAATGACCTTCCAGACGATGCAAAACTTACTATAGTTTAGGATAACATTAGATTGGCATCACGCCTTGAAGGGTTAGGCAGAGGTGTGCCACAGTTTACCGGTATGTTAAGGATAACTATCCGTTTTTGAAGGGAAACAACGTATGTACAAAGGTATATAAATAAATATCGTATATATACCTATGTATCATATTCAGAATATTTTTACTGTAAGCCTTGGGCCAAGATGTTTGAGTCAGATAAGAAGGTCAGGGGTTCAAATCCGATTACGTTAAATTATAAGACCCGAGCGAATACAACTCGGAGGGTAAATCTGTAAATCATGTTTCTAGGAAATTATGTTAATATCTAAAGAATGAGGTAAAGAAGTATACTGCGTACTTATTTAGATGATACTTTTGAAGAAATTAATTACTAAGTTTATCTTGGACATCACTGACATCGGTGAAGGAAAACATCGTGAAGAAACCTGGACTATAAATCTGAAATCGCCAATCCGTCTTCAGCAAACGTGGTGATCAATGCTCGGGCTTTTGCCCTGCAGTGGGACAACATGAATAATAGGCTAGTATTATATTATTATTTTGTAAGTCAACCAGTATACAAAATAGCTATGCGTCTGGTGTTTTAGGCACTTGTTCCATTGACAGCAAAGAGGACGAATTTTTTAATGGTGCATCGTAGGGCATTCAAGAAATTCTTCCTCTTCGGGAGAGACTCATAAGTCCTCCCCCCCATTTTATGTACTTATCATTTTCATTAATTAAGTATATTGAGAATTTAAGTTAAAAAAGATGCTTACTAAAAACAAAAATCATGTTCACTTGACGCCCTTAACGTAGTGTCCACCAAATCCACCAAAAATCCCAATAAAATTTAAGACACATAGTATCTTGAAATCCTCAAATCAAAAAACAAGAAAAACACCGATCACCTAAAGTCCACCTGTTGTCATAAAAACTCCACACGGCAGGTGCGCCTCAGTGCCGGGTATACTGCAAAAAACCCTTTACACCTGGTCAGTACTAACCGGTTAAGTTGTAATCTGTGACTACTTACAGTTCATTTTGACGATGTTAAAGGTAAATTAACTTTTAGACATCGTCTTGCGTTGTGCCTTTGAAATTTTAGTTAGTGATGTGTGGTGTGCTATATGTATGTACGGTCAACAAAAGTGATAAGTAACCGGACCGTCAAATAATATATTATAATTAAATGAAATTCAATTTAAATAATAATCTGTTTATTTTCTATTACAAAATACAAATATTTTTTGTGCAAAAACTTCTATCCGTTTATAAAAAAAAGCGACTCTGGTTACTTATCTCTTTTGCTGACTGTACAATCGTGGACAATAATAGTTATTGTGGTGGTACCCTTCGAGTGTTAAACCTTAAAAACGAATAATTAGGAAAATGTTTAAAAACCATTTTTCCATGTCTGTACATACCAAAATTATGCGTTTCAATTCGTCCTCTTTCGCTTATCAATACTGATATTGTAAATGCGAAAGTAACTCTGTCTGTCTGTTACGCTTTTACTACTAAACCAGTGAAGCAATTTTGATGATATTTGGTACGGGGTAAGTTTGAACCCAAAAATTCCTAAGAAACATAGTCTACTTTTTATTCAATGACTTTATCTGCGACCATGATAACCAATACTTAAATTCGAACGAAGTCTCTGGCAAAAGCAAGTATAGAATAGTTTTTGTAAGTTTTGCATTATATTCTTGAACCCTCTTCTCTCACAATGTTATATCACATTAACTATGATCATATCACTTTCCATCATCATCCATATCAATCAATAGGGATAACCGAGGCCAGTGGCGTTTGACCATTTTTCAACCCTATTCCAAAGCGTGTAGGAGTGAAAAGGCATTAATCGCGATTGTCCGCGATTGTACATTTGTAATTCATCTACATGCCAATAGCCTAGCCCAGGGGTTCCCAACCATTTTCAGTCCGCGGCGAACTTACAAATTTAGAAAGTCATGGCGCGCGGCGCCCAGTTGGGGTGCCTGTTAGACTCTTATTGACTAAAACCAACTATACTAACAAATATGTACATAACTCACTAATCAATCGTCGAATTTTAAATAAATTTTAAAGATTTTTAGTATTTTTTATTGTTGAATTTTTTGAAGTTCAGTTTAATTTCTACGGCCAGCGCCCAGGTTTGGAAGCTCTGGCCTAGCTCGAACCTGGGACATTCATCTAACTTACTAGCAACCAACTGACATAACGTATCAATCATCAATCTAAAGCTATAATTAAGCACTAATTAAACCTGAGTTATTGGGATTTATGTGTTAATACTAGTAATCTAACTTGAGGTGTAATGTTAGAACCGGTTTAGTCTTAGATTAAAGGAGGCTGACTTTGGAAGGGGCAACTAGATTAAATTTACTTTTTCCTTGTAATGACGTTCAAAAGTGCCTTTTTATTGTCTGATTGAGATTTAAGTGATTTGACTTTGATTGTGAAGTCACGCTAGGTTTTAACCGTCAAAAAAAGAGGTTTTTAATTAAACCGTATGTCTTCTTTTATTACTTTTTTCTGTTTTTGTTACTTCATATCCCTGATATTTCCCAGTCGAAATGGTTAATGATACCATTCAATAAAAGAAAGAAAGTATACATTTGCAATATGTTCTATTAGTGTCGGAAGATGGAAATCCACCGACTTCCGAAACAAAACATATTTTTCATTCATTCATTCATTCATTCATGTAAAAAAAAATGTAAAATATATATTGTTCGTGGTTTTTTTTCAATCTTATTACTTAGGATGAAAGGTGATCAACTTCATCAAGTGTACATAATTATCATCATCATCTTCCTGCCCTTATCCCATGTTACTTGGGGTCGTCGCAACACGTTTTCTTCTTCCATACCGTCCTGTCAACTGTCATGCTGTCTCTGAGTCCCTTCCCTTACATATCGTTCTTCACACAATCCATCCATCTTTTCTTTGGCCTCCCTCTAACATAACGATTATTTTGCTTCATAAAACTAAATAGCTAAACTCTTCACATGACGTTAGCTTATTACCTCTTACATGATGCCCTCATGTCTATAAAATATTACGGCACCAAGATGATCAGGTTTGTCAAGTTTTTGCTTTTAATAGTTCGCTACAATGTTAATAGCCAAGTTCAGAGAGCCTTGCGCGAATGTGCGGAGTAAACGTAAAGAAGATTCGACTTTTGTATTGAAAATACCCGTTTTGCACATAAAAAAACATACATATACCAACACGCCTGTATTCCCAGAAGGGTTATGCAGAGGTGTACCAATGCACACCCACAGTTCGCTGGTATGTTTTAGGTCCCATGTAATAAGGGACGAGCCTATTGCCTTTTACTCCGAGCTGCTGCTGTGAATTTCATAGAAAAACCCAATAACACTATGCTCGACCTGGTAATCGAACCTAAGACCTCTACCGTAACAGTCGCGCTTAGGACCACTAGGGTAACGAGGCAGTTTACTGCGATAGTCGTATTCCGAAAAATGATTTGAAGAGACCATTTTATCTTCATCTGCACGTTTGTACAAAGCCTTTGGAACTAGTATTATTAATTTATTGTTTTTATACAATGTCAGTAAACTAAGATAAGTAATAGGTTCTCTGAATCGAGAAGGAAGAATAATTGTTATTGTCCGGAGAGAAATCTTAAAGATTCCTTTGCTTTATGAGTCATATAGGTACGTAAAGTTCAATAGTCAATGATCAATAGTCAATAGTCAGTTCGAATTGATAATCCTATTGAGATGTGATTGTTATTCCTTCAACTTTACGTCATTTTTATGCAGTATGAAAATGTGAGTTTTGTTTATTTAATTTCATTGTTATTTAGCTAAATTACAGGCTCCACCTATTTTGATTTCATGCCTTTACATTTTTGTGTACAGAATCATTTTTGTAACATTAGTGCACCACATTTTTGGAGATATTAAATAAATGAGTTTATTATATTAGGTTACTTTACGTAGACAATAAAAGAAACAAAAGAATTAAGGAAGGGCAATATCGCTTCTTGTTGTTACATGTTAACCCCTCGCCAGCTACGAACTTTAAACAAAATTAAATATAAATTTAAAAAACATCAATCGACATTCATTAAATTCTCTTTAATCTTTTTAAATATGATAAACTAGCTTCTGCCCGCGACTTCGTCCGCGTCACAGTTGATGTGTTATCCTACGGGTACCGTACATTTTCCCGGGATAAAAAGTAGCCTATGTGTTATTCCAGACTATAATCTATCTTTGTGCCAAATTTCATCCAGATCCATTCAGCCGTTTAAGCGTGAAAGAGTAACAAACATCCATACATCCATACATACAAACTTTCGCCTTTATAATAGTAGTAGGATGAATACTGCTTACATTAACATCTTAAACCCATCACTGCTGTCAATAAATTGTGTTAAAGTATTAGAAAACATGATGTCTAGCCTTTGTACAGAAGCGATAGTTGCCTACATATAAATACATACAGGGTGTTTGGCAGAATGTTGGTGTAAGCCCTGGCTGGGCTGCGGGTTGTTCGAAAGAGATACCGCGCCCCCGGAACGCAAAGGGCACATGAAAGGAACATAGACGGGTTTTAGTCAGTAAAAGTCTGACACTAAGGGGCGGGGGAAGTTATTTGATGATTTCCCGTCTATAAAAAAAAAAGCCCTGGCTGGGGGTCTTAAAGTAATTTTTGGCCACCACAGGATTGTTCGGTTAAGCAGCTTCAACCTTAGAGAATTGTCGTGGTACGAGTGGTCCAACCTAAAACATAATAATAAAATGTTGAACATACGAAAATGGTGGATAGGTGGAGTCCCGTGAGGTCATCTGCTACTTACTCAGCCCTAATTGATTTGGCCCTGGCCCCCTGGATATTTTGTAAGATGATTACTTTTAAGTGTAATTTTGTTTTTTCCTTTTTTTTTGTTTTAATAAAAAATATACTTTATAGTTAAGAAAGTGGTGAAACTAAAAGAAATCAAAAAACTTTTTTTTGAATTATCCAGGTGTTTAGGGCTTTGACCTTTTTTTAATACCTAAGTACTTAGCTGATGACCCCACCTATCCACCATTTTCGTATGTTCAATGATCTGCCAAACACCCTGTATAGATAGGTACATATATCAGAACTTATTAGCCACAATAGACAACATTTGTCGATAATGACCATGTTCCGGAGAGAGCAGCACAAAAACATGCATTTCTAAGCTTTCATTATATATTCATTAAGGTCAAAATGATCTGAGAGAGAATTTATTATATCGACAGGTGTATTATTAAGTTTATTTATATTTGCGGAGCGTGGAGCGCTCTACGTTCGATTCCCAGGTTGGGCAAAGTGCTACTGAGTTTTTCCATTACGAATTTCTCAGTAGCGGCCCGGAGTTTGTGCTGTGAAAATCCCGTGACTCAGAAAGCATTTAAAATCATTGGTCTTGCGACTGGTTGTGTCGAATTGCCGTCCCATCTATAAGACTTTAAGAGTAAGGGAAATCGCAGTACACACCTATGCGCTTCAATGTCCGTACTTGGCTAGTCTCCATATGGTCCATTAATGAACCATATAAACAAACCCACGTTTTAACATGTTTTAATAAAGTTGTGTAGGCCGAATAACATTAATCTGGAAACCAGAAATATTACAAAAACATTAATTTCAACTACATAAATCAATTTGCCACGCAACTGTTCCGTTTAATATCAATTTCAGACTACAATTCGATCAAAAGTCGTGATCTTAAAACCATGGTATTACTTGCCATAAACATCATATCAGATTCGGTTGCGTCAACATGCAATTTTAAAACAGCCATGTTTTAAAATTTAAACTTAGCGGTCACATCGCTCGGTGAACAAGGGTTAAATTTTGAATATCGAACTAGTTTTTGAATGACGTAACTATGATTAATGATGTATCTATTGGTGTTTAGATCATAAACCATCCAGTTGTTTATATTACACTAGTATCATCCCGCGACTTCGTCCGTCTACGCGGACGTCAAGTAGTCACCTATGCCATTAAACATAGCCCATGGCATTCGGCAATAGCGTAGCTTTTTATCAGCGAAATATTTTTTTGTAATCGGACCAATACTCAGTCTCAATTAGGGATTGCAGTACCGGAACTGAACTGGATTTTCGAATTCCCGGTACTGGAGCCTACCCAGTACCGGGAATTCCCGGGAAATTTCGAAACTTCGGTACTGGATAAAAATATTTTAATTTCGGTATTATTTTATGAGTATGACAAAATTAAACACCCAGACACTTTTCAAAATATTTAATCAACTTAGTAATTTACTAATTAGCTATAAATTTTGTAATTGAGATTACAAATCACAACCTACCACAGTACCACTTCACAATCAGTCTTTAAATTTACAATCAGTACAGTAACTATCTAATAATAATCAACAAAGTTTTTAAACGATTGAAATAATAATATAATTTTAACATTTCTGTCGTGCCATGCACAAGCACTCTCTATAATAAGGTTCCTTAATTCTACTACTATAACATAAATCATTTTTAACAATAACAAACAAAATATTTACTCTTCCAGAGATATCAATCTTCGCATCAATGATGTTGAAAACAAAATAATTTTAAAAATAATCAGTCATGCATTTAGTGCCATACCTAGTGAGAATAACTTCAAATGTTTTTTTTAAAGGACCGTAACTGTTGGTAGTGAGTACGTAAAAATAAAATTGCGTCAAGGGTTTCGTCACTTAGTCTTGTTCGCAATCTGTTGCATATATATCCTGCTGAACTGAATATGCGTTCCGGTTAGTGTTTGTGCAGTACCGGGAATTCCCGGGACATAGTTTTGATTTCCCGGTACTAAACATTTTCAAATTTCCCGGGAATTCCCGGTATTTTTAGTACCGAGAATTCCCGGGAGCAAACCCTAGTCTCAATATGTCAAAAAAGCCTCCATTTTGCCAAATTTTTTGACATTAATTGTCGGTAAGAAGAAATTGCGACTAAATTTTGAAAGGTTTTAATTTGTATAAGACTCGTTGAGAATTCAGAAGTCCCTTTAAAATTTTAAATGGTCTTATTGATACAAATGCTTTGACTTTGACTGTCATAACCTTAGATATCCTCTCGTGAGTAACATTATGTTAGACAGTTAAGTATTTCAACGCTTCTTTAAGTACTTTCTCCACATAACCTTTAACTAAAACATTAATCACTTTTATAACATCTCGAATAACGAAGTCAGACTATAAAAAACAACATAAAAATTATATTTCCTCTTTTACGAACAAAAACAGCGTACAGCACTTAAAATGATTATTGTATATTAAAACATTACGCCTCGCCCATTGGGTGCCGAGCAGTTGCCAAATATTCTCCAGAACACAATAAAAATATTACTTTTGTAGAAAAGTTTGTGTTTTTCACGCAATCTCGGAAACTGCTGCGCCGTTTTGTATGATTACCTCGTTAAGAGATTGCAAAAGTTTGGAAAGGTTAAGTTTTCCTTGTGAATTTTTTGGTGTTTTTCCTTCGTTGTTTTTTAAAGTTTCCGGTTTTAAGGAAAATTAGCTTGCTAGACGGTAATATTTATAAAGAAAGTTGGTAGTATTGTTTACTTTGACAATGCCATACACTCATGTGAAAAACTTGGGAGATTTCAATGTCATAACTAAACTAGCAACGGCCCTCGGCTTTGTTTACGTTAATTTCAGAATAAGGGGTCCTAAATTATGTCATTGAAACACAAAAATATGATAAAATCTTATGTGGTAATCTAGATCAATATCTATATGTGTGCCAAATTTCAGCTTGATCCGTCCAGCCGTTTAAGTGTGAATGGGTAACAAACATTCATCTTGAACCAGTTTTGTTTTTATAATAGTAGTATTACAGAATTAAGTGCCCATACACTCATTATCATTAATAAAACACTCCTTTAAATGACTCCGACTTTGAACAATCTAATCAAAAACATTATCTCTTATATCGAGCAACACTTACTTAAAAACAAAACACGGAATGATTACCGCATTCCTCTAGCCTTTCACTAGACTACTCAAGTGTATATAAGGTTATATTATTATGTTTTATCATCTACTATCCACCTAATTCTAATTTTCTGAAACCAACAGTTACAAGGCAAAACTAACAAAAAAATACTGTTTTTTTTTTCACCCGCATTAAATTACGTCTTTGGTGACTGCTCTGCTCCCGTGAATCGTAGCGTGATGTTATATAGCCTTTACTGTACCTCATGAATCTGGCTACCATATACAAAATCAATTTTCCCAATCCGACTGTAACTTTCAGAGATTAGCGCGTTTTAACAAACATACATCAAAACTCTTTAGCTTTATTATAAAAGTATTAGATAGGTATTTTGATGGTACTCGACTAACAATACTCAGCGCATCATCCATCAATTGTGAGGCCATTATAATATACAAGCTATAAAAACGCCAGTACAAAAAATGGCAGTGCCACAATGACATTAGGCAATTTACAAGTTAACTAAAAAGGTTCTTCGCTCACTGAGTACGTATAGCTAATTGTCCTAAACCTGCTCTAAAACGCCAATGTCCATAATAATGCACTCTAATTTTCCTGTGGCTTGGCACGCTTGCCAAATCGCGCTTCTAACATCTGTTTGGTGCTTTTCATAAGCGGCAAGCGATTCTTGAATCAAAAAGCAACGGACTTAGCAAGGTTCTAATGATAAAATCGGACCAGTTTTCTTACCATATTGAACACTACAAAGAATAAAGCACTTTGTATGACATTATTCTATTTTTATTATTTGTTATTATAACAGCACTAGTAATACACATTCTTTAATTGTTACTTATTTATTTTAACTTTATGCAACAAAAAGTACAAAGGCGGACGTAATGTCATGGTTGCCAGATTTTTGTAATTTTTTGTTTAATTCAAATGACCGCTAGTGTTAAGTGTTGACAATGTTGTGGCCCCGCCCCCTTTCGGACTATGTACTCGCATTTACACGTTTTCGTAATCTGTTTAATATTTGCAATCCGATTTCAAGTAATTTGGCAAAACAAACGAGCCATTTCCAATGAAAAATAAAGTTTTGAAAACTTTTCAACTATTTTATTGCTGTCAAAATTGTTTCATGCCATGTAACCAATCAATTTCTACCCCCGTCCTCTTCTAAATTGCGCCACAAACTTCAGCATAGACATGTTTCTGCAATGTCTGTCAGTTAATGAGGTGTAACGCGATTGCCAAGTTAACGTTATTATACAGTCGACAATACTCAACGTCATTACAACAAAAAGGCCAAATTATGTTGTGCCTTTTTGTGTGCTTATGATCTTGTGGGCTGTCGAGTGGAAAGATTATGTTATACTACTAGTTTCTGTCTGCAACATCGTCTGTGGAGTATCTATCGTCTTTGGCTACTGCTCCGCTCCCGTGTGTCATACCGTGATGTTATATAGCTTCTATCCATTCCCATCCATTCTATACATTCCAATCCTACTTGCTTTTCCAAAGTCAAAGTCAAAGCATTTATTTCAATTAAACCATTTAAAGGCACTTTTGAAGTGGTAAGAAGTTAAAATTTAAAGTTAAAGCTAGTTGCTCGTTCCAAAACGTAGGTCTCTATGGTCTCTATAACGTATATCTCAAAGATTTGCGCGCTTAAAAAAACACCCGCAAACAAATTAAAAACTCTTCGGCTTTCGTATAGAAATATAATTGACTGCCCCGTTGGTCTCGTGGTCCGAAGTTCAATTCCCAGGTTCGGGCAAAACGTTTTTGAGATTTTACTTTAGAGTATTTACTATTTCAGTAGCTCAGGAGTCTTTTTTACAATTAGCTAACTTTATTTAATTAGTTTTTTTTTTTAAGTTATCCAATACCAGCAAATTATTGTTGTTATTTCTTAGATCACCTTATTCCTGCTTATCGCAAATGACCTTTAATGTATCCAAAATCCTCAGCCCCCAAATCATTAACGCCAATCAGCCCACAAATCGCAATATCACTAATAACCCCAAATACAGTACCGAAACTCAATATCCGGTAACTAAGAGCTGGTTGACTTAACCCGGTTAATACCGGACAGTGTCCGGGTAGTGTCCGGATAGTGTCCGGCCGGCTATCCACCGCAGAGATTTAATTGGTGTCCTAGAATACTACGTTTATGAGGTATTAGTGTAATAACGGTACCGAAATTGCATTCCGATTGGTTGGAGTTTGATATCGGAATTTGGTGATGCCGAAAAATTTTTATGGATTTGGTGCCGTATGTAGAGTCATGATGACCCTCATGCAAGAGGCTGTGGGTTCGAATCCGGGCATGAGCAACTACCAATGAGGCTGTGGGTTCGAAACTGGGCATGAGCAAGTACCAATGAGATCTTTTCTATCCTTTCCTTTCTACTAATATTTTAAATGCGTAAGTTCGTAAGGTAGAGTATCCATCCATGCAGGATGGATACTCTTTCACGCTTAAACGTCTGAACGGATCTGGATGAAATTTGGGACTGAGATAGATTGTACTATAGAATAACACATAAGTTACAATTACCTGAAAATTAATCGGATTTTCAGACCTAAAATAAAGTGACTTTCTAGAGTAGTCGTGTATTAGAATTATTGGTAAGACAATGATAATATTCACTATTTTTAAGTTTTCCGCGAAATTCTTCTCCAGTAGACTTCTATATTTTTAGGGACCCACGAATTATAGTTACTCAACAAGCATATAACCTATCCATCAAAAGCCTGACCAAAAGAGGTCACCTATTCCAATTCCAAAGGTCCAAACAACTTTTATTAAACCTGCCATTACAGATGAGAACACAGCGTTAAAAGATTACATCCAAATTCATCACCTTATCCCAATGAGAAGACGCAATCAGGGAAATATCAACCCTAACTTTGAGGGCCAAAGTCTATTTTTGCACAGACGTGCCTAAGCTTGACCGCAGGACCATTTGATCTGCGGATGGCATATGGTTGAAGGGTACGGTTTTTGTATGGTTTTCGGTTTTTGATTACAAAATCATATTTTGGACGACGTGTTATGTGAGTTGTTAGTTTTGGCCGGGAGTTTCTGGGGTTTTTGACTGTTATTTTCTGGTTGCTCGGTTTTCTCTCGGATAAGTGGGAATTATACTATACCTACTTAATGTTAAAACAAAATTTTGTATAACTTTTATTTTACAAGAACGTGAAGATTCTTACCAATTCGTCTGCTTATGGAAGTATCTATCTATCAATCTC
The DNA here is from genome assembly GCA_932526535.1 of Caradrina clavipalpis. Classification (NCBI taxonomy): domain Eukaryota; kingdom Metazoa; phylum Arthropoda; class Insecta; order Lepidoptera; family Noctuidae; genus Caradrina; species Caradrina clavipalpis. Next base: position 13,699,676 of record OW052104.1, on the reverse strand, counting down.
TCTCAGTATTAAAGGCAAACATAAATAAATACTATGCAGGTATAAAACAAGGAAATACCAGAAAAAAATATGTACAAGAATAAAAGCAGAATCATAATTACATAAATGATTTTATGAATTAAACATTGTAAGCCGATTTGAATGCGTCACGATCAGCCTCCGTAAATTATGAAGGAGGTATACAAACAAAGATGCCATAACACCATTGAGTTATACCTATTCCATTTTATGGTACAACTGGGGTTAACCAACATTATTATTTATTTAATCCACGTAAGATATCCGTTAGATAAATAAAGAGGGCCTTTTATTGGAAAATCGTTTTAAAACGAAATCTATTAAATAATAATATAATCGGAACCACGCGACAGGCAGGTGGTCGAGCGATGGTATTGAGTACAACCGATACGATACCCATTGTAGGGTTGTCAGTCAAGTTTTCAATGTACCACGTGGCATTAAATGGAGATTTTTTTCTATTGCCTTTTATGTCATACGGTATTGTAGGTCATACATGTCATGTTCTATTGAGATGGAAAGCTCATTATGGAGGTTGGTTCTTAAATAGTTGACTTTGAATATTTTTCAAAGCCTAATGAATATTTTTAATTACCTACTTATATTTTTGTCTTAATTGAATCCAAAACTGTCTCGGTGGCCTAGTGGTCCTAAGCGCGACTGCTACGCTAGAGGTCCTGGGTTCGATTCCCAGGTCGAGCAAAAAGTGTTATTGGGTTTTTCTATGAAATTCTCAGTAGCAGCTCGGAGTTTGGATTTGTGCCCGGTTAATGGCAATAGGCTCGCCCCCTATTACATGGGACCTAAATATACCGGCGAACTGTGGGTGTACATCGGTACACCTCTGCCTAATCCTTCGAGGAATACAGGCGTGATGGTATGATGATGATGAGTCCAAAAAGATAGTTGAAATTATAATTTCTGTAAAAAAAACTATAGTGATATTCTGTCAAAATCCTCCCTTACTTAATTCTAGCACCATAGATTGGAACAACTCATTTCAAGCTCACTTCACCGAGGAAGATTTATATAAAGAATAGACCAGCAGAATAGTTTCGTTTGTGTAATAATCTTACTTTCGTTACCAACAACTGCAACAACAATACACAAAAACCCCGATTAACGCAACATTACCTCGCTCTATTAATCACAAGTCGTCCGATAACTCGCAAAAAAAGTAACATTATGTTCCGTAACTGAGACGTGACAGCCCTGACCATCTGCCTGCTTGCACAGTTGCAAGTAAGCATGCTAGTATAATAGTGTCTTTGTCCCAAAAGTGGGTGCGAAGTTAACAGTATCTTATTGTGAAAAAAAAAAAAAGATTTCTACCTCTTGTGTGGCAGATGTTCGAATTTTGAAATGGAGAAAAAAATAATATGGCTTTGCCAATTATGATTTTGGAAATAAGCTTTCTATTTGGGTTTTGTTTGAAATGTTTCTTTTTTTTTCCGAATGTCTTTTAAATGAAATCGAGCACTATTGGCAAACTTGAAAAATAAATGTTACCCATCTAGAAACCTTTGGTCATAGTTGTTTTTTGTAAGTACCTAGGTACTTAATTTAGCCACATTTTTTGTACCTATTGTTTTCTGAAGGCCAGCACTAAAATGTTTAAAATATAGTTTCAATCCATTTTCGACAACAATCAATGTCAAAAAATAAACAAAATAAATCAAAAGCATTTTTGACAGATTGAGACTGAGATTAGATTAAGTATAATCGCCAATAAAATAAAAGTTAGGAGAATATCCCCTTAATAAAGTCTGTCATAAATATAGGCATTTACATCGATCATATTGATTAATCGCCCTAGATATACTAGATTTGATTCTAGATAGTCCAAAAGTTCCTATTTAATTTCAAGTTTGGCTATTACAACAACCTTGAAACTACCTCATTAATAAACTAATTTGGCCTTAGATTTAAACCATATGACCTTTATAATATAGCCTTAAAGCAGTCTGCAGAGCAGAAAAAATAATAATTATAATGATAAACTGCAATTGGCCATCGTTACCCTACTTCTAAATGGGCAGACATTAGGGGGAAAATTAATATTATAAATGATATTGGGGCAGACATTAATATTTTTCTCGAAAACGTTAGCCGAATATAAATAATGTAAGTATTAAATATTTGATGTACAGCGGGCTGCTTTTTGACTCAGTCTTTATTTCAGACCAGTTTATACTTACCTACCTATTAATAATATTGAGGTACCTAGATCTTGTTTGTTTGCTAGTAAGAGGTAACATGTACAAATATTGGCCCGTTTTTTTTTTGGAATGCTTATTGATTTTGATTTGTGCTATTTGTGTTTTTGGAACACTGTCTTCCACGTGGATGAAGTCGTGAGCAATTGCGAGTTTACTAATAAAAAACAAAGATAATAACTATTCAATCATAATTAGCAGATTCCATTTTAAACCAAACCACATAATGTCTAATAGGTACTTGACTATAAACAACAATGGCACAGCCATATTTGTTTTTTTTTTTATTTGACACGATAAACGTCAGTTTTTAAACAGAATGAACGGACACCTATCTATTATGTTTTTACACCTATGTTCCAAGTTCCTGATCCCATAGACACGAATAATTTCCCTCTTGAATGCGTGATACACGCAAATGCTGGACTTTTTACAACTTCCCTGACAGGAGAAAGTTACTTTATAGTGTATGTACTTAAGTAGATTATCGTTTTTCATTTGGTTTTACTTTTATTAAGGTAGTCCTGTTGGTATGGTTGCATATAAAATATCGCGAATTGCCATCAATGTTTCATTTCAGTTAGGGCTATTGGGGATCCCGCGGCTTCGTCCGCGAAAATTTTCTTACGGATCCCTAATTATTTTGATAATAAATGCTTATAGCTTTCCTGGATAACCTAGCTCTTTATTGGCGAAAGTTTTTTTAGAATCGGAGCAGTAGTTCCAGAGATTAGCGCATCCAAATAACAAATGCTTTAGCTTTATAATATGAAATACTATAGAATAAATAAAGTGTATACAACCAACAGCATATACATGAAATATCGGTTTAACTGTAATATATTATTACCTGTCTGTAATGTATCCATTAAATTATAGCTATACATAAAATTCACAAAAAGATACATAGGACAGAAGCTGCTAATAAAGTACACTTCATTTATTATAGTATTAGAAAAATTACGGTCAAATAACGGCAGTTATTGTGTTAAGTTGTGAATGTATATATTTTTTTGTAAATGACTTACTAGTCTACGTTTTGAAATTGTAAAAATGGTTATATTTTTTCGTAAATAACTAATAATCTATATACCTTAATATTTATCGTGAAATATCGAAGCTTATTATACGCTAACATTAAAATAACGGTAGCCTTGTAAAGTTATTATGTTGTGAAGTTCTAAAACACAAACATACACACAAGTGAAGTTCTAATTTAATATTGAATGAAGTATTACAAAAATATAAAAGCAAAAAATAAATATTATACAAATTAGTGTAGAACATCGCAAGTCAAGAGGCTCTTAAAGCGTCTCATTTCAAAGTTAGAAATGTTTTCAAGCAATTTATTAATACGAAATCACTAAGCAATATCACTTAAATATTTTTAAACGAATCTCTAGTAAAAAAAAATATATAGATACCAACACGTGTTGCTCTCATTGCTCCAATGACACATTTACAGCAATCCTTAGTTATACCACATGGCTGTGCCACCATCTGTAATTAAACCTGCTGTATAAACATGACGTAATTTTTACTACCAATAAAACACCCTGTACAATCAATAAAAGCAATATTTACAAAGTGTATTAATGATCGCAATCCCCCTGTATGCGGAACACATCTGCAATACATTTTATTGTCCACATGGGCACCATTTGTGTATGTTATTGAATCCGTGGCATTTTAGGCACCCCAGGGCGTACGTGGATTAATTTTTTCTCGCCCTTTTTGGGCTATTTTGTGTTTATTTGGGGAAACTGTGAATTGGTGCAAAAAGGTTAGGGGGTTTTTCTGTGTTGGGTAAATATTTCATGGACGTTTTATCAGCTATTACTATCCCATAAGAAAATCCCCGTAAATAAAAAAAACGAATTGGTAAAAAAAGTCTACCTAAAGCAAGTCCGTCCTTTGTCTTAATTAGGTAATACAACTTCTTAAAAGAAACCTCTTTTATTTTACCCTGAAAACTCAATAAATTTTAGTGGTCAGTAAAATTAGATTTCAATATAATAACCAATTGAGTTTGCGATTGATTTATTAAAATTATTCGACTTACTCGATTTCAAAAGGATAGGTTAGTACTGTACCTATATTTTTTTTTGTAATTGATACACAGTTACAAGCATATTGTTTTTCTTTTACAGCAAAAGTATGTCTAGACAAAATAATTATTCACCCTTGTCACCCCAACAAGGTGAACGAATTATACAAAGTGAAAGTCAAACAGATTTTTATTTTCCATAAACGTATTTTGTTTCTATACTTTCGTGGATAATCCAAAAAGTTTTTTTAATTTTAAACTTAATCGTTTAGTCAATATGCTACTCCAAACAAATCGTTTATTACTTATAAAAAACATGCCACCACGTCTGTATTTCCCGAAAGATTAGGCAGAGGTGTACCAATGTACACCCACAGTTCGCCGGTATGTTTAGGTCCCATGTTATAGCAGGCGAGCCTATTGCTATTAACCGGGCACAAATCCTAATTCATGCAGCTACTAAGAATGTCATAGTAAAACCCAAAAACACTTAGTTCGACCTGTGAATCGAACTCAAGACCTCTGGCGTAGCAGTCGCGCTTAGGACCACTAGTCTAACAAGGCAGTCGATTTGTTTTACTTACATTTTACTTCAAGGGATTTATACCAATCAGATTTTTCATTAAAACTAGTTTAAGTTTTTCAAGACGACTCGACCGAAGATATTGGAATGGAAACAGTAGAAATATCTTTTTCTTTTGTTGAATTTTTCTTGGAGAGATTGCAAGTTTTGATTACACGATATCCTACAAAATGAAAGTAGTTGAAACATTATTTTTATGAAGACTGTTATTTTACCTTTTGGTTACGCGACTAACCTTCGTGTAGTTAAGAGAAGCGTATTACCCATTACTGGGTTGTGGAGGTCTGATAGGCAGTCGCTCCATGTAAAATACTGATATTCAGCTGCATCCGGTTCGACTGGAAGCCGACCCCAACATAGTTGGGAAAAGGCTAGGCAGATGATGATGTAGGTAAGAGAATTTCATATGAGCTTTTAACTCCAGATTTTGGAAATGTAGGAACAGATTTCATGAACTTGATAATGCCGTTCAAAATGTTCTATATTAAGCTTAAAATCGTACAACATTAGCTACCTTTTCCTCAATTAATTTACAAGATTTTGGACTTAAAAGATTTAATGAGATACAGTGTGGATTTATCACTCCTAAGGGGCCTGTATAAATGCAAATATTATAATGTATGCAGTAGCCCTCTGTTCTTTTTCTGTTATATTAGCTAAGATACGGGTGTAAGAAGATAAATTACATAACCTACGCATACTGCTCATCATACTAAGTGAATGTAACGATTTATCGGATTCAAATTGTCCGGGACCAGATGGACCAGGGTCCGCGGTCCTAGAGTAGTCCACAGTCGAGTTGTCTTGGGATTGAATTGTCTTGAAGAGTAATCATTAAAAGTTGCCACGGGGTCGAATTGTCCGGGCCAAGCTGCCGTAAAACCCAGTCCTACAATTCTAAAATCAAAAGTTGAGTATGTAAAATGGAGACCCGCATAAACCCAAAATAAATAATTCAAAGTCGAAACTTTGACGGGACCTTTCGCCGTCTCCAAGTAACTTAAACCTTTAGCGTCGTTAAGTTAGAAATACTTAACTAACTTCTAAGTTAGAGCTTACTTAGGATATTCGTGGCTTTGAGTACGTCCACAATATCTGGAGAACCTCAGTAGATGTGTGAATTTTAAAGTTATGAGAAGTTTAAACTTGGGCTTTTGAACTGCAGTTTTTAGCGTGAGGTCTATGAAGTTTCTGGAAACCGTCACTTGATTTAATAAGTGTTTCTGTAGTTACTTTGGAACATGTTAGTTTAGTTACTTTTGCTGGCGACTTCGAGTTTTAACAAGCAAGAAAGAAATCTTCAGCCTAATTATATTGGGTTTTTTGGTTAGCTATAGAGGTACAGGATTTTTTTTTTGTAAAAATAACTAAGTTTACTATTTTGTTGTTTAGGTAGTTTATCTTTAGTTTACCTTTATCACTAACTAAATTTCGAAAACCACTTGACTCATGGTCAAGTGGTTTTCGAAATTTAGTTAGTGAATGGATGAGTGAGTGACCTTTCATTTTCATAAGCTGAAATTTGACATTGAGGTAGTTCATAGGCAGAAGACGTCAGCTAAGAATTGATTTAATTTTGACTTTGACTTTCAAGTGCAAGAAGTCACGGTAAGAAGTCGCTAGTCCAATATATTTCCAGGCATCTTTTTTTAGTGTCTTGGGCTGTAATGCTCATACTTCGAACCGAGTCCAATTTAAATCCTAAAGGAGTCCAAAGTTCTCCACAGACACACGATCAAGTCCAATCAGTTTACATTCATTCGCTACACCTAGATTGTCATGGGAATATTACCTAACACGATTTTCAACACACTCCAGATTTTTTATCGGCCCATAAAACCTACGATCGGAAATAGTTTATAGTTACACTAGTTTTTACCCGCGAATTCGTCCCTGTTGTTTTTTTCACCCGCGTTAAGTTATGTTTTTGGTTATTGCTCCTCTTTCATGTGTCGTAGCGTGTTTTTTTTTTTTGTACCACTGTAGTTGGCAAACAATCTAACGGCCCGCTTGATGTTAAGCGGTCACCGCTGCCTATGGACACTTGCAACACCAGAGGCATCACTCGTGCGCTACCGACCCCGTAGAAACCTCAAAACTCCTTTCTTGAAGAACCCCATGCTGTAGTCTCTTGGGAAAACCTTAGCAGGGAGCGCATTCCACAACTGGTACTACACTACTGCTACTACTACTACTACTGTGATGTTTTAAAGCCTACATAGTTCCGTAGGAATCTGGCTGTTATATGTATCCATTCCAACAAACCGAAAAACGTTTACAGCTTTATTATATTACTATAGGTTAGGCCAATATGCGTCATTTAGCAATTTTTTATCCCCGTTCTAACAATTAGGCGGTTTTTAGCGTAAAATCGTTCAGAATTAGACAAAGCCAAAAATCTAGACGTGTCCAATGGCTCATGAAGGTCAGCTTCTATTACGTCATAGTTTATTTAAATCTTAACTGAATGAAATAAAGTTCATTATCGCTCGGCAGTCATTATCGGTGAGGTGACCGTCTGGTACATTTGGTAGCAAAGTGATAACATTAATTACATCCTTGATTTTATAAATATTATTAACTTGGACTTTATTTACAAGCTTGTCTAATGGGTTATTTAAAAGTGTTTTTATTTACCATGTAAATAAGGTTCGTAATCGTTTGCTGCTGTTAACTTTGAAATTTTGTATACAGGGTGGAAGTGATATCATGACAAACTTATATTATAAATTTAGTTCATGATTCTATACACAAGGAAGCTAAAATTGTTTGTCGGTAATTTAAAAAAATGCTGTTCTATACAAAAATGCAACAGGTATACGTCTGATCCACGCGTCATGTTCGTGAACGGACGCTGTCAGTAGGGATTGGTCATGATGTATCATGTCTTAATTGCCATGGTTTGCATTATTTTTTTATAGTTTGATTTTGCTATTTACCTTTATAGAGAGGTTTCAAGAATAATGTAACAAAGGTTTTAAAAAAAAACTAATTAAAAAGACTGTCGGTGGAGTTTCTTCCTCGTTTTTCTACATAGTGACTTAAATCTGACTTGATGTTTCTGACTAACTCACCAACTCCTTGAATGCTTTGATTTTGGCTGTGGGTTTGAGGTGGTTTGGTCAAAATGTATGGAACACCTGATTTTCTAAACCGACAAAATATGTTATTTTTGGAATAATGTACTAAATCTAAGGAAAAAGTTAGCGTCATGGTGTCTCTTCCGCCGTGTATTCACACGCTGCATTTGTGCAGCCTCGCAATTTGTCTATTGGTGAAACTGTTCTCTCAATTAACCAAATGGCTTTGCTCTCGTATCAATGCACATGTGACATACGCGACGCTATTGTGGAACGAGAGTGTTTGTTGATGGACCCTGTCACCGTCAACCATGTTGGATATCTGATTGTTTGTCCTCTGTCATATGGCCACGAATTACATAGATATTTATGGTCATATCGTAGTCGAAATATAAGCTAACTAACCTTCAAATATCGGTAATCTGTCATTACCATCTGGTATTATGTCCTTTACCCCACGAAATGGACCCAAGAGCTGGTAAAGGTCGCGGGAAATCGCTGGATACGGGCAGCGCAGGACCGGTCATTGTGGCGATGTTTAGGGGAGGCCTATGTCCAGTAGTGGACGTCGTTCGGCTGATGTGATGCTGATAATATTCTTATCCAGATCCCAAGCTATATCTTTGTCGAAATGTCATTACGATTAGGGTTGCCATATGTCAGGAATTTTCCGGACATGTCCGGAAATTTAGTGCTTTGTCCGGAATGCGGGGGGAATCCTAAGCCGTCAGGAATTTCTACAATTTAAGTAAAAACCACAATTCCATAAATCTCACATCCCTACCGCGCATCAGAGGAGAGGCGTTTCCTTCACAATGAGCAATTTTCAGATAGGTTAGTTTTAAATATCATCAAGAGATGGCGGTGCCATCTTTCCTCCACTTTTGGTTATTTTCTTTTTATTTGATTTGTGGCGGCACTGACTACTTGATAATATACGCGTATATTTATAGAGGTCAGTGAATGGGAAGAAAGATATGATAGTGATAATTTTTTTTTTTTGGAAATCCGGAAATTTCATCCAATGTCCGGAATTTTCTCCGGAATTTCGACTTTTCAATCTGGGAACCCTAATTACGATCGGTTCAGCGGTTTTGAAGTGATGAGGTAACAAACAGTCACAGAGCTACTTTCATATCGACAGCAGGGTTATCTGTCCAGGGCGTACCTCATAAGAGGCTATTTAAGTGATATTTAATCTGGTTAACATAGTACAAATATACGAGAAAGTTGGTATCCTTCAATCTAAAAGCCAAGCAATTAATTAGTTCATTAAAAAACTCGCTCGCAAACACATACTTTACTTTTAATTAATTCAAACTTTGTCTTGTTGCAGATTATAAGTGAACGCAGTGTACAGTGGTGGAAAAAGTTTTAGTTCAGAATAAATATTAATAGAAAGTGTGAAAAATGTGTTAGTTCATCATGTCGCAACGGTGGCGCTGCGGTCGCATCACGTGACGTTTACAATCCAAGATGGCGGACTCGAGTCCCGCCAATTCTATCATCGAGGGTACTGTGAAGTTTCGCGATGGGAAAAAGGTGAGTAATCTAATTATTTAGTCTTTTTAATATTCACTTTTTATGTCATTGGATGGCAAACAAGCCGAGCTACCGCCCACCTGATGTTAAGTGGTTGCCGCCACCATAGACATCTGCATACCAGGGTCCTTGCAAATGCATTGCCATCCCAGAGACAAAGTTAAAATGTCTCAGTGCTTGTAATTATTATGTATTTTTGCCGAATCTTGCCTGTAAACTGTTTTTAGCTCAATGTCTGGCCAAAAAAAGCAGCTAGTCCTAATGACTGGTCCTTTTATACAGATAGATCTGCATTGCGTATCTCGGACTTATAAGTTGGCAATGTTGGATACTACCTACAAATTCCTAAATATAGATTGTAGTTCAGGGCTGCCATCTTCTTGCCATCAAAGGCTTTTTCGTAAGCATCAAAACAGTGACTTAGTGCCTCTTGCCGGAAAACGAGTAAAGGGAAGAGATCAGGCGCAAGGCCAATGCAGGGCGCATTCGTCCTGCGCCTGATCTCTCCCCGATCGTGTCAGATTGCTGTTCCGTGGGACTATGAGAGTAAGAAAAGAGGGAGTGCATCTGTGTTTGTGCACAATAACATGTCCTGCGTAATTGGTTGGTCTCCATTAAAATTAGCCGGCGTAACTGAAATTCGGTCTAGAGAATATTGTTAGTAGTAATTGCCTGAATTGTATATTAGATTTGATATCTCTTACTTATCACAAAATTCTAAGTAAAGTAGCTAGGTGGGTACTAGTAGTAGTGACGTGCGTATCTTATCGATACGCAGAAATGTGTCATGTCGATAACGTGTGTTTACAGACTTTTACTATAACCAGTAGTTTCTAGGAACCACTGCACGGACATCCTTGTCACCTTGTCAGAGATTTTAAAGGTGTTGAGAAATTACGGGAATGCCTGATGTGGTGGAATATTTTGAACTATATTTATTATAATACTAAGTCAAAAGCATTTAATTCAATTAAATCATTTGCAGGCTTCGGTCATTTAGTCAGAAATGGAGAAGAACGAGAAAGAAACTTTACGGACACTCTTTTCAATTAAGTTTTTCATACTGGCTACATTGTTCTTGTTGCTGTATTAGCTCAGAACCGGTCATTGAGGCTATCTTTAGGGAAAGCCTATATCCAGCAGTGGACATGGTTCGGCTGATATGTTGCCTGATTTTGAGCTGTGATAATAATAATACCGATGTAGTATTGTCTCTAATGCAGGGCAAAAGCTGCTTTTCAAACAGAGAAGACATGAGACTCCCTCCTGCTGTTAAGTGGCCACCGCTATCAGTAGACATCTGCAATACCAGACGCCTTCCAGATGCATTACCATCCCAGAGACAACGCTAAAATGTCTCATGTGTCCCTTTAACTCTTTACAAGCTACCCCACGAACGTCGTCATTTCTACTTGGTCTGTCTGTGTATGTGTGCACTGTCTTTGCCGACATTATCTTACTACGTAATGTCTATCTTTCCTCTAATCACAGGATGAATGACTCTTTTAACCTGCGACAACCCTAAAATGCCTTCCGCATCACAAAATTACTTACCATAACTGAAACATCTTGTCTCTTAACTAATGAGCGCCCATTATGAAGCCAACGAAGGCCTTGGACAAATGCCAATTTAGGGTTAGCTCATACCGAGGCGCGACGAGGCGAGGCGCACGCTTTTTAAGGTAGCGACACAATATTGGACTTTTTCCCGCGACTTCATCGGCGTAGACTTTGGAATTTAGCCAAAGTCCTAAATTATCCTATACTAGCTGTTCCCCGCGGTTTCACCCTCGCTGCTCAGCACCTGTTGGTCGTAGCGTGATGTTACATAGCCTATAGCCTTCCTCAAGAAATGGACTATCCAACACTAAAAGAATTTTCCAATTCCAACCAGTAGTCCCTGAGATTAGCGCGTTCAAACAAACAAACTCTTTAGCTTTATAATATTAGTATAGATGAACACAAAAGGGGATAAATTAACCTCTGTGTTGTGTTAAGCTAGATCAACAGTTAATTTCATTCAGAGCGTATAAATAGTAGGAGGATATATGTAGTAAGAGTAAGAAGTTCTCCTCGCTGAATTGACCTGATCTCTTCTCGGAAGTGTCCCCGAATGCCGTCCTATCGGAATTCTGTGTTCGCTGGCACACTTGTGCACAATAACATTTCTTGCGTACTTGGCCAGTCTCCACTAAGCTTGGCTGCGACTGAAATTCGGTCAGGAGATTTAACATTATTGCGTCGTTATGCTACAATGTAAGCGCAGCGTCACATATCTATGTGAACTGACCTTTACAACATCTTATAGCAAACACTGCCTTCTCAATGAGGAATGCAAATATTATATGTTACAATCCAATATTATGGGAACCCAGGACATAATTATAATAACAATGGTGGTTGTTTTGACGAAGTATGAATTAGTCATATTAGTAGTAGGTACTATTAATACGCCCTTTGATCGTATCTCTATGCAAATTGTGACTCATAGGCACTTCCTGGATTTAGTACAATTTTATTGCAATGTGTCATAAATTTAAAATTTTAATTGTACTCTGATACTATACTACTGATACTCGGGAAACAGTATCAGTACATAATATTATCTAGACAAAAATGGATTGAACATTTTATACCCTGTCATGTTATCTCTTCTCCACTTTTAGTTGCTAGAAAATGTCGAAGGCTGTCAGAAAATTGGTGAACGATTTTTTTGTCGAAGGCAATGAAACATATTAATATAAACATACCAACACACACGTCCTAAAAAAAATCGGTCTTACGTAACTATACATCAATTAAACGATCCGATAAATAATCGGCCCTACAATAGTCGGATGTGGGCCGTAAGGCATTAAGTCCACCTTTGTACTTTTTTTGGCATTATCATCATCATCTCCCTGCCCTTATCCCATGTTACTTAGGTCGGCGCAACACATTTTTTTCTTTCAATCCGTCCTGTCAACTGTCATGATATCACTGACTTCCTTCTCTTTCATATCATCTGTATAAATATTTAAATAAATAAATAAATGATTAGAACTATTCTTTAGCGACATGGTTGATGCAGTGTCCGAGGGATTGGCTGCTGCGCTGCAAGCTCAATTCAATTCCCGCACGGGGCAAATATTTGCCCACAGATTCCTGGTCTAATTTATTTGTGTACAACTTTCACGGGAACGAAATCACGGGCAAAAGCGTACGTACCTATAATTTATTATTGGAAAACATTTTCATATATCAGTATCAGTTTGAGAGCTGGCAGATAAGCACGTTATCTACGTCCTACATACAAATATCATGCATCACTTGTGTGAATGACGTTAGCGTAGGCAAATAGGAAGGTATGATGGCGCCTAGTAGATTGTAGAATTGTATAGTGTTTCGGATTGGAAATAAATGAGCAATCCATTTCGTATGATTGAGTAAGTTATTGTGTACAAATTAGTTTGTTTTTTTTTTGTTAATTGAAATTGTTCTATTGTAATATTAAGGTTAAATGATTACCTCAAATAATAAATGGAGACAGTTTCTTTGAGAGTTGGTGTGAAAGCGAAAATACTTTCGCTTATAGGAAGCTACGTTATCCCTATGTAAAAGTAATCATTAATTTTAATTATGGGAAAAAACATAGGGACTTGTAATCGTAAGTAAACTCAAGCGGACGAAGTCGCGGATACAAGGTAGTAAAAAAATAAAATAAAAAAATTAAATCACATTAAACATTTGTTTACTAATATGCTTAATTAAATGTATTGTCTTAGAAACGTGATGTTCAGATTGCTCTAACTAAAACATCGTTTTTATTATTTTGGGAGGTATTTCCGGAAAAACTCATTTGGTTATGAGGATTCTTAATGATATCATTTCCGGAATACGATTTATTTTGGTGTATGATTGATCACTGACTATTCTTTTTAGAGAACTTAAGATTAGGTAGGTATGTTATTTTATGTAGCTACTTTCTGCGACTTCGTCTGCCTAGACTTTAAAATGAAATCAAATGCCTGAATATTCCACGGAAACACAAAAAAACGGAATAAGAAATATCCAGTGTGTTAAGCTTGATTAGTATGCATACAAATGTGCCAAAATTCAGCTTATTCCATTCAGCCGTTTAAGCTTGAAAGAGTAACAAACATCCATCCACTCATCTCCAAAAACTTCTTACACCAGTATCTTGAAAAAAAGGTACAATCACACAAAAAAGTGATAATAATAAAAAATAATCCAATATTCGGCAAGTACTTAACCCACAGTGTTATCGGCCAATAAATTTACCGCAGCAAATTATTACAACAAAAAATGTTTAATGGCAGCCAATTTGCGGCGATACGAAACACGAACGCCGAACGCAACAGTACGCTGTTGTCATCGCGTTAATTAAAACGCCAGTGAGCACTACGCCGATCCGATACGCCGAGCGGTCAATACGCGGTTAGCAATTAATTCTGTTACTTACGGCTCGGTTAAGTAGAAAGAGAGACTGATTAAAAGTAGAAGCTTGTGTTTTTACCTCAGCGGTAGAAGTAGGGTTATGTTTTTTTGAGTGTATGTTTGTCTGTTTGTTTCTTTGGCTTGCTCTGTAGCCTAAACGGCTTGATGGATTTTAGATTGAAAGGTGTCGTTTGATTTGTCTTAACTGTAAATGAGACACTGGGTATACCAAAATTAAAACACTTATTTTTGGCATTCTAAAAAATGTACACTATATTGCAGTAAGTACTTTATAACTTTAAAGAGTATCCCCACTACACCAGACCATACCACGACAGTGCTATGAACGTATCTGATACGAACTACTACGCCCACTAAAAAGTATCAAGCGATAATTGTTGACCCGTCGGTGACAAAACGGTTTCTTAGTTAGTTATAAAAACCATAGTAGGTACTAAATACTATAAAAAATTGAAGTGTACTTATTTCGGTTCAAAACTCCCAGTCCCTGTGACAGACGGACGGACAGACAGCGGAGCCTTAGTAAAAGGTCCTGTTGACACTCAAGACAAAGGATCACATTTAGAAAAGCTTACCCAAAGGCACGCTTTCTACAATCTAGTCCTTCTGTCCTAAAGACAAAATTTGGGCAGTCTTAAGTTTGTTTACCCAAAAGACAAATATCGAAAGATTTCCATTGCAAGAATAAAACAATTATGTCAATGATATAAAATGCAATCGTGTCAACATGGCACTACAAAGAGGTAAAGCGAATGGAAACGCAAGGCACTGTGTAATTGTTACGTTGAGCGTAGTAATCGAAGTGGAGCCTGGTGAAGGGAAAACTAAGTCGCTTCGTGTTGAGGACAATCTGTGATTTAATATAACAAGGAAATGTGTATCGTAGTAGAGATAAATAGGTACCTATTACATTACATGAGTTTAGTTTTATCCAAACGGGCCAATCCACAATTTTTCATTAATAATGCCAAATTATTTCATTTTGCTATGGGTTGCATTACTATCCAGCAATAACAATTTGATGTATATCAAAACTGATATATAGATGAGTGCTAATTCATCATCATAATCATATCAGCCGTCAAATGATGTCCACTGCTGGACATAGGCCTCCCCTAGAGATAGCCGCAATGACCAGTCCTGCGTTGCCCGCATTCAGCCATTTCCCACGACCTTTAATTGATATAGATTAATTAGCGTTAAATATCCAAATTCATTACATTTACAAAAATTGGAGATATTGAGAAGTGTTTTAGTTCGTTTTGACAAAATCAAATCCCATTTTGAAAAATAAAAATCCATGTCATTTACTTTAATTTTTTATTCAAAACACGAATTATAACACCTAAAACAAAACTCCACTTTAATTAAAACCAAATAAGCAATTACGTTTTCTTCACAAAAAAAAGTTCAAACAAAATTTTAGTCACTTTGTGTTTATACCTATTAATTAATATTCTCAACCCGTCATTCTATGAATAAATTAAAATTAGTATCGCGAATAGCTCTTCTAGCTAAGGCAATCTAAAGTCTCACTTTGATTAAAATTTTGTATCGATTACTTCCAAGAAACCGTAAAACCGTAAAAAGTTTTATGCTTCAATTTCATTTTAGGGCGTGAATAACAACTTTGAAAGCACTCAGTACTAAACGGGATTCAAGACTGGAATAAATCTTCGTAATCTTCACTTTTTTAGGATTTTCTGTCTTAAAACTTTTGTGCGTTGATTGGCAGATCTCGGATCAGATCGGCCATAAATAAGATTTAAAAAAAAAATATGCCGCAACACTAGTCTATACATACAATTTTCCCATATTATATCTAATTTAAAAAGGTATAATTGTTTGTTTTTAAAAGTGATCATCTCTGGATGCTATCATACAAATAAAAACCTGCAATATTGCCAAGTTTCATAGGATATGCTTTATGGTATACTTCTTTGCGGTAAGGAACTGGCATTGCATAAAGACATTGCAAAACTAGGCAAGTTTTGGTCACAAGGACCAATATTTTGGTCTTTCGTAACTTATACCTTAACTAAACGAATTTTTTTTTGAAAACCTACCTTCATATTTTTTTTTCGATTAATTATCAACAACTATACCATAAAACATAGCCTATCTGTCAGTGAATTCTTTTTTTAGATTCTGCCCATAATATGTACTTTCTTATCCTCCTACAAAACAAAACAAATAAATAAACAAACAAACTTTTATCTCTTTATAATTTTAATATAAATAGTTATCCAGCAGTCCAGTCGGCATTTTAGTGTCAGCACTAAATTCGGACAACGTGCTCAGTTTTTAGAATAAGCGCTATCATTTCAACTTGCATGCAGTTCGTATTCCATACATTATACTAGGGTTGAATAAACGGCCACAATAAACGTTATAGCTTCAGGGGTTCCGCACAGTCCGAGCTGGTCGCTCGTTAGGAGTTGGAATCATGAAAAACAATGTAACATTTAATCTGGTTTTTATTATAATTGTCTGGGTAGGATTGGTAATTTTAAACTTATTGATATTTACCTCTACATAGTATGAAACAAAGTCGCTTCCCGCCGTTTGTACGCTGATATCTTTTAAATTACGCAACGGATTTATATACGGTTTTCATAAATAGATAGAGTGATTCAAGAGCAACGTTTATACATACAAAACATCACGCTACAGTCAACAGGAGCGGAGCAGTAACTAAAGGCGTAACTGAACGCGGATGACATCTCGGGGCATAAAACTACATAGTAATACAATAAAAGATACTTTTTGGATCGATAAATTAAGTTATTAAAACCACAGACACTTGTGACTTGACAACAGCTAAATCTACATTATCTTTAGTTATAAGTAATAAAATCTTAACAAAGTTATGTAAGTATACATATTGAAGCGTACAGTTTCGGTTCGCATAAATAAACCCTACTGGTCTGCTCAGTCTATTTATAGGTTATTTAAGAAATAATATTATGTTTGGAAGGTACTTATGTACTAAAACTAGGTCATATTAAATACATTTTCTATTTTACTGTGCTCATTCCAAATTAGTTTTCACTGAGAGAACTAAGTAATTATAACTAGACATAATCTCTGTCGCATATTTTTCACACTTCTACATAAATATTAGGTAATATATACTTCTTATATTAAGTATTATTATAGATATAAAAATATATAAATATTATATTTAAACCATTGTGAGAGAAAATAAATAAACTTATTATTATTATTATAAATATCATTGTAACTTTTATCAAAACCAAGTCTTTAAAATCTTTCAAAGATTCAGCCATACTTATAATTAAAAATAATAATCTACACAGTTTTCCCATTACTAACGACTTAGAATATAAACTAGGTATGTACTGTAAAGCAGGTTATTACGCATGCATGGATGAATGGCACGGCATTTTAAAAGGGATTTTTAACGTTGAAATATTATAGTTTATTTCTAAAAATTGACGTGAAGCATTCAAAACAGTATAGGGGTAATTTGCTAAAACCGACGAGACGAAAACATGTCGCCTCGGCAAGGGTTATAGCTCCGTAATTACGTGTCGTACGCAATTAATTAGATAGAGCAAAGTAGCCACTACTCAGATCAAGTATATGTGTTTATGTGATACATAGACGTTTCACGTTAAACCAATGGCTATGTACCATGACACATCCTCATTCGGTAATGGTTGGTAACACACCATTAAAGGTGCAATTTTGCACCCTAAACCCAGCGGCAAAAGAGATAGTTCAAATTCGAAAATCACCTACTAAAAACAAATATTTATTTTGTTTTTGACTTGTGTTCAGAATCGTTCGGAAGTTGGTGGTGTGACACCCTCGTGCCTCAGAAAGCACGTAAAGCATTTGGTCCCGGCTGTTATTCGCAAATCTTTGATATTCGGTACGGATAGTCAAAAGCCAGGAAGTCTGACAACCAGTCTTACCAAGAGGTATCGTGTTGTGGATGTCAGATAGGCAGTCGCTCCATGTAAAACACTGGTATTCAGCTGCATACCGTTAGACTGGAAGCCGACCCCAACATAGTTGGGAAAAGGCTAACCAGATGATGTTATGTGAATTTTACGAAAATGCAAAACTACACCTTGTTATTTCAATGTTAAAATCCCATTTAGAATTTCGTGGCGATTCACTCCTGCATTCCATTTCACCTTGTATAATACATCGTACAAACGTACTCATTCAAAATAAAAGTCCAAAACTACATTTTCTCAGTTCATCATATTGCCAGATCGTGGCCTCGGTTCATTATAATCTTGAAACGTGATATTTTTCAACACCTTCAGTATTTCAATCCTTGCTTCAAACTTCTGCCTCGAAGTCAATTTCCTAAAACTCGGAACCAACGAAAGCATGAACTGTCTATCTTCATCTTCTTCGTCCTTCTTTATATCCTTGAGCATATCGAATATTTTAGCTTCTAAATTCTCACTTCTTTCGTACATTGGTCTGAGGAATGTAGTGTTGGCTGGGCCTGGTTCAGGTTCGGTCTCTATTTCAAAATGGGTGGTGACTTGTGGTTCAAAAGATGTTGGTTCACTTTTTATGCTTTCTAGAGGGTCTGAAGAGCTTTCATCAGACTCTGCAACAGTATTAGCGTCGTCTCCGGGTTCTAGAAGGAAGGAGAGTATGTTGAAGTATTCATATCTTTTTCGTTTCTTGAACAGGCCTTCTTTCTGCTCGCTTTGCTGTTTCTCTTTTTTCTGAAGCCCTAGTTCTCTTGTGAAGCATGTCCGAAGGCTCTTCCAGCGTCTTTGGAGTTCGTGGACTGAAATAAAAGGATGGTGTAAGAATCCATACATAAAAAAAGAT
This sequence comes from Caradrina clavipalpis, assembly GCA_932526535.1. NCBI lineage: Eukaryota > Metazoa > Arthropoda > Insecta > Lepidoptera > Noctuidae > Caradrina > Caradrina clavipalpis. The sequence continues at coordinate 13,680,905 of OW052104.1, read as the reverse complement.
TGTTTAAATGTCTTAATCTTTTAAACTACCAGTCGGCTTGGAAAAACTCTTTTTGTACCTGATAGCCAGATTCATGAGGAATAGTTTAGGCTATATAAAATCACGCTACGACACATAGGAGCGGAGCAGGAACCAAAAATTTATCTTGCAGGGGAAAAAAGCCACGCTCATAAAGTTGCGTGCAATATCTAGTAAATACATTGATTGACGCTTATTATGTTACCTAAAAGGGGTCAACCAAGTAACTGTCAATAATTTTGCGACTAGAACTTGATTATTATGGATACTTCAAATCTACTGGCAATCATAACAGTAAACAATTTGATAAACACAGTAATCATTGAATTACTAGTACATAAAGAAGCGAATTCAGTTCAATTGTTTTCAGTTCTAGGCAACACCTTGAGATGTCTAGCTGTTAGAACAATTAAGCCAATATAGACTTACGTAGACTAGCTTGTGCCTGCAACTTCGACCGTGTGAATATCGATTATTATCACAAGGATATATTTTAACTGCCTCATTACTCGAATGGTCCTAAGCGTGACTGCTACGCTAGAGGTCGTGGGTTCGATTCCCAGGTCGAGCAAAAAAATGTTTATTGGGTTTTTCTATGAGATTCTCAGTAGCAGCTCGGAGTTTGGATTTGTGCCCGGTTAATGGCATAAGGCTCGCCCCCTATTACATAGAACCTAAACATAACGACGGACCGTTGGTGTACATTGTTACACCTCTGCCTAACCTTTTGGGGAATACAGGCGCGATGAATTATGTATGTAGGTATATGTATGTAAATAATTTTTAAGCGGCGACGTGGCTTTTTCTAAAATAAAAGTAGCCTAAGATACTACTTATAATATCAGCCAGTGAAAGTCCAATCAAAATCGGTCCAGCCGTTTTGGAGATTAGCCAGAAGAAACAAACAGACAGGCAGACAAAAATTTCAAATTAGTTTTTTGATAAAATCTCGTAATTATATACTTCCATATATACATGCATTTAGTAATGAACTATTATTTTGATATACCAACAGACCATTTCAATTTTATTTGCTACAACGTGTGCCCTCCGCTTGCCCTCTTTGTCCTCTTTGCATGTACCTCTGAGTACGTAGAAGCCTAACAATATATTAGTTGAATTTACATTTGTAACGAACGGTCACGTCATGTTTACATTGAGTTTTGGTGGGATCTACAACGTCTAACATATTTAACAGTAGCGACAGTAATTTGCTCAGAATAGGCTACTGAAATAATTGCAGGTATTTCTAAAATAAGTAATTTTGTACCCTAAAATAATTAAAAAAAATGGGTTCGATTCCCAGGTCAAGCAAAGTGTTATTGGGTTTTTCTATGAAATTCTCAGTAGCAGCAGCTCGGAGTTAGAATTTGTGCCTGCGCGGTTAGTGGCAATAGGCTCGCCCCCTATTAAATGGGACCTAAACATACCGGCGAACTGTGGGTGTTAAGAACACTTTTTGCCCGACCTGGGAATCGAACCCAGGACCCCACGCTGAACAGTCGTGCTTGCCACCAAGAAGCCAACGGGGCTCGGGTCACCACGGCATCATTAAGACATAATTTAAATTATTTATCTACCACCGTATTTAACCCTTCCAAACAAACCTTCACGAATTCCAATAAAGTTTGAAAACATTTCCATGTCTAAAACTTTGACCGGAGATCGAACCCGGTACCCGTTTCAAAAGTGTCGGAGTTGTCTCATTAGACTGTTGGAACAAGGGTTCAATGATTTTCATCAATACTGAATTATGGAAGACAATGTTTATTTACAGAAAAAAAACATTGGTTTTTTTTCAACCGAAATTTTGCATTTTTCTAGTGTCGGTTGACGCAGTGGCTGAGGGGTTGGCTGCGGCGCTGCGTGTGTCGGGTTCGATTCCCGCTCGGAACAAATATTTGTATGGCCTACAAATTGTTGTTCCCGGTTTCGCTATTTGAGTATGTGAGATTATGTGTTTGTTAACGCACCCAGGATACAAGAGAAATTCTTAGAGCGAGACGATTAAAAAAAAATTGTTTTCAATTTAATTTTAATTTATTGATAAGCAAAGCCCCGCAGTTACACCCGCGTTAAGTTACGACTTTAGTTACTGCTCCGCTCTCGTGTGTCGTAGCGTGATGTAACTCGCTGATAACGTAGTTTTCCATTACATAGGTGAAAGAATTTTAAAATTGATTTCGTAGTTTTTCAGTTTATCCATCGCAAATAAAAATACAAATCTTTTCTCTTTGTTACATTAGTTTTGAAAATGAACTTAATTAAACTCACAACAAATAGAGTTCAAAATTGTATGCTAGATATACGTAACTCCGGCATTTGTTATCTTAGACACATTTGTTACGCAATTTTCAACTTTATGACTATTAACTTTTAGTTCTTTACAATTTGTCACTAGATATCGTTGAAATGAGGCATCAGTCGTTAGGTAGGTAGGTACTGTAGAGGTTTTAATTGAATTAGCCTATACAACCTTATTATTAGGCACTATGGTATGTATGGATGCCACTTTATATGGATTTAGAAGAAAGTAGACGTCAGTCCGTTGTTGACAAGCTTTAAATAAAAAAGTACCTATGAAAATATAATAAGTATATGAATATAGAAAAACCATAAAATTTATATCGCGTTAGATCCATCAATCGCCCACAAGCGCTACAGTACCTACCTATTTGCTTTTAAATTGATTAATTTCAATTTCAGTTATTATATGGATTGCAGCGACTAGAAATACAATTTCTCCTTTATCGCACACAGCCACTCAATATTAATAAGTACTTAGGTACTCTTGAAAGCGACTAGTAAAAATAACGTGAAAATAAAGAATATTTATGTTAACAACAATTCTACTTTTCATCTATCCAACCGACAACAACAATCGCCATTGCATCGATATTCAAAATCTTGTGACAGGCATTTCTAACTTTATTTCCAACAGTGAAAGTACATTTTCCTTCGCCCCACAAAAGTAACCGACAACAAATTGTTGCCACGCATAAAAAAAAATACACACACGAATTTGGCATTTATTTGTGAAGAACAAAGAGGCTGAATCGCGTGAAGGCACACCGCAATATTTACAGTTTTGATTGCTCACCGTGTTCGACCTTGTTTTGTGGCTTGAAGTTTTCCCAGTCCGCGAACACTTCTTTGCACGCCTCAACCCACATTCTAGCTTTATGTTTCTTATTACTGTAGTAATTAGGATCATTTTTGTTGTATAACGCTGGTCGTTTTTTCACGGCTAATATGAGAGTTTCGACGTCAATTTCTGACATTTTGCGCGGATTTTTGGCGGGAACGTGTGACGTGGAGTTGCGTTGAAACGCGGCAGGCAACTGAGGGCGACTGCGGGGAGACGGGGCGCTGCAGTGGGGCGATCGTTGCGCGACGTCGGGCTGGCAGCGCACACTACATTTTTTCGATCGACTAGGGTGGCTATGGTTTGTGGTTGTTAGGCGATTTACGTTCACGTGCAACTAGATGATAAGTTAATCTATTCGTCTTTTATCATTCATTATGTCCACTAGGTAGTGTATAAGTTTAATAGTTAAATAAAATATCAATACGGTACGAACTTTATTTAGTAAAATAAAACATACTAAACACGTCTGCCCAATTTACGTAATTGTTTTTGTAGTTCTTTATAATTTGTAATAAGTAATTTTATTCACTTAGAAAATAGTCATTAACTTGTAATAAGCTTAATTGAAACTCCATTCACACTATCAGAAAAAAATACAACAAATTAAACGTAACTAAAACTACATGAAAACCTAACATTATAGTCCCGTTTAAATCTACAAAACAAACAAAACCAGACCCACCCTACACTCAAGCAATTTACGTTTGGCGAGTGCGAAAGAAACAGCACATACAAAAACACCGCAGTGGGAGTGAGACAGTTATATGATTCCGTGTTCGTCTACATAACCACAATAAATTGCTGTATAGTTGGCAACATGTCGCCTGGTAAGCCGAGTTACCGCTGAAAGTGTTGGTCAATGAAAGAGTACGTGACTTCAAGTAATAGAGAAATATTCATTGCTAAGTAACCGTTGACTGAGACTTTGAGACGAGTGCGCGGCGGGCGTCATCGTGACGTATTCCATTCGATTTTTGAATTTGAATTAGGTAGTCGTTTCGCGCGTAAAATGAATTTATTTTGCAGATTTTTTTGTATCAATAGGTGAGAGTGTTATTAATTGAGGCTTATAATGAAATCAAAACAATGAATGAACGATTTTTCTTTTATTTTCTCAGTAGCAGCTTAGAGTTTGGATTTGTGCCCGGTTAATGGCAATAGGCTCGCCCCCTATTTACATGGGACCTAAATATACCGGCGAACTGTGGGTGTACATTGGTACACCTCTGCCTAACCCTTCGGGGAATACAGGCGTGTATGTTTCCCTTATCAGGGTTGTTTTGAATAATCGTGTAGTTTTGATGATTGTGTGTTGTTTGTTTTGCCCGTTGGTCTTATGATCGCAACCGCGACTGATGTACGTGGGGTGCTGGGTTCGATTCCCAGGTTGGGCAAAAAGTGTTATTGGGTTGTTTTAACCATGTTAAATTATTCTTTGGCTACTGCTCCGCTCTCGTGTGTTGTAGCGTTATGTTAGCCTGTACTGTCCCTCATTCTAGCTTTAAAATATAAAAAGATTTTTAACAACCGGATTGGCAAGTTAAACCTCTTATCTAATTACATTACTATTATATAGAATTATAGATAGTGCACTGTGCAATATTCTGAGTTAGTTCTTTATGCAGGTATATTCTCATGGGCTATTTATTATAAAGTATCTTATTGCATATTATTAGTATGCAATCACTTATACACCTATAAAATATCAATTTGTTTTTTTACCATATCTGCATAGCCGTCGTGTTCAAACTCAGCGTTAGCGATCATAATTTAATTAAATAATAATCAATTATGTTATTTACATTTTACTACTTGATATCCTTGGCTTCGTTCGTATAATATCTCTACATAGTATAAAAAAAATTAAATTAAAATTTAAAAAACCCCCAACACAAAAACCTAAGTTCCCTTTAAAAAGTAAAAAAATAACAAAAAAAAAATACGTCACGTTGGGGGACCGCTCGGGATGATCGTATCCTAAATGCAACAACGGTCCCCCAACGTGACGTATTTTTTTTTTGTTATTTTTTTACTTTTTAAAGGGAACTTAGGTTTTTGTGTTGGGGGTTTTTTAAATTTTAATTTAATTTTTTATTTTATATTTTTTATAGGTACCTACTTATTATAATGTCGATTTTGTTAAGTTTGAGACCCCACTCGAGTATATTTACAGACATTCGGTTTTTCTTCCCTACTTTCACCCCCACAACTTTTAAACGGCTCAACTGATTTTCATCAAACATGTCTAAGCACATAGGTCACCTTTAATACAAAAAAAACTAAATTGAAATCGCTTCATCCGTTCGGCAGCTATGATGCCACAGACAGACAGACAGACAGACAGACAGACAGACAGACAGACAGACCGACAGACAGACAGACAGACACGTCAAACTTATAACACCCCTCTTTTTGCGTCGGGGGTTAACAAAGTGGTTACCCGCTGTCTGTACGCCTAGATCTCATAAACTGCGCAACAGATTTTGATGCAGTTTTCATCAATAGATAGAGTGATTCAAGAGCCAGGTACAAAGGCACTTGGAGGGGCCACCAAGGGCCGATGCTTGCCGGGGCTGCGTGTTGTTCGAAAGAGATACCGCGCCCCCGGAACGCCAAGAAGGAACATGGATGGGTTTTAGTCAGTAAAAGTCTGACACTCCCTCCTACACCGCCCAGGGTAGGAGAAGTCATTAATTGATGATTACCCATCGGTAAAATCCAGCGTCTTGGGCATGAGTAAGTTACATATAAATATAAATACCTAAGTAAGTAATATCTTACTTTAGACGGGTCATTGATTGTAAGCGTCCGGATAACAACTTCACAAGTACCTAGCACACAACTTAGGTACTTTAGGACACATTACAGTATAATTAATAATCCAATTCACGCAGTATAATCTAACTAGTTTGTTCCCAGGGTTGAAGAAGTCATTAATTGATAATTACCCATCGGTAAAAAAGGTACATAGGTAGGCATAAATAATAATGGGTAAACATTCCAACGGGTGCGAACCAGTAACCAAAGACGTAACTCAAAACGGGTGAAACCGCGAGGTATAGCTAGTATCCATTATAAATGCGAAAGTAATTCTGTTTGTTTGTAACCTCTTCACGTAAATACTACTGAACCGATCATAATGAAATTTGACAAAGAGGTAGCTTAGAATCTGGATAAGGACACATGTGTCCGCGATAACTGATATTCATGCGAACGAAGTCGTGGGCAAAAGCTAGTGTAGTAGGTTGTTTGCTATAACATTTGTAGTATCGACTATTTTACTTAATTTGACGGCTATAAATTTATAGAAGCAAAACACTTGACAAATTGCTGTAATCTATGCTAGGTAGGTATTTATTACCGTGTAGTAAGGTAATTATTGTAATTGGCATACCATCACGCTGTGGGCAATACAGGCAGAAGGGTTAAACTTTACTTTAAAATCTCAAACGGTAACAAAACAAAAAATGAAATGGGTATTTATTTTTAAAAAGCGTTGCCCCATAGTCCCGGCACAGCTATCTGTAGGCCTTACAAATATTTGTTCGGAATGGAACCCAAGACGACGCGTAGCGCAGCAGCCAATAGCTCGTTCACTGCGCCAATCGTGCTGTCAAATTTCAATCGTCAACCCTTTAATTTTGATTACTATGATGGAAAGATCATGTAATTTTGGGCATTATTAAGTGTTATTTGCATCCGTTATTAGGATAATTTAGTTAATGACTGTGATTGTGATTTATGTTAATAAATTAACATTTATTTTTGTTTTGTTTTCAGTGGAAATCGCGATGGTGCGTCATGCGGAAGTTGTCTCCAGTTGCAGGTAAATTATGAACACCTTACACTATTTATTTTAATGACATATTTTTTGATTATTTGACTTTTCATATTTTTTTGTTCTTTTCTATGATTCTGTGAGGTCAAACTGTAGAAAGGAGGATGATTACTTACACCGGTAATTTCTTCATAGATTTTTTCATTTAATCATTCATGTATCCTGTCTACTTTTTCAAAATTATTCAGCATCATACTGTTAATACAATTTACTTATCACAAATCTATATACTTAATATTATAAAGCTAAAGAGTTTGTTTGTTTGAACGCGCTAATCTCAGGGACTACTGGTTGGAATTGGAAAATTCTTTTAGTGTTGGATAGTCCATTTCTTGAGGAAGGCTATAGGCTATCTAACATCACGCTACGACCAACAGGTGCTGAGCAGCGAGGGTGAAACCGCGGGGAACAGCTAGTATACAATACAATCATAGGAATTTTAAACCATAACTATTTTCAAAGAACTTCTTAACCAACTTGCAAAAAAAGAAGTTCTCACGGACTTTGCAAGGACATTTATTATTATTTGCTTACCTGTCAACAACCTTTTCAAGAAAGCACAAGCTAATTAGAACCTTGATGCCTTCGAAATAAGGTTGGTATAGGTTTTGAATATTAATTAGGTATTGTAGCATATTTTTTCCATAGAAATGATGATTCATGTATTGGAGGGAAATTACATCCATTCGTTGGCAATTCTTGTATGGAGTATCACTGTCTCTTTCTTTCGTTATTAATAACTAGCAGTGCCCCGCGGTTTCACTCGCGTAACGTTAGGTTCTTGGTTACTGATCCGCTCCGTGGCTCATAGCGCGATGTTATGTAGCCTATAATAATTATAATAATTATGTTATTCTGATGTATAAGCTACGGAATGTCTCGAAGAGCCATTATTTTGCGGTCAAGTTATTTTAAAACTGTGATATCTCCTAAGATATTCGTTGAAATTAAATGATGCAAAGGGCAATTTCATTCAAAATTAAACACTTGTGATGAATAACGTATTTATGTTGATAAGGATTAATACTATTTCCATAAAAACACCTTCGCAAATAATTCATTATTTTAAAACAAATTTTCTGGCCATAAAAATGGCTATAGTGAGTCAACCTAAGCAAGTACTAAGCCTCTATAGTGTAAGATATAAACTTTGTAAGAAATTGGTATCAGCATATTTAGCGTCACTAAATTACACAGACACAGAACAACTATTAGAAATTTTGTCATGATGATATTTGATACCTTCGTAAGTGTTTACTTTTGTATAATTCCATAGTTTTAGGTATAAATGTTTGTAAGCTTATTCTCGTAGTAATACTTTTAATTTAAATCTTACTGTCCCAATGTAGGTAATTGGATTGTAATGTGATGGCCTGAAACACAGGTTTAAATTAACCTAGATCGGGCGGGTCGCTACCTAACATTGCAATTCCGAACTATCGATACTTGCTCCTATAATTATTTAGTTTTAGTTAATTTTTAGGCACTGTAATTTTATGGAAAGCTTTTTATCTGTTTGGTTTTATGTACACTTTTTGTAAACATTTTTATTTGAATAAATTATTATTATTATTATTATTTGTTGGTATACATTTTTGTATCTCGGCCCCGATGTGCCGGTTTTAAAGGATAACACGGGCCGAAGCCAAGTGCTAACCCAAAAGTACTAACCTAAGTATTAGATGATGTAGATATATGGTGCGATGATGAGATTAGAGTTTGTGTTGCTTGTCTTTGATCGCGTACGTGTGTGACTGGTGATGGGTGAGGGTGTGTTTGTGTGGTGAATGATGTTTGTGAGTGTGGTATTTGTGCGTCGTGGTCACTTTGTAAAAATTTACGGACGATCCTGCAAGTGTTCAGGATAGCAGCTTTCTGTAGAGTTTGGTAAGTTGAGGGAGCTAAATCCAGTGTTTTCAAAGATTGGTGCAGTTGCTTGGGAATAACACCCGTGGTTGAAATTACTACAGGGATAATGGTAACGCTGCTTAATCGCCACATTCGGCTAATTTCTATTTTTAAGTCTGTATATTTTGACAGTTTTTCGGCTATAGTGTTTTGTAGGTTATGTGTATTTGGTACTGCTATATCAATTATTTGGGCGGTTTTATTATTTTTATCTAGTAAAGTTATGTCTGGTCTATTGTAGTGTGTTGTTCGGTCTGTGAGGATAGCTCGATCAAAGTATAGTTTGTGTGTTGAGTTTTCGAGAACTGTTTCAGGATTATATTTATAGTAAGGTACAGGGGGTGTTGTAATTAATTTATATTTAATAGCAAGTTTTTGGTGAATTATATTAGCTATTTGGTCATGCCTATGTTTATAGTCAGTCTGAACAATTGCTTTACATGCTCCAGTAATGTGCTGAATAGTCTCGGGTGAGCTATGACAACGTCTGCAACTGTCCGATGGAAGGGGAACTCGCATAATGTGCTTTTGGTAATTACGGGTAACTATTACTTGGTCTTGGATTGCTGTCATGAACCCTTCAGTCTCGGGGAACAAATCTCCTCTCCTGAGCCATTCGTTCGACGCTAATTTGTCGACGTTAGGTTGGCACAGGTCGTGGCGATGTCTTCCATGAAGTGACTTCTGGGTCCATTCCAGAATCTTTGTCTGTTTATCAGTCTGTTTCTCATTTCCTTGCGTAGTTTTGTCACACATATTTAGTGGGGTTAAATTTCGATCGTTATATACTATAGCTTTGTGTAGGGTAGAGGTGTCGCTTTTATCGTTAAAATATTTTCTAAGAGTACTAATTTGTTTGTTATGTAAGTTTGTAATATCTATAATGCCTCGTCCTCCTTCTTTCCTTGGCAGTGTTAATCGCTGAACGCAAGATCTAGGGTGGTGCTTTCTATGTTTGGTCAAAATAGTGTTAATGATCCGTTGTAAATTTTTAAGTTCTGTTTTAGTCCAAGTTATTATACCGAAGGAATATGTAAGAATGGGGATCGCGTAGCTATTTATTGCTTTGACAGTGTGTTTAGAGTGTAGCTGTGTGTTTAAAATGGAATTGAGTCTGTGTTTAAATTGTTGTGTAAGTTTATTTTTTATAGTTTTATGTTTAATTTGTTTAGCTTGGATATATCCTAAATATTTGTATGTTCCGTTTTCATCCAAAGAACCTATGTTTTCACCTGTCTGTGTAGTATATGAATGTTCGTATGTTTGGCCTGCCCTGACTGAATTGATTTTACATTTATCAATTCCGAATTCCATTGCTATGTCACTCGAAAATTGATCTGTAGCGTTTGCAAGTTCATTTAAGTCCTCTGATGAAGACGCATATAATTTTATATCATCCATATAAAGAAGATGGTTAAGTTTAAAATCCTGTCTGTGAGTCGATGTGTTATCTGTAGTGTCATTATAATGTAGCTTAAATCCTGGCATTAATGAATTTAATAGGTTTGATAAAGGGTTTAAAGCAAGACAAAACCATAGTGGGCTGAGTGAGTCGCCTTGAAATATACCTCGTTGGATCTTAATGGGCTCAGTCTCCACGATTCCTGTAGCTGTAGTAAGGTGTAAGCGTGTTGTCCATTGTGTCATTGTATTATTTAAAAAGGCTATGATTTGAGGGTTTATTTTGTATATTTTTAAAATTTCTAGTAACCATGTGTGTGGTACAGAATCGTACGCCTTTTTGTAGTCTATATACATAGTATATAGATCTTTTTTGTGCCTCTGTACCTGTTTGAGTATTACCGAGTCTATTGTTAGCTGTTCTTTGCAGCCCTGGCTAAATTTTCGACAACCTTTTTGTTCTTCTGATAATATTGAATTTGATTCAAGATGTTTGTAAATGGTTTGAGTAATGCATGATGTTAATATTTTATATATTGTTTGTAAACATGTTATTGGTCTATATTTCGCTGGATTCGCGCTATCGTTGCTGTCTTTTGGTATCATATACGTAATTCCTTCCGCTATATAAGTAGGCATTGTTGTTGGACTATTAATAAAAGTGTTGATGTAATTATGTAGGTATGGGTAAATGTGTGTGAATTTTTTATACCAAAAGTTATGAATGTAATCAGAACCTGGAGCTTTCCAGTTGTGTAATTTCTGAAGGACATCATGAAAAGTATCTATTGGTACATATTCGAATGTCATTTCCTCAATATGCGAATGATTTTCTGTCTCTACTTTAATCCACTCAGCTTCTGCGTTATGACATATTGGCCTCTCCCAAATGCTTGACCAAAAATGTTTAAGTTCATCTATCGATGGCGGACTATTATTTGTGTTAATTTCGTTATAACTGGGTACTGTTTGGTTTGTGGTAGAATTTTTCAGTGTTCGATAAAATTGCTTTTCATTGTTCCTAAATTTATTATTTTGAGTTTTGCGAAGTGTGCAATTAGTGTACCTATGTAATCTACTGTTAGTAAGACTGAGTTTCTGTTTAAGCGTATCTAAGAAGTGTGTTAGTTGTGTGTTTGGTTCTTCATGATTTGAATGTATTCTGTAGTTTTCTAATATTACGTTTACCTCTCTCACTAGCCTCCAACCTCTATTTCCTTGTATATACGCTGTAAGTCTTCCTATTTTAGTCCTTAAATCTTTAACTCTTAATTCTAATCTTTTCTGCCATTTAGGTTTACGGTTTTTCTGATTTATGTAAGCTGTATTCTCAGCAGTTACAAACGAAAGTTTGCTGCCATTTGTTTTAGCAGCTGTCCAAGCAGCACTGTATATGACTGTTTGTAGTGTTTCAAAATCTGTATCTAGGTTGACAAATTTTGGAAGGATAATACTATTGATGTAACTTATTATTTGCGCTAACTTCTTAGATGATTTTTGTTTAGGTATGTAATTTCTTTTTGTAGGATGAATATTTGTGAAATGTTGTAGTGCGTCTGAGAATGTTTCCTCTATATCTTGATTTCTATCCTGGTTTATTTCAGCGTTTGTAATATTAGGTTCTGTGTGTGTGATGGTACGTGTCAAAGCTTCAAGATCGATACTATTTAAGAAATTGGATTCGTTTTCTACCTCGGTCTCTTGTGTATGTGGTTGATTAAAATTGTTAGTTTCTGCAAGATTGTTTATAGATGTACGTGTTGGTGTATTCTCTGCTGCTATAGGTGAATTGTAATTATGTGAATGTATATAAGGATCCAATTGGTTTAGAGTGTTTTCTGCATACGTTTTTATATCTTGTAGTCGTGTGTCTGATATCATTTTGTTATTAAGAATTATTCTTTTTTGATCTGATAGTCTTTGCTCGGATAAGTGTGACAACTGTGGGTAGGATTCAATAAACATTTCTCGTAGCTTTTTCCTCCAGACAGTCATATCTGTTTCCATTTTCGTAACGATGAAATAATATTTTATAAGGGATTCGTTGAGTTCGTTTGACCATTTCATTCTTCGTTTTGGTTCAGATTGTAATGGTGTACTATTTTGCTGTGTATTTAACTGTGTTGGTGTCTGACTAAAAGTATTTAAGTTGCTATTGTGTGTTTGTAGGTGTTCGCTTACTTCTAATCTAATTCTCTCAAGTGTAGTGGTCGAAAGTAGTCTTTTGTAAACTATTGCCCTTCGTTGGTCTCCGACTCTTTGTCTAGAGACATTCATTTGGGGAAATCTGTCGATGAATTGTTGATGCAATGATGTCAGATATGAACTTGTGTCAGCTTCTAGATTAGTGATGATTAGATACGTACGCCAAATGAATTGGTTCATGTCTTCACTCCATTTTTTACGCGTATTAGTTTTGACAGTAGCGGGTGAGGGGTTTTTGGCAGTAATAGCCTCCGACACAACGTCTACTGACATTGTTGATGTTGTTGATGATGGCCGTGATGAGCGTGATAAATATGATGGAGGTGATGATGCCAATGATGAGAAAATGGACCTCGGAGAGGATGATAATGAAACCGGTGATGTTGATGAAGGCTTATTTGCCTGAAGGTGATTTTTTGTTTTTGATCTTGTTATCATAAGTATTCCCACGAGTAGCTAGGGACAAACGATGTCGACCACAGCAGAGCCCTGCGTTCACTGTGGCAAGGGTAAATAAAACTGGAGGTCCCCTATTCTCCAGAGTGTGCACACTCGCGACTAGTGCTCTCCCCTAGCCATGCAGCCCTCGGCGTGTGCTACCTTGGCTTGGATTGTATCTCTTTTAGTCTGGCTCCTCACCCTAGACCTATATCGATGAAGTAAACTCTGCCGACACAGCCCTAGGGTTCATCGGAGCACGCAAGCCCCACCACGTCGACAACGTAGAGATACGGCGGTGGGGACAACGTAGAGATACGGCGGTGGGGACAACGTAGAGATACGGCGGTGGGGACAACGTAGAGATACGGCGGTGGGGTTATTATTATTATTATTATAACCTTAAAAGTTAGGCATTTACTACCGCGGACTTTTTTTAGTATATTTTAAGAGGAACAATTCTCTCATACATTATTTTTGCGTAACTTTAACTGTTCACGCAGCGCACGCAACGAAAGCCCTCAAAAAATAATATTTTTTCCCGTTTTTGCCACATTTTTCATTGATGCTCCGCTCCAATTGGTCGTAGCGTGATGTTATATAGCCTATAGCACTCACGAATAATGTAGCTTTCTACCAGTGAAACAATTTTTAAAATTGGTTCATTACTTCCGGAGATTACCCCCTACATACAAACTTAAACAAATGTTACCTCTTTATAATATTATAGATTAGTAATTAGTAATTATTAGTAATTAGTATATTAGTATTAGTATATTAGTATTAGTATAGATAGTATAGATTGCAGAACAGCAGATTTATGCGTTTTTGCATGTCAAGGTTTTAATTCTAGAACAATTGTATGATGTTGATACCTATCTGCTAATTATTATACTTAGTTCGCATAGTTTCACATTCATATCAGAATTTGTATGAATTTATCTGACAAATTAAGTTAGCCAGAACTTTTATGGATTGCAGTAAAGATTTGGGATTTATTAGGATATGGCGAAACAATAAGAATTGTAACATAAGTAGGTATTTTTTTGTTTATAAAGAATGATGTGAAAAAAGAACTGGTTTAAGTTATCTTGTATTGTACCCATATTATCTTGTATCGCGTTAGTCTAGTAGTCCTAAGCGCGACTGTCACACTAGAGGTCTTTGCTTCAGTTCCCAGGTCGAGCAAAAAGTGTAATTGGGTTTTTCTATGAAATTCTCAGTAGCAGCTCGGAGCTGGGATTTGTAGGCTCGCCCCCTAATACATGGGACCTAAATATACCGGCGAACCGTGGGTGTACATCGGTACACCTCTGCTTAACCCTCCGGGGAATACAAGCGTGATGGTATGTTATGTGTTATGTACCCATATTTTAATAAGTAAGAAACTACATATTTTTTACATTTATTTAAGTACGGTACCTACATAAATCTAGGAAAAAGGCGAATCTTATGATCTTATTTCTCAAGCTACACTGCGAACAAAAGGCATATACTAACTTACATAAACTAGAATAAAATAGTAATTACTAAGAAATAAAACTCATAAATTATAATTAGTGTCAAAGACCTCCTATTATCGCGTTGGTGGTTAAAAAAATGCTATCATTATACCTACTTAAATAAATAACTGTATCTACCTAACAATAGTGACAGCTTCCAATTAGAGAGATATATATAAAAACAATTGCAAACTTCGTAGGTATGTAACACGCGTGACCGTATCAAAGATTGTATTGAGAAGGTTTACTCGTTACTCCTAGCAGTCCTAGCAATAAGTCCACCCCACGTATTTTAGCATTTATTTCATTGATCTGGTAGTAGTAGCAGTAGTAGCTCTTTGTGAAGGAGCTCGTCCGAGGAATTACTTACTACCACTGTCCTATCTCTGCTGCAAAGCAGCGTTGCTGTGTTTCGGTGGTGCTGTTGTACAGGCACATGACATTTTATCTTTATCTTTTGGATGGCAACGCATTTGCAAGTAGGGTTGCCATATGTCAGGAATTTTCCGGACATGTCCGGAAATTTAGTGCTTTGTCCGGAATGCGGGGGGAATCCTAAGCCGTCAGGAATTTCTACAATTTAAGTAAAAACCACAATTCCATAAATCTCACATCCCTAACGCGCAACAGAGGAGAGGCGTTTCCTTCACAATGAGCAATTTTCAGATAGGTTAGTTTTAAATATCATCAAGAGATGGCAGTGCCATCTTTCCTCCACTTTTGGTTATTTTCTTTTTATTTGATTTGTGGCGGCACTGACTACTTGGTGATATACGCATATATTTATAATATACGCGTATATTTATAGAGGTCAGTGTATGGGAAGAAAGATATGATAGTGTCAATTTTTTTTTTTGGAAATCCGGAAATTTCATCCAATGTCCGGAATTTTCTCCGGAATTTCGACTTTACAATCTGGGAACCCTATTTGCAAGGCCTTGGTAGTGCAGATGTCTATACGCAGCGGTGACCACTGAACATCAGGCGGGCCGTCGTGGATGTGTTTGTTTAAAAAAAACTCCTAGCAATGTACCCAATTTAATATTTATTTCTATTACACCGAGAAGAACGAGCATGAAACGGGGTGCCCTATACCGTACAGTTGCTTAGTTTGGAAGTATGCTGGAGACCCTAATTATTAAGGCACTGTAGAAAACTCCGGTTAAGCAGAAGTTAACCTCCTAGATTTATATGCGACATACCGTTTCTGTCAAACTCTTACTGACTAAAATCTACCCCGTTATTGGTACGCTCCTTCCGCGATTCCCAGAAACCTGAAATTCGTCAGCTCGCTCCCTTTACTATTGTGACTTCTACAGATAAAAAAGCGGACTTTGTCCAGGTATAAAACGACATAGCTTACCTTCTGCAGTTTCCTATATTATATATACCTATACTATCTAAGTCATGACGTCATACGGGCGCAGTTCTTAGACTTCTAAGAAAGCTCCCAAGGCGAGCAAGTCGACTTTAAACTTTGTTGCTTTGATATAATATGCTATCTATGTAGCGTAGGTTGTACATTAATGTTATTATGACTGCATTAATACCGGCTTATTATTGTATCACTGCAGGGCAAAGGTCTCTTCTTATAGAGGAGGCACGAGCATTGATCGCCAATTCACCACCACCGCTATAAGAAAGAAGATCACCACGTTTGCTAACGTCGGATTGGCGTTTTTATTAAACTTATTATTATAGCCCTGGTTTCGCCACGATGTTTTCTTTCATGTATGGATTTTCAACGAGTACCTATTTAGTTTCACTTGTCAATTCTGCCCCCATACGAAACTACCTTTTGGAAGAATATTATTAACTAAAAAGATTTTGGATTTAAAGTTTATATGAGATACATAAGCTTGCGACGTGACGCAGAGACTAAAGTACACCATTTCGTGTAAATGCAATTGAAGGCAAAACCCAGGACAATGGCGGTTGACCAATATTCAACCTTATTTTTGAGAACTTAAAGGTGAAAATTGCTTCAATTCAGTAATCCGCGATCGTACCTACTAATATTTCCTAATTGTGGTCACAAATTAATATGTTAAACTAACACACAAACTAGTTAGATTATACTGCGTGAATTGGATTATTAATTATACTGTAATGTGTCCTAAATTACCTAAGTTGTGTGCTAGGTACTTGTGAAGTTGTTATCCGGGGTTCCCTATCCATTTGCATAAAATTTTAAGACCTAATGTAACTTAGCATAATGTTGTTTGGCATAATTATTTTTTCGCATAATGTAATTACGCATAACAGCTCATGCATAATTTTTTTAAGCATAATGTCTGTAACCATAATAATGATTAGGCATAATATTTTAAAGCATAAACTTATTAAGCATAAAGTTCTAAAGCATAACTTTTTTAAGCATAAAGTTCTAAAGCATAACTTTTTTAAGCATAATATCCTAAAGCATAAAAGTTAAGCATAAATAACGCATAAAAATATTAAAACATATTTTTATAGGTATTACAGTGAAATAATTATTAACACCTAGAATATTAGACACTATACACGTTTATACAATTTTTATGCTTGCAGACAAGCATGCAGCATGCAAGCAAGCATGCAGCAGGCAAGCAAGCATGCAGCATGCAAGCAAGCACGCAGCATGCAAGCAAGCACGCAGCATGCAAGCAAGCATGCAACATGCAAGCAAGCATGCAACATGCAAGCAAGCAAGCAAGCAAGCAGCATGCAGCAGGCAGGGTTTCTATGACGGCTCCGGCGCTGCGGCCCTCCGGCGGCCCCACGCGTGCTAATCGTCGCAGACGGCTTTCGCTCACCACCGCTGCTTCGGCTTGTTGGCCGGCTTCGCCCGCCAGCCTCAGCCGCGGCGGCTCGCTCGCAGCCGCCTGTTCCTCAGCCCGCGGGCCGCCTCGCCCCTACGCGCCTACGCGATTTTAAATAACACTCTAGGGGTAGGACAAACAAGACTACGTGAAGTCGGTTTTGCAGCAATTCGGTTCTGTGACTAACTTTTGTTGCACAGCATATTAATTTTTTAACATTTTTTATGCCTAAATATTATTATGCTAATAGCCATTAGGCCTACTAACGTTATGCTAAAAGTCTTTAGGCCTACTAACGTTACGCTAATAGTCATTAGGCCTACTATTGTTATGCGAATCAAATTTATGCCAAAACAAATTAGTCTTTAACATGATTATGCCAACATAAAATGTATGCCTAAAAAAATTATGCCAAAGTATTATTATGCCAAAACAAATTGTGCCAAAATCGTTATGCCGAAGTATATTAGGACAAAAAACATTATGCGAAAAGAAGGGATACCGTTATCCGGACGCTTAGAATCAATGACCCGTCTAAAGTAAGATATTACTTAGTTAGGTATTTATATGTTACTTAATCATGCCCAAGACGCTGGATTTTACGGATGGGAAATCATCAAATGACTTCCCCCGCCCTGGGCTGGGCGGGAGGGAGTGTCAGACTTTTACTGACTAAAGCCCATCCATGTTCCTTCTTGTGCTCTTTGCATTCCGGTGGCGCTGTAGGTATGCTTTTTCGAACAACCCACAGCCCAAAATGCTGGATGCAGGCCGCTTTCAACCGGTCCTTTTGGAAATCTATGAGGGAGGCCTGTGTCCAGCAGTGGTCGTCCTGAAGCTGATATGATGATGACTTATGCCCGCGACTTTCTTCCATTCAATGCATCACGGGCTTTTCTTGGTCCTATTGTTGTTTTAAAGTTGCTCTTTATAAACCCAACTATCTGCCAGTGAAGGTCCAGTCAAATCGGTTAAGCTATTTCAGAGATTAGCCGGAACAAACAAACTGACAGACCTCCTTTGTTGACAACCTCCTGAAAGTTGAGAAAGCAAAACTGCGGCTTGTAAAATTCTAAATAATAAAGTTAATACAACAAATAGGTAGCATAGAATATAGTATTGTACAAAGTAACAGTACATAATAATAATATATTTTATTTGCAAACGAATCTAGGCTAGGCCATACTGTAGTCGGACTTTCACCAAAATTTCGCAAAAATATTTCACGAAAAAGTTGTAATATAAAATGAATACATTTCATTAATTAGCAAGAAGAGCTCGTTACGATATTTTTAATTACGTTCTTGGTTTTAAGATTAATTACATTATAAAAACAGTTTGGAAATATTTTTTGGACGCTTTTTCCCAGGCGTTCTAGGTAGGTAGACGCTTATAGGGTTTGAAATAATGAGGAATATTAAAACTAGTATATAGGCATTATTTTATACTTAGCCGTGACAATGTCGTGATGGCCCGGTAGTCAAGGCTCTCGCCTCTCATGCACAAGGCTGTGGGTTCGTGACCGGACACGGGCAAGTACAATGTGACTTTTTCTAGTTCATAATGTACCTTTTATGTTTATCTTGGACATCACTGTCTTCGGGAAAGGAACCTGGACTTATAAGCCTGAAATCGCAAATACGCCTTGAGCATGGGAAGAGACACTAATTAGGGTATTTTTTATTTATTTACTTTATTGAGATATGAAATTCTCAGTAGCAGCTCAGAGTTAGGATTTATGAGGCTCGCCCCCTACTACATGGGAACTAAACATGAAACTATGGGTGGTATGAGTTTGTGAAAGTGAAAGAAATGCCGTGGAATGCCAAAAGTACATTTTAACTTAATTAAATTATTACAAAATTTAACAAAGCGTAGACGTAAGCATTCGCAACACTAAATTACAAACGCAAAAGTAAGTCTGTCTGTGTCTGTTTGTGGTCATAACGGCAAAACCACTGAACCGATCATAATGAAATTTGACAAAGAGATAGCTTGGGATCTAGATTAAGACGTAGGCTACTCTTTAATCTGCGACTTCGTCTGCGTCCAGGCTAACCGACATTTATACAGACGAGGTCGTAGGCAAAAGCTGGTCTATATAAATAAGAGAAAATTAAAGTATCTGGTGGTTATATAAAAAAAATAGACACTATATGTTTTCTAAAAGAAAATACAATTTAAAAATGTTTTGACTGTCTGTCTCTGTGCTCCGGCTATCTCCTAAACGACTGGACCGATTTCGACGAGACTTTCACTGGCAGGTTGCTGTTGTTATAAAGAGTAACTTAGGATACTTTTATTTTATAAAAATTGTTTAATTAGTTTAAAACTCCGCAGGTTCGACATTAAAGCGGACATCGTCACGGACATAAATTAGTACTTATAAAATATTTCTCAAAGATTAATCACAACACAACCGGACGTCAGAAATGCTTTTTTTTTTTTTTTTATAGACGGGAAATCATCAAATAACTTCCCCCGCCCTGGGCGGGGCGGGAGGGAGTGTCAGACTTTTACTGACTAAAACCCGTCTATGTTCCTTCATGTGCCCTTTGCGTTCCGGGGGCGCGGTATCTCTTTCAAACAACCCGCAGCCCCGGCAGGCATCGGCCCTCAGTGGCCCCATCCAATTTTGCTGACATCTCTTTGAGGCGCGCGTGGAACACGAACGCGCCGTCGACACGGTCTGTCGCTAGTGAACGTACGGACGGTGAGCTACCCATTGCTCACCGTCCACAGACCCGCGTCTACGGTGGCCGGGAGTCGTCACGTGGCTCCCGACGCCCGGATCGTCTACCGCGGCGGCCGCTGGGACGGGGGACCCTCCTTTCCCTCTCCCGTCCCGCCGCCTCCTTCTCCAGCATTACAGCTTCGCAGAAGGAGGCGACTGCTTCCCATTCCCCCTCGCTCCGGACCATGGCCTGGACCAGTGCCGGACGCGAGAGGGCGCCGCCGCCGATGGCCGCCTCGAGGACTCGGCGGTGCTCAGCCCAAGCAGGGCACACCGCCAAAGTATGCTCCACCGTGTCCTCGGGGCGATCCTCACAATGGTGACACCCGGGCGTTTCCTCCCGCCCGATGAGGTGCAGGAACCTCCCGAAACATCCGTGTCCGGTGAGGACCTGCGTCAGGCGGTAGGTGAGGGCGCCGTGGCGCCGCTCCAGCCACTCCTCAAAGAGGGGTCTTACCGCCTCAATCGAGGCGAGCCCTGCACGAGGTTGCGACAGTCGTTCTCTCCATGTCGCCATGAGATCGAGCCGGAGTTCCGTCCGCAGGGCGGCAATTTGCCGCGGCAGCGGAGTTTCGCCCCGGCCCAGTGCCTCCGCGCGCCACTCGTGTAGGCGCGCGAGGACCAGCGCCTCCAGATCCCATGGCGGCAATCCGGCAAGGAGGCTCGCTGCCTCGCCGGAGATCGTGCGGTATCCGCGGATGACCCTTATGGCGATCACCCGCTGGGACGCGTTCAGGTAGTGGGCGGCAAGCCGCCTCAAGCCCCGCGCCCACACCGGGGCCCCGTAAAGGGCCATCGAACGCACGACCCCGGCGTAGAGCCTCCGGCAGGAGGCGTTTGGCCCCCTCAAATTGGGCAAGAGCCGCCTAAGAGCGGCCGAAGCCCGTGCCAACTTGGGAGCCAAACGTCGGAAATGTTCCACGAAGTTCCATCGGCTGTCGAGGACAAGTCCCAGGTACAGTGGCGACCAAAAGTCCATACCCAATCTCAAAACGTATTAGGTTGACGTTTAGTTTGACTTACGACCTTTTACTTTCAAGAATAGACACATGTATCATCGTTGTGAATGTAGTTCATAATTTCAACATTTCTAAATGAGACAAAATGGTCTAGCGGTTAAGCGCGCCCAGTTGACGGCGTTAATCAATGAGCCGCGAGTTCGAATCTCACATTATTTTTGTCTTTTTGTTTTTACTCAATTTGAAGAAATGAACAGAAATATAATATTCTTTAGCTTGTTCGCTTTGTTCACACATTTCGTAAATTTAAAAGGGTAGTCATAGAAAACTAATAAAGAATTTAGATTTCTGTGAGGTAGACATGAGTTTTGTGCATATTTAACTTGATTGGAATGAGCGTTGTCGTTTGGTTGTGGTTGTTGGTTAGTAACGAGTGATTTAATAGATACTCGTAGTGGTATTGTAAGTATTCTCGAAACGCAGGCAAATAATATTACTGAGGCGAGGGCGACTATTATTGGGCTGCATAAAAGTGGTCCCAATTAATATCTTATGAAACCTGACTGAATGTGAGTATTATATTAACGAATTGTAAATTAAACTTTTATTTGAAATTTATACCTAAGATACCTAAAATTATTTGGTGGCATTTCGATTAATACTTATTATTGATTTTTAAATATATAATGACGCCAAAAAAATGTGTTTATTATGGAATTTATAAATAAATAGTTTTAATATATTAAAATTTGTTATATTATATAAATATTATTAAATTATATAAAAAATTAAGTCACTTTAGTATTTTGTTATAAATGCCTAATATTACTTTTTTTGTTGTTTTAGAGGAATACTATTATTAGTCTCCGGAGCAAGAAATACGAGGAAGAGGATAGATAGCCTATCCTACCTACTCAACAGCGAAGTGGATTAAGTTTGGTGGTTTCGCACTGGATAACATACTGTTTACAACAACAGCTGCATGCATCATAAACCAGAAAAAATACGTTTCGTTTTTAATATGTGGGGATGACGTGCAACAGTGCTACTTATGAAGAAGTATTAGACGGTGTTATGCAACATTTAATAACCTGGATGTTTTAGTTTTAATAATTAGGTGCAACAGTGCTACTTATGAAGAAGTATTAGACGGTGTTATGCAACATTTAATAACCTGGATGTTTTAGTTTTAATAATTAGACGGTGTAACTAAATATTTAGTCATAATTATATTATATATTCGTAGATAGTTATTTAATGATCTTAAATTGAGGTTTAGTTTCAATCTTCTTTTCATCAAGAAAACGAATTATTAAACTATTACCTCACTAAGTTTATTGTGACGTTACATAAAAAAAACCTGTTCATAAAGTCTGAATTATAGTTTAGTTTTCAATTAACTCTGCTGAATACCAATTCAGAAACTTAATACGTGAGCATCACCAAATTTATTTGTGTTATTAAAATATCCTTCTCTTATTATGTTATTATGAATTTTATTGACTAAGTGGGTATTCAACAAAAAATCTTATGAACAGTTACAAGAGAACTTCTTTTATTTCGGTAGGAATGTGACGTTACAATTCTCATAAGTTTGTTAATTTTAAAAATAAATTTTTGTTATCACACAGCACGCCTTTTTTTCCTACTTCCAATTACAAAAAGTTAAAATAAAATCACATAAAAAGTTAAATAAATAATACAATAACTAATATTTGCTTCTTATAAAAAATAAATAACAAGCATGAATACGTAATAATTCAACATAAACCTAAAAAGATTTTGCCTAACATTATTATGGTTTCAAGAAACAAAAAACAGCCACACATAGTATAAGATTTGAACTCGGAATTCAATGATCGTAAACCCTTTCTTATCCAAACCAGCTGCCAGGCCATGTTATAATTATGCGAAATTTAGCAATGCAATGGTAAGAATACGTCGCGCGTCGGGTAGGACTCGTACGGTAAACAGAAATATAATGCCATTTCGCGTAGTGCGACGATGGTTCATTAGTGTGTGTTATCTGTGGAATGTTGAGACATCACTCGTAAACACACATGCGCACGCGCTGACTGGATCGCGCCCGTGTTCATAGGAAAGTGAACCTTAGCGTGGGTATGGATTTTTGAGCGCTTACTGTACTTCATCGTCGACCCGACGCCGACGGAAACCCCTCCTACCGTTATTTGGGATCCCGAAGGTGGCGCGTTCCGAAGCCCATGAAAGCACAGGACTTCGGACTTGTGCAAGGCCACCTCGAGACCCAATTGCCGGATCCTCTCGACGACTATCGCAACCCCGCGTGTCATAAGGTCGGCCGCCGCCTCGTGCGACCACCCCTGCGCCAGGACCAACGTGTCGTCTGCGTAGCAAACTACGCTGGCGCCCTCGGGGAGGTCAGCACGTAGCACCCAGTCGTAGCCGATGTTCCACAGGAGCGGCCCTAACACCGATCCCTGCGGAACACCGCACGACATCTCTCGCCGGTTCCATTCACCATTTCGACCAGGGTAGATCACGGCTCTATCACACAGATAGGCCCCGACCACCCGACGGAGGTAGTTCGGCACCCGATGGTACCGGAGTGCCTCCCTAATGCAGGACCAGGGCAGGGAGTTGAACGCATTGGCGATGTCCAGCGACACCGCCAGCACAACCCTGCCCCGGGACACAGCATCCCCCGCCGAGAGAGCTCTGACGCGCATGATGGCATCCACCGTAGAGCGCCCCCTGCGGAAGCCGAACTGGCAGTCCGCAAGGTCCGGCCCCATCCCAGACAGGTGCCCGACGAGGCGGCCCGCAATCACTCTTTCAAAGAGCTTGCCCACCTCGTCGAGCAGCACGATGGGCAGACGTCAGAAATGCTAACGCTATGTTTTATGCCTAATTAACTCGAATCCATCATCGCTTGACGTTTTATTATCACGCCACGTATTTAAACAGTGTAAACAGATGTGTCATATTATATTGTACGTCTGTTGAAGACTTGTCGCGCTAACGACTTCCATGCGATTGAATTGTTCCGACAAGATGCGGGTAGGTTATGTTTGAACAGGCTTGCAAGGATTCTAAATTGTATACTAGTGTTATAAAGCTGAAGAGTTAGTTTGTTTGAACGCGCTAATATCGGGAACCACTAATCCGATTTGAATAAAACATTTTGCACTATACATATAGTGCGTTTATTTTATTCAGCTGCATCCGGTTCGACTGGAAGCCGACCCCAACATAGTTGGGAAAAGGCTAGGCAGATGATGATATAGTGCGTTTAACGAAGCAGATATAAAGGCTATGTTACATCACGCTGCAACCCACGGGAGCCAAGCAGCAATCAAAGAAGTAACTTTAGGCGTGTGAAATTGCAGGAATGGCTAGTTTTGTAAAAACATTTTTAGGTGTTATTAGGTAGTAGTTGTGCCCGTGACATCGCTCAGAGTAACGGAAAAGAGTACTTATTGAATACTATGTCATTACAATCTAAGCCAGTTTGCCTAATCCATCTTTGCGTTCATTGGATGTGCGTGCTTGTATGACCAGATGAATGAACGTGGACGAGGCGAAAGGAGTACCTATGCTAGGATCTTAGCAGGTGGCGTTCTGTGGTTTCTGCCTACCCCCATGGGAAAAAGGCGTGAGTTTATGTATGTATGTAGAATGAAAGAATGTGTCTATTGCTCGTTTTGACAAAACTAAGCACAAACAAGTTCCTTAAGTCCAGAATAACTCCCAGATACATAGAAAGTGCAACACCCGATAATTACAACGCAAATAAACGACGACATTTGCAGAACGAAACGTTTCGCAACAACGCGCGACAAAACGCGCCGGCTCGCACTTGACACATTTATGTCTGCACGCAAATACCTGGGGGGCATAGAGTAGAGAGGGAGGATATTTGGTGTAGATGAGACAGTGGAGAGAATCGATTTAATTTATGCAAAAGAAAGAAGAAAGACTGCCCTCGTTAGTCTAGTGGTCCTAAGAGTCGTTCCAAGGTCGAGCAAAGTGTTATTGGGTGTTTCTATGATATTCTCAGTAACAGCTCGGAGTTAGGATTTGTGCACGGTTAATGGCAATAGGCTTGCTCTTTATTACGCTGGACCTAAATGTACCGACGAAGTGTGAGTGTATATTGGTACACCTCTGCCTAACCCTTCGAGGAACACAGGCGTGATGGTATAATGGTACATAGCAGGTTTATAGGTAGGAGAGGTAAGTAAACGTACCATAATCTTCATTATTTGTGTGCTTGTAGCCTTTTACCACGTAGGCATTAATAACATAAATCTAAATATAGAATTCTACCTAACTACAAATCTGTGTTAACTGCTCTATGATCTAATAGGGCGCTAATACTGAGAAACATGGCTGACATCAGTTTATAAGAATCTGTGACATAAGTGACGCTTAAATATAGTTCTAATGTTCAACTATACTTATGTACAATTGTACATTGAACTCGCCTCTCCTTGAAACCTTTGCGCAATATTTTATTTTCATTTGTTTATTCCACCTATTTACATTGACTACCTCGTTAGCCTAGTGGTCCTAAGCGCGAGGTGCTACGCTAGAGGTCTTGGGTCCTATTCCCAGGTTAGGCTAACGAAGCTGTTTCGACGAGGCAAAAGCTAGTTACTCCATAGAAGTTAAAAATCGTTTAAAAATTAAAAAAGTAATAAAAAGTAGTGTCGGGTATAGGGTTACCAGATAAAAAAATCAAAAGTCCGGAGAAAGGCCTGATTTTCATTGAAAAATCCTGAGATCCTTTACATTATCAAAATTTTCTTTCGAATTTACTTAACAATTTAATAAAGTCGTTATACTATCGTTTTTATACATTGTGGATCTTACTTAAAAATGTATCATCACATATTAAGTATGATAAAACTGATTAAGTATCTACTTGGATAAATAAGTACTGATTTTAATTGTGCAATTATTACCAAAGGAAGATTATTTTTAGTCTGTTTATTTTTTTATCAAAGAGATCTTTAAAATGTAAGCTATATTTTATTGAAAATTCCAAAAATCCTGAGATTTGCAAAATCCAGCCGCAATCTTGAGAAGAGTCCAAAAATCCTGAAATCTCAGGACAAATCCTGAGATATGGTAACCCTAGTCGGGTACAGGTTACTAAGGTTCCTAGTCTCTTCCTAGTTATAACTAGGACAAATTCATTATCTAAACTACTCGTAATATTTTTAAAGAAAGGATTTGTATTTTTCTTTGTAATTGATAGTTCAAAAACGTCTAAACCGATTCTTGTAACCCACATAATTAAAACCATCGAATCAATTTCAAATCGATGTCATGAGCCGAATGAATTGAAATCCATTAAGTACCATATCACAAAGCAACAACAACACTATGATTAAGTATCGAATGGCATTTGATTAAGACAGTATGGCGCTGGTTATATACTATAATTAAATAATTGTTTACAATATCAAGTTGACCTGAGTATTACTGGGAGCTAATGTTATGTAGAGCGTACTGACTACATTCTTGAGATCACAGACACACAGACAGACAGACAAGGCACAAGATTGATTTAAATCTATAAGTAACTAATACAATTACAAGAAGGTAAGATTGTTTTGTGTTTGTAACTAATTTACTCCGAAACTACTGGACCGATTTTAACCATTTTTTTACCAATAGATAGCTACATTCTTCCTGAGTAACATAAGCTATATAACTTCACGCTATGACCTGCGGTAACGGAGCATTAACCAAAGACGTAACTTATGGCGGGCATAATAACCGACATGACAAATCATCTTTAGTTTTTATTCCCCACTTTCACCCCCATAACTTATGAACGGCTCAACCGATTTTCATCAAACATGTCTAAGAACACTCGCACATAAGTCACCTTTAATACAAAAAAATTGAAATCGCTTCATCCGTTCGGGAGCTATGGTGCCACAGACAGACAGACAGACACGTCAAACTTATAACACCCCTCTTTTTGCGTCGGGGGTTAAAAATAATCCACGCGGACGAAGTCACGGGCAGTTAGGCAGTAAACTATAATTAAATACTGTTTACAATATCAAGCTGACCTGGGTATTACTAGGAGATAATGTTATGTGGAGCGTAGCGACTGCATTCCTGAGATGACATTCACATGGGCCAGACAGACAGACGAGCCACAAGATTGATTTGAATGTAAATATAAGTTTTCTAGTACGTTCTGATGGCGAAATTACTGAACAGATTTTGAAAACAATAAGTGTTCATTTCGGCCATAGACTGAATTTCGGTTACAGTAGCTCTAGTGTAAATGGAGACTAGATAAGTACGAAGGAGGTATTAAACATAGTGCACAAACGTATGCGCAATTCGTCTTTCTCCATTTATAGTCCAATGGGACGGCAATCTGACATGACCGGGGAGAAATCAGGCGCAGGACCAACGGCTTTACGTGTGGCTTTACACCACCAACTTCCAAACTCCGGTCTACCACTGAGATTTTTTTAATGGCAAAACCCAAGAACTAGTACTTAGACAAATAGAATAGAAAACTCTAAAAAACGCCATTTAAGCTCTATCCAAATTTCTTGTTTTTCACACAATAGTTTTCTGTTATCGTGCTAACATTGTTAACAGAAACTCAAAGAAATAATTACCGAATGAGAAACAAATAAGTACCAAGTGTTTAAAAAGCTTTCTCTTATGATTCATTAAAAAAAAAACACCTAATTACAACTGCTTAACATCTCAAAATAATTACAGACATTCAAAACCGCGAACACTCATTGAAATCACACGCTTGCTTATTTCAATCTGTTTCATTTGCGAGAAAGAGACAGCAGTACTTTTGAAGCGAGAGGTTTCCCGTTGTAGAGTTAGGGACAGAAGGTACATAGCATAATAATACTTAAGGTCATAAGGTAAAAGTTCACAATTACATTATCGCTATTGCATTTATATTTTCTACAACAACATATCAATACGCCTGTATTTCCCGAAGGGTTAAGGGCAGAGGTGTACCAGTGTTCACCCATAGTTCGCCGGTACGTTTAGATCCCATGTTATAGGGGGCAAGCTTATTGCCATTAATCGGGCATAAGTCCGAACTCCGAGATTCTACTGAGAATTTTATAGAAAAACTCAATAGCACTTCTAATACCTCTAGCGTAGCAGTCGCGCTTAGGACAATTAGTCTAACGAGGCAGATCAGTAAAGAAAGAAAAATCATAATTATTTTTCTTGCTTTTC
Source organism: Caradrina clavipalpis (assembly GCA_932526535.1). Classification (NCBI taxonomy): domain Eukaryota; kingdom Metazoa; phylum Arthropoda; class Insecta; order Lepidoptera; family Noctuidae; genus Caradrina; species Caradrina clavipalpis. The sequence goes on along the minus strand of OW052104.1, from coordinate 13,652,726 downwards.
TTATCCTCAAATAACTCTCTAAAATGCAACAGTCAAAATCCTATTTATATCATCCAACACCATACAACCAAAAACATCCTTCGTATCTTCTCACCATCTGCCACAGAATTTTCCAGAACTTTCTCATCAAATTACAAACTAGTCCTTCTGTAAACTCCAAGACAATATGGCGGCAGTCCACTCGAAAGCGCACGCGCAGTGCACCGACCGCTAATGAATGCGTTCCTTGTCTGTCTGTCCGTCTGATAGATACCACTCGCTTTCTGTGCTCCTGTTCTGATATCCGATTGATGTTTCCGTGTGAATATCGTGTGGAACAGAGCGTGGTGTTGTGAGGAACTGGTGGGGGCAGGTGGTTGGATTTTGGACTTTATTTCAACTGGTAATGACGGAGATCAGCTTGTTGGTCCTCAGCGCAAGCATGATTGCTGTGGTGGTTTGATTCTAAGGTTCGGGCAGTGTTCATGGGTTTTCCATTAGACGATTTCTCAGTTTGGAAGACGGTGGTGTGACACCCTATGTCTGATAGATATCACTCGCTTTCTGTGCTCCTGTTCTGATATCCGATTGATGTTTCCGTGTGAATATCGTGTGGAACAGAGCGTGGTGTTGTGAGGAACTGGTGGGGGCAGGTGGTTGGATTTTGGACTTTATTTCAATGGGGTAATGTCGGAGATTAGCGCGTTGGTCACCAGCGCAAGGATGATTGAGGTGGTTTGATTCCCAGCTTCAGATAGTGTTCTTGTCTTCAGCGCAAGGTGAATGCTGAGCTGGTTTGATTCCCAGGTTTGGGCAAGGTGCTGTGTTTTTCATTAGGCAATTTCTCAGTTTGGAAGATGGTGGTGTGACATCCCAGTGCCTCCAAAAACACGTACGGGTACAACCGTCATAATTTGTATATTTGACATTTTGGACGTTTCTGATACAAGAATTGGCCTTCTGGAAGCATTATTTCCAGAAAGCAATATATTTGTCGTTAGACTAGTAAGAAGTATTTATTTCATGGTGAATGCTTAAGCCAAGCACCTTTCGCCATAAACCTCCATTCTAAAATTGAAAATAACCTTCTATTGCTGACTGTAACGAAATATATAAAGCAAGCCTGGTAATTACTAATCCATAAAATAGGAACGAAGCGCCGTTTTTATGAACACTTCGTCAGTATATCCATGATCTTAATATCCAGTTGGCTAACAAATATTCGAGCGAGCAGTAAATATAAAAATAAATGCAAGCCCCCACCAATTAAAGTTTATCGGTAATGTAATCAAGTTGAGGCCACGAAAACAGCTGAAAAGCGGTTGCCTGGTGATGATACTGCATATAAATAGCTGGTTTTTAATTTTATGGGCAGTACTGACCAAAAACAAGGTGTAAAATGTCGCATTACATACTCGGTAACTACTCATACTGCCCGTTAAACTAAGCTGCATTGGGCAGAAATTATAACGACTTTTATTTTTGGTGTGAAAAAATCATTGTTTATGGTAGTGCGAAATGTAAGACACACAAAACATTATGTACATATATGGGTGCATCCCAACGTGGTCACGGGACTATTTAAAGTTTACTTGGAACATTTTTAACTTATCTTCGGAAAAAGAAGTTACAATAAAGTTGGAACTACGCAGTAGATATTAGAGTGGAGAAATGTATGTACAAATACAGGTGCATTTCCTCTTCCTTCACTCACAGTTCGATGGGACGTGAAACCGACACAACCAGGGATAGATCAGGCGCAGAACCTCAAAAAATGGGAGAAATTTTAACAGCCCACGTTAAAATATCTTTATTTTAATAGAATTACTCCTAATTATATAGTTACATATTTTCTTCCGTATTCCTTATGGAAAGCAATTGATGTTTTGGCATCAACAACAAAAGCTTGTTTTAGTAGGTACTAACCTTGGTATTCTTGTGAAATAGCTGCACGTACCATATAGGTAAAACCTTCGCTTACTTTAAGGCCCCAATGAACATAAAACCAGGCATTCGCGAAATTTTTGGCGAACTATCCTCAACAATGTAAAACAATCTCTATTGTAAAGGAAACAAGACCTTTTTTTGTATTATTTTTTTGTAACTTTTAACGGTTTTTTGTTTCACATTCGCACACGGAAAGCACAAAATGATAACATTTTATTTAAGTACTAGTGATGGGACAATGCAGATTTTTATCGATACTTGTTTGAGCAGTTTTTCATGAAAGTGTTATGAATATGATTAGGTTACGCGATAATGTTTAAATGTTAGATGATGTAGGTTGAAAAAGTTAGAAGTTTTTTTGTTATGGAACGAGTTTGCTACTAATCTAAGATTAAAATAAATAGCAGTAGTAGTTTCTTGGCATAATAACGCTAAAAGAGATGTATGTCATAGATAAAACGACAGATACTAGATTTGCATCCTGGTATATTACGGAATAGGCTTTTTTTGTTATTGCAAACACGGACGTTCCTAACGTGCTGTAGAGAAGAATTTTGTTTTCATACTACAACTCAATTTACATTTTAAAGTTAGATTAGTCTACAGGTACAATTTTGTATATTTTTTTTACAACCGTCAAGTTAGGTCGCTAGGGCCCTGATTTTTTTTTGTATATTTTTTTACGTGGGCCATTACGAGTTTAAAACCTAAATATTATATTATATTCATTCAGTGCTACATTCGTTATCAATGACATCCGTCACCAACAGACCATAACAAACAAATTATTTTTTGCCAGAGTGATTTTCAATGCAACCTTTTATACAAACATAGCGTTTACTACTTTCTTTCTATACCATTAGTGGCCTTTGCGTGACCATAGCCAAATTACACACCGTGCCTAAATTGAAAATGACGAGATTTTGTAAGAGGAGAATTTATTTTTATTTTATTTTACAGAAGGCTTACAGACTAAAAAACCAGTGATAATAAGAACTTAATATTAACAGATAGCTAATTACAAGCCTCCACACATAGATAACGAAAAAGTCGATAAAAAGGAAAGTATATACAAGTTAATACAATATGTTAAGAGTGTTGTATAATAAGTTAACTGTCATTAAAAAATAACTATCCTAAAAGCCGTCTTAAGATCGCCACAGTGGTGCAGAACAAGTCGACATTAAGGTCCCTAGAAAGTCTATTAAAACTAAGTTCACTTCTTATTGAAAAAACACTCCCTGTATAATTAGTCAGCGCGAAAGGGACATGTAATATTGATCGTTGACGCAATCCCATCAGATTTGTGCGTAATGACAAATTAGCAACGAGTTATCGATAATATTATATCGACGTGTCCCCTCACTAGGGCTGTATAAACACGTTATAGTGTTGTTGACTTGTCGACAGGTGGAAACATGCGGGACATAGTTTTTGTCTTCCGCCAGCAAACAGACGAAAAGATTAACTTTTTTGTGTGAATACTTGAATATTTTGATATTTACTTTGTGGAGGCTTGGCTTAGGTATAAGTTATTCTATGTGTTAAGTGTCGTGTTATGTACTGTGACATAGACCGCGTTAAAATTGCCAAAATTGACATTTAAACTCAAATTATTTTGGCATTTAATTGCAATTTTAACAAACCTATCCCTGGTATTCCATTTTCGCATTTGTAGCGAAAATAACTATCTGACTGACTGTCTATTACGCTTTCTCGGCTAAATCACCGAACCAATTTTGATGAAATTTGATACAGAACCAGGATGATTGGCGCTCTATAGGGGATGCCTACGTACAGCAGTGGCCAGTCATCAGCATCATCATATCAGTCTATAGCCGTAAAGGCTGAGATGATGATAACTTGGCTAAAATGCAATATGATTAGCCGTCATGACCGAAATTGGCTTAGCAGAATATCACATAAAAACTTAGGTACTCCCTCTTAAACTCAAATTAAGGAACAGCGCAATAACAAAGTACAGTTCAAATCTAACTAACATTCATTAAAGCCATCTGCTCACGTCTGGTGCTCATCAAGCTGCCTCTCTGCTGATACCCTAATGACGAGGTTATCACTTCAGCGCCCCGTTTTATCGGCACTCGGGCACTGTGCCAAATGCTGATTTTTGTTCAATGTTGTACGTTAGATGTTTGTTCCCTTAAGGATGTTAAGCTAATGTTCGGTAAGTGAATGTAAGAAAGAAGGAATGAGTGAACTGTAATAATTTATTATCTTACTTTCAATTGGTTATGATTCGATTTAATTGGTCAATTAATCACAAGAGCTGTCACGCGGTTTAACATGTTAACTTAATAGAGATCAATTTGTTTTTAACAGTAAAAAAGTCGGCAAAGTGCGTGTCTGACTTGTAACACGAACAGTTCCGTATCATCGTACGATATTTAACAGTAGGTGTAAATACCAATGGGGGAAGGTACCCCATGAGGGGAGGAGGGGAGGCTATGTCCAGTAGTCGTTCGGCTGATATGACAATGATGGTTATGGACCAGTAAAAAACACGGTTCTTGAATGTATGGAGACCCTCATTTATTTCCAACTTTATTTTAGCCGCCACAGTATTTACACTTTGTGAAAATGTTAAACGGAACCCCTGTTTGACAAACTTTAACGAACGGAACCCTAAAACCTTCCACAATCAAACTACAAGAAATCCGGGTGTCCTGCTTCAGTAAATGAATTCCTTGACAAAATAAACTCATTATACCATTCCGCCGGGTGTGGTCCCGTGAGCCGGCCCCGGATGTGCACCGGACTTACTGTCAGGTGGTCAACAAACCGGTGTTGTCCTCGAGGATTACCGGATCAGTGCGGAAACCGGTTCCGAGTGCCGTAATGTCCTTTGAGAAGGTCAACAAAAAGTGGTGAAGTGTGTGGAGGGGGGATTAAGGATATTATGCTGTTTAGATTCTTCTTAATTATGTTCCTGTATAAATATTATAATGAGGTTTTGTTTGTTTGTTTGTAGGAGGTAATCTCGGGAAAGACTGGTCTGATTACGATCTTTCACTGATAGAAAGTGTCTTACGGCTATGTTTATAGTGTACTTAAACATAGCCATAGTTTAGCATAGCCATGACCTAAAACTAAGACTGCGATGCAAAGAAACCGCGGCCAGAATACTGAAGATAAAAAAAAAAAACATTTTTTTTTTATGTAAACCCGTTTATCAAATATTATAAGTTTTATCGAACCTGATTTTGTGAAATCAGGTTCGATACCCGGCAAGTACCAATGTGACTTTATCAATTCATATGTACTTTCTTATTTTATCTTGCACATTACTGACATCGGTGAAGAAAACATCGTGTGGAAACCTGGCCTAACTAAGGCTGAAATCGCCAATCCGCCTTGAGCAAGCGTGGTGACCAAACCCCGTGCATTTTCTATATAAGAAGAGGCCTTTGCCCTGCAGTGGGACAATAATATGCTGGTATTAAACAGACCCCAAACTTACATTGTCACCAAAAAGAAAACGTTCCACCGGACATCTGTTACTTGTTCAAAAAGCACAAAAAATATCGTTTCGTAACCCAACACTTTGATAATCACTTTTTTTTTTATTATTGGACACTTACAAAGTCAGCTTTACCTTTAAATCAAGCTAAATTAAACCTTATGTTATTAGGAAAAGAAGTGTTTACGGTTGATTAAAGTTTGTTTCGAAAATGTCGCGCTTCGGATTACTCGGGAAGTGGATTTTAAACTCTTGCGCCGATTGTATCAGATTGTGTTACAACACAATTATCGGATCCGATGTCTTGTATCTATTAAGATTTCGTAAGGTGTGTGTTTATTACGTATTAGCTACTGCCCGCGATTTCGCCTGTGAAGATTTTAAAATTAAGCCAAAGTCCTGAATTATCTATCTTACGGAATCAATACATCGGGATAAAAGTTATCCTATCCTATGCTAGGTTAGTAGATATCATGTTTTAGCTAATTCCGTTCAACGAACATCCATCCATTCTTACAAACTTTCGCGTTTATAGTAGATGCCCTAGCTGTAACAAACATCTATCCTCACAAACAACTTAGGTCTCTATAATAATAGAGACATATTTTGAAAACATTTTAAACATTTTTATGGTAAGTCAGTCAGTATATCGCGGTAGCAGGTAGATACCGCGAAATACTGACTGTAGTTCTCCTTAGGTAATCCTTAGGGCTTTGAACTAGAAGTCGTTCAAAGCCCTTAAGTTCCCTAAGTGACCTTCCTGCAACATAATCTAGAAAATGCCATCCAACTGCGCACCACTGAAATGCATTGCAAAATTTTCCTCCATCACTCAACTCACAAGCCAAGATAAACATGATTATTTGAATTTATCTTATTTATCACGATAAAGTGTCAGTACATAAAAGGTGTAGAAAGATGCGATGCCAAAAGTTACATAATATTCTCATTATTGTGATCATATTTTGTTCTGGACCACATCTGGGAACCTTCTGATTACGGAGATATGGAAAGTCACTGTTTAATTTTTTTTAACAAAGTCCGTCGTTGTCACATACCGTCACGCCTGTATTCCCCGAAGGGCTAGGTAGAGGTGTAATAATGTACACCCACAGTCCGCTGGTATGTTTCACGTGTCATGCAATAGGGGGCAAGCCTATTGCCATTAACCGAGCACAACTCCTAACTCCGAGCTGCTACTGCGAGTTTCATTTTAAATAAAAGTCCATTTCCCATAACCCCAGCAATATGTTTTGCTAAAAGTTACCTAGTTTGATGGGTAGTATGCGTAGTTAACGGCTCTGTGGTGGGTTTTTTTACACCCTGTATAATTAACGTCTTGTAGAATTGCAGGCGGATTTTATCAAAAGATATGATACTGCCCCGTTGGTCTCGTGGTCGCAAGTGCGACTGCTGTGCAAGGGGTCCCGGGTTCGATTCCCAGGTCGAGCAAAAAGTGTTATTGGGTTTTTCTATGAAATTCTCAGTAGCAGCTCGGAGTTTGGATTTGTGCCCGGTTAATGGCAATAGGCTCACCCCCTATTACATGGGACCTAAATATACCGGCGAACTGTGGGTGTACATTGGTACACCTCTGCCTAACCCTTCGGGGAATACAGGCGTGATGGTATATATATTTATATGATTCCTATGAAGATGCACTGACCTGATAAAAAGTATCTCGCTTAGAAATATCTCAGAACTAAATAACTATCTAGTTACTTTTACGTATCATTTAAATAGACAAAGAATAACACACTAGGCAATACCCACGAGTTCAGTTTATCTTAATTTTAGATCCATTTTGTATTTCCTTCGATATTGTGCTCTATAATAAGGATTTAAAAATCTGAAATGTTAGTTATTTAGTACTTTCATCACGTACTTACGTGATGAGAGTCATGTCTCATGTTAGTACAGTAATTAATGTAATTATCAAGTTATCTGTGGTAATTATTGTTGATGAGTTTATTGTCTTTTTGTCTTTACTGACGTGGTTTCTTGAATAGGTACAGTTAAACAAGCCATTTGGTATTCAGGCAAAATATTCGTGTTTCTACTACTACATACATAACAAGCTCACGCCTTTTTTCCATGGGGGTAGGCAGAAACCACAGAACGCCACCTGTTACGATCCTTACATACTCCTTTCGCCTCGTGCACGTTCATACATCTGGTTATACAAGCACGCCGGTTACGAGTACTGCACACAGGACCTTTCTGAAGAACCTAACCTGCCGGTAAAACATTTTAAACAAGAAGAGTAAGCAACTTTGTTTAAAAGTAGTCGCAAGTTAATACCTTGTTCGGCTTATACTCTTAAAAGAAACTTCTTTTAAAAGAATAAGTATGGAGTTTCTTTCCCAGTCTTCAGTAAACAAAACTACCTTTTAGAAGAGGCAACTAGACTCAATTTTTTTTTCTTGTATATTTCGAAGTGCCATTTATTGGTATTACTGAAATAACTAATTCGACTTTAATAGTCAACTTTGACCTACTGATATGATAATGATGAACAGATAAATTCATGAAAAAGCCAACGGAAAGGCAATTTATAAGAATTATATTAAACGAGGTGTGAAAGTAAATGGTTACTAGAAATTCTAAGAACTTCTGAACATCGGAAGCAATATTTCTTATACATATTCTACAGCTTTTTTTTTCGAGGCTTAGTGCACGTCAATATTTTTAGGATTCTAATTTTTTTGATACTTTAAAACATATAATCACCTAAAATAGATTTCGATTTTTCCAGAATCAGATCAATAGTTCATGAGATCAACGCATACAAACAAACAAACAAACTCTTCAGCTTTATAATATTAGTATATTATTATGTATATGAAGACAAGAGAGTAATATTAGCATTTAGATAGATATTGGTAAAATATCATTTGAATGATAATTTCTTCATTTATCTTTTAGTCTTAGTAAGCAATTTTTTTAGTAATCGTTTTGTATTGACCTGTCTGATAAATCTGTATGCTAACACAACGAATTTTACTAACAGCAGATACATTAACATTTCCTGTAGGTACCTATATTACAATAATTATCTCTCCTCATCATGACAGGAATGAGCTGTTCTTAGAAAACACAGTGAAAGTAAATATTGCGCTTTCTCTGCTTACCCCCGAGCGAATACCTCTATTATGTAGCTAGCATAGAATTAGTCGAAAGGTCGCGTTGACTTGATATGCTAGTACAACCTAGGTATAGTATAATGAGTATTAATTTTCTTTTTACCCGATTGCGGGAGGTTGGAAGGTGGGTTATGATATTAGCAGTCTGTGTAGGTATGTTCACCTGTTCATTCGAATGAGGTATCGTTAGAAGCTTCATTGTTTTCGGCAGGTTATCTAAACTATTTTTATAAGGATTTGTAGTTTTGTTTTTAATGGATAAACTCAAAAGCGACATACATACATGTGTATATATTCATACATCTGGCCATACAAGCATGCCGGTTACAAGGTTATTTATTTAATGCACAATGTACATAACCAATTTTACACGCTATGAGCAAGTAACATGGGCTATATAACATCGCGCTACGACCCACGAGAGCAAAGCAATAACTAAACACGTGGGCGAAACCGCTGGGTATAAATAGTAATGAAAATATCCTGAAATACACAGTTTGAATCCGGCTTCTAAGGACCAACTTCCAAAGTCTTACACGTGTCAATCCTTCAGACAAATTGTTATTTTTATCTGTTGAAGAAAACATAAGTCCTTTGTTGAAAGGGGAAAGTAAAAGGCCATAAGCTTATGTCAGATGTGGGTTCCTTGATCAAAAATATGATAACACGGAATAAAGACATTCCTAAAGATGATTTCACATTGGCGACACAAGAGTGGATCACCATCACGCCTGTATTTCCCGAAGGTTTAGACAGAGGTGTACCAATGCACACCCATTCTTCGCCGGTTAAACATACCGGCGAAGTATACGTTTAGGTCCCATGTAATAGGGGGCGAGCCTATTGCCATTAACCGGGCTGCTACTGAGAATTTCATGGATAAACCCAATAACACTATGATCGATTTACAATTCAAATAATAAAAGCAGCCTATTATTGTCTCACTGCAGATCGAATGCCTCTTCTCATACATCGAAGGCACGAGGATTGATCACCACGCTTACTCAAGGTGGATTGGCGATTTCAGACTTATATTTACTAGTCCTGGATTCTTCACGATGTTTCCGTTTACCGATGTCAGTGATGTCCAAGATAACGTTAGAATATAGGAATGAAATACGAGGCCTGAGCCACTGGGCTATCACGACATTTTGTATATTTATTATATAATAAATACTCTAATTATGCAGCTATATAGTTCAATATTGTACGAACAAATATTCCAAATCTCCTCTTGACAATCTTTGGAATGTATGTATCTTTGGTGAATGTATGATGAGCGAAGTGAGAATTGAAATATTTGTTCGTAGAACATTAAACTATGTTGCTGCTTAAATAGAGTATTTACTACTTTGCAAAATGGATACTCAAATCTCTTGTTATACTGAAGCCAATTCTTGCCCATCTATTCTATAAACCGCTTCGCCAGTTTGAATCCACCTTTATACATGATTTGTGAAAGTTGAGGGCTACCTAAGGTCTAAAAGTAATTCGGGAATTCGATAAGTCGGACCGGGTAGTTTCGGCTATTTCACAATTCTCATTCGTTAGATTCACTATACAGTCGAATAGACCGATAGTTTCGTCCGTGGGCAGAACGATACCCGCACCGGTTCGGCATTAGCGCAGTCCGGCACAAAACGCTTAAATTAAAACAGTCAATGTATGTGTTGGTCTCGTGGTTGAAAAGCGTGAGCGTGGGGCCTTGAGTTCGATACCCAGGTCGGACAACAAATGTAATTGGATTTTTCCATTAGGAATTTCTCAGCAGCAGCCCGGAGTTTGGAAGATACACTACACTACACACTCCCGGGCTTCGGAAAGTACGTTAAGCTGTTGTTCCTGCGACTGATCTCTCCCCAGGCGTGTCAGATTGCCGTCCCATCAGTTTATGAAAGCGGGAAAAGAGGAAAGTGCATCTGTATTTGCGTACCCAACTATGCACTATAATATCTCCTGCGTACTTGCCTAGTCTTTATTGAGATTAAGGATATTGTTTGAGTAGCCAGGCCGACATATTTATAACCAGATTTTTCACATCATCCACCACATTTCGTCAAGGAACGTAAACAACAAATTTTCGTCCCTTTTACATAATAGGGTCGGCATTAATATGAGAAACCGGTGAATGTAGTAGCTATTGGTAAACACGATGTTTTCGCGAAAATGCATGTTATTAGTCTGAATACAAGTCAATGTACAACTAGGGTTGCCAGGTCATAACTTTCTTTTTTTTCAACCTGTATTTGTCCCGTTTCTGGGCAAAGGTTTGCCCCATTGCCTTCCTCTCATCCCTATGCGTTTCTTTCGTTGACTAATCTGCCATAAACATTTTAAGTCACTAGGCCAGCAATACCTAGGCTTTCCATTAGATCAAAATTTAAAATTGACGGGATTTTGAAGAAATCTCGGGAGAAATAAACACCTACCGGTTATTATATCAAAGTGTTACATGAGCTTGCAAATCTATTCCTTTCGCCATGAACATAGAAATCGTTTTTTTTTTTATTTCACATAAACTTTTTTTAACAAAGCTGTTTCTCGAGAGTTTTTGTGTATTATTTTCGGGAATTTTGTCAAATGTCGGGAAAATTTGGAAACTCTCGACATTTTTTCAACTATTCTTTGCATTTTTTTTTTATCTGCACGAATCCGGACTATCTAGCAGCCCTATGTACAACGGTACTCTATTCAAAACATGTTGTTTATTGTTACAGAATTTTAGATCGAGCGGCTGCTGAAATTCAGCCTTAATTTGTGTGCCTGCGTACTGAAAAATAATGAGACAGTTTCATTCAAATTCAAATTCAAATTCAAATCACTTTATTTGTAGATCATAGGTGAAAAAATACATATATGCAGTTGTTAATGCTCTTAAAATTATCGCTATGTCTTGCCGTCAGCGGCGTACAAATATTCTAATTTTAATTCTAAAATATTCTAATTACAATTACGAATTATTACTATGACAATCTCTAATTAATTAATATGTCAATTTTCAATTACTAATTATTACTATGTCAATTTTCAATTACTAATTATTACCATGTCAATTTCTAATTATATTAATATGTCAATTTTCAAATACTAATTATTACATACTATGTCAATTTCTTAATATGTCAATTTTCAATTATAATATTATGTCAATGTCAATTAAATACAAATAAATGGATTAAAATAACAATAAAATAATGAAATGTCAACAAATTAAAATACATCTTCTAAGAACTCATTGACTGTATAGTATGTTTTTGCGACTAATAAATTTAGAAGAGCCTTTTTGAATTGCTGTATGCTGCCAACATCTTTTATTGTAATGGGTAGCTTATTGTACAATTTGGGACCCATTCCCAAAAAGCTTTTCGAATAGAGCTTAGTTCTGTGTGGAATAGCACATATATCATTGCGTCGCTTTGATCTGAGCGTTTGGAACAAATGCAAGTTCAATCTAACGAATACTGCTGTCTCGTATATGTACATACATGGCAAAGTCAATAGTTTATATTTATTAAATAATGGTTTACAACTGTCAGTCGTTTTCAGCTTAAACATACTACGTATACACTTCTTCTGGGCTTTGAAAGCAAGTTCTTTATCAGTGGAGTTTCCCCAATATATTATTCCAAAGCGCAACAATGATGGAATATAAGCTTTGTATGCTATTAAAACTACAGCCTCGTTACATATTTTTGCAAGGTTATAAAGTGCATAGGAATACTGGTTTAGTTTTTTACATACGGTTTCTATATGACATTTCCAGTTTAGGTGACTATCCAAGTGAAGTCCCAGAAAACGGGCACTATCAGTTTCGAGTATTTTTTGATCGTTGTATTTTATATTTAAGTTTAGTTTTTTTGTCCTTTGTTGGAACATCATAATTTGTGTTTTTTCTAAGTTTATTTTAAGTTTATTGTTATTTAGCCAATGGATAATGTTATGGATAGACTTATTTATTTCATTCTCATATGATTGAAGGTCACTACATGGTACAATAAGCGTACTATCATCGGCAAACAGGACGGTTTGGTAGTGGGTACATTTCGGCAGATCATTAATAAATATGAGAAAGAGCAAGGGCCCAAGAACACTGCCTTGGGGTACACCGCGGGTAGTATACCTAATGGACGACTTGTGAGCGACTTCTATCTTAGAGTTAGGACAAATTCTATTTAAAACCGTCATTTGTTTTCTTCCATACAGATAGCTTTTGATTAGGCTCAATATATTTCCTCGAACACCATAACGTTCTATTTTACCCAGCAGTATTGTGTGATCCACGTGATCGAATGCCTTGGACATATCCATGAGTACTGCGGCAATGGGATTTTTTTTGTCAACGTTACTAATAATTTTCGTAACCAAGTCATTGATTGCATTGTCAATATTTCTATTTTTCCGGAAACCATACTGTTCCTTTGCAAGTATATGATTTTTTTCAAAGAATGAGTTAAGAGAAGTATAAATTACTTTTTCAAAAATTTTTGAGAATACTGGTATTAATGCTATTGGACGGTAATTTGAAAGGTTTGTTTTATCACCTTTCTTATGAAGTGGTTTAATTATGGTCGTTTTTAGTATGCTTGGAAAGTGACCACACTCTATGCATAGGTTAATTATAAAGCTTAGCACGGGTGCAATTACATGCGCCACTAGTTTTAGAATCTTTGTTGAGATTTCATCAAATCCCGTGCTATTGGTATTTTTTAGCGAATTTATTGTATTGAAAATCTCCATAGCATCCGTCGGCGCCATAAAAAGGGTTTTTGGGTGGTGATTTATATGGGAAATTGCATTACCGTTATCAAACTTTGTTGCAGGATGTACCGAATCTATAAAATAATCATTGAAAGCCATAGCTATGTCTTTAGGATCGTTAATTTGTTTGTCACCAATAAGAATTTGCTTCACAGGTTCTGGGGGAAAGTTTAATTTACATCTATTAATTAATTTTATGTTTATTAAAAGCGCTGTTAGTTGAATTCGTGTTGTTTAAATACTCTGTTCAAAACCGAAACATAATGGCCCATTGGTTAAAACGCCAGCCTTTAATGTACCAGGTTGTGGGTTCGCGACCAGACACGGGCAAGTAGATAAATAATATCTCAACGATGCCTGTATCATGCATTAGGTTGTACTAACCGCAACCTAATGCATGATAAAGGCATCGTTGAGTGTGTCTTTTGCAATTTCATATGTACATTTTTAATTAGTTTGAAGTTCACTGGCATCGATAAAAGAAAAACATTCTTAGGGAGCCTGAACATAAAATAAATTCCTAAAATTGAGTTTGAAATCGCCAATCCGCCGTGAGCAAGCGTGGTGATCAATGCTCGTGTCTAATCTGTATAGGGACAGAAATAGACTGGTATTATATTTACTCAAGTTCCAAAATCTAATCCAAAAACTTGCTCTAAAATGTACAGTCAGCAAAAGAAATAAGTAACCAGGGTCGCCTAGTAAATTCAAAGTTTTTTAAAAACCGATAGAAGTTTTTTAATAAATTTTGTTTCTATTCATAGAAAATAAACAGTTTTTTTATTAAATTAAATTTCATTTAAAAATTACCCCTGGTTTACCGAGAAAACTTCAACTATATTAGACGGTCTGGTGACTTATCTCTTTTGTTCACCGTACATACCTATACAAAACATACTTTCTAACTAAAACCTTAAACTTCATACAAAAAATACTCTAAATCAAACATCTGTATTTACAAATCGCATGACAGATTCACGTATTATGATTACTTAAACTAATATTAGTTTGACCTACTCAAAGCTTTCCGGTTCTCCGTTGTTTATGCTTGCGATATATGTATGTTTGTGGCCGCTCCCACGCACAATACACTAGAAATCCTAGGTTGTGGTTAAATTTGCTTAAATATGATAAATTCTAAGAAGTAGCCTATTGATTTTTGCGTAACACCTACACGGCTAATGAGGCCACATTTATTTTATTAAATGTTATTTTGTGTACAGTAAATAAATTCCAAAATATAACCCGAGCATTTCCAATTTAAAAACATCTAAGTGGCAAGGAACTTTATTTTTAAAACTCATTGTTAGTGGGGTAGTGATTAGGATGAAATCAAGTCAAAGTCGAAGCATTATTTCAATTAAACCATTGACAGGTACTTTTGAATTGTCAAGGAGTTGGTTAGTTAGTCAGAAAGTTGAAGCTAGTTGCCCGTTCCAAAATGTACAGTCACGAGCATCAACATGTATACACTTAGCGACATTCTAAAGCAGTTTCTGCCCAAAGGATCGATTGAAATATAGTGGTGTTACGAATATCATATTCTGGATCCTATATTACTATGAAATCGATCTTATCTCAACGTTGGAATTGTTCATTCAAGAGAAAATTGCTTTTCATTTTTGCCAAGTGTATACATGTTTCTGCTCGTGACTGTACGTAGGCGTCTATGGAGAAGAACGAGAAAGAAACTCCACAGACGCTCTTTTGGTAGTAGAAATTGTTACTATATTTTAGGATAAGAATTTTACATTTTAATTATGTTTACTCCCCGTTTATGAAACATACCCCTGTTGCGTGTACGGGGATACGGGCATGAAACAAAAAAAAAAAAAAAAACCATCACGCCTGTATTTCCCAAAGGGTTGGGCAGAGGTGTACCAATGTACACCCACAGTTCGCCGGTATATTTAGGTCCCATGTAATAGGGGGTGAGCCTATTGCCCATAACAATAGAGAATAGCAATTTTCCCTGCAGTGGTAACATAAAAGAAGATATTACTTATATTATGTCAAAAACCGAAAAACAAAGGAATACATTTCAAAGAACGATGAACACCTTTCATAATTTAAAGTCCGCTTTTGAAAGCCAAATTTCTCCTCATACAAAAAATCCTTTAACAGAATTCCAATAAGTTGTCAATACAACCAATTTGGGTGAACAAAAAACGGGCAAAACAATCTGATCGCTTACTGCTACCACCTGTCTTTGCGCGCAGCTGTTGACCACTGCAAATATGTTACCATGAAAGGGTTTTTGTGAACATTTGGGCCATACAGCTGATCTTTGTGCGGTTGATTGGTTTTGCAATAAATAGGTAATTAGGTTTTAATAATATATTACCCTGTGGTTAGATAGCTTCCTGATTGGTCGATGTGTTGTTTTATTTTGGTTTTTTAAAAAAGAACCGTTACTCCGCGCTAGGAATTTCTTCTATATCGAGGGTGCGTTTACAACCATATAAACTCACATGCACAAACAACCAGAATCGAAAGAACTAGTTATGTAGGCTATTTAATTTTCAAGAAATAAGCTGTCCCATGCACATTTTGATCTTGTTGGAGTGCAAGTGTGTAGGAAACTGCTGATTTTATTATTTTCTTATTTCAGAGTTGGTCCCATAGTAAATGTGGTTCGTATTCATGAGTACTTTCACCACCTTTAAGATACGTACTGAACTAAAAGTCAACTTATACCAAGATAAGGATGGGCCGGTCAGTGACATTTTCACCAATCAAAAAGTTATATAAATTGACTGGACATAAACGTAAAACGGACAATAGAATTCTCCGTCAGTTTACTAAACTCGGTAACAAGTTTACAACTCTCTGTAGACTAAAGGTGCAGCCACACTGCTACACGCGGGCATTTTAAATACTCGCGCGATCTTTTATCCCAAGTGGCATGCATTTAAAAAGCCGCTGCAGCGTTTGTAAAATATTATATACGTCCTATTAAAGAAAATTATCGATACCCACGCACTATACAAATGTATTAAATATAATTCATATTTTGGTCGATAGGTAATTAAACTCGATGTTATTTTGTAGATAGGATAAAAACACTAATATCTTGGCCTGTGGTTCAATCGAATTTTGTAAGAGTTAATAGTTAAAAAGTCATTTGACGGGAACTGTGTAACCGCCTAGATAATATTGTAATTGCATTTACAAACAAGAACAGATTCTAAGTTAAATAAAATAAGATGCTAGTAGTTGTGTTTACGTAAGAACTGATAATAAGTTATAGTTAACATGACTTGCAAAAACTAGGGTACAGTCCTATCAATATATATAACTGCATTTTGTGTGGGCTACTTTAAAACTACTTTGTGTCGGGTGTCGCGAGTACGCGCGTTTCTCGTGGCCCCAATTGTAGGTTCCCAGTTAGTGTACGCGCACCTTTAAGACTATGGTAATGAAATAACAAACTTGCGCCTTCCCCCTCGAGGCTAAGTCGTGAAGATACCGTCACGAACAGATTACCAAGCTTAAAATAAACTGGGAGGAGACAATTTGTTATAAACATTCAAATTGAGGTTTATAGCTGCCTAGTTCTATTAGGGAAATAGTCTTTGTCAAAGATTTGAAATAACATAAGCTAATCCGAGTATAAATTGACAAAGGAAGACCAAATCTTGTTCTCAAAATTTCGACTTACTTCACTAACATACATAAACTCACGCCTTTTTCCAATGGGGGTAGGCAGAAACCATGGAACGCCACCTGCTACGATCCTTACATACTCATACATTATTAACAGCAAATAATAATACCTATTAGTACGCAAATAAGCGACACTAACAGCCACCCGCGAATTTACTTATCTTCCAAAACCCAGCAGTAGGCCTAGCAGTACTGCTGTGGTTTGATTGGCTAAGCTCATGTTTGCTTACACACACAAACGTGTACGAACAGGTACTTATATGGGTCGTTCATATAGAGTGTCAGGGGTGTTCCAACAATAGAAATAAGATACTAATGGGGTTTAGAAAGGCCCACTACACTATAAGAAGACTAGGAACAAATGTCGAAAAACGCGGCGTTCAGACGGTAGGGGTTTTCTATCTAATATGAAGACAATGTCAGAACGATACAAATACATACATATGTCAAAGTGACAATTGACCTCCACTGCCTCTCTCTGAACTGAACCACACGTGTTCAGTTGTCAGACTATGATTTATCAAACATTTTGAACTTTACACTCACAGTAGACGACGACTGACTAAACGTTTAGTGTGAATGAGAACTAAATGTTAACTACGCCTCTCATGCGCGAGGTTGTGGGTTCGCAACCGGGCACGTGCAAGTACCAATGTGACTTTTTCTAATTCATATGTACTCTCTAAGTTTATCTTGGACATAACTGACATCGGTAACCATGTCTGAGGCCCTTGAGGCGGTTTAGAAACTCTGACACTAGGGTGTGTGGAGTCGTTAGACCTTACTGCCCACACGATAAAGATCTTCTTCTTTAGAAGAAATTTTAACTTATAAAAACAAAGGAAACTTAGCTACGTATTTATTTAAAACCTTACTACATTGTGGGGTCATTAAATGACCTACAATTACCTACAACAATAGTCATTATCTAAGTGTTTCGTTTGTTATAAGTTAATATACTAAAGTTTCAGACTTGTCTGTCTGTGTGTGTTGGCGGACAAATCGTTGACCTTTTGACCTCCATAAACATGGAGCGGCTAGACGGAATTCAAGGTTGTCGAGACAAATATTCTGTTCTGTATATCTAATTTAAATAAAATATATTTCTTTTTGTTTTTTCGACAAAATGCTTGTGTGCTATCAATTATTTTATTTTGGAGAAACAAAGAATCTTCTCTTCTACTTAGACTTTGTTGTTTTGAGGATGGGTAATCAAATGATTTCTTCAAGTGTCAGACTCTTACTGACTAAAACCTATCCGTGTTCATCCTAATGCCCTTTGCGTTCCAAGGCCTTTTCGAACAAATTCCGCAACCCTGGCTGGCACTGGCCATGTCTGACCCCGATATTTAGACTACTTAGTGAAACAACATTGTCTAATTGTTTTTTTATAAGTATTTACACAATTTATTTCTACCAAATGATTATACAGTAACTGTCTGCAAGACCTATACAATAGTTAAACAATCACTCTAAACCGATACTTCAGAAAATGGGTTAATTTTGTTAGATATAATTATCATTCACTCATTCGTGACAGCCGGACAAACCCTAGCCTTAAGCCCTGCGCGTGCGCACGATTTTCAACCTCACCTGTCGACTCACTGACCCATAAAGTATTATCATTCTGTCCGTATATCATTATGAATAACGATCGTGTTTGTTTGTCACTATTATGAATAGTAATTACAGAGTTAATAAACATACCATCACGCCTCTATATCCCGATGGAGTAGGCAGAGGTGTACCAATGCACTAACAGTTCGCCAATATGTTTAGGTCCTATGAAATAGAGGGCGAGCCTATTGCGATTAACCGGGGTCAAATCCTTACTTAGAGGTGCTACTGAGAATTTCATAAAAAACCCAATAGGTAACACTTTGCTCGACCTGGGAATCGAACCCAAGACCTCTAGCGTAGCAGTCGCGCTTAGGACCACTAGGCTAATGAGGCAGTCAGTTAGTGGGGGGAGGTAATTACGTTATATTTAGAATTTTTGACCCTACTTATACAGGCTGTTGTTTTAGCCCAAAACTTCCACTTACAGGGTGTGTTCTATCCGTGATATTAAACAACTTTTCCTTACAAATGCTAATCGGATTCGCGATCCAAAAGTTTTTATTGAAATTGCCTGATCAACTAAATAATTTTATCGTGATTAACTGATTACCATAATGTAGTGGGTTTTTTGGGTAATGTTGGTTGAACCAGCCCTTTAGTAAAAGTTTAGTTAACACTTATTAAGCCCGGATTAATTAATGGAGATTGCCCCAAAGCTGATCATGCAGTTATGTCGTTTTCTTTTTTGTTTTAGATTGAATAACCTTTTTGTTACTATATCTGTGTGCGACATGGTTTGAGCCAATAAACTTTTCTCTTTCTTTCTTTCAGTTTATCACAGCTGCTGGGTTAAGTGGCGATCTCTAACCATAAAAGCGGCGATCACAATAGATCAGCTACGGTCGCAGTGACACTAGAGCCGCACAAAGAAAAAAAAATATAAATACACCTGTATTAAGTACAATTTAGATTGTCAGATAATCAACCCCTGGTTTACTTGCGCGTGTACATAATTATCAGCACCTGTCAAATTACTCATATTTTTTTATCGTCACATTCGTGCTCCAAAGTTCCTGCAAACTTTAGGATAAAATCAAAAATCTAAATGAAATTAATGTTAAAAAAGTAGGCAATTTTTAACTGTCAAAAGTAAGAAACTCGCATCTCTTTTATAACATACCATCACGCTTGTATTCCCCGAAAGGTTAGGCAGAGCTGTACTAATGTAAACCCGCAGTTCGCCAATATGTTTAGGTCCCATGGTGATGAGCCTATTACCATTGACCGGGCACAAATTCTAGACAGTCGCGCTTAGGACCACTAGGCTATCGAGGCAGTTTACGCATCTCTTTTAAAATTCATGTGTACTATTGCTATTTAGGTGACATCATTCTTGTTGAATCTACGGATACAATATGAGAACAATGTAACAAGTTGTGTACGTAAAAAGTGGTTTACAGTAAAATTAAACAATTACATTTTGTTCCCCTAATAATACACAAGCTTGTAAAATCCCACTCAACCCTTACTCCAACTACTGCGTTTAAAAGTTTCAACATTACCTGTCAACTGCCCCATTAGTACGTATCGTACGATCACTGTTCCTTGTCGAACACTCAGTGATATTTACTTGTACTAAAAGATGAGGTGGTGAAGAACGGTGTCAACTCCTCATGGAAGTCGGGAAGTAAGTGAACGTGTGAGAAAAAGGAATTGACAAATTGGTGCAAGAAGATTAAGTAGGGACAAGGCTTTTTTTTATTCGAGATTTTTATTTAAGCTCTTGACTCTAGTCTTGGTCAAAGGTGACATAGACAAAGTCTACGATAGAGTGAGCTTACCCAAAAGAAGGCTGTTGACTCTAACTTTGAAGAGATTAGGGTTGAATGCGTTCAGAAATACAGACGCAGGTAGAGAGTTCCACTCCTTTGCAGTGCGCATAAATGAAGATTGAAAACGCTTAGTGCGAATCGATTGAATGGCAATAAGGTGTAGCCAAAGGTGCGTCTGGCTGTCCGATGGTGGAAGGGTAAGGTAATGTACACCCACAGTTCGCCGGTATGTTTAGGTCTCGTGTAATAGAGGGCGTATGGATTGTGCTACGTGTATCGGGTTTTTTATGACACCTGAGAATGTAGGTGCAGTGGCGTAGTTATTGCTACTCTGCATGTCGCTGTTTCGATCCCCGTACGAAACAAATGCAATAGCAATAGCCTACATACAGATAGTTGTTCCAGGTCTAGTCGCCTATTTACGTTTGTAAACGCACCCACGATACAGGAGACAATCCTAATGAGAGGCAACACGAAAAAAAAAAAGGTTATTGAAAGACTCAAAGAAATTAATAAAGATTAACCGTCTACAAATACCAGTAAATATTTGAGTAACGTGACAAGAAACATGGTTTCTATTACCGTAACTTTAATCGTGTTACTATAATGCGTTGGTTGACAGATGATGTCGATGCGTACGGTGCGCATGCGCCGCCCCGCTTGTCGACACCGTTGATTTATTTATAATTAAGTGGAGATCGTAATGTAAGCTTGCCTTGTGCCTCGCTGGGCAAAGAATTACTTTCTTTGTGTTGTATAAATAATAGTAATATGGTGGGTTGAGTGTATTATTTGAGTGTGTGCTGTTGCTTTGTGTGTAAAAGAAGTTAAAAACTGCCTCGTTAGCCCAGTCTTGAGTTCGATTCCCAGGTACAGCAAAGTGTTATTGGGTTTTTCTATGAAATTCTCAGTAGCAGCTCGATTTGTGCCCGGGCTAATGGCAATAAGCTTGTCCCCTATTACATAAGACCTAAACAATCGCTCAATAATTACAGTAATTTTAATATCATCATCATCGTCATCACATCAGCCTGATTAAGACCGCAGGAAGACGCTGGATGCAGGCCGCTTCCGGTCTTTTTGGAAATGTGTGGGGGAGGCCTATGTCTAGCAGTGGACGTTCTGCGGCTGATAATTTTAAAATGATTTTTAAGTGAACAGGTTTCTTCTGGGTAAGCTCTTTCCATCGTCGATTTCTACATGTTACCTCTAAGACTAAGACTAGAGTCAAAAGCAAACCCACCAAAAATAAGAAAAAACCAAACAAAACCCCATTTAGCTTTATTATATTAGACAAATACATGAAACTTATGAATGTCTGTTTGTTTTGTTACAGGTATGGCTCTGGTTCTATCTTTTACATAACATTTTGGTAAGTTTTAATGATGAACAAACTTAAAACTCATTAAAATTAATGAGTTTCATTTAATTGGAAGAGTTAAAGAGGTGCGTGGTTGGTTCTTTGGTCAAATACATTGTGTGTGTATATTTTTTATATATTATTTATTTATAAAAATGGTTGAGATAGACAGACAAATCGGAGGTTGTTAACCTGTAGAAGAATTGTCAATTATGTGTTTGTCATGTATAATAATACTTTAAAGAGATAAATAGAGAAGGAAAGTACTAGACCGATTACAAGAGTTATTAAAGGACTTTTTTACTGATAGAAAACTAAATTATTGTGAATCGGGTGTGCAGTACTCGTAACCGGCGCGCTTGTATGACTGCAAAGATCGTAGCAGCTGGCGTTCTGTGGTCTCTGCCTACCTCCATGGGAAAAGGGCGTGAGTGTGTGAGTTATATATGTCATAGGATGTGCTATTCTTGACATAGCTAGCCTATAACTGTCATTGTTTGTAATCTCTGGGTGTACCGTACGATGACAATAAATATTCACAAATAGAAAGCTGCGTTATCACCGAGCCTCCTAGGCTATGGCATATATCGCAATCTCCTTTCTTCTTTATCGTGTGGGCAGTAAGGTTTAACGACCACACACACCCTAGTGTCAGAGTTTCTAAACCGCCACAAGGGCCTCTGAAATGGTTACCGATGTCAGTGATGTCCAAGATAAACTTAGAATATATAAATATATCGCAATGTATACAATTATACACGACTTCCGTACTGCCGAAGTAGTGGGCAAAAGCTAGTAATTCATAAGTCACCTTTTAGCAGGTAACTTTGCCCCATTAAGAACACAAGTGTTTTTCTTCGGAATTGCTTGTTTACTAACCAAATAATAGATTTATATACCAAACTAGTAAGTATAACTTCGAACAGCCTCGCTAAGTCACCAATTCCTTAACTTTTACTTAAACGGGAAACTTGTCGTAAATAAGTGTCTGCGTGTGGTCGCCCTTTGGTCATAAATATTTTACGACGCCCTGTATAGTTTGAGATGTAATAATATAGTACAGGGTTCGTTAACTAGTAAGAACATGAAATATTGTCATGTGTTGTGTGTCTTTGTGATGCTTATAAACAAAATTATTTACCAAGACAAGTCCTCGATTTTACGATGCAATAATACTGGAGTGTTCCGTTGATTTTTAAGAGCTACTGCAAAGTGTGAAGCCATGGGTTCGATTTTTAGGTGCGGCTAAATATTTTTGGGTTTTTTCATTATAAATTTATCAGTAACCGCTGTGAGATTGGTGGATTGAGACCTTCGTATCTTAGCACGTAAAGCCGTTGGGTCCTGCGCCGAATAATCTCCCCTGTCATTTCGGATTGCCGTCCTATTGGACTATGAATCTATGTCCTGTGTACTTGGCAAGTCTCCATTGAGTTTGGCTGCTGTTGTAAAGAGGGTCGCCAACCCCATACAAGAAACGTTTGTTTTTAGCATTTTTTTTTTCTAAACAAGTCGACCCGCACTTGGCCTCTTTTTTTTTCTTTTATCAATTCAATAGTACAGACACACAATCTTCCTTCGAAAATGCTCCAAAAAATAACACCTGGAAATAAAATTCCGTAAAACAGTGTCAAACATCGGATACTGTTGAAAATTACCTACATAATATTTAAAATCAGATTACTAAACAAAATATAACAGCGGCGTGTCAAAGTAACAACTCGTGTTTGGCAAGTCGGTTAAAAATTCCATGTCGACACATCAATTTGCATCAATCAACATCTGTCGATATTACCATATCCTTGTTACATTGCAAAGGAAACTCTATAGCCCTGTCTCAAGGTGTATTTTGGCCTGTAGGGCGTCGAGCCGATATAATTTGATACAGCCACATTGTATAATGAATGATTGAGTTGAGGTTTCGCGGTTAGGTTCCGTAGGATTCAAGTTTATTTGGTTAGAGAATTACCAGATTCAGAATCGTGGTTTGTGATTTAACATTTACAGGGTATGGGTTTCTGTGTAAGTATTTGAATATTTATTTGACACGCTGAAGGAATATTGGCCTCATATATGCCATTTCCATTAAACCATATACATAAATTTGAAATGTTTTGAACCCACCGGTACCTATATTTCAAGAATTCAAACTTTTTTTCAGTTTCGAATAAGGATACGTTTTGAAATTACCAGGTTGATATTATACAGGATAAGTTTTTAACCAGTGCGTAAATTTTTTTTGGTAGTTCAGTGTCAGTAATAGAACACATATCCGTGATAAGTTAAAAAAAAAAAAAAAAATTCATCCTTATCCGAGTTTGAAATAAGCAAAACATCCAGGACATAATCTATTCGCCATACCATAGTATAAAGAAGGGAAGTAGGCTATCTCCGGGCCAATCCGCGATATAATTGCCTACTGTCTCAGGGTTGTCACGGGCGCGGGCGGCATGGAGCGGTAATGACCACGAGTAAACGGTAGATTACTGATAGTAGCCGTAACGCGCGAATCTCATGCGGTGTTAGCCCCGGCTGGCGCACTGAGAAACGGGTTGAGATTTTGTTAAGTGTGCGTGCGGCGACGCGTAGATACTATGACGCACACATACAAGCCGCGCGCGGTGCGTTTGTATGAAGATAACTTACTTCCCCTCTTTATACTATGGCCATACTATCAATGAAAACTCGCGGCCGCCGCCGCCGCCCGGGCGCATGGCTGGGGTGAGGGGGTGGGGAATGCGCTAGCGCCGAGTGACAATGAAATATGGTTTTTAAGTAAACATGTTTCGTAAGCGATAACTTTTTTTTTTAGTACTAAGACATGTCAAAATAAAATATACGTGTTTAATAAAACGTGTTGAAGTTTATTATGGCAAAATTTACGCACTGGTTAAAATTTTTTCCTGTATAGCCTCTACTATTTCCTCATGAATTTGGTTTTCATATCCCAAAATATTTTTCCAATTTAACTGTAAGTTACAGAGCTTTAACTAGGTATTATTTTAGTACCTATAGATAGATTCCATTGTTATGCGATTGGATTTTCTACCCTCGGCTCAGCGCGAAAAGCTGAAAATTCAACATCAGAAGACCAATTCTACTAATCTTCAATCTACTAGAGTTCAAAATCAATTCGAAATTTTATCTCAGCGACAGTCAATATCTAAAAAAGTATGCAAACTAGAGACATTTTTGACAGATTGTGACAGCTAAGATTGCAATCGTTCGTTTAAGTTTGTAGAATTGCCCCCCCAATTATTACATAATAATATAAAAAGTTTTTTAAGACATTGCAACTTAGAACCAAAGCCCGAAAAACAATCACAAAATCCCCACAAATTCACTCTTCGTCCTTCCCCTAGCACCAATCAATTTTAAAGCCTATGGAACCCTAATTCTGTAGCAGATGTCCACGTTCACAGCCTCCAGTCGGCACCTGTTCCGCTTCACGTCCGGACCTGTTCCAACGTGACTTGTTTCTTGTGCCTTTATATTTAATGGCGTTAAAATGTTAAGGTATGCGAGGATTTGCTCCAGGGAGCTGTCAAAGTTATTTTAGACATGTTTTAATTAACTGTTCTTGTATGTATCTACTTATAAAATAACATTGTTGATGATAGGTAGTCAAAACATACCGGCGAACTGTGGGTGCGCATTGGTACACCTCTGCCTAACCCTTCGGGGAATACAGGCGTGATGGTATGTATGTGTGTAGGTAGTCAATTTGGCGAATAATATCGACAGTAGAAAGGAAAATTTTACCAAGCTACAATTTACATACACATAAAACATCACGTCTGTATTCCCCGAAGGGTTAGGCAGAGGTGTACCAATGTTCAGCCACAGTTTGCTGGTATGTTTAGGTCCCATCTATGTAATAGGGGGCGAGCTTACTGGTTGATTGACCGGGGACAAATCGTAACTCCGAGCTGCGACTAAGAATTTCATAGAAAAACCCAATAACATTTTGCTCGACCTGGGAATTGAATCTACTAGGCTAAAGAGGCAGCCAATCAATAACAACAGGCAACAATTTAGTCGTGTTTTATGTCCAATATTAATAAACCAACATACGTCAAAATTACACTAATTATTCGAAGTTCAAAGTGTAAGTTTCTGACTTACCTACATGTACCTACTCCAAACTGTCATCGAATTACTGTTGCTAACACATTTGGCACATATTAAATTAGTTTGACGTATGTAATTAATTTAATTATTGGCAGATTGAGGGTTGGCTTATTTTGGCAGAACTAAGCTGAATTTGCTTTGCAGTTTTGCAGAAGAGAAATAAAAATAAATGTACCTATTATAAACTTATTAAGTTACACAGGTAGGGTTTGTTTTTTAAGCGTGGTGCCATAATTACTTTTCCTACAATTAAAAAGTTACACCTTGAAACATCAGCTAACTGCCAGAGAAAGTCTTGTTCAAAATCGGTCCAGCCGTTATGAAGATTAGCCGGAACAAACATTCAGACAGACAGACAAAAAGTAAGAATAAAGTTTTTGGTATAATTATTTTATTATTGGGTACTTATATTTAATGTTGGTATAAACATTTATATGCTTTCAGTAAACTTCTGTTATTTTGACATCACAAACAGACACTTCAATTCAATATATTTGTTTGTTAACATTAAAAAGTAATCGTAAGTACATTTAAATAAAATACAACTACAAAACTGTACCATGTGCAACCATGTTGACTTCGATATCTTAAATAAACAGGAGTCGAGGCGAGTCGGTTAATAAAATCAATTGATATTGATACGTTCACCATCTTGTTTGAAGTCGTATGTATGTAGGTAGCTGACGTTCACCTAAAGTGGACGTTGGGTTGTTAAACTTTAATAAATATTGTACAAAATTAAATAACCATCTATAAGGTGCCTTTTCTTGAGGATCTCTAATTATTTTGATAATAAGACACTGTCATTGCGAATGAATTTTCTTACTCAGAAAATTCCGAAGGTACTAAAATTCGGAAATAATCGCGTTTTAATAAATAAACAAACTCCTCCGCTTCAGAAGTCGCAGGAGTTAACCACGGAAAAATCAGATAAAAAACAATAATACATATTTACATAAATTCACGCCTTTTTCCCATTTCTATTACAAATAAAAATATATGCTAAACAAAGAATACTTACTGTTTTAGTGTAGCCACGGTACAAACACAACCACAGCACCGTTAATTTTACAGTATTTGATTCAAAACATAAGTTACAGTTAAATTCTAACCACGTCAATATCCAGTAGATAACTCTAACATATTTGCTCAAGCTTGAAGCTGATGGGAAAAATACTTCTCAGCACAATTCCGACTAATCTGCCAACACATCAAGGTATTCTCACAAGTAAATTGCCTTCCGCGGCGCATGCGCACCTCGTGTCGTTACCACGCTCAAGGTCGTGTTATGTAAGTCTAATAAAATGTGCATACATATACATAATGTGTGTTTGTATGTTGTTATAAGGCCATCGTGTTTACTAACAATGTTTTGATGGTAGCGGAAAAAAACAAGAATAAAAATTGTTTTTGTTTTGTTTGATTGCAGGTGTGGACATTATTAAGTAAACAAGACAATTCCTCTAGAAAAAGACTTTATTTTAGCCCTTAAATATCAGCAAAGAATGAAAAGACAAACTTAGAAGTGAAGGACGTATTGCCATGCTCGGGTATCGAACCTTTTTCTACCATACATTTTGCTTCGTATAAGCAGTAAGTAAATTAAACAATAGTGGAATCTGTCCGGCACTTCAAAGAAAATTGGGCGAATTGGGAGGACTTACTTAAACTTATAATGATACTTATAGGTACCACCTGCCTCGTTAGCCTAATGGTCCTAAGCACGACTGCTACGCTAGAGGTCTTTGGTTCGATTCCCGGGTCGAGCAAATATTGTTATTGCGTTTTCTATAAAATTCTCAGTAGCAGCTCGGAGGATAGGATTTGTGCCCGGTCAATGGCAATAGGCTCGCCCCCTATTACATGGGATCTAAACATGCTGGCGAACTGTCGGTGTACAGTGGTACACCTCTGCCTAACCCTTAGGGGAATACAGGTGGGATAGTATGTATGTATGTGCTGCGGGTTGTTCGAAAGAGATACCGCGCCCCCGGAACGCAAAGGGCACATGAAGGAACATAGATGGGTTTTAGTCAGTAAAAGTCTGTCTCACTCCCTCCCGTCCCGCCCAGGGCGGGGGAAGTTATTTGATGATTTCCCATATATTAAATAAAAAAGTATGTATGTACAAAGTGTGTATGTGGTACCAACTAATTATTTCTTCACTTTTGTCATCCACATCACGCCACAAGCCACAACACACGTACCTACCCGACCTACCTAAGCACCCAGCTACCTTACACAAGCCTGATTTAATTACACCCGACCACGTTCACCATTGTTACCGTTCTTTACCACAATTACCTGCGCAGGAGTGCCTAGCACTAGTCACGACTGGAGATAAAGGCTGCAGTAGATGAATGTACCAGATTAAGAGTACGACGTGATTAAGTAGGTACTTAAGTACTTATGCTACTTAGTGATGTTGCGAGGAGAATGTTAATGGAAGGATTTTGTGTGGTGCATGAAAAATATAACTTGTATACTTGCTGCATCCTGCGGTTTCATCTGCGTTCAGATACTTCGTCTACTGCTTTATATCCTATAGGTACCTACTCATATACTTATAATCACAGATATAAGAAAATTCGGTGTTTATAATCAATGAATCTTCCGAAGAATATAAAATAGTTCAGGCTCCCGCCTCTGATGGATAAGGTTGTCGGTTCGATGCCAGCCAAGTACCAATGTAACAGTTTCTTATTTACCTACTTTCTAAGGTTATTTTGGACATCACTGACATCGGTAACCATGTCAGAGGCTCTTGAGGCGGTTTAGAAAATCTGACACTAGGTTGTGTGGGGTCGTTAGAACCTTACTGCCCAATGCGTCTTAACCAAGCCTGGTGATAATTACTGTCTTCTAATAACAACGTTCATTATGCAATGTGCACAAAATTATATTCCGACGCAGTATGAATTGAACCGTAGCCGACCTTGACATTTAAAAAACGTGAATGGAGATTATTATGAATCTGTAATCTAAATGATATAATATTCTATTAATATCGGGTTAAGACACATTATTTCCTGACTTCTAGTATCCTATTCATTAATAACTAACAAATAATAAAATCCAAATGGTAACGCAATAGCTTTTTATGCACGTTTTTTCTTTCTTGTATTCATAGGTGTCGACATTTAATAAAGTGTTAATTTTGTAAAGAGAATTAATTAAATTTTACTTTATTTACTTATACAAGGTCAAATGTAATAATACCGGCCTATTATTATCCCAATGCAGGGCAAAGGCCTCTTCTTATACAGAGAAGGCACGAACATTGATCACCACGCTTACTCAAGGCGGATTGGTGATTTCAAACATATACATATTTATAAAATTTCATCACAATGATTTTCCTACACCGATGACAATTATGTGATATCCAAGACAAACTAAGAAAGTACAATATTATGAATTGAAAAAGTCACATTAGTACTTGCCCGGTATCGAGCTCGCAACTTCACGCAACACAGGCGCCCGCCTGTGTTGCGTGAACTGTGCCTCAACCACTGAGCCAGACACAAAAATAACAATTGCTTACCTAACATTCAGTTCTTCAAAAAACCGTCAGTCCCACACATACTTAGCGCTTAATTATCTTCCTATAAACAAACACTTAAGATAATGACGAACCCTCAAACTTCAAACAAGTTTTTATCTCGGAAACCTGCGGGATAAACAAACTAACAACTATTTTAACACCTCCATAACTGAGTTTAAACAGTCATCAAAGGAAGTTAACTGTTTGTAGTTAAAAGTTATTTTTGGGTGGCGTGGACAGTGTGCTTGTTCATTTTTGGGCTGGACAAAAAAATATCTTAGTTTTTGATTTGTAGATTATTTTATTAAGCAAAAATTTATACTAATATTGTAATGAGGTAAATTTTGATTGTTTTTTTTTGTTTGTAAGAGGTAATTTCTCGAAATACGTTTTTCTTTTTCACTTGTTCTGAAAACAGTTATTGTATAAAATCGCGCGCAAAAGCTAGTGTAAATATAATTACAGCTTTAAAATTAGATAATATAAAACACATTAGGTAATAACAAAAAAAAAATTAAACTAAAACTATTTGGCATCAAAAAATGGCGGCATTGCCATGTGTAAAATAAAGTAACTATATATTTGGATATTTTTGTTTACACTAAAAGGTGCTATGTATCAATTAAGAACCAAAAACAGTGTTTATTTTATAAAATAGTGTAACTAATTAATACACTATTTTCTTATTAATTGCCAATGTGAATGTTTAATTAATTTCATAAACAATAGAGATTGAAACAACAACTATTAATTTTAATTGCGATTCCTTTCACACTAATTAAACAATATGATTACTTTCTTACTGAAAAAACAACACGAGAACTATTTACTAATTAAGACAAAGATACTCTTTAGTCGTTAGCAAAATAATGTGCTTTACGTATCTGCATTGTTTTTGTTTTTCCCAAGTCCTGATTTCTGTTAGAACAATAATCTTCATTCGGCACACATTTCTTAGGGCTCGTTTACACAGAAAATCTGTATTTCCAGGATCGTTTTTAATGAATCCGTACCACGGGGTAAATAGGAATGCATGGGGAAAATCAGAACGAAACTTTTAATGGGATTTCAGTGGGATTTGAAAAACCAACTAGGTATATTATCTTGAAAAAAAAAATTGATTGAATCATTTTTTTGTGACTAAATTATAATAAACGATTTACTTAGTATTAATTTTGGCAACAAACTACATATAATTATTCCAAATGTCAAAATCCCTTTTAAAATCATGGCCTAATTCACCCCCCTGTTTCTATTCGGCCCGATTGCGACTACTGCCAATTGGGGTAAATGGAAACATGGGGTAAAAACAGCACTCCATTTTTCAAACGGACCAGCAGTGTGATTCTCTAAGCCTCACTTCGTAATTCGTAAGCTGAATCCGCAGTGAGATTACAAAATGGTATTCTGTTAAACACGATCACACCGGTGACGTCACCACGGCGAACGAATACTAAACCAATGACAAGTTGGTTCGTTATCGAAGTGAGCGCGATCACTTTAGTGAGACTCGTTTTCCAGTTTGCATTTTAGAGAATCGCACTACTGTTAGTATTTTAATATGGTTGTGTGATGAAACTCGCTTATCCAACTACATACGTCATCGCCAAATTAAAACATAAACGATAAAACGGACCTATAAAGCGGACCTGTATGAACGAGTACTTACACAAAACAAACGATTTCTTCACATTCAAATACTTTACCTACTTGAATCTGTAAGAAGAACTCCTCAATCTCACAGAGACCCACTTACTGATGCTCTTTGATGCCGCTTTGATATTTGAAACTCTGTTGAACATTGTCCTTTTGTAATCGTTTATAGTTCGTCAGATAGTTCTCAGCGAGAACATTGTGTAATATGTGTAAAAGATTTGAGAGTATTTCGCTTTTGTGATACACCTTTGTCTTGTTAGTTTTGATGTATTTTTAACGTACCTAACATGCCACCACGCCTGTATCCTCCGAAGGGTTAGGCAGAGGTGTACCAATGTACACCCACAATTCGCCGGTACGTTTAGGTCCCATGTAATAGGGGCGAGCCTATTGCCATTAACCGGGCACAAATCCCAACTCTTTACGTATAGACTCGTGTACCAATTTCTTACAAGTAAGCACATTATGCATTACTAATGTGTCGATTGGAATTGGGCTCCTGCTTAAAATTAGATTATTTGTTGTACACACCGAATCCATACATGCGTCCGACCAAATTTTAAATAAAAACCTCAGTTAAACTGACTCTAATCCTGAAAATAGATAAGCAACGACCAAAAAACATGTCAGACAGAATAACAGTAAACCATTTATAAACTGAAAACTAGGATACCCTAAGCAGCATGTATCTATCTAAAACTATTTTTCCGGGCTCTCAAGTTTTCCCATTCTAGTGGTGCGTGGTTCTACTTACGCAAACTTGTCGTGTACTCATTATCGAGTGCAGGACCGATGCCAAGACACGGAATGAGATGGGGTGGCCCATTTACTGGGCCCTGTGCCGGGTTACTCCTAGCAGGGACGTGTGCTTAGTTGAAGTGTGTTTACTTCGTCAGTTTTACAGTTTTAACTCGAGTTTTTGTTAGCTTGGGATAGTTAATCCTTGGCTAGCGCCAATACATCGATATTGTTAACTAGTTTTAGAAAATAATCAAGTTACTAAATAATCTATTGATTGATGTTAAAATAAATATAATAATACTAGCCTATGTATGTATGTATGTATGTATGTATGTACTAGCCTTACTGTCTCACTGCTGGGCAAAGGCCTCTTCTCATCCAGCGAAGGCACGAGCATTGATCACCATGTTTAGCGACTTTAGATTTATATTGACTTTAAGTACAGGTTTTCCAAGATATTTTCCTTCATCCATGTCAGTGACGTCCAAGACTAACTTAACTTAAAAGTACAATAATTTCAAAAAGTTACATTAGTATTTGCCCGATATCGAACTTGCACAATGAGACGAATTTTATTGCCATAAACACATTTTTTTCAAATAATACAAGGCTTTTGTTGTTTTTTTCTTATCTTACAGTAAAATGCGGTTACCTATTCTTTACCCATAATTATCTTAGCCGAGTACAGGCACTAATAAACCACATTGCACCACTCAAAGGGCACCAGATATTTCTAACCACAAAGAGGTCAATACAGTCCATCTACATGCGAATACGGTCCTATTGATATGTTAATACCTATTGCGTAAAATGTAGGGCGAGCCCACTATTATTGTCTTTACGAACATACCTACTATGATGCTAATTTTGTCCTAGATAAATACTATTTTAGTCAACATGAGGTATTTGGTCATTTGTCGTTGTGTATAGTTAGTCATTAACTTTGTCTGGGTTTATGTGATTTGGCACACTGGCTACAGTTGTCGTGAACTGTGTTTTTGTTTGTGGTTCAATTTCACTTTTTGGTTGGATACGAAATGCTAAGTTTTCTCTTTGTGATCGTGTTTTTCCTTTTTTGGAGGAAGCTATACTTAGGTATATTTGTGGTGTGTTAGACATGGCTAGCCAATGCTATTGTTATAGAAGAGCCTATCGTCTTATCTTCATACAAATAAAGCTGTTTTTTTCTTCGGAATGCGTTACATTTTCTCATAAGTTGCCAAATTAATAATTTTCATAACTAACTAACTAAAAACTACTATTCGGAGCTTAGGACCACAAAAGGAACGTTTACCAATGCAGTCATCCTGTTCATAATCTAAAAGATTTACTTCAAAATCTGTCGCACCCTTTGCTTAACGAGCAGTGTTCCAAAAAGTCGAAATGGTGGACAAAAATGCCCGAATAATGCCATTAGAAATAATTACCAACGATTGTATTAAATATTCCGAGCAGACTCTCATTGAATATTCTTTAGCTTCCTTTTTCGTTTTAAGGAAATTGTAAAATCGTTTTTTGGCGACTAAATCATTACCCTTGGGCTAAAGGCTAATTGTAAGGTCGGCAAAAAGGGACGACTCATTTCTATTGTATTGTAATTTTTACTTAATCATAAAAAGTTGGATTTTTTGTGCTGTTCTTTGTATTATTGTCAATATCTACTTCTAAGTAATTATATTTTAAGTAGAAAATGAGTCACATGATAAGTTCTTTGTTAAGAACTGCAATTTTGCTTAAGAGGTCTGTAGGTGTAGTAAAACGTGAGCAAAAGAAAAGGACGTTTATTTATGATGTAATTTAAATGCAAATCTTGTACATTATTTGATGCTAAAGACGGAAAAGGCTATCAAAATTGATTTCCATTACCATTAAAATTACATTATAATTGCTCTTTTACTAATGGTTCTCTCTGTTTTATATGCTACGTTTTTTGAAAAAAATTACCTACTTATATGCTTAGGTGACGTACTTACATTGATTTTAATATTTTCTTAATACGTTATGGGTTCTACGTTTAAAAGTAGGTAATTGGTCATCGAAAAAAATATGATTAATTACGCGAAAAAAGGGTAATTTACCTACCTCTATTATATCATGAATAAACAAAAAATACATAAAGAAACCAAAAGTTTGAACAAAAAAATCCTTATCAGGTTACACAAAAAGCCAGATTTCCCCCAATAAAGAACATAGTGCAATCAATAATGGCGATAGGAAAAAAAGTAATTACCATGAGGCCTGCGATAAAACCTCGCTGGATAATACCGTCCTTCACCCAATCACCCAACCTTTCCTGACTGTCCCTATTGTTTCAAATCCCCATCGGTCTGGCCAAAAACATTCTTACAATGACTACGTCGTTTGGGATGCGGACAAAAGGCACAAATTGTTGCGATTTCGTCGAATTTTCGACGTTTCTAGGGAAAATTGTTGGCTGCTTTCCCTGAATATCTATTTGGGTGCGGGCTTTACACGACTTGTACTTATTGCAGGGTGTTTCGCATATTTACATGCTTGCATATTCACAAGATTCCATTGAATAGAACAAAAGCCTTGGCAATGTAAATAGGAAGCGAGTTACACAACACTGGTCCTTTTGTACTACAAGTTAGAGAAATGAAGCTACAAATATAGTCTAGACAATATTAAACCCTAAAACTTCCCTGTTTCCGTTCACTATGACTTTGGCAAACACTATTACTTCCCAAAAATGGTCCTAAGGAACGGGCTGTGAATAAATTCTTTCACATCATTATCGACTGATAAATCCTAGAAAAATATATTCAGAAGCCGTCCATTGACTTCATTCATCATCTTTGAACGTGGAGTGAATGTGTTATTCAAATTTTGGAACGGGTGTTGGCAATTGGGAGCTATCTGATTTGGGTATCTTTAGGACGCGTTGTGAGTTTTTTAAATAACCTTTTTTACTGTGACTTGGGCTGAGATTAAGCTTTTTAACGATTAAGATTGAATGGCTGAAATGTTACTGAAAATCGAAAAACTGCGATTGACCTTTTTAAATTAAGGTGTAGGTTTTTTTTTCATTTAGTTTCGACATAGATTTCTTTGTATTATTTTAAGAAATCTAGAAAGGATCCCTGTCTTTATAGTAACCTGCATTTGTGTCAAATAAATTATGATTATTTATTATTGCTTTATTGCATTACGAATTAAGCTCAAACTTTCAAGGCTTTTTCATGTAGAATCTTATCATTTGAATGCATGCTACGTACACTATTATAATTCTGTGCGCTTTTTTATAAAATAAGGCTTAGTATGTTGGGCCTTTGTCAGTAGCCTTGTTAACTCCCTAAAAAGGAAATTGGGTACAGATGGGTAGTGCAAGTCTTGTACCGATTCAATAATATCTCAAAGAAGATATCCTTACTGGATTTTACGACAGTCGTATTTTCTATCACAGCAGTAAAAGATCTGATTGCATCAAAATGGATTCAGACTCAGACTACTTTCAGCATCGTTCGGGTAGATTCGGAAGTAGCCGATAAAACACGAAGCGCTTCCCGCCACGCGTTTACGAGCCATCGGAAAGGACGTAAGTTACTTTCTTTAAATCTTCAGGTTTAATTGTAGAGGATTATTAGTGTTTCAATATAAATTATATAATACACTATTATCACTACTATTTGGGCCTTAGTTGCCTGAAATAAAGACATATTAAAATGCTTCGAAATACATATTTCAAAGCAGTTAAATTTTTTCCGCAAAAACTAAAATTTGTCTCACTAAGTTTGACTCAAAGGACCAAAAAACCACATTCTAATTTAAATTACTCTGGTTTTGGTTAAAAACTTTATAATTAGAATAACGGGTTTTAATTACCAATTATACATGTTTTTAACGGATGCTACTAATTTAGCATGTTAATACAAATTTTAAATAATAGAACTGACACTTATTATAATTAAACTTTGCTGCCATTTTGTAGCACGTAAGCGTTAGATTTTACACCGATATTATGTAACCTATTTCTGGAAATGTTGTGAAACGATTTGGTGTAATCACATTATTTTCTAAGAAGGAGAGTAATTTAATAATGGCACAAATAAACCGAGGTAGACATACGGCGTAAGTAACCTAAAGACTTATTTATTATGCAAGAGAAAGCAGACAAAAATAATCCTTACAAATTAAAAATAGGGTTCAATCTTGCATAATCTAACCTTTTACAACATTGTGAGTGTATGTAGAATCTAGAAAGAGATTAAAAGCATTAATTTTTCTTGTTTTATCGTCATTATTGATGTATGAATGTGGATGAAGCGAAAGGAGTATATAAGGATCATAGCAGGTGGCGTCCTGTGGTTTCTGCCTACGCCCATGGGAAATAGGCGTGAGTTTATGTATGTATGTAGATATCGATTAACCTACGTGAAGTTACACAAGTTAACTTAACTTGACCCTGTACCTACTTAATATCGAAATGGCTCCAAAGATTTCTAACTCCGATTAATAAGAATCAGATCTTCGAGTCCCGTGAAAGTTTGTCAAGTAGTTTTAGCGTGATTGTGATCCCATTTCGGGTCGTTTTAGTACCCTCACCCCATTTTATGATCAGGGTGGGTAGCAGGAATGTAACATGACAGCATTAGATTGCTTCGTAAAAAGTAACTACGGAAAAATAGGGAGACAGTTATTTTTGCGAACGCACTTGGGAAAAATGTAAACAGGAAGGCATCGAATCAGTGTTAGGCGAAAGGTAGCCCGTAAAATTCTTAATTTCTTAAGTTTTTTGCAATTTGTGGTTTAGTAGCAGGTGGCGTGGTAATAAAAAAATAGACATGACAGTAACGAATATGTAGTTATAGAATTAAAATCGTGCATACGTAAACCCACCTTATCACATTCTCCGCAAGATATTTCTACAATGCTTTATGTTATAATAAAAAAAAATGCAAATTGAACTATCAAAAATCTATACCGTTAAAACATTCAAAAATCCATACACAGATATTTTTACAACATGCTAAAATCTATGAAATTGGAATACCAACACTCAAAACTTGATATCTAAAGCGATAACGATTGCAATTCAACGATTCAAATAAAAATAACAGTTACACGAACTTCTAAATTCCTAACTCCACTAACAGGGTGAGCTACCAAAAAATCGGCATCGAAAACGCAGCAAAAACAATTCTCCCGTCACAACGAGCCGCGATCCAATCGAGCGGAAATAGTTTATAGCCGACATTTGGTGCGTTCACCTCATTCGGTAACGCACTACCATTGCGAAATCACTGTTTCACTTCTTTCAGTAAACTAATGAACGATCTTCCTCTTGGGATCTTCCTCGATATTTCTGGGGCTTTTGATAACGCATGGTGGCCTATGCTACTACTTAAAATAAAAACCCGTGGTTGCTACAAAAACATCTATTCTCTTGTTTCCTCTTACTTTCTCAATGGCTCCGCGAAGCTCAAACTTGGACACTATTCCGCATCGAAGTCATTAACCATGGGATGTCCTCAAGGTTCGGTTCTCGGTCCTTATTTATGGAATTTAGGTTTTGACGATTTTCTTGCGATTCCGCTACCATGCGGCTGTTCTTTAACCGGTTACGCGGACGACGGCCTTCTGCTCATTCAGTCGAGTACTCGGGCTGGACTTGAGAATTTAGCTGACACATGCCTACGTTTAATATCACAGTGGGGTGATCGGAACCGTTTAACCTTTGCACCGCAAAAAACGTATCAACTTATGTTAAAAGGTGATTTTAAATCATGGCCTAGTATTAAATTTAATAACGTTCCCGTTAAACGAAAACAATCCGTATGCTACCTTGGTATGGTGTTAGAAAAGAACTTTTCTTTTATTGACCACATTAACACAGTCGGAGAAAAAGCTAAAAAGAATTTTTATGCCCTAACGAGAATATCTAAAGCTACTTGGGGTCTGTCTTTCTTAACTCTGAAAACTATTTATGCAGCTACCTACCTAGGTTGTATGTGCTACGGTGCACCTGTTTGGGCCGATAGGGCCACCATAGGGGCGGTACGACGTAAATTGCTTCAAAGCCAACGGTTAGCTTTAATATTTTTATGCAAAGCGTATAGGACCGTTAGTACTGAAGCACTACCAGTACTTGCAGGTGTACTTCCAGTCGATCTCGAGGTGCAGCGACGTGCTGCAATGTACTATTCCGCGCGAGAGACCATGGACGCAAACTTTCTAACTCAACGTGACCGTGCTAAGATCTCTAGATTATTTAAACCGCAGACTGATGTCTGGGAGGAACTTTTATCTGAATGGCAATGTAGGTGGGATAATTCCATCAAGGGCCGGCACCTCCATCAGTTCTTTCCTTCAGTTCGCGAACGGCTGGCCAGAACATGGCTGGAGGTGGACCACTGTGTTGCCCAATTTCTCACAGGTCATGGCAACTTTAAGAGTAAATTATTCTCTTTTAAGCTTGTTGCCTCTCCTTTGTGTCAATGTTCTACATCTGACTGTGAATATGAACAATCTGCTCATCACATCTTATGGGAGTGTATTCTTTGGCAGAATGAGCGAAATATTATGTTAGATAGTGTACAGGTTACATCCGGTGTTGTTTATTATGCGGACCTTGTAGAAACTAGAACTAATTTCCGTGCGTTCAAGCGTTTTTGCCATACCTATTACTGGAATCAAATGTAACAGTTCACATTAGGACCCATTAAAGTTAATGATAATTGCAATCCGTGGTGCTTGGCAATCTGGGCTTCTCCCAGTTGTAAATAATCCCTTTGTGCCTATTGGCCTAATTCTGTTCTGTCTCCTGCTTGTTTGGAGGGAAGTGGAAATTATATTTTTCTTACTCCTCCGCTAATCTTTTCTGATTAATTTCGTTGCGGGATCCAAGACAGTTAAATCGTTTCTCTGGGACTCGTCGAGCTTCATTGTCTCGGCGCTTTTCTTGTGGTCGCCACTGTTGATTCTGGCTTACAGGAGTTGCAGTGGTTTGGGAACAGTGTGGCGGGCTTGTCCCAAAAAAAAAAAAAAAAAAACTAATGAACGAAGTGTGTAATGATAATGTTCTTGATATCTTCTTTTTCGGGGTTAAATAAGTATTGAAAATAGGCCGCGGGTGTTTTCGCGATATTTAGAGCTGTCAAATTAGGGCAAACCACGTTCAAAAAGCATGTAAAGCGGTTGGTTCGTACTGTGATTAGAAGATCTTTGACAGTCGTTACGGGTAGTCAGATGCACGAAAGTTTGACAACAAACACTAGCTTCTTGACACTATGAATAGCGAAAGAAGACTGAGTTTTTTTTTATTATTTTTCATTAATTGCTATTTCCCACTAATTGTGGGTTAGGTGTCTAATGGCATGCCAAAACACTTTATCTATTGTTTTAATTAACGTTTGAATACACCTCATGGGCTATTATTTAATATGTAGTTTTATTTTTGTTATACTTTATTAGTTGCGTGTGTTTTATGGAGGTGCCTAATACTTTTGGCCAAGACTGTACATTTTTATCCTTTTTCCCAATCCATTACCGAAGGACCAGTTTTTTTAACCACGCGTACCCTAGGAACAGGTTTTATTTTACCACGCAGCAAAACTAATAACGTCTCTGGTTAATAACTTAGTTCCTTCCTTGTAAGAAAATACTTAAGTATGTACCTACGCGTGGCACAAAAGATACTTGGAAAGTACTTAGGAGTTTCGTGAAAGTACTAATCGATATATCCAGCGGTACAGGATAAAGGAAGTGCGGTATCTTCAATCTATCAGCGAGACTGATATACCTATGTAGACAGATTTACGAATATAACTATAGTTTATTATACTCTGCATTCAATATAACGTTTAAAAAAAACGTTACAACGCTATCGTTATTTAACGATAAATATACAATAAGCTATTTCAACAATTTATCACAGTAACATACTCAATTGAATGATAATCAGAGTTATCAATCTCATAAGACCTAAGAATCTAATAGCATTCAAAAAATGTAATAGTTATATACTCACATAGGTGGACTTAGTTCATAAAAAATAAAAGAAAAAAAGCGTCGTTATTAATATCCAGCAAAAACAGGACTTGTCCAAAACTTATGCTAAGAATCGAATTAAAATGGTTAAATATTCAAAATCATTACAGTTACATCGAAAAATGGGAGATATTTTGTCGTGTATTGGGTTGTTTTTGCCCGAACTATACCCAATTCTAAATCGGCTTTGTTTAAAAATCTGTACATAAACAAAACTCGCAAATATAATGTCAACACATCAAATCAAAACAAAACGTGTCCAATTCAAAGTTAAA
Organism: Caradrina clavipalpis; assembly: GCA_932526535.1. Lineage (NCBI taxonomy): Eukaryota > Metazoa > Arthropoda > Insecta > Lepidoptera > Noctuidae > Caradrina > Caradrina clavipalpis. Next base: position 13,612,649 of record OW052104.1, on the reverse strand, counting down.
CAAAAGAAACTCGACATTTTTGCCTCAACCGTAACACTTAGAAGGGTCGAGGCCCAATTGTGTTATATTACAATAATAATAACATAACAATGCAATAATAATACGCAGAAACAAAGCATATGTTTAGCCATAATAGCATGACGTCATTTGTAACGACCACTGGAATATTTTGTGACAAAATTCTAAGAATTTGCTACGCTAGATCCTAAATTCAAAAAGCTGAACCACCAGTGACCAGCCAGTTAAGCATTTTGGCTTAAATTAGGTAAAGAGAACCCGCATTTTATGACCCGATTTTAGAATGAAAATAATATTACATTTCGTCTTCTCGATACTTTATCATGAAATCGACTTCTAATGAATTAAATTTAAAACCGATCATCGACAAATTTGTCTGGACACCCGTTCAAAAAGCCTGCATATGTCCAGCTTTATCTGGACGCCTGGAAAACGTAGCTCTCTACACAGCAGTTTTTTAAAGTTAAATTGAGCCTATTTCTATCAAAGCTCATCAACCATATCTCAATAACTAAATTAATAACCTACGTCAAATTAATTCATTATGCGAAATCTGTTACAATACTATCCAGCAAAATAATGCTTTTAAAGTAATCGGCGTTTAATATCCAAAATCATTACAATTACTTCTAAAAATTGGTGAAATTTTGTTGTGAGTTAGTTGATTTTGGCAGAAGGGCCCGCCATTGGAAGCAGGCCTCGTAAACCCGAGCAATAATATTGCCTAAACACATAACAATTGATCCCAATCTATGGAAATAAAATAATGCCAAATACAATTGAGGGGTCGTTTGTCTTTCGTAAATTAAAAGTGTGTTAGAATGTAGATGGATGGCGTCATCATACAAAGTCATTGATAAATCATATTGCTATTAATGAACACGATGTTTTGTATCATAGCAGTGATTCTTATACTCTTACGGGATGTCAAAAGACACAACACATAGCCGTTAACTGCATTTATTATTGCAGAAATTATTGCTAGGAAATGACTTTTATTTTTGTTGCAATATTAAATGTTAAAGGCAACGTTTAATGTAAATATTGTGTTTACGGGTGCATGCAACAATACAGTGGTCGTGGTTGTATTTAAAGTTTCGTTATAACATTAAGAAGTTGGAACCTTAATATTTAATATCTCTATAACCAAAAAGTTCCTAGAGGTATGCTCCTGAACAAAAAAAAAACAATGGTAATGACGTGAAGAACATGTGATTTTCAGCTTCTTCAAGCGTCTTTTCAGACCCTATAGCTACACCATCAAAATCAATACTTTCGCAGACGCCGTGAAAGTGACGAAGCATTGTGCCAATAAAATTTTACCAAGCCATCAACACGGATAAGTAGTTCCAAGAAATCGAATCCAAAGTCAAACAGTCTCACTTAAAATCGATCAAGCGAAAGAGAAAGCACAAACAACGTATTTCTCAACAATACCTTTACATTATTCTGCACTTTGACTGCACTAATCGACAGGCAAATAAGAGTGCGACACTTTAAATAGACAACACAACATTAGGACATGGTTTAGCATCCGGCGATGTCTGTAGAATTTATTATTTCTAAATCCAGTCGTCGCGTCGGGTACACTGGCGGAATCCTAAGTGCTCTTACAGTTTTCTTTGTTGCCTAAAATAGAGTAGTGTGGTTGAGCTTCGAGTAATCTTTAAATACATCGTCAGTACTTAGTTATTGGATGGTGAGTTATGTACGCTTTTTAGAAGTGATTTGAGCTTTTTGACAGCTTAAAATTAAGTTCATTATTTTTTGTGTGGTGTGTCGTGGTGCGTTGTGATATCAACTCTTGCGTATGTATATTCCTTTTATGCATTTGAATAATAACGGCAGTTATTGTGCTATATGATTGGAATGATCTCAGTAACTATAATGATCCTAGACATGGTCCAATATTAAGAATAATATGTAAGTTTCGGCTTCATTAATATCCTTGTTACAAGCGTTATTCTTCTTTCTAATATATTGCTATCTTCTCCATTCAAAGGGAAGAAAAAAGGGGCGAAAAAGGACTTCAGAGAACTGCTAATTAGGACCCTCAAATAAATGATTAATTCATACTAGCTGCAGCCCTTAAACCTAACTTCCCATCGAGACAAACCAAAACAAGACATTCCTTACCAATTAAATTAAAATAATATTCCAACAAACGTTGTTTATCTTCCATTTCCACATTACTATGGTAATTAAATCTCCTCTTAATACGGAGACAAAGTATTAATAAGCGCAGGACTTGATCGCAAATGGGTAAGTCTTGTACCGTTAAAACAACTTCATCCTAATTCCGGACAGACAGACCGAAGTTAGGCAGACGGGGAGGTTACCCCCAGGCTCTGAAGTTCCGAGGATTTACTAAATGCGAATTTTAAATATTTAAATTTTTCGCGGTGAATATTCTGATATTAATCTGGATGGAAGTACCAGGATTTTGTTTTTGGTAATCGTTTTGAATAAATTATTTAATTTTTCTGTTATCTTTATTTTTTGTAGCAGTAGCAGCTCGGAGTTAGGATGTGTGCCCGGTTAATGGCAATAGGTTCGCCCCTATTACTTGGGACATAAACGTACCGGCGAACTGTGGCTGTACATTGGTCACACTTCTGCCTAGCACGCTTGCCTTCGGGGAATACAAGCGTTATGGTATGTTATGTTATGTTACTAACTAAAGTCCAGATTTCCTCACGATGTCTTCCTTCACCGATGATAAACTTAGAAAGTACAATATGAATTGAAAAATCACATTGCAACATTGTTAGTTTTTGAATCTTTCTAATCAGGAACTTTCAAGTTACAAAACTTTATTTTGTTATGAAAGCTTCGAGGTTATGCAACAAAGATGACGTTATCATTTCGCTCACGAACCCCATGATAATATTAATGATATGTTATGTCAGTAAAGCCAAATGTTATCGTACGGGAAGTAATTCAATAAAATAAAATGTAACTATTATGATTTTCGATTACATCATTTACTGTGTATGCACATATTGTTTTATCAAAATATCTTTATTTGTTTTTTTTTGGCTTTTGTCTGTTGCTGTCTTTCTGCGTGTATTCCTTCTTAGAGTATCGATGGTAAATAAAAAAATAGATAAAATATTTTTTAAATTTTTTGTTTGGCCAGAAATTCAGAAGAAGTTACGACAACCCCATCCGCTGACGCAGTCATTAAGTCCGTATAGAGATGCACTACTAAGCAAATAGGGAAAAAATCTGCTGTTTCATTCAAAAGCCTATAACAGCCAACCTACACAGTTTCTTTTGAGAATATATGGAATCGTTATTATTTATTTTCAATCTTCGTAAACTACACAAGCTTTTGATCGCGATTTTTAATTACTGATTTTGATTTTTGATTTTTGATTACTGTTCTATTATTATTTTATTTTTATTATATTCTTGAATAAGCATAACACTAAATATACTCTGACACTCGGCAATAGAGCTGAAAAAATTTTAATAGTCGGACCAGTACTTCCAGAGTTAGCCACTCACAAACAATATATTCTATATCTTTGTACTATTAGTGTAGGTAGACCTAAATTAAAATTTGTAAACAAATAGAATCGCAGGCGCCTACCAGGGTATTGTAATTGATTAATTACCGGGTTATCAACAGTGTTTCCTGCAACTCTGACCTTAACTCCGGTCCTCCCTGATAAGTCTGACTAGAGATTGAATGCCAAACTAAAACTAACGTAGTTTTAGAATATTTTAGACTAGCATTTTTCACATGCAACAACCCGTTTTTAGAATTTGAAGGGATGTGCTACCGGTCACTAAAATAAATGTGTAGGTAGTTTAATTTGCAACCTAAGACCTCTTGAAACTGGTCTTTTGAATCGCAATATGGTGCTGTTTTCAACAGGTATTTTTAAAGACTTATTAACTTGCCTGAACTGCCTCGTTGGCCTAGTGGTCCTGTGCGCGACTGCTACGCAAGAGGTCCTGGGTTCGATTCCCGGGTCGAGCAAAAAGTGTTATTGGGTTTTTCTATGAAATTCTCAGTAGCAGCTCGGAGTTTGGATTAGTGCCCGGTTAATGGCAATAGGCTCGCCCCCTGTTACATGGGACCTAAATATACCGGCGAACTGTGGGTGGACCTACATTGGTACACCTCTGCCTAACCCTTCGGGGAATACAGGCGTGATGGTATATTTTTTTTTTTATATTTTTATATTTATTAACTTGATACGCCTCCAATGCCTAATTTCCACACATAAAAAAATACACCAAAAACATTACACGTCACAACCAATTACAACATCAAGCGTTTCCAAAAAAAACCCTCAAAACATCAAAGCCGATCAGCACTATCACCCACCCATCCGAAACCTCACCTCGACACCCGTCGCTTACCCTCACTAAATCTCATCTGACGTGTACGTATTTCAAAATGTCACCTTTTACTGTTTCTAATAAATACATGGAGACAGGACTTGGCAGCTTGGGGTAGTGTTGTCTTACTATCCATTGCCTATCGATAGGTTGTCAATAGTATTGTGACCTTGAAAAATAGTCACAATATGGATAGCATCTCTAATACTACTACTCTAATACTATCTATCCAATTTTTTTTTAAAGGAGTATGTATGGAGTTTCTTGCCCGTTCTTCTCCATACGAAACTACCTTTTGGAATGGGCAACTAGATTCAATAGTTTTAATTAATTGACGTCCAATAGTGCCTTTTAATGGTTTAATTGGAATAAATGATTTGACTTTGACTTTGATAATATCCATCCAAGAAATTGAGCAATACTATTGATAAAGTGCATTGAAACGATTGGGTATTGATAGTATCGATCATCATCATCATCATATCAGCCGCAGGACATCCACTGCTGGACATAGATTTCCAAAAAGACCGGTTGGAAGCGGCCTGCATCCAGCGACTTCCTGCGGTGTTAACCAGGTCGCCCGTCCACCTTGTGGGTGGACGTCCTACGCTGCGCTTGCCGGTGCGTGGTCTCCATTCGAGAACTTTGTGGCCCCATCGGCCATCAGCTCTGCGTGCCATGGGCCCTGCTTACTGCCACTTTATCTTGCTGATTCTCAGAGTAGAATATGATAGTATCGACAGTATTGTAAAATTTCAATACTATCGATAGGGCTATCGACTATTTTTCGAGGTCATCTATCGATACATTGCTTATCGATAGTTACGCAACACTAGCTTGGGGTGCAAATGGTACAGTTGCAAGTTATTTTGGTCCTTTCATACGCAGACATCCCCATGGGTGCAATAAGACCCACATGGTGTTATGCACTGATGCAGAACGATTACGTACTATAGTTTTATGGGCCTTTAGTGAAGTGGTTCTGGAGAATTTAAAGCAGTTTTTGTTGTAAGAGGGTGGGCAGACATGTGGCATTGTTTCGATTTTGGGAAAAAAGTTTAAGTGCGATGAAGAGGAAATTTAAAGCTAAAAATGTCATGTAATAATAGTGGTAAGAAAGGATAATAAAACTACTGACTGCGCAGAATCAGTACCTGCTTACCTTTTAAAAAGTATATAAAATTTACCATTATTTCAGCACGCCTGTATTCCCCAAAGGTGTACTAATGTACACCCGCGGTTCGTCGGTATTTAATATTTATCACTAACATTGGCTAGTCAACACCCGGTCTTCCGTCCGTTCTGTCCGATTTTCTTTAGGTCATTTATTTTTAAACCGACTTTGGGTTTTTACAAGATTTTATAAATCTTGTAAAAAAAAAACGAAATACAAGTACCTAATTAATATAATATCTTCCTCCTTCCCGTGTTATCTGCATAAAATTTAATAATGAAATAAGGAAGTGGATCAAACGGTAAGGTGAAGTGACCAGTTATCGTCCGCCTGGTAATTTTATATTGCATCATATTCTGGCGGTAAATCTCTAATCTGCCACGTTTCCACCTCCCGTTGCGTAATGAACTACGGTAAGAATTGCAACATTAAAGTTAAGCAACTAGTAAACATGCGTGGTGTAAAATACAAGCGATAGCGGGGTGATTTTGCGATTTTAAAAGTATACTGGTAATAAAGAGCTTTTATGTTAGAACGCTATAAATAATCTTCTGAATTACTGGTCCTATTCTCATTTATCGTATTTTTTTTAACGATAAAACGTTCGTAGTGTCGTTCGACGTAATTAAAAATGTTCAAAATCTAGCCGCAATTTAACACTGAGATTAAATTGAAACAATCAACATCAAGAATATGTATTTTTTACAGATTGATAGTGGGATTAAAATGGGAACGTTTTTAAAAAATGACAATTGTTTTGAAATCGATTAGACAATCTTTTTGTTTTAATATGTATATCTTAATAGCACGTAAAGCCGTTGGTCCCGGCTGTCATTTGTAGATCTTTGACAGTCGTTACCGTTAGTCAGAAGCCCGAAAGTCTGACAACCAGTCTTACCAAGAGTATCGTATTACCCATTACTGGGTTATGGAGGTCTGATAGGCAGTCGCTCCATGTAAAATACTGATATTCAGCTGCATCCGGTTCGACTGGAAGCCGACCCCAACATAGTTGGGAAAAGGCTAGGCAGATGATGATGATGATCTTAATATACATATAGAGATATCTCTATTCTGCTTTACCTTTTAACTTAAACCTCAAACTTAGTGGACGTAATTCAAACTGGTGCGTTTCGCTGCGCACACGCCGCGCGGTAATTGGCCGGCCGCCGCCTTTGATCTCGCCTCGCACGAATTAGCACTCTCGATTCGAAATCCGAACGAACGCGTTTCCGTTTCCGACGTCTTTTTGTTTTAAATACTGTGTGACGGTTTTTCTCGGTAAGTTGGGACGTTAATGGTGCTTTTACCCTAAAAATGGTACATTACGTTGTTTAAGATGTGGGTTGGAACATTTTATGAAGTTACAGTCAATTAAAGACTTTGTTCAGTTATATGTTTCTATCTCAGTTTGTCTTAAACCAGAATCTCTCGTCTCCATGTCGCTATAAAATTAAAAAAATACCACTTCTCAAGAAAAAATTTAAACGCGAACCAGAAAATAAAAATAAATGTTATATCACGTTCTGGTCCATAAATAAGTAAATTAAAAAAAAAATAACAATACAATGTCAGTGTAAAAAAACCGACTAAGTGCGCGTCGAACTCGCATGGTTTTACGGAACTATTAATTTCCGTACCAACATACAATATTTAACACTACATACAAAGATATGTTTACGTTAGTTCTAGTAAAGACCTCCATTATTTTTTTACATAGCAGCCACAGTAATACACACTCTGTAAAAAAAATCAAGTGTCTACCTACGGTTCATAAGATACAGCCCTGTGGCAGACCAACGGACAGCGGAATCCTAATAATAGGGTTCCATTTAGCACCCATTGCGTAAACAGAATCCTAAAAAGATCAATTACGGTCCGAATCCTTGATACGCTTCATAAAAAACCCATGTTTCAACAAAAAAAAAGCGTTTTACGCATAAAAATATTCATAGATATTTCCGATACGTTTTTCATTACGGACGACACCGCACGTCAATCGCAGGTTTGTACCGTTTTTTAGAAACGTCAATCACACACACCCTGTATAACCGATATGGAAAAAACAAGTGACGCATGCGTGTGGAATATCAATTAGATTCTGTTAAGGGCCTCCGCCCACGACCGATTTTTTACGGCCGATTTTTTCTCGGCGAGAATGGAACGTATGGATTCTAGTACATCAACGCCCACGGCCGAGAAAAAAACGGTCCAAAAACAAAATCTACGCATCCTGGCCGCCGATTATCGGTGAAAAATAGAAAATAGGGTAAATGCTCCAGTGGATGAACACTTAGCAATCTTCAGACTTCAAAAAATCATTACATTATGTTGCCTCTAAAGTATGCGGTTTTATATTTTGGTAATCTATGTCTACTAAAGAATATTTTTTAACTTGGTTTTACGACAAAACCTGTATACTTTTTTATATATTTGGCAATATATTGAAAAATACCCTAAAACCCCAGTGAATGAATGAATTTTTCCAGTAAATGTACAGCATTAGAACCAGTGAATGAACACAAGTTTTTGTTTAATTAATAGTTACGAAAAATCCTTATTATTATATCAAATGCAGTTCAAAATGGAATAAATAAATGAACATAAATCCTTAGCCTCTAAATCTGCTACAATCATTTTTTTTTTTAACAAAGTGTAAGCCTTCAATGTCTTACTTAATCATTATATACCTTCATAAGCCTAGCCAACGTCAACAATCAATTCATCATGATATGAGCCGAACGATGTCCACTGCTGGACATAGGCCTCTTCAGTAGTACAGAAGTGATTCCGTCTTCCCCGGCACCTTGTTGTCCTTAAGTTGTTAAGAAGCCATATTTATCTCATATAGGCTGACGTCCGGAAACTCATCGGTGTAGTGTCAGGTCAGTCTAGCTCTTGGGTCTTTTGTTGGACTAGAGACGGGTTTTTAGAACTTCTCTACCTCCCTTAAAAGCTCTAGTTTAGACAAGATGATCCTGCCATCGTTGGTCTCCAGCTTCGTCAGCATTTGAGGTGTGTCGCGTTTGATGGATTTCAGGATCTGCCTTATAAGCCGAGCTTATTCCGACTGAACCTGCACCCACTGAAGACTCCCCGTTCCGTTCCTGTCTTTCCTTTATGAGCTTGGGAGTTAGAGTCTCAGAGCTTTGATCTATTTGTTAGTTCTCCGTTCTCTAAAATGATGATTACTAACTCAAAATGTGGTATTCATTTATTTATTGGTTACATTTTTATGACGAAAGCTTATATTTTAACATGATGAAAATGTTATAGTTCATTCACTAGATTTCATGAAATTAACGATTGGTCAGTGAATTAACGGTCGTTTATTCACTGGATTTCAAACGTTTTTTAATGCCAATGCTGGAACACTCAATAATTTACTTAAAACTAGCTAAAATTGCAAGAATGAAATTGATTTGATACATATATTATAACTACCCATTACTCGAATTTATAAATAACTTATAGTACATACTTTAATTACGGCTGCAAAGTGATATCAAAAAATTTGCGTCTGACCCAAGTCCTAAATTCTTGCCCGAACAAAGAAAATGTACACCAGCACTGCCAACTTTAAACGCTCGTCATTTTAAAACGAACAGTATCGCAATACATGAATATTGTTACTATATTAGAATAAAGAGCAGCAATTACAAAAAAAAAATACTGCGTTGGGTAGAAGGTAATATCTTAGTTTATTATTTTTTGGAAAATACTCGGATTTGTTAATTCACTCGGGTGTGTTCATTCACTGGGGCACTTACCCTATGCGTCATGGATTTACTAGGGAAGAACGTTGTGTCATTGCTAAAGTCAAAAGTCTAAAGTCAAAAGCAGTTATTGCGAATTAAGTGTACAATTGTGGTGTTATGTTAACTTAGTACTTATGAGTTTGAAGCATTTGAATAATAACAATAATGTATTATTAAAAAGCTTATTTATTTATTAATAATATGGTAAATCAATTTTTTCTAAATTAATCGTCTGTGATTTCAATAAGTAAATAATATTGTGTTGATTTACGCAGGGTTTTAAATACCGGTAAATATTTATAAAATTACCTTTGACAGAGTTACCGTTAATATAAAAATAACGTTAATGGATTAAAAAAATAATATATAATCAAACGAATTTAATAAATTCTTAAGAATGAAAATAACATTCGTTTTCAACGACTAAGCTTGCTAAATATGTAATGACTTAAATCCAGGGCTTGTTAACGTTATGAAATCAAAAAATAATAATCGTTACGTAACGTTAATTTCCATGAACTCGAAAATTTTGAAAAAAGTAACTTTATAAAATAAAAATAAAATAAAATCTATTTATTTCAGGCAATATACCCATAATATTGTTAGTATAAACCTTAAAAACTATGTTAGTTACATTTATTTAAAAATTAATTAAGGTATTTGCCGCCCTCTGGGGCCCCAGGCACACGCACTTGTGCTTGAACCCAGTGCCGCAGAAGGGGGCTGTCCAACTTGTGGCTGAGTACGTTCAGGATGGTGTTGGCGCTCCCACGCGTACGAAACATCAACGATGCGATGCGGCGCCGCAGCACAGTGTGAAAGCCGTCTGTGTGCGCTTGCGCAAACATCGCAGATGCGCTACAGTAACGCGGGAGCCTCACCAGCACCCTGAACGCATTATTATATTGTACTCGGAGAGCGTTGATGGCCCGCTGCGTGTAGGTGACCCACAGATTGCAGGTGTAGAGAGTTTGGCAGAATGCTTTAAACAAGGTGATTTTTACCTCAAGACTACACCTTGCAAATCTGCGTGCCAACATGTTACAGCGGACCGCCATCGCCCTCCTTTCCCTTTCAATATCCCCGTCATCTTTTAAATCCTCGTTCACCACATGGCCGAGGTATTTAAATTCCTTCACTCTTCTAAGAGCGACAGCATTAAGCAGCACAGGTGCCACATCCCCCAGTTTCCGACCCCTGGCTTGAAACACCAGGAGCTCGCTTTTCTGGGCATTGTACAGGAGACCGTGTACCCTCGCATACTCCTCACATACACCTATCAGTTTTCTGAGTGCGGCCATTGATGGGCTGAGCAACACCATATCGTCTGCATAACTAATACTATTAATACAATGACCATCAATTGAGCATCCGACTCCAGTGTCGCTCAGCTCACCAATCAGCCCGTTCACGTACAAGTTGAAGAGCGAAGGAGATGTTAACCCACCCTGCCTCACTCCGCACTCCAACCCGTACTCGTCAGAAAGTTCTCCAAGCCATTTGACCCGGTTAGTTTGATGGTCGTACCAATATTTAAAAATATTGATGAGTTCACCTGGCACACCTGTACTCTTCAATTTATGCCAGAGAATATCATACCTAACCAGGTCAAAAGCCTTGGAGAGATCAAGGAAAGCTGCATATACAGGCGTGCTCCTGTCGGTGTAATACTTGACAGTCTGCTTGAGAGACATAACAGCACATTCTGTCGAAAGTCCAGGTCTAAAGCCAAACTGTGCGTCATTTAAATTTAGGTGTTCTTTAAGTTGTTTCTCAAGCAGACCATCAAGCACCTTAGCTGCGGTTGTAGCCAATGATATCGGGCGGTAGTTACACTTGTCGGAACTATCTCCAGTCTTGTTTTTAATTATAGGCACTACCACCGTCTTCATCAGTTCATTGGGCAGGTAGGAATGTCTAATACAAAGAGTAAATAACAGTCCCAGGAGCCTCGGGAGGTGTGGCCCCGCATGCTGAAAATGTTCGATGCTCAGGCCGTCGTGCCCAGGGGACTTCCCTCGTGTCATGCCTTTTATTATTAGAGCAACTTGCTTTGCTGTGACACGTTCAGGTACCCCTGACACGACGACCCCCACATCCCTGGTCTGCTCACCTTTTAGCGGAGACTCCACTTGAAAGTGACATTTAAATAAATTGGCAATGTCCTTAGGTTCACAGATGCCGTTGATACTCACAGGGATACTAGGTTTTGGGTTTAACTGTTTCGTTTGTTGCCAAAATCCTTTAAAATCTTTATTTTTATGTTTTGTAGCTAAAATATCCATTTTTATTACTTCTTGATTTTTCTGACAATATTGTAATTTGCTTTTGAATTTTTTTCTAGATTCATACATTTCACTATAAAAGTTACCACTGTTAGGTCGACCATAACTCACCCAAGTTAAAAACTTCTGCCTAGCATCCCTGTGAGCATCACGAACATACTTGTTCCAGCCGACAATATGCCGGCCGCGATGCCGTCCGCAACTCTCACGACCTACATAGCTGTCAACAGCTGCCTCACGTAACGATTTTACAATGTCACCATAAAGCGCGTCTATCGCTGATAAGTGGTCTTTACCACTATGATCACACATGATATCACCACAATGTTGGAATTCAAGAGGAAAACCTAATTCCCGTAGCTTCTCGTTACAACATTTGGTATACATTTCAATTTGGCTTAAATCTCTGTCTCCCCATAGAACTTTATTTGTTTGGGTGAACGGTGACTTAATGACTTTACAAACTGATTTAAGGTTACATTGAATTTCTACTGGGTAGTGATCAGACCAGAAAATGTCGTAATATATATTAACAGAAGAAACCGATTTTAATGCAGCATCAGTAACCACACAGTGATCTAACCACCTGCGGCTGCCGTGCGCTTCACTCACAAAAGTGTAGGTATTTGAATGCGCTCCCAACATCTCTAGGTCGACACATGTCCAGTTTTGTTCATTACAAAAATTTTGGAGTTCATTGCCAAACAATTCCCCCGGATGAGCGTTAAAATCCCCCAAGATGAATACATTTTCAATATTGTTACTCTCAACTATTGACGTTATTTCACCCAAACATTGAACAAATTCTAAAAGATTGTCAGAGGAGTCGGTAGGCATGTATACACAAAACACGAGTATTAATCGTTCCATTACACGCACCTTAATTGCACTTATTCGGTCACTTTCACACGGAATCACAGACACATAATGACACTTACTGTTTCTCCATAGAAGCGCTACGCCGCCGTAAGGCCGCCCGCGCAGTATGCCGCTTGTAAGGTCCACTGCAGACTTACCGCAGAATCCAAAGTCATTGTTTATTTTACCAAGTTCGGGTATCTCGTGTGGCAAGAGCCAAGTCTCCTGCAGTGCAATAATATCAGCGGATTGGCAAAGCCGTCTTACACACTCAAAAGATCTTTTAAAAGACTTACAATTGAAGCTGATGAGTTTTAAACTGTCATTGTTAGTTGTACTACCCATTTAGATTTATTTTTGCACTGGTTTCAGATTTATTGCGTCTGTCTATATCTCGTCTGTAAAAATCTACGAAACGGCGGAAGGTTATACCATCAGGCCATAAACTACAATCCAAAAACAAACTTAGTTTCTCCCTTGGAACGAACATTTTATATGAGTTATATTGTTTTTGTTGCTTGGGTTCGATCCTCTGTAGTGTGATTTCAACGTTCGTTTTGTTCTTTATGTAGTCAACTATATGTTTTTCGCAGGTTTCCTTATGTACATTATTTATAAATAGCGGGACACTGATATTTGCAGCCTTAAAACTTTCTATTTCGGTGCAAGTTCCTTTTTTACCTATAAATCGATTCCTGTACCTTTTTCTTTGTACAACCTGCCACTCGTCGTCTGCGTTCTGCGTAAGTGAGGCGCTCTGCGAATGGGGCGCTCGAATCAGCTGATTGTTTGCTGCGCGTGTACATACCGATGTATCAGTAGTATTAGTCACCGCGCTAGCCGAGTCACTTATCATTTGTTTTTCGGTGAGCACCGCAGCCCGCGAAACATCTGAGCTGTGTGCGACAGAGAGATCGTTGCCACCAGGTAGCGGCAGCGTGCGCGCGTGTGACAGGGACAGAGAATGCTGCGCCCGAGTACTTTCATCTACCTCCTTATCAATACCAGTGGGATGACTGATATCGCTCACCGGCTCATGTGTAATATGAATAATACCTGAGGGACCACTTTCGCAATTAAATTCTGAGCTATCTAACATGCGATTTGTACCTCGTTTTTTGTTGACAAAATTGTCCCGATCGAAATTATTAACTATCGATGTTCGCTGTAGATTAATAACTTCATTTTGTAGCCTTGTGAACTGGTCCACCTGTGTATATGTTTCCTTTATAGTCTCGATCTCGTGTTTAAGTATAATAAGATCCTTCAAAATCCGCGTAGCATCCAGGTGATCAAAAGTGACCGGGGGTAGTTTTTGTAGGTCACGGGCGACAAAAATCGGCATTTCTTCAGGATCTTTCTGTTTTATTAGTGTAATTATGTCTTCTATTTCTCTTTGTGATTTTCCCTCTCTTTTTCGATTAATTTTTCTTCCCGTTGTCTTGACTGAGGTAAATAGAAGATTTTTTGCTGCACTAATTTCATCCGCTTTAAACGCCGTAATACACAGTCTGATCATTGAATCCTCGTCCATCACATCACATTTGTTCTGGATGAAGGCCAGAACCTCGTTTATAACTAAGTTACAGTTCGCGCACTTTAACATTTTTGAGGTCGTTGACCCGTTCACATCAGCCATTGTTAACGTTCGTACACTACGACGCGCCGCACAAGACTGAAACTAACTGAACTTTATAAAAACGTTATTTGATAACATTACCAGTAATATAATGTTAATTAACATTAATATAGAATATGAATTAATCGTTATTTTTACCGTTAAATTAGGTAAGTTGCCGTTTTGTACGTTTATATTAATTGTCACTGACTAACTATATTGGGCTTGTGGTCGCAAAGCGCGTCTGATCAGCGTGAAGTCGTGGGTTCGATTACCAGGTCTAATAATAACATATACGGTTACTTTTACATCGTTCTGCAGCTGAAACACTGGAACTCCAGTCGAGTAATAGTTGTTATTGCGTGTTTTTTTTTAAGACGTCTCAAAGATGTTGGAAATTCGTCACTTCGTCATTTTTTTTCAAATTGTTAATTCGAGTTAAATGTTAGTAGCGCTCCTGTCTGATCGATTAATGTATTCTTTAAAGGCTACCTTACGCATGTATAGTCGATAAGGTTTTCACACAAATATGCCTTGACTGCAAGGAAGAGTTACTTCGCGTTCTTACTATTTCAAAAATGTTTGAGTTATTTTATTTATTTTTGTTATTTATCGAAAATAATAGTGCCAATAGCTTCTATTAGGTACTATGATGGATCTCATGGCTTTTGATTTCAGAACAATGTAAAAGTAAGCGTGTACAATTCTCATTCGTAAGAATCGGGCAAAGTATTGTTAGGCACTACATTAGCGCGACGCTAAGGTGGGCGACCCGCTACACCTCCGTCCGGCGCTACTTCCATCTTAGAAGGATCAATTGTTTAAAAAAAACGATAAAAATATCGTCAATAAACAATTTAACGATAAATTGTAACTTAAATAACCTTAAATCTATTAACGTTATTTTTATACTATCGGTAACTCTGTCAAATAAAAGTTGCGATATAAAATTTGACCGCTATTTAAGCTCCTCCCTCGAAAGTCACCGACAAAAACACGGTCGTGGGCGTTGAAATTTTTGAAAAAACGGGCCCGTTTTTCTGCCCGATTATCGGTCCAAAAAAATCGGTCGTGGGCGGAGGCCCTAAATCGAACGTGCGTAATGACAGATCAATTAAAATGATTCATGTTGACGGATTAGAATACCTGTATTCTTTTTTCCATGTTTTTTGATGAAATTCTAAGCAGTTTGGAGTTAGGATTTGTAAACGGTTAATGTAATACCATTACGCTTGTATTCCCCGAAGGGTTAGGGTAGAGGTGTATCAATGTACACCCACAGTGTGCCATCAACCGGACACCTAACTCCGAACTGCTACTGAGAAGTTCATAGAAAAACCCATTGACACTTTGCTCACCCTGGGAATCGAACCCAAGTCCTTCACTAGGCTAACGAGGCAGTACAGCACTGAGAAATTCCTAATGGAAAAATTCAATATCAACCAGGCTGGGAATCTGAGCTGGAAATGTGTAATTGCGTTCAAAATAATTATTATCTTTCACACAATTTTCAACAGTATTTCAGTTCCTATCTGTATAACTACTTCAGGCATTTTATACATAAAAAAAAAACGGATAAAATAAACAAAAAAAAGCAAACAAACTGCAAATAAACTTTACCAATTTATATCTGCCAATACCAAACGAGAAACACCCAAACAATTTTGAACGCCATTTATTTATTCCCCCAATACAATACAATACAATATACCGAAATCAAAACGAACCTGATCGCGTTCAGATTTACATTCTCGCTCTATTTTTAAAAAGTTACCTCCTTCCGGTAGCTGTCAGTGAGAAATGGCGGGTAGTTGCTGATTGACGTGGCCGGAAGTTGGGCCAGGGTGTTGCCAGGGTGGAGAGCAAAAAATTGCACGTCATTCTTGTGGCAACACTGGCGTTTATGCCGTTATGATACACCATGTTTTTCATATTTTTCCTAATGTTTTAAACATTGGAAGTGTATGAATATGAAATGTACTGAAACGCTGTTTTGTTTTGGTACATTGTTATTTTATTTTACATATTGTTTTCCTTGTGGCCTGCTAGAGTTCGTGTTTTTAAACGGATTAATAATACCAGCATATTTTTGTACTGCTGAGCAAAAACCTCTTCTTATACAGAGCAGGCATGAGCATTGATCACCACCCTTGCTCAAGGCGGATTGAATTTCAGACTCATAAATTATAAGTTCAGTATGACTGCCTCGGTACCCTAATGGTCCTAAGCGAAATTGCTATCGCCTTGTCTTGAGTTCAATTCCCAAGTCAAGCAAAAAGTGTTATTGGCGTTTTCTATGAAATCTTAGGTGTACATCGGGAACACTATCTAACACTTCGGGAAATACAGGCGTGATGGTATATAAGTTCTGATTTCCTCACGATGTTACCTTCACCGATGTCAGTAATGTCCAAGATAAACTTAGAAAATACATACGAAATAGTCAAATTTACATAGGTACTTGCCTGGACCAGTTATAAATTAGAAAATTTTACCCTAAGAACATAGCGGTAAAATAAACTAAGAAAAGAGCCTTAAGATCCTGCAATTTAACGACAATAATGGTCATGAATGACAAAGAAAAACACACAATTCTTCCATTTCTCAGATTGTTTCTTTAATATTTATTGACGTTCCTCATAACTCTCGTAGTAAACGACGCCGGTAGTTTACTAATTCAGTGGCTAAAACGGTGCTTACCGTGGTATTCTCTGGCGGCGGGTTAAAGGCTGTGTCAGAGGCGTCTGCAGGCGTTGTGTTCGCTCAGGAGGAAAGAGCATGAGCTCTGCGGAATAATTTAGATCCTTTTCTAACCATAAATGTTATCTATTTTAGTAGACCACGCTTTAGAAGTCTTATATTGTGTTTGTTTGGGCCCTCATCTTTGAAACTTATAACACATTTTTCTGTCGCAAGGCAGCGTTGCTGTGTTCCGAATTGAAGGGTATGGGTGCCGGTGTAATTACAGGCACATGAGACATTTCAACTTTATCTCTGGGATAGCAACACGTTTGCAAGGTCTCTGGTATTGCAGATAAAGTAGGCATTAGGAAAGCTTGCCATCCAAAAAAAAAAAAAAATGTTTATGGTTTGGAGAAATCAAACGTATTTTTGAAAATGGTAGCCAGATTCATTAAGAATAGTATAAACATAGTATTATAGCATAACGTCACGCTGCGATCCACAAGAGCGGAGCAGTAACCAAAGACGTAACTTAACTCTAGTGTTAAAACACACGAACGAAGTCGCGGGCAAAAGTTACGTGTTGTTAGTAGTATTTTAAAGAATGCACTATAATGTAACCGTCAAAAAATTCATTCAATCGTTCGATCAATCATAAAACGAACATAAACTTTTATGTAACTTTTCATTCACCTTGACATCAAGAACTAAATAGAATGGCATCATGCAGTGTTCATAATTTTAAAACAATATTTCATCATTGTCTATGGGGCAGATGAATGACGTCATGTTTAGTTTATTGATCGTAAGTTCAATGATTGATAAATTGAGGAATGATTGAAATTATACATTCGTACTACGTTAGCTACTGTACTTTTATGAAAAGCTGGTTACTTAAATTACTAATACATAGTATAGACCGAAAAAAATTTTTGTTTGTTATTCATACATGTGTGTGAATACCAGTCTTACCAAGAGTATCGTATTACCAATTACTGGGTTGTGGAGGTCTGATAGGCAGTCGCTCCATGTAAAATACTGATATTCACCTGCATCCGGTTTGACTGGAAGCCGACCCCAACATAGTTGGGAAAAGGCTAGGCAGATGATGATGATTCATACGTATGTGTATGTATACTGAATTACCTCCTTCCATCTTTTTTTACCTGGCGTCGTTGAGCTTCATTGCTTTGTCGCTTTTCTATCAGCAAGTAGTAGTAGAGCTCTTTGTGAATGAGCTCGTCCGGGGAAGTATTACCACCATACATATTTCTGCAGCAAAGCAGCGTTGCTGTGTTCTGGTTTGAAGGGTATGGGTGTCGGTGTAATTGGGTAGATGACACCATTAAATAATAATTCCAAAAACAACTTCACAAAAAGAAGCATTTTAATTTAGCCCCGAAAACACGATGAATTTTTAAATAACTATAAAATTCGATTTTTATTTGCTTTTAAATCAATAAATAGTTAGTGAATTGAGATGTCAAAAAAGTGACGTCATATTTGAGTATTTTCATACAAAATCTATGGGGGAATTGCGTTTTGACAGCTCATAAAAAGTACGTCAATAGATTAGTGGTGTCATCTACCCAATTACAGGCGCATGAGACATTTCCACTGTGTTGCCGGCCATATGCTGATTTTACATATTGAAAATAAGCAAAAGTCACGCGACATTGTTGCATATCTGTTTCTCTATTTTGTTCCAAAGAATACTACACCGTAATGCCACCATCACGCCTGTATTCCCCGAAGGGTTAGGCAGAGGTGTACACCGTAATGGTTTTGAAAATATGATTGAAAATAGGTGTCCAATGAAGACTACACCATAATAGCTTAGAAAATATGATTGAAAATAGCGTGGTCGGTTTTTCTCAGTAAAACAAAACCGCCTTAACATTTCGCTGATAAAGTTACGGCTTACGACTGGTAGTTAACTAAGGGTTAAAGGTTATTAACAGAAAATGTTCGTAAGTGGACAGGTTGATAGACCGTTCGTCAAAACTATGATGCATCTGTGTCTTCCGTAGTGTATGTTTTTTGAAGTCTTACGTCATTATTAATAGCGTAATTGTTTGAACTTTCGGAACCTTTCTATTTGTCCAATTAAAATCACCTCAAAATATAAATAAAAAATATTAGAGTACAAACATTATTATTGGCATTTCACTGAGGTGTAGTGATTTGGAATCCATAGGACTCTTAAGTTAGTACTAAGTTATATTACAGAGACCTAAAGGCCAATATTACTAATTAAAAACGTTCTAAATCTAGTCACGTCTAGTTTCATAAACTCATTATTAAGTTAACTGTATTGTTCTTTATGAGTCAATAAATTCGTTAAACTTAGTTACTATCTCAACGACAATCAATGTCTAAATGTACGTAAACTAGAGGCATTTTTGATAGATCGGGATTGAGATTACATTGCCAACATTTTAAAAAGTTAGTAAAAGCCCTCCAAGACGGTACTGCATAATTCACTAACATTTTTAATACAGTACAATCAGCAAGAAAAATAGTTAACTAAACGAAACAGCTTCTAATAAAACTGTAGCCTGCATAAAGATACTTTGCATTCAAATTGTATTCAGCTAGTTATTATGCCGACTGTACTACGTCAAAGCCGTAAAAAACCCCGTACAATCTTCACTCAAAGTGACATTAACAAAATCTCCCCCACAAATGGAAGTAGCGTGCTTCAAAATCCTGGTACTTACATATAAATTTTGAACAGTGTTTCATTTTTCACGTTTTCGCCTCAAAATTGTTTGTCTTTATTGTTTGTTCGCCATTTCTGATTTATGTGTGGGGCGCGAGTTTTGACAGCCACGACACTGACGGACGCGAGTGAGGGAAACTTCCTAGAGATGTACTTTACACACTTATCTGTTTTGCCCCATTCTCCCATGAAAGATGGCGGACGCTTGAGTTTACAATTGGGTAGATGACACCACTAACAAATAATTCCAAGACACAACTTCACTAAAAAAACACTTTATTTTAGCCCTGAAAACACGAAAAATTTTTGAATAACTATTATCATTAATTTTTAGTTGCTTTGAAATCAATAAATAGTTACTGAATTGAGTCGACAAAAAAGTGACGTCATAGTTGAGTATTGTTATACAAAATCTATGGGGAATTGCGTTTTGACAGCTCATAAAAAGTACGTCAATTGATTAGTGGTGTCATCTACCCAATTGGGGTTAGTTCAATTGTAAAGTAGTGCAATTTTGAAGAGAAATTCAAAAGTGACTTCGGAAAGATAAATAATTTCAATTAATTGATTAAAAAAAATGATACTTTAACTGGATGCTTTGATACTACTGTTGATGGGAAATTATTCTGTCACGGGAAAAACAACTTTTAAAACAATGTGGATATCTTACTACTATTATAAATGCGAAAGTTTGGATGGATGGATGTTTCTTATGCGACGCCAGAATGGCTGAACGGATCCGGATAAATTTGGCACAGATATAGATTTTATAGTCTGGAATAGCAATAGGCTACTTTTTATCTAAGTTGAAGCGGATGAAGTACAGGCAGAAGCTTTTTGCCCATAAAAAATAATTATATTTTTTCTTTCTTACTTTTAACTTCTACTGAGAATTATAATATCTTTAAGACTGTTCTATCAAAATATTTAGAGTGTACCCACTATCCATCAAGAAACATAACAGTAACATTTTAATTAACTAATTATATTTTTTTCTTGTTTCAGGTAAAAAAGGAGCACTTCTTAGGTGCAAAAAACATTTTCACAAAATTCATTTCACGAAAAAAACGCGTGAATTATGATTTTTATTACAATTTATGATAATATTTGAGTTCGTAATGAAGGTTGAGTAATTTAATTAATTTGAGCTTCTTTTCTCTTGAAGTTGAGGTAAAAATTAATAATACTTTATTATGTAATTAGGTTTTTTAACCTTAGTTAGGCTTCACTTAGCTCCTTCAAGATATTATGCTTTTTATTATAAAACTGTGGGCTTTAACTGTCTCGTTAGCCTAGTGGTCCTAAGCGCGACTGCTACGCTAGAGGTCTTGGGTTCGATTCCCAGGTTGATCAGAAACTGTTACTGGGTAAAAAGGGTGCTATGAAATTCTGAGTAGCAGTTCGGAGTTAGGATTCGTGGCTGATAAATGGCAATAGGCTCGCCTACTACACGGGACCTAAACATACCGGCGAACTGTGGTTGTACAGTAGTACACATCTGCTTAACCCTTCTCGGAATACAGGCGTGATGGTATGTATATGTATTATTTTAAAAAAAAGGGTGATTTAGGTTACAAAAAAAATTGTTTTCACTATTTAGGCTTAAAATTTCTGTCTTAGTTAGATTACATCGTTACTATACTAGAAAGGTTTAGGTAGTTAACTAAAGGTAAACAAATCGTACAAAAGGTTTTTTATAGTTGACACTTCCTTGTTTAAAAATACGTTACAACAAAATCAATTCTAATTTCGATTTATGCGATACTTTTCTCTTTTATTAATGTATGTTAAACTTTATCATTTATTCGTACACTACTCTTCATAGATGTCATTGTTTGGACACCACTTTTTTGTTAGTTTTATAAAATAGTATAATATTTTGTAATCTGTCTATTGTAAAGAGCCTAAAAAGACAGGTTCCCAAAACCTTTTAGAAGATACGATGAATTAGATAACGTCGCTAAATTGAAGAGTACGCCCGTGATGTAGTATGGCAACTAAAATTGCAGGTATTACGTTTAGTCGATTAACCAGGCGCCTTTGAAAATTGCGAGGGTCATGATTGTAATAAAACAAGAACAGAAAATGTTTAAATTAGATGAAATGATTGATAATACCACTGAACGTTTTATTATTAACGTGGCAGATAGTTCCTCAAATTCTGATATAGACTAGAGCCTATTATTATACGACTTTAAATAATACGATTTTAAAATTTGAAGTGAAAGGTTTAGCATCCATGAGTCACGTGGTTTGTTTTGTTTACATTTAGTTAACTACCTAAACCTTTCTAGTATAGTAATAAGGTTCTTCCAAATCATTAACTAACCACGCTTCATGACGCTTTGAGAAACGCATAACACGTAAAAACCTTTTAAATGCCAATCCTTGATGATTCCTGTCACCATAAATGTTCAACCTAGGACAATAGCAGTAAAACAATTTTGAACCTTAACACTAAGAGAATAAGGGTGGAAAACGGTTCACCAATTCTCTAAACCACCATGCTAAAGTTTAAACCCCTCAAATAACACGGTGAAACAGCTATAAAATGCCAAACAAGATTGATGGCAATTAGCCCTATCGTACCTTCGAACTAACGAAGATTGGGGGAATACTTCCCCCAAATTAGATATTAATTTAAAATCCTCCCTCAATCTCCCCTTTCAAGCAAAACGTGTTTACGGGCAATCTAGTGATGGAGATGAATATTATTGAATAACTCAACTGCTTAAGTCATTTAGGAGAACTCTTTACTTAGAGGAGAATGGGGAAAAGCTGATTTAAGCAATTTTAAGCTGTACTGCTCGAAGCAATATGGCTATTTTAGATTATTAGTCTTCAAAAGTGAGTGAAATTCTAAAAGTGAAAAATAAAAATGTTGATAATATCTGACGGTTATTTTCTATATTAATTGTACATAGTTTGTAATTTAATTATTATTTAGTTTTAACTTTGATGGTTCAATTTAAATAAATACTCCTCTGACGGTAATTTTTAAATCATAAGAAAATACGTGTTACAAAATCTTTAAGGTCCAGTGCATTTACGAACTAAAATTACGACGTCTTCGTATCGATGACAAATATAGATTTTAAATAATTTGGTCAGCGGGATGCTTGACTCTGTCCGTAACTGACTCTGTGACGTAATTCGTCTCAATTTGGTGTAACATGCACAATTCTTCCAATGATATAAATAAAGTTTTCAAACTTGATAAATATTATATGCGATACATTCAATTAAAAAAATCTATCAATATTCCGTTTACTTCGCTCAACGCCCTCTGGCTCAGGGGTCACCAACATTTTCAAAATTATTATTCTGCAACAGTCTTCTAATCAAAAACAATATAAGTATAAGCCTCAAATCTTAAGGAAAAACGTACCTATGCTTACTAATCACATTGGTTCAATCAGAAACCTGTCGGGGATCGAGTGCTAGATCACTAGGCTCTCGGGATTTCCTCAAATGAAGGCCAGTCGCTTAAAAACCGAAAAAATGCGAGTTGGACTAACACATGAAGAGTTCTATGTATGAAAAAATATTTTGATACAACCCATGTGCACATAAAAATAATAATAAAAAGGCTATTCAATAAAGACAAAAAATGAGAAAAGAACATAGGTACCTAAGACCATTTGTGCTTTTACCTGGTTATTTATACACAAAAAAACGTTTCTTGAATGTGGAAAAATTAAAGGATAAAGACCCCTTTTAATTTTTCCCGATTCAAAAAACGGTATTTTTGTGTCTTCAATCTTGAAGTTTATTTGTATTCTCTACCTATGGTTTATGAGATACAGTCCTCTGACAGACATACGAACAACGGACGTTTAGTAATAGGGTCCCGTTGGTCTTGTACGGAACCCAAAAAATACCATTTATTTCGATTTAAACGCACCGAGGGCAGGTACTAGGCAAAGGTACATTAATTTGCATGATCCCTGGATTAGCGGTAAGCTGTATGGGATTAAAAAGTACTTAAATCAGGGCACACCTATTTAGCCTGGTGTGGTTGTCCAAAAAACAAGTTGTTTATAGGATTACCAACATTTATAGTCCATTCAAAATTACATTAGAAAAATAACGTTATAATTCTAACGTTATTTCGATATAACCTTGTTTTAAACTGGATTATTTTACGACAAATATAAAGAAATAAAATCTATGTGTTTGTAATTTAGGTACACAATTTACACAACAATGGGGTACTTACACGTAAATACCTTTTTTTTTAATTTGTCTGTCTATTTGTACCGGATAATCTACGAAACGGCTGCATTTGCAGATAGCTGATGTTATCAGAATATTTAATTATTGATGAATTAATATTTCTCCAAAAATAACTAAATAACTGCCTCGTTGGCCTAGTGGTCCTAAGCACGACTGCTACGCTAGAGGTCTTGGGTTCGATTCCCAGGTCGAGCAAAAAGTGTTATTGGGTTTTTCTATGAAATTCTCAGTAGCAGCTCGGAGTTTGGATTTGTGCCCGGTTAATGGCAATAGGCTCGCCCCCTATTACATGGGACCTAAATATACCGGCGAACTGTGGGTGTACATTGGTACACCTCTGCCTAACCCTTCGGGGAATACAGGCGTGATGGTGGTAGAAAAATATTAATATAGTAATAGTACCTATCGTAAGTAATAGTTGTAGGAGTAGTAACATATGAGTATTGTACAATGGGTATACGTCAGTACACCTCTGCCAAACCCTTCGGAGAATACAGGTATATGCATACCTGTATTCTCCGAAGGCTGTACTATAATTTTAGAAGAAAATATTGGGTACCACGGGTGAAAAAGAAAAACACCGCAAAAAACCGAAATTCACGCGAAGAAGACATAAGCTAGTTATAATAAATATTCCACACAAACAACCCAGAAGATTCAATCTAAAAATGACAAAATGAGCTTACCACATAGTTTTTTGTCCACAAGAAACTACTTTTCAATTCAAGATTCCACTAGTTGAAAACTTATGAAAGTGAGAGACGGGCTAAGTCGAGAGATAACTTAAGACTGCAGTGAAGTTAAGTTCAAAGTTAAAACTTAAGAAACTTAAAACACATTTTCTTCAATGATAATAAAGGAAAGAAAGGAGAAGGTCTTACAATTGTACTTTAAGTTATGAGAGTGTTTAGATCGCAAGATATATGAAACAAAAACACAATCAATAGTCCAGTGATTAAGCACCCGCCTCTTATGCATAAGTTTGCGAGTTCGATACCAGGCAAGATTATATGGAGCTTCTAAGTTTATCTTGGACATCACAGAGATCGTGAGGAAACCTGGACTTATAATTTCACAAATTCATGAGTTTCTAAACCTAGATTCACTAGGGTTTGTGGGGTCGTTAGTCCTTACTGCCCACACGATAAAGAAGAAAGAGATAAACATCATGAGGAATCGCATATGCTATACAACATCATGAATCACGGGAGCGGAGCAGTAACCGAAGACGAAGGTCGAAGTCGGGGTCAGAAGCTAGTAATTAATATAAGTCTGATATCACCAATCAATCCTCAAGCGTGCTGATCAATGCTCGTGCTTTCTGAAAAGAGGCCTTTCAAATAGCCTGGTATAAAGATTTTAAACGTTAAAGTTTGTATGAGTCGTAAAAGCTCTTAAAATACCAAAGTTCGGGGTGTAACGATGTTATAGGAAGCTTCAATAGTATTTCCAAGGTAGATGTTATGACTATAATAAAACGGTCGATATAACGTGTAGGTGTAAATTGAGAAAATATCTCCCAAAAGCAGGTGCGGCCGGAAAATTCAAGTTTAATGCACTGTGCATTTCATTTTAAGCCCGATACACCTGACCGTGTGGTCCAAGTGGAAAGATTGTAGCGATAAATTCAGGATAATTGTTGTAGATTTGAGCTCACGGATTGTTGTAAGAATCTCATTGTTTTTTATTATTTTTATTTGTTTAGTATTTAAGTAGGAACGACTTTACGTACCGTTGGTCCGGGCTGTCATTCATAGATAGACCTTTGACAGTCTTTACGGGTAGTCAGAAGCTAAAAAGTTTGACAACCAGTCTTATCAAGGAGTAACGTGTCACCTAGTGACTAGGTTGTGGAGGTCAGATAAGTTGTCGCTTCATCGTTATCAGTTGCACCTTAGTCTGAAAGCCAGCCCCAACATAGTTGGAAACAGGCAAGTCAGATGATGATGATGAATTTAGTAATATCAAAATTTAGTTTTTAGTGAGGCAGTTGTTTGCAAAATATGTGTGTTTGTGCCACAATTAACTTTCGAGTAGTTTACTTGAAACAATATAAGTACAGAAAAAAAGCCCAAAAAATACTCTTACAACATTTATCACTAAAAATGTCAGTTCTAAAATCGCTTTCGCTC
Source organism: Caradrina clavipalpis (assembly GCA_932526535.1). Taxonomy (NCBI): domain Eukaryota; kingdom Metazoa; phylum Arthropoda; class Insecta; order Lepidoptera; family Noctuidae; genus Caradrina; species Caradrina clavipalpis. The sequence goes on along the minus strand of OW052104.1, from coordinate 13,586,813 downwards.
ATTACTCACATATCTGTAGACACACCCAAAGGGTGCGACTTCAAACTCTGTAACCACCACAGACAACTGAGCAAGCAGCTTTAAACACTATTAGGGTTAACCCCCAAATTATATTTCGTAGGTACTAGTTGTTGCCTGCGACTATGTCCGCGTGTATGTCAGTTATCGCGGATGCAGACGAAATCGCAAAATAAAAAGTAGCCTATAACCTTTCTTTGGGTTCAAACTCACCCCGTACAAAATTTCGTCAAAATCGGTTCAGTGGTTCAGTCATGAAAGCGTTATAAACAGACAGAGTTACTTTCGCATATACAGGATAAGTTTTTAACCAGTGCGTAAATTTTTTTTGGTAGTTCAGTGTCAGTAATAATAATAATAATAATGCTAAGAAACAGATATGTTTTCCCTAAATAATAATATAATAAATCATTTATTTCGGACAACTAAAAGATCCATAAAATTGTTAGTAACGGTATTCACTTAAAACACTATTGTTAGTAACTTAACTAAAGACGTATTAATGAGAAGACGGAACCATCAACTCGTGCAAAGAAGTAGTAATAGAACACATTTCCGTGTTTAGTTAAAAAAAAAAAAAAAAAATTTCATCCTTATCCGAGTTTGAAATAAGCAAAACATGGACATAATCTATTCGCCATACTATCAATGACAACTCTTGGCCGCCGCCCGGGCGCATGGCTGGGGTGAGGGGGTGGGGAATGCGCTAGCGCCGAGTGACAATAAAATATGGTTTTTAAGTATACATGTTTCGTAAGCGATAACTTTTTTTTTTAGTACTAAGACATATCAAAATAAAATATACGTGTTTAATAAAACGTGTTGAAGTTTATTATGGCAAAATTTACGCACTGGTTAAAAAATTTTCCTGTATAATGTTAAGTATGGATTCATTATCAACATCATCATATTACCCGCAGGACATCCACTGCTGGACATAGGCCTCCCCATAGATTTCCAAAAGGACCGATGGTAATTGACGGATTTCAGTTTCAATAGGTACAATGTATCGGGACCATTTACATAAAAACATCTTATTTTTATACCTATATTTTTGGCAAAAATAAATGATTCTGATTCTGAATACCCGCTACCGCTTATAATGTGGACCAATAAAGTAGGATTCACACGTTGGCCATCAGTTCGGTTATTACGTGACCTACCGCGCAATTTGCGTGTTTCATTTTCCTTCCAATTTTAAACATATTGATGAAGAGGGAAGGCTGTTAATCGTGTAGCTTCCAAGGCGTAAGAGATTATGTAGCTTGTGCAAATTCAACTTTATTGTTTTGATAAGTAAATCTAAAATAAAATAAATAATAAATAACTGACCCGTTGATCTCGTGTCGTCAAACGTGACTGCTGACCGTGGGGTATTGGGTTCGATTCCCAGGTCGGGCAAAGTGTTATTGTGTTTATGTATAAGGAATTTCTCTATAGCAGTCCGGAGTGTGACAAGTGTGACAACCTCATGCCTCTGTCATTTTTAAATCTTTGACTGTCAAAACAATCCATGTCAAAATTTCAAAACAAAATCAAAGTAATTGAAATGATTTAAATGTTTAATGCTGATTATTTTTTATCTTTTCAAAGCATAAGTTTCGGGTGTACATTGAACTGTTATCTTCCTAATACATTGGCATATTGCATTAGTTTGACGTTATTACTTTAATTAAAAAGAGATCGTGGATTGACTCGTTTCGATAAAATACACAGACAAAGTCGCGGAATAAAAAGCTACCTTCTTTCATTACAATTAACTTAGTATTTTGCAGTGAAAAGGTACCACACAAACAGATAAACTTACTGTATCGCATTTTTAAAAGAATATTTCTCAAAAGCAACAACACTCGCTTCTTTTCCCGACGTGCACCACCTTCCACAGGTAGGGGCGAGGGTGCGAACCCTAATACACCCTACTTCGCAACCCTTAGAACATAGGACGCCATATTATTGTAGTAATATTTGAATAAATGCTCCGTTTCCATGTCTACCTGCGAACGACAACAGATAACTGTTTTTAAATATGTTTTTTCCTGTTTTTTATTATGTTTCTTATTGTTAAGTTGTACGTGAAGATAGGACATATTGTTCTTTTAATGTTTTCCAAATAAAAGTGATACTAGTCTATTATTTTCCCACTGCAGGGCAAAGGCCTCTTCTCATACAGAGAAGGCACGAGTATTAATCAACAACTCAGATTCGTCAGCGTTAAGTTGCGTCTTTGGTTATTAGGTACTCCGCTCCCGTAGGTCGCAGCGTGATATTTTTCTAGTCCGACTGTTAGTTCCAGACATTTGCGCGTTCAAACAAACATACAAAAAGACTCTTCAGCTTTTTATAATAGAATTGATGTCATTTCTATGTAACTTGTATTAAGATAAAAAAAAACTTTACTTAATATAAAACCCACCCACACTTCGCACAACACTCCCGCAGGTTCCATTGTTTGTTCCACACAAAAATTTATAAAAACCTACACACGTTACGCATTTCAACGCACAAGTGCCAATAACCCAATTCCCTAAACAATTTCATTCCAGAAAAAAAAGAAAAAAGTAAAAAAAAAATCATAACAATGTTAACATTATTTCGTAACAAAATGTCGCCCACGTAACCCTTCGTTCACCGGCGTCGGTCCAAAAGACCCTCTATTTACATATTTATATTTACAATACTCGGTTATTGAACCGACTATCGTTTAGTGTATTGGAAAAAAACTGTTTGCACAATGCTTTAACAAATATACTTATACGGTCACCGTTAACGAATACATCATAAGAACGATGAGATAATGCTTGTGTAATTATTGCTTTAAAGGAATTCAAGTGCTTAGTTCGTACTGGTTTGTTTATGAAAAACTGTATCGGATTTCTCTATTAGTGGTTAAGTAATAAAGCAATTTTGAACGTATAATTATGAAAAGTTACTACTTTTTGTTATAAAAAGACTGGGTTATTGGGTTGTTCCGTTAGAAATTTCTCTGTAGCAGGCCAGAGTTTGTAAGTTGGTGGTGAGACACCCCCGTAGCTCGGAAAACACGTAAAGCCGTTGGTCCTGCGCCTGATCTCTCCCCGGTTGTGTCGGATTAACGTCCCGTTGGACTATGAAGGAAGAGGGAGTGCAGCTGTGTTTACGCACGATCTAGTGCACTGTTATATCTTCTGCCTACTTGCCCAGTTTTCATTGACAATATTTTTCGATTGATAAATATAATAATGCCGTAATAATAGAATTGTTTTAAAATATCTTGGTTTATAAAAAAAAGCATTTGCAACCCGTATCAAACTGTCACTTACAACCTTACCCGCTGTCTTCAGCCCTTCAATGTTGAAACCACAAATGGTTTATAAGACCGACTATACCCCAAGGTGTCACCCGCGCTTAGTTACGTTTTAAAAAAAACTTTTTAGCTTTTTATGTATTATAATATAATACATAAAAAGCTAAGCTAGTGTTATTGGGTTTTTCTATGAAATTCGCAGGAGCAGCTCGGAGTTTGGATTTGTGCCCGGTTATTGGCAATAGGCTCGCCCCCTATTACATGCGACCTAAATTTACCGGCGAACTGTGGGTGTACATTGGTACACCTCTGCCTAACCCTTCGGGGAATACAGGCGTGATGGTATATAAAAAGCTAAAAAGTTGCCAAAAAGGAAAAATCGATTCTAATATTATTAGAATCGATTTGTCCTTTTTGGGGTTGTGATTTTAGTCACTGGCTGCATGAAACTTTAGTAAACTAATTCACATTATAAAAATACTTTCGTCTAACAAAAAAAGTTGTAAACGAAATCATTATTATTATTATCTTCCTGCCCTTATCGCATGTTACTTGGGGTAGGCGCAACACGTTTTCTTCTTCCATTCCGTTCTGTCAACCGTCGTGATATCACTAACCCCCTTCTCTTTCATATCATTCTTCACACAACTCATCCGTCTTTTCTTTGGCTTTCTTCCTCTCCATCCATCCACATTTATATTCATAACTTTTTTGGTCACATGCGTATCATCCTCCTCATCGTGCAATGAAATAAATATTCATTCTCTTCAAAGATTTTCACTCAATCGCCTTCCCAAACCACACAAAAGCAAGTTAACTATAAAATTGAACACAATGTTATCAAAGTTTTTTGCATGAATAAATAGATTGAACCACAAATCGTTCAGTGGAGCGACTGGGTCCCTCACATTCTGAAACTTGGTACTACACTGCCAAGCAAAACTTTTAAGACGGATTCCCTTGTCATGCTCTCAAAAGTCCGAAGTCCCCCCCCAACGGAGTCTTCTGTTCAAGACTGAATGTTTGGAAAATAAGTATTTAAGCCCGCTTTTGTTCTTTCGTACTTTTAATTACAAGCGCCATATTTTTTTGAAACAAAATGAAGTGTTTCAACTTTTTCGGGGAAAACCGATTTAAAAATTGGTGCTTTCGTGTTGTTGCAAAAATTCGTTACGTATTTTTTTTTCTAATTATAACACCGTTTATAATGAAAAAAGAACTGGTCAAGTGTAAATTGAAATCGCACTTGAGGAGTTCCTTACTACAGAACATTTTTTTTTTTCGTTTAAGGAGTAATGGCAAATGTAGCCGATATTTATTGCAAGCCAGTCTTCCGTTAATGTACAGTCAGCACCTTTCTTCGATTGACCCCGCTTAGGACATCGTATATTATAACGGCACAATTCCAACATACCCAACAAATTGCCATTCAAGAAAGGATTTTAAATCGTGTAAGTTAAAGTATTTTTTATAACAAGTTAAAAAAGGTAACGGCTCCCCGGCGGCACGCTGGCAACTAAAGATAATATTTTTCGAGGCAATATCAGTCGGCCTGTTACCGTGTCATAATCAGCAATGACCATAAAGTCCAATTCTCTTTACAAACAGTTTTGTCATTTCGACATCAAAATCACAGCCCACCCAAATTGAGTGATCGATTTCTCTCTTAAACGCTCAATTAAGTACGAGTTACAACTTTCCTCAAATTATTTATCATTACCGAATATGACGTGAACCTTGATTATGAAAGTTGAACTTGATAATTGCTTTAGAATGTTGCTAACTGTCAGCTTATTTGATTGTGACTGTACTACGGCGGTTGAACAAATATAAAACTAAAAAAAAAGAAATACCATATTTATGGTATTTCTTTTTTTTTAGTTTTATATTTGTTGTTTGTTTGTTGTTGTTTTGTGTTTGTTTTTTTGTTGTTTGTTATTTGTTTATTTTTTGAGTAAAATTATTAAAAAAAAAAAAAATACATACTCGCACTTTCAGGCGTTTTCTTACAATTTTTCTAAATCAAAATCTAAATAATAAGAGAAACAGAGATTGTGAGAGTCCTCCCAGAAACCCCCTTTAAAGCTATGTTTTTCAGAAATACACAAACGTTTCAAGTCTTAACTAAAATCCGTTCATGAACTTCCAAGATTTTGAACTTAAAAGTTTACATAACATTGCATCTGCCGTAAACGGTCCCATTTAAAACCCTTTTAAAACTAAAAACTCTCAACGCCGTACCACAAACACATAGATCAACCCTGCTCCCCACAGGCCATAGATGTCCTCTTCATCAACAACTCAGTAGGACAAACCCGGACCATAAATCATGGCGGCTGTGGATTGGCGGTAACGTCCACATCCGCCCACAGACTATCAATTTCGGAGCCGTCTAGCCAGACCATAAGTTATCGAATTTGTACCTCGCTTTTGGGGGGTTAAGTATTGATTGCTGGACTTTACACTGTTGGAGACAACGGTTTGTTAAGTGTTAACTTAACACTGTTATAACACGAATTACTTAACCAGGAATCTTTGTTGTTGTGTTTTCGTTACGTGTCTCTTTCCTAATATCATAATTGGTTAAAGGTCAAATAATTTATTTCAATTAAACCGGTTTAAGGCACTTTTGAACTTCATATTCAAGTAAACATAATTGAATCTAGTTGATATTTGAAATATATACCTACAGTGTGTAAATGTAGTACATTGGAAAATAATAAGCATTTTTCTAAAATAGTAATGTAGTATTTCGGCATAATGAACTTTGACGTAATTAAATGTATTATTGAGAGATTGTTGGTTGGCTTATTTTGGCCGGACTAAGCTTGACTACACACTGGAAGCAATAGAATTGGGAAGATTTTCATAAGATTTTCCATACGTACGTATGTAGATTTTCACACAAAATTCCAAACCAAGATTACTCTACCTACATAGATGCAACATACACAGAACCTGCACGTCTGTCTGTCCGTCACACACAAAACGTGCCCCAACATGTTAATTGGAAGCAAATATCAATAGGTCATAGGTAGAACCATACGATAGACGGGACTAGTAGCATCTATCTATGTAGGTACCTTACCACAAAAGATGGCCGCTTCACTACACTCCACTGATGTATTACGTCATTCATTACTGTCAGAATAATACCTGTCTCATTAGTTTCGTGACTACTGAGCGTCTCGTCCTGCGTTCGATCCCCAGGTCGGGCAAAACGTTATTGGATTTTTCCATCAGGAATTTCTCACTGATGGTGTAACACCCCCGTGCCTCGGAAAACATGTAAAGCCGTTGATCCTGCGCCTGATCTCTCCCCGGTCGTGTGAAATTGCGCTCCCGTCAGACTATGACAGTGAGGGAAGAGGGAGTGCACCTGTGTTTGCACACACACTTTTGCAGTATAATATCTCTTGCGTACTTGAAGTTTTCATTGAGTATGGCAACAGAATAAGAAATTCTAGGTCGAATTTTGACCGAAATTTGACCTGGATTTTATTAAATCATTCCGTAACAATACTTGTCATTGCACAGAATTCAAACCATGTATTCACTTTCAAACAAGCTTGCTCTACTACATAAATCCTAAGTGATTACTTAATTAGCAGAGTGTGTGTGTTCGACAGTATCTACAACTTTGAAATGCTTTCAAAAGAGAGCTTTGACTTTGATGATGCCAGAAATGAATTCAGCCCAAAGTCCTATTAAAAAAAAAAAAAAATACAAGCTTCTATTGTGAATTGTCATGTAAATTGCACACTTAGGCAAAATTTCAGCTCAATAGAACATCGGACAATGGGTCAAATGTAATTTAATTTAACAGACACCGGGACAGGTGAAAATAAATAAAAATGTAATATACCATCACGCCTGTATTCCCCGAAGGGTTAGGCAGAGGTGTACCAATGCGATCCCACAGTTCGCCGGTATATTTAAGTCCCGTGTAATAGGGGCCGAGCCGGGCCTATATGCCTATTGCCATTAACCGGGCACAAATCCAAACTCCGAGCTGCTACTGAGGATTTCATATAAAACCCAATAACACTTTTTGCTCGACCTAGGAATCAAACCCAAGACCTCTAGCGTAGCAGTCGCGCTAAGGACCACTAGGCTACCGAGGAAGTAAAAGAAAATAAAAAACTTGTAAAAATAGAAACTCATTAATTCATTCAATAAATATAATCTAATAAAATATGGTTTTCTTTTTATTTATTAATAATAATTCAACTACAAAGTTAAAACTAAATAATAATTAAATTACAAACTAAGTATGTACAGTTAATATAAAAAGTCATTCATTCAATTAATTATCAGAAATACACGTTGTAATATTTAAAAAAAATGTTTTACGATAGGGGAGGACATTTTCTCGCGTTGTTAATAAATTATTAAAGATTTTTTCTTGTTTTGGTACTAATTGGACCACACGGCTTGCGAGGGTTAGTACAGTGGCGTTCATAATTACATTTTTTTTGTGCAATCATGTTGAGGGGTTGTGTGCATGTTATAAACTAAGTTTTTTTATTGGAGTAGGTGATTTTTCAACAGATTATGATTTGTGAATAATAAATGTAATTTTTGTTTGGTGGAAAAGACATCGTCAGACGTCAAAGACACCTAATAATATTTTTATATTTTTAAATGTTTTTATTTTTTTATACTAATATTTAAAAATGTATTTAATATGTATATGAAACTAATAAATGAGAATAATAATAAAATAATAATATAGGGCTTGATTCAGAAAGCGGTTCTCCTAGACACGGCGCGTATCGTTAGGAGATTCCTTTCTCAGGAGCCCTGACTACCGGTGGCTTGGACCCTGTTCCCGACGCCGGTGGGCTACTATATTTTATATTTTTAAATGTTTTTATATTTTTTACTAATATTTAAAAATGTAATTTATATGTTTATTTAATTGAATAAATGGAATAATAATAATAATCCGCAGGGCAGCTTGTGGCGAGCTGTTGGGCAGTAGCGACCCCACGGACCTGATCTCCCGGGAGAAGTCTTGTTCTTCATCTCTGGCTTGCCTTTATTGGCCGGCCGGAGTGAACACTGACGAGGAACAGAGCTCCCACCTCTCTCTTGCCTTCATTGGCCGGTTTGAGTGGAGAATCGCAAGAGCATTCGTGTTCGGGGGAAGGAAGTATTTCAGTAAGGTGCTGGTAGGGATCTTGACCGTACTTCCGGGATTGTCCTGATAGCCGTGAAATACCTCTCCACTCCTCAAGCACCTCAGTCTGTGTTGCCCTCTTGTCGCTACGTCACTACGTGCTAGCGGCCGTTTTAGGGGACCCATTTATCGAGTGTGCTAGTCACCCCCTGCCATTTTATCTTTGTCATAAAAACATTGATTGGCAGGGGCCATAGTCCTTCCATAGTGTCAGGAAACCAGTCCATTTTAGTCACCCAAACCCATAGCCCTATTTTTAGTTTCCATATTCTGTAATAGTCTTGCGCCAGCCGGGGATTGTCCTTGGGTGCATTTGCATAATGCAAACAGGGATAATTGTCGGCTGGTGTTCTATTTCATTGTAAAGCCATGTAAGGGGCCTCTGCGAGTTGGCTTTGGCTCCTCGTACGCCTTCCAAAGGCCCGGGACCCTAGGGTCCCGAGATAAGTTACTACATAATAATAATAATAAAATTTCTTTATTCGGACAACTTTGATCCATACATGATAAAACTAAACAAAACAACTAAAAGATAAACTAATACAAAATAGTGAGCAGGGACTTGGTCCGCTGCACTAACACCCATGTCAGGGGACAATCGTGCCTAGTGGCAATGGCATTCAATATGCTGTGGCGACTTCCACGCAACCGAGTGATAAATGACGCGGTCTTTGCGGTAATGAAAACTTTTAACAAGGAATTTAGTATTACATCTTAAACGTAGAAAGAAGTGAAACGAAGCACAAAACCGACCTTGAATATAAAAATATAACAACAATTTTCAACTGTCCAATAAAATATAGGTAATGCGGTATTTAAGCGACCGCAAAAAAAATGGAACACTTCCTATTTCTATTACAAGCACACTATACCTATCGAAAAATAAACACACGTAGGAAAGAAACAGCGAACATAATTATTAAAACGTTCATACTTAAATAGTCTACTTTTTAGGTCAAGGATTAATCTCAAAATAACAAAACATGTTTACACACTCACATTTTTTTTCTAACATACCTTTTTAACCCGAACGCTATGTCACATACAAATTAAAATTGTTTACAAAAAAAATGTGTGTACGTTTTTTCGGCCCCACGTGTAACGTGAACGATGGCGTAATAAAATATGTCACACCATAAAAATATGGTTTTATTAATAGCTGGGGATGAAATTATTAGGGCGGGCTAGAGCCATAATGAATAGCTTTATATCAGATCGGAATGGTAATATAATTGAGCTTAAGCTATGTTTAAGTTTGTTTTTTTTTTGGCTAGACCAAAAGAAATATGATTTATTTATTTGGGTGTGATAATTAATAGGCCTTTCAAAATTATAAACTGATTGTTTTTTTTTTTTGTAAATAAAACCGTTTCTTTTTTGGTATAAAATGGTGATAAAGCTATTGATGTAAATGTAAATTGTCTGCCATTTGCGATCGATCAATCAACAAGGTTTCAAAATAGATTGGTTGAAAGGATTGGAATTATGTTCTTCACAAAAAGCTTAGTAAAAAAATTATTTGCGATTAATATAACAGCTAGATTGACTTTATAAAGTCTTTATTGTCTTTAGTAAATAAATATACTAAATAAGTAAGATTTTTGAGTAGCTTAGAATACTGAACAACTTAAAAATCTATCCTTTGTTTTTTGTTTGAACTACACGTCTGATTCATGAAATTATTTTGCTTTTATGAAGTTACTATATCCCTGATTGCTATATGCTATATTTTATTGTCAAAAAATTATACGTTTGTAAGAAATGTCGCTGGCATAAGCTAGTCGAGAGCGAACCCACGGCACCTGGCAATTTAGCGTTAAATGAATTATTTACGTTCAAAAATATTTTCTAAAAATTTTCTATATGGACGAAATTGAAAACCCCTTCCGTATTTTGATCACATCACTAAAATGCTTCTCCATAATAAATATGACATAGCTATAACTCCAAACATTCTAAACTCGAGAACTGAACCCTTTGAACCGTCACATCAGCTATAGCAACACTCATGAATTTGTCCACGGTGCTCGCAATAAATCACTGAAGGCATTAGAGTTATTTCTGACACAACATACAGTAATGATAATCCTAAATAGCTCTCCTATATAACGACAAACAAGGCGTCTCACATTTGTCTTGTAACCCTTTGAAATTTGTACGAAACTGAACCTTGTTCCTACACAGTAAAGTGGAAAATTACTTTTTGTTCTGCTATTCTTCGATGCTTTTAATCTGAACTGCATTTTGCTCGGGGGAACTAAATAAAAGTTGGCGAGAAGTTTTCGAGTAATAAGTTTTATGTTTACGAAAAACTTTATGGAAGTTTGTAAGTAAGTAATTATGGAATGTTGTTCAGAAATCATTTTTATACATTTTGTAGTGGAGTAGAACTGTAGGCAAAAAAAAAAATTGTCAAAAAAAACATAACAAAAAAATTGTGCGTTACAGCCTACAGCCGGTATAATAGAAAGTGACAGAGAGAATGAGAAAGATAGGGAAGATCGCCTGGAAGGAGCATAACGCTTTTACCTTACGTGACGATTTCTGCCACTTCTGCAGCAAGCAGCGGTTACTTTTTTTTTAAAGAATTTGCTTAAAAAAACCTTAAATTGCAAAAAGAAGATTGAATTAAAAACAAAATTATTACAATTCATAAAAAAGCATGCCAAAACTTCTGAACTTATTTACTGAATTTGCAACCTTTTTTTAATTACGGGAGTGGCTTAATTTTTTGGCACGCCAGTGCACCCGAATGTAGTACAGTCGGCAACGTGCTTGTTTTTCACAAAGCGCTTTGGATAGTAAAACTTGAGCTGTTTTTAGTCCGCCAAAAGTGCAAAAAGTACTTCATTAGGTACTTTTAACATTGTCTTTTAAACCAAAGGTTTAAAATAAATAAGAAAAGAAACACTTGTTAACCTAATTTACCATTTTAAATGGGAGATTCGGCAATTAATCATCAACAGATTGATTAGTCGTTCTACTCCGGATTTTACCAACTTTAGGCGTCGTCAAATTTCGAGAAAAGAAAAATAATTTCACAAAAAGAGGTGCCTTGTCTGTCCTTTACGTTTATCCTAATAAAGCTGAAGAGTTTGTTAGTCTGAACACGCCAATCTCAGAAACTGCTAGTCCGATTTGAACAAATATTTTTGCGTTTCAAGGAAAGGCTCATTCACAACGCACAAGATACAAACCCAATCACACAAATTATTAAATACCAACTAAAATAATGTCAATATAGTCACTATTATAGCTACATAACATTTTGAGCACTATAATATCTATTCGATCTATAGGAAAGTAAAGCCGGGTGCAATGTTTATTGTTTACCTTCCCACGCGTGTCATGGCGCCGATCAGAGGAAGTGATATTAGATATTAATATCGAACTATTGTATAGCGGAACGGCGGTAAAATGAACGCTATATTATATTATGTGTACAAGGCTATGGGTGTGGGTGTGAATTTCGTCTTATTTAAGGATCGTTTAGTATTATGTGTCTTTATTGTGTCGTTTTCCAACAAGGATTATTACAAAAAAAATAAAAGCCTAAAGTTCAGACTTTTATTTTTTGCAATACTCCTTTAATTTTTATACTTGATACCAGAAACGTATTCTTTTGCAAGTAGGTAGTGTTAAATATTGTACGATACTACCGAACCCTTTTTGAACGATTCCATCTCACACTTAACAACGCTTACGTTCAGAAACCGTTCAAAACTCAATTTACAAAGACCACCAACATATTACAAATATTACAGTCTTACACACAGACAGTTGAAGCCGTAACGTGTGTCTTTTTGCACTGGCGAGCTTCAACTCTGTGGCTGTGTAAACTGAGTGTACGTCTCCATTAAAGTCAATTGAACCACGAGTGCACGACGGTTAGAGGTAGCCACGATTTCATTTTATTGGTTTGGGATATTTTTTTATTGAGCCAGATTGCTATACTATTCCCAATCGTGGAAGCCTGGATATAAAGCTCGATGAATCCCGGAGTAACGATTGAACTATCTTGGGTTTTGCAATAAGTGTGTGCGCGAATGCAGGTGTACTCCCTCTTCCCCTTACTCTCTTAGTCCGAAAGGAGGATAATTAGATACGACACAGGAGGGATCAAGTACAGAACCAACAGCTTTCCAAAGCTGCTACCGAGAAATTGCAAATTGTTAGGATTTACAGCCAGGATCCCACAAGTCCAACAGAGCAGTCGAATTAAAATGTATAATTACTTTGATGCTTGCCAAAATCCAGATAAGAACACTATAAAATAATAAATGTAAAAGCGTCATAAGCTCATTATCATTCAAAGATTTTCCTGAAATATCTAAAGACTATTAACCAGAAAAGCGCTGACGCAAACTCGACAAATCCCAGACAAACGGTTCAACAGTCGACCAAGGACTAGCATTAGTGCCTTCAATTCCTTTACAAAAGCCATTTTAAATTCCTGCTTCTCTCTCGCAGACCCTCGTCAGCGCAGCATCAAAGCCGTCTGCTTGGAACACGTATTCTCATGGGAAACGATGGAGCAGTACAGTCCGTGTAATTAAATTATATCGTACTTAAACTGATTTTATTTACACCACACACTTGATTGTGAGTTGCGTCGGTGTTTGCTCTGCTGTGATAAAAAGTTGGAGGTTTTTGTAGAATTCGGACAAATAAAGGTTTTTTTTTTATGATGGTAAAATCATCCAGTTCACCCCCAAGTGTCCGACTTTTACTGACTAAAAAACCATCTATGTTCCTTCATGTGCCCTTTGCGTTCCGGGGGCGCGGTATCTCTTTCGAACAACCCGCAGGCCCGGCAGGCCTTGGCCCTTAGTGGCCCCTTCCAGGTGCTGACACCTCCTTGCGCGGAACATGGACGCGCCGTCGACACGGTCTGTCGTTAAATAACGCACGGACGGTGAGCTACCCATTGCTCACCGTCCACAGACCGTGACAAATAAAGGATGAAATCAAACGTATCTTAACCTCCTAACTAATAGTGTTAATCCGAACGTCAGTTTGTAGTGCTTCCACGGCTAAACAGCTGATCAATTTTAATGAAATTTGGTACAGACTAAGTTTGAACCCCAAGAAAGGATATAGGCTACTTTTTGATCTGTGACTTCGTCTGCCTCCGCGATAACTGAAATTCACGCGGATGAAGTTCATTCTGTAATTTTTGGTCAGTTAATTACACTTCCACCACTGAAACGTACAGCTTTCTATAAAATTCTGTAGAGTTTGCAAAAAGGAGACAACCAAAATAAATGCACTTTAGAAATGTTCAAATACACACATGCGTAAAATGAAAAAGAATATTTCTACAACAGCAAAGCGTTTGCCTATCACTGCCAGACCAGCTCAATATTTATTGTCCATTGAGCGCCACATAGGAAATATTTTTAACGCCCCAACCGCAAGTTTGACATGTCCAGCATTGGAATACAAAACAATAAAAAAACCGTATAAAAAAAACCCAGTATTTACGTTACCGACCGACCCAACCATAAAAGTCGGGCCAAAAAATTGTAACAGTGGCAGCAACAAGAGAAATAAATACTACGTACAGTGGAGTGCAAAAAACTGTATTGACGTATACTGATGAAATGCCCCACAGTGTGCGAGAACTGTTGGGAATTCTTCCTTTTTTGACGGCAATGTGCCAGTAGTGCACTGTCGGCCATAAAAAGGTATCCTTCGGTCTGATAAGAAGTACAGCTATTTGTTTACTTGACAGGAGTGTCGTTAAAAATGGTTGCTTCTTGAATTTATTTTTATATCACGTTCTTTACTAAGAGTTTGTTTTAAATATATTTAGTACGTGGTTGAGCTGATGTGGATAAATGAGGTACTTAGGTCGCCTTGTCGGCCGACAGCATGTTTTAGAAGTGTTGAAACGCCTACAATTTATTCTTAGCGGCGCAGGATAAGTAATTGCTCACGCTGTTCTTTATAAAATAAGCAACGGTAACTAAATGCTGTTTTTATGTATAAATTATGTAACTGTTTTAAACAACGCCTTTCTAATATTAAAGTTTTTTTTAAATTACACAATCGTCACGCCTGTGATTCTAATGTGACAAGCTGCCATTTTAGATTATAATCAATTCATTTATAAATTGCCATTTACTAGCAAGATGATAGAAACGTTCCCCATACATACATACATACATACATAGGTACATTCAGGCAAAAAAAATATTCCAACAATCTAATAATAATCTAATAAATTCCATCATTAAACCGCATAACTAAAACATTCCGTGCACGATTCACGAAATTCGCTACAAACCATCTACTGAGATACAAAAACGTAATCTTAGATCAACAATTTAGTACGCATCGCAATAAAAGTGGTAATAACAGCTTACAGCAGTATCCGCGAGAGGGCGTTCAACCGCTGGGTCGTTTTTTGTGGCCCGACGCGCACTGTGATTGGCCTTACATGGAAAAAATTATATCGCGTGATGTTTTCATGTAACGTTACTATTAGTTCAATGTATGCGAATAAAGAGGAAATATAATGAAACAAGGTCGTTCATGAAAGAATGGAACAAAAATTATACATGTTTTGTAGGACGAGGTCTACAAGTTAATGAAAAAAAAGTTAATCTTAATTATGGTTACATAGTTAAATTGCTAAAGTATCTACCTAAATCGAAATATGTTTGTGGGTTCAAAAAAAAATAAGAGCATTTCATAAATGTGTATAATTATTATTAAACTTATTTTGTTTTAATTTAAATTATTTTTGAGATACAAATTATATTTAATTGCATTTATAAAATGTGCAAACATTTTTTTAAACAAACAAATGTACATGTTCGGATCTTCATAGGTAATTTTGCAACGATGTAGCGATAGTTTAAATATTCACAGTTTATGCACGGGACGAGAATCGTTATCACCAAACACAGTCATGTATGCAGTTATTATAAATAATAAATAATCAATTTTAGCATATTTTATCATTGTTGCAAATGAATCATTACAATTACTCAGTTCCTGCTGTCGGATGCTGTGGTCCACACTTATTAATTATCTTCTGAAGTTAATGTTGTGAGTTTTAAATATGTACTATTTTTCTATCATGCTATGTTCAAGCTTGAAGTGACTGAATATTGATAATTTTGGTGAGTCATTTTTCGTGTCTTGAAGTGTATTTTTTTTTTTTCAATTTATGTGTAGTTTTGATGAAGGTATACAAACCCTTGAATGAATATTTATGTGTGGACCAGCGAAGTTTTTTTGACGATTTCATGCTTGGTCCCATTGTAAAAGTAATCGATAATGAGCTCTTTTTATTTGAAATTAAAAACAATATCATCTGGTTGCGACTAGATTTTAAACGTATAACGACAATCAATGTAAAAAAAGAATTGGTCAACTACAGGCATTTGAGACAGATCGACACTGAAATCAGTTTGCGATCGTTCCTAATAGCAGAATTGCATCCCAGTTGGTTAGACTCAGTTGACATACTCAAGTTAATATTAGTTAAGTACGGAACACAGAAAGAGAGAAGATTTTCCTTAAAAGTGTAATTTTTACATCTAGCGCTTATAAAACTTCACCGGGCAAAAAAAAACTATGTATTTTTGCTGTAGT
This sequence comes from Caradrina clavipalpis, assembly GCA_932526535.1. Classification (NCBI taxonomy): domain Eukaryota; kingdom Metazoa; phylum Arthropoda; class Insecta; order Lepidoptera; family Noctuidae; genus Caradrina; species Caradrina clavipalpis. The sequence continues at coordinate 13,570,725 of OW052104.1, read as the reverse complement.
GATCCTTTACAAAATTTGTAGATCTTGGACAGTCGTTACTGTTAGTCAGAAGCCAGAAAAGTCTGACAACCAGTCTTACCAAGAGTATCGTATTACCCATTACTGGGTTGTGGAGGTCTGATAGGCAGTCGCTCCATGTAAAATACTGATATTCAGCTGCATCCGGTTCGACTGGAAGCCGACCCCAACATAGTTGGGAAAAGGCTAGGCAGATGATGATCCTTTCCAAAATTTCTACTATTGTTAAACTATAAAATGAAATACTTTTGGTTTCAAATCATTTATTCCAATTAGACCATCAAACGAAGAACGAAACGAACGTCATTTAATTACAACTATTGAATCTAGTTTGCCCCGGGCGTGGAGATTTTTGTATGGGTTTTGGCGGGTCTCCTTTACAGCTATAAACTTACAATTCTCTATACACATACCCAACTCATTCCTAACTGCGCAGAGATAAAAATAAGCCTTCGTTTGTAAGAGAATCGCGTGTCAATCAACACTCACGTCTGTACCTACTTCCGATAATGACAGACAACGTGACACGCGGCCCCAGCACGCCGCTAGAATATGTTATTAACTCGATGGCGATGCTTGATTACTTGGATAAACGAATGAACCGAGAAAAAATGTCAATTTGAACTGTGTGTAGGAATCTGGTAGGAAAGGTACGGTTAGAAACAAGGAATAGACATATTTACTGTCTATTTAAAATTTCAACCATGTTAAAATGATGTAGTTTCTTCTAGACTGGGGAAAAAATAAGTCAATCAAGGATGGCTGAATTTTTAACTTTTGGACCAATCAGCCCTACAGGCCTTTTTTAATGATGGGAAATGATCATATGAATGACTTCTTTCGCTCTGGGCGGAAGAGAATGTCAGACTCTTACTTACTAAAACCCATCCGTATTTCTCCTAATGCCCTTTGCGTTTCTTTCGAACAAATTCCGCAACCACCAGTGCAGCTCTATTTCATGAAACAGTCCCATTGAAACTACATTGATGTTTTAAATCTATACAAATATTATAACGAGGTAAAGTTTGTGACGTTGTAAGGAGTAATCTCTGGATCTCCTGAACCGATTTGGAAAATTCTTTTACCCATGGAAAGCCGCGTTTTTTGCGAGTCGCATATGCTCTATAACTTCACGCTACAACTGACGGGAGCGGGGCAGCACAGACGTAACTTAACGAGGGTGAAATACGCAGAAGCTAGTATTGCATAAACCATGAGTACAAGATCTGTATCTATACAATTTGCAAATCAACTTCAAGGTAAGCAGACCAGCCAGGTATTCCGACGTAGTATTCTGTCCACGTTGTATGTTAACGATGGTAGCGCCTCATGCGGACATGTTTAGCGGCTACCTGTTACAAAGTTGGTTGTACACCTACCTACCCATTGTTGCTTGGTGATTCTGTTGGCTGTGGAATAGTCTACTTTAGTTCTAGTGCCTTGAGATTCAGGTCGTGGGTTTGATATCATGGAACAATTTTTTTTTAATTATGGTTCACAGAGCATGGCCTCACATCGCACAAGACAGAGAAGTTTGGAAGGAGAAAGGGGAGGCCATTGCCCAGCAGCGGGAAACTTGACAGGCTAACAAAAAAATGGTTCACAGTTAGATGTGTACATACATACGTAAATAAATAAATAAATAATAATAGTCTATTATTGTCCCACTGCAGGGCAAAAGTCTCTTCTCATACTTCTCAAGGTTTCCTCACGATATATTCCTTCACCGATGTCAGAGATGTCCAAAATAAACTTAGAAAGTACATATGAATTGCAAAATAAATCCCCTGGATACAGGAGAAATTATTTAGAAAAACGAAAACCAAAAAAATCTTTAGTCGTACACTCCACACTTTTTATAGCCCGATTCAGTGTTGCGAAATTGTTCATGCTGCTACCAAAAACAGCACAATTAATATCAGCACGTGTACATTATGTATTTACACAAATATCTGCATCCTGCTTCCAATTACCCAAATGGTTATTTTAACTGACAAACCACTATATTAAAAGTAATTAGCATTCAACTAACGTGCCTAAAACAATTGTTCAAACATGCTGTATAAAAAGAACTTATAATCCAGTATTGGATATACATGCGATTTCAGACCGTACTTGAAGAGTGGTAAGGTTTGATTTTGGTTGTACCGTACACCTGTAAGGGACGTTATGCACGTTCGAGTTGTAAAATAGTAAAATGTTCGCAGAAATGAATAGTTGTATGATATTGGGAAGTATTTTATTCAGATTAGTATTATTTTTTAAATAAATTAGTACACTGTCTGGTGGTCCAAGATCCCAGAGTAGCAAGACCTACGCCATTTTAACATGGCTGAAATTTTTAAGGATAGATAGACTATAGAGTAATATGTCATTATAAAGGTATGCGTACTTGCTAGCTTCAATATTAGGCCCTTTTTAGATAACAAAAGGTCAATTGTACTAATTAGAAACGTTCAAAATCTAGTTGTAATCTCATCTAAGCGACAATCAATGTCAAAAAATGCAGGAAAACTAGAGGCATTTTTGACAGATTAAGACTGAAATTAGATTGTGATTATTCATAAAAGTTAGTAAAATTACCCCAGAGTTGCAAAAGTACCTTACAAGTGAAACAGCTGGTTTTAATATAATTAGGTATGTATTATGTTGTACAGGATATTGTTGATATCAGCATACAATAACAACACAAGGAAAACAAATTACATTACAAAAGATACCATACCATTACTTAATTACAGTCGGTAATCGACCGGAACCAACGGATACACAGCAGGGAAAGGAAATTAACCTAATTAAATGATTCACGCACTTCTACGCCATTTTACTGCAGTTTATCTTGCCTTGTAAACAGTATTAGTGTGTGTATATGAGGTGTTTTCACTAATTAACGGGTAAATTTAGGTAATTTAGGTACTTCAACAATCACTTGGGTGAACAAGCAGTTCAATATTAAAGTAAATAAATGTTTGGGGTGTTTGTTCTTCGGTCAAACAATCATTCAGACAAACCTTCTTTAGGCATGTGAATATTGGGGACACACTCGTTAAAATCATATTTTTTTTTAATGTATCGTGATAGCCTAGCAATTATGGCTACTGAGACCTCTCATACATACAGTTGTGTGTTCAAACCAGGCTGTGCCAATGTGACTTTTTAAATTCATATGTACTTTCTAAGTTTATCTTTAACATCACTGACATGTGTGAAGGAAAATCTGGGATAAATAGTTCATATAAGACTGAAATCGCCAATTCGCCTTGAGCAAGCGTGGTGATCAATGCTCGTGCCTTCTCTGTAGGCCTTTGTCCTGCAGTGGGCCATTAATAGACTGACATTAAGTAACTTTTTTGGGTGTACTGTAAGACAACCCCAAAAATGTTCTTATAAATAAAAGCCTATTCCATCTGCCGTACCGCCATAAACATTCCAAAGCCACACAAGTACACTACACCATAAAACTCGTCACAAAGTCACCCATAACCAGTTAATCTAAATAATCGAAGACTGAACATTACGACTTCCGATGGCGGCGTGTCGCCCTTAACATGCGTGTGCGCATGACTCATTCATGGCGCAAAATAGGCACTTGTCACGTGTCGGGGCAATGGCCCTTCGAGTTACACTTTAGACGTTATGGTTCTGCGGGTTGTTCGAAAGAGATACCGCGCCCCCGGAACGCAAAGGGCACATGAAGGAACATAGACGGGTTTTAGTCAGTAAAAGTCTGACACTCCCTCCCGCCCCGCCCAGGGCGGGGGAAGTTATTTGATGATTTCCCGTCTATAAAAAAAAAAAAAAAAAAAAAATAAAAAAAAAAAAAAAGACGTTATGGTTAGTGAAAAAAGAGGGTAGGGAGGCCAACCTGGAAAATAGCTTGTTTATTTGTAGGATTGAAATAATGGTCCTATGTTTGACTAAGTATATTTTGGTAAAAAACTACTTAATTGTCCCAATTACCCATTGGCCACTAAAACAAAGGATATTCCTAGCATAGGGGTTTTATTCGCAAAAAAATAAGCACAAATATACATGCATTCGTAAAGTCAAGCCTTTTTGCACAAATGTAATATCAAAATGAAGTAACACGCATTGTATTTATTTCTTCTTTTTGCTAAAATTTTTAAATTGAATTAAGAACAATATCTATAGTGAAACCTAAATCCAAGAAGAAATAACATAAAATTACACTATTCCCATTCTACACTACGGTCACGAAAGCCAAACCTCAGAAAAAAAAAATGAGTCACTTTTACAAGTCATGCGCGTACGCAAAACCGACACCTGTCAAGTGACGGGTCACTGAACTTTTGACTTTTAAATTATAGTAACACCTTGTTACTGTCACAACTATTAAAGTTTGACATAATTATGGCATATTCCTTTAAAGGCATTTATTTAGTTTTTTTTTTTTGTGTAGTGTATCAAGTGATATAGTCTGAGATCCCAGTGTCGTCATATCTACTTCATTTTAATATGGCTGAAATTTTAAGGATAAAACGAGGAAACTATCGTTGAGATAGTATGCGTATTTGCTCGTTTTATTGCAGATCCTTTTTTCAGGTTTAAACGGCATTATACTCGCTTACGTTCACCTGACACAACATCCTGTTAAACATAATTAAATCAACCATCGTAAAATTTCAGCCATATTCAAAAAATGTAGGCATGGCGACTTTGGTATCTTGGACCAACAGGTTACCAATCAATCAATATTAAATGGTAAATTAAACCTGCATTTAGATCAAGATTATGAGACATAGTGAAAGTTTTGGCAGGTAACATAGGTAATTGCAAAAATGCAAATGATATTGTTTAATTCATGAATGTTTTATCGCAATTACTTGGAAATACACAAGAGCCTTTGTCGAGTAGGTATTGCAGAGGTTGTATGCCTATGCAACTAAGTCTGGCCGAAAAGAGATTATATTTTTTTTTAAACACAGGCTAATTCTAGAACCTATTTGAATTCGTAAAAATCAACCTCACTTTATTTCTCAGTAAGGCCTTTGGAGATGTCAATAGGCAGCTCGAACCACTGACATCGGGTGGGCGATACCAGAAGCCTTGCAAATGCTTTGCCATCCCAGTGACGAAGTTAAAATGTCGCATGTGCCTGTAATTACACCGGCATCCATATCCTTCAAACTGGAACTCAGCAACGTTGGCTTGCGGCAGAGCCTTCACAAAGAGCTCTACTATTACTCTCAAATTTGACATTACCATGAACAGAATGAAGTTATTTTTAAAAACCCATTAAAATGCGTGGCCATTGCAACATCACATATTATTATTAAACTCCGCACACACTAGCATATTTATGACATATTCTACGTCAAAAAGTCATTTAAAATCAGGAGAGCAACGAGCATGACGTAAGCAAAACAAATCTGTAACATAAATGCTAAATAGTGCTGTGAAATGTTTGACTAAAACGCGGGATTGAATGATAGGAATCGCGGGATTTATGGATGCGCGGGATGTTGAATTGATAGTGTCACTGCCAAAAATGAACGCGTCTATCTATAATTCTTTATGTCACGTGCAGAAATTAATTGGAATTTGATACGAACTTGTAATTACTGTAAGTTTGAAATCTCCAATCCGCCATGAGCAAGCGTGGTGATCAATGCGCCTGCGTTCTTTGTATGAGAAGAGTCTTTGCCTTTGCCCCGCAGTGGGAGAATAATTGGCTGGTGTTATTTAGTTACTTTATGTTGGTATCATTTTGATCTAGCAGCATTAGTATTTTTATGATAAATAGTTCCCTATGTTCAATATGATGCGTAACCTTTTAGATAAAAAACAGTTAATACTGGGTATTATTTTTTTTTTTTTTTTTTTTTTTTTTTTTTTTTTTTTTTTTTTTTTCGTGGGTAGGTGTTAAAAAGTTAAGACGCGTTTTTTGCTCTGCAATTTTATTTTAAATATTTTTAATTATTATTTGCCATATTTTATTATTCATTTATAATCTAATTAGTCTAATTACACAATACTTACATTGGTGAATCATCCCATGTAACACAAATCTTATTCAATAACACCTACTGACCTACTGGCATAATATCAGTTCACTTAAATAACCAGAAGACACACACAATTATCTCATAATGTCTCAACTTGCTGACATTAAATCGGCCCAGAAGAGCCTGGAGGAGTGCTTCATCAAGAAGATGGATGAGCTTGAGGTGCAAATCCAGAGTGCTGGACCTGCGAAGGACACCGTCGCTAGAATCGCTGAAGAGTTCCGGACATTCAGAGAGCTCATGTTCAGTATGCTGGGCCTGCTCCGGAAGCAGATAGAGGAGTGCTCAAAAGTGGTGGATGGTCTGGAGACGCGTTCTCGAAGAAAGGCACTCATTTTCACTGGGTTTGCTGAGGCGGAGAAGGAGGACTGCCGGGCTCTAGTAGTGGACACTTTGAGAAACAAATTTTCTATGAAAGATGTTACGGTGTCTTCTCTTAAAGTGTGCCACAGGCTGGGAACATCCAGCAGTACTCCCACCAGGAGCAGACCTATCCTGGTAAGGTTCTCGAGCGTTGAGCTAAGATCTGCGGTCTGGAAAGCCAAGGCTGCACTTAAAGGCTCCGCTGTGACTGTGAAGGAGTTCCTGACCAAGTCCAGACAGGCTGTGTTTGGTGGTGCTCGTTTGCATTTTGGGATGCCTGCCTGTTGGACGCAAGATGGGGTCATAAATATTAAATCCCCAGATGGAGTGCGGCATAAAATCACTTCCTTGGAAGAACTTAAACCACTGTTGGCGAAGTACCCCAAGAAATCTGCAACCGCAGTGTAGTACGGCTTAAAAAGTGCGAAACAGTGAGTTTGTTTTTGTGTTTGAACCTCTTTATTCCGGTTACTGGTTTCATATGTTTTGGTGGTTTGTTCGGGACGTCGTTCTCTTTAAGTAATTCAATAGTTTGTACTCTTGGTTATTTCTCACACTTATCTACCCGCATAGTTAGCTTGATATTAACTTTTATTTTGGCGGTGTTCTGTTTATTTTTTTCATAGAAGCAGTACCGTAATGTAAATGTTTTTTTTTATGTGTCTTGTCAATGTTGTCATTTGTCAACTTTGTTAGTGATGATTGACGTCTGTCATATTGTTATGTCAAATGTAAGTCATAAGTGTTGCGTTCCGTTACACTGATTTTTGTATCAATAGTTTTAATATTTTATTTCCCAAACTTGTCTCTGGAATTTTGTAATTCGATAATAACTTTTTTTTTTCTTTCTTTTCTTCTTTTTTATGTGTAACTTTTATTGTAATGAACTGGTATAGCTAGTAGGTGGTGAAAAGATAATAGTTTTGACTGGGCTTCTTAGTTTAGTAACCATTAATTTTTTTTTTTTTTTTATACATAGCATATATATTTATTTTATTTTATTTATAAATATAGTATTTATTATTTATATATGATATCTGATGATGATTCGTTTTGCTCTGCTATTGGTTCTGTTAATTCATCTGCTAACGCAAGTTTTGACTCTTTGCCTGACACTCCGGGTGACTTTGTGCGTCAAGCATTTACCCATCACAAAGGGCACTTGTTTAATGTGTGTCACATCAACGCTCAAAGTGTGCCAAGTCACTACAATGACCTGTTTGACACCTTTTCAGGTGCCAATGTACATGCTGTTTTGATATCTGAGAGTTGGCTCAAACCTCATCTCCTTTCTACAACCTACCCTCTTCCTGGTTTCATTCTTGTCCGCAATGATAGGATTGGAAAGGGAGGGGGTGGTGTGGCTATTTACATACGTTGTGATTTCCCTTATAAAGTCCTTGCCTCTTCCCCTTCTAACTATAGCGCCAGCGCTGAGTATCTTTTCCTTGAGATTTATTTCAAAGGTGTTAAAGCTCTCCTGGGTGTAGTCTATTGTCCGCCAGCCGTTGACTACTTTTCTAATCTCGAATTGGCTCTCGAATCTGTAGGGTCGGAGTATGCACATTGTATCATCATGGGCGATTTTAATACTGACCTTTCCCACCTTTCCCCTCGTTCCCGTAAACTCCTCCATATCATTGAATCCGTCAGTCTCCATGTCCTTCCTTTACAGCCTACTCACTGTAATGTCTCAGGTGATGATACTTGGCTCGACCTAATCCTTACATCTGCTCCTTCTTTTGTTTCCTCTCATGGTCAGTGTCCCGCTCCTGGCTTTTCCCATCACGACCTCATCTACCTCTCATATATCCTAAAACCTCCCAAGCCACGCCCTAAAGTGCTGCACATGCGTTGTTTTGCGCGCATGGATGTAGATAAGCTCCGCCAGGATGCGTCAACGCTTAACTGGGAACAGCTTATGGAGGCAACGACTGTGGATGACAAATTGAGTGTTTTCAATAGGACTGTCGTTGCACTCTATGACACTCACGCTCCTATTAAGAAGGTGAAGCTTAAGCGTCCGCCTGCTCCTTGGATGACGAAGGGGGTTCGAATGGCGATGAGGCGTAGGGATCGTGCTTTTCGCAAATTCAAGAAAGACCGGCTTGAAGAAAACTGGATTTTTTACAAAGCAGCGAGGAATCTTTGTAATCAAATGATACGTAACGCTAAACGCCGCCATATTCTAGAAAATATAACGTCTTCTTCTCCTGCGGATATCTGGAAGTTCCTCGGTACACTGGGTATCGGTAAACAGCGTCAAGTTGATTTCCCAAAGACTATTGCCTTAGATGATATCAACCGTCATTTCACTACTACCTGTCATTTGGATTTCCGAATGTTGTCTCAGACGGTTGATTTCATTGCAGGCTTAGCAAGACCAGATGCGGATCCTTTTAAGTTTTCTCCAGCCTCTGAGGATGAAATTAAAAAGATCATCCTCTCCATCAAATCCAATGCTGTGGGTTGTGATGACATTAGCCGTTTTATGATAACTACTATCCTCGACTTTCTACTTCCTCCCATTACCTATATTATTAACTTTTCTTTGGATTCTGGAGTATTCCCTTCCCTATGGGGTAAAGCTTATGTCCGGCCTATCCCTAAAATTTCAAATCCCTGCCTTCCTACTCATTTCCGACCCATTTCCATTCTCCCATTTCTGTCAAAAGTGCTTGAGGCCTGTGTTCATAAGCAGTTTTCGGGGTATGTTCACCGTAACAACCTCGTGAGTTCTTTCCAATCTGGATTCAGGCCTGGGCACAGTACAACATCTGCCCTTCTTAAAGTGACTGGTGACGTTAGGGATGCAATGGAGAATACCAAGGTCACTGTTTTGGTGTTAATTGACTTCTCCAACGCCTTTAACGCCGTCAGTCACGATATTCTCCTTCCTATGCTCTCGAATCTTAAAGTTTCATCTGAGGCGCTGGAATGGTTCTCCTCCTATCTTCGGGGACGTCAGCAGTCGGTTCGCGTTGATGAGAATTCTTCGAGTTGGCGTGATCTTGGTGCTGGTGTTCCTCAAGGCGGCATTCTCTCTCCTTTACTGTTTTCTATTTTTATTAATTTCATTACTCCCTTTCTTCAGTGTGCGTATCATTTGTATGCTGACGACCTTCAGCTGTATACTGCCACCGAGGTAGCTGACCTGTCTGTGGCTATTCAGGATATAAACCGGGATCTTGATGCCGTTAACAATTGGTCTGACAGGTTTGGGGTGGCTGTAAACCCCACAAAATGCCAGGCGATTGTTATTGGTAGTTCTCGCATGATGAGCAGAGTGGCAGCTTTAACCCTTCCTCCTATTATTCTGAATACGACTGTCATTCCAATAAGCCCCTGTGTGAAGGATCTCGGTTTATATCTTGATTCTACGCTAAGCTGGCAGAGTCAGGTTTCCGGTGTTTGTCAGAGAGTCAACGGTACCTTGCGTTCCTTATATCGCCTGAGAAACTTTCTGCCTGCAAGGACGAAAGCAATGCTTGTGCAGACTTTAATCCTTCCTATAATCGACTATGGTGACGTGTGCTACTTTGACTTGAATGCAGTGTTGTTGGATAAGCTGGACAGGGTTCTCAATAATTGCATTCGGTACATTTTCAATTTGCGGAAATATGACCACGTATCAAGCTTCAGGGCCGAACTTAAATGGTTGCCCATTCGCCAGAGAAGAAATTTACGTGTGTTAACCACGCTTTTCTCCCTTCTTAATTCTCCTTCTCCTCCTTCTTATCTCATTTCTCATTTTCAATATCTTTGTTCTACTCATGCTAAGAGTCTGCGTTCTACTAATAATCTTCTACTTAACTGTCCCTCTCACACTTCTGATTTCATTCATTCTTCCTTTCATATCCAGGCTATCCTTCTTTGGAATGCGCTCCCTCTTGATATCAGGACAGCTACCAGTCGGTATGCTTTCAAGCAGAAATTGCGGAGCTATTTTCAGAACCAATAGTAAGAGTTGTCTCGTAATCCTCCTTTCTGTGTTTTCTTATGATATTATGTATTTTGTATATAACTATATAGGTATGTATGTATATATATATATTTATGTTTTATGTATAGGATTTTATACAGTAAATATATTTATGTATTAGTGTGGATAATTTTAGATATGTTGTACTTGTGTATGAATTAAGTTATTTATATAATTGCATTGGGTTAATTTTTATTTTGTTTTTGAAAGGATCAAATATTGTTCTTTTGTTTTTTTATTTGCACCTACCGTGTTATCTCTTCACCACCTTTGGTTGACTGGTAGAGAATGCCTAAGGCATTAAGTCCGCCTTTGTACGTTTTGTTGCATAAAGTTTAAATAAATAAATAAATAAATAAATTATCTTTTATCAGATTGAGGGCAACCAGAGCGTGAACTGATATCAATACAATGCACAACGACGCAGTTTTAGTTATAAAACATGTAGCATTTACTCACATAAAGAAAAACCGTTTAACTGCAATCAAAATTGCCGTCACGTTAACTGTTGAAAGAAAACCATTTACAACAAAAACTGCCAGAATCTGTATTCAATTTTTACGATTCGTCATAAAATCCCGGGATCCCGGGATCTCGGTACTGAGAACCGGGAAACGCACAACACTAACCGTTGCATAATACACACAGGATTTGAATCGTCAACTAGCTAGTTATTAGAATTGCAAAATTTTGCAGATCCCGCTAAATATTCCGGGATGCGTCACTTCGTTTGACAAAGTTTCGAGTTCTCGTTAAAACATGTACACCAGAGTTTATTTAGTTGCAAACTTTTGGAGCTTTGCAGTTGTTTATAGATTACTTGTTTATGTTGCGATGCCTCTGTTAAGCTTTCTGTCTGTTCCTCTAACGACTTGCCAAGTAACTATGTGCTTTTTTTAATGAATGTCATATTAGCACGCTATTTCATTCAAATTAGATGGCGCCCTCTAGTAAACATTAGATTTGTTGTGCTTCGTTTAAAATTAGCTAATAAATAGTTTTTTCGTACATCTGGTTATTGAAATGTGTATAAAAGTGAAACTGAACTCATAAACAAGCTGAGTAGTTAACAAAATTACCGGTGGTTCAAAAAACTTTTTAACAGTGACTTGGTTCGCGTAATCCAGAAAAATAAGTGAACTGTGAGATGTTATTATCATTTATAAAGCATAAATAAACATTGTCGCCCATAAAACATTTTATAATACAGTGAGAGTGAAAAAAAGCAAGAAAAAACATTTACGATTTCCGTTTTTTATTCAAAATATCTTAACAAAAGCACCACCTAGTATCGAGTAGCAGAACTAAAAACAAAAGTGTTACAAGACTCAATAAAGTGTTGCAAGAAATCAATATTATATTTTTAATATAAAGGTTACTCACAGCGACATCTATTATCCATTTATAACAAATTCGATAGCCTTATTGTGATACCAGACTCAATTTAGTGTTGATAGTTTAAAAAATAGAAAAATATTGGTAGTTTTTGTTTTATTTTGAAGAAATAAAATAAATACTTTTATTAACATTATTTTGAAGAGGATTATCTGCCAATATGAGTTTCTTCGATAATATAACATTCCGTCGCAACCGCAGCAGAAGATCGGAATCAAACCACGATGACAGCAATAACTCCACCTTGAATTGCACTACGACTAGTATGCCAGAAATCTCGGAAGATGAAGATAACAACCAAATAAAAAGATTGCAGGGAAAAATTGATGAGTTAATGTCTCAACTAAACAGCGCACATAAGGAAATTGAGATATTATCTTTGGAAAATAGCAGTTTGAAACAAAGCAATGAAGAATTATCCAAGAAAAATAATTTATATAAACAAATTGCTAGCTCTCCAGTGAAACACAAGTTAACAACACCCAAAAAAACTCAGTCAAGACAAGATAAACAAACACAAACAGATGTAAAAATAGGAAATACTTCTTTAAATCAAGACGACATAACAGAAACCAAAGATGTCTCTCGTGCTTCAAAAACAAAGTCGGTCTTAAAAGAAACACAGATAACAAATGTAAACAAAGAAAAAATCACATCGTCGCCTCAAAGTGATGTAGTACGTATGCCTGAAACAACGGAACGCAGGCAATCCTCAAAAATAAATAAATTATGCATTGTCAGTGCTAACAAAACAAATAAAATTTTACCCATTGCTGAAGAAACGTTTAGAAACTCACAGATGTGTCACTATCTATCTCCAAACAGCGGGATTATACAGCTTGTAAGTGATTTACATACTAAATTAGTGGATTTTTCAAAAAATGACTTCTGTGTAATTTTTATCGGAGAAGAGGATTTTCAAAAATCCATGAATTATTTAAACTTAATTGTAGAGATAAGATCTTCTTTACAAAAAATTCAACACACAAATGTAATTATTTGTTTACCAACTTATAAATTCTTTACATCTTCCGTAATGTTTAATTCCCGTATTGAGATGTTTAGTAATCTACTTTATTTGGACATTCATACATACAACTATGCTACGCTACTGGACTCTAATCTTAATTTATCCTATGATGCTACCATGTTCTCAAAATATACTGGAAGACTTAATAATAATGGTATGAAGAATATAATGAGTAATATACTAATGCTAACTACGATTGACCGAGAGGAATCTTGTATGTATATTGAATCAGAATCTAAACTTAATAATGATCCCATTGTAAACACAAACTGTGATTTTTTTCGTGTCTGATCATATTTATATCATGCACCAAAATATTGCTGGTCTTTTAAATAAGTCAGATATATTAACAGTTCACATTCAAGAACTATTATCCAAACAAATAAACATTGATATCTTATGTATAACAGAGCATTTTATCATGTCTGGACACGAAAAACTGTTACTCATTCCAAATTATAAATTAGCAGCATGTTACTCAAGAAACAACGTCAAACGCGGAGGAGCGTGCATATTGATAAAACAAGGGCTTGAATACAAGGAACTACCAGACATAATGAGACACTCTGTAACAGGGATAATTGAGTGTTGTGCTATAAAACTTGTTAAACAAAATGTCATCGTTCTCTGTATATATAGACCTCCTAAAATGTGTAACTTAAGTAAATTTTACGAAAATTTAGACAGTATTTTAAAAATTATTTGTACTAAGAATGGCTCTAAATTAGTATTATGTGGTGATTTAAACATAAATACAATGTTAAGAAACAGATTTACATTGGAATTTGAATGTTTTCTCCTGAGCTATAACCTCAAATTAGAAATAAATGTTCCTACCAGGCTTAACAGCAACACTTGTCTAGATAATTTTGCTCACAATTACAGACAAAAATGCAAATGGGAAGTAATAGATTTAGCATTGTCTGACCACACAGCGCAAATTCTAAAGATCAAAGTTAATAAATCGTTTCGGATACATACATGGCGTAAAAGCTCACGAGATATTTCGAAAGAAAATCTTCTCAAATTTAGAAACCATCTGTTATCATTAACTTTTTCAGAGGTATATAATAGTGAGGACCCAAACCTAGCATATGATATGTTCTTGGATTCATTTCTTTTACTATACAATCTGTGCTTTCCCATAAAATATACAACTGTTAAATTTGAAAAATCAATTAAATGGGTATCACGGGGCATTCGTATATGTAGTAAAAGACAACGCTTCCTACTGTGGCAGCAACGAATAAAACCCACAGAGGAGAATAAACAAGTTTCGTAATTATTCTAATAAATTTAAAAAAATCGTCAAGCTAACTCAAAAAGCCCAAAATAACCACTTACTTCTAAACTCACAAAATAAATCAAAGACAGCCTGGCATATAATAAACAACAATAATAATATTAATGAACCCATCTCTAAGATAAATAATCACGATGTCATAATAACTAACCCTAAAGACATCGCTGAAGCATTTAATGATTTTTTCGTGGATCAAGTCTCGGGTTCACCAAAAACTGCGTCTCATCGAGTTAAGGAAATAGATCATAATCCAAATTCATTTTTCATGTCCCCAGTTGTACCGCAAGACGTTTCAAGGGTAATAAGATCGTTGAAAAATAAAAAGAGCTTTGGTTACGATGGCATTGCCACAAAAGTCATAAAATTCGTTTCTAATGTAATTTCTGGTCCCTTAAGCCACATTATTAATGCAAGCATATCTTCCGGAGAATTTCCTAAGAGTCTCAAAACAGTAATTGTAAAACCTATTCATAAAAAAAACAATAAAGAAAATATGTCAAATTACAGACCTATTGCTCTTATTCCTGTTTTCTCTAAAGTAATAGAAAAAATCGTCTATGAACAAATTTACAATTTTTTGTCAAAGTTTAACTTACTTTGTAAAGAACAAAAAGGTTTTCGTAAAGATAAAAACATCAATATGGCTATATTCGATTTATTAAAAACTGTAATGGTAAACGTAGATATTAAAACACCAGTCTGCACCATCTTCACGGATATGACAAAGGCTTTCGACTACGTAGATCATATGACACTTATAAACAAGCTTCAAGCTTATGGGATTCGAGGAAATGCATTAAATTTTATTAAATCCTATCTTACTGGTCGTACCCAATATACTGAAATTTGTAATATTTGCTCGGATTCAAAACGCGAAATAAAATTCAGATCCTCTTATAGAAACATCAAATATGGCGTCCCACAAGGAAGCGTTCTCGGTCCGCCTTTATTTTTAATTTATATTAACGAC
Source organism: Caradrina clavipalpis (assembly GCA_932526535.1). Lineage (NCBI taxonomy): Eukaryota > Metazoa > Arthropoda > Insecta > Lepidoptera > Noctuidae > Caradrina > Caradrina clavipalpis. The sequence continues at coordinate 13,555,638 of OW052104.1, read as the reverse complement.
CTTCCACTCCAAATAGACCATCCAATCATATTGTTTGCTGACGACAGTACAGCAATAGTTAAATGCACAAGTAAAGAAAACTATGAAAATGATATTAACAACACTCTTAGATCTATAGTGAATTGGCTTAATTACAATAATTTAAAAATAAATATTCAAAAAACTAATATCATGCATTTTTACCAACGAAATAACCCCGAAGACTTAAACGTCAATTATGATGGTCATAAGATTCAAAATGTTAAGGTAGCAAAATTTTTAGGGATATTAATTGACGATCAATTAACGTGGAAACCTCAAGCTGAATATATTTGTAAAAAGCTAAGTACTTACGCCTACATGTTATACAACCTATCAAAAAAAGTCAATATCAATACAGTCCTTCTCGCTTACCATGGCCTCGTAATATCAACGTTGAGGTTTGGCATCATATTCTGGGGTAATAGTAGTGAAAGAGAAAACATTTTCAAAGCCCAAAAACGATGCGTTAGGTCAATCTTTAACTTACAGGTTACAGACAGCTGTGTTCCTAATTTCAAATTACATAAATTACTAACCTTCCCATGTCTGTACATCCTCGAAATAGCCATTTTTGTAAAAACTAACCAGCATCTGTTTCCATCGTTATGTGAGATACGAAAGAGGACAAATTGTATGAGATCTCAGTATCAAAATCTATTACACACAGGTAGCTATAAAACCACACTTTTAAAGAAAAGCGTCATGTGTATGGCACCAAAGGTGTACAATAAGTTACCTAAAGTTATTAAAGATCAACCATTTAGAATATTCAAAAAACGTCTAACCGAGTTATTGTTGCAAAAATGTTACTATTCTATATCCGATTTTTTGAATGATGATTTGTAATAGTCTAAAGGAACATGCACTGGTAAGCTATAATGTTTTATGTATGTACCCCGATGTCGTCTATCCATAAATGTTTGTATGCCGAAAGGCAGAATGTATAAGGACTCTTGAACATTGTTAACATCTTATTGTAATACCTACATTCTAAACAAATAAAAATTTCTTATTCTTATTCTTATTCTTATTCTTATTCATTGTAATAATTGTGAAAGAAAACCGAGAGAAAAGCAAAATTATATTTGTACGCGTTCACGGCAAAGCATAGCATAGCGCCCATATACTTATGTCAACATAACAGCTTTATGTAAATACCTATGTTTTACAAATAAATATTCTGATTCTGATTCTCATTTGAATCTGTATCAAGAGTAATGTACCGAGTCATCCACGTTTAAAGAGGTCTCCATATGACACGATACATTAAACGAACAAGACAAATTAATTTGAGCAAGAAACTATCCTCCAAATCCTCAAAATCATTCCACATTAAGTACCAACCAATCTCATCAAGTCACGGTAATCTTATAAATAAGTCTTCAACTAAAAAATAAGGGCACGGCCTCACGTTACGGAAAAATCGCAGCGTAAGAGGAAGTCTGACGGTGCTGTGTCATTCCTTAATATTGGGTACTTAGGATCGTGTGGAGGGAGCGTTTATGTTGATGCCCTTTATGAGTACTGCTGTGTAAAGACTTAGAGATACCGGTGTCTCTAATTCTGAGGTATTTTGTGTCTATACTGGTCTTGTGAAGGTGAAGAGTTTGTTTTTCTGTTTGATCGCGGTAATCTCCGGAATTACTCGTCCGATTCGGGTAGTCCTGTAGCTTATAGGAAACTACGCTATCTCTGAGTGTTATAGGTTATACTGTATTGTTAAAAAGTGTGCTTTACGGCCCACAGCTGTTGTGTCAAACTGGTCCAATTCAGCAAAAATGCCAAACCACTCTTGTGCTTTGATTTTCAACTGGCCCCTACCTAAGTTCTCAGATGAAGAGCCGACGTAATACGAATGTAAATCAATACAAGCAGCAAGACACTACGCTATTAATTCCTAGCTAATATTAAACATTGTCAGCGCATATCCTAATACTCTCATTAGTCAGTTCATAAATGGAATAACAAATGAAATACGCGACGCCATTTTGCATAGTTAGCGCGCCTCGATGTTACAGACGACGCGACGATTTAAAATGTCTGCGAAAAAGGATTTGTTAAAAGTATTGTAAAATGAAAAGCTTTCGTGATCCATGTTGTATTTTTATTAAAAATTGAAATAGAACAATTTATGTTATTGCTCATTTGTGTTGAAAATTACTAGCATATAGTTACATTGGATTTGCCGAGGATGCACGGTAAAAGTTTTCATTACCAGCTCCCTTTCTCCGTATATATTTTCTCCCTTATTGGTGAGGTTCTTCAGAAAGGTCAGGTGCGCAGTACTTGTAACCGGCGTGCTTGTATGTAATTCTCCAGACCGATTCCGGCCACGGCGGCTAATCTTAATGCAGACTAGCCACGTACGCAGGAGATATTATAGTGCACGAGTGTGTGCGCAAACACAGGTGCACTCCCTCTTCCCTAACTCTCATAGCCCGATGGGACGGCAATCCGACACGACCGGAGAGAGATCAGGCGCAGGACCAACGGTTTTACGTGCTTTCTGAGGCACGGGGGCGTCACACCACCAACTTCCAAACTCCGGGCTGCTACTGAGAATTCCTAACGAAAAAACCCAATAACACTTTTTGCCCGACCTGGGAATCGAACCCGGGACCCCTTGCTCAGCAGTCGAGCTTGCGACCACGAGACCAACGGGGCAGTAAAAGGCTTGTATGACCAGATGAATGAACGTGGACGAGACAAAAGATGTATGTAAGGATCGTACCAGGTGTCATTTAGTGGTTTCTGCCTACCCCCATGGGAAAAAAGCGTAAGTTTATGTACTACTCTGTGTAAAAAGTACCGGGAATTCCTAAATTACAGAAAGCGCGGTAAACCTATCGAAATATATTTATTTTCTATAAATTGGTAGCTCTGTTCTGAGTTACCGTGGTAACTTTGAGCGCTATATGTCACTCAGTGTAATTACAACTGCCGTTTTTGTACTTCTTGGTTGTAAATGTTCTGCGATTTTGTTATGGAAGAATTTTTTGAACAAAAAGGGTTTGCCTTACGTTTTGCGTATCAAACGATTTTTTTTGTGCCAAATCACTAAAAATGTTGCAGAAGTCTTAAAGTGATTCGTGTATCTCAAAAACACTGGCATATGAACGGTATAAAGTATTTAAAGAAGATCGACAAGTGGTAGGTGATTTGCCTCGTTCTGATCAACCCCCAACAGCTGCGAATGATGAAAACATCGTTTTAATCAGGAGTCTGGTACTTGGAAATCGTCGTATGAGATTTAAACAAGATGCTCTAGAGGTTAACGTATCTTTTAAATCCGTTCATAATATTCTGACTGACATTTTGGGCATGAGACGCGTCGCCGCACGATGAGTGCCAAAAGAGCTCAATTTTGTCCAAAAAGAGCATCGAAAGCAGGTTGCTGAAGACATGATTTTCCGAGCTTCTATGGACTTCACCTTCATGAATTTCATAGTAACTGGCGACGAGACATGGGTTTATGAGTACGATAAGCAAACTAGTCAGTAGTCTGCAGAATGGCACGATGCGAGTCGATTGAATCTAAAAAAGAAAATTCGCTGAAGGAGGTGAACACCATACCTTAATCAGCTTACAAAAAAAATATGGAGGACTGGTTTAAGCACTGGCGTAGCTGTATCGCAAGCGAAGGGGCCTACATTGAAGGTGACATAATAAATTTTGACGAATAAATTACTTTTTTGGTTTTATTGAACAATTCCCGGTACTTTTTACACAGAATGTATGTATTTTCTCCCCGTCTTAAACGCAATTTAATCTAAATAAATATGAAGCCGGATCTTATTTCCCCATTGTGTAAGGTGTCAACACTGAAGGTGTTGCCCGCTACCATTGTATGCTAATGTGGGAGGTCAAGGTCCAAGGCCAACGCGTGCTGTTGATGCTTTATGGAAATCAACGTAAAAGTAATGTTTGTTAAAGTGGAGTAGTCGAAGAGGCAGTGTGTTGAGTGTCTTGTCATCGTGTTTTTTATTTCTAGCAACAGGATAATATAATGTTTTAATGTCACGGAAATTGTTTTGATGAACAGCTTGTTCCATATGTTTCACCTGCTAAATATTGCACTTATCTATGGAACTGCTTTTTGCTTGTTTATTTATCGATATTAGTAGCTATACAGTATTTTTGGGACGGGGCAATAAGGTCAGGTACTTTAGCTGAGTCGTTGTAGTTAGTAGTGTGAATGCAGTTCAGAATATATAAAAAAAAATATGGATGGTCTCCTAGGAACGTTTTCCTGTAACTACAATGGTTAAACCCTTACTCCGCGGTCTCAATCGCGTTCAGTTGCGTCTTTGGTTACTGCTCGGGTCCTTATTGGTATAATTCTGATAATTCTGTATGTACAAACCTTCCTCTTGAATCAATCTATCTATTGATGAAAACCGCATTAAAACTCGTTGCGGAGTATTAAAGTTATAATCGTACAGACAGCGGTAAGCGACATTATTTTATGCTATGTAAGGGTATGAAGTGTAAGCATGTGTATGTAAGCCAGATAAAACCAACAAACAGTTCTTAATCACACACAAGTACTTAAACTTAGTCACCAAAGTAAAGTCTTAATTAATCAAAACATTTAGCGAACGGTGCCGCCAAAGGATGCTTAATACGAGTTCGTACGAATAAATCTCTTCATAGCCAGAGTATTTGGAAAATAAATACGTCCCAAGTTTCGGATGAGCATCCGAAGAGGGAGTTAATCTGTAAAGTTTGGGATTTATGGACACTCTACTGATGTACGGAGGATGCCTCGCTATCATCTTCCTGCGTTCACTTTGGTACCGTCTCTGATTACGGTTTGAGTTCTGTTGGTTTGGTTAAACATACAGAGTAGAAGGAATTTGGATACAAGAACTTTTGCCGTATGATTCAGTACATGGTTTCAGAATTTCAGACCACGGCAGATATGAATTTTTTCTACGGTTATTCAAAAAGAAGGCATTAAGCACCGTTCTTTTAAAAATAAAATTGTGGGTTCAAATTAGAGCAAGTACCAATGCGACTTTTTGAATCCATTTATAATTTTACTATTGACGTCAATGAAAGAAAACATCGTGAGCTGAATGCTCACATTGTCTTCCCTGTTTAGAAGAGGCATTTAATAACAGGCAATAAAAGGCTGGTATTTTTACAGTTTAAAAAAATATCCGATGTTTCATACAAAAGTCACATCTTCACTGCTAAAATGTATAGAAAAACTGGGTTTATTTTTATACTGACTGTTATATTGTACTGTAGGTGTACTTAGAAAAATGCACGAGTCTGGAGAATTCCATGTTTTTTCTCTTGATAGTTGATATTGCATTGATAAGTGATAAAAGTGACGTTTGATTCCGCTATCTTGGAAGTCCGACAGTGATTACACTGCAGATAAATCATTTGATTTATCTGCCATTTCTTAAGATTATAAATAAAATTGATTTATTATATACCTAACAGTTAAAAGTTGACGTATCCAGCGACGAAAAATAATCTGACATTAATAATTTTCTGCTTAAATGTTTCAACGCAGGACCGGTCATTGTGGCTATCTTTAGGAGAAGCGTATGTCCAGCAGTGGACGTCTTTCTGCTGATATGATGATAATGAAATGATTCTGAAAATGGTTCAATATTTCACGTTCCCAATTCCTCTAGTTTGTCTCTTTACTTATTACTTTCCTAACACAACCTCCAAACAAAAAAAAAACACCCCTTCACATCTCAATAATTACATTTCAAAAACGATGAAAACTTACAATAACGATGGTAATATAAAGAAACGCGATCGTTAACTGAAATCGTGAAATACGTCGCCATAACGAGTCGGTTGACGATCACAGACAGGTGCTACTGAACTGACGGTAGATATTGACGATAAAAATAATGGCGCGAACAAATGAACGCCATTGACGTCGGCCATATTGGATGTTGTAAATTGTAGGTCACTGATAAAAGTTTATGGCTTTTTGGGTTAGTTAGTAGCTTGAAATGTATGGGGTGTAAAAGACATATCACATAGTTAAGTATAAATACTGCTCCTCAAACTAAGTAATATTGAGCAGTATTTTGATGAAACGACTTTAATTTTTAGTGAGAAAAATCGCTGTTTGTTGGTAGCGCGCAGTGTTCCGCACGCAAAATCTTGAAAAGGCAATTGCAATTCAGGGGCTGTGGGAGTTATTTAAAGTTCACTTATTATAACAGTTATGAATATATATGATACCTAATTTGCAAAAAAATAAGATCTACATTAGGTGTTATACAATTGGTTTGTCACAATATATTAACCTTTCGGACGTTCAAACGTTTAATCAAAAATATAATAATAATAATAAGGAACATTAATATAAAAACCAGGACCAGCCGTTTCGAAGATTAGTGCGTTTAAACAAACAAATTCTTCAGTTTTGTAATACCACTGTAGGTAGTATAGGGGCATTTTCATTTTAAATGGCGCAGATTAAAATAAATAGGCTTCAAAAACTACTACAACTATACACTACAACTAGTTACTAACAGGACGTGACGGATATAGATCGTTTTTAAAACTAAATTTAAATACTTAAACAATATTATCAGAAAGCTGTAAAATTGTACTTTTATGCTTTCAGCAGTGTATAAGTTATGTATACCTAAAAAAGAAAAAATGACAAACTTTATATTCATGAAAAAAACGTTACTAACTACAACAGTTCTTTTTTAACCATTTATTGTGCTGCAAAACTTACTGCACTAGCTGGACACCTAGTGCGACTAACTTCAAAATAACATTTCATACTTTGAAATTTGTACCCAGAGTTACCGTTAAAACCGAATTTTGATGATAAATGTGTGTATTTCATAGTAAAAACCGCGTGACTATCCGGACATGTCCGGTAGTCGCGAATTCGTGGGACAAGCTTTTTATTAAATTATTATATATTTTCTTCACTAACTGAGATGAAATGCTTAGTTTAAAGGATAAATTAACTATCTAACAATACAATGAAAGTGTCGCTACGTTAGCTGTCGTACAAAAAATAACGAAAAAATTGAATGCAATGATGCAAACTGTCATGGGGACATGATGATTTTACACGATTCCGCAACATTATTAATTTAAATAAAATTAAATACGTGCTCTATAAGGAACTCATAAATTAAATCCACATATTTATAAAAATACCTACAGGGTACAATAGATTTTTCTTAAAAAAATTGTTTGCAAATATTTTTTTCATCATATTTTAGTCATGGGACAACCGAAAAACAGCCTGCGCCATTTAAAATGAAAATGCCCATAGATTACTCAAAAAAAAGATTGTGCTATTACTCGTAAAAAAACCTTCATAAAGACTTTACAATGTGAACGAAATATACAATCGTTATGACATTTCTCCTTGTCCCAAACTTCAACACATTTTCACCATTTAGCTTCTGAATGAAATATTATATCCTTTTAAGATAACAGAACTCTCTAAGTGACACATACATACATACATAAGTGACACATATTGTCCTGAAGATGTGACATAAAAACTCATGCGTCGTCATCATCATAACTTCAAACGAAATTATCATTATTTTGCCTTTTTATTTGCTGAAACGTATTTCAACACTGATGTACGAAAATATCATCATTTTGTATACATTTTATTTGTTGTTGTTTATCTCGATTGTGATATGTTTTGTTAAGAGTCGTTTTGTAGAAGTAAATTGTTTTTTGAATGTGGATATGATTGGTCAAGCCTATCTCTCCTTGAAAAACGAAAATGGTTTTCCAAGACTAGTTGTATAAATGTCCCTTTTATAAAACACATTAAAAATATCACATTTGAAAAATATTATTCTCGTACGCGAGTTGGGTCTGCGAATCCTCGTAAAAATTTCTTAAATTTTTCGAAGTAATTATATTGATTTTGTATGATTTAAACTTTGAAACCGTATGACTTTGAAATCTATTTAAGCATAACTTTTTAATGTACCTACTTTGACCTATTTTAGCTGGATAGTAATGTAACACATGTACCTACGCCAACTTGCCAAAGGGTACACTGAAGCGAGGGACATTTAATTTTTATCATTCACAAACCTTCAATTACAATAATAAATAACATACGATTTCATTTTAGTATAAGTTGTAAACCCAAGTTTCGGAACAAATAGCTATTACTATTAATGTAACACATTTCACATAACTGTAGAATTAATTTGACGTAATAAATGTAATTGTTGAAAGTTTATGGGTTGGCTCGTTTTAGCAAAACTAAACCCATTTCTGTACTTACAAAAATACAGGCCTATTTCTTACATTCAACATGAAACTATTACGTGCAGCCGGCCATCTTGGAAACGGCCCACCTTAATTAGTAGGTAACAAAGGTATTTTTCCTCGTCGTTTCTACTTGTATAATTATAACGTAATTCCTTTGAAATGAGCGTGACGATTTGCAGCCATTTTGTTCCGTCACAATTAAGAAAAAGAACGATGAAGGACCAGGTCTTTCGGGGACGGTATTAGGCGCAATTTATTGTTAGGTACCAAGATCTTTTTCGACTTTGCGAAAATGAGGTCAATGACCTGTTGGTAAAGGTACCTATTGTAATAAGCTGTGTAAGCTTTGTTGAGTTCTTCTGTCAAGTGTCAATGTCAAATCATTTATTTTAATTTAGAAGAACAAGAACTTTTATCGTCAAATCTGAATACGCATAATTTTAGGTTATACCGGTGCATATTTCTGTGCGATGCAATGAATTGTCTACAGCGATATAGGTAGTAAAAATGCAATTTCTATGCAAGAATGAATGACCAGTTTACTGCTAAAAAAATAATAATAATAAATTTAAGCATCGAAACCCAATTCGAGGCATTTTTGACAGATTGAGACTGAGATTGGATTGCACAACGTTCTTATTGTTTCTACAATTTACACAACGTCACTATTTTACATGGATATCGAAGTTTTTCTATTCATATTCCACTACTGCAACAGCCAACAAACTTTGACATTACTCATAATTAAAACCAAACACAAAACAAATCCTAGTTTACAAATCCAACACCGGTTTACATTAACAAAATTAGAATTTCCGCAAACTCAGTAACCGATACTCGTCGACTCATAATTGCGATTAATTAATCGCACAGTGTATGAGTATCGAGTTACGCAAGCGCGTATTATCGGCACGACACGCAGTTACTGTACTGTCACGAGCATAAACATGTATAGACTTAGCAACATTCTAAGGCAATTAGCTCCCAAAAGATTGATTAAAATGTAATGATGCTACGAGTATCATATTGGTTTAAAGACCTGAAATTAATGAATTATTATATTCTGGATACCATACTACTATGATATCGGTCTTATCTCAACGTGGCAATCGTTCATTCACAAGAAAATCGCTGTAAAATTTGCCAAGTGTACATACATGTTTATGCTCGTGACTGTACTTACACGCGACTGTTCACGACTGTACTTGTAAACGCAGCCCTGACATATCGCGATTGTCGACCACGCGTGTGGAACATGTTTGGCAATTTTGTTACGAGCCGATGAATGGATAGATTAATTGCAGAAGTGTTTATTAAAATTATTAGGAGAATTGTACTGATAGTACAGTCAGTAGAAATGTAGTCTTAATTCATATTTTGGTTAATCTAAAATTCTAAACTAATACAAGCTTTTGCCTGCGATTTTGTCGCTGAGAATTTTAATATGAATCTCAATTTTTTTTGTGAATAACGTATAGTCTATAAGCATTGTGTGCTAACGTAGTTCGATATTGGTGAAAGAATATTTAGAATCGGATGAGTAGTTCTGCCGATTAACGCGTTTAAACAAACTATATGTAACAGAGCAATATTTAACATACCATAACGCTTGTATTTCCTGAAAGGGTTAGGCAGAGTTGTACCAATGTACACCCACATTTCGCCGGTATGTTTAGGTTAGGTCCCATGTAATAATGAGCGAGCCTATTGCCATTAACCGGGCACAATCTAACTCCGAGCTACTACTGAGAAATATTTCATAGAAAGACCCAATAACTCTTTGCTTGACCTGGGAATCGAACTCAAGACCTCAAGCGTAGCAGTCGCGTTTAGGACCACTAGGCTAACAATGCAGTGAGCGTTATAACATTAGTGTAGACTTAAAATAATTTAATTTCTCCTAGTCACACGTAAATCTTACTAATGTCGCTAAAGTAAGAAAGTGTTAATGGATATAGGTAAGATGATACACAGAACAGCACAACTGACCCACTGTAATACATCTGTTAAGTGACGACAAACACACAGCTGATAATTAAACGGTATTCTACAAGCACACTCGTTAATTGTATGCCTTGTCGAGTTTTACTTTACAATATTTGTTTTATATTTAGTTACACTTACTAGCACTGAGAAACCAATCGATTATGTACTCAAAATACAAATTAATAAAATAGAATTCATTTTAATTTTATTCCGGAGTTGTTTTCTTTTTTTACCTATGTTGTAATTATTACGACAAAGAAAGTACTTCAATTATTTGTTTCTTGCTAACTTACGCTCGTGAGTTTGTCCGCTAGCTAAACTAAATCAAAAATCTATCTGTGCAACATTTCAGCTTATTCAGTTCAGGCGTGAAACAATAATAAACATCAATCCATCCTCAGAAATCGTCACAATTAACAAAACAAGTAAGATTTAAAAAAAAAAACACTTTCTATTTCTCCACTTCCCTGATAAAACCTAAAGCTTTAAACAAATGAAAATGTACAAAATTCAAGCTTCTTCAGACATTCTTAATTAAAAACGTCTAGGAATTTGTAAGCTTAACTTAAGTTAATAATTAAATGGCGCGAAAACCTTTACTTCAACACCTAAACACAAAGACCAAACAACAAAATAATCTAATCATTGCTACCACGAAAACAAAAGAAAATCGTCTTCAATTTAAATTCGGAACGCCAACTTGGAACCAGCAAAAAGGCGGGAATTTGGAAAACAATAGAGAAGAGAGGTAACTTTATAAAATGTGTGCCACCAAGGAGTGCTAGACGCTCCACAAATTCTATTGTGACGACAATGTATGGCGTTGTTGTCGCGACGTCGCGATGTCGCCCGGTTTTATTGTTCCAATTTTACAATTTATTTGTTAGTACTCTAAGTAACTACGTTGTTATTGCAGCGTGTAATATTTGGAAGATTAAAATACAATAGCATAGAACAAAAATATACATTTTTCATAGGGTACAAGCAATTATAAAATACGAACATCTTTAATTAAAGGAACACTGGAATAAAAAAATAAATACAAAATGCTCAGCAATACATTAAAAATGTATTGAACGGCTGTTTTTTATATTATTTAAAGTTAGCCTGCATTACAGAATTTATTATCCAAATCTACCTACTGGAAATCAGAGACAAACCATACTTTACAAAAAAAAAATATAAAAAAAATGATTCCAAAAAATAAGAGAACAATCTGAGAGCTCATGCAGTTTAAAGTATTTAGAAACAAGACTTTACAAGTACCTGTATAAGATAAAAATTGTTTTCAAATTAGGTAGTTTGTATATCAATGGTCCGATCCAATAAAATGTAATTGCCTTCGCTATTCTATCACCATCCCATAGTGTCCCTTATTTTACCTCGCAGCTGACACATTATCTCATCCTTTTCATGACATGGAAATGTCCTCTGAAATAAAGTAGGAAAAAAACTTTTGGGCCGAGTGGAAATCCCCATAGACACGAAGTGACGTGTTACCATAAACAAAATTATTACTTTTGTAAACACCTGTAGTAAACTGAGTTAGGGACTTTTTACCTTTCTTATCGGCTGTTCTTTTGTAGGTTTTTGGTGAAATTGGACAAAGGTCTTTTTGGTACATGTTGTAAACTATTGGTCCTTGAGAAATAATAGAGATTTCTAGAGGATTGGCCATAAAGATAAAAACATTACCTATTTGTTCGCTCTGCCGTCTAACATAAAGTAATAAGGTTACTAATGTCATGTCCCAAAAAAATTGACAAAGCTTTTTCTTAGTTTATAGCAAATCCAGCCTATTACTGTAGGGCAAAGGATCGCGATACTTGCTCAAGGCTGATTGTCAATTTCAAACTTATATTAATAAGAGTTCAAGTGTCCTTACAATGTTCAGATGAGTTGGAAAATATACGTACATCATTATTTAAATTTCGAATCTCCATGTCAGAAAAGATAGGTTTACCCTGTAGGCTTTTTAGCCACGCGACTTTCATACATTTTCCCCATACAAAAAAAAAACATGAATATTTCAAAACCATTTTACCTACTAAATGGATCCAGTTTTCTTACCTGCCTCTCCAGGTAGTCAGGGTCTACGAGTATAAGCCTAGCTACCCACAAGACATCAAGTAAAAACATAGCAATAAGGTCCCGTACCCGAGGGAACCCTGTTCTGTCTCGGAACCTTCAAAGAATATTTCGAGATATTTCGACCGAATTCAGCACCATTTCTGTGAAAACTTAGGCTAGTATTCATAATCTGGTTTTATTTGGGCGTCCATTTTGTTTTCTTTTGAGAGGCTGGTTGGTAGAATTACGTCATTTCATATTGAAAAGGTTTTTGTTCTAAAATATGGAAAAAAAGCTTCTATAATGTCGAAAATACGTAACATGTCCTTAGCGTAAATTTTTTTTGTACACACATACATACATAAACTCACGCCTTTTTCCCATGGGGGTAGGCAGAAACCACGGACCGCCACCTGCTACGATCCTTACACACTCCTTTCGCCTCGTCCACATTCATACATCTGGTCATACAAGCAAAAAATATTCTTTGATCACTAATTAACATGGCAATGTTGCCGGCGTTTTGGGCACTTAGGCTCACTGCCCACGACTGATTTCTGTCGACCGTTTGCGTTGGCGTATTGAAATTTATAAGTTCCACTCTCGCCGACAAAAAATCGGTCAAAATCTCGCGAATAGGCTTATCCTATTGAATACAGGAAAATTTATTGATGTGGGTAGTAAAATTGACTTAACAGACATGTTTATTTATATAATATATGTACTTATGTAAATATCAAAAGCTAATGAGCTTTTGTTGTATTTAGATAAGACGTGATAAGCTTCGTAATCAGGATTCAGCGAAAAATTGCGCTTTCATGATTAGTCAGTCGTTTACATGGAAGTACTATTTAATTGGATTTTTCCACGAAGTATGATACTATAAGCTACTAGGCTTACAGGTATTTAAAGGGGCGCTTTGTTAAATTGCAATCACGCTAAATACAGATACAAAGTAAACGCACAGGAGGAAAAACAAAAAAAAAAACTAAAAGAAAAGCCAAAGTCAAATCATTTATTTCAATTAAATCATCAAAAGGCACTTTTGCACGCCATTTACGATGGAAAGAAAAATAATATTGAATTTAGTTGGTGGAATCTAGTAGGACGTATGTCAATCGTAACTGTATATTAACACTTGTTATTTAATATAGGTTTATGTATTCATACGTCCTATAAAGTTTTCTGGCCTTAACACTATTATAGACACTAAACGCCCATAGGCGTTACAACAATAAAACTTCTAATGTGTCTCGTTTAGTGTTCTTCAAGTGTTAGAAGTAAATTAATATTCTCTTTGCAAATGGTTTCACATAAAATGTATAACCCTAACTCTAGGGCTAGGTTAGAATATCTGTATTTTAGGAGCCAATGACTTATATCACTATGGTTTAAAATTGTGCAAGATATATGCAACAAAAGTTTAGTATAACATTAAAATTCACCAAAAATAAACCATTTAACAGAATCTCACAGATGTATGATACAATAAAATATTACTTTCTCTGCCGTTTTTTATGGGGAACATAAACTATGGATGAAATATACATATTATAAAGAACCTACAAACAGAAACGTATCTGCTCTTTATATTATTACCAAGATAACACTCAATTTTCAACTCGCCCCTAAGAAACAGGGGGCGAAACTTATTTAAAATCACCTTCAAACGTTTTCAATATCTTATTCTTACAACGTTAAGGGTTGAAAGAACAAAGAAAATTCAACCCCCAAACGAGTGCAGGGGGTGAATTTATTCAATTTCATGTTTCAGTATTTCTTTTGTATCAATTTCTTATTTGCTTGTATCCAAGCAAAGCCTGCTGGGCAGAAAATCATAACTAATTTTGTAAAGGAATACTTTTTTGTTGTCTGTTTAGGGTAGAGAGAGACCTTTGATCAATATGAAATTGAAATATTTCTTTTGATAAAGAAGTACTGAGATTATTTGAGCAAGTTTCCGAGACACAAGTTACACACAAAAGTATCTAAAAGATCACTTTAGTAGTATCTTAAAGCTTTTCAGAAAATATTTAATCCAGCAAAATTCAAAGAAATTTTAAAGATTAAATACAAGTCTATAGTAATATTGCTAAAGGCTTTGATTTCTTTTTGTTTGAACGCGCTAATCTCCGGCACTACTGAACAGATTCTGGAAATTTGTTAGGAAGCTACGGTTATCTTTGAGTAATATCCTACTTTCTACTTATTATTATAAATGCGGAAATTTATGAGGATGGATAGATGGATGTTTGTTATTCATTCATGCTTAAACGGCTGAACAGATCATGATGAAATTTGGAACTGAAATAGTGTATAATGTGGAATAACACATAAGATACTTTTTATTCGGGAAAAATTTAAGGTTCTCGTGGGATAATATAATTATCAAATATGACGCAGACGAAGTCACGGGCAGAAGCTACTAGATTACATTTATCCTTCACTGCCAAGCCTTTTAAAAATCCTTTAAAATCGACACTAATTTCAGTCAAATAAATTCACCCCCTAAAACCCTACCAAAAAACTATTCAACCCCACTTTTACTTCACAGAACATGTAACCACCACTTCTGCCAATCTCCCTAAAGAATACGCCACAAAGATTCCCTAGCCGTCCGAAGTTAGGTCGTCATCCCAAAGCGTGATTGATTATCCTGTATCAAACATGAGCCGGAATATTGGCACTACAGCGCTGATATGAAAAAAGTTGCCAAGTTATATACAAAACTAATGTTATGGGACTGCAAGAGGTTCTTAATGGGGGATCGTTGAACTTGTTTTGGACTGATTTAGAATGATCTGGCTTGTGCCTGAAAGTTCTAAATACCATCACGCTTGTATTCCGCGAAAGGTTGGGCAGAGGTGTGCCAATGTACACCCACAGTTTGCTGGTATGTTTAGTTCCCATATAATTATCTAGGGGGCGAGCCTAATGCCATTAATATTATTTAGCACACATATTTTTTAAATTAAAAAGCAATATTGAACGAGATGATTACTTACCTGTAAAATATTATGTTTTTGCACCTGAAGAACCTACTTAAGGTGATGCTTACTAGAGTTAAAAATTGTTACCGTGTTGCCGCAATTAGGGTTGTCATTTGTTCAGATTCATTCCGTCCGTTTGTCCTAAGATTTCCCAGGGGTCGTTTGAAAGGGGTTGTTTAAAAAGTGGACCCTTTCTGCGTCAAACGAATCTCGATTAATTAAAAGAAATTGAAATGAAAATGTAAACGAAGTTTTCATTTTAATTGCAAAAATATTCACAAGAAAAGAATCACAATTTCACTCCAATGTCCGGGTTTTTTGTAGATTTTGTCCTGTGTCGGCAATTTAGCTGATGGCAGCCCTACATTGAAACTGTTGATCCGAATCCAGCATCAATCCTACTACTATTATAAAGGCGAAAGTTTGTATGTATGGATGTATGGATGGATGTTTGTTACTCTTTCACGCTTAAACGGCTGAATGGATCTGGATGAAATTTGGCACAAAGATAGATTATAGTCTGGAATAACACATAGGCTACTTTTTATCCCGGGAAAATGTACGGTTCCCGTAGGATAACACATCAACTGTGACGCGGACGAAGTCGCGGGCAGAAGCTAGTAGAGTATAATTTTCACGGACATTTCTACCTTGATTCTTCCTTTCATCATAGGGACCTTTTTTCGCCCCCCAAGAATTCCAGGAAAAAATACCCTATTCTGGGGTATCAGGGCCAAGATATTAAACATACACACATACAATACAGTGTACATAATATTACATATTCTGGTACATAAAGGTCCCTTGGGTAAATAGAATTCGGCGTCTTGTTGAAACGCTTTTCCTCGATGGCAAGATTTTTTAAATATACGGGGGCGTTTTGTGTTTGAACACGCTGCGTTTAGATTTGTGTAGTATTTGAGTTTTATTTAGATAGATGTGATCATATGTCTGACTGCATCGTTAGCCTAGAGGAAGCGCGACTGCTACGCTTGAGGTCTTGGGTTCGATTCCCACGTCGAGCAAAATGTTATTGATTTTTTTTTTTATGAAATTCTCAGTAGCAGCTCGGAGTTAGGATTTGTGCCCTGTTAATGGAGAAATGTTCGCCCCCTATTACATGGAACCTAAATACACCAGCGAACTGTACACCTTTACCTAACCCTTCGGGGAATATAGGCGGGATGGTATGTTATGAGTAAGTTAAATATATACATTAAATGCTAATAAAAAATAATATTAAGTAAAGGTCCAAAAAATATTAGAAAAATCACCCCACAAAAATAAATCTCTCATACATGATTTCACAAGACTCGCCCCCAAGTTTCACCCCGTAAATTTTCGCCCCGTTCACCAAGGGATTCGGGGTGCAATGTCAGCAAAAGATTTAGGTAAATTGACACGAGCCCGGGACTTATTGTATATTATGGGGAGAAACGTGTTTCGCACGCAAAACGACAAGAAATCAGCTGCTTACTTCGTTATCAGGTTTTTTAATACTTCTGGCGCAATTTTAAAGGTGAAACCGAGGTTTTTAAGCGAATTTATGTTCAATTTCCACCTCTTGGAAATTGTACACGTTAGTGAGTGGTTGCTCTGTTTACCCCACAGTTCGGTTTACCTGTGAGGTTAAGCAACCATGCAAATCTATACAGATAAGTAAAATCAAAGTATCTGTTTGCAATGTCAAAATAACAGCTCTGTTTGCACGGTACTTACACGAAAAATAAATATTTTTTCTGTCTATCATGGGCCGGACATTTATGTTTTCCTTCTCATGTAGGTATAAATACCACAAAATCATATTTATTTGTATACTTGAGTTCTCAAACTTATGCAATACATAGCAACCAATGCATAGTTCTGCCACTACAAATGTGACATCGCCTTAACTAACAACAATGACCTAAATATGCTAGACGTGCTAACAAATCTAAGATAAGTTCGTTTGTCAGTCACGAGTAATAAAAGTGAAATCGCTGTGTGTAATATTTGAAAATTTCTCATCTAAGTAAACGAAATCGCGTATTCTGCTTTCTTATGACTTTTTTTAGTGGTGTCATGTTAATTTACATGACATGACAGTTCCTTCATGGATTTGGATAAAAAAATTGATACTAAAAAGCGAGAAATAAAAAACTTTTTTACAAAAAAAGACAACCGCCTTCAAAAACTAAAAAGAGAAAAATAACTTTAGCTTAGGCAGGCTTAGGCAGTCGACATAAGCATACACACAATTAACAAAGAATTTGAAATAGTAACCATTTATCACAAAGTATGTAGGTACAAAATATAAAAGAGAAAGGGGGAAGCTTATAGATATAGGCGGGTATCAAAAAAAAAATTGATACTAAAAAGCGAGAAATAAAAAACTTTTTCACAAAAAAAGACAACCGCCTTCAAAAACTAAAAAGAGAAAAATAACTTTAGCTTTGGAAGTCGGCGGCTTTGCTTCTGTTTGTTGTTTTGTATTGCCGCCGACTTCCAAAGCTAAAGTTATTTTTCTCTTTTTAGTTTTTGAAGGCGGTTGTCTTTTTTTGTGAAAAAGTTTTTTATTTCTCGCTTTTTAGTATCAATTTTTTTATACAAATCCATGAAGGAACTGTCATGTCATGTAAATTAACATGACACCGCTAAAAAAAGTCATAAGAAAGCAGAATACGCGATTTCGTTTACTTAGATGAGAAATTTTCAAATATTACTGTAAGTATACATCTGTGTAACTCTTTCGAGTGTACAGGCGCGATGTTATGTTGTGCAATTGCGTAAACAATGCATATTTATGCGATAGCAGCAATCGCGGTTGATTTGCTGAAATTTTTTGAAGAGTTCCGTTGTCTGTCTCCGTAATCCATCATCAGATCTATATGAAATTTAAATGGAACCATTTGGGAAGTTTACCCTTTCCAACAAAAAAAGAATAATCTAAATCGGTTCATAAACAACGAAGTTATCCGCGAACAAACATAATATAATAAAAAGTCCCTATCTCAAAAACTACTACCGTTAAGGAGTACTGTAGCATCATCATCAGGACAGCAGCATCAGATGTTGACACCATGAAGCATATACCTGAGTAAGACATGATTACGTAACAAAAACACCATACGAGCATACAATTTTCGGTGTTTGCCCTCGATTTCTCCTGGATTCCATCATCAGATCCTGGACTGATGAAAATGGGACCACCTCGGAAGTGAACTCTATCCAACAAAAAAAAAATTTTTCAAATCCCTCAATAATTGACGAAAATATCGGTGAACATACATAAAAAAAAAAAAAAAAAAAAACAAAAAAAAAATATTATACATACAGACGAATTGAGAACCTCCTCCTTTTTTGAAGTCGGTTAAAAAGTGAAATCGCTGTGTCAACGACAGATATATGAGTAGAGGTCGTTGAGGTCAGCTAGGACTGGAGTCGATCACGATTGCCCTAAGGAGGTAAGCAGAGGGACACGGCATTTTAGACCTTTGTAAAATACTAGTCTGGATTGAGAGAAAATTGAGAAAAGCGAATCGGTTTGGCTATTTCTATAAAATTTACCACGCTCTGCTTTTACGTTGACTTATTTACAAGTGGACTAGACTTTTTGTTGTATGTAAGTCACTCACTATCTGCCTACTATTTTTTCCCGTCGCATTGAAGATTTTATCTAATATATAAAATTCTCGTGTCACAGTTTTCGTTGCCATACTCCTCCGAAACGGCTTGACCGATTTTGATGAAATTTTTTGTGCTTATCCGGTATCTATGAGAATCGGCCAACATCTGTTTTTCATATCCCTAAAAAAATATATATATGGCAAAACAACGTTTGCTGGGTCAGCTAGTGATATATAAAATCATGTAGGAGGACACTAAGAGTAGTTG
The DNA here is from genome assembly GCA_932526535.1 of Caradrina clavipalpis. Lineage (NCBI taxonomy): Eukaryota > Metazoa > Arthropoda > Insecta > Lepidoptera > Noctuidae > Caradrina > Caradrina clavipalpis. Next base: position 13,536,448 of record OW052104.1, on the reverse strand, counting down.
CATTGTCCCATCAAAAGTGACATTCTTTGTTTGCCCTGTAATAACAGGGAAACATGTCTTATGAAATACCGGTCATCGCACTCTTCTCCCACTCAAAACTTTTTAAAACAGTACTGATTTTTGTACACCAAGATTTGGAGGTAAAATATGGCTACATCCAGCAACCATAAAACTATCTTAATTAGATAAACAAATCCTTCACAACGTCCTTACGATGTCAACACGAAACTTCAGAGGTAAAAACTATTGTTCGTAATTTATATCTCTGGATCGCAGTTATTTATGACCGGTAACTGTTACCGTTTGTATCGGCTTGTAGGTATTGGACGTCGCAACCACGGTAATATTATAATACAGTACTCCAACTTCATACAAACGGACGAAACGCGAGCTATTACGCGCCTCGATCCTGGGGTGCGCGCGCGGTGCAGACACATTAAAATACTGGAGACGGGCAGCCCGTAACGCATGTTTACGTACCGCGCGTCTGTAGGCATTTATTTCTGTCATGCGGCCGAGTTACACTACTGTATTATTATATTACCGTGTCGCAACGTCGCAGCGCCAGCCTTGTTTTGTCCTTGTGAAACATGGCCGAACGTTGAATTAGGAGTTCGAATTTCGAACTAGCCAATGGGGCTTTGTCTGCGGTGTAAACAATTTTTAAAGTGGCATTTCCAGGTCTACCAAATTTGTATCGATCTTTGTTTTCCAAATTCAAATGTCAACCATACAAAATTATACTGAAACTTTAAAGTTCTATCAAATAGTTTTAGGAAACTCAAACAGTCAGTCTGAAATACAAGACTCCATTATAATATGGTATTGTATGAATTTGTATGTGTCATGTAAATTCAAACTATCGTAACTTCACACAAAAGCGCGGGAACAATCACAAAAGCACTATACACAAATTACATTCCAAATTCAAACACACACTGATTAGAACCGAACAGAGCCGAGTCACGTCGCGCCAATTAGAAAACGGTCCCGAATTAATTTGAAAATGGAACACTCGATTTTGATGTAGTGGAATCTGTCGCTGTGGGCTTTGTATTCCGCAAACAAACCATTACCAACTTTAGTGAAATTATATTAAAGTCTAATTTAGAATGGTTATGTGATTCGGCCAAACTCATGAGATAATAGGTGAAAGACTGAATGTCATTCAAAGGTTTTTGTGTTAATTAATTTTGTACCTTCGTAATATAACCTAAGGTTGAGATTACATCGTCACCCTGTTATGTAATTAGTAAATGTGTTCTACTTGGGCCCAATTTCTGTGATATCTTGTTCTAATAGGCAATTTATAAAATGTCGGACCGTGTCATTTCGTCTTGTTTATTATTAATTTTATGAGTAACCATCTTTACGAGGATGGTCAAAGAATTTTCCCTTTTGGCGGAAAAAGGGACGTTGTAGGTAATGGCAATTTTTACCTCGTCTTTTATAAAGTACATAATAAATCTTTAAGGAAAGTTATCTATACTAATACAATAAAGCTGAAGGAATTTTTTGTTTGTTTGTTTTTTTTAACTCGCTAATCTCTATAACTAAAATTAGGTCAATTTTTTTTTCGGAGAGAGAATTGTATCCGCTACACGCAGCGCAGCGCAACAGCCAATCGCTTAGCCACTGCACCTACCTACCGGAAAAAATATTTTAGTATATGATAGCCAGATTCAATATCAGCAAAATATAGGCTATGTAACATCACGGTTCAACATACGGGAGCGGAGCAGTAACCATCCACGTAATTTAAAGCGGGTAAGAAAAATCCCGGACGAAGTCGCAGGCAAAAGCTAGTCAGCAATAAATTTGACCACGCTTCGTGTCGGCGACTGCCCATGTAGCAAGAAATTAATGGCAGCACCATCTTTTAATTTCACCTTTCTAGCTTTAGACTTTATCTTTTGCACTTCATTGGTTCTTTAGACATGAAATATGGTTCATAGATAAAAGTTCTAGCACTTAGAAATAACGTAGCTTCGTATCAGTGAAAAAAATTTCAAAATCGGACCAGTAGTTTCGGAGGTTAGGGCGGTTAAACAAACATTTTCTTTTTTCAGTTTTTTTTTAATATTCTGTATACTTAGATTATTTAATCTATACTAATATAATAAAAGCGTTTTAATTATAAGGAGAAAAGCTGTTTTGTTCGTTTGTTTGTAACGAATAGGCTCCCAAACTACTGGAACGATTTTAAAATGTTTTTCGCGTGCTGTTATATAATAACAGCACGCTACGACACACGGAAGCGCAGCGGTATCTAAAAACGTTACTTAACCCAGGTGACGCGGTAAAGCCACGCGGACGAAGTCGCAGGCAATTAGCTAGTTGAATATATTTCAAGCCGTAAGATGAAATGTATCGGGACATTTTATAAAAATATTTGTTAGATTTGACTTACATTTGAAGGAAAGATTTCTACTTTCCACTTATTACCTATCTAGTTGATTCTGACCTACATTTCCGTCTACATTAGTTCAAAGAAAGAAAGAAAGAAAATGCACGAATCGCATACAAAAGCACGTAGGTAGGTACTTTGTAAGACCCTAACTTGACATCATTACGACTCCTCATTAAAGGGTATCGAGTGGAACAAAGCAGGTACACTCGCGTTCATTAGGCGCTAGCGACATTTCTTGCAAAGGAATTTTTGGTACAGCCAGCTACAGTCATTTTCTTGATTACTGTAGGTACTCGAATGTCCAATTTTTTTCCAAGAAGAATTTTCTTACTTTTTTTCTGAGACCTTTTTGCGGGATATCGCTTTTAGAAATTTTAACGCCTTTTAGTGTAAAAAAAAATATTGAAATTAAAATGATGATGCTGAGTTTTTTTTTTTTTTTTTTGGTTCTATTCTATTTGTCACCGTGAATTTTTTTTTGTATTTTAGTATAAAACTTTGTGAAGCTTGCTAACTTAAAAGAAATTAATTAGTGACGGTTTTTTAATTGGGGTCACGACTGGCCTTCTGTATTTAGTTCCATTTTACATGTCAAGCAATAAAGTCTCCATCATGTAATCTTGAATAATCGTGTATCGTGTAATACACGATGTTGTTAAACATTTATTTCAAAAGGGAGTATGGAGTTTCTTGCCCATTCTTCTTCATACAAAACTACCCTTTGGAAAAGGCAAATAGGTTAAATTAATTAAGTAAGCTACTGCTTACTCGTATATAGTACTTACAGCTTAACAAAAAAAATACAATGATCCAATTTACTAAACTTCTCCATTCTTCTTCCCCAGACTGCGTCCACCTGCAACTCTACAAAGACTTGAAGGAACGTCAGAAGAACGGGCAGACGAAGGCCTCGCTGTCCCTGCAGCAGTACCTGGGCATAGAGTCCGGGTTTACCCTCGACAAGGAGTCCAATACCCTGGCCATTCTGTGCGAGGACGTCGTGCCGGTTCTCGCTTTTGACACCAGGGAAATTCTGATACAGTGGAGAGTTAAAGTGAGTTAACCTTTTGTTTATTTATATTGTGATTCTCCTTCTTCTTCTTTATCGTGTGGGCAGTAAGGTCTAACGACCCCACACACCCTAGTGTCAGAGTTTCTAAACCGCCTCAAAGGCCTCCGGCATGGTTGCCGATGTCAGTAAAGTCTTAGATAAACTTAGAAAGTACATATTACTCGTAGTTACAAAAAAGTCACATTGGTACTTGCTTGTGCTGCTTTTCGGAACACAAAGAAGAAATGTCTGCGGTTCTTTTTGTATGAAACTGTACTATATTTTTTGACGAAAACTTTCTCTGGGGTCTGGAATCAGGTTCTGAATCCATAGTACATGTTTGCTTGTTAATGTCTCTTCCATCGTCGTTCATCGTCTTCCAGTACTCGTAATATTATATACTTAGGTGAAAGATTTGTTTGTTTGTTTGAACACGCTGTAAAAGTACTAGTCCGATTTAAAAAAAATGATTTTGCGTAATAATATAGCGCGTTTATTGAGGAAGGTTATAAGCTACATCACGCTACATGGCACCAGAGTGGAGCAATGACCAAAAACGTAACTTAACGCGGGTGCAACCGCAGGTATAGCTAGTTAAATATACCTATAGATGTAATATAATAAACATCTCTCCCTCCAGGTACAACACAACCTCGGAGGCAGCAAGGAGTTCGCAGCAGTCATCATATCAGCCCCAACAGCCGCCAACATCCGGGCCGGACCCGTCAGGCTCCACGCATGCGGACCACGGCTGGCACTGTGCGCGTCCAGACCACCTGAAGTGTTGGCGCTGTGGGACGTCAAACTACTCAGGTAAGAAGTTCCTATAGAACAGGCTATTCAAGGTCTTCTGTCCACGGGAAAGAGAGACCTAATAATGACCTAATAATACAGTAGGTCAAGGCCTGTCGGTCAAGCGCTGAATGACCATAGGCAGAGGTGGAAAGCCGCGGTGGTTTTAGCCGGCAAGAGATACGTCTGGAAGTTGAAATTATGTTTTTTTTTTCTTACACTTTTCAATCAATTTTGTTGCGACAGTTGAATCGTTTCGCGTAGCCACTGTTGATTCTGGCTTGGAAATTACAGTGGTTGGGAAAACCGTGGTGAACTTGTCCTAGCATAAAAATGCTAGTGATTCTTCACGCATGCGCCACGAGGCCTGTGATATACTAGTCTATGTGATTATTCATATTTTGAAATAAATGTTTGATATCCATTCGGTTAAAACGTAGCCTATATGTACTGGATTGTGGCCTAGCGATACACACTACCACTACAGCGAAACGCGGATAACGTTCCAATAAAACCAACATTATCCAAAAAGACGCGTCATAAAAAAATCCATCTAAAAAAACCTCAAAAAAAAATTAAAGACGCCAGATAAAAAAAGAAACTTTTCCAACAAATAAATGTAATCTGTAATTCCTTACGTAAACTCGGAACTCCGTTTAACAGGTACACCTCTAAAGTTTGGGCACCACTAATCTTTTAGCGCGTTGAAAAATGTCTCCGGTAATTTAGCTGGTTACTCCAGTTTCCTGTCACTTGGAAATGTGCGTAGAAGTTTGACCTACTTAAGGAGGTGGTTCCAGAGATAACTGTTTCAGATTTGCAATTTAATCGTGTGATTCTTAGGTAAGAACATGGTTCTACCAACCTACCTATAGCCTCTAGGAATGTTTGGTTAAGGTTACCTTGTACTTTCACGTTTGGAAGTTAATGTAAACAAAGTACTTACAGCAACAATTTTCTCTTTCGTTTTCGACGTAAAACGGCTTAAATTTCACAATCACATACCAAGTCAGAAAAGCGGACTGTAACGAAATTGGTTTTAATCTTTAATACTAGGCACTAGGTACTTGAGAGTCTAGCTCTAAGAGTAGAGCTCTTTGTGAAGGAGCTCGTCCGGGGAAGTTCTACCACCATAACTACTTCTGCCGCAAAGCAGCGTTAATTTTTTTCCAGTTTGTCGGGTATGGGTGCCGGTGCAATTCAATTACAAACATAAGCTCACGCCTTTTTCCCATGGGGGTAGGTAGAAACCACAGAACGCCGCCTGCTACGATCCTTACATACTACTTTCGCCTCATCTACAATTCAATATAATATTTCAAAAATGTCCTTACAACTCAATCTAAACAAAATATCACTAAAAATGCAATAACTTTAACAAAATAACACAATAAAATAAATTACAAGTTTTTATTGAACAAAAGTATCACAATATAAGTCATCAATTCACTATCAATACATACCTACATGGTAATTAGTCGTTGATGACTTGTCCTAATGACATTAGCTCAGACCAGAGACCATTCCATCACGTCTATTGTCCTTGCCTCCACTTAGGTATGTCTAGAGCACACGTCACGAACATTCACTTTAATTAATTGTTAATTACACCGATGTAATCACTAATCACATTCAAGAGAAAGGCTATTGACACTAGTTTCGGTCTGCGAGTTCACCCGCGTCAAAGATAACATGTTATCCAACGGGAGACTTATATTGTTTGGGATAAAAAGACTATGTGTTATTCCAGACTATAATCTATGTTTGGGCCAAATTTCATCCAGATCCGTTCAGCCGTTCTGGCGTGATTGAGTAACAAACGGCCATCCATCCAAACTTTCGCATTTGTAATGGTAGTAACATGGTGGTTCATTAATCGTGAAATAACAGAGCTTAATAAAACAAAATTCAAACAACGATATCGTTAAAACTTAATTATTTAATGGTATCTTGAATGGACTATAAGTCAGCCATAAATGCACTCTAAAACCAAGAAAAATATATGCTACTACCACGTGTTTTGGCTAATCATTACGTCACTGTCACTGTCACTTAAGTGTCACTGTCATATAACTGTATAACTACAACTACAAGAAAAAGACGGAAACATATCTAAATCAAAGTAATAATCATAAATGGGTGATATTTTCCCCAATAACGTTAATAAATCAACAAACGTTGATTAATTAAAAGGCGACAGTAGCTAATAGCCTCCACAGATGTCGCGATCACATGGACATACATAAAATATACCACATGATTCCCCCATCGAAGTCCCCTGTACCTACATCAGGTCACCCCAACAGGCAATCATTAAAAATACATATCCATGAGTGTACTTCGCGCCAACATCATTCGATTAGTGAATTACTTTTTGAATTTCGAACACCAAAAAGATAAACGGTTTTTTGTTGTTCTTAATTTTATTTAAGACTTTATGAATGGCCTGTATCAGACCGATTAGTAAATTACTCTTTTAAATATCGAACACCAAAAAAGAAAGCGGTTTATTTTTCTTTTGTTTGAGGCTTTGTGATTAGCCGGTATCAGTCAAAAATAGCTTTTAATAATAATTCTTGTTTATGTTCTTTCTCAAAATAAATAAAATTAATGACATTTACCAACGTTTCTTAGGATTCTGTTGCCAAGTTCCAAGTTTATTATAAAAGAAAAGGTTTCAAAAGTAAGAAAAAGGAGCTACAACGAAGATTATAATCAGGCAATATTTTCCAAAGTTTTCTATTCAAATACCAAAGTTCTTTTCACAATCTCTTTCTTTAAGAATAACCCTGAAACGAGAACCAACAAGAAAGTAACCTAACATTATGATCAGCTATTAAAAGTCATTAAAACTCGTATTTAGTTGAACAATTCCGACAATTATAACCGGGCGGCCATTCCCCCTATTTTTAAGAATTCCCCTTCCTTTTAGAGATTTTTAACGACTTAGGAAACTTTTGACCGGAATTTGAAATCTACGAATTGCGCCAATGAATTATAAAAGAGTTTTTAATGCTTTAATATTTACGTGCTTTTTTCGTCTTTTGGGGAAAAAAAGGCATATTTAAATGAGGTTTAAGAAATAATCGTTCGGAAGATTCTAAGAGATAATGAGGTTGCTGGTGGTTGCAGCCATAAACTAAGTCTTATTTGGATTAAAACACGTATTTTTGTTCGTAGGTTTTGATCTTAGTAGTTAGACGTTGTTAATGTATTAAAAAAACACATAACATACCATCACGCCTTTATTCCCCGAAAGGTTAGGCAGAGATGAACCCATGAATGTACACCCACAGTTCCCCGGTATATTTAGAACCCATGTAATAGGGGGTGAGCGTATTGCGCGAATTTCATAGAAAAACCCAATAACACTTTACACGACCTGGGAATCGAACCCAAGACCTCTAGCATAGCAATCGAACTTAAGACCACTAGCCTAACAAAACACATAACTTACTTTTAAAATGTCGATATTTCAACAAACAAATAAATCGAGTCAAACCGCACTCCTGGACTACAAAGGTCCAGGAGCCCACTCAAGCTTCCCCATCAAACGTTAAGACTCGCACTTCCCCAGGCCCAACAAATCATAGCGTATAATAACGTGACGTCACCACTAATAACACGAGAATTAATAACGTACGCTTGTGTGCGTACGAAAGACGGTATATTGTGTATCAGGCGGAAAATAAATTGCTTTTTGGTCACAATATAGCGTCAGGAACTACTTAACATTAATTATTGTATTAAGACCAAATGCTGTAATTAAAAACGGTAAGAATCTAGTCGAAATCTTAAGGCCAATTTTTCTAATTAAAAATGTCAAAATCTAGTCGCAATCTCAACTTAAAAAAATGTATTATATAAACTTAGGTACATCACTGCCATTTTTGACAGATTTTGACAGACATTAGATTGCAATGACAAGAATTCTTTAAAAAAAAGATGTATAAAAATAATGCTAATCAATGAATGCCCTGAAAATCCATAAAATTTTCCATTAACTGTAAAATTAGGTTTTTGTAGTTTTCAAATTGATAAATACCTAGTTAGTATTGAATTGACAAATAAGTGACGTCACAGGACCTTTTAATCATATAAAATTGGCCAATTGCGTTTTGCCAGCTTATAAAAAGTTATCAATTGATTGGTAGTGTGTATGTGTCTATTGCGCCTTTTTTTGGACAAAATGGCGACTGACTTTAGGAAGCATTCGTTTTCAAAAATACGGGACCAGCCCCCTAAGATGTAGTAATGAAAGAAAACGATACAAAAACTACAAGAAAATCGTTTCGTTGTAAATATCAGAAAATTATTTGCTTTCTTCTATGATATTACTTAGAAACAACATTGAATAACGTCGGTTAGTTTCAGTGAGACCCTGTAACCTTCTGAATTCATCGCCGCAGTATTTTCCTTTCTCAGTTGGATATTTTATTTCTTATTTCCAGTTATTTTGCCTTGTAATAACGACGACCGGGTCTTATTTTTCTTTTTTGTTCGACATTTTGGTTACTTGTGGTTCGGAGAACAAACCATTCTGTTTTCTATGTACTGTGTGGCTGTAGCATAATGAAGGTCAGCAGTTTACATTGGGGATAACTCTATAGTAAATATTATAAAAGATGAAGTTTTTTGAAAGGGATAATCTTCGGAACGATTGGGCCGATTCTGAAATTTTTTGGCAAAGGGGGCAAATTTATCCTGAAGTGCCATATGTTATAGTAAAAAAAAACCGTAAGACACACAGACGAAGTCGCGTGCAAAAGTTATGACATACAATGTATAGGGCTATGCCAAAAAAACTAAGATAAAAATTCAAAATTATTTATAGAATAGTTTCATTTTATTTGTTCACTATAATGTGACTAAATTACTTTTATATAGAGGGCGCTATGCCCTTAACCTAGGTCCGAAATTTCATCCCACCTTAAATTAAAAAGTACCCCGTGGCGACTGGCGATACACGTTTGGCCAACAATTTGGCCAATATTGGACGACTGTTGGCGTTGGGTGGCGGGCTACAACGGTAGCTAATTTCATTATTAAGTCGTGTATACACGCGTGCCTACAACAATTCCTTGTGGATTACTCCGTGGCACAGTGTTGCCAGACCAACAAGTTATAAGCGAAAGTTAATTCATACAAGACTGAGATTGCAAAAAAGGTTTTGCTGCCGGTAATTTTATATTGAGTTGGATTGTATGTCAAAAACTCAAGATTTCAGATGTAACACCAATCGGTATTTAACAATTCAGGACAAAGTCACTACAATTATTTCAATCAGACCATTAAAAATCACTTTTAAACGTTATTAACAAGAAAGAAAACAATATAATATTGAATCTAGTTGCCCCTTCCAAAACGTAGTTTCATATGGAGTAGAACGAGCAAAATTATTTGAAAACATTTCCGTAACTGCTCGTAGGCCCCCCGGGAGTATTTCAACGTTCAATATTCCCATACAGCCAAAGATTAAATATTAAAACTATTCCGCTACCATTTTATGCTTCTACCACACCACAGTGCTTACAGCCTGAAGCGATATTCCTTAACTGAACAAACACGGCCCTAATGAGCTTGCCAATGCGAAATAATACAAGCTACAATTCGTTGCGACGGATACACTTTGATGTGGCGTTGCCTTTATTTGCTCGATGTAATTATTAATTACTTATAAAGCTTGATTGTAATAACGTGTTGTAATTAAATATTGATTTGTATAGCGTATTCATGGCTGAATTTTGGTTGTTAATTATATTTCAGCGGATATTTATGAAGCAAATACATTATTAAAGTTAGTTTATCTAACTAAATAATAAATAATATTCTTCCGACCGACTTTGGTCAGGGCGGCCAATCTCAATGAAGACTAGTCAAGTACACAGGAGATACTATAGTGCACAAGTATGTGCGCAAACACAGGTGAACTCCCTCTTCCTTAGTTCTCATAGTCCGTTAGAACGGCAATCCGACACAACAGCTTAACGTGTGAGGTACGAGGGTGTCACACCACCAACTTCCAAATTCCGGGCTGCTACTGAGAAATTCCTAATTGATAAACCCAATAACACTTGCCCGAACTGGCAATCGAACTTAAGACCCCACGCTCAACAGTCGTACTTGCGGCCACGAGACATACGTTGCAGTCGAATATAGGGAGGCATACAACCTATTTTGACAATTATTTTTTGTTCTTTTTCGTGTCCCACTGTCAGAAATTACCCACAACTTATTTTTTAAACGTGTTACGTGAACGCATCCCATTGTTGGAACGCGTCAAACTTTTGACAGGTTGGAGTTTGACATAACCACACACGTCAGAGAGTGAGATGACATTTGGTTAGGATATTACCTCGGAATTAAAACTAAACGCTATTTTATGGAACATTAATTTAATTACAGTTTTTTTTTAGACAACTATTATACAAAAGAGTGAAGATTAATATTATTGTTTGTAATGGATAAACTCAAAAACCACATAGTCGATTTGAAAAATTCTTTGACCTATGGAAAGCTAAATTATCAGCGGGAAACATAAGCCAAAAATTTGTTTAAAAAAATAGAGATCCGTAAAAAAAACTACACAAAGTAACAGGTATTTCATTTGAAACTCTTACTTATTGCAAGGTAAAAGTAGTTCCTTGTATTTTTCGATGAGTACACGATCCCCTATCAATACAAAAGACATGATATCACATATTAATGCCTCTATTACCAGCAGGAAGCATCGTATTGTCTGTTACGGAGCGTCCAATTTCCGCGGCCATTTTATATGAATGACGTAGCATTTTTCACACATTTATACTGTAAAGTGTAGTTGATCGATCTATAGCTTTCGCTCGCGACTTACATTACAGACTTACATTTGCCAGTATTTTATGGGTTCTAATTGAAAAGCCTACTAGATAGATATTCGGCACATATTCAGTACATTATGATCAGTAGGTTTTCCAGAATTAACATATTTCGTCGGTTATAAAGAAAAATCTGCTATTCCATACAAAAGTATATGGCCAAAATGTATACCAGATTTTTTATTTAAGTTAGTTTATAGTATATTTTTATAAGGTAGGTTTTTGTCGAAATAATTTGGTTTAGTTTTCCAAGTACAAACAGAAGTTCCCGTTTCCCGCTACCCTAAGGGCACAGAACCCTAACAATCATCCCTAAATCAATCAAAAATTCACCTTCTCATTGACAAACAAAACACATCTTTTTTAAACTCCCAACAGAATTGTTTGTTTGTGTTTCAAAGTTACGGTAACACATCCAATTACTTAATGGGCGTAGAGCCGTCACAATAAAGATTTAACTAACAGTTTAACTGAACCCTCGCGTCGCTAATAGTTGACTAAACAAAGATTAACGGATTACTTAACTTAGTTAAGTGATGCATAGGTCGCTTATAGTCTGGGAGTCAGGGGTGTTTATCTTTTATGCATCTGTTTGAGCAATAAGCGTAAATAGTAATTGTTTACATTAGTAAACAAACATACAAACAAAAGACTCTTCTAGTTTATTATATTAATAATAACTACCCCGTTGGTCTCGTGGTCGCAAGTGCGACTGCTATGTAAGGGGTCCCGGGTTCGATTCCCAGGTCGAGCAAAAAGTGTTATTGGGATGAAATTCTTAGTAGCAGCTCGGAGTTTGGATTTGTGCCCGGGTAATGGCAATAGGCTCGCCCCCTATTACATGGGACCTAAATATACCGGCGAACTGTGGGTGTACATTGATACACCTCTGCCTAACCCTTCGGGGAATACAGGCGTGATGGATGATGGTATAATAAACTAGAAGAGTCTTTTGTTTGTATGTTTGTTTGGGCGTACTAATATCTGGAAGTGCTAGTCGGATTGTAAAAATTATGTTAATATATTATAGTTGGATTCATGATGACTATTATAAGCTATCATCACGATATCACGACCTCGCGGACGAAGTTGCGGGCAGAAACTAGTTAGGGATATTTTTGGAAATACTTAAACACAAATAACGGTATATACCCAAACCACGCCAAAATATTGTTTTAAAAACTACTAAATCGACTTAAGTCCTATAAGAGCGATTAACGATTACAAACGATCGCAATCTAACTGCCTCAATATGTTAAAAATGCTTCTTATTTAATAAAAAAAAACCACATTGTGACTAGTTTTTATACGTTTTTAATTAGTAGAAATGGTCTTCTGGTACTTTACATACCAGAAAATGCAAACCTTTTTACGCGAGCTCACCCAATCTCAAATTATACAACAAGAAATTCTTTTAGCAGCCCGTAGCTCATTAAAACAACCAAATTCCAAACAAAATAACAACATTGACATCAAACGTCAAAGTTCGACTCGAAATACGACATCCAAATAACAAATAATTATCATCTCATTATAATCTAAATTGAAACATTCGAAAACTTGTCAAAATTCCGTCAACAATGGTGCAATGCAATTTAAAAGGCGTCAAAATTCCAAAATTTAATTTATGTCGATGACGTAATTTTGGGTGTTGCTGGCTCCCTTGCCTATGGAGTTACTTTAACTTATTGAATAGGATCCCTTACATAAATAAGCAGCTTAGTACAACGGGTAGGCTTAGTTAACGAATAGGTACCTACCTGATGTTTTATTCAAGTATTCCTATAGGGTCTGTGGCAGAAAGGTATTGATTTGAATGATTTTAGGAAATTTAATTGTTTCTCTTTTAGTATCAGGTAAAGATTTGGATAAGATAAATGCAACCTAATTATATTAAATATCCATTGATTTAGTGATTGAATTACATTTTTCTAATTTGATAATCGGTTCATCCAAATAACAAATTAGGAAAATATTTACCTATTAACGTAACTATGAGGAAAGAAAGGTGTTTCCATTACCTATATAGTCGGAGCCAAAAAATAAAATAAAAGTGATAGACTGACTATCCATAATATATTATTATAAATGCGAAAGTAACTCTTTCTGTCTGTGTGTTACGCTTTCACAGCTAAACCATTGAACCGATTTTGATGAAATTTACCACGGGGTAAGTTTTAACCTGAACAAACGACATAGACTACTTTCGTCTCTGCGACCGCGATTACCGAGATAACCGACATTAAAGCGGACGAAGTCGTGAGCAAAAGCTAGTATTTAATAAACTATAGAATCTTTTGTTTACCTGGTACTTCTTTATATCACGGACGATACAACACGACCTTTTAAAACTATTACAAAATTATTTCTTCATCTTCACAATGTAGAAATGATTTCGTCATAAAACAAATAGTTTCAAAAGGTCATATTGCAGTAACCTTCAACACCTATAGGAACCTATCATTTAAATCGGTGTGTAGACAAATGTGATGGCATTCTCTTGTCAAATTGACATTTAAAACCATTAAACAACAATTCCAATAGACTATTAAAAAATAAAAACACTTTAACTGCCGCGTTGGTCTCGTGGTCGCAAGTGTGACAGCTGTGCAAGGGGTCCCGGGTTCGATTCCCAGGTCGAGCAAAAAGTGTTATTGGGTTTTTCTATGAAATCTCAGGAGCAGCTCGGAGTTTGGATTTGTGCCCGGTTAATGGCAATAGGCTCGCCCCCTATTACATGGGACCTAAATATACCGGCGAACTGTGGGTGTACATTGGTACACCTCTGCCTAACCCTTCGGGGAATACAGGCGTGATGGTATATTTTATTAAAAACACTTTAATTTTAGCTCTTAAAACACGATTAATTTTCAATTAACAGTAAAATTAGTTTTATAATCTTTTGCTTTGAAATTAAAAAACAGTTAATCAATTGAGTTAATCAATGAGATTTGACAAATTGTTACGTCACTGTTTCGAAGAAAATCATGTGGAATCGCGTTTTGACAGCTCATAATAAGTACCTACGTCAATTGAGTGGTGAAGTCTAGCCTAGGTCTAGTTCCCAATGTGCATTGACCTGACATACGTCAAATACTACAAAACGTCACACTGACAGGTGACAGCCACCGCTTCTTCCAAACGGCGCATAAACACACAATATAAATCTAAACGTACAACAAACACTGCGCGTCCTAAAAAGCACTCCTGGCGTGCCAAAGGCGATCGCTCCAGTTCACCCCATCATTTTAATAGCTGAAGGGACCGGAGATTATCTTGCTTAGGACTCGTCGTTATCCGAAACTAGCATTAGGTATATTGCCTGAAGGAAATGGTATAAATAATACGGTATTTACACCCCTGTTTTGTTAATAAGGGGGTGTAATATTGAGCTGGTTTTCATGATAAGGATGTGCGATATGTGTGAAAGATGTTCATAGTGTTAGCTTCTACATAAATCTGGTCCAATTGCGTGGAATAATGTGAAGCCTAAAGCCGGACCAGGGGACAACTATGTGGGTGCAAAGGGACGTCATAAATAACATTTTTATCATGGACTGAGTACATAATTCTGGAAACCCAGGTATAGTATTTATAGTTGGTTATTAAAAAAAAAAAGATTGTTTATTTTCTGATTGAATGCGTTAATCTCCAGAACGACTAATCCAATTCTGTTTTTTTTTACGCATATCCGAAGCTACGTTATCCTTGAGCGATAAAGGCTATATTTTACTTAAAAAAAATAGGGGCGCGTAAGAAAATTCATGCGGGCGAAGACGCAGGCAAAAACTAGTAATAAATTACGCAAATCGTATCGGTCGTTCTCAAGTTATAATCACACTAATGGACTGACAAACAAAGGCACGGTCGTATTTAATACAAATCTCAGTATGATTTTACAGTAATTGCTTTTATTACTAGAGAGAGACCCGTCTTACAATATTATTAATTTAAATTATAGACACAACAAAGCAATAAACACGAAGAATATTCAATTTATGTAAAGTGTGCGCTCCTAAAGTTAATAGCAATGTTTTCCAGACAACCTTCTGTAGTCCTAATTTAACATTACATATTTTTATTAGTATAGTCCTTGCAAATCAAAAGGACGCGTCGTGTGACTTATGACAATGACATAAGGTATAAATTGTATTGCAATTGGGTAGATGACACCACCAATCAATTGACATACTTTTTATGAGCTGTCAAAACGCGATTCCCTTATTAATTTTGTATGACAATACTAAACTATGACGTCACTTTTTTGACATCCCAATTCACTAACTATTAATTGATTTCAAAGTAACTTAAAAACTAATTTTAAAGTTATTTAAAAATTAATCGGGTTTTCAGGTGTAAAATAAAGTGTTTTTTTAGAGAAGTCGTGTCTTGGAATTATTGTTTGGTGTCATGTACCCAAAAATTATCGTGTACTCGTCAAATCTTACTAAACTAATGTTAATATTGCCAAATTGCTCCTACACCATGGAAATACCTACTATGTAAAATAAAATAAAAAATAGATTTGGACGGGGAATAAACTGTTTCTTTTGCCTGTTATTGTATCAATGAACGTTATCATTCCAATCTTAAATCTGATTAATTTAAAACCTTATTTTTTTGTACCTGCCCTAAATAGTAATGAACAATAAATTATAGATTATTGTGTGTATGTATTAAATTTGCACATATTTTGACGTAATTCATTGAATAATTAAGAGATTGTCGCTTTCCTTGTTTTAGCTACAATAACTAAGTCTATTTACCTTTATTTATTCAGGGCATTCTATTTACTAGGCCATATGATACTATTATGAAAAAAATGTGTTTGATACCCAAAGTTAAGTAATTTAAAATTTATTGGCGTCTGTTTTCGAGAATATTATTCACCGAAATGAAAGTTACTTTATGGATTGCTTCGATTTTATCGTTGTAAATTTATTTTCCTCGTCGCCCTTTCAAACAATTACGAGTAACCATAAAAGTCGAAACAAAATCGCAATAAATTAACTACCTACCTACTTACCCAAATAGGTTTTACACGTAGTACTTTCATTAATACCTAAGTACACTGGTTTATGTACTCCATTCAATATAGCATATGAAAAACAACGTTTCAACGTTATCGTTATTTTAACGTTACACATAAAAGTTACTTCAAACAGCAGTTATTTCAAACATGTAACACAATAACTGACGTTATTTTTTAAATCTATACTCATATCCATCATTTTTAAATGCAAAAGTAACTTTGTCTGTCTGTCTGTTACACTTTCAGACTAAATTACTGAACCGATTTTGATGTACAAGATAAGTTTGAACCCGAAGAAGGGACGTAGAAAACTTTTAATCCCACAACGTTTTCTTTGTCCGCGATTAACGACATTTACGCGGACGAAATCGCGGGTAAAAGCTAGTACTTTAATAAATGGAGCATACTTACCTAGTTGCTTTAACAATTCTACATTCTGAGAATGTTCCAAATTCAGTTCAAGAAATTCTTCCGAAAAATGCTCGAATTTGCAAAACTCTCGAAAGAAGTTCTCCAAAGAGAACTTCCTTACATAAAATTTTATCTAAACGTCTCCATTAAATCGAAAGGCATAATTTTAAATGCCATTTAAAAACACACTCTGCCGACTTCCTTATTCATACGATGAGCTCCCTAGTAAAAGACCTACGTGACTAAACTGCAAACTCCTTGTTAACCGCTAACCGAACGAATCGAAAATACCTCTCCCCCATTTACTAAACGCTTCCAACTCCGACTTCTAAATTCAGCCGTATATATTTTTGAATTCAAACGCTTTTTGAACTTGGAATTCCATTCGAATATTTTCTGGCGCGAACTGAATTTGACATTTCTTTTTTTTTTAATGACGCTAACACGTGCCCTTTTCGTCCAGGAAGTTGTGTTAGTTTTTATTCGGATATAAAGTTTTAAAACTAGGAAATTCTTTTGTTGCGGTTATTTTTATGGGCGAAACACAGGACGCATAACTAAGGATTTAATTGCAAGTTTATTGTTGTTTTAAGTGGGTAATAGGAACATTCCTCACATTAATTCAGTTTTTAAGATAAAAAAACTATCATGTAAAGCTTTTTGGGATTAACATACTTAACCATAAATTGCCCTATTCTTCTCACAATCATAACAGACATCTAAAATATTCACGAACATAGGTATTTCAGACAAAACGGAATGACATGGCAGTACCAGATATAAAATGGAGGTACCGTTCAATTTCCACAAACACAAAGAAAAGGGCGAATCAAAATAATTCAAAGGCGATCTGTCGGATGCAGCTCAGCGATGTCGTTTGTGGTCGGACTGACTCCTTTACCAGGATATAACATGAAATAGAGGAGGCCTATTGAGAAAAAATAAATTGATAATCTACGAAAAAATACCGGCTAAGAGCGAGTCGGACTCGCTCGGGAAGTTTTTCGTACCACTGTGCAATATTTAACACTACAAACAAAAAAATACTTTTCCTGTATGGAAATAAGGGCGTGTGTTTCTTATTTTTGTAAATAGAGCGGCCTTATTAATAACCACTCTGCAAAAACTTCAAGTGTCTACTTATTAGGGTTTCAGTGAAACAGCCCAGTGACAGACAGACAGTCTTAGTAATAGGGACCTATTGGACACCCTTAACGAATGTTGTAAACATTATTTTAACTTCTTAATTATTTTGGAAAGCGCAATACATACTATCCAAGGCTTCGCCCACGATACCGTTCAAAAAAAAGAATCCCCATTTTATTTCTCTTCACCAAAAAAATTTCTACAAAATACCAAAACTCATATTGAACAAAGTAAACATACTAACAAAAGAAACTATTCAACCCAAGAATTCTATACTACAAGAAAAAAAATACATACTGTCTCATCTAGCCTTTCTTTCACTAGGTACTGAATACTACTGAATCTTGGTAGCAGGCATCCATGAAATTCGCAGCACCGTCCGCCGGATAGGTATTTGCTGTCAAAATTAAATTCCAACATGGCGGTCGAATACCATAGACTTCACCTAAAAACTTCCTTTGATTAAGAGTGTTAATGCAATGTTTTTATAAGATTGGTGGGAATTAAATAACTACTAGTATTGTAAAGCTGAGGAGTTTGTTTGTTTGAACGCACAAATCTTGGAAACTTTTTTTTTAAGGGTGCGAAATCATCAATTGGTTTCTTCCGCTCTGGGCGAAGACTCTTACTGACTAAACCCCATTCGTGTTTCTTCTAATGTTTTTGACGGGCCTGTTGGTCTAGTGGTTAGCGGCCCTGACTGCTAAGCCGGAGGTCGTGGGTTCGATTCCCACCCAGGACAAACTTTGTGTGATGAGCATGATTGTTTGTTCTGTGTCTGGGTGTGATTTATCTATAATATGTATGTATTTATAAATTATATAACACAAGCTCTGCTTAGCTTGGGATCAGGTAGCCGTGTGGGAGTTGTCCTAAGATATTTATTTATTTATTTAATGTAAGGGCCTCGGTGACATCTCAGGAACTGCTGGTCCAATCCTGAAAATTCTTTCGCTAATAGGAGGATAGCTGAGTGTTATATTTAAATATTAAAAAAATAAGGATTGTTAAAAAAATGCACACGGTTGAAGTCGCAATGTAATTATAAATTCATATTTTGTTTGTTATTTTGGAATGATCTCAAAAAACCAGTTGATTGTAGTTAGGTATTTTAACTCAACAACAATTTTCACTGAATCTATGTTTTTAAAAATCCGTCTTCTTACTCGGTAAGTAACAAAAATCTGATGAAATGCCAAATTGAAAGCTGAACATGGTGCGAATATTTATTTTCTTATAACGTTTCTATTTTGACAGTAAATAAATTGAATTTCGTGGATATAGGTCTACACGTGTAGAAAATCTAGGAAAAATATAAGCAAGTCTTAATAAAACATTTCCAAGAAAACCGTTTTATTCCGTCACATAAACTAATATAATAAAACTAAAGAGATTTTTGTGTAAACGCGCAAAACTCTGGAACTCCCAGTCAGATTGGATAAAAATATTTTTGTATATGATGGCCAGATTCATGAGAAATACTATAGGCTATATAACATCACACTACAACACACGGGAGCGAAGTAGTGAACAAAGAGGTAACTCAATGCGAGTGAAGCCGAGCGGTATAGCTAGAGCTTAAATTAAACTAGCAAAAAGTTCCGGTGTAAATTTCCAATATATCCAGACGATTTTTAAAAAAATCGTTCAAAAGAGCCTTGTACGGAAAATTAAGAACAAAAAAAATAACCTAATGCATCCCGTTTTCACCCGTTTTCGAGTTTTGCGCTCAACAACACATTTAACCATACATTTTTATTTATACAAATACTTACTGAACTTTATAATTTTCTTGATAAAACTTGAAATAAGCAACTTAAAACGAGACAACTCCGAGAAACTCGAACTCAGAATGAAGTTCCTCTTTGGTCAAACATGTAATCAACTTTGGCTTGAAAAGTTTAAGCCTTAAATCCAGATTAAATTAAAAGTTTTGAACGAATACATTAATATTTAAAAGGTTTTTGGAACTTGAACGTGTACCCCGTGTAGGTGTTGTTCTTGATAGAATCTATAGCCATGCTTATTTATAGCTAACTTTTGCACCCGACTTCGTATACGAGAACTTTCTTAAGTATCCCTATATTTTTTTACCAAGTTATACCCTGTAACAATTGTTGTTTTGGGATCAACCTGTAAGATAGTGTGTGTAAGTTAAATAAATAAATAATAACAATCAGGGATAACGTAGCTTACCATTAGCTAAAGAATTTTCAGAATTTGTCTAGTAGTTTCGGAGTATAGCGCATACAAACAAAAATCTGTCTCTCTATCGAGCTATGTACCCCGTGGTTTTTGGTAACAGTTCCGCTCCCGTTGATCGTCGCGTGATGTTCTACATGTATAAACCTTCCTCTTGAATCACTCTATCTATCGATGAAACCGCATTTAAATCCGTCGCGCAGTTTTAGAGATCTAAGCGTACAGAGGGTCAGATTCCGTACAGCAACATTGTTTTATACATACTACTATGTAGAGAAATCGAAAAAAGTAAAAACGAAATACTTTCCACCGTCTCTCATCAATCACAATAATTCATCATCATTTTAATGAATCATGATAACAAATTACATGATCGTTAATTACTTAATATGCGGGTGACCACCCAAGCGAGCGACTGTATCGCTAACGCTGCAACTGGTCAAATCAATTTAAAAACTCAGAACTAATTACTTTACTTGAGAGAAAAGAACCGGCTAAGTGCGATGCGGACTAACACACGAAGGGTTCCCGTAACAACGCACAATATTTAACAATACATACAAAACTAATACGGTACTTGTATGGGGATCCCCTTTTATTTTTAACTTTATTTTATTTTTATTATTATGTTGTTATAGCGGCAATAAACCGGTAATTTAAATATATAGGTGAACTTTTGAGACGGGTCACTAACGGCCTTAACCGGGCCTTAACCTTAACCGTTAAAGTTACAGGAAAACGTTCCTAGAAGACCATCCATAACTTTTTGAGATATTCTCAACTGCATTCACAGATAAGAAAAAAAAAACATGCTAAAATACGAAAAAAAAAATTATCAAAAATAGATCCTATTTCATGTAGAGGTCAAAAGACTATTCGACCAATTATGATACGAGTACTAGAAATTACAGAAATCGCCAAATACTTTTCCCATATATTTCGGAATGCTGAATCTTAGTAATATGGTCCCGTTGAAACCCTGCGCGTACGGAACCCTAAAACCGAGAAGATAAGAGAATTAAGTAATTACCTTAACTCACTTATCGCGTTTCTTTTCCCCTTTTTTGTTCGGCGGAGCGATTTTGGGTGCTTTCTTTTCCCTTGTGTTCGATTTGCGGCCATCAGCATTGTGTATAGGGGTTCTTAAGAATCATTATATATATTAAAGGGTTGTTTGTTGTGGCTTTGGACGTTAGAATACGGAGATAGGATGATGAACGAGATACGTATAGATAGTTAACTTTTATCCGCGACTTTGCGCGCATGGAAGTCAAGTACCTATACCATAAAATATATCCTATGACCGTCGGCGATATTTTTACCAGTAAAAGATTTTTTGTAATCGGACCAACAGTCTTAAAGATTACCTCTTACAAACAAACATTTTTACCTCTTTAATATTAGTATGTTTTAAACGAGAAAAATGAATGCGATAAATCCTTCCTACTACTATTATAAAGGCGAAAGTTTGTATGTATGGATGTATGGATGGATGTTTGTTACTCTTTCACGCTTAAACGGCTGAATGGATCTGGATGAAATTTGGCACAAAGATAGATTATAGTCTGGAATAACACATAGGCTACTTTTTATCCCGGGAAAATGTACGGTACCCGTAGGATAACACATCAACTGTGACGCGGACGAAGTCGCGGGCAGAAGCTAGTAGCAGAATATTTCCAAATTTCCGAGCCATTTCCGAGCGATTTGCTTTACCGAGCCTATTTCTTTCACATCATCAGCCTGCAACAATTCACTGCTGGACATAGGCCTCTTCAATCGCAAGTGACTAAGAGCCTGTCCAGATGAGGCGTTTTACGCGCGAGTCCACTCGCGCGTAGGCCCTCGTTACCTGAGGTAACGCGCGAGAGCATCTGGACGGGATGTATGTAGCTCTAGTATCTCGAGTACGCGCGAGTGCTTACGCGCGAGTGGACTCGCGCGTAAAACGCCTTATCTGGACAGTCTCTTAGCTCTCATCCAGTTACTACCAGCTGCGCTGCTAAGATCATCGCTCCACCGACCCTGAGGACGACCCACCTAACGCTTATCGATTCGCGGTCTCCACTCCTATTTCTTAATCTTTACATAATAACTAACATCCTATCTTTCTCCCACAGACGCTACGGGGTGGTGGACAAGCGGTTCTGCGTGGAAGGAGGCTCGCGCTGCGGCAAGGGCGAAGGCCTATTCATCTTCGCAGCAGAAGGCGGCCGGGAGCTGACGGAACTGCTGAACGTGTACAGCCATGAGGCGCAGTCCAGGCTTAGCATAGCCTCTAGAAGTGGATCAGGTAAATTGGATACAAATTATACGTATATAATATGTACGATTGCAATCTAATTTCAGTGCCAACCGCTCAAAAAGCCTCGAATTTACTTTTTTTAAATATTTTTGTCGTTGAGATGAGATTACGACTACCTAGATTTTGAACGTTTTTAATTAGTAGAATTAGGGCGAGCGCGCACTACGATAAAAAATCGTTGCGAAAAAATATCGCAAATCTGTGAACCATAGAAATACACTACAATCCGCGCATTGCGAAAATAAATCGTTTGCGATTTAAAATTGCAAATGCGAAATTGTATGTGTATTTTTACCCGACTACGGCGAAGCAAAAAGGAGGGTTATGAGGTTGACCGGTATGTATGTATATATGTATGTATGTATGGATGTTCTTCTGTTCCCTGATAACTTCTAAACCATCTAACGTACTGACGTGTTGCTGTACTGAAGAAAAGGGCCAACGATATGTAAAAGGTTATCAAAACTTTGAATAGTCATCCGAAAATAACCAAAAAACTTTTTTTCATACACTCGCAGATCGTTATACCGTACGTAAAAAAACCCTTCAAAGGTCTTAACGCTGTTAAAGGATGGACCCGGTAACGTTTAGTTTTTATCCTCTTCTTCTTCAAATTTCTTTTACGTAAAATTAAGTAGTATACAATGGTTATTTTCTTTTGTAAGTCCATGTTGCTCTGTATAGTTGCGCTCCCGTCTTTCGTGGTGGCACAGTACTATTGACTGTCTCCTCAGTCCGCTATTTCGCAGGCGACAATAAATCGTAGTGCGTGTATGAAATATTGCAGTTTGCGATTTTATTTCGCATTAAAAAAATCGGAACGATTTTTTATCGCGGTGCGCGCTTAGCCTTAGCCTCCTGGTTAAAGGTATAGGCTAGTTTTCAATCTATGACTTCCTCTGCGTACAGAATGACCTACAAAAGTGATTAAGAAATAAAAACGAACTAACTAGATGTAACCTAGGTCTTCTGCCACCTAGTAACCTAAAACTGCAAATAAATCGCCCATCCTTAAGAGCATACAATCAATATGAACTCGCTACCTAGGCACTCGACCGTGTTGACCGTATGACGTGCAAAGTCACCTACATACGTCATTGACATATTTAGTGAAGGAGTGGCGTTGTCTGTGATCTCGTTGAAGACCCCTCAATGCTATCAAAGCACGCCCGCAATGATATCAAAGTTATCTAATCGTAAAAAGATAAAAATGCAGACAGTTCCCATAAAAAAACGTTGCAAAATATTTGCACGATTTTTGTCGAATTTGATTTGGCTTTACCTTTGGAGGTTTAGTCATTAATATCTGATTGGCCTTTGAAGAGGTAGTTGTGGGTAAGGTAGATATTTTGGTCTTGATTTTCTCCTGTAAACTCTCTGTCTGGGGAGAAGGGAAGATTATAACAGGTGGATGGACATCGTAACGAAATCATTTACCATTGATTCAGTACATGATTTTAGACCCCCAAGAAATTATTTGAAAAAGAAAAACAGCGTTTCCATGTTTATATGGAACAGCTGATTTTATGATTAACCAACATAACGTTTTATGAATCTATTATTTATTTATTCATTATTGTGTTAATGTCTAAATCACTTTACTAAATCAATATCTCGTTACGATGTCCTTTCCACCCCGTATTGATCACTTAAGACAAAAACTATTATGGTCTTTTCACCAACATACGTCGAGAAGAGTGCCATATTTTGCAGCCCATATTCCTCATGCACCTAGAAGAACTTTAGAATATATCAGACCATCCATCCATTCATCTATTCTTTCTTATTCCCCCCTAATCTTCTTATCCTCTTTCCAGTACTAGAAAAGCGTTTCTCCGACGCCAGTTCCTGCATGGACGAGTGTTTCCACACGTCGCTAAGGTCTGTATCTCCGTCGTGGGCAGCACCTGCCAGCCAGACCATGCACTGCCTGTCAGACCTGGACTCCAGCATGGACAGCAATGAGGAGAAGTTCAGAAGACCTACCTCGTTGCCGCGGTGTTCCAGCTGCATTGGGAAGATCAGTCACTTGACTAGGTAAGAAGGGGTTGCAATGTGGTAAAAAATAATTAAGTCTCAGTCTGACCTTGGTCAGCTAATTTGGACGCGGTTTCTACAGAAATAAAAAGTAACAATCTACTTCAGTTATTGTACATTTTCTGCTGCTGTCGACACTTCTGACCATCGTTTTACAAATTTCCAGATCATCAACAATGAACACGCCTGGCTCTATAATGTCCCCCGTCTGGACAATGGATAATATACTGGAAAAGCGCTCAGATTCCGACCGAGCGTCCATCTACTCTCGCTCGAGCGGCAGCGCGTCAGAGTACAGTGTACCACGCAGTGCGTGCCTCTTAGATAAGAGTTTTGAGTCCTCCAAGAGGGCAAGCCCGGTGGCTTGTTGTACGCCGACGGTACCGGCGAAGACTGGAGGCAGTTGCCAGTGTTGGCAGCAGGTCAAACCTTGCTGCTGTCGGAAAAAGTCTTTCAGTGGTCCCTACGAGAACTACGATGTCCCAAAAACACCGATGCCTCTAATACAGGTCAGTTTTATTAACTTGAAATGGATTTAATTACTAACATTTTTAAACGACATCTTTTCAAAGTTAATTTGATAGCTTCTAAAGAATTCTTAATTGAAAATCAAGACTAACTTCACAGTAATTGAATTATACGCTCCCTTGAATAATATTTCAAAGGAGAGAACATTATCGATATTTTATTAAAAGCTACTTGTTTGAGAACTTTCTTTACAAATTATTTATTTATTACAGGAACACCCGGTAGACTCTCACAGCGACCCGTCAAGCATATACGACACACCAAAGAAACTGAAATGTCTGATCAACGGGCAGCCGTGCACCTGCACACATGAAGCCAAAAACATAGAGAACAAACAGACGGACAATAATAACACAAGTGATACTAGCATTAACAATAACGAAGCTGAGGCACATTCCAACTACGTGAACGTTACCCCGGTCACCAGCAAGCCACCAGTGCCAGAAATAGATTTTGCAAACTACGCTAACATAGACCTGTGTACTTTGGAGAAGTTCGAGAATTCCCTACAGATCCTCAGAAGCGCAGGGTTCAGTCAGGAGGAACTGGATGCTTTGGAAGATATTCCCGAGCATGACGACGATATATCAACAGCTACAACGAATACTGTGCATCCGTCTACAGAATGCTGTAATGAACATTTAAATTACATGCATATGGAGCCTTTAGAGATCAGCATTTCGAGCAGTAATAAAAACTTCTCTGATAATGTGAGTCGGATAAGTCATGTGTCCGATCCTACACAACATTCTGAGTCTGACAACACGATCAGCACTCGGCGCTCGAGTTCCGCAGACTTCACGAAGAGACATGACGATGATTATTTAAACAGTCAAATATGCTTCACACCAACGGTTCTAAGAAAAGCTATCAAAAGCGATAGAATTAACGAAGGCATGCAGATAAGCTTAGAAATTATAGAACCGAAGGACAAATTTAAAGTGCCGGAGGTGAAAAGTGAAAGTTTACTAGTGACTAAATTCAGAGATGCTGTTAAAATACGGCGGTCGTCTAGCGTCCCGAGCAAATCTGACAAAAACAGAGATTCTTCCAGTTCCAACGATTCTGGAGTATCTACTGGCTCTCTGAAACACCATAAGGGAGACTTCAATGAATTTGAGATGCCGATCACAAGTTCTAAGTCGATAAAGAAGCATATCAAGAATAATAAGCAGATGAGAAAGGCTCTGACTCCTGTGCATGCGTTTGTGAAGTCTAACTCCTCGGATCCTCTGAAGAATCTGACGTTTCAGTTTGAGGAGGTGGCGACGCTGACGAAGTCCAACTCTTGCGATGTGGACACGTTGACGAGAAGGAAGAAGAGACCTGGTAAGTTGGATTTTAGATGTTCTTTTATCCAAGGTGCATTTTTGCATCCTCGTCAATTCCATAAAGGACATAATCAAAAGAAGACAAAAGGAGGATGACACAAAAGACATAATCGAATTTGCAAACATTCCACCTACTTGGAGCATTTTTATGACATGGCATTGAATACTTAATTTCTAAGTTACCCTTATATCCACGTGAGTGAAGCTGCGGGCATCAGCTAGTAATCGAATATAATTGATACACCTGATCAATATTAAATAAAATCTTGTATTTTTAGTTGTTGATGTTTGACAGTATTCAGAATACACCTCTTTTAAAGAACTGAATCGCCTCGTTCCGTATGCGGTAGGCAGTGTGTAACTAATTACTGTATGCGTGCGGGTTCTTCGCCCAGCCTGGCCAAACCCAACAGCCAGATTGCTAGTTGCAATTTAAAGATCACCTTCTAATCATTATTGATTCGTGTTGAGGGTCACTGCCATAGTTACCTCCTTGAATTTGAGCTGAACTGAACCTTGTCTTTAAAAGAAAAATAATGCTAAAACTCAAGTCTTGTCCAATTCTTAGTTTTTGTTTGTTCGTAATTGGCCGTCTAGTACTTTCAGATCTGAAGGTCAGACGTAAGTATATGTTTTTGTGGCACGCAATTCTAACTTCTAATTGGCTCTTTGTTAGGCAAAAAATTCTTTATATATACTTTTTTGTTGTGATGGATTTGTTCATTTGCGCTCTATTTCTGAGAACGAAAAAAATCAATGCGCGGAAAATGCTATGTATAGTTGACTGTATTATCAACAGCCAATTTTAATGCCAATTCTACTAAGTAAAAACGTTCAAAATCCAGTCGCAATTTGATCTCAGCGGCAGTCAATGACAAAAACGTAGGTAAAGTGAAAAGATTTTTGACAAACTGAGAGAGTAGATTGCGATTGTTCCTAAAAGTTAATAAAATCTCTTCCCTTCTGCTTGACCACTTGACTCGTCGATAATCTTCATCCCAGAAACCAAGAGTTAGATTCTTCCCACATTCCATATCTTTCTATTTCTCCCAACAAAATGTAACCATCTATTTCCTTTCCAGTAGAAACTGACATCACAGCTCGCCACAGCCAGATGACGACCAAATCGACGTCCAGCGGAGCGTCCGACACGTCCGACTACATGGAGTCACTCTCCGTATCGTCCTTCAGCTCGTGCGATGTGTCGGCCGACAGGCACGTCACCAGGCCGCGGTCGGGCAAGGAGTACGCCAGCATCGATAGAACGGCACTAGTCTAGTTGGAACCAACGTTTGTGGTTCATGTTGGTGTGTTGGAGCCAATGTTTGGAATTTGGTGGTGAAGCATTTACCTATGTAATTATTGTGTACTAAACTTCTTGTGTGTCTTGGCTATGTGTAATTTCATTATTTTGTGACTAACCAATCGCAAGCACCAATACAATATGTAACAAAACATACAAAAGACACACGTATCTTATTCAACTTATATTTCTTGTTATACAACAATACACTCTGAAACATTTAAGTGTCTACAAAATATATAGCCTTGTGACGGACAGACACCGAAGTTAGTAACAATATAGGGTAGGGTAGGGTAGGGGTGTATAGGGTTCCCTTTCTGTACGAAACCTTCAAATTGGTGTAAACATCAATATAAGCAAAGCTAGCATAAAAATACCTTTCACAATATTTTTCCTAAAAAGAAATATCACCACCAAAAAGCGATCATAAAAACATCACCCGCTAATGACGTTGGCTCATGTCACCGAAGATTTATGAGACAAACATTTGCCAAACATTTATCCAAATTATTAGTTTGAACAACGGTACCTACCGTCTGTGACGCAGGATTGATAAAACCAAGGCCGTGTTTGTTATAATACCCTATTTTTACTTCAGGGGTGATAAAACCAATCATTTATATCAAAAACTAATTTTATGCGAAAT
Source organism: Caradrina clavipalpis (assembly GCA_932526535.1). Taxonomy (NCBI): domain Eukaryota; kingdom Metazoa; phylum Arthropoda; class Insecta; order Lepidoptera; family Noctuidae; genus Caradrina; species Caradrina clavipalpis. The sequence continues at coordinate 13,508,397 of OW052104.1, read as the reverse complement.
AGTAAATATATTTTCGTTACTCCGGTTTATTGCCAGGGTGAAATAAATAAAACAAAATACTACCAAAAGGTAGCCTAAACACACTATTGAGTAATCTTCATTTAAGTAAGATCAAAAGACATCACTTCATTTAAAAGTAAAGTCATTTTTGACGACAAAGTCATTTCAAATGAAAGTCATCGAAAATGAAACTTGTAAATATAATGTACATACAATAAGTACATACAGTTCATACATTTGTTCCTATGTACATAGTTATAAGATATATAAAAACAGTTATGGAAGAATTTAGTTCTTTAGTAGCGTGCCAAAAATTATGTAGCTGGCTATAAACTGGTTTTGGGTATTGTAAAATGTAAAACTGTACTTCATTTAAGTCTAAAATAAATGAAGAATACTATTTCAAATAAAAAGAACTTCGATTTAAAATTAGTTAGAATTTTGTGTTTCATTTAAAACGTAGCCGTGTATATTTTAAATGTAAGTTTTAAATATAGTTTGTAGACTTCATTTAATGTGTTAGGTACTTAAATTATTTGTGCCTTTACTTAAACATGTGTTGCTAAAATAATTGTCTTTCATTTATTTGTTACCTTCATTTAATTTTACTTTAAATGTAACTTGGAATAAAAGTACTAAGTAGTTTTATGATGCAGTATAAAAATGTGAATATTCATATAAGTAGGAGTTGGGTAAAGTCGCCTATACGCAATTTATAAGCAATAGACATGTAACGAATAAAATAGATCATTTAAAATTAATTACGAAAAGTCTACATTAGCGTCACTTTACATATAACTACAAAGTGTTATAAATGACGACGTGTCATATTTTTATTATAAAACTTGACATATTTTTGACATCTTGTTACTATTAAAGTCTTGTTTAAATATATTATTCTTAATAGTATGACTTTGATTAAAAAAGGGACATTGAAGCATTACGTAAGCAGATGGTTTAGTAATACTCCCCCCCCCCCCCTTACCAACATTAAACAAATTTCATCCCCCCACTTTTTTTGGCTTGCGTTTTTGCCATTTACACCCTTCGTCCCCCATATCATCAAAAATAAGCTCACGTAATATTTAAATGACCCCAAATAACAATTTCAAATTGTGACAGATTTTGTGTAATTAATTTTAAATAAGTTTTCAACTTTAAAAGATGTTTAAATAAATCATTATTAAGTACTTACTAGTAGGGGTTTTTGTAAAAAAGAATGCAATTATACAAACATAATATTCCTGCCAAAACTGAATTTTTAATTCTAATTAAATCTTTATGTAGCTTCAGAGACAAAATGCTAAACTTTATAAAATATTATTTATATTCGTACCGAGACAGGTAAATTACGTAAGCTACTTACTTTAAGTTTAGAGGGTGAAATTATCCATGAAACTATTTTCTTTGTGAAAAATGTCGCTACCTATCACTTATTCAACAAAAATCAAAGACCAAACAAAAATGGCTATTAAGACCTACACTTAAAAGTGATAATTCCTTATTCTTCATAATTCTATTTACAATTGCTTATTTCACCTCTCTTTACAATGCAGGACAAAATTAAGTACTTACATGTTTTATATTTTTTGCAAGTTTTATTCTAGAACAGCTTGTGAGTCTAAATTTAATATAAGTTTATGTGGAGTTTATTATTAATGTTTTGTCTCTGAATATGGATTAGCCGGTACGTTACTTTCGTCTAGTCAACGGTTCGTGGTGACCACAATAACTCGTCAAATTAACAAAAAAAAAAAAGAAATGTGACAGTTGACGTAAGCCAAGTTTCTATAACAAGAAGAAAAGAAAAGAGAAATCAATTGATAATAAAAGATGAAACAAATAAATCATATTAATATAATAAAACCAATCGAAACACGCAAACAAAGGGTTCCGTCCGTAGAATATGTATTTAATACTACATACAGAAAACGATTATTTTGTGGGAACCCCTTTAATTTTGAACCTTATTGAATTTTATTACCTACGGTTCAAAAGAAACTGCCATTCGACAGACGGACAGACAAAAATCGAAGTCTTAGGTAATAGGGTCCCATTTGGCACCCTTTGGTTACCTATCTACGTCATCAAATAATATTAGTAAACCAAATACGGTAATTTTGTAAACACCCTTACCAGTCATTGTGGTCATCACATTTTGAGGTCATTATTTTTGCACGGAATGGAATGTTTACAGCACAATATACATATAAATGTATATCTACATAAGTACTATCGTTAATTTTGCGTAAAAATATCATATTTTCTTAAGAAGTTTTTACGTTGCGAACTGTATTACATTGTAAAAGGTTTTGTAATATTAAATAGCAACTGAAAAATATAAAATATAGTGCATTTTGAATGATATACGTATTTTTATTTATTTACCTTAAGTGAATTTGGACCCTATGCTGTCTACAGAGAGTTTAAAATTGGTTTAACTAAAGTATAATTGAAATATATTTAATCGAACATTATAATATAATATCTATTGCCTTTATCATTATGAATTTAGTCGTAGAATCTATCCGCCTATTTCGACACGTCTTTCACATCTTCGGTAGTATAGTGGTAAGTATCCCCGCCTGTCACGCGGGAGACCGGGGTTCGATTCCCCGCCGGAGAGAATCTTTTTGTTCTGTTTTAATATTTTCTGAATTTTTTTTGGATATTTTTTATCATTTTGACAGTATTTTTTTTTTACATTTTGCCATTATAAGTACCTATTACTTGTTCTGTGCACCCAATAGGTACTTGACTTAAGTATTGGGTTTATTATCACAACTTCTATGAGCGAAATCAATAACTTTTGAATGAAATAACACCAAATATTTCACTAAATTGCACTTCACTTTTTTCAGTTCCAACATAAAAGAAAGACCTTCCCTTATATCCCAAAAGGGTGTACTTTATCTGCTTCCAATCGCTATACATTATCGATATTAACTGATTAGTGAAAGCAATTGAACTGTGTAAACGCAATACCGTCCCCTCTAAGCCGGAGTCCCAGTGGACGATTTAATCTGGACCCCAAAACATCCGGACAAAACAGGGATTTAGCTGAGCCGAGGGGACTTACGGTGAGATTAAATCACGAACAGGGATAATTATAATTGGATTCAGCGCCATCTATTGACAAGCTGTGGTAGCGTTATGAATGGTCAACAAAATTTAATATTTACACAGCCTAACAGATGTCGCTATGTTAACTTTATCGTATTAGCTCAAGTGGTAGAAAGGCAAACTGTAATTTTGTAGAATATTATGATTCTTATAATAATATTAAAATTAATGAAATGTACTAAAAGTGAAAGTTGGACATACTTACGTTTTTCAAAAATCAACCGCTGCAATGTCTCCTGTTTCAGCGAAACATTTTGCAAACCTGTGACCAAAATAAAAATATTTCACGAATTTATTTTATTGAAATTAACCTCACTACAAATACCTATGTAACATTGTATATTTTACAAAACAAACTGTCAAACTCCTAATTTTCAAAATTAGTTGCCCACTCTCCCTTCCCGTATGTCCCCATAGCATTAAGATAAGGGAGGCTGGGGACCCTTCGCACACGAGATCCAAGGGCTAAGCACAACACATTACACTGTTTTTTCACATCAGTTGTTGGACAACCAACTTTCAGTAAATCCCAGGGTTTTAGAGATTCTCAGGTGTCCGTCCTTAGTGGCTCGTAATGGTCGAATTTAGATAAGTACCTAACTATTTATTTAAGCGTTGTCTAGTGTGCTAAATAACAAAAAGATTGAGTAAAAGACACGGTGGAAGAAACTTTAACCATGAATTCAGTATTTATTGACCCACCAAAGCAAACCCCTAAGATAACCCACTGACCAATATTTTACGTCGGATATTAAATAAAAATCAGCTGTTTCATACATTTTGAGTTTTGACCTTAGAGGTCCCACTACCCGCTTTGCCGAGTTGGGCAAATCAGACAGCGATAACAATTGCAATATTATTCGTTATTTTAAAAAAGCATTGACGTTATATATACCAAAATTTTGTTGATTACACAAATACAATTATACGTTTATACATATTTTTATTATATATTTATATATTGAGTTTAATAAATACTGATTCATACTCAGTCACAATTTTATTTCAAAGTCATCTGTTTTCTTCTTATAGGCCCGGTGTTCGCTTTGCCCGGACTGAAAAGATTTTTTCCAATCCAATTGGGAGTTCCAGATTTTTTTTTATCTATAATATAAAAAAATATATTAAATATACCATCACGCCTGTATTCACCGAAGGGTTAGGCAGAGGTGTACTAATGTACACCCACAGTTCGCCGGTATATTTAGGTCCCATGTAATAGGGGGCGAGCCTATTGCCATTAACAGGGCACAAATCCAAACTCCGAGCTGCTACTGAGAGAGTTTATCTATAATATATTATCTTTAATCATCTTATTTACAGTTTCATGATTTTTTTATGCATTCACAGTGACCTTTCACATGATAACAAGTTGTCTTATCTAACCTTGACCGATTCCAAAAACAAATAAGTGAAAATTCCGCCAAACTATCCTTGCTTCCTCGAAAATGATTACTAAGTACAATATTTGTAAAAACCGAGGTTACCCGAGCAACCGTTGAGCTGTGATATTATGATAATTATGATAAAGCTTCGTAGAAATCATTGACATGTGTGGCAATACTCAATGGCATGCGATTGCATAAATATAACGGGAAAGGATTATTGGTTTAGTACTGTAGACTATTCTATTTATCTGTCTATAATTGCCTAGTAGTTGCGCCTGCTTCTCATTCATGAGACTGTGGGTTCTATACCAAGCAAGTACTAATGTAATAATTTTAAGTACTTACCCTATATGTACTTTCTAAGTTTGTCTTGATCATCACTGACATCCGTGAAGGAAAACCTAGACTTATTTTACTTCTTACTATACTATAATAAATGCGTCAATTTGGATAAATAGATGTTTGGTACTCAATCACGCTAAAACGGCTGAACGGGTCTAGATGACATTTCGCAAAAGACAGATTATAGTCTAGAATAGCACATTTTTTAATCCCGGAAAAATGTACGGCTTCCGCGGGATAATTAATATATCTTTGACGTTGGCGAAGCTGCGGGCATAAGCTAGTAATTAATATAAGTCTGAGATCGATAATCAGCCTTGAGCAAAGGCAGCCATCAAAACTCATGCTTTCTCTGTATTGGAAGATACCTCCTGCAGTGGGAAAACAAAACGCTGGTACATTAATATTATTATTTTATCTTAAAAAAGCACGTCACAAAGGTGTTTACAGTAAAGTTTATCGTCTCGATGTCACGCTGTCAAAACTAACCAAAATAATGGGTCTCCCTAGGTAGCCAGACTATCTCATAGTAATGTAGTGATAAGTATAATACTGACAGAATACAAGACATGTTTCAAGTAACAAATGAAAAAAAGGTTTTAAAACAATAGAATGTCTATGTTTGTAGAAGCAATTAAATATCCACGTAAGGATATTTTTGTAAATATTTATTATATTTTTATAGAATTGCAAACAAGCCGACGACGGCCCAATCAATGTTAAATAGTCACACCGCTACTTATCTACAGACTGCAATATTTTTTTACTTAAGCAAATTTTGTATCTTATTATTAAACTTGAGATACCCTCACGATCCCTCTACTGTTGCATGCACTGATAATATTTTGATTATCACGCCTAATAATTTCCAGCAATATTTTTTGCAGTAGGTAACTGGCTTAGTTTGATGTCCAGTATGCTTATTTAACAACTGTGTGATGTGTCTTTTTACACAATAATAATACTATGATAGAAGGTACTTTACGATGACGGTGTCAATGCACCTCATGTTCACTCACGACTAGGGTTACCATATCTCAGGATTTGTCCTGAGATCTCAGGATTTTTGGACTCTTTTCAGGATTGCGGCCGGATTTTGCAAATCTCATGAAATCTCAGGATTGTTTGAATTTTCTATAAAATACAGCTTACATTTTAAAGATCTCTTTGATAAAAAATTAAACTAAAAAAAAGTTATCTTCCTTTGGTAATAATTGCACAATTAAAATCAGTACTTATTTAACTAAGTAGGTACCTACTTAATCATTAAGTAAGATATACAATTGAATACATTTTAAGTAAGATCCACAATGTATAAAAACGATAGTATTACGAGTTTATTAAATTGTTAAGTAAATACGAGAGAAAATTTTGATAATGTAAAGGATCTCAGGATATTTCAATGAAAATCAGGCGTTTTCTCCGGACTTTTGATTTTTTCATCTGGTAACCCTACTCACGACCAGCTCCAAGAAAGTAAAGAGCGTGAAGATATCGCTGATAAAATACTGAGCCATCACTTTGCCTCCTACTGAGGGCAATTGCCTGATCGTAACTGAACACCTTGACATTCTCAATTGGATTTCCAGAATTGCGTATTTTTTTTGACAGATATCCCCCTACTTAGGTACTTGTGTTTAAACCCCTAATTATTCCATATACTCGTACTCAGGAAGTTAGAATAGATTTTAAATTTTAATTACTTCGAAAAATATAAGGAGATAGGTAATATTGAAATCTGTTTGTTCGTTTAATTAAATATTGACCCAATTTGTGTTGGCCTTTCTTTTGCTTCCTTGTGTAAAAAATTAGCCTCAATATTCATACGTCATTAAATATCTTTTTAATTTGACTATTCAAAATCCCAGTTCATCTCATTACACTAAATTAATTCAATAGATCATTAACCAAAGCATCCGTGTTGTAATCATTGTTACTGAATCAATAGATATCAAATATTTGGGTCTCGAAGGACCAGAAACTGATTTTACAGCCGAGTGAATTCAATTTATGATAAAATCCTGGACTAATGGAAATTTATCAAACTGTAGTAAATATTCTCTCTCTTAAAAATAGCCGTTAGATGATGGCATAATAGCCACCGGAATCAGGCGCTCGCCTCCCATTCGTGAAGTTGTGGGTTTGATAGAATGGGCAAGCAAGTACCAATGTGACTTTTTTCATTGCGTATGTACTTTCTATGTTTATCTTAGACATCACTGACATCGGTGAAGGAAAATATCGTAAGGAAACGTTGACTAACAGTTTATTTAAGTCTAAAATCGACCGTGGTGATCAATTCTCGTGCCATCTCTGCATGATCAGACTCAGAGGCCTTTGCCCTGAACCATATATATACTATCACGCCTGCATTCCCCGAAGGGTTAGGCAGAGGTGTACCAATGTACACCCACAGTTCGCCGGTAGGTATATTTAGGTCCCATGTAATAGGGGGCGAGCCTGTTGCCATTAACCGGGCACAATTCCAAACTCCGAGCTGCTACTGAGAATTTCATAGAAAAACCCAATGACACTTTTTGCTCGACCCGGGAATCGAACCCAGAAGCCCTGAAGTTGGTCAAAAATAGGCTAGTATTAATAATAGTTGAACAATAGTAAAACTTAAGCGCGCAATTATACTTGATAGTTCGGTTGCTCGAAAGGCTTAACTAGAATTCTTGCACCTGATGCACTGATTACACTAGTCATCGCACTGGAATACCGGCTAACGACTACTAGTTGTTTGAATGAACTCGACTACCTGAGCCGGCGTTTGGAAACTATGAAGCCGGATGAGATTATTCGAACACACCGCTTAACATCAGGCGTTACCTGGTTCGCCACCTTCAGTGGTATATAATAGAAAAACACGTTCGCATTCGACCCCGTTAATTAGCAATAAGTCAAAGACCAACCGTAATTGCAACATAATGATTTCAGGGCAGCATTTTCCAAAAACTGCCACAAGTTTTGGCAACCAACAAACGAAATCTCCAAAGACCTTTCCTTGGCTCGCAAATTAGGTAAATATGACAGTGTAGATTATAAAAATTTAATTGTTTTGATAAAACCAGAGCCGCGTGCGCATACGCTCCCTCCTATAATGTGTAACATATAAGCGATGGCCGTGTGTGGACGCTCAGTATTACCGCGACTGCCCGTCACGATGGAGGCTCGAGTGATTGTTGTTTGTCTGTTTGTGGCCGCGATCGTGCGCGGTGACCAAGGTATGTGAAGTTTTATTAAGTAAAAACAAGAAAAGTGTTAATTAAGTAAAACCATTTTAAAAGGACCAAAAAGTGAGGCGAAGTTTGAGGGAATATTTATTTATTTAAACCATCTCTACCCTAAGGACCAATAAAATAAGACGCGAAGGACCAGAAATGTTTTAAAAAATCAAATCCACTAACTAAAGAAAGCAATCTGAGAGACATTTAAATGTAGGAAAAAAACTGAAAATCGAAAACCATTTTTAAAATTATAATTTCAAAGCAGTTTTTATAACCAAGAGGGCTGCAATAGTAACAAAATTATATTTTCTAACCCGTTGGCTGGGTCATTTTACTTTACTCATCCTGGTTGGTAAATCGTCATGGATAACCCCTGCCCTGAAGGACAGAAGGGTCTGACAGACTCTTACTGACTAAAAACCGCCCCGGTATTTCCTTCCGCCTCTTATATATATCCGAGTACCAGAGATCCCTGGAGCGTACGCGCCTTCTTCGATCCCTGAGTGGTGCCGGCACGCCCCTGTTGGAATCCTTACTATACTTAAACCCTCTTCTAACCCAAAATTGCTACATGAGCTTAAATAACAAACAGGTTAACTAAATACCATTTTAAAACTACGGCATAAACGTAATTATTTTGACATTTATCTTCCTTAGAACGTTTTTTGTATATATCAAGATTAACTAAAATATTTTAGGTATCAATATTAAAATTTAAGTATAAAATATCTACCTACTTCTACATTATTAAGGAGTTAGGATTTGTGCCCGGTTAATGGCAATAGGCTCGTACCCCATTAAATGGGACCTAAACATATCAGCGAACAGTGGTTGTAGATTGGTACACCTCTGCCTAACCCTTCGGGGAATACAGGCGCGATGGTATGTTTGTTCTATATTATTACTGATTATCACGACATTATGATCTTATTTATAAATATGAATGAATGTGTTGCAAAATGCATGTTAGATTTATTTAACACGACCGTTACTTAGGTGCTATGACGTCATTTCTTGATCATAGATAATTTTATTATGCACCTGAGATGTTAAATCTTAATACTTTATTACTCTGGGCATTTAAATATACCTATTAGTTGAGATCCTAGAGCCGCCAGTGCTTCATTTTGGCATGCCTGGCATTTTGAAAGTAGATAGAGGAATATGTAGTTAGGAAGGCATACAAAATATTTTAAAACAATTGTTTTTTTAAAGTATGTATGGAGTTTCTGTCCGATTCTTCTCCTTACAAAACTACCTTTTACAAGGGGCACCTAGTTTTTTTTTTTCGTATATGACATTGATAATCCCTTTTTGATGGTCTAATTGAAACAAATGATTTGACTTTGACTTAAGTGTGTTTTACTCATACAAATTCAAGTTCGCCGGCCGGTTTAATATTTTTATTTTCCTGGATATTGTTATCAGTTGCCAGTACAACTGACCACAAAATCTTGTTTTGTTTACAATTTCCTGGATATAATTGTGTTTACGTATAGGAATAATTCTAAAATAAAAGAAGCAGTAAGTTACCTACTCCTACGCTATTTCACAGATAACCGGAGCAAACACACAGACAGAGAAAAAATTCAAAATTTAAATAAATGTTTATTTTGGATTTAGTGAAAAGCACTAAATTTTGACTTTACAAACAAACACTTTATTTATACGAAAACTGAAATAGAATTCTGCAATATTGATTTCAAGTCATATGGGTGTAGCTGTATGTATCTGTAACGTTATCTACCCATGAATATGTTAGAATTCGTGCAGTTTCCACGTTAGACTAAAGTTATGTTATCATTATTAGGCAACTAATCGCATCACTCCAAAAACCTTCATTACTGTCCTCATTTATTAGACCAGTGTGTATTTCAAACACAAACAGAAAGCCTATCTTACAGGTAATGTAAAACCAATCACATATATTTACTTCTGAAAGTTTCAGGAATAATTTAAGTAAATTCAGATACGTTTATAAACAGATACGTTAATAATATTCTCATTACTATAGTTTACGCCTTGAGCAGGTAAACTATGCATAAACTATAAACAATCGAAGGTCGTATCCACAGATATAATCTAGATACAATAGTATGACAGCATTCGCATTATTATTGATGACTAGCTGTGCCCTCGGCTTCTTTCATGTGGAATCAATCCTTATAGAAAATCACCAATTTCGATTAATCTTCTGGTCCTTTGGGTAATTACTTTGTCTAAACCAAGTCAGTATTGAAGCGAACAAAATAAAAATAAAACTCTAATCGGTCGAGCTATTTTCGAGTTTTTGCAAGATGACAATTGTTTTTTATATGCATTCTAATGAACTGGGTGTACTACAACTTCGCACGGGTTTAAATTTCCGTAATTTCCGGTGGATATTCTTTCATAAAAACTTTGTTTGGTAAATCACAAACACAACAAAAAAGAATCAGCCGTTCTCGAGTTTTGTGCTTAGCAACACAGTTAGCCATTGTATTATATTTCCCTCATATTTCATTTCATGGCAACACAAGAATGACGCAGTATTGCCATCATAGTGGAATTCCCCAGATTTAGCAAAAAGTCATAACGTTCAGCGATGTAGATCTCTTAACCGTGGGTAATCCAAGCTATTTGCTATTACGGTCATCTCAAAATGTTGTATGTATTAATTTGCATTAATAAGAGAGAAATCCCAGAAACTACGTTATGATTAATTTCTTATTGTTTTTTTTATCGCTGTTGGATGGCAAACAAGCCGACTGCCCAGCTGATGTTAAGTGGTCACTTCTGCCCATAGTCATCTGCAATACTAGAGACCGTGCAAATCGTTACCATCCCAGAGACAAAGTTGATATGTCTCATGTGCCTGTAATTTCACTGACACCCAAACCCTTCAAACCGGAAAATAGCAACGAATGTCAAACAGCTTTTTCGGATCCCAAAAGATTAAAAGCCGAAGATTCAAAGTCAAAGTATTTATTTCAATTAGACCATTTATGGGCACTTTTGAACTGTTAAAAAGTTGAAGCTAGTAGCTAGTTGCTCGTTAGCTGGTTTATTGCTACATAGAGATCCCCACCTAGGTTTTGCGTAGGTGGATCTCTATTTACGAAGAAGGATCAAGAAACTCCACGGATACTTTTTTTAATTCGATTCTTTAAAAAATCCTGGTAATAATATTCTTCAGTCCAATGATGGATCATGTTCTTGGCATATTATTATCTCGAAAGTCTTAATTAAAACGTCTATATTCCGTACCAAAGGGCCGCGTAAGTGCCCGTAATTTAACACACATAAAATGTTTTAATTTAATAAAAATGTTGTTCTCGACGAAATACCTTGCGAAGGATGGCCAGTAATTATGTTGGTATTTTTATTTTTATGATGCTAAAAGTATCAGTTATTTAATATATGTAGGTATCTACAGGTTGGGAGACGAATTGGGGTTAATTCTGTCATAATGATCCAACACACGTCAAAAAAAAGCAAATGTTTCGAAATAATTGTTATGATTTTGGATATTTTTAAGGTTGATTAATTTCTAATAACTTTGGGCATTGAACTGTTATTACTGTATAGTAGATAAGCTAACATATTTTTTGATATAGACGGGAAATCATCAAATAACTTCCACCGCCCTAGTGTCAGACTTTTACTGACTAAAACCCGTCTATGTTCCTTCATGTGCCCTTTGCGTTCCGGGGGCGCCGTATCTCTTTCGAACAACCCGCAGCGAGCTAACATATTTGGCGTAAGGAATTAGTTTGACGTCATTGATGTAATTATAAAGAAAATAGCAATACCACGCGATTTCGTCTTTAAGGCGCGTGGCCATGCAAAACGCAGCGGCAGCCGTTTTTAGGGCAGTTTTTAGGAGCCCACTTCTCTATATCAAATAGAAATACCAACTAATAAAAAATACGTTAAATTTCTACACATTCTTGACTCGAAAATGGTAGATTTATTTTTAACTTTTTAGTAACATAATGCTTAATTATAGGGTCATAACGAAACTACAGAAATGAGAAATAATATTTTTTGACATGCATCTCCTCGTAAAGTGAACATTATTTTGATTTGCGACTTAAACTAATAATTAGGCAATTTAATAAAGAACATTATGCTAGTTTTATTTTTTTTAAAACACGAAAATTTGATTTTATATAGATTTTACTCTAAAATCTGAGCGTATTTTCTACGTATCTCTTGCGCCGCGTTAGTGTGCCGCCAAAGGAAAAAATGCTCAAGGTTATTTGGTCAGGGTAGCGCCTTAATTACTGCTCCGCTCCCGTGGGTCGTAGCGTAATGTTATAAAGCCTAACCTTTCTCAATAAACGCGCTATAACGCAAAAACATTTTTTCAGATCGGACTAGTAGTTCCTGAGATTTGAGCGTTCAAACAAACAAACTCTTCAGATTTATAATATTAAGTATAGTATAGATTGTGGATGACTCATTTAGTCAGAACGAACCTTTATACCTATAGTAGCTTCTGCCCGCGACTTCATCCACGTCAAATTTGATACATTATCCCACGGGAACCATACATTTTTCCGGGATAAAAAGTATCTTATGTGTCATTCCACATTACAATGTATCTCAGTGCCAAATTTCATTCAGATCTGTTTAGCCGCTTAAGCGTGAATGAGTAACAAACATCCTCACAAAGTTTTACATTTATATTATTAGTAGTTAGGATATTTCATGTAAACTATTTTGAATATTTGAAAAGATCACATACACATAATGTAGGGTAATCTTCCTACAGAAGAAATGAAAGGGTGATTCTACTGTTAAAAAGGCGAGTACATAGAGGAATTTGTTTGATTTTCTAAATGGAATTTATAATCATGTTTGCATCCAAATTGAAAGTGTGTATAAATTTACTCAGGCTGCTTTTTAATTTACTGCTCATGATTAAGGGGGTAAATGTAAATGAGTACTTTGACCCCTTCCTGGCCAGTAGGTTTCGTGGTTGAAAGAGCGACTGCTGAGCGTGGGGTCCTGGGTTCAATTCCCAGGATAGGTAAAGTCTTGTTTAATTAAGCCATTGGGAATGGCTGAGTGGCAGCCCGGAATTTGAAAGTTGGTTGCGTGGCATCCTCTTGTCTCGAAAAGCACAAAGCTGTTGGTCCTGCGCTTAATCTCTCCCCGGTTGTTTCGTGCCGTCCTAGCGGACTGTGAGAGTGGAAGGAGAGGGAGTGCACCTGTGTTTGTGCACACACTTGTGCACTATAATAAATCTCCTACCTAAGTATTGGAGTCTGGCTGTCAAAAAAAACCGGCCTTAAAAATAAAATATAAAATTGTTACTTTCATCCCCTTGTTTTAAGGATAAGAAATCATCAAATGTTGTCTTCCACTCTGGACGGAGCGGAAGTGACGGTCAGACTCTTACTGACTAAAAGCCACCCGTGCTCCTCCTAATGACCTTTGCGGTCTAGGGCAGCGGTGACCCATTTGAAGAAATTCCGCAACCCTGCCACGGTAGCACTTTCCCCTTTACATATAATACGCAATAAATTAAAACTCTACCTGTATTAATTTATTCTCCAACAGACTTCAACCCGTTCTCTTTGTTCAACCCATTTAAATATTAAACACCATCTTTGTTCATGTTTTTAAATGTTTCATCTTATGTTCCGTTAACCTTAGGTCCGCTAATTAACTAAACTAATTAAATGATGTCATATTTTGTTATACACACAAAGAAAGGAAGAATTACATTACAGACGATTTCTTAACTTTACAACGTACCATATCAATTTGTAATTAAGTAAAAAAAAGGTAAGTAAATGTATATGACATCAAGAAATTCCTCCGCATCGCCGTCAACTGGAAATGTGCCCAAAAGGCAATGCTAATCCTCTGGTTAAGATAAAAGCCAGCTTTTGGGTCACGAAAAGTGTCAACCAATTGTTAGGGCAATTCTTTAAAAAAGCCTAAGTCGTGTATACCAGCTTTCATTTTTTTTTAATGTCTAACTAGGTTTTGACAGCGGCTTCGCCTGCATGAATGTTGGTTATTGCAGTCGCAAAGAAAGTCGTAGGTAGGTAGCTTATGCCTTCCAGGAGGCTAATTATACTAATGAAAAATCTCAGAATCTAGTCGCAATCTCAAATCAGCGACAATCTGTGTTAAAAAAAAATATAGGCATTTTGGACAGATTGAGATTATAATGCGATCGTTCCTAAAAGTTATGAATTATGATCATAGGGATCATAATTCATAACTTTTATTACTTTTAAACTTTGTCAAATTTTATATTGATCGGTTCTGTGGTTTTCCCATGACGAGGTTACAAACAAACAGACAGACTTACTTTTACATTTAAATAATATGTTAATTAATATTTAACATTATATTATTATAGTGTGAACTTTTGTTTACACAAGTGACAAGAATTGATAGAACCAACACTGTTCTTTGTTATGCAAATTATTTTATTCGATTCACACGTACTAGTAAAATAAAACTTGACATAGAGCTTAATCCTTTTATTTCGTTACGTCGTCATAGGTCATTGGACAAAATCTTTTTCCTCAATAAACTTTTTTAATACGAAAGGTACTTAAGAAATCAGCAGTCTTCAAAACCATGCACGAGTTTACTATCCTGTAAAATACCAGTTATTTTTATAATTAGTGGTGTTAGTTGTTTGTTTGACTGATACGCTAGAGGTCTTGGGTTCGATTCCCAGGTCGAGCAAAAAGTGTTATTGAGTTTTTATATGAAATTCTCAGCAACAGCTCGGCCTTAGGATTTGTGCTCGGTTAATGGCAATAGGCTCGCCTCCTATTACATGAGACCTAAACATACCGGCGAACTGTGGGTGTACATTGTTACCCCACTGCCTAAACCTTCGGAGAATATCTCCGGATCTCCTATCTCCGGAGCCCAGTCACATTAGAAAATCATTTTTCGTATATGATAGTCAGATTCATGAGGAATAGTATAAGTATAGGCTGTGTAACTTATTTATTTATTCACAAAATCCACAGCTCTTATAAATATCTTAATATATATAGGTATACCAAATTTACAGCCAATTACGGATTTACAATTTAATAGCTATACGGTACATGCAGCAGAAACAGAAAAAAGATTGAACATCACGCTTAGTCCCACAGGAGCGGAGCAATAACCGAAAACTTAACTAAGCGCGAGTAAAACCACGGGGTGCAACTAGGACTTATAAAAAACAGAAGTACTATCAACAGGATATTTATATCTTTACGTTGTTACAATTTAATGCCATTTCCTTAAAAACGAGTTCGTCAAGAATTAAAGTTAAATAAATTACCAACAATTGCAATCTTTAAACTTTATTGTAATCATTAATCGTTTTATGGGTTTGCAATCAATTAGGTTATTAGCTAATTAAATCGATACTTAAACTTAATTTTGGGCTTTCACCTACATTAAAACGTTATTATCTTTGTTATGTGTTGTTTTTGTTTGTTATGAGTAAACGTTTATTTGGGTTTTTTTATGAATCAGCCATTTGGAAAGTTCAAAATCAATATTCATAACTATCCATTGTTGGAGAAAAATAATCTTACAACATGAACCTTGTTAAAATTATGAATACAACAAAATAAGAATCAACCAAATGAAAGGTTCTCGGCTTTTGCGCTTGGTAACATATTTAGCCATTCATTATAATTTTGTTTATAAAATGTACACAATAATGATAATTATAGATAGATGGAAGTAATGTCTCACTAATGCGAATATCAAATGTCTTATAACTTCAATTTTAAAGTAGAATAATGCAGCAAATGTACAAATGTAACTATGTACACACAAACTATAGTCATTGTTTTAAAATCCATAAGTGTCAATCACTTGACAGACGTTCCATGTTTAGTAAACTCGAACGACCGGTAGCGGACAAAGAAATGGAAACCAGACAAGTGAAACCTCCATGATTGATGAACTTTGTGATTACCTCATTACTGATAACCGTCCAGGTGTGATTGCATTCGATATTCAAAAATGACAGGTGGATATCAGGGCGCAATTCTATTATTTTTTAGGAACAACTAGCTGTTGTTAGCGACTTCGTTCGCGTTCTGTATTTAATTTTTTTCAATTTTGTTTCCGCGTAACCCTATTTTCTTTTAAAATAATTAAAATATCTAAAATAAAAGTAGCCTAAGTTGCTCCTTATAAAATAAGATATCTGCGAGTGAAAGTCCTGTCAAAATCGGTCCAGTCGTTTCAGAGTTTAGCCGGAACAAACAAACAGACAGAAAAAAAATTATAAAAAGATTTAGATTCTTTAATACTTACATTAAAAAATCTTTTTTCAATTTCTTTTTCTGTATCGTATATACTTTCATAAATATGCATTTAATGAAAAGTTGTAAATTAGAAATTATAAACAGACACTTCAACTTTATTTATTTGTATGTACTTATAGGAGATAGAGATGTATAGATTGCAAACTAATGAAATTTAACCTCAGTCTCAATCTGTCAAAAATGCCTCTAGTACCTATACTTACCTAATTTTTTTGACACTAATTGTCGCTTAGAGAGTTTATAATTAGTAGAATGCCTTCAGATTACTGATTATAATCCCGGTATAATTGCATTTGACGTTGATATGCATTTGGAGAAATTACAAGCAGATAATCAGGTTACACGTGCTTTTGACATCTTTGAAAGTCTAGTGCATTATAAGGCCGAGATAAATTAACGTTACTTGGTTAAATGAAGTTAGTAAAATACGTTGGCAGTGGGCCATTCTTCCTCTTCTTAGCGTTTCGATGACAAACTTTAATATAGGTATTATATTGCTGCGGCCCAGAAATTGGTCAAAGTTGCCAAATTGACTGCGTGTTGGCCTTTAAAAATCAATTTTGAACGTAACATACTAGAAAAATAAATTAAACCTACTTGTTTCTTTAAAAAATAGTTCCATATGTCGAAGAATGGGAAAGAAACTCCATACTTACAAACGTGTATTTTAAAGAAGTAATTTTTTTTATTAATATTTAATTAAAATTATAAACTACATGTGAATTGAAAGTGACTTTGCCATATATATACCTGGTTTTGATCCCTGACCCATCACGCATGACCAACGCTGAGATGGACACGTATTTGCAACAAGATGCAATTATACCACAAAATGAAAAAGCTCTACCTACTCCTAAAAAAACAAAGCTAGCATAATGAATGAATAAAGAAAGTCGTATATTAGTGTTGGTCCACTGATAAATTTGTCGTATCTAAATAAAGATCTGGTCGTAAAAACAGTCGGTCGATTATACGGCTCGATTAAATCGGATTGATTGACTTTGGAATCGATGCAGGCCACATCACTCTAGTTATAGTAATTAAATTGTCAATGGTCTTAAAATTGATGATGCATTATCGGGGTATGTAAAAAAGATTAGTTGGTCAGTGGAATTCTTATTAAGATTTCGTTGTAACCTAGTAGTTAAGTAGAATATTACTTTAGTTTTTTGTACTTATTTGTTAAAAGTTTTGTTTTGTAGTCGGTTTTTAGGTAACTGCAAAATGTACTTTAAAATAGTGACGTTAAAAGTCAAAATTAAAGTCAGGCGGTTATTTAATTAATGATCCATTTGCAGACTTATAAATTGTAAAGGAGTCGGTCAGTTGGTCAGAAATGTGACGATTTGATACTTATAGAAAATTACGCTACGACCAACGGGAGCGGAGCAGTGCCCAAAGACCTAACAGAACGCGGGTGACTCCGCGGGGCATTTAGCTAGTTTTAAATGTATAATTAAAAAATGGGAGAAATTTTAACAGACTGCTTCCTTTTTTGTTTGAACGTGTTAGGCTCCGAAACTACTGACCCGATTCTAAAAATAATTTCTTTAGTAAGAAGCTTCGTTATCCTTGAGTGCCATAGGCTATATTTTACAAAAGAAAAAAATAGGGATCCGTAACATTCACGCGGATAACATCGCAAACAAAACTATTAAGATTAGAACTAGTAAGATTTTAATTACGTGAAGTTACATTATTAATGTTGTACTTTTTACTCTAGCTCCAGTAGGATCTCTCTGCCGACCCAACGAGCGACTCCTCATGTGCGGCTGTCCCCGGACGTGCCGGGAGCCAGCGCCGGACTGCGCGGCCGTCTGCCGGACCGGCTGCTTCTGCGAACCGGGCCAGGTCCGGAACGATGAGGGCTTGTGTGTCAAACTGGCTGATTGTCCACCTATTCGTAAGTAGAGGAGGAAGATAGTGTTCTCCTGTTTATTTATTTTTTTGCAGTTTTGCAAATACGTAATCTTTAGTCATCATCATCATCATACCAGCCGAACGACGTCCATTGCTGGACATAGGGCCTCCCCTACAGATAGCGGCAATAATCTTTAATACGATAATTTAATAATTTAAAGACTCTAAGTTTGTTTTTGTTTGCAAGAGATGACCTCTGAAAGCACTAGCCTGATTACAAAAAAATTTGCTCTAATAGAAAACAATATTATGGAGTGTCATAAGATATACGCGCACAAGTCGCGGGATGAAGCTAAAGTGTAATTTTAGCGACTAAATTGACATTTTCATACGTCAAACACTAAAATAATGTGCTTTCGCCACATAAACATAAAGGACACTATTTTCAAATTGGATACATAAAGCTATCAAATCAGTCTTTGGGATTATTAAATGCCCTTTAGTGATAATGTGATATTTTGCGGTGTAATTCCGTTAATTGCAGTCTTGTCTGTAAACTAGTAAAAGAGCATAATACTTTGGCGAAGAAATAGATAAATTTTCGTGCAAATAGCAAGAACAGCGCCATCTCAAAAACAATTCTCTCCTCAGTATCAGCCTACAAGCAAGATACCACAGAACCGCGTCCCAACGGCAAGTGCCGTATCAACGAGGAGTACAGGTTCTGCGAGCCCTGCAACAAGACCTGCGACAACCCCAACCCCATGTGTCCGGCTCAATGCAGCAGGGGATGCTTCTGCAAGGATGGACTCCTGAGGGATAGGGATGGCAATTGTGTCGCCCCGGAGAAGTGCTTCAAGAGCCAAAGTAAGTTCTCTTCTTTTGAAAAAGTGAGGATAGTCGTCTAGTAGTTTGTGTAATTCATTTTTGGATGAAAGGAACCTTATATGTACCAGTTAGGCTTTTTCAGAATTTAATCTATCCACTGTTCAAAGTTATGAGCCAATGATTTATCAGAAAAACAGTGACGTCTTTGGAATATCGACCTACATTTTCTACTTTCTTTTGAAATCCCGGCCATAAAGAACTTAACGATGGGTAAATGAAAGAGAACATAGGTTAACGTTCAGAAGAAATCGCACTAATATTATAAAGGCAAAAGTTTGTGTGTTTGTCTCTTCTTCACACTCAAACGGCTGAACGGATCTGAATGGGAACTGAGATAGATTGTAGTGTGAAATAATACATAGGATATTTTTTATCCCAGAAAACATTACGGTTCCCGTGGGATAATATAAATATTACCTTTCACGCGGAGGAAGTTAAGTAGTCTATAAAACGCAAAGTTTTTGAGGATGAATTATTGATGGTTGATTGTTACTCTTTTGCTCTAAAACGGCTGAACGAAATTAGCTGAAATTTTACACATATATAGACATTGATCTATCTTAATGTATAGGCTAAATTTATCCAGTTTTATGTTCCCGCGGGATAATTTAGGACTTCTGTTTAATTTTTAAGTCAACGCAGCCAAAGCCGTTGGCAGAAGCTATTAAATAATAAAACATTCGTAGATTTGCATAAATGTGTGTAGGTATGTATATAAAATTGAAAGTTAAATCGGCTACTGTAAAAAAATAACTTGCTTCTGTTATCTCGAAATGCGATCTTGACTTCCTACAGACCAGACAAGGTCAAGGCAAACTCTTATTTGTCTAATTTTGGACAAGATTTTGAGGAAATGTGTAGTAGCACTTTTTTGCTCTGCTTTTTAACACAAAGACAAACAAATTTGGACAAAAATTAGTTAATTAAATTAGGGTATCTTCGACAGTTCGTTGTTGCGGTCTTCTATACATATAAACGTAGTCAAGACATATTTTGGGCAACCTACACTAATATTTAATATACCATCACGCCTGTATTCCCCGAAGGGTTAGGCAGAGGTGTACCAATGTACAACCACAGTTCGCCGGTATATTTAGGTCCCATGTAATAGGGGGCGAGCCTATTGTCATTAACCGGCCACAAATCCAAACTCCGAGCAGCTACTGAGAATTTCATAGAAAAACCCAATAACACTTTGCTCGACCTGGGAATCGAACCCGGGACCCCTTGCACAGCAGTCGAACTTGCGACCACGAGACCAACGGGGCAGTTAACTAGACACTAATATTTAAAAGCTGAATAATGTGTTCGTTCATTTGTTTGAACGCGCTTATGTCCAGAACTACTTGTCCTATTCGGAAAATTCTGTTTTTCTTTTCAGTTTAGTTTCTTGTACTTATGCTTCTTACTTAACTTTAATTATTTTATTTACAGACACCAAAAACTAGCACTAGTAGTGAGCTATGCTGCTTTCTTGCCGACGACCTATGCTCCTCTTCATTCTTCACTGTGCGGTTTCTTTACTTCTTTACTTCTCCACGGAGAAGAAGAAGAATGTCATTCTATTATTTTTTTTGTTAATTAACTGTAAATTAAGCCATTGAATGACATTCTCTTTGTTCCTTCATCAAAATAATTGTATTATTTGCATAATGCACATGATCATAATAATTAATTTAAAATTTCGCACTTCTTGTACTTCTTTAACAGTGTTACCATGTCAAAAATTTAAAGGAATCTATTTCGGCTGTTCATAATTTAATATTTATTTAAATAGTGTTAAGTTATTTATTAAGAGAATCATAAATAAATAATGTTAAGTATATTATTTCTTGGTTTCTTCTTTCTTTTCCCATTTCTTTCTACTCTTATGAATCGGGGCACACTGTTTGGAAAATGTAATACTTAAGTATATTTTAATTTCATTTATAGGATACAACTTCTTATAATAAAGTTTATGAATAAACCTTGATCAAATAAATTGCCGAATGTATAAATGATCATCACTAAGACTTTGTGGTGCTCGTAATTTTCAGGAGAAGGTTTGTATGAAAGAAAATTTTTGGTAAGTACTTCGCGAAAGTAGGAAATTTGCTAGGTACGCGAAGATCTCAATTAAAAAATTAGAGAAAATTGCACACACGGGTCCTTAGTAGAGGATAAAAGCGCTTATGGCAATCAGCGAAAAAATGAGTCTCTAATAAGAAGAAACATATTCAAAGCAGTCAATTTCCACATGAAACAAAGTAATGAAGTTTTTGAATCACTTTATACAAGACAGACGACAAGCTATCGTCTTATCGTCCATCTTCGTACCACAATCGAAAACAATGATCTATCTTTTTTTCAACACATTACCTATACAGAAACGGAATTAGATACATAATAATCTACATAATCGTTACACATGAACTAATTAGAGCAATTACTTAGTTACTGATACAACAGCACACTAATTCCTAACTTAATACATGCAAAAGTCAGTTTGTTTGTGTATTTGCGACATTTTCACGCCGTAACTACTCAACTTGATCATCATGAAATTTTGCATACACGTTATCAAGGATACAAAAAAGGATATTGGGTACCTTTCATCTTGAAAAAAATACTGTTCCTTAGGCCGCTTTCACATTTAGGCGACTTTAGCAGCGCGGCTGTCGCGCGACGGTCGCCCCGTCAGAATTTCATAATAAAAAAACAGAAGAGCTGTCGCCCACAGCATAGCTATTTTTTTTTACAATGAAGTGCGCCATACTTACCTAAACTTTGATCTGTTCTTGAAATGTGATGGAATGTACTTCTGCCGCGCTACTGTCGCGCTGCTAACGCCCTAATGTGAAAACGGCCTTAGGGTTAGAAAAATAACTTTTTAACGTGCACTAAAGCTAGTAAGAGGTATTATGAATGCAAAAGTAACTCTGTCAATCTGCCTGTTTGTTACCCCATCACTACAAAACCGCTAAACCGATTGTAATCCTTCACAATCGGTTTAGCGGTTTTGTAGTGAGTCCTTGTTCAGATCTTTAACTACTTCCTAGTAGTTAAAGATCTGAACAAGGACTTGCTCGTTCTTCTCCATAGAGACCTACGTTTTGGAACGAGCAACTAGCTTCAACTTGTAACTGTAACTTCATGACAATTCAAAAGCCTGTAAATGGTCTAGTTGAAATGAATGCTTTGATTTTGACTTTGACTTTGGACATAGGTAACTTTTAAGCAACTACTTCGTATACACCACATATACACACGCACGAAGGCGTGGGCAAAAGCTAGTGTATTATAATGAGTTCCACACCGGTGGTCACTAACACGAACTCAATCAGTATAGTTACTCTTACTTAATATAAACTAGTTGAGTAATGAAGAATATTAAATGAAAAACATGTTATAGATAACTAGCGATGTCGTGCGTGATGATAATGGCGGAAGAAGTCACAGTTTTGTAGGATACCTTTTAATTCATTCAAAGGCGAAAATAGACTAAAAGACTATCAGAAAGGTCAAAATATTCTATTTCTACTCGGCACGATGTGGTGTCGGCATGGTTGGCGCAGTGGCTGAGCTATTGACTGCTGCGCTGCGCGTCGCGGGTTCGATTCCCGCATGGAACTAATATTTGATAGCTGTTAGCAGTCTGGCTGTTTGTATATATATACGAGTTTATGTATTTGTAAGCGCATCCACGACGGAGGTGAAATTCTTAGTGTAAGGCAAGTCGAACTCAACACTCACTTCATTATTACATTATTTTCACAAAATTTCACATTGCGAATGATCGGAAATGAACTTTTTTCTATCTACCTATAACCTATCTACTAACTATTAATACTTCGTTTGAATAAGGTAGCCTGGGATAGTATCATGCAATAAATAGTACCTATATTTTTGTAGGAAAATATTACCTTACATAAAACATTAAATATACCATCACGCCTGTATCCCCTTGTTAGGGTTAGGCAGAGGTTTTTAGGTCCCACGAAATAGGGTGCGAGCCTATTGCCATTAACCGAGCACAAATGAGAATTTCATAGAAATACCTAATGACACCTTTTGCCCACATGGGAATTGAACCCAAGACCTCTAGCGTAGCAGTCGCGCTAAGGACCACTAGGCGAACGAGGCAGTTATTAGCTATTTATAATTATAATATTGTGAACCTTATCACGCTGAAGAAATTGGTTTAAGTTTCTGTAGTAGAACTTCCAGAAAATCTCAGTATAATGTTTCCACTTAAAATAATGCCCCATCTGTTCACATAAAATACTTTACGATACCAACAAAAAGAGTAGATTGTTTTATGAAAGCTTTCACACATTTCGGCACAATTTATTACAAACTAGCTTCTGCCCGCGACTTCGTTTCCGTCAACTTCAGGATTAAGCCAAAATCCTAAATAATCCCACGCGATCATAAAAATGTGTCCAAATAATTCTGTTCAGCCAATTATGCGAGAAAAGTGACAAACATCCATCTTCATTATCACAAACATTCGCGTTTAAATAATCCTACTACTATTATAAAGGCGAAAGTTTGTATGTATGGATGTATGGATGGATGTTTGTTACTCTTTCACGCTTAAACGGCTGAATGGATCTGGATGAAATTTGGCACAAAGATAGATTATAGTCTGGAATAACACATAGGCTACTTTTTATCCCGGGAAAATGTACGGTACCCGTAGGATAACACATCAACTGTGACGCGGACGAAGTCGCGGGCAGAAGCTAGTGGTATATAATAGTAAAATAGGATAGTAGGATGGGATAGTAGGATATTGTAATAGGATGGGATAGTAAGGTAGGCTAGTAGGATACACGGTACCCACCCCCGGCTTTTATTTGCTAGCAAGATTATTTGGGTAGAAATACGGGTTTCTTTGCCAGACACGATACGCCGAGCTTAGTTCAACAATCAGCAATTTCTACTTCCAGCTCGAATAACCATCGGTCCAATGGTCCACGATTCCCAACTGTCCCTCCACGACCCCTCAGTTGAAGACTGCGCCCCTGATGAAGAGTTCTACTCCTGTGGGTGGTGCGAGCCCAGCTGCTCCGACCCATACCCTGCGTGCCCCAAGGATGTCTGCACCAGGGGATGCCTATGCCGCCCCCCGCTGCTGAGGCATCATAGTGGAGCCTGTGTACATGCGCACGAGTGTTATCAACGTAAGAATATTACTTTATGACTAGCTTTTAGAATATAATAGAACAGAATAGAGATCCGCCCGATTAATGGCAATGGGATCGCCCCCTGTTACATGGGACCTAAACATACCGATGAAATGTATAGTGTACTGTGTATTAGTACACCTTTGCCTAACCTTTTGGAGATTACAGGCGTAATGGTATGTTTAAATCCGCGATGGTGGGGTTCTAGTGCATTTTAAAGGGATTACCCAAACTGTTGGTTGACACTTCTCATGATTCAAGAGCTGTAAAAGCCAGCTCTTGGCCTGAGGGTAAGCATTGCCATCCAACAGGTCTTTTATTACATTTAAAGTATGTTTGATACAAAAAAAGACTTACCTGACGTCATGAGCACTAATTCACTTCCACAACACAAATTGTAACTCCTAAAAGGAATATATTCCTAGGCTTTTGTTCTCCGATATTTCAGCGCTAAGTAGCGAGCACCTTAATCGCGGTGACTGAAGAATGCGGGTAGATGATAAATAAACCGACAAATCTTTCTACCCCCTTTCTATGTCGCTGCGTCGACACAAAAGGTTGGCCTGTCTTGAACTGAATTTGAAAATAGAACCATTATCAAAATCTTTGAAAATATAACTTATTTTTTTGAAAGAGATTATTTTAGGTTTTTATCAGCAAGTTTGAATTTCGAACACATCAATTTACGAATGCATTTTGCCAACTTTAAATTGGATAGTTAACACCACTACTCAATTGACATAATTTTTATGAGCTGTCAAAGTGCGATTCGCTTTTGATTTTATATGTCAATACCAATTGCCAACTAATTAACTGTGCATTGATTTTAAAGCAACAAAATAATATTTTACACACCTGTCAAGTCCCGGAAAATTAAAACAATTGAATAACAATGGCGGCGGCGTTAAAACGCTGGCGGGGCCTGACCCTTTAATTGTCTTTTCTGGGCTAAAAGAAGTTGTAAAAAAATAAAAAATAAATCATCACGCCTGTATCCCCGAAGGGTTAAGCAGAGGTGTACCAATGTACACCCACAGTTCGCCGGTATATTTAGGTCCCATGTAATAGGGGGCGAGCCTATTGCCATTAACCGGGCACAAATCCAAACTCCGAGCTGCTACTGAGAATTTCATAGAAAAACCCAATAACACTAAAAGAACTTGTGTCTATTGGATAAAAGAGTCAACTACCTATGTCGGTAAATCCCGTGCCCTTACAACTCCGGGTCTTCCCTACCATGCCACAAGGTCCCTTATCTACAAAATAGCGTCACTTTCAACATCCCCATTCATAACGTCTGCTGTCATATCCCTGCCATAGATCAGCAGTAACATTGTGTTCGCCGTGTTATCATGTGGGTGCGCTATTTATGTGACAAGCGTGAACTTGGCTCTATTCTGCGTGCACGCATCCATCACGCCCTTATGGCTGGCCACTCCTGATCTTGAACTTTTATTTTATTTATATCTTTTTCTTTGCGTTTTGTAATTTATCTGGTAGATTAAAAAAAAAACATAGACTTCGATATCAATATTAAGAAACCTACATAAACTCGAGTTTATGTATGTATGTGCAATATTAAGATAATTATTTAAACAATTCTTCAATTAATTTTCCTAAGTCTGAATTCACCAATTCGCCTTGAGTGAGCTAGCGTGGTGATTAATGCTCTTTAAGAGAAGAGGTATTTGCTCTGCAGTGGAATAATAACAGATTGGTATTGCTGTATTAGTTATATTGCTTAGTTTTAACCATACAAGACACTTTTTATTGTTATACATACCTATTTGTAAAGAACTGTGAATCTAGGATTTTTTGTATATCAATTCATACTTCCGTACAATACAACTACTACTCTACTATAATACTAACATTATAAGTGCAAAACTAACACTGTCTGTCTGTTACGCTTTCACAACTAAACCACTGAACCGACTTTGATGAAATTTGTTACGGGGCTAGTTTGAATGCTAAGAAAGGATGTAGGTACGCTCCTTTTCTTCCCGCGGCTTCGTTTGCGTCCGCGATAACAATAAAGACTTATTCACTAAAAAACGTACAGAAAAGGGCACGAGCAAGCGATCTGTCGCGTATAACGATGATTCAGTTCTAACTCCCACATTTTATGCCTCAATTGTTTCAGGGATAAAGAGAAACGAGAAACTTCGCGACACTCGGCTCATAAAATTGTTAATAAGTGGTTTGAGAGGCAACCCGTGTTCGGTGGCACTCGTAAATTTTTATACACTTATTTTGTCGAAATCCAAATCCGAAAATTGGGGCTTTGTTTCCGGAATTATCTCCTTTTACCATTCCAACTTCGATTTGGATTATAATTTGGCTTGTAATATGCTGTTTGGGGAACCTTACTACCTATGGATCTACACATACTACACTATTGCATGAACATAATAAATATACATACCATCACCCCCGTATTCCACAGTTCACCGGTATGTTTAGGTCCCATACCTAATAATCGGGGGCGAGCTTAATTGCCATTAACCGAGCACAAATCCTAACTCCGAGCTGATAATGAGAATTTCATAGAAAAACCCAATAACGCTTTTTGCTCGACCTGGGAATCGAATCCAAGACCTCTAGCGTAGCAGACGCACTTAGGACCACCAGGCTAACGAGCCTGTTCATAAATGACAAGTGGATGGGACATTTATATGGACCACTCAATAATATGCTGACGATAATATCCTCTTAACAAAATCCAATTCAAAGTTTAAATTGGATCAGTTTAAACGCAATCCGTCGTGAATGATATGATTTTGGGAGGATTGCATTTGGTAATGTTACAGTTTCACCAAAGCCTGTAAATGTTGAAAATTTAAAAAGGATTTTATTTTAAAAGTTACTGCGGTGTCACCCGCGTTCTGTTACGTTTTTGGTTACTGCTTCGCTACCGTTGGTCGTAGCGTTTTGGTCTACACGTGGGTAATGAACCTTTCTCTTGAATCACTCTGTCTAATGATTGCGTAGTTTAAAAGATCTAAGCGTACAGACGGCGGGACGCGACTTTGTTTCTTAACTAAAGAACTGCCCGCGATTTCATCCGCGTGGCGTATTTCATTTCCGCGTTAAGTCATGTCTTTGGTCACTGCTCTGCACCCGTGAGTCTTAGCGTGATGTTATATAGCCTATGTTACTCAGGAATAATGTAGCTATCTATATATTGATAAAATGGTTTAATCGGTCCAGTAGTTTCGGAGCCTAATCGTTACAAACAAAAAACAAAAAATCTTTAATATTAGTATAGATATTGGACAATCAGCGACCTCCCAATGATCAACTTGACTGACGAAAACTTGAACAAAATCATTTACAAGTAATCCCCAAAATGTTCAACATGTTACTTCAGGCTTAAAGAACCTAATGCACTACGAAATAAGGGACAAAACATTTTGTAAGAAGAAAAAAAATGTGTGACACGAAAAGGGGCTTTTAAAAAGTACTACGACCCAAAAACGTGTCGCGTACATTAAGGAGACAAGATCTCCTATTCTGTAAACTGTTGAATGTAAAAGAGATGTACCTGGAGGTGTGAATGGTACTTCGTCGTTGAAATTAAAACACGTGCCACCTTTCTTGCTGTTTTTTTCGTTTTCGGAGTGAGCAAGTGTTGACACTTGATTGCAAAGGAGGAATTTCTACGTTCTTTTATCTGTATAGAATGCTTTGAATAATATTATGGGAAAATGTAGGTTCTGGCAAAAATATGTTTGTACGTGATTGCCAGATTCATTAGGAATAAATAATATCACGCTACGAAGCACGGCAACGAGGTGTAACTGTAAATTATTATTGAGATTTTTTTTGAAACTATCAACCGACTCGTTGTCAGCAACAAAAGTCGGTTGGTACAGTCCAGCTGTACCTATCTCATCATCATATCCGCCCCGTAAGACGTCCACTGCTGGACATCGGCCTCCCCCATTGATTTCCAAAAGGACCGGTTTACCTATTTACCATAGAAAAAGTGTTGATTTCTGGTCTTTTCTTTCATACTTCTATCTACATGTTCCAGAGAAATGCCAGCACAGCACTGAGGAGTTCGTCTGCCTCTACGGCTGCGAGCTGCGCTGTGACAATAAGTGTGTGCGCCCGCGGTACTGCGTCTTCGGCTGCTACTGCAAGCTAGGCTACCTGCGGGACAATAATGGACTCTGTGTCTATAAGGATAAGTGCTACAACTCCAATAGCACAAACGTCAAGGATATTGTAGACGGCTTGAAAAAAAATGTGTTTATATTGATGATATAAGCTGTCATTAAAGACGTGAATTCAAAATGGAGGCGCTTGTCGTGTTCTCTCACTCGCTCGCTATACTGTGTGAATGAAATGGCATGTAATCTTTGTTTGTTTGATCGCCATGTTTCAGAAATTTAGATTAAGTAATATACCATATTATTATAATAGTGTAGAGTGTAGTAGACCTTAGCTAGGATTATTTTATCATTTTTCAAGTCTGAATTAAGTAAGTCTAATTATAATAAAGAGTGAATTTAGACAGGTAAGTTATTTTGATAAAAATGTCCGTAATATGGGTAAAAAGTAGTAGCTGTGTTATATTAGTAGATTAATGTTAGAATTAGTAGGTATTTTGTCTGATGTAACCTAACTTCCAAAAATTTATTTCTAAACTGAAAAATTGTACCTACACTTGTTTTTATTATTACTACCGCGACTTCGTGTGTGTGTTTTTTTAACCGTGTTATGTTACATCTTTGGTTACTGCTCCGCTACCGTACGTCGAAGCGTGATGTTTTATAGTCCCATGAATCTGGCTATCATATACCTACCTACAAAAATATGAAACTCCTCTCCGACTTTATTTTATTGAATAAATGATTAATAAAGGCCCATATCTACGCCTGTAGGTATATTATGTACTCTTTTTAGGTAGCTAGGCGTCTAGTAGGTACCACCTAAGATAAGTAGGTAATGTGAAAACATTAATTTATAGGTAGGCCTACGAATGAACAATAAGTATTTATGTTTAGTAGTATAAGTACTTAAATATTGTAAAATATAATTATTGTAATGTATCTACCTAAGTGTCTGCACGTTTTTATCGCACAAAGTGAAAATAAACACAATAAAATCATTTATACAATATACATATCTACTTTTATTCTTGTTTAAAAAAAAAACAATAGGTCTAAGCCCTAATGCGACCCACACTGACCCTCAAATTCCTTTCCTATATCCTCTCCTACTGATGGGAAAATAACATAAAATGAATTGAAAAGTCAGTGCGTATGATTGTGTTCTGACCGAAAATATCATTACAACAGTAATTACAACGTGCATCACCACATTAATTCACTATCTATCTATTAAAACTACGGAAACTTCTAAAAATAAAAACAAAATATTTAAAAAAATACAAAAAGATTCTCTCCGGCGGGGAATCGAACCCCGGTCTCCCGCGTGACAGGCGGGGATACTTACCACTATACTACCGAAGATATGATATTGACGACGAAATAACGGAGTAGTATGGTGAAGATTTGATTTTCGTTCAGAATAATTCAGTTTATGGTTGAAACGTCACTCGAATAGTTGATGTAAAATCTAAAATACAATTGTCAAAAAACATTTACATCGGTGATCGACTTAATTATAATCGATATAAACATATTATTTAGGGCTTTTTAAGTTTTTTCTGAAAATATTTATAAAGACGTGTTTTCGATTTAACTTGATCGTTAATACGTTAGTTTCTGCACGACCACTTACTTGTCACCGCGAGTTGTTTATAATTTCGATGCTATCTTAGCCTACATTTTAAGAATTGGATGTAATTATTGTTTCAATAAGACCAAAATGAGTGAAAAGCTAAAAGAATTACGTGAACGATCACAAAAACGAAAGAAATTGCTAGCACAAACTGTTAGTATCGTAGATTATTTATGACATAACCTAAATTCTATGTTATGTCCATGAATCATAAAAACTGTTTTATTTTAATTTTAGCTTGGCGTATCAAGTGTGAGTGAGTTGCGGCATGCCTTAGGGGCTACATTGGACGTGCCAGCGAAGAAGCAGGCGGTTCCTGACGTTGAAAACGATGGCAGTGACAAACCAACAAATAAAGACCAACCAGATGAACTGGTTTACAAAGATTCCTCAACTTTCTTGAAGGTATGTTGTGTTAATATATTTTTCACGTGCTATTTGTGTTAGATACAATTCTCATTGTAAATTTTCTTTTGTAATATTTACTCTGCTCAAATAAATTTGTGATAAAATAATTGTGAAATAACAGCTGTTAAATGTACCATCACTAAATTAGTTTTATTCAAGTAAGTCTTCAAGATGCAGGCACCGCCTAGTTTGGGGACCACCGTTTTACGAATAATGTGGACTGCCAAATTTTACCAAAATGTTATTATGTTAACACAATTTTAAAGTCACCATTGTTACAATTTTTAATACAATCATTAAATTTGTTCAGAGTCATTTGTCAGTAGGTATTTTTTCAGATCTAGTTCTTAGATACTGAGGAACAGCTAGGACAACTAACTTTTGCCAATGATAATAAAAGACAAATCTATTTTTAGGATGAATCCCTATGTCATTCAGGGTCATAGGTAGTCGCTTTCGAAATTTCGTGTTGAATCAACAAGCAAGTGTTCAATTACTTTTATATCTGACTTAATAGAACTTTAATCCCCAGGGTACACAATCATCAAACCCCCACAATGACTACTGCCAGCACTTTGTGGACACGGGCCAGAGACCGCAGAACTTCATTCGTGACGTCGGCCTGGCAGACCGATTTGAGGAGTATCCCAAGCTGAGGGAACTGATCAAACTGAAAGATGATCTGATAGCACAGACGGCTACACCACCTATGTATTTGAAGTGTGATCTGAAGGTAAGATGTAATGATTTACTCTAGATAACATTTATTCTTAATTTGTTGTTCTGAATTATTTGTTTCTTTATGTAACTAATGTAAAATAATTGTTGTGGTAAAAATAATTGCCAGACAGGAAGTTTAAAAATGAATGAACTTAAGAATAAAAACAAGTAATTACATATGGCTTACATAATTTACATATGGCTGCTTTCTTTGTTGCAATCTGTAGATTGAACCAGCAAGCAATCAATTTTCAAATATTTTTAAAATTGTATTTCATTTTAGCAAATATATTTTTTTTTAAGAAATTACAAATATTTAATTAAAAATGTATAAAAAGAGTAGTCTGCCTGCAGTGAGGTGGAAAGCCCCAAGATGAGGGTGGTTAGGTGAAGCTAGGAGCCTCTTTACAATGCGAGCCTGCATCTGACTCTGGACCCGACTGTCAAACAATAGCTAAAGTCTAAACTCAACAAGCTCATCATTATTAACCCTTTTAGCGGAGAACGATCATACGCGTAAAAAAAACGCGCATGTGCGTCGCCCAGCACTGAATGGATTACCACATATCTACCTTGTATGTTCACAGACCTTTGACTTAAAGCAGATGGGCAACAAATTCGACGTGATACTAGTGGAGCCGCCGCTGGGTTCTGGCTGGCGCTGGCAGGATGTGCTAGCCTTAGATCTGCAGCAGATTGCTCAGGCTCGCTCTTTTATATTCTTGTGGTGCGGCAGCTCTGAAGGTAAGTGGTATTTAACAATTCACCATGTTTATTGTTGGCTTAGTGTTGTAAATTGACCCAAAAAATGATTTTGTGTATTCCTCTTTTGTATAGATGGATGTCATTATTGCAAGAGGTACCTACTGAATTAGATTTATTAGTTGATAATCATTTATTTTATGGATTATAGTTCTTCGACTTCTGCTAGAATTTCCATTAGGAATTTCTCAGTAGCTGCCAGGAGTTTGGAAGTTTGTGGTGTGACAAGTTGATTCTTCACTTGGTCTTTCCTCAGTAGTCTTGGATTACCATCCCAATTAATTTTGAGAGTGAGAGAAGAGAGAGAGTGCACCTGCGCCTGCACACACATTTGTGCACTATATTATCTTCTACTTAAGCATACTTGGCTAATTTTCATGGCAATAGGCCAATCGGAAGGATATAATTTGATTACTGAAAACTCACCATATTGTTACTATAATCTTTCAGGTTTAGACATGGGCAGAGAATGCCTGAAAAAATGGGGCTTCCGTCGCTGCGAGGACATATGCTGGATTAAAACCAACATCAAGAATCCAGGTCACTCCAAGAACTTGGAACATAATGCAGTCTTCCAGAGAACTAAGGAGCATTGTCTCATGGGCATCAAGGGCACCGTCAGGAGGTCTGTGGATGGAGACTTCATCCATGCCAATGTGGACATAGATCTGATCATATCTGAGGATCCTGAGTTCGGGAGCAGCGAGAAACCTATTGAGATATTTCATATCATGGAGCACTTTTGCTTGGGAAGGAGAAGGTACACCATTCCTTAATTTACCATAGCTTCTGCCCGTGATTTTGCTCGCGTGCGTTTTGCACCCGCAATAATTTTGTTTGTCTTTGGTTTCTTCTCCACTCCCGTTAGTTGCAGCGTGAGCTACATAGCCTATACTATTCCTCATGAATCTGGCTATTGTTTACAAAAAGATTTTTTCTAATCCGACTGAAAGGACCAAAGGCGTTTAAACAAACAAAAAAACTAGCTATTAAAGCTTAGCTTTATTTATATAGAAAACTGATATTCGCGTGTGTCTTTCTAGAATCCACCTGTTTGGCCGCGACTCCACAATTCGACCCGGCTGGGTGACCATCGGCCACGAGCTGACCAACTCCAACTTCAACGCTGAACTCTACGCGTCATATTTCAACGAGGGTCGGGAAAGCACTGGCTGCACCGAGAGGATAGAAGCACTCCGGCCTAAGAGCCCTCCCAATACCAGCAAGGGGGCGCGGCCTAGAGGTCGGGGGGGATTCAGAGGAAGGGGGCGGGGAAGAGGGGCGCTTTAGTCGATACTTACAATTGCAGGATGAAGACGTAGCGTCATTGATTCCAGTAATGACGCTTCGAGACACAATGACGGTGTAATCGCCGCCATTATGTTCGGCGAAGGAGCGACGAGACTCGGTATCCGGAACGGATTGAGATGAGCTTGGAAGTCAATTGATTGTGATGAAGGAAAAGGTATCATAACACTTGTTTAAAAATGTTGGAGTCAGCTGATGTTATCACTAAAGTCTGACTGTTTAAGGTACGTTAAAATCTTGAGGCAGAAAGAATGACCATGGCTATTGACGAAGATGTCCTATCTTATTCTAAAGAAACAATGAAGTGTACTACAAAATAACTATACAGCGTGTTACGGAAAGGGTATATCCATACAAACGAGGTGAAGAGTGTAATCGGTACTGAATCTCTATACAAAATTTCAGCTCAAAAGCAATAACTTTGAAAGTGTGTAATATATTTTTTCATTTCGGCAGTTTATTAAGTTTAAATCATACCTAACAAATGTGTCAGGGGAAATGAATCTTTTACGGAGTTGTTTCTTTGTATGTAGTTGATGGATACAGATTAGCTGACTTGATTTTTTACTTAAATGTTTGTAACTTTATAATGTTGTGAGTATAGGTATTAAAAAAAATGTTGCTATGTGGTTTGTTAACACCAAAAGAATCCGTGCCTTTGATATGTATATGCCCTTTCCGTATAAAGCTGTATACACTTCTCTCTCAACTAAAATGAAATGAATATTATATTATTTTTTTATACTAGATTAATTAAATATAAGCGTTGTATTTACTCATGATTTTGAATTGAACCAACATGTTACTCACTGTCGAAATATATCAATTTTAGGACTATTAAGCCAGATAATATTCCTGTCAAATAAATTATAAATTAATTGTTCTGCAAAAGAGCATAGGCATCAAATTCTCCAGGATTGCGATATTTGTTCGAAAGAGTCACTGCGGCCCTAGAACGCAAAAGGCATTAGGAGGAACACGGATGGGTTTTAGTCGGTAATGTACAATTCCCACTAAGCGGGCCGCGCGGGAGGGCATTGCACACTGCTAAAGAAAATTCAAGCTTCTGCATAATACTTAAGATTCATGTTTGCATGGAATTCATTCTGCTTAGACCGGCATACGCGCGACCTTACCGAGTTTCACCGAGTGTGAAATGCGCTGCGACGCGGCCTAGTTGGTGGAAATCATACATAAAGAGTCTGACGCTCCCTTATGCTCCGCCCAGAGCGGCGGAAGTCATTTGATGACTCTCCATCCTTACTATACTAACCCCATAGGCTAAGCTAGTTCCGCTTCCTAGGGTGAGTCTCATATCTGGCATCTGTGCCTCATCTGCGTGCTAGTTGGATGTATCAATCATTATTCCCTAAGACGTATCGGGAATAAAAAGACAGTTAACGGAGCCGATACTCGCATGTTTTTCCATTCATTGCGATATTTTTTTCTGTTCTCGACCTAGCTTCTGGTTATTGAGATATTAAAGGTAATTTTTCAACATTTTTTTACAAAAAAAATAAAGTTTAAAATGTTGTAACTAAACTTTACGACCCCTATAATGTTGTTTACGCATATAAGCACAATAATTTGCGTGTGTTACATTGCATCATTGATACTCATAAACAGTGAGTTTTCACAAAAAAAAAAGGTTGTTTTCAAGCAATCATTATTGCTAAATGTTAAAAAGTACTTTATTTGTTGAGCAGTATGTGATGTCTTTTTAAACCCCGTATATTAAGGTCAAGTGGGATAATTTCACCAAGAGGTGAGAGGTAATTCTGACTATGGGAACAGTTGGCCAACGACTTGTGTCATTGCTCAAAATAACACCTCGGTTCCAATAAAACAAAAAAAAAACTTTCAAATTAATGCTTTAAGCCAAGAGCGTTAAAATTGATTTTATAATGACAAGATGACGGCTCGCGGGCGGCAGCTTACGCTGCTGTTATAATGAGCGATTTACCCCTATTCTCATTAGTTACTGTTACCCCACAGCTGAAATAGTGGCACGGCCCTACGACATAAAAATAAAGTCTTTTATTGCGCGACTATACTACATAGGTCGTTTGTAAGACGTTATATCTGTGTATATTGTTGAAGCTAATTACTTTGTTAGAGCTTAAAGCCTAGCGTGGCGCCTTGTTCACAGATAGTTAAAAATAAAATATATTAAGACATATCTTCTGGTAAAAGTTCACTGCTGAACTTGCCAAGCAATTTCTACCGTTTTATGTTTATTTAGGTACTGCAAAAGAGCTCAAATTTGTTTGCTTGGAAGGGCTGTTTTTCAACAAAGTTTGCGTGTGAATTTCACACTACAATAATAACTGAGCTAGAACTACTTTAGGCCGACGTTAACCACGTACTAACTATCTACATGTGTCTGTAAACCTAATCTCTTCAAAGTTAAGAGTGAACAGACTTCTTCTGGGTAAGTTCACTCCATCGTCGACTTTATCTATGTCACCTCTGAGCTAGACTAGAGTCAAGAGCTTACACATCTCGAATAAGAAAAGTCTGAGCAGGCCATAAAAGTGTAAGTGTTGCACTTTTGTATAGAACAGTTTTTTTTTTAAATTATAATGATAACATTGTGGTGTCATGAATCACTAACCTACTAAATCTGTAAAAATGTTCGTTAGACTCTTCCACCCATATTTTACATGACACATTTGATCCACACCAATCCAGGCACGAACGTACCAACAAACGGGTGCGTCGGTATAATGTAGTTTTAGCTTTAGGTATATATTTTTTGTGCAGCTTGTAATAAAACTTGTCACGATATAGGATTGTTGCACACGTATTATGATATGAACCAACATATTCGGCAGGGTGTTTGACTAATTATAATGTACTACGTATCTAGTTTATAAGAATTACAATGAGTATTTTGTGTATCGTGAATTAATAAACACGTTTTTCAAAGTTAGATTGTTTTATTTCTTTGAACTAATCTGTCACGATATGGTTGGCGTAGTGGCTGATTGGCTGCTGCGCTGCGTGTTGCGAGTTCGATCCCGCTCGGATTATATAATTATACGGCCTACCTATCCGGATCTGGTTGTTTGTGTATGTAAGTTTATACGAGTATATTTGTAAACGCACCCACGGTAGAAAATAATTCCGTGTGGGGCAACTATTTTTTAAACACATTGCTCGTTGTGTTAATAAACATTAACATAAGGTTGAAATTAGTATAAATAATATGATACTGACCGCCTATATAATTATTTACAGTTTGTATTGTAATAGGGCGATGAGAAGATCTGGCTCGTATGAGATCGGACCCAGCACATTTACTGGAATAAAAACTGCTAAAAGGAATCAAAAAGACACATCACAGCCGTTAACTACGCTTACTACCTATGAAACTAATCAACATTGAAAAAATAATATTGACTATGTTTTTGTTTAAGGTTTTTTTTACCGATGGGGAATCACCCAATGACTTCTCCGAGGAGGGGGTGTTAGACTTTTACTGACTAAAACCTATCCATGTTCCTTGTTGTGTCCTTTGCATTCCGGGGGCGGGGTATCTCTTTCGAACAAACCGCAGCAGCATTTTTTTATTTTTTTGTTTATGGTAGCGCGCAAAGTAAGGCACGCCGAACATTGTGCTTATGAGTGCATGCAAAGATACTTTGGCCGTGGGGCTTATCATAGAAAATAATGTTGATACGTTGACCTTTAATATCTCCATAACCAGCAGGATCCAAGGACCGGTCCAAAACATTGAAAAATATCTAGAAATTTGTGAAGAACACATGTTCTTCACAAATTTCTCAACGTATCAAACGTCAAAATCACATGATTTTAACGTTTGATACCTGTTATGATGGTTAGGTATTGTTGTGTAAAAACCAGTTATAAATAAAACAAAGTAAATATATACATCCATAAGTTTTATTTTACATTGATTGTCTTTAAATCAACTAATCTGCTTCTCAAAATAATTATAAAAAGACAAAACAAAAAAAAAATAAGGTGATGAGATCTTTTTACTAAGATAAGAAATAATTTACAGTGTATTATTTTACTGTGAAACTAAGAATTTCTTAAGATTTATAAAAAAATTATATTCTTTTAGTTTCTCTATCTGCGGAGAGGGCTTTACTAGTATCTGTGAAAGTAAGAATCGATCACAAAAAGCCCCCTGTGCACGCTACGACTTGTCGCATTTGCAATATATAGAACCACATAGGTCTTGTCGAACATAGACTTGATTAACATTATATTAGAATACTAGACATTTATCTGTGACAGTCGTTTTCATAATCATTCGAAGAACATGTCGCTTGCTAACTAGTTTTTTACAAAAAAGATGCCATTCACGTTGCGACTATCGCAGACTGCGGTTTACAGAATCAACTTTACATTTGTGATTGCGACAGTAGAAACATGCATTTACGAATAAATACAATTTATATTCGTTTTTAAACAAAAATCTGCGAATGGACAGATCAGACTTTGTCGCAAGTAATTGCGTTTAGTCGCAACATGAATGCTAGTTAACCAACTTTCTAACCAATAAAGCCCTTTTCGCTTCTGTATCCAATTGACAGTCATATTTACTGAGCCTATCGAACATTGTCAAAGTCTTATTATATTAGATAATTCATTATTCTTTTTATATGTTACCATATTCATTATACAAACAAGGCATTATTCTTTCATACTTGTTGCGGACGTAGGCACGTATGATTATAGTTTTGTGGCATTATTTACACTGATACGCTTCGCCTGTTTAAAATATGGCAGGGTTACATTATTAGTGTAAAGTAAAAATTAAATTTTAATTTAGAAAAAAATCGAATGGTCCTTATTGTGACGTGTGCCCGAGTTTTTGGTCCTTCGAGTCCCATCGTGCTACAACATCGACTCGAAGGTTACAAAGTTACAAAATATGGTCTTTTTTTGTTTTCAAACGCTGCCTACAGCCGCAACATACAGCGTCATCCTTTAAGTATAATCCTCATAAGATCACATTTTTTTATAAGGCAAACAACAATCTTTAAAGCTAAACTTTTGATGAAGGGAGAGGGGAGGTCGAGCGGTTAACCGATAACGAATTTTCGTGCGAATACAATAAAAAAATTCGTACGTCTACCACTTTCCTGGAATGGGGGTAATTTTTAATACTAGAGGTGGCTGTTTATTCAAATATTTCCATTAAAAAATATTTTTCTTGGAGAATAAGTTAATGACTTAGTCCACTCCGTCTATCTAAGACGGATCAAACTAACAACTCCTAAATTTGTACTTGATGATATATACGCGTATATTAACCTCCGGACGCCAAATAGATTGTAATTCGCTGCTTATATAAAATTTAGCACAATTTAATGTTGTAAAAAAACAGTAATTTAGAATTTCACCATCCTTATTTACAAATCGGAAGTTAAAATGACGCATAGAAATTTCAGAATAAAAAAAATTACTGAGCCAAATACATATACTTAACAGATAACTAGAAATCTGAAGCGATACAATTAAAAAATTACAAACTAATTAATGAAAAAAAAAACAAATTCATGACACTTAATAAAAACGTTTTTAAACTGGAAGCTTCATGTGACTCCGTCTTAGCCGTATTAAGAAATTAAAATCGTAATGCCTAAAGAAACAAAAAAAAAAGTTTTTTTTGTCATTTCGAACTTCTGCAGCTCTGTTCGTTTCTATGACGTTATTTAAACCTATCTAGACACGATCTAACCTAACTACAGTAACCATTGCTTACGTACTACATTAAATCATCAGCGAGTTTGTCCAAAATGCCATTCTTGCTCACATGCGCTTTACTTCTTTCCCAAATACCCTTATAGGCCATAACTACGACGGTACATTCCCACTGCGCATGCGTCACCGCAATGAACCATACGTCGAGTATACCGCGGGGGATATAAAACCTAGGCTAGGCTACATGCTCATTCGTTCCGCTTTTGCATCACTACATCAAAATCCCTCGTACTCTTCACACCAATTTACTGGCATTAACGATAAACCCGTCGTCATAACAACACCGGAGTGGCTCAAATCTTTGCATGGGGGGAAAGCTCGGGTTTGCGCATGCGCAGGCCGCTGCGGAAGACTCCTACTCTATACAAAAGGTTTGAGCCACTATCCGCCTACGAAGCCCTATATCACAATAACCGTGAACTCTCCTAAACGTCATAGAAACATAAACGAGAAATGGTGTCACTTCCATTCATTTATTTTAATCTTGCTTTCAATGGATTTAGTATGTACTTAGAAAATTTGTATAATTTTACAAAGACTCATCATTATAATTCGTTCAGTCACTAATTTAGAAAAAAAAAATTGAAGGTAGTAAAATGAACCGTATTTAAAAGGTTTTAGAAGCTATTAAAATAACAGAACGAAACTAACACCTGTATAGACATTTTTAATTTCCCTCCATTGCAAATGGACCAGCCATAGACAACGCTCAATATTCTTTTGTCAAATTGATAAAACTTTTTAAAGGCGCTAGGTTGTGTTACAACCTACTTATTTAAAAACAGATCTCGTTTAAACACTAATGTATCGTAACAATAATATTTACAATTAAATAAAAAACATCGGCTTTTCATCCAACTTTTTAAGGTACAGATATCGTCTGTAACACTAACTCTAAGAATGGAGATTTGACATTCTAGGAACCATAGAATTGTGAACA
Source organism: Caradrina clavipalpis (assembly GCA_932526535.1). NCBI lineage: Eukaryota > Metazoa > Arthropoda > Insecta > Lepidoptera > Noctuidae > Caradrina > Caradrina clavipalpis. The sequence goes on along the minus strand of OW052104.1, from coordinate 13,468,476 downwards.
AATTTTTCGGAGTCTTCCTGCGATTTTCTTGGAAGGTGAAAGGTACTATATTATGTATCTTGTCAAAATTACAATACAACACAAAATTCTAATGACCATTATTATTCGTATAAGGTTGAACTTATACTTATTGAAATAAGACAAGCTCGACTAAAATGTGAATATGATCATTCAAATTTATTGCACTCGGTTTCTCGAATGAAAAATTTATGTGACAAATTCTCAAGCGAGTGTAAGCTGCTATGATTAGTTGTTGAAAGTTCAGACAACCAATCACAGCAGCGTACGTGCGCTTAACAAGTTGTCACATTATTTTTTCGTTCGAGAAACCGGGGATAAGCATGATGTAATAAACAGTTACTATTTCATTCCTTTCGGTGCACAATTTTATGATTCCAGAAAGTTAATATCTCCATCCATAGTTTCCAATCATTTGTTGTTATTAGTAAACATACTTCAATTGCAAAAACACAAAAAACACATTGCATATCAGCAACTTAGTTCAAATGTTTCAGGTTTTGTCTAGTCCCTTCCAATGCCTACAAACGCTCCTATATGATGACAATTAAGAGTTGTAACTTTGACAATAACTAAAGGTTTTAGAAAACCTTGTATTTAAATTTTTTATAAACTACTTTTTCCTGCCTGCAACCATGGGAAAAAGGCGTGAGTTAATGTATGTATGTATAAACTACAATTATTTTCTTAATATAAATAAAAAACGGTTAACACCTCTGCGCGTGCGGTGCCACTACAACTGAATATAGATTTTATTTGATACTGCACTAATGTTAAAGTCTTGATAATTATTAGTTAAAATGAAGGTGCATAACGACTTAAGCGACACTAGACTCCCGGGAGTCTTACAACAGCAGATATAATTATATTTGTTTCATTAGTCGACGCTAGATGACTATACATTTTGTAGGCATTGAAAAGGAGCATCAAAACATACGAACACACGAAAATCGTGTTGTCTCTCTTGCACTTAGATTAGAGAACCATGCTATAAGAAGACCTAGTACTTGCAACCATTTGTACTTCTCCAAGTAACCACCCTAGCTTTAATGAAACACTGCAGTAATTAATAATTATATTATTTGAATTCGATTTCTTTCTCTCAACAGCCGTTTTTATTAATTCTTAACGAAATAGTGCAATGTATTGTGAAATAAATATGATGAACTTGTATTATTATGTAGAATATTAATTGTATTTATAGTTTATTCTATGTTCAGATAGCGGACTAGGCGAGGGTCAAAAATTTAAGGTTACTAGGCCTTCAGTTCCTTTCATTAAATTGTGTCAAGTATCAAACTTGTTTTTTGGAAGTTTTTTTTCTACTAACAAAGTGTCTACTATGGGATTTTTACCGCACGTTTATTCGAAAGATTTTCATAGAATTTTGAGACCCTAATATAGAACTGAAGAATCAGTGCTTTTCTATAGCAAAGTTATTTCCATGTATGCCATTCTTTTTAGTTCAATTTTTGAATGAGATTTGGCCCAATGTTTTTGACCCATAAAAACCCCACAGTAGTCACGTGAAGCCTAACAAATTTTTACATTTATGACGGCAGTTAGTGAGATCTTTCGAAATTAAACAAAAAAACATAAAAAAAACTGTCCATTAATGGACTTAGTCGAAATGGTGGGAAAATCTGCCTCGCACTCACGGCATATTGTAGTTCTTTATCAATAAAAATACTTATAAATAAGTGAAGCTGACGCTATGGTATGGTACTTGACAAACAGACGATTTCTCTTCAATATTTCGGTTATTTTTTTATTTTTATTTTTAAATTATTCAAAGAAATAAGAGCACCTAGAAATTGGTTCCTTAATTTTATTTTTATTTTCCAAGTCGTTTTAGACATTGACTAGGTACGTCTAGAATACAGAGAAATGGTGACGATTATTAAAACAGCAACTCCCGGTTTCTCGAAAGAAAATTACTGTGACACATTGACACATTAATTTTTCGTTCGAGAAACCGGGAGTAAAATGTAAGTAACATTTTTTTTCTATAATACCCTTGCTTGGTTCTTGGTAGGGGGCGAAGATAAATGACATATGAAATAAATCTCTATACATTTTCGTGCATACAAAAAAATATTCGTCACCATTTAACTTCACACAGATAATGAATCCTAAATACATAAATTCAACAGACAATATTATTTTCAAACTATTCAAGCGAGTCACATTGCTTTTCCATCATCAATAGAACTGAACTGATCTAACTAACCATCGATTCACCGGTAATAATTTCAGTCTGTTAAAAATTCGGCAGAATACTCTATAAACCTCCTTGTATTTTAGTCTTTGACATTTAAAAAGTACAAAATGATTTTTCGTTGAAACACATCTATGACAATGGCCAAAGCTTATAAATAAAAAAATACCGAGAAATATACTTATCAGTCATAAGAGTTATAACGGGAAACATACCTTGTGACCATAGAATAGAATGTCGATATCTTCGACGGCTTGTTAACGGGTGAAATGAAACGATATCTCCACAACGTCGATACGTCGACGTATAAGTCCATTCAGCACACTATTATTATCACAAAAACTTGTTTTTATATCCAAACCGTACGCTTAGTCCGTGGGTACGCGGCAATGGCACAACCCGCTCATTTTTGTTAAATATCTACACATTTTAGAGACACACATAGAGCACTACTTGTTCGGTAAACATCACTAGGATTCAGGGTTATAAGTGTTTCTGGCACCGTGTTAGAGTTCAAGCCTTTGCCAGTAGGGTGGGGGAAAGCGGGGTTTATTTATAGAAGAGTGGAGGTCACCGAGGCCACGAGCCAACCTCACAAGTATGTCGATTCACCTGAAAATGTAAGAAACCCATATAAGCCTTTGAACGATAACGGAGCCACGGACAGATTTATTATTTGTTTGAACTGTTAGGCTTTTTAATTACAAATTAACATTAATTATAAAATTTAAAGCAACTGCCATTTTAATATAAGAAAGCATTAGATTAAAATTATTTTAAAAGAAACATCACAAATATTTAGTCACAATGAAAAGCCCAAATATTCAAACAAATTATTAAAAACATATTTTCTAAACGCCTTAAGAGTTACCATTCTAAGAGAAAAAAGGATAACAAAAAAAAAACAATGAGGCGTTTAAAAAAAATCCGTATGTGGCATGTGTGATGCGTTCAAAATGTGCAAAGCGAGCAATGTACAGCGAATGAAATGTTAGCTGTTACTATCTGTTACTACCTGGTGGAATTTTGGGGCACTGGGGTCCTTTTGTACCCCTTAAGACCCCATTATATGAACAGCTAAATCGACCCCCGCTAAGTACAAAAAGGCAACTGACACTTGCGAAAAGCACACCCGTCACAATTTAACTCGGAATATTTTACAGATTTGAGCTGAATTGTGAAACAAACTGTTTACTTATATAGCAACATTTGCAGTGAGCCTGTCGAATCGGTGCACAAATTCGACCAGGTAGTACATGAATGGTTTTGTATGATAATTAATGTGAATTCGTTCGCGACATATATACACATAACACAATCCACACAGAGGGGGCACACAAACGATCAGAATGAACAAACATTTTTGTTAAATATTATTTTGTTAAATGTTGTAGTTATTGGTCATTCTGATCGTCGAAAAAGGTAATAATAATGCTGTATATTTGCATTTAAAAGTAGAAAGATTAGAACAAAACAGCACAATTATACACTTGAAGCATGCACATGAAATTAAGCACAAATTAGTTACATCTCGAACGCCAATATTTGTAAACAAAAAATGTATGGAGGATTGCTCAAGTAACTGACATTTTTAGATTCGATACTCACTTACTCCCGGTTTCTCGAACGAAAAATTAATGTGACGAATTATCAAGCGCGATCAAGCTATTGTAATTGGCTGTTGATATATCAGTCAACCAATCACAGCAGCTTACACGCGCTAGACAAGTTCACATAAATTTTTCGTTCGAGAAACCGGCAGGAAAACTTAGCAAGTAAACTCGATTCAACCAATCAAAAGCATTAAATCTATGCTCAAGATCAGTCGAGTTTCGTTCTGTTATACGTGCCTCGGTGTGTTATCATTTTAATATACAAAAATCAGTAAATTTAAAGCAAATAAAGTTATTAGCGTTCAAGATGACAAAAAAAAATATACAAAAAGACGATGACACAAGGAAAAATATCAAAGATTAGACAAGAAACATATGCACAAAATGATAGTACCCAATCGTAGATAGGGCGCGAGTTTTACAAATTGTCGGCTTTGTAGAACTTTGTGTATTTTATTTATTACCTGTGAGTCACATTCTTTGTAACTTTGACCGTAAAATTTTATAGGGATGCGATTTTAGATGCATATTAACTTAAATTCATTTTCCGCTAGGAAAGTATGGATACGACTTCTAGAAATAATTGATTTGAAGAGAAATATCCCGGGATTCCTGGATCGGTTAACATTTTAAAATTATAGGTACTAAGATAAATAGATAAAAGTAAATATGCATCCATTTTCCGATCCTGGCCATATGTACGGTCGGGTACCATAAACACACAGCGAACGAACCTAGAGTAACTAATGACGATGCGGTGAGACACAAGCAATGAACGAAACGAACAAAAAAAACGAACCAAGCGGAGGTTTAATTCGTGAAAGCCGAGCAGTCAGTGACAAAACGTGCCATAGAGCAAAATAATAAGATGACGCAGTTTATGATAGGGAAATGAAGTGAATAAAGAAAGGATAGTTGAAAATATTGTAGTTTAAAAAGGGCCGGAGGTAAGGTTTTTCTGCCCGTGGATACTAATTACAGGACTAGAAACCGCAAAGATGCACGATTAAAATACTCGCTAAAAAACGTTACGTATTCCTAAATTATGTGTCTGTCTGTCAGTCAAATATTATGAGACGGCGTCCAAGATCACCAGAAATATGACGGCTACAGATTATGTCGCAATATCGCGATGTCTATGTGTATAGTCGTCACGATATTGCGACGTTGCCTGGTGTCACGGCTGGTGTAACCGTCGCTGTAGCAGGTGGGGACGTGTGTCTGTTGCAAGCGAAGGGGATGTGGTCACAAGCTGCGTCATCGTCAGTGTAAGGAGATAGTTACGTGTGCTGCGTGTGGTCGGGCGACAGCGGGCGGTAGTGGCCGACGCGCTCGCACACGGGCCCTGCGCGTCCATATACGTTAATGTATCATATCACCTAGCGCATTCATTGTATAGGGGAAATTTAACCAATTTTATGGGCTATCGCTTCAATCTCAATGATTATTACTGTTTGAAGAATCAAACACTGATCATCACGCTTGCCACTGAATCTTTAAGAACAAAGATTGATTGGCAAGCGTGATGATCAATGTATATGTAGAGGCCTTTGCCCTGCATTGGGACAATATCCTGGTATTATTATTATGGATTGTGTAGACCAACCAGACTATTCTGTAAAAATCTACCTCGGTGAAGTTACCGGGATGAGTTGTCTGTCGCTTGGTTTGATGTGCTAGGGATTGACAACTCACCTCATCTAAATACACAGATAGAGATATTTTTACAGAATAGTACTGCTGTTATGAATATTTGGACATGCTTGTTGTGCATACGTCGTAATGAGATAACATCCCGAAATGCATGCTGTTTTATATATGTTAGTGGATATTTGATGATTTTTGCAAGTCTTGAATAAGTTTACTCAAATTCAAAGTCCATAAAATTGGTTCAATTTCAATAAAATGCTTCCTAAATATCATATTCAGAGGTTATGACAAGTTTCTTTATATTTGAATAAAAAAGTATAGATTCAGAGTGAACTGAATACTCAGTGATTGTCGACTTTTACTTAAAAGAAAAAAAAACTGCTATATTTTTCATTACCAGTGAGAATATATTAAAAACGTCCATTATCTTCGTCTTATCAAATTCAGTGCAGTGAACTCTACCAAAGATAGATTGAGCACTATCTAGATTTCAATATTCATTAATGATAGCGCCATTATAATACGGCTATAGACACCACGAACCAATCAATTGACAACTGTTTATGAGCTGTCAACACCCGACTCCCCCATAGATTTTGTATGACAATAGCAAGATGTGACGTCACTTATTTTCCAACTCGATTGACTAACTATAAAAAGTCATATTTTACAGGTAAACAAAATTTATTCAAGTTTTCAGGGTTAAATATAAGTTTTTTTTAGAACAAGTTGTTTTTCTTGAAATTATTGTTCAATGGTGTCTACACCAGTATTGCAGAACCCATGTTACACACATAAAGTGGTTTATCGATGTCGATAGATATCTGTCTGTGCATCCATTAGTTGATTATCGATAACAGATGTTGCTATAAGTTGTTATTGAGCGAAAGGTAGGTTCGATCATTATCTGACTTTCCAATCACGTAAGTAGATGCTCACGCGCAGGTATCATGACTATTTTAAAGTAAAGATCGAAACGCTATAATTTCCTTTGCCGTTTTGCCGGCGGATAATTCCGACTGATATTTAAGCCCTAATAAACTTTACAGTCTTGATAATAAAGTCTAAATTTATATATTTATCGACATCAACACCACAGGATAACATGTTAGCCATCACCAACATTAAAAGGTAAAACATACTCCGAATTTTCAAAAGACCCTAATCTTTAAGACGTTCTAAAATGTATCTCTGTCGCTACAATACACGTTAAAGTGACAGAGATAGCATAAGACTGAAGATAACTTGAAATTGAGTTAGAGAATTTGGCCGATAGTGACCTCCCTTCTGTACTAAAAACTCCGCTGTTCATAGTCAAACGAGATGTTTACTTGGATTTTTCTAGAAGCACCAGGTTTTTACTGAAAACGTGTGATTAAAGACCCCTCCGACAGATCTAAACGTTACTCTATTAGAAGAATGGATTATTTACTTTACAACTACCATTATTTGGTGTCTTTAGTGTCAGTACTTTTGAAGTATGGTTAATTGTAGAGGAAATATCGTATTTTTATTCCGTTTTTGCAGTAGAGTTATAATATGTTCATGAATTTGTATTCTTTTTTTTAAATTAATTAGAATGCTGTGAGCGTAATATATACGCTGAAATTTTAATGGTTGTTTTTTATTGCGGCAGAACTATTTGATTGAGCTGAGTAGTACTATCGAAATATAGAGTTAAACTTAAAACATATATTTTTTGTTTCCAGATCACTGCTATTTTTAATTCCAATAAAAACAAACCAATATAATCCCTTTGCACTACCAAGACAAAATCATCACGCTGCGCGAAAACTACCATTATAACTTCGCGTATTATAATTATAGTAATAGCGTTATAGCCTTTTAAAGACTAGTAATAAGACACTAGAGTTCATTATTCCAAATCAATGATAGACCAAGAAAAATATTTTATTAATTTAAATTAACGATATATCAATGTATTGACACTAATGGACTCGAAGAAATTCGTTATCGGTTTAAGAGATCAACACACGGGACGACTGCCCGCCTCCCCGTCTCAAGGCATACTAAATCTGTTTAGTTAATATAAACGTTATTTATTTTATAAACTATGAAACCATTTATCACTAACATAGTATTCGTGCATTGTGCGTTGACGATCGTGAAGAGAAACGAAAAATAAATTGATATTTGATAAAGGTAGTTAGGTATTCCGGCACAAATAATAATAATTATGACCGTCATGGCCCAGTGGTTAAGACGCTTGCCTCTCATATATGAGGTTGTTGGTTCGAATTCAGGCATAATGTAGGCAACAGCTGGTTTTTTTTAAATAACCTACGAAAAATGTTGTCTTGTCAACCATATACTGAATCCATGGTACAAGTTTGTGTTACAATGTCCGTTCCACTGTGTATGCCCACCTTGGAAAACCTAGAGGGCCTAGAAAATCATATGGATGATGTGACTAAATATTAGCAATAACTATTTGAGGTCACGCGCCCTACATACATTTGCCACAGATTGTATACCTAGTGTTTGGTGTATATGACCCTCTAGGCTGTGATTGTTGCCTATAAACCCAAGCCTCTTACCCAACTGCCACATTGCACGAACACATCTATAAACCGCGGTGACCGCTGAGCGTGCACACATCCTATATTCAACAAGTCTTAGTACCGCGCAAACACGATTATCACTTCATCCATACAAGACCAAGAGCGAAACGCTTTGAGTTCAATCTAACTTTTATTTAGCACATACCTACTAACAATAGTACAAAATCCGACTTTATTCACGAGACTTACGACTTAGTTTTCCTTATGAGAAAACTGTGACTAAATTGTATTAAACTGTCCATCGGCGTAAACTTGCCGTTGTATTAAAAAGTCCTGAATCAAATCAACATAGAGTGTACTTTCCGTACATTCTGACTGCAGAAGAGTGAGATATAATAGTTAAAATCACTGATTCTGATTCAGTCAGTAACCGTAAAGGTCCTTATCGCATGAGCGAGATACACTGAAAGTTCCGCTTCACTATGACCGCGACGGACACGACAAGAGTTCAATATCGCACACTAACGTATTTAGTTAACCAGCTAGTTAGGTTTGGGTAACACTAGAGTTCGTCCCTATCCTTCTTTCTTCCGCTTCACTAAGACCGCTTGGCGACACGACAAGAGTTCCATATCACGCTCTAACACGTTAGGTTTGGGTGGCACTAGAGTTCGTCCCTATCCTTCTTCCTCCGTGGGTCGGAGGCGAACCTGCCGCTGAAGCCGCGCCAGCACACGCGAGCCTCACCCGAGTCCCAGTGCGCGTCGGGCGAGTGGTCGTCGGGCTCGCTGCAGCACGACGACGACGACGACACGCCCGGCGACAGTCGCGCCGGGTGCCCGCTGAACGTGGACGACGACGGCATCTTCTGCACTATTAGCTCCACCTGGAATGTTATGGGGCAATGTGTGAGCACTGTGTATCTGTAAAAGTAACTAATTTTGCTTTTTTTCATTAAGTAGTAGTTTTTTATACCACAAAAAGTGGCAATCAAGCTGACAGCCCGCCTGTAACGTCAGGCGGACCGTTTAGGAATAATAACACAGGCAGCGGCTGCCTATAGTGAGACATGCAGCACTAAAATATGATATTAACACTTCTGTACATATACTATGTTTCTATAAAATAAATATATTTTATTCTATGACCACTCAGTAAAAACCTCAAAACTACTTTTTTGAAGAACCCCATGCTGTAGTCTCTTGGGAAAACCTTAGCAGGAAGCATATTCAACAACCTAAGCGTATGTTGGTGTAGTAAGTGTGACACCCCCGTAGTGCTTCAGAAAGAAAGCACGTAAAGCCGACGATCCTGCACCTGATGTCTACCCGTTCGTGTCGAATTGCCATCCCATCAGACTATAAGAGTGCGGGAAAAGAAAGTGCACTTGTGTTTGCGCACACAATTTTGCACTATAATATCTCCAGGCGTACTTGGCTAGTCTCCATTATGATCATTGATCGGAATCTTGGGTGCTATTACTATCAAAAGTATGGATATGACCTAAAATTCCCGGGAACCGTTATTTTGACCAAAATATTTACCAGGAAAAGAATTTTGAATGATTCTTGGGGATTACTTATACTTTTTTTTTAACGTAATTGATACTTCACGCAATAAAAATAAAATTCATTTGTAAGTCTTTACTGTTTAAATTTAAACGCTTAATACTAATAAATAAATGTAACAAGAGCGATTTCAATACATTTTCAATGATATAAAAAATATTTTTTATATCATTGATTTTAGATTTAATTACTTAGAATCCCGGATTCCCGGGAATATTCATCGTCATATCCATATTAGTGATATCGTCTCAAATAGCACCCAAATTCCGATCAGTGATTATTATTGACCAGCATGACCGAAACTCGGTCGAGAGAATATTATTATAGTTATAAATTCCAAGCTATAAAACGTGGTTTACCTTGAAGTCAGGGCTGTAGTGTTTATGCTGTTTGTCTTTGTGCGCCTCGTCCAACTGCCACTTGTTCAGCGTTATCTTAAACGCCTCCAGGTTCGGACCTGGAATCATTAAATTGCGTGATTAGGAATAAAGAAAAGAAATAAACAAAAACAAAACAAAATGAAAGATTACATGCTTGATCTCCATAGGCCATAAAGTATGACAACTCCTCTGACAAGCAACGCACAGTCTAAACCGAAAACTTTTATCGTGGATTCAGTACATGAAGGAAATAATGTTTTGGACAGTAATAAAAAAAAAACTATCAGAATGTATGAAACAGCAGTTATTTTTTTTTTTATAACCCACTATTTATGTTAACACTGGAAGGTCAAGAATCATGTACTGAATCCATGATAAAAGTTTTCGTTATGATGTCCCTTTTATCCGGTCAGTATTTATATAAATAATATTACAGGTAATCAATATAGGTCCAATTTGAAAAAATATTTCTCTGTTAGCAAAAATGTACTATTACCAAATACCATAGGCTACCTATGCACTTGACATCTATGCAAACATCACAAACAAAAACAAAAAACCACTAACTATCATCCAGCGCCGGCACCCTCTCAGCTCCAACACCCGCCGCCACGAAGAAGGTATTAAACCAGAAGTGGAACAGCTTCTCCTTCCGCATCTTCATCTTGGGCTTGTTGTAGACGTCGACGCGCACGTCGCCGTAGAGCGGCGTGCAGTGCGTCAGGTGCACGCGGATGCACGCGTCGTCCTTGCGCACCTCGTGACACCCGGACGGCGTCTGCGGAACATGTTGGCGGAACTATTGTTATTAACCATGTGTTTTTGTTTATTGATTTGTGATGTAAATGTGGCAATGATGATGGATGGGTTTGGTACGTGTCATGTACGATTTGCACTAATCGGGCCGCGCGGAAGCCCATTTTACACTGTGCTAAAGGAAATTCAGGTTTCTACATAATAGTTCTTCTCCTTTATCCTGTGGGCAGTAAGGTCTAATGACCCCAAACACCCTAGTGTCAGAGTTTCTAAACTGCCTCAAGGGCCTCTGACATGGTTACCGATGTCAGTGATGTCCAAGATAAACTTAGAAAGTACATATGAATTTGAAAAAGTCACACTGGTACTTGCCAGTGTTCGATTGCGAACCCACAACCTCCTGCATGAGAGGCGGGCGTCTTAACCACTGGGCCATCACGACCCTTACTTACATAATAGTTTAGTTTCATGTTTGTTTGTTTGCAATTTATACTGCCTGGAACTTGGTTAGGTCCGCGCGTTTGCCGTCAGGTTGGTGGAAATCGTACATAACTTAATTTTGGGTTTTTTTTTTGGATTCGATCCATTTTGCTTAACTACATCCAATTGTAATCTTCCTTTATTTAATAATTTCATACACAATGTTAATTGTTTCCGAATAAATACATTGAATTGATACACTTAACGTTGTCGTCAATATTTCACGAATAAGAACCGATACATAGTGTCATCCGGATTCCTACGAAGAGACATAAGGGAAAGGGCAATGACCGCTGTCTGTTGCCATCTTATATTTATGATGTTTGTTATTCAATCACGTTTAATGGATTCGTATGAAACTTGGCACACAGGTACATAGTCCCTTAGCGACAGCTAATGGCAAAACACTTTTCTTTTTATTTGATGGTCTCGCCTTTAACGCAATCTCACCTGATGTTAAGCGAGGACCCAGTTGAAGTAACATGCTTATTCAGTACTTGATGACTTCCAGGGTCAAGTTATCTGGATACAGACTCTGACTCCAGCAGAAAGTACCGCTCCGTAGCGATAGGCTGGAGTTGTAGTGAAACTTACTTTTATTAAAGCAGTCAGTATAATTGAGCCTATAAGAGCTAGTTTCCTATAACGAGGTTGTAACTGACCTAGTCTAAATAGCTAAGATTTATATTGGCAAGTAGTGTGAATTTTTGTTTTGACACGAGTTCCTAAAAGCGTTACTTGTTTACTAAGTTGGTTGGTTGGTATATAATCTCATCTGTTTTATATGCAAGAGGTGTGTCCTGCTGTGTCAAGTATATTGAGTGTCAAAAGACACATACAATAGCCGTTAACTATGCTTACTGCTCATCAAACTAAGTAATATTGAGTAAAAATTATTGCTGGGAAAGGAATTTTATTTTTGGTGTGAAAAATCACTGTTTTTGATAACTCAAAATGTAACAGTACTGGGGTCGTCGAGTATTTAAAGCTCAGTTATAAAAAAAGCAATAATAAAAATGTTTATTTCATCAACTTATGTAAATAACATAGTTTAGTTTGGAGTTACCTTTTAAGCAGTTCAGTTATAACACTAGCAACATGTTTAAAAAAAAATACTATTCAAAAATTCGTTAGTTTATCTTTCAATATTTTCGAAGGTTCACAGTTATGGTCCAGACCAAAAAAATTATCGCAAAAGTAGGAAGAACACATACATTCCGGCTTCATTAAGTCTCTTTTCACACCCTTTATAATTCCAAAGAACACAATCAACAAACATATACAAAAGCAATAGGTGGTACCTTGAAGGAGGGCTTGGCTTGCGACACCGTCAGCTCCGGGGAACACGTGCCTCCGTTGAGCATCGGCGGCGGAGACATCACCAGCTCCCGTATGTGCACCTTGGTGGCCGAGTACTGCAGCCCCGACGTGATGAGAGCCGCGTAGTACTCCACGTAGCGACGCTGCGACGGGATCGTTACTCCTGGAATGTTGAGGAGGGAGTTAGAGAGGCAGGATAAGTTGTAGATAGTGAAGGTGCTTGCTGTTTATTAGTTTATTCAGGAGAGCAGATAATACTTCATGTGTATACCGGGCTCTTGACTCATGTTATTTGGAGAAACCGTAATGTTTTAATTGTTAACAACCCTTTGTTCCCGAGATTAAGGGTAAGGATTTCGAAGACCCCGTACGATGCTGCAGTATTAAGTGAAGAAAACTATTTGAGCTTTGGCAGGTAGGGGACGTCTAAGCTAAGAGCGGATTTTACGCCAGGGCCGAATTTAGGGGGTATTTCACATCCACGCGGATCAAGTCGCGGGAAAAAGCTACTCATAACAGAAGAGACACGTTCTTATCACAGCAAATTTCGAATATTGATAGTTGCCAAAATATTTAATTTAATTATCTACTTCAGCAGACATTTTTTTAAACTTATAAGTGCTAACTGCGGGATGTATATTGGTCCGACTTAAAATAATCTTTTACGTTAATATAGTCAGTCTATCAAGAAAGGTTACAAGCTAAAGCATCACGCTACGACCTACAGGAGCCGAGCAATAACCAAAGATGTAACTTGAAGCGCCACTTAATAACAAAACATATGTCGTCAGACGGTAATTCCCTTTTCATGCTGAAATTGTTTTAACTATCTCTATTTAGGTATGGTTGTTATCTTTGATGTCAGACATTCATCAGTATTCGCTGTTGCAACTATAGCGCATGATCTCATTGCACATGACATCGAGATCATAATCGCTGTATATCGGAAGTCTTTTGATTGACATTTAGACTTGTGTATCCTTTGTGTATTAGTTATTTCTGAGAAAATGACCATCAAATAACACAGCCAGATAAAAAATAGGATACTAGTGGATACATCAATACGTCCGGCAAATATTTGAGTTAGTCAAATACAGAAGTAAGGTATAATATTATCCAGATGACATTTTAAGGAGATGCCATTGAAAATCCTGTAGGCCGGGTACTTTCAATGTAATCGTTTGCTGGTTCTGTGGTTTCTACCTACCCCCATGGGAAAAAGGCATGACTTTATGTATGTATGATACGAGAAGTAGAAAAAGAAGAAGAACTTTGTAAACCTTTTACCGACAAGACAGAAAAATAACGTCTCACATCCAAAAACAATTCATCAACAATTCGCAACAAAATTGCACCTGCATTGCTATAAATATCTGTGAAAGATAGCAACGCCAGACGGCCGGCAATCGATACACGCGCTATATACGTACAAATTACACAAATAATAAAGTGTCATTTGCATAGAAAATGTACGCCGCGCGGCCGACTGCTTTCATTACGTCGAAGTTATTGAAGAGTTTGACACGTGTGCTTTTATGAAAGTAATCGGGGCTTAGTATGTGTACTCCATTTAATATAACGTTAGAGAAATAATGTTATAATGCTATCGTTATTTGAATTTTGGCGTATAATATGCGTATAAAGCAATATAGACTAATAAGGCATTTTAAATATGATCAAAATGTTATACGCTATTTAATTGTTTGTAAGAGAATTTAATGAAGAGGAGTGTAATTTTAAATTGAAACATCTCGTAGCTTGATTCGATATGACATTTACTAGTTCTCATAACAAAAACACTATCTTTTTTGGGATAATTAAAAGGTTTAATGTTTCTTTCGACTAGGTATAGTCCAGACTTGAACGTCACTAATTCACTAATTTATTATGTTTTCTTTTCATGTCGTCGTTTACACAGTAGCAAATACACAGGTTGCTTCTTTTTAGGGTGCTCTACCCAAAGGAACCCTATTATTATGATTTATCTGTACGTCTGTCACAGGTCTACTATTTTGAACCGTAATACGGAGACACTTGAAACAACACTTCAAAGAACATGTATTACTTTCTTAGTAAAAATAATATAAAAAACGTGTTTTATTGTATGTAGTGTTAAATGTTATGATGGTACGTGTTTCACCCCGACTGGCATTTGTTTAAAAACTCGGAAGGAAACTACTGAAGTTTTTTCCATAAAGCGTTTATAAAAAATGCATTCTTGCATCCTCCGAGCGCAAAGCGAAGAAAAAAAAGGTTTTAGGTGAAGTTACAAAATACCTTTCTCGTCGTGGGTTCTCTTCGTGCCGTAGAACTTGAGCGCTTCGTCCGCGGACGCCTTCTGCCGGCTATACAGTAGGTAGCAACACACCATTGTGCCTGTAACATAAAAACATCAATTTTTATATACTACCTACACAACTTTTGTGAAGAAAATCCTTTAGAAGTCAAACAATCAGAAACTTTCTTTCCTTTTGATCGGTATGTGGGCGGTGCCTAACTGTTTCGAATGGTTGACTTTTACTTGAACAAAAGCATATTTACGGCTTTATAGAAAAGTTGAATTTAGATTCCTATTGCTAGAATAAATAATATAAAATAATAATAGAACCGTTCATATGTAAATCTATAAATCTAAATACAGTGTGTCTGCAGCGCGTTCGATAACATTAGCCTGACACAAAAAGCTGCTCCGAAACTTGCATGGACATTATCATTTCCTTTAAATAATATTGATGGAAAATCGAATTGGTCCAAATAACCGAGGATTGTGTCCCGAACACGACTCACTTCACGTCCACGCAGCAATCCTACACTTTTTATATCCCTTCGGGGCTGGCCACAAAAAAGGAGGCGGTTTGAAAAGGACCTTTTTTTAAATTTACGACTTCGGCGTGAAAGCCGGTACGGTGGTAATACGACCAATTATGGCGTGTAAAGAAATTTCGCAATTACGCCTTTGAGGTTTCGTCTCATTTTTGTTCGTGCAACAATGCCGGGCCCGGCCATCAGTTTCTATAGGCAATAACGCGGCACGTGTAATTTGTTGCTTTAACCTTTGTTACCGAAAACGTTCTGGGACCTATTATGCTAACTTTTATCTGTCTGGAATGATATTAGTACGTAATAATTTATTCTTTTGATATTTTAATGTGCGATGTAGCGATACACATTAACAAATGGTGTTGGTGCACGCAAAAAAGGTCGCGTTTGTCGACAAATAATGGAGTCGTTGTGCCGCTAAAATTGGGCAGCAACCCCTTTGGAGATGCTCGCAAGTTTATTGCGGGAAACGGAGAAAGTGTCAACTTAATGTTGGAATCCGCTGCAGGGCTTCTTTGTCGGTGTAGAGTGCAGGATGTCATTTGTGCTTGCACAAAACGGACTTTTACATTTTCGAGTCAATGGGAGCTTTTAAAAAATGCCTCACAGGAGGACACCTGGCCCTTAAACTTTCTTTGCTTTGTTGTTATTTAACTTTAAAAGAAAATTGTAACTTCGCGGCAGTTTAGGATTCGTTCGGACGGTTACGGTAATAGACAGTCTTACCCGTCCGTCCCTTGCCAGCTTTACAATGCACAGCGGCAACATTCTTGGAGTCTGCAGACAGCCAATTGTGGACGTCTTCGCAGAACGGCTGTATCAGCTCAATGTTCGGTGGCGTGTGGTCTTCCAACGCGTATCGCGCCACCTGGAATTAGAAACAAGAGATTTGAATTTTCGAAGAACTATCTGGCAGTCTTATATGGATGGCATTGGACATATCAAACCAACGGTAAACAATAAAAAAAAATCGGAAATACTGGTAACTAGGACCACAAGTGGTATTCTGAAATGAATTGGTACACCTCAATCGAAGATCTTCAAAAAGGCTATGTAAAATTTATCACCAAAGAATCGTTTTGATCCTATGAGTAAAGGACAAGTACACCTACATAATACCTTTTGTACTATTTATGTATGTCATGTTTTGTGTAATATCTTGGAAATCTTAAATAAAGAAATGAATAGACTCCCTATATCCGTTATAAATCTACATACTGCATCACCACTACAATTTTCAAATGATAATGATAATATCCTCACGGCTCTTCAATAAAGCGGTCTGCTAAAGGCTGACATATTTTGAGAGTTGTTCGAAGATAGTGTAGATAGATGCCTCTCCTGATGTCTTCAAACCCTGGAGACCTGTTGTAAGCAGCTTAAGTTGGATGCGGAAGATGGTGGAACTGTTTTGAGGAGACAAGCTTATTGGACGAAGACGGGTCGAGCAGAGAACTGAGACAAAGATGCTGGTGGTAAAAAAAAACATAATAATGTACCCGGTGCCTATTTAATCCCCATTCGTGAATGAACATACTATCATTACGCCTGTATTCCTCGAAGGGTTAGGCAGTAATTTACCAATGTGTTCCCACAGTTCGACGGTATGTTTTAGGACCCTTGTAATCCTAACTTCGAGCTGCTACTGATGATTTCATAGAAAAACCAAATAAGATGCTCTACCTGGGAATCGAACCCAAGACTTAGACGTAGTAGTCGCGCTTAGGACCACTATGCTAACGAGGCAGTCGTGAATGAAGGGAATATTAATCGCAGAATTTGTACGGGCTGGCAACCTGTCACTAGGCAACAGCTTTTTATAAACAGGGAAGTAGCTTTTTTTTCTACTAGTTACATGAATTTCTGCCAAATTGTGTACTATAACCACTGGGCGACGTTACAATACAAGGCGTGTGTGTGTGGGCTTCGAACTACATTTGATTGAAAGGCAGTCTTTGCTATTTATTTTTACAAACACTAATGTTATGTCAGAAACTCCTGATCCGATCTGAAAAAATATTTTTGCGTTATATAGTCCTTTTACCGAGGAAGGTTCATCATTATCTTCATGCTTAGCCTTTCCTCAACTATGTTGGGGTCAGCTTTCAGTCTAACCGGATACAGCTGAAATGTTTAACACGGAGCGACTGCCTAACTGATCTCCACAACCCAGTTACTAGGCAACACGAAGGTTTATAACATCACGCTACAACACACGGGCACGGAGCAGTTACCAAAAACGCAACTTATCGCCTATTATTTTAATTTGAATTCCTTCTGGAATTCACCTAAATAATTGATTAACACTTTGAAAACTTTTCAGTCAGTGTGCATTGGCATTCAAACTTTACACTACCCATATGAACTATGGACACAGCCTTGGATCGTTTTCGTTAAAGTATAAACCAGCTACTGACGACATGTTTAATAAAAATTTGCTTCTCATTTCACAAAGTTCCCAACTGTTTCTTTTTTTGTGCAAAGAATTTGAATTATTTCAGAACTTTGGACACTTTATTAATGTTGTGGTGCTTTAGCTTGTCATATGGGAAGCGTGCTTGGAACGCCTCCAAAATTTCAAATAATCTGCATGCAATGAATTTTTATTTATTGTCGGAGTAACCTGCACACTGATATAATTTTAAAGAAGGGCTATTTGGAGATAATTATGTTTATAAATTAACAATGTTTTACCCGCGATTTTGTTCGAACTAACGTCGGACAAAGATTAAAGAGTATCTTACGCCCTTGCCCAAGATTTGTAAAATTTAATTACAATAAATTTAGTGGTTTTGTGAAGCGGTAACAAGACAGATTTACTTTCGCATTTATAATATTAGTGTTAATGTATTATAATCAAACGTGTATTTATAGATAGGTTCAACCGAGGACTATGGCGGTAGACCACTTTTCGCCTTTACTAAGGGCGTAAGGATGAAAAGTGATTCATCGCAATTGAACATTAGCTTAGAAAATAAGTCGTAGTTGACTTTTTACAAGCCTCGTACAAGAACATATTCCTCTAGGTACATCACCACACTGCATATTCTCCAAAATACATTTTATACGACCTCTTAGGAGCTTAATTCTTAACTATGAGGCATAGTTACTTCTTCATTCTCTTGAGACATGTCCTATATTAAGTGTAACACACCGAAAAGTTTTAGGGCACGACAATTTGTAGGTTACTAACCCCAGAATAAAGTTAATTATTTTACGACTTCGTAACCTGAAACGTTGGGAACTAAAGCTCCCAAAATTAAGTGAGATAATAAAGCTCGTAACTTATAAAGGATGTCAAAAGACACATAAAAAAGTCAGAAGTTACATGTTCTTCCCACCACTGGCATTTTTTTTTAGTTTTAAACCTTATTTGGGAATCTTCTAGTTATGGAGGTATTCAAGGTCAGAGTTCCGACTTTTCTTTACGATTTTTTTACACGTTTCAAATGTTAAATACCACTACGATCCCTGTACTGATAGATGCACCCCTAAGCACAATGATTTTTTACACCAATAAGAAGTCATTTCCCAGTAATCATTTTTGCTCAGTTACTTAGTTTGATGGTCAATATCAGCATTTAACAGCTAATGTGATGTGCGTTCATACACCCCGTACTGTTGCATTTTGTTTAACTAAACAAAATGCCTCTTGCAAAGCTGTGCCTACCCCTTTGAACGAACCTCGGCTGCATAAATACAAATACAAGCCTTTTGGAAATGTCGCGTCGTTCACGACCATTAGTAGTGGTAATGGCAATTATATCCCTTACGTATGGTTTCATTGACGTCTGCAAGGGGTGGACACGTACAACTTACTAGTAATTACTATTGCTTTTTTTATCTGTATATTGATCCCGCCCCATTGGTTTCTTGGTCGTTAGTTTCCAACCGGTCGTTTTGGAAATCTATAGGGCAGGCCTTTGTCCAGCAGTGGACGTCCTACGACTGATATGATGGTAAAAAAGCGTGATTGTTTAGCGTGGGGTTCGATTACCAGTTTAGGCAAAGTATTATTAGGTGTTTCCATTAGGAGTTCCTCAGTACCAGCTCGGATTTGGAAGTTGGTGGTGTGACACCGCTGTGCTTTGTAAAGCCGAAGGTCCTGCGCCTGATCTCTTCCCAGCGTATTTGACTGCCGTCCCATCGGACTATGATAGAATTGTAGGAAGAAGGATTGCACCTGTGTGTGGGCGCTATAACATCTCTTGCGTACTTGATTAGCCGCTCGGACCAAAATTCGGTCGAGAGATTATGTACCCCCTCTTCGTTATTGGGCACTCTAAATTGGCTAGTGAAAAGTCTGTTAGTATTGAAGTTTCACAAAATGTATTAAGCACATACCCACAACCTCAGGGGTTCAATAGAGCCACCTACCTACTGATTTAGAAATCGTATGAATGGCTTCCACCTGTATAAAAACGTACAGTTTGCTAAAGATATTGATTTCAGGAATGGCAGACGTAATTTGGGAAACCTCCGCTCCGTCTCGGGTTCAACGATCTATACTTACTAATATAATAAAGCCGAAGAGATTTTTGTTTACACGCGCTAATCTAGAACTACCAGTCGGATAGAAAGAAATCTTTATTCTAAAAATTCAAAGACGTGACTGAACGACGTTAAAACCGCGGGGTCTATAGGTCTAATTCATCATAAAATAGTGACAAATTCCGTTGAAACATAGCATCACGAAACTATTAAAATAGAAACTGCTGTTATAATAACTCGTGACGATCATATCAACATACCGGCCCACTACGTGAGAAGGTTACTCCAAAACCCTACAGAATAAAGCTCTAAAATTGGTCATTAAACCTACAATTTGTATTACAACTCCTATTTCGGCAATACCCGCTCCGAACAGCGTCAGGACCACACAACATGACGCTGACATGATAAGATAACTTACTAAGTTACTACGTTCTGTTTTCCTTCCATACCTAAATCATTATGGAAATACTGACTGACAATTGATAAATGTAACAAGGAAAATGGGTCGCCCATGACGTCAGACAAGTGTTGCACGCGATATTTTGCCAATATTATACAATACATATTAGTTTAATCCATTTTTATGGCTGCTCTGAAAGTGATAACCCATATTTAGCAGACAAAGTATTATTATCCCGAATTATACTCTCATGTTTACCTTTAGGCCGTTTGCGCACTACACGGAATCTTACGTTCGATTTTCAAACACGTAATCTTCCGGCAAATGTATGGATATTTCGCATCCGGATAATAAAATTTCGTGTAGTGCACAGACGGCCTTGGGAATAAGAAAAACTTGGCTGGAGTACGCCGGAAATCACGCTACAGAAGTAAATTCTGTCTTATTTCCTCTACTTTTAGGAGCCAAGAGTCACGTCAATTTTATTGGCTAAATTCTCGCGCGCTAGTCTCGATAACTGTATCCAGGCAAAGTTATCAGCAACTAGAATAACCAATACGTAGCCTTGAGTCGAAAACTGTGACGGCATACTTAGTTGCAATACAAATGTGCTGTCAAGATGCCTGCCTTCTACCTTGGTAAGCGATATCGTACTTGAAAAACGTAAATAGCATGTCAGTTACCAATAATACAAATATTAGGTAAATGGGACTCGTGGCTAAGTAATTTTTACGTATGAATAAGTCGAAGGTTAAGCTACGCAAGTCAAGGTCGGGCCTGCGGATGGATGATGACCGTCCATTATCTACGGAGAGCCCTCCATGTGTTGAGCCGTTAATCCCAGCAGGCATTTTGAAAATCTCTGCCAATCATCATCAGGGTCAAAGCCCAAAAATCTGGCTATCAGTCATACTAATTGGTACCATGTAGCAAATAACTGGATTGTATGGAATCCTCTCTATGTAAAATATTGGTATTAAGCTGCAACCGATTTAGACTGAAAGCCGAGCCCCCAACATAGACAAGAGTCTAGGTACAAGATACCTAATATTAGACAGCCAAGACACAGCCTCAAAGTGTAACATTATTCGTTTTAATTTCAAAAGACCCTGGCAACATTAAAATCACCATAACCCGTTCGCTGCAGCGTCCTTGCATATATTTACACTCGCAACACGTTATACGAACAGACAAACCGAAGTGAAGAAGGAAATAGTTATCACG
The DNA here is from genome assembly GCA_932526535.1 of Caradrina clavipalpis. Classification (NCBI taxonomy): domain Eukaryota; kingdom Metazoa; phylum Arthropoda; class Insecta; order Lepidoptera; family Noctuidae; genus Caradrina; species Caradrina clavipalpis. The sequence continues at coordinate 13,447,013 of OW052104.1, read as the reverse complement.
AATCATACTGATTGCATAGCCACACCCACTGATAGTAATGGCGTGAAGTTAGGGCACGTTTGCCGTTTAGTCTTCGATATGAATTATCAAGAGTTAAGTGAGTCCAAAGAGGTTATTATCTGGTAACATTATCAGTGAAATTGGATGTGTTACATAAGATACTTAATATGACGCAGTTAATTTGGTATATTATTATTTTTATGTAATGTAATTGATGTTTTAGCGCTATGTAATAAATGTAAATTATGATAATAAATTAAGGTAGCTTCGAGAAGGTTTTGTTAGTTTGTTTAAGGTACTGTTTTTTGACGTTTTCGAACTTGTAAGTGTACTGTAGAATAATACTGCGTCTTTAATCGCCTTCTCAGTGTGCTTAGCCCCCCTATGTTGTATTTAAGCCGATGCTGTAAGTCCTTAAGTAGACTTTAAAGCTCTTGTGCGATTTTGCTGAGAACTATACGCGTAAAAACGAGCTACCAAGACACACGTTTGCCAATAGCAACAGAGTCATTTTAAATAATAAAAAAAATAAAGAAAGCTCAGACCATAAATCAAAATGAAAAAAAAAACATTTGACCTAACCTTATTGATATATTTACCGTTATTAGACCAAATTATAAATGAGTATTTTTATTTTTTATTCCTCTCAAGGAAATTGTCAACTAGAATAATTATGTATATTATTATAATAATCGTAACATCGGCGTATCGCATTATCGGAACTATAAAGATGCAAAATTACAGTATCATTAAATATAAATTATGATAATTTTATTATAAGCACGCAATCAACTGTTGGGTAATCCAGTCTAAATAAAAAAATGAAAATAGCAAAGATTTGTAATATATTATATATTATTAGTGTACTCCCATTTTTGCAGACTCATTTATCCTTGATTTATTTTAATATACAATCAATAAATGCAACATTTTTTTTAAAACTGGACATAATTTATTTAACTGAGATATAATTTTACTAGCTTTTGCCCGCGACTTCATCGTCGTCAAATTTGATATAATTATACCACGGGAACCGTACATTTATCCGGGATAAAAAGTATCTTATTCATATTCACTTCATTCACATTATTATGTGTTATTGCAGACTACAATCTATTTCATTCTCAGTGCTAAATTTCATCCAGGTCCGTTCAGCCTTTTAAGCGTGAAAGTGTAACAAATATCCATCCATCCTCACAAACTTTCGCATTTATAATATTAGTAGGATAATATATTTTTTTATTACCATACAACTAGACTCACGGTTACTGGTCAAGATAAACATAGTAAAATACGGCTTCAATAAAAGTCATAATAAATATTAAATATTGAAAGATTAAAAAAGAAAGTATCTTCATAATCTCTTTGATACCATCGTACCATACAGGCCAATACCTAATATTTTCAGCTTATAAATATTTAACCGATACGATAAAATTTAAAGTATAGGTTTATTGATAAAAGTAGGCAAAGGTCAAAAATGTGGCACAACCTTTTTCGTTGGGGCTTAAAAGAGACTACGTACAAAGTGTCTGGCACCTTACAAAAATGTAACCTAAAAAACAACAAAAAATACACCATAAATATTGGAAATATGTATTATCATAACCACAGTATACTGGAGACCCGACAGATGTTGTCCTTCCCGAAAATGGCTTGCAGCGCCACCTACCGCGCTCAACTGTGAATCTAAACCATACAGAGACCCACTGAAATACACAAAAAATTACACTAAAATCGGTCCAGACGTTTAGGAGTTCAGTGACATAACAACACAAGTAAAGTCAGTTATAATACTAGAAAAAATAAAACCTAATTTACCAGATATAATTTTTGGGAGAACAATACGGTATAATCCTAAATATAATGATGCCCATTAAACAAATTGCAACATCTATCTGGACGAGACATCGGCCATTTAGTTGTAAAGCGTCACTTGAATTACAACGTCCTGTCACAAAAACTTCAATTGTAGCAGAGATACCTATAATACAACTGAAATTGTACCCGGTATCAATTATAAACTAAGGAACAAAAAACCACAATGACATTTATCTAAAAGTCATTACAGCAAACGAGTGGAACGAACGCAGACGTGGTATAGTAGATATCATGTTATAATTATAGCGATTACATGTCTAGATATTAGAACATCCTAGGACAAGGCTTGTCAGTTAAAATAAGAAGCTAAAAGATGACAGATAGACAGACGAAGACAAATTATACACTTACATGGGGATCATTCAAGTTTCATTCAAATTAAAGCTTAATATTTATTGACTAGCTTCTGCACGCGACGTCATCCACGTGATTTTTACGGGTCCCTGTTTTTTTTTTGTAATACAATTAGCTATAGCACTCAAGGATAACGTAGCCTGGAAGCTGTGAATGTTTATGCGAATTCCGCACCCCTGGCCATGGACAGGGATGGAATGGAACACTGCGGTGGTTTTAGCCGGTAAAATCCGGCATGACCCTCTGTCATCCCCAGAACGGAGGAAATCCATGAGGATTTCCACCGCGCACCAAAAAAAAAGGGATAACGTAGCTTCCTATTCGCGAATTTCCAGAATTGGACCAGTAGTTCCAGAGATTAGCGTTCAAACAAAAAAACAGAATTCTTCAGCTTTATAATATTAGTATAGCAGTATAGATTTAATGTTTAATAATTCATTGCTGACTGTACTTTGTATCAATCGTGAATCTATGTGATGTTACTTGTGTATTTTGAGCTAAGTGGCATATAATGTCAATCATGTGTCAATTTATATAATAGCATTATATTATATTATATCCCGGATCATTCATCGACGGACAGTTGAACTCTTGAGTTGGGAACATGAAATGTTTAATATTAAACGTCAGGAAGGTCGTACCATAAATACGGTTAAAATACATGTTTTTCTCTTTGCAGTAAAAAAATATATATTTTGAACCCTCGACGAAAACAGAGGTGTTTTATACGTTTCACGTGTGTCTGTCTGTGGCATCGTAGCTTTGAAACAGCTGAACTGATTTTGGTATTTTATGTTGGAAGGTTCACCTAAGCGACTTAAAGTTTATCAGCTCTTTTCTAGTTGAGTAAGGGTTTGAGCATCTCCCACACGTCTGATGGAGTTTTGTTTGAGTCGGGGAGGTATTTAAAATCTACGATTAAATAATTTGTGAGACCCAGAATTTTAAATATCTTCTGTTAAACCTAACAGTATATGTCCATAATCTGATCGTCTTTTTTGTTAAATATCCTTCTGTACTTTCACTTTAAAATCGCTCAGTGAAATGCGCTAATCATATTCTTTATTTTATCAATGTTTCGACACTAAAATGTCAATGCTCCGATGCGAATTCTTATCAGCCCAAATTATAAGATTGTATGTATGTGCTAGTACATACATACAAGTCATACAACCTACGGTAGGTGCGTCGTGGTTGCTGAAACTTTGGGTATATTCTGCAATGGTATATGTGCGCATGAATGTGTGCCCATTTAATATTTTTGACAGATTTACCGATGGACCAACTACCCATAACCACAATACGTAGGTAAGTAGATAGTGACATACAATGAATTTTCCTGAAATTCTAATTTGGTTTTATTGTGCGCACTGCGCGTGCTACTCGTCTGTCTGTCGCGTCAACCAGAGTAATCGTGACGTGAATCATGAACAAAATTAATTCTACGGATTAATATATGCAGATTCTAATTCCTCATACCTTTTATGCTCAACAATGGGTTTGTCATAATCCTCGGTTTTGGTAACTGCATGACAATTTAAACATCAACCTATGTTTTGATAAGAGATGGTTAAAAACAAGTCATGCCCCAGATACCGGAATACGCACAGAGTGTTAGACAGAACTATACAACGTACTGTACAATAACATTCATACTTAACATGCTCTCATAACGAAACAATGAGTTCATTTAAACCTTTCCCCGTATAGCAACAACATAAAATCCAAATAAAAAAAAATCAAACAACATAATCTGATAAAAACTAGAATAGATTTTATGATACGATAAATAAACATTTCTATTTCCTTGAAAACTGAACGTTTTTAGTGGAAACTGCGCGATCCATTCTGTGATACGCGTTATCAGTGAACAACTGATAGCGGGTGTAGGCAGGGCGTCGGTGGCGACATCTAGTCTAGCACTGCGACACAACTGCGTCAAAGAACAACCGATAGACAGTTAAAACTTATTCTACCTACGCGACCGTTTATCCGTCTGATTGACACAATCACAACGCGGGACGATAATGATTGCATCGTCCAAATATAGAAAGTAATATACTAATGGAATGTTCCGTTCGAGGTGTTAGTGTAACTAATTTTTATTGCACGTTTATTTTGGGCGTGTGATCATTTTCCTTAGTTTCGCACGTGTCATGTAAGTAAAGGACGTATCAAGGACTTATGTTGATGAGTAATTATTTGAGCGTAAAGTTCTGAACTAGTTATTTAGTTAACGACCTGACCCTAGATAGTTCGTAAGTACACGCTGTTAATGAGCTTCACGAACTAAGACATCTAGTAATAAGGCGTTTGACATTCTGTACGCTCATGAAGTTTCATAATTATTGTCGTGTAAAGCTTAACGTATAAATACGTATTTGATGGTTTCGCCAAAGCACTTTCCAAGTATTATAATACGCTTCGTACTTTGACGTCGATAACTAAGTCATGAACTCGGAAAATGTCAATGACGTCATCGTTGGATGGCCCTAATTACCTACGTAGTGGAACATAAATCAAGATTATACACTTGGCTCCCTTATGGGCACAAACAGTTTAGCCATCTAAGTACACCAAGATATATACATAGGTATTTTATTTCTTTATTAGGATTTTGCCCGCAATTTCTCCCGGGGCCTTTATTGTTTTGATAATAAAATTCACCTTAGCACTTAGGAATTATAAAAGGAATCCCAGTAGCTCGGAAGATTAGTGGGATCAAACAAACAGTTTAGTATAGATAGATGATATTGACGCATGAAGAACATAATTTTAAGGCTTTCACAGTTTTTTTTTTATGACTAAATGCATTCGTACAGAAGGACCAAGAAAGACCTAGACCGGAGGCTTTATGTGTTTTTAGAGGCACGGGTCGTCACACCACCAAATACGTACTCAGGGCTGTTACAGAGAAATTCTAATGGAAAATCCTAATAGCATTTTGCCTAACTTAGAAATTGAACCCAGAATCATGTAACTGGAGGCAGTTAATAATCAACTAGGGAGGGTAATCATCTACCAGTTAATAGGGTGAACATTAACAAATACCCAAAATGTCATTAAAACAGTTATTTTGTCTTGATCCCTTTCATTTTAAATGTATAGTACCACTTCTTACATTAAGCAACATTTCGAATAGGAGAGCACTATAATCAGATCGTGTACGGGGGTACAAAGTTATTCGTTATCTTCCACCACCAGGCGGGGTCGTCGCCCCTCATTAGTGTTGTATTTCAGATTAATTACGGTCTCAATTAAAATAATGCTTTTAATCATTACGCGGAGAATTTCCTTATAAACTTGGCGGGCATTGCAATGGCATCGCCATTTGCGATAACTATTTATATAGCGAAGTTGAAAATAGAAATTTTTAAGCATCATTGCACGCAATAATAAAAATAACGGCCTATTTAAATCCCACTGCAGGTCAAAGGCCTCTTTTCATGGCAGAGAAGGCACGAGCATTGATCACCACGCTTGTTCAGGGCGCATAGACGATTTCAGACTTATATTAACTTAAGTACAAGTTTCCACACGATGTTTTCTTTCACCGACGACGTTAGTGATACACGCAAAGTTTAGTCTTTAAAAGTTGCGGATTGTAATGATGTACGGGATTTTGGATTTACAGGAAAGACAGATTCGACAACGAAAATTACAATTACCACCTACAAATGAACGATCTAGGATTCTGGATATTTGACAGGCAATCAGAGTAAAGGCAAGTGCTACTGTTCCTTAATCAATATAATATAGGGTACGTCAAGAAGTAAATTGATAGTGGCGTCTTCTTAGCTGCAAACCGGACGATTATTTTAATTAAATTAATTCTAATATTTCTAATTAATATTCTGTGATGCTTATAATAATCAAATTCCTAAGTGGTATTCTGTAAAATACTTAATCGGTGAAGTGAGGTGCGATGACAGCTCACGTCAATGTCACTTCACCTAATTTCACCAAGGGAGATTATTTTCAGAATAAACCTTCCGTTGTCACGAACTCAACACAAAAGAAAATGACTTACAACAAAGTAACCTAAGGGCAAATATGGGTGACCCAATTACCTCACCCCATTGTTAATACCTACGAACACATATTACCTAAGACATAAATTACCTAAAACTTGACGCAACTGGGCATTTTCATTTTAAATGGCGCAGGTTAAAATAAATAGGCTTCAAAAACTACGTCCTGTTAGTAACTAGTTGTAGTGTATAGTTGTAGCTATACACTACAACTAGTTACTAACAGGACGTGACGGATATAGATCGTTTTTAAAACTAAATTTAAATACTTAAACAATATTATCAGAAAGCTGTAAAATTGTACTTTTATGCTTTCAGCAGTGTATAAGTTATGTATACCTAAAAAAGAAAAAATGACAAACTTTATATTCATGAAAAAAAACGTTACTACTACAACAGTTCTTTTTTAACCATTTATTGTGCTGCAAAACTTACTGCACTAGCTGGACACCTAGTGCGACTAACTTCAAAATAACATTTCATTCTTTGAAATTTGTACCCAGAGTTACCGTTAAAACCGAATTTTGATGATAAATGTGTGTATTTCATAGTAAAAACCGCGTGACTATCCGGACATGTCCGGTAGTCGCGAATTCGTGGGACAAGCTTTTTATTAAATTATTATATATTTTCTTCACTAACTGAGATGAAATGCTTAGTTTAAAGGATAAATTAACTATCTAACAATACAATGAAAGTGTCGCTACGTTAGCTGTCGTACAAAAAATAACGAAAAAATTGAATGCAATGATGCAAACTGTCATGGGGACATCATGATTTTACACGATTCCGCAACATTATTAATTTAAATAAAATTAAATACGTGCTCTATAAGGAACTAATAAATTAAATCCACATATTTATAAAAATACCTACAGGGTACAATAGATTTTTCTTAAAAAAATTGTTTGCAAATATTTTTTTCATCATATTTTAGTCATGGGACAACCGAAAAACAGCCTGCGCCATTTAAAATGAAAATGCCCAACTAACACAAATACACGCGAATGACGCATCTTGCCATTTAACACATCTATGGCTGGCACATATTGTTCTATAATAAATAACGTATTGAACTTAGTAGCACGTTAACACTGTCTGTGACATTTTTAGACTGTATACATAAAATGCGTGTGTCGGTAAGATGACGTCACCGTGACCCGTATAGCTGCCAAATCCCCCGTGCATAAGGTACCCTAGCATTATTTGTTAGGCGAAATTGAAGACGTTGATAAAACGCCGGAATAAAATCAACTTTATGGATGATTCAGTTTATTGTTTAATCTTTGTTTAAATGTTTGGAGCCCTCTGTAGTGGTCGTAAAACGCGAGCGAATTAAATAAATAAAGAAATAAAACAAAGAGAATAAAGTGTGAATTCAACATAGACGTAGCGTTGGTCGGCTACAGGAAGAGCTTACTGTAACTTTCAATTGTGAGTAACACGGACTCGCGAGCTTTTGTTCATGGCACAAAGACCAAAATTACGTTTAGAAAATGGCTGCTGTTGCTAAGGCGTCATCTACGTAACCCAGTCTAATACGGTGTTACAAGATAACCAAATTCCTAATCATAAAGCTACTGACACATTTACAAAGAATCTCAAGTCGTTGCATAAACGTACAGAATAACCAATAAGTATTGCCTCAGTACGGCCCGACGTCAAACAATATTGAATATTGACTATTACTGTGCCGTTTGACGACAAAGTAGCCTTTAGAACCGGCTAGGAGTTATGCACAGGTGTTTCTGGAGGTCACCGTAACGAGAATCTTAGCAGTCAGCTGTGAAAGACCTTAGGATTATTGTACTATATGTACCTGCGTCATTTGACGGCCGCTTCCTTTTCGGTACGAAACCAACTCGTAGAGACTGTTGCTAGGTGGCGCGTGGTTTGGTAAAAAAGCAGAAATGCGGCTTTTGTAGTTACAATTTTGTAGTGCGTGTTTTATCTCATGCTACAGTCGTCGTAGAACAAGATTTCTTAATAAATAACTAGGTTGTGAAAACAAAAGAATGACTAGCATAATTTTACGCTTTTTAAAACCAATAGAAAATCTTATTTCGGTTCAGTTACATCCAGGTACGTTAGTAATAATGATTCTTACTAAACCTTAATATTGAATATTTTGCAACCAGATTCTCGAGATACATTCTACTATTGTCACAAGAATATGGGATCGAAATATCGTAGGTATTAATACTTCCAATAATTTTGAGAATAGTTGGCATTGAAGCTGTAAAATGCACTATAAACGCCGTTGACATTTCGAAAATTATGTGAAATTAATTACGTTAACGAAAAGGAATATATTGAAGTTTATTTCGGTACCCTCGTGGCACTCCCACATTAGAAATTGGCAGAATACACCGTCAATGCCGTACTACTCATTACCGGCCACCATAAAAAGAAAACACATAACCTTTGTCCTTTCCGCAATTCGACCCTGTTTCGAAGAAATTGGTAATAATAGGCAAAATATAAACATACCGTCACGCCTGTATTCCGCGAAGGGTTAAGCAGAGGTGTACCAATGTGCGCCCACTGTTCAGCCGGTATGTTCAGGTCCCATGTAATAGGGGGCGAGCCTATTGCCATTAACCGGGCACAAATCTTAACTCCGAGTTGCTACTGAGAATTTTATAGAAAAACCCAATAACACTTTTTGCTCGGCCTGGGAATTGAACCCTCTAGCGTAGCAGTCGCGCTTAGGACCACTAGACCAACGAGGCAGGCAAAATATTTTATGAAAATTTTACTTCCTTCCTATACCGGGAAACTTTTGTTTTTGAGTTGTGTGTTACATTTCAACGTTTTGTCACGGTTGTTGTAAATTAAATTAATTTAATAAGACATTTAAATAGTCGGCTCTATATTGTGTCGCGGTTTCGTGGTATGGAAACATGCTCCACAGTTAGGGATGCTAACTTTCAACATTTACAAGAAAGAATAAAGTAGATTAAAGGATTGGGAAAAGAAAAATAAAAAGTACTTAATTAGAAAAGACATAATTTTATTTTATTTACGTTTAGTTTTTAAACAGGTATTTCTATCTATGGTTCTGAATAAGTGATTCTGAAAACAGTATTTTGTATACTTTATTTTTGTTCTACAGTATATGTATCTAAAAGTGAAAAGCAATATAATACTGTTTTTGAAAGTATAAGTAGTTGGCAACCCTATCACAGCAGAGCGTGCCCAAATGAATCTTGTGCCAAAATTGATCAAACACAGCGTTATTTCATTAAAATACCCCCCCTTTATAATTGCGTACCATTAAACAATTTGCGAACTAATTTCCGCGAATTGTTGGATAGGTATAATTCCTCTGCAAACCACTCAAGTACTCGAAGAAAACCATATGTATTAAAACAGCTGACACAAGTGTTAAATTATTTGGTGACACTGACAATATTGTTAAAATTAAATTAAAAAAAAAATAACATTACTGTTGGCATTTGTAAATTGCGGTATAGAGATCGGAGTTCATTGTGTCGTAATTTTTTTTAAAGGAATGTCGGCTTTATTTTTTGGCAACACAGGGGGTGAAATCGAATGAATAGTTTTGAGAGTTGTCGTATGATTCGTGTAAGAACACACGTACGCAAGGTGTGAGTCACACGCGTGACTTCAAACACGCCACCTATTCATAATCATATTTGTGTTGTCACAGCTTGCAGCAGATAACGGCTCGATCAACAATTATGTAAGAGTTAACCCCTCACTGGTGAGTGGTGACATTGGCTGTACTAAAACTTGAAATGTTTGCACAGCGTCGCGTCGTAGGTACGACACCCGAAGGCAATCGAATGGACGTTATCTTGACAGCGTTGAGGCAAATGCACCCAATTGAACATTTTCTGGGAAATAACACTATTATAGAAATGTAAAATTTAATCATAAACCTAGGTCTAATGAATAGTCTTTGAAAATGGAAGAACCAAAATTTTTTGGTAGATGCTTTTTGCGAGATGGACTAGTCCAACTTTGTCAACCCTAAAGCCATTATTAGCAGAGCAGCTATTATACGTTTTCATACATTTTAACGCTGCAATGCATCTTACATTAGCATGTTGTCCGTTTGTAAACACCAAGAAGTGAACTCTTCATAAATCTGTCAACTTTGGTGTTCAGCGTTATTTGCATTTCTTACGTCAATTTAATATGCAAACTAATTTGCGATTAAAGAAGCGTTCAGTGCATCATTCGGTACGACATTAGGAGTATATGTGCACTCTAGTTAGTTAGAAAAAGTAATATTAAAACGCAGTACACTACATAATAATTCATGTGTGCAGTGGTCTTTTGATCCGTAAGCCGTTGGTCCTTTGTTACATTGCGAGGGTTAACGAAGAGGGAACGGTTACTATGGAGTAGGGGACCGCTCGCCCCTGTTGGGGAGTTATGCAATAGTATTGCATTCGTGAACTTGTTTGCATTTAACCTTGGACCATGGACAATAACCAAAATAATGATTGGAGTTTAAAAAACTGGCGAAAGCACGATTATTTTAGACAGTGTTTCTGTTTATACCGAAATTCGACAAAATAGATACATTATGATTAGGTTTACCATTCGTTCGGGATTCCTCGGGTTTGGTCCTAGCTTAGGCGTCCGGAATTTTGATTAATTAAAACATAACTAAGCAATTAATTAAAAAATAAACGATGCTTTTATTTTTATTATAAAAATGTTATTCTCAGGGTCCGGAAAAAAAAATTCCCAAATGCCGATTTATTTAAAGTTTTTGTGATGGCTTCCCTAATTATGATCAAATTATCAGCTTAAGCCCTGACGGATTAATTAAGCCAATTTTGCTTAAAGCCAGCTGTAAGGCAAAGTATAATTGAGTTCATCTGCACCAAGCATTTTAAATTTTGTTAAAATTTCTGATCATGACTAAGTCAAAGACATGTAGCCTTTAAGTTATGCTAAATAAATGCTGGACTATTATACAGTATAGTCAACTTCCGTACCTACATAAAGGATATATAACAGAAATAACAGTCAGTCGACGGTCTTGATAACCTAGATATAGCGCGAACACTGGTCGTATGATTTTCTTCAAATAGGAATCAATCAGTCACAGTCATACTGGTATTGCAATAAAGTACATTTTTAATTGTTTTCTTTTTGAGTATATTAAAACATAAGAAGCTCACTTCTGCCCACGACTTCGTCCGCGCGGTTTGGCTCTACGCACTCGTTGGTCGTAGCGTAATGTCGTACAGCGTACTATTCGTCATGAATCTGGCTATCATATAATTATAAATATTTTTTTTTTCCCATCCTACTGGTTGTTTCAGATAAAAAGCACGTTTAAACAAACAAAAAATCTCTTCAGTTTTATTATTTTACTAACAGTTTTAGGTCACATATACCAGCTATTTTTTTTCTAACAAAGAGGCTATCAGCCTAAAAGATCGTTGCTAAAAGGTTAACGCAAAATTTATCCCCTGAGAGACTTAAAGGAAACTCACTAAAAAAACCGTCGTAAAATAACCTAATTAAAATTAGGGGAGATTTTTGTCGTTGACCCAAAAAGGGTAATTAAATAATGAAAAGGTTCAATTTAAATATTTACCAAGGTGATTGCATTGACATTGTTTCACCTTAAGGTTTGTTGTCAAAACGAAAAGGTAGGTGTCGAATCGATAAAAATAAATGTTAAAAGATATTAATCGCTTTGTATTCATTTGCACGTTATCATCGATGTTTAGCTATACATGGTGAGAGAGACATCGTAATGAGACTTTTTTCCATGGATTCGGTACATGGTTCCCTACTACACTTCAGCGTTAAGTTTGTAGGTTATAAAAAAAAACAACTGTTCTATAGAAAGATATAAGACACGGTCAACATAATATATGGAACAGCTGTTTTTAACAACCGTCGAAAATGTACTTATAATAAATATCCTTTCCACGGTTCCACCCGCTATAGTAGTTAATATGTGGCATTTTAGCATTCTTCAATATACTTGCATTGGCAGTTGCGGATCCAGGATTTTGGTTTAGGTGGAGCTTGACCTAGCTGTGCTAAACTTAAAAACAGTTCAGACGCTACAGTGGTATAATACTAAGTGGAAAAAATTATCAAGTTTAATTTGAAATTCTTTATGGGTGGACCCAGATGCTGTTATGGGGTGGCCCGTAGCTTGAGCGTATTAGCATCCTCTCCCCTGGATCCAAGCCCTTCTTTATTAAAAAACAAATACAATAAAATTTTCGTCGAATCCAAATCCCAATACTACGTCATGACAACAACGCAAACCGTATGGAGGTTCAGGACCCTCGCTAACGTCATTAACTCCCAACAATACTGAATACAGTAACACGAACACTACAAACAACAATTCACGTATAAACGTGTCAAATCACTCCAAGATTTACGTAATTGTATGTAAGAGTGTATTCCAATTACTGAACCCTACCTAATACATAATTCCGACATTAGGAACAGGAACGAACAAGGAAAGGAGGTCGAATGACGAATCATGTATCAAGTCAATGATTCCTTGAGTCATTGAGCGGGTAAAACCTTGGGTTATGTAATGAAGGTGACGTAGGCTTCAGTATTCAGGAAATCCTTCCTGTAACACCCTTCATGCCAGTGACAAATAAGCTGAATTTAATCTCGGCTTATTCTGTACACTCAATCAAATCCAGATTGTTTAAAAGTCCTCGGAGCGAAATCTGGATGTTGAGTACGGTAGGTTTGTGAACCTAAATTCACAGATAAAGAGCTAAAATTATAATTTGTACTTCCTGTAAGTGAAATACTGCTAGGTACTTAATTTAATTACGTAAAACCTAGAAGGACAAACCTCATTGTGTTTAGTCATTTCTTTGATAACTGTGGTAAGTGGTTAGCGGTTAAATACATAATTACAATCATGCATCCTTACCTACCTTGCATTATCAAGGCGGAAATTCCACCGATATAAACCTATGTAGACGCCCTTAACTTCTATGTGTATGAAGAAAAAGCCTGTCAGAACGTGGCATGTCCGCCATTTTGAGTATAAGTTATCGATTCGTATTCTTATGGAAACGCGTATTATTCAGCAGCCATTTTGTGTCTCAAGATGGCAGCTTTTTTCCGGGCCCCTCCATAGATACAAATCAGTGAGAAATTCGAAGGTGTTGGCAAGTTTCTTTATTCAAATTTCCGAAATCCATCGGATACGCACGGGTAATACTTAAAAACAAAGAAAAAATGCTTGTACTCACCCTTTCGTGGAATTTGCTCGAATCATAAGACCTCTCCGAGCAGAGGTTGTATATCTTATAGTGGTCCTTGTGCATCTTCTCTAGAAACCTGTACACTTCGTCTATGTGATTCCTGTATACTCCTTCTAACTTCTCGGCGGGGAAGCCCATCGCTATGAGCCTGTCTGTGATATCTGTACAACATGGTGTTAAGGAAATATTCAACAATAAACAGAGCAATCTTTGAAATGGGATGGATGTTTTAAAGTTTTGGATGGCTAACAAGCCTGCGTCCCACCTGATGTGGTTACCGCAGTGTACATCCAAAACAAATAGGTACAATAGAACATTTTTACCGTAAGATCGGTGTTGTGTGCGGTAGCTATGGGGCATTTATGGCGTAACAATGATCAACAATACAATGTGCGGTAAATATCATTTTAAAAATCTCAGTAAAAATAAAATTAGGTCTTTACAATGAGTAAATATAATTAATTTTATATAAAAAAATAAATATCCAATATTGTATTGGAAACTGAGTCCAGTAGAGGACATAACGGAAATGTACAAGAAAAAATGTGAATTACTCAACAAAAGTACTATCTTTATTCTGACGGACCACGCCCTCATTTCAGACCCCTTTCTTCTTTGTTGGGCATAGCAGGACACGTTCAAGTATCCTTGTCGTACCGTTGCACGCACTAAGTCCCCAGTACCTCGCACTTTGGCCGTACTTAATGATCCCTTGGATTCTAATCCAAAAAACGATCTGTTTGCGGATGAATGGACAAAGATTTTCTTGGTATGTCAAAAGTACTGTGAGACGAATTTATGAGTAGGCAACTTTGCTGTTTAAAATATATATTTAGTATTTTATTGTGTATGTAATTGGTTTCAACCTTAACCGTTGTAATTAAAGTTAAACAAATAAATTGTATATTACGCTGCAGCAATAATATAACATCAAACGTAACAACAGCTGGTACCAGTAAAGACTTTGTCCCCCCGACCTGGTTGACAGGCTAACAACAAAGAAACAAGGATTACTGAATCGGCTTTCTCGTCACGCCATCGCCATCGGATCAGTATTCTTTCGCTATCCACGTATGTCATGTGTGTTCTTAGCTTCTAACCGTAATGCAACAGTCATTGCACTACGCTTAACATCGACGTGAATAAAATATTTAGCGTGTCAATTATTTGCGTACTTTAACAATGGCAGAACAAGGTTACGATCGATGTGCAATTATGCATGTGATTACTGGCCAAAGTACATTCTGTAATGAGGTAATGAATGTGTTGATTTTGGTATAGTGTGTGCGGTAAGGACTTGCCGAAATTCTGTTGATAACCAATTCAAAGTTACCCTACTCTGAAATTGGTTTGCCGAACCTTTTCGCTCGAATGAACATTAACAAATAGTACTAATCAAATACCTCTATCCGTTAGCAGGAGACTGGCAAATAAGATCAGGAGGTCATCTAAATATTTTTTGTAGAGACCTTCTTTTTTTGTCTATCGACTACTTCCCGGTTGTTGACAAGAGTTCAATGTTGCAAAAGGATCGAAGACGGCAAATGTAAAGAGAGCAGAACCTTGTATCTATTGGATGTTTGCAAGACAATCACTTCGCAAGAGGTGCAATCTGTATTTGATTGCCGAAAAGTGCAAATGCATAGATTTTCCTCCTAGAATACAAAGCGACATTGTGCCGGATTTGCTTCTTTATAAGTAGCAGGACTGACCAATATCTTTCAGATGCACTACTGCCAAAAACTGTTTCTTTTTTTTAACCAGAATAAGTCGTCTTTGATTAATTTTATCCGAAAGTTGTCCAGACCTCGGAATGCCCAGATCCCTAAAGCCTTCACTATATTTATTCAAATCGTGTATCCTTCGCTTGACCTACATTGATAAACCTTGGATCTATGTTCCCATTTCGAACTACCTCCACATGGCAATAGCCTTTATACAATTCATCCTTAAATAGATTGTTAATTAAAGAGATTCTATCGCAGAAGTTGCGTCACTGCACTGGTCGAACTTATTCGGCGATGACCGAGCGGCGGCGTTAGGCTAACGGTATCGTTGCCATGGCAACGGGTGATAGGGCCAACGTACTATGGTAATACAATAACATACTTATACGATCAGACAGTTCTTTAGGGACAATGAGGCGTTCGTTTATAAATGGAATAGAAAGAGCCAGAAACTGTTCTGATTACTTTGTGTTATTCATCGTAGGTGTGTCAAAGGCTTTCCAAAAAAATTTCTTCTGGTTGGTAGTCAACTTCAAATTAACCTTTACCTACGTGTCCTGTACAAAAGAAATCAGGTATTATGAATATGATACTATTAGGTACAGCACATACAAATCATTCGCATTACATCACAACTCGGTAACCATTAGCGACAGTTATAACTTATAACGTCACAACGAATTGACCAAGACCACAGTTGAAACGTCAACGTGTGTGTGACGTCATCTGTCATGTGTACATATAAATATAGAAAAGTTTTTTAGCTATCAGTTGTGGGGGAAGGCACAGGCGACGTTGGTAATTTTGACCGCAAAATCTATGTACCCAACATGGTTCAATTTACTCACAGTACTACTACATAAAGGTAGGTAAATAAGCGTTCATACCGGACTGCATATAATATTATTATAAAATGTTTTGATACGAATATCCTACTACTATTATAAAGGCGAAAGTTTGTATGTATGGATGGATGTTTGTTACTCTTTCACGCTTAAACGGCTGAATGGATCTGGATGAAATTTGGCACAAAGATAGATTATAGTCTGGAATAACACATAGGCTACTTTTTATCCCGGGAAAATGTACGGTACCCGTAGGATAACACATCAACTGTGACGCGGACGAAGTCGCGGGCAGAAGCTAGTATTATAATAAGCCAATATAAAGGTCCATGACCCATTTATGCATACAAGCTCTAGGTTCAAAGAGTCTAGTGAAGCAAGCCTCGGAACATAAAATTTTAATAACACAAGCGAAATAATCGATAATGCTTATTAGTTTTATTTCAATGAGCAAACTGAATATATTTAATGGTTGGCCGCAATAAAATGTATTAAAGGAGAAAATGCGAATATCGTGACTAAAGGCAAAGGTCAAACAAAGCAGGTGCGAGTTAATTGCAAAGTATGAATAGGTATTAACGCTGATAGAGTAAATAAAGCGATGTCCAGTGATATTGGAATTGATGAAGAGGTTGTTGCGACTGGCTTGAAGCGAGACCTCAACCCATTAATGTTTTTTTTAGGGAAAGGAGAGGTTCATTACATCCAAGCGGACGAAACCGCAACCTCCAATTGTGTTCCTTTTTACGCGATTTGATGGCAGAAACCTTTAATACGTCAGTAACATGTTGCATGCGTGAAGCTAAGGATACCATCACTACAAAGTAACCCAAAAAGACTCCAAAGAGAAAGAAAAGGGATCCAAATTACAACAAAACATCTCTGCAAATTAACAAAGGAAAAAATACGAAATTCATTCAGAACTCCAATTTAAACTTCCATGAATATTATTCAAATTTAGATAGCAAGTCGACGCGGCAAGTGGTTTCAACTTTCAACCTCGTGATCGTTCCAATGAGATGTGAGCCTTGACTGGTCGCTGACCGAGGCTCCTCAGAGATACATCGACGTAAATGGATATCTGAGGAATAACTTACGAACGGAAATGAGTAATACGAACTCGGAGAGATAGAAATAAGAAAAATGAGAAATATAACTCAATTTGTGAACAGATTATAGAGTCCTACTTTAGGGTCATCCATCTTTTGAGCGAAAACTCGGAGATAAGCAATTAATCTCTTCACCGTGTTTCAAAGTAAAATTTTCCTGGAAGGAGTAGTAATAAAAAGATTAAACTATGATGGTTTAGACATAAAAAAAATACGTAACTCCGCCTTGAATATCTCCACACCTTTAATGAGTTAGGTTAGCGTAAATAATATACCGAACAAACGAGAATACATCCTCATTTTACAAATTCAAGCGATAGACAACCTAGAAATCTAAAATTTGTATGCTAGCCAGCAAAGTAGCACAGGAGCACCACTCGCCTCTTCTCTTAGCGACGTAAAAAAAACGTCAAGACACCACTAAAAACAAGTAATATCAGATTACAACACTAAGATAACGCTAGGCGTAATAGTGAGTGACGGGTTAACTTATAAGCGCGAGGCGATTGCAAAACAAAACATTCGTTGTACGCGTTTAAAATATTAAATGAGCCTGCAATATTTTACGGCTACTGTAGGTCTAAGTATAAACTGTTGTGTGACTATGCAAGTATTCACCAGACAGACCTTGGAAGCTTCGGTCCACCTTGAGACATAGCAACAGTGTGAAAACATTACCGAACCCAATGATGACTATGACTACAGTAAATCGATTACAGTAAAACCTGAAATTGAATCAGTTTACACAGCGAAGGACAAAGAACGGCATACTTAATATGACTTTTGAATGTGAAGCAAAGTGTTGCCAGAAAATTCGAGGTTTATTACGAAATGTGCAGTGTTCATGTGGAAACAATAATATTCGGTTTATAGGTAACTAGCTTTTAACCGCGAGTTCGTTCACGTAAATGTCGGTTATCGCGAACGCAGACGAAGTTGCGGAATAACAAGTAGCCCATGTTCTTACTTGGGGTGGAAACTTACCCCGTACAAAATTTCATCAAAATCGGTCTATTGGTTTAGTAGTGAAAGCGTAACAGATTACTTACGAGTTACTTTCGTATTTATAATTTTAAGTAACTGAAGCACCTTGCAGGACGATACAGAAAATCATAAGGTGGTTCGTTCACAATAGCACCTAAATGAATCCGTTTTGAAATATTAAGACCATTCAGGGCAAAATGCTATGCATAAAAAGCTCGTGGATTCCGCCTAAAGTAATTTTGAGGGCGTGGCCATTAGGCACGGCACGTCATCGCAGCATCAAGGACACACTGCCTCGCTCGCCCGTAGCTTCCGCACTGGCTTTCCAATCTACTGCCTTTTGGGCACCAACTAAATTTGCACTTACTATCCGTTCCCAAAACTACTCCTTGTTGCTCGTTAAAAAGTTTTTGTTAAAACTAAATGTTTCTCTAGAGGCCATACCAACTTTCAATGGAAAATAAAATAGGAACATGGGTCTAGTTTATGATCTAGGGACGTGAACGAATGTAGCAAATGCAACTTCACGCCAAAACACGTCAAAGATTTATTGAGACACTAAATTACGCAGGTGGACATGCCTAAGGCGGAGCAAAAGGTGTAATTATAATTTTTGTTACTAAACTCACCTGCAAAGTAAGAATGATGCTATGCACGTCGCATAAATAAAACAGAAACTGCCAACATTTAAATTAATTCCCGCAATAATATACACTGATAGCAATAATTGCATACATTGTTACAGTCACTGAAGATGGTGGTCATTAAAAAAAAAGGAATATTTAAAATAAAAAAAAATCAAACACGAGTGAAAACGAACGAAGCGATATGGTCGACGAATAAAAAACGAGAATCATTTACGTAATTGCTTGTTGCTATGGCAGTGTACAGCACAAATGAGTTCAAACATTTGATCTAACGCAGTGTAACATTTGTATATACATAATAGTTGCACAGTACATGAACACGCACAGTTTAGTCTTTGACAATAAATCCCCCTTTTCGAATAAGCTTCTACTATTGAACCGGCTTAGGGAGCAATAACCTAAAGAAATCCAATTACACAAAGGAGCTCAACGCTGACACATGTGAAAAAAGATTATCTACCATTTGCAGACTGCAGACTTAAATTATGCATGCAAGTAACCATAGCGTGCATATGAATCACCCCAGGTCACCTAGATAGACAGCTCAATTACTGTTTAAATAATGTATTTGAAGACGACCGGTTTGTCGTCAAACGTGGAAGTTTCAATCGATCGTCTAGCAGCTACATAATCGCTTTCGAAGCCTTTGTCTTGCAAATTATTTTACCTATTTCACATTGAAACAGTTAATTCCTTGTCAGGTTGTTCATTTCATATTCCATATTTAGAATCTTGGAATAAATGTCAAGGTTCAATATATCAAGATGAAAGTCTTCCTGCGTTTGGCTGTTCGTTCGTAGCTGAACAAATGGCCCAAAAATCTCATTCAACAGCAGTCCAATCAAAACGTTCGCTCCAACAACTTCATCCATAATCAGCTTCATTTACAGTCATTAGTTAGTCGAAACACGAGCCCATCCTCTGGGAACACCGAGAGAATTTCCTCGCTGGAATATCATGGCTAAAACACCATTGCTTTAACACGAAAATGAAGCGGCCAAAAGTCAAGATGAGATTTTAATTAAGTCATTAAATCATGACACGGCTGACGGGACCCAGAGGGCAACACCACAGAATTATAAAATAAGGTTATACAAAGTGACAAATATGACAAATTGCGTTTAACGAAAGTGTACAAACATGAAGGTGTGTTTAAATGAGTTAACAGTTCGTTTCTGACTTGGTTAACTGTTGACTCTATAAACGAAGACGCAGTAATGAATGCTAATTATTATTGGTTATGATTTCTGAACAATATAATTAAATTAATCACGCGAAGTAATTACCATAAAAGATTGAAGTAGCGTTGAAGTTTGATCTATTCTTCGCATCAAATCAAACTAAAAGTAATACATGATAATGCTGGCCGTACAAAGGGGATGAAATGGAATGAATATCCATTTCTAGAATAAAGTAAACTTTGTCTAGAAAATTGGCATCAGACTAAAGAAGAAAAATAAGGTATATGAAGATAATAACAGATATTTGTGCAGAATATTGAAACAGAAAACCAAAGAAAACTAGTACTTAAGTTAAATTAAATATTCGAACAACCTTCCGGTCGATTTCACCAACAATCTAATCCATTACGGGACCCTGGTGGATTTGGTAAATTTTTCGACAGCCAAACTAGATTATCCTGTACAACTTGTATTATTTATCATTTTTGTCTGTTGCTAAGCGAGTTTTTTGCAAGCATCGAGGAAGCTCTTCGACATCTAATAGGTAGAGGTGGGTAGTTACTCCATCAGTTTGCCTTGTTGCTAAGTTGCGAATCTGCATTCAGCATATTTTCCGTTAATATTTAACTTGGTACGAAGTTGAATGATTTAGCCTCATTATCAACTTTGACCCGCAATCAGCTCAATTCTTGACTTCAATTACGTAAATCAGCACACGATTCCGCCGAGTAGATAATCTTGTTAGAAGCAATTATCGTCATTGCATGTAGGCAATGATGTTTAATACATATAAGTACACGTATTTCAGATGGCCGCTTATAAACGCGTTTAATAGTTTCTGAGCCTAGTAGGCGAGGTTCTGTTGAAGGAAAACGTGGTGATAATATCAGGTTGTCAGACATCCCTATTTATGGAACTGTTTGACGATAAAGTAACACAATTAAAGGAAATTAACTCAAATAATACCATGTGCTAATAAAATCAAGTTTAGTTTATTGCGTATCAATCAAAATTTGTGATTTTTCCAGAAATGTTTAACTATTTCTTTTATAGATTTAATACTATGGTAAAGTTTATTTAATATTTAATGTAACTTCTAAATCTACGAAGACTAAAAAACCCTTAATTTGGTTTGGATCTCAAGTCAAAGGTCAAAAAGCTCTAAATATCCGTAATCAACATGTGCCATGATGACCATTAAGAACAAAAAGACGTTTCTTACAATGGCTGTAGTAACCATCGTTATAGACCTATAGATCTTTATCGAGAGAGTAGGTACTATTTGAAGGCCATGGGAACTGTATGCGTGACGTCGTTATCTCGTTTCAAAATAAAAAGGTCTACCTAGGGAATCCGTACACCTGACAGGAAAATGACATACGTGCTTAGGCAACGGCAGCAGAAAATAAAGCAACGAAATAATTGGCACGCAACATCTCCACAGAAAATTTAAAATTACGTTCTTAAAAAAAAAATGCCGAAGTCGAACGGTTAATTATTAAAAAGTGGTTCAGGGCCCAGTTATGGAAATGAAGCATTGTTGCTATGCACGTTCCAGTCGTCATAATTTCACTGCCACATCTTTTGAGTGACGACCTTGAGCTTAACGAGTTAAAAGATGCTTTATATGGTAACGACCCGGAAGAATTGCATTTTTATTACATAAATACTGGGAGAAGGGGACGACGAAATAAGCTCAGTTACCGTCTTTAGAATTTCTCATTTGTTTAGAACTGTCAAATAGAGATTCGACTATATATACTAGCTTCCGCCCGTGACTTCTTCAACGTGGAAGTCATCCATAAAAACAGTCCAATCCAAGGCATTTAGCAATAGTGTAGCTTTCTATCAGTGTGTAAGAATTTTTGTAATTTCAGGTAATTTTGGAAGTACTGCCCAGAGATTTCATCTTACAAGCAAACTTTACCCCTTTACACTATTAGTATTATACATTAGTCGTTTATTCTCATCACGGCGATTCCGTTGCATTGCAGAGTAATGATTTTGCCCAAAGGATCACTCCTTCGGCCAAATCAAGGAGGTGATCATCTGAATGGATACTAGCTTACTAAAGGAATTAACTATTAGGAATACAAAATTGTCGCTTTGTCGCTGAGGTGAGATTGCGACTAGATTTTAAAAGGAGTTTGTATTGGAACTGAAGCTTCGAAAGTCCGGGAATTGGAACTTCTGTTTTGAGAATAGTTGAAGACCAAATAAAAGATGCATCGATTGTAATAAGTAAACAACTAGAAATGGAGTGACCACTAGAATTATAGCTAGAAGAGATTTGTAAAGAAAATAACATGCAGCGCCATGACCACAAATAAATTGGGGTAAGGGTACCTGCACCTTTCAAGATTTAAGCGAGGCCAATGATAGAGATGTACAGGTTGATCAATACTGGTCGGACAAAATTTGAAACGAGTGAATCGACACAAAGAGAAGAAGTGTACGACGATATGAATAGGACTCGTATTACGCCCCAAAAAATATTTATTTTTCTATGACTTTTTCACCAAAACATGCAAGCCCGATATGAAATCATGCTAAACAGGCGATCATTTAATGTAAAGACACTTCATCAGTGTTTTATAACGTGCATAGATCTTGAGTGGGAATTATCCCGAATGTGTTTATGTCTCGCCACAGTCGACCAAATGGATTAACTCCGAAATACAGACCAGTGTATGGCAGGCCAATTTTAGTGCATCACATCACGTGCAATATTGTTTTTACGACGTGCTGTTACTTATAATGTCAAGTACGAAACGCTGCGCTGTTGAAACAATCGAGCGGTTAAAAACCTTTTTTTATTGTTAACAGCCATTGTTAATAATGCAGACCTTTGTTGTATGCTAACGCTTTGGGATTAGGTAGTTATTTTTTTTTACAATTGCATATTATAAGCCAATGACCCCGCACCAGACGTTTTGTAATTACAATACATGCCACAGTGACCATTAATGTCTTTGACTAATTATGAAACCTGAATATATTAATTTGCATCGTTATTCACGTCGCCATTATAATAAAAATTTTCGTCCCCTAATTTGATAATCGTTAAACGCTTTTTGTGAGACCAAAATACTTAATTCGTTTAGTTAGGGCATTTCTACTTGCGAAGCGATGCGATACCACGCTGTAAACTATTGATAAATATTCATAGATGATGTTTTATTTTTGTTGATGATGATAGATAAATAAAATAGTAAATAGGCATTCCTCACGCTTGGCAGCTGATACGCAATTTTTCACAAATCACCATATATGCAGATAAATTACTTACATAAAAATAAAATAGACATGATGAAGTAGGTCGTCCGTACTAGGTAGACATGTAGTGTCTACAATAACTACATACATTGTAACTAAACGTCGTAGTAAAGAAACACGGGCTTACGACGTAGTCACATGAATGTTTGCAGATATCTGCGAACGTAATTGGTAATTATAAAGGCAAGTAGCCACATGCAAAGCATAATGATAATAAATCATTAGTAGGTGTTTATACAGATGTAAGCACGGTTCGCGTTATCGCAATCTATAAGTGTACGTATAGCTTACATAATAAGAGCTTTTTTGCAATGTACTATTTATTTATGTGCATCGATTACAAATGGCAAATATAAAATACCTCATGGGGAAAATATTGAGTTATTCTTGCATTCATGGTTATAGATAATCGGTTAAGATTTCTTCTTTCTTGTTAGTCTATATCGATATTGGTATCAGTTGAAGAAAGGAATCTAAAATGTTAACGAGCTCTTTCAATATGGCTTGACATCGCATCGCCTCGCAAGACACAGTACAGTGACAGCATGCCAAATTTTATTGAAATCATAGCAGAAATCGTAACTATGTTCATGCAACACGTGTTCATACATCCAAAAAAAGTTAGCCATAAAATCATGTATAATACCTACACAGACATAATGAAACACTTGTTTCAGATCTTATACAGCTAAATTAGTAAGCGGTTACTTAGCTAGTGGCTAGTGTTTTGTTGTAATTTGTTTTTAATTGTAGATAATTATGTGTTCAGCCTTGGTTTCACTACTTCATTTTTAGGATTCCTTGATTCCGTCATTTTTGCATTTATAGTACCTACGTAGTTTTCTGACGAAGCACTAGATTTTATAATTTTAATCTTCAAGATCATTAAAAAGCACGTTTAAAGTGTCATTTTAATAAATAATAAACTCGAATACGTCTTTTATTTTAGGCAACAAAAAATATCCATTTATTTTCATTCTACAAACCTATTACGTAAATAACCTGATCTCAAAAAATGCATTCACGAACGAAAGCCAAGAAACCAACCTATCAACTTCTTGGATACTACACCTACATTTTTTCAATACCGTGTATTTTTTTATACAGAACCCACATTATTATAAGCATGGATGCTTGTCAAGTTTTTTATAAAGCTCAGCTCACAAGGTAACTTCTAAATTAAGAACGGTTTAATGATACCTTTTGGAATCAATTGAGTATTATGCTGTTGCCAAGCGGAGTGGCGACCGAAGGTCATTTGTGAAGTTTGCTTTAACTCAGCGGTTCGGGTTTTTTTATTTTATATTATAGCTCTTTCTTTTCAAGTTTTAGCGTAGATATAATAGATAGGTAGTTAGTTTTATGATTTGTGTGTAAAAATTAGTACTTACGTACTTTAGTGCGCTACTTTTTTTTTCGAGTTTCGAGATTAAATGTGTGACGTAAATGTAATGTAGATATCTAAATGATGACTATAGTACATCGAATTACATGTTTCATTGAATCTTTAATGTTTAAGCTTGCATATACCTAACGTGTTGGTACGGTCAGCAACAAAAGTCGATTAACAATGTTACTTTAACTTACCATTTAAATAGACACGAGATAACACAGTTCACTGCCTTTCAGAATTTAAGGCAATACCTAATAGTCAATTTTATCTTAATTTTAGATCAATTTCGTGTTTCCTTTAATATTGTGCTCAATAATAAGGATTAAAAAATCTGAAATGGTAAGCTACTTTTGTTGCTGACTGTACCTACGAAAACAGCTTCCTCCCAACAAAGTTTTCGTGAACTTTCGCGATGAAAAGTTACGAAGTATGAATGCGAAAAATGCAATGAATTAAAGATTCACAAACTCAATTTATGGTTGTTTTTCTGTAAAATATCACGTCGTTAACATTTGAGTAATGCAGTAGTATCTGTAATGGCTAAACTTTAAATGGTAGTGCGTAAATCGCACTTGCAAAATCGCTGAGGAGTAATTGCACCTAATCATTTTGATTTGATTAGGTTCTTCCTCGGCTATACTAGCAACACAATCCTTTATAGGTACGCTGTTCCCGTAGATATTTGAATTTCCGTCTTTAGCAATATTCATATTCGGTTCTTTAGATTCTGTCTCACTTCTAACAAGTGTTCCACATTTAAACATCTGTAATTATTTTAAATTATGTAATGTGTAACTGTTTGTTTTCCCCGATAAATAAAATAAGAAGCTGCGAACATTACGAAGAATAACAGATTTCAGAAATTCAGTATTTCAAGCAGAAACTAACTCTACCATTTTAAGGAGGAGTGTTCCTTTAGGGTGTGACTATTTGATTAAGCCAACAATAAAAAATGGCCGAAAAATACAAATTAAAATATGTCATTTCAAAAATTACGAGAATTGAACATTTTCAATGGCTAATGTTACGATTAAGTAATAAGTAGGTATGTAAAATTTTAAGACAACAGAAATATATATAAAGCATAGGTATGTACTATGCTACAAACAAAAAAGTCAAATATCTACTAAATTATATACTACTACTACTAACATATAGGTAACTTGGTTAATTTTATGTTAATTTGTATTTTTAAGTTTAAATGTGATAGGTAAGTATATTTTTCGGTGTATTATTAAAATTATAGTTGATATCTTATTATGTTTATTATCTGAAATTTGATAACAAATATTCACAAAATCACCATGACAGTTTGTCAGAAAAATTTTTGCTTTGGTTTTCATTTGAATAGCTGGAAGTTACTATAAAAAATAACCGATTTTATTTACCTAATCAATCACTATTGTGACAGTTCTAAGTAATGTCTATTTCAAAGCATCCCATTTAGGTATCGCCTAGTGATAGAAAACAAGGGAATTAGTACCTACCTTACTGAATGAATAATTAGTCTCTTTATTAAATAAACCTATTATAACTAGTCTGCAAATTCATTCAACAGTCATAAGTCTTTTAAAAACAGATCATAAGATATTGCCTAAGTATCTTTTCCAATAACTTTTTTAGATAGACATCTCAATAAATTGAAAAAGCAATAAAATAAACAAACTTAATCAATCAGATAGACCTTTTTAAATTACAAAAACTGTCAATATACTTGTGTAATAAAAAAATACTGCAATCATACAGATAGGAAGTCTGATATTTAAAACCTATTTTAGCATGTCCGAGGGGTGAACAACCTCAGCATTATGAACAGTGATATTAGCAAGACGTGAATCCCTTTTAAAAGTTGGTTATGCAGATGTTTCTAATGAAATTTAGGAAGTACTTACAAATAGAGGAATACATTTAATTGAAAATATTGGATGATTGAATTGAATTGAATCAATAGTTCTACAAGTGATTAGAATGGTAAGAAACTTTGTTTGTTTTGGAATTTGAACAATGTAGTCATGGCAAATTTGTGTACTAGGTTTAAAATAACTGTGCATTTCATTATTGCTTTTGTATATCAGCATTGTCTACACATATGGTTCTATTTTAATAAAAGGTTTTGCCAGACCAATACAAATAGGGTGCTAGACACTGCCAATCAATTAATAATAAACTGGGGCTACATTTTTTCGCCAATGAAATTGACTATTTATTGATTTCAAAGCAACGAAAAATGTACAGTTAAATCGTCAGGATTACAGGGCTAAAATAAAGTTATTTTTTGTGGCAAGTACCCAATTATTCATAAAACCATTTTCTTGAGAAATATTAGTCTTTGACTGTGATTTACGTTCCCACAAGGTAATTGACTATGGAAGAAAAATAGAAAATATATAGGGACATGCCATGTACATAAAAATACATACAAACTTGTATCAACATAGTATGCATTTTAAATGTAAATATAACTAAAACTGTGTAAGCTTAATATAAACTTGGGGAAATCATATTAGGCAGTTCAACAACACTTAAATATTACAGTTTTATTCATCAAAAAACTTGTAAGTAATATCATAGTCATTTTAAGTGGTATGGGGGTGGTAGGGGTATTTACATAATAAAGGCAAGTCTAGGTTAATTAGATTTCTGGTGGTAATAAATAAGTATTAGTTTAGTATGTATTCTGGCCCTGTGACAATCCCATGACAATCATCTGTACTAATATTAGAAAGGAAACGAGTTTGTTTATAAATAGTAATCTCTGAAATTGCTGACAAAATTACAAACAGCATTCACTGATAGAAAGCTACACAATTGCACGGTTCCATAGGCTATATTTTTTGGTATATTTGAGATTCATGTGGATAAACTTGCAAGCAAAAGCTTAGATACAATATCAAACTTTAGTGAAAAACATCTGCTATGGTTATTTACTCTGGACGGGTAACAGACCGGCTTAAATCATCATGATTAAATAATTTAGAAGAAATTTACATCTTCTTTATTGTAATTGTTTTAAGTGCAAATTCTTGGCCAATTTAGCCTCATTTAATCCAAAATCTTTATAGCAATTCATAATATGAACATATAGGTGGTAGGTGTTTAACCACTCGAGTCTTAAATAGAAACAATTATGGACCCTGTCAGGCGCAAGATTGAAATAAGTTTGGGAGAAGAAGAGTGCTTTAATAAACTAGTTAATACATAAACATGATAGATTGATAGAAGAAAGAGAATGAACTTGCTTTAAAACATGTTCTATGCAGAACATAATTCAAATGAGCCAATGGTTTCTTTGGTTTCCCTTTATAGTAACAGGTTCCATATTAAGATACCAAACTTGACTGCACTACAAAATAGTAATTTGCATTGTATAAATTATGTGATTATGTCTGTTCAAACAACGCTATTGCCATTGCGAGCTGCAGGAATTTTAACTAAACAATACCTTCTTATTAAGTACATAATGTACTACATTTTTGATGTAGAAGAAACCTCATTATATTTTTTTACTGATAATCTTATTTTTTGGCATATTCTACGCACATTGAATATAAGTTAAGATTGTTTAGTCCTACTCCTTATATTTCTAATACATAATGACGATCATTATATTTGCTTTACTGAGACTTCCGATGGACACTGTACTTGTTATAAAACCATTCAACGTTTCAAGCAAAAAAATGCACTAAACCACCATTTAATCAACTTATAAATCTTCAAGCATTACTATATTT
Organism: Caradrina clavipalpis; assembly: GCA_932526535.1. Lineage (NCBI taxonomy): Eukaryota > Metazoa > Arthropoda > Insecta > Lepidoptera > Noctuidae > Caradrina > Caradrina clavipalpis. Next base: position 13,418,610 of record OW052104.1, on the reverse strand, counting down.
GCATTAAAATTATGATAGTGAGCAAATTTTTTACATACAAGTAAACATACTGTGCTCGCTCAACTACACAACAAAAAATAGTACTAAGTACAGCAACAGTTAAGATATTTTCACACATGTAATGTAATCAGATTAAAACCCATAGTTATTATAATTCCTAACACTCAACACCACTCTACAATGATTATCTGATAGTTTCTATGTACACAGACGCAATAGGCATGTACTATAAGCCTATATATACAACGTTATAGGTTATATATCTTGTTGCCATGCGAGATTTCATTGCTCTCTCATTAGATAATTGTCGCGTTGCAAATGAAAATTAACTCGTGGTTGCAATTATAATCGTGTTTCCGATATATTTATGCGTTTTCAACACATTAACATTGCTTATTTCACAGTGAAACAAACGTTTTGCGCGTACGTACATTTACGAGACCTTGTAACCCTAATATGACCTGTCAGATCACTTTAAGGATATGGGACTTCGTAGTAACATATAAATTACCAATTTTCGTTCTTTATGTAGCCTATAACCTGATAATACTATAACCTTTATCAGCACAGTTTTATGAATGTAATTTATAGGTTATAAATTGAGTGCCCTTGACAAAACTAAAAAGATGGTCAAGCCAGGTTATCACGCTAATTCCAAGGTGATTTTACGAGGATAAATGAAACCGTATTGGGAACATCGGTTTAATGGAATCTCAAGGCCGGGAGCACGGGTTCGATCACATAAAGGACTCACCGACACACAACATCGATCTCGGCCCGCGAGAACGGATCGCGGCACACGGCAACAACACTATAGCACATAAAAGGATACAGGCTAAGTCCAGGTTGAATCCGTCCTTGATGTAGCGCTTCCGGCGCTTGCTAACGATGCCCTTGATAGGGTTTGTCATCTTGATATTGGACATGGAGTTGGCCATGGCTGTCAGTTGATCGACGCGGCGCGGCAGCAGTTCTGCCGCCGCAGTGCCCTTAGCGGGCCCGCCCGCTCCTGGCACCGACCGCTTCTCTGGTGCCTTCCGCTCTCGGCGCCGGCAGCTCACACAAATCCCCATAAAATAACCTCCGCCGCGCAGAACGTGCCCCGCTCATCGGGCCGGCGGCGGAGCGCGAGCGGCCTGACACCGGAGGCCGCGACCGGCGCTCAGCTCGCGCCCGCCATGCCTCGCGCTGCACGCGCCTCGCCTCGCTGCCTTGCCTCCAGCCGAGCCTCAGCTCCGACCAGCACCGAGCACTTCCACACCGCACCGCCAGACCGAAAGCACCGTACACTTGATACACTATAGCATAGCTCCACGCCCGGCACCGAACGCGTTCAAATCTCGCTTCACGAGCGATGAAAAAATTATCTCGCGCGAATGGCGTCCATCCTGCGTTTGCACTAGTACACGGACGAAGAGAAACAGTTGCACAAGAAAGAAAGATGGTTATGGCCGAAAGTGTATTGCGTGTCTCTTTCGCACTACCGCAGCCCGCGCTCGTATGATAAAGATAACACACAACCTTAATTTCTAGTGGTCGCTAGCTAGCTCTCTTTGTTCATTACGGTTCCCTTTTAGGTCCGTAAGGTGGCGCTGTAGACTTACAAGTTACCGCGACTTTTCAAATCCTAGCAACTTTAGACAACCAAGTTTAAAACATTTATACGTATTTTAGAAAAAAAAAAACCCCGTAAGAAACTAAATATAATTTTACTTAAATTGTAAATGGTAATTCATGCATGATAAAAAATATAATTATTATTGGTTGATTTGATTTAGTGAGTTGCCACGTCTATCACCTAAACACGACAGATGGCGGTGTTCAAGCATAGAGTAAACCATAGACTGAGAAGAGCAAGCAGCGGCGCGGGAACATCAAAAAAGTTCTACAGAAAAGAGGACGTAGGTAATTAATTAAAATCATATCCTGGTAATCAAATTAAAATATGTAAATGTTACATTTTAACGAAACATTTTATGGATATACCTGTGACATAGATTTTTTAAACTAGTAATAAATTTAAAACATCACGCGTTTTACCATTTTGCGGTCGATAATTTACGTTCTGAATTAATTAATAACATACTCGCTCACCCCGTGTTTTACAATAACTATAAATCATTGCGGAATAATTAATAAAGCACAGTCATTGTCCTTGCATTATTCATTTAATAAAGGAATACTGGACAACCTACCAACACTACATACGAAGTAGGTAGGTATTACCTATTCTATTGAAAAAAACTATATTTCTAGGAAGGTGATATTGAATGCAATGCAACACTAGGCACCTAACAAATAATTGTGACTAGACTAGTGTTACTAATTTACATAAGTAGATACTATTTTATTCGTTGTGCAGCTATGCAAATAAATAATTAATAATAAAACGCTTCGCCTAGGTACTTATTGTCCTGCTTTTACTATTTTGTGATTCTTTGTGAGTTTTCGCGACAATAGTGATGGGCTCCGATGGTTGTAAACTTCTTGCTACCCGCTTTTTTAATCGTTTTATAAATTCTTCACAGTAGGTATATCCACGATGAATTCGAAAATAATGTTCAAATTATAGCTAAGTATTAGCGTAAACAATATTTCACGTCAAATCTAATTGGACACAACACTATAAATATACTATCTTATGTTCTTCAAAACGTATCACGGCTCAGTAGTTTTAAGTAGGCATGTCATTTAATAGATAGATGCGTAGATAAAATGCTTTGCTAATTGGGATCCAGCTTCCGTGTATATTTATAGACATTTTTATTTTGTAACTAACAGAAATTCAACAAAACGTGGCTCGCGTAAGTAAGTAGGCAACTTCATTCCGTGTCGCAATTTAATGCAACCAGTATTCAGTTGGTTTAAGATGTATTTCTTAGAAACTACACACAAGTCGGACTTGATCCGTAAGTAAGTTCTCCCTTAGTGCACCAAATAATAATAAATTCATCTGAGGAGGCGGTTGGAACAAGGCCATTCAGGGCCGATGCTTGCTGGGGCTGCGGGTTATTCGAAAGAGATACCGCGCCCCCGGAACGTAAAGGGCACTAGAAGGAATATGAAGGTAATGATGGGTTTTAGTCAGTAAAAGTCTGACACTCCATGGTCTTCATGATTCTTGAAGACCATGCACCGGCAAGCACCGGTAACACATGATTCTCGCTAATTCACTAGGCTATGTCGGTAATTTTGGTTCGTCTGCGTATCTCCTCATTTCTGATTCATTCTCGCAGAGAGACTCCGAGCATACCCCTCTCCATAGCCCGTTGGGCTACTCTAAGCTTGCTAATAAGGCCCATGGTAAGAAACCACGTTTCGGAACCATATGTTATCACTGGCTGGCAACACACACTGATCGAAGACTGGCACTGAGGTATTTTGGACGAGAAGACTTTCCGTAGTTTTCCGAACGCTGACCGGCCGAGTTGGATTTGGCGGTTGATCTCTTTATGTACTCTACTGTATGTGTGTGTTGTATTTATCTTTATGTACTTACTTAAAATGAATAAAAGGAAATTATTCTAGAAAAACGGATAAGTACCTAGAGCTCGTTAAATATGAGAGCATTGACGCATTACCCAATTTCAAATATTTATTGTTATATTACCCACACCCACATAATAATATCAGTACGAATTTGCTGTATCTATTATAGTGGCATAGATCAGCGGTCGGCAACCCGCGGCCCGCGGGCCGCATGCGGCCCGCGGCTCTCCTCCTTGCGGCCCGCGACAGTTTTGTAGATTACACTATAAATCTTACATTTTACCAAAATTAATGATTTTAGGCGCGTAAGCTAACTCGTATAAGAAAATAGTCACTCAAATACAGCCTCAAACGTTACACTGAAATGTAAAAACGGTACGGTACGGTTATATAAAAACTTTGAAGTTCGCATTTAAGTTTTATATAATTATGTTTTTCTTATTTCTTTTTCACTTATTGTTGCTTTATCGTTGACATAGTGCTACGAACCCAAGTACGTATCCATTAATAAAATTTACATTAAAAAAAGTTTGTGCATCACATGTAATACCTATATTGGATGTAAGGGACATTGGTTCCAGGGGGCCATGTCCGACATTTGTGACGTGGTAATGCTCCGAGTCCCGCAGGGCGGCGCCCGCCCCGGCAGGTGTACTGGTGGTCGCAAGAGATTTCGGCGCTGCGGGAGGCATGCGTCGCTGCGCGACACCCGTACACCAGGCATCACAGACTCCGCATTCGGCCACCGAATGCGGCGGCCATTGAGGCGGAGCAGTACGAGGGGTACAGGGAGGCGAAGACCGCCCTCAACGAGGCCATCTCGCGGACCAAGGCTCAGGCCCGTGAGGAGTTGCTGGGGACTCTGAACGCGGATCCGTGGGGGCGCCCTTACAAGACGGTGCGGGACAAGATCCGCACCTGGGCCCCCCCGCTGACGCAGAGTCTCCGGCCGGAGCTCGTTGAGGACGTGGTGAGCGCTCTGTTCCCCTCGCGGGGAGAACATCCTCCCCCGCCCATGGCTCCGCCACCTGCGATGCCGGAAGCAGACCACACTGACGACGACACACCTGAGGTGACTGGGGTAGACCTGAGGGTGGCGGTACGTAAGCTGAAAGGCAAAAATACCGCCCCGGGACCCGACGGCTTGCCTGGGAAAGCCTGGGTCCTGGCCTCAGAGGCTCTAGGGCCCCGATTGGAGGGGCTCCTAAGCGCATGTTTGGAGAGGGGCCAGTTCCCACTTCGTTGGAAGACGGGGAAGCTGGTCCTCATTCGGAAGCCTGGGCGCCCTGCGGACTCACCGTCCGCATACCGGCCCATCGTGCTGCTCGACGAGGTGGGTAAGCTCTTTGAAAGAGTGATTGCGGGCCGCCTCGTCGGGCACCTGTCTGGGATGGGGCCGGACCTTGCGGACTGCCAGTTCGGCTTCCGCAGGGGGCGCTCTACGGTGGATGCCATCATGCGCGTGAGAGCTCTCTCGGCAGGGGTTGCTGTGTCCCGGGGCAGGGTTGTGCTGGCGGTGTCGCCAATGCGTTTAACTCCCTGCCCTGGTCCTGCATTAGGGAGGCACTCCGGTACCACCGGGTGCCGAACTACCTCCGTCGGGTGGTCGGGGCCTATCTATGTGATAGAGCCGGGATCTACCCTGGTCGAAATGGTGAATGGAACCGGCGAGAGATGTCGTGCGGTATTCCGCAGGGATCGGTGTTAGGGCCGCTCCTGTGGAACATCGGCTACGACTGGGTGCTACGTGCTGACCTCCCCGAGGGCGCCAGCGTAGTCTGCTACAAATAACGCGGATGACACTTTGGTCCTGGCGCAGGGGTGGTCGCACGAGGCGGCGGCCGACCTTATGACACGCGGGGTTGCGATAGTCGTCGAGAGGATCCGGCAATTGGGTCTCGAGGTGGCCTTGCACAAGTCCGAGGTCCTGTGCTTTCATGGGCTTCGGAACGCGCCACCTTCGGGATCCCAAATAACGGTAGGAGGGGTTTCCGTCGGCGTCGGGTCGACGATGAAGTACCTGGGACTTGTCCTCGACAGCCGATGGAACTTCGTGGAGCACTTCCGACGTTTGGCTCCCAAGTTGGCACGGGCTTCGGCCACTCTCAAGCGGCTCTTGCCCAATTTGAGGAGGCCAAACGCCTCCTGCCGGAGGCTCTACGCGGGGGTCGTGCGTTCGATGGCCCTTTACGGGGCCCCGGTGTGGGCGCGGGGCTTGAGGCGGCTTGCCGCCCATTACCTGAACGCGTCCCAGCGGGTGTTCGCCATAAGGGTCATCCGCGGATACCGCACGATCTCCGGCGAGGCAGCGAGCCTCCTTGCCGGATTGCCGCCGTGGGATCTGGAGGCGCTGGTCCTCGCGCGCCTACACGAGTGGCGCGCGGAGGCACTAGGCCGGGGGGAAACTCCGCTGCCGCGGCAAATTGCCGCCCAGCGGACGGAGCTCCGGCTCGATCTCATGGCGACATGGAGAGAACGACTGTCGCAACCTCGTGCAGGGCACGCCTTGATTGAGGCGGTAAGTCCCCTCTTTGAGGAGTGGCTTGAGCGGCGCCACGGCGCCCTCACCTACCGCCTGAACCAGGTCCTCACCGGGCATGGATGCTTCGGGAGGTTCCAGCACCTCATCGGGCGGGAGGAAACGCCCGGGTGTCACCATTGCGAGGATCGCCCCGAGGACACGGTGGAGCATACTTTGGCGGTGTGCCCTGCTTGGGCTGAGCACCGCCGAGTCCTCGAGGCGGCCATCGGCGGCGGCGCCCTCTCGCGTCCGGCACTGGTTCAGGCCATGGTCCGGAGCGAAAGGGAATGGGAAGCAGTCGCCTCCTTCTGCGAAGCTGTAATGCTAGAGAAGGAGGCGGCGGGACGGGAGAGGGAAAGGAGGGTCCCCCGTCCCAGCGGCCGCCGCGGTAGACGCTCCGGGCGTCGGGAGCCGCGAGACGACTCCCGGCCACCGTAGGCGCGGGTCTGTGGACGGTGAGCAATGGGTAGCTCACCGTCCGTACGTTCACTGAATAACGACAGACCGTGTCGACGGCGCGTTCGTGTTCCACGTGCGCCTCAAAGAGATGTCAGCAAACTTGGATGGGGCCACTGAGGGCCGATGCCTGCCGGGGCTGCGGGTTGTTCGAAAGAGATACCACGCCCCCGGAACGCAAAGGGCACATGAAGGAACATAGACGGGTTTTAGTCAGTAAAAGTCTGACACTCCCTCCCGCCCCGCCCAGGGCGGGGGAAGTTATTTGATGATTTCCCGTCTATAAAAAAAAAAAAAAAAAAAGAGACATCTATCCTTAAACTAAAACCATGAATACTGTATTTTGGACTGAGTATCAGACAACAAGGTGTTTTTATATGAAAACCATGAGTAAAGAGATATGGAGGGTTTTAATACTTTTCAGTAAAAATCCGCTCTTATGCCTTCTGTATCGTCCTCAGCGGCTAAAAAAATTTCTTTTGCCCTTGTTTTAGGCCAAAAAATATGGTTATTGCCATTAGGGACGACTAAAAAAGCAATAGGCCAATTTTTCAAACTTGATCTGCTGAAAAAAGACGAAAATAAAAAAAAAAACATCAAATTCTAATCAAAAAACATAAGTACAGATGAGTTGAGAACCTGCCTTTTGAAGTCGGATAAAAATTATGTGAAAGCGCGGCCCGCCACTTCCTCATTTTTCCGCCATGTGGCCCTTGCCTGCCAAAAGGTTGCCGACCGCTGGCATAGATAATTGGTTGCGACTTTGCGAGTAGACTGCTTGTTGCCACCCGGCTCGCGCACACGCACTGCACGATGTTTGACGATACTTATAGGGCTGGCACGTTCGCGATTCGCGAACTCATTGTCATACAAATGAAGGACCCCTGTTAAGATTTGGACAGCTTTAATACACAACACCTGGTGAATTATAATGTTATCGGCGTCTATTAAGGATTTTGAGTTATAGTGGTTTTTTTGTTCCGTGACGGCAATTTTAATGAGTGGTTAAGAAAGTAGGGGCCCGATTGTATTGCGTTTGGAAATGGGTTGCTACTAATAGCTAGGAAATTGTTCGTTGCTGGTTCCTTTTAATACTTATACTTATTTTTTTATATAAATTTATTTTTATACAACTGATAGCTTTATAGGATTATCTAAGTAATAATCAAGTTTACAGAGAGCCGTTATGAATGTAATTTTTTTTTGACAGTAGATCTAAAATTAGGATATTTTTATGAGTTTCTCGAACGAAAAATTCATGTGATAAATTGTTAAACGCGCATTAATTGCTATCATTGGTTGTTGATAATTCAGTCAATCAATTACAACAGCTTACGCTTCTATTAATTAGACATTTAATTTTGTCTTTCAGGAAACCGAAAGTTACACTCTAACAAGAATTTTTAACCAACAATAAATAATTAATTAATTAATTTTTATTTAATTCTTAAAGTAACTTGTAATAAAAAGCAGCAACCCTATCGGTACCGGTACTTATTGTTAAGACTTTATCAGATTCTTAGAACTATCATTACCGATGACTGTGCACTATGCAGTTAGAATAAAGCATTCATACCTAACTTTTTCAGGTTTTTGTACAGCGCAACTTGCACTGAACGTTTTTGATGCCACAATCAAACCCATGTTTTCTCTCTGGATCTAGACTATAGAAGATGGCTGCTAAATATTATTTTAGGAAATGAATACGCCTCCCATAATTATATTCTTGAATTGAGTTGAACCCCCCAATATCTGGGAACGCACATGCCCATGTCGATATTCGTTAGAGCAAAGAGGAAAGGTTTTCGAAAACGTAGCGTTGAAGCTGAAAGAAGTTCTTGGTTTTCGTTTCCTTACCACAATGGTGATACCCCTTATTCTATTCTCCTGTCAAACTATACAGATCTTAGATCTTATCCTGCCGTATGACGTCATTAGCCTTTAAACTTGCGACCTTCTCCATGTTTCTTATCAAGATTGCCAGATGAGACAACATTTTGGCAACCCTAGAGGTTACAACAGTCGGGTCGCACCTTGTCGATATCGATGTACAGATAAAATACGCTCGGTGACAGATGATTCATATGCCTAAGCAATTAGTGATGACCTTGTGAGTAACGAAGTGGAATAATTCATCATCCGCTGTAGGCAATTACAGTTTACAGCGTAATGATTGTGAAATGACGACAGATGGGAGAACGGGAAGAAACTACGGACTTGTTAGCGATATTATATAAGGTAAAGTTAATAAGTATTTCAATTAAAATCTGGCAACACAATATTTTAGCGATTGAAGTCAACAGATGAGAATATGTAATCTGTGGACACGGCATTTGGCGGGCGCGGGAGTATTGAACAGAGTTAAATTACAAAGTAGTATTCATAATCAAAGTCACCAAAATTATAGTCTTTTTACTTCATTTTGTTGTTTTATTTAAGCTTAAAGACTTAACAGAAGTCGCTTGTTTTCGTATCAAAAGGTAGAAGTAGGTACGCAGTTACAAAGAACAACTACCTACTTAGTGTTCTTGTTCATAGAAAATAATGAACCTTGAGCACTTTACACGTGCTATACATTCCTTTGTGTGGCTTACTCCCCGCCGGGTGCCTAGCTAGCTGCAATACCTACTGCATAAGTGCCGATTGTTGTACCAGTAGCAGGTGAACAATTAAATTTATATCTGTATAAATATTCGTAATTATTTTTGATTGCCGCATTTTAACAGGTGTTGCGGTAATTCAGTTGTGTCTAGCAAAGCTGGACAAAGAGAAATAAGTATGTCATCATCAAGAATAGTTTGAATCATCAGTGTTATCGGTATTTGAATCCACAGTTAGACAAAGGTGTGCAGGTACCTACCTAACTCACGTCTAAAAATGTTGAGGCTTCAGCCTTTTGCTAACCTTCAACATATTCTGTTGTTGTTTATTATTATCGTCTGGCCCAAAATGTGACTTTGTCGAGTCCTCTATTTATAGAGACACTAGGCTTATCTAGTCTAGTCAATATCTAATCAATAAATTATTAAAAAGGGTACTATAAACGCTCTGGTACCTACATGAAAACAATGCCTAGGTACCAGTCTCTTGGTTATCACCTCTTCAAATCATAGAAAGGGGAGAGTCTAGACAGTCATAATAGCACTTAAACTTAAGGACATCAATAATCACTGTCTGGGTCTATTGTCGGTTTAGCTAGACTTCAAATAAGAGAAGTGTAAATTGGAGATGATAAGTCAAGCGTTTACGCCGCATTGATACAAAATATCAAGTTCACAAAAAAAAAATATGAACTGATTCCAACGAAACTTAATTCCTACCTATATGCAAAATATGTATAACTTTAAATCTCAAAAATGTACTTACTCCATCAACTCCTGCATTCTACGTAATCGGATAATTCATGTTAAAGGTGTTGGATCTGAAAGTTAGCATGAACCACCGTACCGCGTAAACGTTCTCCGAAGCCAATCCATTGCTCATACACGCGTAACGTTACGTTTGAGGGCATTTAATATGATGAAAGAAGGGTAAAGGATTTCACAATGATTGCTGTATGCAACCATTGGCATGACCGGATCTCCGGAACCTGTAATATGCTGTTGGGCGCTGACGCACACGACAAGTTGCCGACACGGTTGGCACAGTGGCCGAGCGATCGCCTGCTGCACCGCGTTTTGCGGGTTCCATTCCCGCACGGAACAAATATTTGTATGACCTATAGATAGTTGTTCCCGGTCTGGCTGTTTGTGTATGACAGTTTATATGTATGTTATCGCACCCACGGTTAAGAGAAATTCCTAGTTTGGGGCAATGTTTTTTTAGCAAAAAGAAAGAAAAGAAAAGAAAAATTGCTTGGAGATCATCAATGATTGGTTTTAAATTACTATAGTTGCTTATCTGCCGGGTATAAGTCACAATTTAGAATAGCATGACACTTCTCTAATTAGCCTACCTTCTTCAGACATTTCGATAATCCTTGTGTAACTTCGGCCCTCCTACGCTTTCTAAAGGTCTGGGAAACCGGCACCAAGGTTCCGTGTTAAAGTAAAAAACCTTAAAAAAAAATAACATTTTGTGTGTACTAGCTTTCGCCCGCGACTTAGTCCTGAAAGGTCCTAGTAAATGTCGGAATCGCAGGTTCGGACGAAGTAGCTTGTATAAAAAATATGTTCTTTCTTGAAACCCTCTCTCCCCTCCCTCTTGTTCTTTCTTTGTTGTTGTTCTTTCTTGGAATTGAAACTTACCCCGTACCGTACCAAATGGGTTCTGTGGTAAAAAAAAACCTAACTTTGCTCATTCTTGTGCAGTCCATCCTGGACACAACTAGCCTTGCATGGTATAGATTTTGTACCTACCTTAGGCTTAGGCTGCCATGGATCATAGCTCAGCAGTTCGACAATGTAGACTGTGTATCAACGTCTAAAATTGTACCAATTTCACAATGATTACTGTGTCATATTGTAACCGATTGGCATGTCCGGAACTCCGCAGCTCGTATGAGATGACGTTGGTCGTTGACGCACTCGTTAAGACATTATCAATGATCGGTTTTTAGATACAATCGGTACCGCGTACCAGTTATCTGTTGCAGATATGGCTTGTTTAATTACCATATCATTTTCTAAGTACTTTCTTCAAACAGATCGAACTACCTAATCCTTGTTAATTATTATTAAATGCTTTCTTTAGGGGACCGATCTAAAGAAACCAACTTGCGTGGTTGATATTCACTCTGGATCATCATCATCATATCGGTCGCAGCACGTCTACTGCTAGACATAGGCCTACCTCATAGATTTCCAATAGAACCGGTTGGTAGCAGACTACCTGGATCGAAATAACTGAAAATTATGGGTTTCATCCAGCACATCGATGATGATGTGTTAATTAAAATCTTATTGATTTTAAGTGCAAGTTTTTATGTCTCAAAAATGGCATGATAAATCTAAAAGATGAACAAGACTCTAGATTCCACCTAATGTTTATCAATTTAACTGCCTCGTTAGCCTAGGTCCTAGTGCGACTGCTACGGTCTTGAATTCGTTCCCAGGTAGAGCAACAATAGTGTCATTGGGTTTTCTATGGAATTTTGCAGTAGCAGCTCAGAGTTAGAATTTGTGCTTGAGTGCAATAGGCTCGCCCCCTATTACGTGGGACCATGTGAGACCTAAACATACCGTCAAACTGTGAGTTTACGTTGGTACACCTCTGCCCACAGCCTCTGCCTAACCCTTCGGAGAATACAGGCTTGATGGTAAGTGTTTATCAATTTATGTAGGCTAAGCATATACTTCTTTGCAAATACAAGAGTGTAGGTACCAGAAAAGCCTTAACATATCGTATTAAATACTTATATAACATTGCCAAATGGAAGTTTATCAGGCCTGGGAACAGTTTATCACCGGCTGCATGTTCAGTCAGCGATGTAGGTAGGTATGGTATGTACACAGCAACGTGATAAATGATATTGCCCTTTGCTCGAGCCTTTGAAGGCATTATTTGATTTGTTGAAGGCAAGCTGACAGTCTGACACAGTTATAGATACACAAAGGCTTTAAAAAAACCCTTCCTCATACGCTGGTGTAATGCCTCATTTTTACAAAGACCGTATGAAGTTATGTGTCAAATAATTAATTAAATCGAAGCTGGAAGAACTGGCTGTTAGAATATTTGCGCACTAGCTGCCCCTAGCGGCTTCTTACTACTTGCCTCATTTTACCAAAATCGTGAGATGTAGTGTTGTAAATACGCTCGAGTCGGCGCTAAAACGCTCGAGTCCACGCTCGAGCAGTTTAGAAACGCTCGAGTCCACGCTCGAGCAGTTTAGAAACGCTCGAGTCAACGCTCGGGCAGTTTAGAAACGCTCGAGTCAACGCTCGAGTCAACGCTCGAGTCAACGCTCGAGTCAACGCTCGAGTCAACGCTCGGCTCGAGCAGTTTAGAAACGTTCGAGTCAACGCTCGACCGTTTAGAAAAAAAAAGCTCAATATAGCGCGAACTCGACGCTCGAGTCGACCTTGAGCGCGAGTCTCGACAAAGTTTGTTATTTATTTCAGTTATTTTAAAGGTTCTGGTTTACCTCTATTCATAAAATAATAATTGTTCAAACGGGGATCTAAGATGGTTGCAATTTCTGCAAGATCAATTCACCTCTAACTTCTCATCTCGTACATTCTCAGTATCACTAATGATATTGATAACGCTATCATTTTCCATTTCATGAGAAACTTTCGACTGACTCGACATTATGAACGCAAAACAATTAATAAAATAATGATAACTTATGGGAAATATGCAAACACGCCGATAATAATGATTACCGATCTATTTTTTTGATCTGAGCCGATTTGAGTCGAAGAACCTACATAGACTACACGTCACGCGTCTTATTCAGTTAACCAGAAAAGGGGAGAACTTGGCGAATTTCACACTCTTTACTATGAATATAGGATCTACCCCGATACATTCCCCCGATAAACTCGGAAACGACCTCGATCCAATAGTAGTCACTTCAATTCACATACCTAACTTGCGCAGCGGGCGAAACGCAAGCGTGTACCTACGGCGCCGGCGCACTAGGGTCGTAGACCCTTGCGCGTATCGACAGCTGATATGCTGATCTTTAGTCAATGTAATGGAACACAACACCCAAAAATTTAGTTCAATTGTCCCTTCATACTTTTACGGGCTTTTAGGTGAAAAATGGTTTTTTACGTAGGTACAACCTACTGAACACGAAACTAAAAAAACAAGTTTATTATCTTAAAGAAAATGATTTTGTGGTAAGTTGTTAATACCTACCTAATGCCAAATTCGTTTGTCGAAACTGGTAAAATGTTATATCGCATTCAATAGCGTAAGTACCTGGTAGGTACACATTTTTTTTTATGTAAGTACCTATACTAGAAAGGTTTAGGTAGTTAACTAAAGGTAAACAAATCGTAGAAAAGGTTTTTTATAGTTGACACTTCCTTGTTTAAAAATACGTTACAACAAAATCAATTCTAATTTCGATTTATGCGATAGGTACTTTTCTCATTTATTAATGTATGTTAAACTTTATCATTTATTCGTAAACTACTCTTCATAGATGTCATTGTTTGGACAGCACTTTTTTGTTAGTTTTATAAAATAGTATAATATTTTGTAATCTGTCTATTGTAAAGAGCCTAAAAAGACAGGTTCCCAAAACCTTTTAGAAGATACGATGAATTAGATAACGTCGCTAAATTGAAGAGTACGCCCGTGATGTAGTATGGCAACTAAAATTGCAGGTATTACGTTTAGTCGATTAACCAGGCGCCTTTGAAAATTGCGAGGGTCATGTAATAAAACTAGAACAGAAAATGTTTAAATTAGATAAAATGATTGATAATACCACTGAACGTTTTATTATTAACGTGGCAGATAGTTCCTCAAATTCTGATATAGACTAGAGCCTATTATTATACGACTTGAAATAATACGATTTTAAAATTTGAAGTGAAAGGTTTAGCATCCATGAGTCACGTGGTTTGTTTTGTTTACATTTAATTAACTACCTAAACCTTTCTAGTACTGTTTACGCTATTGAGTACGATGATATAACATTTTGAACAAAATTGAAAGCAATGTGGGTATTTATTTCTTAAATAGAAACACTGTATTGAGATAAGTTAGAATATTAATTTGTTTGTTTGATGATCGATACGTAGGTAAAATTAATTTATTAAATGTAATTACTTAGGTATTTGTTAAATGTAATTTGATCTCATTTTTTCTGTTTGCCTGGATTGCTATGACATCCCTTCACGCTACAAGCCATCCTTTTCAATTAAAACATATTTTAAATTAAATGCTCGCGAGCTGTGTTCGAAGGAACGTGACCTTGAAGACTGACGGTTCGCCCATAGAGGTTAAAGTTTTAGTTGCCTCACTTTTTGCAGACGTACTATATAGGTTTCTATGCTTTATTGGTTTATAAATTCTTCTGCTTTCTAATTTCTTCCCATATTTTTTTTTTATAATACTTATGCCTATTTTTATGATGTGGATGTTTTGACATCCATATTGCTGGTCTACTCAGTTCTTCACTAATAAATTGTTCAGTACCTATTCATCATTTTTATAAGCGCAACGCGCGTCAAAAACAAAATTATTTGTTTCGGTCGCGCGAAGCCTGAATGCGTCCACCGATGTAGCAGCGCGTGTCGCTCTGAGCTATGGCTACCTCGATACTCGCTAGTACATTTGTCTCACTCGCACAGCGCGCATCCTGTAGCCGCTACATGTCGCGCTTCGACGCGCTCGAGCGCGCCACTCGAGCGCCGTACCCCGAGTCTTAAGCGCTCACGAGTCTTAAACGCTCGAGCGTTTCACGCTCGAGTCTTGAACGCTCGATAGCGCCGACTCAGCGCTCAGCGCTCGACGCTCAGCGCTCATTTTTACAACACTAGTGAGATGTTATAAGCTAGGTATATTGAGTTTCATTAACATCCGTTCAGTAGATTTTGCGTGAAAGAGTAACAAACAACCTCCTATACGTCCATTCTCAAAACTATCACATTTTTATTAGTAGTAGAAAGTAGAATTTCTTAAATAGGTACCCCACAAACGTATGATGAACAAGATAATTTTCAGTAAAATGACAAATAATTTTCAGTAACTTTGTTATCAGGCATTTCATTTGGCATCATGCATATCTGTACTCAAACATACACATTTCATCGCATCGAAGATACGATATCTACCTCGTGCACTTTCTCCGAGTGTTAATAACCATATAATCCTACTAAATACCTATGTACAGATACCTACTCAAATATATAGGTAGATACGTAGGCAAAAGAACACAAGGTGTGGCTGTGGCAAGTAGGTATAGTAATTATGTATGCTTGCTTGTACCTATACCTATATACGACTTACACAAAGTACTATGCTAGATACCTATTATATTTTAACTTTTGCTGCATTTGTATTCCGAAGTCTGACGTTCCCAATTATTTATAACCTGGGAATCTGAAAATCTGGGAAAAGATACCTAAGTACAACAGTATCATCAGGTATACTTACGGATCGCAAAGGGCATTAGGAAGCACACGGATGGGTGTTAGTCAGTAAGAGTCTGACACTCCCTTCTATTTCACCCAGAGCGGAAGAAGACATTTGATGACATTTCGGATCCGAAAAAAAAAGACTTAGAACGCATTCATAATGAAAAATAAACAGTACTTACTACTTGTATCATACATACTACACACAGTTCGTTACTGTATTATCTGGGCATTAGAGTATAATTTGCTTAAACAAGGCTGCTTGTAATTTTCGCAAAAAATATGCCTCAAATTAAAGGTCAATTTCTAATGAGTTTAATGTGTATGCATCTGTTTAAATGTGTTGTACCTATGTGTATTTATATACAAACAAACTTCACAAAGTTCCCACCTATTTACTTATTCTGTATTATTCCTGTCAGAACACCTAATATTGACACAATCCAAGCACATAGAAGCCTTATTATCCCCACAATCAGCAAGCATCAGTGTGCATATTATCACTTGTTATCAGGAGTCGGCCACATTAGTACCATCGGGCTGATAAGCTCCAGTCGTAGACAGGCGGGTGCTATGATAAGATACGGTGTCTTCTGGACTCAGTGAGACTAAATGAGGATGAAAATGGTCAAATGCACTTGAAGCATGTTTTGTATGAAAGAAAGAAAGAAAAACCATTTATTCTTGCGAAAGCGACGCACAACACAAAAATAAAAAATAAACAATAACAATAATCTATATCATTCTCTGGTCAGTTCTAAAAGAACAAACCATCACCCACAGTTCGCGGGTATGTTTAGGTCCCATGTAATAGGGGACGAGCCTATTGCCATTAACCGGGTACAAATCCTAAATCCGAGCTGCTAATGAGAATAGAGAACCCTAATAATACTTTGCTCTACCTGAGAATCGAACCCAAGACCTGTACCGTAGCAGTCGCGCTTAGGACCACTAGGATAACAAAGCAGTTCGGGGAATTAGAAGTATGAATCTGGATCTGCTACGAAATTTTGTTAGTCCTTCCCATTGGCGTATCTAGAGTTAGTTTTCAGGGGGGCCTGGCCCCTAAGATGCCACGGCCGATGCGATGCATTGCGATCAGGCGGAAGGTGAGCCCTACAGCCTGGGGTAGGCATAAGACCATTCTGGGGTGGGCACGCCATGGCATGGCATGGTCCTTTCTATTATTTTGATCACTTAATATAGGTACTTGCTTAGGCACAAATTCCTGTCAATACATTAGTTATCTTACACGTGGTACGCGGTTCCCATGCATTATGTGTACACTTTATCAGTTTCCTTGATATGTTAATACCCATTGCAATCTGTATGGTACGTGGGTAGGTCCGGACCTTATTATTATTCTTCACAAACGTTTGGTCTTTACCTAAGTGCCTTTATTTTATACCATTGTAAAGGTACTTTGAACGTAGTATAAAAAAAAACTTTTTTACAAAAAAAGACAACCGCCTTCAAAAACTAAAAAGAGAAAAATAACTTTAGCTTTGGAAGTCGGCGGCTTTGGTTCTGTTTGTTGTTTTGAATTGCCGCCGACTTCCAAAGCTAAAGTTATTTTTCTCTTATTAGTTTTTGAAGGCGGTTGTCTTTTTTTGTAAAAAAGTTTTTTATTTCTCGCTTTTTAGTATCAATTTTTTTATCCAAATCCATGAAGGAACTGTCATGTCATGTAAATTAACATGACACCGCTAAAAAAAGTCATAAGAAAGCAGAATACGCGATTTCGTTTACTTAGATGAGAAATTTTCAAATATTACTGTAAGTATACATCTGTGTAACTCTTTCGAGTGTACAGGCGCGATGTTATGTTGTGTAATTGCGTAAACAATGCATATTTATGCGATAGCAGCAATCGCGGTTGATTTGCTGTAATTTTTTGAAGAGTTCCGTTGTCTGTCTCCGTAATCCATTATCAGATTTATATGAAATTTAAATGGAACCATTTGGGAAGTTTACCCTTTCCAACAAAAAAAGAATAATCAAAATCGGTTCATAAACGACGAAGTTATCCGCGAACAAACATAATATAATAAAAAGTCCCTATCTCAAAAACTACTAAGGTTAAGGAGTACTGTAGCATCATCATCAGAACAGCAGCATCAGATGTTAACACCCTGAAGCATATACCTGAGTAAGACATGATTACGTAACAAAAACACCATACGAGCATACAATTTTCGGTGGTTGCCCTCGATTTGTCCTGGATTCCATCATCAGATCCTGGACTGGTGAAAATGGGACCACCTCAGAAGTGAACTCAATCCAATAAAAAAAATTTTTTTGAAATCCGTCTATAATTGACGAAAATATCGGTGAACATACATAAAAAAAAAAAAAAAAAAAAAAAAAAAAAATATTATACATACAGACGAATTGAGAACCTCCTCCTTTTTTGAAGTCGGTTAAAAACTAAAAGAATTGAAGCTAGTTGCTCTTTCCAAAAGGCAGTTTCGTATGGAGAAGCTATACTTCTCCATACGAAACTGCCTTTTGGAAAGAGCAACTAGTAGAGTAAGAAACTTCATACTTTTTATTTTTATTTTAAACAGAGTTACACGTGAATACGATATTTATTTTAATGTACTGGTACTAGCATGTACTAGGCTATAAATATGAATGGGTAATAGTTTTAAAATAATATCGACATCTCTTAGATACCTACATCACATAGATGTTAACTACGCATAGGTACTGCTCATTAAACTTCTTTGACGACACGGTTGGCGCAGTGGCCGAGCGATTAACTGCTGCGCTGCGTGTTGCGGGTTCGATTCCCGCACGGAACAAATATTTGTATGACCTACCGATAGTTTTTTCGGGTCTGGCTGTTTGTGTATGTGAATTTATATGTTTGTAAACGCACTTACGATTCAGGAGAAATTCCTAGTGTGGGCAACGTTTTTTAACTAAATAACATTGGGCAAAAATTATGATTGAGAAACGACTTTTATTTTTGGTGTATGTAACGCATACAAAACGTTGTGCTTATTCATAGGTACATCCATACACGTATAGGGATCGTGCATGGGGATATTTAAAATTATAACATCTAAAACTTTTGGAACTGAGGACTTCAAAATTTCCGTACGGAGGTATGGTCAAAAATATTTATTAATTTTACAGTTACGAGAAGCTACATTTTTAACTCTTGTCTTTATACCGGTCATTCTTGTGAATCTCCCCTGCTGTATGGCTATATGTACAACCAGGTATCTACTATAATCATATAAGTACTGTAATAATTTGCTAAAATTTAAGTTAGCCTATGACCGAAATACCAAGACTGGACATCCGGCAAAATGGCCGTTGCCTTAGAATAATTCAATGAATAACTCATCAAGACCTACAAACAGTGCGTAGCACTCGTAGGTGTAGCACGTGTATGACTTACGAGTACAACGAGTACAACGTCGGCGAAGTATAAGGAACCCCCATGGAAAGAAGGTTTTTCTACAACGGTTGTAAACATCAAATAAAGCATCAAATGAAATTATTCATTTTGCGAGAAAAAAGCCCATCACGCCCTGTATACCCCGAAGGGTTAGGCAGAAGTGTACTAATGTACATCCACAGTTCGCCGGTATATTTGGGTCCCATGTGGTAAGGGGCGAACCTATTGCCATTAATCGGGCATAAATCCAAACTCCGAGCTGCAACTGAGAATTTCATAGAAAAACCCACGGAGTAGTCTACTCTGTGGCAAAACCTAATATAACACTTTTTGCTCGATCTGGGAATCTAACCCAGGAACTCTTGCGTAGCGGTCGTGCTTAGGACCTCTAGGCTAACGACGAGGCAGTTATTCATTTTCTATCAATACAATTCTGAAGAGTTTCCTAATCGACTGGTAGTTTCAGCCGGATTGGAAAACCTTTAGAGGTAACTTTTTTTTGGAGGGATTCGATTACAAATATATATATATATACCATCACGCCTGTATTCCCCGAAGGGTTAGGCAGAGGTTACCAACGTACACCCACAGTTCGCCGGTATACTTAGGTCCCATGTAATAGGGGGCGAGCCTATTGCCATTAACCGGGCACTAATCCAAACTCCGAGCTGCTACTGAGAATTTCATAGAAAAACCCAATAACACTTTATGCTCGACCTGGGAATCGAACCCAGGACCTCTAGCGTAGCAGTCGTTCATAGGACCACTAGGCCAACGAGGCAGTTAAATTATTTTATTACATTACATAAAAAAAACTCACTGATATAATGCTCTATTGCAAAATGCCATTTTCTATGTTTTAAGTACACTTGTCATTCACGCAGACAAAATCACGGGCAGAAAAGCTAGTCAAAAATAAAACACCAACAAACAATATACAAACATATATTACAATTAGAACTTTAACTTAGATTCATGTAAAGTCAACAACTTGTCAACTTCTTGAGCCCTTTCCTTCAGCGTAACCATCTCATCATCAGACAAGACATCACTCTTCTTGCCAGCATTCTTGATCAAGAAGTGTTGTATGAACAGTCGTATGCTCTCCCTGAACATGTGCAGCTTGGGCGGCTTCGAGATGCGGTTGAAGACTTCCAGTGAGGACTGGAAGTCGGTGTTCATGATGATGGAGAGAAGGATCTGTCGCATGAAGCGTACGGAGTGCTTGTTTAGCTCGGAGAATTGGATTACCTGGGGAAGTAAATGTTTGTTTTATTTCTTCTTCTTCTTAGCGTTTTGATGACAAATTATAATATATTGTTGCGGCTCAGAATTTGGCCACTTTTACTGCGTTGTCAGTGCCAGTCATTAAGCTTCCTGCGTGCAGCTGTTAGGGCACGCAGGACACGATGTGTAATGGGCCATTGTATGTGCTGTACCGTAAAAACAGCTCAAGTCGCTACCATTACTGAATCCCCACCTAAATATGTTGTGTTTGCTCCGACCGACCGATTGTTATAATTTTTATTAAGCTTGTGTACTTCCATTACTGTGCAAAGGCCTGTTTCTCCTTTCAAATGCTTTCTGGATTGGAAAGGAGGCTTTTGTAATGTGATACTGTTTCACAAACAGTCACGAAATCAATAGTATACATACATAAGAAGGCTAATTATAATAATGACCATCACGCCTGTATTCTACGAAGGGTTAGGCAGAGATGTACCAATGTACACCTACAGTTTGCTGGTATGTTTAGGTCCCATGTAATAGGGGGCGAGCCTTTTGCTATTAACCGAACACAGATCCAAACTCCAAGCTGCTACTGAGAATTTCATAGAAAAAACCCAAATACAATTTTCGCTCGATCTGGGAATCGAACCCAGATACCTACATCACACCTAGGACACCAGGACCAGGACCACACCAGGACCTCTAGCGTAGCAGTCTTGCTTGGGACCACTAGGTTAACGAGGCTAATTATACTCACTAAGTAAAGTTCAAATTCAAGTTGCAATCAAATATTATTCTACCTCATACTGTTTCAAAGAATCGCTAGAATCAGCAATGTGACAGAGGGACAGACTGACGGATAGACGGAGGAGTTAGTGTTTAGTTTGGACCGTTGAGGAACCCTAAAATGTGAAAATTTTTGCTTCGCTTCCATTTCGCCTTTACTTTAGAATACTAGTCTTATAGTACTCCTGGAAATTGATGAGCAGGTCCATACCTTCAACACGGAGAGCGGCAACCCCTTCTCCATGATGAGATGTATGAGGAACTGCGCCAAGTTCGTCATGCACTGCTTCGGTATGCTGTCTAACTCCTTTATCTTGTCCCACACTGAGAACTGGATTGATAACTGGAACAATAAAATGTTTTTAGTAATGTTTTTAATTTAATTTTTATTTAAATATTTAAAAATGTATTTAATATATTTTGAAGAATAAATTAATGATATTAACAAATGTATTTTACACTACCTGCACTTTGACAGGGTTATAAAAGGTCCTCTATGTGAAAACGGCTAACGACTTCTCTTGCAGTCGGCGCTTACCATTCAATTTTGAACCTTATATTTCAAGTATTTGTGATCATTATCGCATAGTATCTATCCTAAAACTACATAGTACGAGTAGAAGTCATGGAATGTAATTAACATTCCATGACACCTGCATGCTTGTCAATCAACTTTGAACCTTATAGCTCTCATTTTTGAGATTAGTATTGCATAGCTTATGTCTCAACACTACATAGTGGTGATAGTAACTTTCTTGCCGACAGCTCGCTAATTCCACTGGCATGCGTGCCAAACAACTTTGAACCTTACATGCGTAGTTTTTGCGATTAGTATTGCATAGCTTATGTCTCAACACTATATATAGTGGCTATAGTAACTTTCTTGCCGACATCTCGCTAATACCACTTATATGCTTATACCATTCAAATTTGAACTTTATAAACCTTGGTTTTGCGATCAGATTTGCGTAGCTACTATCTCAGCACTGCATGCCACTAATAACATTTGCATGCTTGTTAATCAACTTTGAACCCTACGCACCTGGTATTTACGGTCCGTATCACACAGCTTCTGTCCTAGTACCGCATAGTACGGGTTATAACTCTTCTCTTGAAGACAGCACGCTAAGAGTACGTGTATGATCTCCCTCTCTTGTTGTCCTTTTAGTCCCAGGTGTTGGAGTTTCTCAAACGCATCCATATAGTCCTAGAAATAGAAACAAAGATTATTATATAGATTAAAATTGTAATGCATTCGTATAAAAAAGATGCAGTTTTGTATCCTTAAAAAAATCACGGAGGTAATAATGCTAATGATTCTCAACACGAATCAATAATAAATATAAATAACTAGGTTTTTTGTTAATTCGAACTAGCCACCATGCCGCTACAAAAACGATTTATTTTATTATTGACCAGCTTCTGCCCGCGACTTTGTCCGCGGCAAATTAGATTTACTATCCCACGGGCACGCTACATTTTATTGGGATAAAAAGTATCCTATGTGTTATTCCACACCACAATCTATCACAATGCCAAATTTCATCCGCATACATACAGCCGTTTAAGCGTGAAAGAGTAACAAACAGACACCCATCCATCTTCACAAACGCATTTATAATATTAGCAGAAAGGATTGTAGGATTCGTGTGTGACGGTAACCATGTCAGAGGTGCTTGAGGCGGTTTAGAAACTTCGACCATAGGGTGTGTGGGGTCGTTAGACCTTACTGCCCACTCGATAAAGATAGGAGACTTGCATAGTTACCTCCTTGAATTTGACGACGATGCAACTGCATCTTGTATACATGGACTTGAATAAGCAAAATATTCCTCACCTCAGCCGCCATAATAACACAGAAGATGCTCCGCCTAACGTCGGTGTTCATTCTTTGCTTGCGGGCCAGTTCTAGCAGCTTCTGGTCGGCAGAAGGCAGCACTTTGGCAGTGGGCTTCTCTTCTGGCCGCGTCATGTTGCCTTCCCACGCTGAACCCACCACCCACCACTTGCCGCGCTCGTCAGCTGGTAAACAAGATAATAGTATTGTTATTATTGTGGAGCTATTTGGTGGCGTCGGTACTTGAAAGGCCGACTAATTCTACTAAACGAAAACTTTAAAAATCAAGTTAAGTTATTTTTTTTTAAATAAGTGAAAATATTTGGCGGTGGTATCGATACCTTCAATACAATTCTACTCGATAAAAAAAACGTTCAAAATCTAGTTACAATCTCGTCTCAGCACAATGGATACAAAAAATATTTAGGTGAATTACAAGTATTTTTGACAAATTGAGACTAAGATTTGTGTGTAATCGTTTTTAAAAGTTAATATAATTATATCGATATTCTAGTGTGGCGTGTATCTCCATGTTCCATAGACCGTTAAACAAGTAAAGTACATACTAATTTAAAATTAATCTGCCCCAATCTGTCAAAACTACCCTCCTTCAAACTAATTATATTTATAGACACAAGGTGCCATATTCACCTTTCAACAGATCCTCAAGCCTGATGTTAAGCGGTGTGATATAGTTTCCTTTCCTGACGATACTCCTGCTCATCTTCTTGAGGTGCTCGCAGTACGAGGGGTCGTAGTTCGGGATCTTTGTCAAGTTGTTGTTCTTCACAGCCATTAGCACTTCCAACAGGAATTTTATGCGGGACCTGCAGATATGTTTAATTGGTTGTCATGTGCTGTTTAGATTGGTTTGGACGAATAATGCTGTGTAAGCATCAGCAGAAATAGAGCACTAATATACACGAGGAATTTTTAGTCATTTATTTATAAACGCAAATGCAACACAAAGAAACAATTAGGACTAACTAAGTATGTGTATGTACACGGGGGTATAAATATGGTCGCACTACCAACTTGCAAACTCCAGGCTGTTACAGAGAAATTCCTAATGGAAAAATCCAAAAATCCAATAACAGATTTTTGTAAAAAAAACATTGCCCCACACTAGTACTTCGTCCTGTGCCGTGGGGGCGTTTACAAACATATAAAATCACTAGCTTTTGCCCGCGACTTCGTCCGCGTGGATTAATAGTTCCCGTTCCCGGGGGATTTCCGGGATGAAAACTATCCTATGTCATTTCTCGGGTCCCAGACTATATCTGTACCAAATTTCATTGAAATCGGTTCAGTGGTTTAGGCGTGAAGAAGAGACAGACAGACAGACAGAGTTACTTTCGCATTTATAATATTAGTACGGATATACCCAAACAGCCAACAGTTGCCAACAGTTTGCTCGACTTAAGAATCGAGCATAGGACCCCTCAGCTCAGCGTTCGTGTTTGCTATCACGAGACCAACAGTTAGTATAGTTAGTAGTTTGGGAATCAGAGTTCTATCTGTGTGACCTTTAATTCATTTAACTGTACGTGCGAACTGGTATTTAAGCAATATTAAAGTTTTCTGTATAAATAAAGTTTTTTTTTTTATTTTTATTTTATTTTATTAGTTCTATCAAAAAATTGGATGACCATGGGTGACCATTTACCATAGCGAGTTTCCTCCGTGCCTCGGAAAGCACGTAAAGCCATTGGTCCCGGCTGTCATTTGTAGATCTTTGACAGTCGTTACTGTTGGTCATAAGCCCGAAAGTCTGACAACCAGTCTAACCAAGAAGTATCATATTGCCCAGTTACTGGGTTATGGAGGTCAGATAGGCAGTCGCTCCATGTAAAATACTGATATTCAGCTGCATCCGGTTCGACTGGAAGCCGACCCCAACATAGTTGGGAAAAGGCTAGGCAGATGATGATGATGATGATAGTTCTATCAAAAAAACAATCTCTTACCCGGCAGCAGAATCCTCAGTCAACTTAGCAACTCTTCCCTGCGTGTCATGTATGAAGTTCTTCAACGCAATAGGTTCCTCTTTCCGTAGAACGCCGCCGACGCTTCGCAGCGCAACCAGCACGCATTCTATATTCTTCTCCGATATCGTGTCTAGTAGGCGAGTCAGAATATCGTACAGAAGAGTCGCGTGGTAGATCTGAAATGGGATTTAGGAGTTATTTTTAAGTCGAAGTCAAAGTTTATTTCAATTGCGTGGTTGATGTCATTAACCAATAATGTGAAGACTAAGATTCTAGAAAAACACTTTATTTTTGACCCACATAACATACCATTACTCCTGTATTCGCTGGACGGTTAGGCAGAGGTGTACCAATGTACACCTCAGACACACAAAAAATTTCGCCATTCGGTTTTAAGACCCATGTAATAGGGGGCGAGCCTATTGCCTATTTTAGACCCGAAAACCTTATTTCAAACTAACTGTAAAATAAGATTTTTATATGCTTGGAAATCAGTAAGTAATACGATAAACATTTATTTGTTAACCCTAGTGGATATGTATCTTCTTAGAGTTTCTATTCACAAAAGTGCCTATAAGCAGATCGGATTTTTCGGTTCGGCTTGCTAAATACAACCGAATGTGTCAACCCGCTTATGTATAGCAGCCCTGTGGGACTATATTACGCAGTGACGTATATTAGTAAAGAACATACACCTTAAAACTGTACAAATGCGCCAAGCACGAGACTAAGTTGTCCAGCGTTTTGTCTGCAACAGCCTGTGGCTTCTGCATCATGTCGTCAAATTTCTTCACTAGGTCTTGTAAGAAATGGGCACCTGAAACAAAAAACATAAGTAAATAAATGACAAACAAGATCCCAGACGTAAAACTTTTAATCATACAGTGTCTCACTTCTGGGATTGACATTATTTACAAATATATAAACGCATATACATATACAACCAGATCCGGAACTACTGTAAGGAGTATAAATATTTGTTCCATGCAGAAATCGAATCAGAAACACGTAGTGCAGCATATCACTCAACCGTCAAATAAATAAATTAAAGTAAGTTAAATTACTACATAGAATATTTAAAAAAAAAAACTATATTTTATCTATGTATTTCCTGCTATAACAGTACAAAAATACACATACCTATTTGCAAGCATCCTAATAGAACAAAATCAGCACAACCAAACTCATGCCCTACCATCACTGAGTTAAAGCTACATTCACTGAGTTTACACTACAAGTTCAACTTATTAACACAACTCACCGATCTCCGAGCCAACATTAGCGTGTAACACGGACACGAGGGCTGCATGCTCTGCTACCATTCTATCAGGTGTACTCGAAGGTGACACGGTCGCGTCGCACCATAACTGAGTTAAAGCTGTGTTCACTGAGTTTCTGCTGTTCGACTGGTATAGGTTCTCTATTGAGGTGCACGCCCAGTGAAGATTAGTGCCGGCTAGCTTGTTGAGGATACCTGGAATAAAATATATAATATTTTTAGGTTGTGATGATGGCCCAGTCAACACTCGTTAAGGTGCAGGCACGGGCAAGTATCAATGTGACTCCTCAAATTGTTTTATGTAGTTTTTAAGTTAATTTTGAACGTCAATGATATTAGTAAACGAAAACTGGATATTATTATTATTTTTAAGACACTATAAATTTCATTAGTGATGTCTGCTGAAAAATTACAGATAGATGCATCAGCAGCTACTATGTACTTCCTTGTATGCCAAATTCGAGCCGAGACATGGATTTGCGCACACTAGTCATACAATACGGTGATATTTTGACATAGAAAAGAGGATTTTTCATATGGACCAATGATGGCAAAGATTTATTCTCACAACTTACTTTTAATTTGCCTTTTCAACTGCAGAAGCTGTTTATCTGAACTTGAGTCCTTGTTTCTGAGGTGTGGTGGTACATACACGCCTTTCTCTTCCTGTGAAACATATAAACACATGTAAACTCATTGATTTGCACTAAATTGTTCTTGTTTATTTTTTTATTGACCAACAATTTCCATCTGCGTCTTACAATAACAGAAGGATGCAGTTGCGAGTCTTAAAATTTTTATATGGATCAAGACATCATCAATCAATAAATAGTAATTTACTTCAAGTTTGGTCTCACTCAAAACACTTCGTTTTTTTTTTGCTATTGTCCCACTGCAGTGCAAGTCTCATCTATGAATATTCACATATCTATTTCTATTCCTTCCTTTTATCATAAATAGCCTCGTCGAACCTAATCAAACTCTAGTCAAACTCAAAAGTCGAAATCAAAGTCTAATATAAGGACCATTATGAGGCATTTTTAAATGTAATTTCTTCCCCAGGCAGCCACTGTATGACGATCTTTTCATTAAATGACTTCTTCCGCCTTGGGCGGAGAGGAAGGGAGTGTCAGACTCTTACTGACTAAAACCCATCCATGTTCCTCCTAATGCCCTTTGCGTTCCAGGATTGCGGTAACTCTTTCAAATAAACTACGCAACCCTTTTTTTTTATAGATGGGAAATCATCAAATAACTTCCCCCGCCCTGGGCGGAACGGGAGGGAGTGTCAGAGTTTTACTGACTAAAACCCATCTATGTTCCTTCATGTGCCCTTTACGTTCCGGGGGCGCGGTATCTCTTTCGAACAACTCGCAGCTCCGGCAGGACTACGCAACCCTGGCAACAACATCGCACACCTACAACTCTTACCTTAATAATATTCCCTTCCTTATCCCTCTTTCTTCCGTAAATATCTTCCCAAACATCAGGTTTCTTCTTCTTCTCCACAACAGGTTCATCTTCTTCACCAAATGCATCACCTTCGTCATCATCATCACCGGATAGATGTGAAATTTCATCATCACTGAATACTTTGCTCAAATCATCTTCAGAAACTACTCTTTCTTTTTTATTTGATGTTGGTTCAGCCTTAGTGTCTTTTTTACTACTTTTGTTGATAATTTCTTTAGTAATTTTTTGTTTTTTATTAGCTTTTGATGTCTTCGTTGGTTTTTCTGTAATGAAGATCACAATAATAAGAAACTTAAAAGTTTGCTTTTTACATGCATTCAATTTTAGTTGGTTTAATATCCGACTGGGGCTGAAAGTACTTATGAATACCAACAACTTATACTGTTTGTTCAAACATTTGATTGTATTTTATAGCACAACAAAACAGCTGAATATTATTTTTATACTTTCACCCCTGAAAGACATGCAGTGAGTTAAAAGTCAGCCTATGTTTAGTTTATGTACAGCTTCTACTCCCAAAATATTTAAACATACCTTCAGGCGCATCATCTGAAAGTTCTTCACTAAATGCATCTTCATCTTCACTATTTGCCTCACTCATGTCACTATCTCCTTCGCTCATTTCTCCATCTCCCTCACTCATATTATCATCTCCATCTAACTCTTCTTCACTGCCCATTTCATCATCCATATCTGAACCAATGTCATCTTCAGATTCATTTTCATCATCACCATCATCTTTGGTTAGTTTCTTTTTATTTTTACTATCTGTCTTCTTTTTATCTTTTACTTCTTTGCCGGTAACTGCTGCTAGATCTTCTTCAAAGTCAGACTCTCCTTCTACTTCTGCTAGATGTTTCTCAGCAGCGACTATTTGTTCTGTTGTTGACTTGTCGCATATTTCTAGAAGATCTGTTTTTGTTGTTAAAGGTTTTATATTCTGTAAGATCTAGGAAAGAGCTTCTGATGATTCTTAAACTGTTTAGACTTGGACTTTTTACAAGCACATTAAAGTCAAGTCCTTTGCATAAAAAAATTTAAAAGCAAGTGTTATGTTTTAGTCTAAGAGTAGTACAATAAAGACAATATTATATTCATATGAAATATTAACTTCCTACTTTGCCCTGAGCACACCAGAATGGAAAATAATTGTTCAATTTGCAATTCAAGTTACTTTTTCATTATGTGTTGAAATATTTTTCATAATTACAAGATACAAAAGGATGACAGCTCATGGGCAGTACACTGGCAGCTAACAGTTGGATCTTTCTATGCAATTCCAGTTGGTTCATTGTCAGAGCATTAAAATTAATTAATTATTAAAAGGATACAGTCAAGACCATCATCAGAAAAGAAATTATTCTTGTTCTTAGTTTTGTTTAGTCCTAATTGCTTCTCTAGCTTCTTTATAATCTTGTCCTCATCCTCATTAGCTTCTAGTAACATCTTCCGTCTCTGTTCTTCTATCTGGTCCTTCATTTGTTGCTCTATTCTCTTCTCTTTCTGTCGTTCTTTGTTGAGTATGTCTAGTGGTGTTTCTAGTTTGGGTTTTTTCTTCTGGAATTATAAATTAACATACTTTATAAATAAATAAAAATATTGTTCTGAATACTTCTGCAAAGGTTTATAAATTGGGAAAATAAACACGAAGACGACCCACTGACCGAAGTTGTGATTAGCGCATTAGGTCCCATGTAGGGTTACCAGATGAAAAAATCAAAAGTCCGGAGAAAAGGCCTGATTTTCATTGAAAAATCCTGAGATCCTTTACATTATCAAAATTTTCTCTCGAATGTACTTAACAATTTAATAAAGTTGTAATACTATCGTTTTTATACATTGTGGATCTTACTTAAAAATGTATCATCACATATTATGTATGATAAAACTGATTAAGTAGGTACTTACTTGGATAAATAAGTAGGTACTGATTTTAATTGTGCAATTATTACCAAAGGAAGATTATTTTTAGTTTGTTTAATTTTTTATCAAAGAGATCTTTAAAATGTAAGCTGTATTTTATTAAAAAATCAAAAAATCCTGAGATTTCATGAGATTTGCAAAATCCGGCCGCAATCCTGAGAAGAGTCCAAAAATCCTGAAATCTCAGGACAAATCCTGAGATATGGTAACCCTAGTCCCATGTAACAGGGGGTGAGCCTATTGCCAATAACCAGGCACAAATCCTACACTGAGCTGCTACTGAGAATTTCATAGAAAAACCCAATAACACTATGCTCGACCTGGGAATCGAACCCAAGACCTCTAGCGTAGCAGTCACGCTTAGGACCACTAGGGTAACGAGTCAATTAACTGATTGTTTACAAAAATATTCTACAATTTGTATGGTACCTTCTTCTCTTCCACTTTCGGTTCCGGAGATTCGGCAGGTCTTTTAACAAATCTACCGGCTGTATAAACTGGCTTGTTATTATTATGCCTCTCATCATTTTTCTTCAGATAGTGTTCCTGACGATGTGCTTTTTTCTGCTGTCGTTTTTGTTTGCGTAATAATTTTCTCGTATTTTCAAACTTAGGACGGGCAGTAGGTTTATTTTTCTTCATTTTGTGTATTATTTAAATTCCTTCTCATACAAGAATTTGAAACTGAACATTGAAATTACACACAATAATAACACGTTATTTTGGGGTTAGGATACACTCACTTCATTCATACCGTGCTGGAACGACCTTCGATTTGACAGTAGAAATAATAAAATTAAATTAAAAAAATTAATAAAATTGTTACCAAGCTAAGAATTAAAGCATAAATCGTAAATTCGTAAATAAATTGGTAAACAATGGTAAACAATTCATTTGTTGGATAAGAATGTTCATATTATTTTTTACTCTTTGGCAAAATGGCAATGTCATGAAATTTCAGAACGATCACAAACTTTTTTCTACTTTTGCGTTTCATTGTACGATTTGTTGTATGTTTTCCCCGACCATAGAATCGCTTCTTGTGTCTAAAATAGAAACAATTCATTGATTATGAGATTTATTATATTATTTTGTAGATGTATATACGTTACTACTATGGAAAAGTTCCACAAGAATAGTTTAAGGCAGTAGTTTATATTCTAATACCGTGAAATTATGAATTAACATAGCAGACGGTAGTTAGAGAAAGGGAACAACATCGGTCGTCAAAAATTGTCTATGACAAAAATTCACAAAACTATCAAAAAGCATGACGGCTGTTGCCTTTTTGTGAAGTAATCTAAAATTAATAATATTTCGACGCGCACCTACACGGGTATTCACGTCTACTACGTAGATTATTTGTGATAAGTTACACATTTATCATACGGCATGATGGTTGAAGGGTCAGCGTTTACGCGGAACGATGTGTTCCAAATGGCTATACGCGTTGCTTTTGTGTCTGCAGTAACTTATTTCTCAATAAAATGGCTCGTGAACCAGATAGATCCAACATCGAAGAATCGGAAGAAGGCGGAGGAGCGAGCCCGCGAACAGTTACGCAAGTGAGTATCGATCGATTCTTTTATGTCATACCCATTGTCATAACATGGTATTTGAAATCATTTTAGTCTAATTTGCTATTAAATCCGCTGTTATCCGTATTTTAGATGTTCCTAGGTAAATAGTTTGTGATTGTAGATACTTATGAAAATGTGGGTGATGGCCAACCTACATTCACTTCTAAAACAGAAATTGTCTAAAATAATGACAGATAATTATGATATTATGCTCATCATCATTTATAGTGTTTGTTTTTATTGTATTTGAAACGATAAGATGTAGAGAGAACATAATTATAATCTACACTGCAAATGCTTTACCACATTACTTGCATGATTAAATTAAGAAAAGACATTCTCGTATGAAAGAGGAATTCATGTGTTTCTTCTTACTTGTCTAATGATAAGCAAAAAGTGGTAGGGATATACTTACAAAATATTGTAACTAATATTTTAAAATGCATGCTTTTAAATAGCACCTGATCCCTAAAAAAAGTAGGACTATCAGTTACTGGTTAGATAGGTAGTACAGTTGGAGTATATACTTACGGGCACTATGAGCAGCAAAGAAACAAATAACATTTTTTTCTATGCTGTCTGACTCTATGGGCCTTTGATTTTATAAAATATTAAACATGAAATGGTAGCATAAATGAAAATATTTTCTGGAAAGAATTTGGGCACACTCCAACCAAGGCATAAACTTTGTTTGACACCAATATTTGTAGGAATTACTACTTAACAGTCAGTGGTGTGCGGTTCATACAGGCAAATAGACAATGCCTACCCTATAAAATACGGATATGTATAGGTAGATGATTAATATCAGCCAATCTATAAATATTTGAGGTAGCAAATAATATACACCATTATTACATCGACAAGGCGACGAACCAAAACCAACATGTACTCGGTGTTTTTGGTAGGAACCTTTTTTGCCTACCCTGTCTAAAAACTCTGTGCACGCCACTGTTTACAGTAGCAGTATCTTAGTTTGTCTAAAATGCTTTAACTTTTTACTTTAGTTACTGTGGTACCTAGATTTTATTAGACAGCCAAAGATGAAGTTTACAATACAGAATCTCTAAGCAGTTAGCATGTAAATAAAACCAGCTTAATAGTGGCATGAGAGTGGTGTCCATTGTCCACATATTATGTGTATACAAAGATGGCCACTGTATCGACCATGCATGTGTTAAGGATGTCTTGCAGAGCCGGGTTGAGCAACAGGCACACCATCGCCCTGGACAAACTCTCAGACCATGAAATGATCATCGCTTCACAGCTGGTTGTGCCCGATGAGATTAATGTGAGTATATTTTTCTCTTTCCCTTTTTAATTTTTAGCCTAGGGGTCGTAAGCGCGACTGTTACGCTAGAGGTCTTTGGGTCGATTTCCAGGTCGAGCAAAAAGTGTTTTTGGGGTTTTTCTATGAAATTCTCAGTAGCAGCTTGGAGTTAGGATTTGTACCCGGTTAATGGCAATAGGCTCACCCCCTATTACATGTGACCCAAACATACCGGGGAACTGTGGGTGCACAATGGTACACCTCTGCCTAACCCTTCTTGGAATACCTTGGATGGTGTGCCTTTTTAAGTTGGTGTTAATCTCATAATTCTGGGCCTAGTAGGTGGCCAAATTTGTCGCGGGAAAAGTAACGTTTCTTTTTGCGTTTTTTTGTGCATTTAGTTAAGATTTTCTGACTGTAACAGCCATTCGGATCGTGACGACATCAATTCGCGTTTACTCTTACTTCCCATGTTTTATGTTTACCAATTGTTTGTTGTTATGTTTTCAACATTTTTTCGTAAGAAAATCAAAACAAAATTGTTATGAAAAATTTTCGCGTACGCTCGTCATAATTCACAAATCGGGGGTTACTTTAATTAATTCTTTGGTCAAAGCCTGCGTTTATAACTGTAGTAAGCCTGTTGCCTATACAACAACCCGACTGTCTGTCGAAATCGCAAGTCGTATGATCTCCGGCGGCTAATCTTAATATAGACTAGCCAAGTACGGCAGAGTTATTATAGTGCACGAGTGGGTGCGCAAACACATATGCACTCCCTCTTCCCTAACTCTCATAGTCCGGTGGGACTAGGGTTACCATATCTCAGGATTTTTGGACTCTTCTCAGGATTGCGGCCGGATTTTGCAAATCTCATGAAATCTCAGGATTTTTTGAATTTTCAATAAAATACAGCTTACATTTTAAAGATCTCTTTGATAAAAAATTAAACAAACTAAAAATAATCTTCCTTTGGTAATAATTGCACAATTAAAATCAGTACTTATTTATCCAAGTAGGTACATAATCAGTTTTATCATACTTAATATGTGATGATACATTTTTAACTAAGATCCACAATGTATAAAAACGATAGTATTATGACTTTATTAAATTGTTAAGTAAATTCGAGAGAAAACTTTGATACTTAATGTAAAGGATCTCAGGATTTTTCAATGAAAATCAGGCCTTTTCTCCGGACTTTTGATTTTTTCATCTGGTAACCCTAGGTGGGACGGCAAGCGTCACAACCGGGGAAAGATCAGGCGCAGGACCAACGGCTTTAAGTGCTTTCCGAGACACGGGGGTGTCACACCACCGACTTCCAAACTCCGGCCTGCTACCTACTGAGAAATTCCGAATGGCAAAACCTAATAACATTTTTTGCCCGACCTGGGAATCGAACCCTGGACCCAAAGCGCGACATTCGTGCTTGCCCCCACGAGACCAACGGGGCAGTTACCCGAACCGTCCGTACTAATACTATAAAATGTAACTCTGTCTGTTTATTTGTTACCTCATCGCGGTAAAACCGCATTTCGTTCGATGTTGTAACTCATACTACAGATTAGGTATTAATTATCCAACGAGAACAAATAGCTCATTGTTGTAGTGTTTGTTGACAAATCAGTCTAAACATTATTGTGTATTGTGAAAGAAAATTTTAATTAGTAATCAGCGCTTATTTACATTTGAATCCACTCTCCCTTTCTTCATTACGCCGGCCCTAACTATTACGCAACATTATGTAAACTTCTAAGGGTATGTCTCTATCTCATGAAAATTCTGGATGCCTCACCTGTACAAATTAGGTCGTTACGCAGTCGCGGTGCATTTGACGGTGGTGCACGCGTGCGCTAGAACCTTCGCCATTTAACATCGATTCCGAACAACAGAATTCGTCGTAAAAGCATAATTAAATATTTATCTCGATAAACCGGCCTTGCCTGTGAACCAGCGAGGCTAGGCGTAGTTTGAATGGGCAAGACTTGAAATCACGCTTACCCGTTCACACTAAAAGATGTACAGTCAGCTAAAAACATAGATTAACATTTCAGATGTTTCAATACGAAATTGATCTAAAATTAAGTTAACTGAACTCTTAGGTATTGCCTAAAGTGAATGAATGGCAGTGGTGCCGATTCCTTTGTTCACAAACTAAACTAAAATTAGAGAATTGACATCTATTACTAACATACAACGAAAGAAAAGGACGGTAATACCTTAGAACTAAGTTAGAGATGTCAAATTAGTTTTGCCTTGAACTTTTCCGCGTTTTTAATCAATGCGTTCTGATATGTCAACTATAATTGTATAGAGGTTTCAGATCAACTAAAATTGACAAGTCTTATTTATGTTTGTCCCTTTCTTGTTTTATTGGAGAGAATAAGATAGAAATAGTCTAAATTAAGTTAAGCTTGTGCATAACAGAATCGACACCAGTGTATTGTTGTTTCGTGCTATTTATAAAATGATATACATATAAAAGTAACATTGTTAATCGAATTTTGTTCCTGACCGTACCACGCTGTCACGCGCCGTGTTTCGCGATATTTATGTATCTATTTTGCAAAGTATTAAACTCTATTTATGATGCAATATAGTTCAATGTTGTACGAACGAATATTTTAATTCTCGCTTCGCATACCCTCGCGCATCTTAATTATTTGTTCGTATAACATTGAACTATATTGCTGCATGAATAGAGAATTTAGCACTTAAACAAATTTTAACTTTCGCCCATCCAATTCACTTGTTGCCTCGCCGGTGACACTACCTTGATGATGCACTGGGGCTAATGATTTTAAAACCAATCGGTTTTACATTTGGACAGACAGCTTAGCTTTTGTAAGAGACAAGTTTTGGTTTGTGGTGTGGCAGCAAGAGCTCATGGACTATAAATCCACTACTCTTGACTCCTCCGTTCGGTACCAGCGAAACATCTGCACCTCACAACTTCTTTATTTTACATCTCCCGTTCGTCTTGCGTTGACATTTCCGTGATACAGGCATTGCCTAGCATGGTTACAGAAACTAGATCCATTTCTTAGAAAAGAATACTGGCATTATTTATTTATTAATAATGTCCCTAACAACCCCCCTCCCCCCACCCTCCCACTCCCTAATCTTCCCCTTCCTTCTTCTTCTTTCCTTATCTTTTATGATTTTGGATACAAAATATTATCATTATCTCCCTTCGTTATTCAGGTGAACTGGAAGGACATAGCTGGTTTGGACCAGCTCATCCAGGAGTTGCGAGAGACGGTCATCTTGCCTATTCAGAAGCGCGAGCTATTTACTGACAGCAGGCTGACGCAGCCGCCCAAAGGTGTGCTGCTGCACGGACCCCCAGGTACGTGGACACATCTGTTATAATAGCACCTTCCATCACGCCTGTATTCCCCATAGGGTTAGGCAGAGGTGTAAGGAGCTGGTGTGTGAGGAGCCTGTTATAATCGGTAACATTAAGATTTATTTTTGTTGTGGCTTGGCCCACTTGTACAGCCCGTTTCGTAATATTATTTTTTTGTGTTCACACAAGGGGGTGTGACTACGCTAAATCTAGTACGTAACAATTATTTGCGTGTGTTACACCCTTATTGCTCTTTAAATTTAAGTGTTGTTAATTTTTAATACAGTCGGGTTTTTAGATATTTTAAATTTACATTTATTTAAAAAATCCGCCTTTTTTTTTCAATTTTATGTACACAGTGATACTTACAAATCTAATGACGTATCGTTTATCAACATCGGTCGAGCCATTTAGTAGTTACGAACGGACATAGGAACAGAAATACATGAAGAACACATAACCTTCGCCGCTGTCCGGCTAATGGACTGCTACAGTGCATCATATGCAAAGCCGCTTACAAGCGATCTATTAGGAAGCGATTATCTTAGACCACGGTGCTATGTGCAATTGGTTACGTAATAATTATAGGCTTGGACTGTACCATTGTAAACGACCAATTACGTGACAATTATTGTGTTGGGTTATGATCTTATGTTCGATTCGTTACGCGATGATTATTTACTTGGGCTACAGCTCGATTCTTTACGTAACAAATATTTTTCGGACAATAAGTTGAACAAATATTTTGAAGGTGCTCGTCCAGGGCAGTACTACCATACCTATTTCTTTCGCAAAGCAGCGTTACTGTGTTCCGGTATGGTGGGTATGAGTGCCGGTGTAGTTACAGGCAAATGAGACATTTTAGTCTCCAGGTTGGCAATACATCTGCAAGGCCTCTGGTATTGCAGATGTCTATAGGCGACGGTGAACACTTAACATCAGGTGGGCCGTGGGCTTGTTTACCAGCATCCAATGGCATAAAAAAAGATCGGTATTTGCTTAGGCTGCATCTGACCAATCCATGAAACTTTTTTTTTTTCACTTGGTTTATTGTTTTAAATTCTATTTGTTATTACGTTGATTACGACGGTGTAGACTCTTTTGATCCGTTACTGATTTTTTTGGTCCACATCGATTTGTAGCTCTACGCATATTTTATTTATCCAACAGGTTGCGGCAAGACCCTCATAGCTAAAGCGACGGCCAAGGAAGCCAACATGAGCTTCATAAACCTGGATGTATCCCTACTGACTGACAAGTGGTACGGCGAGACGCAGAAGTTGGCGGCGGCAGTGTTCAGCCTCGCTGTCAAGTTGCAGCCCTGTATCGTGTTCATAGGTAATATATACCAGCTTATTGTTGTCCCACTGCAGGGCCAAGGCCTCTTCTTGTATAGAGAAGGCGTATCGGCGATTACAGACTGATAAATTGGTCTAACTCCAGATTTTGATGCAAGGAACCTTTGAACCGCTACCTTGGGCATTAGAGGAACTTTATTGAATTATCTTTATTGAATATATGTACTTTCATTGAATTATCACGACTTAAGGTTTATAGCATTTTTTTATTTTCTCTAGGATTCATTAAATAGGTAATTTTGGAAATATTCTAAAAAGAACGGATTAAATAAGATATTTTAACTCTGTCAGACGAGATCGAGTCGTTCCTGCGCACGCGCACGCAGCACGACCACGAGGCGACCGCCATGATGAAGACACAGTTCATGTCGCTGTGGGACGGACTCATCACGGAGCCATCTTGCACTGTCATTATTATGGGTAAGTCTATACATACATACGTACATACATACATATATACATAAATTCACGCCTTTTCCCCATGGGGGTATGCAGAAACCACAGAACGCCCCCTTATATACTCCTTTCGCCTTTACCTGACAAGCCAATAATTTCCATCACGCCTGTATTCCCGAAGGGTTAGGCAGAGTGTTGCCAATTTACACTCACCGTTCGCCGGTTTAGGTCCCATGTAGTAGGGGGCGAGCCTATTGCCATTAACTCGGTACAAACCTTAACTCCGAGCTGCTGCAGAGAATTTCATAGAAAAATCCAATAACACTTTCGATCTGGGAATCGAACCCGTGATCTCTAGAGTAACAGTCGCACTTAGAACCACTAGGCTAACGAGGAAGTTATTTAATTATTACTTGTGAAAAGTCGTGTTTTCGTTTGGAAGGTTAATATGTTTATGTACGACGCTTCCTGACGGGAAATAAACGGAATTCCTTTGTTAAACTCAGCAATATGATTGATCATTATTCATTTTTTTATTGAAAGTAAACTGAAATACAAAACAAAGATATAATTTCGCGCGACATTCATTATCATGCACGCTATTACGGAATTGTCCACTCTATTTCAATGGTATTTTAGTTCATAATCAATTAATAATAAAAACTGCTTGAACATAGCCGCCCTTTCTGCGCTGACTATTATATCGAGCCGATTTTAACCACAACGACTGCAATTCTGACTTTCTTCAAGGTAGTTAGACTGAATATGCTGCTCTTCATCATGTGACTAGCATATCCAACTTTAGCTGAAAATTTTATATAAGCACCAATATGATAAATAGGTAATAAATATTTTAATTATCTCTGTTTACTTGTCAATCAATAGCAGCTCAGAGTTAGGATTTATGCCCGGTTAATAGCAATAGGCTCGCCCCCTATCGTCAGTACGCAGGAGATATTTCTCCTGCGTACTTGGCTAGTATGCATTAAGATTAGCCGCCGTGGCCGGAGTCGGTCTGGAGATTTTTTTTTTTTTTACTAGAGTGGATAATGCTACTCTTCTATGAGCCCTCATGCGACTAGCATAATTATCTAACTTTGGCTGAAATACTTCTATAAGCACTAATATTATATATAGGTAATAAATAACTCATTTGTCTCTGTTTGTCCTTAGGCGCCACGAATCGTCCGCAAGACCTGGACAAGGCGATCCAGCGGCGCATGCCGGCCACGTTCCACGTGCCCATGCCCAGCGAGACGCAGCGCGAGAGGATCCTGCAGCTCATACTG
This sequence comes from Caradrina clavipalpis, assembly GCA_932526535.1. Taxonomy (NCBI): domain Eukaryota; kingdom Metazoa; phylum Arthropoda; class Insecta; order Lepidoptera; family Noctuidae; genus Caradrina; species Caradrina clavipalpis. Next base: position 13,379,939 of record OW052104.1, on the reverse strand, counting down.
CGCTCCGAGCCGGTCGCCACTGATGTGAGCAACCATTACTCCTCCAGTATACTAGAATAGAGGGTGTGAACAATATTCTCATCTGAAATTCTTGTTGTTAGTGATGTTCAGAGAATACCCGTGATCGTATGTGGCGTGATGTGAATTTAATGTCGCATCGCTAAGCCTAGAACTATCGGATGATCAAGATTTTTTCAATGATATCTCTTTTGTCAAATTATGATAAGTACTTTAGAAGTTATAAGGGAACAGATAAACATAAATACATACATAGCCTTCAAAATCATAGCTCTCCTTTTTGTTTCGTCGTAGTCACGTAAAAATACACCAAGCGAAGCCGAAAATTACATTCCCCACGTGTTCTTTTTTTGTTTCGGATCATACCTGGGAATCTTCTGGTTTCGAAGATGCTGAAGGTCGAAGTTCATGTTCAGAATTAAATGGTCTAATTGAAATAAATTTGACTTTGCATGTTCACAGAATAAACATCTTTTATCACCTTTGTCAACAGATTGATTTCAAGCGGCTGGCGTGTGCCACGGAGGGTTTCTCCGGGTCGGACCTGCACGAGCTGTGTCGCCAGGCGGCGGTGTACCGCGTCAGGGATCTGGCGCGAGATGAGATGGCAAGAGAAATGAACAAGGTAGGCTTACCCACCGCATTTGAACTTAGTTCGGACCATTGAACTGATATGTATGGTACTAGTCATGTTTCGTTGCTCATTCATACATACATACATAAACTCACGTCTTTTGCCCATGGGGGTAGGCAGAAACCACAGAACGTTGCTCATTCAATCAAAATATAAGTGTGAAACTACACCTTAAGAGCGTTCTAGCGCTGAGGGTTTATATTGTCTGGTTGGACAGCTAATTATTGTTTTAGCGCTGTAGTTAAAGTTTAAAACATACATAACATACCATCACGCCTGTATTCCCCGAAGGTTTAGGCAGCAGTGTGCCATTATACACCCATAGTTCGCCGGTATGTTTAAGTCCTATGTAATAGGGGGCGAGCCTATTGCCATTAACCGGGCACAAATCCTAACTCCGAGCTGCAACTGAGAATTTCATAGAAAAATCCGAAATAACACTTTGCTAGACTTGGGAAACTAACCCAAGACATCTAGCGTAGCAATTGAAAGTTTAATCTCTTAACAAAATGGAGCATGATTTTTCCTTAGCAACGATTTCTCTTTTGCAACATATAATTGATTTTTTCCCACCCCCTTTCAGGAGCAAACACCCGTATCAACAAAATCAGGAGAGGATTCAGACGACGAGTTCGTGGATGCCGTGCGTCCGATCACGATGGACGACCTCCGGCTGTCCCTGAGCAAGCTCAAAGAGTCCAAGATCCAGTGCGGAACCCTCGCGCCCTCCATGCGAATAGAACTCGACTAGCAGTCACAGCTGTCTAGCGGTCTCACTGACGGTACTGGGTAGACGAGCTGCGGTGTACGTGTGGGGACTATGATGATTAGTTATAACACTCTTGGTTATAACATTTAATCTCCTGTCTATTGTAATGTCAGCTGTTGTGATTGTTTGATGAAAATTCTGTGGTTCAAGCAGATCAGAATTAGGTCCTCCTTTGATGATAGATTGTCTATTTTATAATTATTGGTGTCTATGGCCTGCGTGAGACAGTGAGTGGGGATGTATCTCATGAGTGTTATAATTAAAAAATGTACCAGTAAGTACTACAAAGTTCTTAAGAGTCAATATTACGTAGCTAGTTCAAACTAATTAAAGTAGAACGTTGTCAATGTTCGCCTAATACTTTTGGTTGGTATTGCGACAGCAAAATGTAACAGTTGGTAAAATTAACATTTGTTGAATTGGCATTAAATTGGGTATTTGACGTCACTATTAATTAATCACACAAGAAAATCACATCATTTCAGTCCTGAAAAAAACGCTTAATTTTAAATTAACTGTATAATTAGATTTTTTGTTGCTTTGTAATCAATTGAGATAGCAAATAAGTGACGTCACAGTATACTATTGCCATAAAAAATCTATTGGGAAAATGCCTTTTGGACAGTTTATAAAACGTATGTCAATTGATTGGTGGTGTCAAGTGCCCAAGTATTCGGAAAAGAAGGTTGATTGTAAAGGCAAGTTTTCTAGAGCATGAACTAAACATATTCATATTCATTTATTTACATACCATAATGTGTTTTAAAGATGTTACATAAGGCTTAAAGCTGTAGAAGTGAAATTATGCTTTAGATACACAAACATAAGTCTTACATAGAAATCAAATAGCTTATTTAATCTCACAGCTGACATTATTTCTTTTGACCCACACATGCGCAAGACCACATTCAGTACCTGAACCTAATAAACTGCAGTCATTCGACTCACATCGTTCGTTCTAAAATCAAATCGAAGATCGCTAGACTGTAACGAATCGTTGTTTGTATTTAGATAAGATCTGCCTAGGTCTATGTCTGTGCCTAGGCTGATTCTAGTCTTAAATAAGATGGGTAGTACCGGGCTAAGTGGAGCGGCTGATGGCAACGTGTTAATGATTATACGTATTGAAATGTGATATTTAAATAACTTTAAAAGTAATATTTACCCGACTGCACCAAAAGGAGGGTGTTGTGTTTGCGGTGCTTTGAGAAAAACTTCAGTATCTTTGTCTTTGCCCTTCTTTTATCTTTTGTCTTAAATGTTGGTCTCAAGTGAGAGGTCTCTCAGAAGTAATACACAAGTTTTGTGATGATTACTTAACTGGCTTTTGCCTGTAGCTTCGTCTGCGTAAATTTTCTTACGGGTCTCTAATTTTTTTTAATAGTAAAATATAGCCTATTCTCAGCACTCAAGATAACGTGGCGTCCTTCAAAATTGGACCAGTAGTTTCAGAGATTAGAGCGTTCTAATAAACGAACTCTTCAGCTTTATAATATTAGTATAGATGTGTACATTTATTATAGAGGGTGCTTTATAAATTCTTGCTACCAAAAGATTTAACATGTTAAGAAGTCTAACCGCTCCATTTAGTCTTAAAACACTATTGTATTTAATTCCGTTACCATTGATATTGTAAATTATGTTGTAAATATTCGAGTGTCTCGACAGTCGATAATCAACCCTATTCGCTTAGTTATAATGTTGGTTTTAGACCGAAACATTTTGTAATTATTTTAAGACAGTCTAGCCACTTTTGAGATGGCCGTGTTGACACCAGAACGGCCTAATATAGCTCTTATGTTACATTTGTGGGCTAAGCAGTAAGGGTACATACAACGTGGAATTTTAAAGGTTGTTTTCCCGTAGTGTAATGATTTTGTCTTGGTAGTACAATCGACATCGGTATATTGATTTGTTTTCATTAAATTAAAAAATGGTAGATTAACAATTGTGTATAAAAATCTCTATAGTGGCCTCCATTCATGACACATTTCAACTTTGTCTCTGAGATGGCGACGCATTTGTAAAACTTCTGGTATTGCAGATTATATTTACAGTCAGCGGTGACCACTTAAAATCAGGTAGCTCGTTAGCTTATTTGCTATGCAATGATATAAAAAAATACAGTTCAATTATGAAAATATTTTAATTATTTATAAACAAAAAATATTTTTTAATTTTTAGGTTTAACTCTTTGTTTCGATAGTAGGTACCACTGAGGGAAAATTGTTTTGCCACGCAAAAATAACCTTTAAAATTTCAACGTGTATAATAATGTCTGCAATACAATTACATTAATAAAATGTTTTGCTGTAGTATAGTTAGTTAAAATAATGTCCTGTGACTTACATTGTATTCGGGAGTGTTCAGAAAATTGGTATATAGTTATAAAAAGGTGTGACAGAACATGAAAAGCCGTGTTCTCAATTTGGAACTTTATGTCTTGGCTTTATAGATGAAAATTTCTAAGCAGGTCTTGGCGTTTCACACTAATTGATATTAAACGTTTCCCTTTATTGTCCTTTCACTTTCACATAAGAAATAAATTTCCAAATTAGATACATTGAATGATTGCACATTATTTATAAATATCGATAGTGTATGAGTGCGATTATGCCGTCTTTTTCTATTGATGTTTGACGGAGTAAGTGCGAAAGAGGCAAAAGAATATTTGGACATAATATTAAAATAAAAAGGCTTGTTGTTTAGACTTTAGGGACAGATATGAAACGTGACGTAGTATCGCTGAAATAATGCTATTTCCATGAAATTTACTATATTTTCAAACAGTTTAAAATTTTATGTTTCATAGAGAACGCGTCCCATAGAGTTGTGTTCTATTAAACCATAATGCGGGAAACGTAACTCCTTCAATTGACGTCTGGTGAGATCATAAATAAATATTTAACAAATAAAAATATTTATATTAGTAGAGGTATATTTAAATAATCGACAATTCGATATGTTGATTACTGCGCTGAAGCTAAGGAGTCTGCCCATTACACCGTACCGTAGCATGTCTGAACTATGAACATAGCAGGCACAGAAAAAACAGACTAATCTAAGGCCAGGATGTAACAACCGATTATTGTTGACGCTCCGTGCATGATACGCGACGGTGTTGGTCGATGACGGAACTGTCTAGTGGACATAGTGTCATCCTTTTTTTATTCATATGATATGTTTTGCCTGACACTTTCCTAGCACGACTTTGGTACGTATGGTATAGTGTAGTGGGCGGACTTCTTAAATTGTATAACTTCTTAAAGTTCAATAGACACGGCGAAAGGCTGTGATTATTTGTTCCACTTTAAAAGAAAGTACAATAATCAATTAGTGTCGTCGTATTTATTATACTTTCGTTTATTTGAGAGATGTTACTTGCAGCGGAGTCGACATAAACCGTTATGACGCAGATGACGTAGGCAGATTTAACAACCAATCAGAAGAGCGCTTACCGTGACGTAATCACGTTTGATTCGCTGTCGCGGTTTAGTAATGATCTGTATTGGATAAAATCATGCAGAGCTAGAACGAACGCCTTCCATCTCTATCTATAACAGTTTCGTCAGCTCCTTGCATCGTACATCTTGAAATGATTTAAGGAATGAAATGTTAAAACATCGTTTACGTGTCTACTTTGCCGACGGAGACAGACAAAAAATATGGCAACTACATAATAATTATTAGATATAAAAAAAATTATAAATGTTTGTTCAAATTCACAGATGGAAATAAAAAATATATTTATTTATTGTTGAAAATGTAGATACGCTTCTCGATTTTATGGTCGATGCTGATAGATATGGTGCCCCGAAAGATGTGTCATTAAATTATTTGATTGTTCAGTCAAGTCTGGCCAGTAATAAGGTTCAAACTTGCTTGAAGTATGTTTGATTTGGAATGGGAAATAAACGTGCAATGGAACTTGTTTAAACATATCGATATATCTATTGGCATCGAGGCTCAGAGCATTATGTACTAGAATAGGTGGTATAGGTGTATTGTGAAGATGGGAGTGGCCGGGGTAGGTGTCCAAAAAAGTATGCGAGAGAGGCTCCCGTTGAACCGAAAGAGGGAATAAAGGCGAATGTTTGCGTATGAGTTTGTATATTGCTCGGTTCAATGTAATTGCAGTAGAATCTCGATTATTCGCGACTAGTTCGGATAATCGAAAGGCGAAATTTTTCGGACAAGATCAGACAAAAACAACACCTTTTCACATAAAAACATTACAGTCTATTAAAATTTGAAATACGTAGTAACTTTGAAATATGAAACACCTCAAAATGTAAATGTCGCAGCAGTTTGATGAGCGAGCAAAAAATTCGCGCCAACGTTCGGATAGTTAAGCGTTCGGATAATTGAGGGTTCGGATAATCGAGGTTATACTGTACTACTCAAATGCTAATGAACCTTCACAGTGTGAAAACACCTTATGTGGAAAATATAGTCTCCCAAACCCCCGGCTTTACCCATAACTGTGTGCATTTTATTCGGCTTTTTCTAAATAGTTTGTAGATTTTTTTGTATAATGCGTATTAGCAGGGTTAGGCTCGGGCTGTGTCGATAAATTGTTAATTCATTCTAACGTTGTTTTGTCGATATCGCTTTCTATACTATATTGTTGTAAAAATCGTGATTTTGTAACTGGAACTGATGGATGGTGATGGCTGATGGTGGCCCAGTGCTTTTATACCTTGGAAATGTATGGGAATCTCCCAAGTTTTTACCACAATACCCGATTCTCCACTTTCCGCATCCTGTCGGTTGGTGTAAAGTCACTGTATACAGTGACTTTACACCAAAAATAATATACCATTATTTTGCTCAAAGTTAACGATTATGTGATGTGTGTTTCTACATCCTCGATACTCGATAAAGGTTGCCACATCTCCATCAGTTGGCTAATAATCGAGTTGTAAAATCACGGTTTTGAATATTATTAGATTTTGCACAAAAAGCAATAAAAAGCTGGTGATTTTAACTAATTGTAATGAAATAAACAGTGATTGATAGTAAGTTATTTTTGGTTATACAGAAATAAGTTTTCTTGTGTCCATTATTACAGATATTTTTGTTTTTATTTTATCATACATTTTGTTTCGTATTTGTATATTGTTACTACTTGTTGTTGCGGTGTAACTGCTCGATTTTATTATAAACAATCATTTCTGATTGTCATGGATACTGTTCAAAGACCGTTATTGTTATCCAAAATGTCTTGCATGCAAAATACGGACGAATAAGTGTGAATGTCCCTTTGACTTCTAAAGCTTGGTCAAATTGAGAGACAGCTAGGCATAACAGTGAGAAGAAACGAGTCATATTTTGTGCGTAGAAAATTCTAGACCATAAAAGCCAAGGTCTTAAAATGTGCGAGTAGAACAGGGTGAATGAGATTTCAAAGTCAAAGTTAAAGTCAAAGCATTTATTTCAATAAGACCATTTACAGGCACTTTTGAAGTGTCAAGAAGTTACAGTTAAAACTTGAAGCTAGTTGCTCGTTTCAAAGCGCAATTTCTAATAAAATTGCTGTACTAATTAATTCTCGTGTCGTCTCGCTCTCACACTTTAAGACCACTGGTCCGAAGTTTGACGTCCTTTCACTGTTGTCCTAAGTCTGAATAGGCCGATTTTGTCACTGGATATCGGCCGTAGATGTCACAAAATATGTGACCAACATTTTTGTCAAATATGATGGATTTTCTTTGGTCTTTTTTCAATGTAAGTACCTGTAATTTTTTGATGTTTTTTTGCGCTAAACAGCTTTGTTGTTTTTATTGCCAAGGAAGAATTAGTTACTTGAACATATTTATTGTGTAAATAAAAGCAATGAATTAAATAGAAAGTCTTTGTTTTATTTGAAATATTTTTCACACTGCTCTCCCATAATTATAATTCATAGACATTTTTACAGATCTTTGCTTATAATAATATAATAAATTCTTAAAGTAAATAAAACAGTAAAGTTTCGGAACAAGACCAATATTCAGATCAAAGATATAAAATAAAGTAAATGTGTAACTAAATACATACACTTAAAGAGATTCTTATTACATATCGAGCACTCTTTGGAAAAACAAATTGTTTTCAAGTTGATAGTCTTCTTGGTCATCGTTGATATAAAATCTGAAAAAGCAAAACAAATTAATCATTAGATACCTACACGAAATTTGACAAACAAGTGGTTAGTAATCCTAATTCAAGGAAAAAGTTGTTATCCTTGTCATGGATTAAAAAATTGAGCTAAATTCTGCCAAAGCAAGCTAACCCATATGTAATCGCTCAATTTGAATACAATACCTACCTCAATCTAAAATACCTAGCTTGTGCATTTCATTGACGGAAAGAGATATATAGAACGTTTGTTCTGGGAGTTCCACAGGGTTTTATTCTTGGTGCATTCTTATTTTTGTGTGGGCATACTAACCCGATCATAACAAGTACAGTGTAGACCTGAGAAGGCTGATTGTAGCAGTTCTACTGAGGACCTCTCGAAATTTCTTTAGAAGCATTTGTTTCAATTATAATTATACTATTATTATAATACACTATACTATTATTGCAGGCACTTTTTCATTGTCAATGAGTCTGTCAGCTAGTCAGGAAGTTAAAGCTAGTTGCTCGTTCCAAAACATAGGTGGGCTTCCATGGAGAAGAACGAGCAAAAATCTCCGTGGACACCAATTAGGTTTTTACAAAATCTTACAATATTCTCGTTGCTACTCTATGTGAAAACCATGTAGGAGAATATCTCTACATAATAAAACAAAGTCATTATGTCTTTCTGTACGCTCAGATCTTTTAAACTCCGCAACAGATTTTAATGCGGCTGTCATCAATAGATGGAGTGACTCAAAAGGAAGGCTTATACGTAGAACATCACGCTATGGCCAACAGGGGCTGACAGAATAACCATAGACGTGACAGAAAGCGAGTAACATCGGGGTGTATAAAACAATAAAAGCCCTTTTTAGCAGTTGAAGAGACGTTTCTACCTGTGTCTATTCTGTGTCTTACCTTCTTATATTTTCGTCGTTTTGCCTCCTTGCTTGTTTTCTTTCGTTTGTGTCGATTCATATATTTCTTCCGCGAAGGGTCGCCGTACGACGGTCGGACGTCATGGATCTCGTTGGTCAATATTAGTAGTCTCAGAAGATCTAGAAATAGTTGAATAGTTTAATTTATGGCGTGTATTGTATGGTATTGTTAGGGTCAGGTACAGGGGTTGGATTTAATCACCTGCAAGATTCTTATAGTAGGTATGCAGGGGCGGACCGTAAATTCGTGGGGCCCTGGGCTAACAGTACTTAGGGGCCCTACCAAATTAACCAAACTTATGGCCATTAAAAAAAAAACTGTTTGCTATGGTAATGTATACGGTTTCTGTAGGAAACAAATCGGGACACTCATAACCAATGTATTTTTGTAAATTTTAGTTTCGTCTTCAATGACGGTTGGGGGGCCCTTATATTCATGGGGCCCTGGGGTGCAGCCTAAAAAGCCTATATATAATATAGATCCGACCCTGTAGGTATGTAGTGTTAGTAAAAAAATATGGGTTTTTGAACTTGTGCGGGAAAAGATTTAAAGTACTTAATTAGTATTTATACAAAATTATATTACATGAACTGTCTCGATAGCCTGGTGGCTCTAACCATTTTGGGTTCGATTTCCAAGTCGAGCAAAAAGTGTTATTGGGTTTTTCAATGAAATTCTTAGTAGCAGTACGGTATTAGGATTTGTTATTACATAGGACCGTAGTCCTAAACTGTGGGTGTACATTGGTACACCTCTGCCTAACCCTTCGGGGAATACAGGCGTGATGGTATGTTATGTTATATTACATAAAATAAATTGAATAGTTATACCTAAGATATTGGTGCTGATTTTCTTGTTCACAAACTTAACTAAATTTAAGTTATGTTCATCTTTCTCTTTCTATTTCATTAAGAAAAGGACAGAAGATAAAATTTTAGTTAAGTTGTGTCAAATTTAGACACTCCATAGATAATTTAGACGCAATTAAAAACGTGGCGACTAGAAACACGCCAATTTTCTTTAGGCGCTGTCTAATTTGACAAGACTAAACGAATATGTATCTTCTGTCCTTTTCTTTATGAAATTGAAAGAGAAAGATGCATTTAACTTAAATTTAGTTAAGTTTGTGAACAAGAGAATCAGCACCATTGTTTCTATTTAAAATATGTATGTCCTCATGGCTTAAAGATCCTATATTGTGTTAGAAAAAGAATTGCTGGCAAGACTCTGACCTCTTTAGACTATTTACTAACTAAAGTTAAGCAGTATTAACCTCTGTTTAAGGTTTAAATTATGCATAACATGTTTATAATAGGGGGTAAAGATTAGTACGATTTTGTGTAAGAGTATATTTTGTTTGTAGGTAGGTTATATCTAATTATAGTAAGAGAAGTATATCTAATTTTAATGTAAGAGGAACAGCATCTTTGGTTTTTCAAAAAATCGTTTTATACCTGAGACAATGGGTAATTTTTTTTTTTTTTAAACTTTGCCCCTCTTTTGGAATTTCTCCTGTATCGTGGGTGCGTTTACAATCAGGTATCCTACTTAGCTGTAAGTAGCACTTTATTTCGTTATTCAGGGATATATAAAACACAAATCAACATGAAACGTTATAATTTTATTAAAAAAAAACAGCTCTTTACTGGCTTTTATATTCATTTCTACCTACCTATGTTTACGACTGACAGAAAAAAAAATAATCACAGGAAATATCTCCTTATATACAAAAAATATAATTTACTTATTATTTACAAAAACTGACTTAGTACAAGTCGGTAGGGTATAAAAGTAAAAATGTTTAATGGCATCAATGATTCTTTGTCTTTTTTTCACAACCGTTGTAAGAGATCTTGTGGAAAACCTTCCTATAGATGCTGGTTAAGCTTCGTAATATTTTTGATTTATTACATCAGCCCCTCTAGCCAAGTCACAAACGATAATCGTAAACGCTCGGTAGGTACTAATAGATTTTCAACTTAATACCCAAGAGCCTTAAGTTGAAAATCTATTAAAGATTTCTAAGCGTTAGCGACTGGAACGAACGAAAACGCTATGCAATCTTCATTAGATCTTCAACTTAAAACCAAGTACATAAAGTTGAAGATCTATTAAAGCCTACTCAGCGTTTGCATTTATCGTTTGTGACTTGGCTAGGGGGGCAGTACTTACTCAGTTATATGTATATCTATAACTCATGCAAGTCAACTAGACACTTCGTTGGACTCCTTCACATCAGCGCGAGGTGTCTCGTTAATTTGGACAGGTTCTAAATCTACATAGTATCTCTATGCGCAAAGAAGCTAAAACCAGCATTTACAGAACAGCTTCACCGTCATCATATTATCTTTAACATTTTAAATCTCACCTCCACTTAGATTCTCGATGGGCACATCAACAGGGATGTAACCTTGTCCTTTAATAGCTATATCAGAACAAGACAAGAAGTTCTCTTGGGTTCCACAACCAACAGCTCCAGTACCATCAGCACATACTCCCCAGTTGTTACCAGCTGTGTACCTCCACTGAAGGACACAGTGGTCACAGGCCAGGTTGGAAGGGATCTTATACTTCACTGCATAAGACCCACTGCCTTTAGGGTAGTATTTCGTTCCACCATCCTCTAATTCTAGAAGGTTTTTGTCGAAGCATTCTTGTGTGTTGTCATTAGCGTTAGTGCAGATCTTCAACTCCCAGAAGCCTTGGTGGTAAGCGCTGATGTAGATGGTGGCGGTGATGACCTCACCGGGTGCGTAGGTGGCGACGACGAACCCGAGGCCGTACCTGCCTCCTATCTCGTGGGGGCGGGGAGCGGCGAGGTCGTAGGCATCGCCGCAGATACCACATCTGGAAAATTATACTATGTTAAAACTATTCCTTGTTGATCATGAATTCTTGAACTTTTCGACGTCAACTTGAAATAATGTTTATTTGTCACTGTCAAAGTGAGTCCCCTGTGAGTCCTATTGTATAGGCCCCGCATGGGGACCTGCTATGTAATTTTAAGTGCAAGCCACAAGCCATGGTGACACTTGCAACACAATTTGGATCAATATTTCTTGACAATTTGCCTGAAATTTCACTTTCGTTTGACTACTCATGCTGCCCCTTTTCAATTCTAATCAAATTCACTTTTCGAAACATAGAAAGAGCATCTTCTAGCAGATAAGTCATAGTAGTCACAGGTGACAAATTTAACCAATGGGGTCCTCTTATGACAGTTGAACTTAACAGAGTCATTTTAATATTGGTTAGTTTTTCTCCGCTCCACTTATCTGGAGTGTCTCCCCTAGTCTATCTAGCATTACGGGTAGCTTAACTTTGAGTACTCTACTCACTTTCCCCCATTAACCCCCCAATGCCGCCAGTACCCCCCGCAGTTCAGACCGTCATCATCATAGTTAGCCGGCGAGCTGTACCCGAAGCGCCACAGCGACGCTCTGTTGGGGGGGTCCACCAGTCGCCCGTGTCCATGCGCGTACGCCACCAGGCACGCCAACGTGATCAGTGCACTCCACGCCATCTGGGGAAAGAACATTACGTCAAACGCGTCATCGGAATAGAGAATCAATCAAATTGTGTACATATCGGGTAGGTCTGAGAATAAGCGAACATCTATTTTTCATAACCCTAAAAAAAAAATGGCAAAACAACGTTTGCGGGGTCAGCTAGTAGAAATATACATAGAACAGATAGCTTTTTCCCGCGACTTCGTAGGTTGAATTTTTTTAATATCCGACGATATTCTGGCTTTCTGGTCCAAAGTTCCTTTCACTATCCTCTGTGTTCCCTACTCTCATTAGTTCCCGAGTAAACCATTCAAGGCGTCTCGCCACCTTCTCCTGGGTTAATTTTATTTGATAATAAAACCCCCTATATCAATCAAGAATAATATACCTTCCTAATACCTACGAGAAATAATTTCAATAAATTTAAAATCAAATCAGTTTTTCCGGAGATTAACGCGTAAAAAAACAAACTAAGTCTTTATAATATCAGTAAGTATAGATTAGCGTTAAAAAGTACACATGTATATTGTATATATTGATAGGTCAAGATATCTTCAGAAAGTAGATTATTGACAGCAATAAAACGCTATCTATCTTAAGTATATACCCATAGTTTAGCGATCGCATTAGTAGATAAAATTTGCTAATTTTATTGTTTCATTATTTTTGATTAGGAATTGGGAAATTGGGTTTAAGACACACTAATTAATTGACATCCTTTTTATGAACTGTCAAAACGTGATTCCTCAGCTTATTTTTGCCAACTCGATTAACTATTTTTATTGTTTTAAAGAAACTGTAAATCTATTTTTACTGTTAATTACAAAAGGTATCGGGTTTTTAAGGCTAAAATGAAGTGTTATTTTAAGCTATGTCTTGGAAATAATAGTATCAAATGCCCAATTGGATTGGAAACGTTTTGTTGCGATTTATTGTTTTTTTTTTGTGTAATACACAATTACACTTATCTAGATTATACTATCTTGAAGTTTTAAAAGATATGTAAGTAAGCCCCATTTGAACTTAAATTGAACTTTAATGATAGGAGGGCACTTCAGCGATTCAAAGGACAAAATATAACGAACCAAGAAATTTCTTTTGAAATCAATTCCAATCTATACATAGCTATTAACAATAAATAAATATAGATAAATTAGGTGTATAATATACCTATCTACATGTAAGCTTGTTATCAATAAAATCAAACAAACCAATACGTGTTGTATTGTAATCACAAGACAATGGATAAATACTTGTACGCAATGACGATACCGTGGAAATTAGTTTATTATTGAAATTAATTTTATTATTTTTGATGAATAAAACCCCATGATTAATGTTGAATAAAAAAACCTTTTTTTTATTAACTTATGTATGTGTTAGGCAAAAAGACATAGCCACAAGGAATTTTTTTTCAAAGACTCATTAAAAGGTGGTTTATATCTTATTAAAAAATGTATATCTGTCTCTATTTACACAAATATTGAATAAATACTTACAATGAAATTATTTAAAAACCGTTCAAAAATCGATCAAAATCGCAACACAGTGTAGGTACCAACTGAGTGGAACCCTTCACTCCTTCATTATATACGGTGAAACCGAGTCATCACCGGAACATCTTATCATCTACAATCAGATAGGGAGTTTTGAGTGCACATAGTTAACTATTAATAATCATAAAAAAATAATACATAAAAGGGCGGACTCTTTGAAGTTCAATCAGAGCTGTAAAGATTAACGATGGATTTTCTAATTATTTTCGTAAGTCGTTTGACTCATGCAGGGATTAGAAAATTAGACACTTGTAGAAGATTAATTTATTCCCCGGATTTGAATTTAGTCGCGAACATTTTGGTTCAATAATTGAATTCCGATTTGGTCATGGATTGACTGACTTTTGAGTTCTAATAACTTTTCATGCCGGTTATCTCCAAACTAGGTCCTGCATCTTGAAGATCGGATATGCGTTGAAACATGTAAAAAGGTTATTAAATAGTAAGAGAACGAAACTACTATACAATGAAAAGAAACAAGTAAATTTAGTAGCGGAGATTTTGGTTCAACATCTAGATTCGGATTTCGTCTTGGAGACTTAAATTTAGTTCATTAACCGGACTTAGATTTGGTCGTCTAGACTTTGGATCATTAACATCAATTTGTCGAACTCACGTAGAGTACACTCGGATCATTATTTAGATTTAGGGTTCAGACGTGGTGATAACGGTCGATTAACCTAATATCGATAACTAGATGGTTCAATAAACAAATTTGTATTCAATCGTGGAGATTATGGTTCAATAACCGGACCTAGATTCGGCCGCAAAGACTTGTAAAATCATTGAAATCTAGTATAAGGTTTATGTTTTCAGGGAACGGCGCTGTATAAAGCAATATTTCAATCCGCAGTTTATTTATAGCTCTTTTCACTGCCCAAAAGTACGTAAGCAGTTACTGGATCAGTAGCAACAAATTCCAGGATTGGTTTGAATCATTTCATGACATCAAAGGTTTCATAAAACTTTATTACGATAATTTTGCATTTTATCGAGTTAAGTAACGCCCACGTCATTTATTTGTGGCTATAAATAATACTACCAACATTTCATTTGGAATTGCTTTTTCCAGCTAATTCTTATCACATGGAAATACCAATCATTCAATTCAGGTTCAGTTTTATCCGTCATCACCTACGCGTTTAAAGGAGTCTGCCCACTTCACCGTATCATAGAGAAAGCGTCACGTAAGAAGAACGCTGGACTCTTACTGCACCTGTTCAAACGAGCACTATTTTTAAGTGACACGAACTTTACCATGATCGTGTTTTGAACGTATCTGGCACAAAAAGAAACTTGACGCGGACTACTATGTACACTATAACGCCGTATCAACCGACTGGCGACAATTGTTGATGTTCCGGGCATGACACGCGACATTGTTGGTCGTTGATGGAACGGTCTAGTGGGCATAGACTCATACTTTTCAATACAAACAATATTTTTCTGTCTGAGACGTTCCTAACACGGTCATGGTATGATACGGTGCAGTAGGCCGACAACACTATGATTATATTTTTTAAACTACGCACTCGTTTCGCAATATTATTGTTAGTATCGGATGAACCTAAAATCATAAAGATGATACCTGATATCATAGTGTTATCTTCAAAAAAAATTTACAATGCTTTCCGTGAAATATTAGTTTTATAGTTTTTTGTTACGTAGGCATTTGTACTAGGTATCTATACTATCTACAGTGACGATTACCTATACCTATAAATAAAATGTAACACAATTTTTTTTGTATCTAAATAACTACACTCTATTTATTATAGCACTAGGTCCCGCCTTCGACGTCGTCCGTGTTTAAGTTAATCATCCCACGGGAACCGTAACTTTTTCCCGGATAAAAGAAGCCTATGTGCTGTTCCAGACTATAATTTACCTCTATGTTAAAATGTTCATCCAGGTCCCTTAAGCCTCTGCGGGTTGTTCGAAAGAGATACCGCGCCCCCGGAACGCAAAGGGCACATGAAAGGAACATAGACGGGTTTTAGTCAGTAAAAGTCTGACACTCCCTCCCGCCCCGCCCAGGGCGGGGGAAGTTATTTGATGATTTCCCGTCTATAAAAAAAAAAAAAAAAAAAAAGTTCCCTTAAGCCGTTCAGGCATGATTTATACACGTCCCGCTAGCAAACATACAAGCAAAAATAACGCCAGTTATTGTGTTATATTGTTAAAATGACTACATTTCGATGATAATTTCTTTTTGTAAATGGCTTTTAGGTAGTGCAGTGTACATTGCTTTATATCGGGTGTAACCATCAATCCTTAAACTGAAACCATGAAGTCTCTTTTCTGGACTCAGAATCAGACAACAAGATTTTTTATAGGAAAACCATAAGTAAAGAGATATGGAGGTTTTTAATATTTTTCCGCTAAGTGAAAATTCGCTCTTATTCCTTCTGTATCGTCCTCAGAGGCTGGTAAAAAATTGTTTTGCCCTTGTTTTAGGTCAACAAATATCGTTAAAAAAGCAACAGGCGAATTTTTCCTTTTTGTTTTCTACCAAAAAAAGGGAAAATTTTCAAAATTTTCCTTCAAGAAATTCCACTTGTTCTGATGTCAGAATATTGTTCTGAGTGCACTGGCAGAGTTTTAGAATACGAGTATAATGTGAAATAATCGGAATTTAAGAAAAAATCGTGAAATAAAGATAACATTATAACTAGGCATACAGCGTAGTAAATTACATAACCAAATGAGTTTTATCAAACCTTTATAAAATGGCTTTCACTAACAGATTTGCCTTTGTCGCCTGCTCAATAAATTATTTATTGTTAACTTTTTATCAATGTTTCGTAATGTGCTGGCTATTCAAGTTCAAAATAACTATAGAAAGCCATTAAAGTTTTCTTCTCTTTAACTAAACCTTTTACTGAAATAAAACATTTCTTTTTTAACATAAAATATATAATTATAATTTTGCTAATAGTGTATTTTACTACTACTGTATTTTACACTATTTATGTAATTATATTGTGGTAAGGGAAATAAAATAAGTGTACCTTTGAATTTCTGATTGTGACTGAATAAATATTGTTTTAAGCAGGAATGCAATGCTTTTATATTATCGTTTCAATGAATAGTTTGATGTATGTATGCTCATATATTTTTAGGAGATTGTCGTCGTGGAGCCACATTTGTCTTTTTATTAATCTAAGCTAATTGAATATTATTTAATCTTCTATTAATCCAATATAAACTTAAGAATATAAGAAATAAATAATCCACCATCGTTGTGATATGTAAATATGCCAATGTATTCTTATCCTGATATAGATTGATATCTAATCGGTTAACAACACTTGTGATAACAGATACATCGGATGACTGATTATGTTCATGACTAACTTATGATCGCGGCTTCGTCCGTTTGCATTTCGGTTATCTGCGAGGTTTATTTTTTTTTGCGCGGAGCCTTAATTATTTTTGTTAAATAAAAGTAGCATAAGTTACTTCTTATAACATTAGCTATTTACCAATCAAAGTCCTGTCAAAATTGGTTAAATCGTTTCGTAGCAAACAGACAGTCACACAGTCAGTCAGTAAGAAAATTTGATATTACATAGTATGTATTTGATATTAGGTTGTATGTTGTTATTGCATGGACATCAACGCCGGCGTCCCGCAAGGCTCCGTGCTGTCCCCAACGCTGTTCCTGTTGCATATCAATGATATGCTGTCTATAGACGGCGTTCATTGCTATGCGGATGACAGCACCGGGGACACTTATTATACGGGTCGTGCTAACATCCCTCGTTCCGGTGTAGAGGAGAGTCGTAGACAACTTGTGTCTGAAGTCGAGAGCACCCTTGCTAGGGTCTCCGACTGGGGACGACTAAACTTAGTCCAATTTAACCCTATCAAGACACAAGTTTGCGCGTTCACCGCTAAGAAAACCCCATTTGCTGTGGCTCCACAATTCCAGGACATAGCCCTTTCCATCTCCGATAGCATTGGGATCCTTGGTGTTGATATCTCCAGCGACGTCCAGTTCCGACGTCATTTGGAAGGAAAGGCCAAGCTGGCATCGAAAAAGCTCGGTGTGCTCAATAGAGCAAAGCAGTATTTTACACCAGGGCAAAGACTTGTGCTGTATAAAGCGCAAGTCCGGCCCCATATGGAGTACTGCTGCCACCTTTGGGCGGGAGCTCCGGGATACCAGCTTGGGCCTTTTGACTCGGTCCAAAGACGCGCTGTGAGAATTATTGACGATCCCATGCTCACAGGCGGTATTGAACCTTTAAGTCTGAGGAGGGACTTTGCCTCCCTATGTGTGTTCTACCGCCTGTACAATGGGCTGTGTTCCGCGGAATTATTTGAAATGATGCCAACGGCCACTTTTTACCATCGCACCTCTCGCCATCGGCAGGGGGCCCATCCTCACACCTTGGAACCGAAATGGTCCCGTACGGTACGGTTTCAGAGGAACTTTCTCCCTCGTACGCTTAGGTTGTGGAATGCGCTCCCTGCTACGGTTTTCCCAAGAGACTACAGCATGGGGTTCTTCAAGAAAGGAGTTTTGAGGTTTTTACGGGGTCGGCAGCGCACGAGTGATGCCTCTGGTGTTGCAAGTGTCCATAGGCAGCGGTAACCGCTTAACATCAGGCGGGCCGTTAGCTTGTTTGCCACCTACAGTGGTATAAAAAAAAAAAAAAAAAATGTTTCGTGTAAATACCGCGTAACTTTCATATTAATTTTCAAAAAAGCTGTTATTTAACATCACAAACAGCCACTTTAATTTAATTTACTTGTATAGATTGTAATAAGGAGTCCTAACAAGCAGGTGCTTATCATTAAGTATCAATAAACTTTCGTCATCAGTTAATTATTAGTTTACAACATTATAATGACTAGAATGATAGATTGCTCCTTGTTAGGGGTCCAAGGAAAGCACTTGACTTCTGTGGGTGTTACAGGGAGTATTGATTCCGTACTTTTTCCCACACATTTAGCCCACCAGCGAATATTTTTGCTATATGTTTTTCTGATAAAAGATATTTTATTTGTAAAATATGAGTAACATTTTGCGGCCGCCATTTTGGATTTTAACTTAGACCTCATTAACACGCTGTAATTACTACTTAGTTTCCAGTTAGTACTTTATTAGCTATTTGTTAACTTTCTTGTGCATGCTGTGGTCTCCTATAAGTGAAGGTACCTAGGTACATAATACTTTTGTTATATTGTTTTTGTCATGATTTGTGCAACGACATCCATGATGCATTTTTTTTATAAAATGATTTGCAAGAAATAATTCCCGGTATTTATTATCTTTCACGCAATTTCCATCTCTATTTTTGTTTGCATTTAGGTTCATTATCAATTAATCAATAGAAATAGCTCGAGTATTTTGCTGCTTCTGCACTGATTATAATGATATACTAGTGATCTATCAAAATATGTCCAAGTATTGATCGTTATACTTAGGAACCGATCGATTGATCATACCAATCTATGCTTCCCTCGTAATAAATCTTTTTAATTGTCTTTGCGGTAGATTCTCAAGAACATTAAACTTTTTGTTTCATTTTACGACTTATATCCTATTCTTACACCTGCATTATTCATTTACTGTTCTATATTTTTTTGTTCTTTTCCTGTTTTCTGTTTGACGTGTGACGCTTGGTCAATCTATACTAATATTATAACATTTGTTTGTACGTTTGTATGTAGGGGGTAATCTCTGGATCTACTAGACCGATTTTGAAAATTCTTTTACCCATAGAAAGCCACGTTATTTGTGAGTGTCATAGGCTATAAAACATCATGCTACGACATACGGGAGCGGAGCAGTAACTAAAGATGTAACGTAAGGCGGGTGAAATTAGCCACGCGGAAGTCGCGGGCAGTTTGCTAATAATTAATAAATATGTACGTTTTTTTAGTTGTTTATGTTTGTCAGTATTTAAGAATACACCCCTTTCAAAGTACAGAATAGCCCCGTTGCGTATGCGGTAGGCAGTGTCGCGCGACTATATTACTGTGTGCGTGCGGGTTCATTGCTCTGCCGGTCTTAACCCAGCGGCAAGATGGCTCGTTCGAATTCGATAATCAGCTAATAAAAACAATACAATTCATTTTATTATTAATTTGTGTTGATAATCAATAGCATAGCTCCTTGAATTTGACTAGGATGCAAAAGTGCACCTTGTAGGTAAGGATTAAGGTTGGATATGGGTAAACCAGCCAAAGTCAGCACAGTACCTACGTAGAAACTATGAAAGTAAATCTAGCAATTAGCTTGAACTTTCCATATAACTTCTTGACAATTAAAAAGTGCCTGTAAATGGTCTAATTTAAATAAATGACGACACAGTTAGCGCAGTGTCTGAGCGATTGGCTGCCGCGCTGCATGTCGCGGGTTCGATTCCAGCACGGAACGTATATTTGTAAGACCTATAGATAGTTGTTCAGGGTTTGGCTGTTTGTGTATGTGAGTTTATATGTTTGTAAACGCATCCACAATAGGTACAGGAAAAAGTGTAATGTGGAACAACGTTTAAAAAATGCTTTGACTTTGACTTTGAACCATAAGAAAAAGCGATGCGTCAGTTATACAGGAAAAGATAGAATGTATTGAGAAATTATCATTTTTATTCCTCAACGGTACACAATGTACATAATATGAGTAACTTATGTTAATTGAAACACAACAAAGAGTTATTACGCATATTCAGGGTGAGTCAGCTAGGAGAAAAGAATGACTGCGACACTTACTACCTACTATTATAAATGCGAAAGTTTTGTTAGATGGATTTTTGTTATTGTTAGTAATTACTCAATGACACCAAAACGGCTTATCGGATCTGAATGAAATTTGGCACAGATATAGATTATAGTCCGCTATAGTACATTAGGCTATCTCGAAAAATTCGGTTCCTGTGAGGTAATATACTTATTAACTTTGATGCGGACAAAGTCGCGGGCAGAAGCTAGTACTATTAATAAATGCGAAAGTTTGAAGAAATGGATGTTTGATTATAGTCTGGAATAGCACATAGGCTACTTTTTATTTCGAAAAAATGTACGGTTCTCGTGGGGTAATTTCGATGGGTCCTATGTATATGGGCCAAAATGCAAATTACAACTTTACAGAAGAGGCGTCCAAAGTTTAATTTTAGTATAACTTCAGATTAATAAAACCGAACTTAACAATTATTTGCTTCTGCGGGTTGTTCGAAAGAGATACCGCGCCCCCGGATCGCAAAGGGCACATGAAGGAACATAGACGGGTTTTAGTCAGTAAAAGTCTGACACTCCCTCCCGCCCCGCCCCGGGCGGGGGAAGTTATTTGATGATTTCCCGTCTATAAAAAAAAAAAACAATTATTTGCAAGACAACTATCCTCCTTATTTATACTCTGGTATTTTATCTATAAGTACATATATTGGACCAAAATCTGAAGTTTACCATAAAAAAGTGAAATAGCCAAATTGTTAGTTTGGCCCATATACATAGGACCCATCGATATGTCAACTTTGACGCGGACAAAATCGCGGGCAAAAGCTAGTATTACATATCTACCCACCTAGAAACATGCAAATTAGTATTGTTTTGATTTAATTACATTATAACAAAGGTTTCATTGGCTTACTTTCATTTATTTTTTTATTTATAAGTACCTATTGTCATATGTCCAGAGTATCGTATCACCCATTACTGGGTTGTGGAGGTCTGATAGGCAGTCGCTCCATGTAAAATACTGATATTCAGCTGCATCCGGTTTGACTGGAAGCCGACCCCAACATAGTTGGGAAAAGGCTAGGCACATGTGTGTATTGTCATATGTCCTATTAATACGAGTGCAGTACAGTTATAAAAAAGATATGTTTTATGTTAGTACGGTCTGCAGCAAAACTGAATTATAGTGTTACTTATACTTAGCTGAATTATATGATACACTGCTTTTCAGTTTTCAGGTTACTAATAACTAAGAGTTTATTTTAAGTACCTTAATTTTCTAACCAATCTTTTCTTTTATATTATTCTTAACAATTGGGATATAAAAATCTAAGATGTTATATGGCTTTTGTTGCTGACCGTACATTGTAACTGAATATTATTAGATTTGGAAATAATGATGATACTTAGTTAACTGAAAATACGCAAAAAATAATTTGAACTAACTTTTATTTTTAGCCGACTACGGTTAAACGAAAAGGAGGGTTATGATTTTGACCGGTATAATTAGTGTGTTAAACTTTAACAAAGATCCTACTATTAGTAAATAAATAAATTAATATTTACCAAGACAACAGGCAATTATCAAATAAAAGACGGCAATCCGTAACTAAATGACATTAAAAAAAAGAATATTCAATATATCTTAGTATTTAGAATAAAATTAAATATTAATATTTAAATACTTACGTTTGTTTATAATTTACACTAAAATGACAATTATTTTCTTAAAACCATAATTCACTTTTCTTTATTTCATCAATAAATATATT
Organism: Caradrina clavipalpis; assembly: GCA_932526535.1. Classification (NCBI taxonomy): domain Eukaryota; kingdom Metazoa; phylum Arthropoda; class Insecta; order Lepidoptera; family Noctuidae; genus Caradrina; species Caradrina clavipalpis. Next base: position 13,357,947 of record OW052104.1, on the reverse strand, counting down.
TTTTAACGATAAAATTTTCTACAATACACCATTGTACATGTATGGAAACGTAAAAAGAAAGGAATTAAAAAAAAAAATATCACGCAACCACAGATCACAAAGTTTCTATTTTTAAATTAAAACGCGGGAAAATTTGACAATTCTAAAATCAAATAATTCGTACAAATGGCCGCACTCGTAGACAGCGCCAAACTGAAGGAAAATGCCGTCAATATTTAACGCTCTTTCGAATCAAATAGATTTGCTTTACTTTCTCCTAAAACGGTTGTAACCGTAGGACGACCACGCGGTATAAATTGACATTAATTTACTGTAGAAACACAGACAATTGTGGCGGGAAATAATAAAATGAACTTATTTATTTGTACTTTTTTATTTTTGAAATGTGGTTATCTGTGGTCTCTATATTAACAAGGTAATGGCGGCCTGGTCATTGGCCCTGATGAGTAAAGTACTAGCTTTTCCTTTGTTAAAACCATTGCAAATAATTAGTTTGCATTGCGGTTAGGCGTCATTTGCCGATAACAATTCAAAATAACATTTCAACTTTAATTAAAATTCATGACACATTTGATATTTTTCTACTAGCTTTTGCCCGCAAATTCCTCCGCGTAATATTTTTTTAAGGATCCTTAATTTTTTGAAAATATAATACTAAACTATAGCACTCAGGGATATCGCAACTTACTATTGCCAAAACAAATTTTCAGAATCAGGCCAGTCATTCTGGAGATTAGCACGTTCAAACAAACAAACTGTTCAGCTTACAATAGATATATTATACTTAGATGAAGAAATATAAATAATTGTTTCCTCATCCAAGATTTACTTAAGACATGATTAAATGAACTCTGAACTCATTGACAAGAATAAAGTTGCTTCACTTAAAGTGAACCGTTTATGAACACCATAATATTAGTCTCGGATAATTAAGATCGGAATAACGCAACGTAAATTCGATCAGACGAAATCGCGGGCAAAAGTTAAAGTTACAATAATATTGTAATAATTGCTAGTAATATAACCTCAAAAACTACTTACCCGATTTTAAAAATTCTTTCACGCATGGAAAGCTACGTTATTAGCGAGTAACATCGGCTATATTTTATTATTGAAAACATTTAAAATCTGTAAGAAAATGTACGCAGACGACGTCGTGGTCAGAAGCTAGTTAACAATATGGCAAAATCAGATTTAACGGTAGCTGCAACAACCGTATTATTTGAGCTCTTGCGATCTTTAGGGAAATCAGATTATGCCAATACTATGGTAATAAGTACCTCAGTACCACGGTACCCAGTAGTACGGTAATAACTGCATCGTTAGCCTAGTGGTCCTATGCGCGACTGCTACGCTAGAGGTCCCGGGTTCGATTCCCAGGTCGAGCAAAAAGTGTTACTGGTTTTTTCTATGAAATTCTCAGTAGCAGCTCGGAGTTTGGATTTGTGCCCGGTTAGTGGCAATAGGCTCGCCCCCTATTACATGTGACCTAAATATACCGGCGAACTGTGGGTGTGCATTAGTACACCTCTGCCTAACCCTTCTGGGAATACAGGCGTGATGGTATATATAAGTACCTCAGTACTTCGCTTCTACATATTATAAAACAAAGTCGCTTCCCGCCGTCTGACTATCTGTACGCTTAGATCTTTTAAACTACGCAACGGATTTTAATGCGGTTTTCATCAATAGATAGAGTGATTCAAGAGTAAAGTTTATACGTATAGAACTTCAGGCTACGACTATCGGGAGCAGAGCAATAATCAAAGACGTAATTGAACGTGGATTACACCGCGGGGTATATTCTACTATACTAGCGACCTGCCCGCGACTTCGTCCGCGTGGCTTATTTCACCCGCCTTACGTAATGTCTTTGGTTACTGCTCTGCTCGCGTGTGTCGTTGCGTGATGTTATATAGCCTATGACACTCACAAATAACGTGGCTTTCTATGGGTAAAAGAATTTTCAAAATCGGTTCAGTAGATCCAGAGATTACCCCCTACAAACTCACAAAGTTTACTTATTAGTATATTCGTATGTAGATATGTAGCTGGTGTAAACCAGCTAAATATAATACTATAATCTGTGGTAAGTATAGGTACATTATGGCGACCGCGAACAATTTCGCGATTAACTTATTTAATATTCTTAGGAGCTAGCTAGAAAACAGTTACGATCTCCATAAGAAGGTGGATGTCCCAACAATCGACTGTTAAATTTTAATAATGTTAAACTAAAATGTTATTGTATTGAACTATGTGCTATGAATAGACTTGCATATAGAAGAGAGGCACTTTAGAGGACATTAACAACACTATTTAAGTCGCGATAAACGTGGCCACCAACTGCGGGCCCAAAAATTAGTTAAAGTTAAAAAAGTCGTTAGAAATTGTAGAAAAAAGCGTTTTGTTTACGATAGCGCCAGATTCATGAGGAATAGTATAAAATAGGCTGTATATATAACACTACGTACATATATAATATAGTAAGTATATATATAACACTACGATACACGAGGGAGGCGTAGTAACCAAAAAAAAATAATTTTAAAATTTAAAAAACCCCCAACACAAAAACCTAAGTTCCCTTTAAAAAGTAAAAAAATAACAAAAAAAATACGTCACGTTGGGGGACCGCTCGGGACGATCGTATCCTAAATGCAACATCGGTCCCCCAACGTGACGTATTTTTTTTGTTATTTTTTTACTTTTTAAAGGGAACTTAGGTTTTTGTGTTGGGGGTTTTTTAAATTTTTAATTTAATTTTTTATTTTATACTTTTTATAGGTACCTACTTATTATAATGTCGATTTTGTTAAGTTTGAGACCCCACTCGAGTATATTTACAGTCATTCGGTTTTTCTTCCCTACTTTCACCCCCACAACTTTTAAACGGCTCAACCGATTTTCATCAAACATGTCTAAGAACACTCGCAGATAGGTCACCTTTAAAACAAAAAAAACTAAATTGAAATCGCTTCATCCGTTCGGCAGCTATGGTGCCACAGACAGACAGACAGACAGACAGACAGACAGACAGACAGACAGACAGACAGACAGACAGACAGACAGACAGACAGACAGACAGACAGACACGTCAAACTTATAACACCCCTCTTTTTGCGTCGGGGGTTAAAAACGTATTTAAACGCGGGTGATATAAACCAAAAGGACGAAGTTGCGGGAAAATTAAATAATTTAGGTTTACGTCAAACTAATATAACATGCATAAAGTGTTATTTTACTAAAATGCTGATTGATTTTTTAAAATCAATCAGCATTTCGCTATATATTCAAAATCATTACAATTATGTCGTTCAAAAAATGGAAGAAATTATGACATAATGGTCAACTTTGTTTCTGGGATGGCAACGCATCCGTAAGGCCTCTGGTATTGCAGATGTTTACAGGCAGCAGTGACCACTTAACATAAGGTGGGCCATCGGTTTTTTGTCATCCAAGGATATAAAAAAAAAATATAAATGGTTGTGTAGTGTCAAGCATTGGTGCAGATACCCTACTCGCGGATTGCAAGTTGAAATGATTGAAAGTGATCTGGTAGCGGTTCGCGATCACTAAATACGTGGTTTACTGACCGATACTCACAGATTGAATACCAAACAGGCTACTGGGATTTAAACATGAGTTTTATGGTGATCATGTGTCTTATGCTTTTACCACAGCATTGTATTTTTTAACCGACCTCAAACAAAAGAGGTTCCATTTTAGGCTGTTCAACCTTAACCACCATTTTTGGTTACAAAGACCAGATTTCCTCACGTTGTTTTCCTGTACAAGATAACAATAGGAAATGTACAATTATTAATAAATAATAGGCTTGTTATAACTTCGAAATGATGACCATCATATAACCAGTACAAATGCCACTATCTCGCAAGTTTCCTTGACTATTGAAATACCTTTTAGCAGCCCCAAGTTAAACAAAAAAGTAGGTATTGTACCTAACTAATGAGATAAAAGGGACAATGATGCAGTCAAATGACATACTTACATTTTTTTCCAAAAAAGATGGCCGCACAAAATAAGACAGCCTCACAAAATAATACAACCGCAAAAATAAGACAACCGTACAAAATAAGACAACGGGACAAAATAAGACAACTGCACAAAATGCCAGAAGGAAGTCTACTAATTCTAAGCAAACAATGTCTTTCTTTTATGTACTACCTATAAGTAAGGCATTCTAAGGTTCCAAAAATGCGTTTACGCAAGGCATTTTTTTGTGGAAATGCGTGACGACATTATCTACACTGCATCGGATGAGCCGACATTCGTAGTGTGACACATGGAAATCCTTACTCCGTGATGGAAATGTATGGTCAATAGTCAAAGTAGTACCTAACACATGAGTAAGAAAACCGCTTATCGCTAACTGTACAAGTGTACCTAATGATAATGCACGGTTTAACCAAACTTCAACCATTTGATAGAAACATATAGAAGTGCCCCACACTGCAAAATTAACACGACTCTTTTTATATTTTTCGAAGTACTTAATTGTAACGATCCTCGACCCTCCAATCCAGGGCCTCTAGTTCGGTTTTGGGCCATATGAGTAGGCGTGCCGACAGAGTAGCTACATAAAAACCTGCACCCACATGTTGAAGACACGCATCTGATATCCAGGCGACCAGAGGAGCGCTCCTTCAACGATTTTCCACGATTTTGACATTATCTTGAGCAAAACTCTACATGGTATGCAAAGTCGCTTCCCGCCGTCTGTCCCCTTGTACGCATGATCTTTTAAATTGCGCAATGGATTTTAACATAGTTAATAGAAAGAGAAATTCAAGAGGAAGGTTTATACTAGAACATTTATACTAGGACCAACGGGGGGGGAGCAATAACTAAAGACTTAACTGAACGCGTTTAGCTATATCAACGTATTGTCAAGTTTTTGTATGGAGTAGAAAGGACCGACAAGTCACAAACACAGTGTTACAGAAAACACCGTACCATAGGTTTTCGAGGGGATATAAATATTCAATGCATGTACCATTGTGGTCATGATTAACAGGATACGGTGCAATTGCTCATCAAAGTATTGCATTGGGCGTACCCCGCGGACCTCGAGGAGGTACACAAGTGACTCAATAAAAACACTTTTATCGGACTTATACGATCAGCCTAATGTTGCGATGGTTATGTCGAATTAGTGCTCAAATAAATGTTTTTTCTAAATGTGTCTTGGAGTTATAAGTTAAAAACTACCAAATTTTTGCGATTTTCAGGGCTAAAATGAAGTGTTTTTTTAAAGTACTTGTTATGGGATTAGTAAATGTTATGTACTACGCAATAAGGTAGTCGTTAATTAGTGGTGTACCCTAAAGTTGTACAGTAAAAAAGGTATTTCAATTTAAACGTTTGTGCCAGATTGCTGCGGTGTTGGAGCGATGCGGGCATCAAACTGCACACAGGTTGCAACGGTTGTCAGTTTCTACATAATTGGCACCACGTTTGTCGTCCAGCCACCGTACGTGTGCCGTACCGGTGCCGCACGGTTCAATGGAATAGTGGAACCCTTGAGTTTGTTTAGGAGCAAATGTAAACAACCAAATGAAAAATAACTCTTTTATTATCAGAGTTCCTTGCCATAATTTAAGGTAAATAAGTTAAATAATAAAATCACAACTTAACGAATACTTAAAATTAACTCGAACGTCGCTCGTCAAATTTGAAATTTAGAATTTAATCACAACCCACCTGTATTACCGAAACAAAGGTCCTATTAAACGTTGACGTCGTAAGCAATTCACTTATTTCTATGGCAGGTAAAATAGACTCAAAAATTACTTTAAAAAATATTTAAATTTTATACCAACGAAACGAAACAAATTAGATAAAAAAATGTTGTTGCACGTACATAACATGTTATTATAAAGATAGTACTAAGTTTTCAATTAAAAGGTCGACTAGTAAGAAGTCCCAAATTCTCAAATAACATCAATCATTTTCTTATTTGCGTATTGAACTTCTCACGACTCGATACAACATTAATTTTTTGTGAAATAATTTTACGCATTTTTTTGTAAAAATATTAATGTACAATAATTAATTAATGGCATAGCGCAGGGGTTCCAAGACAACTTAAACTTTTAGGTTCAATTTTTACACATCTACTCTTTTCTATTTACATGGTTCAAGAGAATCGTACAACTAGTAATTAAGCGTGAAAAACGATTCAAATTATCAACTTTTACCTAAACATACATCACAGATAGAGATATAAAAAGAATTAATACATATTGGGCGTGTTAGTTGCATCAGGTGGACATAGTTGTCGCGTGTCTGGGAATCGTAGGACAAAGAACACTAAATTACGACTGACGTTCTGCACATTAAATCAATACGGATTATTATTAAATAATGAATCATTGGAAGAAATAAGGAAATCGAAATATACAAAACGAAATTACAAACTAATCGCGTAAGGAAAGAAGACGAGAAAACAATAGAGAACAAATCGAGGTTGCTTCGCTCAGAAGCTTACAAAGTCCATTCGAAAAAACTGGCAAGCACTTACATATTAAATAGATAATCTTATGTATTATAAGTTCTGATAACGTCACTGACATTTGTTAAAAAAATAATTTTCTATTTGACTAGAGGTTGCTTATTAAACCTATTCATCGTAGTAACGACCTGTTTCAGAATCGTACTAGACAGAATGATGACCGCATGTTTTACGTGAGTTATCATATTTTGGACGACCTCGTCGTTGAAACAAATAAATATGTAAATAAAAAATGTTTAAACAAAAAAAAATAATACTCGAAAAATTTGAATGGCGAAAGTGTTCCTCGTGAAGATTTTAACCAGAGCCACACCGAATAATATATTGAAAATAGTGCAGTTTCACTTTTTATCATCTCCACTCGTTTTGGTATCGTTTTTCTTACTGTCCTCGTGGTTGGCTTCAGCATTGTTGATGTCAGAATCTTTTTCATCCTTTTTGTTTGCGTTACCTTGAGATTCGGCGACATCCTGGGACTTGGACTTTGATTCCCATTTGGTTTGAAACTCTTCGTTCAACATTTTCTCGAAATCATTAGATATTTTATTTACGTTCTTTTTCATCGTCGGATCTGGACAGCTCTGCAAATTGGGAACGTTTTTTTATTTCAGCACAAGTTCTTTTGAATGTACAAAAGTCTTTAAAAATAATTAAAAGGACTTCTTCTTTTTCCGAAGTAATTTTTACCTTTAGGTAAAGTCGTACATTGTTGAAAATGCGTCTAAAATCCTGTACGACCTGCTCATATTCATTGTAAGACGAATTCTTGAGTTTAGTCGATATATCATGGAGACACATTGGATATTTTACAACTTCATAGAATCTAGGAGCCTGAAAATAAAATAATATTTTAGAGCGGGCAAAGGAACAACATAAACAAAATGAGAGCGTAAAAAATAAAATACTGACCACTTTTATATCCATATCATGTTGAATAAAAGTAGCTTCGTTGATTTGAGATAGATTAGAAACAATTGCCTCAAACTTCTTCACTGTATTAGCTGGCAAGGGCTTCTTCTTCTTCGGGTGATACCACATTCCCGACACGGCAACTTTTGGTTTCCCACCAGATTTTTTGTGATTCTCGTCTCGAATATAATTGCCGGATTGGTCAAAGTTAGGACAACGAGTATTCTCCTTTTTTTCCTCGTCATTCCTACACTCGGGAACATCTAACGGATCATCAGGTTCAAGTAATTTTGTTTCAGAGTCAAGCAGTTTAACAGTATCGTCAGTAAAAATTGATTGATCATGAGTCTTGGTTAGAATATAATCATTTTTGCCTGACTGTTGATTCCATACGCAAGTTAGATCTTTGGACATAAAATGGTTAAGTCCCGCAGACCATGCGTCACTCTGCTCCATGCTAAGTTTGACTTGCTTCAAATCTTCAGAGAACTCATCAGTTGCGCTTAGGCCCAACGCGTCATACAATCGGGCTGTGTCGGATTTAGAACCTTCATGAATAAAATCCATAAGTTTGGGTGCAGACTGTTTAGCTGCTTCCCAAGCGCGGTCTGATGTCATTGAGCTTAAAAGATCAAGCGAGTCTGCTGCCCTCATATCCAAGCAAGGGATGCCATGTCGAGGCATCATCTTTTGATCTTCTCCAAAGATGTCATCCGAGCGCCTGGACATCAAACAGGGCCAAGATTCCAGATTGTATTTCGGTTGGGGAGCTAATGTGACAGGCGGAAACGGCACTTTCATTTTAAGAGCTATGTCGTCTCCCACGGAGCTGTCGTACACCGCGTCCTGAGCGACGCCTTGCACAAACGGCGATATCGGATCTGCAGGCTTTATAGGCACCTTGTAGCTGCCGGGCTTCATATACACTTTTGACATTTCGTGGAACTCATCGTTTTCTGGGTCGAGGAATTGTACGGGGCCAGAGATATTGTTTGAAATTGTCACAACATTTGATGGGACTTGAATGTTGTGAGTGTGATGGGTTAAAAAATCACTAGGTTCTTTTTGGACCATCTGACCCCATGCCGCAAAAAAATCGGCCTCTTCCTTTGTGTCGCCGCAGCTATTGTTCTTCTGTACGTAGCAGCCCCTCATGTCGGCTGCTGCTGCCATACTCGGTATCAATGTCTTCTCTACATGGCTCAATGGAATCATTTTGGCTTTCAATTCCATGTCCCTGCGTTGCAACAAATCGCAAGGCATATTTCCTAAAAGTGGTTGACCTGGTGCTTTACCGAGTTCCGCATCCATTTTATGTTTCAGTTGAGTGTACAACTCTCGTTGTTCCGCATGACACATGCCTTCGAGAGCGCGAAATTCTGGAACATTAGTTATAGTCCATGATTGACGTGGCTTCGATTCACGGACGCTGCACGGGTCACATTTGTATGGCGCTTTCTGATAGGTGTCTAAATCAGTTTGGTCGCTTAAAGGATAGAAGTTATGCGAATTTGGTGGCGGTACTACCGGATACTTTTTATACGGGACTCCTGATCGCGAGGGCCATGGACCTTCATTGAAGCTTTGGGAAGCCGCTTGAGATTGATTCTGTACCCAAGGAGGTTGGACAGCGTTGAATGGCTGCGGAGAAGCATTGACGGGCCGCGGAGTACTGGCATGTGATTTAGCTGGTTGCAACTTATTCTGATTTTGATTTCTCGGTGCGGCCGAATTAGTAGAGTAGTAATTGTGTGTAAAACTTTTCTGTTCCATAGTAAAACCGTGATCAAGACACTTAAATGTTTTATAGATGTGAGTCAACATTTCTTTGGTAACTGCCTGCCATTGTACAAAACATTCTCTTATGTTAGGGCTGTAGTATTTATTTTCGATTCTCGAAAATGTGTCATGCTTCTCACTAAGCAGTTCTTTGACACCTTTCCAACCGTCTAAAATTCTAACAAAAGAGAAAATAAAGTTTTTGATTACCCACGGTATGCCTTGGGAGTGTAGGTTGGCGACAGCGCTATCCGGCTTTTGTACATTGGATCTGGTTTTTGCACAAATCGAGTGTATATTCTTAAAACAAGGTCTGTTGTGATGAGCGATTGCTATATTTTCAGCATCTGTGCAGGCCTCCACTGCCAGTTGAACGATTTGATTCGGGATTTGATCATGTATAACAATCTTGTCTAGGGCAGTGAGTAAAACTTCCGATGACACGGAAGACTTATTCTTGTCTTCATTCTGATTGGTTTGTTTCCGATTTTGATTCTGTTTCTGATTATTGGAATCTGTTCGCAGGTCGGGGATGTTGCACAGTTCCGACACCATTCTCTCCCCTTCGACAAAAAAATCGAGGCTAGAAGTGGACTCAGAAGTCAAATACCTTTCCTTCCGTTGACGGTCTACTTCGGAGCTGTCCTTGTACCTCTCATGATATCGAGGGTCTATATTGTAGGAGTTGCGTTTATCTTGACTTTTAACTATTTTCTTCTTCGCACCGGTGCCGATTGGTTCTTGATTGGAGATGGACCAGGAGCTCTGTGATCGTCTATCGCTGTCGGTTCTTCCTCCTATCATCCCAGGTCCGCTGTAGTTGGGTGAAAATGGGTCAAAAACAAGGCCAACGAGAGGGGAATTAGGTGGCGAACTAAAAGTCGGTGCCGATGGGTTGTTATATCTGGAAATAATAGTGGAAATCAATTTTGATTTCACGTGCTAACACACCGTGGACTGGGCGTTTATACCTTGGGTTGTGGTATTGCGGGCTGGACGCAGTGGCTTCATAAATGCCGGTCGCGACGCGGCAGTACGTCGCCATGTTTTGGTCGGACAAATCTTTACTGGAACATCCTGAAAGAAAAAAAGCATTAACATGAAAAGATAATTTTGAAAATAATTACAATATTGCTTGTTTACTTTTGGGATTTATATTTTCAATTAAACAATACATTAGGGTTATGTCGACACTAACATTATAAAATATTGAGGTAGCAACTCTGTCTGTCTGTTCGTTTGATACATGGCAACAAAACCACTAAACCAATCGTTGATTGGTGTTACAAAAAGGAGGCTTGGGATCTGCTATCTTGCGATTTTGCGATTTTTTATTCGGACATGACATTTTTGGTCGCCAAGATGAGATTAAGCTTGTCTCAGCTTTAAGTTTTCTAAAGTTTCTTAGCATATGTAGTATCTTTGTACTCAGTATTTCCATTCTTTTGTATACTTTATCTGTTGTGTGTACTTATACAGTTTGGCAAAAAATAAAAAGAAATATAAAAAAAAACGTTACCAGGCAAGAGTGACACGACTTTGACACGGACAGTGGTGCAAAAAATGTTGTTAAGATAAAATTCAAAAAAGATATTTATTTATTTAAACTTTATGGAACGAATAAGTGTAAAGGCGGACCTTATACCTTAGACATTCTCTGCCAGTCAATCAAAGTTGGTGAAGAGATAACATGATATAAGACGATAGGATAGGATAGGATAGGATAGGATAGGACAGGATATAACATGGTTATAGGTATCCAACTGAAGTTTCGAAAAACTTAAATGTACTCGTGTTAAATACTGACCCGCTTCAGGTTTATTTTTTACAAGTATTCTAATACAATTAGGTCGAATTTACTTACACATATTTCCTACCAATAATGTTTTTAGATGAATTATTATCGACATCATATCATCAGGAAATGATTACAAACTATCAAATTATTTGTTAAAGTTTTATGTTAAAAGCGACGTGATGGCCCAGGGGTTAAGACGCCTGCCTCTCTTGCACAAGGTTGTGGGTTCGCAACCGGGCCAATGTATCACCAATGTAACTTTTTCTAATTCATATGTACTTCCTAAGTTTATCTTGGAGTTTATCTATATCCACCAAGGGCCTCTGCCCTTGAGGCGGCTTAGAAACTCTGACACTAGGGTGTGTGGGGTCGTTTGACCTTAATGCCCACACGATAAAGAGAGATGTTAAAATCAATGCATGTTTACATACGCAGAAAAAAGCATGCGAATTGTTTGGAAAATAAAGAAAAACAAAGGAATGAGAAAAAGAAGAAAAAAATAGAGTTAGTGAAAATTGAGAGAGAGAATAGCTTGCGATCGGAAATTCTATGTCCTGCAATAGGCTGATGATGATGACGAATGCATATTTTTGGAAAGCAATTGCTTAATAGTACCTAGTAAATATTATCGATAGTGTTCAGTACATTTTATTGAATTTTACTAAGCAACAGCTTGTTTTTACCCAATTGCTCTAGAAGGAGGGTCATGTTTTTATACACAGTCTTTGGCACGCTCTGTAGCCTAAACAGCTTGATGGATTTTAGATTAAGAAGTGTAGTTAAATTTGTGTGAGAGTGTACATTAGGTATATCAAAAAGAAAAATTAATATGACTGATATTTGGCAGTCAAAAACTTTGGTTCCTCAAAACATAAGTTTTAAAGAACTAAATTTCGAGTGAAGGGTTTTCGAAAATTATCTTTAGTTGTCCTTTATAATGTTTTAACACGAATGTTCATTTAGAATCTAAAACAATATAAAGTTGGCTTTCTCACTGAATAGTATACTTTTTTTACATTTTGGAACATTTGACCCGGCTTAGATAATGCAATGGGTCCAGACTGTTACTTTACGGAATTCTAGGCCACTGGACTTTATTTTATTTTTCAGTTTTTATTTAACACTCATATTCAGTTGGGTAAGTTGATATTGTAAAGTTATTTTTTAATGCTCCGGGGCTCCGAACAGAATGTTACCTTGTGGTCACCAAAGTCACTTGCGGTAAGGTAGTTAGAATAACATCCACCTTGTGTCATGCACACTAGTCCACCAAAGCACAAAGTGCGGAAACCAAACCTTCCAAGGTAACAAGGCCCTATAATTAACGTTTTTTGTATTCATGGGTACAATAAGGACCCCTAGGTCGGCTGCTGAGTGTGGGGTTGGCGATTTCAGACTTATATAAGTCCAGGATTCTTCACGATGTTTTCCTTCACCGATATCAGCGATGTCCAAGTTGAATTTAGAAAGTACATATGACAAACAAACAGAAAATGACCCATTAGTACACTTGCCCGGTCACTAACCCACAGCCTCATGAGAGGCAGGCCGCCTTAACCATTGGGCCATCACTGGGCTATTTGCAATCACGGCAGCAGAAGCAAGAATACCTATTGCTTATAATAGGTGGGTTTTCTACATCTACGTACCATTGTTCTTTTGCTGCATCAAGGCATACTGATGCTGGGTTTGGTAGCCGCCAGGCTGGTGGGGCATGCCCCGTTCTCGCCCCCCATCGGAGCCACTATCCCGATACTCCTCCATCTTGCTCGACACACCCCCACCATACTCTTGCATTGGGCTCGCAAATTTCTAAAAATGATTAGGTAGTTTAAGATATAGTTTGTTCGGAAATGTTCGTACAATTTGTTAAAGTTACTTTTCCAAATTTTTCGTGGTAGTGATGACCGCAAAGGGGACAGGAGGGCACAGCCTCTCCCTGCCTATCTGCTATACTGGGCACTAGAGGGGGGTACAGAGATCTCCGGCTGCAGAGGGTGACGTGGTCCTCCTTCAATTCGGTCAGGCCAATACTTGCCAGGGGAGCGTGAGGGAGCGCGACCCGGCCAGAGGCACTTGAAGAACATCGTGAGGTTTTAAATACTCTCGACAGGTTTCTTCACCCATCATAAAGAGGAGAACATCATGAGGATTTCCACATGCTAAAAAAAAGATTCCACAAATTTAATTGTCAGTTGATGACGATGACGTCTGATGATGTCAGAGAACTGGGATTTGGTGAGAAGTGCCTGATTTTACTGTCTTAAAATTGTCAAAAGCTGAAAAGAATGATCACTATCGTTAAATGCTGCTAAATGCTATCAATTATGGGGTGACTGATAGCTTTCCATGAGGTGCAGCAAATTTAGGTGAGCTATAACGCTAGATTAAGAGCTCATTTCAAATTCACTTCACTTGGATTCAACTAACTTTTTTTTCACACCAACAGTGTTGCTAGCATTTAACAGCTAACTTGAATTTCACTTCACCATTCAATTTTGGAGAATGTGAGCAGTGCACTGGTTTTTGGAGAATAATAATGTGAGCACTGCAGATTCCTACTAGCACATAAATTAAAATTACTGAAAAACACACACAGTCGAAATCGATAATAATAGCTAAACACAATGTGTTTATAATATTCCAAAAATATCAAGTATGTCACTAGAATTCGCGTCTTTTCTTTTTAAAACGCGCTGTAACAAACCCACAATATGCTCTTCCATCAAAGGCATCAGCCATCACTTCACTGTCAAGTAAAAAAACGAAGAGAAAAGACTATTTTTTTTCCAAAATGAACTTCTTTGATTTTCGACGTAAATTTTTTGTAATCGAGTATGACGTAAAGAGAATCGTCTTGTTTGTATCTAGTAGGTGTCCGTCGCCGATATCAACAAAATGAGACATTTTAAGAAAAAATATATCTTTTTTCACTTAATTCTATCTTCGAGCACAGCATAGTGGTATTATCAACGATAAACTATACTACTTTGCAGTTTCTACGAGTCTTACAGTACTTCAGAAACGGAAAGATAGTTTCTGAATACGCAACTAAAAAAAAAATGTGTCTTACCGATTTGTTTGCACCCTTGGCCTTCCCCTGGAGGCTCTTCAATACTCTCAATACATATTACAATAAATAATACCAAGTTATTGTCAAAGTAACCGTGTCTATGTTTTACAACAATTATTTTTTATTCTTACGTATTAACCAATATGATTTAACACGATTTGGATAATTCCAGCGCTACTTCTATTGCTTATTTTCTAGATTCCTGAGAATAGAACATTTAAAATCATGATATTTTTTATTCACTACCTTCGATGTGAGTTGGAAAATGTATGACTTGCCAAATAATTGAAATCAACCATATGATTTTGTTCATTTGTTTCTAGACGTTTTACTTTTTTGCTTTTCTGAAGCGGGGTCTAGTGGCCATATGTTTGAATGAAAACTCCTCGAGACATAAAATCTTTCGTTTCGTTGAAAAGAGGTGACGGAACCGTAATTTTAATGCGTTGTGTATAACTTTGTGTCATAATTAATATTATATGATCCTTGTGCAACACTTGCTAATAACTCCACCGTTGCGTTGGCAAAGAAAACTATCTAAATAACCATCTGTATACAATTTTCTTTGTGCGTGTAGGCTGCTTACATTATTTTCATGCTTATGATCACTATCTAAACTGGGCCATTCTGTATCTTTCCGGGGCTGTTGTAGATTCTAAGAAAGTGGTGTCACTATTTATCCTTGTTTTTGTCGATGATTTAATAAATAACACATGCGAAAGGTTTCGACTATTTTCGACCTATACACGGTTCTTGTAAATAATGATACCAGTCACAGATACCAACCTATTATTGTCCCACCGCAGGGCAAAGGCCTCTTTTCATACAAGAAGACGGTAGTGATCAATGCTCCTGCATTCATACCGACGATACCGTTGCTCAAAGCGGATGAGCAATTTCAAATTTATATCAATAATAGTCCAGGTTTTCCCACGAACGTTTTCTTTTACCGATGTAAGTGATGTCCAAGATAAAGTACGTAAGTAAAGCGGTTCATAACAGTTCATATACGACATGAATGGTCCTCGTAATAAAACTAATAATATATTTTAGAGATCCCCATTTATTTTACCAATTTGTAGCTCAATCGATTATATTCTTTAATCCACAATTGAGTGTAGTTCTGTTCCAAATGTCTCCGGTTTTTTGCAGTAATCGTAATGTTTTTGGATATTTTACGCTGATTATTTTTTAATATATTGCAAGAATAAATTTTTGATGTAAATTGAGTTGTTATGGTTGAATAATAATAAAAAAAATGTCCATGTCCATATAATGTAACACATTTGCCTTTTTACACATATTTGACATGATGTTACTAATTTAATTATTGAGAGATTTTCATATGGCTCTTTTTAACAGAATTAGGCTAAATTCAGATCAACATTACAGTGAATTATTCCGATCTGTCACCCCGCTTGTCTCCCTCCCCCTTCCTCGTATGGGGACAGATCAACAAGGGGACAGTTCGAACTTTATTCACTCCTATAGGAGTGATGAACCCCCCGAATTGCTAACCCCCCTGTTAGCAATTCGACAGATCAAACCTTTTTTCCGGTCTATCCCTCAGACTAAGGGTCTATCCCCATGAGGGGACAAAGTAGGATGACAGATCGGAATAATTCATTACAATGGAGGATCTACATGGTGAAAACATTTGTTAAAAACTGAACCCCGAAAATTTTAATCAGCGTAACGCGTATTTCTTAAATATTTTAAAATCTGAATTGTTCTTTTATCATGGGCTGTTAATTTTTCCAGATGAACATGATGGTGATGGTGGCGAGAAGGGCGGCGGTGGTAGGTGTGGTGTCTTGGGCACCGTTGCAGAAGTCTGTGAGGCAGGAGCATACCTCCTGCTTACCCCCATAACCAGCGCGATGGTAACACTGACCCTGGAAAAGGCAAACGTAAGTTAATTGAGTAAGTAAAATGATGCGATAGCCTAGTGGTTACGGCGCCTGCCACCATTGGGTTCGATGCAGGGTGACACAATGTAACTTTTATACTTCACATGTACTTTCCCAGTAAATCACTGACATCGGTGAAGGAAATATCGTGAGGAAACCTGGATTGATCTATACTTGTAATATTATAAAGGTGTAAGATTTGTTTGTTTGTGACGCATAGGCCCCGAAACCACAGCCGAAACTACGCGGCTGTCCCATTTCAAAACCTAGCAAGGACCTAAAACTAAATTTTATAGGAGAGCGAATAAACGTAAATTAGATCAGAGACGAGTAGTACATTTACTGGGTATCGATGATTAAATTTCACCGCTTTAATGTGAGTTTTCAACGCTGGTTTTTGGAAAGATTTTTGGAAAAAGTGTCCCTTATTAGGTTTTGAAATGGGACAGCCGTACGGGACCGGTTTTAAGCATTTTTTCACCAATAGATAATTACATTATTCCTGAGTAACATAGGCTATATAATATCACGCTACGAGCAACAGGAGCGGAGTATTAATCAAAGATGGGCGAAGCTGCGGGCAGAAACTAGTAATTAACACAAGTCTGAAATCGCCAATTCGCCTTGACTAAGTTAGATGATCAATGCTCGTGCCTTCTCTGTATCAAATAGAACCTTTGCTCTGCAGTGAAACAAAAATAGGCTGGTATTTTTATATAAGTTAATTGGGTGTAACTGAAGGTTCCAAACATGTTGCTGTGATATACGTACGTTGTTCTATTTTTATTTGATTAAATATTATTTATAGATGCGGTTGGGATTGGTCATTGTGCCCGAAATTCGATCGGGAGAATGAATAACAGTCTTCTTGAGAGATTACCCGGTAGTTATTTTAGGGACCAAGTCGGTTGGAACACATTTATCATAGATTACTTTCTATTCGTACGAAAGGACCAAATTTTTACGCCTGGAATGAGACATCGTCGGTGTTATTCTGTAAAAGTCTCCCTCATTTAATTTACCTAAAGCAGGTTTGAGTAGACCTGCACTTGCAGTATTACCTTATACTTGGTCTCATCCCACCCACAGCTCCTGATGACCCTGCTCTCGGGCAGCCTGCCGTTGACCCCGTAGTCCACTTGCTGCACGATCTTGCGGCACAGGGTGTGCGTGACTCCTCGGTCGTGGTCGGAGCAGTTCCGCTTCAGGTTGTCTGGCAGCTTGGCGTCGAGGCACATCGCGTTCGTTGCGCTGTTGCATTCATAGCACATTATTGTTAACCCTGAAACAGTTGAACGTAGAGTGAGAGTGAGAGTTTCTTTTTATTAGCGTGTTCTGTCTTCTCCTCTTCCAGGAAAGAATCTTTTACGATCTCGTGCTTCCTCTTACGAGAAAGTTTTACTTAATCATCATCTACGATAAGGGATAACATTTTAAATTGGCGCTTCGATGGTATTCAAGTCAAACCCTATTTGTGATCTGAACTCCATGTAATTTAATTTCTTCATAAAAGCTTAATGAAAAATTTGGTCCTACTGTACGAGTAGAACCTATTCTACCCGTAAAATTTTTAGACCTGGAATGGGACGTCTTATTTTAGTCGGTGCTATTCTGTAAAAAATACCCTAGTTTAAGTAAAGCGGGCTTGAGGAGTCCTGGCAATCCCTAACATCAAATGGGATGACAGCTCACCTCACCTCACTTCACCTAAATTCGCCGAAGGAATTTTACAGAAAAAATCGGCTTAAAATTTTTTCCTCCAAATATTGTCACGCCTTTAAGTGGATCAGGAGCATGACAGACTTCACTTGCCACATCTAATTAACACAGCATTGCACTTGCATAACAGTTCCCGACGATATTAATTAATACTTCATCTTTATTAACCCGCACTGGAAGTGGTTCAATTTCATTCAGTTCCTTGGGTTTAGTTCTCGTTGCGAGTGTCTCCTCGCCACCAAACCCAGTTGACGTAATAATTGAAGTAGCTCTTTACATTAATTGCTTGTGACCTTGTCAACCCTGTAAGTGACAAAGGTTTTCGCAGACTACCGTTATATGACTGTCCTTACTTCACTACCTACATTCAAAGTCAAAATCAAGGTGAATAAAAACACATTTCAACGCCAAAATTTCTAGAAAACCACTTTCAAAATATAGTTTCGATAAGAATGGGTTATTTATTTCTATACTTGCTAAAGAGCAAGTATACATCCTACAAAACAAAATATTACAAAAGTGTCATATTTTGTATAGTTTATGTAATAATAAGAAAATTATGTATATAGTATAAAAACCACTATGTGATTAAATATTTATGAAACTAATGGTAACCGCAAACTCATTGTCCACATACACATTGAAGATAAATAAATATTTTCTGAAGATCATCTATAGAATTTTGTCCATCTGAACATCTTTGCATAAATCTTTATGAATTCCATTCCCATTTCTCACAACCTCAATCAGAATTGAACAAAACACAAATCGCAAACATTATTGCCGATAAAATTGACTTCACGAATAAATGTTTTGTAGTTCGACAAAAATAGAAACAAATTCAACAGTATGGGTATTGGTTACATCGATCAGTTCATGAACAGAGGCGAATCTATAGGGGCGTTTTAGGCTACAGCCCAGGGCCCCGAAAATTTAAAAGGGGCCCCCAGCCCCTCCAAGCTTGACTGTAATGACAAACTTAGCCCACTTGTATCATAAGGAACTATTGTCCATTTTTTATTGGACTAGCCCGCTACACTAATCCCGTCTACTGCAACTCCTGAAAGCCAGAATCAAGAGACCGCTAGAAAACCGCCGAGGCAATGCAGCTCGACGAATTCCGGAGTAACGATTCAACTGTCTTGGATCCCGCAACGAAATTAATCAGAAAAGATTATTAACGGAAGAGTAAGAAAAATGAAACTTTATTTCCAATTTTCTCCAAATAACGTTATTGTCCTTATTTGTTTCCTACAGATACTGTATCAATCACTAAAGAAAACAGTTTTTTGTCAATTTGACAAAACAGGTGGGTCCCTAAGTAGTAATCGCTCAGGGCCCCGACCAACTCGCGGTCCGGCCCTGTCTATAAAGCAGGATGCAGAGTTTTATTTGCTAGACGCCCTAGATATTCGACGAAACCTGCCTAACGTATACAGAGCAATTTAAAAATAAACCACTCAGTACACGATCGGTTTAGTACCTCGTAATAAAATTGCTACAATTGCAACGTAATGGTAAAGCAATTTGTGGTTTAACGTTGGGTGACTTGGAAATTTACGAAAAATTGAGAATTTCCATCGATTGAGATGATTTTTTCTAAGTTATGTCACTGGGATTGGTAAGCCAACTTCTAATTTTCTGATCATCAGTCTATCTGTTACGCTTGGTTATTGCATTAACAATATCGGTTTCAGATGCCGGTGGGAATACTTTATTTCTATAAAATTCTTTATTTCTTAAATCTATCTTCTTGTTCAATGCCTAAATGTGTTGCTAAGCCCAAAACTCGAGAGCGGGGAGATCGATTTGGCTGAATCTTTTTTGATTGATTGATTCCCGAACTAAGTGTATACCTATTAAAGAAATGTTTGGAAAATCCACCGACAACGTCGGAAATTAACACCCGTGCGAAGCCGGATTGTTAGTGAAAAATAAAAATTATATTCAGAAAAATGAAAATCAATATCAGTCTGACTTTATGTTTGCTTCTAAAATCCGTGAACGTAATAATTTCCATACAAAATAACTACTTGTAAATAGTTGACCACATTTTTCCATTACTCTTCATTGTATTTACAAGGGACAGGATAGTCACCTCAACCACAGTTAATACTTCCGTTGTTTCGAGGTAAACATCTATTTTTGTACATGGATATAACCCGTTATAAACATCCGTTCCCATAAGTATAGTACCTCCACCCTTTATGGGATCAAGACCAAACCGTATTTGGCAAGTTCTTTAAGTAAAACATGAGTTTAGAAAGACCAAGTTACAATAACAAATATCAACTCCAATTAATCTCCATCACACTTTACATAAAAATAAAATAATAATAATACCGGTCCATTATCTGCCTACAGCTGGGCAAAGGCCTCTTCTCATACAGAGAAAGCACGAGCATCGATCACCATGCTTCCTCAAGGCGGATTAGCAATTTCAGAGTTAATATTCATTATAAGTCCACGTTTCCTCACGATGTTTTTCTTCACCGATGCCAGAGATGTACACATAAAAAGTAAATGAAAAATAAAACAAATTAAACTAACCGTATTGAAAAAGTCCACAGAGAAGTATAAAGTCGATGTAAAAAGACGCCATGACACCGGCTTCTGGGTAGCAACCACAGCTTTCTATCAGGTACACGCCACTTCTGACTTCGACAGAGAGTATCAAGGCGCAAGGTTGGGCCCAATATCCAGTGCAAGCCGCCTACATTTGTAACAGGACGAGGCTCATTGAACAGAACAGCGGAACACGCCAATTTAGATTGTTAGGTGATTCTATTAGGTCAGATTACGAAAATAAATAGAGTCAATTGTCACGATCAATCAGATAGATTTGACTATTGTAGGGACTTCGGTCTACACCTCGACGAAAGAGAAGTTTTTAAAAATGAAAATCAAGATCATGAAAAACTTTTAATAAATAATCTATTCGCAAATTACAAACACAACAATGAAGCGTCGCTAAACAAAATGTACAATGATTGCGGCTTTGGTAACTTTATCAATGCTATCTACATTGCTTGTAATATATACTCTGTTCCCTCTGTACATAAAGTTCAACTTCGTACTCATGCTTCTAGGTGTGAATCGCGTGTGATTATCGTCTATTTACATAGATTTGCTAAATTCATTAACGTGTTTACGCCACACATATTCATCTATAGCGACACGTTTTCATACAAATAAATTACAAACATCTATACATGTACTTGCTATATCTATTTTCCATCTAAATCTATCAGCTCATTGATTTCGCCAACTATATCAGCGCTCTCAAAATAGTAACCCTCAATACATACGAGTATTTCATTTCTAAATTTTGCAGCAAAAGTGCTACATAAGTCAAAATTTTTATTTGGCAGTGTGTGTTCAAGACAAGCCATCGAGAAACCTAGTTGTGCTTGTTCTGTTGTTGCTGATCTTGCTTTCAATCTTCATGATATGTTCTCCTTCTCAGTGACACTACATAGTGAAGTTGTGACAGTTGATGCTATTGGACAGTTGACGAGTGTGCGTCCTCTAGAACCTCAGTAGTGCGAAGGTGATGAGCATGAGGGCTGTGGCCCCGATGGGGATCGAGGCGGCGTTGCAGCCGTCTTCAAGGCATGAGCATACTTCCTGTCTGCCACCAAATCCTGAGCGTTGGTAGCAGCGACCCTGGGGAGAAAGAATGCTACTTTATGTATGTGTCTGTGTATACTAGTAGGATATACAAGGTTTTCTGGATAAGGAATTATTGTTCCACAGGCTGACTGTTATTTCACTTGCCAAATTTCAGAGTGTGAGTACTCATGAATACGAACAACTTTTACTATAAACCCAAACATGGAATTAGAACAAAAAGGTTCCCTACAATACCTATTGATTCATGACCCTGCTGATTGACGAACGCATAAACATTTTCATAGTGTCTGTATTTATAGTCCTTACATTCTTACACTACAAAATTAGCAGCCCGTTGTTAATCTAGTTTGTGCTACGCAAAAGTGATTTAAGTGTGTCAATATCAGAAGGTACTGAGTAATTTGCATGTCGTAAGTGTCAATAAACGAAACGAAATTACGTATACAATGTAGGTATGTACTCTTCATTATTTGAACTGAACTTACGTTAATTAAATCTCGTAGGTTCGGTATAAATGGTGACTTGGGCGGTACGTTGAATAATATATATGTGACAAGCGTAGACGACGTTAAGCATACTTCGAAGGTAATGAAGAACTTGTTCAGGTAATAGTAAAAGAAATCAGAAGACACACAAATAATAGGTATGCAAATCAAAGAATGTGAACTTGAATATAAAAACGGTCCAAGTAGAGTCGCAATTTCAACTCAGCGACAACCAATGTCAAGAAATGGAGGTGAAATAGAGGC
Organism: Caradrina clavipalpis; assembly: GCA_932526535.1. Lineage (NCBI taxonomy): Eukaryota > Metazoa > Arthropoda > Insecta > Lepidoptera > Noctuidae > Caradrina > Caradrina clavipalpis. The sequence continues at coordinate 13,335,842 of OW052104.1, read as the reverse complement.
ATTTTTGATCCGTTCCTAAGATGATTTTGAACAATATTTGTATCATAGAATGAGCTGGACTAGGTCATCTCACTGACGCTAGGGGATTGAAAAATTACATCAAACTGACTTCATTGCTAAAATTTTTACAGAACAGCACTACTGAAGTTGCGCCTCTAAGGACCATTTAAGTGTCAAATAGCTCCCTCACCTTGTAACTGGAGTCATCCCATCCACAGCCTCGGATGACCCGGCTGTCAGGAGGCATGCCGTTCATCTCGAATTCCACGACCTGGGAGATCTTCCTGCACATGGTGTCCTTGGGTCCGCATGGCAGCCGCAGGGAATCTGGCAGCTTGGTCATCAGACACCGGGAGTCGTTGTGGCTGTTGCATTGGTAACATGTGATTGCTAAACCTGGGGGGAGAGGAATTGGGTAATTTATTTTTCTGGATAAAGGTTGAGGATATTCATGAATGTAGCTAAAATGTGATTGAAGTTTAGATCAGCTGTTTAACACGACATTGATTAATCAGTGATCTTTTTATGTGCAACTACTTTTTATGGACCTGTATTGTTTACTCGTGTTTTACAAAATTAAATATTTCTTTATCTGTATCTTATATGAACAATACCTACTATAGAATGTTATTAGGACTGACTTGGTGGATGTCGTTTAGCTTGCCACGCGTGATCTCTACGGGCGACCGTTTGACCTTTGGGATGAAAATGGGAAGGTATACGATCAAACTATATCATTTAAATACACAGATATGCTACAAGAAATCTAAATGGGACATTAAGAATTTTTTATTTGCAAAGCGCGTGACCCGAATCACACCAAAGGCGCAAGCGCGTTCCGTACGGATAATAGTTAAATGAAATTCAAAATGCATGGTAAAAATTTTGTTTGTAAAAAGGGAAAACTAATTTTAAAAATAAGTAACCGTTCACTGTGTGTGTTATTTTTGTTACTCAACATTCGACTGGGGTGGTAAATGAGGTAATGAGCTTTGCAAATAAAAAGGAATCATTTCTTTGGGAACTTTGTTTGTTATGAGTGCAATCATGTGTATAAGTATCGGTCACTAATTACTAATTACCCTATTGTAAATACTTTAAGATATCACTTAGCAATATCTCAACACACTTATTTCATTTAAATATGTACAGGCTCTTATGATACATCCAAGATTTAAGATACACGGTTGAGAATTGTAGTTAACTGTTATGTTCACTACAAGTTAATTTTAATATTACTTTGGCATTTTAGTTGTTGGTTTTTCAACAACTAAAAGGTTGAAGATGATTATGATCATGATTAGCAGAAATGCTATACTGTAAAATCTCTCTCGGTAGTGAACATTTTATGTGAGCTGTGGATCCTAGCATTTGATGTGATCGCAGCTCGTCTAAAGCTTCCTTTACCAAATTTTATGGAGGACAATTTTGACAGAATAGACCAGCAAAAAATAATGTAAAAAAAAGCAATATTAGGTACTTTAGCAAATGGTGTACACTAATACAGTGCAAGTACTAAACTGATATGAGTTAGGAAAAGGAAATGAGCAATTGTTGAGCTGATTACATGGTCCATACGAGTTCAATCCGTAGCCACGCAATTATAATGTTTTTAACGAAATATCTCAAAACATTCAATAAAAATACTGCTGAAAAAATGTACAGAACCGCTGATATTTTTCATGATTTCAGGGTTGTTGCCATGGCAAAAGTTGGTGTAAATTATGAGTACTAAGACCCCTTTTCACTTTTTCAGTTAATAAATATGTATGTTTATTTTTTGTTTTATTAATCCTCATTCGTGTTTTAAACAGTAAAGTAAAACTATTTGTCGAATAACTATGAAATTTAAAAAGATACGAGTACAAACCTTTGATGATTTGTTTTTATCTCTTTCTACAAAAACTAAATTTAACACGCAGTTTATATGGTCGTAGTGTTATGTGACGTCACAGTCAATGTCGGATCTCTCTGTGTAATCGGTGCGTAATTAATAGTTTTATATGCTTATATCGGCCGTATTTGTAAGCCGATTTTAATTTCACTTTTTCTCTTCTATACTATAATTCCATATTTTGTTAATAAATGCGATTACAAACACTCAAGCATAATCCCTATTGAAATACACCTTGTATAATATTCATAACTATTTTTAACTGCCTCGTTAGCCTAGTGGTCCTAAGCACGACCGCTACGCTTAAGGTTCTGGGTTCGATTGTCAGGTCGAGCAAAAAATGTTGTTGGGTTTTTCTATGAAATTCTCAGTAGCAGCTCGGAGTTTGGATTTGTGCCCGGTTGATGGCAATAGGCTCGCCCCCTATTACTTGGGACCTAAATATACCGGCGAACTGTGGGTGTACGTTGGTACATCTCTGCCTAACTCTTCGGGGAATACAGGCGTGATGGTGGTGATGGTATAATATTCATAGTCAAGTGTAAAGGTTTAAACACTATACATAGTCATAAAAGTGTGCACAATTAGTTAATCTACCGCCTGCAGATCATACGCGCCCATGTTTCCCGTCGTCCTACTTTTTCTATCGATTTATGGAAACACAGAGAGCACTTCCATTCACTTAGTATGAGCGAATGTACTGAACTTTGAGGGAAGAAAAAACCGGCCAAATGCGAGTCGGACTCGCGCACGAGGGTTTCGTACCATTAGCTATAAAAACCCCTTGAATATTTATTTTATTTGTTGATGTAGTAGCAAGAGAAATACATCATTTGTAAAAATTTTAGCTGTTTAACTATCACGGTGCGTGAGATACAGCCTGGTGACAGACGGACAGACAGACAGACGTACAAACGGACAGAAGTCTTAGTAATAGGGTCTCGTTTTACTGTTTGGGTACGGAACCCTAAAAATCATGTTAGCCTGAAGCCTCTACGCCGTAGGCTGTAGGGTCTACGCCGTAGACCCCTTGGTCTTTCGGGCCCAATATTAATAGGGATAAAATTACCTTTCCTTTTTCAGCGGGTATTTAAATTTTACGATAAAAAATTAAAGAAATGTTTAAGGCCTATTCAGACCTAAGCGGTATTCGCTACCGTCTGCGGCAGAGAAAACCCAGTGGGTATGCGGTAATATTAGTGTTCAGACCTAAGCGGTATTCGCTACCGTTCGTAACCCGCGCGGTATGTACCTCTACCCACAGCGGCAGCGAATATCGCTCAGGTCGCTCTAGTCGCGGTACTTGATACTAAATACCTGAGCGAAACCCGCGCGGTATGTACCTCTACCCACAGCGGCAGCGAATATCGCTCAGGTCGCTCTAGTCGCGGTACTTGATACTAAATACCTGAGCGAAACCCGCGCGGTATGTACCTCTACCCACAGCGGCAGCGAATATCGCTCAGGTTTGAATAGGCCTTAACTCATGAATTTTGTTAGGCCGTGTACACATGTACAAATCTGAATGAAAAAAGTAACTTTTTTTGTATTATTCTTTTTTTTTATTATTATTGCCTACACATGGTTTATGTTAAATAAACGTATTCTCATTCTTCTTAGTATAAAAACAAAAAGATTCATATTGCTACTGTTTAGAAGGAGTTTCAAGTTACGCCGTATATCAAATAGTTTGTTCAACTGTACTTAGAACGACGTACGTCTATACTGATGTACTAAATACGAGTATTATCGCATTATTCTCTTTGACATTGAAATGCTTCATTATCAGTGACATATAAAAGGGTATAATTAACTGCAAATATTCACCAGCTTCCATGTCGATGAATATAACTTACTGAAATACCTAGTGACGTATTAAAATAATAAAAGATAATACCGGCCCGTTATTGTCCCACTGCAGGGCAAAGGCCTCTTCTCATACAGAGAAGGCACGAGCATTGATCACCACGCTTGCCCAAGGCGGATTGGCGATTTCAGATTTATATTAATTAGAAGTAGTTTCCTTCACCGATATCCAAGATCAACTTGGAACACATGAATTAAAAACCTTTCGGTGGTACTTTCCCGGTATCGAACGCGTAACCTTATGTATGAGAAGCGGAGGCCTTTACCACTGGGCCATCACGATGTATAGAACTTACTAAAGTACCAAGTGACATAATACTATGTCTGAATTCTTTGTAGGATTCCACAGAGGTCATACTCCCACGCTTCAGGCGGTAATGCTAACCAACGTCAAGACAAAGTGATTGAGAAAACATACAGGCAGGAAATGTACCGCACCTACACAGCTCAAGTGACGAAAGTTAGTTTTGTTAAGGAATTGACAGACAATAAACTGTCATTTTTACTTTTATCCGATTTTATTATGTTCTATATCGATTTATAAGAGACTGTTACACGAATGAAGGCGGATTTTCTAACTCACATGTGAGGTTTTATTTTTTGGAAATGTTGAATTACATATTTTGTGTTTGACCTATAATCAACATTCAATTTTGTTCTAAAATCGGGTCGAATTCAACATCTAACATTTTGTATCAGTTTTAAAAAACATAGTCAGCTGTTCTATACATTTTCACCGTGTAGGGTTTAGGTCAAATTAGTTTGAGGTAAGCTGTTATCCTAAGATGGTAAGGATTGACAGTTTAAGTTTACTTCACGTATATTCAGCTAGAGAGACTTTTACAGAATAGTTTTCTCGTTACTGATTTTAAGATCAGAGATTTAGATTGGAACTTTTTTATATCTATACTTTGTAGAAATACTAACGTAGAAGTTAATTTAGTAAAACTTTAAAATGTCATGGATGTTTTCATCAAGGCAGGTATTTAATGCTAATAAAGTAATACTTCAGAATGCTGTTCAGTTCTGCTAAACGAAGTCGTCATGTGAATCAGCTGATTGGCTTCCCACGCTACACGTATTGCGATGTTCTCGCAGTGAATTATAATAAGTACATAATGTACAAGTAAATCTAGGAAAACTGTGATTTAGGGGAAGTAATATAAAGGTCAAAATAAGTTATACACTACATATAACTCCAATTATGTCACTTCTACGTCTCTCGTACATAAGGACCATTTACTGATCATTTCAATATTCATTGCAAACTATAGGTTTTGTTAGACTTCCTGTGTATGAATAGATTGATTGGCATTCAATTAAGAAGCAATATTACGTAAGTAAATCCAGTATTATAATCTTCACTGAGTAACAAAATCGAGCATTGAAAAATAAACAAAAATTTGTTAAGAAAGCTTCAGAAATAAAAAAAAAATGTTTCGGAGGACCAAAAAAAGGACCACAACGGAAAATAACCGTGAAAGATGAACACGACTGACTTAATTCAATAAAGCACAAACCTTGTTGTAGCAAACTGCAAATTACCGCCAAAAAGCAAATTAAAACGAGCGCCATTTTGTTGGAACAGGTAGACGCCGGTTCTGGTCGCTGCGTACCGCACACGGTTGCGATCGCCGGCCCACTGACTATTCACACAACGTTTAGAAGCTATATCTACTATAAATGTGCACCGCTTATTCAATTGCCTCTAATACCTTAACAAATTGACTGCTGTATATTGCTGAGTATCGACAATTCTCATTTAGAACAGATTACCGTTCGAATAGGGGCTGAAATTTGGTGTAGCAACGAGTTTTTACTGGTGCTTATTTAGATATTCAAGGTTGAATATTGGAAGTACTGTAGTGGAGGAAGATAGCGTGCTTTTCAGTAGTTTTCTTCGTTTATAATAAAACATATGGGGATTATGTAAAACGTCGATCGCTAGTATCGAAGGTATTTTTAGCGGTCGCTTCAAAGGGTTTTTCAGTTGAGCTTTTCTTTGTAGATGTCAGATTTAATCAAAGTATACATGTGTATGATACATACATATGATAAAGCTGAAGGGTTTGATAGAAAGTTACACTATTGCCGAAGTTATGGTGTGTTATGATAGATATACTTCACTTTCTCACGGGAAAAGTCGCGGGTAAAAGCTAGTAAAATATAATTAAATTTAATACATTAGTTTTTGCGCCACTTTTTTGTCCGCTCTGCGCCTGAATCCCAACTTTTTTGTCAATAAAAAGCCAAATATAGCCTATTGCTTTTAGGGATGACGTAGCTTCCTATGAGCGAAAGAATTTTCAGATTCTAAACAGTAGTTTCGGAGTTCAGTGGGTTTAAACAAACAGACAAATAAGCTTTTCAGTTTTATCTAACTAATAATAAATTATTAACAACAGATTCTTATTGTCTCCTAAATAAAAATGCCTCAAAAGTAAATCTTTCACAAATAAAGAAGTATATTTATTCTATTTTTGGTCCTAAAGGTGGTCCTTAGATCCTCCTAGTATTGCGACAGTCGCCTAGTCGACCACTTATGGTAACTACCACACACTGGTAGCCATTCATAATGAATTCTAAACCAGTCCATTGTACACCACACAATGACCCGAGGCCAGAGGCATCAATGGACGGAATGTAGACTAATCTTATTTTATTTATTACTGTCCTTTGAGTACAGAGGGTAAGCAGAGGTCCCCAGGACTGTCCACTTCTAGGTATATTTCCGTACTTAATATTATAAATGCGAAAGTCCGTCTGTCTGTTACGCTATCACGCCTAAACCGCTGTATCAATTTCGATGAAATGTGGTACATAGTTAGATTAAACTTTAAATAGGTGACAAAAGATTGTATGAAATAAAAAAGGCTGCCCAAAGTAAGCAAAAGCTAGTATATTAAATGCATCGTTTTGGAGTCTTTTGTAAGATGTTGTACTTATTTATATGAATAAATGAATAAAATTAATAAATGCTAATACTTGTATTAAAATATCAATTGTCATATTTTTTGTCTGTCTGTTTGTTTCAGCAAATTTTCGAATCGGTTAGACCTATTCAACGAGTCTTCATTTTCAGTTAGCTGGTGTTATGAGGAGTAACTTTTACAAAAATAATTAGGGTTCCGCGCAAAAAATAAATCTTCGCAGATATCGAGCATTCAATCATTCAACATAAGCTTAACTTATAAGATCGTAACAGTAAGGTGTGACATGTAAAGCAGAGACACGACAGATGTAGCTCACCTATTATATCCACCTCCGCTTGCCGCGATCCTCACTTAGCGTTGATCGTATCCTGCGCACACGCATGCGACATACTGGCCTCTGAGTTTTTAACCGACTTCAAAAAAAGGCGGAGGTTCTCAATTCGAATACTTTCTTTTTTATGGGATGGCAGGAAGTTGACACTAAAAAGCGAAAAATAAAGGCAAACGCCTTCAAAAACCATAATTGAAAAATAACATCAGCTTTGGAAGTCGGTGGCAACACAAAACTACAAACAGAACCAAAGCCGCCTCGCAAAGCATACGTTATTTTTCAATTTTTAGTTTCTGATGGCGATTATCTTTTTTTGTAAAAACGTTTTTTATTTTTGAATATTCCCACTGCTAGAAATAGGTGATTTTTGTTTACTTTAATAGGGAAATCCAATAAAGGCCAAAGAAATGATGGACGGATTGTGTGAAGAATCATATGAAAGAGAAGGGAGTCAGTGATAGCATAACGGTTGACTGGGTGGCATGGAAGAAGGAAACGAGTTGCGCCGACCACAAGTAAAATGGGATAAGGGTACGAAGATGATGGAGAGTAAGGAAATCTAAATTTCCCCTCGAATCTTATTAGAGTTCTTTTTTGTTGGAACTTCCTCCCTCGTACGCTTAAGTTGTGGAATGCGCTCCCTGCTAAGGTTTTCCCAAGAGACTACAGCATGGGGTTCTTCAAGAAAGGAGTTTTGAGGTTTTTACGGAGTCGGCAGCGCACGAGTGATGCCTCTGGTGTTGCAAGTGTCCATAGGCAGCGGTGACCGCTTAACATCAGGCGGGCCGTTAGCTTGTTTGCCACCTACAGTGGTATTAAAAAAAAAAAGAGAATGTAACATATTAATTCTATTATACCAACACATCGGTCGTATACCAAAATTGGTCCTACAAAAATTCGGACTTGGGTAGTAATATGGTCCCCGTTTGACAGCTTTTAGGTAAAAACTCTAAAAACAAATTGTTTTGAAAGTTTCCCCAACCACAAAAGAAAAACTTTTAACACAAGGGGAAGAAGTTATTCGCGTGACTGATGGACTTAATGTAGTTTCAAAACACAACCAAGATTGCGTGTAAAAGACAATAAAATTAGAAAAAGTTCCTTCTTGCTATGAATAAATTTGTATGCAGGAACCCAAACCCCTCACTAACCTACATAGAACTTGAACACCTATAAACCATCAGAATTTGATAAACAAATAAAATGTGATCCCAAGCATTGTCATGCTCACTCAAAGGTCTCGCTGATGGCGATCATTCGGTTTATTTCATGACGGTTAATCTAAATGGTGCTGATCCAGTCGTCGCTGTTACTTGGAATTGGTCATCTCTTCATTGCCATTGTTACGTATTATGTTTATGATCTTTTAATAATTCTTTTATACAGTAATATTCACCTTAATAAAGGTCGCCGGAAGATGCTGGATGCAGGTCGCTTCCAACCGGTATATGTGGACATCTAAAGGGGAGGCCTATGTTCAGCAGTGGACGTCCTATGGCTGAGATGATGATGATGATGATGACAGTAATATAAAATCCGGTTTACATTATTTTTGCAGCTTCTTTATGAGAAACAATATAGGTGAAGAGTATTCACCTATATTGTTTTCACATTAAGAAGGTACAAAAATAATGTTATCTGGATTAATTTTGTAAAAACCTAATTGAAAAGAGTGTTCGTGGAGTCTCTTCCTCGTTCTTCTTCATATTGATCTACCTACGTTTTCGAACGTGCCAACTAGCTTCAATTTTCTGACTGACAGCAAAAGTGCCTTCAAATAATATAATTGAAACAAATGCTTTTGTGGTTACTTTTAGAGAAGACCTATGCCCAGCGGTGGACATCGTTCGACTGATATAATGATGAAGATGGTGAAATAAATGTTTTGACTTAGAATAAGAAGAATCTTCTCATCTCCGGTCCTAACTATTAATCTACCTGCTTACTCTGACACGAACGTGTCGTGAAGCAACTGCCACAGTCTCAAGAAACTACACAGTTGCTATGTCATAGCACTACTCGTAATGGAGGTGGTAACAAAAATAGAACTTTAATTAATTTGCGTGGCTTATAAATGGCTTTTAGTCAAATGTTGACCAACTTTACTATTCTTGCTTTGGTTAATGTGCTAGCTCAATTAATAAGAGAGTATAATTACACGAGAAATATTAAAAAGAAAAAGAAAAACACAAACACAAACTGCCTCGTTAGCCTAGTGGTCCTAAGTGCTACGCTAAAGTTCATGGGTTAGATTCGATTTCGAGCAAAGTGTTATTGGGTTTTCTATAAAATTCTCAGTAGCAGCTAGGAGTTAGTATTTGTGAATAATGGCAATAGGCTCGCCCCCTAATACATGGGACCTAAACATACTGGCAGATTGTGGGTATACATTGGTACCTACACCCCTACCTAACCCTTCGGAGAATAGAGGCGTGGTAGTATATTTAAGTTTTATGTAACAAAAAAATCCAGAGGCGGACTTAGGCATTCTCTACCAGTCAACTAAAGATGGTGCTAATGTTTGAGAGCTGACCAATCTCACTTCAACCCTAAATAAAAGAAAAAAAAACCACAGGCCACTGAGAAAATACGTCATATGAGTACCACGACAAGTTACGACACACCGCGACATTCACCTGGATCACTCTTATTAACCTACAAACAGGCACACGATGTCATCGTTATGTCCGATATTATGAGCATAGCAACCGAACATAGGGGCCTACGCGAATACGTTTCACCCCTGTTAGGGCGCACGCAGACGATAGAACTTTTGTGGAGAACAAACATAGAACATGGAGCGACTGCCTATCAGACCTCCACAACCCAGTAATGGGTAATACGATACTCTTGGTAAGACTTGTTGTCAGACTTTCGGGCTTCTGACTAACAGTAACGACTGTCAAAGATCTACAAATGACAGCCGGGACCAACGGCTTTACGTGCTTTCCGAGGCACGGAGGAACTGTTAAAGTAAAATAAATAAATAAAGGTTGCAATGAGAATGCCGAATGTGACTGTATAGCGACCATTATTTTTTTACAATATTTGGGTACTTACAATGCCGTCGCAAAAAGGTCAGGGCAGACACGGAGTGTCGAAAGCATATGATTTGGTCGCCGCAGAGTTGAGGGCATAAAAAGTCGGTCGTCTGTGTAAGCTCTTATAGTTATGTAATAGATACAAGAGCTTTTGTGGTATTACCTGAATCTTTTACGATTTTTCCGTAAGCATGAAAGCAATGGCGTTTCCACAGTGGTTTTTTTGGGGAACTAGATACAATTATTGGTTACGTTTAAAAATGTATATCAATGAGTTAAGACAGTGAAGTAATTGAAATAAAGAATTTTCTTTGACTTTCTTTATTGCCTACAGTATTTTGAAAAAATAATTATACAAATTGAACTCACTGCCTTGCAAAAACCTAGTCTTTAGATTGAAGATTGAAAGCCTCAGTGACACACTATGAATTTAACTTTGGATATTATAACGATCTAGTTTGAGAAGAGAAGAAGACTTTTTTACAGTAGAACACCTAGTACTTTTGAGTCTGACCGATTTAACAGCCAATTCCGATTTCCGACGACAACATACCATCACGATATTCCCCAAAGGGTTATGCAGCGGTCCCATGTAATAAATAATAATTAACCGGGCACAAATCCCACCTCCGAGCTGCTACCTACTGGAATTACATAGAAAACCCCAATAACATTTTGCTCGACCTTGGAATCGAACTCACGACCCCTAGCGTAGCAGTTGGCCTATAAAATTCTGTTGGACAAAAGTCGCGGTGTCCTGTGTGTGTACACTGTCACGTAGTTACTCTGCGCGGGAGCAGACGACACAATTGCACGGACGCGCATCCGTCGCCGCCCCTCACCTCGCTAGGTACCTGCGTTACACAACACCTCACCTACTTGTACATGCTCACGGCTCTTACTGGCACGGGGTAAGCTATCCTGTAGCTGTTGAAGACTGTTCGGGACCTTTCAGGATGGCACTGATATTTAAACAATTTAGGCATATGAATGGTGAATGGTGAAAGGACGCCCAGCACACGGTTTTTTCACCCGAGCTAATTCATGTCTAGTACCTACATACCTATTATACAAAAAGATGTTTTCTAATTCGACTGGTATTTCTAAAGATAAGCGCGTTTACACAAACAAAAAACTTAACAAATTTTGCTATCTAATGTCAAAACTGAAACAGTCAAAATACTTTAGGGCATTAGATTCACTTACGACCCTAAAATCATATATGTATATGAACAACTTTTATTGCCTAGCAACTGTAAACAACATGCTTATCTTGTAACATAAAACCGAAAGGTCACTCGTAAACGAATTTAACTTTGTCTGTGTCTTGCACACAGACGAAGTCGTGGGCAAAGCCTAGTCATACAAAGATTTACATTCCGGAAACAATCAAAGCATTCTAAGGATTACTAAATTAGGTCCAAGTGTTCGTTACGTGATGGACGGGGAGATGGCAGATAAGGTGTTCGCAGACAATAGTCTACGTCTGTAGGGGCATATGGGTACCTATTATCTCATATCCGTAAGTACGAGTACATACTCATAACTGACAGAATTATCGCACGCAACGTCTTTCCGTCATTTTCCAAGAATTACGTTAATGGAGCTTCTAAACTGGTTGTTTTTTTCCTTCGGTTTGTGATATGTTTTAATGGTAACTATTGAACAGGCACATGAGACACTTCAACTTTGACTCTGGGATGGCAGCACATCTGCAAGACTTCTGATATTGCAGATGTCCGATGATGGGTTCTGTGTTGCAGGTGGTGTGTGGTGTGTTCTGATGTTGCAGGCAGCGGTGGCCAGTTTTATCTGGGAAGCAATTTTATTTACTTTTAGGAACAATCGTGGTCTAAACTCAGTTTCAATCTGTCAAAAACGCCTCCTATTTACCTATTGATTGTGCGATGCGATTGCGACTACATTTTGAACGTTTTTAATTTGTAGATCTTCTGGTAGTCCGTGAGCTAGCGTAAATCTCCATAATACACAATCATTTCCCCTGGTACATTTTAATCAATACAAACCAGTCCACCCACATATCAGAGAACTCCAAGAAAACCGCAACCAAAATATCTATACACAAAATAAAATTGGCGAGATGTAAACATACACAGAAACATACATATTTAGCGTGAACCAGTAAAGTGAATAAATCATAAATTCTATAAATATAATACTCGACCAGCTCTATGAGTGACGTGGACTGGAGTTATGTAAGCATAAGCAACCGTGTTATGTGAGCAGAGGAATTGGTTCGTGGTGCGCTTAGGGTGGAAGCACACTTGAAGATGTAGGACTGATGCCAGGGCCGTATTTAACCTATTGTGGGCCCCAGGCACATATCACGGGGCCCCATGTGTGTTGATTAATTGAATTTCTTTGGATGTTCAATTGAACCTATTTTAATTATTTAAAATCAATGAAAGAAACATACCTAATTATTTAATAAGCTTAAATCGCTCTACAAATCAAATATGTACCTATTTTCTCATTGAATCGGGTGCTAATAACGTGCAGAATGGAACAGACTGTAAAAAATGAGATTTTCTTTTAGGGCAAAAACGTAGCATTTCATCATAATGCTCGAGAAAATAGTGAAAACAGTGTCCCGTCGCGCGTCGTGACAGTCCAACAGGCAGACAGACAGAGTCACTTTCGTATTTATGATATTAGAGATATGGATTTAACTGTTCTGATGTTACGCGACCGTTGCGCAACTCATCTTAGATATACGTCCACCTTTAAGGACAGGCGCTAGCTCCGTACATGTTTGGGGTACCCGGCACAGATTAGTACCGCTTTACAGCATAGGCTTAGGTAAAAGCTGTAAAACTTATTGTTTTTAGCAAAATACCCCAAGGTGCAGGCGGTTACCTAAAGTTTTGTTCTTTCGATATTGTTTTAAGGCGCCTGGGTCTCATGCACAAAACTGTGCGTACGGGGAAGTACAATTGTGATATTTTCTATTTCATAGGTACTTTCTAAGTTTATCTTAGACATTTGAGAGATTTATATTTTCTATGTGTTGGACACTGAGCATGGCAGTTGAGAGCTTCGTCATGCTCACTTTAATGTCTCGCTGACGGTGGCGCGTGGGTTGGGTCGTTTGGTTCCCTTCAAGATGGTTGAGCTAAATGGTGCTGATGCACGCGTCATATTCGTGAACGGGTGCTGTCAGTTGGGATTGGTCATCTCTTGACTGCCATGGCTTACATCTTTATTATAATTTTGTTATTTTTTATATTCACCTTCATTGTTTTCACATATAGAAGCAACAAGAATAATGTAACCAAGTTTTTGTAAAAACCAAATTTAATGAAAAGAGTGTCCATGGAGTTTCTTGCTCGTTCTTCTCCATAGAGACCTACGTTTTGGAACGAGCAACTAGCTTCAACTTTAACTGTAACTTCTTGACAATTCAAAAGTGCCTGTAAATGGTCTAATTGAAATAAATGCTTTGATTTGATTTGATTTGTTTTTTTTCAAGGGTTGAATGGTATTGAATTCTTAAGGGTGTTACCATTTGCGGGTTGTTCGAAAGAGATTCCGCGACCCCGGAACGCAAAGGGCACATGAAGGAACATAGATGGGTTTTAGTCAGTTAAAGTCTGACACTCCCTCCCGTCCCGCCCAGGGCGGGGGAAGTTATTTGATGATTTCCCATCTATAAAAAAAAGACATCATTCACATCGTTAAAGCCGAGCTGATTTTCGCCCCGTTTTGTATATAATTATATTGTACGTTACATTATTTTTGTTTGTAAGTTTTGCACACCTATATTTTTTATTACGAAACGTTTTCCGCAGTTGCTGAGCACTACCGCTGCGTGTCGCTGTTTCTTTTCCCACAAGGAACAAATATTTGTATGGCCCAGTAGCGTAATTAGCCTCTGTTATGCGCCCGGAGCGAGCTTCTATAAAAAATGCCAGCCCGCGCTACGCCCTTGAAAAAAAAATTGGCCCTGGTCTGATCATTTCTGCGAACCAGGGTGACCTGCACCTTGTACCTAGGCACCGGTGACACTAGTTATGGCACTGGTATGGAATACAGATAGTTGGAATTGTTTATCTAGTTTCTTGCTCACTCGTCTCCATGCCCAACCTTACCGTTTAAAACGAGCGACTAGCACCAACTTTCTCAATGATTCCTTGAAAATTCAGACAGTAAATGGTTTATTTGAAATAAAAGATTTGGTTATGATTTAAATTGTTCCGGGCCTGGTTGTTTGTGTATATGAGTTTATAAATGTTTGTAAACGCACCCACGATAAACGAGAAATTAATATTGTGGGTAGTACATACCAGCTTATATAGAGAAGAAAATTAATTTGTGAAAACCGTAGTCGCTGCCTTTCCTTCAACAAGTTTATTATCCTGATTCTAATCAGGGTGTGTACCTACCTATCTATCGCTCTACTAACATGTCGACTACCTACTGAGGTTTCATTTCATTAGTTCTGCTGTGTACCGTCCATAAACAATTAGTTCTTACACACAATCTATACCATCTATACTAATATAATTAAGCTAAATAAAAAAATAAACAATGTTATTTTTTTTTGGAGCTGCCTCGTTGGCCTATTAGTCCAAAGCACGACTGCTACGCTAGACGTCCTGGGTTCGATTCCCAGGTCGAGCAAAAAGTGTTATTGGGTTTTTCTATGAAATTCTCAGTAGCAGCTCGGAGTTTGGATTTGTGCCTGGTTAGTGGCAATAGGCTCGCCCCCTATTACATGGGACCGAAATATACCGGCGAACTGTGGATGTACATTGGTACACCTCTGCCTAACCCTTCGGGGAATATAGGCGTGATGGTAATGTTATTTTCGATTGTTTGTTTATTTGAACGCGCTAATCTCTGGAACTATCTGTCGAATTGGGATAATTCTTTTCTATATTATAGCCAGATTCGGGGGCAATAGTATACTCTATATAACTTCGCGCTACGACACACGGGAGCGAAGCAGTAACCAAAAACGTTACTTAAAGCGGGTGAAAAAACCAAGCTGATGACGTTGCAGGCAGATGCTTGTAAATAATAAAAATATAAATAAATAAATAGTAATAATATATGAATCCTCTCTAAGCCCCTATAAATCCAGGTCAATTTTCCTCAATCCCAATCTTCCTGTCTCTTTCTCTCTGGTTTTTCAACCATCTTCTCTTGTACAAACTCTTATACGAAATCAGTAGGATTAGTTACAAAAAAATTAAGCTTCTATCTCATGTGCACAGTGGATGGTGTATTTCCGCACAATGAACGTATTCGTAAGATGCTCGTGTTAAGCCTATTGAGAGCAAGCTGAGGATGCGGGCGATTGAGATGCATTCAACTGTCCGCTTCCCATCTCACGACCTGCACACGGGGTGACATGCGACAAGTCATTTTAGTAAATGTATTTTTATTTAATGTTGTAAAATTGTTTTTGGCTTTGAAATTGTTTCAGGTGAATGACATTAAGTCCATTCTCCATTAATTTCCATTAAAAAAAATATGCAGTTCCCCACAAAAAATACACTATAACACAAACTAAATTAGCTGTTCCATAAGCATTTTGGTATTTCAACGTTAATCCCAAAAGAAAAATTGTTCGTATTCATAAGTAATTTTTCCACTTAAAAGATTTACAAAAAAAAAACAAAAAATATACCATCACGCCTGTATTCCCCGAAGGGTTAGGCAGAGGTGTACCAATGTACACCCACAGTTCGCCGGTATATTTAGGTCCCATGTAATAGGGGGCGAGCCTAATTGCCATTAACCGGGCACAAATCCAAACTCCGAGCCGCTACTGAGAATTTCATAGAAAAACCCAATAACACTTTACAAGATTTACAGTGAGACCTATTAAAATATTACTATACTAGTTTCTGGCCGCGACTTCCAGTCTTCCACTTCCCGACCAGAAAAGCGACGTGACAATAAAGCTAGACGAGCCCCGGGGATATGATTCTACTGTCTTAGATCTAGATACGAAGCTAATCAGAAAAGAAGGTGTGTAAGATGGTATGTTCGCCCACGTTCGAATCAGCTGAGCAATGTATGTGTATATGTACACCAGGAAGTAGGTGTATGCATGATGTACCTGCATTACTTACGCCTATTTAGAGTACATCTTAGTCATGCGCAGACACGTCATTACGAGAGTTTAGGTACGCTACGTGATACGTGTCCTTTCTTCATTGTTTTGAATTGACAGTGTTAATTTTTGGTGTAGAGAATAGAAGAGATTTATAGCTGTATTAGCTGTCCGCATGGTGTTTTTTACCTGCATCTACGCCTTTGGTTACATGTCCACACCCATGAGTCGTAACGTAATGTTATAGCTTAAATTATTCCTCATTAATTTGGCTATTTTATACAAAAATATTTTATCAATCCGACATGTAATTCCAGAGATTCACATGCTTAAACAAACAAACAAAAACTCTTTAGCTTTATTATATTAGTTTAGGTACCTATCTAGATATAAAACTAAACTCACTCACTCTACTCAGATGATGATGAGATAAATGAACGTTACGTTAGAACAGCTGAAAACTAGCAGTTACTAAAGATAACCAGAAAATCTCAGTTGTAAAGTCAGTTTATATAATAATATAATATATATAATATACCAATAAAGGAGTCCGACATCTTTATTGGTGCTTCCTTACAACCCTGGGCACCTTTCTACAGTAAGTATTGCATCCGAACTTATCCAGTTATACCTTTTGTGTGTCAACGAAACACGATCGCTGACCGACTTATAAACTCATGCTAAACGAAAGAGTAGACAGTTCGTAAGAGATCACTGTTGAAGAAGAACGAACATAAACGAATAATATATTTATTATAATATATTTTTCATTTATTTACTTTCGTGTAATCAAAGTGAATTAGATTAGTAGATGAAAAGCGCCGTAAGGAAATAGTTCACACAAAGTGTAGTTTACAAGACTTTTTGCGTGCAAAATTTTGGCAGGCGCTAATTAGTTAAGATCATTATGGGTTTAGCACGAATGAATAACATAGTTTTAAGTGTTTTCCTGCCCATAATATTTTCAAATACATGTGAGTACACCTTTGACTATAACCGTCTTTAAAGCTAGGAGTTCATTGAACTCCATTTTGTTAAGTGGGCATGCAACAAAGTATGCGCATCATATTTCCTGTGAGTTTCATACTTCATTCATTTGTTGAGTACTTTACAGTGGATTCATTTATTGGTATGATATTCTAACCTTTGCTGCAATCGTATATACATATTTTACATATTTCAATTTGATGTCGGATACATAAGGTTATAGTACAAGTTTCTAAGCGTTCGCAATATTGCAAGAAAAAATTAAGTAATTAAAACCGCTCTAACAGTTGCAAAGGGTCAAACCCCTACAAGAGAAGACTAAGCAAAGATACAAGTTTAGAAAGATAGATTATAGTCAGGAGTAGCATATATAGGTTACTATTTTGTACAATTCCCGTAGAATACGAGTAATATTATATTAAACTTTGACGTGGATGAAGTCGCTGGTAGAAGCTACAAAGCTCAAATTAACAAAAAAACCCTGTTTTATTTCAGTCCAGGCGAAGAAAACCTACATTTTTTAATTTGTAATATTTTCTAATTTCCAGGTGAAGCTATAAAATGCTTCGACTGCAACAGTAAGAACAACTCCGCCTGCTTATCTATGCACATTCCCAAAATGCATGCAATAATACCCGTCGTGGACTGCACCACCACGCTCGGCAATACCATAGACAAGAAGGAGTTCTTCTGCAGGAAAATTACACAGACAAGTAAGTTCTAGCAGTAATAGAGGTCTTTTACTATGGCTCATCGTCTTTTGAAAGGTTAGGAGTGATCACATGTAACATGTATGTTAAAGCTGAAGAGTTTTTGATAATTTGTTTGTTTAAATGCGTCAATATCTGGAACTACCAGACGGATTGAAAAAAAATATATTTGTATAATATAGCCTGTTTCATGGGGAATAGTATAGGCTTTATAACATCAAGCTACTACACTCGGGAGCAGAGTAGTTAACAAAGACGTAGCTTAACGCTGGTGTAAAAACCTCACGGTTGAAGTACCGGATAGAATTCTAGTAATATAAATATGAAAACTCCATGTTTCTATGAACATATTTTTTTTTTCAAGATGGGAAATCATCATATTACTTTCCCCGCCCTAGTGACAGACTTTTACTGACTAAAACCCATCCATGTTCCTTGTGCCCTTTGCGTTCCGCGGGCGCGGTATCTCTTTCGAACAACCCGCAGCCCCGGCAGGTCTATAAACATAATTAATTTTGCTGTTTTTGCCCGATTTGTAACTGTTATAGTAGGTACCTACTTATACAAGTAGCAGTTTTATTTAAGCTATCTATTCACAAATAATTATTTTACCTTTAAAATATGGTGTATGGTTTTTTTTTAAAGAGTAGCTATGTAGTTTCTTGCCCCTTCTTCTCCATACGAAACTACCTCTTACAAGTAGCATAGATTCATTTCTTTTTTCTAGTAAATTCAGTTCAAAAGATCCTTTTGAAATAAATGGTTTGAGTTTGGAGCTTCAGAAGGACCTCGTCAGGTGAAGCAAGTACTGACAACATGGCATTTCAGCCACCAAGCAGCGCTGCTGTGTTCTGAAAATTACGGGCACATGACTCATGAGACATTTCTGCTTTGCCTCTGAGATGGCAACTCCTGCGCATCTCTGGTATTACAGATAGTCATAGGTGGTGTTTACCACTAACCATTAGTGGGTCATCTCTTAGTTTACCAACATGATAAAATCGATTAGTATGTACCTACAGCATTTATAATTTTATACCCACTATGAGTGGAAACGGATATAAAAAATTGTATGTATATTATAAGTTGTACATACATAGACAATAATTGCCAGTTTTGAGAGCAGAATGATGTGCCTATAGAGATGTGATGATTAAATAATAGCGTGATTATCAGTGCGTGTAGACGTCCCTATTCTGAAAGTGATCGCAGCATTGACCGACTTTTGTCAGATTCGATTCGATTTGGGATGGATTACAATTACTTCTAGTAGAAAATCCATCCCAAATCGACTTATTTGACTATTTTTTACAGTAGATAAATTTTACAGTAGATAAATAATAATAAATACCAAATCCTCTTTGTAAGTAATTTAATTTAACACAAGGTTCCCTGATTTTACTTTTAGCCTATGGTTATGATTAAACGTATTATGCCAAAAAGCTGGTCTTCTTCCAAGCTAGAACGAGAATCTATAGGAATTTTATCAAAATAAAACAGTGATTTTATTTTATTGGTCCAGTGTGAAGAGAACGTATAGGAAAGAAAAATGTTAGGCACATAAGCGACGCCGAGGTACGCAGCCTGGTATATTTTCTCCTCTCTGATTATACGTGTATGGAAGGAGAGGCCTTTACCCAATATTTGAAAACAGTTAGTGTTATATTGTCTTTTTTTTTACAGTCTTAGATCCAGACCACACTCCGGAGGTCCGCATCACGCGTGGCTGCGGCTGGGTCAAGCACAGACGCGACTGTTACAAGGCAGACAACATGGACCACCTGGAAACCGTCTGCCAATGCTTCGGGGACCTGTGCAATGCGGCAACAACGCTCGCAAATGTCAAAGTGACAGTTCTAGCAACTGTTGCCGCTCTTCTCGCTGCGTTCAAAACATGGCGAGAGAGTGTTTGATTTTAAAATTACTTAAAATTGTTAAAGAAAGACTTTTTAATACAGTTTGATATAATTATGTGTACGGTATCTATTAAGAAATAAATAGAGACAGTTAGTAGTGGTAGATGAAACTAGTAGGCTATAAGTTCGTCATTGTTATCGATGTTGAATTGCAGCTCAATCCAAAAGCAAGGGCATAATGAAGCCAAAAGTATAGTGATAAAATAGATATAATTATTATTTATTTTTTCGATTGGGGCCCTTTATGTACATGGGGCCCTAAGGCTGCACCCCAAAAAGCGTTCCTAGATCCACCCCTGCTTCGTGACATCTCCATTACCCTTCGCTTTGGTGGGAACCAAGCCTGTTGATTTAATAGTCTATATTAATGGAGTTCATCTAAAGTAATTACTTTTTAAAAAGCTAAAGGTTATCGTCTCCGTGACATGAGTTACACAGAATCTTAGTATAATTCTAGATTAAGAATGTCATTTTAATATGAAATAAACAATAAATTAATTGACTTGTCTGTTTGTTTTAAGATGTTCCGTCTCCTCTCCAATTATTTAATTTTTAAGAGTTCATGTACATGAAAGCTGCCAAGTTTGACAATTTCCGTAAACGGTATTTTACCTAAATATTTCAATAAATATATATAATATTTTGATGAATAAACATTTTTAATTTAATTTAATTTTAATGTTCTCAGTAGCAGCTCGGAGTTTGGATTTGTGCCCGGTTAATGGCAATAGGCTCGCCCCGTATTACATGGGACCTGTGTATGTACCTAAATATTTATTTGATTCTGGTAAACTCAGTGCCAAGTTTACTTCTGCAAAAAGTCACGTAAAAATATTTCTCCCATGAACGAAGTAATTGTAAGTTTTTGGATACGTATACGCAGATGAATCTATCCAAAAAAAAATATTTTGAATGTACTTTAGATGCTGGATGCGGGCAGCCCAGGACCAAGCATTGTGGCTATCTTTAGGGGAGGCCTATGTCTAGCAGTTAACGTCGTTCGGCTGAAATGATGATGAATATGATGATGATGGAAGTTTAGAAACATCGTGGTTATCTATAAGCACCAAAAAACCCACATGTTACGTTTATCGAGGAGTATCCGAGACACTTGCACTTGAACTTACGCACTAAAGTCGAGAACTGTCCGTGGCAGCAGATTGATTCCCGATAATACGGAATAAGTCCGCGCGTCACAGTTTTATAGCAAAAGTATTTATTGTAAACAGTTAGCGGCCGACTGTTCGGCGTAAAACTCGCGAAGTTTACTTAGTTCCGTCGATAGTGCTTAATTATTGCAGAAGTTTCCAAAATGTTGAAGGAATATATAAAATGTTTGTTCGTTTTTGCATTTTGCTTTAGATATGGTATGTAAAATATTTATAATTTCATTCATGTGAAAGTCAGTTAACCTAATAGCGAGAAACCCCAATTATTTTTCCTAAAATAAAAGAAGCCTAAGTTACTCCTTAAAACATCAGCTATCAGCCGATGAAAGTCCCATCAAAATCGGTTCAGGCGTTTTGGTGATTATGCCTTAACAACAGCATGAACTTTCCTTAAATTGAACTCCATCGGTTAACGTAAGTAAACCGAGTGAAGTGGGTTGTCAATCCCTAGCATGATAGGATGACTGCTCACCTCAAGCTCACTTCACCTAAATAAATCGAGGAAGATGAAGTATGGATAAAAGTTTATTTATGCGGTTTTTGGTACATACATACTTCCTATTATGCAAATCCATTAAGAAACGGTAACACTACGTAGATTAAGAAAGTTAAACACCACTGAAAAGTCACAAGAAAGCAAAATACCCAATTTCATTTATGTTTATGACATATTTTTTGCAGTTATTTTAATTAAAAAACTAAATATTATATATAACTCTTTTGGTCACATGCGTTTATTCCCTCGTCTTCACATGCTTTATCCATTCAAAGACAAAGTCAAATCAATTTCAATTGGACCATTAAAAGGCACTTTTAATAAGAAAATAAGAAATAAGAAAGACAATAACATGAAAAAAAAAAGGTTAGTTTCGTGTAGAGAAGAATGGGCAAGAAACTGCATACATAAATTAAACACTCCATTTATTCTGGTCACACGTCCTCTCCACCCATAAAAATGCCTCTGTTAAAAAGACCAGCTACTCCTAATACCCGTGAACCTTCTTCTTCCCCCCAGCGGCGTCGATCCGGTGCTTCGATTGCAACAGCATGAACAACTCCATGTGTCTGGACCCGACTATCTACGACTCGGAGACCCTGAACAACTTCCTGCCCATCGCCGAGTGCGGACATGGAGTCTACTCCGCTAACAACGACTTCTTCTGTAGGAAGATTGTGCAGACTAGTGAGTTGTTCTTTTTCTCTTGTCGGTGGCCTATCTAGGCATGTATAAGTCTGTGGGGTTTCGTTGGTCTTGCAGTTGTAGGTAATTTTTTTATGTAGACCGCAAAATTCGAATTTGTAAGGTTTTTTGCAAATTACAACGCTGTGTAATATATTGTACCTACGGTTGATTGAATTTCACATGCGGTAGTTGTGATGATATTATATTTTTTTATTAACTAGCTTCTGCCGACGACTTCTTTCGCGTCAAAGTTAAAATGTTATCCCACGGGAATCGTACATTTTTTTGGAATAAATATCTCTGTGCTAAATTTCAAGCAGAGCCGCCCATCTATCCATTTAAACTTCCCATTTATAGGAGTAGTAAGATTATGATAGCGGCCATTTGAATTTTGTTATTTAGAATAGAATACTAGTCATCTATACTTAATTATCATAATTATCCAATCTAGGTCAATAATTATTAACCAATACAAAAAGCATTATTCACTTGAAAGACAATTACATAGTTACTTGAGGGCCGCAACTAACTAGACATAGTTTTAATTTAGTCTAATAGAGTAAACTGTACTCGTAGTGAGGTAACACCGTAGGAAGACTCTTCTCCGGTTGGGCTATTCTGTAAAAATCTCTCTCGATGAATTTAGGCGACTTAAGCTTGTCATGTCGTTTTCATTCCCTTCAATGTTTCATGCATTTACAGGTCGGATTGCTTTTCTTACTCCTCCGCTAATCTTTTCTGATTAATTTCGTTGCGGGATCCAAGACAGTTGAATTGTTTCTCCGGGACTCGTCGAGCTTCATTGTCTCGGCGCTTTTCTGGCGGTCGCCACTGTTGATTCTGGCTTACAGAAGTTGCAGTGGTTTGGGAACAGTGTGGCGGGCTTGTCCCACAAAAAGGTCGGATTAAGCTCACTTTACCTAAATTTATCGTGAGAGACTTACGGAATAGCATTGTAAGGCTTTTATCAACTTGGCCTTCCCAAACTGCCCTACAAATTATTACGGTCATTGGTAGGGCAGTTTGCGTAGAGTTGAAAAAAATCTTCGATACTTTACTAAATCGTAAAGCGTTGTCAAACGGATACTTATCGAAACCTATCTTTTGTAAAATATATACATACATATTCATATTCATACCATCACGCCTGTATTCCCCGAAGGGTTATGCAGAGGTGTAACTATGTTTACCCACAGTTCACCGGTATGTTTTTAGGTCTCATGTAATAGGGGGCGAGCCTACTGCCATGAACCGCTCACAAAACCTAACTCCGAGCAACTTTCTTTTAACTTTTTTCAACATAACTAAGATCTGACAATTTCATAGAAAAACCTAATAACACTTTGCTCGAGGTAGTCTTCCAATCGAGATGTCTTCTTCCTTTGTTGATGAACTTTGTTCTCTTCCAGTCCTCCACAAAGGCTACGCGCCAGAAGTCCGCGTGACCCGCAGCTGCGGCTGGGTGCGCCACCACAAGCCGTGCTACAAGGCGGACAACGAGGACCACCTGGAGACGGTTTGCCAGTGCTTCGACAACGAGTGCAACGCCGCCGCCCCGCTCCGGACCGCCCTGCTGGTGCTGGCCACCGCGCTGGCGGCTAACATGTACCTGTGATTCAATATAACAGTATTATTTTGCGGGATTGTTTTATTTATCCAACTACAAAACGTGGAAAAGCTAGCTTTTACAGACTTCGTCGTGTGAAAGTTGATTTGTTATCCTTCGGCGCCGTAAACTTTTCTGAGATAGAAGTAGCCTACGTGATATATTCTAGACTATTTCAAGTTTCATCCAGTTGGGGCCTGACTGAGTAATAAAAATCCATTATACCAAACTTTCGTTATTTTTTAGTTTGTGTTTCGCGTTTGTAGTAAGATGTCAGACTAATTTCCGTAATTAAAAACTTTACGAAAATTTCCCGTGATATAAAACAAACTTTAGAATCAGAAATAATAAATCATTATTCCACTATAGGCGCTACAAGTAAAAGAACTGAGTTTCTTCTGAAACAACTATCTGGCTTTGTACATACTTATATGAAACTACCAGGTTTAAATTAACCTAGATCGGGCGGGTCGCTACCTAACATTGCAATTCCGAACTATCGATACTTGCTCCTATAATTATTTAGTTTTAGTTAATTTTTAGGCACTGTAATTTTATGGAAAATCTTTTTATCTGTTTGGATTTATGTACACTTTTTGTAAACATTTTTTTTTTTTTTTTATTTGAATAAATTATTATTATTATTAAATTATTACCTACACGGAGCAACATTTTTGGGTTCCATACACAAAGGATGCTAAAGTCTCAGCTGTCTGACGTTCGTCTGTCTGTCACACAGCTGTATATTTTGAACCGTAGGTAATAGGCAGACACTCGAAAGTTTCGTAGTGTGTATAGCTATGGCTGCTATTACAACAATTAAAATTAACAACAACAATTAAGTGTCAAATATTGTATGGTGGTACACAACTCTTATTATGCGAATTCGAATAAGTACATGCTGGTATTTTTTAAAATGACGCCCGGTTTTGGGTTAACTTCTGCCTTATAAACTAGCCCAAGAACCTGCCTTTAGTAGCCAATGCTAATAAAAAAAAAAGTCATACAAATGTTTAATTTATTATCAATTGTTTACTCATTTAAATGCACCTACACTACGGCGATAACATTATGTTCAATGACGATAACACTGATACTTTAACTAACAGGTTTTTGTCAATCAAATTGTTCAACAAACATATTTATTGTAGCGTAGAAATCTTACTACCATTATAAATGCGAATGTTTGGATGAATGGAAAGAAGAAAGAAAGAAAGAAAAACCATTTATTCGCATGAGAATGTGACGCAAATAACATAGACTTACTTAACCTACTTAAATACAAAAACAAAAGCTTAAATAAAAAATAAAATAAAAATAAGAATATAATTATTCGTGTAAAAATGCGCCACAACCACGCGAAACGGCTGACGCTCAGCATGAAGCTGTGGTCCGTGCACGAGGCACGGAACCACAGCGCTGGTTTTCAGCGTAAGCCGGCGTCGTGTCGCTGTCTCGGAACTATAAGTAAGACATTACCCTACAATTCCGAGACAGAACAACAATACTCTCACTTGTTGGTCAATGGCACGCAGTGGAAGGCGCAGTGTGGGAAAGCCCCACACGAGGAGGACCGACGACCTGGTAAATATCGCGGGAAATTGCTGGATGCGGGCAACACAGGACCGGTCATTTGTGGCTATATTTAGGATAGGCCTATGTGCAACAGTGGACGTCGTTCGGCTAATATGAATATGTTGGATGGATAGATGGATGTTTGTGGCTCAATTATGCAAAAACGGCTGGACGGATCTGGATGAAATTTGGCACAGATATAGATTATAGACTCGAATAACTCCAAGTTTTTTTTTTCATTCTTTATTTATTTAGGCAATAACTTCAAGTTACTTTTTATCCCTTGAAAATGGACAGTTCCCGTAAAATAATATGTACAGTCAGCAAAAGAGATGAGTAACCAGAGTCTCCTAATGAATTCAACGTATTTTAAAAACCGATGGAAGTTATTGAATGAAATTTACTTTCATTAATAGAAAATAATTATAGCTTATTAATTATATTAAGTTCCATTTAAAAAAGACTATCGGTTTGAAAACGAAGACGAAAACTATGTCAAATGCCAATGTTGTGGCCACCCCAGTCTCTGTTGGAAACTCGGTACTCGAAGTTGTTGACTCATATATCTACTTAGGACAAGTAGTCCAATTAGGTAGGTCCAACTTCGAGAAAGAGGTCAACCGCCGAATCCAACTCGGCTGGGCAGCGTTCGGGAAACTACGCAATGTCTTTTCGTCCGACTTACCTCAGTGCCTCAAGACGAAAGTCTTCAACCAATGTGTGTTACCAGTGATGACTTACGGCACCGAAACGTGGTCTCTCACTATCGGCCTCATCTCAAAGCTCAAAGTCGCTCAGCGAGCTATGGAGAGGGCTATGCTCGGTGTTTCTCTCGTGTGATCGAATCCGAAATGAGGAGATCCGTAGACGAACTAAAGTCACCGACATAGCCCACCGGATTAGCAAGCTGAAGTGGCAATGGGCAGGCCATATTGCTCGCAGAGCAGATGGCCGATGGGGTCGAAAAGTGCTAGAGTGGAGACCACAGACTAGCAAGCGCAGCGTAGGACGTCCACCAACAAGATGGACAGACGACCTAATAAAGGTCGCCGGAAGACGCTGGATGCAGGTCGCTTCCGACCGGTATATGTGGACATCTAAAGGGGAGGCCTATGTTCAGCAGTGGACGTCCTATGGCTGAGATAATGATGATGATGATGATCGGTTTGAAAGAAAACGTCAACTATATTAGACGGTCCGGTTACTTATCTCTTTTGTTGACCGTACATTCAACTTGTCGCGGATGAATTCGTGGGCAGAAGCTATTATTCTATAATCTGAGGGCTACGCATAAGTACACACTAGCTTAACTATACCCTGTATTGTGGAAAACGCATTGTCTGATCCGCAGCCAACGCATGTACTTATAGGTACTATGACAAAGCTTAAACAATGATATGCGACTGTAACAAAAAAGCGGAAACTCGGTCAGACAGACCACCGCTTCCTGTCGCAATTTAGACCTTAGTGCTTTGTAAATTAAGTAAGTACCTACGTGAGTAATGTAATTACTGATGTAGCTTCTGATGACATTGGCCCAGTCCACTGTGTGAACTGATAAACGTTAGAACATACCAGTTATCTCTAGCAGCTGCAAAGACCGTGACATTCCTAGGCCAATGTCAGTTAACGTGAATGCGATTTATTTTGCTAATTACAGAACGTGAAAAAAGTCCTCTCTGGAGTATCATTCAACAATGTTTTTAAAAGCAATGAAATATAATTATTATTTATTCGCAAAGAGAAAGGCAAAACATTTCCAAGGAATACATGTGAACAGCGCCATCTATGGGCATGAGGTTGTACTACACAGTCGCAAGCGTGTTTAATGGGTGCCTAGTGTTGTGTATAGATGGCGTTGGACTAAATATGTTAACAGTACCATAAGTAAATAATTATGTATATAGATATTTTGAAATTACATCGTAACAAACTGTTAGTAAAATTATTACCAAACAATAAAAGGGAATTGTAAAACACCAAAATCTTGAATATTGATATATAACACATGTTTCGAATAGATTGTTTTACCACTTCTTTAACTTTCTCATGATTATTGAATAATGCTAATATTAATATTCAAAATCAAATTTTTCAATAATGTCGGCACGTTGCCAAGAAATTTTGATAGTAGTCTATAATTTGAAATTATTTCACAAGTCAGGTTGGCCGAGTGGTCTAAGGCGCCAGATTTAAGCTCTGGTTCCCGAGAGGGAGCGTGGGTTCGAACCCCACACCTGACAAATGAGATAGTATCTTCATTGATACTTTTTATACTCATTTTAATTTTTGTTCATTAAAAAATATTTTATAAACATTTTTGAGTTTGATTTACTTATGTTGTGCGTCATGGATAATGATTGTTTAAAGATATTTTATAGACAAACTTTAACTATGTTTAATTTTTTGTGTAACTTCGACACTCAGAAACTAAATACACACTACCTATATTAACAAAAAAAGACAATATATAATTAAGTTATCGCTACATAGTATAAAACAAAGTCACTTCCCGCCGTCTGTCCTTCTGTACGCTTAGATCTTTTAAACTATGCAACGGATTTTAATCAACTTATACAAGGATTCAAGAAGAAGGTTTTTACGTATAGAACATCATGCTACGGCCAACGGGATCGGAGCAGTACCTAACCAAAGAGGGCACTGAACGCAAGTGACACCACAGGATTAAATAGTTTTATAATAATTTTGGTAAAACAAACATTATTTTATTTCCCATCATATTCTAGATGTCCCTTCTACAGCCGAAAATACAAAACAACCACCTTCTTGATTGGGTACACAACAACAACCTACAATATGATTATAAATACTTGGAACGTGGTGTCAACTGATATCGATTTTAGGTCCAAAGTCCAATTAAATAGAGTTCTTTTTTACAGTTCAAGGTTAACTTTAACAAGGGAAGGTTACCCCCCACCACCCCGTGGCGTGACCTTTTTTCACCTTCCACCCACAGAACCAACCCCCAAGGCATTTTCCAGGGGGGGTGACTGATTAGAATCTTTTTTTTTGTGTATGTGTGTTGTATGGATAAAAGGTTTAGAAAATTAGAAAGTAATAACCGAACTTTTAATGTTCAGTAGGACATACAAGAGGCGAGTTAAGAGGTTTGTTTAAATGCGTTAATGTCTGGAACTCCCAGGTGGATTGAAAGAAGTCATTTTGTATTATGATAGTTAGATTCATAAGAAATACATAGTATTATAGGCTGTACAACATTACGCGATAGATACACAGAATCGGAGCGGTAACCAAAGACTTAACTGAAGGCGGGTGAAACTGAGTGTTATAGCTAGTATAGATAATAAAATGATTAGAAATGCTCGTAATTAGATAATAGACATCGAGGTCGCTTATTGGATGGATAAAAATAGCTAGAACTATCTAGTCTAACCACGACCTATATTTATCAAATTAGTCAATCAGAATAATAATAGAACCAAGATCTAATAGTAGCACTTATTCAGATAAAATCCCTTTTTCGTGGGGTAATGCCTATAGGTTCCCTCCATCTGGGGAAGATGGAGGGTTATGTCGGACTCTCAACGATTAAAACATTAGTCGGGAGCTCGGTATAGAGGTACCTACACTTAACGTATTATCCGTGGCCCTGACTATTTGTTAGATAAACCTAGAACTTTCGATCCTTATTATAAGCTTATGCCTGGAACTGCTTTCGCGTGAATCGCGTGCATGTTATAATCCCATGGGAACCGTACGTTATTAGTTATATTTCGTATTTCTGTGCCAAATTTGATTGTTATTAGTTCAGTTACTGATCTGGCATGTTTGAGTAACAAACATCCATCCATCTATATTTTGGCATTTATAAAAGTAGTAAGGACATTTATTCAATTAAAATACATACAAATTACATTTTTAAATATTAATATAAAAACATTTAAAAATATAAAATATAGTAGCTCACCGGCGTCGGGAACAGGGTCCAAGCCACCGGTGGTCAGGGCTCCTGAGAAAGGAATCTCCTAACGATACGCGCCGTGTCTAGGAGTACCGCTTTCTGAATCAAGCCCTTGATCTAGCCGCCCAACGAGAGCCTCCTAAGATGTTGGTCGAGGCTCTTGGCAATTAAGCCATTGGCTGAAACGACCATCGGCACAATGATCGCTGAGTCCACATCCCACATGTCGACAACCTCGCGAGCCAAGTCAAGATACTTGATCTTCTTATCATTCTCGGCCTTCACGAGGTTCACGTCATGTGGGACAGTAATATCAACGATCATTGCGCGACGCTCTAAAATCGATCTACCACCACTATGTCAGGCTTATTGTTAGTAAGATTATTATTACCCCATACTGGCCTAGTGTTGGGTAAAGGCCGTTCTCTATTCCTTTAATTGGCCATGGCTTTGTGCTACGTCTTGCCAATTCTCAAGGAACCCGACCAAGTCGTCCCGCCATCTCCTTTGTGGTCTACTGCGGCCCCATCTCACCATTTCAAGGCACTAATATTGTGGTCTACAGGGTCATCATCATATCAGCCTATAGCCGGCCACTACTGTATAGGCCTCCCCTAAAGAGCGCCAACCATGTGCCCATAGGACGTCCAAGAACAGCTGATCATCCAAAACATAACAAACCCTTGACATAAACATCTATACATGGTCAGTGACTGCTTCCGTAACACAACTCTCGTGGTCCAAGATCCTATGGTTCCCAAACCTATGTCATGTAAGCATGGCTTAAATTATGAGTATATATAGATAAAGAAAATATGTGGTTAAGAAGGTAAGGCTAGGCACTTTTTCTTGTATCTAGGACATATTTTTTAACCGACTAAGTACAGAATATTTGGAGATGATTAGTTAGGTTGTTTTTTTTATGTTTGTGACCTCAGGACTCCGTTATTTATCAACCAACTAGCGGGCCCGGCAGACGTTGTCCTGCCCTGAAAGTCCAGTTCTTGCCTACCCTACCCCACCTAACTACTCCATCAACCTACCTACCCACATACTTACTCTACCTACCTATCTACCTACCCTACCCCTACATACCTACTTACCTTCCTACCCTACCCCTACATACCTACCCTACCCTACCTACCTACCTACCCACCTACTTACCCTACCCCTACATACCTACCTACTTACCTTCCTACCCTTTTTTTTTTTTTTTTTTTATAGACGGGAAATCATCAAATAACTTCCCCCGCCCTGGGCGGGGCGGGAGGGAGTGTCAGACTTTTACTGACTAAAACCCGTCTATGTTCCTTCATGTGCCCTTTGCGTTCCGGGGGCGCGGTATCTCTTTCGAACAACCCGCAGCCCCGGCAGGCATCGGCCCTCAGTGGCCCCATCCAATTTTTGCTGACATCTCTTTGAGGCGCGCGTGGAACACGAACGCGCCGTCGACACGGTCTGTCGCTAGTGAACGTACGGACGGTGAGCTACCCATTGCTCACCGTCCACAGACCCGCGTCTACGGTGGCCGGGAGTCGTCACGTGGCTCCCGACGCCCGGATCGTCTACCGCGGCGGCCGCTGGGACGGGGGACCCTCCTTTCCCTCTCCCGTCCCGCCGCCTCCTTCTACCGATTATGTACTACTACATGCTTTTGATTTGTTGGATTTGTTTCCGTCCCGAATAGCAGAATACATCTTAAAAACAATGAAAACTCCATATGTGTAATAAATAATTAATCATTTCAATAGATGCTGATTTGTTTATTACATGTCAAACATTTGTTGTCCAATCCTGTCAAATAGTGTAACAACAATTTTTTTTTGGAGCTTATGGCCTGTTTGCTGGGACCTTTAAGCCACAACTTTATTTTTTTTCTGAAGACATCATGTCTGCGTTCAGAAATTTATTTTTTGTAAAATGTCTACAAAGTTCAGGTACTGGATACTTTTTATCCCGTCGGTAGGTAGGCAGGTAGGGTAGGTATGTAGGGGTAGGGTAGGTATGTAGGGGTAGGGTAGGTATGTAGGGGTAGGGTAGGTATGTAGGGGTAGGGTAGGTAGGTAGGGTAGGTATGTAGGGGTAGGGTAGGTAGGTAGGGTAGGTATGTAGGGGTAGGGTAGGTATGTAGGGGTAGGGTAGGTAGGTAGGGTAGGTATGTAGGGGTAGGGTAGGTAGGTAAGTATGTAGGTATGTAGGGGTAGGGTAGGTAGGTAGGTAGGGTAGGGTAGGTATGTAGGGGTAGGATAGGAAGGTAAGTAGGTAGGTAGGGTAGGTATGTAGGGGTAGGGTAGGTAGGTAGGTAGGGTAGGGTAGGTATGTAGGGGTAGGGTAGGAAGGTGAGAGAACGACTGTCGCAACCTCGTGCAGGGCTCGCCTCGATTGAGGCGGTAAGACCCCTCTTTGAGGAGTGGCTGGAGCGGCGCCACGGCGCCCTCACCTACCGCCTGACGCAGGTCCTCACCGGACACGGATGTTTCGGGAGGTTCCTGCACCTCATCGGGCGGGAGGAATCGCCCGGGTGTCACCATTGTGAGGATCGCCCCGAGGACACGGTGGAGCATACTTTGGCGGTGTGCCCTGCTTGGGCTGAGCACCGCCGAGTCCTCGAGGCGGCCATCGGCGGCGGCGCCCTCTCGCGTCCGGCACTGGTCCAGGCCATGGTCCGGAGCGAGGGGGAATGGGAAGCAGTCGCCTCCTTCTGCGAAGCTGTAATGCTAGAGAAGGAGGCGACTGCTTCCCATTCCCCCTCGCTCCGGACCATGGCCTGGACCAGTGCCGGACGCGAGAGGGCGCCGCCGCCGATGGCCGCCTCGAGGACTCGGCGGTGCTCAGCCCAAGCAGGGCACACCGCCAAAGTATGCTCCACCGTGTCCTCGGGGCGATCCTCACAATGGTGACACCCGGGCGATTCCTCCCGCCCGATGAGGTGCAGGAACCTCCCGAAACATCCGTGTCCGGTGAGGACCTGCGTCAGGCGGTAGGTGAGGGCGCCGTGGCGCCGCTCCAGCCACTCCTCAAAGAGGGGTCTTACCGCCTCAATCGAGGCGAGCCCTGCACGAGGTTGCGACAGTCGTTCTCTCACCTTCCTACCCTACCCCTACATACCTACCCTACCCTACCTACCTACCTACCCTACCCCTACATACCTACCCTACCTACCTACTTACCTTCCTATCCTACCCCTACATACCTACCCTACCCTACCTACCTACCTACCCTACCCCTACATACCTACATACTTACCTACCTACCCTACCCCTACATACCTACCCTACCTACCTACCCTACCCCTACATACCTACCCTACCCCTACATACCTACCCTACCCCTACATACCTACCCTACCTGCCTACCTACCGACGGGATAAAAAGTATCCAGTACCTGAACTTTGTAGACATTTTACAAAAAATAAATTTCTGAACGCAGACATGATGTCTTCAGAAAAAAAATAAAGTTGTGGCTTAAAGGTCCCAGCAAACAGGCCATAAGCTCCAAAAAAAAATTGTTGTTACACTATTTGACAGGATTGGACAACAAATGTTTGACATGTAATAAACAAATCAGCATCTATTGAAATGATTAATTATTTATTACACATATGGAGTTTTCATTGTTTTTAAGATGTATTCTGCTATTCGGGACGGAAACAAATCCAACAAATCAAAAACCATGGCAATCGGTCCAGCCGTTCTCGAGTTATAAGTGTTGTAACAAACACGACTTTCTTTTATATATATAGATTTGGAAAATTATTTATTTGAAAGGGTATACTTTCAGTGCTCGTGTACAATGTTGTCATATGGTTCGTACTGTCAAAACCTGATTTCATGTAGAACCAAGCTTCTAACTCTACAAGCCCTAACTTCACAAACTTAGTCAATATAGGTATGTAGCTTGGCAAATATTTTGACTAAAGTAGAGTTTGTGAAGGGCTTGTTGAGTTAGGGCCTGTAGCTCAAAATTTCATCCA
Organism: Caradrina clavipalpis; assembly: GCA_932526535.1. Taxonomy (NCBI): domain Eukaryota; kingdom Metazoa; phylum Arthropoda; class Insecta; order Lepidoptera; family Noctuidae; genus Caradrina; species Caradrina clavipalpis. The sequence continues at coordinate 13,302,632 of OW052104.1, read as the reverse complement.
TTTTAAAGTGACATAGGTCTAGCGACTGGTGGGATCTCAGGCTATAGCCTACAAATCTAATAATCGGACAAAACACGATCACATCACAACTGCGCAGTATTCGACACTTGCAATGTTATGTAAACAAACTGTTCGGAAAGTTACTAGAATGCCCTGGAACGCTCCTTATCGTTCAACACAACGCTATCAATGGAAAATCAACCTTTTACTTCATTATCAAAGTTCATTTCAGACCGGCAGATAGAGGGATTATTTTGAATCACACGCACACATGTATTTGATTCATATTTACACATACATGTAAAGAATTGAGTGTGTTTTATATGTGTGTAAAGTCTTTGTGTGTGTGTGTCCTTCTCGAAGAAAATAGTCACCTCGATTTTGTGTTATTTAACTAAAAGTTAATGATGATTACGTATTTACAATGTTAATTTATAAGCCGGACATGCGATTGTCAATTGTTTTCGTTTGTGACAAACCTTCTCATTTTGTTATATTTTTTATCTCGACACTTTTTATGTATGGAAATGAGTTTATAATTATTTTCAAATCGGTATTTGACAAACGACCAATCAATCGACATACTTGTTCCCCTCCCATTGATTTTGTATGGCAAAAGTAAACTGTGACGTCACATTTTTGCTAACTCAATTGATTAACTATTTATTCATTTCAAAGCAACTATAAATCAAAGTTTGCTGTTAGTTCAAAATTAATCAAGCTTTTAGGGCTAAAATGAAGTGATTTTTGAAATAGTTGCGTCTTCTAATTAGTTTTTATCGATGTCGAATACCTACCCAATTTTTATAAATCCATATCCTAAATATAGAAGTAGGTACCTACTAAGGTATTATTATTTTCCCATATCCAGAATATACAAGCACTTACTTAGGTATTATGTATTATTTACCCTGTACGCACAAACTGTAAACACGTAATTGAGTCACAAACCACATGGAGCCACGAAATGACTGTGTTTCATTACATCATTAAGTTTGTCATACCTAGGAACATAATAGGGACCTAAATGTTGATCCAGTAAATACTCAGGTAGTTCTAAAATTTAATTGGTATAATTAAAAACACAAACACAATACAATGCTCAACCAATGAAAAGGTCAGAGCATCTTGCGAAATGTACATTGGGATTTGAGAGTTTTTTATTATTATTTAGATAATGAACCACCTCGGTAGCCTAGTGGTCCTAAGCACGTGCTATGCTAGATATATGGTCTTGGGTGCTAGATATATGATCTATGGTCTTGGGTTCGATTCCCAAGTCGAGCAAAAAGTGTTTATTGGGTTTTTCTATGAAATACTCAGTAGCAGCTCGGAGTTTGGATTTGTGCCCGGTAAATGGCAATAGGCTCACCCCCTATTACATGGGACCTAAATATACCGGCGAACTGTGGGTATACACTGGTACACCTCTGCCTAACCCTTCGAGGAATACAGGCGTGATGGTATATTTTTTTTTTTTTTTTTTACATCAGCTAATTCCGTTTAGCCTCTATACATCCATCGTCATAATCTCTCGCGTTTAAAATATGCAGGAATCAAAACATATGTGACATTATTTGACATTGTTTGTGATAGTCTTCTTCTTATCGTGTGGGCAGTAAGGTCTAACGACCCCACACACCCTAGTGTCAGAGTTTCTAAACCGCCTCAAGGGCCTCTGACATGGTTACTGATGTCAGTAAAGTCCAAGATAAACTTAGAAAGTACATATGAATTAGGAAAAGTCACATTGGTACTTGCCCGTGCCCGGTTGCGAACCCACAACCTCGTGCATGGGAGGCGGGCGCCTTAACCACTGGGCCATCACGTTTGTGATAGTGGTAGATTATTATCTATTAACCTATTGCCAGTCCACATGGCTACATATATGCGTAGTAGATAAATAGGACATGCCTTATCCTTGTTTACATTCTTATCAACGTGATAATAATCTTCAAAGATGTCAATTGTTACTCATTCCACAGTTGTGTCGTGGTTGTGTACAAAACGGAAATATTCCGTAATTCGTTAAATAAAAACAGACATCATCATCGTTATCATCAAAATAGTTATTATTCTTTTTTTTTTATTTCATGGAATTAATGTGACTGTACAACAGACATTTTTTTTTAAAGAGTACGTATACCTTTCGAAATGGAGAACTAGTTTTTTTATTTATGTACTTGACTTTCAAATATGCCTTTTAAAGGTCTAATTAAAATAAATTATTCGACTTTAAGGTGCGCCCGCGGCTTCACCTTAAACAAAATATGTATTTTCCGAAAACTTCAAACAAGATAAAACCTCTTATAAAAATCGGTAGATACTTAATAATGCTGTTAAAACACGAAATGAGAGCAGACTGATATACATTAATTCGACATCACTTTAGAGAGTTGGCAAGACAAATAATTATAATCACTTGACGTAGGTACTGTGCGCGATCCCCCATAGATTTTGTATAGCGATAGCAAACTGTGACGTCACGTATGTCAATTCAAATGGCTTGCTATTTATTGATTAGTTAAAAAGCAACAAAACATCTAATTCTACACTTAATTAACAATTAATCGGGTTCTAAAAGCTAAAATAAAGATTTTCTTCTAGAGAGGTTAAGTGTCTTTGGAATTGGGCACCTAAACCAAAGTCCAAATGATCTCACGAAAACACAAAAAAACGATGAAAAATCCGTGTGATGTGCTAGAGTCAGTCTATGGGCCTTTCAGCTAATTCTGTTCAGCCGTTAAAGGGTCAAAGTGGCCAAATTCTGGGCCGCAACAATATAATAGGGGAGGCCTATGTTCAGCAGTGGACGTCCTATGGCTGAGATGATGATGATGATGAACAATATAATATTCCAATAATATAGTTTGTCATCGAAACGCTAAGAAGAAGAAGGGTGATAAAGTTACAAACATTCATCCATACGCACAAAAGTTCACGTTCATCATCATCATCATCATCATCTCAGCCATAGGACGTCCACTGCTGAACATGGCCTATGTTCAGCAGTGGACGTCCCCTTTAGATCTCCACATATACCTGTTCACGTTAATAACACTAAATAGTGTTTGTGTCTACCTACTACCCAATTACTTCCAAGTAATAGTAGTTCCATTGCTATGTATAGTGTTATTTATTTCATATACATACATAGTATAGTAGTGCCTACATAGTACACAAATGCCACGATGACGCATTCGTGCCTTAGCCATAAAACTATCGATCTGGCTATTTTTAGAAGTGATAAAATTCTTTTACCCAGAGACTGAACTTCAACATAAACTGTTATTTTTCAGGCTTACTCAAAAACGTAAACAAGTAATTCTAGCTCATTATTACGTGTTAATTAAATAAACACATGGCTATTGACACAGATACATAATATGACACACCAAAATCAAAACATGTTGTTGGGTTTTTCTCTGAAATTCTCAGTAGCAGTTCGGAGTTAGTTATTGTGCCCGGTTATTGGCGATAGGCTCGCCCCCTATTACATGAGACTTAAACATACTGGCAAATTTTGGGTGTACATTCGTACAAATCTGCCTAACTCTTCAAGGAATGCAGGTGTGGTGTGATGGTCTGTCTTATATGACATACCCACCTGTTTCGACAGCTATATTTTTATGGTTTTTTAAACTTGGTCCCACACTGGGATTTTCTGCTTTATCTTAGGTATATTTACAAACATATAAACTCACATACACAAACAGCCCTATTGTCTATTAGGTATTTGTTTTCTTGAGATATTTCGGCTTTTAATATCATCTACAAATATTTTTTTCCGGTCTTTCTGTTTGTGTATGTTGTATTTTTGTTTTTGTAAACGCACCCACGATATAGGAGAAATCCCATTGTCCAATCTTCTTTACGGAAAAAATCAAAATAATTACGCTAGCATTTTAATCCCACTTCCAATCTGTCAAAAATGTCTCTAATTTACCTTAATTTTTGTTAAGTTTTTTGATTTGTCGCCAAGTTAAGATTGCGACTAGATCCTAAACTATATTTTTATTAATGACGGCATTGATTGACCTTCTGATGAGCCACCATGATCGTTTGCTACCTAATATCATAAAAATCTTTCTTTAAATGAAATTGTTTTGACTGAAAATTTGAATGTAGATAAGGTTATTCATACTTTAACGTTATTCGTTTCTCATAGTTCACACGAATCACAAGACGGAATGTACATTCGTTTTTGGGATTCCGTACCCAGACTGACGTAGAGGACAAATAGTGTTTGAACCGTTATAAGTAGACACGAGACATTTTTACAGAGTGTTTTACTATGACCACTGAAACAACAAATAGGTAATAAAAATAAATTAAAGTTGAACAATAAAGGGTTCCTCGGTCCTCATACAAGCAAAGAAACGTGATTTAATGTACTGCTAAATATACGGAACCATTATGTCAATAATTGACCTCAAACTCAAGTTCTGTTCTAACTAATAATAACTCCACAATTAGTCTTATCTTCACGTTTTACTAAGAGGGGGTCAACAGTACGCTGTGATATGTCTGTCATGTCCACAGCTGCCTATTCTAGGTACGTGTAATACACGTGAGGCATTTCTCGCTGATAGGCTACACGTGATCACTGTTTGAATGTATGTCTTGCTTATACTTAGAACTAGCTTATGGTCACGACTTCTTCCGCGGGAATATAGGTTATCTACGGGGTTTTATTTGAGCGAAACATCATTTTTTTTTAAATATTAGTAGCCAAACTTACTTTTTACAACATCAGCTATGTGCCAGTGAATGTCCTATCAAAATCGTCCCAGCCGACAAACAACACATAAAGATTAACTATACATACACTATGCATGTTTTTTTCTCCCCTCGGTCTCATAGGGATGGCAATCCGATAGGACCAGGGAGAAATCAGGAGCAAGACCAACTACTTTACGTGATTTCCCAGGCAAGGTAGGGTCACACCACCAACTTCCGAACTCCTTGCTGTTACTGAGAAATTCGTAATAGAAAAATCCAATAACACATGCCAGACCTGGGAATAAAACCCAGAACCCCACGCTTAGCACACAACCCAAACCACGAGACCAACCTAAAGTCTTCTCTATTACAAGAGCAGACTTTGTTAGTATAATTACCTGAAACCTTATTATCTGCTATCGACTGCAGCCGATCAGTCCGATGGTACCTATCTATGTTTTGTGTAGGTACTCATTATTGTATAATTGTGTAGATAAAAAGGATTATCTTATTGTTTTGATACAAGGTCGTAACCAGGTGAAAAAGGACTTTGAACTCGACTGAACACCAAATGGCGTGTACCGCCAATCGATATTGTCAAAATTAAAGGCAGAACTTCAAAAAATACAACCACCACAACCATTTCTGTAATACCATTGGATCGCAAACAAGCCCATGGCCCACCTGATGTTAAGTGGTTACTGCTGCCTATAGACATCTGCAATACCAGAGGCCTTGCAAATGCGTTACCATCCCAGAGACCAAATTGAAAGGTCTCATGTACCTGTAACTACACAAACGCTGTAACGCTTCAAACTAAAATGCAGCAACGCTGCTATGGGGTAGAAATAGCCCATATATATACCATAATTATGGGGTAGTACTTCCCCGGATGACCTTCTTCACAAAGAGCTCTGCTGCTACTAAAGGTTTTATGTACGTTTTTTTAAGTCTGTAAAAAATTGAAATAAATCCCTAACTTCAAATGTCATTTTCTCCCCAAATTGTTTATCGCTACGAGGCCTACGGCGTAGCAGGAAAATTTCATTATTTTAATGTCGACTCCATTTTGTTTGTGACACGCCACGACCTAGCCAGACGTGGGTAGGGCTTCGCAAAATCGATTCCTAATGTACGCAGTAGATTCGCCTGTCAGACACAGGAGGGTAGGCAGATGTGTAGGTGTAACTTGATTATTGAAAAGGTTACTTTCCGATGACAACGGAAAATGTCATAAACATTAGAAGAAAGATACCTATTATAACTATATTTGTCAACTTATATTAAGTGATTGGGGCTAGCCAACTCGTGTAAGGGTTCTTAAATGCCTACTTAGGTTCTAAATTTAGCTTTGATTTTGGGCTTCAAGGTAAATTGACTTCTACGAATTATAGACATAGGCTTCTTTTTTGATAATGTTGTTAAGGAAGTAGTAGTAAAGCTCTTTGTGAAGTACTAACTCCATATCAATTTCTGCCGCAAAGCAGCGTTGCTATGTGCCGGTTGGAAGGGTATGGGTGCCGGTGTAATTGCAGGCACGTGACGCATTTCAACTTTGTCTCTGGGATGGCAACGCATTTGCAAGGCCTCTGGTATTGCAGATTTCTATAGGAAGCGGTGACCACTTAATATCAGGTGGGCCGTGGGCTTGTTTATCTTATGGCATAAAAAAAAAACAGAGAAAATCTACGTAACCATCGAATTCTGGAACCTTCTAGACGTTCTCTAGAGATTGCATGATACCGTCTGTCGGTTATTAAAAAATAAAAATCGGCATAATAAAAAACAATTGTCGCATGTATTAAACACATTAAACATTATCTCTTGAGACTCGATCGATTTGACTGTTTTATTTTTGTTCGTAATTATCGAGACAAGGTTTTCATAAATATATTTCTTCGGGAAAATCCACTAATTGTGTCGAGAAGGACATTTTAATAAGAAAATCTCAATAAAAAATGTGACAATAGCTGTTTGAAACTAATAAATTTTTAATAAATAGCTTCTGCCCGCGACTTCATTCACGTGATTTGGATTCACCTGCGTTAAGTTACGTCTTTGATTACTGCTCTGCTCCCTTGTGTCGTAGCGTGATGTTATATAGCCTATACTATACTATTATACCTCATGAATCTGGCTATTATTTACAAAAAGATTTTTCTAAACAGACTATCAATTTCAGAGATTTAAACACGTTTAAACAAACAAAAAGGCTTTTCAGCTTTATTATATTGGTATAGATTTAAATGTTTCACAAACATTTCTCGTTTCGTGTATTCGTTTCACTTTAAACTAAAAACAGCACTATTACAGCTAAGTACCTCGTGTTCAAGGAGACGACGTCGCAGGCTAAGCCTAATGTTGTTCATGGGAATTCCCACACACATACAACCGCTGTACAAACAGTAGCGATCGCAAACGTGTGCGTTTTGTTTTGACGCGTTCCAAACGCACACAAGCAAGCAACACGCACACAAACAAACTTAACCTCCAAATAAACACACAGCACGCTCGTGCACGTTTTCCGTTGTGTTGATATGACGCACGTGCAAGGGGCGCGGGGAGGCGGGGGCGAAATGGAATGGACGGTTTATATAGGACGCGCGCACTCAGATGAAACCAGTTTGATTTGCGAAGTAAACAAACAAACACCTTCGAAAAAGCATCACAATCTGTTTCGGCGGCTGATAGCCAACTATGGGTATGTTCAACTTTGTTATTTTATCATCGTAGCATTGACCTTAGCCTATATTCATCTTTCCTACATTTCTAATCTATTTCCTATCTTCCCCTTTTTCTGATAAGTTCCGTTCTTCCGGTTGACAAATATTTTGACTCACTTAAAATGTTAGACGCTCAAAGGCATATTTTCAGTGATCTAAAATTGGTCTGACCCTTTAGAAGAGTTATTTTATCAGGAATTTCTAATAACTTTTAGAAACGAACCCTTTCTAATCTCAGTCTTAATCTGCCTAAAATTCCTCAATGTCACCTACATTTCTTAAACGGCTTTCACATTTATTGTAACTGAGATGACATTGAGATTTTAAATATTTTTAATTTGTAGAATTGGCCATCTGCTGTCTTTAGGAATGATTCCCAATTTCCCATACATCTCAACATCATTTCATACTGTATTTATCTTGTCACTATTGCCTATTATTTTTGCACTATCTATCTGTTTTATTTAGTTGCTTCAATTAAATTATATACTTTGACCCAATAGTAGCCTTATCTATCATTATTATTTGGTATGTCTGGTTTTTCCTGTTATCTAAATTTAGGCATTTTGGAGTTTATTCTGTAAATTTTTCACTCGGTTATATAGTAAGCTTGAGGTGAAGTATTAGTCCCTGGCAACATGGGATGGCTCACTTCACTTAAATTCACCGAAGAAGAATCTTACAAATAGCCCCACGTGTTTTCACTTTTACAGTAAACAGTAAAGGGAGAATCCATGTTTGGTAGGCATTCCACTGATTATATTTAGGAATTACCCCAACCAAACGATGTTCTTCATTCTTTTTAAAATTTTCCCTTTATATTATTTTGTGTTTATTAAGTACTTTCCAGTATCTACAAAAATTATCATATTAAATTACATATTATTATAATTTTTATTTTTCGTCATTATCATCATTCATTTTCATTATTATAATATTAAATTACAAACATTATACGTACTTTGAAATATGTGACCATAAGATTATACGCTTTCTTTATCATTAGTAATACACGAAATAATGATCCCATTAAACACATTACACCATATATTAACTTTATGGTGCTATGCGTCATTCGGGTAGGTACATACCTACCTACATAGCGACTTTGCGTGCCGCAGTCTAGACGTAATTAAATTAACATCTGTCTGTGTAACCTAGCTTTTAGTCTTTGAAGATAGACACACCCCTTATTGATTTTCTTTAGCATAGTAACTGCCTGAAAAATACTGAAATCTATTTTTGGAACCTCCAAAATTATTACGTCCTTTTTAAAAGTTTATCCGCACCTCTGTACCTACTTTCCTCAAATAAATCGTCTGCTTCCAAACATCTGCTTTCCATCACGTTTCATGGAAAAACATCTCTCCGTCTTCTGATGTTGCCCAAAATAAAATGTAGAAGGTCGTTGTCAGCTAAACAAGAAACGTCTGGAACCATTCCTGGCTTTTCGCCATAATTCGACATTTAACTGTCCCATAAAGATTGGAGTGGCGTGACTTAGTAGCTCGGTACATGAACTACTTCCGACATGTGACCGTGATGCACGGTGAGTCACCCGGCTCCCATTACGGGATGTTTGCGATGTTCGTCACTGAGCCCAATTAGCATACTTGCAATTCTTGGAGGCTGGCCTTTATGACGTGATAGATTATACCCACCTTGTGTAATTTAATATAAGTAGTTCGTTACTCAAAACAGACACTTTCGATGTATAAACATTGCTTAGTTACCACATTGTGTGTTGATGACGCAACTCTGATCGGTTTATCGTCTTTTATTGACAATGGGCACGCAGGGGAATTACTGTTACATCGTAGACTGTTATTGTCATGCCATACTTTTGTTAGTTTTCTAATTACTCATATATTTATTTATCCTAATTCAAATATCACCCTTTAACCTGTTTAATTCCTTGTTCCAGATACGTTAAATTTAAAACCGTTAAGTAAGGACATAGAGTGGTCTCTGGATGCGCCCGCGGGCGCGGGTATGGAGGCCACTGGTGCGGGCGGGGCCGACGCGTCCGCCGCGCCGCTAGCATGCTCGTCGAGCGAGGAGCGCGCGCTGCGCCGCGTGGTGGGGCGTTGGGGCACCGAGTGGTTGAGCTGACTCGGCTCCGACGCCCGCACCGCCGGCAGCTGGCCTGCCGACCACCCCCTCCCGCCGCCCCGGTGGGGGGCCCCCCGCCCCGCCCTGCGACTCTCCCTCCGACAGTACGAGGAGCTGGTCGCTAGGGCGGAGGCGCTGTTGAGCCGTCTCGTCGTCTCGGAAAATTATGACTCCATCAATAACTTCATTTCCCTGTACGATGCCTACATGGCAGCCCCGGACGCGACTCTTCAGGAGTACTTCCCGAAGTACAACCCGCCTATCCGTCCCCACAAGCATACGTGTGTCGGTCTGGCCATGGAAGTCGAGAAACTGCTGAAAGGCTTAGAGAAGGACTTCCCTGGCATCTCAAAGTCCATGATGATCGTGTCGTGTGACGAGAACATCCAAGACCTAGTGGACTACGCGACATCAAGTCCTGGACCGCAAGGGTTCTTGATTGAGAATGAGAAAGACCACGTGATGCTCGCTATCAACGTGAAGGTTGACGGAAGGCCTGGCATGTTCCTGTCAGATCTGGGGTACCACATCGCTCGCGTCGTCACTGTGATGGCTGACCGCTGCTACCCTCACACTGGTAAGTTTCATAAAATCCAGAAAATCTCTATAATTTTCTTGGTCTTCTACCACATTTTCGGTTTCCTACAATATTGTATTGTCCCCACAGGTTGGTTCACCCAATCAGACGAGCCTCACTGCCGCAAGGAGTACAACTACCAGTTCAACCTGCAGAACAGCAACTACATCGAGTGGCACGAGCGCGAGACCCGCGGCTCCGCGGTCAAGGAGCGCCTGTCTCTCATCTACGTCGCTAAGGCGTATCTCACGGCCGTCAGCGTCACGGAGAAGAGGAACATCGTTTGGGACTTAAGGTTGGTAACTATTTCAACCATTTATATTTAGATTTTTGGGACCAACTGCCATGCTCAAATTGTGCTCCGCAAAACCTCTATGAGAGTTTCGCGAGAATACCTACTTATCATAATGAAAAACCACACATTTCACTCCAACTCTCTCCTATCAAGATTTTGTTTTACAAAATGATCCGTCGCCAAAAGGATTGAGATTCTAAAATAATTCTAAATTCTGACTTTTTAAATTAGTTAGTTTAGTTGTCCGATATTTAGGGTTTCTAATAGCGTATGATGAGTATCTTTATTTATTTCTTAAAGCATCCTTAAATAAAATACAATCTTTGGTTTTGGTTTTGATAAAGCCGTGGAAAAATCCCTTGATTTACAAAAAGGATTAATTGAGTAGATACTCTTAATATTATCTACCTACATGCCACTATCAGGTTAGTCAATAACAATACTATCTCATGACTGACAACGTGATGTAACCACAATCATACCATCACCTGCAATAAACGGTATCTAAATGATATCAGTCAATATACTTAAAGAACAATAGTTTCTGTTTACCTACAAGATAAAATATAATGTCTCCTATTTAACACTCTTTACTACCTATTCAAAGCTTAGAAGTTATTAGGTATTTCCATGTCAACAAAATTAAACAAAAAAGTAATCTATAAACATCATTGACATGACTCGTGCCTTCTCTGTATGAGAAGAGTCCTTTGCCCTGTAGTGGCACAATAATAGGCCCGAATTATTATTATTTTATTGAAACTAGGACACACGCCTTCGTCTATCGTATGTTCTAAATCTTTGAACATAATTAGCGCTGTGATAATTAATACAAATGAATGCCATGACAATTTGTTTAACATAGTACTAGGAAATAATGCCTAGTTAGTAGGTAGCTAATTGTTAGATAAAAATTTATAAAACACGATGTGGAGTGATGAATACGTGATTCATGCAAAACTAATTAACTTTTGCAAATTTTCACAATCGCGTTCGTGTTGTTTCGTTGTGATAAAAAGAGTTTTCCCATTAGGTAGGTACTAGATAAGATAATGAGATAGGGGATCTTAATCCTTTTTAGTTGTCAAGCTATTTTTAGGTACCAAGTAATCTATGAGGCAATGAAACGAAACGTATTGAGAACCATGACCGACTCGAAAAAGAGTCATTGAACTCATCATTATGAACTATGAACAAAAATCAGCTGATCGATACATTTATACAGTAGTAGTAGTAGAGCTCTTTGTAAAAGATCTCGTCCGGTGAAGTACTACCACTACTATGTCTGCCGCAAAGCAGCGTTGCTATGCTAGCGTTGGTATGGGTGTACAGAAACATGAGACATTTCAACTTTGTATCTGGAATAGCAAGGCCTCTGGTATTGCAGATGTCTGTAGGCAGCGGTGACCACTTAAAATCAGATATGGCGTCGGCTTGTTTGCAGAAATGAATGATATAAAAAAGGAAAAAAAAACAATAAAAATTTATGCATCAGCTGATTTTTCTGGTCGATAGGTAGGCTTCGACTCAAATAATTTAGATCCTGTGAGTTATCGGGAAATTCACCCCAACTCGCATGTAGCATATTTAAAACGACGAATGATTATATACATTAGCTATTTTGCTATCGCGGCGGGCTCTGGAGTATTTCCGCCCCCAATGACGTCAAATGATAGAAATTCATGTCGGCTACTTCATATTTTATACCAAAGATTTTTATAGACCCGATTCAGTCAATGAACTTGAATCTTTATCATTTTAGGCCATCTTTACTGAATTTTGGAACTAAGATTTAAACCATTTTGGAAAGCTTTTTTCACTACTGATTAGGTAGTATACAACACCAATTAATTGATATACCTTTTATAAGCTGTCAAAACGCGATTCCCCCATAGATTTTGTATGGTAACAGCAAACTGTGACGTCACTTATATGCTACTCAATTGACAAAGTATTTATTGATGTGAACGCTACTTAATTTTTTTATGTGGATTTGCTTTGGTACACCCCTGCTCTGCTATAACAAATTTTTGACCCAACATTCTTCTCTTATTTTCAGGAGTTTACTCGCCAGGGATCCCAAGGGTCGCCTGACCGCTGGTATCTACTTCCCCATCAAAATGAAGGACCAGCAGTTCACCATGTTCTTCGACGCCAACAACGGCAAGCAAAGGAAGAAACTCAAGTTCGAAACCTTCTTGAAATTGCAAACGGTAATTTTGATAATGTACTAAAAGCCCTAAGCGCGACTGCTACGCCAGAGGGCTTAGGTTCGATTCCTAGGTCGAGCAAAGTGTTATTGGGTTTTTCTATAAAGTTCGCATTAGCAGCTCAATAGATTGATGATTGATTTATGGATTAGTGCCCGGTTAATGGCAATAGGGTCGCCCCCTATTACATGGGACTAAAACATACCCGTGAACTCTGGGTGTACATTGGTACACCTTTGTCTAACCCTTCTGGGAAAACAGGCGTGACTTTATGTTTATTAAAACTTAGTAGTCAAGCATTATTCCTATAGTGACGTAGGACGAAGTTTTTCCCTAATGGATTATGTACCTAACTACCTAAGGAGGAAAATAGTTCATTCTAACCACAAATATAACTATAACAACAATTCAAATATAACAACTATAGAAGATATACTGATGGTAAAACCCAATAATTAAACAAAATGAATACCAGGATACATAAAAACACGATTTCCATACCTACCTAATATTTTCTAGGGTTGAAATTCCTTTAATTGAGTTGCGTTGAAAGTGCTGTTCACATAATTTCAGTAAATGAGTTTGGTTTTAAATAACCGAACGAAAATATGAAATTCCAGCAATCAAGGTCACGCTGGCGTCATTCGACTGGCATTTTTCCAGATTCGTATTATGGAATCTGCATAAACTGCCATATCTGATTTCATGGACTTGACTTGCCTAAACATTCAACGCCATCTAGTGAGCTCAGATACGTACCAATTCTAACTAGAGGCTAATTTTAACTTCAAAAGCTTGAGATTTGTCCTCAAACCAGATTTGGTCTCGTGTTCTGAACTAATCTCGGGTTCGATTTCGGAATTCTAGTTATTATAGTGTTATTAGGGTTTTCCAGTCGATGTTTCTAAGTAGTAAGCCTGCAGTTTGGAAGTTGATGGTGTTAAGCCCCCGTATCTCGTTTACTACCCACATCAACAACTGAATTGTGGACCTCAGATAGGCAGTTGCTCTATGTAAAATACTGGTATTTAATTAGACCAGCACCCAACTCTATCATACTTCAAAACATGCTAGACAGATGATAATTTACTACCTTGAAATTCAAAATAATTAACCCTCAACAATTTTTCTTCCAGATTCCTGACGAGGTCGTAGATGAGGTAGAACAGTGCAACGACCAGCTCCGTCTGCGTGATGGAGAGCTTCTGTCCATCCTGAACAAGCTAGCCACCATCATGGCCGACGAAGAGTACATGCTGGAACTCCAGGACATCAACAACAAGATCGTGCAACTTTCAGCTGGAAACTAAACCCATGAAGACCTAAATTAGACCTTAAAATAGGTATTGATGGAATTCTAAATCGGTTTTTCAAATATTTGGATAGTGTGCAATCTATTTCACATTGTAGTTATTATACTAATCGTTTTAAATTGTAGTATCGATTAGGAAAGTAGACGTAGAGTAGAATTCCGATTAATTCAAGTATCGTAGAACTTTGTAGATGTGACATTATCTTATTTCATTCACTCATTCATTCGTTCATTGGGAACGAATTGGTCTTAAACTTATTCATAAACAAGGCTGTATGGTTTAAAGACCTTTGCCTACATTGTTGAACATATACAACAATACCATCGTTCACTTTTACATCATATTTTTTCCTTCGCACAGATAATGTATTAGATGTTTTTGAAATTGCAATTATTGTAAAATTAGTTACTGTTGAAGATTAGTTATCATTCATTAAAGATTCTGTTCACGTAGTTCATCATTATGGTATTAGATGTTAGACACGTAGTTGTGACGTATATCTACATATGTCACTGAGGCGTATGACGAGACACGGCTCAACATGGGATATTAAAAAAAAAATTAGAAAAATTATCTTGTTTTATTTTTAAAAACCAACTAAGTACATCATATTTTAGATTTTTATATTTATTCTGTTGGCACTACGGTGTACACATGTTTGAGGGTCCTAAATGTTAATATACGACGTATAAAAAAGACTGGATGGCACGCACGGGCAGCGCAGGACCGGTTATACTGGCTATCTTTAGGGGATGCCTATGTCCAGCAGTGGACATCGTTCGACTGATATGATGATGAGAAAAGCTGGTTACATAGCCGTTGAGTACACATCATCATCATCATCATATCAGCCGCAGGACGTCCACTGCTGGGCATAGGCCTCCCGGTCCCTCATACATTTCCAAAAGAATCGGTAGAAAGCGGCCCGCGTCCAGCGTCTTCGTGCAGTCTTAATCAGGTCGTCCGTCACCCTTGTGGGTGGACGTCCTACGTTGCGCTTGCCGGTGGTCTCTATTCGAGAACTTTGTGGCTCCATCAATCAGCTCTGCGTGCCACACAACTGCAATGTGTGTAACTATGCATACCACGCATCAATCATTGCACCAAATTTTGGTGTAGAATTCACTGTTTATAGTACCGCGCAATGTTACGCAAAACATTTTTATACGTGCATACAACACTCGTGGGAATATTTAAAATCTTGCTGTAACATTTGAAGCATGTTTTCATAAAACTGTAATTTAGCTTTGAGCCTTTTTAACAACTTGTATACACAAACACATATGCAAATAAATGAATATGAATATAAAACAAAGTAAAAAAATGTTGGTATCGTGATCAATTAATATTTCGATACTAGCCAATGCCCGCAACTTCGTCCGCGTGGCTTATTTTAAGTTAAGTTACATTTTTTGATACGGCTCTGTTCCCGTGGGACGTAGCGTGATGTTTTATAGCCGATGTTACTCAGGAATAATGTAGCTATTTATTGGTGTTTTTTTTTAATCGATCCAGTAGTTTTGGAGCCTATTCGATACAAACAAAGAAACAATATCTATCCTCTTTATAATATTAGTATAGATGTCATTATTATCAAATATGATCCAGAAAACAAGGATCGAAATGATGAGGACATTAACTTTGGGTTCGTTAAGTGTCTTCTTACACTGTTTATTAAATTACTTTTGTTTTATTTGCATATACTCTCAAATAACCAACAAAACTTAGCTAAATAATAATAATAATTAATAACTGGCAACACTAGTCAACGTTACGACGTACAATTTTTTCTGATTTTTCTATCCTCAATTTTAATATTTAAAATAAATTTTTCCATCATTATTCCATCTGCAGGCCTCATATAATATCTGGATATAAACAAATTTGATTAAAAACTACAGCAATATCTTTATTAAAATGAAAAAACGAAGAAAATCTGACGAGAATGACGGCTGTCAAGGCCGTCATTAGACAAAATATACAATACAACTAATTGATAATAAAATGTACCGAAAAGAATGTTGACACGCGCCAGAGCGAAAATCACAAAACCACCATCTCCGGACTCGTCGCCCAGCTCCGCCTCGCCGCCGTCGGAAACCAGCCCCAATGTGAGTGCTGTGACACCGACCGCGGCAGTTGCGTCGAGCTCCAGCGACGAGTATTTCTCTCCGCCGACGACGCCGCCACCTGTTCGTCGACGGGGAGGACGCCGGCCACCGACGGGCTTGGGACCCCGAGGCCCACTGGCTTCTGATAGGATCCCCGCTACCGGTGGAAGTGTGCAGCGCATGAAATGGACACAACTTGTAAATGAAAACGTCATGCGCGCATACTTTGGGGCTACAGAGGGGGGAAGTAACCTGACTGCGTACCGTGGTCGGATGCTCTCTCTGTTTCAGGTGCTTGAACCAGCTGTCAACGTGTCGGCACAGCGACTATCGGATCAGGTACGGGCTATACAACGTAATCATATGTTGGATAATACTGTACTTGATCGACTTAGGCTCGAATCACGAAGTAGTCATGTTACACCTGCTTTGTCACAGCACATGGCCACGGTGCAACCGCAAAGTTTACCCTGTGCTTCACCGCGACCTGAACGCGTTGATGAAGAAGATGATGGCGTGGCTATTTCCGTGAGTTCCCAATGTAATGAACAGTTGAGGAGTGCTTTGGAGGGTGCGTTCCGGGAATATCGCTCCACACCGCCTGAACTTAGACCACGACTACCTCGTTTGCCCATGCACAATAAAAATAAGGCGCTGGTGTGTGCTCTAGATTCGCAGCTGTCAAACTGTTTTGACGGCAGCAAAGACCTTGTCGATACCCACTCAATCTTGTACTGCGCGGCTGTAGCGGCATGTCGTGTAGCTCACGTCAAATTTCCCAGTGACGGAGCTGCACGACCAAAACCACCCGTACCAGCATGGCAGTCCAGGATTGAGCTTCGTATCGATGGGGCTAGAGCACTCATCGGCAAGCTAATCTGCTTCAGGGAGGGCAATACTCGCCCTAGAGTGATGCGTTTTGTGAGGCGGGCATTCTCGGGGATTGATATTAATCCTCGAGATTATTTGTCCCGCGTCACAGAACGTATTGACTTCCTGAAGCAGAAGATAAGTGCATGGGCAAACCGTATTCGTCGGTACAAGCGGCGAGTGGAGCGATACACCTTGAATCGCACATTCCAGAGCGATGAGAGGTGGGTTTACAGGGCTTGGGAGCGGCCAGACCAAGGTGTGACTGATGCGCGCCTGCCGGATGATGATGCCATGAGTTCGTTTTGGCGCAGCATCTGGTCGGTACCTGTCAGTCACGCTGAGGGCGATTGGACCCGGGACGTTGAACGAATGTGTGATCCAATACCACAGATGGGGGCAATTACAATCAGCCCCCAGGACGTAGCTCGTGCAGTTCGTCCGTTGCCTAACTGGAAATCTCCAGGGCCGGACGGACTGCACAACTTTTGGATCAAGTGGTTCCAAAGATCACACGCTCGCTTGGCATCCCAGTTCCAGTCAGCCTTAGAGTCTGGATCGTTACCCCAGTTCTTAACAACTGGTATAACCCATCTGCTCCATAAATCGGGTAGTACTACGGAACCCAAAAATTATAGACCGATCACATGTCTACCGACGGTCTATAAAGTTCTTACATCTATTTTGAGAGCTAAAATCAATGATCATATTGATAACAATGCTATCATGTCTGTCTCTCAGAATGGATGTAGGAATGGGTCCCGTGGTACTAAGGAGCTACTCCTCATTGATATGGCCATTAACCAGCAGGTTCGCCGTTCTCGAAAGGATCTGTCTATATGTTGGATAGACTATAAAAAGGCGTACGACTCGGTGCCACATACATGGCTCATGAGGGTGCTGGAATTGTATAAAGTAGATACAACTCTGCGCACCTTCTTGATGTCGTGTATGGGGCAATGGAGGACGGTCTTACGCTATCCAGGATGTCGGCAAATCCGAGAGAACAGTGAACCAATAAAGATCGAGCGTGGTATATTTCAGGGCGATAGTCTGAGTCCACTGTGGTTTTGTTTAGCCTTGAACCCTCTAAGTACACTGCTGGAGGGTTCGGGGCTGGGTTATCGGTTGAGAAGAGGTGGTCAGGTCATATCTCACCTCCTTTACATGGATGATCTGAAACTCTTTGCCCCCAGCAATTTGCGACTGATGGAGCTACTGAAGGTAACAAAAACTTTCAGTAGTGCCATCAGGATGGAATTTGGTGTGGACAAATGTGCAGTCATGCATGTGAAGCGAGGAGAGATTATGGAATCTGTGGGAACCCAACTCTCGGATTCCATAAACCTTAGATCCCTTTCCTCAACTGAAAACTACAAATATTTGGGTATGTCGGAAGCGTTGGGCATCAATGCTACTGACATGAAGCAATCGTTGAAGGAGCGCTTCTTTGGCCGCCTGAATAAAGTTTTAAACAGTCTTTTATCAGGCGGAAATAAGGTGCGCGCCTTCAACGGTTGGGTCATGCCGGTTTTGATGTACTCTTTCGGCATACTCAAATGGACTCAGACAGAGCTTGACGCCCTGAATAGGAGGGTTCGCTCACTGTTGACCGCAAATCGGATGCATCACCCAAGGTCGTCAGTAATGAGACTGTATATCCCGCGGAAGTGTGGTGGTCGAGGCTTCTTAAATGCTAAGACCCTGCACAACCGTGAGATATGCAGTCTCAGGGAATACTTCCTAGAAGCTGACGTGGGGATGCACCGAGATGTGGTCTCAGTGGACAAGGGCCTCACCCCGCTCTCTTTAGCGAACGAGAACTGGCGCAAACCTATAGTATTAGATACTAAAGATCGCATGGAGGTATGGAAGAGCAAGGAGCTTCACGGGCGCTACTACCGGGCCCTACATGGGCCGGATGTAGACTTCAAGGCGTCCGTATCCTGGCTGCGCGTTGGTGACCTCTTTGGGGAAACCGAAGGTTTTGTCTGTGCTATTATGGACGAAGTTATGATGACGAACAATTACCGGAGATATATTGTGAAGGACGGTACGGTTGACATTTGTCGGGCATGCCATCGTCCCGGGGAATCAATCCGTCACATTATATCTGGGTGTTCTCGTCTGGCTAACGGAGACTACTTACATAGACACAACCTTGTAGCCAGGATTATTCACCAGCAACTTGCTTTGAAATACAGCCTTGTGGAATCGGAAGTACCATACTATAGATATGTGCCCGACCCAGTTCTTGAAAATGGTCATATCACGTTATATTGGGACCGATCTATCATCACTGACAGGACTATTGTTGCCAATAAGCCTGACATAGTGGTGGTAGATCGATTAGAGCGTCGCGCAGTGATCGTTGATATTACTGTCCCGCATGACGAGAACCTCGTGAAAGCTGAGAAAGATAAACAAATTAAGTATCTTGATCTGGCTCGCGAGGTTGTCGACATGTGGGATGTGAATACGGCAATCATTGTGCCGATAGTCGTGACGGCCAATGGCATAATAGCCAAGAGCCTCGACCAACACCTAAGGAGGCTCTCGTTGGGCGGTTGGATCAAGGGCTTGATTCAGAAAGCGGTTCTCCTAGACACGGCGCGTATCGTTAGGAGATTCCTTTCTCAGGAGCCCTGACCACCGGTGGCTTGGACCCTGTTCCCGACGCCGGTGGGCTACTATTTTTTATATTTTTAAATGTTTTTATTTTTTATACTAATATTTAAAAATGTAACTTATATGTATGATAAATAAATAAATGAAAATAATAATTAAGTATCTTGATCTGGCTCGCGAGGTTGTCGACATGTGGGATGTGAATACGGCAATCATTGTGCCGATAGTCGTGACGGCCAATGGCATAATAGCCAAGAGCCTCGACCAACACCTAAGGAGGCTCTCGTTGGGCAGTTGGATCAAGGGCTTGATTCAGAAAGCGGTACTCCTAGACACGGCGCGTATTGTTAGGAGATTCCTTTCTCAGGAGCCCTGACCACCGGTGGCTTGGACCCTGTTCCCGATGCCGGTGGGCTACTATTTTTTTATATTTTTAAATGTTTTTATTTTTTTATAGTAATATTTAAAAATGTAATTAATATGTATAATAAATAAATAAATGGAATAATAATTAAATCACAAACTATGTAAAGTTAATATAAAAAAGGAAGGTGATAGGGCATCAAAAAACTCATCCGCATTGCTGTCAATGGGACATGTGCCCTCGGCAGCATTGCCACGTTGTATGGCAATGCTGATTCTTTGGCCAAATTACTTACTATCCAACTTACATCGTTGGGGTGATCGTTAAAACAATGAAACCAGTATTTACGCACGAAGCAAAAAGTCTTTGAAATATCTTCGAAACCAAAACGATACAACATAGAGAATGAGAGTAGTCTTTGGTCACGGCGGCCAATATCAATGGAGAGTATAACTAAGTATGCAGGATATATTATAGTGCATTAGTATGTGCTTAAATATAGATGCTTTCAATCTTCCCTCACTCTGATGATCCGATGGGACGGCAATCAGGGGAAAGAACAGACGCAGGACCACTCAAAACAGACTCAGGTCAAGTACTTTACGTACTTTACGGTGTCACTAAAAGCATCTAAATTGTTGACGGCTTCTGAGAATTTTCTTATGGAAAAAAAAAACACATAAACGACTGGTATTCGAACCCAGGATGCTTGGCAGAAGCTTTGATCAGCATCAACTGGGCTGTCAACGGATAATAATATTTTAGGTAAATCGATCACGTTATATCATAGAACATTTCCGTAGAGCCTACGGAGCTACGGGTCGTCTACGACTAGGTCTACGAGTGTAGCCCGTAGAGGGGCTACGGGCTACGGCGTAGGCTTTATCAAGGCAGTTTTTATTCAATTATTTTCAAATTATTTCCATGTTCAGAAATTGTATATTTCCAATAAAATGTATCATTTCGCTACAAGTGTATTTAATTTAATAGTACGGCAAGATTAAATTGATTTACTAAAATAAGTAAGTCTGGGAAGAATTTGATTATTCTTGCTTTTACGAAATGATTTTTTTTTTAAATTTTATAAACGCTTTGGTAAGAAAAAAAGTGGAATTTTTAATCACCGCGCACCGCCCCGCTCTCCCTCTTATAAACAATAACGGAATTATTCTCACGTTTCTGTTACTCAACTGACTTATATTAAAAGCAAATTAATTCAACCGTTATGCTTAACCACGATTATGACCATGATTAAAACTAGTTAGGGTTTCGTTTCGGTCCCAACGGAACCCTAGCTCGCTAGCTGCTCAGAGTATACCACTATAACCGCTGAAACAATATATAAGAAAAATTTATAAAATACCATCACATACCAAAGACGCCTGTATTCTCCGAAGGGTTAGGCAGAGATGTACTAGGTGTACACCCTCAGGTAGCCGGTATGTTTTTAAGTCCCATGTAATAGGTGGGCGAGCCTATTGCCATTAACTGGACACAAGCTCCGAGCTCCGCTACTGAGAATTCCATAGAAAATCAACACTTTGCTCGACCTGGGCCACGAACCCAAGACTTCTAGCGCAGCAGTCGCGTTTAGGACCAACAAGGTAACAAGGCAGTTGAAAACAAAATTGTTTAATTAATAACATTCAAAATAAAAAGGGGTCTTCATAAAAAATATGTGTTTAATCGGCATTTTCATCGGTGTTTTCGGTGTTTGACGATACGGTTGGCGCAGTGACCGAGCGATCGACTGTCGCGGGTTCGATTCCCGCACGGAATAAATAATTTTGTTTGGGGTCTGGCTATTTGTTTATGTGAGTTTATATGTTTGTAAACGCACCCACGATACAGAAGAAATTCCCAGTGAGGGGAAACGTTTTTAAAACAAAGAAAGACAAAGAAGATTTTTGTTTTTCTCAACCTGTTACTATAAAATAGTACGGAACTCCTCACGTGCGAATCAGACGAGCACTTGAAAGATTTTTCTCCTCGTAATTGGAAAATGATTATGTCAAGCTCACGCGACCGTTCCGCACGAGTTTCATTGAGGACACGTGATTGTCACGTGTTTGGGGGGCAAGTTACAGCTGTCACTCGTGGATTGATTCGTGGAACACGGCGTTTATGTAACTAGGGAATAACGTGATGAGGGGGGGCTATGAATAGGGACGAAACTGTAAAAATATTAAAAACCCAATGTCAAAAAAAATTTTAGGTAGCGAGACTTGCGTAACTATGACATAAAAATGGTGGCGCGTCATCATCTGCTTAGCCTTTTTTCCCAACTGCGTTGGGGTCGGCTTCCAGTCTAACCGGATGCAGCTGAATACCAGTGTTTTACATGGAGCGGCTGCCTATCTGACCTCCACAACCCAGTAACTGGGCAACACGGTACCCCTTGGTTAGACTGGTTGTCAGACTTCTTGGCTTCTGGCTATCCATCACGACTGACAAAGATCTACGAATGACAGCCGGGACCAACGGCTTTACGTGCTTTCCGAGGCACGGGGGTATCACACCACCAACTTCCAAACTCCGGGTTGCTACTGAGAAATTCCTAATGGAAAAACCCAATACTACTTTTTGCCCGACCTGGGAATCGAACCCGGGAACCCTTGCTCAGCAGTCGCGCTTTGCGACCACGAGACCAACGGGGCAGTTAAAAATGGTGGCGCGTGCGTTGGGTTATTAATTTCTCTTCAAGATGGTTGAGCTAAATGGTACTGATCTATGCATCCGTCGGGACTTGTCATTATTTAAATGCCATTACCAGGATTTTGTAAAAACTAAATTAAAAAGAGTGTCCGTGGAATTTTTTCCTCGTCCTTCTCCGTAGAGACCCAACTTCGTTTTGGAACGAGCAACTAGCTTCAAGTTTCTAAATTCTTGACAATCAATAGTGTCTTTAAACAGTCTAATTGAAATAAATGCTTTGACTTTGACTTTACGTTGGTATCCCAGAGAAAAGGATACCATGTCTCACATCTTCCTTTTTAATGTGTTCATTCATCGAAGGACTCACCCTAGGCGGAGCGAAAGGGAGTGTCAGACTCGTACTGACTAAAACCCACCCATGTTCCTCCTAATACCTTTTGAGTTCCAGGGCCGCGATTACTCTTTCGGACAAATTCCGCAACCCTGGCCTCATGTTTTAATTATGTATCCTGCGAGGATCAGATTCACAGTTGTACACATAAATATACCATCACGCCTGTATTCCCCGAAGGGTTAGGCAGAGGTGTTACCAATGTACATCCTCAGTTGCCGAGGGCGAGCACAAAACTTTAACCGAGCACAAATCCTTACTCCGAGCTGCTACTAAGAATTACATAGAAAATCCCAAAAACACTTTGCTCGACCAGGGAATCGAAACCAGGACCCCACCCTAATCAGTCGCGCTTGCAAACGCGACACCATCTGGGCAGTCACGGGGCAGATTCACAGTTGTGTAGTAACAATAAAAGTAATTGGCCACACGTGCGCGCGTCACGCGTTCTCAACTCTTGCGCAATACAATTGATGTAACAAAGTGTGACGTCACATTGTGTATGACACATACTACATATGTTATTGTATAGTTTATACAACTGTACGAGGATAAACATGATTGGTATGATGAAGGCATGCCTCTTGCGCATGCGTAGTCGAGTCACCGTGTTTTGGCAGTTAGCGGTGACGTAGGATGTGACTAAGAATTGTGCAACTGGACCAAATTGGTGTACTGAGAAATATCCTGGCATGTGACGTGATAA
This sequence comes from Caradrina clavipalpis, assembly GCA_932526535.1. Taxonomy (NCBI): domain Eukaryota; kingdom Metazoa; phylum Arthropoda; class Insecta; order Lepidoptera; family Noctuidae; genus Caradrina; species Caradrina clavipalpis. The sequence continues at coordinate 13,278,955 of OW052104.1, read as the reverse complement.
TGTTGCTAAGTGATTTCAATTTATACTTCTGTAGTAATAAAGAGGAAAGATTTTTTTTGTTTGTTTGTTTGTTCCGAAGAAGCTCCGAAACTACTAGACGAATTTTAACCATTTTTTTTTTCACCAGTCTATAGCTAAATTATCAAGAAGTAACACTGGCTATATAACATCACGCTACTACACACGGGAGTGGAGCAGTAACCAAAGACGTAACTTACGTATGCAGTTCGCTAGTCTTTATACAACATGACTTTAAAGTTACTACTGGATCGAAGATCTTAATGTCCTCAAAATAGTGAACATTTTATTATGAAACTAACTTTGAAATATGAAATACAAAATTCAATGGGAGAGTACTTTTGGAATTATCGATTAATCAATCATTTAAAAACTTCTCTAAAATTACAGTTCATTTTGGAATGTGCAACTAGGTTCAATAGTTTTAATTAATTGACGTTCAAAAGTGCATTTTAATGGCCTAACTGGAATAAATGATTTGACTTTGACTTTGACCTGAAAACCTGATATATTTTTAATTACTTGTAAAATTACATTTTTAGATGCTTTGAAATCAATAATTTATTAGTCAATTGTGTTTTGGGTTTTAAAATGTATTGGAGAATCGCGTTTTACCGGCTTAAAAAAGTATGTCAATGGATTGGTAGTGTCTACTAACCAACCTACAAAAATATACTAGGAACAAAACGATTAAAATGTAGGAAGCAACAATTTTTTTAACAATATTTTAGAGATGGCCACGTAATAAAAGTAGTTTATATTCTTGAGTACTTTCACCTCGTAAAATCGGTAGTTTAAAAATAACGTATCTATAAAGGTATTAATTACATCAGAAAAATTATTAAACATTACAATACGAAATGAGGCACAAAAGTCTGGCTCTGGTTGGTTAAGCTAAGCTTCATCATCATCATCATCATAATTTTGGCTCTAGTTGTTTACAGAAGTCTAGGCTTCATCATCATCATCATATTGACCCTAGTCGTTTACAGAAGCGTAGGTTTCATCATCATCATCATCATATCATATATGTATAACAGAACGACGCCCGCTGCTGTACATAGGGCTCCTTTTTTCCATTTCTTTTTAAAGGATGGGAAAGCATCAAATGACTTCTTCCGCCCTGTGAGGAGCAGAAGGGAGTGTCAGACTCTTACTGACTAAAACCCATCCATGTTCTTCCTAATGCCCTTTGCCTTCCAGGGCCGCGGTAACTCTTTCGAACAAATTCCGTAACCCTGGGCAAGGCCTGTCTTGCCCAGGGTCCCCTAAAGATAGCCACATAGACCGGTTCTCCAATGGAGCAATGGAACGCCAAAAAATGACCACTATAATGGGAAAACATGCAACTATCGGCTTTGTAGTGTCTTTTTACACTCGTTATACTCGTATGTCTTTGTTTTGATAACTCGGTATGTATATTCTTAAATATTTACAAATGGAATTTTGTATCTCGTAGTTTTCCAGATATGCGATACGTTGTTTCATCTCAACATACTGTTACTAAAGACAGTTCGTATGTAGGATGTTTTTTTACAAGCTGTGTTGTCCCACTGCACTGCTTTGGTAGCCTTGTGATCCTAAGCGCGACAGCTACACTAGAGGTCTTGGGTTCGATTCCCAGGTCGACCAAAAATGTCACTGGGATTTTCTGTGAAATCCTTAACAGTAGCTCGGACTTAGGATTTGTACCCGGATAATAGCAATAAGCTCGCACTACACAATACACTCGGGTGTGCATTGGTACACCTCTACGTAACCTTTCGGGGAATACATGCGTGATGGTATGTATGTATTGTCCCACTGCTGCGCAAGGGTAGCATTGCCTTCTACTCATCCCTATGCCTTGCCTTCTCTGACCAATCTCCCATAAACATCTCTAAGTCAGCGTTTCTTAGGCCTCCATCGGCGACGTCGCCCGGTTTCCAACCCACAGTATGGTAAAACTGGCCCATCTATCATTATAAAAAATATATTTATTGATTTTTTGAATTGCAGGGTGTTAGACCGAGATAAAAAACAACAGTACTTAGAACGAAATATAGCTTAGCTATGTTCCCGTCTCTATCACACACCCGTCATTTGACAGTTGTGGGAGAATGCCAGAAATATTCCCAAACCACGTGCTCACCGCTTCACTATCCCATCGGACATTGAACTATGAGGGTGAGGGAAGATAGTGCATCTGTGTTTGCACACACACTTGTGCACAATTATCTCCTACATGCCCCGGTCGATATTATTAATTTTATTAATCGGCTAAAGGGTTCGCGTGTCATGAAAAACACGCAGTCAACCGTCTACACTAGAACCTTTTCAGGAACTACTTAAATGAAAACTGGATTATAACACTAACACTAAAAACTATATATTTATTGCCAATAATTATTTTATTTATTTATTAAAACATACATAATATATATAAAACAGTTAAAAAACAACTTAATTTTAACAGTTACCAATAGGGTTTGTTTTTAAATGCTCCATTTATCCTTCCCCTGCACGTATAGATCTGTCTATGATGCTACAGAGGGGTGGGTCCCTACCGGGGTGAGCAGTCGTAAAGACTAATTTATGAGAAGGGACCCAGACGATGCACATACCCTACTCTACCTATATCTAAACACAACATCACAGAATACTCTCTTTGTTAACTACCGGAGACTTCGAGAAACGCCGGCCGGTCAGATACGTGTTTACAAACACACTTTAAAATTTTCATGGAGAAAGTTGACGCTAATTAATTGCTTGTTCTAATCAATAGATTTCTATGAAAATTAAACGAGAGAATTCTATGAACACAGTCATATTTTATTGCAATTGATGAACAAAGCCATTCTATATTTCTTTACAACAGCTGTTGACATCAAGAAAAATGACGTATCAATATAGAAAAAATAAACATATAAGCCTCTAATAAAATTACTGCGCCATTAGTCCAAACAATGGGTAGTCACGTTACTCATAAACGTGATAAGCAACCATGTGTTCACGAGGCGTGCATGTTTCAATATTACCAATCGAACATTTAAACAAACCCAATTAGTATTAGTTTATCTTATTAGGAAACTTGTATTATCGTCATTGGACATCGACGCGCTTTGTTAAAGCCCTTATGGTAAGCAAAAGTAATGTTGACAATAACGCATCGCGGCAACAAATAAGGTTCAAAATAGCGATGTAAGTTGTCATGTATCGAATAACCCCCGAAATCGGGTTTTAATTAAATTGAGAAAAAAATACACAGCTCAGTGGAATAATTTATATGTCTTTAGTTCATGAAATTCCCTATAATAAATATCATTACATTACATCAAAATGTTCAAACCTACGCGACGAAAATTTTTTTTGATGCTCTCCTTTTCGATTTTTTTACCGCGTTACTGCTATAATTTCATGAAATATTGATAATATAAGTCTTTTCTTTGAACCCTTGACTATACATACAAATTTTAGGCTTGTAATATATACCAATACGCTAGACTATGCGACAAAAATAATGTGTGTTTTCGGTGTCCTGTGTTCGGATAGCCCCTTAATGCCATGCAGTGCAGTTCACAGCGGCAACGCGTGGTCAACGCCGCCGAGTCAGCTGGCAAGATGGAGGCGGGGCGCGCCGCGCATGCGCGGTTGTCATGACGCCGGCAGCCATTATTATTGCGAACAATAGCTGCTGTTGAATAAACGTTATTGGGTATCGTTATTTTTGTTGGTGAAACAAAAATGTAGATGATGTAAGTTGACAAAGAAAGTTAACTGAAAGTCCAAAATTTTCCCGGAAAGGCACTTAGTTTGATAGCTCTTTATTCGTGATTTTTATTTTATTTGATTTTTGATATAGAAGAACCTTTTGAATAAATAATGTACGTTTTGAGTTTTGAAAATTTATTTCCTTAAAATATTAACATGAAGCTGAGTACAATATGCAACCTTATGTTATCAGAAACATGAAAAATAGAAAATTATAACCTGGAAAGGGTAATTGTACGTCATTCTGAACAACTTTTAGTACGGGCCCTGTAATCGTGGAATAATATAATCAGCTGATTCATACATTCGTGTAACTCAAAAAATTGTATGGATCAGCTTATATTTTTCTCAAGGACTCTTTTCAGATTTCTGGAAAACCAAAATTAAGCTTGTATTATGAGATTGAGGACTTCAAACTTCACAAAATTTATAATTATATCAGCTAGAAGGCACCAATTGAATGTAAGCCGCAAAAATCTCCTGAAAACCAATTACTTAGTTGAACATCAACAACAGAATATAACGCCTTTCGTTACCGGCGACCTAGCTCATAACGTTTCACAAAATAACGCGTTTGTAGGAAATCTGCTATATAACAGCTTTTGCGCAACACTACACCTGTTAACGCAAATATAATAACGAGGGCACGGCGGCATTCAACGATCAGTCTGTCTGTGGTGTTTGTGGGGGATACGCGACTGGATAGAGCGCGCCTAGAGGCTGCGATCTGTTTTCATTTTTTTATTTGGCTTCTAGCCATTGTATGGGTAAGTTTATTTAATAAAAAATCCTTCTCATATCTCCATAAAAAATAATAATTAAAAAATCCGCTATAAAAGCAGTGATTTCAGACAAAGAGTGTGTACATGTGTTTGTATCTGTGGAAATGTCCGTGGTAGGCTGTATACAAAGTTAGGTAAACAAAGCAAAAGAAATTACCGTATGGTGTTCTTTTTTTGAATCGAATTACTCAATGATGGGGCTGAATACCAATGATTTGAGTAGCATTATCAATAGTTTCTATGCTTTTATTTTTAAATTACTTACCTTACGATCTGACGTGTCGGGAATTCCGGTATTCCACGAAAACATTGTTTTCGTATTCGCATTGTTGACTAATACTTAAAAATATTTGAAATTCGAACTCTTGTCATTACTGGCCTTTTGTTTTTATTTAATTAACTAATTAATATGACATTAGTAATAGCTGTCCCTGTGGAAATAAAATACCTTGACTCTCCTAAATTGCTACAATTATAAACTCGAGAGTTTGTGAGAATGGATAGATGTTTGTTGCTCTTTTACGCTTAAACGGCTGAATGGAATTAGATGAAATTAGGCACTCAAATAGATATTGATCTAGCCTTACACATAGGATAATTTTTATCCCATTTTTATGTTTCCGCGAGATAATTTAGGGTCTGAAGTCACGGGCAAAAGGTAGTAAATATTTTTTTATTTAATATGGTTTCACTTTGTTCTTGAACAATGGATTGTCGTGAGTTTACGTGAATGTAAGTGACCTACGTATGGCCATGCATGCAATATTGTATTAAACTTTCCCTTCACCTACATAACGAATCGACATACCTACGTCAATGTGCTTCATTATAATAACATTTGTCCTTTAGAAAAAATATTCGCAGATGTAGGGATTTTTCACACCAAAAAGAAAAGTGGTTTCCCAGCATTAATTCTGTTGTTTCTTAGTTTGATGAGCAGTAAGAGTTAACACTTCGTATTTTAAACACGAGTGGATATGAACATAATATTAAACTGCCTGATAGTACTTAAATATTTTATGAATTCTTTCGGTACTAAATTATTTATTACCTGAACGTGCCGTTTATGTTAAAGATTTATTGAAGTAGCGTTTACACTCAATTAACAGAAATCATAATTACACATTGAAATTATTAAAAAAATAAAAAATATAAAAAATAAAATACAATCGTGATGCTGCCATTACTCATTGGATTGGAGACACCACCAATTAATTGGCATACTTTTATGTGGTGTGAAAACGTGATTCCCCTATAGATTTTGTATGACAATAGCATACTGTGACGTCACTTATTTGCCAAATCAATTGACAACTATTAACTGATTTTCAAACAACTAAAAATCTAATTTTACAGTTAATTGAATATAAACAGGATTGGGAATAATAAAGTCGGGGGGAATTTACGTGTTTTCTTAGAGAAGCTTAAAAGCAAATGTTTCAATTAATATTGCGATGATAGTTACTATTCAGTAAGTACTCACTGACTACTACTCATTTCAATAAAAAAAAAAAAAATAAAAAAAAAAAAAAAATTATTTATTTATTTATTTATTATTATTTTTTTTGTATTTTTTATTTAATTTTTTTTTTTTAAGTCTGGGTCAAACCTTTTATCTTTACCAATTAGATAAAACAGCGATTTTATAAACATAGAGATAGAAATCAAGCCTAAACCTGATATTTCTATGGACTGCCTTCATAAAATATTTAGGTTTCTAAGTATTACAATACTTGACAAAATAACGGAATATTAGTTTTCGAAGTATTTCAATGCTTGAGAACTGGAACAGCTTTCGCGTAATTTTCTTAATAAAATTTCCAAAGAATAGGTAATTACCTTCTTTCCGTGGTAATAACATTTTTTATCTTGTAATTTTTAGATTTGTGTAATTGCTAGTATCATAAACACAAATCACAATCAGGGATATAAAAAACAAATGAGAAAAAGGAATTAAGGATTTTATTGTTATGAATCGATAAACATTCTTACTACTTACTAATCTACATGAGAAAGTGTTGATGGATGAATGGATGGATAGATGTTTGTTATTCAATCAAGCCAGAACAGTAGAATGGATCTGGATGAAATTTGGCACAGAGATAGACTATTGTATGGAATAGTACATAGGCTACTTTTCATTCCGGAAAAATGTGCGGTTGCCGTGGGATAATATGTTACCTTCAACGAAGTTTCAAACTTCAAAGCTAGTGGTGATATTATGATAACAGATACTAATATTGCAATAGCAATAGCAATAGATGGCAATAGGCTCGCCCCCTATTACATGGGACCTAAATATACCGGCGAATTGTGGATGTATTGGTACACCTCTGCCTAACCCTTCGGGGGATAAATGGCGTGATGGTATATATAGATACTAATATTATATTGTAAAGATATTAGAACATAGTAGCAGAGGAATAGAATTAGGATATGAAAAGGAAACAGAAAGTAAATCAGCTTATAAACAACTACATATTATGAAGTCACTGTAAACAGTACCTGACTTACAAATTATTAGACTACTAGCTTCTGCCCGCGACTTCGTCCGCGTCACAGTTGATGTGTTATCCTACGGGTACCGTACATTTTCCCGGGATAAAAAGTAGCCTATGTGTTATTCCAGACTATAATCTATCTTTGTGCCAAATTTCATCCAGATCCATTCAGCCGTTTAAGCGTGAAAGAGTAACAAACATCCATACATCCATACATCCATACATCCATACATCCATACATACAAACTTTCGCCTTTATAATAGTAGTAGGATTCTCCGGTGACAACACTTAGAACAAAACCCACTTGTCATACACATAGTGTCATAAGCAATTTCTCGAGAAACTCGACTCAGTTTACGTTATCTCTACACAAAACGGGTACTTACGGGGTGAACGCAAAATATAACGGGTAGTTAGCACACTATTCAGGCTGCAAAAGGATATGACTTCAAATAACACCAAAATTATGAAAAATAGTTTCTGCCCGTGACTTCATCTGCATTACAATTAAGTATAACTAATCAATCAATGTTTCTACTCAGTAAAATAATATGTTTTTAGAGTCTAGCTTAAAATATCGATCTTCTATAATAACTATAAACAAATAAGATTCTATTTAACTTCATATAAAACCATAATTATAATTTGTACTACCTTTTAAAAGGATCATATTAATTATTGACAAATCATCATCATCATATCAGCCTATAGTCATCCACTGCTGTACGTAGACCTCCCCCAATGACAAATAATTGTATTAAATTCATTACAGCTATAATCTTCAAATAAGTACCTATATGACGATAAAGTAACTTTCTATAGTGCAAGAATTTTTGTAATCGAATCCAGTACTTCCAGAGTTTGCCTCGAATAAACAAACAGACTTAATATTAGTAAACATTGAGATTATTTCGTGTTTAACAAGAGCAGTGAATTTTTAAAAGGTTTTCGTCGAATAACATCTGACTAACTGACTGACTGCTTGACAATTCAAAAGTCCCTGTAAATAAACAGTCTAATTACAATGAATGCTTTAACTTTGACCAAAAAAAATAAGATTATGTACAGTCAGCAAAAGAGATAAGTAACCAGAGTCGCCTAATAAATTCAAAGTTTTTTAAAAACCGATAGAAGTTTATTAATAAATTTGGTTTCTATTCATAGAAAATAAACAGTTTTTTTTATTCAATTTACCCCTGGTTTGAGAGAAAACTTCAAGTAAGTATATTAGACGATGGTTACTTATGTTCTTTGTTCACCATACTTTGTCTTTCAAAATAGCGAATCCATTGTCTACGTAATTTCGCGAAAATCTACATGTGCTTACGTGGGAGTACATAGAGATAATTATATCGATACGAATCGAGGTAATACCAGCTAGAAAATTCTTCTACTATCAATTAAAAACTTTAAAGCAAGGGTTTTGCTTTATCATTAATGTACGATCGGTTTCCACCAAACGGGCGACGCAGAGCCGCATTTCACACGTGCTAAGGAAAATTCAGGCTTGTACATAATAGTTAAGGTTCAAGTTATCATGGAATTTATACTGCTTGGATATACTTACGCGTGGATCTATCCGAGATCCAGTTTGCTGGGAATCGTACTTATGTGATTCTCTGAAACGGTTAATAAAATTATTTTGACCAGATTACTGCAAAACCAAAATTAGGGTTATGATTCTACCAGTCTATGAATATTCATCTGTGTACGCAAATCTCCTACAGTCGTTGCATGCGTCACGATGTTACGCTGATTATAGGCTGTACCTATGACGTCACAGAAAAATCAAAATGGTGGCTTACAGTGGCCATAAAATACGTAATTTAAAACACAATGAGCAATTGCAGCATGTTTGGTGTATAATGAAAGGACTTATTTAATTAAAAAAAAATTGCGTGAGTTTATGTATGTGTGTATGAAAAGTATTAAATAATAAATAATAAAAAAACAGCGTGAGTTTATGTATCCAACGTACGTTTAAAAATTATAAATTATTTATACCCTAAACGAATTTAAATAAAAAATAAAGTTACAAAAGTAAAACCCGATAAAGACGTCAACCAAAATGCTATAAATAAAACTTAGAAGTTGGTGCATTTATTTATTTATTTATTTTATTTTACAGAAGGCTTACAGACTAATAAACCAGTGTATACATAATTTGGTATTAACAAATAGCTAATTACAAGCCTCCACACATAGATAAGGAAAACTTCGATAAAAAAAGTACATACAAGTTATTACAATTTGTTAAGAGTGTAGTAGACAAGTTAACTGAAAGAATGCATTGAAAGAATATTTTTTATAAAATCGCAATCAGACGACCATTCAATTATGAGCATGGTTCTCGATAAACGCCCACAGTCCACGGATGACGCAGCGACAACGCGTGGTGTAGTCTGAAAGGTCAGACGCCCCCGCACACTCACTTACTGGTAATGCCATTTACCACCCCCTCACATCCCCTGGGAACTGAGCTTCAATATTCTGATAACCCACTCTGCAAAATAGAACATGACGCTTGTTATCTGCAAAGGGGTGTGTAGACATTGTTACTTACGCAATTTTTTTGAAAGGATTCGGTATTTACATGATTGTGAATTTTCAACACTGGAGGGGTTGTAAGGGGTTTAAATTTTAAACTTGTTAAAAATATGTGTTCTATACATATATTTGGAGTATTTAGTACTTGTCGCGTCTTCTATTTTAATATCTGGTGAGTTTGTAACTGTCCTCTCGTGGTCGCAAGCGCGACTGATGAGCGTGGGGTCCTGTGTTTGATTCCCAGGTCGGGAAAAAAGTAAAATTGGGTTTTTCCATTAGATATTTCTCAGTAGCAGCCCGTAAATTTGAAGTTGGTGATATGACACCCCCGTGTCTCGAAAGTCCCAACCCGGAAAGTCTAAAAACCAATTCTACCGAGAGGCATCGCCCAGTAACTGGGTTGTGGAGGTTAGATAGGCAGTCGCTCCATGAAAAACACTGGTATTCAGCTGCATTCGCTTGGACTGAAACAACATAGTACCGATTTTGTGCGTAGCACTCACAGTATTCATTCTCGTATACAAACTAGTATTAATAACAGTTTTTATTACTCTTACCAATGATTACTAACTTAACGCACAATGATCAATGCGTTGTTTTTAGTAAAACACAAAGCCATTGTTATCTAAAAGACATTGTAATGAATTCCTTGTGCTACAGTCAACTTTTACAGTTTATACTTATACCTAGTCTCGCTCGGAGTATATGTATAGCTGAGGACAATGGTAGTTGATCACTTTTAACCTTATTACAAGTACCATAAGGGTGAAAAGTGGTTAGCCGCCATTAGGGTAGCAATGACTGGTTTTTGGATTAGTGGTCCGGCCGAAATAGTCAGTGTCTGGCTTATCCGGTTTTTGTTAGGCTTTACATTTAATTCATTTGTTGTTGTTCGGTCTCGGAACTGTGGGTGATATCGTACTTTATAGTTCCGAGGCAGCGACACGCCGGCTGACGCTGAAAACCAGAGCTGCGGTTCCATGTCTCGTGCACGGGCCACGGCTTTATGCTGAGCGTCAGCCTTTTCGCGCGGTAGTGGCGCAATTGTTATTGTTATTTTTTATTTTTATTTTTGTGTTGTGTCGCTATCGCAAGAATAAATGGTTTTTTTTTCTTTCATTTAAAGTTGATTTCATGATAAAGTATCGAAAAAAACGAAGAATCGAAACTAAATACATATATATAATTTAAAAATTCAGACATAAATAGCCTTCCAGCATAACTGGCTGATAGTTCAGCTTTCCGAATTTACGATCTGGCATCCAACTGCCATTGTTCGCTATTGAACATTAAATGCAATGCCTGTACGTGAATCAGAAAGGCCCCGTCTGCGATCACGTGCGATTGAATCTAGCACACTGCAGCCGATTGCGACCTCGTGCGACCTCGCACGACCTCCTATCACTTCCTAACTGCCTTTATAAACGAGGTTAGATACGTAGCTTCGATAACTATACAGCTAACAGACTAACAATTGGTTGTTTGCCTAATTAGAACAAGTAGTTAAAATTGGTTCACAAACTAATGTACCTAAGTAATATTGGGACTGTATGATGAAACATTAACGAAATCACGTAAAGCTATTGGTCCCGGCTGTCATTCGTAGATCTTTGACAGTCAGTCTGTTTAGTCGCATAGTCAGAAGCCAGGAAGTCTGACATCTGACAAGCACTCTAACCAAGAGCTATCGTGTTGCCCAGTTACTGGTCACTCTAGTACTGCGGAGGTCAGACAGGCAGTCGCTCCAATAAAACACTGGTATTCAGCTGCATCCGGTTAGACTGGAAGCCGACACCTACATAGTTGGGAAAATGGCAAGGCAGATGATGATGATGATGAATCCATAATGTTACTTGTACTTGAGAATTTTGGAGAATGGTCAAGTTTGCAATCCACTGGATCGAACAGAGATCAATCTACGAACCGAATGTAAAAATGGGATCAAGATTGGAAAAAAATATGGATCTCCAATTCAATGTCAAATAAAGTCGAAGTCAGTAAAACAGTTACGATCATCAATAAATTTATTTAGGTAGATAGATATTAAGTACCTACTTACTTATCAGTTTGAACTAAATTATTATGTGAATTTACGACTATCTTTTTGTTTAATACAGTATTAAGATTAGATTAAGTAAGCAATATAAGTAATGACAAAGATAAAATTTTATTTTATATTTGAATTTAATGGAATTGCCCATTAAATTAGTTGACGTCAATAAGTGGGTTGGACGGGTGGTTGGCATATGGTACGTGGTTGGCAACACTAGGATTGAATATAGCATGATTTATTTCATGATCCGTGCAGTCAATTTTATGAGATTAGTGCTGTAAAATAACTGATGCAATATAGCTATTTTGATTGTTGAGCAATCCTTTAAAAAAATATGTGAGTAAGTTATCTTCACTTGTCCTGAATAGTATATTATAATTATTAAATAAAGTATAATTTTATTCTAAAATGTAACTTGGTGGTAATAACATTATATTATGACATAATTTTGACTCTAAAATTTTGTACACCATTACTGGTAGAACATAGAGAACATTTATCAATGTATTTATAACATCTATCAAACCTGTGTTCACAAATAAATTGTTTGAATTTGAATTTGAATAGTCTCCTCAAATATAGTAATTCTTCTGGACCACACATAAAACATACTACCACGCCTGTATTCCCCGAAGGGGTTAGGCAGATGTGTACCAATGTACACCTCCAGTTCGCCGGTATCTTTTTTAGGTCCCATGTAATAGGGGGCGAGCATATCCTAAATATATTAAATCCTATTATACCCTACCCCAAGCAGATAATTTCATAGAAAAACCCAATAAAAATTTTCTCGTCCTGTGAAGCGAACCCAAGACCTCTAGCGTAGAAATGACGCTTTGGACCACTAGGCTAACGAGGCAATTAGTGCAATACCAATACAGAATAGTTAAATGAAACAGCGGGTCTAGTGCGTAAACTAACATACAAATACCATGACTAGGTACTTCGGAACATATTTTCACGGATTCGGATCGGATACTACGCGCATACGTTCTAAAGCCTATCATGCTGTGACAGCTATCCTTTTAACTTCGTTCTATAATCCATTGACCTGAATTTTGTCACATATCCAAAGGTGATAGATAAGGTGATAAATGAATTCACAACGCGAGCACTGTACATCCTTCCTTGTTAGGTCAATAACACTCGGCCCTTCATCCAATTATGGCCAATCTACTGGTAATAAGGGCCCTATAAAGCGTGTTACGGATAGGGTATATCCATACTAACGGGGTGAAGAGTGTATGATCTGAATCTCTATGTATTTCAGCTCAAAAACAATAACTTTGAAAATGCATAATATTTTATTTTATTTAGGCAGTTTATTTAAGTTTAACAAAACGTGTTAGGTCGAAATAAATCTTTTACGGGCTTATTGTTTCTTTGTGTGTAGGTTATTGACACCGATCAGCTGGCTTGGTGTAGTGATTTGTAGATGACGCCATGATCATGATACCAGTGTTTTACATGGAGCGACTGCCTATACCCTTTTCGTAACATATATAGGTCGATAACTACCTATGTGGCTACGATGCTACATAATTGAATGACTGCTTACTTGAGCCGACTACTCTACCTACTCAATCGGCATTGAAAGATAATACCGATCAATTTACTGGACGACGAAATTAACTGTCTTTTGTTTCTTGTTTAGACTGTGGCTGGCCTTTGTGTAAAAGTGCCTATAGTGGAGACTGGCTTATGCCCGCAACTTATCGGTGTTCTTTTTACTTAGCGAATCGTTGGCAAATACAGATTAAATAATATTATTCTGTTAGTGAACTGTTTGGGCCCGATTAGAGCTTTTCCCATCGTGGTGAAAAGATTATCAAATCGACAGAAGGCGATAGGCCAGGGTGCGCCGGACGTATCAAAGGTAGTAGAATACATCGCTCGGGGAGGCTCCTTTCATGCATCTAATATCGGTTATCAAGGAGTTTTATGTTTTTTAAGCACGAAAACCAGATTTGCTTTTCTAAAATGATACTTAAATTACTCCTGATAACATAAACTATTTACTAGTAAAAGTCCCATCAAAATCGGTCCAGGTGTTTCGGAGATTAGCCGGAACAACCAGCTAGACAAATGTTTTTTCTATATTTCGTATATATTCTCTTTTATATTATTATGCATTTAGTAAAAAACCTGTCACATTGATATTACAAACAGACCCTTCAATTTTATTTATTTGTATAGGTAGATAGTATGCGGAGTTCACAGGTTCCGTAACCTTTGATCCTCCAGACCAGCCTTTCCCAAAGTGGGCGATAACGCCCCATTGTGGGCGCTGCAGGCCTAAAGGGACCCAGAGAAAAAATGGGGGCGTTGTGTAGAGGCTTGGGGGGCGATTTTTAATTTCATCTAGCTAGGAGAACTCTTAGACACTCTTAAAAGGGAAGTACGCGGAAGGCGTTGTTTGATTGATTTTACAGTAGAGGACCCCCACCCCCGTCATGACTTAATTTCTAAACGGTTACGGAAAAAGGGGGGCGCTAAAAAATAATTTATTCTCAAAGTGGGCAGTAGACACAATAAGTTTGGGAACCTCTGCTCCAGACTAAAGGGTCACGTTAACAGATATACGTATACTGAACCATTGTTGAGCTCGTTAAGTAATACAGAGCACCATTCAACCTTTCAGACTAGGCGAATGAACTCGACAAAGTCAACTTGAATTATAGCGTGAATTTTTTATTTAGACCTATTTTGTGACCGCAGCTTCGTCTGCGTGTATGTTGGTTCTCTGGTTTCATTTTCCTCTAATTCTTTTTCAAAATCATTATCATCATATCAGGTGTAGGGCGTCCACAGCTGGACATAAGCCTTCCTCATAGAATTCAAAAGTAACTCCTTATAATATCAGCTATCTGCCAATAAAAATCCTGTCAAAGTCGGTTCAGCCCTTAGAGATTCCCCTGAACAAACAGACAGAAACGCTTCAATTTAATTTATTTGTAAAGATATGAATACTGTTATAATTAGTATTACAACTAAAATGTAAAACAATGAACCTTTACAAAGACTGGTATTAAAACAAAAACATTTACCCATGTAAAGACGTCAGAAAACTCCAGCTGACTCATAAGTGATACAACAAAGTTACGAATAACAAACACAGTCAAACACTGGCATTCCAAACTGGGGCGTTTCTCGGAAAATGTGTTACTTAAATATTTTGTTATTCCCGATAAAATTCCGCTTAGCTATACCCCGCAGTTTCACCCACGTTTCTGCTCCGCTCCTGTGTGTTGTAGCGTGATGTTATAGCTTATACTATTCCTCATGAATCTGGCGGTAGACTCAACAACGTGCACTGCCGATAAAAACTAAAAAGAACAGTCTGTAATAATATGAACTAGCTTTTATCCACGGTTACGTTCACGTGGCTTATTTCACCAGCATTAAGTTACGTCTTTGACTGCTGCTCCACTCCCGTGTGTCGTAGCGTAATGTTATACAGCCTATATGCTCATCATCTGCCCAGCCTTTTCCCAACTAAGTTGGGGTCGGCTTCCAGACGAACCGGATGCAGCTAAATTTCAGTATTTTACATGGAGCGACTGCCTATCAGACCTCCACAACCCAGTAATGGGTAATACGATACTCTTGGTAAGACTGGTTGTCAGACTTTCTGGCTTCTGACTAACAGTAACGACAGCCTATATACTATTACTCAAATATCTGGCTATCACATACAAGTTTTTATTTACAATCTGACTAGAAGCTCCAGAAATTAGACTGTTTAAAGAAAAAAAGAAACAAAAATCTGTTCAGGTTTAATAAAATTCAAGCTTCTGCCAGAAAATTCGTCCGCGTTGTTTTTTCACCCAATTTAAGATACGTTTTCGGTTACTGGTCCGCTCCTATGGCACGTGGCGTGATGTAATGTAGCCTATAGCGTTCCTCGATAAATGGACTATCGAAAACAAAAAGATTTTTTCAATTCGACCCAGTAGTTCCTGAGATTAGCGCGTTCAACTAAACAAACAAACTCTTCAGCTTTATAATATTAGTATAGATTAGTTATATAAGTACTATAGAAGTATAGACCATAGGTCATGACCGCAATTGGTAGTATGGAACTGAGCGTGCACTTTGTTCTTAGACCGCGGCGGCCGGCGCTGGCGCATGCTAATGACGTCACAGTTTGTTATATATTTAGAACTTCAATGTTAGTGATTTACATTGTTTCTGCTACTGCGGAAATTTGAACTTCGAACTGGTGATTCAACCATCCCATTTTTAATTTTATTTTTTCCTTACAAATGTTTTTTTTATGTTCCTTGGCGCTGGAAATTTCTTTACTCCGTATTAAGGGGCATGCTTTGTTATGTATAACAGTTTAATACTAGGCCAGGGATTTTAAATAACTAGGTCTCAATTAAATGCCAACTAAGATTATTTTTTGTCTTTTCTTTCAATTTTTCTCCCAGCTCAACATATATATATACATATACTAGTAAATTAATCAATTTGATAGCATCCCAACCGTAAATAGATTAGCTAAACATCTGTAACAACAGTTGTTGTGTTAACTTAAAAAATCAAAACACGAAGGGTGAAAGGTGGCTCTCGCAAAAACTTGCCTAATTAAAATTAGACTTTTAAAATAATATAACCAAAACTGAAGATATTGTATCAAATAGGAAATAATAATATAGTGCTCTGGCGGCTTAGTGTATAGAAATGGTTATGTATTTTCTTATGGTGGGTCCACACGACACAGACTTAACACAGACTTCTATAGAATTTTGTCTGTACAACACATCAGTACAGACAAATGTCGGTGTATCAGAAAAGTCGGAAGTCTGCGTACATGTCTGTACGATTGTCGGAGCAAAACTCATGATTATTGAATTACTTAATTTATTCATTAAAATCGAAGTCTGAACTGATGAAAAGTCTGCACAGACATTTGGTAAAGACCTCTGAGTAAAAATTTTTACTAAGACTTTACAGTCTGTGCAGATGTGTGTACAGACAAAAGTCTGTGTCGTGTGGACCCACCATTATATCAGAGGCGACCTGAAAGAATAATCAGAATTTCCCGATAATTCCTGAAGCGATCTATTTCTGAGAATATTCTATACTTTCTACTTTGTGACAAGTTTTTTAGAAATAATATAAGAAAATGTATATGTTATGTGAGTGTTTTACTCACAGTTTTACTGTAGTTCTGCATTCTTCAATTGGGCATGCTTTATTGGGTTTCAAATGTAATCGATTCCGTCCATGAACTCGCGTAATACGTAAGATGCATAAAAATTAGAATGTTTTGCATGCCTTAGAATTTTGTGAAAATTTACTCCTTAGAAGAATTAGAAATCTTCTTAATAGAAGAAGAGAAACCTTCTTTCTTTTCGTCTTGCATTATTTTTAAAAAAATGGTGTATTAGGTAAAATATATCTACGAGGTATCTGATTCATCAATCTGAAGATATTTAGAGGTCTAAATAATTGATGATTCTGTTTCTGAAAATAACCGTTATCTCTCTGAGTATGACACACATTTCTAAGAAACCACGCGGTTATGCTGATAACATAATGATATCGTGTGACGTATATTGATAAATGAGTACGTCCGATACGAGATCCTATCGGACGAAATACGTTCTACTATAGAGACAAAGATAGATGAGACGATTCCTGAAACGATAAGCCACAATACACTTTAAAACCAGGAATTCATTTTGATGAATTACGCAGAATGTTAAAAGCGGTGATGCATTCAATGTAAGCACTTATAGATATATTTTTGAGAATTCTCTTTGAAGCATCGATCGTAAACAGTGATCATGAAACAGACGCCAAATATTGTTTATTTCAATCAATGCCAGCATTTACAGTAGCGAAACATGTACACACACCTTGTCTAAATATTTAAGCTATTTTACTGACCTACCTATTCATTTCATTCTAGCATCATCTTGGATATAAAGCAATACAAAGTACAATTTGTCTAATTTTTTATTCATTCAATTGCAGAGCGTGAAAAACCATCATCAGTGTTGTTAGAGAAGCAGCGTGAGGCGCTCGTCAAGAGCGTCGAGGTCGCTACGGATCGAGGCCGGGATGAAGGCCTGTATGAGCGGGGGGCGGAGGCCGAGCCGGCCGGGCCCAGCGTGGGCAGATGGGGCGCCGAGTGGCCGAGTTGACTCAGCTCGGAGGCGGCGCCCTCGCCCGACGCCGGGGAGTCGGCGGGCGGGCCGGGGCTCCGGACGGATGACGTGACCAGGCCGGGCCGCGACCTGACTAGACAGCCGCTGCCCCGCGCGCGCTGGGGCCCGGCGCGGCGCCCGCTCGAGCTGTCGCTCGCGCGCCACGAGGAGCTCGCCACGCGCGCCGAGGCCACGCTGCGCCGCCTGCTGCTCACCGACAACTACGACTCCGTCAGCAACTTCATCTCGCTGTACGAGGCGTGGGAGTGCGCCGGCGACCCGCTGGACCAGCTGTACGAGCGGTACGCGCCGCCCATCCGCGCGCGCAAGCACACCTGCGTGGGTCTGGGACTCGAGCTGGTGCGGCGCTGGCGCGGCCTGGAGCGGGACTTCAGCGGCGTCAACCGCGCCACCGCGCTGCTGTCGTGCGAGGAGGCGGTGGTCAACGTGCGCGAGTACGTGTCTTGTGGCGACGGCCCCGCCGCGGTGCTGACTGCGGAGAAGGAGCACGTCATGGTGGGCATCCAGATCCGTGTGGACGGCCGGCCCGGCGTCATGCTGGCTGATCCAGGCTACCATGTGCCCAGGATCGTCACCGTCATGCAGGACCGAAATTATCCGCACACCGGTAAGCTTTAATTGGAACACTCTTCCAAATACCATGTTTTCAAACTCATATAGGTAACAATTGAAATGTAACGTCATCTACTTCGTTCCTTGGCTTATCTAGTCGTCCTGCCACAGGTTGGTTTGTGCAGTCGGACGAGGCTCACTGCCGCAAGGAGTACAGCTACTCGTTCAACGTGCTAAACGCGGGGTACGTGGAGTGGCATGAGCGCGAGACCCGCGGAGAGGCGGTCAAGTGCCAAACGTCGCTGGTGTTCGCCGCCAGACCCTACCTAGACGGGGTCAACGTCACCGAGAGGAGGAACCTCGTCTACAACTTTAGGTATCATAATATTGAACTCTTCGTTTTGCCATTTTATTTTACCATGAAAGCCTATTTTATTATTCCACAACGGAAACCTAGCTAAATAGGTGATCCTTGAGCTTAGTTCCTCATTTTCTTACATAGATCTAGGTCAGTGCCATAATCCAGAACAAATCAGAAACACCGTATTATATAAATAGCAATACCATCAATCATGCTAGCTTTAAGATCACCGACTTGTTTGCCGCTCTAATCTTCTAACAATTGGTATCTACTTATAAAATTATTTTAAGCGCAAGAAAATACTTGACACAGGCGGACATAATGCCCTTCATTATAAAGACAACTTAGGAACTTTCTATTTCTAAATACCTATATAGACTGCGACTTCTGCCTCGCAGGGCCAAAAAGAGCCCATCCGAGTTTATGTTCTTTACATAAAAATCTGTCCGTCGATTCTTTGGCGGTTTTTTTGTATTTTATCTGTCACTTAGGTATTAACTGTTCTGTATTGTTGTTCCCGTGCCTCGGAAAGCACGTAAAGCCGTTGGTACTGCGCCTGATCTCTCTCCGGTTGTGTCGGATTGCCGTCCCATCGGGCTTTGAGAGTTAGGGAAGAGCACTATTATATCTCCTAAACACGTGGCTAGTCGGCATTAAGATTAGCCGCTGAGGCCGGAATCGGTCTGGAGAATTATTATTATTATTGATGACAAATTCTCCCCTTGGTTGTTTCAGGAGTCTCCTCTCCCGCGACCAAAAGGGCCACCTGATAGCGGGGCTGTACTTCCCAGTGGGCGCCACCATCAAGGACGCGCAGTTCACGCTGTTCCTCAACAACGGCCCCGACAAGCGGAAGACTAAGTACAAGTTCAGCACCTTCGCTGATCCTTATAACGTGAGTATTATTTTATACTAGCTTCTCTACTCTGGCAATAGGCTCGCCCCCTATTACATGGGACCTAAAACATACCAGCGAACTGTGGGTGTACACTAACACCTCTGCGTAACCCTTCGGGAAATACAGGCGTGATGGTGTACTAGCTTCTGTACGCCCAGAATTGCAGAATTTGTTTGAAAGAGTCACCACGACCTTGCAACGCAAAGGGCTTTAAGAGGAACACGGATGGGTTACTCAGTAAAAGTCTGACACTTTCAGTTCCGCCCAGGGTGGAAGTCATTTGATGACTTCCCATTCTGAAAAAGAAAATAAAACTTTTGCTTGCGCCTTCGCCGGTGTAGAAGACGAGTACATCATAAAACAAAGCCTATGGCAGTCAGCAACACAGTAGCTTATATCAGTGAAAACATTTATGTAATCGGACCAGTACTTCTCGACATTCTTACAAACAAACTTTACCGCTTTTATAATATTAGTATAGATTAAGTATTAGTAGCTATAACTGTGCATAAAATGATTGGGAGGATCTCCAAACGATCATCCTGCCTTCTGGATTGGCTTAGCAAGACTTCTTGACATTCAACTGTAAAAGTCTCTTGCAGGGCGTATAAAAACTTAAAGTCAGGGCAAGGACGAAGTCTAACGAAATAAACCATTCTAGGATTCTGTCCCTACTACGCAAAGGCCTTTCATGCGGTTTTCATCAATAGATAGTGATTCAAGAGGAAGGTTTATACATACACATCACGTTAAGACTAAAGACGTAACTGAACGCGTATGACACCGCTGATTACATAGCTAGTCTAAGATACCAAACACAAACTATCGGTGTCATTGTCTCATAGAACAATACTTACACCCTGTTTGAAATGGGATCTTAAACAAAGCCTCCATGTGACCGGCAAGGAAGGTTACCTAATGACTTTCCGGTCGCACCCGACTACGAAGAACATTAAGAAACAATGAGACCAAACTGCGTTCGTATAAACATGGCTAATGATTTAAATTGAACCTTATGACTACTGGCACAGTGCAATGTTTTGAGACATCTCATGTGAATGTTTTAATAGTTTGATTATAGGTTGGTGATGAGAAATTAGAGCCTATTGCTGTCTGTTTCGTTGTAGTTGTACTTGTAATTGTAATGAGAATTATAATGAAGACTTATCGCTTGTCTTTTAATGGGTTGGTAATGGTATTTTACAATCAAAAAGGCTTGTAGTTGGTTGAAAATTATTATCAGGTTTTGATTCAGTATGAGACAGAAGATTTCTGAATCGGTCACAAAAAAAAAATTTAGGCTGTCCGCCCACGTTAGACAATCGTTTTTAAATACCAACGCATACGTCCTACGACAAATCAATCCCACGAAACTATAGATCGGTACGGTCCGATAACCGGCCCTACAAAAAATCGGACAGAGGCCCTTAAGTATTGGACAGAATTTATAGAGGAATCGCATTTTGACAGCTCATAAAATTGATTGAATTACCTAGTGTAGGCCTTTTTTACTCAATACGTAAAAAACAATGCGTTCAGCATACGTGTCTATTTGAATAATAGATGTATTCGAAGTATCTGTGGCAGTTAGCAGCTGCGTCGTTCCCCTCCAACAACTAGGTATAATCACGGGCCATTACGAACCAGTGAAGCCTTTCATTTCGATAATTTCTCATGAATATCAAATGACTAGCTAACTTACCTTGTTTAGCATATTTAAGCAGATGATGACTTCAAGGTTTCCCATTCATAATAATCATAGACAATTATTTTATACTAGATTTTGTCCGCGACTTCGTTCGCGAGGTTTTTGTCACTCGTTTTAAGTTACTCCTATAGTTCCTGCTACACTTCCATGGGGCGTTTTTTTTACCGATTGGAAATTCGTATGGATAGCCTTAATTTATAAGACCTACTGTTATATTAGATTAAGTAGGCACTTTTTTTATACCACTGAATGTGGCAAGCAAGCTAACGGCCCATGTTAGCTTGTTGATGTACTTAACATGTACAGTTAGTAAAACAAATAATTTCCTATTCATCAGTTAAACACACCATCTAACCCTTTTCTTATCTTTGCCCACAGATTCCAGAAGCTATATCAGAAGAAATCCAGCTCTGCAACGCCAAGATGAACTACAAGCAAGGCGAGCTTCTGACCATTATCTGTCAGCTTGCGCAGGTGATGGCCAACCAAGCCTTCATCGACCAAATGCTGGAAATCAATGAGGACATCTGCCGCATGTGCCTCTGACAGCAAGATGGCGTCCACAACAAAATGGCGGACGCCAGTAATGCAGGCAGTAAAGCCGATACATCTTTAAAAAAATCCTAACTTTATTTACCTATCAATTTAATTTGTAATTCTAATAATGGTGTATATTATTCGTTTTTAAATTATCTGTTATTGGGGTAAAGGTATTTTTTTTTACTTTATCGTAGTTACTAAGATTGCATTTTAAATTAATAATGTTTAATTCGGAATTGGGTTATTGGATATTTTTTGTTCATTTAATTACTTAATTTTCTTAATACAATTTTATTATTTTACACAAAATGTTTTCTTTGCGAACCCTACCTGCGTTTTCTCATTGATAATAGTTTTAAGGCTGCATGCAAACATATTTTACATGGAATAAAATTCACCAATTCTTCTCAATCATAGGCAACACCATATTCACCAAATTCTCAATTTACTCCACACTTTTTTCTGGTGTACGAGTTCTCGCTCGACAAGGCAGTCATAGACATTGACATGAATACCCAGACCATAGATTCGTTCATTTGTGAAATAACAGGACCCTACCCTGCGTGTTGCCGATTTTAGCCGGGGCGAGCGTAGCCAGCAGACAAAGTTAGTAGCAGTAGCAGGAATTGAAAGTTCTCATGTGGTAAGTTTTATATTTACAAATAAAAAAAAAGTGGTTTCTAAAAGCTTTTAAAATGTACAAGATTACATATTCCGAGAGAAGCATTCCGATCTTTTTACTTGAAAGATTTCAAAGTAGTATTTTTAAGATAGGTAGTCGCAATGGCAGCTAGAGTGAATCAACATATCAGATTAGTACACCCATAATATATGTATAGGAAGCATGAAATGAAACTCTTCTATAGGAGAATTCACTACTTTATTATCTCACACAAGTGATAAATTGGTTCTTTACAACTAACATCAATAATATGTCTAAAAATACTTTTATAAAGTCTAAAAACGGAAAACAATATAAGCAGGAGAAAAATAAAACAAAAATAATAAATAAAATAACTACTTTATTTGAAGGAATGAGCGATTTGATAGTGTCCAGCACCGTCGACATTTTGTGCAGAACAGTTATATGATAGAAAAACAAAAAAAACTGGGAAACAGGAAAAAATACAGCCATGAGCCATTAAGACCTGTCGTATTTGACACATGGGAATCTTGAATGTGTGTTGTCTATGGAATTAGTCTCTGCTTTATAGTAGCTGCAAACACCTCTCAATAGCTAATGGAACTTAACCTAAACATTTATCTAGATTACAATATTTTGTGAACTAATGCCTGTCTACAGAATTGAATATATATGTAATCTGTTTTATCAGACCTCTAACATCTACTGACACTGTTGATATTGTAGTTAAATATTAAAACGTTATATTGAAATCGACACAATAAATAAATGTAACATTTAGCAAATATTTATTTTTTGACATCTATTAGCTGAATATTTGACGCGAAAAACTTATAAGTACAATGCTTACGAATACTAATGAGTCTATAATTAAACATTATCTTAATAACGATATCAGAACTAAAATTTCGAGAAGGCTATTCTCAACTCAAGATTGTGTTCGTGTACTTAACGAAACGTTTTTGACAAAAAGACTTAAAATCAAGAGAATTTTTATTTGTTTTTTTTTTATCAGAAAGTCGGTTATACGAAGATTATTCTACTTATTATATAATTCTTGTGTGAGCAGTGGCGTAGCTAGAAAACATTGTGTTTGTCGCTAGTCATTAATGCGATTGTCATTATAGATACAAACTGGTTTGCTATGACGGCTGTTAAAAAATTGGGGCAATATACAGATGCCTAGTAACGCCACTGTATGGAACACATATGTAGATTTTTTTTTAGATAATTTCTAACACATAGAACGATTTTCAGGTGGGTATAGTGTATGGAATGTTGGACAAAGCACACACAGCCTGCATGACCCAATAATATTATAAAGTTAAAATAGAAAACAATATGAAGCCCCACGTAAAGCCAAAAGTAAATGACCTACTTCAGCGTTACGTATGTAAAGTTAAACCATTAAAATTAAATTTCCACCCGCCATCTTGAAAAATCAGGCGCCATCTTAAAAAAATCCCGCGTCATCGTGGCTGACATGTGCAAAGTCCAATCAAAAGAGGTTTTACACCGAGTGGCGTGGCATCATCAACATCAAATATTATGTCCTACCGTTTAATACATTTCACTAATTAAAGTCTACGTTCCCAAATCTAGACGAGAATAAAGTTCAATACAAGGCGTCGTATCACGAGTCGTTCTGTAACGGCAGCGGCTTGCTAACAAATAAAATGAACGGAGAAGAGATCTAGAATTCATTAAACTTAGGCATCTTTAGGCAATAATAGCTTCTTAGTAAGAGAATCTTATAGATTTGACAAGACACCTTTCGAGACCTCGAAAATACCGCAATACATTTTCAGAATAATTTGGCAATAAATACGCGGAAAGTCCAGTTCAATTTTATTTGTTTGCTAGTGACAGGTTACACATTATAAATCATGAAAACGATCGAAAATTATTTTATTCGATTAATGTCTCTAAAAAAAAAAACATTTAACAGAATAATTTAAATTATACACAGAAAATGAAAAAGAAATTAATATGTAAAAAAAAATAATTTCATGCAACAAACATTCTGTAATACTCAAACTTATTTTTAATTCTTAACCAAACTTAAAACACAACACCTCAATCACATTATTCTACATAAAATGTCTAGGAAACTCCGTGTTTAACGGAAAATACGGGTGTAGGCACCCTTAGTCAATTGAGTTAACAAATAAGTGACGTCACAGTACCCTATTGCTATACAAAATCTATGACGCAAATTGGGAAATCGTGTTTTGACAGCTGTCAAAATGAATGTCAATTAATTGGTGCCCTACACCCGTATTGATATACAAAATGCGACAATACATTGCGTCAAAAGGAACTACAGTCATACAATAAATATAAAAAAAGGATGAAGTCGATCTGAAGAAATTAAGAAAACACCCGTAACCAGAAATCATCTGAATTAAAATCTTTCGAAATCTAAGTTGTCAATCAAACGCGAAAATCATCAAGATTTATTACTATGGTCTTGATTCTGTTGAACACCGATTAAATGTTAAAACATGTTATCTCTCCTCGCGAGTAGAGCCAGAAAGAGACAAATATAATATAGTAATTTAGGGCTGCCAATTCAGAGCCAAAAAGTTGCAATATCCATCGTTGATTGTTTGATGTTTTTCGAGATATTTCTAAACTGTCACATCTCCCTAATTTGTCAGAAATTTAAAAGCAAATAGCCCGCAACATTTTACTTAATCGATGAACAACAGCATCAAACCCGATTTCGTGAAATAAATACAGTAATAAAAAAGTTTAAGTGATGTGTAACCGTGGCCCAAACGCCGCTACCGCCATCTGTGGGTCAATTTAGTTGTGGCCGGGCGAGTGTCGGTGTTGAGCGTGTGATCCGTGGGGCGCGTGTGATCCGTGTGGCATGTGTGATCCGTGTGGCACGTGTGATGCGTGTGGCACGTGTGATCCGTGTGGCACGTGTGCTCCATGTGGCACGTGTGCCCCCTGCGGCACGTGTGTCACGTGCGGCACATGCGCCTTGTGCTGCTTTTGCCTGTGGTGACGCTGCGGGTGCGAGCCACCATACACCTCGCGCACCGACGGACTGCAAATATACGACACAATGGGGATTGTTTAAAAATTTTAACCACTACATTTTATTTTATTTTTTAAAAATTTAGACCATTTTGAGAAACTAATTTGAATATTTTGATGATTGGCTCAATGGTTATTTTATAAAAAAATATTTAAATATATATTTTTTTTAAGATAGATGACGTCATCATTGGCTCAAAAGATTGTGTCTTTGCCCAACTATTTACATAATTAAAAGTTTAAATCTGTCAACACAACGTCTGTCAAGCGTCAATAGGCGTCATAACATAACTCATACATAAACGAATCTAAAATTGGAAAAAAAGTAAAAAAAAAAGAACTCATCAAAGTGATTTTCGCAACAATACATTGTATAAATCTTATAATATTCCGCGCCTACATCACGACACCACTTTTCTCGTAAATCTTCCCTTATACGGACAAAAATTTTGTTTGGACTATTATTGCTATTATTACTGCAAGTTGGAACAAAGCACTTCCTGTATTCCATAACTATTACACTATAAAAATTGTCGAGTGTCGGAATAATGGAACAAGATTATTAGGAAAGTAGCAGGAATAATATTATTTTTGAAAAACTTTAAACTGTTATTGTGTTTCATAAACTTTTGACATTTGCATTATAATTTGACACCTGACAACTGGTTGACAATACTTGCCACTTACTTTACAAGGCAACGATACAAAACTTTAGGGCCAGCGCTGACCTAATTTGAAGGGCAATGAAGGTCAATCGTATTTTATCAAAAATATCAGTAAAATATGAATATTTTTCATTATTAATTTAGTCCATAATGCTCAGTGACGCTATTCCTCGAAACGGGTTTTCAATTACAACATATAAAAAAAAATGAACAATGCCCATTATGTTACAATACAATACTTGTCACAAGCAAAAGTTTTTGTTGTTATTTGTTATCTTACAATTCAATTGCGCTGTCCTAGGCAGTCTCTTTTTTGGCAAGGGATTTAATTTTTACCAATGGACATTCAAACATATCGTTATACAAATACGGCATAAATTGCCATCTTTAAAATGATGCCGCGGCATCTAAAGGGGTTTGCCGATACCGCGGCATAATTTTGAAGGATAGCAATTTATGTCGTATTTCTATAACGTTACGTTTGAATGTCCATTGGTAAAAATTGAAATCCTGAATCCTGACATGGTAACATGAGCTGGCGAAATTTAATACAGGTTTCCGTGTAATCTAGCTAGGACTTCAAATTCACTAGTAGAATTTGTTTTACCTCTTAAAAACTGTAACCAATATATTATTAGCGCCAAGCGTGCGTTAATCTATACTGTGTCATGCGACACGCCAAAGTTTAATTAATATTTATTTGTATGTGAAATCTAATGACCAATATTCATTATCGTTCTACACTTACCCCATAGAACAATACTTAATTACTAGTTCTTAATTCGATTATAGGCTTTGCAGAACGAAATTATTGTCGACATAAACCAAAACTTAACGTTTCATAACGCTAATCATAAAATAACCTAAACAGGTACATAACGTACTTTTCTTCTTGCTAGAAAGCACTGTTGTATTATAAAAGTTAGATATTTATATTTTCAAAAATAAGTTTTAACTTGTTCATACAATAATGTTACGCCAACTCTGAGCCTGCGAAGAAACCGTTGCAAGAAATTAATTTACTATTAATCTTGCAAGTAACTTACCGCTTCTTATAACGTGATCTTGCATGAAGTAAGTTACTTGCAATATTAATAGTAACTTAATGTCTTGTAATTGTAACGGTTTCGTTTAGGTCTTAAACATTTACGGTTTACGTATGTATGTAACTTTAACTATCTTGCTTGATTTTACAACTAATATATTTACAAGAACTCGTAACTATACACGTAAAATAATTTCAAAAACATTTCATGCACGTAAAGTAATTATTACGCAGTTTAAAAAAAAATAAGTCACAAATATTTACATATTTTGTTTAACGAGTTCATTCAATATCTTAAAATACCATTTAACAGTAAAATAATAATATCCAAACAAGAATCCAAGCAGATTTCATGCAAGAATATATTGAATTGGCTTATATTGAAAAAATATACCCACATGCTCAAAATTGGAAACCATAGATAGCAAATTATTACAAAAAGTTACCATAATAGCAAACATATAAATAGCAATAATAATAATAGCCACAAATATATATTTAATACGTTTTTACGAGTTTAATAGTAGTAACGCCTCCTCCACAATCTGGAACTGATTGGAAAAATTTTGAATAAGTTTTCGGAAACTACCTCTTTTACACAAATGAAGGAAGAAAGAATCCTTAAGACATTTTCCCAAGATTGTAAATCACTACACACTATGTACAGTGTGTGGTGATTTTTCCCACTAACAATAACAGTTGCTTCCAAGCAACAATTTTTGCTGTGTTATTTCATTTGATGGATATACAACGGCTATGTGATGTTTTTACATCCCGTATAATAATCGTACTATCAGCACTTTCATTGTATTACTATTCTCCTTTATTAGTACGTACTGCTGTTGGTGTACCAAATCAATAAATAAATATAAATAATAAGTTAGTGTTCCTCTGTAAATGCCAAAAAAGGTTTGTGAATCTAGATATAATTTACCTGGAGGGTAACGTGAGAGGGCTGGCGGCAGTTCTGATTGGTCGACGGGAAGAGGGCCGCGATGAGCCGCTGTGTCGACGCCCAGACCCCTCACTACTTGTACTGCAATAGATACCATGCGTGCTAACTACCCAAAGAGGCGGGTACACTGACACTTTTTCTTTTCTTTTTTTTTTGACAATGAATGTATCTCTAGCAAATAAACATTTGATTTGATTTGATTTGATTTGATTTTTTTTTTAAATCAATTTCTTTAAGGGGATTTTCTTATTGTTTTAGCACTTTTTTTGAAGTACTCTCTGAAACTTTTAATACATATTACCACTCACTCACGAAGTTTGAAAAAGAAAAGTAATTTTATTATTACTTTGTTTCTTGCTTCAAACAAATTCTTCAGCAACAACACTGTCATATTAATAGGATGATCATTATTTACATTATAGACTTTTGAAGTGCAGAATATTGTAACTATTGTGTTTAATGTTTAATGCAATCCAATTGCAAAAAAACTGTGCTTATTCGCAAATGGTTGTGTCAAAAATATTTCCAAAACTACACTTCTGAAATATGTCAAAAAGACAGTATTTTTACAGTGTTGTGCATTTATATGAATGGTGGCAATATTACGTGTCGTCAATATAACCGCCTCTTGACAAATAATAATGGAAAATAAATAAAAAGAAGCCAAAGTAATCCAAAGAACGAGGCACAAATACATGCTGCTACTACTACATGAATATAATTGTGAACTACACGTAATAATATAATGTGCTTATAACGATAATAATATATTTAAATGTCTTTGGCTTACAATAATACTTATCCTTGTTTTTTTTTTCCAGGTTTGAAAATAATCATGGATTATTTTGCCCTTGGAGGGACTGAATTCATGAGAATTTTCCGGATTCGGAGGGGTCTTTCAGACTGTCTAAAAACCACCCCGATACTCAGTCAACCAATGTCAGAAGATTACGTGTACTCGATCATTTGTCAGATGAGAATTATATTTATTAAATTACCCTCATTTTAAACATCAATGTCGCCCTCGAAATTTTAGTTGCTGTAAATCGCCATATTATCGAAAAAAACGAAATAAATATTGAATTCTAAAGCAATAATTTGCTACGATCTACAGAAGTAACTACTATTGAGCGATATTAAACTCTATGTCTTGACAATAAGGTTCTGTTCAATGCTTACTTGGGCACGGTGATAGCGGGCGCTGGCGGGGCCGGCAGGGCCAGACGCTGCGGCTCACGGCGAGCTCCTTGGATGGCGGGGCGGCCGCGGCCGTTGGCAGTCGATGCCTTGTACTGGAACTCCCTGGAATAGCAAGCGAACCGGTGAATTATGGTTATAGCTTAAGGCGCTACCCTGACCAAATAACCTTGAGCATTCGTTCCTTTGGCGGCACACTAACGCGGCGCACGAGATACGTAGGAAATACGCTCAGATTTTAGAGTAAAATCTATATAAAATCAAATTTAGGTGTTTTGAAAAAAATAAAACTAGCATAATGTTCTTTATTAAATTGCCTAATTATTAGTTTAAGTCCCAAATCAAAATAATGTTTACTTTACGAGGAGATGCATGTCAAAAATTATTATTTCTCATTTCTGTAGTTTCGTTATGACCCTATAATTAAGCATTATGTTACTAAAAAGTTAAAAATAAATCTACCATTTTCGAGTCAAGAATGTGTAGAAATTTAACGTATTTTTTATTAGTTGGTATTTCTATTTAATATAGAGAAGTGGGCTCCTAAAAACTGCCCTAAAAACGGCTGCCGCTGCGTTTTGCACGGCCACGCGCCTTAACGACGGCTCCGTAAATAAAAAATTGTCATTCATGTTAGGGCTTGTTATTTCTTTTTTTGATAACATACTGTGCGACATCCATTTGAGGTGCAATAATTTGCACCTGCCATGTTATCTTTTCACCACCTTTGGTAAACTGGTAGAGAAAGCCTAAGGCATTCAGTCCGCCTTTGCATTTTGGGTTGTATAAAGTTTAAATAAATAAAGGCGCTTCCGACTCTCACAAGAAGGGTTCTGTGCAATATTAAATCCTTTACTTTTTACCTTTGTTATGTTTTTATTTTGTTATAGCTGCCATAGTAGTACACACTCTGCGAAAATTTTAGCTCTCTACCTATGACGGTGCATGCTGATACAGCCCGCTGACAGACGGACAACACACGCTTAGTAATAGGGTCCCGTTGGCACTATACACCTTTTTTAAGGTAAATAATGGTGGTGGTCCTTAAGGAAATCTTTAAAAACCACCACCATTCTGAACATACAATAAGAAGCTTCAGAATCTTTGCTAGCATCAATTGAGTACTGCTGTTTTAGGACAAATTAAACCTTATTTATAAAGCGATAGAGTGCACAATTACCTGTCGAAGTCCTCAGCCTCCTCTTCCTCCAAGTTAATGAACTCTTGGCGTTCTTCAGCGTCGCCTGTGTAATAGTTCTGTTCACGCTCGATCAAGTGGGCCCTTTCGCCGATGTGGTGGCCTGAAAACAGGAAATATTTAGGCACAATTACAATTGTATTATTCAAAATAATATTGTTCCGACTGAATTTCAGTCACAGCAGCCAATCTCAATAGAGACAAGTCAAGTACGCAGAAAATTAGTGTATTCCCTCTTCCCTCACTCTATTCAGCGGTGTTATTCTGTAAAACCTTTCTTCCGTGAAGTGAGCGTGTGGCGACTTGTCAATCTCTAGCATAGTGACAGCCCAGTTTTAGCTCACTTCACCTTTATTCACTGACGGAGATTTCTTACAGAATAAGCCGGCAGTTTTCAAATCTAACGCCATTTATGTACTATCTCTAATTCAACAGCTAATACGCCGTGCAGACCCGAACATTGCCGAGCTACTCCGAAAAAAAACCGACGGCTATTTGCTTGCCTATCGAAACATCGCAAACAGGACCAAGTGGATATTGAACTTAGATCGAGTGTTTTATACACTTAATCATCAAGTAGGTACTTCAACCATTAGTTACATGATCACATTATTTTCGTAACTAACAACAAAAGCCCAAGGAAAACAAAAAAAAATGTTAACCTTTACAATATTTCACAAAACACGAAACAACAATAGGCAGCCGTATTAACGAGTTTTTAACAGTTCAGACAAACAAAAGTTTTCCCTTGTTTTCAGAAACTTGTACCTTGGCTTGCGATACACGTGGCTGGGGGTGGGGTGCCTCGTGACAAGCTCCCGTAATTATTTACATCGTTTGTCGCTAAGGAAAAATATTATTTGGAGCTAGGGTTGTGTCGCGGATAAAGACGGACTTTGCCCGGCGTATGTTAGACTTGTTACATTTCTTCTTTGGAAGTTGAGTTGATTTTGTTGATAAAGTATCGAATAAATTAAATACTTATTAAAAAGTTACTACATATTAATAATTTATCATTAATGATTTTTACTTTTTTTCCTCAACAATCCGGCTCAACTGGCTGGTGGTTCGGCTTTCCGGATTTAGTGTCTGGCAACCCTATTGAAGCGTGTACCTATTCTTGAAGGTAAAACGTGCCTTCATTTCGCCTTTTATACTGAAGAGTCCCGTGTACGAAGGGGGAGGACTATTGTATTCAACGAAGCGCGAATCCAGTCAGTTACTGAGAAAATACTAATGGAAAAATCCAGTAACGCTGACGGACACGAGAATCGAAAGTACCTGTACACGTGGCTGGAGTGGCCTGCCTCGTGACTCTACGCCATTATAATTTTTGTATTGTAAGGGTCATACACACCGAGACGCGACACGACGCGACTTAAAATATAACTTTATTTACTAGGTACGCAAAAAAAACAATTTCATTCCTTGAATTAATTAAATAAATAATAAATTAATTCTTTATTGCCATAATAACAGGTCACAGAAACTATGAGACCCTGGCTCCAGAGCTAGGTTAGAGTACCTGTATTTCAGGAGCCAGTAACTGAAGAATACGTTGCATCTTGTCACAATGAAATGTGCATCTTTTCGTGCAGTAAATATATTTTGAGTAGCTCTATTAAAATGTGCGCAGCGTCGCGTCGCGTTGCATCTCGATGTGAACTGTCCCTTATAGGTATATACGCAGTAAGTATAAAGGATGAAGAAGACAGCGATGCGCAACTTTTATTCAACGTTAAAATGGATGAGTTCTTAGTTCTAGAAAGGGTTGAAAATAATCATCATCATCATCATCTTCCTGCCCTTATCCCATTTTACTTGGGGTCGGCACAACATGTTTTCTTCTTCCATACCATCCTGACAGCCGTCATGCTATCACTCACTCCTTTCTCTTTCATATCATTCTTCACACAATCCATCCATCTTTTCTTTGGCCTCCCTCTTCCTCTCCATCCATCCACATTTATACTCATTACTCTTTTGGTCACATGTTTGTCATCCTTCCTCTTCACATGCCCATACCAAGACAAACGGTTCCCTTTCAACTTTTCTGTCACTGGCGCTACTTTCAAACTTCCTCTAATATACTCATTATTGATTTAAAAAAAAAAAGCTGTTCCATGTATTTGATCTTGCAAGACATTACACATTTGTATGGAATATGTGTTTTTTTTTATTGGGAAGTAGACACACTACTACCCAATAAAAAAAAACACATATACCTGTCGTTTGACATACTTTTTATGAGATTTCAAAACGCAATTCCCTCTTAGACTTTGTATGACAATAATGAACTTTTATTTGTAAACGCAATTACCTAATTATGTATTGATTTTAAAGCATCTAAAATCTGATTTTACAGTTAATTTAAAATTCTGGTTTTCAGTGCTAAAATAAAGTGGATTTTTTTACCCTACTGCGTCAGTGGACTCATTATTACGAAGATTTGAGCCGTTCTAGATATTTAATGGGTTAACTGTTACTTAACTGAATTTTAGAGTACAAGACTTGTTTTTTTCTTTTTAGATTTTATTTAGAGAAGTTGTTTTAAAATGATTCGTTCATAATGTCTATTACCCAATTAACAATAATGGCAAAACTTTGCGCGCCAAAATCGCTTCTTCCATCTACATATTTGGCGCGACAAAAATAACAATTTACAATAATACGAAAAAGCTTCGCAACAAGAAAAGTTCCATGCGTAACGAAATAAAAACTAGCAATAGTTGAGTGACCGTCAGTCAGGTGTCACGTCTCTACATAATTACATGGACCGTCTGTCTGTTCTGACGCGTCTCATGTTAGGTGAGTTTAAATGCGGAGCTAAATGTTGGGTTTAGGGCCCGTTTGTATTAGGTAGGGTTATCTTATTAACTACGAGTTAGTTGCTAACACGGGGCCATTAGTACAAACATGCATACATAAACTCACGCCTTTTTCCCATAGGAGTAGGCAGAAACCACAGAACGCCACCTGCTACAACCCTTACATACTCCACTAGACACCTCCACGATCAGTCATCAAAAAAATTAGAGGCATTCTTAACAGATTTACACTGAGATTAGATTACCATTGAATTAAATTAATTTGTTTTATTATTTTTGTAATTAAATCTGTTGGCCTACCTACATTTTGGAACTGACAACTAACTTCAATTTTCTAACTAATGACCGACTCCCTGATAATTCAAGTGGCTGTAAATAGTTTTATTGAAGTAAATGCTTTCTACTTTGGCTTTGAAAGGTCTCCGTGAACATCCTGGAATTATTCAAGTCTATAAAGTTCAATATTCCTATACAAGCTCATAGTACAGTCGGTTGTCAACATTATCTGACCCACCCTAAACACAATCGAAATTGGACCTTCTGCCAATGAAAATAAGGTTTAATTTCAATTTATATGAGGTTATCAGTCAAGTGTTCGAGAACTGAGAACGAACAAATACAATAATAATACACACACGCAAATTTGATCTTTATCACGTTAGCATTGGGTTAAATCTTATAACAACTTGTTATAATATAATAAGTGTAATAGCTTATTTTAATGAGTTCGGTCAAGTAATTCTGGTCTCGTGGTCTGTGTATAAGACTGAGAGTGACAAGTTGCGAGATCAAATCCTGCGACGAAGATATTGTTTTGCTTTCAATTTAGAATTTATTCTAAAAGTATTTCTTGTATTATTGTAAAGAACTATATACGGATAATCTTCAAATATAAAGTTTCTAAAATGGCAATATTTTGGCATAACTTGTAAAAAGTGGGTAGTTGAAAAATAAATATTTGTATTCATTGTAAAACTGGTATTCAAATGCTACTAACTAAGGGTATGCAGTGACAACGCGCAAACATATTTTACCTTGCCTTACTAAATTGCAAAAACAACTTCTCTTTACAATTTATTTTTTTCTATTTTATAGGTAGTTTTTTTTATCATGTCTTAATGGAGTGATTAAATAATGAAGGGATAAAATACAAAATAATCTATTTGCACTAGGATAAGGTTGGCTGCTTGTGCTGTGCAAAAATAAACTTTATTAAAGTATACTATATGGTTTAAATTCTTTAGTCTTGTGGTCACTAATTGTTGTTTACGTTCGAAATCAAGTTTACCCTAAATATAGCTTCTGCTCAGGTGTCTTTTTTAATTATTTAATTATACTTTTTTTTACATTTCTTTAATGGATAACGCATAGAAATAAAACTAAACAATTGCAAATTTAAAATGTTTATTATTTCATTAAAACACTTAGGTAAGATAAAGTAAGTAAATGCTCACATATTTCCAAATTAATAAACAATTTATATGAGTATACCATAATCAAATCTAACCATTTATAAACATTAAAAAAGGCATGTCTTTTTTTTTTATGCTTGAAAGTTTGTTATCGAGAAAAAAATTAATTCATCTGTGAAATACTTTACAGATTTATAGCTGCCTATATGTAGTGAATAAACATGTCATTTAAATAGAAAAAATCTATTTATAACAATAACATCACCACGTAATTGGCAACATTTTAATGGTTTAACAATCTATCCATTGAGCATTTACTTACATGGTGTGTTTAAAAATATCCTAGATTAATTAGTAGCGGAGTGATGGCGCACCGTTCCTTGTTACGTTCATTTTTGTTCGATTTAAATGATTTTTTTTCATCAGTGAAGATCACAATATTTTCTTCCCAATTAAAATTTAAATATTCCTGGGCAAAACGGACCCTTCTTCTTCAATGCTATTTTCTGTGCCGGTTTATAATTCCTTATTCCAGCAGCGTGTAAATGCCTTCTCACTGTTTCCACTGAAATATCGTGTTTCATTGCGGTTACACTTATGGGCAATCGCATTCGGGACTATACTTGATGTTTTTTG
The DNA here is from genome assembly GCA_932526535.1 of Caradrina clavipalpis. NCBI lineage: Eukaryota > Metazoa > Arthropoda > Insecta > Lepidoptera > Noctuidae > Caradrina > Caradrina clavipalpis. The sequence continues at coordinate 13,243,438 of OW052104.1, read as the reverse complement.
CCCCTGGACGAATCCGCTGAATATTTACTTTGTCTCCATAACGTCTTAGCTACAGTCGTATTTCTCTAAAACAAAAAAAAAAAAACATTTTTGGAACCGTTTATGTAACTTGAAAATGTAATAGTAAAATAGCCAACTACGCGTTCATTAATCACAATCAATTAAATAAAATAGGTATAAAAAAAAACACTTACTGCTATATTAAGACGACGACCAATCTCTCTAATTCCAACATTCTGCTCATGTAAAAATATATTATGATTTTATGTTTGGTATAGTCATTAAGCTGCGACATGCTTTTTTACACCAAATTGCTTAAAAATACTTAACGAGTAATGCGAAACGATTTACAAATGTGTGTGCGCAGTCACTGCTAATAGGCGTAGTGTAACTTTTGTCACATAATGTAGACGAATTTATTATCTACCTCACGAAGCAAATATATGTGAACTTAAACTTTTTTAATTTACCCACCTGTTTACAAGATAAGTTATTAGGCGTAAAACATATTGGTCGTTCTTTAATAATGCAAACAATATTGTAGAAATGAAATCAAATTAAAAAAGAAACTGATAACTCTAAAGGAACTGATACTCCATGTTTTCGAACCCACATGTTGTTCCTCGGCAATCCAACATCAAACCGCTAAGCCACAAGAACTTGTTAAGACTCCACGAAATTAAAGATTGGGTTCTAATTATGTAGGGTGACTTAAAAGGTTTTAAACTTTAATGTCAACGAGATAATGATTAAAATAGCTTAACAAAATGATATAATGCCGGTGGCTCCGACAACGTTGGGTGGGTTTATGCGTGTCTGTATTCGTCGAGTTCTCGAGCACTTGACTGATAAGCTCATATAAATTGAATAAACCTTATTATCATAGGCAGAGGGTCCAATTTCGTTTGTGTTTAGGGTGGGTCAGATAATGTTGACAACCGACTGTACTAAGCTTATGATTCATAAATTCTAGTTTACACATCAACGTTGTTATTTCATCCGTAAACAAAAGATTGATCAAAGTAACATAAAGATACCATCAAGCATCAATAGCCATTGTATGAATAAAACATCATGTAACTACCATAAAAATATAATGTACAACAGTGTCGACAATGGACACACGAAATAGATACAAACAAATAGATGGAAAGTTTTCTAGAGCCATACATAATATAGGCACTGCTTATTTGTCAAGTACATAAAATATTTGGCTAGCCTAACTAGCCTTTGCCTGCGACTATGTCATGTCATAGTAAGGCTAAAGAGTTTTTTTGTTCGTTTGTTTACACACGCTTATCTCAGGAACTCCCAGTCGGATTGAAATCATTCTTGTGTATATGATAGCGAGATTCTTGTAGAATAGTATGGGCTATATAACATCACGCTATGACACACGGGAGCAGAGCAATAACCACGGACGTAACTTAAGGCAGGTGAAAAAAAACGCAGGTGAAAATAACCACGCGGGCAAAGCCGCGGGCAGAACCTAGTCTATAATATCTATTGCAAAAATATTTGCAGGTATCCGTATAGAAAGATAAACTAGTGTGACGTCTTCTACTTTCCACTGGAATTTTCTATGGTGCAAATTAATTAATCAAGATTTCCGATAGAATGTTTATTCATGGGTAGACGCTGCAGTGAACGGAGCCAAAACTATTCATTGAGATTTTTTTTGAGGAATTTGTATCATTATACTAATATTATATAGGTGAAGGTTATTTTTTGTTTGTTTAAATGCGCTAATCTTCCATATTACTAGTTAGATTCTAAAAACTCTTTCGCAAATAGGAAACTATGTTATCCCTGAACGATATAGACTCAATTTTATTGTTAAAAACATTTGGAATCCGAAAGAAAATTCACGCGGACCAAAGCGCGTCGCGGGCAAAAGCTAATTTAAATACGTAAGTTTATGCCCTTTCTCACCAAAATCCTTGATTACAATCAAGCTAGACAAGCAAAATTCCCAAGACGTACACGCAAAAACAATCCACCTACACTTATTTTAGTCGCGATCAAAGTATCTGAGTACACACATTAGTTTACCGAATACACAGAAGAAAAACACGGGTTACGTCATGTGCCTCTAATAATAGACAGAAGAATGACTTCAGACGAACGTGCGGAGGTGCAACTGGAAGAATACAGGTGGAAACCGGATAAATCCAGAAGATCCAGTGAATAAACACAGATAGAAAGAAGAATTCAAGATAGAAGAGATGTTTATTTACACAAACCATGTGTGTTTCCCCAACACAAGTATATTTTATAACTTACTGGGGTTGCCCCAATTAATTTAAGGTGTTAAAAATGTATGAGATGCATTAAAAACCATTTTTATCTTTATCTTTTATGGGCACACAAAAATAACAGAAAGGTTTTTCCAAAAACAAAGATTCCTAGGTGCACTACAGCTGCGCCAAACAGAACCAGTTCAGCAAAACATGCCAGACCACTTGTGCCTGACACTGGTTTTCAACTGGACTTAAATGCGTGACGTATTACAGATGTAAAGTAGATAATTAAATATGATGGATCAAGGGCTTGGTGAAGTCTGTGGGAATCCGCTAGATGTGAGAAGCGCAGGTCATTGTGGATATGCTTCGGGGAAGCATATGACCAACAGTAGATCTTGGCAAAAATTATGATGATAGTGAAAAAACCTGCTTGCAAATAAAAAAAAAACACATTCAAAACGGTTCACCCGTTTAAGAGCTATCCATACACAAACACACAGACACGTCAAACTTATAACAAACCTCTTTTACAGACGGGGGTTAAAAAAAATGGCGGAGATCGACTGAATGCTGGACACGATCAACTCTTGTGCTGGTTTTAAGAGTTTTAAAACTAAACTAAGCTACAGTAGCTCCTATATTGCCATACACTAGTTTTATTTGAAGTATTTTTTTCATATCGCATGTAAAATGGGCCTTCTTCTCATAATTTTTCCTAGTCACAGCCTACAGGTGAGACATTTGGCGCGAGGAAGACACTTTGCGCGCCAGAATGCATGGTATGAATATTCTGTGTTACTTTCAACTGTTCCGGATCTCAACGTACTTTGATAGTAGATAGTTTTATTTTTACTTTAGTGGAATTACTGGAATTCCAATCAATATTGGCACTAACATTCGTATTTTGTCTTTAGAGAAACCGGAGGTTAGGCTTTCAAAAAAAATTGGGTACGTTAACAAAAAATCTTTGAATAAATTACTTAAAACTTTTACATTATGAGAAAACCCGCAACCGGCCTGAGACTCCATAGAGTCTCAAAATAAGCCTTATTATTGATTATTCATTAAGAACCACTAGCATAATTATCACCCCTTCGAATTTCACTAGAATGCAAAATTGCACCTTGTGTTTGTTTAGTCTGGAAGCCTACCTTGAAAAATCCAAGCTGATAATAATTTCATAAATAATATAGTGTTAGGTTACATACTAAAGCTAGAGTAGCAGTGAACAGTGGAAAGCCGGACTATTCTATAAAAAATCTCGCTTGGTGAATATAAGTGAGCTTCAGATGAGCTGCCATTAAGGGCGAGATTCACAGCTCACTTCACGCTAAACTCACCAAAATTTTCCGAGGTAGATTTTACAGAATAGCACTACAGACCATATATCATCCGTGAATACTACCCGACAGTAAATAAATTTATTAGACAGTGCTAAATCGTGGGCATTGGTAGGTGACTAACATTAAACAATTAGCTGCTCCCGGCTAATGGCCTAGTGATTAGCAACATAGTGTTCGTTTTAAGAATAATGTTGAACAAAACATTTGAATTGTAGGTATTTATTTCAGGTGACAAATTATTTTAAATCATGTTGCTCGTTTGTCGTTGTGTCTGTGTTTCTTCGTCAAGGTATTTTGTCCAAATAAGTAGCCACCGTGTATCATCATCATCATCACTACATATATTGTTTCAATAAATTCTATTTCCTACTAATATTATATATGCGAAAGTTTGTAAGTATGGATGGATGTTTTGAACTCTTTCACGCTTAAACGGTTGAACGGATCTAGACGAAATTTGACATTGAGATAGATTGCAGTATAGACGTCGCGGGCAGAAGCTAATACTTAATATTTAGAGGATGGTCACCAGGAGCGTACTGTAGCCTTTAAAAGTTAATTTTAAAAAAAGAACACTAATATACCTACTGACTATTTCATAGAAGTATCAAAACCAAATTACTCATATCATATCTGCCAATAAGTCATATTAGCCACAACACTCAAAACCCTACTCAGTATTTTCCTTAGCAAACAGGAAATAAACTGGTAATTATAATATTTAATTTGACCTCCGTAATCATTGATTCACCTTAATCATTGACCTATGCAGCTTTTACTTAGCAATGGGCTACTCTGTCTGTAATCATTTATTTCAAAGAAACCAATTTACAGGCACATTTGAATTTTACAAGAAATCATTCTATCTGAAAGTTGAAGATAGTTGCTCGTTCAAAACAGTAGGTTTCCATGGAGAAGAACAAGGAAGAAACTCCATAAACACTCATTAAAAATGATAAAGATCTACTGTTAAATGTAATAAAAACAAATCAATATAAATTCATAATAGCCGAGGCAGCTAAGAGACGATCAGACCCAACACATGGCGCCCATTCGCGAGCTTCTTCTTGCACCATAACGCCTGTATTCTGAGGTGTACCCGTGTACACCTAAAATTCGCCGGTATGTTTAAGTCCCATTAAATAGAAGGCTATTGAGGTTAACCGGGCACAAATCCATAAAAAAACCTCATAACATTTTTGCTCGACCTGGGATTCGAACTCAAGACCTCTAGCGTAGCAGTCGCGCATAGGACCACTAGGCCAACGAGGCAGTCTTCAAGATAAAAATGTAGATACTCCACTCACCTATGGCCATCTTCTTAGTGCCAGTCCGGGAGTCCTGCATAGTCTTGCATGTCTCCTTGATGCCATGAGGCCCGATCTTTGTGCTACTGGTCGAGCTGTATACCTGCGAAATTATACCTTACATGAAGCACTTGTAAACATTACAAAATGGGGCTAGAAGGCGAATATTAAGTATTTTTTTTTCTAAGAAATCAGTACATGATTAATACCACCCCAGTGTTAAAATTGTTGATTGTGATTGTGAGTTTTAATAACAAAGTGCTGTTCTTTATAAAAGTTCGACACCTTATTTTTTATTATCAAATGACTTCTTCCGCTTTAAGTGGGGTGGGAGTGTCAGTCTCTTACTGACTAAAACCCATGTTCCTCTTAATGCCCTTTGCGTTCCAGGGTCGCGGTAACCCTTTCGATTACAATCCGCAACTCTGAACAAGTTCAACACCATTTTTTTTTTTTAATGAAAACCAATGGAAGAGCAATATGCTCGGGTTGGCTTTTTTTTGGCAATAGGCTCGCCCCTCCTTTTACATGGGACCTAAACTTACCCGCGAACTGTGGGTGTACATTGGTACAGTCACGAGCATAAATATGTTTACAATTGGCAAAGTTAAAAAGCGATTTTCTAGTAAATGAACGGTTGCAACGTTAAGTTAGGACCGATTTCATAATAGCATGGGATACATCACAGAACAGAAAATACAGTAGAAGTGCCCTTAAACTGGCTAAGTATGGGAACCAGTGTCGCCAAACTCACACATTTGCATATGAAATTGTCCATTACACACATAAAAAACAGTGATTTAATTGGCTATAAATTACAAACGCAACTTTTACAAATCATCTTTTTATTGCTTTCAAAAATTAAGTCTTATTGCAACACCCTAAAGTTGTTATTATTTGACATGACACAAACAATAAAGACGTTTTTCGTGTAAAAAACTTAAATAGATGAAGTTACAACGAGTTCAGCTACTCAACGCTAGATGGCGCCGAAACCAATTAATTCTATTCAGAACGCTAGCTCCCTTGAAATAGATGTCATATTCAAATTCACATGTAATCTATTTTGCTACTCAGTTAGAGATGTAGACATATATCGATATTACGTAATTTATTCGGGAGAGCAATGTTATAATTTTTTAATATCATACAATTAATGCTTAACCGTTTTGTTGCGATGTCTAATGTCGCTAGAGTTTTCGCTTTGTGAGGCCGTGCACAAAATTCAGTCGTTAGAGTTTCTGTTTTTGTTATATTATGTTTGTGTGCATCGTTCATGCAGCTACACGCAGACACGCGTAAAGATCGATCTTAGTGACCGTTTAAACAATTTTGATCCTTTAAAAGATATTTTTTTATATTATACAAAATAATATACATAAGAAAATGATTTTAAATAAAGTCTGGAACGTGTATATATTGTGTATTTATTACTACTAAACTGAAATATTTAAATACTTTTTTGAGGTCTATCTACTACTATATATATACTTTTGTGACGTAGTCTACCCATGTACCAAGTTTTATTAAAAATCCGTTCAGCCTTTCGAGCGTGAAGAAGTTAAAGAAAGCGATTAGCTTCCTGCACCTACTTCGGAGGTTACGTGTTGTTAAAACCTCGAGATTTCTATGCAATCTTAGTTAAATATTTATAAATTATACACATGAACCGTCCGACACAAATTTTCTGGAAAACGGTGCCAGCCTGGAAATGAGTTAGCACTCAATAAATAAAAATTATCGATACCCACCTACTTTACGGATGTGTCCCATCCCTAATTGAGTAGCGTCGAAGTTTCTAGAAATTATGTTATGATTTTCCAGATGACCACCAAGTGCATTTAGACTTTGTGACTAAGAATATAAGGTTGTTTATAGCTTGCATTGAAGTCATAAAATGTGGTATTATAATAAAAATCAACTATATTAATAATTAACAAAGTTTAGTATTACCGATGATACGATACACCTCCACAAGATACATTTTTTTTTCTGCTTTCGTTCTTGCAGGTCAGAACCGCACAACAAGGCATAATTTGTAATATTTCGCGTATTTCTGAGACAACCATTCGCAACGAGTATCCTCACGCGAATAAGTTAAATGTTGCGCATCTACGCTTAATGTTGACACGCGCGCGATAGCTGAGGGGCACTTCCACTCTTTTCTTTATTCCGTGGGATACATAATGCAACATTCATAACACCATTAAATTTTAATCAATCCCTGGGAAAGAAATTGCTTTAGAATGTTGCTAGGTGTATACATGTTGATGCTCGTGACTGTACACCTCTGCCTAACCCTCCGGGGAATACAAGCGTGATTGTATGATTTTGTATGAGTGAAAAATTTGCTTGGGGTTATTGGGCGCTGTCATAATCTTGTGCTCTTAGCTTGGAATGAAACTATAATCCATTTTATTTTTGCACAGCAAAAACCAATTTTCTATTTTAACCTGTTCGTAAAACGAGGATGTGTGAGGGAAAAAGAAAGCACATAGTTGTTACTTTTCATGATTGTCATTATGTAATTAGTACATTATTTTACAATGACATAAGAGTTAAGTTGGCCCGAACTTGTAAATTGCAAGGGCTATTACATAAGCCTTTTAAAATATGTATATTTCTTATATGATTAATGGCTAATACTTTTACTGTTTGCTAAATACAAAATGCTATCATCATTTAACAAATTACTGCATAATATAGGTATTAATTTGAAATTGTAATTAAAAAAATGTAACCGTTTTTGAGAGAGGATATAAGCAATACATAATCTGAAGATCTGACTTTACTCTTGAATTGTTCCATGAAAAAGGTAGGTAGTAAACCGAAATTAAAAAATGTGGAGTTTGCCCAGGTTTGTCATGGGTGCCATTTTCCACATGTTTTTGCTTAAATTCTTCCCGCGCACTGCCTGACCTGATTTTTTGAGTATATAAAATTATCATTTTTGCTGCATTCAACCAGCCACTTTGTAGTACAACCTCAAGCACCACATGTATTGACCTAATATTTACAAATGCACACGACAAATTCCATTTAGAAGTAGTAGAGCTTGGACTCTCAGACCACAGAGGAATAGCAATCACTATACCTACACTCGATCCAATAAATAATAAAAAACAAACTCTAAAGAGGATCTATAACAAACAAAACATAGACTCGTTTAAAAAAGAACTGGAAAAATTAGACTGGAGTAAAATAATAAACAAAAACCAAAATATAAATACTAATTATTTGTCATTTAATAACATCCTACAAAACATATTAAATCAGTGTATACCTAAAAAAACCGTAAAAATTAAAAAGAGATCATCTAAATCATGGCTTACGACCGGATTAAGAATAGCATGCAAGCATAAAAGACAACTAAAAGCATTAATGAATACAACTAATAATAATATATTGGAAAGGTACTATAAATGTTACGAAAAATTACTTAAAAGAGCAGTAGCCCGCTCCAAAAAACTAAATTATATAAGAATAATGAATAAATCGGATAATAAAACTAAAACAATGTGGCAAATAATAAAAGAACGTACAAATAAGAATACCAAAAAGCAAATAAATAACATAAAATTGCGTATACATAATACCGTGACAGAAAACGCGACTACAATTACCAACGCTTTCAATGATTATTTTGTGTCAGTAGGAAAAACGGATACTGCAAACGGGAACGCTTGTCCGACTGGCCGTCCTACCTCTTCCCAAAGCGAAAACTCAATTTATCTAAGACCGGTTGACCCTAACGAAATAAGTTTTATTATAAAAAGGTTGAAGAACAAGCGAAGTTATGGGCATGACGAGCTACCGCCTATACTTATAAAAGCATGCGCTGAACAATTAACGCTACCCCTAAGTTGTTTAATAAACCAGTCTTTAGATGAAGGCTCAGTCCCCGACCTGCTGAAAATATCGATAGTAAAACCGATTTACAAAAAGGGAGACAAGACTGATACTAGCAATTATCGGCCGATTGCATTGCTACCGACCTTCTCAAAAATATTGGAGACTGCTATGTCAAAACGACTTTATTCCTACTGCGAAAGATATAAAATATTCAATGATAGCCAGAATGGGTTCAGGAAAAACAGATCCACGACTTTAGCAATATTTAAGTATATCCAGGAAGCTTTAAATATAATTAATAATAAACATTATGCGGTAGGGATTTTACTGGACATGAGCAAAGCCTACGACAGAGTCTCATACAAAATTTTATTAAACAAATTATATGCAATAGGTGTTAGAGGTATAGCACACAAATGGTTCTGCTCGTACCTAGAAAATAGGGAACAATTCGTAGAGGTAGAACATTGCGATCCACACACTGGCCAAATAACACGAGTAAGATCGAATAAAGCAAAAACAACAATGTCAATACCACAAGGCAGCGTTTTGGGATGCTTATTATTTCTATTATATATTAATGACCTTCCTAAAGAAATTGACGCTCAAAGTATTTTATTTGCTGACGATATTTCCATCATTTTTCCTTACACAAATACAGAAAACCTAAACTTAAGTCTAGACGATAAACTCTCCAAAATAATAGCATGGTTAAAAGATCACAACTTAGAATTAAATTTGGACAAAACGAAGCTAATGCAATACAGACCATACCAAAAACGCAAATTGGATATAAATTACTCATATAATAATATAAAGCTGCAATGCATAAACGAGTTTAAACTGTTAGGTTTGACTATAGACACTAATATAAACTGGAAAGCCCATATAGATACATTGGCAAATAAACTAGCCAGTTTCATATATGCCTTGCAGGAGCTTAAAAGGGCTACTGATTTTAAAACTGCTCTAACAGCATACTATGCCTACGCATACTCCTGGCTAATTTATGGAATCGTGGTGTGGGGAAACAGTGTAGACAAGGATAGACTTTTTATTCTACAAAAGAAATGTGTACGAATTCTTGCTAATATAGATAACACAGAAAGCTGCAAGCCATTATTTGTAAAACACAAAATTCTTACACTAACTGGTATGTACATTTTAGAAGTTAGCAAATTTGTAAGAAAACATCAGTCACTATTCCCACTCACTAAGGACCTTCGCCCACAACATCGCAGTGTTAGACGCCAAATTAAACATGAACTAGCCTTACCTAGCTCTAAATTAACAATGTTCCATTCAGGGCCTTTAGCCATGTGTGTTAAAATATATAATAAGGTTCCAAATTCTATTAAGGATATAGAGTATGAAAATAGATTTAAAAACAGTCTCCAAGAATACCTTATATTAAAATCGTATTACACTCTAAAGGAATTCTTGGACGATAAATAAATTTTGACATTGAAATACTTCCCTGTACACAACACCTACAATTATAACTAACCACCTACCTGACATGTTATTTTATGATTATTATTGTTATCGCTTATTTTTTAATTTAATTTATTTTTTATTTTAATTCTGTATTTCTAATTTTTATCTTTAATTTTAATTGTATGTTGCTGTGCCCTAACAGGGTCCATAACTGTACCTTAGCTCTAAGCCTCATGTAACACCTTTTATACACATTATGGTTCGCAATAAATGAATATGAAAATGAATATGAATAGTCATAATTATTGCCAATATAGTCATAATTATACTATTTCCACACAAACAATATTTATTCAGGTTATCATAATTCAGGTATAATTATTAACAGGTTGTTCTTGTTTAAAATACCATGTCCATGTTGACCACAACAGTATTCTACATACATATATAAACTCACGCCTTTTTCCCATGGGGATAGGAAGAAACCGTGGAACGCAACCTGCTACAATGATTACATACTCCTTTCACCTCATCCACATTCATACATCTGGTCACACAAGCACGCTGGCTACGAGTACTGCGCACCTGACCTTTCTGAAGAAGCTCAACAGCATACTAGATCGTGTGAAGAAAGATCAGATCAAGATCAGTATAAGAAATGAGTTCACTCGGAACTCATTTTATTGTGAATTTCCAGCTGAAGGTTGGTCCTTCAGCTCGAAATTGTATCTTGAAATAAGTACAAACCTGTGGCTTTCCGCCAGGTCCGCTGGACATGACAACTGTGCTGCTGCTATAAGAACTGCCAGGAATGTGATGCATGTTGCTTGAATCCATATCTGTTGGAATGAGAGGTGTTATATTATAGTAAGCCTAATCATAATTAGTGTCAAACTATAATCTTATTATCACACATAAAACCTGCAGTTTAAATAATGTAATAATATTGTCCCAACTTCTGTCACGGCAGCGAATCTCTATGGAGAAAGTCATTGTTAGAGTTCATAACCTAGAATCTTTTGTAATTAAAACTAGCTTGAGTTGTTCTAGATGCTAAATGCGTGGTTTAGTCTGCCTTTTTAGTTTTATAATCAGCTACTAAATATGGTGAGACTGCATGTCAATGATAATTGATAAAAAGAATTTAAAAAAAAATTATGTTTAGTATACGGCCAACATATCTAGGCAGTCCTGAAGTTAGCCATTTGTCTGCGCAATGGATCTTTTAGGAACAAAATTGTCTACTGCGCAGCTAATCGGATAACTTCAAGATCGCCACGATATTAGCCTTACTCTAGTGTGTGTAAGCAAAATACTCTGAGAAACAGTATTTTGGTTTAAATGAAAGATAATGAAATCTTTAACATAATGATTTCTTAATTAAGACTTCATGATTAAGAGCGCAGGAAGACGCTGGATGCAGGCCGCTTCCAACTGGTCTTTTTGAAAATCTATGGCGGAGGCCTATGTCCAGCAGTGGACATCCTGCGGCTTATATGATGATGATGATGATGATGAATGATTTCTTAAAATGACCTTCAAGACATTCTGACCAAGTGATTTTCTATGAGTGTTTCAAGGGTACTCACCAATGAAAAGCCTGTTCAATGAAGGCATTTGAGGCATGAAAGGCATCATTGCATTACCATGGCGCGGACCCATGATGGCCATCGGCCCATCCCCCCCAAGCATGCCGAAGGGGTCCGAGAACAACGAGTTCATCATGTTGTTCATCTGGCGCATGTGCCTCATCTGGGATCTACAAATGTCACAATTACAATGTTATAGTTTTTTTACAAATCAGTCAATGTTTTGGGGTGTGAATACAGTCACACCCCAAATCATTGTTCGTATGGACGGGTTTATTAACATATGTTGCATGGTTTTTTTTTCATGATGATCAAAATCACTACTGAAATTTGATTGAATCTCACAAAACTTACCCGAAATACGGATCGTCCTCCACGTCGCCCATCATAGAACCGAACAGAGACATTCTCAAAATGTGCACTACCGCAATCAACACAGGTCTGAATTCACTACCCAAATAACAACCTGAGTCGAACCACTACCGCCGCAAATGTTTATAAAGCACTGGTTTTTATCGTAGCACAAATCACATCGAAATCTCTAGTGAATCGCAGACTGTCGCTTAATTTCTTTCAACACAACTACAACAGACCGTACGTACAGACTAACAATATTCTTCTGATTTTCTGAACAGGAAGCACAGAGGCAAAAGTACCGTGAAAAGACATAGAGTTTATAGAGTGACACTTGTCAGTGTCAATTTATCTGTCACCCAGGCAAGTATTGATTTTATGAAGATGTTAGTGTCTATTTTTTACTTGTTGATCCACTGGGCGGTGGCGCTCCTTTAAATAGTTCATAATTCCACCACCAGTTAGACATAATTTTAGATCACCTTTTTGTCTTTTTGCGGACTTTCTGAAGTACTCCGGCACTCAGAGTTGTCACTTAAAATGTTACCTTCAGAGTTGTTACTAAACATTAACATACATACATCCATAAAAAATAATGGAACGCCACGCGCCAGCGCTACACGCCAACGCCACCTGCTACAATCCTTACATACTCTTTTCGCCTCGGTTACAAGTACTGCGCACGCGACCTTTCCGAATAACTTAACCAGTAAGGTCAGGGTGGGTCTTTTTAGAGCTCCCGGCGCCGGCGCGGCGTTGCCACTCACATCTGCCATATAAATTCCTGTTGTTAGTCACCTTTCAACCTTTGTCACTACATCCTCTTTTATTCCGCAAATTAACTTTAACAAGTATTCATAATTATAGTCGCGGGTTCGATTCCCGCACGAAACAAAAATTTATATGGCCTGCAGATTTGGGTCTAGCTATTTGTGTATGTGAGCTTAGGTTTGTAAATGCACCCACGAAACGATACAAGACAAATTAGTGCGAAGATAAACTCTGTTTTTTTTTTTATATACCTAATAAGTAAGAAAAAGGTCGAGCAGAAATTGTTATTGGGTTTTCCTATGAAATTCTCAGTAGCAGTAGCAGCTCGGAGTCAGGATTCGTAGCTGATTAATGGCAATAGGCTCGCTATCCATTACATGGGACCTAAAATCATACCGTCGAGCTGTGGATGTTCTTTGGTACACCTTTGTCTAAGCCTTTGGGGAATACAGGCGTGGTGATGGTTTTTTTTTTTTTTTTTTTTTATAGACGGGAAATCATCAAATAACTTCCCCCGCCCTGGGCGGGGCGGGAGGGAGTGTCAGACTTTTACTGACTAAAACCCGTCCATGTTCCTTCATGTGCCCTTTGCGTTCCGGGGGCGCGGTATCTCTTTCGAACAACCCGCAGAGGCGTGGTGATGGTGTGTATGTAATGAATAAAAAATACTATCGTAATTGTGTCCGTGACTTATTTTTTTATCCTTATGGAACAATACTTATTTTAAAGTACCCTTTTGTCCTTTTCTCTGAAAATTTGTATGCATTTCATGATCGTTTGAGCAGTGTAATAAAGTGACATAACCGTCCCGTAAGACATTCGGACCTCTCCGGCGCTGCAGAAGTCCGACACCGAACGCTTACATTAGGTTCTGGCCAGTAACGGGAGAAAATAAAATACAAAAATCCAAATTTTCATTAAAAGATTCAAATTTATTTTCAGTTTCTATTTTAAACAAAAAAACATTGCTAAAACAATTCACTAATCACTTAATTTACTTTACCAACCACCATAACATTTGCACAACAATAAACAATCACTTAATCGAACACATTACGCTTTGTAACGAAAACGATATGATGCGGAATATGGCGCAGGAGTGGCTCCATGAAAAGACCAAGCAGCCGTTGTTGCATACGCAGTATACTTCATGTCTTGTAAACCGTTCCGAAGGTTAGAATTGGTTGCAACTGGCGCCTGAAATCAATTTAGAACAATATAATTATAGGATTAAGAAAAGGAAACGTATCTTTATTTTAAATAGTATTTTTAAACTTTACCTTCTCAGCATCAGAATGGGCGCCCCCTTCGCCATGGGGCTTATTAGCAGCGGGAACGTCTCCAACTTGACCCGGCTTATGCCCTGTTGTGTGGGCCTGATTATTCATCGCATTATTAGCAGCAGTGTCACCGGCAATTTTTTCAATCGGGGATTGAGGAATCACGTTGCCTTGAGTAACATTAAGATGACCATCCGAATATGAAGCTCCGTTTTCAGGCGGTCTAATATTCTGCTGCGTGTATGAGTGAGATCCTTTATATTGATTATAGATTTGTTGCAACTGGCCTTTGCTAGGTGTTCTACCAATAGGCTTATTCCCCATTAAAGCAGTCTTGCTAACAGTTGCCTTAACATTACTATATCTTCCCGGATAATTCCCTGAAGCTGACTGAGGTGAAAGAGTCTGCGGTAGTATAGGGTCCGGAGTATGATACATGTATGCCGGTAACAGTTCTACTGGTTGTCCTAAAGTGTTATACTCTTGGTGTTTGAATTTATTCATTTGTGCATGTTGCATATTCCTTGAAGTGTCCGCGGGAAATATAGGCTCCTTTATCATTTGTTGTGTCGTGGGGGGTGGTGATCGAGTTGCCAGGGAACCGTCCTGAATGGCATTAGGGTTTTCTGTACCTTCGTACACTGTTGGAAGAGTACCAGCAACAGCCGCTCCAGTATTATGAGCACCCGGCTGAGCCTGCTGTGGCGGTACTTGGTTATTTTGAGCTGGCACCACCCCAGCGTTGTCTCCTGGTGCAGGCTGCTGCTGCGATGTAGGAGCTAAATTCGGGGGCGGAATTACATTCGCCATAGCTGCATTTGTAGCATTTACAACAGGCTGCAATAATGCCGCGTTAGCATCGAGACCTTTACCATTGCTCATCATCAATTTCTGCATGGTATTCATAGCGGCCTGTTGTTGGTTGGCTGGATTCATCTGAATTGCAATAGCCATTGGGTCAAACCCTAAGTCCCCTTTCATCACACCTGGGAACATTTCATTGAATTTAGACATACCAGCACTATGCTGGCCATAACCAGGGTTTTGAGTGTTCATCTGTGGTTGTGCTGGACTCATGGATTGCATTTGCTGGGAGCCTGGATTAATTTGACCCATCCTACCATCCATTGCATTTCCTTGCATATTTGTATTCGCTCCAGCGAACCCGTTCGGTTGAGACATGTACTGCACATTTGGGTTCTGCATTGATGCCCCTAGATTACCTTGCCTATTGTTAACCATTCCCATGTTATTAGGAGCGTTACCAGGAATGCCACCGTTAAATTGCCCCATTCCAGGCGATTGCGGAGCATTATTGCTTACTAAACCTTGTGCGCCACCTTGGTTTAGATTACTGGTTCTATTAGAATCACCCATCATCATATTTACTATTTCATTCCCCATTCTTTGCCCAGGTGCCATGGTTTGAGGGGCTGTTCGCCCCATTTGATTTTGATTGGCCATTGGCATGTTAGTATTAGCAAAGCGGACATTAGGTCCGTGATGATTCGCAATGGCATTTTGATTTACGCTGCCAGGCATTTGATTCTGAGCCATGCCTCCCATCTGTCCAGGCATTTGATTCTGAGCCATACCTCCCATCTGTCCAGGCATTTGATTCTGAGCCATACCTCCCATCTGTCCAGGCATTTGATTTTGAGCCATGCCTCCCATCTGTCCAGGCATTTGATTCTGAGCCATACCTCCCATCTGACCAGGCATTTGATTTTGAGCCATACCTCCCATCTGACCAGGCATTTGATTCTGAGCCATACCTCCCATTCCTATATGACCAGGCATTTGATTCTGAGCCATACCTCCCATCTGGCCAGGCATTGGATTCTGAGCCATACCTCCCATCTGACCAGGCATTTGATTCTGAGCCATACCTCCCATCTGACCAGGCATGGCACCTGGTGCAGCAATATTTGGATTATTTCCTTGCATTAAACCCATCTTCGCCCCCATTGGGCTATTCATCATCGTATTAGCAGGTGTTATAGATTTAAGATCATTATACACTTCTTTAACGACAGGTTGCATCAAATTATTGTTCAAATAGTTGTAGGTATCAGCATAGAGTTTGGGTGGATTACAGAAACCCATGCAATTCCGGTTGCCCGAAAAAGGTTCCCCCGCACTCGGTGCGTTACACCCTGGATACCCGTTTCCGTGGCAACAGCCGCCTCGCATGCATCCGTCGTGGGCAGGGTTCATCATAGGTGCATTTCGATAGTTACCGTTTTGGTTTGGTTGATTGGAATTCGAAAACAATTTTCCCATGCACCCGCTAGAAAAAGAATTTATTAGATAAAAAAAGTTGTTTGCAATCATTATTTCCACACAACTACATGTCTTAAAAAGAAAATTATAGTCAACTTACCAATCAGCGCTCTGCAGTTGATTTACAACACTTCCTAACTCGTGTAAAATTTTTTGCTTATCCAAAGCCATTGCCTCTAAAAAATACCTCTTATTTGTTAAAAGTACACTTAAAAAATTTAATAAAATATATAAATCAGTTATCTTAAATTTTGAATGTGAATGCTAATAAACAAAAAGTGTTTTGTTTCTTTTTATGTTGAAGGTATCAATCGATTTTTAAAATAACTACGAATCATACCAGCCGGTTCACCCCGTAAAAGTACAAAGGAGTTCCGTATCATCAGACAGAAAGACATGTTTGCATTCCATTCACGATGGTTCACTATAGTAACATAATAAAGCATGCTACGTTAAACTTTAAAAATGCCCATTATAAATATAAATATCTTGGGACAACTCACACACGGCTATCTGATCCCAAGCTAAGCAGAGCTTGTGTTATGGTAACCAGACAACTCATATACATACTTATATAATTTTATAAATACATACATATTACAGATAAATCACACCCAGACACAAAACAAACAATCATGCTCATCACACAAAGTTTGTCCTGGGTAGGAATCGAACCGATCGATCGATTACCTACTCTCAGTCTCTATTTTATTAGTACCATTTGGTAATAATATTAAAATAATCTTCAAGCCATGAGTGAACCAGTTCAACCCACGTTCATCGTAGGTTCGTCCTAGGCAAGCGTGTTCTACTTTAGGCCGCATCATTACTTAAGCTCAGGTGAGTTGGGGTCAAACGCAAGCCTAATATTATAAAATCCAAAAAATGTAAACACACCTTTTATTACTAAGCCCTAGGTGTGTGCCAGGATTAATGTTTCCTTTAAAATGTCAAATGAAATTGTCAACATGACATAAAGATAATTGTCATGTCAAATTGTCAATGATCAAAATTTAAACGTCATCAGTCACGTGATTAAATTAAGTTGTGTGACGATTGTACGGTGAATGAGATTCGTGTTCTTGCTATAGTGCAATTAAACGTCAACCAACCTCGACTTAGCATTCAGCAAGCAAGCACTACAAGACTTGTTTCTATTTCGTTCGTTCGGTAGTTGACTGTTTGGTTTGTACAAAGTTGGACTTTGAAGCACGATCGCCCCCTTGGTTGGTGTTGTGATAATATTTAGGATTATCAATAATTTTTATCTGTAGAAACGTCATTCCTGTTGGTTAGTTAGTATCGACACCGTATTTAGCTTTTCACTGTAAACGTAGCAGTCCGAGTCAGCTGTCGTCTTTGTCAAGAGGTAATTATAAACTTTCCAAAATGCCTAGAAAAGTGTTCGTTGTTGGCGTCGGTATGACGAACTTCATCAAGCCGAGCACTGGCCCCGACTACCCGGAGCTGGGCAAGGAGGCGGTGCTGGCCGCGCTGGCTGATGCCCGCATTAAGTATACCGACATCCAGCAAGCCGTGTGCGGCTATGTGTTCGGCGACTCCACCTGCGGGCAGCGCGTGCTGTACCAAGTCGGCATGACTGGCATCCCCATATTCAACGTCAACAACAACTGCTCGACGGGCTCCAACGCACTCTACCTCGCCAAAAAACTTATCGAAGGTGGTGTCTCGGATGTCATGTTAGCTGTAGGGTTCGAGAAAATGGCGCCTGGCGCACTCGCCTCTGGCGTGTTTAGCGACAGAACCAACCCCATGGACAGACACACCATCAAAATGGCTGACTTGGCTGAACTCACAGGTGCTCCTATGACAGCTCAGTACTTTGGTAATGCTGCTAACGAGCACATGAAGAAGTACGGAACAACAGAGCTTCACCTTGCCAAGATTGCAGCAAAGAATCACCGTCACGGAGTGAAAAATCCACGAGCTCAGGGTAAGAGAGAGTACACTGTAGAGGAAGTATTAAACTCTAGAAGGATCTATGGTCCCTTGACTAAGCTGGAGTGCTGTCCCACAAGTGATGGAGCTGGTGCTGCCGTCCTCATGTCAGAGGAAGCGGTCATCCGTTATGGTTTGCAAGCCAAAGCAGTTGAGATTATTGGTATGGAAATGGCGACTGACACCCCTGCTGTATTTGAAGAGAATAGTTTGATGAAAGTAGCTGGCTATGACATGACTGCCCTGGCTGCCCAGCGTTTGTACAAAAACACTGGTGTGTCACCAAAACAGGTTGATGTGGTGGAACTGCACGACTGTTTTGCTGCCAACGAACTGATAACATATGAAGGCCTTCAGTTGTGCGGGGAAGGTGAGGCTGGCAAGTTTGTAGATGCTGGTGACAACACATATGGTGGCCGAGTTGTTGTGAACCCAAGTGGAGGTTTGATAGCTAAGGGCCATCCTCTGGGAGCGACCGGGCTGGCTCAGTGTGCGGAACTGGTCTGGCAACTTCGTGGCGAGGCCGGAGACAGACAGGTTGGTTAAACAACAGGTTCTTATTACTTGGGGTAATTGTTCCATCAGGTGACGTGTGTCTACGTGTGGGTATGTTGCATTACTCAACAGGTATTCCAAATTCTATTTTACATCATTATTTATATTGTAATAATTTCAGTTCATCATGACTTAGACATTTTGCTCATTGTATTGAATTCCAGGGGCAATAGTCTTGCTTATGAATATTTAATAGTTTGTACTTTTGGCCTGTTCTGAAAAGTTATCAATGATAAGCTAGTTACATCACAGTAAACATTTTTGATAACAAACTGTTATCAAGTAGTTATTGGTTTTTTTTTTGCTAGCTTTTCATAATTTGGACTTTGATACAAGACTTGTTTGTTGTCAAGTAGTGTTTATAACTTAGGCATGAATTCAATACCATTGATTGATTGAGTTAGAGTGATTCCAGACCTCCCCAGCAGTGTATTTCAGATACTAGCGCACTGCCCGCGACTTTGTCCGCGTGTCTTATCTTACCCGCCTTACGTTACGTCTTTGGTTACTGCTCCGCTCCCATGTGTCGTAGCGTGATGTCGACAACCTATGACACTCACAAATAACGTGGCTTTCTATGGGTAAAAAATATTTAAAATCAGTTTAGTGGATCCCGAGATTACCCCCTACAACCTCACAAACTGTACACCTTTATAATAATAGTATAGATTTAAAAAAAAACAACAGTTCTGCACAGAAATGCAACGCCTACACATTCAAAATGTATGATGGAAATCTGTTTTCTTTTTAATTACTAGTATATTTAATAGATTTTTATTTTAAGTTATACTGCTCCCTCTCGGCCCATACATTTAATTTTAACTGGTTTATTATGTACCAACAGACACCTAAATATAAAACAAAACTGGGTCTGCATGATAACATTTTCTTAATAGTATTGTAGAGAAATACGAAAACAACTTGTTGTTTTCTGATCATTAAAATCCCTGTTTACTTTCGAAACTTATGCACTCACACCACACACATTGCCATAGAAAGTAACATAAAATAAAGAGGTAAAATTGTCTGTCAGTTTGTCTATGTATACTAGGGCCATCATCTTTAAAACAGAATTGTTTTAATATTAGTTTGCCTTGTGCAATATTGGATTTTCAATGCTTAGCTTAGCGCCGAGAGTTTAAAATCCAACAACTCAAATTACAAAGTAATATTAAAATGGTACTGTTTAAAAAGCCCACTGATCTGATTACAAAAAATCTTTCACTGATAAAAAGTCACTATTGCCGAGTGCCATAGGATATATTTTATGGGACACTCGATTTCCACGCAGACGAAGACACGGGTGGTAGCTAGTTTAAAATTGTATGGATATAAACAATATTAAAATACGCTTTCACTTGCTTGTTTTGTGAAGAGGAAATGTATGAGTTTTATGTTGTTTTTATTTGTGTTTCTTATCTTGTTGGTAATGGTATTGTTGCCTGAAATGGATGGATGAAATGGTTTGGTGTTTAGAGTGTAGTGGTGGCATTTCACATGGGGTTTTAATATCCAAATATTCAGGTTACCTGAGTAATACAAAATATACCCTGTTTATTTGGATAAAGTTGTTTTTCAATTAGCGATAAATATTTGCGCAAATACGCCATTTATTTATCCTACAAGCTTTTGCCTGCGACTATTTCTGCATCAAAGGCAAATTTATTCTTAGCTATAAACTAAGTGACTGCCGAATTTTAGCTTCATAGGTCAAGCAGTTTTCGAGATTGCGCGTTAGTCAGTGAGTGAATGACCTTTCGATTTCATGCAAGATGATTTCGTGTTTTTTTAAATAATTTGTTTCAACATATGCATTGACTTCGGATGTGCATCTGCTGATGTACTGTTGGTAGAATTGTTTTAGGCACCATAATTTTTTTCTGATGGTCTACCTATTATACAGGTGATCCAAATTGTGACGTCATAAAAGATTCCTGTCATTCCTACATAAAAGATGCCTCAGGGATATACGAATATACCTCATATAAATCCCGCGATTCGTATAGTTTTCGAGTTCGAATTATTATTCAGAATTTGTCAAAAAATATAGGAAGTGCTATAAAAAAATGTTGCTCTATTTTTGCAAATCCTGCTGTGATTATACAGGAAAAATTTTTAACCAGTGCGTAAATTTTGCCATAATAAACTTCAACACGTTTTATTAAACACGTATATTTTATTTTGATATGTCTTAGTACTAAAAAAAAAAGTTATCGCTTACGAAACATGTTAACTTAAAAACCATATTTTATTGTCACTCGGCGCTAGCGCATTCCCCACCCCCTCACACCAGCCAGGAGCCCGGGCGGCGGCCGCGAGCTTTCATTGATAGTATGGCGAATAGATTATGTCCATGTTTTGCTTATTTCAAACTCGGATAAGGATGAAATTTTTTTTAATTTTTTTTTTAACTAAACACGGAAATGTGTTCTATTACTGACACTGAACTACCAAAAAAAATTTACGCACTGGTTAAAAACTTATCCTGTATTGTAAGTTGGTAAACTGCACAATATTTTATACTCTATCGAGTTAAAGTCGTTGGTAATAATTGTTATCTCAATATTATTTCTCTCAAATGTTTATCATGTTTTCAAATGGTCATTGCTCTGCGCCCGTGCCGCTCCTCGCCGCACGCCGTCGCCTCTCCTCTCCTCGGCCCTCCCATTTATAGGTACCTACTTGTTTAGTAGGTTACTGTACGTAGTGAAATGGATAGATAGATAGGTACCTATTTGTTTCTGTGTTCTATCTTCTTTAGATTATTGAGGTCTTTCTTTGTTTATCTCGAAAGCTCTACATGAGATCTTCACGAAACACCCCAACACTCCCCACAAGGGCGGGGGAAGTCATTTGATGATTTCCCATCGGTAAAAAAAAAGATATTCACGAAATGAATATGGGTGGTCCCATATTCAATTAGTCAGGAGTATAGGTAGTCATTCGAACAAAAGAAATTTAAAAATCGGTGGAAAATTAGAGGAGAAATCGGTGAACACACATGAAATTAAAAAAAGATACTTAAACAGGCGAAAATAAAATCTCCTTCATTTTTTTAGGTCGGATAATAAATAACGTCACATTGTATACACATTAAGCTATTAGGTATATAAGTAATTACCTATCTCATTTACTTAATGACTACAACAATATCTTATTTATTGTATGTACTTATGATTATGATAAAGTCAAAAAATATGATTGTAAAAGCCATCATACTTGTCCAAATTGTATAACATCCTATGTATCATTATTTATCTGGATTTATATTCTCTTCTTTATCGTGTAGGCCAGCGTTTCCCAAAGTGGGCGATAACGCCCCCTTGTGGGCGCTGCAGGCCTAAAGGGGGGCGGTAAGAGGCCCAGCGAAAAAATGGGGGCGTTGTGTAGAGGCTTGGGGGGCGATTTGTAATTTCATCTAGGTAGGAGGACTCTTAGACTCTCGACTACAACTTCTGAACATCTACTAATATTAATTAAGAGATTGCTCAAACTCGGTTCGATATTTCTCTCTGCGTAGTTAATATATCTGTCCTGTTTTATTTATTAAAACTTAAAATTTCAACGAATAACATTCCAAGTTATTAACAACATTATATTAAAATGCATGCCATTATAGAAGGGAAGTACACCAAAGCGTTGTTTGATTGATTTTAGTAGAGCCCCCCCCCCCGTCTTGACAAAAAGGGGGCGCTACAAAATAATTTATTCTCAAAGTGGGCAGTAGACAAAATAAGTTTGGGAACCTCTGGTGTAGGCAGTAAGGTCTAAGACCCCACATACCCTAGTGTCAGAGTTTCTAAACCGCCTCAAGGGCCTCTGACATGGTTACCGATGGTGATGCATCGTTATCTGTATTCATCACCTCAAAAACATTGTAGGTATCGATATTATATTATCGATATCTCGTAGTTTCGATTAATCCTCTGTTAACATATCGACGAATTATTTATGAATTATGATATGAAAAATTATAATGGTAGATACCTATGTGGTTTTATAATAATGTACCCGACGTACCTGTACCTACCTGAACTAGTAACTAAAGTTTGCGAAAGATAAGCGGTATCGTTCTGTTGTTTGTGAGCATGTAATCTTGTTTTGCATGGTAGTATTTATTTATGATTTAAATGATATTAGTACCACCTAGTAGTAGAGAAAGTACCTATTAAATTTAAATCTTTTTTTCTAATGCTGAATTTCTGACAGTCATCACGAGGCTGCTCAATCTGCCTTGCATGTAGTTGGTTGTTGTATCTGACCCAATTTTTGTTTGGCTTCTAGCAGTCAGCCACTATCAGTACTGAGCGACACATCACTGATTGAGCCTCATAAAAGCCAAAAGCACAGCCTGTGCCTTTAATTAGCTTCGTATCCTAGTGGAAGCCTCGAGCAGACTAAGCTTCCCTCAAGTCATTCTTGAGGATCTTCAAGTGGTGGACAAACATTCATGGCTTATCTCAGGTTTTAGTTTACCGTTGCTATCATGTTGATGCGATATGTGCAATGCGGCATTCTGTTTACAATGCTATTTGTAAGTACGTATCTCTAGTGATTTACGTTACAAGGTGTGGAGGCTCCAAACTACACTTGATAGAAACACTATTTGTATATTAATTGACTTTGATACTTTTTGGATTTAGCAAATTGAAATGATTTAACTTTGAGCCCTCACTGTCAAGACGGGCCCCCAAGAGGACAAAAAAATGCAGTTCTTTGAAAAAGAAAATAAGGAATGCCAAAATAAGGGCTTGTTCTTATTTTCTAATTTAGATCAGTATTTATTTCCTTACTCATTTGAAGTAATAATCTATTGAAATAACGTTAACTATGGCTAAACCAGACACATTTTCTACGGTTGCCAGTCTATAATAAAAACGGAAAAAAATATTTTGGCTAAAATCTTTAGATGTCGGTTTCCTCCTTCTGCCCTTATCCTACCTTGTTTGGAGTCTATTCAGCACTTTTTTTTTTCTTTAAGCCGTCATCTCCGAATTCACTTCCATCTTAGCCACCATCTTTCAAACAAACCATCTTTAAAATATTTCTAGATTAATACGTTCTTTTCTGATTTGAATAAATTATCAGAATTTAGAATCCCTAAGTTTGTGGACTCGTTACTCAGCTCAGACTTTTATCAATTAATTAATTATGATAATTATAAATTGTAATTCTAATCCGCATTTTTCCTTGAAGATAAAATTTGGCTTTGATTGGTTTTTAACTAATTATCTTTCAGTTTCGTGATAGCTTCTTCACTAATTCGTCGGTTAGTTGACTGTTTTAATATTTTTATTGGTTTTTGATTTATGTGTTTTGAACAAGAATACTTTGCAAATTCATTCCTAACTGGTTTTGTGAGCGTCATTGGTTAGTTCATGGCCTAATGGCAATATTCTTACATCATGTTGTTGTATTATGTGCTTAAATACCTATATAAATTGATACTGTAGGTATCGCTTTGCCAAGTAACTGGGTTGTGGAGATCAGGCAGTCGTTCTATGTAAAATACAGGTATTCAGCTGTATCTAGTTAGTCTAGAAGCCGACCCTAAAATTTTTGGAAAAACGCTAAACAGATGATGAAGTCACACCTTTGAATTGGTATTTCCCACCAATACCTCTTTTTTTCGAATTATGCGAAGTTTTCATTTACCTGACACTGTTGTCATACCAAAAGGAAATATGTATTTGTAAATTCTTACGCGTTTCCTTGCTTATTCGGTTGCAACACACCCGCCACATTACAAGCCAATTACGTAGGTATACACGAATCTAATTAAGCGTTTGTTTTAGTCTGTCATTAATCAAATACTTAGTTACCTATCTACAAGTTGCTTAATGCGTTTTCAAAGACGTAATTGTTCTTTTTTGTTTTGCCATGCCGTGTATTATCAGTCATTTTTTCTCTAAAAATCGTTTCTTTTCATTTTATGAAAATGCGTAAAATGACATTGTGAAATGACTTCATCTTCGCTTTCTGACAATCTTGTATTTGGAGTTTTTATCACACAGACGACTTAGAGTCAAACGGGTCAAACTTGTTTTTTTTATTGTAGCTTCTTACCTATGGCTAAAGTCTGCATCAAAGTCCAATTCACATAGGCTATTTGGTTTTGTCTTTAGTGCAATAGTCACAATACTTGATGGCTTGATGGTAATTAGCCAATTATTTTCGAGTATATTTTCTTTACCAATTTAGTTTTCAGCGAAAAGGTTAAAAAAACAAACCCAAATACAGCGATTCCTAAAGTAGAAAGGTAGCAGTAGGTTATGTAAAAGAGTCGCCAAGGTTCAATGAAATTAAATTTTTCTTTGTATCGTTCGATTGTGAACAATTTATCAATGAACCAGTATCATTCTTCACATTACGCAGTGAATGTAAAGAATGGAATTCTATCATTCAGAAAATATTTTTCAATAATGGCTTTTGTTCTTATTTTAAACTAGCTTTTGCCCGCGACTTCGTCCGCGTGGATTAATAGTTCCCGTTCCCGGGGGATTTCCGGGATGAAAACTATCCTATGTCCTTTCTCGGGTCCCAGACTATATCTGTACCAAATTTAATTGAAATCGGTTCAGTGGTTTAGGCGTGAAGAAGAGACAGACAGACAGAGTTACTTTCGCATTTATAATATTAGTAAGGATTTCAGTGTCTTTATTATAACGAGTGTAAATAGACACATAAGGAAGCCGAAAGTTTCACACCAAAAATAAATGTTTTTTTCCCAGCAATTATTTTTGCTTAAAGTTACTTAGTTTTGAGGTCAGTAGGCCTAGTTAGTGGCTATGTGATGTGTCTTGTAAGATACCGTATAATCATTGAATGTGAGGGTACCGTGGCACAGGGAGGGTTCTAGTACTGTCTTTAAAGAGGAACCGGAACCCTCTTCACGTACTGATGGTGTCCACCGCGGTGGTTTTAGAGAGGTAAGAATCCCACACTCCCCAGTCTTATCCCCAAATACCGGGCGCCTTTTGAAGGTTTCCCTCCAAAATCAAAAAAAAAAAATAACAGAACAGTTGTTTTAAAAAAATATTACATACATACGGGTCGAATTGATAACCTCCTTTTTTTTGAAGTCGGTAAAAATAGGAGCTAGTCTCTTAGTAGTTACCTACTATTCATCCTCAAGCGCTTGAATATTGTTCATCGCTTATTTCCAAGATGGCGGCCACTTGATAATTGCGTGGCTATTATAATAGATAGTGGAATAAAATATGCGGTTCAGTGCGATGGACTCTGACCTATGAATTTGTTGAAGTCTATTTTGAGTTGTTTGTTAAAGATAATTTTGTTGTTTTGTTTTGTTGTAGGGAATTGGGGAAGTAGGGAAGAGATGTTTTTTTTAAATCTTCAAAAAATATGAAGTAGGTCTCCATAGAAGATAAAGATATATGATATATAAGATAGATGGATTTAGTCTATAAATAAATTAGCCGGTTTGATAGCAAACCTACTAAGTATCTGCCATAATATTTTTATTTAAAACATTCATAATTTATCTCAATGCCAGGACCTTCACCCGGACGCTTCACGTCAACAAAGTTGCCAATTTACAAAGGAAACTTTATATTCTTAGTTGCGTACGCGCATACGCTGGATAAAAATACGTGTGAACATAGTATTATACGCCGTTCAAGTCAAATGTAATTTTCGGCATCTATTGCTCATGATATTAACTTCGGATTGCCTCATTATAGCAAAACGCGGTTTCCTTGACCCAACGTGGATGAATGTGTACCGCAGTTTTAACTGTAACTCGCTTATTTGCATCGAGGTTAAAACTTTTGAGTTAATTTTGTGGCTTAAATGGTTTATTTATATTCTTGTTCGCTCTAGATGATTGAAAATAGGTAAGAAACGTGAATAATTAAGGATATAACGTACAGTCTATCTTATTTACTTTCTTAAATGACTACTATCTAACTTTGGCACAGACTGCGCATAAGTTTATCTCTCTCTTTATGTCCTATCCAGGTTCTAATTAAATAATTGACACCAATAATACCAAAACACAACTTCTTTTAAACACTTTATTTTAGCTCCGAAACCTCGATTAATTTGCCAGTAAAATTAGTTTTTTAGTTGCTTTGAAATCAATAAATATTTAATGAAAGTGACGTCAGAGTTTACTGTTGCCATACACCATTTTGGGGGGAATCGCGGACAGTTCATAAAAAGTATATTAATTGATTGATTGATTGGTGGAGTCAAGAATCGAATGTCTAAAGTTGGTCAAAACTTAATCTTTATTCATATCTGCAGTAGTATAATAAAGACGCGTTCAAAACCTTTGTTTGACATAACAAAGTGATTATGCACATACGCAGTCAGTTGACGCATATTTTATGAAGCAGTATACGCACAGACTGACAATGACTCCGCGCTTATAAACGATATACGAATATATATGTTTAAAGAACATGTATTTAGTATTTACCTAAACATGGCTAAAATGAATTTCTGAAAATCAAGTTATACAAGTAATAAGACATTAAAGGTACCTATATTTTATTTTTTCATTTTATAAAACAGAAAAAGGAAAGCTCATACGACATCAATCAACTCGTGCGCATAAAAACGCGTCCCTGTAAATGGGACAAGTGCCCAAAAGGCTGGTAGCATTGCTGACTCTTTGGCCTGAGAAAAGTCGTACAAATAAATTAGTCTTTGTTTAAAATATTTAAAAGCATTGCTTTTAAATTTTGCAGCTACATAAATGACGCAAAGAATACAATTAATAGAATAAAACATATGGAAACGAAACGACGGCTATATACTTTGCATTGAGTCAAGCCTCTCCGCCCACCGACTTTTCATCCGATTTTTTCATCGGCGAGAATAGAACATAATGAATTATAATAACCAACGCACATAGCTGACAAAAATCGGTCCCACGAAACTATGGATTTTTTTAATCGGCCCAACAATAATTCGGTCGTGGGATCGGATAGGCTAAATCTCTACAGATTTAGGCTCGATATTCACAAATATTAGTGGTACAGGCTAATCTTTTTCTTCAAAGTAGGAATCTTGTTTAGATCCACATTATACACATATTATTATATTATTAAATATATAGACAGAACAGATATATAAACACCTATATGTATTCTGATAAATTTGTTAGCATTCTGCATTTCAGCGTGTATTGCCAAGCCTAATTAAGGTGTGGGAAGATTGTACTCGCAACATTGTATATATTTGTATGTTTTTCATTTTGTTTTATGAGTCTCTGTTCTTGAATGTCCTTCGACCTTCCTGTCGTTTGTATGTCATACATTTATTTTTTTGTCTTGTTTTTATGTTTTGTCTTGTTGATAAATGATTAGTGTTATTATTTGTTAATTGTACGTAGTTTTAATGTAAGAGTCGACAGTCAGACACTGATCAGCAGTATGCTCGAACAGCTTTTCATTTATTAAATAATAATGAACTAAAATTCAACATAAATACAGTTGAAGATTGTTTGCAGAAATTGAATTCTGCGCGCAATTATATCTTATAAACGATTTTCAATTCGATTTGTGTTGTTTTTTTGGTTTATATTTGATTAATAAATGAAAAACTGCGCTTACGTAGATTGTTAATTTTTAAAAACTCTATTGATCTCTGATTAATAAAAATCAAGTGTTCTTAAGTGTTATTCTCCGATTATTTTCTCATTTAAGTTCTGTCTCAGTAGTGTTGGTTTGTTTCAAATTCAAAAACAACTTCGCCAATAAACTTTCGAGGAACTTCGGTAACTAGGTGATATCACACTATAACATTATTCACACTTTTTGTTCTTGCATAAATTATGAGAGTTTATTATAAAAAATAAAATATACTTTGCCTAGATATCTATCTTGTATAACTAACCAAGTTACGCAAACGCGATTATAATTCGCTGTTGCCCAACCTTCTACGTTGAAACCGACTCAAGAAGTCAAGACCTCCAATAGAAACATTAGCAATTTGTTTATGTGTGTTGACTAGTACTTGTGTACCCGTCATTGTTAGCAGACGTGTGTCAAAAATTAATAAGTAAATGTGAATATCTTCAGGTGCCGCGCGCCAAAATCGGTCTGCAACACAACCTTGGACTCGGAGGAGCAGTAGTCGTCACCATGTACAAAAAGGGATTCGCTGACATCACCCCCAGGGCGGTCGCCGCCGCTGGCAACCCTGAGGACTTCAAAGTCTTCAAATACATGAAGATTCTCGAAGAAGCTATGGAAAATGACAGCGACAACCTAATCGAGAAAGTAAGAGGCATCTACGGATTCAAAGTAAAGAATGGCCCCAACGGCGCTGAAGGCTACTGGGTCATCAACGCCAAGGTGGGCAAAGGCAAAGTGACGTACAACGGCGCCGAGAAACCCGACGTCACCTTCACCGTGAGCGACGACGATGTGGTCGACCTAATCTCCGGCAAACTGAACCCACAGAAAGCTTTCTTCCAAGGCAAGATCAAGATCCAAGGCAACATGGGCCTCGCCATGAAGTTGACGGATCTGCAAAGACAAGCGGCCGGAAGAATTGACGCGATTCGCTCCAAACTGTAAACTTAAACCGGTTGTGAACTGGTATTAGTTTGTATTATTGCGGTTACGGACTTGAGGTAGGGGTATTTTTATACTAAATGATCACACACAAACTTTATACTCTGCAAGATGTTGCGAGAAACTCAAATGTCGGTCACGTGAAGTCACAATGTGCAATAGATTCAACTGCATGCCTTTAAGAGTAACGTGTTATGTTGTATTTATGGTTATCTGATCATTCCAAATGATATTTTAAATAATAAATGGCACTATTAATGTTATTAAATCAGATTTTTGTATAAAAGTTATGTACATTTTTTATTTCGTATTCGTTTTCATTTTACCACCTCACTCAGCTTTAGCAAACAATAATAACTTTTGTTTGAATAACAACATTGCACATGCAGCTTGAATTTGAAGCTTTAATAAGGATTCTAGTTCTCTTAAACTGTATTTATTCAAGATTATATTATTTACCTGTTTCTATTTTACGTACCTAACTTTTTAAATGAATCCAAGTGGTACCTACGTAATAAAGGCTATGTTAGTGTAGGTGTTATCACAAATAGTATAGGTATATGATGATAAAATGGATGAAGTGATAAATTCCATTGAAATTATCTAATCGCATGTAGTTAAGAAGTACCTAGGTAATTATTTAACTGCGCCTAATTTTTGCATGTTGGAAAGTTGGCTTCTCTGACGCCATCTATGTTATATGTCACGTACTATTCTATGTTTCCTAAAGTTTACAAAAGATGGCGTTGTTTTATAAACTTACTTCTGTTTTACTATCATATAGGTGGCGCTGATAACATAATCTTCCCAACTTGTTGATCCTTCAGTATCAGTAGCGGGCAGCAGAGCATACAGGACCGGATAACAGGTGTTCCATTATTTGAGGAGCTAATCTAGTACAAATAACGTTTTGATATCAAAGATTAGTATTTCAAAATAGGTAAAAAAAAAAGTGAAATGAAACATTTATATTGGAAATCATTTCATTTTATTGCTTCACAAGGTAGGTACTTATAAGCTTTTTTTTATTTTCAAGTAAAAACACACACTCAGAAAACAACATGTTACGAACATGTGTGTGTATAACAGAATATTATCTTATATCTCTAATCTATCAGGTACTTTACAATATACAAAGATTTTTCCACTATTCAGTATTAAATAAAATGTTTTGCGTAATCCAAGAAACATACAAGATCGTTTAGTTGGATAAAAGGGTTCAAGCAGCAACTTATAAATACTCTGATTTATACACACACATTTCCTAACCACGCCGTTTCTCCAAGTTATGTCGCCTTATAATAAAACAGTCGCAAATAATTACAAATCTGTTACAAACAATACATCTACTTCGTATCCCTGTAAATAATAGTGATTACTAAAAGAACTACAAACTCATCAGTAAATACGGTACAGTGTATATGGGCAAGACAATGATTTCAAAGTTATATCGTTTGTAACTTTTATTTCGACAAGTATGCGATTATCATCTCGTATTATATTTGTATGTAAAGGTATCTTACATTTCTGTTATTAACTATTGCGTATCGGGACATTGGTTTATGTTTATGATGTAATCTCGTAAAAAAAATGGCGCCAATATCATAATATAGACTGAGATGTAGGCGATTATAGTCATCATAGGTAATTGTTGTGAACATTCATTGCAGGTATAATTACAGCCTTATTAAAAACCGGAATACTTACTAAGAAAAATAAACTGTTGATATTGGCTTTTTTTTACAGAATTTAATGCCATTCCTAAGAGCTTGCCATCGTGCACTTTACAACAAATATTGGCACAAAACAAAACAGCATTCGGTACTTTTATTATTATTATTTCTTATTGTTTTAAATCTTGAGTCGTATTTTTATACTTTATCCATCTATACTTCGATCTTCATGTCAACTAGGAATGGCAGTAAATCATCAGAATACAAGGATAGTTGGGAAAATAAAAAAATGTTGAGAATGAGAAAACAAATCAATACAGCGCCATCTAGTGAAACAAATTACTATGCATATAAAGCATATATATATACTCGATACTTAGATTTTGCGACTTTCACAATAACGTATTTATAAACTGATGTATAACAATCATACATGAGATCACAGAGTACGTGAATACTCTGGCAAATCACCAATTACGCGGGAAACTCTGTCTCATTCCTCTCTGTCGATAAGCCAAAGCTGCCAAAGAAAAGGAGACATAGTTTGTAGCGTCAAGTATTTTATAGTTTACAACAGCCTGGCATCCATACATAGCTTCGTACCATACAGTAAAACAAATATTTACATTATCATTACTCTCACTGCCTTAGGGGATAGACAGACTAAAAAAATAACAAATCTCTTTCAAAATGAAAAAGGATACAACCTACTGAGTGTGTCTTTAGAAATAGAATGTTATAGCCAAGTCCTTTAGCACCATACGTACTTAAGTATATAAAAATTTTGCGGTAATTTAAGACAGTGAGAGTTTACTTTGAAACTTTTCCATCGATACAATAGAACATTACCTACGCTAATAATTAAAGCGTTATTTAAGGTTAAAAATGGCTTAGCCACATTTTTCACTTTATTTTTTTTTTCATCATTTTAATATCGCAAAACCAAAATAGATTTTCATTGAACTCTCTTTTAGAAATAATAAGTAAGTAATTTAAAAACCAAAATATTAGTTGAACCAAAATATTCGCCAATAAATACTAAAATATATACAATTAATCACTAAGTTAGCCAAGCCAAAACATTGTAGCACCAAAATTATCCGACAACAGTACTGATAGAAAAGTTTCACAATATATATGAGGTACCTTATTATACATACAATATAATGACATGCTGTCCATTTCTAATGTACACTATTAAATGTTTAAAACAATAAGTTATTCTTATTACACTCGCTTACGGTACCTATATTGAATAATATATATTAATAAGTAAATGGTAATTAATTTTTTTCAAAGTGTCTCTGACTAGAGATATAACCTATTCTAAAACTGAAATCTTATTCATAACAACTAACTACCTACGTAACATAGCACTCTTCGAAGGAAAAAAAATATCAAAAGGAAAATCGTTTCGATTTCATTTTTACAATTTGAGCTTAGCCAACATTGAGATATACCTATTAGCCAAAGTCACTTAGTGAAATCATATTTCACAACTCATTTTATTTCATGTTGTTTTTTTAATCGACGCCGGCCATGATAGCTAGTGAAATGAAAAATAATTTTCATTTAAATGTAAATCGTATAATCACATATTGTTTTAAATTGAACTTTCACGATATTTTTATAGTAATAATATGCTGCCAATCAATGTCGTGAAAGTACTTTTAAAACAATTGATCGCTAATAATAATCTTCATTAAATAATTAATATATTTCCTCAGTTCGCTAGCTAACATGGACCACGAAATATGTACCTAATTGGGGTTTGTTTTTGCCTCTAATCTGGTATGAACATTATGTCAATGATTTGTAACCGTACAAAAGGTTTAAGGTAATAAGAAAACAATATTTTTTATAGAAATGTAGTGCTTACGTAGACTAACAATGGATTATTCTCATATTTTTGTCAAAAGTATTTCTTTTTTGCTCAAACAATTTCTAAATGAAATCAGTTTAAATGTTTTCATTTAGAAATCAACGGTTATATTGATAATTTATATGTTAATCGAAGAAGTTAATAACTGCTAGATAATTTAAATGTTCGTACCAGATAAAAAGAAATAACTCGAGGCGCCCATGAGGTCATAGCTTAAAATCACACAAGTTCGAATGTTAATCATTCGATATTAGTGCCCATTGACACAGTTTAATACATAAGTAAATAATAATTGCTCAGTCACAAAAATTATGCACTAAATTAAAATGCACTGTTACTGGCAAAGGCTGAAACGCGTGGCTCAAAATTACAAAACGTATATAAATTACATTTAAAATAAAAGTCCGTCAGCCGCTTTTCGGTTATTGACAATACTTACATACTTAATAATTCATTAAGTTTTTAAAAATATTTTAAAAACAGTTACTTACTCGTGAAACTTTTGTTTACGACGTAAAAAAAATCACAAGTTTTCAATAAATTAAAATGCTACGAAAAGACGTAAGTCTTAGAAGAAAACTAAAGATATATCAAAGCTTGTGATGACAAAGTTAAAATTACAATACCTAATTATTATTTTAGTATCGACCGAATCAATTAGGAATTTAATAAGCGGTGTGTCCATCCCGGTGTAGTTGTAGACAGTTACACCGTGGACTTACAACAATGTCCACCATGTTATGTACAACACCGCTTCAGAACACCACCAAAGACCACTTGTTGACAACCAATCATTTTCTTTTTTTTTTCAAGATACAAAACCTAACACATTGCAGAATCAGGCAGTGATAATTCACCATTTAAAAAATTATTGCTCGATAAAAACAATTTGTAGAATCTAAATGAAAATCAGTGTCTTACATAGTTTTTCTTAATTTAGACCAATAAATTTTATGTACAATGAGGTAGACTGCGGGATACACCCTTATAAAGATAATTTTGTTGGCCTGGACTCTACTAAAGTAGCTATAACTTATGAAATACGACGTGCAACTGTCCCACTGGTCGTTAGGTGTCTAAACATTACTAGGTACTATTATTGGAAGAAAAACATCATTTAGCTGTACTATAGTTTGTGGAGTGCACATGTAATGTAGAAAAACAGTAGCTTATTATTAAATCAGCTGGAAGGCGGTCCACTGTCATAGGCCATGGAAGCCATAGTTTAATATTAAAAATATTTGCATTTACCATTTCTACCACCGCGCATCAATGGGACAGATGAATGAGAACAAAAGCGTTCTGAAGACCTGACACAACAAAATGTTTACGAGTTAATATTAACATTACGAATGTGCCTCATCCCTTCTACAATTGGCTTGTGTCTGTAAACAAATATAAACTTATTTCCACGTGGTTTTCATACAACTTTTAACATATAAGAGGTATGATGCATGTATGTGTTTGAAATATGATTACTATTTGGTATGGCTGAGGTTTTTTATACAGAGTTATTTATTCAAACGAATGTCTCTACGATAAGTAGATGTCGAGCAAGTTTTGAGGCAGGTCGATATTACACTATCAAAATATTTAATGATTTACGTAATGGTTCTATTATATCGCGTGTAGAATGAGCTTTATAAGTAATAACATGATTATGAAGTGATTTATAGTGTAACACCGCCCACAGATCGTATCTACTTCTTACTATTCCGGGATATGTAGTTTATTATAAGTTTATGTATTGTACAAAAGTAGAAGTTAACTTAAAACGCCGTTATTATTGCTTATGTAGGTATGTACACAGATATTGCAAATAAATCTTAAAAATAACCCTGTATAAATTATGCTTATGGTTGTAGTTTAATAACTATTTTACTATATTATATTATATGTGAGTATTTTGTTAATAAGGTATTGGGAAAGCAGAATTGAGGTTATATGAAAAGGTAACAGACGTACCTTAGAATGGCACACGTTGAAGAGACTACAAGAAAAACTGTATATTGTACAAAAAACTAATTTCATAAAACTGTACTTGATATGATTATGTACAACTATTTTTTATCTGCATCGTGCTACTGTATAATCTGTGGTAAAAACGATTCTCTCATCGAATCTGCACACTGCGGCAACACCGAAATCGGTGGCGCCACATAAAATTATTCAAAACAGTATAAATAGAAAGAGGTCTCAATCGACTCGGTTTCAAAGATCAACAATATCCAAGTAGAGAAAAAATATTTACACGGTGCCGCGTACGGGAACGTACGTCATGATTGGTTCAGCACCTCGTGGTTTTGTACTGTGTGTACCGTGGAGACGCAATGTCACTGAGCGTTCATCGCGATCACTGTTAGCGCAACCTGGTGATGACGCGCGTAGGTCAACATGGCGGCGGCTCGGCTTCTTCCTGCTGGGGCGGCGAGGGGTGGGGCGAGGGTCTGTCGCCGCCGAGAGCCTGCTCGCGCCGCGCGACGTCTGCCTCTCGCAGGTCGAGGCGCGCCTCCCGCTGCGCGAGTTCGGCCTCGCGCTCGTCGAGCATTCGTGCGCGCTCGGCGAGCCGCGCCTCGACGTCGAGCAGGCGCGCGGCGAGCTCGGAGTCGCTGTGCGGCGGCGGCGAGGTAGATGATGTGACGTC
Source organism: Caradrina clavipalpis (assembly GCA_932526535.1). NCBI lineage: Eukaryota > Metazoa > Arthropoda > Insecta > Lepidoptera > Noctuidae > Caradrina > Caradrina clavipalpis. Next base: position 13,207,719 of record OW052104.1, on the reverse strand, counting down.
GTCGACGGGCGGCGTGAGCGGCTTGAGCGCGACGTTGGGCTGGTAGTCGCGCTCGAAGGAGGTGCAGTCGGCGACGCGCACCACGCGCTCGGGGTGCTGCAGCGCCGGCTCGCGCTTGTCCCACGGCCGAAAGGCAGACAGCGCGCGGTAGTGCAGCGCGTACGGGTCCAGCAGCAGCGCATATGTCGTGTAGTCCTCGCTGCGCACTTTCTTCGGAGGCGACTCCGGCGGCTCCGGCTTACACACCACTGTCTCCACCACCTGAAATTGAGAAAAAGGCTCATAAGTACAAGTGTCCAATTCTCTACACGCATCCTGCCTACTTAGTGCCGCATGGCATTAACAAAGTTATAACGATGAGCATGACTCCATATTTCCGCTGCGGCCCTGAATCTGGATAGCAGATATTTTTTGCCCGACGACGTCTCTGTTAGTCAGAACAAACTAACCTTTTCCAGATAGGTATCTAAAGAGAACGAACACAAACGCTCAAGGCAACGCCTCGCATAATTTCCGAGACTATTCAATAGCTGTATGTATGGCGCAAATCACAAATAGAATCCGTCACGACTCTCCGTGGAAGTATTCTTGTGTCTGCGACAGTTAGGAGTACGTAAATACATTAATGTCAAAGGTTCACGTTACTGACGTCAATAGCTTATCTGAATAACCGAGGAGCAAGGAGCGACGAGTAACTGCTCTCATAACAAATGCGTGACATCAATCTACGCACAAAAACCTTTTCTCTAATTCATCCTTTTAAATGTCCCAAGGTTCCTGTGGCCGGTATGGTGATGAGGCTGTAGTATAAGGCACTAGGTACTTCGGATTCCTGATCCTAAGCATTGAGATTCTAAATAAGTGTTACAAAATTGCCCTCCTCGGTTCCACTTTGTAGTTTAAACAAAGGAACAGCAAACTGGGCGTAGAGATACTATAGTACGCAAGAGATAATAATACTCAGTATCTACTGGGGCGGTTTAAAACCCATGTAATCTCATGGGCCCTAGAGCAAAGCACGTCATCTTGTTCGAATGAGCACTGCTAACCACATCGCTATCAGCAAAACACATTCGTCTTACATAACGCAGGTGCGCGGCGCGCGGGGCGGGAGGGGCAGACGGCGCGCGTCATCGCCGCCCTCGCTCGCCCCCCCCTGGGGGTGAGGCGCGGATGTAGGTCGTGGCCAGGCCGCAGACGACCCCCAGACGCCAACCTCGCCCAGCCCTGACGCACCAAACACTCACACCCCACCGACAAATGCGTAAATGTTAGCCTGTTAAACGTTTTGTATCTGAAGATAATTAGAAAAAAATTCGGCAACTGCTCAGAGCCTTCCTGCTTCCCTTTTGTTTAAAATCGTCCTCTAATGCTTCCTACATTTCGTAATCAAAGCGATGAGCCGCCAAACCTAGACCAGTATTCCGTTGATAGTTCGTTATCGAATTCCATGTACGAATAACAACACGAAAAATGTGGGAGAAATAACATGCCGATACGTTATCAACATACTCATCATTCAATCTACAACTTAGTATTGTTTATTTGGTGAGCCGATCGATTTTAGACCTTATAGCGAAGAAATAAACAGCACATTACTATGTAACGGCTGCGTCAAAATGGCGTCGGGCGCGTTCAAAACACTGGCTCCAAAACAATGTACGTAATGAGAGAACGGCGGGGTTTCCGTCGAGACTCATCTGCGGAACGTGTGCTAAGATAGCTGGTGTAAGTGGAACTCCCCCGGCGCCCCCGGCTAGGCACGTCACTCACGCTGAAGGGCCCGAGGTAGGTGGGTCAATGGGCTTTCTAGGCTCACAGTAAGTTGGGCGCGTGGGCGCGGTCCAACTAACATATTTCGGCCTACTTGCAATTTAGCAACTGTTTTTCTGTCGGCACGTGCCTACATACTGCCTACGTTGCGTGCTATTAATACGTTTTTCCTCTAACAACCCCCGATACCTCACGTTTGAGTTTATCGTCAAAATAAACAGCCTACTACTTATTCTGTGCGTAAACGATTCGATGTAGCGAAAAACTACGCGAAGTCGTCAAGCAGAAGGTCACAGTAACTTTGGCATCATGATGGCAAAAATACAAAGATTACATAATGTATTATGTATTGTCATGCAAATGCTTGTCATAGCATTCGACAATACCTATCAATTGAAAGCTTATTTTGTTATTTAAATTTATTGAACGGGGAAAGTGTAGTTTACTTTTTTAAAGAACTCCTTATTCCGAGGAGAGAGGTTTTAATATTCAAGTGCGCGTTGAAAAAAGTACCTTCTATATTTGAAAATTTTAATCAAAACCATATTCGAAAAGAAAAACATAATAAACGTGAAATGTAGCTGGCCAGTTCACGAATTCCCGAAACCCGATAACTCATTTGCCTCCCCCGCTTCTGTTATGTAGGTACGTTAGAATGGGGATAGCAGCTGATACATTACTCGCACGGCTTTCTATGTATTTCAGATCGGTTCGATGTTTAAAGTTTACATGTCGGTGAAAATGGGCAATGAACTAATGAAAACGCTCCCGTGTCCAGGGTTGTCCTAACAGAATAGGTGGCCACGTTTTCATTGACAATCTCGCTAGATTCAAATCAATTGTCATAGTTGAATAAAAGATTTTGGGGTCAATGATAGGTGCTATATGAATTTCAAATGTCCTCGTTTTTCTAGTATTTTCATTTTGACAAATGGTACGACACATACCCTTTATCATACACATATTTTTTTATGTGAATTCGTCAAATTATTTCATTCGTTCTGGGCAGAGCGGAAGGGAATGACAGACTTTTACTGACTAAAACCCATTCGTATGCCATTTGCGTTCCAGTGAGAACGTTTTCGAACAAATTCTAGCAGTAAAAAAAATAACCAAATCAATAATAAAATGAGTTATTGCTTTTCCTATTTACTTGTTTGTTAATTACAAAGTTAAACACAGACTTATTGATCGGTAAGTGCGCAAGCACTGGCTTGTGTACTAATCACTGGCACTAATCACAATGTAAACAAACAGTTAGGTATTGATTAACTTCGTGTGAGTGGAGGGTGGGGGGGGGGGGATAGACTCAACAACGTGCACTGCCGATAAAAAGTTAAAAAACAGTCTGTAATAACATCATGAACTAGATTCTGTCCGCGGTTTTGTCCACGTGGTTTTTTTTTTCACCCGCTTTATGTTACGTCTTTGGGTACTGCTCCGCTCCCGTGTGTCGTAGCGTGATGTTGTATAGCGTATACTACTCCTCATTAACCTAGCTATCTTTTACATAACATTTTTTTCCAATATGACTGGTAGTTCCAGAGATTAGCGCGTTTAAACAAACCAAAAACTGTCCAGCTTTATTATATTAGTATCTAGGACTCTGCGTACTTCTATAATAAACGGAAAAAATAAAATGTTTCAGCTTTTAATTGTTTAGAATTTAATTTACTGCGTAATGTGTTTTTTGCGATTATATTCAGATTAATGTTGTTATTGTAAGTGTTATTGGGTTTTTCTATTACGAATTTCTCAGAAACAGCCAAGAGTCTGGATTTATGCCCGGTTGATGGCAATAGGCTTCCTGTTTCATGAGACTTTTTTCCATTAGGAGTCTCTCAGTAGCTACCCGGAGTCCGGATTTATGCCCGGTAATAGCAATAGACTCCCTATTTCATGAAACTTAAGGCTTTTTCACATAGATGCGATAGTATCCCAGACAGGAAAAATCTATCCCTAGAACAATTTCTTTAAGACATCTTCTGCAACCTTTCGCATAATGAAGAGAAAAATCGGATGTATGGATATTCGTTACTCTATCACGTTTAAACGGCTAAACAGATCTGGATGAAATTTGGCATAGAGATAGATTATAGTCTGGAATAGCATAGCTACTTTGTACCCCGGATTTATTTTCAGTTCTTGTGAGAAAATACCACAACTTTGACACGGGCGAAGTCACGAGCAGAATCGCGCGCTAGTTTATTTACTTAATTTATTCAGATTTACCTAAGACGCAACTACATAAAATTCAGCGTCACTTTATCATTTAAAGCCGGATTAATTTGAAGCAGTGTTTCCTTTAAAAAAGCGTAATAAACCTGATAATACATTGTTTATTATAACAGACAATAAATAAGTGCGTATGTCTATCTTATCTATTCTAGGTTGCACGTGGTTTCCTCTAGTTGTTGTTTTGCGAGTTTTAGAGCACTTATTGATGTAAGGAGGACGATAGACGAGCAAGGACAGGACACTCAAACTACTAGAAAGTAGAATATAGTGAGAATTTATGTCACTTTTATTGTGTACCAACCCGTGGTAAGCCAGCACGGGTGGATCTCATTCATGAATATGATCATAGCTGATTTTTGCAAAGTACACATACATACCAATCACGCCTTTATTCCCGTAGGGGTTAGGCAGAGGTGTAGGTACCGATATACACCCACATTTCGCCGGATGCTTAGGTCCCATATAAAAGGGGGCGAGCCTATCCTTTTGCAAAGTGTTTATAAATTCTAGCCTATAAACCTTTCTAGATATTTTTCCTTCCTATTGGTGAAAGCCAAATGAAAATCCGAACAGTAAGTACTTTTTGAGATTAGCCCGAACTTTTATAATATAATTATAGTGACGATGGTTCTATTTTAGGAAAATAAAGCATTCATTTATTTAGTCGCGTACATAATATGTATATGGTACGACGATATTTTACACCCACTTACGCGAACTTTTACAGTAAAACAAGAACTTAAAAGGTCGGCTTTACGCAGTACTTGGTCGGACGTCTATCCCCCACTTTAGCTTAGTACCTACTTTGTTTTTCAATAACATGCGCAATTTTATTTATTATCTACTGATAAAAACAGCCAATAACCTCGCTTTGCCTCCATCATAAATCAATAATCATAATGCTGTTATATCTAGGCTCTCTGTGACCTCCTCTTTGCGGAAATAGCCAATCTGTGGCTGTGTTTTCCAGGGGTAGTGAACAGTTTACTGTTTACTACCCCTGGAAAACGTCACCACTGTCACTCACGTCCTTCAGAATCTATGGTTCTTACATTTTAGTCTGTGGTCTATCAATTAAGACTTGTTACTGTCAGATAAAAGCTGAATAAAAAATAATCTGTAATACTACTATGTATACTAATATAATGAATCTGAAAAGTTTTTTGTTTTTTTAAACGCGCTTATCTCTGGAAATTCCAATTCGTTTAGAAAAACACCTTTTGCATATGATAGTCAGATTCGTGAGGAATACTATATGCTATAAAACATCACGCTACGATCTAGAGGAGAGCAGCAGCAACGAAGGCGTAACTTAACACGGGTTAAAAAACCACGCGTGGTTAGTCACGGCTAGTCTGTAATTATGTATTCGCCTCTATAGTATTTTTTTTATAGGTTACATACCAAAAATAGTACACCATAAATGTTTTCTGCTGTGGCAACCCTAAGCCACGTTAGCCGTCAATGGACGAGCAATTGTTTAGACAAGACACAACTCACAAGACACCGCACGCCCCCGAATACTGACTGTGTGAATCAACTTCATGGCAAATGTTGGAAAATATTCGAAACTCGCATGTTATTTCATTATGTAATCAGCTCGGATTGTTTTCGTTGTACAAATTACGAGAATAACCTAACCTGGGCATGTGCCCAGCCTTCTGGGCACATGCCCCATTGACAGCGATGCGGATGAGTTTTTTGACGCCCTTTGACCTTACTTTTTTATTTTAACTTTACATAGTTTGTAATTTAATTATTATTTAGTTTTTTTTTTCATTCTAATTAAATGTAAAATTATTAAATAATAAAAGAATAACCTATACTGTATACAAGCTTCTGTCTTCTGACTTCTTCCGCGTGAAAACCAAGTACCTATACCTACCACAAAACATCTTATGGTACTAGGTGATAGTGTAGATTTGTACCCTTGTTTTTTTTTTTTGTAATCGGACCAGTGCTTTCAGAGATTGCTTCTTACAAACAAACTAACAATTTCACCACTTTATAATATTTAGCAAAGTGTGATTACATAATATTAGTTAATTATGATTTAGATGACGCTTCGCAGAAAAGATGATCAGACTTTAGTAGGATATCTAAACAATCCTTTAAAAAATGCATAAATCTATCAATTGAACCTTAACATAGAACATCACGCAACGAGCAACAAGAGCGGAGCAGTAAGCAAAGATGTAACTGCACGCGGGTGACACCGCGGGGTACCTATTTAGCTAGTTTTTTTGTTATAATTACGAAATGACAGCCTGTTGACACAGTGATCTTGAAATAGCTTACATTTTATTGTAATACTCTTAGCTATTAAAGACGTATAAATATTATCTAAGATAATGATGGTTATTATAAACTAGATGTTATTTATAGAACTGTGTTTTCTTTAGTTGTAAGTAAAACACAGTTCAGTTTGCACGGATAAAAATTACACTCATATTTTTTATTGAGATTTTATTCAAATATAATTTTCATCCTTTTCCCTACTTTGCCTTTATAAATCCGCAAGTAACTCTGTTTGTTACGCTTTCACGACTTAATCACTAAACCAATTTTGATAATCTTGTCATGGGGTTCAAACACAGAACAGAATTCCGTGGGTTCAAACCTACCCCGTTTGAACCCCATGACAGGACGTAGTCTTCTTTTTGTTTCGCAACTTCAACGTCATCGACGGGGGCAAAAGCTAATACAAAAAAAACAGCGCTGCAATTCGCCAAACCATAAGTTTTCGTGGGTTACAACAAAGAAATTATCTTTATAAAAAAAAAACTACTCATAAATAAGAAAATATTTTTTTTATGATAGCCCTAGGCAATGGCGCATAATTCTGACAGTTTTATGCTAATGTCGTATGATTAATCGTATCGTATATCGTAATGTGTTTATCTAGACAATTTATCTCTTCACCTACCTACCTATCTTTCGACTATCTACGACCTTCGCCTGTCATTGGTTTCTCGCAAATATTATGGAAACGTCTAGCTCTCGATAAAAGGCACGTTTTAATAGTTATCATTAGTAGAGGCAAGCCTTTTCTTATCAATGTGGGGGTCCACGAGTGAGTCTGTTCACCAGCAGTGGTATTCTGTAAGATCTTGGTCATTATGTGAAGTGAGCTTGGGGTGAATTGTCAATCTTTAGCATGATAGGATGATAGCTCATCTTAATCTCACCTCCTTTCGAGATAGTTCCAAGATGCTCTCAAGATGTTTGAGCTAAATAGTGCTGCTCCACACACGCGTCATGTTCGTGAATGGGTGTTGTCAGTTGAGATTGGCCAACACGTAACTGCCATGACTTATTTCTTTATTATTGTTTTATATTGCTCTTCACCTCTATTGTTTTCACACATAGAAGTAATAAGAATAACGTAACCAGGATATTGTAAAATCTTAATGGAATAGAGTGTGTGGAGTTTCTTGCTCATTTTTCTCCGTAGAGATTCATCTACGTTTTGGAACGAGCAGGAAGACCACAGAACATAAAAAAACAGTTCTGTTTTTTTATGTTCTGTGAGGAAGGCGCTGGATGCAGCCCACTTCCAACCAATCCTTTTGGAAATCTTTGAAGGAGGCCATGTCCAGCAGTGGATGTACTGCGGCTGTTTATGAACTAGCTTCAACATTCTGACTAACACCTTTAAAAAATTCTTTGACTTTGACTTCACGTGAACTCACAGTGGGACTTTTTTTAGGTACATGAAAAACCGGCAGATCCTTTGTTACCTCGTCAACTAATATGCGATGTGATGATGTAATGAGGCTTCAGTGCCTAATATTAAAGCCTTTGTCAATCGTTATCTGTCCGCCATTTTGGATGGCAGTTGCCATACGAACGTCAGACGTCAGATTTGCGAATATAAAAAGATTAAGTACTTACTTACAATAAAACGATTATCAATATTACAATAATTATTAATTATCATGTCATCAGATCAAAACGTGTTTGTTGCACCAATAAATACGTTGTGATCGGGGGCTTTATTGATTAATTAGTCGACATTTTTACGAAACTTACGTAATCATAGATTTTCGTTACAATCTCTTTGTGATTGTTTTTGGACTTTGTCTGGCAAGACACGATTTTAATACTTACATAATTTTGGATAAGATACCCGCAGGATTTAAATTCGATATTGTTTATACCTAGTAAAACTAGCTTTTGTCCGCAACTTCGCCCGCGTGAATTTTAACTGATCACAATTTTTTTAATATTGTAAAATATATCCTATTACTATAGCACTAAGAGTCAAACCAGTACGTGGTTTCGAGTATCAGCGCGTACAAACAAAAACAAAACATGCACATCAGCTTCATAAATTCATAATAGATACTCGTATAGTAAAATGGTGCTTAATTTTTTATGTAAGTAGGTAAAGTGGAAGTTAAGTTGTTCAGACGCGAATTCTGCTACTTTTATTTTTCTCCAAAAATATTATTTGTTCGCATGTTTTACGACCAGCCAGTAATCTATACATAAGCATGCCTGTGTTGACATGACGACTCAGCAAAATTTCTGGCTGAACATGTAAAAATATCTATTACGCAAGCCGCCGCCGACGCATCGCACCCTGGGGTGGAGGGGCCAGACGCCACCTTGGAACACCCCTCGACCGACCAAGGTCAACCAGCAGTCTACGAAACACTTGCTAACCCAAATCCAACTATACACCACAGTCTCAAGATTCAATTTCGAATGCTAGCTGTGTACTAAACTGATCCATTCTATTTTGAGTTCTCTCTGTTTAGAAGAAGGTTGAATTTAGTTCACGTTTAGACGGGGCGTGAATGTTGAGGTTGTAGTACTAGTGTAGTGTAGTCCGACGGGCAATCAATGAGTTTCAGCCTTGTTGTATGAATTATGTATAGGAACGGGCCGCTTACGTGACATTTTAGTTGAAAACAAGCTCTGCGCAGTGTTGACGGAAAGCGGGACGCGCTGTCCTTTACGATGGTAGACCTTACATTGAGGTGCTAATCAGCAATGACTCCGTGAAAGATTTATTTATTAACCTTTATAAAAAAAAACCCGATGACTAGACGACAAGCAATAACGTGTACCTACTGTCTACTTCGTTGCCGTTAGCGCCATTTTTGTATTCACATCGTGCATCGCGTTCATGACGAGTCATCAAATTAATAATTTATTAATAGTATTCAAAAACAATTCCAATTCGCCACACATCCAAAATTAGTGCTAAACTCGTTGTTTATTCACAAAACACATGATGCAAATTCTAGTTCCTCACAACAAAGAATTCTTGAAATTCGAACTCATTATATTGATCAAGGCAGAATCAAGGTTAACGATTAAAAAAAAAAAGAACTAGATTCAAAACATCGCGTTCCAATTTTAAATAATTCATCAGTGCATTACCGTCACGAATTGAGCGGGCATAAAAAGTGAAGAACGTAATGGCGATTGCATTTTACTGTGAATTTTGAATTAATCTGTGAGAAACTGGTTTACGGTCACCCTTCGTTTGTTATCTGAATCGGTGAACTAATGGTGATTTAGTGACCGTGGACAAACGTCGTGAGAGCCTATAGTACTACTCGATCAGACCAGTATTTTGCTTAACCAAAAACCAAACATACTCAAAGTAAATACAGCCAAAGTTATCGCGATAATTAACGGACTAATTTGCGGCGATGCCAATTTTAAAACACTTCGCAAAGTTTCTGCTTTTTCCATTTTTATTACAGCCCCAAACCAATTCAATTATTGAAGTAGGTAGGTTCACATCGAGACCTACCATTCAATCTCAAAAATTAAATTATCCCGTTACCAATTTCTTTTGTCTTTTTGCCAATAAAAAAGTTTCTGGGAATTCGATCGAGCTCTCAATTATTACTCTTATTACTCTTCGTTTTACGGTTTATTTTTAAATAGAGTTGATTGGCGATTTTTTTAAAAATCAATATATCAGTACCGATTGAATTTGTTGCCTGTCAAGTTTCCTTTTACAGGGAAATGAGAGAATGTAGTTTATTGGAATCCGAACCATCGGAATTCACTGCTAAGTGCTAGTCAGGGTACTACACAAAATCTGTAGATATTTCACTGCAAAATGAAGAAGGCAAAGGATGTTCTAAAATACACTCAAAGTTTAAAATAAATAATTGTCAGATCCTAAGTACTGGTTGGCTTAGTTTGGAAACCTAGGCAAACGAAGTCACGGGTTGAAGCTAGTTTTAAATATAACTGACCAACTAAACATAATTAAGTATTATCAAAACGCCTATTATACATATAGGTACTTGTTGTCATTAATTACAATTTTTCTTTCGGCTGCCATCTTACAACAACGGACCGCCACCGCCTGTCTGAACGAAGCTTAATCAAAGTGCAAATGTGACATGATTAAAAACTAATGCTTGACGCAAATGTCAAGACTTTCACATAGCCATAACAGCCATAATGCACATTTTTTTTTAATGCCATCGTGCTGAGAACTGATATCGATCAATCTAATGGATTACAGATTATAAATGACCGCGCGCTACCGGATTAAACGAAGTAGGATAGTCGAATCGCCAAAATACATTTCAAAGTCAAAGTTTTGAATTGACAGTTAGTCAAAAAGTTGAAGCTAGTTGCTCGTTCCATAACGTATATGTAGGTCTCCAATTAATAGGAAGTACCTCGAAATAGACAAGTGGTGGCTATTTCTGAAATAGAATAGGTATGTCTAGTGACGTACCAATGCAAATGGTATAAAAATAGATTGATATACATCCTTCTAGGAATAATAGCGCAGATATTTTTATTCGTTTATTAACCTCGACACGCGAGTACGCACGTTTTAATGGCTACAAAGAGAATTTATTATGTAAAACAGTCATACGCCGGTTTGTTTTGCTAGTGCATCTACTGCCTATGTCATAAGTGTACTAAGACTTTATCTGTTGTAATATTAATAATACCAGCTTATTATTGACCCACTTTAGGGCCAAGGCCACTTCTCATACAGAGAAGGCGCGAGCATTGATTAACAAGCTTATTTAAGATCGATTGGCGATTTTAGAACTATAGCTGGTTTATTTTCCTTCATGGATCCAAGATACGCTTAGAAAGTGCGTATGAATATACATAAAGTATCTGTGGTGACTGTACCTAAATTAAAAGACTGCTGCCAACGTCCTAATTAGGGTAAACACTCCCGTCACACACGACGCTACGTGAAATGAATCCATACAAATTGCGATGTGCCATCATTGCCAAGTGTACGTCTACAGTTGGCGCTGCAAACATTAAGAGAGGACCGAGGGCCCAATCGTTCCCAGGAACCGATTACCAACTCTCGGGACCGGGGGCATCATCACGACACTTCTCGGAAAGGTAGCGAACAAATCATTGAGGAAATATCGTTATTAAGGTTTCACTTACTCCTGTAATTGAACTTTTTACACGACACTGATGTGTAAGGATCCGTTAAATCGTAAATGTCAACGCAATTTGTTTCGGTAAATGTCAGTGCGTTGCCCTGTTTACTGGGGGCTTCAGTTTCAGATGGCACCAATTCATTTGATGGTCCTCCTTTATTTGAAAGGAGGCTTTAAAATATTGGGCTTTGTCAAGAAGTAAGTAAGTTTGTTAAGAAGTAAGTAAATGTAATGCATGTTCGAAGTGCTGAGGTTCAATTTCAAAAGTTTTTTTTTTTTAAGAATCTTCGTCTGTTTATTTCGATGGGAAGACACAGATGGTAGTCATAGCAAGACTTAATTACGTGAATGATGAAGTGGAAGTAATAATAATGCTTATCTAATATCACTTTGTTTACAGTTTTTGGCGCCTTGCACCTATTTATTCGCGACCGGAAGATGACAGTCATCAGTAATACGAAGACGTTTATTTATATCACAGAAGCCGGTGAGTCAGCCAATAAACAATTAGCAATAATTACCAAGCACCGCTGCCATTGGTGGGAAAACGAAAACAAACATGAAAGCTGAAACTTCCACGTGTCAGCTTGATTATCACCGTAAACAGAGACAGTCATGTCGCGAAACATTTTTATAGTGCCGTATTTTGCATACGACTCCGTAGAATGTTAATCGTCTTGTTTTGATGATCAGGTTCAGGCTATATCATACGCTGTCGTGGCGCCATTTTGACGGATGTGTTCCTAATTTGAAAAGGACGTGCAAATGACAGTGTGGTGTGATCGAAGCGCGAAGGTTGACACTGCAATCTTATATCAGTCATAAAAATTAAGGCTACACAATGCCCGGTGTTAATAAAGCTAGTTTTACAAAGCAGGATAATAACGTACTATAGAGCTTGCCTTCGAACTTGGCTTTACTGCCTTAACTTAGCATAAACTTAGTAGCTGATTAATCAAAAGGCTTCATGAAGCATGATACTCTAAGCTACCTGCCATACAAAATATCGCTGATTTAATTCTTTTGTTTTGTATACAAAGAGGTCCATCTAATGATTTTAATTAACGATCCATTGCAGCAAGGTGAGGAAACATGTAAAACAAACGCATTGTCAGCAGCAGTGGTAACATTGTAATGAACTCATGAATGAAAAATAATATTGATAAATAAATGTTTGCTTCTATACTTGAATACTAATACAAAAACAAGATTACAGAATGTAAAAACTTTTTGGTGTTTTGATTAATAAAAACATTTGGAAATGTGACATTGATAAAAAAAAAATTGTTCAAGTGTTCGAATTTCAAAAATGTTTTTTTTGTTCATTACGTTTAAGTATTTATTTAATATGTCATCTCTTAATGAATGAGTGAATTTATTATTTATCTAGTTGTTTGTGTATGAAGTAAGGGCATAGTGTTTTACTGGAACCATACGCCATACAGCGGCTGTCTACCTAGCAAATTCGTGGGATTTTCTATTAGTAACGTTGTTATGAGTTGTGAATATGACGGATCTAGGCGTACACTTGCCAGTTTTCCCACGGAAAGTCAAGAGGTACTTTTAGTTTTAAGCTTGAATTATATTAGTCATCGTTGGCCTTGGCCAATGATGCGTTCGTGATAAAGATTTATCTCCTAAACGTGTGGACCGATTTTAATGGGTATTTTTATGTGTTTGAGTGGGTCCCAGGATGATTTAGTTTTACATTTGAACTCGGTAGGTGGCGCTGCAAGGTAGTAGTGTAATTTAAATACGCAAAACAGTACAGCCATTTTATAATATTATTAGATTATCGTGTATTTAAAATACCTAATGTGAAACTATATTTTTTTTAAATAGCAGACACTACTATTTTACAATTGCGGTAGTGTAGCTCTTGTCCGGCCTTCCATATGAAAGCCGGTATGTATGAAGTTGTATGGAGTCCTCGCCACTGCTACCTATGTCATACCGTATTTTCTAGAACATAATCACTAGTGAACTTGAAACCATTGAACCAAGGTCAAAGTTTATGTTTACAGCGAAAAGTAATTCCATAACAAAACGACCAATCTTGATTCATAGCACCTACCTACCTAATTACCTACATAAATTGTACATAATACAATAATTGTACATAATATAATGGCAATAGGGTCGCCCCTATTACATGGGACCTAAATATACCGGCGAACTGTGGGTGTACATTGGTACACCTCTGCCTAACCCTTCGGGGAATACAGGCGTGATGGTGTATATATATTGTACATAGGGAGAGCGGAAAAATAACATCACCTATAGTTTATTGTACAATATTACCGGAGAAAAGAGAAAATAAACAATTAGATAAAAAAGAAACTCGGTATTATTTGAGTAATTTGTTCTGCGAAGTAACGTGAGATTTTCATCGGATATTATTTTTATTTTCCCGGGATCCTGTAGGTAGGTTAGGTACTTAGGTACTAAGGGAGAAGGGAGCGGGTTCCTAGAAATGGTTGTATATTGTCAGGTGAACGACCGAGCCTACCAGCATAGCAACTCTTAGTAGGTACTTTTATTGACCTTTTATTTTATTTCGCAGTACTTTGCGTCAATTTTATGTAAGCCGAGTTGTTAAGTATTGGTCCTAAGATCCGTTTTAGGAAAAATATACCCTCGTCTGTTATTTAGTAATGATAAAGATTATATGATAAATAATAGGTACTTTCTTTTTGCATAAAACATTGCTCCACACTAGGAATTTCTGCGGGTTGTTCGAAAGAGATACCGCGCCCCCGGAACGCAAAGGGCACATGAAGGAACATAGACGGGTTTTAGTCAGTAAAAGTCTGACACTCCCTCCCGCCCCGCCCAGGGCGGGGGAAGTTATTTGATGATTTACCGTCTATAAAAAAAATAAAAAAAAACACTAGGAATTTCTTCTGTATCGTGGGTGCGTTTACAAACATATAAATTCACACACAAACAGCCACACCCGGAACAACTATTTTTAGACCATAGAACTATTTATTTATAGATATTTTCTTATATCGGATCTCGGCCTCTATGCCTAAAACTAAAACCCCATAGGCCAAACCCCGTTTAAATTAAAAGTTCGAATCATAGCAAAAAAAAGCAGAAAAATAAAATAACTGAAATGTTTGTGTGATGATTATTATCATCATGGGATCTTTTCCTGTTACCTCGGATGATCTCAGAACCCATGAACAACACACTTTGAAGAATTCGCGTTACCAATTAGTAAATATTTCGTTTCCCAACTTCCGTTGAAGAGTTGGTGATAAATTATCATTCTCTGGTCAGTTGCCAATACGTATCACATGTGACAGCCAGAAAGCACTTTTTTTTTTTTTTTTTTTTTTTTATAGACGGGAAATCATCAAATAACTTCCCCCGCCCTGGGCGGGGCGGGAGGGAGTGTCAGACTTTTACTGACTAAAACCCGTCTATGTTCCTTCATGTGCCCTTTGCGTTCCGGGGGCGCGGTATCTCTTTCGAACAACCCGCAGAGCCAGAAAGCACTAGAAACGCCACCGTTTTAGGGTTGCAATCACCTAAATTACTGACGCCGAAAAAATCCTTCAAAAACCCCAAAAATTTAGGTCAAAATGACACTTTTTAGCAGGCGCCCGTGATTAAAATAAATAAATTTACAATAAAAATAAAATTATCGTTTAAATCTCAATTCTTTTATTTTAAATAATCGGGTTTTCCGTGGCACAAAATGTGTCTACACTTTTCCAAAATTAATTCGAGACTGTTAGGGCTACTAAACTAGGACAAATCCGGGGAATCCCGGACGAATGGCAGCCCTACACCGTGTCAATATGGCTGTCCGGATGTTTTTGTCATATTAACCGTAACCACAGATTTTAGGAACAAAGAATATTTAAAAATGTCACCGTTTCATCTTTTCCTTTTGATGTGTTATTGTTAGAAATTATTATTTGGTAACTAATAAGTACTCAGATTGGTGCAGGGCAATTTTATTTTGAATAAATTATAAGTTGGCATCCGAACTTAAAAACGCATTTACGGGTTAAATGTCTTTTGCAAAAATAACGTTACTTGCCTCACTTGCTTTGTGTTTTGTGGAAGTCAAAAAAAAATGGGTAGGGTAGCTGAATACTCTTCATGGGACTTAGGACCGAATTTTCGATTATCATATAACTTTTAAAAGACTTATAAATATGGAAGTTTGACAGCTTTTATGCAGAAAATGTGTTAAATCGCATATTTATTAAAAGGTATCCGACGATTAAAAAATGGTCCTTAGTTCCTCGTTGAGCAAGCGTGATTATTAACGGGTATTCCTTCTTTGTATGAAATACTCTAGGTATGTGCCTTTGTTCTGCAATGGAAAAATTATAATGGCAATATTTAAGTTCCACACTTAAACAAATAAAATAAAAAAAATATTATGCTGGTTATCACAGGTACAATTCCCGTATTTCATTTAATTCAAAACTTTGTCAAAAAATCCTCTAATTTACCTACATTTTTGACATTGATTGTCGTTTGTCACTGTCAAGGGAGTCAGTGATAGCATGACGGTTGACAGGACGGCATGGACGAAAAAAACGCATTGCGTCGATCCCAACTTCCCAAGTAGTAACATGGGATAAGGGCAGGAAGACGCTCTTTCTTCTTTATCGTGTGTTC
Organism: Caradrina clavipalpis; assembly: GCA_932526535.1. NCBI lineage: Eukaryota > Metazoa > Arthropoda > Insecta > Lepidoptera > Noctuidae > Caradrina > Caradrina clavipalpis. The sequence continues at coordinate 13,191,664 of OW052104.1, read as the reverse complement.
AGTAAGGTCTAACGACCCCACACGGGCCACACGTCCTAGTGTCAGAGTTTCTAAACCGCCTCAAGGCCTCTGACATGGTTACAGATGTCAGTGATGTCCAAGATAAACTTCCAGGAAGATGATGATGATGTCACTTGTCGTTGAGATAAGACGGTCACTAGATTTTGAACGTTTTTTAACGTGAATTAAACTTCAGTTATTTGTAACCAATATTTCAATGAAATTTTATATGGCGCCACCCAAAGAATTTTTATTGAGTCAGATAATGTTTTTACAAGCGTGATAATATTTATTTCAATAACTCAGATGCCAAAAAATCTGTGAAATGTTTTCGTGAATTAGAAGCGTAATGTGTTACGGGAATATCTTCCAAAAAATAAATAATAAATCTTGTTTTTTTTTTTACGTGTCATAAAGGCGCCATCCACCGCCCACCTTCATAGAGCCTTAAATAGAATTTTTCGTCGGAATCTGCGAATTTCATGCGAAAATGCGAATACAAGTCAATGAGCAAGAAATATCTATGATTTTTGCCTTGGACACCTCATTATAATGTCGACAAAAGTCTACGAATGGTGGCGCAGGGACGCATGGTGATATTGAAGACAGGATTAGATACATTGTTCAAAAATCAAGAATTGAAAGGACCTTCTGATAATTGTATATTTTGTACATAATAATTTTGGCCACGGCAACCAATGGAGACTAGCCAAGCGCGCAGGACATAATATTACAGTGCACAAGTGTGTGCGCAATCAAAGATAATTTGACACGACCGGGAAGAGAGATTAGACGGACCAACGGCTTTACGTGCTTTCTGAGCCACAGGGGTGTCACACCACCAACTTTCAAAAGCCTGTTAGGAATATCCTAGTGGAAAAGCCTAATAACATTCTAACCGACTTGGGAATTCAACCTAGGGCTGCACGCTCAGCAGTCCAACCGAAATAAGACAAACATGAATAGGTATCCACATAGGTACTCCAAGCAATCTTTTAATTTCAATATTCACTAGTAAATTAACAGAACAGATTTTTCGGTGTTGGAATTTTTTCTATTTGATTTGTGGTGTTCGCGGTTTTTAAATGGTTTCCCATCACTACCAGCCGGCAAAATTACAGCATAGTTTTAGTTAGGCATTTACAAAATGTTTCAACAGAATTTAATATCGAAATTCTTTAGGAAGATTGAAATTTAATTTTGTTAGCTCGTATAAAACATTTCCCGAAATTTGACACGAATTTCTCAATGGATTTCATTGTTTTCAGTACTGGGAATATTCATAACTGAATTCCAAGCGAGTGTGCTATAAATGAAAATTAGAGCGAGAATTCAGTAAAATAACAAATTATTACAATCTTCTAACAAGTTCTGTGATCCGAGTTTTGCTTCCATAAAAACGATTTATCGATACCGGTTGCAATCTACAATCTGAAGCCATTATTATGATTATCTATTCATATAATATTTTTCCATAACGGCTACACGTGTAGACTTCCTATGGTATCTTTACAGAACAATACACCGAGGTCGTTTGAATTTCGAATGCAATTTGAATATACGGGAGGATCGTTCACAACAAACACAATGCTGCATATGTGTGCGAACGTCAATGAACTCGACACTCTATGGTCTATGGTTTAGGTGTTATAGCGAATGACACAGAATTATATAATAATTATCTGGTACCCGTGGACGCCATTTCCTGTATGAATCCTAAACCTGACGCTGGGCACCTGCATTGTAAAGTTATTGGTTAGATGACTTAAATCATCTTGAAGAGCTAGACTGTTTTGTCTTTTTTGTTCTTAATTCTAAGTAATACAACTTCTATCCTTGTTTTTAACTAAAGTGTTTGCATTGATCATAAAGTGGAACAAAAAATCGGCCACGTGCTAATCGTACTCGGACACGAGAGTTCACACACACACACTGAGAGTTCCTTATCTCCGTTCGTTGAGGTCGAATAAAAAAAAACGCCAAAAAAAAAAAACGACGGGTTGCACTCCGGGAGTGCCGGCAGAAGTGAAAACGCTAAAGACGTACACAAATATGACAATTCAAAAAGCGCACAACGCCGCTAAAGAAGTTTTCACTTCAAAAAACACGTGTCGTATCCCTCTATTTATTTTGATTATTTGTTATTAGAGCGGGTATAGCAAATACACTTAATTTCAAGTGTCTACCTATTTAGGTTTAAAAGATGCAGCCCTGTGATAAACGGACGGAGTGACAGCAGAGCCTCAGTAATAGAGTTCCGTCGGTACCATTTGGGTACGGAACCGTAAGAATAAAATTACTATTTCTAACAGTTCTCAATGTTCCTTACAGTGAGAAAATATCTTATCTTTCTCTAAACTTCGCCGGTGAGCTATAAAACGAAGCCAATCAAATCCTTATCAGCGCAAGCATAAGTGCATGCTACCGACTCATAAAGCCATAACCTTGTACTGTGTCTAGCCTAGTGCCTAGACTCACTTGTTTATTATCATAATTACTGCATTGTTCACCGGCAACTCCATTTTATTGCATACACAGATCGGAAAATATTTTAGTTTTTACACGAGGAGATGAATGACGGTTATAAAGAAGGCAATTTATTGTATTTAGATTAGCAAGACCACTATAATATAAAGAGGAGAGTCATTGAAAGTATCGCTATTTGTCTAACGGCTTGGGAACAATTAATAAAAGGTATGTCCGATAATTGTAAAGGACTAATAGGCGAAGATACCCTGTCAAGTCTTGAATAAGACCAGAACATAGAAATAATTCAAAACCTTCACGCTATTGCAGCTTATAAACCACACCAAAGAGTACCTTAACTCTGTAATTAAAAAGAGTTAGACATCTGTCAAATTGACAGCCCTAAATAGTTGTAAAGCCACCGCGTGTGGTGCATCAGCGTGACACTGGGCGGCGAGTCCGCGACAGTGTTGCGCAACACTATTGTGTGACCACAGTGACACGTGTGGCGGGGAGTCGGGGACAAACTGTCTAGACGAACAATAGGTATGTTAGATAACGTGTTTTATAATCGATTTTATACTTGTATAAGTTCTAGATGCTAGTTACACGCTTCCGAAGGAATAACAAACAGGAAAGTTTATGATTATGATGTGCACCACACGTTTCAACTTTTAAACTTGAACATTTGACAACGACGAGTTTAACACAATACTGTTCAAAATATATTACTGATTAAGGATCTATTGCGTTACTATTATTTCACAGAAATTCACAACAGAAATATGTATAATATCCAAGTTAATAAACCGAAAAAGTGAAAAACAAAAGCATCTTATAAAAGCAATTAATTAGTACACAGATATCATTGAACCCATCTACTTAGCGACCATTTTCAAGAAGTCCTGCGCTAATTAAGACAGCCAACCAGTCAGGCATAATAAACTCAATTTAATGTATGTGCACGTTGTACAAGCTGTACATGTATTGTAACGCTAGCGAGTCGTGATCGTGAATAGTTCAGTGCTCCGACTATAAATCCTTTCTTGGAAGAGGTCTGTTGCGATCGACAGACAAATGCTAATCATGAAAATGGTTGGAAATCACTGTTGTTTGACGTTTGTAATTCTTACAGTGATCACGACAAGGCAATCTATTGTGAGTTCACTTGGATTCGGTGACTGTTTTTAATCATTTCAGTACATGAACTTTGGTCCTTGGGTACGAATACGCCACCCTTTGTCGATGGGTGAAAAGTTAAAGCGACTAGGTTCCCTATTTTGGCGGCTATCACTTATATACCATCACCATCACGCCTGTATTCCCCGAAGGGTTAGGCACAGGTGTACCAAATTACACCCACAGTACGCCGGTATATTTAGGGCTATCACTTCTGTCCCTTAAAGCCATATTTTCATTAATTAGTGGGCCATTTTGTAATTATGGTCCGGGCATACATATACAACGAGGTAGGTTATAGGCTGTAAAACACGCTATGACACACCGAAGCGGAGCAATACCCATAGACGTAACTTAACGCAGGTGAAACCGCGGGGTATATCTATAGTTCGTGTGGATCGTACGTTATTTCTTAAACCTGCGTATGAGATTAGTTGTTTAATTTGTAATATTACAATGTAACTAATTCATGTAATAAAACCTAAATGACTTTATTTTTAGGTTGCCATGTTGTAAATGTAAAGTATCTACGTTTGAAATAAATAAGGGGTCGGCAACACCTACATGCCGCTGATGACGTAGGGACAACGCTAATTGTCACCATGTCGAGGAAGTTGCCAAAAAATAGGCGGCCATTAATAGAAATTACCCGCGAAAACGGTGCGCGCGCAAATGTACGCAAACCTTTTGTGAGTGACAGCTTTTAGACGTCAAAATGACAGGTTAGCAACATGCGAAAAAAAACCACTTTAATAGCCATTGTTGGAAAAGTAATAAACGTAGATATAAATGAGTTTTGCTTGGAATTTAATTTGAGCGGTAGGTATATTAATTAGTCGCGCGCGCTCTACAATTAAACAGCCATTAAGACAAGAATCTATTCCTATTTGTATAAATAATGAAAATTGTAACTCGTACATGTTCGTGTGTTTTACAGAATTTCAGATGAAACTAACTGTGAAATTGGATATTTTCTGCATAACCACAAATTGGGCAATTATAACTGAAAACTAGCTATCTCGACAAGACAATAAAACTGGTAAAGCATAGAGAAATAATTACTTAAACCGTAAAATGTTAAATAAAAGATCTAGAATGATTTTGATAAAACACCAGGCACGCTTAGTGTAAGAAGAAAAACAAGTTAGACTCTAGCAATAAGCTGTAAACCTACTAGAATAATTCCTCTAAGAATTATCATAAAATAGTCATCAAAACGCAATAAGAAGAGCTATTCCTGTCCCATAAAATGTTTTACAATATCAAACAGCTGATAAATGATAATTGGCGCCTCCGCCACATCGCTGGAATTCTTTACGACCAACTCACAGTAATGTAGTTTGATAGGATTAGATCAAGAGTAAGGTGCGCTTATTGTTTACTACAAATATTTGGCAAAAGCACTTTTCATTTTACTTATGAATCAGAGTTTGTCGCGTGGCCGGCGCGCAGGGAATTTGCCGAGTTTGGAATGTTGGCAGCATTGCCAACCTGACACTAAAATGTTTGAGCGGGAAAGGACCGTTTTCCGAGATAGAAAAGGATTTTCGTTCTAACACTACAAGTGGTAGTGTTAGGTACTGGCATGTTAGAATGTACAGAGTTACATGTTGAAAATATCACAAAATATTTTTACTTTATTTTCAAATATATGCCATACGATTAGTCAACAACACTGAAGCTTGCCAAAATATAATCACCTCTGTATAGAATGAGTTTTGTATTTAGTGAATGATTGTAACAATTCTTAAATTGAAGGTCCATTAATTAAAAACCTTTCTATTTCAAATCTTGACGCAATCTAATCTCAGCGACATACGAGTACTTGTCCAAAATTTTGGTAAACTGGACTATTCTTCACAGATAGAAATTAGAATGCAAATGTTCTTATAACTACGGGAATTACCCTTCTGACCACAGCCTCGTATGACTGGTAAAATTGTGATATTAACCACGATTGGAAGATATCATGACATATGCAAAAATGATAGGTGTATGTTATTGGCAAACGTCTTGACAATCCCTTAGTTGCCTCTTCCGATACCCACGTATGAGTGGTTGACTTGATGATTGAGTTGATTTATTAATGGCTGAGACACCTGCAGAAAGAGACTTAGTTTGTACCAATAATGCTTATTATCAATGGGCAAAGGTAACTTTGCCGCAGCTTAAGTGCAGGTATACCGACAATGTTTTCTTTTACCGATGTGTCAGTCAAAGTAAGTTGATATATCATAATTATTGTACATATCCCAGGGTAATAAAGTAGCCTATGAGCTATACCAGACTACAATCCATCTTTGTCCCAATTTTCATTCTGATCCGTTCAGCCCTTCTGGTGTGATTGGGTAACAAACATCAATTCATAAAAACTTTCGTATCTACGTGTAAACCGTAGTATGATGAAATAATAACCTATTTTTGTTGTTGTTCAACATGCCTTTTTCACTGCAGAGCATGGAGAGCTTGAACAATAATACCAATGTTTGCAATTAAAAAAATAGTGAGATTTGAATTTGGAATGTGTTGAACTAGTTATTCCAGGAACCTGTTCTGTTATTGGCAGTCGCGTGCCGCACTCGATGGCGTCGGGTAACGAACCGACAGTTGTGCGCATATCGCACTCAAGCCAAATCTCCGCGCGTGCCTTCATTCCTCAGCGATGACATATTTTTTAGTTTTTATTTTCGCACAAGAATTTGCGTATTATGAATGTTGGATTAAAATTCAGATAATGTTTTATTTTGCAGAATTTATATGCGTGTCATATTTTGACTTTGACCTAGAATACAATACATTATGGTAGCTCATTCATCGGACGTCCGTCATCGAAAAACAAAGATGATTAAAGATGAAAATGAATGAATGTCATTGTTTATCGGTTAGCGACAATCGATGTAGATAGTACTTTGTGGCGTGGTTATCATTTCCAGAAAGTACGGAAATTACTTAACGTTGTTTTTATTATAGTGGCAATTGATGGTTATCATTGCTTTGTGATAACTCACAGATAAACTTTAAAAAAACGTCCCTCCACACTAGGATATTTTCTTGCGTTGTGCAATCGCTCAGTTTCGCCAATTCCCTATTTTCATTAATTTAAGTTCAGTACAGCAAATAAAAAAAATATTTAGCGTACTTTCTTATTTAATAAAAAAACCTTTATTAGGAGTTCATGATCGGGAACTGTTTACAAAAACAAAATCATAGCGCGCTTGTCTTGCTGCGCTACGCCAGAACGGCGTAGCACGCACTGTGCTACGCGGCCTACGATGGCGTAAATTGGTGGATTTTACCCTAACTAGTGGCGCGGACTTCATACAACTCGATTCCTACCGGATTCCCTTTAAAATTTCTAAACAACAGCTACACTAGTGCCATTGAAAAAAGGCACAGCCAGTAGTGTCTACTGTCTAATATTGACATCTATATCAAATTTATAGAGCTGAAAATAATTTTGTTTGTATGTTTAAATCTCAGGAACTATGTACTGGCTCGATTTGAAAAAAATCCTTTTGCATTATACAGCCCGTTTATCGAAGAAGGGTTATATGTTATGTAAATCACGCTACGACGTCCGGGAGCGGAGCAGTAACCAAGGTCGTAACAGCGCTGAAACCGTGAGGCGTATTGTTGACTCTTGTAAAAACCCAAAATTATCATTGGCCTAAATCTGTGCGCATGCTTAAGATAAAACCTGTCTATTGTACCTACGTGGTTAGACGAGGTCTTTGACTTTAACCAGAATCTGATAAATATTGTGTATCTAATCTTATCACGGCTTTGCGGAGTTTAGTGATCACATAATCTGATAGATAGATGACGGTTTTATCTAAATAAGTTTAATTCGCGTGAAGGACAACGGGTCAGCGACCCTTGGCTACGCAAATTATGAGAAGGCGCAAGCATTGATCAGCACGCTTGCTTAAGGCGGATTGGCGATTTCAGACTTACATTAATTATAGGTTCAGGTTTCCTCGCGACAATTTCCTTCAATGGTGTATGTGATGTTCAAGATAAACTTATGTATTAAAAAGTCACGTTGGGACCAGCCCAGTATCGAACCCATGCAGTGGCAGACGCGCCTTAACCACTAGGCCAGTGTGCCACCGCGACATTCCAAAATAAACATAAAAAGTACAATGCTTCATTACACAAAAATATTCGAAAGTACACTCAATTTGATTTTAAAATTTAACGACAATCAAAAGCTCGTTTAACTGACAGAATTGTCTCTCTGTCCGTCGTACGGTCATTATCATTACGACTCTAAGAATAACATCATTCATCGGCAGTACTATAAAAGTAACTAGTCGAAACATTCATCACTAAATAATTAGTCAAGCCCCATCAACGTAAATCGTAAAATAGGAACGTTACCATTAAAACTGAAGATAATTCAGGTGTCTGAATGAGTCACGACGCGGGCCGCGTGTGCCAACGCAAACATTAAAAAAAAACAAACACCTTCGCGCCATTTTGTATGAGTATTAATTTATTATTCTCCGTTTATGAGCCTACTAGCTTTTGACCGCGACTTCGTTTGGGTGGTTTATTTCACCCACGACTTTGGTTACTGCTCCGCTCCCGTGAGTCGTAGCGTGATATTATATAACCAATATTATTCCTCACGAATCTGGCTATCATAATACAACAAGACTTTTTTCAATTCGACTGTCAGTTCCAGATATTAGCACGTCTATAAATACACACTAACAAACAAACAACAAACTCTTCAGGCATTTTCTTTCAGTAATTCATATAAGTATTTATGCGTGTGATATCTACTCGTTATTTAGGGCTTTTTTAATACGCTATAAATTTTATTTTTAACCGTAGGTACTTAATTCATTTGAATTGTTTACGATCGGAAAGCCAATTCTACTAATTGAAGACGATCAAAATCTCACCGACATTCATTGTCAAACATTCTTGTTAAATTAGAGGCATTTTTGAGAGATGTAGAGTAAGATTAGACTGCGATCGATCCTAAACAATAGTAAAACCTTTCGTCAGCTTTATTAAGTTATATTACTAGCATTTACCAGCCGAGTGCCGGCTATTTGATCCCAAGCTAAGCAGGGCTTGTGTTACGGTAACCAGACAACTGATATACATACTTATATAATTTATAAATACATACATATTATAGATAAATCACACCCAGACACAGAACAAACAATCATGCTCATCACACAAAGTTTGTCCTGGGCGGGAATCGAACCCACGACCTCCGGCTTAGCAGTCAGGGCCGCTAACCACTAGACCAACAGGCCCGTCAACAATAACAATAATAACATTATTGACCATATAGTCTATAGCACTCACGGATAAATGAACTCCCTAGCAGCGAAATAATTATGTTTCGAATAGACCAGAAGTTTCAGAGATTCGCCTTCAAACAAACAAACAATCTCTTCAGCTTTAGCAGAATAAGCTTACAATACAAGGTATATGAAGTCACCAAGTTATTTATGCCGAACACTGAACACTTCTCAGCATAGACAATAAGTTTGACATTTCATATTTCATCATGATCGTTTTACCGACAGAACATCACACTTTGATCAGCTGTGCGATTCTCTAACATGCAAGCTCGAAAACGAGTCCCACTTCGATAACGAACCAACTTGTCATTGGTGTATATTCGTTCGCCGTGGTGACGTCACCACGGCGAACGAATACTAAGCGTTTTCGAGCTTGCATGTTAGAGAATCGCACAGCTGAAGTAGTACCTTCACCTCCACTTGCGAAACAAAACCACAGATACAAAACGAAATGAACGCCCGCCATCGCGAATACAACAAATGGTTTTATTTCAAATCACCTGCCGCTCATCCATTACCTTTTGCGCGGCAACTTGGAAGTTGATCTTAATGTGTACATTGGCAGTCCTTATGCCCTTGTGATAGGGGTTATATTCCGTGCATAGATAATGTGGTCAATGCGTGCATTTGTAATAATAGTAGTGTGAGCAGCTGGACGGTTGCCAATGCAGCGGGTAGCGACCCCGCGGAACCGCACACACTGACGCGTTATGTCACACAATTATAAAACTTGTATGCGTTTGTGAACTGGTCGTGAACCCTACATAAATCGGCCTTTTAAAAAGTTGAATGGGACCCTTTTTATTCATGGTAAAGGAAGAGCGAAAGAAAGATGGAAGCACATTAAGATATTTGATTTGATGGAAATAAAAAACTAAGTATGTGCTACCATGTAGAAATACCGCTTTCCTCATTTCATACAACGTTCAAATAAATACTACTAGCTAGTATAAAACTGATCGTGAGAAATAAAAAAAAGAAAAGCCCATTTACAAGTTTCCAGTGACAAAAGAATGTTGATCAAAACTTAATACGTTTCACGTCTTTGGTTACTGCTCCGCTCCCGTTTATTGTAGCGTGATGTTTTATATAAGTCTAAACCTTCCTCTTGAATCACTCATTCAAATATTGTAAACGCATTACAATCCGTTGTGTAGTTTTAAATATCTAGGCGTACAAACGGCGTTAAACGACTTCGTTTAATTTGTTTTATAGTACTCGTATGCAGATAATTTAAAACATCACTATGGATCTCGAAATCATATTTAGTAGATACCCAACTAGCAAAAAAGTTATATAAGTTTAGAATTATACGACTAACAGTCATGTAAGGGGTTTGAAATAGTTATGAAGTAACTAAACAGTTGTAAAATAGTATTCAGTTCGACGCATTAGTTATATATATTTAAATCATATTAATGCGTCTGGTAAACGTCGTCTCAATTAATTTATAAGACGGTTATATAATGTTAAGTCGAGTAAACGTTTCAGTCGGACAATAGTGATGACTCGCCATGTTCCGTAAATTTAGAACCTTTTATTCAACATTTAAATAACAAACCGTTATGTAATGGTTTTATAGTTAACTATTATAAAATCGTCATAATAGGTCATATACAAAACCATTAAATAACTTTTAGTTGGAAACGTTATTCTAATATAACTGACTAGCTGTGCCCCGCGGTTTCACCCGCGTCTTTGGCTACTGCTCCGCCCACGTGGGTCGTTTTAAATTTTTCTCGCCTTTTAAACCTATCCTAGACCTCCACGAACATTTCAAGACTAAGATAAGATAAATCCGTTCAACCGTTCTCGAGTTTTAGCGAGACTAACGAACAGCAATTCATTTTTATATATATAGAATATTTTTTATTCCTACAACGTGTGCCAATCTATGACTAAAATAAAATGTGATAAACTTAATGAGAGATTCACAAACTTATCAACGCCAGAATCACCACGATGTCCCTGTGAATAAAACAGAAGTATTTCCATGACTATACGCAAAGGATTTTACTATTTTCCAACAGAACTCTAATTGTAACCGTCATGGTGGACGCCATAAATCGTATAAAAACATGTATACGACCAATAGTTATGTAAAGGTCGAAATGCAGTCGCCCAATGTCTATTGGCAATATGGCCGAGACTATTGCTGTCAATTAATATATTTTATTTTTATAAACAATATGAAAACTCCAATATTATGAAGGCCCATGAAAATATTGACAAAGATAACCATACATATCATCGAAAAAATTTAATTCCCATGTATAAGTCATCGCTCTTCATCTTCCACCGCAATATGCTTTCTCTATATTAAAGAATTCTTAATAATGATTCATACGACATTTTACTTAACTTTATAATATAATTTTGCCATAACACAATAAATGTCACACAAATTGTCGCTGACACTCTCATACGATGATATAGTTATTCATTGGATTACTAGACGATTACAAACCTTATTAGTTAAACTCACAACGTCTACGTGACTTTTACTCAACATAATTTGTCGCTAACGCGACTGCAACACGACCTTTACACGATTGAAATGTTATATAATCTGCGCCCAAACCCGCGTTATATTTACGTTTAAAAAACTATTATAAAACGTTTTCGTATGACTGAAAGTTAAATTGAAAACGTTATTGTACCTTTTATATGACATTATTTTGCTACTTGGGTATTGATAATTACCAAATAGTATTATTTCCAACAGCTTTTGAATTTCGCGGGATGCCTTGACTGGGCAACTTCGGCTAGATTCGCCTAAGTTCAAAGTTCACACTAAGTTGACTAGAAACACTCCGACAAATTAAATTAGGCGACACGTTATGCAAACAGGAACGCGTCTAGATTTAGTGGCATCTTGTAAACGGAGGTAGGGTTGCTAGATCCTAGATCCGGAATGCCCAACCACCAAGGACTTTTAAGAAAAATTGGGTGAAGAAGAGTCGGATTTTATGTTTGAATTTTTAAAATGATAACTTTGTTGTATTTATTTCTTTCGATAGTTTATCATAAAATCAAATCAACTTCTAATAAATTAAATGTAAAAAGGTCTTTAAAAAGCCGGCGGACAGGACGGATACCAGCTAATTTGGCCGGACACGCAACGCAATAGCCCGACTATGTCCGTCTTTATCCGGACGCCTGGCAACCCTGAACGGAGGGAATACACGATGGGGAAATACTCTGGCTTCTAATCAGGATTACCTACTTGTGACTTAATTGAGTATAAATGGTGTATATTTTAGGATGTTTCAGAGTATATGTTTTTTTTTTAAACAATGTGAGATGAATGATGAGACATCACCGCACAGCATTTACTTACGTTATTCTAAACCCCACAAAAGCTAAAATTGCTCGCAATTTAATTAAAAAAAAACTGTTTCATACATTTGGAACTAGTTTGTATTGCACTTTTGTATGGAATAGCCGAATTGTTTCCCTTCATCCTTGTATAATTCAGAAATAAAATATCCTTGGAAAGCACAGGTTAATAGAATATGATTCTATCTCGATAGACACAACCGGCGTTTGACTGCTAGCTAGATAGTAAGTATGTACGTAGAAATCCCAACGAAGTTTGAAACACACCAGCCGTTTGTCGGTGTATAAAATGATTGTTACTATAGGCATACAATATTTATTGATGGTATTACAAACAAATATTTCATCGCAGTCATAACATAAACGCGAGTTCTCTTCGCACATTCCCAGTTGCATAACCGCCAGTAAAGAGCAGCTTCGATGTGCTATCAACCTGTCAATATTTGTGCATTATTGCAGTCTTTAACAGTCAACTACAGATGTATGACTCAAGATGCAGTAACAGATAATTTGTATTCGGCTTACCGAGAACGATTTCGATTCGGTAATGCTCGGTAATCTTCGTTTATTTTCGTTGCCGATTTGGCATTTTAGCGTGTCTGAAAATATCGGTTATAATGATTCCTTGTTCAAATTAAAATGATTAATGATTGCATTATATAATCTTTATAGCAGTTATGCTAGTAATATAAAGCTGAAAGAGTCTTCGTTTTTGTTGACATGACGCGCTAATCTCAGGAACTACTAGTCCGATTCTGAGAATTCTTGCACCAATAGGGTTCCGTAAGAAAATTGTCGAAGAATTGTTAGTTCATAATAATCAATAGGTATATTTATTATGGAGTGTACGTTAGTTATGGGTGTCAAGTCCTGGGTGTCAAGTCCCTTATCTTCGCAGTTACTTGCTTTCCGCAACAGGTTGTTGATTTAAAAACTATTCTACTTTTAAAGAGCTTAATATAGGCAGATGAAACCAAAGAGCTAGTCCACTAGCTCCGGTTTCCAACCTATTTCTAGACGCATTTCAAATGGTAACAAAACCTAAGGTTCTTTGACTTCGCAAACGTGGGAGAGGTCCAAAAATACATTCTCAAACAAAATGGAGCATAGTGACAAATGACGCGGCGTCGTTGGCGGTATTTGCGGTGAACACATCGACACACAACGCCGGCATCGGCATAGAAATATTTGCGGTTTCCTAAGCTTTTTGTGCAAAAAAAACACGAGGAAAAACTATATTTTTAACATTTATTATTCATACTAATGGTAAAGTAACTGTTCGTCTATGTGTTTGTTACCTCATTACCACAACATTACTGAATCGTTCGTGATGTGATTTGACATTGAGGTAGCTTCGGATCTGGATAAGAACCAACACAGTCTATTTTTAAATGCTTAGAAATTCATAAAAAAATAATCAGTTGATTAGGCAATACGTCATAGTTGTCTATTGCCATACAAAATCTATGAAGGAATCTCGTTTTGACAGGTCATAAAAAGTACATACATCAATGTGTAAATACCCAATTAATGCCCACAACATAAGAAAATCAGCCGTACTTTGTTGAAAGATGAGAAAGAAACAACGACCCTAAAAGCACTTCAGTTCAATAGGCTCAAAAAAGACAATCAAATGTTGAACATATGTACGTACTCACACAGTAAAGTAAGAAAGTGCAAAATTCTAAAATAGCCGGCGACGGGTAAGCCGGTCCGCAGAGATGTCAAGTGGAATTAAGGCAACTGCAATAAGAACAGGCGCGGTGCCGTACCGATTTATCCCGAAAGTGGAATGACCAACGAGCTAGGAAGCGAAAGAAGAAATATAAAGCCAACGTTAAAGTTTGCGACACGTGAAAAGAGCGCTCATTTGAACTTCTTTCCTTATCGTGTGAGTAGTAAGGTCTTACGACCCCACACACCCTAGTGTCAGAGTAACTAAACCGCCTCAAGGGCCTCTGACATGCTTACCGATGTCAGTGATGTCCAAGATAAACTTAGAAAGTACATATGAATCAGAAAAAGTCACATTGGTACTTGCCCGTGCCCGGTTGCAAACCCACAACCTCGTGCATGAGAAGCGGGCGCCTTAACCACTGGGCCATCACATCAATCGATTCGAACTGGTGCAGTAAGAGTCCATCTTTTTACGTGACATGCTCTATCTCTAATTTTTTGGAAAAATCGAGGAATTTATACGCAATACAACAATATTATTTGATGATCGTTTACAGAAATTATGAACCATACCAGCCTATTATCCCGCTGCAAGGTAAAGGCCTCTTGTCATGCAAAGAAGACACGTGTATTGATCTGCTCGCTTGCTCAAGGCGGATTGGCGATTTTAGACTGATATTAACTATAAGTCCTCACGATGTTTTCCTTCACTGATGTCAGTGATATGTTGGAGGGGATAGTTAACAGAAAGTTTAGCAAAAAAAAACAAAATACATTTTATTTGCTATTTGGTGTCTCCAAAACCTACGGAGTTCTGATCATCATGGTTTGAAAATAAATTGCATTGTTTCCATTTTACGAAGAAATAGAAATACTAAAGTAATTTTATTGATCAGTCAAAAAGTTATCTGACGATTTCAAAATCGGCTAACTAAGAATAAAGTCTATTATGCCATTGAGCACAAAATTGCCAGTAGAATAAAACAAATAAATATTAAGTCGGCAACACAAAAGGAGGGAATACAAATTCCTTTATGAACTATTCGAATTCACAGTTGTACGAGAAACATACTTGATCAATTTTATTCAATACAATCGTGTTATCTATTCATGTGAACGGAGCACATTACATCTTCGGTATCGGGGTGTTATTGGGGCGCGATACGCGGGTCGTAGGTCAGCGCGCGCGCAGGCTATTGAACTCTGCGCATGCGCGTACTAACCAAGTCACAATACATTTAGGAGCAGAAGAACCACAAGGTTTGTTGGTCCTTGACAGTTTCAATTTTAAGGCATTTTTTTTTTAGAGTCACATTCAAATTTGTGTAAAGACAGGATTTTCTACGTTTTGTTCTAGGCTTGGGTGGACAAGGGACTGTCGACTCTGTTTACTGAACGTTAAAGTACAAATTCGTTTGATTATTTATATCAGCAAACATTAAGTTTTCAACTAAGCACATGGGACTACTGTCAAGTTCCTGCCTTGTGCTCACGCAACGCAACTAAGAACTAGGAGATAATAAATCTTTGAGACAACAGGATTTATTAATACCTATTTAGTATTAATTTAAAGCTGATTATCAAGTTTCAAAGCTTCTAAATGTAGAACGAACACTCCGATCACCAACATGCTCAGATAGTAATTAATATTTCTCGTGTCTATTATTAATTAAACCAATTAAAGGCACAATATGTGGTGTAATCAAGGTATCTAATTATACATTATGTATAACGAACACGATATCTCACCACAACACCGACTATAGGTACTTAGGTAGACAGTAAATAGACCGGTATATAAATACATTTAGTAGTACTGATAAAATTGACTTCAATTTAACCGTGCAATAAAAATTTAAACTTTTCCTTATCTTAACTTTGCGTTTATTTTTAAGTACTGTATTGTAATTAAAGAAATTGGATAAGTTTCTAGAATTCTTTTAACAATTCCCACTAGGAAAGTGGTTCCGAAAGCCATTGGTCCCGGCTGTTATTCGCTATAGTCGTTACGGATTGTCAGAAGCCAAGAAGTCTGACAACTAGTGACACCAACAGGTATCGTGTTGCCCAGTAATTGGGTTGTGGAGGTCAGATAGGCAGTCGCTCCACGTAAAACACGTGTATTCAGCTGCATCCAGTTAGACTGGAAGCCGACCCCAACATAGTTGGGAAAAGACTAAGCAGATGACTAGGAAAGGGGAACTGTACAAAAAGTTGAAGCTCGTTCCAAAACGTAGGTCTCTATGTAGAAGCCGAGAGCAAGAAACTCCATGGACACTATCCGATTTGGTTTTTACAAAATTCTGGCTGCAATAAATTATATATCGACATAGTGGCTTTGAAATTGGTATTTATGTACTTGAACAGTTGTTTATCAGTAAGAGGAAACAGAAGCGAACATTGATAGCCTTATCATGATAGTGATTGTTATCCAATCATACACACTCAGAAGATTGTACCTGTAGCCAGGATTTTGTACAAACCAAATTGAAAAGAGACTTCGTGGAGTTTCTTGCTCGTTTCTTTCCATAGAGGCCCATCTACGTTTGGGAACGAGCAACTAGCTTCAACATTCTGTCCGACTTCTTTACAATTCAAAAGTGCCTGTAGATGGTCTAATCAAAATAAATGCTTGACTTTGATCATACCTACGTGGAAGTTTCCAGAACTAGGTAATTTTATAAGCCTCTTTTCATAAATTTAGCACGAAGTAAAAATAGATTATCCAAATTAATTAGATGCTTCTTGGAATACAACATACAGGAAAATGGCTATTGTGTTGCTAGGGGCGTACAAGAAAATTGAATTTCTTTAATGGAAGTACATTAACTTTGGTTCCGTGAGTGAACTGCTTGCTATATTACTAACTGTGTCTTGTTACCTGAGCTCTTCTGGGCAATTAATATTCGCTGTAAGCCGCCATTTATATTTTCTGTGACGTCATATAGCCTATAACTTGCCTAACATTATGACGCTTCCAACGATACCTCATTTGTTAATATACGACGAATAGTATAGGACTATAGGAGATAATGATGTGCACATAGATTCACATACCTACAGCATAAACTGCTAAAATCATAACCCACATTTTGGCTTTGCCGTAGCTGTGTACACAGGGTACATTTTCTTTGACAGACGTCATGACAGCTCAGTGTCTCATGAGAGACCTAATACAATTGGCGGAAATTTTTACAGTATAAATATTGATAGCGTCAAGTCTAAAGCCTAACCTTCTAAATAAATTACACTAATAAATAACAATGCCATTAATTACTGTTCGTGTGTTTTCCGATAGAGAAAAGGCTAGGTCTACGACCTTTGTACTTTGTACCCGAGGGTGTCATAAAAGGGACTAATGTATTACACCCTAAGGTTACCAATGTTACCATGCCTACTAACCTCGTGGTTTTGGTAATTTCCCTCTTTGACTGTCCACGCCCTTTTGGAAATCTATGGGGGAGACCTATGTCCAGTGAAGGTCCAGCGACTGTTATAATGATGATGATGACTGTCCACTAAAAGGCCACGTCCAACAGCAAGAAAATGAAGCTGATATGATAAACACAAAGGAAATAAATGATAACCTTATCATACCTGGGAAGGACAAAGTTATCTTGCAAAAATGTACCAAAATATACTGATAACGGGAAGGTCAACGAGTTTAACTATCTGTCTGACAAGATTAGCAGCACTTGTAGGTACGTATACCTACTCAAATATGATAAAGATAACATCCGACGTAGGCGAGAAGATGAAGTTAAAAAACCGACCAAGTGCGGGTCAAACCGGACATGGTACGGACTGGACGGGAGCGGTGTCGGACTCGCAAATGAAGAATTACGTACCACCGTACAATGTAACACTACATATTATTATGAGCAGCCTCTTGTTGTCCAACTGCAGGACAAAGACCTCTTCTCAAACAGGGAAGGCACGAGAATTGTTCATACGCATGCTCAAGGAGGATTGGCGATTTCAGTTGCAAGTCTTTATGCCGTTTTTCAAGGAGTCAAAAAGCCCATTCTTTGCTACCTGAAACCAATCTAAAAAGTTTTCTACCAAGCTTTTATTTTTAGAAGAAAACAGCGGTGTCGTCACGATGTTTTCCTTCAGCAACGTCAATGATATCTCTTGATTCTTTATTTGTTGTAATAGTGGCAATAAAAATACACTCTCTGAAAATTTCAACTTCCTATTAAGGTTCATGAGATACAGTTCGGCCCGCTGACAGGCAGGCGGACGGATACTGGAGGCTTCGTAATAGGGCCCCGTTGGCACCATTTGTCTACGGAACCCCAAGGACACGCTGTGCTGGTTGAGAAACAGTGGGTACGCTATTTACGGTACAAAAGAGTGATAAGTAGGGATTGGATTTTATTGCGAATGCCGATTGCCTGGGACTAGGAGAATGAAAGAAAATAATAATATTTCACATAAGGACGATCTCGGAATATGTGTGGGAGAAGTTTGGACTGAATGTACACTATACAGGGTGTATTTCAACCAAAGTAAACTTTGTCTTCAAATAAATAAAGGATCATTTTTCTTGTTGGAATAGCATTCATGTTATTGACCCATGCGTAGCAGTTATAGCTACACACGGCTGTCAATCACTGAATATTTTAGTTTCCGAGATCAGTATGGGAACTTAAACACTACATAAACATGTCCGGCTAAATATTCAGAATGTTTAGTGTACAATTGATATTCAAAAGTGTCTTTCACGTCTGTTTATTTTCAAACATTGTCTTCACACGTATGCACATTGTTTGAAATAAACAGAGTCAATCAGCGATGCATGTATGCAGTAGCCAGCTTGCGAACGCATCCTGCCGCCTCGCGATCAATATTCAGCTCGGGTACCCGGACACGGCGCGATCGCGTCTACACTTCAATAGAAACGCTATCTAGCAGCCGCCGGCGTATCGAATATAAATTACACAAAATTATAGTAGACGCATAAAATCCGCGGTACGTGCCGCCATCGCGCGTCGCCATTTTGAAATTCAAACGCTCTTCGGCGCGGCGTGCGTTCTGAAACCCGGTGCGCCGACCCCGTGACCGCGCGCCCATATTAATGCGTTGACCGCCCACGGTCACGCATTTACCGCCCGGGTTTACGCGCGACGTTGAGCTCGGTACTCGAGACGCCGCGCGCTCGGGCCGCAGCCGCCGCGTCACCCGCCCCCCGTGCAGCAGACGCACCGCCGCGTCGTCGTCGCCGTCGCTTGCGCCACTCGACACCACGCCAACGCGGACGTTGCCGCCGCAGACGCGTTTATTGTTTTCGATTTACACTTTTTTTGGTGTTTACGAGACGATGCGAGGTCGCCGCGCGTCCGTTTTGGATTTCATTTCTTTTTATGACTTCATGCGTACCAATGTATCTGCTCGCTCTTAATGGTCATTTCGAAACGTTAATGCCCTTAGTTTAATGCAAATACTTGCCAAACACGTTTGGCTTCTTTTTCAATAAACAGAAATTCGATCTTGTTACAATCGTAAGCTGTTACTAGGGTTATCGATAAAGCGTAATCATGACCCAAATCAAAGGGTTTTAAACCTATTGTCTATGTATATTAGGATTAAGATTAGTTGTAAATATAGTTTTTGTTTCTAGGTTATGAAAACGAAGATAACGGCCAAGCAGGCATGGCAAACGCTAAAATCCTAGACCCTACGACCAGAAAATGCGACCTTCTCGAGTAATGACAGCTGTAACATGAAATACACGCCAGTGACATAAACTTGTAATACCACTATGCTAAATAGAGTTTCGCAAAATAACATTTCGTAGGCAGTCCCTATCGATCGTGCTCGCAGAAACGTGAATGTCGCACGATCTAGCCTTCCCCGAGAACCTACGCCTCTGTCCCATACTTTACTAGAAAAGAGCTACACTTTATAATTATCAAGATTGACATGTGACTTTTCAAAATAGACGCTAGACAGGTAAACGTCAATAAAGGTAAATCATCAAGCTTAAAATAGCGTACGACAGACGTCTACACACGGCAGACTGTAATTGTAGAACAAACACAAAGCAAATGCATTCAAATTTTAAAAACGGAATGCCACCCAATTCGTCAGTCAGACCTTCGAGGTGGCAAGGCAGTCAGTCGTCGGTCGGCAAGCGCGGACCAAGGTCAACTTTACAACTGGGTCTGCGCCCATCATTGATTTCACGACGTGACGCAAGACGGCGACGCGCCGCCGCCTATGTCCGACACGGAACATGCATTATACAACTTTTTGCTTCCCCATAGACCGTAGGCGTTACGACATTAGACGCATTAACCATATGCTTGATTTGATGTCGGATAATGATACGTTTTTAGACGAAAACAATACGATACTATGTGCATAGAGGCTATTAGAAATGAGTTTGATACGTAGACTGTAATCTACTATCTATGCTCACGCTACGGAACGTAATTCGATATTAAAATCGATATGGAGAGTTGGAGATAGGAATCTAATTCGCGAGCGGTACTGGGAAACTGGCATGTTCGGTTCAACCAATGATATTTATCTGATAAGCCATATTGACATTTGGAATAATATTAGGTCCTGAGGTCTTCAAAGCCTCACTCTTATACTCCATCTCATTTCCATGATATTTTGGTAAAGATTTCGCTATAATGTGGATTAATACAACTTGGAAATGGCATATAAAAGCGAAAGGTCACTCACAGACTAAACACGACATTTTGAAACCCACTTGCCCTATGAAACCAATATATGGCAGGTAGGTGGTATATAGGTAGGACATGACAGTCAAGCATGAATTTCACTTTGACTTCGACACGGACAAGATCGTGGGCGAAAATCCAACTAAAAATAAGACTACAGAACCCTACTTCTACGTTTAGTAGGTAACAGTTGCGCCATAAAGTAGTCTTAATAAAGAAGCATTTATACGCCGGGAGTGTCGGTTCTAATTCAGTCACCCGGACCAATCACGTCGGCTGGAATCATGCCGGATTAACATCTGGAACTGTGCGGATAAAATGCGAGAATTATGTAAACCTTCACTAGGCATATACTATTATATAAGTATATTCCTTCTATTTTGAGAATTCTGGCAAGAATAGGCAAGTACATCCAATTTCATTCTTACCTACATCGTGAAAGGTGATTTTTTCGTGTTGTATTTACCTGAAAATAAAAGAAAACAAACATTATAATTTTGTCAGGCGTATGATTTTAATGGGAACAGCAATATCTATAAAATTCAGGCGGATTTAATTATTCTTTTCATTTCAAAATTCATGACAATTAGATTAATTTTAGCGCTTACAAACTATCTAAACTATACATATACCATAAATAAATAAGTACCTTTAGCTCATTTGTTTTTCTTAGAAAATGTGTGTAAAAAAACACAAAAAAAAGAAACTGAAATCACGACATCGCATTCCTTTCAAAAAATTTGTAGAAACATTCGGTGACACCTAAAACGATTTATTGTTGAACCTCATATTTGTATTCAATTTGTAAGAGAATTTAAATTCAAGAGAAAAAAAAATTGGGACGTAAGCTCTCGGCATGCTGCATCGCTGCCAAAAACAAAACTCGCTCGGTCCAGTTCTGTCAAACGTGTCTCTAAAGTAATGGCCGCTTATTTTAGGCGGGAATACACAAATATCATTGGCTTCGTTACGAAGAAATTATAGCCAATCTTTTCATGCTGTGATCAATTCTATTTGATTTACAACGACATGGTTACGA
This sequence comes from Caradrina clavipalpis, assembly GCA_932526535.1. Classification (NCBI taxonomy): domain Eukaryota; kingdom Metazoa; phylum Arthropoda; class Insecta; order Lepidoptera; family Noctuidae; genus Caradrina; species Caradrina clavipalpis. The sequence continues at coordinate 13,169,942 of OW052104.1, read as the reverse complement.
AAGACTTTTAAAAAATAGTCTATGGCATATTTTCATTTCGAGTTGCGCCACAATTTTAACACCAGTTAAAAGTAGGAAAAATTGTTAGTTTGTGTAGAGGTAATGTCGGGAATTACTGATCTGATTACGAAAAATCATTCTCTGAGAGAAAACTACAATATCGCGGGGTGCCATAGGATATGTTTCCTGGTATACTTGACTTCTTTTTGGAAGTAATCGAGGGCAGAAGCACATATTATGTAAACACATTATTTTGACTAAATAACGTCATCATTATATCGGATACTAATAAGAGAAAAGATTTGTAATTTTCTTTGTAATGGATAAACTAAAAAAACTACTAAACCGATTTTAAAAATTCTTTCACCCATGGAAAGCTAAATTATCAGCAAATAACATAGGGTAAATTTTATTAAAAAAAAAAAAATAGGGGACCGCAAGAAAATACACGATTACAAAATCGCAGAGAAAAGCTAGCCTTGTGAATAAAGCTATGAAAATCTGTGAAAAAGTAACTTAGAGAGAGGCGTCAGAGGTATGTAAAGTAACTAGGGGGGATTGAACAAAAGATGAGTAACTTAAAACTTTCATGCACAGCGTTATGTAGATTGAAAGCACTCTAGTAAAGAGCTGGTAAATTGCGTAGACGAGACTTTCCTACTTTATTTTTACTTTCGTCATGGACTCGCGGATAGTTTATACACCTTCAAACTAGTGATGTAATGGAGCTTCGTGACCGTATCCGAAACTATCGGATATCCGAATCTGATTTAAAAATTTCGGTTTTTTTCGGACAGGAGCAGAGTTTTGAGATGCGTTATGACAGATTTTCGCCCGATTGAGGCGACACACTAGTTGCGTGCCTCATGGATCTGGCAATCATTCCCAAAAAAAAAAAATGCTGCGGATGGATGCAGGCTTCCCAGGACCGGGGTGGTTGGCACTCTTTGGGGGAGGCCTACGTACAGCAGTGGACGGCTATAAACTGATGTGACTGGTAGCTACATAGATTAGAGCGTTATAACAAACAAACAACTCTTTAGTATTATTATATTAGTATAGATGAATGAATTCTTAAATGTTACACGTATCTCATTGATAACACAATACCTAAAACAAGACGCAAAAAAAAATTGCAAATCATCGTGTCACAACGCAAATATTTCAAACTATTCATATAATTATTTTATTTACAAAGGCCGTAAAAGCATCATTCTTTTTTTAAATTTGTAGTCTTTGAAGTGTTGCAAACATTTGTCATGTGTATGGTATCTGGTTTTTAATAAAACATTTTGTAAATATCTGTGTACTAGTTTCTGTCTGCAAATTCGTTCGCGGTGTTTTTGTTTACCCACAGTAATTTACGTCTTTGGTTATTGCTCCGCTCCCGTGTGTCGTAGCGTGATGTTATATAGCCTATTTTATTCCTCATGTGTCTGGCTCTGCGGGTTGTTCGAAAGAGATACCGCGCCCCCGGAGCGCAAAGGGCACATGAAGGAACATTGACGGGTTTTAGTCAGTAAAAGTCTGACACTCCCTCCCGCCCCGCCCAGGGCGGGGGAAGTTATTTGATGATTACCCGTCTATAAAAAAATAAAAAAAAATGTGTCTGGCTATTTCATACAAAAACACCTTTTCCAATCAGACTGTAAGTTTCAGAGATTAGCGCGTTTATACAAACAAACAAAAAATATTTTCAGCTTTATTGTATTACTTTAGATCTGTGTTAGGAGAGTATGGTGACGTCTTTTGTTGCCTTGAGACTGCTTTATTCATTCATCTTGCTGAATAATCCACATTTTTCATGAATATTAATAAATTTTAACTTATTTTGATCTTTCCTGATATTTAGCAAGTGTAATTCTGCTGTATTTTAATATAAAACTCCTTCGTCTCTCTCCCTATCTCTTCTCCTATTGCATTATTGAAGTCAAAATCTATACTTTACTCTTACTTCGATGATATCTTGACTAATTTTCTAAAGCTGGATAGTTTGTTTGTTTGAACGTACTAATCTTCGGAACTTATTGGTCTAATTTAAACAATGCTTTTGCTAGTAAGAACTTCCATACGTACAAAGTCGTGGATAGAAGCTTGTATGCCGGAGCCAGCATTTGTTAAATCAAAAAGTCTCTGGTTATAATGCACCAGCACAGATGTACACAATAGTCATCTATATTTTAATTGAGTTTGTTCTTTAAAAAAGGAACACGACAAACCATGGTAATTATTCTACATTTTTCTTTCGTTTTTCTATATTGCTGGCTGGTTTGAAATCTATAACCCAAGTTCTGAACTGATATTACGTAGTCTTTGATGGTCTTTCACATGATATACAGGAGGGTAGTGTAATCACGCAGCAGGGGAGACATACATAAGGTTTGCGAACGCACCCTAAGCACATAGGGGTTCGTTCAGAATGGCTGCAGCAATTAACGCAACGTACTTGAATGTTTGAAATTTAGAACCCGCTCGGGGGATGGAAGTACTTCAAAATAATGAGCATCGACTGTGTACATATAGGTAGTCAGTACACGTATAGATTTAGACAGGAGACAGACGTGACAACAGAGCCAAAGTATAAAATATACAGTTTTTATTGTTTTTTCTGCAGAAACACGAAAAATATCTCCCTAAATACGTCACACACTAGAAACGAAAGTCAATTGTAAGTTTTGATTAGTCAAAGCATTTATTTCAATTGACGGGCCTGTTGGTCTAGTGGTTAGTGGCCCTGACTGCTAAACCGAAGGTCGTGGGTTCGATTCCCACCCAGGACAAACTTTGTGTGATGAGCATGATTGTTTGTTCTGTGTCTGGGTGTGATTTATCTATAATATGTATGTATTTATAAATTATATAAGTATGTATATCAGTTGTCTGGTTACCATAACACAAGCTCTGCTTAGCTTGGGATCAGATAGCCGTGTGTGAGTTGTCCCAAGATATTTATTTATATTTATTTTATAAGTAATTATACCATTTACAGACTCTTGTGTATTGTCAAGGAGTCGCCCAGTTAGTCAGAAAGTTGAAGCTAGTTCCCCTTCCAAAACGTAGCAGTAAAATAGTAATTTACGAGGTCAATTAACTCTCTCTCAGTTCTCTTTTCTCCTTTCATTCTGTTATCCAATCGATCTTTGCTATCGGTCAATATAGGCAGACTATCAAAGAAAGTTAAATTCATGCAGCACTTAAAAAAACACATTCCACATTTTCACATCAAATTTGTTTTATATCAGCATCAATTCCAAAACGTGGCAATAGCCTTTAATCGATGGTTTCCGAATCGATTAATTCCAATCGAGTGATCAATTTAATTCAGTTGTATTGTTTACGCTCAACACTTGCTTCTCGTAAAATGGCTATAAAAGTTGTGTTTATTTACATGAACTGCGTAACAAATATTTGAAATAGTGCAAAACTATCAATGAATACAATTTAGAGGCATGTCATCGTGTTATGGAGCTACTATTATATATGCATTTTGTTCGGGGTTGAGATAAGAGAGATAGTTAAAGGATGAAATAAGATGAAAGTCAGTTTAGGGTTAATAAATTCACTGTATTGTCTGTTTCCACAAATATACGATTAAGATTAATTTATACTAGGGTATGATGAGCGATATGGGATTATGAGTCACGCGCACGGTATGTCGCCGAATTACGTACTGATTATTGCGGTGTAAGTGCAATAATATAAATGATAGAACATACTGAACGGGTGACGCAATAATGACGGCCCAGGTGAACATACTGTACGGTGGTTGACCCCGTACATGCTCCCGGGGCAAAGATGGAGGTTAGTAGGATAAAAATGGAGATGAGTATTACTAGATGATGAACAATATTCAACTTATCAACTATATGACAGGGGTGAAGATTAGTAGTGAGTGATTAACAATGTTTTGAACAATTACAAGTAGTCTAGCAACTAGTTATCTTAGATCAGGAAGGGAAAATACGCGAAAAACAGGGGACGAGGCCCTATCTTCTGTTTGTAAACACTCGCTAGATTTTTTTTTTTTTTTTTTTTTTTTTTTTTTTTTTTTTTTTTTTTTTTTTTTTTTGGTTTTTTGATTATTATTATTATTATTATTATTATTAATAAGAGTTTTGGGATAACTTTTCATGGATTTACCAAATTGACCTTTTTCCCTAAGATCGCAACACTCACTCACTTCACTTTTCACTTTGATTAAAGATTGCCTTTTTTCCCTAACCGCACTACACTCACTTATAACACTCCCATTTCCGGGATGTGAAGAGATCGCAGTAGATGCCTCTCCACCAGGCACCGAGGGTTCTCGACGTGTTGACCGCTTGTGACGCCGCCAACAGTATACCGCCGCAGTTATCAGGATTCCAAAGATTAGAGCATACAAGACGCTATAAAGATGTACGTCGTGATAGGATATTTTATCACTCCATGATTCAGTTTGTTTCATGGTCTCAATCTTTTTCTGTATATCTTCAAATTGTCGCAATATTTCAGAGTTATTAGGATTAATTTCGGGAGATTCAGGGATAGATATGTTGAAAATATGATTAATAGGTGATATTTGTGGCGCAATAATTCTTGCGCCAATACTCATTTTGCTAGACAGCCTATTATTAGAATGTACAACGAAATTGTCCGTCTTTATCATGCAGCCTTCCTGCACATTCAACAGACCTGCATTCATCAATTTAACGGCGGTTATTTCGCCGTCACATAGGAGTTTAAGGTTGCATTCATTGCAACAGAAGTAATAATATTTATTATCTGCTGTTAATTCCTTCCAACTGTTTTTACATGGGGTTCTAATAGTTTCACAGGTTCTTGTGGGTGGGATCGTTTCACACAAGCTGTGATCATCTTTTAAAATACTTATAGGATTTTTTGTGTGACATAAAATCATCCCAGGATTTTGTCTTATACAAGTCTGGAGATCAGCCTCATTAAGGGTTACGAATGAGTCTTTTTTGAGGTTAATAGCAGCAAAACTTGAGATAACTTGCACATGTATCATGTCGTGGTTCAATAATCGTGGGACTGGGATGAGATTAAAGATTTCGTAAAGGTCTCTTTCGATGAGGGGTATTCTTATTTCAATGATCAAGTACGTACTATAGTACTTAGTCCGCACCTTTATCAAGTTGTAGAGATCCTTGAGATTCAAATGGTTGACAGGAAGTGCCATGTCTTTGGGGATATGTGCTGATATAGAGCTTAATTCCGTTCTCAGCTGTTTAGGAGATATCAGATGGAAGTCCAATTTTCCATTGTAAATATTAGTTACTGTGTCAAGAATGGAGTCTTGTATTTTCCTGAGGCTATACAGTAAGTTATTTGTCGTCATAGCTGATGCTAAGAAATCGATCACTAAAGTCATGTTCTGTACATGGCGTTGTAGATCTTGATAGGATTCTTTAAGGTAGTTAAGCTTTTGATTTATCGATTTATGATGTTTGCTCGCAGCTTTCTCCATTCTTTTCATAAGATTAAATTCGGCTTCCACGATTGAGGTTTGGTTTTTCCAGAGGTTATACAAATGTTTATCATTTTCTTTCAAAAGGTCGATGTCTTGTGCGTATTTCTCCGCAAACCGCTGATCCAGCACGCCAAACAAGCTGTTTGCGACGTAGCCGACTCCGTCTATTAAACCACGACGCCGGCGCCGCCGCTCGTCTCCAGTTACAAATGATTCATTCATTGTCAACATACTATCATAATGTTTGATTTCTTCGAACTCGTGCTCGATTTGTAAGATGATACCGTCGCAAGGTGTGTGTTCTTTAATAGTAGAGCATAATGTTTCAAGATAATTGATATACTTCTCGAGTGCCGACGTGCCTTCTTTGTAGGGATATGTGTCATAATAAACAATTAAACGCCAATCGTCTCTAATAAGATGCATATTGGAGATTTTATCGAAGTAAACGCTGTTGTTGGTCAATGGGGTAAAACTATAAGATGCTTGAGATAAGTTAATTAGTGACAGTAAGAATAGCGTTACTGACATAGCTATAGTCGAGAAGGAGATACGCTTGAGATTTTTCTTCCTTGGTGCTTTGTCCTTAACCTTTGTGTCACTAGGAGGATTATTGTCTCTGTCCGCTGGTAATAGAGATAGCTTAACAACAGGCCGTTTTAGGAAACCATTTTTGGTTTTAAGGGTGACGACTCTGACGTGTCCGTCCGAACCAGGATGCAGTTCTACTACACGCCCTAGAGCCCACTTCCCCGGCGGGAGGTTTTCATCTTTGATGATAACAATATCGTTGAGACTGAGATTCCTTTGAGATTGTCTCCATTTAGCTCTAATGGATAGCTGTGAGAGATATTCATTTTTCCACTTTGTCCATATATCTCTATAGATTTTTTGTACCAAGTGCCACCGTGTCCTAAGATCATTTTCTGTTTCAAAGATTGTTAAGGTAGGCCCACTTGCAAGAAAGTGTGCCGGTGTTAAAAAGTCCATGTCTTCGGGATCTTCCTTCAAAGGGCAAAGTGGTCGAGAGTTCAAACAACCCTCGAGTTGAGACAGGAGGGTGCTATATTCTTCGTAGGTGAGTTTTTGTTCACCAACAACACGCTTAAGGTGATGTTTTAAACTTTTCACCGCAGCTTCCCAAAGTCCGCCCGCCGAAGGCCATGACGGAGCATTAAAATGCCACTCGATGTTCATTTCTGCGATGTTGGCTAATGTTTCTTGGCTCGATAAGATATCTGAGATTTCTAAGATTTCTTGTTTTAGGATCTTGTTGGCTCCAATGAAGTTAGTTCCTTGGTCACTGTAGATGTGCCCGGGAACTCCTCTTCTGGCTGACATACGTCTGAGCGCTGCAATAAACGCTGACGCTGTGAGATCAGATACGAGTTCTAAATGTATAGCCTTTGTAACCATACATATGAATACTGCAACGTATCCTTTATCTGTTTTGATGCCGCGACCTTTGTTCGCTTTCACCAAAATATGTCCAGTGTAGTCAATTCCGGTATGATAAAAGGGTCTACTAGGGTTTAATCTGGATGGAGGCAAGTCACCCATGAGTTGATGTTTTAGAATAGGATCGTGTCTCCTACACTTTACGCACGTTCTTAATCGTTTTTTGGTAGCGCGGTTTCCTCCAATAATCCAGTATTTTTGTCGTATAAATCCACACGTCATTTTCACTCCACCATGGAATACTAATTTATGGGATTCGTCTATTATAAGATCAGCTAATTTAGTTTGATTTGGGATGATAATGGGATGCTTCATTTCGGGGTCTAAGCTCGAATGTTTTAGCCGTCCACCGACGCGGAGTAATCCGTGGCTGTCTAAGATAGGATTGAGATTCAAGATCTGGCTTTTTTTGCTTAAGGATTCACCTTTTTCAAGTTGAGTTATTTCCTTGAAAAAGTATTCTTGTTGCACATGTTTTATTAACATTTCCGTCGCTCGTTTGAGGTCATGCAGAGTAAGATAGTTTTCCCGTTTCTTTTTGTAAATCAAGATATCGTTGAATTTGTTTACATATGCTAAGACTCGAATGGTTTTTTTGTAACTGCTGTATTTCTCTAATAATTGTTTTATAATGGAATTGCTAGAGTCAGCAGTAATAGTGTTCACTAGCTTTTTCTTTCTGAGATCTTCGTTTGTTTTATATAGGATGGGTTCAAGATTCTTTTCCGGATTGTGTTGAGGTAACCAATCGGGTCCGTGCCACCAAAGTGAATGATTTGCTAAATGGGATGCAGTCAGACTACGGCTAGCGCAATCTGCGGGATTCTCTTGGGATTTCACATACCGCCAATTATTTTTTGGGATAATTTCGCAAATCATTTTTACTCGATTGGCAACAAAGGGTTTCCATTTTTCTGGTTCACCATTTATCCATCCGAGTACTGCCATGGAGTCTACCCAGCCATATGCTTGGATTTTGAGATCAGATAGGGATGAGATTATTTTGGCTATAAGTTTTGATAATAAAAGAGCTCCACTAAGTTCCAAGCGAGGTATAGATTGAGATTTTTTCAGAGGTACCACTTTAGATTTTCCAGCAACAAGGGTTACGTATGTCTTGTGGTCTCTTGTGATTTTACAATAAACAACACAAGCGTAGGCTTTGGTGCTAGCGTCACAAAATCCATGAAGCTCAATTATATCATTCTCCATGGTTTGTATCCATCGAGGTATTTTGAATTGGGATATATAAGGTAGGTCGGCCTTTATTTTGTTCCATTCCAGGGCAATATTATGAGGAATCGGTTGATCCCAACCTAATTGCGTTTTCCATGTCTCTTGAAATAATATTTTGAGTTTTATTGTGACTGGTGACAGCCAGCCCAATGGGTCAAAGATTTTTGAGATTTCCGACAAGAATTGTCGTTTTGTTGGGATGCCTTCTGTGGTAATTTCTAGTGGATGAAAGATAAAGTAGTCTTCTTTTGGATTCCAGCGGAGACCTAAAGTCTTTGTAGATTCTGGCTGTTTAAAGTGAAATTCTTCATCTTGAGGATTAGTATGATTGTCTAAAACTTCTGTCAGGTTCGAGCGCCATTTCCTAAGATTGAAGCCGCCTGACTTAAGAAGGTTTGTCATCTCTGCTTTGAGATGTTTAGCAGCTGTCGCGGTATGAGCTCCATGCATGAGATCATCCATGTAAAAAGAGGATTCTAAGATATCAGGGGCGCTACTATTGGGATAATTTGGCCTTTCATCGATAGCAAGTTGTTTCAGTGTCATCATGGCCAGGAAAGGTGCGGCCTTGGTACCATAGGTGACAGTCGCTAGCTGATATTCTTGCAAAGGTTGGGATTGATGATTTCTCCAAATTATTTTCTGGAACTTTTGATGATCAGGATGTAGCCAAATGTTACGGAACATCTTTTCAATATCGGCTGTGAATCCGTATTTAAACTGTCTCCATTTTAGGATGAGACTTAAGAGATCTTGCTGCAGGTTCGGCCCCCTGCACATAAGATCGTTGAGGCTGTGACCTGTTGAGGTTTTTGCAGAGGCATTAAAGACAACTCGTAATTTCGTAGTTAATGACTCCGCTCGAAGTACGCCATGATGCGAAAGGTAGCAGTCTGGGGTTACGTTGACATGTGTCGCAACGGGGATCATATGTCCGAGCTCTAAATACTCAGACATAAACAATTTATAATCACGTGCCAAGTCTGGTTGCTTAATTAATTTCCTTTCTATTTGAAAGAATTGCGCAATGGATTTATTTTTAGACTCACCTAACTTTTCTTCAAAATTGTCTTTAAAGGGTATTTTTACGACATAGCTGCCGTCTTCGCGCCTTGAGGTTGAGGATTGAAAGAGGTCAATGCAAGCCTGATCCTCTTGAGATATTGACAAGGGTTCGCGAATATCCTCCATTTCCCAGAACTGTTGGATATCGGTGAGATTGTTTAGGATCACATTGCACTGAAATGTTTTACAGTTACCGCTTAGGATCCATCCCAGCTGTGTCTGCTGGGCAATGGGTAACCTTCCCTCGGAACGGCAGATACCATCCAATAGGATTTGGGAATAAACGTCAGCGCCGAATAAGATATCAACTGGCCTACTTTTGTAGAATTCAGGATCAGCTAGGGTTATTTGGTTAAGAGTTGGCCAGTTGGGTTTAGTGAATGTATGACTAGGCAAATTCTTGACTAGTCTTTTCATAATAAATACATCGGATTCGAAAGTAAAGTCATTAATTAACGACATACACTTAATAGAGGTCATGCCCTTGCAGCTATTTTCATTGTTTCCGATTCCAGAGATAAGTCCAGTGCATTTTTGCCGACGCAAGTTTAGGAGCTGTGCAGCCCGTTCAGTAATGATTGAGGTCTGAGATCCCTGATCTAGAAGAGCTCTCATTCTTTCGTAAGATCCATCAGCTGCTTGAACCTTGATGATTGCTGTCGCGAGGAGTATTTCTGTAGGATCATTTTGCATAGATACTAAGGCGTTCATATCTTGCTGAGGTGGAGATTTCGTAATAGTGGCCGTGTTCGGCCCCGATCGCGACGTATCCAAATTAGCATTTCTTGACATAAAACATTCATGTAGAATCGTATTGTGATCTTTATTGCACTCTTTACACTTTACTTCCGAAAGGCATTTTCTACCTTCGTGATAGTGCAAACAGTTGACACAAAGGTTCAAATTTGCGATTGCGTTTCTACGGGCCGATGGATGCATTTTTGCTAGCTTTTGGCAGTTTTGTATGCGATGATCGCTTGCATTGCAAATACAACATTGTTTACGTCTTTCGTTATTTTTCCAATTGGACTTTGACGATTGCGAAATGACCTGGTTTGTCGAATAGGTATGATTTGAGGTGCTATTATTTTGTTTAAAACGATAATTAAATCCTTTTGAATGAGATTGTTGGCTATTAGGATAGCCTTTAGATGATGAAGATGCGTTTTGGGGCTGAGATAACCTTTGAATGAAGGGTTCTTGTTTCTTCCGTGAAGTTTCCAGTGACGTAAACTTATTCTCCAGAAACCGAAGAAATTCTTCCAGTACTGGCAACTCCTTTGGAGATTTCAACGAATCTATATAGTCGTCGTTAGTTTCAGAGTCTAGTTTCTCAGCTAGGATACATACGAGGAAGGGATCCCAAGTAGATACATCAATTCCGAGATTTTTTATAGCGTTCACGCTCTCATACGTTGTATCGTGGATCCGTTTGAGGTGACTTGCTGATTTTTGTTGGGATGTCGGGATATTTAGGAGGTTTCTGAGATGAGATATAAAAATACGACGCTTATTGTCATAGCGATGCGTAAGTATATTCCAAGAGACGGGGTAGTTGTCTGAACTTATTTGAAGATGTTGGATTAATTTTTCCGGCTCGCCCTTGATCTTACTTTTCAGGAACTGCATTTTTTGGGCGTTTGATAAGGATGGATTATTGTGTACAGTTTCTGTAAAAAGATCTTTGAAAGATATCCAGGACGTATAACTTCCTTCAAAGGTAGCTATTTCCATTTTTGGGGTCGATTTCTCAACATGAGCCACCGACCACATTTTTCGGTTAATATCCCTTTTCAAAGTTTTATAATGTTTCTCGTAGTTCGAAAATTGCTCGTCGTACTGGGCGTTGGAGCCATTGAGCTCGTTGTCCAGTTCCCAGTGTAGGGTGTCAATAGCTGCCCAACGAGTTTTTAAAGTTTTTAGGATGTCTTCAAACTCCCACTTTTCAGAGATGAGATTGAGATCAATGTCAGCAGCTTCTCTTGAAAATGCCCTAAAATTAGTAGCTTGCTTCTTCAAGAGGTCTTCTATATTTACGCTATCCATAGGAGGATTATTCTGAGATGATAGGGTCGAGGTTAGGGATGTTGAAGATGGTTGAAAAGTAGGGGGCTTCAAAACAGGGGTTTGAGGTCTGTCTGTGGAGGGCTTATAACTCTGAATGGCTGTTTTAACATTGCTATACTTCACCTTCATTTGATCATACTGATCGGTTGTGAAGTACGCATGGGATCGATCACCAAAGGATAACAGATTCATATGATTGTTATGAAACTCCGTAAAATATTGCTCTAGACTTTCTAATCGTCGACGTAAGTAGTCGGGGGTCTTCCGCTCTGCTCCATCTTTCTTGAAGTTAGAGTAAAGTCTATCTATGCCTTCAATGAGTTGCTGTTGAGTAGCTAAAATGTCTTCCATATTAGCCATAGTAAAGGTGAGAAGAGAGATACCTTACTTGTAGGGTTTCTTCGGGGATTAAATTGTCTTGCGATGGCTGCAAGAACAAACCTGGAGTAGCAGCGCGATGAGATGATGCGATGCTCTCGTTAAACCAGGTTCAACAGGATCAGCAGGATTTGATTCACTGAATTTTGTCCACCAGGGTCTGGTTACAAGATTCAAGCGAGACACTCACACTGTACAGTTAGTAGACACACGAATTGCACTAATGCACACGCGTCGGTCCCGCTTCAATAGGCTCGAAGGACCAATGTTCGGGGTTGAGATAAGAGAGATAGTTAAAGGATGAAATAAGATGAAAGTCAGTTTAGGGTTAATAAATTCACTGTATTGTCTGTTTCCACAAATATACGATTAAGATTAATTTATACTAGGGTATGATGAGCGATATGGGATTATGAGTCACGCGCACGGTATGTCGCCGAATTACGTACTGATTATTGCGGTGTAAGTGCAATAATATAAATGATGGAACATACTGAACGGGTGACGCAATAATGACGGCCCAGGTGAACATACTGTACGGTGGTTGACCCCGTACACATTTTATTCGGAAATCGATTATGTTTGATGTATTAAATCGAGAACGCTGTTTCGATTTTCACCATCGATAAAATGTTTTGTATTCGAAATTCAATGTTGCACAACAGAGTTGTCTATCATTACGTCCCCTCTCTAGTCCCCACAGATATTGTTCGTTTTTTTTCGCGGCAAGTACTTCTCCAAATTAGTGTTAGGTAATCGGTACATCGTTATTTCTCAGAAAAATCTTCGATCTGCAAATAGTTCTATTGCGTCGTTCACGTGATAAAAATCTAGGTAACAAAAAATACCTGATTATGTATGTATAGGAATTCTATTCTATTCTTAAATAGATTATTCTGTTTCAACATCCATAGGTACTTATTACAAACAGGAAAATGTACCAAAGTATACCAAAATAGTTGCAAATAAATAGTAAAAAATAGTTTTGATACAGCGTTAGACACGGACTCTCACAGCGAGCGGTCCAGCGTCCGTTACCAATTTAGCTGCCATCATGTTTTAAGATCACACACATTGCGCCATTCCCTTCACCGTATCTAAACAGCATCAGTAGCGGACCGGCAATGTACGAGATTTATTTACATGAAATTCATCTTTTGAGAGCGCCATTCGCTTCGGCTGTTAATGTGTGACTAGTGGTACGATTTACGCTAGACGATGTAAACAGGGCACTTAGAAAGGTAATTTAACACAATTCTGACAAATACTGCAGGTTCGATGATTGGTGCTATGTTTTTATGGGTTACACGTGCAAATTTATAGATAGGTACCTAGGTACTTGTACAATTTTAACAAGAAAAGGCACTTGATTATTTATTAACTATACTTTATTCTATTATTGCGCTAGCTGTGACTGCGACTTGCCGCGGTTTTGCTCACGTGAACCTTCTTGTAATCTCTGCCTGAAATGACTACTTTTTTGGTGTTTTTTTTTTGTAAGTTTCTAATGGTCTAGTTCCAATTCGACTCCAAATGTGTAATGTTTGGTTTTGTGTAATTTTATTTAACACGAAATTGCACTTCTTCTCAGTACTTCAGATAATAACTAAGAGTTTATTATATCTTATTTTTACATCCATTTCGTATTTCCTATGAGAACGTGCTCATTAGGAATAAAAATTTCTAAAATGTTAGTCTAATTTTGTTGCTGAGTGCACTGCATACTTCAAAATGTCGAACGGTTACAGCAGTTGCGTTGCATGTTGCAATATTTAAACTAGAACCAAAATGTATCCGCCACACGATTCGCCCGTTACAGACGCAATCCTTAGTTTGTTACCTTATGAGGTTGATACCGCCATTTCAGATATTACTTACCAAGTAAGGATTAAAATATTCGCTCGGCTGTTTGCATAAATATTTCACGACGTACACATTCAGTGTTTTTAAGCACGTAAAGCATCGTTACAGATAGTCAGAAGCCAAGAAGTCTGACAACCAGTCTAACCAAGAGGTATCGTGTTGCCCAGTAACTGGGTTGTGGAGGGAGGAGATAGGCAGTCGCTCCATGTAAAACACTGGTATTCAGCTGCATTCGATTTGACTGGAAGCCGACCCCAACATAGTTGGGAAAAGGTTAAGCAGATGATGATGATCACACATTCAGTGTTTTTAGGACTTTTTAGAAGTACTGCCTTGCTTATTTGTATATTTATGGATTGGACTAAAATTAATAGTGAGTCTTATGTCATACCTACTTGGGCTTAAAATATGCATTTGTAAAATGCAATTGTTATTACAAATTCACAACAAAATGATCATGACTAGGGAGTGGGCGATGACATATTGACATGTTTCACAAGTGTTTGCCTGTGACATTGTCTCAGTTTTATTTGTAGCATCTCTTTTTTTTTGTTAATAAAACATTATTTCCTGTAACACTCAGAGATGTAATGTAGCTTCTTATAAACCAGAATCGGAATCAGACCTGTAATTCCGGAGATTGGGGCGTTCAAATAAAAAACTAACTTTTCTGTCGCAAAATAATTTTCTAAGATGATGGTTTGACAATTCTTATTTTAGATATTTTTCTTTTTATCTCGTTTTATTTTTATCAGGCATGTACACAAACTAGGCATTTGGGTGGCGAACGGCACACGAGGTCGTCTTGTGCAAATTCAAGTGATCCTAGCCACGTTTCGCATTTTAAGTTTTAACGATGTCAAAACAAAAACAGTGTTTTGTTTAAAAACCTGCAAGGGATAATTATATTAACTTCTATTGCAAGTAGGTATTTGCAGAAACTAACCCTTACTTCTTACCCCTAATTATAAATTCCTCTTGCGTAGTAACCTCAGTAATTGGCATTACTGCAATTACTGAGGTCTAGAAAATAAAAACTCGACATAATTGAGAACAAAAAAAACCATTGCATTTAAAAAAAATATTACATTCAAATTCAGAACACTTTAATTTCGTCTGTTATATAAAACAAAACAGGTCCTATTATAATTTATAAAAGCTCTAGAAATTCTAATCGAAAGTGAGATCTATAAATCTAGAAGTGCCTAGATTCTTAGAACATCGCAGAGAGACGTATTTCTACTTTTTAGAAGATGGAAGTCGAGTTCCAAAGATGTAAAATGTAAGGAAAATAAATTGTGTGGAGGCTTTCAAGATGCGGTATGTGTGTGTTTATCAAGTTGCGACTTGACAACGCCAAGTTAAAAATAACATCAAACAATACTGAGTTCGTTGCACCGGGCTCCGCTGAATTGACCGGCAGATATAAGGTACAACAAATGTATTAAGGTAAAGCTTACTCATTTATGTCCATGACTATTATAAAATTACTACAAAAATCTGTAATTTATAAAAAAATTGTGGCTTTGAAAACCTAATTTGGATTAATTACAAACATTTTAAACCAAAAATTACCCAAATCGGTACAGCCTTTCACAAGTTACTGTTATGCGCTGACCAACGAATTGCATCTCATATCTATTTATTTAAAATTCGTTGTTGCGTGTAAATAAATAATTATAATTCCAGCAGGAAATACAACACTATCATTGAACAAAAGGCCGGAAACATTGCCTTCATTTATTTGTAATGTTCGATTTTTAAATAAGTTAATGCAACGCAACTAGGCTTTTGAGAATATTTTTTTTTCTATACTTGACTAATATTACAAAGAGGAAAGATTTGTATTTTTGAAATTTTTTTTGTACTTAACGAATGAACTTAAAAAGTACTGGACCGATTTCAAAAATTCATATGTCATTAGAAATCTACATTATCACTGAGTAACATAGTCATAGCTCATAGGCTATATAAAATCACGCTACGACCCACGGGAGCGGAGCAGTAACCAAAGACGTAACTTAACGCGGGTGAACTAAGCCACGCGGACGAAGTCGCAGTTAACCCGCCAGTTTTTAAATAAAACTAAACCATCACGCCTGTATTCCCCGAAGGGTTAGGCAGAGGTGTACCAATGTACACCCACAGTTCGCCGGTATATTTAGGTCCCATGTAATAGGGGACGAGCCTATTGCCATTAACCGGGCACAAATCCAAACTCCGAGCTGCTACTGAGAATTTCATAGAAAAACCCAATAACACTTTTTGCTCGACCTGGGAAATAAAACTAGTACTGCAGTAACTCTTTATAAGATCATAAACCTACTGCCACTACAATTTAAATTCCGAACAGATAAAAAAAAATACAGCATTCAAAATGCATGCAACAACCGAAAACAGTTGTT
Organism: Caradrina clavipalpis; assembly: GCA_932526535.1. Classification (NCBI taxonomy): domain Eukaryota; kingdom Metazoa; phylum Arthropoda; class Insecta; order Lepidoptera; family Noctuidae; genus Caradrina; species Caradrina clavipalpis. Next base: position 13,153,997 of record OW052104.1, on the reverse strand, counting down.
TCTACCCGACGCGTTGCAAAGCCACTAAAACCGGCAAGGTCATACAAATAAAGTTGTTTTAATTATTTTTATTTTTGTTCGTCACATTGCATCGCGGTGCACTGAACCTCGTTGACGCTTTTATTTTATTATGCACTTGATGATCTCACTAATTAGTACAATGATGACTGTATGAGGTCTATACTCTGTATATTATTATTATACCTAACTATTAGGTATATTTAATACCGCTGGATGCAGGCCGCTTCCAACCGGTCCTTTTGGAAATCTACTGTTATGCCCTGTTATGCCTATCTATTCGTGAAAAATTGTTCAAATCGGTCCAGTAGTTTTGGAGCCTGGAAACAAACAAAAATAACTTTTTTCTTCATTATAATATAATATTAGTATAGATTTTGGACGCAGATTTTGTATCATAAATGCAAATCAATGATTTCTATTCTAGATTTAAAATTTAGAATACTATTTTATTTTTAAATATAGATACGTTTTTCCAATTTCAAATCAAAAGTTTGACCAAACGCTTTTAACTAAAACGTAAAATGCAATCTGTATTTTTTCAAGAGCACCGTGTATTGAACAGAAGTGAATTGTGAATGCAGTTTGATCGTTATGTAGTTTAAATTAATGGTTCCAGTTTACAATACCCGATGTTGAGCGCTCTTGAACGACAATTGGTGCAATATTAACTACTTCGGACCTCTTGTGCACGAAATAACGACTACCGAGGAAGAGTTTTATATATAAATGTATACCCCAAAGGGTTAGGCAGAGGTGTAGTGTAACCAATGTACACCCACTGTTCGCCGGTATGTTTTAAGTCCCATCTAATAATAGGGGCGAGCCTTTTGCCATTAACCGGGCACAAATCCTAACTCCGAGCTGCTACTGAAAATTTCATAGAAAAACCCAAGAACACTGCTCGACCTGAAATCGAATCCAAGACCTCTAGCGTAGCAGTCGCGCTTGAGACCACTAGGCCTAACGCCAACGAGGCAGATGAGATCCTCCAAATATGTTAAAATAAATTCTGTGTATTTTTTCATCCGCTTCAAGTTCTGTCTTTGATTACTGCTGCACTTTCATGGGTCGTAACGTGATGTTATATCTATAGCCCATACTATTTCTCATCAATGACATATTTTAGTTCCAGATATTAGCGCATTTAAAAAAAACAAAAGAGAAACTCTTCAGTTTCATTTTAAACTAAGTATTCTTCAGGGCAATAAAAAACCCCATAATACCATAAACAAAGCAGAACAGCATACAACCTAAATACTCCCGTCCTCCCATACAAATCCATCACAGTTTACGTAAAAGTTTAATAGGTAGGTAGGAGAAGGTTTAGTCGGGTTCCTCCCTGAGGTCGTTGCCCTCTTAACAGCTGACGGGAAGAGGTACGCCCCTCGGACAATGAACTTACAGCCATATATATTATAGACAATTTATATTGAGATACTTGAATTTCCTTGGATGTATGTAGCCTTTTAGCCTTTAGCGAAGTAACAATGTCTTTACTAATAAATAAAATTGAAGTGTCTGTTTGTGTTTGTTATGTGCAAAATAACAGATTTTAACAAAATAAATATTGTATGTTTACACAGTTCTTACACGAAAAAAGCAAATTTTAAAATATTTGTCTGCCTGTTTGTTCCGGCTAATCACTGAAACGGCTTTTTTTTTTTTATAGACGGGAAATCATCAAATAACTGAATACTAGGTACTTTTTAGGGTTCCGTACCCAAAGGCGTCTTAACAACACTTATTGGTCTTAACACAGCCTTATTGGTCTCGCTCATCTGTCCTGCCTGTCCCTCTGTCACAGGACTGTACTTTTGAACCGTAATAGAAACCAGACACTTTTATTATTATTATTTTTTTATAGACGGGAAATCATCAAATAACTTCCCCCGCCCTGGGCGGGGCGGGAGGGAGTGTCAGACTTTTACTGACTAAAACCCGTCTATGTTCCTTCATGTGCCCTTTGCGTTCCGGGGGCGCGGTATCTCTTTCGAACAACCCGCAGATCTCTGAAACGGCTGGACCGATTTTGACGGGAATGTCGCTGGTACAGACCTGCTATTACAGGGATTATTTAGAATAAGACCGCGCAAGGAAATAAAACCTCGTACCTTTTTTTTAACGGATTATAATATGTATAAACTTTAAAAAAAAATCACACGTACATGTGATTCGGACATTAACGCGAACAAAGTCACGGGCATAAGCTAGTTTACTAGGTATATGATACTTGAATTTCCCCGCATACATGAAGCCTTTTAGCACAGTAACAATATTAAACAGTAATGGAGAAAATTGATATTTACATCAATGCGAACAGCCAAGTGGTGACATGTAATGAGTTATTTAAATGAAGACGTTAATTATTCCCACAGCGAGAAACATTATGGAAATTAAAATATAAAGCCATTATGCAAAATGTCACAGTAATGAGCGCTCAAATTTGGAAGTGCACGTGCAAGTCAACACCCGCTCATGAAAAATGCTCTTAAGGGAATTTGAACTTTTTTGACTGACGACAAAGATGCTTTTTGCAGGAAAGAGCTTTAATATTTTTGAACTTAAAGCTTCAAGTTTAAGATAAATAAAGTGTAGGTACTTTTATGAAAGGCAATTCGAATGTTCAGATTCCGTAAACGGAACCCTATTACTCCCCTGTCTGTCAGTCTGTCTGTAAAATGGCTGCGTCTTTTGTAGTTTGTACCGTAAAAGGTAGACATTTGAAATTTTTACATAGTGTGTACTACTATGGTGGCTAACAATAACTAATTAAAAGTATAAAATTAAAGGGGATCCCTATAGAAAAAACGTGTTTGTTTTGTATGTACCTAGTGTTAAATGTTGAACACCGATTTTTTTTTTCTTATTTCTTCCAAACTGTGGTACAGTCTGTTACAATGACAACAAATAGTTGTAACAAATAACAAAATATAAGAATGCTTCTGGTTGTGTTAAGGTACGCCACTCATATTTCCATGAAAATATTCCCGACTTGTTAGAAAAACCTCGATCTGCAGCTAACTTTACACAAACTATCCGCGGCGCGTACTGTTCATAGGCAAGTACAGAGTTTCGCTCCGATAGTAACAATAGTCTGTTATATCCAACAGCCAAGACGCTATCCGCGAAAGCGTTATTCATATTCAAAATCTAGTAGCACCTTTAAATATTCGAGATATCTAGACCAAATCGACCTTTCCACAGCAGTTTAAGTTTGTTTATTATGTAGATGAGATACTGCGTGTAACGTGCGTGTGTGTAGTGTGTATTTAACGACCCACATTTTGCGCATTGCTAAAAGAACTAAAATTCAAGGTCATTACCCCCTGCCACAACAACAAACGTCTCAACCACATTATTACATTACAAAGCGAATTTGAAAACATTTAAATAAATAAGAGAAGAAACCTTTCTTGCACAAACAACTTTGTTCCAATACCGGTTGGTCTGTTGATGTCTCCCTCGCGCCGGTGATGACTAATTGGTGCGAGCGAGACGGAACGACAAGGTCACTGGTCAGCCGTTCTCCGTCAGACAGCGGGACGCGCGGGGCGGGGGCGTGCGCGGGCGCAGACGGCGCAACGACATGGCGGTGGCGGCGGTAGACGTGACGTCACTCGCACCAGGTCACGAACCAACTTGCACGGAACCCCTCATGCGTAGGAAAACTGGATGCATTCACGGCACGATAAAAAGCGTAATAATAATAATTATGTAACTATTGAGCGTAAACGTCGCGGAACTCGCGGAAGACATGGACAAGAAGTTTCGTATTAGCTTGGCTTAGCCGACGAGCTGGCGTTCTGGCACCACAGGCGACACGTGACCATGCTGCGCTTATGAGCTTAGCGAATCGTGATGCCAGATAATTACCTACATTACATTACCAAAGTAGTTTTGAGACCGCCGATTTTTGTTACTATGATCTCATACATACGAGAATTCGGAATAACAGCAGGATTAAGCTACAAATTGAGGTGCTGACCACGTAATTCTTTATCCATTAACGGAACAAGTTCATCATAATTATACACATCACATCACACACGCACATTCCTACTTCAAGAAACTACCTAGTATTCATTTCCACTTTCTAGAACATTATTAACGTCAAAGATATTTCCGGGAGTTTCCCTGAGGGTTTATAAAATTAGGATTGCCAAGGTAATTAACCTCATTAGTCGATTTTTCATGTTCTATTCTGTATCAGCTCTGAAAGATTGATAGTAGTAAGTGGTGTTCAGTGCCGGCAGTGTTGCAAACACACAATATTGGTCATTTTACACTGCCCACTGGTTTTCCGTTAGTTTATTTACGTATGCGAGTGGGGAGCCGTTTGTCACCGCGCCAATTTATATTATTAGGCAGTTGTCAAACTCCACTTGCCTTCAACACATTTAAATTACGCAACAGTTTGTTTTAGGATTTAAATGTGAATCGTTATTTTCAGACTATTTCAGAGTCAATCAGCTTTAAAGCTTTCAAACACAAATAATATCGAAGCTTTGTGTTCCGGTATTGTAAACATCGTTTTATGTCTGTTCTAAGAAGATATAAATGGGCGAGAGATTCTTGGATATACGCTTCACACGTGGCGAATCTGTTCACCATAATCTGTCAAGTGTTATAAGATAATTAAACAGTAGTTAGAAGGTATCTTAATTGTCTGCAAGACTCAATAAACGCTCTGAGAACAGATCAGAAACCTTATAGTTTAAAACAAGTTGTAAAACAATATTGGCTGTTCAATATCATACGCTACACAAAACCAAAGTTTAACTTTACAGAGTTCTGTAAAGTTAAAAAACAACCATAATTAGCAGGTTTTTTTTCACGGCTGTTAACAGAATCTCGTCAACAACGGTGTGAGAGAAACATGTGAAAAAAACAGCCGTGCCCTAGTCTAGTTGACCCAAATAGAGCGTTTCATCTCGCGGCTCGAGGCTCCGATGCGAGAGTCATTTTCTCAGTGTGTCCACAAGCCACGAGATGACGAGAGACCATCGTCTCGAACCTTTTAAGTTCGTCTTCAAAGCTACTTTCGCATTCGCTTTTACAGCAATAGTATTTTAATGCCTGAAACACAGGTTTAAATTAACCTAGATCAGGCGGGTCGCTACCTAACATTGCAATTCCGAACTATCGATACTTGCTCCTATAATTATTTAGTTTTAGTTAATTTTTAGGCACTGTAATTTTATGGAAAGCTTTTTATCTGTTTGGTTTTATGTACACTTTTTGTAAACATTTTTATTTGAATAAATTATTATTATTATTATCATCATTTATTTATTTCTATTACATATAAGTTACATTTTTAAATATTAGTATAAAAAAAAAAAACATTTAAAAATATAAAAAATAGTAGCCCACCGGCGTCGGGAACAGGGTCCAAGCCACCGGTTATTATTATTATAATGTCGTTCACCTAGCGTCTGGGCTGCACGGGACACTTGTTTTTGTCAAGTCGCCATTTTTGCGTTCGCTTCCGATCGTTTTTTGTTCTCCCTTTTTCTTGCCGTCTCCCACCAATTTAGTAGCGAGTGCCATGAATATTTAACACGAGCTGCAGACCATTTAAAGGAAAAAAAAAACCTTAGTAAAGTCTGCTTAATTCAACCTTCCGATAGTACTTGAGGTGGACGTCTACAACGGAACGCAATTTGTACGTTAGCAGCTTATTAACCTTAGTTCTGGATCGGTAGTAAATATGACGGTGATGTAGGGTGAGCCTATTCGCTCGTCACTCGTATCCTGTGCCTCCCACCCCACTCCCATTTAGAGGAACCGGGCCAGTGGGGGAAGGGGAGGGGGGCGACCCGGGAATAATAATTTTAGCTCGGCGCGGTGGCATGGAAATGAAAAATGTCATACTGCTCCCGACACACACCGTGTATAAATGCTTTCACCTGCGATGGGATAGCCCGATACGGTTGTGTGAAACTACCATAAAATAGCCCCATGATGTATTAGAGTAGGTTTTTCGATGAGTTATGTCCTTATATCACAGGCACGCTTTGTATGAATTACGTCTGTTTATTTATTGTGTTCCATCCAAAGCGGTTTCTCTGTTTGAATTGTATGGATAGGTGAATTCCTTTGTGGTTTACAGGATTACTTGTGCTCAAATGGGATAAGGATCTCTTTGGATGATGTACTCGTATCCCTTTATTGTGTTATTTATCTATGAAGGCTTATGATAAATCGTTTCAAATACCGAATCGGACAGAGGCTTCCATTGTTCCAGTAAACAAACCATTCTAAATCCTGTAACGGACGCAGCCCATTTTCCTGTTGGTACAGGCCCCATTCCACGACGCTGTCATCTACTTGCATATCATCATTAGAATGCTGCCCATTGAGCATGAACACGAAGGGTTCAAACAACTCGCTACAATCACTGGCTCCGCATAAATTCACGCTCAATATCTTTAATAGAATGAACAGTGCTTCAGGGAGCATCGTCGCCATCGACGGACCCATTTAACACTTTCAACGTTATCTCAAAGCTTTCGTCATTCATCCCTTCCATTTGCTGCAAGACAAAGATTTCGCTATCTATTTGTTGAACGTTCTTGGTAACTCATTAGACCAAAGTTGTTGCTACTTCGCAATCGCATTGTTGGACGTATAAGGAGCAGTGTTGCGCTCGCTTCGGACATTAAATGGAGCAGACATTTTGTGGCAAAAGGTGTCACGACACTAAGTACAGAGAACGGACTGAACTTGTAGATGGCAAACTTGGCACTGTATTTCGAGAAAAGATTTGTTTGGAAAATAAGCGAAAATACATAATATTCAACGTGAGAATGGGATTGACGAATCCGAGAATAATGTTAACCACTGTACTAGATACTGTAGCCATTTGGCTACCTTGTGAAGACAAGCGACAAATAAGACCTCGGTAGGTACTAATATACTATCTATAGCCACATAATTTATAAAGAAATTACCTGAAAAATACACAAAGAATACTTCACAGCAGTTTTCCCTTTGAATTTTGTGCAAATGGCGAATATTTTGGGAAAATATCGGCCATCTAAGTCCAGATATTGATGTCAGCGAATTGAAATGTAAATATAATAAACCGATTCGTATACTAAGTATTAGAATAATAAAAGGAAAAGTTCCTTTATTCCGAATATTAAGGAAAAATATGTGTTCTTTATAAATACTTTGGAAAGTTAAAAGTAATGGCTGTTAATGCTTGGTAATTCGTCTAAATTGTAAGAAGGGTTAGCAATGAATGAGAATGTGGCTTCCTTACTCATTATAAACGATTGTGACAGACTGACTGACGCGTGATATTATAAGGCTTCAGTTATTATTTTACTAGCTCCAGCCTGCTACTTCGTTTGTGTAGTTCTTAATTATCCATCGCGAATTTAGGGTATATTTTTTTGCTATTTCAAAATATAATATATCTCTGTGCTAAATTTCATCCAGATTCACCCAGAATTTGCATATCAAGTTTAATTAAAATCGATTAATAATTTCCAAGATTCAGATTTCAGACATTTTTTAAAATTACAAGTCCGGATTTCCTTCCAATGAACCGCTTTTAGAAGAAGCAAAATTGTTTTCAGAAATGTAAAAATTCGTTGATGAATAAAAAACGTAAGATACGAAATACAATACAGCTTTTCGTTGCTCTTTTTCAGCCCGCCATCACCGATCACTTTCATCAAAAAACGCAATGGACTGAAAACTAAATAAAAAAACGCGCGTTCTTTTGTTTCGTACTGAAAGCAGCCCCTGTTGGGTGGCGACAGGAGCGCTGAAAAGGTTTCAACTTCGTTTCACTGCATGAACACGATTTTTCCATTAAAATTGTTATTTTTCACGTGTGCCTGAGCCATTAACTCGAGGATTTCTATAAAGAAGAATTGAATTTTACGGAAATATACGGAATTGAAAACGAAGAGCTATTTAAAAGTATTGTCATTAGGTATAATTAACTTAGCAATACCTTAACCGGGTTTCAAACGTGTTTCATTATTGCTCCGTTCTTTAGGGTCCAAGCGTAATGTTATACAGCCTGTACTATTCCTTATGAATCTGGCTATCATAATTTACAATCCGACTGGAAATCCCGGGGCGCGTTTAACCAAAGAAAGAAAAAAATATAAACTCTTCAGCTTTATTATATGAGTATGGAAGAGATTGCTAGAAATTTGCGAAGACTTAATTCCAGTTTTTTTTTCATGTTGCTTACAGAAAGTATTACAGCACACTCCTAGCGTAATGTAGATTCCGCAACTACATTGCAAAAATAGAAAAAGGGGGGTTACAATGGCAGTAGAAGCCATTGTGAGCAGTGTCATCGACTGCCATGGTTACCCCCTCTTCGGGGGTATTTCAATGAAAGAGGGGTACCGAATGGTTCCAGCTGTGTATTCCATTTAACTAAATTCCCATTGACGGCGATTCGGACGAGTTCTGTGAAGCCCTATGAGCTTCCCCCTTTCTCAAACTTGTAGGTACATACCTTGTAATTTTAGTATTATTTATAACTTTTGTGATTCGGTTATTTAGAAGTTGTAAAATAAATAAATAATCAATATAAACTTAACAATATTACCGAAATTGTTTACAACTTTGAATTGCTCATCTGACTGGTTAGCTTTTCGCAATAATGTTGGGGTCGGCTTCCAATCTAGCCAGATGCAGCTGAATATCATTGTACTACATGGAGCGACTGCCTATCTGATCTCCACAACCCGTCCTTGGGTCACACGTTACGTCTTAGCAAGACTGGTTGTCCGACTTTCAGACTTCTAACTACCCGTTACAACTGTCAAAGATCAAGAAGAAGAATATTCCTCGGTGCGAAGGTGCTACTGAGATATTCCGGAATGGAAACCCCCAATAACACTCCTCGACCTAGGAGGACTGGCGCCCACGAGCCTAACAGAGCAGTTGATCCATTTACCTAACAACAGATAAATTCCGATTCAATACCATACGTAAGATTAATTAAGCACATATTTTATCAAGCTAGCAAAGAGAGCACGGATAATAAACAGAGGTACCTACTATCTTAATTAACGTCTGTGTGTCCAATTATTAAGGTTTACTAATTAATCATTCTCTTAAACTTATTACCGACAACAATAGCTTCGTATATGAATTACTGGGAACTACAAAAGCGAGACGTTAACAAATAACTTTGAATAAGTCTCCGCGTTGTATCGCTAGACGTGTTAAGTTTACGACGATAATGAAATTTTAAAACTATTTTTATGCTCAAGAGAATCTACTATTTAGAATATTTGACTAATTTAATGTAGACTCTAAAATATTCTATTTAAATAAATATAGATGGGTAAATCTGTTGCTAAGCGCAAATTCGAAAACTGGTGGATCGATTTTGCTGCTTTTTTTATGTTGTCTTTTTAATTTCTTGGAGAAGATTTATATGAAAGAAAGTTTGTGGAAAATTCAACGGCAATTTCGGAATTTTGCATCTATCGGAAACCGAGGAGGTTCGCTAGTAATGTAATTAACGATGTTTTGTTTGTTTGTGAGGTAATCTCTCAAAGTTCTAGTCCGATCACACAAATTATTTCTCTGATAGAAAGCTGCACTATTGCAGAATGTCGTAGAATATGTTTTATTGTATAGTTGATTTAGACGCTGCTGAAATATTAGGCATAAGCTAGTCTTGTTTTTAGCCTTTTATGACCTCTGCTAGGTTTTATATAAATTAGCATATTGTGTCAATTTTGGTGGAGCTTCTGCTAAAATAACGTAGTAGAGGATTTAGTTGTATGAGTAGTTTCTTTACCCATACAACTAAATTGGACTTCAATTTTAAACCGTAGGTACATTTAATGATGTTCTTAAAATTTGATTACTCTACTACCTACGTAGACAAGAAGAAAAAAATATGGCTATTCTCATTTGCGTGTTGAGAACCACAAATGTGATTGCGTATTAGATTAAAAAGATTGCATGTTTCTTTGTTTTTAAATGAAGCCATTTTGTTACTAAATTATTCTTCACTCGGGCAGACGGTCGCAGTGATTAGTCAGTTTAAAATATAATCGAGTTTTTTTTTTTTTTTTTTAGAGATGGTAAAATCATCAAATGCCCCCCCCCCCCCCCCCCCCTCCAGGGCGGGGCGGACTGACTAAATACCATCTATGTTCCTTCATGTGCCCTTTGCATTATGTTTAATGTTGCAAGAGCTACAGTATTATTCTCTTCTATTAGCAACTCTCCGAGTTTACTGTCGATTTTAATTACTGCCCCACTCCCGTGAGTCTTACCGTGATGTTATACCGTTTCTCAATAAACGGGTTACATAACGCAATATTTTTTTTAGGCAAATAGGTTCAGCAGTTCCTAAGATTAGTGCGTTCAAACAAACAAATTACGCTTCAGCTGCAATATTAGTATATATTACCTACATATGTAGACAATTGTGATGATATTATAGCACTTTTTCAAAGTGTCGAAGTCGCAGGCAATAGCTAGTCATCAATATCTAAAGATTTGTAAGTAGGGATGAAAAATGTTTGCGTGTGATAAATGGTTTTTTTATAAAATTCTCAGCAGCAGCTCGGAATTAAAATTGGTACCCGGTTAAATGGCAACAGGGTTGTCCCCTATTACATGGGACCTAAGCTTACCGGCGAACTGTGGGTGCTCATTAGTATCTACACCTCTGCCTAACCCTCGCGGGAATACAGGCGTGAAGGCATGTGTGTGAATGTAAAAAACGCCATTACTTTATTAATTTGTCTGTTTAATGTGGCTAGAGAAAGAATAGCCTCATTTTCGAGAAATATCTCAGACACACGGACATACAAAATGATCTAAATGAAACATTAGACAGCAACTGTATCGCTAACGTCTCATTATTTCAACAATTGTAACTTTATAAGATTCCGACGCATTTATATTATCATAAATAGGTAGTTTATGTTAATATCACCGTACATAACACTGTGATAATTATGAATCTAATTAGTTATTATAAACAGGTAGTCTCTATCTATGACAAAACTCTACACAGACGGATATTTTGTAAAACCAGCGAGGCATGACGCGGAGTATTTTATTTGTATATTAGTAGAAACTGACATCTGTCTAGTTTGTTTATTTTAAGTTAAGCCAAGTTTATTCGTTTTGGGTATTACTGTATGGCTATGTAAACTGGTGGTCCTTTAGCCTTTCCGACCACTACCGACTTTGTTGGACCGATTCAATAAATCCATAGTTTCGTGGGACCAATTTTTTGTAGAACGTGTACGTTGGCACCACAGATATAAGAAAGGTTGGCACATTAGATATCGAGTGTTCTACTAAGTACTTGTCCGATTCTGGAAATTCTTTCGCTAATAAGAAACTACGTTATCACTTAATGCCCCTATAATATAAAATTATCAAAAACGACGTATAGTGTAGGAGATAATGTGCACACAGATGAACATTATACATTATTATACATACATAGACTCCTTACATCATAACCCTTCTTCTGGCTTTTCCGTAGTCGGTTACAATAGGGATTCGTAAGAAGTCGCGAGCAAAAACTAGAGCATATAATATAAATAGGTGGTACCTATGTACGGTCAAAATAAATAAAATTAAAACAAAAAATATGTGTTAGTTTTAAAGTTTTAAAACACAACTAGTGAACATGTTTAGAAAATTTTGTAATTAATTTACAGGAGTTTAAAAAAAAAGCAGTCGTAAAATTTGGTAATGGTGAGTGCTTTTTGGCATAAAAATAAAACACTAAAACATAATGTATGAATAATGTCTTAATTTAATCAAGCAACGGGACAATTTTTTTATTTTGATTTTTGTTTGATTTTGCTCTAATAAAAGTTACTTACACAAAAACTAAAGTACCTAGTATCTACCTACCTAGCAAACATAATTAAGTTTTTATCCTTCTAACTATAAGTACCTAGGCAAGTCAGTATATTTTTTAATTAAAATTTTGCTAAAATAAAAAGCAGTATTATAGTAATAGTACTACGAAAAAAAATGTTTGGTTGTAGTGGATAAACTCAAAAACTACAAAACCGATTTTAAAAATTCTTTCACCTATGTAAAGCTATATTATCAGCGAGTAACATAGGCTATAGGTATTGTATTTTCAAAAAAATTAGAGACCCGTGAATATTCACGCAGATGAAGTCGCGGTCAAAAGCTAGTTACTTATAAGAATAGAACCAGTAATACGAGTTGTCGATTTGCTAAATGATTCGCACGATAGCGCAAATTCTGCATGTTAGCTTCTTCGGCTTGTATCTCATAAAATACATGGTTTTACACTAAACTTTGGCTTTTGTGTTAATTAAAGGTGAATATGTGTCAAAATTATATTTGTGTTAAGCTGGATCAATAGATATCTATGTATCTATACAAATAAGAAGTGTCTGCTTGTCATTTCAAAAGAACAGCTTTTCACTAAATGCATATAAATACTTAAATTAAAAAAAAAAAACAATTTTCAAATTTTTTGACTGTCTGTTTGTTCCGGCTCATCTCTGAAACGGCTGGACCGATTTTGACGGGACTTTCACTCGCCGAAAACGAAGTCCCGTCAAAATCGGTCCAGCCGTTTCAGAGATGAGCCGGAACAAACAGACAGTCAAAAAATTTGAAAATTGATTTTTTTTTTTAATTTAAGTATTTATATGCATTTAGTGAAAAGCTGTTCTTTTGAAATGACAAGCAGACAAATAACTAAAATAAAACTAGCCTTAGTTACTCTTAATAACATTAGCTATAATGTTATTAAGAGTAACTAAGGCTAGTTTTATTTTAGTTATTTTATTATAAATTTAAAACAAGAGAGGGTTACGCGAATCAAAATTAAAACCAATGATATAGTGAACGCGAACACGCGAACACTTACTTAAGGAGTTGGCAGACTCGTCCCACAATTAGTTTGTTTTCTATCTCCACTTTGTAATTTTATTTCTCTCTACTTTGCATATTTTGTTTGTATGTATGTATATATGTATTTATTATTATATTGTAAATTTTCTGTTACTGTTCCGTCTTTCTTGCACCTCCTATGTTTTGTCTCTGCATCACCCTAAGGTAGACTGGTAGAAAATGCCTAAGGCATTAAGTCCGCCTTTGTACGGTGTATTTTTTTACATTTGTGCATAAAGTTTTAATAAATAAATAATAAACACGCGAACGTGCCTTCAGCTAATTCCTTTTAACCGTTTCAGTGTGAAAGATACGCTAAGAAGAAGAACAATAAGCGTAAAAGAGTAACAAACATCCATCCATCCTCACAATCTACCGCGTTTATAATGGCGATAGGATGAACAAAAGTAAATAGCTCTGTTTTATTTTCAACAAGTGTAGTCTCACCTAGAAAAATTTCCACTCGTTTATTTGGTGACAAAGGCTGAAATTCAGGTTTTCATGTATTTATCTGCTAAATAATAGCTGTAACAAGAACGCAAGGTGCAATGAACTACGCTTCTCGTCTCTCTAGAAAAGGATCGAATTTATGTCAATCGATTACACATTTTTCTTTTATTTTATGTCATTCGATGGCAAACAAGCCGACAGCCCACCTGATGTTAAGTGGTCGGGTGGTCGCCGCTGTCTATAGACATCTGCAATACCAGAGGCCTTGCCATCCCAGAAACAAAGAATAAATGTCTCGTGTGTTTATAATTTACTGGTATCCGTACCTTTTAAACTGGAACACAGCAACGCAGGTTTGTGACGGATAATTTAATTATTGTAAAAATTGTAGGTAAGTAACTCAAAGTACCCCGGGGAATTCAAAACTCCTCTAGTACCTCTTCTTTTTTAATTATTTTTCGTATTTTGAATCGGAAAGTAGGTACAAGTCAATGCTAACTTTGCCCTTGTAAACGCCAGTCCAGTCTTAATTAAATGTTACACCCAGAGGGGCGATGCAATACGCAGTGACGTTGGCAGGCCGATCCACTGTTGACACAAACTGTTGACCCCTTCCCTTGAATCTTTGCTTACTTAAGGCTTCAATCTAAGAACAATTGCGTGCTTCCCCTTAAGTAAACTGTCAATATTATTAACAAGAGCACGTTTGAATGGACTGCGGTGTAAATAAGTTCCAACTTCTAGAATTTATAGGTAATTCTCACTTTTAAGTAAAACATCTATGATCATCAATTTTCTCGTGAGAAAAATATCCAAATAAAGTGTTGTGTTTTTAAAGTATCGATGAAATTTTATAATTTTTGATCTAAAAATAATTAGTGTAATGAATAGTCAATAAATATTGGCGATTAAACTGTTAAAAAGGGCTAAGGCATGCATGTAAACGCTCCATTAGAAAAAAAAACAAAGTACTGTGATCTATCAGTCAAAGCAAAAAAAAAAAATTGCTATTCTTATTTCAAATATTACTGTTCGATGAAGAAAAATATGTACCTAAAACTACTAGGAATTACTTGAACCACAGGTATCAAAATGGCAGTAATTACGCCGATGATATTGATAGAAATATATTCTTAGTACTTTTTCCGTGTTGAATAAAAACTGAAACCACTCCGGTCTGCTTGTCGCCCTCGCACGTCTATAAACAAACATAATATCTACAAATCGCACGGCGCGGCTGTTACTAGGCGCGCCAACCGGCAAAATCACGGAGGCATCTATTTCAAACCGCCTAGCATTAACGCTTCTAGCATTTCTACCCAGCCGTGATATGCATAACGCGACTGAATTAAAAACATGACTCATACCTTGAAACAAGTCCGGAGCGTCGATTCTCAAATCGGTCGGGTTATGCAAAGTAAATGTACCACGTTCATAATAACGTTTCGCATTGAATTTGCATGCTTTGAAGTGTAGGGGTAGGGTTGGCATACTAAATACAGACTATTTTTAACTTTAGACATTTGCGCTTTTGACCTCGGCCGTGTGGGAAACCACTGCGCACATTACCTAGTACTTACTACGATGAGTGAGTAAAATACTATTGTGTTATTTAGATTATATTTAGTTTTTTTTTGTTATTGTGTTAAGAGATATTAAAATGTATGAAAACCAAATTGTTGATGGCGGCATACATAGTTATGATAAATTAGCTTCTGCCCGCAACTTCGCCGGCTTACTTTTTTCACCCGAGTTAAGCTGCGTCTTTAATTACTGCTCGGCTCCCGTGGGTCGTAGCGTGATGTTATATAGCCTATAGGTACTATATTATTCCTCATAAATTTGGCTATCATATGCAAAAAGATTTCCACAATCCGAGTGGCAGTTTCACGAGATTAGCGCTTAAACAATCACACAAACAAAAAATCTCTTCAGCTTTTAGATTACTATAAACAAACTAAACCACAAAATATATTTAATTGACCACAATGTACAGAGTCACTACAGTTCATCATAAATTATGTGAGTTATGTCAAACTTGATTGAATGTGCTTTGGCAGATTGACTCTTTTCATTGCATAGCAAAAGACTTAAAATGCGTTGATTATAAGTCAAGCGAGCATAGAATAGAATCAGCTGTTTAGTTCAATGTCATTAAATATTCACATTAGTGAGGTAGCGTGTCCGTGAGTAATAAATACACACTGTGAATAGTTTATTTTGCTGGCTGTACTTCCAAGTTGGTCCCCCGCGGTGTCTGCAGCACCCTAGCTGGCGAGGGTTTGCACAATACATAGGGCTATATTGCAATATGCAGTTGGCACGGCAGTACATACCTACCTACTCATTACTCTCGATGATAATAATTGATACGCTCGCACTGTTTTCGTTAATTAATTGATACTGAAGTAAAATGAAATAGAAATAGAATTGGAAATTGCTTGCAGGATAACAAATGACGGGCGTATTGTATCTTAATCTAGCACACAATTTTCGACTTTATATTGTGTTGTTTGGGCTGTTCGCAGCACTGACTTTGATGGATTTGGATAGTTCGTAATTTAAAGAGATTAAGGACCTTTTTTAGTTCAAAATGTATGGCCAGGTTTTTGTAACTGGTTAAAATATAAGATAATTTCCATGCATATCGCGTGCTTACGTCACAAGCGAAACGCCCCATGGGAATTCAACACACTTGGTTCAAACCCTGAAACTTAATAAGGATCAATTTACAATTTATACGTAAGAAGTTTTGAGCTTGAAGACTTGGAATTGAGTTCAAGACAGTTTACTACCCGTATCCGTAGTACCCGTCCCAGGGCGAGCTCGTCAATTCCTGGGAGGCAGTGGGAGGGTTAGTTACGTCGATTATTTACACGCGCGCGTTTTAGGGACTCCGGGAAAATATCGGGCGTGGGCGCTACGCTAAGCGAACGGCCAAAGATCCCAACAATTGAGAGGGTATTTCGAAGATTAGGCGACAATGTTGTTCGTTCGAAAAATTCGGGATACTTTCGGTCTGACGTTGAACTGGAACTGCAAACGTATTTTCAGACGTATTATAAGTACGAAATAACACTGTCTGTTACCTTATTACGGTAAAACTAATGAATCAAACGTTATGAAAGACAAAAAGATAGCTTAGGATCTGGGTAAGGATTTAGACTGCTTTTAAAACCGGGACTTCGGCTTCGACAGCGAAATCCGCAGGCAAAATCTAATAAAACAATAAATTCTCAGGGTAAACCCTCCAATTGTTATAGATACCATAACATTTACTTAAACAGCGACCTTTCGTAACATCATCAAAATATCGCATGTTCAATCGTTATGAAAACAGAATTCACGTTAGCCTTGGCAAATTTTAATGAAGATGGCAGCCTGTTCAAGAACCGTTCATCCAACTAACTAATTACTGAATGCAGATCGCAGAACATTGACCAAGTGATCGTGGAAGGTGAGGCGGCCGCGGACTGCGATTGGCGCACGCGGCAGGCGCGGCTCCGTTGCCGTTCACTTCGCATGACATTAGGAATACTTTAGCAAGCTAGCAACTAGTAACAGTAGAGCAGCTACAAAAGCACAGAAGGTTCATAAACACCCTCGAATGCACGACGTATGCGTTGAACTACACCAAAAAGTGTGCAATCGTTCAATGTGATGCACGGTTATTGTACTTTTCAATTGCGTTTTATCTATTAGAGCTTCTTGCCACCCGAGTTACACTTTGTGAAAAGTAGGAATTCTGTGGAATATAACATTTATTATGGTTTTCTGTTTCTAGCAGCGCAGTCGAACCTGCGCTATTATCTAGTCGTTGACTTGAAATAGAAATCAGGTTTTAAACTCTACCTACCCGAGTTCAAAACAATAATGTTTTTCAGGCTTTTGTTAGAACTTTCCTCTTTCTGTGAAACAGTAACTTTCACCGGTCGTGTATTGATTTTTGTTAGACGTGAAATGGTCGGAATACAAAATTTTCATTTGTCAACTCAAAATTCAGGTAGAAGTTTTGTTCAACATTCTCCTAGTGCAATCATTCAAGTTTCTTAGAAGCGGTGAACAGCCAATTACTCGCGTCTCCCGAGACTGGGTAGGTACTTGTGCACCGTCTTGAAATATACCTATCTAGGTACGAGTGCATAATAACTGCACGGTGATCTAAGACCTAAATAGATGGCCAACCATTCAACGCCGAATGGTTGCTTTACTCATCTCTTGATCTAAATACTTATACTTATCACCCTACATAACTTTAGGTTTGACTTTTAGCCGAACTTATATAGGTACTTGGGGTACCTAGCTGTGGCGAGAACTTCTAACAACTCGATTCAAGCTAGCTTCCGAGCCATACTCTACAGTCATTGAAATATGGCACAATTTGGCAGATTCTGATATTTCTATACGTTAACGTTATAGTCACACTGGTATTTTAAAAACACCGTCAAATTAAACGTCTATAATTTTGGTTATACAAGGAATAAGGAAATAGTTAGTCTTTTTATAATTGCCCCTTCGTCATTTGCTATTTATACCAATCATAATCCATTTTAATTTGCACCTGTCAAATTTTCTCTTCACTAGTACCTTTAGTTGACTGGTAGAGAATGCCAAATTTATTGCAAAAAGTTTGAATAAATAGAGAATTAGAAATGTCTTCGTTCCATAGTGGAAGATTCTCCTCAAACAATATGCGGCATATAACCTTTATATGCTAGGGGCGAGGTCACAATTTGCCTAAATTATTACAAATGGTAAGAGGTGAAGTTTAGCGCTGATTGCGAGCCACACCCGTCTCGGTTACAATGAAAGGTATGTAGGACCGAAGAATAATGGCGCGGGATGTGTTCTCGTTCTCTCAATAGAATGTCGAACCATTTGAATAGTACTGTCTGTGACTGTACGCCGCTGATGAACGCAGCTCGGCCCAGCCTTTGGATCTGGTGAATGGAACCGGCGAGAGATGTCGTGCGGTGTTCCGCAGGGATCGGTGCTGGGGCCGCTCCTGTGGAACATCGGCTACGACTGGGTGCTACGTGCTGACCTCCCCGAGGGCGCCAGCGTAGTTTGCTACGCAGACGACACGTTGGTCCTGGCGCAGGGGTGGTCGCACGAGGCGGCGGCCGACCTTATGACACGCGGGGTTGCGATAGTCGTCGAGAGGATCCGGCAATTGGGTCTCGAGGTGGCCTTGCACAAGTCCGAAGTCCTGTGCTTTCATGGGCTTCGGAACGCGCCACCTTCGGGATCCCAAATAACGGTAGGAGGGGTTTCCGTCGGCGTCGGGTCGACGATGAAGTACCTGGGACTTGTCCTCGACAGCCGATGGAACTTCGTGGAACATTTCCGACGTTTGGCTCCCAAGTTGGCACGGGCGTCGGCCGCTCTTAAGCGGCTCTTGCCCAATTTGAGGGGGCCAAACGCCTCCTGCCGGAGGCTCTACGCCGGGGTCGTGCGTTCGATGGCCCTTTACGGGGCCCCGGTGTGGGCGCGGGGCTTGAAGCGGCTTGCCGCCCACTACCTGAACGCGTCCCAGCGGGTGATCGCCATAAGGGTCATCCGCGGATACCGCACGATCTCCGGCGAGGCAGCGAGCCTCCTTGCCGGATTGCCGCCATGGGATCTGGAGGCGCTGGTCCTCGCGCGCCTACACGAGTGGCGCGCGGAGGCACTGGGCCGGGGCGAAACTCCGCTGCCCCGGCAAATTGCCGCCCTGCGGACGGAACTCCGGCTCGATCTCATGGCGACATGGAGAGAACGACTGTCGCAACCTCGTGCAGGGCTCGCCTCGATTGAGGCGGTAAGACCCCTCTTTGAGGAGTGGCTAGAGCGGCGCCACGGCGCCCTCACCTTCCGCCTGACGCAGGTCCTCACCGGACACGGAAGTTTCGGGAGGTTCCTGCACCTCATCGGGCGGGAGGAATCGCCCGGATGTCACCATTGTGAGGATCGCCCCGAGGACACGGTGGAGCATACTCTGGCGGTGTGCCCTGCTTGGGCTGAGCACCGCCGAGTCCTCGAGGCGGCCATCGGCGGCGGCGCCCTCTCGCGTCCGGCACTGGTTCAGGCCATGGTCCGGAGCGAGGGGGAATGGGAAGCAGTCGCCTCCTTCTGCGAAGCTGTAATGCTAGAGAAGGAGGCGGCGGGACGGGAGAGAGAAAGGAGGGTCCCCCGTCCCAGCGGCCGCCGCGGTAGACGATCCGGGCGTCGGGAGCCACGAGACGACTCCCGGCCACCGTAGACGCGGGTCTGTGGACGGTGAGCAATGGGTAGCTCGCCGTCCGTACGTTCACTAGCGACAGACCGTGTCGACGGCGCGTTCGTGTTCCACGCGCGCCTCAAAGAGATGTCAGCAAAATTGGATGGGGCCACTGAGGGCCGATGCCTGCCGGGGCTGCGGGTTGTTCGAAAGAGATACCGCGCCCCCGGAACGCAAAGGGCACATGAAGGAACATAGACGGGTTTTAGTCAGTAAAAGTCTGACACTCCCTCCCGCCCCGCCCAGGGCGGGGGAAGTTATTTGATGATTTCCCGTCTATAAAAAAAAAAAAAAAAAAAAAAAGCCTTTGGATCTGTCTGTTCTGTACTGTAATAATAATAATACCAGCGTGTTATTGTCCCACTGCAGGGCAAAGGCCTCTTCATATACGTATAGAAAATGAGCGAGCATTGATCACCACTCTTGCTCAAGGTGGATTGTTGAAATCAGACTATATTCATTAGTCCATTTTTCCACACGACATCAGTAAAGTCCAAAATAAACTGAATTAAATGAACATAATAAAATCTTGTTTTAAACGATTCCTTTTATACAAGCAAAGCCGCCAGGCAGCACACTAGCTAATATTACTCGTAAGATAATGCGCTCATGCGTCGTTTACATGCTGCGCATGACACGCTCGCGTAATTACACCCTGCGCCTGAGTGGAACGCAGACGGTGTGTAAAACGAGACCGCCATTGTTTAGCACGGCTCTTGATCATGTATTGTTGATCCCGAGGGAAGTTTTCGACCAGGGGGATCGATTGTGGAACCGGACAGTAGTTTAAAAACTAGGTTTGATGGATGTAATAATAATTTGGTATGAACAGATGGAGATTTAAAATTCAAAATTCAATGTGACTCTTGCTTCAAATATCTGTTTGATCTGGTGCACACAAAGGCGTAGATTTTGTTGTGATTGTGTTAGCGTCATTACCCCGGCTCAATGCTGCTTGCACATGCTGTTTAACCCTTAAGGCTCCATTATGTATGCATTTAGTGTAATGGTAACTCCGCCATGTCTGCCCGACTACGTGCAGCGCAGTTACAGCCACTTAAGATAACCGTAACCCGTTTTTGTATCGTTGATGAAAGCGATCGAATCGTAATTTGCTACCGTAATATCAATGGTGTATCGGTTTTGGATCGAGAAAATTATAGGCTTTAAAGTAATCTGTGCTGGGTAGCCATTACTGATAAACAGCACTGGACATTATAACGATTTCGACCTGGATTTTACGATGTGAGTTTGGATTTTAATTAGTCTTGCTTAATTATTTGATGGGGTTTAGATTTCTTGAAAATACAGTTTTGATTATCAAGTCCACTACTGCATAGCAATTTTGTGAAACCTTGTGAAGCATGGGAGGACCAACACTTTCAAAGGGGAGGCTACCTAGGTATATTGAAACAATATCGCTTCCAAACTGGTTTTAGACCAACTTAGAAGGCTTAATGTATGGCAAACAAGCCTACGACCTACGAAACGTTAAGTGATGACCTCTGCCTATAGACATCTGGAATACCAGAGGCCTCGTGGATGCGTTGCTATCACAGAAACTAATTTGAAAAATCTCATGTGCCTGTAACTACACCGGCACCCATACCCTTCAAACCGCAACACTGGCTTGTTATAGCTTCCATGGTCTTAAAACATGGGCAAGTAGTAGTGAGTCAACTAAAACAGGTTACTGTCTGACAGATGAGCTGATTGCCATCTTTAAATTGAGCAATTTACGTAACACGAGACTACGTAGAACTTGTTCAGACATCTTTCTACTTCCCGATGCTGTAAGTAGGATATTTATTTGTATGTTGTATGGTAGAAGTAGGTAGGGGTATAGAAAATCATTATGACTATAAGCCTAAGCGTTAGTTTTGAGGTAAACTTTAATATGACAATACAGGATGAAAGAGTCACCGCGGCACTGGAACACAAAAGGTATTAGGAGGAATACAGATAGGTTTTAGTCAGTAAGGGTCTGACAATTACCTTCCGCTTCGCCCTAAGACGAAGAAGTCATTTGATGGCAATACAAGCCAAATTATGCGCCAATTACAAACTACTTAAGTATGATTAATAGAGACAGAGAGAGCGTTTAATTTATTCTTAGTTTATCTGATGTTGAAGGAAATCGTAGTAATAATAGTTAAGTAGTTTCTAGCATCCACCATGTTAATATTATGTAGATATAGAAACGAAAGGACACTTATTCATTCACTCACTCACTCACTTACTTACTGAAATAACACGTAAAATGCTTAGCTTATGAAGCTGAAATGTTTTCAGTTAGTTTATAGGTAGGAGACGTCAGCTAATTAGAATTTTGTGACAGGGCCGAATTAAGGCGGTCTGACTTCCACACCAACGAAGTCGCGGGTAAATGTTAGTAAATAATATAACGGTATTTTTTTCTCAGAATCTAAATCGAAATATCCGGCTTCAGTCTTACGTAACCGGGAACACCCAGCTTGTTAACAAATTGGTTAATTAAGGCCCAACAATGCGAATTTTATCTGTGACGACTGTCACTGTTACTTGTCATTCATTAACTTCCAACAAATTATACTCGTGCGTGTATAGGCTAACTGCTCGTGTTCTTTTTTTAAACTAAGCATTGGCATGTAGCAAATTAAGTTAACTAGGTTTGCCTGCCAAGAAAAACAAATTGACCGAGACATGTCAAAACATTAAGTTTTTTAACATTTAGCGTTACATGGAGCTTACTATTGATGAATGGAACGTTGAATGAAAGACGCCCAGTCAGGAACTCAGGACGTTGCGCAGTTCAAACACTGAGTCAAGTCTAGCCAATGATAATTCACTTAATAAACACTATAAACCAGCTATCTGGTGCCACATTTAATAATAACATTAATATTTTAATCTGACAACTGATAAAAGTTGTTTTTGCAAATCCCCTGATAATATTATTAAATAAAATTATTCAGACAAAACATAAAATGGCGACGGGTGAACTGGCTGAATACGAAAACGCCTTTATCATGGTAGTTAACATTAAGATTTATCGCAAAATTGGGCAAAGGTCGGGTTGTATTCTGTCTGGAATGTACTACCTACTTACATTTGTTGTTTTTAATGCTCTAGATAGAACTAGGCCACGTCTGGCCATCGGAAAGGAAAATGCAAGTAATATTATAATAATTTAGTGATAATAATATCAAGGGCTCACCATGTTTGGAAATGTCTGTACCGAGTAAGTTTTGATGGGTCATCGTGTAGGCCCTACACGATGACCCATCAAAACTTACTCGGTACATTGCCATTGGCACCAACATTGCCCTACACTGAAGGGCAATTTTGCCATTATGAATAAGTCCATTCATTATTTACTTAGTGTAATGATTATATGATTTAATCTGAAAATTAAAATGACGCAGATAACTGTAATTCACGCGAACGAAATTGCTTAGTAATAATAAGCTAGCATTAAATTTTAATAGAATTAAGTTATGCTTCAGCTTTCCTCTTAGAAAACTTGTGCGTTCACCACTGACTGACACTGACACTAGTAGCTATTACAATTGTTGGTCGATAAACAAAAGCGTTGCAACTGCAACAGCTGTTGCGCGGTTGCGATGGTTCAGGGAGCTTTACCTAACTACTTGTGTGGCCGGCAGCGGCGTTCTTCATCACATTGGAATTGGATTCTTGTAAGTATGAACATTTGCGAAAAGTGCTGTTTTTAATAATGTTGTTAAGAGACAGAATAGCATCCGTTTTGTCTAACGAATACGTAAAAAAATAATGTTATTGTTTCTTTTTAAAGTCAAATTTAAGAGCGCGCATCCAGAAAGTTGGCAACGTCGCAAACAGCTGTCAAATATTTCCCTGTTTTGATTAATTTGTCAATATTACTGTATGAAAATAAGAAATATGGCTTACTAATGCACTAGAATATTAATAATGAATTGCAATTAAAACACTGAATTTGATGTTGTACCCGTTTTAGGTGTAAAAAAGGCATTTGTAAAGTTTCCAAATACTTTTTTTACATCTAAAACTAAATATTCGGTGTTACGATATTAATTATTGCATTTCATAATGAATATTCTAGTGCATTAGTAAGCCATATTTCTCATTTTCATACAGTAATATTGACAAATTAATCAAAACAAGGAAATATTTGACAGCTGTTTGCGACGTTGCCAACTTTCTAGGCACTTTCGACTGTCAAAGAGTCAGTTGGTTAGTCAGAAAGTTTTAAAATTCTATATTGGTACCTAGACATCTACCAACCAGTGCATAATATAAAATAATCATGATTTCCAACAAAACATGAACGCTGTGTAACTAAATTTTTCACATTTATCAATTCACATTGCATAATTTATCTTGCGGTTACAGTAGTAGGTACGTACCTACGTCACTTGGTAACAATACAAGTAGGTATGTGTGTGTGACACTGCCCGGTTTGATAACACTATTTATCTCGCAAATGCATGGCCGCTGTAGTTATCTGTGATGATAATCAGTAGGTATGAGCACAATGGATGCGGAAATGCACTGCCGACTAACATGGACAGTGCAGTGTGTAGCTAATAGTGCTTTCTGAATGACGCTTGCCTTTGTCAAGTACTGTTTTCAAACTAATAGGTGTGTAGATAACTACCTATTCTGAATCGCAATTGACTCTTGCATAGGGTTCCCACATCGAAAAGTCGAAATTCCGGAGAAAATTCCGGACATTGGATGAAATTTCCGGATTTCCAAAAAAAAAAGGTACGCAATCAAAGTGTGAGTGACGGGTGTCTTGTTAACTCGCACGGATATGTTATTAAAAATCAATGTTAATAAACTTCAACAGACAAATCATTCAAAAAATTACTTATGACATTCTGTCACTATCATATCTTTCTTTCCATACACTGACCTCTCATCAAGTAATCAGTGCCGCCAGAAATCAAATAAAAAGAAAATAACTACAGTTATTACGGTTAACAAACAACAGTTACCTATACTTTTTACTTAAATTGTAGAAATTCCTGACGGCTTAGGATTCCCCCCGCATTCCGGACAAAGCACTAAATTTCCGGACATGTCCGGAAAATTCCTGACATATGGCAACCCTACTCTTGCATGGATCAGAATCAGACTGTTAGATTTCTGGCCAGAGTAAATTATTGTTCAAACTTCTCATAATACAGACACGATTTCTGTAATGAGATTCCAACTAGAATGGGCTAGCGGGTATTTACTTCCTTAGATGAAAGTACGACAGAGGTACAACTTCCCACTTTCATGACTTCATCAATCAATAGTCTTCTTTGGCTGCTAGCCCTTAGTCACAGACACATTGTATTGGTAAATACCATTTTGTATGTTATGTTATTGTTCGAATGGTTTGCATGCATTCTAATTACGTCGACACCTTTACGATTTTACCCTTTCGCGGTTGATTTAGGAAGTCAAACAATCAATTTGGTTTACAACGTGAACGTGATCTCTTACGACTATCACCATCCTACCTACCTGTTTCCTTTTCAAGGGCAAGCTCTGTGTCTTGAGAGGCGCGGGCGGCAGCGCCGGCGCCACGTCCCGCGCCGCGAGCTCGTCCAGCAGCGCCACGCACTTGTCCTGCTCCAGCTCCTCGTCCGCCACCAGCAGGAAGCGGCGCCACCGCGACGAGTCGAAGCCCCAGTGGCACGTGCGGTGCTCCGACTCGTGCGAGTGGCACACGAAGCGGCGCGGCGAGTACAGCGCCCGGCACTCCGCGCACTGCACTAGGTTCAGCTCCACCGCGCACACCCCCCGCGCGCCCCCGAAGCACTCGTGGTACACCCGGAAGCCCGGCAGCTTGTGCGGGCGCGACGCCGCCGGCGCGTGCAGCAGCGCCGCGCACAGCCGCTCCGCGTCCGTCTGCGTGATGAGCCCGCACGACGGTGCCGACTTGGGCAGCACGCCCGTCGACTTCAGCTCGTGCAGCTGCTCCGGCGTGCAGCGCGAGCAGTAGATCTGCAGCTCGTCGCACACGCGGTTAATCTGCTCGAGCGTGAAGTCCGTCAGCACCGAGGTCAGGATCTGCGGGAGGCACAGCCGCCGCTCGCCGCCCACGCTGAAGCACGAGATGGGTTCGCCCTCCAGCAGCGTCTCGCCGCGCTCGCCCAGCACAGGGTCGGGAGCGAGCAGGATCGGCGGCGCGGCGGGCGGAGGCGGTGGCGGCGGCGCGTCGCCGCACGGCTCGGCGCGCCCGCAGCCCGGGCCCTGCAGGCTGCGCGGCGCGCTCGCCTGGTATGTCTTCAGCACGGAGGTGATGTGCGGCGTCACTACATCCATGTTCGATCACCCCCACTGTCGTTGCGGCTCGGCAGGCGCATGTCACGAGCGAGCCTACGCGCCTGCACGCACGACGCGCTCCGGCCGCGACCGAAACATGTCTGTCGAGCCGAGTGTGCCGTCGCGACGGCCCGGCCGAGCACACGCCGCTCGCTGCCGGCGTCTCCGCCCCGTCGCCGCACGCACACCCGTGCAAAAAATACGCAAATAACCTCAGTTTGTCACAAAACACTAGCACTTTTTCGAAAAAAAAAATTACGATTCGCACTATTAACGCAAAATTCTGAGAATGTCAGCAGACAACATACAAAACGTCCGCGTACCATTGGAACAAAATGGTACGTAATAGATGCGGACGAGTGAGACTGGGGCGTGGATTCCGGCGACCGGCCGCAGTCAAAGCAGCAGACGGATGGCTCGGCTACTGGAGAGTCTAGCCGGCGCCCCGCGACCCGCGCCCGCGCCCGCCGCCGTGTCACGTGACCGACCTTCCCGTCAAAATATCCAGAATGGCGGCGCGAGCCGCGGACCGCCCGCCGTCATAGACTATGCCAAACAGATAGTAAACTAGGTAAACACGTTGCAACATAGCATCATTTCACTAAAGATTTTAGAAATGCAAACCGAATGGAAAAGTGCCAAATATTTTTTTTTTATCATTAAATTTTGACTATTACATTTATTTTTCAGAAAACTGAAGTATCTGCGCGCCAGTGCCTCCACCCGCTGTTTACCTGTAAAGATTCTAAAATAAGTCAGTAAAACTCCTATGGCCACAGATTACCTGACTGTCAGTAGTATGGGGTACTCGCATCTTGGACGATGACATGTTCTTGAGCAAGAAGTCACTGAAGTGATTAAAGTGATTATAAAGTAAAATGTCAGAGCTTATTTGTATAAATGTTACAAGATTTTTCAAATTTACGCAATGATACATTATGTACCTACCCCACAACAAAAATAGACAAACGCAACAATTTAAACACAGAAAAAAAAACAGAACAATGATATCAAAAGAAAAAAATAAAGTGTAGTTTATTTTAAACTGCATAATCCACTGAAAAGCAGAGTACTAAAATATACACTTAGGATTGAATTTTCAACGGTCAGATAATTTTTACTTGAAGGATGAAATAATAGGACTGTTTGACATATTTTCTATGCAAAAGCTGTCAAACTACTATACATAAATATAATTTACCTGACTTTAAAAAAAATTACCCTTAAGTGCCTTATGGTGCTAACCGTAACTGAATAATAAGGAAAAATTAATAAGTCCTACTAGAAGGAGACACAATAAAGGCAATAAATGGAAAACACGATGGCTATCTGCGTTTTTACGTAGTGTGTGGCGCCGCGACACGCGCGGGGTAAGAGAGACGCGCGGGGAGCGGGGGCGCGGGGCGCGGGGAGGGCGGGGCAGCTGCGTCTACTCCGCTCGCTCACAGAGCTCTGTGAAAACTGCTTTTATCGCTACAAATATCACCCATTCAGAAATAAACCTTATCGTCATACAGTAAAGTCCTATTCCAAGTTAACACTTATAAGTTTTGTTATAAATTATACAGTTGGTAATCAAATTTAAACTTTATTTTAATAGGTTTAAGATTAGTTTGTGTTTGGCCATGTTTTGTATGCGGTATGTTTTCAAGTTTAAAACGTAATTTACGCATAGTTAGGTTCTAGGCTAGGTAGATGTATGTACAAAACAGGTAGGTAGATATTTAACAGTATTTCTAACATCACAATATTAATAAAATGTAATTAAAATTAAATAAGATAAATAAATAATTACCGGCAAAAAAAAACCAGCTATGTGCGAATTGTACCCCACACGTTTAAGGTTTCCACAATGCAATAATAAGATTGAGCAAAAAATGCCGAATAATAATAAGTTTCTTTTAAGGTTCCCCCCCCTGGTTAAACTGCCCCGTTGGTCTCGTGGTCGCAAGTGCGACTGCTGTGCAAGGGGTCCCGGGTTCGATTCCCAGGTCGAGCAAAAAGTGTTATTGGGTTTTTCTATGAAATTCTCAGTAGCAGCTCGGAGTTTGGATGTGTACCCGGTTACTGGCAATAGGCTCGCCCCCTATTACATGGGACCTAAATATACCGGCGAACTGTGGGTGTACATTGGTACACCTCTGCCTAACCCTTCGGGGAATACAGGCGTGATGGTTCTTCTATTTCATTGTTATTATTTATTGTATGGTCAGCTCGAGAGAAAAGGAACCCCCTTTGGAAATGACATCAAACCGTATAACCGTAGTCTTGGGGGATTCCTTTTCTCTGACACTGACTGTAAACACCTATTATTACACACTATGTGAAAATTTGAATTACGGTTCAAAAGTACAGTCCTGTGACAGAGGGACAGGCAGGACAGATGAGCGAGACCAATATGGCTGTGTTAAGACGCCTTTGGGTACGGAACCCTAACAAGTACCTATTATTCAGATAGTCTCCAGTGGTCGTTAATTTAAAAAATAAGGAATTATTGTGACTTGAGCTTCCTCACTGGTTGTGGGGCAGTGGGATTGTCTTGTGGAGTTGTGATAGCCACTGACACTTATAGCAGTCCAATTAAGTACTTAGTACCATTAACATGGGTAGGTAATTATAGTGTGTCTTTTAATCTCAGAGACTGATTTGACGGCTTCTTACGTCAAACTTGAAAATAGTGTGCTTTATGCCTATGAGCCGAAAGCACATTATTTTTATATTTGACGTATGAAACTGTCAATTTAGTCTACGAGATTAAAAAACACACTATAAGTGGTAGTAATAGTAGGTTTCTTTATTAATACATGTGCCAAAAATGTACGGAAAGCAACCTTTTTCACTCATAGCATTTACCTATATCTCTATGAATGGGAAATATAATGAATACAAACTTAAACATACCATCACGCCTGTAATCCCCGAAGGAAGAGGTGTACCAATGTACACCCACAGTTCGCCGGTATGTTTAGGTCCCATGTAATAGGAGGCGAGCATATTGCCATGATTCATGAACCGGGCACATATCCAAACTCCGAGCTGCCACTGAGAATTTCATAGAAAAACCCAATAACACTTTTTGCTCGGAATCGAACTCAAGACCTCTAGTGTACCAATCGTGCTTAGAACCACTAAGCTAACGAGGCAATTCTGGTTTAATTTAAAATAATTCCTCATTTTTAATAGTTTGATAGATAGGTACTTAAATAATGTACTACCTACCAACATTTATAATAAGTACCTTCCTTAATAAATCATCAAATGACATCTTCGCCCAGAGTGGCGGAGCGGAAGAGTGTCAGACTTTTACAGATAAAAACCTATGCGTCCGCTTAAGCCCTTTGCGTTCCAGGGCCGCGGTTACTCTGTCGAGCCAATTCCGCAACCATGGGATAAATATCTGCCTAATTAAAGCACAAACTTATTGCGATAATTCGACACAGAACTCGAGTCCTCCATTATAAATATTATAATATTCAATCTTTCATGTTGTTTCTTATTTCCGATCCCGTCCCGTCATCTATATTTTTAATGTCCGTATGTTTGTCCTATGTATGTTATATGACATAGGTATGGACCAGATGGAGTCACTTTACCAAGAACTTTTTGGGTGTCACTCGCTCGGAGGGCGACTCACCGTCCGATCAAAGCGTTCTACGCGCATTTCAAAGAGATGTCAGTATAGGAGACGGGGCCCGCAAGAGTCAGTGCCTGCCAGAGCTGCGAATTTGTTCAAAAGAGTTACCGCTGCTCTAGAACGCACAGGGCATTTGGTGGAACACGGATGGGTTTTAGTCAGTAAGAGCCTGACACCCCCTCCGCTCCACCCAGAGCGAAAAAACTCATTTGATGTTTTCCCATCATGATTTCTCATCCCAAAAGAAACGGCTGCCCCAGCCATTCAGACAAATAAAAATGATAATGGTAATTTCTGAGAGAAGCACGGTTGTGTACGGTGCTTTAGATAAATATTTGTTTTTTTCTTCAAATAAACAACCAAAAAATGTTTTTTTCAATGACAATCACTTCACAGACAAACATTTTTATACTGGCTGTTTGTAAAAAAAAGTATTGATTTGTCTCTGGGTTACCTTTCAGCCGCGTTCCAGTTCAGATATAAATCAATTATGAGCATAAGATAATGTTTCATGAGATTTAATAAGAAAGTTAAAAATGTAGTTTTTGGATTATATATCTAAATAATAGTCCACTTTTATGAGTTAATAAGAGCATAATATGTAAAGATAATATAAAATAAATAAAATGTCTGTGATTTTAATGTTTTCTTATACTTAAACAAATAATTACCGCATTTATTTACATTATTGCCTGAATAAAAATTCAATGCAAAAAAATGTTTTTAGTACTGTGTTTTGAAACGCAATTTGAAATAAAAAGTCATGTCATTGATTTGATTTTATTGTCAGGCTACTCGGAACAATAATCTTTACTACTTATTTGTACTTATTATTTTTTGTACAAAATCTTTTCCACCATCGTTAATTAATTACTAGGCGTACAGCCTACGTTTGAGTAAGTTGCCTTGGCAATTTGTGCTGTGCTTGTGTCAGTCTAAACTTCATGTGTTGTGAAATTACATTAGGTTCGCCACAGTGTACGTAAAACTGCAACTGCAGCATTAACTGCATTTTTGCGTATTCATTGCAGAGTTTGATGGATCCTTGGGGCAGTGGAGTTATCAATTCTGAGGTCGTACCGGAGTTTGAAGATAATTTTCAACCAACTGCCGAGTCCGAGAAGCTATCGGATTCTGAACAGTATCTCGCTATTTTAGGTAATTGATAATGAGTTCAAGTTTTAATAACATTTTAATGATTTTTGATTGGTTAAATGTTGTCAGTCAACTATTTTTTTTATTACACAATATGATGTAGGGCTGTGCGGAGTGCGGGGTTACGAAATATATTGAGTGTCACAGACCTCTGACCACATTCACTCCACGAGGCACGATCGCACAGCTAGTGTTCGAAGGTCGCGCGCACGCTTGTAAAGATACATTTGCAATTATTTGAAGCTTAGTGCAGTATTAACTTAGACTCACATTGGTCCACATACTTAAGCTTCTTCTTTTCTTTGGGTAAACATATTTCGTAATTATATTTAAATGATTATTTATCAATTTAAAATAATTTTAGTAACAATATCATTATTCTCTTTTTCAGAGCGTAAACTCAAGGCGATCAAATCTAAGAACAAGGTAGTGGACAACTTAGCCGCATATAGGGCTGATTGTATCGACCGGTTGATGCGAGAGGGCTGTGACCTAGATCCTGTTATTGGAGACACAGAAGACGAGAAATTGTTGCAGGAATAACTTCTCAAGAGCAAAGACCATTGTAAGTAATCATGGCAACCGCAATGACTTGTAAAATTGACTTGTCTGGAGCAACCTACTGTATACTTACAGGGGGCTCCCAGGGCATAGGGAGGGCTATTGCAGCCGAACTTGCACATCACCTCGGGCCTAATTCTTTAATGTTACTGCTTGCACGTAACAAAGAGCAACTGGCCCAGACAGCCAATCTGTGCAAATCTGATAACATTACAATTGTGTATGAGTCAATGGACCTTGCCAAAGCATCCGCACAAGAAATGTTAGATGTGATTTCTACTTCCTTAAAAGGATATAAAATCACTGACTTTGCTAACTGTGTCATCTTCCACAATGTTGGCTCCCTGGGCAACCTCTCCGTGCCCACAGAGCGCATGGAGAATCTGGAGGAGATGAGACAGTACTATGATCTGAATGTATTTAATGTGATCAAACTGAACACTCAGTTTCTAAAAGTTTGTGAGGAAGTGGAAGACAGAGTCGTAATTGTAAATGTGACATCTCTGTGTGCCATCAAGCCTATGAGCGGTATGGCCAGCTACTGCAGTGGTAAGGCTGCCAGGGAGATGTACTTCAAAGTGCTGGCTGAAGAGAAGAAGCACATTAGAGTGCTGAACTACTCTCCCGGGCCCGTAGAAACATCTATGATTGACTATGTCTTGGCTGAGACAGTGAACGCCAATTTGAGAGATGTATTTATGTCGTTCAAGTCACAGGGTGCACTACTTAAGCCAGAGATTACAGCTAAGAAATGTCTGAAAGTGCTCCGGGAGGGCAAGTTCAGTCCGGGCGAGCATGTTGACTATTTTGATGATGAGTAGACATCTTTGACTATCTAGAAGTAGCTTTCTTACTTGCATATTTGCCAAACTATTAATGTGATTATAAATTATTAGCTTCCAAGTATTCATGTGATGTCTAATGTAATCTAGATTATTTCATATCAATCTGTGTTACTAACTAAGGCTGTTTCATTGTTTAGAGATGTATTTAGAACATATAAGATGTGTCTGTCTGTTGAACCCCATAGCACTCTCATGTGTTGTATGTCTGTCTGACTTTTGTCTGTTTGTGTCTAATGATAATCAAGATTTTATGTAAATCTTATTCTAGAAGTGTTCTATGTTCTAAAAACGTTTACTAATTAATAGTGTGTTATGTTTCTGATAAAATATTCACAAATATTATTTGGTTGGTAATTCTTGTTTTGTTCAAGTTTATTGTTTTAGTTTTTAAAAACAACTAGAGGGTAGAAACTCGCATGAAATTGGATATCTTTGATATTTTTTTTTTGTTATTTTCGAATTTAAATGTGATAAGTTTAGTTTTATAAGTGAATTGCCAATTAAATTTGAAAAAAATATGTTGAGAATATTTTGTCAAAAACTGCTGATAATATGTAGTAGACATATTTCGCATATTGAATGACGTTATTGTTTTGTAATAGAAATACGAGCCTCGTGGTGTCATATGTACATATGTACCACAGTGGTATGACAAAAATACTCAGTAAAGTAACATAGTTTGTTCCTAACATTCCATAAAGTTACATGTATCTAGTAGTCTATGAATGCAATTCATATTACAATAAATGCTTGAAATAAAACTTGTTTTTGTTACCCTCACCTTGTCTTTTATTATTTCATGATAATAATATGAGTTACATTCATATTTTTTTTCTAGAATACCACTTTATCAATTATCATTTGACTTTTGACCTTTTACATTCAGTACCTATATCATGTTTGGTCCATTGTTTGACGACAGTTCCGAGTCTCAGCAGTGCGGTGGCAGTGGTACCTAAGGGCGTAATTAGACTTGGTCGTTACCCCGTATTCAATTGCTCGTAAGACGACTCAAATTCGGGCACCCGATGAATCAATTACGCAGGTCATCGCACTGGAAAACGGGCAAACTTCTGATCAGTTTGAATGAAATCGACTTTCTACTCCCGTATTCGGAAAAGATAAATCCGGAGAAGATTGCCAGAAGACGGACGCACTCGACTTCATTCATTTACACATGGTCGTGCTCGAATTCTACAGGCAATCGAATTCGCGTGAACGACCTAGTGTAATTGCGCCATAACAAAGGTTGATTGTACTGTTGTCAACAGAAAGATGTACCTATATATGTATAAACAAGTTCCATAAAAAGTCTAAATTATTAGTAAGGATGTTCGCTAAACATATACACAATTATTTGAAATCAAGAGTTTTGGCTCCTAAAATGCGATGTTATTCAATAATGATGATGTCGCGAACCAGGGGCCAATAGTGTTCCACAGCCAACTGGTTAAGAACCATTGCTATAGATCATTTGAAAATTACGGTACGCAACGCTCCAGTGCCTGATCTCCGGGTAACGGCATGACTGGCTTGTCTTAAGTGATTATAAGCGGGGTTGTATGGTCCCTAGCTATAGCAGTGTAGTACAGTGGAAACATGTCTCATATGATGCAAGTATAGTGAAAGCGACTGAAACGAAAACCTGAAAAAATCCTGAACCCTTGGGCATACTCTGCCGTACTTGGAAACGTATGTATCGACAATAGATCTCCGAAGTTAGATACTAAATAGGTGTCGGAAATAGAACACCAATGTTACGTGAGTAAACATTGCTTACAAGAAAAAAATTGTTGAGCAACATTGCAACATTTGATGTTGCAAGCTGTTTTTTTGTTTACCTACCTACTGAAAAAAAGCATATGATCAGCTGCATCATTGCAACATTGTTCCTTGGGTATATCCCAAGGAACAATGTTTCACCAAAACATTTTGGTGAAACATTGGTCTACAACAGAGGTTCCCAAACTTATTGTGTCAATTGCCCACTTTGAGAATAAATTATTTTTTAGTGCCCCCCTTTTTCCGTAACCGTTTAGAAATTAGTCATGACGGGGGGGGGGGGGTCCTCCTAAAATCAATCAAACAACGCCTTCTGCGTACTTCCCTTCTAAGGGTGTCTAAGAGTCCTCCTAGCTAGATGAAATTACAAATCGCCCCCCAAGCCTCTACACAACGCCCCCATTTTTCTCTGGGTCGCTTACCGCCCCCCTTTAGGCCTGCAGCGCCCACAAGGGGGCGTTATCGCCCACTTTGGGAAAGGCTGGTCTACAACTTCAGAGTTAGGTCATTGGTGGTTGGTGGGGCATTACATAGAGGGGCAGGACACAATACATGTACCTTGTGTAGGTATGTCAAGGCGTGGGTATGTCCTATATGCACGAAGTAGGAATCGGTTCGGCGGTTAACCCTAACAAAGCGTACACTAGGCGCCTCAGCAAAGACATTTTTTCTTGATTATTAAACAGAAAATCAACTGTGTTTAAACTATATTGTCGCTGTTATTACAAAATGCATGGATCACCTGGTTTTTTAATCGACGAGAAATTGAATTGCTTTGGTTCTAGAATCAAGTATTGAATCCATGATGAAAGTTTCGATATGATGTCTCTTTTACCCTGTATAAAGGCTGGCGCCGAAGCATGCGGCGGCACGTTGTGGCATCAAAACAAAACTGCACCCAATTTAAACCTTATTTCAATTAATCTATAGTGTGTTTTTTAATCTCGTACACCAAATTGACAGTTTCATACGTCAAATATAAAAATAATGTGCTTTCGGCTCATAGACATAAAGCACACTATTTTCAAGTTTTACGTAAGAAGCCGTCAAATCAGTCTCTGAGATTAAAAAACACACTATAGCTGTTATAATCCTGTGTAATCGGCATGCCGATGCTTGCCGCGGTATGATTGTATAGAAATAGAGAAATATAAATATACCATCACGCCTGTATTCCCCGAAGGGTTAGGCAGAGGTGTACCAACGTACACCCACGTATACTACCTGGAACACGGTTAGGTCCTCGCGTATGCCGTTTCAAACAGTATAAACTCCATGCAAACATGAACCTTAACTATTACCTATGTACAAGCCTGAATTTTCTTTAGCAGTGTGAAATGCGCTCCGACGCGCAGCCCCGGATCTACGATTATTTCAAACCGGGGCAAAACCTTAATAGTGGCGCCTCCAACAATTTTTTTCGAACCGGGGAAAACCTTTATAGTGGCGCCCCCTCCCTTCAGTGCGTTTTTCAAACATATTATATTAAGATTCGATTAAAGGATCGAAAAGAGGCTTCATTTGTTCGATATTTCGAATTCTTGTGTCAAGGATTTGGCGCCCCCATAAAAAGGCCGCCCGGGGCAAGTGCCCCGGTTTGCCCCCCCTTAGATCCGGGGCTGCCGACGCGGCCCGTTTGGTGGAAATCGTACATAAGTGTAAAAATAAAAAAATACTTAGCGCAGTTGCCTGAACTTGCACATGTCTTAACACTAAGACAAGGTTTTCTCTATATTACTATTTTCTCTATAAATAAAATAAATGATTGGGTTTAGTACGTAATATTATATTGTGCTGGTTTAACAACTACTGCTACTTTATGCTCAATTGGCAGGCGAGGATGCTGGCACCGTGAATACAAGTTAAATCTTACATTCGGTGCCAGATTTCATCGAAAACACTTACGCTATTTGTAAAGCATAGTTGTGTAAAAAGTGTTTATGTACGGACGCCAGCACATTAAGCTACTACAATCCGTCAAATTTCTTTAATAGATTTTCAACTTTATCGCTGTAGTATATGGTTCAAAGTTGATTGCGAAAATTTGTAAGTTTCGGGTAGCTTGATGTGCTGGCTGGTGGCGTCTATAAACTAGAGTTAAAAATAACTTTTTTTTTCTCTTTATTCAGGTATGATGTACAAGCAGTAATGGCTGGTCGCAAGAGCCTGTTCATATTCCTGATGGGTCTGGCGTGGAAGTGTCGGTACAGCATGCCGCTGCTGCTGAGCGGGACCGTGGCCATCCTGGGCAGGGCGTGGATGTTCCAGATCAGGGTCCACACGGTACACAGGCTGCATGAGAATGAGGTAACTGTCTTAATAGTGGGATATTATTATTATAAGGGTCCGAAGGGGTGGGCAGAGGAGCAAGTCTAAGAGCCAGAGAATTCTGGAAATACATGCTTCTTACGCCTTCGAATCATACTTACTACTTGTACTTTAATCAACATTATACCTAATACTGACTTGTAAATTGCAAAAAACGTAAGAAAATTTGAATTTCGCGGGCTACCGTGAAGGTTCCACCTTAATTCACCTGCCATCTTTTAGTGGGTGAAATATAAACAACTTTCAGGAAATGAATAAAAAAACAGATAGCAAAGCACAAGACGATCAAAATGTACGGGACAGCGGATTTTATCATGCATACTTTGACCCCCTGAAATATGGCAGGTGAATGAAAAGTAATCTTGTAAAGCTGCGCATTCCTTTCATTATACAAATCGGATATCAAGCCCAGCAACTAGTTTGCACCGACCAGAGATTATCTGTTTACCCTTGCATGCATTAAGTCTTTTCTAGTTAATTCGATTACTGCCGTCACTGGTATTTTGTAACTACTTGCAACTAAGCGTATTAACATGTATCAATCCTTTGCGTGAAAACGTTATTACGCATAATGTACTTATGGTGATTCTTTCAAGCTAGCCCGGGATATTCAAAATTACCTAGTTATTTTTTTAAGGTTATGTACCCGAAGAGGACTCTATTACTAAGATCTCGCTGTCTTTCTGTCCGTCTGTCTGACACAGTGCTGTATCTTGTTAACCGTTACAGTCTCCGCACATAACCGACTTTCTGTAGGTCCGATTTAGTAAGTCCATAGTGTTGTGGGATCTACTTTTTGTCGGACGTGTGCGTTGGAATATTAGAATTCATGTTCCACCCTCGCCGACAAAAAAGAAATCGGCCGAAAAGTCGGTCGTAAAGGTAGTCGTAAGTAGTCGTAAAGATAGAAATTTGATTTTTTTACAGAGTGTGTATTACTATGGTCACTATAACAATAAGTCACCATTAGGCGGGCCGTGTACATGTCTGCCACTGAAGTGGTTTTAATAAAAAGAAATTGTACGGTGCAGCGGTGGTACAAATCTCTTTGTGTGCGAATTCAACTCGTAATTGTTTGCGGGTCAGTTAACTCTCTGTGCAGGCATATTGTGACATCAGCTTTTATTTCCAGTTAGCCTATTACGACGATGATGATGACCAGGAAGACGACGAGGGGGCCACATGGGACACCGAGTCCTCCGACTCCTGGGAGACCATCGTGGAAGAGGTGGCGTACGGGTGATTACACATGGCCCATCCCCAGCCATCGCGGGCCAACCTGCTCCAACGATTTACAAAATTGTAACAATATCGGCGTAGCTAGGCCCTAGGGCATATCATTTATTATTTTGGCATAGGTTTCTGCCGCATTTGTAAATACTTATTATCGTTACGGATATTATGTTTTTTTTTTTAATATGGTCTTGTTGTTTTGGTACTTTCGGGTTCCAGAAATATTTTAGACGATTTTTTTACACACAGTTTTGGGTTCTCTGACCCACTGGCAAATGGTATTGGGTATGTGGTAACAATCTCACGATAGATATTTAGTTTAGTGTCAACGCTACGCGAGACGCTAAACGAGACACAGTAGTAGAACATTACATATTGTAACATTACTCCTGTTTCGCCAAAGAGTTCAGTTACCGAACGTGCGAGATAACGTTCTTATTTTAAAGATGTTTATGAATTAATCATGGAATTTTTACGCAGGTACTTTTAAAGTAGGAACCGGAATGATGACAAGTACCGAAAGGTCAGACTTGAAAGAGGCAACTTATTAGGAGTCCTGTCTCTTTCTAATAGAGTAACAATACATTTATCACTTGAAAAGTAGAAATTATGTAAAATTTCTAAGCCTCCATCTTGATTTCATTTTCTTCCCCCACAACGAATGGGAGGGGAAGCGTGTGGGTCCGTATATCTAGATAGAATTATTACATTCTACACAACTTACTCAATATAATTATGTCTAGCTATTATGAATAGGTAATAGCTTATTTACCACTTAGCTAGATGTACCTATAATCACTCAATTAGGCACCCTTCTTATGTCTGTTTTCGGGTACTGCAACTTCTAAAAGCTGCGCTAATGCTGCGTAAATGACGTGCGTTTCGATACAATTATGGTGTACGCGACGGTGACGCAGCATTTACGCGATGTCGAACTATCCTATATCCGGAGGCAGACTATAATTAGCACTCGGTAACATAGTACCAGACGTTAATGCACACATAGATGTTGATCTAGCTTAAACTTAAGATCATTTTTAATTCTTTTTTTTGTGTTCCCGTGGGATAATTCTGAATATTTGGCTTGATTATGAAGTCTACATAATTGGGTAGTAGACACCATTAAACAATAATTCCAAGGCACAACTTTACAAAAAAAATTGAATTGAAATTGATTGATTGATTGAAATTGAATTAATTTTAGGCCTGAAAACCTAATGATTTTTAATTACTATAAAATTAGATTTTTGTTTTGAAATCAATAAATATTCAGTGAATTGACATGACAAAAAAGTGACGTCATAGTTTAGTATTGCCATACCAAATCTATGGGGAATCGCGTTTTGACAGCTCATAAAAAGTACGTCAATTGATTAGTGGTGTCATCTACCCAATTAAAAGACACTACTCAAACTTACATCTTGGAAAAGTGTTTATCAATTAAATATAGTTCATTTATTTCTTCAACCATTGATTAGTAGGTGCCTACCTTCTGTGTCAACAATAACATGAATAAATAAATATTATATCAATTACAAGAGATTCTTATTTTGTTGTTTTTTTTTTGGTATATTTGGACCCAGCCATTAACGCGGCCGTAGAAATATAGTAGGTACGCTCTAAATAAGAACCAAATATAGTTCAATGTTGTACGAACAAATATTTCATTTCTCGTCTCGACAATCTTTGGTGTGAAAGGTCTGAAATGCGCGAGGATGTACAAGGCGAGAATTGTAATATTTGTTTGTACAATATTGACCTATATTGCTGCAGGAATAGAGCATTTCTTATTTTGGACAATGGATAGTCAAACATCAAAGCTCCGGCGCGCCTTGGTTTGGCTAATCAAACCTCAGATCTGACATATAATAGCCTTAAGTCCAAACTATATTTTTCTAGCCTTGACTAGGTCGCTTCATCCAGAAGCAACCTAGTCAAAGGCTACACAACACCCGAAATAGATTATTTTACTTTCGACGTTTGACTAAAAAGTTAGGTAAGTACTTCTAAGTTTAAGCGTCTCTGCACCTTAGAGTTCTGCACACGACTGTTAATCGAACCTTTTCTCGGGCCGAATTTTGACAGTTTCTTCTCGCCGTTGAAGAAATCTTTCAAAAATCGGCGAAAAGCGTTGGCCAAGCCTAGGACGAGGCTGCATATCGACCTTTGATTATAAGAGATACACAAATCACAAGCGAGCCGTACTAGCGCTGGTTGCGATTCTCGCCTATACAATCCTCGCCTCGCCGTTTTGAAACCACCTTAAAGCAGCATGTCCAGCCGCGAGGAACGCTAAAAGTGAAACAAAAGCTTCTGCAAAAGATCTCATATAATATCGCCATACAATTTAGTTAAACGCCACGGATATCAGTCTACACACTTATACCTACTATACACGTTATACCTACTTATAAGTTCATCCCCTCTGTTGTCGTCGCGGGTTCAAAATGATGTCCCATTTAAAAGCACAACTCGCACACCAGATTTACTGTATTAAAAACTTAGACGAGGTATCCTACTTAGAATATAAATAAGCTTAGAATCTACGCGAACGTAACAGGCCGATTGTTATGACTCTATAGACATACACTGCCCCGTTGGTCTCGTGGCCGCAAGCGCGACTGCTGAGCAAGGGGTCCCGGGTTCGATTCCCAGGTCGGGCAAAAAGTGTTATTGGGTTTTTTCCATCAGGAATTTCTCAGTAGCAGCCCGGAGTTTGGAAGTTGGTGGTGTGACACCCCCGTGCCTCGGAAAGCACGTAAAGCCGTTGGTCCTGCGCCTGATCTCTCTCCGGTCGTGTCGGATTGCCGTCCCATCGGGCTATGAGAGTTAAGAAAGAGGGAGTGCACCTGTGTTTGCGCACACACTTGTGCACTATAATATCTCCTGCGTACGTGGTGTAGTCTGCATTAAGATTAGCCGCCGTGACCGGAATCGGTCTGGAGGGTTACATTTTACAATACATAGTCATAACGATGGGCCTAACACGAGACATTGTCATATGATCATAACCCTATGGTTATGACCATATGACAATGTCACACGTTATAATCAGTTTACATAACACAAGAAACATGTAATCACACATTTTGGTTTTCATCATAAAAATATTCAAAAATAAATATGCCGTTCAAAATATAAATAAAACTTTAATCTGAAATCCGGTACAATTTCAAGTATCTGAACAAATTTTTCAATATAGGTACAATACATAATCGGACAATATGACCAGTGAGCGACCTGCAAGAAAGCTGTATATGCCTAAATTCATGAACTTCCTTATTGGAGGCGCTAGTGGGTAAGATGTGCATTCCGTAACAGGATCAGTCGTCCCTTTCGGCGCCGGACTGTAAAGTGTTAGATAAGGTCTCCAGCAGTGGCAAAGGTCGCCATTCATTGATTACGTAAGAGTCCCAAGGGGGAGGGGCCTTCTAGACATGGAGGTAGTCAAGATGAGCCAGTAGATCACCTACTTAGCCCTTTTCCAAATATGTTGGGGTCTACTTCCAGACTAGCTAGATGCAGTTGAACACCAGTATTCTACATGATTTGAAAGTTATATCAAAAATAAAGTAACATACTCTCGTACATTTATATGTCACCTACACAGTAAATTATATGTACAGGATGATGGCAATTTGTGTAGTCCAGCCAGCGGATTTGTTGAAGACCCGAATGCAGCTCTTAGGTCCTGCTGGCAAAGATGCGACGTTAGCTACTGTTGCCAAGGATATTGTGAAAAAGGAAGGCGTGTTTGGTTTCTACACGGGATTATCAGCCGCCCTGCTACGTCAAGCTACATACGGCACCGCGCGGCTCGGGGCTTTCAATGCATTGTTCGATACGTACAAAGTGTAAGTATTCATTCATACTTCTTTAATGATATTATTTGGTTTGACATCAGTGTTGCCAGACGTCTCGATTATTAACTTATGATTGAATGTCAAGGGCGGGGCAAGCGCTGACCCGCTTTTTGAAGTTTTCGACGGTGCAGCAGAAATTAAAAGATGTTGTGTGCTGAGTTTTATAACTATAAGAAATAAATTAAAAAGCATTAAAAGCAGTTAAATGTGCAAGAATATTTAGATAACTAACCTCTGCTCGCTGCTGTTGCTTGCTCACTTATTTCGTGTTTTCCAATGCGTTTAAAGTGCTTTCCCGATTATTTTTCGTTTTCAACGACCACGCGATCGCGCTAAACAAACATCCATCCATCCAAACTTTCGCATTTATAATAGTACTACCTAGTAAGATTCATTACTTTATTTACTGTTTTTATTATGTCCAGCATTTACTGTGTATTTTCGTATTATTTTCAGTAAATATGGCGCCCCCTCGTTCCCGGTAAAAATAATATTGGGTATGGGTGCCGGGGCTTTTGGCGCGTACATCGGCACGCCGGCCGAGGTCGCGCTCGTGCGTATGACTGCTGACGGCAGGCTGCCCAAAGAAAAACGAAGGAACTACACTAACGTGTTTAATGCTCTGTCAAGGTAGAGAATTTAGTCATAGTAGGTACTTCCTCTTCTTCTTTATCGTGTGGGCAGTCAGGTCTAACGACCACACACACCCTAGTGTCAGAGTTTCTAAACCGCCTTAAGGTACCTACTGTAGTGACCTAAGCAGTGTCTTGTGTGTGCTTGTATTGGGAAATCCCAAGACAAGTAGAAGACAACAAGACAACAGGACTTAATACAAATTTGCTTATCAACAGAGAAAGCAACAAAAGAAGAACATAAATGTATTGATCAGCAGATTTTTTTTGGGCTCATTAACCACGGTGACTCTTATCAGATTTCTAGTAAACAAAACTGTGGTAATACTTTGCAAGACGTTGTATTTCATTAATTCTCCTATTGTTTGGTTAACATGCAGAATAACGCGTGAAGAAGGTGTAACGACTTTGTGGAGGGGCGCAATGGCCACAGTCACAAGAGCCATGGTGGTTAATGGCGCGCAACTGGGCGCATATGCACAGGTTTGCCTTTTGTGATACGAGAACAGGTAGACAGGTACATTTATTACAGAACGAAGGAGAAATCAGTAAGTACTCCGACTTTTGAATCATCTAGAGTCGACTGTATAACAAATAAATAACCAGATATTTTTAAGACTAACTTCAAAAATGTTTTTAGGAATATGACCTATTATGTGTACCTAACCTCAAATAAACGATATTTATTTACTTATAAAAAAATGCATTAAATCATTTACAGGCTCGAGAAATGCTGCTGCCATATTTTGGGAATGGATTACCACTGCACTCAGTAGCCGCCATGATTTCTGGGATAGTCACCACGGTCTGTTCGCTGCCTATGGATATAGTTAAAACTAGGTACAGCATATGCACTTAAATGCAGTTAATAACTATTAAAAAAAAACAATTCTATTCTCGGGAAGAATAATAGCTGTCTAGACTTAGAAGAGTTGCTCGACCGTTAGAGGGAAAGAATTATTAAGCCATTTATTTTATATTTCATATTAAAACTTGTAGGTAGTAGTTGACTCAACAAACATTATATTAAGTAGAAGATAAGGGCAATTACAAGTTCCCACGTTTATAAACAATAAATAAAATATTAACAGTAAAAGGTCCGTTAAGACAGTAGGAGAATGGACCAAACAAAGGTTCAAAGTTCGTATAAAGAAAATCAAAAAGTTTTTATGAAAAATTAAAACACTTGGGGCAGAAGTCAGAACCCATACCAGCTTCCCCTTCTCGTTTGGCAAACTTAAATCAAATTAATTATTCAACAAGCGGTACCTAGACGAGTTATATACTACAAAAATTGACCTTTTTTATATTTTTTGTAGGTACTAGGTACCATAATTTGACCTGTCTGTTTCAGAGTACAAAACGCCGAAAAAGGCGCGAGCCAGATCCAGATACTGTCTAATGTTATCAAAAACGAAGGAGTAATGACATTGTGGAGCGGTTTGATTCCAACCTACGCGAAATTGGGGCCTATTACCATACTTATATTCGTATTCCTTGAACAACTCAACATGATCTATTACAAAGCATCTGGCCAATTGTAATTGTTAGTTAAGTACTGAAGTCATGGATGCTTGAAGCGGGGAGTTTAAAAACAAAGAATCGAGACACACAAGATAATATACAAAGAAGTTAAAAAATTAAGAAATATGTCAGCTACCTACTTTGCTAACACGCAAAAGTTTTTCGTCGTTCATAGTAGGGCTTTGCAAACTTTGAGTGAAGTACTTACCTAACTTGTTAAAAGACAGTGTTATTCAGTCTTTAAGAATGTCTAATCAATATCCGTTTTAACACGAAAAAAAAACACGGATTCAAATACAAAAAGATAGAACAAAAATGAAATAACGGCATGTTTAAGTAGGTACCTAATTATTGTGATTTTGTAGCAAGTTCGGTTGCGTTTTGTGATGTTAGGATTGCATTGGTGTACCGTACCAACTTTGAACTGTGCATGTTTTTTTAAAATTTTGTTATAATATCTATAAAAACACTTTTTGCTTTTAAAATTAATCAAGTAGGTATTAGGTAAGTATTTTTTTTTATTTTTAAGTATTATGTTTTCACTTTTGTTACCCTAATCTGGGGACTTTTACCCATAACAATTAGCATGTAAGTCGGTAAACAAACAAATAAACCTAAATGAATTTTAATGTATGTATTTAATTTTGTGTATTCCTGTTTATAATTTAACCTTGTTCATGAATGTTCGAGTATCCAGACTCATTTTGAACTAAAGCGGCTGTGATAGCTTATCTGAAGATAATCCAGTATTCATAACTGCAGTCAAGTGGTAGGACTTATCTACTTGGATTGGTATTACCACCACTACTTGTACCTAACAAATTAAT
This sequence comes from Caradrina clavipalpis, assembly GCA_932526535.1. Classification (NCBI taxonomy): domain Eukaryota; kingdom Metazoa; phylum Arthropoda; class Insecta; order Lepidoptera; family Noctuidae; genus Caradrina; species Caradrina clavipalpis. The sequence continues at coordinate 13,109,683 of OW052104.1, read as the reverse complement.
TTTAGTAAAGCTATTCTTCTTTATCGTGTGAGCAGTAATGTCTAACGACCTCTCACACCCAAGAGTCAGAATCTGCCTCAAGGGCCTCTGGCATGGTTACCGATGTAGTGATGTCCATGATATTAGAAAGTAGATATGAATTAAAAAAAGTCACATTGGTACTTGCCCGTGCCCGGTTGCGAGCCCACAACCTCGTGCATGAGGGGCGAGCGCCATAACCACTAGGCCATCAAAACATTCTTCTAGGCCTAATATAGGTGCTTATCTATCTTGAGGACGTGGTATCGTGTCAGTCAACTCGCTGGTACAGGGTTAAAAGGGCAGTGAATAAAATAAAATACAAATTATCATGACATGGACGTAGTATGCAATTTATTGATTCAAATCAGTTCTTGATAATGAGTCTCATCACCACTGCCACTCTTCAGTGAAATCTTCGTCTGTTGGGAAATGTCTCCTGAAACAAATGTCTTTATAAATGCCTATACTTTATAATCTTGTGGAGTAATAGTTCATGAACGCGATTTTCCGAGGCAGGAGAATAGAAAACTTTGTGCAAGTTCAGCCCCCCTAGCCAAGTCACAAACGATAATCGTAAACGCTCGGTAGGTACCAATAGATTTTCAACTTTATACCCCAGAGCCTTAAGTTAAAAATCTATTAAAGATTTCTAAGCGTTAGCGACTGGAAAGAACGAAATCGCTATGCAATCTTCATTAGATCTTCAACTTAAAACCAAGCACATAAAGTTGAAGATCTATTAAAGCCTACTCAGCGTTTGTGTTTATCGTTTGTGACTTGGCTAGGGGGGCAGAGCAGATTCAATAATGGAAATCTTGATCGTGAATGATCTGCACCAGATTAGATGTGTGAATTTACACGAAACATTTATACCTTTGTTGAAGGATAGTAATCGTGTCAGCTATTGCAGGCGATCATACTTGAAGCTAAACCGTCACACACGACATGGATTTTGGTCAGATTAGAAGTTAATGATGAGGTTGCTAGTACTAACAAATCCTCAAAGAGATGTTAGCAAATCGGGGCCACGCAAGGTGGATGCCTGCCGGGGCTGCGGGTTGTTGGAAAGAGATACGTACGTACGTAAAGGGCACAAGAAGGAGCATGGATGTGTCAGTAAAAGACTGAAATTCCCTCCCGCCCCTCCCAAATCAAATCACATGACAAATCAAATGACTTCCCATTTGATGTTTTCCCATCCAAAAAAAAGTACTAAGCTTTTATAAGCTACTAATGAATAATAACATAAGGAAAGTGTTACCTCCTGTGTGTGGGCGTGGCGGGCGAGGCGGGCGAGGCGGGCACGGAGCGGCGCGGCGGCGTGCGCGTGCGCGGCGAGCCCGGCGTGCGCCGCGCCACCTCGCCCAGCAGCGACAGGCACGAGCGCGACAGCCGCTGGCTGAAGTTCTGTCAAACAGATGCAGCACTTAGGGTCTAGTACACGAGCGCCAAAGAGATACTGTCCGCGAGGCGCGAGCTGAGCTTTAAAACAAGCAACGTACGCGTGACGCTCTAGGCTGACGTCACACCTATACTATCTTTTCGGGGCTGCGGGTTGTTCGAAAGAGATACCGCGCCCCCGGAACGCAAAGGGCACATGAAGGAACATGGATAGGTTTTAGTCAGTAAACGTCTAAAACCCCCTCCGCAGGGTAAGGTATGTGATGATTTCCAATCGGTAAAAAAAAGCCCCGGAATCCACCAAAGCGAAGATATCTCGAAAACAACCAATAGGATGCTGTGGTGTATTGAAGCTAAGCGGTGAGATGTGAAATAACGCAAGCCGACTGGTTGAGCGAGACATCTTTTCTCCTCTCCCCTTTGGTAGAAACCGGGCCTTAGGGTCTAGTAGACGAGCGCCAAAGAGATACACTCCGCGAGGCATAACCTGAGCTTTGCATTTGTGTGAGTAATTAAATTAAACCAAAAGAAGAGAGTTGCATCCGGTTAAAACCGGTTTAAAACAAGCAAAGTACGCGTCACACTCTAGGCTGACGTCACACCTACACTATCTGTATGTCCACTCACACAAATGCAAACCACAGCTTACGTATCCCAGACTGTAACTGCATCACTACGCCACGTTTTTCGATGCAGGCGCGTCGTGATCAGGAACCTCTGTGAAGCTAGTTTGTAAGATTCCAAAGTAAAAGAAAATGATTACCGGCAGACAAGATCCTTTCATTTCACGAAGGTCAATCTTCCTGAAGAGCTCGCACAGCAACAGCTCGTGTAGGCTGGGGGTGCGAGGACCGAAGATCTGCTCAATGATCTCCACCACCTACGTTAACAGAAATAAAACCTACTGTATTTCCAAACTACCTCGTTGGCATAGTGGTCCAAAGCGCGACTGCTACGCTAGAGGGCTTGGGTTCAATTCCCAGGTCGAACAAAAAGTGTTTTTGGGTTTTTCTATGAAATTCTCAGTAGCAGCTCGGAGTTTGGATTTGTGCCCGGTTAATGGCGTTAGGCTCGCCCCCTATTACATGGGACCTAAAAATATATCGGCGAACTGTGGGTTTACATTGGTACGCCTCTGCCTTCCGCCCTTCTGAGAGTACACGCGTGATGATATGTATGTATTTCCCAAATGGCTAAGCACTAAGTACAATGAAGTCGATTACTTTATACAAGTCTAAATTGTTATACTACAGGGCGAAGGGAGGCCCCTTTCCTCTTTCCATACTTTCCAATTGTCTTGAGTAGGGCAATTGCAAGTATTGTGTTACTTAAAAAGTACAGCTAAAATATGAAATTTGTCTGTCTGTGTTACGTAGGTCTTTATTGGATGGATTGAGATTTAGACAATAGCGACAAACAGAGATCGGAAGGAAACCGGTACAAAAATTAATATGATTTACTCACATTAGGGTAATTTGGCAGCAAATCCGGCAGTAGCGACAGGTCGATCTCGGTGCCGGCGCACATCTCGAACATTAGGTGTCCCAGAGACAACGCCTCCACGTGCTCCAACTGAGCGGCCAGAGCTATCGGACACCGTGGTTGCGCGCCGATCAGTGTGTTCTCCAAACCGCATATCCTGGTATTACATAATAAAATGAACCTAACTAATGTAAAAAATCAGTAATTGTTTTAGCTTACCTATTAAAGATAATTTTTTTTTTATTTTTTTTGGGAAAACAAACATTCGTGTACATTGTGTATTTACATCTTATCTTTTACCTTTTTTTATTTTTACTTTGACGATATTATAAGTAGGTCCCATGTTGGGCGCCATTACCCACTATTGGCACCCACACTGGGGCCAATATCTACTCACCGTGCGACACCATTCTGCACGACGACATTGCCTGAATGCAAGTGACGAAAAGGAGGGAACCCTTTCTCTTTTAGAAACAGCAGCCCTTCTAACATTTGACGGCCGAACCTTGCGACTTGCCAAGCTGGGAGACCAGTGCCAGTCGATCCGTACTTACGCGCGTACTCTTCATTCCATGTACTCTGCAATATTTTAATATTGTAATTGGATTGACATTCAACCTTCCAGGCTTTTATTAGTTAGATAAGTTTAATTGGAAAGACTGCAGTAAGGCGCTGGATGCAGGCCACTACCAATCGTCTAGCAGTGGACGTCCTGTGGCTGATATGATGATATAAAAAATTGGCACAATTATGTTTGGGCTTGTATTGTTCCTGAGTAAGCTGCACAAGACATGATTCTAAAAAATGAAGAAAAATGATAGTTATAGATATTGTAATACTTCACCTTATAAATAAGATCCTTTAAGCTTCCTCTAGCGTTAAACGGTAAGACAGTTAGAGCGTGGCCATTGCACAACTCTAGATCTAACACGGGATAAATGTACGGATGGTGCAGAGCCCGAAATAGCTCCATTATCAGGGTCTTTGAACGTTCGCCTTGCTCTATAGGGCATTTGGAAGTCAGCGGCATCTGAAATACAAAGGCACTATTTAACTTATGTTACTTGTTTTGTAACAAGCTTTTGCCCGCGATTTCGTCGTCCTTAATTAATATTAAACATACAACAACATACCAATGTGAGAAGTCTATCGGTTTTAATAGAGTTGTCGTGTATAGCGAACCAGTGTTTGTTGAGTCTGCAGCCGATCGAACCCAATGCTGACAGCAAATCGTATCTGTAATGATTTTAGTAATTCCAGTTGAGAATTTTACTAAATAGAACGAAATCTTCGGAGTAATGCAGGATGTCTACACTATTATATTTAAGAACTATACACGCTTACTTTTACATCGTTCTAAAACCGAAAGCCATACGCTCTAACATAGTATCAGAAACTATTGGCACTATTATTATAAAGAAAAAAAACACGAAAATGTAATTTGTAAAATAGTGAGAACTCGAAATAACGCTTCCATGCAGTCAATTCATATTTGTGTGTAAACCTTATCGACTACACATGCGAAGGGTAGCCCTTGAAAAATCCATTCATCGATCAGATAGAAGCGCTACTAACAGTTTAGTTAACTCGAAATTTTAAAAAAATGTGTTAAGTTTTCAAGGTCTTAGAGAAGTTTAAAAAAAAACGAACGATGTAAAAGTAACCGTGTATAAATAAATGTAAACAAAATAATATTAAAATAAACGGTATTTTTGGACCTGGCAGCCATTTATTACCAAAGTGTGTTTGTTAGTTGTAACCTAAAGACTGCCTGACAGAGAATGTCTTATGAATTAATGATAAATGACCCATGCAAACAGCATCGCCCTGACAAGACAACAGCTCGGCCAAATCGCCAAAAAATCCAACCGTTTGCTGCCAGTAAGCCGCCCACGAGTCTTCACCTTTTTATCTTAATTATAAGCTCTTAATATTAAGATATAAGGAATATTTGGGTGGACAACGTACCTCGGTGACTGTGACAGGTATTCTGTGCAAATAGCCAACGCAGCCGAGCTCTCCATAGAACGATCGCCGGCTCTACAGTAAAAGAAAAACGTGCTTTTAACAATATTAAACAAATACCTAAGTACACTTTTTATATTCGGGGGTAGACCTTCCAAAGGCGGTCCAGTCTTTGGGGGTAAAGGTAAGACTAGGGAGAGTGGAATTCTACCTTATATCCTTAAACCTCCCTAACTCCCCTATCCCCTATGTCTCCTCTCCTATTATATGCCATACAATATTGTAATCTGTAACATATTATATGTATCGCCGTTGGTTACTAGAATAAATAAATAAAACCTCCGTGGTTACCATCTAGATACGAAAGGGGTTCCGTCCGTTTCCTCACAATACAGAACCAGATGGTAAAAAACGACAGTTTTAGGAAAAGAGATGAGAGTATTTGACAATTTTATCAAGAATCGATTTTAAAATCATGCGTTGTATGGGGGCCACGTAGATGCCATTACAATAACCATGACTTCACCTGGGAGAAGGCGGCGGTTCCAAGGGTGAAGACTTTCCAGAGCCAGTGCCGATCAGCGTCTTGTTAAACAGCAACTTAGCGAGGGAGTCTATCTTCTGAGCCACCAGCGGGGCGCGCTCCGAATTCTCTTCTGAAATATTTTCTTCAATAACATTAAATTATCTTTGTAGATTTTGTACTTCCAAAATATAAAGGGTGATGGAACTGCACTAACTAAAAATGAGTAAATGGAATCTACTCGTTACTGAAAAATGGAACCGAGTAGAAAGATGATTTTTGGGTATTTATCACACACTTAACATCCATTATTAGTCCTTGTATCGCTACAAAAGGGGTCACAGGTATGTACGATCAACAAAAGAGATAAGTAACCAGACCGTCTAATACAAGATAAGTTTTTAACCAGTGCGTAAATTTTTTTTGGTAGTTCAGTGTCAGTAATAGAACACATTTCCGTGATTAGTAAAAAAAAAAAAAATAATAATAATTCATCCTTATCCGAGTTTGAAATAAGCAAAACATCCAGGACATAATCTATTCGCCATACTATCAATGAAAACTCGCGGCCGCCGCCGCCGCCCGGGCGCATGGCTGGGGTGAGGGGGTGGGGAATGCGCTAGCGCCGAGTGACAATAAAATATGGTTTTTAAGTAAACATGTTTCGTAAGCGATAACTTTTTTTTTTAGTACTAAGACATATCAAAATAAAATATACGTGTTTAATAAAACGTGTTGAAGTTTATTATGGCAAAATTTACGCACTGGTTAAAAATTTTTCCTGTATAGTTGAAGTTTTCTTTCAAACCAGTGGTCGTTTTTAAATGAAATTAAATTTAATTAATTAACTGTTTATTTTCCATTAATAAAAATAAAATTCATTAAAAAACTTCTATCGGTTTTTGAGAAAATTTGAATTTATTGGGCGACTCTGGTTACTTATCTCTTTTGCTGACTGTACGTACACTAAGCTGACAGCAGAAAGAGCCTAGGTAGAAGAAGAAGAAGACGGGAGATGCTGTGTCAACCCTAAATAACTTAGCATAGAAGGTTGCTGAATGGTGATGATAATGACTTATACTAAGAAGAAAATAAAAGCAGTACTTGAACTACTAGCGAACGATGATCCTTCGCCCTCGTCTTGCCTTCCAGCGTCTTGCGGTAGCGAAAACGAAAATAAAACATATAAACTACATGCAGTTAATATAAAAAGACCATCGTACGCTGAAGAGAAGAAAAAAGAAGAATACAAAAAAGATTTGCTAGCAACAGCGAAATGAAACAGAGGGGACAACGGACTCCACCACCATCTCTTAAAACATTATTATTATAATATTACTTTGCCTTACATACTGTTGGATTTCCAACGATCGGCTCAGCGCCGAAAGTTGAAAGTCCAACAACTGAAATTAAAAAGGAATATAAAATGGTACTGTTGTAAGAGTTCGTGGTAGAGCCCCTGATATTCGGGACAAAGTTTACGAAAACAGAAAAACAAACACACACTGAAGTGGATTTTAGTCAGCAAGAGTCTGTCAGACTCCTCCGCAACACACAGGGCGGGGGACATCCACGAGAATTTTCCGCCACGGAACAAAAAAAGGAGGGTATACCATTAAACTCGTAAGTTTTCTTGACATTGCACGTAAAATAAAAGTGATAAAAATAAAATAGACTAGATAATATACACGATATTTGGAAGTGTAGGAGAGTGTGTGTGTGTGTGTTACAGGAACTGTGTCTAGGTCTGGGTGTGTGTGACTGTGAGGCGTGGGTAAGACTTTGAGAGTGTTTTAGAGTGTGTGTAAGACAGAGTACGGACTCACCTTCGCTTTCTTCCCTATCAGTAGACACAGATCGTATCCTGAATGCATTTCGTTTGTTGGCTGCAGCAATAGACTCGGGGTTCAGCTCTGCCGCCGACTGCGCCCTCCTGCAGGCCCCGCGACGTTTCTTCTTCCTATAGCTACTCCTCGGACGCTCCTGGTAGAACCGGTCGTGGCCAGTCGTCTCCGGCTCCTTTTGTTCCTTACCTTCATTATTCGCTTTCATATGCTGGTATAGATTGAACATCTTCGCTGATTTCTTTAGTAGGCACAATCTTAACTTCTCAAATGTATGTTTCATCAATGATTGAGTTAGAAGGTTTTGTCAGAGGTCTTCATAACGCGCTCACTAGAACCGAACCACTTTTGGAACTTGTTTTTTTCACTTGAAAATGACGAGGAAAATTTTTGTTTTATATTTTTTATTTGAATTAGTTCTGTAAATGTACTGTAATGTTGCTGAATGACTAGAAACATTAGCCCTGAGCGGTGTAGGGGGCGGTATCGGTGCGACTCCGTGAACTATGTCAATAGAAGCTAATTGAAGTCCCACAAGTGCGGTATTAGCCGACAACTGGGCCCACGTCGATATCTATTACCCTGATGCTGGTCTTTCACGTGTATCTATGAGTTTCATGTACTTAATTCAATACATATTGAAGCTTGAATAAATTACTTTGCAAAATTATTTATCGATTAATGTAAGATAGCCTACAATTAACAGATACACTATTTTTTTATCTGCCAAATTTTCGCAAACTTGATGTTTTATCAACATAAATTTTAACTATCCTAGGTAAGTTGTATTAGGTACGAAGAAATCCAATTAAGATCCCTTTAATAATGTAGCCTTTGTCTTTTCTTGGGATACCTACAAACATACCCCGTACCGTACCGAATGCCACTAAAATCGGTTCATTGGTTATTTCAAAACCCCTAAAGAGTCAGAAATATCTTTCGGAAATCCGTTCCCTCGTTTAGCCTAAGACACATACACATACAAAAAAAATAATAATAATATATAATTGCCAAGAGCCTCGACCAACATCTTAGGAGGCTCTCGTTGGGCGGCTGGATCAAGGGCTTGATTCAGAAAGCGGTTCTCCTAGACACGGCGCGTATCGTTAGAAGATTCCTTTCTCAGGAGCCCTGACCACCGGTGGCTTGGACCCTGTTCCCGACGCCGGTGGGCTACTATTTTTTATATTTTTAAATGTTTTTATTTTTTTATACTAATATTTAAAAATGTAATTTATATGTATATACAATGAATAAATGAGAATAATATAGAACTGTAAAAAAAACCTTTTTACACAATACATTTTACTTTTGAACGCAATTTACACAGTTTTTCGACAATTACTTGAAAACTTTTTGGGCTTGAATTTTTTGTTTTTTTAACCTCGTCCGTCGCGACTCGTATAACAGTTCTAATAAATAGAAGGTGACTAGTGTGTGCACTGAGAGCCTCATGTAGTAGGGCGTGAACCCTCGCCACAGCCCCAGCACACCACTGTCCTGCCGAAACTTCTGGTACACCTCGTGATGGTTCCCATTACTTGATACTTGGTACCTACAACAGAGATTAAAAAAACACCATCACGCCTGTATTCCCCGAAGGGTTAGGCAGAGGTGTACCAATGTACACCCACAGTTCGCCGGTACATATAGGTCCCATGTAATAGGGGGCAAGCCTATTGCCATTAACCGGGCACAAATCCAAACTCCGAGCTGCTACTGAGAATTTCATAGAAAAACCCAATAACATTTTTTGCTCGGCCTGGTAATCGAACTCAAGACCTCTAGCGTAGCAGTCGCGCTTAGGACCACTAGACCAACGAGGTAGTTAACAACAACAGAGATTAACCAGTTAAAAGTATATCAAACTATGGCGGCTCAGAAGTTAGCTGCGAGTGCAGGTTCACGCCGGGTCATTCAAGTCAATAATAATTTTGCCTCCATTTCTGGGGCTGCGGGTTGTTCGAAAGAGATACCGCGCCCCCGGAACACAAAGGGCACAAGAAGGAACATGGATGGGTTTTAGTCAGTAAACGTCTGACACCCCCTCCGCAGGAGAAGTAATGTGATGATTTCCCATCCGTAAAAAAAACATTAATGCAAAATGCATACCTCGTTTTGAAGGTATCCAATGGTAGTGTCACCACAGACGTGACAAAACTTGACAACATCGATGTATACAGGTTTAGGAGGAAACCTTGTGATTGTTGATTTTGTGATAAATAATTTCGAGCCTGTCAAAAAAGAAATACAAGAGGTTGACAGTACAAACGTAATGACTTCAAATAAACTATAGCTTTTAGTACCTAAGTACCGTATAGTAAGGGTCGGCACATATCTGACGGAAAATGCGTCGAGCGTATCGTCACTCTTAGGTAGACGCGCTAACGCATCATCGGTTAGGTTTGAAAGGTTGAATGTTTTATTATGTATTTGACTGTTTTGGCGTTACGCGACCGATAATACGCGACGCATTATCCGTCAGATATGGTCCGACCCTAAGCGATATAGCACCGTTATTCCCATGTGGTATGACGTTAGGTTGCCAGACCAATATGGTAGCCTCCAAATTTTTTATTTTTTTTATTTTTTTATTAGCCTCTTCTGCCCCACTCCTGGGCAAAAGGCCTCCCTCTACTCTTTCCATGCTTCACGCTTTCATCAGTTTTTGAGGAACCTATCCAGTTAGTCCCACCATCTCGTTCGTGGCCTGCCGCGATCCTGACTCACTGTCTCAGGGTACCAGTTTTGTGCTACTTGGGCCCGCAGTCTCCACAGCTTAAATTAACGAAATAATTTCTTTTTTTTTTTTTGCTGAGCGTCAGCCTTTTCGCGCGGTAGTAGCGCATATACGTTATTGTTATTTTTTTTTTTATTTTTGTGTTGTGCGTCGCTTTCGCAATGAATAAATGGATTTTCTTTCTTTCTTTCTAATTTCTAGGTTCCTTCTAACAACATGAGACTTTATTTATTTATTGTACTGACCTGGGTATAGGTTCCTATTTGAGACACGCTGATGACAACTGACCGACACATAGTTAGGATGGCGCCTCGCCACAGTGAGTTGACTCCCTCCGTCTGGCATATCCTTTAGGGAACAGTTACTTCTGTTTATAACGGTTTTAGCAATGGATAGTTGTTTAAAGCTCTTTTGATCTAATGTCTTAATCATTGCATGTAATAATATACTTCATAATTACCTACACAATATACTTAATAATCTTAATACATAGAAAAAACATTTAGGAACTAGCAAAGCGCCCCGGCTTCACACGGATGCAAATTTACGACATTTCCGGTGGATTTTCCAAAAAAAAACTTTCATACCAACATTGTCCAGGAAATTACGAAAAAGAATCAGCTAAATGGATCCAGCCGTTCTCAAGTTTTGCGCACAATAACCTTAGTAAATATGAATCGGTCAAGTGCTAGTAGGTCGAGAAGGACACGAACCTTGAATAGGGACCCCTTTCATTATTAACTACTAGCTTTTGCCCGCGACTTCGTCCACGTGGATTAATAGTTCCCGTTCCCGAGGGATTTCCGGGATGAAAAGTATCCTATGTCCTTTCTCGGGTCCCAGACTATATCTGTACCAAATTTCATTGAAATCGGTTCAGTGGTTTAGGCGTGAAGAAGAGACATACAGACAGACAGAGTTACTTTCGCATTTATAATATTAGTACGGATTGTTTGTAGTTATAGTTATAGTAACACACATTTTGGGAAAATTTTAAGTGTCTACCTACCTATTATGGTTCAAAAGATACAGTCAATATTTTGTTTGGTTAACTTCAGATATGGTAAAATCAGAGAGAAATGAGTCTTACTTGGAAGTGGCTTCGATGATACCCTTGTACCGCCTGTAGGGATCCACCGGCCCGTCTGCCATCATCCGCACGAGGATGACCTCTGAAGGACAGCCCACGAAAGCGCTCACGATACCCGAGTACATGCCAAATGCTAACTTCTCATAGAAACCCGGAGAACAGTTGTGCTTCCTGTCAAAATCAAATAATTACAATTGGTTAATTGACACTATCAATCAATTGACATACTTCTTGTTTTTTACGAGCTGTCAAAACACGATGCCCTGTTAGGCGATTGGCCGAGAAAGATAAGCAGATAAGTATCAGGAGAACGATAAGTATCTTGACTTGGTACACGGGGTTGGAGACATGTGGGATGTAGACTCAGCGATCAGCCGATAGTCATTACAGCCAATGGCTTAATTGTTAAGACCCTCAAACAACATATAAGGAGGCTCTCGTTAGGCAGGTGGATCCAGGGCTCCTCTCTCTGAAGCCCTAACCGCCGGTGACTGGGCCCTTTTTAAATGTATTAATATTTAAAATGTAATTTATATGTATAATGTTAGAAATAAAATAAAAATGTCTGTCCCTAGCGCCTCACCTCCTGTAATTCTCATATAGACAGTAATAAGTGCCTAGTCGGGAGGTGGTGTACGTCCCTTGCCGGAGTATGCTCGCTGTGAGGCCGGTGTAGGGCGCCCGGAGGCCCTCGCACTGCAGCATGCTCCGCAGCAGGCTGAGCCCCCACACCTCCGGGTACAGCTGGAGACGCACTTTGAACACGTCGAGCGGGTGTAGCAGTGTTGATGCTAATATACTGCAAGACGGATGGTGATAGAGAACAACTTATTAAAAAAAACTGGCTAAATGCGAGTCGAACTCGCGCACGAAGCCTTCCGTACCATTTTCTATAAAAAAACGGCAAAAAAATCACGTTTGTTGTATTGTAGCCCCTTTAAATATTTATGTGATTCTGTTTTTTAGTATTTGTTGTTATAGCGGCAACATAAATACATCATCTGTGAAATTTCAGCTGTCTAACTATCACGGTTCACAGACAGACGGACGGACAGCGAAGTCTTAGTAATAGTGTCCCGTTTTACCCCTTGGGTACGGAACCCTAAAAAGGACACACTAACGACAAATCCTTGTTAAAATAATCCCTGCTGATAATTATCCTGGCTGTATGTGTCCCAATACAGGGCAAAATCCTGGTCTCATACAGAGAAGGCACAAGCTTTCACCACCATGCTATATAACTCTAGGCGGATTGGCAGTTTCAGATTGACATTGATTTCAAGTCCAGGTTTCCTCACGATGTTTTTCTTCACAGATTGTTTCGAGCACCATATACAATATGACGATATGGTATTGTAGTGGTTAAATACGAGCATCATGGATTCATGGCAGCTGAGCGAAGTGCCCAGTGCGTTCCACAGAATTTATGATCGCCACAAGATGGAGTGGAGTGGTATTCTAATGCAAAATGAATTGTACCCCGAAAAGCCTCCAAGTGCCACTTTAACACAGTATCCAGGAAACGTTTTGCCATGGCGAGTCTCTTTGTGCGTCGGAGTCATCCTCAAAAGTTTAATTTCATTTGAAATTAAACCATCGAAATTAATTCAGTAAATATTTAACAAAAATTACCGTACATCACAAAAAATTTAAATTGTCAAATGTGCGATTTCATGTTTGACTTCTGTCAGGTAGGTCGAAGTCGATAGAGTTTCAAAACTTTCTTCTATAATAAACAAAGAGGTGGATAGGAAGAGGTTGAACTTTAAGGGTCGGTTCATATCTGACGGAAAATGCGTCGCGTTTTATCGGTCGCGTAACGCCAAAACAGTCAAATACATAATAAAACATTCAACCTTTCACACCTAACCGATGATGCGTTAGCGCGTCTACCTAAGAGCGACGATACGCTCGACGCATTTTCCGTCAGATATGAACCGACCCTAAGAAGTAGCTGCAGTTTATCTTAAATTGCATTTCACGGCGGTGAATCTCAATGGAGAATAGCCAAAAAGATTTTAGTGCTTAAATATGTATAAATATAGGTGCACTCCCTTTTGCCTCGTTGTCATAGTCTGATGGGACGACAATTCGACACTACCGCAAAACGCGCTAATCTCAGGAACCACTGGTTCGATTTAAAAAAATCTTTTTGAGTTCGATAGTCCATTTATCGAGGAAAGCTATACGCTATATAACATCACACCCCGAGCCATAGGAGCGGAGCAGTAACCGAAAACGTATCTTAAACTGGGGTAAAAGAACCACGCGGACGAAGTGTTTGGCAGAAGTTAGTAAAAAAATGTAATTCTCCAGACCGATTCTGGCCACGGCGGCTAATCTTAATGCAGACTAGCCACGTCCGTAGGAGATATTATAGTGCACAAGTGTGTGCGCAAACACAGGTGCACTCCCTCTTCCCTAACTCTCATAGCCCGATGGGGCGGCAATCCGACACCACCGGAGAGAGATTAGGCGCAGGACCAACGGCTTTACGTGCTTTCCGATGCACGGGGGTGTCACACCACCAACTCCCAAACTCCGGGCTGCTACTGAGAAATTCCTAATGGAAAAACCCAATAACAAAAGGGGAGAAGGAGAGTGGGAGGAAAAACAAATCTTTTGCGGAGTTGTTTCTATGTGTGTAGTTCATTAACACCGATCAGCTGACTTGGTGTATGTGTAGAATTCTATGGAAAACATTTGATTTTTTACTTCATGTTTCTTAACTTTATAATTCTGTGAGTAAAGATATAAAAAAAATGTTTCTATGTGGTTTGTTAACACCAAAAGAATCCGTGCCTTTGATATGTATATACCCTTTTCCGTAACACGCTGTATAAGTCCGAAATCGTCAATCGCCATTAGCAAGTGTGGTGATCAATGCTCGTGCCATTTCTTTATGAGAATAGTTCTTTGCTTAGCTCCAGCTTTAGCTTCACTGCGGGGGCAGTGGAGCAAAGATAGGCTGGTATTATTGTTATGTAATCTGATGTATATGGGGCTAAATACACTTATTCAGCTACATTCAGCTTTTGTCCATAGAAAACACTATTATAGTATGGAGATGCGTACGCATGCGTTCAACTTTCCGCGTCTGAACGGATGCGATACAATACTGGTGTTTTCTATAGACAACAGCTGAATGGAGCTGAATAAGAGTTTTTTTTTGTTAAACTTTGCTTCGCACTAGGAATTTCTCTTGCATCGTGGGTGCGTTAACAAACACATAAACAAACAGCCAGACCCGGAACAACTATCTGTAGGTCATATAAATATTTGTTCCGTGCGAGAGACGAACCCGTGACACTCAGCGCAGTAGTCGATCGCTCGGCCACTGCGCTGTGTTGTCAAAATCCCAGTACATCAGAGTCATTTGGTTCCTTACACTGCTCCCAGGGCGTCGAAGTCCCACTTTTGGCTAAGGCCGATCTGCACAGCGGTGTGTAAGCGGGACGTTAACATTTCAAACCAATGGTGTATTGCATTCCATTCTCTTAGCCTTCTTCTCTCATGAACGAAGTCTCGAACCTGTTTTAGAATTGAAATTATACAATGAATAGTTTACTTAGGGTCGTGATGGTCCCGTGGTTAAGGCGCCAGCCTCTTATGCACGAGGTTGTGAGTTCGCAACCGGGCACGGGCAAGTACCAATATGAGTTATTCTAATTTATATGTACTTTCTAAGTTTATCTTGGACATCATTAACATTGGTAACCACGTCAGAGGCCCTTGAGACAGTTTAGAAACTCACACAAACTAGGGTGTGTCCACACACACTCTAGTGTGTAACGACCCCACGGTCGTTAGACATTACTTGCTACTTAAAGAAGAAGAAGATTGGTAACACTACCTTTTGCTCGTGACAGCCCATCATAGACGTAGCTTTGATATGCAACGCGTAATACATATTAAACTTACACCCTGAAAGAGGGCTCAGAATCGCCTTTTTTTTTGGATGGGAAATCATCAAAAATGGCTTCTTCCGCTCTGGGCGCAAGAATGTCAGACTCTTGCTGACTAAAACCCATCGGTGTACCTCCTTATGCCCTTTGCGTTCCAGGGCCGCGGTAACCCTTCCGAACAAATTGCGCAACACTTAAATTGTCAATCGAATTTAGCTATTTCAAAAATAGTTTAGTTTTTTCGTAAGTATAAGCAGCTCGATTATTTTTTCATGAAAATCATGTAACAAGTTTCGTTATTCTAAGACTTATAGATCAGGGAGCAATTCTACTAACAATGTGTACCTATTTCAAAATTTTTGACATTGACTGGCGCTAAGGGTCAGTTCACACCGAGAGTTTTAATAGGGCAACTCAAAAAATAACTTTACTTACTACACGAAAAGCAACGAATTCTTAATTCTTACAATGAAATATGTATCTTTTTGTGTAGTAAGTAAAGTTATATTTTGAGTTGCTCTATTAAAAGGTGCATGCAGCGTCGCGTCTCAGTGTGAATGACCCTAAGGTGAGATTGCGACTAGATTTTGAATTAGCTATCAGATAGATTGAGAAATAAATCTTTACACAAATAATACATTACACTGACCTCCACGTCTGGTTCCAGTTCTATCGCGTACTTGACAATGGAGCGTCCTGTCAGCAAGAAGGTGGTTTTGCACAAGGGCTCGAACCCTTTCTTTTTGCAGGCCCTTTCGAAGAAACAAGTTTAAGATATTACTTACCGACCATAGAGCTTGAACTTACCTAGTTCTGTCAAAATTTAAAAGTAATTAACGCTAATCCGTACTTCCTTACTAATATTATAAATGCGAAAGTAACTCTGTCTGTCTCTTCTTCACGCCTAAACCACTGAACCGATTTCAATGAAATTTGGTACAGATATAGTCTGGGACCCGAGAAAGGACATAGGCTAGTGTTCATCCCGGAAATCCCCCGGGAACGGGAACTATTAATCCACGCGGACGAAGTCGCGGGCAAAAGCTAGTTAATTATAAAACTATTCTTAGCATTACTTTTGTATGTACATTGAATGGTTATTACTAATAGTTTTGTTTTAACTAACAAAGAGCCCCAGCTTCGCACACGTGTAAATATCCGACACTTCCGGTGTTTTTCCAAAAAATTCAGCACAGCCGTTCTCAAGTTTTGCGTTTAGCCATTCAATTTTTACTTTATCAAGTTTTCCTTTTCTATTTAAGTAGGTATACCTACAATTTTTATATATTTAACTTTATGCTTACCCCTTAATATGCGGAACAGACACAGAAATAAGCAAATGTTGCGCATGTTTGTAATAGATATAAACACCAGCTTATGTACACTAATTGTAGTGGACTAAGGCTTCAAAAAAAGGACATTAACATTGGTCAATGTCCTTTTTTGGGGGTGACATTACTGACGTGACATTAAGGGCCTTCGCCCATGTCCGACTTATTGTAGCAAAGATTATCGAACTGTTCAATAGATCCATAGTTTCGTGGGACCGACTTTTGTACGACGCATGCAATGGTATATTACAATTCATATGTTCCATTCACTCCGACAAAAAAATCGGTCACTATCAGACGTGGTCGAGCAGCCTTAGAAAAAAAAATACCTACCTTTTATGAGCTTCATAGAGGCAGTAGTAGATGCCCCATCTCAAGGAGTCATATGTCCTCTTCTGAAGCATGCCGGCAGAGAGGACCTCGTAGGGTCCCGGGCATCCCTTGCAGTTCACCATTATCCGGAACATTTTCACGCACCACGTGTCAGGGTACCGCAATCGCATTTGGACCACATCGAGTGGTATTAGCAGCGAAGTTTTTATGATACTGAAACTTACACAAGCACTTCGTAGTCGTAGAGAAGTTTCAACACTGATAAAGCACTGTAGGTCACCTGACACCTATGTTGCACTGTAGGTCACCTGACAACTACATTGCACTACGGGTCATCTGACACCTACATTGCACTGTAGGTCACCTACATTGCTCTGCAAGTCAATCTGACACCTACATTGCACTGTAGGTCATCTGACACGTACATTGCAATGTAGGTCACCTGACACCTTTATTGCACTGTAGGTCATCTGACACCTACATTGCAATGTAGGTCACCTGACACCTTTATTGCACTGTAGGTCATCTGACACCTACATTGCACGGTAGGTCATCTGACACCTTCATTGCACTGTAGGTCATCTGACACCTACATTGCACTGTAGGTCATCTGACACTAACATTGTAACGGTCAGCAACAAAAGTCGGTTAACAATGTTACTTTTACATATAATTTAAATAGACACGAAATAACACAATTCGCTGCTATCCATCTCATCTCAAGATCTCATTTTATCTTAATTTTAGATCCATTTCATATTTCCTTTAATATTGTGCTTAATAAAAAGAAATGTTAATCTACTTTTGTTGCTGAGCGCACTAACTTTAAGTCACCTGGATACTTATACTTTACCTACTTTAGGCTACTGGAGACCTACATTGTACCTATTTTAGGTCCTCTGACATTCGTCTTGGTTCCTGACAGTAAATTAGTCAGAAATCCTATGCTAACGGATCACCATGTACAGTCGGTTGTCAGCATTATCTGACCCACCCTAAACACAATCGAAATTGGACCTTCTGCCTATGATAATAAGGTTTAATTTCAATTTATATGAGGTTATCAGTCAAGTGCTCGAGAACTGAGAAGGAATAAATACAATAAAAATACACACACGCAAATTTGATCTTTATCACGTTAGCATTGGGTTAAATCTTATAACAACTTGTTATAATATAATAAGTGTAATAGCTTATTTTAATGAGTTCGGTCAAGTAACTCTGGTCTCGTGGTCTGTGTGTAAGACTGAGAGTGACAAGTTGCGAGATCAAATCCCGCGACGAAGATATTGTTTTGCTTTCAATTTAGAATTTATTCTAAAAGTATTTCTTGTATTATTGTAAAAAACTATAGACGGATAATCTTCAAATATAAAGTTTCTAAAATGGTAATATTTTGGCATAACTTGTATTAAGTGGGTAGTTGAAAAATAAATATTTGTATTCATTGTAAAACTGGTATTCAAATGCTACTAACTAAGGGTATGCAGTGACAACGCGCAAACATATTTTTCCTTGCCTTACTAAATTGCAAAAACAACTTCTCTTTACAATTTATTTTTGTCTATTTTATAGGTAGTTTTTTTATTATCATGTCTTAATGGAGTGATTAAATAATAATGAAGGGATAAAATACAAAATAATCTATTTGCACTAGGATAAGGTTGGCTGCTTGTGCTGTGCAAGAATAAACTTTATTAAAGTATATATATGGTTTAAACTCTTTAGTCTTGTGGTCACTAATCGTTGTTTACGTTCGAAATCAAGTTTAACCTAAATATAGCTTCTGCTCAGGTGTTTCTTTTTTAATTATTTTATTATACTTTTTTCACAGTTCTTTAATGGACAACGCATAGAAATAAAACTAAACAATTGCAAATTTAAAATGTTTATTATTTCATTAAAACACTTAGGTAAATAAAGTAAGTAAATGCTCACATATTTCCAAATTAATATACAATATATTATGAGGATGCCATAATCAAATCTAACCATTTATAAACATTAAAAAAGGCATGTTTTCTTGAAAGTTTGTTATCGAGAAAATTTATTTTATCTGTGAAATGCTTTAAAGATTTATAGCTGCCTATTATACGTAGTGAAAAAACATGTCATTTAAATAGAAAAAAAACTATTTATGACAATAACATCATCACGTAATTGGCAACATTTTAATGGTTTAACAATCTATCCATTGAGCATTTACTTACATGGTGTGTTTAAAAATATCCTAGATTAATTAGTAGCGGAGTGATGGCGCACCGTTCCTTGTTACGTTCATCTTTGTTCGATTTAAATGTTTTTTTTTTCATCAGTGAAGATCACAACATTTTCTTCTCAATTAAAATTTAAATTTTCCTGGGCAAAACGGACCCCTCTTCACCAGGTGTCAAAGCTATTTTCTGTGCCGGTTTATAATTCCTTATTCCAGCAGCGTGTAAATGCCTTCTCACTGTTTCCACTGAAATATGGTGTTTTATTGCGGTTACACTAATGGGCAATCGCATTCGGGACTATACTTGATGTTTTTTGCCCCTGGACGAATCCGCTGAATATTTACTTTGTCTCCATAACGTCTTAGCTACAGTCGTATTTCTCTAAAACAAAAAAAAAACATTTTTGGAACCGTTTATGTAACTTGTAAGGAGTGAATGTAATAGTAAAATAGCCAACTACGCGTTCATTAATCACAATCAATTAAAAAAAAATAGGTATAAAAAAAACACTTACTGCTATATTAAGACGACGACCAATCTCTCTAATTCCAACATTCTGCTCATGTAAAAATATGATTTTATGTTTGGTATAGTCATTAAGCTGCGACATGATGCTTTTTTACACCAAATTGCTTAAAAATACTTAACGAGTTATGCGAAACGATTTACAAATGTGTGTGCACAGTCAATGCTAATAGGCGTAGTGTAACTTTTGTCACTTAAGTAGACGAATTTATTATCTACCTCACGAAGCAAATATATGTGAACTTAAACTTTTTTAATTTACCCACCTGTTTACAAGATAAGTTATTAGGCGTAAATCATATTGGCCGTTCTTTAATAATACAAACAATTTTGTAGAAATGAAATCAAATTAAAAAAGAAACTGATAACAGGTGGACTGTGTTTTCGAACCCACATGTTGTTCCTCGCCAATCCAACATCAAACCGCCAAGCCACAAGAACTTGTTAAGACTCCACGAAATTCAAGATTGGGTTCTAATTATGTAAGGTGACTTAAAAGGTTTTTAACTTTAATGTCAACGAGATAATGATTAAAATAGCTTAACAAAATGATAATTATAATGCCGGTGGCTCCGACAACGTTGGGTGGGTTTATGCGTGTCTGTATTCATCGATAAATTGAAATTAAACCTTATTGTCATAGGCAGAGGGTCCAATTTTGGTTGTGTTTAGGGTGGGTCAGATAATGTTGACAACAGACTGTACTATCATATACACTAAGTATATAGATATAGGTATACTGATTAATATCGAACCTTCCTATTTCTCGATGTCCTCCAAATATGAGCAAAAAATACAAGACAATCTCTGAATCAAAATGTTTGTTCGTTTCGGGACCCTTTTAGCCTAGCCTTTAGGACTTTAGGATAAGTTAATTTAATAAATAAAAGCATGTATACCGAGATAGGCCTCCAAGAATAATTTCCGGTTGTTCCTTGGTCTCGTCGGGTTGATCGTTTCTATCATCATCCCTTGGTGCCATTATTATAGAAATATATAAAAAAATATATGTTGTTCGATTATCACGGTCATCACCAGTACATCGCTTATTTAACTTGGTACCTAATTATATTTTAAAATTTATTGCTGAAAGATTGCATTTGATGTATGTTTTCCTAAGGCCTAATGCCAAATGTCTAATGTTTGAGTGATGTTCAAAGAGTATTTATTACTCTCTGACAACAGATATCATCGAAGGAGAAGGATTTAGTTATGTCCAGTGCTAAACATGAATTTTTACAAAGTGCCTTGGCCTAGCACCAGAAAGGCTGAAGATTTTTTGTTGGTTTATTTACCATCATCCATCACGGCTGTATTCCCCGAAGGGTAAGGCAGAGGTGCAATGTACTCCCACAGTTCGCCGTTATGTTTTAGGTCCCGTGTAATAGGGAGCGATCCTTTTCCCATTAACCGGGCGCAAATCCTAGCTCCGAGTTGCTACAGAGAATTTCATAGAAAAACCCAAGAACACTGCTCGACCTGGTAATCGACCCCAAGACTTCTAGCATGGCAGTCGCACTTAGGACCACTAGGTTACCGAGGCAGTGCGATTATACGCACCAATCGCTTGCACGTTTCTTGAGCAATAAAATAGTCGATAGTAAGCCGTTGCTTCGCCGGCAGTGGGTCAACTGCCTAACGGTTGGTATTCTCGAGGCGATGTCAGCTAGATTGTTGCCATGTCAAAGCGGAGTTATGATAATAACTTAATAAGCGATAATCATTAATCAACAATAACTATTTAATCTCAGTCTCATAATATTTACAGGTTCCATTTCAAACTGCCCCGTTGGTCTCGTGGTCGCAAGTGCGACTGCTGTGCAAGGGGTCCCGGGTTCGATTCCCAGGTCGAGCAAAAAGTGTTATTGGGTTTTTCTATGAAATTCTCAGTAGCAGCTCGGAGTTTGGATTTGTGCCCAGTTAATGGCAATAGGCTCGCCCCCTATTACATGGGACCTCAATATACCGGCGAACTGTGGGTGTACATTAGTACGCCTCTGCCTAACCCTTCGGGGAATTCAGGCGTGATGGTCCATTTCAATCATCTGAAAAGACTGGGTATACTATGTCAAAAGATAAGAAAAAAAAAGAGTTAAAAACAATGTTCTTTAATAACCTATAACAATATTAAATCTCTCGTTAGTCACAAATTATAAAGAGCGTATATAAAAATATATAATATTATACTAACATTTTATCACATGGTACTGTTTTAAAACTATGCAGTTAATAATAAGAACAGAATTATGTAATATCATGATCATTTTGCCTTTAGGCGCTCTGCAGATGAAGCAACTTAGGCAACTCGCAATTAGATGTATATGTAAATTTTAATTTTATTTAAAGGAACTCACAGACGGAATTTCTGAAATAAATAAATAAAAAAGTTTAGAGTTGCGTCATCTAAAGTTGCTCCATCTGCGGTGCGCCTAATAATTCACCTAGGCAGTAATATTCGATAAGCCTTAAATCAGACTGTTTAAAGCCGTTTCTGTTGTTAGTGTTATATTTAAAAATAATAATTATAAAAGCCTGATTCATCAAGTAAAAAGGAGCCAATAATGAATAAACATACTTAAATAAAGTGCGCGCTAAGTAAACATTTCATTAATATAGGTAGAGCCAATCTATCCAAAACATAATAAAATTTAATCTCTTATACCTAACTTATAAATTCTTCCGAATAAATCTTCTTTTCTCAACTATTTGAAGAAACACTGGGTGCAAAAATATTTTTAAAATAATAAATGAATAGATATTAACTAAACTAAAAACATTCATAGCAATAAATTTGTACGTAAATTAAATAAAAAATATTTTTTCGAGAACATAAGAAATTGCACTGTAGTTTGCAAAACGTGAAAAATAAGCCAAAAAATATAAAAAAAAACATCAAAAATATACTTATAATTAACGATTCAATGTAAACGTAATTTTAACAAAAATGTATATAAAATTGAACTTAATGTTATTTTACATTTGGCACAAAATAATATGCTCATATAATAAATAAATAAATACATTAACCCTTTATTGTTCACGTGGAATTCATTCGACACTGGTATGACTAAAAGTCACTGTCAAAATTGGGTAGTTGACACCAAAGGCACAATTCTCTAAACAAAATACGCATTTTATTTTAGCTTTTAAAAAACCTGAATATTTTTCAATTAGCTGTTAAATTAGATTTATTGTTGCGTGTCTCGATAAATAGATAGACGCTCAATTGAGTTGACAAATAAGTGATGTCACAGTTTAGTGTTGTCATACAAAATCTATAAGAAAATCGAGTTTTGACAGCTCATAAAAAGGAAGTCAATTGATTCATGGTGTTAACTACTCAATTATGTGACAGTATTATCCTTTTGACCGCCACAGTCATCTATAGATGACAAACCAAAATGTGCCCAGCACGCCACGGTCACGATCCCATGACAGACTTTTACACATAAATAAAAATCATAAAACAAAATTGATATAATTCCAACCTCACTACTATATTGTACGTGTTAAGGGATGAATTCGTAGCATGGCGCTGAGGGCAATTGCTTTTTTGACGTGACGATCAAAAGGTACAATATACATTATACAAATCTGAGCGAATTGTATACAAAATAACAAACAAAGTAGTCAATAATGATTGACCAATTGCTCAGTGCATAAAAGGCAGACTAAAGTGATCGTGGACTTTAAATCTGTGTGAAAACAAATCAATTGAGGCATATATGAATCATCGTCCCATTGAGAACGACTCGACCGATTTGACTGATTTCTTATTGTTGTGTTCGTAACTGTCAAAACAAGGTTTGTAAGAAAGAATATTTTTTACCCGACTACGGCGAAGCAAAATGGAGGGTCAAAAACATACCGGTCAACCTCATAACCGGTACGTATGTATGTATGGATGGATGTTCTATGTAGGTATGGATACTTTTTAGAACGTGAATTTTTTGTAGTCGGGTTTTAGTTTTTTAAACTTCTTTTTTTTGATAATTATGGAAGGCTTGATAACTTTTTTATATACAGGGTGATTTTAAAGGTACCTGAGCCGTTATTGTTACAGGAAAGCATCCCTAGAAGAACATCCATGACTTTTTGAGATATGTGCTTCTAGACTCTTCATAAAGTTACCCCTGAGTAAAATCAAGGCGAACAGTATGCATTTCAAATGCCCATTCAAATTCTGACCAATGTGACTCCATCAGATACCTACTATACTATGAAAAATCGAATCAATCGCTGGTAACATTCGATAAAGCCCAAATTTATGGGATCTGAGATAACTGTGAAGTGGAGAGATTGCATATAGATAACATGTATGGAATGGAAATGAATTACGACCATGATTAGATAGCGAGTAAAACGCATTCAAACATAAAACTCGAGGATTGTATTTCGCATTTTTATATATTTTCACTTGTTTCCTTATTTTTAGTTTTTTTATTTAGTTTAGTACAATGTTTAAGCTAACAACGACTTGAATGAATTTATACTTTTGCACTATTATAATAAAGCTGTTTTTGTTTGAATGTACTAATCTCCGAAACTACTGGTCCAATTCTGAAAATACTTTCGCTAATAGGACGTTATCCCTGAGGCTATATTTTATTATTAAAAAATATGGGATCCTAATTATAGTATAGGTTAGTTTATTGTCGTTTAATAATCGACTTAGTTACAAGACTATACGTTATTACCACCTAAAATGGTTGGTCATTTCAAACATTAATTTTTCCGTGAATTTTAATGTTAATACTCTTCCTAATATTTTCTAGCTTTCTGTTGTTTCATACTATCGAATCTATTTCGGGCTCCAAAGGAAAATTTATTAGCCACCTGTTTTTGTTTGAAAATAGATCAGTTCAAATTGTTGAAAAACATCTCGTCACGTTTGTATGCTCTTCAATTAGGGTTGCCAAGCGTCCGGATGAAGCCGGAGATGGTTAGGGTTTATGGATGTCTCTACGGGCTGCCTGGTTTTAGTTGAGTTTTCTACATTTAACCAGACACGCGGTCATTTTGTTTTAAATTGCATTACAAAGAAGATTAATTCATTTTTGTTCTTATTTTATTATAAGTAAGGACGATTTTAAGAAAGATAAAAAAATCAAATTGTGTAATGTTATCATCTTGAAACTCACACACAAAACCTTTAATAAGTTAAAATATCCAGCTTTTGTACCCAAAAGTCCGGCTGAACTGGCTAGTCTATGTGGCTTTCCAGATTTAGGATCTGGCAACCCTACCTCCAATACCATTGTCACGTACAGTGACCTACTTCTATACATATACACTCCATATACAGTATGGCGTCAGTACTTGTGAAGAATTGCGTAAGTGTGTTGTTAATATAAAAATTAGCACAAAGATAATTGTGGTCTCTCGGTTACAAGATGGCCGGTGCAACATATAACGTATAGGTGGTGTAACAAGACACATCATATAGCTGTTAATTAGCATATACTGCCCATCAAAATAAGTAACGTTGAGAGAAAAATGATTGCAGGGAAACGCTTTTTTTGAAGGTTTTGAAGGTTAGTTATAACTTTTAGAAAAATGTTGGATCTTTTGACCCTCAATATCTCAGTAACTAGAACGTACAGAACAAAAAAATATCGCAATGATGGAAAAATATCGATGGGTCCTACGTATATGGGCCAAAATCCAATTGCAGTCATCAGCACAAAACTGAACCATAAAAAAGTGAAAATGGCCAAATTGTTAGTTTGGCCCATATACATAGGACCCATCGATATGTGACTATCGGTGTCTTTGAGTGTCTTTATACACTGCTATCTACGAATCACGAGCTTAAACATAAAGAAGAATGCAAAGAAGCATAATCTACATTTTCACTTTTCCTTGAAATAAGATGTAAACAATAACAAAATCAATTGAACATAACAAAAAAAAAAACGAATAAATCGAGTATTGATTTCGAATCCATTTTATAAAAAAATACAACATGATGTACATCGAAACACTTAGGTAAGCACTTATTTATGTGACCATTGAGTAATGTAAGTGATAACAGAATTATCGGCTGCAAATATTTACATACTGATAAGAGCAGTAAACGCGGCACCTGTCATACTGTTATATACAACTTAAAAAACAAAAAACCTATTATCTGATAGCCGCACGTTGTTTATTTAACCCAACCTGTTAGTAATATAGTTCCTGAATTAACTCCATGCGAACTTTATTTCAAACTTTGTAATTTCAGTAAAATGCATTGGGGAAATTACGAGAACCGGGTATACTTAACGATTTATATTATTAACTAGTGAACGTGGACTTAAATTTCATATACATCATAATCATCTCCAAGACAAGTTGGTCTTAACATTTTGACCGCCACGCCAAAAAAGGTATACTTAACGATTTATATTATTAACTAGTGAACGTGGACTTAAATTTCATATACATCATAATCATCTCCAAGACAAGTTGGTCTTAACATTTTGACCGCCACGCCAAAAAATTTAAAACGCGCCGTCAGCGCCAAGCTACACATTTATCCTTTAATACGTACAAAATA
This sequence comes from Caradrina clavipalpis, assembly GCA_932526535.1. NCBI lineage: Eukaryota > Metazoa > Arthropoda > Insecta > Lepidoptera > Noctuidae > Caradrina > Caradrina clavipalpis. The sequence goes on along the minus strand of OW052104.1, from coordinate 13,083,766 downwards.
TGAGTTCGGAATTATATCAATGTTGTTTTATTTCCGTATAATAGTCTGTCATGGGATCGTGACCGTAGTGTGTTGGGCACATTTTGGTTTGTCATCTATACATGACTAAAAAAAATAAAAATATACCATCACGCCTGTATTCCCCGAAGGGTTAGGCAGAGGTGTACCAATGTACACCCACAGTTTGCCGGTATATTTAGGTCCCATGTAATAGGGCTATACATGACTGTGTCGGTCAAAAGGTTAAAACAATACAATGGTACAGAGATAACACGGAACCACAGCGCTGGTTTTCAGCGTCAGCCGGCGTGTTGCTGTCTCGGAACTGTGGGTGGTGTCGTACTTTATAGTTCCGAGACAGCAACACGCCGGCTGACGCTGAAAACCAGCGCTGTGGTTCCGTGTTTCGTGCACGGACCATGGCTTTATGCTGAGCGTCAGCCTTTTCGCGCGGTAGTGGCGTTTATAGATTATTATTATTGTTATTTTTTATTTGTTTTTAACTTTTTGTGTTGTGCGTCGCTTTCGCAAGAATAAATGATTTTTCTTTCTTTCTATAACACAACATTGCTCATCCCCCATAGCAGACAGAGTGATGTGTAGTCTATATACTGACCAGACCAGTAGTAGGGAGTATTCATGCAAAATGTGAACAATATCTATAGTAATAATTTTACCCCAATGCACTTTACCTCATATTGTAAACCGCTTACTATACAATCGGTAGGGCCCTATTGATCGGTTGGGCGGTTGGGCCTGACATCGGCAACCATATCAGAAGCTCTTAAAACGGTTTAGAAACTCTGACACTAGGGTGTGCGGGGTGGTTAGACCTTACTGCCCACACGATAAAGAAGACGAAGATTGGGTGGATGTTGGGTGGCAAGTGCGGTATAAAACACCTGTGCGACCTAGCAGTAGTGCCTTTATCTCAATTTCTTATTACACTACCCTAGCTAGGAGGTAGGCACCTGCGAATTGTTAAAATATGCTTTAGTAGTAATATGTATATTTGTTAAAGAGACTGTGTATTCTTAGTACCTACTACTTAGTACTACTGTTTGTTATGCCTATATAAAAAAGATATATTATCTACCTTTGTATTATAGGTTAAATATATTTAACCTTTACAGCACGTGATTATCAAGTTGGTAATAATATTTTTTATCAGTGTAATAAAAATCAGTCACAGACAAAATGCATAAGCAATGGATTGATTACATAATTATTTCACAATAATTATTTTTATAATTATTTGTACAACATCCACGCAAGTATTTATTATTCTTATTCTAGAGCTGTGATAACCTTAAAAACTTAAACATGGTTTTTCAGAACAAAATATTATGAATTTTAAAGTTGGTATATTTCATAGTTTTGAGCTCTTCACAAAAAATACAAAATATTTATGGACTTTTTAAAAGTTTAGAAGTTGAATTAATGTACGAATGAAAGCTTTATTTGACAGAATACATACAGGCCCAAACTGTAAAATTTGCCAAATCGAATATGAACCTTATTAATTTGTAATAAAGTATCAAAGAAATTTGACAGATTGGAGTAGGTTGATTTGCTCTGTAAAAGCCACATAAAGTTTTACTATATTCGATTTTCTAGTCGTGCAAATTAGCAATCATCGCATTCATCATTCTTTCATCGCAATACGATGTCATCACTACATAGTATAAAACACAGTCGCTTTCTCCGTCCCTATATCCCTATGTATGCATAAATCTTGAAAACTACGCAACGGATTTTGATGCGGTTTTTTTTAATAGATAGAGTGATTCAAGAGGAAGGTTTATACGTAAAGATCATCACGCTAAGACCAACGGGAGCGGAGCAGTAACCAAGGACATACCGCAAGGCGGGTGAAACTGCGGCGGGTGTAGATTATAAAGAATTTCTTCTAGATGTGTTTGCAAATCATTATGAAGTGAGCACAGTATGCTTACCTTAGTGTTTCATTTCTCTTATACCTCTTAGGTCCATTTTCACCAAAAGCACTAAACATATTTAGTACCTAAACGTATTTAGAACATCATTGCCCTTTTGTTTTAAGACGGGAAATCATCAAGTAAATTCCCCCGCCCTGGGCGGGGCGGGAGGGAGTGTCATACTTTTACTGACTAAAACCCGTCTATGTTCCTTCATGTGCCCTTTGCGTTCCGGAGGCGCGGTATCTCTTTCGAACAACCCGCAGCCCCGGCAAACATCATTGCCCATCACAAGTGACAGAATGATAACTTAAACACGTTTAGCGCTAAATATGTTAAGGGATTTTGGTAAAAGTGGGCCTTAATGCTAAGTTAGGACATCCTGAAGTAAGCCGCGTTCATTTGTTCCAGGAATATGAACGTGAGCACTGTGTGGGGTCCAAGGCGAGCGTAGTAGGGCAGGAAGCCCTTCCATAGCGACAGTACACCTTCGTTCTTGAGGAGTGACGTCACCACCGCCACTTGGCTTTGGCCTTTAGCCGCGTTCTGTATCCTGGAAATGATAAATAATAATAATAATATACTTCTGATAAAATTTCGGTCATGGCGGCCAAATTTAATGGAGACTAGCCGCAGGAGGAATTTATTGCACATATGTATGTGTGCGCAAACACAGGTGGACCTCCTTTTTCCTCACACTCATAGTCCGACGAGACGGCAATCCGATACGACTGCAGATCGGCACAGGACCAATGGTTTAACGTGCTTTCCGAGGCATGAATGAATTGTCACTCTGTCAACTTTCGAACTTCAGGCTGCTACTGACCTAATTAACCCTAAAAACGTCGTATGATCAAACCTTGACCATAAGGAAAAAATGCCCCAACTGTCGTATGATCAACATAAAAAATGACGACAATTGGGAGGTTTATTGAGAAATGTTCTAGAGCGGCCGAGGGGTTAATTCTTTTAGATAGCTCCATGACACTTTTTGTCTTTCTGCATACAGTTGACGAGAGACGTTTGTCGTCTGCCGTCGTTGATTTCATACATTTTGAATTGAGACTATATAATGTCATAAAACAAATGATATCTACCTACAGTACGGCCGACGTATCTTGGCGAGTCTGAAGTTAGCCGTTTCGCTGCGCAGTGGATCTTTTAAGAACATAATTGTCTACTGCGCAGCTAATCGGCTAACTTCAGACTCGCCAAGATACGTCGGCCGTACTGTACGTCACATTATTACAGTTGACGTTTGCAATCCTGCCGTCGTTGACTTCATACATTTTTAATTGACACTAAAGTCATAAAACAAATGATATCTACCTACGTCACATTATATTGCCACCAATTATAACAACATCGCCAGTAGGTTATTCATGATGTGTGACTTTGACCCAATTTTAAATTACATCATACTATTAGTTACATGTGGGAATACTAAAAATAATGCCATCGGAATATTTAATGTGTTGACCCAAGGTTGATTTTGTATGAAGAAGTCGTAGAGGTATTTGTAAAAGAGCTCGTCCGGGTAAGTACGATACGATTTAAACTTTATGGGGGCTCGGAATTATTTACCATCACGCCTGTATTCCCCGAAGGGCTAGGCAGAGGTGTACCAATGTACACCCACAGTTCGCCGGTATATTTAGGTCCCATGTAATAGGGGGCGAGCCTATTGCTCGGAATTATTTATTATTATTGTTTTACTAGATATATGTAGGTATATGTCATAGAAGTAATTAAATAGAGCCTCAGTATTTTTTTTTTACTTTTCGCCACATTAGGAATTTCTCCTGTATCTTGGGTGCGTTTACAAACATATAAACTCACATACACAAACAGTCAGACCCGGAACAACTATAGGTAGGTCATACAAATATTTACCGAACCCGCAACACGCAGCGCAGCAGTCAATCGCTCGGCCAGTGCGTCAACCGTGTTATCATTGACTTGAATAAACCTGCACTCGCAGCTAACTTCCGAGCCGCCATTAAGTTTGAATCATATAATATCACCACACCATACATATTTCTGCCGCAAAGCAGCGTTGCTGTGTTCCAGTTTGAAGGGTATGGGTGCCGGTGTAATTACAGGCACATGAAACATTTCAACTTTGTCTCTGGGATGGCAACGCATTTGCAAGGTCTCTGGTATTGCAGATGTCTATAGGTAGCGGTGACAACTTAACATCAGGAGAGCCGTGGGCTTGTTTGCCATCCAACAAAAAAAGAAACAAAGTCGCTTCTCGCCGGTTGACCTTATCTACGCTTAGATCTTTTAAACTACGTAACGGATTTTATTGCGGTTAAGAGGAAGGTTTATACGTATAAATCATCACGCTACGACCAACGGTGGCGGAGCAGTAACCTAAAACGTAAAAGAACGCGGGATACACCGCGCGGTATACTTAACACAATACATATATTGTTACCTTGTTTTAATGATATCCACTGGCATTGAAGCAATAGTAGTGATCAGACCAGACACCATGGACGCACAGAAATGTAGCAGGATTCCGTCCGGAACATAGCCTACGAACATTTCACGGGCCTGCAACAAATTAACGATTTTATTACTGCTACTAACCCCTGCCCCACGACTCCGAATGTCGGGTATCACGTGTAAATTAAAACAATAATTAATTACCGGGCAAAAATGAGATGCAGCAATAAATAGATTCCACAATAACAAGCGTTAACAATTACTAGATTTAACAATGACTACATTGAAAATATCTTAATTTAACAATAACGAAATTCAACTAAATGTATATTTAACAATAACTAGATTTAACAATGATTAAACTTAACAATAACCATATTCAACTAAAACTTAATCAAAAATAACGAAATTTAACAATACAAATGGTGGTCAATAACTATGTTCAATAAAATCCTAGTTACCTGCGAGTAAGTGCTGAGCTGTGCGGCGTTGACCACCATGGCTCGTCCGACAGTCGGCGTCGCGCCTCGCCACAGCTTTAGAACACCTTCCTCTCTTACTATCCTGAGGGTCACACCATGAGATTGAGACCAGAGGCTTCAACATGGAGGAAACTTACCAAGATGGAGCATGAAATTGGGTAGTGTCTACTGTCTACCACCAACCATTGACATACTTTTTATGAACTGTCAAAACGCGATTCTACCATAGATTTTGTACGGCAATAGCACGCCGTGACGTCACTACGTGGCCTACCTACTCAATTGACAAACTATTTATTGATTTAAAAGTAAGTGAAAATGCAACCCTGGCAGGCAGGGAGAAACATCTACCACTATACATACCATCACGCCTGTACTCCTCAAAGGGTTAGGCAGAGGTGTAACCAATGTAGACCTACAGTTTGCCAGTATGGTTAGGTCCCATGTAGTTAATAGAGGGCAAGCCTATTGCCATTAACCGGGCACAAATCCTAACTCCGAGCTACTGAGAATTTCATCGAAAAGCCCAATGACACTTTTTGCTCAACCTGGGAATCGAGCCCAAGACTTTTAGCGTAGGACCACTAGGCTAATGAGGCAGTTAAGATCTACCACTAGTCTTTGTAATTACCTGATTAGAGCGTCAGCGACATTCTTGTAGTTCCTCCTCTGCTCGACCGGGAGTCTGCCGTCAGCCGTCATGCGGATCAGGGCGACCTCTGCCGGCGTCCCCACGAACGCTCCCACCGAACCCGCCGCCACGCCCAGCAGGGTCTTGGTACCGAAGCCTGGCGCTGCGCCCGCGTTTCGTCTGTTGATGACACGTGGTATTCAAAACTGATTGGTCGTTTCTGGTCATTTTTTGAGCTGGTACTTTAATAACAAGGAAGTTATCAAGGTACATACATATCATCACGCCTGTATTTCCCGAAAGGTTAGGCAGAGGTGTAACCAATGTACACCCACAGCTCCGCCGGTATGTTAAAGTCCCATTTAATAGGGGGCGAGCCTATTGCCATTAACCAGGCACAAATCCTAACTCCGAGCCGCTACTGCTAAGAATTTCATAGAAAAACCCAATAACACTTTGCTCGACCTGGGAATCGAACCCAAGACCTCTAGAGTAGCAGTCGCGCTTGGGAATACTAGACTACCGAGGCAGTTCTAGAGGTAAAGCAAATGATGAAGGTCATAAGTTTTCTGAATATCATCATCGTCATCATATCAGCCGAAGGACGTCCACTACAGGACATAGGCCTCCCCCATAGATTTCCAAAAAGACCGGTTGGAAGCGGCCTGCATCCAGCAGTTTTCTGAATAATTCTTATAACAAATAATTCATACTTAAGTATTTATATATATTGTGAAGAAGACTTACTCCTTCTTGGGTACTTTTTTTCGTAACGGTTTGGCAGACTAGCACAATTTTACTTTACTTTTATACAGGCTACTTCACTATTATAAATAAATCTTATATGTTAGTACATCACTATGTACGCACGAAAATACATGTAGGAACCTACGTTTTCTATTAAAAAAAAACTATATCTTGTACTACGTAATTTCTCTAGAAGGTTATCAACCGTTTCTAATATACATCAAAAATAGTAATATATGTAATCAATTTGCCTGTTTTCATTAGTCCCAAGATGATAATTCGATGAAGACAATCCAATATTTTCAATATTCTAACTAGATATTTGATCGTTAATACCTGTTGAAGAAGAAAACAATAAGTAGTTTAAATACGGAACCACTGATCATTAGACATACTTTTTCTGAACTATGAAAACCGCGATTCCCCCATAGATTTTGTATAGCACTTGTTTTCTAATACAATCAGCCCTATTTCTTGATTTCAAGGAAACAAAAAAACATACATACATACAATCACGCCTGTATTCCCCGAAGGGCTAGGCAGAGGTGTACCAATACCTATACACCCACAGTTCGCCGGTAACAAAAAAATAGTTTTTATAATAAAAGTTAATCAGGTATTCAGGGCTAAAATAAAATGTTTATTTATAGCAGTTATCTTGAAGCTATTGGTTAATGGTGTCTACACAAGTATTGAATTGAGAATTGTATAAAATAATAATAAATTATGCAGATCTACAGTACCTGCCTAGCGTTTTATAAGAACTTGAGTGATAGAAAAAGGTTCGCTTTATTTACGTCTCCATCAGTCAATATCTGTGTCTCTTTCTAATTCTAGCCGTACTGTATTACATTAGAGTAGGTCGTTACGCAATTTAGATGGTTACTGAAACGGTCTAACAGCACAATAGCCTATCGCGGATCATTAACGTTAGCTGACACTTACATCGGCATAGCTATGCTCTTTACGATAAAATCTCAACTTACCTAGTATCTGGTACCTATGCAAGCTAGTACGCTGTCCTAACTAATATTATATATGCGAAAGTAAGTTAGTTTGTTTGTTACATAATCTCGCCTTAACCACTGAACCGAACATCCTGAAATTTCGCATATACATTGTCAGGTATACACAAAGGACATAGGGTACCTTTTATCCCGAAAAAAAGTACTGTTTCCGATGAAAACAACAATAACCTTTATAAGATATAATAGATGGCGCCACGTGTATTTCGAATCATGATAGAATTTTATTGACGGATTTTTTTGACGGAATCGCGGGCTAAAGCTAGTACATCTTAAATAGTTGCGCGAATGTGCGATGGGTCAGAGAATAGATCATTTTGTTATCCATGCGTTTTTTTGAAAGCTCTGATAGGTAGGTGGGTGCGGAATTCTGAGGCTGACGCAGGTATGTGCACGTGGTAATAATATTCGTCTTGATGACTGACGGTAGCATTTTGTTTGCGTCTATTTAAAATTAGCTACCAATTCGCACTAGGCGTTTCCAATCGTATAACGCGCATTGCAAAGGAATGGAACTCTACCTGTGTCTGTATTTCCGAACGCATTCAACCCTAATCTCTTTAAAGTTGGAGTGAATAAGCTTCTTCTGCTTGATGCCTGATTTAAATAAATAAATGAAAATATTTTGAACACTATTGAGATTAAACCAAGGGCAAAAAAAATAAAAACGTTGGTATTACCCAAGCTTTCGATCGTGGCAAACAGCGACTGCTCGCGACTAGACTAATGACCTAGTCCCACCCAGCACTGCGCAAAAATACTGCTTTATTTCAAACCATAAAGTGGACATAATATTGGCAATCATACGATTGTGAACTCAAACTCACGTGATACCGAGTACAATGCGATATAAAATCGCGCAGCAAGATTTCGTAATGCGTATTTGCAGTTTTTCTCAATAAGCACTTAGGTATTGTTACTTCTTATCACCTATAGTTATAGTATTCGCGAAATGGCAATTTATTTACATAAGACGATAACTCATTCGATACCAGAGGTTGACAACCTTTGTTCGCATAATTATTGCAACAAGTCTTATCTAATTCACGACCAGCGTAGTTTTCGAAGGCGCCTGTTCGGTAGAAATCGATAAATCAATCAAATGAAGTAGGTAAGTGCAAAGGGTACATTATCTGTTGCATAACGTACATACCGACATTACATAAAATAAACTATGACAATTAAGAGCGGTCCGGCTATGTATATTATACTAGCTGTTACCCGGGACTTCGCTGGCGTTGTGGTTATTTTTCAATTAAAATAAATAATTTTTCTAAAATAAAAGTAGTCTTAGTTAGTCCATATAACATTAGCTACCTGCGAATGTAAGTCCCGTCAAAATCGGTCCAGTTTCAGAGATAAGACTGAACAAACCGAAAGACAAACATTATAAAAACTGTTGTTAGATGTAAGTACCGTATACATAAATATACTCTCAAATGCATTTAGTGAAAAGCTGTCAATTTGAAATTACAAACAAACACTTCAATAATATTAATTTGTATAGATTTGTACAGTAGATTAACATTCAGAAGACCTATTTACATGGTTGGGCTAAATTGGGTAGATGACACCACTAACCAATAATTTCAACTATTTCAACAACTTCACAAAAAAACTTTGATTTTTTAAATAACGATAAAAATCGACTTTTAGTTGCTTTGGAATCAATAAATAGTTAGTGAATTGAGATGACAAAAAAGTGACGTCATAGTTGAGTATTGTCATAGAAAATCTATGGGGGAATGGCGTTTTGACAGCTCATAAAAAGTACGTCAATTGATTAGTGGTGTCATCTACCCAATTGTGTCATGTTTGTAAATGGGCGCTGTCAGAGCTGGTCATCTCTTTTTAGGAGTTCGCTGACCAGGTTCCTAACTCATGGTGGTAGAAGGAACCGTGGGGCAGCTAACGGTTGGTTGGATTTCTCGAGGTGGTTCCGGCCGAAACGATGCCGTATCGGACTGGTACTGCTTAGAGCTGCCATCCGTCCGGGTTTCCCCGGATTTGTCCTAGTTTAGAGGGCGTCCGGGAGACGTCCGGGAGGGGTTGTCAAAAATGTCCGGTAGAGACCCGGACACTTTTAGTTGAATTGGAAGATAGACCTATTAATTGAAAGATAAGTGATAAGTAAAATAATATAATAATCCTGGGATGTCCGGGAAAAGAACTAAATTTCATTCAAATGTCCGGGGTTTTGAAGTTTTTGCCCGGCGCGCGGCGTCGGCAATTAAGGTGATGGCAACCCTAGTACTGTTATAGTAAACACGTTTAAAATCTTAATTAGCTAGTCAAAATTATCAGATTTCCTTTTTCTTGCATCAGTCATCAAAATTACTTCTTCCGCTCTGAGCGGAGGGAGTGTCTGACTCTTAACTAACTAAAACACATCCGTATTTCTCCTAATGCCCATTGCGTTTCAGGGCTGCGGCAACTCTTTCGAACAAATACCGCAACACTGGTTTCTAGAAACGTAAAAAAAAAAAAAATATACCATCACGCCTGTATTCCCCGTGGAATGGTGGTGGTGGTGGTGGTGGCGGCGGTGGTGGTTGGTGGTGAGGTGTGGGTGTGTGGTCGCCGGTATATTTAAGGTCCCATGTAATAGGGGGCGAGCCTATTGCCATTAACCGGGCACAAATCCAAACTCCGAGCTGCTACTGAGAATTTCATAGAAAAACCCATTAACACTTTTTGCTCGACCCGGGAATCGAACCCAGTACCTCTAGCGTAGCAGTCGCTCTCAGGACCACTAGGCCAACGAGGCAGTTAACCATCCACCCCAGGAGAGACCAGAGGTTAGTTCCGTTGGCTTGTCAGTTCTTGTGCCTTCTCTTTATGAGAAGGGGTCTTTGGCCTTCAGTGGGACAATAATAGGCTGGTATTAATTTTATTACTGCAGATGTAGGCGATAACAAAAACATATTTATCATACAATGCTGCATGCAGCGCGGGGTGAACCAGAGGTCAATAGGTGAGTCGATGCATTAAAATCAGTTGGTTTATAAATATACAGTTTAGTATTTGTAAATACAGAACTGGTTTTTACCGCGCGGTAGAAGAACGTCCGTAAAGATAATATGGCTCCATACCATACAGTATATCCTTAGTATCATGTTTAAGTATCTATTTATGTTAACGTTCATAGATTGCTACCGCCACACCCAACTATTTCTGGGTCAGTTTCCAGTCTAAACGGATACAGCTCAGCAGTTTTAGATAGAGCGACTCGACTGCCTACCTGACCTCTACAACCTATTTACTGGATAACACGATACTTTTTGGTAAGACTGGTTGATAGACGTTTGGGCTTCTGATCACCCGTACCGACTGTCAAAGATCTACGAATAAGGTCCCGGGACCAGCGGAACTTTTAATGACAAATTCCTAGTGGACCCCAGTAACATTGTGCCCGACCTGGGTACCGCATCCAGGACCCCTCGCTTAGTACTCGTGTTTTCGACCGTGAGACCAGCGGGGCATTTAATATCAATGAATAATAATTACAACTGAAACTCAATACTCACTCTTTGTACAAATCAAATAGGTAACTGTACACTCCCAATCGTGTGGTTGTATAAGTGGCCTGTCGCAGCAACCCTGCTGAGAGCCCTGTGTATAATGAGACGAATCCCTCCCGAGCCACGATCTCCCCCGCGACGGCAAAGGAGGTCCGACTACCCCCGCTCAACTGCATCCGAGTTTTGATCAAATCGAGAGGCTGAACGACGCATGTCGCGGCCATTCTGGAAAAAATACATTGGTTATAACAGGTGTAACAATAAAATTTAAAATTGTATGTGACCCCTGACTGAAGAATTATAATCAAACAGCAGCTAACAAAAGAGCTGATAACTTTGAAATAGCTGAACCGATTTTGATAAAACATATCTAAGAACGACCGCTAGGAAACTTGCTTTTAATAAAAAAGAACCGCATTCTAATCGGTTCATCCATTTTAGAGCTACAGTGCCACAGACAGATACACAGACACGTCAAACTTATAACACCCCTCTTTTTGAGTCGGGGGTTAAAAAGAAACAACCAATTCACCACCATCTCCATTTTGGCTCATTATTAGCATGGGCCATATTTTTTTATATGATAGCCAGATATATGAGGCTGTATAACATCACTCTACGACCCTCTATAGCAGAGCAGTAACCAAAGACATAAAGTAACGCGAGTGACAAAAATCAAGCGGACGAATTCGCGTGTAGAAGCCAGTATTTATATATACATAAGTATAAAAATATATAGTACCCCACCGTTATCAGAAACAGGGTCCCTTTTTTATATATTATACAGTTAAGGATTTTTATTTAGATAAAATAAACGCATTTCTAAAATACATTTTAATAAACAATTCCTAATTTATCACTACTATGTGAATTTCATGCTTGTTATGCTCACAAGGTTATTTATTGTAGAAGGTCACTTACCACCACACATTGTAATTGACGGACTGACTTTAAGATAATACTTGATACTGCCCGTGACTTTGTCCGCATAAAATTTTATATATAATCCCACGGGAACCATACATATTTATTTTTGGGGTTAAAAAGTATTCTAGCTGTTTAAGCGTGAAGAGTAACAAACATCCATCCGTGATTCCTTTCATCTATCAATCCATCCGCACAAACTATATCATTCAAAATATTAGTAGGATTTTGAGTATTTGGCAACTACAGGAAGTCAAACAAACTATTTGGTATTCAGGCAGAACATGAATCTTACAACTACTCTTAACCTTTTGACCGCCACGTCAAAAAAATAATAACGTGCCCTCAGCGCCAAGCTACGAATTCATCCTTTAATACCTACAAAATAGTAGTGAGTTCGGAATCATATCGATGTTGTTTTATGAGTTTTATTTACGTTTAAAAGTCTGTCATGGTATCGTGACCGTGGCGTGCTGGGCACATATTAGTTTGTCATCTATACATGACAGTGGCGTTCAAAAGGTTAAAGAAGGCTGCCATCACAAAAATTGCCATAGCTAAAAAAATAACTTTATATTTGGGTAAAAACAAGAGTTTTACCCGAGAAAATCTTTTTTTGTTAATATAAACATTGTTTACATTTGGGTATGGAAAATTAAGTTTAATCATGAATGAAAATAACATGGGTGCAGTGGCCAAGGGGCTGATAGTTTCAATTATATGGGGGCTACTATTTTATATTATCACTAGCTTTTGCCTGCGACTTTGTCTGCGTGGAAATAAATTAATACCATCAATCATAATTATCATACGGCACTCTGCAATATAACTTTTTTTTTTCTTTTTTGGCATTGAAACAGATATTTCTAGTATTAAGTCTGGCTTTGCATGGTGCATTTTTGCATTATGTGCATAAGTTTTAATAAATAAATAATTCCAGAGATTACACACTGAGTATGTTTTTGCGATGGCATCACAGGTTCCTTCTCATTGATTGTAGTATAATCAGTGTACTGTTATATTTTGTAACAAATAATAATTATGATTATAATTTTTGGATATTTCTTTAATAAAAAAGAGTAATCTTACTGTCTGCTACACACTAATATAATTAATTAGAATGTCATATATGGAGTTACATTTTAAAAACTTTTCTTAACCCTTGTGTTAATAGAAAATGGTTCTTAAGTCCACCATGGTAAAGTAAAGACTTAGGTTGGCAGGTGACTAAGTAAAAGTAAATAGCAAATTTAATGTAGGTAACACCTTAGCTAGCTCATTTTTTTTATATAAAAATTATGTTAAATCTCTAAATAACACAATAATCTGCACTATTGTAAAATATGTTTCACATTACATCAAATCTAATTATTTTTCTACAAAATTACTGCCTATTGAACGCGATAAGAGAATAATGAGAAACTTTGAAACATGATCACTTATTACATAATTGACATTATGATAAGGTAATCAATATGAACTTAATTATTAACCTAGAGATCATACATTGAATTCGTTAGACTTCTGATAGTTTATGACCGGCTGCTGACTAGGACAAGGTCTTTAAAAGTAAAGTTAATAAGTAAACAAATTTCTCGTGACAAGAAACCAGAGGGAATAAGTTTTGAAAGTTTTCAAATAATAATAGTAAACATTTCTACGGAAACGTTCATGACATTGATCTTACAAGACATGTAGTCTTAAAATAAATGCAAGATTTGTACCCAGCAAGGCCGCCAAACGCGAATTTAAGCGCGTTTGGTACGTAGCGCTCCTTCGGTGGCGCTACAGCTGCCGGTGATTGCGCCATTTTCACAACTTTACACCTTTAATTAAACACACACAGTCTAAGAACACTTTTCCTAAAGAAAAGTGAACGATTTAATATAGACCCGAGATTTTAATTCGATACGCGTGCACCGCTCAGTTCATTCCAGCTGGCTGTATTTATTTGACATCTGGACATACTGACAGTGACAGCTTGACATGATGGACACTGATAGTAGTGATAATGTCAGATGCTGTCATTCAGCATTTTAATTATACTAAATACAAGTCTTTTAAGCCAAGTAAATTTTAATGAATAACGGCCTCGATTTTAGTTATCGGCCATTATGAGAAATCGTACAGCGGATTGGCACATTCTCTATCAGTGATTTCCGCATATTTGCATTTTTGTATAATAGATTCATGACCAGTCTAAACGTTCTGAAGACTACTAGATACATTCTAGTTTTCAGTAAAACTAAGCGATATAAGCACTGATAGATTTATTTGAGGCCCTGTACCTCTACCATGAGTTGTCATCGAAAAGTTACTCGCTAGCGTAAAGCTCGCTAGCGTGCTAACGTGGATCGAATAGATTTCGATAACGCTTGCACCATGAGATTTGCGTAGACTAACGCAGGCGCTAAGGTAAGCTCGATAGATCATGTCGTCTAGCTAACTTCACTCTACACTTTAGAATACTTTCGTCTATGCTTCACTTATGTTTTGTTTCTTTCTTTCTCAGTATTATGAAGAGAGAACGGCTCGTAAGCTCAAAATGTAGTGTTTTCGCTATGCTATCAATGTTAATATAATCAATATCACAAAATACAACCATCTAAATAGAAAACTTGACGGTTCGTGGAATAGGTACCTACTTGGAATGGTATTCAGTGGTTTTTTAATTTTTATTCCATACTAGCCTATTCTACTTGGGATAAGGGCAGGAAGATGATGACAAGCCGTTGCCCACGACTTCGTTCGCGTTGTGGTTATAAAACATAAAAATGTTCTTATTAAAGGGACATTCTTAATTTGCAAATCGGTTAAGTATTTGTTAAGAGTTTGCATTCTGTTTCTGCCTAACCCCTATGTGATAACAACAACATACAGCCAAACCTACAATGAAAATTCTGCGGATTATGTACCTATATCAGAAACAATTTTTTGTGTGATTTAGTTAAAATGAGTTTATACAAGAAGTCAGCAACAACCTATACTAAATAGCTGATGTTTTATTTGAAATGTGATTGGTATTTAGTTATTAAAGTACTTATAATTTAATAATTAAAACAATTTTATTCTTTGCTTTATATATAATCTCCATAAGAGTTCCAATTACTGACACACTGACAGAATTGTTATATCATGTAGAGTTCGTCGGCCTAGTATTGCAGGGCTTGGATATTATCCCACAATTCACACAACGATCCATAGTTTCAACCATATCCAATCCACAAGCCGGCGGTAAGATTCAAAATAACAATTTCATCCAAGTAAAACGTGACGGGCGATCTTCGGTGTCCGTCCAGCATAAAAACAAGGGTTGTACAAGATATTCAGGATCAGAATCCGTAACAAACAAAGCAGTAGTCGTTGAAAATGAAAATAATCGGAAAAGCACTTTAGGTTGGAGCATTAGAAAACATGAAATAGGTATGTGAGCGAGCAACAGCAGCTAGCCGCAGTCCAGTGACAATGTCAGTCAGCTGCACAGCTACAATATAATATATGGTCAGCTGTCATATCAGTAATATAGAATAAAAATATAACAAAGATGATTTTTTAAGTAATGTAAAATCGATAATCATTATTACGTTTTTTCAGTATTAAGAGATATTTTATTTATTAATATGTCCGTAATAAAATGCACTATATTGCATAAGTATTTATATAGTGTATTTGATTACTTTGAGTAAACAACCTTGTAAAAAGGTTTTATTTTTGTAATTTATTTAATTTACGATTACTCAATCGATATATATAATCTCACGTAAATGATCATATTCTTATTTCTCAACTTCCAGTAACAAAACTGAGGTGATTTTTTTATATTCTAAGTAAAAAAAAAAAATATGACAAAGTTTTTAGAACATAATTCTCAACTCATTGGGCCCACCATTTTCCATCTCCTTTAGCGGCCACTTACATATTCCATGCCAAATAAAAAAAAAGGTTTTATTTTTGTAATTTATTTAATTTACGATTACTCAATCGATATATATAATCTCACGTAAATGATCATATTCTTATTTCTCAACTTCCAGTAACAAAACTGAGGTGATTTTTTTATATTCTAAGTAAAAAAAAAAAATATGACAAAGTTTTTAGAACATAATTCTCAACTCATTGGGCCCACCATTTTCCATCTCCTTTAGCGGCCACTTACATATTCCATGCCAAATAAGCTCTTGAAGACATTATTTTGACTTTATAGACTCGAAAACGTATATTACTTTAATGTCAACGTATGTTTCACACGTCAAAATGCTAGTGAGCTACGTTACTACTATCGTAAGTATATTATTCGATAGCTTCTATCGAATTAGTGACTCATGGTACCATTTTGTATGGTGACAGCTGAAAAACGTTTGTGACTATCGAATAGATTACGTTAGGTTTTGAACCTATCGAAATCTATTACACTCATGGTACGAATTTTAATTATTTCTGTGACCACTAGGGGCGCTTTACAATATTTCATACAAATAATTTACGGAGACGCTAGCGAGTATTAGCTGTCCAAACTCATACTGGTACTGGGAGTACAGATTCTGATGTAACGTCTTACAAAAAGGCGTCCACACTGATATTCTCGGCGATCTCGTTGCGCATCCACAATGAATTCGCTCCGCATGCGCCGCGTGTTCGTTGCGCGTGCTCTTCGCTTTGAAAACGCTCGCATTCCGCTAGTGTGATAAGGCCCTTACGGCGGTGAGCACGTAAAAATCAGCAGCCAAATACTGTTTAGGATAAATAAAAATGACGATCAACATTATCACAGTTGCTTATTTATTATTCACTTACACAAATTACAATCAGACCGCGATTTTCCACTTCTCGCTAAGTACCTACCCGTACTCAAGATAACGAGTTTACGGGAAATTACATATTTATGTATACATTAATATTTTTGTTGGCACACGTCTGTCATAATCTGATATGGCGACATTAATTTGAGAGAATCATCACATTTTTAAACTCTGATGACAATAACTCCAAAATGCAGTTTCTTTCTTAAAATCGACTTCTTTCTTTCTTCAACACATGTTTATATGTTACTAAAATTGAATTTGATTGTTTTTAACAGACCCCTATGCCATTTGAGGTCGCGCGCGTGGTATTCGCATGTTTCCTACTCCTGTGGTTCTTCATTTGCTTCTTTGAATTGTTCATACCAATGGTCAGGTGTTTTCCCAAACGCCTGCAAATTTTGAGATTTTTCATAGTTACAAAACAAGTACCGTATTGGGCTAGTACAAGTTACATAGACTCTACATAAACAGGGTGACTACTAGTTTTCCTAAAAATTAATATAGAACTAGATAAGGAAAATATTTGTATTTCAGCAACATCAGCTTCTTTTATATAAGTACTGACCAATACAAAAAAAAGGTTGTGAAAAAAGTTCTATGCAGAGTTAACCACAATTAAAATACCCAAAAGGGTGAGTGTAAACCCCTCGGTAAGGAGAGTGTAGGGGGGGATGTGTGAGAACATGTGAGAATAGGGTTGCCACCGTTTTTTGGAGCAAATAGAGTATATTTACTTTTCAAGGTATAAAAATTAAGTATAACATCTGAAAAGGGTGTCGCAACTACACGGTTCGGCGCGTATTTTGCGTACAGGGAAGTAGATAATTTGATTAACCATAGCACATCCCCTTCACAAAATCTATACAAATATTATATAGAGGAAATATTTTTTTCGTTTGTTTGTAGCGAACAAGCTGCGAAACTACTGACCTGATTTTAACAATTTTTTCATGAATAAATAGCTTCATTATTCCTGATTAACACAGGCTATATAATATCATGCTACGTCCCACGGGAGCGCAGCAGGAACCAAAGACTTAACGTGGGTGAAATAAGTCACGTGGATGAAGGCGCGGGCGGGTTACTAGTTGTATGTTATATGTAGAAGGTTTTATGTTGGTAGTAGCTGTAAATATCTAAAAATTCTATGATTAAGGCGATAGTGGACGCCTATTTAATAAATGTGAATTAATACCTCAGCCATTTTCCCCAGAAGGAAATTCTTAGGCACCTCTTCAATGGCCCGCTGGCCCCACTGGAAGATATTCCTTGCAAGGTCACCCTCACCCTCCTAGAAAATAACTTTAGAGTAGAAAAGGTACAACAATTTCATTTAAAAAAAATCTTTATTGTCATTTTACATTAGACCGGACTATTTAATTTTGAAATCCCTGACACCTTTTTTATTTTTTTTATAGATGGGAATCATCAAATGGCTTCCCCCGCCCTAGGTGGGTCGGGAGGGAATGCCAGACTTTTACTGACTAAAACCCATCTATGTTTCTTCATGTGCCCTTTGCGTTCCGGGGGCGCGGTATCTCTTTCGAAGAACCCGCAGCCCCGGCAGGCATCAGCCCTTAGTGGCCCCTTCCAATTTTTGCTAACATCTCTTTGAGGCGCGCGTGGGACACAAACGCGCCGTCGACACGGTATCCCTGACCCCTGAGCTAGCTATTAACTGAATTACAGAGGCTAGTGCATTCCCTTTAGTATTAGGTGCAGAATAAAAAAATAGAGCACAACCTTTACATAACAGAGCGGACAAAAATTAAATAAAAAAAATCTATAACTAGCAACTAAAACTATTTTTTTATTTTTTTTTAAACTAGTTGTCCATTTTAGGTTGTTTAGCATTCTGTACACTGACAATTGTTAACCCATTATCATTAATTGGGCACAAACACTATAGGCGAAATGTAATCAAAATCAAAAAATTGTCTGTCTATCTATTTGTTCTGGTAATCTGCAAATAAAAAAGTCTTATGTGCTTGTAATTACACCGCCACCCATACTTTCCAAACTGGAACACAGCAACACTGCTTTGCGGCAGAAATAGGTATGGTGGTAAAACTTCCCCGGACAAGCTAACATTTACAAGAATTCCTATAACTATGATCTTCATAATTTAAAATACCTACTTGAAGATAAAAAAATGACTTAGTACCTTGGTGTATTGCAAATACATTTGTCTAGTAAATGTGTTAGTTAATAATTTTCTTCCTGCATGATTATTTTCTTCCAAAAGTCCAGCTTCCATCAGGAATTTCCACATTTCATCTGGAAATAATAAAAATAAATAAATTAGGTTTTGTTCACATCTAATAATATTTAAAATCCTTTTTATTGTTTTCCACATAAATTGCTTACACAAATAACAAGAACAAGGTTACAAAGAGTATGGAAATACGTAATTGAAAATAATGTCCATAGAATTTCGTAAAGTTTTGTTATTTGTTTGTTACACACTAATCTCTAGAACTACCAGATAGATTGTAAAAATTCTTTATGCATATGAAAGCCAGATTCATGAGGAATAGTATAAGGTCATAGGTGATAGTGTGCTACGGGTTATGGAAGCGGAGCAGTAACTAGAGACGTAACTTTGCCTGAGGTAAACCTAACCATGTGGAGGAAATCACAAGCAGTTCAGGCAAGTAATAAAATTAAATTAGAAATGTTATCAAACCTTCTTTGACTGCTGCACCACTCATAAAGATGTGTGTTAGGGCAGCAACCAATATTTTTCGGTGATGGATATCAGTGACGGATGACGGCAATGATTCACATTCTTCTGTCAGTACTACAATGTACTGCAAACCACCACTTCTAGAATCAACTTGAACTAATTTGTAGCCATAAACCTGCAAAGTCATAGACAATGGAATTATCATGAACAACCTTTTATCTTAAAACACTTTAGTAGAGTAGTATGAAGCTTTCAAGAACTGTAACAATTACATAAATAATTGTTTGCAAATAAAGGAAGTCACTGTTTTTCATCAGCCTAGTGGTCCTAAACACCACTGCTAACCTAGTCGTCTTGAGTTTGATTCCCTGATCAAGCAGTGTTATTGGGTCTTTTTCTATAAATTTTCAGTAACAGTTAGGAGTTAGGAGAGGCCCGTTTATTCGCAATAGGCTCGCCCCCTATTACATGGGACCTAAAATATACTGGCGGACTGTGAGTGTACTTTGGTACACCTCTGCCTAACCCTTTGGGGAATACAGGCGTGATGGTATGTATGTAGTTTCTATATTAATAAAGTTTAAAGGTATGAAACGACAACGACTGCTAACACTAAACAAAATATACTAACCTTTTTTAAAACTTTATTAGCTTCAATGATCACTGTGTTCACTTGATTTGTCGGAGTTTGACAAGTTGTGCTAAGGTGTTTTATGACTTCACTGCGTTTTATTGGTATTTTGCTGCCTTCTCGACAGAGGATGTAATGAACACACTCCCTGATAGATTCCTCGAGCTCCGAAATATCTGGCTCTGCATTATTGGATCTTCTGACGCGCCTTTGACTCATAGCTTAAGTACAAAATATAGTATTTCTGTGCTGTACTGATAAACTTGTTTTATTTTTAAAGGCCGACTTTGTATCTCATCAAATTTACTGTTTGTTGTATGAATTATTGAATTTGTTTTCAATTTCATTCGTATTCGTAGGTACTAACCAAAAGCAACAGCAATAGTTAGGCCACAGAGTAAATTTTTGCGTTAGAATAAACAACTACCACAGAACATATTAGACAGACTCGTGAATTGCGGTGTTGCAAAAGTAAAATTAAGCTGAAATACAAGAGTAAATGGTAGAGTTGTCATCAACGGCATTATTTGATTCTATTGAAATAGAATTATAGAAAAGTATCGAAACTCGTACGGAATCAATACGTGATGTGTTTAACGGGATCTCATAGCAAAAGGGGAAATTAAAATAATATGTAATTTGCAATACCGGAAACATTAGACTGTAATAATGATCTGGATATTTATATTTTTTGTTATTTGTCTGTAATTTTGAATATTTATGAAAAATAAATCAATCGTATATTACTTTCCATACTTGCTTAATTATTATTTAGTTTATGCCCGCGACTTCGTTTGGATGATCGTCGATTTGTCGTACGGTGTGTCGGTACGTGGGTGGATTTGTGAACATTAATTTATTTTTCCAAAATAGTAGTTCTTATAACATCAGCTATCTGCCATTAAAAATAAAAACGAAGAATTTACAATTGTTTTAAAAAGGAATCAATTAATGTTTCAAATATGGCAATTACTTACTTAACTTTAATGGGGATGTTTCATTTTACATGTATTGTAATAATTTTGAGACACAATAAAACTATTTTATATTTATTTTTTATAATCACAATATTTTTACTTTTTAAACATAGCATCTGATTCTGGTATACCCACATAAGTAAGAGTATCAATCAAGTGTGGAGTCGCGTTTGTAATGTACGTGCATTTTACCCTATTAAAACACTATAAAAAAGAAAAAAAAAAAGAAAATAAAAATATACCATCACGCCTGTATTTCCCGAAGGGTTAGGCAGAGGTGTACCAATGTACACCCACAGTTCGCCGGTATATTTAGGTCCCATGTAATAGGGGGCGAGCCTATTGCCATTAACCGGGCACAAATCCAAACTCCGAGCTGCTACTGAGAATTTCATAGAAAAACCCAATAACACTTTTTGCTCGACCTAGGAATCGAACCCGGGACCCCTTGCACAGCAGTCGCACTTGCGACCACGAGACCAACGGGGCAGTCAAAAAAGAAAAAAAATACTTTTTTTTTCTCTAAAATTATGCAACACTAACTTGATCCCACGAGTACTTACCTAAAAATATAAGATTTTCACGTAAAATCATGAATATTTACAACATTAAACCTGTAGATTTGGCCCGAAGTTTTTGTAATTGAATCAGTACTAGTCATCATTACTACAGCTACTAAATTATCTCTACTATACTTTACTCTTCCTATTTATGACACAAGAAAACAAACAATATAATTTTATTTTTGACATAATTATAAGTTTATTTATTGTTAAATTACAATGGTTGGCCAATGCAGCATAAATTTATTCAAGCATGTGGCAATACTGCAATTGTGTTGTGGGGAATTTTCATAACGTTTTATGTAGATGTTTTATCTATAGGCAATGTTTGTGAGTTTGTGACGTTGTAGGGGGGAATCTCTGGATCTACCACAGGATCTACTGAACCGATTTTGAAAATTCTTTAGCCCATAGAAACCCACGTTTTTTATGAGTGTTATAAGCTATATAACATCACGCTATGACACACGGGAGCGGAGCAGTAACCAAAGACGTAACATAACGCGGGTGAAATAAGTCACGCAGCTAAAGTCACAGGCAGGTCGCTAGTCTGCAATAAATACTTGAGTGGCAGCGGGCGATCGGCACTATCGTAGAGTTCGTGAGTGTGCTAACAAGGTGATTCTGAAAGTTAACAATAAAATAATCATTAGGTAAAAGTTCCGCGATAACAAGTTCAAAATGCTACTGCAGTTCCCAGACTTCTATGAACAACACTTGCGAAGTCCCTTAGACAGTGTTTACAAGACACTGCGCAATGAGGACTTGGCAGATTGTGTGATACAGGCTATCAACATTTTAAATGAAACTGACAACTATTTGGAATTCGAGATAGAAGAAAAATCCATTTCAATAGCTCTTCAGCAATTTATAAGAGGTAATGAAGCCTTCCGCAAAGGTGATTATCAGGACGCATTGGCAATTTATAATAAGGCACTAATGCTAGCACCAGCTAATTCTGAAGCTATGAGACTATCTTACTACGGCAGAGCTGAACTGTTGTTGAAAATGAAGCAGTTCCCGGCTTGTGTGAAGGATATCCAAATCTGCCTAGGTCTGAATTGCCCTGACAGCATGGTCAGCAAACTACACGAGATGATGGCAGAAGCCCGTCGATTTCCTTGGATTGAACAGCTCAGAAACGAACAAATGTGAGTATACGCCAACTAACTCAACTAAAACCGTTGACTAAAACCGATTCCATCCTGTGATTATTACAAATCCATACTCTAATACTAATTTAATTGATATGGTGTGCACTTGAACCCTAAGAAAGGAGTCTTTTCTTAGGGTTAGAGTTTTCTTAGTCGCGAATTAAAAAGTCGACTATGTCCTTTCAAAGGACAAAGGCGACTTTTTAATTCGCGACTTCCTGTGCATCCGCGATAATGGATGCGGACGAAGCCGCGGGTAAAAGCTTTGACTAGCTTTAATAAAATAGTCTAAATATATCAAATATTGCACAATCGATTTCAAAATGATCATGTGATCCGCGCGTATACGTATGATCGATTCGATCCGCATAAGACTATATTACGATACGTAGAATTAAGTAAATTAAAAAATGTATTCTATTTACATTTTATTGAAGTGATAATAATATTTCAGGTCCATTCCATTCACGGAACAATTCTTTACACTCAAAGGAGACCGTAACCCTGACATACCATGTGCCACATCAGATGTGGAAGTCATCATGCAATCAGGGAAACCAAAGGTTGTTGCTGCTAAAGATATACCTGTTGGTACTGTTCTGGCTGTAGAGACATCATTTACAGGAACTACTAATATGTTTAATAATGTGACTTCATGCCACTATTGTCTCAAGATGAATTTCAATTTAATACCATGTAAAGGATGCTGTGTTGTCATGTTTTGTGACAAACAATGCCAAGAGAAGGCTGCGCAGGAAGGCCATAATGTGGAATGTAAAATTATAGATATACTAGTGGAAGACATCAAGCTGCCTGTTAAAGCTACTCTCAAAATTCGTCAGCTATGTAGCTCTTGGGATGAGTTCATCACGGCATCTAATAATTTAGGTGTTGACCGAATGAAAGATAATACTATTGCAGATATTTTTGGTTCTGAAAAGTTTTCTTTATTGAATTCTCATTCTGACACACATTTTATTTATGGTGCATTGTTTAACAGATGCATGTATTTTGCCAATATAATACATTATTTGGATACACGAACATCATTTCTGCCGAAATCTGCTGAAGAAAAGAGTGCAGCTATACGTGCAGTGTCCAGGGTAATGATGCACCTGTCCCTGTATTGCAATCCAGTACAACTGCAACGTGTCACCTTAGTGTGCATTGACAGTAAGATCCGCCCTCATAATTTCCCAGACAAAGGATACTTTCCCCTCATTGGAAATCTGGCAAATTCATGTCAACCAAATTCATATGTGATAGGACTTCGTAACAGTGCAGCGCTGATAAACATTGAACCAATAAAAAAGGGTGCTGAAATAACGTTTTCTTATGTGTAAGTACTTATTAATTGGTTTTAAAACTTTCTAAGTTCATCAGGGACATCGTGAAAAAACCTTGACTTGTAAATAACATAAGTCTGAAATCGCCAATCCACCTTGACCAAGCGTGGTGATCAATGCTCGTTGCTTCTCTGTACGAGGAGAAGCTTTTGCCCTGTAGCTAATATGAATACTTATGCGTTAACTAGAGCAAGGATAGGATTGCAAGACATCACATATGTACCTACTGTACCACGCACCCAGTTTTTAATGTCATAGGTAGTTTTCATTTGGGAATCCTCATAAAAACGTCCGTCCTGGGGAGGGAGGGAGATGTCAGTCAAGCTATTACTACTTACTGAACTACTAACAGCGCCCTGAGAGTCGCAACGCTCAACGTCTATTATCAGGGGATATTAGACGTTGAGCATTTTTCTACATTTACTACATTTTTCTTTTTTCTATTACAGAGGCCATTGGCTGGAAGTTGTTTCAACCGAAACACCTGAACTGCGATCACGAAAATTATTTATTAATAATAGGACAGTGTGCAAGGATTGTTTTGTCTGTGGCGGAGGCGCCGCTAAAATATTTAGTAAACAACCTCTGAATGCCGCACAGAAAAAGGCATTTAAAAAGTTTTCACCGTACATCTATCCTCAAAGCATTACACCGTACCTGAACCCTCAAAATATTCCAAAACATTTCATGATAGCATGTAACGCTTTGCAAGCGCTGAGAGATGTTCCGTATTCCGCAGAGTATTACAAAGCATTTATATCGTTTACACAATGTATAATGCATTGCGCACTCTTCAAATTTCCCAACGTCGTTATAAGTCAAAAATTATAAAAGACTAGCTACTTTCAAACCTGTATTATAAAACTATGAATTAAACTGTACTACCTACTATAAACTGTGCCTGTGGCACTCGGAAAGAAAGCAGCATTGAACGAATTTTTGTAATATGATCATTGTGTCCAGTATTTTTTTTAAACCCCCGACGCAAAAAGAGGGGTGTTATAAGTTTGACGTGTCTGTCTGTCTGTGGCATCATAGCTGCCGAACGGATGAAGCGATTTCAATTTTGTTTTTTTTTGTATTAAAGGTGACTTATGTGCGAATGTTCTTAGTAGACATGTTTGATGAAAATTGGTTGAGCAGTTTAAAACTTGTGGGGGTGAAAAAGGGAACGGAAACCGAATGTCTGTAAATATACTTGAGTGGGGCCTCAAACTTAACAAAATCGACATTATAATAAGTAGGTACCTATAAAAAGTATAAAATAAAAAATTAAATTAAAAATTTAAAAAACCCCTAACACAAAAAACTAAGTTCCCTTAAAAAAATTAAAAAAATACGTCACGTTGGGGGACCGCCCGGGACGATCGTATCCTAAATATAGCATCGGTCCCCCAACGTGACGTATTTTTAACCGACTTCAAAAAAAAGGAGGTTATCAATTCGACCCGTATGTATGTAATATTGCCAGAATTGCCCAGTTTTCGTATATGTTAGTCTATATCAGCGTCTGAACAAATGTGCCAAATTTCAACAGTGTATGTATGTATGTATGTATGTATGTATGTATGTATGTATGTATGTATGTATGTTTTTATGTTTGTTCGCGCATATCTCCGTAACTACAAGTCCGATTTAATTAATTCTTTTTGTTGTACTAGGTATTGTTCAACTTAGGGAATACTGCAAGTTACATCAAAATCGGTTCAGTAGTTTTTGAGATAGGGGCTTTTTATTATATTATGTTTGTTCGCGGATAACTTCGTCGTTTATGAACCGATTTCGATTATTCTTTTTTTGTTGGAAAGGGTAAACTTCCCAAATGGTCCCATTTAAATTTCATATAGATCTGATGATGGATTCTGGAGACAGACAACGGAACTCTTCAAAAAATTACAGCAAATCAATCGCGATTGCTGCTATCGCATAAATATGCTTTGTTTACGCTATTACACAACATAACTTCGCGCCTGTACACTCGAAAGAGTTACAGTAATATTTGAAAATTTCTCACCTAAGTAAACGAAATCGCGTATTCTGCTTTCTTATGACTTTTTTTTGCGGTGTCATGTTAATTTACATGACATGACAGTTCCTTCATGGATTTGGATAAAAAAATTGATACTAAAAAGCGAGAAATAAAAAACTTTTTTACAAAAAAAGAACCAACTTCAAAAACTAAAAAGAGAAAAATCGGCGGCAATACAAAACAACAAACAGAACCAAAGCCGCCGACTTCCAAAGCTAAAGTTATTTTTCTGTTTTTAGTTTTTGAAGGCGGTTCTTTTTTTGTAAAAAAGTTTTTTATTACCGCCCGGGACGATCGTATCCTAAATGTAGCATCGGTCCCCCAACGTGACGTATTTTTTTTATTATTTTTTTACTTTTTAAAGGGAACTTAGGTTTTTGTGTCGGGGGTTTTTTAAATTTTTATTTTAATTTTTTATTTTATACTTTTTATATAGATATTTTTTTTTTAATATTTACTCGGAACACAGCCCATTGTACAGGTGGTGGAACACACATAGTTTAGAGATTATCTGATTATCTACAAAAATCAAACAAAACTTTACTTCTTTATAATATTATTTAGGTAGATGATTTGACCGTTCCGTGTTCACAGGAAAGATATTCTATTTTCTACTATATTTTATTGGGAGTTTTTCCATTTGGCAGCACGACAAAGTTGGCAACAGCAAAACTAGATCAGCATTTCTGTTAGGATGAAATCTAAGCTTGCATTCTTCTGATTGCTCGCTGCGTCGATGCTCCAAATTCATTATGTGCTTCACAATTTCACATGCTATCATCGTGCTGCCGTGCGATTCTCTAACATATTTCAGCGCTGCGCTCGACGTTGAGCTCGTCGACGACGCTACTGTCAAATCAACTCTATGCGTTGTGCGTAAAGTTGATTTGACAGTAGCGTCATCGACGAACTCAACGTCGAGCGCAGCGTTGAAATATGTTAGAGAATCGCACGGCTGGACAGAAGAAAAAAACCATTGATAGAAACTAGGGATTCGTGTGAAAGGGATTTATATGTGCCTTTGTCAAAACATGTTAGTAGCATGGCTGGTGAGAATATCTACCATTCGTCATCGTGAATGTTAAATCTTAAGACTATTATGTAAGGTTAGTATCTTAAAAGTTTACAGGGGTTTAAAATTTGTAGATTATTTAATCTGTGAATGTGCCGCCCGTGATTTACCTACATAAATCATTATATAAAATTAATTGTGTTGTAGACATGCTTGAGTACCTACTTATCTAAAAGTATCCTCTTGAAGATAATAATTTATGAGCAATTTACTTCGTTGTATTGTACCTAATTACCCTTAATTTTAGTTCAATAAGGAATTAAAGTTTTATAAAGATCTCTGGCACTATAATTATTAAACAAACGAACTAGTATAATTACCTACTTTTATCACAAGTGCGTAGTGTCCGACCGAAACTAGTTTATCGAAACGAAACCGATTCAGAATTTCGGCTTCGGTGTCAGTTTCGGCCGAAACCAAAACTTCCATATAAGATCATGTTGTCTTTAATTATTATTTATAAATTAAATTATTCAGTCTGACTTTTCACTAATCTAATCACTTTCGTCGCTAAGTGCTCAGTGCACCGAATATATCTGATCACATCGCGATACTTCCATAATCTACATTATGGAAGTATCGCGATGTGATCAGATATATTCGGTGCACTGAGCACTTGAAGGTTTCGATTGTCATTCGGCCGAAACTGTAACTACTTACAGTTTCGGCCGAATGACAATCGAAACCGAAACTAAGGCGAAACAGTGTTTTTTGCCGCGTAACTAGTGCGAAGCTGAAACTGACAGTTCATTCGGACCCTACAAGTGCGTTGTCTGTTCGCATACGTTTATGTATCAGCCGGCTTATTCTGTAAGAAATCTCCCTCAGTAAATTAAGGTGAATTGAGCTGAAACTGGGCTGTCACTATACGACGCGCGACGCTAGGGATTGACAGGTCGCCCCACGCTGTCTTCACGGAAGGAGGGTTTTACAGAATAACACCGCTGGATAAGTAGTTACAGGACTGAGATGAGTCTAAAGTCAATCGAGAAGGACGATGGAATTCGAAATTCGAAGGTCAAGTTCTAGGTACATGTCCGTATATTGACAAATTGTAGAATTGTGGTATGTCATCCACAAAAAATCTTTGATCATCATTGGATTTTTTTGAATCCATTGACAAGGCAATGACGAAGACGAAACTAATTAAATTATCACTACTTAAAATCCAATAACATTAGTTTAATCATATAAATAGAATAAGTAATTACATTACCTAGGTACTTATACAAAAATGTACTCTGTGCTGTGGATAATTAAGTGAGTCATGATAATTCAAACGATGCGTAAGACGGCACGTGGTAGAACCAAAGTGTAATAATGCTATGGTAGGATAGCGTTTTTATAATGCTATGTAGCGGGGAAGAACCGTACAATGTATTGCCAGTATTGCGCGGCATAGACAACGCGTGTTAATAAGTCACTTCATTCTTTATCGTCTACGCTCCCTATAAGATATTTTTAAAAACACCTTACGACACGGTTGGCGCAGTGGTCGAGCGATCGACTGCCGCGCTGCGTGTCGCGGGTTCGAATCCCGCACGGAACAAATATTTGTATGATCTACAGATAGTTGTTTCGGGTCGTCGTTTGTGTATGTGTTTGTAAACGCACCCACGATACAGGAGAAATTCCTAGTGTGGGGCAACGTTTTTTTAAGAACAAACATTTCGTTATTTGAATTCAGACTACGTTGCACCTTCTCACAATGAAATTATGAAATGTGTATCGTTTCTTGTAGTAAATAAAGTTATATTTTGAGTAGCTTTAGCTCTATTAAATGGTGCGCGCAGCGTCGCGTCGCGTCGGGTTTCTGTGTGAACAGCTGTGCGATTCTCTAAAATGCAAGCTCGAAAACGAGTCCCACTTCGATAACGAACCAACTTGTCATTGGCTTAGTATTCGTTCGCCGTTTCGCCGACTCGTTTTCGAGCTTGCATTTTAGAGAATCGCACAGCTGACCCTTTAATAGAGGTGTTCTGAGTACTTCTGTTCTCTTCTACTCTGAGCTCTGGCAAGTAAGTAAACTGTGGCTAAGTGACTGGCAAGTGGCAACCCGAAACTGTTAAGTGGCAAGTGGCAACATTAAATAAGTAGTATAAGGGAGTTTTTGAATATGTAGAAGTGAAATAAAATGTCTGCATAAGCAATAATCCAATTCAGTTGAATTCCGAAGTGTTGCTACGACATACGATTTCTAGTGTAAGCTTGTGAAGTTGTGAAGTGCCTCAGTAAGTTTGTAACCTAAGTGGAGTAGTGCGATTACTGCGATTACAAATTACTGCGATTACAAATTACTGCGGGTAAAATGCTACGTTATGATATTTTTCATGAACATTACGGACGTACTTTAGACAGCGTTTACAAGGCACTGCGCAATAAGGACTTAGCCGATAGTGTGATACAGGCTCTAAGAGTTTTAAAGCAAAATGATGACTTTAAGAAATTTAAACCTATGGAAAAATCCGCTTCTGAAGCTCTTCAGCTTGCGTCAGAAGGTAAAGTAGCGTTCTGTGAAGATGACTATCAAAGAGCGTTGATGATTTACAATAAGGCCCTAATGCGCGCACCGGTTAATTCTGAAGCTATGAGACTATCTTACTACGGCAGAGCTGAATTATTGTTGAAAGCTAAGTGCTTCCCGGCTTGTGTAAAAGATATCGAAATCTGTCTCGGACTGAACTGCTCTGGCAGTCTGGTGAGCAAATTACAGGAGATGAGAAGAATAGCTTTGCCATATACATGTATTGAAGAGTTTGCACGCAAGCACGTGTAAGTATGAATTGGTCTATTGGTTGTTATTAACGGTATGTAGGTAGGTACCTAGCTTGCTAAATAAAATGTTTGGTTTTTTTTTCAAAGTACCTAGCAGTAAAAAGCAGAATAATGCCGAAACTTGACAAGTCTTCTTTGCCTTCCTTTAATAGAAGTGCTCATAATAGTGTTTGAACATTACATACAAACAACAAAAATACAATGAGATCAAAAATATGTGAGCAATGAGTAGTGTTGCTTCCGTCCCAATGAGTTCCAGCTAATTAGCAAACTTGTCAAAATATTGTGATAAATTTAATATTATATTAATGAGATTGCAATGTCAATTGCAATCTCATTAAAATGACAATATATTCTAATTACATTTTATTAATTTGATAAAAATGTTTCAGGTCCACTCCATTCACAGAGCAATTCTTTACACTCAAAGGAGACCGTAACCCTGACATACCATGTGCCACATCAGATGTGGAAGTCATCATGGAATCGGGGAAACCAAAGGTTGTTGCTGCTAAAGATATACCTGTTGGTACTGTTCTGGCTGTAGAGACATCATTTACAGGAACTACTAATATGTTTAATAATGTGACTTCATGCCACTATTGTTTCAAGATGAATTTCAATTTAATACCATGTGAAGGATGCTGTGTTGTCATGTTTTGTGACAAACAATGCCAAGAGAAGGCTGTGCAGGAAGGCCATAATGTGGAATGTAAAATTATTGATATGCTAGTGATTGAAATTGAGTTGCCTGTTAAAGCTACTCTCAAAATTCGACAGCTATGTAGCTCTTGGGATGAGTTCATCACGGCATCTAATAATTTAGGTGTTGACCGAATGAAAGATAATACTATTGCAGATATTTTTGGTTCTGAAAAGTTTTCTTTATTGAATTCTCATTCTGACACACATTTCATTTATGGTGCATTGTTTAACAGATGCATGTATTTTGCCAATATAATACATTATTTGGATACACGAACATCATTTCTGCCGAACTCTGCTGAAGACAAGAGTGCAGCTATACGTGCAGTGTCCAGGGTAATGATGCACCTGTCCCTGTATTGCAATCCAGTACAACTGCAACGTGTCATCACAATCCGCACTGAAGGGATGGCGAGAGTACACAATCACTGTGATGAAGGATATTTTCCATTCCTCGGGAACCTGCCCCACTCTTGCCTACCGAACTCATACGTAATAGGGCTTCGGAACAGCGCAGCACTGGTGACCATAGCACCTGTGAAAAAGGGAGCTGAATTAACCTACTCTTATATGTAAGTACTTACATAATTTAAAAATAACACTCATAGATGACGCTTTGAATTGCAAATCCCAAACTATTAAGTAAATCAAACCAAAATCTTTGTGTTTGTGAGAGATGGTAGTGACAGTAGGTACTTAATAATAATAATTATATGTAATAT
This sequence comes from Caradrina clavipalpis, assembly GCA_932526535.1. Classification (NCBI taxonomy): domain Eukaryota; kingdom Metazoa; phylum Arthropoda; class Insecta; order Lepidoptera; family Noctuidae; genus Caradrina; species Caradrina clavipalpis. The sequence goes on along the minus strand of OW052104.1, from coordinate 13,052,586 downwards.
TCTTATACATATGCTTACCTAGTAGTAGTTCTTATACATGTAGTTGTACATAGCAAACATCTTTCCAAAATTAATGTTTTTTAACTCTGCCCCTAAGATGACCTACTGACCAATGTTTTCTTTTAATTCGCAAAGCATTATAAAAATTACATAGGTCAGCTGTAATTTAATTTAGCTACTTTACATCCTTTTCTACAAACATGACTACCTACCCCACTTTTAGCATGCATTATATATATTTTTAATGTAAATGGTTGGGGTCGCTTTGCAAATAAATAAACATATCTTTAGGACAAATTGTTTAATATCATGTAGTACAATACAGTCATGTGTTTAAGTATCGGTCACTAATTACCAGTCAAACTGTATATAAAATAATAACTTTAGTATTTATGTAGGAATAATGCTGTAATAAAGTACCTATGCTTGTTTTATTTTTCAGAGGCCATTGGTTGGAAAATGTTCCAGAAGAACCATTCATGCATGCTAAAAAGTTATTGTTTCAATACAGACTGGTGTGCAGGGATTGTATAATCTGTGGCAGTCGCGGTGATGTCTTCAGTAACAAGTCTCTGAACGATGCACAAAAGAAAGCGTTTATTCATTTTTCAACATATTTCTCAAATGAAATGCGTCCCCGAAATATTAAATCAGATTTTAAGGAAACCTGTAACGCTATGCGGGCGTTGAGTGACATACCATGTTCCAAGGAATATTTTCAAGTTTATGTATCATTTTTGAAATGCCTAATGCATTGTGTAGAGTTCAACTTCCCCAATAACGTAATGGATCAATTTTAGTAAAGATGCCACTGGAAAGATATTACAGTTCTTAGTTTTTTTACAAAGTAATACATAGGTAAGTACCTACTCTATTTTTGCAGCATTCGAGTTTAATGTTGTACGAACAATTACTTTATTCTCGCCACTTACAGACGCCTGGCACATCAAGCTACCCGAAACTGTAAAATTTTCGCTTCAGCTTTGAACCATATTCTACAGTGATAAAGTTGAAAATCTATTAAATAAATTTGACAGATTGTAGTAGCCTGATGTGCTGGCGACTGTACATACATCCACACGCATCTTTTATAGACTTTTAACACTAGCCAAAGATTGGTGACACGTGAAATATTTGTTATTGCTGCAGGAATAGAGTAGGTAGGTATTTATTACTTGTAAATTTTTTTTTTGCCCATGGAATCCACTCCTCTCCTCGTAGGTGTGAGATCACCTAAACGGGAAGTACAGCAGCTGCGCAGCTGATATCAATATGTTAATCGTAGTTGTTATTGGTACTTTTTTTTATTTCGATTATAAGCTGCAACAATAATGCGCGTGCCCGTTTCTTCATTGTGCGTTTGCGTTTCTCTTCTCTTTTGGCGTCGCAACGTGTGTGTACCCTCCTCCCCGCCTCGTCTCACTGGTTGCAAGCTTGCAAGTCCGGACTGCGTGTGGTATACCTGGTTATAGCACGATTGTACTTTAATGGCGGCTCGGAAGTTTTCTGCGAGTGCAGATTCGCGCAGGTTTATTCGAGTTAATAATAATTTTGACTCAATTTAATGATTTCTAGATACATAAATATTATATATAAGCTATAGAAGTAATTATATGGAGCCTAAATGATTATAGACTTGAATAAACCTGGGCGAACCGAACCTGCACTCGCAGCTAACTTCAGATGATACTATGATATTTGTTTGTAAAACGCCGCAGCGACACCGCTCCGGCACGCCGCGCAATGCATCGCGTGCGTCGGCACAGTATTACTACTGAAACATTGTTAACCTGTTTACTTATTAACCGATACGTGGCCACTGATGCCACGTCATATAAAAATATTTTGTGAGGCCAATGACGCACATAAAAATAATTAAAAAACACGCTAAGCGTCTCCCCCACACGACCGAGAATCGGCCGATTGTCGGTCGTTTCTTCTCGCCGACGAAGAAATCTGTCAAAAATCCGATTATCGGCCGTGGGGGCAGACCCTAAAACTACATTATGACACCTCTGGCGCCATCGAACTAACGAACAAACGTTTTGGCCCGTGTCTAAGTCAAAAGTGGTATACTAATAATTAACCAAAATGGAAGTGGCGACGAATCGGTTAATTTGTTGTACACAGTGTACCTACACTATAATAGTGTTTTTGAAAAAGCTCTCTTATATGTGCTAGTAATTTTGATTTTAATAAATGTTTTATGTAAATGTGTCGAAAGTTTTATTGTAATAAGTACATAAGTGACATGTTTTGTGTCCTTTACGACCTTGGACCCCAGACTTATCGATTCCTACCTGTCCTTAGAATAGCGTATGTGTTTACTACATTCTAGTTGTGTAGTTTTAAGATAGATATTAATTACACATACACGCCTTGTAGCGCGTAAACTCCAATCCGAGGTATAGAGGATAGGTACCAGACCTAGGTTCCAGAGACAAGCGCGTTTAAACAAACAAACAGAACTACTCTACTTTACTTTTATTATATTATTTAGTATAGAATACTTAATGGTGTTATCTAACGTTATTGAAAACTGTCATTACTCTGTTCTGGAAAACAACCATCATTAAGCCCGGTTTCCACCGTGAGCGGAACGGACCCATTAATGACTTCGTTAAAGTCGCAAGCACAAACTGCACAGGTAATTGTATTCCACCAACAAATCCGCGCGACCACACTCGCCGCTCGGGTCCGTTCCGCTCGCGGTGGAAACCGGGCTTTATAGCAACTAGTTTTTGACAAAATGGCAATTGGTATTATTCATTCGGTAAGCCCTCAAGTAAGGGCACGCCTTAATAGAGGCGGTAAGTCTCCTCTTTGAAGAGTGGCTAGTAGAGAGTGGCGGCGCCACGGCGCCCTCACCTTCCGCCTGACGCAGGTCCTCACCTGACATGGGTGTTAATTGTTACGGGAGGTTCATTGGGCGGGAGGAAATACCCGAGTGTCACCACTGCGAGAATCGCCCTGAGGACACGGTGGCACACCGCTTGGGCGGAGCACCGCCGTGTCCTCGTGGCGGCTATCGGCAGCGGCGAACTCTCGCGACTGTCCCTGGTGCAAACCATGGTACGAGCGAGAGGGAATGGGAAGCAGTCACCTCCTTTCGATGATTACCCATCCAAATAAAAGGCCCCCAAGTAGTGTTCAGCCAGGGCCCCACAAATTAACGGTCCTACCCTGTCGCCAGGTAGGGGCTAATTGATCGACCTTGAAAAATTATTATCAGGTCGGTCCTCGATAAACGGGCTAGTACCTTCCTACCTATGTATGTGGAGGAGCTCGTGGCTAAATAATTACAGCCGCATAGACCGATCTTCCGGGTTAAGCCACGCTTGCCGAGGTTGGTCTGTGGATGGGTGACCATTTACCATAGCGAGTTTCCTCCGTGCCTCGGAAAGCACGTAAAGCCGTTGGTCTCGGCTGTCATTTGTAGATCTTTGACAGTCGTTACTGTTAGTCAGAAGCCAGAAAGTCTGACAACCAGTCTTACCAAGAGTATCGTATTACCCATTACTGGGTTGTGGAGGTCTGATAGGCAGTCGCTCCATGTAAAATACTGATATTCAGCTGCATCTGGTTCGACTGGAAGCCGACCCCAACATAGTTGGGAAAAGGCTAGGCAGATGATGATGACCTTCCTACCTATGTAACGCAATTAAGGATTTTGATGGGATTTTCACTGGCAGATAGCTGATACTATAAGGAGTAGGTAACATAGGTTAATTTTATTTTAGAAAAACAAAGAAGGTTCCGCGCAAAATAAAGAAATCTCCATGATAATCGACATTCACATAAACATAGTCGCGGGTCATATAGGTACCTACCTACTAGTTACCAATAACCACAGCTACCTATATAAATTTCTGTGCCAATAACTCTTTTTTAAATAATATCTTTGAATTAGGTTCTGTAATAAGATCTTCAGTAATCCTCAAAACTAAGTTACCTGCCTACAAACTCAATCAAAAATTGGGGTCTGGAAACACAATATTATATAGCCTAATATAACCTAATATAGGGTGATTTCGCCGGTTAGCGACCAGTTAGCTGGGTTGCCCACTTCAGATGAGGAAAAAAAAATGTTGTTTACACGCAAAATAGTATATGTTAATGTGAATTTGTCCCAAATATAATGTAGTTTGGATACAAAAACATAAAATAACATACATTCATACAAAAATATTTATAAAATGCTGAAAATGTGAAAATATAGCGAAAACGTCGGTTTACGACCATTTTTATCAGTTTATGACCACCAGTGAGCTGGTTTGCGACCGCTATTTTAATATGAAAAATATGCCAATAAAACAATTATAATCGCTTTAAATATATTTTAATTTTTTGCCTTTTCATAAAAATAAAAATGGTAACAATTTGGTGTAATGTTTTCTTATAAATTAAAAAATAACAATCTTACATTTTGTAGAGACTTAGTCACTAGTTGTAATAGAATCAACAATCATTGGTCTAACAATATCTTTAATATACAGTAATATACAGTAGCATAACATTTAAAAATAATCAACATCAATCAATATTAAAAAATAAATAAATTTATATTTTAGGAACCATATTCCGCTTTTCTTATTCAAACTACCTATGATAGTTAACACCAAATTATTTGGGAGCTCCATCTAAAAAAAAAATATATAGGTATAAGTAGTTTGCTTTTTATCACTAAATTTTGTTTTAAACTGAAAAATAGTAATATTTAGTTGTAAGCAGCCGTTATTTCTCTCATACTAAATTATGTTGGCCGGAAACCAACGTCTTTATTTCGCTTACTTTGGTTTACGACCAGCTGTTTAGCGCCAAAGTTTGTAGGTAAATTAAACAAACTTCTTACAAAGAAACTGGTGGTCGCTTACCAAAGAACTACAAGGAAAACCTTTTACAATACTGCATTTAAAATTGTAACAGTCCTTTATGAAGCATTAGGATCATATTAATCAAAACAAAATAATGCTGATCTCGTCGGTTTGCGACCATGTGGTCGCTATCTAACGTTTTTCATAAATAAGCATTTCGGTTACCGACCACTTGATTTTATCTTAATAATAAGTTTAAAAAAGCAAAATACAACTAAATTATAACCCATACTTATCGATTGTACAATTTAAGTGTGAAACTGGTGTGTAAAACATGAAATAAGTATTAAAACTTACCTTTGAGCGCCGCGCGCCGAGTTATTTTTTTTTCAAACTTGCGGCACTTCCACCACCACGGAATCAAGACGCGCACTGAGCAATATTTTTTCGGCTCTGGGTTAACCCATTTGTTTCAAACTTTGCAAATTCTTATTTCATAATCATTTATAAAGCACGTTAGATTTATTTTTTATGTATGTTACCTCTACAAATGCTATTTTCTTGATTTAAAGAAACTTAGTCCGTCAAATGGTCGCCTACTGAAGGTGGTCGCGAAACCGGCGAAACGACCCTAAGTAATATTAGATCTTATACCTACCTACACTGGCTACACTACATCTGAAAATTACAATGACAAGTTAATTCTATCATATTTTTTTCCATGATGGTCTGTAGGTACCTACACAATGATATATCATTGTACCTACAGGTCTACCTATCTACTTGTACTATCCGGGTATAACTGGTTCGGGATGACGAACACCAACCTTGATCGGGACCGTACTATCTTCAAACGAGCTAATTACAGGGGTAATTAAGCATAATAATTATTCTTTATATTGAAGTTTTATCGAATGCTACTGAACAGAGGTTAGTTTTTTTATAAAGCTTGATGTTGGTACAAACATTTGCTTTAATTTGCTGAAACAAAATACACCCTATTGCTTTTAGTTAAAGTGTATTTGGTTTTCTAATTGTTATTTTGATCACATAGCGTTGGTCGTGGCTGGTTTTGTACGGCTACTTCTGCCGGCCGGCACCCGGCAACGCGTCAGTAACCGCGCGGACGCTCCGTCGACGACACCACATTACAAGCTCCTAAAATAACATGTAAGTACCTTGAATTAGGTAGCGAAGTTTATTACACTGTAATTCCTCATATGTTTTACGATTTTTTAATCTTTAATCAATGTTATGTAGTATAACTTCTTGATTTTATTTAATTTTCTTTCGCCATGAACGATGGTTATTGAGTAGCCGAGGGCCTGGTACAGGTTAGTACGATCGCGCTGACGTTAAAAGTATTTGCTTCGAGACGATTTTCGAACTGGAACTACGATTATTATAAAGAATTTTGGTTTAATTTTACACTACAATCACAATTTGTATCACCCATTGATATAAAAGTATTCAAACTAAAACAAATATTATGATGTGTGAAACGGGAATTTCCAATTTAAAATCGATGGTATTTAGATTTACGTTACACTTACTCCGCGCGGTCGTTTCCGCCTCTGAAGATATTTATAACTTTTTGTGATCCATCATTAGATCATTACTTTTAACATAAAAACATGATCTAACCTCAAAAACATCCTACAATCAATCAAAGTTGGATTTTTATCACCAACCTACTCTTACAGTTTTCTCCCTATGTGTAAGTATATGTGCCTACTAATACTAACCTACTTAAATATTATTTATTATGTTTTTGGTAGGTTAGTTAAGTATGTAGGTACTAGGTACCTATACAGGGTGTAAAAAACATTACTCATATTCCTCATTATATTGTAGGTATTCTATAACGTTTCAAGGTTGTTCGTTTGTTTATAATGGAGCCTGTGTTGGGCTCAGCGACATTTGTATAAAATTATACATATGGGTTTAGTACCGTCGCACCACAAAGTAGGTACCATATTATAAATGTTTTAACATTTACGAACAAGAAAATACATCTTCATGCCTATTTACCTAGGTCTGTATCTAAAATGAAAATTTGACAGTTTCGCAATCAACTATGAACCATATGCTACAGCGATAAAGTTGAAAATCTATTAAAGAAATTTGACAGATTGTAGTAGCTTGATGTGCTGGCGTCCGTACTATTTATTGTTGTTAAAGCGGTCATAGGCACACACTGTTTCGGCTTTATCAAGTGTATTTTACATTCCGTATGTCCTACTAAAATTATAAATGCGAAAGTTTGTGAGGATTGATGGATGGGTGGAAGGATGGAAGTACCTATGTTAGGTTCTTTTTCACGCCTGAATGGATCTGGATGGGCACTGAGATAGATTGTAGTGTGAAATAACACATAGGATATTTTTTATCCAGGAAAATGTACTGTTCCCATGGGATAATTGTAAATGTATACCTATATAGAAATTTAACGCGAACGAAGTAGCGAGCAGAGCTGCTCCATTGTATATTTTTCTAAAACCAAAATATATTTTCATGGGATGAGATTTAGCCTAAAACACTGTCATTTTTTGCAGAATAATGCCGAAAGTTGTATTCTACTACTTCCCCGTGAAGGCTCTGGGTGAGTCTAACCGCCTTCTGCTGGCGTATGGTGGCCAGGAGTTCGAAGACCGCCGCATTACTCCTGAAGAATGGACTGCATTTAAGCCCAGTGAGTACTCTTAACTCTTTATTTAGCTTTCGATAAACCAGTAGGGGACATAGGTGTAGCAGCAGGCCATCGAGCAAAGGGCACAAGAAGGAACATGGATGGATTTTAGTCAGTAAAAGTCTGACACTCCCTCCTGTCCCTTCCAAGGCGGGGGAAATCATTAGATGATTTCCCATCGGTAAAAAAACGCCATCGAGCATAGTAAATAATTTGCCATTCAAGTTAGGGCTTTAAATCGTGCCTGTTAAAGTAAATTTTATAGAGGCAAAGTAAAAAAAGATGACGGCTCGCGGACGGTGCGCTGGCAGCTAATGGTTGAAATATGAAGGTTTCGGTCGGGTCGTTGCCGTGTCGCAGCGATGCTGTTGTAGCTTTGGACGAAATCTTGACTTTTTTTATGTTCTTCGATGGTAAATAAGCCCATGATTCCATGGCCCATGATCTTAGAAGTCTTGGAAGTCGGTTGCAATAAAATACTGCAAAAAAAACTAACTATTTGTCATCGTTTAGTCCTTCGAGTTTTTGAAGTCTGTCATCTACAGGGTGTTTGGCAGAACGTTGAACATACGAAAATGGGCCAGGGCCAAATAAATTAGGGCAAATAAATTTAAATAAAATAAATTAGAGTAAGTAGCAGATGACCCCACTTATCCACCATTTTCAACATTTTGCCAAACACCCTGTATTTCTGATTCGTCTTTAAGATGTCAATTTCGTATGACTGATAAGCTACTTTTTTATCTCATGATAACTCAAAGACCCCCCGTCGTTATCGCGGAACACTTTATGAACGCCTCTTCACACAGGTGCGTTATTATCATAATTATAGCCATAGAACAATTTCTATGGTACGAGTATATCGCGCGATACTTCACACACACCTGTCAAGTATTGCTCTGATAGGTTTACTGCGATCACAGTGTCGCTAGATCTGCGTCAGGAAGAATAGGTAAAAATTAAACATTTTAAAAACCCCCAACACAAAAACCTAAGTTCCCTTTAAAAAGTAAAAAAATAACAAAAAAAATACGTCACGTTGGGGGACCGCTCGGGACGATCGTATCCTAAATGCAACATCGGTCCCCCAACGTGACGTATTTTATTTAGCTCTCATGAATTGGGGGCGACCCGCGAGCCTATTGCCATTAACCGGGCACAAATCCTAACTCCGAGCTGCTACTGAGAATTTCATAGAAAAACCCAATAACACTGCTCGACCTGGGAATCGAACGCAAGACCTCTAGCGTAGCAGTCGCGTTTAGGTCCGCTAGGCTAACGAGGCAGTTTAATGTAAATTACATCAACTGTTTTAGTAGGCTAAAGCGATTGTTATGGATGTAGGTCCTAGGTACCTATGCAATCTAGGTTCTACCGTATCTAAGAATAATAACTATTAAACAGAGTACCTTACACTTGCGATAATTAAAGTGTGTCGTGGGTTTTCACAGGCTTTCTGATAAAACGACCACAATTGTACTCATATAATGCTCAACTTGTTTGATTGTTGGCATTCCTTACTAGAAACCCCCCATTCTACCAAAAAGAGAGAACTTACTATTTCTCAACAATTAAATTAGCTCCAATTTAGCTTAAATCTTATGTTTGGAATACATTTTTTATCACTCCACCAATTCGCACTAAGCGTTTCCAAACTATTTTTATAACGCACACAGCAAAGGAGTGGAACTCTCTACCTGCGTCTGTATTTCCAAACGAATTCAACCCTAATCTCTTCAAAAGTAGAGTGAACAGGCTTCTTCTGGGTAAGCTCACTCCATCGTCGACTGTCTCTGTCACCTCTGACCTAGACCAGTGTCGGCAGCAAACCCATTTCAAACAAAAAAAATACAACCAAAAATCAAAACGGAAGAAATGTTGACGTGGTTTAGTCATTTTGGCAGAACTAAACCCATTTTATAAAGCAACTAGCTTTTGCCCGCGACTTCGTCCGCGTGGATTAATAGTTCCCGTTCCCGGGGAATTTCCGGGATGAAAACTATCCTATGTCCTTTCTCGGGTCCCAGACTATATCTGTACCAAATTTCATTGAAATCGGTTCAGTGGTTTAGGCGTGAAGAAGAGACAGACTGACAGACAGACAGACAGAGTTACTTTTGCATTTATAATATTAGTACGGATTTCTCTCCGTTTAAACCTGCAGTGGTCGCGCTTTAAAAAGTCACGTGTGTGGTCGCGCGGGCTACTTAAGTAGCCCAATTTATTTTGTCGTTTTTTAAATGAGATTCAAGTGTATTACTATTTTCTTATTGAAAAACAAAAATAAGTCTTCAACGGTCTTGTTTAAATCAGCTATGAAAAAAAGAACGCTGAAAGCGACGTCAGTTGAAACAACCATGGGCTACATAATATGTAGCCCGCGCGACCACTGCAGGGTTAAAGTTGTTGACATAACAAGTTTAAGCTGGTCAAGACGAACACGACAGTTGTCAATGTAAACGGGAAAGAAAGTGGTTGAATATCAGGTAGGGTTGCCAGCCGTACGTACTATAAATTACTACGGGCATTTGCCCACGACTGCCTCCGCGTAAATTCACCTACGGGTCCCAAATTGCTTTTTTGAAAATAAAATATAGCTATATTACTTGTTGATAATGTCGCTTTTACTGCTTGCTGATCAAGACCGCAAGAAAACGTTGGATGCAGGCGGCTTCCAATTGGTCATTTTAGAAATCTATGGGGGAGGCTTATGTCTAGCAGTAGGACTTCCTGCGGCTGATATGATGATGATGATGAATGTGGCTATCTATTGGTGAAAAAAATGTTTAATTCGGTCTAGCTGTTTCGGAGCCAATTCGTTACAAACAAACAAATCTTACCTCTTAAAATATTAGTATAGTATAGATTAGTATAGATAGTATAGACTAGTTTAGATAGCTTATTCCGGAAAACACTATAACCAACCAAAGAAATGTTGGCAACCCTAGGAACTGGCCAAAAACAAGCAGCCATTGTGGCAAGGCGAGCGGCGTATCAACATCCTCGTAACACCACTATCAGAACATACTTGATTCAACTCATCAGCACACACTTTCATTCAATAATTTTATCATGCCACCATTTAAGTGTTGTCATGGCCCAGTGGTTAAGGCGCCCGCCTCTCATGCACGAGGTTGTGGGTTCGCAACCGGGCACGGGCAAATACCAATGTGACTTTTTCTAATTCATATGTACTTTCTAAGTTTATCTTGGACATCACTGACGTCGGTAACCATGTCGGAGTCCCTTGAGGCGGTTCAGAAACTCTGACACTAGGGTGTGTGGGGTCGTTAGGCCTTACCAGTGCCCACACGATAAAGAAGAGAGACCATTCAATTGAAAAGTGATGGTGCTATCTGTAATGTATAGCTCTGTCTCTCTCGTGACAGAGGTTGATTGATTATTTTTACACACCGCTATCAGTGACTAGTGAGTGTGCTCATTATTGACATGTAAAAGGTCTTTCTATTAAACAGCGTGTATGCTGTATCATCAATGAACAAGTATTTGAGGAACGAGATAGCTTCAAGACAAGTAACAGAAGTAACGTTATTATCTTACAGATAGCTAATTGTTGTTTGTTAAGTAAGATGCACTTTGAATAACACTTGATCATTGATCACTTTATTTGTTGAATATAGTAAAAACAAGTTTATTATTACTATTCATTGTTACATAGGTTGCTTATAACTAGGTTGACATAGTACAAAAAAAGATCGGTAACTGTTAATGGTTCGCATTTGTAGTAAAACAGTTGTCCCCAAACTTGGCGGGGCCTGTATCTTGGGTACCAGGGTTGTGGTACACGACGATATTTGCCATTGGGATTGGTAATATTATAGATGTTAGGCCGTTCAAGCAGTCGGACGTTCGTTACGGATAGTCAGAAGCCAATAAGTCAGACAACCAGTCTAACCAAGGGGTATCATGTTGCCCAGTTACTGGGTTGTGGAGGTCAGATAGGCAGTCGCTTCATGTAAAACACAGGTGTTCAGCTGCATTCGGTTAGACTGGAAGCCGACCCCAACATAGTTGGGAAAAGGTTAAGCAGATGATGATGAGGCCGTTCAAGCAGGTATGTAAGCATTTTATTTCTTGAGTTAGGGAAGAGGGTCTGATCCTATGTTACCGCACACGTGTGCACTATAAAATCTACGTGGTCGGTATCGGTTTGGAGAATAGAAAGACCTTTACATGCGGATAGCGGCCACCTTCATAGATGAAATTAATCAATCAACCTTTATCTCAGATCACGAGAGAGTTTAAGAAGGAGATAGAGCTGTACGTGACTTAGCACCATCCCTTTTCCACAACGGAACATTGATGACGTCAACAATTGGGTAGGTGACACCACCATCAGTTGACACACTTTTTTGAACTGTCAAAATGCGATTCTCCCATAGATTTTGTATGGCTATAGCACACTGTGACGTCACTTATCGGCCTATTCAATTGACTAACTATTTATTGATTTGAAAGTAGTAAAAATCTAATTTTACAGTAAATTGAAAAATAATTGGTTTTCATGGGTAAAATAAAGTGTTTTTTTAGAGAAGTTGTGACTTGAAATTATTGGTTAGTGGTGTCAACTACCTACCTACCTAATTGACACATACGGTTCCTGTTCACGATTTGTATGGTCTGTCCTTGAGTGCACCGCCATTTTAGACCAACTTGCGAATATTAGCAGTGTCTTTAAATAGCATTTAATTTGAGAGTTATTATCTTACATGACGATGACAAAATCAGAAGTACGAAAAAATACTGCTTTTATATTTTTGGCAATATAAATAGAAGTCATGTACAGAAACTGATCTGTCAAATCCTAAATCTGTCAAATTTTTTGGTTAGTTTTTCAACTTTATTACAAAAGTATAAGGTTTATGTTAAATTGGGAAAATTTGACAGTTTAGGATAGCTTGATGTGCTCCCGTCTGTACGTAACAACCAACAGTCGGTGTCCGCTTTTTTGTCGGAGATATCCATGTACCTAGATGTCCCACAAAAAATTTGTCCTACGACAACTGGAACGGCCCAATATTAGTCCTACAAAAAATCGGAAAAACTAAAAAACCCGACTGCTTTTCTGAGTATTCATGAAAAACACCTAAAATAAGATAGATACATACATACATACGTTCGAAAAACATAACCCTCCTTCAGACGCAGTCGGGTAAAAAGTCGGTCGTGTCCAGTCGTTACAACAGTTGCAAAGTTCTCTGCCAAAAATATAGAAATCGGTTCAGTAATTTCGCCGAGAGAACGTAACAAAACAAACACACAAAAAATACTTGTTTTATGTAACTTGAGTTTCGTATTTATAGACACAAAAATAATGATGACAGAAGTGATGACGGGTCATTTTTTGGCCTTCAAGAAAAATCTGAACCATTCTTAGATAAACTACGATAGATAATGCTTTTATTTGCGTGTATTTTATAAACAATATACAAAAGATTTGCTTGTTTTTATATAAATATATTATTATAGAGAGATAAGATAATGGTCCACATGAGTCGTTTATTACCCAAGATAAAGTTTTTAAGTGTTCGACGCACCCATATCGTGTGATAGATGCAGGTTATCTTTAGTTAATAAAGAGATGACTCGATTTGTTGCTATGTATTGTGTGGAAATACCTACTTAGTATTTGTTCTTAATGACGCATTTCGTGTATCGATATTATAAATTCGTTGGGCGATACTCATTGGCGTATCTAGAGTTAGTTTTCAGGGGGGGGCTGGCCCCTAAGATGCTATGGCCGATGCGATGCAATGCGGTCAGGCGAAAGGTGAGTCCTACAGCCTGGGGTAGGCACAAGACCATTCTGGGGTGGGCACGTGACCTACGTGTCATGACCTACTTAAAGTTATTCCGGGTCTGGCTGTTTGTGTATGTCAGTTTATCTGTTTGTAAACGCACCCACGATATAGAAGAAATTCCTAGTGAGAGGCAACGTTTTTTTTTTAGAAAAAAGTAAATAGCAATATGATAGTAGTATTCTTTACTTACATGATGTTAAAACCCCCAACACAAAAACCTAAGTTCCCTTTAAAAAGTAAAAAAATAACAAAAAAAATACGTCACGTTGGGGGACCGCTCGGGACGATCGTATCCTAAATGCAACATCGGTCCCCCAACGTGACGTATTTTTTTTGTTATTTTTTTACTTTTTAAAGGGAACTTAGGTTTTTGTGTTGGGGGTTTTTTAAATTTTTAATTTAATTTTTTATTTTATACTTTTTATAGGTACTTACTTAATTATAATGTCGATTTTGTTAAGTTTGAGACCCCACTCGAGTATATTTACAGACATTCGGTTTTTCTTCCCTACTTTAACCCCCACAACTTTTAAACGGCTCAACCGATTTTCATCAAACATGTCTAAGAACACTCGTACATAGGTCACCTTTAATACAAAAAAAACTAAATTGAAATCGCTTCATCCGTTCGGCAGCTATGATGCCTGTCTGTCTGTGGCAGCTATGTGCCACAGACAGACAGACAGACAGACAGACAGACAGACAGACACGTGAAACTTATAACACCCCTCTTTTTGCGTCGGGGGTTAAAAAGGAATACGACTTCAAGTAAAACTTTTAGACTAAAACTCCGAACTCACGTTGCGGCCTAAATAATTTAACTACCTACGTAATGAAAAAATCAAGCCAAATCGTTCTTTAGAAATTCTGTTAGCATGACGTAGTTTAGATTCACAAAGCTAGTCACAGTGAATGGCAAATTGGTTCAGGCATCCTGTACCTGACTAACAATTCTGATACCAGTAGTTAGTTTCAATAAAGTAGGTACAATGGCACCAATGCAATGTGGGACTTGGTAGTCATGCAATCGTCTGAACCCAATTGTGTCGGGTATAATAGTAGGTATATCTCGCGATTATTTGCACAGTCATGCGCGTCAAGGCCATCGGCTAAAGCCTAGCGCACATTGATTGCGCGGAAGCGGGTTTGGCCGAGCAAATATTTGTTGGCTTCTATTCGCGATTTTGTCCGCGTGGAAATCAAGTTTACCATAAACATAGTCTATGATCCTGTGAATCAATTTTTGTAATCGGTCCAGCAGGTCCAGCGATTACCCATCATAAACCAAATAACGGTTTGAAAGCAATATGAGACGGGGATGCGGCAGACTACGAAGGAAATGGCGGGACGACTTGGTCGGCTTCTTAGGGAATTGGCAAGACGTAGCGCAAAATCGCGATAGGTTTAACAAATGGACGCTTTTGCAAAGCAGTGGGTCAGTACGGGCTAGTTATAAAAATACTGACAAACCAAAAAAAAAGTTACTTAAATTTTATTTAATAAAAAAATAACCTTAATTTAATTATTTTAAAAGCGTATTAGGTATTTAAAAGCTTTACCATCCGTTTCGCTCATTACTAGTAGAGTGGTCGTATTTCCAATTCAGAAATATCTTTTACGTTATGATACTTACGATTACTTTTACGTAAGTGTGAATGGTTCGTAAGATCGCTCCCGCTACCGCGTCCGCTTATATCTCCACTATGTGAGCAGGTTTACTACCAGCCTCGTTTCGGTCGTGGACGCCGACCTTGGCCGCTGTTTTTGTATGTCATTAAATATACACATGTTTGTGCTGTTGATAGAATAGTCGTTACAGTATGACTGATAAGATAACTATTGCCATGTGATTTTTGATAAAGTAGCTCGGGCTTTACATGCATGCGTGGATTAGAACACTTTCCCTTTTCAATAAAGGGAAACTGTTTTAAAAAGATAAATCAGGATAAGACCCTTCCGAATTTCGACCACGGCGGCCATTGTCAATGGAGACTAGCCAAGTATGAAGATGTTATAGTGCTCAAATGTGTGCGCAAATCAGGTGCACTCGCTCTGGTCTAACGCGACAGGAGAGTGATTAAGCGCTGGAGACGAGACGGCATTACGTGCATTCCGAGACACGGCGGTGTCATACCAACAACTTCCAAACTCTAGACTGTTACTAAGAAATTCCTAACGGAAAAACCAAATAACACATTGACCTGGGAATCGAATCCAGGACCGTACACAGTCGTGCTTGTCGTGAACCGGGGCAATCATAGGAATTTACTAGTAGGAGCACAAAGTATCGTAACTAACTCATTGTTTTCACATATAGAAGCAACAAGAATTTTTGTAACCATGATTTTGTAAAAACCAATTTGAAAAGAGTGTCCATGGAGTTTCTTGCTCGTTCTTCTCCATAGAGATCTACATTTTGGAACGAGCAACTAGCTTCAACTTACTATAACTTCTTGACAATTCAAAAGTGCCTGTTAATGGTCTAATTGAAAGAAATGCTTTGACTTTTAGACTGATTGAATCCGGGACCCATCTTTATTAAATCTTCTGTCTTAATTTCCAGAAACCTTATTCGGCCAGATGCCAATTTTGGAGATCGACGGTAAGCAGTACGCGCAGAGCTTCGCTATCGCCCGGTACCTCGGCGGCAAGTACGGCCTGGTGGGAAAGACCCTCGAGGATAACCTGGAGATCGACCAGAACGTCGACCTTCTCAACGATCTCCGTGCCAGTAAGTTTTACCTTGACTAATTTTTGGGGTAGTCGTGATGGTTAGCAACCGGGCAAGGGTAAAAATGTGACTTTTTCTAATTCATATATACTTTCTAAGTTTATCTTGGACATTACTAACATCGGTAACCAAGTCAGAGGCCCTTGAGGCGGTTTAGAAACTTGATTAGGAAGTGTGGGGTCGTAAGACCTTACTGCCCACACGATAAAGAAGAAGACTTTTGGGGTTTTGAGAACAGTAAGAGTCGGAAAAGTCGTTGGATATGAATGGCTTTAGGACCAAGTTCCTTTGGAAATCTTTCGGGGAAACCTAAACCCAGTAGTCTTCGGATTGATATTATGATGATGAAGAGCAGCTGATAGGATTTGCCTTAGTCCAACATTGTGTAGAAGCGTGAATCTTAAAATCAGGGGGGCAAGAGTATGAACTTTTAGAAATGATCGCAATCTAATCTGTCAAAATTGCTGTTACATTTTTTTTACATTCACTGTCGCTAAGATGAAACAGCAATTTAATTATTTATTTTTCTTGTATACGACGTTAAAGTGTGCCTTTTAATGGTATAATTGAAATTTGAAACAAACGATTTGACTTTGACTTATCTTTGATACTTACTACACTCAAAGTAGGAACAATTTTTCTGACCAAATTAAAAAGACCATATTGGGCCTGTTTTGCCCAGCTGTGGGGCACACAATTTTTTTAAACAAATAACCTTTTTATCATTAGTTTTAGTCTGTGTCAAATAGCCATCTTTTCTGCCTCCAAACACATTTTAAATGGTCTCTGTATATTTCAACAGAGGCTGCCGCAGTTGAGTACGAGCCCGATGAGGCTGTGAAAGAGAAGAAATACGCTGACTTCGTGAAGAACGTGTTCCCTGACCTGCTGGAGAGACTCAGCGCCATCATCACCAAGAACAACGGTCACATCGCCCTCGGAAAGGTATTTTTTATTTCATTTATTTTTTTATACCACTGTAGGTGGCAAACAAGCTAACGGCCCGCCTGATGTTAAGCGGTCACCGCTGTCTATGTATTGAACACATGATTGGGTAGATGACGCAATACCTAGACGACACCTAGCACGACTGCTACGCTAGAGGTCCTGGGTTCGATTCCTAGGTCGAGCAAAAAGTCTTATTGGGTTTTTCTATGAAATTGACAGTAGCAGCCCGGAGTTGGGATTTATGCCCAGTTAATGGCAATATGCTCGCCCCTTATTACATGGGACCTAAACTTACCGGGGAAATGTGGGTGTATATTGGTACACCTCTACCTAACCCTTTGGGGAATAATTCAATAAACTGCTCGACCTGGGAATCGAATCCAAGACCTCTAACGTAGCAGTCGCGCTTAGGACCACTAGGCTAACAAGGCAGTCAGTATTCACGGTATTAATGTTAACAATTTGTTCTGTTTCCAGTTGACATGGGGCGACTTTGTCTTGGCTGGTATGTTCGACTACCTGAAGAAGATGCTAAGGATCCCTGACCTCGAGAAGAAGTACCCAGCTTTCCAGAAAGTCATTGACAACGTTTACTCCATTCCTAAGGTTAAGGCGTACGCCGACGCCGCACCTGCAACCGATTTCTAAATACTATTCACAATATTATGATAAATACAGTGTAATATGTGTGGATAATCACCAAATGCACAAAAACGGCTTTGTAGAACTATTTAAAAATGTAACATTTAGGTATATAAATAAAATAAATAAATGTGTTATTTGTAAGTCTATCTGACACATTCAACTACAGAACTATATGGAATACCTAAATATATTTTTATAATCGAATATTTACATAAATTACAAATGATATTATCCTGTTGCTTTAAGTTTATGAATGTGTAAAAGTAAATAAGTGTTCTTTTTCAATTAATTGTTTTTTTTTACACCCCAATTTGGGTTCCCTTGGTATTCCGCAAAACACAAATTGGCACTGAATTTAGCTAATAGGTACCAGCATTAAAGTTTCATACATATAGTTTAAAAGATTACACGGCAGTTAAAACTGAAAAAAATACATAAATACATACAATCACGCCTGTATTCCCCGAAGGGTTAGGCAAAGGTGTACCAATGTACACCCACAGTTCACCGGTATGTTTAGGTCTCATGTAATAGGGGGCGAGCCTATTGTCATTAACCGGGCACAAATTCTAACTTCGAGCTGCTACTGAGATTTTGCTTAGAAAAACCCAACAACACTTTTTGCTTTTTTTATTTAAACTGAAATAAAGTAATTTTAATATTTATTTAGATAAAGCCTACAACTGTGCAACATTCAGTAATTTCTAATAGAATTTTCTTGTACACATGGTTTACCATGACAAACTTTTGCCTTTGAAATTAAACATTAAACAATGTCATAACAATTGTAGAATGTCACTGCTACTATTACATGGTTCAACCAAATTGATCTGCGGGTTGTTCGAAAGAGATACCGCGCCCCCGGAACGCAAAGGGCACATGAAGGAACATAGACGGGTTTTAGTCAGTAAAAGTCTGACACTAAAGGGCGGGGGAAGTTATTTGATGATTTCCCGTCTATAAAAAAAAAAACCAAATTGATGGACTTTAGTTGAAAGGCACAGAAATGTTAAGTAGGGATCATAACGGACAATGTGTAGCAAATTCACATTTATTTATGTGTACACATTGGCTACTTGACACCTCAAAACACAACTTTTTTATTTCAGCTCTGATAACTCGATTAATCTACAATTAACAGTTAAATTGTTAATCAATTGAGTTGACGAATTAGTCAATTATTACAAAATCTAAGACCTGCGTCTGAATTTCCGAACGCATTCATGTGCGTGTGGTGTGGGTGATCTTTTTTTAAAGTTCATCCAATGAGTTTAAAAAAAAGGTATGTGTTTGTAAAAAAATGTAGAAACGTAGTGGTAAAATAAAAAAATTGTAGAACCTGAACTAACAAAGTTATAGCGAAAAACAAGATCACTCAATCTGCCACTTTGAAGAAAATGCCCTATCACGTATCTCAGTATACAGGAAAAATTTTTAACCAGTGCGTAAATTTTGCCATAATAAACTTCAACACGTTTTATTAAACACGTATATTTTATTTTGATATGTCTTAGTACTAAAAAAAAAAGTTATCGCTTACGAAACATGTTTACTTAAAAACCATATTTCATTGTCACTCGGCGCTAGCGCATTCCCCACCCCCTCACCCCAGCCATGCGCCCGGGCGGCGGCGGCGGCCGCGAGTTTTCATTGATAGTATGGCGAATAGATTATGTCCTGGATGTTTTGCTTATTTCAAACTCGGATAAGAATGATTTTTTTTTTAATTTTTTTTTTTAACTAAACACGGAAATGTGTTCTATTACTGATACTGAACTACCAAAAAAAATTTACGCACTGGTTAAAAACTTATCCTGTATACCAGTATTGTGGTTTTAATTTATATCTCAAATATTTGTATAAAAATTGTAAAAGCTATTAACAATATTATTCGTTTCATTGGAATGTCCGGTTGCAAAGTTTGAATGCTTTATTTGGATCACTCAATCAACACACGTGCCCGTGTGAGTGATCTTTGAATGGCGGCCTTACACTAAATAACTACGTAATATTTCTTTTGGATATTATACCTAAGCTCGAAAGAAAATTGTACAGCATAAGTCATGCCTAAATACCTATTAATTCAAGAGCTAACGCAAATTGAAAATTTGTAAAACTGCCGATCTGAGTGATCCAGTTTTTGGCCTGTAAGTTCAAAATCAAAACTCGTAGACAAACGGAGCTTACACACGAAAACGTATTTTTTTTTTTACAAATATTTGACATGTCTTCGGCTTTTCCAAGTACTGTACTTTAAAAGATATCGCAATTTTTAGATTTCTCAAGGAAAAAATTTGTAGGGTGTCCATACATTTGCTGCAATTATGGCGACCTGTCATAAACTAGTACCTGGAGAGACGCCTATAGCATGACCTACATGTACGACGGAAAGTACTTGTACCATTATAGTCTGGGAGCCGACGCACGCTTCGGTTGTCACCATTGTGGATTGTATCAACAGCACATTTTTTCAAAATGTTCCCAGAGCGAGTGCCCAGAGGGGCACTCGCCTAGCTACGACAGTACAGCAATGGAAAACCAATTGAGACTTCACATACATACACACATACGCATTCGACCCTAATCTCTTCAAAGTTAGAGTGAACACGCTTCTTCTGGGTAAGCTCACTGCATCGTCGACTTTGTCTATGTCACCTTTGACCAAAGACCAGAGTTAAGAGCTTACCCATATCGAATAAAAAAAAGAAAATAGAAAAAAGGCGGTGAACTGTGGATGTAGGTCACTACATATTTACTTCACGACCACGCGTGTCAACTTCAACTGGACACTGTAGTATCTTTGACGAATTCGTTCTATTGATAAGCTCTGTACAGTCACGAGCACAATTTAAATACTTAATTTATTTATTTTACTTTAAGGCCGCTTTCACATTTAGGCGACTTTAGCAGCGCGGCTGTAGCGCGGCAGAAGTCCATTGCTTCACATTACAAGAACAGATCAAAGTTTAGGTCACTATGGCGCACTTCATTTTAAAAATAGATGACGGGGCGACAGTCGCGCGACAGCCTCGCTGCTAAAGTCGCCTAAATGTGAAAGCGGCCTAACATAAAACGGCCATTGGCCAATTACATATAAATACATAAAATATAATATTGAAATTTCATAAAAATAAGTTCAGTGGTTTAGTCTTGAAAGCTTAACAGACAGTAAACGTCAAAGTATTTATTAGTGCGATTTTTAGTGATATAACAGGTCTTACAGATATTTTATAGACACTCAAAAATTTACCCTTTACTTAGGGCATACAATATTATTTTATTACTATTTATTTAACAAAGACAGAGTTACTTTTGCATTTATAATAATTAATATTTTTAGTATGGAGTATAAAATGTTCATGACTGTACCGTAATTATTTTACTTGAAGAATGACTGTGTCATTGAGTACATAGGTAATATAATTTTCTGGCGATCATACTATGTGCATAAAAACTACGGAAATATGTCATGTCATGATTTCTTGAGCGGTTTTGGCCAGTGACAGAATAAACTAAGTACATAATGTCTTAGTAATTCGTAGGGTAGGCATGTGAAAACGCTTGTCACCTATAGAGTGACTTTAGAAGTGAGTAAGCAGCACCGTACTTAGCCTTTTATGCGCCCTGTGCGAGCTTTTATAAAGGCGCCCTTTAAATAAATATCTGGTGCTGGTCTGGTCCTTTCTGCGCCCTTCCAGGATCTGCGCCCTGGTGCCTGGGCAACTCTGGCACTGCCCAAGTTATGGCACTGTAAGTGTTAAGTTGTCAGACTGCCTCGTTAACTGTATTCCCCGAAGGGTTAGGCAGAGGTGTACCAATGTACACCCACAGTTCGCCAGTATGTTTTTAGGTCCCATGTAATAGGGGGCGAGCCTATCGCCATTAACCGGGCAGAAATCCAAACTCCGAGCTGCTACTGAGAATTTTATAGAAAAACCCAATAACACTTTTTGCTTGACCTGGAAATCGAACCCAAGACCTCTAGCGTAGCAGTCGAGTTTAGGACCACTAGGCCAACGAGGCAGTTTAAAAAGAAAACGTTAATATGACTAAGTATCCTTTAGTATTTCGATTTAATTTAATTTAATGAACGTTGTATGTTTCACCAATTGATATTTACGAAACGGCTATTTCCAATTTATACAAAAACCAAACAAATGTTTGAAACATTTCTTTCCGTGGGTCTTTCTCACACCAAAGTGTTGTAGGACACATATTGAAAATCATTGATGACAATATAATATTCAATAACACATAAATAATTATACCTATCTACGTTTGAGGAAACATGACACAATACGTGAACATTGTGATGACGAGACGATATTTTTTTATCAATTAATGACTTGCAAGTCGTAAGTTGGTTAAAGTATTTTTACCGGCCGGCGAGCGGCGATACTGTCAGTGTTTGTGTGGACACGTAATCGACAACACCATTATAGAAGCTCCGCAGTTTAAAAACAAATCGTAAGTACCATAGAAAAATAAAAACCTAGTATTATAAGCAAACGTGTTTGGCAATAGGCTCGCCCCCTATTACATGGGAATGGGACCTTAAAATACCGAAGAACTGTGGGTGTACTTTGGTACACCACTGCCTAACCCTTCGGGGAATACAGGCGTGATGGTGTGTGTTTGGGGGAAAGAAGTATTTCAGTGAGGTGCTGGTGGGGATCTTGACCGTACTTCCGAGATTGTCCTGATTCCCGTAAAAAGCTCATCGCGCACTCTTCAAGCACCTCAGTGTTTGTTGCCCCTTGTCGCTGCGTTACTAAGCGCTAGCGTTTATTTTCGGGGGCCCATTTATTGAGTAAACACGTCACTCCCTGCCACTTTATCATGTCATACAAATATTGGTTAGGCAGGGAGGCCCCTCCCTGCCTAATCAATCCCCCCCCGGGGGGGGGGGGGGGGTATAGTCTTTCCATAACCCATAGTCCCATTATTTGTTTTTATATCCAGCAGTAGTCCTGCACCAATTTGTATAGTGCGTACAGGTATAATTGTAAACTTTCTTAGGGGCCTCTGCGAGTTGGCTTCGGCTCCTCGTACGCCCTTCAAAGGTCCAGGTCTCGAGTAATACAAAGTAAATGTAAATATCAACAAAGGCATAACAATAATACTGCAGGACAAGGCCACTTCTCATACAGAGAAGGCATGACTTATCACGAAGCTTACTCAAGGCAGATTGGCGATTTACATTTTTATTCATTTCAAACGAATAAAAGTCAAAGGTTTTTGAAGGGATCTTTCAAGCCTTTCTTATTGAATTTGTTGTGTAAGCAGTGACAACAGACTGTAATAAAAAGTAAATAAACTAACTTATATTTTTGTTGCTATCGAAAGTATTAAGTTTGATCCATAAAAAATTGCATTAATCCATATACTAATATTGTTATAATTAATGTGAAAGTTACTCTGTCTGTTTGTCTATCTGTCTGTTACACTTTCACGACTAAACCACTGAATCGATATTGATCGACTTTGGTACGGGGTGCGTTTGAATCCCAAAACAGTACATATGCTACTTTTTATTCACAACGCACGTAAAGCCGTTGGCCCCGGCTGTCATTTGTAGATCTTTGACAGTCGTTACTGTTAGTCAGAAGCTCGAAAGTCTGACAACCAGTCTTACCAAGAGTATCGTATTACCCATTACTGGGTTGTGGAGGTCTGATAGGCAGTCGCTCCATGTAAAATACTGATATTCAGCTGCATCCGGTTCGAGTGGAAGCCGACCCCAACATAGTTGGGAAAAGGCTAAGCAGATGATGATGATGCTACTTTTTATTCAGCGACTTTGTCCGCTTCCGCGATAACCAACATTTACGCGGACGAAGTCGCGGGCAAAAGCTAGTTGATAATATTTCATTCTTCTGTTGGACATCGAATGTTGTGAACTTTATTTACTTGGTAACAGAGACCATTTTTCCAGAATCATGTCAACATCGAAACCTGTGTTCTACTACTTCAAGTCGAAGGCCCTGGGCGAGCAGTCACGACTGCTGATGGCGTACGGAGGGATCGACTTCGTGGATCATCGCATAGATTATTATACCGAGTGGGCGGATTTCCGGTCAAGTAAGTACTAGTATATACTATACAGGGTGACTGGGTTTTTTCTTTTTTTTTTTTTTTAAGACGGAAAATCATCAAATAACTTCCTCCGCCCTGGGGGGACGGGAGGGAGTGTCAGACTTTTACTGACTAAAACCCGTCTATGTTCCTTCATGTGCCCTTTGCGTTCCGGGGGCGCGGTATCTCTTTCGAACAACCCGCAGAGGGTGACTGGGTAAGGTTTAATTAGTGCCTCGTAAGCCTAGTGGTCCAGACGCGCTTAGGACCCAAAACCCTTAGAACAGCGTTTATAACCCAAGACTAAGAGGTCTTGGGTTCTAGGCATTGTTCTTTGACTCACAGGTTGAGCAAAGTGTTATTGGGTTTTTCTATGAAATTCTCAGTAGCAGCTTGGAGTTAGGCTCTAGACAGACGAACTGCAAATGTGTAGTTTGAATGCAGTTGAAATGCAGTCCATCTGTCATTACAGACAACAACTGCATGTCAACTGCAAATTTGCAGTCCGTCTTTCTAGAGCCTTAGGATTTGTGCCCGGTTAATGGCATTAGGCTCGCACCTATTACATGGGACCTAAAACATACAGGCGAACTGTGGGTGTACATTGGTACGCCTCTGCTTAACCTTTTGGGGAATACAAGCGTGATGGGATGTTGTGAATAAACAATTAGGACGTTAGGTATGACCACGGAGAAAATCATGGATTTTATGAAAAACATCAAATGGATTTACTCTCGTTTCCTTATTATGCGGGAAAAAATATGGACACAAACAAAAACATTGATCGATAAATTATTTATCAAATACGGATGCACGATTATGCCTGAATTTGCTTGTTTTCATATTTATTAGTTGACTAGCTGTTGCCCGCGACTTCGTTCGCGTGGCTTATTTCACCCTCTAGGATACGTCTCGGGTTACCGCTCCCGTGTGTCATAGCGAGATGTAAAATACCCTATAACACTTACATTATAACGTATTTTCTATGGGTAAAATATTTTTTAAAATCGATTCAGTAGATCCAGAGATTACCCCCATGTGCCCCGCGGTATCACCCGCGTTACGTTAGGATTTTGGTTACTTTTCCGTTCCCGTGGCTCAAAGCGCGATGTTATTAGGGCATGCAAAAACCGGGTTGTTTAAAGGACACGGTTTTTTCGGGTTTTCATTTTACAAAACCGGTTAAACCGGTTTAATCGGTTATTTCGGTATTTTTTCCATTTTTATTAAAGAAATCAGAAATACGTGTGTAAAGAAATAAAAATGCTAAAGTTTAATCAAAATGGCATGAGCGTGGCATAGAGTAGCGCGACAATGATCTATTCGAGACAAAAAAAAAATCGAATTTGAGATCAAAAATTTTAAATCTTAACTTCAATTGTGCAGTTTGCCCAAAAGTACTATTACTTACATAGTTCTAAAATTGTAGGCATATCTTTAACAATTAAAATATAATATTACACAGTTTTAAACTAAGTGACGTAAACGACGATCCAAGATTAAAATATAGCTGTTTGAAATAAAATCGTGCAAATATTTTTTTCTTATTTTTTCTACATGCAATAGGCAGTGGTCATAAACATTTACACTTCATTTAGTGTTTTCTAACAGCGAAACGTAACTTATTAAAATAAAAACTTTACTATTCCTTTCGCTTACCTTTCCTATAATATTAGGACTAACCTTAGGCTACATTTCATATCATAGTTCTTCCAAAACCATTAAATTTAAAAACTAATTCAATAATTTGAATTACTAGGGAAATGTTTCATTTCTTTGTTTTACATTTTTGATCTCAAATTCGATTTTTCGGTATAAATTAACGTTGCCGGCCGTTAGTGCCGTTGGAACTAACGCCGTCTTGCCGTCCTGTTGACGTTTGTCAGTAATAAATTTAAGATTTTGTTTGAAAAGCAAAACCGAAAAATCCGAAAAAACCGGTTATGTTATCATAAAAAGCCCGGTTTTCAAATCAGTCGGTTATCCGGTTTTTTCGGTTATCCGGGTATCCGGTTTGCATGCCCTAGATGTTATGTAGCCTATAATCTGTTATTCTGAGGCAACTGAGGTAAAGGCTACGGAATGTCACGCAGAGTCATTATTTTGCTGCGAAGTTATTTTAAAACTGTGATATCTCCTAAGATATTTATTGAAATTAAATGATGTAAATGGCAATTTTGTTCAAAATTAAACACTTGTGATGAATAACGTATTTATGTTGATAAGGATTAATACTATGTTTATAAAAACACCTTCGCAAATAATGCATTATTTTAAAACAAATTGTCTGCCCATAAAAATGGCTATACTGAGTCAACCTTTAAAGTTAGGCATGTACTACCGTGGACTTTTTTTAGAATATTTTAAGAGGAACAATTCTCTGATACATTATTTTTGCGTAACTTTAACCGTTTACGCAGCGCACGCAACAAAAGCCCTAAAAAAGAATATTTTTTCCCGTTTTTGCCACATTTTTCATTGATGCTCCGCTCCAATTGGTCGTAGCGTGATGTTATATAGCCTATAGCACTCACGAATAATGTAGCTTTCTAACAGTGAAACAATTTTTAAAATTGGTTCATTACTTCCAGAGATTACCCCCTACATACAAACTTACAAACTTACAAACTTACAAACAAATTTTACCTCTTTATAATATTAGTATAGATAAGAAACCTACTGAGTTTGGTTAATTACATAGGTAGGTAGTTCGATAAAGTATACATATGAATAAAGAAGATTACAATAAGGTGAAAAAAAAGAGGAAAAGTGTCGTGATGGCCCAGTGATAACGTGCCCGCTTCTCATGCACGAAGTTGTGGGTTCACAACCGGGCACGGGCAAGTACCAATTTGTCTTTTTAACCAATGTACCTATGTGCCTTAACTACTGGGCAATCATGAAGATAAATTGAGACCTAATTAATATTGTGTAGGATTTTTACCGAATTAGTATTATTGATAACAGAGTCTCAATTTTTGATATGTCTTACTAGGTACTTGTCGATTTGGAAAAAGATTTGTATATGATAGCCAGACTCGTGAGGAATAGTAAAGATATGCATTATAAAACACTGCGACTCACAGAAGCAGAGCAATAACCAAAGAAGTAACTGAAAGCGGGTGAAACACAATTTTAATATTTACCATCACCTTAAAATTAAATAAAGAAAACATCTGTACTAATATTATAAATGCGAAAGTAACTCTGTCTGTCTGTCTGTCTCTTCTTCACGCCTAAACCAGTGAACCGATTTCAATGAAATTTGGTACAGATATAGTCTGGGACCCGAGAAAGGACATAGGATAGTTTTTATCCTGGAAATTCCCCGGGAACGGGAACTATCAATCCACGCGGACGAAGTCGCGGGCAAAAGCTAGTTAATAATAACAAAAAAAAAAGAAACAAAATTATGAAGATGGCATCATAAAATTTCTCCGCATCGCCTTCAACCGGAAAAGTGCCCAAAAGACTGGCGGCATTGCCACGTTGGATGGGAACAGAGAAAACAGCTTTTGGGTTGGGTCACGAGAAGTGACAACCAACCGTTTGAAACACACACTAACACACACACATCACTAACATCGGTAACCATGTCAGAGGCCCTAGGCGGTTTACAAACTCTGACACTAGGGTGTGTGGTGTCGTTAGACCTTACTGCCCACACGATAAAGAAGAAGAAAGACTGTTCAGAAAAATCATATGTTACGCCTGACATTATATGATACGATTTAACTTTCAGAGGCCAAATACGGATTCTTGCCAATGCTGGAGATCGACGGGAAGCAGTACGCACAGAGTCTAGCCATCTCCCGGTACCTGGCCCGCAGAGTGGGGCTGGCGGGAGACACCCTCGAGGAGGCACTGGAGATCGACCAGAACGTTGATCTGTACAACGACTTCCGACTAAGTAAGATTCATCTTGAAAATTAATCCTCTATTCATTATGTTAGAGTCCATTTTTTAAGTTCAGGGTTTTGTATCCCAAGGGTGATAATGAGACAAGCCTACGCTATCTGTCACTATTTGTTTGAACCGTAAAACGTAGCCAGTTAAAACTTTCATGGATACTATGTGAACTTTTCTGAAAAAAAATTCGTAGAAAGCTATAGCTATAGCTAAAAGTATAGTAATAGCAGTAAAACTGTACAAAAACGCTTAGGTAAGTAGACGCTGCAGCGTGAAGGCAAATAAATAAAAAATGATTTTTTGGATTTTTGGGCATCTAATGTAGTACTAGCCTGCTTGCATATGATGGGAATATCTAACAGTAGCCCCACTAATATAAGTCTGCAGTCCTTTGCGAATTATTTTCAAATCTAAAAATAATGAAGCAATCTAATACTGTGTTGATGTTTACAGAGGCTTCAGATATATACTACGAGACTGATGAGGCTGTGAAAGAAAGAAAGTACGCCGAGTACCACAAGAACGTGTTCCCAGATTACCTGGAAAGGTTGAGTGCTATTATCAATGAGAACAACGGTCACCTCGCCCTCGGAAAGGTAAACTTTAAATATAACTTTCTCATCACATGTTTAGCCTTTTTCCAATATGGTTGGGGTCGGCTTCCATCCTTACTGGATGCAACTGAATACCAGTATTCTACATGGAGCGACTGCCCATCTGACCTCAACAACAAAGTAACTTTGTAACACGATACCTTTTGGTTAGAGTAGTTGTTAGACTTCCTGGCTACTAACTATCCGTCACGACTGTTAAAGGTCTACGAATGACAGCCAGGACCAACGGCTTTACTTGCTTTTCGAGACACGGGGGTGCCACATCACCAATTTCCAAAAATCGGGCTGTTACTGAAGAACGCATTTTCTGTATATTGGACTACGCGTGTTTTGTATATAAAACACAGATACTTGCAAACAACGTAAAAACACGCACACCCGCGCCACGCTCCGTGATGCGGGGCAGTGTGCCAATCGCCTTATTATTTTTATTATGGTTCGACTGCTGGGCAAAATGTGCCCCTCATTACTAAATATAAAAGAACTAGCGGGCCCGGCAGACGTTGTTCTGCCCTGAAAGTGCCCCACCTACCTACCTACTTATCTACCTTACCTACCTGCCTACAACTCCATCAACCTACCTACCCACATACCTACTTACTCTACCTACCCACTCTACCCCTACCTACCTACCTGCCTACATACCTACCTACCTACCTACCTACCTACATACCTACCTACCTACCTTCTTTGCTATAAACCTCACGGAGCCCGAGACCTTTCCAACGAATGCAAAACCGTGGAAATCGGTTCGTGCGTTCTGGAGTTATAGCGTCAGGAAGGAAAACCCGACTTATTTTTATATAGTAGATTATATTAATATCTATTTATATTGTTTACAGTTAACCTGGGCAGATTTTGTGATAACGGGCACAATTCTTTACCTGAAAATGATCACGCGGATTCCTGACCTCGAGAAGAAGTACCCGGCCTTCCAGAGAGTCATAGACAACGTGTACTCCGTACCTCAAGTCAAGGCTTACGTTGACAAATCTCCTGTTACCAACTATTAATTCTGTATTATTTAATATTTTAATATTATTGCTACTTAGTTTTAATGGCAACGATACTTACACCATACTTTTATCCCTGGTTAGGTACTTTACGTGGCAAATCGTAAAGTGTAATTTATCATTAGATGGCGAACCAGCCAACGGCCCATCTGATGTTAAGTGGTCACCGCTGCCTGTAGACATCTGTTAATGCGTTGCCATCCCAGACACAAAGTTGAAATGATGGGACATTTCAACTTTGTGCCTGTAATAACACAGGCACCCATACCCATACATTCAAACATTAACCACCGGAACATAGCAACGCTGCTTTGCGGCAGTATTATGTACGGTGGTAGTACTTTCCCGGACGACCTTCTTCACAAGGAGCTCTACTGCTAATAACTGGTTGTTGAGAATTTAAAATTTGCCATATTCATATTTCGTTCGAAAATCCGAAGGTTCAAATAACATGTGTTAAAGGTATTATTAATAGTTTTTAAACCACGTAATGGTCTAGCTACCCCCATCTCTTATTTTAACATTACTATGTCTTGAGCACTTGGATTATGAACACTCGGCCCAGCGCTGTGAGTTGAAATTCCAACAGTGGAATGCTTTAATTGAATCCGTTGCTCATGGATTCTAGTATTAATGTTTTATCATCGTGGTTTTTGTTGTTTTAAATAATGTAATTTATTCGTTTCGATAATTTTATGTAAATATTTATTTCAATAAATAATTTAAAAGTGAACTTGCATTGTCATTATTTACTCTAGATACTACTTAACCTAGGTGAATCTAGGTGCACTTTTATTTCTAGATCTACTGAAAATGACATATCAACCCAAGCTTTTACTTACGAGGTCCCTAATTATTATGAAAATAAAATGTAGTCTACACTCAGGGATAACGTTGCTTCATATTAGATATTATTATAAGTATTTTCAGAATTGGACCGTTAATTTCAGAGGTTAGCGTGTTCAAACATTTTAGCTTTGAAAATTAATCAGATTGTGCTATCGATCATGTTAATCTTCGTCTCCCTCTTGCAATTTACAAGCTTTTGCACGGAAAAACAAATTTTGTTACCACTGGAATTTGGGTATTTAAGACCAATAATTTCAAAATACAGTTGCTAAAAAAATTTAATTAAAAATTTAAAAAACCCCCGACACAAAATTCTTAGTTCCCTTTAAAAAGTAAAAAAATAAAATACGTCGCGTTGGGGGACCGATGTTGCATTAGTGTACGTCCCGAGCGGTCCCGATGCGAAGTATTTTATTTTTTTACTTTTTAAAGGGAATTAAGAATTTTGTGTCGGGGGTTTTTTAAATTTTTAATTTAATTTTTTATTTTATACTTTTTATAGGTACCTACTTATTATAATGTCGATTTTGTTAAGTTTGAGACCCCACTCGAGTATATTTACAGACATTCGGTTTTTTTTCCCCACTTTCACCCCCACAACTTTTAAACGGCTTAACCGATTTTCATCAAACATGTCTAAGAACACTCGCACATAAGTCAACTTTAATACAAAAAAAAACTAAATTGAAATCGCTTCATCCTTTCGGCAGCTATGATGCCACAGACAGACAGACACACACACACACTCACACTCTTTTTGCGTCGGGGGTTAAAAATCCACATTATTTTAGCTCTAAACACCCGATTAATTTTCAATTAACAGTACAATTTGACTAGTAGTAGCTTTGAAACCAAGAAATAGTTAATCATTTGATTATGAAAAAAGTGACGTCACTGTTTACTTTGCCATATCTATGAGGGAATTAGATTTTGACAGCTCATAAAAAGTATCTCAAATTGATAATAGAAAAAATAGTTGTGTCAAATAACCATTTTTCTTTCAAAATTGCCACAAAACCCCCCTCGATTCTTTCTATCTCTGCCCCCCTGATTGTTAATTATATAATAAGTTTAATAAATCACCATGACATGTATTAAATACACGTGTTTACCTGCATATTTTAAGTACATCACACAATGATAAGGAACTTATCAGTACAGTCATTTGTTATCGTAACGTGATTTTTGCAGTTAGTATTTGTATACTCGCCGGCGAGTGATAACTTGGTTACCAGTTCTTGTGTGATCGAGCACTTCACTGTGAGCAACTCCTGTTTAACTCCCTAAAATAAATCGTAAGTTATTCATGATATTTATTAAAATACTTTTGTTTATGACTTTACCGGGATGTATGGTTACTGAAAAGTGATTTTGATAATTCTTGGCGATTAGAGGTCGCAAGATTCCCTAGACTTGCACCGGGTGCAGGGGTGGTTTGTGGTGGCGCAAGAAGAGAATATTTGGGAGGACTTGGGGAGGCTTTTGCACAGCAGTGAAACATTATAGGCTATATAAAAAAATCTGTTAAGAACTTATTTTTTCTGGCGAACTATTTAATTGGTACCTATTATAATAGTTATTTTTCTAGAAATATGTGGAGTTACTCTTACTCTTTTACACTTAAACTAATAAATTAATAATAATATTTCAATTTTCGTCCCGTATTAGTGACCCGTGGGGAAAAGAACCCCGCTTTGTGTTCCCGTGGGATAATTTAGGACTTTGGCTGAATTCTGAAGACTACACAGACGAAGCCACGGGGAGAAGTTAGGCCTTAATAAGAAGTGTTTTTCTTGATTAATTTTCTAATTACATATTTGGGATGGCGAAACATTTTTGACGGCGGCAGATTATTAAACTGATATTATACTTAACTATCTTTATTCCAGAATCATGTCAAAGTATGTGTTCCACTACTTTGATGGTAAGGGACTGGGGGAGGCCTGCCGTCTGCTGATGGCGTATGGTGGCCAGGAGTTTGAGGATCACCGCCTTGCTCCAGAAGACTGGCCGGCGTTCAAGCCAAGTAACCACTTTTATAATGTCATCATCATCTTCGATAGACTTTAGAGTACGCTGCTAGCTTTCTGGTTTTCGGTAACGAGAAAGGTAGCTTTTTGGGTGTAGATTTGTGCCCAGCATGCAGACCACCTTGTCTCTGGGATGGCAACGCATTTGCAAGGCCTCTGGTATTTCAGATGTCCATAGGCAGCGGTGACCAGTTAACATCAGGCGCCATCCAATGATATAAAAAAGCAATGTGGCAATTTCTGATGGCCCAGGGGTTAAGGGCCTCATGCACGAGGCTGTCCCGTTCGGTTTAGTACTCCAAACCTATAAAAACTAAAGCCACGCCACCCACCAGCAAACAAAAACGAGTTCTCGAATGGACATGCCAAGTACAGCGTAGGAAATCCACCCACCCGCAAAGTGGACTGAGCACCTAAAAGACGCTGGATGCAGGCATCATCCAAGCGGTCCTTTTGGAAATCTATGGGGGAGGCCAATTGTCCAGCAGTGAACGTCCTGTGACTGATATCATGATGATGACCCAAGCCGAGTTAACCGATCTTAACGAGTGGCATATCTTAACTTACAGAGACCCTATTCGGGCAGATGCCAGTGCTAGAGATTGACGGCAAGCAGTACGGGCAGAGTAAAGCCATCGCTCGGTACCTCGGCCGCAAGTACGGGCTGGTGGGAGACACTCCTGAGGATGCCCTGGAGATCGACCAGAACGTCGACCTAATCTACGATCTCCGTGCCAGTAAGCATACCTACAATAAGTAGAACCATACATAAGTCTATCCTTTTTGAAAATACGGGCTGTGAATGTATGTAATTTTTTTGTGCATGCGTATGTTTGTTGTTTGGCCTAGTGGCCCTAAACACGATTGCTACGCTAGAGGTCTTGGGTTCGATTCCCAGGTCGAGCAAAGCGTTATTGGGTTTTTCTACGAAATTCTCAGTAATAGCTCGGAGTTTGGATTTGTGCCCGGTTAATGGCAATAGGCTCGCCCCCTATTACATGGGATAGGCGAACTGTGGGTGTACATCGGTGCACCTCTGCCTAACCCTTCGGGGAATACAGGCGTGATGGTATGTATGTGTATGTTTGTAAATGCACCAAGACGGGTGAAACTATGTGGGGTATAGCTTTTTATACAGGATGGATTTTCAAGACGGGCCGCTAAGGACTGGTACCTCAACCGTTATAGTTACAGGAAAAAAGTTTTTAGGACACCATCCATAACTTTTGCATTGACAGATTTTGGAAAAAAATTATAGTCATCAAAAAAATGCTATAATACGAAAAAAAAACCATTCGATCCTATTGCATGTAGGGAATTTTCCCACACATTTTGTGCGGAAAAACACAATACTTGCCATCAGTGGCGTGCACAGAGTTTTTAGACAGGGTAGACAGAAAATTTACCTACCTAAATAATGATGTAGGTATATGATTTTCCACCTCAAATATAATATAATATAATACGACGACGATCTACGATACGACTCGCTGTTGCACAACGAGAGAGTAAACAGTACCTTCGGCTCGGGATAGGTATAGCTTACGCGCATGATAAAAAGAACATCTTCAAACTGTCACATACCTATACTATACGTAATCATAACATAACACAAAAGTAACAATATTACCTTTATAACCTATAACACTTTCGTAATCATACCATAATACAAACGCAGAACTACCCAAAGCTCTACTGTATACAGAAGTAACTAGTTACAAGAATTGAAACTGGTACCTACCTAGGTTCCTACTCATATCCACGAAACTACGTACAATATGCCCAAAACACGTTACGACTCACGTCTGGATAAGAAAAACAATATAATCAATTGCTATGTAAACAACCCGTGAGCCAGTCTTAAGATTCATATTGTTTTATATTGAATTTACGATTGATTTTACTTTTAGTTTGTATTCACTGCAAATCTGGTGTATAACTGGTGCTTTGGGCGATCAACATTTGTTATCACTTTATGATTGATAGCTTTCAAAACGCATCATTTAATATTTTCTGCACATACACACCCCTGAACAACTTTAACAGTGAACGTATTTCATTTTTCACTATTATCAACGTTAAATACACATCACAATCTAATTTTAGCGCAAACACAACTGTTTACAGTCGTACAAAATGAATCAACAATGGCCGCTCATAAGTCACGTCAATATAAACACATAATACAACAACAAGTAAACGTGCTTCATTTAACGCTAATAAAATCCAACATACTGCTTATATTAAAATAATCACATAACTAACTTCGCAAAACCCCCGCAAACTTCAAAAGTATAAAAATTAGCCAAAGTCTATTTGTACGTTTGTGAGCGTTATTTTAACATTGTGTGTCAAGTTTTTATAGTAAACGCACACTATTGTAGACGCGTGCCTACGAGTCTGTCACGAGGCACACATTTAACCATCCAGACGCAATGTTTTGTGTCTTCCCGTTACTCGCGCGAAGCGATTTATCGATGAGATTCCACCGTTACTCGATAGATGGAGCTGATTTAAGTTTATATATATTGTTTTTTATTTTAACGATAGGTGGAGCTGATTTAAGATTTTATATTTTTTGTTTTATTTTAACGATAGTACTCGTGGATACAATAAAAGATATCAAAATTAAATAAGATAAATACGTATATTATAGGGTAGGCAATGTCTATTTGCCTATATGGAGTGCACGCCACTGCTTGCCATTATTCGACCGTTATTTTTCTAATGGAGTATAATGAGTATATACAGTCACGAGCAGAAACATGTATACACTTGGCAAAAATGAAAAGCAATTTTCTCGTGAATGAACAATAAAATTGCAACGTTGAGATAAGATCGATTTCATAGTAATATAGGATCCAGAATATGATATTCGTAACACCACTATATTTTAATCGATCCTTTGGGCAGCCGAAACTTTAGAATGTCGCTAAGTGTATACATGTTGATGCTCGTGACTGTACATACATATAAAAATGGTATGTTTTGCCTTACTAAGCAAGATTTTATTATTTTTACAGAGGCTGTAGAAATACAATACGAGCCTGATGCGGCTGTGAAGGAGACTAAATTTGACAACTACACCAAAAACGTGTTTCCAGATTACCTGGAGAGACTCAATGCCATTATTGTTAAGAATAACGGTCACCTCGCCCTCGGCAAGGTAACACACCTTTTCTCTATATTTCGGAAAATAACGGGTCTTTAGTATTACATATAACTTCTACTACTAGCACATATGGGTTTAGATCTGCTTAAACGAGGTAACACTTATCACAGCCCCGAAGTTTGCGATGTACATCATCATCATCATTATATAAGCCTATAGCCGCCCACTGCTGAACGTAGGTCTCCCCCAAAGAGCGCCAACCATCCCGGTCCTGCACAGCCAGCATCCTACCGCTACCTGCTACCTTATTAAAATCGTCGGTCCACCATGCAGAAGGCCGTCCCACACACAGCGTACATTGAACCGTTATTGCTAGACAGTAATGTAACACATATTTTAAAAGAACTAGTTTGACATAATTTATTGAATGATTGTGAGAATGTGAGAACTATTGGATTTTGATTGTGAAATATAGGTACCCCATAGCACTCAGGGATAACGTAGCTTTATATTTGCGAAAAATTTACAGAAACGGACCAGTAGTTTCGGAGGTTAGCGCGTTCAAACAAACATACTTACACAATTTGTCTCTGCATCACCCTAAGGTTGACTGGTAGAGAATGCCATTGGCATTAAGTCCGCCGCTGTACATTTTGTGTGCATAAAGCGTTAAATAAATAAATAAATAAATACTTTCTCTTCAGCTTGATACTGGTACAATCAATATTTATAGATTTAATTTTGTTTACAGCTGACATGGGGCGATTTTGTCCTAACAGGCATGTTCGACTCGTTGAAAAGGATGCTTCGGACACCTGACCTCGAGAAGAAGTTCCCTGCTTTCCAGGAAGTAATTGATAACGTGTACTCCAGTCCTAAGGTCAAAGCGTACTGTGATGCCAAAACCTTATAAGATAGATAAATGTATGTTGCCGCCGCTAGAAAGATACGCCGTGTGGACGGGGAACGCAACGCCAACGATTCGCTTGACAAGACCCTAAAGTGTAACACGTAGTACTTAAATAATTAGTAAATTTTGTAAAGTAATGAATACACTAGTTCTAGTTGTCACAGTATCAACAAATTCCTTTCATTGAAGTACCCCTAAAGAAACCCAACAATGTATATTATCACAACTTGCAAAAAAACGTTGAAATATCCGCATGGGGGCCGATTTTAATAAATTTTATCTGATGATTAAACATGCGACATAATATTATTCTTCAGATAAAAGCTGTTTGAAGATCTAAATATGTATTTGAATTTATCTTCTAGGGTTTAAGTTATAAGCAATAAAAATATATAAAACAGTAGTATATTTTGATTTATTGTTTTAAGATGCCTCCTAAACGGAGAATGGTTTTTTGCAATATGCAGCTGCAACATTTTCGATAATAAAACGAATAAAAGTGGACCCAGAACATCGCCTTGAGGTACACCAAGCACTAAATTATGCTATGGAGTATATAAAAGGTGTAGAAATACGCTTAAAAATGCCCCAAAAATATTACAAGACAGTCGATATTACTAGCAAAGGTGCAATTTGGAAAAGGTTGACATGTTTCTGGTTCTTTTTTATATAGGTAACACAAATGTTGGTTTTCCTCTTTAACCTTTATCCGAGATTTTATGGGGTGCTAAATTGTTACCAAGATTTGACAAAATGATGTCTTAGAAGGAATACGTCGAATTAAAAGTTAACCTGTAGGTATTATTATATTAGATAAGGATTGATACATACACAACATGGTGCAATACTGCTTGATCGGTAAGTACCGTGAGATTACTTTTATGGTAGTCATTGTATAATGACAAGCGAAAACTATACAGTTAACATCATGATTTGAACTAAACAAAAAAAGACTTCCAAAGAACACAAAGTTGAACATTAAGTTAGAGAAAATTAAAAACACATAATTATGATAAAATTAAAAACACATATCATAACATAATATGCCATCGCGCCTCTATTCCCCGAAGGGTTAGGCAGAGGTGTTCCAATGTACACCCACAGTTCGCCGGTATGTTTAGACGTGATAGGGTGGTATTACGTGGTAAAATTAAAGAATTCGTATGAAAAGTTTTCACTGCTTGCATGGCGGCTCAGTAAAAAATCCTGAAAATTTCTTCTCTTTTTTATATCTGTTCTAAACTGTTGCTTGGTACTTGTTGATGGAGCAATTTTATTTTCTATTCTCTGCAGTTTTTGTAGTATCCTCTACTTCTTCCCAATGTGTTGTTTTCTCTTTTTTTACCATTTTCTTCTTTCGACTGCTTCGCTAGAGGTATTGGGTTCGAATCCCAGGTCGAGCAAAGTGGAAAAGATTTTCCTATGAAATTCTCAGTAGCAGCTCGGTTGCAATAGGCGTGGACTATGGGTGTGCATTGGTATACCTCTGCCTAACCCTTCGGGCAATACAGGCGTGATGGTAAGCTGTGCTCTTCTTTATTTCTGTTTTTCCTTTTCCTTCTATATATTACATAATATATTTAATCGTTATGACATAATTATTTTCAAAACGTGCTGGTATGTGGCTTACCCAATGAAACTAGATTTATCTATTTATCTAATTTTTAATCTTATCATTTTGTACGGAGTTTACTTTGTCGATTTAGTATTTCTGCCAGCCGGTTTTTGAGTACTCACACATTGCTTGTGTTGTCAGAATAACGCACAACACCTAAGTTACGTCTGTAGAAGTTACTGAAGTAAATTGTGAGTATCGGCTGGTTTTTCACAATTTTAGTAGCCTTTTAATTACTTTTTTAAATTTTAGTTCCCTTCTCTTCCCCATGCATTTTTAACATACTTATTATTTTCACCGGTAACCATGTGAATATAATTCGCGTGCCAGTAATTATTTTTGCTCAAGTTACTTATTTTGACGGGTTTTGGGTAATATGGGTAGTTTAGGTCTATGTGATGTATCTTTTTACACTCCATTAAGATTGTTTTTAGAGTTTGCGAGATTAAATTTAAGTCGATTAGTATTTTTTATTTTTACTTTTCCAGAATCATGTCAAAATATGTGTTCCACTACTTCGATGCAATGGCTTTAGGCGAGTCGTGCCGTCTCTTGTTGGCGTATGGCGGGCAGGAGTTCGAAGACCGCCGCTTTCCAGATGAAGAATGGCCGGCAATCAAGCCAAGTAAGTACTTATCCGTTACGTACCATCACGCCTGTATTTCCCGATGGGTTAGGCAGAGGTGTACCTACCCAGGTACCATCCACAGTTCGCCATTATGTTAAGGTTCCATGTAATAGGCGGCATAGAAAAACCCAATAACACTTTTTCCACTAGGCTAACGTGGCATTCCGCCGTTGATAGATATGGACGTAGATATTAAAAAATTATTATAATAAATTGTAATAGTTATAACAAACAGCCAAAATAAAATAAGAAATTGATACAAAGAAGATACGAGGTGATGATGTTTATACTTATTTTTTATTTTTTAGAGATGCTTTACGGGCAAGTGCCATTATTAGAGATCGACGGCAAGCAGTACGGGCAGAGTAAAGCCATCTCCCGGTACCTCGGCCAGAAGTACGGGCTGATCGGAGACACTCCTGAGGATGCCCTGGAGATCGACCAGATTGTCGACTTACTCGTTGACCTCCGTACGAGTAAGTTTCAAATTCATACATAAATTGGAAGTTTTAGGGTCCATTTTTTCAATCTTCTCTTGCAATGTATGTGTTTAGTGCTAGACTGCTGCACACATGGACGACTTTATTTTGTAATACAGTTGACATCGAGACCTATGGTGCTCTCGATGTCAATTGACACCCGTAGATATCACACACGCGCACTCCTTCAGTGCCGCAGTAGTCCACAATGTGTCCACAAGTGTTAAATGTATGAATGTTTTTAGTTCATCATTATCATCAGCTTAGCCTTCTCCCAAGCATGATGGGTTTGGCCTCCAGTCCAACTGGATGCAGCCGAAAACCAGTGTTTTTATGAAGCGACTGCCCATCTGACCTCCGCAACCCAGTAACTGGGCTATTTTTTTAGTTCACAGATTTATTGTAACACTTTGATTATCTTGCAGTGGCTCAAAGTGCACGTTACGAGCCTGATGCGGTTGTTAAGGAAACCAAGTATGCTCAGTATGCCAAGACCGACTTCCCGGATGCCCTGGAGAGACTCAACGCGGCTATCGTTAAGAACAATGGCCATCTCGCCCTCGGAAAGGTACTAAACAATGCTATCCTGCTCCCTATCCTATATTAAAAATGTCTAAACAAGGTCTAGTTTAGCATCCTCGTGAAATTGGATACTATGCTACTGATTCTCAATATGAATCAATAAAAAAGAAAATAGTAAATTTAATATACGTAAGAAAGTCATGCTGCCGTATTGCGGGAAACGAAATAGTTTGACCTTATAGGATCTTGATGCTATGTTTCATTTGCCCGATTCATTTTTAAAACAATTAATGGATAGATGACTTTGAGCAAATAACACACGGGAATAAAATAATCAGTTTATTCAAAGACGTAAAATTTATTGTTTGTTAGTAGGAAGTAATCTCTCGAAGTACTGCTTTGATTAGATTTTTTTTTACAAATGGATAGCCCGACTAGTGCCAAGTGCCATAGTATATTTTGCGGTAGTCCAGTGATGATAGATTGTAGTGTGGAACACAGGAGACTTTTTATCCCGGAAAAATATTCGGTTCCCGTGGAATAATATCTCAGCTTTTATGAGGACGAAGTCGCGGGCAGACCTTGTACATAATAATGAGAAGTGACGGATATTTACCTTAATTATTCACGTTATAAACTCATTATAATCATTTTGTTGACAGCTGACTTGGGGTGATTTCATGTTCGCGGGTACGTTCATCTATCTCAAAAATATTCTGCGCATGCCTGACCTTGAGAAGAAGTACCCAGCTTTCCAGAAAGTCGTTGACAACGTGTACTCGATACCTAAGGTTAAGGCGTACGCCGACGCAGCCCCGGAAACTGAGGAATAAGCATTAGTTTTTATCTAGTCATTTTTTTAATAAATTTTTAAGATAATATATTTGATTTTTTATTGTCTAAAGCTGTGTCTAAAACATAACAAAAACGATGGTAAATATTTTGCCAAAATATCCCCCAATTCCTTCCATTTGCTCTTTTCCTGGCCTTTGCCTATCTGTGGGACAGCACGTGTTAAGTAAAAAAAAAGTATACCCACCTCCCCCCCCGCCCCTTCTCCTACTTCCAACTATCTTGTTACCCTACTACGCTACTAATATTATAAATGCGAAAGTTTGTGCGGATGGATGGATGCATATGGATGGATGGATATTTGTTACTCTTACACGCTAAACGGCTGAACGGCTCTGGATGAAGTTTGGCACTGATATAGATTGTAAAGTGGAATAACATAAGCTTCGAGCTGTACACTATCGCAATGGATTATTCTGTAGTGATAGATGTAAGGCTCTAGAAAGACGGACTGCAGCAGTTGACATGCAGTTGTTGTCTGTAATGACAGAGGGACTGCTTTTCAACTGCATTCAAACTGCAAATTTGCAGTCCGTCTGTCAAGAGCCTTAGTTGGAAAATAAATAATAGACGTGTATGAAGTTGCTGGCAGAAACTAGTTAGTAATATATAGCATTCTTCATTATACCTCTAAGGTTCAAATTATTATAAGTACTGTAGATATGGAGGTACTAATAATGCTTTTAATATAACATCAGATACAGATAAAGTAGCACAACAGGTAACGTGGGATTATATTTATCGCAGATAACAGCAACGATTTGGTGAGATTGTGACTCTGATACTGTTTTTGTTAAACACCATAATAGGTGCCTACGATACTTCAAAGATGGGCAAGCAGAAGAAAGAAAGAATGAAGTAGAAGATTTGAGTTTGATGTAAGATGATGGATGATGATGGATGTGGGTCAAGGGGCAATCTTTGAATTATTTATTTCTTGCCAAAATCCCGAAACAAAATGAAATGTGTCAAAATTTAGGTAAAACTAAAAGGTATTCTAAATACCAACTTCTTCAGAGACATTCTGGGCCATATCAGGAAACGTTCTGATTTCGGAGATGAAATTTTTACATTTTTCTAAGCATGAAAACCAGTTGGAAAAAAAATCTTGAAATTGGGGGTATTTTGTCTCTGTACTGTTAATTAAACACCCATAAATACAAGGTTTTGCGTGCAAGTGCGCTACCACATGCCCAATACCAAGTTGGATGGGTTGAACGTAGATAACGGCTATGTGATGTGTCTTTTTCCACCAAAGTAGACAAATAATCTCTAATAAAAGGACTTTAATGCCACAGTAATGATTTAATAATTACAGTCACCAAACCTCGTTGGATGGCAGCCAAGCCGACGGCCCATCTGGCTCTGCCTATAGACGTCTGCAACACCTACCAGTGGCCTTGTAAAGTCAAAGTCAAAGCATTTATTTCAATTAGACCATTTACAGGCACTTTTGAATTGCGTTGCCACCCCATAGAGTCCCATTATAAAGTTGACATGTCTCATGTGTCTGTATTTTCACCAGCACCTACACTTTTCAAACCGCAACGAAACCTTGCAGCAGAAATAGGTATGCTGGTAGTACTTTCCCGGACGAGCTTCTTCAAAAAGAGCTCTATTATTACTTATTTTCCTCTATACTCTCCTTTGCGCCGCTTTTCCCCCCTTCTAGAAATTGTTTAGCACATAAGTGCCATTACGCACGGTTGGTACACACCTGTGGTATCTAGGTATTGCTGAAGATAACAAGGGTGATAGATAACCACCTCAACTTATCGTAACGTTTGTTTAGACAGGTTTAGGTAAAGTATTTCTACCGGCCGACGACCGGCACCTCGTCAGTATCTGTGTAATCACGCACTCGAACATACTCCTTACTCCTGCTGAAGCCTGTAAAACAAATTGTAAGTAGAGTGGCTGATTCTATGAAACTGGTGAAGGTGTTAGGGTAAACGAGGAACTTACATTAAAGAAGTGCTTGAACTAATAAAAGTGAACAACTTTTACTAAAGAACCAGCAGTAAAATTGCGAAAAATCAACAGCTCCATACATTTATGTTCGCATAACTCAACAACATGTGTAACGAACGGCTGTTTTTTTTCCCAATTTTAAGTTTGTTTTCATAGTGTTTCATAGTGTTTATTTTCATAAGCACTAACTCCTTTAAATTGTCCCTTATTTATACTGATATCTTGTATTGTAACTGCTTTCTTTTAATTATGCTCAAATATTTTATATTTCAAGGTTTTTCTTTTGTTAGGACTGCGTCTTATGCTATCGAAAGTGAGTTACGAATGACATTTATTTAATTGTACACATCGAACAACGGACACTTAGTTTAATCAACCTAAACACTATCAAATAAGTACATCCTCTTGAATCTTTAAATTGGATGTAATTTTTTACTCTATTTATTAATCTTAGTTTTAAATATTGTTTCTCAGTAAGTGAATGCAATGCAATTCTTTATGAGAAATAAAGTTGTTCTTAAACCTACTATTTATAGGTACCAATATTATAAAGAGGTAAAGTTTGTGAGGTTGAAGGGGGTAATCTCTGGATCTACAAACCGATTTTGAAAATTCTTTAACCCATAGAAAGCCACGTTATCTGTGAGTGTCATAGGCTATGTAACATATAAAATCACGCTACGACCCGCAGGAGCGTAGCAGTAACCAAAGACGAAACTTAACGCGGGTGTAATAAGCCACAGCAGTATTGAATAAAATTGTGTAATATTTCACAATGTTGCAAACGGACCTATGAAGAGACACGTGTTATGGCATTTCCTTTAGATAAACAGATTAAGTAATCTTGTTACTAGACCACTTTTTTAGTTCAGGTGTTAGCTAATACTTTACCATCACAATTAATTTAAAAACCGTAATCGTTGTCACAATTATTTTAAAAACCCTACCAGTTATTTAGGAATTAATGAAACTTTTGAAAACATCACTTTTACTTTTGAATACACACATGCCTTTTTCCTATGGGGCTAGGCAGAAACCACAGAACGCAGTATAACGCAGTAAAGTATTGTAGCAGGTGGCTACAATACTTTCACTTCGTCCACGCTCATAAATCTGCTCATACGAGCAGATATATGGACGAGGCGAAAGGAGTACGTAAGGATCGTAGCTGGTGGAGTTCCGTAATTTCCGCCATGGGAAAAAGGCGTGAGTTTATGTTTGTAGGTTATATATTGGCATATTCATAATTTGCATCACTATCATTTTCCAGAATCATGCCGAAATACGTGTTCTACTACTTCAACACGAGGGCTCTGGGTGAGTCCTGCCGTCTGCTGCTGGCGTACGGTGGCGAGGAGTTTGAGGACCGTCGCCTTTCAAATGAAGAATGGAGAGCATTTAAGCCACGTAAGTATTTTGCTCATACACATTTTAGGACATAAAATGTACCACTGGTATGATGCCACGATAAATCTGGCCAGGTGAATACTATAACAAGAAAGAAAAATGGATAAACTTGAAGAGTAAGTATTTTAATCTTGTAAAATAAATATGTCAGGCCTAAGGCGCATCTAGCTGAAGGGTACCTACTCTACCACCAAACTGATTAGGTTCTTCATGATAATTCAAAAGTGCTTTGACTTTGTGCACGTTTGGTTGCATGATTCTGATCCCCAGTAGGTACTTATTTCATATGAATGTAAAGTAATTGCAGATAGGCGTTATTGATCGGTTTTTGCTTACCCCCCAAATGGCAAATCTGAACAATTCTTTGATATGTAAGTATCACGTAAAGATTATTTTCGTGTTTTTATACAA
The DNA here is from genome assembly GCA_932526535.1 of Caradrina clavipalpis. Classification (NCBI taxonomy): domain Eukaryota; kingdom Metazoa; phylum Arthropoda; class Insecta; order Lepidoptera; family Noctuidae; genus Caradrina; species Caradrina clavipalpis. Next base: position 13,008,540 of record OW052104.1, on the reverse strand, counting down.
ATATGAGATAAGATTAGATACTAGTTGCCATATGTCTTCATTTCACGAGGTAATGTTCAAGGTACTGATCGAATGATACCTAGATAGTAGGTAGGAATTAGAGGCACTATCAGTTTTTATGTGTTTATAACACTCAGTACCTACAGTTTTTCTTCCTTGTTTTGTAGGCAAAGTTTAATCTGGAAAAAAACACTTCAAAGATAAGATCGCCTTGTGAAGATGTTTACGATATGTTTTATTTTCAGAGACCCTATTCGGGCAGATGCCAGTGTTAGAGGTAGGCGGCAAGCAGTACGCACAGAGTCTGTCCATCTCCCGGTACCTCGGCCGCAAGTACGGGCTGATCGGAGACACTCCTGAGGATGCACTGGAGATCGATCAGAACGTCGACCTACTTAACGACCTCCGTGCGAGTAAGTTTTGTCTTCTTGATGTACTTGAGCTGTAAACGTCACTTTCCTAGCACTGTTCTATCTCCTGCTTGATGTAGTGGGAAATGGAAATTAGTTTTTTTTTTACATATAAGCTGTTCTTTTCTTATTAATTTCGTTTAAGAAAAAGAAATACTTGAAAGTAAACTCGCTTAAAATTATATTTGATAATATTAGAATCTATCCACACGATGCGTTGTCATAAATCTTTGTTTATTTTCTACAGAGGCTGCGCAAGTGCAATATGAAAGTGATCAGGTTCTCAAGGAAGCCAGATATGCTGATTATGCCAAGAACGTATTCCCAGACTACTTGGAGAGACTCAACGGAATTGTCGTTAAAAATAATGGTCACCTCGCTCTTGGAAAGGTACTAAAAAACATATAGCCATGAATATGAAGTAACCATGAGTGGAAGTAAATCATGAGTGTAATATAGCGTTCAATATTTATTTACCTCTAATATATTTTTATTAACGCTGGATGCAGGCTGCTTCCAACCGGTCCTTTTGGAAATCTATAGGGGCGGCGTATGTCCAGCTGTGGACGTCCTATGGCTGATATGATGTTAATGATTCTTGTTAACTATTATTCTTATTTCAATTCCTGTCTGTTTGCAGTTGACATGGGGAGACTTTGTCTTAGCGGGTGTGTTCGACTACCTGAAAATGATGATCCGGATACCTGACCTCGAGAAGAAGTACCCAGCTTTCCAGAAAGTCATTGACAACGTGTACTCCATACCTAAGGTCAAGACGTACTATGAAGCTTCCGTAAAGACTGAAGTCTAAGTTCAAAATTATGAAAGAACAATTCATTTCTGACAAAGATTACATAAAAAAATTAAATTACCATTTCATTTTGTCATGTATGTCTAAGTTTTAGTTGTTACTTAAATTAATTTTAAGAATTCAAAATAAACATTTATTTAACAAAATTTAATGGTTTGAAATCTAGATTGTGGTGAAGTGTAAATAAAATACTGCCGTTTGTTGAAGTATTAAAATTATATTTTTAGGAACAAAAGTGGACCTAGACCACTGCCTTTAGCATACTAGACAGTAACTCTGAAATTGATATAAGAAAATTCTAGATTTTCAACTTTTTACCCATCTGGCTTTCTATATTTGAAAAGCTACAAATTTCATTCAGAGCATATTCTTATTAGAACCGGAAATAATATTTGAGCGTGAGTGATGAAGTCAAAAGCTTGATTAAAATCATGCCGCCATTTTAAGCTCTCGTAATCTATCCGGTGACCATTATAGTTATAGATACGATTGGTTTAGAGAAAGAAAATTAAATGTGTTGCACATATTGGCATAATTATTTACCAGTTGGTAGTATTTGCCGTTAGGTTCTGATATATGGGTTGTAGGCGGTCTGTGTGTGGTCTGAATATCAGGCATTATTGCTTATATTTTATAATTACACCACTTGTTTAATTCTAGGAAATAAAAATATATAGAAAAACTTCCTCCCTCTCATCAATAAAGTCTATTAATGTCAAACTTAAATCCTAAATGAATGTATAGTTAAACCGAACTTAATTAATACTGATGTAACTTTTCTCCGGCTTCAGAAGCTCATTACTTATTACCTAATTAACTAAATTGAAAGCTAATTAAAAAACTATCATATACCGCTAACTACGGTTTCCAAAGAACAGTCTACTGTTTTGTCTCTTTTCTCTTTGTTTTCCTCTTTCTTCATTTTCCTTTTTCTTTCACTTTCTTCCACTTGTTTGATGGTGTCAAAGAGCGGCATGCCCTTCGTCTCAGGTGTAATACAGAGTAGTATGCCAGCAATTACAGCGGAACAGCCGAATAATGTAAATGGTAAGGCTGTTGAGACGGTGTTCTGCAAGAGAAATGAGGAATGGTAGGTTACAGAGGACACAGGACACAAAACTGTTTTTTACTATCATTTCTGTGATAGATGCACTGTCAATTAAATTTAAAGCTTTAGCAGTAGATTCATATTAGGCGACTTTTGAACGGTCCCTGACGGGGATTATTTTGACAAAGTACTCCATACAAATGTCTAGTCTGCAATAAAATTGAACTCGATGAAATTTTGTACATAGTATAGGGGCACTAATCTATTCGTGAATTAATAGCGAAGTGGTTACCAGTATAGGTGATAGTGGAGCGACCATGCCACCGACCCTGGACGCGAAGGCTCCCAACCCCAGTAACGTGCCCCGCACGCTGGTGGGGAACAGTTCCATGGTGTATGTGATGGCGCCCGTGAAACACGAAGCGATGATCACCTTGCTCGAGAGAAAGAGGACGATCTTTACCCAAACGTGTTCTGGAAAGACATCAATTTATATTAAGTACATATGTTTTAAAGAGTGATGAATAAAAATGTGGATGGATGGAAAGGAAGATTGAGGTCAAAGAAAATATGGATGGATTGTGTAAGGAATGATATGAAAGACAAGGAAGTTAGTGATAGTATGACGGTCGACAGGGCGGCATGGAAGAAAAAAACATGTTGCGCCGACCCCAAGTAACATGGGATAAGGGTAGGAAGATGATAATGATGATGATTTATTTTCTTTGCAAGTTCTAGCTAATTTTAAAGTTATCGTGCAATTTGTAAAAAATATCGCTATTGAAAAAAAAGTTTATTTAAATAACAAAGTTTTAATTTTTTTATACTTACCATCCGGTACCAGCGCAGAAGCAACGCTTATTATGCCACATAAGATATAACCGCCCATCAATGGAAATTTCCTCCCAAATCTGTTCATTAAGTACAAAGAGATCAGCTCTCCAGGGAACGACATCACGGTGGAGAGCAAGAAATTCATGTACTTATCCCCTGGCAGCCACACCGAGTTTATCATCAACCCGTAGTACACGAAGCTAGAAGTAAACCGACATGTCGCTGCCACCAATAGTCTCTTCAATATGGCTTCAGATCTAAATATATCTCCGTAACTCTCCTTAACCTGATACTCAGCAATATTGAATTTCTCTTTAAGTTCAACTTCTGTCATTGCTTCCAATTCTTCATAATTGATGTTGATTTTATTCATTTTTGCTATTCGTTTCATGGATTCCTTTGCTTTGTCATGTTTCCCGTTAACGATTTGCCATCTGGGGCTCTCATAGACGATGAAGATGTAAACGATGAAGAAGATGAGCGGTCCGTTTATGATGCGGATTATAGTCTTCCAGTAGGACACGAACATGGCGATGCAAGCGAACAGGCACTCGCCGATGTAGATCGCATATGCAAAAAGAACACCTGCTAGCAGTCTGTGCCTCGTGCTGGCGATCTCCAATACTGAAAGCGATACAATATACGTTAAACGTTGTATAATTTAAATAGCAATAGAGCTAGTTCTGCCATCCAAATTTTTTATCAAGTAATTCTATAATTGACGTTTAAAAACTAAATTCAGACATCCACATATTTTATTGAGCTATGTATGTAACCATAAAAGTACGGATCAAGTGATTTTTTTATTTATGATTTCTGGGTTGGTCCCATTGTAAAATTTTCAGGCTTTTAATTAATTAAATAACACCTTATAAAATTTCAATAAAACAAGAGGCGCGCGCTTACTTGATTTCTTGCTACGACTATTATAGCGGGCGCTCCTTGACTATTTTTTCTTTTTTGGGTAATTTGTGGAAACAAAATATGTCAACATATTTTATATGTATTTAGGCGTAAGATATAATGTACAATTATATCTTACGCCTAAATACATATTTAAATAAGTTGAAAGCATAAATTTAATAATTTAAATAAAATAGAAAGCGATAACAATGGAAATGTAGTAATTTAGACAATATAACAAAATTTCTACTATCGAGCAACTTCGTATTTGAGCAAGTCATTAAATTATGTAAATGGTATTTATGTAGATAACATTGTTTTGTACCGTGAAATACAGGCCATTGTTTACTTTTATCAAAAGTTAATTTAGATCGAAATAACCTGAAAGTTATATCGTCTTATGTTAACGGAATAATGACTAGCCAGAGGCTCAGCATTGCCATTCAACGTGGCACTGCCACCAATCTTTTAGACAAATTATCTGTTATTAGGGATGCGGAGTTTTTGGTGTCACTTTGTTTTAGTTTAATTTAGGAAACTATATTTTTCTATATCATAATTAGTTTCAAAATTTAATTCATTTTTGTTGTTATAATATTTATTTAGTTTAGACCTTTCTTAATGTGCACGATTTGTGACATTGTTCTCATATTGTGTAAATAGAGAGTACAATTATTGTAATATTTTACTGACTTTAAAAGAGTGTTCATAGAGTTTCTTGCTCGTTCTGCTCCATAAAAATATACTGTTTGGAACGAGCAACTAATTTCGACTTTTTGACCATTCAAGAGTAAGTACCTGAATTCTCACAATGAAATGTGTATCTTTTCGTGTAGTAAATAAAGTTACATTTTGAGTGACCCTTAGAGAGACGGTGTACTTACGAATGACCATAGCGGCAGCGTACGACCCGCCAGTGACTGCTGCCTCCAGGAACTCGATGATGACGTACATGTAATACTTGGTCGCAAACGTCTTCAGATGACCGATGGTGCCACCGACCACGCAGAATATTAGCGTCGGTTTGCGACCAAACCTAAAACAATTGATTTGATAATCATATTTTTTCTTTAATGTTATCCGGCACTACGAATACTCCTGTATCGTGGGTGCGTTGACAAATATATAAACCCGCATACACAAACAACCAGATCCGGAGAAACTACCTGGAGTAGGAGTTGGAGTTCGGAGTTGAGCTCACGACACTCACTCACCCACTGCTCTAACCGTGACGTCATTATTTTAAATTTTGGATAGTTTTTTAAGAAACTCTTTCATAATGTCTAATATATGTATTGAATTGATCATATATAAAAAAAATACTAAAATGTCGAGTCTGGCTTCTACCTTGGACCACTACGGTTAAATATAAATAAAATAAAACAAAAGAGTGTAGCAAAAGTATCAATCCACTTAACATAACAAAAGGCTTACCTATCTGACATCCACCCGGACACGACCATGGACAGCAGCATGCCGGTGCTGTGGATGGTGCCGATCAGGTTCGTCTTCCACGGCTCGCAGGCCAGGTCCAGCTAGAACACGTCAGAGAACAGGTTTACCAATAGAGTAACAATAGGCTGAAGTCGAACCGCATATACTTTGCTAGCGTATTCTAGCTACCACGTGTCATAAACTATGTATGTATTATAAAAAGAACTAGCTGATCCAGCAAAAGTTGTTTTGTGATATAATTTTTTTTTTACATCATTATTTTGTTCTTGGTATAAAAAAATAAATTACGACCGATTCATAGACCTTCCGAATAGAAATAAAATTTCATAAAAATCGGTCAAGCCAAGGAGTCAAGGAGTATGACAATTAACATTGCGACACGGTACTGTTGTTCAACATTCATCATCATGGTAACTATGCTAGTGATTCTGAACATGAATTAATTACAAAATAAATTGTTTTTTTTTTGTAGATGATTTTCGAATTCCATCTGTTCATCTTGTGGCTGGATTACGCAAGCGAGGTGATGAACCCGCACGCACACAGTGATATAGTCGCATGTCACTGCCTACCGCATACGCAACAGGGCGATTCTGTTATTTGAAAGAGGTGTATTCATAAAAACCAAAACTAGGTTGCGTAATGTTATTTGCTTATTTATGTATTTCATGACAACCTCCTGACGGCAGAGCACCTTGCATAATCTCATTCTCTCTACACTATTATATAAATCAAACAAATAAACTGATCAAACAAGATCTTACCGCCGCGATAACTGTGTCGTTCGTCTCATAGATCCAATCGGTACACGTTCCTAGAGTACCAGTGAAGCTAGTGTTGGTACAGAAGGGCCCGGCGTCAGGCTTGAGCACTGGAGTTGAGCATTTGTCTATAGTTGAGTTGGGCCACCAGCTTGGGTAGAAACTTGTTGAGTCTTGACTTTCGCATTCGTTGATTCGACATCTAGGAGAAATTAAAATATTTAGCTTTCCAGAGGCCCTTGAGGCGGTTTAGAAACCCTGACACTGGTGTGTGGGGTCGGTAGATCTTACTGCCCACACGATAAAGAAGAAGGCTACAAAAAAGGCTAGGTAAACAGATGATGTGTATACATCATCTGTTTACCTAGCCTTTTCCCAACTGTGTTGGGGTCGGCTTCCAGTCTTACTGGGTGCAGCTGAATACCAGTGTTTTTTTTTTTTTTTTATTCATTTATTTATTTACATAAATAAATAATTAAAAATAAAATAGCTAATCTATATACAATATCAGTAAATTGGAACTTAATTTTCAAGTTTGTAAGAAATAGAATCAACCAATTTTTTTTAAAGTTATACCTTATTTTTTGTTTATCAGATACATTGGCTATACCAACATCTCCTAAAACCGTATCATTTTATTATTACTTTGCAATTCAATATTTAAATAATACTGTTTTAAGAGCGAGTGGTAGGCGAGTAAAACGGAAACTTGACGTAATGTCAAATCAGCTGTTTTATTTTTAAAAACAGAAACAGAATAAAAGAAAACCATCTAGTAATAGTTTAAGTTGTACACAATGTTAGGAAAGTACAATGACCCCTTTTCAGGTTTCTGACAAACAAGAGAGATAAAACTTGTATAATGATTATGTAAGTAGTTTGTATTCAATGTATTTTTTTAATACATAAACTCACGCCTTTTTCCCCTAGGGTAGGCAGAACCTATAGAGACATAATGCTACCTGCTGCGATCCTTACATACAAGTTTCGCCTCGTCCACGTTCATACATCTGGTCATACAAGCACATACGTAATTTCACACTTCTAATATTTAAGCTAACATTTTCTACAGAAGAAAACTAAAAACCTCGTCACATATTTTCTTCTAACCAGCCAGTTTAATTACGTAACTCTATAACAATGGCAATGCCTTTTGCCTTTTGTGTTTTTCGACAATAAATACAAATTAGATAAACTTTCCACACACATAAAACAATAATTTACGAATTTCCTACGGATAATCTACAAATGTGTTATGTAATTGGGGTACTCGGTAGAGTCAGTGATAACATGACGGTTGACAGGACGGCATGGAAGAAGAAAACGTGTTGCGCCGATCCCAAGTAACATGGGATAAGGGCAGGAAGATGATAATGATGATTTTCTTCTATATGGTGTGGGCAGTAAGGTTTAATTACACTCTTGTGCCAGAGTTTTTAAACCGCCTCAAGGGCCTCTGACATAGTTACCGATGTCAGTGATGTCCAAGATAAACTTGATAATGATGATGATGATGGTACAGTCAGGGTCCTACATTATGTGACCTCTTTTATTAAGAAGATGAAGGGAATAGGGGTCAGGCAATTCAGGGAACTGACCGTACTGTTAAAGTGAAATTGAGATTTTCTATTAGAATATTGTAGACTGGCCTGCTATTATATTAGGACTAATGGCAATTACGGAGTGTGCTCTGCACAGTACTTGTAGAGATTCTGGCGAATTCAGCCATGTCAAACTTATACTTTAGTGTTTTTTGTTAAGAGATATCTTTATAAATAAATAAAAAAGTAATCAATTTCTCTTATATGAAGCTATAAGTTCGGTGTTGTGTCTGTTTTAAGTATATACAAATGTATATAGTTTGGATCCCAGCCGGTACTGTGACCTCGTCAGGTTTATGACAGTACCTACACATCTGCACAGCCTCAGTGTACACAGGCCTGATAAAATTGGTGAACGTATTAGCAAAAAAAAAAACTGAACACAAAGAACCTCCTCCTTTTTCCAAGTCGGCTAAAAATAGTGACTAAGCTGTATTTAATAAAACTTCTGACTCACCTATAGTTAATATCTCCAGCCACAAATATGTAGTTTATATTGATCATAGTGACGATCATCGCCGGGAAACAAACAAAGAAGTACTGAATAATCTGATATTTGCCAAAAGTCTCCATCAAATTCGATATTTCACAAACATTTTTCTCTTCGCACTTTTTGACCGCCATTTTAAACTTTAAATACAAATAAAAACAACCGTTGGAAAAGAAATCCCGAAAACTATGTCATAGAAACTAAACAACGCTGATAATGTGTTCCCTGATTCACAGATCTGTAATATGTAGCCAAGCTGACGTCATAGCTATTTATATTTTAGGTACATCGTTCACTTGGGCCAATTAATTTGTTTTAAACATTTGAATTGCCACTTAAGGCATGGTGTACCTACTACTGTTCTCGCACGGAAAGTAAGACGCTAGGGTGCACTGTTCACGACTTTTAAAGATACGATATGATTATCATTACCATATAATTACAGTTTCGTTCCATTTCAATTAAGATAAGTTTGTCTGTTTGTCTGTGTGTTTCGTTTTCTAATAGATAGCTGTTTGGGGAGAACGGGAAATCATCAAATGACTTCTTCCGATCCGCCCAGAGGCGGAGCGGAAGGGAATGTCAGACTTTTACTGACTAAAACACATCCGTGTTCTTCCTAATGCCTTTTGCGATCCAGGGCCACGGTGACTTTTTGTAACAAATTCCGCAATGCTGGAAGGGAGACGAGTCCTGTAGTGCTATTCTGTAAATATCTCCCTCGGTGAATTTAGGAGAAGCGAGCTTAAGGTAAGCTGTCAAACCCTTAGGCTGTCAATCCTTAAGGCTGTCAATCTCTAAGGCTGACAATATCCATCGAGGTATCTTTTTACAGAATAGATCAGCTGGGGTTAAGATCGTGGATTCGTAGGATTTTATGTCGGTGTAGTAAATTGGAACACCACTTGTGTGGATCTTTACTTCTATTCCTTTTTTCTTCCTCCTCCCCTCTTAATATAGTAGTCCTACTTACCCACTAAGCTAGATCTTTTTAACACGCGTCAGCAATAGTAATTAGTTAAGTATAATTTGAACAAACTGCACTGTCTTTCATTGAGTTCGTTGAGATCTTACTAGAAAATAGTTTGCAAATGACTCCAAAATTGCGAGTAAAAATACAGGTACCTTGATGTAAATACTAGTTTTGTAGCGGTAACATACGAATAGTAATGAAATAATAGCTAGAGCTGCCTCGCTAGCTTAGTCGTCCTAAGCGCGACTGCTACGCTAGAGGTCTTGGGTTAAATACCCAGTTCGAACAAAAAGTCTTATTTAGTTTCTCTATGTGATTCTCAGTAGCAGCTCGGAGTTGGGATTTATGCCCGGTTAATCTCAATAGACTCGCCCTCTATTACATCATCTTCCTGCCCTTATCTCATGTTACTTGGGGTCGGCGCAACACGTTTTCTTCTTCCATACCATCCTGTCAGCCGTCATGCTATCACTCACTCCTTTCTCTTTCATATCATTCTTCACACAATCCATCCATCTTTTCTTTGGCCTCCCTCTTCCTCTCCATCCATCCACATTTATACTCATTACTCTTTTGGTCACATGTTTGTCATCCCTCCTCTTCACATGCCCATACCAAGACAAACGGTTCCCTTTCAACTTTTCTGTCACTGGCGCTACTTTCAAACTTCCTCTAATATACTCATTCCTTACCTTATCCATTCTGGTCACACCACACATCCACCTCAACATTCTCATCTCCACAACATGCAATCTTTTTTCATCCGTCTTCTTCATGGCCCAACATTCCGATCCATACATAACGACAGGTCTTTCAGGACTCGCCCTCTATTACATGGGGCCTAAACATACCGGGTGAGCTGTGAGTGAGCATTGGTACACCTCTGTCTAACCTTTCGTGGAATGCAGGTGTGATGGTATGTATGTAGAATAGCTAGAATAAAAATACTAATAATACAAACAGAACTAATAAAAATCTTTATTTTTATTAGTTCTGTCTGTATTATTAGTACCTATAGTAGTAAAAATTACATTTTAAATAACAGGTAGCCTGAGCAACTGTCTGTATTATTAGTATAGTAGTTAAAATGACATTTTTACTAAAAGAAACTGTGTAGGTTGTAAGAAATATACTGCTTTATTTTATTTATTTATTTTTCTCAGACGAAACCGGGAATTAACAATGTAATGTATATAATATCTGTAATGTAATATATGTATGTAATGTATGTGTATGTTCGTAGACATTTATATAATATAACGTAGGTAATTGCGATAACAATGGAATTATATTTGTCTTGGAGATTAATTACTTATTACAGTTTTATGACAAACTTTTACTCTATTGTGTGTATAATATGTGTGTACTTACCTACAATCTATACAGCCTTCGTTTTTACACACGCATACCATCACGCCTGTATTCCCAGACGGGTTAGGCAGAGGTGTACCAATGAATACCCAATGTTTGAAGGATGTTTAGGTCCCATGTAATAGAGGGTGAGCCTATTGCCATTAATCGGGCACAAATCCTAACTTCGAGCTGCTACTGAGAATTTCATAAAAATATCAAATAACACTTTGCTTGACCTGGGAATTGAACCCAAGACCTCTAGCGTAGCAATCGCGCTTGGTACCACAAGGCTAACGAGGCAGGTTACGACATTAGTTTTTGTCTATCAGTAACCTGGAAAAGTGTCATTGTACTCATTATAAACCACTTTCATAGGACCGACTCTGAAATTGTGAAAAAAAAAAACAAACGGCCTATACACATAGTTTACATCACCAGACAAAATGTATGGATGAGTGGTTTTTTGTTTTGAGTGTGTTAGAGTAGGTTCTGACAGTATTTCAATGCCCATCGGGGGAGCGGTGAATGCTTATGCGAATCTCGCACCCCCGGCCAGGCAGAGGTGTAACATCGGCATGCCTCTTTGGTTACTGACGGAGAACGACAATGAGCATTTCCACAGCGTACAGTCAGCAACAAAAGTCGATTAACAATGTTACTGTTACATAATTAAAATAGACACGAAATAACACAATTCACTGCTATGCAGAGTTTTAGGCAAACTTAAGAGTTAATTTTATTTTTAGAAAGATGCACAGTAATCGAAAGAACGTAACGTACTGCAGGTGCAGTATTCCACAATGTGCTCATGCGAGACGGCTAAGATGGCGGATTTATCTGTTTCACTCACACTAATCGAAAAGATGTATCAATTCGTCGCACTCTTGGATGAAAGTAGCGTCACTATCAACTTAGCAAATTAGCGACCAACTGTCTCGATCTTCACACTTATTAACAAATAAGCATTACCTGTATTGCCCACAATAGGTAAAATAACATTACTGTCCGTCTCAATCGTACTTATGCATGTAAATTGTGGAGTTAGAAGTGCTTTGGCTGCATTCCAAACATCTTATCTAATTAAATTAAAATGTCATGAAATCCGGTTTAATTAACAAAAAAATGTTTTTCCTAAATTGAGAAGAACTCTAGCAAGTATTATACCATTTTGGAATCCTGACTAATTGCGCCATCTTTTAAAACTACTTGCCAAAATAGTATAGTACTTTTTTTTTACGGTTAAAGTTGGGTGATGTAATTATTTTAAATTAAGTGTGGGCCAAAAATGCAACATTTTATTTAAAATTGAGGCAGTTATGGTTTAATTTTGAATTGTATTTTACAGAAGGGTTATTCATGGTTACATTACAGAAAAAAAAAAAGTTAGTATTTGTAGTCACAGGACTTGAAAGATCATCACAGGTTGTCAGTTTTTCTGTTTTTTTTTTAATACTCATAATTCGAAAGGTGCATGACAAATGTTTTTTTTTTATATTTTTCTGATAACTGTCATGACTTGGCCCATCATCCGTTTTCGGCTTGACGTTGATTTCTGGGACACCGTGTATAATGATAAGTCATTTCAAGTTTGTCTCTGGGATGGCAGCGCATTTGCAAGGCCTCTGGTTTTATACTCGTAACTGTCGATTGGTAGCGGAGACTACTTCAAATCAGGTGGGCTGTCGGCCTGTTTGCCATTCAACGGCATACAAAAAAGGGTTCATAAAAAACACAAAAAAATATCAAAAGCATTTTAATTCATCCTTCTAATTCCAAGTCAAGTCTTGGACAGAACCACTTACGAGTGATGGTCAGTTCAGGGTTGAAGCACTTGGCGCACTCTTCGTTCCAATAGGTGTGGCCGTCTGATGCGCAGACCGGGGTCAAGGAACCCTGGCACATGGGGCAGGTGGCTTGGTCAGCAGAGCTCAAGCCTTGCCAAGGAGCAGCTGATGCCGCTGACAGGAGCATGAAGAATGCAGTTACTGTTAAGGATTTTTTATTTTTTTTCATTTTGGTTTTCTAATTTATTCTTATAATCTATATGCTATACCATCACGCCTGTACTCCTCGCTCAGCAGTCGCACTTGCGACCACTAGACCAACGGGGCAGTTACATACTAATAATAAAGCCAGGTCGCTGGAAGACGCTGGATGTAGGTCGCTTCCAACCGGTATATGTGGAGATCTAAAGGGGAGGCCTATGTTCAGCAGTGGACGTCCTATGGCTGAGATGATGATGATGATGAATAAAGCCAAAGAGTTTTTGTTTGTGTGTGTTTTTTAAACACGTTTAATCTCTGGAACTGCCTGTTGGATTGGAAGGCACCACTGCGACGGTTACACTGAACCATTTTAACTGAAACATTATTGCATCACCCGTGCATACACATCTTTTTGTATACGATAGCTAGATTGATGAGGAATGGTATAGGTTATATGTATAACATCGCGCTAGGATCATAGGGGTGGAGCAGTAACCAAAGACGTATCTTAACGAGTTCTTCTTCTTAGAGTTTCTATGCCAAACTATCATAGAGGTATTGTAGTAAGTATTGTTGTGGCCCAGAATTAACGAGCTCGAAACCGCGGGATATATCTAGTTAATACTATAAATAGGAAACATAATATACTCACTAAACTTCATGTTAATATTTGCGATTTAAATCGTGGTCTTGTTGTGAATGGTATTATTGATTTAATATAGTGTTTGAACCGTTTTGACGCACACTGAACCCGCTAACTATTCAGTTTATAAGTTTATAACATAAACAACGTTTGTATTATTGAATTGTGAATACATTTATAAGGATAAATTATAAGTTTTTCCTTGCAGACGTTTTAAGGTCACTGCACACCTGTACAATTACATGGGACCTAAATATACCGGCGAACTATGGGTGTTCATTGGTACACATCTGCCTAATCCTTTGGGGAATACAGGCGTGATGGTTTTTTTTTTTTTGCGGACGTGTAGCTCCTGACGCCTCCTCACGTGTGCTTATTGGTCAAATGACGAAGAGTAGCTCTACTCCTCGGGATGAAATGTAGCCAATAAGTATGCGTGGGCCAATGAGTACGTTTTATTGAAGTGGCGTGTTATAAGTCTGATTACCCTCTTATCTTATGATGAACTAGCTGCAATCCGCGACTTCATTCCTGGTGGTTTATTTTTGTTTTTTGCCCCAGAATTATTGGGTGCGTATATAAAATAACCCACTGAAATTTCATCACAATCGGATCAATGACTAGGAGCGTATAGAGGACAAACGTATACACATTAATATATTTTTTTTTTAATATATGTTTCAGATACGGGTTTACCTGTCCAGGGTAAACGCTCGCAGTAAGGAACATGATAATTATAATTAGCTGCATAATAAAATATAAATAGGTAACAATAAACTTTACAATACTCAACAATATCATTGAAAACTGCAGAGGATATAAACAAGATCAGTTTTATTAGAAGTGTACCGCTAAAAAATAGTACCTAGGTATACGTACATTACTAAAAGGTCCTAACAAATCCTACTAACGTATAAATAACCTACAGTTAACAATCACGTTAACATTCATATGTTAATTTAATAAAAAGCAAAAAATCCGAATATAAAACCAGTTGCAAAATATCCGCAGATATCACATTCAATTTGAATTTGGAACGTTAAAAAAACAACATGGCGACTATCCGTAATCTGACAGTTCTGGCTTTAGTCGTCTGTTTCGTGTGCCTTATTGAGGCTAAAGAAAGCAAATCTCGAGGACAGGGCAAGCCGGTAGCAGGACACCAAGGTCAACAAGGTCATCAAGGTCATCAGGGTCATCACTTTGTGAAGAGAGACGCTGATGATTACCAAGACGGTGACGATGACTTCAAGCGACCAGAGTACAACAGCTTTGACAGGCCTCACAGAATCCGTATATTGCCAGGTTTTCTGCATTAACTCTCTTTATTTTTTGGTTCCCGGGATTTGTGCAATGAATTTATAAAGTTTTTATTTTTAAGTTAATTTCTGTACAATTAAAAAGCTTATTTAATGTCAGAGAGTGATTTTCATTAAAATTTTAATGTTTCATTACATACCTGCCTAACCTGGTTATGTTCAATTCTGTACGTGTGTTTGTCAGTCTTCCTGAAAGGCTAGACTGATGTCAATGACGTTTTTGACGTGTTTGAGTGGGTCTATGGATGACTTAGATTTATAATTGGGCCCGGTAAGGCCTAGCAGAAGTTGATTTTTTAATAAGTAAAAAAATACCATTATTTTTTTATAAAGTTTATTAAAAATTAAAAAAAAAATGTAGGCATACAATAAATCTATTTAAGTAACAAATTACAATAATATGTTCATCAATAATGTTTAAGTAATACATTTTAAAATAATACTTCAATATTAACGAAAACTTGAGTGAAAACCTATAACTTAAAGTTATATTAAAGGATTTTACAATACAAATATTAATTGCTGTTACAATCCCACTGTTGGGCAAAGGCATCACTTAATAACTTGCAGCTACTTTGGCCCAGGGCTAGTGTGGGCAATATTTTAATACTTTTTTTTATAAATATTGCCCATTATAACCATTTTGGTAAAGCCTTGAGAGCCTAGCACAAGCTTGCGGAGTACAAGTAACGTGAATTCGATCGATTTTAAAATTGGAAATATTAATTTCATTTTTATAATTTATCTATTTATTATGACCGATAAGTCAATGACGTAGTACAAATAAGACTGGTAGAAAGTGACATAATTACTAATAACGCATTTATTTAGTTTGAAGGAGTAGGTAATTAATTTCAATGGATGATATTTATTGTGCTTGTCGTACAAAATGGTTTAAGATAGTGGTACTATTTCCAATTGGAAAATCGAATTGTATTGATTAGGTACTTTTATCTCTACTCATTTATGCTAAGACTCCCAGCGGCCTCACACAGCCAGAATTCGTCAGAAATGGATGGACGAACTAAGTAAAATATTTAGTAAGTAAAATTTAAAAATAAATTCTTAACTAGGTATACACAGTTAATTTTCAATGAATGAATAAAGAATTAAACATGAAAGTTTTTCGAATAATATTCAATTAAGTACCTTACATTAACATTTTAAGTAGATAAGGAAAAACTAGTTTGTTTGAAAATGCGTCGCATTCGAATAGTATGTATAGGTTGTACTCGTATATTAGGTTTAAAAATAGGTTTTATTGTTGGTTAAACACCAACACTTTGGCATTTCTAGTAAAAGTAAGGGTATTTCTTTTTCGAAACCGCAGATTGGTTGCAGGTTTCATATGGAATGGAAGGTGCATCGTAACGGAATCTTTTCACATGGAGTAACAGTAAAAATTATTGTTTAAGGGCCTCCGCACACGTCCGACTTCTTGTAGGACCGATTGTTCCAACCGTTCAATAGATCCATAGTTTTGTGTGATCACCTTTTTGTGAGACGTATGTGTTGGTATATTAGAATTCACATTTAAATAATTATGTTCCATTATTTCCTACAAAAAAATCGATCACCAATCAGACGTAGGCGGACAGCCTAATACATTTTGCTCGTGTAGGTGTTGCGAAAAATTTGATGTCTCGAGGGTCTACTACACCTAGAACCTAAAATTTGTCGACTAAAATTCAATAAATAACATAATAATAATTGGTAGGTCAAATGGTAAATTGTTGACAGTTGTTAATAATGATCACCTGGTTTATACATTTATGAGCCGTGAGGTGTTGCATTTTTGACAAATAAGCGATCTAGCTTGTTGTCATGTAATGAATCCATGTTAGTATTCGCTACGATGTTACTTTCACCCATTATTTGTTACATACAGTTTTAAATAGTAAGTACTTACTTATTTTCAACAGTTACTGTTTCAGTAATTTTAGTTTTACAATGACAAGTCTTTCGGGAATTTCGGTAACTGAATTACAGGTCATAAGTTTAAACTATTAAAAAGGTAAATACAAAAAACACACACAGACTAATGATTTACCTATTTATAATATAAGCACCTTTGATTCAGCGATGTCACACTTAATATTTATTTGGTTAGTACAATGTTTGATGGCTTCTATTAAATAAAAGATAAATGACAAAAAATAGAGTATCATTTTTAAATGTCATACGTTGTTGTACAGTTAGTTGATCTTTGACAGTCGTGACGGATAGTCAGAAGCCAGGAAGTCTGACAACCAGTCTAACCAAGAGGTATCGTGTTGCCCAATTGGGTTGTGGAGGTCAGATAGGCAATAAACTGGAAGTCGACCCCAACATAGTTGATAAAAGGCTAAGCAGATGATGACGTACTTGTACAGTGTCTTGGAGTTTCGCACTTTTCATATAGGTACAAGGTGTAAAAAAAATTACATCCCAAAGTCACAAACTATGTAACATAAACATAATTTCTGGGAAATGACTTTTACCATTGATGCGAAAATTACTATTTATGGTAAACAACATTCGCATGTGCTATGCACGAAAATTTGGACCATTTTTTGGGTCAAACTCCTTAGGGTCTGCGCCCACGACCGATAATCGGCCCGATTATCGGGCCGTTTTTTTGACAGATTTCTTCGCCGGCTAGAAGAAACAGCCGAGAATCAGCCCGATAATCGGGCCGATTATCGGGCCGATTCTCGGTCGTGGGCGCAGACCCTTATGCGTCAACTGTACATCGCTTGTATTTAACCAAGCCTTATATACAAGGCGTTGATTTGGATCCTGGTCAAATTCAATGAGTTAACTATGCTCGTGATTCTTAACACGAATCAATAATAAAATAAATTGTTTTTAAAAATCTTTTTTTTTGACGTGGTTTTCAAATTCGAGGTAGCCAGCTCGCCAGAGGGTTTAGGCGCTATGTACACATTGATATAGCCGCGTGACAACTCTGCCTACTGCATATGCAACTGGGCGATTCTGAATTTTGCGAGAGGAGTATTCTGGAATACTGTTATTTGATAGTTGTAACTAAAAAAACAAGCATTTATTAAATATTGGCCAGGTGTCGTAATTATATTTGATTACTCCTATTTTTTTATGACAAGCTCCTAAAATTTGACGAGGATGCAAATCAACACCTGGTATACCTATTGCATTTTTTTTTACCACTACTATCTTTACTGTAGATCATAGCATTATTTTTCTTTTCTACAAGTGAGTATTTTCACAGGGATTTATTGTTATATTTATGTTGTTAAAGTACCATTAAAGATTAAAGATTTTGTTAGAATCAATATAGATTTATTTATAATGTTTAATTTCATTGAAGAAAACATGTTTCTTTTTATTTCTATGAGACTTAGCTATCATAATCATAAGTGGCTAAAAACTCACCATAGAAATTATCAAAGAAAGTTTCATAAACTACTTTTACTTTATTTTTTGGAAGCCTTAGTAATAAACTCATCAAGTTATAAATCATGGCACGTCTTAAAACGTTCAACACTTAAAAACTAATGTTTTGGCACATTTAGAATTCACATAGCTCTTTGGGATTACGTTTTTAGTAAAGTTTCTTATAACTAACTAATTTGGCATTTTGCCAAGCACTCGAGTACTCAGTTGTCACAAATGATATTATACATCTAAATAAGTATTTAAAAAGAGGTAAAATGAGATGTTTGTTTGTTTGGAAGATGTAATCTCTGGAAGTACTGAACCGATTAACAAAAATCTTGAACTGATGGAAAGTTACACTATTATCGAGTGAAATAGGAACTTTTTTTGTATGGTTTACTTCATTTATATAGACGACATTGCGGGCAAAAGTTAGTTGTAAGGTCAAGGTGGGGAAGTTCGTCTACGGGGAAACACCGTACAACGTCTTTCTAAGCTGTTTTTGAATAGCTACGACGTTGGTGTCTCGGTCGCTAAAACTAAGTCACTAGTTCGTCCTACCTTTAAATTATAGATGTCGTAGTGTGGAGTTCAATAGCAAAAATCGGTCTCCAAATTTTTTTGTCGTTGACAATTTGAAATACGAGTGAGTTGCGTCGACGTTTTACCTAACGTGAAATTTTAATATCAACAGATTTTTACGTTTTGTAGTGGTAAGTGTCTAGTCTGTATTACATTTTATTGTTTTATTATATCCAAGTCGAATTTAAATCATTATTTATAGAAATATTGGTTGTGATAAAAACTTAACTTAAAAATTAAATATTGGGGTAAGACTGTCTAGTATTTTAGGGAAAGGCCGTCATGTGCCGATCTTGCCCCAAGTCAGATGTTGATAACCTTTTCTGGTATAAGTGTTTTCTTTGAATATTGTTTTATAGTTATACAGTCAACGCTACTTATTTGCAGGTTTTCTTTTCGCCAATTATGAATAGGTACTGTTATGATATTAAGAGTGTCTTTTCACTAGAAATATAATGTAATTAATTTCATCAGTCATTTAACCGATTTAAAATTAGTTTATTTTATTCTTCAGGTAAAATAACAAAAATGACTCAAAATTACTAGAGAACAACAACAACAAATCGTCTTACACTAAAGAAAAATTGCTAGACGCTGCACAAGCTGTCCGGAATACAAGGCTGCTCGTATATACAATAATATACCAAGAATGACAATTGACGTTGTTTTTCTTCCAATGTATTTTCCTATTATAAAATAATTCTTTTGAATAAAAAAAAAGGAAGAAAAAGGGGTTTTGATTATTGCCTTTCATCAATATGCTATCTGCCAAAACAGTACTAATATAACCAAGTGTTTGTTTGTTACCATTTCGTTTTTCTATTGTTTAAAGACCATCTGGATCTGGTTTGTACACCTAAATTTCAAAACGTATGAAAGTTCATATCGCATTTCACCTCATAAACATACTTACTAAAATCAGTACATTTAAAAAAAAAAATTGTACTGATTTTAATGTTGACGATCCCCGCCCTTGCAAATATACCGGACTTACCCCACTTCATGATTTTACCGCTATAGATTGTGATTCCTACCTTATATTATGGAACTGAAAGCATGTATTTGATTAATTTTCATTTTCGAATATTTTCTGAATACGACTGCTGCAAATATCGATCAAATTACAAACAAATCATGCTTGTGACGGAGTTACCCCAATTACTCGGGAAAGTCCGTCTAGTGCCCACCTCTTTAAAAAACGCGGCTATTTCTATATTGATATTAGTTACATTGATGTTTGTAGAAGTAACTGATAAATAAGGAATCTTAAGTCATCATTAATATATAAAACACACAATTAAGTAAAAAAAACAGTCATAGGGTGTTCATCAAATCAAATTTGCAATAAAATATGCCGGACTTCGACACCTTGACCTTATACTGTTTAAAAGTTCATAAACTTTTACACAAATTAATATAATATTTAAAAAATGGAACTAAATTATTTTAGTGTTTTGAGTAATCTCTAAGATTAATAGCGCTTAGGAATAGGTGCATATAACACAGTTCATATATGTACCATTACAAACAAAGGCGGAGAACCACATATTTTAAACCTTACATCCGTAGTAATAAGGTTGAAAACTGGACAACCGCCATTGTCCTTGGGTACCTACATAAAATTATAAAAATGCATATATAATATTTTCATTTGAACATGTTATCAACAACATCTAGAGTTAGTTAATGACAAAACATGACCATTATATACATTGCAAAAACATTGTTAACATGACAAAAATATTCTGAACATTTAATAAAACTTGGCATAATCTCATAATGGCGTATATATTATAGGTAATATATCTATAATAAGGCACATTTTAATATCTAAATATACATATACAAATCTGTAAGTCACTGTAATGCCATTTGGAGTTTAATATATCTAGGCTAAAGTGAGGTACAGATGTAAATTATTGAATTAAGTGCACTAATGATTTCCATATGGCTAAACCATACGCAAGTCATGTTTCAACACGAGATGATACTCCCACCAAAAAAACGTTAAGCCATTACAAATTAGTGCACTCAAATCGTAATAAAACAATCAAATCTGTAACCATCCTTACAACTAATTTTTATATAAAAAGTAATAAGTATAAACATTTTTTTGAATAAAACCTTCGAAATATACATTTCATTATCTATATAGTAGGTAATTATAATGTTCTTACATATAAAATAAATGGCAATAACTATAAAATAAAGTTTAAGTATTGTACGAAAGAGAGCGGTGAACATAATGGTGCAGTTCTACAAGTATAAGATCTTTAAGCTTGCCCCGGAGTACATCGTTTCATATTCAAGAAAGGAGATGGCCAACAATTTCATCAATTGATTTTTTTGTATCATTGGATACCAAATAAGCCTATGGCCCACCTGACGTCACCTCTGCCTATAGATATCCGCAATACCAGAGGCCTTGCAAATGCGTTGTTCCAGAGCCAAAGTGCCTCATGTGCCTGTAATTACATTTATACCCTTGTACCCCAGATTATACAGATGCCATTTTATATGTCTAGAATCTGGGGTGTTTCATCTGGGAATGTCATTTTATATAAATCAAAAAGGAGGACACTGCTAACAGTCGTGGACAAAAGTTATCTAGGTTTTAAAAGTTGATTTTGTCACTACCGTAGTTTCATGAAAATGTTGGCCATCTCCTTTATAACAGCGCCATCTATGACTCGCTAAGGGTACCGTCATGATAGAAAAAAATGTGAAATGAACGCCTTTTTGCGCCGCCATAGCACCACTAGTTCCAAGACGTAGAGTAGTACACGTTTCAGTATT
The DNA here is from genome assembly GCA_932526535.1 of Caradrina clavipalpis. Lineage (NCBI taxonomy): Eukaryota > Metazoa > Arthropoda > Insecta > Lepidoptera > Noctuidae > Caradrina > Caradrina clavipalpis. The sequence continues at coordinate 12,987,180 of OW052104.1, read as the reverse complement.
CCCTGCGACAATAGTATCCGAGGGAGCGACACTTCTGGCACAGATGCTGTGGGTGTATCTTGGACTGGTCACTCACATCCAGTCCATCTGGCTTCTCCAAGGGCCTCTGAAATTGGCCATTCACAATGTAATGAGCACCAAATTCCCAGAACAAATAAAAAATCTAAATTATGGGAAGAACTTGCAATTTTCGACGACGTTAAGATAAATTTGAAAAGCTATTAATACAATTATTATAAAGCAAGAGTTTTTTTATTTGTCTAAATGCACTAACCTAAGAAACTATTGGTCCGATTAAAAATTCCGTTGCATTAATTGTTTAGCCTGTTTATTGAGAAATAATAAATAAATAATAAAATAAAAATAATTTATTTCTATAACTTTGCTTACAATACTATTTAGTTGCCGGAACTGTACAGGAAGCGTGTAGTAATGCTTGTGTTGGGTCGTCTCAGAAAGGTTATAGTCTATTTGACATTACGTTATGAACCAAGGGAGAGTGCGGAAGAATGCTCAAAGGGAATCCCCGTGCCCCAGCTAAAGGTAGTTGGAAAATCATCAAGGGGTTTTAGTTAGTAGGAGTCCGACATACCAATCCGTCTTTCTTGAGGCGGTGGGATTTAATGACGATCACCGTAACAAAAAAAAAATGACCCACGGGAGCGGAGCAGCTAAAGAGTCTAAGTCAAAGCATTGATTTCAATTAGACCATTATGAATCCAGACATATATGAATTTTCAAAAAGTTACAGTTTAAAATTAAAGTTGAATTGTCAGTGAAGACGTAACTGAACGCGAGTGAAACCGTAGGATTAGCGCTACATACATACCATCACGCCTGTATTCCCCGAAGGGTTAGGCAGAGGTTTACCAATAATGTACACCCACAATTCGCCGGTATGTTTATAGGTCCCATATATAAGGCGCCGAGCCTATTGCCATTAATCGGGCACTAATTCAAACTCCGACCTGCTACTGAGAATTTCATAAAAAAACCCAATAACACTTTTGCTCGACCTAGGAATCGAACCCAAGACAGGTGGTCCTAAAGCGCGACTGCTACGCTAGGGGCGTAGCAGTCGCGCTTTAGGACCACTAGGCCAACGAGGCAGTTTAGAGCTAGTACATAATATAGCAGGATTAGAGCTACTACATGATATAACTCACTTGTTTATGCGGGAAGACATTGATACGGCACTTGATGCACTCCTGGCCGTTGTTGGCCCAGGAGTTGCCACTCATCCACTTACGCTTGCACTTGGGGCACTTGTACTCGCCGAAGCACCTCTTCTTGCCCTGATAAGGAGTTAACCCTTCGCCTTTGGGACGAGCCTGAAAACATACATCTTCTTCTTAGCGTTTCGATGACAAACTAAAATAGAGGTATTATATTGTTCTGGCCCAAAATTTGGCCACTTTGACTGCGTTGTCGGTGGCAGTCATTAAATCAACATACATTATTGGATAGTTAGTCACCGTTAAATCTAAGACACGACTTAAAAAAATACACTTTATTTTAACACTGGAGATCAGATATTTTTAGGGTTTCCATACCCAAAGGGTCAAAACGGGACCCTATTACTAAGACTTCGCCGTCGGTCTGTCTATCTGTCCGTCCGTCTGTCACCAGGCTGTATCTAATGAATCGTGATAGTAAGACAGCTGAAATTTTCACAGATGATGTATTTCTGTTGCCGCTATAAAAACAATTACTAAAAACCAGAATAAAATACTGCTACGCTAGAGGTCTTGGGTTCTATTCCCAGGTCGAGCAAACTTATTGGGTTTTTTCTCAAAATTTTAGTAGCCGCTCGGAGTTAGGATTTGTACACGGTTAATGGCAATAAGCTCGCACTCTGTTACATGGGACCTAAACATACCGGCGAACTGTGGGTGTACACTGGTACACCTTTGCGTAACCCTTCAATAAATACAGGCGTGATGATCGTATGTTAAGTAGTTGTTCTAAATTAACCCCCATAAATACATCTAACATATGAGGTCACCGGGTCACAAAAGCTTAAGTAGATTAAATGAACTGCTCCTGGTCTGGCTGTTTGTGTATGTGAGTTTATATGTTTGTAAACGCACCCACGATACAGGAGAAATTCCTAGTACGGGGAACGTTTTTAAAAAAACAAAAATAAAATATATATAAGTAGGTAGGTATATATAATAATTCAAAATAAATAAATTGTATGAGCTAAAATCTATGGGTGTATGTAAACAATGTTGACTTGCCTGAAATAAAGAAATTTTATTTTATTTATTTATTTATTTAAGTACTAGCTTTTGCCCGCGACTTCGTTCGCGTGGACTTCAGGTTCGTCCCGTCTAGTCAAAAATTGTAGCCTATGTGTTATTCTGATGTATAAGCTATAGCCTATGTGTTATTCTGATGTATAAGCTATATTGTGGTAAAGTTTCATTCAAATCCATTCAGTAGTTTTTACGTGAAAGAGTAACAAACATCCATACATCCATACTTACAAACTTTCGCCTTTATAATAGTAGTAGGATATCCCTTTTCTTGACAAAAAAAACTTAAATTACTGGTTTTTTTTTCAAATAATCTCTTTGTATTTAAATATAGAATGCAGGGAAAAATAATTTAAAAAAACCTAGAGTTTTGTTTCCAGAGATACCTTCCGTATCCCGTGAGATACATTGCCATGTTCGTATGGAATGCTTATTGCAGGCGAATGTATCTCACGAGTCACGAGACACATTGCCAAAAAGAGGTAATAATACAAATGGTTTAAAAAATATTTAATATTCCTACATTAATACGATTTTCCTTGCGTAAATAATATCTACTATATTATGTTACGAGTACTATTATATACATTTTATAGACTTAGAAAGTTGGATTCAGGCAAATACTTCGTCTATCGAGACGAGCTCTAGTTTTAAACATACTCATTATCGATTAATAATTTTTAGCTGTAATTTAGTTAGCAAAACATCACCTACAGTTTTACAAAAGCTACAACTTTTAAAATCAGACCATATATTAACTATGTTCAACACCGATGACCATTCCAAAGCTCCACAGAGCTAGCATTGTAATATAATACCGATAGAGAGCACAACACTCGTGTTTTGAACACAAGCACGAGTCTGAGCGTGAGTTACAGTCGACCACAACAGTTCCTAGAATTAGGGGCCAATGAATACCGCCGTTGTTTTACTTCGAACATTGTACTGATTTCTGGGATCAAAGAATACGCGAAACATGATAAGCGAATCCACAGTTCCTTTATTATTTTGTCAACAAGTCATGTTTTTTTTTTTAATAATTACATTACTTATAGAAGTAAAAATGTAAAAATAAATCGTGTGAATGATTTGGCAGTTTACCAAAAGACGTATCTCGCGGCAAATAAATGTACTTTATATTCATTTATTTGCATCCCATAATGTTTATATTAAAGATGTTACATAAAGCTTAAAGCTAAGGTATAGCTTTGGACCCTGTTTGGGCATAGCAACAAATACTGTGTCAAGCAGCGTTAACATTTTTCGTCGGTAAATAAAAATGTCAACTGTCGTACATTTTGACTGTCATGACATTTTGACTTTATACTTTTGTATGTCATCACTCCGGTATTCCTCGAAGGATTAGGCAAAGGTGTACCATGTACAACCACAGTACGCGCGTATGTTTAGGTCTCATGTAATAAGGAGCGAGCCTGTTGTCATTTACCGGGCACAAATCCTAACCTCTGAGCTGCTACTAAGACTTTTATAGATAAACCCATTATCACCCACTGACACTGTTTTTTTTAATAACCAAAAATAATGAACTGAATTTTAATCACTGTGTTACTATGGTATTATTCTCACATTAATATTGAACCATAAAACAATGTTATATAGAGTCTTACCTGGGGGCAGTCTCCAATGTAATGTCCTTTCTTGAAGCACAGATGGCACATGTACGCCGGCGGCGGAGGTCGAGGAGGCCTCCTAAGAGACAGGGCTGCCAGCTGCTCAGCCAGGGAGCTGTTGTCGTCAGCTGGTGGCGCCGCCGGTCCTGACGCTGCGGTCGGCAGCGGGCCCCATACGGAACCTGGTACCCACTGGAAAGAGTCACAAGCACAGATATTGTTTATTTAGCAGTACAAGGTAGGCTGTACAACTCGCTTCTAAAATCTTCTTTATCGTGTAGGCAATAAGGTCGAACGGCCCCCACGCACCCTAGTGTCAGAGTTTCTAAACCGCCTCAAGGGCCTCCGACAAGATTACCGATGTTACTTCTAAAATAATCATACCAGTACAACACAAATGTGGTATAATACAAATTAGACAATTAAGCTGCTGTGACACCACTTTCATGTTCAGTTCAGATACATAAACTAAAATACTAAAAACATGTTTTGCAGCTGTGTCAGATAGTCTTTTGAGTCGAATGAAAAACTTAAGCGCTAATTTCATCAATTTCGTGGTAGCTCACGAAGAGTTTAATGTGTACTGTGTCAAATAGTCTGTTAGATATTAGTGGTGTTTGGAGTCGAATACAAACTTCAAGTGACAATTTCATCAATTTCGTGGTGGGCCACGAAGAGTTTAATGTGTCGGACTGCCAATGCAAAAGTTTGTTTTCTAAAACTTAGTACTCGACCCAAGTAAATTTTGGTCTTTAGAGACGGATGAAGAGAACCTGGATTAAAATCAAGATACTAGTCAACTAAAATTATTGATGAAGGAAGCATGTAAAACCAATATGATGGATTTGTACTACTAAATTATTCTTAAAATAAATTATAAGTATTTATTTGTTTAACCCAATAATCACACAACGTTACCGAGCGTTAAAACTAAATTCAAAACATGATGATCATGAAGTTTTTAATAAAATCTGAACTAACCATGAAGTCATTATAGTACTCCATTGATGTCCACATTCCTAGACGTCCTTAATCACGACCAATATGCGGGAACGATTAGACAAATGAAATTGCAGTAAATAATGACCTGCGCGCGGCGATTGGTCGGCGGAGGCGCGCTTGCGCATCTGTTCATCGAATTATTGAGCCCGCGCACCCGTTCCAATTTCGAGCGTGCGTTGACGCTCTGAATCACGCGCGGTCACAAATGGGCTAAATGCTAATGCGTGTTTTTTGAACGTTCATTATTGATTTGTTAGAGCTTTGATATAAGAGATTCCTCTTCTTTATTTAATCTCTATGTCAAACTGTTTATTCAAAATTCTTTTGATATTTATGTATTGAGTTTTTCAAAGAGATTTTTTTTCTTAATCTCATGATGAGTTCAGCTGATATTTCATTCTTTTATAGAGTAAAGAGAAAGATCAATTAATCAATGGACAGTCTTTCTCAAAGTGGGCCATGATGCCATCTTAAGTGGTTTTCAGGGAGGAAGTAGGAACAGAGATAACAGATGATAGGCGCAATATGTTTGGGAACCTGTGATCTATGTATTTGGATATTTTATATGTATACTACGTACTTCGAGATGTATTTAAAGAATATTATAAAGAGGTAATCATTGTTTGTTCTTATTGAGGTAATCTCGGGAAGTATCGATCCTACTATTTATAAAAATTCTTTCACTGTTAGAAAGTTAAACTTTTGCAATTTTTTGGGGATTTTTGTGGCATTACCGACTTTTATGTAGACGAAGTCGCGAGCAGGAACAAATCATTGACTACACACAGAGGACTTTCTGGTATTAAAAAAGTGGTAAAAGTTTCGGTTTAAATCAGTACTTATAATTGAATGAGTTATAAGTACTTAATAAATAGTAGCATTGTTTTAATCAAAGTCAAAGTCGTATCATTTATTTCAATTAGACCATTAAAAGGCACTTTAGAAGGTCATAAACAAGAGAAAGGAATTTTACCTAATTGGGTAGATGACACCACTAACCAATAATTTCAAGAAACAACTTCACAAAAAAACATTTAATTTAGCACTAAAAACCCGATGATTTTTTAAATAACTATAAAAATCGATTTTTAATTGCTTTGGAATCAATAAATAGTCAGTGAATTCAGATGACAAAAAAGTGACGTCATAGTTGAGTATTGTCATAGAAAATCTATGGGGGAATGGCGTTTTGACAGCTCATAAAAAGTACGTCAATTGATTAGTGGTGTCATCTACCCAATTGCTCCTACTAAAATATACTTTCGTATAAAAAGACTGGAAAACTAATTCACCAACTGTCTCGGTAGCCTAGGTTTTAAGCGCGACTGCTACGTTAGAGGTCTTGGGTTCGATTCCCAGGTCGAGCAAAAAGTGTTAATTAGGTTTTTCTACGAAATTCTCGGAGTTAGGATTTGTGCCGGTTAATGGCAATAGGCTCGCCCCTATTACATGGGACCTAAAACATACCGGCAAACTGTGGGTGTACATTGGTACACCTCTGCCTAACCCTTCGGAGAATACAGGCGTGATGGTATGTATGTATGTATGTATGTAAGGCTAGGCAAAAAACTCCATACCAACTCTTTAAAAATGAATGTTTTACAATAATCAGAGATAACGTTCATCTGATAATAAAAAGTCATTTTAACGTGTTTGCCTTTCCTAAGCCGAAAACTAATGTTACAACAATATGTTCTTATTTGGACTATGTTTATTCAAATTTTGGGTTTTCCAGTTGTATTTATAGAACTGTTTTTCCACGTGCTTGACAATACATGTTTATTACTAAACTAGCTTCTGCCTGCGGCTTCGTCCACGTATAATACAAGAGTACCAAAAAACATAGCCTGTGGCATTCCGAAATAACACTTTATTTCCGAATGCCACAGGCTATGTTTAAAGGCTGTTTGTTGCTACTTTAAAACAGTGATTAAAAATATGGAAGCGGACTATTACTTCAAGATATTATATCTTATACAAGCTGTTGATTTGCATCCTCGTCAAATTTTAGGAGCTTGTCATAAAAAAAATAGAAGTAATCAAATATAATTACGATACCTGACCAATATCTAATAAATACTTGTTTTTTTAGTTGCAACTATCAAATAACAGTATTCCAGAATACTCCTCTTGCAAAATTCAGAATCGCCCAGTTGCGTATGCGGTAGGCAAAGTTGTCGCGCGGCTATATCATTGCGAGATGGCTAGCTCGAATTTGAAAATCACGTCAAAAATAATAATTTCAAAACCTATTTATTTTATTATTGATTTGTGTTAAGAATCACGAGCATAGTTTAACTCCTTGAATTTGACGAGAATGAAAATCAACAGCTTGTATAAAAAAAAAACATTTTAGACCCGCGTCATGCGCTTATTCCATCTGGATGCTAGACATTGACGCTGTGAGGATGCTGACGGAACGCCACTTCACCTTCTGGTGGAATGCGGAGCACTGATTCACAAGCGCAGCGATCATCTGGGTACCTATTAAGCCCAGATGAACTATTGGAGATTGCCCCAAAGCTAATGATGCAGTTCATTACAGCTGCTGGCGTTTGGTGGCGATGTCCAACCACGAAAGCGGCGATCACAATAGATCTATTGTCAAAGTGATACTACAGCCGTACAAAACTAAAAAAAAAAATAGGCGTTAATAGGTCACCTCTACCTCACTTTACCTGGGTTGACTGAAGGTAAATTTTATAGCATAGAACCTACTCGTATTATATACTATAAGAACTTACACGTGTTTTGAGCAAAGCAAACACCATAATTCATAATAGTATGGTATCTAAAATCATGGCATTATCTCTTTCTACAAATTATTTCCTTATCCTCCTCAGCAAAATAATTTAAATTTTTCTTATCAGTTCCACGGTCTCATTTAAAAGCCACGCATCTTAAAAGGGCCCGACGACGAGCTATAGGTATATAAAAAAAATTTAAGAAATTTAGCTTGATGATTTTTGTTTGATTCGATAAGGGCCATTCATATTTAAGCTAAATAATTTAATTTTTAAAATTATAGTGTTTTTAATTACGCTTGAGATTTTAAATTATGTATCATTTTGCTTCCAACCGGTCCATTTGAAAATCTATGAGAGCTAGGCCTATGTCCAGCAGTGGACGTTCTACGGCTAATATGATGATCATTTTAAAATCAAGTTATTTAACGGGAAAGTGAGCTTAGATATTAGTGACCTTTATTTTTATAGATCATTTGATAAGAAGGCTAATACTAATTATTAAAAACTTATCTCAACAATAATAAATGTCAAAAATGTATGTATTCTCCAGACCGAATTCGGCCACGGCGGCTAATCTTAATGCATATACTAGCCAAGTACGCAGGAGATTACTATAGTGCACAAGTGTGTGCGCAAACACAGGTGCACTCCCTTATCCCTAACTCTCTCATAGTCAAAAAGTATAGGTATATTAGAGGCATTTCTGGCAGATTGACATTTATTGTGATCGCTCCTAAAAGCTAGTAGTTAGTTCCCAAGACTACTTTTGTGTATAGTGAGTTGTCAGACCAGCCACCTTAATAGCGTCATTTGTTTCATATTACTCTTATAGCTTGCGGTACAGCTACGGCTGTCGGCGGCTCTGTCAAGTGTCCTATTGCGTTTAAGATGACATCCTGTGGGCCGCTTTGATCGTCTTGATGCCTTGTATTGAATGCCTGATTGTAAACACTGACTTTATCGTCTATTGCGAGGCTATTAGTAGGTACCTATTAGGTTACGTTGCGTTTAGCGTGTTTATAAGATTTGAGAAGGTTTTAACTACAGTTCTGTGATTTAAATTAGATTAGATGCTTATATCTAGACGTAGTTTAATATTATAAAAAGGTTAATTTGATTGTTTCTAACACGCTTTTATTACGTTAACCTGTATGTAACTATGTGATAGAATCTAAGGTAACTAATTTTTAAGAGGTAATCTCTGGAAGTAACTGATCTACCTAATTATAAAAAATCTGTCAATTATACAAAGCTACACTATTGCCGAATGTTTACCTTCGTACCTAAAGACCAGTTTACTAGTAGTATAGTGACAATATTAACAACATTTTGTCATTCCCAAAAGACACACTAATTAATTAGATAAATAAGAATTTTAGACTACAACAACCACAAATAAAAAAACAATTGAATCCGGACCAAAGGACCAGAAAACAACAAGTCGATCGTTTCCTAGCATACCGAGGAACATTCACGCGCATTCCCGCACACAATTAAGGTAGGGTGCATACTGCTGGCTAACCATAACTCTAAAATTAGATCACGGCTACCTGTCTGGTTTCCATCACGCGTTTGTCAGCCAGACGTTTTTGGACGCACGATTTTCCGTTTACCGGGCACAGTCTTGAAGATAGCCTCTGGGGACAGTTTCAGTTTATTCTTATCTTAATTTACGAGAAACCGAACCGTTCTTGGGTTGTGTAAGTACAGGGCAAAGATGTTGTAGGTACTCTTGACAATTTAAAAGTGCCTGTAAATGGTCTAATTGAAATAAATGCTTTGACTTTGACGGAAAAAGTTTTGTTTTGTCAATTCACAGTCGCATACACACATCTACTGATAACAGAGCGTGAAGAATGAGGAATGATTTTGCTAATCATCAATAATCTAAGTTTTTAAAAGTTTATGTATACTTGTTTGACATCTCTGCAGGCTGATTTTTAATTCACTCATAAATATGGTCATGATGGTCGAAAAAATCAGCAGTTCTCTACAAAAATGCATCAGGTATAACGCAATCATAATATATGGAACAGGTGATGTATTTCTCATATTCCAGGATTGGTCAAATAATAAAAGATGTTACTATTCATGAAGACTTTCGTATGTCAGCCTGCATTATCATATTACAGTAGATGAAGCAGTACTTACGAGTTCCCTGCACTAGTGTTGTAGTTTACAGTAGCAGGTAAGGCAGGAAGGTTATGAAACAAGGACCAGAAAATGGAATGCGTCAGTCAATAGCTGGTTATCCAACCAACCCAACCATCAACCATCAACTTCCTTTCATGTGCCCTTTGCGTTCCGGGGGCGCGGTATCTCTTTCGAACAACCCGCAGCCCCGGCAGGCATCGGCCCTCAGTGGCCCCATCCAAGTTTGCTGACATCTCTCTGAGGCGCGCGTGGAACACGGACGCGCCGTCGACACGGTCTGTCGTTATTCAGTGAACGTACGGACGGTGAGCTACCCATTGCTCACCGTCCACAAACCCGCGTCTACGGTGGCCGGGAGTCGTCTCGTGGCTCCCGACGCCCGGAGCGTCTACCGCGGCGGCCGCTGGGACGGGGGATTTTCCTCTCCCTCTCCCGTCCCGCATCAACCATCAACTTAAGAGATGAGTAACCAGAGTCAGACACGGTTGAAGTTTTCTTAGTAACCGATGGATGTTTTTGAATGAAATTAAAAGAAAATTAACAGTTTATTCATCAACAATGTCCAACGTAGTAAGTATAAAGTTTCTTGCCCATTCTACGCCACAAGAAAATACCATTTGGAAGGAGCAACTAGATTCAATTATTTTTCTTGTAAAAGACGGTCAAAAGTGCTTTTTAATTGTCGAATTGAAATAAATAATTTGAGTTTGAGTCTAACGCTGATTAATTTTGAATCTACTAAGCAAGTTTATGATGTACCTTGAACTGTTAGGCTCATGATAGACGCACCACATTTCAACTGAAATCTAACCGAAAATTGCAGTTCAGATGCAGTTTGAACCAAGTTGAAATGCGGTCCGTCTGTCATCAGCCTTATTGTTAGATAGTAACAGTTGCGCATTTTAAATTTATTTGAAGTGATTAATTTAATTGTTCAGAGAATGTAGGTTGCCTCATTGTGGTACTTAGATCTGATATTTTTTTTACATAATATAATAATAATACCAGCTTATTATTATCCACTACAGGATCTCTTCTCATACAGAGAAGGCATAAGGCGTAAGAGAAGGTATTGATCACCAAGCTTACTCAAGGCGGTTTGGCATTGGAATTTTTATAGTATTCATATTTCCATTCCAAATCCCAGCTGGAATTTAATTAAAATAGCATCATAGGAGGATATGAAAAGTTATTTCGGAACTCCCATGTGTTGACTTAATCTAATGTTTTTTAGAAACCAGATGATTTTGTTTTCATTTGAATTTTTAGACTGCTTCCCCGGAAAAGCACTCCTTTGAAAATTCAAAGGAAAGGAGATGAAAATATTGTTCCAAAGTGCAGCAGGAGAGAGGCAAGCCACAGCTGTTTATTTTCTCACGCAAGATATGAAAGTCAAGCGGCAGAAACGTGGATGCGTGCAATACGTTTGTGATTGCTATCGCTTCTTCAGATATTGCACTGGATCCCCAACGCTTTAGGTGTTACGTATTTAATCAAAAGCGAAAGATCACTCATTAGCTCACTGACTAAACACGAAATCTCGAAAACTACTTGACCTTCTTCTTAGCGTTTCGATGACAAACTATAATATAGGTATTTTATTATTGCGGCCCAGAATTACTTGAACTATGAAGCTGATTGGTCAGGTAGGTAATGGATAGGAGCTGTCATCTATGAATTTTGTGACTGGGCCGAATTAAGGGAACACTGACTTCCACGCAGAAGTCCCGGGTAAAAGCTAGTATTATTGTATAGTTAACTTAACATGCGCCCATATTACGAACATAAATAAAATAATCAAAGAAAGCATTTTTGCTCTGAATAATTTTCCGTCTTAGTTACCCAGTTACCCTTTCGATGGAAATAAAAAAAAATGCATTATAAATCATAAATGGAAGATGATTCATTTTGTCAAACCGAAATTCGTCAGTTGGTAGGTAGTAGTATTCATATTCATTGATTTGCAATCCACAATTAGGTTTTTTTATATTTCCCGTGTGAATAACTGCGTGAACTGTTCATTACGCCATGCAGTTCAGCAGTACATACCAATTAGTCGCCCGGAATATGCGTAAATATTGTTTATTTAATTTTTATGTCAATGACCCGCTGTTGCCGGATTTAGGCGCGATTTGTAAGCTGTTTATGCCGTATAGAACTATTTTGATCACTCCACCGTCCATGCTTTGGTCACTACACTATTGAACGCAGGGATGTACTTGAATTTTTTGTAACGATACAAAAAATATCCTTGGACAGTAATTAACAACTATATGTATACCTACCTATTATTTTGCAAGTCTAAAGAAATATAAAGCTGATTTCAAGTCAATTAATCTCTACATGGAGTACAATGGTTAAGCTCTCCTACGTATTAGCAACATAAGGACCAAATTAACGGCTTGGTCTTTACGTCCTTAATAGATGGTTTTAGTCTAAAAACTCCTACAAATCGTTACAATTACTTGCATCGTATCGTTATGAAACTATTGAAGCAATCATCTGTTGACTCATACTTACTATGAAACTGTTAGATTTATTTTGTTACACTGTGACGTCACAGCGCTATATGGATGAGAGAGAAATTACTAATACATCACTATAGATTGTTGACTATACAAACTATTAGACTAAACGTTGTATATTTCTCTGTTCCAAGAAGTTTAGACGTTCTCAGAAAGTACAGAATGTTGCAATATTTAAAACGAAAAATTTGAAATAATGATTCTATTTTTGAACAAATCAAGATGGTTTACTACTTTTTCAGTGTAGAATACGGAGGTTGCGTCGAACATTGGTACACCTACAAAATATAATGAAGCTGAATACCTGATCATTCTGATCATGGGTTAGGTAGAGCCAGCCGAGCAGGGCCTGGGGGCAGCCCTCGGTCTTCCCGCACCACTGGGGCAGGTCCGCGCCGATGGCAGTCGGCGACATCGCACCATAACACTATCACAGCACTGCGTATACCAAAATACCGGGTTTAGTTGAAATTTTGGTAGTCTTTGTTTGGTTCGTCAGGCCATCGCGTCGCGGCCCGGTCGGCGGGTATTTTTGGATCGCGTACGGTTCCACGGGATGCGCTCGCGCCGGCTACGTTGTGACTAGCGGTCGCCGCCGCGCCGCTCCTTAAGACGGGAGATGTGGCAAGGGACGTCTGCTCATTACAATACGGAGTGTTTAGATATCGATTGCTTGGATCTTTGGAGCGAAAGTTTTGCGAAGCTTTTTTAACAAAAGAAAATTAATGTAATCGATTGAAAGAGTACGATTCTGGATGAAGATGATATCGTTCATACATAAGTAACATTACGAAAAGTTAAGGAAAACTGGAGCAGACATCGCAGACAGCAGAATACCTACCTAGTTTTCCCTTATGAAAGCAAACCTATTATAAAAAATGACTCTATTTCATTATTAGTGACTTTGGTAAATCCCTTGGTATTGACATAATTTTTATCAACTGTCAAAACTAGATTGCCCCATTTTGTAAGCCAATTAATAAAGTGCTTATTTATTTCAATGCAACAAACAAACTATTCTTACAGTAAATTGAGAATTAATCGGATTTTTCAGGGCTAACATAAAATAGTTTTTGATAGAAAAAATATGTGTTGGAGTTATCACCGAGCTTCAATAATTTTTCATCCATTACATCCAGTATTCCTTAGTAATATCTTGGCCGTAATATCGATAGTTGATGACATCACTAGTGTCGAGCATGTGGGCGCACCCGTCCGCGCCGGGGCAGCCAGGAGAGCAATATTTTGGTTCACTCCGTACCACTACACTGCCAAACGATATCAGTTATCGCTCCACTACTTGGTACTGGTAATATGTTTCAGCATTTAGTTTGATCTTAAAGTTTAATGATATAGGTACTGCAGATAATTTTTATTTAAATGATGCAGATAAATTTTTGAATAGGTTTTTTTTAAGTTTAATTGTTATAGGTTTCCCCATATGATTTTTTTTTGTGTTTACATAAAGTGTTCAATTAGTAAGCAGTTGAGCAAATTCATTGAATAAAAACAGTAACTTCACTGACAACGGCAAAGGAAAACATTGAGAGGAATCCAGGACTTATAATTAATATAAATCTGAAAGCCAATCAAGCCTTGAGCAAGCGTGTTTAAAGCGTCTCATTGATCACCATCAATGCTCATACCTTCTCTGTATGAAGAAGCCTGCCCTACAGTGGAAAAATGATAGGCTAAATATCATTATTATTAAAAACAGTCGCTCAATATCTCAGTAGAGTATTCTCAGATGATTTATCAGAAATCTTGTTCAGCACTTTTCGAACTATCGTACCTTCTACGATAAATGTAACGGTCGTACGAAATATAATCCTAGTGCTGTCAGCGGTTTAGGCTCTGTAGCTTTTAGGGTTCAGTAAAATAAAATAGGGCTTCCATTATTATTAAGTGTCCATTATCTATCCGTCTGTCTGTCACCAGGTTGTATCTCATGAACCGTAATAAAAGAAGGTCGAGACTTGAAATTTTCAGAGTGTATTTCTATTGCTGCAATAATAGTAAGCCATATTTTTTTATTAAATTAAAAATTAAAATAATTAATGTCACTATTCGAGAAACGTGTTTTTTTTAAGAACTGTTAAATACAGAACCCTTCGTCCGCGAGTTCAACTCGCACTTGGCCTGTTTTTAAGTTACAATCAGCACTTCGACCTCCCGCCATGTTGCTCTCCTAATATAAGTAGGTCGAACCATCGCTTGCTAAGGATTTGAGATTGTTATGTATTTTAAAGTATAAAGTATGAGGAATAAAGCGTCAGTTCTGTGTAAGTTTCCTTAGGAAAGAGGAATTAATTACGTATGTAAGTACGTAACTACTCTTGAAGTTTAACTATTTGTAAGTTGTAGTATACCTGTCGTATCCAAACCTGTTGGTCAGGTTTTTTGAACACTTATTTAAGATAATGTTTATAGATTTCTTTTTTACATTAGCACTTTTATAACCAAAGCGCTTCTTCACTAGCTTAACTAAATAAGCATCACTAATTGAATCAGGAAACGAGCATTTTTTTTACCAATATAAAAAAAAAATACCATCACGCCTGTATTCCCCGAAGAGTTAGGTAGAGGTGTAGAGGTGTACCGATGTACACCCACAGTTTGCAGGTATATTTAGGAGGGGTTTATCAATATCTTAAAGTAAATTGCTCAAAAATTGCTTAGCCCGTTTTCGGGATTTCGGTTTTCGGAGTTTGTTATCTAAATGTTAAATAAAAAATAAAATGAATGACACGGGTAAGTAGGTGAAGACTGAAGGACCAATAAATCCTGGTCCTTTGGACCTGGCATATTATTCGGGTTACAAATAGTGACCTTTTTGAAAAAAAACTGCTAGTTTTAAATATTTATCACATGACTCACAGGTCGGATTCTAGTTATAGACACTTAGAAGAACCCTTGCGATAAAAAAACCCACCTACTTTTATCTTTTTGATACGAAAAAGTGTGTTTGTATGTTTGGATGTTTGTTAAAGTATAGAATGAAATTGGCTGAAATTTGGCACACACTGATTACTAGCGACCCGCCCCGGCTTCGCACGGGTGCAATGCTGATATTAAATACATATAAACGTTCCTCTTCAGTCACTCTATCTATTAAAAAAACCGCATCAAAATCCGTTGTGTACCTAGTTTTAAAGACTTATGCATACATAGGGATATAGGGACACATAGTATATGTTTATTAAATTGTGTCTTTAAAATGATTTCGGATATTTTTATTTTTTACTCGAATTTGCGGCCTTAATTCTGAAGTACACGCAGATGAAGTCACGGGCAAAGGTTAGTTTACAATAATTCACACTTGAATATGTCAAGCAACCCTCAAGTGTTTTGGAAACATTCTCAAGAGTTCTCCAATAATTTTGTTTACTTATGGCATTTTATTGCAAGTAGGTGTTACATAGTATGCAAGTGTTTACTTTTTAATTATGTCTAAGAAGAGGCGTGTTTGAAATCATTTGGCTTGTATAAAATTTTTTTTTGTGCTTTTAAACATTATTTTACAATTTATTACTTAGATAAAATTGATTCTTTTAGATCATTATTTATTTTGTATTAAACCAATTTTTTTTTCGAAATCGGAACTATTTGTTGAGAGAAATTAATGTATTATGTATTTTAGAGTATTATTAATATTATATTTTGTCGTTTTTTCTTGCCTAGGGACTAGCTTCACCTTTACTTACTTGAGATTAAAATTAGCCTTCTAGGTAGTATGACAACCCATGTCGAAACTTACATTCACAAAATTCACTGAGGAACATTTTTACAGAATAGCCCGGTTGTGATGTTAAGCTTTGATGTCTCACCTCAAGCTAAATTCAACTATTTCTTCAGATTAGTACTGTTTTCCTCTTTTCGAAACTAGAACTTGTTTCTGTTTAATTCATTATCATTCTAGTTTTTTCATCAATTTATTACACAAGTATATGGTTACTTATGTACAAGTAACAGTTTCCTGAAAACTCGATCTAAAAACATCACTTTTGATTGCATTGCCGTTGGCTAATAGCCCAATGTTCGGCGTCCACTCTTGCGCATGATGTGTAACAACACTTTTATTGTAACTATTATTTATTTATCTTTTCAAATGGGAGCATGTGATGGCTAATTTTTGTTTTTGTAATGAAACTTCTTGTAAGTTTTTTCGAAATTGTTTCTCAAACGTTTGTAATTTATGATGGTATTGCTTGGAAACGTTGCGTTGGTATTTGTTTACGTATAGAGACTACTACATTATTTTGGCGTTCCACTATTTTATTGCAATTTGATTTTTCCATATTTCTCTGAAAGATATATTCTTTAAAAATACATGTTTCTTAGATAGTAGTACATATTGTATCACAGATTCTTGCATTAAAATCACACATAAAAGAGGTCAATATTAGCATCAATATCTATTGAAGACTCCACATCACACTATCAAATGGAAAAGTTTCTGTATCAGCATGACTTTTGCAAGTCCCGACCAACATTTGCATCCATTGCTTCTCTATCAAACAAGCCTTTCATTGCATCAGTACTAATGCAACAATGTATGACAAACATACGCCAATGTTTGTCGGCCATGACACATTGGCGTGACATTTTAAATTGTCAGTATATTGGTTGGTCTATTATAGTCAATTAAGGAGCGCCATGCAGTCCAATTGAGTTTATTACGATACCCAAGCGTTTTGTATGAACTGTTAATAAAACTACAGTTTTATACGTATAGCATTGTTCGGGTGTTTTTGAGATAGAATTGGTCTTTTACTTGTTTTGAGATCTTCTCAGTATTGTTTCTTTGGTCTTTTGGTACGATTAACTATTGTGATGATTAATAATAATACTAGCCTATTATTGTTCATCTGCAAAGTAAGGGCCTCTTCCCATAAGAGAAAGCTTCGACATTGATCACCACGCGTGCTCTAAGCGAGGATATTTAAAAGTAAAGTTTGTTTGATTTTAGCTGGACCAATCATCCAGATCAAGCCAGAGCAAATTTTTCCTGACATAGGTCTAAAATTCTGATCCTGTCAGGAATACTCCTGTCACTAGGGGGGCAAGTCTAGTAACTTTTAAAAAAGGTTGCGTTTTCAGTCTCTATCTATCAAAAGATTTTAGCAGATGTAGGATGTATGATGTTCATGTGTGATTATTTCTGCAACACTATTCGTCGAATATTAAGTATAAGTAATTACATGCGGCTGCGATGTTAAAAAGTCAGTATACCTTCTATGGGTCTACTAACTCGAATATGATGCTTTTGTCGTAGCAAAGTGTTTACTTTTTTAACTTTATTTTTTTACGACATCATCACAATGGAATGAGGACTTGAATCTCTCTAAAAAATATTCTTGCTACTAATAAAACAAAAACTTTCTTTCTGAGTCAACACGTGTGGCGACCCTTCATTTGTTTTTGGTGAAGTCATTGTTTTTTTTTTTAAGTTTGTGCAACATCTGTTCTGCCCTGACTTGCCCTTGACCATTGAGACACAATACTTGATGTAACAGAACTAACTTTCCTCAATTTTATGTTTTTTATGGTTTTTATCTAAGTGTTAAGATAACCGTGTCTTTGCATTAATTACATCATAAAATATATATGTAGTACCTAGTGTTGTAAGGATTGAAGAGACAGGAATCGAACTTGGAAACTTTTTTTAATTAAAAATTGGCATCTGGCAATTAATAGAATTACTAGCCTCCACTTCCATCACGTGTTTTTTTACTAAAAATTAAATCATGACTCTACAGACACGTGGCGCCATCTATTATCGTAAGGACGTTATTGTTGTTTTCCTACGGAACAGTAGTTTTTTTCGGGATGAAAGGTACTTGTACTCTATTTCCTTTACTGTACACCTGACAACGTATATATGCAAAGTATCAGGATGATTGGTTTAGGTGTGAAAAGGTAACAAACAAACAAACTTAGTTATTAACAATATTAGTTAGAATTTTGTTGGAGTCATGTGTGGTTGCCTTTATAATATTTATTCTTGAATGAGGTTTATCAAAAGCATCATTACCTAGAAACTATAAATTCAAAAAGATGACATGACTGGCTGCATATAAAAATTCAAGCAACGAAAAATATTAAATATTTTTGACAAACGAAATAAAAATGTTCCAAAATTGACAGTAGTAATTTGACACGCCGTGTTTCTGTTTGTTTCAAGATTATTTTATTTCAAGTTAAAAAAAATCATAGATATTACACTAATTCAACGCTACAAATTGTGCTATCGAAAAAAATTACAACAGCAGGCAATTTTTTCTCTTAAGGTAAGATTTTGAATTTAATATTTTACAGTTGACTTAAATTTTATGACATACACACCTTAGTGTCAGAGTTTCTAAACCGCTTCAAGGGCCTCTGACATAGTTACCGATGTCAGTGATGTCCAAGATAAACTTAGAAAGTACATATGAATTAGAAAAAGTCACATTGGTACTTGCCCGTGCCCGGTTGCGAACCCACAACCTCGTGCATGAGAAGCGGGCGCCTTAACCACTGGGCCATCACGACATTACGTTACGTTCAGAAGTAGGGTGTCCCCACGGCCGGAGGTTACCCGGTCAGCAGGTTGTGACACCACACTGTTGTTTTTGCGTGTTTTGATTACTTAGTAAGTGTAACGTGTGTCATGGACTCTTGGGGGCGGTAACTCGGTCAATGTGATGCCTATGCAAAAGCTTTTTCTGGCTTTACTAGGTTGAATGTACCTAAGGATTTATTTGTTTTACGGTGTTTATATGACTGTAGCTGTATCTTCTGGAACAAGGCGTGGGCAAGTAAGTACATATCAAGACAGGTACATAAGACATTTCAAGTTTGTCTTTGGGATGGCAACGCATTTGCAAGACCTCTGGTATTGGGTAGCCCATCCGCTCGTTTGTTGTCCAATGATATAGTTATTTTTTTATCTAGCTTATAATGTCCCACTGCTGGGCAAAGGTCTTCCCTATGTCCTTTTAAATTCCTTCTTCTTTTCTTTTCAATGATATTAAAAACAAAACACCTAAACTAAAGTTTTCCACACAAGCCGCAGAAAATGATATTTATTTACATCAAGACTAACCAAAGCACTTCAATATATCCAGGTAATACTTAGGCTCCAACTTGTGTACTACATAAAATAGTGTTGATTATATGAGTTCAGGCTTACGTATATCATTAAAAGTTCGTTACAAAAAAAGGTTACGTGTAACGACGCGTAATAAAGCAACTGAAAAAGTGTGAAATAGTGCTTTATTTAGATTTAGGTTACAGGAGTCAGCTGTAGGGTGGCCATGGTTTTGATTTTTTTGTTTGTGTACCATGATTGTTTCTGTCTTCGGCAGCGTTTTGTATTTTTTTTTAATGGGCATTATAAAAAAACTACTAGCTTTTGCTTGCGACTTCTACCCTCGTAAAGTTTCTTACGGATTTGTATTTTTTTTAGCGAACCTATACGTTCCAACTGAGTGCTTACATACAGCATTTGGGTTTTTAGAAAGGAGCAGTACTTCCAGAAATTAAAGCGTTAAAAAAAACAAACAAATACTGCACCACTTCGATGAACATTTTTAGCTGAAATTCTGATAAAATTTTCCCATAACATTATTTTCTTGTTTTGTTCCGCACCCGTGATATCTTAGAGTGTGTTTTGTTTAGTCCTTAAGTAATAAAGCAGAGATACATTATTACGTCACTAAATAATGATACCTAACTCTGGTGAGTTAGGTATCATTATTTAGTGACGTTTGGGGACAAGTCTTGGTAGACTTGTCCCCAAAAACCACGAACTCATAGCTACCATACTCCGATGTTATCGTGAATTATCAAAATAATTGAAGCAAATTACTGCCGGAGCATTTTGTAGCGGTCGTGCCGAAGTAGGCGAATATTCAGGAAGCCACTGCTTCGGGATACTTCGGAAGTCTTCGGGTGATTTGGGGGGGCACAATGTCACCAGTGGACAGGGTCTTTAAATTTGAGTAGCAAAGTTTCTGGATGTTTTGAATTTGTTATTTATTTTGCGAATTATCATGTACAGAACTTTGTTGTTTCTCTTTGACTGCGAATTCATTTCCTAGTGCGATAGCTGCTTGATCATTCTTAAAGCGTAGCGGCAAGATAAATATTTTTGCCCGTACACCGAATACCTTGTTTGATATGATTAGCATCTAGCTAATCATATCATAACATACAAAAATATTTTTTTCAATCAGACTCTGTCAGTCCCAGAGATTACCGGCTTTAAACAAACATACACACACACACAAAAAAACTGTTCAGCTTTATTATAAGTATTAGTATAGTAAAAAATCTAGCTACCACAAACCGCTTGACCAGCAGAATCCTTCGCTAGTTTCACAGAAAGCTGCATCAGCCACCATGTTGAAAACAGTCCGCTTGCTGTTCGGAGAATTGATAAAGATTTTGTGGAGTTGGCGCATTTGTGCATTTGTTTAGACGTACTGCACGGCGTTAGGTTACTTGCAATGCTGATTGGTCGTCTTATATAGGTAGTTGTACTTCGCTACATAATATAAAACAAAGTTGCTCCCGCTGTATGTGCGCTTAGGTCTTTAAGGCAAGGCGCAAACGTGGACCCTTTTGGTGTCTTGTGTTAGATACAAGCTACCGATGAATATTTTATTACTATAGAACCAGTATGAAACCATCCACTCTCAGCGCATACGTAAACATTTTTTGTGTCCAGTTGCTTCCACTTACACATACTCATGACGATCAAAAAGTGTTCGGTATCGGTAAATGGAAACTAAAAGTGTCTACGTTTGCGCAGCGCCTTAAACTACGCAACGAGTTTTAATGCGTTTTAATCAATAGATAGTGATCCAAGAGAAAAGGTTTTATACGTAAAGAACATCACGCAAAGGGAGCGGAGCAAAGACGTAAATGAACGCGAGTGTCACCGCCGGGGATATAGCCAGATAGGTTAGGTAAATAAATCCGTACTAATATTATAAATGCGAAAGTAACTCTGTCTGTCTGTCTGTCTGTCTCTTCTTCACGCCTAAACCACTGAACCGATTTCAATGAAATTTGGTACAGATATAGTGTGGGACCCGAGAAAGGACATAGGATAGTTTTCATCCCGGAAATCCCCCGGGAACGGGAACTATTAATCCGCGCGGACGAAGTCGCGGGCAAAAGCTAGTAAATAAATAAAATCTTTATTCAGGAATACAAAAGATAAAATACATAATAAATCTAAAAATAACAGTGTATGTGTAGGTTATGTATTTGTAATTTTGAAGGCTATGTATTTTCTTTAATCCTACTAACATAAAGCAGGCTACGTACCTACATAAATGATGAAAGTCATAATACAGACACTCAAAAGATCCGTAAGAAAAATTCACGTAAACGAAGTCGCGGCCAATAGCTAGTCTGAAAATAAAACACTTAACTATCGATATCAAAACAGACAGTAAGATACATTGCGTTTACAGAACAAGCCAACATTTGAGAAGTTTGAACAATTCTTTCCTAAACAAAAAAAAACTTGACAAAAAAATGATGGTCTTATGCAGCAAAACTTTGTCACGGCAATGGTTTCGCCGGCGACTGTACTCGCTAGGTACTTTTTTTTTTATAATCGTAAATGGGAAATCATCAAATAACTTCCCCCGCCCTGGGCGGGACGGAAGGGAGTGTCAGACTTTTACTGACTAAAACCTATCTATGTTCCTTCATGTGCCCTTTGCGTTCCGGGGGCGCGGTATCTCTTTCGAACAACCCGCAGCCCCGTCAACTCGCTAGGTACTTGAAGCACTGTGCGGTACACTCGACGGCGCAATATTTACGATCACGTGATTCGGATGTCATTGTATTTTATTTTTGTTGTGAAAACTCAGGTTTTCAACTCGTTAATGTATAGGATACAGGAAACGTCTTTTTCTTCCCTTTCGAATGATGTTTGTGATTTGTGATAGGTAGTAAGTATTGGTACTTACTACGTATTTGTTATCGATAAATTTAGCCTATAATTAAGGCATGTTTATTTCACTTACTTTAAATAAATCAATTTTATTAATTCTGCTGAGGTGATGAAGTCTTGTAAAATTTTTGTTGCATTTTTTTTTTGGGTATCGAAGCCAGGACCTCATTCTCTATAGTCATAGGCGTATACAGGGGGGGGGCCGGGTGGGCCGGGCCCACCCCAGAAAGGTCTTGTGCCCACCCCAGGCTGTAGGGCTCACCTTCCGCGTGACCGCATTGCATCGCAGCGGCCATGGCATCTTAAGGGCCAGGCCCTCCCTGAAAACTAACTCTAGATACGCCAATGTCTATAGTCACACCATCGACCACGAGTCCAATGCGGTAATAAGAAAACTTAAAACCTAATTTAGTAATAGACAAACACACAAATACGTCGGTCATTTAAACATTCACTAAGCACAACGTTTAAAATTATACTGAATTACCATGGAACCATTGTAGGTGTTGATAGTAGTCTGAAGCAGACTATTAGGTACTTGTATCCTTAATTTATTTGGCCCTGGCCACCTGGACATCAAAATCATTTTTTTTTTAAGTATTTTTATGTAAAAAATACTTAAAAAAAAAAATGATTTTGATGATCTCTCTTTAAGTTTGAGGATTCATAACTTTTTTCTAGTTATCATCTGAATAAAGCAATACTTTTTTAAGAATGTGCCAACAAGAAAGTGGTGAAAGTAGAAAAAAGCAAAAATGATTTTTTTTAATATCCAGGGGCCACGGCCAATGAAATTAGGGCTGAGTAAGTAGCAGATGACCGTTTGATGAACGTTCTGCCAAACACCCTGTATTAATCACAGACACATATACTGAACTCGCTTATTAAATAATAAAACAGCTAATATGTGTAAGAAAAACCTTATATTACAAACTTTTCTACAAACAGAACCATTAATTTTCTTCCCAAAAACCAACATGCTAACTCCCACAAAAGTAGCAACTAGTCGATCCAACCACACTCGGTTTACCAAAGCCGCCATCAACCCACATAAACCACATTTTACGAGTCCACTCGACGGCTTAACGTCCTCGCTATTTGCTATGGAAATGTGCCCGGACTTTTATCTAGGACTCCGGGTCGTATGATGTAGGGACATAGGTCCGGCTCGTCGTATGTGTTGGACTAAATAGGTCATGTTACGTCTGTCTTGTGTCTAGTGCAGTTGTACTCAAACTGCGGCCCGCCGGACTTTTGTGGTTGGCCCATCTGGTGTTTCTTTATTTTAAAACCATCTAAAGTTTCGCTTTTTAAACTGCCTAGTTAGCCTAATGGTTAATTAATAAGCGCAATTGTTATGCTAAGTCTTGGGTTCGATTTCCAGGTCGATCAAAAAGTGTCATACGAGTTTTTCTTTGAAATTCTTAGTAGCAGCTCGGAGTTTCGATTTGTGCCCGGTTAATGGCAATAGGCTCGCCTGCCATAAGTAACGTCTTTGGTTAATGCTCCACTCCCGTGGATCGCAGTGTGATATTATATAGCGAATGTTACTCAGGAATAATGTAGCTATCTATTGGTGAAAAAATGGTTAAATCGGTCCAGTAGTTTTTAAGTTTATTCGTTACACACAAAAATACAAATCTTTCCTCTTTATAATAATAGGGAAGAAATCTAGATATAATATTATAGTAAATAGTATAAAAACATCAGTTCATAGTTTAATAGCGACAATCTAAGGAATAATAATAACCAATATTTTTTATAATGTTTTTTGGGCCCGTGACACTACTACAAAAGTATTTGTGGCCCCTATGAAAAAAGGTTGAGTACCACTGGCTAGTGTCATGCTGCACCTACTTACAGCGGTGTAAATGGCCTGTACTTGTTTTGTTTATTATGTTCTTTCGTCATTGCCATGCATACCCCTGAAAAAGGAGGTATTGTCGACTATTTAGTTGTATTTGCAGATCCTGGATATTAAAAATAGCGCCATATTGTTACATCTAACTTAATGAACACGTATTTTGCAAGATGCTGGTCCCATCAGAAATGAGCATGGATGAGTTGCAAGAGATGTGTATGAACTAACCAATTACAACGCTAGTCGACACGGTTGGCGCAGTGACGAAACGATTGGCTGCTGCGCTGCGTGTCGTAGGTTTGTTTCCCGCTCGGAATAAATATTTTTATGGCATACAGTTATCGTTTGGCTTTCGGGTTTGGCTGTTTGTGTAGGGCGTGAGTTTATATATTTGTAAACACACCCACACGATACAGGAGAAATTTCTGTACCGGGAAAAGAATTAAAAAAAAAATTGCTGCGCTCAATTTGCGATGATGAAGCGATTTGATATTTGTCATTTTTGCACACATCCTTCGCTACGTACATGTTTGCATCAAAACGCAGCCTAATACCTGCTAAATAGGTCTTTATTTATCTAAAATCGGAACACGTGGCCTTTTCCCCATAAGCATGAATATTAATGTGCATCACGTGACTCATCTCGCCGCTTTCCCGCTAAAGGAACTGCTCGTGATCCTCATTAGCTTAAGCTATCTATTTATTCTCGCGAGAGCTTGGAATTTGTTATTGTAATCAATTTTTCACACCACACGATGTAGTAGACTATAATTCCTAGTACTTGGTTAACTGAGAAAGTGTTGGTCCGTGTTTGGAATATTGGCATCTCAATATTTTGTGGGTGTTGTGGAAAATTACATGAAGTGAATGAAGAGGACGCTCCAGCAAAAGTAGTGACTCAGGACATTAAATAATGAAACTCTATTGTTTGTAGTTAGGATTTTTAAATCTCGGACAAAATTTTAAATCATTTATGATTGTAAAATTAAGTCATTTGACAGGAAACTGATTTACCACAGGATATTATTGCCTTATAGCTAAGAAATTTCATCGAGTTTATTGACAGACACATGACTAGTTTCATAAGGAGCAAAGTATCAATACGGTCCGCCTTTTATTAAAAAAACTGAAGGTTAGCACAGATAATCCACGTTTGAAACATCTGTCATGGTTTCTAAACCTATAGCGGATCCTTTTCTAGACCTCTAAATTAGAGATCAATCACAAAGTTTATTATTTTGGCATTTTCCGACCAATAAGTCCAAAGGTACTTTAATTATTTGTGTACCAAAAGAAAAAAACGCATCTATCTTTGATGTCAATAGAGAATAAAATATGAGAAAGTCACAGGTAAATGGAGGTAGTCTATAATTACTACGGTAATAATTCTTTCTACGTGGTACCATATATTTTTTATTTTCCACGTAACGCCACGTGGTTCGGTCGTTGCACTTCAATCCGCGTTCGATCTTATCCTGCCACTTAATCATAGTCCAAGAGTTCACGATATATTTTAACGTCAAGGAGTCAGGTCTCCATTTATTATGTTACTAGCTTCTGCCCGCGACTTCGTCCGCGTCACAGTTGATGTGTTATCCTACGGGTACCGTACATTTTCCCGGGATAAAAAGTAGCCTATGTGTTATTCCAGACTATAATCTATCTTTGTGCCAAATTTCATCCAGATCCATTCAGCCGTTTAAGCGTGAAAGAGTAACAAACATCCATACATCCATACATCCATACATCCATACTTACAAACTTTCGCCTTTATAATAGTTATGTTATGTTATAAGCTATACCCTTTTCTCGCTACATAATACAAAACGACTTTTTTGTTCAAGTTACAAGTTCTTCAGCTATACATATAATATTAGTATAAACTTTCACGTCCTCTTGTAAAATACTTTAAGAGGTCTTTGTGACTACAGCGAGAGCAGAAATGTTACTTTTATGTAGAACTTTCAAACGGTATTTATAAGCTCTAAAGAACATAATTGGATAGTAGACACATCTCCAATCAATTGACATAATTTTTATAAGCTCTCAAAACGCATTTTCCTATAGATTTGTATGGCAATAGCAAACTATGACGTCACTTATTTGACAGCTCAATTGACTTAGGTACTATTTATTGATTTGTAAGCAAATAAAGATCTTATTTTACTGTTATATGAAACGTCAAATTTTTAGGGCTGAAATTTTGTTTTTGGTGTCTAATACCTAATTGCAATATTTGTTCATCCATTTTGCCATTTAGTTTTTCTTAGTAAATACGCGTGTCTAACTATAAGAGTTCATCCTTCAGCACCAACTAATGTGCCTGATATATTTTACAATGTTGTGGTTACTTTTACTTCACCGCCTTTGTTAATTACCGTTATTACAGTATAATTATTCTAAGCACAATTTTGGCAGTAAGTCTGCCAAAACCAACCAACCCTCATCAATATTTTTCGAGCTAATTGTAGTTATTTTGAATATTTAACGCTGATTAATTTTCAATTCTGTTCTTAGTACTTTTTTTTTAAATTGCATTTAATTGTTATTTATGGTTAGTAACGTAATATATTAAGCATTTTTACGAATGAATTTAATAGATTATAGGTTGGCATTTTTACAGACTAAGCTCAAATTACATAACTGAAAAATGCTTCCTCATTTACCACACAAAACACACTTATTCCCATAGGTACGTTTTCCAACTTCCCCTCTAAAAATATATTTCACCGACATTCAAATAACGCCATGGCCGCACTCCCAGACGTCTACCGCTTCTGGTCACCCCCTTGACCGCCACACGCGAGGGGTCATCGACCTCGGTCACGTGGCCTGTAATTGGCAAGTTATGCGTAACTTTTTAGCAATAACTGCCCGCTTGCATGAGTTTAGTAGAAAAAGTGCAATGCGCTTGGGTTATGCCTTGCTCCTTGTTGGGGGAATTGGTTGTGGATTTATGACGGCTTTCGGTTACTTTAGTGTATGTGCTGTAGACACGGTCTGTGGGCGGTGAGCAATGGGTAGCTCACCGTCCGTACGTTATTTAACGACAGACCGTGTTGACGGCGCGTTCATGTTCCGCGCAAAGAGGTGTCAGCACATAGAAGGGGCCACTAAGGGCCAAGGCCTGCCGGGGCTGCGGGTTGTTCGAAAAAGATACCGCGCCCCCGGAACGCAAAGGGCACATGAAGGAACATAGATGGTTTTTAGTCAGTAAAAGTCTGACACTAAGGACGGGAGGGGTCATTTGATGATTTTACCATCTTTAAAAAAAAAAAGAAGTGTATGTGCTGAATGTACGTTAAGGTATTAGATAATTGCACACGTGTGCAGATTTAGTAACTTACTTAGTGACTTTACTTGTGAGAATTAGTTATGCCAAAAATAGTCAACCATCAGAGGCAACAATGAACAGTACAAGTGATCTTTAGAACCCTCTTACTGAACAACATTCTTACTATTTTTTCGAGCTTAGCTTACGAAATAACTGTAAAACAAATACCTACATTTATTCCCTATTGATGAATACAGAATTCAGGTGTAATGAATATAGACATTTTAAAAAAAAAACTTGTTCACTAATACTACTCGTCTTTCTGAAGCGACTGTACATTGTAAAAATGACAACAAACCTAAAATAAATAGAATTAATAATTAACTAGATAGAGTAAGTACGGAGTAATGTTGAAAAAGTGTATGTATGTAGGTCACACGCGGCGGTATGTGACTAATTATGTGAGATACATGGCCCGTCTTTAAACTATTCATATCATTATGTCCTACTTTAGTACGACGAAGTTATTAAAAACTTATATTTATAAAATACTGGCAGCTGCCCGCGACTTCGTGCTCGACAAAGTTGATATAACCTACGAGAACAGGATAAAAAGTATCCTATGTGTTATCTCACACTATAATTTATCTTAGTGTCAAATTTTATCCAGATCCGTTCAGCCATTTAAGCGTAAAAGAGTAACATATATTCAGCCATCCATCTATCCTCACAAACTTTCGCATTTATGATAAAAGCCAGAACGGCTGAACGGATCTGGATGAAATTTGTCGCAGAGATAGATTTTAGTCTTGAATACCATACCATACATAGGCTACTTTTTATCTCGAAAATATGTAGAGTCAAGGTGGGATAATATATAGCTTTGACGCGGACGTAGAAGCTGTATATCTTATTTTTGTATAAATCAATTCTGTATACGAGTAGTTATTACGACATCCCACCATTCATAACTAATATTACAAATGCAATATAGCGTATGTTTACTTGTAACGCCTTGTACGCCTTCAAGGCTAAACTACTGAACCGATTTTGATGAAATTTAGTACATACTGAGCTTACACCCCAAAAAAGGTCATAGACTACTTTTTAATCCGCGACTTCATCCGCATCCGCGATAATCGACCACCAGCAAAAGCCAGCAAAAAATACGTTGATCGTTAAAAATTGTACCTAAGAATGTAAACTTTCTTGTTTATGCGGGATCAATGACCTATTTGCCTGACTACATCCATGATTACTTATTTTCAAACAACTTTTTGTTGCACGACAACTTTTTTAGACTTAGGTAAGGTAGCTGCTCCACAATGAAGTACTTTGCGGAATATTATTGGTCTGTCATCGTGGTTCCGCGGGCATATTGCAAAAACATCGTCTTTATTGTATTATTGATGAAGATATGCCGCGGTTCTGTGGGTGCGGTGTGTTTCGTTTGTGAGCGGGTAGATGATATAACGCGTTTATTAATTTACAAATGGCGGTATTTTCTTTGTGAATTAACAAGGGATTTGTCATGGGTATTCTTTTTTTTAAGGATGGAAAATCATCGAATGACTTCTACCGCTTTGAGGCGGAAGGGGGGAGAATTCAGACTCTTACTGACTAAAATCCATCTGTGTTCTCCTAATGCCTTTTGCCTTCCAGGGCCACTCACCACAGGGTGACTCTTTCGAATTAATGTTTTTGACAGTGATTGTTTGAGTTTAATGCTACATAAATGGGCCATCCGATATCTGTCAAAAAATATAAAATATTATGTTAGATAGTGTACAGGTTACATCCGGTGTTAATTATTATGCGGACCTTGTAGAAACTAGAACTAATTTCCGTGCGTTCAAGCGTTTTTGCCATACCTATTACTGGAATCAAATGTAACAGTTCACATTAGGACCCATTAAAGTTAATGATAATTGCAATCCGTGGTGCTTGGCAATCTGGGCTTCTCCCAGTTGTAAATAATCCCTTTGTGCCTTTTGGCCTAATTCTGTTCTGTCTCCTGCTTGTTTGGAGGGAAGTGGAAATTATATTTTTCTTACTCCTCCGCTAATCTTTTCTGATTAATTTCGTTGCGGGATCCAAGACAGTTGAATCGTTTCTCTGGGACTCGTCGAGCTTCATTGTCTCGGCGCTTTTCTTGTGGTCGCCACTGTTGATTCTGGCTTACAGGAGTTGCAGTGGTTTGGGAACAGTGTGGCGGGCTTGTCCCAATCTGTCAAAAAATAAATAAATTAAGTCAAACTACAGCAGCATGCCAAATGTGTTACATTGCTACACGGCAACAACTGGAGCCAAATATTCAAACTTATTGCAGCTACGTAATAAAATGAGAGACATGTTGTATTAAAAGTGCCGAACCGAATTTGCCGATCCGCTTATGTATTAGAACTCGATCGTCGTCAGTGCGACCCCACCCTCATACTTCCCGTATAGCGCTCGGATGGTTGCAGATTGCGTTTATCGTGTTGTCGTGCGCGCCGTGATTTACGAGCGCGCGACATTCAGCAGTGGGACTGTGGGCCCGTCGCTGTGTGCGTCGAGCTCGGCTGCCGCTCGCCTGACTAGATATCGACTCCGTAATCATATTGCCCGCAGTTTTATTGCTAATTAAGGGTTGGAGGATTTCGGCGATTTCGTATTTTCGATATGTTATTTTGTTTCGTATTAAAAATAACTACTAATGATTTGATAAAGTCCAGATTTCTCGCATGTTAATTAGTAAATTATTTAACTTAAAACGCAGTAAATTTAAAAACGAATCAAGCAACCCTAACCTTGAAACCCCCACAGAACTTAAATTAACCACATCCCCAACGCAATAAAACAAATTCAAAACTCCAATTTTTCATAAAAAAATATGACAGTAGATTTATTTCCGCTTGGGGTTTGACGCACCGCCGCGTAGCATTGGCTGATCCGACCCCATCCGTCAGTGTAGGCCTCAACGCGACCGTAGCCACCCGCGTAGCACCGCTACGCCGTAACCGCTACGACAAAACACGTGAAAAAAATAATTCTTACATTTTAATCGTTTATATTAGTTTCAATATTTCAAGTTATTGTTGTTGAACATGGATTTATATATTATGGACCTGTTTTATAACAGAACGGGGTAAGTTTAGACAAGTTTAACGGCTTTGTTTTTGCTTTTTAATGTTTTCTAATTATTCGTTTGTCGACCGTCATTTTTATGGTTTTGTAATTTGCAAATGACTGAGGACGAGTTTTATTGTTACTGTCTTGAGGGGAGTAAAAACATGAATGTTGTGAAGGCAGGTGGTTTGTGTTGAAATGATATACAAGCTATGATTGTTTTTATTCTAGGGCTCTAGACAAAAATGTTACGTTTCTATAAATAAGGATGCAGGCTTATTAGGTGAATTCGGTGCTTGTTTTTTATTAGGCTATGAAAAAGTTTTATTCTCTAAACATCACCCTCGGTGGATTAAGGTGAAGTGAGGTTAACGTGAGCTGTGAGCCTGTAGCATCATGTGGGATGATAACTCATCGTCAGCTCACTTTATCGAGAGAAATCACAGAATAGACCAGCAATATTTTGTTTACATAAAACGCTACGAGTCTTATACGTATATCTATATGGGTGATACATAGATAAACTAATTATCAGGGACCTAAAGAACTAAAGCAGCGTTTTCACGAGGTCAGTCAGTCGGCAAAATTGATCAAGCAAAATCGGAAACAAATTGCCAACAGAAGCCTAATCACCTTCAAATTGAATTCGAATGAAGACCTTGTTATTCACATCGTGAGCACTGTGCTATAGGCACCTTTCTTACTGCTTACGAGGAAGCGACGAGCTACCGACTATTTTCTCGCTTAGGACACGTAGGATAGTTTGTAGATCATCTGACTATAAGAGAGATACATATATCGCTGATCGTGTATTATCCACATTACCGGCAAGAACTCTCCAGCGACAAGATCTATCAGAGAAAAAACTCGCTTAGCGATGCTCCCTTCGCGGACAGACTTGCTTGGTATACTACGCTTACTAGCGTTGGTGGCTTCTTCTTTTCGTATCAATGATACATGTATAATGTAGCTACCTGGGCCCAGTAGATTGCCACGTTTATTACCGCATCATTGACATTATCCAGATCATGAAGGGTCAGGGACAATTAGGACACTCCAGCATATTATGGGATATTGTATGATCAGGAGTTCCGCAATCTGGATGGCATACAGGGCTATGATGGTGCCCGAGTGAGTAACACTAGTAATCGCCTGTCGCTCTCGCACACTCGCTTATAGCCCAGCGACAAAGCTATCGAAACTATAAACTCGCTTCGCGCTGCTCACCAACTTGTTACTAGTTTTCTTCTCGCTAATCGCCGGCAGTGGGACAGTCGCCCAAGGTGCCGACGTTTCTCCATGACATTCAGTTTTGAACTATAACTTTTTTTAGCGTGCACATGTATCATAAGTCGGCTGTATTGATAGCTGTAAAGGTCACGTA
Organism: Caradrina clavipalpis; assembly: GCA_932526535.1. Classification (NCBI taxonomy): domain Eukaryota; kingdom Metazoa; phylum Arthropoda; class Insecta; order Lepidoptera; family Noctuidae; genus Caradrina; species Caradrina clavipalpis. The sequence goes on along the minus strand of OW052104.1, from coordinate 12,955,281 downwards.
TCGACGTTACCCAATAATTCAAACATGTTCCGAGGAATCATGGTAGTTTTAGGGTTTTTTTTATTATGTAGGTTTAATAGAAATTCTTCACACAATTTGTCGTGTTATATGCGCCTATTAACTGTACATTTTTTTTTTGTGAAAGGTATTTTAGCTTGTATTAGCTAAATGTGGGTTTTCTGCACTGATTATATTTTGTTACGCAGGTCTATTAATTCTGTTTCTGAAATCCAATCTGCGAGTATAGAAGAGAATTTTAGAGCCCAACCGGAACAAACAAAAATAAAGATAGACAAAAAAAAGCTAGTTGTTGTAAGTTCATGTGTATTTAATAAAGATCAGTTATTTTGACACTACGAACAGACACTTCGAAATTTTTATTTATTTGTGAAGTTTGAAAGCCTATTCGGTATAAAAACCTCGGTAATAAAGTTGAACAGACAGACAGTATTGACGGCCGAGGACACCGCCATATTATCATAACGTTACATCTTTCGGCCCAAACGTGTTTGTTTACACCAAGGCCGCTATTCTGGAAGGCCTTTCACACTCTACACTTCACATAGTTCCAAATGAGTTAGTTATCTATACTTAATATTACAGAGAAAAGATTTTTTGTTTGTTTGTTTGTATCGAAAATGCTCCGAAAGTACTGGGCCGATTTAAACCATTTTTTCGCCAATAGAATAGAATATTCATTTATTTGCTCAAAATGTAGGTATTTACAATAAGGTGGTTACAGTGATGTTAGGAATCCTTGCAAAATCTACCATTTTGGCATGCAAACATAGATGCAATTCATCATCAAACATTCAAAACATTGAATTAAATTAAACATTGAAAAAAACTTAAATATTTAACATAGATAGCTACATTATTCCCAAGTAACATAGGTTATATAACATCACGCTACCACCTACGCTAAAGGCGCAGTAACCAAAGAAGTAACTTAACGCAAGTGAAATAAGCCACTCGGACGAAGTCGCGGGCAGTTCTAGTGTTAGTCTACAGACAGATTGTGGAGGTACTTGTAGGGGTATTTGTGATTATTACCGTATTCAGGGCCGTGAGGTGACGACGCGTTAATATTGTATTGGTCAGGGTCGTGTCTGATTCATTGAGTACCTACGAGTATGTGACAGATGACAGGTCTACATAAATAGAAAAAAATGTATTGTGTTTTTTAGTTTTGAAAGTATTAGGCTTCATTCAGAAATAGGTGGTGGCTGTCAGCTGTCAGTGTGATATAATTGTACCTATCTGGTATTGTCAAAAGTAACTACAATTATAGCTTTGTTAAGCTAACAATTGAACGACGTTTTTTATGTTCAAAATATAATCCACAAACGACGCATTGATGACACTTAAATATACTTTTTGTAATCAATTGGGTAGATGACACCACTAACCAATAATTTCAAGAAACAGCTTCACAAAAAAACATTTAATTTTAGCACTAAAAACCCGATGATTTTTTAAATAACTATAAAAATCGATTTTTAGTTGCTTTGAAATCAATAAATAGTTAGTGAATTGAGATGACAAAAAAGTGACGTCATAGTTGAGTATTGTCATAGAAAATCTATGGGGGAATGGCGTTTTGACAGCTCATAAAAAGTACCTCAATTGATTAGTGGTGTCATCTACCCAATTGTCGCTAAGCCACTGTATGACCATTTCTTGTAAAGCCGCATATTCATAGGAAAACGGAACATTGCTTTCCGTAGCATCTTTTCTTTCAAACATTACACAAGCGGACCCCACAAGCTTACCCCACACTTATTTCACCTAAATTCATCAAAAGACTTACTTAATAGACCGCCTGTACTAATTTTTTGGAGTACAATTAATTTCTCGGTCGTTTTTAATTAAAAATGAGTTCAATTTTAAGCTTTTTCAACTTTTATTTTCAAAGCGACCTAATTATTATTATAACGCTTCGTTTAACTGCCTATAATTAGTAGGCTACGTTACTTTAAAGCCGCATAGAAGCCATTCATGACATGTTAACAAGCGCCTTACTAATGTTGACGCCTGAAACATTAAATGGCTGAAATGCCTGGCGTTGTACACATTCATGAATATGTTACAGCACATGGTTTTAAAAACAATGTCGTAATCTACGGGGTGTCAAAACACCGTTTTTGCTGTGCCCGACAGGGTCCATAATGATTCTGTACTTTTAAATGTTAAGACCATAATGTACATTATGGAACGCAATAAATAATTGAGTATTGAGTACTACCGATCAAACTAACGTAATATTTAGCAGCAATTATCGCCGGGCAACTACTTTTTATTTGGTGTATGGAAGTGCGTTGTATAAAGAACGCAATATAGGTATTGTATTTTCGGGTGCATGTAACAGTACAGAGTTCGTGTGTGTGTTTTAAGTTTAAATAAAACAAAAACAGTCATGTTTATTTTGCAGTATAATTTGTTTTTGTTAACACCAGATTTTTAGGATATTGTTAGCTGTGCCTGTAAAAGTTTGTCCAGGAATTATCTTAGGACCCTTTTCTAGGTCTTATACCATATCCCCATCATCTTCCACAAATAAACGGTCACATTGGCACGACATGCCGTGACTAACAGACTCGCAACGGTATTAGCTTTTACTTCACTGCACAGCTTATTAAGCTATTTAGTTAAACAAAAAAAGGGGAAAAGCAAAAATGAGGACGCCATGACAGTGCGTGCTTTGATCGTGAAATATGAAGGATAATATATAATTACAGTTATTGAACGAACAGATCCGAGGGGAAGGGCTAAAGAATTTGGTAAAGAATTTGAATTTTTGTTGTGTACGATTGTAAAATAAAATGACGATGCGACGATGCGTATCAAAGTCGTGATATCAGAACGCGAAGGCGGATTTTTGACAATAAAAACGTTGAAATAATTTTGACACAATCTCATCTCAGCGACATTCCATAATATAATATACTACCCGCGGCTTCGTTGGCGTGGTTTATTTCACCCGTGTTAAATCTTGGTGGTTGCGTCTTTGGTTTCTGCTCCGCTCCCGTGGGTCGTAGCGTGATATTATATAGCTTGTGAAACTAACAAATAACTTTACTTTCTATTGGTAAAAGAATTTTCAAAAACGATTCAGCAGATTAAGAGATTATACCCTTACAACGTCACAAACTTTAACTATTTATAATTAATTAGTATACAAGTAAATTGTAAACTGTATTTTTAACAGAGGCTAAGAATTCGAGCGTTCTTAAAAATACGGGATTTTCGTTTCGGATTGAAGTTACTCGCGATCAAATTTGGCTGGTTTTGGTGGTGGATTCACTGACTTACCAATCGTTTATGCTGCTTTGATCAAGACAGTGAATCTACCTCCAATGGTATCATGTAGGAAAGTACTTAAATGTTACATTACCTAATGTTAATTAACCCGAAAACCTATTCCTAAACCAATTCTGAGTCCAAAAGTCCAATTCAGATGCAATTTCCCGAATGCGAGAAAAACTTTATTCATTACGATTGTTATCAGAAATCTAGACGAAGATCTAGGCAGTGCAATTTGACGACCTTCATATAAATGTAAAAAGTTTCTAAGACTAACAGAGAGGAAACGTGAATGGGTGGGGCCCTGACCTAACACTACTTAGGGGCCTACCTAACAATCAAATTATTTGCCATTTTGTCATAATACTGTTCATTATAATCATGTATATATGATAGACAATATAGAAAAGACCCTGAATAAGGCTAAGTTTGTCGTTAAAATCGAGATTGAATTATAGGCTAGTACAGCCCGTTGCGGAATTTGTACGAAATAATTACCGCGGCCCTAGAACGAAAAGGACATTAGGAGGAACACAGATGGGTTTTTAGTCAGTAAGAGTCTGACACTCCCTTCAGTTTCGCTCAGAGCAAAAGACGCCACTTGATGACTTGCCATCCTTAAAAAAGGCTATCGCAGCCTGATCTGAAACCAAAGGCGTAATGGAGCTAAAAGTGTAGCGATAAAATACACTTACGTATTTATAAAATAAGTTTTTTTTTTTTAAATTTCAATGTCACCTTTATATTCACGGGGGCTGCAGCTCAATAAGCCTACATCCGGCCCTGGAGACTAAGGGCACGAGTTTGGGACCCGTACAAAAACGCCGGTCGCGTGCGGCCCGCGATTTGAGCCCGATGTAACGAATTACTAATCAATAACATGCTTGTTTTGTCGCAACTATGCAACTTGAACTACGCTTTGTCATATCATGTTTGTTGTAGAAGATATTGTTAAGTGATTTGGCGGTTTTTTTGGAGAATCACTTATGTTTTCCTGTTATACAATGCAAAATGTTGAGATTCTTGTTTTAAGTGGATTATTGGACGAGGTGGACGAGAAAAATTAAGTAATTTTAATATTTACCTATACATGTGCTATTCCAGGCTGTAATCTATCTCGATTCCAACTTCCATCCAGATCCGCTAAAACGTTCTATCTAGCGTGAGTAACAAACATCCATCCATCCATCCTTACAAACTTTCGCATTTATAATTAGGTAGGAAAGGATCAATCTAGATTAAAACAGAAATTTTGATTCCGATTTCGTGTTCCCGTGGGTCCGTTTAGAATTCCGGTTTAACTTTAAGTCTAAGCAGATGAAGTCACAGGCAGAAACAAGGCAATATAACATTCTTTTTTGCGCACCACACACAACGTCGCTTTCTGTTTGCGATAAAACAAATTACAAATCAATAAGTAACGACTTAATGACTTTGTTGTGCAAACTTTAGCTATTTCTTGGACACAAATCACGGAATAATACAATTGAATAGTTTGAGTTAAAATCAAGGTTTTTACATAACTTATGATAAGACGTACAGCAGTATTTTGGTACTTTCTGTAATTGACGTAAACACTAGTCCATGCCTCTGTTCTCTGTTAATTGTAAATGTCTGTGTTTGTGTTGTTGATGTGCCTTAATAATAAATAATAATAAATAAATACTAAAAAGTAAAACATTTTATGGACAAAATCATTATATAAGAAACAAAACTTGATCAATTTGAATATTCATGTTGTACAATGCAAATGCAGACTTTATTGCTTCATTATGAAGTCACGATATACATTAAACGTAGGTCAAAGTTCCCAGTTTGCAATGAAATTGTATTTGGGTAGATAATTATTGTAATACCTAGTTTACTACCGAAACATTCTTTTTTAACATAATAACATTGTATTTCTTATTTAGTGCTCTCTAATAGATATAACTGCAAACACAGTAGAAATTATTAATAGAAACCTTTTCCATTACAAGACTGAATAGATTGTTTGGTATTTGTTTCAACGCGCTAATACCTGTAACTACTGGTCCAGTTCTGAAAGTTACATCCAGGAAGGAAGCTTCTCCAAAGGGCACAAGAAGAAACGTGGATGGGTTTTAGTCAGTAAGGGCCTAAGCACACATGCTACTTTTAGTAGCGGCGATCGGCGTTTTTGCAACTGTATCGATACTGCATCGCGTTTTGGCGACTCTCTGCGATCGATCGCAGCTTCCAAATCGCGCATTTTAGCGATGCTGTATCGCGTTTTGGCGACTAACTGCGTTCGGACGCAGTATCGGAATCCCGAACTGTTCCGATGTTAGATCGGGTCGGCTGTAGTGTTGCTGATCCATTGTCGATTATCGATAGTTTGCCGATTTGCAATGGTATTGTTTATCCCACTAATTTTATAAATGCGCATGTTTTAGGTTAGTTAAGTGGTAGGTTAAGTGTTAGGTGGATGATGGATGGAAACATTCATCCATCCATGCTCAAAATGCATAAGTTTGTGAGGTCAGAAACTTCGCATTTTTTACATTACAATTACAATAGATGGATGGATGTTTTCATCCATCCATTCATCATCCATCTATGCCTCCTCACAAACATTTGCATTTAAAATCCTACTTATATTATAAATGCAAACGTTTGTGTAAAGGGATATATGGATGATGGATGGAACCATCCATCCACCCATGCTCAAAATGCCAAAGATTGTGAGTTCAGAAGCTTTCGCATTTTTTATATTATGAATACAATAAAATGGATGTTTTCATCCTGGATGGATGAAAACATTCATCCATCCATCCATCCCTCCTCACAAACTTTCGCATTTAAAGTCCTATTAATATTATAAATGCGAAAGTTTGTGCGGTTGGATTAATGGATGGATGTTTGCGTAATGTAAGACGTGAACTGGTTATAGGATGTAACCAATACCGCCTCCGGAGCGATTGACATTTTCGGTTTATCAATATTGCAGGCAGCAGTGCAGCTTCATTAGAATCTATCGTAAGTGTGTAGCTTCGTCAAAATCACAACACAGCACTAGTCGCATTATGTTCCACATAAAGGTCCGATAATCGGGCTGATTCTCGGTCGTTTTTTCTCGCCGGCAAAAAAGTCTGTAAAAAATCGGCCCGATTATCGGGCCGATTTTTGAAAGTTTTTTTGAGTACTTACACCCTGACACACCGTGACACACACGCGGAACTGTGGGTAATGTCGTACCTTATAATTCCGAGACAGCGACACGCCGGCTGACGCTGAAAACCAGCGCTGTGGTTCCGTGTCTCGTGCACGGGCCACGGCTTTATGCTGAACGTCAGCCTTTTCGCGCGGTAGTGGCGCATTATAGATTATTGTTTTTGTTATTTTTATTTTTGTGTTGTGCGTCGCTTTCGCGAGAATAAATGGTTTTTCTTTCTTTCTTTTTTACACACAGACAGCACAGACAGATTTTCAGTTTTTCAGTGGGACTGTTTTTTGTTAGTTTTGATTATCGGTCGTGGGGGCAGACCCTAATTATGTCAAAACGCTGCGATCGGCATCTTACAGTGTGCGGGGGGTAGCGATTAGTCGCTGAATCGCGCTTCCGAAAAGCGACTAAATCGCTGCGATTGGCGATTTCAAGTGTGCGGGGTCGAATGCTTAGTCGTCGCTTTTAGCTACTAAAAAGCGGCTGATCGCCGATTCGCGCTACTAAAAGTAGTGTGTGTGCTGTGTCCCTAAAAGTCTGTCAGTAAGGGCGGGAGAAGATATTTGGGAATTTCACATAAAAAAAGGAAGTAAGCTAAGTTATCCCTGAGTGCTATAGGCTATTAAGAAAAAAGTAACAGTATCCAAAATCTAGTGCGTTTATAAACTGATATCTTAAGGGCATCTACAGCTTTATGTGTCCAATTTGAAAATAGTGTGCTTTATATTTATGTGCCGAAAGCACATTAGTTTTATGTTTGACGTATGAAACTATCAATTTACGTCTCTGAGATTCAAAAATACTCTTTAATATGAAAACATACTTACACAAAACACCAATATAAAGAGAATAACAAAGTTTTCTAATAGAAAACTTTATCAGATGGCCTATCGTTCATGTTTTTCTCACGGTCAAACTAGAATATGTACCGTTAATATTAGTACTTATGTGTAAATAATAAATTAAAGTTCCAGAAACTTCAGTCGATGACAAAATACGTTCAATATAGAAATTAATGTCAATGCGTATGTTGAAGTGTAATTATAGTTATTTCACTGTCTGCCATTAGATAATGGACATTGTTGACATTGAGTATCGGCATAATAATGGCATTATTGTCATGGATAAAACGCCTACTGGGCCATGGCCTACCCTAAGGAATAATAAGTCACCCATGTCTTTTCTTGGGCTTTAAATTTACCCCGTAGCAAATTTCATCAAAATCAGTTTAGTGGTTTAGCCATGAAAGCATAACAGACAGACAGACAGACAGAGTTACTTTCGTTTTTATAATATTAAGTATAGATTGCAGATATAGGTACATAAGATATTTGTAATAAGTTCCTTTGTATAATAACGTTAAAATACGTTGTGTTATCTACACTAAATTAGACTTAGCTTAAAATTTGCCTTTGCTTTGATAAAACTGTCTAGAAATATTGCGCTAGGTTGTTAGATTTACCTACTTTAGCAAATAAAGAAAGTTTTTTTTTTTTTTTTGGCAACCTCGTTATCGGTATTGAAAATTCAATCAACAAACATTAGTCGAGTACCATCTTAAGGCGTTTTCACAAATTTTAATGAACCGTTTACCTAATTAAACATCTGTTCTTTAAGTCAATTTTCCTACGGCACTTTGAAATATAGAACGAAATTATGTAATCGTTTCATTAATATGTAATCAAACGATCTAATAATTATTAATTATTTGATTAGGTAAATGAAACGATTACATATTAAACGATACATAATTTAAAAATTGTTTTTTTATTATTATCATATCTATTTGTGAGATATAAAATAATAGCGTGTGAAAAGATTTAACGACGTTAGTAGCTTATTCCAAAAAAACATATTTTGACCGTGTAGGTATTGCTGATTATTTTTTTATTAAAGCTTACCGTCAATTGTTTTTCAAAGCTCACTTAATTATGCACATTGAAGTTCAGTTACCGGCGTGTCACCAGGGTCACGCCGATACACAATTAATGAGGGACGCCGGTGACATTGAGCCCGCGCCATTAAGCGCACGGAACCACCACACATGGGGGTGCTTTGAATGCCTGTGCGCTGTTCCGAGCTGTTCTGTTTATGTAAACATCATAGAAAAAGAACAATGTTACCATGAGGGTTTTGTAAAAACTTGATAGAATAAAGTGCCTGTGGAGTGTCTTGCTCGTTCTTTTAAATACAATGCTGCCTAAGTTTTGGGATGGGATATTAATTTAGATATTTAAGATATTTACTGCTCTCGACTATATTGTATTATATCGGTGACCGTTACCGAGAAAACACACAAAAAGACAAGAGGGCCAATATGTGTTATAATTATAACTTACACATATTGGCTCTCTTGTCTTTTTGTGTTTATAGTATTTAAACCCAAATATATTTCAACACCTACGCTCTAGTCCGTCGTAGGTTATCATGTCGGGGGAACGCGCTGGCCACAGGCAGAATTGGAGCTGCTGTGGTTTCAGCCGATAAGAGGCCGCATGCCCCTCAATCACCCTCACGATGGAGGAAGTCCAATAGGATTTCCACCACGCACCATAAAGAAAAGGGTAGATATGAAAGTTAAACTAATTCATCACTGCTATAAATAACCAATCCAATACCGGCGACCTTAACTTTATTTGTGAATCGTTTACAGACAAAATGTTTACTCAAATTACGATGTTGTGCGACAGACTATAATTTTGTTTAGCCATACAAATCTATCATCATTACAGTACGTAATTACTTGCGGCCGTGACCCTGTGTGGCGTGACCGGGTATCATTTTATTTTAACTAATTAAAATGTCATTGTAATTGTTTAAGGACAGGTACACGCGATAGATGTAGATCTGATATAATAATAAATAATGGCAGACTATTATTGTCCCACTGTACAGGGGGTTCGTGCATTTATCACCCTTGATTTTTCTTGCAGAGTCAAAGTCATGTCAAAATCAAATCATTTATTTTATTTCAATTAGACCATTAAAGGGCACTTTTGAAAGTGAATTTCAAGATAAAAAAGTAATAATATTGAATCTAGTTGCTCATTCCAAAAGGTAGTTTCGTATGGAGAAGAGAGGAAAAGACACGCAAACTCTTTAAAAAAAAATTACAATAAGTTGTAGCAAGGTTGCTCAAAGCGGGGTGGCGATTTTAGACGTACTTATATTAATAAAAGTTCCTCATAATGCTTTCCTTCACCGATGTAAATAATGTAAGATAAACTAAGAAAGTAACTACATATGAATTAAAAAAGTCTTTTTAGTTAAGGACATACTTTTTTTGGGTAAGTTCCCAGTGCTCATGCATGAGATATTGTGAAATTTCGCACACACGTCTGTGTGTCTAAAATTTAAAATATAGTAAAATATAAACAAGCGTTTGTTCTTTACCACGTTAAAAATTTCCACTAAAGGCTTCGACATGAATTGTAAGTAAAATTCTTACTTCCAAAAAAACTCTTAATTGATTTTACTCCATATATATTGTTCTTTGTGAAAAACCTCGTTGGGTAAATGGGTCATCGATACTATTTTTGTTAACTATCGAGTTATTCATGTCTCGTTATTATAACGTTCTCATTTGATATGCATCCATTATATAACATTATACGGAAAATCCTGATTACAGTGCTTTACCCGTGTGAATGTTTTCCACCAGTGTGTGAAATTATCATTCATAAGCTTACAGCGATTTTAAGTGTATCTGGTAAAGTAATTGAGTATCCTGTAGCACGGCTTTAAAATTTCTAGCGCCAGTTGTTACTTAAACTCCAAACCTTTCTTTTTGTCAACTGCATATTTACAGGCACTTTTACATTGTCAAGGATTCAGTTAGTCAGAAAGCTAAAGCCAGTTGGTCATTCCAAATAGTAGGTACCCGTGCCTTCCGCCACAGACAGACAGAGGTGGAAAACAGCGGTGGTTTTAGCCGGTAAGGCTCCGCATGCCTCGTCACCCTTACGATAAGGGAAATCCATGAGAATTCAAACGAAGCACCAAAAAATTGAGAAATTTATATGAAGAAGAACAAGTAAAAACTCCAATCTCTATAAACGATAACAAGCGTTTCAAAAACCCGCTACAGCTTATATATTCCACCACATCTTACATTAATTTCTTAGCAGTGACGGTCTCGATCGAACATGACAGCCCTGTTATTTTCTAAAACTGTCTTTGTACCGCAATTACTAGTTATTAGTTGGAACTGTTCTACAGAACAACGTTTTATAGCCCACTTCAGTGAATTATTAACGACACTGCCCTACAATTTGAAGTTTCTTTACGGAAATTGGCCTAATAACCAGAATACGTGGGATTATCTATTTGATGTTGCATATTGTAGAATATTATCTATATTCAAACAAGGGCAAAGACTTTGTCCTATTGCCAATTACGGCTGATGATACAGAATTTGTGTTTTCTTTTCCTTGTTTTATGGCAAACAAGCCCACAACCCACGGCCCACCTGATGTTAAGCGCGAGCGACGAAGTTGAAATATCTCATAACAATATGATGACCAACTATGTCAACTAATTTTATTAAATTGAATTCATGTTTTCTTTCCCGAAATACTATGGAATGATATCATGAGATTTTTTCAAGTACATGACTGACAAAGATGTCTCTCGCTCTGGAGTCATAACTCCGGAAGAACTTGTAACTTGTGTATAATCTCTCTCGGTGAATTAACGTGAAGAGAGCGTGAGATAAACTGTCAATCCCTATCATCACTAGAGAAGACAGCTCAGCTCAAGCTCGTTTCACCTAATTTCACACGAGAGATTTTACAGAACAGAGTGGCTAAATGGTGTTCTTTTTTTTTCAATATAATTGTATGGCAAAGAAGCCGACGGTCCACCTGATATTAAGTGGTCACCTTCTGCAACACCAGAGGCGTTGCAAATGCGTTGCCATCCTACAGACAAAGTTGAAATGTTTCATGTGCCTGTTATTACACCGGCACCCATACCCTTCAAACCGGAACACAGCAACGCAGGATCAGAAATAGGTATAGTAGTAGTACTTCCACGGACGAGCTCCTTCACAAAGAGCTCCACTACTACTTGACTATTTCTGCTGTCGTGTGTTCATCTAGTGTTGTTGTGTCTGTATCTAGTGTTGGCGCCCGCCTCTCATGCACGAGGTTGTGGGTTCGCAACCGGGCATGGGCAAGCAATGTGAGTTTTTCCAATTCATATGTACTTCCTAAGTTTATCTTGGACATCACTGACATCGATAACCATGTCAGAGGTCCTTGAGGCGGTTTAGAAACTCTGACACTAGGGTGTGTGGGGTTGTTAGACCTTACTGTCCACACGATAAAGAAGAAAATCTAGTGTTTACTGATCCGATCCTGTGTAATGCTTGTTCCAGGTGCATGGTGTGTAATTGTTAAGATGTCTGCTCTCACCAAACATGTTGGTCAGAATGGATCGTGTGTCCGCGCTGTCGCCGTCCACGCCTAGCAGCCGCGGCATGGACAAGTATGAGCAGTTAGCGGTGGTAAGTCACCATTACACATAATGAGTCTGGACACATACAAAGGGCGGAAATGACACTTTGATAACGAAGTCGGTAGTTACATATTCGTGTTTGTAACCATATCTGGGAATAAATGATTTCGCGTTAAATATCTAAAAATCATCTCTGAAAATGGGAGAGGTTTCGACGTGGATTCACTCGTTTTGCTAGAATTACGCTCAATTTGTACACAATTGAATTAGATTTTATCAAATTATTTAATTAAAACATTTTTGGTTAAAAGAGCAATTTGAGCAATTTGTTTACTTATTGGATAGTTGCTAAACATAGCCGGTAAATATTTCTGGGTAAAGAATGATTGGGAGCGTGTACGTCAGTAACAGTCGGTGTCAGGCCCAACTTATAAGAATGCTACGCTATTTTGTAACTGCCAGAAATACTTGCAACCATATTAATTTTGTCATTAGATACATTGGCATGTCTATTTCTGGAAATAATAATACATTAGTTTCTCTAATATAACTCTGTAACTACTTGGGATTATTCACTGTTCTGTAACGTAAAAAGAAAAGAAGAAACCCCTTTCAGTTTACTTTGTTTTCTCTGTTTTCTGTGATATTAAATTCAGCAACACTGTAATTTTTATTGAAGATTCAAGATCAAGATGGAGAGATTCATTTCAAGATTTGATTTATTTCAAGATTTTATATTTTTTGAACAAGTAAATTAACACTTTATTTCAACTCTACGTAGGTTCAAAACGTTTTGACAAGGGATCTATTGCACCTACTATGTATTCCCGAATACCAATAAGCGTCACTATTTCACCGTCTTCTTCAACATTATTCAGGTGGGCGAGGGGTCGTACGGCGTAGTGCTGAAATGCAGGCGCCGCGATACGGGGCAGCTCGTCGCCATCAAGAAGTTCCTGGAGACTGAGGAAGATGCCGCCGTCAGGAAGATGGCTCTCAGAGAGATACGCATGCTTAAGGTAACAGTTTGCTTGGGCAGGCACTTCTTCTTCTTCGTATAAAGTAGAGAGAGCCTTTGAGAAACCTTTTGGATTTGGGTGTCTTAAAACTTTGCCACTACTTCCACGGCGTCGTTGGTCTTTAAGGTAGGGCAGCAGCTACTAATTATACTTCCCAGCCAAAAGTTCGTCATACGCTAGTTGCCATAGATATTTAAACGTTGATTGCTCACTTGTATTACCAGATGTATAAACGTGGACGAGGCGAAAGGAGTATGTAAGAAATAAGGAGGAGTGTGTGGTTTGTTATCTTTAAAGTTAGAGTGAACAGGCTTCTTCTGGGTAAGCTCACTCCATCGTAGACTTTGTCTGTGTCACCTCTGACCAACCAAGATGAGTTTATGTATCTATGTATGCATGGTTGGTTGTTAATGGCAATAGGCTCGCCCCCTATTACATGGGACCTAAATATACCGGCGAACTGTGGGTGTACATTGGTACACCTCTGCCTAACCCTTCGGGGAAAACAGGCGTGATGGTATGTATGTGTGGTATGTATGCATGATAACTCGCTGAATAAAATTAAAAACTTTTTCTCATGTCCACGGATTTTTCCCTGTTCCCTTTTAAGATTTTGTACATAATCATTTCCAGAAACTCCGGCACGACCACTTAGTGAACATGATCGAGGTGTTCCGTCGCAAGCGCCGCTTCTACCTCGTCTTTGAGTATTTGGATCACACACTGTTGGACGAGCTGGAAGCCGCCCCCGGTGGACTGGGCGAGGACACAGCCAAGAAACACTTGTACCAGCTGCTCAAGGGCATTGACTATTGTCATCAGAATTCTGTGAGTATACTTGAAGATGTGATACGGTGAATATAATATCAATACGTTGGGATAAGTACAGGTGGATGTTTTTTTTTTTTTTTTTTATAGACGGGAAATCATCAAATAACTTCCCCCGCCCTGGGCGGGGCGGGAGGGAGTGTCAGACTTTTACTGACTAAAACCCGTCTATGTTCCTTCATGTGCCCTTTGCGTTCCGGGGGCGCGGTATCTCTTTCGAACAACCCGCAGCCCCGGCAGGCATCGGCCCTCAGTGGCCCCATCCAAGTTTGCTGACATCTCTTTGAGGCGCGCGTGGAACACGAACGCGCCGTCGACACGGTCTGTCGCTAGTGAACGTACGGACGGTGAGCTACCCATTGCTCACCGTCCACAGACACGCGTCTACGGTGGCCGGGAGTCGTCTCGCGGCTCCCGACGCCCGGAGCGTCTACCGCGGCGGCCGCTGGGACGGGGGATTGTCCTCTCCCTCTCCCGTCCCGCCGCCTCCTTCTCTAGCATTACAGCTTCGCAGAAGGAGGCGACTGCTTCCCATTCCCTCTCGCTCCGGACCATGGCCTGAACCAGTGCCGAACGCGAGAGGGCGCTGCGCCGATGGCCGCCTCGAGGACTCGGCGGTGCTCAGCCCAAGCAGGGCACACCGCCAAAGTATGCTCCGCCGTGTCCTCGGGGCGATCCTCGCAATGGTGACACCCGGGCGTTTCCTCCCGCCCGATGAGGTGCAGGAACCTCCCGAACTTTCCATGTCCGGTGAGGACCTGCGTCAGGCGGTAGGTGAGGGCGCCGTGGCGCCGCTCAAGCCACTCCTCAAAGAGGGGACTTACCGCCTCAATCAAGGCGTGCCCTACAGGTGGATGTTGATAATGATCTTTTGCCATACCATAGATTAGCAGTATCTATTTCGTTTTCAGTTTCAATTGCTTCGGCGCTTTTTTGGCGGTCTCCCCGGTTAGTTTGGGAATAGGGTGGCAGGTTTCTTTCATAAAAACATGTTTATTGATTTATTTATTTATTTTCTTAGGGAAAACAAACAGTTACACAAGTTGGTTAATTAATTATCCTTAGTATCTAATGTTAATTTTATATGCGTAACTCACAACGTAATCCACATGTTATCTAACATGTATCTATATTTTAAAAGTCTTTGAGAACAAACTGTGTATGTCTCTCTGTCATCATGAATCACATTTACTCTGGCCTGCTGGTCATAAACTTTTAAGTACTCGAAGCAAAATTTGCTGCTAATAAGTACCGACTTCGACAATGTGTAGAACTGTGTGAAAGTATTGATATTTCCAAACCTCCCCCAAGTCACCAGAATATCATTAAACAGCTGCAAGTTTTGAATCGATTTGCTCTTTCCCATGTCAGATAATTCACCGCGACGTGAAGCCAGAGAACGTGCTGGTATCAAACGCGGGGATTGTGAAGCTGTGTGACCTTGGATTTGCACGGGCGCTGGCGGCACCGGGCGAGCCCTACACAGAATACGTCGCCACGCGGTGGTACCGCGCACCTGAACTACTAGTAGCTGAACACAGGTAATATGAACACCATACACCACCCATTGCGCATTTTTGCACCTGATATGTTATTTCTTCATTACCTTTCGTTGACTGGTGGAGAATGCCTAAGGCATAAAGTCCAGCTTTGTGCTTTTTTTGCATGAAGTTTAAATAAATATGAAGACTAAACTAAAAATGCTAGCTAAATGGATAATCGAAGCAGGTTTCCATCTAAGTATTGCAGACATTGCTATCAGCGACTATGATAAAACTTCCCATGTTCTCTATTTTGGTTTTGTATAATTATAAGCCGTTTCAATTTTGGAGTATAAAAAGCCAATTAAATCTATCTATTATTAAATGAAACTTGGTAAATTCTGATCTGATACTACGTTACTCTGAGTTTTCTGAGTGAGTGAGTGAGTGTGAGCTTACGAGTTCTAGACTTTCTATGGATGCTAGAATCCGGATAACGGATTCTGCAATCCCAATGTTACCTCAGTTATGGCAGTAGCCTTTTGTACATTACTGTAGACAGCTCAGGTCTTTGGAACTCCTTAAAGAATCGAATGTTGATCTGATTTCAGGTATGGCCCCGAGGTGGACATTTGGGCGATAGGGTGTCTGTTCGCTGAGATGCTGACGGGCGACCCGCTGTTCCCCGGAGACTCAGACATCGACCAGCTGGCACTCATCATCAAAATAGTCGGTCAGTTTGAGTAGTTTGTTGATAGTGTGATTAAATAATCGTGCCTCTATGTGAAAAACGAAATTTTTGCCTCGAAATGAAGCTTATATATTGGTTTTCTCCTCCTTTAAGTCAGAAGTAGTAATATAACTTTTTATAAAGGAGCTCGTCCGGAGAAGTACCCCCCTACCTATTTTTGCCGCAAAGTAGCGTTGTTCGGTTTCGCTTTAAAAGGTTTGGGTGCCGGTATAGTTGTAGGTACACGCGACATGTCAACTTTTTCTCGAGGATAGCAACAAAATTGCAAGGCCTGTGGTATTGCAGATGTCTATATGAAGCGGTGTCCACTCGACATCAAGTGGGCTTTGGGCTTATAAGCCTTCCAAGAACATAAAGAATGAAAGAAGAAATGAGTCTGCCAAGAGTTTTTTCTTCAGTGTAGTTCCTCTTTAGCTCCAGGCAGACGGACTGCACTTAGTCTGCCAATTTGCAGTAAGAATGCAGTCCGTCATTGTAGTGTGTTATTGCAGTCGTACCAACTGCAATTGAACTGCGGATTAGTGTCTAGACTCTAAAGCTATAGTGTTCGGTCCCCAGGCAAGCTGGCCCCGCGTCACCAGCAGGTGGTGGCGCGGCTGTCGGGCGGCGCGGCGCTGTCGGGCGCGGGCGCGGGGGCGCGCGGCGGGCTGCCGGGCGCCGGCGCCGCGCGCGACCTGCTCGCCGCGTGTCTGCGCACCGAGCCCAGGGCGCGACCCGCCGCGCAGGCGCTGCTTAGGCACAAGTATGTTACCTTTTTTATACCGTGTCCTGCATTGATATACAAAAAACCCAAGATGCACATTCAACGTTTGAAAAACGTCCCCGAAAAAAGAGCGCAACATTCTAAATTGTGCGCTCATTTCAAATAGTCTCGTGTCACTCGCGTCTGGGAGCAGTCGTTAAAAATGCCGAAGTGTTCCGTGAGAAATTGTAAAAATATTACGTCAAGAACGTTAAAAAAGGATGGGATATCGTATTTTCGATAAGTAAAAAAGTTTATTGATTAGTTTTTGTTGTTTTTATGACTGATTACAGCAAGCAATGTGTGATTTTGATTTATTTTTTCTAAAAACTTCATTCCACATTCAAAGTACAATACGGCCAACTTCAATGGCCGCTTGTTCAGTATTAGAACAACGCATTAAAGCGTCCTTTTTATTTTAGTCGCATTATAAAAATGACCCTGTTCTAAGCTAGTGGAATCGTTTTTTTTTATTTGTGTTAATTTTTTTTTATTATTAAATTTATGTACTTTTGAACTCTATTGTATGTTAGTTTTTTTAAGCCGAATAATTCAAGTGTCTTATGTTCCGAGCATTTTTTGAAGGAAGATATGTATGTCACTTCAAAAGGCATAAAACGTCTTCGTAAAAAGTAAAATTGTTTTTTTTTCTTTTCATTTGCTATGGACAGTTAATTTAGTTGTATTTTAATTTTAATGTTTTAATTGTCTATGACAATTCAAACCACACATTTTGAACCAAATATTTTAATAAACAATTTTAACAGTTGTTATTTGTTTTTTTTATATACCCATAAACATGTTTATGCCCAAATAAAGGTATATATGTGTTTAAAACACACTTCGGGAAATACAGGCGTGATGGTATATTTATATTTTTTTATATATTTTATATAATTTAAATATTTTTCAGATACTTCAGCGCGGATAGCTTTGCGGAAAATTTTAACGCCGAATTGAGAAAAAAATTGGGCAAAGAGGTTGAGGTATCTTACTTATTCATTTGCATGTTATGAGTTTTGTAGTAACGTTTGCACGTGACATCAACTGCGTGTCCTTTTTCACGAATTCTCTATAGTTTTATTAGATATCCAATATTAAGCACCCAGGGATAGATTAGCTTTCTACACGCGAAAGAATTTTCAGAGTTGAATAGATATAAGCATAAATAAAAGTATGTTTATATGATTGTTTAATCTCCGCAGCCGCAGCAAGGCACTACGGCGCGCGTGGCAGGCAAGCCGCGCCAACAGTGGACGCTCAACATTATATCTGTAAGTTCAATACCGTCAATCGATACAATACGGCAGACTTATCTTGGCGGTCCAGAGGTTAGCCGATTAGCTGTGCAGTAGGCAATTTTGTTCCTAAAAATCTATTGCGCAGCCAAACAGCTAACCTCGGAATCGCTAACATACGTCGGCCGTACTGTATAATGTAAGATTTTGGAGTGGGGATCGAGGCATATTAACGATATTTATGCCCTATGCTGCCCGTTTAATTGTTGACAGATAATTAGTGTTTCATCTTTCAACGAGCGTTCACCGGAGAAACCGTTGAAAGTGGTATAAAAGCACAAAAAAAAGTTGATTAGTCAAGGACTTAGTTAATTGAGAGGTAGCTAAGTATTAGTTAGCGTTATTTTTATAAGTAAGGCTGTAAAACTCCACGTTTCCTCACGATGTTTTCTTTCATCCAAGACAAACTTAGAAAGTAGGTACATGTAAATTGAAAAAGTCACATAGGAAAATGCCTGGTATTGAACCCTCATGCATGAGAAGCGGGTATCTTAACCATCCGTCATCACGACTACTATGACTACTACATTGAATACGATGTCTGTCATTACCTTTGTTATTTTTATTAGAAATATTAGTTTTCTGTCAATATTTTAAAACTTTGCAGGACTCCACGAGATTGCGGACAGACAGTATTGCCGGCGAGTCGCTCATTGACTACAACTATACGACACCTAGTAAGTACTATTTCTTTATCTATATTATTTCGGCTGGAAATTTTGGAATTTTATGGGTTCGATTCCCACGTCGAGCAAAAAGTGTTATTGGGTTTTTCTATGAAATTCTCATTAGCAGCTCGGAGTTTAGATTTGTGCCCGGCAATAGGCTCGCCCCTATTACATGGGACCAAAAAAAACATTCCGGCGAACTGAGGGTGTACATTGGTACACCTCTGCCTAACACTTCGGGGAATACAGGCGTGATGGTATGCAGCTGGAAACCTTACATTGTAGGTCGCTAAAATTAACGTAAAAACACAGACAGACGACAGACTTGTAATTAAAAACTGCAATATGATGTGTTACATTCCTTCGTATCGTTCATGTATTGGAAAACATAAATATGATAAAATATGTAGGACCCTTATGAATTTTCACGTGTTAAATCGAGTTTTTGGGCCTAATATGTACCATGTACCTATAATTTTTAGATTCTGAAGTACAAATGGAGACGAGTACGATGGACAAGAAGGGTCAGCCGACGCGCGCGACCCGCACTGACCCGCACCTACATCCACATCCGTCACATAACTCCTCAGAGGTACGTGGCTCATAATATATCTACATAGGTCCTCCCTTCCCACTAGCTTTTATAAAAACATGCTCACGCTTCATACGTGCCTCAGTGAAACCCTCATTGTTTTACCGATAATAGTCTCGTGGTCGCAAGCGAGACTGATGAGCATGGGGCCCTGGGTTCGATTCCCAGGTCAGGATAAAAATGTTATTGGGTTTTTTCATTAGGAATTTCTTAATAGCAGCCCGGAGTTTGTAAATCGGTGGTATCACACCCCCGTGTCAGCACGTAAAGTCGTTGGTCCCGGCTGTCATTCGATCCTTGATAGTCGTTACGAAGCCGGGAAGTCTGACAAGCAGTCTTACCAAGAGGTAATCGTGTTGCCCGCAGTTACTAAGATGTTGAGGCGTTGAGGTCAGATAGGCTGTCGCTCCATGTGAAACATGGTTAGACTAGAAGCCGAAGTCAACATAGTTGAAAATAGACTAGGCAGATACTTATACCAATATAATATGTGCTTAGAATCCCAATTTTAAGAGCGAAAATGGCAGAGTTTATCTACTCACGCGCACTCTCTCACTGAGTACCGTTTAACAGTATATTTCCTTTGCTTACAGACCACCACGGCGACACAGAGTGTGACGGCGCTGCCGCCCGCGTCCCGCGCGACGCCGGCGCCGCCGCGGTCACTCGCCAAAGCCATCAATGACACTTTCCAAGTAATACTTATTGAATATTTGAACCTATTACTTTATATCTTACTATCCTATAATTATGTACCGCTAGCCTATTGATCCTAAGAGCGACTGCTTAGCTAGAGGTCTTGGGTTCGATTCCCAGGGCGAGCAAGGTGTTATTGTGTTCTTCTATGAAATTCTCAGTAGCATCTCGGGAGTTAGGGTTTGTGCCCGGTTAATGGCAATTGGTTCGCCCCCTATTACATGGGACTTAAACATACCAGCGAACTGTGGGCGTACATTGGTACACCTCTGCCTAACCCTTCAGGCATACAGGCGTGACAGTATAATAGTACTATCCTAATTTGTCACCATGACGTGACAGGGCCTGGCGTCAATGCTCATCATAGTAAAAAATTGGTTTGACTTCCCCGTTGGTTGGTCTCGTGGTGGCAAACAAAACTGGCGTGGGGTCCTGGGTTCGACTCCCAGGTCGGCATAATGTTATTGGGTTTTTCCATTAGACATTATCCATAAGGAGCCCGAAGATTTGTGGTTCGATACCCCTTGCTTCGGAAAGCGCGTAAAGCCGTTGGCCCTGCGGCCTGATCTCTCCCCAGTCATGTCAGATTGCCGTCCCGTCGTAATATGAGAGTTAAGACAGAGGGCGAAAACCTGTGTTTATAATATAATTTCTAGAAAACGATAATTATATCAGTAAAGCACATAATATCTTTCAGACGTTCCCAGTACCTGTGAACGCGTACCCAAGGACGCCGTACATTAAAAAGTAAGTCGAATTTTACAAAATTATATTTACATTATACCTTTACATAAACTTCCTAATTTCTATCTTACTAGGTACTTCCTATTTACAAACCAGAAAGATTGTGATAGCATGGATGAATTTTTATTACTGTTTGAAGCTTAAACGGCAAAACGTAATCAACAAAAATTTGACACAATTTGATTTTGTAAATATCATGTGTTATCCCATTTTTGTGTTCCCGTGGGTTAATTTAAGGCTTTACTTACTTAGGTTCACTTTCACTACAATTCACTAAACATATTTAGTGCCAAGTCATTCTGTCTCTGTCACCTTATAACAATGTGACAGAAATGCAATGATGTCTTAAATATGTGTAGGCACCAAATGACCAAATCTATTTAGTAATTTTGCAGGCAAAGTCACGAACATAACTTACACCTATCACCTACTCTTGTCTCGTGTCTTGCAGAGTGAACAATAAGTTGGTGATGGATGAGGAGCTGCTCCGTGGCCGCGCGGTCGCCAAGGCTAACAAGAAGACCGCCGAACTGTCGCTGCCCTACGTACCGGGGGGTAAGCAGCAGTGCAGGACGGGCGGGTCCAGAGGTAAGGGCAACAACTATGCTAGCTCATCATTATCATATCAGCCAATCGACGTGAACTGCTGGACATAGGCCACCCCTTAAGATACCAGTTCTAGCTCAACATTTAGTTTTAAATTTTTTATCCGTATCCGGAACTTTTGTTTGATAGGATACCCGCCTCTAGAATTTCGTGATGACCCCAGAATTTTGTTTGAGGAACCAAAAGTAAGACATATATGTGTTAGTTTTGAGGGTCCCAGATGATATGCCTTTGGCATTGCTCTAATCAAATATTGTTGTCCTCTCCAAGTAAATCATCATTGGCCTTTTATTTCTGAGCTTGGGGTGGTGGGTTTCTATCTATCCCCAATTGAACTGTGTCTGGGGTTTTTTTGACGAGATATTCTCAGTTACAACCCGGAGTCTAGATTTTAAATAATAAGCAACCTGTAACATGCATAGGTCCATGGAAATTTAAAGAAAAATAAGTCTTAAAACAACTCCCAGCCCCTCCTTATCAACTTACTCGAAATCTTTCTCAATTGGTCCTATAGTTTCTAATATAAAACGTTAATTTTTACAGCAGGCAACAGTCCAGTGAAGAAGGTGAAGAAACCGCTCACAGTGCACCACTCTGTCTCGAAGGCTTACGACAACTGGGATGGTATTGTAAGTGTCAACTTATACTGTCTCATAGCTTTGAGTACGACGAAAGTAGGTGAAAGGATAAAGATCGCAGGAGGTAGTTTTCTGTGATGTCTGCCTACCCCTATCTGAAAAAGGGCGCGAGTTTATGTATGTATGTTTATATGGAGCTTTGAGTACTATCACAGTCAATGGTGCAGTGCCAGTTGTAGATGTGAGGGACGGAGAGCATTGGTCAGGGACAGTATAAGTGACCAATTGAACCCTCTAACTGAAAAATACTTACTCATTTTTTTAATTGGGCTCCTGCTAAAACCATCCACGACAATTAAATTGACTGCAAACTAATTCAATATTATGCCAAATGTAGGTAACAATATTGCTGGTTGCTCTTCAAATACATAAAATATTGATTGACTGATTGATTGATTGATGGATTGACTTGTGGTGTACAGCGAAGCGGCATGGATATCACCAGGACGCCGACCAACCTGCCCTACATGTGACAGCTACTGGTGGCCCGTCCGCCGGTAACCACCGCCACACTAAGACTGCTGTTATCGTGCAATTCGCCACATACCTGACTACTAATATCATTGTGTAATGTTATTTTATTTTATTAATACTTGACTACCTACTGATGTTCCTTTTTATTATTTTAAATTAAAATATCGATTATGTAAATAAAAATTACGGTTTATCGATTCTCTAACCTTTCGGTTTGTTTTTTTAACTGAATGGTTTGTTAAATCAATCTTGGAATAATTTGACCGTCTCGATTTGTAAAGATGATGTTTCAGATCAGGATCAAATACGAGCGGAAAAAAATATTGTAATTACTGAATCGATAAACCAACGATTTTTAACTGATAAGTTTAGTCGATTAAAAAAATTGATTTGTATATAAATTTTCGCTACCAACTAAAATCCTAGAAATAACATGCTGATAGTTTGTTAGATTAGATTACCAATTCCGTTAATTAATTTATAAATTATTTAATTAGTATTATTGTGTGAACATGGTTGAAAAGGATCGTATTATGTCGCAAGTAGACATGCCAAAGGGATTTTTAGAGAATAGAATTTTGTTATTTTGACAAGTTTTACCGCTACGAGGAGTGGTGACAGGGAACGTTGTTTGTAAATATGTATAGTGTTACATTTTAATACACGCAATATTAATAAACACTTTATAAAAAAAATATGGTTGTTTTTTTTACCCAATAGCTAACAGAACAGTCTTCTTCTGGGTAGGCTCACTCCATCGTTAACTCTGTCTTTGATACCTCTGACCTAGACTAGAGTAAAATCCACCCACACATACACACCCTCACACACACCCTCACACCTGTGTTCCCCGAAGGGCTATGCAGAGGTGTACCAATGTAGAACCACAGTCCGTCCCGTGTAATAGGGGGTGAGCCTATTGCCATTAACCGGGCACAAGTCCTAACCCCGAGCTGCTACTGAAAATTTCATAGAAAATCCCAATAACACTTTTACTCGACCTGGGAATCCAACCCAAGACCTCTAGCGCAGCAGTCTCGCTTAGGACTCAACTAGGGTAACGAGGCAGTTTGGAGGAAGTCTGAAGAAGAAGGTGGTTGCGGTTGTTAGAGTAAGGTAATATACACCTCGAATAAAAAAAAACCAAAATAGTTTTGAATTTACCATAGATTAACCAAGATCGAGTTTTGAAATCACAGACTCAGGGCTCATCAGAGATCATCCATATATAACCTGAAAATTTTGATTTAAAAAGAAACTTCACCTTTTAAATAATAAAACAGCGCTCATTACTTTTCATATTATAATATTATTCTAGTTGGCAGTTAATGACTATAGTACAATAACATCATAGACGTACCTCACCTATGAACGATACAAATGGCATACAAAATTGCTATAAAATAATAACAGCTTATCATGAAGACTCCGATTCTGCGTTGAAGTTAACTTTGGCTTAATTTATCAGAATCCGGACTTACATTACACGAAAATATATTCAGCTTACGTGACCATTGGATATTAGTACTTATTTACTGCGTGTGAACGTTGAAATTCGAGTATTTGGCAGACTGCTTGGGTCATTGTGCAGTGTTCAATACATGTAAACCTCTGCGACAAGAGACGTGTTTTTTACGTGACACGTCTTTAGGGTCTTCGCCCACATCAGACAATCGGTGACCGATTTTTTATCGGAGAGAACGAATGAATGAATGAAATATGCATTTTATGAATAAAGGAAATATGAATTCGATGAATGAATGAATGAAATATGCATTTTATGAATAAAGGAAATATGAATTCGATTAATGAATGAAATTTGAATTCTATGAATGAATGAATGAATGAATGAATGAAATATGAATAAGATGAATGAATGAAATATGAATTCAATGAATGAACGAAGTTTAAATTCTATGAATGAATGAATGAAATATAAATTCTTATATACCAACGCAGAAAAAGCCGGTCCCACGAAACTATGGATCTATTAAAGGGACCAATAAACGGTCCTACAAAATATCGGACGTGTCCGAAGCTGTAAGCGACTCGCTGATATAGACGTTTCACGTTAAACCAATGTCCGTGTTCCCCGCCACAGCCACACCCGATTTTTTTTCCATAAGCTACAATATATTTTCGTTTCCAAGCAGTATAATACTGAAGCGCTATAATTATGTTTGAAGGACTGGTCAATATCACATTAGCCTAAACGACAACTAACTTACAATTTTGTTCATTAATTAGTTACTGCTAACGAAATGCACAATGTTTTTTAAATATTAGAGTTTTCGAACTATCGAGATCAACTTAATTAATATACGAGTAATTAGCACCAATGTTGTGTTATTTCAATATAACACAAGAATTTTAGGCTTTTAGGAATTTGTTGAGAATGTAGGTTACTCAAATTGTCACAGTGTAGGTCAGCCATGTCAAACTTAGTCAATGGTGGACCAAAAGCATCAAGACCGTGGTCTTGGTGAACCGCAAAACCTGATCTTAAAGAAGATAAACTAATGAAATCTTAAGAAAAAAGTATTTTATAGGACAAGTATCAAAGCGTCATTACAACTAAATAATTTTCATATAAAATCACACACTGTTGTGTATGCAACAACAGACAACTTATGTCTGTCATCAAAAACAGGCGTGATACTTGTATGAAATTGCTGCAGCGCGTGTGTTTTCAAAAACGGTTTTTGACCCGCTAGTAGGCCGCATTTTCGGCTGTTTTTACAATTGATTCGGGCCGCACGAAACTGCTTAAAAGGCCGTATGTTTGACATGGCTGGTGTAGGTTAATCAGTAGAACCATCATATTAAACTGATAGCACACTGTTGGAATGTTTTTACACTATGTGATAATTGTATTGCTTATTATGTCTTATTATTTACAGACATGTAGGTACACGCACTAAGTATTCAGCCTGCTGAAGAGTACTCGCGGTACATAGGATAAACCAGTCTGACTGCTCAGAACATTATTCGACTCGTAATAATATTTTACACTGTTGCCGTATTGAATATAGGGATACCGCCTTTACAAAAAGTGTGTATGGAACAAAGCAAATTTCAATAAGGCTTTAGGCAGTATTTTTACAAGAACCTACAATCAAAATTATCATTTCGACTTTTAAGTGCTTAATCAGAAAGTCTTATCTAGAACGATACGCAAAATGCTGATCTCTTTCCGATTTATAATTTTCCAAAGGCACTTGAAATCCTCTTATACGGCTCTATTCTAAGGAGAGCATATTTCAATTTCCTTTTCTAAAACAACAGCAACAATGCAATTAAAGGTTACCAGCTTATGAGCTAAGTGAGTACGAGAATGAACGCGTAGAGTGCAAGCGACGCGTGGCGTCACTCGAGTATTCAAGATGGCGGCGCGCACAAGATGTCCGGCGTCTGCGGAGGCGGGCACGCCGCCATCAGGAGCTCGCCACCGCTCTCCGTGATAGGCACCGTCTTGTGGTAGTTTATGAGATCAGCTGCAACGAGATAAAGTGAATTATAGTTTTTGAGGACGTGGAAATTTTCTTTGCACAATGGAGTAAAGAGTAAAATAAAAAGTACCTATAATAATCCACGCAGTATACGTTTTCAGTCCCAATACCGAAAGCGTTCCAACAATGTTAGATGGTCTTTACTTAGCCGGTCTTTTCTATCGGACGGTTAGTACTTACACCTTTTAACAACTCTAAAATAACTTTAGGGGTCTAGAATCATGTAGGTAGGTAGAATCTATAGTAAAATTTTATTGTTCATTACGATGTCCGTTCCACCTCGTATTTTTCAAGTAGTACTTGTAGCGGTATACTTGAACATCGAAGTCAGCGTGACAGCGATATGTGACGTCACACGTGCAGTACATTTGCGTGTCACTACATACCGAGCGTGTCGTGCGCGACGTGTCCGGTGGGCAGCAGGCGGTAGGCGCGCGCCGCCTCCACCAGGTAGTGCTTGCAGCGCGCGGGGTCGCGGTACGTCACCGCGTAGCCCCACACGCGCTCCGACACGCGCACGAGGAAGCTGCCGGCCGCGCAGCCCGACAGGGCCGCCTCGGCTTCTGACCGGCTAATCAGACCTGAACAAACAATCATCTTACTGCATTGGGTGGATGACACCACTAATCAACTGACGTACTTTTTATGAGCTGTCAAAACGCGATTCCCCCATAGATTTTGTATGACAATACTAAACTATGACGTCACTTTTCTGTCATGTCAATTTACTAACTATTTATGAATTCAAATGAGGATTCTTACCGTGGAACCAGTCGACAGGCTTGTTATTCTCATCAAGTCCGACTCCCCGCTTCAGTTCGTGTGTCTGGAACCACTCCACCACTGCCTCTCTGCTAGGTGGTTTGCCCGCTAGAATAAGATGAGCATCCAATTAGTTTACAAAGCCTGTTTCATGTTAGTACTTAGTTTACAAATATCCTGTTTCATCTTGGGACGGACGGGAGAGCTCCAACCTGTTATTGTCTCACCTTGTGTTGTGTCTGGTGGTGCGGCGAGGTGTGCACTTCGTCGGTGTGCTTCTCTTGCTGCGCGTGCAATCTCTCGCATGCTTGCTTCTGCTTCTTTTGCTTTACGCTCTGAAAGGGCATGACCACATTGTTATAACGTTGTGTTACCTTTAGTCTGTCACACGTACTGCTGTTATCATACGTTGCATAAACTGTACAACACACATCCTATTAGTTTAAAAAAATGTAATCGTGTATGATTCGGTATACAAATTTTAATATACTAAAACATTTATCAAGTATGGAGTTTCTTGCCGATTCTTCCTCGTACTAAACCACTTTCTGAAAGGGGCACCTAGATTAAATTCTTTTTTTTTACCCGACTTTCAAAAGTGTCTTTTAATGGCCTAATAAAAATAAATTATTTGACTTTGATAGAGTTTAGCGTATAGTGCATTGCCTATTTCTTAACGTGTAATACCATCAAAGCATCGTTTATTAGCTAAATAGTCGTATATACACACCCTGGTCCCGCCAGGTCGCGTCGTGCGTCTGCGCCGCATGATGCGCGAGTCTCATGGCCCTCGCTCGCTTGGCCCTCAGTCCCCGCAGTATGTCGCCAGCCCTGGCGGCTGCCACACGTCTCTCCCAGGCCGCCACCAGCACGCTGACGCCGTCGCCGCCTGCTCCCCCCACGCCCATGTCCTGAACACATAGGGGCGTCTTTGGAGACACTCGTAGGGACTAGAAATGTGGCGAACTTTGATTTTTTTGAAGCTTAGATGAGAAGATATATAGACAAGCTTATAACATGCAGTGCTGACGTGAACGACGAAAATAATGGTGAACTTGAAATGATGACTAAGATGATTGGTATGCTAAGTTATTGTTATATTGTAGCATCAGAATGTTTGGAAATGGATGACAAAAATGAAATGCTTTGGCTTTAATTTCGAAGGTTCCTTAACCAGTCCCTGTGAAAGGTTTCTTTCATGAGGTATATTCATAATTTATGAGCTTCCATGATTCTAAATTGTTATTGCGATATGAAAACGTGGTTATGATTTCATGCTTTGTGATTATTTTTGATATCGTCAGGGATAGTGCATTAAAACGACAGTATCTTTTGGAAGTCTATAATTAATTATATTTATTTATTCATTCATAAAATATACACAAATGTTATTCTTACATGAAAAAACTTATTACAAAAATATAAGCATGTTTACATGATTACATCCAATTCACAATATTCATATTTGTCCTACACTTGGCTAAAACTGATTTATAAATTTGAGGTGTCCCTAACAGATAAAAGTAAGAAGAAAGAATTGTAAGAGGATAAGTAAACAAGTACAAATGAACAGAAAGAGACTATAGTCTTAACATATTTCAAATTCAGGGCAGTTTCAAGGCAGGTTTAAATATCTAATTGTGTGCATCAACTTTGTTCGCCCACCAATGCTTTAACATCTCTAATGGCAACGATTCGTCGTCAACTTTTGCTATAGATCACATAACATTCTCTATCTCTGTGCTAGGACTAAAGTCTTTCAACTTTGGTGCAAAATTAGCTCATAAATAAGTGCCTCCACCTGAGGTTGGTTCCCAAACAAGCACTTTAAAAGCAATAGAAGATGCAGAAAGCACAACAGACGAACGAACCAAGCAGAGCCACACCCTAAAATAACTTTAGACTTAGTATGACAACAGAACTACTAGCTACGCCTTCAACTGACCTGCAGTACATCTCTCTTGCCCTCAATAAAGTTAAAGTGCAGCGTGTTCTTGTTGATGTCCAACTTCAAGGAGTCGTTGAAGTCGGGCTTATCTCCCAGATCGTCGGCTTCCAGCTTGACGTCGGGCTCCAGAGCCTCGATCCTCTGTCGCAGCTCGTCCACCGTGCAGTAGATCTCCAGTGTGTCTTCTAACGGGTCTATCGTTTTCGGGGATAGGTCGAATTTCTGGAAATGTGGGAGACAATTGTTTAAGTAGGTGTTAACTTTAGTTCACTTAAAACGATCTAAAAATCTAGCTCGGGTATTTTCTGATATGATAATTTAGAACAAAAATCAGTACTGAAAAATAAAATAAAAATGGGTCTTCTGCTAATCCTGTGAATACCTTTATCCTATCACTGAGGAAACCAGAGGTATGCTAAACCCCTAGCAACAAACTTGCTTTTTTTAGCAAAAAATACGATATCATATAAGAATTATAAGTTCGGTATCACCACTAAGATGGAACACATAAGTTTTGGGTGTGGTATCTCCACATAGGTGGAACCCACTGCCTGTTCAGTAGACAAACACCATGAAAGCGGATCTAACCTGTTCTAAATCATCGAGCGGTTTGTATTCGATGAGCTGCGTGAGCTCCTTCTCGACGGACTTCCTGAGCTGCTGCACCTCCTGGCGCGCCTGCGCGATGGCCTTCTCCCGCGCCTCCTCCGCCAGGATGCTCTCTATCGACTTGTCGTCGGGATGCTCACCCATCACCCATACCTGGAACATTCCGGGTTTTGGGGTCAAAAACAAAAAAAAAAGTAATTTGGTAGTAGTGGATGTCTCTGGATGCAGGCCGCTTCCAACTAGTCCTTTTGGAAATCTATGGGGGGAGGCCTATGTCCAGCAAGCAGTAAACGTCCGATAGCTGATATGATGATGATGAGTTTGGCAGTATGGAGGATCTTGTAAAGAACGTGTTGTTCTTTCAATCAAGCGATCCCAAATTCAAATTTCCCAATTGAATATGATCCTTATTATTTTGTAATAAAGTTGAAAAACTATCTATGAAATTTGGCAGATTGGCGTAGCTTGATGTACCTACTGGCCTCTGCACCTATAGAACAGCTGAAAATTATATATCTGCTATCATGTGACACTACGAATGAATTCCAAATCTGTGTTTAGCACCCATTAGCATCAATCAGGCGGGCCGTCGTCGGCTTGTTTGCGACATAAAAAAAAAGGAATTCATATGTTCCTCACCCATGGTTCTCCGTCCTCTCCCGTGAGGAACTGCACCTGCTTCTTGCCGTTCTTCTGGAACTTCGGCCTCTCATCCTCTTTCCCCACCTTCTCATCCCAGAGTTGCCAACGACGCACCTGTAATGACAAAAAGGACATTTGTTATTATTTATTTATTTAATTAATTTGGAAGACTTACAGCTAAAAAAGAACACTATTAGAACCTTTCGTGTCTCTAACTTGCATGCGATCAAATCCGCATTAGTAATCTACATAAATCAATAACTCAACTACAGTCTGCGGTTACCTAATCCATAACAATCACACTTTGTAACAATAACAGTCAAGTCGTATTATTGTTAGATGCAATCTATGGCGTCACGAATCGGCTGTCCATTCAGCATAGGAGCTGAACAAAAAACGGCCTTGTGCCAAATCGAAAGTCGGACTGAACACTGAACAAGTGCTGGTAACATTAGAGGCTTGAAATAGTATAAAGCACAATAAGCTAGAAACAAAGCATTCGATGGGGTTATTATTATGTTATGTTATGCAAAAAAAAACCTTCACGGCCTTATAATTGAGCTAGCTTAGAGTGTCGCATACACCGCATCACACTAATATTATAAATGCGAAAGTTTTTGTGTTTGTCTCTTCATCACGCTCAAACGGCTGAACGGATCTGGATAAAATTTGGCACTGAGATAGATTCTACCTTTACCAAAATCAAGACGAGTCAACACAGATTGAAAACAAAACAAATGAGAGAAAATTACATTTCAGTTGGTTAATTTTGGCCGAACTTGAACCCATAATTGTTATAGACACAAAAACATTTTAGACTTCATGTGTGACCATTCATGTGTGACGTCACGATGGTTTGCCCACAATAATATTGATATAACACAAAACGTATTGGAATGGCATTCAATTTAGATGAGATAACAGATACCTAATATTTAAATGCGCATTATTATGTAATAAGATGCAAAAACGTGCGCAAAAAACGTAAACAAATCCTTTGTTAAGAGTTCAAATAGATTGCAGTAATAAGTAATTACACGCAATTCTTTTATTTATTAGGAAACTTAACGGACGGATTGTTTATTGTTTTTTATAGGCACTTAGATTCTTGACATTTTTAGGGGGAAATACTGTTAGTATCGAATTTAATGTCTCTATAACGTGATTTAAATCCTTATAACGAGATTTGAATCCTTATAACGCGAATTAAATCCTTATAACGCGACTACGGTGGATTAAGATTTTAGCACTTTACGGTACATGTATGTGTTATTCTAATTCAGACTAAGTTGCAGAATAAAAAGCAGCCAATGTGCTTTCTTGGGGTTCAATCTTACCCAGTATTTTTTTATAAAAATCGGTTCATCGGTTTAGTCGTGAAAGCGTAAGAGACAAAGTCACTTTCGCAATTACAATATTAAAAAGTTTGGATTGTTTTGTAGGCTGTTAGATCATAAGAATAACGTGTGACTACGATTTAAAACAAAGAAATATTCTTTACGCTGCCCGCCCACACCAGACAACAGACGACCGATTTTTTTGTCGGTAAGAATAAAACATGGATTCTAATCCACCAAAATTCAATCCTCGAACCTATGAATTTATTGAACGGTCCGATATATAATCGGTCCTACAAGAAGAGGGACGTTGGCGGAGGCTCTTAAAAAAAGTCATAATTAACAATTTCTTAAATTTTACGAATTCATATTAAGCATTCTATCTTGTTTATATAAGTCATGTTAAAAACGTTGCAACTAGTTGTAGTAAAGGTTAGCTAAGCGAGTCCTGTCGTGGTCAGTCTGTCATTGGAATGCTGCGTCAAGGTTACCCGGAGTTGACCTCTGCCGTCACCTTAGGGTTCACATTCATTAGTTAGGACATTGTATATTTTACAATCAAGAATCTGAGCTTAGGTGGTCTAACGTCAAATGGTTTTTGTTAAAATATCAAATCCGAATTTACAATGGATGGTTAATGCTCAGAACAGACTTTCGGTCAGTCAAATATGTAGGAGATAGTATAGTGTATAATTGTGCGGTAACATAAGTGCACTATCTTTTCCTTCACTACATAGTTTGATGGGACGGCAATCTGACACAACAAGGGAGAGATCAGGCGCAGGGCCAACAGCTTTACGTGCTTTCAGAGGCACGAGGGTGTCACACTACCAACTTCCGAATTCTGGGCTGCTACCGAGATATTTCTAATGGAAAACCCACAGAAATATAAAACTGTGGCAAAACCCAATAGCACTTTGCCCAACCTGGGAATCAAAACCTCACGCTTTGTAATCGACCGCGCTTGCGACCATGAGACCAACGGGACAAAGAAATTGTCTGATTGCCACGATGAAAGATATTCCTAAACTTCAGTTAAAGTTTAGCGTAATCATTATATAATCTACGGTATAACCTTTTATTAATCTGTGAGGTAAGGTAAGGTATAAACACGGAACTTATCTCCAGACGTGACGCAGCCGGTTCACAATATCCTATAAGACTTCACGCCATAATTGCGTATCTAATTGTAAAGCCTTGAGTTTTAATCTTTCAAATAGACATTTGAGCGAGGGGCATTAAGTTTATTTTAAACTAGCTGTGTTCATGGCTTTGTTTATGGGAACCTAAGTGTTGTAGAAATACGTATTTAATACTGCTAAACATCATCTTGAGAGGTCTATGTCCAACAGTGGACGTCGTTCAGTTGATATAATGATAATGATACTGTGAAATTTCTTGCTCGTTCTTCTCCATAGAGACCTACGTTTTGGAACGAGCTACTAGCTTGAACTTCTTAACAATCCTATAGTGCCTGTAAATGGTCTAATTGAAATAAATGCTTTGACTTTGACATTGATACATCGTAATCCTCGAAACGGTCATAATTGGTCTGGTCACAAGCGCGACTGCTAAAAGTTGTCACATAGAGATAAACAAATGATAATAAGTAACCAGGAACACACAGCAAAAAACACGACAAGAGATTATAAATCTTAATATAATTTAACCAATAAACTACAATCAAATGTAACTTTAGAACACGTCTGAATAAAAGTCATTTTCAATAAACAACTTCAATTGAAGTTCCCAGTAATTGACGTAACGTTTTCAGGAATATCAATTGGTATCATTGCCACGCTGTATCATGGCGTCGCCGAAACTCGTAAACTAATTGAAGCAAAGGCGTGTCCAATGACACGCGTATTAATAGAAGAGATAAGGTAAGGGTACCTATTAAATGAATTACAATTACCTAGAAATTGTTATTTGATAACATAGGTACTACGGTGTAAGGACAAACTTGTAATTCAAAAAGGGCAGGGCACCTAATTACGAGCTTTAAGCGAACAAGTACGCGTACTTATAGCTCAACGATTTTATTGCCAACATCAGGCTGGCTTCTAGCACACCAGGGCCGGTGACATTTTTTTTTTTGTAGATTTTTCGATGACAAACTTGGCCTTGTGACGGCCCACCTGATATTAAGTGGTTACTGCTGCCTGTAGACATCTCAATACCAGAGGCCTTGCAAATGAGTTGCCATCCCAGAGACAAAGTAAAAATGTCTTTTGTGCCTGTAATTACACCGGCACCCATAGCCTCCAAACCGAAACACAGCAACGCTGCTTTACGGCAGAAATAGGAATGGTGGCAGTACTTCTCCGGACATCTACGAGGATAATAATGGGTCCTCAATGTGAACTGTTACATTTCATTCCCGTAAAAGGTAGGTGTACTTAATTGCTGGGGTAGTTTACCTGTTCCTCCCTCATTTTGCAGAAGAGCGTCTGCTTCTGCGTCTCGTCGAGCTCGGCCAGGATCTCGGGGTCCACCCACATGTCGCGCAGGATCTGCTGCAACATGGTGCCGGCCCTGGGGACAATACACACAAATAATGTAGCAGTCTTTCAGTTGACAACCCTGGAGAAGATGATGAGGGCGAGGATGCAAATCAACACCTTGTATAGATTTCAACTAAATGAAAGCTCTTTAGGTCGTTTGTTTAGGTGTTTTCATTATCTATATACATATGTTTTTTAATTCACAGAATCAGAGCTAACACAACTGAACTGAGAGGTAGAAAAGGTTTCACTTTCGCACGATTTGGCAATCAAACCTACGACCCGAACATCAAATGGAATCAATAAAGATGACACGATGAAAGAAAGTGTGAGTGATGACGATGTCGGTAATCATAACGATGACGAGTACTTTCTCCTTCAGATAATGTTTGGAGATGTTCTCTAACATTTAAAAAAAAACGCTGTCTCATCAAATCAAAATAATTTCGACGAGAAATTATTTGGAGCCACCGATTGTCAATAAATCTTCTAATTAATCTTCATTAGGTACGTCAAATTTACATAAACAAAAAAGGGCATTGCAAACAAATAGCTTTTGAAGCATTGAAACAATATTCAATACTAGTTTTTGTCTGCGATATCGTTCGCGTCAATTTTCTTGCGGTTCCCTAATTGCTTTAATGATAAGTTATAGTCTATAGCATTCAGGGATAACGAAGCTTCCTATTGGCGTAATTGGTTCCGGTGATTAGCGCATTCAAACAAAAAATAAACTGGCTTAGATTTATAATATTATTATACATAGTTGTAACTGCTCCCCGCCAATTAGTCAACGTGGCTGTCAAGTATAAGATAAAACATAGCCTATGGCACTCAGCAATAATAGCTTTTTATCAGTGAAAGAATTTTATAATCGGACCAGTAATTCCAGAGATAACCTCTTGCAAACAAAGACTTACACAAGAAAATATAACCAAGTCAACAAGAAACAAAATAAAGCTCAACAAATTCTAAGTACCAAACCATTTAAGGCAGTATTACAAATAAATGAACAACCATTGATAGTGAAAGCTAACTACGCTTAATTAGTGTATTTCCTATCCGTGCCGACCGACCAGACGGCATGATGACCTGCAATAACTGCCATGGCGGCACGGCAGTTCCGCATAGCATAAACTATGGAACCCGTTGACCTTACTGCAATAACAAGTTCAAATGTAGACTTGTTGAAGTTAATAGATTTGTAGACAAAGGGATTGTTGATATGTGCTAATGATACAAGGAAATGCGTAAGCAGTAAGCTAGTACGCAGAATACATGAAGTTGCAGATATCAGGCCGTTATACAATGCAATACGACTCGTTAACTAATCGACAGATAGCATAACATGCTTAGTTCTATTATGCCTGTATTTTACAAAAGGCTAGGCAGAAGTATAGTACCTATATATGTAGGTAATGCTACATTTCATCAGTTATATCGGTAAAAAGACAGTTGACAAACCCGCAAGTTAGGTTCATGTTCTTCTCGTTATTGCGAGTTTTTTATCTTCAGATTACAGAGATATTGATGGTCAAAATTATTTTTTTCGACTAAAACTAATTTTAATTTCAATTAAAATTTATAAACCCCCACATACTATTAGAGCCGCGGAAGATCTTTCTCTAGAAATCGCACTATGGATAGAAGATACTTGACAAGGTAAGGTAGGAATAGCATAAAGCTTCGTAAAGATGGCGTCACAATTCGTGTCTTAGTCGTCTTTGTACCATTGATGAGAGATGATCGATGCACAGTTTACTTGACATTTTGTAATATGAGTTGTAGTACTTAGTACTTAGTATTGTATTGTTCTTATTAATAGTTTGTTGTAATTGTTCATTTGTGCTAACAGTATTGACATAAATAAGTATGGATTATGATATTTGTTTAGTTGTATTTGTGGCTTTTGGTTATAATTCTTTTACTTTATTTGACTGTTCTTAATTCGCTCTAACAGCTGTTTGTTCAGATGTTTTAATGATGTCCTTATCTTCGTGTACCGGCTCAATAATCACACCTCGCCAAGTTTCATAATAAAAATCAATTTTAAACTAAAATAGCTACTTTCCGTTACCTATAACATCTAACATTTTGTTCCTATGGTTTCGGAAACTGTTCATTTATTTCTGCATTCACTGGAGAGTTAGCAATGTGTGAAGGAGTGACATTCTCATTTGTACTTATAAGATGATAGTCAATTATGTCAGTAGTCAATACAGTAAAGATGTAATGAATTTAAGTCATTGTTCGATAGCCGTTAGGAACAAAAGCAATTACTTACAGACCACTCCTGCACTGTAGTTAGGTGCGGTACATTAAGGCCTTATCTATAGACTTTGATGGAGTTGTTTAGGTAACATTGCAATTATTTAGTTTATCAATTACGAATGCGTTAACATGGCGTGTTGATTCCGATAGTGTTTCTCAAATACAACTAAAACAATCAACTTCCTCCTTATTAGGTTCTATATCAAAGCAGTTCTTTTGTTTCTAATTTGTTTAGTTATCTAAAATTACCTCTTGAATTACAAAACGGGTTTGTTTCATCTTTAACTAGATTTTGACCCTAACTAGACCTACCTATACACGTAGTACCCATTTTAAGATAATGCGGTGTACATTATTATTAGGTATCGTAGATAGTATGTAGTATGTTACCTACGAAATACTATATACATATCAAAGAGAAAGAAAAATAATTTAGGAACCTCTGTTTTAATTACCCGACTGCGACAGAAGGAGGGTTATGTTTTTCGAGGGTATGTTTGTATGTATGTATGTATGTATGTATAATTGTTTGGCACGCTCTGCAGGCTGAACGGCTCGATGGATTTTAGCTTGAGAGGTGTCGTTAGATTCGTATTTACTGTGAGAGTGACACTGGGTATATTAAAAAAAAAAAAACAAAATGGCGGATTTTTGGCGCCGAATTCAAATGTTTGGCTCGCTCTGCAGGCTGAACGGCTCGATGGAATTTAGCTTGAGAGGTGTCGGTAGATTCGTATT
Source organism: Caradrina clavipalpis (assembly GCA_932526535.1). Lineage (NCBI taxonomy): Eukaryota > Metazoa > Arthropoda > Insecta > Lepidoptera > Noctuidae > Caradrina > Caradrina clavipalpis. The sequence continues at coordinate 12,918,480 of OW052104.1, read as the reverse complement.
TACTGTAAGAGTGATACTGGGTATATTAATTTCTTTTTTAAAACACTAAAAAAATAAAAAATAAAAAACGGTAATTTAAAAAACTAAAAAACCCGACTGCTATTCTTTAAAAATCCCTAAAACAAGATAAATTGTAGCAGTCGGGACCCATTCGGGACCATCTGCAATGTAATATAGGTATGTGCTCTCAATTCACTAATCCTCCATTTCTAGAATGGGTCCCGACTGCTACAATTTATCTTGTTTTAGGGATTTTTAAAGAATAGCAGTCGGGTTTTTTAGTTTTTTAAATTACCGTTTTTTTTATTTTTAGATTTAAAATTGCAAATTGTGTGACGTTACACTTAGTTGGGGGTTGGGGGGGAGTATCACAAACGTGACCAACTGTGAAGAGGACATTCATGGCATTTGTGTGACGTAATTTATGGATGGTCTCTTATTTCTTTATAATGGCATTCGGAAAATTCCACAGTTTTTAAATTCACCTCCACATTTGTTTGAAGAACAGACAGAAACCATTATCAACAAGGAATCTTATCATTCACTGTTTGCCTATAGTAAGTACTACAGAGTGAAGCAAGATTATGTACTTATGTTTCCTAACATCTTTTAATACCTTTACTGACATAAGATAAAGGGGGCCATAAAAAATAGTGGGTACGGTGTGGGGGGCAATTTTAGAAACTTTAAGTAACAGTATTCAAACCTTAGTTTTATTTCATCAAAAATGCATTTTTTTGTTCTGGGCCTGCTGTTAACCTGCACGACAACTTCCTCTTTCAGCAGTATTTTACAAAAACAAGTGATAAAAGTAAAACTTAACTAAACTATGTTAAGCTAAACTTTCAAAACCCCCACGATTCCTGTTGCGTGCACCCGAAACAAAAGCCCAATGTAAAGTACATTGTGCTCTACCATAAAGAGTGCTTTTTGACAGAGAGTCACACAAAAATAAAACTCGTTTCCCAGCAATAATTTTTGCTCAAAGTTGCTTAGTTTAAGGAGCAGCATACAAAGAACTTAACAGTTATACAATGTGGCTTTTAACACATTGTATAATGAAAATATCCATCTAATACGAAATTCAAGCTACAGCTGTTACCAGACGTGATAGCACTGCGCTTTTAGCAACGTACTCGGCACCGGGAACAAAGAGTGAGTATCGCAAGACGGTCGTGCGTCCGCGCCGCATATCAATCGGCATCCGCGCGCGACATGCATTATGCATGCGTCTGCGCCGGCGGGAGACGCTTGCTGATAAGTGCAGAAGGTTTACTGCACATGTTTTGTTCTTTTGTTTTAGTTGTTGCAACCAATAGATCTTAAATGGAGCATGGAGTTTCTTGCCCGTTCTTCTCCATACGAAACTGCCTTTTGGAATGGGCAACTAGATTCAATATTTTTATTAATTGACGTTCAAAAGTGCCTTTTAATTGTCTAATTGAAATAAATTATTTTACTTTAACTTTCAGCATCTGCTATCTGAGTAGCAATTTTCAAAATTAATCTAAAATACCTTCCCTTGTTCACCTACATTTTTAACATTAATTGATTAGATAATTGTCGCTGTGATGACGTTGCGAATTGACCTATTTATTTGAAAATGTCACTAATTATCATACAATGAAAACTTAAATTCGTACCAATCTGTAACCACGCAGAATTCGCCTTTCTCTGGCACTAAAAGTTTTAGTAAAGACTGCTTAATGGCTTTACTTTAAGTCTTTACTTACATTACCGCAGAGGCTAAGGACTAAGCCTTCTGCTACACTTTTATATTCTGAAATAGCTGCGCAGGTATCTACATAACTTGCGTCTACCGACCTTTTCAGGACAAAATATCGCCTATTCTGTTCTGCAAAAGGTTGCCGACGATATAATGATGGTTGTCAGCCAATGCGATGCAAAGGAGGGATAGACTAGTATTTCTTAATCATAGCTCTCTGAGCGATAGAAATATGCGTAGAAGAGTCATGAAAACCACTAAAATCATTTCCTTCAACAGTAAGAGAAATATGATAAACCAGACCTTGAAACAGAGGCCAAAACATGAACAACGAAATTGTTACATACGAAAATGAGTTCAAACCATAAAACTCATAAAAAAATATGATCAAATATTTTATCCCTATATTTTTTTCTTCCTGTGCCTAAAAGGGTCTGCGATTGTTTTATTTACAAATGTAACTTACTAAACATGTGCATTATGAAATCCAATAAATTATTATGTATGTACAGCCTGAACAAGAAATCATGACTGTCAAAGTATGGTGGGCAAATAACACAAGACTTAGTTTCCTATTACAATTTACATTTTACTTCTACGAAACATTGATAACAATGTGATTTATGGTTCCGAGATGATGACTTATTCAAGAGCTTAACTTGGAGAACAGAAATAGCTTCAAAAGATTATGCAAGTACACTGCACAAAATGTCTATAAGTAAATATTCATACAAACATAAATATATGCATACGCTCATGTAAGGGTCACACACATCACACCGGGACACGACATGCGACAAAACGTGCACTTTTTAAGATAGCGACACATTAATCGAACTTTACTAATGTCGAAGTTCAGCATCTAGCGTAGCGCGTCGCATCTCGGCTAGCATTCTCCTGTTTCTATACAAACAAATAAAATTGAAGGATTCGCTTGTAACGCATTACACAAAAAATCCAATAAAAATGTCTGTTTGTCTATATGTTTGTTCCTCCTAATCTCCGAAAAAGCTGGACCGATTTTGACGAGTAGGTAGCTAATGTTATAGGGAGTAACTTAAGCTACTTTGAATATTAAAAAAATAATAAGAGTTCCGTGCAAAAAAAAAGCAAATAAGTTCGACATTATGTCGCCAATTCGCCATCTTAAAAAGTGCACGCCTCGTCGTATCGCGTCTCGTCTCGTCCCGATGTGTACTGACCCTAAACCAGTAACTCACTGACAAAGGACCCTCGTGACGAAGCGATTGCGAAACCTTCATGATGGATACAACTGCGCGCTATAGTTCAGAAGTGAAGGTGACGCAAATGCCAGAGCTTTGGGCTTGCTAGCTCACCTACCTACGTACCTATTGTTGTGGAGCTATTCTAGCTTTTTAAGCCTATCTAATACAATTCAATTGCACCACAGCTTATTCTTGTATAGTAATGTGTATGGACAAGATTTTGATGGTGGTAGTGCCACCATCAGCGTCTATGTGTCTGAAGTAGTCGATTAATTCTCACTGTTCTCTTTAAAAAATTACCCAAATAAAGCTTAGTTCGTATAGTATAGAGCGATCCAACTCACTATATCTGAATAATGTAATTAATTACTTCAAACTAAATCAGTATGCCTGTTACTAAATACATAACTATCCAGCAATAACAGTTTAATGTCACTTCCAAAACTTATGCTTAGATTAGTAAAATTAGCAATTGTAGTTTGTCCAGGGAAGTACTACCACCATACCCATTTCTGCCACAAAGCAGCGTTACTGTGTTCTAGTTTGAAGGGTTTTGGTACCGGTGAAATTACAGGCACATAAGACATTTCAACTTTGTCTCTGGGATGGCAACAAGCATTTGCAAAGCCTCTGGTATAGATGTCTATAGGCAGAGGTGACCACTTAACATCAGGTGGGCCGTCGTCAGCTTGTTTGCCATCCAAAAACGTAAAAAAAAAATCTTATCTCGGCGCGCAGGTGGACTAAGGCCTCGAGTCATGTTACAACTTGTTTAATGCAAATCGTTCCACAAGAACATAATGCATAGCGAATTGTGGAACGTTGGACCAGTAACCTGTCCATGCAAATCTCAATCTTCAATTCGAAACACGTCAAGCAACAGAGTTAAGACACCTGGGCACGACATCAGTGACGTCAGCCTTAATATTCATTAATCTATTACAGCTGTTGCAACTAGTATTCATGTTGAAAAAGCTATAGTTCTAACTTATGTTATTTATTTCCTAGCTTCTGTACGACTTCGTCCGCGTCAAAGTTGATATATTATCCCACGGGGACCGTAAATATTTCAGGGACAAAAAGCCTATGTTCTAGTCTAGTCTATATTCTACCTCAATACAGAAGTTAATCCAGATCTGTTCAGCCGTATTGGCGTAATTGAGTAACAAACGTCCATCCATCGTCACACATTTTCGCATTTATACCTAATATTAGTACGATTGTATGTATAGTAGGGTAGGTTTGAAATCTCCAACAAAAGATATACACAAATGATGACATACAAATACAAATAATGGTGAACAAAAGGCATCAAGTAGGTGTACTCCTTCAAGAAGGCTTCATTTGCAGCCGAATGGAGGAACCGAGGAATGATAAAGGCTATATAACATCAAGCAACGACTGAGGGGGGCAGCAGTAACCAAACACGTAACTGACCGCGGGTGAAACTGTAGGGTTTAGCTAGTGTTATGTCATATGCGGAAGACATGAGATAAGATCAACGGAAACTTATTTGAGTTTACGATCAGTTTTGATCGATCATGGCCGTAGTACGTAATAACTTTAAGTAGTCTAGCGCCTGCGCAATTTATTATTGCCTATTGTGTGCCATAAAGATATTATAGACACTTCGGTATCTTGGAAAATATATTTGTATTGTAAGTAGATAAACAACCAACGTAATCGGCAAAAAATCATACATAATTAAAAACGTATTTTCTTTATTTCTATTTTATTTATTAACCATTGCCTAATACTGGTTTTTTTTCCTATATCGTAGGTGTGTTTACAAAGACATAGACTCACATACTCACATACACAAACATCCAGTCCCAGAACAACTATATAGCCAATATAGACCACGAAACGAATCCGCGACAGGCAGCACGGCAATTAAACGCTCAGCCACTACAGCTAACTGGTCAAACTCATTTAGCTTAATGCGAATATGTTACATAACTATTCAACAATGACAGTTCAATGTAGGTATATCTAAAACACTTAGAATTAATGTTAAATTAATCAGCGCTAGGTATCTGAAATTGCTTTGAAGAAATGGGAGAAAACATTGACGAATTTCAACCACTTATCTTGCAGAATCTTGCTCAATGAAGACAACATTTTTATTTAACAATTATGTCATATAGCATAATAATGTTTAAAAATACTTATCAAAAACCAGTATTATGTACCTTGAATGCATATAAATTACGTCATGTTAACCTTCAGTGCGTGCAGTAAGCTTCTTGGCCGGTGATAAAGAAAGTATGCGCAAGCGCAGAGTAGGCGCGCGCGGCGAGGTCAAGGATAGCGCAAAGTTCACTCTGTGAGCTTCGAGTGCACTGTGCAATGAACGGGCAACATTATAATTTTTACCATCACCATCAACACGCCTGTATTCCCCGAAGGGTTAGGCAGAGGTGTACCAATGTACACCCACAGTTCGCCGGTATATTTAGGTCCCATGTAATAGGGGGCGAGCCGGTTGCCATTAACCGGGCACAAATCCAAACTCCTAGCTGCTGCTGAGAATTTCATAGAAAAACCCAATAACACTTTTTGCTCGACCTGGGAATCGAACCCGGGACCCCTTGCACAGCAGTCGCACTTGCGACCACGAGACCAACGGGGCAGTTAAAACAAATTTATTATTCTCATTCCAAAAAGGAATTCGACTGAGTGTTTGGAATAAAAATATTTCAGCCAGATCTTCGCGGTTTACAACCTTCACAGTACCAACATGCTAATTAAAAAACTATCCGCAAAATTTATAATTGTACACCACGTACTCTTTTAGACTAAAATCTTATTCAACTGAAGCATGCAGTTTCTTTTTATTTCGAAATTCTATTCTAACCTCGAACATAACAATTACATTACAATGAAGATGAAAGCACTTAAAAAAATTGTACCCAAGCTAATTCTCCTGTCAACAAATTACAGTGTAAAGGTTCTTAAAGATAATGACAGTAATCATATCTCTGTCACAACTATCAGCTTAGATTTATTGGTGTTTGATTGCATAATCAAACACCAATAAATGAGTTGCGCAAGCCGCGCCCGCCTGCAACTTACTATTCAGGTTTCACAACTTTAAAATACGTGCGGAATATAGAGCTGAAAATGTATCAAACTAGCGAAACGGCCCGGCTTCACACGTGTGGTACTAATTCATAAATATCATTGTGTTATCATTTATAATGGTATCACTAAAATGATTTATTAAAAAATGATGTGTTTTTTTAACTTTATTGCAGAATAAATACTCGTATAATTCATTGATGTTATGGGCAAGTAAGAGATTAGTGATGGCTATCTAGCTGCAGAAAATAAACTATATTACCCCTATCTAAGCCGTGGTCTGTGATTGTTCAAAAACAATACCTTTGTATCAACTATCGAACGTTTACTACAATTACTACTACAGACAACCTTGGAATTTATACCGAATACCTTGACCATAATGTAAAACGAAAAAACAAAAAGTATTCATGTCAAAAATCTAGTACAGTGAAATGTTGTAAACGCGCAAAGGAATAATTCAAATTCTTGTCAATGGTGCGAGTTTTTGTAACGTTTTTAAAACAATAAGCTGTCAGAATGACATACGTCAGATGACTTTCCGCGGGAAACAAAGCGAGCTCGAAAGTGGGTTACACAGACAAATTAGAGGTTACCTTGCCGTGTCATGGAGTTCGCTAAGATTTCTATCTCGTTGTTTATTTAATAACTTTCCCCATACGTACATACACCATAATTCAGTAAAAGTATCGCTTTTATGCGTGTATGTTCACAGACACGAAAACTTGCATTCTTGACAAGCACGCGAATAAATTACTTACGTGTAAGCCTACTGCATTAGCCATTATTAGCCATACCATACCTACTCATTAAGAAAAAATTACTTACAACAGTTTAAGGAGATATTCATTGCTTAATGTTATTTCTTCATACAAAAAAAAATTATGAACTGTTCAAATAATTTCCAACTAAATATTGTACCTAGCTCTTATGCTGTTCGCAAGTAGAAACTTAGAATCTTATCGCCGCGTGGGCAATTGGGCATGGCGGAACAACTGAACACGTGTGGATAAAAAAACACAGGCGCGGCCGGCATAATGTCACGCTTGCGTATGCGAGTTTTTGTATACCCCAGTCACAACATACTTACACTGCAAAAACCGCCCTTACTGCTACGTAATAAAGTTGCAGTCAAAGTCGACCTGTTGCCATGGAAATGCGGTTGACTGTATGTCGCGGAGTCGATGAACCTAGTCGTTGGCGATACCACCAAGTACTTTCATGTATATATAGCTTTGTAAAAAAAGAAAAATAACGTTCCATTTGTGACTGGCAAGTTAAAGCTTTAACTGCTTTAGCATAAACTGTTGTAGGACTATACCATAGAATAATCCCGCAACCATAAAAACATTAAAATTCCCAGCGGCAATAAAAATAAACTATAACAATCCAATTGAAATTCTGATCCCTTGATTTTAAAGCTCTAGTTTGCAAAACTACCTAAGTTTAAAAGGTCGATGTAATCAACAATCGCGCGAGTACATTCCACAGCAAAAAGGAACTTTCATACCTTTTTAATGTGCAACCAGCCACTCGATAATTCACGGAAAACAACTTTATGCCTTTATATGGTAAACAAACGTATAGCTATCGCCATTATTTCCTGTAGGTTACCTACCTACTCATCAATCAGAAACACTAAGCACATAAATAGGTACTAAAGGGCATCTAATAATCTCTGAGACTGATTTGACAGCTTTATGTTGGACACATAAAGCTGAAACTAAACTAAACTAACTAAGCTAAACACTTGAAAATTGTGTGTCTGCTTGCTTAAGTGTCAAAAGCACATTATTTTTATGTTTGACGAATAAAACTGTCAATTTAGTATCAGAGATTAAAAATGCACTTTAAGTTATTTAATTATTAAGTACTTATTCAAATGAGAATCGATTCTATTCGATGCAGTTTTGCAACGTTATCTAACGATATGAATAATTAAGTACTTAGTATAAATATTCTATGTATGTAGAACACATTCGTGCCTATAATGTCCTTGTTCACTTGGTTTATTTCGCCTTAGCAATCAAACAAACTGACCAGGCAGAATAATTAGACATTTAATTGATCAGCGCTAAATTATACTTGCTACAAGTTAACTAGACAGCCACGTTGTATTACAAAACCTAATATGTGAACGGGCAAAAAAAAAACAAAAAGTTATTCTACACTAGTAGTATAATAAAGGGGTACAATTATTTGTTTGTTTGTAGGCGGTGATCTCAGAAAGTACTCGTCCAATTATAAAAATTATTTCCCTAGTAGGAAGCTATACAATTGCTGAGTACCATAGAAAGGTACCTATATGTTGTATATTTAACTTTCACGTAAACGGAGTCGCGAACAGAAACTAGTTAAGATCATACTTTCATGCCAAACTTCTCCAGGAAAACGCAATACATTAAAACAATAAATCTAATTAATTTATTCACTGTACAATTAATTTTCGCAACGAAATTATGCTTAATTACACCAACTACAATTATTTTGTTGAGTGTTGAAAATGTGAGATTGCGGCGCGGTCGACGCCCCCCGGGGGTCGTGCGAAAATAAAACTTTGACATGTGCTGAGTGTGCTCTTATTTTTTAACTACAGTTAAATGGTGTTTTATAACTGGAGTTTGCGTTCCCTCTTGTAGGTCAGTAGGACTTTCAGAGATAGCCATCAGCGGTACACGGTATGTGGGACATAATTATTATGTGTTTTTTTAGTTATGTAGAAAAACAGACCTGAGTCACGGACTAGCCAAAAAAAACATATAACACACATACGCGGTTGGACTGGTAAAGCGCGAGCCGCGCATGCGTGTTCCCGCATGCGGCGCGCGCATCCGTCAAGAGGACAGATGGGTTTTTTCGTCGACGGTCCCATAGTTTTGTTAATATCGTATTTTATATAAGTTTAAGTTATATTATACAGTTTTTCTTGTACAGTTGACTTTGTTTTCACTGGCTAGTAGCCTACACCATTACAGTGGGCGGCTCTGTGCTCCGGTGATAAGCTCGTACCTTCATCGTAGCGCAGCGATACATCGCAAACCGCTGCGTGCATCGCGGCCGCGCTCAGATACGAAGACCTTAGCTCGTTCACATTCACCTTATTCTCGCGCAATAACCTCGCGTAGTATCCTGTACGCAGGCTTTTTCACGACGTAGGCGGCGCGCAAGCGCGCGAGCGCGTCCGGCCATGAGCCGACGCCGGCTCGGGCGCCGCGCCACCACCGCTGCGTCGCCGATCAGCAACATGGAGTGGCCGCGTAACGTGTGCTCGTCGGACACGTCAGCGCACTCCTTCTAAACTTACTTCGACTGCGTCGATGAACGCCTCCAGTGCCTCGTGGTCGCGTAACCGCCCGTCGTACCTTGCAGTGAACTTTATAAGTGACCGCCAGAGGTAGCGGGCGCGTTCGTCGTTAACAGCTGCTCGGTGCCGAACGCTGCGGCGGGCGCGCCGGTGCGGGCCCCGCCGAGCGCGCGGTCGAGGGCGGCACCCCCCGGGTGCGCATCTCCTCGTCCGGGTCAACTGCACCGCGTGCACGGGTGGTAGCGGCGCCGTTACAGGAGCTCGTCTCCACCTCGGAGTCGTCATCCGTGTCGGAGTAACCGTCGCTTCCTTGCGGTCGATCGCTGGTCGTGTTGCCCCGAGGTGGAGACGAGCTCCTGTAACGGCGCCGCTACCACCCGTGCACGCGGTGCAGTTGACCCGGACGAGGAGATGCGCACCCGGGGGGGTGCCGCCCTCGACCGCGCGCTCGGCGGGGCCCGCACCGGCGCGCCCGTCGCAGCGTTCGGCACCGAGCAGCTGTTAACGACGAACGCGCCCGCTACCTCTGGCGGTCACTTATAAAGTTCACTGCAAGGTACGACGGGCGGTTACGCGACCACGAGGCACTGGAGGCGTTCATCGACGCAGTCGAAGTAAGTTTAGGAGTGCGCTGACGTGTCCAACGAGCACACGTTACGCGGCCACTCCATGTTGCTGATCGGCGACGCAGCGGTGGTGGCGCGGCGCCCGAGCCGGCGTCGGCTCATGGCCGGACGCGCTCGCTCGCCTGCGCGCCGCCTACGTCGTGAAAAATCCTGCGTATAGGATACTACGCGAGGTTATTGCGCGAGAGTAAGGTGAATGTGAACAACGAGCTAAGGTACTCGTATCTAAGCGCGGCCGCGATGAAGCAGAGGTTTGCAATGTATCGCTGCGCTGCGATGAAGGCAATGAAGGTACGAGCTTATCACCGGAGCACAGAGCCGCACTCAACGAGTCCTTGAAGGGCAGAGTCGCTCTATTCGCTTCGGCTGGACCGCCTACAGATTTTGCTGTTCATAGCGTTCAAGTAAGGAAGACACAGAAACCTTAAATTCTCGCAGTCTGAAGGACATGCCCGAGAATCAAACGAAGGACCTGGAGGTCGGTAAGATTGTCGATTACCTGGAAGCCGACGATCCCTCTAGGGGGAGGGCATAGGCAACCAAAGGATACGTGCTTTCCGAAGGCGTATTGTATAGATATTGTCCTGAGAACGAAGAGCACGGCGACGCCAGACTGGTGGTCCCAGAACAAGAACGCGCTAAATTATTGGCCGAAAACCATGATGCACCCACCGCTGGTCACATGGGCGCGCAACGTACGCTGCAATGCTCGGTCGGTAAGTATTACTGGCCAGGAATGCGTTCCTACGTTACGCAATATGTAAAGAATTGTGAGCCTTGTCAGCGATATAAGGCAAACACCGGGAAACCAGATGGATTGCTGCCTCGATACTGACTCCCTTCGTTTGTCGCATCCAAGCTCCAGTACAGGAGAAGCATAAGAGAGGGAAACCTCGTAGAAACTAACCCAAACACGAGGACGTTCGTTAGGGTTAGAGGGGGAGACTAACACACATACGCGGTTGGACTGGTAAAGCGCGAGCCGCGCATGCGCGCTCCCGCATGCGGCGCGCGCATCCGTCAAGAGGACATATGAGATGGGGTTTTGTTTTATTGTCGACGGTCCCATAGTTTTGTTAATATTGTATTTTCTATAAGTTTTAGCTATATTATACAGTTTATCGTGCACAATTGACTTTGTTTTCACTGGCTAGTAGCCTACACCATTACAGTGGGTCTCCCCCTCTAACCCTAACGAACGTCCTCGTGTTTGGGTTAGTTTCTACGAGGTTTCCCTCTCTTATGCTTCTCCTGTACTGGAGCTTGGATGCGACAAACGAAGGGAGTCAGTATCGAGGCAGCAATCCATCTGGTTTCCCGGTGTTTGCCTTATATCGCTGACAAGGCTCACAATTCTTTACATATTGCGTAACGTAGGAACGCATTCCTGGCCAGTAATACTTACCGACCGAGCATTGCAGCGTACGTTGCGCGCCCATGTGACCAGCGGTGGGTGCATCATGGTTTTCGGCCAATAATTTAGCGCGTTCTTGTTCTGGGACCACCAGTCTGGCGTCGCCGTGCTCTTCGTTCTCAGGACAATATCTATACAATACGCCTTCGGAAAGCACGTATCCTTTGGTTGCCTATGCCCTCCCCCTAGAGGGATCGTCGGCTTCCAGGTAATCGACAATCTTACCGACCTCCAGGTCCTTCGTTTGATTCTCGGGCATGTCCTTCAGACTGCGAGAATTTAAGGTTTCTGTGTCTTCCTTACTTGAACGCTATGAACAGCAAAATCTGTAGGCGGTCCAGCCGAAGCGAATAGAGCGACTCTGCCCTTCAAGGACTCGTTGAGTGCGGCTCTGTGCTCCGGTGATAAGCTCGTACCTTCATTGCCTTCATCGCAGCGCAGCGATACATTGCAAACCTCTGCTTCATCGCGGCCGCGCTTAGATACGAGTACCTTAGCTCGTTGTTCACATTCACCTTATTCTCGCGCAATAACCTCGCGTAGTATCCTATACGCAGGATTTTTCACGACGTAGGCGGCGCGCAGGCGAGCGAGCGCGTCCGGCCATGAGCCGACGCCGGCTCGGGCGCCGCGCCACCACCGCTGCGTCGCCGATCAGCAACATGGAGTGGCCGCGTAACGTGTGCTCGTTGGACACGTCAGCGCACTCCTAAACTTACTTCGACTGCGTCGATGAACGCCTCCAGTGCCTCGTGGTCGCGTAACCGCCCGTCGTACCTTGCAGTGAACTTTATAAGTGACCGCCAGAGGTAGCGGGCGCGTTCGTCGTTAACAGCTGCTCGGTGCCGAACGCTGCGACGGGCGCGCCGGTGCGGGCCCCGCCGAGCGCGCGGTCGAGGGCGGCACCCCCCCGGGTGCGCATCTCCTCGTCCGGGTCAACTGCACCGCGTGCACGGGTGGTAGCGGCGCCGTTACAGGAGCTCGTCTCCACCTCGGGGCGTCATCCGTGTCGGAGTAACCGTCGCTTCCTTGCGGTCGATCGCTGGTCGTGTTGCCCGAATGATTTGTGGCATCATAACGTCTATGTTTTCACTGATTTGTATCAACTACACTTTCACGGGTTCGTTTTTCAGTTTTTTGAGAAAAAACATGGCCGCGAGTTGGGCGCCACTGTAATGGTGTAGGCTACTAGCCAGTGAAAACAAAGTCAACTGTACAAGAAAAACTGTATAATATAACTTAAACTTATATAAAATACGATATTAACAAAACTATGGGACCGTCGACGAAAAAACCCATCTGTCCTCTTGACGGATGCGCGCGCCGCATGCGGGAACACGCATGCGCGGCTCGCGCTTTACCAGTCCAACCGCGTATGTGTGTTATAAACATATTTTTTATGTCTTGTAAAACTTATTGATGGCGACTGTCGATCTTATAACAAGAAATATTTATGTGGTAGAAAATGCCTAAGGCATTTAGTCCGCCTTTGTTCTTTTTTTTGTATAAAGTTTAAGTAAATAAATAAATTCGATTAAAAAACAATGTTTGCCTAAAAATGTCAATGTTAAAACAAATAGATACGAGAAAATCTAAATATACTTGACATTTCTTTATGCGAGGCCATTGCATTAGGATAATAGTATACAATGAGTAAAATTAGCTTCTTGCTACTGCTTTTATTATAGATAGTCTTTCATTACAATAGTATCAAAAAAAAAACTACAAAGTGAAAAATAACTTAATTTTCGGAAGTTAGCTAGCTTAGTTAGTTACCTTAGCGTCTGTTTGAAACACTGAAAGGGTTGTTAAATATTGGAGTTATTATTATTTATTTTTTATTTATGAACTGTACATAGTTTGTAATTTAATTATTATTACTATTATTTAACTTTGTAGTTTAATTATTACTTATAAGTTTTGTGTAACATAAATAAATGTTCATTGTCATAAGATTTTAAATTTATGAACTATGGAAGACTTACAGCTAAACAAAAGAGGTAACATAAAACTGCTTGTCGAATTGAGAACTCCCTCTTGGTATACGCAAACACAGGTGCACTTCCTCTTCCTAAAACTGTCATAGTCCAATGGGGCGGTAATCAGGCACTACCGACGAGAGATCAAGCGCAGGACCATCGGCTTCACGTGCTTTGAAAGCAAGGGAGTATCACACCTTCAAGTTTCAATTTCACTTACTCCAACCTGGGAATTGGACCCAAGACGTCATAACAACTACGGGACCAACGGGACAGTCAGCTTATTTAGTTTACACTAAAACTTGAAAAATCCTAACCATCATCATCATCATCTGCCTAGCCTTTTCCCAACTATGTTGGGGTCGGCTTCCAGTCGAACCGGATGCAGCTGAATATCAGTATTTTACATGGAGCGACTGCCTATCAGACCAAAAAAAAATCATAACCATTACATATATCTAAACAAGGAGTTCTTTTCTCCAAAAACCCCTGTTCAGTCAAACAAACATTTACTACGTAATCAAACGAAACCTTTTACTTATTATAACTAAGTATTACCTAACGAGACCAACTAGAAACAACAATTGCAACATTATCATCTTGTTTATTCTCGTGCATCTTTTAAACTGAATTTTAACCCGGTCATAAAATAATCTAGATGTTGCCGAACAAAAGTATTGAATAGTTAATTATTTCGCAGACATTTTCTTATTGCGGGCAGTGAATGTGCAGTTATGAATTCACATTTTGTATTTTTTAAGTAAATTAGTGCCTATTGTGAAAGATTTTTCGCACGCGATTATTTTATAATGATACCGTTCACTGTTCCATAATATTAGAATCGAAATTATGAAAGTAAATGTTTTGTTATATATGCTTCAATTTAAAGCTATTTTGGTTTTGGAGTTCTTGATTTTTGAGTGAGATAAATAATATTAATTTAAAACTTTTTGAAGTCGGTTAAAAATATGACTTTAATTAACAATTCAGTAACCCGAAGGGCTATTTTTTCTTTGAAAAAACGTTTTCCATATACCTACATACTTGGAATTTCTCCTGTAGGTACCGTGGATCCGTTAATAAATATACAAACTCACGTACAAACACAACCGAACCCCGAACAACTATCTGTAAGCCATGTAAATGTTTGTTTCGTGTTGGAATCGAACTCACGGCAATTGAGTGCTGCGCTGCGAGCAGTCAATTGCTCAGCTATTGCGCTAACCGTGTGTGTCTATCAAAAATTTTGTCTGGTAAAATGAACTGCATTTATTTTATGTAAACCGAGCTAACTTCTACACAGTAATCACATACTAACACAAGTTATAAATAACGCAAAAATACAACGTTTTAGAATTACAAAACGAAAGATAAATGAATTGTAAGCGTTGCGTTTCCTCCTTTCACAAAGCAGAACCAACTTTCAATCGTTTCACACATTCCCAGTTTTTTATAAAGGTCTACATTTTCTAGATATGTGTTCCCGAGAAGAAGCGAAAACAGCGCCGTTATCGGTCAGTGAGAGAAAATGTTAGGGCAGGTTTTTATGTACGCGCGCGGTCTGCGAACATTCGTTTCCAGTTTTCAAGTAATCTAATTTTATTAATATTACAATTAATTACATTAAGAACACAACAGTTAACGTAGGCAACAATACGAACTACTGTTTATCAGTTTGTGAGATTCATCTTTTGTTATTTACGCAATGATAATATGAATCTGATTTTTTGTCGATGCGTTTTCACAATCATAGATAATAATTATTATCTAATCCTTACAAGTTAACATTGCGATGTCGCGTCATCGGCGTGCCGGCGGGCGTGGCGGCACAAAGTGCTCTTGGAATAAGCAGAGTTCCCGATGAAATGTTCGCACAAAACAACCGGCAGCTTTACTAACAAAGTTTCTAACCTCTTAGGAGCGATGTTCAGTTTCTAGATTGGCGCATGCTCTAGAATGTTAATGTTCCAACGTTTGCGCCAATTTGCGCGTAATGACGTCTGTGACCATACGCGGCCGTGTTGCGCTATTACACAGTAATTTATTGAGATTTATTGCGTGTTTAATAATTTATGGCAGATTGGGACCAGGAATTTGTATGGCCAGAGCTTTTGCTGATAAACTCAAAAGAAATGTGTGAAGAAAATATGTTTTACTATATTCCGTGTAGATTCAGAGTATTCTGCTTTCTTATTTCATGGACACTTTATTGATAGTAGTTACTAGCTCATGATTTGTATGAACTAGAGTGAGTTCCGAGCTAAAATCTTATTTAGGACACAAAGGTCCAGCTGAAAACCAGCGTCTGGCAAAAGTGGTAGGGCACTTATGCTGAACTAAGCCTGTTTGGAGCAGGTGTAGGGCACACAATAATGTTTTTTTTTTATAATAGAATAGAAATAAAATAGAAATATACTATTTATTGTTACAAAAAGGGAACATTATTATAATACATGTATTTAACTTGTAAACTCCACACTAGGTCGAGCCTCTCTCGTGCTATCCTTGTTGATACTGTATTGTAATTATTTATTTATTATGCATACGTGGACATGGTCTGTGTCAATAAACATTTTTTATTTATTTCTGTCTATCTGCATTTATTTAAATACAAATAAAAATACTCGAACAATTCAAGGCCTGTTCCATCGTTTGACCACACTACAATAATTGACGGAAACGCAATTGCATAAACTACCTACCTACACACAATTAACGAAAATAGGACGGAACTGGTGCGACAGACTGAACGGAACCAGATTCATGGCTAAACTAATTGATTAGCCAACAGAACGTGAGGAAAACAATAAAATGTTGCGAAAACTAAAAGCGTTGTCAACTGCTGCGGGTATAGGCACTAAAGACCACTGCACACAATACGCCTCTGTCCTTGAAAATATGGTGAAAGTTAGCACTTGCAGCGTTTTATATATTATTTACTTTTGTAAGTCTCTTTCTACGTTTTTTGAAAATAAGTGTGTATATAATTAGTGCCTCCTCACACTGGGACACTAGCAGTGGCTACGATCGGTGGCTATCCGATGGACACTATGGAAGAAACAGTTCGCAATTTGTAGTGCTGATCCACGCGTCATGTTCGTGAACGGACGCTGTCAATTGAAATAGGTCATCCCTTAATTAACTTAATTTTATTAATTGTTCTATATCGCCCTTTCCCTACATTGTCATCACATTTAGAAGCAACAAGAATAACGCTTAAAAGCTTGATTAAAAAAAGTGTCCGTAGAGTTTCTTACTCGTTGTTCTCCATAGAGACCTTTGTTTTGGAACGAGCTTCAACTTTTTTGGCTAACTGACAGACTCCTTGACAATTCAAAAGTGTCTGATAAATGATTTTATTGAAATGAATTCTTTTTTTTCTTTCTTGAATAAGCGTTTATTTTTCGAACACAAAACTAAGTTAATTAATAATAATTAAATTAAAAACTATGTACAGTTAAAAAAAAAAGAAAGGAAGGTCATAGGGCATCAAAAAACTCATCAAAAATGAATTCTTTGATTTTGACTTTGTGACCGCCATATTTGGCTTCGTGTGCACCAGCGCTTAACCTATCGGTTCAGTTTAGCGCCTTTCCATAAGCAATAGGTCGCTAAATGTTTATGCAATTAAGATAAAACGTACGTAATGCATTTTTGTGACTTGACGTTTGACAATTTAGATTAGAATTTGGGTCAAAACTTATTTACACTCTTACTTGTTAGAGAGTTTAGTAGATTGAGTTTGTTATTTTATTATTAACCGACTTCAAAAAAGGAGGAGGTTCTCAATTCGTATGTATGTATAATTTTTTTTTTTTTTATGTATGTTCACCGATATTTTCGTCAATTAAGTATGGACGGATTTCAAAAATTTTTTTTTTGTTAGTTCGAGTTCACTTCTGAGGTGGTCCCATTTTCACCAGTCCAGGATCTGATGATGGAATCCAGGAGAAATCGAGGGCAACCACCGAAAATTGTATGCTCGTATGGTGTTTTTGTTACGTAATCATGTCTTACTCAGGTATATGCTTCAGGGTGTCAACATCTGATGCTGCTGTCCTGGTGATGACGCTACAGTACTCCTTAACGGAAGTAGTTTTTGAGATAGGGACTTTTTATTATATTATGTTTGTTCGCGGATAACTTCGTCGTTTATGAACCGATTTTGATTATTCTTTTTTGTTGGAAAGGGTAAACTTCCCAAATGGTTCCATTTCAATTTCATATAGATCTGATGATGGATTACGGAGACAGACAACGGAACTCTTCAAAAAAATTCAGCAAATCAACCGCGATCGCATAAATATGCATTGTTTACGCAATTACACAACATATCATCGCGCCTGTACACTCGAAAGAGTTACACAGATGTATACTTACAGTAATATTTGAAAATTTCTCATCTAAGTAAACGAAATCGCGTATTCTGCTTTCTTATGACTTTTTTTAGCGGTGTCATGTTAATTTACATGACATGACAGTTCCTTCATGGATTTGGATAAAAAAATTGATACTAAAAAGCGAGAAATAAAAAACTTTTTTACAAAAAAAGACAACCGCCTTCAAAAACTAAAAAGATAAAAAATAACTTTAGCTTTGGAAGTCGGCGGCAATACAAAACAACAAACAGAACCAAAGCCGCCGACTTCCAAAGCTAAAGTTATTTTTCTCTTTTTAGTTTTTGAAGGCGGTTGTCTTTTTTTTAAATAACACAATTCTTTATGTTCGTAATAAATAAATAAATGTATTCTTAATTACTTTTTTGGGTAAAAAATACGATTTAGAAGAACGTTATGCGTCGTCGACGTTATGCTGCGACTAAAGATACAAATTCGAGCTGCTCCAAAAAGTACAGTCGGTCAGAGAAGAATTCGTTCAAGTATAAACGCGTTTAATTGGAACCAAATCACAGATCTGTCTTGAGCTTGCTGTGAAGAAAGCCAGGTGACAGTTTTACAGTATAGCATTACTAAGCATTATTCTGAACGCTTTCTCTGTTGAAATATGTAGAGAAAACGCTTAAAACATTTCACTGCTCAGTTGGTTCCATGTTTGGTAGCGTAACATATTTTTAGGGTTCTGTAACTTAAGGATGACAAACGTGATCCCTTCTGCTAGTAATAATCTTTTCTGTACAGAGTTTGCATCTCACTTAAATTAATCAACTCTTCATTTATTGCTGCGACTCCGCTGTCAGTTTGCCTGTTTGTCCGTCCGATCGTCTGTCAAAGGGCTGTTTCGTTTTAACTATCATAGATAGACACTTGGTTTCACAGAGTATGTAGTACTATGGCCGTTATAACAATAAATACCTAAAAAGAAGAAGAAGTACTTAATAAAAAAAAACAAAGTTTTGAAATGAAAGTAGTCCTTAATTTAAACTGTATTTTATTTATTTATTTATTTAAACTTTATGCAACAAAAGTACAAAGGCGGACTTAATGCCTTAGGCATTCTCTACCAGCATTCTCATTGCATTCTCTATTTTATACCATACAAGAAACCATAAAATAAGTCTTTATTTGCATGTAAAGTTAAATATTTTACAATAGTACGGAACCGAATTCACGAGTTCGATAAGCACATCGCCAGTTTTTATAATGATGTATCTTTTAATTAAACATGTCTATGAACATGTACATACATTCAATTATATACGTATTATGTAACCGGAGTAACCGCGTGTAAAAAAATATAGATACTGTAGCGAAACATGATATGTAATTATGTTTGTATGTGTATCTGTCAGTCAGGGGCGTAGCTACCGCCGTATCTGCCGTATCAATTATACGGGGCCCCAGGGCTACGGGGGCCCCCAATGTGCGTAAGCAAAAATTAATAAAAACTTTATGCAACTTTTTGTTATTTCACAAATGACAAAAGTCAAAACAAGCAATTCTTTTTTGCCCGCGCAAAGCGTGCGTTCAAAAGTTGGCAACACCCTACATCGGTTATCGCGGTTATTATCCATAGAGGCAGTAACTTTAGAAAACTAAAGTCATCATCAGCTATAATTCTATAAATAATTGAATAAATCAGTTTGCCGAAAAAAAGGTAAGGAGGGTGTAGACCTATTTAATTTGTTTTTTTTTTTTTTGAAAAAGTGACAGATACGAGTATATAATTATGATTTAAAAAATATTTCTTTTAATTTTATGCATTTTTTTTTATTGTGAGAAATCTTTACCTTCCTAAGGGCCCCCAAACCCATGTTTATACGGGGCCCCGCCAAGCTACGCTACGCTTCTGCTGTCAGTAGCGAGGACATCTTGATATATGATAGCTGTTTATATCTGATTTTTATTAATGAATTTCAAAGTCAAAGCATTTATTTCAATTAGACCATTTACAGGCACTTTTGAATTGTCAAGAAGTTATACAGGAAGTTCAAGCTAGTTGCTCGTTTGTTTATGCCTTTAATCGTTTGTAAAGTAGAGCTATGGAAGCGCGGTTACAGAGTATGAAGGATTCGCAAAATGTTTTAAGCCTTTGATTAAATGTGTGTGAAATGGATCAGTAGATAGATATTTAAATTATTCGTGTCTGTGGACAGTCATAACACAACACATAAATAAGTGAACACCGTATATCTATGAATAAATATAGCAGTAATTTCTTAATTTTTAATTATTTACTAATATAGTAGTTTTTGTACAAGGTATATCGTACTCACGTGTCCAATACAACTTGTAAAACATTTATTTTGAAAGTGTTAGTGTGTAGTTTATCGCCCATTCTTCCGCTCCATACGAAACTACCTTTTAGATTTAAATTCTTTTTATTTCTTTTGTTTGACGTTAAAATGCACCTTTAACGGTCTAATTAAAATAAATAATTTAAATTTGACTTTGAATAAAAACGAAATGGTAAAATTACTGAATTACTGAAAAGATAATTAAATACAGCATTACAAAAATAGACCATGCAATAAATCAAACAGATAATCTTACACAACAATAATTCAGCATAATTTTCTAAATTCACTTTTCACGCGGCCGTATTTCAATTTCAAGCTAAAATTATTCGACAAAAAAGTGTTTAAACGCACTCATTTTTATTGCTGCTATATAAAACTTGACAATTAAGCATCTCTACAGTGTATGTACACTTTCGTTTTCTACCAATTAAAAGTATTCGCCCACTGAAGACTACGGGGGCTATCGTCAGAGATGATAATTTGGCACTAATTACTTGCTACTGATTACACGTCACGTTCATATGTAATTACTACTGTTACGTTAGATTTTTCCTTGTATTCACTTTCTTTGAGTTTTCTAAGAATGTTTTGTGACTAAGTTTTTTGCTAATTTAATAACACAAACTGCTCTATGTAAAAAACTAGGGACTCCATGTAGGGAACTACTCTATGTTTTGAAGCGTGTGAGGAAATGTAGATTTTATTATTAAAAAAATAAGAAAAGAGATTTTGCAAATATAAGTGCTAGATAAGAATTAATAAATAATTACATGAGAGTTAATTAGCAACAGCCATACAAAATACACCAGAGATGCTAGGTGCTTAATTATAAATTCAATTCTGTAATAGTCGACTTATTATAATAAATATATATACAGGGTGGAAATTTATTATGCTACCTGGAGGGAAAGTACTCTAAATACTGAAGATAGCAAATTTTACTTAAAGGAAACATTCCTTTATTTTTAAAAAGAAACAGAACTGCATTTAAATAATTTTGAAAATACAGTTGCCACACCCGGGAATCGAACCGACTAAAATCCGAAAAAATAGCATCCTGTACTTTTATGGCACTAATCGATAGGGTCAATCATAAGGATCGAATCTCTGCAAACATGATAAATTAAATTTAAAAAAAGCCATGAAATGTTTAACAAAACTTATTTTATTCGGACGAAAAAATCGAGAATTGACTAATTGCATGCTCGAAATGAGCTCCATTTTCTTGGATGCACAAATTTATTCTTTTAAGGAATTCATTGTGAATAACTATTAGTGGGGTGTTCTGGTGAATATTGAAAATTGTTTGCTACCAAAACTCACTCAAAATGAGTTTTTTTAAAGGAATAAATTTGTGTATCCATGAAAGTGAAGCTCATTTCCAGCAACTACTTAGTTTATTTGTTCGTTTTTTTCGTCCGAATAAAATAAGTTTAGGTTAAAATTTCATGGTTTTTGTTTAATTTAATTTACCATGTTTGCAGAGATTTGATCCCTATGATTGACTCTATCGATTAGTGCCATAAAAGTACAGGATGCTATTTTTTCGGATTTTAGTCGGTTCGATTCCCAGGTGAGGCAACGGAATTTTCAAAATTATTTAAATGCAGTTTAGTTTCTTTTTAAAAATAAAGGAATGTTTCCTTTAAGTAAAATTTGCTATCTTCAGTATTTAGAGTACTTTCCCTCCAGGTAGCATAATAAATTTCCACCCTGTATATATATATACAACGTGTTCCAAAATTCAACGATAAGCGGGCGCCAAAAGGTTGACCTGCTCATGAGCACTAAGGGAAAATAATAAAAAAATATACAAAATTTTTTTTTTTAGTTACATAATAAATTTAAAAATTCTTTGAAAATTTACACCTTGTATGATATTTTTAACTACCACGGCCACAATTTCTTAAATATGCTTAAGATTTTTTTTGTATCGGATACCTAAGTAGTACTACTATTCACCACAACTCTTAAAAACACCACAATGCTAGCAATTTTTACACAAAAAAATATCAAAATATTTTATTTCCCTCAATTTTTTAAAGATTTTTACTTTCAGTCTACTTTGACTCATGGTCTTGCAAAAAAAAAGTATGAACACCGCTATGGCAAGTTATTTTCAAAGATGACGCAACTAATCAAGATTCCAAAATAGTATAATACCCTAAGATAACTAGTCACAAAAAAAAATATGCGTACCATTTGTAAACAAGAACCAAGTAAAGAGAAGAAAAATTTGAGGGAAAAAAAATATTTTGATAATTTTTTATGTAAAAACTGCGGGAAAAAAAAACTTAGATATATTTTTTTTATTATTTTTCCTTAAGTGCTCATGAGCAGGTCAACCTTTTGGCGCCCGCTTATCGTTGAATTTTGGGACACGTTGTATATATGTATATATATATACCATCACGCCTGTATTCCCCGAAGGGTTAGGCAGAGGTGTACCAATGAACACCCACAGTTCGCCGGTATATTATAATTTATAACAGTCTGAAATCGCCAACCCACCTTGAGCAGGCGTGGTGATCAATTTTCGTGCCTTCTCCGTACGAGAAGAGGCGTTTGCTCTACAGGCGAGACAATAATAAACTGGTATTACCTACTGAAACTTGCAGAATAATAACTGTACTGTGATCGGTGAATTAGACAATATCTATTAGGTACAATATTAAACGCTTATATTCTAAATCTATAGGGGAGGCCTATGTCCAGCAGTGAACGTCCTGCGGCTGATATGATGATGATGATGATTAAACTCTTCAAGAACACGAAGACATTTTAAGCTTTACTCCTATTCCTTTTAAGTGGAAAATTGAATGGAAGTTTTCCATGAAAACAAACGTGACGCGGCGTTCTTCATTCGTACCCTCCTCACATCATATTTGTGCCAAATGTGGTTTCAATTAGAGTTTGATGCTAATTATTACTTTGTTTAACCTGTTAACGATCATTAGCGTGTAGACGGATGGATGATGAACTGTGGATTGTGCGAGAACGCTTGTGGTGAACTTGTTTAGGCACATGCAAAATTAGTATATTAGTTTTTTATTAGTTGGTCCTGGGTCGAGCAAAAAGTATTATTGGTTTTCTATGAAATTCTCAGTAGCAGCTCGGAGTTAGGATTTGTGCCCGGGTAATGGCAATAGGCTCGCCCCTATTACATGGGACCTTAATATTCCTGCGAACTGTGGGTGGTACATTGGTACACCTCTGCCTAACCCTTCGGGGAATACAGGCGTGATGGTATATTTATTTATATTTTATTCTTATAAAAACACTATGTGTACTATAACAGATACGAAGTACTGCAAATTAAGACATCCAAACACACGACCGGTAGTATCGCCAGGACTCTATATTATTTATTTGTAGAAAAAAATATATTTCAACTACAGCATTGTCGCCTCAGTGGTATTACCCCTCGTGTGTGGGGAGGCCGTTAATCAATTATAGTGGAAGGAATTGTAAAAGTATTGCCTGTCTAAACAGTAAAACCTTGCAAATGCACTATAACTGGATTATGCAGTCACCACTCAACACCTACACACTAAAACAATCAATATCTTACGTGCAATGATCGACACTGACCTCTATTACTGACTCTATTGGGTTTTATTCTGCCAAAACGAGCCAACACACGTCAAAATGTACCCCTTGAATTAATTGTTATATTTTTCAATGAATGTAAGTACATTGTACTGTTACTGCTGAATAGTAATGCAACACATTTGGCATATTTAATTAGTTTAACGTAAGTAACTAATTTAATTATTAAGAGATTGTGGTTAGCTCATTTTGGCAAAACTAAGCTCAAATTACGCTTAAGCTTCCCTAAAAGATGATTGTTAAGTACATTATTATTGTATAACAAGAACATGAAGGAAACGATAAAACATTTAGGAAGCAGATGAAAGAAAAATAGTACTTTATTTACATAACTACAATAATGAGTCAATAAATTATCTGTTGTTCATTTGATAAACCTACCATAATCAGGCAACAAATAAGATTATACAACAAGAGTAGGAACCTAATGTATGATAAAGGCATCCCCACACACGTGCGATATTATCACAGTATAAAACTTCCCCTTGAATCAGTATATCTATTTTTGAAAAGGGCATTAAAATCCGTTGCGTATTTGACTTTGTTTTATATTATGTAGAGATGTTTCTAGATTCAGTAGGAAATATTAAGTGTTATGTGTTAAGCAATAATGTCAATAACACAATAAGATACCGTATTAATACATAATAATATAATATCTACATAATATTCGTATTGTTATTTTAAACTTTAACATTAATTTTCATATCATTTTATTACGTCAAATAACACAACCACTGTTTGTCAATCAATCTATAAAAATCAAATGTCGCATTTATGGAAGACGACTTTAGAACGACTCGACCGATTTAGCTTTTTTTTTTTTGTTCGTTTCGTAATTGTTAGAACAATGTTTGTAAGGAAAGGAAAGGAAAAGCCAACTGGAAAATTGCACTCCTGCGAAGAAAACAATAAGCACCTAAGCATCTTCTTTTTTTGTGATTATAAGTTTTATAGGCCTTTTGAAATCCATGGGGGGAGGCCATGTCCAGTAGTGTATTTCCTGCGGCTAATATAATGTTGAGGAAGTAGGTTGACTATTGTTAATATTATAATTTTCAGTTGACTGATTTTGTTCTGAAACTTGAAACTGAAACCATCTAGAACAAAGCTTATTCTATATTTCTCAAACAACGGAATATCATAATCATAACACACGGTAACGATTATTATCTTTCAATCGCAATCATTATTACGTGTTATCGATTACAAATGTCAATAATCGTGTATAAATTTTCGCATTTACATTAATCACAGATTATTATTATAGATTACAAATGTATTTAATCTGTGGCTATAGAACAAATGCTTATTTTTAATCTATGACCTACTTTTGCGTGTAAGGAGGTGTGTATAAATGTAATCTAAATATTAATCGTAGAAAGTTATGTTATTTAATAGCCGTTAACGTAAATTGTTTATACAATTGATGAATAGTGTTTAGGTATTGTGTTTCCATTAGTAGATTTTTAATTTATTATACTTAATAAGAATGTCATGTTGTTATAATACGGTTCAAACTTAATGGCGGCTAGGAAGTTAGCTGCGATTGTAGATTCGCGCAGGGTTATTCAAGACAATAATATTTTGACAACATTTAATTACTTCAATAGCACAAATATGTGTATATCTAGAAATCATTAAATGGAGCCTAAAGTATTATCTGATTTTCTCTATGGAAGCAACCGTTATAAGCCCTTGATAGAGTTATATCCATAAACCAGAGAAGCAATAAGCTAATGAGTATACGATGTATAAAAAGAAACATCACACAGTCGTTAACTGCACATACTGGGCAGTATGTGCAGTTAACGACTAAATAACTTTGAGCAATACTGGGAAACTTTGACTTTTATTTGTGGTGTGAATCACTTACAGCTATTGCATTTATGGGTGCATCTAATCGCACGTTACAAACAGGTTTTCGTTAAGCATAAACTATAACTAAAATAATTTAAAATTATATGAAGTATGTATTGTTTTTTAATACTTTTTAAATTTTCATTTAATACCTGTAATGTTGCCGTGCCCTCACAGAGTCCATAACTGTACTTTAGCTTTAAGCCTTATGTAACATCTTTATACGTATTATGGAATTCAAATAAATTAATATGAGTATGAATATGAAAAAAAAATAACTTTGACCTTTAATATCTTGATAATCAGATATTTAATAAACTCGAATATGAGTAAACTTGTTATAGAGGTAACAGTCTTAACAAGGCTTAATATAATAGTTCAATTATTTTTACTTACTAGCTAAGGCAATCCTTCAAAATCTAGTTAACTAAGTATCTACTCAGTTAACTAGATTTTGTATTGTAATTAATTAGATTTCCCTAGAAAAACACAAAAAAATACCAAGAGAAATTACATACAAACAAAAAATAAAATCAGTCAATGACGCACAATGATTCCTCTCCGTCTTTTGTTTTTCTGTGACGTATGAACTTCTGGGAAAAACATCAAGAGAGAGTATCTACCTACGTGTCAGACTAATATATTGTTTTTCTCCTGAATGTAGTGTACAGTTATTTGTTGTTTTTTGTTTATAAAACATGTTAAGGTATAAGGTGAGTCATCATGTAGTTGTGTTTTTTTGTTATAATTAGTGCTACTACGCACTGAGCCACTGTTGACGATTACAAGTAGCTCGGTGGGTAGTGCGACCATAGGAAATGTATGAGAAATTTCGTTCACGGCTCTGTGGGCGGCAATACTTAGAGCTCCTGACAGATTCGATCTGTTTTCAACGAGTCATTATGACCTACTGAAGCGATACGGTCCCTGGATCAGTAACTTGATGATATGATGATAAGTTATAGTAATCAACAGGCATAGTACGAGTAGTAGGTTATTGTGAAACAAAGAGAATGACTGAATGCCACCAATAAATTTTAAAAATTTCTCTATGAATTTCTCTTGTAGCGCGGATGCGTTTATATTTTACATATTTTTGTTTTTTATATTAACTCACATACACATCGAACAACGAATTAATAATACCTTTATTTGTTAGAATATAGGTAGGTTGTACATCAATTATTATATAACTTGTTTGTAACACTATATTCAACCTTTAGGTCGTGCAAATTTTAAGCCACAAATAAAATAATAATTATAAGTACTTATAGCAACTACATAAAGGCCATACAAATATTCGTACCTTTCGGATATCGAGCCCGCGACGCGCAGCAGCCAATCTGCATCTGCCCTAACCGTATTGTTCGAAAATAGTATCAAAAATCAAACAGAGCGACAGGAGAGAGCAATAAACACACACACAGAGTTCAATAACCATAATCGGTGCGCGTACACATCCTTTGACGACACCGCCGCGCATGCGCGATAACATTGTGTTTCGGAATTGGAGCAGAAATGATACATGCGCGGTGTCGCTCAAAACAGCACTGTTATAGATTCCCATGATCATCGTCATCAGGAAATAGAGTGGAGCTGCTTATCTACCGGATAAACGGATGGGGACTTTCTGTAGCCTATGAGATAGAGGTATCCTGGATGTTTGATAGTCTGCCTGTAATGCCCCGAAGGAAACCGCTGGGATTGGGGCTATAGCAGATAAGCGAGGGGATATTCCCTTTGGGTTATTGGAACTTCCGAATGACCTCATTTGGCATTTCGGCCCTAGGATTATAAAATAATAAAGTTGTGTTGTTTTTTTAATAATCATTTCTTACCTTTTTATATCCACGGGGCTAGACCAAAACGTAGTAAGACATCAATACCTGAAACAAATATGAATGAAAATTACTCTCAATTTCTTATAAGCAGTCGAAACTTTTTATCTCGCAAATTATCGCCGCGACTGCGACGAAACAATACACGTGACTTTAAACGTGAATCTCGTTTTTATTGAGATTTTTCGAAAACAACATTCGTCTTATCAGTTGTTATTTATTCACAAATACTTGTTGATAGGTAGATGATACCTATATTCTTGTTGGGATGCAACAATAAATATGTGCAAGTACCGCTTAGGTGGATTAATTAGGTCTTTGAAACATTATATCTAACGTTCCAAGTAGTTTCTAGGCTATAGTCCAGCCTGGATTAAAAAAGTATAACCACACACGTCTCCCGTTAAACAATAATCTATACTAATATTATAAAGCTAAAGAGTTCATTTTTGTTTGAACGCGCTGATCACTGGAACTACGGGTCCGATTTTGAAAATTATTCCTAAGTGCCACAAGTTATAATTTTATTACGTATTCATCATACCGAGAAGGCACTTAGCATTGCTGTAGTATTAATGCAAAATTGGTTTGTAAAATGTAAAAGGCTATTTTAAATTTATGATTGATATATGAAGAAAGAGAGATCCTCAGATCTTTACTCAAGTCATTTAAGAGAAAGACTCACTAACTCTTAGAGCGAAAGTCGGTAACCGCTATCTAATCCACACTGGCTGTTTGCGAAGCACTCATAGCGTTAAATTTCACTTACACGCTGATGACAATGTCAGGGATTTTACCAGCATTGTCTGTGTACCAGCCTTTATCTCACGTCGATTGCTCAGTTGATCTAATCGTACAAGAGCTCAATAAATATTGAGCCTTAGTATCAATGGCATCGACAAATATAAGATAAAGTTGTATCTTATGATAAATCGTTTAGTTTTCTTGTTGATCGAACACGATCAATCGAATGCTACTTACTAGTTACCACTACGCAAACAAATCTAGGTACACTAATGTTATAAAGCTGAAGAGCCTTTTAGTATGTTTGTTTAAAAGCGCTAATTTGTTGTGCCGTTTTGTATATTAGCTAGATTCATGAGGTTATATAATATTATTGCATAAAGAAAGACTTAATTGCGGCTGAAAAAATTCACTCCGACGAAGTCGCGTGCAGAAGCTAGTATACCAATATTGATAATCTTGTCGGATATATGTATGCTCACACGACTTATGTGTGTGTAGATCTCTGAATCATGCATCTATATGTCAACGAATGAACATAGTTCTCCTGAATTAACTGAAATATGACTGATTCCGGGAACATTTGCGTTGGCATTCTAATTTACAGTGAGATTTATAGTTCCTGCTTTCATTACAGTATTACTCATAAACATGATTCTGTTACTCATCCACATAACTCCACAACTGTCATTATTTTATATTACTTTGGGTGTTATCATACAAAAAATGGGAACGCCATTCAACAGTTATATGTTTTAGTACAGTTAAGTACTACAGGAACTGACTCATATATAATTTACAATCATTTAAACGCTGTCAATTGTTAACCAATTACAGAAAGCATTCAAACCTACATAAATACTCCTTTGACCAAATTATGTGTCAGCGAGAAATACTGTCACCATATTTACGAAAAATACAAAAGACGCGGGTTTAAAATTCATACTAATATTATAAATGCATGAGTAACTCTGTCTGTCTGTTTGTTTGTTACGCTTTCACGACTAAAATACTGAAACGATTATGATGAAATTTGGTACGGGGTAAGTTTTAACCCCAAGAAAGGACATTAGCAAATTTTTAATTCCGAAACGGTGCGGTATCCGACATTTCCGCGGAAGAAGTTGTGGGGAAAAGCTAGTTTAAATAAAAAGAAATTAACATTCAAATGAGGTTTTAGTTCTGAATAAAATTAGCATGGCCTTCTTAAAGAGATTAGCATAGGGAAATGACAGTTTGCTTTTGTTTTTACTTATTGCCTTATTGCTGATCAATTTGAACAAATGTCACGTCTCGGCAATGCAATCAATTATATACATGAATACACAAATCAATTGTTCACACCTTACTTAGGTACTTACATCCGATCGCATACAACAAGCAACAGGCTGAATGGTAATGTGGATTTTGAATAAAAAGAAATAAATTTTGTTCTAAATTCAAACGTAGTTCTATTTAGCTGTTTCGGTTTTGTCCGGATGAGATAACATTGGCATTATGGCTCTTTTGAGCAGATAAATTGTAATGTAGCAAACTATACCGTCAAAATTAATGCCGCTAAAGTCATAGGTAACACCTATAGTGTCACGTTAGTTGGGCGATTCAATGAACATACCAAGACCAAGCATGTAAAAATAGGTTATTTCTGCACCCATTTCAAAATTAAGTTTTGATATTTTTAATACCTGCCTCAATACCTGCTATACTACTAGCAATGGAATGTGATTGACTGCAATTAATTTGTTTTGTTTTTTTTTAATCTAAATTTTTCATTGGAGTTTTTATCCCAATGGATACGCCAACTCCATCATGCCTTACACAAACTACATAACACCCAACAATGCTACGTCTGACTTTGGTTGTGCTAAAATAGATTGAATCAGACCAACCTGTGTAATTTGAATATTGAGTTCACAAAAAGCATCCAATATTCCCGATTTTCCATTTTCTCATTTAACAATTCATTGAAAAGAAATTCCAATTCATTGATTACGTACATCCTAATCAATGAATTGAAATCTTATTATAATATACTGAGGTGCAATTGTAGTTGCCATTGTTATGCATTTTAGTTTAAGATAAGCGTAAAAACAATAAAAAAATCTAATGAACCTTTCCGCGTCATTAAAAAGAGCTAGACTGCACTAGTAATAACAATAGGTGGCTGTTAAATAATGTAACGTTTTTTGTTAAATACATTAATTGCGATTTTTTACAAATAAACATCGATCCTCGCAAAAATTAATCGATTTGTCAATATTGTTGTGTTTCAGTAAAGTGCTTCGTCGTAAAATTAACACGAATTTTATAAATATTCGGGTTAATTTTATAAGCAAATTGAAAATGATTATTTTTGATTTCACGACAATTAATCACGTATTATATATTTGACCGGTTTTATAAATTACTCTTAAAACCCCTTCCGTTAATTTCGTGTTATAGTTAAACAATAAAAAAATATAATTGAAAACATTTAATTGAACTATTTACGTTACTCATGTTTAATAATTGGATATAAAACTTTTAATATCTTAAAGTAACCTAATAAATAACCTGTTGTTAATAACCGGTTATATTACCAATATTATAACAAGTTAAGGAACCTCGCAATTATCAGTCATAATCGTCAATCAACCGAAAGACTGCTCATAACATCTAAACCGAAATGTATAAATTATAATTTTTATTTTTTACCATTTTTTTTATTACCATAATTTTTGTAACCTCCTTTGACCCCTACCTGCCAATACCCATCAACCTGATGCAATCGATCCATTCTATACTAATTTGTATGCACAGTGGTACACTTCCCGTTGTCCAAGAACCAGTGCCGCCAAAAACCGTGGTTATTACATAACCCCGTGAGAAAGCGTGGCCAAGTTGTCAGTTTTACGACTCTCATAACCAGCATTGTTGTTGATACGGAAATACGTGTTTTGTATATTATTTCGATGTTGTTTAAATGCCGGTTGTTGTCAGAATACATGTGGCGAATGATTGAGTGGAGTATAGAGTGTAACCACTGTGCGCGCCGTCTATACTTAGTGTCGTTGTCTATTGTATTTATTAGTCTGTGGAAATTGTGACCTACTTAAAGTCTATTTTACCACTATAAGCTACAAGTTCCAAATAAATTACTTAAATCTACGTTACGTTCTAATTCTGTTCCATTTTTTAAATATTGCTGATTGGCTTTTACATTTGCCCGCGTGAATTTTCTTCAAGATGTCGTATCAAGGGTAACGTAGTTTCCAATTAGCGTAAGAATTGACAGAATCGGACCAATAGTTCCGGAAATTAGCAATATCAAACAAACAAACAAACTCTTTAGCTATTAATAGTTTGTCTTTCTCTTGATTATTCACAGTGATGTTTTAGCACTACTTTACCGTTACTTGTAGGAAGTGTCGTTGGGCAATCAAAAAACCATTTTCTTTATATTCATAAAGAAGGGTCAAATTCTTCGACTAATATTCATTAGTCGAAGAATTTGACCTCTACAGACAAGAGAACATTACAGTAAAAATGAACCAAGTTTTGTTCTTTTTATTCATTATCTTGGAACAGTCACTGTTTACCGTAAAGTTCTGTTAAATATACCGTTATTGATTTAAAATTGATGACAAAAGAAAAGAAAATTATTTTCGTTTAGTATTTCCATTGTACACCGTGATACAAAACGGTAATGTTTCGTTCATAAATAAAACAAAATGAAATTGTGATTTGGTATTTTTATAAAAGTGGACAATGGTGTGTCTTTAAACTTTTTTAACCAACTTCCAAAAAGAAGGAGGTTCTCAATTCGACTATGTTTTTTTTTTACTTTTGTTACGCGATGATTCCGTCAATTATGAATTGATTTTGAGGTTTTCTTTTGTTTTGGTGAAGTAGCTTGGTTTATTTTCTTCTGCAATTACCTTACAATTACGTTTTGATACATTATTGCTTATAGTCACTACCTGCACACTGTCCTACTAAATTAAAGGCAAAGTTAACGTCAAAGACGTCTTCATATGCAAGAGATGAAATTAATGACTTTGCCAGTTCACTGCATGTGCTCGTGATCTTTGACCATTGAATCATGGTTTTCTCACGGTATTCTCTTTAAAACATTAGGTTATGGTTGTCTGTCTTCTTCTTCTTGTACCAGTAATATATTTATACTAAGTTAATTGTATATTTGGATCCAGTAAATGGCCATTTTTATTGCTGTAACAGAGGCGTTGTCCGACTAATGAGATCAAGGGGTCAATTCTACTAACTTTTAATCTCAGTGTCAATCTGAAATTCATCTAAATTACATACATGTTTTGACATTGATTGAGCTGGATAAGAATGCAACTAGATTTTGAGCATTCATACTTAGTAGAATTTGGAGTCAGGTACACCGATGTGTTTTTAAGAAAATTTGGTCTTTTAGAATTAGACCTTCAAAAGCTTTAAAAAATACAATTGCCTACGGAATTCTATTTTTGTTCCAAATATAAAACACCGTCCTCCATTTTAACTTTTTATGTCAGTGTATTTTCGGCCAGTAATGTCAGAAATAAAACAAAGCCATGGAAGCAGTGAACCATAGAGGTCGCACTGGGCCTAGTTAGCGCGACCGTTTGACTTTCGTTTTCGTCAACATTCCACCGCTTTGGGTTCAAGGCTGAACAGCATAGATTCCAAAGCGGTTAGACATCAATGGAACTCTTCTTTGTTTCATGATGAATGCGTTCGTCTAATTTTACCTTTGTTTACTGTTATGCATTGCTGTTTATACACTTTGTCACCCGAGAACATACCTACTCAGTTAAAGACATGCACGTTTTTATATTATATACAAATAGTGTATATACATACATAAATATACTTACTCATATTATAAAGAGATAAAGTTTGTATATTTTGAGGTTTTTGGTTTATACGTATCTCTCGAAGTATTGGTCTGATAAAATCATTTTTTCACTTATAGCTACTTAATTGCTGAGTGCCATAGTGCCAGTAGTGCATAGGCATATTTTGTATTTTATGTGCATATTTTATTGTAGGTACTTACACATTTCTTTCAGGAGGCACGGGCAGAACCTAATAAATCATAATGTATAACGTGTTGGGTGTTCCTCGAAATAAGCTCATGTCCCAAGACTGAACAAATATTCATAAATGTTGCCAGAATTTGAACGTGTTTCCGGTGGACAGTAACGTGCTGGAATTTTTCAATGAGAAGCCATGTTCGTGTACTTTTTGTACGTGGCAGTGTATTTTTTATAAATGCTTCAAGTTCCTCTTAGGTACCTATATTAACAAATCCAATATCATGATAATTAAAGTACTAAAATTAAAATAAAAGGACACTAAAATGTCCAAAAAAAGGTCTTCACGTGTAATTATGTGATTGATGATAGCTACATACAAAATATTGTAAGCTTAGTTGCTTCTTACGAAAGATTCGCATGGACTGGACTGGAGAAGAACTCTTTTAAAATAGATGTTTTATCAATTACTTTTTCAAATAAGAGACGAATAGCCTTATATAAAACAAAAGACTATTTAAATTTGACATTCTCTAAAAATATGAAACATTATATACAACTAATAACAATCATTACTCTGACTTTTGATTGAACAAAACATAACTAAATAACAATGATTACACTGACTTTTGATTGTACAACGAGATTAATGTTCCCATGCACATCAGAGCAACGTTTCCACTCAATACGGATGGGTACCAATATCATAACTATATGACTCATATGGCATCTGTGTCATAAATGGACACATGTAATGCAATGCGATGTACATTTGTTTGTAATACTCAAGGTCTGTCGTGAGATCGATTTATAATCTTCTTAATGTCGAAGTGTGGTGTAATTATAGAGCCGCATCACTTGACAAGAGAACTTAAAGCAGTTACACTTACAGTAAAAAATACAAAGTTAGAAGGCGAGGACTCCATACAACTATAGTCCTACCGGCTTTCCTTCGGAAGTACGCAACAACGACTACCTATTCCACCACCATTAAAAGATGGTAGAACCAAGAACATTGCAATCACCTATTTTATTTAAGTATACAATCAACTAAAAATTTTACCTCTTCCGACAACTAACCTTTCGCTTCTGTAAGTAACATTCAAATTCAAAAAAAGGTAAGTAAAATTGCATGCGGGCATCTCGGGGCCGGCCAGTGTGACTGTCTTAGGGGAGGCCATAGATAGTTTTTTTTATATTTCTATGGGGAAGGCCCTTGTCCAGCAATGGACGTCGTTATGATGATATAAAGACGATGATGAAAGTAACATTTAAAGAGATTGTGGTAGCGTCCAACGCCTTGTAAGTTCGAAACTTTTTCCTAAAGTAAAAGATCAACAACCCCTATTCCAAGAATACGCGTGAAAACCGCTACAATATTTGTCAATGTCAAAGACAATTTTCACTTTTTCCCAGCTCACAAATTAAAGACTGCCATTCAAGGTCACGCGAACTATTCATCATACTCGATATTTCAATTATGTAACCGAACAATAGGCGAGAAAATATTTTCCCAACATTTTTGTTTTATTCAATCACTGTTACTAGATATTGATGTTAGATATTGACGCTAATTTGAATGAAAAAGTGAAAAAGTGGTATTAATTTTATCTTCTTTAATTAATTTAGTAACTTGCTAAAGCCGACCAAGTTTTGCTATGGTTCAGTCTAATAAATAAAAATAATATTTAAACATACTCTTCTGTTAAAATGCATTGCTGTGTAAAAAGTTCAAGTCAACCCATCAACATTTTTACAAGTTTTACGAACACAAACATAATTATGTATAAAGAAGAAGAAGAAGATTTTCTAATTCAAGTACTCATAGGTACTTACTAATAGAAGTACTTAAGTTGGTATTTATTTAGAAGCCTATTCTGTTCCAACCCTGGCCAAAGTCCTCCCTCTACTCCAAACATCTTTTGCAATTTCCCAATTACCGCAATTCACCAGTTTTGGAAAAATACATCTGGTTTGTCCCGCCAAGATATTTAGCATACATTATTTAATAACTAAAAATCTTCATAATATCGTCGAGTGTGTAAGCACAGATGTGTGTCTAAAGACGCCATCTGGAATGCGAAGGCTACATAATATGCCAACGTTTCATTATTTCCCAGTATGTAGGTACTTAAATAACGCAGAAAATATAATACACCAGTCTGATATATTTTTAAAGATGCCTTTGCCTCTTCTCGTACAGAGAAGGCACGAGCATGATCACTATGCTTGTTTAGAGCGGATTGGTCATAATTAATTAGTATAAGTCTGAAGACATGTATTAATTAAAAGTCCAGGTGTCCTCACGATATTTTCCCTTACCGATGTCAGTAGCGTCCAAGATAAACTTAGAAAGAAGAAGATACATCAAAGATATTATTTAGATACGTTATTGTCACTAAAACTCGGAATTTACGTACCTTGAAGATAACCTCGAGACTAAGCAAACAAGCGACACAACACAACATACCGAAATATTTCTATCGGATTACCATACAAATGGCCGCTCATTCCTATCACGGAACTGCCTTCGTTGTAAAATGTAATAATTTACTACTGCCTCACCTTAAACTTGTTAGGTATCTATTCCAAAGACATAAGGTTCAAAATTGTAGGCTTCTTTGACTGGTACTTTTTTTTCTATTAGACGGGTATTGTTGATAAGGTCATGTCTATGATGTATGACTATAAAGTGTAACACTCGATACGATGTTCGAAGTTTGAAATCGGCACCAGGAAACCAACTATCTTTTTTTTTAAAGAATTAAGAACGCCATTCAAAGTGCCTAGTAGTCAGAGATTATCTACGCTTTAAGTTTTTAATTTTCGATTTCGATTTTGTCCGCAAGAATTTTCTGACGGATCTCTAGCTATAGTACATACATAACTCCAATTAGTTCCAATTATCGAAAGAATTTTTAGAATCGTACCAGTAGTTACGGAGATAATCGCGTTCAAACAAAAGAACACGAACTTCAACTTTATAAAATAAAATTAGTCAAACTTAGAATTAACTCGCTTACTCACACTCATTTATTGGTGAAGCAGAAGATTATCTACTACACATAAAAATATAGATTAAAATGTTATTTTCAAGACAATAATCACTAATCGCTTGGTGTAATACTTCCCTAATACTTAATCCTTACTACCTTACGCTTAAAGTCTACAATCCAAACAATTAATCATAAAAAGATAAGTGCGAAGTCTAAATGATTCACCTCGTCGAATAATTGTATAAATAAAAAAACCCGCAGCGAAAATCGAGCAATGCGATAAGTTTATAATCTTTTATCTTTCACCTTCTGAAAAATAAGTTATGGTTTATTGCGTATTATATAACAGAAATAAATCTATACCATCACGCCTGTTCTCCCCGAAGGGTTAGGCAGAGGTGTACCAATGTACACCCACAGTTCGCCGGTATATGCAGGTCCCATGTAATAGAGGGCGAGCCTATTGCCATTAACCGAGCACAAATCCAAACATAACTATATATCTTTCTACATAGTATAAAACAAAGTCGCTTCCCGCCGTCTGTGCTCTGTACGTTTAAACTACGCAACGGATTTTAATGCGGTTTTCGTGAATAGATAGAGCGATTATGATTAAAGAGCAAGGATCATCATCATCTGCTTAGCCTTTTCCCAACTATGTTGGAGTCGGCTTCCAGTCTAACCGGATGCAGCTGAATACCAGTGTTTTACATGGAGCGACTGCCTAACTGACCTCCACAACCCAGTAATGGGTAATACGATACTCTTGGTAAGACTGGTTGTCAGACTTTCGGGCTTCTGACTAACAGTAACGACTGTCAAAGATCTACAAATAACAGCCGGGACCAACGGCTTTACGTGCTTTCCGAAGCACGGGGGTGTCACACCACCAACTTCCAAACTCCGGGCTGCTACTGAGGAATTCCTAATGGAAAAACCCAATAAAACTTTTTGCCCGACCTGGGGGACCACGAGACCAACGGGGCAGATTAAAGAGCAAGGTTTATACGTAGAATACTACGCTACGACCAACGGGAGCCGAGCAGTAACCAAAGACGTAACTGTACGTGGAAGATAGCGCGATGTAAATAGCAAGTTTTACATAGCGAAATACCACTCACTGATTCATCACGAAACCCCTAAAACTAATTGACTTATGGAGCTGTAATAGGTTCATAGTTTATAAGCAGAACACGTCAAAACGGATTTGACTGACTTTTAAGTCCATTAGGACAAAGTCGCGGGCTAGTTGTAAATAAATTAGAGACATCAGGCATAACTTTAGTATTAACTATACAAACGCAGATAAACCATATGATTAGAAAGAAAGAAAGAAATAAAGAAAGAAAGAAAGAAAAAGTTTATTGACACAAACCATGTGCACACAGATATAGTAACAAAAAGGTTATTCAATATAAAATACAGGAACAACCAAAGAAGAGCAGGAAAACAGAAATTAAAATGTATTTGTGTGAAGAAAACTGTAGAGGTCACCCTAATCTCTCTCTATCTTATCAATCCTTACACAATGTGACGAATGTAAACTTTATCTAATCTGCATTGTAGTTTATTGACTAGGATTAATTAATATTTTTTGTACATCATCTTTTGTTTATAAACATTGTCATTTTTAGGGTTAACTAAGGCCTAGAAAAATAAATAATAAAAATAAAATAAAGTTAAATACTTCGTGTGCTAGTCCGACTCACATTTGACTGGTATTTTTCCTTGCCGGCGTCGAGTCTCTTAACGACAGATTACTGAGGTATAACGATTTTTGTCGACTGAGAGGTGGACTTCATCTTCACTATCACTTATAAAGAGGTTTTTTTTTTTTGTTTGTTTGTAACGAATAGGCTCCTAAACTACTGGACCGATTTTAACTATTTATTCACCAATACTACACTTACATACTTTGATCTTAGCCAAAAGGCCGAGAAGCGAAGCGGTAATAGATAGCTACATTACTCCTAACTAAAGTACCATAGGTTATAATAACATCACGCTACGACACACGGGCGCGGAGCATTAGCCAAAGATCTGTAACTTATGGTGGTTGAAATAAGCCACGCGGAGGAAATCGCATGCAGTGCAAAATAAAATGTCACACTACTTAAGATAATTATTATCATAGACTATTGCGAAATCACTAATGTGTCGGCTCCGCTGCACTGGCTGACATTAATAAGTATATTATTTTTTATTGAGCAATCATGAATTTATGTGCGAACTGCAGTTTCTACCAAATTAATTGAAAGCTGTTATTAACAAGAAATAATGATTCAGCTAAATTGATAATCGAACGTTTATAATGATAAGAATGACCAGCTTACTGACATGAATTTATCTGGTACTAACCATGATACAAGATTAATATTTATATCGGAGAAATACACATACATACCTACATAAGTCCCACCCAAAGTCACACCCTTTTCCCCATATCACTAGACTGAAAATACATTACCAAAATGTAAAAAAGAATAGTCATTTATTTCAATTAGTCCATTAAAAGGCACTTTTGACAGTCATTTACAAAAAAATAACAATTTAACTTGTTGTTTTACTCTAAAAGATAGTTTCGTATGGAGAAGAATGGGAATAAAAATCCAAACTAACTCAAAATGTGTTTTACTATCATTTGTATATTAGTACAATAATGAAAAGTATAGGCAGACTAATGAGACCTTCAAAAAATATATCCGTTTGAATAATTCTTCTAAGTGACAGATACAGATCTAACTAAAAACAGATCGTTTAAAAAGGGAATGCAACAAATTCCATTCCAAAGCAGCAAACAGGCCTTATTAGGCGTAGCCCAAGTCCACTAGCGCAATACCAACAACTGTTACTAAAATGGACTTGTTTCTAATGCCGCTGCACCTAATCTAATTATGTGTTAGAAATTATAATCGAGTAGAATAGAGTGTCTGACTGACTCTCTGTAGGACCGATTATCGGACCGATTCAATAAATCCATAGCTTCGTGAGACCGATTTTTTGTAGGACGTGTGCGTTGGTATATTAGAATTTATATGTTCCATTCTCTCCGACAAAAAAATCGGTCACCGATTGTTTGACGTGGCCGGGAAGCGTTAACCTTTTGTACTTAAGTATTCTAGAGTAAGAAAGGCTTTTTAAAATTTTATTATGTAGTTACTATAACTACATAATAAATTTTTTAAAAGAAAATTACGAAGTAAATACTACAGTCTCACTTACAATGCTTATTTTAAGAGAAAGCATCCATACATCCGTACTTAATATTATAAATGCGAAAGTAACTCTGTCTGTCTGTCCGTCTGTCTGTCTGTCTCTTCTTCACGCCTAAACCACTGAACCGATTTCAATGAAATTTGGTACAGATATAGTCTGGGACCCGAGAAAGGACAAAGGATAGTTTTCATCCCAGAAATCCCCCGGGAACGGGAACTATTAATCCACGCGGACGAAGTCGCGGGCAAATCTAGTTTAGAATGAATCGTAAAACTACCATTTCAAACAATACTTGACGTCTCGCCGTCAAACGATTACATTATTTGATTAGTGATATAACATTTATAGAAACAGTTTTTTCCCTCGTAATCTTTAGCACCGGAAACAGCCACTCCTAAGATAATAAATTAAAAAAATATCTCGTCAGCCAAGTTTGTTAACATGTCATCATCGTATTTACGATGTGTTATCCAATACACGCTACTAATACACAACTATACTAGAAAGGTTTAGGTAGTTAACTAAAGGTAAACAAATCGTAGAAAAGGTTTTTTATAGTTGACACTTCCTTGTTAAAAAATACGTTACAACAAAATCAATTCTAATTTAGATTTATGCGATACTTTTCTCTTTTATTAATGTATGTTAAACTTTATCATTTATTCGTAAACTACTCTTCATAGATTTCATTGTTTGGACACCACTTTTTTGTTAGTTTTATAAAATAGTATAATATTTTGTAATCTGTCTATTGTAAAGAGCCTAAAAAGACAGGTTCCCAAAACCTTTTAGAAGACACGATGAATTAGATAACGTCGCTAAATTGAAGAGTACGCCCGTGATGTAGTATGGCAACTAAAATTGCAGGTATTACGTTTAGTCGATTAACCAGGCGCCTTTGAAAATTGCGAGGGTCATGTAATAAAACAAGAACAGAAAATGTTTAAATTAGATAAAATGATTGATAATACCACTGAACGTTTTATTATTAACGTGGCAGATAGTTCCTCAAATTCTGATATAGACTAGAGCCTATTATTGTACGACTTTAAATAATACGATTTTAAAATTTGAAGTGAAAGGTTTAGCATCCATGAGTCACGTGGTTTGTTTTGTTTACATTTAGTTAACTACCTAAACCTTTCTAGTATAGTTTCTTTTTATAATTTATGGGGTAGGTCAGCTAAGTGGGCTTTTCCTTATTAGGAAAAAAACACAGATACACACTTTTGAAAACATGAAATCACTCAAAAATGACTTGGGTTTTCCGTACCAAGGTTTTCTTCCGTGTATGGAAACAATTAAACTAAGTCCCGAATGTATTGAATCTCCATTAGTATCTATCAGAAGTAGTATAGATTTATATATACTACGAGTACTTCTGATTATAAAGAGTAAAGATTTTTTTGTTTGTTAGTTTGTTTGTAACAAATTGGTTCCGAAACTACTAGACCAATTTTAAACATTTTTCACCAATAGATAGATACATTAATTCTAAGTAACATAGGCTGTATAAAATCACGCTGCGACCCACAAGAGCGGAGCATTAACCAAAAACTTAACGCCGATGAAATAAGCGACGCAGACGAAGTCGCGGCGAGTTCACTGTATCTTGTTATTATGACTTTATGACACATCAGAACGTTAGAGTACTACGTCCCACAAACCTTGTGAACAACGCTAACCGATGAGTCAGCGGGAGTGAACCAATGAGTCCACACTACGAAGTACACATTAGTTTAAATATTATCATCACATACAAAATGTTAACGATCCCTGACATTTAAAGTAGAGTAATTAGTGGTCAAGCTACTGTCAAAACTTAAACGAGACTTGGTTAATAATGGTCCTTATTTATTTTAGAAAAAGGTTCTTTTTTTATTCTAAGCATCTTTTACGTTTTCTAATCTAATCTCTAGTAGCAGTTCGGCGTTTGGATTTGTGCCCGGTTAATGGCAATAGGCTCGCCCCCTATTACATGGGACCTAAATATACCGGCGAACTGTGGGTGTACATCGGTACACCTCTGACTAACCCTTCGGGGAATACAGGCGTGATGGATGATGGTAATCTAATCTCTATGATCCCGGGGGCGTAAGTCCAGCAGTGGACGTCCTGCGAATTGATATGAAGATGATGATGATCTTTTACGCTTTCAGAAATTGACACATCAGCAACACATTTTAAAAAAGAAAACTCTCAACGTGAAATACAATTCTTGAATCATTACTAAACTATAAACAAATAAAATACAAAAGATAGTAACCGACGCATTCTTTTTAATTATCTGCGACTGTAGAACAAAAAAATATTTTTTTGCGAGACGTTTAACAGCTGCTTCCGTAACAGATTAAATTTAATTACCTACTACAGCTGCATTTATGCAAGCATCACGACATTAAATTAATTAAGATAAAGTAAATGCGCGTTTTTTGTACGTAACTATATTTTTAATTTACTACTTCACTGTACCGGATATATACTTTTCTTAATGCTCATTATTCTGTGTCTAATTTATCAGCCAGAGAACTGAGTTAATACAAGATGTATTTTTTTATAATTATTATATTTAATCATTATTGGAGAAAACTTTTGTATGCTCATTAAAATGTGTTCTACACTGGAATAAACCTTTAAATATACAAGTAAGTATTACAATAAAAATACAACTAATGAGAAATGAAAACGTTGCATCATGCATGTCCAATTAGAGAATTCTTCGTCTTTTATTTCATAAAATATTTTGTTGAACTAACCTTGACTGTTTTAAAACTTGGTTTCTTGACATTTAGAAACATTTGATACAACAATAAAAATAATTATTGTCAAGGAACAATTTTAGTTAAAAGTAGCCTCCGTTTCAATGTAATATTAATTTAATTTAATGATGAAGTATATAACTAAATATGTGAAATAATTTTACGTCCACTCTACGAAAACTCATCTTAACTTTTTCAAAAAGGTACCTATGTAAAAAGTTTACAAACAATGAGCGAATGAAATAGAGCTGAAAAATTAAATTTAATGTATTAACTGTATTGAGCCCATAACTCAATTTAGTTTACATTTCCGCAATACTATACACGACCGCTACTAATCTCATAAAGCCTTTTTACAAAGAAATATAACAAAGCACAATGTGGCGCACAAAAAACTGAATACTTACACAATAAAAAAAAGTAAAAATTCCTTTTTCGAATCCTATAAAATCTCACGTGGTCACTGAACAGATTATGC
This sequence comes from Caradrina clavipalpis, assembly GCA_932526535.1. NCBI lineage: Eukaryota > Metazoa > Arthropoda > Insecta > Lepidoptera > Noctuidae > Caradrina > Caradrina clavipalpis. Next base: position 12,875,906 of record OW052104.1, on the reverse strand, counting down.
ACAATTAAAAACTTTTTTAGTCAACTTTCAAATTGGCGCAGTTTTTGAATAAAGAACGTTCGATGCGCAACGCACGCCACAGCTGCGCGCTCTCGACCGACTGCCTCCCGCTCGGAAACGAACGAGAGAATGTATGGCGCAACGCAATACAGCGATTGTAGCAGACGTAGCAGCTGAATAATATTGCGAGTTGCTAATTTAACCGCACCGGCTGAAAGCAAAAATGTAAAAGAATAAGTTTAAAAGAATAAAATCAAAGATAATTTACTTATAACTTAATACTTATTCATCAACTAAAAAAGTAGAGCAACAAAATTATTTGTACAAAAAAGACAGCCATTTCTTTTTTTTTAGGTTAGTAAGTAATTTAAATAAAATATTTTGTAGAGAAATACCTAGCCTAGAGTTGAGAAATAAGTATTAAAGTTAAAAATAATTTTAAACAAGCATTCAAGTATCGTTGATCTCCCAGCATGAAAGTAGCTGCATTGTACCGCGCATACGAGTAATGTACGCACATTAACTCTAAATAAAGCGTTATTCAGCGAAAAAACATTTATTCCATGGCGAAATGGGTTTTTTACCATTACACCCCATTTCTTTTTATGGAGTAAGAGCTCTTCTAAATACAATGCTGGCAATTAAATTAAATTTCACGGAAAATAACGAGACATTTAAGCATTGAAGTTAAAAATAACGAGAAAATAATGTCTACCATTTTTTATTTCCTTCAAAAACAGATATAATAACTTTTTGCCATAATAATATGATGTGTAATAAAAGTGAAATAATCACATTTAAATCTATCACAAAAATTGTAATTAAAAGGTTAAAAAAATTATTGTGCACCAATTCAAAGAAGATTAAAGAAACTAATACCAAAAATGCCTAAGTATTAGACATTTTCTTGCAAATCAAATTAATCAAAACCTTTTTTCTATTTTTAGCATTGTGAAGAAACCAGGTCAATCTATCAGTACAGTACCCATGCTTGGTTATCTACCTAATATTTAAGTATTTTTAAGTGTGGACATACACAATCATGATTGATCTGATTCTTCACCTAAAGAAAGAAGATGGAGCGAGTAAAACTCTTTATACTGTCCTCTAAGCGAAATCGGAATAAAATCAACTATTAATGAATAGGTTTTTGTCTATCTAGCAATTCTGTCCTATAGACAAAATGCAAGGCGTATTATGTAGGTAAATATTTGCAGAATCTATAATAGTGCTATTCTGTAAAAATTTCCCTCAATGTACTCGTATGTAGGTAATGTAAGCTATTAAGACACCTGCCGATCTATTTTTCACATTCTGTCTTGTCCGACCAAAGGTGCCAAAAAAACACCTTTGTGTTCTTCAGGCTTCAGTCGAAGGTTGAGGCGATAGCCGATTAATTGGGTTCGCCTTCGGCCAGAAATCGACCTTTGTTCGGACACAAATATTCTGTGTTTTGTATATGTGTGCTGGTGTATTCTGTGTTCTGTTCTACCTTGATACATTTAGTTGAAGTCAGCTTGAGTTGAGCTGTCACCCCACCATGCTTAAGTTAGTGGAAAGACAAGTGCACTTCAGATTTTTTACAGAATAGCACTGCTAATCCTAGCCTGTGCGTACTTCCGCGGCCTATCACGAATCGAACGATGGCGCAACCGACAACGATTAACAAGCACACACACCCTTAGTATAACAATATAACACAATGTTGTGCGCACTATTGACCGGTATTGCGATACAAAAAATATTTCTGCGTAATAACTGGATTCGTAACTGTGTGCGGATTAAATGGCGTGCGTCGAAAACTATAGCCGTGAATGATGCAAAACAATGAAATACTAAGAAAAGTTATGTGATGAAATGATTTTGTAATTGGCGATGCATAGATATTTGAAACTGAGAAATGTACTGAGAAAAAGAGCTGCTGGCCTCGTCGTCGCAAGTGGGACTGATGAGCGTTGGGTCCTAGGTTCGATTCTCAGGTTGGGCAAAAAGTGTTAATGGGTGTTTCCATAGGAATTTCTCAGTATCAGCCCGGAGTTTGGAAGTTCCTTTCATTTTGAATTTAAGGTGTTGCATTTTGATATAAAACAGTTGATCTTTTATTTAAATCACAGGCGATGAATTTCACCACTGTCTCGAATCATGTACTGAATCCATGGGAAAAGTTTGAGTCACGACGTTTCTTCCACCATGTGTGGATAGTAAAAGTGCTCGACCCACGTATACGTATTAAAAAATCTTTTTCTTAAATGTGGTTTGAAATAAACAATACTGGTACTAGTGCAGGAGAGATTGGTCGCGTTGCTAAATAGTAGGTAGGGGGGCAAGTATATCAAAGGTCTAAGGCCATTGGACCCGGATGCCGAGCCCCCGTGAGAACCGACCCGTGTTATGGTTTCACAAAACGAAAACAGTCTATGGTCAAAACACTACATCATAGACAAAGGCTTAGTTATTCCGCCAAAAGGTCACACGATATGGTTTTTCAAATACAAAATGACAATGAATGAGAATGATAACAAATAATAATGTTCACGGTCGGGAAACATCTTCAACAATCATGGCGCCGACTGGGCACGTCTGCCCTCCCCCCCTTCTGATATATTTGAACCCCCGCACCCCATACGTTATTCAAACACCGTAGGTATTATAGATTTTAGTGCTTGCTCAAGTTAAAGGCTTTAAGCCGAAGGCATAATTACAAAAAATCCCTTAAGTGCCAGTGTTAAAAAGAAATACACAGAAAACTCCTATTCAGTGATAAATGTTTTAAAGCTTATTAAATAATGCTGCGCCCGCGGCTTCGCTATCATGGTGAAGAATGTGAATTAAGAAAAACTGGGCAGTTCTGGAAATATTACATACATACGGGTCGAATTGATAACCTTCTTTTTTTTGAAGTCGGTAAAAATAACTATTGAATACCATGTCATCATAATCCTTCGAGCAAGTGTATCTGATGAAAGTTGTGATAATGGGCTTAACCATAAGGCATTTATCTGACGCCCGGAGATTGGATTAATGCCCGGATGGTTATTAATCAGTGCCAAAACACATCTGGCAAAGAGGGGTGTGAGATAAGAATCCCACACTTCCCGGTCTTAACCCCACACATCGGGCGGCGCCTTTAAAAGGTTATCCCCGAAAAAAAATAAAAAAGGTATGATATGAAATATGAATAAATTACTACACCTGCTAGAAGTTCAGAAAATGATGATGATGTGGTGTCAAAATTTAGTTTAAGTTCGTTCTTCTTTCAATAAGTACTGTACCTCACACCATAGCTTCGACCTGTCTAGTATAGAAAACTACACATATTATTATGTGTCTCACCACAAACATGTGATCACAAAGCAGCATGAATGGAAGCTTATGTAACTTTCTAATACTCTCCACTTTCACCATCGATACTCGATACTCGCCTGTCAATACTATAATGTCGCCACTCATTCCAAGAGCACACGGATGAGAGGAAACACACGTTACTTCTTATAAGTAAGTGTGTTCGTCATTTACGGCAGACTTGACTTAAAACAAAAATTGAAATCACAAAAAGAATGATAATACCATCTTATAATTGTCATACTGCAGGCAAATGCTTCTTTGTATGCAGAGAAGGCATGAGCATTGATCATCGCGCTGGCTCAAGGCGAATTGGCAATTTCAGATTTAGAAACAATTATAAGTCTCTAAATAGAAAAGCCACATTTTGTACTTGCCTGTGCCAAACCCACAGCCTCGTGCTTGAGAGGCGGGTGCCTTAACCACTAGGCTATCATCAAGGTGATTCCAGGGCCAGGGTATTAATTATTATACCTTTGTGAAAAATTGAAAATGCTATCGATCATGAATAGCTCCGTCTCTCATACTGGAAAAACTACATAAAACGGCCTCTGTTATTAAAAACGAGCACTCTAACTGGCTAATTGTTTAACGGAGTAAGCGCAAGTCAAGTCTACATCCAAGAGAATACAAAAACAAACAGTTTGGATTACTTAATTTTTCTGGTTCACGTACCTAATAATTAAATTCATGTGTCATAAAATATTCCCATCATAAAAATGTATTTAAGCCGCCTTTTCCCAAAATTAATGTGCCTACGTGTAACCTATTGTTATAAAACTTATTATAACAAAGGTCTCTTGAATGAAAAACCTTTTTTTTATATTCAATCTCAGTTGGGCACATGAGGTCTTAAGAAATTAGAACCTCCTTCGTTCCAACAGTTTAAAAATGTGACGTCATAGTTTAGTATTGTCATAAAAATCTATGGAGGATTCACGATTTGACAGCTCATAAAAAGTGGTGTCATTTACCCAATTACCACCGTTTAGCATAAAAAATTGTGCCCTAGAGACTACAGTTAAACAACTAACAGTTTTAAAAGCCTTTTAAAGCCACGATTGTCACCTGACGGTCCATAGCAATGTCGACACATGTCGCATAATATGTGGGTCAGGCATACCGTTCCGTCACGGCACATTGCCGCGGTAAACATCACTTGATCGATGGAGGTCGATGCCTGCTGGTATTATTCGATACTAACAGTGATAAACTTGTAGTAAATTCAGAGGTCTTGCGTACTGTTGGAATTGCACCATTTAACAGTAGCGGGTTCATCCTGAAAGTTGAAAATTTAAAAGTGATAAGGGCAATACTGAACGTGCTGATCAACGCGTCATGTTCGTGAACGGGCGCTATCAGCTAAGATTGGTCATCTCTTAACTACCATGGCATATATCTTTATTTTTTCAGTTGTTTTATATTGCTCTTCCCCTGTAGTTAACAAGTATAGAAGAAACTAGAATGAATTTTATAAATCTTGATTGAAAAGGGTATCCGTGGAGTTTCTTACTCGTTCCACTTCATAGAGACAGCTACCAACACTTTCATATTATTGAGCATTACGATAAAGATGATATTAGACATAATATATCTAGGGGTAAAGAACTAACAATGAACAAGTTTTTGTTTGGTGGTTTGTTAGCTAAAACTACCGTGTCTGTCTTTATGGGGGACCCTCATGGTGTTACCATAATATGCGGGCTGTTTGGTTAGCCGCACCAATTCCATAGCAACGGTGATCGTTACATGGAGATCGAGGCTTTACACATATTATTTTCTAGCGCACTTTTCGATTTTCAACGCTCGGTGTAGCAGCGAGAGTTGAAAATCCAACTTTGGAAAGAACAAACTAAGGTTAAATGGTGCAGTTTTAAGAGATGGTAGCAAGCCCCCAGGAGTTTCGATCCATTAAAATCAAACAACATTTCTTCCCAAACTCCATAGTTATCACAATTCATATCGTTTTGCTTCGTCATTGCCTTGATACTATTTGTTGAGTGTTTCGGTGTAGGTAGAAACCACAGAACGCCACCTGCTACGATCCTTACATACTACTTTCGCGTCATCCACGTTCATACATCTGGTCATACAAAAAAAGGCGTGAGTTTTTGTATGTATGTATGTGGAGTGTTTGGGTATATAAATCAATTAAATATTGTTTATACCACAAGTGCTTAAATTAAAATGTGGGGTTCAACTTTGTTCCGCACTGGCAGTTCAAAGGGCTAATACCATACAATGTCCTTTCCGCTCTTCGATTTTCAACTCTCGCTGCTAAGCCGAGCGTTGAAAATCGAACTATGTTCTAAACAAAGTAATAATATAAAATAATGGTGTTTTAAGAGATTGTGGTAGGTACTAGGGCTATCAATAAAAAAAAAAACAAGATAATATTTGGCCTCCTAAGGTAAATAAAGAAAAAGTACAATAAAGTACGAAAATACAGTATTATTTATGATGCATGCTTTACCGATGCGTTGCGTTCCGTTACACGCAAAAAATTGCTTTACCTTATTGTATATGTTAGTAAACAATCTTCAAAGGTCAGTAAATAAAAAGTACTTTCACGTATTTTATTGCTCTTAATAAGTATATTTACGAGTAGTATAAAGTTCGTTTACCCGAGATAACGTACAAATCCTTCTTTATAAAATACAAGTATGTATTTATAATAATTTTCTCGCATTTTCAAACAATCAAAGAAAATTAATAACGATACAAATACACCTAGACTTTTTAAATCAATCAATCAAACTTAAACAAGTTTAATACCGTTGTGTCAGATTGCAGTAAATGAGAGATGAAAAGCATAAAAACTGCATCGTAACCGCAGGAAGGCACATGTATTGTTAGCCAGCGAAAGCGGTTACATCATTAAACATTTGAAGCGGGGCAACACTAATTACTGCTATTCATTAACAACATTTTACTCGTAAGCCTTAAAGAAGTCTGTCCACTACACCGTACCGTGACCGTGCTATGAACGTAACGGGCGCGGAAAGAAACATGGCACGGATCCCACTAAGGGCCTACAGCCACGTCAGACAATCGGTGACCGATTCTTTTTCGGAGAGAATGGAAGATAGAATTCTAATGCACGAGCGCATCAGACAGATGTCTGACCGAGTTTCGTCTGACCGAGTCGGTCAGACGAAACTATGGGTCTATTGAACGGTCCAATAATCGGTCCTACAAAAAATCGGACATGTATGGAGGTGCTAACGTATCAACCGACAGTTGTTGACGTTCCGTGCATGTCACGCGTCGGAATTGGTCAGTGGAAAATCGATCTGGATAGACTCATAATTTTCAATACGAAGATTTTTATTTCTGACCCGTACGTAGCACCGTCATTGTATGTTACAGTGTAGTGGACAAACTCCTTTATTAATAAAGGCTAGATTACGTGACGTGCGAATATATTTTTTTAAATTCAACTGAAATACTGTAATTAAGATTTTTTGATTATACCTCTATTACCTATTCTTATTTAACTTTTTAAATGAGCATTCAAAATATTGTGTCATTTGAGCATAGTTAACTAATTATTCTATTTCCGCACATTAATCTAGAAACACGAAGCAGGCATTAACTAAAATAATCTAGGTAAAGTAATTAGTTTTTTTAAACTTATCTTTGTCCCACATTAGGTAAGGAAATGGAATTATTAAATAACCACCCAACCTCTTTTTTCAGAACAGTACGTACGGTCAGCAGCAAACGTCGAATAACAATTTTATTTTTACATTATCATTTAAATAAGTAGACACTTAATAACAGAATTCACTGCTATTCAGAATTTTAGGCAATACCTAAGAGTTAATTTATGTTAATTTTAGATCTATTTCGTATTTCCTTTTATATTGTGCTCAATAAGAAGACATAAAAAAAACTGAAATATTAATCTACTTTCGTTGCTGACTGTTCCAGCCTATCTCCAATAGTGTCAGTTTAAATACTTTTAATAATGATCAAGGGCCATAGGAACCTCATCTCACTAACGATATTTCAAGATGTCTCACCCACACTGGCCAATACGGCGAAAATCGATTTTCATTGGCTAGCGCCTAATACCGATACGAGACGAGAGCGAGACCACTGCGATGGCATGACAATTACCAGTTGAGTTCTGACCTATCTATCTCCACAACAAATATATTAATTAGCAGCCTTCTTCAAACTCATAGAACTGACCTTACATTCATGAACGAAATCACATGATCAATTGACATTACGATGAAGACAGCATCACGGGACTCTGATCACAATATCACGATTCTACATCAATTTATTTAATTAATTGAATGTGCCATCAATCACGAAGGCTTAAGTGCTTTTGGCTAATGATAAGGTTGGGATGTCAAAGTTCTTCGTGATCTTACTTCAATGTGCAATTTGAATAATGATATGTTTCGTGATGTGCGTGTGGTCTTGGAGGCTGAAATAAGAGGTACTGCAGAGTAGCATATTGTGGGTACGCACAAGAACTACCAAGTGCCGATCTAACTTTTTCTGCTGCATATGTACTTTCTAAGTTTATCTTGGACATCACTGCAGCGGCAAAAGAAAACATCGTGAGGAAACCTGATTTTTTTTTATTGGAAATCACCAATCTGCCTTGAGCAAGCCTGGTAATCATTGTTCATGGCCTGCTCCCTGCAATGGAACAATAATAGGCTGGAGTTATAAAATGTAACTTGATGAACATACCGGCCACAATGCAGACTCGTGCGCAGATCACAACATAATCCTTAACCTAGATCCTTAAATCTTTTTGACTGTTTATTGTAGTGATTTGAAGACGTTATTGCTGTTACTGCTATTGTGCTGTTTGTTAACGCACCCACGATACAGGAGAAATCCTAGCGTAGGTAGAGTAACGTAATGGAAAAAGAAAGCAGTCTCAGTTCTATCAAAATGGTTGTAGATTGGGTAATGGTTGTAGGCATACGAATAAAATCAGAAGTTCAAAAACCGTTCAAAACCAGTGACTCAAAAAGTGGGGTTACTAGTTTGACGTGTCTGTGTCTGACTGTGGCAGTGTAGCTCAACGGGTGAACCGATTTAAATGCGGATTTTTTAAATGTGAAAATGTGTGTCCTGGCGATGGTTCTTAGATATGTTTTATTAAAATCGGTTCAACCATTTCAAGGTTATTTTTAGCTCTTTTGTTAGTTGCGGTAGGAATAATTATTCTTCTGTCGGAGATTACTTAAAATTTTCAATTTAATTACTTGATAATAAATTGACCTCCAATCTTTAAAGTGGCTTGGGCCGCGTTCCTTTCCACCAAATAGGTGCCAACGAATCGATAATCATTGTTGCTTGAACTCATATTATTATTTGTTTTCAAAATTGGAATCCGATTGTGTGCCCGAACAATGGAGAGATTGATCAGATTCTGATAATGGATTTGCAAGTGATGTTAAAGTAGTGAGTTAGTGGTATGTATACCAGGAGTCCAGGACCATGCCTGGCTATGCAACCCGGTGGGCGTGACGCATAGAGAACCCGCTGCTGCCGGTCAATATGTAGCAGGAGAGCAATCCTTGATCTTAAGAACATTCGAATTAGATCTGTCTCAACCTGTCTAAAATGCCCCGAATTCACCCACAACTTTGACATTGATCGGCGATAACATAAAAAAAAACAGCTGATGTATGGGCCTGATGTTTTTTTTTTTCGCGATATCAGGGTTGTTTGTTCCCATGATAAAATTGAGTACATTGACCCCATTTCTATTATAATAGACAGAAACGATTATATTGCATCGCTTCATTCTTCAGATATAACATTCACAACGTAGTTCCTCTACCCTACAAGGCAACTTCGCACTTTTTTTAAAATTACCCACTTATTTTTTTTTTTTTTTTTTTAATCTTGTGTCTACGATCGGTCTGTCGAATCTCATTCTTTTTCCGTGCGAGGCAACGACAACACGTGTTCTGCGATCACAGTCCCCGATTTTAATTTAGTTTGTCAGTACCTACAGTACATTAGATAATAGCAATAATGCCTAAGCGCAGTGCCAGAGATAAAATTGAGCGTTATAATAAAAAGATTCGTAAGCTAGAAGAAAAGGAACGACAAAAAAGTCGTCGCGTTATGCGAGTGTTAGAATCCTCAGATTCCGATGTGAGTTTCGATGATAACGCCGATATCGGTAAGTAACTATTTTATATTAACAAATTTTGGTGAATAATTGCATCGATGTGGTATTTTAACTTCATAAAATTGCCTTGATTCGATATCGAACGTGGCAAGCCTGGGGGTTGGCCGTGAGTCAACACGAGGGCATAAAAAGCAAATAATAAGCGTATCTTACATGAGATAGCTTAACCTTTTTGCGAAATAAGACAAAGCCTGGGGTCTATCCGAGAGATAGAACGAAGGTATTATTTTGTCAGACAAAGCCTGGGGTCTATCCGAGAGATAGAACGAAGGTATTATTTTGTCAAATACCCACGTAAAATAAATTATTTTATTATCAGATGCCGATAAAGTGGACAGAAACGAATCTACGAATCCTGTACCAGTCTTGGAGGTGGCCGACGTTCCCCAGATACTGGTTACCGATCAAGGAGTACCAGAAACGGAAGCATCTTCGATTGCAAATGAGCTTGACCCAGAAATTTTGTCAGCATTAGGGGAGCAATCTGACGACACTCCTGAGTTTGGAGAGAGCATACACGAAAATTTAGCACAAAGATGGCAGCCCATATTAAAAAAAGGACTCCCCAAGGAAGCCAAGGACAAATTATTAAAAGAATATTTTGTCCCCTCCAATTGTACCCTTTTACAAGCACCAAAACTAAATGCCGAAATTTCGGCAGCCATTACAGATATGGCTAGAAATCGAGATAAGAAGATGGAGTTATCACAACAACTTCTTGGCGTTGGAATCACTGCCGTGAATAGGGCAATGACTCTTCTCGTTACTGGCGAAGAAAAAATTCAAGCTATAAAAATGCTAAGCGACAGTTGTCGCATCTTAACCCATCTTCACCATATGAATACTGAAGCACGTATAAAATTGGTGACACCTGGCTTAGAAAGGTCATTCCTAAACGTTATCAAGGATAACGAAAGGGATAGCACTTTATTCGGAATAAAACTGTCCGAAAAAATCAAAGCTTCAAAAGCTATAGAAAGGCAGGGCCTGCAAATAAAGAAGACCTTGGTGCCTCAAAAACCTCCACAGGCAGTTCAATCGGCAGTCGCACGACCTCGCTACCAGGAAAACTGGACAGGTCCTTCGCGTTACCTGTCGAACAGGGGGGGGCGCGGAGGCCAGAGGAGACAAGCCCCTGTAACACGCAAGGTGCAACCAGCGGCGCAACAGAGGTACTCGAACACGAACAAAACACGTGCTCAACCTCAATAATAGAACAGGTACATTCTGGACGAATACGTCATTTTTACTCTCACTGGCTTGACATAACTTCTAATGACATCGTTCTCGAATGGATTCGTAAGGGTTTTTCCATACCTTTTTCTGAAACTCCGGTGCAAACCTTGTCACCCCTTAATTGTCTTTCACCGGCAGACAAAAAGGATATGAATTTGGCCATCAAAAAGTTACTTGATTTAGGCGCGATATCAACATGTTCACCGACCAAGAACCAATTCATATCAAAGATATTTCTTACTTCTAAACCGAACGGCGACAAGCGGTTTATTTTAAATTTAAAGCCTCTAAACAAATTTATATCTAAATTTCATTTTAAAATGGAAGATTATAGGACTGTTACAAAATTAATACCTCAAAACGGTTACATGGCTAGCATAGACTTAAAAGAAGCATATCTTTTAATTCCTATTGTTAAACATCACAGGAGATACTTGCGCTTTCATTTCGAGGATGATAAAGCACAAAACATTTTATACGAGTTTAATGCAATGCCATATGGCTTATCTATAGCGCCTAGAACATTTACCAAGATTATGAAAGAGGTAATATCCCATCTTAGGAACCAGGGTTATAAGTCAGTTCAATACCTTGACGACATATTATGTATTGGTGATACCTATTCTGAATGTCGTGATAACATAACAGAAACGTTGACATTATTACAATCGCTTGGCTTCGTTATTAATTTCAATAAGAGTGCATTAGAACCAAAACAGACTTGTAAATATTTAGGTTTTATTTATAATTCAAATAATTTAACTATGTCCTTACCAGACGAGAAACGCACCTACATAGCTAGGTTAACAGATACGTTCGAACGCTTACCACGCTGCACAATAAGACAATTTGCCCAATTAATTGGAGTTCTTACTGCTGCCTGTCCCGCAGCAAAATATGGATGGATTTATACCAAAACTTTAGAGCGACAAAAATACTTGGCCCTTAAAATTAATAACAATTATAATTCAAAAATTAAATTGTCTAACATAATTTTAAATGATCTGAATTGGTGGTCAAAAAATATTTTCACAACTTCCAATTCCATAAAAGCTCAAGCGTTCACATTAGAAATATTCACTGATGCGTCCAGGACTGGCTGGGGCGCTTGTTGCAATAACGAACGTATTAACGGCGCTTGGAAAAAATCAGAATTAACATTTCATATTAATTATCTCGAACTCTTAGCGGTATTTCTAGCATTAAAATGGTTCGTTCGTAATTATTCTGATTGTGCTATATTATTACGTATTGATAACACAACAGCCATTAGTTATATCAATCGTATGGGCGGAATTCAATTCCCGCATTTGAATGATTTATCTCGATCTATTTGGCAGTGGTGCGAGAAGAAAAATATCTGGTTAGTAGCTTCTTATATAAACACACATGATAATGTTATAGCCGATGAACAATCTAGAAAAATTAACATAGATACAGAATGGAAATTATCAAATGTAGCATTCCAATTGATAACACAAACGTTAGGCCAACCAGATATAGATTTATTCGCCTCTCGCACTAATGCTAAATGTGAGAACTATGTGTCTTGGCGACCAGACCCCGATGCCATTACAATTGATGCTTTTACAATAAGCTGGCACGATCAATACTTTTATGCATTCCCGCCTTTTTGTATGATATTAAAATGCTTACAAAAAATTATCTTAGACAAAGCCGAAGGTATTCTTGTTTTCCCCATATGGCCATCACAACCCTGGTATCCCCAGCTAAAGAGTATGCTTGTTACCGAAATAATTATTCTAAATTCGAATAAAGATCTTTTATCCTCCCGTTTCAGAACTCACCACCCACTTTACAAGACGCTTACCCTGGGTGCCGCAGTGCTCTCCGGCTTGCGTTCACACAGCGAGGTACGCCTCCAACCGCTCTCGACTTAATGTTAGCATCTTTGTCCCAAAACACTGTACAGCAATATAATGTTACTTTTAAGCTGTGGTGGCAATTCTGTATGTCCAATAGCATTAGCGTGTTTGAGGTGTCAATTCCACAGGTCATAACATTTTTATCGGATCAATTTAATAAGGGAGCATCGTACGGTTCTCTTAATAGCCATCGTTCTGCCCTATCGCTACTTCTAGGAAATAGTGTAGGAGCAGACGACTGTATCAAAAGGTTATTAAAATGAGCATACAAGTTGAGACCGTGCACACCTAAGTACACAAGTACTTGGGATCCCCAGGTGGTGCTCAACTTTATTTCTAATTGGTTTCCAAATGAAGGCCTCACAATAGAACATATCACTAAGAAATTAGCAATTTTGTTAGCTATTTGCACAGCTCACAGGGTCCAAACATTTTCCCTTATCAAGACCTCAAACATAAAAATAAATTCTAGAGGCATCGAAATTATTATAACCGACATTATAAAGACATCGGCTCCTGGCCGAGATCAACCAATTTTATTCCTACCATACTTCTTAGATAAACCAAGCATTTGTCCGGCTACGACATTAAAAGATTATCTCCAAGTGACTAATGAAATTAGGCCTGAGAGTATGTCTAATTTATTCCTCACGTTTAAACGGCCCTATAGAGGCGCCACAGCCCAGTCAATCAGTCGCTGGATAAAGCAAGTGTTGTGTGCGAGCGGCGTGGACGTGACGACATTCACGGCGCACAGCACGCGCCATGCCGCCACGTCCACGGCGCGCCGCGCTGGCTTGTCCATAGACAGCATCAGGAAGGCGGCTGGCTGGACAACCGCTTCTCAAACGTTTGCCAAATATTACTACCGAGCCATACGCGAAGAAAATTCTTTCGCAAGTTCTGTTTGTTTTCCACCAAACTCAAATTAAGTAAAGACTGATTAACATCTATTATTATTGTAAGTGCATAAGTTATCAACCTGAATAATATTATTATGATTGAAGTTTGATCCTAGATTAAGATTACAATATTGTTATTGTAGATTATCAATTACTAATTATTATTATTAAAGTAAGGAAGGTTTAAGTTAAATAAACAATTAAGGTAAACAAGTTATGTTTTATTTTAGCAAAACTTCACCTCTAAACATCTACGTTGTGAATGTTATATCTGAAGAATGAAGCGATGCAATATAATATATGATCAAACGAACTTCGACAAGTGAAGTTCGATCGATATTATATTAATCGCTTCATTCGAAGATATAACACCCACCCACCCGATTTCCCTATAACGAAGTTTTCGCTAAACTATACTTACTCTAAAAAGAATGAGATTCGACAGACCGATCGTAGACACAAGATTAAAAAAAAAAAAAAAAAAATAAGTGGGTAATTTTAAAAAAAGTGCGAAGTTGCCTTGTAGGGTAGAGGAACTACGTTGTGAATGTTATATCTTCGAATGAAGCGATTAATATAATATCGATCGAACTTCACTTGTCGAAGTTCGTTTGATCATATAAAATTGCATAGATTACACTTATAATTGTAACGGGCAATATAACACATTCATTACCTCATGGCAGTCACCGGCACAAGCGCCTTAATTCATAATAGACAATTTAAATAAAAAATACAAATCCATAGGTATTTACTATTGTACAAATAATAGTGTTGTAAAAATGAGCGCTGAGCGTCGAGCGTTGAGCGCTGAGTCGGCGCTATCGAGCGTTCAAGACTCGAGCGTGAAACGCTCGAGCGTTTAAGACTCGTGAGCGCTGAAGACTCGGGGTACGGCGCTCGAGTGGCGCGCTCGAGCGTCGAAGCGCGACACGAAGCGGGACATGTAGCGGCTACAGGATGCGCGCTGTGCGAGTGAGACAAATGTACTAGCGACTCGCTAGTACATTTGTCTCACTCGCACAGCGCACACCTACCACCTCGATACTCGCTACTTCGCTAGTAGTAGCGAGTATCGAGGTGGCCGTGGCACTGGCCATAGCTCAGAGCGACACGCGCTGCTACATCGGTGGACGCATTCAGACTTCGCGCGACCGAAACAAATAATTTTGTTTTTGACGCGCGTTGCGCTTATAAAAATGATGAATACTGAACAATTTATTAGTGAAGAACTGAGTAGACCAGCAATATGGATGTCAAAACATCCACATCATAAGAATAGGCATATTATAAAAAAAATATGGGAAGAAATTAGAAAGCAGGAGAATTTATAAACCAATAAAGCATAGAATCCTATATAGTACGTCTGCAAAAAGTGAGGCAACTAAAACTTTAACCTCTCTGGGCGAACCGTCAGTCTTCAAGGTCATGTTCCTTCGAACACAGCTCGCGAGCATTTCATTTAAAATATGTTTTAATTGAAAAGGATGGCTTGTAGCGTGAAGGGATGTCATAGCAATCCAGGAAAACAGAAAAAATGAGATCAAATTACATTTAACAAATAAGTAATTACATTTAATAAATTATTTTTACCTACGTATCGATCATCAAACAAACAAATTAATATTCTAACTTATCTCAATACAGTGTTTCTATTTAAGAAATAAATATCCACATTGCTTTCAATTTTGTTCAAAATGTTATATCATCGTACTCAATAGCGTAAACAGTACCTAGGTACTTACATAAAAAAAATGTGTACCTACTAGGTACTTACGCTATTGAATGCGATACTTATAACATTTTACCAGTTTCGAGAAACGAATTTGGCATTAGGTAGGTATTAACAACTTACCACAAAATCATTTTCTTTAAGATAATAAACTTGTTTTTTTAGTTTCGTGTTCAGTAGGTTGTACCTACGTAAAAAAACATTTTTCACCTAAAAGCCCGTAAAAGTATGAAGGGAAAATTGAACTAAATTTTTGGGTGTTGTGTTCCATTACATTAACTAAAGATCAGCATAATATCTCAGCTGTCAATACGCGTAAGGGTCTACGACCCTCGTGCGCCGGCGCCGTAGGTACCTAGTACCTACACGCTTGCGTCTCGCCCGCTGCGCAAGTTAGGTATGTGAATTGAAGTGACTACTATTGGATCGAGGTCGTTTCCGAGTTTATCTATATATATATTCACATATATATTCATAGTAAAGAGTGTGAAATTCGGCAAGTTCTCCCCTTTTCTGGTTAACTGAATAAGACGCGTGACGGCGTGACGTGTAGTCTATGTAGGTTCTTCGACTCAAATCGACTCAGATCAAAAAAATAGATCGGTAATCATTTTTATCGGCGTGTTTGCATATTTCCCATAAGTTATCATTATTTTATTTATTGTTTTGCGTTCATAATGTCGAGTCAGTCGAAAGTTTCTCATGAAATGGAAAACGATAGCGTTATCAATATCATTAGTGATACTGAGAATGTACGAGATGAGAAGTTAGAGGTGAATTGATCTTGCAGAAATTGCAACCATCTTAGATCCCCGTTTGAACAATTATTATTTTATGAATAGAGGTAAACCAGAACCTTTAAAATAACTGAAATAAATAACAAACTTTGTCGAGACTCGCGCTCAAGGTCGACTCGAGCGTCGAGTTCGGCGCTATATTGAGCTTTTTTTTTCTAAACGGTCGAGCGTTGACTCGAGCGTTTCTAAACTGCTCGAGCCGAGCGTTGACTCGAGCGTTGACTCGAGGGTTGACTCGAGCGTTTCTAAACTGCTCGAGCGTTGACTCGAGCGTTTCTAAACTGCTCGAGCGTGGACTCGAGCGTTTCAAAACTACTCGAGCGTGGACTCGAGCGTTTTAGCGCCGACTCGAGCGTATTTACAACACTAACAAATAAACATATCAGTAAAACCGTAGTATTCGTGAACATTTTAAAAAAGTAACCATTTTGCAACATCATGGCGGCCGGTCCAATTACTGGATGCACGGCTGACTGCTCGGGCGCACCCCAGGGCTGTCAACCAGTGCTCTCTTACTCGTGCAAAATTATGATAATGGGACTTACACATATTCAGTTTATGGTAGCAGTGGACTCTATACAATTCGATTCCTACCGGCTTCCCTTCGGAACCTACTTAAATTAAGTAATTCTTGTTTCAGTTAGCTGTAGTCAAAAATCAAAGTCAAATTATGTATTTCAATTAAATCAATAAAAACAATTGAATTTAGTTACTATGTATGGCAGCACCAATATCCAATAAGAGATTTTATATATTTTTTGTATTAAACAGTTCAGCCATGCCATTTAGTCTCCCAATTTCATTTTCTCCCTCTTCCAAATTCATTTTGCCAAGATTTTCTACATGGTCGATTCAGGAACCAGTTTTCAAATGAGCCTAACAGACTAACAAACGTTTAGTAAGTATTTTAGAAACTTCAATGTATTATTTGAGCTAGCCATCTCCGGTAACCCTGACCGCTAACATGCAGATGGGCACGGAACCAGTTACATCATCATTTTGGTGGAAAACCTGACATTCACGCGGACGCAGGCGCAGGTGTGAGATCATCTATCTACACTGTTAGTAAAAAGAGGTCAAAATGTTTGTTTGTTTGTTTTAAAGTTAAGTTGTTGTACTTGACTTCTTGTATGTTTAATGCGGAGGAAGTTACGCGCAGAAACTTGTTCTTCTATGGCAAAAATATTGGTTGGTTTGTATGAAGTAATCTATGAAAGTACTGGTCCGAATACAAAGAATATTATAATGAAACAAAGCTACACTATTACGGAATATCAGATGATGCTATGTGGTATATTATAATTCAATGCAGACAAAGTCGCAGGCAAAAATTGTTAACAATAATATAATAGGTTTACACAGGTGTTCCAATCAATCTAGTCCTGCCAGTAAAATATTGATATTATCTTTATTATAACTACATTTTATATTGAATGATTGTTGAATGGTCAAACTGGAACTTACTAATCTAATGGTAACCACACACGGTATGATATTACTTGTGCAAGTTATGACACGCATAACTCTGCGTGACGCCGGTCTACCCACAAATCAATGGCTTAGATATTTGCGCTAAATTCATTCTATACTTGTGCAAGTTTTTTGTCCAAGTATGTCATTACGTGTGTGGCATGCATAAGGACAAATCAGTATCATCTTCATTTGTTAAGTACATATCAATCATGTTGATTATCCGTGGAGTTACTTTCTCGTTCTTCTCCATAGAGGCTTACCTACGTTTCGGAACGAGCAAGAGCAACTAACTCAATTTTTTAACAGACTCTTTGACAACTTAAAAATTGAAATAAATGCTTTAACTTTTGACTTTGTTGGTAAAAAATAAAATAATTGAAAATCTAAGGAACGTGGAACTAATTTTAAACAAATCGTAGACACCAAAACCGTTACTCATTGTATGGTAAAAGTGATTGCTTACAAGTGCCAAAACACATAGCCATTAAAACAATAGTAAAGAAAGTTAACCCAGGTACATATGAAGATAAAAAAAACACATAAAGCTTCATACATTGATCGTCGTATCGAATTGAAAATTGGAAGTCCATTAGCAAAAAGTTTATAATAAAGAAATGTACACACAATAACTTTGATATTGAAACTCTCTTCAGATAAATGGTGAACCATGCATTATCACTGTCAGTGCCTTTTCCATCAATGAACTTGATGATAAGTCAATAATATCTCGAGATTTCAATATCTTATCAATAAGAAGCCATTCATCTCTTAATCCAACGCGGAGAAAACAAGATAGGTAAGTACTGAAAAAACCTATTGGTTTTATCATCAATACATGCTAAATTTAGGTAGAGTTGGTGAATGGTGCTGTTTAGCCTTTCAAACCGGCAATGTTAGTCTTTTTTCAAATTGGTGATAGGTACTGTGCCGTTCTGCCCTAAAGGCTAACAACCAGACCCATCAAAGGGTATCGTGTTCAAATCTACATACGTCTCTATTTTACATTACATTATAAAACAATGTAGCTTCCTGCCGTCTGTCCCTTTGTACGGATATTTTTAAATACTTAACAGATATTAATGCAGTTTTTATCAATCGATAAAGTGATTCAAGAGGTAGGTTTGCATTTACAGAAAATCACTCCACGACCAACGGGAGCAGAGTAAGATGTAACTGAACAACATGACACCTATAATACAGGTAGCTAGTAAATATACCTAAAGAGGAAATTACACTCTACTAATTTCTCCTTTACATACAACCTACCTAGCATTAAAATTGTCAAAACAAAAAAAACGTTAGTCCGACAAGCGTCGGGGCTGGCCTTGGTACAGACCTTCTATGAGTGGAAGCACGGGTCGATGGGCCGACAGGTAAGTAGCTACTTACGTTAACATAATGCATATGCTCGGAACTGGGTAGGTACTCGTGATAACTTGACTAAGTTTCCATTATCACCATTTAAATTCTTAAATAAGATGGGTAAACTCTTATCCAGAAATCTAAAAACTGGAAACATTGTGACGGGCCTGTTGGTCTAGTGGTTAGTGGCCCTGACTGCTAAGCCGGAGGTCGTGGGTTCGATTCCGACCCAGGACAAACTTTGTGTGATGAGCATGATTGTTTGTTCTGTGTCTGGGTGTGATTTATCTATAATATGTATGTATTTATAAATTATATAAGTATGTATATCAGTTGTCTGGTTACCATAACACAAGCTCTGCTTAGCTTGGGATCAAATAGCCGTGTGTGAGTTGTCCCAAGATATTTATTGTTTCTTTTTTTCATATCGGAGCCGCATCATCTAGCTTCTCCTTAGTGGGTGTAGTTCTACCAAAATTAACCTATCCACGTCAAAATGTCTCCAATTTTCAAAGCAATTGTAATAACTTTGGATGATTGACGCTGATTATTTGTAAAGATATTTTAAGCATAGGTTTGAATGTATATTGAACTGTTATGGCTGAATAGCAATGAACACATTTGGGATATTGAAATAGTTTAACTTCATTATATCTTCACATTGGGGGTTAGTTACTTATTTCTTGGCATCACTACGACGGCATCTGTCTGATTGACTGACTGTCAGGCTTCGCGATCAAACGAGTCTTCTGATCAATTGAACATCTTCAATTAATCAACTGTCCTCATCGGCTGTCACAAATTACATACAAATTAAAATTTCTAGGGCTTCTTTCTCCCAACGTAACTACGAGATTCTACTATAAAAAGCCCGAGAATTCTTGCAAAGACATCACACATCATCTGCCTTTCCGTCTGACCTCTGTACTATCAAAACCACTTCAAGATGAACAAGATCTACTTCGTCATTGTCATCATGGCTTGCCTCTGCCTCTTCGCCGAAGCCCAGTTGACGTTTACCTCCAGCTGGGGCGGCGGAAAACGATCAGGTGTTGCCCCCATGTCCTGCAAGAACGAAGAAGCCGTCGCCACGATATTCAAGCTGATCCAGAATGAAGCTGAGAGGTTTATCATCTGCCAACAGAAACCTTGAAGGCAAACGATGAACGACACTATTCTGAAGATACCTAGCGCGATGTTATAATGGATAATTTGTTTATTAATATTGTTATGTGCTGTTTTTGTTAAGTTTTCTTCAATCTACAATAGACATGTTATGATGAAACGTTTAGTTGTGAGTTTCATTTCCGATACTAGAGTTTGAAGTGCTCTATAACGAAGGTGAAAAAAATCCACAAAAACTAGAAAACAGTTGCTTGTTATCACCTGGTTGAATGGAATCGATGTAATTGTTTGCGAGGTGATACGAGGATACTAGAGCGTTCCACTTTGTTCTCCTGACTGATACTGCCCAGGTAAACAAAGTGGTATAACCATAATAAAATAATTGATTGGTCTACCCAATCCCTTGGCAGCGCTCCCGATACAATAGTTCGCAGATTATTCCGCGAGCGTGTGTATGTAGGTAATGTAGGCTCGTCCGTTGCGGGCACCGTTATCACTCGCGCGCCGCTCATACGGAACAGGTAATCAGTACGTGGGAACTACTCCACTTCGTCCGAAAGTGATGCCCATGCATTGTTTGACCATATTTTGTCTAGGTTTTACGGTTTTCGCTTTCCGTTAGCGGCCTTTGTCTGTTGAATCAGATGACCTTTTGAATTTAGAATCCGGTTTTTTCCGTGTTACTGGAAAGCTTTGCAGGTGCACGAGGGAAATAATCGTTCCTATTCTTTTTTCAAACTTAGGTTAAATATTAATAGAGCAGCAGTTGCTTACTGGTATTTTTTTTTTAATATTTAAAAAGTAAAATCGTATTAGACACTGTAGTGCAATTACATTTTTGGCAAACATGCCGACGGCCCACCTGATGTCAGCGTCACCGCTGCCTATAGACACCTGCAATACCAGAGACCTTGCACATGCGTTGCCATCACAGAGACAAAACTGAGATTTCTTATGTATTTGTAACTACACCGGCAGTCCGGCACCCTTACCCTTCAAACCAGGAACGCACCAACGCTGCTTTACGGCATAAACAGGTAGGTATGGTGGTAGTACTTACCCGGAAGAAATCCTTCACAAAGAGCTCTACTACTGCTAATGTCGTGATCGTGATCCTTATCAATCTAGTAAACATGGATGGGTAGATTGGTACCTAGTTAAGAAAAAGAAAGATCCAAACTAGATAAGACCATTCACTACACAAATTTACATGTTTATAACGTAAAAAAAAAACTAATTACTTCACGAACATAATTAGTTACTTAAAATTATAATTTATTACAAAACTTCACATCGCATTACGTAACCTACATACATGGAACCACTTTCATTGAGGCGACAGTCAACCAAAACTTGATTAAAAGTTTTATGCAAATTGTACGAGGCCCGTTTGCGCCAATAACTAAAGTCAGAGTTACTTGCTGACACGGGGTTAAATACTGACTAGATTATGTTAGTACATTTTATTTAACCTCGTGTCGGCAAATGGTTGTAATTCTGCCGTGACGTCAAAATTTCTTCTAAATGAGTTTTTAGTTTGAGTATGAGTAATTGGTTAATAGTAATGTAACACATTTGGAATAGAATAGGAGGAACATTCTATCAACTTCTATGAACGTTTAATATTTCAATCTGTCTGAATCTTCAAAAACTACAATTTCTCCTAAATTTTTGACGTTGAATGTCGCCGAGATGAGAACAACCAGGTTCCTAACGATTTTAATTACGAGAATTGGATTTCAGAACTCAACTCTGAGTTAAGTTATGGCACAAGTGGGCCTTACTCGTTTAAGAATAATCGATGACTCGAGATATCGATGTTTTGTCTGTGTCGACAGTCAACACTAAAATATGACAAACAAAACAATCTAATCGTTCGATCGAGTCCGTGACAAGTGACATGACCATTTGATGATGACTTTTTTTCGTATACTTTTTGTTTGGACCACACACACATTGTAGTGGGTACCTAAACTGGCTGTTTTGACAGAATTAATGACTACTTACTTACTCTAGCAACCGCCTAGTTTGGGGTTGGTGCTTTTCACTGTTTTTTGCTACAAATGCGGACCGCTAACAGTTACCGGTTTTGTATTCTATGTTAACTTTATTATAAGGAAACTTTGTAACAATGGTTAATAAACTTTACTTTACTTTTATTACTAGGCTCCAAAGACCTTCACATAAGTGCCTAAATCGCAACAAAAAAATAATAATAAAGGGAGTGCCTGTACGTGCCTTAACTTGCACGAGCTCCACAACACGGATTTAATTCTCAACGAAAACAAGAGTTCACTCAACTTGTTGGCAAACTACTAGACTAAGCCATAGGTATACTACCACTACATACGTACAACTAGGTAGTAGGCTGAGCTTACACAATGGACTAAAGCCATGGATACACCAGGGGAAATGTTCCTCAACATGTAGCGTGTTGCTACATCACGCTGCAACGTTGCCCAGTGTCCCGCAACATGCCGCGCAACAAGATGTAAGCTCCCGCTCCCAGCGTGGCATTGTCCCCGGGACAATTATGTAGTTGATGAGATACATTTGTCGCAATATTTGGCAGTTGTCCCGTTGATTAGGGCTTCCCTAACAGTGCGTCGCGTGATCGCGTCGCTTTCCGGAGGGCGTCGCGTGACGTCGTGTGTCGTGTCCTTTTTATTAGTTGAACATTGAGCTGTTATATTTTCGAATAAAAATTATACTGGTCAGTCAAAATTTAATACGAGTCAATCGAAATGAAAAAAAAGAGAAGAAATATAAATAATAATTTAGATTATAACTTTGTATTATCCCTTAATTAAATAAAATTAATAAATACATCAAGTAATTCTAACGTGTGGTTGAACTATACACGTTAAATTGAGAGGGGTGGTGCTGGTGTCGCAAAAATTATAACGTAAAAAAAGAAATCGCTGTTAAAAAAGATTGTGTACCCCTGCCTAGTGTGTCCATGGACTTAGTCTCAAAGTCGCAAGTCTTGTTGCAGCTTTGACACACCCATATTTGTTAGACCTGTTTGACAGGATCGCAGAACGCTTTGTGTTCGCCATTATGCTCGTGTATAGCTAATATACACGTAGCTATGTTGATGCAAAAATAAACGATGACATAGGATTTAAAAAGGATTTGATTTTATGAATCCGTACTAATATTATAAATGCGAAAGTAACTCTGTCTGTCTGTCTGTCTCTTCTTCACGCCTAAACCACTGAACCGATTTCAATGACATTTGGTACAGATATAGTCTGGGACCCGAGAAAGGACAAAGGATAGTTTTCATCCCGGAAATCCCCCGGGAACGGGAACTATTAATCCACGCGGACGAAGTCGCGGGCAAAAGCTAGTTGATAATATTTTAGCGTCTTTTAGGATTGAGTTAGTTTAGTGATTAGATGGGCAGCAATTATCTCAGTTTAATACCTGTTCATGACAAGTTCCAGCGGCACTTGTTCTAAATGTTTGTAAGAACTTTAGGTAGTAGTTTCAGAAGTTTACCGTTCGTCTTTTGTTTAAATGCTATATCATCTTGTGTGTGTGTTAGTGTGTAATATCTAACGGGTGTTAAAAAACACTTAACGAAGCTGAAAGTTACATGGTTGTTCCATCATTGCTAGCCTTCTAGTTACGGAGAAATTGAAGGCCAAAGTTATTTTTTTTCTTTTTTTCACGAAGTAACACTGAATGTTATTGCAAAACTTTACATCGGTAAGTACTGGAAGAATTAAAACATTTATTTTTTTAATTTGTTGCACCCACAGTGCATCGGTATGTTTTAAGGTTCCTTATGTAAGAGGGGCGAGCCTATTGCCATTAACTAGGCACAAATCATAACACCAAGCTGCTACTGAGGATTTCATAGACAAACCCAGTAGCACTTTTTGCTCGACCTATGACCTGAACCCAAGACTTCCAGCCAAAAAAAAAAAATATTAAATTCCAACTTTACAATGTGCCTTTGTATAAATATTATGACGTATCATCAACACATACCACAGGTTACACCTACCTAGATTTAAATAAACGTCCACATACCGAACTTGACACGGTCACTCTCGCGAACAAAAACAATGTCATTGTTCCCACAAGAGCAATTTATCTCTACAGTGATACGTTTCATATGAACAATGTTGATTACATTGAAACGGCTTAATTTATTCCACACATTGTCGTCACGGACTGAACGTGATTTATTGTTTAATAATTATGTAGGTTGATTGAGATTCAACTTGCTCTCATGAATGTCCTGGCTGCAGATGATTGTTGCAGATGGATGGCAATTATTATATTAATTACTTGTTTCTGCCCGCGACGTCAAATTATTAAAATTGTTCAATTGTGTTATATTACTATCCAGCAAGAACAGTTCAATGGTCATCCTAAAAGTATACAAAAAAATACACTTAAAATTAAACAAACGTTTAATGCTTAAAATCATTGGCGTATCTAGAGTTAGTTTTCAGGGGGGGCCTGGCCCCTAAGATGCCATGGCCGCTGCGATGCAATGCGGTCAGGCGGAAGGTGAGCCCTACAGCCTGGGGTGGGCACAAAACCATTCTGGGGTGGGCCCGGCCCACCCGGCCCCCCCTATATACGCCTTTGCTTAAAATCATTAAAAAATGGGAGATTCTTTTAAGTTACTTGCTTATTGCCTTTATTTTGGTATAAGGAGTCTGGGTGTTCTAAGATCATATAATGTAACAAGAGTTTTACTTTCTATATAAGACTGACAAGAAAATCAAAGTCAAAGTAAAATGATATAAAAACTTCTTTATTTTTGGCGTTAAATAAAACGTCAAATTGGTTACACCATGGCCATTTATGATAAAAAAAACTGCAATAAAAGCCATAAAATACGTGCATTTAAAAATAAAGCAATTACTTTTTTTTAATTATTAATGGCGTTATAATTATTTTGTCCGACATGTGCCAGTAGTTTTACCTAGTTTATTAAAGGTTATATAAAAAGGCTTTACATATTATCCATTTAACAAAAAAGGTTAGATTATATCGCAATTTTTAATACCAAAGTAAATAATTTCATTATTCTCATCTTCATTGCAACATCTTAAAACAATTTTAACAGCATCACATCAAAAATTTAAGAGAGTACGCGTTGACGCGAACATAAATCGTGCATTTCCCGGCGCGGGCGCATACTGTCGTAGCTAAATACTTCCACTGCACTTTCGTGTGCGAATCTTCTAATTGCTCGGTAGAAAGTCATCGCGGCAGTTTTTTTATCAAACTATTCAGTGCTTCCGAGCTCCGGCTGTATGATTTTTGTGCGTTACTTTACTTTATTATTACTTATTACGTTTAGATTCCGCTCTAACAAGATGAAAGTCTGATCACACTTTTAATGAATTCCGTTTGCATTCCCGCGACGACTGCAAGCGGCCTCGGAAAGTGAATCACGGTTTTAAACTCACGAAAGTCGATAATTAGTTAAATTCGCTAATTAGTTGAGTTTTTAATTAAGAATAATATGAACAATTAAGTAGGTTTTTTTTTGTTACTGTGCAGTACTAGGCAGCTTCCTCGTAGTAAATGTGATTTATGGATGTGGAAGTAATACAATTTTCATTGTCTTGTCTTTAAAATTATTTTAAACTTACCTGGCGATTGTCAAATAACTTTAATGGCTATTGGAAATCCAAATCTTTGACATGACACCATTCACTTTTAAACACTAGCCTATTATTTTCTTACTGCTAGACAAAGGCCTCTTCTTATATAGAGAAGGCACGAGCATTGACCATCACGCTTGCTCAAAGTGGATTGATGATTTCAAACTTATAATAATTTAAAGACCAAGTTTCCGCACGGTGTTTTCCTCCACTGCTGTCAGTGCTGTCCGAGATAAACTTAGAAAGCACAGTAGGAATTGAAAATGTCACATTGGTACGTGCCCAGTAATCGACCTACCAACCTCATAGGTACCATCAAGTGGACCACCACTGGGCCATCCACTGTAACCACAAATTACACACGTAAGCCTTCTGCCGTAACTGTGAAGTTTATGTTTCTGTGTTAAGCGTCCAGTTATCCATCTCGACCTTGGCCTTCACCATACGACTTCCCAGTCGTATATACGTAAGTAGGTCCTAGGTAACTGGACTATGGACAGCAGTGTCAACTGTCTGGATGTCCAAAGATATGACGAGAACATAACAGCAATCATCCTTAAAAATTGCCCCACATTAGGAGTCTCTCCTATACCATAGGTGCTCACATACACAATCAACCAGACCCGGAACAACTACCTAGTCCTAATAGGCTATTCCGTCTGAATGGAACCTACGAGACACATCGCAGTAACCAATCGCTTATTCACTGCGCTCACCGTGTCGTGTGACCATATTTTTTGGTTTTAGATTGGCGATTTAACATTTATAAGTAGTGCGAGAGTAGGTACCTAAACAGTTTTCTTTTAATGCTAGTTATATTGATGACTTTATGGTCATAGTGGTTACCGCTGGTTATAGTCATCTGCAATAGGTCCGTCCAGAGTCCTCGTAAATATGCTGCCATGCCAGAGACAAAGCTGAAATGTCTCTTGTCCCTGTAATTGCACTAGTCCCTATATACCCTTCAAAACGGAACACAGCAACAACGGTAAGTACTAATGTGTACTTATACTTACTTAATTATTATCATTTAAACTTTAAGTTAGAATTATACAGGATCTTATGGAAGGAATCGCGGCTTAGTTGAATTGTCTTCCTAACGCCAAACTAAGTCAACTTCAGTGCCAACCCATTACTCATTACACAGAAGCAGATAAATGTCCAAAACTGCAGTTTATGCTCGTAAGAGATTTAAAAAACCTGAATTAATGCACTAACGCTAACATGGCAGTCAAACACCAAAACTTTACGCTAGATTCGGTGATTACAGCAGCTCACAGGCAATGCGATAAGAAAACATTGATAAGGAGTAAACTGCATATCGCCAAATTATTCATGCAACACCGGTGTGCATAACTCCAATTTCGAAAAGAGCATCGTGAGATTTGGGCCCAAAAACTCATGATCCAGAAGTCGAGCAGCTTAACGCAAGAACAGAAAATCTCCACCCCTTTTAACTTACCTCACTCCACTGCCCCCAAACGCATACACAACACGCTCCGAGTGAGACTGATTTCGATAGAAAACAATCGAGCAGCTGCCCTCGTGCGCGACCGGTCGCGGGCACGGCGGCGCACCGACTGACCAGCCAACTAGCCAGCCACTGCGGCCACTGCGGCCACTGCCCAGTCATTTGGACAAAAGAGACCAGTCTACCAAGTAAAACAAAAATTTCACTAAGCCCTGTTTTGTTTACGCTGAAAGAGCACTGCGTTACCGCGCGTTTTCGCCCCACTTAGCGATATGATTTCGCTTACTTCACCTGTCGCAAGTTCCGCACTGTTAAGTTGTAGTTTACGAATCAAGTGTCTCACTACCTTACCGTCTTCTTGTAGTCTCTCTGTTGTGAGTGCATACCATCGATCACAGTGATCGATGGGGCGATTATCGATTATCAGCGATATCGATTCAAATTAACAGCTTCAAAGAGTTCTACCACCACATCCACGTTGGTTACCTGATCATCACTTATAAAGTCAATATCCATGCATTTATTTCAATTAAACCATACTTATACAGGACCTTTTGAATTTTTAAGGAGTCAGTCAGTCAGACAATTCAAGCCAGGTGACCATACCAAAAAGCAAGTAGGTCTCTTAAAAAAAATGAGCTAGAAACGAAACTCTTTACAATATTGTCGGCACGGTTGACGCAGTGGCTGAGAGATTGGCTGTTGCGCTGCGTATGGCATGTTCGATTCCCGCTAGGAACAAGTACTTGTATGGCCTACAGATAGATTTTCCGGGTATGGATTGTTTATATGAGTTTGTGTTTAAAAAAAAGTGAATATTAATAATAGTATTTTGTCACTCGATCCTGGGTAGTTAAGTTGTTAATTTCTTTTTCAAACGAGGGATTATAATAGTTCCCACCTACATTACGTCCTAGTGCGGTACTCCTGGCCAGTCGATGGCCCACAAACTACAGTACCCAGTGTCCCTACACCTGCACTTTAGAAGCCATTAAAACGCCATATATGCCTCGATAAACGAGGCCACTGCCCATCAACTAGGCCCAGGTACTCTAACAAAAAATAAATAAACATATATACAATCACGCCTGTATTCCCCTTAGGATAAAGCAGAGGTGTACCAATGTACACCCACAGTTCGCCGGTATGTTTAGGTCCCAAGTAATAGGGGGCGACCCAAATGCCATTAACCGGGCACAAATAAAAAATTCCGAGCTGGTGCTGAGAATTATATAGAACAATCCAGTACATAACACTTTGCTCGACCTGGGAATAGAACCCAAGACCTCTAGCGTAGCAGTCGCAGTCGCGCTTAGGACCACTACGCTAGCGAGGCAGTTCTAACAAAAAAAAACCTAAACCATCGACTTAAAAAGAAGAAGAATTACTTCATTAAGCAAGGCAACCGCAAGACCAAAAAAAAATCTAATTTTTACCACAATAGAACAAATCGATTTGGAATTGGAACGAAATTGGCGAACATCAATCATCCACAACGTAGTTATAAATTAACAACTAGTATTGATTGTAGTCGAGTACCTACCTTAGTACCCACTATTGCACATTGTATTTTAGAAATTACGTAAAGGTTTCTACAATAATCAGGTACCCTTTTAAATTAAATATATACAAGTACATAATATAGCCATAATGACCTAGACTCTAGGCCATCATGCACGCAAGAGAAGCGGGCTTCTAAATCTCTAGGCCCTAGAGGTTAAGGCGCCCGCCTCTCTTGCGTGAGGTTTGCTAGTTCGAGACTGAACAAGTACGAATGCGATTAAGATTATCTTGGACGTCACTGACATAGGTTGTGGAAAACATCGTAAGGTAACAAGTACCTACTGAAATCCGCCTTGAGTAAGCGTGGTAATGGTTGTACCTTCTCTACATGAGAAGAGGCCTTTGCCCTGCAGTGGGGCAATAATATTACTGTTTTGCATTCCAACAAAACAGGTATTATGTGTGAATAAAACACACAGCGTTGCTAGGTGAAGAAAGCTGTATGTAAATCCGCCTTTATACTGATGTCTATGGTTAAAACTTACCGATTTGTCCATGGTTTTATACCTGTCTTTCTTTCTCACCAGCGGGCGTCCTTTTCTAATGATGAAGGACGCTTGGCGCGAAGCTGTCAATCTCATAGGGTCTTCAACTCACCAGCTAGAGAATAGCTGCAACGCTGTGTGTTTTATTCACACATAATACCTGTTTTGTTGGAATGCAAAACAGTAATATTATGTGGTTTCTAAAACACACAGCGTTGCTAGGTGAAGACCTGTTTGATATCTGCTGGTGCTAAATACAAACGCTATGATGAATTAATTATACAATAAATTGTTCTAGAATATTAATCATTCTATTGTAATTAAAATGACATTTATCTATATCCAAATGACAAAAGGTAAAATAACATTCTTTAAAATCAGGGATGATATGATTTAAATCATTTGATTTTAATCAGTGATTTAAATCGCGATTAAAATCAAGTGATTATTTTAAAAAAATCGTTGATTTAAATCAGTACTTTTTTATTGCAACCAAAACAGCCAAAAAGGGTCGTCCCTTAAGGAACTACGGCGCACACATACGTGTGCATCGCTAATATGCCTATAGGTATCATTATACGGTTCGGGGGTTCCCCGAAATTTAAACTCGCGCCTGAAATCTCTCTTTTTATTCGAATCGTCATTTTTATTTTTTGTTAAATGTTACAAAATGGAAATGGTGTTTTTTAATTACCTTTAGAAGAATATAATTATGTCTGTTTATTTTCGTTAATGTCATTTTTTATAAATTTAATTAAATATTTTTGTTAAATAGGCAAATAAATATGCTACTTCGTTTTTTTTTATAAAAGAATGGCTTAATAAAAGAACTAATATGTTATTTAACAAAAAATATGTCGTTTTTTAAATAAATAACTGTCATTCATACTGAAAACGATCCGATATATAAAAAAATCAAAAAAATCTGATTAAAATCAAATAAATCCGATTTAAATCAAATTAATCTGATTTATTTGATTTTTTTATAAAAATCATGATTTTTATCAACCCTGTTTAAAATTAACAAAGATATAAATAATCATAAATCAAGAAATAAACTGCTTATTTTCTCACATTAAAAACTATTTGAATTATTTAAATATCAATTGTGATGCAATAATAATCAACATTTGAGTTGTTATCTATCATCAACTCTGTTTACAGAGCAGCAGTAAAATTTTTGAAATGTCTTAATACTTATCCAGTTTCCTCTGTTAAGTATTTCTTGGATAGGCCTTCTCCAAGCAACTTCTAGAAGTTGACTGCTAACCTGATACTGCCCGTTCAGGCATCTTTATTAGCATTTCTAAAAATACTGCAAATCAAAGTTTTAATTTCCCTGATAGAGAAATAAATAAACTTAACACAATCCTGTCTGCTCTTTCTAATTTTAGACTTTCCTCTTAAGTTATTGATGTGTATGAAAGGGCATACACGATGCTATTGGTGTTTCCGCAACAACCAACCTGTAAGTGTATATTAGAAGGTGCCTTTGTACCAAATTTTGGGTACAGAGTAGTCTCATCTTCGGTAGAAATTAGACTCTCAGGGCTATTTTCTAATAATGTGACATTGTGAATTCTACAACCAGAGGTCAGCAAGAGTACTAAAAGCAGTTTGCCTAGTAATTTCAAACAATGTATCTGAATTTGAGGTCCTTAGCCAGTTAAATAAAATTAACTTGCTGGCCTTCTGGTGTTTTTGGTTTAATTTAATTGGTATCACACCAAAATACCTATACACTATATGTTTTTAAAGTAGGTGTTCGCCAACTACTTTTAACAAGTTTTGGTCCTCTACAGACCAGTGAGCGACTTGATTGGTCCACCCCCCATTTTCCAGGGAAGAAGAGTCACTTGTCCACTTGTGCACGGCAATCGCCTGTTGTCCGATCTATAAGAACCTTCCGCAGGTTCTTTATCGGAAGCGGCCCTACTATGGCTCCCGCTTGCAGGTCGAGTAGCCAAAAAACATTTGGTCTCCTCCAGTGTTATTAGGATGTATATTCCTTTTGCACTGTTCAAATGAGCGAGTACTTTCCTTATTAAAACTGGGTGGCATTAAAAATGGCCAGCCCAGGTAATAAATAGTCCCATTCACGACTGAATGCGTCGCAGAAGACTACGGAGCAATCTCTGGAATCAAGATTACATACCGTAGTACGATAGCCCTTTCTCTTGACGAGAACAGGTCTACGTCTGGGATGCCCCCCATTCTATGAATATGGCCTTCGTGGCAAGCCTCCGCGGCCTGGGGCAGAAAATGAGATGACCGCTCTGGTACTCTCGGACGCCCCACACTATGAATATAGCCTCTGTGGCTTGGGGCAGAAGATGCCACTTTGGTACTCTGCGACCCCTTGATAGGCGATGCGCAATTTCGTTTAGACTCTCCGAGAGGTAAGTGGCTGAGAGAGTTAGATCTAATTGCTCTGCAAGTTTCAGGACCTCGGACTTTCCGACACCCCATACTATGAATATAGCCTTCGTGGCTTGGGGCAGAAAATGCCACTTTGGTACTCTGCGACCCCTTGATAGGCGATGCGCAATTTCGTTTAGACTCTCCGAGAGGTAAGTGGCTGAGAGAGTTAGATCTAACTGCTCTGCAAGTTTCAGGACCTTGGTCGTTAATCTCAGTAGTGCGAGAGAATGTGCCCCCCCTCGTTCTTGGGGTACGCGATCCAAGTCGTGTTGTCCGACTGAATATGCAGATGTGCGCCTTTAGAGTCATCCGCTGACTCTTGATGGCCGTAAATACGACATAAGTAGTTACATGTCTATTCTATAAAAAATCATGCATCCATGGTCAAGGCTTCTTGACTGTAGGTTTCAAGCTGCAATCGACAGCTTTTAACCACCATTTTAGGTCTTGCTGAATAGGCATAATTTTCTCTTAATCTGTTTGATTAAATGATTTTAGAGAGTTGGGTTCTGCAACAGGGCAGTAAGGTCTAACAACCCCACACACCCTAGCGTCAGAGTTTCTAAACCACCTCAAGGGCCTCTGACATGGTTACCAATAAAATAAATAAATAATCATTTATTTCTCTCATAAAGGTGGTACATTGTTACACTAATTAATTTATATAATTTTGCCTTATATTCGAAACCTTTGTGAGATCTGGAGTCTGAGCTAGGTTCGAGACCTGTATGACAAATCTCCAGGCGCACACCCTATAAAACATAATCGCATTTTGCGGCAACTATACATGAATCATAGTTGCAATGTCAGTGATGTCTAAGATATACTTAGAAAGTACATATGACTTAGAAAAAGGCACAAACCTTATAAACTTTGAGGTTCTCGCAGAGAACTGTTTGCATTGTTCAACATTCAGGAAATTATTATACTAAGTTTTGGGAGGAACTTTTACTCGGTTTAACTTAGTTTCCATACCAAGCCAAGATATTCTACCTCCTGAGAGAGCAATAATTTATGTACCAACCAAAGGTTTCCAACATTCTCTATGTTTCCGAAACTTGAGAAGCTAGTATAGCCCGATCCTGACTGACCAGGAAAAATCAACCAAATATACAATTATAGGGAAACCTTATGGTCTTAGGATCTCCGCGATCCAATTTGTAACTGAAACAAACATCCTTGGGGCCAATGTGACAGGCCATATGGCAAGGCTGTCAACTGTAGCACTTTCGCTGTAAATTATTAGTAGAAAATTCCTGTGTCTCTGCAATTGGTAAATAAAAATAGGCCTGATGAATGTCTATTTTCACTAACCAATAGTTTGTCTGTAGGAAGTTGGCTACATCATCATCTCTTTAGCCTTTTCCCAACTATACATATAGGTTGGCTTCCAAAAGAACGGAACTTGGCTACATCTGTTTGTCAAATTAAAAGGTAATGTTTCACCTCACCTCATATGAGTTCAGACCTCCGTAGTTGAAGATGGGACGTAGGCCTCTTTTTATTTTTTATTAGGATCATTCAAAATAAAAAGCCACAATTAACTTATATATCTGTCAAATCCTTTGCTATCTTGGCCTCTCCTGAAGAGGAGGCTTCTTTAAGAATAGAATATGGCCACCCATTACATATTTATTGATATTATGATTGTCCGTTGACCAGTTGTTGCAATTAATTAACCTTCATATTGGCATTGTCTTTTAGACAAAATATGAGATGTATTTAAAGCTTTTTGTCCTTGATATAAACAGGAGTTTTAAGCTACATCTGGAATTAATACTAATTAGGAAGCTATGATAGGTTGCAAAGCCTCTGGACTAAAAGATATATGTGGCTAGAAGAAACATCATTCTATCATACTTTTAAATTTCTATTAACCTCGTAAGGCCCAACCTAAATTTAGGTCGCTATAAATTACGACCCAATGTACTAAAAATAAGTGCAAGTAGTTGCGGCCCAGAACTTTGATCTAGTAAAAAAGTGTTTAAATGCTTTTGGCTTAATTTTTTTAAGGGGTATTTCCTATAGGTATCTAAAGTTAACTTTTCATGCAAAAGATATGTTGAAATTATATGTCATTTTATTAGATTACTGGGCCAAAGTTACATGTACAATATTATTGTGGAAAAAAATGACTAGACCTAAAATTATGTCATGTCATAATTTTAGGTCGCTGGGCCGTAATTTAATGATTTTAAAAACTGTCTTGGGCCGGAACACCTACTTATTTTTGTCATTAAATTAGGTCGTTGGGCCTTACGAACTTAATAAACTCTTTAAAGTATGATGCCATGTAATTCCACATACTTTCTGCATTGCAATCTATGAACTTTTATATATTGAGGAACTATACATACTTTTTTTTTTTTTTTTTTTTTAATTCCTAATATTTTTTGATAAATAAAAGTTTAATATCTAATTAATAATAGATATCAACACAACAATTAATCATTAATAAATAAAGTGTTAAAATGGGTTTGTCAAGGCCCAGTCTGAAATAGGTGTCTTTGTCCCAATTTACTTTGAAAACCTTGTAGTAACAGTTCTATAGAAACTAAATTAATAATCCTTTCCCATCTTTGAAATTGCACAACTCTTCCTCCAGTTTCAAAACAGCAAAACAAGGCACTGGCAAAGCAGAATTGTTTGTAGTTATATCCTTCCAAGGGGATCATTTTTTTTTTTTTTTTTTTAATACTCTGTTAATTCCTTGAATCATTGTTTCTCAGCTGGTGGAAGCAGTTGTTTTCATGAAACTCTGTACCTAGTAATAGTATGACGGGCTGGTTTCCACAACTCCACGTCTCAGCGCGTATATCGCGCACATACTCTGTACCTACTAAAACAAAAGAGTTTACAAGATTTCTCAAAAAAAAAAAAAAAATGAGGTGTGGATGGGGTCGGATTAGTTTCTGATTTGTTGGTAATAAGTAGTGGAAATGTTTATATGCGGGTCCGGACCGGTATGAACTTGTTTGCACTTACGTGAAATTTTTCATCATCTGTTGGGCGGAGGTGCTGCTATGGCCTCGTCATCCGCCGAGGATGAAGAAGATGATGACGATGAATCATTAGGCCTCCTATTACCTGTTCGAATCTGCATTCGAAACTTACCCCAACAATTTCGTCCGGATTCATATTGGAATAGTAATTCACAACAAATAAACCCGACGCGTAAACTTAATTGACGCTGTGTGTTAATTTAATACGACAAATAATAGTATTAGCACATTTTTTTTTTTACTTTGAAAATGTTTCGTGTTTTTCCCGGCAAAATTTACAAACGCTATGAGATTGACAGCTTCGCGCCAAGCGTCCTTCATCATTAGAAAAGGACGCCCGCTGGTGAGAAAGAAAGACAGGTATAAAACCATGGACAAATCGGTAAGTTTTAACCATAGACATCAGTATAAAGGCGGATTTACATACAGCTTTCTTCACCTAGCAACGCTGTGTGTTTGAGGTTTCCGGCTACTGGGATCGCAATTAACTGGGACCGCGGTCCCAGTCGCCGGATCCGTAAAAAATAAATATTTTTCTTCCAGCGACTGGGACCACTCATAGATAACTTAAAAAAATCTATTATTCAAGCCAAAATTAGTACAGTCAAACGAAAAAAAATATAAATTATTTATATGAATATCATTGACTCGTTCTAGACATGATTTTATCTTATGCGCTTGTTATAGATTAAGCTAGCCCGTTTTGACATAATTTACACATGCAGGTAAATACACACAAAGGCATTGTATAATACTATCCCTCTCTAACTCGAATCCGTTTTGCCTGTCGATTTGTATCAGACAGTGTCATATCAGATCATTGTAAGATACTGCGCTTTTGTGTGATGTGAGTGGTGGTGTAGTGACTTTATTTAATAGTGTTCAGGTTTGTAAAACAATTTTGTATTTACTTATTTATAAACAAAACAAGCTAATAACGGGGTTAAACGACGTGGTTACAAATATTTTTACTTTAGAGCGCTTCTCATTTTTGATGAGACTTTTTAATATCACGAAAAAAATTGTCATCTGGATTATCTGATAGTTAATATTTTTTTTTCGATTTTAGAATTACCAAAATGAATGAAAATAGCCCTTCAACTTCACATGGTGAACAGTCGTTTTATATTGATGTCACAGAAAGAGGACGTGAACTTTTGCGAAGAGCTGGCTATGAATATATTCTTAAAAGAATAAACAAAGATGGCTCAAAACTCTGGCGATGTACAAGAAAAAGAGTTTGCAATGCGACAATAAAAATCAGAGTCGATGCGCTGACTATTTTAAATGAAACTGCTCATTCTCATGAACCTATCGATTTCGCGAAAGATAAAGTGAACCGCCAAATGCAGAAATGATGTTTTTAAATAAAAAAGGATTTTTCTTCAATTATTACATCTTAAAATTTTTTGTTTGACTGTACATTTTTTTTATTTCAGTTATCATATAAGTGGTCCCAGTCGCCGGAAGAAAATTATTTATTTTATACAGATCCGGCGATTGGGACCGCGGTCCTAGTTAATTGCGGTCCCAGTCGCCGGAAACCTCGTGTGTTTTAGAAACCACATAATAGGCCGATACTTATATTATTTAGTAAAAAAATATTAAAAACCTAATAGCACACTAGCGACATCTATCGTATTAGTCTTCCAACACGTTAGTATAGTTATGCAACAGACTAGAAATAACAGAATAACGACAAAATAAAATATATTTCATTATAAATACGATACTTATTACATATATGGTATATAAGCTATCTATGTCATGAATACATAACAGTATTTGCACTAAAATTTTCTAAAATCATGCTAACTCAGCCAACATCACGCAGCCTTTTAGAGCTGCTAATATATTGTTAGCTGTCAGTTCACTCATTTTGTCTCTTGCCTCTATAGCTGCACTGCCTATATGAGGCAAAACCACGCAGTTTTTGAGCTTGAAAAGCGGGTTATCTAAAGGCAAAGGCTCTGGAGTAGTCACATCGAGCCCTGCTGCTCTAATAGAGTTAGTTTTCAAAGCTTCGATCAACGCATCCTGGTCGACGGTACCCCCGCGGCTAGTGTTCACAAATATCGCAGTCTTTTTCATTTTATCGAACGCTGCTTTGTTGAACAACTCTTTCGTTTCAGGTACTAAGGCAGCGCAGCATATAATGAAATCGCTTTTGGTTAGAATTTCGTCGAAGGTAACTTTGATAGCACCTGTTTCTGCGGCCTCAGGTCGTTCGCTACGGTTGAAGTAGAGGATTTGTTTGGTGTTGAAGGCTTTGACGCGGCGTGCGACGGCTTGCCCGATGCGGCCGAAGCCGACGATGCCGACGGTGGA
Source organism: Caradrina clavipalpis (assembly GCA_932526535.1). Taxonomy (NCBI): domain Eukaryota; kingdom Metazoa; phylum Arthropoda; class Insecta; order Lepidoptera; family Noctuidae; genus Caradrina; species Caradrina clavipalpis. Next base: position 12,838,970 of record OW052104.1, on the reverse strand, counting down.
GTCTGCGAGGCCGGGGCCCGTCATCCAGGTGGGCGCCCAGGACTTCCAGCCGCCGCTGCGGGCTTCGTGCTGCGCCTCCGGGAGACGGCGGGACGTCGACAGGAGTAAGGCGAGCTGGAATGGAAGATTAATTGATTCATTAGAAAAAACCTTTTTTTCTTGGAATATATTTGTTGAATAATCATTATTGAGCCCTTCAAACTCAAATGATTTATTTTTATCAAACTACTCTGGGCCGCATCAATATAATACATAATGATAGTGGAGGAAGAAACTATACTTACTATTAGTATTTGCATGCTATTACTATTTGCAATTTTTTTTATTTTTTATTTCAATATACCATCTCAATCACGCCTGTATTCCCTTAAGGGTTAGGCAGAGGTGTACCAATGTACACCCACAATTCGCCGGCGTATTTAGGTCCCATGTAATAGGGGGTGAGCCTATTGCCATAAAACGGGCACAAATCCAAACTCCGAGCTGCTACTGAGAATTTCATAGAAAAGCCCAGTAACACTTTTTGCTCGACCTGGGAATCGAACCCGGCATCTCTAGCGTAGCGTAGCGTTTTTGTTTCAATATAACATTAGAAAAGGTATGTTTCAATCCTATCATCATTTCAATGTTACAAAACTCCATTATTTTACAATAAATATAAAGCTAAGCAACATAGACACCATAGACAATCAGCCATTTACAAAAAAATATATTAATGCAGGTGCAGTCATTTCAACAATATAGTTTTATTTTTCAAATGCTAATAAATAGATTTATTCACTTGGTGGCACATATTTCAGTGGTCAAAATTGAATAGGACATATCCAAGCAATACTCACAGTTAATTCAGCAGTAGCATCCGTAAGTACATCGGGAGTGTATCCAATCTTGATGCCTCTTTTCCGGCACTCGGCCACATCAATGTGGTCATGGCCTACGGAGATGGTCGCCACCACCTTCAAGCCTTTTTTTTTTTTTTTTTTTTTTTTTTTGTGAGCGAAGAAAATGCCTAACGCATGCCACGCCATCCGGGGAGACAACGTGGTTATGTGGGGCTTGCACCCACTAAAAACTCCGCGTGTGTACCTACTTTCGCCTTGATGAATGGGCCGCGAGAACTGCTACGCATGACGTTCGCGACCCATCCAGCGTGGCCCACATCTGGGCTCCATCTTCTTTGCCCGCCTCCGGGCTCTCTCCTCCTTCAGCGATGTCCGGGTACACTGAGACATCACCACTACTCCAGGGACCGTGCAGCGTGGACGATAGAGTCCCCGATCTATCGTCCGCTGGCCCCTCTTATGGCGGCATTAAGTCGGCATTTCGCCGCCTGCGCCGGCCTACCCACCACCTTCAAGCCTGGCCCAGCAGCATCCAGCAACTCCTTATCTATCTTATCAGTTAGAGAACAAAAGATGCCGTTTGTTCCCACAACTGATTTCAGGAGCTCCTCTCTAGGCATTACTGAAGAATGAGTGGAGATTTTTACATCACATCTGTAAATAAAAAGATTTTTGATTAAATTATTGATAAAAAATTAGTAACAATTTATATAAATAAATTAAATAAGAAATTCTGGAAATTACACATATAAAAGGAGGTATTTCTGTTAGAGGTTTATATGTTACACACTGGCTATGTTTAATTTTTTATAATTCTTTATTTATTGAGGTATAGATATAATTTATAACACTTTATTGGTTATAATACACCTAGAATCCAAAATGAATTATATAATTGTTATACACAGCTGTTTTAAGGTAAACAAATAGTTTATATGTTTTTTAATTAGTATTTGTGACAAACTTTATAAAAATATTTGCTAGTTCACTCCGAAAAAGTTGTAACTTTTACATGTGCTCTATAGGTACAGTAATAATGGATAATTTATTTCATAAATAATTTGTACAATATTTTTTTATACTGAACTACACTACACTACAAAACTAAACAAAAATAAAATACCTCAACCTAAAATACTCAAATCTAATCTTCGATATTTTAGTCTGAGCTATTTACACATAGACGTAGACATTCAAATGGTAAATATTTAAGGTTATTAACTTAATTATCACTTACTCTTTTTCCAGCAGATCAATGCCTCCTCGAGGCATGTCACTGCGCGTCACGAACACCTGGTACCTTCCGGAGCTCATCTTCCTCACAGTTACAACAACGCCGCTGACTAAAGACGGCGCAAATGACGCTAGTCTTTTATAAATCATCAATTGACAGGTTGTTTTCCAGGCTTCCTTGTTAGCGGCTGACACAAGGCCGTCTATTCACTTCTCCGGTAGATATCTAGGCGGTGTCACCTCCTTTTTGTCTGTATTTTCGCCCTTGAAAAGTGAAGGTTTCGCAAAGTATATTGTCATGTGAAGCGCAGCCACCGTAGCAAGTATGACCTTGCCTCTAGTTGAACTTATAAAAGATGTTATTGCGCTCATAATACTATCAAGTTACTAGAATTACGTAAAATTTCTATTCATTGCTATTTCAAGACGATATTATTATCAAAAAAATTATCACTGTCCTTGTCTTATCTTATCAACTTGTCATAGTTGTCATACTCATAATTATTTTGACATGACGTGTTCGGACTGTATGTACGTAGTGATGTCATGTTAATTATTCTGATGTTATTTATCGATATTAAAATTCGTAAACATAAGCTAACGAGTGAAAAAGATATTTAGCGAACCTGAGACTCACAGGTCATTATGTTCTTCGTCATCGTCATTACTACCTTTTCTATACTAATTTATTGGATTGTTTTTTACGAAAACCACTTTTAAATCATAACTACTTTCGTAACCCCTGTACTGTTACTAATGTTTTGTTTGAGTTACTTTGAACTTAAATATGTATACGTACGTATAGAATGTTTAGGATCACGGCTTTGAGATGTGTCCTTTCATTCTGTATTTGTCCTTTCATTCAGTATTTCTACTTTAAAATTTAACAGAAATAACTACAATAACATAAACTCATTGGTCTCTGAGTAATTAATAAATGATTACTCCGAATTAGAAACTAAATCTTCAAGTACAAAAACATCGATAGATTAACAATGATCATTGCACATTCCTATTAATCTCCGATTTGTCATTGTCAAGTCAACAGATGAGCACATTAATGTCAAGTAGACATTTATGGAAACGTTCAGAAATCTAAATAAGTGCTGTACGCACTTTGCTGTTTTTGTTCTTTTATTTTAGGAAATATGGCAATAGTGAATTGAATATCCAAGCCCACAGGAAATATGGCAATAGTGAATTGAATATCCAGACCCACACGAAGTTTACCATGTAGTAGGCTGATGTTGGCATGATATTTTTTTTTGTAAAATCTACCTGCATGTAGTATGTAGTTTTTATGCCTAATTTAACCTTTTTATGCGAATTAAAAACAAAGTTATATAAATCAAAACATTTTTAATCATTTCTCACCTAAGAATTAAATAAATATAACAAACTAATCATTATGTTCATGTTCATTTTGAGCCTCTGATTCTCTCCAGTTATTCTGGACCATTTCCACAATCATTGTCCAACATTTGGACTGCATGAAATAATAAACGGCACATACAATAATAAACAACCATGATAAGACTAGAAAATAATCTGTTTCTGTCTCTACAACACTTGAGACAGGACCTTGGAAGTCTTTCGAAGTAACTAAGAGATTTAATGCTTGCTTTCCTGTAACTGCATGAAGAAATTTACTGAAAGACTGGATATTATAATCGGTGCCATTAAATTTGCCATAAGGCCTGCCATTATGAAACACCTTCAGTGTTGGCACTCCCACTATTCCATAAATAGTATTTGTTCCACTGTATTTCAAAGCATCCAATGCTACCATCTTGACGTTAGGATATGCTCTCGCAAGAGCATTAAAGTGTGGTGCTGCCTTAGCACTGAAAGGGCAAGCCCGAGCATAGAAGAAAACCAGCAGACAGTCAGCTTCCATGTCTCGACTTGTAATTTCTGGATTGACATGTAACAATTTGATTAACTGTGTGGCATTGACTATTTCCACTGCAGGTTCCACCTCTTCATTTGGATCATAGACTATTTCTTTGCATCTTATTATTTTTCGTGTTTCATTTGCGGGATTTGTTTTGTTCTCTGCAGTAACATTGGCTAATGTTACAGTATTATATAAATTGGTTAATGTTTTATTGACATCTGAAACAACGTTGGAAAGTAGTGATTCTGATTCATCTACATTTGGGAATTCATTGACATCAAAGTTTTCTTTAATCTCTGTTTCTGATTCTTCCTGGATGTCAAATTGTGAGGTAACTGTTGCTAGCCCTGCAAATATGAAAATTACACAGTGTCAGTTTTTTTTGTTAGTCTTTTGTACAGCACATGAATTGGTGACCATTTCCTAAAAGCAGTATTATAAATTAACAAGTTATTGTTATATAACACCCCTTTTTTTGCATCGGGGATTAAAAAGGAGTATTTGGTACATTTTAACTGTTTTTTTTAATTCTTATTTAGAGGTGCATTTTAACTTGTGAAATCTACAGTAACATTTGCACATAATTTTTTTGATATATGGTAGTTTTATCATTATTTCATAGTACTTAGGGGATGTTATACACAGTACTTATTAAGTTAATTTACATTACAAATTCTAATAAATTAACAAATAAATTAACAAAAACATTGTAATTTGCACACAAATTAAATATCCACAAGGTATTGAACTTGCAAATGATTCTAAATTAATATTTATACAATTTGAGTTCAATGTACTTGAATATTGTTGTTTGACTAAATAGCTAAATGGATGTAGAATATTTAACAGAAATATATGTTCAAGGTATTGTGTTCAAGTAGCAGGCAGTAGGTGCAGTTCTGTAGTTGGGCTATAAAAAGTGTGTGTGTTTATGTTGAATCTGTGTGTTTACTATAATTTGTGCAGAGTATGACAATATTAGGTACTGTTTACTTTATGACATGCAGAAGTAACAACCTGTCTTCTTTTTAGTCCTTCTTTCATTAATTCTTAACACATATTAATGAAAGGATATTGCCTCATGTCCATGAACAATAATTCAGAAGGCCTTTCATGCAAAACCAATCTTATCCAAGTAGGATAAAAGAAAATTGTTGATATATGAATAAAAAGCTTAAAATAATATCTACCGATTATTATTCAAGGTTTCAAGAAGAACATATTATTCAAAACATAGAGCTGAATGAATAAAAATAAAGAAAAATAACAACTTACCAATAGCAATTAATATCACAAAATTTAAATTTCTACTTATTCGTAGATACATGATGGAAGCAGTTGACTGCTATCGGCAACAGAACAATTCGAAAAACCAATGAAATACTTATTCAAATATAATTTAAAATTATAATGTATTTTCTGCTTCTGTTGATGACATTTGTTGTAAATAAATCGATTTGACGTTAGGTAACAAAGACACAACTTAGTGAGAGCGAAATAGCAATAATATCATTGCGTTGAATAAACAGAGATGGCAACAATACAATGCTTAAAAAACTGTTTTTGTTCCGTAGTACTACGAAACCGTAAAATTGACATACAGCAGCTAAAGTTGCCAGTATAAAAAAAGCTACGTTGTATAAAAGAGTACATAATGCATAAGACAGGTCGGCAGAGTAAGCAGAGAGTGACTTGTCTGTTACTTTTCTACTAGAAATAATAATTACAGAAGCAAAAAAACATGAAAAAAATGTACTAACTGCACAGCTTCTCATGTTTTTTTTTTATTTCTTGCTCTCTCACTATAAAACAGCCCAGCAATAAATATAAGGGAATCCTGATTCCATTATTTTCGTTCTGGTCCTGAAGGAACGGGGCATTTACCTAGGGTGGAAAAGTATATTGAATTCTATGATGATGAGGGACCCCGTTAAACCGTATCATCGACGCCTATCATTTGTGAATAGTAGTGTTTAGCAGCGAACGGCCTGGGGCCCCTTGTGACATTTCTCGAGGGAATTAACCTGTTATAGTTTTACCTCATGGTAAAATTTCTTGTTAGGGGTATGATAGGATAAAGACATTGCGGCAATGTATTATTCATTTAATAATCCTATTAATTACTTATCATCTATTGTCATATGGCAAACTTACAATTACAGCCTTTTAAAAAAGGCTGAGCATTTAGTATTTATAATATCAAATTCATTGCAGTATTCTTCTCAATTTTAGCTTACAATAATAATACAGACTCCTTGTATAATACAACATAAAAATATAACTTAGTCATAATACTTCTAAATATTTCTGTATTTCTGAAAAAATATTACACTCCATTGTAACTATGCATAAGCTTTTGAATATTAGTGTATATTTATCAGTAAATAATGTTCATTCCATTGATTAAAAAGAAAAATACAGCAAATTAAAATAAGGTTCTATAAGAAATTTAAGAACAATATTATTATTATCCTTTGACTAGTATCTAACAAAAAGTTTATCACAATGAAATGTTAGCATCTCTTCAGTAAATGCTTTCATGGACCATCATCATGCATGGCATCATCACCTTTAATGTTACCTTCTGCAATTAAAGCTTGCTTCAAACAGCTTCTTGTGGCAGTTGCCATCATGTCTGTCCATCGAGTAAGATCCGTCACTTTCCTCATGCTTTGCATCATTACTTGTTCACACAAAGTTCTTTTGCAATACTTTTCAAAGCCTCTGTTTGTTCCTTAATTAATTTCAATTTCTGTCTTAAATAATCTTTTTTAAAGTTTAAATAGTCCTCCTTGATTTGTATTTTTCGTTGTTCCTGTACTGCTAACATATCACAATTGAAAACACAACTGTTTGTGTGGTTGGATTTCTGTTTTGTGTTATTTTTATGTTTTGTTTTTATTTCAGGAGGTTCTGTGAATACTTTTTCTTCTGGTACAGATTCAGGGTCACTGTATGAAGCATTGGACTCCACTGCATTATCAAAACTGTCCTGGTCATTATGGTCCTCAAGAGGAATAAATTCTGTGCTTTGATTTGTTGTTGATGATACATTCTTCAGACCCAAGGCTTCCTGTTCAGCTGGTGTGAGCATCACAACTGAATTTGGCAGCTCACCATTTGTCTCTGCCTGCCGTTTCTTAGTCTTTGAACGTAAATCTTGCCAAGTCTGAAATATAAGACGTTTTCAAGTTAAATTTTGAAAGACATGTATCTTTATAATAATTATTTTGTAGTAGGTATAGTAAGTATAAATTTTTGAGAAAATGTAATAACAAGATCAGTACTTTTCTCCATTGTCTCCAAGATTTCCTCGCGCCGGGTATTGAGTTGCATTCATTAGCGATGGTATGCCATAGTTGCTGAGAGTCCCTATAGTTAAAGTTTTGTGTCACTCTGCAAGATATCAACTCGGGATGTTTTGTCATCAATTCTACCAGCTTCTTTTTCTGTCTTGCAGTTACATATACTCCTCTTTGCCTTTTGTTTCTGTCCATTATTTAAGTACAATGCTTTCTATTCATAAAAATGTTTCACCTAAACATTTGCTACACCTACGTAACCATATTAATTATTACTGTACATATCATCACATTATTATAGCCTCCTCTTTTCTAGATTATAAATATTTAGAGTGTACGACACAATTCTAATAGTTTTGCAATAAATAAAGTGTGTAACACAAACAAGGAGAGTAAGAATAGAATAAGAAAACAGACACAAGCAAAGCAAGAAAGACATCAATTTGACAATATGAAAATTGACAATTGACACTATTAGTTTGTTTGACACCTACTCGTACAGATTCTCAAAATAGGTACTGGAACGCAACAACATCGTCTTTACTTTAACGTCTTCGAACACGAACACGAAACACTGAATAAGTTTAATAAACAGAGTAAACTTAGAGATTTTATTATAACTTTATCTTAATATTTAAGCAGAGTTTTAACATGAAGTAAAAACTAATTAGGTAGAAATTAGTATTTTAGCATGGTAACAAAAAAGACGATGACGTTAGTCGGCCATTTTGTTTTATATTTTTTATCGGTTGTGGAACGCAGCGGCAGACGATTGACGAACGAACGCGAAAGGCGAACTGTCATTCATTTATTATTCACCGAATGTAGTGGAAGTAAAGTGCGCCGTAAAACATAAAATTCGTGAAACCAATATTTTGAGGCGTATCTTTTGTTCGCGAAATTATGATATGACGAATAATTTGTGTCTTCTACATTGAATCGTGAAATAAAGTGTGGAAAACAATGGCTGGTGCTGGAGGGATTTCGCGTCGATTTCTACATATCTTTTTGGATTGTCTACTTCTACTTCAACTAGCGCAATACGTAAGTGCTTATAGATGTTACATTTACATTGTTCCGCGCTAATAAGTCTATAAATGCAGTTGTTTTCTACGTTATTGCTTTGCTATCTCTAGGGAGGCCGTTTGGACGTAGCCTACTTGTATGATTTTTTGTACTTACGTACGTATTGACTCAGTGAATTTCACTCGCGTGACTTCATTTTACTAATACTTGTTAGCATTTGCCTTTGTTGTCTCGTACTCTTCCGTAATAAGTTGGTACAATACGTAAATAGAAATTTTAATGTGCAAGTTTACATTTGCAAGTGAGATTAAATTGGTAAAGGACAAACACTGGTTAGCGTAATACTTAATCTTACATACAAATATTTCAAGGCTTCCAATCACATTTAACTCAGTACGAATATTCAAGACTTATAGTTTTTTTGCAACCCAAAAGAACTTACAACAAGCTCATTAATTACCAGTCTAAATTATGAAATTGAGGTTTCAAACAGTTACAAAATGTATAGGTAAGGCCAAACATTTATAGTCTGTATTTATTATTTTCTACATGTTTCTTATTTATTTAATTGCCACTAAAACATCTATCTAACATTAGTTGCTAATGCTAGTTAGAATTTTAAATAGACTGTCTAAGAGCAACATTAATACATAGGTAAATAAATTAAAGATCCATAATAAACAGAAAGTTTGATAACAGAATTTGATAAGCAATTCATGCATAAGTCAGCTTGACTGATAAGTTTATATATTCCATTGTTTTACATTAGTCTAGCATCAGGTGATCATAATCAACCAGCAGGTAGCCAAATGCAATGCTTTAGTCAATCATACACTTTAATGTTATACAAATAGAGTCTAAAACATCATTTAAGTTAGTAAGTTTAGAGGAAACCAATTCTTTTAGTAAAGGTATTAAGTTTCCATTATGTGGCTTCCTAATCTCAAAATAATTTGTTTACTAAATTTTGTTTTATCTAAGTAGGTACTTTATTTTTGTTGTTGTTTCTTTGAACACCTAATTCTATCATTTCACACAGTGCTAGTTGATTCTAGTCTTTAATTTTATTCATATTTTACTTACCAAATACTACTTAGAGCTATGTACGATAGAAAATGTCAAAATCAAAGTAGATTGGTTTAACATAGGATTTCAAGAAAGGAAAATCTGCCTCTCACAGTACAGCACTATTAAACAAGATCCCAAAATGTAAACATTATTGCTTCTCTCGATGTTGTGTGAAGGAAGAAGGTTATGAAGGTTCAATTCTGGGCCAGTGTGAATGTGACTTTTCTTATTCATATGTTCTTTACAAGTCTGTCTTAGGGATCACTTACATCATGAGGAAAGCTGGACTTCGAATATAGGAAGTCTAAAATTTCCAATCCACTTCAAGCAAGAATGGTAATCAATGCTTTTGTATCTTCTATGTATGAAAAAAGGCCTTTACCTTGCAGTGGGACAATTTGTAGGCTGGTATTTTTTGTTGTCTATCTGCTCTGCCTTGCGATTCTCTAACATATTTCAGCGCTGCGCTCGACGTCGAGCTGGTTGACGAAACTTAGGTAAAATCAACTCTATGCGTTGTGCGTAAAGTTGATTTGACAGTAGTGTCGTCGACGAGCTCGACGTCGAGCGCAGCGTTGAAATAAGAAAGAGAAATAAGATGACATTACCTATATCATTTAAAAAAAATCTCATACTGTTAACTGTATAAAGTTATGAAGTTGAATGATAAATAATTGATGTACTAATAAGATCGGTATCAATAGAGTAAAAGAATATGAACCATCAACTCTTAGCTCATCTATAATTCAATGAGTAAATTATTGACTTACAAAACACTGACTTGATAATTGTTAATTACTATACCATAAAACTGAATCATTCTTAAAAGAACAGAAAATAGGCCATTACTTAAACAATGTTGAGTGGTCACAATTTGACTTGACACAAGCTGATATGTGTCAATCAGGAACGCAAATGGTCCAATTAAGATTAATTTATACCAATAAGCGGTTGTACACATCAATTGGTATGGAATTAAGCTTACTAAAGGGGTCTGCATTGTCCATAAGGCTATAGGAGGAATTTTATTGCCTATTATTGATCATCTATTGAACTAATTTTGTGTAACTCTGTTGACTAGTCTTATTATAGAATGTATTAAGATATTTTTCTGTGTAAAGTCATTAACATTAAAATAGTCAAGTTCATTGTTTTATCTACATACCTAATAACATACTTACTCAGATAGTAAACATACTTTAGTTGATATTTATGTTAACTGCCTCTTGTTGACTTTTGAAGCACACTATTTTTGTTTTTTTCCAACTTTTCAAAATATTTTCTTAAGTGAACAAGAGTTAAGAGTTAATAGGCATCTACGGGCGTGTAAATGACACATTTCCGGTCCCGTATCTACTTACTTATTAACGCTAATACGCCCTTAGCATGGAAAGGAAATAGATGTGGTAGGTAGGTACTTAGGTACCCAAAATATTTTTATTCTAACGTATTCCACGATGTAGACTATCTGGCCTCACTATATTTGAATTCACTGTCTAGGAATGTTGTTTCATGGTTTTTGTAAGTGAGCACCTTTGTACCTTGTGTTTAACTGCCCGCAGTCAATGATTAACGAACACGCGGAATAGGTACTTGCAAATAAGCAGATTTGAATAACACGGCACGCGCAACCTTGACCTTAGCTAAACTTACCTACGGAAGGGCGGTGACAATATGGCAATATAGTAATAATCCTTGTCAAAATCCAATTTACGCTAAACTTCCTACCAGCAATGTTAAGGACGTCTGCATGGTATTTTGTAGACCAAGGCTAGTGCATAGTAGTTTCTTGCGAGCATGTTAACTATTCGCGAGGCTGTTGCCAACATCTGCATTCATGTGCACGTTCACACCATAAAGACAAGTCGATACCTCTACCTATATCATGATATCTGTCTTCAAATACAATTCAATGTCATGACCAATCATAAAAATCATCATTAGCTCTACATTCCATAAATCAATACTACGAGTAGTTTTAACAAGGCTATCTATAAACTGCTATTATTAGAATTTTCCGATGAGATTGGTAATTGCGTCAAAGTTCAAACTTCAAATCCGTCTATCGTCTTCTTAGTCTACCTCCGCTTAAATAGCTATCCATAATCATTAGATGAGATAAATGTCATAGGTACTAATATGCAAGCCGAGCTAGACTTGAATAAGCTAATTTAATATTTCTAAACGCAATACCAAGTAGGTAGTCTATTGTAGAAAGTTTCACCATCAATAGGGCTGCCAACACCTAAATTACCGACGCCGCCCGGACAATAACTTCAATAACACCAGGCATTTGCACCCGGACGCTTTTTGAAAACCCTTTTCAGACGATCTCCGGACGCCCTCTAAACTAGGACAAATCTAAGGAATCCCGGTCGGATGGCAGCCCTACCCATAAGCGATGGCGTCGTTTCCATGCGTGTCCGATGCAGGAACGAACATGGTTGCGTTGCGACTGCGCCAAGGTTCACCGGCGTACTTCGCGTCTTCGTCACTCGTGCGTGCGGCACATAACAACTAGCTTTGTTTTTCCTTATTACCGCGCCTCCAAGGCGAGCCGACACGAGAAAATAATACTCTTAATTGCCGAATCCTTTCAAGTAGTAAAAGCGAAAATGTAAAGCAAACTGCTCTTTTATGGCTTAAAAGTTTGAGGCGCCTAAAAAAATTGGGTCAGCATTTCGCAATTTATACCCAGCTGCCTCGTTTTTGCTACTTTAATTAAATCAAATGTTTACTTTTCCGAATATTCTGGAAGAGTCTCGGATGTAAAAAGTTTTCCGCTATAAAATGAAGTAGGCAAGCCGTAAAGTATGTACTCTACTGTAACTAAGAGTGCCTTGTACGCATAATGTATTTTTCCACAAGCAACAGAACTACAAATGATTAGCGTTTCATTAAAAAAATCGCACAAAACATTAATTCATTCGTGTTCAATGTACTTAGTAACCCATGCTGAAGGAATACCTAATAACAGAAAACTGTTTATAATGTTACACATTTTCTTAAAATAGCATAGATATTTTCGGATTGCCAACTTTAATTACCTATCTTGTGGAATTTTATAATTAGACACCTCTTTAATATTTTTAACACCGGCAATGGTTATAGGTATTGTGGGGATGTTTGTTTGTATTCACATGTTTATTTTAAGTCCTTAATGTACCATTATATGGGTGTAAAAAAGACACTACATTGAGAACACATTCGTTCCATCAAACTAAAAAACATAGAGCAAAATGATTGCTAGAAAAGGATTTTATTTTTGGTGTAAAATCGCATTATTGTAATGCACTATGTAACGCTCGCAAAACGTTGTGCTTGCGAAATTGCGAATGCATCTAGCCGTGCTTTTTAAAAGAAAAATTGGGACTTACCAACTCAATATCTCTGCAGCCAGAAGTTTCTCAGATATGGTGAATAACACATGTGTGGGTGTACATTGGTACACCTCTGCCTAACCCTTAGGGGAATACAGGCGTGATGGATGGTGGTGAATAACAATGATTGCAATGATGGCAAGAACATGAAACTTTAAGCTTCGTTAAGTGTCCTTTGACACCCTTTATATTCAGAAATAAAGGATATTCATCATACACACACATCACAACAACGGTCAACATCCTTCAAGCACTAAGGTCATAACTCATCGTTATCAAGGAGCAATGTTTTGGCGAGTTATTGCTGTGTTGCATACACACTGACGCCACAAGCGGACGTCCAAGTTTGTTTTAATTCGGTCGGAGTATATCATGCATAATTCGGGATACTCTGGAGGAACCTTGGCTTGCTTTAGAGGTCAAAACGAATGTGATTTCGATGTTCGACGGTGTTTTTTTCTTCATATCTCCGTCTGATTTTATGGCTGCGGTTGTCATTTGTGGCTGGAACTTAGTAAAAGGTTGTTTTGTTTGCTATCTAATGCCATAGTCATTTAGACGCCGAAAAAATAGGTTTATGTTTTTTGGAAGGACTGTCTCGGCTTTAGTTGAAACGGATATTGCTGATGCTTATTTATTAAGTATTCGTCCGAAAACGGCCGAAAAAGGAATTTGGTCGCTTTGCCATGTTTATACTTTTATGTTAGGTAGAAATGAATGTTTCTTTTAAAGTAATGATAATAATCAAACCCAAACAAATATAGTACTAAGTGTAAGGGGAAGTACTACCACCATACCTATTTATGCCGCAAAGCACCGTTGCTGTGTTCCGGTTTGAAGGATATGGGTGCCGGTGTAATTACAGGCACTTTGACATTTCAACTTTGTCTCTGGGATGGCAACGCATTTACAAGCCCTCTGGTATTGCAGATGTCTGTAGGTAGCGGTGACCGCTTAACATCGGGTGGGCCGTCGGCTTGTTTGCCATCCAATGACATAAAAAAAGACCTAAACAAATATGTATAACTGATTTATTAAATACTTAAAAATTAAAAATAAATCATTTAAAATGTCGCATATATTAAAAACCACTGTCCGATAACTCAATGTGACGGACACTGGTTCAAAACACATGACGACATCTGCCGTGCGATTCTCTAACATATTTCAACGTTGCGCTCGACGATGAGCTCGTCGACGACGCTACTGTCAAATCAACTTTACGCACAACGCATAGAGTTGATTTGACAGTAGCGTCATCGACGAGCTCAACGTCGAGCGCAACGTTGAAATATGTTAGAGAATCGCACGGCTGATTGGAGGTCACAAATCAACCTCACTGGAAATTACGCAAAAAAAATTGCAACGACAATATTTTCTAAACTCATTGGGGAACTTTTCACACTCCACATTCTATTGATTTATACGTATAACAAAATAATACGTAAAACCCCGTGTTACCACACCCTGGCGATACATAGAAATGTAGATGAAGATTCGATAAAAAAACCAGCAAAAAACGAGAATTTATTTCTAGATATTAAGGTTATTACATCGGCCGATGTCCTTGAGGATTTGACATCTGTGCTATTATTTTTTAAATTTAGCGCCATCTACCGATATTCACTATGCTACGATAAAAGGAACTTAACATTAAGCAAGAACACAGATGTGTCGCAGAGTTGTCATTGTTTTTGCCTATTTTATTCGCTCTCTGAGAGATTTAATACCTACATTTTGTTCTTATATTACTTATGTATTATTTGGTACATCGTAATTTATATTTATTTTGTTATACACGTTACTTTTACATCGTTTTGGAACCAAAAGCCATAAACTCTGTCATAGTAACAAAAACTATTGGCTATATTATTTTCAATAAATAACATTAAAATTTAATTTGAACTGCCTCGTTAGCCTATTGGCCCTAAGCACGACTGCTACTCTAGAGGTCCTGGGTTCGACTCCTAGGTTGAGAAAAAGGTGTTATTGGGATTTTCTACGAAATTCTCAGTAGCAGCCCGGAGTTTGGATTTGTGCCCGATAAATGGCAATAGGCTCGCCCCCTTTTACATGGGACCTAAATGTACCGCCGAACTGTGGGTGTACATTGGTACACCTCTGCCTAACCCTTCGGGGAATACAGGCGTGATGATGATTGTTTAATTTGTGAAATAATGAGAACTCGAAGTAAACGCTTCTTTGCAGTTTATGCATATTTGTGTGTAAACCTTATCGACTATACAAATGCGGCCTTTGAAAAATCCATTCATCGATCAGGCAGAAACGCACTAACATCTTGAATGACAAAAACTTTGACTTTGACTCTGACTTTGACTTTTGACAAAAAAAGTCACAAATTTTCAAATTCTTTGAGACGTGTTAAAAAAAATAACGCCAATAGTAATTATTACTTTACTGGAGTTCCTGTGTTTCGGCTCGCTCCCGTTTTGAAGCGCGCCCATCTAAGCGCTACTGTTTTGTTCCTCGAAGCGCTCCTAAAAGGAGCGCTTCGAGGAAGGATTAAAAATATTAAAATTTATTTCCTCGTAGCGCTCCCATGATTAACTTTCGGATAGAGATGGGACTATTATATACTAACTGGAATTATCGATAATAAGTAGGTAATAAGTAGAACACAATGTTATAATATACAACTAGCGGCCCGTCCCGGCTTCGCACGGGTTTGTTTTTTTTTTTTTGTTTGTTTTTTTTTGTTTTTTTTTTTTTTTTTATAAAAAAACGTTACCCCACACTAGGATTATCTCCTGTATCGTGGGTGGTTACAAACATATAATCTCACATACACAAACAGCCAGCCAGCCGGAATAACTATCGGTAGGTCATACAAATATTGGTTCCGTGCGGGAATCGAACCCGCGACACGCAGCACAACAGTCGATTGCTCGGCCACTGCGCCAACCGTGTTGTCAAATTGGTTCAACTTCGAAGTCGATGATGCACACATGAGTTTTTAAAAATTATCGATATAATTAATTACGTTTACTTCATGCTTTTCCCTATTTTTACACGTGAGAGCGCTTCGAGGAAATAAATTTTAATATTTTTAATCCTTCCTCGAAGCGCTCCTTTACAAACAAAACAAACACAAAACAAAACAGTAGCGCTTAGATGGGCGCGCTTTAAAACGGGAGCGCTACGAGAAATACCTCCCCGAATGATGTAAAAGTAACCGTGTAAATAAAATATTCACTTATCGGTTGTCGGAAACGAAAATAGTTAGGATGACCTAGCTTTCAATATTTATCTAACTAAGCACGGGTGCTACTATGTGGTACATTCTAAAGGTGATGACCAAGTAAGTGCTTATCGGATCTCAGTAACAGAAATAGTTGTGCTCATACATGATACATTCTGAAAGTTTGGTAAGCAAATAATTAAAAAAGAAACATCTAAATCTATGTTCTAACAAAAATAAACACCAAAGAAATAATGTATCTACTAAAAGAGTAGGTATGTACCATAGATATCCGTGGTATTTTCCAATAATTTTGGAGAGCTCGGTCAAGCATTTGTTTTTATACATAGGCATAGTAGTCGGGCTTACTCTATGATCGATACAAAAACTAAACGAAATTACAAATTTGTTTTTATTTATTTACGAACTTAATTTCAATTCTTATTTTACGAAATATTTACATTTGTACTATTTACAATATTGCTTCATTCATAAATTATTCAAAAAGTGAACTTTTGGTTTTTATTTTGGAAAAAATAACATGCGTATAGTCCACCCTTGACAAGAGCCATCAAGGCACTGAAGTTTGGCGTCTCAGGCATAGCGGGGGTGCCTCGTGGGGGGAATTGATGAAATTTCAAGTTTTTAGTTATTATTACAAAATCTTAACAGAAACAAGAAAAAGTAAACAATGCGAATTGTTTGATATGTCATTACATATTTTTAGGTATTAAATTCATGTCGAACTATTCAGCCGTTTTACCAACAATTTGCAATTTAGATTGAAAAATGACCTGTTTAAAATATTTTTTTCCGAAATTTGGGCAAGTTTATTACAATTCTAATCAATGCGAACTGTTGAGAATGACTTTAAGTATAACATATATTTTTTATATGGAAAACGTACGGAAGGATTCCTCAACAAATTTCTTTAAACATAAGGTGTTTTTAGGACTTGAGCGATGTAATACCCTTAAGAGAATTGATTTGTCACTATTCGTCGAATCAGAACAGAAAAAGTATTTAAATTTTGACTTTTTTTTATAGGCCTTAAAGAACTCCTTGTTCGTTCAAACTGGATTAATTGAATATTAATATTAACTTCTGTAACGGGAGAAATCTTTGTGAACAGACGAGACGAGACATTAGGTATAAATACGCAATATTGTAGCCTCAAGAACGTCATAATCTCGCAATGAGTCACTTGCGAAACCGGAAAGTCCTGATTCAAGTACAGGAGTCAATATTATAGTAAAACAACCTTTATTACAAAATTCTTTAAGTTTTATTTAGCATGAACTAGCAATGACAAATAGGGGCTGTAGTAATTACGGAGTCAGTCCTTCCCTATCTAATTTAACTGAGGGTGTATTTTTAACGTACAGCCATGTTTAGGTAAAGAATAAGCGGTAAGTATTGATTAAAGACCACAAAACGAAGCGACGACACGTGAATTGACAGAAGCCAGACATAATCAACTTAATAAAAAAATACCAAATGAGGCTCGGAAATATTTGTATATTCTAGGTTTATTTGTAGTAAATTACAACATGTTGTATGTCAGTTTCGGCAGGAAGTCGAAAGCCGCCCATAACAACTGAGTCAGCTGATAATCCTTTAGCTTGTGTTGACACGGAAGTTGACTCACTCTCAGCGAACGATCACATCTCAGTTCACACTGGTTTATTGCGGTATTCCATATATTTTTCGGTTCAAAAGCGTAGACTAAAATAGTGGTTGACCCATGAATGAGTAGGGTAGTAGAGTAGGAAACGCTAAACGTTAACTATAATTAATAAACTATTAAAAAGGGATTACTCAAACGTATTTTAGGTTTAGCTCTTAATTGAGTAATGGTTATCGACCGTCTAGAAGCCATTATAAAGGTGAGTGTTTATTGAGTAAATGACTCAGCCGCAGTCGGTAAGGATCGATAGGCCTCCGAGAGATGTCCTATACATTGTACAGGTTTCAGTTAGGCTGTAAACCGCTTCGCTCACAGCTCATCAAAAGGCTGAAAGTAGGGCTCGCTTAGATAGTATTCATCTCGCCTCATCCCACCGAATGGGCGTTGATTCGAACTAAGAATATACTCATACTGTAGTACAGTACTACAGAGTGGTTTTTGCCATAATACGCGTATACTTCATTGCTCCCTTGCTTTACCTTGGAATACATTTAGCGCAGTCTGCGGATGTTAACTTCATTAAATCACGCTGTATTCTAATTTAGTTTATAGCGTACTCCTAATTTACGAGTTTAGTCCATACGTCCATAGTAATGAATGATATGTTTTAATACATTAGCAGATCCTCTTTTGGGAAAACCTTGCAGGTTTCTGAATATCGCGTGATTCATAAAGAATATATTGAATACTACTAAGCTGGACGCTTCAATGTAAGTGATTAACGAGGGCGAAGGAAATATCTAGCTTCTTTGTGTAAACTTGGTTATCTGGAGCACAGTCAAAGGAACATGATAATGGGCGTAACGGAAATACCCAACAAAAAATACTGAGCTCAGGCCTTTGAACCTTTCTATGGAAAATGTTTTGAGGAAAGGCTTGAATCTTTCAATAACTTAAAAGAGCTGAATGTGGCTCTATTGAGGGCAGTAACTTAAGGTCAAAGAACCTGTGGGTTGTTTGTATTCTTATCTGCGTGAATAGCAACTTGATTGTTATGCTGAAGAAAGCAAAACTTAGCGAGACGCGCGAAGTCGACGCTTAGTGATCATCCTTTTTCTTTTCCAATTATGGCGCACATTCCTTTTATAGTCACTGAAGATTTTGTAGACTGAAGTTCTTGAGATAGCTGCTAAGCTGTTTTGTCTTTCTTTGAATTTGTGAGATTGATTTAGTGCAACATCCTCCTCAGTCTGATATTTTTATTACACTCCGCTTTTGGCATGATCCGCACTGCAGATTTGTTTTAATCTAAGAGTTTGCCGTTTATAGATCTTATTTGAATTAACTTTCATGACTGATTTTAAATCAACAACAAATACAAGCTTTGCCTACTCAAATTGGTATTACTGAAATATTTATTTCTTGATACGCAACTGAATTATTCAATATTTTTCAACTTTTTTTATTCCACCGTTATATTCAGTTGCTTAGGGAAGAAAAACATGATTTTGGGTCAGAATTTGATTTTCAATTTTAAAATTCTATTATGTATGTCTTTAATATTAATACTGATTTTGAATCCTGAAGTCAATGTTATATGTATGGGGCGACCTAAAATCTTAAAATTAAAATCGCTTGCCGACCATTTTAGCTTCGTATGTTTAAGTAATGAGAAACTGTTTCGTTTTATTCACCAAGTTGTTGTTGGAGCCTGTTTTTCATAGTCTTTGGATTCTTAGGTATACATTTTACAATTCAATCTCGTCTGTTGACAAATTTCAAGTTGCCTGTTGCTATTTGGTTCAACTTTTATACACCATCAAAGCAACAGCTAAACTATTTTCGCAGCTATTTTAACAGTCCACCACTACATCGGTATTTCAATGTTTGTTGTTCTCGTATATACAAACAGCTCGGTTCATTCAGTTACATTAATAATGTCAATATCATCGTAATTTGTAACGGTCCTGCTCTTTACTATTCCCCTGTCCCACATGGGTGTCCTTTAAATGATATTCTAACGTCATCGTCGACATCCGTTCTATTCAATTGAATTACAAATATATTGATGTTCAATTTATCGCGCCTTTACGTCTATGGACGTCATATTCTCCCCTAATCTAATGGACTTGGTAAAGAGCCTTTCCAATTTACACACTACAAAGAGATGTTAGATGAAACTATTAGGCTCGGATATAACCTGGTCCACCAGATGCTTTCATCTTTATAGTTGCCTCTAACAATCATAGCTTAAACAATTTATTTCTGGTTCTCACTACAAAGTGAAGTTATATCATAAACTTGTATCTACTTATGTTTGTTTATCGTGAATGCATGACGCGGTTCCAGAACATTATTTACAGGTTATTTATAGCGACGTGTTTCATACTTTCATAGCTACATTCCTCTGCGAGTGCACGCTTGGCAACACCACCATGCCATGGCAAACTTACCTTTTGTTGACTATATGACTTATAATTACGTGCATTCAGATGTGGTAAACTATCATTTGTAGCTAAATTTTATGTCGCCGTATGCTTGTAATCATAATATTCTGAATGACGATATTATTTATTAGGGCCATTCGATAGTATGTAGACATAACGATAGTATTAGACGGAATGCGAACTCTTTTGTTATAACAAGACGGTACAGTATATGCCCCGTAGTGATAAGAATTCCCTTTTTCAAATCATGTTAATAGGAGTGTGATCGTATGTTAGCTTCTTATCGATGTATACTCTTATCACATCTAATACATACATTACCGTTTGTAGTGTTTATGATCTTTGTCCATCCTGCAAGCTATCTAAAATAATTATTATAATAACAAGAATCGGGTGACCAACAAAATGATTCATGCTGTGTTTATTTATTAAATATGTTAGCAAAGAGGTAAACAATAGAAAATAGTTGTGTAAGTAATTATTTACACGTGTTTAGCAATATATTGTGATGTAAGCAAAGTTGGCGTGATTTCCAATATAACGGTAAATTACTTCGATATGTTTCCGTTCATTAAATTTGCGAAGCACGCGATTTTGGTTGGCATACATAACTTGTTTATCCTTACCAATATTCGAATCTGCCTCATACTTGCCTTTGTGCTGATCTTTAAAATAAGTTTAGGTAGACGTGCAATGCTTATGACACCTTAACCTTCCCTAGTTATTAGCAAACACCTTCACAAACTATATTTAACAGTCCTTTGATTCACCAATAAATAAAGGTAAAATAATTACAAGCACGTATTACTGAGAAGACGCAACGTGCGTCATTCACGTGTCACCTGAGTTCAACCTTAGTCACTGAGCTGAATGCGGGATGACAACTCGTCGTAACTAGTTAGGAGATCCTAAGGGTTTCCTTACATTGTTTTCCTTGATACTCCGATGCGAGTATCACATTTCAAAATATCATGTTTCCCAATGGTACTGTCATAAGCCATGAAGCTCTCAGTAGCTGGTATTGCAATTTAAACCTTCATTGGTTGGCGATTCGATATAAAACACATTGACTTGCACATTTTTAAAATCATAAAAGCAAAATACGCTGTAGCATACATAAAACGTTGCTTAAATAAAAAGTTTACAACACGTAAATGTACATGTTATACAACTTCTAATAATAAAGGAAACCAGTTCTCTGGTCACGTTGTCGTTGGATCACTAACAAAAACTTTGTTCTAACACAATGTTTGTTAGCCAGCTTTTTAAAACATGTATTGTTTTTGTTGCAGATACCTTCGACATCGGCGGAAGGCCACTGCATTTGGTATGGCGTGTGTTCCTCCGATGCACAAAGACCGACAAACTGCGCGTACAATGGAACAGCAAAGCCCATCCAGAGCACAGCAATGGTAAGTACTGATGGAGAATTGTGCTCGTTTACTTAACTCGGTCAAGTGTTTACAGCTAAAGAAAAAAAAAAAACTTTTCTAAGCCACTTACGTAAAGCCTGTCAGGGCATAACAATGCAGCTTGGCAGTTAATCCGCACTCTCAAGCCTACTGTGGCCACTTCTGATTGGCTAAGTAGACAGACTAGTGGCGGCTGGCCTGTTTTAATATATTTGAAGTCTGTCACAATTAGCACCGTAGTCGGAATCACTTTCTCCAATTAGAACATTGTCATCTAGATTAAATTCCAACATGCTTCTTCAACTTCAAATTATTGTATTAAGGTTTGTTTGTAGGTTATTTCCAAATTAGTTTTTTATCACTCTAAAGTTAACTAATCAAACCGCTTATTTTAGCAGA
Source organism: Caradrina clavipalpis (assembly GCA_932526535.1). Taxonomy (NCBI): domain Eukaryota; kingdom Metazoa; phylum Arthropoda; class Insecta; order Lepidoptera; family Noctuidae; genus Caradrina; species Caradrina clavipalpis. The sequence continues at coordinate 12,817,138 of OW052104.1, read as the reverse complement.
ATCATCTAGAATTCCTTAATTGCTTAAATTACTGATTTTTGAGTTGTATAATGCTGTATTTTTAGCTGGTCGTTTCTAACTGCCATACTCAGAGACGTTTAACGGTTACTTAAGTCGCTCCTTAGTAAAGATTTCTCTTGGAAATCTTTACTAAGGAGCGACTTAAGTAACCGTTAAACGTCTCTGAGTGTGGCAGTAAGAGGTTTCTTTTGTCAGGAGTAGGTTTTTAAGCTCCTACAGTGAGCCGTTGCGGCTAAATTCTGGGCCGCAACAATATTATAGTTTGTCATCGAAACGCTAAGAAGTGACCCGTACAAATGTCATTTCAACTATCGAGATCCACTTTGCAAGCTCTCTTTCAACTTTGTTTTATTTATGAACATAATGGTCGTTGGACCAATTTTAACTCGGGATGTGAATATTGCAGTTTAATTTTCCGGATACAGTTTTTGCACCCCCAAGGGCGTTGTGAACGACACTTAACTGGGTCACCGGGTGAGGTTACATTGTGTTCTCGGTTCTATATTTAGCATCCAGTGCATGCAATGATGACGTCACACGAGTCCTAGTTTTCAAGCGGAACTTGACCCGTGTCTATTAATAGCTACGTTCAGGTTATATGAAAGCTGCATCGATCCACGTTTACAGGTGACAGTTGTAATTGTGTGCAGTTGCTATAAAGCTATTATGTATTATCACTGGAAATACAGCTTAGTAACTGGTACTGAAAATAGACAATTTATAGTGCAAAATAAAGCCTTAAACGTCTTTGTATTTTTGCCCGCTTAGTTCATAAAAACTACACAATACATTCTATGTAATTTCCACCGTCATTAAAACAATTTATTCCGGAATGCTCATTTAATAAGCATAAGAAATACATATTCAACGTGGAAATGGGACTGAAATCTCAAAGTTTTATGATGTACAGAGGTAGCTCGTTCTCAGTTATAGAATGGGTGGGACACTACTGTAGTTAGTTACCTACTTGTATTGACATATTTAATTGTTAGCATTGACTCATAAACAGTAACCATTGGCACTCAGTGTGTGATAACATTATCCTTGTGACTTGTAAATACCAATTAGATGAAGCTAACTGTGTGAATCAGAGCAATTGTATGGCACAAGCTATCAGTTGCGCTTGACTTGCGTTTGTGATGACGTACGTCTCAAGCAATTGTTTTTGTATTCAGATATACTGCCCGCAACTTCGTCCGCGTGGCTTATTTCACCCGGTCTTTGGTTACTGCTCCGCTCCCGTGTGTCGTAGCGTGATGTTATATAGCCTATGTTACTCAAGAATAGATAGAGCTATCTATTGGTGAGAAAATGGTTGAAATCGGTCCAGTAGTTTCGGAGCCTATTCGTTACAAACAAACAAAAAATCTTACTCTTTAAAATATTAGTATAGATATAATTGAGTGCTGGGCAGACGGGTTGCTATGCAGTTATCAAAGCTAAAGTTCACCTTGGACCCTCTGGTTAATATCTAGCGGCACGTATGGTAACAATTGGCGTTACATTGTTGCTATCAATTAATTTTCGTCTGACGTTCGCCACGTGTCTTGATTCAGCATCGTTTGCATTCGGAACTCCATTTGTTTTGAGTTTTGGATAGTTTATAGTTTTCAGAACTATTTCTGCAATGTTCAGGTTTAGAAGTAAACGAGTGTGGGTTGCTTCAATAAGACCGCTTCCAAACAGTCTTTTTGGAAATCTATGGAGAAGGCCTATGTCCAGCAGTGGACGTCCTGCGGCTTATATGATGATGATGTGTGTGGGTTTATGGCGTTCAGTGACGTCTAATAGAAAATTGCAATGGGCTATAATTATGTTTAATGGACGGTCGTGGTACACATGTTATTTATCAAACTGTAGGTCGTGATGTTCATGCTCGTTGTCTTAATAACATCATCATAAAACGTAATGGTATGTTTTTTTTTCCATAATTTAATGGGTATTTTTCTAAAAAAAATTACTTAAAAAAACATCTCTACGTCTCCAACATCTCCCATTAACTAGTAGTACTAACTGATGCCAAATGATTATTTAAATCTGTTTCTCTGCAAACAAGTTTGGCCTCTTGAGGTTATGGTTAACATTTTACTAGTAACCGAGTAAATTGACAGTTTCTAAAAATAAATACATGTGTATACATAAATTTACGCCTTCAGGCAGAAATCACAGAACGCCACCTGCTACGATCCTTACATACTCCTTTCGCCTCATCCACGTTCATACACACTTGACGGGCCTGTTGGTCTAGTGGTTAGTGGCCCTGACTGCTAAGCCGGAGGTCGTGGGTTCGATTCCCACCCAGGACAAACTTTGTGTGATGAGCATGATTGTTTGTTCTGTGTCTGGGTGTGATTTATCTATAATATGTATGTATTTATAAATTATATAAGTATGTATATCAGTTGTCTGGTTACCATAACACAAGCTCTGCTTAGCTTGGGATCAGATAGCCGTGTGTGAGTTGTCCCAAGATATTTATTTATTTATTATTTAAGATATTTATGCATCTGGTCATACAAGCACGCCGGTAGTGCAGTGCAGTTTCAAAAGTTTGTAATAACCCGAATTAATTACGTGTCATTATGTTATGAACCCATAGTTAATTAGATTTTAAACAGATGATACTCTCCTTGAATAAAGTTTAAACTTTCGATTCAAACTATGCTACAATTGATTAACATACAACCACTTCAGGGCTAATGAAAGTCGTTCCGACTTTGATGACAGACTTCCTAAAAGTAACTATTCACATATTTGACGCATCCCAGGTAATCCGACCTTTAGATTTCCATTTAAATAAGGAAGTAGGTACCTATTGCTTATTATAGAATACATGGAGATATATTTTCATTGTTCTTATGCAAAAATATGAACGAAAACAGGATTTTGTCTGGTCTCAAGTTATTAATTATAATTAAATAAGTTGTTTGAATAATTTGAACGTATTGCGACGAGTTCAGTCTCACTTTGAACCTTGGTAATGAACTTAAAAGATTTTGTTTGTGACATCATTTTTTTATATATTTTTCGACATCCTTCCTTAATGTGCGATTTGGTATCAGTAATTAATTAGATCCGGATATCTACCAAATCGATAAGTAATTGACACAGATACCTACATTTATTAAGGGGGACAATTCTAGTAACTTTTAAGAATCTACGTATTCTAATCTCAATGACAATCTGTCAAAAATGCCTCTAATTTACTTAATTTTTTTGACATTGATTGTCGCTGAGATGAGATTTCGACTAGGTTTTGAACATATTTAATTACGAGAATTGGCCTTTAGATCGTGTAACAGTCTTCAAGGTGTTGTAAAGAAAACGGCTTTACGCTGAATTACCAAGACCATAATGAACAGCTATAAAACGCTAAGTTCCTAAGGAATGCCGACTCAGTGCCACATTACTTTCCCACGATGCGTTTAATACCTCAGTCAACTCAATTCCTGCGAAATGTTTTATCGCAAATAAACATTTCTATGACCAGATGGGGCATTCCAAACATAAAGATTATATGTTGTTTAAAAATATATTCAATGCTTTACGACGAAAGAATTTCGATATGAGTTTTATGAATTAAATACTGACTCAGCTCAGGTAACCATGACGTCATCCAATGAATACCGAATGCTTATCAACAGCATTGTAATTGAAGATGTCAAACTACGTCACCCAGCATAATATTTTGACTGAGGGACAAAGACTACCAAAATAGATAATGAACGTGTTTCATTTCTGTGGGATTTTTATCTAACAAAGGAACTGGCCATTAATTATAATGCCTGAGTTATGTAACATTTGCCGCAGATAATGATATTGATCTTAAACGGGATGTACTTGTCAATTAGTTGCAAGGTATACCGAGAGACTGATCGCAGGAAATCGAATTTACAATTTTAAAAACGAGATGTAAAAACGTGTAAATTTTTAATTTGAAGGTTAGTTCTGAGGACAGGCCATTATAATGTATAATTTGTATTTTGAATATTTTTGCAAACTCATCTCGGTCGGAGCGTTAATGTTGGCAACATACGACCGCTTGAATGAACAGATTTATACAACCTGAATTTTTGTATACCAGAAACCTTAAAAAAGGGGTTATTGTACTCATCATTATAAACAACTTTTACTACAGGAACAACCCTGAAGTCGTGATAAATAAATCGGCTGATCCACACATCCATACATTTATGTTCTCATAACTCGACAAAATGAATGGTTATAATGTGAGTTCATATCATGAAATGGCCATATCACATGAAATTAATCTGCAGCTGCAAGATGCAGATCAATAAACAGGTGGAATCTAATAAAGGGTGATATGAGCGCTGACCACAAACAGACTTGGATAAGACACGATAATAATGAATAGATTGCCAAGTGAGTTCATCATAGGGAAGCGTATCCTTCCTAAACAGATGTCAGGTTACCTAGGCCAGTTCCTAAGTGTTACAAGTAGATATTCAAATCAGATAAGATAAACGTCAGCGACGCATTGACGTCACAAACTAGTTCTATCAACATCATAGACAACCATAATACGGAAATGTTCAGAAACTTATAAAATGGGTTGTAAAACGCGGTGTCGCTGTCTACGTTAATTTCGAAGTGATGCCAAATTGGCGAATGACTTCACTATTGCATCAAAACATACGACGAACGAACCTTCTGATGTTTTTGTTCACACAGACGAACGCGATGTTATGATTGGCTCGCTCGGCCTCACACTAAATGCAATACAAACAAACGTGGAAGAAAATATACCTGAAACTATTGAGACTAGTCTTGAATTCGCACTCCGATGACTGGGCTGACTGCCAAAAAGTAAATTTTTAGTCGAATTGGAAAGTAACAATGTAGGTACATAGTACAGAAACGAAAGTTCTGTATGATTCTGTAATCGGGAAGACGATCACAAATATCGCTTAATTGGATTGATAATAATTTATCATTATAAATGCCTCGTGCTTCCTAGCATTGAACACAATTCAAAATAAACTAACACGAACAACTTCCGAAGATCATAATGATTTTTTAAGGAGTATTTGTAAAGAATCGATATTTGACTTCCGGGTATGTCATAAATGATTTCAGTATTAGCATAATGTTATTTATGAACATCATTATGACACATGTTCGCATGTTGTTACTTCGTGTCAAAGAACTTGGAACCAACCTTGAGTGAAAGTTTGCACTTTCTCGGTTGCCGAATTAATGACAGTGAAGCGTTCATAAAGAACTTGAATCACAATAGTGCCTACTTCTCATGTAGCTTGCTTGGTAACACGCCACTAATGAGAGTAGATTGGCGGCATATGATCAGCTTCATACTAGACTGATATGCAATTGATAGACGTATTTGTGAATAAGGACTAAGCCAAACTGAAAATAGTGTCAATAAAACATCAAAACGATAAAAGATTTACGAAGCCAATTTTTATATTTTCGCTTCGTGCCATTTCACACAATTGTATCCCAATAATGTCAATTGTTTTCCGTTATTCAGTATACCAAAACGAGGGAGCTTACATTACATCTGAGAATGTTTCCCTCATAACGTTATTATGTATCCGAGTTCAACGTTCATTTTGCGTTAACCCTTGCCATTTGGTCAGTAAGTGTCCAAATGCTTTTATTACATGTCCACGTATAAAACCTTTTAGGGTCCTTCGGTCGCAGTGAGCTGAAACTGATATTCGACCTTCAGACAACCTTATCTCGTTTGGTCGTATCGATCGTTCCTCACTAACAATTTGTATTCCGCAGAGGGCTGCAATGTTTTATGTCATAAAGTAACTGGAGCACACCCAATTGTGGTGGATTAATTTTTTATTCATTTTCGCTAAAGGTGTCTGTGGACATAGGAATACATTATACGCTGTTAAACATGAACCAGCGTACCATAAACTGATACTGTTTGCTACAGTAGTAGTGCTCATAGATGACAGCAAGTTTACCTATGGTAAGTATATAGTTTGTGGTAACTGGTAAGCCATCCAACAGGTAGTGTTAACCAGTGTACATCCGTATTTAACACATTGTTTGATCTCAGTACGCAAATAGTTGAACGGCTATTCATCAAGGCAGTTTCGCAACACGGTGATAAACTTTTCCTGTGTTTTCAAGGAATTCATGTTCGCGGCTTTTTATGGTTACATTTTTGTTTGTTTCGTGGTATTTGAAGGTCTTTATAAGTCTAAAATTAAAGCCATGCAGAAATACCAGATGCATTTTAATGATGCGAAATTAGATTCAAAGTACAAATTTAGATGTTCATTTGCATAAGTTAACTACCTGCTTGCAGAATTACAATCATTAGCTAAGTAATAATTAGGTATATTTATTACTTTAAAATATAACTGATGGATTGACAGGAAGTGATGACAACACTTTTTTGATATTATCGTAAAATTATTCGATGATAGCGATTTCGACACGTAATGAGCTATAAAATTGTCGTCTCTATTATTTCACGTTATGTACCTTTACATTAAGCATAACTATTATATGTGAATTATATTTTTTTGAATTGATTGTTTTATAAAATGTTCTTTCCGTACTTCAAACAACATTAACACTAAAAATAAATATTGTCTGTTCCGGAAACGTAAAAAAAATTGTGTAGTAGCTGTATTTAATGACTTCCAAAACACGCGTTGAACATGAGGAAATATACTATATTTTGTTTTTTTAGAATTTTACAATATTGTGCATGTATGAATTTGCATTTATACAACTTAAAAATCATAACTTTTTATTAAATAACCTTGCCAGGTCATCCACCTTACTCAAAACATCAATAAAAAATATTTCAGCAATTACGAAGTGGCTCGTACTTGACATGTATAGATAAGTCATTTACGACACGCGACTTTTTGAATATGGTTCACTTTAATCAAGAAAGGAAAACATGGCAGCACTTAGGAACGGACGGTGAAAGTTAATCAGGTGGATGACATTAATATAATATACTTAAATGTATTATGAGTGGTATTGGTTCATTATGCATGAGCGCTGCCACGGCGTAATATGAAATCGATACGGCAATCACTGACTTGGCGATGGATGTTAGACTCCTATGGGACATTACACTTCATTCAATATAACATTAGACAAATAACGTTACAACGCTATCGTTATGTTTATTTTAGCGCTAAACAAGTTGCGTTATTGCACGATAAATATAAATCAATACAGTATTTTTTTAAAAATTTTATATATAACACTAAATCTGCCGTTATTTGGCCGATATTTTCCTAACACAGTATAGGCTAAATATGGTTTTATGATATACCTACTCAGGAACACTTAAAATATGCCAGTCTAGTATTTAGGTTCTGAAGATTATGTAGGTAAAGAAAGGAATTCCTTTGCGAAAGGCGATCGATACAAACAGGAAGATCGTGGGGGCGAGGACCGGCAAGGAGGCTTTAGCAAATGGGACGTGGCCTGAATAGATAAATAACAGGTCTTGTGCAAGACTTGCCCAAAACATTCCCGTGTTACTAAGAGAAGAGATAAAGGCTGTATCATATGACAATATTGAAAATCGCTTATCGTGTAAACTTAATCAGCAGACAACAAAGCCTGATAACAGTTCTAGGGTTAGCTTTTATCGCGTGCTATTAGCGTGTAGTTAAAAATTAGAGCTTTTAGCCTCGTGCCTGTGACCCTGAGTGACGTGTCTAGGTTAGTTTCAAACACCGTCGGGCCTTGGTCGATACGGCCTTGACGCTTTCATAGAAACACGTCCGATACGAATTTTAATGAATAAAATGTCGAATATTTTTAACTGCACTTCGGTGGCATACCACAAGATATCCTTTGAACTAGTTTGAACGTTCCTAGTAGTTGGGATTTTAGATTTTTATGTGGTATCAATAATGATTAGAAAATTAAGAGGAACTCGGTAGTTATGAACTCATTTTATTTATGTGTTTACGTCATCTTAGTCATTTATCGTAGGCAATTTAATTCGGCCAAACGTATTTTCCAGGTAGGTCGGTATATTTCCAAATATATTTTCCGCGTAATTGTTGATATTTTATGTTAATAATAAAATATTATACCTAATGATGAAGAGTTTGTTTATTTGTTCGAACGCGCGTACCTCCGGAAATACCGGTCCAATTCCGAAAATGCTTTCGCTAATAGGAAGCTACGTTCTTTAAAAGCGCTAAAGGCCATCATATTATTAGAAAACTGCTCCGTTGGTCTCGTGGTCGCAAGTGCGACTGCTGTGCAAGGGGTCCCGGGTTCGATTCCCGGGTCGAGCAAAAAGTGTTATTGGGTTTTTCTATGAAATTCTCAGTAGCGGCTCGGAGTTTGGATTTGTGCCCGGTTAATGGCAATAGGCTCGCCCCCTATTACATGGGACCTAAATATACCGGCGAACTGTGGGTGTACATTGGCACACCTCTGCCTAACCCTTCGGGGAATACAGGCGTGATGGTATATTTTTTTTTTATTATTAGAAAAATAAAAGAAATTGCGGGCAAAACTAGTATTTTTTATAAAATGTAGTTAGTCTTAAACGCATGAAGCTCCCAACATTGACACAAATAATAAAAATTATAATTGTCATTAGGGAAACATCCATCCTACCCACAAGACAATAGAATTTAAAATTGTGGTAAGCAGATATTTGTTTCCTTAACATATTAATATTATTTTATCAGGAAAACTAATACAATAGTATTCGATAAACAAGTTCCATAATTAGAAAAATAATACAATAGGATTCGATAAACAAGTTCCATATTTGTTTCCTTAACATATTAATATTATTTTATCAGGAAAACTAATACAATAGTATTCGATAAACAAGTTCCATAATTAGAAAAATAATACAATAGGATTCGATAAACAAGTTCCATATTTGTTTCCTTAACATATTAATATTATTTTATAAGGTAAACTAATACAATAGGATTTGACAAACAAGTTCCATAATTAGATTTCCTTATATTATTTATTTAACTTATTACACACGGTCGAATTATTAACATCAGCATTATAATTTTATAACCCTCTCGGATTTTTTAAGAAAACTTCTTCTTGGTGTAGTTTCAGTTTATTAATCAATTTCAGGGTCCATTCAACTCCCATAATTAAACATTTTGGAAATCTAGTTGCAATCTTATCTCAGCGACAATTAATGTCAAAATTGTTTGGCATTTTTACTGACAGATTGCGATTGAGCTAAAAATGCGTTTACATACTATCAAAAGTCATCCTAAATACAAAACAAGACGAATAAACGACGTCATTTTAAATTCTCGTAAACATATATAGCAATATAAAGAAAATAGTTTAACGTGACTGTATCATTAAAATAATAATAAAAACGTTTATTAGTCGTTCAAACAGTTGTAATATTGATAAGATATGAACGCAGGTGTTGTATCAGGAATTCGTATTCACCTTTACTGTTTGCAGTATAGATAACAAAATTACAATCCACACCTCATGTTACAAACAAAATACATTTCATGGAGTAAAACTTATCAATTTTTGATTAGCATTAGCTTCTCCCCGCGACACCCGCGTCGAAGTTTATATATTATCCCACGGGGACCGTATATTTTTCCGGGTTAAAAAGTAACGTATATATTATGCCACACCACAATCTATGTCAGCGCCAAATTTCATCCAAATACGTTCAGCAGTTTAAACCTGAAAGAGTAACAAACATCCATCCATCCTCACAAACTTTCGCATTTATAATATGAATTAGGATAATATAAGTTTTGTCATGTTATTTCTACGCCACCTTTAGGCGACTAGTCCGCTGTTGTACTTTTTGTTGCAAGAAGTTTAAATAAATAAATAGGTGATTTTTTATTACATGCCTCACCTAGTGTTGTGTTGGCGCAGCGGTAAAGGCATCCACCTCTCATGCATGAGGATGTGGGTGACTTTCAATTCAAATGTACTTTCAAAGGTTATCTTGGACATCATTGACATAGGAAACCATCTTGATTAAACCTATCCTTAATTCAATATAAGTCTGAACACGCCAATGCGCCTTCAGTGGAACTATAATAGGCTGGAATTATTTTTGACCCTTTGTTTTCTTGCAAACTTTTGTGATTTCGCAACCTTCACAATAATCGTTTTAATAAGAACAGTGTGCTACATGATACTAAATAAAATTATGGGGAAAACACTTGAAAATTGAGTGTTTTGAGTTAAGTAGTTCAAGATCATGGGAAACTCATTTTTCTCATTTAAGTTTTACTAGAAGCTTGTAGGTGAAGGCTACATCAAGGCCCAAATTAACGAGTTCTCTAATGTTTTCATACATATGTCTCAGAAGAGCAGCTCAAACGAAATATTTTCCGCAGAACATGCTAAGAGTACATAATTAAAAACTGGTTTGACGAATTAGTATGTAAATACGAGCAATTACGGAGGCAAAGTCGAATAAGGTAACAACTTGTAATATTTTGCGAAGTCTGAGACGAATGATGTTAAAGCATCTTAATTATAGATGCAAAACTATCTAATGGTTATTGCATTTAAGTGTTCATAATACAAAGACACTAGATAAAGAATTCATCTACTCTTGTGCGCTGCGCTGCGTCTACGATGCGATATTTACAGGTTGATTTATAAATCGGTTTTTAAGAAATTTTCGTTGTGATTTTTGATAACATTTACACGAACTTCATAAAAGTCACCGTCATATTTCGGTTCTGCGATAAAAAATCACAGAGCGCGCTCACCTTTAAACATGAAAAACGAAAGGGTAACTAGTTTTTAAGCCCCTAAATAAAATAAGACTAGTTTTTATTAACTCTTTTTTATTATTTTTTAAACTCAAACTTGACTTTAGTTTTTATTTGCAATCTGTCTGCAATGTGTGCAGTGCCAGTGATACAAGCTTGACCCGGTATCATTAGGTGTTGCCATCAGCATCATAGCTTGCCTCACAGTCATTATGTAAGGAGGTATAATGGCGTTATATAATATTATAATAATACTGGCGTAATATAAACTGAAGTTCTCAAAGGGTTGTGTTAGTTTAGTAGTTAAATGAACGTCAAACAAGATGGATATAAAAAATAATAAATAATAAATATCTTGGGACAACTCACACACGGCTATCTGAACCCAAGCTAAGCAGAGCTTGTGTTATGGGAACCAGACAACTGATATACATACTTATATAATTTATAAATACATACATATTATAGATAAATCACACCCAGACACAGAACAAACAATCATGCTCATCACACAAAGTTTGTCCTGGGTGGGAATCGAACCCACGACCTCCGGCTTAGCAGTCAGGGTCGCTAACCACTAGACCAACAGGCCCGTCAAATCTTTACATAATAGTTTAATAATTTTGGGACTTTCAGATTCAGAGTTCAAAATTGCCTTTAAATGGTCTAATTGGAATAAATGATTTAACTGTGGCTTTGTTCTTTTTATTACATGGAATCAAAAAATACTTTGTATTATGTCCTAATTTATGAATTTTATGTTTTGATTACCGGAAGCGCGGTTAAAGTACTTTATATTGTCACAGCTGTATACTTATGTGGGTTTACTGTTATCTCGCGGGGTTTATCCTACAAGCCGTCACGAGTCGCGTTCATTCCAAATAGGTATGACACTGTGCAGTGCCGAAAGGTCAATTTTTTTGTAAGAGGGAAGTCCAAGAATAATTTACTTCTGTAGTAGTTTCTGGTACAATTAAGAATAAAACTATTTATAGTCAAACCATAAGCTAAATCGAATAATGTGTTTTAGTGAATAACTAGCTTTTCTCCACGACATCTTCCGCGTAAATGTCGATTATCGCGGACGCGGACGAAGTGGAATATAAAGTAGCCTATGTCTTTTCTTGGGGTTTAAAGTTTAAACCCCAAGAAAGGACAAGTTATAAGTACAAGGGATAAGTTAAAACTTTAAACTTATCCCGTACTAAATTTCATCTAAATCGGGTCAGTGGTTTAGTCGTGAAAGACTAACAGACAGATATACAGACAGTTACTTTTGCATTTATAATATTAGTACCTATGTAAATATCATCATCATCTCAGCCATAGGACGTCCACTGCTGGACATAGGCCTCCCCTTTAGATAGCCACATATACCGGTTGGGAGCGACCTGCATCCAGTAAGTAAGTAGGTACATGCAAGTATGGATTTATTTAAAATACCTGTAGTGTGACTATTATTTGGCAGTAGCAGACAATAAGATACTACTGTGTGCGCCTTTTTCCAATGGCGGTGCAGTAGCTGTTGTTCCGAGGGCAATTCGATAGGAATCCAGTTTTATTGGGATTCTCGCCACTGATACTGTGACAGTAGGTACTGTTCTTATTTGACATTTGAGATTCAGAACTTTGTTATCAGCATACGTAATTATATTATTATTCCATTCTTGATTTCCTACCAGTTTTTTAAATTGATTCTAACACCTGACATTTTGATTCATTGGTTATCGAATAATAATACAATTATGCTTATGTTACTATTATTTTTTATTACGTTTTAGCACTTCGAATTATACCCAGATTTAACTACATGTGATATCCGCATCGCTTTTAGTTTAGTTACATTAATTTAATTTTTCATAGTTATTAATATATTTGGCTTATAATTAAATTTAGTGACGTAAGTAGGTATATTTAATTATATTAAATTAATTGCGGTTCTTATTACCTACGTAGCTAATTAATTAAAATATTTTTAGCTCAGTAAGGTAATTATTTATAAAACTGCCGCATTAAAAAATCTGAAATAAGCCTAATTAATCAAAATCAAATTGATTACTATCAGTTTTATAATTAATGCAACCTTTACTGTTATCAGATTTCGCAAAGTGCCAATACAAAAACAGTTGTTTATGTGACGTCACTAATTATTATCGTACGATACTACACATGATTCAATTATGAAATTCTTTATAAATCTCAGAAGCTCAATCGTTACTAATCGCTAGTTACTTTTAACTTTGCATTTAAGTAAATGATAAGAGCTTATCTGCTACTCATTATACTTCCGCGAATTATCAAATGAACACCACTAACTCACATAATCATTTGCTAAGAACGGTCCGACAAGAGTTCTTTGTAACGCGTCAGTCAGATAAGGGAGCTCAAGAATCTTTGCTATGCGCATGAGTCTACGTAGAAATATGTAAGTAATTTAACAAGTGTCAGATAACACGGAACTTGCATAAAATCTATATCTATACAAATCAATGAAATTGAAGTGTCTGTGATGTCAAAATGACAGCATATGAATGTCTACACGGAATCACAGACTCTGATTAAGACCGTATAAAAACGCTGGATGTAGGCCGCTTCCAACCGGTCTTTTTGGAAATCTATTGGTGAAGCCTATGTCCAGCAGTGGACGTCCTGTGGCTGATGTGATGATGAATGTTACTTTTAAAAACAATCTTTTTTTTTTGTCTGTCTGTCTGCGTTTTTGTTGACACTAATCGCTGTAACCCCTACGTACTAGTAAAAACTGTACCACGACAGGTTAGTGTTCTTGGTTTTCCGAACAGCACAATACTCACAAGTCCTCACTCGAGGTGTGAATGATATAGGTGGACCTTCGTGGCCGTGGCGTAATTATGGACACAAATTAATAATTTTCACGTTGCTCAGTGCCCATTGCTCTCTTTCCTTAAAACAACATACCTACACCAAAGTAGTACAACAACGTCATGAAAATAAAAAAGCTTTTGCCCGATTTTATTCTGAATTTCTATTGTAGGGCATTACGGCAATACATTTGCGACGACTCCGCTACTGAATGTCGAAGTTTGAAATGTCGACGTATGTTTGTTCTAAAGTACAGGATCTCGATGTACGCCAGTTCGAAAGTTCACTGGAGCGAAGTATGCAAGGCCGACGTATCGTTAGTTAGAAAGCATACGAGTGCGATGTACGCCAGTTCGAAATTACCCTGTTATGAAGTACGAAATGCCTCCGTACTGTTACTGGTACTCCATTCTTTTTTTCTTTTTTTTTTACTAAAAACCATCCGTTTTCCTCCTAATGCCCCTTGCGTTCCAGGGCCGCGGTAACTCTTTCGAACAAATTCCGCAACCCTGGCAGGCACGGCCCTAGTGAGCCTCGTCTACTGTGCTGACATCTCTTTGCGGCGCGCGTGGAACACAACGAGCCGCCGACCTGGGCCTGGTTCTGATCGGACGGCGAGGCACCCAACACTCGCCGTCCGCAGGCCCGCGCCTACGGCGTTCCGCCTCCTCCTTTGCTAGCATTACTGCTTCGCAGAAGGAGGTGACGGCTTCCCATTCCCCCTCGCTCCGAACTATAGATTGAACTAGGGCCAAGCAGGGTTACTGATACTATAACACATAATTATATTTAATCTAAATGGTTTTTTTTAATAACATTATGTTTTGCTCCAAGCGCATTTTTTTTGTTTGGTTCTGGTTTAATTTCTTTTTAATAATTTAAAGATAGGTATATCTATTTATGAATGTGTTTTGTAAATTAATTTATTTCAGTTTTGTATATAAAATTAAATCTTCATATACGCTATGTACGCAAGACCACTTATGTATTCTTTTAAATCTACGTTATCCTGCTTTAATAATACTGTTCTCAGATTTTTAGGATATGGCATGATGTTTTGTATTTACGTTTCTTTTCGTTATATGTAGCTAATTATAATGTTGTAGGAGTACCAGTAACAGTACCGAGACATTTCATTCTTCGTAACAAGGTAATTTCGAACTGGCGTACATCGCACTCGTATGCTTTCTAACTAACGATACGTCGGCCTTGCATACTTCGCTCCAGTGAACTTTCGAACTGGCGTACATCGAGATCCTGTACTTTAGAACTAACATACGTCGACATTTCAAACTTCGACATTCAGTAGCGGAGTCATTTGCGACGCAGGTGTGCCGACCAACAATATTTATTGGAGCAAGTCGACGACCTCAAACCGATGCCATATTTTGACGATAAAACAATAAGAAAGTTCCTTGTCGTAATAATTCTAGATAAAGTTTGTCAGTGAAGTGGAAATAACAGTCTTTGATCGGCCTTGTTTCTTCAAGTAGAAATAATGTGGACACTACTAAAAGAAAAGTGTGTTTTTATATTGTCATCTCAATATCATAGGAAACGTTCATTGCGTTAATAGAATAAGGCTTAATTTCGCTTATTCGACTATATTTCCACTGAGAATTGAGAACGTAGTGTTTAAAGAAATGTGAAAACAGTTTTCATCGCCCGTGTATCTCTAATTGGACTCTACAATTCCATTGAATTTCCCGAGCTGTCTGTATGGATGAAACAAAGAGGATTACGCGTTGGCAACGGACGAAAACCGAGGAAACCGTGTTTTAATTAACGGAAGCAAGCTTGCAAATAAAATAGGCTCCCGAATAGTTACGTCACGATTGCCGCGTGCCGTAAAACGTGCCTGTATGAAAATGAAACATAGCTATAATGTTTTTCATTTAGTTTGCTCAACGAGGCCTCATATGGCATAGCCTTTATTTTTTTAAATTGTCGTTTTATTGCCTATTCTTCTTTATAAATGTAACTAAGTTTTGGAAACGGGAAATTTTTAATTTTTATTAGCCTGCTTTGTCCCACTCCTAACGGGCAATTAGATTTAAAAATAATGCGTTTAATGATATAATAAAAAAAAAAATTGTCGTTAACTTACATGTCATTGTAGCACTTGGTGTTAAAGAGTGCTACAAAAAGCGTACGATAAATTAAGCCCAAGACATACCATAGACATGTCTAAGATCACGTGATTTCATCTTACCTGTACTTTTTAAGCTACCTGTCTTTTTCACTCTCAGAAGAGCGCGGCAGTTTCCCTTGACTGACAGCGCACACCAATGGATCGACAGTCGATCGATAGTTTCTAATACCACCAATCGATCGACTTATCCATTCTGCCATTGATAAATGGCATCGAACGACGATCAATCGATTGGTGTGGTAACACCATAACATCGTTGCAAGCAAATTGCATTGCAAGAAAACTGATTATTAGATGGTTGTAAGAGGTAATGACGTGATCAAATTAAACACATGCACATGCAATGTAGTTTGGTTTATCAAACGATTACCTGCCACTTTGATTTGTTATATCATCATTTTTTATACATACACAAACTCACGCTCTTTTCCCATGGGGGTAGGCAGAAACCCCAGAACGCCACCTGCTACGATCCTTACATACTACTTGATACTACTAATACACATTTTTTATATAATGTGAAAAGACATATTCTGTACCTGCAAAACCATTCAACACGACTCTGAATAAAATATTATTGATCGTGTCTTTAAACAAAGAGTTTAATGACACGATCCATAATATTTTCATTGATTGATATTCGTGCGTCAAGTACCAAAATTTTTTATCCGTCTGTGCTAGAAGGAGGGTAATTCTTAGGAAGATTTGAATCGGTCTAGATTCTTAATGGGTCCCGACTGTTACTTAACAAAATTGGAGACTAGGTTCTGGGCTTTATCGTATTTTTTCTTTACGCAGGGTTCTTTCTTTATTGGCTTTTTAGTTTCCAAGAAGCGGTAGTTCTTTTTCGTTATAATTTGTAATTAAATCACTACATATTAATTAAATAATGCCGATAAAAAAGAAATCTTATTCAATTACGACTTTAATAGCAGTCAAATTGGGCCACCTTATCATAGCGAATTTCTTCGCACAAAGTCTCTTTATTCTCAACAATAAAATGATTCATCCGATGTTGAAAGGTTCCAGACCTGCCCGATAACCTCAAAGTCACGGTTAATTAGTAGCTGGAGTATTATGTTTAGATTTACTGCCACCAAGCAAACAATGAGTGCTCTTTGATCACGTATCTGTTGATAACGAGTAGAGAATCGATTTGATGATGAGGTATATATGAATGACGCGATTTGCTTTTGTTTTGTGATCGCTATCTTCTTTCCTATTATGCCGAAACTGACTGGCTCGTGGTATTCCATTGTAATAGCGTATTAATACATGGTAACTGCGCCCAAACAGTATCAAAGTCAAATACATTATCATATCAGCCGCAGGACGTCCACTGCTGGACATAGGCCTCCCCCATAGATTTTCAAAAAGACCGGTTGGAAGCGGCCTGCATCCAGCGGCTTCCTGCGGTCTTTATCAGGTCGTCCGTCCACCTCGTGGGTGGACGTCCTACGCTGCGTATTATAGTCATACCTAGGTATTATTTATTTCAATAGACCGTTACATGATACTTTGAAGATCATTTTCAAAGAAAATATGTTGAAAATGATAACCCTTTCCAAAAGGTAGTTTCGTATGGAGATTTGGAGAAGTATGAGCAAGAAACTCAAACCAAGAATATGGGTATGAATGTATGATAATCACGACCAGTATATTTATTGACCACTTGGCGGCTTTTATTAGGTACTTGGCCTTAGGTTTCTACAGGTTTCTAAATGCTTTTGTCTGTACCTCTAGTTATGTAGTATGTACATATTAAATGAATAATTAAAAAATAAGAATTGTTAGTGTTGTTGTTAGGCACCAATTACTGTAACCTGTTTGGTTGAGGAAAAATAGGCAACTCTTCTACTGTCTTGCTACGTGACCTTGTAATGTTGTTTATTTATTTTGCTACTACCTAAGTATATAATAATAACGAGTAAATATGCCAAAAATTACTTGAGTAGGTATTGCGACAAATGACTTGTCCGAAATGTACTAAAGTATTAAATACAGCCCATTATTGTCCCACTGCAAGTCAAATATTACTTCACAGGAAAGGCATGCCAACAATATGCCAGAAGTTACTTAGGTGTGACAAATTCCTTGTTCGAAAAGTACAAAGGTAATAAATAGTGCCCAGTAGTGTTGTCCTACCGCTCTGGGCAAAGGCTACTTCTCAGTGAAGGCACCACCATTGATTGCAACGCTTGCACAAAGCGGATTTCTGATTTAAGACTTATTATAAATCCAAGTTTCCACCAATGTCAGTGATGTCTAAGATAAACTTAGAAAGTAAAAATTTAAGTGGAGGCAGGAAATGGTTACTGAATGTGATTTTTTGTTTATGGTTGTATAATAAAAATAAAAACGAATTATGTTAGATCTTTCTAGTGGTCTATCTTAAATTAGGTGTCGAAAACTAATCAAAATATAACGTTCTTCATTCTCTACTCGCCTTTTAAATAATATTTACGTATTTAGGTAATCTGCGGTTTAACCATAAATTGGCGTCTGGTTCTCTGTGAGTTCTTCAAGTAACTTTAATTACTTTTAGCTAGAAATAGCCTTTTGAACGAAAAGTCCGACGTCTGGGGCATTGACTGACTAACGATCGAATATTTTGAGTTCAAAGTACTACCTGTGGAACTTTTGTGCTCTTATCGGGTCGGGATGAAGTCGGAAATAGCTTACGATGTATTTAATGCACCACAGTTATTTTTACCACAAGGTGTAAGCAGTGTTCCGGTTTATTATGTATGGGTGCCGATGTCTGTGTAACTACAGGCGCAATGGAGATCTCTCTGGGATGGGATTGCACCTGTGATGCTTCTGGTTAGGGCTGAAATTACCTAAATTGTCGACTCTGGACAAATTTTTCAAAAACCCAAGATATTAGGATGAAATTGTGATTTTCACCTGAGCGCCCCGGATATTTTTAAATAATAAAATAGAAAACATTAGCATTTCAATGTTTTTAATTTCATGTTGTTGTCTTAATTTAATACTTATCTTTCAAACCAAGTGTCCACACTTTTCGAAAAAATATTTAGTACGATCGCCAGACACCGTCTTATCTAGGTCAAATCCGGAGATCCCTGGCAGCCTTACCTCTAGTTTAGCAATGAGGACGCAGACAAACCGGCGCCTACTAATATCATATAGGTGGCTGGCCTGTTTAGCCACAAAAACATTAAAAAAAAAGAATCCAAAAGGCTGGTGTTTGACAAAACCCTTTTCGACACCTGGTTCTAAAGCTTACTTACACATTTTTTTTTTTATTTGCAGAAAACACTCAAAAAGTACTGTCCGGACATAGCTGCCGGCGGCTTGTCATGCTGTAGTGATGAGCAGCTGGATGGTTTCGCCTCCAAGATCGTTCCCGCTGAGAACTTCCTACAAAGATGTCCGTCATGTTTCGAGAACTTTCTCAAGCATATTTGCGGGATGACATGCGCGCCCAATCAGAGCGAATTCGTATATCCTTCATCGATTGCTCCGTTCAATGGTGAGTTTATTTAAATTCAATTTTAAAAAGCTAACTGAAGGCGGAATCTACTAATTAAATGTCTAGTCACAATCATCAATCAGCATCTCAGCTTGTGAGCGACAAACGATATAAAAAAGTGCAGGTATTTTTGACAAATTGCGATTGCGATTAAGTTGTGATCGTTGCTGAAAGTTTCTAGACCCTGGTGTTAGATATATTTTTGTAACTACATAGAGGAACAGGATTTTTCATTGATTCACTGAATTACAATCTATGGTTTTCTATTTCAGATCGCACTAACATATTGACAAGGAAATTATGACGAATACCTTTTAAGCAGTGCTGTTTGTTTTTTTCCAGCTACACACGAAAAAGTCACCGTCGTGACGTACGATCTCAGCTCTACTTACATGCACGCTACCTTCAACTCCTGCGCACAGGTAAAGTACACATACCATCACGCCTGTATTCCCCAAAGGGTTAGGCAGAGGGGTGCAATGTACACCTGTTTGCCAGTATGTTTAGGTCCCATAAAATAGGGGCCGAGCCTATTGCCATTAACCGGGCACAAATCCTAATTCCGAGCTGCTTCTGAGGAAAGTCTCATAAGGTTTGGAATAAATGGAATTTGCGCTGTACGCATCTTACCTTTGTCAACGTCTTGAATAATAGTAATAACGTAAGAATTCTTAAGAAGCTTCTTATTAACGAAAGAATTTTCATTATCGGACCAGTAGCTCCGGAGATTAGCGCATTCAAACAAAAAAAAGCAATCAAATTCTTCAGATTTATAATTATTGACCTTTTCGCTCACTCGCTACTTTTTATTAGATTAATTTACAGTCAACCTGTTTTAATGTTTTTGTTGCTATGCAAGAAAAAAGATTATCTTAGAACGTAAGACAAAGTCTGTCTCTATTTTAAAGTATTTATCTTCAAATTCTTGAAAGACTTGAATAAAATGGTGAGATTTAGGTTTATCTATGTGCGTATGAATAAAGTGGTTATCTTAGAAATGGCAAAATAAATAAAGTCTCACGTGTGACAATAACATATACAAACGTGCGTCTGTCATATATTATCTTACAACTGAATTCATACATATATAATCATTGTAAGAACTGACATTTCACTCGTATCAAGCAAAATTGTACTTGAATATTACATTGATACCGTAGTCATTGAGGCATTTTAGCTTTTTTTTCCAGGTCAAGTTGAGTTTTGGATTTAGTTTATGTTTTGACGGCTGTATGTCTCCCCAGCGAGTGTTGTCACCGGCAGGACAAATGCGTTTAAACTGTCCTTTAATTTTCATTTTGTATAATGTTTTGTCATCTTTATTTATACGAGGTGGAAAACTACGCATCACATATCCGTTAACTACGCATACTACCCTCCAAATTCAGTTACATTGAGCTATAATGAATGCTGACAAATGGTTTTCATTTTTGGTGTGAAAAATCACTGTTTTGGTAGCGCGCAATACACACGCAAAAATTATGGATGCATGCAAACGTGCAGGAGACGTTCGGGTACTTAAAGTTTAGTAATAACATTTAAAATGTGCTTTCCAAAAAATTAAAATCCATCAGGAATCTTTAGGTATAGTGCAGAACAAAACAATGAACGCAATAATGGAAAGAACATGTAACTTTCTACTTCGTGATTGTGTACCGACTTTTTACACCTTTTATTATGTAAATAATATATCACTCATTGTCTGTCCCACCTCCTCCCACCTGTCACAACACCAATTCATCTTCCTGTCATCAGTTCAACTAACTCTGTGTTTACAAACAGGTGCAAGCGCCGTCCACCAACCAGCTTGCTCTCGACCTCATGTGCGGAGAATACGGCGCGGAGTACTGCACGCCGGAGCGGTGGTTCAAGTTCATGGGGGACGTGACCAACTTCGCGCCCTTCCAGATCAACTATATCAGTGATCCGGTGCCCGAACACGGACTCATGCCGTACGACCCTGAGACGAGACCCTGCAGTCAAGGACCGCCCGTGAGTCGATTGTTTGTTGTTTACTGTCATGTTATTCAAGGCGGCGTGTGCGCGTGTCCGGGTGATAGATTTATGTGCAATTTAATTCATTTTAGTGTCATATTAGGTGAATTAAGGAAAACGGTTTTGGCATAACATATAATTACACTTCTCTATTTAAAAAAAATATATAATTTTATCATTGACCTTCATAAGAAAAAGTATCTTAAAAAACATCTAATGCGTATAAAATTTATTATCAGTCAGTCGCAGTTAGAAGGTTAGTCAACCGTTTTATAATTGAAAACATTAGTACTATGTGTATTTGAAGATTGTTTTCATATTCTTTTATGGACAATTTTTATTATTATGTTTTATTATAGACGTGTTCAGTTTACAAAGCTAATATAATTGATATTTTTACTGATAATGCTAATGTTTCTACTACCATAATAATGCTATGTTTATCAATCACTGCCCCTGTAATGGCAACAGCACGCGCGGACACTCGGACAAAAGATATAAATAATAATCCATTACAACAAAGATATAATTAAACACTCCATTTGTTATCTAAACTTTTTACAAAGAAAGGTGTCGGAACCGTTATGTCTAACAAAACGTGAGAATTATTTCTAATCGTGAGAATCGTTGTCTTAATAAGTGTCGATACTTAAACACATGTACCTTCGCACCTTTCTTAAACAGATTGGCGATTAAGTTACCTGCAAGCGTTTAGGGGTGACTCTACACGTCATAAATAATTTTCCATACGAAAACAACAGCAGATTTGGAAAAAAAAGTATCAAGATTATCAGTCGACTGTTGTATTTAGGGAAATTGTCTCTTTTTTTTGTATCACCCCCTTAATACATGCAGTTTGATAAATAAGCAGCCGGTATTTTAACTACGGCACGTATTAGTGCCAATGCAAGAGAATGATTGAGTGGTTAGACGATTGGCACACTGCTCCGCATCACGGAGCATGACGCGTGAGTGCCTGTTCTTACGTTGTTTGCAAGTATCTGCGTTTGTAAAGTAAACACGCGTAGTCCAAGACACTGAAAGCGCGTTCACGCGCAGTGTTGCAGACACTTGCAGATCACCAAAGCTCTGTCGCCTCGCACCACGCGCCGTGATGCGGGGCAGTGTGCCAATCGCCTTAGTGTCTTGTGACCATGTTCCCTGTTCCCTCCGCAGGGCCAGCCGGGCTGCTCGTGCCTGGACTGCAGTGCATCATGCCCCGCGCCCCCGCCGCCCCCGCCCCCTCTGGCGCCCTTCACCATCCTGGGCTCGGACGGGTACGCCGTCATCATGGCCATCGTGTTCGTCATCTTCACCACGCTGTTCCTCAGCGGAGTGTTCTGCTGTACCCCACAGGAGAATGTTGTCGGTCAGTATGATGGATGATTTTAGTTGTTAGGAAATTGATGATGGAATGACGACTAAATCTTAGGATGTTTTTTATATGTGGATTGGCGATTTTCTATCACTAAATCAGCAAATATAGTTAGTCTACGAGATAAATTCACAATAGAACATACTTTTATGAAATTATCTGCCAAATATCTACCCTACTCGAAGTTTAACCGAAGGTTAATAAGTAAGGCTATGAAAGTATATTTATAATAGTTCAATACATTGTCTGCTATTTACTGTCCACCTAGGCATACCATTACAAGTAATGAATTCAAGTCTTACTTCAACTCACTAGGAAACAGATTTATTTGCGGTGGAGACTGGAATGCAAAACACGTATTCTGGGGCTCCAGGCTAACCTCGACACGAGGTCGACAACTTTATGCAGCCACGAACGACCTTAATCTTAATTGCGCTTCACACGGTGTTCCTACATATTGGCCTACGGACTCACAAAAGTTACCAGACCTGTTGGATTTTTTCATCGTCAAAAATATCTCGCCCAGACAAATAAACATAGAAGAATGTACTGACCTGTCGTCAGACCACACACCAGTAATTATAAATATTTGCTGTAGGGCCATTCTGACTGATAATAAACAAGGGCTGTATAACCACAAAACAGACTGGGACAAATACAAAACTAAAATAGCAGAATCTATCAAATTGAACTTGCCGTTGAATAATACAGATAGCGTTGAAACAGCCATCGAAACTCTCAATAAGCTAATACACACAGCTGTCCAAGAATCTACACCTCTTTTAAGACCGAAAACAACACAAAATGCCCACTACCCCAAATTCATAAAGGACAAAGTTAATGAAAGAAGACTGTTACGAAAAAAATGGCATTCTACAAAATATCCCTGCGACAAAAAAGCTTTCAACAAGGCCTCCGAGGAACTGAAACACATACTCTCACAAACAGCAAACGAACAGCTACAAAAGCAACTGGCTGAACTAACCCCCAATAAAGATACTAACTACTCACTATGGAGAATAACAAAAAGGCTTAAACGACCGCAAGAACATATACCACCTATAAAAGCTCCTGATGGTAAATGGGCAAAAACAGATTTTGAAAAAGCTCAAGTGTTCGCAGAGCACCTAAAAACCATCTTCAGCCCCCTACCAAGCAAAAATCTAGAATACGATAAAGAAGTCTCTGAATATCTAGACGCACCACTGCAAATGAGCCTACCACTAAAAAGTGCTAGCCCTAATGAACTATGGCAGGAGGTCTTGAAACTGAAGAAGGGTAAAACGCCAGGCTACGACTCTATCGACGCACAACTGCTCAAGCAACTGCCCAGAAAGGGCATCATCCACATCACTGCCATCTTTAATGCTTGCCTAAGATTAGAAATTTACCCTATTCAGTGGAAAATTGCGCAAGTCATAATGATACCTAAACCAGGTAAACCCCTTCACGAGGCCAGCTCCTATAGACCAATAAGCTTACTCCCTGTACTGGGTAAACTTTTCGAAAAAATTTTGCTGTGTAGAATGCGCCCCCATCTACCGGAAGCTATTCCTCTTCACCAGTTTGGTTTCCGAGAGCAACACGGAACCATCGAACAGATACACCGTATTACGGATACTATAGGTCGTGCACTGGAATGCAAACAATTCTGCTCCGCTGTCTTCCTGGATATCAGTCAGGCATTCGACAGAGTGTGGCATGAAGGACTTCTCTTCAAACTTAAAAAGCTGCTGCCTCACTCCTTCTTTCCGATCTTACGATCATACTTAAACGGTAGATGCTTTGAGGTGAAATTTAACAGTGAAGTTACTCATATAAATGAAATACTCTCAGGCGTTCCACAGGGGAGTATACTGGGACCAGTCCTATACTTGCTCTTTACCGCGGACCTTCCAACACATCCTAACACAATAACTGCCACCTATGCAGATGACACAGCCCTTCTGTCAGTTCACGAGGATCCCAACATGGCATCAGCCAATTTACAAGACCACATCCAAGGGGTAGAAATATGGCTGGATAAATGGCGTATTAGGGTCAATCAAGGAAAATCTGCACATGTGACCTTCACCCTAAGAAGGCAGACCTGCCCCCCAATAAAACTATATAACGAGGAAATTCCTCAGGCTGAAGATGCCAGATATTTGGGTATGCATCTTGATAAAAGACTCACTTGGAGAAAGCATATCTGGACCAAGCGTAAACAGCTGGACACGAAAGTCAGATCAATGTATTGGCTAATAGGTCGCAAATCGAACCTCTCACATGAAAGCAAGATAGCTATTTACAAGACCATCCTTAAACCCATCTGGACTTACGGAATCCAGCTGTGGGGTACTGCTAGCAATAGCAACATAGAGATTCTCGAAAGATTTCAAAGCAAGACATTGAGAGCCATGCTGGACATACCATACTTTGTGAGCAACAAATACATACACGAGGACCTGAAGATCACTACCGTCAAACAGGAGATCGCTAGATATAGTGAAAGTTATCAGACGAGAATATCAACTCACGTCAATGAACTGGCTTCCAAACTAGTGGGCACAGGAAGTATCACTCACTCCAGATTGAAACGGCATAGTGTCCCTACCCTCACCACGAGATTTAGAGACAAGAGATGAAAGGGATTCAAAGGAATTCCTTCTGCTGACATGACAGAGTTCAAGATACCTCATCTGAATGGCTTATTGTGTTTACACAGATTGCCAAGTTGCAGAAAACAATAAAAAAAAAAAAAAAAAAAAAAAAAAAAAAAAAAAATAGTTCAATAAAATTTAGGAATATTGTAATGTTATGTCAGATACCAATCAATTATCTGATCTCTGATCATGAATTTAAGAAATCAATAGGAGTAGGGGATTTTGAAACCTGCAAAATTTAGGTATTGTTTTCCATAACACTACAATACAGTTAATATTACATTAAGGTTACAACACAACACAATACAATATTATTTTATTAATTACGCGTGATAAACTCAGTCCTATATTATTCTATTCAAAAATGTGTATGATATATTGTCTTTACATTAGGTACTCTACGTTACACATAAGGATTATTTATTTGTGTCTTATATATAAATATTATATTTAATATTGTTATAATAACGAATACAGCAATCTCCATAGTTATAAATAATTAGGGTTGCCAACTTTTTCTACGACAAAAAAGTATATTAAGGTCGAGAAGAAAAAACAGGCAGTAATTTGGAAAAAATATCAATTTTTTTATTTCAGTGGTTTTATCAGTATAGTTGGCAACTCTACAATACAATTTTTACCATACATTTTTTTTAAATCCTAATGGACACGGTTGTTGATAATACCGCTAATATAGTCTTTAAGTCAAAGTGTTAAGGTATAGAATTATTTATTTTAATTTTTCATCCATGGGTAATTTCTACTGAAGTCATTATTATTTTTAACTTAATGTATTTACACAGATGTGGATGTTAGCCGTGGTTGTTTTATAAATATTATGATTTTGTTTTGAGTTAATATCTACTATGGCATAACTTTGTATAAAAACATTTTTTTTACCATCTCTTCATTGTATGGTACCTAATTATAACAACTTTGTAGCCGCCCTAAACTACCTTATTGACGAGACGATATATCAGACTTCATTCTAATCTAACCCCATCCATAAAAAACAGAGATTTATAAAAATAAAATCAGTACTTTGGCTGTATAAACCTCTCTGTTATTCTCATAAATCACGCACATTTGACATGGCCAAATAAAAACAACAACCTTGCAATAGTTGAAGGCAAAAAAAATAAAAGTGAGAGAGTATAATTATTTGCCTTTCGTTATATTAAAATTGGTCTTGAAGTTTTATTTTGTTGCTTTTACAATTCAATGACCTCAAATGTCGAAAAATCTCGGCGACATGTAGTGTCTTCGCACCGAGCGCATGTCCAACACGGGCATGCATTGGGGTCACGTAGACGCTGCGTAAATGCGTCGCGTAGACGTGTTCACGCACCGTCTACGCAGCGTTCAACGCATTTAGCGTTCAACGCTTGTTTAGAGCGTCATCTCACCTGGTCTTAGTTACAGCAAGGTCGACGTATCTTAGCGAGCCTGAAGTTAGCCGATTAGCTGCGCAGTAGACAATTTTGTTCCTAAAAGATCCCCTGCGCAGACAAACGGCTAACTTCAGATTAGCCAAGATACGCCAGTCGTACTGTAGTAGCAGTTCTGCCATCGTAAAAAAGGACGTAATTACACAAAACAAAGTAATCGATTTTCGACTGTATGTCATTATCTTAAGGTCGGAAATCGATTACTTCATTTTGTATAATTAAGTCCTTTTTTTTTACGATGGCAAAGTTAGTCAGTAAGGTAGTCCCCGGGCGTGCGTGGTGGTGAGTGGTGACGTAAGGTGGTAACGTTGGGTGGTGTTGGGACAGACGGGTGGGCGCGCGGCGGCGAGGCGCGGCGGCGCGGCGGCCCCGAGACCAGCCCGCTGCACTCGCACCGCTCCAGTACGTACACTAGCGATACACGCCGCTTCTGACTTTATACACCAGCTCATCTATGTGCACGGACATGGCAAACGATTGTGAACCTTACGACTTAGACCTTATAGTACAGCTGTTGGTTTTCGCATTTCTTCTTTGCATTTCTTTAGTTAAGCTATTTGATTTATTGTTTTATAGAATGGTTTGACAGTCGTTTGCCATTTATGCTAACGCACCATTGAGTTGTGGCTATGTAATGATGATCAAACTAAGGGTGAGATTCAAGCTGCACTTAGACTTAGGTTCTTTGCTCGGTGTAGTACCTATGTGCTTCATACAAAATAAAGCTTATGTGTATGAGTTTAATGTTCATATTCATATATGTGAATGTGAATACGCGTTTCATACAAATAAGAACTTTTACTCAATACAGGTAAATAACATTCAAATTCGTATAAGAGGCTCCACAAAGTGAGGTCTGCGAATCTCACCCTAAAATGTAGGATTTAGGTTTTTGGTGTTCCAAAACCAAAAAAACTAAATCAAGCTTTGAAAACTGCACGATAATGCAACGCTCAGATTTATACTATGCACATTCGGTAGTGAGGATTGTCACAGTGCGGGAACAAACTTATACCACGCCACTCTACGCGAAGTCAATAATATGGGTGGTTCGGGTTTCGTCAATTGACCAATACATACGAATGGAGTTCGTGTTGGATGTTACAACTGCTGCAGCCTTAAAGCTTCTAATAAATAATATTTTTTACAATACCGTCATTTAAGGCCGCTGCACTCTTGTAACACACAACGCCACTACTCGTGCTTACAGGCTTATTCACGAAGAGTCCTCCACGAGATGAAATGTAGCCAATGAGTACGCCTCACTGACGTAGCGTGGTGTATTATAAGTCTGTTTCCGCTCTAAGAGCTGTCAATGGTTTGCGTCGCACTGTGTATGCTCAATGTTGTTTTGTTTTTTTATGTTTCTGTGGCTCTTTGTGCCCATGTATGCTATAACTAAACTCGCGTGCATAAACATTAAGCCACTTTGCAATGTCCTCATAGACTATTGATGTAATTCATTTAAAGTATGTTTATGAATGTATATTGCGCATGTGCATGTTTTTATACACATAAGTAATTTAAATATATTGAATTTAAACTCACCGGGAAAATCGCTATTGAATTTTTGAGTGGCCATATTTTTTTGCACTTTGCCTTCCGCCATGTGAAAGGGCAATGCGAGATTTTATGTTTAGCGTGTGATAGAGCGAGGTGGCGCAACTATAACTCTTTGGTTTGCTAAAACAGTGTTAGTTGACCCGCCTCGCTATGTCGTAGATCCTCGCATGCTTTCGATCATTACAATATTTATAAAATAGTTTCTGCTTTTAGCAGATTAATCTCTCCCATATTGCAGTTTCATGTTAGTTTAACTGGAGTCTGTCTACTACACCGTGCCAGATCGTCGATTATTGATTGATATGTTCTAATTTGCGTAGTAGTTTGCGTCGTGTTTTGAGTATGTGCTACGTTCATAGCACGGTCATGGTATGGTACGGTGTAGTGGGCAGACACCTTTTGAGGTTAGTACTATGTATTTGTGTAACATATGTTACTTGCACTTAAATTTGTATGGCTGTCACGTCGCTTTCCCCTCCACCAGCGGTGCTATTTTGTAAAAATATCCCGAAAGTGACCTTCAGGTGAGATATCATCCCATCTATTAGGGATTGTCAGTTCAACTCAGACTCACTTCACCTACATACACCGAAGAATATTTTTACAGAATAAAACGATCCGTTAAATTGGAATAACTGTGCCCGTTTTCACTAAACACTAAGTGACAGTAAAATGTTAAATGCTTAAATATTATGATTATACTATTAAATATTATGTCTATGTACCGCGCATTATCCAACATTGCGTTTTTATTTACATTTTAGTGTGACTTAGGACAAGTTCACACCAAATGGGATATCATAATCAACTGCCGGCTGACGGCAGTTGATTGTGATGTTTCATTCTTTTGTAGCGGCCGACAAAACGTTTGGTGTAAACAATACCTTTAGTGTTTGTGAAAACAGATGTAAGTTCTACGTAAACTATTCTAAAATTATAAAAACCCACGAAGTATTAAATAATGAAGGTGTTATACAGAACAATTTTACTACACCAACATGTCAAGACTAGCTTTAAACTTATAATACGGAATACCTAACATGTAGTTACGCATTGTATGCAACACTATTGGAGAAAACATCCCAACCCTATTGAGTTAAGTTTCCCCTCAATTCTACTTACTTTTAAGAACGAAATTAATCTAATCTGAGACCCGTCCAAAATGTTTATAATTTGTCTACATTTGCCGTTGAGGTGAGATTGCGACAACTATGTCAAACGTTTAAAATAAAATTAGTAGAATTGGCTTTCTGGTATCATTGATGTCCTATTGACACTCCGGTATCACCTTGCTAGGAATGGTGTCTCGCAAACTTAGCTCATTCGATAAATATGTACCAAATTTCCTCTCATTTAATAAAAAAAAACATCGATTACTTTTGAAATTGTAATTCCAAGACAATTGGATCACTTTTTTTTTGTTACTTTACATAATATTTATTATTTATTTTTAAAGTACTCAGCTTACGTCGCATGCTTTACTTGTATTGACATAAATACACACATTTCTGTTATTAATCTATACATGTATGTAATGTCCTTTAATAGCCGAAGTGGTTTGTCTCTCGTATTTGTGCATAATCTGTATTCGTCTGTAGGTTAAAAGTATGTTTAAATGTTTAGTTATTGTGTAATGTCTCCTTTTTGAATATAGAAAAAGTCTATGCATGTTGAACTTGGGATTAGAAAACCATAACTAATTTTAAAATTTTGTTTGTGGGTGTGTCGTGTGTTTTTAGCATGTCTAAAAACTATTGGGAATTTTAAATCGAATTTTTTGGACAAAATTATAGACGTTAGTAAAGGAATAAAACTATAGGTCGGTTGATATCAATGCATGGACTTTTAACATTACATTTTTACTGCGGTTGGATATGGCTGACTATAAAAGTAGCTAGCAATGTATGGTTCGAGTCTAACACCGTCTGAAGTAGAAATTCACAGACCGTACTTAGACTTCACTTTGTATCGTAAAGTTCGCGTTTCATATGAATATAAACCTTATGGTTATACTTATAATGCTCATATTTATATAAGCTAATGTGAACAAGCGTTTTAAGCTAATGTGATCTCATATTTGTTTGAAACCTACGGTTTGGAAATTTCACCCCTGCCCAGTTAAGATTATTTATAAAAAATACTCAATAAAAAAAAGCTACTTTTCATCAGCCATATCTTACTGCAACACCATCACAAAACTAAAAACATATGTCCAATCACAGGCGTAGCATCAGAAAACAACCAGGAGATGACCACCAACCCGCCCCCAGCGGGCTGGGCAGACCAGCCGGACGGCGCCGGGGTTGGCGACGCGTCCTTCTTCGAGAAGCTCGGCGCAGAGACTGAGACGAGGATGGAGGACTTCTTCCAGTGGTGGGGAACCCTCATGGCGTCCAGGCCGTGGATCGTGCTGTTTATTGGTACGTGTGATGTTGATAAATTTCTTCTTAAGTAACTGCCTCGTTAGCCTAGTGGTCCTAGTGACTGTTACGCTAGGTCTTGGATGCGATTCACAGGTTGAGCAAAAGTGTTAATGCGTTTTTCTATAAAATTTTCATAAGTAATGGCAACAGGCTCGCCCCCTATTGCATAGGACTTAAACATACCGGCGAACTGTGGGTGTACATTGGTGCACCTCTGCCTAACCCTTCAGGGAATACAGGCGTGATGGTATATGTTACGTGTCTTCTCACATAAAACGATCTAACGGGTGTAGAAAGAATCTTAACGAAGCCGAAAGTTACAAGTACTTCATGTTGTTTCGTACATTTGCTTTTTGCTATATAAGCATCTAATACTAAAGACATCCTGACTATCAAGACCCAAGTTCAAGACAATAATTTTCTCGTGTCCCCAACAGGTCTGTGCGTTGTAGTCGGCCTCGGCCACGGCATCAGCTACATGATAGTGACGACTAACCCCGTGGAGCTGTGGGCGTCACCCAACTCACGCTCGAGAGTGGAGCGCGAGTACTTCGACTCACACTTTGAACCGTTCTACAGGTAAGATTTAAGTTTTTTTTTTTAATAATTTATTAAAGATGTTTATCAACTTCAGGTACGTTTAATTGAGGTCTGTGTTTTTTGATAACTAATAACGGGTCGTTGATGAAATACACTCTCGGACACATAAATCGAGCCACTATGCATTTTTTTTGCATAATAGTCTTTAGCGCCTGTCCAGATGAGGCGTTTTACGCGCGAGTCCCTCGTTACTTGAGGTAACGCGCGAGAGCATCTGGACGGGATGTATGTAGCTCTAGTATCTCGAGTACGCGCGAGTGGACTCGCGCGTAAAACGCCTTATCTGGACAGGCTCTTAGACTTTTTTAATGGTCGTGGATTAAAATTTCCAACAACGTTAACACCGAACCATACCTATTATAGTGGTTTTCTTAAAATGTTTGATCGACTCATCATTATTTGATGCAATTGTAAGAATCCGGTAGATGTTTGTCCAGCTTTAGGAAACTCGTTTAGCTGACAAAACTTACGGGGCACCTACATTCATCATTGCACAAGGCCTTGATAAATCGCAAACATACATGAATGCCAGTCAATCCCAATAATCATACTTTGTCCCCAGAACTGAGATGTTGATCATCACCTCCAAAGGCCTGCCTAAGATCGAGCACAGCACCCCGAACGGAGACATCAGCTTCGGACCTGTCTTTAACGCCACATTCCTCAAGGATGTGCTGGACTTACAGAATAAAATCATGGGTAAGGATATTAGGATATTTATACTCTGTCTATTGGCACTTACTGAAATATCTACTTTAGCTGTATGTAGTTTAAGTTTATTTTTGTGTGATCTTTTGTAATACAGAAACCCTAAAGCGTAGTTCACTGTATCCAGCAAAAAATAATCTTCTTAATAAATAAACATGTTTTTGTTTGCATGTTTATCCTCTATGTGTTCCTAAACCATTCATCCAATCGTGATGAAACTGTTGAGTTGTAAAGTTTGTGTAGGTCAGCGAAGGTTACGGGCTCAAGAAATCCAAAACCTTTTTTTTTTCTTTAGGGTCAGTTCACACCGAGACGCGACTCGATGCGACGTTGCGCGCACCTTTTAATAGAGCTATTCAAAATATAACTTTATTAACTACACGAAAAGATATACATTTCATTATTTGAATTCAGAATACGTTGTACCTTCTCATAATGAAACAGCCACAATGAAATGTGTATCTTTTCGTGTAGCAAATAAAGTTATATTTTGAGTAGCTCTATTAAAAGGTGCGCGCAGCGTCGCGTCATCTCGTTAACTGACCTTTACGAGACATTGCAACGCCCTACAGCCGGAATGAATAAAAACTTAACTTGCACATTTTTGTTTGTTAGCTCTGGGCAACAAGACAGGTATCCAGGACATTTGCTTCGCGCCGCTGACGTCATCGTTCAGCGGGCCCATCCAGCCGTACGACTGCGTGGTGCAGTCCGTGTGGGGCTGGTGGCAGAACGACATCGAGAACTTCGAGAGTGTGGAGGAGGACAACGAATATCTTGATACTATCCTCAAGTGCTCCGGGTAAGGATAACGTTACTTACCATTTATCTTATCTTCTCCATTTATCTTTATCGTCTTCTTTTGTCATACCATGCAATTTCATCCTATACCACTCAATAATAGTTCAGGAAAAAATTGTAGTTTTTCAGATCTTCAAAGGCCATGTCGTAGTAATTTTAGTAAAGATACTTACACGACCTTTTAACGTATCTGAACGTTCAGGGCGGTCTGAACCAGTTTATTGACCCGTTTGTTTGTCCATCAAATTGTCCAACTTTCGTGTGTTACGGTCACCTATAATAAAGTACGTGTGTACCCAGCAACCCGTTCCTGCCGGAGTGCCTGGGCTCGTACCGCGGGCCGGTGCTGCCGGCGGTGGCGCTGGGCGGGTTCCTGGCGCCCGGCGAGGCGCTCGGCAAGCGCTCGCGCTTCCACGACGCCACCGCGCTCATCATCACCTTCCTCGTCAACAACAAGCACGATAAGGACCAGGTAACACACACTTACACATGTTGATTATAATACATTGGAGCTTCTTGGTTGTGCAACCAAAAGTGTGTCGCTATTTTTTCCCAGTGCAAAATATACTGCCTCGTTAGCCTAGCAGTCTTAAGCGCGACTGCCACGCTAGAGATCTTGGGTTCAGTTCCTAAGCAGAGCAAAAATGTGATTGGGTTATTCTATAAAGTTCTCAGAAGTAGCTCGAAGTCAGGATTTGTGCCCTGTTAATGGCAATAGGCTCGCCTCCTATTACATGGAACCTAAAACATACCGGCGGACTGTGGGTGTACATTGTTACACCTCTGTATTCCACGAAGGGTCGCACTCTTCGGAGAATACAGGCGTGATGGTATGTGATGTATGAACTAAATGGATATTTTTCTCCAAGACATAGAGGGTGTAATAAAATCGTTGGCATCCTTCCAGCGGATGATTACTTACGATCTTTCGATGGAGGTCAAAGTCATCGCCGTTCTTAGCTGACGTCATATACCTATCAAATGTCAGCTTCATAAATCGAATAGTCTTCTTTTTATCGATGATACATTCATAACTATTTATATTACTTGGATCTATCATGTAGTACATATAAATGAGAATAATTGAAATGAGTTAATAGTAAAAGTTGTGAAATATTTATAATAGTATTCTCTGAAAGGATGCCTATGTTGAATTTCTCAATGCTTACCAACATATTAGTATGTGTAGTCATAAGGTAAATTGCGACAAATTGCCAATTCCTTTAATTAACCACCTAACACTGTTGCAGGAGTCGCTGACACGGAGCTCCGTCAGCGACTTTATCGATTGGTGCTATAATACAAGATTATGGTATTATTTACTAAAAAACATCGGGTTCCTAATCCTTGCCAAACGTTTTTGTTTTACAAACATTCAGTTTTCATTTTCCGTGATACCTTATTCCTTATTTGATCGCCTCTTTATATTTCTTTTGTCTTTGGTTTTGGTCCTGGCAGTTTCATCGCAAAACCTCACCTGTGTTCTTTACTGAGGTACTCTCAAATACGCGCGATGTGACTCGCGGCATGTTGTGTTACGACTTTGTAAGCCTGCTTTGATGAGAAGTTTCTGACTCTACACACGTATTTTCGACGCGTAATACCCTCGCGTAATTGCATAACTTCGGTGCATGAGGACGACATATATTGGCTTCTACTAAACGCCCAGATAAGGCGTTTAGTTTCTCGCTAAACGCCTTATCTGGACTGGCTCGAGAGATTTTGACCAAGATTCCTTCATATTGCGAATCTGGTATTATTGCTAAGTCGTGTCGCGAAGTTACCATCGTGCGTGTATGGGGGAAACTTATCCTTTACATAAATATTAATTGCTGAAATTATCTTCTTTTATTTCCAGTTAAAACCAGCGTTAGAATGGGAGAAAGAGTTCATACAGTTCATGGAGAACTACACGAAAACGCAAATGCCTCCGTACATGGACATTGCGTACACTTCGGAGCGATCGATCGAAGACGAGCTCGATCGGGAGTCACAATCCGACGTGTCGACTATATTGGTGTCCTACTTCATTATGTTCGCGTATATCGCGATATCGCTCGGAAGGTTCACTGGATTCTCAAGACTGCTGATCGATAGTAAAGTTACTTTGGGACTTGGAGGTGAGTTTACAATACACAAATATTATTATTACCCAGAAGTATACCGAACTGGTTACCGGACTACCGTCTTCCAAAATTATAAAAAAAATTGTCCCGTTCCATGTCAATGATATACGAAAACAGACATAATAAATGACTTAGAATGAACCTATTCTAAATATATTTTTTTCGACTTTATATCCACCTGAAATTTATTTAGAGGACATTAATAACGCTTTTCATGCCGCGATAAACGTGACCGCCTATTAGGCCCAAAAATTATAAGATTGCCATCGACTCGAAGAAGACTGTCAAAGTATCAAAAATAATCAGCTGTTCTACCGTGTAGACCCTAAAACGCAGTAAAATATTTCTGTGTCATTTTTTTTTGTTGATTATTGAACCTTAATGAACATGTTATAAGGAACGCAGTTATCTACAATTAAAAATTCTGCGTTTTAGGGTGTGCACGGCAGTATTGCTTTCTAAACATCTAGCGCTATCTACGTGGAACTAATTTGACAGCTTTCTCCCCCACTTAAACTCCCCATTATTTTTTCACAGGTGTTTTGATCGTGCTCGCGTCAGTAGTATGTTCTGTGGGGATGTTTGGTTTCGCGGGCGTACCGGCCACGCTCATCATCATAGAGGTTATTCCCTTCCTTGTGCTGGCTGTGGGCGTCGATAATATCTTCATCCTTGTGCAAACCAACCAGAGGGAGGGCAGGCGGCCTAATGAAACGGTTGCTGAACATATTGGGAGGACGTGAGTGTACTTTTATTAATATTTTTCTTGTAATTTAAAATCGATTTTGTAACTATTTGTCTCCGTATGCATTACTGATTTTTTTTTTTTAAGAAAATCAACTATTCTGTACTGAAGTCGGCCGTCTGCTTTTGAGACGGCATGGTGATCAATGTTCACGGCTTTTCGGCATAAGAAAAGTCGATTGCTTTGTAGAGGGACACAAGTCGACTGATCTTATTATTAGGGTCAGTTCACCGTTCACGCGCATACTTTAATAGTGCGACTCAAAATATACCTTTATTTACTATACAAAAGGATGCACATTTCATTGTGGGAATTGCATTGTGAAAAGGTGCAACGTATTCTGAATGCCCACAATGAAATGTGTATCTTTCGTGTGTGTCGCGTCGCGTCTCTGTGTGAACTGACTCTTAACTAACGATTTACAACTACATACGAAAGTAGAGTGTTTATCACAAACTTTGATACCATATTAAATATTATCATCCCCCGCAGCCTGGGCCAGGTGGGTCCGTCGATGTTCCTGACGTCGGCGTCGGAGTCGGTGTGCTTCTTCCTGGGCGCGCTGTCGGACATGCCGGCGGTGCGGGCCTTCGCGCTGTACGCCGGCGCCGCGCTGCTGGTGGACTTCCTGCTGCAGGTCACGTGCTTCGTGGCGCTGCTGGCCATCGACACGCACAGGCAGAACGCTAACAGGTACATTACGATTATGAATAATTTAGTTTCCAAAGTGTTTTGTGTATAATGTCTCCTGGAGGTGTTTATGGTACTAAACTCCTTCTAAACTTTAGAAGTAGTTTACTGGTCCATCCGTTTAGAATCTAAACAGATTTTATGTATTTTTTTTTTTGCTGTGTGTGTGTTGTGTGTGTTTAATGGATTAGATTCACAGTTAGACAGGGTTGTGGCAATGCAAGCCTTTAAATAAACACTGCCCCACACTAGAAAATTCTCGTGAATCGTGGGTGCGTTTACGAACATAAAAACTCACATACACAAAACAGCCAGATCCGGAACGACTATGTGTACGCCATACAAATATTTGTTCCGTGTGGGAAATGGGACCTGCAACATGAAGCACATCAGCAAATCGCGCAGCCACTGCCAACCGTGCTGTCAATGTGAAGAGTTGATATTTGTATTTACAAAAATAAAGTAACTGCTCCGTTGGTCTCGTGGTCGCAAGTGCGACTGCTGTGCAAGGGGTCCCGGGTTCGATTCCCGGGTGGAGAAAAAGTGTTATTTGATTTTTCTATGAAATTCTCAGTAGCGGCTCGGAGTTTGGATTTGTGCCCGGTTAATGGCAATAGGCTCGCCCCCTATTACATGGGACCCAAATATACCGGCGAACTATGGGTGTACATTGGTACACCTCTGCCTTACCCTTCGGGGAATACAGGCGTGATGGATGATGGTATATATAAAAATAAATTACGAATGATTAAACTAACTTATCCCCTAGGTTCGACGTGCTGTGCTGCGTGCAGGGCACGAAGGCGGAGAGCACGGAGGCGGGCGAGGGCGCGCTGTACAACGTGTTCAAGCAGCTGTACGTGCCCTTCCTCATGCGACGGGAGGTGCGGGCCTCCGTCATGATCATCTTCTTCGCCTGGCTCTGCTCCTCTGTCGCTGTGAGTATACGTCATCTATACTATACTGGTTTCATTCGTCCCAGTTACAGGTCGCGCGGTGGTTTATGATCGCTCGGCAAAAGTGGAAAGGGCATGCGCAGTGTTCAATTTTAAGGTCTTTATGAATGAACGATTGCCCCCACTACTTTCCTCGAGCGATCTCGAATCATCGCGCGACCTGTATCTTCTGAGAGCTTTGTTAAAATTACCTATTGCAAAAAAAATCGCTTGTGCCTATTATGTACAGAACTACACACAAAAGATCATTTAGTGACTATTGTACGTTATTTATTATAAAAATTGTTATTTATGTTTGTTTAACGAATCGCAAAAACAAACAGCTGATGCATACATTCCTACTCAATATTATTATCTTTATTGCTTTTCCATATGTATTCTTAGGTGGTAAATAGTATAATTGAGATCATTATGGGCCTTGTAGGGCAAAAGATCATTAGAATAATCAAACTTATATCTATTTTTAATGTCATGTTCGCATAACCCAACAATGTGTAAGAATCAACTGAATTATTCAAGGTTACAGAGGTACAAGAGTACAATGACCCCTTTAAAATTCCTGTCAAACAAAAACGAACCTTATATCTAATCTAAATAAAAACAATAACAAATAATCTATCAACCCAGGTGGCACCGCACATAGAGATCGGCCTCGACCAGGAGCTATCCATGCCTCAAGACAGTTTCCAGCTGAAATACTTCCAGTACTTGAACCGGTACCTCAACATCGGCCCGCCAGTGTACTTCGTCGTCACTGAGGGACTGAACTATTCCGACTTGGAAACGCAGAACATGATATGCGGGACGAGATTCTGTCGATCCGACAGTGTTTCTATGCAGTTGTATTCCGGTGAGTAGTCTTGTACGATCTTTCTTTTTTTTTTTTTTGGGACGAGCCCGCCACTCTTTTCCCAAACCACTGCAACTTCTGTAAGCCAGAATCAACAGTGCACACACCACAAGAAAAGCGCCGAAACAATGAAGCTCCACTAGTCCCAGAGAAACGATTCAACTGTCTTGGATCCCGCAACGAAATTAATCAGAAAAGATTAGCGGAGGAGTAAGAAAAACATAATTTCCACTTCCCTCCAAACAAGCAGGAGACAGAACAGAAAAGTCAAAAAGTCAAAAACTGAGAAAAGCCCAGATTACCAACCACCACGGATCGACGTACGATCTGATCTGTCTGATGTATCTGATCTGTTCTTGTACAATCTGTCAAGCTATGGCATGTGTTGTTTTACACTTATGTTTCGAATTCCACAGTTATAATTAAGCTAAAAAACTGTATTACCTACTACCCAGTAATCAGTTGGCTGGTTGTATGTGGTCACTCGTATTTATGTTAGTTCTTGACTCACCAAAATGAGTATATGCTAGATGCTCACATATAAATATTTGTTAATTTATCATTATTTTGTAATGTTAGACAAAAAAAATTATCCTAATCTCTATCACAGCGTATAAAACTCCGAACGAGACGTACATAGCGCAGCCGCCGAACTCGTGGCTGGACGACTTCTTCGACTGGGCGTCTCTGCGCGACTGCTGCAAGTACTTCCCGGCCAACTCCAGCTTCTGTCCTAGCAGTAGTAAGTATTGTAAATCCACATGACATGACACATCTAATTTTGAAATAGTTTGACAGATCCATAAGGCTATGTTACTGGCCGTGTGCACTTATTACAAAATATTATGTACAGTACTGGTGTTAAC
The DNA here is from genome assembly GCA_932526535.1 of Caradrina clavipalpis. Lineage (NCBI taxonomy): Eukaryota > Metazoa > Arthropoda > Insecta > Lepidoptera > Noctuidae > Caradrina > Caradrina clavipalpis. The sequence goes on along the minus strand of OW052104.1, from coordinate 12,778,104 downwards.
CAATAATTCTAATACACAATCATGTCAGCCATGTAACCCTAATTAGTTTTTAATTTACTGCACAAAATTTTATTTTTAGTTGTTTTGAAATCAATAAATACCTAGTTAAATGTTTTGGAAAATCTATTGCTGCTTTAAATATTTAGAAAATTCACGTTTTGACAGGTCATGAAAAGTATGTCGTTTGATTCACGCGCTATACTATGTGCTTGTTTCATATATTTATCTAATTTTCATCTGTCACAGACATTATTTATCACACTACAAAATTGTCATCCCACTCCACAGAGGGCGCCCCATGCAAGTCTTGCCAAATCCCCTTAGTAGGCGACGAGCAGCGCCCCGACGCGTCAGACTTCAAGCGCTACGTGCCGTTCTTCCTGCAAGACATCCCCGACCCGGACGGCTGCATCAAGGGAGGCCACGCGGCGTACGGTCAAGCTGTCAACTACCACATGATCAACAAGACCCAAGCCCAAGTCGGCGCTACCTACTACCAAGGATACCACACTGTACTTAAAACCAGCCATGATTATTATTCTGCGCTAAAAGGAGCTAGAGGCGTAGCAGCGAATCTAACAGAAACGTTGAACAGAAACTTGAGGGAACAAGGGAAGAACACGACCATCAACGTGTTCCCGTACTCAGTGTTCTACGTGTTCTACGAGCAGTACCTCACGATGTGGCCGGATACATTGAAGTCTATGGGCATTTCTGTGCTTTCCATCTTTATTGTCACCTTCTTGTTGATGGGCTTCGATCTGTTTTCGGCTTTGGTGAGTTTATTTCATGAGTTATTCTTAAAACATATTTATAATTCTGTTTATTGATGTAATTATTTTATAGTCGAAACTTTTTCATTTTATGGTTAGTGCTATTTACGAGTACCTTACAACCACTCTAATATAAACCTTGTGTGAATGTAAATAATGAAACTTTCAATATTTAATACAGACGGCTAATGAGAAAACATTTTGTTTTCAATTCATTTAATAAATTTTAGAATATTACCCAAATAATTTGTATCCCTGTGTAAAATATTAACAAACAATGTTATTTCTAGGTGGTGGTGATCACAATCACTATGATCGTGGTGAATCTCGGCGGAGTGATGTACTGGTGGGGCATCAGTCTCAACGCTGTGTCTCTTGTTAACCTGGTACGTTATCAACATGTTGTTATATATGAATAAATATTATAAAGTCTTTTTTGTTTTTAAAAGAGAATCTCTAGAAGCACTTATCCGATTACCAGCAATCTTTCACTAATACATTAATTGCCGAGTGCTATTAGAAATGTTTTATCGCATACGTATTTTAACGAGCACGAAGTCGCAAATAGAAAAAAGCTACATACATACGAAAATAGCACCTCCTCCTTTTCTAAAAGTAAGAACGAGAGACATCTCGTTCTTACTTTTAGAAAAGGAGATATGATAAGAGAAATGATAAATGTATTATTATTATTATTTATATTTGCCATGGATATGCTAAGAAAAAGATATTATATTAGATATATAATTAACATACAAGTCTTAGCACTACCACAGAACCAATGCGATGCAAGTATAAAAAATATAGTTTGGAAACTGACTACACTATTAATGTAATCTTGTATGGTTCCGTCGACCACAAAAGCGGCGATTACAATAGATCAACTATGGTCGCAGTGATACCACAGCCGCACTAAATTAATAAAAAAATAACACGGTTCCGTCGCTACATCGCTTATTCCTCTTCAGGTGATGGCGGTGGGCATAGCGGTGGAGTTCTGCTCGCACGTGGTGCACGCGTTCAGCGTGTCGGGCGGCGGGTCGCGGGCGGGTCGCGCGGCCGAGGCGCTCACCCGCATGGGCTCGTCCGTGCTGTCCGGCATCACGCTCACCAAGTTCGGCGGGATCATCGTGCTCGGCACCGCCAAGAGTCAGATATTCCAGGTCTGTATAGTTTTTTGTCCTAGAGTGGAATATTCTTATAGTAGTCCTCCTGTAAACTGTCCCCTGTTCCCGGTCTGATCGGACTAAATTATATATATTTATATATACTCAAATCGCCCCGCACCTAAACGAAATGTGACTGTATCTGACCAGGGTGCCGAGCTTGAGGTTTTTTATTCACGTTCGATTGCGAGCGCGTTAGATTAGTTTGTATGAGAAATTAAGTTTCCCCTAGTGACCACCAGTTAGCGCTATTACTTTTTCCTATACAAAATTCTAACACGCTCGCAATCGAACGTGAATGAAAAAACTCACACTCGGCACCCTGTACGCATCTCGTTTCGGTTATCGACGAAGTATTACAAGAGCACTATTATTAGATATACAACTTTTTACATGTTATCTGCAATGTTTTGTCCAAGCAAATGTCTCATACACTCATTATCCCAGCTGATTAATTTTACCTCTATAATCTTCCACAGCTCCGAAAAACCTAAAAATACTATAAAAAGTAACTGGACTGACTATAAGATAGGCTAAAGAAAATTATTTTTTTGTTTTACCCGACTATCCCATTGCAAGTGTCCCCAAAAATCAACCCTCGCGTATATTATAACAAGTGAATTATTGCAGGTGTTCTACTTCCGCATGTACCTGGGCATAGTAGTGCTGGGCGCGGCGCACGGGCTCATCTTCCTGCCCGTCATGCTCAGCTATATCGGTGAGTGCTATGTACTATGTACCATAGTTACTGTGACGAGGCGGAATACGAGGTGCAATATCCTCGTAAGGCCCAACGACCTAATTTAATGACAAAAATAAGTAGGTGTTCCGGCCCAAGACAGTTTTTAAAATCATTAAATTACGGCCCAGCGACCTAAAATTATGACAAGACATAATTTTAGGTCTAGTCATTTTTTTCACAATAATATTGTACATGTAACTTTGGCCCAGTAACCTAATAAAATTACATATAATTTCAACATATTTTTTACATGAAATAGTTAACTTTAGATACCTATAGGAAATACCCCATAAAAAAATTAAGCCAAAAGCATTTAAACACTTTTTTACTAGATCAAAGTTCTGGGCCGCAACTACTTGCATTTATTTTTAGTACATTGGGTCGTAATTTATAGCGACCTAAATTTAGGTTGGGCCTTACGAGGTTAAATAGCTCTTACCTACGCATACTATCCATCAGAAATTCAAATTCATTTATTTGCCAGAATTATAGCCCCATTTACATTCTACCAATAAATATGGTATGCAAATATTTATTTTACATTGTAGGTTTTATTAAGTAAAATTTAAAGAAAATATAAAAAATCAAATCATATGGAATCAAACTAAGTTATATTGAGCAGAAGTAGCTGGGAAACGACTTTTGTTTTTGGTATAAAAAATAGTTGTTTATGATAGCGCGCAATGTAATGCACGCAAGACTTTGTACTTACGGCTGCATGCCACAGTACACTGGGTCGTTAGGTTATTCCAAGTTGACATTTTAAATATTGAAGCTTATATCTCCCCATAACCAAAAGGTTTACAGATGTTGTTCAGGAAAAAATATATCACAGTGATAGGAAAAACATGTAACTTTTTGTATTCGTACTACAGCAATAACAAGTAAAACAAATACCTAATGTAAAAGGTAGAATTGTATATACACTTTCATTTTGTTAATAACCAGTAAGCCATAGATATCGAAACACGACCGTCAAAGGAAGCTTGAAATGCATGCCGTATCCATCTTGCATTCTATATCAAATCCTGACCCAACTGCCTTGTCAAATAATGATGGACCGAACGACAAATTACTATAGCAGTCATCGCCAATTATAACAGCAACACTCTCGGTAACAGCACGGCCAGAATCGCCTTGGAAATCCTACCATTAGATGTCATCGCGCCGCCCGCGAACCGTCGCCTTTTTTATCTTGTCATTAAAAAAGTATTAACGCACAAGATTTAAAGCCCAAACTTGATTAGTAAATTATTTGCTGTATCGGAGCTGTGATAACCAGCGATGACTTTTAGGATTATGTAAAGGTCGATATGCCATATCATCTCGTACTACGCCTCGTCACAATATTTTGTGTTCCGCACCCGCACACGATTTGTTTACGACATTATTATTATTATTTATTATATTTTTATAAGTTACGTTACGGTCGTTGCATGCAATGTCTTCGTTGTTTTATTTTTTAAATTACATTATTGTTTCTGCACATTTTTATTTCAACCTTCGCTTGTATATTGGACCTTTTCAGCCGATAGATGTTTTGATATAATATTCTATAGCTTTGAAAAGCGACATACGTGAATATTTGTTCTTTATTTTTTGTTTTTTTTTCGCCTGTTACTAACTCATTAACGTTTAGTGCCTTACTAACTGGAGGTGTATCATTAGACGCTTGTGCGAGGAATACAGGAACTTGCTGTACTTGGATGATAGAGCATACAATACAAAGACACAGGTGTTGTATTTATGAACATGAAATAGTCTACCGCTCACTTTGTTCAGCATGCTTATCAGTTTTCATGTGAACATAATATCATATACATTTTGGCTGACGTCCTATTGTGACAAAGAAGACTATGTTCTAAATTCAAAGATGAAACTTATCAATCTCACAATAGTATAAATTGCTTTTGTATTTCATTTCATCAGCGCACTAAGACACTTAATCGCACAACTTACATAATATAACGCTATACGTGACAGTGTGTTAACACGCATGTAGCGAACAGTTCGTCAGGCAGGTGACTCGAGTGCTCGTTACAGGTTCGCCAGTGAACAAGCAGAAGTTGGCCAATCAGCTGCTGCGCGGCAAAGACGTGGCGGTCGCCGAGACGTCGCTCACAAGAGTAAGAGATGCGAAGGGACACGCATACACCCAGTATAACTTTGAAACGCTTCCCGCGTGAACTTGACTATAGCGAGAATGAACACGTACGTACTAGTGACGGCCACTTACTAAACTTTGATAATAGAATAGTGGCATAGCGATCGTGATGGACCATTACATTGTAGCTCATAGTTTTACCTTCAGTAATAATTAGACCTCATTATACATTAGCGTTTTGTTAATTGAAATACCCTGTAATAACAAAAAACGGGTATTTCAATTCTGATCCCAATTCCAATGCCTAATGTTATTCTGAAAGCATACAATGCCATGTAATCCGCTACCGTTCGCCATGCCTCCACATAATAGAAAAAAAAATTGATAGCCATTGATTTGTTCCGTTCATTCTCGTTACAAGTTCCCGTACTAACGCATCGGTGTATTGTAAAGTGGGAAGGTGCTCGCAGCTCGGATGCGTAGTAGACTCATCAAACATTTGAGTAGCACAGGAGAAGGCCCTGTAGTATTATAGTGTTGCTGATACCCTTACCACTATGGGATGTTATTGTGACTCGGGCCGATTCAAAGAACATTTTTAAATTATTATCAGATGTTGCCATAAAAAAAAATGTTATGGTTTTTTTACTCTGGTGAGATTTTGGTCGGCCTAGAGTCACAGAAATATCGGCGCGGGAATCTGGTTCTCTTCCCATTAATATTGTTTAAAGCATTTATTGTATACGGCGGGGTTTGTGATTTGAAACATTTTCCTATTTCTTTGTTAGTTTTTGCTACCTAACTATTAAATTAATCAAGATCATAAGGTGGCTTACTGTTCTTATATAAGTGTCCAAATCGCAAATGCCGTGTCAAGGGGTCGGTTTCTAACCAAAATGGTTTTGGGGACACCCTTTTTTTGTGTAAAAATCACGAATATAATATTTTTTTATTGTAATTTGCATGTATCGATCGTTGTATTCCTAGCTGTTTATCGGTAGCGATCATTCCTATTGAGTTCGAATTTAAATTTTTTATTTATTGATGTATATCTATGGTTTGTATCACTGCCTTTGTTTTGTTTGCACACTGCTAAAGTACTTATTTTTACAAGGAGACGCCTTAACACGTCGTAGTTAATAGAAATAGATAAAAAGAGATTTTGGGATATTCAGGCTTAGGTAATATTTAATGAATTATTTCGTACTTACACCACAGTACTTAGGGCAACAAGGCAGTGCTGTAGCAAATATATAATAATAATAAAATAGAATTATTATTTATTTTTTTAATTAATGACTATTGGCGTAACTAAAAAGGTATCACAGAGGTTTAATGAAATAAATTAAGTTTTCTTAATATCATTTAATGAATCAGCACATATTAGTACGCTTTAAACAATCCAATATGCAAACAATAATCGAGTATTTCTTTAAAATTTACAACAGTTTAAACATTGCCTTAGTTACGCCTGTACCTATTGCTATTGGCGCAAAATCAATGCCAATATAAAATGGAAGATAAAGAATTCCATTTATTGTGAAATATTAACAAATTAATACTTTATTTCCACGCTGTCTATGGTAGGGTAAGTTAGGACAATCAGCCTGAAACTTTAGTTTAGATTGTTTGTGAGTGTGAGAAATTGACAATTTCCAAAAAAACAGTTCACGGGTCGGGAGAACTAATTATTTATACGTTGTGTGCATAGACTAGACTCGAAGAGTATAGATAATATAGAATTATTGAGTACACCACATGCTGAAGACGAAAGTGTGTAGGCTGTGGATAGAATTTGCCAATATGCTACACAATTTTGGCATTTTTATAACAGTGAATATAATTACTAAATAGTGTAGAAGCTGTCAGTATTAATATGTATGGAATAAAACACCAGTGCTCTGAATTAAACTTTTTTTTTTAAGATACATGTTATACATTTTTTGTAAGTCAAGAAGGTTCTCAATCTCATTCATTCTCCTTTCGAAGGCAGTGTCGTAGGAATCCGTGTCATTTACATTATGGTCAATTTCTCCACATTACAACGTAGGCTTTTTGTAAAGCACTTTTTATTTTATTTTTTTATTTTATTTTTTTCTCCTAAATTCTGACTAACAAAAGGGATAAATGATAAAGTACTAATGGTGTAAAGCTGCCGCTTGGTGTTGGTGGAGTCGCTCCTTCATTAATAGAAAGCTTAAAATGCAAGGAGCATCTGTTTTTACAGGTACAACTGTAAAACGACATGGAAATTGAGAACAAATTATATTTATTTTAGTTCAATGACTTTGTTTGTTTTGTACAATCTGTATTATTAACTTGTGATCCTTCAGAGATTTCGATTACTTTAAGCTCCCCTCTAAGTTCCTACTAAAGATAAAATGTTATATTTTAAACAAATATATACCTTAGTGAATGCCAAATGCTGAATGAAATTGTTAAAAAAATTATCACAAACAATGGGAATCTCCTACTTAATGTTAGTACTTACTTAATTTAGAGGGAAATAGTTCTGTATTTAAAGGCACCATATTGTCAGGCAGATTTTGTGATAATAAAAATAAATTATGCTTTTTTAATTATTTGTTTTTGTTTTATTTTTTAGTTGTAAAGCACCTATGCATGGTATGAGAGCACAGCTCAATGTTGCCAGGTATGCATTCTATTTATGCATGTTAACGTTGATTCATTAACTATGTTGCTCATTTTAAGTACAAGTTGGCAAGAAGTTTATTTCAGATACATGTAGTAAAGTAACACAGCGCTATTACGTAATTGCTAAACATATGTCAAGTACCTTCTGCACTTCAGCATGGTCTAACAAGTCCTACATCATCATTCAGTATTGACGTTCACCTCATAAGGCATAATAGAGCAGTATTTAGGCAAATAGCATTATTATAATCTATCACTAGGTTGAACTAGGAAGTAAAGGTCCAATGTACAACTGATAACAAAATTTAATTGATAAACTTTTTCCTTATGCCTAAGGAGCTTCTCAGCCCGACCCAAAACAACGTAAGAATTACTTTTTATTACAAAAAGCACTATCACTTAGTTTGCTCAAGTTCAAAACTGACTGAAGTGCACAAAATAATCACTTATTCGTAAAATGTTCTATTTTTAACTATTTTAACACATTTAATTGTTCAGTTTTTATTTTAAAAATTGAGTCACCTGCGTTACACGGACAGTTAAAAGTGTTAAAATGCCATAACAGAACATTTTAATGCTACAAAAAAATAATATTTGTGCACAACGATTTAACAAAATTATATACTTAACATTGAATTTATAAGTCAGGTGCGTGCCGCCCTGTTGACTGTTCTGGAAACCAGTAACTTGCAATCTGTTATCTCGTTAATTGATATTGTTTTGAGTTGATAACGTATCGTCGGTATTACTCATCACATAATAATACCGATTTTTCCGGGTAGTGACATTGTTATCTGTAAATGATAACACTGTATCATGTTTTTATATCATTAATATTTAATCTCGGTGATCTTTCAGTTGATATGACTAATGTGTTATTGATTATTGATTTTTGACACTTGGGTTCATCCATGTTTCATTTTTCTGGTCATTCACCTACTGATCTATCCAGTTTTTTATCATAAATGTAAAGCAAGCATACATGAGAGTATGAAGTGGCATTTTCCACACCGTTACTTTCAGTTAACAGATGTTGTATATATCTAATCTCTAAGATCACTCCGCCTATCCGTCCATGCTTGTTTTCCACGTCTAATGAAATTAAATGTGCCGCATGATAAATTGGCAGCGTTTTATGTCATATTTCTAGATGTTGCTGTGTTTTCAAAACTTTGGCATGAATATATTTCAGTCGAGCTGTTGAAGATACTTTTACATTGAGAATGAGGGTGTAGCTAAGCTGTCAGGGCGTCGGGGGACTGAGCAGTCCCCTCAGATGTCGTGACAATTTGATGTTCCGTCAGGCATAACCCGTCGTCGGGGACGTTGGCGAGTGCAGTCGCGGCGCGGCCCCACCTACGGCAGTCTAGACGAGACGCCGAGCGAACCGCGCGCCTCCGGGAGCGGCTCCGTCAACGGCCTCACCGATGAGATGTGAAGCTCACACGCTCACTAAGATTTATTACAGTACGGTGAGTCGCACACCATTTAGTTACGACCATCTGTTTATATGTAGATGGCGTCTTCGAGCCTTATTGTGTAAATCTTAGGCTTGTATTGGTGAAGGACAAAGAACTCTAAAAGTGAACTATGTAGCTAAATTATTATGTAAGTTAGTAATGTAAAATGACTGGATAAGCTTTGACGGATCACGGATAACGATTTTCAACCTTATTGTGTAAGTGTTAAGGTTGTTAAATTTATGGTGGACAACATCTTGCGCGTTTGAAGCAACTATGTACCGTCAAGATGGCTATTCGCTTGTGATATGTACAATAGAAATAAGAATCTTATATGTAAGTATGTATTTCGTTTGTAACCAAATAATAAGGGGGTCTACATAATAAAATAATTTGGGAAAATTGTAGTTTTTATAATTTTAAAGAAATCATAATATCAAATAAATAAAATCTATATAACGCTCATACATAAGTTAGCTGAAGAAAAGATTTTATGATAAACTTATAAAAATATATAATTTAATTTGTTTGTATTTAATAGGTACAGAGATTGATTTATATAAAAATGATAATTATTAAGGTTTTAAATTCTCAATTTAGTAATGACTATTTATGCTGGTTTACAGCTATGTTATTGAGGAACAAAAATACTTGAATAAATTTATCATCTGTTACTGTTTAGCCCGCAGATCAGAGACATACAAATCCTTGTATTGTAAAAGATAATATTGGAGAAAAATATTTAAATAAAGAGTGTGACTCAATTATTGATTTTATAAATAATAATAATAGTTGTTCGATTTATTATATTGTTTAATATACACGATGAATTATCGTGACATTATTGTTATCATGAATTCAGTGCTTGATTCTAAACCCCCCAGCCATAACATTCTTCAAAGGCTATTTGAAAAATAATCTATTATTCCATATATTTTGACCGTGTAGGCGTTACACTTGTATATGGAATAGTAGATTTTTTTAAATCACTGAGGAAAAATATCTATACTTTGTGTCTAGAATCATGTATTAAATCCACGGTAAACGTTTGTGTCACGATGTTTGGGGGATACTTCCATCTCTTAAACAAGTATTATTTGAATATTACTTTGCCTTGCGTACGGATTTTCAACGCTCGGCTCAGCGCCGAGAGTTGAAAATCCAACAACTGAAATTATAAAATAACATTTAAATGGTACTGTTTTACAAAATTACCTTTTACTAAACTTGTTAGCATGCTTTCAAAAGCAGAGCAGTGATGTTTAAAGTATTAATTCTAATTCAAGAATGTATATGTATACATAATATGTATATTTGTATATAACATCGATAGTTCCAAATGGAGAATTTATTTAACAAGGTACCTCTACAACAACCATGCTTGACGTTTTGAGTGCCTTCACTTTTCGAAGTGAATTGATATTATATTTATGTTTCTCATAGTAATTGATATAGTAGATTAAGAACATAGAAATAAGTATATGGGAATTATTATTCTTGGTAATTTATGCACCATGTTTAGTGCACTCCTCATAAATGCCTGTTTACACTGTAGTGCAAGGGGTTAAAGTTACATACACAGTGGAAGGGAGAACGTGGAAGAAACTTACCATACATTCATTTCATTATTCAATACACCCCAGCGGTGAAATACATCGATTATTCTAAAAAGAATCAGCTGTTCCTCGCAGAAGTGTAACACCTACAGAGTGAATATGTATGGATTAGCTGTTTTTTTTTATAACTGAGGCAAACATTCTTTGCTTTAGTGTCTAGAATTATGTCCTAAAGTCATTCAAAATAGTTTGGATTACGATGGCCCTTTCACCGTGTATACAACCATATTGTTTATTTATCAAAAACCTAAAAAGGTGTCATTATACTCAATTATTATGAACAATTTTTACTATGGAACCAATCCTAACTAAAATGGCAAAAAAAAAATAGTTAGCTAATCCATACACTTAACGATTATAAGTATGGATCAGTTGTTTGATTTTTACGCAATTTAGTAGTTGATCCCATAGACAAAGTTATTTATTATAATGAAGTACATCATCATCTGACCAGTCTTTTCTAACTATGACGGGATCGGCTTCCAGACCAAACAAATTTTTACACGGAGCGACTAATAATGAGCCCTTTTTAAAGTTTTTTGTAAACAAAAAATGGGGCAGCAGCATGTAAATTATACCAACCCCTTGAACTATTTTATGTGTAAATGGTTTTCTAATCTAAAAAGATATACTACAGTGTTCGCGTGCCAGTAGAATATCGTAGTTATATTGATAATTAGGATTCGTGACAAAGTCAGGTGTTTATGATCAATATTGTTGTAAAGTGTAGAAGTTAGCGAACCTTAGTTAATTCTTGTTAATATACATACATAGAACTCGAGTACCTATCCAAAGGTTAGTTAGTTATAACATATTATGAAGGCTTTCAATGTTTAGAAATGTATATTTTATTGGTTGGCAACTTTAATTACCTATAGATTTGTTAGTGATGGCTAAAATGGGGGGAGGGGGAGATCGGGTAATTCTAAGTGAAAAGTCAATTCGTTGTTGAAATATCTTCTTGGGACTAAATAATGCTTAAATAAAAGCTTGTAATCGTAGATTGAGTGATCTTATCTATGGTTGTTGCGTTTAAGCATGGCAGTAGCGGCCATTGACCTTTCCTTGATATCTGTTCGAAGGACAGGAAATAATAAAACTATTTATAGTTTTTATATTATAGTAAAATGTTGAGGACCACTATAAATAGAAGTCCATTCAAGACTTTAATATAGTTTCATTTATTTATATTTAGAATTGTAGTTCATTTTTTTTTGACTTGGGAAATTCTCATGGACTGCCTCCGCCTCGGGGAAGGCAGAGGGGTGCGTCGGACTCCTACTGACTAAAACCTCACGGTGTTCCTCCATCTACCATTGGCCGGTGCACGGGTATCGCTCTGAGCTTTCTTCCGCAGGTGTAACCGCTATTCCTATGCCAATACGCAACAACTATAATCATGTCTTGACTGGTAGCTTAAGGTTAGCAGAGCTTTCTTTTGGCTGTGCCTTTGAGAGTCAATTTGACGTTAAAGCATAGGCTTAATTGTGAATATCGATATTAATGTACATGGATACAAAGCAATGCTTTCGACCGCAAATGGAAAACTGCCAAGCGAACGACACATTGAGAATATTTCATGATAATATGAAGTTTGTTCTTACAGTAATGTATTGTATTTGAATATTCAACATAATAATGGCAAACGTTGCTTTTTAAATTATAGTATTGCGCAGTTGAAGTACCTAAGCAAATTCGATGTTGCCTGTTGCGAAAAAAATAAAATGATATTAAAATTGACTTAAACCTTGTAAGAAGATAATGAACTTGTAATGGTTGCTCTTGAAAACGGTAACAACGGTGTTGTTCTGTGAAAATCTCTCGTTGAATTTTGGTGAAGTGAGCTGTCATTAAAATTGAAACTCACCTCGAATCATATTTTATTTCAAACTAGCGAACCGTCCCAGTTTCGCATGGGTGTAATTACCGACATTTCCACTACAAAAACACACTTAATTTAGAAATAAAGTTTTTTTTTCTTTATTAATAAATGCTTTGACTTTAACTTTGATAGTAAGGATTGTCAGTGCACCTCAAGTTCACTCACCTAAATTCACCAGGAGTTTTTTTTTGAGGGTTTAATATCTTGGTTTAAAAAATATAATGATAGTTATGTATTTAAATTACATAAAATATTGTTGTTAACAAAGGCGGATCAAAGGCGTAACTTAAATAAAATTAGCTTTTTGTACTAAATTATCATGAAGATATCAGTTGGGAGGTAGCAAGTATATCATCGTATGAATCTTCCTTACTTTAGCTGACTGCTGTAAACAGCCTAACTCATAGTTTAGATTCTATGCTATTTGTGTACCATACTTATTATTCATAGTACTAAGAAGTATAACTGTTATGAAATATGTATACCTCAATGGAATCTATTTTTCGAACATTTTTGTAAATACCTTTATTATTTTGATTCAGGTATTTTATTTACGCGATCCGTAGATTTTTCTGTATCTCTCATGAACAAAGTATAAAAAGTACATTTTCGATCATACAATATACTGTCGCTAGGTTTTGTAGCAAAAAAATTTAAATGGTCTTCAAGCAAATTGATTTCCCACCCTTGGTGATTTTAGTTTTTTTTACCTAATTATGTAAATTGTACTTACTGATGTAGGTAGGTATTAAAATGTGAATGTATATTGAGATAAATAAAAATATTTGATGTCTATTTAAAGTTTTTAATAGTGTAATTTGTACGTATTATCTAAAGTCTACATTCAATGTATGGTAAATCTGTGTAATAGAATTTTTAATAAAGGAGAAAAGAAAATCGAATATTTAATTATTTTTTAATTTCATCATTTCATCACTGCATACAACATTATGCACTACGTTGTTATTTGCCTAGGCATCTCTAACCACAGAGTACATTTTATATACTGTCTCTAACCATATTGAACCAGCTTCAGTAAAACTTCGCCTTCCTATACCTTGAAGGCAAAAATAAACCTAAAAAGGAATCAAAAGAAAACAAAATTTAGATCGTAACAATTTCTTTATATTCGATTTTAACAAAACATAAACATATTTACAATTAATTAAGGATACATTTTAACGCCTTGGTGACTAGATTCATTTTGTATGTTTGAGCACAACATATCCCGCACATTCCCCATAATATTCATTAAAACTAAACTGCCATTGCATAATAATAGTAATTAATTAAATTCGCATGAAAACCCAAAGGTTCCTCGTTCGTTTTACTTAAATATAATTATAATGATACCATAAAGTATTAAAAAAAGACAAAGGGGAAATCAACATTCCAAAAATCTTAAAAAAGTCTCACAATAAATATCTTAAATAAGATTTACGTAAAACGAAATACAACAATGAATATATAAACATAAATATATATTAATATTTAATTAACATATAGGACGGGAATACAAAAATATCTAAACAAATCTCTAGCATTATAAAGACTAATAAATTACGACAAAAATTACAAACAAACGTTTTGAAATCACCCCAAGTGAATTATAGTTGGGAAACTTTACGTAATTCAGAACGCATCACAGATTTTAGACTAGCATTATTATGGTTTATTTTTAAACTGTATCGACGCAGCGTTTGTGTATTTTTGGCGCGTTTTCCGTAGTGCGTTGGAAATATATGTGATTTTGTAAACAAGCATTGAACTAAAATGTGTTCACAAATACGAAATATATAATTAGGTATGTCAGCACTATGAAAGACAGTTTAAAGTTATGATTTCCCAACTCTACAAAAAGTGTTTGAAATAATCCGTTAGTAGAATTTCTTCTACATTCACGTGGTATTTAGTAGGTGTATCAGTCAAAACTGAGCCTAACTAGTAATAGTAAGGCTATGATTATAGTTCTAATGGTCCAAATAGGTGTATCGCTTGACAGTTGTCGCTGTTGTCACCAAGGAACTGAGCGAACAGCTCTTGGTATCTCGACAGGGTCAGCCCACCTTTCCTTCTGTCATCGTCCTGGAAAATAAAATGGTTTGGTCACGGAAAACCAGAAACTCCGCTATGCACATGTTCATAATGATAACACCTTGTATCATAGGTAGCTGCGTGGTATTTTTAGGACTTACATGGGTACAGACACAATTAACTTATTTAACACATACACATACCACTGTACACCTACAGTCTGCCAGTATGTTTTGGTCCCATATAATAGGGGGCGAGACTATTGCCAATATTGCCATTAAGCGGGTCTATTAATTCAAAGACCAATTGTAAAAATCCCATTAATACCCAATAAAATTTTTATTAACTGTAACATTCGATTTATAGTTGCTTTAAAATCAATAAATAGTCAATTGAGTTGGCTAAGAAGTGACGTCACAACACCCTATCTGCCCACTCGACCGATAATCGGGCCGCTTCTCGGCCGTTTCTTCTCGCCGGCGAAATTTGTTAAAAAGAGCTAATGCTATACAAAATCTGTCGGGGAAAATAATTGGAGAAACACGTTTTGACAGCTCATAAAAAGTAGGAATGACAATTGACTGGTTGTGTCTGCACGCGTATTTTTCCTGAATTATATATTTGTAGTAATAACAACAGTGCATTGTCAGATTTGAAGTATAGGAACTACAAGTAAAACATTTCTATTTTAATGATTTCTCCTCAACGAATTTTCTTTGATACGTCACCTGCCACTGTAAATCTCCTTTTATTAGATAGACACCTGTAGCGCGGGAACATAAACTAACGTTCGCCTGCCAATTTGCTCGTGGGCCGGCGGTAGGTAATGGCTCTTGAAGTGAGGAACAAGTGTTAACTAGAAGATGCGCCTACACGGCCGCACGCAACCATTGGCTTAGCGCCAGGAAGAAAACTCTCTTTATTGTTTTATTCGTCTTGTTGCATAATTTATTTCTGGTTATCGCTTTTTATAAAGCTTAATATTACCTATGTGGTTATTTCTGTAGCGTATTTGCTATATTTAAGTCTCAAAACAAGACACACGTTTAGTTCAAAATTGTTGTGGTTATGCTACAAAATAATGTTTTACGATTTTTTTATCGTCCTGTTCCTAAACGTGTGGAAGAAAGTAACGCGAAAACAAAACCAACCACGCCATATCATAAAATATTGACAACGTGTACGCAATAACTCATAGTAACATATCCAATTCATAATTTTCTTACAAACTACGGAGAGTTTAGATGTTAAATGTACATAAGCACCCCATAAATCATAAACATCCATTTTGTACAACTTCAAAGATGTTATTTAATTTATTCATAAACCAATTATCTGGTTCACCAACGTGACTGCAATCTTAAAATTATTGCATTTAGATCCAGACGTACCTACCTAAGTATTTAGTTCTTAAGATTCTAGAACCAATTCCGCAAAAAATCTAATATATTCTGCCTTGGCTTCGTGCCTGCACCAGTAATGGATAGGTGCAACAGACTTATAATGAAGATATGTGAGGGATTGTTAAAAGCCAATTATTCAGCACCACAGACAGCATCATGCAATGAGGTTTCATCTCAGCCATGTCAAAGTTATCAATTTACATGAGAACCGGTTGCCAACGCCACAAGGCTAGGTAGGTATAGATATTTCTAGAACGGCTAATAAACGATCTATATTTCGAATATGATTGGCATACGTCTCACGTACGGCTACAGTTTGTAAATTTATCCGTTCAGTTATTAAGGGCCATGGGCCCATTTACTGGGGGCGTGAAATTATTTTTAGGAAGAGCCAGAGCTGTCTTTAGGAGGCGAGAACACTAAGATTTATTGTACGTTTGTTCGTTGTGACGAAACAAAAGATGTAAGTTCTCAAGTTTAGTGTCCAACGATAAATTAATCGTTGTACTGGTTGGCAGCTTTTAACGATCGATTCGCGGAAATCATTACATCAGTCTAATATTTACGATACATATAATGTGGTAGTTAAATAAATTTGACACAGATTGACTGAGTAGTTGATAGTTAATTAGAGTTAGAAGTTCGTCGGTTGTGTGAATTTAGGAATAGAAAAATTGGGTAGTGGGTAACATCACCCAATTATACTTGTTACCACCTGCTGCCAAAACGTGATTCCCCCATAAAGTATGGTAATAACAAACGGTGACGTTGTTTTCGCGCCAACTCAATTAACTATATTATTTCAAACCTGCAAAAAATCTAATTTTACAGTTATTTGGAATTTAGGCGGGATTATGCGGCAAAAATAAAGAGTTTTTAGAGAAGTTGTGTCTCGGCATTATTGGTTAATTGTGTTTACCTATCACCCAATTAGGATTACCTACTATGAAAATGTGGGAAGGCAACCTCAGTCTACATATTGTAAACAAACACCCTAATATCTTGGACTAGGTAAAAACCATCATAGCTACTACCAACGTCGGAATTGGGTGGGAGTATTCTGTGTAGAAATCGCCTTCAGTTTAAGTGCTTCAGGCAATTTGAAGGAATGGTATATAGAACGCCAGCTGGGCTAGAATAAACTATGGTAAGTACACAGGTATATGGAAATACTTACATTGAGTAAGGAATTGAAAGCGTCATCTATAACTTTGATGTCCTCCAACACCATTCGTTGAACACAGTCGTATCGGTACTCTTCTATCCCGATAACTCCGTCCGTGTTGATATCTATCATCCTGAAGTTTGTCTCTATGAACGCTTTCATGGCCTGAGGAAAGTCCTCATACCTGCGGCCCACGCAGCTGTTCTGCACAGCCTGTTTGAACTCGTCCACCGTTATTGTACCGTCCTGTAAAAACTTGTCATTGAGAGCATGCTGTTGGGTGTTACAAGATCAAATAAAAGCTGGAAGCGTGTGCGTGGCTGTGCGTGTGTGTAAAGAGAAAATTAGATCGATTAATATTTGTTTACTTGTTAATTAACTACTGGTTTTGCTTGTAGGTAATTATTGTTTTAGATTGTGTTATAGTTAAATTGGAGTAACTACGGAAAGAACATCTAATATAGCAAGGTCATAATAGGTAGGTAAGTACCTATGTTTTCTCTCAAAATTGAAACGTAAAGTATTCCAAATCTGCATGTAGTGTAAAATAAGTTTTAACTGTGTGAGTGTCGTGTCGATGTCGAACACCAGTTCGAAATTTTCTTTACACCACTGAAGGTGAATATAAAACATGACTTTTTCATGATGGCAACTCGTGAACTTCAGTTATCTGAAAATTGGAAAATGGGTATAATTTTCACGTGTTTTCCCCTGGACATCATTACGCCTATCTGCACTTCGATAGGCAAACCGCTACAACTATTAAGGCTCTTTTCAAGCAACATTCACGATACTACATAAAAGCGGACCATCACCAGAATGCAGAAGATTGTCTAGCATCTACATCTACAAAGATTTAGCATTATTGCGTCGATCGAAGCGTTGCCGACATCGCGTAGTGTACTTGTGTGGATAACCGACATAGTCCGGCACCTTGTCGAAGTCCGCGAGCTGCGCGATCTCCTCCCACAGACTGAGCATGACGTGCTGGTACTTGGCGAGGCGGGCGGCGCTGCAGTCGCCCTTGCCCTCCAGCACGCACGTGCGCAGCGCCAGGCAGTGGAAGTCATGCGCGTCCAGGTAACCGTTGTTGTCGATATCTGGAGACAAATTCAGCGAGCATAGATTAGAATGATAGTCTTTTTGAGGAACCACATGCTTTCATTGTAATTATTTTGACATTGGTCCTATTTGCCTAATTGCTAGGTGTGACAGTGACCTCAGAGCAGTTCTCAAATACATTAATCTAGTAGGTCAGTTTAATAGTGATCATTTGTCATGATGTCGACACGCGATAACAGCGCTAAGGACAAGTGCGAAGTTCGATAACATTGTATCAGCACATGCCGATCCCCAATGAGTGTCGTAACGAGTTAGCAAATGAGCCGCGGCTGCCCAGTTGGCTGCCATAGCATGTAAACAATAGACGATCATTAATTTAATTGTAGCTACTATGCCAAAACCCAGGGATCCTTCATTTCACAAAAGGTTATTGATTTTTCGAACAGCCATCTTAATATAATTGCTGTCGATGATTGAGTGCGCGGGTGTTCACAGTTGAAGCTACGTAGGTACATCAATAACAGAATTTGCCAATCATAAGAATAGATTCAATATGCATCTGGGATCTTGGGAATCACGTGTAGATCATCAATGTGTCTGTAGTTTGAAACAGCGGACTAATGATTTGGGACAGACACAAAGTGCCTAATACCTAATAAACTAATTAAAAGTGGGAAGCTTGAGTGAGGGCCATCAACTTCAGCATTCGAAATTAGAATCGAACTGTAAATTAATCCCTAGTGCCGGCTGACAGCAACAAAAGCTGTTAAAAAAAAAACAATGCTAGATAACGTTTTGTTTTTATCGAATGTTAGCGAAATAAAAAAGAAAACGAATTAAAGTTCGTTAAATGAAATCAGTCTGAATCATTCTAGCCTAAAATGATGTTTCAAATGATAAATGATTAGGTTGCCTATCGGTATCGAGGTGTGGGTGTAGACGATTGCTCATTGGGTTCTGTAGCTGTCCTACAAAGACTAGTTTATAGTGTTCTGGGGTTATAGTAAAGTAGTAATTGTGAAATCTTGGCAGGCTCGGCACAAGATCTCGTAGGCGCGTTCCGTTGTTAATAGATTGATGACCGACTACCATTGCTCCACGAATTCTGCACAGGTCACTGTCATGTTCGGCTCGTTCTAATAGCACACCTAAAATCTACCGACTGAAGTCGCCACACATGTCGTGTCGTTACATGGGACCTAAATATACCGGCGAACTGTGAGTGTACATTGGTACATCTCTGCCTAACCCTTCGGGGAATACAGGCGTGATGGTGAAGTCGCCACGATGTTCAATTGTTAATCTTAGCAACAAACATTTAAAATCCATTCTTCAATATTATAAATGTATATAACTATGTCAGTCTGTTACGCTTTCACGATTAAATCACTGATTTTGATACATTAAGTACTTAGAGATGTTCCTATCCCTTTATTCAAAATATTGCTGAGCCTGGCAGGGCCATAATTGTTTCCATTTATTAACACCTACCACATTAAGGATTACAATAATAATCCTACTACTATTATAAAGGCGAAAGTTTGTAAGTATGGATGTATGGATGTTTGTTACTCTTTCACGCTTAAACGGCTGAATGGATCTGGATGAAATTTGGCACAAAGATAGATTATAGTCTGGAATAACACATAGGCTACTTTTTATCCCGGGAAAATGTACGGTACCCGTAGGATAACACATCAACTGTGACGCGGACGAAGTCGCGGGCAGAAGCTAGTAATAAATATATGAGATTTATACACACAGGCTACCTTTTTATCTTCCGACTTCGTCTGTGACCGCGTACATACAAACATAACGCGCACAAAATAAAGCAAATTCAAACTTCTTCTTCTTCTTAGCGTATCGATGGCAAAGAAGAAGAACAAGAATTGAAACTAGTTAAAGTAGATCCACTATCATATAAGTTTTCGTAAATATCTAATATTTTTATGTGCAACTAAACAAACATAGGTAAGACGGGTTGGCTGTGGTACCTACTACACTACGAATTTCTGCTGTACCTATCGTGGCCGCGTTTACAAACATATAAACTCACATACACAACAATCAGACCCGGAACAAACGCCTGTTATCCATACAGATATTTGTTCCGTGCGGGAATTGAACCCACACCGCAGTCAATCCTTCAGCCACTGTGCCAACCGTGTTATCCAAGTAGGTACGTCAACTATTGCAAAAAAACTAACACATTATGTGAGTTTCAGGACAGCGGGGTTCAAAGCCACATAGAGTACGTACTGTTTTAATAGGAAGTAAGTACCGATATTTAAAAACAAAAGTCACTTCTGAGATGATTTCTCGTTTATGAATAAGAGACTAGGTATAGGGAATTGGTCGTAATTCCGTGTTTATTTAAACATAATATTATATGTAAGGAATGCAAGGATCATTAAAAGGAGTTATGGGTCTGCAAATTACTCATCAGTTTATCTAGAATGTTATGAATGAATCAGTATCCAAAAACTGATATTTAGTAACTACCACGTAAAGTTGTATCTGCCGTGTAATATCGTCGCGTCAGACAGAAGATAAATGAATTTTAAAAATACAGACATGTAGCTGGGTCAAGTCCAACGATACAAAACAATTAACTGATTGTGTACTATGCAAAACAGAAGTAAGTTGTTATAGATATAAGGAAGAGCTTTAAATAAGAATTCAGTTTACTTTCAAAATTATAAAGAATTTTTTTAAATAAATCTTTGCGTTGTTTTATCAAATTAGTGGGAAATAGACAAAATCTGCCATTGTGTCTACTACTTTTTGGATGTATGATTAGGTAGTTTTATTCCACTCTTCATTAAGTATCAGCTGGTGTATAACCACATAAAAAATAATAGGTAACAACAAGTAGGTTAGTATCTATGTTATGGACATTCGCAAGTTCCCAAGCATGTCCAGATGGAATCACGCAATAAAAAAAAACAACTCACCATAAAGATATCGCACAACAAACGCAACTCTGTTATCCCAGGAGTACGCCATTTTGATTGATAAACTGTTTAGAAGTGTGTGTTTAGAAGTTGAGTGTCGTTGTCCGGGGTTGGTTATAGCAGGCTTATAGTAGCGCGGCGGCGGTCGCGACTCAACTGACGGCCGCCGCCCGCGCCTCTCCGCTCTGAATAAACCAACGAAATAAAACAATATTACAAGACGACCACGTCACCAGGCGACACCCTAAATATCTACGCTACACCGTCGACAACCTGCTAGCTGTTTGGCAGGGACACTACGGGGCCAGCTTTCGGCATAGTGGCCACATCGTTGCAAGGTCGTGGGTTGCATTACAGCGCATCTAAATTAAACAGACTTTTTATATCCACTATCAATCCACGGTTAATTATAACTGCATGGATGACCAATGAGTATCATGCTCACTCTATTGTTGTACCGACGACGACCAGGCATACTACTTACCAAACAAACATCCTCATATCCTCTACGTACAGCATTTATTCAGTCCCTTTTATGCTATTAAAAAAGTCAATTTAGTATGGTGATTATCACATTTAAGAAGTGACAGCAGCCCTCCGTCTACTAGCTTCACAAGGTTACTGTAATCACCAAGTCATTTGCCAAGCATAATTCTTAAAATCTGTCCTTGATTGAAGATTATATCTTTAATAGAACTTTAACGAGCATAAGCACAAACATAACGGTATAATTATATTTTAATATTCCGTTTATTAATTTGTGTCCAAAGTCAAAGCATTTTAATTATTAAATTATATTTCAAATATTGATTTTAAAAAAATATATCCCAGCGGTATCGAGGACAAGACCTAAGCTAATGGCGCATGGCGGGTAGTTAGGAGTCTGTTCCTCCTAACAATTATTATTAACATTTCGATAACAATAGAGTAAAGCTACATGTTTTAATAGCTATTTTCCATACAAATAATCTTAAATCTGATTTAGACATCGCCCATTCAGGCCTTCTAAACCAACGCGGGGATCAATTAGTAGTAATAATAGATATTATACTTTGGTTCAAGTATCTTATTTATATTTTTGAACTTCCCACCTCTTAAATAAAGACAGACTTTACTATTAAACACCTGAACTGGCAACACTTGTATAGTAATGTTTTAAAAACAACGTCAGTTATTTAATTATCTGCGCTGTTTACTAGTCAATGATGAAAATACCAGCTGTCAATGTCATAATCTGAAGTGACGGTGTTATTGACATTATTGATTGACAGTAAGGCACAGAGCATCATGCAGTAAGGGACTGCTGTGGCATGAGGTATTATTGGAAATAATAAAAATAATAATTATTACGAAAAAGTTGTTTTAAACTTGTAAAATTAAATTTGCATAGGTATATCTCTAGTCTTAATTGGTGATTATAATAAGAATAAAATTGTGATACCTCAAAGACTCAGTCATTTCTTTGTGGTAACTAGAAGAATGTCCAACAAAAGCTACAGTAATTTCATCAAAGCTAGTTCTCCTGAGCAAGATATACAAATTCCTAGAA
Source organism: Caradrina clavipalpis (assembly GCA_932526535.1). Taxonomy (NCBI): domain Eukaryota; kingdom Metazoa; phylum Arthropoda; class Insecta; order Lepidoptera; family Noctuidae; genus Caradrina; species Caradrina clavipalpis. The sequence continues at coordinate 12,755,539 of OW052104.1, read as the reverse complement.
ACAGTGGTACACTAAGTGGAGAGGAAGCAAGAAAAATATACCTTGAAGAAATAAAAAACTCAAAAGCATCAAACAATAAGAATTCGCGCGTGTTAGAAAATAAGAAAAAGGTCGCGAGACAGCTAGAGAAATCTTTGACAAACAAAGATATATTTATTACAGTGCAGAACAATGATATTGACACGCTCAAATATGTTTTAGATACATATCCTGATAAGATCAATATTGTTGATGACTATGGTTGGAGCTTACTTATGATTGCTTGCCAGGCAGACTCTATTGATGCTGTAAAACTATTGCTGAAAAAAGGTATTGACATATCTATCAGAGATAAAGGAGGTAACTCGGCCCGAACATTAGTAATCAAGAACAAAAATTATATATTAGCTGATATATTACTTAGATACATACAAAAAGAAACTACAACAAACAAAAAGCAGGCAAAAATCAAAACTAAACCAAGAGAAGAATTTGTGTGTGACATTTGTAATAAGACATTTCCTGATAGAGAAGAGCATTTGTCATCAACATTACACAATATCAGTGCAAGTAGAGGCAAGAAAATACCAGCAAACTATGTGATACCAGCATCAAACAGAGGCTATCAGTTGATGATAAAAGGTGGATGGGATAGACAGTCTGGTCTAGGAAGGGATGGCTCTGGCAAACTGTACCCTATAAAAACTGTACAAAAAAAGGACAGGAAAGGCATTGGACATTCAAAACTAAAACCTATTGACAAACCACAAGACAATGTAAAACACAAAAATAGAATTAAATTGGCAAGAGACCATCAGAGTGACAAATCATTTGAAATAAAGTTTAGACGAGAGTTTTACTGAAACATGCTGTTTTATTTTCTTACAACTATAACAAAAATAGTTAATATATTAAACTTAATATAATGTCTAAATATCTACATTATTAGTAACCAACATGCATTTATTGTTAATCATTGGAAATATAAAACTATGATTGATTTAACCTTTTGACTGAGGGAAAACACACCTGTTGTGTTTATACTAAAACACACAAGTGCAGCAGACACACCATATTAATGTGTTTTCCTACAGCCAACACACATGGTGTGTGTAGCCAGCTATTGCTGGGTATAGGCGTAACTAATGTTCACCTACACTTAATGGGTTAAAATGAATTAAAAACTTTCTAATCTCTTGGAGATAACAATATCTATAATTTATTTATCCCATGTCACAATTCCAATTGAAGCCTTAACCACATAAATACACTAGTAATGATAAAAAAAAGGTGGTATCAAAATAGTTATAAAATCATCAAATGATATATGAAGACAGGTATAGTTTATATAATAAAATTATAGGTTATATAATAAAAATAATTTGATTGAAAAAAATATATTATTTATTTCTTTAGTCTGAAAGGCACTGCACATATGTTTAATTTTGCTATTTCAATCAGTAATACTTTTATATTCAATACATTTTATTGATGAAACTTACCAGTATTTGCTTTGTGCATAGTTTCATACAAACAACTAGATATAAAATCTATAATGATGAATTAAATTCAGTTTAGCACTAACTTGAGAACTTCTGCAATTGTCATAAACTATTATATTTATTTCTTGAAACACTTAGACTTATACAACTTCAACTAGTTTTGCTTACATCTAACTATCTATGTAACAATATATTTTTCTATACATATATTATTCACATTGCATTGTTGATGGTTATCAAAGGTTGGGTGCCACCCAGTTAAGGAAATTGATAGCTAGTTCGAATCCTACAAAACAGGCTGCATTGGCCGGGAAAGCCCTGATCATGACGGGTGCCACACCCTTGTATAGGGCAGTTGGGCCTTCTCTCTCCATGAGCTGTTTAAATACATCCCTCATGCCATTAGGGTACGCCCCCTGAGGAGCTGTTTGCAGTCTACTCTTTAACACATCAGCCGGCATGCCAATCAGCCAGTTAGCTATACCAGCACAACCACCAGCCACTATTGTTGCCATCATTTTTAATTTAGCACTGGCATCTGCAGGAACTAGCACTTCTTTGACCCATTCATAAGTCATGAAGTACATACCACTTGCAGGCACATCCCTCAGTATTGTGGCAACACTCCCCTTGTATATGCTTCTTATACCACCCTCTGCATACAGCTGTTTGGCACAGTCAACCATGCCTGCGTATTTTTGTGGCGCATTACCGCCCTGTTGAATCTGAAGTAGACATTTGATGCGCTCCCCTGGTGCCATTATAGATGTAGTGAAAATACCAGAGAAAGCACCCGCAGCAAACAACTCTGGCTTAGATAGAACTTGGTCGTCATCTTGTTTTATAAGTTTTTTGCCGAGTCCGAAGCCAAAGAAACTAATAGCGAAAATAGGAGCCACTCCGGTGAGAGGAGCCGACATACCCTTGTATAAGCCTCTGAAGCCTTCCTTCTGTATGGTCTTCTTAAAGCAGTCATAGGTGCCACCGTACAAAGCAATCTCACCCGCTTGAGGCACGGGCATAGTTTGTAATCTTACTTTAATCGTGTCCATAGGATGGCCCGCTAAAACAGTGCAAACGCCACCAAAACCACCACTTAAAAAATATTTTACTGGGCTACTGTTTTCCGACATATTCGTTTCGTATATTCGTTCGAAGGGGAAAGGAAAGGTAACCTTAGAAAACTCGTTTTCAGTCGAAACACTTTCGAATAATTTTCTGTTGTCTTGTCTAAAATTCTAAATTATAAAATGTCAAAGTCCATTCACGTAAATTGCGTTCCAGCGACTCCAGTGAGTTTCATATACTAGTTATTTAATTATTTTCGACAATATTTGCATAGAAAAATATTATTATGCCGTTCATCGAACAAAAGCAATAATTATAAAGCTTTATTTTTGGAATTTTAAAATATGTAATATAACTAGTTATAGTAATCTGCGGGCGAGAACCTATCATAAAGAACCTTCTATAGTGTGTTTTTTAATCTCGTAGACCAAATTGACAGTTTCATACGTCAAATATAAAAATAATGTGCTTTCGGCTCATAGATATAAAGCACACTATTTTCAAGTTTGACGTAAGAAGCCGTCAAATCAGTCTCTGAGATTTAAAAACACACTATAGCATAGAATAGATGTAGGCCTAATGCTTCGGCCACATAGTCATGGCAAGGCGAAGTTTTGTGTCATTGCAATTGCAACACATCTAGACAAGCAATTTGTCCCTTCCCAAATCATTCATCCAAGCATACTCGAATACCTTCTAGGCCACACACGGCTTGTGGTAATTTTTTTATAGATCAACAGATTTTATTTTATTTAACGAAAAACAAACAGTAGCCCAATAAAAAATTGACAAAATATCTTAAATATTACATATAAACTAATTATGCTACCCACTACGACAACAACCATCTATTCACTAAACTAACAAAGAGAGAGATCTATTTTAACAAAGTTAGTGCGATTAGCTACACTTCGCTGTTTGTTTACAGCTAAATTTTGAATTATTTAAATTTCCTATCGGCGTATCTAGAGTTAGTTTTTAGGGGGGGCCTGGCCCCTAAGATGCCTGGCCGATGCGATGCAATGCGGTCAAGCGGAAGGTGAGCCCTACAGCCTAGGGTAGGCACAAGACCATTCTGGGGTGGGCACGCCCCCCCCCCCCCATATATACGCCTATGTTTATAACTACGACCATACGAAACATGTGCTCGTCCCGTCAGTATGTTAATATGCTGGTGCTGCTGTTTTAGCCAAGTAAGGTAAACCACAACGGATATCTACAACAAACGCCACAGCAATAAGCGAAGCTGCTAGAGACCTAGTTGTTTGCACACTACGGATTTTTAGATGAAGTACCGATACCTAAGCAATGAGCAACGCAGAGTTCCATATAAAGTTTATCAGTAGTATGTAGACGTGGTGCGATGCAAGCCTGACTACTTTGTCAACTGTGATGCGGGTGGCTGACTCAAGCTGCACTCGATGCCGGCCACTCAGAAGAAGAAGGGTAAAGCACATTTGGCTTAGGCATTACTCTGTGAGACATACGGACATGAATTTGCCCTGGTAATCCTTAAAACAGCTTCTAGATCAAGATAACGTAAGTTATAGGCGGAATATTATTGGTCAGATTGCAATAGTTTTGGCGTAGTAGTGGCGTAGGTAATACATATTCTATATAAAAGCTGCCAACTAGAACCTCTAAGTATCAAAAGTTCATAACTCATAAAAAAATGGCGTGCAAGCCAATCCGGCTCGTGTCCAACCGAAACTTGTTTTTACGACCGAAACCGAAACCGAAAACGAATTTCGACAACGGTCTCAGTTTCGGCCGAAACCGAAACCGAAACCACTAACACGGATCTTGTTAATGTTGCACTCGATTTTAGTTTGGGGGTAGGTATAAGATAAGGTTTTAAATCGAAAAACAGAAATGAAATAATACTTACGGATAATTACTATACGGATACCTAGGTAGATACCTATTTAAGTGCTAATAGTGTATGTTAATTTTACAAAAAAGAAACAGTTGGGTACGTTGTTCTAACTGTAGGTACTTGCCACTTGTATACCTTGGTGATAATTATTCAAATGAACTTAGAAATTCTGAATCCTAAATATTATCATCACTAATGCACTAAAGTAAGTACCAAGTACCTAACTAATGTTTGTTTAGGTATAGCATTAGCGAGTGGGTTAAATTAACCAACAAATATTTAGATTGTTAAGATAAACTTGATTCTACTATGGTCTATGTATTAGTTTTTTATGTTTAATTATTTTGTATTGTTCCGTACCTCAAAAATATAGCATAAGAGTAGGTAGTAAATTACTACCTACTCTTATGCTACATCACGTGATAATACTTACCGAATTCAAAATAAATCACACAAAAACTCACAACAAACAAAACTAACTGCAAACACAAGCCTGTCACGACATGCGGCCAAATCTCAGTTGCTTGGATGGAATTCACTGCACAGAACATGACCGAGCACAGCGCGAGAACTCCCAAATGCAGTTTCGGTTTTGGTCGTAGTTTTGGCAAGTTTGCCGCCGAAACCAAAACTAAACCGAAACTAGTTTTTTGGCCGAAACTCGACCGAAACCAAAACCGAACTTTCGGTCGGACACTATCCGGTGAGATTACGGAGTTGATAAGTGAATCCAAATGTATGGAAGTTTATATAATGAAGTCTCAGCCGCACAAACTTAGTCGGTGCCGGGTTGATAAGTGAGTGATGGCCCTTAGATTTGTATAGTTTGGGTGAGATTCTGAAGTTTAAAAATAATGCTTTACCAGAACCATTAATACAAATTTTTGATTGCCCTATTTGCCGTGACATTATGGTAACACTAATACATCCATATAACTTTTTTAAATGTTGCCATGTTAAAAGTTTATTTTTAATCCCAGGCCCAGGTTCAACATTCGTGTCTTCAGTTTGGCTCTAGGAACTTGACTATCAGTTTTGTGACCTTGGGTTGTGGGCAACTCTATTCATTACTGTTGACAATAGTTTTATCTGCTATTGGAAATTTAATAAACAATGATTAAGTACAATTAGAGGAAGAGTTTTAGCTTACCGTTTACTATGCCAATTATTGAGTACGCCTGTGGTTATAGTACCTATCAGTGAAAAAACCTACAGAAGATTTGAAGTTCTAGTTGAAAAAAAGGTTCTTTAAGCCTTAACTATCATTGTAATCGGTGAAGGAAAAGATCGTGAGAAAACCTGGACTTAAAATTATTAGAATGCTGAAATTACTAATCCGCTTTGAGCCAGTGTGATGATGAATGCTCTGTGCCTTCTCTGTATGAGAAGAGACCTTTGACCTGCAGCGGGATAACAATAGGCTGGTTTGATTATTATTTAATAATTTCTATATGAAACAAAATACAGTTTACTTTTCACAAAAGGTACCTGCAGTATAGAAAAAATAGTTGTGCAATTTAAGGATTGAGCTATTAACATTTTTATTTACTTTAAAAATAAATTCATGATACATAAATAAACTGGATTCAACAAAAAAAAAAAATAACAAAAACAATAACAGGGTGAAACCATAGTGTAATTACATATTGGGTCACCTTTGACTACTAGCCACCAACAATATGCAAGGCTTGTCACAAAAAATAATAATTAAAAATATTTTCTTTATGTAAATTTGTTAATAGTATGATTGTTATATTATTTTTACAAAACGCACTAGGCAATATTGGCAAGGTCTGATGATTGAGCTGGAAGGTAGGCATTAGAAAAACATGGAAACGACACCCATGACGCAAATTTCGCAACATTTCTTAGCCAACTTGGATTTTAAATTTGTCCCGTAGGGTCGCGGGCTGTGGGGTAACTCCCCTTTCCCTCATACCGTTCCCTCGCGTTGATCCATCAAACAGCCGAGTTGACACATTTTATGTAATTACACTTTGGTACAACAACAAAAAATAGGGGAAAGCTAAACTTGATCTCATAATTTTGACCAAAATACTGTTTGATACTTATTTTACTGTAGTCAACAATGACTTGTCTAAGCCTGTGCGGGCTTAAACAAGTCATTGTTGACTTGCCTTGTCTTTACTAAAACGTGCTTACTTAAACAATTAAAATATTTATACTTCATAAAACCTTGTTTAAAACAATACGACAATTTAATTTAAACACCGGGTACCAACCAGTTGAGGAAACTCATGGCAATTTCAAAACCTAAAAAACAAGCTGCATTGGCCGGGAAGGCTCTAATCATGACTGGTACCACGCCCTTAAATAGGGCAGCCGGACCTTCAGTCGCCATGAGCTCTTTAAATACATCCCTTACGCCATTAGGGTATGATCCCTCAGGAGCCGTTTGCAATCTACTCTTCAACACATCAGCTGGCATACCAATCACCCAGTTAGCTATCCCAGCAAAACCTCCTGCCACTACAGTCCCCAGTGTCTTTAACTTAGCACTGGCATCCTTGGGGACTATGATATCTTTGATACATTCATAAACCATGAAGTACATACCACTGGCAGGCACATCCCTTAGCATTGTGGCCAATGTTCCCTTGTATATGCTCCTTATACCACCTTCTGCATACAACTGTTGGGCGCAGTCAACCATGCCTTTGTATTTCTGTGGCGCAGTACCACCTTCCTGAATTTGAAGAAGACATTTGATGCGCTCCCCTGGTGCCATTACAAATGAGGTGAAAATACCAGAGAAAGCACCCGCAGCTAACAACTGTAGACTCGTTAGAGGTTTGTCATCATTTCCTTTTATCAGTTTTTTGCCGACTCCAAACCCAAAGAAACTAATAGCGAAAATAGGGGCCACTCCGGTGAGCGGTGCCGACATACCCTTGTATAACCCTTTGACACCTTCCTTTTGTATGGTCTTCATAAAGCAGTCATAGGTGCCAGTGTACAAGGGAGTCTCTCCCGGCTTAGGCAAGGGCATGGTTTGTAATCTTACTTTAATCGTGTCCGCAGGGTGGCCCGCTAAAACATTGAAGATACCACCTGAACCACCACTTAAAAAATATTTGACAACGCTGCTGCTTTCCCCACCGCTACTGTCGCCGCCGCTACCGCCGCTGCTACTACTGTCCCTGGTTTTTTTTTTCGCTCCTTTCCTTGGTTTTGTTCGTTCGCCATCGCACCATGGAATAATTGTTCCCCCTTTTGTCATGTTCAATTTCTAGTCTTCATTTACGGCTCTAATGAAAAGAAAAGGTAAACGATGATGTAGGTACATTATTTCATGATTATAGTGGTTTTCTTTTTCAATTTTTTTGTCTATTTTAAGTCATTGATGATTGATAGATTTTGTCACCAATTTTTGTGACTGGTTCCGCCATTATTTATTGATCATGTTCTTCTTTCTTAAGTCAGTCACATTAGTGTTACGTCATTAATACAAGCAATCACGCTATTTGACTCTTAGGGTCTGCCCCCACGACCGATTATCGGTCGTTTGTTCTCGCCGGCAAAAAAAACTGTCAAAAATCGGCCCGATAATCGGCTGTGGGGACAGTATCTTAACGTAAGCAGTACGGTCCTAGAGCATTAGGTACGGTAGACCGGGGTCAATTGAAACAATTTTTTTATAATCGTAGGTATACAAGAGGTCCTGTCAAAGTCAAAGCATTTATTTCAATTAGACCATTTACAGGCACTGTTAAATCATCATAATGTTTTTATTTTTGTTTGTAAGAGGTAATCTTCGAAAGTCACACTCAGGTGCGGAATTGGCCGAACGGTCTCAGATATAATTTTCTCATAATTTAGCTACACTCATTTAAAAACATTACCTATACTTTCACAACTGTACAAAACTAATATTCGTTGTCAGGAAATAAAACTTTTGAAAAATTACGAATTCCATCGCGATCCATAGTGGCCGATCGCCGTCCGCGCTCAAAACACGCTGCAGCAGGCTAATCAATCATAGTTCTAGCCGAAACTACCATTGGCGTATCTAGGGTTATTTTTCAGGGCCTAGATGCCATGGCCGATGCCTGTTTTTTTGTAGTGAAAAGTCCGTAACAAGTATAAAGTTATTTTGAATTACCTACGTTGCTTACATTGGTAACGTTACATTTGTTCCACAATCATGTTTGAACAATGAACTGTAAGGGCCTGCCCCCACGACCGAGAATCGGCGGCCGATTTTTCTCGGTGAGAATGGAACATATGGATTCTAGTACATCAACGCACACGGCCGAGAAAAAAACGGTCCAAAAACAAAATCTGCGTATCCTGGCCGCCGATTAGGTACATAGGCTGCACTAAAAGTATCGGGAATGGAATATTTCCACTGTTCCTGTCATATTAAAATCTTTTTAATTGAAAACTCCTTGGTTTTAAAAATTGAATACCATTTATTTATTTTAAAAAAGATTCTCGGTCTTGTCACAAGGTTTTGTCAAACTTGTTTAGTCGTTGAGAAAATGGAATTGACTCGAGAAAATTCAAGAGCGATGATTTATTATGACTTTCGAAGTGGTTTACCACAAAAACAGTGTGTTGACCGGATGATTTCTGCATTTGGTGATGAAGTCCCATCCAAAACCACAATTTATCGCTGGTTTGCTGAATTTCAACGTGGACGTGTCAAGCTCAGTGATGATCCCCGTCAAGGTCGTCCAAGAACTGCAGTCACCCAAGAAAACGTTGATGCTGTGCGTAAGCTGATTGAGGAAGATCGACATGTGACATACCGCGAAATTCAGGCAACTTTAGACATTGGCATGAGTCAAATACAAATAATCTTGCATGAACAATAAGGTGTAAAAAAGTTGTTTTCCCGATGGATACCGCATTCGCTCTGTGAAGAGCAAAAAGCGACTCGCATTACTTGGTGCGTCAGAACTCTCGAAAGATTCCACGCAGGATCCCCAAATGCTGTATAGGTACATCGTATCAGGTGACGAATCGTGGATTATACGCGTACGAACCCGAAACAAAAAACCAGTCACGAGTTTGGGTGTTCGAAAATGATTTAAAGCCAACAAAAATTGTTCGTTCACGTAGTGTTGCAAAAAAAAAATGGTCCACGTTTGTCTGCAAAACCGGCCATGTTGCGACTATTCCTCGGGACAAAGAACGGTTAATGCAGAATGGTATGCTAGCATTTGTTTGCCACAGGTCGTTTCTGAACTCCGTAAAGAGAACTGCAACTGCCGCATCATCCTCCATCACGACAATGCGAGTTCTCACACCGCTAACAGAACAAAAGAGTTTTTAGAGCAAGAAAACATAGAATTATTAGACCATCCGCCGTACAGCCCAGACCGAAGCCCTAATGATTTTCTATACTTTCCCTAAAATAAAGAATAAATTGCGTGGTCAGAGATTTTCATCACCTGAAGAAGCTGTGGACGCCTACAAAACGGCCATTTTGGAGACCCCAACTTTCGAATGGTATGATTGGTTCCATCGTATGGAAAAATATGTCAAATTTCGCGGAGAAAACTTCGAAAAGCAATAAATACATTTTTAAATAGTAATGTTGTGTCACTTCCTTGATTCCCGAAATTTTCGGTGCCCCCGGTGAAAAATGGAACGTTCCCAAATGTAGGGTAAGTGCTCCAGTGAATGAATCTTCAGACTTCAAAAAATCATTACATTATGTTGCCACTAAAGTATGCGGTCCAGAGCTATATTTTGGTAATCTATGTCTACTACCGAATATTTTTTAACTTGGTTTTAGTATTCAGGCTATGTCGTAAAATTACGACATAACCTGAATACTTTTTTAGATATTTGGCAATATATCGAAAAAGACCCTAAAACCCCACTGAATCAACGAAATTTTCCAGTAAATGAACAGCATTAGAACCAGTGAATGAACAATATTTTGTTTTTTTTTTTGTATTGCCCCGATCTCGCTTTCCGTGTCTTAGGAGTCACAACGAAATCCAATTCCGCGCTTCTTTCTTAGGTGACCACAGCCGTGAGCTCAACAGTGAAAAACTTTTTTACAAAAAAAGACAACCGCCTTTGAAACCGACTTCAAAAAAAAGGAGGTTATCAATTGACCCGTATGTATGTAATATTTCCAGAACTGCCCAGTTTTCGTATAATTATGTTAGTCCATATCAGCGTCTGAGCAAGTGTGCCAAATTTCAAAAGTGTATGTATGTATGTATGTTTTTATGTTTGTTCGCGCATATCTCCGTAGCTACAAGTCCGATTTGAGTAATTCTTTGTTGTACTAGGTATTGTTCAACTTAGGGAATACTACAAGTTTCATCGAAATCGGTTCAGTAGCTTTTGAGATAGGGAATTTTAACCGATTTTTTATTATATTATGTTTGTTCGCGGATAATTTCGTCATTTGTGAACCGATTTTGATGATTCTTTTTTTGTTAGAATGGGTATACTTCCCAAATGTTCCCATTTAATAAAATTTCATATAGATCTGATGATGGACTCCGGAGACAGACAACGGAACTCTTCAAAAAATTACAGTATATCAACAGCGATTGCTGCTATCGCATAAATATGCATTGTTTACGCAATCACACAACATAACATCACGGCCGAACACTCGAAAGGGTTACACAGATGTAAACAGTAGTATTTGAAAATTTCTCATCCAAGTAAACGAAATCGCATATTCTGCTTTCTTATGGCTTTTTAGTGGTGTCTCGTTAATTTACATAATATGAAACTTTCTTCATGGATTTGGATAACAGGAAGTTGATATTAAGGCGACGAATTGTTTAACAATAATTCTAGACCAGGCGCGCGCCCCCCGCAACCCGCACACACCCCGGTAAGTAAGCTTTTTGTTATTTTATTTAGTCGGAAATGATAAATTGAGAAAATCCTACAATTTTAAAGAGTATTTATAGACTTGTCTACAGAGCAAGTTGAGAGGCTAAAATCGGTCCCGTTTGCCCATAAGATGTGAATCTCTATTTAAAAAGAGGTATGTTTGATGTTTTTTTCTCTGTTACTAAAGTTACTTAATCATGTAATTAAAACTAACATAATAAGGCTTTCATCATGAACTATTCAGAACACCAACTCACATTTTTATACGTTTCGTAATTACTGACAAAAATAGAGATCAATGATGCCAAAATTTCCAATTCGTCCTCTTAAAAAGCGAGAAATAAAAAACTTTTTTACAAAAAATAACCGCCTTCATAAACTAAAAAGAGAAAAATAACTTTAGCTTTGGAAGTCGGCGGCTTTGGTTCTGTTTGTTGTTTTGTATTGCCACCGACTTCCAAAGCTAAAGTTATTTTTCTCTTCTGCTCTTCTTTCAGGCTGTTTGTTTCCGTGTTTCTTGATAGAATGTATCATGTAGTAGGGGGCTACAAGCTTTATCACTGCAATCGGTGAAGGAAAAGATCGTGAGAAAAGCTGGACTTAAAATTATTATAAGTAATTCTAAAATCGCTAATCCGCTTTGAGCAAGCGTGGCGATTAATGCTCTGTGCCTTCTCTATATGAGAAGAGGCCTTTGCCCTGCTGCGGGATAACAATAGGCTAGTTTTATTATTATTTAATCATTTCTATCTGAGACCAGGTACAGTTCACATTTCACAAAAGGTACCTACCTGCAATTAAGAAAATGTAGTGTTGCAATTTAAAGATTGAGCTAAGTTATTAATATTTTTATTTACTTTAAAAATAAATTCATGATACGTAAATAAATAGGATGAAACTATAGTGCAATTACATATTGGGTCGCCTTTGACACTGCACAAAACGCCGACAGACTACTAGCCACTAACAATATGCAAGGATTGTCAAAAATAAAAATAATTAAAAATATTTTCTTTATCTAAATTTGTTATAATATGTATGATTGTTATATTATTTACAAAACGCCTTCGGCAATATTGGCAAGGCTGATGGTGGAGCTGGAAGGTAGGCACTGGAAAAACATGGAAACGACACCTATGACGCAAATTTCGCAAAATTTCTTAGCCAACTTGGATTTTAAATTTGTCTCGAAGGATCGTGGTCTGTGGGAAAACGCCCCGTTCCTTCATACCGTTCCCTCACGTTGATCCAGCAAACAGCCGACTTGACACATTATACGTAATTACACTTTGGAATAACTAAAATTATCATTTTTTAAATATTTTTGCTTGATATTATTTTTTACATTTGATTTGTTAATGTATTAAAATGTCACGAGACAAGGACAACGGGACAGGCTTAGACAAGTCATTGTTAACTTGCCTTCTCTTTACTTAAACGTGCTTACTAAAACAATTAAAATATTTATACTTCATAAAACCTGGTTTAAAACAATACGACAATTTAATTTAAACACCGGGTACCAACCAGTTGAGGAAACTCATGGCAATTTCAAAACCTAAAAAACAAGCTGCATTGGCCGGGAAGGCTCTAATCATGACTGGTACCACGCCCTTAAATAGGGCAGCCGGACCTTCAGTCGCCATGAGCTCTTTAAATACATCCCTTACGCCATTAGGGTATGATCCCTCAGGAGCCGTTTGCAATCTACTCTTTAACACATCAGCTGGCATACCAATCACCCAGTTAGCTATCCCAGCAAAACCTCCTGCCACTATAGTCCCCAGTGTCTTTAACGTAGCACTGGCATCCTTAGGGACTAACCTATCTTTGATACATTCGTAACTCATGAAGAACATACCACTGGCAGGCACATCCCTTAGCATTGTGGCACATGTTCCCTTGTACACGCTCCTTATACCACCTTCTGCATACAACTGTTGGACGCAGTCAACCATGCCTTTGTATCTCTTTGGCACTTTGCCACCTTCCTGAATCTGAAGTAGACATTTGATGCGGTCCCCTGGTGCCATTACAAATGAGGTGAAAATACCAGAGAAAGCACCCGCAGCAAACAACTGTGGACTCGTTAGAGGTTCGTTATCGTTTCTTTTTATCAGTTTTTTGCCGACTCCGTAGCCAAAGAAACAAATAGCGAAAATAGGGGCCACTGCGATGAGCGGTGCAGACATACCCTTGTATAACCCTTTGAAACCCTCTTTTTCTAGGGTGCGCGTAAAGCAGTCATAGGTGCTAGTGTACAAGGGTGTCTCTCCCGGCTTAGGCAAGGGCATGGTTTGTAATTTGACTTTAATCGTGTCCGCAGGGTGGCCCGCTAAAACGGTGCAAACACCACCGAAACCACCACTTAAAAAATATTTGACAACGCTGCTGCTTTCCCCACCGCTACTGTCGCTGCCGCCGCCACCGTCACCGCCGCTGCTACTACTGTCACTAGTGCTTTTTTTTTTCGCTTCTTTCCTTGGATTTGTTTGTTCGCCATCGCACCATGGAAAAATTTTCGCCCTTTTTGTCATGATCAATTTCTAGTCTTCATTTACGGCTCTAATGGAAAGAAAAGGTAAACGATGATGTAGGTAGGTTGTTTCATGATTTGTGTTTTTTTTCATTAAGTATTTTTTTAAATTTTAGGTCATTGATGATTGATAGATTTTGTCACCGATTTTTGCTACTGCTTTCGCCATTATTTATCACATTATCTATCACGTTTTTCTTTCTTAGGTCAGTCTTATTAGTGTCATGTCATGAATACAATCAATCACATTATTTGACTTAAAGACCGGGGTCAATCAAAACAATTTTATTTGAATCGTATACAAGAAGTCATGTCATAATTAGGTAGGTAGGTACATACTTCATACGAATATTACAAAGTGTCAAATTTCGCCCCTAAGATGACCCACTGACCAAGAGCTTATCTCCGGAAGTCACACTCAGGTGCAGAATAGGCCGAACGGTCTCAAACATCATTTTCTCATAATTTGGCTACACTCATTTTAAAACATACCTATTGTTACCTATTGTTTTACAACAGTACAAAACTAATATTCGTTGTCGGAAAATAAAACTTTTGAAAAATTACGAATTCCATCGAGATCCATAGTGGCCAATCGCACTGCGCGCTCAAAACACGCTGCAGCAGGCTAATCAATCATAGTTCTAGCCGAAACTACGATTCTCAACTTTGTCTTTACGAAGACAACTCACACAACGTTCTTACTGATAGCAAATAGGGTAACAGCTGCCATAACCAGTAACACGACCATCTTTTCGACGCTCGCAGCCGTACTGAAAAATAAACGAGAGTAGGTATAGGTACAGAGTCGCACTCGCCATTCTCCCGGCCTCTCATGCAGGGGCCCTCGGCGAGACATGGCGAGAGCACTCCCAAGAGAATGAACAGCCGGCACTACAAATTCTAACGTTAACCATTATATTGACGATTGATTGATTGATTATAATTCTGATGATGATTATAATACTATAAAGTAATTGGCGTTACTGCCTGTGGTACCTAATTGTACTGCGGATTTGAATTGAATTAGACCTCAACGCATGGGTGTGCTAGGGTTGCCAATGTAGAATTTTCTTTTTCTGGATGAGTATTTTTTTGTAATTTGTGTGTTAAGTTCATCTTGTTAGAGCTAATAGGTACGTTAATGCTTTATTATTAAATCATTTTTCAAAGCGAAATATTACTGTTTTGCGTCCCAATAAAACAGGTATTATGTGACAATAAAACCTAACACACCGAATGTTGCTAGATGATGAAGCTGTATGTAAATTCACCTTTATACTGATGTCTATGGTTAAAACTTACCAATTTCTCCATGGTTTTATACCTGTCTCTCTCACCAGCAGGCACGGAGTACGGTACAGCGGGGGTCCTTTTCTGAAGGACGCTTGGCGCGATAATGGTGCCGATTCCCTCGTTCACAAACTAAACTAAAATTAGAGAATTGACATCTCTTACTAACATACAGCGAAAGAAAAGGACGGTAATACCTTAGAACTAAGTTAGAGATGTCAAATTAGTTTTGCCTTGAACTTTTCCGTGTTTTTATTCAATGCGTTTTGACATGTCAACTATAAATGTATAGAGATTTTAAATCGACTAAAATTTACAAGTCTTATTCATGTCCGTCCTTTTCTTGTTTTATTGGAGAGAAAAAGATAGAAATAGTCTAAATTAACTTGCATTGTGGTCGTATGCCACCTATTCCGGTAAAACAGTATGTGTAATAGTAATAGAACATTAATCTTTAGCACTAAAGTTTAGGGCAAAGTGGCATACGACCACGGCTTTCAGATGAGAATGTTTTCTTGTTTCATACTTTTTAGAACGTGAAATTTTTGTAGTCGGGTTTTAGTTTTTGAACTTCTTTTTTTTAATTATCCGATACCTGCCGCTGTCACTGTCAGTGTTGACACTTGACAAGTAAACTGAACTTTTATTAGTAAATAGTTGCTATTGGTTGTTCTATTTGCCTTTGCCATTCTACTAAGTAAAAAAATAATAATTAAGTACCCACCGATAAAACCAAGTACCTTCCAGATGTTCGAATTAAGTTGATCTTTACATTGTTTAATTAATATGTCGTGTTCAAAAGAAGAAATTGAGAGAAAGCGCCTGGCTGCGCTACAAAAGCGGCAAAACTTACTGTCCAACAGTAACTCCTATCAAAACACTCCTATTAAATTAAAGCCTTCTCAAATTGGAAGTCCACTGCCTTCATCATCAAATGGTGGTTATAAATCGTTCACTAATAACCCCAATAGGAGTCACCCGTACGCTAAAGCTGCGGCGGCAAGGAGTGAAGAGAATCCAGTTCCTGTTGGTAAAGTAGTCAGTGGAACAGTGTATTTGATCTCTGAAGACAGATTTGAAGTGAACCCGTCAGAGTTTTGTTCACCTCTCATCAATATATTCAAGAGTTTACCTTCTAAAAATTATGGTGAGTTACTTTTAATTTACTGCAAACTGCATTATTACATATTATTATCTTGTGTTAAGAAGATAATTGCAATTTGTAGATTAAGATAAGTTAATAAAATATTTATCTATATTTATTGTAAAGAGATAAAGTTTGTTTTTAAATAATGTCCCTGTAAGTATTTATTAGATTACAAAAATCTGTCACTGGTAGAAAGTTACACTATTGCCGAGTGTTGTAGGCTATGTTTTATGGTATACATGACTTGTGTTTATACCAAGTTGCTTTCAGAAGTTAATACCTATAAATAATATGTACTACACACTTGACAAGACAAGACTCATTGCCTTTCTGTCAAATATTGTTCCATTAACTGTTGCAAGATTTTTTTGCTGTTAGTCTTCCATAAATAAATAAATAAATAAGTAATTATATAAACTGCTGAATAATCTTGTTTTAATATTTCAGATTCAAAATCAAAGCTATGGAACTTCTCAATCAATGATTATCAGCAGCTGATGTCTAAAGTAACACCTTTGGCACCTCATATCGTGCTCGGTCCCATCCCACCGTATGTCCTGCGGGTATACAAATTTTTTTTTGCTAATAACCTATTTTTGTAAGCAAGACAATTTTATATAATTTTCTTTTTGTATTTGAGTCCTTTGTTTCAATGTCTCAGAAAATCACATAAACCACAATGCCATTTGTTTTTATTTTATTTTTGTAAAGGTGTGATTGGCACCAAAAATTTTGTCTATTGACAATTCTTTTTTGTATTTTTTGCTTTTACTGTCTTCATAAATGTATTACGTCACTATAATAATAACTAACTATATATTACTAGCTTCTGCCCGCGACTTCGTCCGCGTCACAGTTGATGTGTTATCCTACGGGTACCGTACATTTTCCCGGGATAAAAAGTAGCCTATGTGTTATTCCAGACTATAATCTATCTTTGTGCCAAATTTCATCCAGATCCATTCAGCCGTTTAAGCGTGAAAGAGTAACAAACATCCATACATCCATACATCCATACATACAAACTTTCGCCTTTGTAATAGTAGTAGGACTAGCTTCTGCCCGCGACTTCGTCCGCGTCACAGTTGATGTGTTATCTTACGGGTACCATACATTTTCCCGGGATAAAAAGTAGCCTATGTGTTATTCCAGACTATAATCTATCTTTGTGCCAAATTTCATCCAGATCCATTCAGCCGTTTAAGTGTGAAAGAGTAACAAACATCCATACATCCATACTTACAAACTTTCGCCTTTATAATAGTAGTAGGATTAGGATTATTAGGATTATTCCACGATAACACCCCCATTCAGTTAGGCCTTTGATTACTGCTCTGTTTCCATTGTTCATAGAGTGATATTTTACATGTATAAACCTTCCTCTTAAAACACTCTATCTATTGATGAAAGGCGCATTTGACTCTGTTGCGTTTCAAAGATCAAGCATACAAGCGACGGGAAGCGGCTTTGTTTTATCTAAACTAATATTATAAAGAGAAAAGATTTTTTTGTTTGTATCTACAGAATGGGCTCCAAAACTACAGGACCGGTTTTACCATTTTTCATCAATAGACAGGTCATTTCTCAACATTATTTCTGAGTTACCATCACTCTACGACACACGGGAGCGGAGCATTAACCAAAGACATAACTTAATGTGGGTGAAATAAGCCACTAATAATGAACCAATAATGCATACATGCATGCAGTAGCGTAATTAGCCTGTTATGCGCCCAGAGCCAACTTCTATAACTTGGCCTTGAAAAAAAAATCTGGTCCTGCTATGGCAATTTCTGCGCCCTGTGCCTGGGCACCGCTGGCACCGCCCTAGTTTCGGCCCTGCATTTTGTTTTTTTTTTATTAGACAGTCCCGCCACACTGTTCCCAAACCACGGCATGTATGTACTCATATTCACTTGCCGCCATGTTTATAAGTAGGTGCTGAGGGAGAACGCCACAGACCCCAACAGTGTTGACCTGTCTCCCATCGAGTTCACCTTAAGACATAAGCTTATGCCGTTCCAGGCAGACGGAGTCAGGTAAATTTCCTTTAATAGCAAGTAAGCCTTCAAATTTTTTTCCACACATAACATTTATATTTTTGACGAAACGGTTGGAGCTGAGCGATCGGCCGCTGCGCTGTGACGCAGTTTCGATTCCCGCACAGAACAAATATTTGTATGATCTACAGATAGTTGTTCCGGGTCTAGCTGTTTGTGTATGTGAATTTAAATGTTTGTAAACGCACTCACGATGCGGGAGGAATTCCTAGTGTGGGGTAACGTTTTAAAGTACATATTTCAAGATAATAAGTCGACTGCCTCGTTAGCCTAGTAGTCCTAAGCGCGACTGCTACGCTAGAGGTCTTGGGTTCGATTCCTAGGTTAAGCAAAAAGTGTTATTGGGTTTTTCTATGAAATTCTCAGTAGCAGCTCGGAGTTAGGATTTGTGCCCGTTTAATGGCAACAGGCCCCCTATTACATAGGACCTAAACATACCGGCGACCTGTGAGTGTACATTGGTATACCTCTGCCTCACCCTTCGGGGAATACAGGCGTGATATGTTAATAAGTTAATTTTGGGCTAAACATATTAATGTTCCGTTAGATTCGGCATATCCCGGCGCGGGCGCTGCATGATAGCGGACGACATGGGGCTGGGCAAGACGTTCCAAGCGCTCGCCATCGCCAGCTACTACCGACACAACTGGCCTCTGCTCATAGTCACCACATCCTCTATGAGGTCAGTATCACGCCAAGCACGTAAAGCCGTTCTCTCCGGTCGTGACGGATTTCCGTCCCATCAAGTTATGAGAGTTAGGGAAGGGGCAGTGCACCTGTTTGCCCACACTTGAGCACTATAATATCTTCTGCGCCCGTGGCTACTCTGCAAGATTGGCCGCCGTGGCAGGTATAGGTCTGGAGAATTACATTTTTACATGACGCCAAAATGATATTACCGGCCTCTTTCTGTCCCACAGCAAGGCAAATGCCTTTTCTTATACACAGAAGACATAATCATTGATCATGAAGCTTTCTCAAGACGTATTGGCGATTTCGGATTCATATTAATTATAAATCCAGGTTTCCTCATAATGTTTTTCCTTGTCCAATGTCAGTGATGTCAAAGATAAACTTAGAAAGAACGAATGAATTGAAACAGTCACAACAGCTCTTTTACCATTGGCCCATTACAACATATAATAATGTATGTGTATATAGATTTAAAATATTTTTAGATTGAAAATTACGGATTAAAACAATTCAAACATACATAAACTCACGGCTTTTTACCCGACTGCACCAGAAGGAGAGTTATGTTTTTCGAAAGTATGTATGTGTGTATGTATAATTTGTTTGGCACGCTCTGCTGCCTGAACGGCTCGATGGATTTTATTCCCTTGGGCGTGGGCAGAAACCACAGAACTTCATCTCCTACGATCCTTACATACTCCTTTCGCTTCGTGCACGTACGTAGTCATGCATATCTGGTCATACAAGCACGCCGGTTTTACAATAGTTCATGGATTTTATTAAGCTTCACAACAAGTTAGCAATGCACCCGTTTTACAGGGACACTTGGCAGAACAAGATACAGGAGCTGTTGCCCTCCGTACCCATGATGAACATAGCCACACTTACTAGCGGGAAGGACACACAGTTTGTTGCAGATAAACAGGTCAGTGGAATCATGAGAAGAGGATGTAGTGACAAAGGTTGAATAGAGTATGCTTAGATGGTTCGGTCATGTTGAGAAAATGAGTGAAAGGCGACTAACAAAAGGGATTTATATCGCAGATGTGAGTGGCAATGCCGGGAGAGGACGCCCTAGAAAGACCTACCTTGACCTTATTGGTGAGGTTCTTCAGAAAGGTCGGGTGCGCAGTACTTGTAACCGGCGTGCTTGTATGACCAGATGTATGAATGTGGACGAGGCGAAAGGAGTATGTAAGGATCGTAGCAGGTGGCGGTCCGTGGTTTCTGCCTACCCCCATGGGAAAAAGGCGTGAGTTTACGTAGGTATGTGGAATCATGACAGGGTAGAAAATCACTTTACGAAGCCGAGAGTTACATGTTCTTCTCATGATTGAAATCAGTTTTTTATTTCGGTTCATAACCTGTAAGTTTTTGCCACAATTTTTTTATGAAAACCAGTTTTGAAGATTTACATATTTTAACTAAATTTTAAATAAATATTTACAATTCTAGTGGTAAGGTTAGTGATCGAAATTCGACCATCATTTTATTTTTTAAATTTAATCTTTCTGCGCTTCTCTATGGCATATCTCAGACTGAGATAGATCAGGCGGTCGAGCCTTCTAATATTAACAGATGTTATGACGTTTGTTCCAGGCGGAAGTCGTCATAGTTAGTTACAAGATCACCAGTATGCACACAGATCTACTGAAGAGTAAAAAGTTCGGCGTTGTTATTATAGTAAGTACTAGCTACTGCCCGCGACTTCGGCCGCGTCAAAGTGTATGTGTTATCCTACGGGAACCGTACATTTTTCCGGGTCAAAAAGTAGCCTATGTGTTATTCCAGACTATAATCTATCTAGTGCCTTCATCCAGATCCATTCAGCCGTTTAAGCGTGAAAGAGTAACAGACATCCATCCATCCATCTTTACAAACTTTCGGATTTCTAATATTAGTAAGATTAAACATCATCCCACCTCCACAAGGTAGGCCAGCAGCGCCTTGACATTACTGGCCCATCTCTGGAAGGGTGCCTCGATTGCTAAAGTACTTTGCCCTTTGCCCTGTATGTAGTGACCTTAGGGCAGTTGAGAAGGGCATGGGCTGCTGTCTGCCGGGGCTGCGGGTCGTTCGAAACAGATACCGGGCCCCGGAACGCAAAGGGCACAAGAAGGAAGATGGACAGGTTTAGTCAGTAAGTCTGCCACTCCCTCTTGCCCCGCCCAGGGTGGGAGAAGCCATTTGGTGATTTCCCATCAGAAAAAAAATAATGATAATGGTCTGCCGTCTTTTTATTTTTCTTTGCAGGCTCTGCATATGTAATAGCAAAATATACATTTTGCTGTCGAGAACTCCATGCGGCATTACTATTATGCAATTTTCAATTCTATATTCTAATTGTCACATTTTATCATTACCTCGTGTTATTTCAGGATGAATCTCATTACCTGAAGTCGCCCAAGGCGCAGTGCACGATAGCGCTGGGCAGCATCACGCGACAGTGCCAGCGCGCCATCCTGCTGAGTGGCACGCCAGCCCTGAGCAGGCCGGCAGAGCTGTACACTCAGCTGACCTTGATAGAGCCCGGGCTGTTCCCGTCGTATACTGAGTATGGTAGGTAATCTCTTTAATACCGCTGTAGAACAAACAATATTGAAATTGGATATATTTTTGCCCTACAGGGGTATACCATGGTAGGTACAGAATGGTATGTCAAGTTTGATTAAATATCATCTTAATAAATCAAGAATAACATAAGAGCACAAATAAAACACTTTTCTAAATATTATTTTAAATTTTGTAGAATTATTAAGTAACTTGCTTTGCTTCTACATAAAATCAATTGACCTAATGATCAGGTAAAAGATACTGCGACGGTAAGCAGACCAACTTCGGATGGGACATGAGTGGCCAGTCAAATCTGCCCGAGCTGCAGATCATACTGCAGAAGCGGTTCCTTATCAGGAGGACGAAGGAACAGGTCCTCACTGAACTGGAGGAGAAGACCAGGTGAGACTGTCGTTCTAATGATAATTATTTAAGGTATTTCACAAATATTTCAGGAATTCATTTACACTAAATTACAAAATTGGAAGAGTTTGTTTGTTTTTTGGCTTGAACGCACTAATCTCCGGAACTGCTGGTCCGATTCTGGAAACGCTTTCGCTAATAAGAATCTGCGTTATCCCTGAAAGCTTTATTCTACTATTCCTAATCCTACTAATATTATAAATGCGAAAGTTTGTGAGGATGGATGAATGAATGAATGGATGGATGGATGGATGTTTGTTACTTGCTTAAACGGCTGAACGGATCTGGATGAGATTCAGCATTGAGATAGATTGTAGTGTGGATTAATACATAGCTTCCCGCAGGATAATATAACAAATTAGACGCGGACGAAGTCGCGGTCATAAGTTATACGCATTAAATATAAACCATTTCCAGAGAGACAGTACTGCTAGACCAGACGCTGCTGAACCATAGTCAGGACACGGACAAGGGTCTGTCGGAGCTGGCAGAGGCCTACAAGAGCAGCGCCTCCTCCGAGAAGCACTCCGCACTCATCACCTACTTCAGCGAGTCCGCCAGGGTCAAGATACCGGCGATATGGTCAGTATATAGTACCTTTATTTTATGCGTCTGTCGACAAAAAATAAGTGAGGAGCTCGTCGTGGCTAAATAATTACAGCCGCATAGACCGATCTTCCGGGTTAAGCCACGCTTGCCGAGGTTGGTCTGTGGATGGGTGACCATTTACCATAGCGAGTTTCCTCCGTGTCTCGGAAAGCACGTAAAGCCGTTGGTCCCGGCTGTCATTTGTAGATCTTTGACAGTCGTTACGGATAGTCAGAAGCCAAGAAGTCTGACAACCAGTCTAACCAAGGGGTATCGTGTTGCCCAGTTACTGGGTTGTGGAGGTCAGATAGGCAGTCGCTTCATGTAAAACACTGGTATTCAGCTGCATCCGGTTAGACTGGAAAGCCGACCCCCACATAGTTGGGAAAAGTTAAGCAGATGATGATTTTTTGTCGTCTGTCGGACTCCTACGGACTAAAACCCCAAGGTGTTCCTGCAACTACCATTGGCCGGGGCGCGGTATCGCGGTATCTGAGCATTCTTCCGCACCCCGGCAGATAGTCAGTATACGTAGTACCTCACATACACGCACATTCCAGCACAACACGCAAACTTGAACATGTCTCCTACAAGTGCCTACAACTTAGTAACATCACAGTACTTAAATTTCTTCTTTTATTTTTCTTTTCCTATTTTCTATTTTCTCTATTATACGGACGTGAATTTGTGAGGTATCCCCATCACAAGTCATCTTGATAACTTACCGGGGTCGCCTCAATTTTGTGCTGTAAAATAAGTGCTTAAGAAAGAATAAAAACGTTTTATTTTTTATTTATTATCTAGTGTGCCAGGGTTGCGGAATATGTTCGAAAGAGTCACCGGGGCCCTGGGACCTTATTCTCTGTTTGATACGTGTGCTATTTCCGTAGCAAGTACATCCGCCAGCTGGTGGAGGGCGAGCCGACGCGCAAGTTCCTCGTGTTCGCTCACCACCGCGCCGTCATCGACGCCGTCTGTCTCACGCTCGACGAAGCTGAAGTGCACTACATATCCATTGTTGGCTCTACTCCCGCTAATACCAGGGCTGTAAGTACATATTGTTACCATCCGGGTAATGGTCCACAGCTCAGTGGCCAAGCGAATGGCTGCTATGCTGCGTGTCGCGGGTTTGAATTCCGAACGTAACAAATATTTGCATAATCTACAGGTTGTTGTTCCAGGTCTGGTTTTTGTGTATGTGAGTTTATAAAACCTGGTTTTTTATATATCCCATAACTCAAGGCTTATAAGTCCTAGATACTGTCGTCAAAAATGCAAAGTTTCGAAGATATCATCAATCATAAATATGACTATAAATCTTTTAAACATTCAGTGCGGGCAATGAGATTGCGCGTCAAAAAAACGCACATGTGCGTCGCCCCGCACTGAATGGATTAACTGTGAGATTTATAATGAATAGAACATTTGAATACTCCACAGGAGCTAGTGGACAAGTTCCAACACACTGCAACGTGTCGCTGCGCCGTGCTGTCCATCACGGCGGCTAACTCCGGCATCACACTCACCGCCGCCAGCCTCGTGCTGTTCGCCGAGCTGCACTGGAACCCCGGCGTGAGTGGAACAGGGAGCGTGTGCTACTCAAAATATTACTTTATTTACTACACGGAAAGATACACATTTCATTGTTTGAATTCAGAATACATTGCACCTTCTCACAATGAAATGTGTATCTTTTCGTGTAGTAAATAAAGTTATATTTTGAGTAGCTCTACTAAAATATGCGCGCAGAGTCTCGTCTCGGCGTAAACTGGCCCTTACGGACCAAGGTACCTCTGGTCTAGACTAGGGTCAAGACCTAACCCATCTCGAATTAAAAAAAGGCGGTATTATCAGGCCTCCGTCACTCGTCCAAGGTTACTCTCTTAAGTGCCTACGGCTCGCCTGCGCCCGGGCGCAACGAATCCAGTCGGCTGTCACGCGCTCGCTTGAGTGTACTATACCTACCGCAACAAAATAAACGATACTCGCGCCTTCAATAATGTCTAAATCTCGCAATGCAATTTGTAGTGTACAGAAAATACATATTTCAGTACATACAATAATACTACACAATAATACTTTATAGTCACCTATTCTTTTATGTAATCATTTCTCAGCATAGATAGCCCTAGCGCTGTGTTGTATGACGCGCGTTATTGCTATCTCTCTCCCTCTCACGCACGAACGTGTTGTAGGTAATTATAGCGTTAAGTGTTGGGTTTTCTCTATGGAGTGAAGTATCTGTGCTTATTTAATCTGTGGTATTATAGCAGAAGTAATTAACGGGGTCCTATGACAAGCACCGGACTAAAGGGTACATATTCCTCGCTAGATCCTGACGCAGGCGGAGTCGCGTGCTCACCGTATAGGGCAGCAGGGCGGCGTGTGCGTGCGCTACCTGCTAGCTGCACGCACGGCCGACGACTACATGTGGCCCATGCTGCAGAACAAACTCAACGTACGTAATCACTTACTTACTGCTTGGTCCCTCTAGCCTACGGTGTCCCAACACATCAACATACCATCACGCCTGTATTCCCCGGAGGGTTAGGCAAAGGTGTAATAATGTACACCCACAGGTCGCCGGTATGTCTTTTAGGTCCCATGTAATGGGGGCGAGCCTATTGCCATTAACCGGGCACAAATCCTAACATATTCCTGTGAATTTCATAGAAAATCCCAAAAACACTTTTTGGTCGACCTGGGAATCGAACCCAAGAACTCTAGCGTAGCAGTCGCGCTTAGGACCACTAGGCCGACGAAGCAGTCCCACAGCTGGGCAAAAGCCCCCACAAAGTCCTTCTAGGCACTGTTTTCCCGCGCCACCTCGAACTAGCCTTCGGTATTTATCCATACGCTCTATTTTTTAATTGATTCGTTAGCCTAGTGCTCCTAAGCGCGACTGCTACGCTAGAGGTATCGTGTGCCATTCCCAGGTCGAGCAAATTGTCGTGGTATTGGGTTTATCTATGAAAGGTGATGGCTAAATGACTGCCCCCGGGCCAGATACATTCTGGAATGTATATGAATCTTACATAACCTCATAATATTTAAAAAATCATTAATGAATTATGTAGTGTTTAATATTTTCCTAGCACTTTCGTGAACTTTTAAACATAATAAAGTATCTAAAAAAAAAAAAAAAACTTTTCATCACAAACATTCGCTTATAAATATACAACCTCATTTTCGTTTTTAGTTTTATTATTTTTCGAAAGTGTCAGTTGAAGAAAATTATATACTGTCAAACACACCTTTTTTCCTTTTTAGGCAATATTATTTTACCATTATATTATTCCCAAAAAAAATCTGAAACTTTTTTACATGAAATACTTATATTTAGCCATTCAGCATTACATTGTGCTAAGTACCATATTGATACATGGTACCTGGCACATGGGGCAGTGGTCTATACTTCCATTTAGCCATCTCCTTTTCAGTAGCAGCTCAAAGTTTGGATTTGTGCCCGGTTAATGGCAATACCCTCGCCCCCTATTACATGAAACCTAAACATAGCGGTGAACTGTAGGAATAGTTTGGCACACGTCTGCCTAACCCTTCGGGGGAACACAGGCGTGATGATATGTGTTCACGTAATATATTTTTTGTTCCAGGTGCTCAATAATGTAGGATTAAGTAGAGATACATTTGAAGATACCACACTGAAACACCAGGTAGATATTACTTACTAGTTTCTCCATTCAATAATACAATTTTTACAGCCTTAGAAATTTAACGGCAGTCATTGCGTTGTATAATTGTAAAAAGACTGCATTTTTTTTTGTAATGTTATCATTGCTCAATTTTTATCCTTAAATAATGGTGCTTAATTGCTTATTATTTATTTATTTATTAAAACTTTATGCACAAAATGTATAAAATACACCGTACAAAGGCGGACTTAATGCCTTAGGCATTTTCTACCAGTCTACCATATTACACGCTTACTTTGAAATAACTAGTATAGGTAGTTATTTGTTTGTGTTTTTAACGTTATAACGTTATTTTTATAATGTTATATTGAATGAAGTTAGTCAAGTTAAAAACTGGGCCAAATTTTTTTAACATATTTTCCTGATCATCCTGTTTTTTTTCTAGGAAAGTAAAAATAACATATCTCAGTACCTAACACCATGTATATTACCGAAAAATAAGAACGACTTTATACCGGGAACTAATATAAGGAAAGATTCGGTCAAAGCGGACTCATCGAGTGATCAGAATGATACGAACAAACAGACATCAAGTACCAACGGTGATGATATCGATAAGTCATTCCTAGATGATGATGAGGATGACGAATTGCTTGCCAACCTGGATTTATGAACAGTGATCGCGATATTTATTAAAGTTTTCATATTAATTTGGTTTTTTATTGAATAACTAATAGCTCTTGCTGCCAACATACGCCGAATTGTGGGCGTAGGTAAATGAATACACCTCTGCCTAACCCTTTAATGAATATAGGCTTGATGGTATATGTGTAGCTCTTGCCGCGGCTTTGCTGTACTCGGTAAGTTTGCGGGTGATTTTTTTCGGGTCTTTAACTTTATTTATATAACATCGCTGATAGCCGTAATCACACATCATATGATATATGTATGATGTGCCGGCCTACGATATTAATAACGTCGTGTGACTACGGTTTAAAAAAAAGCAATTTTATTTAGTCTAATATTATATTTTGATAATTTGTAATATGATATAATTTCTACATAATTTATAATCCTCCAATTTGCTTCGCCGTAGTCGGGTAAAAAACGTCTCTTCCCGTCAATAATACGCTTATATCTTTTAAACTACGAAAGAGATTGTAATGCGGTTTTCACCAATAGGTTTAAGGGGAAGGTTTATACGTATAGAACATCACGATACGGCCTTAAGGAGCGGAGAAGTAACCAAAGACTAAACGCGGGTGACACGGCGTATAATATAGGTTCTAATACAGAAATGTGAACTTAGTTTTGTTTAAGTTGGTATAGCTTTTTGGTAGCCATTTTGTCCAAGTCAGGTTCAGTTTTTCATATAGCCAATTCTATTCTTATAGTGGGTATTACTGCATTGCCCCCAGTAACGCATCTTGATGTTAGGGTTCTTCTTAGCGGAGCAATACAGCACGCAGTAGTTCGCGTACGTCGTGTGGTCGAAGTCGCACACCGGCAAGTGCACCGCCGCGCACCTACACTTTTCACCCAACACCACGTTCAGCTTCTGGTGTGGCCTGCGGATTTTAGTTAGTTTAGTAGTGTAACTCTCCAAACCGATTCCGGCCATGGCGGCTAATGTTAAAGCAGACTAGCCAAGTACGCAGGAGATATTACAATGCACAAGTGTGCGCACAAACACAGGTGCACTCCCTCTTCCCTAACTCTCATAGACCGATGGGATGGTAATTCGACACGATGGAGAGGGATTAGGCACAGGACCAATGGCTTTACGTGCTTTCCGAGACACGGGGGTGTTACACCACCAACTTCCAAACTCCGGGCTGCTACTGAGAAATGCCTAATGGAAAAAAACCCAATAACACTTTTTGCCCGACCTGGGAACCGAACCCAGGATCCCTCCCTCAGCAGTCGCGCTTGCGACCACGAGACCAACGAGGCAGTTTAGTAGTACCTAGATAATGGCAATAGGCTCGCCCCCTATCATATGAGACCTAAACATACCGGTGAACTGTGAGTGTATATTAGTACACCTCTGCCTGACCTTTCGGGAAATACAGGCGTGATGGTATGTTATGATATTTTGTAGTAGATAGAGGAATTCTTATAAATCGTGTCTTTGAATTTTTGGTTGAAAATGAAAATATTATCAGGCTAGAGTGTTTTATGTCATGTCACATGTGGCATTCTTGAATTATTATAAGCCGATGAAATTGTAGATTTTCCAAAATATATTAAAATTAATTATCCTGGTGTCTAATACCTATTCTGTTTTGAAGGTACTTACTTACACGTGACATTCCGGATGCCATTTTGTGCACTTTTTCTCAGAGTTATTATACTTTTTTCACATAGACCTTAATTATTTGAGTAGGATTTATAATAAATACCGTGATTGCGTAGATTGCTTTTTATGGGCGCTACACGGTGTCTTCTTTGCTGAACCGTCATCTTCTTCTGAATAGTCATCATACGCCCTGCACATTTTAAAAGGTTAATAATACTGGTATTATTGTCCCACTACAGGGCAAAGTCCTCTTCCCATACAGAGAAGCAAGCAAGTGTGGGGATCAATGCTCGTGCATTTATCCCCACACTTGCTTACGGCAGATTGGCGATTTCAGATTTGTATTCATTAGTTTATAAGTCCAGGTTTCCTCACGATGTTTTCCTTCGGTGATGTCAGAGATAATACATTTACTTGGAAAATACATTTGAATTGAAAAAGTCACATTGGTAGGTACTTGCTGAGTATCGATTCCGCAACCTCATGCATAAGAGGCGACCGCCTTACCACTAGGCCATCACGCTATTTGAAGGGTTAGTGATTAGATTTTCTGTTATTACAATAATTATTTTTCTGAAATCGTGACAGTTCCTGGTTAATAAGAGACTGGCGCCTTAATCACTGGTCTATAACGACATTAAGATCTTAATATAAATTATTATCACACTAGCATGCTATCATTACCCATGATCGCCACGGCTTCCACACTCTCCATTGTGTTTGAACCGAATGCTTCTATCCTTTCTCATGAAGCAGTTCAAAACGCACTTGTTGGAGTAAGTGACGTTATTACTGGCGCACTTTGGCTTATATACCGCGGGACAGGTGCACTCGGGCTCTTTAACGCAGGCTCCTTTATGACGTATGCTGATATCAACCTTGTCTATGACTTTTCGGCACTCCAAGAAGCAAGGGCCCAGGTATGTAAACCCGTCAGAGCCACAGACGGGCTCGAATACTTCCTCCGGGAGTGCACAGCCACACGGCGAGGATAGGTCTAAGGATTTTGTACAGGCGGGGCTCTTCGGGTCAGGCTTTACCATCACCAGCAACAAAGCACCAGTCGCTATGCCTGTGACAGTATCATTTATATTAAAAATAAAATAACTTTGTCTCTCTCACCCCTGACTTAGATGAAAGTCAACAGCAAACCCATCTCAAATAAAATAAAAGTTAATCTTCAGGGACAATACTCTAACCATATTGTAGTTTTCGAGAAAAAAAGAATCTACTTACCTAATCTCAAATCCATCTCTTGTCATTGCTTTCTGTATAGTGTAATAAAATAGTACCTATGTCCCTGTTTTGTGTGAAACCTTATCAATGTAAAATTATTGTAACTTTCACGGAATTATTTTTTTCACGCTTATCTTTTAATTCAAAACAAATTGTAACAGAAATTGATTATATTATTCTCCAGACAGAATTTCTGTCAAAGCAGCCTATATTGATTAGTCAAATACTTAAGAGATATTATAGTGCACAAGCACAAACACAGATGCGCTCCCTCTTTCCTCACTCTCATAGTAAATCAGCAATCCCACATGACTGAGGCTACATCTGGCAATCCCAACAGCTTTACGGGTTTTCCAATACATGAGGTTGTCACACTTACCTACTAACTTCCAATCTCATATTCATATATAACTAGCTGACCCGCCACGACTTCGTTCGCGTGGTATCCTACCCCTACCCTACCCTACCCTACCCCCCCTACCTTACCGGTACCCTACCCCTACCCTACCCTACCCCTACCCTACCCCTACCCTACCCCTACCCTACCCCACCCCTACCCCTACCCTACCCTACCCCTACCCTACCCCTACCCTACCCCGACCCTACCCTACCCCTACCCTACCATACCCCTACCCTGACCCTACCCTACCCCTACCGACATTATAAGTATTATCACAAATCTTTTGTATGGGAGTATAGAAAATTGTTGTTTTTAGACTTTTTCAGGTTTTTTTTTTTTTTTTTTAGAATATTTCTCTCCGTAAGAACCATCCTCGTACTTCAAGGAATATTTAAAAAAAAGAATTAGCGAAATCGGTCCAACCGTTCTCTAGTTTTGCGCTTACCAACACATTTTGCGATTCATTTTTATATTATAGATAAGGATCCATTAATTAAAGTCAATTTTAATCCATGCTTCTGCAACTGACCTTCTCGCAGTTAGAAACGTCCCTTTGTGCTTTTTGGCCTAGTTCTGTTCTGTCTTCTATTTTACTTTTTTATTCAAATAGGCTTGCGTTTGTTCCCAACTCAGGTCTTAAGTGACGATGCGGGCTTTTTTTTCTTTTTTATAGATGGGAAATCATCAAATAACTTCGCGCGTGGAACACGAACGCTCCGTCGTCGCGGCCTAAGGCGGAACATTCTTACTTAGGATGGACCGGTTCACTCGTGTCTTGAAGATACCGAGATTATACTTATCAGGGAACAGAGAGGCGGGCAGTGAAATCCCACAGTCTGGCAGTTCGCACAATATTATGTGGAATCAAAGCGAGCTTGGTTCGAGACTGTGAAACATCAACCATATCGCGGTGACGTTTCGCCGTAAATATGCTCATCCGATGAAGGAATGGGGATTGGGGAATTCAATTGTGCAATTGCTAAGCACACTCTTAGAAATGTACCCTACTTAATACTCCACTCCTCATATACTCTTTTTTATTTGCGGAATACAAGACTGTTCTGGGACTCGTCGAGCTTAAACGGTTGTTGTTTATCAAGGGGCAGAGTGATGTAATACCAACACTGACCTCTTTTCCTCTATGATTCAGGAATAAACTGCCTCGTTACCTTACTGAAACTAGGCGCGACTGGTACGCTATAGGTCTTGGGTTTGGGCTCGATTTCCAAGCGGGGCAAAGTGTTATTGGATTTTTCCATGAAATTCTCAGTAGCAGCTCGGAGTTAGGATTTGGTCCGGTCAATGGCAATAGGCTCGCCCCCTATTATATGAGAGCTAAACCGGCGAACTGTGGGTACACTTCTGCCTAACCCTTCGGAGAATATAGGGATGATGGTATGGCTGTTCAGAAATAGTTATGTAAATATAAAAAAAAACGAAATAGACTATCGACTTCTGAAACAACAAAGTGAAAAATAACTTTACTTTCGGTGTAACTTTTCGATGATCGTCAGAGCAATTACCAAATAACAATGCATGTACTGTTCGATTCTCACTGTCCATCTCAGAAACCAGAACTCAGAATTAATTAACTCTAGATACGCCAATGCGTAGAGTAGATAAAGGAAAAACGAACAAAAAAAACGGGTCATATATTATTGAGGAACCTCCTTCATCGAGTTACAAAACCTTCCTTCCATTTGTCACTAAAGTTTATTTAGGTATTCATTATGTTACAATAGGGATAGTTTTGGTTGGAAGTGGTGGCTTTGACCGACCTGACCACCACCTTCACAGGAACCTTGGAACTTGATTTTTAAATCCGGATTTTTGTCCGCCGCACATTTAAAAGTACATTTGTTGGCGTACGTGGTGCCGTCGTTAGCGCACACAGGTCGGCGGATTGGTGCACAGTAACAATCGTCCTCATCTTCTTCATCTTCTTTTTCCTCGTCTTCCTCATCTTCTCCTTCTTCTTGTTCTTGTTCTTGATTTTCTTCTTCTTGATCTTGTTCTTCATTTTCTTCTTCTTGTTCTTCATTTTCTTCTTCTTGTTCTTTTTCTTCATTTTCTTCTTCTTGATCTTTTTCTTCATTTTCATCTTCTTGTTCTTCATTTTCTACCTCTGCATTCTCTTCTCCAGATTTGACATTCACTTCTTCGCGATTGTGGGCCAAAATTGTGAATATGTTCATTCCCATAAGCAATAATACACCTGTTATAATAAATAGGTATAATTTAAATTAAATCCATAATTACAATCTTAATCGAAAAGTTAGTATTGACAACTCAAGGTCAAAGTCAAATCATTTATTTCAATTAGAAAGAAATATTATAATGTTAATCCATTCCAAAAGATAGTTTCGTATGAAGAAGAATGGACAAGAAACTCTATACTAATAAACATTAGCTGAGCACCATAATAAATTATGGTTATTACGTAAATAGCGTGTCCCATATGGCTTCATATTGGGTCTCTTTATTTTAAAGTTTAAGGTACCTAATTGAATTATTTTCACATAGATATAATGGGTACCAAAACATTTAAATAAACTCTTTGTATAATTAGCCACTATAAGTAGAATTAAAATGCGTGGCTAAAATTCAATTAGGTACATTTTCGTATATCAATGTGTAGACATTGTCCCTGCAACTAAGAACAGGTGTTTTTTCGTTTCCAAATAAATTCAATATTTATTTATTATACTTACCGAAAGTATACTTCATTTTTTTCGTCAATTTCTGTCGCAATATATACAAACTGGAAAATAGTGGAATTAATACGTCAATGCTTATCAACTTATAACTGTAGGTAATGAAATAATCTGCGAATGAGTTTATTTGGTGTTAGATTAATAACGAAATTAATATTTGAAGAGTTTTGATTTCTAATAAAGTATGTGCCGCGATTATGTCTGTACCTATATTTATTATTCTTTAGATATTCATTGTTTTTTTTTTTTAAATAACCTGGGTAAAGCTTGTAACTGCTGTGGCGAATAAATAACAAAAAAACGTTTTCTTTGATACGAGTCGATTTAATAAATAGCAAAAAACATATTCACTAAAAACGACAACAAACATTACATACTTAAAAAAAGGTAAACAAAATGCATCAGATCATAACTAAGTATAAAAAATCTAACCTAAGTCATCTGAGCGTTCAAGAGCGTCGGAAGGTGATAAGTCTTATTAGTGGCAGTTATAACAACATAAACCCAATAGATTTGAACAACTCAAATGCAGATGGCAACGTTTCTAACACAACTTAGCAGCTAAAGTATACCAATGACTTAGTAGAACTTGATATTTTCGACGACCTTCACTTTGTCCTCACAGGGTCCGTAGTTCAAGATGGTGAGCCTGTGGTTGGTAGCAGTGGCGCAGTTGAGGAGGCAGTCGTTGTCGTATGTGACGCCGTCGCTGCCACAGACCGGCTTCTTCTGCCTGGGACAGTTACAGGTGAATCCTTCAGTGACTTGCTCCTCGCACGCTCCTGTGTGACTCAACTCGAGGCCTGCGTTACGTTGTTTCTTGCACTCGAGGCTGCACTGGTTGGGGTAGGTGGAGCCATCGTTACCGCACACTGGGAGGTAGTTGAGAGTGCATATACAATTTTCCGGAGGGGGCAGTTCGCACGGGCCCTCCCTGGCAACAGTGATGTCGCTGTTGGAGTTGAACTTGGCGCAGTCCAGCAGGCACTGGTTGCTGTAGGTCACGCCGTCGGAGCCGCACACCGGTCGGAAGTTCCTGGTGCACGTGCACGGCGGCAGCGCCTGTGAGGTGCAGATGTAGGCGCTGATGACCAGCAGTACACCTGAGAACAACAGAGATACATAATTAAATGATGATGGTATTTTGCTGTTTGATAAATAGATTACTGATAGCAGATGACCTGATGTTTGTTAAGGATATCTGTTGGAACAGGAAGCATAAGACCAGTCTTTATGGAGTATACTTGGGAGGGTTTCAGTTCAGCACTGGATATCTTACGGTCAAGTTGTCATTATAAAAATTGTTTGTAGAAGAACGTGGAAAGCATTGAACCAGTGACCCTCGCGGTAGGTACTTCATTAGATCTGATCGTGTCACATAATTATTGTGACATATCATAACAAATTCAGTTAAACATACACGCATAGCAACTCCAAATATTTCACCTTGACATTATATTGATAAACTCGGAAAAAAAAACAAACAAAGCAGTTTGGTAACTAAGTAATCATTTTTTTTATGTTTTCAAGTTTTTTAATACGTAATAGGTTGCTATGTTGATATGAACCGGATTCAATAGAACAATTGGAAGTTTCCGTAGGTACCCGGTTGGACCGGAACATAAATAGACCTATCAGACAACCGGAAAACCACAAAAAATGGTGTTATTAATTATAAAGCGTCAATTGCTAATTGTCATGACTTCCTGCACTATGGTCTCTAAGGGTTTGCCTGGCGACCTTTGATCATTAATTAAGATCAACCGATTGAACTCGACCATCCGACCAACCGAACTCGTTATTTTTTATTTCTTTAGTTTTTAAAATTCCGTAAAGGGTATGACTGAGTTTGTCTGTCCGCCTGTTACGGCGCTTTCTTCTGACCCGTAATAGTACCTACTTACCTAACTTTAATTTCCATAGAGTGTGTATAATGGCTGTTCTAACAAGAAATAAAAACAAAGTCAAACATTAAAGGAAGTCCTCTTCCTATGCATCATATAATAATATGATTTAAAGTGGTACGAAACCCTTCGTGTTCGAGTGCGACTCGCACTTGGCCGGTTTGTATTAACTTAATATGGTTTCAGATAAAGTTACAACAACAATCACTAAAAGAATGTGCCTACTGTTTGTCATCGTACAAGGGGAAAGTTTGCTAAAGGGGCCAGAAACGTAGGTACAGCCCTGGTACCGACTGCAACATTACTTATATGGCTAAATTATGGTCAACAAAGAAAGTGTCAATAAGAGAAGGGAAGAGCTGTTAGGTAGTCACTTGAGATCAAGTGACGATTTTGCGCTGTCATAAAAGAAAAACTAGGGTGGGTCACCCTTCAATAGACAGGGCCCGCCAAGGCCAGTGCCTGCCAGGGTTGCCTAATTTGTTCGAAAGAGTCACCGCGGCCTTGGAACGCAAAGGGCATTAGGAGGAACACGGATTTCACGGGTTTTATTCAGTATGAGTCTGACATTCCCTTCCGCTCCATCCAGAGCGGAAGAAGTAATTTAATGATTTCCCATCCTTAAAAAGGGACCCTTGTCCCCAAATTTAAACCAAAAATTAATAATTGTAAATAAATAATAATAAATGCTTACCGAATTTGAAATCCATATTTTTCAGTTGAGTCTAAAACTGTAGTAAATATTAAAAAGCTTGTACGAAATGTTATCAACACAAAACAAAATCTGTTCGGGGATACTGAGCTCGATGTAAGCGTCGAATGGACTGATGATCTGTGTTGAACACAACCGTTTTTATACGAATAAAGATTTACCCGAGACTCGAAAAACAAGGTTCTTTTCGCATTGTAAATCCCCACAGTGGTGTGCCGTGTGCGTCACTGAAGTACCATTACCGGCTAGTTCTTGCTAATCATATTGACATAGACGGCGCGACGACAACAGACTACACGACGCGAAAACGTTTTGAGGAAGTCACACTTTGTTT
Source organism: Caradrina clavipalpis (assembly GCA_932526535.1). Lineage (NCBI taxonomy): Eukaryota > Metazoa > Arthropoda > Insecta > Lepidoptera > Noctuidae > Caradrina > Caradrina clavipalpis. The sequence continues at coordinate 12,719,735 of OW052104.1, read as the reverse complement.
AAACTCAGTTATTTTCGGAAATTAGTTTAGCGTCATATTATTTGTTTGGCTTTAGTTCTAAAATATTTGCTGTCAAATTATTTTAAGCCTTTGTTGACGAATTGATCTATTATTATTTCATAAAATTCCAATAAGTTGGTTTTCTTAGAATTTGCTATTAAAATTCCCGTTTCCAACTTGGGAAAATAGTTTTTGGAACATTAATGTTGGTGCGAGCATTGTAACATTGTAAACCGCTATACCTAGGTACATGTAATTATAAATTAGGTAAGTTTGCTCTGTTTACACCGCAGCTGTATCAACCTATGGCTTAGAACCATGTCTAGAAAAAATACCAAACAACACGCTAATTAGCATTCCGTTATTCTTTACTTATTTTATTAGTTTACTAGTATGTAATTAAGACACCTAAGAAGTCTGTTTAGAGAATTTTAGAATCCGAGTTGCGTTGCTCCAGATCTAGCATTATGTTTTTTTTTTTTGCCTATTATAATATCAGCTTATTATTCTCCCACTGCAGCGCAAATGCCTTTTCTCATACTACGAAGGCACGAACATTGATCACCACGGTTGCTCATGGACGATTCGCGATTTCAGACTTATATTAATTATAAGTCCAGGTTTCCTCGCGATGTTTTTTTTACTGATGTCAGTGATGTCCAAGATAAACTTAGAAAGTACCTTATTGTTTCAAATATTAAGCTTTCTCAATTTCATTAGAGTCGATTTTCAGTGTTCGATGTTCACTGAAGACGGCTGAAAAACATTGTCTTGATAGATATTTAACAATTTTCAATAAGACTTCGCTTACCATGTATTTATCCCATGTTTCCTTGCATGTAACTTCGTGAATTACTGTGGTCGAGCAAACGGACAAACCAAATTTTCATACTATGCGAATATTAGTGGTAAAAGTAACAGTTGCAATCACAATATACACGACATTATGTATGTAATAATTAAGAAATTAATTAAAAGAAATGAATGAAAATATATCTACCATTATAACCAAGGTTATGTAACGCTTACCTTCTAATTCTTACTTTTTAATTAAATCAAAAGATTTTTTAATCTTTATTAAGAAACGTCGTGATGGACTAGTGGTTAAGGTGCACGCTTCACAAGGCTGTGGTTTCCCTGGACAGGGCAAATACAAATGGGACTTTGTCTATTTCATATGTATTTTCTAAGTTTATCTTGGACATCACTGACATTGGCAAAGGAAAATATCGTGAAGAAACTTGGACTTATAATTAATATAGGTCTGTAATCGCCGATCCACCTTAAGCAAGCGTGGTGATCAATTGTCGTGCTTTCTCTGTATGGAATGAAGCCATTGCCATGCAGTGGGGCAATAATAGGCTGGTATTTTTTTTTCTTATTTTTTTTTACTTGTAAATCTCATACGAGGTGGAAAAAATATTATTATTCCACTGCTTTTGTGTAAAACGTTATGTCGGAAAGTCCTTTTATAGAAAATGTGTAGAACCTGATATTTATGACCGAGCAAATAGATATAGGCATGTGTTAAATGTGTTGTGTGCTTGCTAAACTATTGTCACACCTATGTCATTATATCATAGACATAGTTACATAATATCCTAACTAATATTATAAATGCGAAAGTAACTTTGTTTGTTTTGTTGTTACCTTTTCATGCCTAAACCACTGAACCGCGAAATTTTGCATATACGTTGGCAAGTGTACAGAAATAGACAGGGTCCTGACGTAAACTTCTTATGATAATAGATGGCGCCACGTGTCTTTTGAATCATGATCGAATTTTAAATATAACTGACAGTTATGGGGACGAAGTCGTGGGCAAAAACTAGCATGTTATTCCTATTTCATTATTTTGTTAGACAAACACTCACACAGTAAAACCTAAGTAAGTACCAATAGCTTAATAATAACACGTGTTAGATCATTGACAGATAAAAAAAATGTTTTATAGTTTTAGGGTCTCCGCCCACGTCCGATTTTTGTAGGACCGATCATCGGACCGATAATAGATCCATAGTTTCATGGGGCCGACTTTTTATAGGACTTGCGCGTGGTATATTAGAATTTATAATGTTCCATTCTCTCCCGACAAAAAAATCGGTCACCGATTCTGGCGTGGTGCTTGGCAATCTGGGCTTCTCCCAGTTGTAAATAATCCCTTTGTGCCTATTGGCCTAATTCTGTTCTGTCTCCTGCTTGTTTGGAGGGAAGTGGAAATTATATTTTTCTTACTCCTCCGCTAATCTTTTCTGATTAATTTCGTTGCGGGATCCAAGACAGTTGAATCGCTTCTCTGGGACTCGTCGAGCTTCATTGTCTCGGCGCTTTTCTTGTGGTCGCCACTGTTGATTCTGGCTTACAGAAGTTGCAGTGGTTTGGGAACAGTGTGGCGGGCTTGACGTGGGCGAACAGCCTTATATTATAAGTAACATCCTACCACTATTATTGTTTGTGAGGATGAATAAAAGAAGAGATGTTTGTTAGTCTTCGAGTTTAAATTACCTTTACCAATGTCAGTGGTTTCCAAGATAAACTTAGACAGTACATGATACAAGTCACATTGATACTTGTCCGTGGCCGGCTGTGAATCCACAATCTTATAAGTCTCCTAACCGCTGGGCCTTCACAAGTAAAGGAGTCTGCCCACTGCACCGTACCATGACCTCTCTAGGAACGTACCAGGCGGAAAAAATATATTTTTCAATAGTATGATACGTCCGTTCCGTAAACTGCCTCGTTGGCCTAGTGGTCCTATGCACGACTGCTACGCTAGAGGTCCCGGGTTCGATTCCCAGGTCGAGCAAAAAGTGTTAAGTATTAGTTTTTCTATGAAATTCTCAGTAGCAGCTCGGAGTTTGGATTTGTGTCCGGTTAGCGGCAATAGGCTCACCCCCTATTACAAGGGACTTAGATATACCGGCGAACTGTGGGTGTACATTGGTACACCTCTGCCTAACCCTTCGGGGGATACAGGCGTGAGGGTATGTGATACTTCCGTTCTGTCACCGACCAACACCGTCGCGTACCATGCACGGAGCGTCAACAATTGTCAGTTGAACATTATTGATACGATCTAGTGGCATAGTAGCACGCGTGTAGTTGTTTCCGTGCGTGACACGTTCATAGATCGGTCAATGGTATGGTAATGTGTAAAGGCGTACGAGAAGTCGAAGCAAACTCGCAAGGGTCCCTTATACAGCTTAAAGATAAAATTAAACACCAACCGATAAATATCCTTGTATGCGTTATGCAAGTGCATCCAAAGATAACCCCGGCTGGCGCAGGACTGTTGCAGGATAGGTAAACAAAGAATGGAACTATTGGTTTGGGTGGGTTAAATGGATTGGTTACCTGGTTTTATCATGGCAGAACTAGACTACGGGCTTTTAGAGCTGCAGCCCAGGGCCCTGAGGACATTAAGGGCCCCTAGCCCCCATTGATGGCAATGGACCATATTCTAAATTGAAAAAATCATCATCATCATATCAGACGTAGGACGTCCACTGCTGGACATAGGCCTTCCCATAGATTTACAAAAGGACCGGTTGGAAGCGGCCTGTATCTAGCGTTTTCCTGAGATAGTTATAGATAGTTTTTCTTAGTCAGGTTGTCGGACAATAAAAAAAAATCATAATATATACACCTATTATAGATATGGCAATTAGTTTAATTAATTAGGTAGGCTCCCAAGTAGTGTTAGTCCAGGGGCCCTTACACATTCCCGGTCCACCCTTGGGTACTAAGGAAGGAGTAAGGCCCTTGTCTGATCAATGTGGGCAGGGTCCTTAACGTAGTCATTGTTTATTGTTGAGGCCTGTGTAAACGTACGGTTAGATAACAATTAGTTACGACGTCTCTTTACCTGCCTTACAGGTATCGTAAACAAGATAATGCAGGAAATATTATTAAATACAGGTTGGTGTTACCGACTCCTAATGAGCTCAAAAAGTTTACAAACAACGCCGGTTTCTTTTAATGTTTTTTTTTTTTGCAGCGTTGTAATCTTTCTTCTGTGTGTGTTACCCTTTCTTTCTTTCTTTATTTCCCTATCTAATGGAAATGGTCCAATGTCTAACACAAAAATAGAAACCGGTCAAGTGCGTGTCGGACCATGAGCAGTGTAGGCAGGCTCCTCTTCTCCACTGGGCACTCTGGACAAGTGCCTAGGGCCCCAGGAACGTCAGGAGCCCCAGCCTGCCCGCAAAATAATAATTATTTAATAATAATTTAAATCCCCAAGCTTAAGAAATATTAGTATTGTTTATTTTATACATAATTATGTTGGGTTAAATCGAACAGTAAAAGAAATTCAATTAAAAAAACACAGGGGCCCCGTAATTCTTAGGTGCCCAGGGCCCCCAATAGGTTAAAGACGGCCCTGAGTGTAGGGTTCCATGGCTGCCTGAAGTACAGTTTATAATTAGCTTTTTTTAGTAAGACACAGACGAACGGACATGGCGAAACTAGGTTCCTTCATCCTTGTTGACAGAACCCTAAAAAGGGTTGTTTTTAGTCAGGATGGAGTTTGAATAACATTGGTGCCAGCTACCCGTGTTGGTACTAAAAGGAAGCCAGTATATGAAGACGATTCAGAAAAAAAAGCATTAGGTACCTACTTTTTTTATCAATGTAAGTTATTACTGACGTTATAATAGCGGTTGATAATTTAATCAAGACACAATTTCATCAGTTCAGAACTTCAGAAATAATCTACAAGTAGGTACATACGAGAACACTGCTTGAAGTAGGTAGGTACCTATTGATAAGTAAGGAAAACAATACGTTGCCTCACTTATCTGACAACCAGTAATAAGTAGGTACCTACTTACCCCGTGTTGGCTCAATTCCGCAAACATTTGTACACGTAAATATTTACTGAAAAACCCGCAATATTTATTTGTGCTCGATTCTTCCAAGAACACCTTCGATACAGTAAATAATACATTCATTTTATTTGTGGAATTGCGTTTATTGTTTATTTAAGTTCCCTGACCCAGTAATTCATGAACGTTAATGATGTCATATAGGTACTATCAGCCGTTCACTTAGGTCCAATTGTAGCTTTTTCCCCATTGTCATTACCCCACCATTACTTGCATATATTTAGCTTTTTAGGATTCCGTACACAAATGGTGTCAAATGGAACCCTATTACTAAGTCTCTGCTGTATGTCTGTCTGTCTGTCTGTCTGCACAAAGTTAGAATATTATGAGAGATTTATTACTGCATCCGCTATAACAATAAATAATAGTTATAATTAGAAAAAACAATGTAGGTAGTGTTAATTAAAAAAAAATACGGTAATACGAACCCTTCGTGTGCATGTCCGTCTCGCACTTTGCCGGCTTTTCAGTTAAGTACCTACCACAATAACATACGATGTTCTTGTTTTATTAATTATTGCTCATCACTGAATTTGGCTGTAGGACACTAGGGCCAACTCATTGTGCCTACAGGTATTTTCCCTCCACACAATTATACCCACTCGTGACGCAATAGGCCTAGGTATTAAAAATAATAAAAATATTTTCAAAACAATTTCTTAGGAGTTGAAAGACTCCGTCAGGAAAGTTGAAGAACGGAACCCAATCCGACCAAGTTGCGTTAAATTTAGTTTTAGATTGACCCATGTTTTTTTTTCTATTTGAACCGTATGCAAATTATAATAAATACTGCAGGTATTTATAATAATTTGCATCCTATTGCGCATCTACTGTAATCACTAAAAATATTTTTGCATTGCCCGTCTGCATCCGTGTCGCAACGCGGGCATCTCTTTATCTAGGAAACCTATTCATCTAGGAAAATTACGAAGATTATTTGGGTTAACTGGTTAATTGCTCTCGTGGTTGCAAGCGCCACTACTAAGCATGAAAGCTTGGGTTCGATTCCCAGGTTGGGAAGTGTTTTTGGGTTTTTTCATTAGAAGTTTGGAAGTTGATGGTGTGACATTCCCGTGTCTCAGAAAGTACATGTTATAATGAAGGAGTGCGCTCTTCTGATGCATATATCCTGCATACTGGAAAGCTGAAATGGGTAACTAAGAAAGTTTATCCACCATTTAATGTAAGCACCTAGGCAGCTATCAGAAAAATCATGGATTAATTGAGAAAACCACAATTTTACCATCGTAATATGGACCTAATACATAATATAAACAAGATTTATGTAAAACAAGGCCATTGCTTCGTTAGCCTTCACTTACGCTTATACAACTTGAACTTGGATGATCATACTTAAGGCGCTGTCGTAGAATATTTCAAGCATGTTTTCAGCCAAATCTATTGAGTATATGGCAGTAGAAAAATATGTGAATATTGGTACTTGATACTTGAGAACTCTTTTATTTTCAAAATACAGGAATATGGTGAAGTAACCTTTTTTATTACATTACCTTTAAGCCAAAAATATCCATAATAACATGATGATAACATACAAGCTTCCGCTCGCAACTTCGTCTGCGTTAAGTTACAACTTTGGTTACTGCTCCGTTGCCGTGGGTTGTAGCGTGATGTTACAGCCTCGATTACTCAGGAATAATGTATAGCTATCTATCGGTGAAAAAAAGGTTCAAACCGGCCTAGGAGTTTTGGAGCCTATTCTGTAGAAACAAACAAATAAAAACTTTCCTCTTTAAATAATTTAGATAAAGAATATTTAATTTAAATAAAGCACATGGCTGTTTTTATTTTATTTTCTAGTCACCTAAGTTTTGCGTAATATTTTGTAACAAATAAAACAAAACTTGTGTCATCGCGCTACTCTTTCTTGTGTATGCTGGCAGACAGTGGCCCCGCTTCTGCTATTATCTGCGTCTTAAGGATGCATCTTGATGCACAACGAGATAGACTGTTGCATCTAACTACTCTACAATTATGGCAGTGATTAAATATCAGATAATCATTATTATTAATAACTGTACATTATAGGTAGGTACAATGGACTTGTAAAGGATGGGAGCACATTTAAACTGTTGTTATATAAAATGTAATATTGTGACTTTTTCTTAAAAACAACGGACAAGCTATGCATATCTTTTATGAAAACAGAAATACCTAGTCTGTTGTCGGTGCAACGCTGTTCCTGGGAAACTCCTATTAACGGAGGCAAAAAAGCTCCGTTCATGTAACGGGAATAATTAAATTATATTTTAATATTATGATTTATTTATAAACTTCAACCCTTTTCACAGCTGCAGAGTTGTGTTTTCTGAGAATCTGAGCTTAGTAGGTACCTACCCAACTGGATTGCGCCCGCGACATTATCTGCGTGGAAGTCAAAAAGGTGGATGAGGTAAGTATACCAAAAAAATACATCCTATGTCATTGCAACAACTCTAAGTATGTAATTTTTATTGTAATGTTTATTGTAATTGTAATTTTTATTGTTGGACAGTACTTCCAGAGGTTACCTATACAAACGAAAAATGTTATTTCTTTATAATATAAGTTTAGCTACAAGCTGACAATCGACCCCCTTGAATTCTTGGCTTCCATAATGGTTTTCGGTTTCGAAGAAGGAAAAACTTCGAGCTAGCAGGAAGATGTAGATGTGAAGTACCCTCCTGTTTTGGCTTGTCAGGAAATACAATATAATAAATACCGCTCTAAAAATCCGGGCCATACCCTTATTGCAGACCAGAAATTGACACACAGATCGTACGTGTGTGTTTTACGAAAATCCACCTCGAGAATAATTCACATAGGTACAACGGGTAGTTTGCCAAAGAACTGCCTCGTTGGCCTAGTGGTCCTGGGTTCGATTCCCAGGTCGAGCAAAAAGTGTTATTGGGTTTTTCTATGATAATTTAAACGCGTTTAGAGTTGAGTTCCGCTGCCACCACCACCACCCGGTCCACCTGGCCGCGCACCATGCTTGCTTCTCAATATTCGAACACACACATACACTGGCCTGACTGCTTGGGGGGCTGGCTGCTAAAGAAAATTCAGGCTTCTACATAGTAGTTAAGGTTCATGTTTGCGTGGAATTTTTACTGCTTGGACCCACGCCGCCCAATTGGTGAAAATCGTCACGTAATACACACACACACGTTCGGTACACATTCGGTATGTTGTATATTATACCCCAAGTAGGAACTTGGGGTATAATGTACAGTATTATCTATGCTATGACTCCCTCCGCAAGCCGCGTTAAGGAACTTCGTTCAAAAAGACATGTTGCCCTGGACTCAAATAAATGGACTGCTTTGCTAGAAATGGTCTGTTTTGTTCTAGCCACGATTGGTACGGGAAATATACATGAATGGTAAGATTTTCACCATTGTCGCAATACCAGGGAAGCGTTGCTCTGCGTGGTATGCGGTGTAATCAAGAGCCCGCATCGCCTACGCAATCATTACGTCAAATGTACTAGGAAAACTTAGCATACTTTGACGAGCCATGATGGTTCCTGTCACTCGAGGAGTTAATCCGAAGTTCCATTATTGATGGAATATAAATCTTTGCAGAAACTTAGTTACCTTGGGTGCCTTGGGTTTTAGAAGCTGATCCTAGGAATAGGAAACTTACCTCAGTTTCGAATATACACGATGGAAAGGAAATTGCGTCGATAACTTTTAACACGGAATCGGATTAGGTAAATGATTCGAAAATCAAAAAACCAAGCCAAACATTTTTCGTTAGTTTAAAAAAAGTCAGCTGTAGGTACCTACATTTTGATCGTGTAGGTGGTTGCAATTTATTATGTAACCGCAGATTTTTGTTTTCGGTGGTGTGTCTAGAATGTTTTAGGTACGACTCCATGATCCCTTTCCACAGTACCCAGCTACCGTAGGTAGGTCATTACCTAGGTTCACCAGGTAGTAGACTATTCTACGGATGTGTTGGGTAGTAAATCAGTATTATGGTTTTTAGTAATGTTACAATTACCTACGATACTTGGTCAAAAGCTCAAAAATACTTAGTTGGCCGCAGTCCTACTCATTAAAATCCTACGTCGAAACGAAAGAAAAAAAACCCAACACAATGACAAGAAAATTTAGCCAAGGATATTCATAACAGAGCCGCGATTATGACGCCGAGCTGAGCGGAATAAAAATTGCGAATAGTTACCACAAAGAGTACGATGTGCGCGTCGATTGAATCGATTCCACTCAAGTATCGATAAAGGACCGTATAGGACGATAATAAGTACCTATACCAGCATTTTACGATTACTGGCACCTGTTTATTACACTTGACGGATTATCAAGAGGAAACGAAGCGATAATACTGGTTCGTTAACAATTAGTACCTAATACGTAGCTATATAAAATACAACGGTGCCCTGCAAGTGATAGTGCGTTGTCGACCACAAGTGCAACAGTTTACCGTTCAGTTAATCAATCAATAATGGATTATAAACTTGGTAAGGATGTAAATAATTAACTGTTTTTTTTTTTATAGTTTTGTGTTTCTTTCACCTGGGTTTTTTTATTGTGACACTTTGCAAAGCTATAAACTTTATGTTTATGTAATTAGTTTACGAAATAGTGTGGGGTATTCAATACCTATTAGAATTTATTTATTACAACATAATTACACAAATTAGGCCCACGGAACGTAGATACTAGTCATTGATTACCTACATAAAATGCTTATTTGAATTATTGTTTTGGTAAATAAAACAAACTATAAAATTGCAATTTGAAGCATCTAGACAACAGCTACACCTACTTGCTATGGTTATATTTACTTAGGTAACTAACTGCTCATCTGGCTTTCCCACGCTCGCGCCTTGTACCTTGAAAGTAGTACCTCGTCTTGTACATTATTTGCTATGTAGTTCTATAAAGAATCCTCGGTAGGTATATAATATATCTTTGTGGTACCTGCCATTACTTTTGTTATTTTTTATGAAATAACAATAATTTAACGAGTCTTCCAATACTTTCAAGTCTTCTACTGTTTAAAAACATGTTCTGAAATTTTAAAATCTTAATCCCCAGTTTTTTTCGTCGCATTGATGATGACATCGACGATGTGCTTACCTCTGGGCCCATCGTGTCCTTGCCCAAGACTATACCAGCCTCTGTGTGCTTTGGTATCCAATAAAAAGACTACATACAATAGCATGTGTGAATATGAATGCCAGCAAAAATTCGTTAAGCACAATGGAGGAACTATGGAGTTATTATATACTGGATCACGATGCCACTAAGCTGAACTAAAACCTCTGTATTGTTTAGATTAAGTACTTACCTCTTCTTTAATTAATATATTTTTTATAATGACAATACTGGAGTTTTCTTTTTATTTTTCATGCTATCAGCTATTAGGGACTAACCATGGAAAAAGTATGTACGGTACTTATAGCACATCACTCGAAATACTTACAAAAAAAACTCTAAGAAAAATAAACTTAATCATCATCAAATTGCCAATGTAACAAATAAATTTGAGAGTCGGTCGCTAATTAATTATAAATTAAGTACCTACTTACCTATTAGTTCAGACATAAGGACGTTTGCTTGCTTTAATAAGGTATTCTATTTAATTGGATTTAATAAGCCACACGGACATTTTCCTCAAACAGAATGTAAAGATGATTTTATTGAAATAACGCACTGGAATTGCAAACTGTTTTTCTGCAAAGCACTCGAAAGTAGTCGAAAGCACCGGCATCGGCACATTGCACGTACCCCTAAGTAAGTATAAAATTGTTTAGAAATATGAACCAATTTATAGATAAAATTAATCATCATCAGTGTGTCATTTTTAATGACACACTCAGTGTTATTATATCAAAATGTTTTGTGAAAACCATGTTTGATAAATAAGTTGTATGTTGTTAATATTTTTATTTTCTTTTTTTTTTTCCAAGTAATTCTTTTGCAAAGATTAACTTTACCCCGGGTTTATATTTAGCGTGGTCAATCTCATAAATCGTCATACGCCACACTGCACCTCGTGGCGATATTTAGAAAAACTATCTACTTATCAGAGATTGCTTTAATTTTTTTTCGTAAGTGTGATCGTGGTTTCCTTTTCTCATTCTCGTTCGGAGCTTAAACTTTTCTAACTAACCGGCTCCCTGACAGTTCAAAAGTGCTTGCAAATTATTTAAATGAAATAAATGCGTTGACTTTGACTTCAAGTAGGCACTAAACTTGAACTAAAAAATATTTCGCGCATTATTGTTTCAGCTTTCATTTTCTCGCTATCAGCTTTTCTAACAACATTAGCAGAGGCTCAAGATACCTGGAGCGAGGTGGACTGTTACTGCACTATCCAGTACGACCCTGTCTGTGGCACAGACATGGTCAGATACACGAATTATTGCTATTTTAAATGTAGGACACAGTATTTGAAGAAAAACAACCTTACCATGATAGACAAAGTGTCGTGTTATGAAGTACCACGTAAACGTAATTAGTAAAGCACTGAACGTGATTTATTAACAAATCATGGCCGATGTATGTACGGAAAAATATTTAATATATACCTACAGTTAAAAAAACTTGTTTTTTTATTCCGCAAGTCCTCAGAGCGGTTAATGATTATGCGAATCCCGCACGCCCGGCCATGGGTAGAGGTGGAACACCGCGGTGGTTTTAATCGGTTTGATTGAATCCGGCATTCCGCTCCGTCACCTCCACGACGGAGGAAGTGCATGAGGATTTCCAACGCGCACCAAAAATAAAGGTCTTCAATGGTGCCGATTCCCTTGTTCACAAACTAAACTAAAATTAGAGAATTGACATCTCTTACTAACATACAGCGAAAGAAAAGGACGGTAATACCTTAGAACTAAGTTAGAGATGTCAAATTAGTTTTGCCTTGAACTTTTCCGTATTTTTAATCGACGCGTTCTGACATGCCAACTATAATTGTATAGAGGTTTTAGATCAACTAAAATTGACAAGTCTAATTCACGTCCGTCCTTTTCTTGTTTGATTGGAAAGAAAAAGATAGAAATAGTCTAAATTAAATTTAGCTTGTGCATAACAGAATCGACACCAATATCTTATTTATCTTGATCTAAGCTACCTACTATGGTGTGTTTTTTAATCTCAAAGACTGATTTGACGGCTTCATATGTCAAACTTGAAAATTGTGTGCTTTATGTCTATGCACCGAAAGCACATTATTTTTATATTTGACGTATGAAACTGTCAATTTAGTCTACGAGATTAAAAAACACAGGTACCTATTTCTACGATAGTTAGAATGTCTAAGACCTAGACCTCATAGTCATTTCTATTTTCCACGGCCTCAATTCCACACGAGATCCGGCTAGCATAGCTATTCTTTTTGTCAGATTATACCTTACTAGCTTTCGCCCACGACTTTGTCCGCGTGAATATCGGTTATCGTAGACATACACGAAGAAGCCCGACTTCATCCAAATTTCAAGCCACCTCTTTGTCTTTCATTACGTAGACAGTAGTTTTGTCAGAATAAGGTAGCAAACCGATAGACAATAATATTTATAATACTTATCAGTATGCCTGTGTGCGCCTGCAGAAAATGATTCGCAAAGGCGGCTGATGGGGATTTCTTGTATTTAAATAATTATTTATTGATTACCTATATACTAGAAGTTATATGTATATAATATTTAGTAATTTATCGTATTTTTGCCACGCGTAGGTTGCCGTCAGAAGCTTCCATATCGTCCTTACAGTCTGAATTAAAAAATATGGCATTTTTTATTAAAATTTTATTCATTACTCTTGGGGACGCTTTAATTCATATAATTGAAATTCTTTTTGATGAAAACTAGGCTTGTACCTTCCGTTAGGCAAAAAGGAATATAAAAACTGATGTGTGATCATCGCCGTGAGGCCCCATAGCCTGTGCTTGCCACCACTGAACACTGGCATGAGCACGTTGTCAAACTTATAGAAGCCATGATTGTTTGAATCACAGAACACTTTCATAGGGATTGTGAATATTTCAGCAACTTCTTTATTTAATTTCAATTTGTCTCTGTCGAAGGCCAGTATTTCGCCAATAACGGGTGTAGTGACTAGATCTGCAGCTCGACTGACTACTTGACCCATTGTGGTCCAGATTTGGATGTCATTGGATGGAATGCCCAACTCTCTTTCCGTATTGCGAAGGGCTACATCACACACGTTTTGCATTTTTACTAAACCGCCAGGAAATGTGACCTGGCAAGTGTTGGGGCCCAAATCTTTGGCCTTCAAGCTGTATAACAGACACACACGGTAGTAGTCGACACACAGTGGCACTAGAACAGTTGCCCAATGTAACTGCGATCTTCCACCTTTTATATTAATGGCTGGCAAATTATTTATATTGGCGATACATCTTTCTCGAGAAATATTAGATAGAAGATGGCAAGGCGTGAGCCCCAATATCTTGGCACCTAGAGGGGCAACAGGGGCACACGACATAATTATTTCTTCATAATATTACTGTTATTATAAATGTCGTTTTAAACGTTTAAAACCTGCCCGGGACATAGTTTTACAAAAGATTTATAAATTATTTCCTATTTCTTGCTCATTTTGAGTTTGACAACCAGATGCCAAGAGAAGACGTAAGTACGTCAACATATCATAGAATATCTTAGTCAGAAGAGTCTGCGTGTATACATTGAAATCTATGGTAATATACAGTTTGGATTTTGGAAATCTATCTGCAGTTCGATCCTATTTGACTGAGACCCAACGACGATGTCCTAAGAATAGTTTTCAACATCATTCTACTGATTGACTTAGAAGAGAATAGTGAGAGAGAGAGAGAGAGAGAGAGAGATAGAAACCAAAAGATTCAATACCCAAAGCAAACAACAGCAGCATCTTAAAACAAAACACAAGTTCTAACTTTATATCATAATTAATGAGTTTGCTTTTCTTATAATAATAATAATTGAACTTCGCGCTGCTCAATCTTTACGTACGTCGCTGGTGCGTTTATTGAGCATGGGCAATTGGGCATAAATGGCAGAAGCTTGCACATAAGGCTAGCATAGCTATCTAGCTATGTAGCATAGATGGTACATAAGTGGGAATTAGGAAATGGGAATGTGGTATTATTAACATAAAACTGAGCAACCTTCACATCTGGTTACCGATGAATCGGTGGTACATACCTAGGGACCGCGTTAATTTTTATTTTTGTTTTCACCTTATATATTTATAGATTATAATAATATAATAGATTATATTATTATAGCTATATATATAGATATTAATTAAAAATAAAAACGATTAATTCATGCGCTGTTTTGGTAGAAGTCACAAACAGGTAAATAATTGTATTTACCTGTTTGTGACTTGGTTGTGGATTGCCACAACCTATTAAAATAAAATAAATGATATTAATTAAACTGCCAACTTTCTTGTTCTTAATTTTATTGCATTGCTATGAATATGTCAGATTACACTGAGTGTACTTATTGTTATTAAAGATAAGTCTATTATTTATCATATATCACCATAGAGATAGGTACTTTACTTTAGTTTTACAACATAATTTATCACAGGACCATCACCAGAACAGTATTGGTAGATGGATATAAAGGCTGCTGCACACTTGTAACATCTGACGCCACCTCATGCATGCTTATTGGCCAAATGACGAAAAGTAGCTTCACAAGAATGTGGCTAATGAGCCACGGCCATGGCCGTGCAGACCATAAAACGCAGTAAAATATTTTATTGTTTTTTTTTTGTTTGTTTTAATGAACATATTATAAGGAACACAGTGATCTACAATAAAAATTATTCTGCGTTTTAGTGTCTGCACAGCAGGGATGTGGTGTAGCATGGTGTGTTATAAATCTGTTTCCGCCTTTATTGTATCTACAATGTTTCATACTGGACAATGTTTTGTACATTTAAGTTTGTACTCTTACTGTCCATGCATTTTACTGTAATAACTTGGAAGCCTAGCATCTGTGCATGACATTTTATTCTCTTCACCGGAAACGTCTGCACTCCAGTTGCGTAACACACATACTATCTTAAGGGTTTTTGAAAGGGACCCCATTGATTGATTACAATGTTCCAAGTATTTGTCAGCTCATCAATATAAATAATATACTATACCAATAGTACCTAATGTCCCTCTCGAAACAAATTTTACAATTTTAGAAGATTTCATAAGTTTAACAAAAATAAATAATAAAAAATAGGTATAAATCATAAACGGCTTTGCCGTAGTGGGTTAAATTTTGGTACATAGTTGTCTTTTTGTATATATTATTATTATTTGTATAGATTTTTAATTTAAGTATTTACACTTTAATCTAGGTACCTACACTGTTGTACATTACATATTTCTATTTCAATCACACAATACTATCGTAAAAGCAGTTTGTATATACCATTTTTAAATAGTCTATAGTTTTGCAGGCATTAGGTCATTTAAACTATATTGCTTTTTAGAAAAGTCTGGACAGTAAATATGACTAGGTAAAAAAGATTGTAGGAAAAGATGTGTTATCATTCCTGTGATACCCCACACCCTGTGCTTGCCTCCATTGAACACTGGTATAGTTACACTTTTATACATATAGCAGCCATGATTGGCTGTATCACAGAAAACATTCATAGGTATAGTGAAGATGTCAGCTACTTCATCTACATTTGGTATCAACTTGTCCATATCAAAGTTCTTTATCAAACCAACGACGGGGGTGATCACTATTGGGGCTCGACCCTCCACTGGACCCATCTTGGTCCAAATTTCTATATCTTCGGCCGGAACCCCTATCTCTTCTTTCGTTTCGCGAAGAGCTGCTTCGAACACGGTTTCATTGTTATCTATTTTACCTCCAGGGAAGGAGACCTGTCCACTGTGTGAGCTCAAGTGGGTTGCCCTCAAGGTATACAAAAGACATACTTCTCCTTTGTCCAAACAAATAGGTACTAAAACAGAAGCACTGGCTTTCACTGGTCCACCTCTTAAAAACGATGGCAATTCACCTAAGTTAGCGATACATCTTTCTTTAGCTGCACTGGACAGAAGAGTTCCAGATTGGAGACACATGATTACTTTGTACAGTTTAGGAGCGGACTTCATTCACGAATTTTGCTATTACCACTGAGTGTAAAGTCCAACAAAACAATAAAAACCTTGAACTCTTCTTGCTTTCATAAAATCATACGATTTTTACGCGATAATAGAATTCACTGGAGATATACAGTGACAATATGACAATTGACAAGGAAATGACAACTTGACCTAGTGACATTGACATAAAGTTTGACATCTTTCACGGATGTGTATGGAAAAAGGTATGGAATTAATAAGTACGTGTTAGGTAAATGCAAATGCGCAATGTACAAAATACCTATTTGTTTCGTACAGAAACCGAACCAGTGCACACGCAGCGCATCAATTAATCGCTTAGCTTTATAGACGTGAAAAAGCAAGGCGATCTAAGCCGTGATGACCGTGTCAAGTGGCAACGATCACAGCGATGCACCGGGAGTCCGGGACCTTCAGTGATTCGGTCAAAAATACAAGGATAGCATAAATAAAAGGATAGATTTTTTTTTTAAACATTTAATTTTTATTATTGTAGCTTTTTTGAAGTAAATTAATTTTGAGTATTTATTTTACATTTGTACCAATGGAATTAAATTCAGCTAATAAGTTAACATAACCCTTAATTGATTCTGAATCTCTGAGGTGGCACAAAGTTCACCGGGTCAACTAGTAAACTAAAATAAATATATTCTTTGCTTACTACCACGTAGGTCGGTTCCTTTCAAATCGTGGTAGGTCCATTTTGGTGGTGCCTAATTAATACTTAATTCTTTCCAAAGCACTACCCTTAGTAACTATAAAGAGAAGAAAAACTTTTCTACAAAAAAGACAACCGCTTTCAAAAACGAAGAATTAAAAAATAGCTTTAGCTTTGGAAGTCCGCGGCTTTGGTTCTGTTGCTAGTATTTTTGTATTGTACCTAGTTTTGTATTGCCACCAAGGAACGGTAATACTGGTAGAAATCGAACTGAGAAAGCTGCACTCTCGAGGTGCAATTCTGTTCATCACTCCGAAGATCCTGATCCGATCTTCAACAATTTTTTATGGTACCGCCCGTAAGTATCCCCTTTCAAACAAGAAAAGATTTTTTCAAATCGGTCCATCGAGTAATCGGGGAACATACATAAAAAAAATACAACAAAATGTCCCGACGAATTGAGAACCTCCTCCTTTTTTGAAGTCGGTTAAAAAAACGAATTTGCTCAGCAGTGAGACACCACAAGCTTTTATCTTTAATAATAATACCTACCTTCCACGCAGATCTAATCAGAGTTACTTTTAATAAACTTCTTGTGTTAACCAATAAAAAACTAGCTTTCGCCTGCGACTTCGTCCACGTAGAAGTAAAAAAAACCCAGAAACTGCACCACAACTACCTAGAAACCTACATTTACCGTAGCGAACCGCTGGCCCTAAATAAATTGTTGTCGAGTTTTTTTTTTTTTAATCGTACATCGAGATGACATTCTTATACAGAGCAAAGCGTACCTGTTACCTGTAGGCTGTAGGGAAAGTACCTACTCTAAATAAAGAAGGCAGCAAGTTTTAATAAATTAAATTTTTTTGAAGGTACGTTTTCAACACCTGGGTATCGAACCGACTTAAATCAGAAAAACGGACCAGCGGTTTCCGAGAATAGCCGTACAAAATTTTAAGTACCGTGTAAAAAGCAGATATTTTGACATAATAAACAGACAATTTATTTTTTTATTTATTTGTCTTTTGTCTATATAAATATATTTCATCTTTTCATGGAAACTGCAAGCTGTTCTGTCAATGAAGTCAAAATGAGTCAATGTCAAATTGTTAATCTGGTTTCAAAACTTTGACAAAAAACAAAATAAAAAAACACCAAATAACATTTTCAGAATTTTGGAATCACAAAATTACTGTTTACAATTTATTACAAGTATATTATGTGCTCATGGCTTCCAAGGCAGTATTTGGGATACAACATATATTTTCTCTAGCTGCCCGTGAGCGATGTATGACTAATTTCAAAAGAATGAGCACACCAATGTACGGAAAGATGCCAACGGAAAGAGCAGCCGTATTAGTGCCACTTTGTAAAGTTTTGCAAAAACCCTGTTTGTTGTACACAATTCGATGTTCTAAAGTCAGAACTAATGGTGGGGAAGTATCGTTTCCGGGTGGACTTATGACCAAAGACGAGTCTCCTGTAATGGCTGCTTTGAATGAGACGAATCGAGAAATAGGATTGCGACCCGAGCGTATTGATGTCTGGGGACCTGGGCCGCCGCTACCAGGCCGCAACAACAAAATACTGGTCACTCCTATAATTGGCTCTATTGTAGATCTATCGCCAGAGGACTTTAGCATTAATACCAATGAAATTTCAGAGGTATTTTCTATTCCTATTGAGTTGTTATGTGAACCAAAGAATCAGTATTATACTCAATTTAGTAATGGTTTTATCCTACCAGTGTTTGTAGTAGAAGAGTATAAAATTTGGGGTATAACTGCATTTATTACTCATTCATTTTTAAGTTCTATATTGACCAAGGATTTTTATAAAAATGAATGGATGAAGAAAAAGATTGTTATCGAAAAACCGGAAGAAAACAAACAAGATTGAAACATTGATTTAAATAAATTTTAGTTTACATTGTTGATAATCAATATTTGCAGTCGTTGACACAATGGTTGACTTACTTTTATTGTTTTTAAATAAATAAACTTTTTTATTATAAATGTTTATTGTATAAAAGCTACTCTTATCACATTGATGTACACATATATAGCGAGTTGTCACCAACATTATTCTAAAAGCAAGGCACAGTAGCATGATTATATAGATTTTGGCAAAATTTGAGCATATGTCATCAAGACAATAAATAGAAACCTACAAAAAATTGATTAAAAAACTTACATTGCGAACCTCCTTCTTTTTGAAGTCGGTTAAAAAGACAAATCAACGAAAAGAAAAACGTAAAGGGAACTCAAATCGAAAGAAAAAAATAAATAAAACAAAACAAAAAAATATTATTATCCAGGTTTATTCCTTAACATTTACATTATAATCTAGTAATTATTATTTTATACATTGTCCAATCGACATGCTGGTCGTCTCTCGCCCTTTCTCTAGTGTGTATGTATGTGTGTGTACTATGTCGATATTTGAATCCAGAACCTTAGATCATTGTCAAGTTTTGGAACCACAAACTCAATTTCATGGCAAAGTTCACATTCCATGGCAACCAAAATTTATTTAGGAAGACTATACAAATAGTCTCTCTAAAATAAATTCAGACTACATAACATTAAAGACAGATATGTACGTGGCAATTAAATGTTAACAATCTAAGATGCTGAATTCAAATATATATAAATACATGATGAATTCGCCAAATAAAAAAAAAAACTTAAATTTACCACTATCCCTCAAACAGAGAAGCCAAATGTCTATTATTTAAATAGGTGGTTCAACTTAAAGCCTCACTTCTAACGTTCTATTGAAGGAAAAACATAAACATGAACGAACTTAAGAGTTAAACAAAAACATAAGTACATTCTTAAGAAACAAACGATACCTTCTCCACAAGGTAACCTAAAGCAGGCAAGAGCGCTCACAAAGTGATTGGTTGCAATCATCAGCTGATGGTCAAAACGATAGTAACAAAAAGGCAGAGGCATTTGAAATCAAAATGGCTGTGAAAGTGAGCTCATTACAATCTAAAAATAATTCTAAAGGTCCAAAATGAACAAACGAAATAGAATACTGTGAAGCAACCTTACGACTACCGCGAATATAATACAACAACACATCCTGGGCATTTATTCGTTGTGTTTGAACACTGAAACTATACTAAAACTATAAAAAAAACTTGTAAAATTATTATTTTCATATACAGACAAAGGTACACTGCAATTTGTAAAGATTGATGCAACATGGTTTAAAACTCCACATTTTAATTTGTTCATCTCCTCTGCCAAATACACTAACATCAATAAAATAAAATGCACATATAATTATGTTGTTAAGACCACTCGAAAGATATTTTATTCAAAATACTAATGGCCACAATAACATCTAACAATTTGCAAACAATAAAAATAAAATAAACTGATCTGCCGAAGATGTCACAAAGTAAACATGGTATTTATTGCAAAATAATGTCCAAAAATATATAATAAATAGTCCACAATATCCTAAGCTTTTCTCAATATGTATTCATAAAACTTAATTTCGATTGCACCAAATCAAACTAACAATCTCAAAGACTTTGAATCTATTGCTAGAGCAACATTCAAAATGAATTTAATACAAAAATATAATTTCCAAGTGTTTTTCAGCACCTTTCATGGCATTAATCTCTTTCTGTCCTAAAAAGTAATAAAAAATGTTATACAGGCACTTCATATGGCGTACTTGTCCAAATATTCGCGTTAATTAGATAATACAAAATATACCCTATTGCAATGACAATAAAATTGATTTTGTATTAGCAGAATATAGGCAGTAATACGCCAAGCGAAGTACCAGTATAAAGTCGAGTAATGTCACGAGGCGCTTTGTCGCTGTACTGTAATGGCGAGGATTAGGCAGGTCGGGATCTGGGTGGACAGGATCAGTGTTATACTGAACAATATAATCTCGGCACTCCATCGCGCATTAGCATCGCTTACTCACGCGTAGCTGTCCACACAGGGATGAAATTAAAAGTAGCGTAACATTATAAAAAAATCTTTTTTATTTTTTGTCATAGTCAAGTTTGGCGTAGGACAGTATTTCCTGTGTGGTCACCTATACGTGTGCGGTCAAATTTTGGCAACATAATTTCAATGCAACGATATACATCTTGCGTTTAGGCGAAGGTGGTGTAATTTAGAAAAGGTTTACCGCCTACTATTGTACCAAGGCATGTGCGCGGCCGGGCGAGCTTACTCCGCGTTACTATTCTCGCTCACGTCGATCGGAATTGACGTCGTGAACGTCGGCGTCTCGAGTTCTTCGTGTTTCTTCATTTTCAGCGCCTGTAATGATATAAGGACGTTTTAATTCCGTTCTATCAGTTCAATAATTGATTGGCTCAATTAGCACCACTATCGAATTAGTATGCAGCAGAATTGAGAAAAAAATTGGTTATTGAATGCTTGAGGAAAAAAAAAACAATTTAGAACAAAAAATATTTGGAGGAGACAGGGAAATATTATTAGGCTTTATTGCAAATATGAGCAGAGCAAAAGGAAAAAAAACCAAATTATTTTTTACGATTCTATTCATTTTGTTACTAACAGCTTAAAAATAAAAAGTTATCTGATTAAAAAAAAACGACAAACAGATACCACAACCGTCCACACACCTCACAGCAGGAAACAAAATGCTACACAAACCACCGGTTTTTGAAACATCACTTAATCTGCTGTTCGAAACTCAATTCAGTTTCGATGAAACCACAGAGTTCATCGAAACATTCCGATTTTAATTCAGAGTTCACCTCGTGCAGGTCGGTCTATTCGGTTCGGTATTCCCAATAGAACCTTTATTTTTCTTTTCATGTCGATAACGAACAAATACAACCAATCAAATACAACCTTTGATAACGTTGTATTGAAATGCCGAACCGAATCTGCCGAACCGAGTCTGCCGACCCGCTTACGTTTCCAGCGACCCTTCGTCACGCGAATGGCGAATTTATCGATAGAATGCGCACGCACATCCATCTGAACATTCGCTCCATTTTATAAGATCTTATATTATATTTTACAGCAGATCAAATCCAATGACCATTAAGCTTACAAAAACCGGGGTGTACACCAATGAAGTAAGTATGTAAGTTCAGTCTTGATTTAAATTGAGCCTGATTTGATTATAATATTTACAAAATCAGGTTCTTTGTATAATTTTCACTATTTTCAAGTAGAACTTTTAGTATTTGAGATGAGATATTGAAGGTGGTTGTAACAGAAGCCGTATGGACCGTCATGAACTCATGACATCCGCATAAGTGGAAAATTACTTTATTTCTTTTGGTGCCACGGATTTTGGAAATCCGAAATATCTGACCATATTATAATCTTCTGTGTATTTTTAAAATATAATACTGTCGCTTACGAAAATCACGTTGATGACTTACAATTTAAATCTGAAGTAAACGCGTTTGCGGATCATGAGACAGAGCTCAGTTACAACCTCAAGTTGGCCTCTTTTTTAAACCAACTTTTTACAAATGTTACAAAAAAATCCAAATTTGAAAATAGCAAAAATAAAATTGAATGAAATATAACCGTGACAAAAACAAGGCTTTCAACTCCGCACGCTTTTATTAGCAATGAATTGTTATGGCTAAAAATCGACTAACGATGATATTCGTGGGCGTCTATTAGTCGATTTTCATGAGTCCCAATGTACTGAAGAGTGAATTTGCGTATCGAACAATACGAAAATTAAAGAAGAGTTTAGCGCTTGCGATTTTTACATGGCGTGCGTCTGACATAAAGATGCGATTATGTTTTGTTTCGAATGATTTAGGGATGTGACCAAACGATGCGATGCTATAGCACGTATGTCAGTGACGTCACGACCCGCGAACGTACCACATCCGTTGGTATCTCTTTCCGTTGCAGTGTGGGCGTCGGCGTCAGCACCAAGCCTTTCGCCGATAACTGAAGGCGACAGTAACACGATAGATAGAGAGAGTATAGAAGAACCCAAATTACATAGATAGATGCATTCCGTGTCGTTACACGATTACATAGTAAAAATACACATATTATAGGAATATAATTATTAAAATATTGGGTGTTGACGTATCCCGCAGAGAAAGATGGCATAGGAAAGTTCCCCAAATGTTGTATCAATACAGGCGGTATCTAAAATTCAGAATCTTAGATTATTTTAAAAACCAACTCAATACCGTACATCACAAAGTTCAAATTCCGTTGCACTACCAACATTTATTTAAGACCTTGTAATTACAAATAGCTATTAAAAATATGGCATCGACGGTTTTCATTCGACGTCGAATAGATTTTGCTAGCAACGATCGTCGATACTGGTCGATGGTTTCATTTTTTTTTTTTCGTCATTCATCAATCGACGGTAATATCGTATATGGAAAAGTAGACAGTTATCTTAGATTCTGAATTCGAGTACACTTTAAACTATAGTGTTAGTACGGCGACATTACCTGCTGCAGTTTGTAGTGGTTGATGATGTCCTGGTCGGCGGGGCAGCTCTGTGTGAACGCGTCCAGCTGGTACATGTGGTACATGTAACGCCAGAGGGCGCGGAAACTCGTCTGCAAATGTGGAACAAGTTTTTATGCATACCAAATTTAGTTGACGACACGCTTGGCGCAGTGGCTGAGCGATCGACTGCTGCGCTGCGTGTCGCGGGTTTGATTCCCGCAAGGAACAAATATTTGTATGGCCTACTTTAAAAGGCCTACTAAAAACGCAACTTTAAAAAAAAGTTGCGTTTTTTTTTAATATATTTTAGCAAATAGTTGCCGCTCAAAATTCAACTTAAACTACATAACTCCAAAGTAGAGAGCTAAGTGGCAATGAATGTAATACGTACCGGTATCTCGAAGTCGACGAAGTACTTGCCAGCCACGCGAATGTGTTGCAGTCTGGGCATCAGCTCGCAGTCGAAACAACACATCGTGTCGCCTGTTAAGAACCTAGAATAAAACAATAAAATTGACATTATATTAACTGGTAAAAAAAACCGGTCCTATTCTGGTCTAAAATTCCCTGCTCGATCAAAGTGTTATTGGGTTTTTCTATGAAATTCTCAGCAGCAGCTCGGAGTTAGGATCTGTGCCCGGTTAATGGCAATAGGCTCGCCCCCTATTACACGGGACCTAAAACATACCGGCGAACTGTGGGTGTACATTGGTACACATCTGCCTAACCCTTCGGGAATACAGGCGTGATGGTATGTTTTGTTGTTATTAAATTGATTGGTTTTATTTAGAAGAATGAAACCCACCTAACTTTTGTACCTAATGCTAATTTTTGAGACACGGTTCTGAAGATAGAGCGAAACGAAACGAGACTGTTTACTCCAGAAATTTTAATTATCTACATCATATCAGACAAACCACGTCCACTGCTAAACATAGGCCTCGCCTAAAGATAGTCACAATGACTAAGCGAGGCATTCCCCATAAACAAATTTAATACTTATCACGAATTGAATAAGGTAGTAATTAGTATAACTCATTAAGCCTTCTGTAGACACAATCGTAACAGGGAAATATAGCACTTATTTTCCATAAAATAAGGTAAGTTTTACCTAGTCCCCCTGCGTTCGAGAAGTCCGTCGATGCGGTTGAGGTGCGAGCGCAGTGCTGCTGACTTCTGGTCGTCTTTGCGAACGAGCACCAACTTTAGCTTCGAGTAAAGGTTCTCGATCAGTGATGCCACTTCTTTGTCCTGTAAATATAATAATGTTGTTAGTTATTAAAAAAACCTGAGGTCACAAATAAGGATCTTTCAGAGCTGTGGAAAATATAATATAATAAAATAAAACTCACATCCATTAAATCAACTAGAAAAGAGCTAATAATCTTGAAAAGGCTGAACGGATTTGAAACACCGTTCAAACTAAAAAACGATGCCACAGATAAACCAGAGGCGGTAAACTTATTTTTTTATAACGTGTTTCAATCATATTACTGATATAGAACTGTAGAACCCTAGTTGTTCAGAATGACGAGTATTGTAGAAGTGGCTCATTATAACGAATTTTTTTTTTTTTTTTAAAAAGGTTTCCGCTTTTGGAATTTCTCCTGTATCATGGGTGCATTTGCAAACGCAAACGCAGGAGAAATTCCAAAATTTTAAGCTGTTTGTGTATGTGAGTTTATATAAACATATAAACTCACACCACACACACTCACACCCAGACCCGGAACAACTATCTGTCGGTCATACAAATATTTGTTCCGTGCGGGAATCGAACCCGCGACACGCAGCGCAGCAGTCGATCGCTGGGCCACTGCGCCAACCGTGTAGTACTATATACTAAATAGGCTTCCTATTTTGAAATCGCGACAAAAAAAAAAACATTCGCCACTGATATGAAAGGCTCTTCTAATATTCGTTACATAGAAACAGTAGTTCACCTGTACAAATAAGTTGTGTCCTCCGGGTACGGACTTCATGATGTGCCGCTCGATCTTCTCGTTCTCCAGTATCGCGAGTCCGTTGTCGATCAGTATGGGCGGGTGCGTGGCTTCGAAGTTCGTGCGGAAGTCGGGCGGCGGCTTCTGCATGTCTACTGTTGTCACCTGGAAGTTTAGACAGAAATGGTATATGAAATACTAGCTGTATACCCCGCGATGTCCACGTCTTTGGTTACTGCATCGCTTCCTTTGAGTTTAGTGTGATGTGATATGTATAAACCTTCTTCTTGAATCACTCTATCTACCTATTGATGAAAACCGCATTAAAATCCGCTGCGTAATTTAAAAGATCAAGTGTACTGAGGGACAGACGGCGGATAGCGGCTTTGTTTTGTACGGTTTTGTTTGTAGAGATGGAAGTTTTATGATAATGAGAAGTTCACTGGTTTGCTGTGTAATGGACTTTCGGAATACTATAGTGTTCCATTCAAACCATTGTCATAAAATAAATCAATCACGGCTGTTTTCCTGAAGCGGAGGTGTAATACACCCATCTTTTGTGACAAGAGATGAAATTCCGGCTCTGGTCTACTTTTGAGAATTTCCTATATTTTCCTTTTCTTTTCAACTTACCTTTAGGCTGATGGTCTTCAGTTCAGCTAACAGGTAGAGGTCCATAAAGTACTCCTGGCAGAAGAGGCACGCACCCTTCCGTCGCCCATCAATTGTCGATGCCTGCAAGCAGAGAATAAATTCTAAGTTACTCCAAGAAGTACAATTTTAGGACATAATGCATAATTTTTAAGGTTTAAATTGTACGGTGATTGAATAATGAATCACCACGTGCTTCTTAAGCCGTAAGACAAAGAAGCTTGCCGAAGATGTTCAGTGATAGAACCTCCTTTGTTTTTCTACACAAAGGCGCTTCTATCGCGTTGCTCCTTCTGGGAAATACTTCCACCAAACCTATTCTCCTGCAAGCCGTTTTACTGTGTTCCGGTTTGAAGCGTGTGGATAAGGATAAGGGTGCCGGTGTAATTACAGACACAATGAGAGATGTCAATTTTGTTTCTGGGATGGCATCCCATATGCAGGGTCTGTGGTATTTGGTATACGTAGCGGTAACCACTTAGAGGGCAGTAGGCTTGTTTGCCAGCGATTGGCGTATGTAGAGTTAGTTTTCAGGGGGGCCTGGCGCCTAAGATGCCATGGCCGATGCGATGCAATGCGGTCAGGCGGAAGGTGGGCCCTACAGCCTGGGGTAGGCACAACACCATTCTGGGGTGGGCACGGCACATTTAAAGAAATAAACGTATTTGTGAAGGCCAGTCATGTTTATATCATCACCATTATAACCCAGAGACGTCTATAGTTCTGAACAAAGGCTTTCTCCAAGGATCACACATAAATCCCTCCGTCACGGTAATATAATAATACAGTAGTGTAACTCGGCCGCATGACAGAAATAAATGCCTACAGTCGCGCGGTACGTAAACATGCGTTAGGGGCTGCCCGTCTCCAGTATTTTAGTCTGTCTGCACCGCGCGCGCACCCCAGGATCGAGGCGCGTAGGTATAGCTCGCGTTTCGTCCGTTTGTATGAAGTTGGAGTACTGTATTATAATATTACCGTGCCTCCGTATTGAAAAGCACATTCCGTACAAAAAGATTTGTTAGAAGTACAGTTTTAATAAATGAGTATGAGGCTTTTCAGATTTTGTATAATTGTATGTCAATGTTGAAAGACATAATTACATTATTTCCTTCCTTGCTTATTTTAAAGCCAACGGCGATAAACCGATGACCACATTGACTACGCATGTAGCAAATTCATACTAGTCCATTCCATACTTCATAAAACAAGATCAGTTATTGTTTTCAAAACATTAATTATAGCATTGTGTTAAACAATAGGAGAAGAATGGTTGGGTGGGTCATCGCATGACTTTCGTTAAAGAGTCAAGACTGACAAGGTGACCTGTATCTATTATAAGAAAGTTGCAATATTATTTACTAAGTACTTCAAGAATTTGGTTGGTGCCGTGATGGCCCAGTGGTTAACGCAACAAGGCATACAAGATCAAAGCACATTATTGTTGAGTGCTATGTTTTATGGTACACTTGTCTTCTACGCAAAGTCCCAGGCAAAAGCAAACACCAAATAATTATAACGATTAGCCTGTTTACTTAAGAATATGTTCAAGTTTTTAGTGTAGAAAAATACACATTCTTATTAACGAGATAGGATAGAATGTTAGATTTTCATACGAAAACACGGAAATACGTGCGGCATCAAAACTAAAAAAATTGTTTATGTGATGAAATGTTAATGAACAGTTTTGGGTCAGTGGTTATTTAACTATTTTTCTGTACGAATAACATTTCAACTTTACATAATGGAGAAGAATGTAACATTTCTTTAGAGTTCGCTATTTAGTGGTCGAGTTAAGTTGTTTAATTAGACTTGCTAATTAGTAATGAGTAAGTTACGAGTTTGTTGTGAAATAAGAACTAATGCAAGCATTATGCAAGTGAATTGCTTGGAACGGAGACTGTTATAATAACTGTAAATTATGATTGACTTGTGTCCAACATTTAAGCAATTATTACTCTAACATAATTATGTAACAGTATAGAACTTACAATCATACAAATACTACGGATGCAAAATGGTCCAAATCTGGGAGATGCATCTTAGCATAATTTGTTATAAGACAAACATAAGATACCCGGTTGGAAGCAAGCCGCTTGTAAGCGGTACTATGGAAATCTATGGCGGAGGCCTATGTCCAGCTGTAGACGTCCTGCAGCTGACAAGATGATGATAATGAAAACAATCTAAACATCTTTGTAAGTTTATAGTGAATAAATAAATAAATAAATAAATCAAAACCTTACTTATTCCTTTTACACAATGTAAAACAGACGGTTTAAAATCGAGTGATTTCCCATGTTTAGCATTGCGACGTACTTTAGACCGTGAAATACTAGTAACTAACTATTAGACTATCAAATGCTAGCTTCTGCCTGCGAAGTTATCTGCGAGGAAGACAAGAATACCATAAAATAAAACATAGCCTATAAGTGTCGGAGTGTAAACTTCACATCAGCGAAAGATTTTTTGTATTCGGACAAGCAGTTTAGGGATTTACCTTTATCACTTTGGAACTGTTATACAATGACAATGATTTGAAAACAGCCTTAGATTTTCTTTCTTTTCTTGTTACACAATCTATAGAATAAGAGAAATTATGAAAGCAAAGTACAAAGGGAAACATGCGTTTACGCAACAATGGATATAAAGTATCTCATTCTTCTTCTTTATCGAGTGAGCAGTAAGGTCTTACAACCCCACACACCCTAGTGTCAGAGTTTCTAAACCGCCTCAAGGGCCTCTGACATGGTTACCGATGTCAGTGATGTCCAAGATAAACTTAGAAAGAGTACATATGAATTAGAAAAGTCACATTGGTACTTGCCCGTGCCCGGTTGCGAACCCACAACCTCGTCCATGTGAGGTGGGCGCCTTAACCACTGGGCCATCACGACACATACTCTACTAACTACTCTACTAACTAATTGTCTCATTAATATGAGAAAATTAGTTTCAAAAACTCATTTTTCAGTGATTCACCGCTGTGAGAATGTTCTGCTGTAAAACTTTTAATCCCTATTTACACAAAATGACTCAAACTGTAGACACGATCGCCTAAAACAGATTAGGCGTTCAAAGTTGACACACATTACGTTTTACGGACGTAGGTACCTACACTTTAGTACTTTAACGACCTCGTTCACTGGTTCGGCGTGGAACATGACTGATATTTACAACCGACTATTACAAAATGTTTATGGTCTTGCGGCAGGCAGGATAGCGAAGCTAGACATCGCGTTGGAAGAAGACATAACAGATAAATTCCGAAACTTTCAGCATGTCAATAACATACCAGAAAATAAATAAACTTATTATTATTATACCTTCACGCCTGTATTCCCTGAAGGGTAAGGCAGAGGTGTACAAAGTCCAATGTTATAGGGGGCGAGCCTATTGCCATTAAGCGGGCAAAAATTCTAACTCCGAGCTGCTACGGAGAAAATCCCAATAACACTTTTATATATAAAATCAGAACTCAAAAGCGAATGGGGAGGAAAGCATCCGACAAACATACCCTGAAAGCAAGATGAGACAAAGAATAGACAAGACCATAAGGCAGATGTCGTAACTTTTAGAAACCGTTGCATTCTAATCTCAGTCGCAAACTGTCAGAAATGTTTTTATTGTCCCTACGTTTTGGACATTGATTGTCGTTGAGATGAGATTGCTCCTAGATGTTGAACGTTTTTAGGACGTAGTACGGTACATGACAAAGATTTAAAATCAAAAACAGCTACGACCGATAACAAGCTCTGTCGACAAACATTACGCCAGTTAACTCTTCCTGAGGAAGTGGATCTGGGCGGTTTTCCCGGTTCGTCACTCAACGGCCATTCAGTTTAGTCACAAAACTGTGACTCCTTTACAAAGTTTGTCTGTGTAGTTGAATT
Source organism: Caradrina clavipalpis (assembly GCA_932526535.1). Classification (NCBI taxonomy): domain Eukaryota; kingdom Metazoa; phylum Arthropoda; class Insecta; order Lepidoptera; family Noctuidae; genus Caradrina; species Caradrina clavipalpis. The sequence goes on along the minus strand of OW052104.1, from coordinate 12,690,128 downwards.
CTACACGAACTGCATTGATAGTTTCTGTTATAAATGAGAATTATAGTTACAAAATGGTACATGTCCCTGACACGCTCCTAAATTTTAGCAGAGAAATACGAATTCCTGTACAAACATGGTTGATATTATTTTCGTATAATTTTTCGATATAGCTTAACTTTTGAACATTTTCCTTTCCTACTAAAATTATATTTGCGAAAGTTTGTGAGGATGCATCACACGTAATCCGATGAACACATTTGGATGAAAATTGGCTTTTAGATAGACCGTTTCCTGGATTAACAAATAGGTTAATTTTTAGCCAGAAGACATGTTCGGTTCCCGTAGGATAACTTTGACGCGAACGAAGTTGCGAGCAGGGTTCTAGTTCATCATAAAACATATAAGTTCATATCCAGGCAATCAATTACCACTTCAAGCTACTGCCAGTACTTTATATGGTTTCTCAATAGCACGTTTGAGATAGAATCCTTCTTGGTGAATATTCATGGATTGTATTATCAGCGAAACGGCTACAACGTGTTATATTGTCCGTTTGTTTGTACAAGGTCGATCGTGCCGTGACAGTGACATCTTTGTTATTTTAATCTTTGTCGTGATTGCTTGGGCTGATAATTCTTACTATTCTTATTCGCTTCACTGTCTTCTGACTCGCCGCGTTGTGCTCGAGATTTGGCATTAACCAAAAGGCCAAGCAGTCTTCCGGATTAGGAAAAGTGATATCAAAACTAAATCTCTTAAACCATCAGTGCCCTTATTGGTTAGCTAGAGTAGTCGGGGCTGGCAAAAGGATGGTTAGATCGTTTCTGATTTTAGCCCTTCCAACTATTTTGATAAGGGTGAAATTAGTAGAGAGATATAATTTTTTTGGGCTTACATACTTCAGTTTAATATCATCTCGACTCAGATCTGATGATTCATAAAGGTTTTTCTACAAAGTTTGAGTCAAAACAAACTCTTCACTAATAAGTACTTGCTGGTTGCTCATGTAAGTAAAATTTAATCGTTTCTACCTTATTCAGTTTATAATCTGCTATCAAAGCAATCTCCATTCCTTAAAAAGCCTTTTCAAAGCCCGACTTGTTTGTTATTTTTTCATACGTGTGTGCAATGCTTGCCTACATAGCGTTATTCGAAAGCTCATTGTTGCAAGTTTCATGACTCATCGTGACGATTTGAGGTCAAAGGGCTTTACACGTTGAGTAACGCTACTTCTGCCGACTTTCTATGCTAACCACTACGCCGAATGTTTCCTACACGAATGCTACTTTTGTGCTTATTTTAGTGTTATGTACTTCACGCAATAATTTGTTTGAATTTTTGGAAGAGTCACACGAAAACTGAATATGGAATTCTTAAGTTGCTTCCGCCGTCTGTACGCTTCGATCTTTTAAACTGCGTACCGGATTTTAATGCGGTTCATCATCGGTCATCTTTAGATAGAGTGATTTAAGAGGTACGTTTATATGTATAGAATATCACGGTATGTAGGTACAACCAACGCAAGCGAAGCAGTAACTGAACGCCGGTGACACCGCGGAGAACATAGTTTACTATAAAATCTTACATTCATACACAGTTTCTTTCTTCAATAAATATTTGAAAACATTTAGCAGAAGCCACGTTTTGTTACTCTTCACATACATAATCTTTTAACCATAAACATTCAAGTATAACTGCGTAATTCTTCACTTACTTTCCTTACAAACAATACTATTATAAATCTTATTTTCTATCGTCAGAAAGAGATGGCAATAATTTTCTTAGTGCTTCCTCGGTTATTGTTGTCACGGTCAAGTAATCGAGGCTATATTTCACATTTTACGACAGGAATATGTAAATAATAGGTTGTTCATATATCGTGCTATGAGACAAAATGGTAGAGTGACAAGATAATGACAAACGTTTAGACAGACTGGTGAAGCTCCGTTATGCGGGTAGGGCGACCAGGATTAATGTCTTTGAAGAGACTTGACTAGAAAGTAGCCTTTTTTTTCTTTCTTTAAAATAAGGAATTAGAAATCTGTTGTTGTCCCTTCTATAACACAGTTACTTACTTATTGTTTTTTTTGGCTTTTGTACAAATTGTTATTGTGGCTATCTACATTGTTTGGTGTAGTTCTGAATGAATGGTTTTAGTCGTTGAATGGTGGTCTCTTAAAGCCTGATGTTACAGTTCATGGAAACGAAAAAAAAGCAAAATAATTCCAATCATCAAATTATTTCGTTCTTTTTCCTATAATTTTCCGCAGTTGCGACGCCATGAAAATATTTCCATCGATACTAACAACGTGTCATGGATACAGTCGATGGTGGTGTCATTAGCTGGTGGAATAGAAACTTGGCAGAGCAATGGTGCGAAACGCGGGTACGTCACGAAGCCGGCGCGCTGGCGCATAACACCATCCACACCATTGTGGAGCAGTGTGCACCTAACTAAAACATGCCCCAGTTATCAAACAAGAAAGGGCAGACTATAACAAGATTCTTGCTAAAAGAATACAATGAGTCATTAGTTCAAATCCCTTCCTTATTTCGGTATCTATGAGAAAACTTTTAATATAATCTTATTGTTTCCGATCGTCATATATGCTGCTTATAATGCTATACTAGCAGCATGTCCTGCTGACTCAGATAGTCATAGAAAAAGTTTAATCAGTAAAACGTAAGCTATCATCAGGGCAGAAGTAGGTATGCATAAACTTAAAGTAACTACACAAACAAACAATTGCATTTGACGAAAAAAGTGTAAGTATAAAAACATTAAATAGTCAGTTAACGTTCAACGGAGTGTATCTAACACACATATTTCAACAATAAAATATATAAAATAAGAGCAACTTTCCAGTGGCGATGTATGCTATAATATTGCGGAAGACGAAATGCGCTCCACTGCTATCAAATGTATTGCTATTTTGAATAATACAACAATTTGGTACAACATTAGAACAATATTCAAATTAGTTTTGGGGAAGAAAGTTAATGACACATTACATGTCTGAGCCGAGAGACCCAGACAACGAAACGGTAGTTGGGTTTTAAATTCAAATAAAGTTTTACCTAACGGAAATATTTCGCATCTTTACCAGACATATTATTTAAAAATCTTTTAATGATTATGTTGCTGACATTCATAACATTTACATTCATTAAAATAAACGAAACTAAACGGAACCTAGTCTACATCTCAATGAATCTCTCAGACGAAGCTACTCGAACAGCAGCAAAAACTTATTAGAACGACACGTAGTAACAGTGGTCAGCGATGCACGACGCGTCATACTGCAAAGACAGGCTGAAAACAAAATAAATTACAAACCAAATTACAGCATTCTAGTTAAACACGATAGGATAACTATTGTACTGGCGTACGATATATAACCAACCAGGCGTGACAAACAAACATCAGAGTCAACGACATCACCCGAACATATAAAGCACTTTCAGTTTCGTGAAATCGAAAGCGGCACATACATCTCCCGCATACTGCAAGACGCGCCATTTTTGCCAAGATGGCGGCGAAAAAACTTGATAATCTGTCACGGCCCCGTGCGCCTGAGCATCCAGTGGCCATCAATTTGTCAATTGCAACAGTTAGCTGCTGCGTTCGGCCTTCATGTTGTAAGTATTCGAGCGATTGATAGTGGCGATGTAACACTGGTCTTGTCAAAGTGTGCCGACGGAATTGATTTGATATATTAATTATTAAGTAAAAACGATGCAATCGTGAATTTTTAATATTTTACAAAATGTTTTTAGTTACACCATTTAGAATGAGAAAAACCAGTAGTCTATTGCAATCTGAATCGCTAACGTAGCTCTAAGGGAAGTGCAGTGACCCGCGACAGTGAAATGCAACCAGCACCTGACCACGAACCGGCCTTGGACCGCGTCGTGAAAGTGTACCCACCTCTCTAATTACTCTCGTCTTGCCTTACATCGAACTAGATTCCCTTAGAAAATCATGGATATGTGAAAAAAGCGAATGGCGAGTCGACAGCGAAACTAAACACCAATCTTGTGAGCTAATAATAATTTACTTTGTCAAATAAAAAAAAAAACTGGATCGCGTGCCGATTTGTGGTTGTAGCTTCGTTAAAGTGAAATTTCCCGAAGCGGTTCGCATTGCTCCTGTCAGCTGCGGGCACACTTCCGCGTGATTTAACCACGTCGAATTATTTACGATTGTGCATTACTCTCACTAAACTTAGACTTTCCCAAAATAGATACCTGGATTCCTTTGACTGTGGTGGTGGGTAATCGTTATTATTTTGATGGTGAAGGAGGGTGGGTGTCTTGACATGAAATGCATTTGGAGGCAAGCCAAAAATGGGGGAGCCAGGTACCTAAATTAAGTTCAAAAACGAGTCTGTTTCAAAATATAGTCCGATTTTGTACCAGTTGAAATGGACAAACAACGGTACAGAACGGGGTCAACAAAAAGTTTATAGCTCCGGAAACACGAGGGCGCGGCGACTTGCACAATACGTCGCCATCCGGTGTAACTTCACAATGCATATGCACACGACAATCTAACCGATCCTCGTCAAGGCTCATATCTGCACGCTCGCGATAAAAACAGTGTTTACAACTCATTCGATTTGGAACACGTACACTAACAGTAATTCCCTTACAGCGGACAACAATCTAATTAAGAATGACTCAGGTTGAATAAGGAATGAAATGGGTGTTTAAAATTCTGATCGTGCGCCCGTGTACCACTTCTTTGTCTAACGGTATGCAATAAAGATTCTGAAGGTTGAGGAGCACCGTCCAACGAGCTAGAAGATACAGTCACAAATAGTTTAGCTTTTATCTGTCGTTAAAGCTCTGAGAGACATAAAAGCTGGTTTATTGCGGTTTTTAGCAAAAACGTTATTAATAATATTAACAGTTTTAAAAACAATATTCGTGCTAAATACTACCAGAGCTTTCTACAGTTTACAGTTGATAAAACTGGATTTGTTTCGTGCAAAGCTCTTTTGTATCTAGATCTATAGCTTTGTTAGCAATCGCTTGAGACGTGCAGTCAGACCTTCATTACTTTAAAGGCGAAGGAATCTCTGTGCAGTCGGTTTATAGCATTCTCAATAGCTTTATCCCGGAACTTTTGCACAAGTCTATTAAACACAACTAAGATGTAACCAGTACTAATCTGTATCTAATTAAGGACTTGCTCTGTACAAATGAAGATGTTGGAAAAGAAATAGATTTTTAGAGATAGGCGTCTACATTCATAAGTTTAAATGAAAACAGCTTCAGAATAAACTTAAGTATTATCTATCAAATTCATAAAGCAGTTCTTCGCTCCATGACGAGTCATAGATTCATGACTATACTTCGAACAGATGGCCTTAGAAATGTTTACGCGATGAAGTTTCCTGAACCAACAAGTATACATAATAAATTGTGGTGATCTCAGTTTTATAAGTATTCATTCTTTAGCTATTATAGTGACATCATGGCCTTGTTTGACCCATTACAATATAAGGTTTCAAAATTTATTAGCTTTTGCCCGCGGCTTCGCTGGCGTTAAAGTTGTTTTTCTAACTCTAAGGTACAATACTTTTTTTCCAGATGACAAATTAGTGGTGAGCGAAGTAGCTAAAGCGTGAAAGCGTACAAATAAATAAACAAATTCCGTCATCATCATCCCCATTTATAATATAAGTTAGGATTAGAATTATAAGGCTCATAGATCATGAGCTAGTAATGTTTGTTTTGTGATGAAGTAGAATTTGTATTTGCTAAGTAAGTATTCATGAATGTTAAAACTAACGTAAACAAGGAAGTATTTAGTAACAAAATGAACATACGATAATATAAAACGCCTGTAAGCATCCATTTCATAATATTACAACACAGCCGCTTTGGATTACTTGTCATAATATCGAACAATCCTCAATATTTGCTTCCTAAAGAGCAAACCGCACATCGTGCTTCAAATTGCAAAACGATTGAACTTTGAAAAAGTGATTTTGTTGAATGCACCGAACCGAATGGATCAAAGCGTCGCTTATTCTTCAATTTGAGCAGATTATAATGTGTATATATCTGTTCTGCAATCTGTTGGCTAATAGTTAGAAAGGGCAGTGTTACGGCCCGCGACCCGCGTAACCTAGCCTCGTCAGCTGCTCGGAGAGAGGACGTTGTGAAACATGCAAAGGACAACTTCTTAACGCACGACTGTTTAGCATGCCCCGAACTAGAAACACACGACTACCATTTTGCGAAATTTGGGACGAGGCAAAGGAAGGATTTTAGCGTTCAGGTAATTTATTGTCGAAATAGGAATTCTATAGCTTAGCAGTTATGAGTATCTACTATCTAGATTCTAGAGTATTATTAATAATGTTATGAATAACTAGTACGAATCAAACGTGAAAGTACAAAACTTTTATAAATAACGGAGGATCTAATCCGACATCAACAATTACAATAAAAACAATAAAGGTTTTAAAACTAAGGATAATATTTTTGTACAGGCCCATTGAAAAATAATATGATAGCATGCACAAACTGGACAGGTGCCAACAGCAGTTAATGTAAACGTCATTATAATAACAGGTAAAGTGCACATTAAACACTAACTCTAGTGCCAAACACGATCTAAAGGTCCGTCCGCTCGGAACACAAGCCATAAAGATGGCTTTCCATAGATGGAATACTGCATAATTATTGCCAATTATCATCGTCAAGCACTAGTTGGTTTCAGAATTTCATTAAACACAGTTTATTGTCGTTTTCTAACAAGACAGGGCTTTGTTTGCCTAGCAATAGTTTCTAATCTATAAACAATGGACTGTATTCATTCTTTTTATACCATCATTTGTGCGTCCAATACCCAGTATTTCCTTTGCGTGTCCAGATTTTTTGTTCGTAATATGGCCCGCTTCTGTTTTTATACAAAATAACTGCAGCCTGACCATTCGATCCTTAAATAGAGCAATTTGGATCACGCAGATGTTGCTGCCTTGTTATCTGTTTAAATTCTTAAATCATGGATGCGATAACTAATGTTATCAGGAGGGTCAAAGGAAGTTATTTCAGAATCAATTAAGGCAGCTGCGTGGAAATCGTTGACGTCGTCAACATAATTGCGTGTATTACAAAGGGGATTCATTAAAAATATTAAAGATCACCGAACAATAACATATCGTTGCACTACTTTTGACATGACACACACTGACAGTTGACATTTAATGCGTGTAGTATATACGTCATAAAATATTGCAGCTCTAGTTTGATATTTCACAATGCTTTAATTTTAGGTCATTTTTTTCTCTTCATTTGCCAATTCTAAACCCAAGCAGGATCTGGTTGTAGTAAAAAACTTCAGAACTGCTTGTTTTCGGGTTTAAGGATTTACAGCTACCAGGCTTACGAGTGAATAAAATTATTACTCGTTATTTTTTGTTGACAATTCTTAACCTTGGAGCTCATGAGGGCATTATTACGTATCCTTATACACACACGGCAAGAACATTAGAAATTTCCACATGTTCCAAGAATAAAAATTACATTCGCATTGCTCTACCACAACACTTGTACGATAATTGCAACAATTACGATTGTTATTATGTGCGCTTACGCCGCATCACGTGCTTAACAGATCTCTACGTTAAAATGACTTTTCATTAAAAATAATGTCGCTTTGAGATCGTTGTCTGTGCTAAAAGTAGTGTTTTGAGTGGTTATTGAGTCCAGTAAACGAACCTCGTTGGTACTGCAGAATGCGAATAAATAAAATTGAGAGGATGACCTGCAGTAGTTTTGACTAGCACTTTAGAAAATATCATGTTGGATGGAATCTACTATCCTTCTCGTCGTTTTACGGGTTGAATACCGGAAGGGTGCCCACGGGACTTTACGAAGCATCTGTTATCTGTCTGGCTGTTATAATTTCGTAGGTCAAACCTAAGGCACCCGGAACGTATCTAGAAACATATTTACTTTTTGCAAAGGAAGCCGTGTGTCCTTAAAAGCGAAAAGGATAAAGACAGGACACACAGTCCAGTAAATTGTGTGAATTCATTTGTCCTTTTGTGCCACTTAAGGGAAGCAGCGGCGCTAAGCGACAAAGGTTAACACATCAGCTGGCTTCCTCTACAATTACAGTAATTGTAATTCTTAAAACCATGAAGCGGAAAACAGCATTATTTTGATGATTTCTGTCCGACTTTACCTGATATAAAATCACTTTCCAGATGAAATTACATGTCTATCACCTTCATATTTTTTATGTTTAATATCTGCGGTGTAAATCTTGACAATTTACCTGAAACAAAAGAATGATATTGGTTAGAAATGCAATTAAAATTGTTAGGTGTGGCTTTCAACAGTGCAACAAAAGCTCTCGAGTCTGCAAGACTCGGCGATGATTCAGGTGTGTCTAACGTCTACCCAACTTTCCCCCAGTCTATAGCGATTACAATGACGCGATGAACCGTTCAGTTGCCCAATTTGACAATACTTTCCCCTATTGTAGCCGTCGCGTCAACTAAATTAGCTAAATAATCGAGCAGAAAACTGTTTTCATCAGCCGAGATGTCCGTATCGTCATGATTGGTCGCAAGAAAGTTTATTGCAATATTTCGTGTTTCATTTTTTTTGACATAGAGTGAGATGTGTAGCTTTTGAAACTTGTAATTAACTAGCTTTTTCTTCTTCGTCCGCTTCAAAGTTAATATATTATCCCACGGGATCAGTACATTTTTCCGGGATAAAAATTTGCTTTTGTGCTATTTCAGATCCCACAGATACTATTCATACTATTCATAGACTATTTCATTTCAGATTCAGATTATCTATCGCAGTGCCAAATCACATCCAGATTCGTTCAGGCGTTATGGCTTGATTGAGTAACAAACATCCATCCATCCAAGCTTTCGCATTTATAATAATATAGTAGGATGAGTAAATGAAATGGGAATAATTGGCCACAGATGTTGCGTCTTCGTTTATGGCATGTGGAGCTAAAACGGTGTAAACGATCACCTGCCGAAGTGACACATTCTAAAGAACTCGAGTGAAGTAAACATGACTTTTACTTATTAGTAACATTTAAATGTTTCTACAATTAAGTAATTCGTGGTGGATTAAACCGAGGTACTTATTTATTTTTTGTTCAGACTAAACCCATATCGAATTTGTGTAAAACTTCGTGAAAGTGACATGTCGTATCATCTTGCCGTGGAAATGGTTTAATGACAGTTAATGCTGTAACGACAATATAATTAGCGTTTATAATTAGCACAAGTTCTTACATCTTGCTGGTATGAATTACAAATTAATGAAAAAGTTTATTTACGAAGTAATTAATACTATTTGAATGCTTTTAATTTATTGTAATTTGCCCATGAAGCTCTACCTACTAAAAACTACAAAAACGAAGTAAAAATAAACTATATGGATGATGCATAATATAAGGTTTGCGTCTGGTATTCAGTGGAAGGCGTTCTTGCGCCCCAAGTTGACCTCAGTCGAGACGCATCAGATGACGTCATCCTTACCGACCGCAGAACACATGGGATTCCAAGTTAGACTTACCAAGTTATACTTATGTAGCAGATTATTTACACTGTCGGAATTTTAATCTGGTTTCCATTTGAGCTTAAAGGCTTTAAGGAAAGAAAGCGCTAGTCTAGTGGTTGCAACCTTTACTGCCGAGTTAAAAGTTGCTTGGGCCCAATTTCCAGGACAGAAGTTTATGTATTGAGTTTTTCTGGCGAAATGTGGATTTATTACATAGAATATTAGATAATTTGTTTACTGTCCGCGTCCAAATAGCATCGGCCCAACATATTTACTTTATCAGCGGAAACAGAGAGCAACAAAAAAATATGCATATTTTTAGCGATAACTATAAACGACGTCACTGCCTAGATGTTCACACACGACTTCCATTAGTCATGTTTGTAAGTTTGCCACTTGGATGTTCGGTGCTAATTGCGATGGCCTTCAAGACAATGATAATAAAGAGTACATGAGATATTAAGTAATACGGAAAACGACTTTATAGATTTTGTTAAGATATTCAAATGAAGGTAATGTTGACGCTAAATATGAGGATTTTTGATAAGTATTTTTCGACGTCTCTGCTGACTTGGGACTATTAAATACTATTTCTCATGTTTTGGTACGTAACATAACCACGCATAGAAATCTGAACACAAAGTTTTTGAACGGTCCAACAAACAATTTTGAACCGTATTTCATTTGACCAGGAGCTGGTAACATCGTTACGGCTACCAAATGTTATTTCAGAAATAGGTTTCACCTTCTAAAACCACAAAAAAAAAATGATTCATTGTAAAGATCAATAGTGAACGCGAAATTGTCCTCCAGCACAGTAGATTATCCAACCCTTCATAAAGTATTCTATTATAAGAACATTTTTATGACTAAAATAAAGGACAGCTGTCCCTTGCAGTCGCGTATGTCGAGATAGCCAGCTGATCACGATAAGGACCTTGAAAGTTCCAGAAGCCTTATCCAACGATAAGGTAGTACGATTGCATTAGCGTGAACGTGCGAGAGAGACGCAGTTGTCAGCATTGTGTGAACATTTACAACTTGATTACATAAAGCGATTGCACAACCTCTGTAGGTCATGATGTACTTGTATGTTTTTTCTCTCTAGAAATGCATAAATGTTTACATACTGATATGCGAATGTGGGAAAAACGTGTGTCAACTGTTTTAACAGCATACGTTGAGGAAAATGAGTCATAAGGCTAGTGACCTGCTAAGACTACTAATGGTTTTGACCATGAACCATTTTTAAATTACTTGATATGAAGAGTTGAAATATTATGTCGTATATATTAATCCTCAACCTAGAAATTTTTCAGATCATTCTGCAGTCAACTTTTACAAACCTGAATATTAAAGATAGCGATCAAAGGACTACTGGGTCCATATTCATAAAAAGGCAGTAATTTTACTTCTAGCTTCAGAGCATATGAAAGCCGACAGCATACTGTTAGAGGATCCGAAGTATCATAACGATCCAAAGCTTAAATAAAAAGCCTTTATGTTCTTACTAATTAAAGTGGAAAGAAAAGAAAATGCCACTCACTCTACAAACCAATTACAGCAAAATGCACATAGAATAATAAAAAAGTCACCAAGAAGTACATATAATAATATAATTGACATTTAAGCACCCACTACAACGTTTTTGCAATAATATGATAGAACATCAGTATAACGAGCAGTTTCCGTGTAAAACAAACAGTGTTTAGTCGATGGACAGTCACAAAAGCCAGTGAGAAGGTCAGAAGGCAGTCACAAACCAATTTAGCTTATTCCATGCAATTAGATGCGGGTTCGTTGACCGAATGTAATTGGAGATGTAAGTGGGTGAGATAAAGAAGCCACGGATTTCAACGCTCAGTTCCCTGCTGGCTAGATCTACACTCTCGGAATAGTGGTTTGAAGGCTTTGTACTATGTGATACTACATCAATTTTATTATGATAATTTCAAAGTAGGTCCTCAGATAGTTCCTTGTGGCATACCAATTGACGAACGTCATTATTAGCTTTTTTGTTATCTGCTTGTGCAGATCTTGGTTTACAGGAGTGTCAGTGTCAGCTGTTAGCGGTGAGATGTGTAGTTGGATTAGCCCTAATTAAAAAATGGAACGTTATCATAAAATATGTCAGTGGAACAGTATCGCAAGCGTCACTTAAATCAATGCCAAGCACTTTTCTTTCGTCATTTCTAATAAATTGATCACTGCTTTGATAACTTTATATCTTATCCACTCTATTATTTCAGATTGCGTTATGAATTATAGTCTGTCAATATAGGTATTACAAAAGTAATATATGCTTTTTTATTAATAACACTTAGTTCCCCCTGAGGGCTTCTTAAGAGAATCTAAGTTTCTCTGTATAAACGATTTTTGCATACAATTGCAGCAGATGTTTTCGGAAGCGATTCGGATAAATTTAGGACGGTTTTATAAATGTGATATATTGGGTAACATCGCAGGATAGCTTATGAATAACCTGTTTGGCCACAACTAACGAACGACCTAAACAGGTTGCTTTGCGCAACTGTCATGTATGAAATGAATCGATATCTGAGGCATTGCTAGTGGATACAATTCTTTACCCTTTTAGAAATCTTAGTAACTTATTTTTTTTTATTTCAACGAACAGCAGACCAACAATAACTAAGAAAGTATCATAAGATGTGATCAAAAGTAACAGTACAAAAACTAGGCTAGCGAGACCCTTTGCAACACAAACCGCAATTGTTGGCCAACGCAATGCTGTGGTTTTGAAAATATCTTTATATTTCCCATCAGACATAGTTAAGGCAATACAAATAGTGGAGAACAATGAAAAATAATTACGTAGAATCTGTTATTTGATTCAGTTGGCTTCAATTTTCAAGTTTTAAGATTTTGATTAACATTTAATTAACCCATTAACCTTATCCAAAGTAACCGATTGATGTTTAAGCGCCAAGTAAGTGTTAAAATTGTCGCTTTTTATCTATTTGATTAATGATATCAACTAGTAGCGGACATAGTCTACAATCGGATGCAGTGATAAAAATAAAAACTTATTTAGTTAGAATTAAAATAAGGCATTCATGTTGGTTTAAACATTGTTCTTTATCTTTCAACTCATACGCAAGGTGTTCAGAAATCTACGACAGCATATAGGTAGGTAACAAGCTGGTGACGGTAAATTCATTTTATCGCCATCTTAAAAGCCCATAATTATTACCATGGATGTAATTAATACCCATTGTGAGTGTTGCATCATGCATGGTTGTAAATAACATACATCTTAAGTACCTGTTGTATTAACATCACAAATCCAAAGAGCAAAGACTTTTAATACATACAAAAGACAATGCACCAGTAAACATTAAACCTATCACCATTATTCCAACCATATATTATATTTAACAAAAAGCATTCAAAAGCTGTGAATGCTTACATGCAAAAAAAGCAGAATAAAAAATTGTGAAGTGGCTTGTACATCCTCGAGTTTTTGTTAGCAATGCACCAATGTATTGGCAAAAAAGTGTTTGTACTATTAACCCTGTGAACGGTCACGTCAAGTGGGGGACCGATGTTTTATGGAGGAGGAGATACTGTTGTGTTGATTTATATTCAGTTGACACGCAAACTCGCAAGTGTTAAAATTCGGATCGCAATTGATATTGCGAACAGTATAAGGTGTTTATTCACGGTAGTCTACAGCTACACAGGAATGACGCAGTTTATTTTTATTGAGTCAATCTGTACTAATATAAAAAAGATGTGATGAGTTTGTTTATTTTTTAGTTTAAACGTGCTAATATCTGGAACTACCAGCCGAGTAGGAAAAATAACTTTTTGATAGCCAGATGCATAACTCTGCATAAGGAATAGCTTCACGCATCACGACCAAAGAGAGTAAAGCAATACTAGCCAAAAAGGCAACATAACGCGGGTGAAACTGCGAAGTTTAGCTAGTTGAATAATATGTAGTGCGAGCCACAGAGAGCTCACTAACATAGTACTAGTCATTATTATTAAAATTGATATACAAGATGGTATCAGTGCAATTAGCTATCAGTTGTGACAAGATATATAATTATAGAAATGATTGCATAGTTCTTAATAAAAATATAGATAATAAAACTCAATAACGGCGCTTAGGAGAAATTTTAACAATATTATTATAACAACCAATCGTCAATATACAAGAATCGAGGTACTTCACGTTATCTACAAGTGTCTATGTACTTCATGTACGTATTAAGATACACTATCGTATAAATATCTTGCCGACATATTCGCCGCACCTATATTATAATCCCCAAAGGGACAGGCAGATGTGTAACTATTACCCACAAAGAAAAAACTATTTGATCCACATACATCTGAGAAGGCCACTCGGCCAATGAGAAAACAATATTAATTTAATGTTTCGAATTTTAATTCTAGAATCGTTTCACAAAGCTATAAGTCTATTAATTTGAATATGATTGCTGAAAACTAGTTTAGAAAAAAAAAACGCTTTCACGAGATACGTTAGAATGAAGAACGGTTAAACGAAATGGCTTTTTAAGTCTGAGCTAGTACGGACGATTGGACTTTCGTTCTACATTTAAAAAACTAAATATAACAGCGGTACCTAAGATTTAGTAGTCCCGTTATCAGTGTTATCGGCTCGTTTCAAAACAACGGATAGTTGCAGTGATGACATTATCGTACCACCAACAGGTAAATTGGCTAGCTGGAACGCTTATCAGACAAGAATTGGGGCTATTCGAGGTAGAAAGCATCTATTTGAAAATAAACATGTAACAAATACTGAAATGCTTATTTTGATTATTATCTATGACTAAGTAGATGATGATTGTAGGGTCAAACTAGTCTCGACTGCAGAATTACCGCATTTGGTTTTCGTAAGACTGCATCACTGCAGTGAAAGAGTTACCAGAGGGATGAAGTTTCAAATCGTTTCTAATAATACTATTAGTGAAATTACTGCAAAGGAGTGGAAATCTCTACCTGCGTCTGAATTTCCGAACGCATTCAACCCTAATCTCCTTAAAGTTAGAGTGAACAGACTTCTTCTCGGAAAACTCACTCTATAGTCTGACGCCGATTTCAGAATGTTTTTTTAAAATGCAACATGAAAATCTTTTTCTACTCAAAGATGAATTCAAACATGTTTAATAAAATCTTTATAATAATGCAGCAGTGCAGTCAAACATTTGAATGATTGCTTAGAAAGTATTGGACGAAGATCATAAACGTTGTTCCATACAAAGACACAGCTTTCCAAACATTTGTAATAGAAACTGCTATGAATATTGCCAAGTTTATTTGCAATAACTTTTGTGAGCAATTGAAAACATCATTGATCAATCCCTAAGTCTATAAAGTAACGAAAGCTGTCTTAAGCTGTGTATACCCAGTTATTATCATGGCACACGAAACTGACAACGCAAAAGCGTCATTGATTCATCGAGTTTTATGCCAGAATTTTGGTAAAATTTTAGACGCTAGTGCTTGTTAATCCCGCAATGGATTTGATTCAAACTTCTCTTCAACTGCGTGTTTTTCGCTTCAAAGGACCTCTAATATAAGGTATGTACTCGTAGATAGAAGCAGTGTGTCAACCTATTTCATTGTAAAAATAGGCATACTAGGCACCATTACATCACTAGCACTTCAAGAAACCACTATACCAATTCTAGTGACGTAATGACTAATAACTCAAATATGTATTATTAGCCAGTAGTTTGGTACGCACATCTACATTATTACATGTATTACAAAACATGATGGTAGTTGTTTTCGCCGAGGATCTTTAGCTATAAGTTTGCCGGTACAGATCCGGTTTTGCAGTGAGTCACGCGACCTCACGCCGACCTCTCCGGGGCTATTCGAATGTCCTCTTCGACATAAGCTCACGTGGTCTTATAGTATCTGTGTATTTCGTGTTTTTCATACCAGGTAGTTGGTAGTTATTTAGAAAAGGTTTTAATTTTTGAATGCGCATGCGAGCAATACATTCCTCATAGTAAGTTTACGTTAATGTATTAAATGAGATAATCCAAAACTAAAACGAATAATATTTAATCTAGAAAGCCGACAATGGCACAAATATAATGAGGATACAAAATTTTAACAAAATACCACGAAACAAACATATAAATCATGACGATTTATTTATACACGAGGTATGAGGAAAATTATTGAGAAACATCATGGATTCTAATTCTCGTAAACATCCATAAGAAGCAACATTGAGTAAAGAAGTTACGTGTTGGGTTAAAGATCAAGATTGTGTAGACCAAGGGAGCTGTCAGTTTCTATTGCACGAGCTGAATTCATATCTAATCACAAATTCATCTTTAAAGGCAGTGGAAAGTTTATCATCCCAAATCATACGTTATTGGAAGGAATTCGTCGAACTTCCGAATTCCACTTACTTCGTTTCAACATCTTCACACCTTTTCTCTAATGATGGTTACCAGAGAAACAAAAACTAGTGTTGTTTAGCCATTACTAATTCCATTTTAAAAATTACACCGTAGAATGTCTCAGCTACCCATTTTTCAAGTTATAAAAGTCAACGCAACATAGTAATAACTTTCCGGTACCATTAAAACTTCTAGACTAGACCTACAATTAAGAATTAAAAAAAACAACGCTAAGTCAAATATTGACGATGTCGCAAAACGCCTGTATTTGAAATTAGATTTGGAAACAAAAAGTTTTTAATCGAGATTCCTCAAAGCACCGTTAGCAAAGCAGGGATAAGTAATCTAATCCTTTGAAAACAGGCAAATACCTGGTAGTATGTTATCAGTAATAATATTAGTATGGCCGACGAGTCGAGTAGCGCGAAGGCAATATTTACTCTTAGCGCTAACGATGAATGCCCATGATCTAAGCATATTATTATCTTCCCTAGCGCGAATGCCGACGCTAGTTATGTCAACAAGTTAAACCATCACTATGCCAAGCCGTTCAGTTCCACAGTTCTCAAATACGTAACAATTTCGACCTCGACGAAATTTAAATAACCTGTTAAACTTGGCTAATAAAATATTATGGATGTTTGTGTTTTCTGATTTTCAGTTCAAAGTTACTGTCCTTTTAACTTCTTAATAGTAAATCCTTCTTGATTTCTTCGGTCAGTTTTTTATTATTTAGGTACTTATTCAAAAAGTTGTGTGCTAATGTAACCTGGCGGAAACTAGTTCTAGCCAAAAAGTTTGATACTCAAACATTAAAATTCCAGAAGGGATTTAAATTCAAAGAAAGTGGCGATTGGCTTTTTATATGGGCATATTTGTTTTGGGCTCCCGTTTCGGTGTACAATAGGAGGCACTACTGTCTAAACATAATATGAGTAGTAAAAGTAACTACGTCTCCCGAGGTGAGCACGTCTTTATTAAATAAGTACAATAGAAAATGTCACTCAGTGTTTCAGTTGATAGTATTATATGGAGCCCCCAGCCGGTACAGCGTACAGTAGCCCGGTGGGAGAAGTAGAAACTCACAGTACAAACTATTGTCTGAGTGCCATAGGCTATGTTTCATGGTATATTTGACTTCCACGCGGAAGAAGTTGCGTGAAAAGCTACTCCATCTAAAAATTACACTGTACCTAAGCTCTTGGTAAAATAAATATATATGCACCTTTACACTTTTTCAATTGCGATTAAGGAATCGCACAATGTTTGGCATTTCCCCCTCCAATTACCCCTTGGACTTCTTAGCCTAGTAAAACCACCAAGTGTGTCTGACTGTAGGAGGCGTGGCACAACTATCACGCTACGTATCCCAGACTTATTAAAACGTAGCGTCACGCAAAAAAATATACAAGCAACGGGTGTTACCAAGACCTAAACACCAATTAATAATGCTAGATATTCCATATAATGAATTGATAAAGATAATTGCTTAATTATTGTAAATCCGCGCGAAAGTGAAATATTGCTAGCTTTATTATTTTGTATGAATCGCATTTTATTATTTATTTATTTATTATGGCACACTCAGGTATAATAAATTAATAATATAATAACTTAATAAGTAATGAAATTTATTTATTGAACTCAAAACAAGGATTGTTGTACACGTTAAAAAAAAATACATTTCACATACTTATAACTATTTCTACAAACGTGTGGGTGAGTACTGCTCTCCTAGCTAGGTTATGAAAACCTGTGGTTAGGAGAAGCAGTCCGGTCTAAGGTACATTGACGTAGAGTTACAGGTGTGCACAGCTTTACGTTATGTGATACAATCACAATAAACAATAATGAAAATCTTACACAAAGCATTGTAGGATCATTGAATTAAATGAAACTATTTAACTAAAGTATTAAATTAAGCAGTTAAAATTAAATTATGAGATTTCATTATTTACTTAATTTTTTAAATTACATTGTTAGATTATATGATTCTATTCGATTATTAAAATCGTTTAATCTAACAATGTAATATTATAGTAAGTGTAGTAGTAGAAGAGAATTTTTTGAAAGAGCACAAACGGGGATGTACTACCACCACTATATTTCTACGGCAAAGCAGTGTTGCTGTGTTCCGATTTAAGGGAGTGCCCATGCCGGTGTAATTACAGGAACATGAGACATTTCAACTTGATCGATGAGATATCTGGGAAGGCAACGGATTGACAAAGGCCTCTGGAATTGCAGATGTCTATTGGCAGCAGTGACCACTCATTATCAGGAGGGCTGTCGCGTCGGTTTGTTTGAATTCCAAAGATACAAAGTGCATATCTCGATGATTTCTTTAAGTCACAGAGTCCTTTATTATGCCAGGTGATTACAAGTCAAAGGAAACATTAATTATGCAGCCTTATTAAAGCAAAAAAATAAAAAAATGCAGCAAGAGTTAAACAAATGATGTTTGAATTAATATCAATAATCCGCACGTATGGCAACATTGAATGACTTGCCACATCATTTTAAGTTTTTTTACAATACTTCATAAATAACAATTAGACTGTATAATTAGGATCCATGGATCGATGTCCGTATTGAAGAAATGCAAATGTCTTATTTATTAACTAGCTGAAGAGTTCGTTAGTTTGTCTTATGCTTGAACTCGCTAATATCTGGAACCACTGGACTGATTCCTAAAACATCGGCTTCTTTTCGAGTTGATGAAAACCTTATTGTTGTTAATGTTCTCTTAAGTGCAGGTGTAGGTAGACTTTGTAGTAAGTGGGCCATTGTGTGGTCAGGTGCGCGGCATTCGCACTGGATATAGTGGGGAATTTTCGACAAAAATATTACATAAAAAAAGAGAGGCGTAATTTCATTCACGAATGAATGAATGAAAGAATGAAACTCATCGCAAACAGTGAGCACGAGCAGTAACAGTTGTAGTAGATACCTACCTAAATGTTAAATGTTCAAAGTATTTAGGTACCTACTTACTTCAAAAATATCAGAGAACGGTTTTAGTATAATTGCTAGTGAAATTACTAACCGACTGATGAGGACTTTTGAGCCAAATTAATGAAAGTAGGTACTTAGGATTAGGAACACAAATCTACTGTTTTTTGAGTAAATAAAACAACATTTTGTATAAAGTTCATTCATATTTATTTTGGCGGGGGTATACCGCACAAGGGTAACCCGTGAAATGGGTTACACTTGCGCATTTACCTTACAATAATAAATACCCACCACCTTACAATTTAAAAGTTAAACTTATAAAAATAGAATACAAAAAACAAAAGGCATGTCATAAACATTAGACTAGGTACTCTAATAATTATGATATGCCCTAAAACATTCAATACAGAGGCCTGGTTGGTTGTGACACATTGGACAATAACACAATGTGTTTACCCTTCTTTTTGTGGTGTCCCAACAGTGTTTGCACCTTCTTCTTTTGGTGTTGCCAGAACTATCTTTGGGCAAGTGGACAGGCAAATGAATAATTGTTTCACTGGCCTGTGTAGTTCTGGCTTCCCCGCTTCCATTTGCAGGAGGTGGTAGCAAATTGGTTATTACCTCCTCTCTAAATTTATAATAATCCGTTTTTTTCTTTAATTTTATTTTGTACAAGTAGTAGGCATTCAGCATTCATCATTTGGAAAATGTGAATGCCTACTTTCTTGTACCAGCGCATGGATTTGTGTTCGCAAGTGTAGTAGGATAACATTTGGTCTTGCCTATCAACACCACACATAAATAAATCATATTTTGCGACCATGTCCGGTTTTAAAATTTGTTGACCTCTCCTGTTGGTCACAGGTTTTAATTCAGGGGAATGAGTGGTGCTGATAAACACCACTTCACGTTGGTCACGCCACTTGCAAACACAAATACCGCTGCGGTTGTACCTAAAAATGCTACCACCTTTTGCCAATTTGGTTGCAATCACTGCTGGGTTTCCTCTGAGTGTTGCTCTCAGAGTTCCAGTAGCATTCGTTCCACTACGCAACAGGAACTCTGAGAGTCCGACACTATTATAAAAATGGTCCATGTACACATGGCGCCCTGTTCCGAAATAATTTTGCAATAATTTTACCACCACCTTATCTGTGTGGCCTTTCCCTCCTACATCTTGGTCACGTTTTCCCTTGTATACATGGATTTTGAGGGAAAGGCCACTCGGTGTGGCCAGCGTGTACAGCTTGATGCCGTATTTGTGGCGCTTGCCTTTAATATATTGGCGGATGCCGCTACGTCCACGGCTTAAAATTAAAGATTCATCTATTAATAATTGTTCGCCGGGAGTATACAATTCCGCCATTCTATTATTAAAATAGGCAATCAAGCTGTCCAAATTATAATGGCCAAACCGTAAACATCGAAATATTAATAAAAAACAATTTTTTGACATGAACTGGCATGGGTATAAATTATATAAATAGTGTTTTCTCCAGTAGTCGGAGTATCTATTTACTTTTATATTACCCATGTGAAAAAGAATTCCAATAAAAATTAAAAGTTTTTCCACGGTCAACGGCGTCCACCTGCGGATTCTGGCATGAGTGGTGGAGCACTGAGATAAAACCACATTCGCACACTCGTTTGTGGAATTTACAATTTCTTGTAAAATCTCTCTCGAAAATAATAATTTAAAAAAATCAAACGGTGTGTTAATATTTCCGACGTGTACCTCTTCTCGGGAGGTGAACACTGGAGGTCGAGCTCCGCCTTGATTTAGGGTCCAGTCTTCGGCCCCCGGATCTTGCGCCGAATTTTCTTCGTCCGATTCGTCGGCGTCGCTGCTACTGTCTTCGATGTTGCTAAAAAATACATTCTAAATAAGACTTATGTTCTTCATTGTCGGCCTTAAAAAGTTTTAAAAGATTATATTTTGGTCTTCTCCGAACTGGCCTACAGTGATCTATACGTTCACATTGGCACTTTACACTTTGCTAAGGTGCAACATAAAGTGCAGTCAGTGGGGACAAATTAAATATCATTATCGCGTCATTATTGGTTCATACAAAAAAAGGCTTCCTTTAAAACAACCAAAACACCAATGTTCTGGTTGTTTTAAAGGAAGCTTTTTTTATTATACATGAAATATCTAAAAACATGTATTTACGTGGCAAGACTTCGTTTATCAGCCACAAAAGCAAGGTACGTATATATGTTTATAGGTAATAATTAGTCATATTACTTACTCAACATTGGCATCTGAAAATTCTTCATCAGAGTCAATTTCCGAATTCGCCTCAAGTTCACTCAAGACAAGTTCTGCAGCCAGATAGCTCGAACTTGTAGAAAGACCTGAAGGGCCAGAACTTGTTGCAGGTCCGGAACTTGTTGAAGGGCCAGAACTTGTTGGAGGGCCAGAACTTGTTGAAAGGCCAGAACTTGTTGGAGGGCCAGAACTTTTTGGAGGGCCAGAACTTGTCGAAGGCCCAGAACTTGTTGGAAAGCCAGAACTTGTTGAAGGGCCAGAACTTGTTGTAGGGCCAGAACTTGCCGGAAGGCCAGAACTAGCCGAACAGCCAGGGAGCTCGATCTGGTTCTGCAACATATGTTCGGGGTAATTTGCCGTCGTAGGTCAGTTACAACCACACAAAACACTAAACACAATCCAATCGCAGACTAAAATAGAATCCACTAGACACAGCACAGGCACAGGTCACAATGCATCCAGATAACAACACGGTTCCAAACGTTAGGCAATCAGAAAAGCCAGTAGTCGTCAATCACAAACAAACGTAACTCAGAGCACGGGAGAGGCAGGAGAGTATCCGATATAGGTCTGGTGGGAAGCGCAAACAAATGCCGAATGAGCATTTAATTATTTAAGAAGCAAAATAAACCCGGCCTAAACCCAAATTCATATTTACCTGGTTAGGCCTTCTTTTGTTTTTAAATACATTGTTTATTTAAAAACCTTTTTTTTTTTCATAACACAGGTAATAGAATCGTTACTTCAATTTTGAATGCTCAACGGTCGGTCGTAACGGCTGACAGCTGCGTATCCGGCGGCCATGCCATATGCGGCACCAGACTGGCTGTTATACAGTATACTGTAATTATTATAACTATACATAAGCTACCTGCTATATGTTAGTAAATATCAAGTCACGTAAATATCTCTATTTAAAAAAAAAACTTTGGGTGTTTTTCGTCGTATATTGAATTGTCAAGTTATATTGTGATGCCATGGAAGTATACTTCCTAACTCGGGATTTATCTGGGCAATGTTTATAATGTTTTTTTTTATATGGTAAATTAGATTCCATTTCTTTTTTATCCTAATAAGGTTACAAGAAGTCTTGAGGTAAAAAACTTGTCTTATTTTGTGTTCTACTAAAATTATACATTATTACTTCTGCATACTTTCTACATATTTATAGTTTTCAAAATGAATTTAACTCGTTCAAGTAATCGAATACTGAAGCGTATTAAAAAGTTGATACGAGCTATATCCATTACATTGCTTATTCGCTTCACGTGTTGTAATCATGTTGCAAGGTGTAACTTATAATAATAACACATAGTTGGAACAAAATTTAGTTACATCCACTAAGAATTAGCAATAATAAACGTATAAAAAAGAAAAAAAAAATACAAAAAGGTGCGCGTGCGCGGACCCCACCCTCTTTGCATCGCACGAGCCGATCCCCCTTACTGGCCACACCTGTCTTAGAAAAAAACTATAGAACAAAAAGTATAGACAAGTAGAATGGGCCAGTACCAAGAAAATTGATGATCAAATAGACTTTGTTGGTTTTAAGATAATGTACTCAATGTTAATTAAATAAGTCAAATGATTAATGCTTTGATGGCATATCATTGCATTTTTACATTACTAATTATACCCTGCGGTTTCACCCGTCTACTTACGTCTTTACGAGTAGTTACTGCTCCGGTCTTATATAAACGAGCTATTTAACGCAAATAGCTATTTTTCTCAAATCGGACCAGTAGTTCCTGAGATGAGCGCGTTCAAACGAAAATCTCTTTTAGCTTTAGCAACTTTTTCGAAGCAGATGCAAAAGAAGATAAGGTTGAAAAGATAACTAACAAAGAGTATTAATAAGCCATTTTAATAAAAATTAAAGATCATAATTAAAAGATTAAATGAAATGGCCATAACTTCCACAAGTCCATACACGCCGTAAGGTTCGTGTATTCATTAAAAAGTAACTTAATTGAGCAGCATTAAATTGAAGGTAATTAAGTGTGTCGAAGACCCCCGACATTCTTGAGCAATCACTTAGTTGGTACTATGTTTTTATTAATAGGACATGGCAACACTGAAGCAATGTTACCAGGACAAAGGTGGCAAATTCCTACCAGACATGAGTTTATTATCATGTTAATGAAAATGGAATTAAATGTGTTGTAATTTACTCAAAATACCGTGTATTTTATTTATTTACTATTTTTTTGCCTGCGACTTCGTCCGCGCGAATGTCGGTTATCGTGGGCGCAGAGAGAGTACTTCAATTTAAAATTCAATCATGATTTAAAAACGTGACGCCATCTTTTTTAATATCATAAGAACGTTATTGTTGTTTTCCTCGGGAACAGTACTTTTTTTCGGCGTGAAAGGTTCTCTATGTCCGTTTCTGTACACCTGACGTATATGAAAAATTTCAGGATGATCGGTTCAGTTAGTAGGTAGGCGTGAAAAGGTAACAAACAAACAAACTTACTTTCGCATTTATAGTATTAGTTAGGATTAATTTATAACGGATACAGTTACAGTAAATCAGATATGTAAATTCAATTAAATACATGTGCTTGGACTGAACAAAGGTAGGTAAAAAGTATACAGTTGCATGCCCATTACGCATTCCTCTCGCAGAACTTCAAGCATTCTGACCATCGAGGTTGTATAATATTTTCAAAGGCTGCATGTGTCAAATGTCAGTAAAATAAACAAATTCCTCTCTTCGGTTTGGGCAGCTGAGCATAATGTCGTTTTATAAAACACATTTTTTTTTTTAAATAATCTTGCGAAATTTTGGATGGATGGACGTTTGTTACTCAAACACGCCAAAGGATCTCGATGAAATTTGGCACAGAATATAATCTGGCACATAGGCTACATTCAAGCACGAAAAAGTCTACGGTTTCCGTGGAATCAAGTAAGCATAAGTTTTGACGCGGACGAAGTCGCGAGCAGTAGGCAGATCAAAGGAACATAGGAGCCATATTTTTATTTCTGGTAAGAAATAAATAAATCTATCAATAAGATGGTTATAATAGATACATACAATTAACAGTCCACAGAGCATTCATTATAATTATCTACAAAGGCAAAAAGTAACGATCGTGTTGATATTTCGTAATTGTAAATAATGTGATTTTAACTTTCGAGGGCAGAATTGTTTCACTAGCCAATTATCATTGGTATAAATTGTCCCGATGACAGTACATTGTAAAAACTTTGACCACACAAGTACCTTCGTAATTGCACCGCAGCTGGTTACAAGTAGGTACGAGTGCAATTGCAATGACTAATGTTCTCAGATTCCAATTATTTTCTACAAACGATCTAAGATAAATAGCGTTAATGTTTAACCGCCGCGATAATTGTATTAAAGTGCTTTTAACCTTTTAAGGGTTTTTTAATGTAATTATGTCGTATTTCGTACTAGCACAACTAGATGTTCTGAGACTTGTGTTTGGTTACGGATTAAATTGAAAGTAACAGGTGGATTTTTGTTATCAATACTTAAAGGCAACCAAATAAGGTTTCATTTTTATGGCATTCAATTACAAGTCTATAAAGTAATGACTTTATTTACCTTTTGAATGAAATACACCTGGTTTGGATTTATCCAAGGCCAGACATGGAGCCTCTCTAGTCTAGATACGCGTTCTATGCTAATTTTAAATTTCAAAACATTGAAATCGAATCCACAACGCAACCGCCCCCGATCCGACACGATTCGATTCATCGATGACCATGAACATTGATTCGAGTGTATTGTAATCGGATGATTATACCTCTTACTTTTCTCGTTTGTAATAAATTGTAACAGTTTGTTACAATTTGTAGCCGTTAAAGCAATTTCTATTTCAGTTGCTATTGTCGAACAATAATAACTATTAGTAGGCTATGAAAAAATATAACAATCCATTAGGTTTACTGTCAAACCTACAATCTTCTATCTTGCTACAATTAAAACGCTAAAATTTGGAGGGTGAATGGATGTTTGCTATTCTTTCACTAATTAAATTTTGCACACGTATGGTCTTGCTAGCTTACTTAACACAGGATAATTTTTATCCCATTCGTGTGTTCCCATATGATAATTTAGGAGTTTGGCGTCATTCTAAAGTGTGTATTCTCTATGCAGGCGCAGTCACAATATAAACATGTTTTCATGTTTCAACATGAATTAAGAATCCACACACAGAGTTTTGTACATAAAATTAGTTACTAAATAACGAACCTGTATATTATTTACTCAATACTGAGAAATATTGGTAAATACTATTACAGAAATTATGAAACAGCTGTGTTTTAATGTTAATACATTATTTATTAGTATTTTGTAATACTGTCTGGCATTTTTAGCTACGGATCAGTGTGCAACGTTTGGTATGACGGTTGTATGTCTGTGTTTTACATAGTGTATGTATGTATTTTGCGTAATTTACCAGTTGGAGACGTGACACTCAGGGTCAAAATATACAAGGTGTAACAGATTATGCATAAGACATGAGTTTGCTAATTATAATGCGTACTTATCTTCTTTTTTCAAATCATGCATTTCAAAATGTTGTTGCTTTTAAGGAAAATGTTGGCTGCCGATTTCCTCATAATTATGATGATAAATACATAATATTTAGTTAGTTGCACAAATTATTAGCAGTATAAGTTCCTATAACTTGCTAGATGGACAAATGATTTGTGAATAATTTGTTTATTATAACTGTCTTTCTATTACATAGTGGCGAAATATTATAGTTCACATTAATTTATAAGAGTAGGTATTTTCAGCGGTTACTAATCTCATATTTCCCAATTAAAACGTGAGACGCTTAAATCAAGGCGATTTTTTTTACCATTATTGCGACTTTTTGTCTCCTGAACCATACCTTCTAGTTTTTAATTAAAAACGTTCAAAATCTAAACGCAATCACATCTCAGCGACAATCAATGACAAAAATGTGCGTAAGTAAATCAATTTTTTTTTTAAAAGATTGCGACTGAGATTAGAATGCTAACGTTCTTAAAAATACAGTAATTACCCGTCAGACGCGCTGCAATTTAAAAATACGAAACAAAATAAGACATTGTTGATAGGCAGTCTAACCTTTACAATACAATGCATAGATTAGCAAGCAAGTACAACTTATAAATATACCTACCTACTGCAAAATTGCTGTCATCATTGTTGTACCATGACATAGGTACCTTTAGTCATTTTATCATATCTCTTCACTAGCCTTGAGAGATATTATAATATTATGTATTTAGATTTATTCATCATACATTTTTTGTTTCTTGTACTTCGAGTATGATGACATAGTTTTTTTTGTCGTATGTATTGGTGTTACGACAGAAACGACATTTTCATTTCATGTATGACGTTGCAGGTACGAAAAGTCACATTGGTATTTACCAATGAGATTTTTTCAATTCATACATTGTGCACTCTCTAACTTTATCTTGGAAATCTCTGACATCGGTGAAGGAAAACATCGTGAGGAAGGTTGCCATACGGTGTTTTGTAATAAATGTAAGTCTGAAGCCGCCAAACCGCCTTGAGCAAACGTGGTGATCAATGCGCGTGCCTTCTCTGTATGCGATTGCCGTGAAGTGGCCAGTGGGTATACATATAATAGGCTGGTATTATTTATTTATAATTAACAAGAGAAAGTACTTTTTTCAAGTTATTTTATGATAATAAAGGCGCCAATTGTCTAAGATGTAATGAACGCGATCGGCAAAAAAATCTCCAATCTCTAACAAAACGTTCTCATAATTGGACTCTAATAACGATATGATGTCGCCTAAAACGAGACACTAATTACTAATTAGTGAGAAATTAAATGCGCGGTAAATAGCCTGCCATACTGCATTATTAAATGAAAAGAAAACTAGTCATATCGACATTAAATTAATTGCGACATCCATTGAAGCACATTGAGTCATTTACAGGAGAAACAGAAGACAAAATAATGCAATGAATTAACAAATGCCTTCGGATTTCAAATAACCGTTTTGATACAGAGGTACGGTAGTGTTCAATAGAAAATAGCTTTCGAACAATTAACATGCAAAACGCATTCAAATGTGTCCGACACGCAGATTATCTTAAAATAACAGTTACGTTACGAGTAAGTACATTTTTTGAAAGAATAAGTTTTTTGTTATTCAAAATGAGAAAGCATTATTATAAATGTTGTTGTTTCATATGATACAAAACACCAACATGTTCATATTATACGACGGAGGTTTTTGGTAGTTTGTTAAACAAGAAACAAATCTGTGCGGAATCAGGTGCAGAAGAATGCTTGGAGCGATACCCTTGCCCCGGTCTATGGTAGTTAGCGGAACACCGTGGGGTGTTAGTCAGTAAGAGACTGACACACCCCTCCGCCTTCCCCGAGGCGGTGGTAGTCCATGAGGATTACCGCACGAAAAAATAAAGAAAATGAAACCAATAGGATTTAACAGGAAGCTTGTAACACATTCTATGTGGATAAAAGGAGGCTCTCGAAATCTCAAGTATCTGAGCACACTACTCAGTTGCGCAAGCGCAAGGTGTGTAGGAGTGTCCTTCAGCGACAGGACGTGGTAAAGCAAACGGTTAAAGTGCACACACAATATTGACTTTAAATGACTAAGTAAAGAAACGAAATCTATCTACGTTCACTGACCAGTGTTGAAAGGTATTTTTTTTCAGGCAAATCGGGATTCATTCTATGAGCGGGATGTAATATAAACACTAAACTAAGAAGTAACTAACTTATATGTAGGTAGATCAATGAAGTAAACAATTTTTAAAGATTCCTTGATTCGTTCTTTCCTTTTGCGTACAGTTATAAAACGCATCACACCAATACTCTAAAAGTTCCGCAGCACCGTCCAAAAACCCCAAAAATCGGGACTGCGTCTGTCCCGCGCATTACAATCAATTTCAAGTGAAAATTCGGCATGTCTAGCAACGCCGCTGATGACCCTCCCGGCCTCCCATACTGTCGTAACTATGTATGCTTATGGAGGTACAAAGAGGATAGATTAGATTTAGCTACCCGTCCCCTTTGGGGGGGGGGGGGGGGGGAGGGTGCAGACAGGGAGAACGTCTGTCTACCCCCACTAGCTGAGTGGGATATTATTATTCAATTTTCGAGAAGTTCAACATGTTACGGCTATTTCCTAAGTGCTTGTAAGTATTTTTTGTGATCTTGTTTACACTGGGATGTGTGTGCATGTTTCTGCATACAATATTAGCAAAAAAGAAGCAATAACTGGCACCGTTTAAATAACACCACCTTATTTAGTTACAAAACCACGTAAGGAGTTGGCACTACTAGGATATTGGAGAGTCAACAGGTGTCGTTGTAATGTGGGTTTGCCGAGGTGCGGAAGAATGCTCAGAGCGATACCCGTGCCCCAGCCAATGGTAGTTGGAGGAACACCGTGGGGTTTTAGTCGGTAGGAATCCGACACACCCTTCCGCTTTCCCCGAGGCCAAGGAAGTCCAAGAGGATCTCGTCACGAAAACAAACAGGTAACTTGAAAACAAGTCCACTATCGTACACGAAATGCAATTTATTTCAATATAATTAGTACACTGAGGGCCGGATATTATTTAACGCCATTATTTCGACTGCACGCCTCACTGCATAATTGTAGTTATAAGTATTACTGTTATTGCTGTGCATCCAGTTGGCGAGCCAACCAGTTTCGAGTCCAATGTCAAGGATACGACGTTCCATCGGTCATTATTCGCCGATCGATAATAAACCGTTTCTTTACAATTTGAAAGTACATTTTGGCTCAAATTAGCACATATCGCAAAAACTGCCTGAAGCGTAGGCGGACGAGTCGTGACGTGGCAAAGGCTATATCTGCGTCACTTTTTGTGTTCACTTTATGATCGATTGTTGCTAAGTACACGGTCAATATTGAGTGTTCGTAAAGTAATTACAACATTGTCATTGGGACCTTGTAAATAGATTTATATGTATTGACCAACATAGGGCTACCATCACCTAAATTGCCGACAGAAGACAAAAATAGGAAAAAAAAAACCCGGACATTTGGCTAACATTTCTCCAGACTAAGAAAAATATTTTTTTACAAGAGAAATAAAAATAATGTTTACATTATTAGTTTTTTTTTTATTGCATACTTATTTTAATATTATTCCGGATTCCCATGACACCCCTGAACCCCTTCCGCCTTTCCCCTTCCGGAAGACCTTTAGACGCCCTCTAAACTGGGCCAAATCTGGGGAATCCGGGACGGATGACAGCCCTAGAGTAACAAAATTTATACAGCAACACAAACATTGGACAAATAGTTAGTCATATTACTTATTACTATCAATACAATTAACTTCATTATCAATTCGGTACATCAATCATATTTATTAGGCCTTTCATACGAAAAGCCATATTATTTGTGTTGATATTTTATTAACCACGATAAAACACACCGACAAAAGCTAATGACCATTTGGCGTGTTTAATGAAAGCGTTCAGATCACTGCGTGGCAATAAAATGAATATATTTCGTGAATTTAATTGAACGTTACATCTATCAAACGTGATCCTACACTAGTTTCACCTTTTTCCATCGACGTTTAGAAAAAAACCGTTCGCGCTTGAATAAATAATCCAACTGTAACTATTGCTCTGCATAGCGAATCTTATTATTTTCTTTGAATATTAATGGAATCTCAAATCGTCATTATTTTATATTTTCGCCTGAGCTTACGATAGCCAGTATATCAGAAGAAGACACAAAATATTAAGAACTAGCTTCTGCCAGAAACGTCGTCTGCGCGGAAGTCAAGCCTAGCCTTTTATCAGTGAAAGAATTTTTGTTGGGACCATTACTTCCAGAGATTATCTTTCACAAACAAAAAACACATTAGTACCTATAGTAGACAGTTATATCGAGAATCCTTTTGCAGTACAACATAAAATCTGCGCATTTCTCCCAAGATTATTTCGTCAAGCATTCAAACGAGTCTTCTACCTCCATTCCAAGTTTAAAGCAAGCCATCATTGTAATGCTAAGCAAAATAATACCTGAAGAATTTCAGAGGATGAATATAGATAATATTGTCTATAAAGACCAAATGTTAAGAAAGCACCGCTCTGTATTCTTCTCGAGAGGTAAGAAAAGAATAGTAAATTGCAGACATTCGAAGACGAGAATTCAAAGAAACCATATTACCATACGTCTCAGAGCACATATGAACCAAATATGGAAGATGTAATGTTTCCAAGATGCCAGACGTAATTAGCCATACTGACGAGCGAAAATGATATATTTCCATCACCGTCACGAATGCTGGATGAGCATGCTAATCGTTCATGTCACTCGGACCCCCGGACGCACGAGCACTCGCGTGCGCAGTGTCACTTTCCCCTGGATGGCGCCCGCGCAGGTTTCTGTTTCGAAGGCGCGCATGCGCTCTCTCGCGTGGAATGCCCGCCGCACTAGGAGATGCATTCAATGCTGGTACTTCGAAACTACTAGAAATACTGTAACGTATAATTACTTGATCGTGTTACAAAACATTACTGTTTTTGATGTGATCAGTAATTTACATATAACGCAGGTGTGTGCGTACCGGGAGGATTTGAAGTTCATGTTTTAGTATAAAAACTAGGTACATTTAATCCGGCACGAACCAGAAAAATGAATGAATAAATCAATCCAAATTGGTAACATCTGGCAATTTTTAGGCCCGAGTGCATCTAACATTTTCGCGGGCCGCTGACTTCCTGGTAGATATTCGTTCTGCTCGCTCGTAATCTGTGCGATGCCAATTAAAATTATATAATTCAAGCCAACGCATCTGAACGCAGTTGATGAACGACCAAAACAAGGTGTTTTACGAGCAGTGAACACGAAGCGTGGTGAATGCGGTGCAACAACAAACACCCACTCGTCATAAAGTTTAGGCCGAACAACATATACAAAGAATAATGAATGAGGTAATTTTTAAGTTTATAAAACGTTACGTTTACCTTAGGCTCATCTAAAAACCTTGTAAGGCGCGGTCGTTTCCGGGATCCACGGTGTAAGTGTTGGATGGAACATCGGAGTGGTTTTAAGTCAGATAGTCTGACAGACCCCTCCGCCCCCTAGGGAACGTCGATGAGGATTTTCCACCCCAGAACAAAAAAAGTCAGCAGATGACACCAGACTAAATTATAAACTACCCAGGTAGGTACCTATTTTTTGGCGCAAGTGGATCTTTCCAGCCCAAGCTGTTCGTAGGATGCTTTTTGTCTTTTTTGAGCAAAAGGGTCACCGCAGTAATGATCTAATAAAATACACCATAAATAAAGAGTTGATAATTGCGTGCAAGATATGATTCCGCGCGGCATTTATTATCTTACACTAAAATATGCAATTTCCAACTTTATTCCTTTAAAATTTTAGTTCATTTTCAATTAATCAAAAAACTGCTCGAGTCTATTGCTGCTTTTTCTGTAGCGACAGTTGGCAGGTACGTTGTTTTTATTTCTCAAAAGTGCAGGTGCATTCGTATGCAGCCGGAGTGGGTCGGGTTAATCGTCTCACTAGTAGGGCTCGCTAATTGAGCTGATCTCATCACTGACGAGCCTCTTCAGGCAAAGCATTCATGGACTACCTAATGAGGGATATTACGTGAGTGATCAATTAAGTTTTTGTGTTCGGTATTAGATGGCAATGCAAATGCCATGTAAAGCAATTATTTTACGATGTTTATTTATATGCCTCTAAGTACTTATTGACCGCACTTCACGGTGAGGGCACAGGCAACTAAGTAATTTATGAAGTTAGCCATGCAAGGTTGGGGTGACATTGTTTGTTTCATGTCGTGTGAAATCTACACATTTGACGACAGTTAGACCATTTGCCTGCCTCACTTTAAAAGCAGTGTCAAATCTTCCGACTTTGGACGTCTAAATAGAGTCTATTCATTGTTTTATTTTTAAAATTTATTGAATGTCAAATAAGCCGGTCAATTGACAGTCGATCAAATGAGAGAAGAGGTCCAGATTATTTGCGTTTTGCGTCTCAGATTTTAACGCAATAACGTGATAGAAGTTGGGAAACGGGGAACGATTTTACGAAATAATCACGTTATAGGCACTATACCAACATTATTTATCTTCCGAATAAAAATGAATGTTTCTTTGTCTACTACCTATGTGTTCCCAACTATTCATTTGGTTGTGATGATACTTCGGTGATTCTGCGTACAGTTGCGCGCACATAGCTTGGCAAGGTTTGGCGTAGTGGGGGTAAGCTTGCGCGTGTACCATTTAGTGCCTACAAAAACCCAAAAACCCAATTTGGCCCATCTACTGACTCTTGTCGGTACTTGCCTGTACCTACGTTGGCGAAAGTTTAAAACTTATAAAAATAAACACCGGGAACAATGTTGCGGGTTGCAGCTAGTTAACAATACAATGGTTAAGTTAACGGTAAATTTCAAAACGGAGGGTTCCCGTCTACCCAGCATAGAGTTTAGGTGTCACCTAAATAGTATTAGTAAAACAGGCGTTCGTGACATAGTTCCTATAAATAAATTACTGAAGTAAACATTGTTTATACTTTTTGCACACATTGGCAACATTTCAAATGCATTAACTATGTAATGAGACCTATGTAATACCTATGAATATAAGACTAGCTTCTGCCCGTGACATCGTTCGCGTGGTGTTTTTCACCCGCGTTAGCTCACGTCTCTGGTTACTGCACCGTTCCCGTAGGGAGAAGCGTTATACCACCAGTTGTAAGATCGATCCTCTATGACTGAATATAAAAAGGGGCTGAGTACTGAAATAAGCCAATATGCAAACCTTCTAAACAATATATTCCTGTATATAATCCTCAAAGTTTCTGGCATTCTAAAATGACAGACAGGGTTATCTAGTCTTCGATTCTCGATCATAACTTATATGCGTTATCTTTGCTACAACAGCAAAATAGACAAAGTGAGTGTAGCCTGGTCTAATCTAGAATATTAGAAGTGATATTAGATATTGCAACAAGCCAATTCCTACAATGCATTGTTGCATTATCTTCTGTATCTCTATAGCCAAGTAGTAAATGTTTACACTAGGCCAGTTATTATAAACACAACTTAAATCGGAAACATAATAGATGTCTTATGAATCATTCCAATCGAATGTAAAGCTTCTAACATTGATTAGACTATGTTGTGACCACTATTGTCTATGTCAGTGTTTTTTAATCTGTGGGTCGCGACCCTTATGGGGATCGCGATGCCTTACCATTTTTTTTTTACTAATTTTCCTATGTAAAAATTTAAGATTCTACACTACAATAAAATACAATTTCAGTGAGAAAAATAAGCTTGTGAAGGATGGATGATCTTTTTGTCCGTCTATGTATAGGTCAAGTATTTGCAGATTGAAAAACACTGGTCTATGGTATTAATAAACTATGGTTGAAATCATTTAAACTTTATTTAGTAACCCGAGCTTAGGTAGCAGTGGCCATAGCCAGTGGGAATCAAGTTGTATGGAAATCTCACTCCATATAATTAATTTCTTTGGACAACAATACCTACATACTGTGTTGTGATTGAAAAATAGCACAGTTAGTGTTGTCTATTGCTAAATAAAAACAAATGAAACAAGTGTTTGATTTTATAGTCAGTGTTGTCTATTGCTAAATAAAAACAAATGAAACTATTGTTTGATTTTATAGTCTTTTGGTTTAACAACAAATGGTGTTAAATTCAGGAAAATTAAGTAGTTTACTTAACAGAATTAAGCAACCATGTTTTTGTTTTCTTCTTACGAAAATGACCTATCACCAACAGAAGATAGAAATAGTTTCTTATTTTCTATCTTACGGAAAAAGCCTTTGATATGAAAAGAAGAGTATGTACCTTTATGTAATTTGTCAGTTTTG
This sequence comes from Caradrina clavipalpis, assembly GCA_932526535.1. NCBI lineage: Eukaryota > Metazoa > Arthropoda > Insecta > Lepidoptera > Noctuidae > Caradrina > Caradrina clavipalpis. Next base: position 12,656,057 of record OW052104.1, on the reverse strand, counting down.
CAACAGTGACTAAAATAATTTATAGTCAAAGCAACTACTAAGGAACAAGTATCTCGGTCTATGGGACAACCTATTTCTCTCATTAGACTTTACAAACAGCCATAGACAATAAAGAGACAGATCAATTTCATGTTTTTTTCTTTTTTTCCCACAGTTAAGAGCAAATAAACACTCTCTCAGTCTTTGTAGTCTGTGGTTGTAAGAAATTGTAACTAGTAGGTACAGGAAGGTAATAAACACATTAATAAAAATGATTGCTATATTTAGTAATCCATTTTTATTTTCTGTTCAACCTTTCATTGCACTCTTATGGTAAGTAGGTTTTTATTAATACACACTTGAAGTTTTGTTTGTTTATATTTTAATGGCATATATTTAAATTGTCCATGCTTTATAGGCCATTATTCATTCAGTACCTAATATACATAATATTATGTAAGTCACAGAGTTGATAAAATCGTAGTAACCTTCTTTGAGGTAGATGTAGTCAATTTTTTTAATAATTAAAAAAAATTTTTTACATGCTCCTCATTTTTCCCATTTTTTTTTTGTGGGTGTACATTAGTACACCTCTGCCTAACCCTTCGGGGAATACAGACGTGTTGGATGGTAATTTTTTTGCCACTTCCAATTCAATTGCTAAAAGCATTCAATAAAAATAGGTACTAAAGAAAAAACAAATTCAAAATAACTCAAAGCTCACACCAATACTACTGTATGCATGTATGTACGAGAGAAACAAATAACACATGCACAAAATAAAATTAAAAATTCAATTTTAAGTATGATATCATTAGTTTTGATAAGCATCTGGCTATACCATTACGTTGGCATTTAATACAGCAGTCATTTGATAGTCCAGTTATTGGAAACCGTGATAATAACATTCTCCTAAGTATAATCTACTGATATCAGAATTTAATTAGTGACCGATAGATAATTAAATTGTTACATTTTTTCGTGTAAGCAGAGACACATTCAGTGCATTTCTTTTTTTAAAGTTGCCTTTGCCGTAAAGTATGAAGGTGGGTAGGTAGCAACAGCAATACCTATACTATTAGTGTTATTTTTAAATACTGTATTATTTGTTAATCACAAGTATCTTTATTTAATTTTCTGATAGTGTTTCCAATTCCCTGCTTTTAAAAAACAATCAAAGAATTAGTTTCATTGTAAAATATATTTTTTGTAAGTACTTTTGATTGTATCAAGATTATTTTTCAAGTATTATTTTCGTCTTCCAATATTTACTTTGCTAAGTATAATACAGACGGGATATAAATGGTGTTAGCATTATGACTAACCCATTATGAATACCCCAGAGTGATGATTTTCTTCATTATTTATATTACCTAAATACATTGAAGTATACTGCATGTATACTCTGCTCTGACTCATTACAAATTGTGTGAACAGGACAATCACGATTTTATTTTAATGTATGACTGACTACACAATACAACTAATAAATCTTGTCCTATGCCAAATTATGACATCATAAAAAGTTTCCATTTATTTTTTCTCCTACTTTCAAATGGTAGGGCACTTTCAGGAAGTGTTCTGCTGAAGCCGGTTTTAAATCTAAATTATATAACTAAAGTTAACTTGGTTTAGCTGATGACGTCCGCTGCATTCAGCATAGCAGCATGCAACCATATACTTGTACCTACCTAACATTACAACGAAATGTAATTACCATGGACGATAAAAATACGCGCCAAACACAACGAGACTAACAAAACAGTTGCAAGTGACCTAAATAACGCGCATTATAAGTGCAGTAATAATATACTTTCATGCATACGAGCGCAGCACGACAATTTCATGCGATCAATGCATTTCTGCATACACACGGTATGTTCGGCAAACTGTTGATTCAAAAGAACGAGCTTTGCCGCATAGAACTGCGTTTATCACGTTTGCCACCTCTTCACAATCTTCTTATATCTCCGAAGGCCAACTATAGTACAGAACGCGTGCCGTGTTGACCGATGTAAGCAGCTAATCTTTTTTGTGCTGTAAAAACTATAGCTACCTTAATGATCAGCTCGATCTCTGGGACGTCTCCGTTCGCTGTTCCATTCTCCGCAATTTCATCCGACATCGTGAACTCCAGAAACACTTTAAATTTACCAAAAAAATATTTCCTTCAACACAAATTCACACAACCGTCACTATTCCAAAACACCGACAGACTGCCTCACTTCAGTTTGGTTCATCAAAGTTGTTTGTTGTGTTCCTAACTTCATTCATCTTCTATATAACACACTTCACGAAATTTGGTTGCGTTTGTTGCAAGTAGCATGAAAAAATGATAATTTTATTTATTAACGTAAACCAAGTATAAATACACTATATAAAATAAATATAGAAGTTCATTAGGAAGTTACTGAGTTTACTGAGATCAAACGCTAACTTAAATAAATTAAAAATACATATTTGTCATCCAAATATGGCAATACTGAAAATAGAGTTAGATATCTAAAAATCGACTAGTTCCGTTTATTCTTATGATTTTCAAAGTACTCGTATTTTGTCTTTTATTTTTCAAAATTTTACGCGGAGGGGATTTGCTAATTCACAGTAGCAGTTTAATAGAAAGAGCAATTTGTAACTAATTTACAATTCCTGGTTTTAAACATATTACGCACGGCTTTAGCTTACTCGAAAAAAATCAAATATAATTATAATCGCCTAAACAACGCCAAAAACTATGATAAATAATAATTGACGTCTGTCTAATAATTCTGTCATGATTGTCATGTCGATAAATGTCAAATAAGTAAGTGAGTGTGTTGCATTCATTGACGTAAAAAGTCTTTATGCGTACAACAAACAAGCACTATTTTATGTAAATGAAAGTTTTTCTAATCTCTAACTTTATCAACAAGTGTTCCTTTTCAAAACAACAACAATGAGTGCCACAGCAGAAGGGTCGACATCTGCACCTAAAGAGATGTCGTTCGCTGAGAAACAAGCTGAACGCATGAAGAGGCTCAAATCTCTCCACTCAGCCAGAAACGAGGCGAGGACCCACAACCATCAAGAAGTAGTCGCGGAAGAGGCAAGGAATAAACTACCACCAAACTACGAGGCGAAACGACGACAAGCTGAATGGCTGCTCGATGACCAAGCTAAACGCGAAGAGGCGGAAAAAGCAGGCAAAGATTACGATAGAGTGAAACTACTAAACATATCTGCTACAGAGGCGGAACGACTTGAACGTAAGAAGAAGAAAAAGAATCCCGACGAAGGCTTTTCTACATACGAGCAAGCTACCATAAGACAGTATAATAGGCTGGTTAAAAATATGCCAACAACTGACATGGAACAGTATGATAAACAAAAACAAAAATATGGTGACGCATTCTATGGAGGCCCTAATGTAATCATTCATGGTATGCATGAGGACCGCAGGGAAGCTGTTGACAAAATGGTGGATGACTTGGAGGGACAGATCGCCAAGAGAGCTCGCTACTCCAGAAGACGTACACACAATGATGATGCTGATATTGATTATATCAATGAAAGGAATGCTAAGTTCAACAAGAAACTTGAGAGATTCTATGGAGAACATACTGCTGAGATCAAGCAGAATTTGGAGCGTGGTACTGCTATTTAATGCCCACTGTAATCGGAAGATGCAATTTGAAATGCAAAATTGTTGTAAATAGTTAATATAGGCATTGTTTACTGAATAGATCGCAGCCTCAACACAATTGTTCTTGGTAAAGGGCTTCCTTAACATAGACTGCATTTAATTTTAGGAACACATTATTGTATTATCAGACGAAATGGAATGGTATTGAAAATTGAAAGTAAAGTCTTTGTTTAAAGCTGCATAGAATGAAACACGCTAAACTTTGGTATGACTCTTATTGGTGCCTGAATGTAAACTTTTTAGATAATTATAGCAAAACAACTATTAACTTATCCTTTAGATAATCCCGGTGTGAGTTATACTTTATGTACTATATTTAACTCCTACCTTTTATTTAAATACTCCTTTTGATTCTGATAGTGTTAATTTTCGTCACATTATGCTCAGATAAATATAAATGCAGGATGATGGCTGCTTTTAACCGGTCCTTTTGGAAATCTAAGGGGGAGGATAGCCAACAGTGGATGTCCTTCGGCTGATATAATGATGACGAAATATAAAATATCTTGCAATAAATTTTGTATTTTCAGTTTAAACAAAGAAAAAAGGCAATATATTTTTATTGCCAGCTTAAGAAAAAAAACATGTTCTTATCTAAGGGTTAAATTTTAAGTTGTTTTGCTATAATTCAGGCCAGTTTTAATAGAGATCTAGCAATAAAATGTTTTCTTCAAGTGTTCATAATTTTAAGGTATTGATACTGTTGCATATTTAGTAGTTTTAATTATGATCTTTGTGAAATAGTTTTAGTATTTACTTATTTATAAATATTGTATGAACAAGATATGTAACTAGGTTCACCAATATGTAAGATAGTTCGCCATTATATTAGCAAAAATAAACCAAGATTGTGATAGAATTGATAGATTGATTTGATTGAATATGATCAAGCTCATGTGCCTATGAAATGTAAAAGTAAAACAAATAAAGTAAACAAATTTCAATAACAAGTTTATTTTGATAAATGTGCCGATTAAATAAAAATATTAATTATAATGTATATCAAATAGATATTTTACATTACGTAAATATACTATAAAAGCGCTAAATACTTTTTATTTTTAACAACAGAACCTTATGTGCAAGTATTAGTACATATTATTGTCAGGAATTTACAACAAAATCTTGGGAATTGACGTGATGGCTCAGTGGTTAAGGCGCCTCTCATATGAGGTTGTGGATTCCATACAGGGCAAGTACAAATGTGACTTTTTCGATTGAAATGTACTTTCTAAGTTTATCTTTGACACAAAATGACAAGGCAAAGGAAAACATCTTGAGGAAACTTGGATTTATAATTAATATAAGTCGCAATCCAAGTCTGAAGTCGCCAATCCGTCTTAAGCAAGTGTGTTGATGCTCGTGCCTTCTCTGTATGAGAACACGCCTTTGTCCTGTACTGCGACAATAATAGTCTGGTATTATGACTTGGTCTGTAATTCTGTATTACGGTCATGGCTCATTATAACAACGGCTCTGACACAGCAGAAATAATTTGCTATTCAAGATAGGGCTTAAAACCGTGTTCATTTAAAATCTATACTAATATTATATAGCTGAAGAGGTTTGGTTGAACGAGCTAATCACAAAAACTACTGGTACGAATTGTTCTTTTTTTTGTATTGGTATGTCCTTTTATCGTGGAAGGCTATAGGCGATATAATATCACGCTGCGATCCACGGGAGCGCAGCAGTAACCAAAGACATACCTTAACGCGGGTGAAATAATTTATATAATGATATTATGTAAAAAGGTAACAAGGTGTCGGAGCGGTGATATTATAATGAGCGATGACCATTACTACGAATTATTATAATAGTACATTACATCTGATATAAAAGCTGTAATATGGTAACTAATATTTCTAGGCTCTACTGGCTTTTTGACTCTGGAGGCAGCACTGTTAATACTGCAAGTTAAGAAAGCTCTCAGTGACTGATACATAGTGCAGTTGCCTAGAACATTATTGATATTGAAAACATCCCATATGAGCCTAGTACCTAGAGATAGAGCCTCCCATACGAGTCTACATAATGTGATGATAGGGTAGATTTATTTGTAGTAATTATACAGGTGAATTTTGTGATAAACAGGGAAAAATGGACTCTATGCTGAATACAGAAAGTTCTGTGTATGTATTTAATAATATGGGTACTGGGTATGGGTCTTGAATACTGTTTTAGTTTAGCCCACGACAAGGGAGGTCGTGGAACTTTTTCGATATTTTTTTTTTAAGTAGACTGTATCATTTCAGAGACTAGCGTCAGTCATTCCAATTTATACCTTATTACAATGACTTAAGTTTCAAATTTCGCGCGTTAGGGAATTGCAGGGACTAATTTTATCACGTTCACTTTTAATTTGAAGATAGGGAATACTTGCACAAATCTAGTTCCTAAAACTTACAACAGAAAAGAGAAATACGATAGCATCGTCATACATACTCATACATACATATAATTATGTACATTAAAATGAGCACAAGTTTATTTTTATACAGAAAGAAATGCTTATTGCTTAATACATACATAATATAATAATGAAAAGTTCGGAGTTTCGACTAGAAATCACAGTGATTGTTTCATTAATTCAATAATAATTAAAACTTTATTACTGTACATATATAGAAAAATCACAAGGAGAGTAACTTTCGTGATGTTTTAATTCTTTCAGAACTATTTGTAAGATTAATTTTAACCATTATTTCAGATTTTTCTAATATTATGTCCAGTAAATAAAGTTATCCTTTTTTCATGAATCAGTTCGAAATAATATCCGCCAGGATACAGTACAAAAAGCTTATCATGTATCAACAAAATTATAATTTCAAGTTTTCTTCAAAATGCGTAGCTAAAGCTTATCCAACTTATGTCCAAACTCTCAAACGCAACTCAATGTCGCCTTTAAGTGTTATGCTATCTCTGTCACTTTAAGGTGTATTTTAGCGACAGAGACACATTTAAGAACGTCTTAAAGTTAAGTGTCGTTTGAGAATTCAGGGGTTGGGTAGTGTTGCTTTTAGTTTTCTATAGGATGACCTACTCCCATAATGCCATATGTACATATTACTACAACGATTATCTCCAGACATAATTAAACAATAATAAGTAAGGCTCTTAGCAAACCAAAGAGAAGCGCAGCAGACTTTTGTTGACATTTAATATTACTCATTCGTTTCATTACAATAGAGTGCAAAATTGCATGAACATTGACGCAGATTATATTGAGACTTTTGTGTGTCCACTACTGCGCATGCAAGTTAGCACTATATGGCACTGAAAAGAAGGTTTATTATTTATTGTTACTAAAATCCATATCCATTGCTTGTTCTTTGGTCTGGGTTGAGCTCTATGCAAATTATGCCTATCCACTTACTAATAAACACTGAATAAAGTTTCTTTATTGACATGCAGTGCACGTTTTGTAAATACTAAATATAACTCACATGGATGATTTTTAAGCTAGCCATTTTGATTATGGGGGACTTACAGCTGACTACTCCAGGTGTGGCAGACTCATAGACATAGGGACATGGACTGAGCAATACCCGCACAAAATGTATATGTCCACTTGAAGTTAAGCTTGTCGAAACTTTATACAGTGTTGAGTAGCAAAAAGGGCATAAACTCTGACACGGGCGTAGCCACTGCCAAGTTTTAGTAACAGGGAAGATTCAAGAAATTAAAGCAACAAAAATGTGCGTAAAATTATATTAATATTCACGTGTAAAAAAAGGGAATTAATTCAATAGGCTCGCTCCCTATTACATGGGACCTAAGCATACCGGCGAACTGTGAGTGTATATATTATACACCTCTGCCTTACCCTTCAGGGAATACAGGCGTAATAGTATGTTATGTTGTTTGAGTATTTAACCCCCTCCCTGTCCACGCCCGTGAGTTCCAGAATTCAGTCACGCTTTAATCGACATACCAGAAACCGCATCGACATATAATTTATCACCTATTTCGCTTGTCCTCGTGTTACAAGTGAAAATATGTATAAAAGCGAGCAGACAGACATCTTTATTCTTAAACAAACACACCCTGAATTCTGGAAAAAAAAAATAGCAATAAAATTATGAAAGGGGCGGAGAATCTTCTGATGCCATTGAATAATATACTTTAATAAAGTGACATAAAGTTCAAAGTCGTGTAAACAGCGATGAGCGACGAATTTTGGTGTTCGGGTATTTTAGTATTTTGTTATTATTGTTTTTCATAGGTATTATAAAAGCGCTTTGATGAGTCATTAGTCATTAAACTAATTCTCAAAGATTGGACATTTTGACCCTCGCAGTTTGGGTATCCTCAAGTATATTCATTTACACTTTAAGACACTGAAAATAAAGTTTATTATTGAATGTCAACAGAAAATCCTTTGTTCTGCACTTGGCTTTAGTGGGAGCAGGAGGTCCAATCTTAAACTACAGCAGATTTACTATAGTGTCACCTAGCAACAAAGCTGTTTGAGCAATACATGTTGATTTTTATGTTTACATTATATAATTTCTTCTAAAATATGCCGCTGTTATAGTGCAATTACACGAGCAACTAGCAATCTCTTGGAGATGTAACCTCATAGTGGCTCATATTTAACAATTTCCAATGATTGCGAAATTTAATTGCCCGTGTAAGCACATGTTTATAGGCTATCATCAGGACAAATTGATAACTTCCGTCAATTTGATAATAATTTATAAACCAACTTAATTGACATGGTAATTTAGCATAGAGTATAGGTGTGCATATTAATAATGTATACCCATTGTTTTGCATAACACTTTGTCTTCAGTCGTTATTTCCATATTATTCAAATAGTTATGCTATTATAATGATATTATAAAGATCATACTTGGTGTAGGAAGTACCTATTATTCTTTTAAACAAAACTGACCATTAAAGTAAAAGTGGAAAGCTACTTATTGCATTCAAATTACCAAAGCAAAGTATTTTTGGAGTACTTACTCAATTTTTTGACTTTAATTATGTATGTTAATAATTCAGCTAATAGAACTCACATTTGCGGTACATACCATAAATGCGATGTAAAAGTACTAGTGGCATTAAAAATATATTTATTCTAATCACAGGATTTTGTGTTACCGTTTATTACTTTTAACATTAATTTCATCTGTAAGTACCACTTTTAATGAAAACTAATTCTTCTACAATATATAAGTACCTACAGTTTTGTGTTTGCTATACAAAACTAAATTACATTGCAAGAACAAAATATTTTAGCAACGTAGCGTAGACTGCATTCAGATAATCTTGATACTTGTTTCTCAGAACGACACATTTTTTTTCACCATTTTTTAAATTATAAATATAAAGTTAATACTTCCCTATCCACCTTAAGTGCAGCAGTGTTAAAAATGTAAATAACTTTCGAGTTATCCGCATTTGGTACAACAGAGCACTCAATGAGAACAGGAAAGAACAAAACAATGTGATCGAATAACTGGGTCTTTGGAATGTGTTAAATCAAAAAATAAAATTACTTTTTTAAAACTATAACAGTAAAAATCAGACTTTCTAATTACCAAATGCGAATATCACAGATTGGGTTTGTACTACTGCACTTAAGGGTCGATCGCGTTAAACTCCATTAAAATTAGAAAAAATATAGACTTCAACAGACATGTAAAGTTGAGAAGCTGTTCCGTGTCTGTAGGAGTCTATATAATGAGTGACTGAGGATGAGTAGTGTTTGTTTTGAAGAAGTCCAACGCGATCAAGCCTCAAAACGTACGACCATTCGAACCTCGTCCGCATCTCATAAGACCCACGAGCGTGTAATTTCTGAAAACGAAAAAGTTTGCCATAAACCTAAGTTGTAAAAAATATAAGAAACAGCTGAGTTTTCAAGGGGTATTTTTATTTTATTTTAAATAATTTTAACATACTTACTCCGCCGACCTGGCATTAGCCGAACAGTGATTCCGTCGGGTGCCCGAACTGCATGAAAAAAAAAACAAGAAAATTCAAAAATAGAACAATTGAAAGTAAAATATTTTAATCTTAAGAAAAGAGAAATAAAACACTGCATTCCACTGCACGACATTCTTGTTAAAAGATTATTAAGAGCAAAAACACAACTTACCTTCAAAATATATTCGTTTGTATTAATATCTTCAAATAACAAAATAAACAGGTTTTATATACGCGTTCTTTGCCTCTTAAATATTTACTTAAGTATAATTACGAAGGTCAAACCTTCAATTATGTTTTGAAAATCTAGAACTTTTTACCTTTATTGAAATTAATAGCAAAGATCACGTGAGACGTCTGTAAGTTGTTAATAGGATTATCTAGCATCGCAAAGAAAAATCAACATTTTTGATAATAAACATCTTATTTATTCTCTCATATACAATAAAAAATGGATCACAATTGAATTACACCTATATAATAACAAAGTACGCCTAAAATTCAAGTCACAATATATTTCAAAAATCTAACTTTTAAATTAGTGCAATGCAAACATTTAATACTAAATATTTTTTTAAATAGTTATATATTTATCTGTTTTTAATATAATTAGTAAGGCCAATAATTTATCACAATAATTAGAAAGGCTCAAATTAATTGGAAGTTAATTATTAGAAAGTTCGATCATAACATTAATAGAATTGGTTTTCGATAAATTATGGAATTAAAAGTAAAAGTAGAATAACAAGTCTTGATTGTTTAAAATTTAAATAAACATTGTAATGTTTAAAATCATGATGATTAAGAAATGCACTATGAATTGGGAACTTCCTGACTCTGGTGCACTCAAGTGACTTGAATCATCGTCTTAATGAATAATGAAGTGAAAAACTTAACTATTAATTTATTAAATAATGGAAAGACCCTACGCCTATCACAGTTAAATTCGAATATACATAACAAATATACCTGTCTGTTTTATTAATTTAATATTAACCATTAGTCCACTATGTTATTGCATGAATATTATAAGGGCCTGTGCACATTGGCTTATCTTAGCCACATTTTAACCTCCACCTCTATCAAGAAAACAAATTTGATTAGTTAATTTGTTATCATGAATACTGAGCAAGATAATTTGAGCAAAATCGAAGAAAACGGCGAATGATTTTTTTCAAAGGCAATAAATAATTTTTATGATACATTTTTGGCAAGGCGCAATAAAATAGTCTTTTAACGAGATCCTGTGATGTCCCACCGTTTGACCAGTCAACAAGTGATGTTTAGTCTGCCTAATAAATTTTAATTAAGTAAAACAATAAATACATCTCATCTAGTAAAACCTAATAATTTCTTTGTACCTAAACGCTAGATAAACATATTTTACAAAAATCTCTATAAAGACGGTTATCAAACAATACACAGTACGGTAAATATTTCACCGAAAAGTAACAGCTTTCTGCAGGATCCCCAATGAAAACAGGGGGATGTTATAAGTTTAACGTGTGGCATTGTACCTAGCTGCCAAATAGCTAAACCGATTTTGATATAGTATTTTCTGTTTGTTAGGTGACTTGACCGAGTGTCCTTACCTATAATTCAAGATCTGTGCAGTCGTTTAAGGAATATTTTCCACAAGTCTGATAGACTTTTATTTGTCTGTGGTTTTTAAAATATTCACTTACATAAGTATGTTAAACTTCATTAAATTCACTCAGTATTTTAATAATATTATCAAGTTAATTGTAAGGAGCAAAGCTTAGATAATTAATGCAAATGATCAACGAGAAAAAAAATCGAACAATACGATTGGCTTGGGAAAAACCCTGAATCTTAATAAACACGCGGTAGGTAAACACACGACGCCTCATAACTACGTTTCTTAACAACATTGGTATAATCTTATTACACAACTAGCCAGGGGCGCATTTTGGCTTTTGGCTGCAGCCTAGGGCCCCGCAAACATAAAGGGGCCCTAGCACCCGTTTTGTGTGTATTTTGGTATTGTTTGTGGTTTTTAATTGTATGTGATTTTGTTGTTGTTTATTATGTGCCATGTGAGTGCTATGATCCCGTTGGTCAAAATAAACGAAATCATTATTATTATTGAAGAAAAAACTAATATTTAAAAAATAATCAAGTGTAATTTAACACAACAATAGGCTCCATTACGCCTTACTCTTCGGCTATAATTTAGTCTCGACAGTAATGACAAACTTTGTTGTTTTTTTATCAACGGGCAATTAGTTGAATAAATTAGGTAGGCCGCTGCCCATAACAACATTAGAATAATATTGTTACACAACTAACGTATTCTAACGACATACACTTAATTTCAACAGTCAATGAGTCACGAGTCAAAGAGAAAGAACTCGCATAATTTGCGTTTAGAAACAATTCGACACACACGTTACTCACACATACGGAAGGCACGTACGATTGAATGGAACTTTATTAACAACGCTCGAGGGAAAACCATCCTTACTGCTACGTAATAAAGGCGTAGTAAAATTGTCTGAAGAGGTGCGGTACGAGGGAGAAATATTTGAACATTTCCGGTACTTTATCTAAACTTACGATATCTTTTACACGAGGATTCGGAAAGATAAGTTGTTGTGTTACTATGTGTTACATTGGCTGATTTCATTCTGTACGATAAGAATGTAGACAATTAGGTAATCCGTTGTGTGTCTGGTTAAGTTTCTATGAGAAGAGGTGCACCTTTTGGAGGAAAAGGGCATTTTTTTACGACAGTCAAAGAAACTGTCAGAGAATACCAGAGTAAATAAGCAGAACTTAATTAAGGATGACTTGGCATAAAAACCGGCTAAGCGCGTGTCGAACTCACACGCAAAATATTCCGTACCACCGTACAATATTTAACACTACATACGAAAAACCATGTTTATTTTCTTTAATTTTGATTATGTTGTTATAGCAGCCTGAGTAATACATTCTATTACGATTCAAAAGATTTGACAGACAGTCTGTGACAGACGCACGGACCGACAGCATCCATATTAGTTAGGTTTCCGTTGGCACCCTACATCATAAAATCATTGTAGTTTTTTGCTCAGTCATCTCCGTAGAAGCCCATCCACGTTTTAATAAGACAACTAGCTCCAACTTCCTGACTAACTGACCGATTCGTTGATTCAATTCTTTGACTTTGACTTTAACATAGCGCAAACAGAAATTACAAGAGAAAACTATTGAAAACTGATAGTGAGTCACTTTCTAGAAGTCACTATTGTTTATAATGTATGTTCAAGCATGCGATCTGTTTATTATTGTAAGTTGCTTTGTTGAATCGTATCCACTAATACCGCGAACTAGTATTAATCACAGTCTATCAAGTGCACATGTGTAGTTGTTGGATAACCGTCCACATTTGTTTATTAGATTTCTCAGTATTTTACACGAGAATAAGTCGTATATTAATCCAGTCACATATAAAAAATAGACGAACACACATGCGAGGACCATATTTGCACACTTATACTTAGAACAGAAAACATACAAAAACAAGTCCTTATTTACACTTCTGTCAATCACTGAATTTTCTGCTCTATGCATAAATGAATAACGAAAAATAATACAAATATGATTCTTTAATAATAAAAAGAAAAAAATATAAATCGAGATGTGAAATTACCAACAGAGGGGCATAGTTCATCACATCGTTGGTATTTTCAATGTTAATAATAAAGTTTGCATTCCAACAATAACATGCTGGGTAAGTCTTAAGCACAACACTGTTCATATTAGCCTCAAGTTTGGACACTTCAAACGCACACGAGTTTATAAAGTTTAAACACTGATACACTCAAGCACTGTTTTAACACTATAGGCACTGAATAAGGCAAAAATGAGGAACTAGGTAGCGTCCTGCGCAGGCGCCGTGTCGGCGGGAGGACTAGCACTAGGCTGATTGAGTCTGTGTTAGTGAATGGGGGAGGTCGTCGATGGAGCCGGCGCCGCGTCGGTTCCTATCCCGGAAGGAGCCGAAGCCCGAGTCGTGTGTCCTAGGGGGGGACGTACCTACGAATATCCGCGGCATGTCGCACTCCTCGCACTTGTCGAGGAGCGGGTGGTTTCGGAACGTGCACATGTGGCACTGCCAGGAAGACGAGGGTCGCTGCCCCGTGTAGATGTTGCTGTAGAAGTTCCCGGCGTCGTCCGGCTCTGGAATTTGTTAAGGGTAAAGATGTGAGATCGTTAGCCCTTATTCGGAGTTAACTGCTTCAGTCTGCCTGCTTGTTATTCCTGATTCATTTTGCTACTGGCCATTGGTGCTTTGATTATTAGCTGAAAGTAGGCAAGATAATCCTTCAATTAGCCCAGTACCTAAGTCTAGACACCAACCAACACCTCCAGCACCAACCGTCTTACCTAACATGGTGTGTAGGGACAATTTCTTCCAATTCCCTTTCAAGCATTCACTCGATCGAGATGAAAAATTGTAATAAGGTTTTTAAATAATATCTTCCATGATAAGACTTCACGGAATTGCGTCGGATAAATTGCGATAGGCTCGCCCCCTATTGCATAACAAACAACCGTTATCGGTAAACCGATAGTTCATTTATGTCCATTTTTCCTGCCCGTTTTATTTGTTAAATGTATTTAGTGGCTTGATTTTATGGACAAAATACAACTTCTCAATTATCATCTCGCCGGCAAAAGTGCATAACAAAAATGAACTAACGCTTTAAAACCGTTCGGGGTTAGGACAGATTGGCGCGTAAATACAAGGGACCGACGATGATTTAAGCATTTCTTTGTAGGAAAAGAAAGATTCACCGCACACTATTTCCAAACATTGGAATTTCTATACATGGCGACCACCAGAAAAGCGCCGTGGCAATGAAGCTCGACGAGACAAGGATATACGATTCAACCACCTTGAATCCCACAACGAAATGAATCAGAAAAAATCGGCGGAGGAGTAAGAAAAAACTCAATTTTCTACTTCCCTCTTTATCAAGCAGGAGACAGAACAGAGCTATGCCAATAGACACATAAGGACGTTTACAAAACAGTAACTGAAAAAAGCCCAGTCGCCTAAAACCACGGATTAAAATTAACATTAATTCATGGGTTCATGTGAGTTGTGAGGGTCGCTATACAATTCGGCGGTCCGGCCTATATGTTTTGCCATTCTTAACACAACCTTTGATAAAATTGTATTGAAAATGCCGAACCGAATGCGCCGAACCGCTTATGTGTACAGCGACCCTTACACTTGATTCCAATAACAGGCATGACAAAAATCCAGAATGTATCATGATGAAACAAACATTAATGATTATCCACAATATCATACCATGTCCAGACATCTCCAGTCGTTTCGCAAGGGTGCCGCACTGGTTCCGCAGTCGCTCCACGTCGTCGCGTAGCCGCTGCGTCGCCGACATAGTGGGCGACGGCCCTGCTAGGATCCGGGTTTCTTTCGTCAGCTGGGTGAGTCGGCCTTTCTCCTGTGCTAACGCCATGGCAAGGCGTTCCAGCCTTTCTTTTTGACGCTCGATTAAGGCACGATCTAGAATGATCAGGAAAAAAATTGGAAGTGGCGTTGGAATGTAGTTTATTCAGAGTTATGGAGAGTTATTAGAGGAAGTTTGAAAGTAGCGCCAGTGACAGAAAAGTTGAAAGGGAACCGTTTGTCTTGGTATGGACATGTGAAGAGGAGGGATGAGACGCATGTGACCCAAAAAGTTATGAATGTAAATGTGGATGGATGTAGAGGAAGAGGGAGGCCAAAGAAAAGATGGATGGATTGTGTGAAGAATGATATGAAAGAGAAGGGAGTCAGTGATAGTATGACGGTTGACAGGTTGGCATGGAAGAAGAAAACATGTTGCGCCGACCCCAAGTAAAATGGGATAAGGGCAGGAAGATGATGATGATTTGTTTTTAACCTAGCCAACTAATGACGCTAACGCCAAACTCGCCTAATGCTGGTAGGACTAGGTACGACGAAAGCAAGTTTAATCTGCTAAAGAAAAGTATTACGCGGATCCGATCCACGTAGATCTGAATGCATGATTTGTACAAATAGCAATTCATGACGCGTCTAGAATTCATTCCATTGCAAAAAAACGCAGATTTCAAATGTAGAATAGTAAAAAAAACGAGTTATCTATGAGACTGTCCAAACAAACTCGAAAACTTTTCACCTGCCGACGAGTTGCGTGCACAACAAGAGCATATAAATTATGCACCTACGCTTTCTGTGCGCAGTGTATACCTACTAGTGCAAACTGTCGCAAGTAAATAATGTTTTTAAAGCTTTCATGTCAAAACATCGGATAAACAGCGCGTTTATCTCATTATAAAAGATTTTCTATTGTGTCGCTTAGATCTTCATTCACCTGCTACAATTTATTGCGTTTTCATTTTCTTGAAGAGGATGGATTTGATGTAAAGTTTAGAAAGACTTTAAATTGAAAAAGTGTAGCAGTTGTTTAACCGCACAGTGAGCTACTGGTGGCTGCAATCGATGCCATAGAAAATGTATGAAAAATTTCACAACATGGCAGGTTACCATCTAAATCTAGTTGGAGCCCATGGGGCAAAAACCCAAAGCGGTAAATATACATATTAGGCGGCAAAATTGAAGGTGGTTGGGAGCTA
The DNA here is from genome assembly GCA_932526535.1 of Caradrina clavipalpis. NCBI lineage: Eukaryota > Metazoa > Arthropoda > Insecta > Lepidoptera > Noctuidae > Caradrina > Caradrina clavipalpis. The sequence goes on along the minus strand of OW052104.1, from coordinate 12,639,826 downwards.
CTACTTTTTTAAGATAAAAAACAATTATTTGTAAGAATTAATAAAATAAAAATATAATAACATGTCAATATTATACATAAATATGTGCCCAAACAATAACCTTCCTTTTTAAGGTCTGTTAAAATTAGCACCACCTTTGGAATAACATGCTTGACGTAAGTACCTAATAGGTGTTATCATAAAGGGTGGCAAGTATTATTTTTGCCGAAAGCAGCTAAATCAGGCTTAACCACTAACAGCAGCTCAGTGTGTGGAAACACTATGTTGACACTCAAATCAAATCAAATCAAATCAAATCAAATCATTTATTTCAATTAGGCCATTAAAAGGCACTTTTGAACGTCAAAAAAAAATTAAAACTAATGAATCTAGTTGCCCATTCCAAAAGGTAGTTTCGTATGGAGAAGAACGGGCAAGAAACTCCACTCTGTGTACACTATCAACATTTAAGGAAAAGTATTGCAAATATAAAGCCTTACACTTTATGTACTAAATAATTATTGTTGTACCTATATTTCAGCAAGTTGATGAAAAGTATGTTGTATTTGATTACTTCTGTACATCATACAGAACTGTATTGTGCATGTTCTAAAATGTTAAGCAATCAAAACACAGAAAACCCAAAGAGTAACGGACTAGCTGTTCATGGTTTGAATTTGTAATTAGTAACTCGTCTTAAAGGAGGTCGCAACAAGAGAGGCGCATTTCATTTTTTCCTCAAATGACTCTATGATTTGCGTACTTTACCAACTTAGTTATTTTCACAAATATTTCCTTAACATTTATGGTGCTTATTAAGTAATATCAATTAATGAATGTAGGACAAAACAATACTTTTATAGGCACGAAATAATCCACTTTAATTAGATTACTATTGACTCATATATTACCTCTTAGTGTGATTATCAGTTTTTTGGTGAATCATTATCATAATTTATTATTTTCTATTATAGGTAAATAAAGAACTGGATTTAACTAGATCTATTACAAATATTTACGATTAAACTAATCTGGATACTCTGCAAAACAAAATCTTTTATGGCTTGTTCTGACTCAGATTGAGGATAATATGGCTAGACTTATGTATATTATTACATTCACATTCATGAACACTATTTTCTAACTCATCTAGTTGTACTAGGCAGGGTTAACTAACTCCAAGTCAGTCAGTAACACTGGTTTATGACTGGCTCAATCAACAAACTGTGTTTGTCACAGATGAGCCTTGGAGACAAAAAAGGCCTAAACAAATAACTTCAATCAATATTTACAGATTTTTTGATTTTAGATGTTAATGACATGTCAAATCCCACAAGTGAAAACATAAAAGTACATGATAATAATAAATAATAAAAGACAGATAATAATAAAAATTAAATTAAAAATTTAAAAAACCCCCAACACAAAAACCTAAGTTCCCTTTAAAAAGTAAAAAAATAACAAAAAAAATACGTCACGTTGGGGGACCGCTCGGGACGATCGTATCCTAAATGCAACATCGGTCCCCCAACGTGACGTATTTTTTTTGTTATTTTTTTACTTTTTAAAGGGAACTTAGGTTTTTGTGTTGGGGGTTTTTTAAATTTTTAATTTAATTTTTTATTTTATACTTTTTATAGGTACCTTTTTATAGGTAGGTAGGTTATTATAATGTCAATTTTGTTAAGTTTGAGACCCCACTCGAGTATATTTACAGACATTCGGTTTTTCTTCTCTACTTTCACCCCCACAACTTTTAAACGGCTCAACCGATTTTCATCAAACATGTCTAAGAACACTCGTACATAGGTCACCTTTAATACAAAAAAAACTAAATTGAAATCGCTTCATCCGTTCGGCAGCTATGATGCCACAGACAGACAGACAGACAGACAGACAGACAGACACGTCAAACTTATAACACCCCTCTTTTTGCGTCGGGGGTTAAAAATAGGATATCTATAAACTCACCAATAGTTATTGATCCAGGGGGCTCAGGGGCGGCTCTGCTGGGTCTCGGCGACTCGATCCGGGAAGGATGCGAGGGCGGGGGCGGCGCCCTACGTCGCGGCGGCCTCGCTGTACTAGGGCTCACCGTCACAGTCACATGGCCCTCGAAGCCTCCGTCCTCCTCCCGAGTATCTCTTACTGGACTCGCCATATTCGATGTTGGTGTACAAACAGTTAAATTCACAGATGTTATTGCTCTTGGGCTATCATAATCTTCTAACCAAGGATCACCATAAGCGCGGCTCAAGTCCATATGACAATTGACATTAACTGACAAATTCAAGGGGTAGCCCCTTTCCGGCCTAAAAGGTGTATTAGTTTTGGCCTCTTTTATAGGCTCTTTCAATACAGATGGTGCTGGCGACACCGTCCTACAAGTATCAGCCTGTGGTTCCTTTAATGTCTGTTTAAATGCAATATCTGGATTTGGTTTAATGAAATCTAATGTGTTTGGCCGTACCGGCTTCTCTTGCGGGCTCACTTGTTTGGGTTGTGGTTCCTCCTTCTTAATAGTTTTCTTTTCCTTTCCTTTTTCTAACCTTTCATGTAAGTTGTTTTTAATTTTATGACTTTTTAAAATCCTGTAATTAGTACTCTCTGGTTGTTCTAGTTCCTTATGTTCTTGTGGAGAAAACACTGTTTCCTCTTGTGATGGTTCAACTTTGACTTCCTTCAAGTTCTCATTGGTTAATTCTAAGTCACTAGGAGACTCCGCACTGTACTTCGCAAGGCAGTTATCAATGTTTATTACAGTGACTGGTGACACATTATTGTTAGTTCTAATTGTTTCTTCATTTTTTGTGTCAACAATATTTTGATTGGCATCAATGTTGAACTTGGTTTGTTGTTCAGGTGTTTCAGTAACAGAGCTCAGTATTGCCTTCTGTGGTTCATCGCAAGTGACAGACTTGAGTGCTGTAGACTTGACAGCGTCATGCTTCACTATGGGCTGGTTGCGGCACTTGATGGGCAGGTTGAGCCTGAGTTCATTGAGCTGGCGAGCGGCTGCCGACGAGGAGGCATGGTAGGCGTGCGTTAGGGAGGCCTTGACTTCACTGTGGAGGTGCTTCTCGCAGGCTTGTTTATCGTGACAGTACAGTTCGATCGTGTTAGACACAACATGATCAGGTACTCCGGGAAACTTCTGTTTGAGCTCATGAAACAATTGCATAAGCGATATATTGGTGCATGCGCACGGTGCAGGGCTCGCTGCGCTCTCAGAGGGGGCAGACATCGCCGCCCATCCTAGCGCAAGCCCACCGCTTCGCCGCGAATTCTCTCCTCACGGGAGCGCCACAAATCTTTTGCCACTCACCGGTAAAAACAATAAAACATTTTATTACCTAATTTGCACTGTAAATAACGTCTTGTCTATTTTGTGACGTCACAATCCCGAAAATCACGATTCTGGACAGTTACGTATACATACCCGACTCTTCGCGCCAGTGACCATTCATGCTATGTTAATCCCGACGGCACACACATGACGAAAAAGAGCACATACCGAGACAAGGCTGAATTTTTATATCTTTTGTTATCATACCAAAGCTTGATATTTCGTGAAATTGCAACATACGAATGAGATGATGGTAAGCACAATTATTTTAACACTATACAACATATATGTTTTATGCCTTTTACAGTAAGGCGAAAAACACCTAAAAAGTACAAAGACAATAATTATTGCACCCAAAAATAAATTACGAAAATTGCACGACTTGTCAATCCGATTCTGCCATTTTGGCAATAGACAAAAACCATATTTTTCTGTCTGTCTGCTGCCATTTGAGTAAGTACTGCCATCGAGGCTGCCAATAGTGCTAAACGTGAAATATAACGTTGTATGTTATATTCACAATTTTTGGTAAAAACCAAGTCGGCCGCGAGAGACTTTATATTTCTAAAAAGCCTAGAAAAGTTTCAAGCAATCTAGAGAGGGAGAGCATCGGAGTCACGAGTCAAAGCCGCATCCAACATCGTTGATTCCGTCTTTCAGTCATGTCGGTATCACTGTCCAATTTATGGTAGGTACCTTATAATTCCATGGCTGTAATTGCTTGTCAGGTCATTGGTCTTTGCTGTCATCATTTATGACAGGGGATTTGATGATAACTGACAGTCTGACTCTGACACCTACATGACATTGACATGACATTAATGAATAGTTTACTTTTTGCACTTCGCACAGAATTTTTGGTTCGGTGATTGTTTTGGTAGATAATAACAGATTATTCATTAAATAAATCTCAATAAAATGGTCGACGACCTAAGGAAATATCTAAACCACCTACTGGAGAAGTAAGTACAACTGTAATTGTTCATAGTTGGACGAAAAATTACAAATTATGACAACAAAATATGCATTCATTGTTTTTAGAGTGAATGGGCTCCACTGTATTCTTATAACCGATCGTGATGGCGTGCCTTTAGTTCGGGCAGTCACAGAGAGGGCTCCACAGTTAGCTCTAAGACCTAACTTCATATCAACTTTTGGAATGGCTACTGATCAAGCAAGCAAACTCGGCCTAGGAAGGAACAAAACAATTATATCTATGTACTCTAGTTATCAGGTAAGTTCATACGCAATAGCTTCTCAATCTTGATACCATGCTAATGTTTACCTGTAGTCTGAGGTAGGCTATGTTAAGAGTATAGTATATTATATCAACTAGACTTGTAAACATCAATAATATCAACTGTAAAACAGGTGCCTCTTCTTTATGGACTTAACAACAAATAACTATGGAGATTGTAATGATAGGTGTAGGTAATCAATCATAATGGTATTTTGTGCAACATGATTCACCCATTCATGCGTTCATTCATGTTTTTCATAACATTGTTTTATAGATATTGGTGTGGGTTACATGTTTACCTAGTCTTAAAATAAATCCTGGCATACTGTTTGATACATAATCTGGTATGGAAAAAGAGTAAAGAAAATAAGTAAATTACATGTTAACTAATTGCCCATACACTGAAATAAAATTAATTAATGCTATTGAGACATTTCTGATTCAGAAGCCAGTTAGATTCTACTTTAACCTAATTATTTACCAAATACCACCCATATAATTTTGACATGCTACCTCCTTTCATTGATGTAAATCTGTTTTGGTAACTAGTGAAAATGTTTTTTTATTACAGGTAATACAAATGAATAAGCTACCTTTAGTAGTAACATTTATTGGAAGTGACAACTGCAATACTGGCCACATATTGTCTTTGGAAAGCCAAATAGAGCCGTTCCTAAAGGATTTATCAGCCGTGGTGGCAGATGCACCTTAACTTTGAAGTCATTTTTTTTTTTAAATTCAATTTCTCTTATTATGAAACTTGGTTTAGCAATAGTTGCTGTTGTATAATTTGAGATAAAGATACATGCTAAACAATAACCTGTTGAATCTCATGTTATCTGTCGAGTATCTAACTGCTGTCTATAGATTTGATTGATATTTATAAAATCACAATGATTTCTGTGCCTTCTTAGAACATTTTTATTAATATAAGTCATCACACATTATTCTCTGGGGTCTAAATTCGGCGACTTGCAGTAAGGAGGTTTCAAATAAAAATTCTAGAAACCTCTTTTCAAAAACTTGAATAGAATACTTCTTTAAGACTGTTTATATGAAACCTCCATTCTTAAAGTATGTTATCCTCTAGGGTTATAGTAATACTTGATAAACCATTTTTGTGATAAGAGGAAATCGTAAATGTTTAAGTTCAATTTGTCTAATAAGTTTATAAGAACCAAAAAGCATTGTTATATTTGAAAATTTTGTATTGAAATAATAAAAATTGTTTATTTATTATGGTTCCAGAAAACATATATTGTGGTATTAGTAAAATATACTATGAAAAAAAAGCCACATTTTTATCATATCTAGGTATATCAAATAAAAATACTTTGCACATTTTAACAAAAGACAATTCTAATATTTTATTTAAATAAACTAGGTTCGGGCGGGTTTATTTCAACTGTATGGTAATTCTGACTATGGTAACAGTACATAATCAGTTATTGTATGGTTATTCATATCAAAATTACCTCACAATCGAAATTTCCCTATCCAAGTTCTAATATTTTTATAAATTGCAAGTTTCAAAAATGTATATATGTATTTTAAATGTTTATTATATGTATATTAATAACTTTCTTGAGTATGTAATTGTAAATATATACCTAAATATTAATACTTTTATATAATAATTAGTATTAAACAAGCAGAAATAAAAGCCAAATTTGTATTTGTATGAACATTTTATTTACATTTTTTGAGTTACAGAAAATGCATATTCATACGCTGGTAACACTAAAAAAGACAATATTAAGCCTGGCTACACAGCTAGATAATGAAGCCATATCAACTTATCTGTGGTGTACACAGTGTAGGTTGTATTGGCTACTGTAGTCACACTGTAATAACCTGGTCACTGAGTGTTTTATCAGACTTTTCGTTGCAGCATATTATTATATCATTAATTGCTGCATTATTAAATATTTCTTTTTCGTACATCAAACAAAGCAAAATCGTGCAGTGCCACATTTTTTTATTTATATTAATTATCGCGAGTTGATCACACTTGACACTTATTTTTGTGGAATTATAGAGGCTAATAATAGAACCTCCTTCACTTAGTCTTGAAGTTATGCTGATCATAGATTGACGGGAGTGATGAGTGCCTTGCCAGTGAGCGCGTTGACCACGTTGTTAGCGGCGAGCACGCCCATGTCGCTGCGCGTACGAACCGTCGCGCTGCCGATGTGCGGGAGAACGACTGTAGGTACAAATGTACATAGTATTAGTAATATTCCGTCAGAAAGGTATAGGCCCTACTTACAAGAAAACTAGAAAAAGCCATGAATCAGGAACTTAGGCTCTAGGTGTACTGCCAGGGTTGCGGAATTTGTTCAAAAGAGTTACCACGGCCCTGGAACGCAAAGGGCATTCGGAGGAACACGGATGGGTGTTAGTCAGTAAGAGTCTGACATTCCCTTTCGTTCCGCCCTGAGCGGTAGAAGTCATTTGATGATTTCCAATCATTAAAAAAAAAAAAACCTCTGGCAATTAGCTACCTTATCCTGTTGTTACCGTGGCCCTTAGTTGGTTACCTTTGGTTGACTGGTAGAAAATGCCTAAGGCAGTAAGTCCGCCTTTGTACTTTTTGTTGTATAAAGTTTAAATAATTAAGTTAGTAAATAGTTTAAAGTCCGGTTGTAACAGGATAGATACTTACATAAGTTGGGCAATGTGAGCAGTTTGTGGTCCTTGGGTAAAGGCTCCGGCGTGGTGACGTCAAGGCCGGCTGCGTAGATCTGCTTGTTCTTTAACGCCTCGTACAGAGCTTCTTGGTCAACTAGGTCTGCAAAATGTTTAAAAGTCAAGTTATTTACCGAGTCACGATGTAATACAGAAATAATGCAAAATAATTAAGAACATTTTTTCGGACAATCTCTATAAAACGATGGCGAGACACAGTGGTGTAAATAAGAATCGTAATATTTATCGTTCTGTTCTTTTGCGTATTCCCATGGAGCACCATCATCATTAAGGTAAAATACATCAAGTGCTAATCTGGAAACGTCCTCAAATATCGCCATACCGACCGGTTTTGTGCTTCCCGCATCAAGCGGGTCCCCGCCGGCCATCTCCTGACCTTCATCGCCGGTCATCGTTCCCCTTTTTGGGGACGTTACTGAAGCTGCCTTTTCCGGTACGCGGTACCGCGGTAGGCAACTTTTTTAAGCTTCTTCAACCGCCAGCTATCCGTTTTTCCAGTAATGTGTTACCAAAAATTTTTTAGTGATGTATAAACGTGAACGAGGCGAAAGTGGTATATAAGGATCGTAGCAGATGGCATTCTGTGGTTTCTGCCCACCCCCATGGGAAAAAGGCGTGAGTTTGTTTATGTATGTATGTATATGTTGCCAGAAGGCCAATTCTACTAATTACAATCAAGTCAGAAATGTAAGTGTTTTGACAGAGAGGCTGAATTTAAATTCTAATTTAGGTTGCGATCGTTCTTTAAAAGTAGCAGCATTGCCCCCCTGCTCACTGCCAGTTGTTTTTCCTTACCTCCACGTCCAACATTGATGACGATAGCGTTGCTCTTCATCTTTCCCAGGGTGTCTTTATTGATCATGTGTCTGGTCTCATTGGTCAGCGGCACCGACAGAACTATAAAATCACTTTGGGCTAGCAGTTGGTCTTGGGTTACAAATTCCGCACCCAAGGCTTTGGCTGAAAAGAACAGGAATTGGCTTTTCTTAAGAACTGTAGGAAATTGGAAATTTTCTGGCGAATTCTAGCCTAACTTAGTGTGGATTTCATACAATGATAACAACAGTTTTGGATTCTTTAATCTTTAATTATTCGAATTTCCTTAATGAAAGTTATAATAATATGATGTTGTAGTTTGCAGTGCGTAGTAATAGATGACTAGCTGAATGAGATAATGTAAGTATCTGTAGGTATTTACTGTTACTAGGTACTACTGTAGATACATACAATAAAATATATTTTTTGTTTGGCAAGATTTCCCGTTTTAACGGGCTTGCAAGATCTTTTCAGTTTGGAATGATAAAACTTACTCCATTTCAAAACTAGTCTAGGAAAATAGCTAGGGTATACCTTCAGGCTTCTCCCTGTGTCCGGAGTACACGAACTTGTTGACTTCAAATCCTGCGAGACGCTTGACCACAGCCTGTCCAATCCCTCCTAAGCCAACGATGCCCACGGTGCTGCCGCGGACGTCCTGACCAAGGACCTTGTCGAAACCGATCTCCCATTCGCCTCTGTCATAAAAAGGTAATTTTGTAACATAATTACACAAGCAGAGATCACGCATTTGCGCATTTTCTTCGAAAGAGTTACTGCGAACCTGGAATGCAAAGGGCATTAGGAGAAACACGGATGGCTTTAGTCAGTAAAAGACTGACACTCCCCTCCGATCCGCCCAGGGCGGAAAGAGTCATTTGATGATTTAACATCCAGGGCGGAAGAAGTCATTTGGGTAATAATTTAATAATTTAACATCATTATAGGTAGTAACTAAAAACCCAATAAAACTTGAAACGTGGATCGAACACTTGATCCCCACATCGTCACTACTACTATTATCACTAGAACAGCGCATCCTAAGCTATAACTTCAAAAAAGTGATGACAAGTAACGATTCCTTTTATTAAAAGCCACCCTAGAAGTGCCCACATTTTGCGAAATCGTGCTTTGTCGGACTGGTCGACAGAGGCCCTTCCGCAGTTGCACTTCAACATTAAGTGCCCATCTTTAACCATCTATTTAGCACTTTCCTTAAATTTCTTAGTGTTGGGAATATTACTTGTGAACCTGCTCCAGGTTTTCAGTGAACCGCCTTGCAGCCCCCAACATGAGGGCGACGGCTATCTCAGCCACAGCGGATGCCAAGACATTGGGAGTGTTCGAGAGCTTGATCCCTCTTGCCCTCAGCTCGTCCAAGTTGCAGTGGTTGTAGCCAGCTGATACTGTCGCCACCAGCTTCAGTTGGGGACCTGGAAGGTTTGAATATCATACCTGTATTCCGGTTATGTTGAAGGTCGTATTTATTAGTGGGCAGGCTTAGTTTAAGTAACTGGTCATAAATCTTGGTTCTGAGCTGATAATAAGATTTTTTAAATAGAAATAGACTGTTTTGCTACTTAATAGAAGCAAGGTTAAGACCTATTGATCTTAGTGCTACCGCACAGTCACAGGTGGCGGTTCACAAGTTGTGATCGAAATTTTTCTTACATTTTCAATAGTATCGATCGTATGGCCACCAAATCGCTCAGTGTGCGGTAGCACTTAGCGTTATCAACTATCGGTCCAATTATGCATATTTATTTATTTTAAGTAATTTTTATCAACCACTGCCTCTTTATTTAGTTGTTATTGGGTTTTTCTATGAAATTCTCAGTAGCTGCTCGCAGTTAGGATATGTGTCTGGTTAATGGCAATTGGCTCGCCTTATATTACATGGGACCTAAAACATTCCGGCGTAATGTGGGTGTAGATTGGTACACCTTTGTCAAACCCTTCGAGGTACACCTACAGGCGTGACGGTATTGTATTAACCATGACGTTTATCTTAAACCGTTCTAGGAACTACACTAATCGTAATCATGAGAGCCATATTGGCATATCAGCTGTTTTGGTCCATATAATCTTGTACATACTTACAGTACGGCTGACGTATCTTGGTGGTCCTGAAGGTAACCGTTTAGCTCTGTAACGGATCTTTTAGAAACAAAATTGTTTACTGCAAAGCTAATCGACTTACATCAGGAGGCGTTAAGATAAGTCGACCGTGCTGTATGTATTTTACTGTGAAAGATGTAACCCTACCTATTCTCTTATCAAAGATGAATGCAAAATGATAAAACATGCATAAAATATATAGATAGCAACAGCAAATAAAATTGGCCGATATTGAGAGGCAATAGATATTTCTTATCTATAGTAATGTTATAAAGAGGTAAAGTTTGTGAGATTGTAGAGGGTAATTTCTGGATCTACTAAACCGATTTTGAAAATTACCCATAGAAAGTCACGTTATTTGTGAGTGTTATATGCTATATAACATCACGCAACGAGACACGGGAGCGGTGTCCCTTCGTCCAGCATACTCACCATGGAATCCTGATATTTCATGAATGTCAAAAAACTGTTCTGAAATAGTGCTAAATAGTGCCCAAAGGAAAAAAATAGTGCTCTTGTACTTGCGAAGTTATAGCCATAGTTCGATGAGTATGCTGGACGAAGGTTTCGCCCAGCATACTCACCTCCGTCCGGAGAATCTGTATACGCTTCAAACATAATTCATACTTCAAAAAATAGTTCCCAAATAGTGCCAAACGGTGCCCAAAAAGAAAAAACAGTGCTCGAATAACTTCGGAGTTATAGGCTTCGTTCAGTGAGTATGCTGGGCGTAGGTTCTACGCCCAGCATACTCACCTCAGTGCGCGAATATCGAACGAGCTATAGGTACAATTTACGTCTCAAAAAATTGTGCTTGAAATAGTGCCCAATATCAGTCCAATTTTTGCTTGACTTTTGACCTAGAAAACCATTAAATTTGATTGTAAACTTCTACATACATTACATTGAGTACAGTCGAATACAATATTATTAACTTTCTTTCTAACAATTTTTGTCTTGTGTAAATTATTAATTGTCTATGTAAGGGAGTATTTACTTTAGAATCGCAATATTATTAATTACACATTATTTTAATAATACTTTATAATAATATGATTAAGCCTTCGCGCGTCGCATGGGACCCCGGTAGCTAGGAACAATGATTTTATATATTTTGTCTAGATCACGGCGCTTGAAGGATTAAGATATCAAATGAAGTAAATCATGCATGAAAAATAAAGTTGCTGTTATTAATGCTTACATTACAACTGACAAAATTATTCAAAATAATCGTTTTCCGGATCAAGGACGGTACCACAACGTTTACGGAATTGCCCTGTATTCCTCATGTGATAAAGTTCAATATAGTGTGGCAGTAATGGATGCACGTACGGTCAATAGGTATGGGGCTTACGACGCGCGGCGCCCGCGACGCAAATGAATATGTTTATGTTTAAATACTAGATGGCGCTGCCCTAACATCTTACGATTATTAGACAAGACTGATCTGTATTTTGAAGGTGATAAGGGTCCATTTTGTGTCACAAAGCAATCGAAACGAACAAGCGCTTCTCAGTTTCTTTGTTTGTTTACTTCGTCGCACATCATTATAATAACGCCGGCTTTTGAGTTTGACTACATAGTGGGTTGCAAAACCAAACAATGTGTTGGTGATGTCATTATTTACCTATATAAAATTGTGTATCTAGTACGTAATCAATATAGGAGCTGCACCCAAATCAGTAAGTATATTTCAATTTATAATAGTGGCATTTAACTAAATTGATTTTACACTCATTCATTAATTGCACTGTAAAACTAGGTAGCAAGCGAGTTGTTTTTTACAAAAACACGTTCATTTTTTCGTTGAATATGACACTGTACACTTAAAATTAAGGACATGCTTAAGAAGTTTTAAAAATGGGTACCTGGTACTTAGTTACTTTTTTAAAGGTTTGATGTAGGTAGGTACACACATAATAACGTAATGTAACTTGTTTGTTTATCTAATTGGATCTCAAATACCTATTTATATACCTACTTCTGCGGAGGCCTGGTTTTATCCTCCAATTCTACTGGAAATGAAACACTGTCTTATTTGCTAGGATATAATTTACTTTTCTTCAGTTTTTCAAGATATTAATTTTATTGGCTGCAAATGACTGTTTTTATTCAGACAAACACACAATGCAATGAAGTAATAGACTTCATTTACGCTTAAAGTTTCATTCATTTATTATTATTTATAAAATATATAATAATGCATTTAATCGAAAGTTTTTGACATGTGAGAAAATACCATAATTATTTCCAATAACATGAAGTCTACAATTAGAAAGTTTAATATTTTTGTCCAAAACCATGTGTCGACGACTGTACCCCATTTTACGTTAGTATGTAGAAGTTTACATTAAAATTTAATGGTTTTCTAAGTCAAAAGTCAAGCAAAAATTGGACTGATATTGGGCACTATTTCAAGCACAATTTTTTGAGACGTAAATTGTACCTATAGCTCGTTCGATATTCGCGCACTGAGGTGAGTATGCTGGGCGTAGAACCTACGCCCAGCATACTCACTGAACGAAGCCTATAACTCCGAAGTTATTCGAGCCCTGTTTTTTCTTTTTGGGCACCGTTTGGCACTATTTGGGAACTATTTTTTGAAGTATGAATTATGTTTGAAGCGTATACAGATTCTCCGGACGGAGGTGAGTATGCTGGGCGAAACCTTCGTCCAGCATACTCATCGAACTATGGCTATAACTTCGCAAGTACAAGAGCACTATTTTTTTCCTTTGGGCACTATTTAGCACTATTTCAGAACAGTTTTTTGACATTCATGAAATATCAGGATTCCATGGTGAGTATGCTGGAGGAAGGGACACCGGGAGCGGAGCATTTACAAAGACGTTAATTAACACGCGTGAAAATATCCAAGCGCACGGGCAGAAGCTAGTTATTAAAAAAAATGAAAAACGTATTTCATATCTTGCAATCTCACGGAACTGGGTGTACGTATAGTACCAGTGAATGTACCACGAAAGTCAAACCCGACTAATTGGACGTTTTAAACGCCCGCATTTTCATCATAACTATAAAATTAATAAGTGAAGCTTCTAATTACCAGCCTTATCCAACAGTTCCTTGGTGATAGGCAGGTTGGAGCTCCACACGAGGGCTGAACATCCTGGGATGAGCTTCAAGAGGTCCTCTTTAGCCAGAGTCCGACCTTCTTCGCCAAAGTTAAGGTACTTCGTCTGGAGGACTGTGAAACTGATAACCAGGACCTATTAGTTTAATAGTAGGAGAGATCATAGACATGGAGAATGGACTGAGCGTTGCGTATCCAGTTGTGAAGTAAATACAGGCAGAAAATGAGAGAGAGAGAAAGCGATTTTGCGGCAAGCAGTTGTCTTGCAGGGGCGGATGTTTTGGGACATCGCACCTTCGTCATTATAGACCTACAAAAAACGGTAATTTAAAAAACTAAAAAACCCGACTGCTGTTCTTTAAAAATTCCTAAAACAAGATAAATTGTAGCAGTCGGGACCAATAAAAAAAAAGTAATATAGGTATGTGCTCTCAATTCACTAATCCTCCATTTCTAGAATGGGTCCCGACTGCTACAATTTATCTTGTTTTAGGAATTTTTAAAGAATAGCAGTCGGGTTTTTTAGTTTTTTAAATTACCGTTTTTTATTTTTTTAGTGTTTTAAAAACGAAATTAATATACCCAGTCTCACTCTTACAGTAAATACGAATCTACCGACACCTCTCAAGCTAAAATCCATCGAGCCGTTCAGCCTGCAGAGCGAGCCAAACATTTGAATTTGGCGCCAAAAATCCGCCATTTTTTTTTTTTTTTTTTATATACCCAGTTTCACTCTCACAGTAAATACGAATCTAACGACACCTCTCAAGCTAAAATCCATCGAGCCGTTCAGCCTGCAGAGCGTGCCAAACAATTATACATACAAACATACATACATACATACAAACATACCGTCGAAAAACATAACCCTCCTTATGTCGCAGTCGGGTAAAAAAGCAAAGAAGCTTTCTCTTATTGTTCAGTCCATTCTCTATGTCTATGGAAGAGGTACACAAAGGGAGTGTCCATAGTCCATTTAACATTTAATTAAGGTATCTCTGACAATTTAAAAGAGACTGTGAATAGTAAATTTAATAGAAATAAACAGTGAGTTTATTGCAGGTATTAATGCCAGGATTAAAGTGACCACCCACCTTCTGGCTGCAAGTACCTAAGTAGGTACTTAATTAAAAAGTTATCGATTCGAAAAGAAGAATTATATTTTTATTATCAGAAATAATCAGAATTTTTGGAGCAAAATTCGTGTCATCATAACTTCATTCGTACCTAAATACTATGCAACTAAGATATGACGCTTAAAATCTGTGGTATTTCTGCCCCTAAACTATAAAAAGGTTATCAGTAAGGTAATCGCAAACCATTACTGGACAACAGCTGAAGCGCGGTCACTGTCAGACCTCATAGAAAAGAAAGAGAAGCGCGACGACATAACGTTTGTCATTTACCACAAAATATAAATCAATAATCAGAAATTAATAAAAACGAACATTTTATCTGTAGTCAAAAATTCTACGTTATTATTTTTTCAATGTACTTACGTTGAAAATTAATTCTGATTATTGTAATTTATGAGGTTAGTTAGTTTATCGTACATTTGTTCGAGATTAACGCAATTTTTTCCGCTAGCATCAAATTGGGTAGATGACACCACTAATCAATTGACGTACTTTTTATGAGCTGTCAAAACGCAATTCCCCATAGATTTTGTATGACAATACTCAACTATGACGTCACTTTTTTGTCGACTCAATTCAGTAACTATTTATTGATTTCAAAGCAACTAAAAATTCATGATAATAGTTATTCAAAAATTTATCGGGTTTTCAGGGCTAAAATAAAGTGTTTTTTTAGTGAAGTTGTGTCTTGGAATTATTTGTTAGTGGTGTCATCTACCCAATTAATATATTTGGCTAAACACATACCTATTTAGGCCTTTTCAGCGCTCAAAAACCGTCTAGTTTCAATATCTTTTTATTTTATCCAATGTAAATTGATACAAATATATGACCCGTGTATTAGCGCTGAAAGTTATGGCGCGTGGAGTTATCATCTATAAAGTATTGTAACAATATTTGTCTGAGTGCAACATGGTGCATGGGCATAGAGAATGGACGAGCCATATATAAAACTTTGATGGCAACATATATATTAGCCGTACTTACATTGCCGTATTAGCCGCACATTGCCGGGAAACTATGGCCCGCTTAGGAGCGCCCTAACTTTGATTTATTTCTAGTGCATCTTGTTATTTTCATTACCTTGTCAGATAGTTGACTGGTACTTATGTTCTAAGAGCTTACAATTATAATAATATAGATATTCACATAAGTACATAATTTATCTACCTACTACAATTTCCGCAAAAAAGTAATCTCAAAGAAGAATAACTCGAACGTTGTGCGTGTCTTGTAGACACCGATTATATTAATTGCAAGCTTTTTATATTTATGTAGATGCGAGTGAATAACTTGGAATGGCCTTGTCCAAAACTCATTAATAGGTCATTACCATCGCGAGTCTAGCAAGCTATTTTTGAACAACCATTGCAAGTCAGACGGCAATTAACTGGGTTCTAACAAACTATTTTATTACTTTGGTATTTACTACACTGTAGGTACCTATGTAATATAAAAATATTATACATTGTTCTGTTAAGATAACAAGTTACATACTTAATAGGGACACGGTTCATACATTGTTCGATTTAATTTCCTTATAAATGACCAACCGCGTTGATATTTTTTTTTCAATTTAAGTTTTTAAGTAGGTTTTACAGAATAAATAACATGCATATTGTATTAAAAAAATAATAATACTCACTGTTCTTCCAATACTTTGAGTCCACTAGCCGGGAAGTCATTAGAAGACACTAAAACCTTCAGATTTTTCGTCATTGTGTTATGCGCAACGTAACTTGCCGGTAACGCGACACCAACTAACATCACCACAGCTACATAATGTACAATCATTGTTTATGTAACTGTTTAATCAAAGATAACGTATCTTAAAATCAAAAGATAAAACTACGTATTGCTGTGAAGCGGGCCGGAGAGGTTGTGTGACCGGCTGTGTAAACTCAAGGTCTTTGCTCCAGAAAAAAAATGAAGCTGTTGGTTATGGGTCTCGATTGGCGGGAATATAGACAGTCACTAGCCTTGATTAGTGACGCTTCATATTTATTGTTTTGTTCGTTTGATAAACCCAACGGAACATAGGTACATAACTTATTACATAATTATATTTCTATTTTATCATTATTTCATATTCATTTTATCATAATAAGTGAGTACGTACCTACTTTGACACTTGACACGCGCTTGTAACATGTTCGTAAGATTATTGTCAGCATAGCGGTTAAGATCAGGCGTACAAACAAGTTGTTTTACTTAACTTTATTAAAGCTTTCGAGTGTCCTTTTTCACTAGGAATGCTAGTGTTCGCTTAATACAAAGAAAACATATTTTTAAATTCTTCAGTTTCAACTACGAGTCTTCATTATTTCTTTTGTGAAAGAGACTCCACAAGCTTTTGTGAAGGGTGACAACAATTTTTCCAATCAAAGGTTTTCATATCGAGGGGTGAAAGGCTATTTGTTTTAAGCGACATTTCACCAACTTTACAGGAGAGCCATTTAAAGATTCAAAATTTGGAAAAAAAATCGTCATGAAAAAACTACTGCACTCACTTTAATGGGGATCGCAAATCTTTATTGCAAAAAAATCCCTTTATGTTCTGGTATATTTTTTAAGAAAAAAACAGTTATACAGGAAAATTTTTTAACCAGTGCGTAAATTTTGCCATAATAAACTTCAACACGTTTTATTAAACACGTATATTTTATTTTGATATGTCTTAGTACTAAAAAAAAAAGTTATCGCTTACGAAACATGTATACTTAAAAACCATATTTTATTGTCACTCGGCGTTAGCGCATTCCCCACCCCCTCACCCCAGCCATGCGCCCGGGCGGCGGCCAAGAGTTGTCATTGATAGTATGGCGAATAGATTATGTCCATGTTTTGCTTATTTCAAACTCGGATAAGGATTAATTTTTTTTTAATTTTTTTTTTAACTAAACACGGAAATGTGTTCTATTACTGACACTGAACTACCAAAAAAAATTTACGCACTGGTTAAAAACTTATCCTGTATGTTCCAAGATAAATGTCGCTTAATACAAAATGATCTGTATCGCCTTATTTTTAGAGTAAAGAAAAATGATTCAACTTCCAACTTTGTCACTAATCAGCAGCAGGCAAAATGGTTTAAGTGACTTTACAGTACCAATGCAGGAGAAGGCGAAATGATTGAATCGACGTTACTCAATAATAATAGGAATAGGCTATTTTGTTTAACTACCATTTGGGTTTTGTTAACGATACAGGCAAGTTGGCTTAAGCAACGATGAACATTCTTAATGAGTTGTTTGATGTCTCAGGTTTCGAAAGGAGTTTATATAACTTGGTTGTTGAAACAAGATAATAATGACAGATTTATAGTAAGTTAAGAGTTTGTACTATTGATATGGGCGAATAATTACTATGTCAGGAATAAAAAAAAAGTTCTGTTAATTAGATTTTTTTTATTTATTACGCATCTTTAACTTAATTAACACTCAGTCTTAATGAGATCGTAAGTTTCGTTATATAAAAAAAATACAGTACAGTAAATCAAACAAGTACTTAATTATTTGTTTTTGAAAAGAAAGGAAAATATTTACTTATTACAAAATAGAGATATGGCCGAAAAAGAAAACATAAATTATGGATATAAATAAAATAAAATAAAATAAAATAAAATTTATTCAAATATAAGTAAAACTATGATTTACATTAATCGTCATAGAGGAAAATTAATTCTAACTATAATGTAGACCTGCCTGAGCTAGGTTTAAGAAAACCTGTGTTTCAGGCCATCAATTTACGTCAAACATTTTAAAAAGAGGACATAAGTAAATTTATTAGTAGCTAACTTATGGAGAAGACATATAAAATGTAAGCATTATTACCAAATCCAAATCAAATTAATTTATTCATTTATAGAAACAATATTATGACAATATTAAAGTAATTATACTTACAAGTTTATTCTATTGGGGTGCTGGTCAGAAAACTTCCACGCGTACCGTCGTCGGCTGCTTGTCCCTTCGGACACGTCTTGAGGGAACGGCAGCTAGCTGGCCGGTGCACTCCGGGCACGGGTAGTGATCTTCCCTGAGGAATGGGAAGAGATTCCTATTCTTTGGGGAATGTCACTGCTCGTGGCCAATATTCTGACGGGCGGGGTCCGATTCGGACCGAGGGCGTTTCTCCGCGTGTCCCTCTGATCAGCAGAGGGCACAGCGGAGGAGTGAGGACGGGCTCGGCGTGCACTCACCCTGCCACCGAGCAGACAGAAAGGAGGGTGGTTCTTCTCAGTCACCGTCGTACATCGTAACCCTATATCGGAGTGTCGTGGATCATGTCTCGCGGCTTCGATTGGCACCGAGGGTCATGACTTAACCGCCCGAACCGCGAGGTAGAAAACCTCTATAAAAAGTCACCCCGAATCCCAAGCGGCGGCGCACCGTGACGGGATGTATGGCTGACGGGCGTTCCTATGGAACATCAGTCGCTAGTGCGAACCACTTGTTTCTTGGTTGGTTGGTTGGTTGGATATAGTTTTTACTCGTGGGAATCAAAATGGACCTTACAATGAAACTAAAAGACGTAGAAGGAGGGAAGGGGGATGCCGGGTCGGAGTCCGACTCGGCCCCTAGCGTGGTGAGCGTGGGTAGCTCAGGGAGCTCCCACCGCAAGATGGTTGGGCCGCCCGGGAAGTTCTTCCGGAAGCGGCCCAGACCGGAGGACCAGGCGTCCTCCGAAGGCGAGTTTGCCTCGGCTTGCAAGATCCCCACCAGCAGTCGCGGTGGGGTCCAGGAGCGAGGCCCAGGGAGGGTAACTGCCCGGAGGAGACCAGCGACGCTTGTCGCTGAAGGGCAGTCCCTGAACGAGACTGGTGGCGACGATGTGGTCCAGCCGGACACATCACGCAACGAGGCAGGTGCACCTGGCAGCTCTGAAGAGCGTAAGTCTAGGTTCATGGAGGCGGTTAAGGAGGCGGTCGCGAGCGTAGCCCGAAAAAAGATGAAGGGCTCGAAGTCAATGGAGCTCCTCATAGAGGAGAATAGGAGACTCCGACCTGGCTGAGCTCCTCGGGTCCGGCTCCCGCCAGGCGCCCAAGGCGGGGAGCCAGGGAACCCAGCCCGAGCCAGTGGATTACCAGGTGCTTAACCTGGTTCAGCTGGAGCTGGCGGCCTTCCAGGCACGGTTTTCCGTCCTGAAAGGCATCGTGACGGCAACGGGGGCCACGATGTTGGAGGTCCCCGGTGCCACCAGCGGCCCGTCTGCAGACGCTCTAGCAGAGAGGCTCAGAGCGTCCCTGGATGCGGACGTGGCCCGAGTGTCCAGGCCCGTCAGATGCGCAGACCTGCGCATCCTGGGTCTGGACGACTCCGTCACTACGGAGGAGGTGGTAGCCGCCGTCGCCAGGACGGGGGGATGCCTTGCCGAGGAGGTGAGGGCAGGCACCATCCGCCCGGAACGCACGGGTATGCAGACCATCATGGTCAGCTGCCCAGTGGCGGCGGCTAAAGCCATCGTTGGGGCGGGGCGTTTACTGGTGGGCTGGGTATCGGCGCAGGTTAGACTGCTCGAGCCCAGGCCCCTGAGGTGCTACCGTTGCCACGTGGGGAAGCACGTGGCATGTCGGTGCGCCTCGGAGGTGGACCGCAGCGCCCTATGTTTCCGCTGCGGTCAGCCCGGTCACAACGCCGCGGCTTGTGATGCCCCGCCGCACTGCGACGCATGTATGTGCGCGGGGCTAACAAGCCGGCCGATCACCGGGCTGGGGGCAAGGCCTGCGCCGTACCCGCCAGGGCCGGGGGAAGGCCCCGCACTGCCGCCACCGCCGCTGATGCCGCGTCCGCCGGCGCAATGGTTTGCCAATAACGGCACCATTGCGCCTCCCGCAGGCGGATACCGTAGATACGGTCTGTGAGCGTCCGTACGTTATTAACTAACGACAGACCGTGTCGACGGCGCGTTAATGTTCCGCGCACAGAGGTGTCAGCCACTGGAAGGGGCCACTAAGGGCCAAATTCCTGCCGGGGCTGCGGGTTGTTCGAAAGAGATACCGCGCCCACGGAACGCAAAGGGCACACGAAGGAACATAGATGGTTTTTAGTCAGTAAAAGTCTGACACTCCCTCCCGCCCCGCCCAGGACGGGGGGGGGGGGGGGGGTCATTTGATGATTTCCCATCTCTAAAAAAAAAAAAGTTTATTCTATTCGGTTTTATCCCAAACTAAGTACAACAAAACGCGTCCTGTCTCTCTCCTCCACACTATCACGACTGACTGATGCGCCTGCGCGGGGCGGGACAGTACTAATACTGCTACGGTTTACGAAAACTATGTCAACTTTTATTTGTTTTAAATTACATAGATTGTTATTGTCGTATTAAAATTGGATGGTTTAAAAGACAAACTATTTATTATTATGATACAGGAAAAAATGATTTTAATCTAATCACTTGGTATTAGATTTATCTTAAGTGACGTATTTATAAAATGTGAATACTGATAAACTGTCCAAGCGACTAAGGAACCCAGTTTTGAGAACAGAAATATTGTTTGAAGCTCCAAACAGAGTGCAAAACAGTTGCAGCGAAAAGGGTTGAACCGATATGTCTTAATGAATTTGGCTGACGGCAAATTGGTTGAAGCGACATTGCATAGTGTAAGTAGTCGTAAGCAAAATGTATGAAGGGACTTTTCATCTAAAGTTAGCCATATCGAAAAACGATTTATCTGCCATCGAACTGAAATTTTAGGACGAGAATAACGGCTTATGCCCCGATTCTCTGTTTATGTGTACAGCTTAAATGAAATACTAAAAAAATATGGCAAATTTGATGTCGTATCATACATCAAGTTTGAGAATCATGCACTAAAATTGCATTGTTTTAAGCGCCATAAAAGTGCTCAGAATTGTACGAAACCGGGCTCATTCGACGCAGAAAAATTCGCTGATTCCGAATATGTATATAACTCAATATCGCCCAAAATGTCGCTTAAAACAAATAGCCTTTCACCCCTCGATATTATTTCTATGTTGCGCATAGGTACCACAATCTTGTCCATATCACGGATATACTAGGATAGACCATCAAACGCTGATGATTATGATTACTTATTCCAAAGAATTTTAGACAATTAGAGCCTGCCAAAATATTTGTGACAATACCACAGATATACTTATTATGTTATGTGAATGTCTGACAAAAGTTTGGAAAAAGGTTGGATACATATTCAAAGAAAGAGTTTTAATGGTAACATTTGCTAAAAACTTATTCATCAGCAGGTATATTACAACTTTACAAGTACTTAAAATATACCTAAAGCGTAGTTATGTATTGTACCAACTACCTGCTCCCACTGTCATCTTTTATTCCTACTTTTTTAATCACATGTTACAAAATGTTGGTGTCTGAACTATGTTGCCATTTCTTTGCACACCTGTATATTCCCACAGGAGTCGTTATTACAGGTGTTATGAAGTCTCCTGTTGAGATAAGTTAAGCTCCCCAATGATAAGATTAGGTACTGCTGCAATTTAAAACTGCAGGTGGCCCGCAATATTTACATATCGAAAATGAAAGCGGTTTATCACTGCCCTCTGCCTTACAAACCATATGAATTGCATGTTTCTTTTTTAAGTTATTACTTGGTGGTCTATCTAGACATGGCGTTTGTCGCAATGTTTTTCTTCACTGAGCATTGGTGAAGAAACCAATAGTGCGTACTACGTGCGTCCTCTCCATCCAACCACATTTATATTCATAGCAACAGAAAAAAAAAACAGTAAATCAAATATAAGAATAGCTTTATTTTTAATATTTTTACTAAAATACTCGTATGATATTTATTTAACTATAAAGATTAAATGCGATGCTGATGCATCCAGAATTCCAGATACAGTTCCTTAACTCGACAAGCCTGTCAGACTGAATAAAGATAAGTTAACAATTGTCTACCTAGACATAATTGGGTCTAATTTTCAGTTAATTAACAAGGGAACAGCATGGGCTTGCCTTCTAGGGCCAACAAAACATTCTGGGCAGAAATGGACGCCATCTTGTTTCTAGTGTCAACCGTTGCACTGCCCATATGGGGGACTATATCTGTAAAAGAAACAGGTATTGAAAACATGTTAAGAAAATAATTTTGAAAGCTTAATTCTACCAAACGGCATGCAAAAGGGCAAAATACACCAGAAATGCTAAGTACATTACAATAAAAAAAAAAATGCGGTTCAGTAAAACCTACTACCATTTTTTTTAAATCAATTTAAAAATTGATCAAATTTACGTTAGTCTGCGCGCTACTTAGTTACTATCACGATGTTATCGACTTTATATTGTTCATATAGGAGGCTCAAAGATATAGAGTTCTCAAAACCTTTCCTGTTCAACTTACAGCAGTTAGGCAGCGAAACGAGCGGATGGTCTTTGCTCAGGGGCTCCGGAGTGACCACGTCCAGTCCTGCCGCGAAGATCTGCTTCTCTACCAGAGCGGTGTACAGGGCGTCTTGGTCTATTATCTCTGTAAAGACAGTAAAATTGGTATAAAGCTGACGGAAGAGTTAGCTTGTCTTTTGTTTGCTCGCTAATCTCCATAACAATTAGTACCATTCTGAAAATTTTGTCGATGATAGGAATAACGACGCCGACGGTGTAATCTATGGCGTGACCATCAAGGCCTCATAGTTGCCGACCACCGTAAGCGCGACCTTCCCGCAGAAGTATTTAAGTTTACGCGAGGGTCGCAGTTACGGCGGTCGATCCATAAGGGAGTTAATAGCAAGTTCATCAGTGCCTACCTCCTCTAGCAATATTGACAACTACAGCGGTTTTCTTCATAGTCTTCAAAGAGTCCGCGTTGATCAGATGTTTGGTCTCCTTGGTTAGGGGACACGCAAGGATCACGTAGTCACTCTCTTTCAGCAACTGGTCGTTTGACACTCGTTCTGCTCCTAGAGCCTTGGCTGTAAGAGATAGGCGAAGATTGATTTATTGAAGATAACTTCACGCCAAGTATTCTGCGAAGGGGTACGGAGAGGTGTAAATATTGACTTCGTGCTTGAGACTGAACGATAACTTTGTTCTATTTAAGTACTTCACGGGCAGAAGTCGCAGTTGTCTAGGTGTTTTTTTTAAGAATATAATTATAAATATACCCACCTACCTATATGACTGCCTCGTTACTAGTCTAGTGGTCTTAAGTGCGACTGGTTCACCCCATATTACATGGGACATAAACATACCGGCGAACCGTGGTTGTACATTGGTAAGTACTGTTGGTACACCTCTGCTTAACCCTCTAGGGCAGGGATGGCGAACCAATGGCACGCGTGCCAGTAGTGGCACGCGATAAAATAATTCGGGCACGCCAATATATTATGACAACTGTATATGTATTTGATCGAAAACAATTTACAACAGCAGAAATTACACTAACCTTTTATTAAAATAAACATAAAAAATAGTAAATATTACGATTCTTGTACAAACTAGTTGCAAACAAAGAGTGTTAACAGCTTCTAGTTGTATTTTTCTCCATTCAATGACTAAGCCAAGATTCTTTGATGGCACGTCATAGTCACATTATTATTTTTCTACTAGCTTCTGCCCGCGACTTCGTCCGCGTCACAGTTGATGTGTTATCCTACGGGTACCGTACATTTTCCCGGGATAAAAAGTAGCCTATGTGTTATTCCAGACTATAATCTATCTTTGTGCCAAATTTCATCCAGATCCATTCAGCCGTTTAAGCGTGAAAGAGTAACAAACATCCATACATACATACAAACTTTCGCCTTTATAATAGTAGTAGGATAAAAAATGGCACTATCACCGATAAAGGTTCGCCATCCCTGCTCTAGGGAATGCAGGCGTGATAGTATGTTGATGTTTTACTTTTGTTTCTTAGGTTGCAGCACATGCTGCAACCCAAGAAAAGTTTGTTTAGTATCTAATCTGGAAAATTCACCTACAAGGCTACTGTGAACAAGTCTAGGCGAGATAACAAGTTAATAACGTTAGCGGTAGTCAAATATTTGACGTAACTATTTCATATGCAATGACAATTATTTTTTCGCCTTCGTAGTCACTGATATATAAAAACCAAGAAACACATACAGCCATTTACTAAGTTCCCAGAAAGTAAGAGTACCTACATTCACAAATTTTATTTTCTTGATTGCTGCTTAATTTGATTTCTATTACATGACATGTAGAATACTTTCTGTGGTGGTATATGTATGGAACGCTTCTAGATTTTCTCTATATCAATTGACAGCTGTCATTATACACACCTTGAGGTTTGTCTGTCCGTCCGCTGTACAAGAACCGGGCGACATCGAACCCCCTCAGTCTGCGGAGCACGGCCTGCCCGATGCCGCCGAAGCCCACGATGCCCACAGTGCTGCCGGCGATGTCCTGGCCCACCATCCACTGGACGCCGTACTTCCACTCGCCTCTGGAATAACAAGATGGCTTTTTTATTGGCTTAAAAGTATGTGCTGCTAATAAAATGGTACAGTTTATTTCCAGATACTACGTAAATTATACTATCTACCTATTACTTTTTGTTTGTTTTTCATATCTTATTTGAAATACTAAAAGTGTGTACCTAGATATTTCATATCACTTGCACACAATCATGCCACTTCACTATTTTATATAGATAAATAACAGAGGGCCTTGCAACTTACTCGAAAATTTGATCGATTTTTTAATTGGTTATCAGATTTATATTGTGTGAATGCTTTATTCGTAATAGGTGGCACGGTTAGCAACAAAAGTCGATAAACAATGTTACTTTTACATGTCATTTAAATATACACGAAATAACACAATTCACTGCTATTCCGAATTTTAGGCGTTATCTAAGAGTTCATTTTATCTTAATTTTAGATCTAATTTGTATAATTCCTTTGATATTGTGCTCAATAATAAGGTTTTAGTAATCTTTAATGTTAATCTACTTTTGTTTCTTAACTTTACTAATAATAGTGCATGACGCACAATTTACAAAAAGGAAAAAGGATTATTGCATTTCCAATTTGAAACCACCAATGGAATACTTTTACGTTAGCAAACTCGGGCTGGGCCTAGACAATTTAATTGTAGGTCATAAACATAAGTAATGTAGTCATTTCCGTAGTTGATTGGTGACAAGGACGAATTTATTTTAGAGTCCATTAGGTCTGTAATTTATAACATCGAAAATAGCAGACTTTTTCTACTGTAGCGATAATTTTTCTTGTTTTTCTAGGAAACCTGGATACGGAGATGACCTTCAAAAGTGACTTGATGGTATACGCAATTGAAATGATTTTGACTTTCAGATATTTATGGTCAAAGTTTCATGTTTTTTTGCGAAAACAAGATTAAAATGTTATACCTACTTATAGTAAGTAAGTAATACTTTTAATACCATCCGAACACTGTACCCGTATGGCAAAATACAATAGAAGTTTATTTATCTTTTATGTACCTACTTATCTATATACTTATAAATAGTACTTAACTAAGTACTTAAATAAATGAGTCTCAACTATTTTTAGATTATTTATCGATTCGATAAACACACAGATGCACAGATAAGAAAATGTGTGCTTTAAATTATGTCAGAAATGTACCCGGAACTAAATTGGTAAGTAGTTTTTTTTCATAGAAAATATTTCTCACTGCCTCGTAGATTTAGTGTTTGTATGATGTAAGTGCGACTGTAAAATATAATAGGGTCCTTTTTTTTTATAGGCGGGAAATCATCAAATTACTTTCCCCATCCTGGGCGGGTCGGGAGGGAGTGTCAGACTTTTACTGACTAAAACCCGTCTATGTTCCTTTCATGTGCCCTTTGCGTTCCGGGGGCGCGGTATCTCTTTCGAACAACCCGCAGATAACAGGGTCCTGGGTTCGATTAAATTGCCAGGCAATTCAATTTTTAGAAGGCTTTCTTCTGTCTATTGCTTCGGTACAGATCTGAATTCAGATGATATTGTTTATTAAACTCACGCTCTTTTCTAAGTTTATCTTGGACATCACTGACGGTAACTATGCCAGAGGCCCTTGAGGCTGTTTAGGAACTCTGACACTAGTGTGTGTGGGGTCGTTACACCTTACTGCCCACACGATAAAGAAGAAGAACTCACGCTTCCAATTCCTGCACTCCTTCCTTGAACCTCCGAGCAGCTGCGATCAGAAGCCCCACAGTTATGTCTGCGACTGCATCATCCAGCACTTGAGGAGTGTTGCCCAGGAGTATACCGCGCTTCTTTAGCTCCGGGATGTCGATGTGGTCGGTGCCAGATGACATCGTTGACACCACCTTTAGTTGAGGACCTGGGAATCAAGAATGGATGGATGGACATTTTAATGTTAAGTTCCTGATAGACGGGTGTTGAGCTTGGCTGTAAAAAACGGCTTTTTCCATTAAGTAGCCACCAGGAATCTGGGATGGTTCTGAGAATGTCCATTCCTTTTTTTTTTGTTGTTGTTTTGTGTGTATGATCGACCCTAGACCATTTTTTATTAGACCTAAAAGCTTACAAATAGTCATTCTATTGAAAATCATCATAATTATGTCTTCTACCGCACTGGTCGGAGTGGAAGGGAGTCACTGACTAAAATCTATCCGTGTTACTCCTATTTCCCCTTTCGTTCCAGAGCCACCGTGTTAACAAATACCGCTACAGACTGGCGAATCTAGCCTATCATTCCTCAAACTGCAAGGCTAAGCTGATCGACCGTCATAATACCTGGGTAGGCAAAAGTTTACAAACATTCCTTTCATTTGCATTTCTTGCAATTCTATTGAACTCCTCAAACAACGAATGTCGGAGTAAAAACTAAGTACACTACATAAAAGCGAATCTATTGCTAGGACCATAAGAGCGCACCTGCTAAGTCCAATATTTCTCCTGTGAGCTTGTGCTTGGTGTTCCATATGATGGCGTCGTATCCTTTGATGCCCTCTTTGATCCCCGGCAAACTCTGCGGTTCGTAGTCCCGGTGCGACAATACAACTGTTTCAACCCTGCAAATAATAATAAATCGGAAATTATGCTTTTATCGATTGCAGTCTGCCGGCGGCCCACCTGATGTTAAGTCCTCGCCTTTAGGCTTCTGCTATCCCAGAAGCCTCAACGGCTTCTGCTGTCCCAAGACAAAGTTGAAATATTCATGGACTTGTAATTACATCGCCCTTAATACTCTTTTAACCGGAACAGCAGCTGCTTGCAGCAGAATTAGGTATAGTGGTAGTTCTTCCCTGGAAAATGTCCTTTGCTAAGAGCTCTAAAGTGTAGGTGCACTTTTAATCATCGCGAGGATTAGCATGTCCTAGAATCTGGCTAGACTTTTCCCAACTACGTTTGGTTTGCCTTCCATCCTAACCAAATGCAGCCTGTTGATTAAATGTGTGCCTTAGAAAAGCGAGCATAGGGTGTTTTTTGGTGTTATGTTGTATGCTAAGTTTAGTTAAATACTCACTTGTTTTTCAGTAACTCAATACCGGCGACGGGGAACGACTTGTGAATTATAAGAACGCGTTTTAGTGTCATCTTCAGTATATTTTAACACGACTAATAAAATAAATATATTCAAGTTCACTCTTAATTACACTCTCTTGTTATCCGAGACCTGGCTATATGCAATTAAATTTAAATGAGGCTTTGTTTTGACATAATAAGTCTTTTATTTCGTTATTATGTAGTTGATATTGATATCTTAATTATCTTGTTACCGTATCGATACTGGATAAAATGAATTACGTCGATAATGTTATAATAATGTATTAATGTACACGATAGACTTTTACGAGTAGGTATGATGTCACTGGTCATGATCATATTAAAGTTTTCATGGACACTCAGCGTCAAAAATATCGGGATGTAGGTACAGAGATGATTGTGTAAAATGATAAACTTATGATAGGTTTATCATTTTAGAATAATATCTAGTCAGAAACACAAATTGTTGTCATCGTGACGTACTGCGTTAATTCTATTATACACCTACCCACTTGTTATCATGTACTTAGATAAAATTTATTAAATGTTTTAAAAAAGGTATTAAATTGTTTATGGGGGCAACCCTAATAGGTAACTCATAGGAATTTGTATGTCAGTCTCAATCTGCCAAAAATGTGTCTATTTTACCTACATTTTTGACATACCTACATTGCTGTTAACATTAGATTACGACTCTGAATGGCTTTCGTTATGAGAATTGGCCTTTAGATATTTTTTTCTGTTTTCTGTTCGGCACATATATTTGCTGCTGATTGTACGAAATTAAATAACATTAAAAGCGCCATCTAGGATCGAGTAGCGAAGCGATGAAAAAGGAATAAAATGTTTTAATTTCACAATAATCTCAGATACTCACTTGTTTTTCAATAACTGCAAACCGGCGACTGGAAATGTCTTGTTTACAATAAAAACTCGTTTCAATGACATCTTCAGGTTATTTTACCCAAAACTTTTAATTTAAAAAAACAACACAATTATCTAGTAAATGGATTGAAAAACACTTTTATTCAGGTATATCGCGGACTTTCTAATATGCCTCAGATGTATGTATCTCGATATGGTATCAGTAAACGGAAAAAAATGTAACAATGTTACTTATAACGAGTAATAATGAGCAATGCGATCATTGGATGCGAAAGCGATGATAACACTGATCATACAACTGTTGATTTTGTTACGTAACATAGACAAAATTGAGAACGCCATCTAGTGTCGAGTAGCAAAATTGCGAAGTCTGAAGACGCAAACGTCTTCTGTAAAAACTAATAGATGGCAGTAGTTGTTTTATGTTCCCGTGAAAGTTTGTAAAGATGTTTGGCTAAACTTTATTTGACACATTAACCTTACAGACCTATAAACATTCAGTGGTCAGGAGGAATATTTTATTTACATTATTATATTCCATGTATGAATGTGCACGAGTCGAAAGTAGTATGTAAGGATCGTAGCAGGTGGCGTTCCGTGGTTTCTGCCTATCCCCATGGGAAAAAGGCATGAGGAGTTTATGTATGTATATATATATATATATATATAAATATTAGGCTTTTAATAATCGTAAGTAAAGTATGAACTACTAGTATGCTAAATATTTAATGTTCAAAAATATCCGATCAAGTTATTGTTTTGGTTATAGACCCTTGTAAACATCATTAATTAATTGCTGCAATACACGAACTGCAAGTAGCGGCTTACTTTCAATCACCGACCATAAAATTCAACGATACACTTACAATATTTTTAGAGAGTCGTTTCAATAAAACTATTGGGACATGTAACACGGCACTGCTATTAGAATTAATATGGCGCGCGGCTACTTGCAAGTCTCCTGACATGTGTGGTATTGTGTTAGCAGATGTACAGACCTAGACAGTCCTGGCAGCCTGACAACGGGCGGGATAATATTTGTACTTACAGATACAAAACATGCCATAGAGCCATCGTAAATTCTTTGTTACCGCTCTTTATCTTACCAAGTTAGTGGTAAATTTTAACCTTCTTGGATAAATTGTTGTTAGTTAGCAGAATTAACGCTTATGTAGCGACCTGCGACGGTGCAAAAGGAAAAGTGTGAAGATTTAATAGAGTTCCATTCTTTGTTATTACGCTACAAATAAGTAAAGGTGTCCGGATCGCTTATTACCCTTTGTTTGTAGTGCAAGCGATAGTTAGGAAAGAGTGTCGTAATCGTAATTTTACGCGTCTTTTTTGTTTTAGAAGACGTTCAATAGAAAGCGATAGTATGCTTGCACAGCGTTTATGTAGTAGTTTTTCCACACACTTGTTTTCAAAGTGCCTCTTTTTGCACGGCTCTAAGTTTTAAATGCAGCGTATCAAAACACGCGTGCTTTTTAGTTTACATTACGGCACTAGAGAGATAATGTATTTTTTAAATCTTTTATACTTATTGTATGTTAAATGACTTGACTCAAATTCAAACTTGCCAATTTAAAAGATGGATGGCGGTACTGTCCTCTATAATTTTGGCATGTGTGTCCACCTATATCAGTTCAGGTCAAGGCTGCTACAATTTTTTGGTTATTAGTTCGAGGCAGTTTTTGGACGTGTGTGATAATAGCTTGTAAATGGCCCATTGACTATGATTCTATTGCAAATCTTAGGAGTTTTTATATAAATGAAAAGTAAATAAAGGTCATTGCATAAGGACGTATTAATCAAAATAAAAAAAAACACCACTACATAAATGAGGTACAAATTGCACTTTTGGCAGTTCTACACAGGAGTCATAATTTTACAAAGGGTAATAATGCAAATGGAAATGTTCAGGAAAAAGAGTCAGTAGCCAAAATATAATGATATTACTGCCAAGCTCTTAAAAACAAAAATCAAGGAAAACTAAAAGTAAAACTTACAAAATAAAGAAAACAAATGAACATCTGGCATCAGGCACAAGCTCAATATACATAATGCGATAAAGTTGAAAATGCCATGCCATTCCTATTTCCCAAATGCATATTATCAACTCTTTATTTTCTTCGAATTATTTTCAACATAACCCGACCAGTTTTAAGAGGTAACTAGACTAAGTGAGTGGTTATGTAGATTAGGGCATTTTAAATTGGTAGTGTTATCCGAGGGTTGAGGTTCTATCGACCGTGGAAGGCGCCAATCTGGCGGCGTTGGCTTCAGGAAATGCTAAAGGGTATTTCCTATACGTCTTATGGCAATATAAAATACCTAGATGTTTGACTTAAATATTCATTATGATGAGAAAAACTCAAGCAGCTTTTCAGTGTCGGTCAAAAGTTAACTTTAATATTTATACTTAAGTACTTACTTATTTCTATTTAACCAATAAGTGAGTAACTACTTATTAATTTATGGGCAAGTATGTAACGCCAGAAATGATCATCATTTTTTTAATCATTGACCGCTCACCTGATTTTAAGACAACGCATTTGCAAGACCTCTTTGTTTCTGGGATGACAACTTGTCATCCCAGAAACAAATTTGAAATGTCTCATGTGCCTGTAATTACACCGGCAACCGAACACAGCAACGCAGCTTTGCAGCAGTAATAGGTATGGTGTCAGTTCTTTTCCGGACGAGCTCCTTAACAAAGTGCACTAAACAAATACTACTACTAAACTAATCTATTTACCAATAATCGAGTACTTATTCCTTATAATATGAATAAGCAAACGAAGCAATATGAGCAAATAGGTATGTAATGCCAAAATGAATAAGTATTCGATGCAATTTTGCAACAACATTCTAAAAACATAAATAATTTCGTATTTACCTGTAGGTAATACACGATGTAACTTTATGAAAATCGTTAAAATATATTACCTTCTAAACTCGTAGCTAAAATCCTCTCCATCAAAATTGTACCCCCGAGAATAATTCAGCCATTACTCATAAACCGTTAAATCTACAAAACCCAATCTATAAATCAATCATCTTGCTACAAGTGACGTCACAACCGTATGTCATGATGACAACAAACGCAATTTCCGTTTTCCGAATAATTCCGATCACCTGTCACCGCAAGGTGGCGCGCGCGTGCTTTCGCGACCCCCGTCCCTAAACAATGGCACCTGTGCCGTATCAGGTGTTAGAACTTGTTACCGTTTATGATCGCCTGGTACTTTCGTTTTTCTATGATCGTGTAGAAAGTTATTTTTATTTCATGTTTTATATTAGAGTTTCTTGAAAATATATAATATTATAAATGTAAACTAAATAATATAAAGAGATAATGGTTGTTTGTTTTTTGTTAAAGGAAATCTTTAAGTACTGGTTCTATTTAAATAAATAATTATGATAGAAAGTTACACTATTGCCATAGGCTATGTTTTAAGGAAGGTATCCCTTACTTTCACGCGAAGTCGCAAGTAAAAGCTAGTTGTAGTTATAAAATATAATATCCAAGTAATTTGCAATAAACCTAGACCTATGTTACAACGGAACCCAGGTCAGCAGATATACATAAAAGCAGTAGTAGACTTTATAACGTCCATCTATACGACTAATAAAGCGTAAAAAAAGTGTTGATATTCGTATTGTCAAACTTCCATGTCTACATTGGCCAAAAGTTCAAAGGTAATTTACGATCATTAAGTCAAAAGAAAATTAATGATTCCAGCTTAATTTAAAGTTTGCACATCTGCTTCTCGATAATTAAACTCCCCAAAAGTAATTACTTATAGTTAACACGTCAAATAAATAGTTTCCGAAGAAATGGAAATGTTGACGTTTCACCAAATAAAATTGTAGACAAATAGTCATAAGGCCAAAGGTCGCGAATAGTTCTGCCAACCTATATTTTACTGAAACATAAACTTTAACTCCCTGTTTTTAAGGTTTGAAATAATACTCATCGATAACAACTATAAGAAATAAATAGTTTAAACTAATGACACAAAATATTTAAATAATTTACAGTTACGTTACCATTTTGAATCACAGTGGGAAGAAACGTCACTTTCAAATTTCGACTCTAATCCAAAGATTTTGAATTTGGAATTCGGGAATAGACTTGTTTATTTTTTCATTGTCAATTTTTAAGGCAAAAGGAACCCACATGTGCAGCCTGCTGTAAGTCGTTAGTTTTATTTTTTTATTGTCAAGTTCTTGGCAGACACAAAATCGTGTCAACACAAATTGACACAGATGTTCCACTAAATTATTACGAATTTGACGAAAAAACATTTGAAGGCGGCCCGAGAATTTATTGTAGATTACTACCGTATGTTTAATTTCTACTGCAGGTTCAGAAAAACGGAACGTTTTAGATTCCATTAGTAGTTATTATTCCTGTTTTGTTTTATTTGGTGACGAACAAATTAAGAATATCAAAGAGGTATTTTTATGAGTTTTACGTGAGGTTTCGCGTGTGCCTGTAAAAAGTTAATGTCGACTTTTGTTGTTTGAGCAATTAAAGTAATTACCTACCTACTTATCATTCACTCTCCGGGGGAGGACCTTGGAAAATTCCTGAATACATACGGTAGGTACCTACTTATATATTTACAATATAAGATTATTATAGTAAACAAGTGCTAGTTATCATATCAGCTGGTACCAAGATACGCGGAAAAGGCTTGGCAGGTGAATTGAATCTCCCAGAGTGATGCTGTCGAAACTTATCACAGCTTCCGCAGTACCACCTAAAGAGATAACTAGGCATTAAAAGCCAAAAGGCGTCTAGGTAGTACAATTATCATCAGGTAAGAAGAATAACAACATTATCAAGACGCGATTTTTTTAAAATAAAACACATTTTTGTCCTTTTTTTCATTCCTTATCACGCAAGTAAATAGAGTGATTTACGAGAATGAGTTTCGTAATTTTTAATTTAATAAAAGATGATAAGGACAATTGGGTAGATAACAACACTAATCAATTGACGTACTTTTTATGAGCTGTCAAAACGACATTCCCCCATAGAGTTTCTATGACAATACTCAACTATGACGTCATTTTTTTTTCATCTCAATTCACTAACTATTTATTTATTGATTTTAAAGCAACCAAAAATCGATTTTTATAGTTATTTAAAAAATCATCGGGTTTTTAGTGCTAAAATTAAATGTTTTTTTGTGAAGTTGTTTCTTGAAATTATTGGTTAGTGGTGTCATCTACCCAATTGTGATTTTATTGTTTTTTTGCACATCGTTCTTTGTCAGTCGTAGGTAGATAGGATCTAAAAGAATGAAAGCTGTTCTGTTATTAAAAGAAAAAACAGATTGATTAAACGGTAAATTCAAGATGTCAGTCAATCCGCATAACAATCCATTTCCGTGACTACACGTAAAGTTTGCGTGAGGTGTGGGACCGATACACCTGTGTGAAGTAAAAGCTATCAGCGTCCGGCGCCCGGCGACGTCTGCGCAGCAATAATACGCGCGTCTAATGCGCAAGACGCCGTGCCCGACGTACGTGCATGTCATAAGCGGTGAGCGGTTAGCGGAGCGGGGAATAATCTTGGAGAATAAGTTGATACTGTGATTGTTCTGTGTTTTTTAAGTGATTGAGATAAATTTGATTTTGACTCTGCTTGTTAACGGATAGTAACTTTATTTATGTATTTCACGAAGCATGGAAGACTTACAGCTAACAAACTAAGTAAAAAAGAAAACCACATCTTACTTGTTCCTTGTCTTACTCCATTCGTTATGACATTAGAGAAATAAAGTTGTACATAACGTTATTTGCAAGTTATCATGTAGTAACTACATTACATAAAAATATTACTAAAATCTAGTTATTTTAATAATATAACCGATTCTGTCTATCGATTACAATTTAGGATGTCTGGATTGATGGATGGATTAGGGTAGGTCATCATCATACATTATATTAGCCGTCCACTGCTGTACGTAGGCCCCTCAAAGAGCACTAACTACCCCGGTCCTGGGCAGCCTACACCTTCCTTGAATCGTTGGTTCACCGTGCAGCAGGGCGCCCCACAATGCGTTTGCCCAAACGTGGTTTCCACTCCAAACGTGTCTGCTCCACCGACCGTCTGTCCGTCTAAAGTTACCGACATTACTTCCAGAATTAATTAGGTAGATATTTGCTAAAAATTATGAAAAGAAAACGTAAATAAATTCCTCATCATGATGTCCACCCCCCCCCCCCCCCTAATTTCTTAATCCCCGCTCCCAGTGTAAGGCTTGCCCCACACTGAGCTTCGGAGGTGTATCTAGCGAGATGGAGTAGCGCGGGCGGCCGCGACGAGCCAATTTCACAGATTCGTCACCGATTAGCACGCGCCGGACACTGCGCTCGGCGAGCAATGGCCGCTGCAAGCGTTGAAAGCTAGTGGTTTAGAGTTTTGATTTTCAGGCGTTCAGAGAGCAAAGCGTTTTTATACAATGAAAAAATATCAATGAAGTAACATACTTTCAAGTCAAGCACTACTGATGCCTCCATAAAAAAATATTGTTGGCGTGCTTCTGTGTTTACGAATTACTTTAACATATTTTAGTAGCTTTAAAACATATACCAAACTTAAATTAACTTAAGACACTATTTACTTAAGAATAAATAATATTTCCAAAATTTGTACAGCATATCGGAGCTTTTAATAAGTTATAACTAAAATACATTCTATCTTAGAGATTTATTCTATCCACTGCCCACCATAGCTGCACTTTGCTAAATAACTGCGACAGATTTATCCAGGACTTGCATCATAATCCAAGTGCCATTTCGCACAGTCACGACTACAGTAATGCGAAAAGGCGCCACGGCGGCGCCGCGCGCGCTTCACCCGACAGAATGCACTTGTGACATGCGTCGTGTGGTGTGCAACTAGCCTAACGCACTCTTAAATAGCCGCTTGATTTATTTACAACAATTGACGTTATGTAAAGTTGCAGGTACCTACCGGCTACTGTGTTTGTCTTGTCTGATTAATTACGTTAGCTAGGCATGTTGAGTTGTTCTATACCGTGACTACAGAATACAGTGGAGTAGGTAGTAATACGGTAGGTACTCAGCAATTTACTGCGAAGAAAGTTATTTCATCTGGAGATTTTAAAAACTATTGAAAGATAACTCTTTCAATAGTTTTTATTAAATCTTTTACAAACTTTAAAATTGTAATTCTGAAATTTTAATATTTATACTTGTTACGTATACGCACGATACATAAGTGGAGAATTAGTCAAAGTCAGTTGAGATATTTTTTTAAATAGTTTTATAGAGCTAATGTAGAAATATAAATGTTTAATTAAAATCCATTCATTGATTTCCAAGACTTGAATATTTATGTAAGATACCTTGAATCATAAGCGGTTTTAAATTTGAATTAGCGCATAGAAGAATGCAACTGTTGACCCTCCAACATTGAGCTGATTTAGGCTTAGTTAGGCAAAGGGTTAACCTACTCTTTGCAAAGACTAAAACCTACATGGTATATATAGTAGGAAGATTTAATGGCTACCACCGACAACGCAGTCAAAGTGGCCAAATTCTGGACCACAACAATATAATACCTCTACTTATTATAGTTTGTCATCGAAACGCTAAGAAAAAGAGGATAGTATATAGTATAGTTTACTTTTCTGCCCCATCAGAGCAAAAACCCAAGGATCCAGGACCCACCTGAATGTCACTAACAGCAGACACGGCAGACAGGTTTCTAAGCCCCCATAAACATAAAAATATGTAATTCATTTTATTTACCATCTTTATGACTATACGGGACAAGACTGACTTTTACAATTCATTTTGTGCAGTGTCCAAAAAAACAACGAAAAATATAGATTAAGTACTTGACATTTAAAATTCTTTGATTAACAGCTTACTTTTCTAAATGCCAATGATTACTTAGTTTACAAATTAATTTATCTCCCGTACACGGTGTAAATATTCGTCGACATTTTACTTTATAATTTATTTCGAGGCAAAAGAACGAATGAATGACAAATAGCTGGCTTTACACGCGTTCCAAAATTAAAAAGATCTACACGGACCGAACGCACCTTTGAGGTTTATCAATTTGTAGGGGTCCGTGATAATTTCAGGTTTAATCTGTGGTAACTTTATGGAACGTTCGCATTCTAATTTAAAGCTCAATCTGTTAAAAGTGATTCTGTTTTACCAGGTAGGTATACTTTCGCCAAGATTTTTGTCGCTGAGAATGCGACTACATTTTGAACGATGTACGAAGTATGTAGACGTTGGCCATTACGTGATGATAAATTTACTTTATTTTATTCAATTTTAACGAAAAATTGCTCCTAATGTATACAATCGCAGTAGATTAGGGACATAGATCTAATTATTATTAAGTTCCATAATTGTTAATGATTATAAAACTACTTTTTAAAATTTTACAAAATAAATAGTTGTACGGAATCCACAAGAAGTCGAAAAAGAATAACTTTTTTATAAATGGAACGAATGGTACAAGGTCACAAAAAGTGGCGGAAGCGGGCAGCTGTATCGCGATACTGCCCGATATCATTTACGCATAAAAAAAATTACTCATTCATACATTCGCCGCCATGAATGTCATGATTATCGCGGAATTTGAATATTCAAAATATTTACCGCGATATGTGTCGCAATTTGTTCCGAAATTAATTCAATATATTTATATTAATAAATAAGTATCAATGAATTCGAATGCAAATATTTTTACGTTACGTAACATTTTCGTTTTTATTTTATTCCAGTTTAATTCATGACATTTATATCTCACATTTTTTATTCACATCTTTTGACAAGCTGCAGTGGCCATTAGTATGTTCTTTTTTTTAAATAACGCGCAATTTCTCAATTTTGAATGATGATAACGTAAAGAAATTTTTATTCCTTCCTTTTTTAAACGTTGCGTTTTAAACATATTATATGTACTTAGTTACTTTCGTTAAAAATAAACTGGTAACCTAAACGTGTACAAAAGCAGATACTAAATAATACTAATTAATAACAGTCACTAAGTTCTACGTTATTATTGTGGTGGACCTAAAAAATTCTTGCAAAAATGAAAATGTGAGTTTTGTATTCTTCCTTACATCTTTGACTTCGATCTCTTTATAAACAACCTTTTATTTAGGTTGGTATTTATTGATTATTAGATTTTTAAATAGTCCAATTTAAATGTATACCAACTCGTTTGTCTGTCTACATTAGGTACACCTTTTCCTCTTTTTCTT
Source organism: Caradrina clavipalpis (assembly GCA_932526535.1). NCBI lineage: Eukaryota > Metazoa > Arthropoda > Insecta > Lepidoptera > Noctuidae > Caradrina > Caradrina clavipalpis. Next base: position 12,601,795 of record OW052104.1, on the reverse strand, counting down.
TATTTTTATTTTAAATTACAGCAATTCAAAATTTAAGTAGGGCTACACATAAAATCAAATACACGATATTTACAAATTTCAATTACGAAATGCAGTGACCAAAAACCGTAGCCTACTTAAATGCCGTAGAATAGCTATGTAGGTATCTTCCTTTCTTCTTTATTCCGAATCTAGAACAAATATAAATAAAACACCTGTTAAAGGTTTGCTATAGATACCTTTGGAAGTAACCTTAAATTAATTTGGCATGCGCCGACGCAATCTGCAACCTATCCTTCCATCATTGTATCAGTAAAAAAAATTGATCGCTAATGCTTCCCTTAATTCGGTTTTTACGATCAGCTGTCTTTTCGCCTGACCACGTCCTGACCAGCACCTGCACAGATTTTTTAGCCAAATGATCTTTTTGACGTTTTTTTACCTTTTTCGTGAAACACTCGCCTTTGACACCTGGCTATACTGCCTAGCGCGGCCCGCCATTATCGAGAGAGCCTGCCACCCGGCAGAAGAGCATGCGGCCTTTGTGGTGGGTAATTAAAAAAAACAGAATGAATATTGATATACAACCTTCATCGTCGATTGTCGTAATTTTAAAGGCTCATGTAGACATTTCCTGAAATTATTTAATTATAGAACAGATGTATTTTTAGAGTGCCGCTGTATCAAAGGTGTAAGGAGGTTATATTGTTCACATATTTTCGAACTTGTCAGTATTTTAGCGACATTCCCTTACATAGGATGAGTAATAAAAAGTTGACTGCAAGAATAAAATACAATGTAGTTTGAAACAAATATACAGCGGCCATATATATTTTATCTAGAGTTACGTATGTGATAAAACACACATATAGGCAGACAAGAATTACATTATTTACCCACTGACTTAATTCGACGTTATTTACGATTATTCTGCTTTAAACGCGTTCCAAACGTCCAGTGGCTATTGTTTATCTTTTTTAGTTTCGCAGGTGACGAATTAACGGAAACATTGTGAAGGACGTTCTGGTGATGGTAAAAAACTATCAATTTATCATATGATTATCACTCCTTGGCGGGCGTATTAGCACATTTCGACAGACAGTGATCGATACCGGACGAGAGGCGCGCACTACGCCGCCCGTCGTAAATTAAATACAATCGTTACTTTATTTTAATTACAAATTTATTGTCACGTGACTTCAGTATGTGGCAAAAGTTCTTAAAAGGTGCTTTCTTTAACAAAGGCAGCTTTACAAATGTTTATTTGCTGTTGTGTTCGAGTTAGCGAGTGTCGGTACTGTGGTGGAACATTGTTCTTGAGGTGCAATGGTATATTTGCGTTCGTTTAGGGGTGGGTTACACCTGACGAGGCCACCTGTAACTGAACGACAGTTGCGTCACACCTTGATAGCATTACATTTGTCTAAGGTCCCATTACAATAATAACGGGCATTAATAGGTCAGCCTTTTTGTCATGATGTGTATCGTGTAAATGGTACTTCCAGGTCGCTAATTATTGTGAGGAGAATTCTTCAAATGTACTCAAATGTCAGTGCAAATGTTGCCATTATTACAGTTTTGTTCTAATTTCTTGCGTACGTTGAAATATCTACACGCCATCTAATGATGTTAGAATAAATTATGTGTAAGTAACGTCATTTTGCATTTAACGAATTTAACTTCGAATAATTATTATTTCTTGACTGAGGCATTAGAAGTAGTGACGACTTCGGACATCATCATCTGCTTAGCCTTTTCCCAATTACGTTGAGGACAGCTTCCAGTCTAACCGGTAGCAGCTGTATTCCAGTGTTTTGCATGGAGCGACTGCCTATCTGACATTCACAACCCAGTAACTGGGCAACACGATAGATACCTCTTGGAAAAGACTTGTTGACAAACTTCCTGGCTTCTGACTATCCGGTAACGACTGTCAAAGATCTATGAATAACAGCCGAGACCAACAGCTTTGCGTGCTTTCCAAGGCACGGGGATGTCACTCCACTAACTTTCAAACTTCGGGCTGCTACTGAGAACTTCCTATTGGAAAAACGCAATAACACAGATTTTGTGCGACATCGGACAAAATATTCAAAAACCCCGGATACTTGCTACTGTTGCAACACCCTTTTTTAACTAAGATTTCTATTAATTTATTGCAGTATTGCTAACACTTTTTGAAAACCCTTTTCGGACGAATCCCAGTCACCCTCCAAACTAGGACAAATCTGGGGAATCCCAGATCGATGGCAGCCCTACCATACACAAGTCGACCCTTAGTTTTGTCAATGTTGATAACAACGTCATATGAAAAGCAAGGCGACTATACTAAATTGAATTGAATTAATTATGATAGTCTTTATTAAAAATGGCATTTATTGGAAACAGTCATTTTGTTTTTACGTCACCTATTCTACTAAGTAGTTAAACTACTTAGTAATCGTAGTAAGTACTACTTAGCAGTAGAAATAGGATTAAAATGCTATTAATTTGCGTAGGGTGGTCCTAAGTAGAATAAATAGGCGTACTATAGTTTTACAGCTGTTTCATTACATCTCTATTCACCATCATTAAAAGTACAGCTAATTAAATAAGAAAAACCGCGTGAAAACATGTATTTTAAACATCATTATATTTTACAATAATCACCCGATAGCGTGATAACACTTTACACAATATTATAATGAAAGCTACCAGTAAGCTTACGAGAACACCAGCTTTACAAAAAAAAAAAACAAGCAAAGACAAAATTAAAAAATAATAATTTATTTAAAAAAACTGTAACATTTTTTCATCTTAACGAGAATGCCAGCGTCGAATTTATAATAAATCATTGGAAATAAAAAAGTGCTAGGCTATGGCTGGGCTCTTTAAGCCCTATTTCGCCAGATCTGTATCTTTCTGCCATGCCGACCTTGCAATCGCACATTGCGGCTAATTTAACGCGACATAGAGACAGTGCGTGCTCTCGCTAGGGTTGACACACGACTTTCAGGATTTTCCGGCTTTCCACTTCGTTAGGATTTTGGCAGTTTGGCACAAGTTATGACAGGTGATGTCAAATTATGATAGATGTAGTAGAAAATCTTGGTTTAAGATTTATTTTGTCTCGCTAGAGTTATGCAAATATAATATACTTAGATTTAACTAAACTATACAGATTACAAAATCAGAGGTTTTAAAAAATCGTTCTACCTCTTTGAATATACGGGAATTGCCTCTCTGATATCCAGGCCCTAGAGCATAATACTTATACCACTTGGATGCACATGAGATCTAGTTTTAGAATTAACTAAGTACCATTACTTTCCTCTTCCCTTTTTTTATCTTATTTTATCTTTTTCTTTAATAGGTACTAAAACGCTATAGTTTTGTAATGTCCTGCGTGTAGGCTGTAGCGGCCCTATTCCTAGCGTGTATCGTGGTACGCGCATCGATTTGGCAGTTGGTCGCACATGCCGCGCGTGCGCACCTTGCGCCAGCTGCATCAACTGACACACTTACACTAGACCCGTTTAGATATATAGGTTATAAAGAAAGTTATTCTATCCTAGAATCAATGGCGTTCCTTGCATAGCTGGTTATTGCATCTAACGCTGCAATGGTCAGGCATTTTTTAAATGGCACCCATTGGTGGAAATACCTCAAGTGCCTGCGTAAGTGATATTCCGTTATTACTATTTATGTATACGTATATGGTAAGAAATTCGAAGTAAATATCAATTTGAATTTTGAACTCAGAAACACGGAACTATCTTAAAAAAAAACAATACATAGAATAAGCAAAATTGTTAAATTACCATAATTTTACTAATGGGAAAGCCTTGGTCCGCCTAATTTACTTCGGTCGTTCACAGCAGAAGTAAAAAGTTGTACTAACGAAACCAGTATCATTTTAATAGAATTTGGCAGAAATCAGAAGACAAATTCTACTAATTAAAAAATGATAAAATTGTAGTCTCAATCTCACCTCAGCGGCAATCAATGTACAAAAATGTAGTACAGTTGTAATGTAATTAGAGGCATTTTTGACATATTGAGATTGCGATTAGGCCCTTGGTTAGACTCTTCACTTCTATTGCTACTAGGAAAAGCCACAACAAAGTGACCGATTTTCTTCCCATAAAATTCTCAAAACATTATTTTTTCTGGAAAAAAAACGAAAGTGAAAACTGGTCTAAAGACTCTTGTATATTGCAGCTGTACGATGTATATTATGTCAAATTAAAAAGTCAGTTTGTCTGCTTATCGTTATTTTAAGTAAAAGTCACCGGAAATGTGTAAATTATAAATTAATGAAGGGCTTCTAAAGCTTGCTTTTGCCCGCGGCTTCGTCCGTTTGAATGTCCGCTATTTTCAGGGATCGGTTCATTGAATGCTTATTTACCAAAACTTCAGTTCAGGTGTTGGTTTAGTATGGAATGGAATTTTGTGTAAAAAATAAATAAAAAAGGTTAACTGCATGGTATTTTTATGAAAGGTAAAAAATAGAAAACGAGTTACTTTTATTTTACTAATAATTCTTTCTACGTAATAACGTAAGTAAGCGTACAGTTTTTTGCCCATTCTTCTCCATACGGAACTATTTTATCTATGTTCTAAAGTGCCTTTTGGGTAAATTGAAATAAACATTTTGACTTTGACACTTTTGTTAAACGCCTTCGTACGCCGGAACTTTTTGGTTTCTGATCTTTATTTTGAAAAGTCATTCAGGTAAAGTAAGAACAATCCAAAGTACTCATGACAGCTTGCTGACGAATTCATCTTACACAGGCATGCCGTTTTAACAGGCGTCCAGCCAAAAATATAGCCACGATTACCTCCATCTCGACATTTATTATCCTCATATATTTTTATAACTGTCTCTGAGTTATTCGTAAGAACTTCATCAGACCTACTTATTTTGAGCGTAACTCTACAAATTCCTCTTAAACGAACTGGAGACCCTTATTTAGGCCTTCAGGGTTGCCACTTGACGCCATGCCTCTACCCTGACATATGACAAATAGGCGAACAATGATAATTTTCAGCCAATATGTCATTAATTCGTGGATGTGAGGACCGTTTTTGCCAATCAGACCATTTTTGGTGCAATGTCGGCTTAAATTGAGTAGGACAGCAGTCATAGTTATAGTGCTACATAAGGACACGTTATTGTGACTTATTTTATATTTCTACTTGTTCATTAAGTATTATATTTTATTCAACACTTAGCTTCGGTGTTTTGTTCTCAACTACATTTATGGTTGTCAGCTGATAAATGATTTCTTGGCAATCAACTTGCGTTATTGTTTTGTCAAGAAAATGACATGGAGTATTCAATTTGCGATCAATATTCTTTCCCTTTGCAGCGCAGGACCGGTCATTGTGGCTATCTTTAGAAGAGGCTTATGTCCAGCAGTGGACGTCGAACGGCTGATATGATGATGAATATATCCTTTTACTGTATTTAGGGCTGTAATTGCTTATCTCGTGTGTAAATAGACACTTACAAAGCCCAAAGTTAAAAGTTCTTTGTACTTAATCATTGCGATATTTTTTTTTGTTCTGCATCATGCTCGGAAACCTTTACCAACCACTAACTGGGAACCGTGTTTCTACTATTTTTTACGAAGGCAAGTTTTAAAAGTTCTAACTAAACTTTAAATACCCCCACAACCTCTAGGCTGTCGTATGCTTATAAACAGTGATTTTTCACATAAAAAGAAAATTGATTCACGCAATAAATTTTGCTAAATGTTACTTAGCTTGATGTTGTGCAGTGTGCAGTAAGCGTAGTTAACTGGGGTATGTGATTTATTATTTTAAACCTGTATGTAGATAGATAGGACTGGAAATCATGAACAGTGATTTAAAAAAGTGATTTTGTTTCATATCAAAGTTGTACAAAAAACGCATAAAGAATAAAAAAAAATATCTTATAAAATACAGATTCTAACAAACAAGATTCGACGAAGGTTTTATCGTTACAAATTGTTTAGGGACCCTAAAAAGCAATTTGTAACGAACGAGAATGGCAGCCGTGTCAAAATATCAATGAATGTAAGCGACAGCCAATCATCTGGAACTTTGGAAGAATTACATTGCTTCGCTTTACAATGCTACTTTAGTTTGGTGTACTCTTTTGAATAACAAACTAAAACGTCAACGGATGGTGTGCATACCGATAAAAACGCCCTTTTTTATTGTGAGGGTGTGTTTCGAACACCTGATCGTGTAAACAGGTGCTGTGTCGGTGGTTAGGATATACAAGGGATAAAAATGTCGGCTGATTTGTCTGAAGATATGAATATGTATTTATGTTCTGTATTTGTCTTCATGTATAAATCTTTGTGAGGGCTCTATTTAGAAGTTGTTTTTATGTTGGGGTGGCAGGATTTCCAGTTCTGAAGGTTTACATTACGCCATATGCCTGCTTACCTATGTACTACGTATTTTGTTAGAAGTATTAAAAACTTGACTGACTTGACCTAATAAGTGGTAATTAATTATTAATTTAATTATTATTATTTAACTAAGTTTTGTGTTCGAAAAATAAAGAGCATTAAATAAAAACAATAAATAAAAAAAAAATGGTAATATAATGCTGATGCATGATTTGTGTTTCTTATTTACGTAGCGGATAGGTAGTACATAATCTCAAGTGATCTAAGTAACTAGTAATATCTCTTCAATATTTTATTTTATATCACTAACAAATACCTATTAAACAAAAAACTTACTGTTAATTTAAAACTCCATATCTCAAGATATATCCCGGCCACCAAACCACATGTGCACCCTAACTTCCTAGCATTCGGCAGAGACGGTTGCACGGCATGTGCGTTTTATTTTTTTTCACTAATTATTAATTCATTATACACCTCAATTATTAATTATATTCAAGTAATTTGAAGGCATGACAACGTTAATCGACAGTGTAAGTTGTGCATAATTTTACATTTTTAATAATCGAGTCGCGTTCGCAAGTGTCATGTCAAAAATTAAAAAATGACAGTCGATTGTCATTTTACGTTAGGACAGCTTTTTCTTCGGATTGGTCTGTGTGAAAACCTAATATTATGACAACTTCTTATATCGTAAGGTCAGTAGCGTTCTGTAAAAATAGGGTATTTATTTTAAATACTTAATCTTAATTATTATTAAACTTATATCAACAGAATTTAAAAAAGTTGTGCAGTTACTATAATTATGACGTATACAATAGGCTAGAATAGAAAATATTGTTTTTTTTTTTAATTTTATTACATTACATTCATACCATCACGCCTGTATTCCCCGAAGGGTTAGGCCGAGGTGTACCAATGTACACCCACAGTTCGCCGGTATGTTTTTGGTCCCATGTAATAGGGGGCGAGCCTTTTTCTTATTACATTTTACAAATTATTTACAGACTTCAGAAATAAGATTATCTATCACAAACAAATAATAACAACAAAATAAACTAAAACGGACGACCTGATTAAGACCGCAGGAAGACGCTGGATGCAGGCCGCTTCCAACCGGTCTTTTTGGAAATCTATGGGGGAGGCCTATGTCCAGTGGACGTCCTGCGGCTGATATGATGATGATGATGATGAAACTAAAACAAAAGGCATAAAAAAATCGTTGCGTGCAACTGGAAAAATGCTAAAAAGCCTATCGAAAAACTATTTTATTTGCATAGATTGCAGGTAAATGACATAAGATATTTAAAAAAGAATAATCCTTGTATAATAACGAACCGTGTAACAAGGAATCCCCGTTTTCCATAACCAGTAATACAAAAACGCCATCGAAGCCTAGGAGCTCATAGCTCAACAACAAAAAAAGATGACTAATTTGTAAGTACACGATATTTGTCATAATTTCTATCGATCTGCATGCTAATTACTAAATACACCGTTATCTTAATAAAAATGCACAGTTCCGTAGATATCACCTGTCTAAGCCACGTGGCACGGGACACCAGTCAAAGCCGCCTGTGTCAGGTGAGAATAGATGAAGACCAGAAGGACTACACTATAATAATGACATATGTATATTCTTTCGACCGAATTTCGGTAACCGCGTCCAATCTCAATCGAGACTATCATCACTACACAACACAAAACAATAATACAAAAATAACTCAACAACGCTATCGATATTCTTTTATAAACACCAGATACAAAACGATAGTCATTTACACAAAAAAATACGCCAAAATGCAGCCATTCCTGCAATTTAATATAAATGGAGTATAGCCTAGTATGCAGGAGATATTATAGTTCACACGCGTGTGCACAAACCCAATTGGCACTCCCTGTTTCGTAACTCTTATAGTCAGATGGGACGGAAATTCGACACGACTGAGGAGAGACCAGGCGCAGGACCTACGGCTTTAAGTACTTTCCTAAGCACAGAGGAGTCACATCACCAACTTCCAAAGACCGGGTTGCTACTGAGAAATTCCTGATGAAATTACACTTTTTCCCACGTGGAAATCCAACCCGATCCTAGAAGAATGGTCTAATCTGAGAACAGCATACAATGGATCTTCGGACCTTTTCTACTTAGTACAGTATGAAGGGGAGAATGCAAGCAAAAAGTATCGATGATCATTATAATTACTGGAACAGTTATACCATATGTCTTTGGAGTTACGCAGCTACGGCACGCGCTGTAGGTGACATGTGACTATAATAACGGCAGGGGAGGACAAATTACAATCGAACTAAAATATTTGACATGCAATAGGATAAGTATTTAGTGGTCACACTGGACACACACAAAATAATACAGGCCGACATTTAATTTAGTGCTCCATTTTTAAAATGGTTCACAACAGTACTATCAATTTTTATTAAGAAACCAACCCTGTTAGCTTAAAAATCTGCTGTTAAATCCATTTTAATCGTTTTAAAGTGTATATTTGTGGGAAAAGCTGTTTTTCTCACATATTTATTTCAGAGTATTCATCTTATCTGTACTTTTACCTCCTGAAACATTGGTCGGCAACACACGAGTGATGCCTCTGGTGTTGCAAATGTCCATAGGCTAGCCGCACACACGCAATAATATTGACAATAAAGTACGTATTGTCAATAATATTGTGTGTGTGCGGCCTGTATTGCGGTATTTTTCTATAGATCTTGAAATTCTGACAATATTGGATTGTCAATATTATTGTGTGTGTGTGGCTAGCCTATAGGCAGCGGTAACCGCTTAGCATCAGGGGGGGTTTTCCACCTTCAGTGGTATAAAAAAAGACATGCACAGTGGATCAAAATTCGACATGTAAAGCTTATTAGTTTATTTCCTCAGTGGGCAGGTGAGATTAGTAGTATCTAATACTGCTTACTATTGTCTAATTATTATTGATGCCTATAATGTTCTTCCAAAATTCTGGAACGCCAGAATAGTTGATGCAGCGTCAGTCGTTTGTAAACCTTTTTTTCAGAGCTTTTTAATTTTCGGTTTTTAAGACCAAAAGTATGAAATCAATTTTGTGTTCTATGTGACGCTAAATTTGATACTTTCTTGTGTGAATAGTAACTTGCGTTGTAGGCAGGTCCCGTATAAAGACGATCAAACTTGTCAGAATAAAGAAGACAGAAAAAATATGCATAGGAATATTCTTTGTATGCTTGGAGTCCTGCCCATCCTTTCTTTATTTCACGTATCGGTGAAATATGTGTACACGACAATGTAGGTACACCTTGTGCTTACCTTCCAACAACTAAGCGCCTAGTGTACAAGTACAATTTGTAGAAGTCATATTTCCAATAGCCTCTCATCTGCTTTTTATGACACCCACTATAAAATGGAGAGAACTATTCTGAGAAAGGACCCATACTTCAAACGCAAATTGGTAACCATGTACCTATTTAAGAAAAATAACGCATTACCATTCACAAGGATTTATGACCCCGAACTATTAAATAAATGCAATAAAACATGACAGACAATCGGCAAACATCGGCGATCTTCGTTAGTACTCGTGGCAGATGCGCGCGCGCCTCTTTGTGCCTTTGTTTAAATTATGTATAAATAATGGACAGTTTATTAAAATGTTAATCAAACGCAATGTGGAACTATTCTAGAGGGTATAAAAGTGAATTTCTTTTTCGCATCGATTGTAAATGCGATAATTTCGTTATTTTTTTGTGTTTTAAACGGCATTTGTTTTTAGCCATTTAAACGGTTGATGTATTAAATAGTGAGCTGGCTGTCTATTTTAAAACATTACCCTCTTTATGGGGCAGTTGGCTGAAAAAGGAGGATTTTTGATCGAGAGCCTGAATTTGTATGTTTTATGGACGCGTAACCGACTAACTGCTGTTGCAAAATTTTACTGCTATTTTAGTCTAAATATAACCATCATCACGCCTGTATTCCCCGAAGGGTTAGGCAGAGGTGTACCAATGTACACCCACAGTTCGCCGGTATATTTAGGTCCCATGTAATAGGGGGCGAGCCTATATATATTGCCATTAACCGAGCACAAATCCAAACACCGAGCTGCTACTGAGAATTTCATAGAAAAACCCAATAACACTTCTTCACTTCTTCTAAATATTTTATTTTTATAAACTGTTTTTTGTATTTAATACTAACAAGTCGATGCGCATCTTTTTCCGTAATAATGTAAACTGTCTGACTTATATTATATGTATTAGTCTATCTAGATTTATTATTTTCATCCACTTGCGTAGCCTCCGTTGGAAATCAAAATAAATAAACAATAATACAATTGAATCCTAACTCCTTTGAAAAAAAAGAACAATCTTTGGCCCGTACAGGTTTACTCACGACTCAAAAGCCACAGTGGGGGTTAAAGTTTATACACAACAGGTAACACCTATAAGAACAGCCACCAAAAAACTTCCAGATGGGCAATAAATACGAAATGACAGCGGTAGAATCAATCGGGCGCTGCGCCTGCGTCCGTTCTAATTAGAGGGCGCGGGTTCGATCCTCGGCCGTGTCATTATGTATTTACTGCTCTTCTTATAACATGCGTCTTGTTACTGACGAAGCGTCGTGGTGATTTGTTAAACGTTTGTGATTGGTCGACTTTGAAGGTTTTTGAGGTCAGGTGCGTATGCGCACGGGGTTCAGAGAGAACGGTTTTTTGTTGTTGTTGTAAAGTTTGTCGTTTACTGATAAACATTAATATATTTTATTTTGCAAATATAGGTAGGTACAGTACATGTTGGTAAAAAGAGTTTTCTGAAAATGGTACATAATTATTTTATTTTGCAAACATGGTGGTAAAATGAGAACAACTTCAGCTTTAACAGACAATTCTACCAGCAGGCATACAAAATGAAGTACCTACACAAGTTAATGAGTGATCTACTAAAACTTTATAAAAGACCATGAAATAAAACAAAACATTATAAATTCTAATTTATTATTTATTTATCTTTAAGTTTTTTTAATCATTATTTTATTTTATTTTTTATGTATGAAAACTTGCAATTTTTTCTCCGTTAAGAAATTGTTGCAAAAATCGGCCCGGTAATCGGTACGATTATGGGCCGTGTGCGGAGACGCTTAAGCTAAAGTATGCTATAAGGGTTAGAAATAGACAGCTATTTTTAAACAGAGAATTCGCAGTAGCAGCCTTACACAATAAACTTTGCGATGTCATTCATAATACTTATGACGTCACTGACTAAATAAAACAAAACTCTTTGGACATTTATTCGTGATCGATTTCCTCATCTTCAAAGAGTCCATGTTCAAGGAAATCACGGTAAAAAGCCGCTTCCTGTTGACAGGTTGAATGTAAAGGCCTGTTCCCACCGGTGTGCAGTGGTATTCTCACGACCGAGGGAACACCCACTCTTATGTATTACTGTTTGCCTTGACACTGTGTGGGGACGGCAGCCAGTGAACGTGGTACATGTTTAGATTGTTCAAAACTGTGTTTCTGATTCAGGGATTGGTACGTTTTGCAGTTTAACGTGTGGCTTGCCTTTTAATTTTAACAATTATTATATAATGAAATTGTAATTCACCAGTTGTTTCACAAAGGCATAAAACACAATTATAAAACATATTTAGATTCATCAATTGTTTAAAAAAAAATACATGCCCTTTGGCTTTCACACGTTTTTTTTAAATTTAATTTTGCTAACTACTGATAAGTTGGGATCTTCCTTTGAAATGCGTAAAAAAATGTGCCAAGAATAGGAGAAAAAATTACTTATGCCATTTGTTTCACGGGCCGACCTCCGTAAAAGACTCGTCACTTAAAAATGTAGCAGGCACAACCTATTCTCAAATAGGATCTACTTCCCACTGTTTATGAGTGTTTCGATGCATCGCACTTGATACTTGCTTGCTTCTAGATTTTAATAGAAAAAATAAAACTATTTGATTTGTGCTTTGGGAGGGTTTTCCGATTTTAAATAATTTCTCTATTTACTTGTTCCTAAAATAAAAGGTTAAAAGTTTTATGGATTAATCATCATACTTAATATTTATAGAGTAAATGAAAGTACCTAGAAGAAAGTGATTTTATGCAGTCACTTTATCCATAACCTATTACTTATATAAGTATACTAGAAGACTACACGATAATTTAAAAATCCTACAAAAAAAACTACAGTATGGACTGAATAATTCCATAACGAGATAAAAACATCAATAGACCTGTGAACTCCCAAAGTACTACAAAAAATTGCAAGTATCAAAACATTTGAGCCGCGTAGCAAGCGCCTACGCAAAAGTATCAGTATCTCTTGTATTATTGTGTCAACGATGGCGAATTATAGCGGCACGCAATGCGTGACCCGTGTTTTGAAAGGGGAGGGACCTACTTATTTTAAAACGCTTGTTAATTTTAAGAGGTGAGCAGAGAAAAGGGTGCCAGTTTAGAGATTAGGCAATTACTTACATAAATATTGTTAAAATTTGATTTAAAAATTAATATAATTATCTACTAGCTAGGTAGTTTGGTGGTAACAGATTTAGTTGGTATCGTGGTAACAGGGCACCACGATACCAACTAAAAAACCTATTCAGTCAACGCGGATCATGCATCAAAGCGAAGAGGGCTCCTGGCTGATGGTAGCAGGGGGAACCTGGGGTTGTAGTTGGTAAATGACCGAAGTAACCCTCCGTTCTCTCCAGACGGAAGGTCGGTATCCCATGAGGATTTACTCACGAAAAAAGAAATGTCTCATTTGACATTAAGAGGACCTTTAATGCTGATAAAAATAGGAGTGACATCACATAGTTTGTAACAGAACTACCTACACTTCTTCGACATCCCATTAACAAAAGCGAAACAGTAAAAGTTCAAACGAACCACGCCACTACAAAAATCAACCTTAAACCAAAACCTAAAAGAACAATTTAAAGAAAACTTCATACAAATACAGAAATCCTGGGAAAATTTCGAGAGGTCAACTCGCCCAATATTTATTATTTATCCGACCAAACAAAATAGGTGTCGATATAGCCCATTCGTTTCATACAATGTTTGCTTAATAATGTTGGTTCAAATGTTTGACCAATTTGGTTAGGGAACAGTCAACAGAGCACTGTGGGTGAAGGGACAGGGGTCATGCTTTGACTACAAGTAGTGTGGGAAGCCGTGTTTTGTATTGTGTGGCTGTCATTGGCTGTGTATCGGCGCTTGCGCCACGGGTTAAGGGCCTTTAAGGTTTTTGGTTGGCAAACAGGACGATGGCCCACCTGATGGAAAGTGGTAAGTGGTAGTAGGTACATAACTATTTTCAAAAATCTGCAATACATACCTGTATTGCGGATTTTTCACAGTTTTTTTAAAGGTTGTATTTTACCGGCGAACTGTGGGTGTACATTGGTACACCTCTGCCAAACCCTTCGAGGAATACAGGCGTGATGGTATGTATGTTGTATTTTAGGAAATTACATTTAAACTTCTTTATAAAAGCGCAATAAGGTTCATTTTTAACCCCCGACGCAAAAAGAGGGGTGTTATAAGTTTGACGTGTCTGTCTGTCTGTCTGTCTGTCTGTCTGTCTGTCTGTCTGTCTGTCTGTGGCATCATAGCTGCCGAACGGATGAAGCGATTTCAATTTAGTTTGGGATTTACGTTGGGGGACCGATGTTGCATTTAGGATACGATCGTCCCGAGCGGTCCCCCAACGTGACGTATTTTTTTTGTTATTTTTTTACTTTTTGAAGGGAACTTAAGTTTTTGTGTTGGGGGTTTTTTAAATTTTTAATTTAATTTTTTTTTACTTTAATAACCTATATTGGCTAAAAAGGTTTTCTTATAATGACAAGTCTGAAGTGCCTGTTATTGTGCTGGCACCTATCCTTTAAGTTTTTCGTCAGGAATAAACAATTTATTGAGTGAACGAGTGAATGAATGAATGATTCAATAAATCAATGTTGCTTAGTTGCAAAAATAGTAGATTGCATGCAAGAGCCCAGCAAATATTCCCCCGACTAATTTCGGTCACGGCGACCTTTCTTAATGGAGACTATCTAAGTAAGCAGGAGATTTAATAGTGCACGAGTGTGTGCGCAAAAACAGGTGCACAGGTTGCTATGAGTGAAGAGGCATTCACTCATAGCAAATTCTATGGGTAAGCTTTCTTGAAAAGCTTAAAAGCTGTTTGAATGGTGTCAGATAGAAGGCCAAGAAAAATATGTCATGTCCTAACAGCCATAAGAGTTTAAAAAAAAACAGTAAACAGTATTTACTAACACAATTGAGATATCAGTGAACATGTTCATGATTGAGCCCTTAACAAAGACGATGTTCCAGTAATTTTGACATCCGCCGCTATTATAAGGAAGTAGCAAGTGAAAGACAAGGATCGCTGCATGCGAGAGTGCACCGTCTTGTTTGATCGACTGCAGATTATAGATACGAATTTAAATCTTAAATGCACCGAAAAATGGGGATGGAATTTTTATTACATGAAAACTTGATTGAATTTGCTGTGCATAATTCAGGGGGTGGAAATGTTCATGAATACGATCAACTTTTATGATGGGACCATCAATCAAATTGGGTGTTCCATACTAAAATGCACTAATAACACAGATTTATGGAACAAGAGATATTTTTTTTTCATAAATATTTCAGTGCTGGTCACAGTGAAAAAGTTTGAATTCATATTCAAACTTAAAAGTTCCCTGTCACCTCCTGAAAGATCATTATGTAGCGAATTAAAAGTCAGCCTGTTTAGCGTGCAACTAAACAATACAATGTAGCAAGCATAAAAAGGGTATACCATAATTGCTTTTTATTCAAGAAGGAGTTATCAGTGACTCCATACGTGTCACTTGGCACTTTCACAGACTTAGTTTATAAAGATGATGACTTTTAAATTTCGAATAAAACTTTTCCCAAAAATGACACATATTAAAAACAAAAGAACGTCTGTCGGGAACGATCTCCAATCACTAGGTGTGAATTAAACGCAAACAAACAATTAAAAGTTCACCCTGACTCATCGCGTTCGTACTACAGAAAGGTGACAAATATTCCAAATACAATAATCATAAAATACGTTGACTCCCTTCAACGTAACTGGAACGTTGATGAGCTTGAAGCAGGAAGCGGCGTTGAACATACAAACGTAGTAATTAATGCTAATAGCTTGATGACTGCCCTGCGATACGTTACATCCATAACAGAGAGATGAAGACAGTATTAAGAAGACATCCATTTTAAGGAGATATGAATGAAAGTCATACAATACTAGCTTTTGCCTGCGACTTCGTCCGCGACAACGTTGACATAAGTAGTCGAAGGACACGTGCCGCCAGCTATCATAAGAACGTTTTTATTGATGTCGGGAACATCAGATTTTTTTAGGATGAAAGGTACCTACCCCATGTCATGTCATGTACAAAATCCTTACAAAAACAATACAGTAATCATAGCAACATTTCGGAGATACACTACATACCTACTATAAAATAAACATCCGTGTCAATTTCTACACAAAATAATGGATTTTACCGTATTAATGACTGGGCGAAAGTTCAAAGGTCTAAGTGATCTTTCTAACCGAACACCTAGGGGCCTTCCAATATTACTACAATATTACTTTGCCTTGTGCACTGTTGGATTTTCAACGCTCGACTTAGCCCTGAGAGTTGAAAATCCAACAACTAAAGATACAAATTAATATTATAATGGTACTGTTTAGAGATATGATGGTAGGTGGCCGTGGTCGTTTAAAAACATCACTTTATGGCTATAAAGCCATGTATTGTGAGAAAGCACGACAAATGCTAATTTAGAAAAGATTAGCGATGTAGCCATTTCCTTTTTCTTTTTTTCCTAAAAATCGGTTTTTAAACGATATTGTTATGCGACTGCAATTGCGTTTCCTATTTAGGTGTGTTATTGAGAAGTTTGTAATGATATGTTTTTTTTCTTCTTTATTTTAGTTGTGTTGGTTTTACAAAAGGATATTCTGCCACAAATATTGAAATCAAATAATTTATTTCAATTAGAAGGCACTTTGAATGTCATTTACAAGGAAAAATATTAATCTAGTTGCCCCTAACAAAAGTTAGTTTGAGAATAATAGGCAAGATGAGTTTGCTTATATGCGTGAGATAACCGCTCACTTCATTACTTCAAAATAGACCTACTGTATCTATCGTAAAGCAGCATTGCCAATCATATATACTGCAACTAAGCCTTCCAAAATTCAGCATGCTTGGGACCTGAAGGCAAATTTTCAATCTATACTTAATATTATAAAGCTGAAGAGTTTGTTTATTTGTTTGTTTGTTTGTTCGCGCTAATCTCAGGAACTACTACCGGTCCGATTTGAAAAAATCTTTTTGTATTGGATAGTCCATTTATCGAGGAAGGTTAAAGGCTATATAACATCACGCTACAACCATTGGAGCGGAGCAATCAGTGAAAATGTGGCAAAAACGGGGGAACGGGAAAACGTTTTGAGGGCTTTCGTTGCGTGCGCTGCGTAAACGGTTAAAGTTACTTGAAAATAATGTATGAGAGAATTGTTCCTCTTAAATAATACTAACAAAAAAGTCCGCGGTAGTACATGCCTAACTTTTAAGGTTGACTCACTATAGCCATTTTTATGTCCAGAAAATTTGTTTAAAAATAATGCATTATTTGCGAAGGTGTTTTTATGAACATAGTATTAATCCTTATCAACATAAATACGTTATTCATCACAAGTGTTAAAATACCTTCGCGGTAAAATAATGACTCTGCGAGACATTCCGTAGGTTATACCTCAGAATGACAGATTATAGGCTACACATAACATCGCGCTATGAGCTACGGGAACGGATCAGTACCCAAAATCTTAACGTACGCGGGTGAAACCGCGGGGCACAGCTAGTCCTTCCTACTACTATTATAAAGGCGAAAGTTTGTATGTATGGATGTATGTATGGATGTTTGTTACTCTTTCACGCTTAAACGGCTGAATGGATCTGGATGAAATTTGGCACAAAGATAGATTATAGTCTGGAATAACACATAGGCTACTTTTTATCCCGGGAAAATGTACGGTACCCGTAGGATAACACATCAACTGTGACGCGGACGAAGTCGCGGGCAGAAGCTAGTTAATAATAAAAACGTTCAAAATCTAGTCTCATCTCCGCGACAATCAATGTCAAAAATATAGGGCATTTTTAACAAATTGTGACTAAGATTAGCATGCCAGCGTTCTTAAAAAAATACGAGAATTGCCCGTCTGAACTCGTAACAATCCAGTAATAGCAGAACTATTGTTCTCACATAAAATATCATAGGTAGTCACCTAGCCACTCATTTCGCGTACAATGATACACTCTCAAACGCGGCTAGTTCCCGCAGCCGCCGACAGATGTCTACTCGGCAACAGATAAAGATTCGTTGTTGTCGGATAAACCCTATGTAGAGCGCAGGTTTCGGTCACGGCTTGGGTACGGACAGCAGAAGTAGTGGGCAGGCTATTTTTTATCGAGCTAATTTCGTTTTTTTTGTTGTTTATATATGTACAAAAAAAAGTAAGTTAGCAAATAGTATATTAAAAATTATTGACGTCTATATTGTTGTTTGCAATGCATATTATAATCATAAAGATTCACTAATTAATGCACTTGTATTTGATTACAATCCCTGTTTCCAGAATCTTATGATGGACTGTCTTATGACCAGATATTATCTTAAAAGTGGTGCATAATTTATATATTGTTATGAGATAATGCTGGACATAGGCCTCCCCCATAGATTTAAAAAGGACCGGTTGGAATCAGTGGATTTCCAGCGGCAGATATGATGATGATGATGATGATGAGACAATGTACCAAGTAGTAGAGTAATAAAATCGGAATTAATTTATGTAATTCATAAACTAAAGTCCTTTGCGCCACAGGTTTGGGAAGCAAAAAATCCTAATAAAATAAGTAATAAAATAATAACTAATTTACGTAATAAAGAGCAGATCTTAAGATTACCAAATGTCAGATGTCATGAACTTACTAATCATGTGCTTATGTTGCTGACGGTACCGAGGCGTGTCGGCCCACTGTGGGAATGTCTGCTCGTGAATCGCCCGTGGCTTATGACAATTTGCATTTTTTTGCTATCCATACCGACAGAATCGCTTAGTATAAGGTGTAGGTTAAGAGCGATAGCGATTGAGAATGGTCTAATAACGGGCGATTTGAAAAAAAGAAGAAGTCTACCAAGATAATGATATTGTGCTGTTTCTGTCAATGTTAATGTCCTTAAAATGAAAAATTATAAGTTTTTTTGTTTTAAGTCATTAAATGAAATCTTTGAATACTCCATACTTTTTATCCTTGTGCAATTGTGCATGTATGCAATCCTTTATTTGCATAAGTTAGAATGAAACTTGAAAAGTATACAGTAACTGTCGCTTTGTTTTCTCGTGTATAATAATGACTGTTTCAGTGTATCCTGACTGACTAGTTTATTTTTTATATCACACGCCCAATTCCGATAAGTCATAAACCATCAATTATTTTTTCAATATTCGAATGTTTTATTTTTATTTTTTTGTTCTTTTCTCGCTTTCCATCACACACACTGTTTACCATGTCCCTATTCTAAATCGCTATCTCCTCATCTCACGTGTTGCGCCGCTCCACTGTCCCGCGGCGGTGACCGCGCTCCGAAACCTTTCTTTTCTCCGACCATGCTTCTATATTCACTAATTGCTCGCAAAAACATCGCGTGCAACATTTTGACCTGTAACGGTTGGTGATCTACCGTTCGCGTTTTACTGGCCACTTGTGTAGTAGGTACATCTAGTTATTTAAAAAGAGAACTGTATTTACCTACTTATCGACGTCGACAGTTCGCTCTATGGACATGTATCTTTCTAACATATCATCACGCCTGTATTCTCGGAAAGGGTTAGGCAGAGGTGTAACAGTGTAAACCGACAGTTCGCCGGTATGTTTAGGTCCCATGTAAAAGAGGGCGATCCAAACTCCGAGGTGCTTATGAGAATTTCAACAACACTGGTCGATCTGGAAATCGGACCCACGACCATATCACATAGCCACTCATCGGCATCGGCATCACCACCACTAGCATCATAGCCACTAGGCTAACTAGGCAGTAACTTTATACTCAAAGTCAACATATTGAAGTCAATTAAATGTTTTAGAGGCTATTCAAAGGCCTTTTTCGAGGAAGGTCTTTGCTCAGCAGTAGGAAAGCGCAGGCTGGAGAATAAAAATTACAAGCACTTTTGGCTTGTTATGAAGTCGGTCCGTAATAGTCAGAATGTAGGTAGGGGCAGTGAATATCCTTGACTACCCCGGTTAACAAAGATTGTTCTGAAAAAGACGATGAAAATGGTACCGTAGGAATATTTAAAATAACAACAATCAATAGGATTACTTTTTCTAAAAGATTTGTAGGTATTAGCTTGTTAAAATCGGATCAGCCTAGTTAATTTCTAATTGGCATCACATAACCGTTATCTTTTCATTTACACCTTTTGTACTTAATAGTACGCTTTCAAATGCTTAAACATACCCTCGAGGTACAGTCACGCTGTAAATTAACTTTGGGAGAAATCAATATCGTAATAGCTAAAATATTGTCCAACGTAACCTGTAATCATTTGGTGCTAGTGACCTATTCACGAGAACACCGCTGTACTATTTATTTTTACATCCATTGCTGTGTTTCTTCCTACTAGAAAGATACAACTTGGTTTCAAGCCAGCGATGTTCTCGTGACATAGTGATGGAGTAGTATAATTTTCTTTTAGTTATATAGTGAAGGGTACCGTACGTTTCTCGTTCGTGAGAAAACCCCTATGGCGACAAACGTAGTACATTATGAACTGTGTTGTTAGTTTTTTTTTTCTCAATTTTAGTACCGAATCGTCACGTATTACATGCGTGCGCGCATGTGGGTAAGAAAGGGCAGAGAAGGTAAGGAAAGGTCGCAATTATAATGCCATTGGAGAAGTTTTTGAGATTGTGTATTAATT
Source organism: Caradrina clavipalpis (assembly GCA_932526535.1). Classification (NCBI taxonomy): domain Eukaryota; kingdom Metazoa; phylum Arthropoda; class Insecta; order Lepidoptera; family Noctuidae; genus Caradrina; species Caradrina clavipalpis. The sequence continues at coordinate 12,581,384 of OW052104.1, read as the reverse complement.
GTCTGAGAATCAAAGAAAGTTAATAATAAATTGTTTCACGAATTACTAAATTGTAGATATTTCCTACTAGAGACTAAATTATAACGCCAAGAAATAATGTGCATTCGGTCCATTAAAATATTCAAGTCTGAGATTATTAGATGTCTTTAAATCAAAACCATTGCAATAGTTAGCGTCATAACCCTAACTTAATGTCAAAGACCGAATACAGGATATCAAATTGACGTTTTATTAAAAAAAAAAACATTGAACTACTTACCTACACCATAAAAAAAAACAACTAAAAAAACCTAACTGAATACATACTTAAATTACGAAAATAGAATTACCTCAAAAAAAAAAACAATCGGTCATAGAGAAGTACCTCTAGCCCCGCCCCACGCACCGAGTTACGCGGCACGTCGTCATCAATCGATAACACCCAATTGATTTAAAATCGATAAAGAATCGATACATCGTGATTTGTGTTTCCGCTACCGGTGTTCACTCGCTTATTACTTCACTAGTAATATGTAATTACAACATTTTGGTCACTTTACACCGCAGGCAGGGTTTGTATTGTGTAATTAAAACGTTTAATAACTTGCAATTGTAAGATTTATTGATTTACTAGCGTTTGCCCGCGACTTCGTCCGCGTGGATTCATAGTTCCCGTTCCCGGGGGATTTCCGGGATGAAAACTATCCTATGTCCTTTCTCGGATCCCAGACTATATCTGTACCAAATTTCATTGAAATCGGTTCAGTGGTTTAGGCGTGAAGAAGAGACAGACAGACAGACAGACGGACAGACAGACAGAGTTACTTTCGCATTTATAATATTAGTACGGTTGGGAACTTTAACCTAATTGTAATAAGTGCGGTTATTAATAAAATGCTGTTATGGCCTGTAGCCTCACAGATACTCACGTCCTTGATCGCTAAGTTTCTTCAAAAGCTTATGATTTCATAACCAAAAAACAGTAATTTTTTAAACAATCAGTTTTATCACCTTTTGCAAAATACTGCAACAAAGGATAATGTTCATTCTTGCCCTAATCATTAATGAGTAGGTACCTATCCATCGTTTTCTTAAACTAGATTCTTAATAATTTTATTAAAGAATCCATACGATATAAAATTAGATGATTATCGATACGACGCTATTATTATTTCATTATTAGCGTATAATAAGCTCCGTTATTCCACGATAAATATAAACGAATGTACACTATTAGACATTTACAAAAAACAACATGGCTAGGTTTGATTGCAAATTTTAAAAAGTGATTATGAGATCATGATTCATGGTAAATAAAAACCATGTCATACAAATTTCAATGCTACAAAATGATGCCATAAAAATCTGGCATGATCCAGGCGCTCATGGAATGCTCGCGTGGAGCAGTGGCCGCCTAGGGGCGTTCCCACCGCGCCGCCTGCGCCGAGCCGCCTGCGCCTGCGCAACTGAACGCACACAAAGTAACCAAACTGTTTGCACGACACCTGAAGTTATGTTATTAGCTGGGATGTGTGGTATGTGTTCTTTAAAAAAAGGGTATAAAACATCCATACATAAACTCACGCGTTTATTCCATGGGGGTAAGCAGAAACCACAGAACGCCATCTGCAGCGATCCTTACAAACTCCTAATAAAATATATATCGTGGAATATGCTAACCCCCTTCATTTGTATCCTATGGTAGCCGAAAGCTGCTAAAGAGCTTCTTTTATAAGTCCTACTTATGGTATTCAATAAACAAAATAAGGCGGCCAGTTTAACTAAAAAAAAACGTTCTAAATCTAGTCGGAATCTCATCAGCCCCCCTAGCCAAGTCACAAACGATAATCGTAAACGCTCGGTAGGTGCCAATAGATTTTCAACTTAATACCCAAGAGCCTTAAGTTGAAAATCTATTAAAGATTTCTAAGCGTTAGCGACTGGAACGAACGAAAACGCTATGCAATCTTCATTAGATCTTCAACTTAAAACCAAGCACATAATGTTGAAGATCTATTAAAGCCTACTCGGCGTTTGCGTTTATCGTTTAAGACTTGGCTAAGGAGGCAGGCATTTCCGACAGATTATGACTGAGATTAGATTCGATTGTGATCGTTCCTTAAAGTAAGTACAATTGATCCCCTGAAAACAAATGTATTGTTTTATTTAAATTTGCTTCGAGATACCTGAAAGTAAATTGTTATAAATCTCGTCTTTGTATTGTCATAATGTTTTAATGATCAGAATAATTACATTTACCTCTTCAGGGTTCGTTTAATTTGAACGCTGAATTAACGTGAGTGATCGATTTTGGCTCTCTCTGAACGAGTGACACCCAAGACATTGTAGTAATAAGTGGATGGATGAAAGTTTGTAATGTAATCTTCAATAGATGATGTCTATGGGCAGGGCTGCCATACGTTCGGGATTTCAATTATTTGTCCTAATTTAGCGAGTGTCTGAGGGTTGTGCGTAAGCGGTTTTCAAAAGATTAGAATGTAAAGACTGTTTTAATTTCTATTGTAAAATATTTTCCTCAGGGGAGTCCAGGAAAAGATCTAGTTCACCCAAGTATACGGGGTCTTTTTTAAGTCCTAGCTATGCAGGATAGTAAAATTCTGAACGCTTTGTTTCTCAAATACTTTGCAAAGTTTTTATTTGTAAACTGTTTGATGTTACCAGAGTACGTAAAGAACACCAATAATAGATGAGTCCGGTAAATGCGAATATCTGAAAGCCTTTCATTATATCCTATAAGGCATAGAATAGCTCTTTTGTAATGCACACTTTTCACTTTTTCCATTGAATTAGACCCTATTATTTCGTCAAGAAACTTTCAGAAGCACACGACCTGCCATCCAAAAACCCTTTCTTTATAGGCTCTAAACGGTCAACGGACGGAGGTAGATAATTTTAAATCTTATTAATCTGTCAAGTTGGCCCAATTATTGAGATTGGTTAGGTCCCTAACAGGTGGCGACGCCCGAAGTCAAAAGTTATGATAATGAAGACAACCTGTAGTCACGACATTTAGAATATCGGGGCATAATGCAACAAGTGGGTGTCACACCTTCAACACCGTCAACGGCGTGTGTTGGTGGAACAGCCATTTTAATAGGTATCCACTGGAAGTTAAAAGTCGCAGTTATTTGCGACAAATCGTTGAAGTATGTATACATTCGTATACATACTTCAACGACTTGTTATATAATAACACCAAATAATCCATCTGGAGTGTGTGTGAGTTTATTTCTACTTATACTTTAAAATGATGACAATTAAATAAATACATATATCAGCACAATGGCCGCATGTAACAGTGTATCAACATAAAACGTGACACAATGCATTCATTTACAAAATAAACGTAACAAATTTTAAATTTCGAAGTTCAATATTAAAGGCTTAATTTTCGCTAGGAGCTGAACGTAGTCTGGCAGATCCCTCCGCTGCCGCCAGGGCGAGGGACATCCATGAAGATTTTTAAGCCTCGGGATAAAATGAAGGCGCTCGCTCTACATGCATACATTTTGCAACGCGTTCATTTAGATATTATGTGGTCATTTGGAGAACTGCCCGTTACAAGAAGTTATTATCCAGTGCCCATTTTGTTTGTGCATAATAACGAAACCGTAGGTATATCTGAAGACAAACATGCCGATTAGGTACAGTCATACAGTTCAGCATTATCCATAAAGTTGTGTTGTAACCTCATTGCTCTCTATTCGTAATTTGGACCATAGTGTAAAGAAATGACTTTAGTTGAATAAACACTTTCTAAAATATAAATTGAAATCCACAATAATCGCCGAAATCTTAACAAATATTTTATTTCAATAACATTTTGATTACCTACCTTTTGTTCACAATAATGGCCGTCGACAAACTTGACTTACAGAAGCCAATAAAAAATACAAAAGAAAAATAATAACTATTATTACTTTGATTGGCTTTACAACTCAACATGAATGAAATTAATTAAATAAAATCATAAGTTAATTAAGTTTTCATTCTTCTTCGATTAAGCTATTGAACTTATTAAGTTTGACAAAAGGAATGATTACATCTACTATTTAATATTATAAAGAACAAAGTTTTTATTGTTTGTTTGTATTGAATAAGCTAAGAAACTTCTGGACCGATTTTAGTCATGATTTCACCTATAGACAGCTACATTATTCCTGCGTAACACAGGCTATCTAACATCACGCTACGAACTACGGGAGCGGAGCAGTAACCAAAGACGTAACTTGTTGCGGGTGAAATAAACCACGCGGGCGACGTCGCGGGCGAAAAATAGTTTGTTATAAAATATTCATGAATACAACACAAATTAATGTGATATATTCTATGGATTCGTTGAGACGTGTTAGTTCATTGAAGATAGTTTTTTTTAGATTTTAAGGCCACGAAATCTTTGCGGAATGAATGATTGATTGAATGGGAATGATTCTAGTAATTTAGTATAAGTCATCATAGCGTAGACAGAAGGTATATAAATATGCGATACCATTTTATACATAGAAATAAATCAAATTAAAGTGTATGTTTGTGTTGTTAAAATAACAAGGTTAATAATTTAATATTAAATGTCTAATAAATATTTGCACGGAAAAAATACCAAAATAATGTTTGTCTGTCTATTCGGCGGTTTTTTTTTTGGCTAAACAGCTGACCAATTTTGTTGGCAGTTTCACTAGTAAATAGCAGATGTGATAAAGAGTATCCTAAGGAACTTATTTTTTTAAAGAATTAGGATACGACGCAAAAATATTTAAAAACCCTGCCAGATTACCAGCATACATGCGGAGGAAGTCGCGGGCATAAGCTAGTATTAATCTAAGATAGAAATTGGTAACAATTATCTGCCGGAACGATTCAAGCTCGTTAGTTAAATCACTCGTGTTCTGTAGATCAATTCCCATGGAGGTAGCAAGGTCAACGCACGGTAGGCACGTCAACTACTGCAGCAGCCAGTAGCCGACCTCTAATCATATCGAAAAACGAATATTTCAATCCCAAGGATCTTCGCGTGCCGCCAAATGCTACCGATTACCAGATTCCTTGACACCGACTAATTAACAAGACCTACCCCGCCCCCCGCACACTTCACAACTAAGACGAAACAGGAGAGCGGGAATCACTTTCGAGAGTTCTTTAAATATTGGTTTCACCATTTGAATTTTTGGGATAATCGTTCCGAATTTGAAACAGGACCGTCTGGTGTCACTTTACGGATTCCATTCTCACGAATGAAGTGAATGTAGTGAAAATTAGTCATTCGTTCCCAAAGTTGAGCATTGCGTTGAGCACGAATCGCCTTGGGCGTTGATCAAAATGCGTTCCTTTTTCAAAAATGGATGGTCGTGCATAATTCAGTAAGCTGCTATGTAATTTAGATTGTCTATTCTGCGGTTGCTGAGCAATTTTTTTCAGTTAGTAGGTAGTTAGTTAGTAAAGTAGGAAATTCAGTTGATATCGTAGTTGATGCCCTCGATTGATCTTGCATTACAAAGAATACGGGGTGGAGAAAAACACATAACATAATCGTTGAGCAGAAATTATTGTTGGGAAACGACTTATTTTTGGTGTGAAAAAGTACTGACTGTGGTAGAGCGCAATGTACCGCATGCAAAACATGTTGCTTACCGATGCATGCATAAGGGCCAAAAACGTTTAAATTTTGACTTTCAATTTCTCCGTAAACAGAAGATTCAGAACAAAACAAAATGAATGCAATGATGGGAGAAACATCTGACTTTAAGATTTTCCTGCTATAATTGCGATTACTTTTGAACTTTCCTCTCAATAAAGAAATTTATATAAAAGAGGCAGTCTATGTATTGTTAAATTCTCATATATTCGAAATAAAATCGTATCAATACCTAAATGCCTAAGATTTTTTCCAAAAACCATTCACATTACTACCGCGTGAATAAAATGGTGGATCACAAGGTGCTCTTCGAAAGCTTATCAGAAAATAATCTCGTGTGAAAGTGTTCAATCTATATTCATATCGGTCGTGATATACGACGGTATAATTTGGCTGATTGCAGACCAGCAGCCTATTGTTATGTCTTGGGAACAATGAACATAGTGCAGACCACGGTTTTTGTGAAATTCCAAGTTGTTGATGTGTTAGAAAAGAAATAAAAGTGGGCACGTGATATTGATGTACCTACCTATATGGGAAGTTGTTTAGAAGCTTTCTTTGTTGAGCTTGTAGAAAGATCTATGGATCGTAGAGCTACGAGTTGATAAGTTGACTGTATAGCTACTGGCTACGACCGTAAGGTTGAATATAATGTAACAAATATACTGTTTAACAAAAGAAGTCCAATTCTGTTCATTTTCAAAACGAGTCGCAATCTCATCTCAATGGCAATCAATGTTGGTAAATTAGTGGCATTATTGACAGACTGAGACTGAGATTAGATTGCGACCGTTTCAAAATTTTAAAAGTTTGTAGAACCTGAATTTGATTATGACTTTATTCTTGTAAATAAAATCATTATCATCAGGTTTTACATGCGGTTTCTTCCACGAAGTAGTTTAATTAAATGCGGCGTTCGCTTACTTGTCCTACTTATAAACTCCCTATCTGCTACATTTCAGTTTCATAGGTCATGTAGTTTCTCAGAATACGGGTTTATTCAATGTGTAACTTCACTTTCATAATAAAGTGAATTGAGAGGCCGATGCTTATTCAGTGTCAAGCATGTCTTCAGGGCGTATGTGGCATCATCATCGAGTACCTACTCGATATATAAGGTGACGCTACAACAAAAAAAAACAGTATAAAACAACAGCCAAAGAAAAAGTAGGTCACAAATAAAACAGAATAAGTATCACTAACAATAAAAACAATTAGCAAAGGTGGCGTTTCGCGGTAATTCACCTTCGATTACTTGCGAAGTGCACAAAGGGTGCCGCTGTCAAAACATGAGCATTCACAGGTTTCAAAACTCTTTTTTTTTTCTTTTTGCAGGTGCGGAATGTTTGTGGAAAAAAAGATTTTATGACGGCGCTTGAGGTTACCTGCCAGTGTTATGCGAGAGGCACTCAAGAAATAAAAGTGTTTACGAAATAAAAATGTTGTATTGTATTTATTATGGCGCTAAGAATCTGTTCGGACCTACCACAGGATAATTAGTAATGGTGGTATTATGGTGAAATGTTGCCATGTTGGAAAAGTTTTAATTTTTTGTTTTTGATATCGAAATTAGAGTTTTTCGTCTGAGGAGCAGTTTTCGTATTTTTAAGAATGCCTCTAATTTATTACTTTTTTTTCGCATATTTTTCGTTGAGGTGAGAATGCAACTAAAATTTATAGATTATGAGAAATAGCCTTCAGGGTTTATGACAGTGTTGTATCCGAAAATAGAAGGAACTTGATTGCAGTTTTATTAATTTGAGAGTTGTGGTGGAATTCTTGTGGAAATCTGCGACAATTTTAATGAAAAGATTAATGTTTTTTTATTAAGATTAAAATTCTCTCTTCTCTTATTATTCCTTATGATAAAGATAATCATATCAGGGCGATAGAAATAAATCCCGAGGAATTGAAGTAATATTAGGTTCATGATTTCATCTAACATTACCATCGGAGCGGTAACCCATCTATTAAATTTTTTCTACCTGTCAATTTCGGGTCCCACCCAATTTAAATGATGCGAAACGAATACGCGTTACTAGTTAACCGTTAGTAAGATTACATACTATTGTACTTTTTTTTCTATCTTGTTGAGCACAAATAAGCACCATTCAACCTCTACTCTATGGGCTATTCGATTTAACCCGTCGGTGGTCCTGGCAATAATATTGTTAATGATCTGTTGAGTTGCCATTGAAAAAATAAATTAAAAGTACGTGCTGCATTTTGTGCATTGAAGATCTTTGATTGAAGTTAAATATCAAATGATTCGGATGTTTTTGAAAATTTATTTTCCTAGCTTGAAATAACTAGATTGTATAGAACGAAGCGGTGTAAGTTATTTTGTACAATACACAAATAAAGAAATTGTATAAGAAAACAATGAGAATATTTGGAACCCCTTCTACCAAAAGTACGTAGCTGGAATAGAAAGGGTTCAGCGCAAGTACCTCCGCGCTATGTACTACAGATGCTATGGGACTAAATCTTATCTTTCATACTCTCAACTTCTTAATAAGTACAAGCTACTGAGCTTGGAGAACCGCCGCAAGCAAAGCACGCTGGCCTCCAGGTATATACCTGGAGGCCAGCGTGCTTTATGATATTGTTCATAACCATTTTGATGCTATTGATTTGACGAGCGGTCTTTGTTATTCTGTCCCCCGAACGGTTCATGTGCGTCAGGTTCGTGCACGTACTCTGTTCGTGCTAAACTCCTGTCGTACAAACTCTGGATCACGCTGCCCTATTCATAGAATGTTGGAATCCTATAATTCAACTTTTATTGATATTGACATATTTGCATGCTCGAAAAATAAATTTAAATCTAATGGTATAAAAATCATGTCTTAATAAAATTGCAATCTCATTATTATCATTTATTTAGTGTATAATCTAAGTTAATCAAATTGTTTCTTATTTGATTTTGCTTGGTAGCTATAGCTTTATAGTAACTAATTAATTTATTTCAAAATTGTTATTTGTGGTTATGCTCATCTAGTGACAACCACTGTTCTTTAAATATGTTACCTGTGGATAATGCAGTGGACTGCAACGCTGTTACTAAATGTTTTGTTAACCTTATATGTTATATATGTTGTAGTTGTTTGTTATCCCTTAATAAATAAAATAAAATAAAAATGATAAATTATTTAATAGTTACCTAGTAGGTTTTGTGAGCCGAAGAAACCTGTTACCCAAACGCAACCGTCTTGTTGTGTAGGTATGAGTGAAATACCCCATCCTCTCTCATATGAATGATGCAACAAAATATACTTAAATAAAAAACAAATTCAACATTTCTTCATTGAAACAAAAAAATGTTATTGTTTTTAAGCTCCGCCACAAACGTGTCAATGGTTGGCTCCATGTGAAGTCCAAAATCGATGGTAAACCAACAGAGCGACTCGCGCCACTCTTGCGCAGAAGATCAGCAGACGTGTACTAGGACTGAGTGAGGTTGGTACTTTTTAATAGTCACGATTAAATGATTTTGAAACAGCGAGTGGAGTCGGTGTGCTTAAAAGCTCGAATCAGGCTTTTGCTCTATTTAAAATTGCTAATCGTTTATATTTTAAGTGTTTTTTTTTATAATTTCATTAATGTGAAAGATGTGTATTCGATTTCTATATTATAATTTTGTTAATAAATAGAAAATATTTACATGTCAGAGAAGTGGTCAGCTGATTTATAAATCTATCAATCGATTTTATAATTGAATAATAATATACAAACCATTTGTTTTTGTGCATTTTACTAATTTTTTTCATTTTTTCAAGTATCAAAACTGCTTCATCCACATCCACGTCACGAGTCGGTCAGTATGCACGACATAGGGTTGTCGCACCTAAACAAACATTGCAGCTCATTGTGTAATCGACAGGACAATAGGATTATGTGTAGGCCAAAAAACTTGAGCCGTGCCGAATTGTTAGGTTTTTAATGCACTTATTATCCGAATAAAAGCTTCAAGATTTGACTCGAATATGACGCTATTCAAAGCAATTATGCGTGAAGACTTTTTGTTGCAGATAGTTTTTTTTTCCCAGATATTTTGCACACAATATGGTTAAGTCTATGCGGTGGTATTTTAGTTAGAAAAATGTCGTCTTATTACTTTAGGTATTAGGGAATGCCGGTGGGAGTGCACATTCGCGACAGCTGTCGATTAGTTTTGATCGATCGATGAGACAACCTTTCCTAGCAGTCAATGCTACCCGCAAAATAAATACTTCCAACGAGATACTAATATCTTGTGTTTTTGACTATCGGGTAGTTTGAAAGTTATTTAAGATATTAAGATTTATATTTAAGTCAAATGAAGTCGTTTATTTGCATGGAATGTAGGTACATTAAATTAGAGGTAGCTTAGATAAAGGTGAGCCGCATACATTCCGTTCCGCCTTATATTGAAAGCGCAATAATTAAATAATAGTTATAAAAAAAAAACTGTTAACAAATCTAGTCTGATTTGCGCTAAACTTTAACATTTAATAGTTTTTTACATACACACACACATAAACTCACGCCTTTTTCCCATGGGGGTAAGCAAAAACCACAGAACGCCACCTGCTACGAACCTTATATACTCCTTTCGCCTCCTCCACGTTCATACATCTGGTCATACAAGCACGCCGGTTACGAGTACTGCGCACCTGATCTTTCTGAAGAACCTCACTAATAAGGTTGTTTAAATTCTCAATCAAAATCATGAAACGAAGGTTCTCTTAAATTAGCACAAATTAGGGATCCCCTGTTGATGACGTACAGCCCTAGTCAGCAGGTAGGCGCCTGGCGGCGCATGCGCATCTCGCAGTGCTATTGTTTTCCAAACGTGCGCAGTGCACGCTACCTGCGCATTGTACGATTATACACTTTTTCATTTCCATTTTTTTGTATATTTTTTATTATTTAAGAGGCAATATGAAGAATTGGCGTTAAATTGTTAAAGTTAAAGTTAAAGTTAATTGTTAAAGAAGACGGATGAAAAAAGATTGCATGTTGCGGAGATGAGAATGTTGAGGTGGATGTGTGGTGTGACCAGAATGGATAAGGTAAGGAATGAGTATATTAGAGGAAGTTTGAAAGTAGCGCCAGTGACAGAAAAGTTGAAAGGGAACCGTTTGTCGTGGTATGGGCATGTGAAGAGGAGGGATGACAAACATGTGACCAAAAGAGTAATGAGTATAAATGTGGATGGATGGAGAGGAAGAGGGAGGCCAAAGAAAAGATGGATGGATTGTGTGAAGAATGATATGAAAGAGAAAGGAGTGAGTGATAGCATGACGGCTGACAGGATGGTATGGAAGAAGAAAACGTGTTGCGCCGACCCCAAGTAACATGGGATAAGGGCAGGAAGATGATGATGATGAAGAATTGGCGTTATGATGCGACTGATTTCGGCATTGGATGCAGATTTTTTATGGTTTCTTTTTCGTTTATTTGGGTTTTTTGGTTCATTAAGTTTTGGGAGTGAATGGAATGGGATGGGATGCTATTAATAAAGATTATGTTGAGTAGAATAACATATTTTTATCTTCACATTTTAGGTAGATAAATGATTATGATTTATTATAAGACACTCAAATAAAAAGTGATTCTATTTTTAATTCTAAGTTGCCTCATTTTGTGAATTGTTCATTTTGGAAAGGCAAATTCTTCGAGCAGAACTTACATTATTTTTAGCTTATTATTCATTACCTAACCGTTTACATAGATTTTTACTTATTTTAAACTTTTGATTACATACAATACCACTATGCTTGTATTCCGAAGGGTTAGGCAGAGGTGTACCTATGCACTCACAGTGCACCGGTATGTTCAGAACCCATGTAATAAGAGGCCTATTTATTGTGTATTTTAACTCGGTTATTAAGGTACTATTTATAGCATTTGGACCATCAAAGTTAAAACTAAATAATAATTAAATTACAAACTATGTACAGTTAAGTTAGCACCAGGAAATACAAGTGTTCAAATAATATAAGATATTTCTGTTTTGATTGCTTAAACAATTGCCGTGTATATTGACTAATATGGCTGCGCCATCGCCAATACAATGTCAATATTCCGGGTTTCATATATCTAATTTTAAAGTAGTTTCACGCGAATAGTCAGATGTGTTTTGTTTGTTTATTTCGGAAATTAGCAAGGAAAACAAACTGGGTACCTTTTCGAGTGATGCTTATCATCAGTGATTTGAAAACCTTATCTTTACATAGATGTGTTTAGAACAAAAGTATTTGTTTTTAAAAACGTAACACGTGTATTCCCTGAAGGGTTAGGCAGAGGTATACTAATGTACACTCACAGTTCGTTGGTATGTTTAGGTCCCATGTAACAGAGGGCGAGTCTACTGCCATTAACCGGCCACAAATCCTAATTCCGAGCTGCTACTGAGAATTTCATAGACAAACCCAATAACACTGCTCGACCTGGGAATCGAACCCAAGACCTCTAGCGTAGCTGTCGCGCTTAGCACCACTAAGCTAAAGAGGTAGATAGATACTTTATAAGGCTGTAAGACTAACATGGTTGTCAAATTGTCAATATATCAGAAACAAATGTGGATTTCAAAATCAATGTAAGAAGGCACAGTTTCAGTTATCACATTAAACAAAACATAAACAAAACATCTCAAAACAATGTCGTACACAAACACAGGAGATCAAGAGAGGAAATGATTAATTAGATGCGCAGCTTCCGCTATAAAAGTTGGTCGGTGCGCGTGCGTGCGCGCTAAACAGCCGGGCAAACTTGAAACAATGGGAGCGTTCATGTTGTACACTCACTCGTCGGAGGAGAGCCGCCGTCGGAGATCCTCGGAGATACTTTGAACATTTGTTAAGTATTTGGGTATATATATAAGTAGATAGGGTGTCCTGGAGACTGTTGCCATGAAAATAAAACCCCGAAAACAAAAGTTGCACAACACAAAAACCTGTTGCTGAAACAATAAACAATGTTGTGCAACTTTGTTTGTTCCATACGTAAAAGTTCCTTGACGATACTTTGTACATGTTAAGTTTTTGGGCATATAAGTGGATAGGTAAGGGTATCCTGGATGATCACTGGTCACTGTCGCTAAGCTACCTAAGGCCTCCATGTAAAACAAAAGTTGCACAACACAAAATATGTTGATATAACAATAAACAATGTTGTGGTGAGCTGACTGTCAAACTCAATTCGTCTTATTTCAAAATGATTTTTATATTAAGGTCATGCAAGTTCTAGGTACTGCGTAAAAGTTCATAAAACTACAATGACAATAGCTCGGGATTAATATCAGTGTTTTATTACCTTTACATGTTCCAATTTCAATTCAAAATTAATATTAGGTTTGGACTAAAGTTAAGAAAACTCGACATGAAAATACGAAAAAGTGTTTCCGTTTAAATTACCTAATTTATCATTTATTTATAATCCTGTATACCTATACAGGATTATATCTACTTCGCTTAAAAATAATCTTAGCTAATTTGCGGGAATCTGCCTAACATTTGTTTTGCCTGAATTTGATATCCATTCAAATAAAGGCTGCAAGATACTACAACTCAATTCTTGTCAGCCATGTGTCACAGTTAGAATTTTTAATTAGATAGATTCTAATCGAATCTTAATTCACTAATTAGGTGATGCTCAATCAATCTACGAACCTAATGACCTCTCAGCTCTTGAACAACTTACCCACTTCATTAATTATACAAATCGGTCAAGAGGTTACTCTGTTAGTAAGTCTAATCTAAAAAATTGCAGTAACTAATAAAGTATATGTAGGTTCTATTCATCATTACTTCACTACCATACAAAATCATTTCGCAACACATGTCATCAAGCCTATTTAAAACGTAAAGAATGACCAAACAATAAAAAAGAAATGTATTTAAAAATAATTACGAAGCAGTAGTCACACTGATTGATTTAAAACAAAAATCAAATAGCCTGTGGCGAGACACTAGCGAGACAGATTGTTCTGATCTATCACTGTCCAAACCTGTGCTGCTGATTAGATTGTACTAGCTTCAGACCGTGTCTCCGTCCGCGTGGAAGTCAAGCCGGTAATGGCATCCGGAAATATCGTAGCTTTCTATCAGTGAAATAATTTTTGTAATCTGACTGGGATTTCCGGAGATTACCTCTTACAAACAAAAAACCAACTACCTCTTTTTAAATTTGTGTAAATGCAGAAAAACTATACAAACAAACCTGATTACCTACTTATTTAGGTCCCTATACAATTACTAGATAGAGTTGAAAGATTTCAATATATATATACTGATTCTTAATTAGCAGTAGAGCTTAAAAATCAAAAAGAAAAAATATTTCGTTGCTGAGACTAATTTTGGGCTACTGGTAAGCCCCGTAAAATCTCTAGTACCTATGATGATGTAGTGGTTGTTTTGAGTGGTTTGTGGCAAGAAACCTGCAGTCTATTCTGTAAAAATCTAAATTCCTCAACAACAGCTTAGTTCATATAAATTCATGGAGGGAGATTTTTACAGAATAACACAGTAGAAGACGAATTTTATTGGATCAAATGTTGTAAAACATCACCTGTTTGATTCAAATCAAAGGAAACCGGTGTAAAGCCAACACGGACTCAGAGATAACTGTTCAAAAGAGGGTCAATCAAACCTCACCTCATTCCAGGAGTACCAACATCATAATTTCGTTAATTAACAACATCAATACTGCGCAAAGCTTACGTAAGTGCGATAAGTAAGTTCCAAGAATACTTGGGATCCTATATTTTTGGACATAATCGCTATAATTAACAGTTTTGCGTATTTGTAAAGGCTTTATATGGATGGTAAATAAATACCGTCTTGAATTGTTGGCAATTCGTCTCCTAATTTAGCTAATTTGATATGTCTCTATTCCTACGCAATATGGTCAATTTGTGGAATGTCAATAAACTTTTTAGTAGTAGAGCTCTTTGTGAATGACCTCGTCTTGGAAGTACTACCACCATACGTATTTCTGCCGCAAAACATCATTGCTGAGTTCCGGTTTGAAGGGTATGGGTGCCGGTGTAATTAAGCACATGAGACATTTCATCTTTGTCTCGGAATGGCAACGTATTTGCAAGGCCTCTTGTATTGCAGATATTTATAGGTAGCTGTGACCACTTAACTTCAGGTGATCCGTCAGCTTGTTTGCCATCCAATGATATTAAGAAAAATGATTCATGATGTTGAATTTCATGTAAGGTAATTTCTACTCTCATGTCAATGGCTATCTACGAATATTCAGTTGGCTTAGAAGTTGCCAGGCCACTTAACGAAGCCGAAAATAAAATTAGAGGGTTACGTTAACCGGTCACAAATCCAGCATGATTTTGTAATCTTTTGTTTCAAACAAACAAACTTCCAACTATGTGGAAATTTATTTTATTTCTATAGGACGATAATAGGTACTGACGCACAGAAGCCTTAGGTAGTTGACAAAGTTTTTGATGCAATACTTTCAACTATAAATATATAGACCTGAATTGAGTTGGTGCTGAACTGCCTTGTTAGCCTAGTGGTCTAAAGCGCTAGAGGACTTGGGTCTGCCCAACACATCGGGGAATACAGGCGTGATGGTATAATGTGAGTCCCCTTAAATGTCGCAAAAAAACATCTGGGGATTTCACAATAATCATAATTTGGCATGCGTGCCTGCGGTCGCAATATGTAATTTGATCGCAGGTGGACTCTACTGCCCAGTCCCCTTGTGTAAGCCCTTAGTCTTCTCACACGACACCCAGGAGAACCGAGGGTTGTTAAATTCATAATTGGGAACCACTGCAACTGACAAGTGGAACATAAATCATGTTTTGGTCCATGTCCGTGACCATTAAATGTGGCTATTGTTGATAAAAAACTGCTCACAACGTTTCTTTGCTTTTTTATCAAACTTTTAAGGTTTCTATTGCAATATTTTCAATTTATCGGTCACCGGTCGTGGTAGATAAATCTTGAAAAATATTCGTAGAACTTTGTACGAGAAAATATGGATGGATGACCTTACAGTATGCTTTCAGAGATCAGACATTTATCTGAATATTTTTCTGTAGTACCCAGGGGCGTAGCTACCGCCGTATCTGCCGTATCAATTATACGGGGCCCCAGGGCTACGGGGGCCCCCAATGTGCGTAAGCAAAAATTAATAAAAACTTCCCAAATTTTTTTGTTATTTCACAAATGATAAAAGTCAAAACAAACAATTCTTTTTTGCCCGCGCAAAGCGTACGTTCAAAAGTTGGCAACACCCTACATCGGTTATCGCGGTTATTATTATTATTATTATCCATAGAGGCAGTAACTTTAGAAAACTAAAGTCATCATCAGCTATAAATAATTGAATAAATCAGTTTGCCGAAAAAAAGGTAAGGAGGGTGTAGATACACCAATTTTTTTTTTTTGGAAAAAGTAACAGATACTAGTATATAATTATGATTTAAAAAATATTTCTTTTAATTTTATGCAATTTTTTTTTATTGTGAGAAATCTTTACCTTCCTAAGGGCCCCCAAACCAATGTTTATACGGGGCCCCGCCAAGCCACGCTACGCTTCTGGTAGTACCTATGTCCATCTACCAGATGCTGCTAAATTCCTCTCCTTTTCATTCTTAGATCAGTATTTAAAAATAACGGCTATGCTCACACTATTATCACATGGAGCACCTTTAAACTGCGCGTCTGAATGTAATTAATTGTTCCGACGCAAATTGATATTGTGCAAAAACCTCATACTTGTCACGTGTTGCGCCTGTGGTGTCCAATGACTGACACTGTTCCGCGCTAGGGTTGATAACAATATCGCCGAGTCTTCATACTTCTGAAAACAAAGGAAACCATTCTGCAATCTTCTTGTTTGTAAACATTGCGATACGATGACTTATTAAGTTACGCCCTAAGTACGAAGAAGGAGGCGTAGGAGCTAAAAATACAATATTTTGTAATATTAATTTATAGAAACAATACCTCTGAGGCAATTTATGACGTCAATATACAAAGAGTTTTAACGCTAACCTTTCTTTCTTAATCAACTACGGAACTTTCATATTCAAATACAATTTCGTTAGACGACAGTTAAAAATAGACGATTGCGTAATCGCTGACGCAAATAAAGTTAGAAAAGGGCCAATCCTTTCCAAAAATTTCACAACCCTAAAATAAGAGCAACCCCTCTGTGTCACGGGCAGTCGTCGTTATGCGTACTACGTAATCCGCATTATATCCAAATAGCCTATAGCGTTCAGCTGCTAATGACACAGATGTCCCGCGCAAATTAATTGGAAATGTCAAGTGCACGAGACTCGACGCCATCTTGTCCCCCTCATTCTTTTTATTTTTTTGTCGCGCACGTGGCTTTATTGCGAGACAGCTGGGCGAGAGTGCGTTCACGCACTTGACGTTAGCAACAGTCGCGGAATTGTCCCATCGAAAATATTTTGGCAATTTCCGAACACTTCAAAATAATGGAGTATAAATCCGAAAATTACTGGCTTGTTAAATATTTAAAACGTTAAAGGACATTTCAGAGTTATAAATTAATAAACCTTCTAGTTTCGTAAAAATGAAATGGTAATTTAATAATTCTTTTTTGAAACAGTCAGCAACACTGCTGTGACATTTAACATTTGCGCGGGAAGGTGCATTCGCGACTTAGACGACCTGCGTTTGGTTAATGCAAAGATAATGGTCTGACCTATTTAATGGTATAATTAAATATCGCCGACTGTTTCCGGCAATTAGATCGAAAGCGATCACTGTTGAATTCCTTTGTTACATTAAAAAATATATTTTGCTCCTTCCGAACACCTTTACTCACGAATTTGAGCACCTGATGCGTTTCGTCCGCAGCTGATGATCCTAAAGCCACGATATTACAACACCTTGACTTTTCGTTACGGAATTTCCTCCCCTTAATTACATTTTATATGTTTTGGCCAGTTGTCTACGAATATCTGCGGTGTCCGTATCAATTTTGTCTTTTTATTGTGAGTTATGTAGCGATAGCACGCGACCCGTCTAGACATTTAAATGGAACAAAGAACACAGACGACCAGTAGTTACAAGATGGAGAATGGAAGCTTTTAATTGAATAGCAATATGCCATCGGAGTCGAGACTTACCTAGCCATCCTTGAGGAAGATTGAATTCTTTGCGTTGTTTGTGAAATAAAAAAAAATAAAAAATTGCAAGACAATAATTCTCAAGTGTAGTCAAAAATATAAAGGGATTGGATACAGAGACAACAGCAAAAAGAGGTGAACTGAAGAAAACACGATGCGTCTTCCACACTCAAATCGGGAGAAGATCAAAAGCATGAAAATGAGTAAAGATTTTTTATCAAAGATGATTTAATTGACAAGTGCAGTGATTTTTGCAATATTTTCCACAGTATTCGTATTTCCAGTACTACGAGTAGTATTAGCATTTTTGCAATTTTTCCTTTTTTACTCAACGATTACAGACCCCGCTGATAATTTTACATGAAGTGCGAAGAATTTTAGGCAACAGTTATTATCTTTATCTAAAAAAAACAGGCAATGACGAGAGCTCTAAGAGAGAAAGAGAGAGAGCTCTAAGAGCCTCGACCAACATCTAACAACATTTAACGATCAACACGGACACGGCCTGCATTATTGGGGTTCGTGTATCATGGACCTTATTTCCGACATTGGTGGGCTCCTACATTTATGTGGTTTTTTTTTTTTTACAAATATTTTTTCAAATGTATTTGATAACCTACTTATACAAAAAAATGAATAAACAAAATAATAACAATAAACGCGCTTTTAGACTTCGTGCATACCTTTGAAGATGGTCGATTCACGTCGTCACCACATATTTCAACAGCAGATTTTAGCAAATATTAATGTAACCTGGTCGAGCGATCAGATAGATAAAAACAGGTTAATTCCATTTCACACATCCATATCGTACGTGTGAATTTAATAGAAATTGGATGATACATAAGTACAATTTGTCGTAGAATAAACATAATCTCATGACGAATGATTGTTTTGCCGATCACAAACAGACGTCGTGTTGGGAAAATGCAAACAATTCATGTGAAGTGTATTTAATCAATATATTATTTCTAGCAACTTCCAAAGATTTTGAATTCATATTCACACATTGCCGGTGTAGGCTGCGGTCATATTGCATGCAGCGGATTGCGGTAAAAATATACCATTCTATAATTGTCCCACTGCAGGGCAAAGGCCACTTGACATACAGAGAAGGTATAAGCATTAATCATTACGCTTGCTCAAGGCGGATTGGCGATTTCAATTATACCAATTAAAAGTTCGGATTTGCTCACGATTGGGGTTCCGTATCTAAAAGTAGGGAGCCAAACAGCTTCAATGAAGATGAGGTGAAAGTGGATGTCTTCAGCAAGGAGTGGCGAGAGGTAGAAGATAGAGAGGCTTTGAAAGAGCATTAACTTGCATTAAAGCTTTTGTATGTAGAAGGCAATACTTACATGGTACAGTGACCTTTTCTATGTGCCAAGAAAGCCAAGGAAGGAAGGACTGCAGAAAATCTTAACGCCATAAGACAAATGCAGTGATGTAACGAGTGGTAAGCATCCCTCTCACACACACGAAACGTTTGAGGAACATATTCAGAGTGCGTAAAGTATAGTAGTACACTTACTTGCAGCTTTCTGGGTGTCTTCAAGCCAAGATTGAATAGCTTACTTCTAGCCAAACAGCCTTCATGATCACCTACACCATCAAGAGGTCAAACGCGCCTGCCAATAGAAAAAGACTCAGCGATACCCGCCCCGCTCACTACCATACCATGACCCAGCAGTCCGTTGGCCCGCGTTCTAAACAAGAAACAAACACGTTTGTTAGCCGCGTGTGATATCATCACATTCAGCGCCATATGCGGACGATTGTCCGTGCCGATTGTAAACACTATCGTCGACGCCGTACGCACCTGTATTGTCCAGATAGGTATGATTGTGATGAGTATGGCGTGTGTTGAGAACTAAGATGTCATGTGTTCATTATTGTTAATGGTTGAAAGAATGCGCGGTAAGGTAAACAGGTAGGATAGTTTGAAGATGGAACGGAAATGCAGATGATCATCGATGAGGTAGAACGTAGAATACAACTAGTCTGCGTTGACATGTACTCTGTGACGCATAGGAACCTAATAAATGAAGTTCTAGATTCACAAAGAAGAGAATTGGTGACTTTCAGAAGATTAACTGATTGTCGAATGAATAAAAGATAAATGGACAAAACGACGAAACTTTCCTTCGACAGAAAAAATCGATAAAAATAACGGTAGTATTGATCTGTCGATTGATTAAACCTAAAGGCATGATGACCACCAACAGGCAGTATTTATGGTATATGCTATAGTGGTATTATTCTGCTTAGTGTAATCAGAGGCATAATTCAGAAAGGAAGTAGAGAACAGAAGGCCAGTACAGCAGTGTGAAAATATGTAAAATCTTGAAACACAAAACAAACCATTTACATATGTCAAGGAGTCAGCGGTTTAACTTTAGAATAAAAACAGTATACACCAACCCACAACTGTTATTATAAAAAATAATCCTAATAATTATCAGATCATAAATTTAAATCGGCATCTAGCAAATGTATCAAATTCTACCTACATTGCAGTATGAAACACATCTGGTCATGATGCGATTCGTGCGTCACCTGATATTTATCTTGGCGGGTGTCGATCGGCCATCAAAACACAGACATATCGTATCCATCTGTGAGATTTCCTCTTGTACTTGGCCGTCCAATTGCTAGTCTCTACTTGGTTGAGTTCTTGAGTGGGTGGTCTGGTGCTGTTGTCTGGTTGGTCTTGTTCCGTGAGAGACCTACCTACGTTTTGGAACGAGCAACTAGCTTCAACTTTATGATTAATTGACTGACTCCTTGACCACCTAAAAGTGTCTGTAAATGGTTTTATTGAAACAAATGTTTTGACTTTGACTTTCACTATAATACTTGGGGTCAGTTTAAAAAGCTTTTCTGTTGCATTTACCGTCTCATCCGTTTCTTTAACGTTCACTGCCTTTTCGTTACCCACAGAATCTGTCATTCCTTTTATCTTTTTAAACCTTATTATTTTGTTGCTGAAGAAGGTATACAGGTATACAGATATACCTTCTTCAGCAACAAAATAATATGGTTTATGGTGATAATATGCGAAAAGAAAATAAATAATTCCAAATAAATAATTGTAAAAAATGACGCGTTGAAACAAGTCATTAAATTATTTCTCTTCGAAGGTAGGGTAATATTGATGATATGGAAGTAAAATGTAAACGGAACAAAACATGACAAATCGTAATCTTCTTTAATTTGGAATTATCCACTCATAGATAGTAATAGGAATTATTCCAAACGAAAATCTGACATTGGTTTTTCTATCTACAATTACTATCATTGACTACAATCGAACCGTAGATAATTCATACGTAGATATTATAATGAGCATGTGCCTATTCATAGTCGACTTGTGTAAAAATACCAAATTAATTTAATGATCTGAGAAATATTTCAATGCAATATTAAGTTTCTAAAGCCCTTAAAACTGCAAAAATAAACCATCGAACCGAAAGAAATGTACACCCTTCCTTTTCTAAAGTGCGTATGCGCGTGCAGTGCATAATAGATGTGTCCCCTACGGCAGCCGCATTGAGACTGACGCGTGGCGGTCACGTGATACCCACGTGGCGCCATCTATTGTGCTAAGAACTTATTATTTGAAGGGGAAGTGGCGTGGGCGCAGCTAAAGTAGTGCCGTAAAGGGCTTTAGAGAATCAAAACTCATTAGAAATAAAATGTTTTCCATGAATTTCATAGCTTTATAAGGATTCAAAGTGGACTTTACTACTTTGTGATAGAATCTGTTTTTTTTAGTGCAAGATTACTTAAAATTATGACACCTGATTTTGTTTTTTAGGTGCATTGCAATTTTATTGCAAATGAATACTAATCCAGTGTGCCTGTTATCAATTTGATAACCGTAATGATGTAATTCATTATCATTACCTACCGGATTTAGATAAAGAAAACCGGTTCAAATTAGTATTTTAAACAGCTGACTGCGTGGTTGTGTTGTGATGGACTGATGTAGTCGTTGCGGGAGACAATAGCGTTGTGTGATGTGTGCGATGCAGATGGCAGAATTGTGTTGTAATTTTGAAATATTCTCTTCATTCATACCATCACGCCTGTATTACCCGAAGGGTTAGGCAGAGGTGTACCAATGTACAATTGTACACCCACAGTTCGCCAGTATGTTTTTAGATCCTATGGAATTAGGGGGCGAGCCTATTGCCATTGCACAAATCCTACCTCTGAGCAGCTACTGAGAATTTTATAGAAAAACCCAATAGCACTTTTTGTTCGACCTGGGAACCGGACCCAAAACCTATAGCATAGCAGTTGCGCTTAAGACCTACAGGCTACCAAAGCATAGCCTCCAACTTAAATTCGTTTACTAGACTTTCCACCTAGGAGACAAAAGCTGTATATGATGTGTGCAAAACAAATGACAATCGCATCATAATTTGGAAATCCTCTTCTTTTTATGGACTTTTGACTTTGCTTCTCATTAACTATCAGTAGTACCTTTGGACTAAAGAACTAACCGTGAACTTTAGACTTTGCACTCAGCAAAGGGAAGTAGATTGTGATAAAGAAATTATATGATATGTTGGATAAGAACAATAATATTATTATCGTGATGCGGATTTCGCTATTGGTAGAGTATGTTATGAGGTTTATGAATCATGATAGGTAACTCATTAAAATGGTTTATTTTTTGGTATAGATGTTTTTGCTGATGATAAGTATCAATGTGACTTTTTCGATTTATATCTATGTACCTACTTTCTAAATTTATCTTTGTCATCAGTCATCACTGACAGCGGTAAAGGCAAAAATTCTAAGGAAACCTGGACTATTCATACAAGTCTTAAATCGCCAATCTGATTCGAGCAAGAGTGGTGATCAATACTTATGCCTACTCAGTATTGGAGACTTTTGCCCTGCAGTGGGACAAAAATAGGTTGCTTTTATTTATTTTGCTTTTAATCAACCAATAATTGTCATGGCAGTCTACGGATGCTTATGAGGCTCGAGAATGTTGGGTTACGTTTGGTTATCCTTTTAATCATACGAATGCCTCTTTTTTAAGGTGCGGTGGTAGACTTACTGATAGACTTCTTCCGTTGTGGGGGTGACGGAGGGGCATGCCGGACTCTTACCGGCTGAAACCACCGCGGAAACAACCTCTGCGTCTGGCCACCATACGATTGTATGGAAAATCCATAGGCACTGTAGATCACTGATGTCAGAATAAAGACGAACAGTCCCAATTTGACATTTCCTTCACAAGAAGTACCTAGTAAAGGAAGTATCCTTCTGACTCCTCAAAAGAAAACCAACTACCGTAAACCGCCCAAGACAATAAGCATCTATAAATAAACAGTGGATCGATATCCAAATAGACATATCGACCAGATGGCCGAGGATATCCTGTTGGAACAGATTGCCCGCGATAATTATAGTTTGTAAGTGGCGCGTGCGCAGGGCAGACACTTGCGCGGGCGCCGGATTCGGTGAAGCAGGGCTTGTCACGCGATGCTGTTCTTTGTCCACAGAAGCTGAGCATACTAACCCTACTAGGCTTATATAGCTGGTAAACTGATATATTGAAGTCTTCAGTTCTTTTTATTAGCGTTTCGATGGGCAACTATAATATAGGTATTGTTGTGGGCCAGTGTGGAATTTGGCCACTTTGACTGCGTTGTCAGTGGCAGCCATTAAATCTTCCTGCGTGCAGCGGTGCAGCTGTTAGGGCACGCAGAGACTGAGACTGAGACTTCAGTTTGAATGAGATTAATTGCATATATTGCCCAAAAATGACGATACCTTTGGCGCAGTGGCAGATCAACTGTTGCGCTGTGTGTCACGATTTCGATTCCAGCACAGACACAAATATTTGTGCTATTTGCACTATTATAATTTAACGATCTCTTTAAAAATTCCGACGTTGCACTGATATTTTTAATTAATTAGAGCTATAATGAAGTCAGTTTTTGTATGAATAAAGCAGGGAGCGGGCTGGGATCGGAAACGATTCATTAGATACAAGTCGTTGGACATACGAGTCTCGATAAAAACTATCAACCAGCCGGTTACTTAGCTAGACTGGTATTTCCCTGTTTTATGTTTTATTGTAGATCCCACACAATTTTTTGGTGCAAGTATCTGGTAGGAAGCAGTTCTAAAGTTTATGTCAAAGTTGGACATCGAAAATTTGGGGATAAGGTTGGGGATAGAATACCACATTAACATCAGTGTTGTTGATGATACAGTAACGAAAATTGGCCCATCCGTTTTCTTACCAAAGGCACTAAACGACTTGTATGGGCCCAGCCGTTACACTATTCCCATCTACTGCAACTTCTGAAAGCCAGAATCAACAGTTTAAATCCCTAGTAAGCCAGTAAAGCGCCGAGGCAATGAAGTTCGACGCGTCCCATAGAAACGATGCAACTGTCTTGGATCCCGTAACGAAATAAATCAGAAAAGATTAGCGGAGGAAAAGAAGAAAAAAAACTAAAACCCGACTACAAAAAATTCACGTTCTAAAAAGTATGAAACAAGAAAACATTCTCATCTGAAAGCCGTGGTCGTATGCCACTTTACCCTAAACTTTAGTGCTAAAGATTCATGTTCTATAACTACATACATACAGTTTTACCTGAATTAGGTGGCATACGACCACGGCTTTCAGATGAGAATGTTTTCTTGTTTCATACTTTTTAGAACGTGAATTTTTTGTAGTCGGGTTTTAGTTTTTTAAACTTCTTTTTTATTTAAAATATTTTGGGGTTTAAATTTAGACATTTATATGCGTAATATTATTGGAACTGCAACATATATACACAATATATGAAATAATAATCTATTAAGTCTCCCAAACGAAATATTGGTTAGTTAGATAGGTTTATGATGCGTTCTAAAGGGTGCTATGTACAATTTACTTATATAATATATATATATATATATATATATTTGAAATGTGCTAATTAAGCCCTTTAGTTTGATATGCAACACGACCATATTTGGAAGAAAAAAATTTTTTTTTCACATCTTCTTGAGCCCCAGAGGGCGCCACATACAATTTATTGCAACATAATGTAGCCTATAACCAGCGGACGATCAAGACGCTTCTAATGACACCTCATTTGTCAATTTACGTTAGACGGTTTAGAAGTTATGAGGGAACAGATGAACATCCATACATACATACATACATACATACATACATACATACATACATACATACATACATACATACATACCGGTCAACCTCATAACCCTCCTTTTTGCTTCGCCGTAGTCGGGTAAAAAAACATAATTACACTTCCCTCCAAACAGACGGAACCGAATCAGGGCAATAGGTACAAAGGGTTGTTTACAACTAAACGTCTTACTAAAAACTATTAAATAATAGGCTCGCCCTCTATTACATGGGACCTAAACATACCGGCGAATTGTAGCTGTACATTGTTACACCTCTGCCTAACCCTTCGGGGGATACAGGCGAGATAGTATGTGTATTAATTAATAATTTATTTCCTAAACAACGCGTGAAGTGCAGGCGAGGAGAGACTACAAGCTTAACATTAACACGAACAAATTTGGATCTTGCATGCGGCTTCCGTCCTGCGCTATTGAGCCATAGACAGATGTCGTCAACATTCGTGCGACGATTATTATTTATGATACGATATTTATGCTAAATAGACGTACCTAATAACTTCAATTACATGCTAATTATTAATTTGTAAAGATGTCTACGCTTTTTTTATTGTCGTTTCATTTTTCAAGATGGTATTGAGTGTGCATGTGTTAGATCTTGTTATGTGTTGCACTTGTGTTTTTTGGTCTTGTTATTATTTTGATGTTAATATATTCCTGGTTTATTATTTTTGCCTTTTTTTTGTACGTATTGCAGAAGGAGCTTATATTAAAACTAGCTCCAAAATGAACTTTGGTTTGTTAGCGAGAGATATTAAGTTTTCCCATTTGTTGCAAAAAGAGCCCGCTGACAAAAAAACAAAAATAGAACCGATTTTCGAAAGGGAAATATGACCATCTTTTAGTTTTAGTTTTAGAAGCTTTTAAACTAGAGAAATATTCAATATAAAAATCGATGGATTTTGGTCATTTACGTTAATGCTTATTGTTTGTGTAAAAACAGAATACAGTCAGGTGAACTTGTACAAAATGTTACCGACCCCTGCGTACATCAGGATGTCGGACTTCCGAAACAACTGCTACAGTTTACACGACAATGAGTGATGGCGCATCTATATTTATTTATTTTAAAATAAACGCTTTAACACGCGTAAATAAATCGGACGTACCGTGTGTCAAGTTTTATTTGAAGGGCTATAACATATTGCCCCCGTATTCTGTGATATTTACGTAAATAGTTCGGGGATAGAAAAAGCCCTATTTTAGAATCTTTATGAAAATTCTTAAATTAAAACTTTCGAACAAAGCATTTTACACCGCTGAAAAACATTTGCTGGTCATACAAAACAGGTCATGCAACAGGTCCATACAAATTTTGTGTTTACATAAATTATCTTCAAAATATATGGAACAACGAATTTGTTATACAGGATTGGTAAAGCAATTAGTACCTATCGAATGGCCCCGCCAAAGACTAAGCTAGTATTATTTTGTTTTTTAAACGTATTTTTCCGTTCTTTGTTATATATTATTTTACTGTTGCCAGTTCTGGACATCCTTATTCAAATAAATATTTTTTACATTCTATAAAACTACACTAACATATTATAAAACTGAAAGTTGGTTTGTTTATTTGAACGTCCTAATCATCAGTATTACTGACCAAATTCTGAAAAAAAAATGCAATTTAAGGGCTGTATTCTACCATCAAAAAGAAGAAAATCGGCATCCGTAAGAAAATTCACGCAGAAAAAGCGAGTATCTAATGAAATTAAAAGTCAATTTTATAATTCAATTAAATTATAATAACGACGTCTTCAGGGACCTGTCTCTAATTAGTGTTATTAACTGTGAATGTAGGTGTCACATCCCGGCACCAGGGGAGTAGACAGTTAATGGCCATAATGTCACAGATGCCAGGAAAAAATCTGTTAAACGATTGTGAGGGGAAGTGTACACTTGTCGCGTTTGGCAGGAGATTTTATGATTTTCTCACAGGCAGGTGTATGAAAATGTTATATTAGGTAGGGGGTTACGAATATGCACTATTTTAAAGATATCTGCGAAGAATGAGAAATTGTTATTAAAGCTATCGTAGGTAGATAGAACCTAAAGGACTCAGCAATTAAGCTCTACTTTTTGTTTTCAAACATTTGACTATTTAGGTGCTTGGTCCCGGCTGTCATTTGTAGATCTTTGACAGTCGTTACTGTTAGTCAGAAGCCAGAAAGTCTGACAACCAGTCTTACCAAGAGTATCGTATTACCCATTACTGGGTTGTGGAGGTCTGATAGGCAGTCGCTCCATGTAAAATACTGATATTCAGCTGCATCCGGTTCGACTGGAAGCCGACCCCAACATAGTTGGGAAAAGGCTAGGCAGATGATGATGATGACTATTTAGGTGCTTGATTTATTTTTCTATGTTTTTATACTTTTCTAGTGACCCTCACCGGCTTTACACGGGTGTAATCTAGATCGAGATTTTCATACAAGTAATATACCATTAAAATTTCGGTATTCATGTGAATATTTCAAAAAAAAAACGTACACACCTAACAATTAAGAACAAAAAAAAAAACAGCCAAAATATGTCAAGTAACCTTTTAGACATGCGGAAATAGATTTTTACTTATACAGATTATTTTAAGTAATTATTATTTATATTTTTCAACATTGACATTACCATCATAAATCGAAAAGCAATAAATAAATTAAACAGTAATTATCTAACCGGATATTATGCAGTACAAAAAAGCTGCTAAACTTAGTGGTAGATACCAATAAAGTTAAACGTGGTACCAATTTGGTACTAATTAAACACGGCATCCGGCTCATTGGCTGTCAAATCGTCGGAACCTAACGTTTTTGCTGCCATACGCAGAATGACGTGTTACACTTTAGTCGAATGATCTTTGTTGATTTTCGGTTATTACACTGTTAATTTTATATGGATAAGACTTAATTGGAGTGGAGGGAGGCCTTTTACTTTATTGGAGAGGGACAGAAAAGGCTAACAAAAAAAAAAACTTTATTGTAGTCGTTACATAAAAGGATAGGAAAATAGAGGCCTTTTTCCAGCATTGCGTTATACCTAGCAGTAAAATGTTTTCATGGCTTCATACTGGACTTTTTCTACATACATACTCACGCCTTTTCCCATGGGGGCAGGCAGAAACAACAGAACACCACTTGCTACGATCCTTGCATACTCCTTTCGCCTCGTCCACGTTCATACATCTGGTCATACAAGCACGCCGGTTACGAGTACTGCGCACCTGACGTTTCTGGAGAACCTCACCAATAAGGGCAGGGATACGGTAGAATACGAGTAGAATACATGTAAAGTTACATAACGTAAATCGATTTGCTACATTATAGAATATTACAATCGAACATTCGAGTTTCTATTCGCTGCCCCCAATATCCCCGAACTCAAGCATAATGAATCCATACTAAGTCGCCGGTAGCACCATTTTCGCACCGGAAATGCGAGTCGTTATTCCATTCGCCGATGACATGTGTCGCGGCGCGCGCGCATGTGTCGGAGGCCGCCAAGAAATTGATGACGTCATTAGTCATGTGAAGTGGGCAGTTTTTACACCGGACCTCACAGGAGGGATGGGTTTCCGCAAACGTTGCTTTGATGTGGTCAGTGTGATTGACATCGGGGTTTGGACGGGTGGTATTCAAAGATAAAGGAAACTGTTTTTAAATGCTTGGGCTTCTACAAAAATGATTTCGCAAAGAATTCATAGTAATACATACATAAACTCACGCCTTTTTCCCATGAGGGTAGGCAGAAACCACGGAACGACACCTGCTACGATCCTTACATACTCCTTTCGCCTCGTGCACATTCATACATCTGGTCATACAAGCACGCCGGTTACGAGTACTGCGCACCTAACCTTTCTGAAGAACCTCACCAATAAGTAATACGTGGTAATACCTAGTTTATTTTTTGGAACATGTTGAACTCGTATTTAAATAGGGAAAGAAATGGCATGCGCATGAGTGTGAAAAAGAAAATAGCACACTCGGCAAAATTAAAAATAAGTTCCTTGTAGACTGACTCAATTTATTTTAATTATGCTTGAACACGCAAACTTTAAATTATTTAAATTCAAAATTGCTGAGTGCCCAATTTTTTTGCCAGTAAGTACATATATTTAAAATAATAATTCTAAATAAATACACATAAAGCGAACAAGGCTTAATAAAGCTCATATAAACGAGGGACGCAGTATATTCCTGTATCAAATATTTCCTAATCTCAGTTTAATACGTAATACCAGTTCTATACCTTTACTACTCATACTTAACCATGAAAACCTTTATGTTCCACCTTCATTCTTCAGTTTCTACGGCTGAATGAAGTCTCAAAGTGGTTTATATTGAATTCGTCATTATTGACTCTAAATGACTGGACAGTATCATGTATGTGATGAAGTGCAACAATTTAACTTGATAAATCACGGTATTGATTGATTGTCAATCAATGGGTCATTTACGACTGTCTCACTGCCCATAGGAAAACACTATTTATTATGTCCCAACACCGATGTGATTAACTATTGCTGTGTGTACGTAATGCGATTATTGTAGGAGTGGTTCCTGTACGAATTTGTTTCAGGTCTGTCTGTTCGTCAGAAAATAAGTAATTTAAGTAAGAGACCACGTTTAAAAATATAGGAGTGAAGTTCAGCACATCAAGCTACCCCAATCTGTCGTCTTTCTTAGATGATGTTTCAACTTTATTTCAAACTAGCTTCTGCCCGCGACTTCGTCCGCGTCACAGTTGATGTGTTATCCTACGGGTACCGTACATTTTCCCGGGATAAAAAGTAGCCTATGTGTTATTCCAGACTATAATCTATCTTTGTGCCAAATTTCATCCAGATCCATTCAGCCGTTTAAGCGTGAAAGAGTAACAAACATCCATACATCCATACATCCATACATACAAACTTTCGCCTTTATAATAGTAGTAGGACTAGCGGACTATCCGCGACTTCGTCCGCGTGGCTTTTTTCACCCGCGTAAGTTACTTCTTTGGCTACTGCTCTGCCCCCGTGAATCGTAGCGTGGTGTTATATAGCTTAAGTTACTCAGTAATAATGTAGCTTTCTGACGGCAAAAGAATTTTTGAAATCGGTGAAGTTGTTTTTAAGTTTATCCGATACATAAAAAAATATAAATCTCTCCTCTTTAGTATCTATAGAAGAATAAGAATTCATGTTCAATTTGGAAAATTTGACAGGAATAACTTGATGAGCCTGAGTGCGCCCCTGTAACTTACTATTCTGACCCAGGGCCAAGTTTTACAACCACAACTCTCACTGACGAAAACATAATTTTGTAACCAAGATTTTGTAAAAACCAATTTGAAAGAAAAGAGGAGTGGAGTTTCTTGCTCGTTCTTCTCCATAGAGACCTACGTTTTGGAACGATCAACTAGTTTCACCTTTACTGTAACTTCTTGACAAATCAAAAGTGCCTGTAAATGGTCTAATTGAAAAAAATGCTTTGACTTTGACATAAAAAAATATAATATGATAAAGTTATATCTAAAAAATCTTCGTTTCTTAGATTGTAACCAGTACTTGGTTTTTCCCATCAGTACAAATGATGATAATTAAGTCTAAAAGTCTTCCTATTATCTGTTTGATAATAATCAGATTATCACTCTTTAGGCCATTCTGAAACAACAAAAATACTTTGTCTATATCCTTTTAATGGATAAATATCTTCTCTATACATATACCTAAATAAATTAAATTGAAGTGTCTGTTTGTAATGTCAAAATAACAGGTTTTTCAGGGACTAGCTTTTGTATGGATCTTAACAAAATAAAATAAAATTGTCTGTCTGTTTGTTCCAGGTAATCTCCAAAACGCCTGGACTGATTTTGACGGGACTTTACTGCCAGATAGCTCATGTTATAAGGAGTAACTAATACTAATTTTATTCTAGAAAAATAATTAAAGTTCTTCGCAAAAAATCTTCTCGCGAACAAAGTCGCGGGCAAAAGTTAGTATAAGAATAAATTCCAATGTAGGTAAATCAACAGGTTCATAAAAATACCGACAACAATTATTTAATTGATACATAAGTGTATGATTACCTGTGGGATCAATTTGGATGATAAAAAAGCTTAGTTAATCGGCTTTGGAATCACACCTTTTATGTAAAAAATTAAAATATCGTCCTTCACACACTAGAAGGATGAGACGCTGTTGAACAAAGGAAGGCATGGAGCGGACAACATCTTTATAAATAAAAATCAAATGCCTTAAAAAGATCAGCCTTAAGAAGAATGTTAAAAAAATTGGTACTTTTGAGTCTAGTAAGCAAAGTTAAACATTACAGCATGGTTGCCTTACTGATGAACCTGCGCGTCTGCTGAAGGTTTTTTAATGTGCCCCAAAGCTTACTTTAATTAAAAGAAAAACGCAAATCCTTTGGTTCTGCATATACGTTATCAATCGAATAACTACTATGGTATGCCTACGGCATGGTTGCTTTGCTGATGAGCCAGTGGCGTTTACTGAAGACTTTTTAATAAAGCTTGTTTTAATTAAAAGAAAAAATAAATTCTTTGGTTCCGCACATACTTTGCCAACCTAATAACTACTATGGCATTAGGTAGATACCAACATACTAGATATGATTTTGGATAAACCTATTTTAGCATTCTTCTTTATTCTGCTTCTAAACATTCAACGGCAGACTTTTAAGAAAGTCTCAGTCTTCTCCATCCCTTTCTCGGTCCTCCATTGCACAATAGCACAGGGCCGCATTGCTCGCAGGTGGGTGCACAAAAAAACGAAAGGATTCGCCGCAAGCGCAGGTGCGTTCTCAGGTGCCGGGATTTAGGTTACAGCTTAGAATTAGTTCTTGTATCCATTTTAATTTGGTGACAGCTTGTAAATTAAAATTAATAATTAAAGGCAACGAATTTCCATTGTAATGTAATTATTTGTGTTTAAGTGATTATGCTGTAGAGACACTTAAAATCGCTAATTTAGCTTAATTAGTTTAAAGTTACTTAATTATTTTTATTTTTTAACTAAATTTATTGTAAGATTAACAGAATACAGGGTGTTACATGACACGTCATATAGTCCTTAACTACGCATATGGTCCATAAAACTATGGAACATTATGCAAAAATATGGCTGGGAAATGACTTTTATTTTATCTTCGTGAAGGACCTCGTTCAGGGAAGTACTACCACCACAACTATTTTTTCCGCAAAGCAGCACGTTAGCTGTGTTCCGATTTTCAGGATTTAGGTGCCGGTGAAATTACAGGCACATTAGACTACATTTTATCTTATCGAGACGGGGTTTCTCTGGGACGGCAACGCATTTGCAAAGCCTCTATTGCAGATGTCTATAGGCAGCGGTGACCACTTAACGTCAGGCTTGCTTGCCATCCAACGATGAATAAAAAAAAAGTATTTAAAATCTCTGTTAATGGTAGCGTGCAATGTAAATCACACAAAACATCTTATTAACAATTCTTATCCAATTAAAATCTGTACAAAAGAAAAATATTGTAAGTAAAACTAAAAACACGGATTCTATAGATATAAACGGCGCGGCGCATGCGGCGCGGGCGCACATCGCGCTGTCAAATAAGACAAGTGTACAGTCAGCGCCGGCGACAGGTAGCCCTTTGTTCCCGAACAATGGACAATCACAGACAGAACGTTTTTGTAACACACCTGATTACACCTCTGTCGGAATTAGGGCAAGTCTGTTTTTATTACTTTTAATTTCGTGTTTTGTTTTTTTTTGCACTTTGATGTAAGTATTTTTATTTATAAAGTAGTCTTAATATTAAGTATTTATTCTTATTGCATATATGTACATATGTATGTATTTAGGTGTTTGTGTTAGATATAGTCTGGTCCAATAATTTACTTTTGTGAGTTTTGTTGACTTGTATACCTAATATGATTTTTTTTTTCACTTCTTTATACTAGTTGTTTGAAAGGCGATTCATTTAGGTTGTGCTTGCTATAAGTGAATACTAACTTTTCAGCAAGCATCAGCTACCGAATAAGGCTTGCTTTGTTCTCAAAAATGACTCAAAAATTTATCATCTGTTACTTAAATGAATCTCTGTTACGAACAGTTCTTCCTAATTGGCCGATGAGCAAATACGGCAAAACGTTTAGCTCTAAAATACTGCAATACAAAGATTTTTTGTAAAGACCCGTTAATTGGCGTTGTCGCGTCCCCATTACGCAGCCTCCGATCTCCGAGCCACTGATACGCCTTTGCGCACACAGAATGCACATCTGGGAGCAATGAAGGACTTGAAAATCTCGAAAAGAACTCATACATAACACAACAATGGCCAAAATAAACCTTATGACAAAGAAAATAGAGCTGAAACCAAACATTTCGGTCTCCGACACCCATTGCTGCGAACACCTGTTTCGACCACAGCATTTATTCATGCCTTTGCCACAGCAAAATAAGTTTCAGAAGTTGCAAAATAAGGTTGATTTTCAAATGTGTTACAGCGGGCTTTGCATTCCTGTTTCGTAGGGATGTTCGCATAAATTATCGATGTTTCTCTCCGCGTGAGCGTCGAGGATATGTCTGTCCCTTTCCTTTACTTGTTTTTGTTGCACCGCAGCTATGTACAATGTGTGGACGTGAGACAAGTGCCGGCTCCGAGATCTGCCAGACCTCATACATGTTTATGTCTGTACGTGTTGCTGATTAAATACAATGTCGTATCTCATTTGATCTGAGATTTTTATATCAATGTGAATCTAGAATGGTTTTTATGTCTAGTTCATCGAAAATGTCTTATAAATAAAATAATAATTGTTTTTTTTAAATAAAGAATTAAAAAGTTCTTAGTCTGAACTCGCTTAGAAATGAGTTACTGGTATCGGTTGGTTTGTTGAGTCAAATACCACTTGATCGACGCCGGGTCACGAGGCTAGTTCATAATACACGAGGTGTCGGCGGCCAGCCGGCGCCACGGCGGCAAACGCGGCGCCTACAATCCTGTCAGCCATATTACCATATCCACCGACGCAAAAGAGACCTTAACACCGTCCTCACAAAGCTTAATCTCTTTTAATTTTTGTGGCATCAGCTGTGATTTCCTCGCCATTTGAATTCTCGCTCTACCTCACTAAGAATAATGTTCGTTTCACGTTAAACCCACATTTGATATTGAATCCGTTCCTCGATTTTGAATTCCGAGCAACGACCAAAAGAAAGCAATTTTTTTAAGGAAGTGTTTTGTGTTCAGCGTTACATTAATTTAGTTCTTATGCAATGACACCCACATGTAATGTTCCAAACACTTTACGTCTTTGTGCCATTACGGATGTGTGACATATTTGACTTGTATGGGGACCAGATACCTACAAGTGTCGTGACTAATTGTCACTTGATCAAACATAAGGTTCAAATACAAGTAGTACAGGCCACATAGAGGTCAGTTATATTTGGCGCCACTTGTACGCCAGGTGGGCGCTAGTACTCGTGTTATTTCACCGGTAAATCTTATTTAACAACGATCCGCGGCCGAGGTAAGGGCAAGTCAATTAAACTCAGCCTCGTTGATTGACAGGTCATTGAGTGAGACCACTTAGTTTTTTAACTTTTTTCTGATACGAACATGTTTTTTGTCCGAATACTCCAGCTTTATTACTAAGTAGATAATATTGATACTCAGAAATTGTATGGTATGCCTGCTTCTTTATTGTGGACGGCGCGAACTCATGGCAAACAACATTTCATTCAACATCACACTCGCCAGGTCCAAGTTTTTCAAAGACCTCATCAAACATCCAAAAATATTAAGACGTTAAATAAAACGCGACGAGATTCACGCCGTTTCCTTACGGTCATGGCTAGGTGTCAAAAGCTTTACCTGACCGCTAACACCTACACAGACCAGCGCTATACTGGACCGATATTTACTATCTTAGCTGCATTCTGTTTGTTCGGGAGTTATCCCTTCACACCTCCACACCGCGGCCGCTACTCAAATTATAATACAAACGATACAAACATTATGAGCTAAACTTTTAGGAATGACACGTATTGTTAATTAGCTCGCGCTTTCGGGAAACGCCATTATTCTTAAAACAACAAAGACGGCCAAATTCATAAACGAAAATTAAGAGTGACATTACACAGAATATTTTAATGATGCATTCAGCAATTTTGTGACGTTGAACAAAATGAAAGCAATTCAAATTTGATGACGGTGGACTCTGACTGCAATGTTGAGACAATTATTTCCGATCCCTTATGACTTGAATTAATGTGGTAACCCCTGTTTGAGCCCATAAAAATTCACGACAAAACCTGTATAAACGGCTGGAGGCAAAACTTGGTTGTTTTGCGACTCGTTCCCAGAAATCGAGGAAACGCTCGAGCAAAAAGCCGACGGAACAGGATTTTGTATCGACATCGCCAAATCTGGACGCGTTAAGAAATGATAAAGAGGACGCCGCCGCGCCGCCACCGCAGCCGAGTGCAAACTGCACCGCAGCCGAAAAAATCACAACAAGACCAAACAACGAGCACATACTTCCTTACGAGAAGACATTTTTATATATTACTAACATTTTGGAAGAGATGGCTATCCAGGAGTTTTATGTCTGGACGTTATAATGATGATAAAAAAACGTTACATCAGAGTGATCAAGCATCATTTCTTATCTTACGAGGCATCATTACATAGTGATGACTTGCATAATATCTTCATCTGGTGAGACTGTGCCGATGATAAATATTATGTTTTATGCTGTGCCGGGCTATTTAGCATGCGACAGCTGGCTGCGAATAAAACTGCCAGTAATAGACCACGATTGTAATATCGATTATCCAATACGAATTTTGATGTGTGTCTTCAAAATGCGGCGTCTGTGCACGCTGCGAATAAGTGTACGTAAATGATGGTATAATGCGTATGCGTGCGTGAGTCACGGATGTTCACATGTGCATGTGGAAATAGCCTGTAAGTTTGTACAAATGTTGAGATACACGGCCGTATAGTGCGGTGTTGTGTGGCGATCTTCACGACAAGTCGCCGCCGACGGCCAGGGAATGCGACCGGCTGGCGCAACAGTGCGTACCTACGTATCGATATTTAATTAATTTCTGCTCTATAGAATTATTTTGACATCGACATAGAGTTTTCGATATTTTTCTTTTGGGTAACATTTCGCGAATTTACAATTAATTCCGTTGGGTAGAACAACAACACAACGACTAGTGAATATTATGCAGAAATTGAAGATCTTAAACAACAAAACCTTATCAAGATTTAAGTAAGCGTGTACCTACGAAGAATTGTCTACTATAACATTGATTGAATACAGCCAAACTGTGCAAAAACCAATCCGACGACAGATCATCTCAACCCTAAAAAATATCGACGAGGTCCACTCGAAAATTGTTTTGCCGTACGATAAAATGCTTCACATATCACACGGAGCGCATCTCTAAGGGCGAGACTGGGCTGGCGCCGTGCTTTTTTACCCCGGCTGACTCCGGCCAACTTTATACCACGCTTCGTTCGCCAGTCGAGCGCAACCAGTCCGACGGGAGGGATGTGCGCACCGTCGCATTCAAACACTTCCGAACGTGCGCGTTCGTAACAAAAATGACAATATAGTGCTTTAGTTTTTTTTTTGCTTGAAACGAAGCTGTGTCTTATAAAGTGCCAATAAGAGGTGCCTTCAAGTGTTCTCAACCGATGCAAAGGATTGTTTTGCTGAAGTTTTTAATTGGATTTGACTTAAGGATATAGAGATGTCGAGTTTCACGACTACTGGAGATGCGACGCAGGCTGCAGTTAAAGGTTTGTTTCTTGTTTTTTGACCTAAAATTTTGACACTGACATATTTTTTATTTTTATTATTTATCGATATTTTTTTGAATTAAGGTCACGCACTGGTTACATAAAGTATCCTTGCAGCAGATGCTGCACAGGGTGTTATTATTTGTGCTACTGTGGCAGTATAATGAGATGACTACATTTACTTTTCTCTATGGGATATTGCGATTACCGTAAAGATAAAATTGTATAAGAAAAACTTTGTTGCTTTTAAGTGCAGTTCTACCCTTTTACTAAGTTTGTTTTTGTAATAAAAATGATAGACAGATAATTATTAAAGTTTTGTCAGCACGAATGAAGACCAATTTTTGGCTACCGACAGACTATTGGCAAACAAAATATCAAAATCCGGCAATTTGAACAAGATAAGGATTTTGGTAACACCCACTCTTAAAGACTATGATGGCGATTTGACAATGGTCATTTTTGCGGATTTAAATAAAAAATAAACTTATTTAGAAAATGGTGTTAATGCTATGATACGATGATGGTAGCTTTTCACTCCTTCAATTACATAGGAAATTTGTCTTGTAGGTCATATAAATTGATATAATTCCTACATCGCACTAAGCATCATAGCATGACATAATAACCCCCCCTTGTTCGAACGAGAATCAATACAAAAATTATTGTGACAAATTAACAAGCGAATTAGTTACGGGGATTGGTTGTTGATATTTCAGTCAACCAATCACAGCAGTTTACGCGATCTTGATAATTTATCACATTAATTTTATATTCGAGAAATCGGGGATTAATAGTGCAGTTGCAATTTTTTCTAAAAGAAGATTCCGGATGGTTTGATGATCGTCATAATATGATCATAACTATATCTATACTAATAATAAAGCTAAAAAGATCTTTTGTTTGTTCGTTTAAAATCACTGGAACTGCCAGTCAGATTGAGAAAATTCTTTTTGTTTACGATAGCCAGGTTCATGAGGAATACTATTGGCTATATTATATAGCTATATTATTACTGCTCCGCTCCCGCTTGTCGTACCGTAATGTTATCATTACGGTACGACAAGCGGGAGCGGAGCAGTAATGAAAGACGCAACTTAACGCGGATGAAAAAAACACACCCGGACGAAGTCAGGGGCAAAAGCTAGTTGCGCCATAATTCTGTCTATTTGGTCTAATAAAGATTATGGTGTTTAGCGATCTTCAATTGTTTTGAAAATTTCGATTCGAATTTGTTTTGATTTGAAGTTCTTTTATGTTCTAGAACCGTACATCATTTGTTTCCGAGCCTGCATGATTTCTTAAGATCATCGTTGTCCTTTATATTTGTTTCGCTCGCTTTAATACGTCTTTGGTTACTGCTCCGCACCCGTGTGCCGTAGCGTGATGTTATATAGCCTTCCTCATGAAGCTGGCTATTATAAACGACAATATTTTTTCCAATCCAACTAGTAGTTTCAGGGATTAGCGCGTTAAAACAAAAAATAAAAAACTCTTCAGCTGTTTTACATAATATAATGCATTTTTTTCCTAGCTTATATTATCCCACTGCTGTACAACGGCCTCCCCATGTCCTTCCAAATATTCTTGATTGCATTATTATCGCAATTATTGTTTAAATAGGTAGTTTTTAGCTTTGGAGTAATTGCATCATAACGAAATAGGTACATAAATTAAATTCTTTTTGACGCTATGGTAAAAATCTTACCACTAATTCCATAATTCCTGAAAACCGTAACCAAAATTCTCATCGTAAAATCTATCAATACTAATTATTAATATATTCCAACACAAAACAAACGGTTCGGGGGCACAAAAAACATGCACATGTTAAGGGTGAAAACCCTAACAAGTGAATAACATTACAAATAACATATTGCCGTCGCGTTGATGAAATATAACTCTTATGGGTCTGACATAAGGGTTGCTGGAGACATTTGGACGTGTTTAATAAGTTTGTATGTTTGTACACATGTTGCTATACGGGGGTCGGGAGGTTCGAATAGACTGTTTTTTTTTTAAGAATCGCCTATTCTCAACCCTATTGCGACAAGTGTTATTAGTAACATGGTTTAACATTCGTATTATTTGAGTTATTATAATAGTTTGACAGTTAGAAGCGACCTTATTTTTATTATGCTATGTAGACAAGATATAGCATGAAATAAAGTTGCGTCTCACCGTCTGTCCTTCTGTACGCTTAGGTCTTTTAAACTTCGCAACAGATTTTAATGCGGTTTACATTAATAGATAGAGCGATTTAAGAGGAAGGTTTATACGTTTAGAACATCACGCTACGATCAACGGGGGTGGAGGAGTTCCAAAGATGTAATCTAAAATCTTGATTTAAAGAAAAATGTTCTGTAAAAGCAATCATACCGTTGCTAGATGGGCCCTGTTCTCTGTTGAATTTAAATTCTAGATTTTCAGTCTGATATTTTATTTTACAATCTCAGCTAATTTAAAATACTTTCTTTAATATTCCATATTGATAATTGCTTATGTAGCATGACAATGTTTTCCGGTTCCACTAAATATCCAAACAAAAGATAAAAAAAAGGAAATTCTTCATGATTCAGCAAATAAACATAGCAACAGTATACAAAGTATGGTTATGCCACTTTACGTAAAACATCTAAAATAGTAACTCTAGTCAAACCTAAAAACATATTTAAAAATTTACCACTCAATTACTAAAACGTGACGTCACGCCTCGTTTATAAATAAAAAAGTACAATCGAGCATTAAAGGGACTGTTTGTCGCCACATGACAGATGACGTCACAGCGTTTGGATACCAGATGTGGCACCCTACCACCAGATGTACTTAGTTGTCTGACATATGTATCTCTATTGATTAGTATTAGTAAAGGGTGGCAAGTTTACATTGCTACTGTAAATTGATTAATCTGTTGAAATGATACAGATATTTTTGTAAATTATTTTAGCGTAGGTAGTTTCGTTAAAAAGATCCAAGTTATGCCAAAATGTCGTACATTTTTGGAAATAATTTTAATGATGTAATTTTTAAGTTTTCGAAATATTTTCAATGATGTAATTATTATCATAGTAAATCATTCATTCATCGTTCTTCATTTTAATTCATAACGACTTTCTAAGTTTATCTTCACATCGGTAAAGGAAAACATCATGAGGACACCTAGACTTATTTATACTGCTTATATTCTTTTCTAGCTTCTGCCCGCGACTTTGTTCGCGTCATCTATGTCAGTGCCAAATTTTATCCAGATCCGTTCAGCCGTTTAAGCGTGAAAGAGCAACAAACATCCATCCGTCCACCCTCACAAACTTTCGCATTTATAATATTAGTAGGATTAATTGCTAATTCGTCTTGAACAAGCGTGGTGATCCATGCTTCTTCTCCTTTAGAGATGTGGCCTTTGCAGTAGGACAATATTAATAGGCTAGTATTATTATATTATTTTAAACTTGCACCAACTTGCACATTATATCAACTTGCACCTACTGGGTTAATACAAAAGTCATCACAAATTGCAACTGTGCAAGTAAAGGCTTGCAATTATAAATTATTAGTATATGTATATCTAGGTGTATTTCCAGGTGTGAGGTGTTCAGTATTATCACTAACCTGTCCAATCATACGGCTAATTGAACGGATAAGCGATATCGATAACTGTATCTGCACCAAGTTTCATCCGGTTAGATTGTCTAAGAAATCGATACTCGTACATCGATTGCTAGGATATCGGTTGTGTTGCGATTAGGGTTGTCACCCGTCTTCCTATCCTACTTGATATTGTAAATGCGACGGTTTGTGAGGATGGATGGATGGATGGATGTTTGTTACTCAATCTCGCTAGAACGGATTTGGATGACATTTAGCACAGAGATAGATTACAGCCTGGAATAGTTTTCATCCTGGAAAAATGCACGGTTCCCGTGGGATAATATATTAACTTTGACGCGGAAGAAAGCACGAGCAGAATCTTGTACTTTATAATAAAGTATTGTAGTATTGTATATACAATTTCGGGTAAACGTACTCTATAGTTTAGGAGGGCAAAAAGGTGTACGTGAAAATGCTTTTACTTTTTTGACTTTTTAAGATTTGATTTCATTCTTTACAAAATAGTTTATAGTGATTTTTCGCACGAGCAAAGGATACACCATTAGTAATACTTTATTATTTTACCTAAGAAACTAAATAGTATATGTAATATTTAGTTACTAAGGTAAAAAAATAAAGTATTACTAATGCTTCAAAAACGGTGGCCACCCTAATTGCAATCCACGTGATGATAATCTGATTGTGTGGCAATGTTCCTTGTACTTTGCACTTTAAGAAGCTCCGCCTATATGATTGATAAGGGCGAGATGTCTAGCACAACAAACTATACAGGTGCATAGCGTTACCCTAGATAAACATACTTTTTAGAATTTTTTAAACCTCGTTGGATAGCAAATGAGCCTGCGGCCCTCCCTATATAAAGTGGTCATCTCTGCCTATAGACATCTGCAATACCAGAGGCCTTGCAAATGCGTTGCCAGAGACAAAGTTGAAATGTCTTATGTGCATGAAATTTCAGCGGCACCCATACCCTTTAAACCGGAACACAGCAACGCTATTTTGTGGCAGAAATAAGTATGGTGGTAGAACTTTCCCGGACGAGCTTCTTCACTAAGAGCTCTACTACTAATAGACTCTCAAATAACCATATCAAATAAAACCTATTAACGAAATTGTCATTCTTGCCATATTAACAAGTTTTTGCCAATCTGTCATGATATATTCCATAAAAAGTGCCAACTGAAAATGTCAAGTGCACTTATCTCTTTTTAACGATAATGATCGACACGATGGGATGATAATATTACTATCTACTTAGTACTGTTGGTGCGGTTGCCACGGGTTTTGGCTAGGTACTTTAAGTACATTATTTTTTTTATCACACTTTCTTGATAAGATTGCATTATTTTGTTTGATGACCAAAATACATTACGTGGTCCCAATTATCGTTTTAGTTGCTGAAATTAGGTAAAATATCTACTGTTTTTTTTTTATGTGCGTGGTCCATTGTCGTAATACGTAATTAAACTAATTTTTAACTGGATCTATAGTGAATTTTTAAATCTTAGAGACTAAATTGAGAGCTTCTTACGTCGAACAGAAAAATAATGTGCTTTCGGAACATAAACATAAAACACACTATTTTCAAGTTTGACACACAAAGCTGTCAAATCAGTCTCTGAGATTATTAGATACCTACCCTTAAGTTGTTTTTTTTTTCTAATAGATTTTTCTTTTACTGCAAGGACTTGAAGTGTTCCCACGATCCTGCGCACATTAGCTTGTACCCGACCGTTTCCTTCATCGATGTCAAGTCTTGATTCTATTTTTAAATACCGAGTCTTAGAAACTAGATTTCTTCAGGTTTAAGTGCCTGCATGTAGGTACACTACCATAGAGTTTACGCTTTGAAAGTTAATACGATCAAAAGTGAAGGAAAACAATACCTATTTATGCAGCTTTAGCTTACAGGGCAATTGTTTTCAGCCAGCCAAAACTGACGAAAAAAAAAACATTCCAAAAAGTTCGCCCGTAATTCCTGATAACATTTTTTGCAAAGTTCCGTTTTGTTGCAACCCACTAGATTTTTTACGACTAGCAATATTTTGAAACGGCATTTATTCACGTGCTCGGAAGCACGTGCTTTCTCACACCGGATGCCTTACAGATTGTTTGGGCAACACCTATTGCCGTAGATAAGAAATCGTAACTACTAAGATTGTACTTGAGTGTACCTGAAAAGTGAAACCAATTGTTTATTGATTTGAGTCGTACCGGATTAAACAATTTCCGGTAGTTACTATTTCAGAATAATATTTTTTCATGGCTCTTTTATTTCTTTTTAAAGTTATTGGTTTTGAACTAACAGGATGTTTTCTGTTAGTTTACCTATGCCAACCTCATTAACTAGAAACTTACCCTCTGTTTCTCAGACAAATGAGAAATTTTCCGCGTGAGCAGGCAGATCTGTAATTGTGAATCAAATCTATTTGAAAAAAAAGGGTTTTAAACTTCATCTCATTCTCTCACTATACTTATTAAAACCCTATGATTGTTTATTATTATTATTTTATTTTATTATTATTATGATTTGTCCATCAGCACAATACTTCTATGTATGCCTTCTATCATTCTTCCGTAACTAATGATTTCAATCGACAGATATTCATCGTACAAATGCCATGCGAAAAGTGGCAATACTAAGAATAGCGAGCTCAAATTGACAAAACAATTAACAAAAAAAAAAAACAAAACAAAAGATGGCCATAGGTTTTTTTCCATTTTCAAAAAAAAAAGTTGCTCTACACTAGAATTTTCTCTTGTAACTTAGGCTCTTCTGTAACTTGGGTAATTTTGCAGATAATAAACTCACATATACACAAACAATCAGATCCGGAACCACCATTCAAATATTTAACTTTTGACGCGGTAGACATATCTAACAACTAGCTTTTGCCCCTGACTTTGTTCACGTAAATTATAATAATGGCATTCAGAGATAACGTAACTTCCTATTAGCGAAAGAATTTTCACAATCAGACCAGTATTTCCCGAAACTAGCGCGTTCAAACAAACAAACCCTTCAGCTTTATTTATATTTACTAATACCTTCATAATTTAAATATTATTGGCATGTAAACAGTAACTGGTTGGCACCATACAATCAGCAATACATACATTTCTTTAGCAAACAATGGTGAATGAATTTACTTAAATAAATATTGTGATATAAAGATATAAGTATTACGTCATTTTACACTGAAGATAATACGTTGAGAGTAACATGTTTGATTTCTCAGTATCAACACTGAAGAATTAAATTTTGAATGAAATATCCTGTTTAATCATGAAAATTTTGGGATTGGCTATCGAGAAGACCAATCAGAGCTTAGTTCTAATGAGCCAACACTTAATCTAAATTCAATATGACGAATGTGTTCTATTACTATCCAGCAATAATGGTTCAATTTACATACATACCATACCAACAAGCCTGTATTTCCTGAAGGGTTAGGGCAAAGAATCTATTGCCATTAACCGGGCACAAATCCTAACTCCAAGCAGCTACTGAAAATTTATTAGAAATACCAATAACACTTTTCTCGACCTGGGAATCGAATCCAAGACCTAGCATAGCCGTCGCGCTTAGGACCACTAGGCTAACGAGGCAGTTAAATAGTTCAATTTAAATCCTAAGCCTATGTTTAGAATAGAAATAAAATCCTGTGTAATGTCAGGGGTGACACAAAAGG
Organism: Caradrina clavipalpis; assembly: GCA_932526535.1. NCBI lineage: Eukaryota > Metazoa > Arthropoda > Insecta > Lepidoptera > Noctuidae > Caradrina > Caradrina clavipalpis. The sequence continues at coordinate 12,537,347 of OW052104.1, read as the reverse complement.
GACACTTTACAAACCCCTTTCGGACGACCCCCAGGCGCCCTTTAACTAGGACCAATCCGGAGAATCCCGGACGACTGCACCCCTAACCGGCTAAACCCGTCACACGATTCACCCCGTAATTGGAAAAACCTGTATTGTTAACATTTGATAATGAACGAGTACTTACATCGTATTGTATGATTAAGCATGTTTAATTAACTATACGTAAGTCCACGCAAGACGTACTCGTTCAATTATCTCATATTTTTTGTCACACGTCAATAGGGTTGCCACTAGTACTTTATAATAAAGTATGGTATCGTTATTTCGGGTAAACGTATTTTATACTTTACTACGTGATTTTTTTTTTTAATTTTTGAAGGTTTCATTTAATTGTTTACCAAAATAAATAACATAGAAGCGACGAGCATGTAACGGGATGGATCATCGCGGTAAAGGACGCACCATTGTTTTATTTTACACTAGCTTCTGCTCCTGGCTTCATCCGCGTCTTTGGTTTATTATCCCACGGGAAGTGTAATTTTTTCCGGGATAAAAATTATCCTATAACAGCCATATAACCGTGAAAGAGTAACCAACATCCATCCATCTATCCTCACAACCTTTCGCATTTATCACATTAGTAGGATGTTGTAGATACCTACTTTATTATTTTTCCCATTGTAATTGTAAAAAAGGTGGCAACCCTACACGTGATCGCAAGATGGTGAGGCAGAATGACGACATTTGGAAATCCCAAAGCCGTGATATTAAGAATTCTTAGCGTCTTGAGTTCTAGACAAAGAATCCTAAATGATCACATATCACAACCAACAATAGTGGTCAAAGGTTTTGAATATCTTCCATTAGAGTCAGGTGTTTACAAATACGAAATTATGATTCAAAACATGGTAGAAAAAGAAAACATTCATTCACGCATATTTAGTTCTAGTTTTAGTTACAAATCTGACATTTCAATAAGAAAATACCTTTTAAACAATCATCTGTTTATTAAATCCGGCCAAATGCGAATCGCACTGACTCAACATATGGGTTCCGTTTCTCCGTACAATACTAAAATTAATACACCGATACACCGATTTTTAATTACACACTGTGAACATTTTATAGTGACTACCTTTTACTGTTCAAGAGATACAGCCCTGTGACAAACGAACACACAGACAGCAGAGTCTTAGTAATAGGGTCCCGTTTGGCACCCTGTGAGTACGTATCCCTAAAAAGGTAATTTTCTTACGAAACTTCAACATCTGCAATGTTGACCTTGCAGTCTTGCAAAGTTTCATTGTCAGTTCGACCCCATCTGTCAACTTCGAACACACACATGGACGTCCAATTGTTTTATGGTCCTTTCAAACGTGGAACACTTTTGACATCTGTTCTCTGGAAGCCAAATGTTTTATATTCAGCTATTACCAGACAACCGGCCAGTAGTAAAATGTATTATGTGAAGACATCCTTTTTAACGACTATGTATTATTTTAAATTGTTCTCTTTTTAAATACCTATTTCTTTATAATACAATGTTAATGTCACGTGGTCATATTTTTGCATATAAAATGCATTAATATTAAAGGGCTGACGTAGGGAAGCCAAATATTCTTAGTAAAAGACAAAGAGAGGAAGCGAACGGGTGGGCAGAGACAAAAACAAAGCTCGGCCATACTTCCCTTGCATTGCGGATATTAAAAAAAAAGTGACAAAAAAAATCCGTCACAAAGAAGACTTAGAAATATAATCTAATGTGTGTGACATGCTATAAATGTTGTGAAGACTCGAACGAAGCTAGTACTATATCAATTTATTTCTTTAAGCTTTAAGGGACCGGGGGGTACGGGGCAGTCACTGGTGCAAACCTTTTTTTAAGGATGCCAAATCATCAAATGACTTCTTCCGCCCTGGGCAAAGCGGAAGGGATTGTCAGACTCTTACTGACTAACCCATCCGTGTTCCTCCTCGTGTCTTTTGCGTTCCAGGGCCATGCCTTTCGAGCAAATTCCGCAACCCTGGCAAACCAGACCTAACATTTAAATTAAGTTAGTAATGTTCCTTCAGGCGCCACAAGGCTGAACGTTTAAAGGCCTTTGCACAAAATGAAACTCGTAAAACACGCTCGCAGCATGCGTGGGCGCAGCCAAGATCTATAAATTGTATAGATTTCTTTAGCGCTTTCATATCGATGTTTCCGCAGGATACGACTTTTTTATGGCGTTGTGTAAAATTGTTTGATAAGGACTTGTGTGATTTTTTGTAATGGCAACACTGTTTATTATTATGATGAAAATGTATATCTAAATATGATGGGGGTTAGAGCGATAATACCAGCCTTTTTTTGTCCGACTGCAGGGCATAGGCCTCTTTTCACACGAAGAAGGCACGAGCATTGATCATCCCTCTTGCTCAAGGCGGATTGGATTACACACATATCAATTTATAAGTCCAGGTTTCTTCACGATGTTTTCCTTCATCAATGTCAGTGATGTCAAAGATTAAAACATAGAAAGTACATAATATGTATTGAAAAGGTCACATTTGTACTTGCCCGGTTTCCACCACATGCATGAGAGGCGGGTGCTAACCACACGCGGGGCCATCACGACAAAAATGCACTCGTATTAAAATAAAAACTTAGTTCCAACAAAATTAATAGAAAGAAAAGGATGGAGAGAGCTTTTTTATACAAAACTAGTATTTCAAGCTATCGGGTCTATAATTCTGTTAGTTCAATTGGTTGCGCACGAGCCTCTGCTATTGGCGGATCGTTCGTTACGTTTAGTTATTGCTCTCGGGCGGCGCTAAAAGCCACTCTTACGCAGTTTCACGCCTATCTGCTTTATAATTACTTGGAAATTAACAGAGTGCAGTAAAATCGTTTCAATTTAATTTTAAACCGAGCTTAATGAATGCCTTGAGCTATGCTGACCTGAAACAAGTTATTCACTTAATTAATGAAAGGTGATTAAATATTTCATTGTAATTATGATAGAATTGGATTCAGTATCTTTGTACCTATTACTGTTGATGATCTGTGAATGCTTTCAGTTATTTTAGTGTCCCTTTTTTATTTATTCATTTGATACTATATAGTTGCTACCCGCGCCGTCCGCGTGATATTTTTAATGTTACTTTCTTGGTTACTGCTCCGCTTCCGTATGTCGTAGCGTGATGCTATATAGTATATAGCCTATACTATTCTTCATGAATCTGGCTATCAAAATCAATATTTTTCTAATCCGTATGGAATGTGTTTATCGCTGGATATTGCTTGTAACAACTGCTAATCTTTCATAACAATGACACAAAATATAAGAAAATGTATTGAAAAGTCATACACATCAGTGATGCTTATTACATGGGACCCAAATACGGGCTGCGGGTTGTTCGAAAGGGATACCGCGCCCCCGGAACGCAAAGGGCACATGAAGGAACATAGACGGGTTTTAGTCAGTAAAAGTCTGACACTCCCTCCCGCCCCGCCCAGGGCGGGGGAAGTTATTTGATGATTTCCCGTCTATAAAAAAAAAAAAAAAAAAAATGGGACCCAAATATACCGGCGAACTGTGGGTGTATATAGGTACACCTATGCCTATCCCTTCGGGGAATACAGGCGTGATGGTATATTTTATTGACAAGCCAGGAATATTGTAAGGAAAACATAATTTTCCGATCTAATAAGCCATAATAGTTTCTAGTTACTTACTAATAGACTTTGTCCCTTTCACACGCCACATACTAAAAGAATTTGAAAAATCAGCAATCACCACTACAGCTACTCAATAAAACATACCTAGTCATTGAAAAAAAAGCAACTTGAACGATGTTGATGTTTTTGTTTATACATTATATATTATTATGTTCATTATACGGCCCGCGTCACCGCATTCCACGCGCTCCATTCGGGACATTTGCATTAATTCGCTAACGAGAACCGACTGAATTTGAGATTACTTTAAGATAAATGGCTGCCTAATTTAGACGGCGCTTAGCAGTAACTTGTTTCTAAGCGCCGAATCCGGGAGATGGCGCCTTTCATTATGCAAACCGATTACACCTACCTCGGAGTGTGACGTCATCTATACTAATATAAAGAGGTAAAGTTTGTGAGGTTGTAGGGGATAATGTAATGAACCGATTTTGAAAATTGTTTTACCAATAGAAAGCCACGTTATTTGTGAGTGTGATAGGCTATATAACATCACGCTAAGATTTAGGGAAGCGGAGCAGTAACCAAAGACGTTACTTACTAAAGTAGCGGGCGGAAGCTATTTCGATACATAGATAGTGTTTTGTTTTTTTTTGATGTTCGGTGTATAGTGGCTTTAGTGACGTATTGACCAGTGTGTTTTTTTTTTTTTTTTTGACCAGTGTACTTGTCCTTATACGAAGAATTTGTACTGAGGTAAGTTACGAGACTATACAAGGTGGGATAAATATGCCGTTGCCATGGATACATAATACATGATTCTAGATTCTAGACAGTCTAGCATTGGTTTTTTTTTTGACAATTATTGTAATATAGTGATCAGATGTTCCGTAAATTTTGACCATGTTGACATTCCACTTTTGCATAGAAAGGCCGATTTTCATTTCAATATGTCACCAAAACTTTCAAATTTGCGTCCAACCAAGTTTCTACTGAATTCATGGTGCGATTTTGTGCGTGGATGACATTTCCATCCTGTATAGATTTAAATATGTAGTAATAATTTCAGAAGACACATTGAAAATTAACAAAAAGGCAATAAAAGCAACGATAGCCATCACCAAAGAATCCATCCAGATGGATAAAGTAAGAGCATCTGGAGGAATTTAGTTGGTCATCTGCGAAATTGTCGTTTTATACGTGATTTATTTATCGTCAGCCAGGCGCCGATACGAGGTCACGTCTTGCGGAACATTTTATGTCGAATATGCACATTTGACGCCACTTAAAACGTTGACAAATGTCATTGAATAAACTAAATAATGTCTTGAAAATTAAACGTACGGTACATAATACAAGTCGTCTTTACTGTAAATGCAATTACAGGCCCATGAGAGATTTCAACTTTGTCTCTGGGATGGCTACGCATTTGCAAAGCCATTGGTTTTGCATATGTGTATAGGCAGCGGTGACAACTTAACATCAGGTGGGCCGTCGGTTTGACTGCCATAAAATGTTAAAAAGAAAAAAAATATTGAACCATATTGAACCTTATTTGATTACCAATAAGAGTAGTATTACAAGTAATCCAAGTCTAGGGGATACAGTAGGTACCTCCAATTAATAGTAGTATCTAAGTTTGGTAAGAACCTAATTCTTACGTATCTTGCTATAATGGGGCTCCTAAACAGGCCCAATTTTCCCACCAAATGTGGCTTAGCCATACACAAAATGTTGCTGAAAATACTCGGCAATATTTTCAGTGTGGCTCAGCCACTTCAGCAAGTATTCCCACAACACTTTCTAAATCATCACTCCTCGTGCCATAATTTCCCGGCAACGCGTGGCTGCAATATGTATATTGCCAGTAGTGCGCTTCAAGTGTGGCTGGGCCACATTCGAAAATGTTACAGCTACTTATGTATCTATTGGAATAAAAGCGTTGCCCGTTTAGAGGCACCAATTTGATATTTAATTGCAAATTGTAATGTAATCCTATCCTACTAATATTATAAATGCAGACATTTTTGAGGATAGATGGCTGGATCGATGTTTGTTACTCTTTCACGCCTAAACAGCTGAACGGATCTGGATGAAATTGGGCACTGAGATAGATTGTACTGTGGAATACCAGATAGAATACTTTTTATCCCGGAAAAATGTACGGTTTCCGTGACAAAATGCATCAAACTTGAAGCGGAGGATGTCGCGGGCAGAAGCTAGTATAATTATAATTTCTTAATGTATAAATAACCGTCGTCGTAATAAAATTAAAATGACTAAAAATGTACATAGTTATGTACGGAAGTCATTGACTATGCATGTCTTCTGGTTTTCGCATGACGACAAAATATTGACATACCTATTTGAATATGAATCTTAATATAGTATGTCTAAGGCTAAGCTCCGCTTGATATTTCACTATCCTTTTTGTAGTAATGAAATATCAAGCATTCGGAGTAAGATCCATGGTAATTATTAAGTGCGCTTATGAGGCTCAAAACACCGAAAGGGCAGCGTCGAGCAATTTCAGTTTCAAAGAATTTTAAATTTTATTTCCATTGAAATAATGTGCAGAATCGCTTCAATGACTGTCGCACTTTTGCCGGCCATTCAAACGATACTATGTATTTTAGAAATGGAGATAACGTTTAAAATGAAACTGAAACTGGTCGTCGCTATTCTGTTGGTGTGTCATTTTAGTGTGTTTTGAGTCTTACGAGAAGATCCTGTCATTCAAAAATGTACTTTAAGGATCTACAAGAAGGTCCTACAAAACAAATATGACCTCAATATCTACTGGTTGGAATATTTCCCGCTTAGTTTTTTTTATATTCACAAAAAACATCTGCACCATATCTTTACGGAAGTTTATGCACGTAACATGATAAGTAGGCATGATACTAAAAGCAAAACAAGTAGGCAGATTAATGACAGTTTTTTTTTAAATCGCCACATTTGTAACATTAACATCGCATTAACCCGGCTGCCCGTATAAATAGGTTAGTACAATCACCCCCAAAAATACCTAACTAATACATCTGTTCCAACTACAAAGCATTTCATGATAAAAATAAGTAATTTATCAAAACGTGTAACTTAACATTTTACATCCAAACAGCCGTAAAAAGTTGTTTTTGAAGTTTGAAAAATGACCTCGGTGCATATTTTTTACTCTAACTGTACCGCGTTTGGTCCCCTCTAAAGTATAATGTGGCACTTTTTTAGAGAAAATTCTATGCGCAAGTCTAGGTTTTTATTCAAATCCAGGCCATCGGAGTTATGAAACAAATGACTTCTGCCAATATGTCACGGAGATGCAATTTTTCTAAACTAACCAGGTGGTTTTATCCATTATACATCGTATAAAAATGACAAAAAAAAAAAGTTGCCAACTTATTTTAAAATTGAAATATTTTTTTACTGCTGACTTCGACGCATCGCTTTAAATTTTATTATTTTTAATACCAATAAATTTTAAATAAATAACAATTTAAAATTATTATTTATACGAAAGCCAGACGGTATTCAAATTGAACGCAAGCGATTTTAAGTTTTAAAGTGAGTCTTACTTTATAATGTGATTTAAATAAATATAGTCATAGGTACACTAAAATTAGATGAGAAATAATTACATTAAAAATAGATAGATCAATATTGAATTAGCAAATGCACGCAGGACACAGGATGTTGAAATAAAAACATCGATTTACCAAATTCTGTATAATAAATAATTAATTCACTTAGTACCTAAGTAATATATTTTTTTTTGTGTGCATAAAGCGTTAAATAAATAAATAAATAATATTTTGATAATTATTTACTTAAAATTAGTTTTTTTTTCGTCTTAAATCCATTTCGGACCCCAATTACCGGTCGATATAGTACTAAAAAAGTTCATGTAACTTTTTTATAGGCACGTGGCTACCAGGTGCGGTCCACAGATACAAACTGTTGAGTCTACACGAACAAAACAATGGGTATTTTGACTCCAGCGGACACCACAGCACAGTTGCAATGTTTGAACAGTTGGTAACAATGGTCCCACTATTTTTCAATACGAGGGGAGTTCGCCGACGTTATAACATAATAATGCTGTAATATGTACCTACCTACCTACGTTTGGTATCGGAACAAAATGGTTTCAGTTGGCAAGGCAGTTCCGCTAATAGGTACAACTGTACAACTCAACATTAAGATGCGTTATTTAATTAAGTAAAATAGTTTTTTACTTAGCAGAAAGGAAGGAAGGAAGGAAGGACAGAATTAGGAACACCATGTTGCGTTCCAAAACGGGCATAAACAGACGTAGGTAAAAAGACTGCCAGGTCTCCAGGCAACGGGTGTTTGAAGAAGGTCAGTGTCGCCGAAAACAGTCCAGTAGTGCCCAGAAAGAGTTAGGGACATGATCTGAACGGTTAATACGAGGGCTGGTTCGAGGTGGCGCCTTGAGGCCTTTGCCCACCAGTGGGAGAGAGTAGGCAAAAAAACTAGGGCAAAACCTTTTTTTTTTAATATGGAGTAGGTGATATTATTATGTGCATGATAATATAAAATTCAGGCTGGGTTTGCCGTGTTGATTACTCAATGAGTTTCTGCCCGCAAATTCGCCCGCGTCAAAATTCCTAAGGATTCCAATAAAAAAAAAATGCCTATGTTACTAGCCAGTTTTCCATAGGTGAAAGAAATTTTGAAAACGGTTAAGGAGATAATTGACTTTATCCATTACCTACAAATTAAAATACATTTTTTTTTATATTTTCTAACATTTGTTTAGATTAGCGCTATTCTTACAAAAGATCTAAGCATATAATCATTATCACATTAACATAGTTACTACATAAATGTTATAGCAAATAGCTATAATATTTGATTACGCTGAGTAGTAGATTAGTACACGACTTCACGAGTAGGTAAATCAATGGACATATTTCAGATGTTTGGATCGATCGCACGGAATTTCTTCGAAGCGCAACCCCCCGTGTGAATATGTAATCGAATCACCACATGGGCGCCCTGTCAACAGTACTGTGGCTTTCCAATATATTTTACTTACTATTAAAATAAATAGCATCCTGTATTTCAATAAAACTGATGAGCGATTTCTGGTTTTGAGTCTTTAAAAATAATCGACTAAACGAAAATTTAGTCGATATATTTTTATAGGAGCTTGTCTTTTTTTTACCTCGGATTTAAATCGTTCTATGCAGTGTCTATCGAGGTTTTGATATCACATCTAATGCTAACGATTGTTAATAAACTCGGTAAATATCTAAAGAAAACTTTCAAGGATCAATATGCGAGAAAAAAATAACACCTAAACTCACTGGGGCAGTACATAATAGGACTGTAAATACCATTGATATTTCAGTCATTCCTATAAGTTAGGACCTGTATTTGATATAGCATAGGTGATGCTTAATGTATTGTAATTAGCTACTCATGGTTAAAGAAGCGGTATTTAATAGTACTTCATAGGTAACGGCGACTGAATGGCGCCAAGCGCCGCCGTCGAGGCGCGTCGCATACGTGACTAATGTAACGATCCCGCCGGGATTGCGGGATTCCATCCCGGGACTAGAACACATCTCTAGTTCGATTGAAATTCAGGAACTACTAACTTAACATATTATTTTTCTTTTTAACATTTATGAAGCCTGTTATACACTTTTTACCAGCCCGTCTAAAATTAGGTAACAATCCAGCTATGACAGTTACGTAAACCATTGTCATTTGCAGCAAAAAATTACTTCACGTCCAAAATTATTGAGTAATTTATTAAAAATAAAATAGTTTAGAAATCTAATGGATTAATCGTACCACAGTATTGCACAGGCGTGCCCACGACGACGGCGCCATTCGTAATGTTTGTTCGGTGAAAGTCGTAACATCACGACTTCTCATACATTAAGCTTGGAGCACCGTGCGAATGTGCTAGTGCGGACACGACAAATTAGTCTGTTTTTTTTTTATCAAGTGACCGCTCATCAATTTCTCATTTCGTCCGGTATAGTCACGTAAACGAAATCCCCTGTGATTACTACACCGACAAGTGTAGGCACATCACTATTTTGTGGTTTGGCATCGTAGTAATGCATTAAACTTTTTAACGGCTGGAAGGGATGTCGTAACAAAATCTTATACCATGGATTAAGTACAACACTATCTGGAATAGCTGTTTTTTTTTTAATCAACGAAAAATGTTAGCTCTCTTAGGTTTAAAATCCATACTATTAGTTTTTATTTTCATTTTGCATTTTTTGTGATCTTAAAGTATGGAACAACAGCGTGCAATGAATCTACACCACACATAATAAAGACCTCTAAAGACGATTACGTTAAAGCTATATTCCTCAATTTTTAATTCTGATATCAAAACGTTCACCTAATGCTGCATTCAAATGTAATAAAAAAGTCTGGCCACATTTGAAAAACAAGCTCTTTTTCTCCGGGCGCGTTCTGTTTCTGTGAAATTTGGCGCCAGATCCCTATCTAAACGCATGGTGGAGGTTTATCAGATGAGATCGACACCCATTCAACGCCAGAGGTCCTCGGCGCGGGCGCTTTGAGGGCGCCACAACTCTTTGTTTTAACACCGCGCTGTGAAGGGACGTAATGAGCTGCCCAGACAGTTAAACCCTTACGGCCGAAAACCTTATTTTATTGTTCAACCTCAATGATATATTATCGGCGTCCCGAAAATTTACATGCGAGCTATTAATCACAATGAATTTGAATTTTTATCGTTTGTTCAAACATTTCTGTGAGCATGGGTTACTTAAACGTACATCCGGTTAAAAAATACAAATGAAAATGTTTATAGACGTTAACAAAGCTTAATCTGCGAATAACAAACTTTCAACAAAAAAATTATTTCCAATCACTAAAATTTACACTTCTCATAAATATTCGTCGGCCCACCTAACTATCCATTTTTCATTAGAGAGACACAAAGAAATTCTCTATAACGATTAAAACCTCGATCAAACGTAGGCGGTGCTGTCTTAGTTCTATCAAATCCTTTTTTATCGGTATAAAAACACCTGTAGTGTGAGAAGCTCCGTGAGCGCGACTTAGTCGAGTCACAATGTTTGTTTACAATCGATTAGAAATCAAAGCGTCTGTAATGCGTAACGATAGAGTTTAGAATAGCGTGATTTTCTTGAAACGAACGGTAAAATATTTTGTTAAGTTGGAACGCCTCTCCGGCGCCGCGGCCACCCGATTATGAGCAATAAACTAATTCCGGTAGCGCGACCATTAAGAATGTACGATTATACGTATTAGTAAGTATTCGCTTCACTAGCGTTTCGGCATGTAAGGGTTAGGCCTACACACGGATGTCATTACTATTGTGTCCTAAAAAGTATGTGTGACGTGACACGCATTTGACAGTGACAGGTTTGATTGGCGCCAAATTAAACATTAAACTTAGGAGTATATTATGACGTAGACGTCATAAAATTTACCCAACAACAGACAATTGACATTAATTGTCTTGGAGTAGTTGCTCAGCATACTTAGGAGGTACAGAAAACATTTATAATATAGACATAATATGTCTATATTATAAATGTTTTCTGTATAAATATTATTTAATACTAGAGACCCGCCCGCGACTTTGTCTGCGTTGCTTATTTCACCCGCGTTAAGTTACGTCTTTGATTACTGCTTCTCTGCCGTGTGTCGTAGCGTAAGGTTATATAGCCTATGTTGCTCAGGAATAATGTAGTTATCTATTGGTAAAACATGCTTAAAATCGATCCATTGTTTTCGGAACTTATTCGATAGGTACAAACAAACACAAAAATATTGCGTGTATATGTCGTAGGATAATTTGATACTTCGAATCTTCGCGGAAATCCTAGGGGTTTTGCGAAAACGCGGATAATTAGACATAGGCGAAAAATTATCAAATCTTACTGGACAAAGTCAGGATTTTTGCGAAAATACTCGTTACTATAGTAAGATTTGATGTGCTCAACACTGATTGGCTACAATTTTGCTGGCTGACTTCTAATTGGTTCCCACTTCTGCAATGTAACTCAGACACAAACGTAAACAAATAACGTGCGGCAACAAATGATTGACATTTAAGATGTCAACCAATCAGAGACGATCTCTTATTGAACGCGCTGACCGACCAATCAGCGTTCTTATTTCATAACAGCCAGCGTTTCGTTTCGCAATATTGCTATAATAACGAGTATTTTCGCAAAAATCCTGACTTTGTCCAGTAAGATTTGATAATTTTTCGCCTATGTCTAATTATCCGCGTTTTCGCAAAACCCCTAGGATTTCCGCGAAGATTCGAAGTATCAAATTATCCTACGACATATACAAGATTAGTATATCTACATGTACCTACAGTAACATAGAGTATGGTACTTAAGTACCTATTCAAAGACAACGTTTTAAAAGTAGAAGATTGAGTTCATAACTAATTTAAAATAGTCAAGGAGCCAATTTGATATTTCCTTATTCTGTGGCAGTAGATACCTAATAAATTATTTTAATTTAAGAAATTATATTTAAGAATGGCGGTTTATTAATCTAGTTTAATGTTGTCAGCTTTTAAAATGTCACATTATATCTATGTTCATTTTTATTATGTGACTACCTACTAAATATACATTATTTATTTAATTATAGTTTAGGAACAATTAACTTTTTTATTTTAGTGATTAATTTTTTATGTTATTTATCTAATAGTACTTATTGTAAATTATGAACAACCATTATATTCTGTAAAAATGTTTTTGTTGTTGAAATTAGGTGAAGTGAGCGATGGCAACCTAATGCTATTGATTGAAAACAAGGATTGACAGCTCACTTCAAGCTTATTTCACTTAAATACATCGAGGAAAGGTTTTATAGAGTAACACCACAGTTAATGTAGGTTCTGTAAGTAGGCAGGTAGATAGCTATTTAAAAATTAGGTAGCCAGATAAAGTTTCTTTGTAAGTTGTTCGATTTTTGAATCCTTTATTTAAAATTATAAAATGTTGCAAGCATAAACTAAATAGTTGCCATGACAAAAAAAATACGACCATCAAGTATTACCTATATTTTTTTTTGTCTAATTTCGCTAGTCATAACTCTTCTAAGTAAAAATATTTGGAAAAACCATGGTCAGAAAAAAATGTTAATCATTTGTATGGATATAAATACGAATATTTTAGTTTGGAATGCGGACCATGTAAAATAATATGATAAAATAACAATCGCTACGCGCCTGCCCATATGGACTCAAACCAGTTTCATGTATGTAGTTAATAAATACATGCATACCAACACAATATTTTAGACACACATGAGATTATTCTTAGTAGTAGAAGTAAGAAAAGAAAATTAATACTTTTGTCTAATTACAAAGATTAAATATAATAATATTGTAATGAATCACCGACTGATTAAACATAGTGAAATCTAGAGATACATCTTCCACTTTATGAATTTAATATTGAAGTGTAATCCTGAATCCTAAGGCTTAGTGAGATAAATAAGGTTTAGCTATATTTCCGTCTCCATCTTGCACTTGACGTTTGACAGTTGTGTGACAGTGACAGGAAACGTGTTACACGTGCTAATAAACGTCAAAGATTTTTAATCTCGTCCTAAGGACCTGTTTTATAACCTTCGAATAATTTCCGTATAAATTACTTTGCCGGACTATTTTTTATAAATTCTGTTCCATTTTGAAATAAAAATATCTTCGGATGAAGAATATTCAGAGGTTGTAAAAGGTTTTCTTTAGACTCTAAGGGCCTATAGAAGACACAGAGCAAAACTCCTTTACAAGAGTTGTTTTACGAAACTTTTATTGTTTTTAAATAGCTATCTTTCAAGATTTATTTTGCAAGACGGCAACATTTATCTTGTTATTTATCCGTGACTTGTGCTCGCATGTGCAGCGGTGTGACTTGGTGACGTCACGTGCGCAGGCGCCGGCGCCAAGCGACTGGTTCCACGCACACAACCTTGTCCTATCCACATACGATTTTATTAGAAAAAAGAAGTCGATAACCATTTATATCATTGGTAACGATTAAAAATTCAGTGATTTGGTATATTTCCAGTGAAAACCGATCGCTAACAGAACAATAAAATTCTATTTATGTATGTAGTTTCTGTAATTCTATACAAGCAGATGTCAGGTGTTCAAATTAAATAGGTAGGTAAGTTACCTACCTGTTAAATGTTAACAATGTGAAAGTGTAGGCACTATTTCTATTGAACGACCTGCAAATGAATTAAAAAGTAGGTAGTCGCTTTTTTCATACTTACTTACAGTATGATTCCTAAATAGTGACAAATCCGAGATTTGTAGCTAAGTGCTCAAATTTAGGTACTACATAAAAACTTTAAAAATCTAGTTGTCTTGAGTCTCCCACTTCTACGATAAGAGTCATTTTTGACAGATTGAGACATATTCTGGACAATTAGAAACAATTATTAGATACCTTTTTCTTTCTTGTAAATAACGTTTAAATATGCCTTTCAATGGGCTAACAAAAAAATCAAGTTTTGGCTTTGACTTTTATTAGATTGCGATCGTTCCTAAAAGTTGGTAAAGTTGCTCTTTTGGTCTACTTCCAGAGTAACCAGCTGTGGTCATAAATAGGTTTAAACTACAAAGGTGACAACACACGTCGGCTCATAGCTCCCTGCTTAAGGCCCATGTCACATCGTACCTCTATAACGAGTGTCGGCGCCGTTTGTGCGCCTGTTGCCTTTTGGTTGCGCGCGCGCAGCTTCCGCCGCAATCATAACTTGCACTAATAGGTTACGTTCTAAAATAACCTTTTAGAATTAACCAATTGCCTTGTTTGCTGGAAAGAGTAGCAGACTCAGGGTTTTGTTTTAGGTAGGTACTAGGTACTAATGTGTAGTAAAAGTCAATGTTACGTTCTATTCAAATTATCTCGGTTCATCTTATTCAAAAATAAGGTTTATACGTAAACCAGTTGCGTTAGTCCAGGTTTAAACCATTGAGGCAATTTTTGTATTTTAAACTTTACCTATTCTTAATGTGGCAAAGTTTTTAATATAAAAACTAACCTAGCCTGTTCTACTGGGTATAAATCAAATTTCCCGTTTGGTGATGTCTGGTCAGAAAACTCTTAAACAAAATGCTAACAGGATTTTTCCATTTGTTTCAGATCGTATATTAGAGCGAGACGCTGGCTTCGTGTCGGGTGGAGACGACGATGACTCGTGCTCGGGCCCGGCGCACTCCGACGACTCGGGCGTCCGGCTGGTGGAGTCCGACTCGCGGGGCAAGCGACCCCGCACGCCCACCCGGCTACAACCACCCAAGAAACGCATCCGCCTCAACTCCACAGAAGACCTCACGAGCCCCGAGAGCGACACATCAGCCAGCCCCTTCAGACCCTGGTCCTTTACCGAGGAACCACAGAGAGAACCCCTATCTTTAGTCAAGAAGGAGACTAACCCATTGAGGCAAAGGCGAAGGCCGTTGGAGCCCCCACCACCACCACCGATCCCCCCACCACCCGGCCCACCTGAACCACCGAGGGTCCCTCCGCACCCCGGAGTCGTAGAGCCTTACCAAGACAAATCGAAGCCGAGGGAACAGAGGAACTACAAGAACATGACCAGAGAGAGGAGAATAGAAGCGAACGCGAGAGAAAGGACAAGAGTTCACACTATAAGCGCCGCCTTCGACACGCTGCGGCGGTCAGTTCCTGCATACAGTCACAACCAGAAACTGTCCAAATTATCGGTATTACGGATAGCGTGCGCGTACATTGCTGCGTTGTCGGCAGCGATAGACCCCGAAGCTGATCTGACGACAGCAGTGGATCAAGTGACGCACACAATACACACCGAAGGGAAACTGAGAAAGAAGAAGGACGATGCGTGAAGCGTTTTGGACTGAAGTGATCGAATTATGTTCAATCTTAGTCGGTTTCTGGACCGTTCACCCAACGTGGTACGTCCTAATGTGATGGTATTTCAATTAAAATGCTTAGATAAGTACATTTGAATGTCCTCGCTTCGGTTTTGATATATTGTCAGGTACTTAGTACTTACCTACAAGTGAAAAGGACCAGAATCTTTATTCTTAAAATTAGAAGTAACAGAAACCGATTATGGTTACCGGTTACCGAGTTTCAATTAAAACCGTCCTGCGAAGCCTGCGCTAAGTTAGTACAAAAATGACAATAATATTGGTAAAGGTTTTTAAATGTAATGACTATGTATTATATTGGAATGTTTTTAAACGACACTGTCTGTCAAATTCCTAAGGGTTAAGAATAGTACAGACTAAGGACGCGAGTGATGATGAATGTAAAGACCATTTTTTTAATTCTTCTAGGTAGATAGCAAATCATGAAGATCTAAAAATATTTAATAATATGAATCTCAAACTGCCTGGGGTATTATTATGGTCGGTAATTATACTAGAAAACATACTTAATAAAAACGAATTAACATTAAAATTATCATTATCTTTTCACAAAACCATCACGCTGTAGAAATCTACTTCAATTAAAAAAAAAACGCAGTCGATTTTCAATAGCTTTATTACTTATTGAAATCAGAAAATGCCCCATTAGAATATCGGCTCAGTACAAATTATTATGTTCCTATTTCATCACCGTTCATCTTCGACAGATCTCGGGTTTTAACGATTCCTACTAAAATAATTAAATTAAAACAAATAAAGACAGGACTGGCATTATAGTATTGATTGTCATGTTCAAAGTGCCCAGTAATTAAGAAAAAAAAATAACTGTTTAAAAATAATTATCTTATAGACAAGTATTTTGGGAAAATACAGAAAATATGATAATTATTATGCGTCTCATAATAAATAATGTTTACCATTCCTCAGTCCAGTATTATATAAGGCAAAAAAAATATAAAAATTGTGTAAAACCTATGTATTTATGGCTTTAATACGATATATTTATTACAATCGAGTCAGTAATATAAGTGAGAACTGTATAATTTTTATTTAGTTTAAGAGAAATGTTGCATTTTGTAAATAGTAGTTTTAAAATGTAAATAGTCAGTTGTGGCCGTAATTGTTTTGTTTGAGTTTGAAATTGTCAAGGCATAGGTACTTGTTTCACTGAGGATAAATAGTTTTCTTTAAAGAGGGATACGGTGAGCCCGCGTAATTCAGAATTTCTTACATTCTGTGCATTTTTTCATAGTGTTACCCTACATTAGGAATTTGTCCTTTCTTTGTATCGTGGCTGCGTTTAAAAACACATACACAAACAGCCAGACCTGGAACAACTATCTGTAGGCCATACAAATATTTGTTCCGTGGGGGAATCGTACTCGCGCTACTCGCTCAGCCAGTGCACTAATCGTGTTGCCATTTGCAATTTGCTTTTTTAGTATCAAGTTGTCTGTTAATAATTAATTTAGTAACGAATACATATAAAGGATTGTAATCATTACAATCATCAATTTAACTTTGTAATAAAGATAAAAACCTCAATGAAATCAAAGAAATTTGGCAGATTGGGGTGATGTACTTATTCGTTACTACATCATCTATTCCTTCTATTACGACACAGCCCGATACTAAGCTGTAAACTGAAAAAATTAAGAAAATTTTAATTTCGTGCTCTACACCCTAGCGCTTTTACCTGAAATGGCATGAATAATAGACAAGAATTTTTTTTCATCATTTGATTTTTAATAGAGTTCAGCCTCTTTCTTTTTCTCTAGTTTTTGTAAAAATGTTTATTTTTTACTGCCTTGATTGGTTGATCCTGTATTGTGATACAATTATTGTAAATAAAGCTATTTATAAGATAAAAACATCATATTTGTTAAGTCTGAAGTGGAAATTATAAGCTACAGATAATGTAGAAAATTACAGGTCTTGTAAAATTTTCTGTCATTTTTTACCTTTCATTTTGTTCAAATTTGACGTTCCACAACATCTTTTTTGAAACAAAAATCACTGAATATTAGAAAAATTATTTCGCGTCAGAGAAAAAACAATGAATATTTGAAATTTTAATTAAGTGAAAGGTATCCAACAAAATTACAATTAGTTATGTACAGTTTCCGATGGTGCATTAATATTTGAAATATAAAATTAGAGATAAAGCAGAAAAATAAAAGAAGTGAAGTACACAATTAAATATTATGTTTTATTTACCGGTTTACCATACTAGTTGTTTGCCGCGACTTCGTCTGAAGTAGCTGATTAAAGAGAAGCCTTTGTCCTAAATCTAGATCCCAAACTACCTCTTCATTCATTACGATTTCAGTGGTTTTGCTGTAGTGCATGTTGAAGTAAAAAAACAGACAAACAGAGTTACTTTCGTAAGTACATAATAATAAAAGGCGTAGCAGCAAACCACGGTGTATAGAAAGTTGGAGCAGAAATTGGAGGACCATATCTGTCGTATGCCTAATGAACTGCCCCGTTGGTCTCGTGGTGGCAAGCACGGCTATTGAGAGTGGGATTCTGGGTTCGATTCCCAGGTCGGGCAAAAGGTGTTGTTAGTGGGGTTTTCCATTAGGAAGCCCAGCGTTAGGAAGTTGGCGGTGTGACACCCCCGTGTCTCGGAAAGCACGTAAAGCTGCTGGTCCTGCGCCTGATATCGCCCCGATGGTGTTGGATTGCTGCCCTAACGGAATATGGAAGATAGTGAAGAGCACAAAGCGTGTGCGCAAACTCAGGTGCACTCCGCACCTGAGTTTGCGCACACGCTTTGTGCACTGTAATATATTCTGCTTACTTGGCTAGTCTGCGTTAAGATTAGCCGCAGTGACGGGAACCGAGAATACATACATGCTTCATGAGCTGAGGGCCAAAATACCCTGACACAGCAAGAAGGCCAGTTCTGCTAATTAAAAACGTTAAAAATACAACCCAATAACACTTTTGCTCGACCTAAGAATCGAACCCAAGACCTCTAGCGTAGCAGTCGCGCTTAAGATCACTAGGCTACCGAGGCAATTAACCTCATCTTGAAGGTGGATATAAAAAAATAAAGCGGTTAGATAAAAAACCTAAGAAGACAATGATTGTACTCACAATAAAAGCCACAGCACATAATGAGGGTTGCTGTGGGCAGGGCTCTACTGTTGACTCAGAGGCACGTGTCACGTTATCGCCCCCTCCCACCCCCACCTCAAATGATAATAGGCTTGTTGTACAATTGACAGATGCTTCGATACCACCCCACTTCCTATTTCACGTAAAATGTCAATAAGATAATACCTTGAGGGTCGCGGTGTGAAATAGCAACTGCATTGTCGGCTCAATTTGTTTGTTCAATCTGCGAGGTTAAGCTGCACTTGGTGCGGTTAGACAAGGGATGGGTAATCCTTTTTTTAAATCAAGACAGTATCTTTACATTCATATTAGTGAATTAATGTACTAGTGCAAATTATTGTTAAACAATTTTTATGTAAAAAGAGAGTATGGAGTTTTTTGCTCATTCTTATCCACACGAAAGTAGCTTTTGGATGATAAGGGCGACTTAGCAGATGATTTTCCACATAGCTGCCACTGAGCTTGTACTTTTTCGAAAACCGACTTTTAGATTTTTCATCATTATATTAGCCGTAAGACGTCCACTGCTGGACCGGCTAGAAGAGGCCTGCATCCAGCAATTTCCTTTTTTTTGTTAAATTTTATCATAAAAAGTTAATTGGAAAACTTGAACGAAGCTTACAATATAGAAATTATTATGAGCACGGGTTTATATTTTTTGTGAATAGCCCTGCCATCTTGTGGCGAGTAGTAGTATTATTTGATAAAATGATTACTGAAGTTGTCAGTAGTACCTCTATTCCCTCCTAGATGGCGCTAAAACTAAGAATTGGCTTTACTAACTATAAAAAGAAATATCTATGTCACCGGAAAATAACAAGATCCGTAAGTTTATCAATTTACTAGGAAGTTTATAAACTTTCGTAAGATTCTAAACGGGAGATAAATTGTAATATTTTACGTCCACATTTTCGTAAATTGATCAATTTCCGACGTCATACGGTAAATTTATAAACTAACGAATATCTATTCGTAAGATTTTATATGGTTCGACCAATCACAGAAACTCTTTTAAATATACGATCTTTGAAATACGTAAAATAACACACTGCTCTCTGATTGGTCAATGTTCATAGTGGCAATGCTTGTGTCCATAGGAGGAAGGAGAAGTGACACGTGACAGCCAACCAATCAGATCGCGCGTAGCGTTTGGTTACTGCTTACTTATTATTTTACGAGTGAGTTCAGTAAGTTTATCAATTTACGAAAATGTGGACGTAAAATATTACAATTTATCTCCCGTTTAGAATCTTACGAAAGTTTATAAACTTCCTAGTAAATTGATAAACTTACGGATCTTGTTATTTTCCGGTGACATCTATATTTCTTTCATAGTTTATAAAACTATAATTTTAAATAGTCTATAGACTATTTAAAATTATAGTTTTTTTTTATAGTTTTCAATAATAATTTTGGCAATTTCTGCTTAAAAGAGAATCATTTTTTATATAAGGAATCATGGCCAATAAATAAAAAAATAATAAGCAAAGAAAAAAGTATTTTTTAAACTTAGAACAGCATTTATGAGCATTTTGACATATCATTTTAGCGGGAAACATTAATTAATACTTTTTGTTTTGATCAATTGAAATTAACGTTTTAAAATCAAACAATTTTAATTCTTTAACTAATACTATAGAGCTAAGCAGTCCATTTGAGGCATCTCGTGTCTAAGTGTGTTCCCAAGCAGCGGACGCAGCAGTAACGTGCTCCACAAGGTATGCAAGTGTAGTTCGATGGAAAACCACAAACAGCACAGAAATGTCGATCGGGGAACCTGAAAACAAATAAATATTTTAATTTGAGAGATTTATTCTCAGAGATGTCATAGTTTTTATTTTTGGGTAATGATTATGGTACTACCAAAGACATTTTAATTACGATTTATCTAATGATTATTGTTATGTTATTCATGTGTTTGTATGATCGTCTATTGTTTCATTTTGTCCTTAGCTAAATATTAAATACTACTAGTAGTAGTAACAACAAAATAATATTCATATTAAATTATATGCCTAATAAAAACCTAACAGAACCTAATTTCAGATTTTACGTTATATTCATATCATTTTATTCCCGTAGGCACTTTGGTATTTCTATATTATTTTAAACTCAAAATAAAATTTCTGTATGCATGGGTAAAAATTCTGTATACATTAAATTTCCGTATAAGTTAAGTTCTAAAATGAAACTGGAACAGAATCATAATATTTGACTTACATAATAAAATATGTAAGTCAAATATTAACTTTTTAGTTAGTAACTACTAGAGTAGGTGATAATATCACAAAGAAAAAAAAAGAAAAAGAAAAAGTGCTTATTTAATTTTAAATCTTTTAGTTTCTTAGTGTAAAGTTTGTCAGTTATAAAGTTGAAGTTGGCTAACTGCTAATTTTATTCTAATGGTAATTTCCATAGAGAAGAATGAACAAGAAACTTTGTGCTTTGGTACTCTTTTATATTAAATTAGTCTAGAACTTCGTTTATATTATTGAAATTAATTCTGTAAGTACTTACTTAGAAGGTGGCACTTGCGCAGACAGATAGTTAGGTGGGTCAGGTCTAAAGCTAGCATCTTCCTCAACTAGCTGCGCAAATGTCTTCCGAAATCGCATCTTATAGTACTCTGCACTCTTGGTCTTCTTCTTTCTTGTAGGTTTTTCATTGGAATCTGCGAATTTCGGCACCTTCTTCGACATAACCAGGTCAGCATGTGGGTCTTCATGGAAATTGTCTTGCTCGAGAGCCTCAACTGCTTTTCTAGCTCTGCGTTTCCTCGCAGCATCATCGAGGACTTTTCTCCTTTCGGTGTCACGGTTACCTCTTAAACCTGAAGACATTTTTATATTCCTTTGTCGTGGACTGGTATACTAAGTTGGTCCATCAAATCATCGACACGAGCTTGGAGTGTCTCCACTATATCTGCTGATATAAACAGATGTGTCTCGTCCAGGTCTTGAAGAATAAATTTCCTGCCAAGGGCTAACGTCTCGTCGAGGTGGAGAAGAAATTGTTTCATAGCCGGATCACTGTAATCAAAATGTCAAAGAAACGAGGTTTGAGTGCTGAAGAAAAGAAGATAAGGATGTTGGAGATATTCCATAACAGTAGAGATTTCTTTCAGTTGAAGGTGAATAAGTAATTTTCCATATTTACACAATCTTATAGCTGACATTGTGTATGTAATTCCTCATTGTCATATTTCACATGTACACATCTGTTATTGTAATTTCAACCTTAAATCAATTTTAATAAAAGTCACTTGTACTAAACTTCTATTTCAATAAATTAAGATGAATATATTTAATACAGGAACTAGAGAAAATAGCTCCTAAAGAGAAAGGTATCACAATGCAGTCAGTCAAGGAGGTAGTCCAAAACCTAGTAGATGATCACCTTGTGGACTCTGAAAAAATTGGAACTTCAATATATTTCTGGTCATTTCCCAGGTAACTAACAGTAATAATAGTATTATATTGGTAACCCAAGTATCCTCCGGGAGACCGTCAGTAATTTTAAGATAATCTTGGCCTTTCTACAGTTGGGGGTGGATCAGAAGATCTTTTTCTGGCTCATAAGTAAAATACATGCTTGTAACTTGTATGTAACTGTCTCAATAGCCTAGTGCTCCTAAGCGCGACTGTTACGCTAGAGGTCTTGAGTTCGATTCCCAGGCTGAGCAAGTATTATTCGGTTTTCTATGTAATTCTCTAAAAATACCCTAACCTAACTGTGGGTGTACAGTGTGCATTAGTACACCTCCGCCTAATCCCTTCCAAGAATAGAGGTGTCCAAAAGTGGTGGAGACCAAAAGAAATATTAATAATCTGGAATATTACAGTAAAGCAAAGAATGCAAAGAAAAGAAAGCTGCGTGAGTTACAAACCGAAGTTGAGGAGTGCACAAAAAAATTAAAGAAAACTCTAGATTTAATTGCAGCTGAATCTGTATGTACTACTTGTTGGAAAACTTTATTACTAAGTGTTTTTTTTGTATGTTTTATCATTCAATAATAGCTTGTATTAGTTCTAAACCTTGGAATTCTAGAATGAATTCTTTTATCATTAGGTTGGAAGAGAAAAATGTGAAGAAAGAACTCAAGCGCTGTCAATGTTAGAAGATTTTGAAAAACAAGAAGAAAAACTTAGGAAAGAGCTGCAGAGATATAGGGACTCGGACCCTGAATACATAGCTCAATTAAAAACCGAGACTGAGGTACTGTTATCATACTTATAATCTAACCTTCTTACTAATAAACACAGAATCAAGTTATTCCAAGTTTAATACCATCATCCCATAATGCCTGTTTTCCCTGAAGGATTAGGTAGAGGTGTACCAATGTACACCCACAGTTCGCTGGTATGTTTAGGTCACACCACACGTAACAGGGGCCTATTGCCATTAACCGGGCACAAGCCCTAACTCGCTGCTACTGAGAATTTCACTGAAAAACCCCATAATATGTTTTGCTCACCCAAAAGTTTCTATAATTATGGTTATTTCTGGTATAATTTTATTCCATATACATTAGTAAAAGGGTAAGGGTTTCTACACATTTGAAGTATTAGGTAAAAGAATGTAGCTGTTACCATTTCCCCCAATTAAACACAATATTTCAGGATTTAAAAACAGCAGTAAACAGATGGACAGAGAACATTTATATACTCAAATCTTATATGAAAAATACTTTCCAAACGGAAAACGATGTCATAGACCAGAGCTTCAACATTCCAGCAGACTTGGATTATATAGAAATTTAACAGAAGTACCCCATATTATTATAACCTCATTTTATCATTAAAGTAAATAAAAAAAAACAAATAAGTTGTTATTTCTTGTGCATTCGGTATTTAGGTATATTTGCAACATTAATAAAATTAAACGATTACATACTTATAATTATGGATTTTGATTTGTTTACATACCACTCGACGAGAACACCCTTCATAACATTCACCATGGTTCATTTTCATCAAATGGACGGCCAGTTAAACAAGATACTAGATGCTTAGAGTTTTTACTGCTTTATGTATTGTTCGACGAAAGTTATCTGGCTGTATTGACGAAGCAATGAATTAATTCAAACTAGAATTAACTTGACCATTTTCACAACAAGCGTGCGTACGAAGTTCGTGCGAGAGACGAGATGGGATGACACATGACAGTGACAATTAATATAGATGACATTTGACAGTTGCCGAAGAAAGACAGATACAGGTGAAAAATTTGAGACAGTCGGTGATGCCACAATTCGATTTTGAATTTCATCCACCTTCCGATAATCTCTTAGAAATACGAAATGTTTTATCGAAAAAATATTTATAAAATCAAGAGCGTGCGTCGATTGATTGACATTGCATTGATAGTATGACAGTCTGTTATTAACAGTGACGTGGCGGAAATCATAAACATTGATGGATGTTGCCAGCAACAAAGGTCTTGTATTGTAGTTTGATAAAGAAATAAAAAAATAACACCCCGTTCTGTCGAATAATAGAGTGAAAGAAAATACAGAAAAGTGGTTTAGAATTATACGGGCATGTCTTTCTGTTGGTTTGATGGAGTTTTTATTAGAGTTAAAAAGAAAATTATGCTGGCAACCTCTTCGGATTGTTTATTATATTTGTGGTCTATTTATAGTTTTTTGAATGCAAATGAGATCTAACCAGCTGAGTTCTTATTAAATATTGTTTTAAATGGTGAAAACGAGAATTTGCAAAAGGTTGAAATATTTTTATGATGTTTGTTTACTTCCTAAGGACTTCATAAGGTAAGTATTTTATTTTTATGCAATTTATGAATCTATTTACTTAAAATTTTGATTTTAGAATACCTATGTATTATTATGGTTTTCCCAGTGTAATTAAGACCTAACTACTTATGATTAGCTTAGGTACCTGAAATCTAAACGGTCAGCATGGGGCCATAGGCTTTCAGCGATAACATGCCTAAATATTATTATTAAAGGTGTTATGAATGAGTGTCTGTTCAAAAAGTATTATAACTAGGTAGATAACGTAGTAACGGCTTTAACCTTGCATGTTGATAGGAGCTCACCAAGGTCATCTATAGTAGTCTACGTGCAGGAGAGATACAACACATTAGATAGGTAGGTACCTATAAATTGGCGCCAATAAACAAATAAATTGAAAATGGCGGCCAAACAAAGAGTCCATCATTCAATTTCACTCGCGCTGTAGATTTAGCGAGTGACTGATGTTGGGTACTTATTCAAAAATAGCATAAAATCCATAATTACTTTATAGAGACAATAGAACGAGAACGATATAACAACACTTAGTTTTATCTAGAAACGCTCAGAGACGTTGATTTGTTATCGCGGGAAATAATAATAAGTGTTATTTATTATCAGCGATGAGCAACACTTTACAATACAATGTAGTACAACAAAACAAATAATTTGTCATCATGCGATAATTGCGGACGAAGTCATTGTCGGGCTGAGTGTGTAGCAAGCAATAGAAATCACAGGACCACAGGACTACAGGACCACAGGACTTAATCAGGGTGTCATGTTTATTGAGATTTGATAAGGGGAGCCAAAATACCTTTAACATATTATACTCTAAGTTGCATTGTAACCTACTAACATTATAAATGCGAAAGTTTGTGAGGTTTTAATTACTCGTGTGCTCATTATGGATTGCCAAATTACCGCCCAAACGGGTTGGATACATCTGAATGATGATGATGAGGGTGGATGGACGTTTGTTTCTCTTTCACGCTTTAACGGCTGAGCGATCTGGATGAAATTAGGCACTAAGATAGATTGTAGTGTGGAATAACTAGTTAGTCTGACAAAAACAGGACGCTCGAGTTGATAGGTAAGGGGGCATTAGGTATTTATAATTGTTTATGTATTTTCCTTGATTTTGCGGCAGTCAGTCTCGGCACTGTACGCCCGTAACTAGCTAAGTATATACCCCGCGGTGTCATTAGTTAGGTACGTCTTTGATTACTCCTCCGCTGTTCACCGCAATAGGGATAATGCCTGTATTTTTTTTAAGTATTTATTCGATATTTTACTTTGCTATATAATACTAAAAAAATATTGAACACCAATAAGTAAATTAAAGTATTTAAAAGTAACCAACCCGCTCGGGCACTTCAGACGCCCGCAATTTTGGCGCGCTTAGTGTGACGTCATATTTTAGGACACAAAAAAAAGCCGAGAGAACACCATCTATTCGGAATTGACATTTCACATTTGAATGTGACGTAAGAATTTTCATTTTTACGGCACAATCGATCTGATCAATGGCGACACTTTTCAAAAATTTGAATGTTCAACAATATTTTTGCAAGATTTTTTCAAAATTCAAAAAAAAAAATAAAAAAAAAATTTTCTTGCTCAGGAATAAATTATAGTAAAAAATATTGATGCAGGTATATTTCTGAAAAATATATTTGACTCTCATTTGAATTACATGCATATTCCCTATTGTCTGCAAATTGTACTCATTATCTAATTGACACAAGTCAATTTAATCTGGCACACATTTAACTGATTAATTTATCAACTGATAAAGAACGAGTAGGTACTTTTCCTAACGTTGATAATTTACACACTGAAGCGTATATAATAAGACAAAGACAATAAGAATATTGTAATAAAAAAAACTTGATAAAATTATAACTGTGTGTGTAAAATTTTATGAGTATGTGATAATTATGTGCGTTTGAAGAATTTTATTTGACGTACCAATAACAATAAAGTGCGTTGAATTTTACTTAATTAATTCCATTTTAGTATAGACATAGACTACGCACTCCTTGGTTAATACAAACTTTTCAATTTTAAAAAGCGAAGTAGTTTTATGTTTCTAAGCTTTGTTGTTATGTTGGTGTGAGTTACAGGGTAACATTCTAGACCAGTGAGTGCAGTACTAACTGTGCGCCTACGCATAGCATTTATTTAAAGATCTTTACGCTATTCCCAGGTTCGGATCAAAAAGAATATATAACATTAGATTTTGTTAAGTATCTCTTTACATCCTTCCGTTATATTGTTTCAGAAACTTCAACTAAATTGTATTTGTAAGATTATTGAAATGCAAAAGAATCACAATGTATCTGAATTTGAAGACAAGCTGCTTAACAACAGTTTACTGTTTAGTAGTATTCGAAAAAATAAAACCCCAGAAGAAAAAATCGAGAAGATTAAAAAATATTTAGATCGAGGAGCAGACGTAAACGCGACTGATGCTAACAACAAAAACAATACACCGTTGCATGTCGCAGTGATAAAACAAGAACCGAAACTTGTCAGCTTTCTCTTGGAACGAGGAGCTCTCGTTAACAACAAAAACAGTGATAATCAAACAGCTTTAGATATTGCTCGTCTATCAGATAAACCCACTTGCAAAACAAAAGATATTGTGACTATATTGGAGAAATTTAATTGTAATAAAACACAATCTTCTAGTCAACGAGAAACTGATACTACTTCAACAAGCAAGTGTAATACCAAGAGCACAAAAGTAATACAGGATTCAAAGGATCAAAAACAAAGCCAATCTCAAGTTGTTCCTAGTACTTCAAAAAAGAATACAAAATTAGTACAAAATAAACCGAAACAACAAAAAAGTAGTAAAGAATCAAAGAAATCAAAAGGAAATGAAGAATTTAAATATCAAAAAAGAACCGGAACTTCGAAACTTAGTGGTCAGCTGTATAAAACTAAACTGTTGACTATGAATTTATTCCGAGCTATACATGTGCATGATATTGAAACATTTTTAATGACAACTAACGTTGAAAGCATGGGAGCTTTCAATGATATCATCTTTAGATTCTGTTCAAATAAAGGTGATAAACCTAAAATCATGTTTGTACAAGCAAAACACAAAGATAAGCCCACAAAAGACAAATTTACAGTCGAGGAAATAATGAAATTGGACGGAGACTTCAGTCTACACAAGTACTTAGAGAGTTACATTAAAATAAGTCAAATGTTTGTTCCTGAAAATAGCGACGAAATGTTCAGGGGTGACTTTAAGAATATAGATTGTGAATTTATAATTTACACTTCTGCCTATGAAAACTTTACTAAAATGAAAGCTGTGGAACACACTCTAGGGAATCGATTTATAAACACAAGTGACGGAAAGATATTTCAGTTTGATTATGATGACCAAGATGTAGAAGTTCTCTTGAACACTGTAGCCAAATCACGTGCAGTGCTTTTAGCGAAAAGATTATCAAGATTTATTTTTAATAACAAAAATTACAGTAATATGATGATGGATGATTTGATAAATACTTACCATGTCTTTATTGCGCGTCATATTCTGAAAGTCAAACTTAATAAAGATGGTGAATCTGAAAATGATTTCCATCGTGCAAAATTTCGAGAATCATTTTTTTCAAGTAAAGATAATTTGTTATTTTCTATCAAAGCAACAATTTGTGAAGAAGTGTTTCTATATGAAAATATTATATCCAATAATATATCCCCTAAAAAACTAGACGAGGTTAAGACTATACTCATGTCGTTGGATTTTAAAGTACCAACAAATTTCGGTAATCTTAATTTTAATGTTAGTAGCAGTGAGCAAGAAAAGGCAAAGACGATTGAGTATCTGTGTTTAAAATTTAAACAACTTTTTGAGCGAGCTAATACAGCGACCCATATTGTGATGAAAGTGGATGACGATATTGTTGGTCAAAATGAAAATTTTCAAAGTACAGGTTTAGAAACATACAGGCTGGGAGATTTAATTGGCAACCTATTTGTTTTCGATGAAGAAACTAAGACTTTAAAATTTAATTTTGATGTTGATGCTTTATCCGAAGATAATTTGAAACTCTTGGATAGATTAAAAAGTGAAGTTTTTGTAGGAATAGATCTAAGCAAGTGCAGATTTGACATAAACGTACATCGCTTTCCTAGACTTTCCTTGGTTCATGACACATACGACAAAAACATGATCAAAGAACTTTTAAGTAAACTGATATTTTATACAAATCAAGCTACAGAAGACAAAATAGAAACGATTGTAAAGGAAGAAATAGATAAGTATTTCATCGGCAGGGTTCCAAGGCAAGGTGACGTACTCTTTCGACTAAAAGGTGATGCAATTTTCATTAAAGTACATGACTGTGTACAAAATTGGTGGAAACAGTCAATTGATGCTCCATACTTGACAGAATCTTGCCAATACTTCTTCAAAGCTGAGCAAGATTTCTTATCTAGCCCTTTGTTGAGCATTCTTAATTTTATTCATACCAAAACATTAAAGAAAGCTTTTCCTGAATTCATATTCAAAGATACCGCACTGGAATTGCTACAATTCGAAAGTTTTTTAAAACGTTCAGAAAAAATTTGGAGCATAATAACTGAAGAGAATGCACTATCCTGTATTAAATTATTGCAATATTTTGAAGAAAGAAATTTTAACGATTATACCTTGATTGATTTGGATTATATTGTGAACGGCAAATATTTTGTAGATGTTAAGTTGGAGATAACAGAGTCCAAAATCAGCACTCTCGTTATTGTTTGCCAAAGTAACGATATTGTTGCAGAAATCAGTTTGCTTATTAAACATTTTAAAGGAACAGTAATTATTATCTCTAACCAAGATTTGGCTAGCCAAATTAAAGGAACAGTGACCGACGACGTTGTTCAGATTATTGACCGTCGAACTGGCTTTAAAGATCTTTCAGATAGAATATCTGAGGTCTTGCTAGAAGAAAGATATATTGTGTTTCAAGGTAAAGAAGTACTACTGGGTAAATTATTTGAAGATGAATCATATAATCTTATAAATTCAATTTTATTGTACAAGATTATAAACAATGAAAAGATTTCGATAGGTAATTATCTCAACAACGCAGCTTATGATGAAGTATCAGATGTTTACTTAAATGAAGAAGTATGTCGTTATATCATATTAGATCTTAATGATCTTGATGATCGAGCTTTTGACGAGTTAAATATTTTAAAATATGTCGAATTAGAAAACGATTTTACGCCTGACACAAGAGATATAGTTTTGATAACTGATAAGCAAGAAGAATTTGCAGATTTTATTAATTTGTATGACTGTACTGTGCATTGGTTTAGCTCTAGCTATGATAGGTTACGCCGTGAAGAATATCTTGTCTGGCAAAAATCCCGAGGAAGTTTATTGAAGTTACTGAAACATATTAGGAGGGGTGGTTACGATCAATATTTATTAGAATCCGAAGAATTACAAGATGTGAGTGAAAAAATTGTATTAATACAACCCGAAATATTGAAGGATGTGAGTGAGAAAGTTGTAATAATAAGTGCTGAGCCAGGAATGGGAAAATCTTGTTTACTTACTCATTTAGCAATTAATACGAAACACAATTTTCCGGAGCTGTGGATTTCAAAGATAAATTTGCTTGAGACTATCAAGGAATTGAAAAGAATGAAAGATAACGAAGTTACTATTGACTTTAAAGAAGCTGTGCAATTTTTATTTCGAGTTATTGATTTCGAAGCTTATAGAAAAAGCTATACAGATTTTGAAATCTTAATTGAGAAAGTGTCTGTCAGTAACGATTTTATTAGAATTAACTACAACGAAGTGGAATTCAATTGTACAGGAATCAACTTATTCGAAATAGAGTTATTTATTCACTGTTTTAATAACGATAGGGTTGTATTACTTTTTGATGGTTTTGATGAAATATGTCCTGATTTTGCGAATGAGTTTATGCAATTAGTAAATATTCTGAAAAAGTCGAAAGTTGTGCATTTGTGGATCACTAGTCGCTTGTATAACGTTCTTCATCAGTTAGAAAATGCCTTGGAAACTTTTTCTTTTACAATGCGTCCCTTAAGTTATGGCAAGCAGGTATTATTTTTAAGGAAATTGTTGTTAAGAAAGTTTGGCTCAAATAAACTTGATCATTATTCTGTTGATAGAGATCAATTTCAAGATTGTGTTGTCCAATTTCATTATATGCTTGGTACAGCAGTACTATTTAGGAATCCAAATTTTCTCAGTGTTCCGTTATACTTATACCTGTTATCAGAGATTTTTCAAGAGTTTTTTTTCAATGGTTCATTCAATCCATATAACGTAAGTTTGAGTAAAATATATGAAATATTTGTAGACGTGAAATTTTTCAAGATTCGATTTGGAGACAAAAAACCTCTTCTGTGTATCAATGACCCTGATATGAGGAAATTAATAGA
The DNA here is from genome assembly GCA_932526535.1 of Caradrina clavipalpis. Classification (NCBI taxonomy): domain Eukaryota; kingdom Metazoa; phylum Arthropoda; class Insecta; order Lepidoptera; family Noctuidae; genus Caradrina; species Caradrina clavipalpis. The sequence goes on along the minus strand of OW052104.1, from coordinate 12,506,453 downwards.
TGATGAGCGCTCAGCATTTTTTCATATTCATAAAATGATTGCTGCTTATGTAATATTTGGTAAAAATGATAATATAGAGCTTTTTGAAAGTCAAGAAATTAACGAAATACATGATTTTATTGAAAGGATTAAAGTCGGAGAAGAGAAAACAGGCATTATCGAGCAAATTATTGACAATAAACCTAAGTTTGTCCATTACACATTTGTTGAATACTTTGCGACTGAGTTTCTTTGCGATAAAGTAAAATTGTTCCATTGTAGAGGTACTCTTTGGAAATATTTGATAGAGTTGTTTCTTATATCTGAAGAAATTGGTCCTCGTGGATTTTTCCATGCCAAACTAGAAAACAATCCACTCATGTTTAATGAAGTATATAATGAAGATTTAAACAAAATGTTTGAGACAATGCTTTTGGAGCACCGAAAATTGGCCTGGGTAATTTTTAAAGCTATTGAGTCCAAACTGGAAAATTTTGCAATAATTCTTTTACGATTCGTCAAAGCTGTACTTTGTAACAAAAATCTTAACGATTTTATAAATGTGCTCAACAACAGTTACAATAATGAACAATGCATAGTATGCATTGCAGTCAGTAATAACGCAAAAACTGTTCTTGCTTTCATCATTGAACTGATTAAAGATATTGATGTTAATAGGTTAATTGACATATTTTATTGCTCTGATCTTCCAAATTCTAACCCATTAGTGGTTTCAGGTAGACTTAGAGATAGTCTGCATTCGAATGTAGAGTTGTTAAATGTACTTTTGTCAGATTTAACTTCTTCCGCACATGTCGATTTGTTTTGTCAACAAATTACATATGAATCTAAGAAAATAATACATGTTTTCATAAATTCGTGGTTACGATGCGAAATAGACATCGAATGGTTTTATAAAACTTTAGAAAAATTTAATCGGGATCAACTCATGACCATTTTTAGAGCAAGGGATTCCGAGGATATGTCAGCAGCTCATACAGCAGCATTGGAACAATCTTACACGTTTTTTGACAAACTTGAGTCTCTTTTAGATAGGAGCCAATTTAAGGAAATCTGTATGGCTCGAGACAAATCATTACGAACACCAATCCATTATTTTAGATACACTGAACAGGACTGTGATAAGCTTAAAATTATTCTTGATAAAGTTTATGACGGCGATATGAATGAAAAATTGACATTGAATCACTTCATTGATCTGAGCAACGAAACCAAAGAGCAATAGAAACAAAACTGGCACAGAACGGAATAATTTAAGAGAGGAATAATTTCGATTACTTGCATTGTTATTGTTAATAGCACGATGTCAAGTTTCTATGTTACTTCCATATTGAGTTTGAAATTTAATTTACCTATTGACAGCGATGCGGATGAATTTTTTGAGTTTCCTTTTTTATAAATTGTACACTTTGTAATTTAATTATTGTTTATAAGTTTTGTATTAGATTAATTATATTAAGATTTACCTAGTATACAAAAAATATTTAGAGAACAATTAATTCTTAAAAATAAAAACGTGGAAAATCCAGTCGCAATTGTATATCGGCAAGAATCAAAAATTAGTCAGTGTGCGAGTGTGAATTTGTTGTGTTAGTTATTAGTTTGTTTTGTTGTTATTTTGCAAGATTGAAATGAGAAAACGAACATACAAAATATTTTTGCTATAAAACTAAAGTCGAAGAATTAAATTATTGTTAAAAGAAATAAAAATAACACTGCACTGCACTAAGCAAAAGTGAGTCGTGGGCACATTTTCCCGTTATTACTTGACTTTTATTGAACCTTAGACAAAATTAATTGTGAACATTGAGGAATTTTATTTTGTTACATGACTAGGTTTAGGTATTATGTATATGAAATATTGACAAATAGCCTACGAAATTGGTACTTTTTTCAATAAATCCCTCGTTTCACCTGTTAACTTGTGTAATGTATGTATGTTTTTAAAAACCTATTTCGTAAATAAATTGTTTCAGACACTTCAGCTCATTTGTATTAGAAAATTGAAATGAAAAATAATGACAATGAATCAGAATTTGAAGACAAGCTACTTAACAACAGTTTACTGTTTAGTAGTATTCGAAAAAATAAAACCCCAGAAGAAAAAATCGAGAAGATCAAAAAATATTTAGATCGAGGGGCAGACGTAAACGCGACTGATGCTAACTACAAAAACAATACACCGTTGCATGTCGCAGTGATAAAAGAAGAACCGAAACTTGTCAGCTTTCTCTTGGAACGAGGAGCTCTCGTTAACAACAAAAACAGTGATAATCAAACAGCTTTAGATATTGCTCGTCTATCAGATAAACCCACTTGCAAAACAAAAGATATTGTGACTATATTGGAGGAATTTAATTGTAATAAATTAACACAATCTTTTAGTCAACGAGAAACTGATACTACTTCAACAAGCAAGTGTAATACCAAGAGCACAAAAGTAATACAGGATTCAAAGGATCAAAAACAAACCCAACCCCAAGTTGTTTCTAGTACTTCAGAAAAGAACACAAAATTAGTACAAAATAAACCAAAACAACAAAAATGTAGTAAAGAATCAAATAAATCAAAAGGAATTGAAGAATTTAAATACCAAAAACGAACCGGAACTTCGGGACTTAGTGGTCAACTATATGAAACTAAACTGTTAAGTATGATTTTATTCAGAGCTTTGTATGTGCATGAAGTTAAAAGATTTCTAATAGCAACCAACGTTGATAACATGGGAGCTTTCGATGATATCGTCTTTAGATTCTATTCAAATAAAGGCGATAAACCTAAAATAATGTTTGTACAAGCAAAACACAAAGATAACCCCGCGAAAGACAGATTTACTGTCGAGGAAATAATGAAATTGGACGGAGACTTTAGTTTACATAAGTACTTAGAGAGTTACATTAAAATAAGTCAAATGTTTGTTCCTGAAAATAGCGACGAAATGTTCAGGGGCGAGTTTAAAAATATGGACTGTGAATTTATAATTTATACTTCTGCCTTTGAGAAATTTTATAAAAGGAAAGATACGAAACAAACAGAATGTCAAGTTTTTATTAATACAAGCAAAGGCCAGGTATTTCAGTTTGATTACGAAGACCATGATGTAGAACTTCTAGTACAAACTGTAGCCAAATCGCGCGCAGTAGTTGTAGCAAAACGACTGTCAAGATTTATTTTCAAAGACAATTACAGTAATATGATGATGGATGATTTCATGAAAACTTACCATGTGTTCATCGCGCGGCATATTTTGGAAGTGGAACTTCATAAAGACGGTGAATCGCAAAAATTCCATTTCGCAAAATTTCGAAAATCATTTTTTTCTAGTAATGATAATTTGTTACTGGCATTCAAAGCCAGGATTTGTAAAGAAGCACTACTACTAAAGAAAAATATATCCGCTGAAAAATCAGACGAGGTAGATAGCATGCTCCTGTCATTGCGTTTTATGGTACCTACAAATTTTGGCAATCTTAATTTTAATTTTGGTGGCAACGAGCAAAAACGGGAAGGCAAACTTGAGTATCTGTGTTCAAAATTTAAACAACTTTTTGAGCGAGCTAATACATCGGCACATATTGTGATGAAAGTGGATGACAATATGGTTGGTCCAAATGAAGTTTTTAAAAGTACAGATTTCGAAACATACAGATTGGGAGGTTTAGTTGGCAACCTGTTAGTTTTCGATGAAGAAACTAAAACTTTAAAATTTAATTTCGATGTTGATACCTTATCCGAGGATAATTTGAAACTCTTGGATAGATTAAAAAGAGAAGTTTTCGTAGGTATAGATCTAAGCAAGTGCAGATTTGACATAAACGTACATCGTTTTCCGAGACTTTCTTTAATTCACGACGAATACGATAAAAAATTGATTGATGATTTTTTGAGGAAACTTATATTTTATACGAATCAGGCTACAGAAGACGAAGTTGAAAAGGTTGTAAAGAGAGAAATAGATAGATATTTTGTTGGTAGTGTACCAAGGCAAAGTGACGCGCTCTTTAGGATAAAAGGCGACGCAATTTTTTTAAAAGTACACGATCGTGTGCAAAAGTGGTGGAAACAGCCGAGTAATGCTCCATACTTAACAAACTCGTGCAAATACTTTTACGAAGCTGAACAAGACATCGTGAATAGTCCTTTATTGAGCATTCTTAATTTTACTTATACCAAAACGGTAAAAAATGCTTTGCCTGGATTAAAATTCAAAGATACCGCACTACAATTATTACACCTAGAGGAATTTTTAAAAAGTACAGAAAAAATCTTGAGCATAATCACTGAAGAGAATGCACTTTCTAGTATCAAATTAATTCAATATTTCAAAGAACGAAATTTTAATAATTATACCTTTATCGACTTGGACTATGTTGAGATGACAAATTATTTTGTAGATGTAAAATCAGAGATAAAAGATTCTAAAATAACCACAGTAATTCTTGTTTGCAAAAGTAAAGAGGTTGTCCCAGAAATATCTTTATTAATTCAACATTTTGAAGGGAAAGTAATAATTATTTCTAACCTGGATTGTTTAGTCCATATTAATAAATTAGCGCTTGAGGGTATCATTGAAAGAGTTGACAGTCAAACTGGCTTTAAAGATTTGGATGAAGAAATGCGTTCAATGTTGCTACAAGAAAGATATATTGTGTTCCAAGGAAAAGAAGTACCACTAGGCATTTTATTTAAAGACGAATGGTATGATCTTATAAATGCAAATGTATTATTTAATATTATAAACAATGAAAAAATTACGATAGGCAATTGTTTTAATAACCCAGCGTATGATGAAATATCAGATGTTTATATAAATGAACAAGTATGTCGTTATATTACATTAGATCCTCGTGTTCAAGCAGTTAATGAGTTAAATATTTTAAAATATAACGAATTGAAAAAAGATTTTACGCCTGATACAAGAGATATCGTTTTGTTAACTGATAAGCAAGAAGAATTTGCAGATTTTATTAATATTTATGACTGTAATGTGCATTGGTTTAGCTGTAGCGGTGATAAATGTTTTGTGTGGCAAAAATCCCGTGGCAATTTACTAAATATATTAAAACACATTCAGAGGGGTGCATACGATGCATATACATTGCAACCCAAGACGTTAAGAGATATAACAGAAAAAGTAGTCATAATAAGTGCTGAACCTGGCATGGGTAAGTCTTCTTTGCTTACTCATTTAGCAATCAATACAAAGCAAGAGTTCCCGACACTGTGGATTTCTAAAATCAATTTGCTGGAGCATGCCCATGAATTTAAAAGAATGAAAGGTAACCAAATTAGCATAGACTTCAAAGAAGCGGTTCAATTTCTGCTTCGAGCAATTGGATTTGAAGCTTATAAAGAAGGGAAAGCTGATTTCGAAAGCATGGTCATTGATAATGTATCTGTCATAGGCGATGAAATTAGTTTTAACAAAAATGAATTGAAATTGAACTTAACAGGATCAAAATTATTTGAAATAGATTTATTTATTCACTGTTATAATAACGATAGAGTTGTATTACTTTTTGATGGTTTTGATGAGATATGTCCCGATTTCGCGAATGAGTTTATGCAATTAGTAAATATTTTGAGAAAGTCAAAAGTTGTGCAATTGTGGATAACGAGCCGTCTGTACAACGTTCTTCATCAGTTAGAAAGTACTTTGGAAACTTTCTCGTATACAATACAACCGTTGTCATATGAGAACCAGTTGGAGTTTTTAGAGAAAATATGGTTGAGTAAAGGAACAAATAAAATGCTAAGCTACTTTCCATTTAATACAAATTGGGGACTGCAAAACGCAGTTAAAGGATTTTTGACAGTTCTTTCAGCTGTATTATGTGACACGAAGAAGAAGTTTATCAGCATGCCATTGCATTTGTATATGATATCGGAGATATTTCAGGATTCATTTCACAACTTCCCTCTCAATCCAGAAGGTGTAGGACAATTTATAAATTCACAGAACACTATGAATATGGTAAATTTAAATAAGATTTATGAGCAATTTGTAGATGTTAAATTTTTCAAGATACGTTTTGGGGAAAAGAAGCCACTTTTATGCATCAACGATCCTGACATGAGGAAATTGATAGATAATGAACGCACAGCATTTTATTATAGACATAAAATAATTGCTGCTTATATTATATTTGGCAAAACAGATGAATTTGAGTTATTTGATAATCATGACATGAATAAAATAAACGATTTTGTGGAACGGATAAAATTAGGAGAGGAGAAAACAGGCATTATCGAACAAATTATCCATAATCAACCTAAGTTTGTTCATTACACATTTGCTGAGTACTTCGCTACCGAGTTTCTTTGCGATAGATTAAAATCGTTCAATTGTAAAACATCTTTGTGGATGTATTTAATAAATACGTTTCTTCAGTCCGAAGAGGGAGGCCCTCGAAGGTTTTTCAATGCCAAATTAGGAAATCACCCACTCATGTTTAATGAAATACATAATCCAGGTATTAACGAATTGTTTGAAAATTTGCTTTTGCAGCAACTGACACTGGGTAAGTTGATACATAAGGCCATAGATGAGTATTTGGAAAACAGTGCTATTTTCCTCCTGAAATGTTTAAAAACTGTACTAAATAAGATAAATGTCGACGATTTTATAAATATGGTTTGTAAGAATTTCAATGAATGTTGTATTATGTGTATTGCTGCCGAGAGAAATGCTGTTAACTTTGTTTCCTTTATGGTGAAACTGATCAAAGATATTGACGTCAATAAATTAATTGACTTGTTCAAGTGTTCTGATCTTCCAAAATATAATGCAGTGGCGATAGCATTTGGAGTTGCAAAAGGTCGGGCACCGAAGTTTGCCATGTTAAATAGCTTTTTGTCAGATTTACCTCCTGCTTCAATTGTGGAAATGTTTTGCATCCAGTTTGATGACAAATGGTTTAACATTAATAAATCAAAGAAATTAATACATTTGATTTCATGGTCGCTGGGTAATACAAACTTTATATGTTTAGATAAAGCCTTGGCGAAATTAGATAGAGAGCAACTTATAACCATTTTTAGTGAAAAAGATTATGAAAAAAAGCTAGCTGCTCATACAGCAGCATCTAATCAATATTACACATTTTTCGACAAATTAGATTCTCTTTTAGATAGAAGTCAATTTACAGAAATTTGTATGACTCGTGACAGATCAGGGCTAACGCCAATCCAATATTTTATATACACTAAGAAGGACCATGATAAACTAAATACTCTTCTTGAAAAAGTATACGAGGGTAGTACGGATACAAAATTGACACTAAAATATTTTATTGATAAAAAGAAATAGTAAAAGTTAATATTTTTTTAAACCAAAGCTATGGAAACAAATTTTTTGTGCAGGAGTGTTACAAATGTTATGAATGATCTAAGTTTAACGGGCGAACGACTACCATTTTGCCTGCACCTTTGAGGCATACGGGGGTTGTATGTATGAAATAATGTATAATCTATTATTCTGGAAATCATTCTTTATTTTTTTTACTATTATGGTGTGTCTAGACATCACAAACGCGTTAGGAAATCATTTTGTACTGTATCTATTTATGTACCTTACTTTGTACTATTATTTTATTTCTTATACAGGGTGGTATTTTCGAAGCGTATCTGGAGGATAGGTACTCTAAATACTAAAGACAGCAATTTTACTCAAAGAAAACATTCGTTTATTTTTTAAAAGAATCAACAAAGAAAAGAATTACTGCTTTGAACGATTTTTGAAAATACGTTTGCCCCACCCGGGATTCGAACCGACTAAAATCCGATAAAATTGCACCGTATACTTTTACGGCACCAATCCAATTTATTAAATGTCTCTAGCAAATGTAAAAGGAGAATCATAAAATCCAAACTTATAAATTCAATGGGACAAGATAAAGCACTTTTACTCAAGGGTCCGCTTATGTTTGTAATTTATCTCTGACGTAATTTACACGTGTTCGTAACGTACGTCTTTATATGTCTCTGTATTAGATGCGAAATAAATAGGTGACAATAAAGGACGATGACAAAATTTGTATTGGACCCGTCCCCCCCCTCCAACAGAAGTTTTGTATGTGTCAGAGGGTGCTTAAGGACCTATCAAAAGACCAGCAATCAGTTTTAACTCCAAAATCCATGGGGTTTAGAAAAAAAAACTAAAAAAAAAAAAAAAATTTACTTCTAATTCCTTACACATAATAATATGTTATAAGAACTAAAATAACAATATTTAAGGCTATTATGAAGTCTATACAGTTACATCGAACGCCGTGGAGCCAAACATTGTAAATCAAATTATTGTGTTACCTACATATTTTACAAATATGGAAAATAGGTATATTAATTGTCATTAATTATTATTCTATTCAGCAATTCTGCCGCTGGATTAAAATCGAATGTACTGCCCAAGCCCCATGTACCACGTAAAACGAAATAATAGATACGTATATAAGGTGGCCCCCATGTATGTTATACGATTTTTTTGTGGTTTAGGAATTAGACGATTTTTTATTTTGTTTTTAGATATTCTTACCTGACCATCAGAACTTGTTGGTTTCTCGTCTTCTTGAGTCACATTTTTTTAAATAATGAATCCTGAGGTCTGCCTTCGGTCGATAAAATCTGACTGTCTTTTCATCTCCTAAAGCGACTAAAACTAAGTTCAAAGGGTTATTTTTTAAGTTCGTTCCAGATTTTCTATCACTCAAACAAAAAAACAAAAGACGGGTGGCAAGTACCTCAAAGTAGATTTACAACTTTAACGGACCCTCAGCCTTCCAAAACAATACAAATAACCGGTAAATAACCAATTTTACTGGTCAGTATTCGGTGTAATTGAAACTTGAACATGGTAAGGCGAAAATATCAATATTTCTATGAAATTCTCAGTAGCAGCTCGGAGTTTGGATTTGTGCCCGGTTAATGGCAATAGGCTCGCCCCCTTTTACATGGGACCTAAAAACATACTAGCGAAGTGTGGGTGTACATTGGTACACCTCTGTCTAACCCTTCGTGGAATACCAGCGTGATGGTATGTATGTATGTTTTGTGTATCAATATTTTAGTGTTCAAGTGAACACATGCCATCACGCCTGTATTTCCCGAAAGGTTAGGCTGAGCACGTGTACCAATGTACACTCACAGTCCACCGGTATGTTTTAGGTCCCATGTAATAGGGGGCGAGCCTATTGCCATTAACCGGGCACATGTCCTAGCTCCGAGTTGCTACTGAGAATTTCATAGAAAAACCCAATAACACTTTGCCACTCGACCTGGAAATCGAACCCAAGACAACTAGCGTAGCAGTTGCGCTTAGGACCACTAGGTTAACGAGGCAGTTGCTCAAGTGAATGCTGATGAAAATGAATTTCAACGGATTTTCATCAAGTTTTCAATGCAATATGAGTTCTATATAACTGTTTTTATAATAACGTTAGTATTTAGTAGTAGTATCTACTTTAAAAAGGTAACCTAACTTTTTAAACTATTCAGAATCACCATAATGCAAAAATTAAACATGACAAAGCGCTGGAAACTTGATGTGAGATCGTTATTATTAATTTTCATTAGCTTTTACTTGAACACAAAAATATTGATATTTTCGCCTTATCATGTTGAATTTTCAATTGCACCGAATTTGACCGGTTTGAAAAAAAGACCGCTCGACTCTTATCGGGGTTGACCTCGATTCCCCGTTTCCAGGACCGAGTGCCTAAGGAGTTTTGGGGAGTGCAGGGGAAAGAATCAGTATTGTGGCTTTGAGGGACCCCCGCGTTAATGGGGTGCGCCCTCGATACGATAGCGGAAGGTGCATGTGATGAATGGTGTATGTGATCTTGCGATCGTTACACCACTTGGCCACTTCGCCTTGTCTTTGCCTTGTCTTGTATGGAAGCTGAAGGGGGGGGAGTAGTCAGGGGCTCGAGGGAAGGCTGGTCGCGGCTTTTTTGGCCTTTGAGGCCTGGTAGGAGGGTCTTCGCTTCTTCCTTTTACTTACGACGACTTAGAGCGGGCGGGGTTGCTGATATAAGTTGCAAATGCGCTGCTTTAGGCATCACCTGCAGCCGATCGTTAATATATTTTGCTGATTCTTAACAGATGTTGGGGAGGACTGTATGTGTTCAATGACGATATTGGTACTTAGTTGACTGCTTTATTGCTAAACAGTATACAAAAGGTATACATAACAAAGACATTATGTTAATTATGTACGTCTTCTCCAGACCGATTACGATCACGGTGGCTAATCATATTGCAGACTAGCCAAGTACGCAGGAGAGTAGGATTAATATCCTACTCTCCTGCGTAGATACTTGGTCAATCTTGGCACTATAATTAGTGCGCAAGTGAATGCGTAAACACAGGTGCACTCCCTCTTCCCTAACTCTTATATGTAGTGCGATAGATGGGACGGCAATCCGACATAACCGGGAAGAGATCAGGCGCAGGACCAACGGCTTTACGTGTTTTCCGAAGCACGGGGGTGTCACACCACCATCTTCTAAACTCCGGGCTTCTACTGAAAAAATCCTAATGGAAAAACCCAATAAAACTTTTTGGCTGACCTGGGAATCGAACTCAGGACAACAGACGTGCTTGCCACCACGGGACTAACGGGGCAAATATGGTTATTGTAATAAAACTTTAAAACAAACTGTTACTTTGTACCACAAAATAATTATTTTAAAACTTGATTTTCTGCTTATCTCCCATACTTTAGAAAAATGTCGCCATAGTAAAAAAATATCAACTTTTTATCAGCTTTCGATTGAGATACGTTTCAATTCTGTTGGTCGGGGGGGACGTTTTCACTCATTGTCCTTTGCGCATCCAAGAAAATGGCTCATGATGAGCTCATTTAGAGCAACTAAGTAGTATGTAAGGATCGTAGCAGGTGGCGTTCTGCGGTTTCTGCCTACCCCCATGGAAAAAAGGCGTGAGTTTATGTATGTATGTATGTATGTAATAAGTTGATTACTCGTTTTTTTCGTTCGAATAAAATCTGTTTAGATTTCATGGTTTTTGCTTAATTTAACATATTTGCAGGGAGATTTGATCCTAATGATTGACCCTATCGATTGGTGCCATAAAAATACTGCATGATATTTTTTCGGATTTTAGTCGGTTCGATTCACGGGAGTGGGAAGCGTATTTAAAAAAAAACTTTAAATGCAATTTTGTTTCTATTTAACAGTAAATGTTTCTTTTGAGTAAAATTTGCTGTCTTGAGCCCTTTTGCGCAAGATACGCTTCGAAAATACCAGCCTGTTTAAATCATTTAGTGTAAACAATTTATAACCTTATATGATAAAGTAAAGAAAGTTTAAAAAATAAAGTTTTTTATTTTTCCCAAGCACTCTTTCTGCCCTCACTCACATAGTCCGATGGGACGGCGATCCAGCTACCGGGGAGACATCAGGCGCAGGACCAGCGGCTTTACATGCTTTCCAAGGCGCGGGGGTGTCACACCACTAACTTCCAAACTCCGGGCTGCTACTGAGAAATTTCAATAGGAACAATCCAAGGACACTTTTTTCCTGATCTGGGAATCAAAACCAGAATCCCACCGCTCACTGTCGCCCATGTGAGCACGAGACACCCAAAAGAATTTGCAGGTGATGAATTGATGATTTTGGCAAAACCCTGATTCTATACGAAAATAATCAAGCTTCACATATTTTTTTTTTGTAGTCCAAAGCACGACTGCTACGCTAGAGGTCCTGGGTTCGATTCCCAGGTCGAGCAAAAAGTGTTATTGGGTTTTTCTGTGAAATTCTCAGTAGCAGCTCGGAGTTTGGATTTGTGCCCGGTTAATGGCAATAGGTTCGCCCCCTATTACATGGGACCTAAATATACCGGCGAACTGTGGGTGTACATTGGTACACCTCTGCCTAACCCTTCGGGGAATATAGGCGTGATGGTATATAAATTAATTTAGCTTGTAGATCAGACGGCTGTTGGGAACGTAAGGCTGTCGAGTGGCGTGCACAAACAGAAGACGCAGTTTAGGAAGGCCCCCCACGTGGACAGACGATCTGGTAAAAAATGGTCGATGCAAATCGCTGGGTGCGGGCAGCCCAGCCCCTGTAGCCATGTAACAAACGATAAACGCAAACGCTGAGTAGGCTTAAATAGATATTCAACTTTATGTGCTTGGTTTTAAGTTGAAGATCTAATGAAGATTGCATAGCGTTATCGTTCTTTCCAGTCGCTAACGCTTAGAAATCTTTAATACATTTTCAACTTAAGGCTCTGGGGTATTAAGTTGAAAATCTATTGGCACCTACCGAGCGTTTACGATTATAGTTTGCGACTTGGCTAGGGGGGCTAGACCGGTCAATGTGGCCATCTTTACGTGAGGCATATGTCTAGCCGAGGACGCCATTCGTCTTGTCTTTAGTACCAGAAATAAAAAAAAAAAATGCTTCGACTTTGACTATAAATAAAACCAAACCGTTATTAAAAAACATATTTTATTTATGTTTATTTTAAACTTTTTAATTACATAGATGTTATATACAAACATTAGATAGTATAAAAGAGTAGTAAGCAATGACTAGAAACAAAATAATTGTGACCCCAAAGAATTAAAGATAGCTTAGTAAGTAATTAAAAAACACGGTTGAATTTCAGCATCAAATTTTTCCAATAATTTTTTCAGCACATGTATCACTTATGAAAAAAAAATGTTCTTCAAAACAAAAGTGCATTATGTACGGACGCCAGTACATCAAGCTACTACAATCTGTCAAATTTCTTTAATAGATCTTCAACTTTATCGCTGTAGCATATGGTTCAAAGTTGATTGCGAAAATTTGACAGTTTCGGCTAGCTTGATGTGCTGGCGTCTGTACAATGTACATACATGGAATAGAAAAGATATAGAAATGTATGAAAAAGTAGATTAAGTAAAAAAAAACTAAGCGTCGCAAAATTTCTATGGTTTGGGTTCTATGTACAGAATCTATGGTAACAGAATGTGCCTACACGCCAGCACCTCTCATCATCTGCCTAGCCTTTTCCCAACTATGTTGGGGTCGGCTTCCAGTCGAACCGGATGCAGCTGAATATCAGTATTTTACATGGAGCGACTGCCTATCAGACCTCCACAACCCAGTAATGGGTAATACGATACTCTTGGTAAGACTTGGAAGACACGCCAGCACCTCTATCTATACCAAATTGTCAAATTTTCCCAATTGAACATGAACCTTATGCTTTTGTAATAAAGTTGAAAAACTATCAAAGAAATTTGACAGATTGGTAGCTTGATGTAATAGCTGATGTCATAAGAAGTAACTAAGGCTACTTTGAATTTAGAAAAATAATTACGGTACCACGCAAAATAAAAATCCGTGCCCGTTTTCACACGAACGAAGACACCGTTAAAAGCTAATTTAAAATATAAATTAATAAAGGCTCCACCAGACCGAATGCGTATGCGTAGACGTGCACGTACCACTGAGTTGTAATGTAGAACTGTATGTGACAGGTCACAGGACACACCGCTTGCGTAACGTAGACCCGCCCTCCTAGCCAAGTCACAAACGATAATCGTAAACGCTCGGTAGGTACCAATAGATTTTCACTTAATACCCAAGAGCCTTAAGTTGAAAATCTATTAAAGATTTCTAAGCGTTAGCTACTGGAACCAATGAAAACGCTATGCAATCTTCATTAGATCTTCAACTTAAAACCAAGCACATAAAGTTGAAGATCTATTAAAGCCTACTCAGCGTTTGCGTTTATCGTATGTGACTTGGCTAGGGGGGCTGTACACGCATACGCAAGCGGTGTGTCCTGTCACATACAGTTTCATACATTACAACTCAGTGGTACGTGCACGTCTACGCATCCGGTCTGCTGGAGCCTTAATCCTAAAAAGACAAATTCTAAAACAATAAAACATTAATCTTTTTTTGTATAGATTTAGGTAGTTACCTATAGGGATTTAATAATTTATCAGTTTATTTATTTACCATCGACATTCTAACCTATTTACAATAAATTACATTATATTCATACCATTCGGTTGCGGTACGCACTTTTTATTATTAATTACTATCATAATTTATAAGTTATTTTAATCTACTTATTTACAATGTACCTACAGATATGTAATGTACGGTCAGCAACAAAAGTCGATTAACAATGTCACTTTTACATATTATTTAAATAGACACGAAATAACACAATTCACTGCCATTCAGAATTTTATACAATACCTAAGGTTCATTTTATTTTATCTTAATTTTAGATCCATTTTGTGTTTCCTTTAAAATTGTGCTAAATAATACGCATTAAAAAATCTGAAATGTTAATCTACTTTTGTTACTGACCGTACAATAGATTATAATAATAAATAATCAAATGCATTCCGCTTTAAAATTAAACAATAATTTCTAAACATTGAAACTTGAAAAATTTGCTTTTTGATTTAAATATAACAAGTTTGTTTTTTTAAAAAGTTGCTCCATACTAGAAATTGCTCCCACATCGTGGATCTGTTTACAGACATATAACCTCACATACACAAACAGGCCGACCTGGAACAACTATCTGTAGGCCAAACAAATATTTGTTTTGTGTGGGTATCGAACCCGCGACACCCAGCGCAACAGTCTATCGCTCAGCTACTGCGCCAACGGTGTTGATAAAGTCTTGTTAGGTACAGACGCCAGCATATTAGGCTATCCCAAACTGTCAAATTTTACCAATTGAATATGAACCTTAATTTCATGACGTAAAGTTGAAAAACCATTAAAGAAATTTGACAGATTGGAGTAGCTTGATGTACGTACATCTCATAGTTATTGCTTTCACAATAAATTGGGTAGTTCACACCACCATCAATTGACATACCTACTTTTTATGAGCTGTCAAAACACGATTCCACAAAGATTTTGTGTGACAATACTAAACTATGACGTCACTTTTTTGTCATCTCAAGTCACTATTTATTGATTTCAAAGCAACTAAAAATCGAATTTTATAGTTATTTAAAAATTCATAAGGTTTTCAGGGCTAAAATAAACTGTTTTATTTTGTGAAGTTGTGTCTTGAAATTATGGTTTGATGGTGTCATCTACCCAATTGTTAATAATCTTTGTACCTATTTGTTACTTTTTCAGATGTCGTTTATTCAGAGATCGTTAACATTTTTTTTTGTCAAGAAATGGAGGGCACCTCTAAAGGTGATTACAAATTGCCAACATGTCTAATGTATTTATTTTCGGTATTTCATCTACATACATAGGTAGGTACTTAGAAGTGCATTAAGAAACTGGGTTTCTATTGATATATTTGTGTTTAAGCCTTAGATTATAAAACAAAAGGTTTAAGCTATTTACTGTAACGAAACCAAATCACTCATATCGATATCTTAGCACAAGCGCCAGGAGTAAAAGAAGCGGAATTTCGATATTTTAAATTTAAAATACAGGTTTCGCACGTAACATTGGTTTAATTGGAAGATTTCAAGGCAATGAGTGCGATGAACTGTCATTGTCAAAAAAAAAACAAAATTCTATACAGATTCTTAATTTAAAAATCGATTCGAATTGCATAACAGGTAAATTCTGTGGTTGTCATGCACGCGAGTGACGCTGTCAAACACGGCTTCCACAGATAACATATAATATTTTTAATCTGTATTATTTTGGTATAAAATCTCTTTACAAAATAGGCTAACAGGAGCGAAAATTTTCTACAGGTAGGAAGAAGCTCTCAGTGCTGCTAGCATCCTTGCCATCAAAGCTAGTTTCTAGAAGTTTCACTCCATTTTCGTTTTCACAACACTTGGGAAAAGGCGCTAAACAGTCATTTTTATAGACAAACGATTTGCTATAGTTCTCTTTGGACCGCTCTTGGTTGTTGTTAGCCGTGGACCTGAGGCCACGACTCCTGCCTCAGAGCTTTGAGGAACCGTTGTTCAGTAGCCTGATGCTGCTCTCGCGTCCGACGCTGGTCCTAAAAGGAGATATTGTTGGTTAGTTAAATATTGGGTGTAGAAGACTCATCACATAGTTATTAATATTACGCTTAGGTAGGCCTCTACTGCCCATAAAACTGAGTAATATTGAAAAAAAATATTCCTGGGCAACGTCTGTTATTTTTGGTGATCACTGCTTATGGCAGTGGTTTCCTGCCAGGGTGCCAGGGTGCTCAACGGAAAGCTCTCAAAGTGGTCGGTGACTTTATCATAATTTAATCATTCAAATAGCAACCAGTCGACAACGGGCTTATGGTCCAATTGACATAATATGATGCCTTGTCATGGTAGTGGTACGTTTACTTGATTGATACTTATAAAAAATACCTTAATACCATATTATGTTATCCCTTCACCACCTTTAGTTGACTAGTAGAGAATGCCTGAGGCATTAAGTGGGCTTAATGCTCAGGCATTCTCACTCCTTTGTACCCTTTTTTTGGCATAAAGTTTTTTTTTTGTATAAAAAAAAAGTAAATATACATGTATATATGAAATAAACTTACGTTCTCGGCACCATACTGATGTTAGTTTTCCTGCTCGAATGTAGTCTTCTCGAGGTGGACAGTGAGAGGGAACCTCGCGGGCCGTGCGTTGAACTGCTGCGGCATAAGAGGTACCTAGGAACAAAGGAATTATATACGCTATGAAAAATCTTGTGTAAACGTGGTGGAAACTGCCTCGGTAGCTTAGTGGTTCTAGCTTATTGCTATGCTAGAGGTCTTGGGTTCAACTCCCAGATCAAGCAAAGTGTTATTGGATTTATTGAAATTCTTAGTAGCAGCTCGAAGTTAGGATTTGTGACCGGTTAATGGCAATAGGCTCGCCCCCTATTACATGGGCCTTAAATACACCGGCGAACTGTGGGTGTGGTATTGGTACACCTCTGCCTAACCCTTCGGGGAATATAG
This sequence comes from Caradrina clavipalpis, assembly GCA_932526535.1. Classification (NCBI taxonomy): domain Eukaryota; kingdom Metazoa; phylum Arthropoda; class Insecta; order Lepidoptera; family Noctuidae; genus Caradrina; species Caradrina clavipalpis. Next base: position 12,489,551 of record OW052104.1, on the reverse strand, counting down.
GCGTGATGATATATATGCTTTGATGTTTACCTATTAAAGTGCTTCCTGAAGATGCCGCTGGTACAGTACAGTGCTATTGGATTCACGCAGCTGTTGAGAAACGACAGACAGAAGCCGATGATCCTCAGAGCATGCCACCAGCCGTTGTAGTCTTCTTGGGCTGTTGGGCTGAGGAAATGAAGAACAAATAGGTAACCAAGATTTTGTAAAAACCTTATTGAAGGAAGAGTATGCATGTAGTTTCTTGATCGTTCTTCTCCATATAGATCTATCTCCGATTTTGTACAAGCTTTAACTGTCTAACTGGCCGATTCTGTGACAATTCAAAAGTGCCTGTACATGGTTTAATTGTAATACAAGTTTTGACTTTGAAAGAAATTTTAAAAATGTTAGTGAAAGAGGTGGATGTCATTGCAATCCGAATATGGCGATGTTGTGTTCAGAAACACACCTTGATAAAGGCATAATTATTGGCTTTGTTATGAACTGAATGGTCAGTTGGTACGCGAGCCTTTGTATACCGACACCCCGCGCATTGATGCAGATTACACCGCTAGGTGAGGCAGATCTATCTACGCGGATAGATAGATCGGAGGAGCGGTGAATACTTATGCGAATCCCGCACGCCCGGTCATGGGCAGAGGTGGAACACCGCGGTGGTTTTAGCCCGTAAGAGTCCGGCATGCCCCTTCGTTACCCCCATGACGGAGGAAGTCCATAACGATTTCCACCGCGCACCAGAAAATAACAGGTGAGGCAGATATGTGCTTCTGTAGCCGCACTCGTTATCTGTTGCTCCGCGCCCCGGCCAACTTAGCTAGTGGATGAATCGCCTTAGGCTGGTTTCCAGTGAAGAACAAGGCTCGCCTTCACCTATTTCCCTTGACCGAACTTGCTGCTACATAGCTAAAAATAGGATGAAGAGGACCCATCACCGGGACGTAACCCAAACATTTCGTTACTATGTCCATTTCAAAGTACCAAAATATCCTTAGAGTGCTCAACAAACCTATGACGTCTGCCGTCACGTACGACATACAATACTACGGCCATCGGACACGTGACTTCTTTGTTTCGAACTTTACACGTAAGCTTTTAAGTAGGAACAATACGTGACTCTAGTTGAGGGACCCTTAGATACTTACTACCTATATCGTATAAGGATTGACTGCCCCGTTGGTCTCGTGGTCTCAAGTTGGGCAAAAAGTGTTATTGCGTTTTTCCATCACGAATTTTTCAGTTGCAGCTTGGAGTTCATTGTCACGTCCGAACTTCGGCGTCATCTACGCACGCACGAAGAAAAGTGCGTAGGTTTTACTTGTGGGGCTTTCCCTATTTTATGGTATTAATATGTCTTTGTTTGTCAATATTGAACTATCATAATATTATGAAGAGGAAATAATTTTTGTTTGTTTGTTAAAAAATAGGCTCTAAAAGTACTGGACCGATTTTAACCTTTTTTTACGAATATTTAGCAAAATCATCAGGATCATAGGCTATGTACATCACGCTACGTCCCATAGGAGCGGAGCAGTAACCAAAAACGTAACTTAACGCGGGTGAAATAAGCCATGCGAACGAAGTCGCGGGCAGACGCTAGTGTACGTAATATTATAAACTACATTAATCTCCTATTATGTATGTATCCTCAGGTTTATTTAATTTATTTTTTTATAAAAAATCGTTAACCCACGCTATGAATTTTCTTCTGTATCGAGGTTGCGTTTATAAATGTATCGTGAATGCGATTATAAACATATAAAATACATACGTAAACAACCAACCCGGAACAACTACCTGTAGAACGATACAAATATTTGTTCCGTGCGGGAATCACAAACGTTAGCTTAGTCGGTTTATTGGAAGAATGAAAGACTCTTTACTTTTAATCCATTACCTAAGGCGTAACTGCCCTGTTGGTCTCGTGGACGCGAGCGCGACCGACGAGTGGGGTCCTGGGTTCGATTCCCAGTTCGGACAAAAAGTGATATTGGGTTTTTTCTATCAGGAATAACTCAGTAGCAGCCCGGATTTTGGAAGTTGGTAGTGTGACATCTCCGTGTCTCAGGAAGCATGTAAAGCCGTTAGTCCCGGCTGTCATTCGCAGATCATTGACAGTCGTTACGGATAGTCAGAAGTCGGGAAGTCTGACAACCAGTCTTACCAAGAGGTATCTAGTTGCCCAGTAACTGAGTTGTGTAGGTCAGATAGGCAGTCGCTTTGTAAAATACTGGTATTCAGCTGAATCAGGTTGAACTGGAAGCCGATCCCAATAGAGTTGGATAAAGGCTAGGCACTAGGCAGATAGATAGACGTACGGCGTAAGATCCTCTATCGATACTAATATTATAAAGCTGAAGAGTTTGTTTGTTTGGTTGAACGGTTTGAATTGAAAAAACCTTTTTATATTGGTTAGTTCTTTTATCAAAGAAGGCTATAGGCTATATAATATAACGCTACGAGACTCGGGAGCAGTGCAGTAACTATAGACGTAACTTAACACAGGTGATTTAAGCCCCGTGAACGAAGTCGCGGACATGAAGGCCTTAATTGTAAGTCATCCACAGGAAAACCCGGTTAGGCAGTAAAAAACCTACTAGGTTGAGGTAATAGATGCCCTGCCGAAAAAAAAAAGCTAAAATCGCGGTCAGAAGCTCATTACTAAGAAATTTGGAGCTTACCAGTAATAAAACCACATCATAAACACATGGGAGGGTAGGAAGCACGCAGCAAATACTAGAACGAACGCCAACACCGTGACTGCAACCTTCCTTCTTGCGCGCATCTGAAAAAATAAATAAATTGTCAGTTGGTGTGTCATTTCGTCTTAGAGCTGTCTAAGGGGCCTCTACGTATTGGCTTTGACTCCTCGTAAGCCTTTCAGAGGTTCGGAACCCTAGGGTCCTGAGTTCGTGCAGTAACCGCATTATTACAGACCATCTCAATTGAAAAATTATATTTACCTGTCTTTGAGTTCCCTGCATTTCCCCCGGCACATTCTGTGTGCTGAGCACCAGATGCCGTGCCATCAGGATGTAGAACAGAGCGATGACGGCTAGGGGCAAGGAGTAGTACACCAGGAACCTCATCAGCACGATGCCCCGGGGGTAACCTTCGCCCCACTCCACTGGATACGGATAACATACTAGGAACTGGAACAGACATGAAAAATTGGTTAGTTATTTTTAAGGTTATGTGCTGGGACTGAAAGACTGACAGACGATGAATGCTTAGTGATAGGGTGATGTTGGTATCTTTTGGGTACCCTAATCTACCATACAGTACTCTTAAAGTACCTGCTTCGTTAGCCTCGTGGTCATAAGCGCGACTACGCTAGAGGTCTTGAGTTCGATCCTCAGGTCGAGCAAAGTGTTGTTGGGTTTTGCTATGAAATTCTCAGTAGCAGCTCGGAGTTAGCATTTGTGCCCGGTTAATAGCAATAGGCTCGCCCCCTATTACACGGGAACCTAAACATACCGGCGAACTGTGGGTGGTCATTGATTCACCTCTGCCCAACCTTTTGGGAAATACTGGCGTGATGGTATGTAGAACTTGAAAAGTACGATCAATTTTGTAAAAAAAAAATGTAATTCTCCAGGCCGACTCCGGCCACGGCGGCTAATCTTAATGCAGACTAGCCACGTACGCAGGAGATATTATAGTGCACAAGTGTGTGCGCAAACACAGGTGCACCCCCTCTTCCTTAACTCTCATAGCCCGATGGGACGGCAATCCGACACGACCGGAGAGAGATCAGGCGCAGGACCAACGGCTTTACGTGCTTTCCGAGGCACGGGGGTGTCACACCACCAACTTCCAAACTCCGGGCTGCTACTGAGAAATTCCTAATGGAAAAACCCAATAACACTTTTTGCCCGACCTGGGAATCGAACCCGGGACCCCTTGCTCAGCAGTCGCGATTGCGACCACGAGACCAACGGGGCAGTCCAACGATCAATTTTAATTGGAATGTAAAGTACAACAGAGCCTTAAAAAATCTTATGCCATCCTTGTCACTCCAAATAACAAGTATAATATTTTCTTTCTTTAAGCAATTCTGTATTCCCCATAGACTTTCCGTAATTTCCCATGTGACTTTGCTTTTTATTCCCTGACAGTACCGCTGCCATCCCACCCTACTGGCATTTGCTGGCAAGAATTTGGCGTGTAACGGCTTAAAAATAACTTTTTATTTTGACTTTTCTCGATCATTGGACGGCCCATTTGATATAAGTGGTCGCCGTTGCCTATAGACATCTGCATTACCAGAGACTTTGCAAATACGTTGCTATATCAGAGAAAATGTGGAAATGGCACACGTGCCTGTAATTACACCGGATTTGTTCATCATTATCATCATCATCAATTAGGATTGATAATAATAATATTGAAAGGCTTATGTAATTATCTGTTATTTTTTTATTTTTTTTATTTAGAATTTTTAATATTTTTAATAAATTTCTGTGTAGGTCCTACTTGTAATTAAAATTTGCATGCCCTCATGGCAAAATATGGCTGAACCATTGATACCAAATGTATCTGCATCACCTGTATTGTACCCATATTTGCGAATAAATTTATCTTTATCTTTATCTCTTTATCTTTATCATTCGTCCGTCATCATTAGACGTCTATTACTAGACATAAGGCTTCCCTAAAGATAGTCATAAAACATAGATATTAAAGTTCTTATTTGGACTGTAACTACTAGTTATATTAATGGACTCACACGTACTAATTACTATAAACCAAATAAACTAATAAACTCACAGAATAGTATTTAGTCTCCTCGCGTTATAACCCAATTTGGAACCCAAACTAACCCTAACTGGGATTGGATGGCACAAAACTATTTAATTCCGACGATTTATAAATTATTACTATGTATGGTACTACATACGTATGGTAAAAGCTGTTACAGTCAGTGACAAAAATCAATTAACACGGTTACTTTAAACACTCACGCTTGTATTCCCGAAATTAAGCAGAGGTGTATCAATGTACACCCACAGTTCGCCGGTATGTTTAGGTCCTATGTAATAGGGGGGCAGCTTATTGCCATTAACCGGGCACAAATCCTAACTCCGAGGTGCTACTGAGAATTTCACAGAAAAACCCAATAACACTTTGCTCGACCTTGAAATCGAACCCAAGACCTGTAGCGTTGCAGTTGCACTTAGCACCACTAAGCTAACGAGGCAGGCAAGTCAATGTTAGTTCTAGATACTTGACAAAATAAGTGTTAACTTAAATCTTGGAATGGCAATGAGTTTTCTGCGTCCTGTATATTGTGCTAATTTAAAATACTGAAGTGGCAAATGACTTTTGTCGCCTACCGTACCTACATTAGTCCAACTTTGATCGTCAATTCTGTTTGGTGGGTATAGTATAAATTATAGAGGCTTATTATGAGCTATGAGATATATATGTTTGCACCACAAAATAGATAGCTATGCAGAAGGTAGGGTTTAATTATTGCGTTAGCCTGATGGTCCTAAGCGCGACTACTACGTTAGAGATCTTGGGTTCTTCTTCTTCTTAGCGTTTCGATGACAAACTATATTACAATAAATAAATAAATAAATATACTATTATTATAAATTATATTGATGCGGCCCAGAATTTGGCCACTTTGACTGCGTTGTCGGTGGCAGCCATTAAATCGAACAAAAACAGCATCAGCCATTCAGCCATTTGATCTTGGGTTCGATTCCCAGGTCGAACAAAAAGTGTTATTGGGTTTTTCTAACTTCTCACTACCAGCTCGGAGTTAGAAGTTAGTGCCCGGATACTGGCATCAGGCTAGCCCCTTATTACATGAAGAACTGTGGGTGTACATTGGTGCACCTCTGCCTAACCCTTCGGGGCGTGCTGGTATGTATGTAGGTCGGCTTTATAAAGATCATATCAGCTTATTTTTGCCCCACTGCAAGGCAAAGGCCTTTTCTTATGCCTAGAAGTCATAAGCATTGATCACTACGCTTGCTCGAGGCGGATTAGCGATTTCAGACTTATAAATTAATTATACGTCCAGTTTTTGAAAGGACATAAAAAATATATTATATAGGTTGAATCTACGTGGTTGAAACACAGTTTTAATTACTATTTCGTATACTGAGTTAAATAAATGTTATTACATTGCTAAAGCCGCTTAACAGCCCTCGTGGCGGACTATCATTTCTTCTTAATTTAAGTTTATCTCACAGGCATTAACTACTCAAATAAGGATACCCTTATTAAAAATCCGTATATAAATACGGATTTTTGGATGCGTGTAATTTTGTAAATATTGTAAAACATTGATTTTATGAGTATGCATGGAGTTTCTTGCCCATTCTTCACCATATGAAACTATCTTTTGTAAGTGGTAATTAGATTATTGTTTTTCTTTTTCTTGTACCTATACATACATACATACATAAACTCACGCCTTTTATTCATGGTCTACATTTTAACATTTAAATAGCTAATATTTGTTGAGCACGCTAAAAGCAAGTGTTGGAGTTTGGTTAACGTGTTTGCTGGTTTTTAGCGCTTTTAGGATTTTGATAGAAAGTTTGTTGGAGCGAGGAATCATCGTGTTCCAGAATCGGTACACCAGAGGGGCCTTTTTTTTAAGGATGGAAAATCATCAAATGTCTTCTTTCGCTTTCGCTCTGGGAGGAGCGGAAGGGAGTATCAGACTCTTACTAACTAAAACCCATCCGTGTCCCTCCAGCACTACGCGCTACTATTAACAGTAATTTGTAATTTTAATATTTTGTATATACTTTATTAAATACATAAATAAACCTATGTCTGTGAAACCTTTGAAAGTCATAAAATATATGTTAGATACCTGGGTGGTAGGGTTCACAACAAACGCTCGTACGTATGACCCGACATAGGCCGGTGTGGCGAACAGGGCTGCTAGTATCCAAATACCGATGGCAGTCGCCACCGTCAGACGAGTAGCGCGCTTACTTCCACCTGAAAATAAGAACAAACCATAAGGTAAGTTCATATGAATGATTCGTCCCGTAGACTGAGGAGCGACCAGCTAACTTAAAAAATTGGTTAGAATCAAAGAAAGCTTAACAGCTTCGAAGCTAGTTAATCGATGGCATACCGGCAATGGTGCTGAAGCAGTGTGCGCCTGAGCTGTGTCCAATCCTAACGCGTCTTTACGCACTCTCCTACTCCACCGGGCAAGTTCCGTCGTCATGGAAGACCGCTAATACCCACCCGGTGCCCAAAAAGGGCGATAGATCGGACCCTTCGAATTACAGGCCTGTCGCTATAACCTCCCTTCTCTCAAAGGTGATAGAGCGAGTTTTAAATAACCGGCTCCTGAGATACCTAGAGGAGCACGATCTGATCAGTGACCGTCAATACGGCTTTCGCCACGGTCGGTCGACTGGTGATCTTCTAGTGTATCTCACACACCGATGGGCGTCAGCCATAGAAAGTCAAGGTGAGGCATTGGCTGTTAGCCTAGACATAGCGAAGGCGTTCGACAGGGTCTGGCACCGGTGTCTTCTATCGAAGTTACCAGCGTACGGACTTCCCGAGGGATTATGCAAATGGGTCGCCAGCTTTTTGTCCAGCAGAAGCATAAGAGCCGTTGTTGACGGCAGCTGCTCTGATTGCATGGACATCAACGCCGGCGTCCCGCAAGGCTCCGTGCTGTCCCCAACGCTGTTCTTGTTGCATATCAATGATATGCTGTCTATAGACGGCGTTCATTGCTATGCGGACGACAGCACCGGGGACACTTATTATACGGGTCGTGCTAACATCCCTCGTTCCGGTGTAGAGGAGAGTCGTAGACAACTTGTGTCTGAAGTCGAGAGCACCCTTGCTAGGGTCTCCGACTGGGGACGACTAAACTTAGTCCAATTTAACCCTATCAAGACACAAGTTTGCGCGTTCACCGCTAAGAAAACCCCATTTGCTGTGGCTCCACAATTCCAGGACATAGCCCTTTCCATCTCCGATAGCATTGGGATCCTTGGTGTTGATATCTCCAGGGACGTCCAGTTCCGACGTCATTTGGAAGGAAAGGCCAAGCTGGCATCGAAAAAGCTCGGTGTGCTCAATAGAGCAAAGCAGTATTTTACACCAGGGCAAAGACTTGTGCTGTATAAAGCGCAAGTCCGGCCCCATATGGAGTACTGCTGCCACCTTTGGGCGGGAGCTCCGGGATACCAGCTTGGGCCTTTTGACTCGGTCCAAAGACGCGCTGTGAGAATTATTGACGATCCCATGCTCACAGGCGGTACTGAACCTTTAAGTCTGAGGAGGGACTTTGCGTCCCTATGTGTGTTCTACCGCCTGTACAATGGGCTGTGTTCCGCGGAATTATTTGAAATGATGCCAACGGCCACTTTTTACCATCGCACCTCTCGCCATCGGCAGGGGGCCCATCCTCACACCTTGGAACCGAAATGGTCCCGTACGGTACGGTTTCAGAGGAACTTCCTCCCTCGTACGCTTAGGTTGTGGAATGCGCTCCCTGCTACGGTTTTCCCAAGAGACTACAGCATGGGGTTCTTCAAGAAAGGAGTTTTGAGGTTTTTACGGGGTCGGCAGCGCACGAGTGATGCCCCTGGTGTTGCAAGTGTCCATAGGCAGCGGTAACCGCTTAACATCAGGCGGGCCGTTAGCTTGTTTGCCACCTACAGTGGTATAAAAAAAAAAAAAAAAAAAAAAACGATTTTCAAATTTCGAATACCAAAAAAAGAACAATGAGTAGGTATCATATAGGAGTAGGACACATATATAGAAGTCAAAACTTACAAAAATACTAACAACAAATTACTACTAATACTAGGGGGGTTTATTGCTAGGTGCAACCAGACCGAAGAAAGTTACATACTTTTTCCCATCATTGCGATTTTATTTTTTTGTTCCAGGCGATACCTTTGTAACCTTCTTGTACCGAAGATGTTGAAAGTCAAACTTAGTACCTAACGTTCTTTTTTAAAACTAGTTTCAAATCGTCATAGTTCTATGTTATAACTACACTTTATGTAGGGCCACGTACCCTGTACTGTTGCATACACATTACAAGTTACCATAAACAGTAAAATTTCACACAAATAAGTAAAAGCCGATTCCCAGCAATAATTTTTGCGGAAGCTGGCTACTTACTTTGATGAACAGTTTTCTTAGTTAAAATGGCTATGCCTATGTCTTTTACTCCCCGTAAATGTAGAAATCTTTTTCTTTTTCCTCAAAATGCTATGTTTTTGCTCAACGTCCGCTCGAGAAGGTGGCGTTATCAGCCATGATGTATGTTTGGGTTAACATACAATGGGATTGTCCACATGATATTAATCTTCGGGTCCATGGGGTACTATGGATGCTATACATGTTGATGAGGAAGAGTATTATATGTGGGAATGATAGATGTTTTGTACATATAACAATAATATAGCCAGTTTCTATTGCTTCAAAATAATATAATTAGATAATTTTTGATTTTGATATTTAGGTACCTTAGGTACTTATTGGCTGTCTTTGGGGCCTACGTTCAGCAGTGGATGACTTTAGCGTCTCCCCACACGACCAAGAATCGAACCGATTATCGGGGAGACATTTTCACTGTCTTCTCGCCGACGAACAACAAACAAACGACTGACATGACGATGATGACTAATAATATTATAAAGAGGAAAGATTTTTTTGTTTGTTTGTACCGAATAAACTCCAAAACAACCGGACCGATTTTAACCATTTTCCACAATAGATAGCTACATTATTCCTACGTAACATCACACTGCGATCCACGGGGGCTGAGCAGTAACCAATGAGTAACTTAACTAGTGTGAAACACGCGGACGAAGTCGCGGGCAGGTCCTATTGTTTTATAACTTTTACTTATGGAATACCTGACTGCTAAGCGGACGAAGTCACGGGTAGAAGATAGAATGATATATTGATCCCTTTACAAACTCAACTGTATTGTAAGGAAGTAATATTGAGTTGTGTAAGCATGCGTCATATCACTCATATCCCTCGATATTTGTATTGACATACGATATTATAAATTGAACCAATATTAATGTTTACGTGATATGATATGCGGTTTAATACATTGACTGCTGACCCCATAAGGACCCCAGAATGACCCCGGAAGGACCCCATAAGGGTACTTTAATGATGGAATTTTAATAATGATCGAACTAAATGTCAATTTTTAAGACGAGATTGCGACTACATAGATTGATTAAAATACCTGTAGTTTTCCTACATGTTTATAGGTAAATTAGAGGCATTTTATAATGAATTTCGCGATCAAACAACATGATAAAGGCCTATTCAGACCTAAGCGGTATTCGCTACCGCCTGCGGCAGAGAAAACCCAGTGGGTATGCGGTAATATTACTGTTCAGACCTAAGCGGTATTCGCTACCGTCGTAACCCGCGTGGTATGTACCTCTACCCACAGCGGCAGCGAATATCGCTCAGGTCGCTGTAGCCGCGGTACTTGATACTAAATACCTGAGCGAAACCCGCGCGGTATGTACCTCTACCCACAGCGGCAGCGAATATCGCTCAGGTTTGAATAGGCCTTAAAAGAAATGAAGGTTAAAAATATGTATTTCAATGTTTCTCGAAATGAATAAGGCTCACTTGCACCAAAAAGTTAACCCAAAGTTAATTGCTAAGAAGAGGTTGAATTACAAAATGTCATACTTAATGGGCTTGTGGCAGCAACTAACTCGGATTTTAAAAATAACCCTGCCTGGTGCAAGCATTCCATAGTAATACAGACGTGATATAAAAAATATATTTTTTAAACATGAAATTTTAGGCAATCCTCACCCTATTACATGGGACCTAAAACATGCCAGCAGACTGTGGGTGAACATTGGTGCACCTCTGCCTAACCCTTCGAGGAAACACAGGCGTGATGGTATGTGTGTAAGAAATTTTACTGATAAAATGTAAGTTTCAGACCTCCTTACAAAAGCTCAATAAAACAGTGTCCTGTCACAATAAACGATTGGCGTTATTACTGTCATTGTTTAGTGTTGCCATAAACCAGGCGCAGCAAACAGTTGCCAGTAAATACTAGAGCTCGTAAATCAAGGAGATTTATTTCTCTTAGGAAGCAGGTATAGGGAAAAAATAACTAGCATTTTACGTAGTTTGTATAACCATAGTTCCAATGAAGAATTGTGCTTATATTTGGGTGTTCCTATGGGGAAAAGCTTTGGTTTTTTTCTGGTAAGTTAGGCGATTTCTATCCTTATTGACATGCGAATTTATATCTACATATTATAGTTGCCAAGTACCAAAAGTTTTGCGTTTGACAGGGGACCGATTAAGTTGAAAATCGTTTTTCTTATGTTATTTTGGCGTCATTTCAATATGTTGCCACCCTTTGCAAAGGCGTAAAGAAACACGGAAAATATGCTTTTTCCTCTTTATCGCGGAGTTATTCAAATCTAAATGCAACACATACAATCATAATATAACCAGGATTTTGTACAAAATTAATTGAAAAGATTGTCCGTGGAGTTTCTTGTTCGTTCTTCTTCATAGAGACAACTTAGAACAAGCAACCAGCTTCAATTTACTGACTAACAGACCGACTCCTACACAATTATATAACTTGGCCTAGTGGTCTTAAGCACGACTGCTACGCTAGAGGTCCTGGGTTCGATTCCCAGGTCGAGCAAAGTGTTATTGGGTTTTTCTATGAAATTCTCAGTAGCACCTCGGAGTTTGGATTTGTGCCCGATTAATGGCAATAGGCTCGCCCCCTATTACATGGGACCTAAATATACCGGCGTACTGTGGGTGTACATTGGCACACCTCTGCCTAACCCTTCGGGGAATACAGGCGTGATTGTATATATGTATGTCCTACACAATTCCAAAATGCATGTAAGTGGTTTAATTGAAATAAATGCTTGATGTCAAATAACTCACAATAATTATAGTTTGACTCAAAGCTTTAAGAGAGCAGGAGAGAGATTTCTGAAAGAACTCTAAAGTTGAATTCGAATGCAAACGCAGAAAATCAAAAGCTTTGAAAGGCTTCCTAATTAATTCCTGAAGCGTGCCGGCGGGGGTGACGTAAGTACAGAATAATAAGCTCGACTTATAACCCCAGAACAACGTACGATGAATATGTATGGGTTCGAGTTCGCGGGTTTAGTCACACTTGGAAAGGTTCTCGATTGTTCGGGGCGAGAAAATAGGAATTAAACATTATTATTTCATACTAGCTTTTGCCCGCAACTTTGTCCGCGTCAAATTTGATATTTTATCCCACGGGATCCGCACATTTTTTCAGGATAAAAAGTATCCTATGTGTTATTCCATACTTCAATCTATCTGGGTGCCAAATTTCATTCAGATCCGCTCAGCCGTTTAAGAGTGAAAGAGTAACAAACATCCATCCATCCATCCATTCTAACAAACTTTCGCATTTATAATATTAAGTAGAGATATCAATTACTCTCACCCGATGTGAATTTCTCTTATAGCTGTTTGTTTACATAATGAAACAATGCCTGTATCTATCGGATCTCTCCCGAGCATTGATCGCTATCGTTACTTTAGATAATTGCGGTCTGATTTCGAAGTGTTGTGTCAAATTTTCGAATAAGTATGCACGCTGCTTCTCTTTACCAGAAGAGGTCTTTGTCCTGTGTAGTTGGACAAATTACAGACTGGTATCATTTATTTTTAAGTTGAAACTGGTTCAGAAAAAAAGTCCTGTGTTCACTGACACCAAAAATAATAAGATATTTAAACAGTTCTATATTTTAAGTTATTTCCGAAAACTGACATAAACAGCTGTTTAAATACTTAACCGATTATTTGAATGTTGGTGAATACGGGCCTTAAAAATATTTCTACGTTCCAAGTTCAAAAATAATGCAAAATTCAAACACTCAAGGAATGCCGTAGAAAAGTAAATCGACGTGTTCATTACGTGAACGGAAGGAAACTCGCTTGCTAATGTTGTTAGTAAAAAGCGTAAACTTCTTAAAATGTTTGAAAGTCCGAATTACGTGTATAAACAAAATGTCGTGGAAATTGTTTAAAAATTCTCCGTTTTGTAGTGAAGGAAGAGAAATAGAGGATTGTGTTCAATTTGTTTGTTTTTCTGGTGTTTGTGAGATTAGACATTCGAATAGATCATGTTGTCACTCCTGATTGAATGGATGTTGTAATAAAGAATCTACTTTAAGGCGAACTGCATTTAATATTTTGAGTGGTTAGGTGCTTAGAATTTTTTTTTAGCTTCTGCTTACGACTTTGTCTGCGTGTTTTTTGTTACCGCTCCGCTCGCGTGTGCAGTCAGGTGATGTTATTATATACTCAATATCTTTATTGCGTACCATAATGTATTACAAGATGGAATAATTAGATTAGTCACAATTATGGACCCTGTCGGGCACAGCATAGATTAAGTAGGAGAGAGGAGGAATAGCGTACCTAGCGCGCGCGCGTGTCTACCGTTTATACCTATGCTTTTGCTCATGAATTAGCCAAAATCCATACCAACTACTAGTGTATAGATTAGTGCGTTCGAACAGACAAACAAACCAAAAATCTCTTTAGCTTTATTATATTCCTTTGTACTTTTGTTGCATAAAGTTTAAATAAATAAATAAATTAGCGTATAGGTAGATTCTGCGATGTTTTTATGTTATAGCCTACTTGTTGTTAATCGATCGTTCTGAAATTATGGATATACGATGTCAAGTGTACAGAAACGAACCTAGGGTACCTTTTATCCCAAAACAAGTACTGTTCCCGAGGAAAACAATAACAACGTTCTTTTAATAATAGATGGCGCCACGTGTCTTTCGAATACTTATATCAAATTTGACGCGGACGAAATCGCGTGCAGAAGCTAGTCAAAGATATTTTTTACAACTTACAGACGAATTAATTACTTCTTTCGGCCTCATTCTCATTTAATATTAAAGAGTACCTGCTTTAAATAAAGCCGGGTGTTGCATTTTCAAAGCGAGGATTAATTTCTTTGAACATGGCGCTCTGAACTAGTCTCGACATGAAACCAATTTCTTAGAGACATCTCCAATGGGCTGATAGGTACTTTGATCTAAATATAGCGAGTAGATGGTGTAAAAGTAGAATTTAGGATGATTAAATGTAAGTAAGGTTCAATAATTATTTCAAATTTTAGACAATTGGTCTTGGCAATTGGTGGATTGGTCGATTGTTGTCCCGCTGGTGTTGAGGTCACAAGCGCGACTACTAAGCGTGGGGTCCTGGACTCAATTCCAAGGTCGGGCAAAGTTGTGTTGGGTTTTTCTATTATTGATTTAATTAGTAGCAAAATAAAAGGTTAAGCAGACGAGGTTGGGTTAATCAATTGTTGTACCTATGTACATCTGCTCTCCGCTTCAGTGGAATAGTGTTTTACATGGAGCGACTGCATATCTGACCTCCACAACCCTGTTACTAGGCAACACGATATCTGACTATTCGTAACGACTGTCACAGATCAACGAATGACAGCCGGGTCCAACGGCTTTACGTGCTGTCCGAGACACGGGGGTGTCACACCACCAACTTCCAAACTCTGGGTCGCTACTCAGAAATTCCTAATGTAAAAACCCAATAACACTTTTTGCCCGACCTGGGAATCGAACCCAGGACCCCAAGCTGATCAGTCGCGCCTGCGGCCACGAGAACAAGGGCAGTAATTACCTATAAAATCAAAGAATATAAAATAAGATATAACGAAGGCAGTCAATATAAAATCTGAGAAACATCATTATTTCCTTGGCACCGCAAACATTTGTTCCACAATAACGTTACAGAATATTTATTACTTTAGGAAAATTTACTCGTTGCCGATGTTTTATAACATGTTGTTTGTATTCGCGAAACGACTTGTTTATATTGTCGATACCTAATATTGTGGGACCGCATCATAGCATCACGCCTGTATTCCCCGAAGGGTTAGGCAGAGGTGTACTAATGTACACCCACAGTTCGCCGGTATATTTAGGTCCCATGTAATAGGGGGCGAGCCTATTGCCATTAACCGGGCACAAATCCAAACTCCGAGCTGCTGAGAATTTCATAGAAAAACCCAATAGCACTTTTTGCTCGACCTGGGAATCGAACCCGGGACCCCTTGCACAGAAGTCGCACTTGCGACCACGATACCAACGGGGCAGTTACCGAACGCATCACTTCGACAGTTTTCCGGACCGGAAAATAGGGGTGTGTTACTATTGAGGTGGATACGTAAATATTTGAAGACCATCTATCTTTAGCTGATATATTCAGCCCTAATCTTTTTAAAGTTAGAGTGAATAGGCTTCTTTCGAGTAAGCTCAATGCATCGTTCATTTGGTATCTGTCACCTCTGACCTTTGCGGGAGACGCTCCGGGCATCGGGAGCCGCGAGACGACTCCCGGCCACCGTAGACACGGGCCTGTGGATGGTGAGCAAAACGGGTAGCTCACCGTCCGTACGTTCTATACAGGATCGGACTTGTGCTTTGTCAAGCGTTAAAACCTCGATTTTCCTTACCAAATCACTTTAAATTAACAGTCAATCGAATATAGGCACTAACCTATTTTGTTTGTGAACATTACAAAGATCAAATAATGGGATCAAGTAGGTGTACTACTGGAAAATCTGAAACATTTAGCTTCATTAACTATTATATCGACAATTTAATTGATACGATACTTTATGACAATAAACAGTTCAATTTAATCTGGTCATATACACCCTTTATAAATACAAACATTAAAACTTGACCTCGGACAGCCACAATAAACAAAGCAATGCGCAAATATGTGGGCGGTCATAAAACTGAACAACTCGATTAGAATAGATTCACTGCACTCGGAATTGTAATCGATATTCGGTATCGAGTTGTTAGCTATTCGGTATCTCTCTATTCGGCTTTTCGATGATAGGATAATGAAATAGGATTGTTTCAAGTGTTGTTCGTTTTTGATTAAAATGCTAGTCCGTTAAAGTATTATATACATACATACCGTCACGCTTGTATTCCCCGAAGGGTTCGGCAGTGCTGTACCAATGTACACCCACAGTTCGCCGGTATGTTTAAGGTCCCAAGTAATAGGGGGCGAGCTTATTGCCATTAACCGGACATAAATCCAGACTCCGAGCTGCTACTGAGAATTTCATAGAAAAGTCCAATAACACTTTGCTTGACATAGGAATCGAACCCAAGTTAACCCAAGACCTCTAGCGTAGCAGTCCCGCAAAGTATTATTATTATGGGCAAAATATTCAATTTTAACCAAATGAAACTAATTTGTATAAAATAGAATATTTCGGCAAGCTAAGATTCAAAATATATTTTAATTTATCATTGAGTAAAATATTGCGTATTCCCTTTTAAAGTATAAGTAAGTTGAAGATGATGATTATTCTTATATTTCAAGATGCCGAAAGCAGTGAAGTATTAAGTGTGTATTAAGTCCATTCAAAAAGCCTATTACAGCATCGATGAGTTTTTGAAAGATAAATTGTAATTCTTGTTATCTTCTATTCCAATCGTCTTCAAACAAAAAGAAGGAGGTTTTATTCTTATTTTTATACTTTTAATTTGTTTAAAATGTTATGTGGTGAGAATGTATTTAATTTATTTGACCATACATGTTAGGTACTAAGATTCTTATTTTTAGAAATTTATTTTTAATTTATTGATTATTATAATTATACTGTTGCGAATTATTATTAATTATAATTAGATTGAAATTGTAAGAATTTTATTGTGTTATAACTATGTTGTTGGAAATGTATTTGAGCCAGATTTTTGTAAGTTTCGACACAAATGTATGTTTGTTATGAAATAAATGATTATGATTATGATTATGATGATTCAAGAAAATAGATTTTAAGAAGAAGATACATACATTGTAAAAATCACGTTATAATTTTAACGTTATTTCGATTTAAGTTTGTAAAAAGGCAATTTTTATTTAAGCAATACAGTGTATTTGCCTACCATTTTGTGTTTTATTTTGAACTGTTAAATGCAATCATTTCAACTAAATAACGGTTATTTTGCTGTTATTTTTCTAAGGTTATCCTCAATAAAGCTTTAGAGATTATATTTTAACCGTCGTGTTGGTTTGATAACAAACTCACGCGGGTGTGATATCCTTGGTTTGAATTTAGTAGTCAACTTTGAAGCCATACCCGTTTAATATAGAAGGTCAAAAACAGCTTGAAGGTGTTTACCAATTTCAAATTAATCTTCAGGTTTGAAATACAAACAACTGGCCCGGAGGACCAAAACACATGTTTCACAGGCGGAGAGCCTCCCATACTTGTTTTGTTTTATTGGCAATAGAAATACATACTCTGTGATAATTTTACCTCAATTTCCCTCTACCCATTACAGTTCATGTTCACTTCACCTAAACAGATTGAAGTACAAAATGCATCTAACGCAAAGTGCCTCTAGCCGCACTACAGCGCTTGCTAGTCAATCAATTTAGTAGTAGTAGAGCTATTTGTGAAGGAGCTCGTCCGGGGAAGTACTACCACCATACCTATTTCAGCCGCAAAACAGAGTTGCTGTGTTCCGCTTTGAAAGGCTATGGGTGCCGGTGTAATTACAGGCACATGAGACATTATTAGGATTCGACTGTAGGATGGCAACGCATTTGCAAGTTTTTTGGAATTGCAGATGTCTATAGATAGCGTTACCTGACCTGATGTTAAGTGGTTACCACTTAACATCAGGTGGGCCGGCTTGTTTGCCATCTAATGGCATAAAAAAGTCAGTGCAGTCAGTCTTGCACTCAGTGCAAATCAATCCAAATTGTACACAAGAGCACTGCAAGCATAACCCATGGTAAACTACCTTGACACCTCACCTTCAACCAAAAAACAAGGTGTTGCCATAGAACAAAAATAGAATGCCGTATTAGCACAAACATTGAACAACGAAACGCAGAGTTTTGATCTGACGCCAAGGGAAACAGCCCGGTGTTTACACATTTAAATTCTTATTATACCCGATCAAAAAGAACATGATTATTGATCTGTGTTCCTTGCTACATCTGTTTAGAACATCTGGAACGGAGGATTGTGATGATGTAGTTGTTAAAAGTATGTATGTATTCTCCAGACTGACCCTGGTCATGGCGGCTAATCTTAATGCAGACTAACCAAGTACGCAGGAGATATTATAGTGCACAATTGTGCGTGAAATACAAGTGCACTCCGTCTTCTTTAACACACAAAGTCCGATAAGACGGTAATCCGACAAAAGCGGGGAGAGATCGACCAACGGGTTTCCGAGGCACAGGGGTGTCACACCACCATCTTTCAAACTCCGGGCTGTTACGGAGAAATTTCTAAAACCTAATAACACTTTTTGTCCGACCTGAGAATCGAGTCAAGGACCCCATGCTCAACAGTCGTGCTTGCACGAGAAAAACGGGGTAATTAACTGGTCAAGTAGAAGGTATCTGCCCCGATGGCCTTGTGCTCGCAAGCGCGACTGTGGAATTGGGTTTAATTCCCAGGTTAGGCAAAGCGTTATTTGTTTTTTTTTTATAGTCGTTACGGATAGTTAGAAGCCGGAAGGCAATCTTATCAAGAGGAGTCGTGTTTCCCAGTAACTGGGTTTTGATGGTCAGATAGGCAGTAGCCATGTAAAACATTAGTATTCAGTTGTATATCTGGTTAGATTGGAGGCCGACCCCAACATAGTTGGAAAAAGGCTAAGCAGATGAAGATGAGTTACGTAGTAGGTACGTGGTGGCAACCACGTAAATATGAATGAGCTTGAGCAGCTGCTGTATCAATTGCTATAACATTAGCAGATTGTTGATCATAATAATATCTCAATTTCGGTCACGGCTGCCAATCTCAATGGAGATTGGATGGCAGCGACCGATGGGATGGCAATACGACGCCACCGGAAGGAAATAAGGCGCAGGATCAACGGCGACACGCGCTTTTCGAAACACGGAGGTTTCACATCACCAGCTTCCTTATGGAAAAATCCAGTAACACTTTTTGTCCGACCTGGGAGTCGAACTCAGAATCCCAGACCACGAGACCAACGGGGTAATCATAGCAATGGTACAAGTTTTAAAAGGATCAATGTACAGATTCCAAGAAAAAGCTTAGGGGCTGCCCCCACGACCACCTCCGACCGACCGTTTTTTGTGGGGAGACGCTTATTCAATTATTAAATCAAATCAAATCAAAATGTTTATTTGCTAGAACATGGTACAAAGGATGTTACAGTGCATTTTGTTTCAGCATGTCCTGCCATATATGGCGTGCAAATTTTTTGTCAGATTAAAATTAAAATATTTTAAAAATTACATTATCCACATTCTATTGACTGATCTATTAGAATAATTATTTCTATTATCAACTAACTAACTACTACTACTAAGTTACTTCTTTGGTTATTGTTCCGCTTCCAAGCATCCTAGCGCGATATTATATAGCCTACTATTATTTCTCACGAATCTGAATATTTTATTTGAACAGACAAACATAAGAAACTCTTCAGCTTATTATATAATTTTAGTATAACGTCATACACGTATACGTCGTTGTCGTCGTCGTTGACGGGCCTGTTGGTCTAGTGGTTAGTGGCCCTGACTGCTAAGCCGGAGGTCGTGGGTTCGATTCCCACCCAGGACAAACTTTGTGTGATGAGCATGATTGTTTGTTCTGTGTCTGGGTGTGATTAATCTATAATATGTATGTATTTATAAATTATTTAAGTATGTATATCAGTTGTCTGGTTACCATAACACAAGCTCTGCTTAGCTTGGGATCAGATAGCCGAGATATTTTATAGATATAGAATAAACAATCGAAACAAAACAGTCGAATTTACAGTTCTGCAAACGTATTCACAGAATTTGGCAGTAGTAGTATTTATTTACCAATGGAGCGGACTTTTTCCGTTAGTACCTCGTAGAAGACAAATCGAATAGAATAATCGTAAAGTAAATACGATCGATTTTCAAATGGAACAATTCACGCGTCCGCGATAAAGTTAATATATTATTTATAATAATAAAATAATATACCATCACGCCTGTATTCCCCGAAGGGTTAGGCAGAGGTGTACCAATGTACACCCACAGTTCGCCGGTATATTTAGGTCCCATGTAATAGGGGGCGAGCCTATTGCCATTAACCTCTGATTATACTCTGGAGACTTCCCGAGGTCGCATAAGCAATAATATCGATGTGGCTCAGGAATTTGCAACATTCTTTACAAATATCCCAATTAAAACTACAGAAACCTTAGACTCCTCGCCTGCACTTGCTATAGATTTATTGAGAGCGAATGTTTCAGCCTGCCCTAAGGAGTTTAAATTCAATCATATTAACCCTGTGGATGTTCTAAAGGCTTTCAAACAACTTAAGATCAAGGTTACAGAGGATATGTGGGGCATGTCCACTAATGTGTGTAAATCTATTATTGAGACAGTTGCACCCTATTTAGCTTTAATATTTAACTTGTGTATAGATCAAGGGGTCTTTCCGACATTAATGAAGCACAGCAAAGTTGTACCCCTATTTAAATCCGGGGATAGCAAAGACACCAATAATTATAGACCTGTTTCGGTTTTGCCGGTTTTCAGCAAGGTGTTTGAAAAAGTGATCCTCAATCAAATGCTTAATCATTTTAACTGTAATAACATCTTACACGATCAACAGTATGGTTTCACCAGAGGACGTTGTACTACAGACGCCGGTGTGACTTTAATTAAGCACATCTTTGATGCATGGGAGGACTCACAGGATGCCATTGGTATTTTTTGCGACCTCTCAAAAGCATTTGATTGCGTAAATCACGACACGCTCCTCTTGAAGCTAGAACATTACGGCCTCGGTCAACTAGCCCTTAGCTTATTGAAATCGTATTTAAATGATAGATTACAGCACGTTCAAATAAATGGTGTAAATTCATCAGGCTTAAAAGTAAAGATGGGGGTTCCGCAGGGTTCAATATTGGGTCCGTTCCTCTTTTTAGTATACATAAATGATTTACCTCATTTACTGAAAAACCAACCTAAAATGGTGTTATTTGCTGATGATACTTCATTGATTTTTAATGTAAACAGACGGGCACAGCACCTTGACGACGTAAATAACGCTATGCTTAAGGTTCATAATTGGTTTACGATAAATAACTTAGTATTGAATGAGAAGAAAACTAAATGCATTAGATTTGCGTTACCGAACGTTAGAAGTAGTGCATGTAACGTTATATTGAATAAGGACATACTGGAATTCGTCGACAAGACAGTTTTCTTAGGAGTTACGCTCGACTCAAAACTGCAGTGGGGTCCTCACTTAACATCTCTTGCAGGGCGGCTAAGTTCAGCTGCTTACGCTGTCAGAAAAATCCGACAATTGGCAGACGTGGATACCGCGAGACTAGTCTATTTCAGCTACTTCCATAGCATCATGTCTTACGGTATTTTGCTTTGGGGGCGGGCTGCAGATATAGATTCTATTTTTATTCTGCAAAAGAGGGCTGTCAGAGCCATCTATAATCTTTGCAGACGCGAATCTTTAAGAGAATTGTTTAAAAAAATTAATATCATGACGGTGCCTTGTCAATATATATATGAAAACATTATGTATGTTCGGAAAAATCTTCATCTTTTTAATAAAGTTGGTGATAGACATAATTATAATACTAGAAATAGGAACAAATTAGATCAACCAAGTTTTAGATTGTCAAAAGTACACACTTCTTTTATGGGGTACTGTGTAAAATTTTATAATAAAATACCACTCAATATTCTCGAACTAAATGAGAGAAAGTTTAAAACATGCATAAAACGCACACTATGTCGTCAAGCATATTATAAATTAGAAGACTATATAAATGATAAAAATGCTTGGCTTACTGCTGGTCCTGCTCCACAGACACTCGGGCTCACAAATTAATATGCATATTTTACAAAAAGGAATTATGTTTTTCTTAAGCACCTTTTTTATTGACTTTAATAACGTCTACCGTTATTATAATTCTTATTTCTTTTTTCTTACATACTACAGTTGATTCGTTGAATAGGTTCACTGATAACCTTAGCTTTGTATAATTGAACATAATTTATTTCAATATTGTAAATGTGAGTACCATGGAGCCTTAATTTATTTGTTAAGTTACTAAGTATGCGTTGGACACTAAGCATGGCAGTGGAGAGCTTTGTCATGCTCACTTTAATGTCTCGCTGATGGTGGCGCGTGCATTGGATCGTTCGGTTCCCTTCAAGATGGTCGAGCTAAATGGTGCTGATGCACGCGTCATGCTCGTGAACGGGTGCTGTCAGTTGGGATTGGTCATCTCTTAACTGCCATGGCTTACATCTTTATTATTATATTTTATTGTTTTATATTCACCTTCATTGTTTTCACATATAGAAGCAACCACAATTTTTGTAACCAAGTTTTTGTAAAAACCAAATTGAAAGAAAAGAATGTCCATGGAGTTTCTTGCTCGTTCTTCTCCATAGAGACCTACGTTTTTGAACGAGCAACTAGCTTCAACTTTAACTGTAACTTCTTGACAATTCAAAAGTGCCTGTACATGGTCTAATTGAAATAAATGATTTGAATTTTGAACCGGGCACAAATCCAAACTCCGAGCTGCTACTGAGAATTTCATAGAAAAACCCAATAACACTTTTTGCTCGACCTGGGAATCGAACACCGGGACCCCTTGCACAGCAGTCGCACTTGCGACCACGAGACCAACGGGGTAGTTATTTATCCCACGTTAATCGTAAATTTTTCCGGGATATAGAGTATTCTATATATTATCCCAAAATACAATCTATCTCAGTGCCAAATTTCATGCAGATCCATTCAGCCGTTTAAGGATGAAAGAGTAACAAACATTCATCTATCCATCCTCACAGACTTTCGCATTTGTAATACTAGTCTCTTGACTTGGAATCTACTAACCCGATCCTATAGTCGTATTTCCAACTCGAATAATCGAATCGATTCGTATTTTTGCTGACAGCGCGCTCTTGCTAGGCCTCTAGGCTGTCATTTGTTTTTCTTTCATTTCGTCCTCGAATTGGCAACGAACAACGAAAAACACGCACCAAAATACACTTTAATTGCCTACACGTTGAAATAACACAGACACATTAGTGTTTTGAAGTGTCTTCATTGTTTTTTACGAGTTTCAATTGAGTTTTATAGCTGTATTAATGTCGTATCTAGATGTAACTGCACTTTTATGCCACGGTACTAAACTTCCATTTAAAATTGTTACTTTAATGTTGATCTGGGAATAAAACGTATATGATGTGCATCAGCATATTTTAGTGAAGTTTTTATTTATCTTGGTATAATAACAGCGAAGCTACACGAGTCTCTGAATTGTCAGCAACTAGCTTCAACTTTCTGTATAACTTCTTGACGATTAAAAAGTGCCTGTAAATTATCTACTTAATTGAAATAAATCCTTTTTTTGTACATTTCTGGTACGCCTCTGCCTAACCCTTCGGGGAATACAGGCGTGATGGTATGATGGTATGTGTGTGACTAACAATAATATCACCTTAGTCTCTCTGTAGAGCAAAGGCCTCTTCTCATACAGAGAAGGCATGAGTAGTGATCACTACGCTAAGTCAAGGTGGATAGGCGATTTCAAACTTATACTAGAAGTAATATGATGAACTAACCCATCCATTTTTGTTTTTTTGTAACCATTTTTTTTGTGCAAAAAAAGCAAATTGCAATTGCAGCGAAATATTGACGAGTGTCATAGGATATTTTTTACGACGATATATTTGTATTTCCGAACACATTCAACCCTAATCTCTGCAAAGTTAGAGAGAACATGCTCCTTCTGGGTAAGCTCACTTCATCGTAGACTTTGTCTATGTCACCTCTGACCAAGATTAGAATCAGGACAAAGTCCGTTTACTCACGATGTTTTCAAAACCATAAATGTTTCAGACAAACTGTTCTAAGGGACTCAATGGTCTTATTTTAAACCATTAGCAACATAAACCATTTCAGTACAAGTAACACGATTTGTTATTTATTTAGTTCTTCTTGTCTGTCGCAGTTACAAACCGCAGATATATTTTTATTTTTTATTACACCTCACAGCCTTGTTTAAATCACTTTTAATGGCATGTTAAAAGAAGCTAATAAAAAGGTAGTTACTACGGTACTGTGTTATTGTTCGGGAATAAGAAAATGTTACTTTGTAGTCGACCAGTTGTTTGTCAGAATAAAATAAACTAGAAATGTGTTATTTCGTCTTGTGATTTTTTTTAAATTCCCCGTTGGTCTCGTGATGACTCAATAGACTAGTGGTCACCATGAAACAATAGTTACAAGACATAATTTATCATAAAAACACTTTATTATCCTTAGCCTTGAAAACCTGTATAATTTTGAAATAGCTGTAAAATTTGATTTTTAGTTGCTTTGAAATTAACAAATAGTAAATCGAGTTGGAAAAAAGTGACGTCATAGTTTAGTTTTATCATACAAATCTATGGGGGTATCGCGTTTTCAGCTCAATATAAGTATGTCAATTGATTATTTAGTGGTGTCATCTACCGAATTGCTGAGTGGGTCCTGGGTTTTGGCAAAAAAGTGTTATTGGGTGTTTCCATTAAGATTTTCTCAGCAGCAATCCTGAGTGCGAAAGTTGGTGGTGTCGCAGACAGCTATTTAATCCGTTGATCCCGCCTGTTTTTCGTATATACGAAAAACAGGCGGGACAGCTTGACTACCCGTGATAACTGTCAAAGATATCTTTGACAGTTATCACGGGTAGTCAAGCTCAAACAATTGACCACCAGTTTTATCAATAGGTATCATGTTGCCCAGTAACTAGGTTGTGGAGGTCACATGTCATAGGCAGTCACTTCATGTAAAGCATTGGTATTCAGTTGTATCCATTAGATTGGGAGCCATTGGTGAGACTGAAAACTGACTCATAGCGTAAATCAACAACAAACTAACATAAATTCGATCAATTTTTAAATTGAAATATACATATATACGTTAGGCCTCCCGTACGTCCACTGCTGGTCTTAGAGGAGGCTTTTGTCCAGCAGTTGACGTCTTGCGGCTGATATGATGATGATGATGATATGTCGTATAAATAAACGAAACCAAAGTGCTACAGGAGAGTTGTATTTATTTGAAACTAGCGAACCGCCCCGGTTTCACGCGGGTGCAAAAATCCGACTTCTCCGGTAGATTTTCCAGAAAAAAATCTTTCATATAAACCTGCCCCGGGAAATTACGAACAAAACAAACAAAGAATAAGCCAAATCGGTTCAGCCGTTCTCGAGTTTAGCGCTTAGCAACACATTTAGCCATTCATTTTTATTTATATAGATAGATAAATCGAATACTTTTTATTGCTTTTAATTTTGTTGTACAAGGTCCTCTGTTTCGACGAAATGACGAGAAAACTATGAACAAGTTAGGCATTTGAGTTCAACTGAACTGAAACTACGGTCAAATTCACTTCACTGGAAATGGGATAGTTCCCGGAACCAGAGAGCGCTAAAAGTGTGGTCAACAAGAAAGGGAACAAATTGATAAGTTAAAGATTATCTTTGTTGTATTAGAACTTCAGCACTTTTGTATTATTTGTATTTATTTATTTATCAGATGGAAAACCAACAGCTATACATAAAATGGATACGAAATTGACTATGTTAAATTAAGCCAATTACAATTAACTATTGGTATTACTGTACACTGTTACTCTTAAGGTGGATCCACACATTGCGAGCATGCGCTCCGCACGGCGCACAACGCATGCCTCGGCTTGAGGCGTGCGTGTTGACAAATTATACCAACATATGCTCGGGTCGAGCCATCGCGTGCGAAGCAAATGCTCGAGGCAAGTAGGCGCGCAGACTTGGCAAGGCATGCGCTCCGCACGGCGCACAACGTTCATTTTGATTTGATTTTCATCATTTTCGCAGTCGAGGCGTGCGTTGATATTGTACGCGGCGCACGCCTCGAACGTGCATGCGCGGCTACGTCCACACCTAACGTAATGCTCGCACTGAGGCACTTTGATCTTGAAGCATTTGCCGACATACGTTGGCTCGCACTCGCGCGTGCGGAGCGCATGCCTCGCCACGAATATACAGGTCCACACTTGGCGAGGCATGCGTTGTGCGCCGTGCGGAGCGCATGCCTCGCAATGTGTGGATCCACCTTTAACCGTTCGCATGTTGTCGATAAGGTTTACACACTCATATGGCTGCAAAGAAGCGTTACTTCAAGATTTAATAATTCATAAATAATCGATAATTTGTAAAATTCGTGTTTTCTTTTGGTTATTTATTGAAAATAATAGTGCTAATAGTTTCTGTAACTATGGCAGAGCTAATTTAATGGCTTTCTATTCCAGATAGATGTTAAAAAAACGTAATTTTCGCAGAGCCGTTAACCAAGCATACTGCCCATCAAATTAAGTAACTTTGAGTAAAAATCGTGAAAACGACTTTTATTTCTGAATGAAACGCTATACATTTTGCGTACGGGTGCATACAACAGTACAGGGCTCTAAGGGGTGATTAAAGCTTATTTATTACAACTTTGACCTTCAGTGTTTCTGTAATCTAAAAGTTTCCAGGTTTGGTCCAAAATTAAACAAGTCACACTGATGGAAAAATCGTGTTACTGTTAGTTTAGTTAAACGTCTTATAACTCTCCTTTAACTCAACATACCTATAAACATAATTACATTTTAAAATATTTACCTAACATATTTAAAAAAGAATTACCCAAATAATAATATACCATCACGCCTGTATTCCCCGAAGGATTGGGCAGAGGTGTACCAATGTACACCCACAGTTCGCCGGGATATTTAGATTTTTTTTTTAATGTTGCAAAAAATAGTTTTAAATATTAGTTAAATAATATTATTATTAAATATTAAGGCTCGAGCAGACCGGATGCGTATGCGTAGACGTGCACGTACCATTGAGTTGTAATGTATGGAACTGTATGTGACAGGACACACCGCTTGGGTAACGTGTGACTACGCAAGCGGTGTGTCCACGTGCACGTGTACGTGCACGTCTACGCATCCGGTCTTTTATTGTTAGGCTTTTCGTTTTTCTATTTATATTAAGGCGCTACCCTGACCAAATAACCTTGAGCATTTTTTCCTTTGGCGGCACACTAACGCGGCGCAAGAGATACGTAGAAAATACGCTCAGATTTTAGAGTAAAATCTATATAAAATCAAATTTTCGTATTTTGAAAAAAATAAAACTAGCATAATGTTCTTTATGAAATTGCCTAATTATTAGTTTAAGTCGCAAATCAAAATAATGTTCACTTTACGAGGAGATGCATGTCAAAAATTATTATTTCTCATTTCTGTAGTTTCGTTATGACCCTATAATTAAGCATTATGTTACTAAAAAGTTAAAAATAAATCTACCATTTTCGAGTCAAGAATGTGTAGAAATTTAACGTATTTTTTATTAGTTGGTATTTCTATTTGATATAGAGAAGTGGGCTCCTAAAAACTGCCCTAAAAACGGCTGCCGCTGCGTTTTGCATGGCCACGCGCCTTAACTAGATGGAGACAATTTTTTCATCCTATTGAGTTCATGCTTCCTAGCTGTATAATTGCATCGACCTCTATACTCACAGGTAACTGACCTACCCTAACTACTTATATAGAGTGGTATTGTAACAGTCACCTCACTTAACATGTTTTGATAGTATCTTAATTTCCGTTCAAGCAATTATGAGCTGAATAATTACTGTGTTACGGATGAAATTTCCTTGAATATATTTACAGAGCGTGTAAAACATCAGTTACTGTTTTATATTTCTTCCAGAAGTCGTAAAAAAGAGTCGTTTATGAATTAAAAGTGATGATTGTTGGCTAAAATTACTGGGTCTGTTTTTGTGGCCTATTATTTGGGTTGGAGGCGTGTCAACAGAATTTGTGTTGTATTGAATCTGAATTATGAAACATTTTTCCTTTTAGTTTGATTACGCTGAAATAAAGCTATTGATATTTCTTTTGTTTTAAAACTTTGTGGATACGGCGCCCGCCTCTCATACATGAGGGTTTAAATATTGGTAAGTCACAAATTAACTTTTAACAATTTACATGAACTTTTTAAGTTTATCTTGGACACCTAGACTTATAATTAGTATAAGTTTGAAATCAGATGTATTACGGTGGACGAGGTGAATGGAGTATGCAAGGATCGTAGCAGGTGCCGTTCTGTGGTTTCTGCCTACTCCTATGGGAAAAAGGCGTGAGTTTATATAGGTATGTAAGTTTGAAATCGCCAATCCATCTTGATCAAGCGTTAGTGGTGATCAATGCTCTGTATGCGTTTGTCCTGCAGTGGGACAATAGTAGGTTGGAATTCATATTTGTTGTTTTTGTATTTATTATAGGTAAGTGTCTGCCATTATAATTCTTGTGACAAATAAAGTTACGTAACTATAAAAATAGGGAAATAAAAATTGGAAAATGTAACAAAGTAGATATCTATTTCTCATCTTATAATCTAAAAAGCGGATCTGGTTGAAATTCTGCGAATTTTGAAAAGTAAACCGGAAATTGGATTCCTTTGTAGAAATCACTTCATCTGAAAAGGAAAATTTACTGGAAATCAATCAGATTACTTATACTTATTACTTTTTCCAAAAACTCCCTCCGTACCTACTGAGCTATAAGTTTTTATTGAATTTGTGATTGTTTTTTATGAAGACAAGTGTGCATACCTAGGGGAGCGAGGGGCTTGTTGTAACAGTTTTCATTAAAACTAATATATCTTGAGATCTATTAAATAAATTTCTACGAAATAAAGATGGATGGATACTGTAACTCTTCCTCTAACAAATCAAGTAAAAATAATACCATAACTATTGGTCATTATTTTACAATCAATTATTTTCTAGAAGAAGTGCGGTGTTACAACTTACCTCGTGCTTGGGGCAAGTTGTAACGTCTACCGAGGCAAGTAGTAACGACAAAAATAAACGACAATAATACCTTTAATTATTTATTCTTTGTTTATTTTTAACAAAATTGACATCTTTCTAAAGTAAGTATTATGTAATTTTTATCAAAAATCAACTCAAATACACTTTTTTAGTAATCAACACTTAAAAATTAAGTAATTAACAGTTTTATTTAGTTAAACACTACTCATAATCATCATTGCACTTTTAAATCACAGTAAGTAATTAAATTATTTATATCTAAGGTATGCTTCGTAATTATCTCTTTTTAATAGCTATCTAACAAAGTATTATACTTATGTAAGAATCAACATTTGGTGGGTTTCATTATAATTAAATTCAGTCTTCACCTGAGCTACAATTAATACAAATTAAAGATATAATGTCTCCTGTAACACATCCTACATGTGCCCACATCTCACAAATGATACACTCTATCTAATCTTCTTTTTGTATTTATGTAAGCTTCTTTTTTTCTTTACTTTTCTTCTTTTTGTTTATGTATCTATGAAGAGAGACGTGACATCATCCGAAAGTCTGACTAGCTTTCCGAATACTGCATTTTTTTTCTAAAACTTCAGCTGCCGCTAACTTGTACGCTTCTTGGCTTTGCGTTGTCCGCTCTGATTTTCTTTTATACACCCTAATTCGAAAACAAAGGAAAAAGTAGGTATCTACATCCTAACTTGGGGCATGTTGTAACACGTTACAACAAGCCCCGGGATTTTGTTACAACTAACCCTATGGTATGATTTTTAACATTTATCAAGATAACTATTTAAATAATTTAGCAATCATAAAAACTGTTACACATTATCAGAGATAGATAAATTTGAATAGAAATAAGATATAGAAAATTTGAAATTAGTCGATATTAAAAACGCAAACGGAAATTTTACGACAGTACAATTTTATATTACCTGTCAGAAATGAAGCGCGTGCTCACTTTCGCTAACTGCACCGGCCGGCGGGACACTGGCCATGGCAACATGATGCGGAGCGGTTTACAGGTTAAATCGAGTCAAAGAAATACGTTAATAGCGTTTAAGATCCTAGTGAAAAGAGCCTGTTAATACTTACCCCTGTTACAACAAGCCCCTCGCTCCCCTACTTATTATTTTCTTTTATTTTTTACGATTGGGATATCATCAAATGACTTCTTCCGCTCTCTCTACGGACTTTTTTGCCAGATTCATAATAAGCTATACACCACCACAAATCCATCACAAAAAAAACGGTTCGTTGCCGGTGAAAAAAAACGGATGTATACAATACAAGCGGCCTTAGGTCTTTCTGATTGTAAGACTCTTACTGACTAAAACCCATCTTTGTTACTCCTAATGCCCTTTGAGTTCCGGGGCCGCGGTAACTCTTTCAAAGAAATTCTGCAACCCTGGTAGACGTCTGCATACTGGCATAGTAACACAACATGCTCTTATCCACATCATACCATGACGCCTGTATTCCCCGAAGAGTTAGGCAGAGGAGTACCAATGCACACCCACAGTTCGCCGGAATGTTTAGGTCCTATGTAATAGGGAGCAAACTAATTGCCATTAACCGGGCATAAATCCTAACTCCGAGCTGCTACTGAGAATTTCATATAAAAACTAAAAAAACACTTGAATTTGATAGTGTTATCCGATTCGATAAAAAACGTTATTGTATCCAAACTAGTATGAAATTGCTACGTCGACATAAACCACAGAGGATCGTGAAATTAACGATATAGCAAAAATAACGGACGGCTGCCGCGCGAATGGGCTGTAAAATGACGCTGTAGTAATTGTGAAGCGCGCACTAAGCCAGATGGCAGCACCGTCGCGCAGAATTATCACAAACGATAGAACGTGCGAATAAAACTGTTATTACCTTTAATTAAAACACATTGTAGTCACTGCGATTGCTTTGTGTTTTCTGATAAAATTATTTGTCTGGTTTCTGAATATATTGAGCAGAAAAGAAATAAAGAATAGAAGAATGAAAGACAGGAAGAAAGTAAGACAGAAAGAAAGACAGGCAGAAAGAAAGAAAGAAAGAAAGAGAGAAAGAAAGAAAGAAAGTAAGAGAGAAAGGAAGAAAGAAATAATGAAAGAAAGAAAGGAATAAAAGAAAGAAATATAGAAAGGAATAAAAAATGATATACATAATACATGAAAGAAAGAAAGAAAGAATAGATGAGAGAAAGAAAGAAGTAGCGAAAGCCAGAAAAAATAAAGATAAATCAAATCAGATCAGACGGTTTGTGACACAGAATAAGTAGAAGCTTCATTTAAAGTGTACCACACGATCCTACATGGACGTTTTGATCATGGATGTACGATCGCCTCTGTTGAGTTCAGCCAACATGCAGCTTCGTTAATGTTACAAGAGTATCCCGTTTATAACGTATACCACTGTAAGGCCCGCTTACACCACACAGGGTTAATTTATATCACCTAGTTGGATGCTAACACGGACCCATTATAACATGCCATAATATTGTTTGTAATTAAAGGCCGGGTCACACCGGATGCGTGGCGTGACGTGACGCGTGGCGTGACGTGCATACGCGCGTGCTAGCACTGTCACACCGGCCAAGACCGGTGCAGCACACGTCACGCACGCACGCATCACGTCACGCAGAACTGCTGCACGCAGACGTACTAACGCAAGATCATCCAAAAATGCAATAAACATTCGAGAAAAAATTGTTACATACTTTAACAATTGAAATTTTCTAATTTTTGTACTAATTTGAACTTACCATCTATTTCCAGTGTATTCCCAATTCTCTCCCATAATACTTTTTTTTGTACTCTTTATGTTTGGTGTTGTAGAGACATATTTGCGGACGATTTCTATTAGTTTTTCCTTTAAAATTGTCTCCATTGCGAAAAAAAACACTCGTAAACTGCTTTCTGTTTGTAAATAAATGAAACCGATGCGTATGCGTGCGTGCCCGGTGTGGCATCTAACAGGGAGCGCCATATAATACAACGTCATCACTGCACGCGCGTGTGCGACGTTGCCGCTCCGCTACTCACGCGTACGGACTCGGTTTGTAGCAAGATGCGGCTCTGCGTGCGTGAGTCACGCGCGTACACACGTCACGCATCTGGTCTGACACCTTTCTTACAGTTTCATACATTACAACTGGTGCGTGCACGCCACGCATCACGCCACGCATTTGGTGTGCTTTGGCCTTTAACATCTTGTTACATACTATCGTATACGAGTTAAGTTTTTGGTGCAAGTGTGCCTAAGAACGTGGAAGAATAAACACAATCCCTGAATGCTTATTACGTGAAACGGTAGTTGTTCAAGAAATTAAAAGAATTTCTATTCAAATTTAGAACGGGAACACGGATTGTTTGCCGCCAGTTTGAATGTGTTTCCCGCTCACAGTTCTAAAGATTATCACGCACGAAGGAGTTTTTATTACCTTCTTTACTTGCATACCAATAAAAAGGAAAAATCTGCCTCGACTGCCTCGTTGACCTAGTGGTCCTAAGCGCGACTGCTACGCTAGAGGTCTTGGGTTCGATTCCCAGGTCGAGCAAAAAGTGTTATTGGGTTTTTCTATGACATTCTCAGTGGCAGCTCGGAGTTTGGATTTGTGACCAGTTAATGGCAACAGGCTCGCTCCTATTACATGGGACCTAAAAAAAACATACCGGCGAACTGTGGGCATACATTGGTATACTTCTGCCTAACCCTTTGGGGAATACGGGCGTGATGGTATGTATGTTTAAGGGAAACCAATGTGTGTTGTACTACATAATTCTGTTGATTTTAAATTTTGAGCTGCTTGCTTCATAAATAACTAAATGCAAATGGACACCACCAATCAATTGACATTCGGTTTAGAAGCTGTCAAAAAGCGACTCCCAATAGATTTTGTATGGCAATATTAAACTTTTACGTCACTCATTTGCTAACTCAATCAGAAATCAGAAATCAGAACTTTATTTGCTCTAAATGTAGGTACAGAATTGGATATTAAACATAAATAAAATGATCAGCTACATTTTACCTTCTGGCATGCAAATTGACATTAGTCACACAAATAATATAAAAAAATTAAATGACAAATGTAAAAAATGGATGTAATGGATTAACTATTAATTGATCTGAAAGCAACTGAAAATCTAATTTTAGATAATGTTAATTTTGAATTAATCGGGTCTTCAGGGCTAAAATAAAGTGCTTTTTAGAGAAGTTTTTGTCTTGGAATTATTTCTTAATGTTGTCAAAGTATATTAATTAAGTCATAATTCTGTTTTAGCTAACTTCAAAAAAATTAAAGAATTATAATTATTTATTTAAATAAAATAAATAAATAAATATCTTGGGACAACTCACACACGGTTATCTGATCCCAAGCTAGCTTGTGTTATGGTAACCAGACAACTGATATACATACTTATATAATTTATAAATACATACATATTATAGACTAGCTGATGCCCGCAGCGTCGCTCACGTGGACATAAGTGTAACTTAAGAAATTAAGTGGTCAATGCCATGTCGTCAAAATCCTCCAAGCAGGAATGGTGGCAAAGGTGACTGCTAAAAGTTACGATAGTGGGTTTTCTATAAGAAATCTGTCTGTATCTTCGTGTGTGTATGTCTGTGTTCTGATTTTGGATTTGTGCCTAGTTGAACTTGCGCCATACCAGGGACTAAAGCATGTTTGTGGAAGAAGGATGAGTGTGTTATGAGTTTATTACCCTTTTCGAAAACTGATTTCTGATACATTTCGTATAGTTGCCATTTCTTTTTTCTGTTGGTTTAAATATATTCTTTAATAACTGTGCCCGAGGATTCGCGCACGTGGACCTAACTGTAACTTAAGGAATCCTCCAAGGAGGTTGAATGGTTGCAAAGGTGTCAGCAGAAAACTTAAGAGTCTGGAGTCTGGTTTTGTACCCGGTTAGTAATTGACTTGCGTCATACCTAGGTCTTGAACAGGTATGGTGTAAGGATAGTGTATGTTAGACTTTATCCGCTGTCGAAAATATGATGTAGAGTCAAAATTTACTTATTTTTCGATCTTAAACCATTGAAACATCTTTAATAGATGCTATTTTAATATAGCACCTTACATTTTAATTTGTATAGGTATGTCTGGTCTGGTATAGATCGAGACCGTTTCTATATCTATAAGCATCTTGTAGACAGAGCAACTGCCAACAGAATCTGACCTTCATGTTAACACAACAATACATAGAATGTTTTGGAAGAAGGGCAAAAACAGAGAGTATAAAAAAAATAAGAGGCTAAGTAAAGTTTTACCTCACAAATCACGCAATATCTCTTGCAAAATGGTGGTTATAGGTAACATAAACCTATACAATATAATTACTTCCATTTGAAGTTTTTTTTTAAAGCATGTAGAATACACTCGTTACAGTACCATAGAGAAGAAATTCTGCATGCGCTCACAGTCGCGTCATGACACCATGTATCTCGAAAGCTAAAGTCTGTGACATTCAACGATAGAAGAATGACTGCAACTGCATTGGCATTTGGGTAAAACAGATTTTTGGTACCTATCTTCCTGTTGTTGTCATTTTATTTTTCTGTTCAGCCATTGGAAAAGAAGTAGGCTTTTTGGTACCAATTCAATTTGATGGGATCTTACACCGAGATTTTCTTATTAAATAATCCTGAAGCCCCATGGAAAGAATATAACTTACTACTTAAAAAACTAAATTTGCTACTCCTGGTAGGCAGTATTGTTGTGCCGTGATTGGGGTAGCCGCGTAGCTAAACCCAAACTAAAAAATATTGCACACAAAATGTTTGCTGATAAATCGTTTATCAGTTGTATGAAGTGTCGAGGCCCACGGCACAGCGATCCATATAACTTGGTAACTCTTTAAGTTAGATTTTGTGGAGCAATCAGTCGAATTGTGTTCAGTTCGTTCTTTTCAGTTTTCAACGTTATGTTAAAGTGTGCCTAAACATTGTATCATTATAACCTGTCGAAAGAATGACAAAAAATAACTATCAATTGGGATCGATATCACGCAAAATATTTTGCATGGCTTTCGTTATACCGCGAGGCTATGCACTTTATTGACACGACAAATAAAGTAGCTATTCCCACATATGTCACGGTTGGCTGTTTAACTGGTGGAGGCACCCAAAGAGAGATACTTCTCTCTTCTTCGTGAGGTAGTCAATGTCTTCCTTCCCACAATCTACTGATTGTGGGAAGAAAGATGTTCACTACCTCACGACAACTTGACGCCCCGCGAATACCTGCCTCCCGGTAGTGAACTGCAGTGATCTATCTGGAAGGCACTCAATCCGTTTGGTGCGCACCCAAGTTGGTCATTGCAAACCCCATATACTGGAGTGTCCCAATTGTCTGGTCACTTGTACCCTTGAAAATCTGCATAACACATCTGACACGGCAATAATCGCGGCCTGCTTGGCTCAAGTGGCATACATTATTAGGTATTAGGGGTATCATCGATGCGAAAAGAAGATATCAGATAGCTTAAAGCCATGTGGTGGTCAGTCCTCTAAATACTACGTTATTTTGTAAAAATTGAGTCACATGAACAATATTTTATTATTTATCGTTCCCACACCTATCACTTTTTTTTAAATGTACTTTTATAGCTTTATTTTGACTTCGCTGCTGTTTTAAATGTAACTACGTAGATAGACTTTATTTGCTACAGAAAAATAAAATATCAAAAAAGAAAATAACTAAACAAATCAATGTTATGGGAGAAAGTGTGCATACTGCTTTTTTATTATTATTGGGAATCTCTTAGAATGACAGAAAACAATAGAAAATATACAAAAAGTAAAACAGTTTTGGGGGACAGAACTCAGGATCAGCGATTTGCAAGGCGACCGTCGAACCATTAGAACAATATTTTATTATTTATTGTTCCCACGCCTATCACTTTTTTTTAAATGTACTATTTTGACTTCGCTGCTGTTTTAAATGTAACTATGTAGAAATAGACATTATTTACTACAGAAATATAAAAGATTAAAAAAAATAACTAAACAAATCAATATTATGGGAAAAAGTGCGCATACTGCTTTTTTATTATTACTAAGAATCTGTTAGCATGACAAAAATCAATAGAAAATACACAAAAAGTAAAACAGTTTTGGGGGACCGAACTCAGGATCAGCGATTTGCAAGGCGACCGTCGAACCATTAGACTAATCATTTCGATGCCCACTACTTCAAAATAGCCGTTCTAGTTTAACATTATTGACTGCCTCGCTCCTTAAAGATATGGCGTGATGATATCATTTTAGAAATTCAATCCGCAGCTATCTTCAACATTCTTACATAATATCTCGTTTTTTTCAATACCGTGAGAATTTGTAGAAGAATACGAACATAATGCAACATTGCTCATCCCTCAAAGCAAATAGCGTGATAGTTTTTAGCCTAAGTTTTAAGTTATGCCTACCACTATACATTAGTGAAAACCGCATTTAAATCGGTTGAGCCGTCTCTGAGATTAGCGTGCACAAACGCACAGACAAACAGACAAACAGACAAAAATTCTAAAAACTATATTTTCGGCATTAGAATCATTCCCCGACCTCATAGCAATTACTTTTTTTCAAAAATATTAAATGTACAGTTTTGACTTCGCTACGATTTTATTATATGTATAGATAATATAAATTGTTATTATAATTGTTATTTATTTAAATGAGACATCAATAATGTTTACGACCTCGTTAGCTTAGTGGTCCTAAGCGTGACTGGTCTTGGGTTCGATTCCCAGGTTGAGTAAAGTTTTATTGGGTTTTTCTATGAAATTCTCAGTAGCAGCTCATAGGTTGTTATGATGAACAATGTACAGATGGTTGTTAGAATAGTGTTTTAAATTCGTATAGCGCTAAATATCAAAACGATTTTTTGTTCGATACAAACTAAATAAATACTGAGAACCTTCCTATCAATATCTCTACGGAAAATATTCCTCATGTTAGTCGAAGGATCCTCCCGAGATTTCATCTGTACCTGCTTGCCCGAGGCTGATCAAATAACATATCGAGATTCCGTCGCCCTTTGAAGCAAACATACATAAATAAGTCATAGGTACCACAAAATAAACGTATCTCAATTTCGGAATGAATCATTGGGATTTGGTTTCCGTGCGGAATATAATATCCTTACTAATATCCTTACTAATATTATAAATGCGAAAGTAACTCTGTCTGTCTGTCTGTCTTTCTGTCTGTCTGTCTCTTCTTCACGCCTAAACCACTGAACCGATTTCAATGAAATTTGGTACAGATATAGTCTGGGACCCGAGAAAGGACATAGGATAGTTTTCATCCCGGAAATTCCCCGGGAACGGGAACTATTAATCCACGCGGACGAAGTCGCTGGCAAAAGCTAGTCTATACTAATAAAATAAAGCTACAGATTTTTTTTTGTTTGTTTGTTTAAATGAGCTAATCCATAAATCTCAAAATCAGATTGAAAACAATATTTTTGTATATTATAGCCAGACACACAAAAAATAGTATAGGTTTTATAACATCGCGCTACGATACACGATAGCGAAGCAGTAGCCCAAGATGTAACTTAACGCAGGTGAAAAAATCTCAAGGCCGAAGTCCCGGGTTTTAGCTAGTAAAAAAATAAAGCTAAAGTAATCTTGTTTGTTTTTTTAAGTAGGTACAGACACCTTTCATCTCTGAATTGGGGTTACATACTTAAGGGTGCCAATCCGAGTGCCACAGGGGTGTACATCTTGAACCGAGGTAAATATTTAGGTAAACACTCACAGAGTGTAATCCTTATATTTAAAAATCTCGCGTCACTATGTTTGTCCGGGATAAACTCCGGAACAACGTAACCGATTTTTATGAAATTTACTTTTTTTTATGGATGAGTAATCATCAAATATCTTTTTCCGCTCTCGGCGGAGCGGGAATTAGTGTCAGACTCTTACTGACTAAAATCGGCCCTTCCTTCCTTCCTCTTAGCGTCCCAGGGCCGCGGTGAACAAATTCCGCAACTCTGGCAAAATTTAGCTTACTATTTGTGTATTTTGGTCAAATTTAAAAGATAGGACCGGTCCTTTTGGAAATCTATGGGGGAGGCCTATGTCCAGCAGAGAACGTCCTACGGCTGATATGACGATGTTGAAAAGATAGGATTATTACCAGGGGTTTTTATTATTTTATTATTACTATTGTTGTATTTTAAATTACTTAGTGTTTAATTGTTCTTATCCTGTAACGTATTATGAATTTTGTATGCCTCAATGGCGAGACATAGCAGACCTATATGCATAACTATACTGTATCATCTTACTTTACCTATGTTCTACAATAAATTAATATGAATTTGAATTTATTTACTTTGTATCTCGATTATTGGTCTCAATTTTTGGTACCACAGCAACGCCTAGCCAGGTCAGCTAGTTATACATTTTTATTATTTTCTCTCGTAGACTTATCTCGACCCCATCCCAACCTGTTGCAGGGATTCTTTAAATCTTCTTTTCGCTGGGTCAGTAACATCCCCCGGGCTAGTTTTATCGCTTCATAGGACAATAAAGCGCTGATATACTCGTTTTTATTCTTACTAGTAAAGAATGTTATTAAGGCAAGTTCTCATGTAGAGAATATAAAACAATCGCCGCTTATGGGTGGCAAACATGATCAGCTTAATCTTCTATCTAGCCTTCTCTACATAGTATAAAACAAAGTCGCTATCTCACCGCCAGTCCCTCTGTACGCTTAGTGCTTTTATACTACGGAACGGATTTAATGGTGGTTTTAGGCAAAAAGAGTGATTCAAGAGAATGGTTTATACGTATAGGACATACACCCGCTTCGACCAGCGGGAGCGGAGCAATAACCAAAGACGGGTGGCACTGCGAGGTATATACGAGTAGCTTACTAGCTTCTGCGACTTTGTTCACGTCAAATTTGATATATTATCCCACAGACATCGTACATTTTTCCGGGATAAAAAGTATCCTATGTAGTTTGATCCGTTCAGCCGTTTAAGAGTGAAAGAGTAACAAACATCCATTCATCCAACTATCCATCTTTACAAACTTTCGCGTTTATACTCTACTAAGTAAGAAGATAAAATAAGATAGTGAACTTAAGAGACCTGAGTTTAAGAATAGCAATCAATTCACCTAATGCTAAAATCCGCTCGTTTGTTTATCAAGTTGTAACAAAGCGTCGAGCGTTCTGCTTAATGTTCGGTTTGTAAGACGGTGACATATTAGAATGGCCCTATGTTTTATCACAAGTAAATGACCAGGTGTTCTGTGTGGAATGTCGTGATGGCCCAGTTGTTAAGGCGCCTGCTTCTTATGCGTGAGGCGGCGGGTTCGATACCGGGAAAGTACCAATGTGTTTTTTTCAATTTCATTATCATGTACTCTTTAAGTTAATCTTTAGGATCTCAGACATTGGTGAAGAAAAAACCTGTACTTGGTCTGAAATCGCCAATCCGCCTTGAGCAAGCGTGGTGATCAATCCTCGTGCCTTCTCTGTATGAGAAGAGGCCTTTTCCCTGCAGTGGCACAATAATAGGCTGGTATTATTGTTAGGTATAGATGATCAGGTGTATACTCGCCTAGTGGTCCTAAGCGCGACTGCTAAGCGGGTCTTGGTTTCGATTCCCAGGTCAAGTAAAAAGTGTTATTGGGTTTCTCGATGAAATTCTCATTAGCAGCTCGGAGTTACGATTTTTGCCCGATTAATGGCAATAGGCTCGCCCCCTATTACATGCGAACTAAACATACCGGCGAACAGTGGGTGTACATTGGTACACCTTTGCCTAACCCTTCGAGGAATACAGGAGTGATGGTATGTTATTATCAGGTGTATATACTCACCTAGTTTCGTTAATTCAAGACTAGGAGTGATGTATGTGTATGCGTGTTATGTAGTATTCAGTACAATAGACAGACTCTGTTCCAGCTCAGCTATTTACGACTAAGGAGCACATGGCGATTAGCCAGATCATGTTTAGTGCAATGCTGTTGAGGCAACGCATTCTTCGTACCAGATTTTGTATCTGTTTTAGAATATTGCGGTAGAAATTTCCATTATATTCTGTTTCGTCTTAATAAAAATGTTTATGAACATCGTTAGAACAGATAATAGATTGGGAGTTCTTTGGTAGTTAAGTAGATTTTGTAGTGTGGTAGGCAAGGCATTGGGCCACCCAAACCCTTAAACTTAAACCCTTTATTGGAAACCTTTTTCTTTTTTCTTTCTACCGTATTGTAGGTATACATACATATACAACTAGCATCGGAACTTCTATCTTGTAGGTTATAGAAAAATTTGTTCCGTATGGGAATTGAATCAGCGATACGTAAATGAACAGCTCATCGAGCAGCTACTGCACCAGCTGTGTCATTACCACTCAATTGATATAAATTGGAGGCAATATTAACAAATAATGGCGTTAAAACTAATTAACAAAAGCGACATTAATTATTGACAGAATAATGAAGATACAATAAAAACGTAGCTACCTTTTTTGTACTATTTAAATAAATTAATAAAATATGTAATGAAAAAGTTAAATATAATGTTTTTATTCACAACTGTACTTAACCTTTGAAATACAACTGAAACATATAGAATTTCTAAATTAATTTGAATCTGATACTTATTCTGAATTTCTGATGTCTATGAAAAGTCAAATGTTTAATAAAATTTATTCATTTTCATTTATATTTAATGTTACATCATGTTTATTCGAAATGTTAAATTAAAATGATATCGCATTTGAATCACAAAAGGTTTTCGGCGAAACTATCATAAATGAGTCATTGAACATAATAAAATAATATTATTATTTTCAACACAATTGTTCGTTAACCTATAACTTTTCACCTCTCTGGTTGTTACTGGCCGCTTATAAAAGTAACTTGTCGACACTTTGACAGAGTAGATATAGTGTAAAGGTCACTCGAGACAAATAAAAAAAAATTCAAAGTCAAAATCAAAGCATTTATTTCAATTAGACCACTTTTGAAGTGTCAGGAAGTTACTGTTTAAAGTTGAAGCTAGTTATAAATATTATTCTCGTATCAATGTATTTATAACAATGTATATTCCTCACTAGTGTGTCAGAAAATGCTTATGAAACGCGTGATCATTTCATTATTACACTCTCGGCTATATTACGCTTAAGCTGTAAAGACAAACTTTCCATGGTATCATAATGAACTACTTAATACCACAAACCACCACGCCTGTATTCCCCGAAGGGTTAATCCTAAAGCACTTTGATCGACTTGGGAATCGAACCCAGAACCTCTCGAGGCAGTTTATGTGAACTATTTAATGAGCACAGTTATTTTAGTAGAAATACTTAAACGCGTAATCAACGCAGCTCTGCACAGTATTGTTCAAAACCAAACTTCACCGTACATCGCTCTATCAATATACAAATGATAAATCAATACGAAAAACAATGCGTCAACTGACGATGTAGTAAAGCCAATACAACTCATTGTGCCGTAACCATTATGCTTGGCGCGAGATTGGAAGCTTGCCCAGTAAATCCCTTATGATTTGGTGCCAAACACCGTTCTGTACTCTTGCAAGATTTATTTGATGAGCTGCGGATTATTTGAATGTGTGAGATTATGTCTATTTCTTGTTTCACCGGTTTAGTTGGACTAGAATTGTGAATGTATCAGTTAACACACTATCACGCCAATATTCGCCTCAGGGTTAAGCAGAGGTGTACCAATGTACAGCACAGTTCGCCGGTATGTTTAGGTCGTACGTAATAAGGGGTGAGCCTATTGCCATTAACCGGGCAGAAATCCTCCAATAATGAAATCACGTGAAACTAATTCAATGTGTCACGTGTCTATTCAGCTGTAACAGTACAATGTTAGACAATAATTAATGTACATCCGAAATGATTGGTCGGAATAGATTTAAAACTAGCTACTTCCCGCGACTTCGTCTACGTCAAAGTTAATATATTATCCCACGGAAACCGTACATTTTTCCGGGAATAAAAAGTAGAGTATGTGCTACTCCAGACTATAATCTATTGCGGGAGGCGCTCCGGGCGTCGGGAGCCACGAGACGATTCCCGGCCACCGTAGACGCAGGTCTGTGGACGGTGAGCAATGGTTAGCTCACCGTCCGTACGTTAACTAACTAACGACAGACCGTGTCCACGGCGCGTTCGTGTTCCTCTCGCGCCTTAAAGAGATGTCAGAAAACTAAAGGCCGATGCCTGCCGGGGCTGCGGTTTGTTCGAAAGAGATACCGCGCCCCCGGAACGCAAAGGGCACATGAAGGAACATAGATGGGTTTTAGTCAGTAAAAGTCTGATACTCCCTTCCGTCCCGCCCTGGGCGGGGGAAGTTATTTGATGATTTCCCATCTATAAAAAAAAGTTACTCTTTCAAGCTTAAACGGCTGAACAGAACAAGCTGAAATTTGACACACATATAGATATTGCTATAGCTTAACATATAGCATATAATTCTCCCCATATTTGTGTTTCCCTAGGATAATTTAGAATTGTGGCTTAATACTTAAATTTATGCAGACAAAGTCGAGGGCAGGAGTTAGTTAAATATTATGACATGATGTAATTAATATTATCTTTACTTATTGTTATTTACGTCAGTTATCTATTCATAAAGGCTGCTTTGTTCTGTGATATTTATTTAACATCCACGTAATTAGTTATAGGGATAGAGGATTTTTTTGATAATGCTGAGGATTCAGGTTAAGGAAACATGATGAGGATACGAATATGATGGACATAAATAGGACTTTATATGCTTTTTGTTTTGGAAGAGACAAATATGATATTTTTGTCTTAACGTAGTCTCACACTAGGAATTTCTTTTGTGTCGTGGGTTCGATTACGAACATATAAAGATCACATACACAAACAGCCAGACCCGGAACGACTACCTGTAGGCCAGACAAATATTTGTTCCGTGCAGAAATCGAATCCGCGACACGCAGCGCAGCAGACAATTGCTCAGTCACTGCGCCAATCGTGCCGTCAATTGTTTTAACAAACCTTCGTATGCTAATAGAAGCCCATCCACAAACTCTTAAAAGGATTTATTATGATACGTGAGTGGAAATACCGGTAGGGGGCGTTGAGAGCATCTGCTGCCTTAATAACGAGCAAATGTTAATTTATTTATTGAAAATTAATTAGAATGCAACAGAAATAGAGTTGAAAATTGTTTTTAGTGCATGCAATATAATCCTACTAATATTATAATTGCGAAAGTTTGTACCAACGATGGATGGATTTATGTTTGTTACTCTTTCACGCTTAAACGGCTGAATGATCTGGATGAAATACGGCACTGACATAGATTGTAGTGTGGAATAACACATAGTTTACATACTTTTGATCCCGGAAAAATGTACGGTAACCGTGGGATAATATATTAAATTTGACGCGGATGAAGTCGCGGCCAAAAGCTATCTGTATTCAATTAATCATCACCGTGCAAGTCCGTAATTAAAATAATAATTCCATTAAAAAAAAATATTAAAATATGCATTTAAATGTAATGGTGGAAATTTTGGAAAGAAAGCAGTAATAAGCCAATTTTTGTTTTCACAAACGAACAAGGAAACATTTGTTTTGTCAAACAGGCTTCTCGGAAGGCTATGTAAAGTTCCCTCGCGAAAAAAAAAGAAATTTAACAAGCCCTCGTTAGAGAAAGCCGGGCCATTTATTTTTCTTGCCGCGTAAACAATCTTGGAGATTTGGTTGAGTTGAATTTCGAATGAGGAAATCTTTGACTTTGGTTAGAGATTGTTTTTAACGTGAATCGTATTTAAAATCACGTACGAGTACCATGTCAGAAAAGCGGACAGTAACCAAATAGGTTTCAATCTTATTGATATTCATAATTTAATGGTATTGTTAATTTTGTAAATATTTGCATGCCAAATGGTAAAATATGGCTGAACTGATTTTGATTTATAACAACTATTGTGTACCCATATTTGCAAATTAACGTTTATTCTATTCTATTTAACATTAAGCCTCCCCCCTTTTTGGTCGATTTTTGTCGGCCGTGTTCTGTATTAGAATTCATTTGTTCCATTCTCGCCGACAAAAAATCTGTCAAAATCGGTCAAAAAGTCGGTTTGCAGAGGTTTTTTTTTTATTTACGGAATTATGCAACTCAGGGTTAAAATCAGTAGCTTTCGGCACGACTTAATCCGCATTAATGTTGATATATTATTCCACAGGAACCGTACGTTTTGACGGAATAAGAAGTAGCTGCTTTTCCAGACTATAATCTATTTCTGTGCCTAATTTCATCCAGATCAGTTCAGCTGTTCTGGCGTGATTGAGTAACACACATCTATTCATCTAAAGTTTCGCATTTGTAATAGTAATTATTACGGTATAGATTATATGATTATAGATTTAGACAACTATTAAGTGCAAAGGTTATTAAAACAAAGAATAACGTATTTTTTTTTTGCTATGATCATTATTTTTGAAATCTGACTAACCAAAATCAACCGGATAAATAGTAAAACGCGCATAAGCTGTTATTATTGGCTGTTGAAAATTAAGTTAAACAACCGCCGAAAAATTAATTGACAACTTATTACATTAATTTTATGTACGAAAATCGAGGGTAAATGATTTTTGCAACCTTTGATGTTTAAAATAAGCTTTTAATACTTTTGCAAGTACTGCCTGTTATTTCGTCATTTTAATACA
The DNA here is from genome assembly GCA_932526535.1 of Caradrina clavipalpis. Classification (NCBI taxonomy): domain Eukaryota; kingdom Metazoa; phylum Arthropoda; class Insecta; order Lepidoptera; family Noctuidae; genus Caradrina; species Caradrina clavipalpis. The sequence continues at coordinate 12,444,861 of OW052104.1, read as the reverse complement.
ATTTACAAAATCTTTAGGAGGAGTTGAACTAAAATGACCGAAGTTAGAAGTAAAAAGGTTAGAAAATACCTACTAACACTAAATATTTAAACCGTGATTTTATCAGACTTCATTAGATACTAGGATCCTAGGTTATTAGGTTCTTGGGTTTGATTCCTAGGTCGAGCAAAAAGTGTTATTGGGTTTTTCTATAAAATTCTCAGTAACAGCTCGGAGTTTGGATTTGTGCCCGGTTAATGGCAATAGGCTCGCCCCCTATTACATGGGACCTAAATATACCGGCGAACTGTGGGTGTACATTTGTACACCTCTGCTGCCTGACCCTTCGGGGAATACAGGCGTCATGGGATATATATTAGATACTAGCTTCTGTCTGCGACTTCATTCGCGTGGCTTTTTCACTCGCGTTAAGTTACGTGTTTGGTGACTGCTCCGCTCCTTTAAGTCGTTGCGTGACATTATATGGCATATGTTACTCAGGAATAATGTAGCTATTTATCGTTAAAAAATAGTTAAAATCGGTCTAGTAGTTTAGGAGCTTAGTCAGTACAAAGAAACAAAAAAGTTTTTCCTCTTTATGATATTAGTATAGAAGAATGAACCACTTTATTCACACTTTAGTGCACATTGTCGCCAAAGGAAAATTGCTTTTCTCGCGGAAACGAATATTCTATTTCAGCCTCATAAATTACAGTACAAGATATACCCCTTTCTTCAGTTTGCGTGGAAATGATATCAATTACTAGCTCCAGCCCGCGGCATCGCCCGCTTCAAAGTTGATATATATTCAACGAGTACCGTAATTTTTTCCGGGATTAAAAAGTACACAATGTGTTACTCCATACTACAATCTGTCTGACTGCCACTTAAGCGTGAAAAGTAACAAAAATTCATCCATCCATCCTCAAAAACTTTCGCATTTTTTTTTTTTTAGTATTACATAACATACCATTACGCCTGTATTCCCCGAAGGGTTAGGCAGAGGTATACCAATGTATATCCACAGTTCGCCGGTATGTTCAGGTCCCATGTAATAGAGGGCGAGCCTATTGCCATCAACCGGGCGCAAATCCTAACTCCGAGCTGCTACTGAGAATTTCATAGAAAACCCCAATAACATATTACACGACCTGGGAATCGGAACCAAGACGTCTAGCGTTTATTTTTAGTATTAGTCAGATAGTACACACATACCTATTCCTTTCCACAGTTTACGTGAAAATTATATAAATTATGTAGACGGGTAGTAAAATCCTTCCTCGTGCGGTTTAATACCGATTACTAGTGGACCGAAAGGATTTCATGACCCGGGAAACTAATCAAACGCATCACATTATTCTCTATTTGCGATAGGAAGGGTCCGATGACGTCACATGTCGTGGAAATTTTGCACCATGTGATCGATTTTATGGTTTGCTCGTTTCTGATATGATATTGTTAAAGTCAAAGTCAAAGCATTTATTTCAATTAGACCATTTACAGTCACTTTTGAATGTCAAGAAGTTAAAAATAGTAGCTAGTTGCTCGTTCCAAAACGTAGGTCTCTATGGAGAAGAACGAGCAAAAAACTCCATGGACACTCTTTTCTTTCAATTTTTTTTTTACAAAATCTTGGTCACAATATTCTTGTTGCTTCTATATGTGAAAACAATGAAGGTTAATATAGATGTTATATTGGCCCGGTGGTTAAAGGCCCGATCTCCACCAAAGTGGAGAGAAGAGGAGATGATCCTACAACCAATCGGCTTGCGTTATTTTCACATCTCACTGCTTTTTTTTAACGATGGGAAACCATCAAATGACTTCCCCCGCCCTGGGCGGGGCGGGAGGGAGTGTCAGACTTTTACAGACTAAAACCCATTTATGTTCCTTCTTGTGCCCTTTGCGTTCCGGGGGCGCGGTATCGCTTTCGAACAACCCGCAGCCCCGGCAGGCATCGGCCCTTAGTGGCCCCTCTGAATGTTCGCTGGCATCTCTTTGAGGCGCGCGTGGAACACAAACGCGCCGTCGACACGGTCTGTCGTCGGTCGTCGTCTCGCGGCTCCCGACGCCCGGAGCGTCTCCAACTTCGCACTGCTTAGCTTCAACGCAACACAGTAATCCTATTGGTAGTTTTGCGAAGATCTCATTTCCCCTCCGTTTTGCTCGAGTATGAGTATATTTAAATCCAGGTTAACTCCCGATGATTTTATTTCACCGTTGCCTGTAATCTCGATACAATCCAAAAGCATAATTATTATGATCTATAAAGGCACATAGGTACTTATCCAGTATCAAACCCACAAACTTAACCACTGGGCTATCACCACAATCTAATCAATCTTGCACACATCTGTCATTTAAAAATTTCCCTATACAAATGGAATATAAAAACTCCGTAAATATTGAAAAAACTTTGACGTCTGTAGTTTGACGGTAGACTTTTTATCGTAGCGCGTAGCCTTAGCGTAGGCCGTGTAGCGTAGCATCCGCGTAGGCATCAAGCGTAGCAGATGTGTAGCCTGCAGCGTAGCGATAACTCTCAGTGACAGTCGGGAGCTTCTAGAAGCTTATAATAAATAACATCACGTATGTAAAAGAAAGCTCGGGTATATTTTGACCTGATTATAGGAACACTTGTATTTGCGCAAATCTTGTAACTATAATAAAAACCTGAAGTTTATTGTGTGTTGTAAGTGTAACTTTGACTTTTTTATGTAGTTTATATTACTCTTCGACTTTCTTACTATATCTATGGAAAAAAACTTGTCGATTAGAATGAGGCAAACACACACTTTTGTATTTAAATATTAGTTAGGATTTCATCAAAAATACTCATGCTTTTTCTCGTTATACATAACTAGCGGGCCCGGCAGACGTTGTACTGCCCTGAAAGTGCCCCACCTACCTACCTACTTACTTACTTACTCTACCTACCTACCCTACCTACCTACCTGCCTACATACCTACCTACATACCTACCTAGCGTACCTACCTACCTGCCTACCTACCTACCTACATACATACCTACCTATCTACCTTCTTTGCTATAAACCTCACGGAGCCCGAGACCTTTCCAACGAATGCAAAACCGTGGAAATCGGTTCGTGGGTTCTGGAGTTATAGCGTCAGGAAAGAAAACCCGACTTATTTTTATATAGTAGATTATTATTCTAATATAAACTTAAAGAGTTTTTATGGTTGCTTGCTTATTGAAACTCGCAAATCTCCGAAAAAAAGATTTTATAATTAGATAGTCAGATTCATGTGGATTAATATAGACTAGTAGTCAAATATAAACTTATCCAAGTTTATTACATGGGTACAAAAATACAATCAAATCAAAACTTAATAAATGAAAACTAAGGTAAATACATAAATCAACTGAAATATTCAGGAATAAGAAATGAGGAAATACAAGAAGAGACCAATCATTGTCTAGTTCCGACGTATATCTGCGGCTTCCCCAGACAGAATCCATAAATATTGCGCTAACAACAAAAAAATGGAGCTACCTTTATCAAAAGCTGTGGTAAAGTGCCAAAAGAGTAGAAGGAAAACGATATTTCAATTCGGTTAAGTACTGCCAAAATAAACCAAGACATATAAAAATATGTATTCCCCGAAGGGTTAGGCAGAGGTGTACTAATGTACACCCACAGTCGCCGGTATATTTAGGTCCCATGTAATAGGGGGCGAGCCTATTGCCATTAACCGGGCACAAATCCAAACTCCGAGCTGCTACTGAGAATTTCATAGAAAAACCCAATAACACTTTTTGCTCGACCTGGGAATCGAAGCCGTCCTGGGTTTGATTCCCAGGTCGAGCAAAAAGTAGACTGCTACGCTCTAGCGTAGCAGTTTACTTTTTTAATATTATATTGTATCTATTAGTCCAGACTCGTTGGCCTAGAGGTCCTGGGTTCGATTCCCAGGTCGAGCAAAAAGTCTTATTGGGTTTTTCTCTTAAATTCTCAGTAGCAGCTCGGAGTTTGGATTTGTGCCCGGTTAATGGCAATAGGCTCGCCACCTATTACATGGGACCTAAATATACCGGCGAACTGTGGGTGTACATCGGTACACCTCTGCTTAACCCTTTGGGGAATACAGGCGTGATGGTATATTTTATATTTTTTTACTATTAGTCCAGACTGTCATTCGTTTCAACTGACAGCCGCTTCGGGTAGTCAGTTACTCAAAGGTCTGACAACCAATCTTACTAAGGGGTATCGTGTTACCCGGTAATGGTTTCTGATGGTCAAATTGGCAGTCGCTTCATGTAAAGCTAGCATTTGGTTTCAATCGGTTAGACTGACAGCCGTCCTCAATATAGTACCTAGAGGTAAAGAAAGGCAGAGATTAGTAATCAGAAATATACGAACTTAAGAACAAACTCGAAATAAGTAGTCTCCTAATAAAAGGAAAAACCTATACCAATAGTATTAAGCATAACCACCATATTTAGAAATAACCAAATGTATGGATTTAGTCTTAAGTCTTGCTGTGAAATTGTACTTTCTGGAAATAAAGTTATTTATTTATTATTTTTTATTAAGCTCACGAGTTTGTTTGTCAGAACGCAGTAATCTCAAAAACTACTGGTCCGATTCTGAAAACTCTTGGGATATTATGAAGCGACGTTTCTTCTTTGTGCTTATAGGTCGTATATTTTATTATTTACTTACAAAAAATTTGAATCAATGCATACATTGTATGCACGCGCGTTGTTTGTTTGTTTGTTGCGTGTTTTTTGTATGCATTTGTGCATTTGATTTTTGTTTGAATTTTTTTGAATTTTGTAGACCGCGACGTAACGCACCGGATCAACTCAGGGTGGATGAAATGGCGACAGGTCACTGGAGTAACTTGCGATCCGCAGATGACTCTCAAGTTGAAGGGCAAAATTTATAAATCTGTGATAAGACCCGTCGTACTGTATGGATCGGAATGTTGGGCCGTGAAGAAGACGGATGAACAAAGATTGCATGTTGCGGAGATGAGAATGTTGAGATGGATGTGTGGTGTGACCAGAATGGATAAGGTAAGGAATGAGTATATTAGAGGAAGTTTGAAAGGTGCGCCAGTGACAGAAAAGTTGAAAGGGAACCGTTTGTCTTGGTATGGACATGTGAAGAGGAGGGATGAGACGCATGTGACCCAAAAAGTTATGAATGTAAATGTGGATGGATGTAGAGGAAGAGGGAGGCCAAAGAAAAGATGGATGGATTGTGTGAAGAATGATATGAAAGAGAAGGGAGTCAGTGATAGTATGACGGTTGACAGGTTGGCATGGAAGAAGAAAACATGTTGCGCCGACCCCAAGTAAAATGGGATAAGGGCAGGAAGATGATGATGAAGATGACAAAAAATTTGAATCCGTATAAAAAAAATCACGTGAACAAAGCCAGAGGCAACTGCTAGTACTTTAATAAAAGGCAGAAACATATATTGATAACCCTACCAAATAAATTACTGCCACAACTCGACTCATTTCGATAAAGAAAAAATAAAAGGTATCAATCAAATATTGGAACTTGTTCAATCAATCATGTCTATCGGAGAGCAATCGCACCCGGCCCTTTATTGACTACCTATGGATGTTTAATGTGGTGTTGTGGAGGTATAGTAACTACCTTTATTAGTTTGGTCCTTGTCCTAAAGGTGCTCTTAAACGGGGTATACTTTTACTACAATATGTGGCTGCAATATATTTGAGTAAACAGCCGGCAATATCCAGATCCGAAATTCCATATTATCCCTATGATAATATGGAATTTCGGATCTGGATATTAATTTGGATATGAATAATATTATACTTACCGGTTTCAGATACTACGGATATGAAATTATTTCGGAATGTCAGATAGATTCGGATAGTTTCAGCTGTGGATATTAGATTTTTAAGAAATTGTAATAGAAAAATACCAAATAATGGATGACTGAGTAATACAAGTAAGCATGCAATAATAAAAACCATCTAAACATTGCAAAGGACGCGGCTAGTGTGTGGTGGTGAAGACCGTCACGTTTCTCATTTAGACTCCGCCCCTATTCGAAATTATCCGAAACTTTTATGCCCGATTCGGTTGCAGTTTCGGATAGGTCTTTATTTCGGACATCCGATAGTTTCGGCTACGAAAAAGTTGCTGGAAATATATTGCAGCCACTTATTACTATAAAAATATGGCCCGTGTAGGAACACCGAAAAATACTGCATACTGCGTGGAGTGATCATACAAAAAATGTTCAAGTATTGCCGGAGTGGTCTGGCCACACTGAAGATATTCCGAGAGCATTTTAAGTGTGACCGTACTATACGTAAAAATATTGTTCTCGGTCAAACAATGAAAATATTACGAGCGCTATAATGGAATGTGAATTTAAGCTTAACTTGTACGATTTTTCTCATACAAATCCGTGGCGAAACGTAGCTAAATTATACAAAGATCGAATTGTCATGTAACTAAGATTACTAGTACGTGGTAACTAAGTTCAGAACTAGACCAGACTAACCAAACTTGATAGCGAACAGGTAACCTAACTGACATTAGCGCTAACTTCATAACATCGATTCAATATGATATATGACTTAAGAAGCGTTGCAACCGTACTATTAAGATCTATATTCGCTTCATGCCATGCGTGAATGTGCGATGTTAGCTTCGCGTATTCACGCGATGGTCGTGTAATCGCGTTCTATTAGGATAACGCCTTAGACATGCAACCCGATAGACAGAACGTCATAACAAATTATAAAGTTTAATAGACGTAAGTACCTACCCAAATTAGACAGTAAGTATATTTATTTTTATTTGGAACATGAAATTCAGACTACTTATACATTACATACAATAAGTGACACAGGACTGTATTCCAAAATATGAGTAACGTGTCTGGCGTGTGTAGACTTTATCCGGTAAAAATATACAATCTTATTTTGTAAGAAAATTCCTATGACTAGGGCAGATAAGACTTATTTGGCAATAATAAAATATGACATATATGATAATTTTACTCATTATAACGAAACTAAATATACTAACAATCACACATACAGGACAGTAATGTTTATTCATACATTTCATTTTTTTAATTACGACAAGATTCTACTGCCCAGCTAACCCTGCAGGGGTCGCGTCTTAAAAAGTAACGTGAGCTTCTACACATGCAGCTCAATTTGTTTTGTCGTTTTTTAAATGAAATTCAATTGTATTATTATTTTCTTATTAAAATATGATAAATTAACTCTTCCTAAATAAAATAAAACCAAAAAACAAACATAAATCTTCAACGGTCTTGTTTAAATCAGCTATGAAAAAAAGTACGTAAAAAGTCATGTCAGTTTAAACAACCATGGGCTACATAAGTACCTAGACCGCGCGGCCACTGCAGGGTTAAAAAAAGAAATGCTGTAACATAGCTGTGTATACATTGTGTATACCAATAGTATTAATAAAATGTAATTCGATTTTTTTGCAAAAACAATACTGTTCTGTGAATATTTATTTAAAAATAATATTTCATAGACAGAGAGAGAGAGAGAGAGTATAATTTTATTGGATGTATTTTGTAAAGGGTGCTGGTACACTGCCTTTTTGTTAATACCACTGGAGGTGGTTAAGTAGCTAACGGCCCGCCTGATGTTAAGCGGTCACCGCTGCCTATGGACACTTGCAACACCAGAGGCATCACTCGTGCGCTGCCGACCCTGCAAAAACCTCAAAACTCCTATATGTGTAAAGAAATGTTTATATAAATAGATATGGATTTGTGTTTTTATATGTGACTAGTGAACCGCCCCGGCTTCGCACGGGTGCTGATTTCGGAGTTATCCGGTAGTTTTTTTTTTGCATATAAACCTTGTCCGGGAATTACCAATACAACAAAAAAAGAATCAGCCAAATCGGTCCAGTTGTTCTTGAGTTATGCGCTTACCAACACATTTTGCGATTCATTTTTATATTATAGACTAGCTGACCCGCCACGACTTCGTTCGCGTGGTATCCTACCCCTACCCTACCCTACCCCTACCTTACCCGTACCCTACCCGTACCCTACCCCTACCCTACCCCTACCCTACCCCTACCCCTACCCTACCCTTACCCTACCCCTACCCTACCCCTACCCTACCCCTACCCTACCCCTACCCTACCCCTACCCTACCCTACCCTACCCCTACCCTACCCCTACCCTACCCCTACCCTACCCCTAAACTACCCCTACCCTACCCCTACCCTACCCCTACCTTACCCCTACCCTACACCTACCCTACCCCTACCCTACCCCTACCCTACCCCTACCCTACCCCTACCGACATTATAAGTATTATCACAAATCTTTTGTATGGGAGTATAGAAAATTGTTGTTTTTAGACTTTTTCAGGATTTTTTTTTTTTTTTTTAGAATATTTCTCTCCGTAAGAACCATCCTCGTACTTCAAGGAATATTTTAAAAAAAGAATTAGCGAAATCGGTCCAACCGTTCTCTAGTTTTGCGCTTACCAACACATTTTGCGATTCATTTTTATATTATAAGATTTGTCTGTGAGGGTGTGTGTACAGATGTGTATACTTTCTGGGTATTTAGACAATAATAATATTGTCACACCATCACACCCTGGTTGGAAAACCCTCACACACAACCCATGTCTGCAAATACACTCAAGTGCGTTACACTCAATCGCAGCACAGCCCTTGGATCTCCGATATCTTTGATAACTCGCACTTACTAGAAGTGACCTGTCAGTGGCAGACCAGTCTTTGTACCTAACGCTTTTAGTAGTATTAGGCGATTGGCACACTACCCCGGATCACGGAGCGTGGTCCATGAGTGCCTGTTCTTACATTGTTTGCACGTGATGAGAGATTGACAGGCCTATTGGTCTAGTGGTTAGCGGCCCTGACTGCTAAGCCGGAGGTCGTGGGTTCGATTCCCACCCAGGACAAACTTTGTGTGATGAGCATGATTGTTTGTTCTGTGTCTGGGTGTGATTTATCTATAATATGTATGTATTTATAAATTATATAAGTATGTATATCAGTTGTCTGGTTACCATAACACAAGCTCTGCTTAGCTTGGGATCAGATAGCCGTGTGTGAGTTGTCCCAAGATATTTATTTATTTATTTAATGATATTCTGAAAAAACTCTCAGTGACAGCGCGCAGTTAGAATTTGTGCCCGGTTGACGGCATTAGGCTCGCCTCCTATTACATGGGACTTAAACATACTGGCGAACTGTGGGTGTAGATTGGTACCTACACCTCTGCCTAACCATTTAAATAATGCAGGTGTGATGGTATGTTCCATTCGTGTAAGTTCATTTGTCGTTCAGTTCATGAAACACTTCCATTATGTTTAATTCTTTTCAGAAGTGTGCGTAGGACGTAGTTGTAAAGGTTCGCTCATAAAGTTTCCTCATTTATGAGGCTTTTAAAGCGTGTAGAACAGTTATTTTATTGCCACGTATTATAAACTTGAGCGAACGAGGGGACATGCTCATTTTCCTTTATACCAGGATAATGTTCTGAATAATGTTAGTTTATTTTAACTTCATAATAAGCTTAAAACCTGAGTTGACTGATTTAGTGAATAAATTATATGTTGGCGTTTAAAACGACCCGAACGACTATTATAACATAATTGTAAGCCCTATAATTCCGGTTAAGTAAATAGAATATTTAATAAGCAGGTAAAGGCCGGTCTAGATTGGAGTGAATAACTAGCAGGCCCCGCCATCGTGGTGGTCAACTTTTTTAACTGTGTAAATTTTTAAAACTTTGATTTTAAAAAATAGACATGTTAGTATCATTATCATCATCATATCAGCCGCAGGACGTCCACTGCTGGACATAGGCCCCCCCATAAATTTCCAAAAGGACCGGTTGAAAGCGACCTGCATCCAGCATCTTCCTGCGGTCTTATAATCAGGTCATCCGTCCAACTTGGGTGGACGTCCTATGTCATTATGATCAGTAATAAACAAGCATTTTATAATTTTTAACTTACCAACAGTATACAACTGCCGCATAAAATCAATGCCTTATTTTTTGTTTAAGGAAAACCTAAAACGGTGTCACTGTAGACATGATTATGAATAGCTTTAATTACCTATAGGACCAGTTGTGAATTCACGAAAAAATTCAGCTGATCTACATAACAACAAGAAAAGGTATAGAATTTCTCCTGTATTGTGGATGCGTGTAGACTTAGGTACACAAACAACCAGAGCCGGAACAAATACCTGTAGGCCATACAAATATTTGTCAATCGTTCAGCCGCTGAACCAACCTCGTCGTCAATATATCGCAATAGCATTTGTTGGCAGTAGTTACGGATAGTCAGAACCCAGGAAGTCAGACAACTAGTCTTACCAAGAAGTATCGTGTTGCCCAGTAATTGGGTTGTGAAAAAAACACTGGTATTCAGCTGCATCCGTTTAGACTAGAAACCGATCCCAACATAGCTGGGAAAAGTTATATCTGGTTGCGAAATTTGTTCGAAAGCGTCACTGCGGCTTTTAGCGCAAAGATCATTAGTGGGAACACGGGTGGGTTTCAGTCAGTAAGAGTCTGACACTCCCTTCTGCTCCGTACTGAAAGAAGAATTTTGATGATTTACCATCCTCAAAAATAAAAAAATGGTAGCTAGGTATATCTCTTGTGTACTTGGTTAGCCTTCATTCGAGATTAGCCGCCGTGACCGAATTCGGTCTAGAGAAAAATTATTATGGTTCACACCCACGTGGAAAACCGATGTCCTAAAATTTATATACTACTTCGCCCACAAGCTGTCCGCCCCTTTGTGACCTTACCTTTAGACGATCAAAGGCAAAATAGTATAATAATTATTAAAATATACAGAAGAAACGGCTAGGGATTTTGATTAGCTTATCTCTCATTTTTATTTCAATAGCAAAGTTGAGAAATTAAATTTTGAGGCCTTTAACCTAGGTTATATTGAACCTCATTCAAAAGTTTGTGAAATTATTATGTACTAAGTTTTGCCCGCGACCTCGCTCGCGTTAATGTCGGTTATATTTCAAATTAAATCATGATTCGAAATAAAGGCGGCGCTTTCTATTGAAGTGTGAGACTATTATCATAAGAACGTTATTGTGATTTTCGATCAGTTTAGTGGTTTAGGTGTGAAAAGGTAACATAAAAAATTCTAATATTTGTTACAACTGTCATTTATATTTCTAGAAAACGATAATCAAATATCTGTAGCGATGGACCACAGGGGTGATTTTAATCTGTTTTTACATTACACGTTGTTGCGAACGATGCGTCCTACGTGAGTGATCTAAAAGAGGTCAAGAAGCGGCGGGGCGCGATGCGAAAAACAACAAACAGACGATATCAATTAAAGTCGTCTACGTGACCAAGCGCTCGTGGAACCCGGCGCGGTGCGGTATGGTGCGGCGCGGAGCGAAGCGATCAGTTGGCTTGTGAATACAGTGCAACTGAAGTACGGGGACGCAAGACGCAAGATCGCGAGCAACGTAGGACCAGTAGGACAAAGCCGCTGCTTCGCACCGCATCGCATTGAATTCGCGAGTAACCCCCTAGGATCGCTGTACAATCTCGTTCGCTTTGTACCGCCAAAGTAGGACGCAGCGTAATACGTGGTTTTGCAGAAAATAAAAGTTGTTCCAATATTATTAGTAAATAAACGAAGCCGGCTCGGCAAAATGGCTAGTTCAGTTGTGTTTTGACTATGCTTTTAATCCCTTTGTGTGTGGGCACACACACATACACATGCACGCTTTCTATAGAAACTTATGTACTTTCGATGGGACAGCAATCTGACCGATGAGCTGTTTCCTATCATTCAAAGAAATTTCAGAATCAGACTAGCAGTTCCAGAGATAAGCTCGTTGAAAGAAACAAACTTTTAAACTTAATAATATTAATATAGATCTATCTATCTTTCAGTTTCTTTGACGATTGCAGATAGCCTAACTCGATTAATATAGCCTTTCAAAGTTCTCTTTCATACACCACCAGTAAAATTTTTAGACTTCACTTGAACCGTAAAAACAAAAAGCGTGCACACGATTCCAATTCAATGAATGGAGATGAAAAGAGAATATTCCATGAACTCGATAAAGCCAGTTAGTATCGAGTTCCCACGAACTATTCAAAAAAAGGTTCCAATGCAGTTATACTACTGTTCATAAAAGAATTTTGGATGGAAGTTGTTTATTCCTCCTCTTTTAGAACTTGTTTAAGTTAAGGAACTATAGTACGATTGTCAAATAGTGACAGTATTAAGATACTTTTTTCATCTAGTCTATGCATATAGATAAATAAAGTTAAAGTATCTGTGTGTAATGTCAAAATAACAGCCTTTTCTGGCTGGACCGATTATGATGGGACTTTCATATTTCATTGTATGTAAGGCTCAACCGATTTTGATAAATGATACGTCATTAGATTTGTTTTGATGGCGTGCACAAAATACACAGGTCTGGCAGGATATAAATTTTATATATTTAAATCAGGCATCCATGCCCAAAACCATTTTAAACCATTACAGTTCCACTAACCTGTAGCATGCAGTTTCCTCAAAGGATCCACTATCGCGAAGTACCGGTCAGCTGACAGCGCCGTGAGTGTAAACACTGACACGCCGATGCTGACGTCTTTCGCTGCTTCGGACACCCGGCACACAGTGGCGCCCCATGGCCAGGACTCTACCGTGTACACAATGGACGTGAATGGGACGCACGTGATGATGACCAGGAGATCAGCGAGAGCAAGGGAGAGAATGTACCTGGAAAAGATGTTTTCTTTGAACACACTTGTGAAATTATACGAACTGCTTAGTCCTCGATAATTATCTTGATTTACTATGTAGTTCCACTATGGTCCATTGTGTGTAGAAAAGAACTTCACTTAGGTAAGTTCGTTTAATTTAGTAATTATAGCAACTTTGTTTGCTAAGACTTTAAAATATTATAAACGGCTATAAGTATTATAAGTCCTAAGTTATTCCACGGAAGCATAAACCGTGCTATGAAATTATTTTATGTGATAAGCTAGATCAATATCTATAAGTGTCCTAAATTTCTAATGATGCTATTTAGCCGTTCAAGCGTAAAAGAATAATAAACATCCATCCATTCTTACAAACTTTCTTGTTTATAATATACTAGTAGGATTTTGTTCACTTTAAGCACATACTTATGGACCAAAATTATGAAAATTATGACTTTTGTATGAAGTAGCCCGTTGAGATAGTTCTCTTTATAAGGAAACTAGCTTCTGCCCGAGGCTTGTCCGCGTCAAAATTTATATATTATGGAAACCATACATTTTTCTACGATAAAAATTAGCTTATGTACTATTCCAGACTACAATCTATCTCTGTGCCTTTCATACAGTTCCGTTCACACATTCTTGCGTGATTGAGTAACAAACATAATATAATAATAATATACCATCACGCCTGTATTCCCCGAAGGGTTAGGCAGAGGTGTACCAATGTACACCCACAGTTCGCCGGTATATTTAGGTCCCATGTAATAGGGGGCGAGCCTATTGCCATTAACCGGGCACAAATCCAAACTCCGAGCTGCTACTGAGAATTTCATAGAAAAACCCAATAACACTTTTTGCTCGACCTGGGAATCGAACCCGGGACCCCTTGCACAGCAGTCGCACTTACGACCACGAGACCAACGGGGCAGTTACAACAAACATATTCCATCTAAACTTTCGCATTTATAATAGTATAGTAAAATTGAAAACTTACGTATTAGGCACATTTCTCATAGCTTTGTGCCGTACGAATACGGCAACAAGAGTGCCGTTGCCTACCACCCCTATGACGAATATAAGCGCGAAGATCAGAGGCACTATGTAGGTCTCCGGTCGTTCGTAGTAAGGCTGGTAACTCTCCGAGTGGTTCATCATCATGTCGTCGTATGTCTCGTTGAAATCTTCCATCGTGCATATTATCTGGAACAAGACGAGAAATGGATTAGCAAAAATAATCTATATATATAAACATAAAACCCTTTTCCCGTTGTCACGCCATAACATGAAAATGGCTTGACCGATTTGGCTGTTTTTTTTTTTAGAATATTCCTTGAAGTACGAGGATGGTTCTTACGGAGAGAAAAATTTAAAATGACCCTCGGGGGCGGAGCAGTAACCAAAGATGCGGGTGAAACCGCGGGGCACAGCTAGTAATTAATAATTATCATCATCATCATCATCATATTAGCCGTTCGACGTCCACTGCTGAACATATGCCTCCTCTAAAGAAAGCCACAATGACCGATCCAGTGCTGGCAAATACTCTATACTAATATTACATTGCCAGCCTTTTTGGATTGCAGATTTTTGATGCCCTATGAGCGTCCGTTTTTTTTATAAACTGTACATAGTTTGTAATTTAATTATTATATTACAAAGAGGCAAAGTTTGTTTCCACGTTGTTTCGTTTGTAAGAGGTACTGGAAGTACTGGTTACATTTTTTAAATTACTGATATACAGCTACCTTATTTTAATAGGTAGTACATTTATCCTGTATACAGGTGAAGACACGGCCAGAAGCTAGTAAGTGCTATTATTTTATCACACGATGTGATAAAAGTGTTCGATTGCAAAAACGTCATGCATGATATTTTTCAGTTCAAATGACACGGGAGTACACTTTTAATGGTACGTATACTGTGACGTGACGTCGCGTTGTGTCGTGTGTGACGTCGCGTTGTGTCGTGCGTGACGTGAGGCCGGAATCATCGGATTATGAACTTTATTGTTCTTACTAGCGAACTATCTGCAACTTCGTTCGCATGGCTTATTTCACCCGCGTTAAGTCACGTATTTACGAGTAGTTATTGCTCCGCTCACGTGGTTCTTAGCGTGATGTTATACAGCCTATGTTAATCAGGGACTGTGTAGCAATGGTTAAACAATTTTTGAAATCGGTCCAGTTGTTTTAAAGTTTATTCGTTACATACATACATATACATCCCTACATACTAATCTTTCCTCTTTATAATATTAGCATAGATTATGACCTGTTACATCATCTTCAGCTAAATCGTGTGCTCCATTAATTTCAATTAATTTATTATGTTGCACCCGGATAAAGTAAAAGTCAAAATTGAAATCATTTATTTTAATTTAACCATTAAAAGGCAAAGAACGTCATTTATGGGGAAAACGAAAATCTAGTTGTCCTTTCCTGGTAGTTTAGTATGCAGAAGGAAGGGCAAGAAACTCAAAACACACTTTTAAAAAAAAATATGTTTTAAATTAATTTATTATAAGAATGTGAAAACGATGTACCTAAAATAAAACCAGTTTTAGTACTACGTTAACATCATCATCCCATCAGCCGCAGAATGTCCACTGCTGGACGTGGGCCTCGAGCATAGCTTTTCAAATGTACATCAATAGAAACAAAAAAGAAGCACTGTGCACAGTGCTCCTACAAAACCTTATTCCTGCGTACGCAGCAAAACTATTGTGTTTAGGTATTTTTTTCTCATGCAAAGGTGACATACACTGCCCGAATGTACCGTCAACAAAGCTATTTGGTATATAGGCAACTTACTTGCGATTATTTTTAAACAATGTTGTGAGTGTGCTGAGCAGTCAATTCTTTTAAATAACTCTCTTAACTGTGTCATAAGCTTAAAAAGTAATTTCGCATACAATAAAAATGAATATTGGCAGTGTAGTAGAAAGATGAATAATTTTGCCTGTATACCAAATAGATTTGTTGACTGTACATAAACCCGAATGCGTGACACCAACAACTGATTGAAACTTAGTTTTCACTGAACCGGTAAAAACATGCGTGATAGAAGTAAGCCGAACGTAGATTCGAGCGATTTTTTAATTAAATAAAATAAATAATAATATACCACGCCTGTATTCCCCGAAGGGTTAGGCAGAGGTGTACCAATGTACACCCACAGTTCGCCGGTATATTTAGGTATGTCTCCAGTGGGTCGGTATGTTTAAATAAACATTTTTTTTTTTTAATATGTGCAATTTCTATTAAATACTAATTACACGCTTTCTTTTACGTCGTTCTGGAACCAAAAGCCATAAGCTCTAACATAGTAACAGAAACTACTGGCACTATTATTTTAAAAAAATAACAGAAATAAAATAATACAGTAATTTAATTTGTGATTTAGTGAGAACTCGAAGTAACGCTTCCTTGCAGTCAAATCATAATCTTTTTGTTTGTAAACCTTATCGACTACATATGCGAAAAAAATCCATTCATCGATCAGGCAGAAAAGCTACTAACATTTAAATCGAAATTAAAAAAAAATAGTCATACATTTTCAAGGTCTTAGAAACGTGTTAAAAAAAATAACAACGCCAATAGTACGTTTTACTCGACTGGAGTTCCTGTATTTCGGCTCCAGAACGATGTAAACGTGACCGTGTTTAATAAAAATCCTTTAAAAAAAGCAGTATTTTTGTTTGTTTAAACGTCGCCTAAATTTTCGATTCAGTTTCAGTTACTCTGCTTAAAAAAATGTTGCAAATGAAGCATAGTAATGCTTCAAGACATTTTGACATGTCTTTGACATCATAATTTACGTGGGAAGATCTTTACCGATAAATAATTCCGGAAAAGCATGTGTCTTAAACCCCCACTCAATCGTAGGTTAGGTACAGTCGTGCTCAGAATAAACGTGAACAGGTTTTATTGAAATATCTTCATTCGTTGCATCATAGGCCTTTCCGCCTACGACCGACTCTTTGAATGTTTTTTTGAGTGATTTTTGATCGACGAGAATAGAACTTAGGCATTCCAATACACCAACGCACGCGACCGAC
Organism: Caradrina clavipalpis; assembly: GCA_932526535.1. Taxonomy (NCBI): domain Eukaryota; kingdom Metazoa; phylum Arthropoda; class Insecta; order Lepidoptera; family Noctuidae; genus Caradrina; species Caradrina clavipalpis. Next base: position 12,428,063 of record OW052104.1, on the reverse strand, counting down.
AAAAATCGGCAAAAAAATCTTCGTGTTCATATTGTATTCATCTACAAGGTGCAGTTTTGCATCCTGGCCATATTTCAGGAGGTTTTCATAAAATACTAATCAAATAAAATTATATACATAAATACTTGTTTTTTAATTTATTTCTCTTTCATAATATTTCAGAATACAACAGAATCGCCCAGTTGCATATGCGATAGGCAGTGTTCCGCGACTATATCACTGTGTGCGTGCGGGTTCATCGTCCCGCTTGCCTAAACCTAGCGGCAAGATGGCTAGGTCGAATTCGAATATAATTTCTAAAAACAAACACCTACTTTATTTACCTATTAATTCGTATTGAGAAATCACTAGCATAGTTACCTCCTGAAAGTGAAATTGTATTGTTACCAGTGGTTAAGGCGGGCGCCTTAACCACTGGGCCATCAGGCCTCTCATGCACGAGGTTGTGGATTCACAACTGGGCACGGGCTAGTACTAATGTGACTTTTTCTAATTCATATGTAGGTACTTTCTAAGTTCATCTTGGACATCACTGACATCGGTAACCATGTCAGAGGCCCTTGAGGCGGTTTAGAAACTCTGACACTAGGGTGTGTAGGGTCGTAAGACTTTACTGCCCACACGATAAGGAAGGAAGAAAGTGAAATTGTCGAGAATGCAAAACTGGATTCAACATTCTAGTGCAATTAATGTAGACATTTTAATGTTTGTTAACGTATAGTTACAACTTTCTGTGGGCGACAGTACCTATTGAAGGTAAATACCGCCCACTCAATGAATTCATTGGTATCTTTTTGATTTCACCTGTCAACGGCTTTTGTCGACGTGACATATTGTACACTAAGTGCCGTTTTATTTGCACGTTGCGTGACAGCAATACTTTATGTTGGGTATTTTTATAGATTCTATTTCTATACACACGTACCGTCACGCCTGTATTCCCTGAAGGGTTAGGCAGAGGTGTACCAATGTACACCCACAGTTCGCCGGTATGTTTAGGTCCCATGTAATAGGGGGTGAGCCTATTGCCATCAACCGGGCACAAATCCTAAATCCGAGCTGCCACTGAGAATTTCATAGAAAAACCCAGTAACACTTTTTGTTCGACTTGGGGATCGAACAAAAAAGCTCTAGCGTAGCAGTCGCGGTTAGGATCACTAGGCTTTTTTTTTTTTTTTTTTTTTTTATAGACGGGAAATCATCAAATAACTTCCCCCGCCCTGGGCGGGGCGGGAGGGAGTGTCAGACTTTTACTGACTAAAACCCGTCTATGTTCCTTCATGTGCCCTTTGCGTTCCGGGGGCGCGGTATCTCTTTCGAACAACCCGCAGCCCCGGCAGGCATCGGCCCTCAGTGGCCCCATCCAATTTTGCTGACATCTCTTTGAGGCGCGCGTGGAACACGAACGCGCCGTCGACACGGTCTGTCGCTAGTGAACGTACGGACGGTGAGCTACCCATTGCTCACCGTCCACAGACCCGCGTCTACGGTGGCCGGGAGTCGTCACGTGGCTCCCGACGCCCGGATCGTCTACCGCGGCGGCCGCTGGGACGGGGGACCCTCCTTTCCCTCTCCCGTCCCGCCGCCTCCTTCTCTAGCATTACAGCTTCGCAGAAGGAGGCGACTGCTTCCCATTCCCCCTCGCTCCGGACCATGGCTTGAACCAGTGCCGGACGCGAGAGGGCGCCGCCGCCGATGGCCGCCTCGAGGACTCGGCGGTGCTCAGCCCAAGCAGGGCACACCGCCAAAGTATGCTCCACCGTGTCCTCGGGGCGATCCTCACAATGGTGACACCCGGGCGATTCCTCCCGCCCGATGAGGTGCAGGAACCTCCCGAAACATCCGTGTCCGGTGAGGACCTGCGTCAGGCGGTAGGTGAGGGCGCCGTGGCGCCGCTCCAGCCACTCCTCAAAGAGGGGACTTACCGCCTCAATCGAGGCGTGCCCTAGGATCACTAGGCTAACTAGGCAGTTAGGCATCTATTTCTATTGATGGAAATACCTTCATTACCATTATTTGGAATACATTTACAATTTTTTTTTGTTATACGCCTTAAATTCTCCCCTGTACGTCAAATACCAGTATCCCTTAACATTCCATAATTCGAAATAATAACATTGATTTTAATGTAACATATTCGGCATATTTTGTTTTTAAGAAATTGTGTGTTGGCGCGTTCTGACAAAACAAAGATCACAATTACAAGAATCCACTGAAAAATAAAACAAGGAAAACTGTCGACAAAATATAAAACAGAAAGCTTTAATGAAGATGCCAAATGAAAAATAAATTATTTATTTTATGATCAAAACAAATTAAGCCAATTGAAACAATATGTGAAGCAGTTAGCAGTAACTGTCGATATAGCTATCATTTATCGTGATATACAAATCCCACTGTTGACAATTCTGACAACAGCTTAAAAACAAACGAACAGAATATCAAAACATCACAATACCTCTATAAAATATTCATTAACTAACTTTTGCCCGCGGGTTTGCTTGCGTGTTTACTTACACCTTGCTTTACATAAACTCTAGCCTTATTCTAGGGGTAGGCAGAAACCACAAAACGTCACCTGGTACGATCCTTGCATACCCTTTTCGTCTCGTCCACATCCATACATCTGTACCTGTAGCCATGTAACAAACGATAAACGCAAACGCTGAGTAGGTTTTAATAGATCTTCAACTTTATGTGCTTAGTTTTAAGTTGAAGATCTAATGAAGATTGCATAGCGTTTTCGTTCGTTCCAGTCGCTAACGCTTAGAAATCTTTAATAGATTTTTAACTTAAGGCTCTGGGTATAAAGTTTAAAATCTATTGGTACCTACCGAGCGTTTACGATTATCGTTTGCGACTTGGCTAGGGGGGCTGGTCATACAAGCAGGCCGCCGGCCGCGCCGGTTACGAGTACTGCGCACCCGACCTTTATGAAGAACCTTACCAATAAGGTTTGTGTAGGTCCTTCTAGGGTGTTCCCTCTCTGCGTTGCGTCCTTGGTTACTGCTTCGCTCCCTAGTATCGTAGCCTATACCTTGCGTTTTTTCCTCATAAATCTGACTATCAAACATACTTAAGAAAACATTTTGCAAACCCGATTGATAGGTCCAGAACATAGCGCGTTCAAACAAACAACCAAAAAAGCTCTCTTTCATCAAAGTCAAAGTCAAATCATTTTTTATTTCAATTCATCCATTAAAAGGCACTTTTAAACGATTACGATTATTATATAAGTACCTATTATGTACCAAAATAAATTGACGTAGGTATTTAATAAATATAGCCATTCTTTCTACACAGGTCTTTCAATATTTGCAGCTCTCATTATTAGAAAAGTTGGCACCATTGCGACGCGGGGTTGCTCCCAACAATGGAAGACCAATATCAGACCGACACTATAAAAGTTAAATCCTTTTGGGAATCGAGGGATTTGCAATCGATTTGTAGGTATCGAATGCCGTGGAGTTTTGATGACTAGTTTGGATCTTTCATTCGAATGTGGTTATAAATTCGATTTTGGATTTTAAATGCTCGTTTTAATTCTTTTCAGTTATAAGTAATTCAGTTTTGTAATCATATTTAAGTTCTTGATGCATAAAAACAAGATAATTTTTAAAGTTGTATTATTTTATAATAGGTATATTGCAAAAATAAATTACAAACAAAAATAAAATAAAAAAAATACTACAGTCACGTAACTTGTAAAAGTCGTTGATGAGCACAATTCGTTTTTGGCTTTTTGGTATGTACAAAGTGTACACGGGCGAACTTACTCCCACTACCTCGAAACCTAGTTAAGCTACGTGCAGGCAATTGTGCTTATTTGTAATTTCTTAATACATACCATCACGCCTGTATTCCCCGAAAGGTTAGGCAGAGGTGTACCAATGTAGACCCGCAGTTCGCCGGTATGTTTAGGTCTCATGAATAGGGGGAGAGCCTATTGCCATTAACCGGGCACAAATCCAAACTTCGAGCTGCTACTGAGACTGTCATAGAAAAACCCAATAACACTTTTTGCTCGAACCCAGGACCTCTAGCGTAGCAGTCGTGCTTAGGCCCACGAGGCAGTATTTTGTAAAAAGTAAACTTAACTTTTAAAGACCTAAGTTAAAATATTAAAAAACGTGCTCGTTTTTAGTTTCGTTTTAAAGATAATTATGGTTAGGCTAGTCAACATCATTTTAAAAACCTTTACTTGGTAATAATTTATAAACGGTGGCTACGCAGGAAAGCATTTCAATTTAATTAACAAAATAGAGTAGATAATAATTAAGTAGCCTTAATGAGAGTAATTCACAAGGCTTTTTGTTGAGGCTGGCGTATTTAGTTTCAGGTAACTTTATGAGGTAATTCTTGTTATTTTGCTGTAATTACTTACCTATATTATGATTTTTATCACTGGCTTTTTATCGCAGCTTTGTGTACGTCGATTTTCCGAATAAAGGCAAAGTCTTATTATAATATTAATACATACACATATGCATATACATACACATAATATTATTGTCCCACTGCCGAGTCAATGCCTCTTCTTGTACAGATAAGTCACGAGTATTGATTACCACGCTTGCTCAAGGTGGTTATAAATGTAAATAATTAGTTAAGACTAATTTTTGGCGTTTATTTTTAAGAGAAACGCCATTGATGTTTCAATGTATCTTTACAAAACTCATTTTCGGGGAAAAAAAAAACATTTGAAATAAAAATGTTTCAATAATTTGTACATAATATTTCTGTCAATTAACCCTTCAAAATCCACAATCTTTTAATATCACTCGCTCATTGTTCAACAAAATGACTTCCAATTTCAAAGAAAAATTCAACCTTATTGGTTGAATTTTTAAGGCTTAAGAATTGTGTACTGGTAAACTCGCAAAAAGGTACCTACTTTTAATTTTATAGGTACTCAAGGAGCTAAAGCCACTTTCAAGTGTTGTTGTGTGTTAAAATATGAACAAGGAAAAGATTTCCCTTTATTACTGTATTACATAAAAGTGGATGTTTTCCTGTCAGATTTAATACTTTTTTAAGAAAAGTAATTTGTTTTGGGTGTTGGAGAAAATTGAGTTTTTGCAAATACATTTGACTTCACAGAACATTTTCACACCTCGACGTTTGTGTGACTTATTAATGTTGTTTTTTTTATGTGTTATTTATTACGCAGAGCTGATGGCCGATGGGGCCGCAAAGTTCTCGAATGGAGACCACGCACCGGCAAGCGTAGCGTAGGAAGTCCACCCACAAGGTGGACGGACGACCTGATTAAGACCGCAGGAAGACGCTGGATGCAGGCCGCTTCCAACCGGTATTTTTGGGAATCTATGCGGGAGGCCTATGTCCAGCAGTGGACGTTCTGCGGCTGATATGATGATGATTATTAATTACTAGCTTCTGCCCGCGACTTCGTCCGCGTCACAGTTGATGTGTTATCCTACGGGTACCGTACATTTTCCCGGGATAAAAAGTAGCCTATGTGTTATTCCAGACTATAATCTATCTTTGTGCCAAATTTCATCCAGATCCATTCAGCCGTTTAAGCGTGAAAGAGTAACAAACATCCATACATCCATACATCCATACTTACAAACTTTCGCCTTTATAATAGTAGTAGGATTGACTGTCTCGTTAGCCTAGTGGTCCTAAGCATGACTGTACGCTACTCGTAGAGGTCTTGGGTACGATTACCACGTCGAGCAAAGTGTTATTGGGTTTTTCTATTAAACTCTCATTAGTTAGGATTTGTGCCCGGTTAATGGCAGTAGGATCGCCCCCTATTACAGGGGACCTAAACATACAGGCGAACTGTGGGTGTACATTGGTACACTTCTGACTAACCCTTTGGGGAATACAGGCGTGATGGTATGTATGCACTTATGCAAACAAAACCAGACGCTGCTAAAAAAACATTATTATAATATTTTTGTCTAGCGCTTTTTATTATTAAGAGGAGATTATCTTTTTTTAAATCTGCAGTTGATTTACCTACGTGTTAAAAATGCGCAAGTAAAGCTCTGAGCCTAATGCCGCCTGAATATTTAAACAACCATCTGCTGTTAATAATTCGTTCACTTAAGGTGCAACCTCCACGGTAGCCCGCCAAATTTAAATTTTCTTACGTTTTTTGCAATTTGCAAGTCAGTATTAGGTTTAATGTTGATTAAAGTAAGATTCGCGGGCGTAAGAAGTATGTATTTTCAGAATTTTAACCATTAAAATCAATAAATAACTCCATAAGTCGGTATAATTCCAAAATGTCAAGATTTCATGAAAAAGTCATTCTTTCCGTTTACCTGGCCCTATGGAGTTTTATTGCTGACTTAAATGGTTATAATTCTGAAAATACACAATTCTTACGCCCGCGAATTATACTTTAATCAACATATAACTTAATACTAACTTGCAAATTGCAAAAAACGTAACTTCGTGGGCTACCGTGGAGGTTCCACCGTAAATGTCAATCACTATATAAAGAAACTAGGTACAAAAAGATTTTTAACCCTAAAAAGCCACTGAAATGTTCAAAACTTTAGCTTCGGCTTTTTTGGGTTAAAGGTATTTTTACGCTGTCCGCTCACGTCAGACAATCGACGGCCGATTTTTTTTTCTCCGGCAATGGAACGTATGAATTCTAATAACACCCACGGCCTAGAAAAAGGCGGTTCTCGAAACTATGGACTTATTGGTCCTACAAAAGATAATATAGGCAATAGGCTCGCCCCCTATTACATCCTACTACTATTATAAAGGCGAAAGTTTGTAATCCTTCCTACTACTATTATAAAGGCGAAAGTTTGTAAGTATGGATGTATGGATGTATGGATGTTTGTTACTCTTTCACGCTTAAACGGCTGAATGGATCTGGATGAAATTTGGCACAAAGATAGATTATAGTCTGGAATAACACATAGGCTACTTTTTATCCCGGGAAAATGTACGGTACCCGTAGGATAACACATCAACTGTGACGCGGACGAAGTCGCGGGCAGAAGCTAGTGAGATCTAAATATACCGGCGAACTGTGGGCGCACATTGGTACACCTCTGCTTAAACCTTCGTAGAATACAGGCATGAGGTATGTTCTACAAAAGATCGGACGTGGGCGCAGGCCCTTATTCAAACAACGTACGGCGGCGGCCAAATTTTTGATTCTATCACTAGAATTTATTTAATTTTCTAGGTAAAAATGAATAGAAAAGAAATGTTATTTTTCGTTTGTTTAACACAATTTTAAATGCATCTTATTGTTTGAAATATTGTGTGGTTAAAAAACGAATATTTAAAGCGTGTTCGATTATAAACATACCAGCGAACTGTGGGTGTGTATCGGTACACCTCTGCCTAACGCCTTCGGGGAATATAGGCGTGATTGTGTGTATGTATGCATACACATACGATCACGCCTGTATTCCCCGAAAATCCCATTGAAAAAATTAAATATTTTGGGTGAAATTATCGTATGAGCGATTATCAGGCTTCTACGAATGACACCTACACACGAATACTTTATTTATTCATTTGAAATTTCCAGCAAATTCATAAAAATTAAGTATTAAACAAGTAGCTGTTGTCCCAAATTTCCGAATATCGGTAGGAATCAAGTTGTATAGAAATCTCGTCACTGTCACGCATGCTTTTAAAGATCACTTTACGACAGCAAATTAAAATACAGCAACGATGTTTATATTTTCAAACAAGGTATCAATAAAAATTGAGGTTAGTGTGTACAGTCAGCAACAAAAGTCGATTAACATTGTGACGTTTATATGTATATCCTTATCTTTTTGTTTTTTTTTCTTATCCTTATCGATACCAGAAGTATCAATTAACGTAAGGGACATTTTGGCGAAAATGAGTTATTTATATCATTGGATTCAGAATTTTCTGCTCTATCGATTGGTATTATTAAAAAAATTCTATCGTTAAAAAAAAATCCCTTACGTTAAAAAAATTTGGCCTGCGTAAAACGATTTATGAAAAAAAAAATGATGTAACGGACGTTTACATTTTTTTTTCTCTGAAAAATAAAGTAAGTCATAGTGTTAATAATTTACAACCTCAGTCGATTTAAATACCATGTCCCTTACTTTAATTCATGATTAGAGTTTTTTAAGAATTATTTCTAAAGGTGATGGCTAAATGACTGCCTCCGGGCCAGATACATTCTGGAATGTATATGAATCTTACATAGCCTCATAATATTTAAAAAATCATTCATGAATTATGTAGTGTTTAATATTTTCCTAGCACTTTCGTGAACTATTTATTAAACATAATAAAGTATCTAAAAAAAAAACTTTTTCATCACAAACATTCGCTTATAAATATACAACCTCATTTTCGTTTTTAGTTTTATTCTATTTCGTTTTATTTTTTGTCAGTTGAAGAAAATTATATACTGTCACACACCTTTTTTTCCTTTTTAGGCAATATTATTTTACCATTATATTATTCCCAAAAAGTATCTGAATCTTTTTTACATGAAATACTAATATTTAGCCATTCAGCATTACATTGTACCTAGTACCATATTTATACATGGTACCTGGCACATGGGGCAGTGGTGTATACTTCCATTTAGCCATCTCCTTTCATTTAAATCTGTGATAGCTAAGCTGAAACTAACATTAATCATGCAAAGAACCTATTTCCATGGTGTTAAAATACCATAATTTTAGTAGATAATCTATAGTTACATCAAATTGCAACACTGTAAAAGTCCTTTACAATAGGATTACGTATAATTTTCTATTTCTCTTGCTGCTTACACTATGCTTGACGGTTTACACATAAAATATTAGTAACGTAAGGCACAACTAAACATATTTTTTTAATGTAAAGGACATGCTATATTTTAATCCGCTGGGTATTCCTAAATCTTTCGTTTAGAGCATGAAAGAAGAGGAAATTCTAAGAAACTTTGCTCTAGACACAATTAAAATTGGAGCAGACAGTAAAAAGTTATACCCAGATTTAAAAAAATAAAATCGTTTTTTGGCTCTCCTGAAAAACCGTGTTTTGTCCCTTACATTAATTGATACTTCTGGTATCGTTATCTTTTTTGTTTATAATAATATGTTTAGCTGCCGACCACGACTTCGTTCGCGTGAAAGTTAATATTTATATTGTCCCACTTTTCCGGGATAAAAAGTATCCAATGTGTTATTTCACACTACAATCTATCTCAGTCAGGGCCAAATTTCTTTCAGATCTGTTCAGCCGTTTGACCGTGAAGAAGAGACAAACACACAAACTTTCGCCATTATAATATTAGTGTGATTAAAATAGACACGAAATAACACAATTCACTGCTATTTAGAATTTTAGGCAATACCTAAGAGTTCAGTTTATTTTAATTTTAAGCCATTTCGTATTTCCTGTGATATTGTGTTAAATCTGAAATGTTAATCTAATTTTGTTGCTGACTCTACCTGACAATATTGAATCGAGTCATCACCATGTAGCGTTATATTCGAAAACAATTGAAAGAAAATCGATATTCTGTGGAACACTTTTAGAAATAGATTCTGATCCGATTCGTAGGTAGGTTTTTGTGGCATCGCTTGGTAGTGTTCAAGAGTATCCAGCTTTACATAATGTTTGTATAAACGGTACATATAAGAGTGGGATGTATATATACATATATGTATAAAACCTGTGAAGGTTTTGACAATATCATGTAGGTATATTGATTGCGTGTAATAAAAAGTCATCCAAATGACATTGATTCATGGTTTCTGAAGAAATTAATTATTCGTATATTTGAATGCCCCGTTGATCTTTTGGACGCAAGCACGACTGCTGAGTGTAAGGTTCTGAGATTACTAGGTCAGGCAGGAAACTCAGTAGCAGTCCAATGTCTGACAACCAGTCTCACCAAACGATATCTATTTTTACACACAATTACTATACCACCACGCCTGCTTACCCCGAAGGATTAGGCATAGGCGTATAAACCAATGTACATCCACCGATCGCCGGTATGATTTAGGACCCATGTAATGGGGCGCGAGGCTATTGCCATTAACCGGGCATGCCAAATCCTAACTCAGAATTTCAGAGAATCTCATAGAAATACCCAATAAACACTATATCTATTTTTATTTCAGATAAAAACTTTCTGCCTATCACCTGCTACATTTTAATTACTTTTTCAGAGACACATGCCACGTAGGTGTCATTCAAATATTGTATTTATCTGGCATGTAACAACAACTCACGTTTTAAATTCAAACTGTCAACCCTAACTTTTTCACTGTACCAATACCTATTTTCCCACGGGTCAACCCTATAGTTGAGCGTGAAAAACCCCTGAGGGCCCAGGAGCTTACTACTTTAGTTCTGCAACCTGATTCACGCGTCGAGGGATTCTCTTGTTTTCGTTACCTCTGTTGTGATAGCTCGTAAGTATACGTATGTAAAATATCGGGACCTAGAAAAGTTTGTAGGGTTCACACGTGGATGGAAGCTGTTTTATTTTAACGACTTTATCGTCTTTATGCCATAAACTTTATTTATGGCATATAAGCCAATGTTCTATCTGATGTAAAGTGGTCACTGCTATGTATAAAGAGTTACTCGATTTTGCTATTTTAAAAAAACGGGGTAATTCAACGACGCCCCAGAGTGTCGCAACGCACAGTTTGGAATTGGGAACCCCTATTCTAAGCTCTTTTTGTACTACAAATAACCAATAATGTTAAACTAATAAATTCCGAAATTTCCCTTCTGCCTACCCTTTTGAAGTAGACAGGCGTAATACTAACCTGAATTTGATCACTAAAATGGTTTTGAAATTCCAAAATGGCGACTTACACTTAAAAGATTAAATTCATACCAACACAGACTTATCTTTTACAGTAAATTAAAAGTGGAAAGATGGCACTTCCCGAGAATTCTTTAGAAAAATCGCGACAGTAAACTCTTAGTTATGTTTGAAACTATTTCTTTTAAAAGTCCTCTAGCAACGTTTAGAGTTCTGCTGCGGGTTGTTCGAAAGAGATACGGCGCCCCCGGAACGCAAAGGGCACATGAAGGAACATAGACGGGTTTTAGTCAGTAAAAGTCTGACACTCCCTCCCGCCCCGTCCAGGGCGGGGGAAGTTATTTGATGATGTCCCGTCTATAAAAAAAAAAAACAAAAACGTTTAGAGTTCTGTTGTTTCTAGTAATCCATAAGGGTCATTTTGTCACAGCTGCTGATGTTTCAAACCTTGTTATCTTGTTTGTAAGATGACAAGACCTAAGCCGGTATTAGGTATAGACGATACTCTAGCACAGATCCGAGATTTGCATGGATTTCAAGTCATTTGATTGGTTGAAACTAGTTTTATGCGCTGCTTGAATCTTGAATCAACGCATTTTTTTCAACATGATATACCATCATGCTTGTATTCCCCGATGGGTTAGGCAGAGGTGTACCAATGTACACCCACTGCTCGCCGGTATGTTTAAGTCCCATGAAATAGGGGGCCAGCCTATTGCCAATAACCAGACACAATTCCTAACTCCGAGCTGCTACTGAGAATTTCATAGAAAATCCAATAACACTTTTTCCTCGACCTGGGACTCGAACCCAGGACCTCTAGCGTAGCAGTCGTGCTTAGGACCACTAGGCTAACGAGGCGGTTCAATATCGTGATGTTGCGTGACAATAAAAAAAACCCGGTCAATTACGAACCAGCACACGAAGACTGCTATCGTCAAATATTAACACTTCATACAAAAAAACAAGTTTTAAGAAACGTGTAAATCTTACCCTTATTTTATTATGACATAGCGCATGCATATATGACATATGGTAATACACACTCCGTTTAAATTTTCTAGTCTACCAATTACAGTTAAAAGATAAAGTCCTGTGATAAACAGACGGACAAATAGTGGAGCCTCAGCAATAGGGTTCCATTTGGCATTTTTTTGGAATGGAACCCTAAAATACCAGCCAAGTGCGAGCCGTACTCGCGCACGAAGGATTCCGTACCATTATCTATAAAAACGGCAAAAAAAAAACATGTTTGTTGTATGGGAGTTCTCTTCAATATTCATTTTATCCTGTTTTTTAGTTATTTGTTGTTATAGCGGCAAAAGAAATACATCATCTGTGAAAATTTCAACTGTATAACTATCACGGTTCTTGAGATACAGCCTGGCGACAGACGGACAGACAGACAGCCACACGGACGGACAGCGAGGTCTTAGTAATAGGGTGTCGTTTTACCCTTTGGGTGCGGAACCCTAAAAAGAAACTTTACAAATGAATAGAAATCAACTGATGTTAGACATAAAATATTCGTTCGGAATTTAATTGAAAACTCTTTTGTTAAAGGACGGTGGGCAAACTTTTTGAAAGGGTTTTTCGTGAGTTGTTTATTGTGTTCCCGAATTTTAAGTTACAGTTTTACCTACGTGCGGTATTTCACCGCATCAAACAGTGCCATTATTAATTATATTATGTACCTACCGACATCTGATTGCCTTCTCGGACAGAGAATATATGGGATGTTTGTTACTCTTTCACGCTTAAACGGCTGAACGGATTCGGATGAAATTTGACACTAAGATAGATTGTAGTCTTCTTCTTTATAGTGTGGGCAGTAAGGTCTAACGAACCCACACACCCTAGTGTCAGAGTTTCTAAACCGCCTCAAGGGCCTCTGACATAGTTACCGATGTTAGTGATGTCCAAGATGAACTTAGAAAGTACATATGAATTAGAAAAAAGTCATATTGGTACTTGCCCGGCCCGGTTGCGAACCCACAGCCTCGTGCATGAGAGGCGGGCGCCTTAACCACTGGGTCATCACGACATTGTAGTCATCATAGATTGTAGTGTGGAATAACACTCAGGATACTTTTTATCCCGGCAAAAGGACCGTTTCTCATGGGTTAATTATATCAAACTTGACGCAAACGAAGTCGCGGGTAGACAGAAGTACTTAAATATATTTTTTGTTAAGGTTTGCCGCTAGCTTCTAGGTCTTAAGTATAAAAAAATATTGGTCACGGTCTTGTACAGTCATCAATTACAGGCTATCCAGCTTGTCTAGAAACTAGACAACACGTAAAAAATAACACGGAACGTGAAAGAAAGTATTCCATATATAGTGAAATCTTGAAAGAAAGTAAATTCCATATTAATATTATAAAGCTGACAGCAAAAAAACAAACTTAAATTTTTTATGCCATTGGATGGCAAACTAGCCCATGGCTCACTTGATGTTAAGTGGTCACCTCTGCCTTTAGACATCTGCAATACCAGACCCCTTGCAAATGCGTTGTCATCCCAGATACAAAGTTGAAATGACTCATGTGCCTGTAATTTCACCGGATCCCATACCCTTCAAATCGGAACACAGCAACACTGTTTTGCGGCAGAAATAGATATGGTTATTGATATAGTATTTAGTGCGCTAGAATTAGTATTCTGATTTGACAAAATATTTTTGAGGTTTATAGAACTTTTATAGAGAAAGATAATATAACATAACGCTACGTCACATGGGAGCAGAGCAGTAATCAAAGACGTAACTTAACATGGGTGTAACAGAACACTATGTAGAATTAAAAAGAAATCATTTCTAGAATTTCAACGGTACTTTTTGACAGAATTCCTGCGTTTTAAAGATTCTTATCGTGCAAGCAGAGACACTTAACCAAGTGACAGTCATTGTGCGAATGTTTGGCATCTCGCCCGGCGTGGCAAGAGCCCGCCATTTTGAACGAACACGTTTTTGAATCGTGCTGGTCTGAAATTCAGCTTATTATTTTTGTTGAAGGTCAGCTGTGGAACTTAAAAGTTTAATGAAAATGCCAAACTAGATGAAGTGGAAATTATTTTAGTTACAAACGCATTTGAATATTAAAGAAGTGTTTATCAGTTTGGTTATAACCTACCCATGTATTTAAAAAATAAAAGTAATTCGTACTTTTAATTATAACTTCTTCAATTATTAATTGTTAAGTTTCTTGTGCACGCTGTGGTCTCCTATAAGTGAAAGAGTACACCTACATAATGCTTTTGTTATATTGTTTTTATGTCATGATTTGTGTATATCTTTTGTTAAAAATCCTAAATAAATAAATTACGTTTATGACACGGTTAGTGCAGTCGCTGAACGATTGACTTTAGCACTACATGTCGCGTGGTCGTTTCATGAACAAACCTAATATTTGTATATCCTTTTTTTTTTTTTTTTATAGACGGGAAATCATCAAATAACTTCCCCCGCCCTGGGCGGGGCGGGAGGGAGTGTCAGACTTTTACTGACTAAAACCCGTCTATGTTCCTTCATGTGCCCTTTGCGTTCCGGGGGCGCGGTATATTTGTATATCCTTAAGGTTACCACCTTAAGGATATACAAATATTAGTTTTTAATCACAATCACAGTTTTTGATCGTGTATATGAATTTTCTATTGCGTTACGTTTTTTAAAAACAAAAGAAAAACAGAAAATCTTTAGAACCAGAATTCGTCACAACCCTAAAGAGCGGAACCTTCGGAAATAACAAAAGTTTCTTAAGTTATGAGTTGAAAAGCTCAAACAAAATTAAGTCTCAAGTAGTTTGTGCGAGAGACATCGACACTTCTAAAGTCGGGGAATGCAAAATTGAGTTCTAGAATATATTATATTACGTGCATATTTTCTCCAAATTCTTCCTACATTTGTTGAAATTTTTGCTCCTCATCAAAGAAAATTCGGCGTTCGGCAGAATTAAATTAGAAAGAGAACATGTTTTGATGTGTTCAAGAAATGTGTTGATTTTATGGTGAAAGAAAAAATCTAACGGAGAAGGTATTTTCACCGAAAAAAGAAATGTCAATAACAATCGATGTGTTTGACATCAGCACGTTTGCTTGTAGCAATAAGGAAATAACTGACTTTTATTTTGTGTGGTATTTCTTCGAATGTGAGTGGTAGCAATTTGGGACTCTAACTTTATTTCCAAATGTTCAATTATTTTTATTTTCTGCCTTAGCCAGAGACTAAGCCTTGCCAGTCTTGCCACCCAAAGTGGCAATGCTGCCAGTCTTTAAGACATATTTTCAGTTGACGGCGATGTGAAGGAATTTCTCGATGTCATTCAATTTTAGTTTCTTGCTTTTTTATTATTGTTTTTTATTTATTACGTTTTTAAATCTTGTATGTACATATTGTTGAATAAAAAATATATTAAATGAACTACGGACAGAAAAAAGTTCAATTATTTAAGTAATGATTACAACATTGTTTACTGTGTTTGTGATTGCGAGAACAATACAAGCTATAAAAAATGGCTCTGTTGTTCATTTTCGGGAAAAAATATCAATCGGAAGGGGAAAGTTTCCAGGTAATGGTCCAGGCAAAAAAAAAAACACATTGACGGGAAAAACATGTCGATTTTAGTTTCTTTAAGAGTATTTTACAGTCGTTATAAAGCAAAACATGCTGGTAACAACTTTCTTTTTGCTTTTGTTGTTTAGCAGTTATTTCAAAGTAATTATCGTACTTTTTGCTACGCTTGTCTTAAACTGTAGTACCTACTTAAATAGTTTCTGAGCACGACTCGTGACTTTAAAACATTCTACAATCTTGTTAGCGAAAGTTTCCGTTAATTCCTTGTGTAGTTAACAAGAACTTGATAAGATATAATGCTATATATAATGCACTACATCGTTAGCCTGCGCGACTGCTACGCTAAAGGTCTTGGTTTCGATTCCCAGGTCGAGCAAAGTGTTATTGGGTTTACTTGAGGAATTTTTAGTAGCAGCTCGGAGTTAGGATTTATGTGTGATGATTGATGATGTGGGTTCTGCAATAAGTTTTATCAAAATCTATTCTACCGTTTCAAGTTTATTTGCTGTTTTGTTAGCTGCAGAAGGGATCTTAGACGCATAATTGACGGCCCTGACTGCTAAGCCGGAGGTCGTGGGTTCGATTCCCACCCAGGACAAACTTTGTGTGATGAGCATGATTGTTTGTTCTGTGTCTGGGTGTGATTTATCTATAATATGTATGTATTTATAAATTATATAAGTATGTATATCAGTTGTCTGGTTACCATAACACAAGCTCTGCTTAGCTTGGGATCAGATAGCCGTGTGTGAGTTGTCCCAAGATATTTTTTATTTTTATTTATTTATAATTACTTTTTAGAGTTTCTTTTGTGTCGGGATTACTTACATTTTTTTATTGTATTTATCACATCCTGTATATTAACTTTAACACGAACAAAGTCGCGGGCAGAGCCTTGTAAGGAATAATTAGGTCGAGGACCGCAATGTTATATACTATATAAATTTGCACAACTAAAACAGGTAGGTAAATTAACTTATATTGAACCACAAACATTCCATCCTGTATTCCCCGAAGGGTTAGGTAGAGGAGTACCAGTGTACACCTTATATTATGTCGGTACATATTTACCTACTATTTTGAGAAAGTACATATTAACCCTTTGTTACTGTGTTCCGGTTTGGGTACGGTCAGCGACAAAAGTAGATTAACAACAATAACATGCAATCATGTCTGTATTCCCCAAACGGTTAGGCAGAGGTGTACCAATGTATACTAACAGTTCGCCGATATGTTTTAGGTGCCATATAATAGGGGGCGAGCCTATTGCCATTAACCGGGCGCAAATCCTAACTCCGAGCCGCTACTGTGAATTTCATAGAAAAACCCAATAACACTTTTTGCTCGACCTGGGAATCGAACCCAAGACCTCTAGCGTAGCAGTCGCGCTTAGCACCACTAGGACAACGAGGCAGTCAAAGTTATGTAGATTAACATTTCAGATTTTTAAATCCTAATATCGAGCACAATATCAAAGGGTATACGAAATGGGTGTACAATTCTGAATAGTAGTGAATTATGTTATTTCTTATTTTTTTATATGATATAGAAAAGTATCATTGTTAATCGACTGTTGTTGCTGACCGTACCTGTGGAATTACAGGTTGTTGGGTTAAACTATGAGGGAAGTACCTTAAGGGTATGTAGTTCTCATGAAAATGATCCACTTTATTTGTGGGCCCAAACTTGAAACAACGAAAATAATTCAGCTGTTCCGTACATTTTGTAACACTAGCTTTGGCGCGTAATTTCGTCTGCGTTGACTTATGAATTAAGACAACAATTTTAAATATATTTATAACCGAAAAAAATGTCATAAGTGTCAAGCTTGATCATTAAATATCCATGTGTCAAATATCTGCTTTTTTCATTTAACCGTTTACAAGTGTAAGAATAACAAACATCCATCCATCTATCTTATCCATTCATTCATATAAATGCTAAAGTTTTAGTATCCACAAAAACTTTAGCATTAATAATAGTAGTATTCTGCATACTAACCCGTCAATAAGTTCAAAAAGGCCTTTTAATCAAGCCAGCTTTTGTCATAATTGCCGACATAATTAAGTGCATCAATTTTGCTGATTAACTCCTGT
This sequence comes from Caradrina clavipalpis, assembly GCA_932526535.1. Classification (NCBI taxonomy): domain Eukaryota; kingdom Metazoa; phylum Arthropoda; class Insecta; order Lepidoptera; family Noctuidae; genus Caradrina; species Caradrina clavipalpis. The sequence continues at coordinate 12,410,629 of OW052104.1, read as the reverse complement.
GTTCCTGGGTACACGTACAATGGTTAATTATGTAAACCACAATTCATTAAGAGGAAACGTGAGTAGTATTTTTCCCTTCGAAACGCTTACGCCTGTTTTTTTTCTGGTTAATGACTTTAATACAATGATTTTGTATAGTAAAATAAATTGTATTATTTTTATAAGCACTAGAACGCACTGAAAATGCTCAAAATTGCCTTTTCATAGCGCTGTCAAGAGGCCTAGTGTACAAGTATGAAAACAGACACAGTTTATATCCTTCTTATTTAGCTTTTGAATTATCTTTTATGTTGGTTCACTATTAAAGAAGGAAATAGGCGAGAGCTAAACCCTTTTTTACTGATGGGAAATCATTCCTGGGCGGGGCGCAGGGCAGTCAGACTTTTACTGACTAAAAGCGGGAGTCTTAACAACTGGGCCATGTCGACATCTACATTCTGTAAACATTTAGGTACATCTATGTTTCTTAAACCGACCTGGCGACTTAATAGCTAGGAAAAGCAACGATGAGTTCCGCACAGAAATATGTTAAATTTAATTAAAATAGTTTTGTTCAGTCATACTAGCCAAATGCTCAAATTTTCGTGGATGCTTGTAAAGTTTTAATTAAAGAGTGCTTCACTGAAACAATCCTCTGGGGCATGTGTGCTTCCTATTAATATGCTTGAGTCTTCCCCAATTTTATGCTTGCACAGGAAATAAATTTAAGAGAAAAAGCGGGCGAAGAGATTTATATTAAAATAAACATTGGAAGAAACCATCGCTGTCGCTCTGCGAGTACCGGCGTGCGAAAAGAACAACTGCAGCCTAAGTAAAAAGTCGTAATTCAGGGTTTACCTTTGTCTGCCGGGGCTGCGGGTCGAAAGATATACCGCGCCCCTGAAACGCAAAGGGCACAACCCGGAACATGGATGGGTTTTAGTCAGTAAAAGTCTGACACTAAGGGCGGGAGAAGTCATTGAATGATTTCCCATCGGTAAAATAAAAAACTATGTGGGATAATGTAGGACAATGGCTAAACTTTGAAGTTTACGCAGACGAGGTCACGGACAGTAGCATGTACGGAATAACTTCGCTAGCCCATTTATGTGTCGATAGCGACGTAGTTCTACGTAGACGTGTGTTGGTCGACTGACACCGCCTGATACTGGGCGCATAAATCTCTTAAACGATAGGGTTCCGGAACACAATAGAGCTTCATTTCTTGATGTAAATCTTCGGATATCGCGTAAATGAGGAGTAATTTTGTATGACATTGTAGTTCTTAGATGCTTAACAGACATTTGTACAGACGTCAGCATATTAAACTATTACTACAACTATTCGCACCTGCCGTGTTATCTCTTCATCACCTTTAGTTGACTGGTAAAAAATGCCTAAGGCATTAAGTCCACCATTGTACTTTTTTTGTGCATAAAGTTTAAATAAATAAATAAAATATCCTACTGTCTTTTCCCAATCGAACATGAACTTTATGCTTTTGTAATAAAGTTTGGCGGATTGGCGATTTCAGAGTCACATTAATATTATAATACTAGCTTTTGCCCGCGACTTCGTTCGCGTGGACTTCAGGTTCGTCCCGTCTAGTCAAAAATTGTAGCCTATGTGTTATTCTGATGTATAAGCTATAGCCTATGTGTTATTCTGATGTATAAGCTATATTGTGGTAAAGTTTCATTCAAATCCATTCAGTAGTTTTTACGTGAAAGAGTAACAAACATCCATACATCCATACTTACAAACTTTCGCCTTTATAATAGTAAGTAGGATGAGTCTGAAATCGCCAAACCAGGTATCCTCATGATGTTTTCCTTCACCGATTCATCTATGCACTTATAAAAGCCTTTGAGTAGACTACAATAGAATACAATAGAATGGGTCATGGTAGCTCTATTTTTTTTTGTTTTTTATAAACGTTGCCCCGCACTAGTATAATTTTTCCTACATAAACTCACCCTCACAAACAACAGGATGAGCGAAAGTTTTACAGATCCTTCTTAATATAATTTTATTCTGTATTATCTTTGCTCGTGTCTTCATCCGCGTAAATATGGGTTACATTAAAAATAACACACAAAAGACAAGTGGCTCCATCTTTATCCTAAGAAACTTATTATTGTTCTGCTCGTGAGTCCTTTTTGAATGATGAAAGTTACTTTAAGTCCGTTTCTGTATACCTAACAAGATATATGCAAATTATCGTGATGATCCGTTCAGTAGTGAAAAGGTACTAACAAACTTACTTTCGCATTTATAATATTAATTAAGATTGAAAATAAAACGTCTTTTTCTACCATCAAATCACCTCAACATAGTGGGAACGATATCTAACTAGCCAAAATAAAATTAAGAGGACGACAAGTACAACTAGGAAGCGGCTTAAGTACATTTTGAGCATAAGTCGGGTTTTACATTGTGAAGCCCGACTTACGTTCATTCGTTAAAATACACTAGCATGAGTAGAAAATCGGATTTACCACCTGTCCTACTTACACCGTTCGGGAGACAAAGCTGATTTACTCTGCAAATTTACAGGTAATATTGCGTGCATTAACAGGTATTAGCAGGTATGTACTTACATACTGAAAATACAGGGTAGCCCAAATTGTGACGTCATAGTAATTACAGACGGTACATAATAGGTACGGACTGCCCCGTTGGTCACGTGGTGGTATGCACGACTGTTGAGCGTGGGGTCCTGGGTTCGGTTTTCAGTTCAGGCAAAGAGTATCACGTATTGGGTTTTTTCCATTAGGAATTTCTCAGTAACAGCCCGGAGTTTGGAAGTTGAATGGTGTGACACCCCCGTGAGTCGGAAAGCATGTAAAGCCGTTGGTTCTAAACTCTATCCGGTTGTGTCGGATTGCCGTCCCATAGGACTATGAGAGTTAGGGAAGAGGCAGAGCACCTGTGTTGGCGCACACACTTGTGCACTATAATATCTATCTATCTATCTATCTGCGTACTTGGCTAGTCTGCATTTAGATTAGCCGCAGTGACCGGAATCGGTCTGAAGAATACAATACCTACATAAGATTATTTTATCTTTATTTCACAGATTCCAATACCTACCCTATTAGCTGCGAATGGACAAAACTCTTCAATTCACCAAAGCTCTGATCTCACGAGAAGTTTTGAATCGACTTAGGTACTTCAATTTGATTCGAGTGAATTCAAATCTAATGGCTTTCAGTATAAATTGATCAGTTTCGTTTGCAAAAAACGCTTATTAAGCCCATTTAACTTATTGACTGAGAGGGATGAATAGAAATGTGGATGGATGGATAGGATGAGGGAGGCTAAAGAAAAGATGGATGGATTGTGTGAAGAATGATATGAAAGAGAAGGGAGTCAGTGATAGTATGAAGGTTGACAGGACGACATGGAAGAAGATAAACGTATAGTACAAGTAACATGGGATAAGGGTAGGAAGATGGTGAACGTATTGACTGAAAACTATAAAAAATCTGTAAAACCTTATTGTGCTAAACTTACTAACTATGAATAAACATGGTGTGTTTGAGTAAACTGCCTCATTAGTCTAGTGGTTCTAAGCGCGACTGCTGCGCTAGAGATCTTGGGTTCGGTTCCCAGGTTGAGCAAAGTTTTTCTATGAAATTATCAGTACCAGGTCGGAGTTAGGATTTCTGCCCGGTTAATGGCAATAGTCTCGCCCCCTATTACATGGGACTTATAAAACATTTTTGCCAACTGTGAGTGTGCATTGGCACACCTCTGCCTAACCCTTCGGGGAATACAGGCGTGATGGTTATGTGTGTGTGCTTGAGTGAGGTCGTTTAATTCTGAAGACAAATAAAGGGTGGATCACACGGGACATTCCTAATTCAATTAGGTAAACGTTTCAATGATAAAGACTCCTTGTTGGATCCAGTCGTAAAGCAAAACACATTTTACTGTGCACGGATTACGATTCATTTTTAGTTGACTTATTTAAAAGCTTTCACAGTACATTATATTTTTCATTAATGTTCATTCACTTTTTAAGTAGATAATGGCAGAGTAAAATGTTTCTCTTTTAAAAACTACTTCTTATATCCGATGGCATCTACTATTTCTCAGTATAATCACTAAACCTAAAAAAATAGAACTATACTGCTGTGTGATTCTGTAAGACCTCGTTCTAAACTTCGGCGACCCGTCAATCCCTAGCATCGTATAGTGACCGCCCAGTTTTAGCTCACTTCACCTTAATTCACTGAGGGAGATTTCTTACAGAATAACACCGCTGAATCCGCTTTGACTTTCTTGATTGGCATTCTAAAAACTCGGTTGATAATTCGAATTTACACTAGCGCTACTCTTGCGAGCGTGTCAGCAAGTTGAACTAAATTGACGGGAAAATTTTAACAGATAAAGTTTGAGATCACGTAAGAAGTGGCATTCTCTATAAGGTAATTCCACCGTCACTTCGACGCTCACTCCGCACTTCAAAGTGACAAATAAATCAATGTCATTTTGAACCTTAAGCGAAGTGAAGGTGAATAGCGACGTGAGATGCGAGTTCATGTCTGAATTTTACAGAATCGACGTACTGAACTCTATTTTTATTAAGCTTCCGTGAAGTATTATAACAACATTATGAGTTCATTCCATCATTGCACTTCAGGCCCTCAGAAGAAAATATGAGCTCTTAAGGAATATTGCAAAAGTAATTCATTTTCCTGGGAACTCCTTGTAGGCACGTACTTAGTTATTAATTTTTCAAGCAACTGGGGCTGCATAAAAGTAACAAGTAAGTAAGAACGTAGTAAGTAGTTATACGAGTGGATAGGTACTTAATAGTACGTTGGAACATCTTTAGTCAGAAGATCATTAATGCTTTTTCAACAGTTTAAGTTATTATTTTTTTCACGTTACGCATCTCGGGACCCTAGGGTCCCGGACCTTTGAAAGGCGTACGAGGAGCCGAAGCCAACTCGCAGAGGCCCCTTACAAGGCTTTACACTGAAAAGAAACACCAACCGGCAATTATCCCTGTTTGCACTATGCAAATGCACCCAAGGACAATCCCCGGCTGGCGCAGGACTATTGCGGAATATGGAAACAAAGAATAGGGCTATGGGTTTGGGTAGCTTAGATGGATTAGTTTCCTGACACTATGGAAAGACTATGGCCCCTGCCAATCAATGTTTTTATGACACAGATAAAATGGCAGGGGGTGACTAGCACACTCGATAAATGGGCCCCCTAAATCGGCCGCTAGCACGTAGTGACGTAGCGACAAGAGGGCAACACAGACTGAGGTGCTTGAGGAGTGGAGAGGTGTTTCAAGGCTATCAGGACAATCCCGGAAGTACGGTCAAGATCCCTACCAGCACCTTAGTGAAACACTTCCTTCCTCCGAACACGAATGCTCTTGCGAATCTCCACTCAAACCGGCCAATGAAGGCAAGAGAGAGGTGGGAGCTCTGTTCCTCGTCATTGTTCACTCCGGCCGGCCAATAAAGGCAAGCCAGAGATGAAGAACAAGACTTCTCCCGGGAGGTCAGGTCCGTGGGGTCGCTACTGCCCATCAGCTCGCCACAAGCTGCCCTGCGGATTTATTTTATTTATTTATTATTTTATTATTATTTACTTTACGGGTGAGTCTATTCTCATTAAATACTATCTCTGACCTGCTACTTAGTATTTCATAGAAAAAACCAATAACACTTTATTCACCCTGGGAATCGAACCCAAGATCTCCAGCGTTGCAGTTGCGCTTAGGACCACTAGGCTAACGAGGCAAAATTTGACCTTCGAATATGTGTAATAACAAAAAAACAATAACTTTGTTCTCTTTTAATTTAAAAGGGACAAAGCATTAATATAAGTCATGCCATAGTATAGTATCCTACAATCCTACTAATATATTCTGTGAAAATTTCATCTGTCTAACTAGGTATTACGGTTCATGAGACAGACGGACAGACAGACAGAGAGACGAACGGACAGCGGCGTCTTAGTAATAGGGTCCCGTTTTACCCTTTGGGTATAGAACCCTAAAAAAAGCTGTTCCACACATTTCGACCGCGTAGGTGTTTAACTTACATATGAAACAGCTGATGTTTATTAAATAACTGTCGGAAAATTTTCGCACTGAAGGTTTTATTACACGACTAGCTACTGCCCGCGATTTAGTCCGCATCAAAGTTGGCATATTAACTCATTTTTTCGGGATAAAAAGTATCCTATGTGTTATTCCGTACTATTATCTATCTCAGTGCCAAATTTCATTCAGATCCGTTCAGCCATTTGAGCGTGAAGAAGAGACAAACATACAAACTTTCGCATTTATTATATAAGTAGGGTTGCTCTGGATGGAACGCTATGTTTTTAGAGGGCATGTAGGAGTATTGTAAGAAGAAACTTAACAAAGCTTGAAATTACATGTTATTTCCATTATTGGGTATTACATTTTTCTGATACTTACATATTTTCTTACACCTAGCAACGCGCGGGTTTAGTTTATTGTTTTTAATTTGTTGTTTATGTTTTTAGAATAAGTTTGTAGTAGATAACTCTAGATTTAATTATTGTTTTTGGAACCACTCTATTGTTTTGGGTTCCACCTATAAAATAGAGTGTGTTAGTTAAATAAATAAATAAATAATAATAAATAAATAACCGAGAGCTAGCAAGAAAAATGTTCGAACTTTGACCTTTAATATCTCGCTTATATTGAAGGTCAAAATTCCAACTTTTATGATAACAAGTTGTAAAAGTTTAGATTTTCAGGGTGAGTAAAAAATTGTTGATCAAACAAAATAAGGCGATAGTTGGGGGTTTTTGCAGTCAATATTAAGTTACAGCTGTTGACTGCCTCGTTAGCCTAGTGGTCCTAAGCGCGACTGCACTATAAGTCTTGGGTTCGATTCCCAGGTCGAGCAAAGTGTTATTGGGTTTGTCTATTAAATACTCAGTAGCAGCTCAGAATTAGGATTTGTGTGCGGTTAACGGCCCTAAGCCCCTATTATATGTGACCTAACACATACCGGCGAACTGTGGGTGTACATCGGTACACCTCTGTCTTACCCTTCAGGGAATAACAATTCTTGACAATTCAAAACTGCCTGTAAATGGTCTAATTGAAATAAATGCTTTGATTTTGAATACAGGCGTAATGAATGATAATTATGTAAAATGGATCTCCATATAAGAAAAGTGTTTTTTAATGTTGTACGAAACCCTTATTGGTAATGTTCATCAGGAAGGTCGGGTGTGCAGTCCTCGTAATCGGCAAGCTTGTATGCTTGCCGGCTGATTCTGTAAGAAATCTCCCTCAGTGAATTAAGGTGAAGTGAGCTAAAACTGGGCTGTCACTATACGATGCTAGGGATTGACCGGTCGCCACACGCTCACTTCACGGAAGGCGGGTTTTACAGAATAACACCGCAGATGTATGAACGTGGACGAGGCGAAGGGAGTATGTAAGGATCGTAGCAGGTGGCGATCTGTGGTTTCTGCCTACCCCCATGGGAAAAAGGCGTGAGTTTATGTATGTATGAAATCCTTTATATGTGAGTCAACTCGAACTTTGCCGGAGATTAGTTAACAACCGGCACTGTTCTCCGTCGTACGACTGTTAATCTTTTGTTAGCTTCACAATGAGCTAACAAAGGATGCCTCTAATTCAAATCTTTGTAAGGCATCCGGCAGTCAGCGTCGATTGACCTTTTGTGTTCATATGTAGTACCTATATGGACTAGGATTCCAGACTTCATTTAAAATACCTTAAAATCGAAAATGAAATCCTGGCGCAATAAGGAAGTATGCATGATTCTTTTTTATTACAAAAATAATCATCATTCATATGATAAACAGTTTAGTAATACTATTTTCGTATAACTAAGAAAATAAAAAAAGATACAAACAATCGAATATTTGTATGTCTTTCTAGCAAAACGAAAATCGGAGTTTTTAAATGACCGAAGTGTTATGTGACGTCACAGTCTCAGTCAGATCTCTCTGTCTAATTGGTGTGTAATTAATACTAGATTCAATGGTTTTAATTAATTGACGTTCAAATGTGCCTTTTAATGGTCTAATTGGAATAAATGATTTGACTTTGACTTTGAATAGTTTGAAATGCTCGGCAGTATTTTATGGCCGATTTTATTTTTAATTTCACTTTTTGTCATCTCTTCTACAGTATTTTCATATTTGTTAATCGATCTAATTTAAAAATTTAGCCATAATCCCTATTGACCCTAAGTGTACCTACTAGATACATTTTTCACATATGTAATATTGATGTTTTACACTAGCACGATAATTTCGTACATTTTTGATAAGCTTTTTACAAGTTTGATTAAGAGGATACCTTCTTAACTACATATTCCTCTATCTATTCTCAAAATACCATACAAAAATGACGTATCTCTGACGGCTCCAAGATCCCGGTGTACAGAAGTACTATGTACGAGTACGTTAAGTAAATTTAACGGATCTTAACATTTGCCAAAAGTCACCAGGATACTCTTTACTTTTGATCAATTTAAATTAAAAGTAAACATTTTTATCCATCTGTTTGTACTTATTAAGTACGTAATCACATTATGACAATTAATTACGAGACTTCTACTTATTCTGTCCGCAAAGTAATTTAATCTTGTTAAAATTAATTATGATTCTGAACAAGCTGCTTTAATAAAATTACAAAACGAAGGAGGATGTTTAAAAAGTAATAGACAGCTTTTGCCCGTGACTTTGTCTGCGTTAAATTTGATATATTAAACCACTGGAGCCGTACATTTTTCCAGGATAAAAAATGTCCTATGTGTTGGAGTAACAAACATCCATCCATTCATCCATCCACCCATCCTCACAAACTTTCGCATTTATAGTATTAGATGGAAGTAGAATTTTCTTTTTTAGTTTATCTAGGACATCATTGACATCGGTGAAGGAATACACCGTGAAGAAACCTGGATTTGTAATTAAAATAAGTCTGAAATCGCCAAACCGCCTTGTGCAAATGTGGTGATCAATGCTCGTACCTTTTCTGTCTGAAAATAAGCATTTGCAAAAATCGGACAACAATAGGCTATTATTTTGGTTTATGTATTTATTTAATGCTATGCCATGGCAATTTTTATAACAAAAAGTGTGATGAACATTTAGAAGCATTCTAAATTCCAGGTCGCTACTGAAAAACCCAATAACACTTTGTGAGGCTTAGAAATCGGATCTAGAACTCCAGCCTCGACAGTTGCGTTTGCGAATACGAAACCTAAATACTAACGAGGTAACCGAAGTACAGATTTGTAGAAACACAAAGCATTCAGGTGTTACTGTGAGACCTGACACAGCAAAGCTTAACAAACGGCTCTACGGAAAACGTAATTAGTGATGTGCCGAATACTGACGAATATCGAATTCGTCTGTAAAATACTGCTCCTAAGCCTGACTGGTACGCTAGAGGTCTTGGGTTAAATTCCGAGGTCGAGCAAAAAGTGTTATTGTTTTATTTTTATAAGATTCTCAGTAGAAGCTTGGAGTTAGGATGTGTGCCCGATTAATGGCAATAGGCTCGCTCCCTATTATATGGGAGCTAAATTACCTCTGGCAAATTTTTCAGTCAATAGCTTTATCATCTTCCTGACCTTATCCTATGTTACATGTACAACACGTTTTCTTCTTCCATGTCGTCCTGTCAGTATGAGTTAGTATTTGTGACAATAGGCTCGCCCCCTGTTACATGGGACCTAAATATACCGGCGAACCATGGGTGTGCATTCTTACTCCTCTGCCTAACCCTTCGGGAAATACAGCGGTGATGGTATGTATGCATCGAATTCCAACTCATTTTCCCATGTTTTTATGTGAATGACAGGTCAAGACGTCATGTTTGTCAATGAACAATGGGGACCATGGGAGACCAATGGGAGTCCAATGGGAGACCTCATCCAACTACGCTATTCCTGGCTTTTCATTACAAATGTTAATTGCTCCATATTTATATCATTGTGAATTGAACGGATGCGTGTGAAAATGCGATGTGCATTTGTTTTGTTTTGTGCGATTAAAATGGGCCTGAATAAAAACTGACCAATTTGAATATCGAACGGACAGCTTGTCATGTAATTATATAATAAATTCCATTAACTTTTAGAGCCTCCACACACGGCTGACTTTATGTAGGACTGATTATCGGATTGATTCAATAAATCCAGTTAGGACTACTGACTTTTTGTAGGACGTGTGCGAGGGCGGATTCAATTCCCGGGTCGGGCAAAAACTGTTATTGGGTTTTTCAATTATGAATTACTCAGTAACTACCCGGAGTTTGGAAGTTGGTTGTGTAACACCCCCGTGCTTCGGAAAGCACATAAAGCTATCGGTCCTGCGCCTGATCTCTCCCCGGTCGTGTCGGATTGTCCTTTGGATTATAAGAGTTAGGGAATAGGAAAGTGCATCTGTGTTCAATATCTTCTGCGTACTTGGCGAACAAGAAAAGTACGCAAAAGATTTTGAACACAGGACCGAACCGAAACCGGTCTGCAAAATACATACATACAATGAATTATTTGCAGCAATTCAGATAAAGAATTTCCTCACAGAAAATAAATTAACCTGTACTTCAGACCCAAATTATAAAACAATAAAAACAAATACGATTTCAACGACTTTCGTCTCAATATGTATAGAATTTATTCGTTCTCATCAATTTCTATTTCAATTAACACCGTTACCCTCGCTTTTGTTAAATTAATTTCATTGTATGGCACAGATAGGTTCTGACGTATGATATTGGAGTGTCGTAATTTTTTATTTGAACGACAGCGAATTTGGTTCCTATTTTATTGAGAGCATATTGTTCCTATTGTATAGGGTGGAAAACAATAAAAATGTAATTAAAACTTTAATTTCGGACCTGTCTGTGAAAAAAATATAGGTAGGTAAATATAGGTTATGACGACTAAAATAATACCAGCTTACAACTATTCTAGAGAGATAACTAAGGATTATGTAGCTTTTATTTAGCGAAAGAGTTTTCACGAGATTTTGCAGCTTTCTCCAGTTGAAAATGTTCCTTTGTGCTTAAGAATTAGCTGTTTTGTATCCTGCTTGTTATAAAGGGAAGTAGAAAATATGTTTTTCCTAACTATTCCGCTGTTCTTTTCTGATTCATTTGTTGCAGGATCCAAGACTGAGCTTTTTCTCCGGGACTCACCGCGCTTAAATATTTTGAAGCTTTTCTATTTTTACCCGACTGCGACAGAAGGAGGGTTATGTTTTTCGAGGGTATGTTTGTATGTATGTATGTATGTATGTTTGTATGTATAATTGTTTGGCACGCTCTGCAGGCTGAACGGCTCGATGGATTTTAGCTTGAGAGGTGTCGTTAGATTCGTATTTACTGTGAGAGTGACACTGGGTATATAAAAAAAAAATGGCGGATTTTTGGCGCCAAATTCAAATGTTTGGCTCGCTTTGCAGGCTGAACGGCTCGATGGATTTTAGCTTGAGAGGTATCGGTAGATTCGTATTTACTGTAAGAGTGATACTGGGTATATTAATTTCTTTTTTAAAACACTAAAAAAATAAAAAATAAAAAACGGTAATTTAAAAAACTAAAAAACCCGACTGCTATTCTTTAAAAATCCCTAAAACAAGATAAATTGTAGCAGTCGGGACCCATTCGGGACCATCTGCAATGTAATATAGGTATGTGCTCTCAATTCACTAATCCTCCATTTCTAGAATGGGTCCCGACTGCTACAATTTATCTTGTTTTAGGGATTTTTAAAGAATAGCAGTCAGGTTTTTTAGTTTTTTAAATTACCGTTTTTCGCATTTTATTTCGCCAACTAATTTCGCGTGTTTTAATTTTTAATATAAAAATATACCATCACGCCTGTATTCCCCGAAGGGTTAGGCAGAGGTGTACCAATGTACACCCACAGTTCGCCGGTATATTTAGGTCCCATGTAATAGGGGGCGAGCCTATTGCCATTAACGGGGCACACATCCAAACTCCGAGCTGCTACTGAGAATTTCATAGAAAAACCCAATAACACTTTTTCTTTTTCTTTTCTCGACCTGGGAATCGAACCCGGGACCCCTTGCACAGCAGTCGCACTTGGGACCACGAGACCAATTAATTGTTTTAATGTTTTGTTGTGTTGTTGTTGTGTATTTGTTTTAATTTTTCGTGAAACAATACGCGTCTTGTTTAAACTTGTTACAGATACCTTTTAAACGGCAAATGTTCTCAGAACCAATTTACAAAGTAAAATTGAGTTTATCACTTAACGCCTGTAAATAAGTCTTTTGACATCTTTGGAAACCTAAAAAAAAATACTTTACATTTTACCTTTAAGTAAACGGCTTTTATTAACAAGCTTTCTCCGTTTTCTCGGAAAACTTTTAAAGTAAGACTGTTTATAAGATCATAAATTGTTAAGAGTTTCTGTTTGAAATGTGGAGTAAGTCGGCATTATTTACTGAAAGTTGCAAATGGTTTTAAATCTTACAAACTTTATGTTAAAAATATTTTTATTAGTTACTTCAAATGGTATTATAAAATGTTTTAGTTTTGGTGTTTGTTTGTAAGTTAATTAGGCATCAATGCCTGAATTAGACTGTGTGACGGATAAAAAAGTAAATGATAGTTTGATCCTAGAAAAATAAAGTACATAGATAGGTAGGTATATCTAAAATTAGGCAGAAAAAAAACAAGACCACTTTTTTTTCGTATAAACCTTGTCCAGAAATAATATTTCTTTTTTATATAGAAGACCAGACTAGATTAATTAGATTTTTATGTAGATTGACTGCTTTAACCATAACTGAACTTTTGTCATTGTTACCTAATATTAATACCTACAGTTATTATAATCCTTGTATGAGGTAAATCTGTACTAATAGAATATGCTGAAGATTTTTTTGTTAGTTGGTTTGTTTAAACGAGCTAATCTCTGGAACCGCCAGTCGTAATTGGAAAAATCTTTTTGTTTATGATAGCCAGATTCATGAAGAATAGCATAAGCCAAACAACATCACGCTATGACCCATAGGAATGGAGCAGTAATCAAAAACGTAACCTAACGCGGGTGTGCAAAAAACCACGACACGTACGATGTTGCGGGCAGAAGTTATTATAGTATTAAATAAATAAATCAAGACTGCTACAGCAAAAGCCAAAATCGTTTATCGGCGTTTATTTCTCAATGTCAAACTAAGTTTCAGATAGGGAAGAAGTTTTTCTTAGAAACTCAACAAAGGATCAGTAAAAGTTTTTTTTCCGGCGTAGGTAAGAGTAGGTCCTACTGTGCCATGAAAAATGTGTTTAGATTTATTTTCAGATACTGTTAAGCTCCAAAAGTTTTTTTTTATAGTAAAGGACCTCCGCCTCTCATGCTCGAGGTTGTGATTTCGCAACCGTGCACGGGCAAGTACCAATGTGACTTTTTATAATTCACATGTACTTTCTCAGTTTATCTTGGATATCACTGACATCGGTAACCATGTCAGAAGCGGTTGAGGCGGTTTAGAAACTTTGACACTAGGATGTGTGGGTTCGTTAGACCTTACTGCCCACACGATAAAGAAGAATAGTAAAGGATGTACACGATACAGGAATCATTTTGTTTGTAAGGTATAGGTACCGGTGTAATTACAGGCACAAGGTTTTTTTTAACTTTTTCTCTAGAACGGCAACATATTTGCAAAGCCTCTGGTATTGCAGATGTCTATAGGCAGCAGTGATCACTTAACATCAGGTAGGCTGAAGGCTTGTTTGCCATCCAACGATATAAAGACAAAATTAATAAATATGGTGTGTGTGGCACCTGCCACAGGTGAGGTGTCATAACCACTCCGAGCCATAAATACACGAAAGCCGTGCGGTACACTCGCAAATGCTAGTGGTTGCGATTGCGTAAATTATTTACCTGCTGCAGACTGATTCCAGGAACTCTTAATTAATTCATTAGTACTAATAGTAATACTGAATTAATTGGATTGAATTAATTAGTATGCTTTGAAGTGGAAGATACTACATACATACGAGCGAGCTTATTAACGACTGGGCCGTCAAATTGCCGCGGACGTGGTCAATGCTGTGGGTTACATGTGTAGTAACATAAATATACATGTAGAATAGTTTATGTATAAATGCATTGATATTTATTTTGCTAATTTAAGTTTTTTTTTAAGCTTGGCATGTCGACTCACTATGTAATCTATTTGTATGAAGCTTTTTGCCGATTCTTCTCCATACGAAATGGAATGGGCAGCTAGATTCAATATTATTAATTTTATCGTGTAATTAACATTCAAATTTGCCTTTTAATGGTCTAATTGAAATAAATGATTTACTTTGACTTTAAATCTCTCTTTGGAGGGATGCCATCTAAGGATGGGATATCATCAAATGTCTTCTTCCGTAATGGGCGGAGCGGAAGGGAAAAAATAAAATATATAAATAAATATACCATCACGCCTGTATTCCCCGAAGGATTAGGCAGGGGTGTACCAATGTACACCCACAGTTCGCCGGTATATTTAGGTCCCATGTAATAGGGGGCGAGCCTATTGCCATTAACCGGGCACAAATCCAAACTCTCTCTCTGAGAATTTCATAGAAAAACCCAATAACACTTTTTGCTCGACCTGGGAATCGAACCCGGGACCCCTTGTACAGCAGTCGCACTTGCGACCACGAGACCAACGGGGAAGGGAAAAAATCTTTTTGTATATTATAGCTAAATTTACAATGAGGAATAATAAATATAATAATCACGCTACGGCCCACAGTAGGGTAGCAGTGATAAAAAAAAAACTGCCAAAACGTGCTAACTCACTAACATAATTTAATGAATGACGATACAAAATAATTTAATTAATGACGACAAACTAATTCCAACTAATATCCAGAAATAACAGATCAATGTAGATACCACATCCCAAACATAATATTATGCTTAGAATAGGTTTAAAATTGATCAGCGTTAAGTACCACCATTATCCGGGGCTGCGGGTTGTTCTAAAGAGATACCGCGCCCCCGGAACGCAAAGGGCACATGAAGGAACATAGACGGGTTTTAGTCAGTAAAAGTCTGACACTTCCTCCCGCCCCGCCCAGGGCGGGGGAAGGAATTTGATGTTTTCCCGTCTTTAAAAAAAAATAAGTACCACCATTACAATCCAAGCCAATTACTATAAAAAATAAAACAATTTTTGATCCAGCTTGGTCCATTTTCCCTGAACCAAAACCCGCGTTCAACGATTACAACGGCGATATGGAAAACGGTACTTAGCTTTTAATATTTTTTCTGCCCAGTGGGTTTTTAGGGTAGGTACTCAAAAAATAAGTGCTTTTTTTCACGTTCAGCCTGTGGTCACTAATTGGACGTCCGCCGTGAGTTCTATTGAATCGTCCGCGGCCCCGAAAACAAAAGAGAAGAGGTCTTTGGTTTGTACTAATAAAAAATAATTCAATCTGTTTGCTGCGAATGACTGGCTTAATTAAGCTTAAATGGTCTAGTCTGTCAGGCAGTACCTAGTAGTAGAGCTCTTTGTGTGAAGGAGCTCATCCGGAGAAGAATTACCACCATGCCTATTTCTTCCTCAAAGCAGCGTTGCTGTGTTCCGGTTTGAAAGGTTTGGGTGCCGGTGTAATTACAGCACATGAGATATTTCAATTTTGTCTTTGGGATGGCAATGGATTTGCAAGGCCTCTGGTATTGCAGCCCCCCTAGCCAAGTCACAAACGATATTCGTAAACGCTCGGTAGGTACCAATAGATTTTCAACTTAATACCCAAGAGCCTTAAGTTGAAAATCTATTAAAGATTTCTAAGCGTTAGCGACTGGAACGAACGAAAACGCTATGCAATCTCCATTAGATCTTCAACTTAAAACCAAGCACATAAAGTTGAAGATCTATTAAAGCCTACTCAGCGTTTGCGTTTATCGTTTGTGACTTGGCTAGAGGGGCAGATGTCTATACGCAACGGTGACCACTTAACATAAGGTGGGCCGTGTCGCGCGTCGGGTTTTTTACCCACAATGATATTTTAAAAAAGGTAAAAGGTATAGCTAGCTAAGGAAGCATCTAAGTTATAGTGCAACCACTCGACCTACCTTATTGCCATCAAGCTGCGTTGCTTTGTTAATAAGGCCAGTTTTACTAATTATTGACATTTCAAAAATAACGGTAAGTAAGTATATGGGAATCGTGCATCAGTAAAAAGGACAAACTGTTATTGTCACTGCCATTATTTTAAATCACACTATATTTGCATGGTACATTAAAGTCAGTAAAAGTAACATTTATCTACGGCGAACGCGAAGCCGCGCCAAGTTTAGCATAACGTAAAAAACTTGATGTATGGAATAATATTTTACCATGAACGGAACGTAATGCGTGCCTTGATGTCGGGAGGATACATACGTTGACATATTTGGGTATATTTTAGCCAAAATGGCACTGAACAACAACAAAAAACATAACCCTCCGTCTGGCGTAGTTGGGTAAAAAAAACAAAACACGTTTGAAATTATTCCATTTTCAAATAATAATAGTTAAAGCCTTTCTAAGCATACGTTTTGGATGTACCCACATTGAGTTGTTTTTACTGGATAGTAATTAAACTATATGGTTTTTTTAATAAGTTTCATGGAATTCAATAAAATTATTATAGGCGGGGTCGTTCTGAAAAATTTCCACGGCCGAAAAGTCATAATAGAGTAAGTGATAATGTCAATATGATGATAACACATACCGCATACGCAAAAGGATCCTCGAGGCGGCCATCGGCGGCGACGCCCTCTCGCGTCCGGCACTGGTTCAGGCCATGGTCCGGAGCGAGAGGGAATGGGAAGCAGTCGCCTCCTTCTGCGAAGCTGTAATGCTAGAGAAGGAGGCGGCGGGACGGGAGAGGGAAAGGAGGGTCCCCCGTCCCAGCGGCCGCCGCGGTAGACGCGTCGCGTCGGGAGCCGCGAGACGACTCCCGGCCACCGTAGACCCGTGTCTGTGGACGGTGAGCAATGGGTAGCTCACCGTCCGTACGTTCACTAACGACAGACCGTGTCGACGGCGCGTTCGTGTTCCACGCGCGCCTCAAAGAGATGTCAGCAAACTTGGATGGGGCCACTGAGGGCCGATGCCTGCCGGGGCTGCGGGTTGTTTGAAAGAGATACCGCGCCCTCGGAACGCAAAGGGCATATGAAGGAACATAGACGGGTTTTAGTCAGTAAAAGTCTGACACTCCCTCCCGCCCCGCCCAGGGCGGGGGAAAGTATTTGATGATTTCCCGTCTATAAAAAAAAAAAAAAAATACGCAAAAGGACGATTCTGTCTTTTGAAGGGAGTTTTTATTAATTAGGTATTGATCGAAGCCATAAGTAAATTAAATTAAACCATTTACGTCTTTTATAACCTCCTGAAAGATGAGAATTAATAAAGGAAAATTGTTTGCAAGTAGCGGCTTTATAATTATTATTTTAGCGGTATCCCTGGTTGCCTAAGTAGAAAAACTCCTTACGTAAATCAAAGACGAAGGACCAAAAAATAATCATGTCTTTTTCTACTTCAACGCCTCTGCGAAATTGAATTGACGGAATAATAATCCCTGGAAGAGATTTAAAGTATTTTAAAAGTACCTACTGCGTCCCTTCACGGTACTTTTTATCATTACTGTAATTTACGGCCGCTTTTAGAATTTTTAAATCTGTTGGTTCTTATTCTTTGGTAGTTTTATCTTTTAATATTATTATAATGCTAAATATTTGGCTTATAATTAAATTCTTTAATAGCTATAGAATTTTGAATAGCCAAAGATGTTAAGATATTTCTAATTAGAACTAATTAGTTTGAGAGAATATAAAGAGCATCTAAATATAAACGAATTTGAATAAATTTTGCTTTTTATCATACTGTTGTAAACTCGAAAGTTTGGGATGAGGGTTACCGAAATGTTTCTTACTCTATCACGCTTACATGATTTTTTAAATATACCATCACGCCTAGGGGGGAAGCGTTAGGCAGAGGTGTACCAATGTACACCCACAGTTCGCCGGTATATTTAGGTCCCATGTAATAGGGGACGAGCCGATTGCCATTAACCGGGCACAAATCCAAACTCCAAGCTGCTACTGAGAATTTCATAGAAAAACCCAATAACACTTTTTGCTCGACTTGGGAATCGAACCCGGGACCCCTTGCACAGCAGTCACACTTGCGACCACGGGACCAACGGGGCAGTTGAACGGGGTAGTCGGGGGATGTTTTTTTTAATTGGGACTTTATTTCCAACCACTGCAACTCCTGTAAGCCAGGATCAACAGTAGAGACCGCTAGAAAAGTGCCGAGGAAGCTCGATGAGTCCCGGAGAAACGATTCAACTGTCTTGGATCCCGCAATGAAATTAATCGGAAAAGATTAGCGGAGGAGTAGACATAGATAGACATATAGATATTGATCTAGCTTAACACGTAGGATAAATTTTATCTTGGTTTTTTTGTACCCATGGGAATATTTAAGACTTTGCCTTCAGGCAAACTCTTAATTCATTAAGAAGTTTATGCAAACGAAGTCGCGGTGAATAATTAGTCTATACAAATAAATATGACTGAAGTGTCTGTGTGTAATATAAAAATAGCACAGTTTTTTACTAACATACACACACATAAACTCACGCCTTTTCCTCACGGGGGTAGGCAGAAACCACAGAACGCCACCTACAATCCTTACATACCTCCCGCCTTCTAACTAAATACATATAAATGCTTACAATGTAATTATACTGAAAAACCAATTTTAAAATTGTCTGTCTGTCTATATCTGTATCAAAGAAATATAATTAAGAAAAATAAAGAGGGCTTCGCGCAAAAGAATTAAAAACCAACAGTCACACGGACACAGTCGCGGTTACAAGCTAGTTAATAAAATATCAACCAATACGTCATGAAGACGTGTGAAATTCCATTTGCGGTTCATGTATTAATGTCTTGTCATGCCAATTGGTATGTGCCTGCTAATGTCATAAACGTATGTTCGTTAATTAGCCAATGAATAGGATATAATACGGAACCCGATCGCGGTCACAGTACCTACAGAACAGTAGGCTAACTAGGGCACGCCATTGAAACGTGGTGTTCTAAGCACCTTCGCTTTAGCAGGTATTGATGACAAAGCATTCCGAGCCTTATTAGTCGATTCTCAAAGTGCATTATTGAGAAACATAAGTGATACGCTTGTACAAAACGAACTAATCTGCGTCCTAACTATAATTTTTTGAAGAAACAGTATTGATTTTAGATATTTAACGCTAATTGGGTAGATGGCACCACTAATCAATTGACATACTTTTTATGAGCTGCTAAAACGATTTTGTATGACAATACCTACTAAACTATGACGTCACTTTTTTGACATCTCAATTCAGTAACTATTTATGGATTTCAAAGCAACTAAAAATCGAATTCTAAATAGATAATAATAGATAAAGTGTTTTTTTTAGGGAATTATTGTTTAATGGTGTCTACTACCCAATTATCTTTTTACCATAAGTTTGGATGTAATTTTTTTTTAAGAAAACATTTGCAAATGAGGCAGCAGAAGTTAACAACTACATGGATTTGAATGCTTGAAGCTTGCTTCGTGTCTCTGGTTCAATTCCCGCACGGAACAAACATTTATCACCTGCAGGTAGTAAGGGGGTTATTGTAGTTTGTGATTTTATATTATGTTTGGAAACACACCCACAATTCAGTAGTAATTCCTAGTGTGGGGCACGCCTGTATTCCCTGAGAAGTTAAGCAGAGGTGTACCAATGTACACCTACTGTTCGCCGGTATGTTATATGTATGTCAGGTCCCAAGTAATAGAGGGCGAGCCTATTGCCATTAACCGGGCACAAATCCTAACTACAAGCTGCTATTGAGAATTACATAGAAAAATCCAATAACACATTGCTCGACCTGGTAATCAAACCCAATATCTTTAGCGTAGCAGTCGCACTTAGGACCACTAGGCTAACGAGACAGTTTCTAAAAACGACTAAGAATTATCGCAAGTATTCCTACTGCTATAGTTTTGACTATGTCACGATAAAACAAAATGGTGGATGATATCATTGATAGGTCCGATATAGCGTCTAAGCAACATTAATCGCTTGATTTATGAAGTGTACAAAACTGAACCTACTGGCAATAAAACATAAACATTCTATTTCGGTAACTGCCTATATTTGTTTATAACAGTTTATTTTGTAAGCCGATTCATACGCCCTTCAAATTTATATCGATAAAAAAGAAGATTTATTACTTTAGTCATTTATGTTGATATGCATCGCTTGTCTAATATTTTGATCGTGTTTTTGTTTAGACATGTGGAAATTGTCATACTTATTTGGATCAATTCACTGATATAATTTCCCTTAGCTTTTTCTTACGCTATAATCGGCTTTCGTAATGCAGCTGAATAGGGACTGCCTATTTGACCTCCGCTACCCAGTTACTGAGTAGCACGACACCCCTAGGTAGGAATTGTTAGTAAAACTTACGGGCTTTTGATTACCCGGATCGACTGTCAAAGATCTACGAATGACAGCTTAGCCGGGTTCAATGACTTTGCGTACTTTCCCATTCATGGGGTGTCACACCACAAACTTCCAAACCTCAGGGCTGCCACTGAGAAATTTCGTAATGAAAATATATAATTACACTTTGTCCGGCCTGTAAATCGAACCCAGGACTCAGCAATCGTGCTAGCGTCTACGAGATCAACGCGCAACGAAACTGTCAATGTCAACATAAATATCCTATGGAGCGGGCAGAGGGGTCTCACAGACTCAAAACCACCCTGGTAGGGATTCCATCACTTACGCCAGGGATCATGGGATCCAGCCCCTATGCCAATCTGCCAACCTGTTGATAATCCTACCTCCTACTAATATTATAAATGCGAAAATTTGTGAGGATGGATAGATGGATGGATGTATGTTACTCTTTCACGGTTAAACGGCTGAAAGACCTGAATGAAATTTGACACTGAGATAAACTGTGATGCGGAGGAAGTCGCGGGCAGACGTTAGTATCAATCTTGTTTTCAAATTCCGAACATACCGTGTGAGATGTGAACACGCCAAGAAACCACGATGTTTTACTCTTTAACGAGTTTGCTTCGAAAGTGATCGCTTTCAAATTGCGTGCGGTCTCATCAATGGGGTTGAAAATGAACTTTACAGAATAACCCTACAAGTACCTACTTCATTGTTTTCGATCCCTATTTAGAACCGTAGGAAAATCAAGATGGAAGCTTGAGCAAGGCATTGTCAGTTCGGAATTTGAATTTCATTAAAGCACTTCGGCATTTCTGAACATGTACCGTCTTCCTTTGAGTATTATCCGGCGAACAAAGGGATATACATTTAGTTATAATTATTTTCTTAGAAGTGTAGAACTCTGACGCCTTAATTTTTAACACCCATATGTTAATTTGACGTGATGTGGTTAAGGCATCCACCTTTCATGCATGAGGCTGTGACCAATATGACTTTTTCTCTTTCATCTGTACTTTCTGAGTTTATCTTGGACATTACTGACATAGGCGTAGAAAAACAACGTGACAATCGCGCTAAGGACCACTAGGCTAATGAGGCAGTTCGAGGCAATTTAATATGTATATGTGTACAAAATTTCAGCTCATTCCTTTCAGCTGTTTAAGCGTGATAGAGTAACAAACATCTATCGATCCATTAGTCTTCAGAAACTTTCACGTTGACAATAGTAGTAGTACGAGTTTCGCTGTTGGCATATATCAAATACCTTCGCAAACTTACTTTGTGACACAAAGAGAGGACCAAAAGCTTTGCCTACGGTCCCGTAGTTGCTAAAAGGATGGATTTAGGAGACTTCCTACTTCTTCTGTGGAAAGGCCAGCATTCTATTCATAGTCCGGTTCTACAACTGTACTATGAATAGAATGCGACTTACGACTTATGACTTTAGTGACTAATTGAAGCCAAGCCAAACGAGGCATGAAAGTGGGATTAAGGGACTAAATACACTTATTCAGCTCCATTCCGCTTTTGTCTATAGAAAATGCCGGTTTTGTATCGTATCCGTTCAGCTGCGGAAATCTGAACGCACGCGTACGCGTCTCCATACTACAATAGTGTTTTCTATAGGCAAAAGCTGAATGGAGCTGAATAAGTGTAGGTATTTAGTCCCTTATGCTGCGGAGATGCGTTCCTTGCGAAGTACGTGTGGTGTAACCTTTGAACAATAGGGAGGAATAAGGTTATACGAGAACGTTGCGGATTAAAAGAGGATGTAGTGACAAAGGTTCAAAAGGGTATGCTGAGATGGTTCGGTCATAAATCGGTAATAAATCCCCTTCATTCAGTAGAAGACACTGCAAATCTAGCTAATAAAGTAGGTAGTAGGTATTTAAATATCCTGCTAAATGTAGAGACAAAAACGGCACCAACGACGTTGAATAAGTGAATTCAAATCTCAGTTTAAACAGCCATAATCCCCGTTCCGTTTCACGCAGACAATGGCCTTGTGTTTACATAAAAAGGTTACCGCGTTCCGTTCCGCGTAACTTTGCTGTGATTGTATACACATGGTGATGTTAGGGTTGCCATGACCTACATTGCAAACGCCGAACAAAAAACTTCAACAACCCCGGACGCTGTAAAATTGATATTTTTTCCCGGACGTCACTGAGAAAAATATTTTTACAATAAAAAATAAGAGCTTGGTTTACATTTTTTTCCTTTTAATTTACTGCTTATCTTTCAATTAATCACCGTTCCTCTGACACAAAAAGTGTCCCTGAAAACGCCTTCTGGACGTCTCCCGGACGCCCTCTAAACTAGAATAAATTCGGGGAATTACGGAAGCTTGGCAACCCTAGGTGATGTTAATCAAATGTAAATGAAGTATCAAGAATGTTACTAAAGTAAAGGTAAGTATAGTAGATACTTAGGCCCGCCACACACGGGTTGCTCGAGCAGTTAGCCTGTGCTAAACATACACGGACCGTTCTTGCAGTTAGAGTCTGCTTGACCGCATGATGAAATTTCACTGTGCTGCCAACCGCCCGAAGCAGTTGCAACTGCTTGAGCTACGTAGAAGGCTGTAGTTTACGATGCAGTTGCAGTTTAAAGCAGTCGATCCTGACTGCTTTAAGCTGCAACCTCCCCGTTTATGCCTTTTAAGCCTCTAGGACAATGCCTGGCTCTATCTTAAGGCAAATAAGTAGGACAATTATTTTACTAAATTTAATCAAGTAAAATAATTATACCACTAAACTTGAACCGTATTATAGATTTGGTAAACAACAAACAACTAAATGAATATTACGCAAACTAAAATATTCTGCTACTTGAATGTTGGCATTTTAAAAAGTGTCATTTGGTAACTGTGGTTGGGAAATAAAACAAAATTATATGATAAGTTGGCAAATGATTATTCGGCAAAATAAAATTCTGCGAAACGTTGGTTGGCAAGTGAAAATCTGGCAAACAATTTTCGGCGAAAAGGTAGAGATCCCCTACACTCACTCATTGTTCTACTCATGAACTACACATATTGAATAATAACCTCTGTCTATACTATACGAGAACGTTGCGGATTAAAAGAGGATGTAGTGACAAAGGTTGAAAAGAGTATGCTTAGATTGTGCGGTTATGTTAGGAGGATGAGTGAAAGGCGACTAACAAAAGGGATTTATATGCAGATGTGAGTGGAGGGGTCGCCCTAGTAAGACCTTCCCTGACCCTTATTGGTGAGGTTCTTCAGAAAGGTCGGTGCTTAGTACTCGTAACCGGCGTGCTTGTAGAACCAGATGTATGAATGTACACGAGGCGAAAGGAGTATGTAAGGATCGTAGCAGGTGGCGTTCTATAGTTTCTGCCAACCCCCATGGGAAAAAGGCGTGAGTTTATGTATGTATGTGTATCTATACTAGGTATATACATACATATAATTCTAGCTACATAGCCAGCGATGTCACTTTAGTGTTAATTCTTTAGTTACCGCTCTACATCTGTTGGTTGCAGCTCAAGGTGAATGCTCCGACCAGCCCGCGAATGATTATAATGATTCCATAAGTCAAGCTTCATGTAAAATGTCAAGATTTCATGAAATCTTGACATTTTACATGAAGCTATAATGGTTATAATTTTGAAAATACATACTTCTTACGCCCACGAATCATACTTTAATCAACATTAAACCTAATACTGACTTGCAAATTGCAAAAAACTTAAGAAAATTTAAATTTCGCGGGCTGGTCGGAGCATTCCCCTTAATGTTCTATACGAAAAAACCCTTCATCTTGAATCACTCTATCTATCAATTAAAACCGCATTCAAATCTTATGGCCACTTGTAATCACTCTTAACGCGACTGAAATAAAAGCCACGCAGCTCCCCAGACGAAGACGCGGGTAGGAGCTAGTTTATAATATTCTCGTAATTCGCAGTTACATTTTATATTGTGAATTCCCATGTCAGTACCCATTCGTCTAGACGTGACAAAATATAATATGTAGGTACTTGTTTACAAAACATTAGATCTTTACGGGCAGTCTCGAGCCTTCAATAAACATTTGCGTTTTCCCATATAGTATTTATTTACTATCTGCCTCGTTAGCTTAGTGGTCCTAAGTGCGACTGCTAAGCTAGAGGTCGTGAGTTTGATTCCCAGGTCCAGTAAAGTGTTAATGGGTTGTTCTATGATAATCTCAGTAGCAGCTGGGAGTTAAGATTTGTGCCCGGTTAATGGCAATAGTCTTACTCCCTATTTCATGGGACCTAAACGTACCGGCGAACTGTGGATGTTTATTGGTACGCCTCTGCCTAACCCTTCAGGAAATATAGGCGTGATGGTATGTATGTATTTAATTACTATCTTCTGACCACGACTTCGTGTATGCTTTTTTTTACCCGCGCTTTGTTTTATAATATTTGTTTATTGCTCTGCTCCCGTGAGGCGCAACGTAATGCAATATAGCTAATACTATTCCTCATGAATCTGAATACCTTATTCAATAAGAGTTTCGAAACAAACAAAAACTCTTCAGCTTTTATAATAGTACCTATAGATTTTACGGTTTGCTGTATACCAAGCGCAACTAAACTACTTAAGTACCTACTTCAGTTACTAAAACGAAATAAAACAGAATATCTAAGACTTCAAGGAGCCTAACAGCCAGCAGAGCGGCAATAAGCTCGAAAATGTTTATTCGTTCATTGAAAATGAACTAAAAAGCAACAGAAACAGAGTTGCAAATTGCGAAACTGCATTCAAGTGAATAAATTCCGTACAGCATTGTATTTGGCATACAAATTTGAACTCTATTTGCAAAGCAATTTAATTAAAAGTGCTGGAGCATACGCTGGTCTGTTTTTGCGTTGACCGTCAAGATTTACGAACTTATCGCGGTATGCAAATCTGTTAGAGACAGCTTGTGGAATGGGTGGCTAGATTATAACTACATCTAGTCTAGTACGCCACAGTAAACTTCCTAACTAATATTAAATATAAATAAAATAAATATCTTGGGACAACTCACACACGGCTATCTGATCCCAAGCTAAGCAGAGCTTGTGTTATGGTAACCAGACAACTGATATACATACTTATATAATTTATAAATACATACATATTATAGATAAATCACACCCAGACACAGAACAAACAATCATGCTCATCACACAAACTTTGTCCTGGGCGGGAATCGAACCCACGACCTCCGGCTTAGCAGTCAGGGCCACTAACCACTAGACCAACAGGCCCGTCAAAATTAGATGTCAAAACTAAAATTATTAAAAGATGCCAAAGTAAGTTTGTTTGTTTTTTACCTTTTCATACGTAAACTACTGAACCGATTATCCTGAAATTTTGCGTTGTTAGGTGTAAAGAAACGGATACAGGGTACCTTT
This sequence comes from Caradrina clavipalpis, assembly GCA_932526535.1. Taxonomy (NCBI): domain Eukaryota; kingdom Metazoa; phylum Arthropoda; class Insecta; order Lepidoptera; family Noctuidae; genus Caradrina; species Caradrina clavipalpis. The sequence goes on along the minus strand of OW052104.1, from coordinate 12,384,720 downwards.
AATTCCAAAAAAATATACTGTTTCCCAGTAACATTCTTACGATAATAGATGGCGTTACGTGTCTTTTGAATTATAATTGAATATTAAATCGAAGTATTTCCTTAGCGTCTGCGATAACCAATTAAAAAATTTTAAATATTAAAATTAAACAATTACGGTGAATATGTCCAGGCGTGATGGTATATATTACGGTGAATATGTCGCGGGCAAAAGCTAGTTATATAATAATACACTCTGAAGTCGGTTACGTTGGCCTATCTCCATGGAAACTTTGCAAGTACACATCAGATGTTACCTTACCACTACTGTAAATGCGAAAGTTTGGTTGGATGTTTGTTACTCAATCTCGTCAGAATGGCTGGACGTCTGAATAAAAATTCGGTCTAAAATAGCACATAGGCTACTTTTGATTTCGGAAAAATATACGGTTCCCGTGGGCGAGACAGGCTAGACCTAGTGTTGAGTTCACAAGTTAAAATTATAACTATGTAATTTTTTTGTAACAATCCTACTACTATCCTACCACTATTATAAAGGCGAAAGTTTGTATGTATGGATGTATGGATGTTCCTACTACTATTATAAAGGCGAAAGTTTGTATGTATGGATGTATGGATGTAATAATAATAATAATAATAAATCTTTATTGTTCTGAAAAATACATATTTAGGTCAGACAGATCACTGGTCTCCACACTAGGATTCCCTGTGTCGTGGAGGCCAGTCTCTTTCATCATTGTTCAAAACTACAATGTAACTTAAATTATAACAATGAACAAAAAAATTATAACAATCACACGAATTTTAAGGGGATTACATGGCGTCTTGCAGTAACTGTGTACAAGAGTGCGAAACATGTTTTGTTAGGGTGAGTGTATGGTGTGTGTTGGTGCGTGTGTGTGAGTAAGTGTATGTCTGTATGTGGGGTGTGTGGATGTTTGTTGAGTGAGTGTTATGTCTCTGAAGAATAATATATCATGGTAGCATGTAATAAGAAGTTCAAGAAGTACTTAATAGTTTCTCTGTATCGCTGTAATCCAGATCTTTTAGGTAAGTCATAATGTGAGCTTTGCATTTCGATTTAGTCATTTGTAATACATCAATTTTGTCATTAAGCTTTTTGTAAAGGAACGGACCCATGTAGTGAAAACACCTCTTACCAAAATCAAGTTTACGTTTTGGTTTATGCCATCCTGGTTTCCTTCGGGAATGCGCTTTGGACTCGATTTTGACTAAGGCCTCTTTATGGAACCTTAGAGCTATGGCCATAATATATATCTGTCGCACTCGCATTGCACCCGTCTCTCGATATAGCTCATTTGTTGGGAAACGCCTTGGTTTTTTATAAGCCACCTTGAGAACGGCCCTTTGTGCGCGTTCAGCTTTTATGAAATGAGTCTTTAGTGCAGCCCCCCATGCAGCTATACAATAACTAAGAAGAGATTCACACAAGGTGTGATAAATCATCTTCAAAATCGTCTTGCATGCAATCTGACCCATTCTCTTAAATACATGTAACAATTTTCTAACACGTCCAGTCACATGCGCTATTTGCTTTGTCCAGGTGAGGTGTTTGTCAATGTAGACACCAAGATATTTTATGTGAGCTACCTGTTCAAAGCATGGGCATGAACATTCAGAGTCTGGGTATGGATGGATGTTTGTTACTCTTTCACGCTTAAACGGCTGAATGGATCTGGATGATAATTTTAATACTAGAAATAAGGACAAATTAGCTCAACCATTTTTTAGATTGTCCAAAGTGCACTCATCTTTCATGGGGTACTGTGTTAAATGTTACAATAAAATACCTAGTGATATATTAAAATTAAATGAAAGAAAATTTAAAAATTGTATTAAAAGCACACTTTGTAAACAAGCATACTACAAGTTAGAGGATTATATTCAAGATAATAATGCTTGGAAACATGCTGGTCTTGCTCCATAGGACAATTTCAAGTCTTGACAAAATCAACTGGTTGCTTATTTAATCATAAAACTAATTTGTTTTGACCAATAATTGTTTTTCTCCTCGACATTAATTCTACATTTGAGTTTGACTCACACACTGATTCGTTGTCTTTGAAATGTTAGAAGTAATCATCTACGATCACAATATTGGCGTTAAATATTATAATTAATTTAGCTTTCATCTCTAATTTGTAGCACTGAGTACGTATTGTAGTACTTTGAGTGACTTTTTATTTTTGATAGATCGTTTTGACATTTATATATTTTTTTATGGAATGAATGTAACTATACAACTTATTGTAATACATTGTTATTTAAAAGAGTATGTATGGAGTTTCTTGCCCGTTCTTCTCCATACGAAACTACCTTTTGGAATGGGCAACTAGATTCAATATTAATATTTTTTTTATGTAATGACGTTCAAAAGTGCCTTTTAATGGCCTAATTGAAATAAATAATTTGACTTTGACTTTGACTTTGATGAAATTTGGCACAAAGATAGATTATAGTCTGGAATAACACATAGGCTACTTTTTATCCCGGGAAAATGTACGGTACCCGTAGGATAACACATCAACTGTGACGCGGACGAAGTCGCGGGCAGAAGCTAGTAAATAATATTTCTATTTCTATTTTCTAATATAATTATTGACTTTTGCGGACGATATCGAGGCCGGAAGCTAGTAGAGCGTAAGTGTGTGGGCAAACACAGGCGCACTCCCTCTTTCTCTGCTCTCATAGACCAAGGGGACGGGGAGACATCTCAGGTACAGATACAACGGCTTTACGTTCTTTCCGAGACAAGAAGGAGTTACACCGCCAAGTTCCCCGGACTATTACTAAGAATTTCATGATGGAAAAATGCATAACACTTTGCCAGGCCTGGGAATCGAACCCAGGTCCCCACGCCCAGAAGTCTCGCTTGCGACACCTAAACCAACGGGGCAATCAAACATAAAAATAATACATGAGCGAGGTCAGCAAGGTCAAGTGGTACTTTTTCGATGTTTTCATGTACGTCCTATTTCAAGTTAGTATATTGACAATAAACATTATGAGCACTATGACACTTTTGTTCATAACCAAAAAGGCACTTAACAAAATGTGTTAATTTCTCGACCATCCATCCATACCAATATTATAGAGGTAAAGTTTGTCAGTTTGTGAGGTTGTAGGGGGTAATCTTTGGATCTACTGAACCGATTTTGAAATTTTTTTACCCATAGAAAGCCACGTTGTTTGTGAGTGTCATGGGCTATATAACATCACGCTACGACACACGGGAGCGGAGCAGTAACCAAAGCCGTTACTTAACACGCGTGAAAATATCCACGTGGACGAAGTCGCGGGCAAAACCTAGTGTTAGATATGTGGTTACAATAATAATGATAAATGGTTTTTCCAGTAAGTGGTCTCACTCAATATAAATGCTTATAACACTATTGTTTATTGATTGCCCTAAAAACATGGTTTTATTTTACTCAGATACTGAGTAAAATAGAACCATGTCAAAATGGTAATAGAGCTCTTTGTAAAGGGCTCTTCCGGGAAAGCACTACCACCATACCTATTTCTCCCGCAAAGCAGCATTGCAATTACAGGTGCATGAGAATTTTCAACTTTGTCTCTGGGATGAGCGCATTTGCAAGGTCTCTGGTATTGCAGATGTCTATAGGTAGCGGTGACCACTTAACATCAGGTGGGCAGTGGGTTTGTTTTTCATTCAGTAATAGGTATAAAAAAAAAAACACCTTAGAACTGGAAACAGCAACAGCTGCTTTGCAGCAGAATGAGCTCATTCACAAAGAGCTCTACTAGTACTAAACTATTACTGTATGCGTGTAAAACTAACAGAATATATCCATCACCCACCCTCACAAACTTTCGCGTTTATAATAGTAGGATAATTATTTTAACATCGTGTTCTATCGCGCACTGGCTTACCTCTAAGCTCCGCCGTATGTTTCACCCACAAAACATTTTATCTCATTATTTTATGCAGTATTTTAGAAAATTATTGTACTAACCCTCTTTGCCTCAGCTCTACGCGACACTAACAATGTAATTTTCTGTAGGCAAAACTGTATTAATTTTCTAAACGAGATTTAGAAGGAACAAACCAATTTAGATGCTGCTAAGATTGAAACAAATTGATTCTTTGATTAACTTTCAGTTATGTCACCTTGGACTGTTTCAGTTCTGTATCTACCTACGTAGAGTTGAAAGTGCTAATAACTAAACTAAATCAATATTGTATTGTTTGATGTTATCTATTGCGAATTTATACCTTAACTCATGAGTTACCAAAGTTCAGGGTTGCGGAGTTTGTTCTAAAGAGTCACCGCGGCCCTAGAACGCAAAGCGCATGAGGAGGAACACGGATGGGTTTTAGTCAGTAAGAGACTGACACTCCCTTCCACTCTGCCCAGTGTGGAAGAAGTCATTTATTGATGTCCTTCAAAAAAGGGGTCCCCCTATCGTCGTATTTTTTTTGTGAGAGTCCATGGATAATATAATGGATGGATATTTGTTTCTCATTCACGCTTAAACGGCTAAACGGAATTAACTAAAATCTAACACACATGGACAGAACTTGTTTAGCCGCTCAAGTCCTGGAAAAATTAAAACAATTATACAACAATGGTGGTGCGTTTTAAAACGCCTGCCGGGGCTTGACCCTTTAATATAGGATATTTTTTATCCCGACATTGTGTTCTTGTGGAATAATTTAAGACTTTGCCTGAGTTTTACGAATTCGTAGGCAAAAACGAATAAAATAATATGTAATTGTTCAAACGCGCTAATCTCGAAAACGACCAGTCGTATTAGAAAAAAGTCTCCATGTATATGATATCGGGATGGCTAATGGGAATGAGGAGTAGTAAGCTACATAACATCACGCTACGAAAAAATAAAAAATACGCGAAGGAAGTTGCGGGCAAAAGCTTGTGTATCTATAAATAGGTAGGTGTTTCAAGGTTCTGCTTAGTGAGATATAAAATAAAACTAGACTAACACCAAGTAAAAATTCCTACACTTTGAATGCCTATCTTCAGCGTGTTTCCACAATGTTGCACATTGCTTGCTGAAACAGAAATATTTTATCCGCATACCGTTTTGAATGTGCAAACAAAAGTTTTGCCCATCTGCTCTTTACACGAGTCGGGCAAAACGTGTGTTTGATTTTAAATGTTTAATTATATAATTAACTTTGGATGCTTATGTTTAGAGTTCACTAATAAATTCCATATCTTGCCTTTTCAATATCTACTGCTTGGTCTCGTGGCCGCAAATATGACTGATGAACGTGGTGTCCCCTGGGTTCGATTCAAAGGTCGGGCAAAAAGTGTTATCGGGTTTTTCCATTAAGAATTTCTCAGTATGCAGCCCGACCTCCATGTCTCGGAAAGCACGTAATGCCGTTGGCCCCTGCTGTCATTAGTAGATTGAACTGAACTGTGGCTTATTTCACCTGCGTTAAGTTACGTCTTTGGTTACTGCTCCGCTCCCGTAGGTGGTGTCGTGATGGTATATAGTCTATATTACACATGCATAATGTAGTCTATTGGTAAAAAAATCGTTGCAATAGGTCCAGTAGTTTCGGAGCCTAATCGGTACAAACAAAAAAACAAAAAAATCTTTCCATACATAAACATACATAAACTCGTGTCTTTTCCCCATAGAGTTAGGCAGAAATCAACGCTACGATCATCTGCTACGATCCTTACATACTCCTTTCGCCTTGTCTACGTTCATAGATATTCTGATCATACAAGCCGGTTACGAGTACTGCTCACCCGACCTTTCTGAATAACAAAAATTATTCCACTTTATAATATTAGTATAAGTTTAAATTACACAATACCTGATTTTGAGGAAGTGAGGTCATATTCTTATAATATAAAAGCGAAGGGTCTCTGACATATCACGGAATCCCTAAAATTACTTGGCCTTTGAAGCTGAAGGCAGCTTGGTAGACTTTAGGTAACAGACGTCAGCTTAGAACGGATTTGACGTTGACTTTGACTTCACGCACACGAAGCCGCGGGCAAAAGCAAATAATAACAAAAAAATAACATTTTGTTATAGTTTTTATCTTATTTATATTTTATACTAGTATAGCCCGCGTCTCCATTCGCTTCAAATTTTATATATTATCCCAAAGGAACCGTAAATTGTTCCGGGATAAAGAATATAATATGTGATAGTCTACACTCATAGATTTATTAACGACACTATTATCTATGTCAAGCGTAAAAGACTGACACATAGTGCTCTCAACTTTCGCATATTTTATTTAGAATATAATAGGATAGTAGGAGTACGGTTATTGGGTTTTTCTACGAAATTCTCAGTAGCAGCTCGGAGTTAGGATGTGTGCCCGGTAAATGGCAATAACAGGCTCGCCCATGATTACATGAAACCTAAACATACCGACGAACTGTGGGTGTCTATGATACACCTCTGCCTAACTCTTGGAATACAGGCGTGATGGTATGTCATTTTTATTTTTTACAGATGGTCGCAATTAATACCTACCAATTAGGTACAAATAATTACCAATACTGTTAGGCGCCATGACAGTAACTAATTATCTTTATTATTCTTCAATTCATTCAGTCGATTATTCTGCCAACTGAGCTGAAACTACAAATTTACAGATGGTTTAGTCGACTCCTTAAAATTTGATTCCAAAATTCACTGAACCCTAAAAGCTAGTCAAACATAAATAATGTCTTAGTGTATGAGTAACTGCGGGTTGTTCGAAAGAGATACCGCGCCCCCGGAACGCAAAGGGCACATGAAGGAACATAGACGGGTTTTATTCAGTAAAAGTCTGACACTAAGGGCGGGGGAAGTTATTTGATGATTTCCAGTCTATAAAAAAAAAAAAAAAAAAAAAAGTGTATGAGTAAGAATGAATGCTTTCATCCTGTAACCATCTACTACTTTACTGGGTCCTGGGTCTTACTGGGGGTTTACTTTACTGGTATCTAAGATGCTAATGAAAAATTGAGGTATTACGCCGATTTTTCCCCGACTAGGCGTCGGTCCTGGGTTCAATTCCTGTGTCGGGCTAAAGTGTTATTGGGTATTTCAATTAGAAATTCCTCAGTAGCAGCCCGGAGTTTGGAATTTGGTGGTGTGATAATCCCGTGCCTCGGAAAGCACGTAAAGCCATTGGTCTCGGCTGTCATTCGTAGATCTTTGACAGTCGTGACGGATAGTCAGAAGTCAGGAAGTCTGATGTTATATTAATATATAGCTTTTTATTTATTCAAACGAAAATACACGCCGTTTACACAATGATGGCAAATACTATTTTATTAATTTGGTTTTTAATAAACACAAAACCTTTGTTCCATTGTTTGTTATTTAAACTGTTGTAACAAATTTTTATTAACCTATAGTTTTTATTCTACTACAAACAATAAACCAATTTGAATAGATTGGTTATTTTATTTAAAAACTAAAACTTTAATTAAATTAGTTGGCTTTTATTTGCATTAATCTGTTTGTTCACATTTCAAATGACTTCAATTTTGAATACAATAGAATCGTTCGCACGCTGGAAAAATCACAATATTTTTTATTCGCAATGTAGTAGTAATATATGAAACAATAGGTATTGTTTTATTTTTTATATTATTAATTATATACCTCGAACCTAATCCTAAGCTGCTTATTTAGCCTAGTGGTCCTAAGCGCGAGTGCTACGCTAGAGGTCTTGTGTTCGATTCCCAGGTCGAGCAAAAAGTGTTATGGGGATTTTCTATGAAATTCTCAGTAGCTGCTCGGAGTTAGCAATCGGTTAATGGCAATAGGTTCGCCGCGTAATTTATGGGACCTAAAACATACGGACGGACTGCGGGTGTATATTTGTCTAGCTGTTCGGGGAATACAGGCGTAATGGTATGTTATGTAGATTTTTTAAACCGGGCTACTACGAGTATTTGATTCTTTTAAGACACTATAAAAAAGAAAACCGTGTTTGCGGTGGTTAAGGATGTCCGCCTTTGATACATGAGGTTGTGAATTAAAATCCGGGCAAAGTATACGTAAGATTTTTAATTAATTTTTTTCTAAGTTTATCTAGGACATCCTTGACATCGGTGAAAGAAAATATCGTGAGAGTAACCTTGATTTACCGTAATACGACACGGTTGGCGCAGTGGCCGAGCGCTCGACTACTGCGCTGCGTGTTGTTATTGAATGTTGATTATTTCAAATACTTTCGATTTCGTTTAATTGAACGACAAATTTTCGAATAGGTACTACTGAATACATCTGTGTAATCCTTTCGAGGGTACAGGCGTGATTTTATGTTGTGTAATAGCGTAAACAATGCATATTTAAGCGATAGTAGCAATCGCGGTTGATTTGCTGTAATTTTTTGAAGAGCCCATAAACGACGAAGTTGTGCGCGAACAAACACTAAAAAAAAACGGTCACATTGAGAAATCTCCTTTTTTTGAAGCCGGTTAAAAAAAAAACACGCGATCGATACACATAACATAACAAAAGTAACAAAACAATATATAGAAAAGCTTTCTTATAAATATCACCCCAATCCAATAATCCCATATGGACATAAGGGGTATTGGTAAAACGTCGATCTATCCTCGACGTTCCTCAATTTCTTACGGAACCCGTGAAAAATACTTGTCACTGAAACGTAAGCCCTTTGCTACGGGTCCCTAATCATATCTTTTACTATCAATGTATTATATAATCATTTATTCTGGTAACTGCCCTGTTGGCTTCGAGGTCACAAGCGCGTCTTTTGAGGTTTGATTTCCAGGTGAGGAAAAGTGATACTTAGTTTTTGGATTTTCATTTTTTTTTTTTTTTTTTTTTTTTTTTTTTTTTTTTAAGTATACCTGCGAACTGTGGGTGTACATTGGTACACCTCTGCCTAACCCTTCGGTGAATACAGGCGTGATGGCATATATAACATTTCAGCAGTGCTTAAAAGTTACTTGACCCCACGTGTCTCGAATAGCATGCATAGCTGTTGGTTCTGTGCCTGATCTTTTTCCAGTCATGTCGGAATATCTTTCCCATCCAACTATGAGAGTGAAAGGAAAGGGAAATTGCTACATGTATTTGCGCACACACTTTTACACAGGCAAGCCCACGGCCCACCTGATGTTAAGTAGTCACCGCTACCTATAGAGACACCTACAATACCAGAGGCCTTGTAAATGCGTTGCCATTCCAGAGCAAAATTGAAATGTCTCATGTGCCTGTAATTACACCTGCAACTATACCCTTCAAACCGGAACACACAGAATTAAGCCAGTCCTGTTTATTTTTACCCCTTTTTTGAGTTCCCGTTCCCGTTTTACATGGAGCGACTGCCTATCTGACCTCCACAACCCAGTTACTGGGCAACACGATAAGCACCTCTTGATAAGACTGGTAGTCAGCCTCCAAATAAAATGGTCGCTATAAATTAAAAAAAAATATATTTATTTGACACTTAAAAACTACATGTTACAAGCCAGTAATAATAAAATAGCACATGAAGGTATTGCCACAAATTAGATCCTAACCCCCAAACTAGGCCTAGGCCTGTATTTTGGGAGTCAGCATTCAGCCATGAGTTCTATTTACAATCGAACAGGATTATGTAGGAGTGTCGCTATAGAGTTGACAGCGAATGTTATTGCCATATGGTAACACATATAGGTAAAAACCCGACTACAAAAAATTCACGTTCTAAAAAGTATGAAACAAGAAAACATTCTCATCTGAAAGCCGTGGTCGTATAAAAAAAAATTACAAAAGAAGTTAATAATGATAAAGAGTTATGTGTTTGTAAAAATAGCCTAACTAGGAACTATTTTACTAAAATTCCCATTAAGTTTCAAAATTTCTGTCTCAACCGGAGCCATAATACTGCGATTTCAGCTTATCCTTACAAACAGCCCTTTATAGTCAGAAAGACGATTATTAAATAAACATGGTACCAAGGCTAATAAAATAATTGCCTAGTCCGGAGTTAGGTAACATTTTAGAGCTAAATTTAGCCATTTTGGATCTAGATAGGTAAACATGTTAACGTCGACGCCGCCGCCGCCTAACTTGACAAGCGAATATAAGTTCAAACTACAAAAATATGTTGGGTCGAGTTTGTAATTTTACTATACCATCACGCCTGTATTCCCTTACGGATTAGACAGTTCTCAGGTATGTTTTGGTCCCACATAATAGCGGGGTGAGCCTATGGGGTTGGGCACAAATCCTAATCCCGAGCTGATATTGAGGACTTCATAGAAAAACCGAATAAAACTTGTGCCCGACCTGGGAATCGAACCCATTACCCCACGCTCAACAATCGCGCTTGGCACCACGAGACCAACGGGTCAGTTAATTAAATGTAGTACAAAGCTGAACAATAAGTTTATTTGTTTGAATACGCTAATGTGCAGGACTAATAGTCCAATTTCTTAAGGTAAAAAAAAAATCTCCGGTAAAGTCAAAGAGACAAACGCTAGTTGAATACAAGAAAAAATCAGTCGGTACTTTAATTGGGTAGTTGACACTACTAATCAATAATTCAAATACACAACTTCTTTATGATAGCTTTAATAACCGATTAATTTTGAATATTTTGTAAAATTATATTTTTACTTGTTACATCATCTTCCTGCCCTTATCCCATGTTACTTGGGGTCGGCGCAACACGTTTTCTTCTTCCATAACATCCTGTCAACCGTCATGCTAACACTGACTCCTTTCTCATTCATATCATTCTTCACACAAACCATCCATATTTTCCTTGGCCTCCCTCTTCCTCTCTATATTTTTACTTGTTACGAAATCAATAAATAGTTACTCAATTGAGTAGGCCGAGAAGTGACGTCACAGCTCGATATTGCCATACAATATCTACGACGGTTCATAAAAAGTATGTCAATTGATAGTGGTGTCAACTACCCAAACTACCCAATTAGGTTTGGAGCCCCAACACCCGGTACTCGCTAGTTCAGTTGACACAGTACCTACCTACCTCTCTCTAAGTAAAGCTGTAGACGTTCCTTGTACCTTGTTTGAACAAGACAAGCGTCCGTCGTCAAGGGAAAAGGGTATTTGGTAACAAGAGATGGAGCCTGTATTCTGTAAAATCTCTCGGTGAATTTTGATGAAGTATATTGTCTTCCCATCTGATGCTTGGGATTTACAGGTCACTTCGTCTAAGTTGGCCGTGTGGAGATCTTTACAGAATAACACCGCTGGAAAGGTGGACTGTGGTATTTAAACGTCGCCTGACACTAGAAATTTCTCCTGCATCGTGGATGCGTTTATGCGGAGTGCCCCGTTGGTCTCGTGGTCGCAAAGCGCGACTGCTGAACAAGTGGTCCCGGGTTCGATTCCCAGGTCGGGCAAAAAGTGGTATTGGGTTTTTCCATCAGGAATTTCTCAGTAGCAGCCCGGAGTTTGGAAGTTTTTGGTGTGACACCCCCGTGCCTCGGAAAGCACGTAAAGCCGTTGGTCCCGGCTGTCATTCGTAGATCTTTGACAGTCGTGACGAATAGTCAGAAGCCAAGAAGTCTGACAACCAGTCTAACCAAGAGGTATCGTGTTGTCAAGTTACTGGGTTGTGGAGGTCAGATAGGCAGTCGCTCCATGTAAAAAACTGGTATTCAGCTGCATCCGGTTAGACTGGAAGCCAACTCCAACGCAGTTGGGAAAAAGGCTAAGCAGATGATCGTGGATGCGTTTACAAACATTTAAACTCACATACACAAACAGTCAGACCCAAAACAACTATCTGTAGGTCATACAAATATTTGTTCCGTGCGTTAATTGCACCCGCGACACGCAGTGCAGCAGTCGATCGTTCGGCCTACTGCGCCAACCGTGTCGTCACATGACGATTCTAAAACTATGACGACACTTTTTTGACATCTCAATTCACTTACTATTTGTCAATTTCAAAGCAACTGAAAATTTAATTGTATATTTGTTTAAGAATTTATCGTGTTTTCAGGGGCAAAATAAAGTGTTTTTTTTTTGTTGTCTTGGAATTATTGTTTAATGTTGTCTGCTATCCATTTCTGTCTGACGGTCAGACAGAAATGGATAGGATCAACTTCCAGAAAGGTCAGACTCTGACCTTTCTGGAAGTTGAAGCGTTATGTTATGATAACCGAACTAAGTCAGATGAAAAGTTTGTGAATTGAGTTTGTTTAAGCAAAATTTGATTTGAAAAGGGCACAGTTCGTCATTAAACCATCATCATCGTATCAGCTGTAGGACGTCCACTGCTAGGCCATGGGCCATAGGCCTCTCCCATAGATTTCCAAAAGGACCGGTTGGAAGCGGCCTGCATCCAGCATTTTCCTGCGGTCTTTATCAGGTCGTCTGTCCATCTTGTGCTTTCAGGTGCGTGGTATACATTCGAGAACTTTGCTGCCCCATCGGTTATTAGTTCTGTGTGGCCCTGCCCACTGCCACTTCAACTTGCTGATTCGCTGGGCTATCTCGGCAACTATGGTTCGTCTGTGGATCTCCTCATTTCTGATTCTATCTCACAAGGCCACCCCCAGCATAGCCCTCTCTATAGCTCCAAATGGTCATAAAACCATGTATTTTTGTTTGTTATAAATATTAAATATACACACGATCGTTTTGATTGAAAGTCAAAGTCAAGTCTTGTGTACATTTAAAGTTATATATTGCTTCGACTTCTTTTATTTAAAATCTCATAATTTGTTGTTTTCTCTCGTACATTAATTTGCACCTGCCATGTTATCTCCACCACCTTTGGTTGACTGGTAGAGAATGCCTGAGGCATTAAGTCCGCCTTTGTACCTTTTGTTGCATAGAGTTTAATTAACACTAACCAACTATATATATTTACCTTATACGGATTATATACCATGGTTAATAATAATTCTAGACCACCTAAAGATAAAACTCTTTATCGTTAATTTTAACAAAAATCAGCTGAACCATCCTATTAGCGTAATAAGAATATAATCCAAATGTTTGCAACAGCTTCTTTTTGTAATAAACAAGCAAACTTTTCAACTACAGGTATGGAATTTTTTCAACCCCTGGGGTAGAAATATTTTTAACCCGAGGGATGAAATGTTAAAAGTATAAAATAATGTTCTTACTCCATAATCCTAATTAGCCTAGTGGTCCTAAGAGGGACTGCTACGCTAGAGGCCTTGTGTTTGATTCCCAGGTTGAACAAAAAGTGTTATTCGGTTTTTCTATGAAATTCTCAGTTGAGCAGTTCGGAGTTATGATTTGTCAATTTGTGCCCGGGTATTTGCAATAGGCTCACCCTCTAATACATAGGACCTAAACATCCCAGCGTACTATGGGTACACATTGGTACACCTCTGCCTGACCCTTCAGAGAAATACAGGCGTGATGGTATGTTATTTGAATCCATATCACAACGTATAAAACGATCAAAACCATTTTAACAAATCAACATAATTAAACTAAAAACAAACATTGAACTCGAACGCGTATGTTTTATCATTACTGTGCCTAATCAAGCACAATAAACCAAAACATAATTATGTTATAACGTTTCTAGGCAACATCCAATTATGAAACCTAAATAGTCTTCATTTCCTTTCAGATAAGACTAATAATATGTAACAATTTGGTAACCCCAAATATAATACAACCCCTTAATAGACACCTCTATACTATATCAATACTAATATTAAAAAGCTGAAGAGTTTGTTTGTTTGGTTGAACGCGGTAATCTCAGGAACTACTGGTTTGAATTTAAAAAATCCTGTATGTATAGTTTAGTTAGTCTCTTTATCGAGGAAGGCTATAGGCTTTATCACATCACGCTACGACACTCGGGAAAAGAGCAGTAACTTAAGACGTAACCTCACACGGGTGAATAAAACTACACGAACAAAATCTAGTTGTTTGATAAAAGGTTGATTATAAGCGAACAAACATTAATATTTTCATATTTTAGCCATTATCTAGCCGTCTAGACGGAGGTGGAGGGATTGATGGTGAACTATGACAGATTGACATAATTGTGGGTAGTAATCTGACATAATGCTAATCTGACACGACGACGTCTAAGACCCACTTCTTTCATTAAAATCACTAAATACACTTAGTGCTCAAACGTATTTAGAACATCATTGCAACCCTTTTTTTTTATAGACGGGTAATCATCAAATAACTTCCCCCGCCCTGGGCGGGGCGGGAGGGAGTGTCAGACTTTTACTGACTAAAACCCGTCTATGTTCCTTCATGTGCCCTTTGCGTTCCGGGGGCGCGGTATCTCTTTCGAACAACCCGCAGCCCCGGCAGATCATCATTGCATCCCTGTCACATTATTATAAGGTGACAGTGACAAAAAGATAATTTAAACACATTTAGTGCTAAATATGGTAAGTGATTTTAGTGAATCTATATCTATACAAATAAATAAATCGAAGTGTCTTTTAACTTGGAATTACAACTTGCAATTATTCATTTAAGTAAATAAGGTACAGTAAATAAAGTATGTAAGGTACTTAAATAAAAAAATCAATTTTAAATTTTTTGTCTGTCTTTTTGTTCCGAAACGGCTGGATCGATTCTGACGGGACTTTCACTCGCAGATAACTAATGTTATAAGTAATAACTTAGGATACTTTTATTTTAGAAATTTTATTATTTGCTTCAGTAATACACAAACATTGCTGTCCTTGTAATAATAACGTTGTTGTTTTATAACCACATCAATGCGAACGAAGTCGCGGGGAACAGCTCATTTAGATAATTTTGTGTCAATATTGTGTATTTATTTAACATACCATTACGCTTTTATTCCCCGAAGGGTTAGGCAGAGGTGTACCAATGTACACCCACAGTTTTTAGGTCCTATGTAATAGGGGGCGAGCCTATTGCCATTAACCGGGCACAAATTCAAACTCCGAGCTGCTACTGAGAATTTCATAAAAAAACCCAATAACACTTTTTGCTCGACCTGGGAATCTAACCCAAGACATCTAGCGTAGCAGTCGTGCTTAGGACAGGCCAACGAGATATAGTGTGTATTTATTTGTTCATTTAAACTCTGACACATAGTTTCTGGAAAAAAAACAATCTAGTTATCTGATTCATCGCCATCATATCATCCGAACGACGTCCACTGATGGACATAGGCCTCTCCTAAATATTTGCCACAACGAATGACCGGTCTTGCCCGGTCACAATGCCTGCATCCAGCGGTTTACCGCGATATTCACAGACTACGCGGTCGGCGGTCTGTCGGTGATTTGATTGGCTGTTGATAATTCATTGCAGTATTCGCAGTTTTGACATGTATGTCAAAACTGTATGATTCATTTCCAAAATATTTTCAGAAAAAGTAATCTTTTTTTTTATTTAGAAATTTTCCAGAATTCTTATATTATTGAGTATTAACATATTCACGCTTGTATTTTTCGAAGGGTTAGGCAGAGGTCTATCAATGTACACCCACAGTTCGCCTGTATGTTTAAGTCACATGTAATAGGGGGCGAGCCTATTGCCATTAACCGAACACTAAGCCTAACTCCGAGCTGCTGAGAATTTTATAGAAAAACCCAATAACACTTTGCCTTACCTGAGAATCTTACCAAAGACCTTCAGCGTAGCAGTCGCGCTTAGGACCACTAGGCTAACGAGGCAGTTATGGAGTATTAAATCATCTTAGTATACCGCAAAGAATTAAGAACACCTTGCAGTATAGAAAAGCAGATACTATAAACATTGTTTGCAAGTGTAGACCATTTCAAACTTATGTTACAAGAAAAGCCGTGTTCCCTAATTAGGGAAAGCAGTCTACATCAGAAAAATAAAAAAGGCTACGCCTTAAGATTTTAATGTTCCGTAGCAAGAAAATATTAAATTTCCCTACCCTTAAACGTCAGGAAAACACCGCTTGAACTCTGAAATAGAATTATGCCTGTGTTCAAGAGCCAAACTTCTTGTAATTGCTGTTATTATAATAATACTTAGTTTACAAGGAGAAGGAAGGAGGTATATTGAAGCCTTCCTATGTCTCGTTTGTCTATAATTAGATTTTAGATATAATGGACGTAGATCATCTTACCATTCGACAAAGTAAGTAAGTAATAAGTTTTTAAACTCGTAGACTTTGTCTATGTCATCTTTGACCAAGACTAGAGTCAAGAGCTTACCCATCATGAATAAAAAAAATAAACATTATTTCCCCACCCACCTGATGTTATGTGGTCACCGCTAACTATAGACATCTGTAATATCAGAGGTCTTGCAAATGCATTGCCATCCCAGAAACAAAGTTGAAATGTCTCATGTGCTTGGAATTACACCGACACTCATATCCTTTAAACCGGAACACAGCAACGCTGCTTTGCGGTAGAACTAGTTGGTGGTAGTACCTCCCCGGAGCTCCTTAGCAAAAAGCTTTATTACTACCATAGTAGTAGTAGCTGATTTATTTTGACTGAGTAGGTTGTATTTTTGTATGGATTGGAACTGACTGTTTTTATAACCGACAAAAAATGACATCCCCTTTGGGTCTAAAATCATGTACCTATTGAAACCATGTTAAAATTCTTCCACCCGTTATTAGTATGTAGCTACCTACGGTTACCTCTTTTATTTCTAATATGTACATATTTTTATCAGCGTAGTTCTGAGTACCTACTTACTTTGAATTGTGTAACCAAAATATATATTTGTTTCCGAAATTAATATGATCTAGACGTAATAAATTGGATTCGACCTTTGTTCCACTTACAGATATGAAATAAAAAGAAATAACAATCAGTACTAAAATAAAACTTAGAATAATATAATTTCGTTTTGTGTCGTTTACAAATAGTAAATAAGAACCAATTTTATTTATTCGACTCTATATAATATACTACCGAACTACTCGCGTCTTCGTCCGCGTGGCTTATTTCACTCGCGTTAGGTAACGTCTTTGGTTACTGCTCCGCTCCCGTGGCTCGTAGCGTGATATTGTATAGCCTTCGTTAATCAGGGATAATGAAACATTCTAATATACCATCACGCCTGTATTCCCCGAAGGGTTAGGCAGAGGTGTACCAATGTACATCCACAGTTCGCCGGTATATTTAGGTCCTATGTAATAGGGGGCGAGCCTAATGCCATTTGCCGGGCACAAATCCAAACTCCGAGCTGCTACTGAGAATTTCATAGAAAAACCCAATATCACTTTTTGCTCGACCTGGGAATCGAACCCGGGACCTCTTGCTCAGCAGTCGCGCTTGCGACCACGAGACCAACGGGGCAGTCACAAAACACAAACATAACCAAACAAAACCAAACACCAAACATTCTAATGGGAATGAATATTTGAAATCGGTCCAGTAGTTTTTGGGTTTTTTCGGTATACATATAAATCTTTCCTCTTTATAATATTGATGGTGATTCAAGAGGAAACATTATGCGTAATAAAATATCAAATCACTACGAACGGGAGCGGAGCAATAACCAAAGAAGTAAATGATTGCGGGTAATTCCGCGGGGCAATTACATAGCTAGTTTTTTTATAATATTTTAATGTTCGCTCATAATGCGAAAGTGGCTTTGTCATGTATGCTTTATTGTATTTATTTTTATCTGCAAAATAGTGCCCACTTGTATCCCGAATAAAACAACAGAGGCAACTTATCCCTAAAAGAAGAAAAAGGAGGTAAATGTTGTTCTATAAAAAATCTAATTTCACCTATAATATAGAAGCCAAACTTTTGCCCGCGTGTTGCGTAAATGTCGGTTATAGCGGACGCAGTCAAAGTCGCAGAATAGAAAGTAGCCTATGTCCTTTCTTGGGGTTCAAACTTACCACCTACAAAATTTTATCAAAATCGGTTCAGTAGTTTAGTCGTGAAAGCATAACAAACAGACAGAGTTACTAACGCGTTTATAATATTAGTATAGATTAATTATTTTCATCTTCCAACTAATTTGAAAATATTTCAGAGTTGGTTTACAGGGTCGTATTATAGAAACAATAACGATTGTAGACAAGTTAATTAATTAAAACGAACGACAGCTGGATTGAGCGAAATGAAAATTGGAATGATCAAAAACGTATATAAATCCTATGATTTTTGTGATTCACTGTACTTATGTCTTACTTGTTTGACACTTAGATATAGTTTAATTCTATAAAATATAATAAAAGTAAAATAATTTACTTAATTTACCCAACAGAATAATCCCTTAATCAGGCACGTTATTTGGAAAAAAGAATGATTTCCTTTTTACTAGTTTTCTTCTCGATCATGTCGGATTACCGTCCCGTCGGACTAGGAGAGTAAAGATTGAGTGAACTTGTGTACAATAATTATAATATGTCCTACGTACTTGGCTAATCTTAATTAAGATTGGACACCGTCACCGAAATTCGGTGGGACGTATACATTACATTTTTATGTACATTACGTGATACATTGAGTCTCGAATGCTGCAACAATAAAAATACTTGAATGCCAATAAAACGTATCAACATACATTTCCAATACCTAAAACGCTTATTGAAAGTAAGTTGGTTCCACTTTTATTAAATTTTTTCTCCAATTCTTAGAAACTGAGATAAATAAAGCATTTTATTACATTATTTAAGCAGACAGCCACTTTTTCATTCAGGACAACAGAATGGAACGTTCAATTGGCTTCGAATTATGTCACCCTATTTTTAGGATAGCTTTTCAGGACTTTTCTATTTTTGCGTTGTGTCGCTGACTTTGAAAAAAAAAAGTACCTAGGTTTTTTTATTTTATTTTGTGAGTATATATATTTTTCATAGTATAAAGGACACTGTAAATATGTAAGGATGGTAGGTACATATGCTATTTGTAAGTAGAAGTAAATAGATTATAACTAGATTTTGCTCGCGACTTCATTCGCAAGAATCTTGTGTGTTACACAGCTCGCAATTTTTTCTCAATCAGACATCAAGGTCCATAGAAAATATATATTTCAGTACAATACAATAATATAAAATACTATACATAAACGGTTCGGTGTCGGGTATCCGATCTCGTAATCGCCGGAACACTAAACCTCTCGGCTAAATTCCTCCTTCATTAAAATCGGCAGATTTTCAGTCGGCACCTTCACTACAAACGAGATTTCGTTGAATCTGTAAGGCCACCTTTGAGTTTTCCACTACCGTAATGACAGAAAACAGCTTTATAATTTTATTCACATATTCAGATCTCTCCATTTCTTGTTAATACAATACAATTACCTTTTAACATCGAACGAAGTTTATAGTGAACGGATTTTCAGGGGACTT
Organism: Caradrina clavipalpis; assembly: GCA_932526535.1. Taxonomy (NCBI): domain Eukaryota; kingdom Metazoa; phylum Arthropoda; class Insecta; order Lepidoptera; family Noctuidae; genus Caradrina; species Caradrina clavipalpis. The sequence continues at coordinate 12,365,466 of OW052104.1, read as the reverse complement.
TTTTGTTGAGTTCGTTGAAATGAAGGAAATTAAAAAAAAAAAAAAACTGGTTCATTTTGTGGCCTTACTGCAATACTGTAAAACGCTGCCATTTGCCCGGCTGTCATTCGTAGATCTTTGGCAGTCGTTACGGATAGTCAGAAGCCAAGAAATCTGACAACCAGTCTAACCAAAAGGTATCGTGTTGCCCAGTTACTGGGTTGTGGAGGTCAGATAGGCAGTCGCTTGATGTAAAACACTGGTATTCAGCTGCCAGTTAGACTGGAAGCCGACCCCAACACAGCTGAGAAAAAGGCTAAGCAGATGATGACCCTCACTAAAAACGAGAGGCGAGTCTCTAACTGCTCGACCCTCAGAGTCAACTTGGTCTTGATTTTTGCTAGCCTTTGCTGTCCCACTGCTGTGCAAAGGCCTTTCTCTATTCTTTCTACTTTCCTCTTCCTCTTCTTCCTTCCTTTCTCCTTCCTCTCGCCAGTTCCTGATGTGCAAATTTTATGATAATAATTAATTTATTTCGAAACATTCATTCGCAAATCCAGACGTCAGTTTTTTTTTGGAGTACTCTTGTATTTCGGGTATTCTTTTCACGAATAATTGCAAGACAAAATCAAATATGAGTCCGATTCTTAACAAAATCGATTTACCTACCGACATAGAAATAATTTAAAAAGCTATACACCCCAAAAACATAACCTTCTCCTTTTTGTACTCGGTTCAAAAACACCTTCAAAAACCAAAATTTTCTCTTTGACAAAACACAGATAACATCATGGTTGTCACTTAAAGAGGAAAGTAAATAGTGTTTCCCCGAATTAAACGAAATACAACTCACTCACGTGTCTTGCTTATGACGTGGGTCACCCCTAAAATGTTTATTAAACAATCCCGGTGGTCTTAATTACTTCAAAAGTACTTAAAACCAAACATTTAATTAATGTGCGGCGGGCGTTTAATACGCAAAAGGCTTTTATTTTTTGGTTCTAATATCTATTGCTCCTTAGCGTTTTGAAAAAAATGAAGTTCTTTTACACATACACACATACATAAACTCACGCCTTTTTCCCATGGGGGTAGGCAGAAACCACAGAACGCCACCAGCTACGATCCTTACAAAAAAAAAAACTCAAAGTCACTCTAAGTTCTTTTAAATATATATATACATACCATCACGCCTGTATTCCCCGAAGGGTTAGGCAGAGGTGTACCAATACACCATATAATCGGGTATTATATTATTATGTATAACACTTTTAAACAAAAAGATCTAAGAGAATGCCTAGCCTTTTCTTAACTATGCTGGAAATGGCTTCCAAACTAACAAGATGCAAACAGTGTTTTACGTATACATGAAGCGACAGCCTATTTGACCTTCACAACCCAGTTACTGGGTAACATAAATCCGACGCCAACATAGTTAGGTAAAGGCTAGGCAGATAACGATTTTCTGAAAATTACACTACACGAATTATTTTAATCTAGTTTATTTTGTACGTGTCATAAATCTTTGTCACGTCAAATATTAAATCTAAATTAAAATATGACGTGACATTTAACCGCCCTCCATCTACATGACCAGAATAAATTGAATATAATCTCACGCGATCACGCATTGATGATCGCCATTGCTTTGTGTGTTAAATCCAATAATAGTCGGGAATAAAATAGAATTCACTCGTCAAAGAATGCAAGTTTCAATATTTCTTTATCCGCATTTTTTTATATTCATGGAGTTTTGAATGGAGTCGATAGGTGTCGGGCCAGTGGGTTCTAATTGAGAAATTCCGCAAAGCTTATTGAACTAGTACCCTGGCCAGGTGGGCTTTAAGTTAGAGGGGCCAGCGGACGATAGATCGTTGACTCTATCGTCCACGCTGCACGATCCCTGGAGTAGTGGGGATGTGTCAGTGCACCCGGACATCGCTGAAGGAGGAGAGAGCCCGGAGGCGGGTAAAGATGGCGCCCAGATGTGGGCCACACTGGATAGGTCGCGAACGTCATGCCTAGCAGTTCTCGCGGCCCATTCATCAAGGTAAAAGTGGGTGCACAGGCGGAGTTTTTAGTGGGTGCAAGCCCCACATAACCACTCTCCCCGGATGGCGTGGCATGTGTTAGGCATTTAAAGTGGGTATTAAGTTATGACACTGTTCTCAACATATTATTCATGGGAGACGAACGAACTGCCTCGTTAGCCTAGTGGAACCCGATTACTTTTCAATTTACAGTAAAAAAAGTCCAATAATTGAGTTGGCAAAATGTGACGTCACAGTTTATGTTAAATTATCAGGGTGACATAATTGTAGTGACAAGTGACCGCCATAGCGAACGATTCTGCCTCAATAAAACTATTTATTTTTATATCACCTTATTTTCTTAGTCCCTGGTCTAATCGTATTATCGTTGATGAACTGAATAACATTTGTTACAAAACTAAATCAATGACTAATACTAATGACGACAAGGTTGGGGTAGTGGCTGAGTGATTGTCTGCTGCGCTACGTGACGCAGATTCGATTCCCGCACGGAACAAATATACTGTGTAAAACATAAATTTAAAAAAAAAAATTGAAAGGAAAAATTCTTTTGATATACCTACTGTCACTCTCAAAATTATCTATCTATATCTAATTTATCGGCACTTCTCAAGTTGAAATCGATCAAGCCGTTTAGGCTTCAGAGCGTGCCAAAGAAATACAGATACATACACTCGAAAAACATAACCCTTCTTCTAGCGCAGTTAGGTAAAAAACCTTTCTTCTGTACTGATATCAAGGGCCCGGTTAATGGCAATAGGCTCGCCCCCTATTACATGGGACCTAAATATACCGGCGAACTGTGGGTGTACATTGGTACACCTCTGCCAAACCCTTCGGGGAATACAGGCGTGATGGTGATATCAAGGGACATACATTATCGAATAAACCATAAAACACACAGACGGCAGTTGGGCGTTTTACGCACGTACAACGCGTAATAGGTGAACTTTACGCTCAAATAACGCGTCACACACGCTAACACATGTTACCGTGTTCGCAAAGCACGCGGTAATTTAATTGTTGTTTCCCATACACGCCCGGACTCCTAAATCGGGGTACCATGTTCATGGTTGGTCATACAAGGTGGAAGGTTGTGATGTAAACTTTTACCATGGATTTAGTTCTTAACGAGTCTTAGTTAAATCAATTAAATGGTTATTTTTTTGACAATTTTTATTTTTTAATACTTATGCGCTCTCTGACTACCTCGTTAGCCTGGCGGTCCTAAGCGTGACGAATAAATATGCTAGAGGTCTTGGACTCCATTTCCAGGTCGATCAAAGTGTTATTGAGTTTTTCTATGAAATTCGGAGTTAGGATTTGTGCCCGGTTTTTGGCAGTAAGCCCGCTCCCTATTACATGGGACTGACAGATACCGGCGAACGGTGGCATAAAAATATATCATCAATGGGCCTAATCATATCAATGGGTGATGCTTATTGAACTTGTCGTTTAAAATTCAACCAAACTGCTTTGTGTTATGAGTGATAGTCGTATTTCCTACAAAAAAAACAATTTGAAACGAATACTTTCACTTCAGTACGCTCGTAAAATCACAAACATGCATGAACAGTTCTCATTTCTTCTCTCTATGAAAAGAGGCTTTTGATCTGTATTAGTATTAACAACATTCGGTACGCGACCGATAATAAGCCTAATCGTATTTTAGAAAGAGAAAGTCAGACAGGTGTAACAAAGACAACGCTCTATAAAGGCGAACTTTTTGTAAACTCGATTAGTGTAGGTACAATTGACCGTACTCAGTGTTGATAATTTAATAATAAAATGAAATTATCTTAAGATCTAATTCTACTTTTAGGGTTCCCCCTCAATCTGCGACTAGGGGAGCATTTCAGCAAACTTTAAGGAACAATCGACATTTAATCTACTATCAATCTGCCAAAACTTCACGTACTCTTATCATCACGCTTATATTCCCCGAAGGGTTGGGCAGAGGTGTACCCATAGTTCGCTTGTATGTTTAGGTCCCATGAAATAGTGGGCGAGCCTATTGCCATTTACCGGGCATAAATCTTAACTCCGAGCTGCTACTGAGAATTTCATAGCAAAACTCAACAACACTTTTTTGCTAGGCCTGGGAACCCAAGACCTCTAGCATAGCAGTCGCGCTTAGGACCACTAGGCTAACAATCTGTCAAAAGTGCCTCTAATTTACCTAAGCTTTATGTCATTGATTGTCGCTGATATGAAATCGCGACTAGATTTTGAATGTTCATAATTAGTAGAATTGGCTTTCTGTTTGCCAAGTGCGGCGGCGCCCTTAATAACCAATTCGGTAATCGAAGCACGAAAATGTAGCCGTTACAACAAACCCTATTATCCTTGGAGACAATTTTACTGGAAATGGAGCCCTGTATTTTTTCTAGGTAGTAATTGGCAAGCCAGACTATCGTGTAGGCGGGCTATCGAGTTGCCTCTGATATCGATCTACTGTTTAATCAATGAACTGAGAGCCTAGTACAGCCCACAGAGTAAATGAAACGAAAATTCGATACATACGCCTGTATTCCCTGAAGGGTTAGGTAGAGGTGTACCAATGTACACCCACAGTTCGCCGGTAGCAGGAGCAAAGACTTAACAAAAAAACCACGTGGGTAAAGTCGCGGACATGACCTAGTGGGTCATGATGATTGTGTTAGTCGAATAATATAAATCTGGTACTTATGCTGTAGGGTCGTCACATTTTTTTTTAATTCCCACCTTGTTTTTATATTTATGTTATTTTTTATCTTTTTATTGTGTTTTGAGTGGTCTGCTATGTCTTATGCGTGTACCAAATAAATGGTTTATTATTTATTTATTTTATTTTACAGAAGGCTTATAGACTAATAAACCAGTGATATACAGAATTTGGTATTAACAAATAGCTAATTACAAGCCTCCACACATAGATAAAGAAAACTTCGATACAAAGTACATACAAGTTATCCATCTATATATCCGTATTCTCTATTTATAGCGAACACTTTCATGATAGCGAGTTCGTGCTAGGCCTGTTGGAGTTGAGTCTTTAGCGTTCAGAACGAATGAATGTGTGAGTGTAAGAGATGGAGTGAATGATAGAAAAAAAGGAAGATCGAAGACTACGATGATAAGATGGTGTACGTTTTTTTTTGTCTAAGGTGAAAATAAAATACAAGTAAGTTGTAACATTGTTTTATTCTGGAATATCCCACTCTACAACTTACCCGCCTTATAGTGGTAGTGGGTCAATACTTCCCGGGGTGTAGAAAAATGCTCAAATCGACCCACATAGGTAGTTGGAGGAACACTGTGGGGTTTTAGTCCGTAGAAAACCAACACACCCCTCCACCTTCCCCGAGGCGGAGGCACTCCATGAGGATTACCTCGCAAAAAAAGGCCGATTGGTGTTACATTAATTGAAGACACCTAATACTTTTGTGTATCGGGTCTAAGTAAGTCTGTGCCAAATTACTTTCTCTGTAAGTTTATAAATAGGTTCATTTCTGCTACAAGTCAACCTACGTTTATAATTATTAATAATTTATAATTATTAACGCGGTACTTAAAATTTTGACATTTATATCATTTTTTATTAACATTACTGCCTTGTTGGCCTATTGGTCCTAAGCGCGACTGCTACGCTAGAGGTCCTGGGTTCAATACCCAGGTCGAGCAAAAAGTGTTATTGGGTTTTTCTATGAAATTCTCAGTAGCAGCTCGGAGTTTGGATTTGTGCCCGGTTAATGGCAATAGGCTCGCCCCCTATTACATGGGACCTAAATATACCGGCGAACTGTGGGTGTACATCAGTACACCTCAGCCTAACCCTTCGGGGAATACAGGCGTGATGGTATATTATATAATTATTTATTAACATTATAATGTTTTTTTTTTGTTTAACGTACATTTTGGAGCATATTTTTACTGTGGATGTTATAATATATGTATGACTTTAGACAAAACATAGCGCATTATGTTATATGTATGATTTCTTGTATACCTATGTTTACAAAAAAACATTTAACGTTGACTTTGACACTGTTAAAATTTCTTTCATTTTTCGCAGCAACAGTTGCCTTTGAATGTTCGTGTAGGCTGTACGTTGTGTAATTGGCTTTGTTTTATGGTACTTATAATTTACTACTTGACTGTTAATTATTTCTTTCTTTCTTCTTTCTTTATTTTGAAAAATCGTTGTCCCACACTAAAAATTTCTCCTATATCGTGGGTGCGTAAACAAACATTTTAAACTCACATTCTCAAACAGCCAGACCCGGCACAACTATCCATAGGTCATACAAATATTTGTTCCGTGCGGGAATCGAACCCGCGACATGCAACATTATACAGGAAAAAATTTTAACCAGTGCGTAAATTTTGCCATAATAAACTTCAACACGTTTTATTAAACACGTATATTTTATGCTATATATATAGTCTTATTGTTATATATAATTACGTCTTAGTACTAAAAAAAAAGTTATCGCTTACGAAACATGTTTACTTAAAAACCATATTTTATTGTCACTCGGCGCTAGCGCATTCCCCACCCCCCACCCCAGCCATGCGCCCGGGCGGCGGCCAAGAGTTTTCATTGATAGTATGGCAAATAGATTATGTCCATGTTTTGCTGTAAACTCGAATAAGGATGATTTTTTTTTTATCTCAACACGGAAATGTGTTCTATTACTGACACTGAATTACCAAAAAAAATTTACGCACTGGTTAAAAACTTTTCCTGTATTTTATATTGTCACCCGCATATTCTTATGCCTTGAGCCAAAGTCACTCATTATGAGTCCTGATTAGGGCCAGGCGTAAGTGCAGACGTAATGGTCTTTCGGACTTTCGGTCGGTTGCTTATCGGTAGGACAATGGAAAAATATGCCTGAAATTAATGTTTTCACGGTCTATTTACTTTCTCCGTCCCGTTGGTCATGTTACACTATTATATAGTTATTTTTTAATAGGACAGGCCTGCCACACTAAGACGTGCACGTTTATTCCCATCTGCAACCTTCGAGCTTGCCACTGGGGCAACCACTGCATCTCCTGAAACCCTGAATTGACAGTGGTGACCACCAGAAAAGCGTCAAGGCAATGAACGTAAACGAGTTCTGGATAAACGATTCAACTGTCTTAGATCCCGAAACGAAATTAATCAGAGAAGAATAGCGGAGGTGTAAGAAAAAGAAAAAGTGATCACATCATATTGTATCTTTTATTTGAAAATTTAAATTACTGTACAGTGATTTTAAACGCATTTTTAAAAAGAAAAAAATTTGAACCCACTTTTCAAATTACGTAGGCTACGAGATCATTGCCCTGCTACGAGCCGAGCTACGCCGTAGCACAGTGCTACGCATGTCGGCCTTTACGGTTTTGGAACATTTTATTCAAAAGTGCGATAAATACAAGCTTACCATATTATTACTATCTGAATACCAAATAAACACTCTTTTATAGTCTGTGGGTCAATATAAAGTGCCACTAAATAAGATAGTAAGTCTTACTTAGTGGACATTTTAATGTCAGACATAGGCGATCATTCTTGTATACGGTCGAGTTCATTGCCTATCAATCTATGGTGGATTGTAATATGTAATAAACAACCGATGATATTCGCAGTCTAAATATACGTCTGGGGCAAAAGATCTATTTTTAAATTGTATAACATACTTAAAGGTATCAAAGGTTTTATTTGTACTGGTCCGAACATTTTTATTCTTTTTAACCCCCGACGCAAAAAGAGGGGTGTTATAAGTTTGACGTGTCTGTCTGTCTGTCTGTCTGTGGCATCATAGCTCCCGAACGGATGAAGCGATTTCAATTAAGATTTTTTTGTATGAAAGGTGACTTATGTGCGAGTGTTCTTAGACATGTTTGATGAAAATCGGTTGAGCCGTTTAAAAGTTATGGGTGTGAAAGTGGGGAAGAAAAACTAAAAATGATTTGTCATGTGGGTTATTAAATTACTAGGAACCAATGTATTTACAGCTTAACAAAATCGACATTATAATAAGTATGTACCTATAAAAAGTATAAAATAAAAATTTAATTAAAAATTTAAAAAACCCCCGACACAAAATCCTAAGTTCCCTTTCAAAAGTAAAAAAATAAAATACGTCGCGTTGGGGGACCGATGTTGCATTTAGGGTACGACCGTCCCAAGTGGTCCCCCAACGAGACGTATTTTATTTTTTTGCTTTTGAAAGGGAACTCAGGATTTTGTATCGGGGGTTTTTTTAATTTTAAATTTTTACTTTACTTATAGTAACTGCCGCGTTAGCTCCCCGTTAGTAACTTGTTTGGTTCTATACTAGGGGTCTTGGGTTCGCTTACCAGGTCGAGCAAAGTGTTATTGCGATTTTCTTTGAAATTCTCAGTAGCAGCTCAGAGTTAGGATTTGTGCCCGGTAAATGGCAATAGGCTCGCCCCCTATTACATGGGACCTAAGCATACCGGCAAACTGTGGGTTTACATTGGTACACCTCTGCTTAACCCTTCGGGGAATATAAGCGTGATGGTATGTTATACGTATGTTGTAAGATTAAAAATGTTGGGTGTCAAATCATTCGCCTCATAATCATGATTCACGCAAAATAAACTCCGCGTTTTGATATAAAAATGTGTTACGATCGAAATAATTATTGTTTTTATGTCCCCCTTACGTTAAGACAATAAAGTGAGGCGTTACTTTAAGGGTCCATAAGCGGTTATTGCTAATAAAATCTAAGTAAATGTGGTAAAGTTCTTTCAATCACACGATTAATTAGAAGTGTTGAGAAGAAGAAAGAAGGAATCGCCCCAAATGCAGCGGTTGGACGCCTTAAAGAGATGTCAGCAATGGGCCCACTAAGGGCCGATGCCTGCCGGGGCTGCGGGTTGTTAGAAAGAGATACCGCGCCCCCGGAACGCAAAGGGCACATGAAGGAACATAGATGGGTATTAGTCAGTAAAAGTCTGACACTCCCTCCCGTCCCGCCCAGGGCGGGTGAAGTTATTTGATGAAGTCCCACCTATAAAAAAGCGGTTGGGAAAAAAGAGAAGAATACAAAAAAAATTGAAGAAAAAAAATAGCATTTTTGATACGAACTCTTCAGTAATTTTTTTATTGTTTTAAGAAAACTTTTTCTCACTCTAAACATTTCTCATCTATCGTGAGTGCATTTAAAAATATTTAAACTCACATACACAAACAACCAGACCCGGTACAATTATTTGTTAGTCATAGGAATATTTGTTTCGTGGCGCAATCAAAACCGCGACACGCAACGCTGAAACCATTCGCTCAGCCACTGCGCCAACCGTGTCGTCAAATTATTTTTCATCAGATTTTTTTTAAAATTTCTTTCTTTTATAATGGCGTTGAATTCATTTTCATTTATTTTTCTCCAAAACTCCATATAAATAATATTTCATTTTATTTATTAAATTGGGTTTATTTCGGCATAAAGTTATTTAATTTTCAACCACAACACACAGTTCACGAAATATCAGTGATAATAATTGGATAACCTCTTATTAGCTGAACAAAATTATATACACTATTCTGCAATACTTTATACATAATTATTATATATCGCTGTTGGTTACCCAAATAAATAAATCGCATTTTGTACCGCGAAAGTAACCAAACCACGTCGAAATATTTCTGATTTTTCAGTCATCAAAATGATTCAACGCCCATTAATTGTATATCTGTTCTGAGCCTAACATTTTGCTGTATGTACATCTATACTAATATAATTAACCTGATATTTTTATCGTTGTTTGTTTAAACATGCAAACTTCAGGAACTTCAAGACGCGAGTTAATCGATTCATCCTAGGCAAGCGTGTTCCACCTTAGGCCGCATCATCACTTAAGATCAGTGAGTTGGGGTCAAACGCAAGCCTGTTAGAATATTAAAAAAAAACTTCTAAACACATTACAAGAAATATTTTTGTATATGACAGCCAGATTCATGAGGAATAATATAAGCTACATAACATCACGCTACGACGCACAAGAGCGGAGCAGAAAGAAACTACGCGGATTAAGTCGAGGGAAGAAGCTAATGCTTACTTAAGTGGCATATTGAATTAGTTTGATGTCATCAATTGAATTATTGAAACCTTTTCAATTGAGCTTAGTTTAACCAAAAGAGCCGGTCGTTTTGGAAGACAATCAATTTAAGAAACCAATTTCTTTTAGTTTGTTTATTCGATTAGTAGGTACTCCGAAACAGCTTCATGAATTTCGTTACGAAAATTCCCGATTTTCTAAATGATTACATTGTACTAAGTGGAAATCTCATTATTATAATGTGTAGAAATAAATAAAATTGAAATGTCTGTTTGTTATGTATATGAATGTATACGATTTATATAAATAACCACTGAAAAACAAACAAAACTCCATCACAAAATAATATTTGGCCAGTTAAAATAAATTTAAGAACATTATGAGTAAAATCATCGCAACAGTGAAACAATTTGATACCACATAATAAAATCGAAAAAAAAAGTTCTGTCGTACTGTTCCTTTCGGCTAGTCCGATGGGACGGCAATCTGACATAACGGGGAAGAAATCAGGCGCAGAACCAACGGCATTACGCTGTTTCCAAGACACGGAGGTTCACACCACCAAATTCCAAACTCTGAGCTGCCACTGAGAAATTCCAATTGCCTGACCTGGGAATCGAACCCAGGACCACAGTCAGGGCCATATCGCTCACACCAACGAGCAGGCTCACCACTTTGACACCAAAATGTAATCGGCATGTTAAATTATGCAAAGCTATGCATTAACATACAAATTAGCGCCCGTCCGCGTAAGCCTAAAGAGTAGTTGTCGTACGTGTGAAAAAGCCCTAATAGACCGCGACTGCACGTTTAAATGCAGTCTTCTTGGATGTAAGCCAATTTCATTGTACCGCAACTTAAGTCGCTGTTTGCGGTCTTGTAATGCGGTTTAATGTACAGACCCCAGCACATTAACCTATCCCAATACCTTTTCAACTTTATTACAAAAGAATAAGGTTCATGTTCAATTGCGAAAATGTTACAGTTTGGGATAGGTTAATGTGCCTGTCTGTACTTAAACCAATTTTATTGTTCTCTCGCTTATTATTCATAGCAGAAAAGTTCTTCTTTTATGAAACTTTTATAAGCGAATTTTGTAAAATACTATGCGGACTTATAAATAGAACCATCTTGTCTTTTTTGTGTGTCGTGAATTTAAATTTGGAATAATGATGACACCAAAATGGTGGCCAGTACTTATGACAGGTGCAAAAGAGCAAGCCTTTTCCAAAAGCATCAATTGTTTTTTTAAATATTTTATCTCTGTTTTAATTTAGATTAAAATCTCTTCTCAATCTTTAAGCTAGATAGATGCTAGAATAAAGATTGAGAAGAAATTTTAATCTCTAGGTTGGTTATAATAGGAGATATCTCCTATTATAACCAACCTAATAAAAACGGGTCATTTAGCCAGAGCATTCACTGTACTGAATAGGCTTAATATTTTTACCATGAACTCAGCAGTTAAACGTTTTATCGATGCGAGAGACAGAAAGATATATTAAAAGTTAATCCATATCACAAAACAAAATTTCGCCATCCCAACATCATTTTGGCCTCATCACATTGTTTCTTCATAAATATTTACGGGCTTACATTGTTTTAAGCTTTAACCTAAATCCTCTATTAAAATATGGACGCCTTTCATGTGTAAATTTTATTTCACAATTTTGGACACGAATTGAATGTGGTCCCGACAATGAATTATATACTCTATACAATTCTTGTTTAGGTTTAGTCTACCTTGTTGGTTGTTGGTGGTCGTTGGAGTAATAAGTCTCTCTCAACTGCCTCGTTGGCCTAGTGGTCCTAAGCGCGACTGCTACGCTAGAGGTCTTGGGTTCGATTCCCAGGTCGAGCAAAAAGTGTTATTGGGTTTTTCTTTGAAATTCTCAATAACAGCTCGGAGTTTGGATTTGTGCCCAGTAAATGGCAATAGGCTCGCCCCCTATTACACGGGACCTAAATATACCGGCGAACTGTGGGTGTACATTGGTACACCTCTGCCTAACCCTTCGGGGAATACAGGCGTGATGGTATAAAGTCTCTCTCAATTGGTGACCTCGCACAGAAAGGCCCTCCACGAAGTGCTCCACCTATTAAAAATCGCGGGAAATTCCTGGATGCAGGCAGCGCAAGACCGGTCATTGTAGCTATCTTTAGGGAAGGCCTATGTCCAGCACTGGACATGTCTGCTATCCATGTGGCTCTGGATTTGGTTCCAGGGTTGAGAAGTGTCAGAAAAATCCAATGACACATTTATCCCGACCCGCGAAATGAACCTAAGACCTAAGACTCCAAGCTCATCAATCACGCTTGCGACTTCGACGCGGCAACCCAAAACAATAGGGCGTATATACCGTAAAAGACAACCTTTACAACTCTTTTTTACCAGACCTGTATATATTTCCTCCTATCATACGAGCACTGTAAGAATACTTACCTGAACGGGATCTATAAACATAAACTCACGCGTTTTTCACATGAGGGTAGGCAGAAACCACAGAACGCCCCCTGCTACAATCCTTACATAATCCTTAGCCTCATCCACGTTCACACATCTGGTCAAACACGCACGCCGGTAACGAGTACTGCGCACCCGACCTTTCTAAAGAACCTCACCAATAAGGTCATGGTGTCATCCCCTCCCGGCGTTAACATCTGCCACATAAATCTCTTTTGTTAGTCGCCTTTTACTCATCCTCTCAACATGACTGGACCATTTATCAGCCACCAAATAACACCCCAGGGAAGTCTTCTATCCATCCGAAACCAAACGTCAACTACCCTTTCGAAGAAAATCCCTAGCAAAATAAATATTTCTCCAACGGGAAATAGATTTATTCGGATCCCATAATATATCTGACCTTCAATATGGGGCGTTACGTTCAAACTAAGTCTTTACGCGTCCCTTATGAACAGTTTATTGTAACTTCGAGGTCAGCTGAGAGTCGGACCCGGCATTACCATAAACTAGTGTATTACATTTCGGGTGATGCGTACGATTTCATCATGAACACTAAAATTGTCTACATAGGACAGACGAGGAAAAGTAGATTATTCTTTAAATGATTATGTATATTTTAAATATTTTATGATTGCTCTTAAATATCATTGAGCATATTATCTACCAACGATTTACTAATGTTAGCGCTGACTCTGAGACAAACGGGATGAAGCTGAATACCAGTATTTTACATGGGGCGCATGCCTCCACAACCTAGTTGCAACATGATACTCTTTCATTCAGACTTTCGGAGCACTGACTATGTAGTCACACGGTCAAAAAAACAAGAATGATAGCGATACGATATCGGCTTGAAACAATTCAGAAAATATTCAAAAAAAGTTTATAAAGTCTCTCTTAGCGTTCAAAAATATAGGTACATTATTATGTTTCGTAATCTATTCATAATAATACCCTTCTTATCAAATTTCAGTCACGGCGGCCAATCACAATGGAGACTGGCCAAGTACCAGGAGATATAATATTCCACAAATGTGTACAGGGGAGAGAAAACGGATAAGATCGCCGATAGCCTTCACTCATTAAAATTACTCCGCTCTTGAATATTACAATTATGAAACCATGAAAACATTTCTAGAGAAAAAAAGTGACTTCTACAATTTTCTTACTCAGCACAACTCTAAGGAAGTTATTTCATCAGTAACTGGGTGAGCAGTGATGTTAATTTAGGAGCATCTTATGCATAATGTATGATATGAAATTGTCCGTTTATGTCAAATGAGGTGACGTTATTATACGATAAAGTTTACTTATGAGAGGGAGCGGTAACATTGAGCAGTTCTTTTATATTACTAGCAATTTGGTTTGCGTAGCTTATATTTATACTAACTTCCGACCGCTACTTTTCCGCGTAAATTTTCATATATTATCCAACAGGGACCGCACTTTTTGGGTTAAAATAATTATTCAGCCTTTCAAACTTTCCCGTTTTTTAATATACATATATATACATTATATTTTCTATGAAATTCTCAATAGCAGCTCGGAGTTAGGATTTGTGCCCGGTTAATGGCAATAGGCACGCCCCCTATTACATGGGACCTAAATACATACCGGCGAACTGTGGGTGTACCAATGTACACCACTGCGTAACCCTTCGGGGAATACAGGCGTAATGGTATGTTTACGTGAAATTACTGCCAATCTCACCTTCACAAGCCAGTTACGAGGTAACACGATACCCCTTTGGTAACCAAATTGTTAGGCATTCGGGTTTCTAACTACCTGTAATTACTATCAAAGATCTACATGTGCAAACTTTGATAGGGCGATCTAGGCAACGTTGGTTTTGCCGTAGTAGTTCGCATGCTGAGCGATAGATGTCACTACATACAAATGGCAGCCGGAACCAATGACATTCAGCGGTTCCCGAGGCACGGGGGTGTTACCCTTCAACTTTCAAACTTCCAACTATAACCCATTAACACTTGCAAGACTCGAGAATCGAAACCAGTTTTAGCAGATGAGGTGAGCACGCGCGCTGTTGTGAACCGGTAACCTAGGCATGAGAGGCAAGGTCAAAGACAAGTAATGGCTGCATGGAGTAGAAGGACCAGCTGAAGAAACAGCGGGTCGGGGCTTGTCGGGGGAGCGGTTTATGCTTATGCTTATCCCGCAACCCCGGCAAAAGGCAGAGGTGAAACACCGCGATGGTTTTAGCCGGTAAGAGGCCATGCCCGTCCGTCGCTCTCGCGATGAAGGAAGACGAGGAAGATTTCTAATGCACACCAAAAAAAAAAAACATATGGATAAGGCACCCTGAACCATTTCATAGACCATCACGACATGAACGCATTAACATAACTAAAGTTAATAAATAGCCAATTACATTTAAATAATAATCATTAGAAACAACGCCCATTTACAGAATTAATGGTAACCTAATAACTTTTCATTACACACATAAAAAGGCAATTGCTGTGATGTACAAAGAAAGGAAACGTCTGTGACTGGTCAAGTTCCGGCATCATGTCGAATGGCGTAGGTTCCGATTGGCTGTTAACCCTGACATAGGCAGTAAATGTGCAAAATATTGCGAAGAAATACTACTCATTGTAGCAAAATTGAATTTATTTGAAACTGAAATAAGAAACGTTTTCTGAAACATTCAGTTCACGAAAATGAAAAAGGAAATGACATTTCTTGTCGACTTGTTCGGAGTGGTCTCAAATCAAACAAACTGCCATATTTCGCCCGTTTTATTGTGGAACAAGTTTGAACTTTCACATTGAAGTGTTCTCTTTTGGGGTCAGTTCCTGTTGTTGAAACTGACAGTTAGGAAACCTATGTCAAGTAACTATATAATGTATATTCGACTTCCGTATGTTTGTGTCAACAAAACTCTGAAAATAGTCCGTGGAATAACATAACATTTTTACACAACATTGCATTTTAACAGAAGTTTTGTTTTATCTTAGGTACCTATATTTTTGTGTTTTAACTGCCTCGTTAGCCTAACAGTACTTAGCGCGACGCTGCTACGCTAGAGGTCTTGGATTCGATTCCCAGGTTGAGCAAAGTGTTATTGGGTTTTTCTATGAAATTCTTAGCAGCAGCTCGGAATTAAGGTTAGTGCCTGGTTAATGGCAATTGGTTCAGCCCCTATTACGTGGGACCAAAACATGCCGTAGACCTGTGGGTAAACATTGGTACCTATGATACCTTTTCTATGATATTCTGAGTAGCAGCTCGCAGTTAGTATTTGTGCCCGGTTAATGACAATTAAAAAGGCTCGCCCCTTATTACATGGTACCTAAACAAACCGGTGGCGGCGGTGTATATGGTACACCTCTGCCTAACCCTTCGGATAATACAGGCGTGATGGTATGTGTGTATTATTGCGATTACATACCACAATTTGGATACGGAGGATACTTACGCCATCTACTATAGCCAAATATTCCTTAAAATAATAAAAACAAATGTTAAACATAACAATAACGCTAATTTCAAGCTGGTACGGAACCATTTTGTAATAAAAATAGGAGGAAGGGTGTTGAATGCAAAACAGTTTACTTGTTTAGAGATCCTCAGGACATGGGATAAGTGAATTAGTTTTGTTTTTAGGAGAACCAAGTGGTTGATAAAACCATCATACCGTCACACTTGTAATCCCCGAAAATTCGTGAATTAGCAGATTTTCAGTGATATGAAATTAATACGTACGTAATCGAAAACGCGTAAAGAATATTTAAATAAGTTTTCATAACAGGCTTGCCCTCATAATCGTTTGTAGGGGTTCGGAGTTTATTTTTGCTCTTGTATATCGGCTTTCAAATTAATTTATTGAATTATCATTTATTTCTGTACGTGATGTGATGACCCAGTGGTTAAGTCGCCCGCTTGTCATGCATGAGGTTGTGGGTTCGATACCGGGAAAGTACCAATGTAAGATTTTCATTTCAGAATGTACTTTCCAAGTTTATCTTGAAGCTCCTGACATCGGTGAAGGAAAACATTTTGAGGTAGCCTGGTTATATAATAATTGAGATAGGTCTGTAAGCGCCAATCCGCCTAGAGCAAGCGACATTAATTGGGATTGGTGGCTTCAGAAAGCATTTGCTTTTTGAAGTGAAAACTTCTTTAACGGCGTTGTGCACTTTTTTTGGAATGGGTAAAAAATGTTAAACTCGCGTCAGGACACGTGACCCTGATCGAAAATTCGTATGCGGCGTTGTGCACTTGTTTTGGAATAGGTAAAAAATGTTAAACTCGCGTCAGGACACGTGACCTGATCGAAAATCTTAATCTTATCTTATTTTTGAGTTGTTCACTATCAATGCAGTGTCTTCTCGGTATGAGCCTGTTCTTATCCTCTTCCCTTTGTCTAGCTGTGGGACAGTAATAGGCTGGTATTATTATTATTTCATATCTGTATATAATTTACAAAAATACATTACAATCAAAAAATCATAAAACGTTCTTTTCTTTCCACAACTGGACATAACAGAGTTATAAGCATGATGTAGAAGATAATCTTTTGAATAGCAAAACTTAGTTTAATAAAGTAACCCTTGACCGCTATAAAATTTTACTACCGCGGATCTGCTGAACCGCAATTTCGTTTCCAGATTTTCGATCAGAATTGAAGTGTTGAAGTTTTGAAGTGGGTACTGTTTTAGAAGAATATTAGAAGTAGATATTATGATCAGGGTAACGGGCGTATCCACCGACTTGGCAAAGTCAAAGGAATTTTCCTACTAATTCCACTATCCTATCTCCTACTAATATTATGCCTGCATTGGATCGTTCGGTTCCCTTCAAGATGGTTGAGCTAAATGGTGCTGATGCACGCGTCATGCTCGTGAACGGGTGCTGTCAGTTGGGATTGGTCACCTCTTAACTGCCATGGCTTTCATCTTTATTATAATTTTGTAACTGTTTATACATTCACATTCTTTGTTTTCACGTATAGAAGCAACAAGAATATTGTAACCAAGATTTTGTAAAAACCAAATTGAAAGAAAAGAGTGTCCATGGAGTTTCTAGCTCGTTCTTCTCCATAGAGACCTACGTATTGGAACGAGCAACTAGCTTCAATTCTAAACTGTAACTTCTTGACATTCAAAAGTGCCTGTAAATGGTCTAATTGAAATAAATGCTTTGAATTTGACTTTATTAAAAATGCAAAAGTTTGTGAGGATGGGCGTAAACGGTTAAACGAATCTGGATCAAATTTGACACTGACATAGATTGTAGTGTGGAATCACACATATAATTTTGTATTCCCGAAAAATGTACGGATCCTGTGTGTAATAAATATTAAATTTGACGCGGAAGCTGAAGCCAGTATGTATATAAATAAATAATTTAAAAGGCTGTTTGTGTTTTACTTTATTTTTACTTTTTGTAAATGTTTGAATGTGTACACGATACTTATGTTTTTTTTTTTGGCTTGTTTTGGTTGTTTATTTTCGGAACGTTTGGACCGATTTTGACGGGACCTTGATTGGCATATAGATTAATGTTATAAAAAATAACTTAGGATTTATTTTAGAAAACAAATTAGGGTTACGTGCTACAAAACCGAGTATGAAATTACGGGCTTAAGCTGGTTTCAAATAAACCATTTACAAGGATTTTTATATTGTTAAGATTCGATCAGAAAGTTGAAACTACTTAGTCTTTTCAAAACACACCTTTCTCACTATAAGAACTTTAACTTCTGTTACAATTTGCAGTACCAAATTATCATAAAGTTGAGTTCAAGAATCACTAAATTGTACTCTAAATTAAATAGCCCAAGGTATTAATTGGCTCTTAACAATTGTACAATGTACATAATTCGAAATAGCCCGGAACACTTTAGAGCGAGATTTAAGTTAGCATTAACTTACTGAAACTTTTGATTACTTTATTTAATTAACTTTGTTTTGTTTTATTGTGAAATTTGTTTTCATAAAGTTAGGGCAGAAGTTGCAAGCATGAGACACGAGCGTGCGTGATCGATTTTCGAATTAAAAACACGATTATCCAATTGTATTTAGGTTTAATTTTATATGACAAGGACAAGTAGCATCCTACTTCATTAAAATTATAAATGTGAATGTTTGTGAGGCTGGATAAATGTTTGTTACTCTTTCACGGTTAAATGGCTGAACGGATCTGGATGAAATTTGGCATTGAGATAGATTATAGTGTGGAATAACACATAGGACTCTTTTTATCCCGGAAAAAAGCACGGTTACTGTGCATAATATAACAAATTTGAAGCGGACGAAGTCGCGGGCAGACGCTAGGGTTACATAAAGGCTTCAAAATTAATAAACATTACGTGTAAGTTTATCTTGCACTTCACTGTGAAGGAAAGCTGGACTTATATAGCTTAAACTCCGCACTTTGGTTGATAAGAAGAGAGTGCCTCAGGCATTCAAGTCCGCCTTTGTGCTTTTTTTTTGTGTAAAGTATAAAAATCTAAATATAGTCAAAATAAAGCACTGAAAGCTCTGGGATAAACAGGTTGAAATAAACATTAAAGCATAATTTTTTTCAACCTGTATTATCCCATATATTTATTTTAAGTATATATTAGTTTTACACCTTCTTCTTCACCGTCTTTACGAGAAGTTGCCTTTGCCCTAGGGCAATAACAGGCGGGTATTTTACGCATGAAATATGTATTACCAATTTGAAAATTGATTGAGTTAACGTAACATTTACGCTGCGCACTCCTACCAAGCATTCGGCTTTCTCTGTTAGTATAGACTCGATTAACAGTCATTCATCATAACTGCCAACACAGTCAAACACAAACTCAAACCATTTATCCACATCAATATTATAAATGCGAAACTCTATCTGTCTGTTTGATGAGTTAACGTTACGACATAACTTACTGAATCGATCATAATGAAATTTGACGTAAAAGTGATTTGCATAAGAATGGCTTTTAATTTGTGACTTTGTCTGTTTCCGCGATAACTGACATCGGGCGGATAAGTCGCTGGAAAAACCTAGTTTAATAAAAAAAAAAACAGTTTTTCATACAAAATTGCAACACTTACACGGTCAAAATGCAAGATCGATATTTTATTTTTAATAACTAACGAAAATTATTTGTATGACGAATGTGTGTACGTGTGTGTGTGTGTTCTGGATGGTCTAAAAACATGGTGCTGAATCTATAGTAAAACTTTGTGTAACAATACCTCTTTAAAATTTCAAAAAGAACATTTCACGTTTTCCCACACTATGAATATCTCCAGTATCGTGGGTCCTTTTACAAACATAATATACACAAACAGCCAGACCCGGAACAACTATCTGTAGGTCATACAAATATTTGTTCCGTGCGGGAATTGAACCCATATCGAGATTTAAGTCGAACTCTTACCAACTAAAACCCCACTTCTACCAACATAAGCATTCTCTGGTTTTTGCCTGACATATGATCCCCTGACTGGTATTGAACCGTTCTTACCACAAGTACCTACTTTTACCAAGAAAGAAAAAGTAACACACGAAACTATATCCAAAGAAAACACTTCAATAATTAGACAAACTATTGGGTCACGTGATCGCTCAAAGTCATCAGCTAATTACATGTCGTCGCCCGCGATCGAGTGATGGAACCAAAGAATAACGTTTACTTTCGACCGCGACGATACGAAATAATGAAAAAGATGTATTGTTGTAAGGAATACTGTTCTACTTGTATCACCATTAGTAATAGTACCTTTTTTATGCCGTTGGATTGCAAACAAGCCCACGGCGCACCTGATGTTAAGTGGTCACCGTAACTTATAGTCATCTACAATAACAGAGGCCTTGCAAATGCGTTGCCATCCCAGAGACAAAGTTGAAATATCTCATGTGTGTAATTACACCGGCATCCATACCCTTCAAACCGGAATACAGTAAGGCTGCTTTGCGGCAGAAATAGGTATGGTGGTAGTACTTCCCAGGACGAGCTCTTTCAGAAAGAGCTCTACTACTACTACTACCAAGGATTAAGGGCTTGATTCAGAAGTCAATACTTCTGGACACGTCTCAAATTGTTAAGAGTTTCCCTCTCTGGAGCTCTGACTGATGGTAGCTTGAACCCTGTTCCCCATACAATCACAAAAATCTACAGTCTTCGCAGTCTCAGTTTCTACTTCTTCAACTTTTAACCCAAATAGTGAACACTAGGTTTTTGGCACGTGTCATCAGTTCTACCCAAGTAAGCCAAGAAAAAATCAAATAATAACTCACACTAGTAAAATATGTTTTTATGATTTTTCGTGGTATGCTGAATAACCCATTAATATTGGAGTCGTTGGGATTGCTTGTTCCAAGTTCCGAAGGGCATTTTAAAGTTCCGACAACCCGTACAAACTTATTAAAGTTTGCACCAGTCATTCGGGCACTAGGAATACTTAAGCGTGTCTCTCTGCGTTTGGACATATTTTCTTGCTCTTCGGAGGAATTCCAGAGGGTGACACTTAGAATGTAATCCACTGTGTAACTTCTACTCAAACCTTGACCTGACCTTGACACTTGACCCTTGAAACCTTGACCTTGGAACTGAACAATTTGCAGTTTATGACTACTTTTGTTACTTACCTGTTAAAACAAATGTATGTATTTATAAATATGAATAAATACTGCCTCGGTAGCCTAATGGTCCTAAGCGCGACTGCTACGCAAGAGGTCTTGAGTTCGATTCCCAGTTCGAGCAGTGTTATTGGGTTTTTCTATTAAATTCCCAGTAGCAGCTCGGAGTTAGGATTTGTGCCCGGTTAATGCCAATACGTTACTGGGTGGGTGTACATTATAGGTATACCTCTGCCTAACCCTTCAGGGAATACTGATAGGCGTGATTGAATATTATGTGTAAATAAATAAATCGTATTTGTTGAAACTTCAAAACAGCATCAGTGTAGACCTGGCTCTTGTACTAGAATTTCCAGTATAGTATTAACAAAAACTAAAGATTGGCTGACTGTTCGCACGTGTTGGTAACTTGAAAGGTGGTGAAGGAAACTCGTAGATCGCACCTTAGCGAAGCATTGACGGGTCGTTTCATAACTGACATTTCACTTTTGCCCCCTTCACCCTTCCAGTGAAACGTGGCACTTCTTTTACGGAATGTCAAATCGTCATTTACGTCGTTGTATCCTCAGACATATCACTCCGCCTTGTCTGTTTGTCATGTCAGACATTGATCAAAGACAAAAGAATTTTGTCATTGTGCGCAATATATTTCCATTTTTAGAAACTGTAGTTTTAGATACTGTTAGTTACTAAGTTCTATCTCGGGCAAGTACCAATGTGACTTTTTCAATACATATGTACTTTCTAGTTTATGTATTTATTATGATGATTTTACATCATTAGATGGGAAACAAGCCGATGGCCCACCTGATATTAAGTGGTCACCGCTGCCTATAGACATCTACAATACCAGAGGCCTTCGAAATGCATTGCCATCCCAGAGATAAAGTTGAAATGTCTCATACATAACATACCATTACACCTGTAGTAATCGAAAGGTTAGCCAGAGGTGCAACCAATGTACTCCCACAGTTTGCTGACATATTTTTAAGTATCATGTCATATGAGGCGAGCCTATTGCCATTAACCGGGCACAAATCCTAACTCCGAGCTGTTACTGAAAATTTAATAGAAAAACCCAATTACCCTTTACTCGACCTGGGGGAATCGAACCCAAGACCTCTAGCGTAGAAGACCAGCAGTCACGCTTAAGACCACTAGGCTAACGAGGCGTAAAACAGTTCTTGTATACTACTGTTATACAAGAAGAGCCCCTTGTAGAAACACTTGACATTTATTAACGTGTTTCACAAGTAGCAAGAGTACTTAGAAAGTTCATTTAGGAAGTACTTGTAACGGTTTTACTAAATTCTCCGATAAAATAAAGCAGCAAATAAATTGTCGGACAGGTAAAATATTGGCGCAAATTGGAGCAATTAATTAGAACAAGATAAAAATCCTTTAGGCAAATATTTTAAGGAAAAAATGTTACATTTCACCTTTAATTTATTGACAGCAACAATCTTCCTTAGTCTTTAACATAATATTTAGTAATTATCTAGAAGCGGCCTCATTAATTTAAAATGGGTTAGGAAAATTAGGAACTTAATATTTATCCTTTCATACCATCACGCCTGTATTCCCCGAAGAGTAAGGCAGAGGTATACCAATGTACACCTACAGTTCACCGATATGTTTTTAGGTCTCATGTAATAGAGGGTGAACCTATTGGCATTAATCGGGCACAAATTTTAACTCAAAGCTGCTCCTGAGAATATCATAGAAAAACCCAATAACACTTTGCTCGACATAGGAATCGAACCAAAGACTTCTGACGTAGCAGTCGCGCTTAGGACCACTAGGCTAACTAGGCAGTTTTATTGGGCCTAATTTCAACAGGTCCTTTTGTAGTGGACGTCCTACGGCTGATATGATGATGATGATGGGATTAGTTTATCAATTCTGTCTCACATAATATTTAGAAAATAATATAATTCCAAGTCTCACTCTCATTTGTATTATTTTGCACGTAGTGACAGCAACTGAATTTTATTAATTACGGACCCTCACTTTTAAAACAAGCTTAAAAAGGTGTCCAATTAATTAATGCTGCTATCCGTACATCGCATTACTTTTCCAAATCAGACAAGAGTTCGAGTAAAACCCAATGTTCTAGTCCAAGATCCCAATGTCGCAAGACTAACATCATTTTAACATGGCTGAAAATTTTAGAAAAGTTAAAGCAATATGTAGTTAGAAAGGTATGTGTATTTGCAAAATTTCCAGGAATTTTAAATAGCCTAGGCTCAAGTTGTGACCCAAAAGTTTTTGGTAATATCGAATAATGGTTTTTAGCAAAACTTACATAAAAACCAGCCGTCGCACTAGAATCTAATTGAGTAAGGTACCTGTACGTCGATTCTGTAAAATTCAAACATGAACTCGCATCTCACGTCGCTATTCACCCTCGCTTTGCTTAAGGTTCAAAATGACATTGATTTATTTGACACTTTGAAATGCGAAGTGAGCGTCGAAGTGACGGTGGAATTACCGTATAGAATGCCACTTCTCACGTGATCTCATACTTTATCTGTTAAAAATTCCCTGTCAATTTAGTTCAACTCGCTGACACGCTCGCAAGAGTGGCGCTAGTGTAAATTCGAATTATCAACCGAGTTTTTAGAATGCCAATCAAGAAAGTCACAGCGGATTCAGATTCGAACTTTAGAACGAGGTCTTACATAATCACACAGCTGATACTTGAAAACGAGCTCAGCATTAAAAACAGCTTTTTTTTTCAACTTTGAAACTCGTAAGTGTGCCTACTTTACTACGCGCCGTGCTATGCCGCGACGTCAGTCAGTCCTTAGACTATTGTTTACATCTACTAGGTATATATTCAGACAACACTTGCTTGTTTGCTCCAGAAAAATTATAAAAGTTTTAAAATACAAGCAAAAAATTAATGTATTAAAATTTTATTCGAAGAGAATAGAAGATAAAAAAATCACCGCCTCTAATATGTATTTACGGCTCTGTGTTCAATAAACGATTTTTATTTTATTTATTTATATTATATACTACTAGCTGACCCCGGCAAACGTTGTTTTGCCAATTTTTTTTTTGTGGTAATAGATGTTGGCCGATTCTCATAGATATCGGATAAGCACAAAAAAATTCATCAAACTCGGTCAAGCCGTTTCGGAGGAGTATGGCAACGAAAACTGTGACACGAGAATTTTATATATTAGATATACCATCACGCCTGTATTCCCCGAAGGGTTAGGCAGAGATGTACCAACGTACACCCACAGTTCTCCGGTATGTTTAGGTCCCATGTTATAGGCGGCGAAGATATTGCCATATTAATCGGGCATAAATCCTAACCCCAAGTTGCTACTGAGAATTTCATAGAAAAATCCAATAACTCTTTTTTCTTTATTTTATTTATTCACAAAATTCCAGCGACTTTGGTATCTCAGACTATTTAAACCAATGTTCCTTAATCGAATAAAGAAGGAGACGGTTCTATGTAATCGATACCCTTTTGATAAATGCCATTAACCCCGGCTTCCCTGCCTACCCAATAACTGGAACTTGTGGACCTTACTGAAGGGTAATCGTATCTCTTTGTGTGTCTTGAATTAGTCAATTCCGTTTTGTAATGTGGTTCCTTGGTGAGTTGTACCTACTGAGAGGCTTGGTTCGATAACCGGACGGTACAAATATTTGTATGGCCTTCAGGTGGTTGTTCCGGGTCTGGTGGAGTGTGTATGTGAGTTTATGTTTTTTGTATATGTTCTCACGATACAAGAAAACATCCTTGTGTGGGGGCAACCTATAGTATGTAATTATTTATTTTTATTTGTTATTTAGCTTAGTTCAGTTCTCCAGTAACAGTCCAAATTACATATAAAACTTATGCTTCGGATAAATTTAAAATTAATCAGCGTCAAAAATCACAAAGTAATTTGAATGTTTTTAACAATAATTTCATCTTTAATTACTTGAAGCATTTTTGCTGTGTTTTGGGTCAGTTTTGGTTCCGTTTAACGTCATGTTAGCAACTATCTCTAAGTCGATTTTTTGCTGCGAGTAGGCCTAAGTTCATATTGTGTATTTATTTATGTGTGACCTTACGGAGACGTGTCCTATCTTTCAGGCTTTGTGTCATAAAATGGCGCTGAGCGTGAATAGAATACACGAAACTGGGCCAGTGAATAAAAATAAATGTACTAGACACCAATTGTATAAAAAAATGTATTCTATAGGTTGATAAAAAATCAACTTTAAGGGAACAAGTTATATACAACAACTTATATTATAAAAACTGTGATTCGAGATAATAATACAGCCTGATAATACAAGCATATTTTTTGTTTAACAGAAATCTGAAAAGGGGTCATCATACTTATAATATTTTGAATAGCATTTACCATCAGACCAACCCTAAAATCACAAAAAAAAAAACAGTTGATCCATACATGTCATTTTGTCGAGTTATGTAAACATAGATAAATGCCATTTTCCCATGCCACATCCCTTTTCAGGTTTTGATGAACAAAAAATAAGGTTGTATAAAACACAGCGCCTATAAAAAATGAGAATAACAGTGCTTACGTTTATGAAAAACAGCCCTTCAAAGTGGTAGTTGATGAAGGTAATCCTATTATATTATTATTATCTACTTTGCCAACAAAACACTGAATTACGAACATTAAATTAGGTTTACGACATAATCAACTCTCAAAGGGTGACGAAAGCCTTAAAGTTCAAAGTAGCCACAAAGCTGTAGAGACCCTCATAACAAGTCTAAAAAAGGCCCGAAAATTACAAACCTCGACCTTTAATATCTAGTCTTTTTTAGGTTTGAATTGCGTTAAAAGGAATGTCAAGAATTGGAAGAGAATATCTGAAAAATGGAACGTATTTTCGTATATCGAATATGAAAAATCACGAGAATTTCGATAAAAGTTACCTATCAAAGAAGTTTTTGTTGTCAAGGCACCTATCAAAATTGCGACGGGGATTTTTACAAACTTTTAAAGTTACAGGGACATTAAATGTCATTAGAGTCTTAACGATTACAAGTTTATCGTTTAGACATCTTAATTACTTTGATTGCCTCGTTGATCTTGTGTGGGTTCAATTCACAGGACGTGCAAAGTGTTATTGGGCTTTTCCATTAGGAATTTCTCAACAGCAACCCGGAGATTGGTGGTGTAACATCCTCTTGCTCCGGAAAGCACGTAAATCCGTTGTTCCTAGGCCTGATTTCTCTTCAGTCGTGACGGATTACCGTTCCTTCGGACTATGAGAGTAATGCTCCTGTGTTCGCGCACATACTTGTGAATATCAATTTTTATATTGATATAAAGTGTGTAACAATGTTTTGAGATGCATTTTGGCTTTTTCAAACTAATAGGTACGCCATTTATCGTACCGTCATTATTATATTTTTATTATAATGTAATTGTACACTTTCTGGCAATAATTATGTGAACACACAAACAGTGTCAAAGTCAAAGTCGAAGCATTTATTTCAATTACTCCATTTACAGGCACTTTTGAATTCTCCATTTACAGATACTTCGTGAGAAGTCATTTGATGATTTTCCATCGGTAAAAAATAAAAAAATGTACCAAGGTATCTATGAAAACCTATAAAGTGTTACAGTGTCGTGCTAGAAGCAATCCTTCCGGGGCCAATTATTTTGGCGTCAGGCCACTAACGACAATGTTGTCGATATTGCCACGTTAGGGATTTTGTGTATTGGCAATAAAGTGCTGAAGTATAGCTAATAATATTTTCTTGATACTTGAAAAATAAGTTAAGTTTTCTTATGAAGAATATTTGTAGCAATTATTTATTCCTTGAATCCTATTTATAACGTGAGGCATTCTTAGAATTTGTTGAAAATCTGAACACTTATTTTGTAGTAGGTATTTCGATTTCTAAGTATCAATAATTTATTACAATATCAATTGTTTTTAAACATATACAGAAATGTCTGTGTGTGTGTTATGGTTTTAAACACACCTTTGAACCTTTATGACCTCATCTTACTATAAAATTTAAGGGGTACCAGTGCACATTATACTTAGTTATTATATAGTTCGATCAGTATCGTTTACTTATGATTAAAATTTGATCATCCGATTTCAAATCATTGAATATGCGGACTCTAATGTATAAGATTTCATACTAATTCGACCGATCGAACCATTGGTCGATTAAGCTATTTATTGTTCATAGTTTGATAAATTATTTTATTATTTAGTGGGAAAAAGCGCAATCGACCTTTAATGATCGCTCACAAGCGCCCTCTTTCCGAGAAGAATGGAGCTGTTTTCCACCGCATGGGGTAATGTCTGCCCATTTATCTGACATTTTGCCCAAAGTATCAAGACATGTCGTTCACTCTTTATTTAATCATAGCAGAGGCTTCATTATTGTTAATTGTTTCTCCGTGTGGTTAGTATCACTTCCATTTTATCATGTAGGGTCCGCGTAATTCACTCTTCGCAGTTTGCTACACTAATTGCTTTATGAGCATGTACTTACATTATCCGCATAAAGGTATTTAAGCAAGAAGACTTTTTCCCGTTAATTGGCTAGTAGACGCCATTATACAAGAATTTCAAGACACAACTTCTCTTGAAGAAACACTTAGCCTTGAAAACCCATTAATTTGATTTTTAGTTGCTTTGAAATCAATTGAATAAAGTTGGCAAAAAAGTGACGTCATAGTTTAGTATTGTAATACAAAATCTATGAAGGCATCGCGGTTTGACAGCTCATAAAAAGTATGTCAATTAATTAGTGGTGTCATCTACCCAATTAGGTGAAAAAAAACGTGAGTGCCAATGGGACTCTTACATAAAAGGTTCCGTACCAATGCAAAATCCATTCATATTCAATACATTCTCATCTCCGCTACATGCAATCTTTTTTCATCTGTCGTGTTCACGGCCCAGCATTCCGATCCGTACAGTACGACAGGTCGCATCACGGACTTACGACTTTACTTCATGTCTCCGTGACTGTACTAATAATAAAATTGGACAAAGGGTCCAGTCGACCTATTCAATATGTGATTGGGTTGAGTGTTCCCGCGATTCTATTTCGAGTGTGTCCAGTTGACCAAAGACTCATATAAGGAATCACGTTTCTTGTATAGGTACATCTTTTAACACTATCATCATCACCATCATCTTTACGTCATCTCTTTACCACCTTTATTTTATTTTTATGATTTGTAATAAAAACGGCTACAGTACGACACACTGCAAACATTTCCAGATACAGTCCTGTTACACATGACAGTACATTACGATATTCACAAGTAATAATGATGTGACGATTAAAATTGGTAGCTAAATTTGAAAAAATAATTGGCTGTTTTTTAAGTTTTAGACCGAAATAAAAGCACATACCATTCATACATACCATCACGCCTGTATTCCCCGAAGGGTAAGGCAGATGTATACCAATGTACACACACAGTTCGCCGGTATATTTTAGGTCTTATGTAATAGGGAGCAAGTCTATTGCCATATTAACCGGGCATCGAAAATTTCATAGGAAAATAACAATTTTAGCTCGACCTGGGCATCGAACTGAAGACCTCTAGCGTAGTAGTCGCGCTAAGGCCAGTAACGAGCAGATAAAAAAAAGTAAAAAAAATTAAAAGTTTTTGTATCTTGTATGACTGTTTTGATGCGGAACCCTTATGTAAATAAGCTTTAACTGACAATTTCATAAGACCTTAATAATTTAATTAAACGGCTCTCAGGGTAGGGTTATTTTGGAGGTGTGTAATCCTAGCCCGGTACACAAAGATTCCTGTTTGTTTACATAATTTAATTACATAATTTAACGTAAACGTAATAAGGGGTGACTTTTAATTCAAATCTTTCAAGGGGTAAAACTTATGAATAGGAACTGATTTTAGACCCACTTTTACCAAAATCACAAAATGCATTTAGTGCCTAAACGTATTTAGAATATTATTGCATGCCTTTTACATTGTTAGAAGATTACAGTGACAGAATGATAATTTAAACACATTTAGCGCTAATTATGTTTAGTGATTTTGATTGAAAGTGGGCCTTACTACGGGACTAATTTAGAAATAAATGAAAAAATAATTAGCGCCTTCATACCTACATTCTCATCGTGATCGTATTGTATAGATATAAATTAGTTTTAGATATAATTCATAGATTTTGTACGGTAGGTATCTTCAACAGACTTTTTTTTTCATATTTCAGAGCTATACCTAAACCTGTATCCTATCAAAAGTTTTTGAACCGTACTAACAAATTGTAGCAATACTATTCAAGATAGAAGTGGTAGCAATACTATTCTAAGAAGTGTTAGTAAATTAGAGTAGGTAGTTAGATAGGCAGGGTAGTGGTAGAATTTAGGAAGAATTTCACCAAACTTCTCGCAAACTTCATTGACGTCTGGATAGTTTTTGTATGGAAATAATATACTGTCATTTATAACTTATTCGTAGGTTAAGAGAAGGTATTTTGTATATGGTATAAAGATTTGATGTGATTGTAGTTAGTATAATTCTCATTTATTTATTTCTATTACATATTATTAACATTTTTAAATATTAATATAAAAAAAAAACATTTAAAAATATAAAAAATAGTAGCCCACCGGCGTCGGGAACAGGGTCCAAGCCACCGGCGGTCAGGGCTCCTGAGAAAATAATCTCCTAACAATACGCGCCGTGTCTAGGATAATAATTATTAGGGAAACGCTGATAAAGCAAAGCTTTCATCATTTTACTCCCCTTGTGTTATTCTTCTGAAACAAACTTTTTTAATAGGCCAAAGAGGAAGGTTAATAAAATATTTTGATGGTGAAGCACCATAACCAAAAGTTGTCTTGCTATTTACTTGTTTTTAAATTAACTTTTGACTTAATATTTATTCCGTAACTTCCATTTCCTTAAAATAATACTCATCGTTTTTACTTACTTAGCTCAGCCAAGATTTACCGATGACAATGCAAGTTGCTAACCTGAAACAAATGAATTAACATTAATTTGTGCTCTTCATTCTAAATGCGTTGGATGACATGTGTGACGGTTTACAACTGTCAGTTTGACATAAAGAAATGATCTACAACCTACCGTGATATTGGCACTTTTGCCTTGTCAATCTGTCTTGTACTCATTAGGCAAAAGTGCCAACATCACGACATCTTACGGTGAACGGTGGTAACACAATATTATGCCAAATCGGTCGCGAGAATATTACGATGTAACATAATATTAAATATGTCATGGCGGCCAATCTCCATGGAGACTAGCCAAATATACGGGAGATATAATATTGCGCAAATACAGGCGCACTCTCTCTACCCTTACTCTTATAGTCTGGTGGTACGACAAACTGGAAAACTGACCAGACCACCGAAAAATTAGGCGTATGACTAAACGCCTTTACGTACTTTTCAAGGCACGGTGGTGAGACACCACCAACTTCCAAAGTCTGGGCTGCAATTGAGAAATTTGTAATGGAAAACCCCAATTCTCGTTAGCCTAGTGGTCTTAAGCGTGGCTGCTGCGGTAGAGGTCTTCAGTTCCCAGGTCATGCAAAGTATTATTGGGTTGTTCTATGAAATTCTCAGTAGTAGCTCGGATTTGTGCCCGGTTAATGGCAATAGGCTAAACATGCCGGCGAACTGTGGATGTACATTGGTATACCTCTGCCTTACCTTTCGGGAATACAGGCGTGATGATGGTATGTATGAAAAACCCAATAAGAACAAGATCAACGGGGCAAATAGAGCAATTAAGTCAAAGTGACCGCCCCTTCACTGCCTTTGAATGACACTTTGATCATTATAATTTTTATCAATTTGTTCCTCTCTGAGTGTTTCAATAATTTGATTATCTAGAGCTGTCTAGATAATAATAGAATTGTTCTACAGTTCGATAATTTCATTGAAAATTCAAATTTTGCTAGCTTACGTAGTAATAATTGAAAATGTTCTATAGGTACTCCGTTTATTAGACAGATATCTTTATAATGCTAACGTTATTTCGTTAGAAATGTTAGAAAATACCAAGCAAAGCCAACTATTTGTTATTTACACAAAAAATATTCCTAAAACACAGTTATTTCATTAATATAACGTGATAACTGTCGTTATTTGGGCGCTTTTTGTCAAATCAAAATGAAGGTGATGAGATTTTTTCTGGTTTTATTTAAACGCGCTAATCTCTGGAGCTAACAATCGGATTGAAAAAATATTTATATATGATAGCCCGATTTATGAGGAATACTATATATAGGCTATATGGCATCACGCTCCTACCTACGGGAGCGGAGCAGCAACCAATGACATAATTTAAAGTGAGTGAAAAAAAAACCGCGCGAGGGGTAGCTAGTATATCATCACGCCTGTATTCCCCGAAGGGTTAGGCACAGATGTACCAATGTACACCCACAGTTCGCCGGTATATTTAGGTCCCATGTAATAGGGGCGAGCTTATTGCCATTAACCGGGTACAAATCCAAACTCCGAGCTGCTACTGAGAATTTCTTAAAAAAACCCATTAACCGTTTTTGCTTGACCTGGGAATCGAACCCAACCTCTAGCGTAGCAGTCGCGCTTAGGACCACTAGGCTAACGAGGCAGTTAGTCGCGGGCAGCTAGTGTAATATTTATTATTTTTTCAATACTTTGCTTCACCTTAGGAATTTCTTTTGTATCATGGTTGCGTTTACAACCATATCAACTCGTATACACAAACAGCCAGACCCGGAACAACTATCGAACTAACTATTTTCAGACAGCTTAGTTAAAGCAATGTCAGCTACACTACGGGTCAATCATCCAACTCGAATTAAAGCTAAGCAAGTGTAAATAAACGATGCCGATAGCGTCCGTCTTCGAACTAATGACACTCGGCAGAAGTGCCTATCATTGTTTTTTTTTTTTGGATTCGCATACCATCACACCTGTGTTCCCTGAAGGGTTAGGAAGAAGTGTACCAGTGTACACTCACAGTTTGCCGGTATGTTTAGGTCTCATGTAATAGGGGGCGAGTCTATTGCTATTTACCGGCACGAATCGAACTCCAAGCTGCTGCTGAATTTCATAGAAAATTCTAATAATATAGTACTTTGTTCGACCTGAGAATCGAACTGAAGACATTCGCGCTTGGGACTACTAGCGAGCGGAAAAACTGCCGTCATAACTAAGAATGCAGTAATCGCAAAATGGCGGTTCCGAGATAAACGCAAAAAACATATTTCATATGATCTGAGCCAGTTGTTCGTATTTTATTGGCCATATTATATATCTAAAAAATCGGAAAAAAATCAAGCTTTTACAAGATAATTTTCCTTTATTTAATTTACTAATATATGCAATTATAATACGTATTACTGCGTTTCGGTTTATTATCAAGTCGTTTCCGAGTCACAGGATACTAAAACTAAATGCAGCACTTGCGCGTATTACTGCATTATGTCTTAGCACAAGTTGATTACTGCATTCTTTTTTAGTAATTATTGCCATTATTATAAGCTCGGAACTAAGTTGAAGTGTACTGTGTCTTCTCAACGATTTATATAGGTGCATTTTAAGGTTAAGGTTTTTTTAGTTTCTTAGCTACGACCTAAGATTTTACATCGTGGAATGCAAATAAAGTATTGAGTAAACTATACGGATGTTAAAAACCTACTTTATGTTCTTATAATATGCAGCATTAGGGTGAAGTAAAAAAAAACACGTTTTTGCAAATTCGTATTCGTATTACTCCACCGAATGACGTCGCCGGACTGATTTACTAAGACAAAACGCGGCAATGGATCGCACTGCTACGACTACGGCTACGACTTCGCAAGTCTTTACTACACTTAAATACAGTAATGTGGAGTACTGCGTTTTGATTTAGCAATTTGTCTACTGGATGTAAAACAAAACAATAAAGTAGTGGATATTACTGCATTCTGTTTTAGTTTATTCTTGCAAGTACTGCATTCTTTCTTAGGTCATGCTTAATACTGCGTTTTTTCTTATCATTGAAGCAGTTTTCATGCAAGTACGGCGAAAATCATATCATAAAAAACATACTTCGAGTGAATTTTTTTATGAAAATAATTTTTTTTCATGTGCATGAACCTCCTGGGATGCCATTTCTGGAAAAAAGTGAAAATCTCAAAAATGTCGATTACTGCATTCTTTGTTATCAGGACAGAAAAGTACTTTGATGATTTCTTATCTTAAATTAAAAATTTAAAAAACCCCCAACAAAATACGTCACGTTGGGGGACCGCTCGGGACGATCGTATCCTAAATGCAACATCGGTCCCCCAACGTGACGTATTTTTTTTGTTATTTTTTTACTTTTTAAAGGGAACTTAGGTTTTTGTGTTGGGGGTTTTTTAAATTTTTAATTTAATTTTTTATTTTATACTTTTTATAGGTACCTATTTATTATAATGTCGATTTTGTTAAGTTTGAGACTCGAGTATATTTACAGACATTCGGTTTTTCTTCCCTACTTTTACCCCCACAACTTTTAAACGGCTCAACCGATTTTCATCAAACATGTCTAAGAACACTCGTACATAGGTCACCTTTAATACAAAAAAAACTAAATTGAAATCGCTTCATCCGTTCAGCAGCTATGATGCCACAGACAGACAGACAGACAGACAGACAGACAGACAGACAGACAGACAGACAGACCGACAGACAGACAGACAGACACGTCAAACTTATAACACCCCTCTTTTTGCGTCGGGGGTTAAAAAATGGATTAAACTTTACAAAAATAAAAACTGTATATGTCTATGTATAGACATATTGATAGCATGCGGGCTAACGACCAGATTGAACACGTAATTGCAACATTAAGATGAAATTACACAGATAAATTGAAAACAAAAGGCACTTATAAATGACCCGTAAGAAGTCATTTATTAAGGGTAAATAAATCGTTTGTGCCTTTATCACTAACGACCTACTAAATTGAAGATTGATAGTTTTACGGAAAAAAAGTTAGTTTACAAAAACGGCCAAGTGCGAGTATATGAATGTTCCGCACCTCCGTAAACTGTAAAAACTGTAACTTTCCAGACCGATTCCGGCCACGGCGGCTAATCTTAATGTAAACTAGCCAAGTACGCAGCAGATATTATAGTGCACTAGTGTGTGCGCAAACACAGGTGCACTCTCTTTTCCCTAACTCTTATAGCCTGATAGGACGGCAATCCGACACTAGCGGAGAGAGATCAGGCACAGGATCAACAGTTTTAAGTGCTTTCCGAGTCACGGGGGTGTCACACCACCAACTTCCAAACTCCGGGCTGCTACTGAGAAATTCCGGGAAAAACCCAATTTAACACTTTCTGAATCGATCCCAGGACCCCTCGCTGAACGGGACGGTTAAAAAATTATTTATCACCGCCGTAATAAATCATTTTAAATACCCTGCATGCCTGATAAGTCGGTGTGTAAACGCATGTTTTTGACAAATAAATCATCTTTATCTTTTATCCGTACAATATTAGAGGATCTAGCAAAAAACACCGATTAAAACATATGCAACACATTAATTAAATTTGGCCTCTTTTAATTTCAATTTGTTGTTAAAACGGCCCCAGTAAGACATCGGTACTCTGTTAAAATTTCTAGTGCCTTCCGATTACATTTGATAAGTTACAGCCACATGACAAAGGGTCAGACAGACAGACAGACGGACAGATGAGCGAGAGCAATATAGCTCCGTTTACTCTTTCCAGAAATGTCTACTATCATTTGGAATGGGCAATAGGAATCATTTTTTTCTCTATATATATATACCATCACGCCTGTATTCCCCGAAGGGTTAGGCAGAGGTGTACCAATGTACACCCACAGTTCACCGGTATATTTAGGTCCCATGTAATAGGGGGCGAGCCTATTGCCATTAACCGGGCACAAATCCAAACTCCGAGCTGCTACTGAGAATTTCATAGAAAAACCCAATAACAGTTTTTGCTCGACCTGGGAATCGAACCCAGGACCTCTAGGCAGTCGTGCTTAGGACCACTAGGCCAACGAGGCAGTTCTCTATATATGACGTTCAAAAATGCTTTTTAATGGTCCAATTGACAAAAATAATTTGATTTTTTAACCGACTTCAAATAGGAGGAGTTTCTTAATTCGTCGCGATCTTTTCTTATGTATGATACCCAATTACTCGAAGACGCCTGGAACAATTTGGAAACATCTTTTTCTATGGACCCGTTTGAGTACGGAACCCTAAAATGGTCTTATTCAAAGCCTTGACAACAGGAAGAGTAATGGAACTAAACCTATTTCAGTTTTAGTGCCTCCGTATAATAAATATTTATTCAGTTATTCAATTGTTGAGATAAGATAGTGGACAGCCACTCAATTGATTATGTTCGAGTGTTTGTTAGTGGTCGGATATCAATCTGGATATAGTTTTTACATAATGTGTTGAGTGGTTTTTATAGAAATCGAGGATTGGTCACTTAGTCCCCATTGCGAAACCAGCAATTTTCAACTCTATTTTTGATGTTTTATAGTTCATTATCTATGTAAGAATATAATTCTCCAGACCGATTCCGGCCACGGCGGATAATCTTAATGCAGACTAGCCACGTACGCAGGAGATATTATAGTGCACAAGTGTGTGCGCAAACACAGGTGTACTCCCTCTTCCCTAACTCTCATAGCCCAATGGGACGACCATCCAACACGACCGGAGAGAGATCAGGCGCAGAACCAACGGCTTTACGTGCTTTCTAAGGCACGGGGGTGTCACACCACCAACTTCCGAATAGGCTCCGATACTACTGGATCGATTTTAATCATTTTCCCCAATAGATAGCTACATTATTTCTAAATAACATAGGCTAATAACATCACGCTACGACACACGGGAGTGGAGCAATAATCAAAGATGTAGGTAACTTATGGCGGGTGAAATAAGCTACGCGGATGAAGTCGCGTGCAACAGCTAGTTAATTAATAAATTTAGTTTGCCTCAACATGTTTTTGGTCTGTTTGTGAACGTCTCCAACACCAAATAATTCATAATTTGCCAGACAAGTTCGGACTTTAAAACGTGGGTTTCAAAGTAAATTTAATAATGACAAGATAAAAAAGGAGAGATCTAACGCGCTGCACGTTGGCGCAAACAGTTGAATTTTTTGAGGCGTAATATAAAATTTAAAAATTCTTCGCACAAGAGCGTAGCCACATGCGAAACTATCATAAGCATAGGTAGAATATGTCTCATAAGTATTTGGAGTTTAAAATTAAAACCGAGCAAGTCCCCATAATTCTTTTGCAATTCATATTTATGTTTTTTTTTTAGTTTATCTTGGACGTCACTGACATCGGTGAAGGAAAACACCGTGAGGAAACTTAGACATTAAAGCCTAAAGACCTTTGCAGTATCATGAGACCTTAGAGTATCTCATGACACTGCATAGGTACCTAAGCGTATAGATAAACTAGCTCTAGCCCGCTACTTCGTCCGCGTCGAATTTGATATATTATCCCATGGGAACGGTACATTTTTCCAAGATAAACAGTATCCTACGTGTCATTCCACACTACAATTTATCTCAGTGCCAAATTTCATCCAAAACCGTTCAGCCGTTTAAGCGTGAAAGAGCAACAGTATCCATCCATCCATTTATTCATCCATCATCAAACACTTTTGCATAATAGTAGAAAGTGGGATATTATAGGACTCACGTTTGGCACTCCTCGCTTGTATAAATCGCCAATCCGCCTTGAGTAAGTTTGATGATCAATAACTCTCGTGACTTCTGTGTAGAAAAAGAGACTTTTGTCCTACAGTAGGAGAATAATAGTGTAGTATTACTCTTGTTAGCTTTAAAGTTCGTAAACTAGCAAACGATATAGCGTAGTCAATATGGAATTACACGCACATTTGCCTCAGAAGTGCGAGATTAGAAACGCCTACTTGTATAGTACTTCAGTAAGTAGGGAGGTATTAACGAAACCGCTCGACTAAGTATCGCTTGAAGTTTGAGAGGTATTCAGAGTTCATTTTGAGCGTCTGGGAAATTACTCTCCCGGGTAATGGGTCCGTACATAATTGCGCCTGAGAAAATTTGTAGGTGCCTACTACTTCGGAAAGTAACTTTTTTCAAGTACTATTTTCATTTCAATACCAAATTATACTTACTTAGCCTTTGTTGAATTTAATGTTGGTAAAAGTATCATATTTATACAAAAAATTTGGCTTTATTTATTTTTCTAGAAACATTTTTGTGGTTGCTTCATTTTCGTTAAATATTCTAGCAAAAAATAAAGACTGAAATGGAGCTGTTTAAAATATATTCTGGATTTTTGAGAAGGGTTACTAATGGCAGGTGCCTTAACCGTTATATTCACAAGAAAACGCCCTTAGTGACCAAACTCAAAAATCCACCCTTATTATTATTATTGTTTATCTGTAAAATCTTTTTTTGTTGAGCATAATGTTAATCACCAACCCTTTCCCAAAAGTGGTGATTAGCATCATTCCTTTTGAACCGATCTTTAAAGCCGTTTTAGACCCTATTTAAAAAGATACTCATTTTAAAAGGGTATAACATTGTCAACCACTGGGCTTGTATCCAGAAAATGATACGTAATGGAACTCATGTTTAATTACTTTATTTTTAATGCCGTTCCTAAAAGCTCTGTGGAGCAGTGTCCATTAACCGCAGGATAAGCATACAGATTATATTTTCTGATCACATTTACCGAGATGAAACACATTCTTATTTTTTCAGTTGTTAAGAACCAGTGTGGTTTAGGTATATTCAACCTTATGGCAAAATAAATTGAGTTATATTTTCGTCAATAAGTAAATAAAGACGATGGCAGTTTGTAGATAAGATTAGGGCACTAATAGTTTGAAATGATTTTTAAATCTCGAACGAGATTTTAAATTACGTAATCATTTTTAATTAAGTTATTTGACTGAAAGCTGACTAACAAGCCAAGATTTGATTACTTTTGTATGCAAAGCGCTATGAGAACAGTTCCCTTAATAGATAATAGTGTTAATGATAGGTGGCGCTGACCACTCACCAACAGAATGGCCGCTTCCTTAAAGTTCATTCCAATGGATCCCAATGAATCCCAATTTTTTTGATAATATAATATAGCCTACTATAGCACTCAAGAATTACCTAGCTTCTTATTAGCGAAATAATTTTCAGAATAGAACCCGTCGTTCTGCTAATTAGCGCGTTTGAAGAACCAACTCTTCAGCTTTAAATATTAAAAATAGAATTGTATATTTTTGTCTAATTGTTTAATTATTGTTGAGTACCATTATCCTAAAATGCTTTTATTGTAAGAAAATAAACATAGCATTGTCACCCAATCTTTTAAGGAAACGTTTCTCTTTACGACTGAAACATCAAATGAAATTTCAAATTACAACACGAAATAAATTTTATTACTTACAGTTTCTGCCTTAATTGTATAATTACAAATGTCTTCTCTTCAGGAATTACAAGATACAGATTAAAGGAGAGTGGGCAAAAATGTATGGGAGTTGGTCTACCTACTCAACAGTGATGTAACATACGTCGTTGAATAGGTAATTGTGTGTACTCCATTTTGTTTTATGGCCGTTAAGTTGTAGGTAATGGGGTTCTCGAGATATTTCCCAAAAACAAGCTAAAGCAAAATAATTTCGCCGAATAGAACAATAATGCAATTTTTCATTAACTATGGCTACATAAGTGACTAGCGACCGTGTCGAAGTTGGGGGAGTTGGTCAACCACGCCTCTCGACGCGTGCGCTTTGTTGGAAAAAGAGCGAGCTTTAAATATTATGGCTTATTTGGCATATTTCATATTGGCTGAGAAGCCACGAACTCCACACATCCGCGGAATATACAGTCTCATCACCGATGACCGTGGGTGATGCATTCGATATGCCTTTAACAATGTACGGACCCTCCCATCCAGGGCATTGAGTTCCGTTTGAGTCCATTTTAGTATGCCAAAAGAGTACATCAATACCGGCATGACCCACCCGTTGAAGGCAACCCTGCTTCCGCCTGATAAAAGACTATTAAATACTTTTTTCAGGCGGCCAAAGAACCGCTCCTTCAACGATTGCTTACCCAAATACTTATTGGTCTCCGTTAAAAAAAGGGATCTAAAGTTTATGGATTCCGAGAGTTGAACTCCCTCGGACTCCACAATCTCCCCTCGCTTGACATACATGACCGTACATTTGTCCTCACAAAATTCCATCCTGATGGCGCTACTGAAAGTTACTGTTACCATCAGTAGTTACATCAGTTATTATTATTGATGTGTTGTCTAATGTGATTACCAATCGTGAAAACTAGAAAAAATTACTTTTTGAAAATAGCAAACTGTTGTTCCTAAAGTGTAATCAGTTAAACAGCTGAGTGATTAAGACATGTGACGACTTCGTGATCTTAAAGCAGTAAGGCAGCGGCGCTTATATAGCTATAGTTAATGAAGATTTGCACTAATGTTCCATTCAGCGAAATTAATTTGCTTTAACTTGTTTTTGGGAAATATCTCAAGAACCCCATTACCTACCACTTAACGGCCATATAACAAAATGGAGTACACATAATTACCTATTCGACGACGTATGTTACATCACTGTTGAGTAGGTAGACCAGATTGCCCACTCTCCTTTGTTTTTCAAGAAAATAAATATTCAAGATTCGAAAAGTTTTTTTTCAAATACTGATTTAAATAATGTTTTTCTTGCAATTTGTTTGCTTCCGAAATAGGCGTATTTTTTTTGCTGTTTCTGTTTTTTTATCTACCTGCACTAAGAAGGAGGGTTATGTTTTTGGATTGTATCCTTCCTACTACTATTATAAAGGCGAAAGTTTGTAAGTATGGATGTATGGATGTATGGATGTTTGTTACTCTTTCACGCTTAAACGGCTGAATGGATCTGGATGAAATTTGGCACAAAGATAGATTATAGTCTGGAATAACACATAGGCTACTTTTTATCCCGGGAAAATGTATGGTACCCGTAGGATAACACATCAACTGTGACGCGGACGAAGTCGCGGGCAGAAGCTAGTGTATGTATATTTCTTTGGTACTCTCTGTAGCCTTAATGGCTTGACGGTCGTTAGATTCGTCTTAATCTTGACAGTGATACTCGAAAATTAAAATGGCCGATTTTTTACGCCTTATTGTGAAAATTTTGATCGGCTCCTCAATCGGGTCCTGGCTGTGGAAGTCTAGACTACAGTATTTAAAGTCTAGAATACTTGACCACTTATTTTATTTTAGTTTCTGCTTGAACTATTTTTTAAGTATTCATGGTTTTGGTATTTTTTAACTTTCTTTTTTATTTTCGGCGGTGTGGAGTGGTAAAAAATTTAAGAATACTATTTGCGTATCACATGTTATGGGCATGTGACATGGGTCATAATGGACAAGCTTGTCCATATTCAACGATACCCATGTCCGTCACGAGAACATGGTGACGTCAATTTGTTTATTTACATGCTTTTGCATGCGACTCCCTCTGCGCGACAGTTTTGATCAGCATTTAGTTACGCCTTTTCCTGCTCCGGTCCCATGTGTCGTAGCGTGATGTTTTAACCTCTATACAAGATGTATACTATACATCTTAATATTAATACATAAATGTTTTTTCCAATCTAACAGGTAGTTTTGAAGATGAGCGCGTTTCACCAAACAAGTAAAAAAACCGCTTTATTATATTACTACTAGCAACGCGTGCGCGTCAAGTTTGATATATCGATACCAGAAGTATCAATTAACGTAAGGGACATTTTGGCGAAAATGAGTTATATACATCATTGGATTCAGAATTTTCTGCTCTATCGATTGGTATTATTAAAAAAATTCTATCGTTAAAAAAAATTCCCTTACGTTAAAAAAATTTGGCCTGCGTAAAACGATTTATGAAAAAAAAAATGATGTAACGGACGTTTACATTTTTTTTCTCTGAAAAATAAAGTAAGTCATAGTGTTAATAATTTACAACCTCAGTCGATTTAAATAGCATATCCCTTACTTTAATTTATGATTAGAGTTTTTTAAGAATTATTTCTAAAGGTGATGGCTAAATGACTGCCCCCGGGCCAGATACATTCTGGAATGTATATGAATCTTACATAGCCTCATAATATTTAAAAAATCATTCATGAATAATATGTAGTGTTTAATATTTTCCTAGCACTTTCGTGAACTATTAAACATAATAAAGTACCTAAAAAAAAACTTTTTCATCACAAACATTCGCTTATAAATATACAACCTCATTTTCGTTTTTAGTTTTATTCTTTTTCGTTTTATTTTTGTCAGTTGAAGAAAATTATATACTGTCGCACACCTTTTTTCCTTTTTAGGCAATATTATTTTACCATTATATTATTCCCAAAAAGTATCTGAATCTTTTTTACATGAAATACTAATATTTAGCCATTCAGCATTACATTGTACCTAGTACCATATTTATACATGGTACCTGGCACATGGGGCAGTGGTCTATACTTCCATTTAGCCATCTCCTTTCATTTAAATCTGTGATAGCTAAGCTGAAACTAACATTAATCATGCAAAGAACCTATTTCCATGGTGTTAAAATACCATAATTTTAGTAGATAATCTATAGTTACATCAAATTGCAACACTGTAAAAGTCCTTTACAATAGGATTACGTATAATTTTCTATTTCTCTTGCTGCTTACACTATGCTTGACGGTTTACACATAAAATATTAGTAACGTAAGGCACAACTAAACATATTTTTTTAATGTAAAGGACATGCTATATTTTAATCCGCTGGGTATTCCTAAATCTTTCGTTTAGAGCATGAAAGAAGAGGAAATTCTAAGAAACTTTGCTCTAGACACAATTAAAATTGGAGCAGACAGTAAAAAGTTATACCCAGATTTAAAAAAATAAAATCGTTTTTTGGCTCTCCTGAAAAACCGTGTTTTGTCCCTTACATTAATTGATACTTCTGGTATCGATATTATCTCATGGGAACCGTACATTTTTCCGCGATAAAAAATACCCTGTGTAATTCCACACTACAATCTATCTCAGTGCCAAATTTCATCCAGATCCATTCAGCCATTTATGTGATAAAGTAACATCTATCCTTCCAATCATCCATCCATCTTCACAAACTTTTGCATTTATAATATAATATAGGATAGATACAGGTTCTCGTTAAACTCAAACAATTTTATGATACGTATATAAAAACTGATATAAAAATATAAACTATATTTCATTACAGACACATATATTTATTTCTCATTGATCTACCAACCATAAACTTCTCCTACGAAATCACGAAAACGACAAACAAAATCTACGAATAACTTCCCAATCTTCATGCATAAATTGCATAGAAATTCCTATATTGACTACAAATAAATATTTGATGACTAAAATGCCGACACGACATTTTTGTTCCACTCAGATATTGGTTTGAGACATCGTTTACCTGACGATATTGCATTTCGCCCCGTCCCAGCTTCGTTTGATCAATTTACGTACGTACGTCTACGTACGCCTTTACGTACAGTCAACAAAGCTATTCGGTATACAGCCAGCTTTTTTAAAAAAAAAGTTCCCCGCCCTGAGCGGGACGGGAGGGAGTGTCAGACTTTTACTGACTAAAACACATCCATGTTCCTTCTTGTGCCCTTTACGTTCCGGGGGCGCGGTATCTTTTTCGAACAACCTGCAGAACAGGCATCTTACTTGCGATTACTTTAAACAATGTTGTGAGTGTACATACCGAGCAGTCAATTCTTTTAAATATCTCTCCCAAGTGTGTCATAAGCTTTAAAAATAATTACGCATACAATAAAACCGGCCAAGTGCGAGTTGGATACGACGAAGGGTTCCGTACCATTTATTAAAACGGCAAAACAAGACGTTTCTTGTATGAAAGCCCCCCTTAAATATTTGTTTTATTTTAATTTAATTATTTATCTTTAAAGTGAATACATAACTAAATATTAGTTATAGGATCCCATTTAACCCTTTGGGTATGGAACCCTAAAAATGGA
The DNA here is from genome assembly GCA_932526535.1 of Caradrina clavipalpis. Taxonomy (NCBI): domain Eukaryota; kingdom Metazoa; phylum Arthropoda; class Insecta; order Lepidoptera; family Noctuidae; genus Caradrina; species Caradrina clavipalpis. The sequence continues at coordinate 12,322,287 of OW052104.1, read as the reverse complement.
TATCGGCAGAGTAGTAGAAAGTTGAATAATTTTGCCTGTAAACCAAATAGTTTTGTTAACTGTACATACGTCTGTACGTTGGCGTATCTCCAGAACCGTTTTCGACACTGCGTTAATTATCTTAATTGGTGTATGTACTCGTTGTTGATTAACCAAGCGTAATGTTACTTAATAATTACTACTATTTAGCGAGTAGTTTGCAAATTAATTGCTGTCTTGGATATGTAATAATGTTTCTTGTGATATCAAACGTCTTATTATAGACTAGTTTGTGCCTACGACGTCCACTGCGTGAATGTCGGTTATCTGTGCGGTCTTAATATTTTTTTGTGTGAGAACAAATATTTTAAAAATGAAAGTTGCTTAACTTTCTCTTTCTAACATCAGCTATTTGCCAGTAAAAATCCCCTCAAAATTAGTCTAGCCATTTCGAAGGATAGTTGAAACAAACAGATAGGCAGACAGACAAAAGAATAAAAAATAGATATTTTGTTAGAAGTATAGTATACACTTGCAGAAGAGAGAGAGAGAGAGAGAGAGAGAGAGAGAGAGAGAGAGAGTGAAACGAAACCTTTGACCTGTATAGGCTGGTACTATTGTTATTTTCTTCTTATTATAAATTAGTCTATCATTTTATAAACATTAACACCGAATTTGTAAATTTTTTACAGACTTAATAAATAATAATATTAACAATTAAATAATAAAAAACAATATGACATCAAAAAAATCCTTCGCATCGGCGTCAACTGGAAAGCCCAAGAGACGGGCGGCAATGCCCTTATATGAGGACAACGACATGTAAAAAAAGATGAGTTTTCTAAAAATACTAGCGAACTGCAGAATTAGCTTTGGGGCAAACTCTATTAATTCAATAAATATGTTTGCCCAGATGACTCAGATGATGCTTGTGGATCAGTGCTCCGCATTCGCCCAGACGCATTCGTCTTTGTTTTTTTTTTTTTATGGACGGGAAATCATCAAATAACTTCCCGCGCCCTGGGCGGGACGGGAGGGAGTGTCAGACTTTTACTGACTAAAACCCGCCTATGTTCCTTCATGTGCCCTTTGCGTTCCGGGGGCGCGGTATCTCTTTCGAACAACCCGCAGCCCCGGAATACGTCTTTGGTTACTACTTCGCCTCCGTTGGTCGTAGTGTGATGTTGTATAGGCTAGAGTAATGTAGCTATCTTTTTTTTTTTATTTAGCCTGTACTGTCCCACTGCTGGGCAAAGGCCTCCCCCAATTCCTTCCATTTGCTCTTTTCCTGAGCCACCTCGAACCAGCCCTCGTGGTACGCGTCCAAATCGTCTCGCCACCTCTTTCTAGGCCGGCCTCGGCGGCGCTGTCCGTCTTCCGGCAACCATCGTGTGGAGACTTTTGCCCAGCGGTCATTTTTCATGCGGCTGACGTGACCCACCCAATCCCATTTAAGCCTAGCAGCCTTCTTGCCAACGTCCACTATGCCCGTAATGGAACGCAGTATGGTGTAGCTATCTATTGTTGAAAAATTGATTAAAATCGGCTTAGTAGTTTCGGAGCCTACGAACAAATAAACAAAAATATCTTTTATCTTTATAATATTAGTACAGATTCTTAGATTTTCTAAATATCAAAATCTTTATGCTGTTAGAAAATAATATAAAAGTCACTTTACTTACGACCTTTTGCGTTCCGTAACAATTTGCATGCAAATTCGGATTTGCTCTCGACCTCCAGGAGTCAGTAATAAAGTTACGGCATCCGTCATTCGAGAAGGAATCTAACAATTTGATTGTCAAACGGGGCTTCAGCTAGATGCCGATATTCACTGATTAGTTTCCTTATCTACTAAGACTTTGAAACAATGCTTACAATCTTGACTTTAAACTTGCTTTAAAACTTGTTTCCACAAACAATAGCAATGCCTTTAAATAAATACAGTGCACTAGCTTTTTAAACAACTTTACAAAAGGAAGTTTATAACCTCAAAACTTCGTCATTTTATCAACCGTTTTGGAAAATTGATATTTAATTTGAAAGGATATACTATCAAATTAGTCGCATAGACATTTTACTAAAATCGGTGTAGTAGCTTGGTTTTTACACCAAAATAATTGAAAAAAATATCATCGAAGTGGGCCAATATTGGGTATTTTGCTTTCTTGTAACTTTTGAGTGGTGTTTATTTTGTTAATTTATGTATTGTAGTAGTTTCCTTATGGATTAGGATAATAGAATTATCACAAAATGTTAACTATTGTACATTATCATTGTATCTCATAATGTAAAAGCTGTGCACATCTATAAGTGTACATAATCAAATAAAAAATAAATAATACCAATAACTGTCCCACTGCAGGGCAAAGGCCTCTTCTCATATAGAGAAGGCATGAGCATTAATCACCACGCTTGGTCAAGGCGGATTGGCAATTTCAAACTTATATTAATTATAAGTCCAGGTTTCCTCACGATGTTTTCCTTCACCGTTGTCAGTGATGTCCAAGATAAACTTAGAAAGTACACATGAATTAGAAAAAGTCACATTGGTACTGCTCGTGGCTGGTTGCGAACCCACAACCTCGTGCATGAGAGGCGGGTCCCTTAACCACTGCACCATCACGACATTTTAAAAAGTACATATTAAAAAGCAAAAAAAATAAATAACACTATTTACAAAAAAGACAACCGTCTCCAAAAATTACAATGTGTAAAATAACTCTAGTTTCGGAAGTCGGCGGCTTTGGTTCTGTTTGTTATTTTGGATATAAACTTTACATTACATTATTTTCTCTTCCCATATTTAGTCTGCTAAAATTGTTTTAATTATGATATTCAAACCAAAAGTACGTGTTTAAGTAATTATGATGAAGAACAGAGTTCTAAAAATACTTCTGACGTAATGCTTACCACGTTAATTATAAGGGGACGTAAAACAGCTAAAGTTTACAAATTATCTTACAAACTTTCTCATTTGTACAAAATTATCTATACTAATATAACAAAGAGAAAAGATTTTTTTTGTTTGTTTGTTTGTTTGTACCTATCGCATAGACTCTGAAACTACTGGACCGATTTAAACAAAAAACACCAATTGATAGCTACATTATTCCTGAGTAATATAGGCTATATTGTTATATAGCCTATAAAACCATCACGCTACGATCCACGGGAGCAAAGCAAAGTAACTAAAGACGCAACTTTTTTTTTTATAGACGGGAAATCATCAAATAACTTCCCCCGCCCTGGGCGGGGCGGGAGGGAGTGTCAGACTTTTACTGACTAAAACCTGTCTATGTTCCTTCATGTGCCCTTTGCGTTCCGGGGCCCTGCGCGGTATCTCTTTCGAACAACCCGCAGCCCCGGCAGGCATCGGCCCTCAGTGGCCCCATCCAATTTTGCTGACATCTCTTTGAGGCGCGCGTGGAACACGAACGCGCCGTCGACACGGTCTGTCGTTGTTTAGTGAACGTACGGACGGTGAGCTACCCATCTAACGCGAGTAAAAGAGACACTGCGAACGAGGCCGCGGGCGGGTCCCTAGTATATTAAACGTTGTAAAACCTTACGACTCACCTCAGTAATCCAAATAACTTATCGCTAATTACACGCTCTTTTGAACTGAAAAAAAAAAACAACAAACGGAAAAATGACTTTAGTTTTGGAAGTTAACGCCTTTGGTTCTGTTTGTTGTTTGTCTTGTTATCAGTTATTTTTCACTTTGTAAATTCATAAAAAAAACCCCTTTTTAGTAACTACTTCGTAACATCCAAATCCACGAAGAAAAGGTAAAACTACTTAGGTTGCACTGAAAACTAACAAGAAAATAAAATACTCAATTTCGTTTAATTTGATGACATTTTCTCAGGTATTTTTATTTTAATACCAGTACTCAACCGTTTTGATACAATGTATTACTGGACCAATATAAAAGTAAGTTAGTATTTTTTAAATGATAATAAAAAAAATCTTATCGGTTAATAAATGACAGAGTTTTGAGGTAGTAGGCTTTTTTTAAATCGGTTAAAAAATATAGAAAACTAGCTGTTCCCCGCGGTTTCACCCTCGCTGCTCAGCACCTGTTGGTCGTAGCGTGATGTTACATAGCCTATAGCCTTCCTCAAGAAATGGACTATCCAACACTAAAAGAATTTTCCAATTCCAACCAGTAGTCCCTAAGATTAGCGCGTTCAAACAAACAAACTCTTTAGCTTTATAATATTAAGTATAGATTATTCAGAACCAATTTTGATTTGTGCAAGGAAACTAACAAATTCCTATTCTAAGAAAGAAAGGTACTTAATTCAGTAAGTTATACCTACCCAAAGCTCAATTAAAGTCCAGAAATGAACTACTAAACCAGAATCCGAACAGAGTAACTTGTTAGGTACTTGTAATAGCATCATCCGCTCTTTGGTAATACACAGACGGGCTACAATTTGTGGCTGCCATGTTGTCCTATCTTTACAGCCCAATGGAGTGGAAATCTGATACGACCGAGGAGAGGCGCAGAAGCGATAGCTTTACCTGCTTTCTGTGACTCGGGAGACTAATATGACATACAATACGAAGAAATTGAAGCGTCTGTTAGTCTATCTGTAAGTTTGGCAAATCACTGCAATGGCTAGACTGATTTTTACGGAAAATTCTCTAGCAGATACCTGATATCATTTATAAGGCTACTATAATTTTAGAAAAAAGAAATGGGTTCCGCGCAAAACAAAGTTTCACACAGAGAAAGACAGTTGACAGCAAAATAACTGTCCTTAAAAATCTCTGATTTGAGCGACTTTTTGTTGCTTGTGCTGTGCCACCACGACAAAAAGTCGCTCGTCTGTGATTCCTTTTATTCATGGCTTGTAACAACTTGGCACACTGTCGTTAATTAAAAGTTTTCCGTTTTTCATCCACAGCCTCACTTCACTTAGCTCTGCCGTTACATCATCATTTGCTTGTTGTTCTGGTACCTGAAAAGATTGCGAGATTTTTTGCTTGCCGTAATTTGCGGTCTGGGTTCCCTTTCATAGGACAAAAAACCTTTTGTTGTAGGTAGATTCATCTTAGTTTATTATCTTACACAGTATCGGTATTGTTTGAAATTAATGCTGTTTATTACGGTGTACTTTTTGTAAGCTGAGCGATTGATTGATGAGTTCTATTTTGCGAAATCAATATTTTTATTGCCTACAGATAGTTGTTCTGGGGCTGGTTGTTCGTGTATGTGAGTTTAAATATTTTTTTTAACGCACTCACGATAATGGAGAAATTTTGGGCAAAAATTATCGTAAAAAAAAATAACTCAAGAGTTCGTATCAAAAATGCATTTTTTTATTCTTCAAATGTTTCGTATTCTTCTCTTTTTTCCAAACTGTTGCATCTGGGGCGATTCTTTCTTTCTTCTTCTTCTCAACACTTCTAATAAATCGTGTGATTGAAACAACTTTACCACATTTACTTAGATTTTACTTTGAGTTTATTTTGTAAACACACCCACGGTACAGGAGACATTCCTAGTGTGGGGCAATGTATTAAATGCTTAATTTATTTTTTGGATATTAAAGCCTATTTTCACCAAAATCACTATAAATATTTACCGCTAAATGTGTTTAAATTATCATTCTGTCTCTGTCACCTTCTAACAATGTGACAGTGAAGCAATGATGTTCTAAATACGTTTAAGCACTAATTTTGGTGAAAGTGGGCCTAAAATTAATACGTACCTATTCCTCGGCAACTTTGCAGATCTCAGCACGAACTAGATGTACTGCTTGCCAAAACAATTGGGTAGATGACACCATTAAATAATAATTCCAAAAACAACTTCACAAAAAAACGTAGTTTAATTTAGCCCCGAAAACACGATGAATTTTTAAATAACTATAAAATTCGATTTTTATTTGCTTTTAAATCAATAAATAGTTAGTGAATTGAGATGTTAAAAAAAGTGACGTCATATTTGAGTATTGTCATACAAAATCTATGGGGGAATTGGGTTTTGACAGCTCATAAAAAGTACGTCAATTGATTAGTGGTGTCATCTACCCAATTGCGAGCCAAATTCGATATTCAAATGCAAAGTAGGTTAATGCACAAAGCGATATTTAGGTGTTAGTAGATACACTACCTTGCAAACGATCGATAACCTAATATGTGACGCTAAAATGATTTATTTTTGTAATAATAGTAACAAATTTTGAAAACACAGATACAATATCAGTTGCGTTGGACAATATCGCTTGTATCTTGATTGATATCTTAATGGTGTTATTGTATAGTTGGGCCTTTTTTTGGTGGTGTTTGCATTGCTTTACTCTTTATTAAAAATAATAAACTACGCATAGAAAACCGATTCCTTACCTTTTTTACGTTCTTGTATTATTTAATGTAGGTACAAATTAAATTATATTTTATTTATACATCTATTTTTGAATCGGGTTTTAACTATTCTGGGGAATGTGAATAATAATATCATTTTTTTTAAAGTTTACGATTTTATTTGCATTGAAAAAATAATGAATAAATAATTTTTGATTTTATTTTTTAATCATCATCATCATCATGTCAGCCGCAGGACACTGCTGGACATAGGCCTCCCCCATGGATTTCCAAAAATACCGGTTGGAAGCGGCCTGCATCAGGTCGTCCGTCCACTTTGTGGGTGGACGTCCTACGCTGCGCTTCAAAGCAAGCTAAGTTTTAAGTCAATACTTGTAATTAATATTCATGTTATTTTTTTAAATGAGTGTCGTTTTACTCAAAATATAAAATACCTTTATATTTTTAGTAAAGTGTCGTACTGTATGGATCGGAATGTTGGGCCGTGAAAAAGACGGATGAACAAAGATTGCATGTTGCGGAGATGAGAATGTTGAGATGGATGTGTGGTGTGACCAGAATGGATAAGGTAAGGAATGAGTATATTAGAGGAAGTTTGAAAGTAGCGCCAGTGACAGAAAAGTTGAAAGGGAACCGTTTGTCTTGGTATGGAGATGTGAAGAGGAGGGATGAGGCGCATGTGACCCAAAAAGTTATGAATGTAAATGTGGATGGATGTAGAGGAAGAGGGAGGCCAAAGAAAAGATGGATGGATTGTGTGAAGAATGATATGAAAGAGAAGGGAGTCAGTGATAGTATGACGGTTGACAGGTTGGCATGGAAGAAGAAAACATGTTGCGCCGACCCCAAGTAAAATGGGATAAGGGCAGGAAGATGATGATATTTTTAGTAAAGAATTTCAAATCAATTCAAATAAAGAGTATGTATGTGCCTATGTATGTGTATGTTTTATTGTCGAGTTGCCTATGTTTGGAATGAGTGCTTTTTCATTCTACAAAATAGTATTTTATCAACCGTGTTACCGGCACGTTGTTATTGCGTTTTGTGCTTTTGAACAATGTGGTTTTGCAGCAATCAAAGGATTTTTAACATACATATGTTTTTTACAGGAATCAATAAACATTTTTTTTTACTGCTTTGTTTTGCATTTCATTTTATTACATTGCATTTAAAAAATGATTTAAAATTCGTTTTTGATCAAAAACTTTTTTGATTACAAATCTGTTCCCCTATATCGTAGCGTGATGTTATATAGCCTATTATAATCTTCCTCGGTAAACGCCCTATAAAAGGCAAAATGTTTTTTTTTTTCAAATCGAACCAGAAGTTCCTGAGATGCACGTGTTCAAACAAACATACTCTATAAATATTACTTGGAGCAAATTTTTTTTTGGTTGTTCTTTTACAAAAAAGCTTAAACAAACGTCTTATTAAGTTTTATTTTGAATAACGACGGACTCCCATACAAACTTATACCTCAAAGTCAGAGTCAAAGTCAAATCATATATTTAAATTAAACCATTAAAAGGCACTTTTGAACGTCATTACATGAAAATATCATTAATATTGAATACGCAAAGGGCACATGAAGAAACATAGACGGGTTTTAGTCAGTAAAAGTCTGAGCTCCCGCCCTGCCCAGAGCGGGGGAAGTTATTTGATGATCTCAGGTCTATAAAAAAAAATGTCCTCATATTTAAACCTCATCAAGTATTTTTTCGCGACAAAAGGTACCCTATATCCTTCTCCAAGGTCTAATCTATCTCTGTACAAAATATTATCAAAATTGGTTCCGTAGTTTAGGCGTGAAAGCGTATCAAACAGTCGAACAGACGTAGTTACTTTCACATTTATAATATTAGTAGAAAGCTCACTGCCCCGTTGGTCTCATGGTCGCAAGCGGGACTGCTGAGCAAGATGTTCTGGGTACGACTCTCAGGTCGGGCAAAAAGTGTTATTGGATTTTTTCATTAGGAATTTTTCAGTAGCAGCCCGGAGATTGGGAGTTGGTGGTGTGACACCCCCGGAAAAGCACGTAAAGGCGTTGATACTGCGCCTGATCTCTCTCCGGTCGTGTCGGATTGCCGTCCCATCGAATTATGAGAGTTAGGGAAGAGGATACTTCAGGCATACTTGTGCACTACAATAATCTCCTGCGTACTTGGCTAATCTGCATCAAGATAAGCCGCCGTGGCCGGAATCGGTCTAGAGAATACATTTGTAGTAGGGAAGTAAGAACCACCACCCAACACCTTTATTGTAATACCTATGTTCACAAATAAAGTTTGATTTGATTTGATTTGAAGAATAGTCACCCATCTTAGTTCTGATCTTGGCATAATATGACCTCGAGGTAATTTACACACGAGTACCTACTAATATCGTCGCTTTGATGTAAATTGATTATATTTTTGCCGTTTTATAACATCAGCACGTGTCTGCTTTGCATCATGCAATGTTTATAATCAACGAATTTTCAGTCATTCAAGTAAATATTTATGTATCTGCTTCGTTTTAAACGTTTTTAGAGCCTATAAAGGAATGGGTAGTAAAAGATTTTCGACGTTTGTAATTGGAAGTGTAATGTTATAAATTAACACTTTTTCTTTCGTCGTAATTACTCCGTAAACTTGGAGTAAAGTTACACCTGTTATAACTTTAGTACCTAAATCATATATTTTTAGAGTTCAAGTTTGGTGTAGCTCATTATAACAACACTACGTCAACACAGCAACGGGCTGTATGGAATTGACTCGAAAAATTCAACTATCAGCTGGCCACCTGTCAGCCGTCACCTTTTTATCTTGTCATAAAATAATATATTTTAATGCATACGATTTAAAGCCCTAACTTGAATGTCAAATTATTTGCCATGTCGTTACCGCGCGGTTACAATGAGCGATGCCCTGTAATCTAGAAGGTATAAAAAATATATTTTCGCATAACATTTGATAACAGTTTTCCTGAACAGGTGTTCAGAAATCCGAAGTTACACTTGTATTGTGAATAACTAAATTACTTATGCCTTTTATCCACTTGGAAACAAAGTTGCACAACATTGTTTCAGTAACATGTTTTTGTATAAACAATGTTGATGGCAACATACTAATGTTCCTTAAATCAAGCTAACCAAAAGAACGTCTCACGAAAACAAATGTTGCTGGAAATAATGTTGAGCAAATGTTGCAAAACATTGTTTTAAATGTATGCCGAGGCTATGACAATAAATATGACGAAAATTTTGATAAGGGTCGGAGGATGTATCATGTACCTATTATTGTCATATTTTGATAAAGATATAGGGATTTCTCAACCAAGGCAAGAATGAATACGTAATTTTTAATAAAACTGTCAGACATGGGTCAGCAACCTTTTTATGTTTTATATGGATGAAGAAAGGATAAACACAACGATCGTTTAAATAGAAGAATGGGTGATCTACGGATTTGAATGTCAATGAAATTTTATTAGACATGTTATTTTTGTATGGCAACAGACGTAACATAAAATGATTTAGGTTTTATTCCCCAAATCTAGGCACCAGTCTGTCACAAAGGTGGAATGAGTTATATATGTCACCGGAAAATAACAAGATCCGTAAGTTTATCAATTTACTAGGAAGTTTATAAACTTTCGTAAGATTCTAAACGGGAGATAAATTGTAATATTTTACGTCCACATTTTCGTAAATTTATCAATTTCCGACGTCATACGGTAAATTTATAAACTAACGAATATCTATTCGTAAGATTTTATATGGTTCGACCAATCACAGAAACTCTTTTAAATATACGATCTTTGAAATACGTAAAATAACACACTGCTCTCTGATTGGTCAATGTTCATAGTGGCAATGCTTGTGTCCAGCTGGCGGCCGCGAGGAAGGAGAAGTGACACGTGACAGCTAACCAATCTGATCGCGCGTAGCGTTTGATTACTGCTTACTTATTATTTTACGAGTGAGTTCAGTAAGTTTATCAATTTACGAAAATGTGGACGTAAAATATTACAATTTATCTCCCGTTTAGAATCTTACGAAAGTTTATAAACTTCCTAGTAAATTGATAAACTTACGGATCTTGTTATTTTCCGGTGACATATACACAACATCTTGTGATGAGAGAATAAATCATATATTTTCATTTATTAATTTTAAGTACATCTGTAGATATAAATATGAATATAAAAAAATAGTAGGTAGCCCACTGGCATCGGGAACAGGGTCCGGTCAAGGCTCCTGAGAAAGGAATCTCCTAACAATACGCGACGGTCTAGAAATACCTCTTTCTGAATATAGCCCTTGACCCAACCGCTTAATGAGAGCCTCCTAAGGTGTTGGTCGAGGCTCTTGGCTATAATACCGTTGGCTGTCACGGCAATCGGCACAATGATTACTGTACTCACATCTCACATGTCCACAACCTCGCGAATAATTGATAAATATATAGGTACTAATATTATAAAGAGGTAAAGTTTGTGAGGTTGTAGGGGGTAATCTTCTGAACTGATTGTGAAAATTCTTTCACCCATAAAAAGCCACGTTATTCGTGAGTGTCATAGGCTATATAACATCACGCTACGACATACGGTAGCGGAGTAGGAACCAAAGACGTGACTAAATATACCATCACGCCTGTATTCCCCGAAGGGTTAGGCAGAGGTGTACCAATGTACACCCACAGTTCGCCGGTATATTTAGGTCCCATGTAATAGGGGGCGAGCCTATTGCCATTAACCGGGCACAAATCCAAACTCCGAGCTGCTACTGAGAATTTCATAGAAAAACCCAATAACACTTTTTGCTCGACCTGGGAATCGAACCCGGGACCCCTTGCACAGCAGTCAAGTCCTTGTCAGCAGCAGTGGGTGGCGAAGTCGCGTGTAGTTCGCTAGTAATCTATATTACTATTATATGTCTAAAAATAAACACGGGTATATATATCAAACGATGACAGACATACCCCTTTGTCAGTCATAGCGCTAATATTTGTTGTGTACTCCAATGAGAGAGGAAAACGGTTTCACCTCAAGTGACATGGGATCAAGGCAGGATAAGCGAAACACGTGTATAAATCCATTTATTTCATCCTCTTTAATAACAGCACCCGTGTACGAATAAGTTATGAACTACTTATTTGGTTCTTCGAATAGGTGGCCCTGTTTCTAACAAGTATGTTTCTTAATAAGTTAAATGTAATATATTGGTCTTACGTTTAAGCAAATACACCCCATCACTACTAATCTCCTTAGGTTATTAAAAAAAGCCTGGAGTCATAATTTAAGGTCACAGCTCATTAGAGTCACCCGGCACCCACACCGCACCGCCTCGTCGCACGGCGTCCACTCGTTGTCCACAGGTGGTCCACGCGTGGACGCCGCGTTATCACCAAAACGTCGCGCGGTTAACCAGTGGACCCTGCACGGTCAACGAGTGAACGCCATGTGATCAACGAATCTACGTCGCTTGATCCACGAATTTTCGAGTAGTCTGTTAACAAATGGCACTAGGACTACACGTGTATTTCGCGCAATCAACGCAAGGCAAGGATGTGAGCACTGAGTTGTCACCGAGTGATCCACCCACCGTCCGCGCGTGGAGGGCTTACGACCGAGGCGATCCCGTGACGCTACGGAGTTGATATAGTGAGCGCATACCCATACAAGTCCATTTAAAGAATACTAACCGCACGAGGCAAGGCCGTGCGGAGTGGGTGTCGGGTGGATCTAATGAGCTGTGACCTTTAGTCTCAATTACAAAATAAATTTTCCTACAGGTTCGCACCTAATGCAGATGCAATATTAATGCAGTATTGAGGTCTTTATGCAATATTGATGAAGGTCTTTATACAATTTAAACATATTGCATATTGCTTAACTGACTCCTTAGTCTAGTGGCCCTAAGCACGACTGGTACGCTAGAGGTCTTGGGTTCGATTCCCAGGTCGAACAAAAAGTGTTATTGGGTTTTTCCATTAAATTCTCGGAATTTGGATTTGTGTCCGGTTAAGGGCAATGGGCTCGCCCCCTATTACATGGGACCTAAAAATACCGGCGAACTGTTGGTTTACACTGGTACACATCTGCCTAACCCTTCGGGGAATACAGGCGTGATGGTGTTGGTATTATATATTGCATTTACATAATATAATTGAAGTTTTTGTTTGTAAAATCAAAATTACAGCTTATGAGTAAATGCATATATGAACACAGATCAAATAAAAAATAAAATCTTTCTGTCTGTTTGTCCCGCTAACCTCCTTAAACCCTGAATCGATTCTGACGGGACTTTCCGTGACATATCTGTCATAAATGGCTGATGTTATAAACAGTAGCATTCACGCGAATAAAGTCGCGAGCATAAGCTAGTATAATATAATAACTCTTTAATCACAAATATCTTACTTATATTATTTAATAAACATCAACATTCCTTGAAAGATAATAAAATATGTGACGCACAAAGAATATTAGTACAGACGTGTTCAGAATTCATTCATTTCGTTCATTTATTTGATTCTGTATATAATAATACCATGATTTATTTAGCTCTATCTTAAAATATGAATATTTATCGCTCATATTGTCTAAGTTTATTTATATTGCAAGTCATTTTATGATTATGACTTTTGAGTTTTATGACCTAAGTATATAATATAACCTCACGGTTGAAGAGCACCCACATTGCAAGCCCGTAAAAAACCGGCACTTGTACATAAAACAGGTATAAAAAATAAATAATACTAGCCTATTATTCTCCCATTATAGGGCAAAAGCCTCTTCTCGTACAGAGAAGGCACAAGCATTGATTACCAAACTTGCTCAATCAATATTTTTTTTCTAACCAAAATAAAACCCAAACAAATCTTTTCATTGATAAGAAAAATATTAATTTCCGAACTTTTCTTGAAAAAAAGTTACTTCTTAATAATAAGCCTTTAGACCCGCAAGTTTGTTTTGAATAAAAAAATCTTAAACACACAAACAATATTAATTGCCAAAATCGATTTCGGTAAAACTTTGTTAAACAAAGTTAAATGACTTTTTAATCGGGCTTAAGATGCTAATTAATTCTCTTACAATTACTGTATTACAATTACAAACTTTCATATTACATGGAAATTTATTTAATTGTAAACCTCAAAAGACGGATGAAACATAACAAACTTCTTGGAAAGTATTATGTTCGAGCCGGTTGAGATTGAAATACTAAGAAAATGGGGTCCGAACGATCACCTTGTTTTTCGGGAAATCGCTAAGCTTCTGGTGGACTTTCAACGTGACCTAAGGGTTGACCTTTTCTTGGGCCAAAGAATCAACATTGTCATAAAACGTGGCGTCTCATGAATCTGACCTGACTACAAATACAAATATGATTGCGTTGGTTGATTGAGTTGATTGAGTTGATTATTTTGGTAGTTTCTGAGATTAGCACCTTTTAACAAACAAACAAACAAAAGAATCTTAAGCTTTATTAAATTTGAACAGATTAGATTTTTGTGTAGGTTAATTCAAATTTATTTAATTGCAGAACACTATATTTTTTTAAAAGCAATCTCTCGTTCTAAAGGTGACCTTGTGTTATTAATATTGAGATACAATTTTAAATAAAACAAGAATTCAAATTTTAATTAAAAACTGTAGCAGAAAAGCAGAAAAAGAAAGAATATGATAATAAAACACATCGCTAGCCTTGCAGGCAGTTTAAATTACGACCGAAAGAGAATTTTTCAACACGATAAAGTGCCGCTCTGCTTCTGACAATGTTGATACAATATAAAAAATATGAAATATTTTAATAATTTAGTTTTTTTGATACTCGTACATGTACGATTTTTTGTTTTTAACCGCCTTCAAAAAAAGGAGAAAGATTTCTATCCGTCGGGATATTTCTTTATTATAATTTTTTTAGGGTTCCTTACCCAAAAGGGTAAAACGGAACCCACATTTCACAGATGATGCATTTCTGTCGCCGCTGTAACAACAAATACTAAAAACCAGAATAAAATAAAAGTTTAGGGGGTCCTTATACTACAAACGTGATTTACGGTACGGAATCCTTCGTGCGCCAGTCCGACAGACACTTGGTCGGTTTTTTTATGTATGCTCCCCGATTACTCGAAGACGCCTGGACCGATCTGGAAAATTCTTTTTTGGTTAAAGGGGATACCTTACAGGTGGTCCCACACAAATTTGGTGAAAACCGGACGAGAAAATCCGAACCGCCATTAAGTTTGAACTGTATTATAAGCGGTGACGTGTGAAAGCTTACATCCGGGTATAAAAAGACACGTAGCCGTTAACTACGCACACTGCCCATCAATTAACATCGAGTAGAAATAATTGCTGGAAAACGACTTTTATTGTCGGCGTGAAATATCACTGTTTATGGTATATTTTATTTTAATGTAACGCACGCAAAACATTGTGCTTACGGGTGCATGCAACAGCCCTTGTACTGTTGTGGGGTATTTAATATTTAGTTAGGACATAAAATTTGATAATTTCGGCAAATTTGTCCCAGAGATGGTCAAGAACAAACAAAAACTCGCGGATATGGGAAAAAACATACTACAAAAGTGTTTACTATGTGGGAATGTTCTTTTTGGTAGTTTATGTCTGTATTAGAACACATTTCCATTAATTGTTTATTACTTGTTTTTTTGGTAAATATTTTGGTAATAAGTTCTAACCTAAATCAAAATACGTATTTCTTAAAACTCTTTAAGTCAATTTAGTCAACATTTACGCACTGATAAAAAAACTTTCCCTGCGTTTTCATTATGTTAAGTGTATTTTGACACTCCTTTCAATTATGATGTCTACCTAACAAAACTTTCATGGCACAGTGTGTGTGAAAAATACTAGAGGGTCCTTTTTTGGAACCAAAGTAGCAATATCAGCAACTCAATTCTAACGACTGTGTACAGAGTTGAAACATCAAAGCATTTCCTTATTGCTGTTGACAACCTTTGAAACAAAGTTAAAA
Organism: Caradrina clavipalpis; assembly: GCA_932526535.1. NCBI lineage: Eukaryota > Metazoa > Arthropoda > Insecta > Lepidoptera > Noctuidae > Caradrina > Caradrina clavipalpis. The sequence goes on along the minus strand of OW052104.1, from coordinate 12,306,986 downwards.
TGGCTTCCAATATTTCGTGATTTGCGCAGTAAGTACCAAAAATGTTTTGATATGAAGTTTTAGATTTTGGCCTAAATATACCGGCGAACTGTGGGTGTACATTGGTACACCTCTGACTAACCCTTCGGGGAATACAGGCTTGGTGGTATATTTTTTTGATTTTGGTATGGATTCGGATATTTAAATAATATCATACCGGTTTCAGATGCGGTTAGGGATATATGATTTTTTTAGAATAATCCGATAGTTTTCGTTATGGATAAGTATAAGATTTTTAAGGAATTGTGAAAGGAAAATACAAATAGGCAAACGATTTGACTTAATTTTTTATTTATATTTTAATATTTGTTACTACAATAAAATAAACAATTAGCCTTACTAATGAACGTGCCCATCCCTATCCGAAATTACCCGAAACTTTTATACCCAGATCCGATTACGATTTCCTATAGATTTTTATATTTGACATTCGATAGTTTCAGTTATGGTTACGGAGCTTCATAACATCCCTGGTTAGTAAGTAACAAATTGTGATTTAACTAGACAGTTTGTAAAATGACAGATGATATTAATTAACGTAACATCACGCCTGTATTCCCCGCAGCTTTAGGCAGAGGTGTACCTACCAATGTGTACCCACAGTTCGACGGTATGTTTAGGTCCCATATGATAGGGGGCGAGTCTATTGCCATTAACCATTACAAATCCAAACTCCGAGCAGCTACTGAGAATTTCATAGAAAAATTCAATAACACTTTGCTCGACATGGGAATCGAACCTAAGACTTCTAGCGTTGCAGTCGCGCTTAGGAGCACTAGACGAAAAAGGCAGTTTATTATGACATTATATCTCTTGATAAGTTGACATAAGTCATGACTTATGAAACTTATGAACCATTAATCTCCCCCACGTGTCGAACGAAATACAATAAAACCGTTAAATTGATTTATTTTCACCGGAATCTGGCACTTATGATAAACGAAATTAGTCATAACAATATTGTATTGCACAAACATTGATTGACACGTATGATAACGATTGTCAATTGTTAATATGATGAATATAAATGTTTTCAGTTGAACCCTCTATAGGTATATATTTATTTATTTATTTCTGACATAATTCTGGTCGATAGTAGTTCAATCAACACATTCAAAAACTAGTACAAAATAAAAACCGGCCAAGTGCGAGTCGGACTCGCGCACGAAGGGTTTCCAACCATTACCTATAAAAACAGCATAAAAATCACGTTTGTTGTATGGGAGCCCCCCTTAAATATATTTTTTTATTTTCATTTAATAATTTATTTTTAAAATGAATATATAATTTTATATTCTGTGAATATTTTAAGCGTCTACCTGTTGGCGTTATTAATATCGAGCAAAAACAGCAAAAACATCACATTTGTTGTATTGGGGCCCTCCTAAATATTTATTTTATTCTGATTTTTAGTATTTGTTGTTATAGCGGCAACAAAAATACATCATCTGTGAAAATTGTCTAACTATCATGGTTCATGAGATACAGCCTGGTGTCGGACGGACAGACAGACATACAGACAGACAGACGGACAGTGAAGTCTTAGTAATAGGGTCCCGTTTTACCCTTTCGGTACGGAACCCTAAAAAGCAGAGAAAAACTCAAAATAAAAACATTACAAAAGTCATATTGGTACCCAAGACTTAGCTTTGCCTAGATTGGGGTCATTTAATGTAATATGTTAGGTCTTCTAGCACTAGTTTATTATGAGATTCTAAACGTTTATTTTTAGAACACAAAACTTAGTTAAATAATAATAAATAAATAAATGGATAATAATTAAATTAAAAACTATGTACAGTTAAAAAAAAAAACAAAAAGAAAGGAAGGTCATGTTAGGTTAATTGAATTAATATGATGATTAATATGATGGACCTAATCAATTTAAATACTAAGAAATTGTCGGTTGGGTCGTATTGCCAGATTTAGGATTAATTCCACAATATCAAAGAACGTTATGCATATCGTGTATCTGGTTTCCTAGAACACGGATTTTCATGACGACTTACAGACTTTGTTAAAATTTCACGAATAAACCTCTATTTCTGAAAAGGGAATAAAATATTCCATTTCAAAATGACATTGTAAGTTGTGTCTCAGCATGAATCAAATGGTTGAGTTATTAAAGAATTAATTTAGTAGTATTAGGTAGTAGAGGTCTTTGTGAAGTAGCTCGTCCGGGGAAGTACTACCACCACTAAACATCTGGTGGGCCGTCGGCTTATTTTCGATAAAAGGATGAACGAAAATAAAAATTAACCACATTTAACTTCGAACGTTATAGTGGATGGATCTATAGGGCATTTTTTTGATGCGTTGGGTACTAGACGTAATAAGACAAATGAAACACAGGGGTTTTACGCCATCAAGTTCCAAACTCCGGGCTGCTACTGAGAAATTCCTAATCAAAAAACCCGATGGCACTTTCTACCCGACCTGGAAATTGAACCCAAGTCCATGCTCAACAGTCGCTCTTGCGAGCACGAGTCCAAAGGGTAGTATAAAAGAGAGAAAGAGTAAATAACGAACATCCATCCATACATCCATACAACCATCCACTGCCAGCATTTCCATTTAATAGCAACACAGATTCTAATATGTCATTTATATACAAACTATCACACTAATATTATAAAGGCGTAAGTTTGTGAGTGTGTATGTTTGTCTCTTCTTCACGCTCAAACGGCTGAACGGATCTGGATGAAGTTTGGTACTGAGATAGATTGTAATGTGGAATAACACATAGGATACTTTTTATTCCGGGAAAATAAGAAAGAAAGAAAGAAAAACCATGTATTCGCATGAGAATGTGACGCAAATAACATAAACTTACTTAACCTACTTAAATACAAAAACAAAAGTTTAAATAAAAAAAAGTGAAAGTGATATATAAAATGTACAATTCCCGTGGGATAATATATTAATCTGACGCGCACGAAGTCGCGGGCATATGCTAGTCATCCATACATCCCACACATACATTATGACGTAAGAAGTATCAAGATTACACGTGTCTCTTGTATAATTAACTATTCACAGCACTATAACGTTACAAAGCAATTAAGATCATTGGTTTCTCAGAAATCTCTTGCAATAAATCGTGTGTACGTGGGTCTTAAGGCGCGGCAAATTGTTGAAAGGGATCGTCCTTCAGGGGCGGGTAACCCCTCGGCGTCTACAGATACCTCAACCCTGTGATACCTCGGAGGGATTCCACACCTTAAAGTTGCTTAACTTTCGTGGAATGAAACGGTGCAATTCAAAGTCAAATCATTTATTTCAATTAGGCCATTAAAAGGCACTTTTGAACGTCATTACATAAAGAAATCATTAATATTGAATCTAGTTGCCCATTCCAAAAGGTAGCTTCGTATGGAGAAGAACGGGCAAGAAACTCCATACATACTCTTTTAAATAACAATTTATTACAATAAGTTGTATAGTTACATTAATTCCATAAAAAAATATATAAATGTCAAAACGACCTATCAAAAATAAAAAAATCTTTTCTTTTTACACTACCTACCCAATTATCATAGTATGCCATCACGCCTGTAGTGCCCGAAGGGTTAGGCACAGTTTGTCGGTATGTTTAAGATAATATAGGTACGAGGCAGACATTTTTTTTTTCTTTTTGTCCGACCTGAGTCAATATTTATTACGTACGGGAATCGAGCCCGCGACACGAACCGCAGCAGCCAATCGAGCAACCTCTGTACCAACATCAAACAAAATGCTTACAAACTAAATAATAAATGTGTATTTTAAAACATCAGAGCAAAGATGTTTGTGATTTCAGCGCAACGAGGCGGACGAATTTATCATGAAATACAAAATTAACAACTTTGTAAACAAAATGGATGACAAATCAAAGGAATCATTCAAAGTAACTTCTTAATTAGGTACTTTGTTGAATCGTCATAGACAGATTTATCGTCCGGAACTAAACTCCATGTTTTATTATATACTAGCTTATGTCTGTGACTTCGTTCGCGAGAACGTCGGTTATCATCGATGTTAGAGGTCCTGGGTTCCATTCCCAGGTCGAGCAAAAAGTGTTATTGGGTTTTCTATGAAAATTCTCAGTGGCGGCTCGGAGTTTGAAATTGTGCCCGGTTAATGGCAATAGGCTCGCCCCCTATTACATGGGACCTAAATATACCGGCGAACAGTAGGTGTACACTGGTACACCTTTGTTTAACCCTTCGGGGAATGGTTCGCGTGATGGTATATTTTTTTTTAAATATATTTTTTTGTTTTTTATTACATAGAAAACTATGTATTTTCCTGACACCAAAGTGGCTAAGTTTCTTTATATAATATCAGCTATCTGCCAGTGACAGTCTCATCAAAATCGGTCCAGCCATTTCGGAAATTAGACGGAACAAACAAACAGATAGAAGAAAATTTTGAAAATTGATTTTTTCGTGTGAACACCTTGCAAACCTAATATTGTTTTTTTTTATGTTATTATGACATTATGAAAATACCTTTTAGGTTTATTTATTTGTATAACAAACTTGTATATTAAATAAAATAGCACGATAAAAGAGAAACTCTAAATGTGGAAAAACTACTCAAAAGATAAGTAAATATATTAAAAGTTTCAGTGACATGCTGACGAACAAAAAAAGATAAAGATTTAGCAGAATAAGAGAAATCTCGCAAGTAGGCAAGTATTGCTTTTAGCGATGCCAATATACCGAGGAGCGGGAATTTCTTCGACATTTTCATCGGAATTAAAGTTTTAAAAGCACCGTTTAAGAGTGAGCTTTTGCTTGGGTTGTTATTGATTGCAATATCTATTTTTATTTTTTAAATATCCATCACGCCTGTATTCCCCGAAGGGTTAGGCAGAGGTGTACCAATGTACACCCACAGTTCGCCGGTATATTTAGGTCCCATGTAATAGGGGGCGAGCCTATTGCCATTAACCGAGAATTTCATAGAAAAACCAAATAACACTTTTTGCTCGACCTGGGAATCGAACCCGGGACCCCTTGCACAGCAGTCGCACTTGCGCCCACGAGCCCAACGGGGCAGTTTTAAATATCATTGGATGACAAACACCGGACGGCTAACGGCCCACTTGATGTTAAGTGGTCACCGCTGCCTGTAGGCATCTGCACTACCAGATGCCTTGCAGATGCGTTGCTATCCCAGATATAAAGTTTAACTGGCCACTTTGACTGCGTTGTCGTTGGCAGCCATGAAATATTCCTGCGTGCAGTTGTTAGGGCACGCAGGGTACGATGTGACCTTCAGTAGATCGTCTATTCACCTTCTGGGGGACCGCAATGCAAATACACGACAAAACAAAGACTTTGCATATCATCGCGAAATCACACCTCAATGCGATATCAGAAGGCTATTCTGGAACATTAAATCGATTATAGTTGTTACATTTCACGAACACGAGTCAATCATTACAACTTTGCCTAATGGCAACCTATAGCCATATTTGAAAATTTTGCATCTACAAATCGTAGTGAATGTATTGCCTGGCCACATTCGGAATGTAGCTGAAGAACTCGGTTAATATTTTCAGAGTGGTGCAGCCACTTCGCCAAGTATTGCAGCAATAATTTTTATAATAATCACTCCATGCGCCATCGATTTTACGTGGGCCATATTTTTCTGTCAATGTGTGACTGCAATACATTGCCAGAATTATTTTAAATATGACCGGGCTACACTCGAATATGCACATATTCGAGTCGATATTATTACAACAGTAATAATATTGCTTAGTCATACTTAAAATATTTGCTGAAAAACCATCACGCCTGTATTCCTCGAAGGGTTAGGCAGAGGTGTACCAGTGTACACCCACAATTCGCCGGTATGTTTTAGGTCCCATGTAATAGGCGCGTGAGCCTATTGCCATTAACCCGGCACAAATCCAAACTCTGAGCTTCCAGTGAGAATTTCATAGAAAAACCCAATAACATTTTTTGCTCCACCTGGGAATCGGACCCAAGACTTCTAACGTAGCAGTCGCAGTTAGGACCACTAGGCCAACGAGCCGATTGCTGAAAAACTTGGCCAATATTTTCAGTACGGCTCGGACACTCCAGCAAGTATTACCAAAACACTTTTTATCAAATACAACGCACCATATTGTTCGGCGGTCCTACACAGCCTTTATTTTTTCTGGCAATATGTAGCTGAAATACATTGCCTGCCTTAATGTTAGTATGGCTGAGCCATATTCGAAAACGTTGCCACATACTGCAATAAACGAATTACGCGTTTAGAAGCACCTTTATGTGCAAAGAAGGATTTCACACCGACAACGAGGCGAAGAGTGCATTCGATGAGCGAGAATTAAATTTTCCACTTCTCGCCGGTGTGAATGCTTCTTTACTATGACTTAAGACGCACGACGCGCTCGTGAATTGCAAAGACTATATCTATAGCTGATAAAAGGGGATTTCTGTATTGATCTGAGCAATCATAGTAAGCTGTTCCGATCTCATTGGGTAATGTTTTGATATTGAATTCGTATCATGCTATGAATTGAACGTTTTGTGCACTTTGTGGATCTACACTGAACTGTGCGATATGGTACCTCTAAGATAGTAATTTACTAACAAAGGGATGCTTAACGCTCAAGTAGATCGGCCTATTCGGTTTGGCATTAACATAATCTTTACAACATTGAGTTGAAAATGCCGAACCGAATATTGCGCCAAATCGCTTCTGTGTATAGCGATCTTAAGGATACAAATTGATAGGTTTCGTACCTAACTAAGATTGGAATCTTTTACTAAACATATTTTATATCTTCTTTTTTAAAGTTGCGAACTATTGCATTCTTATTTGTTACTTTAGTCCAAACTTAAACCTTTGAGCTTAACTGTGTGTGATGTCAAACAACTGGATAAGCTCGCTATTATTCTCGAAACAGTTCATGAACACACACACCCAGCGGAGATTGCAAAAGTACGACAAAGTCATTCCGAACTAAACTACAGATCTCCAAACTTAACCCACCCAAGTACAACTAACAAGAAGCTAAGAAGCTTCAAAATAGTTATCGTATTTTGAACTTTAATCTGTCTTTGATAAAGTTCTTGGAAAATTGAAAACTTAGACTCAGTTTTCAGGTTATTTTTACATTAAAAACTAGCGATATAGGTACACCGCGGTATCACCCGTGTCGTCAGTTGCGTATTTCGTTGCTGCTCCGCTCCCGTTGGTCATAGCGTGATGTTCGACCATAAACCTTCTTCTTGAATCACTTTACTTTTTTTTTCTTTTTGATTTAGTGTATCTGTACTTTTAATTTATATGCAAGACTAATTTTGTGTTTTGATATTTATTGTTTACTGTGACTGTGTTGTCGCTTATAAAATATGTTCTTTTTATTTTTTAAATATTATTAAAGTTATGTAGTAGTAGTGGTAATAGTTGTTGAGAGTGTTTGCCGATCGGCGTCTTTTTGTGCTCACAGCGACCACACAACAAGTGAGAGTATTGTTGTTCTGTCTCGGAATTGTAGGGTAATGTCTTACTTATAGTTCCGAGACAGCGACACGACGCCGACTTACGCTGAAAACCAGCGCTGAGGTTCCGTGCCTAGTGCACGGGCCACGGCTTTATGCTGAGCGTCAGCCGTTTCGCGTGGTTGTGGCGCATATGTACACAACTATATTTTTATTTTTTTTATTTAAGCTTTTGTTTTTGTATTTAATAGGTTATGTAAGTTTACGTTATTTGCGTCACATTTCATGCGGACAAATGATTTTTCTTTCTTTACTTTATCTAATGACGAAAACCGTATTAAAATTAGTTGTGTAATTTAAAAAACCTAGGCAAACAGACGGCGGGTAGCAACTTGGTTTCTATACTATGTCGAAATTAATAGATTTAGACACCTCCACGAACTGAATGTAAATAGTTCCTAAGCATAAACTGTAATTAACAACACTAATTATTGAAAACTTTGAAAATTATCGTTAGGCTTCTAATTATTTAGTAATTACATAAAACACAGGTTTCAAACAACTTCTAGGTGGCAAAATGTGAAAATCGATGATTAATTACCACAACGATTAGTAGGTAAGACTTCAGACTTGAAAACTTTCTAAAATAGTACCTAATGTTCTGACGTAATAAAATAGGCTTTTTTTTAGATGAGAAATCAACCAATGACTTCCCCCGCTCTGGGCGGGGCGGGAGGGAGTGTCAGACTTTTACTGACTAAAACCCATCTATGTTCCTTCATGTGCCCTTTGCGTTCCGGGGGCGCGGTATCTCTTTCGAACAACCCGCAGCTCCGGCAGGAATAAAATAGGCTTAGTTCTTTCACGTTTTTTCTCCCATTTTTCATAATACATCATCATCATCATTTTTCATGGGGTGCATGAAATGAGCCTCCCCGCACGACGTACTTCTGACTCCATACGTCTGGCGCACCCTGGGCAACAATCGGCGAGTTCCCACGCCGATTGGCCAATCCTTTCACCACGATGACAAACCCAGATACTAGTCCAGCCTTAAAGCCGGCCCTGTGTGTAGTCTCTATTACGGTATAGTTTGTCACCGAAACGCTAAGAAGAGAAGATAATACATATAACACTTTTGGATATTTAACGCAGATTAATTTTAAACCCATTCTGAACTGTTATTGCTGGATAGCAAAAAGCATTTAGTATATTTTTTTACGTAATGAATTGAGGATACTGATGGATTGAAGATTGTTTCATTTTAGCAAAATTAAGCACAAATGATATTTAATTTTATTTGTTGCAAATGCGCAACTAAGTTTTATTTCAGATGGCACACTTATTGTAAATATAACTTTTATGAACAAACAATTACTTTTATTTTCTGGTGATTGGGAAAAGGTTCAATTCGAGACACAGTGAGCTTTCAAATTTCAATCAACGAAACACCAGAAATAAGAGAATTCCTTGCCTAAAAATACTCGAGTTGACTCCGCTGTTTACATTACATTTAGCACTCTTAGCAGGAAACGTAGTAATCGATTCACTCACAATCTTGAACCTGTTTTGAACGCATCAATCTACACGCAAACGTCTTGGTTTGTTTAGTTAAGAAAATAATAGTCATTCCATCACTAGCCAGTGCGGATCTTAAGCTGTGTGTACACACTTTGAACGAGTATAGAAAACATGGGTTTCAAAATTAAAGTCTAAGTCTCTTGAGAATGCTTTAGTCTTTATCCAATGGCGATCAGCGATAATTTAATATTTACAAAGTAATATGTCGGAAATAATTGGTATGTAAGCATAGAGGTTTTTTACGTGGTAGTTCGGTTTTTTAATGTTATTGTATGGCAAACAAGGTGATGGCCTGCTTGAAGTGGTACCTGATGTGTATAATATCAGAGACAGAGTTGAAATGTCTCATGTTATTACACCGGCACCTATGCCTTTCAAACGGGTACACAGCAACGCTGCTTTGATGCAGAAATAAGTACGGTGGTTGAACATCTACAAACAGACATCTTCAAAGAGCGATACTACTACCACTACTACTAGTGTTTTGGAACGAGCCTGTCACCCAATTAGGTATAAGTGACAAGGATGCTTCTCTACAAACCAGAAGATTTTCACTCGACTTACCGTGAACCAGGTACACACATACCAGTAACTTGCACAAAAGTAAGCAAATAGTTAGCATGCCATCCTGCCATTTCAACTTCATCATGTTTGATAAAGTCATAAGATATGCAGCGACTTGCAAACTTTTGTTCAAGTTACTAACACGTGTATTCCTAGCTTTAATGTATAGTTACTGGTTTTAAGAGCAACCGGTTCATAGTTCTAAAACGAGATATTGGTCATTGACATGTTTAGAAATGGATACAAAAAGGAATCGTGTTGAATAAACCCTTTTTGAGGCTGTAAATTAACACCGTGGAAAATGAAAAGCATTCAGGAACACCAACATCGGTTGAGAACATTTGAATCGTGTGAATGGGTGCTGGTAATGAGTTCTACCTACACAAATGGTCTAAACTAAAGTACCATACTGACAGCTTCATTCAAATAAATTTGAAACGTTTCAATTTTGCACCTACAATGAATGGATGTAAATTGAACTTATCGAGGCCAAAAGTTTCGTCGTGTTCCCATCATTGTGATCTTTGTTTTGTTAGGGACCATACCTAGGAACATTGGAAAATATATATACCATCACGCCTGTATTCCCCGAAGGGTTAGGCAGAGGTGTACCAATGTACACCCACAGTTCGCCGGTATATTTAGGCCGGTATATTGCCATTAACCAGGCACAAATCCAAACTCCGAGCTGCTACTGAGAATTACATAGAAAAACCCAATAACAATTTTGCTCGACCTGGGAATCGAACCCGGGACCCCTTGCACAGCAGTCGCACTTGCGACCACGAGACCAACGGGACATTGTAAAAACCTTCTGGTTATGGAAATATTGAAGGTCAAAGTTCGAACTATTTTTTACACAAACCAGTTTTTAATGTAATAACAAAACTGAAAATACCCCACTATCCCTGTACTGTTATTTGCACCCGTAAGCACAATTTTGTGCGAAAATAAGCATTGAATTTTCACACTAAAAATAAAAGTCAATTCCCAGCAGTAATTTAGCTCAATATAACTTAGTTTGATGAGCATAGTTAACTGCAATGTGATGCGCTTTTTTACACCCAGTTAAATTAATGAGTTCAAAAGTTATTCATAACCCGTTGAGTGCTCTATTTAGTTCGAAGCCAACAAAAATTTCAAAACTGATTCAGAAATGTGCACTTGGCTTTACATGCCAGTATAATTTTTGAATAGGAAGCTTCCAATTTATATGAATGTGCTTTCCGAGATGCACTTTATATAATTGTGTTTGAAGTTTACCATCACCATCACGCCTGTATTCCCCGAAGGGTTAGGCAGAGGTGTACCAATGTACACCCACAGTTCGCCGGTATATTTAGGTCCCATGTAATAGGGGGCGAGCCTATTGTCATTAACCGGGCACAAATCCAAACTCCGAGCTGCTACTGAGAATTTCATAGAAAAACCCAATAACACTTTTTGCTCGACCTGGGAAACTGAAGTTTACCGTTTTAAAATAAACGCAATACCTAGTTGAATCTGAGGGTGTGAGAAAAATACTTTTGATATTCAGATGGGGCGATGATTTAGAATCGTTTATCGGAGATTTGCCAGAGAAAGCAACGCTCAGCGTTAAGTGGGAGGCAATGGGGGACCTTTGCCTAGCAAATATGAGTCAATACTGGTTGAATAACAAAAAAAAAAACAACAAATAAAAACTAATGTGAAAAAAAAAACTAAAATCTGCAGATAAGGAACTAAAGAAAAAAAATATTGTGCATATTTTTTACTCTTTTTGGTCTGCCATAAAATCCATAAAATCTCACTTTTCTGTTTAATTCATAGAAAAAATAGTAATCAAGAATAATGTCAGAAATAACTCTTCTTACCAGACCCTTTAAGTCATAAATATGAATAAGCAAAATTGTTTCATATGGAAAATAAGAAAAAACGTCGTAATTTTTTCTCTTCAGTTTCTATTATTTGGAATTTCCCCAAACTGATTATATTTCTAACCATTAAAACAAATCAAACAGGGTTATTGCCTTATTACCCTGTAATTTCTTTTGTTCTATGTTATCAGTCAGATATTTTTGTAATTTCCTTGTCTACATTATTAAGATACCTACAGCCTGCGGCTACAGGAGCGTATATGGTTTTCTATACTAATATTAGAACGAATAAAGATTTTTTTGTTTGTTTGTACCGAATAAGCTCCGAAATTACTGGACCGATTTTAATCAGTTTTCACCAATATAATAATATCATAAAAAATAAAATACATTTATTTCAAGCAACTTTAGCTCATATGTGGAGTACACAAAAATATAAAAACACAATATAATTCAAAAACAAAGAATAAAACTAAAAAAAAAATAGCTATATAAAAATATACCTATATGGCTAAGTTATCTGGAAGTAAAGATGGCTATCAAATTCAAATTCAATTAATTGCAATAACCAACGGTGTAACTTAACGCGAGTGAAGACGCGGGCAGAAGCTAGTTAATCTTAAAAATTAGAAGATTTTTGTGAGGAATGGACTTCCACACTACTGGACCAATTTTTATTTTTAGGTCCAGCTGAAAACCAGCGTCAGGCCCAAGTGGTCTGGCATTTATGCTGAACTGGGCCTGTTTGGCGCAGCCTAGAGGCACACAGTTATGTAGTTTTCTTTATTTATTCTTTTATATTAAATAACCTTTTTGTTACTATATCTGTGTGCACATGGTTTGTGTCAATAAACTTTTTCTTTCTTTTCTTTCTTTTTTTCTTTCTTTTTAACCATTTTGTCACCAATAGATACATTTACATTATACTTGAGTAACATAGACTATAAAACATCACGCTACGGCCCAAGGAAGTGAAGCAGTAACCAAAAACGTAACTTAACCCGGGTAAAATCTGCGGGTTGTTCGAAAGAGATACCGCGCCCCCGGAACGCAAAGGGCACACGAAGGAACATAGATGGAACCCGGGTAAAATAAGCCGCTCGGCCAAAGTCGAGGGCATTTTGCTAGTTTATAATATGGATAATGAATGTGGTTTTAACATTCTCTTTCATATACATAAAGCTACTTTTTCGTATGGAATAAAGCGCCTTCGGCCCTTTTGCCTTTAAAAAATGCTGCCTTACGTTAGGTTCGGTTAGGTCAGGTTATTTCTTCTTTGTCATGGCGTATTTACAAACACATAAACTCATACACAAACAGTCAGGCCCGGAACATCTATCTGCGAGTTATATAAATATTTATCACGTGCGGGAAGCCATCCCGCAACAAGAAGCACAGCAGCTAATCGCTCAGCCGCTGCGCCAACCGTGTCTATTTAGACACGATTTCGTCTGCGTCCGCGATAACCGACTTACAAGTGGGCAAAGTCACGGATATACCATTATGCCTGTATTCCCCAAAAGGTAAGACAAAGGTGTATCAATATACACCCACAATTCCCCGGTATGTTTAGGTCACATGTAATAAGGGGCGAGCCTAAACATTAACCGGGCACAAATCCTAACTCCAAACTGCTACTGAGAATTTTATAGAAAAACCCAATATCACTTTTTGCTCGACCTGGGAATCCAACCCAAGACCTCTCAAGCTTTGCAGTCGCGCTTAGGACCACTATATTAACGAGGCAGTTCGGCGCAATAGCTAGGAATACCTACAAAATAATGAAAGTAAAAAAAACTATTTCTTTTGTTACTATTTACAGCAACGTGGGTGGTCAGACAAGACAAGATCTTTTCTAGATGCCCTCCCAAATTCTAAGAACCTTATTTGTTTTACAATATAACATCATAATACATCACCCTTGTATTTCTCGATAGGTTGGGTAGAAGTGAATTTAAGATAAACCCACATTTCATCTCTAATGTTAATGTGTGATGGGGGCGAGTCTATCAACACATACATATTTAACCTCTAAGCTGCTATACTGAGGAATTGTTAATGGGAAAATTCACTAATAGGTAATTTGCCTGACATGGGAATCGCACCCAAGAACAGACTCTCAGCAGTCATACTAACAACAATTATATTAATTTGTAGCAAAATCTTAAAAAGAATTTGTTTCAAATTATATTTATTTTTAGCCTGTGTGTTCCTACTTGGCAAAGGCCTCCTTTTCTCCTTTCCGATCCTCTTTATTCTGAGGTGAACCTATTAATTAAAGAAAATGTATGTTTTGTTTGTTTTCAATTAGGAAGATGTTTTGTGTTGTTAACATTAGGTACATATTCCCTTATTTGTGGAAGCTTGTGAATTCATTTGTGATAAATAAATAATGCCAGCCTATTTGTTTAGTTATTTAGGATCTCCAACAAAAGATATACATAAATCATGACATCATCATCTGCTTAACCTTTTCCCAATTATGTTGGGGTCGGTTTTCCAGTCTAACCGGATGCAGCTGAATACCAGTGTTTTACATAGAGCGACTGCCTATCTGACCTCCACAACCCAGTAACTGGGCAACACGATACCCCTTGGTTAGACTGGTTGTCAGACTTCTTGGCTTCTGACTATCCGTAACGACTGTCAACGATCTACAAATGACAGCCGGGACCAACGGCTTTACGTGCTTTCCGAGGCACGGAGGAAACTCGCTATGGTAAATGGTCACCCATCCACAGACCAACCTCGGCAAGCGTGGCTTAACCCGGAAGATCGGTCTATGCGGCTGTAATTATTTAGCCACGAGCTCCTCGTATACACATAAATCATGACATAAAAACAATATTACAAAAGTATTATGTAGGTGTACTATTGTCCCACTGTGGGGCAAAAGCCTATTTTTATACAGAGAAGGCACGAGCATTCATCACTACGCTTGCTCAAGGCGGATTGGCGATTTCAGACTTATGTTGACTAGAAATTCAGATTTTCTCACGATGTTTTTCTTCACCGATGTCAGCGAAGTCCAAAATAAACATGGAAAATTTGTGACAATTCGCACCAGACAAGATGTATGAACGTGGACGAGCTGAAAGTAGTATGTAAGGATCGTAGCAGGTGTGGCGTTCTGTGAATTCTGCCTACCCCCAAGTGACAAAGGCGTGACTTTATGTATGTATATATTTCGTTATAGTAAGTTTGAAATGTTACTTAACATACCATCACTTGTATTCCCCGAGGGGTTAGGCAGAGGTGTACCATACACCCACAGTTCGCCAGTATTTTTAAGTCCCATGTAATAGGGGCGAGCCTATCAACCATTAAAACGACCCCCCCACGACCCCTGCATTTGAAGAATATACCAGTAAGCACAATGATTTGCTCGCAACCTTAAATAGTAATGGTGGATCCACACGATACAGACTTAACACAGACTTCTATTGAATTTTGTCTGTACAACAAATTAGTACAGACAAATGTCGGTGTACCAGAAAAGTCGGAAGTCTGCGTACATGTCTGTACGATTGTCGGAGCAAAACTCATGATTATTGAATTACTTAATTTATTAATTAAAATCGAAGTCTGAACTGATAAAAAGTCTGCACAGACATTTGGTAAAGACCTCTGACTAAAAATTTTTCTCAGACTTTATAGTCTGTGCAGATATCTGTACAAACAAAAGTCTGTATCGTGTGGACCCACCATAATGTTTTACACTAAAACTAAAACTCGTTGCCCAGTAATGACTATTGCTGAATGTCACCAAGTTTGATGGGCAGTAAGCGTAGTTAAAGGCTATGTAACATGTATTTTTACAACCCGTATAATAATAAAAAGACCTGGCGAAACGCAATTCGGGTTTCCAAAATTTTATTGAGGTCCATACAAAATGTATGGGAAAAGTTTTTCTGTTATTTCAGCTTTTGTGTCTAATCCCTAATACTCTGTTTGAAGTACACCAGATACACATTGTGGTATGCGAATAAATAAATATTAATGTTTTTGGTACTTAAATTTTTTCTTATATATATTTTCTTTTTCATTCAGCAACTATTTATTACACGGTCGCAAACGACTATATTTTTTTAATATTTACAACTCAATCACTCTTCTACTTAGCGTTTCGATTACAAACTATATTATAATAAATAAATAAATATACTATGATTATAAATTATATTGATGCGGCCCAGAATTTGGCCACTTTGACTGCGTTGTCGGTGGCAGCCATTAAATCTTCCTGCGTGCAGCTGTTAGGGCATGCAGGGCACGATGTGAGATGGGCCATCGTATGTGCTGACTCAATCACTGACCCCACTATTATGTATAGAAACCTAAGAGATTGAGGTACACGACATTTTGTTTTGCAAACTTTGTCCGATAACCTTCAGACTAAACAAGAAAAAGGTTTTAAGGTTCCTTCGAAGCAGATTTTTTATTATGATAGTTAGGACGACAAAAGACCTACCTACTAAGTTTTTTTTTTTATATAGGTATAAGAAACTATTCTGCAAAATAACGTTACTTGGACGTTATTCCAAATTGAAATTCCTACGGCATGGATTTTGAGAAAATCTCTATTGTGACAGACGGATGAAAAGAGATCTTATGAGGGTTTCACTTTTACCTTTAAGGTACAGAAAAGGTAAAAAAGAAGAAGGTACAGAACTTTAAAAGACTGCTGAATAAAATGATCAAAATCGTTGGTCTTATGTTGAACGCCCGCAACATACTCTTAATGGTTCATCATCATCAATTTGGTCAAAGATCATGGAAATGTGATAGGTACATGGTTTACTCAACCGCAAAGTTCAAGTCAAGCAAAGTTTCTTTAGATATTCATGAAAAGTTAAACTTTTAAATTACGTACTTACTTTTAAGAGTTGCTGAAGTTCTCGATCACTTACACTCACACAAACACAGATTTTGTAACTGAATCAAAAATTTTTTTTTTACACACAAACCGTAAGAAGTTTAAGAAAAATATTTTGATAAAAATTCAGGAAAAAAATTTACACACTAAAGAAATTTTTGCAAAAAGAAAATTCTAAACTTTTATTCAAAAGTTACTTTTAGACACTTTTAATGATACGAAATAAAATTCATAACACTGAAACGTCAAATATTTTCTAACACATTAAAAATAAAATAAAACTATACGAAACAATATTGTTAGGAGGCGCACTTTCAAATTTCGAACACCGTGTTCTTCGCTCGAAGTTTGAACGCCGACGTACGGTCGGTCCGACCTCGGCGGTCGCTCGGAATCGACTGTACCTACTGCCTATAATTTCTATAGTTCGCTGCGAGCGAAGAGCTTTTGTAGCTACTTATACCGCGCTTTGAAAGCGCACTCCATGTACCTATTTCAGAAAACATTTTAAAACTCTTTCATGAAAATATAGTTTTGCTTTTTTTAATAACTAAATTAAAACTGGTCTGCATTCAAAGGAGACGTTTTAATTTAACAGTTTACTTAAAATGGACCTTATTACTGGTGAAAATAAAACAAGTAATGCTATAAAATTTTTATTTAACATTTGTTTTAAGTAGTCTAGTTTGTACTTATAAACTTAGCGTTATATTGATTTCTTTTTACGAGAAACGTTCATAAAATTAAAGATAAAATGCCTTGTCCTACCAATTTAGCGTGGCAATTAACAAGGTTAATTTATCAAAATGTAAGACTAGCTACTGTCCGCGACTTCTTCTGCGTTGGGTTCATAATGAAGTCCAACTACAAAATTATTCTGTGGGATAAACATAAGCTAGATTAATATCTAAATGTGTGCCAAATTTCAGCTAATTCCGTTCAGCTGTTTAAGCGTGAATGAGTACCAAGCAAGTTTATGTAGAGCTTGTTGTGAAGGAGTAGGGGAAGTACTATCACCATTTATATCTATTTCTGCCGCAAAACAGCATTGCTGTGTTCCGTTTTGAAGAGTATGGGTGCCGGTGTAATTACACACACGTGAGATATTTCAACTTTGGGTTTTTTTTACCGATGGTAAATCGATCATATTACTTCTCAAGTAGGTGTCAGACTTTCACTGACTAAAACCCATCCATGTTCCTTCTTGTGCTCTTAGCGTTCCGGGGGTGTGGTATCTCTTTCGAACAACCCGCAGCCCCGGCAGGCATCGGTACTGAGTGGCCCCTCCAAATATTTGCTGACATGGCAACGCATTTGCAAGGCCCTTTGTGTTGCAGATGTGTATAGGCAGCGGTGACCACTTAACGTCAGGTGGACCGTGGGATTGTTTGCCAACTAATGATATAAAAAAAAAAAATTACAAACATTCATCCATTCTCACAAAGTTTCTCATTTGTAACAGTAATAGGATACTTTACTTCAACAATGAAATTTTATCAACGAGCGGGATTTATGAGCTGAAAACCAACTATTTGTTAATACGATCAAATCTGTTGTAAGTGGGATCCGCGAATGAAAGTTTTTGAGGCGAAAATAGGCACAAAAGTTGATAACTTTTTTGAGTGATACTCTTTTTGCGCATCATTAAATTTATGTTGCTTCATTTAGTTTATGAAAATGCGACGCGGATCATCTGTCATCTGCCTAACTCCTTATGATGATAAATTGACACATACAATATTTTGCCTCGTTAGGCCATTTATTGCAAGAGCGACTTCTAAGCGTGGGGTACTCGGTTCAAAGTCAAAGTCAAATTATTTATTGCAATTAGACGATTAGAAGGCACTATTGACCTAACTCCCGAGAAATCTCTGTCGGTGAATTTTTGTGAAGTATTCTAAAAGGGAATCGAACCTGTGACAAGAAGCACAGTAGCCAATCGCTCAGTCACTGCACCAACCGTGCCGGCCAATGTTTACAAATCTTAGCGTATCGATCAACTATTGCGTTATTGCGTTTTTATTAGTATTGCAAGATAGGCAGATGGGGCCCTCTAGTCTAGGGCCAATGCCTGCTAGGGTTGCGGAATTTGTTTAAAAGAGTCACCGTGGCCCTGGAACGCAAAGGCATTTTAGTCAGTAAGAGTCTGACAATCCCTTCCGCACCGTCCAAAGCCGAAATGACGATGTCCCATCCTTAAAAAAGAAGATAGGCGTCATTAATGCATCTTATATCAATCATATAGGTACCTACTCAAATTAGTGTTAATTAATTAACACTCAAAATTAAATATTTACATAACAATCTCACACGCATTGTGCCGGTGATGTTTTTAGATGTCATTTTCCTTGTTTACAATAATAATTCTCAATCTCATCGGGTCGATAGATCACGTGCATAGATTTGCTTGTTATTCCGGCAGCCATATTTAGATTCACCCCAGTGACCTTGGCCTAGATGCTTTCCAACGAGGTAAAGGGGGTAGCGCAGTCAGCATCAGAATGTATGTGAGTAAACAAAAACAAAAGAGTTACGCTTATTTTAGTACTATGGAGATTACTTACTAGTGCTAGCGAGCTGTGATTTATAAAAGTACTAGCTTCTATCTGCGACTTTATCTGCGTTTGCGAAAATTTGACATTATCCTACGGGATCCGTACATTCGTCTGGGATTAAAAGTATCTTATTGTTATCCAACACTACAGTCAGTGCCAAATTTCATTCACATCTGTTCAGACGTTTAAGCTTGAAAGTGTAAGAAACATCCAGCATCCATGTACCCGTCCATCCATCCATCCTCACAAACCTTTGCATTTATAATATAAGTAGGTTTCTCGTCCAATTGATTTTCGCAAAAAATTACAGTCCGTTTTAGGAAAAGAATTACGCATTTGGTAAGTAGGTAGGTAGGTAGGTGCTAATCATTACACATATCAGTTCTTAACTGTCAACAATAGAGTCTATCTAAAATTTAATTGATATCTATCGATAGGCTATGTTTTATTGTTGGTAACCACAATATTACCCATAGATGTCAATTAAATTTTCTAACGAAATAAATATTAATATATTGTGTGAAACAGATACCTATTTCCAATTAAAAAATCGAACAACTAAAACGTTCACTTCACGCGTCTATAAGGCATAATTATCTTTGTTTTCTGTAATAACGAACGTTGTTTTAAGTTAAGATCATGATTCATATTAGTGCAGACAGTAAGCCATTAACTTTAACTTTAAACTGTAACTTCTTGACAGTTTAAAAGTGCCTGTAAATGGTGTAATTGAAATAAATGCTTTGACTTTTATAGATAGTGACAAACGAATTGTTTGCGGATGAATGGATGAAGATTTTATTGTACCTATGTCAGAAGTAATTCGAAAAGAATTTATGAACAGGATAACCTTGTATTGTTTTGTTTTAAATTTATATTTGTTTTTTTTTTATATTTTTCTTGTATCTTTTTTAGTGTTATGTCGTTATGTTATTGTAATTGGTAACAACCGTAACCGTTTTAATTAAAGTGAAATAAATAAATACCGCTGCAGACCTGAGGAGAGAGACCTGAGACGCTTTGAGTAGGCTAACAAAACACCACTTCCCCTTATGGGAGAATGCCGAGCACTGATTCACAAGCGCAACTATCATCTGGGCAAACACATTTTAAGCCTGGATGAACTAATAGAGATTGCCCCAAAGCTGATCCTGCAGTTCATCACAGCTGCTAGGTTTATGGCGATCTCTAACCATAAAAGCGGCGATGACAATAGATCAACTAACTATTGTCATATTCAATAAAAAAAAAAAAAACGACGTGTTGCACTCCGAGAGTGCCGGCAGAAGTGAAAACGCTAAAGACGTACACAAATACACGAACACACCCGAATTGTCATATTTGTGTACGATAATTTTTTTACCCATTTCAAAACAAGTGTACAACGCCGTTTACGAATTTTCGATCAGGGTCACGTGTCCTGACGCGAGTTTAACATTTTTTACCCATTCCAAAAAAAGTGCACAACGCCGCTAAAGAAGTTTTCACTTCAAAAATAAATATCTATAAACTGTAAAGACACCTAATAACTAAAAACACCTACCCTGACCTTATTGGTGAGGTTCTTCAGAAAGGTCAGGTGCGCAGTACTCGTAACCGGCGTGCTTGTGTGACTAGATATATGATTCTGGATGAGGCGAAAGGAGTATGTAAGGATCGTAGCAGGCGGCGTTCTGTGGTTTCTGCCTACCCCCATGGGAAAAAGGCGTGTGAAATATAATGATATCACAGAGCTGGTCTAATAATGGAGCCAGAAAGTGGCCATAGGAACTTAATGAAATCTTAAAAAATCTTGACCTACTTTCCGGTGTTCGATTGAGCTGAAATTTTGAATACATAATGCACAGTATATGATAAAGCAATGTAAAAGGGTCGTAATAGGTGGCGTTCAGTGATTTCTACCTAACCCCATGAGAAAAAGGCGTGAGTTTATGTATGTATGTATGTAAATAACTATAGGTACTCCTAAAGTCGAACGCTAAAACTCGAGCGGGTGCAAGACCACGTGTTTGTATTGAAAATATGTATGAGCAGCGCTGTGCGTATGACAGGATTTCACACACACAACGTTCGGAGCGGAAACTCGCTCCGAGCACCCGATCGGGTTATAACGTATCTACAATACTATAGCCCTATACAACATACAAGCTGTTGATTTGCATTCTCGTCAAATTCAAGGAGTTAACTATGCCCGTGATTCTTAACACGAATCAATTTTTTTTTTATATATTTTTTTTTTGACGTGATTTTCCGATTCGAACTAGCCATCTCGCCAGAGGGTTTAGGCGCTATGCACGCATTGATATAGCCGCGCGACAACTCTGCCTACCGCATACGCAACTAAGCGATGCTGATTTTTGCAAAAGGATTCTGGAATAAAGTTTTTTGATAGTTGCAACTAAAAAAACAAGCATTTATTAAATTTTGACCAGGTATCGTAATTATATTTGATTACTTCTTTTTTTCTATGACAAGCTCCTAAAATTTGAGGAGGATGCAAATCAACAGCTTGTAGGTACTTACTATGTAATAAAATATATGAAATGGGTACTGGAATATCATAACGAGTTTATTTCAATGATAATGGATATTTTTTAACACAACATAACATACCATCACGACTATATTTCCCGAAGGGTTAGGCAGAGGGTTAGTAAGTATATGAGTAGTAAGAGTCTACGGCTGTCAATAGATTTTTTTTGTTAAAATATAACAATATTTTATACGTAAACACACGAAGCTAAAGTAATAAAACGTGTTTTAAATATATCCACAATCATTATATCCCTTAACTGCTACAGTACCTATAAACATGTACCTCATATAGGTACGAGAATGTACATACCTACACGGATTTCTCAGAGATTTCTGGTTGATTTATTGAACAGGGGAGGCTCGCAAATTGGTCCCACAAATATTTCATTAACTTTGGCTGAGTAGTCAGTGTCCTGATTTAGTGCGTGTTTTTACCGCCGACCTCCTGAACGTATTGGTAAATATTACCGTCTTCGTATTAATTTATTGGTCTTCCGTAGCGATGTTGTAATGTAATTCTCCAGACCGATTCCGGACACGGCGGCTAATCTTAATGCAGACTAGCCACGTACGCAGGAGATATCATAGTGCACAAGTGTGTGCGCAAACACAGGTGCATTCCCTCTTCCCTAACTCTCATACCAACGGCTTTACGTGCTTTCCGAGGCACGGGGGTATCACACCACCAACTTCCAAACGCCGGGCTGCTACTGAGAACTTCCTAATGGAAAAACCCAATAACACTTTTTGCCCGACCTGGGAATCGAACCCGGGACCCTTTGCCCAGCAGTCGCGCTTGCGCCCACGAGACCGTCGGGGCAGTCCGGTAACGATGTTAGTCTAACATTGTACCTAAGTACTCTGTTTACCAAAAACACTTAGGTACTGAGCTCATTATGATTTGATCATGGTACCAATCCCATCCTATCTGTACAATAGAAACATTATTTGGTAGAATAGATCGTATATTGATCGAAGCTTTTGCTTTGTGCTAATTAAAATGTATAATTATCATATCTATGTAGTCTTAAGGAGGAAAGTATTTTTTTGTTTGTTGGTTTGTACCGAATAGGCTTCGAAACTACTGGATCGATTTCAACTATGTTTTCACCGATTTATAGCTACATTATTCCTGAGTAACATAGGGTATATAACATCACGCTACGATCCACGGATGCGGAGCAGTAACACCCAGTAGTCACGGGCGGTTCGCTAGCAATATTATAAACCTGAAGAGATTTTTTGTTTGTTTAAACTATGAAACTACCAGCTGGATTTGAAAAAAAAAATTCAGATGATAGAAAGATTCGTGAAGAATAGTATAGGCAATATAACATCACGCTGCGACACACGGGAGCGAAGCAGTAACCAAAGACGTAACTTAAATTCACACAGACTTGGATGATTTTTCACTTTTCAGTCGCGGGTAGAAGCTAATTAATCCGTACTAATATTATAAATGCGAAAGTAACTCTGTCTGTCTGTCTGTCTCTCTGTCTGTCTGTCTCTTCTTCACGCCTAAACTACTGAACCGATTTCAATGAAATTTGGTACTGATATAGTATAGGACCCGAGAAAGGACATAGGATAGTTTTCATCCCGGAAATCCCCCGGGAACGGGAACTATTAATCCACGCGGACGAAGTCGCGGGAAATGCTAGTTTATAATAAGACTAAAAAGTGTTTGTGTTTAAACGCGACAATCTCAAAATCTACTGTTCTATGTTAATTCCTTTTGCTTTATGTAGCCCGCTTATCGGAGAAGGATGTAGGCTATATAACATCACGCTACAGTCCACGGAAGCGGAACAGTAATCAAAGACGTAATTTTACGCGGAAGAAACTGCGGGGATATAGCTGCTATAGTAATATACTAGCTTTTGATCGCGACTTCGTTGGCTTGGTTTTTCTTACGGATACATATTTTTTTAATTATAACTTACTAGCTTTTGCCCGCGACTTCGTCCGCGTGGATTAATAGTTCCCGTTCCCGGGGGATTTCCGGGATGAAAACTATCCTATGTCCTTTCTCGGGTCCCAGACTATTTCTGTACCAAATTTCATTGAAATCGGTTCAGTGGTTTAGGCGTGAAGAAAAGACAGACAGACAGACAGAGTTACTTTTGCATTTATAATATTAGTACGGATACTACGGATAGCCTAAATTGTATTCTAGGCCTCGTTAGCCTTGTGGGCCTAAGCGCGACTGCTACGATAGCGGTCTTGGGTTCGATTTCCAGGTCGAGCAAAAAGTGTTATTGGGTTTTTCTGTGACATTCGCAGCAGCAGCTCGGGTTTAGGATTTTTGGTTAATGGCAATAGGCTCGCCCCGTATTACATGGGACCTAAACATACCGGCGAACTATGGGTATACATTGGTATACCTCTGCCTAACCCTTCGGGGAACAGGCGTGAGGGTATGTTATGAAAATGCTTCCTATATTAGCGAGAGAATTTTCAGAATCGAATCAGAATTTTCGAAGATTAGCAAGTTCAAACAAAAAGAACTCTTCATCTTTATAATATTAGAATAGATATTATGTAAAACGGTAAGCCCTCGTGGCCGACCGTGAAGTTCTTCTTCATTTCTTTTAGAACAGAATTTATCTCATAACTCATTTTAAGTAATAACCTATTTAAATAAGGTTGAAAATGGCTTAACCAGCCATCAGTCTCTACAGTACTTATCCAATAAACGTTGGTCCCATGGGGTCTATAAGATCTAACCTAACTGCTTTGATTATGTCTGCAATTATAACTTCAGAAAGTTTTGTAGGACAAATTCACGACCCCTGATTAATTAAAAGGGTTTGCCATGAAACTAATCAAATCATTTATTATATTATGGTAATATATAGGTTACAATTAAATACCAGCCTATTGTCCCACTGCACATAGGCGTACATAGGGGGGGGGGGGGCCGGGTGGGCCGGGCCCACCCCAGAATGGTCTTGTGCCCACCCCAGGCTGTAGGGCTCACATTCCGCCTGACCGCATTGCATCGCATCGGCCATGGCATCTTAGGGGCCAGGCCCCCCCTGAAAACTATCTCTAGATACGCCAATGCCACTGCAGGGCAAAGGCCTCTTCTGATACGAGATGAGAAGGGAGAAGGAGAAGGGAGGAGAAGAGAGAAGGCACGAGCATTGATCACCACGCTTGCTCAAACCTGATTGGCGGTTTTAGACTTATATTTATATAAGTCCAGGTTTCCTCACAATGTTTTCCTTCACCGATGTCAGAGATGTCCAAGATGAACTTAGAAAGTATGGTAATGTATTGAAAAGTCACATTGGTACTTGCCTGTATCGAGTCCGCAACCTTACGCTTGATAGTCAGGCCCCTTAGGGCTTCAGAGCACGTATTTTTTGTAGGACTGATTATCGGACTGCTAAATAGATCTCGTTGGACCAACTTTTTGTAGGTCATGTGCGTTATTATTCATTAAATATGTTCCATTCTCTTCGACAAAAAAATCGGTCGCCGATATGACGAAGAAAAACATATCTCTTCTCTTTCTTAATCTCATGACTGAATTAGAAAGGATACAGTAAATTTCAGTTAAAAAACACAGTGTGAAGGTTAGGGTAAAAATATTGCTTGTTTTGAAGCACAGGCAATATTTTCACTGAAATAAGAAGCTGCACTATTTTTAAAATACGTATAGCTCGGCAATACTTTAAAGATTGCCGGGAAAATACTACCCGTGTAGTGGCTTTAAGGTTCTGTCTATTTTATAAGCAATCTCGATAACCTGACAACCAGCAATTTCAGATATCTAGTTGTTTATAAACTACTTCAATTTCAAAGCAATAAGGTCCTGTTTTCATTATCTAGCCTAGCACAGTACCCCAAAAAGGTTATCCATAACGATAATGATTGTGAATGCGATCCCTACATTAATTTGGCTGGCACTCAATCATACTCTAATCTCCGTTACAGGTGCTATTAATACCTACATAGGGGAAATTGCCTCGTTAGCCTAGTGGTCCTAAGCGCGACGGCTACGCTAGATAGAGGTCTTAGGTTGGATTCCCAGGTCGAGCAAAAAGTGTTATTGGGTTTTTCTATGAAATTCTCAGTTGCAGCTGTGAGTTAGGATTTGTGCCCAGTAAATGGCCAAGTGGCCAAATTCTGGGCCGCAACAATATAATAGCTCTATTATAGTTTGTCATCGAAACGCTAAGAAGAAGAAGAATAATGGCAATAGGCTCGTCACCTATTACATAGAACCTAAACATACCGGCGAATTGTGTGTATACTAATGTACACCTCTGCTTAACCCTTCGGGGGATGGAGGCGTAATGGCATGTCAGAAATCATTAAACTTGAAAGTTATTGGAATTTCTCATTTTCTATACAGAATTTTGTTTTGAAGGAAAATTGTATACCTGCTCTACGCACGGAACTTTTGCTCATTAACTTATAATCAATTACCTTTGGGAAGAAGGTTGCAGAATATTCGTATAATATTTTGTGTATTTTGTGTTTGACGGGCCTGTTGGTCTAGTGGTTAGCGGCCCTGACTGCTAAGCCGGAGGTCGTGGGTTCGATTCCCACCCAGGATGTGCATGGTTGTGTGATGAGCATGATTGTTAGTTCTGTGTCTGGGTGTGATTTATCTATAATATGTATGTATTTATAAATTATATAAGTATGTATATCAGTTGTCTGGTTACCATAACACAAGCTCTGCTTAGCTTGGGATCAGATAGCCGTGTGTAAGTTGTCCCAAGATATTTATTTATTTATTTATTTATTTTATTTATTTTGAATGTTAGTGAAAATGTTTGTAAAGCTCAATTACTCATAAATGACTGAAGGGATTTTGATTTGGCTATCCAGTAAACAACCCGGTTTTATACCGGGTGTAAAAAATACACATAATTAATCCAAAAGTTACGTATTTTTCCGAATATGCGAATAATTGCAATAAGCTTGCCTTGAGATAGTTTTGCTGACTGCCCGATCAAGGTCGCGGGAATTCGCTGGATACGGGCAACGCAGGACCGGTCATTTTGGGTACACTCGTATTAGGAGGCCTATGTTCAGCACTGATGCAGTCACATTACCATGTCGGTGACGCCGACGCAATTGCATGTCGGTGGTGCGGTCAAATCTCCATGGCTGTGACGCCAACGATTTATCATGTCGGTGATTCGGTAATATTAGCGTGTCGGTGACGCCGACGCAATTGCATGGCGGTGGTGCGGTCAAATCTCCATGGCTGTGACGCAGACGATTTATCATGCGGCCAAACGTTCAAGTTTACGTATGTTTTTGCTCTTTGCTAAAATACTAAAATAATTCTAATCTGGACTCATTTCGCAAACAAAAGTGCACAAAGTGATTGAGTTTTCTACTCACAAGTGTAATTTTGACTAAAAGTTGTAATAAGTGTTAATTTGGAACGATAAAACTGTGTGAACCGTTTGAAATTTTAAATCTGGACATGTCACACGGTGAGTGAGTGACAAGACATTTTACGCACAGTGTATGCGACCGTCACGGTTACGCGGACCGCGTAAGTGTCATATCTGCGCGCAGCTACGCTCAGTGACGTATGCGAGCGCTCGCACCAAAGACTAAGTAACGAAGACGGCGCATTACTTCCTACCTAATTCACACTGCCTCTGAGAGGACGACTTTTTTTTTTTGTTTTTTGTTTTCCTCTATTTATTTTTCGCCTGCTTTTAAATTATTTATCTCTTGTTCTGTACAACGTAAATTGCCCCCGCTTACTTGATTCGCGCGTGACTTGGATATGCAGAAGATGCATCGTACACCGCCTACATCCCCGAAAATGGGAGGACCAGGACAATCGCAATCTGTTCCTGACATAGCATCGGCCTCTACTTGCAAGGAGCCTAATGATAATGTTACATTCAGGGGCAAGCGGCCACGCATCGACGACTCACCCAACAACCCCGCTATCCACAACTCATGTGCATGTCGTGAATTGAAGAGCGAAATACTAGAAATGTTGACTTCCTGGAAGGCCGACTTCGATCTTAAGTTGTCGGCATGGAAAACTGAGCAGGACAAAATGCTATCCGCCTTGGTTAAGGATGTCTCCGAAATTAAAAACCAATGTGCGACAATCCGAAAAACCACAACGGAGCTTGAGGCTAAAACTAGCATAGCTACCCCCCAAGTGGAAACGAGTGGGCAAGATGCGATTAAGCATGGGCAACAAAAATATCCCCGCTCGTACACTGGAGTTACTCAACGTCGTGCAGCTACACCAAAAGTAAGCGGAAAGGTCACCGATTCTTTGAAGGTCGCGTCTAAAAGGACGGAGGATGTTGATTGGGAAAATCCCGGGACATGTCTGCGGGATGGTTCGAAACCCCGTGTCGTCGTGCCGATGGCTGCCGCTGTTGTTGACATCTCAATGGGCGACACAGAAAAAGACGGTTGGACGGAAGTCCGACACAGACGTTCCCAACGTTCACTCAGCAATGTGTTGCGTGGAACAGCGGCGCCTGGTACCACCAATCTAGAAGCCTCTGAAAGATGGAGATACCTGCACCTTTTCTACGTTAAGCAGGGCACATCTGATAGTCAGGTACGTGATCACCTAATTACCATTTGCGGAACAGATGTTTGCACGATAGAAGTCCTCAAATCCCGTGGCAAATACGCATCCTTCAAGCTAGGTGTGCCCTCAAAATTGGCTGATCAAGTTGTGGCTCCTGAAAATTGGGCAGAGGATATTTGCGTCAAACCATGGCGCCGTAATTTTCGTGCCCGAAGCGATGAGACCCAATAAGGCTTATAGCGTACTTGCCGCTCCCGCCTCTCATGATTGTACTGATCGCAACGTCTATCTACGCTTACTGTACCAGAATGTACGTGGGCTCAAAACCAAGCTACCAATATGGAGGTCAAGCTTATTACTGTCGGAGCATGATTTAATAGCCGTGACCGAGACAAACCTGGACAACTCAGTGGAGGACTCAGAAATATCGGCTGGAGATTGGCGTACTCTTCGACGAGACAGAGTGACCACGGGTGGTGGTGTGCTGCTTGCTGCGAGGCCTGGGGTCACCGTGAATAGACTACATGATCTTGAGACGGCCTGCGGCGAGGATTTGTGGGCTAAGATCACAATTTATGGCCTGAATATATATGTGTGTGTTGTTTACGTCAAACCTAGTGCAACTGACGATGATTACCTGGCGTGGTTTTGCAAGGTCGAGGACATTATTCACAGTTTGAAGGGAACTATTATTATTTTAGGCGACCTTAATCTAAAAAGTGCGTCAGTAAATGTTAATAATTACTACTGTTATTTTCTAAGTTTTTGTAGTCTGGCAGAGATGAATGAGGTGATGAATATGCGTGGCAGTAAGTTAGATGTAGTGTTGGTGCGGGAGGGCGCTGCTGTAAACTGTGAGTATGTCGAGGGTACGGAACTGGTTCCGATTGATCTGTATCACCCTCCGTTAGATATTGCTGTTACCATCCCAAGGCATAAGGTGCATGAAAAACTTGACCCGAGCAATATTGACCGTAGTAAGGACTGGAACTTTTGTAAAGGTGACTACACATTATTGTTCGATCTTGTTCGCTTTGCTCCATGGCAAGACATTTCTCACTGCAGTGACGCGTCCACCGCTGCTTGTAAGTTTTATAACCTAATGTACGATATATTTGACTCGTCTATTCCAAAGAAAACTAGATGGACCTCAGGTAATACCCATAGGCGATACCCAGTCTGGTTTACTAGAGATATCGTAAGCGACACTCGACGTAAAACAAAACTCCATAATCAATGGAAACAATCCCGATGTGATGCTATATATGCTCGGTTTAGCGCACTGCGGTCGGAATTAAAGGTAAGAACCGAGGAAGCATACAGACTACATTGTTCTAACGTGGAAAACAGCCTGGGCAAGAATCCAAAACTGTTCTGGCAGCACATTTCAAGCCTGCGATCTAAGGGTGGGTTTGAGCCAGATGTTGTGCTTGATGGCAAGGTTTATTCAGGTGTCAAAGCTGCTGAGGCATTTGCTGATTATTTTTCCAGCGTATTTCTGCCGGACACACCAGAATTGGACCCGAATTCAAACACGGTGAATAGTGAGGGAGGTAATTTTCCCCTACCCGTTTTAGTCCCTGCGGACGTGATTGGGGGTATTTCCAAACTCAAACCCTGTAGTTCGGTTGGCCCAGATAACATCCCTGCATATATCGTTAAGGGGTGTAAAAGCATATTAGCAGCCCCTTTATGTCATGTTTTTAATCTAGCCCTTCAGTCAGGCGTCTATCCGGAACTGTGGAAGACTTCACGTGTCACTCCCATCCCTAAAACCTCAGACAAGACATCTGTCGAGGAACACAGACCCATCGCTATTTTATCAACCATTGCAAAGGTCTTTGAACATATACTTTACACTGTTATTTGTAAACAAACCAATGTGTATCTTTCTGATGCTCAACATGGTTTTCGACCTGGTCGCTCCGTGAACTCAAACCTACTGATTCATGTTGACTTCATATCCAGTGGCCTGGAATCCGGTAGGCAGGTCGACACTCTGTATTTTGATTTCCGGAAGGCGTTCGACAAAGTGGATAACGATGTGCTTTTGGCAAAGTTAGGGGCTGCGGGCTTTTCATCCGGCCTTCTTAACTTCTTCGCCGACTACCTACGGAATCGGAAACAGTTCGTCCGGCATGGCTGCTTTGAGTCGAAGTCTTATTACACTCGCTCGGGCGTGAGTCAGGGATCCGTATTAGGGCCGCCTCTGTTTCTGATCATGATCAATGACCTAATTTGTAAGATTCGATTCGCTAAATGTCTACTCTATGCCGACGATCTGAAACTAGCTGCGCAGATCAGAACAGAGGTGGATTGCGAACTCCTGCAAAAAGATATCGACACCGTCTATGAGTGGAGCATTGCGAACAAGTTGTTGTTCAATATTAGTAAATGCAGCGTTATGACTTATGGTCGAGGGTTGAAACCAATAAAATATGATTATAACTTGGGGGGTACAGTGATCACTCGTGTCACCAGCGTCAAGGACTTAGGCGTGACTTTCGACCGCAGTCTAACATTTAGAGACCACGTATCTGCCCTTGCAAAGGAATCCTTCAGGCGTCTGGGATTTGTTTTGAGGAATGCTCGTGACTTTCGCAATCCCAGTATTATTAAACTCCTGTACACGGCTTTGGTTCGGAGTAAACTCGAGTCCAGCTCCTGTGTCTGGCATCCACATACTGCGTCTCAGACACTGATGCTTGAGAAAGTTCAGAAAACCTTCCTGAGGTTTTTGTATCAAAGGCTGTACCATTGCTTTCCTTTCATGTACCCAACGAATTATCTTTTAGGGGTACTGGGCTTCAATTCGTTGGAGGTAAGAAGGGGCTTTGATCATCTCATGATTGCCTGTAAAACCCTTAGCGGTCGTATTGACTGCCCTGAGCTCCATGGACTTTTCTGCCGCCTATTTGTGCCCGATAAATACCTTGGGCACCGTCAAAGTCGCCGTCATAATCTGTTCGCACCACCGCTATCTAGATCTGTTGCTAGAGCCGAATCCCCAGTATGTCGAACCCTAAGGATGCTAAACGCCCTCCTGACTGCCGACCCTGAATGTGATGTGTTTGCTGATGAATGGAAGAAAATAATGCGTGCTTGTCTGGTGTTCTGTGAGAGACAATATGCGAGGGTGTCCACTGTTACATACTAGTTTATGTTAGTTTGTGATGTGTTCAATTTATCCATTTACTCAAATAATTATTAATAATTTTATCCACAAATTGTTTATATCTTCTCTTTCTTAATTTAATTTGGTATTATTTAATTTTGATAGTGTATGTCATTTAAATGCTTATTTAATTTTAATATTTTTAATTCTATGTTAATTAATGTAATTGGACCTGTGCCGTTTTAATTAACTATAAAATAAATAAATAAATAAATCATGTTGGTGATGAGGTCACATTACCGTGTCGGTGAGGTGGTCGATTTATAATGTCGATGATGGGGGTCACATTACCATGTCGGTGACGCGGTCACATTAGTATATCGGTGTCGCGGTCGCTTTATCATGTCGGTGATTCGGCCACTTTACCCTGTCGGTGATGTAGTAACATTTGCATGTCGGTGACGCGAACTCATAATTCT
Organism: Caradrina clavipalpis; assembly: GCA_932526535.1. Taxonomy (NCBI): domain Eukaryota; kingdom Metazoa; phylum Arthropoda; class Insecta; order Lepidoptera; family Noctuidae; genus Caradrina; species Caradrina clavipalpis. The sequence goes on along the minus strand of OW052104.1, from coordinate 12,275,397 downwards.
TGCTTCTACCTATCGCTCCAGGCGAATAAAGAAGTTTTCACTTAAAAAAAAATAAGAATTCTAGAAAGCATTTAGTGAAAAAATGCACCTCTAAATTGTGCATATTAAAGCATACTTAATTCATGTTAAGAGCTTGAAGGTGGAGTTCCAAAAAAATGTAATCGACCAGTCTTGAATTATGAACGATACCTGGCCGATAGGGGAAAAATACAGGGTGATTTCATTGCTAAATTGGGTAATTGACACCATTAACCAATAATTTCAAGTTTCAACTTCTCTAAAATAGCACTTCATTTTACCCATAGAAACCGATTAATTTTCAATTTACTGTAAAAAAATATTCAATTACCTTTATATTATCTAGACATAAAATTAACTTAAATAATAAAAATTAATTTACAAACTATGTACAGTTAATAAAAATAAAAAATGAAGGTCATCAAGAAACTCATTCGCATCGCTGTCAATGGGACATGTGCCCAAAAGGCTGGCCGCATTGCCACGTTGTATGGCAATGCTGATTCTTTCCAAGAAAAGGCCAGTCCTCGTCACAGTCACGTGAAGAATCGACCAGTCGCTTAGCGATATCATTGAGATATTAATGTAAAATTTGATTTTTACCTACTTTAAAATCAATAAATAATTAGTCAATTGAGTAGGCCGATAAGTGACGTCACAGCGTGCTATTGCCATACAACATCTATGGGAGAATCGCGTTTTGACAGTTGTCAAAAAAAAAAGTCATTTAATGGCGGTGTCAACTACTAAATTTTCTGAGAAAGGTTTTAATAGAGCTACCTTTTAACAACGACGAAGAAAGGGGTTGATTTTAAGTTACACTTAGCCCTATTTAAGTTTTCTTAAATTTATTTCGTCTTTCAACCAAAACTTGTATACTTAGTGAATTTGTTTTCAAAGGATTTATTCGTTCGGCTATCGAAGAAGTTGAATAGGTTTCTTACAATTACTAGTTTTAGGTAAACATGAAAAGTGTTTTAACTTAAATTCAACCCAGATTCGATACCGAGTTTTTGTGGTATTTGTTAAAAAACTTAGGAATTTATTAATAGAAATATGTTTGACTGCCTCGTTAGCCTAGTTGTCATAACCGCGACTGCTAACGCTAGAGGTTTTAATATCGATTCCCAGGTAGAGCAAAGTGTTATTAGGATTTTCTATAAAATTCTGCTCGGAGTTAGAATTTGTTACCGGTTAATGGCAAAAGGCTCACCCTATATTACAGGGGACCTAAAATATACCGGCGAACTGTAGGTATACATTGGTACACTTCTGCCTAACCCTTCAGGGAATACGGGCGTGATGGTATGATGATGATGATATTTCGTTATGGTAAACCGACAATGGTGTCCGGACAGTGTCAACATCGAACTTCGTTCAGTAATCAGTACCTACAATCACACTAATATAATAAGCGTAGAAAAAGTATCCTATGTGCTTTTCCACTCTGCAATCTATCACTGTGCCATTTCATCCAGATCCGTTCAGCCGTTTGAGCGTGAAGACGAGACAAACACATAAACTTTCGCCTTTATAATATTAGTGTATTTTTTTTATTCGACTAGGACTTCTAGTAATTAGCACGTTTAAAGAAACAAACAAAAATACTCTTCAGCTTTATATATAAATTAGTTTGGAATGATTTAAACTTCATCCAACCAAAAAAGTACAACGACTTAATGTCTCAAGCATTCTATACCAGTCTTCTTATATTAATTCTACTTTAAACCCTTTAAAGGAATACATCGACTCAAAACTCACCCTGTATATAATTACATTAAAAGTAGCTCTGAAGCGTTATGTACATACATGTATACTAGAACACCTAAATTGGCTAGCACGATGCAGTCCCCGGCTCAATAATCCGCTTGAACGCACCAATAGCGCTACGCTCAAAATTACGACCATAGATTTTTGCTGGCGCTCAAAATAGAGAAAAACCAACTACGACAGCAAATAAAATAGAAAATTTCATGGTATATGATGTACACATATAAAAATGAAATTGAAATGTCAGTTTGTGATGTCAAATAACAGCTTTTTTATGAAATACGAGCGAAATGCTTACGACTTCGTCCGCGTGGGTTATTTTAATTTTTTGTTATTTTACGTCTTTATTTACTGTTCCGCTCCTATAGGTCGTAGCGTGATCTTAAATAGTTTATGACACTCATAATTAACGTGGCTTTCTATGGGTGAAAGAATTTTCAAAATTGGTTCGGTAGTTCCAGAGATTACCCCCTACAACCTCACAAACTTTACCTCAATATCAGTACCTATAGAAATACGTTATGAATGTTTACAATACTCACAGGTAAAAAGAAACCTTTTTTTTGTCTGTCTGTTTGTACCCATAATTTTCTGAAACGTCTAGAGTAATTTAGATAGGACTTTCATAGACAGATATTACTTTGATTTTAGAAAAATAATCCGAGTTGTGTGCAGAAAAACCGATAACCGAAGACACAGGCATAAACTAGTACTCTTTAATGCATTAAAGCTGTCTATTTGTAAAGGAAAAATGTTTCAGACACGCTCACTGACTCAACGCATTATTCGTCTTTTAGGGAAACCGCGCGTAAAACATATTTTCCGTAGAAATTTACTCGAATCAACAGCTAAAGTACTATAAAATGTACTACGTTTAGTAGCCGCTAAAACCATCCATCATCACGCCAGTATTCCCTGTCGGATTAGGCAGAGGTAAAACAATGTACACCCACAATTCGCCGGTATATTTAGGTCCCATTTAATAGGGGGCGAGCCTATTGCCATTAACCGGGAACACATCCAAACTCCGAGCTGCTACTGAGAATTTCATAGAAAAATAACACTAACTATCAATAACACTTTTTGCTCGACCTGGGAATTGAACCCAGAGCCTCTAGCGTAGCAGTCGTGCTTAGGACCACTAGGCTAACGAAGCAGTTAAAAGGATAAGGAAATATGAAATGTTTTAAAGATTTAATAAATCTAGCATTAAAGCTACAGCTTTAGATAAGGCGGGGATAGTATCAGCGAGGCGATCTGCAGTAGTAAAGAGATAAGCGTTATTACGGTCATCGCTCATTATCAACCTACTTCAGGGAAATATGCTACTATGGTCTATTTTACGCTGGCACTCCACTTAGCAACTTCACTCTATTTGTGCAAATATTTACGTTAAGTATATCGCTTATGAAAAAACAACTTTATGTAAATATATTAGGGTTTGTTTTGTATTACTTAGGTCGCCAGAATATTTGGACGAATACGGGATGTGAAGTGCCACCATTAGATGGTAAGATATTTGTTGTGAATGTAACTTTTTACTATATAAAAAAAGAAAATCACAGCACGTTTCCGACACAGCAAATAATTTGCCATTGAAAGTAGGGCTTTAAATCGTGTGTCTTATAACCAATTTTATAACGGCAAGAAATAAGGTGACAGCTTGCGGTCGGCGTGCTAGAAGTTAACGGTTCTGTCTTAATAAGCGATGACCATTACGTTCAAGTTACTCAGACAAAACAGTAATATGCTTGATCAGCTTTCATTTATTACTTGATATTGAACTGAAACTCAAGAAAAATAGAGTTCAAAATCGTATAATCACGTGTCAGGTAATAAAATAATGCCGAACGGAATTATATCCACAATCTTGCACACTATTTTGCACATATTTGCACGATGTACAAAGCGAGTAAAGACAATGCTATATTCAAAGTTTACTGCCAGCCCCTCCTGTGAATCAGATTCACTCGACGGGCATACCTGCCGTGCGATTCTCTAACATATTTCAGCGCTGTGCTCGACGTCGAGCTGGTTGACGCAACTTCGGTAAAATCAACTCTATGCGTTGTGCGTAAAGTTGATTTGACAGTAGTGTCGTCGATGAGCTCGACGTCGAGCGCAGCGTTGAAATATGTTAGAGAATCGCACAGCAGGGATCTACGTGAACGTGTCCAGTATACTAACTCAATAAGAGTATTGTTGAGGCTGCCGATGCGCTGCAGTGTGTAAGGTTAGACTCAATTCGTACTAGCGCAGAATCGAAGCGTATCGAAGCGATCAGAAACCATAGCAAATTCACCTTTATCTCCACAACGTTATGCACATATTTCTTATAGAAGACGCGCGAATTCACGCACATTCGATGGAATACGTGCGTCTGATGCGCTTTAAGTTCGCAATTAAAGAAACTTGGCTTTGATTGTAAAGAATTTGACGCTTCCATGCGCTTTCAACTCTGCGCTAGCATAAATTGACCCTTAGCGGACAGTAATATTGAAGGATTTGTCGCCATTATTAGAAAAGCCTCGACTGGCTGTTTACCGTTCAACATAACATACTATCACGCCTGTATTCCCCGAAGGATTAGGCAGTGTACCAATGTTATGTTTTTAGGTCCCATGTAATAGGAAGCGCGCCTATTACTATTAACCGGGCACAAATCTTAAATCGGAGCTGCTACATACATTGCGAATTTCATAGGAAAACCCAATAACACATTTGATCGACCTGGGAATCGAATCCAAGAACATACCCAAGTAACAAAATAATGTCATATAAAAGGTACAATAACGTTTTCAATTTAACTTTCAGTCATACCAAAACGTTTTATAATAGTTTTTTAGACGTGAATATAACGCGGGTTTGGGCGCAGATTATATAACATTTCAATTGTGTTAAGGTCGTGTTGCAGTCGCGTTAGCGACAAATTATGTTGAGTAAAAGTCACGTAGACGTTGTGAGTTTAACTAATAAGGTTTGTAATCGTTTGTAGTAATACCAATGAATAACTATATCATCGTATGAGAGTGTCAGCGACAATTTATTGTGTTATGGCAAAACTTATATTATAAAGTTAAGTAAAATGTCGTATGAATCATTATTAAGAATTCTTTAATATAGAGAAAGCATATTGCGGTGGAAGATGAAGAGCGATGACTTATACATGGGAATTAAATTTTTTCGATGATATGTATGGTTATCTTTGTCAATATTTTCATGGGCCTTCATAATATTAGAGTTTTCATATTGTTTATAAAAATAAAATATATTAATTGACATCAATAGTTTCGGCCATATTGCCAATAGACATTGGGCGACTGCATTTCGACCTTTAAATAACTATTGGTCGTATACATGTTTTTATACGATTTATGGCGTCCACCATGACGGTTGCAATTAGAGTTCTGTTGGAAAATAGTAAAACCCTTTGCGTATAGTCATGGAAATACTTCTGTTTTATTTACAGGGACATCATGGTGATTCTGGCATTGATAAGCTTGTGAATCTCTCATTAAGTTTTTCACATTTTAGTTTAGTCATAGATTGGCACACGTTGTAGGAATATAAAATAATTAGTTATAAAAAAAAACATAAACTTAATGAAACAGGACGACTGAGTTATAGAAAAGATACTAATAATCGCTTAAATAATAAATTGGCATATATAAGTTATCCTTACTAATATTATAAATGCGAAAGTAACTCTGTCTGTCTGTCTGCCTGTCTCTTCTTCAAGCCTAAACCACTGAACCGATTTCAATGAAATTTGGTACAGATATAGTCTGGGACCCGAGAAAGGACATAGGATAGTTTTCGTCCCGGAAAGACCCCGGGAACGGGAACTATTAATCCACGCGGACGAAGTTGCGGGCAAAAGCTAGTATTAGAATAATGTTTCAAACTAAAAGTTATTTAAAGGTTTAGTATATGACCTATTATGAAGATTGTATAATAGTTAACTATAAAATCATTACATAACGGTTTGTTATTTAAATGTTGAATAAAAGGTTCTAAACTTACAAAACATGGCGACTCATCACTATTGTCCGACTGAAACGTTTACTCGACTTAACATTATATGACCGTCGTATAAATTAATTGAGACGACGTTTACCAGACGCATTAATATGACTTAAATATATATAACTAATACGTCGAACTGAATACTATTTTACAACAGTTTAGTTGCTTCATAACTATTTCAAACCCTTTACATGACTGTTAGTCGTATAATTGTAAACTTATATAACTTTTTTGCTAGTTGGGTAATAATTAACAGAAAATACCATAATAAACAGAACCGCTCCGCTTCATCCATCTATTAAACCGGACCCTAACGGATAGCTTACCGGATTCATAACACGTTTCGGCGCACAATCAGTGCTTCTGATTATTGCGACTAGCTCTTCCGACGGCTTTGTTTGAACGCAAGAAGCTTTAAACACCGTCTTATCATTCAACCGGTTATTGGATGGACATAGTTGGCTTACATAAAGGAGCTGCAAGTATGTCGTATATAACTTGTAACCTATTAAACGCATACCCTTTTTTATAGATGGGAAATCAGCAAATAGGTTCCCCCGCCCTGGGTGGGGCGGGAGGGAGTGTCAGATTTTTACTGACTAAAACCCATCTATGTTCCTTCTTGTGCCGGGGCGCGGTATCTCTTTTGAACAACCCGCAGCCCCGGCAGGCATCGAAACGCAAACCCTAAAAGTAGTTTGCTGAGAATAATCCACTGAATCGATTTCAACTATTTCTAAAATAGGTAAATTGTTTTATAGTAAAATAAATACACAATATCATCTACCACCTTGGTGCCTTGTCATATTAGGTCGGGTGTGCAGTACTCGTAACCGGCGTGCTTGTATGACAAGATCTATGAACATGGACGAGGCAAAAGGATTATATAAGGATCGTAGCAGGTGAGGTTCTGTGGTTTCTGCCTACCACCATGGGGAAAAGGGCGTCAGTTTATGTATGTATGCGTAATTACACCAGTCACCTCTTTGTTGAACAGTGTAATCAATCGAAAGTTAAGTTCACAACGAATTCGTAAATAGAATCCATCATTAAACATAAGAAATAAATTTAAAATATCCTTATCTTGAAGACCATAAGGGTTATTTTCGACCAAATTATAAAATGAAAAAAATAATAGTTTAAATCGATTTAGTACCTACCCGATTCTGACCAAACTTATATAATACACGTTGTATATGCGGTGTAAAAAGATACATCTCTCAACTGCCAACTACTCATATCTACGGCCCATCAAACTAAGAAACGTTGAGCAAAAAATATTGATGCGAGACGTCTTTTGTTTTTCGCACACGCAAAAACACACACATGATAAAAATTGTTCAGTTACTTAGACATCTATCGGCTGTTGAGACGCCTTGAGATAGTACGCGTCACTCAATAATGGATCGTTAACCTTTTTTTAAATTTTACACAGTTTTTAAAAAGAGAATTTTAAAATGAACTTAGAAATTTGTTCCCCTCAACCTCTTCCTGTTTCCTCTTTTCCTGTTTTGTCACTGCATCACCCTTTTTTTTTAAGACGGGAATTCATCAAATAACTTTCCCCGCCCTGGGCGAGGCGGGAGGGAGTGTCAGACTTTTACTGACTAAAACCCGTCTATGTTCCTTCATGTGCCCTTTGCGTTCCGGGGGCGCGGTATCTCTTTCGAACAACCCGCAGCCCCGACAGGCATCGGCCCTCAGTGGCCCCTTCCAACTACATCACCCTAAGGTAGACTGGTAGAAAATGCCTAAGGCATTAAGTCCGCCTTTGTACGGTGTATTTTACATTTGTGCATAAAGTTTTAATACATAAACTTGTGACATTCAATATCTCGGTAACACAAACGTTCCTTTTTGGTCTCGTGTCTAAAACGAAACATAATCCGTGTAACATATTTTCGTGTTCCTACTATAATAATGCAAAATATAAATAGCTGCTGGTATTAAAGCATTTCCTTGAAATTTCAGTTAAGCGTCAACCGCACACGACGCTTTATAACGAACTGCTGTCAATAAATAACGTTTTTGAATAAATTCTAAAATGTTTTTAAAATATATTTTTTCGAAGTAACGGTTTACTAATTATTCTTTTAATAATGACAGCCTTACACTAACCTATAAGTCCAGGTTTCTTCACACTTAGTTCGAAAGAGTCACCGCGAATCTGGAACGCAAAGGACATCAGGAGGAACACGGATGGGTTTTAGTCAGTAAGAATCTGACACTCCCTTCCGCTCCATCCAAAGGAAGAGTCATTTGATGATTTCCCATCCTTCAAAAAATAAATGGTTGCCTCTCAATGTTTTCCTTTACCGATGTTGGTGATGTCCAACATAGACTTAAAAAAATCGGCCAAGTGCGAGTCGAACTCGCGCACGAAGGGTATCTGAACCATTATCTATAAAAACGGCAAAAAAATCATGTTTGTTGTATGGGAGCCCCCTTAAATATTTATTTTATTTTAATTTAGTTATATATTCCAAAGTAAATATACTAATCATATACTAAATACTCTGTGAATATTTCAAGCGTTTACCTATTGCCGTTATCAATATCGAGCAAAAACAAGCAAAAAAAAAAAAAACACGTTTGTTGTATGAGAGGCCCCCTAAATTTTTATTTTATTCTTGTTTTTAGTACCTATTTTTTGTTAAAGCGGCAACCGAAAAACATCATCTGTGAAAATTTTAATTCTCTAACTATCACGGTTCTTGAGATACAACCTGGTGACAGACGGAAACGTAAAAACGTAAAAACAGACAGACAGACGGACAGCAAAGTAATAGGGTCCCGTTTTACCCTGTGGGTACGGAACCCTAAAAAGTAATGAAATAGAAAAAAGACTTTATAATAATAATAATAATTACCATTTTAAGGCAACAAAGGCCCATAACATAAATACCTTACAGATTAACATACATATTTATAAAAACAAACGAACAACAAAACAAACAAACAAATTTATATGGTACTTGCCCGTGTCTGGTTGTGAAGAGGCGGGTGCTTTTCCACTGGGCACTCACAAAACCATTATTTTAATAAACAAAAATAGGTCTTCTAAAAATAAAATTTCTATTGTGCCAGTTATTGGAAAAGGAATGGATTTAAATTCTTTTCTTGTATAAAATTGCGAATAAAAGTGTTGGGAATGAAAATAGAAATAATTTTTTGTTTGGTATCCTGTATTTGAATGGAACGTTAAGTTTTTTCTAGCAATTATAGTGGATTTTAAAATCTTTTTAATAAGAACATTTTTGTAAAACTAGGATTTTTCGCTTTTATTGGAGAAAAGTTTCATGTAATTTATTCAAACCGTTGGCATCTACGATTTATAAATCTTATTCATTTAAATAAGTTTTTATCAGTATTCCCTATTTTGTTATTTTTTGTATTAGTTGTTAACAGTTTTTTTTTTTGTATCATAATTTTAGTAATATTTTTGTTTTTCAGCTTTCACAAGGTTTTTATCTCAATCTCACTCATATTCATAATCATATATTCCTTATTGTGTATAAAGATGTTACATAAACTACAGTATGGATCCTGTTAGGGCACAGCAAGATGGTGTTTGTGTTGTGTTGTCGACAATTAACAATAGAGTTTCTTGCTCGTTCTTCTCCATAGAGACCTACGTTTTGGAACGAGCAACAGATTACTAGCTTCAATATGAAACTGTAACTTCTTGATAATTTAAAAAGTGCCTGTAAATGGTCTAATTTTAATAAATGCTTTGACTTTGAATCAATAGAGAATGAACAATTCTAATAATTTTCATTAAGTACTAAATTACCTATGTATTAACACTATAGTTATTGAGATAAGTTGTATTATATTTTAATTTATTAATGGTTTCTAGCGGGCAGAATTTATGGACTTAACGATTTATTGTGCCGTGATAGTCACACGGGATGCTTTTTTTTTAAAGATGGGAAATTATCAAATAACTTCCCCCGTCATAGGCGGAAGGGAGTGTCAGACTTTTACTGACTAATACTCATCGATGTTCCTTCATGTGCCCTTTGCGTTTTGGGGGTGCGGTATCTCTTTCGAACAACCCGCAGCCCCGGCAGGCATTGGCCCTTACTGGCCCATCTGAATCTTAGCTGACATCCCTTTGAGGCGCGCGTGGAACACGAACGCGCCGTGACCGGGGTGGTTGACCTCTACGTTTAGCAGTGGACGGCTATAGGTTAATAATTAATAGGTTTTTAATATAATGATAATTATGATGATGATGATGCTAGTAGTGTAGTAGGGGCTTAACAACTCGCTGCGGGCGGACGCTATTTTTATACCTATTATTCACAAAAAAATAGTCATTTCTTTTTTATATATTTTCTGAACAGTGTAACCAAGATTTTGTAAAAACCAAATTGAAAGAAAAGAGTGTCCATGGAGTTTTTGCTCGTTCTTCTTCATAGAGACCTACGTTTTGGAACGAGCTACTAGCTTCAATTTTGAACTGTAATTTCTTGACATTCAAGAGTGCCTGTAAATGGTCTAATTGAAATAAATGCTCTGACTTTGACTTTGAGCTTTATAAATGATGTACATTGTTTGTTTACGGAAAAATAAACTTTATTTATATAACAATAAACAATAACGTCCTCGAAAATACAAACAATGAAATCACTTGCAAATAATAAAGACATTCGAAAAAACAGTTTTCTTCTCCACTGACTCCGACATCCATTTCCCAGAGCTTGGCTGTGGATCAAACTCCGTAATAAAAAATGTTTTTCCCTATATTTTTGTACTAGCTTTTCCCCGCGACTTCATCCGTGTAAATTACAGTTCTCGAGGACTCAGAGAAAGTACTTCAATTTAAAATTCAGTCACACATACACACATACCATAACGCCTATATTCTCCGAAGGGTTAGGCATAGGCGTATCAATGTACACCCACAGTTCGCCGGGTTTTTAGGTCCCATGTAATAGGGGGCGAGCCTATTGCCATTAACCGGGCACAAATCCAAACTCCGAGCTGCTACTGAGAATTTCACAGAAAAACCCAATAACACTTTTTGTAGCAGTCGTGCTTAGGACCACTAGGTCAACGAGGCAGTCATGATTCGAAAGATACGTGGCGCCATCTATTATCATAAGAACGTTATAGCTGTTTTTCTCAAAAACAGTTCTCTTTTTCGGGATGAAAGGTACCCTAAGTCCGTTTCTGTATACCTGACAACGTATATGCAAAATTTCAGAATGATCGGTTCAGTGGTTTAGGCTTGAAGGTGTAACAAACAAACAAACTAACTCGCATTTATAATATTAGTTAGGATTTTGTTGAAGACATGCCCTGTTAACGCAAGCGATCAAGCTAAAATTGTTTCTTTGTTCTTCTATCGGATTTAAGAAGATTACTTTGTTGAAAATATAAATGTCTTTTTAAAATCTTTATTATTTTCTTCTGCTAGATTTGAGATTTTTGTTAACGACTTTGCATCCTACTAATCCTACTTAAAATAATGCGAAAGTTTGTGAGGATGGATGGATGTTTGTTACTCTTTCAAGCTTAAACGGCTGAACGGATCTGGATGAAATTTGGCACTGAGATGGATTGTAGTATGGAATAACACATAGGATACTTTTTATCTCGGAAAAATGTACGGTTCCCGTGGGATAATACATCCCGTGGCATAAAATAGCCGGTCGCCATATAAATTTGTTTCTTTAAAATCAGGGTTATATTTTCGACCTCAGCTTTCATTTCTTTATTTGTAGCACTTGGTATAAAATAATATTGTAGTACTTTGAATGGCTTTTATTTCTGGTAAATCGTGTTATATTTGTATAACCTATACAAGACGTTGATTTGTATCCTCGTCAAATTCAAGGAGCTAACTATGCTCGTGATTCTTAACACGAATCCATAATAAAATAAATTGGTTTAGTTTTTTTTTTGACGTCATTTTCAAATTCGAGCTAGCCATCTCGCCAGAGGGTTTAGGCGCTATGTACACATTGATATAGCCGCGCGGCAACTTTGCCTACCGCATACCGCACCGATTCTGAATTTTGCAAGAGGAGTATTCTGGAATACTGTTATTTGATAGTTGCAACTAAAAAAACAAATATTTATTAGATATTGGCCAGGTATCGTAATTATATTTGATAACTTCTATTTTTATGACAAGCTCCTAAAATTTCACGAGGATGCAAATCAACACCTTGTAGAATTAATGTATCTGTAGGTACAACTTATTACATTATTTAAAAGAGTAAGTATGAAGTTTCTTTGCCGTTCTTCTCCATACCAATCTACCTACATACCGAAACAGACCCTTTGGAATGGGCAGTATTTTTTTCTTTCTTGTAAATGTCGTTCAAAAGTGCCTTTTAATGGTCTAATTGAAAGAAATCGTTTTACTTTGAATTTGAGGATTAAATTAACAGAAAAGAATTAACAGACTTTCTCTTTATTTTTACCGTCTCAAGTCTTTTATGGTTAACATAATAATAAAAAAAAACTCCCTTTTTAGGGTTCCGTACCCAAAGGTTAAAAAGGAACCCTATTACTAAAACTTTGCGGTCCGGCTGTCTGTCCGTCTATCACCAGGCTGTATCTCGTGAACCGGTATAGACAATTGAAATTTTCACAGATTAAATATTTAGTTATATTTATTAACTTTAAAAATAAATAAAATTTAAATAAAAGAAATATTTAAAGGACTCTCCCATACACCAAACATGTTTTTTTTTTGCCGTTTTTATATAATGGTACAGAACTCTCCGTGCGCGCGTCCGAGTCGCGCTTGACCGGTTTTTTAACACACGTGGTCGCCCCTACGCGACCAGACTGCATAAGTGCGCCTCTAGTTCACGGTAAATAATTTCCCATGTTAAGAGAAACCTTTATTTTCTAACTTTTAGTTTTACGAGCGGAAACACAGCGTTAAGTGCAGGAAAGGCTTCAGTAGTAAATAACTTACGTCTTGCATTAGAATGTCAAAGACTTTGAAAGCTATGGTCAAACAATTAGTAGTTTTATGTACGGCAATCAACTACACACATAATTTACCTTTATTTTGTTTTGTAGAATTTGAACAACTGTATTTATTTTAATATAACTATACAATATACATACATACAATCACACCTGTATTCCCCGAAGGTTTAGGCAGAGCTGTACCAATGTACACCCACAGTTAGCCGGTATGTTTTAGGCCACATGTAATAGGGAGCGAGCCTATTGCCATCAACCGGGCACAAATCCTAACTCCGAGCTGCTACTGAGAATTTCAAAGAAAAACCCAATACCCAACACTTTTTGCTCGTCCTGGGAATCGAACCCAAGACCTCTAGCGTAGCAATTAGGAACACTAGGCTACCGATGCAGTATTATGACTATGTAGGTAGGTAATAAGTGACTTATTAGATTTTTAATTATGTATTTTCTAAGTTTATCTTGGACATAGTTTAGTAGTAGTAGACTTCTTTCAGAAGGCCCCTATTTCCGCCGTTAGACAACGTCGCTGTGCTCCAGCTTGAAGGGTATGGGTACCGGTGTAATTACAGGCACATGAGACATTTCTACTTTGTTTTAAATTCGAAATCGCTAATCCACCTTGAGCTAGCGTTGTGATCAATGCTCGTGCCTTCTTTGTATGAGAAGAGAAGAATGCCTTGCATAGGATAATTATAAGTTAGTTTATTTTTTTGTATTGTTTGTAGCTGTATCTACGTTAACTTTGGAAAACATCTGTGAGTGCGGCTGTAAGACACATTATCTTAATTATCCATCAGCGTAACATCACGTTTCATTGCTAACAACTAAAACTCAGCTGGATTCAGTCGCTGAATTGCCGTCATCCGTCGTAAAGGTGCACTTACACGGGCAACTAAAGTTGCGCCATTTATGGCTATTGCGGTCAGTTATATTTATCGTTGCACCAACAAATGATAAATGTATCGATGTCAATTTAATATGCCATACACTATGGAGCGATATAAAATCATTTATGACCTATACTTTGGCACTGCGTTTGGGATGTAAAGTAACTGGAGCACCATCGCAGTACGTGCGTCACCTCCTAAGTTACCCATCGTGCACAATCATCTGCACCATCCAAGATCTAATCGAGGCCAATGATAGTGCTGTACACTACAGGTCGCTCAGAACTGGTCTGATAAAATTTTATCCAAATCAATTGACACGAAAAGAAGAAGAAGAAGTTACTATACAAAATCGCTTAATTAATGACTCAACTACCACCACTAATAGTTGCTAGCAATAGTTACAGAAATTGCCCGTGTAGACCCAGCTGTATGTCTTTAGTCCTCCTTAATTTTACTACACATGTACTACTAAATCCTATTCACGGTACGACTATTAAAACATCGTAAAGTCGTCGACTGATCTGCGACAGTAAGACAGCTGTGAAACAACAATAAAGTTTATAGCAGTGCTTTGTTTTGTTTTGACGATTGAATCGTAGTGTTGATAGCATTCTTGTTTGCGTGGGATACTATGTGTTCCAATTATAAATGTTGAAGGACGGCTACAGAAGTGTATGAGCGGTGATTAACAATTATGGTTGTAACTACTCTAGAATAGGGTTCTTTCTGCCTTGTTTCAGTAAGGTGATATTCTTTCGCAACTTCGACCGCCTGATTTTTTTCACTCACGCTAAGTCTTTGCTCTTGCTCCGTTCCCGTAATTTGCAGTGTGATGTTATAATAGCCTAAACTATTCCTCAGGAATTTGGCTATCATGTACAAAAATACTGTTTCCAATCTGACTGGTAGCTCTAGAGTTTAGAGCGAACAAACAAACAAAATCTTCAGCTTTATTTTATGTTATTAGTATAGATTTACGATTTTGTGTTGTCTCTATGTATACTGACTAACTTTAAATTGATTGCGCATATTTTAGGGGCTGATAGTACTCATGAAGATAAACAACAGTATTTATTATGGAACTAGCTTCTGCCCGCGACTTCATCCGCGTCACAGTTGATGTGTTATCCTACGGGTACCGTACATTTTCCCGGGATAAAAAGTAGCCTATGTGTTATTCCAGACTATAATCTATCTTTGTGCCAAATTTCATCCAGATCCATTCAGCCGTTTAAGCGTGAAAGAGTAACAAACATCCATACATCCATACTTACAAACTTTCGCCTTTATAATAGTAGTAGGATTAACTCTGAACATTGAAAAATAACCATCCATATCATATTGATCGAGTTGTATGTAGTGATAGGTTTGTAGGCTGGTGTTCTTCATATTTCAAAGTTAGTATCATAGTAAAAACTAGCTATATACCCCACGGTGTCACCCACGTTTATGACGTCTTTGGATACTGCTCCGCTCCCGTTGATCGTAGCGCGATGTTATTTACATGTAAACCTTCTTTAACCCTCTGTTGATAAAAACCGCATTCAAATCCGTTGCGTACTTTAAAAGATTTAGCGTACAGGCGACGGGAAGCGACTTTGTTTTATACTATGCAAAGATTGTTCGTAGTCATAAGTACTTCCAGCGCATGAAAGATGCGCATAAGTTAAAAGTTAGCTTGTATTATTAAGAGGAAGGGGCCACCAAGGCTGCGGGTTGTTCGAAAAAGATACCGCGCCCCCGGAACGCAAAGGGCACATGAAGGAACATAGATGGGTTTTAGTCAGTAAAAGTCTGACACTCCCTCCCGTCCCGTCTAGGGCGGGGGAAGTTATTTGATGATTTCCCATCTATAAAAAAACAAAAAAAACTTGTATTATTAAGAGGAAATACGGGAGGAGAGCTCCATGAAAACGCTTCACCTGTTTTCTTTATGACTTTAATGCAATGTTTTTTTTCAGTGAAGTAAATATCAGCTTTTCTTAGAAGTATCCCTATGTTTTCTTTTCAAAGTCAAAGTCAAATCGTTTATTTCAATTAGACCAATAGAAGGCACTTTTGAACGTCAATTATAGAAAAAAAAAAATAATAATATTGAATCTAGTTTCTAATGATACATTATTTTTATGAGCACGAGAACCGCTAGAAAATTCTCGTAATTGCCTATTTATACCGCTGCTGTGTACAGAGGCCTTGGGTATAAATTTGAAAAAGAAATGTAGGGACACAGTAAACATCCTTCCTAATCAGTTTATGAAATATATTTTATATTGGTTGAATATTAGAGAAGGAAATAGGTGAGAGCCAACCCCCGAATTGCGACTTTTTACTCAGGTTGTTCAGTCGGATCTGCAGTTGTATTTTTCGCACGCTGAGACTCATAGAGCGACGGCGATAGTTTCTTCTAGTATCAAATTTTTTAAAACCTAACCTCCCGTGTTTCCTCTTAAGTAGGTAACTTTAATGATACACAACTACGTCTACAGGGTGTTTGCCAGAAGATTGAACATACGAAAATGGTGGATAGGTGGGGTCATCTGCTACTTACTCAGCCATAATTTATAAGGGACCCTGCCCTGGCCCCCTGGATATTTCTATAAAATATTTTTTTTAAGTTTTTTTTTCTTTTGTTGGTTTGAGGACATGTTATCATGTCATGATAACATGTTTTCTAGCTAACATCTGAATAAAGACTCAGGCAATAATTTTATAAGAATCTGAAAATATTAAAGATTTTTTTTTAAAGTTAAGAAAGTGGTGAAAATAGAAGAAAGCAAAAAAATAAAATATTCAGGGGCCAGAGCCATATAAATTAGGGCTGAGTAAGTAGCAGATGACCCCACCCACCATTTTTGTATGTTCAACGTTCAGCCAAACACCCTGTATAATAATATTCCTCTTTATGTAGTGCCACCCACGGTTGCTGCGAGGAAACTACCCACAGAGATTACTCAGCAGCATACAGCAAAAGTCAATATTTGAAATAATCATCTAATTATAACGAGATAAGGTTCATATTTGCTAAATCTATTACAATATTTCGTAGGTAAATAATGAAAGTTGATGAAATGTTTATTTTATATTATTAGCAAATAATGAAGTTAGATTGTGTGATCGAAATAAGCGGGGAGCTTTATGTGCTGTCAGTTCTAAAATATATTAGTGAAAATAGGTTTTTTTTTTCTTGGGGTAACTGTTTTTTTTTACCATACATTTCAGCCTTAAATAAGTAATATAAAAATAGTTGTTCTGTGAACATTAAAAAAAATTGACAAATAACATTATCAAACGTATTGAGATTCAAAAACCTCCAAAAAACAAACCAAACTCAAACTTCGAAAAATTAGCACCACTTACTATCTTACTCATTACTCTTTTAAGGCATACATATATACCATCACGCCTGTATTCCCCGAAGGGTAAGGCAGAGGTGTACCAATGTACACGCACAGTTCGCCGGGATATTTAGGTCCCATGTAATAGGAGGCGAGCCTCTTGCCATTAACCGGGCACAAATCCTAACTTCGAGCTGCTACTGAGGATTTCATAGAAAAACCCAATAACACTTTACTCTTTTAATATTACTTGTTATAAATTATTTTTCGTTTGAAATGATTCTATCCAAAACATAGTTTTGAAGAATGGGTGAAAAGTCAAAGTTAAAGTTATTAGTAAAATTTTTAGTGATTCTATTTTATTGACATCTAAAACTTAGGTACTTATTTTGGATCAATACTCTACTCGTTATAGGTACATTTCATTTTTTTTTACTGCGAAATTTATAAAAAAAAACTCAGTTTGTGAATGCATATACCTATAATTATGTTCGAAATTCAAAGTCAAATTATATTCGTACAATTTAATTTTAGAAGTAATATAGGTAAGCGGATCTCTCTCTAAAATCATTAAGCAGATTTAAAAACAGTTTTTTTTTCTTACCGAAACTTTTCCGCTTCTGCAAATGTTAAGAAAGCCTATAATCGAATATCTACAATGAGAGGAAATCAAGTTAAAAGTTGTTAATCCAAGGTAAAAGTTTATAAGTAAATGTCCCTACACCGTGTATAGAAAAGAAGTTTAGGTATAGCTAAAAATAAACGCCAAAAATAGACAAACATTATCAAGACTATAGGCGTCCTTACTAACATTCAAATAATCCACAAAACTACAATGCCACATGAAATATGATCATTTTCATGTTTTCCTATACAAATAACAGTAAAAGAAAAAAACTTTCTTGGCACAGACTTCAGTATCAACAATGTTTCATAAAAAGCTGTTACAAAGTTGCTTTCAATACAAAAGATCGTCTTTTCTTAGGAGGATCCATTTAAAATTAATGTCAATATTGTTCCGCTGCAGGGAAAACGGCTTTGTCATTCAGGGAAAACACGAGCATTGATCGCCGTACTTGCGCAAGGCGGATTGCTATATTTACTATCCTACTTCTGCGGGTTGTTCGAAAGCTGCGGGTTGTTCGAAAGCTGCGGGTTGTTCGAAAGAGATACCGCGCCCCCGGAACGCAAAGGGCACATGAAGGAACATAGACGGGTTTTAGTCAGTAAAAGTCTGACACTCCCTCCCGCCCCGCCCAGGGCGGGGGAAGTTATTTGATGATTTCCCGTCTATAAAAAAAAAAAAAACTATCCTACTTCTTTCTTCTTTATCGTGTGGGCAAGTAAGGTCTTATAACCCCACTAGCTTTTGCCCGTGACTTCGTCCGCGTGGATTAATAGTTCCCGTTCCCGGGGGATTTCCGGGATGAAAACTATCCTATGTCCTTTCTCGGGTCCCAGACTATATCTGTACCAAACATTGAAATCGGTTCAGTGGTTAAGGCATGAAGAAGAGACAGACAGACAGAGTTACTTTCGCATTTATAATATTAGTAAGGATGTACCCTAACGCCAGAGTTTCTAAACCGCCACAAGGGCCTCTGACATGGTTACCGATGTCAGTGCTGTTCAAGATAAACATAGAAAGTACATGTGAATTAGAAAAACCCACTTTGGTACTAGCCCGTGCCCGGCTGCGAACCCACAACCAAACTGATGGGGCAATTACTGATGGTAATTGCCCCATCAGTTGATCTCTAGTCTGTGCAGTATGTCGTACACAGACAACACATTTTCGAACAATCATTTTTACGCGGTTTTTTGCATCGATGACCCAGTATTTCGTTCGTAGGTAATTCAGCATAAGTTGTGGTCCACCGTGCAATGTGTTATGATGAGTTTCAGTGAGTACTAAATACGTAAAATGAGAATTCGATGGTAGAATGATTGGGTGCTTTGTTTCAGTTTTAATTTCAGCTTTTTCTAGCCGACCTCCAACTCTCAAGATGCCAGAGTTATCTAGAAACGGATTCAACGAGGTAAGTTTGCTTTTCTTATGTACTGCTTTGTTATCTTGAATATCCTTTATCTCCTGCTGAAAATTATCTGCTTGACATTCTTTCACACATATATAAAGAGCTTCTTCCAGTTCTTTGCTCGTTAACCACACAGGTAAGTTATAACTATCAGTATTTCTTAACTTTTTGATAAATCTCCTACAATAAGCTAAAACCCTTACTAGTTTACGAAGAGATGAAAACTTAGTCCACAACTCGATATTATCTCTTTGTATAACTTGATAAACTTTCTTTGCCTTTTCTTCTAAGTTAGTATCTGGTATTTCTTTTCTATCATAATTTACAGTACTATTCATTAACCAAGATGGCCCTGTTTTCCACAGCTGATGACAAGGTAATTCTGACGGATTAATTCCACGTGACGCGCAATCTGCCGGGTTGTCAGAAGATGACACGTGAGACCATTGGTCTCTATCTAAAACGTTAAGGATTTCCGAGACCCGATTGGCGATAAATGTTTTCCAGCGAGTTGGATGACTGCTTAACCACGCCAGCACAACCGTAGAATCAGTCCACGCACGTATATTGACTTTTGAAACCTTTAAAACTGCCGAGACTTCCTGTAAAAGCTTAGTTAGCAGAACAGCTCCACATAACTCAAGCCTGGGTATAGATACTTGTTTAATTGGCGCTACTTTTGTTTTCGAAGACACCAGATGACTGTAAACGTTTCCTGTGTCATCTACAACACGCATGTAGACTACAGCAGCATAAGCTTCACTGGATGCGTCGCTAAATCCATGGAGTTCCACGTAATTATTTTCTTTACAGTTAATCCATCGTGGAAGTTTGAATTTGGTAAGTTCATGCAGTTCCGCACGGTAAGTAATCCACTCATTTAAAAGCTTAGATGGTAGTTTATCATCCCATTCTATCCCCGCAAGCCAAAGCTTTTGGATCATGAGTTTAGCTTTTATAATTGCTGGTGATATCCATCCCATTGGATCGTACAATTTAGCAATATCAGAGATAACTTTTCTTTTTGTTACAGGTTCACTGATTGATGGTAGCTGCACAGAGTACTCGAAGTCATCGGTTCGTCGGTTCCAGGTAAGTCCTAGTATCTTTATTAAATCATTTTCCTTTAGTTCTAGGTTGCTTTCAATTGATTTGCTTCTGATTTCCTTTGATAATTGTTCATTATTAGTTGACCATTTTTGAAGTTCGAAGCCTCCTTTGCTTAGTAGATTAGTCATTTCTGTAAATATTTGTTTTCCTTCCGATACAGTGTCACATCCAGTAAGCAGATCATCCATGTAAAAATCCTTTAATGTTATTTTAGATGCTAATGGAAATTGTTTACATTCATCATAAGCTACTTGACGAAGTGCTCTTACTGCAAGATATGGAGCTGAAGCAGTTCCAAATGTGACTCTTAATAATCGTAAATGTTGAATTTCTTCTTTACAGTTCGCTCTCCACACCAATCGTTGATAGTCTGCATCTTCATCGGTCACTTTCACCTGTCGATACATCTTCACGATGTCAGCTATCAAGCAAATGGGATAAAGCCTCCACCTCATAAGAATATGTCTGAGGTCGTCTTGCAAAGTCGGTCCTACCAGAAGATTGCTGTTGAGTGAAACACCGTTGTTGTCTCGACTCGAAGCGTTAAATACAACCCTAAACTTCGTGGTAGTTTTATCGTTTCTAACGACTTCATGATAAGGTAAATAAACTGTTTCTGAATTATCGATCTCTGTTTTCGGTATTATTTCCATATGACCGAGCTTTAAATATTCTAAAATAACCTCAGAATATTTCATTTGTAAATCTGGTGATTGTAAAAAACGTTTTTCTAAAGATAAAAATCTTTTTATAGCAATGTTCCGCGAGTTTCCATATTTACAGGTCGGATCGTCATCTTTAAATGGTAACTTGACTATATATCTGCCGGAACTATCACGTTTAATGGTTTTCATAAAAATCTCTTCACACCGTTTTTCCTCTGGAGTGAATTGTTCTTTGTTCAAGGTAAAGTTGTCAGATTCGAGCTCCCAGAATTGTTTCAGGTTAAAATCTTCGTTGCAGATGTTGACATGCAGAGTGGTGATAGTACTGTTAGAGTTCGCAGTATTGGTTTTACTATCTCCGCCTACCTTGCCAGATAAAATCCAACCCAGCTTAGTGTTCTGTGCTATTGGTGTTCCAGGTGGGCCTCGAATCAAACCCTCAATGATAATTTGACCATAGATTTCTGCACCAAGCAATAAATCTATTTTATTTGGTATGTTAAACTTCGGATCTGCTAACTTCATAACTGGTAAGTTAGGCCACAGCTTGACCACGATTTTTCTTTCAGGTAGAAATGAAGTTAACTTCTTAAGCACGTATGCCTTGACTTGTACGGTAAAGGTAGGATCCTGGAGAGATTGCAGTTTGATATAAACTACATGTTTACATTTCAGTGAACAATTGTCCTCACTCCCCACTCCAAAAATAACACTGTTGCAGTTTATTTTTCTGAGCCCAAGTAATTGGACTGCAGACTCCGTTATGAAGGAAGCCTGTGATCCCTGGTCCACTAGTGACCTCAGTGTTATGGTAGATCCTGTGTTGGTTTCTGCCTTTACCAAGGCTGTTGCTAAAACAACCTGATAATCAGTGTTAGAAAAACAACTCGTTATGTTGCTTACCTCGGTCTCGTCTTGTGATGTTGATGCGGCTACAACAACATCGGTACTATCAACTGATTGCTTTGGTTCTCCGTGATCAGTTGATTGGTTATTATTGGTGGAATGTAGTAACGAATGGTGTTTCCTTTTGCATATTCTACATCTAGTGGGCAAACGACACGATATTACCGAATGGTTTGCGCCTAAACAATTGAAACACAACCCGTGGTTTTGGACAAAATTACGACGCGATGGCAACTCCTCCTTAGCGAATTCTTTACAGTTTCCTAATTTGTGGCTATTGCTGGAACAAAAGACACATGATGGATTCTCATTAACATTTTTTACAACATGGTGCGACTTCGGGGTAGTATTTTTTACAACTTTTGAACACAAAAATTCAAGGGAACTAAACCTATGTTCTAGAAATTCAAAAAATTGTTTTAATGTTGGTAATACATTAGTGTTAGTGCAAATGTTTGCTTCCCACTGCTTTCGAGACTCAATGTCTAATTTAGAACACAATATGTAGATCACAATGATGTCCCAATTTTCTACGTTAACCCCTACATTTTTTAAAGCATTAAGACATTCGTTGGTTGTGTCAAACATTTCTTTTAAACAGTTAGAAGATTCAATAGTTAAACATTTTTGACTAAAAAATTTTTTCAAAATACAATCTGTTATAAATTTTTTGTTATTAAATCGGTGCTCTAAAAGGTTCCAACTGGTGGTATAATTATCATTTGAAATAGGTAAATATCGTAAAAGTTGTTCCGCTTCGCCGGTTAAATGACTTTTTAAATAATGTAGCTTCTGTACATTGTCTAACAGGTGGTTGTTATGAATTAAAGAAATAAATAGATCTCGGAATGTTGTCCATTCTGAGTAGAGGCCAGAAAAAGTCGGTATTGAAATTTTTGGTAACTTCACGCTATTTTGGAATGTTTGTTTGCTATGTGTAGCACAGTCGTCGGATACAGTTTTCTTGTTAGTTGTAGTATTCACAGCAGTATTAACTGTCTTAGCTTGCAAACACTCTTTTAATGATATTTTGTAGTCAGTGTATAAATCTTCTGACTGGCTATATGTTTCATTTAAATGGTAGGATGTTCTCTCAAATTCTTCCCTTTTGAATGAAGTAATAAGTTTCGTGTGTGTGTCATCGAATAACAGCCACTGCTTCTCTAACGTTTCTAGACATGTCTCCAGGTAGCTAACAGTTATTCTTTCTTTTGGTGCTTTTTTATAATTGGTGTATCCTCTTTCAATTTTCTTATTAGTGTCGACTTGCAGTCTTAATAATGAATCCATTTTGTAAAATATTTAAGTTCCAACAACAAAATAAAAGTTTTCCAAAATTTAAAATTCTCGAAAATTTTACAAGTCCTTTTTTTCAAAAAATATTCTAAGTGTTTGAACTTCTATACACTTAGAAAAAATCGGGCATAGGTTCCCCGTCTGATAAGGCTTGAAAATTTTACAAGTCTTTAGAAAATTGCAATTTTTTCTAAGTTATTTTTCACTCACTAATAAGGTTCACTTTTATATGTTTTAAAGTACTTACAGTTTGTCGAATGCTTTGCCACACAAATACACACTTAACTTACGACTTTGCCAACTTTCACCGTTAGGGGGCGCCACTGTTGAATTGTCCAAAATTATCCTTGATCTTCTGATTGGTACTAGTTACTACATCCGGCTCGATTGACCATGAATTAAACCAATGTTTACTTTGACGAAGACATTTATTAGATAATTTTGCAGACCCTTATAGTTTGCGATGTAACGAAACCATAGCTTGCATTTAAATCGGCCAACGCCATCTATCGAGGTTAAGGTAAATTATATCTACAAAATTAAACTAAATAACAACTTAAACAACGTGCATGAGACGACTTTCCTATTAATCCTACTAATATACATAATCCTACAAATTAATATTATATATTATGCGAAAGTTTGTGATGGATCTTTGATTTGGATCTTTGTTATGGTGGGTCCACACGACACAGACTTTTGTCTGTACAGACATCTGCACAGACTATAAAGTCTGAGTAAAAATTTTTACTCAGAGGTCTTTACCAAATGTCTGTGCAGACTTTTTATCAGTTCAGACTTCGATTTTAATGAATAAATTAAGTAATTCAATAATCATGAGTTTTGCTCCGACAATCGTACATACATGTACGCAGACTTCCGACTTTTCTGATACACCGACATTTGTCTGTACTGATTTGTTGTACAGACAAAATTCTATAGAAGTATGTGTCGTGTGGACCCACCATAACTCTTTCGCGCTTTGACGGCTTAACTGATCTGAATGAAATTTGGCACTGAGATAGATTGTAGTGTGGAATAACACATTGGATACTTATTATCCCGGAGAAATGTACGGTTCCCGACAAATTGCGGGCAGAAGCTAGTACATTATAAGTCCCAGTTTTTTTGCTTGTTTAGTTGCTTTGCTTTATCGATGTCAAAATATAACAAATCGGTGGAAACTTGAATTTATTGGTGTTGGCAGAGATGTATGTAAAGTTTTTTTTTTTTCTAATGATTATGATGTTATAATAGTCCATCCGATAATATTTATATATATTTTATGATATTCCTGTAAAAATAGGAGGACAATAACGAGGACATAATGGTATCGTATAAAATTATAATTATTTCCCAAAGTAGGTACCTAAAGTGTCAATCACGGTCAATACACTATTGTTTACGACAAAAACATAACCAAAAAACAATGTAATAAAGCTCTGAAAACAATAAAAAGAAAACTATTAACGCCAATGCAAGGTCCATAAAAGACAATTTGAAGGGACGCGCCTCATCCATCTTTATTGCTCTAAAATCCCTACTTCCCTACTAATATAGTAAAAGCGAAGGTAACTCTGTCTGTATGTGTCTGTCTGTCTGTTACGCTTTCACGCCTAAACTGCTGAACCAATTTTGACGAAAATTGATATTTAGACCTTGGAGAAGGACATAAGCTTTTGTTGAAAAAAAAAAGGCTTGAAGGGTTTAAAACAAGGGATGAATGTGTGTACGGGAGTCCGTCATTGTTGAAGATAAAAACATGAAACTTTTTATTTTAGCACTTAATAAGAAATAAAATAAACATTTGCTAAATATTTCTAAAAAATTTAACCCAAGAAAGGCCACCCAAAGTAACAATTCCTATACAAATACCATAAAGAGGATTCTATTTTTGTTTGTTTTTACCGAATACATTTCGGAAACTACTAGACCGATTTTGATCATTTTTAACCGACTTCAAAAAAAGGATTAGGTTATCAATTCGACTGTATTTTTTTTTTTTTTTTTTTTTTATGTTTGTTACCTCGAATTTCCCGACTGGGTGAACCGATTGTCATGATTCTTTTTTTATTTGAAAGCTGGTGCTTCCCGTGTGGTCCCATTGTCACCATTTTAATATCTGATGATGGGATCTTGTAGAAATCGGGGGAACTCTTCAATAAATAACAGCAGATTAACCGCGATTGTTGCTATAGCATATTTAAGCATTGTTTACACCATCACACAATATAACATCACGCTCGTACTCAAGGGTTACACAGATGTATACAGTAGTATTTAAAAATTTCTCATCCAAGTAAACGAAATCGCATATTTTGCTTTCTTATGACTTTTTAGTGGTGTCTCGTTAATTTACATAACATGACAGTTTTTTCATGGATTTGGATGACAAGAAGTTGATACTAAAAAGCGAGAAATAAAAAACTTTTTTACAAAGCTAAAGTTATTTTTCTCTTTTTAGTTTTTGAAGGCGGTTGTAATTTTTTTGTAAAAAAGTTTTTTCACCAATAGACAGCTATATTATTCCTGAGTAACATAGGCTATATAAGAGTAACACACGCTACAACCCACGGGAGCGGAGCAGTAACCAAAGACGTAACTTAACGCAAGTGAAAAAGCCGCGCGGTTGACGTCGAAGGAAAAGCTAGTATTTTATATATTTACTTATATACATAAGTGGTTATCATCAAGATAGCTCTGGGATACTATCTAAATATATATGTCACCGGAAAATAACAAGATCCGTAAGTTTATCAATTTACTAGGAAGTTTATAAACTTTCGTAAGATTCTAAACGGGAGATAAATTGTAATATTTTACGTCCACATTTTCGTAAATTTATCAATTTCCGACGTCATACGGTAAATTTATAAACTAACGAATATCTATTCGTAAGATTTTATATGGTTCGACCAATCACAGAAACTCTTTTAAATATATGATCTTTGAAATACGTAAAATAACACACTGCTCTCTGATTGGTCAATGTTCATAGTGGCAATGCTTGTGTCCAGCTGGCGGCCGCGAGGAAGGAGAAGTGACACGTAACAGCCAACCAATCAGATCGCGCGTAGCGTTTGGTTACTGCTTACTTATTATTTTACGAGTGAGTTCAGTAAGTTTATCAATTTACGAAAATGTGGACGTAAAATATTAAAATTTATCTCCCGTTTAGAATCTTACGAAAGTTTATAAACTTCCTAGTAAATTGATAAACTTACGGATCTTGTTATTTTCCGGTGACATATATAACTCAAAGGTGACTGAGTGATATAGTGATCTATCAACGCACAGCCTAAACCACTGGACGGATCGGGCTGAAATTTGGCATGCAGGTAGATGTTATGACGTAGGCATCCGCTAAGAAAGGAATTTGATAAATTCTACCCCTAAGGGGATAAAATAGGGGATGAAAGATAACACAACGTATGATACTTCTTAATGCGAGCGAAGCCGCGGGCAAAAGCTAGTTATATACATAAGTGGTTACTAGCTACTGAACCTCTGACATTTAGGTATAATCAAAAAGCCCTATTTATTCAGGATTTAAGAGAAAACTTTCCTTATTCCCGGGAGCTTTGACTTGAGGCGAAGATTTCTCAATTTCGGGTCGTGAAAATCAGTAACTGTTTATGCCTGAGGTTTTATTCACCTTTTTACCAATTTTACATTTTTGAATAGACAACGTTCCTTAATTTGTAATAAAATTTAATATTATGATATTAATGTAGTGCGTTTATGTCGTAGGTCTATGATCAAATCAGGTTTTTGATCAAAAACCTAGACTGGTTTAGTGTTCTGATAAAAACCGTGTCGGTTGCTGTTTCTTTTAATAAATAAAACCATTCTGATACACTAAAAAAATATTTATTTGTTCATAATTATGTTATGTCACAAAAGTTAATGACAGATATAAATCGCTGCAAAAAGGATATCAAATTGTCTTGTCTGCCCTACCTCTAGAGCAGGGTTTCTTAAACTTTTTGTAGACACGGACCACTTTCACAATTTAAAAAATTCCACGGACCCCTGTCAAAAAAATATTTGGAAATGAAAAAAAAAACTAATTAAAATCTTTATTTGGTACTTAAGTACTACTAAAACTAATGAAATAATACTAATGAGAAGGGTGCTGCTGTTTGGCTTCAATCAGAATATTAAATTGTCTGTGATTACGTATTGAATTTGCCACTCAACAACGACAATGCGTCTCGTCGAGTTTACTATACAATTTCTTAATATGTTTACACTTTACAAACTGACCTACTGCGGACCCCTGATACACATGCTACGGACCCCTAAGGGGTCCGTGGACCCCACTTTAAGAAACCCTGCTCTAGAGTGTAATTTAAGCGAATTAATATGAGCATTAAAACCATCGACGAAGATAAGCTTTTTTTATAACGTTCCCAAGTGGATATTGGAAAAATCACATTGGTTGGTATCGAACCCGCAACCTTATGCATAAAAGTCGGTTACATTAACCATTGCGCCATCACGTCGATGTACAAGTAACAAAACAAATCCGACTTCAAAATTCAAGACGAAAATAATTGTTTAAAAGATCCCTTTTTAAACTTTTTAATCAATTTTATTGTTTTTGTAGTTTGAGAAATCAAGGATCTATTTAATATGAAACACTTTACATCAATTGTGATCAAATGAAACGTTTGAAATGTACTTTACATTTGAACTGAAATAAATCTGTGTAATATTCCGTAAGATAAAGTTGAAGAGGATACCGATTGCGGGTTCTAAACCTGGCTGAGTCAATATGACCTTTTCAATGTGGAATGTAATGTTGTTTGTTTGTTTATTTAAGACGTACTGGGGGGGAAAACATTGTGAGGGAATTGTTGAGACAATAATTTTAGGAATACCTTCACAATAATGTACAGCTATGTTGCAAGTAGATACTTTTTTTTCCGGATGGGAAATCATCAAATGACTTCTGAGGGAGTGTCAGACTTTTACTGACTAAAAGCCATCCATGTTTCTTCATTCATATTCTTATCGTTCCTATAAGTAAACTGTACGTCTTCAGAAATAGCCACTTATTTCACCCAGTTTTCAAAAACTTTGCCATTTTAAAGTGCAATAGTTTCTTGAATAGTTAATTAAACTAAGTGTGCCTTTTTGCGAACGTCCAGAGTTCTTTGGAAAAATATTCTTTAAGTTATTTAGTTTCCTAGAAACCAGACCGTTTTACTGGTTTTCTTTTGAAGAATCTTTGAGGCTTGGCCGGTCTAAAGCGGACCGCTTACGGGCGCGGATGACTGCACTAATATTTGTATTATTGTAAGGACGGGTTTACATCAACGCAGCAAGGAACTACTGCAATGTAAAGAATACATTTGCCAGACCGATTTCGGTCAGAGACTCTAGCCAAGTACGCAAGAGATATTATAATGCACAAGTATGAGCGTAAACACAGGTGCGCTCCCTCTTCCCTAATTCTCGTAGTCCAATGGGACGGCAAACCGACACAACCGTGAAGAGATCACTCCACTAACTTACAAACTTCGAGTTGTTACTGAGAAATTCCAAATAGAAAAACCCAGTAAAATTTTTTGCCCGACCTGAGAATAAAACCCAGGACCACACAGTCGCACTTGCTACCACGAGATCAAAGGGGCAGTTATATCTAGTAAGGCGCCCCGCATCACGGAGCGTAGCGCTTTTTTTTTTATAGACGGGAAATCATCAAATAACTTCCCCCGCCCTGGGCGGGGCGGGAGGGAGTGTCAGACTTTTACTGACTAAAACCCGTCTATGTTCCTTCATGTGCCCTTTGCGTTCCGGGGGCGCGGTATCTCTTTCGATTGCATCCACCAGAGCTCCGTCGCCACGCACCACGGAGCGTAGCGCGAGGCAGTGTGCTAATCGCCTTAATGCACTAAGTACGAGTATATGATGGCGACCGCGCCTGCAAGTTGTTCGCTCCGGTATGGCCGAGCCTTTACTCCTTAATCGGTCTTTGATTCTTGTTTCAACTGCCGTAAATCGTACCGTATTCCTAACTCCCTCGGAGCAATTTCATCACATCCCTAATAGCCTTCAAAGAAGGCAATAATATCGAGCCAGTGATTCCCTAAATCGATTTTTACAACCTGCGCTGTGTTCCGATTTTACGATTTATGGTAACGAGAAACCCCGATATTTTGTAATAAAAGCTGTATTTATTATTATTAATATCTTTCTCTGATGTGTAATAAAATGGGATTGGGTACAGCTTTGTTGGTTATAAGGAACAGTAGAAGCTACTTCATCGCTGATTTCGTCACAAATGGCCTGCTGCTGTGTGAAAGTAGATTTTACTTTGAAGCAGTTTCTCGGATAATATTGTTTGGAAACGTCCTAATGGCTCCTATGACGCCGGGTTTTCGCTGCGCGGACATGCAGCTGGCATCAGTATGCCGCCGAGCCTATGACGTAGAAAGCCGCGGAGCATTATTATGTTTGTATTACGTCACACGACACTGTCTCTCAAATGCCGGGAGTGATCTTCGCATGCTACTGTAACCAAACGGAGGATACGGCACGTAGGCGTCGAACAAACCTGCTGTAGTGCAAAGCCGTCGGGCATGCCGTCGGCAAGAACACCAACATGCCCGGCGGTCGTGCCGCCGGCATTGTGTGTGCCTTTATATCACAGTCATAAGCATAAGAGTGCATTAACCTTTGCAGTAGTCCATAAACAAATTGAATGACGTCTAAACACGAATGGTAAGATCTTATCAAGGACTCTAGACCAATATCCAGTCCTAATTGTAGACAATTTCCTGCAGAAACAGTAAAAGAAAACCACACATAAAATTATTTATGATATCTTTAAGTACAGGGGTTGTAATACTGTGTATTTTGCTTTACCTTGAAGTTATAAAATGTTGTAAAGGCTACGGGATATGGTCAAACGAAACTTGAGCTCAAGGTTCTGGCTTAAAACCTTAAATGTAGGTCTGCGAGCATTGAAATATAAACCTTATTATGATTTGGAAAGCATACAGTTGAATTGGCACATTAAATATCCTCTGCGCTTCCCGATCGCCATTTTCTGCTGCACCTAAGGAGACATACAAAAGAAATCTGGTCATCAAGTATAATTACTTGTTAACCAAACTATGACTAAATTAGTTTTTGTACGTGCCTATGAAGGCCAGACGGATTACTATTAGAAACAAATTGGTAAAGCTAAATAGTGTAATTTTGTGCACAGACAACTGCAGTGCTATTCTGTAAAAATATTCTTTGGTGAATATAGGTCGTTACATCAAATTTTCCAACGACACTTAACTTTAAGACGTTCTTAAATGTATCTCTGTCGCTACAATACACCTTAAAGTGACAGAGATAGCATCAGACTTAAGGGCGATTTAAAATTGAGTTGCGTTTTAGAATCAAGATTACTCTCTCCGTGGCAAGGCTATTAGAACTTAATGTAATCTTGATCTAAAAACATGTTAATACAGAAACAAGACAATTTCCGTTGGTAGTTGGAACAGCGAATGATCATTAGGTTTTTGGATTAATGCCGTCACAACCAGCAAATGTTCCAAAATGTATGTTCGGGAACAGTGTTACTGGAAGCAAGCCAGGAGCTTAACATTAAGAAAAAACGACAAAAGCGTGCGATAAAAAAGCTAATAACATTTTGTGGATAAAAAAAAATACGCTTTTTCTTACAGAATCTTATATCAGTCACTAATATTGTCTATACCAAAGAGTTTGTACCTTTTATTTAAGGACGGAAAATTATCAAATGACTTATTCCGCTCTAGGTGGGGTGGAAGGGAGTGTCAGACTCTTACTGACTAACGCATCCGTGTTCCAACTAAAGCCCTTTGTGTTCCAAGGCCGCGGTAACTCTTTCTAACAAATTCTGCGACCAAAGAGTTTGCACCTACAATAACAATCATGTATGTGTTCCATATTACTCAAGTCAACCATAAAGAAAGCTAGCAACAGAACAACACACAAACACCATAAACAACCCTAATACCAGACACATTACCGTAACCAAAGTACACTCTAACACGAACCGTCGATCTAATCTAGACCAAATACCGACCATTAAGTAGACCATTTCCCTTTCACATTTGAAATGGACCTATTTTTAGATCGTTGAGAAATGCGGACTATAAAATTTCCAGTTTGCAGCCTCGTTTTTTTTTTATTGTTTTCTGCAACTTGGCAATCTGTGTAAAAACAATAAGCCATTCAGATGAGGTATCTTGAACTCTGTCATGTCAGCAGAAGGAATTCCTGTGAATCCTTTTCATCTCTTGTCACTAAATCTCGTGGTGAGGGTAGGGACACTATGCCGTTTCAATCTGGAGTGAGTGATACTTCCTGTGCCCACTAGTTTGGAAGCCAGTTCATTGACGTGAGTTGATATTCTCGTCTGATAACTTTCGCTATATCTAGCGATCTCCTGTTTGACGGTAGTGATCTTGTACAGCCTCGTTAAACAAGAGTTTGTCATCATCATATCAGCCGAACGATATCTACAGCTAGACATATGCCTATGCTAGACAATGACCGGTCCTGACCTGCCCGCATCCAGCGAATTTATCCAGCGAATTTTGTCAAGTGGAAGTCCATGTAAAAATAATCAAATGAAATTAAGGCACCGGTTTAATAATGAATAAATACTACTAGTTACCTATTTATTTTTAACGGTATTTCAGAATAAATAAATAAATATCTTGGGACAACTCACACACGGCTATCTGATCCCAAGCTAAGCAGAGCTTGTGTTATGGTAACCAGGCAACTGATATAAATACTTATATAATTTATAAATACATACATATTATAGATAAATCACACCCAGACACAGAACAAACAATCATGCTCATCACACAAAGTTTGTCCTGGGTGGGAATCGAACCCACGACCTCCGGCTTAGCAGTCAGGGCCACTAACCACTAGACCAACAGGCCCGTCAAAATAAGAAAGAATAAAATAAAGATACAATAAAAGAATACACTTGCTTCAAAAAACAGAATTGCACCATTGCGTATGTGTATCTCTATGATATACCATGATATACTATGATTTCCAGAGAGAAGAGAGAGAAGAGTTCCAGAGATTAGCCTTTTTAAACAAACAATAATAAAACTATTATATTAGTTTACATAGAACATCATTTTTTTTTATAACCGTCGAAAAATATTAACCCTGTGAGGTCTAGAAAAAATTGAATTTTAATCCGTATTATAAAATTAGTTTTAATTTACTTTTAAGTATATTTAAGGTGTAATTGTATATGTTTAAGCAACTTAATAGCACAATAAGCCGGGATTATTGTTTTCCCGTGAATAAACAAAGTAAAACTCAGTGTTTTGTCATCAACCGTTACCGGTAACCTAGTTTCGAACAGCTGATGTCAAATTGGATTTCACGGGGAGTATTGTTTACTTTTATTCTATTGTAGCACACAATTATCATTAATATTCTGTTATTCACACCGTTTTAGTCCCAACATATTGTATTTTGATAGATTCAGTACTTCGCACTTACTAAATCTTTTATCACTTTGTTTTCGTACAGCTGACAAATCTTAGTATCGATTAAACCGTTAACATTTTAGTATTTAAGAATACACAATATATCAACAAGAGTGAACTTTTGTCAATTTGCTATAAAGTTATTGATTTGCACTTGAACTTAGATCTAAGCTTGCTACCCACAAACGAAAAAGTAAAAATCACTTACTTACTTACATAGCATCATTGTAACTTTGCATTTAATATTATTATAATAGTTGTTTATCAAGTGACAGCCTACCTCATTCTTCTCCACTAATTAACACTACCATTCCCATTTTTTTACTTTCATTTTCCCACCTTTCCTACTTTTGTCTATTTAATAAGTTCTCACCGCTTCTTCAATTCTAATTTCAGTTACTATTCCTGCAACCATGTCAGTGATGACCCGTAAGGCTACCGCTCAGGTTATGGAAGTTAAATTGAGAACGGCCCTCGAAGAACTTAAGGCTTCTAACATCCAGTGCCAACAATTACTACAAGAAAGAGATGAATGTGAGGAAGAAGTAAAGGGCATTATTAACAAAAACACATGCCTGAAACGGGAGCTAGTGGACCTTCATCAACATTACATGGATGTTATCGATGAACGGGACAAACTGCGGTCAGTCACTGATGGGTTTAAAAACTGTAGCGACTTATATGAGGAGGCTTTGAGCAAAATCAGGGACTTAGAGGATGAATTAATTCATTCTAATTTAAAAATTACCAAGTTACAGAAGGAAAAGGAATGTACCCAGGCTAAAGATACAAATCGTTTATATAATGAATTGTTGAATAGTAAGTGCAACCCAAGCTCCTTAGTTACAATAGACCTCACTGAAGATTCTCTTGTAAAATATAATAATAATAGTTATTCAGTGAGTCATAACAAAATAAAAAAATATGCAAAGTTAAATAGAATTATTAATAAATGTAAAAAGTTTAGGAAACAAGAAAAACACTATTTCAACAATATTAAATTAAGGAAAGAACGTGTTTACCTATTAAAAAAATTAAATAATTTTCAAATAAAATTAGAAGACAGCACAAACATATATGAGGTGGACACTCAACTTCTGCAGACAGAAATTGAGGTGCTGGAAAGATCTCTTCATTCTCTTTCCCAAAAATATGAGAGCTCTCAAAAGCAAATAAAAGAGCATATCCTAGCCACAAATGAATTAGTGGACATGTGTAAATATAATGCAGACACTGTGGACCCGCTGCCTCTCAGCTCTGAGACTTTTTGAGCTCTATGGCCTTAAGCCTTATATAAACACGGAAACTTTTAATAAGTATGTTACCACTTATTCTAAAATATTTAAAAATACTTGTAAATCAGCAAAGGCCTTGTACATTAGCAACAAGGTTAAATCAGCAGACAACAAAATAAAAACGGTCTGGAAAATTATCAATAGTGAAACAAATAGAAACAAAAGCCATAATACTGATTACACTCTGGAGACTTCCCGTGGTCTCATTAGCGCTAATATAGACGTGGCTCAAGAATTTGCAACATTCTTTACGAATATTCCAATTAAAACTACGGAAACTTTAGATTCCTCGCCCTCACTTGCTATAGATTTACTAAGAGCGAATGTTTTAGCCTGTCCTAAAGAATTTAAATTTAAACATATTAACCCTGTGGTTGTTATAAAGGCTTTTAAACAACTCAAGATCAAAGCTACCGAAGATCTGTGGGGCATGTCTACTAATGTTTGTAAATCGATTATTGAAACAGTAGCACCCTATTTAGCTATAATATTTAACTTGTGTATAGACCAAGGAGCTTTTCCGACGTTAATGAAATACAGCAAAGTTATACCATTATTTAAATCTGGGGATAGCAAAGACTCTAACAATTACAGACCTGTTTCTGTTTTGCCGGTTTTCAGCAAGGTGTTTGAAAAAGTGATGCTAAATCAAATGCTCAATCATTTTAACTGTAACAACATCCTACACGATCAACAGTATGGTTTCACCAGAGGGCGCTGCACTACTGACGCCGGTGTCACTTTAATTAAACACATCTTCAATGCTTGGGAGGACTCACAAGATGCCATTGGCATTTTTTGCGACCTCTCAAAAGCATTTGATTGCGTAAATCACGAGACACTCCTCCTGAAACTTGAGCATTACGGACTCGGTCAACTAGCGCTTAGCTTAGTAAATTCGTATTTGAATGACAGACTGCAGCAAGTTCAAATAAACGGGGTAAATTCTTCAGGTTTAAAAGTAAAGATGGGGGTTCCGCAGGGTTCAATATTAGGTCCGTTTCTATTTTTAGTATATATAAATGATTTACCTCATTTACTGGAAAACCAACCTCAAATGGTGTTATTTGCCGATGATACTTCACTGATTTTTAAAGTGAATAGACGGGCACAGCACCTTGACGACGTAAATAACGCTATGCTTGAGGTTCATAATTGGTTTACGAAAAATAATTTGGTTTTAAATGAGAAGAAAACTAAATGCATACGATTTGCTTTACCGAACGTTAGAAGTAGTGCATGTAATGTTATATTGAATAAGGAAATACTAGAATTCGTCGACAAGACAGTTTTCCTGGGGGTTACGCTTGACTCAAAACTGCAGTGGGGTCCAGCCCAACCAGGGCACACCGCCAAAGTATGCTCCACCGTGTCCTCGGGGCGATCCTCACAATGGTGACACCCGGGCGTTTCCTCCCGCCCGATGAGGTGCAGGAACCTCCCGAAACATCCGTGTCCGGTGAGGACCTGCGTCAGGCGGTAGGTGAGGGCGCCGTGGCGCCGCTCAAGCCACTCCTCAAAGAGGGGACTTACCGCCTCAATCAAGGCGTGCCCTGCACGAGGTTGCGACAGTCGTTCTCTCCATGTCGCCATGAGATCGAGCCGGAGTTCCGTCCGCTGGGCGGCAATTTGCCGCGGCAGCGGAGTTTCGCCCCGGCCCAGTGCCTCCGCGCGCCACTCGTGTAGGCGCGCGAGGACCAGCGCCTCCAGATCCCATGGCGGCAATCCGGCAAGGAGGCTCGCTGCCTCGCCGGAGATCGTGCGGTATCCGCGGATGACCCTTATGGCGATCACCCGCTGGGACGCGTTTAGGTAATGGGCGGCAAGCCGCCTCAAGCCCCGCGCCCACACCGGGGCCCCGTAAAGGGCCATCGAACGCACGACCCCGGCGTAGAGCCTCCGGCAGGAGGCGTTTGGCCCCCTCAGATTGGGCAAGAGCCGCTTAAGAGCGGCCGACGCCCGTGCCAACTTGGGAGCCAAACGTCGGAAATGTTCCACGAAGTTCCATCGGCTGTCGAGGACAAGTCCCAGGTACTTCATCGTCGACCCGACGCCGACGGAAACCCCTCCTACCGTGATTTGGGATCCCGACGGTGGCGCGTTCCGAGGCCCATGAAAACACAGGACCTCGGACTTGTGCAAGGCCACCTCGAGACCCAATTGCCGGATCCTCTCGACGACTATCGCAACCCCGCGTGTCATAAGGTCGGCCGCCGCCTCGTGCGACCACCCCTGCGCCAGGACCAACGTGTCATCAGCGTAGCACACTACGCTGGCGCCCTCGGGGAGGTCAGCACGTAGCACCCAGTCGTAGCCGATGTTCCACAGGAGCGGCCCCAGCACCGATCCCTGCGGAACACCGCACGACATCTCTCGCCGGTTCCATTCACAGCCGCTTACGCTGTCAGAAAAATCCGACAATTAACGGACGTGGATACCGCAAGGCTGGTCTATTTTAGCTACTTTCATAGCATCATGTCTTACGGTATTTTGCTTTGGGGGCGGGCTGCAGATATAGACTCCATTTTTATTCTGCAAAAGAGGGCTGTCAGAGCCATCTATAATCTTGGCAGACGCGAATCTCTAAGGGAATTGTTTAAACAAATTAATATCATGACGGTACCTTGTCAATATATATATGAAAATATTATGCATGTTCGGAAAAACCTTCATCTTTTTAAAAAAGTTGGTGATAGGCATAATTTTAATACTAGAAATAGGAGCAAACTAGATCAACCAAGTTTCAGATTATCAAAAGTACACACTTCTTTTATGGGGTACTGTGTAAAATTTTATAATAAAATACCGCGCGTTATTCTCGAACTAAACGAGAGAAAGTTTAAAACATGCATAAAACGCACACTATGTAGTCAAGCATATTATAAACTAGAAGATTACATAAATGATAAAAATGCTTGGCTTAATGCTGGTCCTGCTCCACAGCCACTCGGGCTTCCAAATTAATTAATAAACATAATGAAATATATATATTTCTTTTTAAAGGGAATGTTGTTTCTTAGCACCTTTTTTATTGACGTAAATAACGTTTACGTTATTATTATTGTTTCTTTTTTAACATACCACAGGTCATCTGTCAAATAGGTTCACTGAAAAACTTTGTTTTATATAACTTAACATCATTTATTTCGATTTTGTAAATGTGAGTACCATGGAGCACTTACTATATTTTTTCTCTTAAGTTACTATGTGTTGGACATTAAGGGCAAGGCGGTTGAGAGCTTTGTCATGCTCACTTAAATGTCTCGCTGACGGTGGCGCGTGCATTGGATCGTTCAGTTCCCTCCAAGATGGTTGAGCTGAACGGTGCTGATGCACGCGTCATGTTCGTGAACGGGCGCTGTCAGTTGGGACTGGTCATCTCTTATCTGCCATGGCCTACATCTTTATTAGTATTATTTAATTGTTTAATATTCACCTTCATTGTTTTCACATATAGAAGCAACATGAATATTGTAACCAAGATTTTGTAAAACCAAATTGAAGAAAAGGAGTGTCCATGGAGTTTCTTGCTCGTTCTTCTCCATAGAGATCTACGCTTTGGAACGAGCAACTAGCTTCAACTTTAAACTGTAACTTCTTGACATTCAAAAGTGCCTGTAAATGGTCTAATTGAAATAAATGCTTTGAATTTTGAATTTTGAATTTAATGGGTCTAAAATCATGAGCTGAAATGATAAAAGTTTTCGTCATGATATTTCCTCCACCGTGTGGGTAGATGACTGTTACTTTCCTTGCTGACCTTTCCTTAAGGGCCTCTGGGGTCTACTTTCCTTAATACCGAAGGTCGAAGGTCGTTGCAAGATAGATCGTTTTCTAAAAGAAAACAGTCATTGTTTGATTTTCCGGCCCTTTTTTAATGCAGGCTCATGTACTTACCTATGTTAGGTTGTGTTTTTACTCACAATCACAATTTTGATATCCAAGATTGATATCTATTGTTATGAAACAATAGATATCAATCTTGGATATCACTAACATCGGTGAAGGAAAACATCGTGAGGAAACCTGGATTTATATTATTATTTATTTATTTAACTTACACACACTATCTTACAAGTTGATCCCAAAACAATAGAGTGGTTCCTAGCAAAAACAAAAATTAAACCTAGACTTATCAACTACAAGCTAATACTAAAAAACAAATTGAAAACAACAAACTAAACCCTATTAAAAATTAGACAACACATAAGTAATAATATAAGTCTGAAATCGCCAATCTTAATTGAGCGTGATCAGTATTCGTGCCCACTCTCAATAAGAAGAGGTATTTGCCCTGCAATAGGACAATCATAGGCTAGTCATCATCATCATCATCTGCCTAGCCTTTTCCCAACTAGTATAGGCTAGTATCATTGTAAATATGTGAAAACTTAGCCTATAGCACTAGGCAATAGTAGCTCTTCTATCAGTAAAAGGATTTCTGTAATCGGACCACATCTTACAGAGGCTACCTCTTACAAAGGAAAAACAAACAAACTGTACCTTTATAAAGGCCTTCCTACACTACAAGTATTCACCGGTAATGTAACAGTTCAGAGCCAAGCATTACAGTGCGCAACCTGTAATAATATAATTTGTAGCATTGCTGTAGTAACTGCCCCGTCGGCTTCGTGGTCGCAAAGCACGACTGATGAGCGTGGGGTCCTGGCTTACATTCCCAGGTCGAGAAAATATAATTACTGGATTTTTCCTTTAAAAATTTCTCAGTAGCAGCCTGGAGTTCGAAAGTTTGTGGTGTGACACCCCCGTGCCTCAGAAAGGACGTAAGGCCGTTGGCCCTGCACCTGATCTCTCCCCGGTCGTGTCGTATTGCCGTCTCAACGGACTATTAGACCTAGGGAAGAGGGAGTCCACCTATGTTTGCGCACACACTTGTGCACTAAAATATGTTCAAAATCCAATTTCAAATTATAACATTACAGGTAAATACTCCCGGTGTGGGAGCGCCCTTATTAAGGTAGCAAACAACCGTTGCTTTTTTCTCGTAACCGTTGGTAGAAATTATGCAATTTGCTGAAATCCTAACATACTAAGACTTCTTGATTCTGTTCAAGTGCATTTTTCTTGTGCTCTGCCATGTTAAAAGTTAAACAAAAAACACGCACGTTATAAAGGCGCTCTTCCACTAGAACAGAACTTCTCAACCTGGGGCGCTTCTCTAAACATCAAAACATTCAACAAAAAAATGAAAAAATAAGTTTTTTTCGTCCGAATAAAATAAGTTGAGATTGAAATTTCATGGTTTTTGTTAAATTTAGTTTACCAGGCTTGTAGAGATTTGATCCTTGTGATTGACCCTATCGATAAGTGCCATAAAAGTACAGGATGCTATTTTATCCGATTTTAGTCTGTTCGATTCCCGGCTGTGGCAAGCGTATTTTCAAAATTATTTAAATGCAGTTTTGTTTCTTTTTAAAAATAAAGGAATGTTTCCTTTCAGTAAAATTTGCTAACTCAAGTATTTAGAGTACTTTCCCTCCAGGTAGCATAATAAATTTCCACCCTGTATTCTATGTAGTTATTATAGAAGGGAAGTACCTATGCGGAACCGAATTTCTTGGGTGTGACACCCTCGTGTCTCGGAAAGCATGTAAAGCCGTTGGTCCTCCACCTGATCTCTCCCTAGGGTATGCAGCTGTGTTTGAGCACACACTTGTGCACTATAATATCTCCTGTGTACTTGGCTAGTATGCATTAAGATTAGCCGCCGTAATTGAAATCGGTATTTATATAATTTTTTTAATATATTTTAAGGGTATGCAAGCCCATGGCCCCCTGATGTTAAGTGGTCACCGCAGCCTATAGATATCAGCCCCCATAGCTTCTCTTCATCTTTAAATCTATTGGTACCTACCGAGCATTTACGATTATCGTTTGTGACTTGGCTAGGGGGGCTGCAATACCAGAATCCTTGCAAATGCGTTGCCATGCTAGACACAAAGTCGAAATATCTCATGTGCCTGTAATTACACCGGCGACCCTTTAAACCGGAAGGCCCCGTTCCCACTATGCCGGACCGGTAGATTTGCCGCGCCGGTAAATCTGCCGGAAGGGCTAGTGGCTGTACAATTTATATGAAGCTGTTCATATTATCCCGGATCCGGCATTTTTGCCGAGCCCGGCATTTTTACCGAGCGTTTTGTCACTAGGAATTTCCGGTAAAACGACCGGACCCGGAGTAATGTGAACGAGTTTGTCCGGTATCTGTCCCCCGCTCTCCCCGCTCGTGCTCCCCTCGCCCCGCCCGTGTTCCACACACGTCATTCGGCTAGCATTTTCTGGTAAAAGTAGACAACAAACATTTTCATTCAGTCTTAAGTAGGTACCTACGTCAAAACTATTATTACGCAATCTAGTGCATAAAATAATCTTACCTTAGACATATGGCTAATCTTTGTTCTGGGCAAATACATTCTCTGAAACTTGTATCTCGTACTCTTATGTCTAGTCGTCCCAGTAAATCGTCAAAAGTGGTTGCTGTCATTCGAAAATAATTGAAGAACTTTGATTCGTCTCTTCTAAGTTCACCCATTAATGTTTCAAATGTTCCAAGTGAAAATCTTTCCCGTAAAATAGGGTGTACCCAATGTTTTCTTTTATCACCACAACACAACAATTTCGTCGTCCATTGTGCGCGCAGGTCCAAATTCAACTGTGAATTTCTTCCGGTATCCGGTGTAATGTGAACACTCTGTCCGGCATCCGGTTTTCGGCAAATCTGCCGGTCCGGCATAGTGGGAACGGGGCCGAACAGAGCAAAACTGCTTTGCGGCAGAAATAGGTATGGTATTAGCACTTCCCCGGTCAAGCTCATTCACAAAGAGCTCTACTACTACTAAAGTTATAAATATCATGCTGAAAACGTTGCACTTTGAATATTCGTATTAAAATAAATTTTGCACAGAATTCCTCAGTACCACGGCTATTTAGGCTGAGGCTACAGTACGCAGCGATTTGCGATGCGGCTGGAAGAGCGAAACGGGATAAATAGGTATGCTATCGCTGTAAATGTAAATATAATGTAATTCTTCAGACCGATTCCGGCCACAGCGGCTAATCTTAATGCACACTAGCCACGTACGCAGGAGATATTATAGTGCACAAGTGTGTGCACAAACAAAGGTGCACTCCCTCTTCCCTAACTCTCATAGCCCGATGGGACGGCAATCCGACACGACCGGAGAGAGATCAGGCGCAGGACCAACGGCGTTGCGTTATTTCCCAGGCACGGGGGTGTCACACTACCAACTTCCAAACTCCGGGCTGCTACTGAGAAATTCCTAATGGAAAAACCCAATAACACTTATCTCGACCTAGGAATCGAACCCGGGACCCCTTGCTCAGCAGTCGCGGTTGCGACCACGAGACCAACGGGGCAGTCAAGGTAATAAAAAATCGGAGTCGGGGTAATATTCGATGTAAGATGTAGCCAAATACGTGAACATTCATTTATTTGTTTTAATCGCTCATGTGTCGCCGGTCGCGTCGCAGCCTAATGTAGCTTCAGCCTTATAATTATCTAAATGCTACTAACTAAAAGCGCTATTTCAATGAAGGTGAAAATAGGATCTGTGTGAGGTCTGGCATAGAAAATAAACTGAAAATGTTATCCATACGTAGGTGGCAATCCTCTAGCCAACGTTAAGCTGCTCTATACAGGGTGGAATTTTATAAAGCTACCTGGAGGGAAAGTACTCTAAATACTTAAGTTAGCAAATCTTACAATAACATTTTTATAAAAGTACAGGATGCAATTTTTTCAGATTTTCGGCGGCTCGATTCCTGGGTGTGGCAAGCCAATTTTCAAAATTATTTAAATGCAGTTTTGTTTCTTTTTAAAAGCAAAAGAATGTTCCCTTTGAGTAAAATTTGCTAACTTAAGTATTTAGAGTACTTTCCCTCTAGGTAGCATTATAAAATTCCACCCTGTATAGTATAAAACTAAGTCGCTTCCCGCCGTCTAAACGCTTAGAGATCTAAGCGTTCTTTGAAATACGCAACGGATTTTCTGTCAATAGATAGAGCGATTACGAAGGTTTTACGTATAGAACATCCCGCTATGACCAACGGGAGCTAAGCAGTAAAAAAAGACGTAACTGATCTCGGGTGATACCGCGGAGTATTACAACTTCATTGGTTTCAATTTTGTTTTTGCGTAACCCTCTTTTTTATTAAAATAAATAAAATTTCTAAAATAATAATAAGCCTAAGTTACTCCTTGTAACATTAGCTATCTACGAATAAAAGTCCCGTCAAAATCGGTCGAGCCGTTTCAGAGATTAGCCGGAACAAACTGACAGACAGACAGACGAACCGACAGACAGAAAAAACATTAAAACTTTGTTTTTTGATGTAGGTACCTACCGTATAAACCTTTATATGCATTTAATGAAAAGCTGTTTAATTTAAAATTACATTTATTTTATTTATTTATTTGTATTGTAGATGAGATATCTCCGTGTTTTATAAGCTTATCTCATTAAACACGGTTCTAAACTAGAACGATTGGACTTGACAGTTCACCAGGCGGCTGACAGGCGGATTTCACTTGAGTTCCGATAATTGATCATTATATTGATACCAGCGTTTCATTTCAGTGGAAAATAAGACCTAAAAGCATCGCAAGAAGTATAAATTCCTCTGCTCTGATCGAGAAATCTAAGCTAAGCTTCAATAAAAGACAAACTGACTGATTTTTTACTCTATTGAAAATTCCCCGTTTAAAGAAGTCAATTTTCTTTTTTTTGAGATTTAAAATCGTTCTGCAATCCGATTTTATGTTCAGATAAAAATTTTCGGCCAGTACTACTTTAGTCCAGATTGCATTACAGTACAACCTATAATAATATGTATTCCGAACTTGTCAAACGATTGACACTATGTTCATAACTAAACTTCTTGTCACCCATCCATTGCAAAACAGACCTTATTAACAGACGGAAAAAAAAGTATAATATGAAATGATATCATGCAAATTTAAAACCAAATAGTCGCATCCACATATCATAGTTTTACATGTACTTTTCTATACTTAATATTATAAAGAGGTAACGTTTGTGAGGTTGTAGGGAGTAATCTCTAGATCTATGGAACCGATTTTGAAAATTCTTTTACTCATAGAAAGCCACGTTATTTGTGAGTGTCATAGGCTATATAACATCACGCTACGACTCACGGGAGCGGAGTAAACCACGCGCATGAAATCATGTCAGTTCGCTAGTTTGACATAAGACAAAAAAGCTTTTGTTTACAATTTAGACACGACCATTTGGACTTTGACGTGAACACTGTCTTATCTTATAGATATCAATTGACAGCTTAATAAACGCTATAAATTAATAAAACCTACCTACCATGACTGACGCAATTCAAACATTTTTATGATTACCAGAATGTTGAGTCCACATCCGTGATTCGAATTAAGTAATTAATGTAATTTGGTTGCTGATGTTAAATAATGAAGTTATACCAACAAATTGAATTTATTGACATTTAATACTCATTTTCCGTCTATTTACAGACTTGATTTTATTATGTAGTAATGGCCCAGTGGTGGATTGGCTCGTTTTTCATGCATAAATAATAATAATCATCATCATCATATGAGCCGCAGGACGTCCACTGCTGGACATAGGCCTCCCCCATAGATTTCCAAAAGGGCCGGTTGGAAGTGGCCTTAAATA
Organism: Caradrina clavipalpis; assembly: GCA_932526535.1. Lineage (NCBI taxonomy): Eukaryota > Metazoa > Arthropoda > Insecta > Lepidoptera > Noctuidae > Caradrina > Caradrina clavipalpis. The sequence continues at coordinate 12,231,877 of OW052104.1, read as the reverse complement.
AATAATATGTTACTGTATTTCCGAACACATTCAACCTTAATCTTATCTAAGTTAAAGTGAAAAGGCTTTTCCAGGGTAAGCTCACTCCATTGTCGACTTTGTCTATGTCACCTTTGACCTAGACTGGAGTCAAGAGCTTACCCATCCCGAATAAAAAAAATGGTTGTAGGCTCCGCTATCAAATAAAATGTGGTCATCTCTACATACTATATAAAAAATAAAAATAATAATATACGGCTTTCTTTCGTCTTCTTCTGATTATTTTTTTTAAAGAAAGAAAGATTAGAAGTACAAATTAATGTTAAATGCTAAACAGGTAGGTACATATTATGTAAGTACATGGTATTGGCCATAACCGACATTGTAATTACTTACTAGCTTTTACAGTTTAAGTTTTTTTTTTAGTTTGTTTTTCGATTTTGACTTGAGTTTTCTTACAGAACCCCTATTTTTATAAAAATTATATTATGCTTAAGTTACTCACTAATATTATTGCTTCCCAAAGGTGAAACAATTTTTAATATCGGTTATGCAGTTTTACAGATTAATTTTATCCGTTACAAACAAAAATACTTAGGTTTTTTTTTTCTTTATCAGTTCACGTATCAGGATTCTACCAATAACTTGCGATATTTGCCGATATGAAAACATAAACCACAACTTCAAAATCCCCTCAACTCTTGATCTTAGTTTAGTTCGTGCGAGGTAGAACATACATTTAATACTTATAGGTATAGACAGCAACGACAACAGATCAGAACTCCATATTTACTGGATGGTTTTACTGGACACAATAATATTTAACTGTCTCGTTGGTCTAGTGGTTCTAAGCGCGACTGCTACGCTAGAGGTCCTGGGTTCCATTCCCAGGTCGAGCAAAAAGTGTTAGGTATTGGGTTTTTCTATGAAATTCTCAGTAGCAGCTCGGAGTTTGGATTTGTGCCCGGTTAATGGCAATAGGCTCGCCCCCTATTACATTTGACCTAGATATACCGGCGAACTGTGGGGGTGCATTGGTACTCTTCTACCTAATCCTTCGGGGAATACAGGCGTGATGAATATATAATATTAAAAAAAAAACCAGAACAGTTATATCACCAAAATCGATCGATCGATCAGTCATCGACGTTGGGAAAAAGCAGATGATGAGTTATATCACCCAAAATAAAAATAAAACAAAATGTCACCTTACACTATTTAACCACTACATACAAAAACACGAGGAAGAAACGCGTTAATAATTAGCAAGGGTACTTTTATTAAGCACATGTTTCTTGTGAGGGAAGAGAGAGAGAGTGCACTGTGCACTTTTATATCCCTTGCGTGGCCAAAATTCTGTTAATGTTTCTTTTTTTTTATTCTGTCGGCTTATTTAGTGCACCTGTAGGGCTGTTCTATTTTTAATTTTTTCAAATCTTTTTGCTAACCGTACACACTAGCTACTTATAGTTACATAGTTAGCTAACTCATCTCCTCCACTGATTAATCTGAAGGCAGCACAAACGTTTGAACGGGGCACCGTCAATTTGCAAACTATTTCTATTAGAGATGTCCCGGTATGATGCTGTTATCAAGATTATAAGTTTGTTGTTCGATAAACTGCCTCGGTAGCCTAGTGGTCCTGAGTGCGACTGCTACGCTAGAGCAGCTCGGAGTTAGGATTTGTGCCCGGTTAATGGCAATAGGCTCGCCCCCTATTACATGGGACCTAAAACATACCGGCAAACTGTGGGTGTACATTGGTACACCTCTGCCTAACCCTTCGGGGAATATGGGCGTGATGGTTTGTTTGTTCGATAAATTGCCCGGAGTTGCGTCGTGTTTCCGGGGAGAATAATTATTTCACTTAGGTTTTTGTGTGTGGGAGCAAGCTAATGTTAAAGGTGATAAGTGGGCGGCTATTGTCAATGGAAATGGTCTAGAATACCAGCGTTGCCCGACCTGGTATTATAACTTGGTTGAAATTATTAGAATGGAAAGAGAAATATTTTATCTAGTTAGGTATGTAATTACCCGACTGCGACAGAAGGAGGGTTATGTTTTTCAAGAGTATGTATGTATGTATGTATGTATGTATGTATGTATAATTGTTTGGCACGCTCTGCAGCCTGAACGGCTCAATGGATTTTAGCTTGAGAGGTGTCTTTAGATTCGTATTTACTGTGAGAGTGACACTGGGTATATCAAATTTAACAAAACAAAATGGCGGATTTTTGGCGCCAAATTCAAATATTTGGATCGCTCTGCAGCCTGAACGGTTCGATGGATTTTAGCTTGAGAGGTGTCATTAGATTCGTATTTACTTTGGAAGTGACAATGAATAAATTAAAAATAAAAAAAGTAAAAAATAAAAAACGGTAATTTTAAAAACTAAAAAACCCGACTGCTTTTCTGAGTATTTATGAAAAATCCCTAAAACAAGAAAGTCGTTGTACCCGATTGCACTTAAAGATGTAGCAGTCGGGACCCATTCTAGAAATGGAGTTTTAGTGAATTGAGAGCACATACCTATATTACATTGCAGATGGTCCCGAATGGGTCCCGACTGCTACATCTTTAAGTGCAATCGGGTACAACGACTTTCTTGTTTTAGGGATTTTTCATAAATACTCAGAAAAGCAGTCGGGTTTTTTAGTTTTTTAAATTACCGTTTTTTTTGTTTGTATAATTTAAAGCAAAAAGCTAAAGAAAAAAAGCAAGCCCAGTCGTCTAAAATTATGTTAAGTAATATTTAATACTTAAACCATTGAAAACGTTTCGTGATCAAAACATATAAAACAAATAATAAATTTTAATGCTAAATAGCGATTTAAACAGACCGTTACTACCTGTTAAAAACAGTGTACGACTAAACGCCGACAGACCTAACGCCGAGAAACTGAACCCTTAGATAGGACTTTACTTCGACGGGACTGATCTTCACCAATAGGACATTTCGGCAACAGGACTCTTCGCCACTTCATTAAAAATTTAGACCAGTTAAAATCGTTCTAAAAAAGCTGCCCGCCCACGTCTGAAAAAAAAAACAAAACGTCGGACATGGGCCGAAGCTTTAATTGGTCCCGACTGCTGACATCTCTCTCAGATATTCCAAAATATTTTTGAAACTTTTTGTTTGATTAAACAAAGAATCATACAACATTAATCTAAATTCGTAATTAACCAAAACACAAATCATTAAAATAACAACTTACACCTTAAATAAATAATTAACCAAAACACAAATGTACAAATAACAAGCGATGTCTGTGCCCTATGCGGCCTGAGCGCTATGTGGCATGCCCATTTTATCCGTACTAATATTATAAATGCGAAAGTAACTCTGTCTGTCTGTCTGTCTCTTCTTCACGCCTAAACCACTGAACCGATTTCAATAAAATTTGGTACAGATATAGTCTGGGACCCGAGAAAGGACATAGGATAGTTTTCGTCCCGGAAATCCCCCGGGCACGGGAACTATTAATCCACGATATTGTTTTGCCCTGCCCATTTGGTTTACCCTAATTCCGCCACAAGGTATTATAATGAAACTTGACACAATACCCGAGCTATTAATTACTTCGCGAATAATTAAGACTCGACAATAAATAACAATTGAAAAGCTTGACTTCAATAAATCTTGTAACTTAGTTATAACTAGCTTACATCCGGGACTTTGCTCTTGTGAATGTCGCTTTTGTCAGGGTTTTTTTTGCGGAACCCTAATTTATTTTCTAAAAAATAGTAGGTTTAGCTACTCCTGAAAACTTATCTTATGAACATAATCTATAAAAACGCCTTTATAATATCTAAGCTTAGGATGATACTCCTGGTTTTCCCACTCGACCGATATAATCGGCCCGATTTTTGACAGATTTCTTAGTCGGCGAGAAGAATGTCTCAAAAATCGGGCCGATAATCGGTCCGATTCTCGGTCGTATCGGCTAAATATTAGCAATTTGCCAGTGAAAGTCCAAATCGGTCCAGCCGTTTTGGAGATTAGTCGTAACAAACAGACAGACGGACAGTTATTTGTTACGAACAGACACTTAAAGGAGACGGGGATTTCTGGGCCAAATTGTATTAAATTGTGATATGGGTTAAAAAAAGCGTCATATTTTTCTATTTCAAATAACAAAAAAAATTGCCTAATTCAATATCAGGAATAAGAGAAATCTTAAAAATAAGTTTATGTCACGACTAAAAGGGGATATCGATTACTATAATTGATTAATGTAAATGAGTTTTAACAATTGAACACAATATATCTTGCACCAGAAGATTGATTTAACATAATGCCCGCAATTAAAAAAAAAAACATTATATAAAGAAATCTTAAAGTTGATTCTCGTTTACAATTCGATTTATTAATTGTATTTTTAATCTGTGCTGGCAGTGACATAGAATACTTTTTGACAGCTCTAGTAGACTGTCAATCACTCGTTTCGTAGTGTCGTTTTGTGAGTTTCCTAATGTAATACAATTAATATAGTAAATACAATACAATACACTCAATATAGTACAATTAATATAGTAAATAACAGTATAACATAATAAAATAGCAATCGCTCTTCAAAATTCGTCGGTTTAGTATAGGTTTTTGCCAATTTATTGCATAACCTCACTTTTAGAAAACCTTTTATAACTCTGCTCTCAGATTCAAAATTCGCTGAATGTTTAGTAATACTTTGTTATTATATTATAAGCCATTAATTGACACCAATTTTATCTTTTTACACCCGGGCCCACTTCAACTTAAATTAATTACGTTTTTTAATAGAAAAGTTTTGATGGTTCATATTTATTATGTTTACCTTTATAAAAGTCTAGACTATTAAGCAGCTTATAGAATGGCTTAACGGCTTTAAAATAAAATAAAATAATCTTTATTTCGGCTTTCTCATACAAGAGCCGTGTGGTCGCAAGAGCGACTGCTGAGCATGAGGTCCTGGGTTTGATTCCCATGTCGGGAAAAAGTGTTATTGAGTTTTTCCACTAGAAATTTCTTCATAGCCGTTCTTTGAAAGTTGGTGTTGGTGGTTTTAACAAAAGTCACATTGGTACTTGCCCGGCATCGAACCCTGCCTCTCATGCATGAGAAGCTGGTGCCTTAAACAGTGGGCTATCACAACGTGTTATAATGATAATTATTCCACCAAAAAAAGATACAACAAAATAATCCACTGTCTAAATTGAGACATCATTTTTATCTCATCCAATCAGCCACAGTTTCATATCAAAGACTTTGATATTAAATGTCCATAAAGTTGTTCGATATCTTTGTAAGGCGACACAGTGAAGAAAGATACTCTTTAGTATAAAAGTAAGGCGATAACTCAACGTCGTGTTCGTAGTGACGATTAATGTACCCAAGTGTGTTCTTTGATATATGGCGTCCCCAGCCTTAAGGTAGGTACACACCGGAGAGGCGAGGCGACGAGAGGATTGTATGAGAATTAAAATTTGTATAAGTAACTAGCTTCCGTCCACAATTTCATTCTAGTTAGGTTACGTCTTTGATTACTGTTCCGCTCCCGTGGGTTATAGAGTGGTGTTATATAGTCTGTGACACTCACAAATAAGCTGGCTTTAGTAGATCCAGAGATTACCCCCTACCAAATAAACTTAACTCTTTATTATATTAGTATAGATTGCAAAAGCGATACACAAAAATACGCGCGAGAGCTGGTCAAAAGAAATATCTTTTTTTTTATAATTAAATATCTTGGGACAACTCACACACGGCTATCTGATCCCAAGCTAAGCAGAGCTTGTGTTATGGTAACCAGACAACTGATATACATACTTATATAATTTATAAATACATACATATTATAGATAAATCACACCCAGACACAATCATGCTCATCACACAAAGTTTGTCCTGGGTGGGAATCGAACCCACGACCTCCGGCTTAGCAGTCAGGGCCACTAACCACTAGAACAACAGGCCCGTCTAAAGGAGACAGCTTTCGGTGTAAAACAGTCAGCGTGATTTCAATTCTCGCCTATCCAATCCATGTCTCGCCTCGCTTCGCCGCCGCTGGTTTGTAACCGCCTTTAGAATAGGATGCGAATAAAAGTGAGAATAGATTGGCCAGCTAAAGATATTGACGGCGGAACAGAGAATGATTTTGTTCGCCATTAATAATCTCGGTCAACTGCTGCGTCAGGCTTTGCCAGAAACTAATAGGTGCCGTAAAGGTTGTGTGCCAATATAAACTGCATGAATTTCCTAACGAATTTCGGAAGAAATTCTAATTGGACGAAAAAGAGCGTGTGAAAAGTTTCTTGCCCGTTCTTCTAATACGGAACTTCCTTTTTAAAGGAGCAGCTACATAGATTATTTTTACCTTTTTTGTATATTGATGACTAGCTGTTCCCCGCGGTTTCACCCTCGCTGCTCAGCACCTGTTGGTCGTAGCGTGATGTTACATAGCCTATAGCCTTCCTCAAGAAATGGACTATCCAACACTAAAAGAATTTTCCAATTCCAACCAGTAGTCCCTGAGATTAGCGCGTTCAAACAAACAAACTCTTTAGCTTTATAATATTATAGTATAGATGACTTTGACGACTCGGTTGGCACAGTAGCTAAGCGATTGGTTGCTGCGCTGCGTATTGCGTGTTCGACTCTGTAACGGAACAAATATTTGTATGGTAGTAATTGTTCCGGGTTTGGTTGGTTGGTTGTCAGTTTATTCAGGATACAGGAGAAAGTAGTGTGGGACTTCATTTTTTTTAAAGAAGAAAGTATGTTGAAACGCACCCTTTAATATAATATTACTATGTACCATCTCTACCACATTATGATAGGCAAATAATTATTTTGACTTCAACTGATGATAGGTTTTAGACCTATTTTGAAAGGTCTAAACTATAGGTGTATCTTACTTTTAAAAATTAAGTGAGTTTACAAACAGAATTGTTTGGTCAATTAACTTTTCACAAGTTACAAATGAAGCCGTAAATTCATAAATTATTTAAATGTAACTAAAATATTTGCATATGGTTACTAAAAAAGCTCTCCGAGGAGGCTTTTGCTAGCCGTTTTATAAAGCACCGTCTAGATAGAAGCGATGGCGGTAACGGTAAAGGTCTGGTCTTCAGTTTGTTTTTTTTTTTTTTTAAACAGTATTTTTTTTTTAATACGTTTTCCTACACTGGGAATTTCTAATGTATCATGGGTGCGTTTACAAACACATAAACTCACATACACAAACGACCAGACCCGGAACAATCTGTAGATCATACAAATATTTGATCAGTGCGGGATCCGAACCCGCGACACGCAGCGCTGCAGTCGATCGCTCGGCCACTGCGCCAACCGTGTCGTCAAATATAATTCAGTTTAATGTTTTGTTCATTAACAAATTTACAGCGTGTTTGAAATCATTCATAAGTTTAGGCCACCGCCACCGCCTAGTAAACTCTGCTTAAAAGCCTACGTAAATTGCTATGCTTACAATGATGCCGCGGCATCATCATAAAGCATAGCAATTTATGTCGTATTTCTATATAGACACGTTTGATTGTCCGTTGGTAAAAATTGAAACCCCTTACCATGCCGTTTTGGTCTGCGTAGGCCTTAAGTTGTCCTAATTCCAATGACTCCCAATGGCAAGATTTAGCAACAGTTCCAACATTTCATAGAGAAAGGGTTGTGGGTAAGACCCGCCCTTGTTGTGTTCAAAATTTCATGAATATGTTCGCAAAAAGTGATAATACTATTCCAAGCAGTTCTTCAGTATTTATTATTTACTAGCTTATACCATTAACATTGTTCTTTTTTTAGGGTTCCGTACCCAAAGGGTAAAACGGGACCCTAAAACACAACAAACGTGATTTTTTTTGCCGTTTTTATAGATAACTAGCTTTTGCCCGCGACTTCGCCCGCGTGGATTAATAGTTCCCGTTCCCGGGGGATTTCCGGGATGAAAACTATCCTATGTCCTTTCTCGGGTCCCAGACTATACCTGTACCAAATCTTATTGAAATCGTTTCAGTGGTTTAGGCGTGAAGAAGAGACAGACAGACAGACAGAGTTACTTTCGCATTTATAATATTAGTACGGATGTTACGGAACTCTTCGTGCGCGAGTTCGACTCGCACTTTGCTGGGTTTTAGAAACGTGGGTAACATTGCTAAAATACCGGCACTAGAAACTTCTCCTATATGTTTGTTTTCAAACATTTAAACTCACATACACATATGTGACCTGAATGCAGGCCGCTTCCAACCGGTACTTTTGGAAATCCATGGGATAGGCCTATGTCCAGCAGTGGACGTCCTGCGGCTGATATGATGACGATGATGATGATGAAACTAATTTACACAATACCATCCAGACCCAAAACAACTATCCTTAGGCCATACAAATATTTGTTTCGTGCGATAATCGAACCCGCAACACGCAGAGCAGCAGCTTATCACTCAGACACTGCGCCAACCGTATCATCAGTGTTCTAAGCAATAATTTTTATTCAATGTTATTACTTAGTTTTATGATGTTACTCACTTAAGCTAGATTATGTTAGCTGAAGATTTACACGTGTTCTGCAAGAATACCAACAGCTAGAAGAAGTTAACCTCTAACGTCGTATATTTAATTAGCAAGCCAAGTCATCTCTGGCATAGAATAAGAATGCATAGAAACACCCGTTTCCACATTTTAAGGAGTAAAGAGTCCAGACTCTGGACTCTTTCCTTTACCGATGGCAGTGATGTCTACAATAAAACTTAGAAAGTACCACATAGGAGTGGAAAAACCCAAATTTCTTTGTACTACAGCTGATTTAAAACCAGACTGCCTCTTTGAGTCCAGGCATAAGTATGGGAAGGGAACATCGGGGTGGTTTTAAGTCAGTAAGAGTCTGACAGGTCCCCCTGCTCTCCCTTTTATAATACTAGCCTAGGCGAATAAGCGATGTCAATCTTACTAATTATAAGTCCAGGTTTCCTCACGGCCTTTTTTCTTCACCGATGTCAGTGATGTCGAAGATAAACTTAGAAAGTTATATGAAATAGAAAAAGTCACATTGGTACTTGCCCGTGCTCGGTTGCGAACCCACGGCCTCATGCATGAGACGCGGGCGCTTTAACCACTGGGCCATTACTAAATTTTTTCGCCCACTCTTGGCGGAAGATAATAAAGAAGATTTTCCAACTAGGAATAAAAAAAGGGCACAACCACGACTAGTACTAGCTTGGAATCAAATCCAGACTTGTCGAGTCAAGCAACGGTTATTGGATTTTCTATTGAAAATATATTTAATTTATTTAGAAGACCAGCATCTGGTTTGCCTCTGTCATGATTGTGTAACAAAGAGTCATTCATCCAAACTTTTGCATTTATATATATATTTTTTTTATAGACCGGAAATCATCAAATAACTTCCCCCGCCCTTAGTGTCAGACTTTTACTGACTAAAACCCGTCTATGTTCCTTCATGTGCCCTTTGCGTTCCGGGGGCGCGGTATCTCTTTCGAACAACCCGCAGCCCCGGCAGGCATCGGCCCTCAGTGGCCCCTTCCAAGTTTGCTGACATCTCTTTGAGGCGCGCGTGGAACACGAACACGCCGTCGACACGGTCTGTCGTTAGTGAACGTACGGACGGTGAGCTACCCATTTCTCACCGCCCACAGACCTTGCATTTATAATAGTACTAGCTTCTGCCTGCGACTTAGTCCGCGTCGAAGTTCATATATTATCCCACGGAAAATATATATTATTACGGGGTAAAAAAGTAGCCTATATGCTATTTCAAACTATAATCTACCTATGTGCCAATTTCCATCCAGACCCATTCAGCCGTTCTGGCATGATTGAGAAACAAACATCCATCCAAACATTCTCATTTATAATAGTAGTAACCTATACTTAATATTATAAAGAGGTAACATTTGTTTGTAAGTTTGTGTGTAAGGGGTAATCTCTGGATCTACTAGACCGATTTTGAAAAATTGTTTGTTGTTTGTTTGTTTATTGTTGTTTTGTTTTTGTTTGTTTTATTGTTTTTGTTTTTTTTTTTTTTAATTCTTAATAATAAATAGAAAGCCTGAGTGTCATCCGTACTAATATTATAAATGCGAAAGTAACTCTGTCTGTCTGTCCGTCTGTCTGTCTGTCTGTCTCTTCTTCACGCCTAAACCACTGAACCGATTTCAATGAAATTTGGTACAGATATAGTCTGGGACCCGAGAAAGGACATAGGATAGTTTTCTTCCCGGAAATCCCCCGGGAACGGGAACTATTAACCCACGCGGACGAAGTCGCGGGCAAAAGCTAGTAGGCTATAAAACATCATGCTACGACACACGGGAGCGGAGCAGTAACTGAAGATGTAACGTAAGGCAGGTGAAATTAGCTACGCGAACGAAGTCGCGGGCACTTTGCTAGTAAGATATAGGTATATAAATATGAGAAAGATTATTCTTTCTTTGTATCTATTTACCTCAATCTAACCCTTCAGGGAATTTAGATGTACGTTATCATAATGTAATAAAGTAATTTATTTCATATTGTTTGATGGTTAAGAGCGGTTTCAAGTTGACAAAGGTTTTGTCTTTGTTACAAATTCTTCATATTATTAAGTAGGAATTTGTTTTTCATGTTTTTGATAAATAATTGGCCGTGTTTCTCGTAAAGGTTTGAATAAGCCTTGTCAAGTATTACCTCACTCAACAAAGTATGTAATAAAATGACAATATTAAAATATATTTTTTTGTTTATTTTCTGAATAACATATAAAAATGTCGTGGCCGACCAGTGGTTAAGACATCAGCCTCGTAAACATGAGGTTACGGAATCAATGCCGAGCAGGCACGACGTGACTTTTTCAATTCATATTCACCTACTAAGTTTAGCTTGGACATCACTGATATCGGTGAAGGAAAATATCGTGAGGAAATCATCTTTGCCCTGCAGTGGAACAATAATTAGGCTGGATTTATTTTATTTCTGACGTCATATTGAATATTACTGTCTATCTGCTTGTTTGTTCAGGCAAATTCCAAAACGGCTGGAATTTTTACTGGTTGATAGCTAATATCATAGGTAGTAACTAAGGCTAGTTTTGATTTTAGAAAACTTTTTAAGTTTTTTATTTCTCGCTTTTTAGTATCAATTCTTTTATCCAAATCCATGAAGGAACTGTCATGTCATGTAAATTAACATGACACCGCTAAAAAAAAGTCATAAGAAAGCAGAATACGCGATTTTGTTTACTTAGACGAGAAATTTTCAAATATTACTGTAAGTATACATCTGTGTAACTCTTTCGAGTGTACAGGCGCGATGTTATGTTGTGTAATTGCGTAAACAATGCATATTCATGCGATAGCAGCAATCTCGGTTGATTTTCTGTAATTTTTTGAAGAGTTCCGTTGTCTGTCTCCTTAATCCATCATCAGATCTATATGAAATTTAAATGGGACCATTTGGGAAGTTTACCCTTTCCAACAAAAAAAGAATAATCAAAATCGGTTCATAAACGACGAAGTTATCCGCAAACAAACATAATATAATAAAAAGTGCCTATCTCAAAAACTACTTAACCGATTTTGATGAAACTTGCAGTATTCCCTAAGTTGAACAATACCTAGTACAACAAAAAAAGAATTACTTAAATCGGACTTGTAGTTACGGAGATATGCGCGAACAAACATAAAAACATACATACATACATACATACATACATACACTGTTGAAATTTGGCACATTTGTTCAGACGCTGATATAAACTAACATATACGAAAACTGGGCAATTCTGGCAATATTACATACATACGGGTCGAATTGATAACCTCCTTTTTTTTGAAGTCGGTTAAAAATGATCCCGCGGATAATGATTTCCCTTGATAACCGACATTAAAGCGACCGAAGTCATTAGGCAATTGCCGCGGCAATCTGCCGATTAGGCAGAGAGATCCGATATGACCAATGACTACTTACTACTATATACTTGGTTACGACGGCCATAATAGACTCCGTGTTAAAAATTGTTTTGTTAGAAAGAGATAGAAACAAATATTCGATGGTTTATATCTTTTAGAATTTTACAGTTATTCGAAAAATTCTTTAAGTAAACTGTTTCTTACATAATAGAGGACTGATTTTTTTAACAATTAAAAAATCATGCATATACCCTATTCGTCAACGATGCTTCAAACAACCCTGGATTTAAGATCAGTAGAAAAACCATCTTCACATATTATGAAAGCTTATTATGAAACCCCGTTGAGATCAAACGATATCATATTTGTCATAAACGAAACAGCAGATTGCCGTTCTCGACACACAAAGGAGGGAATTCACAACCTCTTTGATGTAGCGTAATCGATGTTTCTCTTTATTTTGATCGCATTGTGATCATGAATCGGTTCCTTCTGCAAACGTGCGCTTTAATAAAATGTGCATTTAGGTTCTTTTTTGAACCTGCATCGGCATTAGTTTAAGGCTGCAATATCATGTCTTAAGTGATTGTTATTTGCCGGGGCTGCGGGTTGTTCGAAAAAGATATCACGCCCCCGAAACGTAAAGGGCACAAGAAGGAACATAGATGGGTTTTAGTCAATAAAAGTCTGACACTCCCTCCCGTCCCGCCCAGGGCGGGGGAAGTAATTTGATGATTTCCAATCTATAAGAAAAAGTGATTGTTATTAAGAGCATCTAGAGAGTCCTGTATGAAGGCATTGAATTCGCCTACATACAGGATAATTTTTGTTCAGTTTGTTTTATTATTTTATATTTTTACTAACATACTTCTTAAGTGCCTGTGTATTACTAACAATCTATGGACTACCTTAGACTGAATTAAACTATTATTTTATCAGTATTATTATACCAGCACCCATACCCTTCAAATCAGAACACAGCAACGCTGCTTTGCGGCAGAAATAGGTATGGTTGTTGTACTCCTTCACTAAGAGCTCTACTACTGCAATATTCCTCGCTCATCTGGAATTTATAGACGCTACTAATGACGGGAAACTTGTGGCTAAGTTTCAGGCCGGTCCATTATAGACTGCCATCGATACGCTAATAAAAAGAAGACATACCATCACGCTTGTATTCCCCGAAGGGTTAGGCAAAGGTGTACCAATGTACACCCACAGTTCGCCGGTATGTTTTTAGGTCCCATGTAATAGGGGGCGAGCCTATTGCTATTAACCGGGCACAAATCCAAACTCCGAGCTGCTACTGAGAATTTCATAGAAAAACCCAATGACACTTTGTTTGACCTGGAAATCGAACCCAAGACCTCTAGCGTAGCATTCGCGCTTAGGATCACTAGGCCAACGAGGCAGTTCGAGGCTAATAAATAGAAATGCAATCATATTCTGACTTACTTATATACAGCTAACTAATTTCTCTAAAATGTTCCAAGTAAACTTTTAACAAAACCTTTAGTGCTAAAAGCAAATTGTTTTAAAGAAAATAATGAATAATTTACTGTCTTCATTATCTACCCATTTTCATTAAATTTTGATCAAGGAAACTTCTCGAATTATTCTATTAATTTGGCAGTTTTGATCTATAACTTTTCCTAGAAATCTTCCTTTTATAATGCAGTGAATGAACCTATTTTATTATTAATATTTAAGTAGCGGCGTAATTTTAACTGCCTTGTTGGCCTCGTGGACACAAGTGCAACTGGTGAGGGTCCTGGGTTCAATTCCTAGGTCGAGCGAAAAGTGTTATTGAGTTTATCCATTAGGAATTTCATAGTAGGAGCCTGAAGTTTGGAAGTTGGCGGTGTGCCACGAACTCCCCGCGCCTCGGAAAGCACGACGTTAAAAAGAATGGAACGGGAGACGCATGTATGTCACAAAGATTAGTTATAACATTTATAATGCGTCTTTATTAAGAAAAAAACATAAATGTTTGGTCTTCAAAGTCTCCATAACTAGACAGTTCCCAGATAGAAACCAGTATATACAGGATGACTTTGAATAAATGCGACAAAATGAAATGGGAGCTTCAGTTACAGTAACATAGTAATTATTTAATGTTTTTTCTACAATCTAAATTGTTAAAAAAAATTAAGTGATTATCGTTTTAAAATGGTCCATTGATCTTGTTATCTTCATTTAAATACAAATTATCGGCATTCCAGAAAAAAAAATATGCTACATAAATAAGAAAAATTAAAATATCAAGAAATCTCGTCCGACTCATTGCAGTCCTCAGTAATCGTCGTGGAGTACTACAATGTTATTAAACGTTGCCGTTCATAGCGGTCATTTACCTAATTTATTTGCTAGTGTAAAAGAATGTACTTAAATTCTTTGATACTTTAAATTTTTTAACGTTTTTCGTAACACTAATAAAAGTTTATTAATTTTTCTTTTGGTATGATCAAAATTTTCTTGATAACACGTAATATTGTATAGTTAAATTTGTCGCATCTATTCAATTTCACCCTGTATAGAAAAACATTATCAACGTGACTAGCCTTAGTAAGGATCTTTAAGACGGGAAATCATCGAATGACTTCCCCCGCCCTAGGCGGGGCGGGAGGGAGTGTCAGACTTTTACTTACTAAAACCCGTCTATGTTCCTTCATGTGCCCTTTGCGTTCCGGGGGCGTGGTATCTCTTTCGAACAACCCGCAGCCCCGGCAGGCATCGGCCCTCAGTGGCCTCTTCCAAGTTTGCTGACATCTCTTTGAGTCGTGCGTGGAACACGAACGCGCCGTCGACACGGTCTGTCGCTAGTTAGTTAACGTACGGACAGTGAGCTACCCATTGCTCACCGTCATATTCTGATACTTCATATTTTAGTACCTACGTGTTAACTGGTACATTTTAAATGAAGTCCTCCAAATGAAACATAAATTATGCATATACTTACTTAAAATATGGGTTTGTCTGTACACTACAAATTATTTACACTTCACCTTAATTGAATATGTACATTATTTTAGTGAAAGTCGCAAATAGATATATCCAATCTTATGCTTTATTTGACGCAGTTACAGCCTCTTATGAAAACATTAAGCAAATAAATAATAATCAGCTCGAAGTTTGGATGTGTGCCCGGTTAATGGCAATAGGCTCCATTTAGGAGCATAAAGTCAAAAGCGCAAAATGACAAACGATCGCAAATTGTCAAAAGCGCACATAGTCAAAAGCGCAGATTGTCAAAAGAGCAGAATGTCAAAAGCGCAGAATGTCAAAAGCGCACATAGTCAAAAGCGCACAATGTCAAAAATCCTACTTAATCGCGTTAATCATTGTGTTGTCAATTTTAATAACAATCAGCAATAGTTGTAATTACCCCACTTGTTCACCTACTACCTATATAAATGGATGCCACCGACAATGTGCTTAAGTTATAGCATTTGTATACTGAGTGGAATATTATAATGCTACCTGGAGGGAAAGTACTCTAGTTACTTAAGTTAGCAAATTTTAATTAAAGGAAACATTCCTTTATTTTTAAAAATAAACAAAACTACATTTAAATTATTTTCAAAATACGCTTGCATCCAGGAATCGAGCCGACTAAAATTCGAAATAATTGCTTAATTAGTTAATTTACTCGCTGTTTTCGTCCGAATAAAATAAGTTTACATTTAAATTGCATGTTTTTTTTTTTATTTTAATTTACCATGTTTGCAGGGATTTGATCCTTATGACTGACCCTAAATAAAGGAATGTTTCCTTTAATTAAAATTTGCTAACTTAAGTAACTAGAGTACTTTCCCTCCGGGTAGCATTATAATATTCCACTCAGTATACAAATGCTATAACTTAAGCACATTGTCGGTGGCATCCATTTATATAGGTAGTAGGTGAACAAGTGGGGTAATTACAACTATTGCTGATTGTTATTAAAATTGACAACACAATGATTAACGCGATTAAGTAGGATTTTTGACATTGTGCGCTTTTGACTATGTGCGCTTTTGACATTCTGCGCTTTTGACATTCTGCGCTTTTGACAATCTGCGCTTTTGACTATGTGCGCTTTTGACATTCTGCTCTTTTGACAATTTGCGATCGTTTGTCATTTTGCGCTTTTGACTTTATGCTCCTAAACACCTTTCGGGGAATACAGGCGTGATGACATAAATATATAAAAATGATAATAATTCCCACTTTAAATAATACTGTCCCATTGCATGGCAAAGCTCTCTTCTCTGCATTGATTACCATGCTTGCTCAAGACGGATTAGCGACTTCAGACTTATATTCATTGTAAGTCCCCTCACGATGTTTTCCTTCATCGAAGTAAAAAATGTTCAAGATCAACTCAGAAAGTACATAATATGAATTAAAGACGTTTCAATAAAACTGAAGTATCGTCGAGCATAGTATGTGTAACTATGCTAACTATAGTGATTTCTTACAAGCTTGAGGTAGTACGGAACCCTATTGATCACTTTCTGAAGTGTAAGTTAAGTGTTCTCATACTAAAGTGATGTGGTATCAAATTCATTGAAGCGTGCGATATAAGCTCAGTATCCCTCCCCGGCTTGTGATTTTGGCGTGGGCCGGATATTTGTAAAGCTGTAGCAGATATTGGTTTAGTTTTTAGATGTAATTGTTCTACTAAGGCCAATTCCTGGCAGAGTTGCGGAATTTGTTCGGGAAGAGTCACCGTGGCGCTGGAACATGGATGGGTTTTAGTCAGTAAGAGTCTGACACTTCTTGTAAATTGATGATATCCCATACTAAAAAAAGATATCATTGTTCATGCGTGATTCGTGCGTGTTCATTGTAAAAGAATTTCTAGTGGATTTGTTAAATAATATCGTTGTGTAGAAAGTTTTCAAAGGAATTATAAAAGACAAGTAAGGAGCAACTCTGTATCAGTCCTTTGTAGTTTAGATAAAGTTGTTTCTAAAAAGGGAGAGGCTTATAATGAGGCTTTTTCTTTGTGTTGTGTGTCTTTTTTTACACAACTAAAATGTCTCTTTATTTTTTCTTAACTGTATCAAGCACTATTATAATTAATTTAAAATGACGATATAAAAATTCAACATGGTGGATAGGGCGGACATAAAATGTCATCCAAAATAAAATAAAATAAATCTAAAATAATAAATATGAGATAAAAACTTCGTGTTTGATATCCAATGAAATACCTAATAAGTATTTTTTTAACACTACGTTCACTATACATAAATATATTGTAAAATAGGTACACCAACAAAAAAAAATGTTAAGTGTAGTTAGTCTTTTAAATTCAAATATAACGGCTAAAGAATTATTACTTAAATAATTATTTTTAAGAGCAATAAAGTACAAAAAAAACATAGTTATCAATACGAGTAACAGCAGATATACATTTCCTGCGCTGTTGAGCAGATATGTATAGTAGGTAAACACACATTACATACATTTTGATACATACATTTTCCCATCTACGTTTAAATGTTGAGAATATGAACCAAAACGGACTTGTATAAACCTACAAAGGGAACCAATGTAAGTGAGCCCTTATATTTATGGGAACCCGCCTATTACTATGTACCAAGTGTCCGGAAGTCCATTGCTCTATAAAGCTCATTAAAAAGGTTCTATTTTTGACACGCGTGAATGAACATATACAAAACCATGACATTTCTTTTTTATTTGAAAAGTTCTTATTTCAAATTCTGCATTCGTAATTTGAATGTGTCTTCAGCTTACTATGGCTGTTATATACACCACCATCAATTGACATACTTTTTATGAACTGTCAAAACGCGATTCTCCCAAAGATTTTGTATGGCAATAGCACGCTGTGACGTCACTTATCGGCCTACTCAATTGACTAACTATTATTGATTTAAGAGTAAGTAAAAATCCAATTTTACAATAAAATTGAAAATTAATCGGTTTGCACGGGTAAAATAAAGTGCTTTTTTAGAGAAGTTGTGGTCAATATTTATACAAATGATTGTACTTATGATAACAAACAACTTTCCCAAAGAAACAATTTTCTTTGCATCGTATCAATTTTCTTCACAAGATGACCTTAAGTACCGACCAACCCTAAAGTACTTCTTTCGTAACAGAGACAGGTGTCAACCTACCTATTTTCAATAATAGATATCATTTGTTGAGGTTAATAGGGTTCAGCCTATTTTCAAGCAGTCAGTCAACAAAGGATATATCACCAGGTACAGTTGAAATTTTCTTAGAACCTTTTCAACTTTTTCCAATGGAAAAGGTAATGGAACTAGTTATTTTCTACTACGTGACAGCCCTGTGGTCTCGTGATCGTAAGCGTGATAGTTGAGCGCCCACGCTGTGCAGCCCTAGGTTAATCGATTTGTAGGTTGAGCAAAACGTGTTATTGAGTTTTTCCATTTAGACTTTCTCAGTAGCAGCCCGGAGTTTAAAAGTTGGTATTTTGGAACCACCGTGTCTCGGAAAGCACGTAAAGCTGTTGGTCCCGGCTGTCATTCATAGATATTTGACAGTCATTAGTCAGAAGCCAGGAAATCTGACAACCAGTCTTAGCATGAGGTATCGTATTGCCCAGTAACTGGGTTGTGAAGGTTAGATAGGCTGTCATTCCATGTAAAACACTGGTATTCAGCAGCATCCGGTTAGATTGGAAGTCGACCCCAACATAGTTGGGAAAAGGCTAAGCAGTTATTTTAGTACCTGAACAACGGCCCAGCATTGGAACTAGCAAGTACGCATATCTTTCTAATTACGTATTCCTTTATCTATTCCTTAACTTTCAGCCATTTAAATATTCATATGTACTTTCTAAGTTTATCTTGGACATCACTGACATCGGTTACCATGTCAGAGGCCCTTGAGGCGGTTTAGAAACTCTGACACTAGGGTGTGTGGGGTCGCTAGACCTTACTGCCCACACGATAAAGAAGAAGAAGCCATTTAAATAACGTAGGTCTAGCGACTGGGATCTTGGACCATAAAGAGGTCACACGCGCATAGTTCTAAAGCCAACTGTTGAGTTGAGCATCAAAGAGATTATCGCGATAAACTGTTCTTGTCAGGTACAAGAGTCTGTTGCTACAGAGTTCCGTAAGTGTTTTATTTATTAAGTTTTGTTCAACAATATTATGTTTCCTTTGTTTTGTTACAAAGTTTACGTATCCATGTTTATTTACGTTGATCGGGATTGTTTTGATCGAGCCATGTGATGGTCGTAAAATTTTCATTGTTTTTCTTTTATGTGAGTGGGTTAGGTTGCCGTGTCGATCGGGAGTTTAAGGAGTTGTAAGAAGTAAATGTTTAGGTTATTAGGTAACGTGCCTTACTTCAACAAATAAGGTTCAAAATAGCGATGCGTTTGATGTTAGTCGAGTTAAATGATGACCAAAATAAAAGTAATTTCTGCAGTTTTTATAAATGATTTAAATAAAAAAATACACTGCTAAGTAGAATATTTTTTAGTAAATAATATTTAAATAACACTTTGGGAGAGGCCTATGTTCAGCAGTGGTCTGCGATAGGTCGATGATGATGATGTTAAATATTTAAATAATAATTTGTGATCAGCGGTCTGTGTATTGACACATACTGACCACACTGATGCAGTGGAAACATCGGGTAACCGCATTGGCTGCGTCTGCATATGAGTGAGTCGGTTCGATAATACCACTATTACTACTACTAAACATGAAAATACCATCTTTTGTCCGCGACATAATCCGCGTAAGGCCCGTAAATAATCAATAGGATACTGTGTTTTGTTGAAGCTAAGCGGTGAGATGAGAAATACTTGGCTAGTCTGCATTAAGGTGAATGCTCCGACCAGCCCGCGAAATTTAAATTTTCTTACGTTTTTTGCAATTTGCAAGTCAGTATTCGGTTTAATGTTGATTAACAAAGTATGATTCGCGGGCGTAAGAAGTATGTATTTTCAAAATTATAACCATTAAAATCAGTAAAATGATGAGATTTCATGAAATCTTGACATTTTACATGAAGCTTGATTTATGGAGTCATTTCACTGATTTTAATGGTTATAATTTTGAAAATACATACCTACTTCTAATATGCTAATACTGACTTGCAAATTGCAAAAAACGTAGGAAAATTTAAATTTCGCGGTCTGGTCGGAGCATTCACCTTAAGCCGCCGTGACCGAAATTGGTCTGGAGAATACCTTTACACCCATACAAAATAATATAAAAGCACTCGTAAAAATGACTAATTAATAATATCATCTAAGTATTCACTACGTACGAACATTAATTTCTATTTCACGGTCTACAGGGGCCTGTCATAAAGCTTAAACAATTCTCATATTTGCGATGATATTTTCTAGCTATCTTCCATTATTTCCCAGGGGATGCTGGCAGCGCATAGACGTTATAGTAACTTGTATGAGTTCCATGCGAGCACGAGGACAGTGCCATTTTGCTGTCATATCTAAAGATTAACCCTCATATGTCTTTGCATTGAAGCTGTTCTTTTATTTATTTATTTGCTAGCTATGGGTGCGATTTCTCCGTGTCAAAGGTGATATATTATTACAAGGGAACCGTATTTTTCGGGATAAAAAGTAGCCTATGTGCTATACCAGACTATAATGTACCTACATATCTCTGTGCCAAATTTCATGCCAATCCGTTCAGCCGTTCTGTCGTGATTGAGTAAAAAAAAGAAACGACGGGTTGCACTCCGGCAGTGCCGGCAGAAGTGAAAACTTAAATATTAACGTTGTGCATTTTTGATATTTTGGAATGGTTAGGGAATAATTTTGCACGAATTGCTTTAATCTATACTAATATTATAAAGCTGGAGAGTTTGTTTGTTTGTTTGTTTGAACGCGCTAATCTCAGGAACTACCGGTCCGATTTAAAAAAATCTTTTTGTGTTGGTTAGCCCATTTTATCGAGGAAGGTTATAGGCTATATAACATCACGCTATGACCAATTGGAGCGGAGCAATCAGTAATAATGTGGCAAAAACGGGGGAAAAAACCAACCTTTTGAGGGCTTTCGTTGCGTGCGCTGCGTAAACGGTTTAAGTTACGCAAAAATAATGTATGAAAGAATTGTTTCTCTTAAAATATACTAAAAAAAAGTCCGCGGTAGTACATGCCTAACATTTAAGGTTGACTCACTATAGCCATTTTTATGGCCAGAAAATTTGTTTTAAAATAATGCATTATTTGCGAAGGTGTTTTTATGAATATAGTATTAACCCTTATCAATATAAATGCGTTATTCATCACAAGTGTTTAATTTTGAACAAAATTGCCCTTTACATCATTTAATTTCAATGAATATCTTAGGAGATATCACAGTTTTAAAATAACTTCGCAGCAAAATAATGACTCTGCGAGAGATTCCGTAGCTTATACCTCAGAATAACAGATTGTCTGCCGGCTGCGGGTTGTTCGATAGAGATACCGCGCCCCCGGAACGCAAAGGGCACATGAAGGAACATAGACGGGTTTTAGTCAGTAAAAGTCTGACACTAAGGGCGGGGGAAGTTATTTGATGATTTCCCGTGTTAAAAAAAAAAGAATGACAGATTAAAGGCTACATAACATCGCGCTATTTGCCACGGGAACGGATCAGTAACCAAAAACCTAACGTAATGCGGGTAAAACCGCGGGGCACAGCCAGTAATATTATAAAGTCGAAAGTTTGTGTGTTTGTATCTTCATCACGCTCAAACGACTGGACGGATCTGGATGAAATTTGGCACAGCGATAGATTGTAGTGTGGAATAACATATACGATACTTTTTATCCCGAAAAAATTTACGGTTCCCGTGGGGTGATATATAAAATTTGACGCGGACGAAGTCGCGGGCAAAAGCTAGTTATCAGTATAAAAGTACCATCATTTATGTGGAATAATACAACATTTATTTGTGTACGATAAATTCGTAAGATTTTCGATCAGGCCACGTGTCCTAAAAAATGTTAAACTCGCGTCGAGTTTAACATTTTTTACCCATTCCAAAAAAAGTGCACAACGCCGCTAAAGAAGTTTTCACTTCAAAAAAAGCCAATGATATTCCAATCCTAAATCACAAACTGTCGCATATAGTATAGTAGTAATAAAATAATAGTAGTAAGAAGTAAGATAAAATTTATTTAAACATTATGCAACAAAAAACTACAAAAGCGGACTTATTGCCTTAGGAATTCTGAACCACTGGAGTTAGGGCTAATAGGAAGCAGCCACCTTCTTCTGCGAAGCAGTAATGTTACTCACGCCCCAGCCGCCGCAACAGAAGAGGTCGCCCCGGGCGCCGGGAGTCGCAGGGCGATTCCCGGTGAACAATGTGACCGGACAAAGATTTTAAATAACTGAACATGACGGCTGCATTACCCGAAGGGTTAGGCAGAGGTGTACCAATATACATAGTACACCCACACTCCGCGCGTATATTCAAAGATTTTCTTCGTAATAAATAATAACTACCAACAGATAGTAGACTAAACTGAACACTAATACATAAATACCCACCGGCTAGTCTTAATATATTAAAACAATTAGGTATAGGATACAACCACACTAAACAAACTTTATCAATATACCGCTTACGCACAAAGTTAGGAAAGCCAATAGAAGTACCGCTCGAAAGCTAGACCAGGGGCTCCCGACCTTTTTGCAGTCCGCGGTGCCCTTACAAGTTTAAAGGCGCTGGAGTGGGGGGGAGGACGTCTGTCAGACTCTTACTGACTAAAAACAACCAAACAATGCGCCTTCCAAGATTGCACGGAGGCGCGTAGTTCCCTTCTATAATAACATGAATTTTAATATAACGTTGATCAATAATTTGAATAGAAAATTGTTCGTTGAATTTTGGAAGATTTTTTGTACAGAAATACACAAACGCATTGAAATGATTACATTGTTTGGATTTCAACCCGAGAGATGGTGTACGCTTTTAACCACTCAGCCAGCCATCGTGACACATATATACCAAATATGTTTTAATGGAAGTCCCTATCCATCCACCCATCCATTTTAAATTTCTATCAACTCGATTTAATTAAAACGCTGTTACTAAATGGGCTTTTAAGTGGCACAATAAATTTATAACCCCGGTTCGACGCGCTGTTTGTAGGTATAATTCTCACCTTTGTGTTTACCTGTCACAGCTAATTAAAATGTGACACGTGTTAGTAAAAAAAAATATTAATTAATTTATTAGATACCTACTTAAAATACTTTTATGGTCTAGTTTTGCTAAGGTCGTTGTTCATTTGCGTCATATAGTTTTTGTGTAAATATAATAAATATTGATAAAAAAATTGTAGTAAACGTATGAACAAGCTCTACATTCGGAAAAACTTTACTCAGAGTTAGTTCTTCATCATAATCGTCATTTCAACCGTATGGAGTCCACTGCTGGTCCCAAGTCTCTCCTAAAGATCGCTACAATGACCGGTCTTGCATCGAACTTATCCAGCAGTTTCCCGCGACCTTCACCGGGTCACCAGTCCACCTCGTGAGGGCCTTACAACGACACTGCGCCTTCAGGTACGTGGTCGCCACTCGAGAGCCTCACTACCCTGACAGCTGCCTGTTCTATGAGTTTATCTGCGTCCACGATAACCCCATTCACGGGGACGAAGATGGCCCAGTGGTTAACGCGCCCGCCTCGCATGCACGAGGTACTAGGTTCGCAACCGAGCAAGTACCAATGTGTCTTTTTCTAATTCATATTTATGTACTTTCTAAGTTCATCTTGGTCATCACTGACAATGGTAACTATGTCAGAGGCCCTTGAGGCTGTTTAGAAACTCTGACACTAGAGTGTGTGGGGTCGTTAGACCTTACTGCCCACCACCCAAAGTAACCACCACCCACACAAATCTTCACGCGCCCCAAACACCCACACAGATACACCAGACCACCTACACACAAACATACTGATACACCCTCTTTTTAATTCACGTTAGCATTTACGATAGGTCATATTTTATGTAGAACATTTTTTTTAGTTATGATTTTTATTCTATGTTTATCTTAGTTCTAGTGTTGTATGTCATCCACCACCCACAACATACATATCTTAGTGTTGGCCCTAGGGATTTTTACAAAAAGTATGTTTTTATAATGTTTGGAGTTTCGTTATGTTCTACTGTTTTTGTTGTATAAAATAAAGTATAAAAATTATTATTAAAAACAAGGCTTCTTGGCAGGTAATTCGATTTTTAACTCATGACAGTCATAAAAACGTCATGTTCGTGAACGGGTGCTGTCAGTTGGGATTGGTCTTCCCTTACTGCCATATCATCTTAGTATTCTTTTTAAATTAAGTACTTTATTTTCCTATTCATCCACATTGTTTTCACATATACATAGAATCAACAATAATAATGTAACCAGCTTAGGATAGTTAAACTTAATCAAAACAGTGTCCGTTTCTTGCTCGTTTTTGTCCATAGCGATCTACTTACGATATGTAACGAGATACAAAATTGCTTGTGAATTACTCTATTAAAATGTGAAAGTCAAAGTCAAACAATTTTCTTTGACTTTGACTTTGAACTATTCAAGTTTGAACTTTGCGAAATATTCCGAATATCTCTGATAAAGCGACGATCCTCAAAATGGTACAAATCGAGTCACGAATATTAGATCAGGCATTCATAGTCGCGACGCGGCTCACAGTCAAAACCGCTAACCTGATTTAGGAATGTCACACATTTGCCGGTGCCTCGAAAGTGCCTTCAAAACCCCTCGCTTCGCTTCCATCGTGTTAACCCCGTGTCAGACATAGCTTTAATATATTTGAATACTTGCTTTTGCCTTCGATTTGTTCGTGTAAATGTCGGTTATTGCGGACGGAATAAAAATTAGGCTTTGTTTTTCATAGGGTTTATACCTACTTAAATTTCGTCAAAATCAGTTTAGTTGTTTAGGTAAATCGTAACAGCAGACAGATAAAAAGACAAACACATTTGCATTTAAAATATTAAGTATGGATTACAGCAAGTCCTCACGGTAGCTATACCATAATCCACTGAGGGCCGATGCCTGCCGGGGCTGCGGGTTGTTCGAAAGAGATACCGCGCCCCCGGAACGCAAAGGGCACATGAAGTAACATAGACGGGTTTTAGTCAGTAAAAGTCTGACGCTCCCTCCCGCCCCGCCCAGGGCGGGGGAAGTTATTTGATGATTTCCCGTATATAAAAAAAAAAACCTATACCATAATATATATTTTTGCCCTCATTAGGTCTACGGTCATCGTCGCAAGCACAATATATTAATATGCCTTATTAATATGATATATTATTTCAATAAAATGAATGCCAATAGTACCTATTACACGACTAGAGTTCTTGTGTTTTGGCTCCAGAACGATGTACATATAAACGTGTATAATTATCATAGCTACGTCTGTAATAGGCTTTTGAGGATATACACGCAGCTAAATTATATCATGCGACTCTCAATTTCCGTGTGACGTACAAAGCAATTTGGGTTCTAACTGATAAATCACAACGCTTTACAATTGACACAAGATTTATTGTTTCTAGGTGTGAAGACATTACCTTAAGTTACATAATTGGACTATCTACGAATAGGAACGAAAAATAAAAGTTGCTGTGTTGCCTTTGCCAAGAAGTAGGTCAACAGTCAATTCAAAGTCAAAGTCAACGCATTTATTTGCATTAAACCATTTACAAGCACTTTTGGATTATCAAAAGTTACAGTTTAAAGTTGAAGCTCGTTCCAAAACGTAGGTCTCTATGAAGAAGAATAAGCAAGAAACTCTAGTGTCACCCTTTTTAACCGACTTCAAATAGGAGGAGGTTATCATTTCGGATGTTTAATTTTTTTCTTTTTTTATCTATGTTCTGGCATAACTCTTTACTATACAGACGGATTAGATTTTTTTTTGGTTTTAGAGGGTTTTATTTCGAAATGTTCTCGTTTAAATTTCACATAGATCTGATGATGGATTCCGGAGACAGACAACGAAACTCTTCAAAAATTACCTACAGCAAATTAACTGCGATCGCTGCTATCGCATAAATATGCATTGTTTATGCAATTACACAACATAACAGTGATGTTATGTTATGTGATTGCAAAAACAATGCGTGTTTGTTACCCACATCGTTGTGGCAGGCGGCGCCATAGCAGCTTACGATGGGATTTTGACGACCATTGCCTTATCGAAGCATACTGTTGTTATGAGCGATGAGCTCAAGGTGAAACCTCCACGGTAGCCCGCGAAATTCGAATTTTCCTACTTTTTTGCAATTTGCAAGTCAGTATAGTCGGTTATTATGTTGATTAAAGTATGATTCGCGGGCGTAAGAATTATGTATTTTCAGAATTATAATCATTTAATAAACATTAAACCTTATACTGACTTGCAAATTTCAAAAAAGGTAAGAAAAATTGAATTTCGTGGGCTACCCTGGAGGTTCCACCTTAAGATGAAAGAAATTAAGTAGGTAGGTAACAAAATTTCCTTTTTTCTCATCCAAAAGGTTTCTATCTACCTACCGAATAAAATTCTAAGAAGGGATCCGCATGAGGCTTGATCAAACTTCATCTTCATGTTTCTCTATAATTTCAAAGTATTGTTTTTATAAAATGCCTGTAGCTACGAAAGATCTTTGGACGTCCTAAATTACATTGTCTTGTCAAGAGTTTTCTTTAGCTAAAGAAAAAAAATAGACCTCTGTTTTTGTGAACTTATTCAGATATTTTCTTGAAGTACAGCCTATGTATATTGTACTAGCGAATTGCCTCCGACTTTGTCTGCGTGGCTTATACAGCCGTGTTAATTTACGTTTTTGGTTACTGCTCTGCTGTTGTGTGTCGTAGCGTGATGTTCCATAGCCATGAATGGAAGGAGATTTTATTGGTATGTCAGAAGTACTGTCAGAAGAATTTGTGAAAGAGATGACCTAATATTGTTTTGTTTTAAATTTTTATTTGTGTTTTCTTTTTTTATATTTTTCTTTTATGTTTTTATATTGTATGCCTTTAATTATTGTAATTGGTTCACTTGTAACCGTTTTAATTAAAGTAAAAATAAATAAAATAGCCTAGGTTAGTCAGGAATAATGTAACTATCTATTGGTAAAAAATGATTAGAATCGGTCTAGTAGTTTCGGAGCCTATGCGGTAGAAAACAAACAATATAATCTTTCCTCATTATAATATTAGTACAGAAAACAGTACTTGCTTTTTCCGCGACTTTATCTGCATAGAATTCGAAATCAAATCCGTTGTTAGCTGACGTCTTCTACCTATAAACAATGTATCTGTTACCCCAAATACAATTACAATTGCTGAGTTCGTTCCAATGAGTTACCGCGGCCCTGGAACGAAAAGAGCATTAGAAGGAACACGGATGAGTTTTAGTCAGTAAGAGTCTGACAATCCCTTCCGCTCCGCCCAGAGCGTAAGAAGTAATTTGATGATTTCTCATCCTAAAAAAAAGGTAGTTTCACCCTTTAGCAGTGCGCATAATAAGAAACGTTTAGAAAAACTTAGTACGTTGGCACTGTTTGGAACCAACTATCTTCTATTATTAACCCAAGACCCACAAGTTAATTTAGTTCATGTCGACAATCGTCAAAACTTAATTTCCTCGCTCAATTTCGACCTGAATTCACAGAGCGTATTCAGGAAGTTGTAGACATTTAATGGATACCAGCTTATGCACGCGGTTTCGCCTGCATCGAATTGAAAAACAGCACTTAATTAGTAGCATTATTTAATAAAGTAATATATTTAAATTACAAACTATGACAATTCATATAAAAAAATATAAACTCACAGGTTATCAAAAGACAGATCCGCATCGCTGTCAATGGGGCAAGTGCCGAAAAGGCTGGCAGCATTGCCACGTTGTATGGCAATGATGATTCATTGGCCAAAGAAAAAGGCAGCCCTCTGGTCTCGTGAAGGGTCGACCAGACGCTTGGCGATATCCCGAAAATCTAGATGAGCGCTCAGATCCCATGGCCCTAGTTTCATTCAACCCCATACGGCTCAAACATAGCTTCGAAGAAGGTTGATATATTTGCGCCGTTTGAGGTTTTTCGGCACCAGCAGCAGCCGCCCCAGTTTGTTCCCAATTGTTTTTATAATAAACTGTTTTCTTTTTATCTTACAAAACTAGGCTGGTTAATAGTAAGTTGACAAGTACCCAGTAGGGCTAGAAATAGTGCTCTTCAACTTCAAACCAGAGCGTTATAAGTGGCTGAGAGACAGATGAAACATTGTTCCTAATTAATTAGATTGGTCCAGCGACTTGTCCCCACTCTAGACTATAATCCAGCAATGTCAAGTACCGCTCTTCAATATTAATAGGTACAGAAGGCCGGCTTTAAATAAAGAACGCAAGTAAACCATACAGATAATAATATAAGTCCGTAAGAAGTGCTCTTAATCTATAATCTAAACCAAGGCCTCCCAACCTGGTCTGTGGACGGTGAGCAATGGGTAGCTCACCGTCCGTACGTTTACTAACGACAGACCGTGTCGACGGCGCGTTCGTGTTCCACGCGTGCCTCAAAGAGATGTCAACAAACTTGGAAGGGGCCACTCAGGGCCGATGCCTGCCGGGGCTGCGGGTTGTTCGAAAGAGATACCGCGCCAGAAAGCCAAAGGGCCAAAGGGCACATGAATGAACATAGATGGGTTTTAGTCAGTAAAAGTCTGACACTCCCTGCCGTCCCGCCCAGGGCGGGGGAAGTTATTTAATGATTTCCCATCTATAAAAAAAAGCATTGTAATATGTATGGCAAGAAAAACTCATTTTATTACTCGACTGTCTAAAAAGAAGGTAATGTTTTTTCCTGTTACGAAGCGTTTTTAAAATATTTACAAAAGATTTACACTTCCACGATTACCCCATCCCATTTCCCAAATTACAGTACCTAAGTATATTTTTAAAGCTTTGCGGTAATGGAAGTATGTAAACAACAGAATTTGATACACCTTACGAACATTTTCTAAAATATACTTACCTACCTTTTAATATTATATTGCGAAAGGGACATATTATATTTTGTATAGACATACATATTTATGATATAAATAAATAATAGGATGAGGTTGCGAGTTAGATACCTGGAAAGTAACAATGTGATTGTCAATTCATAATTATGTGCTTTCTAAGTTTATCTTGGACATCACAGAAATCGGTGAAAGCTAAACATAATTGAGAAGAAAAAGAAACATGTAACGGGTTAAAAACACCACACAGGCGTCTTCGCAGATAAAAGCTAGTTCCAAATAAATTTGACTTTTTCTAATTCATAATTATGTACTTTCTAAGTTTGTCTTGGATATCACTGACATCTGTAACCATGTGAGAGGCTCTTGAGGTGGTTTAGAAACTCTGACACTAGGGTGTGTGGGATCATTAGACCTTACTGTCCACTCTATAAAGAAGAAGATAAGTTATATGTTACTAGCTGACCCAGCAAAAGTAGTTTTGCCATTTTTTTTTTTAGGTATATTAAAAATAGATGTTGGCCGTTTCTCAGACCTACTCGATATGCACAAAAAATTTCATCAAAATCGGTCAAACCATTTCGGAGGAGTATGGCAACGAAAACTGTGACACGAGAATTTTATATATTACTAGCTTCTGCCCGCGACTTCGTCCGCGTCACAGTTGATGTGTTATCCTACGGGTACCGTACATTTTCCCGGGATAAAAAGTAGCCTATGTGTTATTCCAGACTATAATCTATCTTTGTGCCAAATTTCATCCAGATCCATTCAGCCGTTTAAGCGTGAAAGAGTAACAAACATCCATACATCCATACATCCATACTTACAAACTTTCGCCTTTATAATAGTAGTAGGAAGATATTACTTTTGTAATAAACTAATTAATATGTACACTGATTACTTTATTACGGAAGCAATAAGGTAAAGTTGGCCAAAAATTAAACTTTCCTATCATTTTCAGCATCTTATTTATAGCTTCAACTTTATATAAGGAAGGTTGTAGTACTAAGAAAAGGGTTTGATCCCAAACCCGAGGATATCGTAATCCGGTTTTTCCGTACAAATTAAATGCGCGTTAGAATCCTTTCCCTATACAAAACAAAGCTCATGGTTCCGCAGAAAAATATTGCCTCTCGTGGTTAAAAAAATGAGAAAGAAAACCGGCAAGTGTGAGACGCACTGGCACACGAAGAGTTCTGTACCGTCGTTCAATATTTCACACAATTTAAAAGTGCCTGTAAATGATCTCATCATCATCTGCTTAGCCTTTTCCCAACTATGTTGGGGTCGGCTTCCAATCTAACCGGATGCAGCTGAATACCAGTGTTTTACATGGAGCGACAGCCTATCTGACCTCCACAACCCAGTAACTGGGCAACACGATACTTCTTGGTTAGACTGGTTGTCAGACTTCTTGGCTTCTGACTATCCATCACGACTGTCAAAGATCTACCAATGACAGCCGGGACCAACGGGTTTACGTGCTTTCCGAGGCACGGGGGGGGGGGGGGGGGGGTGTATCACACCACCAACTTCCAAACTCCGGGCTGCTTAGCCGGGCACAAATCCAAACTCCAAGCTGCTACTGAGAAATTCCTAATTGGAAAACCCAATACCACTTTTGCCCGACCTGGGAATCGAACCCGGGACCCCTTGCTCAGCAGTCGCGCTTTGCGACCACGAGAGACCAACGGGGCAGTTCCAGCAGTGCAGGCAGTGCCTGTTAATGATAATAAAAAAATATATTTTACAATAATATAACTAGGTACAGCAACAGCGAAGTCTTTGCGGATCTCTAATACGGGATCAAATTGACGGATCGTCGGACTTTTAAATAAATTGAATTTTCTTCGTCCCGTTATATCATGAGATGCGGCTTGCCCCTTATTTACATTTTTAGGGATCAGTGAAATATTTTTTTACATACAACATACCATCACGCTTGTATTCCCCGAAGAGTTAGGCAGAGGTATACCAATGTACACCCACAATTCGCCGGTATATTTAGGTTTTAAAAAAAATATGATTTGTATTTGAAAAGAGATACGCAATTTTTCAACTGCTGAATTTGTCATAATCCATACTTCTATACTAGTGTTATAAAGAGGAAAGATTTTTTTGATTGTTTGTACAGAATAGGCTCCAAAACTACTGTACCGATTTTAAGCCTTTTTTACCTATAGATAGCTACATTATTCTTGAGTAACATAGACAACAATTCATCAGGCTACGACACACGGGAGCAGAGCAGTAATGAAAGAAGTAACTAACCGCGCGTGAAATAAACCACGCGGGCGAAGTCGCGAGCAGTATATTATTAAGCTGAAGAGTTTGTTTGTTTGTTCTATTGTTTGAATGCGCTAATCTCTGTAACTACTCGTCCGATTTAATTAAAAAATCTTTCGCTAATAGAAAGGTAAGTTATTCTGTTTCTTTTTTTAATTAAAAAACAGTGTTTTGGTAAGAAAAAAATTCGGCCAAGTGCGAGTCGGACTCGCGCATTAAGGGTTCCGTTGTTCCCTATAAAAACGGCAATAAATCACGTTTGTTGTATGGGAGGCCCCAGCCCCTTAAATATTTATTATATTCTTTATTTTTAGTATTTGTTGTTACAGCGGCAATAGAAATACATCATCTGTGAAAATTTCAGCCCTCTAACTATCGCGGTTCATGAGATACAATGTCTTAGTAATATGGTCCCGTTTTACCCTTTTTTGTACTGAAATAAAAATCATGCAATAGCTAGTGATACATAAAAGTAAATATTAAACCAAATAGTGGTTTAATATTTACTTTTATGTCCCATTGTATGGCCCACGACCCACTAGTAGGTCGCGAGCAAATATTTGATGGGGCCTATAGACACATGATAAGGACAAAGTACAGAAAACAGATAGGTATATCATTTTCATTGAAACACTCCTTGTTATTAAAAATGTTTTATTGTACCTGAATTGTATTTTTCTCAGGTCAGTACGTCGATTCTGTAAAATTCAGACATGAACTCGCATCTCACGTCGCTATTCAATGACATCAAATATTCAATCAAATTCAAATGACATTGATTTATTTTTGATATTTTGAAGTGCGAAGTGAGCGTCGAAGTGACGGTGGACGGTGGATGGAATTACCGTATAGAATGCCACTGCTGGTGCGCAGTACTCGTAACCGATGTGCTTGTATGACCAAATGTATGAATGTATACGAGGCGAAAGAAGTATGTAAGGATCGTAGCAGCTGGCGTTCTGTGGTTTCTGCCTACCCCCATGGGGAAAAGGCGTGAGTTTATGTATGTATGTGTTGTATTTTTCTTCATGGCAGTACAGAGGCGAATTCCAAATTTGAAATAAATTGTTCGGGGTGTCACGGTCTAGCCACGTTTGAGAAACACTGCATTACACCGATTTATTTTAAAATCAGGCCTTTGGTAAATAGGTATACCTACTATACCATTTTTAAAATAGATTGTCTCAGTTTGGAACTAACAAAAAATTTGTAGATAGGTACTTTATCCTACTACGCAATCAAATCAAATCAAATCATTTATTTCAATTAGACCATTTACAGGCACTTTTGAATTGTCAAGAAGTTACAGTTTAAAATTGAAGCTAGTTGCTCGTTCCAAAACGTAGGTCTCTATGGAGAAGAACGAGCAAGAAACTCCATGGACACTCTTTTCCTTCCATTGGTTTTTACAAAGTCTTGGTTACAATATTCTTGTTGCTTCTATATGTGAAAACAATGAAGGTGAATATAAAAAATAACAAAATTATAATAACGATGTAAGACATGGCAGTTAAGAGATGACCAATCCCAACTGACAGCACCCGTTCACGAATATGACGCGTGCATCAGCACCGTTTAGCTCAACCATCTTGAAGGGAACCAAACGATCCAACCCACGCGCCACCGTCAGCAAGACATTAAAGTGAGCATGACAAAGCTCTCAACTGCCATGCTCAGTGTCCAACACATAGTAACTTAACAAGTAAATGGCTCCATGGTAGTCACATTTACAAAATTGAAATATATGATGTAAAATTATACAAAACTAAGGTCATCAGCGAACCTTTTCAAAAAATAAACTGTAGTAAGTAGAAGAAAAAAGTCAGTAAAAATTATAATAACGGTATACGTTATTAAGGTCAATAAAAAAGGTGCTAATAACATCGTTATGTTTAGAAAAAAATGTATATTAATTTGTGTGCCCGAGTGGCTGTGGAGCAGGACTAGCATTAAGCCAAGCATTTTTATCATTTATATAATCTTCTAATTTGTAATATGCTTGACTACATAGTGTGCGTTTTATACATGTTTTAAACTTTCTCTCATTTAGTTCGAGAATATTGAGCGGTATTTTATTATAACATTTTACACAGTACCCCATAAAAGAAGTGTGTACTTTTGACAATCGAAAACTCGGTTGCTCTAATTTATTCCTATTTCTAGTATTAAAATTATGTCTATCACCAACTTTTCTAAAAAGATGAAGATTTTTCCGAACATGCATAATGTTTTCATATATATATTGACAAGGTACCGTCATGATATTAATTTTTTAAACAATTCCCTTAGAGATTCGCGTCTGCCAAGATTATAGATGGCTCTGACAGCCCTCTTTTGCAAAATAAAAATAGATTCTATGTCTGCAGCCCGTCCCCATAGCACAATACCGTAAGACATGATACTATGAAAGTAGCTAAAATAGACCAGTCTCGCGGTATCCACGTCTGTCAATTGACGGATTTTCCTGACAGCGTAAGCGGCTGAACTCAACCGCCCTGCAAGAGATGTTAAGTGAGGACCCCACTGCAGCTTTGAGTCAAGCGAAACCCCCAAGAAAACTGTCTTATCGACGAATTCTAGTACTTCCTTATTCAATATAACGTTACATGTACTACTTCTAACGTTCGGTAAAGCAAATCTTATGCATTTAGTTTTGTTCTCATTTAACACTAAGTTATTTATCGTAAACCAATTATGAACCTTAAGCATAGCGTTATTTACTTCGTCAAGGTGCTGTGCCCGTCTATTTACATTAAAAATCAGTGAAGTATCATCAGCAAATAACACCATTTTAGGTTGGTTTTTCAGTAAATGAGGTAAATCATTTATGTAGACTAAAAAGAGAAACGGACCCAATATTGAACCTTGCGGAACTCCCATCTTTACTTTCAAGCCTGATGAATTTACACCGTTTATTTGAACTTGCTGTAGTCTATCATTTAAATACGATTTCAGTGAGCTAAGCGCTAGTTGACCGAGGCCGTAATGCTCAAGCTTCTGGAGGAGGGTCTCATGATTTACGCAATCAAATGCTTTTGAGAGGTCGCAAAAAATGCCAATGGCATCCTGTGAGTCCTCCCATGCATTAAAGATGTGTTTAATTAAAGTGACACCGGCGTCAGTAGTGCAACGCCCTCTGGTGAAACCAAACTGCTGGTCGTGTAAGATGTTATTACAGTTAAAATGATTAAGCATTTGATTGAGCATCACTTTTTCAAACACCTTGCTGAACACCGGCAAAACCGAAACGGGTCTATAGTTATTAGTGTCTTTACTATCCCCGGATTTAAAAAGTGGTATAACTTTGCTGTGTTTCATTAAAGTCGGAAAAACCCCTTGGTCTACACATAAGTTAAATATTAAAGCTAAATAGGGTGCAACTGTCTCAATAATAGACTTACACACATTAGTAGACATGCCCCACATATCTTCTGTAACCTTGATCTTAAGTTGTTTGAAAGCCTTTATGACATCCACAGGGTTAATATGTCTAAATTTAAATTCCTTAGGACAGGCTGAAACATTCGCTCTTAATAAATCTATAGCAAGTGAGGGCGAGGAATCTAAAGTTTCTGTGGTTTTAATTGGGATATTGGTAAAGAAAGTTGCAAATTCCTGAGCCACATCGATATTATTGCTTATGAGACCTCGGGAAGTCTCCAGAGTGTAATCATTATTTTGTCTTTTATTTCTATTTGTTTCGTTGTTGATAATTTTCCAGACCATTTTTATTTTATTGTCTGCTGATTTTACCTTGTTGCTAATGTATAAGGCTTTAGCTGCCTTACATGTATTTTTAAAAATTTTAGAGTAAGTAGCAACATGCTTATTAAAAGTTACCGTATTTATATAAGGCTTAAGGCCATACAGCTCAAAGAGTCTTTCCCTACTTTTTCTGATACCTTTAGTCGCCCAGTCACTGAATAAAAATTTAGGGCAAATTGTTTTAGATTTTTTCTTAAAAATATTATTGAATTCCGTTTGCACAACTGAAAAAAAATCTTCATACAAAGTATCACCATTATTCATATTAAAGCTCTGAACACATAATTGACTCATTAAAGTGCTATTGAATTTATTTAGATTACCAGATGTTATTGGTCTTGACTGTATCTGCACTTTTTGTGATGGTGTGCTGTATTCAAAAGTAACGGTTTGTCCACTGTGATCAGAAGGAAGGTAATTTACAATGGCTTTATCTAAGTAGTCGCAACAACAAAAAACATTATCAATACATGTAGCAGTAGTTAAAGTCACTCTTGTTGGTTCTAGAAACACATTTGATAAGTTGAATGATTTAAAGAGATCTAAGAATCTACTGCTATTCGAATTATTTTCTAAAATATTAATATTAAAGTCGCCACAAATGATTACTGATTTATTACCAGTTGCAAGTTTTGCTAAAACATCTTCCATAATCGACTCAAACAAAGAGTAATTTTGATAATTTGGGGGTCTGTAAGCGCACACTATGACATGCTTATCTAGCTCAACACAGGACAGCTCAATAATGTGTTCAACCGATAGTTCAACTATGTCTTTACGTGGCTTTGATTTAATACTGTTTTTAATTAAGATTAGGGAACCGCCACGCAGCATGGATTTGCGGTTGAAACAACTGCCCACACTATAATTATCATAATTAATTAACATTTCGTACTCTTTTAACCAATGTTCAGTAAAACAAATAATGTCGAACATGGTTTTTTCTAAAAACAATTCAATTTCTAATTGCTTTGAAGAAAAGCCTTGAATATTTTGATGATATAATGCTAAGGAATGTTGTTTAGCCCCTTTTTTAGAATTTGTTAAGTAATTGCAAGAAGGTACCTTTTTATTGTTGATAAGTTTAACTATATTGTTACTGGTACCTTCTGTTGTCTTAATGACTAGTTTAAAAGATTATTTGTTGGTACCACCCTAACATTAGTATTATTACTAAATATTGTGGTGCTAATTGTGGAAGACTTCGACATACTAATTATGTCTGAGTTTATATTAAAAGCTAATAGCCAAGCTATCTGACGTCTAAATCTAATGGGCAGATACCCTGTATCCCTAGTCGATTTCAATTTTTCAACAAAACTGTTGATGTCTAAAAACATGAGCTTGTCACTATAGTGACTTACAAGAAAGTGCAGGTGATTATTTAACATATGAATGTTATTATTTTGCCTGTTTGAAAGGTGTTCAAAGTAGGGAAAAGCACACAATATTATTTTATGACAATTAATTTTCAGAATTTCTGTGACTCTGTCAGTAATGTCATCTTTTGTAACATTTATGCTATTACCAACTAATACTGTAATAATAGAATTTGCATTATAATTTTGTTTTGTTATTGTGGACATTATTTTATTGTAGGAAGTCCCAGGTATACAATAATTAAGAGCAGAATGCCTCAGGTTGTTGTTTAGTAATTTACCCAGCCCCCTTCCTAAACTGTCTGAAAATATAATGGGACAACTATCTTTATTATCAGATAACAAACTACTGTCAGTTTGCAGATCAAGAGATGAACTACATTCAGTAACAGGTATAAACGCAATAAGTATCATTTTATTTTCACATTTTCAATTCAGAGGAAAACCTTTCACTATAGTCATTTCACGGCTCGTTACACATTGTCGCTCAAAATAATAGTCCTGGGTCGAATACACTATGGATTATAGTACCTATGCTTATGTTAGTTTAAGTTTATTTTGGAGACAATCATGTTTTCCGTTTGCGTAGGAAGTTCGTATACCTACTAGCTGAGGCCCCCAGTTTCACTTGCTAGATAGGAGAACACCGTCACTTAGTAGTTTTAGGGGTTATAGGATAAGCCCGCGACACTATTCCCAAACCACTGCAACTTCAGTAAGCCAGAATCAACAGTGCGACTGTCAGAAAAGCGCCGTAGCAATAAAGCTATTAAAAAAAAGCTGGACGAGTCCCAGAAAAACGATACAACTATCTTGGAGCAATCAATCATCATACAATCACGCCTGTATTCCCAGAGGGGTTAGGCAGAGGTGTACCAATATACACCCACAGTTCGCCGGTATGTTTTTTTTTAGGTCCCATGTAATAGGGGGCGAGCCTATTGCCATTAACCGGGCACAAATCCAAACTCCGAGCTGATACTGAGAATTTCATAGAAAAACTCAATATCACTTTTTGCTCGACCTGGGAATCGAACCCAGGACCTCTAGCGTAGCAGTCGCGCTTAGGACCACTAGGCCAACGAGGCAGTTCTATCTTGGATCCAGCAATGAAATTAATCAGAAAAGATTAGGGAAGGAGTAAGAAAAAATTCATTTCCACTTTCCACCAAACAAGCAGGAGACAGAACAGAACTAGGTCAAAAGGCACAAAGGGATGACTGGTGGACGCCTAGATTGTCAAGGACCAACAATTGTCGAAAAATTCATCATCATCATCATCATATTAGCGAACGACGTCCACTGCTGAATATAGGCCTCCGCTAAAGATAGCCACAATGACCGGTCCTGCGCTGTCCGCATCCAGCGATCTCCCGCAACCTTTACAAGGTCGTGGTATAATTGTAACTAGGAAAACAGTACAATAATAGTTATTGTATAATTTTACTGATTACAAAAATCAACCTACAGGCGAAATAACCCCACCCAATCGTACAATGAACATTTTTTTTTTTTTTTTTATAGACTGGCAATCATCAAATAACTTTCCCCGCCCTGGGCGGGGCGGGAGGGAGTGTCAGACTTTTACTGACTAAAACCCGTCTATGTTCCTTCATGTGCCCTTTGCGTTCCGGGGGCGCGGTATCTCTTTCGAACAACCCGCAGCCCCGGCAGGCATCGGCCCTCAGTGGCCCCATCCAAGTTTGCTGACATCTCTTTGAGGCGCGCGTGGAACACGAACGCGCCGTCGACACGGTGTACAATGAACATGGCATTATGCTTTGGGGCAGTTTTACCAATCAAACGGTTGAAGCACTCCAGTTGATTGAGAAATTGATAAACGGGGCATAAGGGGTTGAAAACAAACAATTTAATCCCCCAAGGCCATTCCATCATCGGGCAACTAAGCGTATCGCGATACGCCGGCGACATTATGGTTGATGTAACTTCAAGCGTTTTTTTCACAAAAAAAAATATTTTCCAGATGTGTTTGGTCACGGCAGCCAATGTCAATGAGTACCCAAGTACGCAGGAGATGTTATAGTGCAGAAGAGTGTTCGTAAACACAGGTGCACTCTCTTTTACCTAACTCTCATAGTCTGATAGGACGGCAATCCGACACGACCGGAAAGAGATCAGACACAAATCCAACGGCTTTTACGTACTTTCTGAGCTACGGTGATGTCACACCAATTTCCAAGTTCCGGGTTGCTACCGATAAATTCATAATAGAAAAATCCAATTAAAAAAACCCCAAAAAGTCTCACTAGCAGCTCGGAGTTTGGTTTTGTGCCCGGTTAATGGCAATAGGCTCGCCCCCTATTACATGGGACCTAAAAAAAACATACCGGCAAACAGTGGGTGTACATTGGTACACCTTTGCCTAACCTAAGCCTAATTAATACAGGCGTGATTTTGTATGTATGTATGTATGTAAAAAATCCCAATTATAATTTTACTTACACAAACTGTCTGTAGTAGATCATACAAATATTACACAACATGCATCGAAGCAGTCAATCACTGCTTCGATGCGTGCGCATAAAGTAACTGCCATAATCATACATGTCGTTTCATGATCATAGTCCAGTGCTGGACGTAGGCCTCCCTTCATGAAACCACAATTACCGGTCCTGCGTTTTTCCTATGACCTTTACCAGGTCCACTTTCACTTAAAAATATCAAATCATTACCTTTGCTTAACTGCTTCGTTGGTCTAGTGGTCTTAAGCACGACTGCTACGCTAGAGGTCTTGGGTTCGATGCCCATGACGAGCAAAAATTGTTATTGGGTTTTTATATGAAAATCTCAGTAGCACCTCGGAGTTTGGATTTGTGCCCGCTTAGTGGAAATAGGATCGCCCCTTATTACAAGGGTCCTAAAAAAAAAACTTACCGGCGATCTGTGGGTGTACATTGGTACCCCTCTGCCTAACCCTTCGGGGAATACAGGCGTGATTGTATGTTGTTGTCATTACCTTTAATTGACCAGCGTTTTCAGAGCACATTTCGATCGATTTATCCTTGATTTATATCACCCCATAGCATATTAACTGGCAAGAAAGATTTTGACAAATGGGGGTGTCAAGCGATAAGCCTGAACGGGCGTGTCATAGCTTATATTAACCGTAATCGGGGACTTTGGGGGTGAAATTCTCCCCCTTCA
Organism: Caradrina clavipalpis; assembly: GCA_932526535.1. Taxonomy (NCBI): domain Eukaryota; kingdom Metazoa; phylum Arthropoda; class Insecta; order Lepidoptera; family Noctuidae; genus Caradrina; species Caradrina clavipalpis. The sequence goes on along the minus strand of OW052104.1, from coordinate 12,192,423 downwards.
CTTCGTTAGTACTTACTGTTTCGGGTCTTCGACGCTAATGAGGTATTGCTTACGTTCGGATGGTAATTACAAAGAAGGTTAATGAATGGAGGGATTAGATCGATAGGTAGTGATTATGCGATTAAATATCGATTAGAAAATGTTTTATATTGCCCGACATGTAATCGATTCGAAATCGATTATCAAATATTTACAGTAAAATAATACTGGCATATCGTTTTCGCACTACAGGGCCTCTTCTCATTTCCAGATAAGCAATATTTAAGTAAAAAATCAAATGTTACCAATTGAATTCTACACGTTACAACACCAAGTCAGCTGATCGGTGTCAATAAACTACATGCACATAAACAACCCTGTAAAAGATTTGTCTCTCTTGACACGTTGTCGAACCAAACTTCGCATTTTAAAAGTTATTGCTTTTGATCTGAAATTTTGTGTAGAGATTCAGTACCGGATAGACTCTTCAACCCGTTTGTATTGATAAACCCTTTCCGTAACCGTAAAAAGGTACAAAGGCGGACTTAATGCCTCAGGCATTCTCTACCAGTCAACCACAGGCCGTGAAGAGATAAAATATGACAGGTGCAACTTATTGTACGAAGCACAAAGTATTTAAAATACCTATAAAGTATATAGGTATTTTATATGTTTAAATTTACTATAGCCAAGCATTTTTTATTTCACGTTATACTTTAAAAAATATTCAAGGTGGAAAACAGCTTAAGCCTAAGTCAACGCACGTCGACACACGATAAATTTTAAAGAGAGTTCATATGACGAGTGCTAACGCGAGTTGTGAGTGTATTCAAACTATTCAAAATTGCAAAAAAAGTACGTGCTTCTGTGCAACACGTTGAAAGCGCGCACTCAACTGAACAACCAACAAATCTCTTCCCCCGTTCTTAGTGTCAGACTTTTACTGACTAAATCTCATTCATGTTCCTTCTTGTGCCCTTTGCGTTTTGGGGGCGCGGTACCTCTTTCAAACAACCCGCAGCCCTGATAGCCATCGGCCCTGAGTGGCCCCTCCGATTTGCTGACATCTCTTTGAGGCGCGCGTGGAACACGAACGCGCCGTACACAGGCTCGCAACCAACAGACGTTACATTAGTATCAAAGCGCGCTTGACCGCGCGATCGCCTGCTTCTAGAGACTTTTTCTTTGAGCGCCGCGTAAACGCTCCCTGACGTGCGTCTACGCGCGCTCATGTGATCGATTGTATGTAAACAACAGAATGTCTAGTCGCGCGATTTGGAGTCGCGCTTCAAAATTTTGCCATCTGAACATAGCCTTACAAAAAGTACTAAGTAACTTACCTATTCCATACGGTATAAAAACAAACAGAGTATTCTAGTGTTGCCAATTTGAATAACAAAACTGACTTAATCGTGGCAACACTGTAGGTTTTTAATGCAATCTTTTGGCACGAGCTCTTGCATTTCAAATTGGACAAGGTTGTAGGTATTATAAGTACGACAAATAAGACAGAAGGTAAGAAAACTTTTCTTTGATTTTAGTTCTGCCAAAATGAGATAACCCAGTCTTTCAATTATTAAAAAAATACGTCAATCTACTTCAATATACCAATAGTGTTACATTACTTTTCAGCGCAGCGTAGGACGTCCACCCACATGTAGACGGACGACCTGATAAAGACAGGAAGACGCTGAATGCAGGCCGATTCCTACCGGTCCTTTTGGATATTTAAGAGGAAGGCCTAGGTCCAGCAGTGGACGTCCTGCGGCTGATATGATGGTGATGATGTTATCATCATCACCATCATATCAGCTAGATTGTACATTGTGGTACTTATGTACCACAATCAGGTCGGTTTAAATATAACAAAGCAGAGGTTAATTATGGATATATTTTTTTACTACTGAAGGTGGTAAACAATCTAACGACCCGCCTGATGTTAAGCAGTTACCGCTGCCTATGGACACATGCAACACTTGAATATTTAACGTTGATTAATTTGCTTAAAAAAGGGAGAAATTTTGGCACGTGTCTTAGTTCGTGTTAGCATAATATCTAAGCCCAATAACCTTGAAAGGGAATTCAAAGCAGCATTCAAGAACCGCGGTTTAAGATTAGGGTTTCAAATACATAAATAATTTCGGCTAACTGTAGGTGTACATTGGGTACACCGCTGCCTTACCCTTTGGGGAATACAGGCGTGATGGTATGTATGTAATAATTTCGGGTGTGGTAAGACCTATTTGGTGTACCACATGAATCGAGGAACATTGCTTTCTCAATTAGATCCAGCAGACGTTTATTTTATAAAGGTAGTTTCACCACCGAAGCAAGGAGTCAATTCAGATGGGTGAAATTAAAACTTGTATAAGTAATACGTACTCTATTCCTGCAGCGATATAGTTTAAATTTGTAAAAATAAATATTTCAATTCTCGTCTCTCTAATCTGTGGTATGAAAGATGTAGACATCTACATCTTCATCGGATGTGCAAGGCGAGGATTGAATTTTTTGTGCAACATTGAACTATATTGCTGCGTTGAAAAAGTATTTATTACTTTGCAAGATAAATAAAATCCGCGCGAGTGCTAGCTTTACATCTTTCGGTGTGAAAGACACAGCGTGATATCAATTCTCGGCCATTCAATCCACTCCACTCCAATGTGAAACTACCCTAAGTTAAAGTCAAATTCAAAACATTTATTTCAATTAAACCGTTACCGCCCTACAATCTCCTGATCTTATTGGTGAGGTTCTTCAGAAAGGTCAGGTGTGTACTTGTGCAGTAGTCGTAACCGGCGTGCTTGTATGACCAGATGGATGAATATGGAGGAGGCGAAAGGAGTATGAAAGGTTCGTAGCAGGTGGCGTTCTGTGGTTTCTGCCTACCCCCCATGGGAGGTTCCCCATGGACCCGTTCGAAATCGTAGGTAGATCTCTCTGGAGAAGAACGAGAAACACTCTCTATCAAAACTTCAACTTAGAACTTCTGTACTATCTTATCTTCTTACTCCTCGACTAATTAACATTCTTCAGTTTTTAATTTAATTTGAATATTATGAGAGCGAAGTAATCTCACATTGAAGTGATCGTCATTTGTTCATCTTGTTTAATCTTCTTCTAGTAATTTCACATTTAGGTGATCGTCATTTGTTCGTCTTGTTTAATCTTCTTCTTAGCGTATCGATGGCAAATATATAATATTATTTTACCCGCGTTAAGTTAAGTCTTCTTATTTATTTATTTAGTCTTTGGTTATTGCTCCTCTCCCGTGAGTCGTAGCGTAATGTTATAATAATTATAGTCTATGTTACTCAGCAATAATTTAGCTTTCTAACGGCAAAAGAATCTTTGGAATCGGTCCAGCAGCTTTTAAGTTTTTTTGTAGCATACAAAAATACAAATGTTTATTCTTTATTTTTTTTTAGGCGGATATTTTCCTTATCCATTACACATACAAAAATTCATGGATATTAATTACTAATTGACTAAAATATGTCAAGACTACATTTTTACTGCCGATAAAGTCTTAACTGTTTCAATTTTCTAGTTATTTGTAACTAAATTCTTCGAGTAACATAAATCCAGTAAAACTTGAACACAAAACAAGAACAAACAAAGGAACTACACTTAATTTATCTCGTCTAACACGATAAACTAGTGAACATGGAAGAAAATGAGGATATCAAATGAACCCGCTCTAATAGTCTAAGAGACAAGAGTCATCAGACCTACGTCATTTGTGCATAACTGAAATTTTCGCCGAAGTTCTGTTGTTTGTCCTTCCCATAATTTCGGCATTTTGGAATTAAATAATACAATTAATTTATCTTTCATTTCTTTATTTGTAGCACTTGGTATCTTTCTATAGTTGAACTTTTAATGACTTTTATTTTTGGTACATCAACTTCACTTTTGTTTAATTTTATTGAATTAATGTACAAAACGTAATGTAAAACTTATTGTAAAATATTTCTTAAAAGACCAAGTAGGAGGACCCTATTCTTTTCCATATGTAACTACCATTTGTGTGTGTCCTACTAAATAAGCATCTAAATTCAATTTTATTTTTATTTTTCTTTCTTGTAAATGACGTTCAAAAGTGCATTTCAATGGAATTGGAATTAATGATTTGACATTGACATTTTCATTTTTCTTAAAAAAAGTCGTTTTCCAACAATAATTTTCAGTCAATGTTTATTTTATTTTACTTTATTGGGACATAAAACAGTTACACATTACAATTTTTTTTTTTTTTTTTTTTATAGACGGGAAATCATCAAATAACTTCCCCCGCCCTGGGCGGGGCGGGAGGGAGTGTCAGACTTTTACTGACTAAAACCCGTCTATGTTCCTTCATGTGCCCTTTGCGTTCCGGGGGCGCGGTATCTCTTTCGAACAACCCGCAGCCCCGGCAGGCATCGGCCCTCAGTGGCCCCATCCAATTTTGCTGACATCTCTTTGCGGCGCGCGTGGAACACGAACGCGCCGTCGACACGGTCTGTCGCTAGTGAACGTACGGACGGTGAGCTACCCATTGCTCACCGTCCACAGACCCGCGTCTACGGTGGCCGGGAGTCGTCACGTGGCTCCCGACGCCCGGATCGTCTACCGCGGCGGCCGCTGGGACGGGGGACCCTCCTTTCCCTCTCCCGTCCCGCCGCCTCCTTCTCCAGCATTACAGCTTCGCAGAAGGAGGCGACTGCTTCCCATTCCCCCTCGCTCCGGACCATGGCCTGGACCAGTGCCGGACGCGAGAGGGCGCCGCCGCCGATGGCCGCCTCGAGGACTCGGCGGTGCTCAGCCCACAACAACAACAATAAGGTAATGTAACTCGAGTTTCAAGTCTCACTTTTATTAGAGGGTTAGAGGTTAGGTTAAATGTTGGGACCCCGGGCTCTTATACTATAACTACTTAAACAGGAATTAAAACAAGGCTACATCACGATGTATCGTCAAGATACGGGAGAAGCAAGGTAATAAAGTTAGTTTAAAATAAATTGCTGCAGACTTAGACTACCTCCTTCGATGCCCGTAATTGCACATTATTAGTTGGTACATGCATATCGAAATATACGAAAAGGCAATTTTACATGTACATACTTTCCTTTTTATATAAAAAAAAATATACCACCACGCCTGTATTCCCCGAAGGATTAGGCAGAGGTGTACCAATGTACACCCACAGTTCGCCGGTATATTTAGGTCTATAATAGGGGGCGAGCCTATTGCCATTAACCGGGCACAAATCCAAACTCCGAGCTGCTACTGAGAATTTCATAGAAAAAAGCAATAACACTTTTTGCTCGAGCTGGAAATCGAACCCAGGACCTCTAGCGTAGCAGTCGTGCTTAGGACCACTAGGCTAACGAGGCAGTTAACTAACGTAGACGACGACGACGACGTTAGTTAAGGGTGGAAATAACTCATACATAATCTATAATGGTACTTAAGTACTAGTTCTCTAAGTTCCTGTACTTTAAGTAAAGACGCGAGCGCGGAAACTGTTGCAGACTTGCTTTAAGTTCTTAAGTTTTAGTAACTTGGCGAACAGGGTTCGATGTTTGAGTTGGAACTGAAGACTGAATTTATTGAACCACTAATTAGCAGTGGATCTTTAGACCACTTTTGTTCTTTCTGCTTTTATAAAGAACTAGCTTTTGCCCGCGACTTCGTCCGTGTGGATTAATAGTTCCCGTTCCCGGGGGATTTCCGAGATGAAAACTATCTTATGTCCTTTCTCGGGTCCCAGATTATATCTGTACCAAATTTCATTGAAATCGGTTCAGTGGTTTAGGCGTGAAGAAGAGACAGACAGACAGACAGAGTTACTTTCGCATTTATAATATTAGTACGGATAGCAAAGGGTATTTGCGGTTTCCCGCGGATTAATTTACGTCCTTGATTAGTACTCCGCTCTCGTGTGTTTAAGCGTGATGTTATAAAGCCTGTATTTATTTATTATTTATTTATTTAAACTTTACGCAACAAAACGTACAAAGGCGGACTTAATGCCTTAGGCATTCTCTACCAGTCAACCAAAGGTGGTGAAGAGATAACACGGTAGGTGCAAATAAAAAAACTAAAGAACAAAATTTGATACTTTCAAAAACAAAATAAAAAATAACCCAATGTAATTATATAAATGCAAATGCATGCATGTTTTATGTATTATTCTACAAATATTATAAATGCGAAAGTTAGTAAGGATTATTTTTTTTTTTTATAGCCGGGAAATCATCAAATAACTTCCCCCGCCCTGGGCGGGGCGGGAGGGAGTGTCAGACTTTTACTGACTAAAACCCGTCTATGTTCCTTCATGTGCCCTTTGCGTTCCGGGGGCGCGGTATCTCTTTCGAACAACCCGCAGCCTCGGCAGGCATCGGCCCTCAGTGGCCCCATCCAAGTTTGCTGACATCTCTTTGAGGCGCGCGTGGAACACGAACGCGCCGTCGACACGGTCTGTCGTTATTCAGTGAACGTACGGACGGTGAGCTACCCATTGCTAACCGTCCACAGACCCGCGCCTACGGTGGCCGGGAGTCGTCTCGCGGCTCCCGACGCCCGGAGCGTCTACCGCGGCGGCCGCTGGGATGGGGGACCCTCCTTTCCCTCTCCTGTCCCGCCGCCTCCTTCTCTAGCATTACAGCTTCGCAGAAGGAGGCGACTGCTTCCCATTCCCTCTCGCTCCGGACCATGGCCTGAACCAGTGCCGGACGCGAGAGGGCGCCGCCGCCGATGGCCGCCTCGAGGACTCGGCGGTGCTCAGCCCAAGCAGGGCACACCGCCAAAGTATGCTCCACCGTGTCCTCGGGGCGATCCTCGCAATGGTGACACCCGGGCGTTTCCTCCCGCCCGATGAGGTGCTGGAACCTCCCGAAGCATCCATGCCCGGTGAGGACCTGCGTCAGGCGGTAGGTGAGGGCGCCATAGCGCCGCTCTAGCCACTCCTCAAAGAGGGGACTTACCGCCTCAATCAAGGCGTGCCCTGCACGGGGTTGCGACAGTCGCTCTCTCCATGTCGCCATGAGATCGAGCCGGAGGTCCGTCCGCTGGGCGGCAATTTGCCGCGGCAGCGAAGTTTCCCCCCGGCCCAGTGCCTCCGCGCGCCACTCATGTAGGCGCGCGAGGACCAGCGCCTCCAGATCCCATGGCGGCAATCCGGCAAGGAGGCTCGCTGCCTCGCCGGAGAAAAGTTAGTAAGGATGTTTATTACTCTTTCACGCTTAAACGGCTGATGGCAAAAGGCTCGCCCCCTATTACATGGGACCTAAATATACTGCAAACTATGGGTGTACATTGACCTCTGCCTAACCTTTCAGGGAATACGGGCGTTACGGTATGTTATAATATGTAAACGGCTGAACAGATCTGGATGAAAATTTTCACAGAGATAGATTATAGTCTGGAATAGCACTTAAGCTACTTTTTATTCCGGAATAAAATACGGTTCTTATGGCATAATTTTATAAATTCGGACGAAGTCGCGAGCAGAAGCTAGTTCCTCATGAGTTTGGCGACTGCAAAAAGATTTTTTCTAATCCGACTGACAGTACAAAAGACTACCACGTTTATGCAAAGCTTCATAATTTTCGTATAGATTACCTATGTATATAATTAAAGAAAATAATCGGTAAAGTTAGTACATTCCAATGCCACAAATTCATATTTAGTGCCATTTAACCATTTTATTATTGTTATAAAGACATTAAAAGTACTGGAACGGCACTTTCCATGCTTAATACATCTGTGTTACTTTTACGCGGTTTTATAACGTTGCAGCTATAAAACTGAATTTTTCCAGTTAAAATATAATAAGAACTAATGACTTGTGGTATTAACAGCTACTAGATGGGTTCGTAGTTTTTAATTTACACGCTTTAGCATGTTGTTTCTCAAACATTTTTTTTTTTGGTGCATGTGCCCTTTGCTTTCCGGGGGCGCGGTATCTCTTTCGAACAACCCGCAGCCGGCAGGCATCGGCCCTCAGTGGCCGCATCCAAGTTTGCTGACATCTCTTTGAGGCGCGCGTGGAACACGAACGCGCCGTCGACACGGTCTGTCGTTATTTATTTTTAAACGTTGCCCTTCACTATGAATTTCTCCTGTATCGTGGGGGCAATTACAAACACAAAGTCACTATTCGAAATCTTATCCCATGGGAAAACTACATTTTTCCGGGATAAAAAGTATCCTATGTGTCATTCCACACTACTATCTATCTCAGTGCCTTTCGTCTAGATCCGTTCAGCCATTTAAGCGTGACATACAACATCATCCATATTATCCATAAACATACATCCATCCATTCATCCATCCATCGATCCATCCATCCATCCATTCATCGATCTATTCATCCATCCTCATAAACTTTCACGTTTATAATATTCGTAGGACATACACAAACATCCAGACCCGGAACAACTATCTGTAGGTCATACAAATAATAATGTTGCTCCATGCTGTTACTGAATGTCAGCAAACATTGCAGGGGCCACTAAGGGCTGCGGGTTGTTCAAATGAGATATCGCGCCCCCGGAACGCAAAGGGCACAAGAAGGAACATGGATGGGTTTTAGTCAGTGAAAGTCTGACACTCCCTTCCGCCCCGCCTAGGGCGAGGGAAGTCATTTGATGATTTCCCATTGGTAAAAAATAATAATAATGCTGTAATTGAACCCGCTATATGCAGCGCAGCAACCAGTCAATTTAATTGAGTTTAATGTAGGATGATTCAATATTTTCAGGATGATATTTGATGACATTGAATATACGATAACATAATTAAACTCTAGGTAATTTTTAATGCAAAAATCCAGATTGCTTAAAAAAATAAACCTGATGTATTTCTTTATACAAAGTTAATATTTTTACGAATTCTAAAAACACGAAAGATTGGTAATTTCTTTAAAACAGTAGCCAAATTTTTAAATTAATTTTAACATTTTAAATATATCTCTACCTCCAGGCATTTAATTACAGAATGGTTTTAATTTAATAACACCGCATCTCTATTATAAACTGTTATTACTTTCATACCAGACATATGAAACGTTGAGAACCATGGTCGTATCAACGGGGGGTTTTTAGTTGTTCCCTAAATATAGATAAATACAGAAGGTCGGGCTCGAAAAGATTCGGCGACTCGAGCTCGACTAAAACACATCCATGTTCCTTCTTGTGCCCTTTACGATCCGGGATCGTGGTATCTCTTTCGAACAACCCGCAGCCCCGGCAGGCATCGGCCCTTGCTGTTTGCTGACATCTCTTAAGGTGCGCGTGGAACACGAAAGCGCCGCCAACACGGTCTCACGGTCAATTACCGTACAGACGTTTAGCTACCCATTGCCCACCGTCCGCATACCCGCGTTTACGGTGGCCGGGTGTCGTTTCGCGGCTCCCGACGCCCGGAAGACTCGAGACTTTGTTTTGGTCGAGGTCGGGCAAAAAGTATTATTGGGTTTTTTCTAATAGAAAGCTCTCAGTAGCAGCCCAAATTTCAGTTAATTTCGTTTTGGTATTTACGCCTGAAAGACTAACAAACATAACGGGATGTAAAATGACACATCACAGCGTTTATTACGCATACCACATACCATCACGCCTGTATTCCCCGAATGGTTAGGCGGAAGTGTACCAATGTACACCCACAGTTCGCCGTTATGTTTCGGTCCCATGTAATAGGGGGCGAGCCTATCGCATACTGCTTGTTAAATCTCTTTATTTATTTGTGTGGAAAATTCTCATGTCCACAGCCCTGGATGGGAAGGAGGGGACTGTCAGACTCTTACTGACTAAAGAGTGAGTGTGTTCCCTCTCAACACTTACGCTGGGGATCCCGGGAAGATACGCCCCTTCCGTGATGAAGCCGACCTTCTGACCCTTCCTATCTATTTTGTGGCGTGCAGTTGTTACCGTGTTATTAGAAAATATAAAAGGACGTAAGCGATGATGTGGTTTAATTAAAATAGTTTTAATATTTCACGGAATTAAGGTGTTGTTGTTTTAGAGCAGCAGCGAGTTTTCTTTTGATTATCAAAATAAAAGAATATTACACTCTCTTTTGAATTAAATTGAGCCCTTTCAGCCTATATTCGTAATATTAAAGACTAGGTATGATAATACCTTCATTTTATTCGTTACCATCAAAGCGCCTCTGTTTAAAAAATATATATATATACCATCACGCCTATAGTCCCTGAAGGGTTAGGCAAAGGTGTATAATAGTTTATTTTTTGTAAGCTTGTTTGTTTAAACGCGCTAATTTCTGAAACTACCAGAAGGATAGGAAAATACGTTATTGTATTATTATGATAGCTAGATTCATGAAGAACAATAAAGACTATATAACATCACGCTGCAACCCACGGCAGCGTAGCAGTAACCAAAGAGGAACCTTAACGCGGATGAAAAGATCCACGAATACAAAAGCCGCGGGCAGAAAAGCTAGAAAAAAAACTGAACGTTACAAAATCCTGAAAAGAAAAATATCCAAAAAATAATCTAGATACACAATTACTGTAAAAAGTGAAACAAAAAAATTGTGTGTTGGTTCTTTCAGGCCGAAGTAAATCCAATTATCCTCATCCGACCCTTATTGTGGAATCCCAAGGAACATTATTAAAAAAATGGCACTGTTGTGAAAGGGAATTAATTTAAGAAGGCTTCTCTTTATTCCCGGGGAGGTATCCATTGATTGATGACGTCAAACTGTCATGGGCAGAAACCTCCCTTCTTCCCAGACGAAGGGTCAATGAGGATAACCACCAAAAAAAGTTAAACATAAAGGCGAAATCGTGTGGATGAATGGATGCACCCTTAACAGCTGAACGAAATTAGAAGTAGTAAAACGGTTTTAAAAATTATAAAAATATATAAAATAAAAATATACCATCTTGGATAGATAATGATTCTAAAAGATATGAGATCTTTTAGAATTTTATAGTTATTCAAAAAATTATTTTATTTAACTATTTCTTACATAAATAAGGATTGATTATTGAAATTTAAAAAAATCATACATAATTATTCTCTTTTATACTAGCTGTAAAGTGAAAATGATAATTAACCCTATCGATTGGTGCCATAAAAGCACAGGATGCTATTATTCCGGATTTAAGTCGCTGTGAAAGCCAGGTGTGGCAAGCGTATTTAAAAAAATATATAAATGTAGTTTTGTTTCTTTAAAAAAATAAAGGAATGTTTCCTTTGAGAAAAATTTGCTGTCGTCAGTAATAAGAGTACTTTCACTCCAGGCATGCTTCTAGAATTCCACACTGTATAACATCACGCTACTAGAATGGAGCAGGCGGTTATATAGCATCTACTATTTCTGATGAATCTGACGATCATTGTACAAAAGATATTTTCCAATCCGACTGGTTTCTAAGATTAGCGCGTTTCTAATAACAAACAAACAAACTTACTCTTCAACTTTATTATTTAAAAGTACATAAGTATAGAATAAATTCCAAGAAAACGGAATTGTACCTTAATCTTAATATTGACCTAGACAAAGAAATAGTTAATTTGCGACTTAAAGTACAAAGTAAATAAGATTTGAATTTAATTTAAACGTTTCAGATTTCTACAATTTACTGTAATTGTAATCAAGAAATTAATGGATGTAAAATAAAGTAATTACTTAAATTTTATCTCTGTGATGTCTTAGCTTTGAATAACTTTGAACAAAGATAGAATTACAACTAGATACAACTACACGTGTCTAATAATATAACTAGTTTATAAGAAGTTACGCCATTGACTTACTGCTCCGCTCCTTTGGGTCGTAGCGTCATGTTAAATAGCCTATTCTACATACATACTTTAAAGTCATTGCGTTTTTCCATGGGGGTAGACAGAAACCACCAAACGCTACTATTGTCCTAACGTTTTGCCTCTCTCATCCACGTATATACCTGGTCATACAAGCACGCCGGTTACGAGTACTGCGCACCTGACTTACGTAGGTCTTTCTAGGGCGTCCCCTCCCGGCATAGCAACTCACATCTGCCGTATAAATCCCTTTTGTTAGTCGCCTTTCACTCATCCTCTCAGAACGTCACTTACTACGATCCTTACTTACTCATTTCGCCTCATCCACATTCATACATCTGGTCATACAAGCACGCCGGTTACAATTACTGCACACCCGACCTTTTTGAAGAACTTTACCAATAAGGCCAGGGCAGATCTTCGTAGGGCGTCCCCTTCCTGCGTTGCCGTTGTCTATTCTATTTCTTATAAATCTGGCACTCTATGTGAATGCCAGATTTATTATACAAAAATATTTTTAATATTAAAGTGGTAGTTATAGAGATTTTACCTTCTAAACCAACCAAAGACTACTGGACTTATTTTAGACGATTTTCGCTTGACTAATTTCCATTATTATCACACCCCGATTATCAGAATAGAAATAATAATGAATTGTGCGGTATATTTGTGTCAAATACGAGTATTGTTGGTTTGCGTCAGAGATCAATGAATAAATTAAGTGCGAATAATTTGGAACTTTTAGTGTTTAAGATCTATTTTCTATACCTATTTTATAAAGAGGTAAGATTTTTTTGTTTGTTTGTAACGAATAGTCTTGGAAACTTCTGGACCGATTTTAACCATCTTTTCACCAATAGCTAGCTACATTATTTCTGAGTATCTTAGGCTTTAATACATCACGCTGCGACACACGGGGGCTTAGCATTAACCGAAGACGTAACTTATGGCGGGTGATATAAGCCACGCGGAGGAAGTTGCAGACAGTTCCCATCACGCCTGTTTTCCCCGAAGGGTTAGGCAGAGGTGTACCAATGCACACCCACAGTTCGCCGGTATATTAAGGTCCCATGTAATAGGGGGCGAGCCTATTGCCATGAACCGGGCACAAATCCAAACTCTAAGCTGCTACTGAGAATTTCATAGAAAAACCCAATAACACTTTTTGCTCGACCTGGGAATCTAATCTGGGATCTAGCGTAGCAGTCGCGCTTAGGGCCTCGCAGGCAGTTCGCTTGTTGTAAATAAAAATAATACCAGCCTATTGTTGTCACATCCATAGAAGCCATGAGCATTATTTCACCATGATTGCTCAAGGTTGATTGGCGGTCTTAGATTTATTACCTGTAGATATTTTCTGCTTGGATGGTTTTTTTTCACACCCGTCGTCGAACCAGTAACTAAAGACGTATCTTTAGTTACTGGTCCGGTCTCGTGGTTTGTAGCGTGATTATAAACCCTGTACAATTTTTCGTGAATTTGGCTATCATATACAAAAATATTTTTTCCAATATTTGGGATGGCAACGCATTTGCAAGGCCTCTGGTATTGCAGATATCTGTATGCGGCGGTGACTACTTAGCATCAGGTGGGCCTTCGGCTTGATTGCAAAACAATGATATAAAAAAAAGAAAATCAGAACTGTCAAACTCATGTTGAATGCTGTGATTGGCTGTGGACAACAAAAGCTTCTGCTTAAGCTTGGGTTAATCTGCTAGTATTTCTTTGGGTTGATACTTTAGCAATCGTGTACTACCTCTCGTATCGTTCTCGTGTCGTGTCGTCTAAAACGTGTATCTCTCCGTTGTGTTTGCGGTTCAATCACACCAAAAATTCATTATAGAAATCAGGAGATACAAATTGTACTGTTTATTCATGTCATTAAGTATCAAAAGTTATCATTAATTTGAACAAACGTAAATAACGATCAATTATTCCTATCTTCTGAAATAACATTAATTAATATCTCGTAGGCGTCCATTATTTGATTGAAAACAGACAAAATTTAATGAACATCGAGCTTCTTAAGATGGTTTCACACTGGCTTGGCGAGGAGTAGATTGAAAGGGGGAGAATTTAAATTTGGGGTTATAACTAGCTTCCGCCCCGCTTAACTGCCCCGTTGGTCACGTGGTCGCAAGTGCGACTGCTGTGCAAGGGGTCCCGGGTTCGATTCCCAGGTCGAGCAAAAAGTGTTATTGGGTTTTTCTATGAAATTCTCAGTAGCAGCTCGGAGTTTGGATTTGTGCCCGGTTAATGGCAATAGGCTCGCCCCCTATTACATGGGACCCAAATATACCGGCGAACTGTGGGTGTACATTGGTACACCTCTGCCTAACCCTTCGAGGAATACAGGCGTGATGGTATAGTTATTTATATTTAACTCACTTCATTAAGCAATAATTATAATTCAACTAGCTTCTGCCCGCGTTTTTGATACTTCTCATATTCCCGAAAACACGGGAACTGTACATTTAGTAGTCTATGTGCTAATCCAAACTGTAATCTATCTCTGTGCTAAATTTCATCCAGATCTGTTCAGCCGTTTAAGCATGAAAAAGTAATCTTTAAGTCCCAGTTTCCCCTCGATGTTTTTTTTTCACCGATGTCAGTGATGTCCAAGATAATCGTAAAAAGTACACAAGAATTGGAAAAGTCACATTAGTACTTTCCGGTAATGAGCCCGCAACCTCACGCATGAGAGACGAGCACTTTAACCACTGTGCCATCACGACCATTTCGACGAAAGTTTTTCTTTACGCAGTTTGAAAAACCCTTTTTTCAGAGAGATAAGGTATTCAGAAGGGTTTTTCACACAAAAAAAGGGATAAGTAGCTTTATGCAAAAATCACTAGTGCTCAAATAAATGATAGAATGGCTATCTGTGACGTCGAATCTCTCGTGCGATGCTAAGTAAGGCTCTAATGGTGGGTTCACACGACACAGACTTAACACAGACTTCTATATAATTTTGTCTGCACAACAAATCAGTACAGACAAATGTCGGTGTATCAGAAAAGTCGGAAGTCTGCGTACATGTCTGTACGATTGTCGGAGCAAAACTCATGATTATTGAATTACTTAATTTATTCATTAAAATCGAAGTCTAAACTGATGAAAAGTCTGCACAGACATTTGGTAAAGACCTCTGAGTAAAAATTTTTACTCAGACTTTATAGTCTGTGCAGATGTCTGTACAGACAAAAGTCTGTGTCGTGTGGACCCACCATAAGGAGATAAAGGCGCTCCCTCAACGGGACTACCTGTCTGTAAGAATCAGGTTAGACCATTTTATGCCATTATTAAGTGAGGAAAATCGTGAAATACATATATATAAACTCACGCCTTGTTTACATGGGGATAGGCAGAAACCACAGAACGCCACCTGCTACGATCCTTACTTACTCATTTCGCCATACATCTGGTCATAAGCACGCTGGTTACGAGTACTGCGCACCTGACCTTTCTGAAGATCCTCACTAATAAGGTCAAGGTAGGTCTTACTAGGGCGTCACCTTCCGGCCTTGCCACTCACATCTGTCATATAAATCCCTTTTGCTAGTCGCCTTTCACTCATCTTCTTAACATGACCGAACCATCTAAGCATACTCTTTTTAACCGACTTCAAAAAAAGGAGGAGGTTATCAATTCGACAGTATTTTTTTTTTTTTTTTGTGTTTGTTACCTCGAATTTCCCGACTGGGTGAACCGATTGTCATGATTCTTTTTTTAATTAAAAGCTGGTGCTTCCCGTGTGGTCCCATTGTCACCATTTCAATATCTGATGATGGAATCTTGTAGAAATCGGGGGAACTCTTCAATAAATAACAGCAGATTAACCGTGATTGTTGCTATAGCATATTTAAGCATTGTTTACACCATCACACAATATAACATCACGCCTGTACTCAAGGGTTACACAGATGTATACAGTAGTATTTAAAAATTTCTCATCCAAGTAAACGAAATCGCATATTCTGCTTTCTTATGACTTTTTAGTGGTGTCTCGTTAATTTACATAACATGACAGTTTCTTCATGGATTTGGATGACAAGAAGTTGATACTAAAAAGCGAGAAATAAAAAACTTTTTTACAAAAAAATTACAACCGCCTTCAAAAAATAAAAAGAGAAAAATAACTTTAGCTTTGGAAGTCGGTGGCTTTGGTTCTGTTTGTTGTTTTGTATTGCCACCGACTTCCAAAGCTAAAGTTATTTTTCTCTTTTTAGTTTTTGAAGGCGGTTGTAATTTTTTTGTAAAAAAGTTTTTTAACGTTTGCCACTACATCCGCTTTTAAATAAAATCGAGCAATATATAGTTTGGGACAATAATTTTCAGCTGCCATGTTATCTCTTAACGACCTTTGATTGACTGGTAGAAAAAAAAATTAAATTAATATTTCATAAAAATAATTATATGTTATGTGTGTTTCTGGTTAACATATTATAATTTATAGGTTACTTATAGTCTTCGTTACTCTAAATCTGAAAAGGGGTAAGTAATTGTACTTATTATCTTATTCACATAAATCATATGCAACGGAACGTAAAATTGTATGGAACACCTTATTATGGTAACATACATTTCAGCCATCTCAAAATTTCTATACACCCCCCTTCCCCTTCTCATTTCCAAGCGAGGCCTCTTCTAAATTCAAATGTAAAATGATGACGAAATATTACAAGACGAGTCTGGAATTGTTTCTATTGACTTTTAAAACGTTCGCCTGTTATTTGAGATGGCCTGATCAACAGAAATGTTCACTTCATGGAGGTTGAACAACAGCCCCCCTAGCCAAGTCACAAACGATAAACGCAAACGCTGAGTAGGCTTTAATAGATCTTCAACTTTATGTGCTTGGTTTTAAGTTGAAGATCCAATGAAGATTGCATAGCGTTTTCGTTCGTTCCAGTCGCTAACGCTTAGAAATCTTTAATAGATTTTCAACTTAAGGCTCTTGGGTATTAAGTTGAAAATCTATTGGTACCTACCGAGCGTTTACGATTATCGTTTGTGACTTGGCTAGGGGGGCTGGAATAAAACCGCAAACATAAACAGCATTGGAAGCTAAACAGAAGTTTGTGTTTAATTGGAGGGTTCTATATTTGAATTGACTTACTTTGATGCCTCGAAATATGTTTTTACTTTAATAATTTATTAATTACTTAAACATACATACCATCACGCCTGTATTTCCCGAGGGGTTAGGCACAGGTGTACCAATGTACACCCACAGTTCGCCGGTATGTTTTAGGTCCCATGTAATAGGGGGCGAGCCTATTGCCACAGCCGAACACAAATCCTAACTCCGAGCTGCTACTGATTCATGGAAAAATCCAATGACACTTTTTGCTCAACCTGGGAATCGACCCCAAGACCTCTAGCGTAGCAGTCGTGCTTAGGACCACTAGGCTAACGAGGCAGTCGAGGTAATTTATAGATTTAAACTTTTATTAATACGAGAGACTTACACGCCAATTCACACACATCCACACTTTGTTTTTTTATTAATAAGACAAAGACTTACACACCACATCGCCCAAATAAACACTCGAGCTTGCCGATTATTTTTTACGACAACTAATTCTACCGATTTTACGATGTCGCCGATTTATTCCATAAAACCTCTCCCTATTCATTCATTCCCATTAAGGGAGAATTTTTCTCTCGGTGTATAAAAATATAAAATTGGTGGTCCTCAAGTGAATGACTGTTCATTAAGATAAAAAAGTTAAGCAATTACATATACGTCGACGGAATTGTTTCCCATTCATGGGACATTTCGCAGTATAATTAAAAACCCTTTGGGCGTTTTGGAACTCAATATCAGGTCAGATCAAATAAAAAAATAACGTTCCGGGTATCGTTTCAAACAAATAAAAGCTTTCGTCATATTTTTTTTATTTCTTTGTTAATTTATTTTATTTTATGAAGTTCAGAAATGTGGTATGTCTATCACAGGCGGGTTTCTCTGAAAAATTACTTTGTGTTACTCAATCATTTTCTGTTTTACAAAGATTTTTTTGTGCAAACTCGAGTAATTTGAATTACGTTCGTCCTTGCGTTTATTTTAATATTCCTATTGTAATACGACCTTGCGCATGCAGAATTCTTTTTCGAATATAGACTTTTATTACTTACTTATTCCATACACGATCTTGCCGACGGCATTTTAATAATTGTAATAATTATTATGTATGTTAAATCTTTTGTAGATACGATATTTTTTATTAACACGATTTTAATAATGTGGAATTATAATTTCAAGTTTTTTCTGTGAATCCTTCACTATATCAAAGTTCCCACTATTGGGAACCTTTTATTACATCGAAAAGAAATAAAGAAAAATAAGTTTTGGAACTTAAAAGGGATTTAAAAACGGGGTTTAGATGAATAGTATGAAAATCAACGTTTTACAGCTACATGAGTTTTAGATAACTAATTGAAACCATTTATTTTCCCCATAATATTTTCCTTTTCAGGAAAAGCTACAGACTTTAAGTTCAATATATCATAAAAACAGATGCAAAGATCATTAGATACCCCTTAATATAGAAACCTCACCCCCCGGTTGGGGGTTCAGCCCCATAAAGAACCCCCATCGCCCTTCTTAGGGGTGGAAGTGGGGGGGGACCTCCGCCCCTTGTTTCGAAGCCATGTAAATCAATTCCGAAATCATAGATGTTTTCAAAGTTTTACATCATCTCAATCAATGGAAAACATCAAAGCTGTGTGCTCCACTGACTGTAATATAAACTTAATCGTAGTACCGTTACAAATAAGGGATGCGGTACCCGCATACATTATAATTAATCAACGTCTATCGCAACGTCGCTCAGCGCTGCCTCGCTCGCAAGTGGGTCGCATACTTTATGCTTATCTGATTTATAATGTTGTATTGTGGAAGCTTTTACAATATGATAAATTGTTGCGATGTTTCATTTATATACTATCTATTTACTTTGTGTTCCTTGTAATCTTGAAAGCGGGTACTTTTTGGTAGGAAAGACGCCATGAACTCCCAAGGGCCTAATTACCATCTCTTAAAACAGCATTATCTCCTTACCCTAGCCTAGAACTGGCTCGTTAGCCTAGTGGTCCTTAGCACGACTGCTACGCTAGAGGTCCTGGGTTCGATTCCCAGGTCGAGCAAAAAATTGTTATTGGGTTTTTCTATGAAATTCTCAGTAGCAGCTCGGAGTTTGGATTTGTGCCCGGTTAATGGCAATAGGCTCGCCCTCTATTAGGTACATGGGATTTAAACATACCGGCGACCCGTGGGTGAACATTGGTTACACTTTTGACCCAATACAGGGGAATACAGGCGTAATGGTATGTTATGTGAAAAGCTTTTCAGCTTTATTACGTTAGTGTGGATTTAAATTTATCTTGAAATTGCAAAAGACGCAAGGCAGATTCTGGTTCATCTGCAGCTTTGTACTAAAACCTTAGCTAGGTATTATTTCTCTGAAACATTTCCAATTTATTTTCTGTAGGTGCGCCAAGAGAGATACATCGATGTAATCCATGTGTGATTCGTTTTTTATTTTCACAAATATTTCTTTTTCAGCTTCAAAAACAAAAATAATGTGTGGTGTTAAAATATATAAGAGCGCTCAACTTTTTGTTTTCTTTCTTTCGCTTATGATTAGAGGGCATTTTTTGCTTAGAGATTTTATTCTATTCGATTTGTTATTGAGATTTGATCTCGTTCATCGGCAATTGGGTAGATGACACCACTAATCAATTGACGTACTTTTTATGAGCTGTCAAAACGCCATTCCCCCATAGATTTTCTATGACAATACTTGAGTATTGTCATACGTTTGACATCTCTATGACGTCACTTTTTTGTCATCTCAATTCACTAACTATTTATTGATTTCAAAGCAACTAAAAATCGATTTTTATAGTTATTTAAAAAAACATCGGGTTTTTAGTGCTAACATTAAATGTTTTTTTGTGAAGTTGTTTCTTGAAATTATTGGTTAGTGGTGTCATCTACCCAATTGTTTTTATTTAACGTATGTATTTAACCTATTGTTTTATTTTTGTAATAAGAATTAAACTGCGCTCTCGAATGTTACCCGTCGTTAGTGATCTGAAGGGCAATACAATTCTACTAATTTAAAATGATCAAAATCTAGACGCAACCTCATTTCAGCGACAATCAAAGTAGTAAAAAAATTTAAGTATTTTTGACAGATTGAGACTAAGGTTAGATTGCGATCGTGAACAGAATTGCGCCTTTGACTTAATAAATAATAATATGTCAAATTAGTACAAATTAAATTAACAAAACAACAATTACAATTTTTCCTGACAAAATTCGGCTTCTATTAGAAGAATAATTCCACTAATCGAAAACGTACGTATTTACTATTACCGAGTAGGTGTATCAGTCAATTAGGCCTTAAAGCTGTTCCTAGAACCAGGTACTACTATAATGACGAACTCATTAGAACTAAAGCGATACTAATTACGAACCAATCTAGCAGCTCGACAAACAAGTCTTAGGTCGGACGCACACCTTGGTGCCGGGCGTCGGGAGTCGTAAAGTAATTCGCGGCGCTCGGGGCGTTCAACATGTTTTCTTCTTCAATTCCGTTCTGTCAACTATCATGATACCACTGACTGCCTACTCTTTCATATCATTGTCCACACAATTCATCCATAGTTTGTTTGGCCTCCCTCTTCCTCTCCAAGCGAGGATGTTAAGAGGCTGATAATGCGAAGTGCATCTTCCATCAGATACACATTCCGCGTCCAACTTCATGTAGCACCGATTATCGGACCGATTCAATAGATCCATAGTTTCGTGGCACCGACTATTTTGCAAGACGTTTCCATTGGTATAGTCCAATC
Organism: Caradrina clavipalpis; assembly: GCA_932526535.1. Lineage (NCBI taxonomy): Eukaryota > Metazoa > Arthropoda > Insecta > Lepidoptera > Noctuidae > Caradrina > Caradrina clavipalpis. The sequence goes on along the minus strand of OW052104.1, from coordinate 12,171,805 downwards.
GAACTCACATGTTCCATTCCCTCCGACCAAAAATCGGTCTCCGATTGTCTGACGTGTGCGGACAGTCTCAACCTTTAAGTTTGAGTCACAAAACAAACGAAGATCGCAGGCATTACCCTAACACAACACGGGGTTGCCCTAAAAAGTTACACAAATATTCCACGCCCTACATCAGGGATGGCGAACCTTTATCGGTGATAGTGCCATTTTTTATAGAAAAATAATAATGTGACTATGACGTGCCATCAAAGAATCTTGGCTTAGTAGTTTGTACCTACAAGAATCGTAATATTTACTATTTTATGTTTATTTTAATAAAAGGTTAGTGTGATTTCTGCTGTTGTAAATTGTTTTCGATCAAATACATATACAGTTGCCATTGGTTCGCCATCCCTGCCCTACATTAAGCGATGGTAAACATTTTTAAGGCTGCGCATTGGAATTCTTTTCACCCCATGGTTTTGTTTCGTGGTTTTTAAATTATTTGAAACAAGCTTCGGCACGTGATTTTGTCCGTGAAAAAGATACCAGGTTTACTAGCTTTTTTTTTTTTAAAGACGGAAAATCATCTAATAACTTTCCCCGCCCTGGGCGTGGCGGGAGGGAGTGTCAGACTTTTACTGACTAAAACCCGTCTATGTTCCTTCATGTGCCCTTTGCGTTCCGGGGGCGCGGTATCTCTTTCGAACAACCCGCAGCCCCGGCAGGCAGGTTTACCAGCTTACGACTAGGATACGAAGTAGTAGTGTTGCTATCAGTGAAATATTCTTACTAATATTCAAATGCGGAAGTTTGGATGGATGTTTGTTAGTCAATCACGCCAGAACAGCTGAACGGACCTGGGTGAAATTTGGCACAGAGATAGATTATAGTCTGTAATTAATAGCACAATCAAGGGCTATTTTTATTCCAGAAAAAAAATCTACCATTGTACCAAATTTTATCCAGATGTAAAACATCCATCTATCCATCCATCCATTCATCCTCACAAACTTTCGCATTTAGCTATAATATTAAGTATAATTATTAGTCGTCAAACCTGCCTTTTTATGTTCTTAAAATTATACTCTGACTTTGACTGTATTGTGACTGCCAAAACCACTGGATCTGTCTACATCAGCATTTTTGACTCTAGAGTGAACGCTGTCTTTATTACTGTCTCAGAAAACTTATTTCATAAGTGCCTGCCATGACATTAATAAAGGGGATGACATTGAATTTGTTCAATGTCATATTTCGTTTCGAAATTGGAAGGACGCTAATTGCATGAGCCATTACTTGGCGCTTAACTTATACAGGGTGGAAGAAATGAGTGCCCTGAAGACGTAAAGTCTGTCTTGTATACTAATATTATGAAGCTAAACAGTTTGTTTGTTTGAAGACGCAAATGTTTAGGACTATTGCTCCAATTCTGGAAATTAATTCGCTAATAGGAGGCTATGTCATCTGTGAGTGCTATAGGTTATATGACAGGTTAAAAACAAAAAATAGATTCTTAAGAATTCATGCGGGTAAAGTCGTGCGCAAAAGCTAGAATCGCATAAAATGTAATTTCGGAAAAGTAATTCTATTTTATTTATTGCATACGTAATGCAAAAATACGGGTTATAGGAACCGTAAAAAAATTTGATTGAAAAGATCTTGATTTTAAACGACACTGTCTAGGTCGACACTGTCTGTCTACGTTTTATGCAAATAAAATATCTTATCTTAGGTACTGTTTGCTAATTGTCACAACAGTCTACAAAAATAAAGGCTTTGTTTTTATGAAGCAGTTGACATCTGACTCCAGGAGTTAAGCAATCGGCCGCTGCGTTACGTGTCGCGGGTTTCGATTCCCGCACGGAACAAATATTTGTATGGTGTACATATTATAGTTGTTCCCGGGTATGGGTGTTTGTATATGAGTTTATATGTTTGTAAACGCACCCACGATACGGGAGAAATTACTAGTGTGGGGCTACGTTTTAATAAAAAACAAATCAACAAAGCTTTTTAGGTTATCTTTAAAAGGCTTTAAAAAAAAACTTTTAAAATAAGAACAAAAAAAAAGCAAATCTTTGTATTCTTTTTTTCATCCTGTATCGTTTTGGGTGTCGTTACAACACAATTTCCTTTCCACCGCCCGTGACGTCATAATGTACGACAAAGACAAAAGATACAACGTATCCACTCCAATAAGGGTTCAAATTTTTACAAAGTTTAATTCTGCGGTCAAGAAGATTTATTTATTTATTTATTATTTATTTAAACTTTATGCAACAAAAAGTACAAAGGCGGACTTAATGCCTTAGGCATTCTCTACCAGTCAACCAAAGGTGGTGAAGAGATAACACGGTAGGTGCAAATAAAAACAAAACAACAAAATTAGATAATGTGTTGTGTGTGTGTTGTAATATGGTACAGTTCATAAAATGAGACGACAAAATATTTTTTGCCATAAAATAAATTTGTGTTTACTAATAGACTTAATAGCATTTGTGATTTTTTCGTAAGAGTTAGCACAAAAGGACGTTATTTGGTCTTCGATATCTCCGTAGGTAACCAGAAGTTTCCAGAGGTACAACAAGAAGAAGGTAGGTATGGTCCCCCCGGGCGTCGGGAGTCACAGAGCGATTCCCGGCCACCGAAGACGCGGGCCTGCGTACGGCCAGCGTTGGGTGGCGAGCCGTCCGATCTGAACCGGGCCTGGGTCGACGACGTGAGATGTCAGCATAATAGATGGGGCTCGTTAGGGCCAGTGCCTGCCAGGGTTGCGGAATTTGTTCGAAAGGGTCACCGCGGCCCTAGAAGGAACATGGATAGGTTTTAGTCTGACGCTCTCTTGCGCTCCGCCCAGAACGGAAAAAGACATGACGAATATGGGTGTACTACGCCAAATCGAATGCCAAATAATCGAATTACAATTAATTTTTATAATCGATTTATAAGTAAATTTTGTGTTTTTCTAGTACCTACTCTATATAAATTTTGTATTCTATATAAAAACAATTTAGTATAAGGACATTTCGCTAGAATAATCATTCGATGCGTTGAGCGCTCGATCGAACAAACATTCGATATTTTGAACACTCGATGTATTGAGTGTTCGATAATTGAATGTTCTATTTATTAACCATTCGATATTATGAATGTTCGACTATTTAAGCGTTCGACTTTTAGTGTTCGATCAATTGTAATTCAATTATTTGGTATTCGATTTGGCGTAGTACACGCGACGAATTCCCATCCTTAAAAAAAATGGTATGGTCTAGCACAAAAGAAAATGTGAAGTTTGTACAATTTGAATCAAATTAGGTAGGTGCCTACTTACATAAAATTAGACACAACGTATAATCGACCTAAAGTACACCTTCATTCAAGCTCATTTAAGCTCATAATCATTAATGTCTCCTAACATTGTTCTTTTGAGTACAATAATAAGTACAATACAATACGAAAATTTCACCTCAGCCTTTATGTTATTATTGTAATTACCCAACGGCGGGTACTATTTATTATGCTTGCCTTAATAAATCTTTTTTGAACCTTTGGATTAATGGAAAAGAGTTTCAATTAATGTGAGTGGAAATATACGTTTTTGGACAAAGTAGATACGGGGTTCAAATACAGTATTGTGTGTTTCTTTTTGTGTTCTTTCACAAAACATTTTTATTGATAACTAGGTATATTTTCGAGCCGTAACTGCCCCGTTGGTCTCGTGGTTGCAAGTGCGACTGCTGTGCAAGGGGTCCCGGGTTCGATTCCCAGGTCGAGCAAAAAATGTTATTGGGTTTTTCTATGAAATTCTCAGTAGCAGCTCGGAGTTTGGATTTGTGCCCGGTTAATGGCAATAGGCTCGCCCCCTATTACATGGGACCTAAATATACCAGCGAACTGTGGGTGTTATTGGTACACCTCTGCCTAACCCTTCGGGGAATACAAGCGTGATGGTGTGTATATTTTCGAGCCGTTTGGGGTGGAAGCCTTCTGGCCGTGGGGTCCGTATGCCCATACCCCTTCTAAAGATCTGTCCAAACAGTTGGTTGACGGTTCTCGTGACCCAAAGGCTGGCTTTTACCTTGGCCAATGCCGCCAGTATTTTGGGCACTTTTCCGGTGGGAATTTTTTGACGCCTTATAGTTTTAGTTTCTTTTTTATTATTATTAAGTTTTATTTTATTTTATTTTAAGGCTGTAAATATGAATGCTAATTGTAGAGATATGAATAAAAAATGATTAAATAAACATTGTTAAGAATCGCAATTTGCAGTCCGCCATATCTTTTAAATAGACATTGAACATGGAGGAGGTTATCAAATCGGTTGAATTTTTTTTTATTTTTTCTCATCTCAGGACTTGTCATTTGTCAACCAATTTGGAAAATTATTTGTTTTACTAAAACTTACTGGTGAACTGTGTATGTACATTGGTGTGCCTCAGCTTAACCCTTCAGGGAATACAGGCATGATGGTACGTGGTAAGTGGTATTTGCTTGCTTATTTCAAAGAAATCTTAGTGGTTACGAGTTCTAAATAAAAGGTGTTATATGCAAAACAGGTATTACCAATTTTACAATCAATCTAATTTACGTTTTGTTTATTCGTACTCATGCAAGGCCCCCTGACAATGAAAATGCACTCAAAATGCGGCTTACCTTAAATCGTAAATTCATGAGCTTTTAAATAATTGTTTGAGTAAATGATTTCAACTAAACCTAATGTAATTTACATGTATGTATAGTTGATTGAATTCAATATTCTGAAGTGTCTTTTAAACATTTGCATAGTTGATCTATTCACACGTCGAGCCTCAGACGATGTGGTAAATTCAATTTCATTGTAAAAGGTATTAAATTCTACGGTATGTAACGCTGGTTGATCTCTGTCATTGACGCAGTTGGCATTTTTAACACATAGGTAGGAATAAGTGTTTACCTATTTTTTTTTTTTTTTTATTAGCCTGTACTGTCCCGCTGCTGGGCAAAGGCCTCCCCCAATTCCTTCCATTTGCTCTTTTCCTGAGCCACCTCGAACCAGCCCTCGTGGTACGCGTCCAAATCGTCTCGCCACCTCTTTCTAGGCCGGCCTCGGCGGCGCCGTCTGTCTTCCGGCAACCATCGTGTGGAGTTTACCTATATGTTAAAAAAATGCCAAATGTCCAACAACAATTCTGTTCCAGCGCCCCATGCTTTTACAATCAAATGTTTCAAAATTAAAAGCACATAGTTTACACTCAGCCCAGAAACAGAGACAACTTGAACGATCCATTTTTTTTTTTGTTTTTACTCGCTTTTATAAAAGCGTGTTTTTAAGCCTAGTTGGATGGCGAAGAAGCCGAAAGCCCACCTGATTCTAAGTCTACAACACCAGAGGCTTTGCAAATACTTTGCCATCCCAAAGACAAGGTTAAAATGTCTCATGCGCCTGTAATGCCTGTAAAGAGTAGCAACGAGCATTGATCACCATTATTGCTCAAGGCGGATTACAGACTTATATTCATTATAAAATCAGGTTTCCTCACGATGTTTTCCTGAATAGATGTCAGCTATGTCCAAGATAAACTTAGAAAGTACAATGAAATAAGAAAAAGTCACACTGGTGATTGCTCGTGTCCGGTTGCGAACCCACAGCCTTGTGCATGAGAGGGGTTGCCTTAACCACTGAACCATTATGACATTTACTATATCTACTCCAACTTGAAACTTTAATCTGTCGCTCGCGAAACAAAATATTTTTGTCTCTTTAACCCTTTGACCGCTAGAGCGTAAACACATTGGCGCCACTGCTACGCCAAGCTACAAATTCAGCATTTCGATTAGCAATTTTTGATTATTGTTTTTTTCTAGTGAAATGTAAGAAATGAATATATCTTTGTGCTATTTTACAATATTTCATTAATGTAGTTTTAAATAATAGGAACGAGAAACACAAAAAAACTTAATTTAGGACATTTTTAAGTAGAAAATAAGTACTTAAAAATTTAGTTTTCTTGACGGCTGTAGACGTCGGTGGCGTGTTTGACACGTTTTCGTTTGTCGGATATAGCCGTCCGTGGCGGCCAAAAGGTTAAGCATTTTCCTTGTCAAGAAAAATTGCTTTATCATTCTTTTGTAATACGCGATGAAAATGGTGTTTTTGAACTAAGTATATTTCATAGACTACAAGCATCTGCCCGCGACTTCGTCCGTATAAATATTTTAACTCGTATTAAGTAACGTCTTGATTACTGTTTCGCTCCTTTGTGTCGTAGCGTGATGTTATATAACCTATGAAATTCACAATTAACGTGGCATTCTATGGAAGAAAAAAGATTTTTGAAATCGGTTCAGTAGTTTCTAAACATTACCCCCTACAACCTCACAAACTTTACCCTCTTTAGTTAGAATATTAGTTTAGAAAATATTATTTAATGATTTAGTTCGTCTAACTGCCCCGTTGGTCTCGTGGTCTCAAGCGCGACTGATATGCTATATATATGGTCCTGGGTTCGATCCCCAGGTCGAGCAAAAGTGTTATTGGGTTTTTCCATTACGAATTTCTCAGTAGCAGCTCGGAGTTGGGATTCGTGTCCGGTTAATGGCAATAGGCTCGCCCCCCTATTACATTGGACCTAAATATATCGGCGAACTGTGGGTGTAAATCGATACACCTCTGCCTAACCCTTCGGGGAATACAGGCGAGATGGTATGTTTGTTAGTTCGTCTAACCATCGTAAATTCTAGATGATCATAAAATAGGTAGAGAAAGCATTGTCGTGTTGAGTAATAGGTTTGGAATAGACAAGTCATGCTTGCTAGTCTACTAGCAAGCATGACTTGTCTATTCCAAACCACTGTACCTAGAGTCTACTCTAGGTACAGTGATAGTGCTTACAGTGGCTGTGACTTGCAGAATAGCCATGTTTATTTTCGGTTACATTTTTAAGGTTGTCTTTTATTGCCTCATTAGCCTAATGCTCTAAAGCGCGACTGCTACGCTAGAGGTCTTCGGTTCGATTCCCAGGTCGAGCAAAGTGTTATTGGGTTTTTCTACGAAATTCTCAGTCGCAGCTTGGGTTTGTGCCTGGTTAATGGCAATAGGCTCGCCCCCTATTAAATGGGACCTAGACATACCGGCGAACTGTAAGTGTACGTACATTGGTACACCTCTGTCTAATCCTTTGGGGAATACAGGCGTGATGGTATGAGTGTATGTAAATTAATTATAAATCATGAATATATCAAGTTATTTTAGTGTATTTATAATTTAATAATATGTCTGTGCAATGAATTACATTCCTTGTCACGCAAGAAAAGTTCTTTTCCCATAGTTTTCAAGATTGATATTCAAGTGATAAAAAATTCATTTCACATTTTTAATTAACCCTTTTAGTACTTTCGGGGTTGATAAACGCATTGAACCAATGACAGGAAGGGACAAACCAATTAACTTTTTACCTTTAAAACGAAGGAAGCAAAAACCAGTTAGAGACAAGATTTTGGTTCTATAGGCATCCTTACGAAGTAGGTACAGTATTTGAACAGCTTGATGAGATATTTTAATTTGATTTTTTTTAGTCACTTCAGTAAGCTTTTAAACGGTAAAAAAGATTTCAGCTATCGAATCTGAAAATCATAAAAGCTATAAAAATATTTCAAGAACATAAAATTACTTAGTTTAAACGTGATGCTCAGTGAACTCAGTGGTTACGGAACCTCAACAAGGCGAAATAAAAGTTCTTAAAAAAAAATCGTTGCTAGAGAAATTTTAAATGCGACTAGAAATTTCTCTTGTATCGTGAGTGCGTTTACAGACATATAAATTCACATACACAAACAACTAACCCGGAACAACTATCTGTAGATCATAAAAATATTTCTTCCGTGCGAGATTCGAACTCGCGACACGCAGCGCAGCAGTCAATCCCTCAGCCACAGCGCCATCTGTGCCGACAAACTGTACTTACGTCACTTTTGGTTAAAAAAACTTTTTTACAAAAAAATTACAACCGCCTTCAAAAACTAAAAAGAGAAAAATAACTTTAGCTTTGGAAGTCGGTGGCTTTATTTCTGTTTGTTGTTTTGTATTGCCACCGACTTCCAAAGCTAAAGTTATTTTTCTCTTTTTAGTTTTTGAAGGCGGTTGTAATTTTTTTGTAAAAAAGTTTTTTATTTCTCGCTTTTTAGTATCAACTTCTTGTCATCCAAATCCATGAAAAAACTGTCATGTTATGTAAATTAACGAGACACCACTAAAAAGTCATAAGAAAGCAGAATATGCGATTTCGTTTACTTGGATGAGAAATTTTTAAATACTACTGTATACATCTGTGTAACCCTTGAGTACAGGCGTGATGTTATATTGTGTGATGGTGTAAACAATGCTTAAATATGCTATAGCAACAATCGCGGTTAATCTGCTGTTATTTATTGAAGAGTTCCCCCGATTTCTACAAGATCCCATCATCAGATATTGAAATGGTGACAATGGGACCACACGGGAAGCACCAGCTTTCAAATAAAAAAAGAATCATGACAATCGGTTCACCCAGTCGGGAAATTCGAGGTAACAAACATAAAAAAAAAAAAAAAATACAGTCGAATTGATAACCTCCTCCTTTGAAGTCGGTTAAAAAATCGAACATTTTACCATCACGCCTGTATTCCCCGAAGGGTTAGGCAGAGGTGTACCAATGTACCTGCAACCACAGTTCGCCGGTATGTTTAGGTCCCATGGGGTGAGACTATTGCCATTAACCGGGCACAAATCCAAACTCCGAGCTGCTACTGAGAATTTCATAGAAAAAACCCAATAACACTTTTTGCTCGACCTGGGAATCGACCCCGGGACCCCTTGCACAGCAGTCGCACTTGCGACCACGAGACCAACAAAAACAAACCAATCGAACATTTTGTCATATTTTTATCTGACTACAACTATTCCGATTATAAGCTATGTGACGTCACAATCAATTCAAAATATTTGCTTACAGTGGGCATGAAACACTTATTTAAAAAATAAATAATTATGATTTGAACCGTTCAAATGTAAGTTTCACAGTAATTTCGGGTTTTCTTGTAACTTTCCTGCCGGGTCGACATAAAAGACCATTTTTCTTTTTTTCTATAATTGTTTTTGTAGCTCTCTACCATGATAGTCCAAAAAACGCTCAAAACACCGCGGCCCGACGTCGCTATTCATCATCGTCAAATTAAAAAGTTAGACCCAAAGTGTCAACGTTATATTAAAACCTAAACGGCCGTCAATCATGGGCGAAGCACTGGTTTTTCATAATATTGTTGTTTTCCCGTTTTGGACGGCAGTTTCATCTGGAGTTAGCTGATTGAAATTTTGTGACAAATGACAAATGTTTTTATAGTTCCGTAGGTACTCAAATGGGTGCCAAAAGGAACCCTAATTTAGACCGGTCTTCCGTCCGTCTGTCACAGAGCTGTAGTATCCTTTAAACTGTAACAAATAGACGCATAAAAAATGTATTAATTTTTACAACCGTTAATACGATTTTTTTATAAAAAAGGTAGGTATAATATGACGGTTCCTAGGACCACTAGGAACGTCTCCTATATCATAGGTGCGTTACAAACATATAAACTTACAAACACGAACAGCCAGACGGCGAGCCGCCCAACGCTCGCCGTCCTCAGGCTTGCGTCTATGGTGATACGGGAATAGCTGTGCGACTCCCGACGCCCGACGCGTCTCCTTCTGTTGCGACGGCTTTTTTTTCTGGATGGGACATCAAGGAATGTCTTCTCTCGCCCTGGGAGGGGTGGGAGGGAGTGTCAGACTTTTACTGACTAAAACCCTTCCATGTTCCTTCTTGTGCCTTTGCTCTTTCGAACAAGCCACAGCATTGCGACGGCTGGGGCGTGCAGTTTGCCTCTCGGTAACGCAGAGTCTAGCTAACTAATCCTTTCACCACGATGACTCAAACTCAAAACACAACTGCCACTTTAAATCAATGCCAAAAAAAAGGTCACACACTAAGCTAATGTTGTAAGGAGTAACTAAAATAATTTTATTTTAGAAAAATAATTAGTGTCCCGCGAAAGCATACCCCGTGACAACCGACTTTTACGTGATCAAAATCGCAGGCATAAGCGTATCTACCCTAAATGTATGTAAAAAAAACCGCATAAAAATCCGTTGCACAGTTTTAAAGAAAGGAGAGCACACGAAAATGGACTTTATTTTATACTATTTATAGATGTAAATCATAAAACGTATATAACGTAATTTATAAAACTGATTTATCTGTACCTAATTTGAATCAGCCCCAATCTTTCCTGAGCCAATCGATTTCGCCTTATGATTTCCACAATCATATTATTTCCAAATATCGGTTCGGTAAATCAATTTTTTTTCTACACAATAGATTGTTCCCGCGAATTTGTCTGCGTAAATTTTCTTTTGGATCCCTTACTTTTTACAAAAACCATCACGCCTGTATTCCCCGAAGGGTACAGAGGTGTACCAATGTTGGATTACACCCACTGTACGCCTTTATGTTTAGGTCCCATATGTAATAGGGGGCGAGCCTATTGCCATTAACGGTGCACAAATCCTAATTCCGAGCTGTTACTAAATTTAATAGAAAAACCCAATAACACTGCTCGACCTGGGAATCAAACCCAAGACCTCTAGCGTAGCAATCACGCTTAGCACCACTAGTCTAACGAGGAAGTTCCTTACTTTTTTGATAAAATACTAATAGCACGTCTTAGGGATAGTGGAGCTTCCTAATCCCATAAGCTAAAGGAGTTTCAAAATCGAACCATCAGTTAAAGAGAACTGCCCCGTTGGTCTCGTGGTCGCAAGTGCGACTGCTGTGCAAGGGGTCCCGGGTTCGATTCCCCAGGTCGAGCAAAAAGTGCTATTGGATTTTTCTATGAAATTCTCAGTAGCAGCTCGGAGTTTGGATTTGTGCCCGGTTAATGGCAATAGGCTCACTCCCTATTACATGGGACCTAAATATACCGGCGAACTGTGGGTGTACATTGGTACACCTCTGCCTAACCCTTCGGGGAATACAGGCGTGATGGTATATATATATTTTTTTTAGTTATAGAGATTAGTGTGATCAAACAAAAACCAAACAAACTTATTAGCTTTCTATGAGACTAGCTAACTGCCCGGGCCTTCAGCCGTGTGGATTATTTCACCCGCCATAAGTTACATCTCAGGTTAATGCTCCGCTCCCTTGGGTCGTAGCGTGATGTTATACAGCCTATGCTACTCCGGAATAATGTAGCTATCTATCGGTGAAAAAATGGTTAAAATCGGTCCAGTAGTTACGGAGCGTATTCGTTGCAAACAAATAAACAAAAAAATATTTCCTATATACAGGGTGGAAATTTATTATGCTACCTGGAGGGAAAGTACTCTAAATACTTAAGTTAGCAAAATTTACTCAAAGGAAACATTCCTTTATTTTAAAAAAGAAACGAAACTGCATTTAAATAATTTTGAGAATACGCTTGCCACACCCAGGAATCGAACCGACTAAAATTCGAAAAAATGGCATCCTGTACTTTTATGGCATCAATCGATAGGGTCAATCATAAGGATCAAATCGCCGCAAACATAGTAAATTAAAATAAAAAAAACATGCAATTTTAATGTAAACTTATTTTATTCGGACGAAAAAAACGAGTAAACTAACGAAGTCCTTGCTGGAAATGAGCTTCATTTTCTTGGATGCACCAATTTATAAAAGTAAACCAATTTGAGTAACTTTTGGTAGCGTAATGCAATTTTCAATATTCACCAAAACACCCTACTTAAAGTTATTCAAAATGAATTCCATCGAATAATGAATTTGTGCATCGAAGAAAATGAACGTCATTTCGAGCATGCAATTAGTTAATGTACTCATTTTTTTCATCCGTATAAAATAAGTTTAGATTGAAATATCATGGTTTTTGTTTAATTTAGGTTACCATGTTTGCAGAGATTTGATCCTTATGATTGACCCTATCGATTAGTGCCATAAAAATACAGGATGCTATTTTTTTCCGATTTTAGTTGGTTCGATTCCCGGGTGTGGCAAGCGTATTTTCAAAATTATTTAAATGCAGTTTTGTTTCTTTTTAAAAATTAAGGAATGTTTCCTTTGGGTAAAATGTGCTTACTTAAGTATTTAGAGTACTTTCCCTCCAGGTAGCATAATAAATTTCCACCCTGTATATAATACTAGCTGTGCCCCGCGGTTTCACCCGCATTACGTTAGGTTTTTGGTTACTGATCCGTTCCCGTGGCTCATAGCGTGATGTTATATAGCCTATAACCTTCCTCGATAAATGGGATATCCAACCCAAAAAGATTTTTTCAAATCGGACCGGTACTTCCTGAGATTAGCGCGAACAAACAAACTCTTCAGCTTTATAATATTAGTATAGATTAGTATAGATTGTCATGTATACACAGGTATCATCCAAGGAATTTAATTTGCATGAGTCTACACGAGTATACCTCTTTGACCTTCGATGAACCCTTGAAGAGATAATACCTAATTTTTATTTTTTCATATTATGTACCTAAGTAACTGCCTCGGTAGCCTAGTCGTCCTAAGCGCGACTGCTACGCTAGATGTCTTGGGTTCGATTCCCAGGTCGAACAAAGTGTTATTGGGTTTTTTTATGAAATTCTCAGTAGCAGCTCAGAGTTATGATTTGTACCCGGTTAATGGCAATAGGCTCTCCTCCTATTACATGGGACCTAGAACATACTGGCGAACTGTGGGTGTACATTGGTACACCTCTGCCTAACCCTTAGGGGAATACAGGCGTGATGGTATCGTGCATTTACGATGACATGGTAGGCGCAGTGGGTGCGCAATTGGCTGCTGCGCTGCAAGTCGAAGGTTCGATTCCCGCGCGGAATAAGTATCTTTTAAAAGAAAAAAATGATTTTTTGTAAGCATCATAATATAAGTTATAAATATTCAATTTTTTGATGAATACGATACTTAAGATCGGTAGTGATATAAATCTTTCATCGTAAAGGAACGTCTAAGTTTATATCTAAAAGAAGAAAAAACAACAATATTGTACAATGCTTTTTATTTTTCCGCCGTTCTATCATTGAAATTGGATATTGATTACCATTGAACAATTCAATTTATTTCACAATAGGAGCACGTTCAATGAAATTGATCGCGATCCCTTTCACGGATTATTTACGTAACTATTTGATAGTGGGTAGGATTAACCGGGGATAATAGTAACATGGGACATTAGTACCATCCTACTTCCTAACCTACTAATATCGTAAATGCGAAAGTTTGTGAGGATGGATGCATGTTTGTTATTATTTCACGTTTAAACGGCTGAATAGATCTGGATGAATTTTGGCACTAAGATAGATTGTAGTGTAGGATACTTTCTAGCCTGAAAAAAAGCACGGTTCCCGTAGGATAATAGTTACATAAAATTTAACGCGGACGTCGGTTGCGGGCAGATGCAAGTATTCATTATCAAACCAGTTTTTTTTATAATGTTTTCCTTCATTGATGTCAGAGATGTCAGATTGGAAGGTACTTGCTCGGTAACGAAACCGCAGCCTTACGCATGAGAGGTAGGCGACATACCCACTAGGCCAACACACAAACAAAATCTTTACTAATAATATTATAATTAAAAAAGATTTTCTGTTTGTTTTCTGTATCTTCAGATTTACCTCGCCAAAAATACATTTTATCGAATACCTTTACCTATCATTTTCTTTGAATATTCATTCTTAAGCCGCAAAGCTTTAATATCTTCAGAAACCGGGCGAGATAAATAAATAGTAGCGATATGCGATCGGTTTATTCAGTTTGGTAAATATTGAGACGTATCAGTAAATGTAGGGAACATGCGATTATCTACTTTCATAGACGAGGAGTAGGATCGAATTACAATACGGCTGAGATGTGCTTATGAATAAAGAGCCTCAAGTGAAGTAAGGGTTGACACACATGTCGACTGCCGCAACGAACACTATCGAAACTGCAAATCACCTACTTCACAGGAGAGTAATTCAAAGTTTTAAATCGATGTACAAAAGTCGCGCAACATGCTCTGTATCGATTTTGTTTAATTAAAAACTTCTTCAATTATAACTTAAAAAAAAAAAAATACCATCACGCCTGTATTCCCCGAAGGGTTAGGCAGAGGTGCACCAATTTAGGTACACCCACAGTTCGCCGGTATATTTAGGTCCCATGTAATAGGGGGCGAGCCTATTGCCGTTAACTGGGCACAAATCCAAACTCCGGGCGGCTACTGAGAAATTCCTAATGGAAAAACCCAATAACACTTTTTGCCCGACCTGGGCATCGAACCCGGGACCCCTTGCTCGGCAGTTGCGCTTGTGACCACAAGACCAACGGGGCAGTCAACTTTTTAATTTTAATTTTTAATTTATCCGACAGAGTTTACATCGACTGCCGCAACGATCACTGCCGATGATCGTTGCGGCAGTCGATGTATGTATTCTCCAGACTGATTCCGGCCACTGCTGCTAATCTTAATGCAGACTACTCAAGTACGTAGGAGATATTATAGTGCACAAGTGTATGCGCAAACACACATGCACTCCCACTTTCCTAATTCTCATAGTCCGATGGGACGACAATCCGACACAACCGGGGAGAGATCAAGCCTGGACCAACGGCTTTACATGCTTTCTGAGGCACGGGAGTATAACACCACCAACATCCAAACTGAGAAATCTCTAATGGATCATTGACACGCTAGAGCAAATTATTCTCTTATTTTCCTAAGAACCACCACCACCTAACTTAATTAGTTTTAATTACCACTTAGTACTTCTTACTGGAATTCCATATCAACTATTAATTAGTTAAGAACTTTATAGTTCAACCCTAATACTCTACATAGTACAATCTTTTATTTTCACTTGCCAAAACAAAAGCTATTGAATATTACTTCTTATTCTGTAGCAAGAAGGTCGCTACTACTTTGAGGTTGTGTTTTGTAACCGCAAATGTAATTTGGGTTTCTAAGTTTGTTAAAGTGTGCGCACGCTACGTAACAAATATAAAAGTTTGGTACAAATAAAATCACTACATAACTACTTGATCCGTTTTCATGCATCTCTTAGTACTGTGTGTTTGTTGTTTAATGCCCTGTGGTAAGCAAATAAGACAGAAACGCTTCGCGGCAACAATTAAGATTCAAAATAGCGGTGTAAATTGTATTAAATAACCATGACAATCAAGAAATTAATATGAGGTTTAAAAAAACCACGACTTGAGCCGTGTCGTTCATGAAAATCCCTATATTATTATTACATAAAATTATATAACTGCCTCGTTGGCCTAGTGCTCCTAAACGCGACTGCTACGCTAGAGGTCCTGGTTTCGATTCCCAGGTCGAGCAAAAAGTGTTATTGGGGTTTTCTATGAAATTCTCAGTAGCAGCTCGGAGTTTGGATTTGTGCCCGGTTAATGGCAATAGACTCGCCCCCTATTACATGGGACCTAAATATACCGGAGAACTGTGGGTGTACATTGGTACACCTCTGCCTAACCCTTCGGGGAATACAGGCATGACGGTACGTGTATAAAATTATACCACGCCCGCTTGCCTGGTATATTGTGAGAGACAATATGCGAGGATGTCGACTATTAGGTACACGTAGTGTATTTAATTTATTTAACGAATCTAATTCTTATTGTTTCTATTGTTTCTTTTAAAAAACGTTGCTCCACACTAGGAATTTCTCCTGTATCGTGGCCTGGGTGCGTTTACAAACACATAAACTCACCCTTGTTTGTACAGACACCCTTACGAGGACCTTGTATGTACTTGTACGAACCGAGGACCCTCCAAAAAACTGGTTTAAATACGTCGCAGGCCTTTTTCAATAAGATAGAAAGGGAGAGGTGAGTAAATCTATTGTAATGAGCGCATCGAGATAGTGCTATCTCAAAAAAAATCTATATGAATTACGGCTATCGTACCGAGGACCTGAAATACACAGCTAAATGTGACCAGCGATGCACATACGAGGACTTTGTGTAAGTTAACCGAGGACCTCTTACGTAAGCCCTGGGACGCCCTTCCGAGGACGTACTTTCACACAATATTTCTTATTTCTTGTACGAAGCGCGGACGCTGTGTTAGACTTTATTTCACCTTACCGAGGACAGTTTTCCTGTAGAACTTGTATAAACCGAGGACTTGGAAAATCTACATACCTAAACCAATTTTTACGTTTAAGATAATTTATTAACTTATGTAGAATGTTCTGATTTATTTCTAACACACATTTTCTAAAATGAAGTACCAAGCGAGGACGAGTTTATGTCTTTACGTTTTTCGGTGCTTCCCAAAGAGAGGCTTAAAATAATTACTTATAGAAAGAGAGTCTTCGTACAAGCTCTTTTCGCGCTTACAAATATGCCATACGCATAAGAATTATCTAGTGATCCAGTCACCAGTCAGTCTCCAGTTTGAGCTGATGCTGCAGCCAGGTCGTTTCTTCATGAGGGAACTCTTCAAAAGTTGATAGGGTCGTCTTGGTATTTGGCATACGCGTTAGGTTTGCATAGTACAACAAATATAATAACCAAATTGTGCTGAACCTGCAGCCAGGGTGGTTTCTACATGAGGGAACTCCTCAACAGTTTATAGCATCGTCTTCAAATTTAGCATACACAATAGGTTTACATAATTTAACAAATTTAATAACCAAATTGTGCTGAAGCTGCAGCCAGGGTGGTTTCTTCATAAGGGAACTCCTCAACAGTTGGTAGCACCGTCTTCAAATTTGGCATATGCGTTAAGTTAACATAGTTTAATAAATATAGTAACGAAATTGTGCTGAAGCTGCAGCCAGGGTGGTTTCTTCATGAGGGAACTCCTCAACAGTTTATAGCATCGTCTTCAAATTTAGCATACACATTAGGTTTACATAATTTAACAAATTTAATAACCAAATTGTGCTGAAGCTGCAGCCAGGGTGGTTTCTTCATGAGGGAACTCCTCAACAGTTGGTAGCACCGTCTTCAAATTTGGCATACGCGTTAAGTTAACATAGTTTAATAAATATAATAACCAAATTGTGCTGAAGCTGCAACCAGGGTGGTTTCTTCAGAAAGAGAGAAAATGAAAGGTTGACTGAATCCTTAAACAAATCGTTAGAAGCTACTCCTATGTACACGCCTGCTTAGATTACACAACATTATGATTTTCTTTTCACCATAAATTGTTGTATTGTCATGGGTGCTTAATCCGTGTGCTCTTCATGAAGAATCAAAAGTAGAAATGTCTTCCTAGGTGAAATGACGGCAGCAAAATTTGAAACAATCAAAAAGTACAATGAAAAATACATAACAAATAATATTAAATGACAAACTTGAGAACGACGCTATCAACTGTTGAGGAGTTCCCTCATGAAGAAACCACCCTGGCTGCAGCTTCAGCACAATTTGGTTATTATATTTATTATACTATGTTAACTTAAGGCGAATGCTAAATTTGAAGACGGTGCTACCAACTGTTGAGGAGTTCCCTCATGAAGAAACCACCCTGGTTGCAGCTTCAGCACAATTTGGTTATTATGTTTGTTATACTATGTAATCCTAACGCGTATGCCAAATTTGAAGACGGTGCTACTATCTGTTGAGGAGTTCCCTCATGAAGAAACCACCCTGGCTGCAGCTTCAGCACAATTTGGTTATTATATTTGTTATACTATGTAAACCTAACGCGTGTGCTAAATTTGAAGACGATGCTATAAACTGTTGAGGAGTTCCCAGTGATAGCACACTACACACGAGGGAAACTGTTAAAGCGAGGACTAAAATACACACTGTTTGGAAAATCTAGCAAACCGAGGTCTTAAATACACATTGCGTGGAAAAGCTGCCTAACCGAGGTCTTAAATACACATTGCGCGGAAAAGCTGCCTAACCGAGGACTTTTGTGTTAAAGTTAACACATAGGTCCTCGTATAATACAACAAACGTGAAATGAGTGTAAAGAGGCTGTGTGTGAGGCGACAGTGGCGCCACTAAGTGGATACACAAATCGAGTGTAAGATTATGAATATTTTTGATCAAACCGAGGTTCAGACAACTTTTTCTTATTAAGTATACAGAAAGACTCAAAATCGCTCGCAGAATACGAATCTTTGGTCAAGTCAAACCGAGGACCCTCGAAAAAGTCCTCGGTTTGAAAAGGTCCTCGGTCGTGCCTTGTGTATTCATACGCACGTCCTCGGATGGTACTTAAAACAAACACACATACACAAACGACCAGACCCGGAACAACTATCTGTAGATCATACAAATATTTGTTCCGTGCGGGATTCGAACCCGCGACACGCAGCGCGGCAGTCGATCGCTCAAACACTGCGCCAACCAATGTCCAATGTCCAATTGTCTTATTCGTGTGTTTATCTTATTGTTTTAATGAGGTTAGGATTAGGGTTCCGCAACATAAAACGACGCAACACAATGATCACTTGGTTGGTTTTTTTTTGTTATCCATCTGTCAAAACACGTTCTAAAGAACGAATGTGTCAAGTATCACTTACCTGACCTGGTTTCTATATAATCCTTCTATTATGGTTGCCTACTATCAGCAAAATAAATTATTTTCACAACAAACCGATATTCGAACCCTAAGGGGATAATTAATACGAGATATCGTTTACAACAGCAATTAATAACAAGAGCAATAAATTAATGAAAATTAGTGGATGTTGATCAGACATTTTAGGTTAGTACAGTCAGCAAGTAAGAAAATAATTAATGGATTATAATTATTTTTATTTGTCATTTTTATGTCGTGATGGCCAAGTGTTTAAGACGATTTTCTTACATGAAATTGAGTTTTTGCTACCAGTAGTAGTAGAGCTCTTTGTGTAGGAGCTCGTCCGGGGAAGTACTACCACCATACCTGTTTCTGCTGCAAAGCAGCGTTGCTGTGTTGCCGCTACGAGAGCGGAGCAGTAACCAAAGATGTAACTTAATGCGGTTGAAATAAAACTTCGCGGGCGAAGTCACGGGCATAAGGTATCTTTTATGACAGTCTTAGTAGTAGTAAACCATACTTATTACCTTGGGTTTGGGTACCTGTGTAATTACGGCATTTCAACTTTGTCTCTGGGATGGTGACGCATGTGCAAGGCCTCTGGTGGAGGCAGAGGTGACCACTAAACATCAGGTCGACTGTGGCATGTTTGCCATGTGGACGGTGAGCAATGGGTCGCTCCAGTACGTTAACTAACGACAGATCGTGTCGACGGCGCGTTCGTGTCCACGCGCGCCTCAAAGAGATGTCAGCAAACATTCGGAGGGGCTACTAAGTGCCGATGCCTGCCGGGGCTGCGGGTTGTTCGAAAGAGATACCGCGCCCCCGGAACGCAGCGGGCACAGGAAGGTACATGGATGGGTTTAAGTCAGTAAATGTCTGTCACAACCTCCCGCCCCGCCCAGGGCGGGGGAAGTCATTAGATGATTTTGCATCGGTAAAAAAAAGGCATGTTTCCATACAACCATGTTAAAAAAAGGCTAGAACCAATGTGACTTTTTCCATTCAGCTCAAAGTTTTCTTTATTCATTAGTTTTAACAATTTAAGATGGTAATTGTGTAATTAACTTTTGAGTTTATTCAAATATCTCTCAATTTGCAGCCAGAGTGCTTAAATGAAATTGTGTAGGTAAAAATTTCATTTCAGCAGCTTTCTTCGCATAAATTCATCAAGTCTGAAAATTCAGAAGTTTTCGTCAAAATAATTTATCATGACTAACTTTTCCTAGAACTGTATTTGTTCAGACATAATTATATTACAAGCACAGTAATTTGTGAATCATTTATTAAGCGCCTGTGATTTTTTAATTTAAGTGAAATTGCTTTACTGTAAAAATCTATCACGCCTGTATTCCCCGAAGGGTTTGGCAGAGGTGTATATCGGCGCATCATCGCCGTTCTCCATATTTTGCACAGTTACACAAGGAAAACGCTTGGAAGATATAATGAAAACAAAGGAAATAACTTACTCCAGTTTAGAATGTTTATTTCGGAACGTCAATTCAAAAAGTAACCTCGAATTACATTACAACGGTATTTATACACGAATAACCGGAAGTTGTCATAACAAAATTACATTTTCATAACAAATAAAATTCAAACGGAAGTGTCGCAACGGAAATACAGAATAAATTTCAAATTAATAAAATTCTAACGGAAGTATCAAAACAAATACTAAATTATTATTAATTTCAACGGAAATGTTAAAACAAATACTTATTTAATAAATCAGTTTATTTATTAAATAAGTATTTGTTTTAACATTTCAGATAGGTGCCATGTAAAAGGAGGAGAGCCTATTGCCATTATACTTGGGTACAAATCCAAACTCCGATCTGCTACTGAGAATTCCATAGTAAAGCCAATAACACTTTTTGCTCGACCTGGAAATCGAACCCAAGACCTCTAGCGTAGCAGTCGGACCACTAGGCAGTTGGTTGTGTTATGTTTTTTTTTCCTTTGCTTAGATGGTAGTCTAGCTGCCGGCCTAGCTGACGTAAAGTGGTCACCGCTGACTATATACGTAGACATCTGCAATACCAAAGGTCTTGCAAATGCGTTGCAAAAGTTATAATATTATGAAGCTAAAGAGTTCATTTATTTGAACGCTCTAATCTTAGAAATTGTAAGGTCTTTTGCGTTTTGTCGAGGAAGGTAATAAGCTAAATAACATCACGCTACGAGCCACGGGAGCGGAGCAGCAACAACCAAGTTAGGTATATACCCTAATAATACTATTCAATCTTGCTCCAAGATGTATGCTCCCGAAACTTTGATACTTCAAACGGCACATGTTCCCTCGAGCCTGGAATATTAACCTAGTTGATTTATTTATAACCTTACCTACCTACCCTCCTCAACTTGTAAGCCCTTTAAGGCGAAATGGTATCGTGGTCACGCGCTGCGTCCGACTGACGTGTCTGCGGGAGCAGTGCGTATTGCACGCTTCTTATAAATATTTATTTTTAAAATTCTATTTGCTTTGTTACATTAAAATTAACCCATAATCCCCTAATGTCTTTAATGGTGAACGTATAGACTAATTTTTATTGAAAGTGCTTAAATTACAATCGAATAAAACCGTTATTTCTCTCAAAAAATGCTAATTTTGAGTAAACTTTGCGATTTTTTTTTATCGAGCCAAATTATGTCAATCGTGTTTTGGCCCTCATAATTCACTAAAGAAAATCTTCAATTTTAATAATCATGGAAAAAATAAGGCAAAGTCGTAGTTTTTGAAGACAAAAATTAGTTTTGCGTGCAGCCGAAATGCGGCAAAACAGCTTCTTTGGGACACATTTCGCCTTAAGGGGGGAAGTGGTAGATTTAGATGCCTTTCCTTTTTTTCTTTGGAGAATCTTCATGGACTACCTCCGCCTCGGGGAAGGTCGAGGGGTATGTAGAACTCCTGCCGAATAAGGGACTAAATACACTTATTCAGTTCCATTCAGCTTTTGTTTATAGAAAGCGCCAGTTTTCTATCGTATCCGTTCAGCCGCGGAAATCTGAACGCACGCATACGCGTCTCCATACTACAATAGTGTTTTCTATAAACAAAAGCTGGATGAAATTGAATAAGTGTTTTTAGTCCCTAAAACCTCACGGTATTTCGGTAACTGCCTTTGGCCGGGACAGGGGTATCGCGTTGACAGGCCTGTTGGTCTAGTGGTTAGTGGCCCTGACTGCTAAGCCGGAGGTCGTGGGTTCGATTCCCACCCAGGGCAAACTTTGTGTGATGAGCATGATTGTTTGTTCTGTGTCTGGGTGTGATTTATCTATAATATGTATGCATTTATAAATTATATAAGTCAGTATATCAGTTGTCTGGTTACCATAACACAAGCTCTGCTTAGCTTGGGATCGGATAGCCGTGTGTGAGTTGTCCCAAGATATTTATTTATTTATTTTAGCATTCTTCCGCACCCAGGTAATGGCTCTCCACCACCATAAAACGGGCCCCGTCGCACGGAGCGGCCGTCAGCTACAACTGTACTTTAACTGTACAACTTCTTGTAAGACATTTTTTAATAGAGTATCCGAGTAGTACCGGCACGGGCAAGTACCAATGTGACTTTTTCTAATTCATATGTACTTTCTAAGTTTATCTTGGACATCATTGACATCGGTAACCATGTCAGAGGCCCTTGCGGCGGTTTAGAAACTCTGACACTAGGGTGTGTGGGGTCGATAGACCTTACTGCCCACACGATAAAGAAGAAGAATAGAGTATGTATAGAGTTTTTACTCCTTCTTCTCCATACGAAACTACTTTTTTAAACGGGCAACTAGTTTCAATATATTTAATTTGACGTTCGAAGGTGCCTTTTATTGGTCTAATTCAGAGGTTCCCAACCTTTTTCAGTCCGCGGCAGGGTCTTGTCAGATTCTTTTGTGTAATTTTTAAATTTTACGCAGACGAAGTCGCGAGCATAAGGTAGTACCAAAATAAAGATTAAGATCAAAAGATTTTATTACATTTCATAAATGACATGACAGATAAGCAAAATTACGGAACTTGAAACTTAGTTAAAACCAAATTCAAGTAAAACCTTCTTCTAATTAAAAATACTTAATTAATTGATTTCAATCGTTATTCGGTTCGCTTTTGCGTTTGACACTTCTAAGATAAGGGTCCGATTGTCTCCTCGATAGTCCTGTCAATAAAACTAGATGCAGGTATTCGAAAAAGCGACCTAACTTTATAGCAACACAGTTCATTATTGGTCAAGTCAAGACCAGAGAACACTTAAATAATTGAAGTTCGATTAATTAAGTACTTAGAAAATTAAATCGTAATAGGTCTCGACTTGTGTAAACATTAATTTTGCTTAATTAGAATCGCGTGCTTATGATAAGTAGTTATGTGGTGTGCTTTTTTTAACTTAACTTAACAAAAAGGAGGGTTATGATTTATGAATGTATGTCTGTTCATCTGTGTACGTGTCGTAGATCAATTCAGGTTTTTGATCCCTGTATTTCTGGAAGGGTTAGGCCGAGGTGTAGCAATATAAACCCACAATTCCCAGGTCGAACGAAGTGTTATTGGGTTTTTCTATGAAATTCTCAGTAGCAGCTCGGAGTTTGAATTTCTGCCCGGTTAATGGGAATAGACTCGCCCCCTATTACATGGGACCTAAATATACCGGCGAACTGTGGGTGCACATTAGAACAACTCTGCCTAACCTTTCGGGGAATACAGGCGTGATGGTATGTTTCTTCCATTACAATTAACAACCTTGTCCTTCCTTGTTAACAAGGAAGTTTTGATGTCAGACAAACAGTCAAGTTAAATTACATAGAAATGGGTTTGACGCATTTGGTGCACTTCTCAACTTGTACACCATGCTCAAATGGTGAACTTAGCAACTGGTGCACTTCTCATATGGTACACTTCGCAACTGGTGCACTTCTCAACTGGCGCACTTCGCAAAAGGAGCACTTTTTAAGATGAGTGGAGATTTGGAATAATTTACTAAAAATAAAAGAATCTTTGGTTTTGCGTAGGTAATTTTCTTAAAAATACAATCAACAAAATAATTTTAATTAAACTCTACATGATCAGAATGGAATTTTTATTTTTTCAAAAATAAAAAAATGTTTCTCCAATTATTCAAGTAATTTAATTAATAGTAACAATTACTAAGAAAGAAACAAAGGTTTATCTATATTATTTATAACCTGTTTTTGAGAAACAGGTTATGATTAGGAACAGGGATAATTGTTGGCTGGTGTTCCATTTTATTGTAAAGCCATGTAAGGGGCCTCTGCGAGTTGGTTTCGGCTCCTCGTACGCCTTTCAAAGGTCCGGGACCCTAGGGTCCCGACTCCCGAGATACGTAACGACTATAAATAAAAGAAGTACAGTTTAAAATATAATATTATAAAGATGATGATCATTGATGTAATATGATATTATATTATGTCTTTATTATGATAACTTTTTGCTGTAAATCAATTTTTTTCTTAAATAGTTATATTTTTATCACATCAGAGTGTCTATTTTATTTATTTTTGAAAAAATAAATATTCCATTCTGATTATGTAGAGTTTAATAAAATTATTTTTTTGATTGTATTTTTTTTTAATTACCTACGCAACACCAAAGATTCTTTTATTTTTAGTAAATTATTCCAAATCTCCACTCATCTTAAAAAGTGCTCCTTTTGCGAAGTGCGCCAGTTGAGAAGTGCACCAGCTGCGAAGTGTACCATATGAGAAGTGCACCAGTTGCTAAGTTCACCATTTGAGCATGGTGCACAAGTTGAGAAGTGCACCAAATGCGTCAAACCCATAGAAATAATCATTTGGAACAAAGTTAGATTTATTTAACTATACGAGGATATATTTAAGGAAGGAAAACTTCTCCGTTTCCATTATTGAATTAATCTCATTTAGAATAATTTAGGTTTTTGTTGGGTGCTAAAATTAAAGCCAAATGGGTACGTTGCCGGCGAAGGTACTTAATTAGAGAATACTTTGTCGTGACGTCTTGAATTTTTGATGAATTTGAGTGGTCTTCAGAAGAGGTCCGAGGCGCATTCGACTTGTCCCTACTAGTTTTCATTTCTTTGGTAGGTTTACCGTTTAAAAGTGATGTTATATGTATTTGATAATTTAGTAATGATGTTAATTTTAATAGTAATGTGATATTTAATTGATAATAATAGTACCTAATGGTAATAATTTTCTAAATATTTGCATGCCGAATGGTAAAATATGGCTGAACTGATTTTATTTTTAACAACTATTGTGTACCCATATTTGCAAATAAACTTCTATTCTATTCTATTCAAGTTGCTTTAAGCCCGGTAAGTATTATACATACATACTAACCAACCTATTCATATTTATGTCCAGACACACGCTAGTGTGTGGAGTTTACGTACAACTAATAAGGGCCTCCGCCCACGACCGATTTTTTTGGACCGATAATCGGGCAGAAAAACGGGCCCGTTTTTTCAAAAATTTCAACGCCCACGACCGTGTTTTTGTCGGTGACTTTCGAGGGAGGAGCTTAAATAGCGGTCAAATTTTATATCGCAACTTTTATTTGACAGAGTTACCGATAGTATAAAAATAACGTTAATAGATTTAAGGTTATTTAAGTTACAATTTATCGTTAAATTGTTTATTGACGATATTTTTATCGTTTTTTTTAAACAATTGATCCTTCTAAGATGGAAGTAGCGCAAGACGGAGGTGTGGCGGGTCGCCCACCTTAGCGTCGCGCTAATGTAGTGCCTAACAATACTTTGCCCGATTCTTACGAATGAGAATTATACACGCTTACTTTTACATCGTTCTGAAATCAAAAGCCATGAGATCCATCATAGTACCTAATAGAAGCTATTGGCACTATTATTTTCGATAAATAACAAAAATAAATAAAATAACTCAAACATTTGTGAAATAGTAAGAACGCGAAGTAACGTTTCCTTGCAGTCAAGGCATATTTGTGTGAAAACCTTATCGACTATACATGCGTAAGGTAGCCTTTAAAGAATACATTAATCGATCAGACAGGAGCGCTACTAACATTTAACTCGAATTAACAAAAAAAAAGTGACGAATTTCCAACATCTTTGAGACGTCTTAAAAAAAAACACGCAATAATAACTATTACTCGACTGGAGTTCCAGTGTTTCAGCTGCAGAACGATGTAAAAGTAACCGTATATGTTATTATTAGACCTGGTAATCGAACCCACGACTTCACGCTGATCAGACGCGCTTTGCGACCACAAGCCCAATATAGTTAGTCAGTGACAATTAATATAAACGTACAAAACGGCAACTTACCTAATTTAACGGTAAAAATAACGATTAATTCATATTCTATGTTAATGTTAATTAACATTATATTACTGGTAATGTTATCAAATAACGTTTTAATAAAGTTACTTTTTTTCAAAATTTTCGAGTTCATGGAAATTAACGTTACGTAACGATTATTATTTTCTGATTTCATAACGTTAACAAGCCCAGGATTTAAGTCATTACATATTTAGCAAGCTTAGTCGTTAAAAACGAATGTTATTTTCATTCTTAAGAATTTATTAAATTCGTTTGATTATATATTATTTTTTTAATCCATTAACGTTATTTTTATATTAACGGTAACTCTGTCAAAGGTAATTTTATAAATATTTACCGGTATTTAAAACCCTGCGTAAATCAACACAATATTATTTACTTATTGAAATCACAGACGATTAATTTAGAAAAAATTGATTTACCATATTATTAATAAATAAATAAGCTTTTTAATAATAAATTATTGTTATTATTCAAATGCTTCAAACTCATAAGTACTAACTTAACATAACACCACAATTGTACACTTAATTCGCAATAACTGCTTTTGACTTTAGACTTTTGACTTTAGCAATGACACAACGTTCTTCCCTAGTAAATCCATGACGCATAGGGTAAGTGCCCCAGTGAATTAACACACCCGAGTGAATTAACAAATCCGAGTATTTTCCAAAAAATAATAAACTAAGATATTACCTTCTACCCAACGCAGTATTTTTTTTTTTGTAATTGCTGCTCTTCATTCTAGCATAGTAACAACATTCATGTATTGCGATACTGTTCGTTTTAAAATGACGAGCGTTTAAAGTTGGCAGTGCTGGTGTACATTTTCTTTGTTCGGGCAAGAATTTAGGACTTGGGTCAGACGCAAATTTTTTGATATCACTTTGCAGCCGTAATTAAAGTATGTACTGTGTATGTAGTTATTTATAAATTCGAGTAATGGGTAGTTACAATATATGTATCAAATCAATTTCATTGCAATTTTAGCTAGTTTTAAGTAAATTATTGAGTGTTCCAGCATTGGCATTAAAAAACGTTTAAAATCCAGTGAATAAACGACCGTTAATTCACTGACCAATCGTTTTTCATGAAATCTAGTGAATGAACTATAACATTTTCATCATGTTAAAATATAAGCTTTCGTCATAAAAATGTAACCAATAAATAAATGAATACCACATTTTGAGTTAGTAATCATCATTTTAGAGAACGGAGAACTAACAAATAGATCAAAGCTCTGAGACTCTAACTCCCAAGCTCATAAAGGAAAGACGGGAACGGAACGGGCAGTCTTCAGTGGGTGCAGGTTCAGTCGGAATAAGCTCGGCTTATAAGGCAGATCCTGAAATCCATCAAACGCGACACACCTCAAATGCTGACGAAGCTGGAGACTAACGATGGCAGGATCATCTTGTCTAAACTAGAGCTTTTAAGGGAGGTAGAGAAGTTCTAAAAACCCGTCTCTAGTCCAACAAAAGACCCAAAAGCTAGACTGACCTGACACTACACCGATGAGTTCCCGGACGTCAGCCTATATGAGATAAATATGGCTTCTTAACAACTTAAGGACAACAAGGTGCCGGGGAAGACGGAATCACTTCTGTACTACTGAAGAGGCCTATGTCCAGCAGTGGACATCGTTCGGCTCATATCATGATGAATTGATTGTTGACGTTGGCTAGGCTTATGAAGGTATATAATGATTAAGTAAGAGATTGAAGGCTTACACTTTGATAAAAAAAAAATGATTGTAGCAGATTTAGAGGCTAAGGATTTATGTTCATTTATTTATTCCATTTTGAACTGCATTTGATATAATAATAAGGATTTTTCGTAACTATTAATTAAACAAAAACTTGTGTTCATTCACTGGTTCTAATGCTGTACATTTACTGGAAAATTTCATTCATTCACTGGGGTTTTAGGGTATTTTTCAATATATTGCCAAATATATAAAAAAGTATACAGGTTATGTCGTAAAACCAAGTTAAAAAATATTCTTTAGTAGACATAGATTACCAAAATATAAAACCGCATACTTTAGAGGCAACATAATGTAATGATTTTTTGAAGTCTGAAGATTGCTTAAGTGTTCATTCACTGGAGCATTTACCCTATTTTCTATTTTTCACCGATAATCGGCGGCCAGGATGCGTAGATTTTGTTTTTGGACCGTTTTTTTCTCGGCCGTGGGCGTTGATGTACTAGAATCCATACGTTCCATTCTCGCCGAGAAAAAATCGGCCGTAAAAAATCGGTCGTGGGCGGAGGCCCTATATGAGATAAATATGGCTTTTTAACAACTTAAGGACAACAAGGTGCCGGGGAAGACGGAATCACTTCTGTACTACTGAAGAGGCCTATGTCCAGCAGTGGACATCGTTCGGCTCATATCATGATGAATTGATTGTTGACGTTGGCTAGGCTTATGAAGGTATATAATGATTAAGTAAGAGATTGAAGGCTTACACTTTGTTAAAAAAAAAATGATTGTAGCAGATTTAGAGGCTAAGGATTTATGTTCATTTATTTATTCCATTTTGAACTGCATTTGATATAATAATAAGGATTTTTCGTAACTATTAATTAAACAAAAACTTGTGTTCATTCACTGGTTCTAATGCTGTACATTTACTGGAAAATTTCATTCATTCACTGGGGTTTTAGGGTATTTTTCAATATATTGCCAAATATATAAAAAAGTATACAGGTTATGTCGTAAAACCAAGTTAAAAAATATTCTTTAGTAGACATAGATTACCAAAATATAAAACCGCATACTTTAGAGGCAACATAATGTAATGATTTTTTGAAGTCTGAAGATTGCTTAAGTGTTCATTCACTGGAGCATTTACCCTATTTTCTATTTTTCACCGATAATCGGCGGCCAGGATGCGTAGATTTTGTTTTTGGACCGTTTTTTTCTCGGCCGTGGGCGTTGATGTACTAGAATCCATACGTTCAATTCTCGCCGAGAAAAAATCGGCCGTAAAAAATCGGTCGTGGGCGGAGGCCCTAACTCTATATCAAGGGTGCAAAACTTTTTGACAGTTGGGCCAACTAGTCAATTTTTACATTTTCGGCGGGCCGTACCTAAATCTTTGCAAAACTACCAAAGGTAAATAGGAAAGTAAGGAATATAGTTGTTTATAAAAAAAGGAGTTTCTTGTTAGACATCAAATTAATTGTTTCGATAGATGCAATCAATGTGATTTCTGACACTGTTTCTGTTGTAATAGTTTTCTTATGTTAGGCGTCACATCAGATATTGATAGTTACGCGGACCATTTAAAATCCATCCGCGGGCCATATTATGGTCCGCGGGCTTTTGCGGTTGAGCAGTCTTGCTCTTTATACTCGCAAACCAAAGTTACCATGAAAATATTATTAGTAGCGTACCTAGATACCTCTTAAAATTATAGAATTAGTAGGGTGAGTAAATTGTTATTTATATCACTAGTTTAAAACCAGATTTCAAACAAAGAGGAAACAAAGAGGTGTACCAACGTACACCCACAGTTCGCCGGTATGTTTATGTCCCATGTAATAGGGGGCGAGAAATAAAAACAGAAATATATTACATGTTTTTTTTTTAATAAAATTAATACAATACTGGGACAGTAGGTAGTGTAGGCGTATTAATTTTATTAAGAAAATTCTTTATTTTCTGTTACTTCTAAATTGGGTATTTTCTACTTAGTTCGTGTTTCTACTTAGTAAATATGCTTTGATTGAAACACGGATATTTTGGACTTTGTATATTGAATCAGTACTTATTTTATTCCAATATTATTTTCTCTTTCTAGATTTAGTTTTCCTAACAGCTATAGTCACGGCCATTTTCTTTTTAATTTAAATAAGGACTACTCCAAATATTATCTACACGTACCTGGCCTACTTAATTTTTTTTTTTTTGAACGGTGCTTTGGAAAAACTATTTAATTTCATATTAATAAAGTGCGCAGACTTAACTCAATTTTTTGTGGTAAAAATAACGTGCTCTGCATTAAAAAATCACTCTTTCTCATAATGTTTTTAATATAAGGGGGTCCAATGAATATTTTTGACCTTCGAGTTCATTCAACCCTGGGACTTAGAAACTATTGGGCCCTAGAAGTTGCATATTTAAATATACTATTAAAATGAAGTTCAACAGATTATCTGCGAAACCCTATTGATCCTAAACAAATAACACAATGTAATTGGCCTTTTTATCTGTATTAAAGTAAAATAAAGTAAGTTTACCTAAGTGTTTTAGGGGTTTTATATGAAATTCTCGGAGTTAGGGGTTGTGCCCGGTTAATGGCAATAGGCTCGCCCCCTGATAAATGAACCTAAACATACCGGCGAACTGTAGCTGTACATTGGTACACCGGGGAATACAGGCGTGATGGTATAATACAAAAACCCAGGCTCTAGAATCATAAACTATTTAAAGCTGACGGATGACAATGGAACCTTTGCGGTGATTATTGGAGTTATCGACATTCTTAGTGCGTCATGCCCAGGAGCGTAGCTACCACCGTATCAGAAGTATCAAAGATACGGGCCCCCCCAGCTACAGGGGCGCCGAACCCGTAAGCCAAAATTCCAAATACTATCCAATATCTTACATAAACTCTTTGGCTTTACGCTATACTTCCCGAAAAGAAATTAACCGTCACGCCTGTATTCCCCGAAGGGTTAGGCAGAGATGTACCAATGTACACCCACAGTTTGCCGGTATATTTAGGTCCCATGTAATAAGAGTTGCCCCTTATTATCCCGATTACCCGGTTATCATAACCAAAGGCCGCGCCAAAGGGCGTGTTTTGGCCGAAGGGTGTCGTGTTTCGGAGATTCCGCGGAAGGTTACGCGACACCACGAAGCGCGATACGACGCCGTCACTTCGTGTTAAATAGTTTATATGTTTGTGTTTGTTATTATAATTATGTATGTTAGTCTGTAAGGTATTTATGTTATGGGCCTTTGTTGCCTGAAATAAATGGTATATTATTATTGTCATTTATTCATTAACTAGCTGACCCGCCACGACTTCGTTCGCGTGGTATCCTACCCCTACCCTACCCTACCCTACCCCTACCTTACCCGTACCCTACCCCTACCCTACCCCTACCTCTACCCTACCCCTACCCCTACCCTACCCTACCCTACCCTACCCCTACCCTACCCCTACCCTACCCCTACCCTACCCCTACCCTACCCCTACCCTACCCCTACCCTACCCCTACCCCTACCCTACCCTACCCCTACCCTACCCTACCCTACCCCTACCTTACCCGTACCCTACCCCTACCCTACCCCTACCCCTACCCTACCCTACCCTACCCCTACCCCTACCCTACCCTACCCCTACACTACCCCTACCCTACCCTACCCCTACACTACCCCTACCCCTACCCAACCCCTACCGACATTATAAGTATTATCACAAATCTTTTGTATGGGAGTATAGAAAATTGTTGTTTTTAGACTTTTTCAGGTTTTTTTTTTTACCATATTTCTCCCCGTAAGAACCATCCTCGTACTTCAAGGAATATTTTAAAAAAAGAATTAGCGAAATCGGTCCACCCGTTCTCGAGTTATGCGCTTACCAACACATTTTGCGATTCATTTTTATATTATAGAGAAGATTATACATACCTGTTGATTGCGTTTTTGTAAATATTAATATTAAAAAAATATAAGAACATTTAAAAATATAAAAAATATTACCCCACCGGCGTCGGGAACAGGGTCCAAGCCACCGGTGGTCAGGGCTCCTGAGAAAGGAATCTCCTAACTATACGCGCCGTGTCTAGGAGAACCGCTTTCTGAATCAAGCCCTTGATCCAGCCGCCCAACGAGAGCCTCCTAAGATGTTGGTCGAGGCTCTTGGCAATTAGGCCATTGGCTGAAACGACTATCGGCACAATGATCGCTGACTCCACATCCCCCATGTCGACATCCTCGCGAGCCAAGTCAAGATACTTGATCTTCTTATCATTCTCGGCCTTCACGAGGTTCACGTCATGTGGAACTGTTATGTCAACAATCATTGCGCGCTTCTCTAAGCGATCTACCACCACTATATCAGGCTTATTGGCTACAATAGTCCTGTCAGTGATGATGGATCGGTCCCAGTACAATGTGACATGGCTATTTTCGAGAACTGATTCGGGCACATACCTATAGTACGGTACTTCCGATTCTACAAGACGGTATTTCAGAGCAAGTTGCTGATGGATGATCCTGGCCACAAGGTTGTGCCTATGCAAGTACTCTTCGTTAGCTAGACGAGAACACCCAGAGATAATGTGGCGGATTGATTCCCCCGGCCGGTGGCATGCCCGACAAATGTCAACCGTGTCATCCTTCACAATAAATCTCCGGTAGTTATTCGTCATGATAACTTCGTCCATAATTGCACAGACAAAACCCTCGGTTTCCCCAAATAGGTCACCAAAGCGAAGCCAGGATACGGAGTACGGACGCTAAGAAGTCTACATCGGGCCCATGCAAGGCCCGGAAAAAGCGTCCGTGAAGCTCCACTCTGATACCTCCTCGCGATCTTTAGTCTCCAGCACGCCTGTATTCCCCGAAGGGTTAGGCAGAGGTTTACCAATGCACACCCATAGTTCGCCGGTATATTTAGGTCCCATATAATACGGGGCGAGAATATTGCCATTAACCAGGCACAAATCCAAAGTCCGAGCTGCTACTGAGAATTTCATAGAAAAACCCAATAACACTGCTCGACCTGGGAATCGAACCCAAGACCTCTAGCGTAGCAGTCGTGCTTACGACCACTAGGCTAACGAGCCAGTTAGAAAAAAAACACTACAAATAAGTACTCACATTACCAGTGAACATAAAACAAATTGCCAATAAACGATAAGAATCATTAAAATGATGGAAATTATAGACGGCGACAAAAAATATTTTCAAGTTACGATTCGGAAATGGATGTCGAATGGGGAGGTCATCCAACTTCACACAATCGAGGTCAAAGGTTATTAAAATAATGTAGATGTTACCTATTTGTTTTTGATAAATAACCTAGATAATTCCTATGGCTATTATAGGAAAATCAATAAATTAGTGTAGCGACACACCTGCTTTTAAAACACTTAACTAGAAAATTAGATTTTGTGTTGCTTTGAAATAAATAACTGCCTCGTTGGCCTAGTGGTCCTAAGCGCGACTGCTACGCTAGAGGTCCTGGGTTCGATTCCCAACTCGAGCAAAAAGTGTTATTGGGTTTACTATGGAATTCTCAGTAGCAGCTCGGAGTTCGGATTTGTCCCCGATTATAATGGCAATAGGCTCTCCCCCTTTTACATGGCACCTAAAACCGACGGACTGTGGGTGTACATTGGTTACACCTATGCCTAACCTTCGGGGAATACAGGCACGGTGGTATGTTAATGATTTCTAGATATTATAATATGCTACAGAAGTAATCGCTCGCAGCTAACTTCCGAGCTGCCATTAAGTTTGAAGCATACTATATAAAAGGTCAGCTAAGGACGGATTTGACTTAGAATTTCACATGGATAAAGTCGTCGGCAAAGGCTACTTATACACAGACTACTGGTTGAGCGCGCTTATATCAGGAAATGGTGGTTCGAATTGAAAAAAAAAACAGTTTGTATTGGTTAGTCCTTTTATCGAGAAAGGCTATATAACATCACAGCAGCAGTAACTAGAGACGTCAGACGCAGAAACAAACAAGCAAATATTTCCTCTTTATAATATTAGTATAGACAATACAATTTGTATATAACGGGTGTCATAAGACATTTATTTCAAGTACTTAACATGTTCATCACGATTTCAGCAGCCTACCTCTTTCTTCTCTGATAACCACTAGACACTAACATTCCCACTCCACCTTTCATTTCACACACCTTACCTACTTTAGTCTTTTTAATTAGTTCTCACTGTTTCTTCAATTCTAATTTCAGTAACTATTCCTGAAACCATGTCAGTGATGACCCGTAAGG
This sequence comes from Caradrina clavipalpis, assembly GCA_932526535.1. Classification (NCBI taxonomy): domain Eukaryota; kingdom Metazoa; phylum Arthropoda; class Insecta; order Lepidoptera; family Noctuidae; genus Caradrina; species Caradrina clavipalpis. The sequence goes on along the minus strand of OW052104.1, from coordinate 12,137,978 downwards.
CCACGGCTCAGGTTATGGAGGTAAAATTAAGAACAGCCCTTGAAGAACTTAAGGCATCCAACATCCAATGCCAACAATTACTACAAGAAAGAGACGAATGTGAAGAGGAAGTTAAGGGTATTATCAATAAAAATACAAGCCTGAAGCGGGAGCTAGTGGACCTTCATCAGCAACTCCTGGATGCTGTTGATGAACGGGACAAACTGCGGGTGGTCACTGATGGATTCAACAACTGTAGCAATCTATATGAGGAGGCTTTGTGCAAGGTTAGGGACTTAAAGGAAGAACTAATTCACGCTAATTTAAAAATTTCTAAGTTACAGAAAGAAAAAGAATGTTCTCAGGCTAGGGAAACTAATCACTTATACAATGAATTGTTGAATAGTAAGTGCAACCCAAATTCCTTAGTAACAATAGACCTCACTGAAGATTCCCTTGTAAAATTTAATAATAGTAGTTATACAGTGAGTCATAATAAATTAAAAAAATATGCAAAGTTTAATAAGATCATTAATAAATGTAAAAAATTTAGAAAACAACAAAAACACTATTCCAATAATATTAAACTAAGGAAAGAACGTGTTTTACTAGTAAATAAATTAAATAACTTTCAAATAAAATTAGAGGACAGCATAAACATTTATGAGGTTGACACTCAACGCCTACAGTCTGAGATTGAGGTGCTTGAAGGGTCACTATATTCACTTTCCAAAAAGTATGAAAGCTCTCAACAACAAATAAAAGCGCACATACTGGCAACAAATGTACTAGTGGAAATGTGTAATCCTAGCGCAGACAGAGTGGATCCACTGCCTCACAGTACCACTCAATGTACCTCCCAGAAGGATTCTCATGTTGAGGCTCCCCAGCCTGAGGTAACGGAATACACATCCCAGTCTGAGAGCGTCATGGAGTGCGTCCCTAGGTCAAATGAAATACCTGTTACTGAATGTAGTTCATCTCTTGATCTGCAAACTGACAGTAGTTTGTTATCTGATAATAAAGTTAGTTGTCCCATTATATTTTCAGACAGTTTAGGAAGGGGGCTGGGTAAATTACTAAACAACAACCTGAGGCATTCTGCTCTTAATTATTGTATACCTGGGACTTCCTACAATAAAATAATGTCCACAATAACAAAACAAAATTATAATGCAAATTCTATTATTACAGTATTAGTTGGTAATAGCATAAATGTTACAAAAGATGACATTACTGACAGAGTCACTGAAATTCTGAAAATTAATTGTCAAAAAATAATATTGTGTGCTTTTCCCTACTTTGAACACCTTTCAAACAGGCAAAATAATAACATTCATATTATGTTAAATAATCACCTGCACTTTCTTGTAAGTCACTATAGTGACAAGCTCATGTTTTTAGACATCAACAGTTTTGTTGAAAAATTGAAATCGACTAGGGATACAGGGTATCTGCCCATTAGATTTAGACGTCAGATAGCTTGGCTATTAGCTTTTAATATAAACTCAGACATAATTAGTATGTGTCGAAGTCTTCCACACTTAGCACCACAATATTTAGTAATAATACTAATGTTAGGGTGGTACCAACAAATAATCTTTTAAACTAGTCATTAAGACAACAGAAGGTACCAGTAACAATATAGTTAAACTTATCAACAATAAAAAGGTACCTTCTTGCAATTACTTAACAAATTCTAAGAAAGGGGCTAAACAACATTCCTTAGCATTATATCATCAAAATATTCAAGGCTTTTCTTCAAAGCAATTAGAAATTGAATTGGTTTTAGAAAAAAACCATGTTCGACATTATTTTTTTTACTGAACATTGGTTAAAAGAGTACGAAATGTTAATTAATTATGATAATTATAGTGTGGGCAGTTGTTTCAACCGCAAATCCATGCTGCGTGGCGGTTCCCTAATCTTAATTAAAAACAGTATTAAATCAAAGCCACGTAAAGACATAGTTGAACTATCGGTTGAACACATTATTGAGCTGTCCTGTGTTGAGCTAGATAAGCATGTCATAGTGTGCGCTTACAGACCCCCAAATTATCAAAATTACTCTTTGTTTGAGTCGATTATGGAAGATGTTTTAGCAAAACTTGCAACTGGTAATAAATCAGTAATCATTTGTGGCGACTTTAATATTAATATTTTAGAAAACAATTCGAATAGCAGTAGATTCTTAGATCTCTTTAAATCATTCAACTTATCAAATGTGTTTCTAGAACCAACAAGAGTGACTTTAACTACTGCTACATGTATTGATAATGTTTTTTGTTGTTGCGACTACTTAGATAAAGCCATTGTAAATTACCTTCCTTCTGATCACAGTGGACAAACCGTTACTTTTGAATACAGCACACCATCACAAAAAGTGCAGATACAGTCAAGACCAATAACATCTGGTAATCTAAATAAATTCAATAGCACTTTAATGAGTCAATTATGTGTTCAGAGCTTTAATATGAATAATGGTGATACTTTGTATGAAGATTTTTTTTCAGTTGTGCAAACGGAATTCAATAATATTTTTAAGAAAAAATCTAAAACAATTTGCCCTAAATTTTTATTCAGTGACTGGGCGACTAAAGGTATCAGAAAAAGTAGGGAAAGACTCTTTGAGCTGTATGGCCTTAAGCCTTATATAAATACGGTAACTTTTAATAAGCATGTTGCTACTTACTCTAAAATTTTTAAAAATACATGTAAGGCAGCTAAAGCCTTATACATTAGCAACAAGGTAAAATCAGCAGACAATAAAATAAAAATGGTCTGGAAAATTATAAACAACGAAACAAATAGAAATAAAAGACAAAATAATGATTACACTCTGGAGACTTCCCGAGGTCTCATAAGCAATAATATCGATGTGGCTCAGGAATTTGCAACTTTCTTTACCAATATCCCAATTAAAACCACAGAAACTTTAGATTCCTCGCCCTCACTTGCTATAGATTTATTAAGAGCGAATGTTTCAGCCTGTCCTAAGGAATTTAAATTTAGACATATTAACCCTGTGGATGTCATAAAGGCTTTCAAACAACTTAAGATCAAGGTTACAGAAGATATGTGGGGCATGTCTACTAATGTGTGTAAGTCTATTATTGAGACAGTTGCACCCTATTTAGCTTTAATATTTAACTTATGTGTAGACCAAGGGGTTTTTCCGACTTTAATGAAACACAGCAAAGTTATACCACTTTTTAAATCCAGGGATAGTAAAGACACTAATAACTATAGACCCGTTTCGGTTTTGCCGGTGTTCAGCAAGGTGTTTGAAAAAGTGATGCTCAATCAAATGCTTAATCATTTTAACTGTAATAACATCTTACACGACCAGCAGTTTGGTTTCACCAGAGGGCGTTGCACTACTGACGCCGGTGTCACTTTAATTAAGCACATCTTTAATGCATGGGAGGACTCACAGGATGCCATTGGCATTTTTTGCGACCTCTCAAAAGCATTTGATTGCGTAAATCATGAGACCCTCCTCCAGAAGCTTGAGCATTACGGCCTCGGTCAACTAGCGCTTAGCTCACTGAAATCGTATTTAAATGATAGACTACAGCAAGTTCAAATAAACGGTGTAAATTCATCAGGCTTGAAAGTAAAGATGGGAGTTCCGCAAGGTTCAATATTGGGTCCGTTTCTCTTTTTAGTCTACATAAATGATTTACCTCATTTACTGAAAAACCAACCTAAAATGGTGTTATTTGCTGATGATACTTCACTGATTTTTAATGTAAATAGACGCTCACAGCACCTTGACGAAGTAAATAACGCTATGCTTAAGGTTCATAATTGGTTTACGATAAATAACATAGTGTTAAATGAGAAGAAAACTAAATGCATAAGATTTGCTTTACCGAACGTTAGAAGTAGTGCATGTAACGTTATATTGAATAAGGAAGTACTAGAATTCGTCGATAAGACAGTTTTCTTGGGGGTTTCGCTTGACTCAAGGCTGCAGTGGGGTCCTCACTTAACATCTCTTGCAGGGCGGTTGAGTTCAGCCGCTTACGCTGTCAGGAAAATCCGACAATTGACAGACGTGGATACCGCGAGACTGGTATAAAGGCAATTGTTTAAAAAAATTAATATCATGACGGTACCTTGTCAATATATATATGAAAACATTATGCATGTTCGGAAAAATCTTCATCATTTTAGAAAAGTTGGTGATAGACATAATTTTAATACTAGAAATAGGAATAAATTAGAGCAACCGAGTTTTCGATTGTCAAAAGTACACACTTCTTTTATGGGGTACTGTGTAAAATGTTATAATAAAATACCGCGCAATATTCTCGAACTAAATGAGAGAAAGTTTAAAACATGTATAAAACGCACACTATGTAGTCAAGCATATTACAAATTAGAAGATTATATAAATGATAAAAATGCTTGGCTTAATGCTAGTCCTGCTCCACAGCCACTCGGGCACACAAATTAATATACATTTTTTTTTCTAAACATAACGATGTTATTAGCACCTTTTTTATTGACCTTAATAACGTATACCGTTATTATAATTTTTACTGTTTTTTTTTTTCTACTTATTACAGTTTATTTTTTGAAAAGGTTCGCTGATGACCTTAGTTTTGTATAATTTTACATCATATATTTCAATTTTGTAAATGTGACTACCATGGAGCCATTTACTTGTTAAGTTACTATGTGTTGGACACTGAGCATGGCAGTTGAGAGCTTTGTCATGCTCACTTTAATGTCTTGCTGACGGTGGCGCGTGGGTTGGATCGTTTGGTTCCCTTCAAGATGGTTGAGCTAAACGGTGCTGATGCACGCGTCATATTCGTGAACGGGTGCTGTCAGTTGGGATTGGTCATCTCTTAACTGCCATGTCTTACAACGTTATTATAATTTTGTTATTTTTTATATTCACCTTCATTGTTTTCACATATAGAAGCAACAAGAATATTGTAACCAAGACTTTGTAAAAACCAAATGGAAGGAAAAGAGTGTCCATGGAGTTTCTTGCTCGTTCTTCTCCATAGAGACCTACGTTTTGGAACGAGCAACTAGCTTCAATTTTAAACTGTAACTTCTTGACAATTCAAAAGTGCCTGTAAATGGTCTAATTGAAATAAATGATTTGATTTGATTTGATTTTCTTTTTTGGCTCGATTTTGATTCTAGTTACAGAGATATTTAAGGTCGAAGTTACAACTGTTTTTGACGAAAACCAGTTTTAATGTTATAACTGAACTTTAGACACCTGACTGGTATATAAAACCATAAAAATGCTGTAAAAACCAGTATCTAAATGTTCTTAAACATTGCTTCAATTAACAACAAAATGTTTCTTGATAAATGAAAACTTTATTTGAACAAAAACATTACTGCAAACATGTTGTGCAACATTGTTCTTCAATAAATACGGGACTTAAAATCAAAAATGCACATGCCAACAGTGTAATCAATGGCGTGAGAGACTAACCATTATAAAAGCAACACTACCCATTTCAGTAACTGGCCGAAAAACTGGCACATTTGGTTTTTTAACGACATCTATCGCTCAGCATGCGAACTGCTACGGCAAAACTGACGTTGCCTAGATCGCGCTATCAAAATTCTCCGCGACATTAGCATATATACAAAATCCAGACAACAACCATCGGGCCCACCAGACACAGCACCCGTCTGGTCGGAGGATCCTCCCTTTTCAACGGAGGATTTGAAACTTTACAACCTGTTTCTCATCACCTCCATAGGTTAAAAAACAAAATAAATTTTGTAGAGTTTCGTCTCTGACACACCTGTATGGCTTTCTCTTTCTAAATATTCATGTCACAATTTTATCTCATACATCTCACCTTGGATCTTTAGAAGATACAATAATACAATACAAATAATATGATACAATGATATACAATACCTATATTGATTAATTCACGTAATTTTAAATACACTAATAATTTTAACTGCCTCGTTGGCCTAGTGGTCCAAAGCGCGACTGCTACGCTAGAGGTTTTGGGGTCGATTCCCAGGTCAATGGGTTTTTCTATGAAATTCTCAGTAGCAGCTCGGAGTTTGTCATTACATTTGAAGTGTAGTGATCAATGCTCATGCCTTCACTGTAGAGAAAAACGCCTTAGCCTTACTGAGAGACAATTATAGTAAGGTATTAATACCTATAAGTCTAAGACAAAAGACTTTCTTTCTTTCTTTTCTTTTTATAAAAACATTGCACTATTTGAAAGTTTTCCTGTATCGTGGGTGCATTTACAAACACATAAACTCACATACACAAACAGCCAGCCCCAGAACAACTACCTGTAGGCCATACACATATGTGTTTCGTGCGGGAATCGAACCCGCTGCACGCTGCGCATCAGCCGATCGCTCAGCCACTGCGCCAACCGTGTCGACATACCTAGACAATAGCAAACCTGTTGAAGTCAGTTCACCAGTCTTTTCGCATAACCAGTCTTTGTAATGTAAGGCCATACAGTAAGAATAATAACAAATACTTTAAATAAATCGATTCAATCATTCATTCAAAACCGCCATAGCCATTTCCTTAGATATACTGTCAGACATACTGTTCCGTTTCTCAACATCCTGATCATCACTTGACCACCAGCTCTCATCGTCATCCTGAATAAAACACAGGAACAAATCATCTTCATACGTTGGGAAATAGTACTCCGGTTGATTCCACTTCTCCTTACACATCACCCAATGCTTCGTTTCTTTTAAATGTTTCTCCAGATTTTTTGAGTCGTCAAACTTTGTGTCACATGCCAAACATTGCTTCATATGTATCTGACGACGTATGTAGTTGACAATTTTGACTTTGTGATAGAAATCCATTCCTTCCGTAGCTTTTGAGAATGAGAACTCGTGTTGTTCATTCATGTGTTCTAAAATTTGTTCATAATCCTTTTCAGTATGATCACATAAGAGGCAGGTAATTAGTGGACCATTCTCTTCGGTCCAGTCCGACCACTCTGGATCACTGTCTATGTTCGAATCATTTTCAAACTCTGTCTTTTTCGTATGTTGATTTTTATTTAGTCTGTAGGGTTGTTTGTGCTGTTGCTTATCACCAACATAATTAACTATAAAGTATTTGTCGTACTCCTTGTTCTCCGGATTGATTCTCTTGTGACCCTTTTTACGCATATGCTCTTTGAGTATTGTCCGATCTTTGAAGTTTCCTTCACAAAATATGCATTGTAATTTTTCCAGCTTTGTTGCAATTGTGTTTATTAGCTCGTCAATGAATATCAAATTATCTGGTTTAGCGATGTGAAAGTTGTGTTTTTCGTACAAGTGATTGAGGTAGTTGGCCCTGGTTGTTGTAGATATGTTCCGGCAGAAGAGACATTCTCTCACATAGTTTTTATCCTCACGTTCAAACTGATGTCTTTCTAGCAGCTTCTCTAGTCTTGTTTGCTGAAGATTACTACGGAGCTCTTTATCTTCGGGTTGAATGTCACTTAGTAAATAATATTCTTCATTTTTTGACTTTGTACCATCTGGTTTACAGTCTAGAAGAATTGTGGTACAGAAGTATCTGAGGTGCTGATCTGTAATTTGAAAAAGAAATAGTACATACACAGTATGCAAAAATCATAAACCTAATTTTGGCTTTACTGTGGTCTGGTAAAAATCTATAATATGTATATTATTATTAACCAGTAGCCAGCCAGCCAGTTGTTACCAGAAGATGGCACATATAATTTATTTAACTACAACCTTTTAGTAGCAAAGGAACATAATTTCTCAAGTTTAAAAACTAAAATTACATTTAAAACTAAACTAATAAATTACTATACCTAATATTAAATCAACAGCCTGCAATTGCAAACTTAAATTTTACTGCAACTTTAACATAATTATGATTAATGTCATGTATCATACAGGATAAGGGCAGGAAGCCGATGATCATATGCAGATTGTTAACATTTTGTCAATTGATATGCTATTGACACAATCTAGTAGCACTATTAGAACTTTTTGAGATGGAGCTTGTCAGAGGAAGTACTACCACAATACCTATTCCTGCCGCAAAGCAGCGTTACTGTTCCAGTATGAAGGGTATGCGTGCCGGTGTAATCACAGGCATATAAGAAATTTCAACATTGGCTCTGGGATAGAAATGCATTTGCAAAGAGACCAGCAGCTGTCTATAGGTAGCGGTCACCACCAAACATCAGGTGGGCCGTTGGCATGTTTGCCATCTAATTACAGTAAAAAAACGGTAATTTAAAAAACTAAAAAACCCGACTGCTTTTTTAAGTATTTATGAAAAAGCCCTAAAACAAGAAAGTCGTTGTACCCAATTGCACTTAAATTTGTAGCAGTCGGGACCCATTATAAACCATCTGCAATGTAATATAGGTATGTGCTCTCAATACACTAAGCCTCCATTTCTAGAATGGGTCCCGACTGCTACAATTTTAAGTGCAATTGGGTACAACGACTTTCTTGTTTTAGGGCTTTTTCATAAATACTTAAAAAAGCAGTCGGGTTTTTTAGTTTTTTAAATTACCGTTTTTTATTTTTTACTTTTTTTATTTTTTATTTACCCATTGTCACTTTCACAGTAAATACGAATCTAATGACACCTCTCAAGCTAAAATCCATCGAACCGTTCAGGCGGCAGAGCGATCCAAACATTTGAACTTGGCGCCAAAAATCCGCCATTTTGTTTTTTTTATTTTGATATACCCAGTGTCACTCTCACAGTAAATACGAATCTAACGACACCTCTCAAGCTAAAATCCATTGAGCCGTTAAGGCTGCAGAGCGTGCCAAACAATTATACATACATACATACATACATACATACATACTCTCGAAAAACATAACCCTCCTTCTGTCGCAGTCGGGTAAAAATAGTAGTCCATGTCATGTGTCTTTCTGCGTGTTATAGATTTATAGCAAGGTCATTGCATGGCATACCATACCATGACTAAGTCTGGAGTCTGTATGCCACACCCTAGAGCCACAGACAGACTCCTGTAATGTCAAAGATAATCCAAATGAATTATAGCAAGCCCACCTGCACCATAAAACCTCAATAAATTTCCCAGTTTTATGCTGGCATATGTGGGTAACACCATGCTAAGGTTAAGCAGAGGTTTCACCACCTAAGTTCAAGTAACATGTAACTGTGGTTGACCTTATCATCGCTGTATGGCAATAATACTAGATAACGCACACTCCCTGGGCAAAGTTCAGGCTTGGAAGTCTATTTCTTTCTTATTTAAAATTGAAAAATTTAGCAGGATGAGACGTGCTTACAAAATTTTGAATTGCTTATACAACTAACCTTTAAATCGCAGTCGCCAATATCGCATGTATTCCTTCAAATCTGCGATTTGGTTTACATCAGCTATAACAAGTCGATGTTTCATAAATAAATGAGTAAGTAACTGCTTCTCATTAACCGGTAAATTGAAATTTTCTTCACACAATACGCAAGAACACTCGAAATGTTCATTGCTCTTGAAAATTGAAGGATTTTCACTCTTTTGGTGAAGTGTCAGCGGCCCGAAGAACTCTTTTTCCTTTACCGACATTGTGGTTATAGTTTCACTGTTTCAACTAGTGTTCATGATTTTTCTCTTAATAAAATTAACGATCTCTAAACAGTAAAATCACGGATAGTTATTTTGAGAGACTTGCTTACTTACAATACGAAACTTATTGTTTTATTTACGTCACATAAAATGACATTATGACTGCACATGACATTGCAACCACTACACTGACAGCTGACAGCCAACTAGATGACAGCGTTGACGTTTTCCCGTCGTGCGAGGTGGGCGCGTTCCATTACTTATTAGATTGCCTTGCGCTTGTCGATGCACGGAACGAACATTGCATACGTTTCAGAAATATTTCTTTATAATTCGATTATTCGGAATTTAACTAAAATTTAAAATAAGGGTTTAATGACAGTAATTATTCTATGAAATAAAAACAATATTAAAATTTTGCATAATGGATTGAAATTGAAATCCCAGATTCGCCAGATCTGGATCTACGAACGAATAAAAACTACTCGGAACTAATAAACTGTTCTAAGGCGCGATCCCTCCCACATTTTATTAGGTTTTGAAATGGTTAATGCGATTTACGAAGTTTTAAACTGGTGACGAGGCAGTGAGTAGTGCACTTACTAGGTATCGATGCTTAAATAAATCTGCTTTAATAATAATTACCTAATGTGATTTATTTGCTAAAATTATGCAATAAAACGATTTCTGTAGTAAAGTCCCTTATTAGGTTTTGAAATGGAACAGCCGAATATTATAATGTAGATACATAAATAACATAACACATACATAACATCACGCCTGTATTCCCTGAAGGGTTAGGCCAAGGTTAGGCAGAGGCGTACCAAAAAATAAATAAGCACATATTTGAGTAAGTATAATGACTACAAACTCAAACTAATGAATTTGATACCCTTTCAGATTCTATAAATGATATTTTGTTTATATATATATATATATATATATTGTTTATTCTTGGTAATTTTCTAAGTACCTATTTTAGTTTCTTTTCAATTATTTTAATTAACATTTTTAGGCCTGCATAGCAAAACACAGCGAACAAAATATTAACCTAACACCTTTATGTAAATACCTATGTTTTAAAAATAAATACTTACGCTGTGATTCCAAACGGATTCTAATTACATAATAATTATTATTAATGTAAAAAATACACAATTTTTAACTGTCAAGTTAAAGATTTTTTAGACATGCAACACTGATTTTATTAACTCCGATTCCATTGGTTTCCTTAAAGCACAGGATATCATAGATTAATACAGGATATTACTAACTGGCTATTTATAGAATATCGTCGCTGTCAAACCAGTCATGTTTACTTTTGTACTAAGTTCATTCAATGTGTATTTACTTATTGTGTCTAGTAGATGACAACAAAAGTGTGAGTACCTATTTTTTTTTTGTCTATGTACTTATTCGTTAATTCTATCTAAGTGTGTGGAAGTACTTCGGCCAAACCTTCAGCTTCCGCCAAAATGAGAGGGAGTTTTTGGCCGAAGCCATGTTTCTAGCAAGTACCAAAATTGAACCAACTGTCACGAATGTTTAGTAGTCTAGCTCTTTGTGAAGGAGCTCGTCCGGGGAAGTACTACCACGTATCTATTTGTGCCGCAAAGCAGCGTTGCTGTGTTCCGGATTTTAGGGTATGAGTGCCGGTGTATTACAAGCACATCTCATGTGCTTGTAATACGACTTTGTCTCTGGGTTGGCAACGCATGTGCAAAGCGTCTATCTAGTATTGCAGATGCTTGTGTTAGGCATTTATTATGGAATAGGTGACGGTGCCGCTCATGGGGACTAGGAGAACAGATAAGATACGAGAGGGCATTACATGCGTTATCTGTTTCCCTATCTGCGTAGGTACAACGTCACCCGGCGCGGCGTTGCGTCGGTCGTCTAGCCGCAATCCATTGCGAGTAAATAAACAAATCAAAACAAGTTCAAATTCTGCTTTTATTTCAGTGGTGTTTTTATGCTTTTAAAGTATCTCTTATTGCACCGCTTTTAGATATGCAATGCAGCATACAGGAAAAATTTTTAACCAGTGCGTAAATTTTGCCATAATAAACTTCAACACGTTTTATTAAACACGTACATTTTATTTTGATATGTCTTAGTACTAAAAAAATAAGTTATCGCTTACGAAACATGTTTACTTAAAAACCATATTTCATTGTCACTCGGCGCTAGCGCATTCCCCATCCCCTCACCCCAGCCATGCGCCCGGGCGGCGGCGGCGGCCGCGAGTTTTCATTGATAGTATGGCGAATAGATTATGTCCTGGATGTTTTGCTTATTTCAAACTCGGATAAGGATGAATTTTTTTTTATTTATTTTTTTACCTAAACACGGAAATGTGTTCTATTACTGACACAGAACTACCAAAAAAAATTTACGCACTGGTTAAAAACTTATCCTGTATTACGCACGTAAACTTTTCACATTGTGCACAAGTGCGGTAATGCTTTTATTATCTCTGTAGAGATTTTTTTACCTTTTACACGTCCTGCCAAAATATTTTAAGAATAAATCATCATTTTCCTCCTACCCTATCCCATCGCGAGACGACTCCCGGCCACCGTAGACGCGGGCCTGTGGACGGTGGGCAATGGGTAGCTCACCGTCTGTACGTTAATTAACGACAGGCCGTGTCGACGGCGCGTTCGTGTTCCCCGCGCGCGTTTGAGAGATTTTAGCAAAGCAATCGGAGGGTCCACTCAGGGCCGATGCCTGCCGGGGCTGCGGGTTATGCGAAATAAATACCGCGCCCCCGGAACACAAAAGGCACAAGAAGGAACATGGGTGGGTTTAAGTCAGTAAAAGTCTGACATTTCCTCCCGCCCCGCCTAGGGCGGGAGAAGCCATTTGATTATTTCCCATCCGGAAAAAAACCCCAATGTTACTGAGGGTCTAAATTTTTTTTTCTTCATTCCGTCCTTTCAACCGTCATGCTATTATGACTGACTCCCTTCTTTATCATATATTATTCTACACACAGTACATCCATCTTTTCTTTGGCCTCCCACTTCTAAATAGACGGTGTTAATGTTAATTACATTATGATAGATAAACGTTATATTTGATAAAATTATTTATATTTGTTGCTAAATAAATATTATATTGTGTCTAAACGTCTAGTTCTTTATTTATATTAAAAAAAAACTTATTTCATTTCAGATTGTTAACTTCATATTAATAAGTAATATTGATTACTATGAATGCTGTTCAGAACAAGAGAGACGAACACAATCAAAGCAAAGCACTCAAAAAGGTATGGAAACAAAAAATAAAAGACATCGAAAATTCTTTAAAAAGCGGAGGGGACATAAATGCCGCAGATAATAACAAATGTAACACGCTATTGCACATTGCGGTCTTAAATGGGGAGGTGGATGTTGTAAAATGTCTTCTGAACAAAAAAGCTAATGCTACCATCAAAAATTCTGGCAATCAAACTGCTTTAGACATTGCAGTACAATTAGAAAGCAAAAGCAATCACGGTAAACAAATTGTAAGCCTTTTAAGAAAATACCAAATTGGAAATTACTTTTCACCTCGTAAACGAAACAATAGTAGTAGTCAACAGCAACAAAATAAGACTACATCAAAAGTTACGAAGTCTCAAAAACCATTTTATTATCAAAAACGAGCAGGCACTTCAGGAATTCATGGCCAACTGTACGAAACTAAACTTTTGAGCCTCATTTTATTCAGAGCATTACATGATAGCGAACTTGATGTATTTTACTTAGGCACCAATGTTACAGGTTTGGGTGCTTTCGACGATATTGTTTTTAGGTATAAAAAACAAGGAGATGAACATATACCTAAAGTACTATTTTTGCAAGCTAAGCATAAAGATGATCCTGAAAAAGATAAAGTGACATTTGATGATGCATTAAAAGAAGACGGAAATTTTAGTTTACATAAATATTTAGAAAGCTATGTGGATGTTATCCAGAAATTTTGTTCTGACTATACAAATAGTATGTTTCAAGGGCCACTCAACAATATAAATTGTGACTTTGTTATATACACTTCTGCAATGGAAAATTTTAATGAAGATAAAGTCATGCAGCGAACAGATGAAGAAAATTACATCAAAACCAGCGAAGGCGGGAAAATATTTCAGTTTAATGCACATGACACAGTCATTGAAAACTTAATCCCAACTGTTAAAAAAGCGCTTGCTAAGCAGATAGCAATAAGATTATCAAATTTCATCAATCAGAAAACAGATGTTAAGATGACAGATGACGTGCTAAAAGTATATCACGTTTATTTGGCACAAAATGTCTTAGTAGCACTACAGGATCAAGACAACAAATCAACAAATGAAGTCATATTCCGGCAGACATTCCTCGAAACTAAAGATGACAATTTGTTGGTAATGAAAAATACAATTTGTAAAGAATTAAAGGTTCTTAAAGGCAAAACAGATGCTGAGATAAATGAAAAAATAGAATCAATGTCCTTTACAGTTGAAGATAATTTTGGAAATGACAATTTTAATATTAAGGGAGACGATAAGCAGAAAGAAGAAAAGCTACATAACTTGAGCATTATATTTAAAAAGATTTTTGTTGACGCGCACGAAAAGAATTACATCATCGAAATTAGAGAAAATGATATCGGTTCAGAAAGATGTGTACAGCCTAGCGATATATTGTCTCTCGGAGACCTTGTAGGTAACTTACTAATACTTGACCAAGAAACTAAAATGCTTAAATTTAATCTTGATGAAGATCATTTAAGTGATGATGGTATAAGATTATTAAAGTTTTTAGAGAATGATAACCAAAATCTTAGTCGGTACAGATTAGATGTAAATATTCCATGGTTTCCGAAACTGGTTTTGTCGAAAGACGAACATGACATTAATGTAGTGCGAGAGTTTTTAAATAGGCTTATATTTTATACTAATCAGGCCAAAGAAGACGAAGTAGAAAATATTCTAAAAAAAGAAATTGACAATAATTGTAACTTAATGAGTAACGATACAGTCTTTAGAGTAAAAACTGACGCAGTTTACCTGAAATTTCACGACGAAGTACAAAAATGGTGGAAACAGCCTGGGTGGACTGAGTATTTGACAAAAACATGTAAATATTATCATCAAGCTAATCGGGACACTTTGGATAGTCCACTGTTAAGAATACTTAATTACACTTTCAAGAATAAAATAAAAACTTATGAAACAAAATTCAAATCCAATGCAATTGAAGCACTAAAAATAACCGATTTTTTAGAAGATGACAACGCAAACATCTTGGTTTACGTTTCAAATGAAATAGTCTTGACTAGTATTAAATTGGTCCAGTATTTTAACGAAAATAAAAAACATTGTAATACGCATTCTTTTTTAGATTTGGAATATGTGATTAGGGACCATTATGTAGGTATTGTGGAAAAAGAGTTGAAAGATTCAAAATGTACCGTTCTGATTTTAATTTATGAAACTGGTAATGCAAGTAAATTTCAAGTCTCATTTGATGCAGTGAAAAAGGCGTTTCATGACAAAATTATTCTTATTACTAGTGCTAATGTATCAGACAATTTGAAGGATAACATCCCTGATAACATTGTTCAGCGAATTGATACTAATACACACAGCTTTGTGAATCTTGAAGATGAAATAAAAAAAAAGATTCTAAATAGAGAACTTGCATTTCAAGGTCAAAATATATGCGTAAATGCAGTTTTAACTGCTGAATTTCTACGTTTTGTAAAGCCAGAAATAATTTTTAGATTTATTAAAAGCGAACGAATCGTAGTAGGTGAAATGTCAACTGTTACCAATTTGAGCAAGAAAAAATTAGATTTCTATATAAACCGAAGCTTATGCCGCCATGTAGAACTAAGTTTATACAACAGTACAAACTTACTTTTTAAAATAAACTATATAAATTCTGAACGCGTTCCCGAGAATGCGACATCAGAAGATAATTGTGACATTATTCTTATATCAGAATGTTCAGAATATTTTGAAAATACTTGTGAGGAAAATAAAAATCGGAATGTCCACTTGTTTAAACGTGAAATCGGTGATAGAAATAATCTGTTGTGGTTGAAATCAAGGGAGAATTTGTTTATGTGGGACAAGAATAAGAACAAAGGTGTAAAGGTTACTTACCAAGTCATGCCTAAAACTGTAAAAGATATTGAGGAAAAAATTGTCATTATCAGAGGTGAACCTGGTATGGGTAAATCTACATTATTATCTCATTTGGCAGTCCATACGAAACAAAAGTATCCAACGCTGTGGGTATCAAAAATAAGTTTTGATGAACATCTTGACCAATTTGAAAGATGGAAAGACGATGAAACTAACATTGATTTAGTAGAAGCTTTCAAGTTCCTCTATGGTGCTATCGATATAAGATCTTTTAAAGACGATGCTGAGGCAGCCAAAAATGTCATAGAAAAAATTGCCAAAAAAATTGTCATTAACCATATGAACGAAATATGTTTGGATACTAATGTTAATGAAACCGCTGATTTGTTCGAGATTGAGGTATTTAACCACTGTTATAACGATAACCGAGTGGTTCTACTCTTTGATGGTTTTGATGAAATCTGCTCTGATTTCGAAAACGAAGCGATTAAATTATTAAGCACTTTAAAGTGTTCTAAGGTTGCGCATATATGGATAACCACCAGGCCATATAATATTGTTAATAAGTTGCAGTGTGCTTTGGAAACTACTTCGTTCATAATTAAGCCGTTGAATCAGGTGGAACAACAGCAATATTTACAAAAAGTTTGGACCGAAAATTTGGGCTATGCCGAGGAAAACTCACTAGTAATTGGTCATTTCGTCCGTCTTTTTTTCAAGGAGATAACAAAATATTTAGGTGATGAAACATTTGCTGGTTCACCGCTTCATATTTCTTTGATCGCAGATTATTATCTAGGACACTTTGGTAGGTATGTAACAAAAGATTTGGTAGATCATGTGCATATGCGTGCTTTTGGTAGCTCGGGTCGTGTATCCACGACGAAACCTAGGTTTAGCATAGCAGGTCTTCCTGTCTATGCAATTGATTCTAATTTGAGTGCATTATATGAAAGTTGCATAAAAAAAATATTTTTTAATATTCGCTATGGCACGATAATGACGTCCTCCACTTGTTTGAAGGATAAAAAAATAGTAGAAAAGGCGTATAAAGATTTTTTAGAAATCCATAAAAAAATCAGTGCACACACACTTTTGGACAAAAATATTGTCGTGAAGTTTTTATCTGAAAAAGACTTACAAGATATAGATAACCTAATAGAAGCCATAAAATCGGGAGATGAAAAATCGGGTATTATTGAATGCATTATCGGTAATCGTCCCAAGTTTGTTCACTTAACTTATTCCGAATATTTTACGGCAGAGTTCATTAGTGATAAATTAAAATCATTCAAGACTGATTTTCCACTCTGGGAGTACTTAATAACTGATATTTTTGTGGCAGATAATAAGAGGGGAATTCGACGGTTCATGAACAGTAAACTAAAAAACTTTGTTTTGTTTAAAGATACTTTCTTGTATGAGTCAAGCACTATATCAGACCGATTACTAGGCATACTCTTATCTCCCAATCAATCACCGCCATTATTTGAGATCATATTTAAAGAAGGAATGTATGGTCTTGCATTATTAATATTAAGACATGTTACCGTAGCCGTTACCAAAGACAATTTAGAAAGTTTTTTTAACCTATTTACAGAAACAAATATGTGTTTAATTTGTAAGTATCATACACCAGATAATAGACATTTTGCGTTCAGGGTCCATGAACAGGTCAGCGTTCCATTCCACATCGATTTTCCAAACATCATGGACATACTAGTCTGTCCAATTTTAAAGAGATATGCTGAGTTACCCCCTCACAATTTATCATCATATTCATATCGTGCATTACGGTTGGTTTCGCGGCCGAACGATTAGCTGCTACGTGGCGTGTCGCGAGTTTGATTCCTGCGACCTACAGATAATTGTTTCGGGTCTAGCTGTTTATGATTGGGAGTTTATATCTTAAATAAATAAATATCTTAATAAATATCTTAATAAATATCTTGGGACAACTCACACACGGCTATCTGATCCCAAGCTAAGCAGAGCTTGTGTTATGGTAACCAGACAACTGATATACATACTTATATAATATATAAATACATACATATTATAGATAAATCACACCCAGACACAGAACAAACAATCATGCTCATCACACAAAGTTTGTCCTGGGTGGGAATCGAACCCACAACCTCCGGCTTAGCAGTCAGGGCAACTAACCACTAGACCAACAGGCCCATGCATGCATGGGCATGTTTGTAAACGTACTCACGATTCAGAAGATGTTCCCAGTGGTCGTTTGTGTCAGCGTCGACGCCGTGGAGAGTTGAATCACCAATCTTAGGAGTGGATTTGTGTCAAAAATATTTTTGGTCCTGTCCATATTCATCATCAGGTTCACTTGTAGGGACACTATTGAGGTCATCGAGCAGTACGCCATAGTCTTCAAGAGTTTCAGCCATGACTACGCCTTAATGTTTAAGTCCCTTCTCAAATATTTCATTTCAATTGTAGACGAATAAAATGTAAGTTTATCTTATTTTTAACTAAATCTGTGCATGTTACTTCAACCGCGTGAAAGTCAAGCATATCTTGAAACAAATCCCATGGGTCTCGGCAGCAGCGTAGCTCTCTTTTAGTGCAAGAATTTGTGCAATTGGAATAGTGCTTTCATAGTACTTACTTGTGACCAATACTTCTTGTATACGAGAAAATAAATACATTTCTTTATAAAAATTTATATTTTGTATATTGAACTTCATTTAGTGTCTTAAATGTATATTATATGTGACTGAACTAAAATAAAGTATGTTCCTAGAAGCTTGTTTTTTTGGGTTGATGGGAAATCATCAACTGACTTCTGAGATCGGCCCTGAGTGAGTACAAATGTTTATTGACATCTCTTTAAGGCGCGCGTGGAAGAGGAACGCGCGCCTTAAAGAGATCACGTCATTAGTTAACGCACGGGCGGTGAGCTACCCATTGCTCACCGTCCACGGACCTGCGTCTACGGTGGCCGGGAGTCGTCTCGCAGCTCGCGACGCCTGGAGCGTCTCCCACGGCGGAAAGTAGCCTTAAGCTAAGTACTGTGTTTACATGCGAATCGCACACTGCTCCGCGCCACACTCCGTGGTGCGTGGCGTGGTTCTAGTCAGGCCTCCGCCACTCGTTCAAGGTTACTCTCTTAAGTGCCTACGGCTCGACTGCGCCCGGGCGCATCCAATCCAGTCAGCTGTCACGCGCTCGCTTGAGTGTACTGCACCAAAATAAACGATACTCGCGTCTTCAATAATGTCTAAACCTCGCAATGCAATTTGTAGTGTAGGTTTGTGTGTAGGATATTTTTTTTTAAATTTGTTATAATGAAGATCGCAATAGGTACAATACTTACCTATATTTATCTACTACCCATTTTAGTCTGTTTATTTGTGTATTGTTAACAAGAAAGTTTTGTAATTGTACGTAAATGTATTTGTTACTGTTTTATATTTATTTATTTAAATCGGGCATCAAGGACCTACAGAAAATACATGTTTCAGTATCACCTATTCTTTTGTGTAATCATTTCTCAGCATACATAGCCCTAGCGCTGTGTTGTATGACGCGCCAAGTTTTCTCTATGGAATGAAGTATCTGTACTTATTTAATCTGTGCTCTAGTGGTGTGCAACACTCGTGAACCCCTTTTTTGTGTGTTGTAGTTGTATTACGCGAGTTTTCTATACAAACATAGATACTTGCAAACAATGTAAGAACACGCCAGTAGCGGATTTACCAACAGGCTGAGTAGGCTAGTATGCCTAGGGCGGCAGATTTAAGTGGCGGCATATTTGGAGCAGAATACTTTCTTTTTTTATACATTCTTCTTGAAGAAGACCATGAGACATCTTTCCCATGACTTTTCCCTCTTTTCTTTCATTGTACATAGCGGTACCGCAACCTTCTGCATTCAATGGTAAAACGCCTAGTAATATAATAGCATGGCCTACTCCCTGTAATAGGCCTCTGCCCACACTTGGCATAAAACTTTTCTAAGAAACTTGCATAAATAAAAGTCTTGTTCTGACAATCCGGTAGTTGACACCACCATCAATTGCGTTACTTTTTATGAACTGTCAAAATGCAATTCTCTTGTACATTTTGTATGGCAATAGCACTATGTGACGTCACTTATCGGCTTACTCAATTGACAAACTAATTATCGATTTTTATCTAATTTTATAATAAATTGAAAATTAATCAGTTTTCATAAGAAAAATAAATTGTGTAACGCGGCAATATTTGAACGCGCAACTTATGCTCGCGCGGGTGATTGCGTATGCACCCCGCGCCCCCGCCACCGACAGTGGACGGCTAGCCGCCGGGCGATCCGTACGATCTGCCGCGAATACGCTGACTAATTTTGTTTTTACCGTTTTACCTACCTGTATTGTAATATTAATCGTGCTAACCATTGGAATATAAATACTTTTTACTGTACTTGTGCCTCGAACTTTTGAAGAAGCTCCCACAAACGCTCTGAGAGAAATATACCTCCTTACAAGTGCTTTTTAAAGAATTTAACTTGAAATTATTGGTTAGTGGTGTCAACTACCCAATTTTAGAATTAGGGGCGGCAAAAATGTCACATGTCTTGGGTAATGTGTAAATCCGCCACTGGAACACGCACTCCCGCGCTACGTTCCGTGATGCGGGGCAGTGTGCTAATTGCCTTAGGCTACTTTATGAAGCTATATTAGGCTATTTTTTTTTAATAAGGTATCAGGTACAATTGGTATATTCCTATTTTTTTACGTTCACGTGTGACCACTGTTTATTATTATTATTATGTTTTCTAAGATATGGTAAAAAAATAACTTAATCACATTATGAAATATTTAACTTAAAAGACAAGTGTTTAACAATACTGAATGATAATGGTTTATAACAATATTTACAAGTATTTTATTTTATTTTTATTTTTATTTTATTTTGTTGGAATAACAAACAGCAGTATATTAAACCGTACGCATACAATATAAAACTTACAATAAAAGTAACAAATACACTACCAAAGACGTTATCCACAGATTACAATACAGAACGGCTAGTTGTAAGCAGAACAAATTAAAAAAAACACTTATTAACTAATTATATACTAGGGTTATGATCTCTTAAAATAGTTGTGATTTCACCTTTAAATATTGCTTTGCTGAGAAACATAATATCAGTAGAGCCAAACTGCTTATTATAAGTATCAACCAAGCGATGTAATGAGCGAGCGCCTGAGTTAGTTCGACAAAATGTAGTAGCAAATAGGCATCTCGAACGAACCTCTCGACCAATTACAGTACGAGGGATCAGGAAGCACAAACTGTTCACAAGATCAGTACAATCAAATTTATTACGGCATATACTAAACAGAGTCATCATTTCAAGTAGGGTGCGACGGGATTGTAGGGTCATGAGGTTATATTTTTCGAGCAATAATTGATATGACATTTTGGTTTTACAGCATCTGTAATGCATGGAACGAAGGTACTTACGTTGAACCATCTCAATGATCTCGACGTACTTTTTGTAATAAGGGTTCCAGATGGGTACTGCGTATTCAAGTTGTGGTCTTATTATAGCTTTGTATAGGTGCAAGTAGGTAGAAGGCCGATTAAAGTCTCTAGACGCTCTCATTACGAAACCAAACATTTTATAAGCCTTATTGACTATGTTCTCCACATGGGTATCAAGATGGAGCTTTGAGTCAAGATTTACGCCTAAGTCACGGAGGGATGAAACCTTATTTAGGGCAGTATTTCCAAGAAAGTAATTGGAATTCAACACATGTTTTTTCTTAGTAAACGTAATGCTGTAACATTTAGAAACACTAAGGTGAAGCTTATTAACAGTGCAGTATTCCGAGAAACAGTCAAGATCCTTCTGAAAATCCAAACAGTCGGTTTGAACAGTAATGTTTTTGTAAATTTTCAAATCATCCGCGTATAGTAGGAATTTTGAATTCTTGAAGCAATTCTTGATGTCGTTGATGAATAAGATAAACAGGAGTGGCCCCAAAATTGAGCCTTGGGGGACTCCTGAAGTGACCTTTATCGTATGAGATTCAAACCCATTAATAACAACTTTCTGGGTCCTGTTAGTGACATACGACACGAACCAACGCAGTAAATTTCCTCTAATGCCGTTGAATGCGATTTTGTTAAGTAATAGCATGTGATCTACCTTGTCGCACGCTTTTTGGAAGTCAGTATAAATAGCATCAATTTGCTGCCTCTTGTCTAAACCTTCAAACAGATGTGTTGTGAAAATAAGTAGATTACTCATACATGACCTTCCTCTGACGAACCCATGTTGTTCTTTTAATATGACACTTTGAATGATAGGATATATCTCACTATGCACTAATCTTTCAAAAAGTTTTGAAAGCCCCGACAACAACGAGATTGGGCGATATGTAGATATATCACTCTTAGAGCCGGCTTTATGGATTGGAACAATATTTGCTCGTTTCCACACATCAGGGAATACGCCACAGGCAAGGCATTTATTATATAATATAAACAACGGAAAGCACAATGTGTCACAAGTATTTTTTAAAAAGATTGAAGGAATACCATCTGGCCCTGGACCCTTAGAGGCATCCAATGATTTAAGTTCTTTTTGAATTTTGAATAAAGGAAAGTGCAAATTACAAATATTAACATCGTTATCAGGATTGGCAGAAGGCGGTACCCATGAATTATGATCAAAAGTAGACGGTTCGTAAACGGATTGGAAAAAAATTGAAAACAAGTCACAAATAGTAGTAGGATCATTGGAAGACTGTTGGAGATAGTAAACTGTAGCTGGAATACTATTCGTGGAGTTACGATTAGAAACGTACGTCCAAAATGCTTTAACGTTATTTGCTACGCTGTCCTCTAAAAAATTCATATATTTTGTATAACATATGTCAGCCTGTTTTTTGAATTTTGCTCTGTAAATAGAAAATAGTTCGTAGTCGCTGATGTTTCCATATTTCTTCCACTTAATCCACGTTCTAGATTTCATTTTAAATAAATGCAAAAGAGATTTAGTGAACCAGTGTGGAAATTTAAAGTTTTTAGGTTTGTGAGTGGGAGTATGTAATTTAATAATTTCGTATATTTTTTCATAGAAAATAGAGACGGCTTCATCAGGAGGTAAATTATCGAGTAAGATATTCCAATCAGCGTATTTAATGTCTGTATTTATTGCAGTGTAATTAGATTTGTGATAATTTAGTGGTTTTATATTTGATTGTTTAGGCATTCGCGAAGGTTTTTTAAATGGTATTTGTATATAAAATGAGGGATGGTGGGTGTCTATAGGTAAAAGAGGAATATTAGGATTATAAGTGACAGCATGTGTATTGCAAAAGAACAGGTCGAGAAAACGTCCGTTACAGTTATTAAACTGGTTAAATTGTTTCAAATCAAACCGTGAGCAAAAGTTTAGTAGATGCCTACTTGTATCTGAATAGGTGTTATTAGTAGCACACACCATATATGAAGGTGTATTAATCCAGTGAAGTTCAGGTAGGTTAAAGTCGCCTATCAAAATAATGTGTTCTATATAGGGGTCATCAAATAATTTCGACAACGAATTCATGAATTTTACATAAATATCATCTGAGGTGTTTGGAGGTATGTAAGTGGCACAAACAAGTAGGTTTTTACAGTCATAAAGGGGGACCTTAATTATTTGATGTTCTGGTAGAATTAATGGGGGTGACAGTGTGAGAGAAGATGGAATAAGATCTTTGAAGACAGCTATTAGGACGCCTCCCCCGTCTTTTTTATTTGAAACTGCTCGATCGCGATCGTGTCTGAAAACCGTGTATCTAGAATCAATAAATTCGTTTTCGCAAATATCCGGCGTCAACCAAGTTTCAGTCAAAATTATGATATCGTATGCATGCGACAATATATTAATGTATAATGTGTTCAGTTTGGTCCTGATCCCACGACAGTTTTGATAGTAAATCGAAAGATTATCCAACATTTTTAAATTTAGTAAACATATGCGTATTAATTATAAGTGGTAAATTGGAAGATTTGAAACGTAACTTTAAGAAGCACCGCAATAGAAATATAAATATACAAAAGAAATAAATAGAAAGAAATATACAACAAGTATGCATAAATAAAGCAACAGGGATTAAAAATAGAGAGATCAATGTGAACAACAAATAAAGGCGAAAATTAAATAGAAACTTAATGCTACTGGGTGTTTGGCGCTTATTTAATATTTTAAACTGTTTAAAGTATGTTGCAGAACATATCAAAATAAAAAGTGAGCCGAAAAAGCATAAAAATACATAGAAGACATATAAATACATATCGAAATACCTAGTTGGGACAGGCAGCTGAACCTGTATAACATGCTTGATCCGTATCCGTAGTGGTAGATACGTGATTTGGCTTAATCTTCTTGGATATGTCATTTTCCGTACGTATGGCGAACGTGGAGGAGTCTTCAGATTCTTTGACCAAGACAGTCGCATTCCGGACCCACACGAACTTGAACTTGTTTGACGTAGCGGCTGCACGGCATTTTCGAAACAAATCCTTATTGCGCAGCGTTAGGTGTTCGTTCATGTAGATGCGGCACGGTGCACCAGACAGGCCTATGCGATCTGAAGTCAGCCCTTTAGATAACCGGTATGCACTGAGAACATTGTCACGCATTAGTTTAGACGTAAATTTGACAATGACATTCTTCGGATGATTATTTTGCGAATGTGCATGTGGTACACGGTGAATGGATACAATATCTTTCGACGTTAGAGACATGTTGAGCGCTGAACCAATGGACTGCAGTATAGTAATTAAATTCTCACCGCGCTTTTCCGGCATATTACCTATCTCAATGTTACACTGTCTTGCCTGTTGCTCCAAAGAATCGATCTTTCTTTCCAATAGTTCAACAGTCGAGGCCGCCGAGTTATTAACATTCCGTTCCAGCTCCTTTAGACGTTTTTCACAATCCACATAGTTATCCGAGTTGAAATTCACTGTAGACTTCAACCCCGTAACCGTCTGTGATAATTCATTTTGCTTTGTGTCCAGCTCCGACATATTCTTTTTAATAACGACGTAATCTGCACGCAGTTCCTTAACGTCATTTTGAATTTGGGCCGAACTTAGAGACAAAGTATTGAACTCTTCCCGAAGGTTGTTAATATTCACATTAATATTTGTAAACTGGCTATTAATATCGGTCCGGAGATCGTCAATATTTTTCTTCAACTCAGCAGACAACAAGGTAATAGCTTGGGTTAGCTCACAGTCAGGCTGCTTCCTTTTTCTCTGGGTGACATTGGTACCCGGTTCATTACTCGTGCACAAATCAGGGTTTGACTTGCTTATTTTGCTATCATCTGAACGAATCATGTTGGCGTAATTAAAATAGATGATAAAAAAAAAGACTCGTAAAAGTTCAGCAGCAAGTGCAATATAGGCAATAGATACCAGTGCAAAAATTCACGGTGCAAATCTCACGTACAGTTGGCTCAGTTGGTCAAGCCGGCCGCCTCCACCAGACACGTTCACCAGCAATGTACCAGGTCGCACTATATTCGTCGCTGGAACGCGCTCGTCCACTTCGTTGTCGGAAAGTTGGTAGCACTGACAGCGTAGCGAGTATTGCGCGTGCGCAGGACTTTAGCGGTTAATCGGTTCACACAACCACTAGGATTCCGTGCACTCGCGGGTTAGTCACTATGATACGGCACTTTTCGAAAGTTTTTTAGCGTTTATTATTGTTTGTATTTCACTTCGTGGAGCATCGAAAATAATTATTAGTGAATTTACCCTATACTAGATTTATGTTTAGCAAAAAAGTATTAGTATTTGCAGCCGATAATTAATTTTACGGAACGATAAAAGTGAGGGCACGACTTAAAGGTTTCGGTGCGCGTTCCGGGTGAAGTATATAAGTATTTTAGTTTCTTTTCAATTATATTAATTAACATTAATTGTACGCCTGCATGGCAAAACATAGCACCCAAAATGTAACAAAACCTATGTTTTACAAATAAATACTTAGGTACGCTGTGATTTCGAATGGATTCTAATTTCATAAAATGTAAAAAAAAACACACAATTTTTTACTTTCGAGTTAAAGATTTTTTTAGACATTTGCAACACTGATTTGATTAAACACGCATTCCATTGGTTTCTTTAATGGAAAGGTTATTACTCACTGGCTATATAATAGAATATCGTCGCTGTCAAACCAGTCATATTTACTTTTGTACTAAGTTCATTCAATGTGTACCTACTTAGTGTGCCTAGCAGATGACAACAAAAATGTAAGTATTTTTTTTAATCTATGTATTCGTTAACTCTACATAAGTGTGTGGGAGTACTTCGTTTTGGCTTCGGTCAAACCTTTAGCTTCCGCCAAGTTCCGGATTTAAGGGTATGAGTGCCGGTGTATTACAAGCATATGAGACATTTCATCTTTGTCTCTGGGTTGGCAACGCATGTGCAAAGTAGTATTACTCTAGTATTATTAATGTAGTATTGCAGATGTGTTAGGCAGTAGTGACCACTTAACATCAGGTACGCCGTCGGATTGTTAGCTATCCAATATCCAATGATATTTGGATATTTTGTTATTTATATGGAATAGGTGTCGCTACCACTCATGGGTACTAGGATAACAGATAAGATACCAGAGGGCATTATATGCGTTATCTGTTTCCCTATCTGCGTAGGTACAACGTCACCCGGCGCGGCGTTGCGTCGTCTAGCCGCAATCCATTGCGAGTAAATAAACAAATCTAAACAAGTTCAAATTCTGCTTTTATTTCAGTGGTGTTTTTCTGCTCTTAAAGTATCTCTTATTGCACCACTTTTAGATATGCAATGCAGCATATAATTACGCACGTAAACTTTTCACATTGTGCACAAGTGCGGTAATGCTTTTTTTATCTCTGCAGAGATTTTACCTTTTACATGTCATACATACATACATACATACATAAACTCACGCCTTTTTCCCATGGGGGTAGGCTTTTACATGTCCTGCCAAAATATTTTAAGAATAAATCATCATCTTCCTCCTACCCCTATCCCATCGCGAGACGACTCCCGGCCACCGTAGACACGGGCTAGTAGACGGTGGGCAATGGGTAGCTCACCGTCTGTACGTTAATTGACGACAGGCCGTGTCGACGGCGCGTTCGTGTTACACGCGCGCGTCTAAAAGATGTTAGCAAAACAATCGGAGGGGCCACTCAGGGCCGATGCCTGCCGGCGCTGCGGGTTATGCACAAGAGATACCGCGCCCCCGGAACACAAAGGGCACAAGAAGGAACATTGGTGGGTTTTAGTCAGTAAAAGTCTGACACTCTGGCCAAGGGCGGGAGAAGAATTTGACGATTACCCATCCGGAAAAAAACCCCAATCCCATGTTACTGGGGGTCTCAATTTTTTTTTCTTCATTCCGTCCTGTCAATTACATGATAATATGACTGACTCCCTTCTTTATCATATAATATCATTTTTCACACAGTACATCCGTTTTTTCTTTGGCCTCCCACTTCTAAATAGCCGGTGTTATATAGATAAACGTTATATTTGATAAAATTATTTATATTTGTTGCTAAATAAATATTATATTGTGTCTAAACGTCTAGTTCTTTATTTATATTAAAAAAAAACTTATTTCATTTCAGATTGTTAACTTCATATTAATAAGTAGTATTGATTACTATGAATACTGTTCAGAACAAGAGAGACGAACACAATCAAAGCAAAGCACTCAAAAAGGTATGGAAACAAAAAATAAAAGACATAGAAAATTCTTTAAAAAGCGGAGGGGACATAAACGCCTTAGATAATAACAAATGTAACACGCTATTGCACATTGCGACCTTAAATGCGGAGGTGGATGTTGTAAAATGTCTTCTGAACAAAAAAGCTAATGCTACCATCAAAAATTGTGACGATCAAACTGCTTTAGACATTGCAGAACAATTAGAAAGCAATGACGGTAAACAAATTGTAAGCCTTTTAAGAAAATACTTAATTGGAAATTATTTTTCACCGAAACAAAACAATAGTAGTAGTCAACAGCAACAAAATAAGACTACATCAAAAGTTACGAAGTCTCAAAAACCATTTTATTATCAAAAACGAGCAGGCACTTCAGGAATTCATGGCCAACTGTACGAAACTAAACTTTTGAGCCTCATTTTATTCAGAGCATTGCATAATAGCGAACTGGAAGTGTTTTACTTAGGTACCAATGTTACAGGTTTGGGTGCTTTTGACGATATTGTTTTTAGGTACAAAAAACAAGGAGATAAACATGTACCTAAAGTACTATTTTTGCAAGCTAAGCATAAAGATGATCCCGAAAAAGATAAGGTTACATTTGATGATGCGTTGAGAGAAGACGGAAATTTTAGTTTACATAAATATTTAGAAAGCTATGTGGATATTATCCAGAAATTTTGTTCTGACTATACAAATAGTATGTTTCAAGGGCCACTCAACAATATAAATTGTGACTTTGTTATATACACTTCTGCAATGGAAAATTTGAATGAAGATAAAGTCATGCAGCGAACAGATGAAGAAAATTACATCAAAACCAGCGAAGGCGGAAAAATATTTCAGTTTAATGCTGACGACACAGTCATTGAAAACTTAATCCCAACTGTTAAAAAAGCGCTTGCTAAGCAGATAGCAATAAGATTATCAAATTTCATCAATCAGAAAACAGATATTAAGATGACAGATGACGTGATAAAAGTGTATCACGTTTATTTGGCACAAAATGTCTTAGTAGCACTACAGGATCAAAACAATAAATCAACCAATGAAGTCATATTCCGGCAGACATTCCTCGAAACTAAAGATGACAATTTGTTGGTAATGAAAAACACAATTTGTAAAGAATTAAAGGTTCTTAAAGGCAAAACAGATGCAGAGATAAATGAAAAAATAAAATCAATGTCCTTTACAGTTGAAGATAATTTTGGAAATGCCAATTTTAATATTAAGGGAGACAATAAGCAGAAAGAAGAAAAACTACAGAACTTGAGCATTATATTTAAAAAGATTTTTGTTGACGCGCACGAAAAGAATTACATCATCGAAATAACTGAAAATGATATCGGTTCCGAAAGAGGTGTACAGCCTAGCGATACATTGTCTCTCGGCGAACTTGTAGGTAACTTACTAATACTTGACGAAGAAACTAAAATGCTTAAATTTAATCTTGATGAAGATCATTTAAGTGATGATGGTATAAGATTATTAAAGTTTTTACAGAATGATAACCAAAATCTTAGTCGGCACAGATTAGATGTAAATATTCCATGGTTTCCGAAACTGGTTTTGTCGAAAGACGAAGATGACATTAATGTAGTGCGAGAGTTTTTAAATAGGCTTAAATTTTTTACTAATCAGGCCAAAGAAGACGAAGTAGAAAATATTCTAAAAAAAGAAATTGACATTAATTGTAACTTAATGAATAACGAAACAGTCTTTAGAGTAAAGACTGACGCAGTTTACCTAAGATTTCACGACGAAGTACAAAAATGGTGGAAACAGCCTGGGTGGACTGAGTATTTGACAAAAACATGTAAATATTATCATCAAGCTAATCGGGACACTTTGGATAGTCCACTGTTAAGAATACTTAATTACACTTTCAAGAATAAAATAAAAACTTATGAAACAAAATTCAAATCCGATGCAATTGAAGCACTAAAAATAACCGATTTTTTAGAAGATGACAACGCAAACATCTTGGTTTACGTTTCAAATGAAATAGTCTTGACTAGTATTAAATTTGTCCAGTATTTTAACGAAAATAAAAAACATTGTAATACGCATTCCTTTTTAGATTTGGAATATGTGATTAGGAACCATTATGTAGGTATTGTGGAAATAGAGTTGAAAGAGTCAAAATGTACCGTTCTGATTTTAATTTATGAAACTGGTAATGCAAGTAAATTTAAAGTCTCATTTGATGTAGTGAAAAAGGCGTTTCATGACAAAATTATTCTTATTACTAGTGCTAATGTATCAGATAATTTGAAGGATAACATTCCTGATAACATTGTTCAGCGAATTGATACTAATACACACAGCTTTGTTAATCTTGAAGATGAAATTAAAAAAAAGATTCTAAATAGAGAACTTGCATTTCAGGATGAGGTTATCAATGCGACTGTATTTTTTTTGTTATGTTTTTATGTTTTTTATGTTTGTTACCTCGAATTTCCCGACTGGGTGAACTGGTTATTTGAAAGCTGGTTCTTCCCGTGTGGGAGACATTGTCACCATTTCAATATCTGATGATGGGATCTTGTAGAAATCGAGGGAACTCTTAAATAAATAACAGCAGATTAACCGCGATTGTTGCTATAGCATATCTAAGCATTGTTTACACCATCACATAACATAACATCACGCGTGTACACTCGAAAGGGTAACACAGATATATTCAGTAGTACTTATTCGAAAATTTGTCCTCCAAGTAAACGAAATCGCATTATAAGTATTTTGCTTTCTTATGACTTTTTAGTGGTGTCAAGTTAATTTACGTAGTATGACAGTTCCTTCATGGATTTGGATGACAGGCAGTTGATACTAAAAAGCAAAAAATAAAAAACTTTTAAACAAAAAAGACAACCGCCTTCAAAAACTAAAAAGTGAAAAATAACTTAAAATAGCTTTGGAAGTCGGTGGCAATACAAAACAATAAACAGAACCAAAGCCGCCGACTTCCAAAGCTAAAGTTATTTTTCACTTTTTAGTTTTTGAAGGCGGTTGTTTTTTTTGTTTAAAAGTTTTTTTAAATGCTGAATTTCTACGTTTTGTAAAGCCAGAAATCATTTTTAGATTTATTAACCGCGAAACAATCGTAGTAGGCGAAATTAATACTGATTCCAATTTGAGCAAGAAAAAATTAGATTTTTATATAAACCGAAGCTTATGCCGCCCTGTAGAACTAAGTTTATACAACAGCACAGACTTAATTTTTATAATAAAGAATATAAATTCTGAACGCGTTCCCGAGAATGCGACATCAGAAGATATTTGTGACATTATCCTCATATCACAATGTTCAAAATATTTTGAAAATACTTGTGAGGAAAATAAATATCGGAATGTCCACTTGTTTAAACGTGAAATCGGTGATAGAAATAAACTATTATGGTTGAAATCACGGGATAATTTGTTTATGTGGGACAAGAACAAAGGTGTAAAGGTTACTTGCCAAGTCATGCCTAAAACTGTAAAAGATATTGAGGAAAAAATTGACATTATCAGAGGTGAACCTGGTATGGGTAAATCTACATTATTATCTCATTTGGCAGTCCATACGAAACAAAAGTATCCAACGCTGTGGGTATCAAAAATAAGTTTTGATGAACATCTTGACCAATTTGAAAGATGGAAAGACGATGAAACTAACATTGATTTAGTAGCTTTCAAGTTCCTCTATGGTGCTGTTGATATAAGGTCTTTTAAAGACGATGCTGAGGCAGCCAAATTAAATAAAAATAATTAGAAAAAATTTCCAAAAAAATTGTCTTTAACCATATGAACGAAATATGTTTGGATACTAATGTTAATGAAACAGCTGATTTGTTCGAGATTGAGGTATTTAACCACTGTTATAACGATAACCGAGTGGTTCTACTCTTTGATGGTTTTGATGAAATCTGCTCTGATTTCGAAAACGAAGCGATTAAATTATTAAGCACTTTGAAGCGTTCTAAGGTTGCGCATATATGGGTAACCACCAGGCCATATAATATTGTTAATAAGTTGCAGTGTGCTTTGGAAACTACTTCGTTCATAATTAAGCCGTTGAATCAGGTGGAACAACAGCAATATTTACAAAAAGTTTGGACCGAAAATTTGGGCTATGCCGAGGAAAACTCACTAGTAATTGGTCATTTCGTCCGTCTTTTTTTCAAGGAGATAACAAAATATTTAGGTGATGAAACATTTGCTGGTTCACCGCTTCATATTTCTTTGATCGCAGATTATTATCAAGGACACTTTGGTAGGTATGTAACAAAAGATTTGGTAGATCATGTGCATATGCGTGCTTTTGGTAGTTCGGGTCGTGTAGCCACGACGAAACCTAGGTTTAGCATAGCAGGTCTTCCTGTCTATGCAATTGATTCTAATTTGAGTGCATTATATGAAAGTTGCATAAAAAAAATATTTTTTAATATTTGCTATGGCACGATAATGACGTCCTCCACTTGTTTGAAGGATAAAAAAATAGTAGAAAAGGCGTATAAAGATTTTTTAGAAATCCATAAAAAAATCAGTGCACACACACTTTTGGACAAAAATATTGTCGTGAAGTTTTTATCTGAAAAAGACTTACAAGATATAGATAACCTAATAGAAGCCATAAAATCGGGAGATGAAAAATCGGGTATTATTGAATGCATTATCGGTAATCGTCCCAAGTTTGTTCACTTAACTTATTCCGAATATTTTACGGCAGAGTTCATTAGTGATAAATTAAAATCATTCAAGACTGATTTTCCACTCTGGGAGTACTTAATAACTGATATTTTTGTGGCAGATAATAAGAGGGGAATTCGACGGTTCATGAACAGTAAACTAAAAAACTTTGTTTTGTTGAAAGATACTTTCTTGTATGAGTCAAGCACTATATCAGACCGATTACTAGACATACTCTTATCTCCCAATCAATCACCGCCATTATTTGAGATCATGTTTAAAGAAGGAATGTATGGTCTTGCATTATTAATATTAAGACATGTTACCGTAGCCGTTACCAAAGACAATTTAGAAAGTTTTTTTAACCTATTTACAGAAACAAATATGTGTTTAATTTGTAAGTATCATACACCAGATAATAGACAGTTTGCGTTCAGGGTCCATGACCAGCCGTGCGATTCTCTAACATATTTCAACGCTGCGCTCGACGTCGAGCTCGTCGACGACACAACTGTCATACTGTCAAATCAACTTTACGCACAACGCATAGAGTTGATTTTACCGATGTTTTGTCAACCAGCTCGACGTCGAGCGCAGCGCTGAAATATGTTAGAGAATCGCACTGCAGGTCAGCGTTCCATTCCACATCGATTTTCCAAACATTATGGACATACTAGTCTGTCCAATTTTAAAGAGATATGCTGAGTTACCCCCTCACAATTTATCATCATATTCATATCGTGCATTACGGTTGGTTTCGCGGCCGAACGATTAGCTGCTACGTGGCGTGTCGCGAGTTTGATTCCTGCGACCTACAGATAATTGTTTCGGGTCTAGCTGTTTATGTTTGGGAGTTTAGGTATATGTTTGTAAACGTACTCACGATTCAGAAGATGTTCCCAGTGGTCGTTTGTGTCAGCGTCAACGACAACTTGGAGTATTGAATCACCAATCTTAGGACGACTGGATTTGTGTTAAAAATATTTTTGGTCCTGTCCATATTCATCTTCAGCTTCACTTGTAGGGACACTATTGAGGTCATCGAGCGTTACGCCATGGTCTTTTAGAGTTTTAGCCATGACTACGATATCCCCGGCAAATCGAAAACAAGTTCTATCTAAAAATATTATTGTTTTAAGCAAGCTTTTATATTGCATTGTCATGCAATGTGCAAATGTATTCAAAATTCCAGCAAGGATTAAAACCTTAATGTTTAAGTCACTTCCCAAGTATTTCATTTCAATTATAGACGAATTAAATGTTAGTTTATCTTATTTTTAACTAAATCTGTGCATGTGACTTCACCCGCGTGAAGGTCAAGCATATCATGAAACAAATCCCATGGGTCTCGGCAGCAGCGTAGCTCTCTTTTAGTGCAATTGGAACAGTGCTTTCATAGTACTTACTTGTGAGCAATACTTCTTGTATACGAGAAAATAAACACATTTCTTTATAAAATTTTATATTTTGTATATTGAACTTCATTTAGTGTCTTAAATGTATATTATATGTGACTGAACTAAAATAAAGTATGTTCTTAGAAGCTTGTTTTTTTGGGTTGATGGGAAATCATCAACTGCTTTCTGAGATCGGCCCTGAGTGAGTACAAATGTTTATTGACATCCCTTTAAGGCGCGCGTGGAAGAGGAACGCGTGCCTTAAAGAGATCACGTCATTAGTTAACGTACGGGCGGTGAGTTACCCATTGCTTACCGTCCACGGACCCACGTCTACGGTGGCCGGGAGTCGTCTCGCGGCTCCCGACGCCCGGAGCGTCCCCCGCGGCGGAAAGTATCCTTAAGCTAAGGTTAGGTTAAGTTAAGGTTTACGTGCGAATCGCACACTGCCCCGCGCCACACTTAGTGGTGCGTGGGGTGGCTCTAGTGATCTGCAACACTCGTGAACCCCTTTTTTTGTGTGTTGTAGTTGTATTACTTGAGTTTTCTATACAAACATAGATACTTGCAAACAACGTAAGAACACGCCAGTAGCGGATTTACCAACAGGCTGAGTAAGCTAGTATGCCTAGGGCGGCAGATTTAAGTGGCGGCATATTTGGAGCAGAATACTTTCCTTTTTTATACATTTTTCTTGAAGAAGACCATGAGACATCTTTCCCATGACTTTTCCCTCTTTTATTTCATTGTACGTAGCGGTACCGCAACCTTCTGCATTCAATGGTAAAACGCCTAGTAATATAATAGCATGGCCTACTCCCTGTAATAGGCCTCTGCCCACACTTGGCATAAAACTTTTCTAAGAAACTTGCATAAATAACAGTCT
Source organism: Caradrina clavipalpis (assembly GCA_932526535.1). Taxonomy (NCBI): domain Eukaryota; kingdom Metazoa; phylum Arthropoda; class Insecta; order Lepidoptera; family Noctuidae; genus Caradrina; species Caradrina clavipalpis. The sequence continues at coordinate 12,103,627 of OW052104.1, read as the reverse complement.
TGTTCTGACAATCCGGTAGTTGACACCACCATCAATTGCGTTACTTTTTATGAACTGTCAAAATGCAATTCTCTTGTACATTTTGTATGGCAATAGCACTATGTGACGTTAGTTATCGGCTTACTCAATTGACAAGCTAATTATCGATTTTTATCTAATTTTACAATAAATTGAAAATTAATCAGTTTTCATAAGAAAGATAAATTGTGTACCTAACGCGGCAATATTTGAACGCGCAACTTATGCTCGAACGTACCCGTAAGCGCGGGTGATTGTTGACAGTGGATGGCTAGCCGCCGGCCGACCCATACGATCCACGGAATAAAAAAAGTTCTGTGGTACGATCTGCCGCGAATACGCCGACTAATATTGTTTTTACCGTTTTACCTACCTGTATTGTAATGTAATGTTAATCGTGCTTACCTTTGGAAAATATACTTTTTACTGTACTTGTGCATCGAACTTATTGAAGAAGCTCTCACAAACGCCCTGAGAGAAATATACCTCCTTACAAGTGCTTTTTAAAGAATTTATAACTTGAAATTATTGGTTAGTGGTGTCAACTACCCAATTTTAGAATTAGGGGCGGCAAAAATGTCAAATGTCTTGGGTAATGTGTAAATCCGCCACTGGAACACGCACTCCCGCGCTACGTTCCGTGATGCGGGGCAGTGTGCCAATTGCCTTAGGCTACTTTATGAAGCTATTAATTAGGCTATTTTTTTTTGCAATAAGGTATCAGGTACAATTGGTATATTCCTATTTTTCTACGTTCACGTGTGACCACTGTTTATTATTATTATTATGTTTTCTAAGATATGGTAAAAAAATAACTTAATCACATTATGAAATATTTAACTTAAAAGACAAGTGTTTAACAATACTGAATGATAATGGTTTATAACAATATTTACAAGTATATAAGTATTTTAGTTTCTTTTCAATTATATTAATTAACATTAATTGTACGCCTGCATGGCAAAACATAGCACCCAAAATGTAACAAAACCTATGTTTTACAAATAAATACTTAGGTACGCTGTGATTTCGAATGGATTCTAATTTCATAAAATGTAAAAAAAAACACACAATTTTTTACTTTCGAGTTAAAGATTTTTTTAGACATTTGCAACACTGATTTGATTAAACACGCATTCCATTGGTTTCTTTAATGCAAAGGTTATTACTCACTGGCTATATAATAGAATATCGTCGCTGTCAAACCAGTCATATTTACTTTTGTACTAAGTTCATTAAATGTGTACCTACTTAGTGTGCCTAGCAGATGACAACAAAAGTGTAAGTATTTTTTTTATCTATGTATTATTCTACATAAGTGTGTGGGGGTACTTCGTTTCGGCTTCGGCCAAACCTTTAGCTTCCGCCAAAATGAGAGGGAAGTTTGGCCGAAGCCATGTTTCTAGCAAGTACCAAAATTGAACCAACTGTCATGAATGTTTAGTAGTAGAGCTCTTTGTGAAGGAGCTCGTCTGGGGAAGTACAACTACCACGTATCTATTTGTGCCGCAAAGCAGCGTTGCTGTATTCCGGACTGAAGGGTATGAGTGCCGGTGTATTACAAGCACATGAGACATTTCAACTTTGTCTCTGGGTTGGCAACGCATGTGCAAAGCGTCTAGTATTGCAGATGTGTTAGGCAGCAGCGACCACTTAACATCAGGTACGCCGTCGGATTGTTAGCTATCCAATATCCAATATTATTTGGATATTTTGTTATTTATATGGAATAGATGTCGCTACCACTCATGGGTACTAGGATAACAGATAAGATACCAGAGGGCATTATATGCGTTATCTGTTTCCCTATCTGAAACAAAAACTAAATAAACAAATCGAAACAAGTTCAAATTCTGCTTTAAATTCAGTGGTGTTTTTCTGCTCCTAAAGTATCTCTTATTGCACCGCTTTCAGATATGCAATGCAGCATATTACGCACGTAAACTTTTCACATTGTGCACAAGTGCGGTAATGCTATTTATAACTCTGCAGAGATTAATTTACCTTTTGCATGTCCTGCCAAAATATTTTAAGAATAAATCATCATCTCCCTCCTACCCCTATCCCATCGCGAGACGACTCTCGGCCACCGTAGACGCGAGCCTGTGGACGGTGGGCAATGGGTAGCTCACCGTCTGTACGTTAATTGACGACAGGCCGTATCCACGGCGCGTTCCTGTTCCACGCGCGCGTCTGAGAGATGTTAGTAAAACAATCGGAGGGGCCACTCAGGGCCGATGCCCGCCGGGGCTGCGGGTTATGCGCAAGAGATACCGCGCCCCCGGAACACAAAGGGCACAAGAAGGAACATGGGTGGGTTTTAGTCAGTAAAAGTCTGACACTCTGGCCAAGGGCGAGAGAAGCATTTGATGATTTCCCATCCGGAAAAAAACCCCAATCCCATGTTACTGGGGGTCTCAATTTTTTTTCTTCATTCCGTCCTGTCAACCGTCATGATAATATGACTGACTCCCTTCTTTATCATATATCATTCTTCACACAGTACATCGGTCTTTTCTTTGGCCTCCTACTTCTAAATAGACGGTGTTATATAGATAAACGTTATATTTGATAAAATTATTTATATTTGTTGCTAAATAAATATTATATTGTGTCTAAACGTCTAGTTCTTTATTTATATTTAAAAAAAACTTATTTCATTTCAGATTGTTAACTTCATATTAATAAGTAATATTGATTACTATGAATACTGTTCAGAACAAGAGAGACGAACACAATGAAAGCAAAGCACTCAAAAAGGTATGGAAACAAAAAATAAAAGACATAGAAAATTCTTTAAAAAGCGGAGGGGACATAAACGCCGTAGATAATAACAAATGTAACACGCTATTGCACATTGCGACCTTAAATGCGGAGGTGGATGTTGTAAAATGTCTTCTGAACAAAAAAGCTAATGCTACCATCAAAAATTGTGACGATCAAACTGCTTTAGACATTGCAGAACAATTAGAAAGCAAGGACGGTAAACAAATTGTAAGCCTTTTAAGAAAATACCAAATTGGAAATTACTTTTCACGTCGTAAACGAAACAATAGTAGTAGTCAACAACAACAAAATAAAACTACATTAAAAATTACGAAATCTCAACAACCATTTTATTATCAAAAACGAGCAGGCACTTCAGGAATTCATGGCCAACTGTACGAAACTAAACTTTTGAGCCTCATTTTATTCAGAGCATTACATGATAGCGAAATCGAAGTATTTTACTTAGGCACCAATGTTACAGGTTTGGGTGCTTTCGACGATATTGTTTTTAGGTATAAAAAACAAGGAGATGAACATATGCCTAAAGTACTATTTTTGCAAGCTAAGCATAAAGATGATCCTGAAAAAGATAAAGTGACATTTGATGATGCATTGAAAGAAGACGGAAATTTTAGTTTACATAAATATTTAGAAAGCTATGTGGATGTTATCCAGAAATTTTGTTCTGACTATACAAATAGTATGTTTCAAGGGCCACTCAACAATATAAATTGTGACTTTGTTATATACACTTCTGCAATGGAAAATTTTAATGAAGATAAAGTCATGCAGCGAACCGATGAAGAAAATTACATCAAAACCAGCGAAGGCGGGAAAATATTTCAGTTTAATGCACACGACACAGTCATTGAAAACTTAATCCCAACTGTTAAAAAAGCGCTTGCTAAGCAGATAGCAATAAGATTATCAAATTTCATCAATCAGAAAACAGATGTTAAGATGACAGATGACGTGCTAAAAGTATATCACGTTTATTTGGCACAAAATGTCTTAGTAGCACTACAGGATCAAGACAACAAATCAACCAATGAAGTCATATTCCGGCAGACATTCCTCGAAACTAAAGATGAGAATTTGTTGGTAATAAAAAATACAATTTGTAAAGAATTAAAAGTTCTTAAAGGCAAAACAGATGCAGAGATAAATGAAAAAATAAAATCAATGTCCTTTACAGTTGAAGATAATTTTGGAAATGCCAATTTTAATGTTAAGGGAGACAATAAGCAGAAAGAAGAAAGGCTACAGAACTTGAGCATTATATTTAAAAAGATTTTTGTTGACGCGCACGAAAATAACTACATCATTGAAATTAGAGAAAATGATATCGGTTCCGAAAGAGGTGTACAGCCTAGCAATACATTGTCTCTCGGCGACCTTGTAGGTAACTTACTAATACTTGACCAAGAAACTAAAATGCTTAAATTTAATCTTGATGAAGATTATTTAAGTGATGACGGTAAAAGATTATTAAAGTTATTACAAAATGATAACAGAAATCTTAATCGGTACAGATTAGATGTAAATATTCCATGGTTTCCGAAACTGGTTTTGTCGAAAGACGAAGATGACATTAATGTAGTGCGAGAGTTTTTAAATAGGCTTAAATTTTATACCAATCAGGCCAAAGAAGACGAAGTAGAAAATATTCTAAAAAAAGAAATTGACATTAATTGTAACTTAATGAATAACGATACGGTCTTTAAAGTAAGAACTGACGCAGTTTACCTGAAATTTCACGACGAAGTACAAAAATGGTGGAAACAGCCTGGGTGGACTGAGTATTTGACGAAAACATGTAAATATTATCATCAAGCTAATCAGTACACTTTGGATAGTCCACTGTTAAGAATACTTAATTACACTTTCAAGAATAAAATAAAAACTTATGAAACAAAATTCAAATCCGATGCAATTGAAGCACTAAAAATAACCGATTTCTTAGAAGATGACAACGCAAACATCTTGGTTTACGTTTCAAATGAAATAGTCTTGACTAGTATTAAATTGGTCCAGTATTTTAACGAAAATAAAAAACATTGTAATACGCATACTTTTTTAGATTTGGAATATGTTATTAGGAACCATTGTCTAGCTATTGTGGAAAAAGAGTTGAAAGATTCAGAATGTACCGTTCTGATTCTAATTTATGAAACTGGTAATGCAAGTAAATTTCAAGTCTCATTAGATGCAGTGAAAAAGGCGTTTCATGACAAAATTATTGTTATTACAAATGCTAATGTATCAGACAACTTAAAGGATAACATTCCTGATAATAATATTGTTCAGCGAATTGATACTAATACACAAGGCTTTGTGAATCTTGAAGATGAAGTAAAAAAAAAGATTCTAAATAGAGAACTTGCATTTCAAGGTCAAAATATATGCGTAAATGCAGTTTTAAATGCTAAATTTCTACGTTTTGTAAAGCCAGAAATCATTTTTAGATTTATTAATCGCGAAACAATCGTAGTAGGTGAAATGAATTCTGATTCCAATTTGAGCAAAAAAAAAATTGATTTCTATATAAACCGAAGCTTATGCCGCCACGTAGAACTAAGTTTAAACAACAGTGCAGGCTTACATTTTAAAATAAACAATATAAATTCTGATCACGTTCCCGAGTTTGCGACATCAAAAGATAATTGTGACATTATTCTCATATCAGAATGTCCAAAATATTTTGAAAATACTTGCAAGGAAAATAAAAAACGGAATGTCCACTTGTTTAAACGTGTAATCGGGGATAGAAATAATCTATTGTGGTTGAAATCGCGGGGTAATTTGTTTATGTGGGACAAGAACAAAGGTGTAAAGGTTACTTACCAAGTCATGCCTAAAACTGTTAAAGATATTGAGGAAAAAATTGTCATTATCAGAGGTGAACCTGGTATGGGTAAATCTACATTATTATCTCATTTGGCAGTCCATACGAAACAAAAGTATCCAACGCTGTGGATATCAAAAATAAGTTTTGATGAACATCTTGACCAATTTGAAAGATGGAAAGACGATGAAACTAACATTGATTTGGTAGAAGCTTTCAAGTTCCTCTATGGTGCTATTGATATAAGATCTTTTAAAGACGATCCTGAGGCAGCCAAAAATGTCATAAAAAAAATTGCCAAAAAAATTGTCATTAACCATATGAACGAAATATGTTTGGATACTAATGTTAATGAAACAGCTGATTTGTTCGAGATTGAGGTATTTAACCACTGTTATAACGATAACAGAGTGGTTCTACTCTTTGATGGTTTTGATGAAATCTGCTCTGATTTCGAAAACGAAGCGATTAAATTATTAAGCACTTTAAAGTGTTCTAAGGTTGCGCATCTATGGATAACCACCAGGCCATATAATATTGTTAATAAGTTGCAGTGTGCTTTGGAAACTACTTCGTTCATAATTAAGCCGTTGAATCAGGTGGAACAACAGCAATATTTACAAAAAGTTTGGACCGAAAATTTGGGCTATGCCGAGGAAAACTCAATAGTAATAGGTCATTTCGTCCGTCTTTTTTTCAAGGACATAACAAAATATTTAGGTGATGAAACATTTGCTGGTTCACCGCTTCATATTTCTTTGATCGCAGATTATTATCAAGGACACTTTGGTAGGTATGTAACAAAAGATGTGATAGATCGTCTACATAAGCGTGCTTTTGGTAGTTCGGGTCGTGTTTCCACGACGCAACCTAGCCTTGGCTTAGTAGGTCTTTCTAACGATGCAATTGATTCCAATTTGAGTGCATTATATGAAAGTTGCATAAAAAAAATATTTTTAAATATTCGCTATGGCACGATAATGACGTCCTCCACTTGTTTGAAGGATAAAAAAATAGTAGAAAAGGCGTATAAAGATTTTTTAGAAATCCATAAAAAAATCAGTGCACACACACTTTTGGACAAAAATATTGTCGTGAAGTTTTTATCTGAAAAAGACTTACAAGACATAGATAACCTAATAGAAGCCATAAAATCGGGAGATGAGAAATCGGGTGTTATTGAATGCATTATCGGTAATCGTCCCAAGTTTGTTCACTTAACTTATTCCGAATATTTTACGGCAGAGTTCATTAGTGATAAATTAAAATCATTCAAGGTTGATTTTTCACTCTGGGAGTACTTAATAACTGATATTTTTGTGGCAGATAATAAGAGGGGAATTCGACGGTTCATGAACAGTAAACTAGAAAACTTTGTTTTGTTTAGAGATACTTTCTTGTATGAGTCAAGCACTATATCTGACCGATTACTAGACATTCTCTTATCTCCCAATCAATCACCGCCATTATTTGAGTTCATATTTAAAGAAAGAATGTATGGTCTTGCATTATTAATATTAAGACATGTTACCGTAGCCGTTACCAAAGACAATTTAGAAAGTTTTTTTAATCTATTTACAGAAACAAATTTTAATATGTGTTTAATTTGTCGGTATACACCGAATAATAGGCATTTTGCGTTCAGGGTCCATGAACAGGTCAGCTTTCCATTCCACATCAATTTTCCAAACATCAAGGAAATACTAGTCTGTCCAATTTTAAGGCACTGGTACGACCGCCGACGATGAACGAGAAACGAGTAGAACTAGAAACTATAAGGCAGTGGTCCGACCGCTGACGATGAACGAGAAACGAGTAGAACTAGAAACTATAAAAGAGTTGGCGATCAGCGGGAAACGAGTGTGTAGTTTCGATAGTTTTGGCGCCGGGCTATAAGCGAGTGTGCAAGTGCGCCGAGCGATTACTCGCGCCACTTGCCCGCGGTCTACTATCCATACGTTTGCTTTCAATGCCGCACTGTAAATAAAAGATTGAGCGAGTTTATTTTTGAAAGCTCGTCGCTCAGCGACAAAACTAGTAAAGCGAGTCGTCGCCGGCAGTGCGAACAGTCAGAGAGCAACTTTTAGTATATGCATCTCTTTCGTTTACACGGAATGTACATTTATTGTGCGTTTTTTGAGAGAGAAAATCGCCGATAGTTAGTCGTTCTCTCGTCGGCGGTCGGACTACTGCCTAAAGAGATATGTTGAGAAACCCCCTCACCATATATTGTCATATCGTCCGGTACGGTTGGCTTAGCGGCGATTAGCTGCTACGCTGCGTGTCGCGAGTTTGATTCCTGCGCGGAACAAATATTTGCATGACCTACAGAATAGTTCCGGGTCTAGCTGTTTATGATTGGGAGTTTATATATGTTTGTAAACGTACTCACGATTCAGAAGATGTTCCCAGTGGTCGTTTGTGTCAGCGTCAACGACAACTTGGAGTATTGAATCACCAATCTTAGGACGACTGGATTTGTGTTAAAAATATTTTTGGTCCTGTCCATATTCATCTTCAGCTTCACTTGTAGGGACACTATTGAGGTCATCTAACATCACACCATGGTCTTTTAGAGTTTTAGCCATGACTACGATATCCCCGGCAAATCGAAAACAAGTTCTATCTAAAAATATTATTGTTTTAAGCAAGCTTTTTATATTGCATTGTCATGCAATGTGCAAATGTATTCAAAATTCCAGCAAGGATTAAAACCTTAATGTTTAAGTCACTTCCCAAGTATTTCATTTCAATTATAGACGAATTAAATGTTAGTTTATCTTATTTTTAACTAAATCTGTGCACGTGACTTCACCCGCGTGAAGGTCAAGCATATCATGAAACAAATCCCATGGGTCTCGGCAGCAGCGTAGCTCTCTTTTAGTGCAATTGGAACAGTGCTTTCATAGTACTTACTTGTGAGCAATACTTCTTGTATACGAGAAAATAAACACATTTCTTTATAAAATTTTATATTTTGTATATTGAACTTCATTTAGTGTCTTAAATGTATGTATATTATATGTGACTGAACTAAAATAAAGTATGTTCCTAGAAGCTTGTTTTTTTGGGTTGATGGGAAATCATCAACTGCTTTCTGAGATCGGCCCTGAGTGAGTACAAATGTTTATTGACATCCCTTTAAGGCGCGCGTGGAAGAGGAACGCGTGCCTTAAAGAGATCACGTCATTAGTTAACGTACGGGCGGTGAGTTACCCATTGCTTACCGTCCACAGACCCACGTCTACGGTGGCCGGGAGTCGTCTCGCGGCTCCCGACGCCCGGAGCGTCCCCCGCGGCGGAAAGTATCCTTAAGCTAAGGTTAGGTTAAGTTAAGGTTTACGTGCGAATCGCACACTGCCACGCGCCACACTTAGTGGTGCGTGGGGTGGCTCTAGTGATCTGCAACACTCGTGAACCCCTTTTTTTGTGTGTTGTAGTTGTATTACTTGAGTTTTCCATACAAACATAGATACTTGCAAACAACGTAAGAACACGCCAGTAGCGGATTTACCAACAGGCTGAGTAGGCTAGTATGCCTAGGGCGGCAGATTTAAGTGGCATATTTGGAGCATAATACTTTCCTTTTTTATACATTTTTCTTGAAGAAGACCATGAGACATCTTTCCCATGACTTTTCCCTCTTTTCTTTCATTGTACGTAGCGTAAACTGCCCCGTTGGTCTCGTGGTCGCAAGTGCGACTGCTGTGCAAGGGGTCCCGGGTTCGATTCCCAGGTCGAGCAAAAAGTGTTATTGGGTTTTTCTATGAAATTCTCAGTAGCAGCTCGGAGTTTGGATTTGTGCCCGGTTAATGGCAATAGGCTCGCCCCCTATTACATGGGACCTAAATATACCGGCGAACTGTGGGTGTACATTGGTACACCTCTGCCTAACCCTTCGGGGAATACAGGCGTGATGGTATATATGTACGTAGCGGTACCGCAACCTTCTGCATTCAATGGTAAAACGCCTAGTAATATAATAGCATGGCCTACTCCCTGTAATAGGCCTCTGCCCACACTTGGCATAAAACTTTTCTAAGAAACTTGCATAAGGGCCTCCGCCCACGACCGATTTTTTTGGACCGATAATCGGGCAGAAAAACGGGCCCGTTTTTTCAAAAATTTCAACGCCCACGACCGTGTTTTCGTCGGTGACTTTCGAGGGAGGAGCTTAAAATAGCGGTCAAATTTTATATCGCAACTTTTATTTGACAGAGTTACCGATAGTATAAAAATAACGTTAATAGATTTAAGGTTATTTAAGTTACAATTTATCGTTAAATTGTTTATTGACGATATTTTTATCGTTTTTTTTTAAACAATTGATCTTTCTAAGATGGAAGTAGCGTAGGACGGAGGTGTGGCGGGTCGCCCAGCTTAGCGTCGCGCTAATGTAGTGCCTAACAATACTTTGCCCGATTCTTACGAGTGAGAATAACACGCTTACTTTTACATCGTTCTGAAATCAAAAGTCATGAGATCCATCATAGTACCTAACAGAAGCTATTGGCACTATTATTTTCGATAAATAACAAAAATAAATAAAATAACACGAACATTTGTGAAATAGTAAGAACGCGAAGTAACGCTTCCTTGCAGTCAAGGCATATTTGTGTGTAAACCTTATCGACTATACATGCGTAAGGTAGCCTTTAAAGAATACATTAATCGATCAGACAGAAGCGCTACTAACTTTTAACTCGAATAACAAAAAAATGACGAATTTCCAACATCTTCGAGACGTCTTAAAAAAAAAACACGCAATAACAACTATTACTCGACTGGAGTTTCAGTGTTTCAGCTACAGAACGATGTAAAAGTAACCGTATATGTTATTATTAGACCTGGTAATCGAACCCACGACTTCACGCTGATCAGACGCGCTTTGCGACCACAAGCCCAATATAGTTAGTCAGTGAAAATTAATATAAACGTACAAAACGGCAACTTACCTAATTTAACGGTAAAAATAACGATTAATTCATATTCTATGTTAATGTTCATTAACATTATATTACTGGTAATTTTATCAAATAACGTTAATAAAGTTACTTTTTTCAAAATTTTCGAGTTCATGGAAATTAACGTTACGTAACGATTATTATTTTTTGATTTCATAACGTTAACAAGCCCTGGATTTAAGTCAGCAAGCTTAGTCGTTGAAAACGTTGTTTTCATTCTTAATAATTTATTAAATTCGTTTGATTATATATGTCACCGTAAAATTGTAAATACCGTTAGATTATAAACTATCTCGCGAGTTTGTAAACTGTCGAAAGATTGTGAACCTCAACGTACTGCTTACAATTTAACGTATTATTATTCGGTAGATTGTAATCTATCGAAATGAAACCGTCAAATTAAAATCTTAAAGTTGTGAAATTGTCAACTATCCAAAGGCTGTCCCTGATTGGTCGGCTTTATAGTAGACCTCTTCTGTGTCCATAGAGTTAGGAATGAAACACAGGTATCAGTCAAATAAAATGAATGCACTTCAAGAATTGTGACATCAAGTTTGATTCATTACATAATAGGTAATCAATAATTCTGACATCACATGGTAAGAAAAAGTTGTATCAAAATAAAAAAAAAAACAGAAAGGTAACAATATTTTCTTCTCAAACACAAATTAAAATTGAAAAAATAATGAATTATTCTCTTAGAAAAAAACGATAACAAAATGAAATCAAAATGTAAAAAGCAAATCAAAAACATATTAACGTTTTCGAAAATGTAACAAAATTGTCTATTAGATAAAAAATATGAAAGTAAATTGCACCAATAAAAATGATAAAATACTTGATGGCACAATTCTTGAAGTGCATTTATTTTATTTGACTGATACCTGTGTTTCATTCCTAACTCTATGGACCCAGAACGGTCTACTATAAAGCCGACCAATCAGGGACAGCCTTTGGACAGTTGACAATTTCACAATTTTAAGATTGTAATTTGACGGTTTCATTTCGATAGATTACAATCTACCGAATAATAATACGTTAAATTGTAAGCAGTACTTTGAGGTTCACAATCTTTCGACAGTTTACAAACTCGCGAGATAGTTTATAATCTAACGGTATTTACAATTTTACGGTGACATATATATTTTTAATAAATTAACGTTATTTTTATATTAACGGTAAATCTGTCAAAGGTAATTTTATAAATATTTACCGGTATTTAAAACCCTGCGTAAATCAACACAATATTATTTACTTATTTAAATCACAGACGATTAATTTAGAAAACCTTGATTTACCATATTATTAATAAATAAATAAGCTTTTTAATAATAAATTATTGTTATTATTCAAATGCTTCAAACTCATAAGTACTGACTTAACATAACACCACAATTGTACACTTAATTCGCAATAACTGCTTTTGACTTTAGACTTTTGACTTTAGCAATGACACAACGTTCTTCCCTAGTAAATCCATGACGCATAGGGTAAGTGCCCCAGTGAATGAACACACCCCAGTGAATTAACAAATCTGAGTATTTTCCAAAAAATAATAAACTAAGATATTACCTTCTACTCAACGCAGTATTTTTTTTTTGTAATTGCTGCTCTTTATTCTAACATAGTAACAACATTCATGTATTGCGATACTGTTCGTTTTAAAATGACGAGCGTTTAAAGTTGGCAGTGCTGGTGTAAATTTTCTTTGTTCGGACAAGAATTTAGGACTTGGGTCAGACGCAAAATTTTTGATATCACTTTGCAGCCGTAATTAAAGTATGTACTATAAGTTATTTATAAATTCGAGTAATGGGTAGTTATAATATATGTATCAAATCAATTTCATTGCAATTTTTGCTAGTTTTAAGTAAATTATTGAGTGTTCCAGCATTGGCATTAAAAAACGTTTGAAATCCAGTGAATAAACGACCGTTAATTCACTGACCAATCGTTAATTTCATTAAATCTAGTGAATGAACTATAACATTTTCATCATGTTAAATAAAAGCTTTCGTCATAAAAATGTAACCAATAAATAAATGAATACCACATTTTGAGTTAGTAATCATCATTTTAGAGAACGGAGAACTAACAAATACATCAAAGCTCTGAGACTCTACTCCCAAGCTCATAAAGGAAAGACGGGAACGGAACGGGCAGTCTTCAGTGGGTGCAGGTTCAGTCGGAATAAGCTCGGCTTATAAGGCAGATCCTGAAATCCATCAAACGCGACACACCTCAAATGCTGACGAAGCTGGAGACTAATGATGGCAGGATCATCTTGTCTAAACTAGAGCTTTTGAGGGAGGTAGAGAAGTTCTAAAAACCCGTCTCTAGTCCAACAAAAGACCCAAGAGCTAGACTGACCTGACACTACACCGATGAGATCCCGGACGTCAGCCTATATGAGATAAATATGGCTTCTTAACAACTTAAGGACAACAAGGTGCCGGGGAAGACGGAATCACTTCTGTACTACTGAAGTGCCTATGTCCAGCAGTGGACATCGTTCGGCTCATATCAAGATGAATTGATTGATGACGTTGGCTAGGCTTATGAAGGTATATAATGATTAAGTAAGAGTTTAAAGGCTTACACTTTGTTAAAAAAAAAATGATTGTAGCAGATTTAGAGGCTTTTTTTTTAGTATAGACGGGAAATCATCAAATAACTTCCCCCGCCCTGGGCGGGGCGGGAGGGAGTGTCAGACTTTTACTGACTAAAACCCGTCTATGTTAATTCATGTGCTCTTTGCGTTCCGGGGGCGCGGTATCTCTTTCGAACAACCCGCAGAGATTTAGAGGCTAAGGATTTATGTTCATTTATTTATTCCATTTTGAACTGCATTTGATATAATAATAAGGATTTTTCGAAACTATTAATTCAACAAAAACTTGTGTTCATTCACTGGTTCTAATGCTGTACATTTACTGGAAAATTTCATTCATTCACTGGGGTTTTAGGGTATTTTTCAATATATTGCCAAATATCTAAAAAAGTATACAGGTTATGTCGTAAAACCAAGTTAAAAAATATTCTTTAGTAGACATAGATTACCAAAATATAAAACCTTTAACTTTAGAGGCAACATAATGTAATGATTTTTTGAAGTCTGAAGAATGCTTAAGTGTTCATTCACTGGAGCATTTACCCTATTTTCTATTTTTCGCCGATAATCGGCGGCCAGGATGCGTACATTTTGTTTTTGGACCGTTTTTTTCTCGGCCGTGGGCGTTGATGTACTAGAATCCATACGTTCCATTCTCGCCGAGAAAAAATCGGCCGTAAAAAATCGGTCGTGGGCGGAGGCCCTAAATAAAAGTCTTGTTCTGACAATCCGGTAGTTGACACCACCATCAATTGCGTTACTTTTTATGAACTGTCAAAATGCAATTCTCTTGTACATTTTGTATGGCAATAGCACTATGTGACGTCAGTTATCGGCTTACTCAATTGACAAACTAATTATAGATTTTTATCTAATTTTACAATAAATTGAAAATTAATCAGTTTTCATAAGAAAGATAAATTGTGTACCTAACGCGGCAATATTTGAACGCGCAACTTATGCTCGAACGTAACCGTAAGCGCGGGTGACTGTTGACAGTGGACGGCTAGCCGCCGGCCGACCCATACGATCCACGGAATAAAGAAAGTTCTGTGGTACGATCTGAAGCGAATACGCCGACTAATATTGTTTTTAACCCCCGACGCAAAAAGAGGGGTGTTATAAGTTTGACGTGTCTGTCTGTCTGTCTGTCTGTCGGTGTGTCTGTGTGTGGCATCATAGCTGCCGAACGGATGAAGCGATTTCAATTTAGTTTTTTTTGTATTAAAGGTGACCTATGTACGAGTGTTCTTAGACATGTTTGATGAAAATCGGTTGAGCCGTTTAAAAGTTGTGGGGGTGAAAGTAGGGAAGAAAAACCGAATGTCTGTAAATATACTCGAGTGGGGTCTCAAACTTAACAAAATTGACATTATAATAACCTACCTACCTATAAAAAGGTACCTATAAAAAGTATAAAATAAAAAATTAAATTAAAAATTTAAAAAACCCCCAACACAAAAACCTAAGTTCCCTTTAAAAAGTAAAAAAATAACAAAAAAAATACGTCACGTTGGGGGACCGATGTTGCATTTAGGATACGATCGTCCCGAGCGGTCCCCCAACGTGACGTATTTTTTTTGTTATTTTTTTACTTTTTAAAGGGAACTTAGGTTTTTGTGTTGGGGGTTTTTTAAATTTTTAATTTAATTTTTTTACCGTTTTACCTACCTGTATTGTAATGTAATGTTAATCGTGCTTACCTTTGGAAAATATACTTTTTACAGCACTTGTGCATCCAACTTATTGAAGAAGCTCTCACAAACGCCCTGAGAGAAATATACCTCCTTACAAGTGCTTTTTAAAGAATTTATAACTTGAAATTATTGGTTAGTGGTGTCAACTACCCAATTTTAGAATTAGGGGCGCCAAAAATGTCAAATGTCTTGGGTAATGTGTAAATCCGCCACTGGAACACGCACTCCCGCGCTACGTTCCGTGATGCGGGGCAGTGTGCCAATTGCCTTAGGCTACTTTATGAAGCTATTAATTAGGCTATGTTTTTTTTGCAATAAGGTATCAGGTACAATTGGTATATTCCTATTTTTTTTACGTTCACGTGTGACCACTGTTTATTATTTATTATTATTATGTTTTCTAAGATATTGTAAAAAAATAACTTAATATGTGATTTAGTTATTTTTTCACAATATATGCTATGAAATATTTAACTTAAAAGACAAGTGTTTAACAATACTGAATGATAATGGTTTATAACAATATTTACAAGTATATAAGTATTTTAGTTTCTTTTCAATTATATTAATTAACATTAATTGTACGCCTGCATGGCAAAACATAGCACCCAAAATGTAACAATACCTGTTTTACAAATAAATACTTAGGTACGCTGTGATTTCGAATGGATTCTAATTTCATAAAATGTAAAAAAAATCACACAATTTTTTACTTTCGAGTTAAAGATTTTTTTAGACATTTGCAACACTGATTTGATTAAACTCGCATTCCATTGGTTTATTTAATGCAAAGGTTATTTATTACTCACTGGCTATATAATAGAATATCGTCGCTGTCAAACCAGTCATATTTACTTTTGTACTAAGTTCATTCAATGTGTACCTACTTAGTGTGCCTAGCAGATGACAACAAAAGTGTGAGTATTTTTTTTAATCTACGTATTCGTTAACTCTGCATAAGTGTGTGGGAGTACTTCGTTTTGGCTTCGGTCAAACCTTTAGCTTCCGCCAAGTTCCGGATTTAAGGGTATGAGTGCCGGTGTATTACAAGCATATGAGACATTTCATCTTTGTCTCTGGGTTGGCAACGCATGTGCAAAGTAGTATTACTGTAGTATTATTAATGTAGTATTGCAGATGTGTTAGGCAGTAGTGACCACTTAACATCAGGTACGCCGTCGGATTGTTAGCTATCCAATATCCAATGATATTTGGATATTTTGTTATTGTTATCTGCGTTATCTGTTTCCCTATCTGCGTAGGTACAACGTCACCCGGCGCGGCGTTGCGTCGTCTAGCCGCAATCCATTGCGAGTAAATAAACAAATCTAAACAAGTTCAAATTCTGCTTTTATTTCAGTGGTGTTTTTCTGCTCTTAAAGTATCTCTTATTGCACCACTTTTAGATATGCAATGCAGCATATAATTACGCACGTAAACTTTTCACATTGTGCACAAGTGCGGTAATGCTTTTTTTATCTCTGCAGAGATTTTACCTTTTACATGTCATACATACATACATACATACATAAACTCACGCCTTTTTCCCATGGGGGTAGGCTTTTACATGTCCTGCCAAAATATTTTAAGAATAAATCATCATCTTCCTCCTACCCCTATCCCATCGCGAGACGACTCCCGGCCACCGTAGACACGGGCTAGTAGACGGTGGGCAATGGGTAGCTCACCGTCTGTACGTTAATTGACGACAGGCCGTGTCGACGGCGCGTTCGTGTTACACGCGCGCGTCTAAAAGATGTTAGCAAAACAATCGGAGGGGCCACTCAGGGCCGATGCCTGCCGGCGCTGCGGGTTATGCGCAAGAGATACCGCGCCCCCGGAACACAAAGGGCACAAGAAGGAACATTGGTGGGTGTATGGGTTATTTTGGGTCACTCAATAATAGGCGAGTCTGCTACTTTTAATAATTGTTTAATAATTATAGTTTTACAACGTGCAATATAAAATGGTTAGGTGACGCGATGCGCGTACGCAGACGTTCAAGATGAGTGACCCGAGCAGACTGGTTCGGCGCGGCGACGGGCGAATGCGACGCGGCCACACGGCCCCCGTCCCCCGCTACCGCACAGTGGGCAGCTTCATGTTTGATGCATAGTGTGCGTTAACAGCCTCCCACACCTTGATAGCTCAGCTATCTAGTCTTTCTTGCAGTCCTTATCTTCATCGGGTATAATGCAGAACTTATGGACTGCTCTCTTCACTGTTCCTCTCGATGTGTAGACATCAGCGACTCTGCTGACACCGTCTCGTCCCGGATATAGGGTTGTTATGCGGCCTAGACGCCAACATAATGGAGGTAGATGATCTTCCTTAAGTATTATCAAATCGCCTACTTTGGGTTCATATTGCGGTTTCCGCCACTTATTTCTCTGCTGCAGTTCGGCCAGGTATTCTCGACGCCATCTCTCCCAAAATTGCTGCCGCAGTTGCTCTATCCTCTCGTATCCGTTGGGTCTCATTTTATCAATGGTCAGGGACGGCACTGATGTAAGTGGCCGTCCAATAAGGAAGTGCCCTGGAGTAAGAGGTAGGATATCTGATGGGTCTGATGAGAGAGGAGATAAGGGTCGTGAGTTTAGAATAGCCTCTATTTGTGTGAACAACGTTGAAAGTTCCTCAAATGTTAAGGCAGCGTTGCCAGCTATTCTTTTTAAGTGGTGTTTGGATGACTTTACCCCAGCTTCCCAGATACCCCCAAAATGAGGTGAATATGCAGGGCTGAATTTAAATCGAATGCCTTCAGTGCTGCCATACTCTATCACAGCCTCGCGACTAGATTTAAGAACTCGACCCAATTCATTGTTTGCCCCTACAAATGTTTTGCCATTGTCTGAATAAATTTCGTAAGGTTTACCTCTTCTTGATACAAATCGTCGTAAGCACATTAGAAACGCTTCAGTAGTGAGGTCACTTACAAGCTCTAAGTGGACAGCTTTAGTTGTAAGACAAACAAATAAACAAAGATAACATTTAGTTACACGATTACCTCGGCCTTTTTTACTTGCTATCATGAATGGACCAGCAAAATCTGTTCCACATGTATAAAAGGGGAAACTGGGACTCGTTCTAACATTTGGAAGGTTACCCATTATAGGCTGTACCGTTTTACCTCTGAAACGTATACACACAACACAGTTTCTTAATATACTACGAGCCAAGTTCCTGCCACCTATCGGCCAATATTCCTCCCTAATGGATGATAAAAGTAATTGTGGTCCGGCATGGAATAAACGTATATGCTCATATCTCATTAGTAATTTGGTAAAACTATGTTTGGAATTGAGTAATATTGGGTGCCTTTTGTCATAATTATAATTAGGATTTTGTATACGACCACCCACCCTGAGTATACCATCTGAATCTAGAAATGGGTTAAGTGGTAATATTTTAGACTTATTATGGAGCTCTTTGCCTCTTTTGACTGTATCTATTTCACTAGAAAATGATTGCAATTGAGAAAATTTTATTAATGTTTTCAATGAATTATTAAGCTCATCAGTGCTAAGACTACCTGATAACCTTTTATAAGTTTTATCCTTGCTGTATGTGCAAATAAAATTGTTAATAAACCTATGGACACAGGCTATTATTCTTTTGAATTTAGTAAAACTTGAATATTTAGAAAAATCAATAAAATTAGTTTCTAAACTAATATTTAGAACTTTTAATTCTGGTAGTTCTATATTTGGAACACCTTGTTGTGGCCATTCACTTGGTTCCCTTCTAAGAAAGGAAGGTCCCTCCCACCACAGGGATGAGGACTGTAAATGTTGCGGAGTTATACCTCTCGAGGCCATGTCAGCAGGATTACAATCTGTAGGCACATGTCGCCATGAATAGTCAGATGTAATTTCATTTATTTCATTTACCCTGTTGCGAACAAAAGGCTTTAGTTGTTTATATTGAATATTAAGCCAACCAAGTACTACAGTTGAATCAGTCCAAATTGTTTTAGTAGTAATGTGACAACGTAGTGACTGTAAGACCTTTGCACACAATCTGGCCCCTAGCAAAGCACCACACAACTCCAAACGTGGTATAGTTGTTGGTTTTAAGGGAGCTACCCGAGCCTTGGCACATAGTAATTTAACAGTAACTTTATTATTAACGTCGGTTGTGCGCAAATATACACAGGCACTGTATGCATTTTGAGAAGCATCAACAAAACAGTGTAGTGCTATTGTTATAGGCAAATCACATATAACATTTCTTTGTAATTGTATACTAGATAAGCATGATAGATTTTTCACAAATGTTATCCAAGAATCTTTTATATCGTTAGGTACTGGTTCGTCCCAGTCTATCTTAGCACTCCATAAACGTTGCAAAATTATTTTTGCAGTAATAATGCAAGCACATAAAATACCTAAAGGATCAAAAATTTTACAAGTCATTGAGATTATTATTCTCTTAGTTATTTTTAAAGTTTGTTCAATATTTATTGGAAATATAAATGTGTCCATTTTAGGGGACCAATTAAGACCTAGAACACATGACTGCTTGGTAAGGTCTAATGTATCATTTAACATAGGTTCATCTGTGAATATTTGAGGACAATTTGTGCGTATTTTGTTTCGTAATGGAAAATGTGCTGAGCCTAATGTTTGTGTCACAGTCTTATAAATATGCATCAGTTCTTCTTTAGTAGATGCTCCAGTGCTTAAATCATCATAATAAAAGTCATTCTTAATTATATTAGCAATGTGCTGATCAGTACATTGCTCTGCTAACTGAAGGAGACACCTAGTGCTCAAAAACGGCGCAGACGCTGTACCATAGGTCAAAGTGTTTAATTGCAAGACCTTGAGTGGCAGAGATGAATTTTCCCTCCACAAAATTAGTTGTAAATGACGTTGTGATTTCACAATTGAAATTTGTCTGAACATTTTCTCAATGTCACCTGTTAGTACGAATTTATGAGTGCGAAAGCGTAACATAATATTAAATAAATCATTTTGCACAACTGGACCTATCATTTGGATATCATTTAGTGATTTTCCAGAGGATGTTTTCACTGAAGCATCAAAAACTACTCTAAGTTTAGTGGTTTCACTTTTTTCTCTTAGTACTGCATGATGAGGCAAATAATTACCAAACCTTGGACGCTCAATTTCTTCCAAATGACCAAGATTTGAATATTCTTTAATAAAATCACAATTTTGTTTTTTAATATTTGGATTCTTATCTAACTTACTTTCTAAACAAAAAAAACGCCTTTTGGCAATATTATAAGAGTCACCTAGTGCCCTTTGAGGTGAATCCTTGAGTGGCATTCTAACACTAAATCTTCCACTTGGTAAACAAATTGTATTTTCTATAAAACTGTTCTCACAAGCTTGTTCTTCAAGAGTGTAAGTTATTTTGTTTGAAGGCAGTTCATCAACCTCCCAAAATCTTTGTAATAATTCTTGAATATCATCCTGTACAATATTACAATTTAATACAGTAATACTAGAGTGAGCATTTTTAGTACGGATTAACTTAGAGTGTCCATTCCCTATAGGGCCTGACACTAACCACCCTAGTTTTGAATGTTGCAATACAGGTTGGTGTTTACCTAATCTTATTTGTTGGGTACCTACAATGTCCCAGAAAACGTCTGCCCCCAACAAAATATCTATGTCGGAGGGACAATGAAACCCAGGGTCTGCAAGATCCAAATCAGCAGGCAGTCCTAGGCCTAAAACATTAACATTTAGTGTAGGTAATGTACCTGTAATTTGAGGTACTACTAGGCACATAACTTGTAAATTAAATGAAGTGTCAAAACGTGAGGACAATTTTAAGCTACAACGCTCTTTAATGTCACACCTTACATTATTGATGCCAGATATTCTTATTGGTTCTGTACATTGAGTTGGTATTCCTATCTTTGCTTTAAGTTTTTCAGTAATAAAAGAAGATTGGCTTCCAGTGTCCAAGAGAGCTCGTGCAAGGTACGTAGAATTATTTACAGGATTAACAATTTGTACAACTGCTGTACACAATAGGACCTGTCCCGCAGAGATAGCAGACAGAGTTACAGGTGATGTACTTGGAGGTAAGTCATTATTATTATTTGTATTTAGATTGGAACTAACATTACTACATTCCACTTTAATGTCTTTATGCACTAAGCTATTATGCTTTCCATTGCAAAGCTTACAACACCCTGTAAGAAAGCATTTTTTGGCTGTGTGTCCACTACGCAGACAGTTAAGACATACTTTCAGCTTTAAAGCTGTATCTAACCTAACTTCGGGTGACATATCCCTAAACTTGGCACACATAAACAAAGGATGATTTTCCTTACAAACATCACAGGAATTTTTTGAAGAATTGTTACTCGTAGAACTCACAAAAGACTTAGTAGAATACCTTTGTTCCTTTGAACCGCCATGTGGCTTACCATGATCATTCTTACTTGTGTTATGATTTTGTGTGGTTTCTAGCACGTCTGCCCTGTTCCGCAAGAATTCGTTAAATTGATCTAATGTAGGTAATTCTGATAATCTATTCTTATGTTCTTCCCATTTTGTACTAGTGGTAACATCAAGTTTTGTTGACACCATATATATTATTAAAGCATCCCATTCATTTGTAGGTTGCCCTAAAGTATTCAATGCTCTTAAATTTTTTGATACTAAATCAATGACATATCTCAATGCCTTGTAAGATTCTCTTGTTAGCGATTCAATACTGAAAAGCGCTTTTAAATGATTATTTATAAGCAAATTTTATTATTATACCTTTGACATATTAAATCCCAAGCTACTTTGTAATTACTTGATGTAAACTCTATAGATTTTATTACTACTAAAGCTCCTCCTTCTAAGGATGACCTTAGGTAGTGAAACTTGTTTATATTTGGGATTGCATCATTAGAATTTATCAAAGAATCAAAAGTATCCCTATACTCTAACCATTTTAAGTAGTTGCCGTCGAATGAAGGCAATTTAATAGTTGGCAACTTTACTGAATTATAGTTATTATGAGTACAATGACTATTATTATTTGAACCGCAGTCCGAGCCTCCAGACCTATGTTGTTCAGTTTTAGACACATTGACCGATTCATTTAACTCTTGAGCCAATGATATACATGAAAAGAACTGATTCTCAATTAACTCTCTTTCTATTTATTGCTCATCCAAATCTAGACAATTCAATTCAATATCATTTTGTAACATATCAAAAGTGTTCAGTAAAGCTTGAAATTTATCTATTTTTAATATAATTTCTTTGGCTTGCAAGCTACTGAGCGGACTACACTTTGAAGTATGATTTAAATAATCTTTAAATTTAGTTAGTTGACCTTTAATAGCACTACGCTTTCTTAATAACCCTTTAAATTCTTGTTGTTCAACTTCACTCATTTCTTGTTTATTTAACGCACTATCCATTCTAATATATTTATTTTTAAGTAGTTAAATCTATAATCTTTCTAGCTTTATGTAGGCAACAATGATTTGGGTACAAATTCACTATGCAATAAGTAAGTAATTAACTCAAAACCGCTAACTCACGGTTACCAGAAGCTGTGACAGCACGAAGTATGCAGCACTCACCAGGCGCCTGCACTGCAACTCGAACAACAGGCAGGTAGCTAGCAGACCAGCGAAGCTCAGCTCATGCCATGCACACTCACCTCACCTGGAATAGTCGGCAAGCTTTGGTGAAATAACTATCACTTAGAAGTTGCACTATTGAGAATGTACTTAACTAGGATTTATTTAGGTATCAAGTATACCTATGAGCTAAAGCTTAAACTCCCAGTAAGAAGAATTTGCGTTATGGCGTAGGTACACGTGCTATGTACAAAGTGCAACTTAGGTTATAATAATGCTTAGATCGAAGCTTTAGGCATTTAGGCACTTAAATAGGCTATATAGACCTCCACCAACAAAAGAGGTAGACGCAACAGGCGCGCCAATAGCACAAGCACACACAAAATTAGCACCTAGCAAAATAGACTCGCCCACCACGTGCGGCAAAATGAGCTAACCCGCCCGCTAGGTACGTGTAGCAAAATAGACTCGCCCACCACGTGCGGCAAAATGAGCTAACCCGCCCGCTAGGTACGTGTAGCAAAATAGACTCGCCCACCACGTGCGGCAAAATGAAGTAACTCGCTACGTGTAGCAAAATATACTCGCCCACCACGTGTGGCAAAAAATTAGGTATCTAGACCGAACTAGTTCGAGCGAAACCAACTAGGCTATTCTCACAAATAGAAGCACGTGGAATAGTTAGATAGGAATAATAGGAAACGGGCTTACTTCCCTCGGGCTAGACCTCTGGTGCAGGCAGGCGTTGAAATGTTGCAGCTTGCGTAGTCCGAAGGCCCCGTGGGTGACTGAAGAACAGCATACGCGCCAATCTCGTCCTCGATACCCGTGTCCGGCTCCTGCTTCCCTTGGTTTTCTTTTCTTGATCTCGAACGTTCTTGAAGTTTCGGTCGTTGAAGGTTTTTGTTTGTAGGTTCGACAATTATTTATCTTAGACGGTCGCCAAAAATTTTATGGGTTATTTTGGGTCACTCAATAATAGGCGAGTCTGCTACTTTTAATAATTGTTTAATAATTATAGTTTTACAACGTGCAATATAAAATGGTTAGGTGACGCGATGCGCGTACGCAGACGTTCAAGATGAGTGACCCGAGCAGACTGGTTCGGCGCGGCGACGGGCGAATGCGACGCGGCCACACGGCCCCCGTCCCCCGCTACCGCACAGTGGGCAGCTTCATGTTTGATGCATAGTGTGCGTTAACAGTGGGTTTTAGTCAGTAAAAGTCTGACACTCTGGCCAAGGGCGGGAGAAGAATTTGACGATTACCCATCCGGAAAAAAACCCCAATCCCATGTTACTGGGGGTCTCAATTTTTTTTTCTTCATTCCGTCCTGTCAACCATCATGATAATATGACTGACTCCCTTCTTTATCATATATCATTTTTCACACAGTACATCCGTTTTTTCTTTGGCCTCCCACTTCTAAATAGCCGGTGTTATATAGATAAACGTTATATTTGATAAAATTATTTATATTTGTTGTTAAATAAATATTATATTGTGTCTAAACGTCTAGTTCTTTATTTATATTAAAAAAAACTTATTTCATTTCAGATTGTTAACTTCATATTAATAAGTAATATTGATTACTATGAATACTGTTCAGAACAAGAGAGACGAACACAATCAAAGCAAAGCACTCAAAAAGGTATGGAAACAAAAAATAAAAGACATAGAAAATTCTTTAAAAAGCGGAGGGGACATAAATGCCGCAGATAATAACAAATGTAACACGCTATTGCACATTGCGACCTTAAATGCGGAGGTGGATGTTGTAAAATGTCTTCTGAACAAAAAAGCTAATGCTACCATCAAAAATTGTGACGATCAAACAGCTTTAGACATTGCAGAACAATTAGAAAGCAATGACGGTAAACAAATTGTAAGCCTTTTAAGAAAATACTTAATTGGAAATTATTTTTCACCGAAACAAAACAATAATAGTAGTCAACAGCAACAAAATAAGACTACATCAAAAGTTACGAAGTCTCAAAAACCATTTTATTATCAAAAACGAGCAGGCACTTCAGGAATTCATGGCCAACTGTACGAAACTAAACTTTTGAGCCTCATTTTATTCAGAGCATTGCATGATAGCGAACTGGAAGTGTTTTACTTAGGTACCAATGTTACAGGTTTGGGTGCTTTTGACGATATTGTTTTTAGGTACAAAAAACAAGGAGATAAACATGTACCTAAAGTACTATTTTTGCAAGCTAAGCATAAAGATGATCCCGAAAAAGATAAGGTTACATTTGATGATGCGTTGAGAGAAGACGGAAATTTTAGTTTACATAAATATTTAGAAAGCTATGTGGATATTATCCAGAAATTTTGTTCTGACTATACAAATAGTATGTTTCAAGGGCCACTCAACAATATAAATTGTGACTTTGTTATATACACTTCTGCAATGGAAAATTTGAATGAAGATAAAGTCATGCAGCGAACAGATGAAGAAAATTACATCAAAACCAGCGAAGGCGGAAAAATATTTCAGTTTAATGCTGACGACACAGTCATTGAAAACTTAATCCCAACTGTTAAAAAAGCGCTTGCTAAGCAGATAGCAGTAAGATTATCAAATTTCATCAATCAGAAAACAGATATTAAGATGACAGATGACGTGATAAAAGTGTATCACGTTTATTTGGCACAAAATGTCTTAGTAGCACTACAGGATCAAAACAATAAATCAACCAATGAAGTCATATTCCGGCAGACATTCCTCGAAACTAAAGATGAGAATTTGTTGGTAATGAAAAACACAATTTGTAAAGAATTAAAGGTTCTTAAAGGCAAAACAGATGCAGAGATAAATGAAAAAATAAAATCAATGTCCTTTACAGTTGAAGATAATTTTGGAAATGCCAATTTTAATATTAAGGGAGACAATAAGCAGAAAGAAGAAAAACTACAGAACTTGAGCATTATATTTAAAAAGATTTTTGTTGACGCGCACGAAAAGAATTACATCATCGAAATTAATGAAAATGATATCGGTTCCGAAAGAGGTGTACAGCCTAGCGATACATTGTCTCTCGGCGACCTTGTAGGTAACTTACTAATACTTGACGAAGAAACTAAAATGCTTAAATTTAATCTTGATGAAGATCATTTAAGTGATGATGGTATAAGATTATTAAAGTTTTTACAGAATGATAACCAAAATCTTAGTCGGCACAGATTAGATGTAAATATTCCATGGTTTCCAAAACTGGTTTTGTCGAAAGACGAAGATGACATTAATGTAGTGCGAGAGTTTTTAAATAGGCTTAAATTTTATACTAATCAGGCCAAAGAAGACGAAGTAGAAAATATTCTAAAAAAAGAAATTGACATTAATTGTAACTTAATGAATAACGAAACAGTCTTTAGAGTAAAGACTGACGCAGTTTACCTAAGATTTCACGACGAAGTACAAAAATGGTGGAAACAGCCTGGGTGGACTGAGTATTTGACAAAAACATGTAAATATTATCATCAAGCTAATCGGGACACTTTGGATAGTCCACTGTTAAGAATACTTAATTACACTTTCAAGAATAAAATAAAAACTTATGAAACAAAATTCAAATCCGATGCAATTGAAGCACTAAAAATAACCGATTTTTTAGAAGATGACAACGCAAACATCTTGGTTTACGTTTCAAATGAAATAGTCTTGACTAGTATTAAATTGGTCCAGTATTTTAACGAAAATAAAAAACATTGTAATACGCATTCCTTTTTAGATTTGGAATATGTGATTAGGAACCATTATGTAGGTATTGTGGAAAAAGAGTTGAAAGAGTCAAAATGTACCGTTCTGATTTTAATTTATGAAACTGGTAATGCAAGTAAATTTCAAGTCTCATTTGATGCAGTGAAAAAGGCGTTTCATGACAAAATTATTCTTATTACTAGTGCTAATGTATCAGATAATTTGAAGGATAACATTCCTGATAACATTGTTCAGCGAATTGATACTAATACACACAGCTTTGTTAATCTTGAAGATGAAATTAAAAAAAAGATTCTAAATAGAGAACTTGCATTTCAGGATGAGGTTATCAATGCGACTGTATTTTTTTTGTTATGTTTTTATGTTTTTTATGTTTGTTACCTCGAATTTCCCGACTGGGTGAACTGGTTATTTGAAAGCTGGTTCTTCCCGTGTGGGAGACATTGTCACCATTTCAATATCTGATGATGGGATCTTGTAGAAATCGAGGGAACTCTTAAATAAATAACAGCAGATTAACCGCGATTGTTGCTATAGCATATCTAAGCATTGTTTACACCATCACACAACATAACATCACGCGTGTACACTCGAAAGGGTAACACAGATATATTCAGTAGTACTTATTCGAAAATTTGTCCTCCAAGTAAACGAAATCGCATTATAAGTATTTTGCTTTCTTATGACTTTTTAGTGGTGTCAAGTTAATTTACGTAGTATGACAGTTCCTTCATGGATTTGGATGACAGGCAGTTGATACTAAAAAGCAAAAAATAAAAAACTTTTAAACAAAAAAGACAACCGCCTTCAAAAACTAAAAAGTGAAAAATAACTTAAAATAGCTTTGGAAGTCGGTGGCAATACAAAACAATAAACAGAACCAAAGCCGCCGACTTCCAAAGCTAAAGTTATTTTTCACTTTTTAGTTTTTGAAGGCGGTTGTTTTTTTTTGTTTAAAAGTTTTTTTAAATGCTGAATTTCTACGTTTTGTAAAGCCAGAAATCATTTTTAGATTTATTAACCGCGAAACAATCGTAGTAGGCGAAATTAATTCTGATTCCAATTTGAGCAAGAAAAAATTAGATTTTTATATAAACCGAAGCTTATGCCGCCCTGTAGAACTAAGTTTATAAAACAGTACAGACTTAATTTTTATAATAATGAATATAAATTCTGAACGCGTTCCCGAGAATGCGACATCAGAAGATATTTGTGACATTATCCTCATATCACAATGTTCAAAATATTTTGAAAATACTTGTGAGGAAAATAAATATCGGAATGTCCACTTGTTTAAACGTGAAATCGGTGATAGAAATAAACTATTATGGTTGAAATCACGGGATAATTTGTTTATGTGGGACAAGAATAAGAACAAAGGTGTAAAGGTTACTTGCCAAGTCATGCCTAAAACTGTAAAAGATATTGAGGAAAAAATTGTCATTATCAGAGGTGAACCTGGTATGGGTAAATCTACATTATTATCTCATTTGGCAGTCCATACGAAACAAAAGTATCCAACGCTGTGGGTATCAAAAATAAGTTTTGATGAACATCTTGACCAATTTGAAAGATGGAAAGACGATGAAACTAACATTGATTTGGTAGAAGCTTTCAAGTTCCTTTATGGTGCTATTCATATAAGATCTTTTAAAGACAATGCTGAGGTAGCCAAAAATGTCATAGAAAAAATTGCCAACCAAATTGTCTTTAACCATATGAACGAAATATGTTTGGATACTAATGTTAATGAAACAGCTGATTTGTTCGAGATTGAGGTATTTAACCACTATTATAACGATAACCGAGTGGTTCTACTCTTTGATGGTTTTAATGAAATCTGCTCTGATTTCGAAAACGAAGCGATTAAATTATTAAGCACTTTGAAGCGTTCTAAGGTTGCGCATATATGGGTAACCACCAGGCCATATAATATTGTTAATAAGTTGCAGTGTGCTTTGGAAACAACTTCGTTCATAATTAAGCCGTTGAATCAGGTGGAACAACAGCAATATTTACAAAAAGTTTGGACCGAAAATTTGGGCTATGACAAGGAAAACTCGCTAGTAATAGGTCATTTTGTCCGTCTTTTTTTCAAGGAGATAACAAAATATTTAGGTGATGAAACATTTGCTGGTTCACCGCTTCATATTTCTTTGATCGCAGATTATTATCAAGGACACTTTGGTGGGTATGTAACAAAAGATTTGGTAGATCATGTACATATGCGTGCTCTTGGTAGTTCGGGTCGTGTATCCACGACGAAACCTAGGTTTAGCATAGCAGCCTAGGTCTTCCTGTCTATGCAATTGATTCCAATTTGAGTGCATTATATGAAAGTTGCATAAAAAAAATATTTTTTAATATTCGCTATGGCACGATAATGACGTCCTCCACTTGTTTGAAGGATAAAAAAATAGTAGAAAAGGTATATAAAGATTTTTTAGAAATCCATAAAAATATCAGTGCGTACACACTTTTGGACAAAAATATTGTCGTGAAGTTTTTATCTGAAAAAGACTTACAAGACATACATAACCTAATAGAAGCCATAAAATCGGGAGATGAGAAATCGGGTATTATTGAATGCATTATCGGTAATCGTCCCAAGTTTGTTCACTTAACTTATTCCGAATATTTTACGACAGAGTTCATTATTGATAAATTAAAATCATTCAAGTCTGATTTTCCACTCTGGGAGTACTTAATAACTGATATTTTTGTGGCAGATAATAAGAGGGGAATTCGACGGTTCATGAACAGTAAACTAAATAAAAACTTTGTTTTGTTCAGAGATACTTTCTTGTATGAGTCAAGCACTATATCAGACCGATTACTAGACATACTCTTATCTTCCAATCAATCACCGCCATTATTTGAGATCATATTTAAAGAAGGAATGTATGGTCTTGCATTATTAATATTAAGACATGTTACCGTAGCCGTTACCAAAGACAATTTAGAAAGATTTTTTAATCTATTTACAGAAACAAATATGTGTTTAATTTGTAAGTATGATACACCGGATAATATGCATTCTGCGTTCAGGGTCCATGAACAGGTCAGCGTTCCATTCCACATCGATTTTCCAAACATCATGGACATACTAGTCTGTCCAATTTTAAAGAGATATGCTGAGAAACCCCCTCACCATATATCGTCATATCGTACGGTACGGTTGGCTTAGCAGCCGAGCGATTAGCTGCCACGCTGCGTGTCGCGAGTTTGATTCCTGCGACTTACAGATAATTGTTCCGGGTCTAGCTGTTTATGATTGGGAGTTTATTTATGTTTGTAAACGTACTCACGTTTCAGAAGATGTTCCCAGTGGTCGTTTGTGTCAGCGTCAACGTCGTGGAGAGTTGAATCACCAATCATAGGACGAGTGGATTTGTGTTAAAAATATTTTTGGTCCTGTCCATATTCATCTTCAGCTTCACTTGTAGGGACACTATTGAGGTCATCGAGCATCACGCCATGGTCTTTTAGAGTTTTAGCCATGACTACGATATCCCCGGCAAATCGAAAACAAGTTCTATCTAAAAATATTATTGTTTTAAGCAAGCTTTTATATTGCATTGTCATGCAATGTGCAAATGTATTCAAAATTCCAGCAAGGATTAAAACCTTAATGTTTAAGTCACTTCCCAAGTATTTCATTTCAATTATAGACGAATTAAATGTTAGTTTATCTTATTTTTAACTAAATCTGTGCACGTGACTTCACCCGCGTGAAGGTCAAGCATATCATGAAACAAATCCCATGGGTCTCGGCAGCAGCGTAGCTCTCTTTTAGTGCAATTGGAACAGTGCTTTCATAGTACTTACTTGTGAGCAATACTTCTTGTATACGAGAAAATAAACACATTTCTTTATAAAATTTTATATTTTGTATATTGAACTTCATTTAGTGTCTTAAATGTATGTATATTATATGTGACTGAACTAAAATAAAGTATGTTCCTAGAAGCTTGTTTTTTTGGGTTGATGGAAAATCATCAACTGCTTTCTGAGATCGGCCCTGAGTGAGTACAAATGTTTATTGACATCCCTTTAAGGCGCGCGTGGAAGAGGAACGCGCGCCTTAAAGAGATCACGTCATTAGTTAACGCACGGGCGGTGAGCTACCCATTGCTCACCGTCCACGGACCTGCGTCTACGGTGGCCGGGAGTCGTCTCGCAGCTCGCGACGCCTGGAGCGTCTCCCACGGCGGAAAGTAGCCTTAAGCTAAGTACTGTGTTTACATGCGAATCGCACACTGCCCCGCGCCACACTCCGTGGTGCGTGGCGTGGTTCTAGTCAGGCCTCCGCCACTCGTTCAAGGTTACTCTCTTAAGTGCCTACGGCTCGAATGCGCCCGGGCGCATCCAATCCAGTCGGCTGTCACGCGCTCGCTTGAGTGTACCGCAACAAAATAAACGATACTCGCGTCTTCAATAATGTCTAAACCTCGCAATGCAATTTGTAGTGTAGGTTTGTGTGTAGGATATTTTTTTTTAAATTTGTTATAATGAAGATCGCAATAGGTACAATACTTACCTATATTTATCTACTACCCATTTTAGTCTGTTTATTTGTGTAGTGTTAACAAGAAAGTTTTGTAATAGTACGTAAATGTATTTTTTACTGTTTTATATTTATTTATTTAAATCGGGCATCAAGGACCTATAGAAAATACATATTTCAGTATCACCTATTCTTTTGTGTAATCATTTCTCAGCATACATAGCCCTAGCGCTGTGTTGTATGACGCGCCAAGTTTTCTCTATGGAATGAAGTATCTGTGCTTATTTAATCTGTGCTCTAGTGGTCTGCAACACTCGCGAACCCCTTTTTTTGTGTGTTGTAGTTGTATTACGCGAGTTTTCTATACAAACATAATATAATCTATACTTGCAAAGAACGTAAGAACACGCCAGTAGCGGATTTACCAACAGGCTGAGTAGGCTAGTATGCCTAGGGCGGCAGATTTAAGTGGCGGCATATTTGGAGCATAATACTTTCCTTTTTTATACATTTTTCTTGAAGAAGACCATGAGAAATCTTTCCCATGACTTTTCCCTCTTTTCTTTCATTGTACGTAGCGGTACCGCAACCTTCTGCATTCAATGGTAAAACGCCTAGTAATATAATAGCATGGCCTACTCCCTGTAATAGGCCTCTGCCCACACTTGGCATAAAAAATTTCTAAAAAACTTGCATAAATAGAAGTCTTCTTCTGACAATCCGTTAGTTGACACCACCATCAATTGCGTTACTTTTTATGAACTGTCAAAATGCAATTCTCTTGTACATTTTGTATGGCAATAGCACTATGTGACGTCAGTTATCAGCTTACTCAATTGACAAACTAATTATCGATTTTTATCTAATTTTACAATAAATTGAAAATTAATCAGTTTTCATAAGAAAGATAAATTGTGTACCTAACGCGGCAATATTTGAACGCGCAACTTATGCTCGAACGTACCCGTAAGCGCGGGTGATTGTTGACAGTGGACGGCTAGCCGCCGGCCGACCCATACGATCCACGGAATAAAGAAAGTTCTGTGGTACGATCTGCCACGAATACGCCGACTAATATTGTTTTTACCGTTTTACCTACCTGTATTGTAATGTAATGTTAATCGTGCTTACCTTTGGAAAATATACTTTTTACTGTACTTGTGCATCGAACTTATTGAAGAAGCTCTCACAAACGCCCTGAGAGAAATATACCTCCTTACAAGTGCTTTTTAAAGAATTTATAACTTGAAATTATTGGTTAGTGGTGTCAACTACCCAGTTTTAGAATTATGGGCGGCAAAAATTTCAAATGTCTTGGGGAATGTGTAAATCCGCCACTGGAACACGCACTCCCGCGCTACGTTCCGTGATGCGGGGCAGTGTGCCAATTGCCTTAGGCTACTTTATGAAGCTTAAGTAGGCTATATTTTTTTTGCAATAAGGTATCAGGCAATAGGTATATTCCTATTTTTTTTACGTTCACGTGTGACCACTGTTTATTATTATTATGTTTTCTAAGATATTGTAAAAAAATAAATTAATCACATTACGAAATATTTAACTTAAAAGACAAGTGTTTAACAATACTGAATGATAATGGTTTATAACAATATTTACAAGTATAATTATAAGTAATTTAGTTTCTTTTCAATTATATTAATTAACATTAATTGTACGCCTGCATATCAAAACATAGCACCCAAAATGTAACAATACCTGTTTTACAAATAAATACTTAGGTACGCTGTGATTTCGAATGGATTCTAATTTCATAAAATGTAAAAAAAATCACACAATTTTTAACTTCCGAGTTAAAGATTTTTTTAGACATTTGCAACACTGATTTGATTAAACTCGCATTCCATTGGTTTCTTTAATGCAAAGGTTATTACTCACTGGCTATACAGGATAAGTTTTTAACCAGTGCGTAAATTTTTTTTGGTAGTTCAGTGTCAGTAATAGAACACATTTCCGTGTTTAGTTAAAAAAAAAAAAAAAAAAAATTTCATCTTTATCCGAGTTTGAAATAAGCAAAACATCCAGGACATAATCTATTCGCCATACTATCAATGAAAACTCGCGGCCGCCGCCGCCGCCCGGGCGCATGGCTGGGGTGAGGGGGTGGGGAATGCGCTAGCGCTGAGTGACAATGAAATATGGTTTTTAAGTAAACATGTTTCGTAAGCGATAACTTTTTTTTTTAGTACTAAGACATATCAAAATAAAATATACGTGTTTAATAAAACGTGTTGAAGTTTATTATGGCAAAATTTACGCACTGGTTAAAAATTTTTCCTGTATAATAGAATATCGTCGCTGTCAAACCAGTCATATTTACTTTTGTATTAAGTTCATTAAATGTGTACCTACTTAGTGTGCCTAGCAGATGACAACAAAAGTGTGAGTATTTTTTTTATCTATGTATTATTCTACATAAGTGTGTGGGGGTACTTCGTTTCGGCTTCGACCAAACCTTTAGCTTCCGCCAAAATGAGAGGGAGTTTTGGCCGAAGCTATGTTTCTAGCAAGTACCAACATTGAACCAACTGTCACGAATGTTTAGTAGTAGTAGAGCTCTTTGTGAAGGAGCTCGTCTGGGGAAATACTACTACCACGTATCTATTTGTGCCGCAAAGCAGCGTTGCTGTATTCCGGACTGAAGGGTATGAGTGCCGGTGTATTACAAGCACATGAGACATTTCAACTTTGTCTCTGGGTTGGCAACGTATGTGCAAAGCGTCTAGTATTGCAGATTTGTTAGGCAGCAGCGACCACTTAACATCAGGTACGCCGTCGGATTGTTAGCTATCCAATATCCATTATTATTTGGATACTTCGTTATTTATATGGAATAGGTGTCGCTACCACTCATGGGTACTAGGATAACAGATAAGATACCAGAGGGCATTATATGTGTTATCTGTTTCCCTATCTGCGTAGGTACAACGTCACCCGGCGCGGCGTTGCGTCGTCTAGCCGCTATCCATTGCGAGTAAATAAACAATAATCAAAACAAGTTCAAATTCTGCTTTAATTTCAGTGGTGTTTTTCTGCTCTTAAAGTATCTCTTATTGCACCGCTTTTAGATATGCAATGCAGCATATTACGCACGTAAACTTTTCACATTGTGCACAAGTGCGGCAATGCTATTTTTAACTCTGCAGAGATTAATTTACCTTTTACATGTCCTGCCAAAATATTTTAAGAATAAATCATCATCTTCCTCCTACCTCTATTCCATCGCGAGACGACTCTCGGCCACTGTAGACGCGGGTCTGTGGACGGTGGGCAATGGGTAGCTCACCGTCTGTACGTTAATTGACGACAGGCCGTATCCACGGCGCGTTCCTGTTCCACGCGCGCGTCTGAGAGATGTTAGTAAAACAATCGGAGGGGCCACTCAGGGCCGATGCCCGCTGGGGCTGCGGGTTATGCGCAAGAGATACCGCGCCCCCGGAACACAAAGGGCACAAGAAGGAACATGGGTGGGTTTTAGTCAGTAAAAGTCTGACACTCTGGCCAAGGGCGGGAGAAGCATTTGATGATTTCCCATCCAGAAAAAAACCCCAATCCCATGTTACTGGGGGTCTCAATTTTTTTTTCTTCATTCCGTCCTGTCTACCATCATGATATATGACTGACTCCCTTCTTTATCATATATCATTCTTCACACAGTACATCGGTCTTTTCTTTGGCCTCCCACTTCTAAATAGACGGTGTTATATAGATAAACGTTATATTTGATAAAATTATTTATATTTGTTGCTAAATAAGTATTATAAATTTTATGTCTAAACGTCTAGTTCTTTATTTATATTTAAAAAAATCTTATTTCATTTCAGATTGTTAACTCCATAATAATTAGTAATATTGATTACTATGAATGCTGTTCAGAACAAGAGAGACGAACACAATCAAAGCAAAGCACTCAAAAAGGTATGGAAACAAAAAATAAAAGACATAGAAAATTCTTTAAAAAGCGGAGGGGACATAAATGCCGCAGATAATAACAAATGTAACACGCTATTGCACATTGCGACCTTAAATGCAGAGGTGGATGTTGTAAAATGTCTTCTGAACAAAAAAGCTAATGCTACCATCAAAAATTGTGACGATCAAACTGCTTTAGACATTGCAGAACAATTAGAAAGCAAGGACGGTAAACAAATTGTAAGCCTTTTAAGAAAATACTTAATTGGAAATTATTTTTCACCGAAACAAAACAATAGTAGTAGTCAACAGCAACAAAATAAGACTACATCAAAAGTTACGAAGTCTCAAAAACCATTTTATTATCAAAAACGAGCAGGCACTTCAGGAATTCATGGCCAACTGTACGAAACTAAACTTTTGAGCCTCATTTTATTCAGAGCATTGCATGATAGCGAACTTGAAGTGTTTTACTTAGGTACCAATGTTACAGGTTTGGGTGCTTTTGACGATATTGTTTTTAGGTATAAAAAACAAGGAGATAAACATGTACCTAAAGTACTATTTTTGCAAGCTAAGCATAAAGATGATCCCGAAAAAGATAAGGTTACATTTGATGATGCGTTGAGAGAAGACGGAAATCTTAGTTTACATAAATATTTAGAAAGCTATGTGGATATTATCCAGAAATTTTGTTCTGACTATTCAAATAGTATCTTTCAAGGGCCACTCAACAATATAAATTGTGACTTTGTTATATACACTTCTGCCATGGAAAATTTGTATGAAGATAAAGTCATGCAGCGAACAGATGAAGAAAATTACATCAAAACCAGCGAAGGCGGAAAATATTTCAGTTTAATGCACACGACACAGTCATTGAAAACTTAATCCCAACTGTTAAAAAAGCGCTTGCTAAGCAGATAGCAGTAAGATTATCAAATTTCATCAATCAGAAAACAGATATTAAGATG
The DNA here is from genome assembly GCA_932526535.1 of Caradrina clavipalpis. Lineage (NCBI taxonomy): Eukaryota > Metazoa > Arthropoda > Insecta > Lepidoptera > Noctuidae > Caradrina > Caradrina clavipalpis. Next base: position 12,068,018 of record OW052104.1, on the reverse strand, counting down.
ACAGATGACGTGATAAAAGTGTACCACGTTTATTTGGCACAAAATGTCTTAGTAGCACTACAGGATCAAAATAATAAATCAACCAATGAAGTCATATTCAGGCAGACATTCCTCGAAACTAAAGATGAGAATTTGTTGGTAATGAAAAATACAATTTGTAAAGAATTAAAGGTTCTTAAAGGCAAAACAGATGCAGAGATAAATGAAAAAATAAAATCAATGTCCTTTACAGTTGAAGATAATTTTGGAAATGTCAATTTTAATATTAAGGGAGACGATAAGCAAAAAGAAGAAAAGCTACAGAACTTGAGCATTATATTTAAAAAGATTTTTGTTGACGCGCACGAAAAGAATTACATCATCGAAATTAGAGAAAATGATATCGGTTCGGGAAGATGTGTACAGCCTAGCGATACATTGTCTCTCGGCGACCTTGTAGGTAACTTACTAATACTTGACGAAGAAACTAAAATGCTTAAATTTAATCTTGATGAAGATCATTTAAGTGATGATGGTATAAGATTATTAAAGTTTTTACAGAATGATAACCAAAATCTTAGTCGGCACAGATTAGATGTAAATATTCCATGGTTTCCAAAACTGGTTTTGTCGAAAGACGAAGATGACATTAATGTAGTGCGAGAGTTTTTAAATAGGCTTAAATTTTATACTAATCAGGCCAAAGAAGACGAAGTAGAAAATATTCTAAAAAAAGAAATTGACATTAATTGTAACTTAATGAATAACGAAACAGTCTTTAGAGTAAAGACTGACGCAGTTTACCTAAGATTTCACGACGAAGTACAAAAATGGTGGAAACAGCCTGGGTGGACTGAGTATTTGACAAAAACATGTAAATATTATCATCAAGCTAATCGGGACACTTTGGATAGTCCACTGTTAAGAATACTTAATTACACTTTCAAGAATAAAATAAAAACTTATGAAACAAAATTCAAATCCGATGCAATTGAAGCACTAAAAATAACCGATTTTTTAGAAGATGACGACGCAAACATCTTGGTTTACGTTTCAAATGAAATAGTCTTGACTAGTATTAAATTGGTCCAGTATTTTAACGAAAATAAAAAACATTGTAATACGCATTCTTTTTTAGATTTGGAATATGTTATTAGGGACCATTATGTAGGTATTGTGGAAAAAGAGTTGAAAGATTCAAAATGTACCGTTCTGATTTTAATTTATGAAACTGATAATGCAAGTAAATTTCAAGTCTCATTTGATGCAGTGACAAAGGCGTTTCATGACAAAATTATTCTTATTACTAGTGCTAATGTATTAGATAATTTGAAGGATAACATTCCTGATAACATTGTTCAGCGAATTGATACTAATACACATAGCTTTGTGAATCTTAAAGATGAAATAAAAAAAAAGATTCTAAATAGAGAACTTGCATTTCAAGGTCAAAATATATGCGTAAATGCAGTTTTAAATGCTGAATTTCTACGTTTTGTAAAGCCAGAAATAATTTTTAGATTTATTAACCGCGAAACAATCGTAGTAGGTGAAATGTCAACTGTTACCAATTTGAGCAAGAAAAAATTAGATTTCTATATAAACCGAAGCTTATGCCGCCATGTAGAACTAAATTTATACAACAGTACAGACTTACTTTTTATAATAAAGAATATAAATTCTGAACGCGTTCCCGAGAATGCGACATCAGAAGATAATTGTGACATTATCCTCATATCAGAATGTTCAAAATATTTTGAAAATACTTGTGAGGAAAATAAATATCGGAATGTCCACTTGTTTAAACGTGAAATCGGTGACAGAAATAAACTATTATGGTTGAAATCGAGGGATAATTTGTTTATGTGGGACAAGAACAAAGTTGTAAAGGTTACCTACCAAGTCATGCCTAAAACTGTAAAAGATATTGAGGAAAAAATTGTCATTATCAGAGGTGAACCTGGTATGGGTAAATCTACATTATTATCTCATTTGGCAGTCCATACGAAACAAAAGTATCCAACGCTGTGGGTATCAAAAATAAGTTTTGATGAACATCTTGACCGATTTGAAAAATGGAAAGACGATAAAACTAACATTGATTTGGTAGAAGCTTTCAGGTTTCTTTATGGTGCTATTGATATAAGATCTTTTAAAGACAATGCTGAGGCAGCCAAAAATGTCATAGAAAAAATTACCAACCAAATTGTCATTAACCATATGAACGAAATATGTTTGGATACTAATGTTAATGAAACCGCTGATTTGTTCGAGATTGAGGTATTTAACCACTGTTATAACGATAACCGAGTGGTTCTACTCTTTGATGGTTTTGATGAAATCTGCTCTGATTTCGAAAACGAAGCGATTAAATTATTAAGCACTTTAAAGTGTTCTAAGGTTGCGCATATATGGATAACCACCAGGCCATATAATATTGTTAATAAGTTGCAGTGTGCTTTGGAAACAACTTCGTTCATAATTAAGCCGTTGAATCAGGTGGAACAACAGCAATATTTACAAAAAGTTTGGACAGAAAATTTGGGCTATGACGAGAAAAACTCGCTAGTAATAGGTCATTTCGTAAGTCTTTTTTTTAGGGAGATAACAGAATATTTAGGTGATGAAACATTTACTGGTTCACCGCTTCATATTTCTTTGATCGCAGATTATTATCAAGGACACTTTGGTAGGTATGTAACAAAAGATTTGGTAAATCATGTACATATGCGTGCTTTTGGTAGTTCGGGTCGTGTTTCCACGACGCAACCTAGCTTTGGCATAGTAGGTCTTCCTGACTATGCGATTAATTCCAATTTGAGTGCATTATATGAAAGTTGCATAAAAAAAATATTTTTTAATATTCGCTATGGCACGATAATGACGTCCTCCACTTGTTTGAAGGATAAAAAAATAGTAGAAAAGGTGTATAAAGATTTTTTAGAAATCCATAAAAAAATCAGTGCATACACACTTTTGGACAAAAATATTGTCGTGAAGTTTTTATCTGAAAAAGACTTACAAGATATAGATAACCTAATAGAAGCCATAAAATCGGGAGATGAAAAATCGGGTATTATTGAATGCATTATCGGTAATCGTCCCAAGTTTGTTCACTTAACTTATTCCGAATATTTTACGACAGAGTTCATTAGTGATAAATTAAAATCATTCAAGTCTGATTTTCCACTCTGGGAGTACTTAATAACTGATATTTGTGTGGCAGATAATAAAAGGGGAATTCGACGGTTCATGAACAGTAAACTAGAAAGCTTTGCTTTGTTTAGAGATACTTTCTTGTATGAGACAAGCACTATACCAGACCAATTACTAGACATACTCTTATCTCCTAAACAATTACCGCCATTATTTGAGTTCATGTTTAAAGAAGGAATGTATGGTCTTGCATTATTAATATTAAGACATGTTACCGCAGCCGTTACCAAAAACAATTTAGTTTTTTTTTTTAATTTATTTACAGAAACAAATATGTGTTTAATTTGTAAGTATAATACACCGGATAATAGGCATTTTGCGTCCAGGGTCCATGAACAGGTCAGCGTTCCATTGCACAACGATTTTCCAAACATCATGGACATACTAGTCTGTCCAATTTTAAAGAGATATGAGAAACCCCCTCCTCATATATCGTCAGATCGCCGCCGATTAATATTGAAACCGGAAATTACAATGGCCGCCAAAATATACAAAGGAAAAAACACGAGTTTTCAGTATTGTACGCAACCTAATCCAAAATTTTTAAAGTATTGTAAGAGGTGAGAGAGGTGCGGGGTGATCGGGGAGCCGTGTCATGAACGCGCGCGCCCGGTGGTGCCGATCTAACGTTAGCAGCCGCCGCACGTCTCTTGCGCTCCGTGTCTTGCCTATGTACCCTCGCGATTTTGAGAAATATACTGTCGAGTGCAATTCGCAGTTTTACTTCACCATATCAACCAGCACACAGTCTACACAGTATAGACAAAAAAAATTTTTTTGTCTAATATCTTTTTCAAATAAAATGCTATATTTATGATGTCAAAAGAAACCCTATAACTATATTTTTTCGTGTTCTATCCCTATAAATACACAAAATAAACCAAACTTAATTATTGACGAAAATAAGTGTTCTTTACACCCCACAAAAAGTGAACCGAAGTACTTTACAGCCTCGAAAAATTGATTATGATAAAGTCAGATGTATAGCAAAGGACTAATCTTGATCATCAATGGGTAGTACAAGTCAATTTAATCAGAGACTAAGGGGGTAAAAGGAACAAAAAAACTAAACATCTAGTTAAGAAATACCTACAATAGGTTGTAAAAGTAAGTGAAATAAAAGGTGTTTGTTATTATTATGGCGTCCGGCGCGGATAGCAGGGATGACAATAATGACGACGTGCCCAAAGTTACCCGGGTAGAATTAAAAGCCCCCCGCTTTTTTTTCTACCCGTCTTTTTTGCGGCTTCAAGCCAAAAATACCGCCCCAGGGCCGGATGGCATACCAGGCCACGCGTTGGCCCTGGCACTGCGGGCGCTGGGGCCCCGTGTAGCGGGACTTTTTAGCGCGTGTCTCGAGCGGGGCCAGTTTCCGCAGAAGTGAAAAACCGGGAAGCTGGTCCTTCTGAGGAAAGAGGGGCGCCCCGTAGACTCTCCGTCCGCATACCGGCCCATTGTACTACTGGACGAGGTGGGCAAGCTCTTCGAGAGAGTAATTGCAGACCGCCTCGTCCGGCACTTGACAGCTGTTCCGCAAAGGGCGTTCCACTGTGGATGCTATCATGCGTGTACGAGCTCTAGCGGAGGAATGGGTCTCGGCAGTAGCGTAGCTCTCTTTTAGTGCAAGAATTTGTGCAATTGGACCAGTGCTTTCATAGTACTTACTTGTAATCAATACTTCTTGTAAATGAGAAAACAAACACATCTTTTTATAAAATTTTATATTTTTATTTTTTATTTAGTTTTATATTTTTATAGTTTGTATATTGAAATACATTTAGGCCCACTTTCATCAAACTCACTAAACTAATGTGTTTAGAATATCATTGCATCCCTGTCACATTGTTAGAAGGTGACAGTGACAGAATGAGAATTTAAATACATTTATCGCTAAATATGTTTAGTGAGTTGGTGAAAGTGGGCCATAATAAAGGTATGTTATAATTATGTGACTAAACTAAAATAAAGTTTGTTCCTAGAAGCCTGTTTTTTTTTTTATCAGCCTACCTAAATAATTGAGCTTATTACTACTTACACGGCCCAATCCACAAACTCTTAATATTTCATTTAATTACGTCTAACTAATTCAGAATGCCCTTAGTGTTTTATTACTATCCACCAATAACAATTCAAAGCACATCCACAATTTAAAATTAAGCAGTTTTTCTGTCAATTCCTGACAATACTTAAAAGAAATATTATTTTTGGGTGGATTAGCTGGATTAGATGGAGCGATTATCTGCTGTGCTGCGTGTCGCGGGTTCGATTCCCGCACGGAAAATCTATTTGTATGGCTTACAGATATTTGTTTTGGGTTTGCCTGTTAGTGTATGTGAATTTATATGTTTGTGAACGCACCCACGATACAAGAGATATACCTAGTGTGGGGCAAAGTATTTAATTAAAAAAGCAGTTGGTCTTGCGTCTGATCTGTCCTCGGTCCTGTCGGAATGCCGTCGATTAAACGATGAGAGTGACGAAAAAAGTCACAAGAAAGTAGAATAAATATGTAATTTCGTTTACTCGCATGTACATTTTTTTCAGTTATCTTGATTTATAAACCAAACTCCTTAACTAATTTCGACAAAATTTATATGGGACCACAAGTGATGTCAGCAAACATTCCGAGGGGCCACTAAGGGCCGATGCCTGCCAAGGCTGCGGGTTGTTTGGAAGAGATACCGCGCCCCCGAAACGCAAAGGAAGAGCATAGATTGGCACCCTATGGGCACGCAATAAATGGATCAGAACCAGGCCCGGGTCGACGGCGTGTTGTTCTACGCGCGCATCAAAGAGATGTCAGGAACACGGATGTGTTTTAGTCAGTAAGAGTCTGACATTCCCTACCGATCCGCCCAGGGCGGAAGAAGTCATTTAAAGAAGCCCACTTTAAATGTTTGTTTTATTCCGTTTTTTTGTTTGTTTTTATATTGTAATTATAGCGGCAACAAAAATGCGTCATCTGTGAAAATTTCAACTGTGAAACTATTACGGTTCATGAGCCAGCCTGGTGACAGACAGACGGACAGACGAACGGACAGCGGAGTCTTAGTAATAGGGTCCCGTTTTACCTTTCGGGTACGGAACCCTATAGAAGAAAATAGGCAGGCACGCAAAAAAAAAATGATAAATAAAACAAACATGAGCAGTTAGTATTTTTTATTTAATTCGTATATTATAGACAATTATAATTATTTAATCAACTCTATTTACATACAAAAATAATAGGAACATATAGATTTCGTATTTTCTTACTTATTAACATAACTCTTTATAAGTAGGTACACGTTAAGGTGCTCGCACACCGCGCCCAGGCGACGGACGTGTGAATAGGATAGGCGAAAATTTAAATCATTCTGACCCTTTCACACCGGAATATGTAGGTACTATATTGTCTATAAGTATGTAAGGATCGTAGCAGGTGGCGTTCCGTGGTTTCTGCCTACTCCCATGGGAAAAGGCGTGAGTTTATGTACATACTTAAACTCATGCCTACTTAAGGGCAATGTGGTGTGTCTTGTTACACCTGGTTTAAATATTAATTTTTAAAATCATAAAAGTAAAACAATTGTTTTCTTTTAATCTATTAATACTGTTACCAAAGGTAGTTTTTGGTATGCAAGAAATTATGTAGAGTTTTAAAATGCATCCGAATATTGATTCTCTTAAAGGGGACCATGGCTAGGTCTTTTTTCCACACAAAGTATTTTGGTTTGGAGCTCGGAGTTAGGATATGGCATATTACATGGGACTTAAAAATATACCGGCGAACTGTGGGTGTACATTGGTACACTTCTGCCTAACCCTTCGGGGAATACAGGCGTGATGGTATGTATGTATGTATGTATGTATGTATGTATGTATGTATGTATGTATGTATGTATGTATGTATGCATGTATGTATGTATGTATGTATGTATGTATGTATGTATGTATGTATGTATGTATGGAAGAATGCCATCCATGTTTCCCCTAAAATTCTACTGGCATACATTCTCTCTTGCATAGCAAAAAATGACGTCACAATAATTAATCCTCTTTGCAGGATATCTTGGTGTTCACGTACAAAGTTTTGTATGGGACTGAATAACCCTTATTCGAAGCGATCACTTGAATGGCGTACTTCCTCCCAGATTTTAACCCTCCAATTTTTTGCATAATTACTTTGGCCCTGAAATAAGAAAAAGTTTGTTTTAAAATTATTTCGACCACACATTAGGCGCAGTGGCTGAGCTATTGGCTCCAGCGCTGCATGTCGCGGGTTCGCTTCCTGCAGGGAACAAATATTTGTATGGCCTAAATATAGTTGTGCCGGGTCTGGCTGTTTATCTATGACAGTTTAAAATACGTTTGTAAACCCACTTACGATACACGAGAAATTACTAGTGTGCGGCAAAGTTTTAAAAAAGCAGTTCCATTAGTTGTTAGATTTGAAAAATAAACTATTTATTTAAAAAAAAATATAATTTTATATACAACACGAAAAGATAGGTACACGTTTCATTGTTTAAATTCCGAATACGTTGCACCTTCTCCCAATCAAATCGATACAATGAAATGTGTATCTTTTGGTGTAGTAAATAAGTGTGAAAGTGTGAACTGACACAGAATAAACTTACGTCTTTTGTGTATGATTTACGCATTGACCCTTAACCGCTTTTCTACTAGACCAGCATCCCAAGCCGTCTCCACTCATAGTTTCTCGAGCTGTGATACAATATCTGAAAAAAATTTAACAAATTTAAAAGCGGTTAAACTGCCTCGTTGGCCTCGTGGTCCTAAGCACGACTGCTACGAGTGTAGAGGTCCTGGGTCCGATTCCCAGGTCGAGCAAAAAGACGTGTTATTGGGTTTTTCTATTAAATTCTCAGTAGCAGCTCGGAGTTTGGATTTGTGCCCGGTTAATGGCAATAGGCTAAATATACCGGCAAACTGTGGGTGTACATTGGTACACCTCTACCTAACCCTTCGGGGAATACAGGCGTGATGGTATATTTATATTTATTTTTATTTTTAAAAGCGGTGTGAAAAATAATTGTCCTCATGTCTGCTGGACATAGGTGTCCCCCATTGATTTTCAAAAGGACCGGTTGGAAGCAGTCAGCATACAGCGTTTTCCTGAGGTCTTAATCAGGTCATCTGTCCACCTTGTGGGTGGGCGTCCTACGCTGAGCTTGCCGGTGCGTGGTCTCCATTCGAAAACCTTGCGGCCCCATCGGCCACCAGTTCATGTGCCCTGCCCTGCAAACTACTACTGCTTCTTCAAAAGAATACGAATAAAAAGAAACTAGTTTTTCGGGACATCGCCAAGCGACTGGTCGACTCTTCACTTGACTAGAGGGCTGGCCTTTTCTTGGGCCAAAGAATCAGAATTGCTTAGAGCTCTTTGTTAAGGAGCTTGTCCGGAGAAGTACTACCACCATACCTATTTTTGTCGCAAAGCAGCGTTGCTGTGTTCCGGTTTAAAGGGTATGGATGCCGGTGAAATTACAGGCACTTGAGACATTTCAACTTTGTCTCTGGGATGGTAACGCATTTGCAAGGCCTCTTGTATTGCAGATGTCTATAGGTACACGGTGACCACATAACATCAGGTGGGTCGTCGGCTTGTCTGCCATCCAATGACATAAAAGAAAAGGTTATTTTTCCTTACCTGATGACATCGGTGGCATTATGAGTGGCTGGTAAGAATGCTACGTCGACAGACCTGCAAGATCTTACAGGTCGAAGCTCTCTCACGTATGCACCATCTTCAGTCAACTCTGGAGTACTCACGCCCCATCGCGTTGTTGATGCTGTCAGCTGAAATATTACAAACATGCATAAATATCATCACGCCTGTATTAGGGGTTGAGCAGAGGTGTTCCATTGTATTCCCACAGTTCACGTTTATGTTTGGGGTCCATACAATAGGGGGAATAAAGGCGTGATGGTGTGATTTTATTATTTTGGGATTTTAGGCCTCTTTATTTGCCCATGGAAACTGATGAAATACTAGGTAATTCCGCTTTAGAGCTTGGGACTGTTTTTTTTTATCTGGTTATCATAAACCTTTTTTCTATCGTTGAAATAAATCCTCATGGATATCCTCCATCTGGGGAGAACGGAGGGTCTTATCGTTTTACCGACTAAAACCTCACGGTTGCTCCTGCTACCTTGAGTCCGGAGCCCCGTAATTACTGGGTTATCAAAGTAAAAGCATTTAGTCCAATTACACTATTTAAATTGTCAAGAAGTCGGTCAGTTAGTCAGGAAGTTAAAACTTGTTGCCGCGGCTCTGGAACGCAAAAAGCATTAGGAGGAACACGGATGGGTTTTAGTCAGTAAAAGTCTGACACTCCCGTCCGCTCCACCCAGAGCAGAAGAAGTTATTCCATGATTTCTCATACTTAAACAAGAAAACAAAAGAAGGTGGGCCTCCATGGAGAAGAACGAGCATAAAACTCCATTCTTTTCAATTTGGTTTTTACAAAATCTTGGTTATAATATTCTTGTTGTTCATCATAAACTACTTACTTCTATGCCAACGGCCCCATCTCTGTCCCATCTGCTCGGCACGACTTTGATGACGTATCTCATTCTAGCTTCCTCTGAGCTAGAGTCGAACTGCACCGACCCTTCGTCACTTGTCTCTTGGATTGAAGATGTTGAAATTGGTGCTGGCACGAAGAATTTTGAGTGAGGATCTAAGAAAACAAGCTTCGATTAACTTTTTTTTACTTATTTTGTGGAAAGTAGTCATCTTGTAATGGACTAGCGAACTGCCCGCAATTTTGTCCGCGTGGCTTATTTCACCCACTTAAGTTACTCTCGTTGGTCGTAGCGTGATGTTAAATAGCCTATGATACTCACAAATAACGTGGCTTATCCTATGGGTAAAAGTATTTTTAAAATCGGTTTAGTAGATTCCCTCACAATCTCACAAACTCTACCCCTTTTAAATATTAGTATAATTAGATAATGTTCATCCGATTTTTCAGGAAATGAAAAATAATGATTTTAACTACGATCATAACCTATTTACCAGAAATCTGAGAAGGGGTATTTGTACTCATCATTATGAATATCTTTAGGTGTGGGACCAACTCGAAAATCACGAAAAATTAAACCCTGATCTGTACATTTTGTCAAGTACTGCTCGAAAAACAGTATGGATCAGCTGATTAAAAACTAAATCATTTGAAACTTGTGATCAAAAAATTAAAAATGTTGGAAACTTTCACAGAGTCCGTAACCAGAAAAAAACGATCGCAGACAGGAAGAACATCTAACTCTAGGCTTCGTTGAGTGTCTTTTTACATCTTATATAATTTAAATTGTAATGATTCATCATCATTAACATCATCATCACCACATCAGCCGAACGACATCCACTGCTGAACATATGCCTCGCCAAAAGATAGCCACAATGCCCGGTCCAGCCCCCCTAGCCAAGTCACAAACGATAAACGCAAACGCTGAGTAGGCTTTAATAGATCTTCAACTTTATGTGCTTGGTTTTAAGTTGAAGATCTAATGAAGATTGCATAGCGTTTTCGTTCGTTCCAGTCGCTAACGCTTAGAAATCTTTGATAGATTTTCAACTTAAGGCTCTTGGGTATTAAGTTGAAAATCTATTGGTACCTACCGAGCGTTTACGATTATCGTTTGTGACTTGGCTAGGGGGGCTGGGCTGCCCACATCCAGCGATTTCCCGTGACCTTCACCAGGTCGTCGGCCCACCTCGTGGGGGGTTGTTATGGTGGTCTGGCATTTATGCTGAACTGGGCCTGTTTGGTGCAGCCGTGAGGCACACAATTATGTTGTTTTCTTTTTTGTTCTTTATTGAATAACCTTTTTGTTAGTATATCTGTGTGCACATGGTTTGTGTCAATAAACTATTTTTGTTTCTTTCTTTATGATTACTTACCTATATTTCTACTCATGTGAAGGCGCTTCCCTCTGACGAGAACTTCAACGTCGACTGCACCTCCACAAGTAGAGAGGGTCAACCAGAGTCCCCCTCCTGCACCTATTGTTGCCTGAAACGTGATGCACAATGTTGGGTCATATAATTATGTATACAAGGTGGAATTTTATAATGCTACCTGGAGGGAAAGTACTCTAAATACTTAAGTTAGCAAATTTTACTCAAAGGAAACATTCTTTTATTTTTTTAAGAAACAAAAAATCCGAAAAAATAGCATCCTTTACTTTTATGGCACTCATCTTTAGGGTTAATCATAAGGATCAAATCTCTGCAAAACATTGTTAACTAAATTAAACAAAAACCATAAAATTTTAATCTAAACTTATTTTATTCAGGCGAAAAAAATAAGTACGTTAACTAATAGCATGCTCGAAATGAGCTTTATTATCTTCGATTTCGACAAAGTTATATAAATGCAGTTTTGTTTTCGTAATACGTTTACGTTTACATCCAAATACGTTTACGTTTTCTTTCCAGAATTTTAAGCTTATTAACAGAAAATAACTAAAATCTTACCTTGAAATAAAAAACACTTCTGCCTCGTATATCCGCTTTGGTTGGAATATTCTCTCGGAGCCGCTTGGCAGTTGATGTGCGTGGGCGTACACTGCCCGTTGCCAATAAGGACCCTGAACGACGGTCCTTAGCTACGCCGAAAACGCTGACAAAATAAGTCTATAACATAAAGAAGACAAAAATATATTAGGCTGATGACAGACGAACCGCATATCAACTGTAATCTAACCGCAAATTCCAGTTCGGATGCAGTTTGAATTCAGTTGATACGACTGCAATACAACTGCAAACCAAACGTGCAGTCCGATTGCAGTTCAATTGCATTCGAAAATTTTGAAATGAATGAACTGATTTTTATTTATCTGTAATAAGTAATTTTAATGAAGCCGTATACATGATAGGTACGCACGATATTTAAGTCGAAAGAATCAGTTGAGATTTATTTTTAAGTAAAGTATTAAGACCCACTTTCACCAAAATCACTAAATACATTTAGAGCCTAAAAGTATTTAGAACATCATTGCATCCCTGTCACATTGTTAGAAGATGACAGTGACAGAATGATAATTTAAACACAGTAAGCGCTTAATATGTTCAGTGATTTTGATGTAAGTCAATTATTCATCTTTTCGAATTGGTTTAAAATAATCTTTTATTTTATTTTAAGTACTCTACTAGTCTCTGTATTTGGAAGGTCAAGTTTAAATATAATTAGTACAGTAATTTGCAAGATTTTGGACTTATGATATCGTTTTAATATTGTTTGACTTTTATTTTTATCTTGTTATATTTTATTGCAAATTGCGTGCACTAGATTAGCTATAAGTATCAAATAGGTTTCAAGGATTTCATTATCTTGGGTTTAGTTACCGTGCTTATAGTATTCATGTCGTGTTCATATTACACGCGCGCCTCAAAGAGATGTCAGCAAACATTTGCAGGGGCCACTGAGGGCCGATGCCTGCCGGGGCTGCGGGTTGTTCGAAAGAGATACCGCGCCCCCGGAACGCAAAGGGCGCATGAAGGAACATAGATGGGTTTTAGTCAGTAAAACTCTGACACTGAGGGCGGGGGAAGCTATTCGATGATTTCCAATCTATAAAAAAAAAGTTACCGTGCTCGGATCCAAATTTTCGATCAAATGGTGCGTTCTCCCTCCGACGCAAGCAATGACTGGATCTTCATCTGTCACCTTCGTACTCCGCCCTTGAAAACGCGAGATAATAGGTTTGAGAAAAAAAATCTTCTGACCATATTTCGGCCACCCTGGCCAATCTCAAAGAAGACTAGCCAAGTACACAAGATACATTATGGTTCACAAAATGTGTGCTCAAATAACAGGTGCCCCTTCCCTCATTCTCATAGTCCGATTGAACGGTAATCCGACACAACTGGGGAGCGATCAGGCGCAAGACCAAAGATTTTACGTGCTTTCTAAGGCCCAAGGTTGTTACACCAACTTTCAAACTTCGGATAAGACTTTGCTCGACCCAAAATCATTTTTTGACTACGAGACCCAACGGAACAGTGAAAAAATATAATGGAAAGTTAAGATGTAGGACAAATCTTTAAAAAAAAAATCAGTTATGTCTTACCAGGACTGCCCCGTTGGTCTCGTGGCCGCAAGCGCGACTGGTGAGCGTGGTGTCCCGGGTTCGATTCCCAGGTCGGGCAAAAAGTGTTAATGGGTTTTTCCATTGCGGAAATTCTCAGTAACAGCCCGGAGTTTGGAAGTTGGTGGTGTGACACCCCCGTGCCTCGGAAAGCACGTAAAGCTGTTGGTCCCGGCTGTCATTCGTAGATCTTTGACAGTCGTTACGGATAGTCAGAAGCCAAGAAGTCTGACAACCAGTTTAACCAAGAGGTATCGTGTTTCCCAGTTACTGGGTTGTGGAGGTCAGATAGGCAGTCGCTCCATGTCAAACACTGGTATTCAGCTGCATCTGGTTAGACTGGAAGCCGACCCCAACATAGTTGGGAAAAGGCTAAGCAGATGAGATGAGTTATGTCTTACCAAATTTCTTCCGCCTGAAAACGTTGTTAAAATTCCCTTCATAGACGGTAAAAGTTTCAGAGTCCACGTTGATTTTATTATCGACTTCTGTCAAAATTTCCAATCGGGTTTCATTAAGCAACCGCTCGTTGCTTATCAAACGGTCCGTTTCTTGATTCGATCTACTGGGTTTGTTCTCCAAACGAGTTGTTTTTATATCGTGTTGTGCTGCACATAGTGACGTGTAGTTCTTTCTGTGGGAGGCTACTACGCAGTATGTGGTTGCTTGAGGATCGATGGGGCTGAAAGCAAGAGATTATTTTTCAATTACTTACGTGAAAAAGATACAATTGTATGTATTCTCCAGACCGATTTCGGCCATGGCGGCCAATCTTAGTACAGACTAGCCAAGTACGCAGGTGATATTATAGTGCACAAGTGTATGCGCAAACACAAGTGCACTCCCTCTTCCCTAACTCCCATCTTTTGATAACATAAAATCCTGGCAAATCTGAAGAACACTTGTCAAAAAGTCATAAAACTTCTGTATACAAGTAGAAGTTCCAAAATCAGTATGACTTCTCCATTTTAATTTTTAAAATTTTAATTTTAAAAATTCTTCTCCATTTTGAGTTCCAAAATCAAAACGATTTCTTCTTCCTCCGATACGAAACCAATACGATTTTTCCATATAAACCTACTCAGATTTTTTACTTCAAATTAATTATATTCGAAACTACATTACGCTTAATGACCTTAATTTTTCGAAGAAAAGCTCAAGAAAAGCACTTATTAATTAAGATAGAATAAGAAAACTCGCAACTTTCTTAGCAAGCTATATAAGGAGTCAATTACTGAAGGTAAATTGACGAAGCACGTTGGAAACGTAGAAAAATCCCATTGAATTACTTTAATGGTAGGATGGGTTCGCTACAATACGCGTTTTGAACATAAAAAGTGGTTTGTTCATTACACGGGGCTGATTCTAAACATACTGGATATTTGAGTTAATTATTCGCTATTGCCGGCCTCGTTGAACTGCCTCGTTAGCCTAGTGGTCCTAAGCACGACTGCTACGCTAGAGGTCCTGGGTTCGATTCCCAGGTCGAGCAAAAAGTGTTATTGGGCCGGACCGGTTAATGGAAATAGGGTCGCCCCCTATTACATGGGGCCTAAATATACCGGCGAACTGTGGGTGTACATTGATACACCTCTGCCTAACCCTTCGGGGAATACAGGCGTGATGTGTATATATCATTCGCTATTGTTATCTTATTTCGCATATCGATAGAAACGGATTACTATCTTGCACAAGATTTTATTTTTTGTTAAACACGACTGCTTAAAGACGCGATTTTTAGGCGATGACTAAACAAAAACCGTTCAAAGTCAACGTCTAAGCTTTTATTTCAATTAGACCATTTACAGGCACATTTGAATTGTTAAGAAGTTTTGAAGCTAGTTGATCGTTCCAAAACGTAGGTGTCTATGGAAAAGAACTAGCAAGAAATTCCACGGACACACTTTTCTTTTATTTTATTTAATTTATTTTTGTCAAAATATTGGTTACAACTTTCTTGTTGCTTCTATACGTGAAACAAGAAAAGTTCCATACAAAGTACATAACCTACTTCGTCAAAGTGAATGTTAAGGATGATTTTTTTTTTCTATCGTTTAGAATCATGTACTGAGCGGTAGGTACTAGATTCGATACGATATCCCTCCTCGTCCCACAATTTTTTGTAAATCAAATAGTTGATACCTACTTATTTTATGAAACGTAAAATCATTTGTACGAGCTTTTGTTTACTTTTACTTGTCCCGTCGTTTAATCAAATCTTACAAGTTAAATTTGACCCATTTCCCGACGTTCAATTGATCTTAAATTTTGTATACATTTGCACATTGCAAGACAATGCAATGGGCACGTATTTTTTTTTAATATTTTGAAGTTTTTCGATTTCTGTTATATCAAATGACACGTCAAGAGATATCGAGCGCTTTAAAAATAGTATCTATCGGCTTAAATAGATGGTTAAGTTATCATTCAGTTCAATACCGTGAATCATCCATACAATTAAATAAGCAAAAAATAAGGGCATGTTCTCGCATATTTAATCAAGACTCTTGCATACTTGTACTACGTAGTCTTCATTAAAATATTGTTTGTTTAGTTAAATATTTTACTAGAAATAATAATCATAAAACCTATTATTCTCCTCAGGGCAAAGGTCTCTTCTCATAAGAAGAAGAAACCAGCATTGATCACCACATTTGGTCAAGCCGAAACGAAGAGAGTTGAAAAAAAAAAATTTAACTCATTAGGCCACTAGGGTGAAAACTCAAAGTTCAGAATAGGCACTCTATTACTAGGATTATTAGGTACACAATCACATGTCCATAAAAACTCAATATTATAAAAAAGTGTTCGTACAACATTGAACTATATTGCTGCTTAAATAGAGTATTTATTATACCTAATACAAATTTTAAATCTCGCCCATCCAGTTCACCGGTCGCCTCGCCTGTGTGAAACTACATTCAAAAGATCATAATTATGCAAAGTTTTCTTGTTATTTTCAACTAAAAAGTGCAATAACATTTACCTATGTACCAACCCTATCAATACAAATAAATTAAATTGAAGTGTCTGTTTGTAATGTCAAAATAACAGCTTTTTACAACAGAAACATATTTTTTTGGAGGGAACTTAAAAATAAAAACGATTTTTTAATTTTTTTGTTTGTCTGTCTTCTTGTTCCAGCTACTCTCCAAAACGACTGGACCGATTTTGACAGAACGTGAAAGTTCTGTCAGCTAGCTACTGTTATGAGTTAGGAGTGTCTTAGGCTACTTTTACTATAGGAAAAAATAAGGTTAGGTTCCGCGTATAATAAACAGGTACAACGATGCAGATGAGCTTTTTGATGCACTATGAGCTTCTTTCTTTCTTATCTTACTTTGTTATTTAATTATTATTTATAAGTTTGGTGTTCAGGTTAATGATTTAATTTTAATTGTAAATAAAGAATAATACAAAATATTAATGTCAGAAAGTTGACAGCCCTGCCACTTCTAATAACGGGACACTATACATTGACATCTTGTAGCTAACAGCACATTTGTTCATAGATCTTACCTATACAATTAGAAGCTATGGAATTCCTTTAAACAATGTTGCACGGCAACCTTGTTGATGGACAGGGGTACGTGAGTCGCAAAAGAAAATGTTGACCGTAAAAACACAACAGGAAATGTTTGTAACTGTGTTCTGATATCAATGGGTCTTACTTATAAAAATAACGCTAATTTATACTTAGTTACCTCTTAATTGACTGACTGGACGATAAAACACTATTTTAATCTGCCAACACTTAGACGGTCAGCATAGAGTATGACCAAATTGTTCGACTAAAGAACGAAATCGAACGAACACCAGCATCACGCCTGTATTCCCCGAAGGGTTAGGCAGAGGTGTACCAATGTACTCACACAGTTCGCCGGTATATTTAGGAACGAACAATTGAGCATAATTATCAAAATTTAATAGAATCCATAGACAATAAAAGTGCATTTAATAAAAGTGTTATTGGGTTGTTCTATGAAATTCTCAGTAGCAGCTCGGAGTTTGGATTTGTGCCCGGTTAGTGGCAATAGGCTCGCCCCCTATTACATGGGACCTAAAACATACCGGCGAACTGTGCGTGTACACTTGTACACCTCTGCCTAACCTTTCGGGGAATACAGGCGTGATGATATTTATGTACGTAATTAGAAGTAAAAAAAAAACAGAGAATATTACGGAAAAATCGTATCGATTTCTGATTTTAGTCGGTTCGATTCCTGGGTGTGGCAAGCGTATTTTCAAAATTAATTAAATGCAGTTTTGTTTCTTTAAAAAAATAAAGGAATGTTTTTTTTAAGTAAAATTTGCTAACGTAAGTATTTAGAGTACTTTCCCTCCAGTTAGCATTATAAAATTCCATCCTGTATACAGGAAAAGTTTTTAACCAGTGCGTAAATTTTTTTTGGTAGTTCAGTGTCAGTAATAGAACACATGTCCGTGTTTAGTTAAAAAAAAAAAAAAAAATTCATCCTTATGGGCATTTTCATTTTAAATGGCGCAGGTTAAAATAAATAGGCTTCAAAAACTACTGCAACTACACACTACATTTAGTTACTAACAGGACGTGACGGATATAGATCGTTTTTAAAATTAAATTTAAATACTCAAACAATATTATCAGAAAGCTGTAAAATTGTACTTTTATGCTTTCAGCAGTGTATAAGTTATGTATACCTAAAAAAGAAAAAATGACAAACTTTATATTCATGAAAAAAACGTTACTAACTACAACAGTTCTTTTTTAACCATTGATTGTGCTGCAAAACTTACTGCACTAGCTAGACACCTAGCGCGACTAACTTCAAAATAACATTTCATACTTTGAAATTTGTACCCAGAGTTACCGTTAAAACCGAATTTTGATGATAAATGTGTGTATTTCATAGTAAAAACCGCGTGACTATCCGGACATGTCCGATAGTCGCGAATTCGTGGGACAAGCTTTTTATTAAATTATTATATATTTTCTTCACTAACTGAGATGAAATGCTTAGTTTAAATGATAAATTAACTATCTAACAATAAAATGAAAGTGTCGCTACGTTAGCTGTCGTACAAAAAATAACGAAAAAATTGAATGCAATGATGCAAACTGTCATGGGGACATCATGATTTTACACGATTCCGCAACATTATTAATTTAAATAAAATTAAATACGTGCTCTATAAGGAACGAATAAATTAAATCCACATATTTATAAAAATACCTACAGGGTACAATAGATTTTTCTTAAAAAAATTGTTTGCAAATATTTTTTTCATCATATTTTAGTCATGGGACAACCGAAAAACAGCCTGCGCCATTTAAAATGAAAATGCCCTTATACGAGTTTAAAATAAGCAAAACATGGACATAATCTATTCGCCATACTATCAATGAAAACTCTTGGCCGCCGCCCGGGCGCATGGCTGGGGTGAGGGGGTGGGGAATGCGCTAGCGCCGAGTGACAATAAAATATGGTTTTTAAGTAAACATGTTTCGTAAGCGATAACTTTTTTTTTTAGTACTAAGACATATCAAAATAAAATATACGTGTTTAATAAAACGTGTTGAAGTTTATTATGGCAAAATTTACGCACTGGTTAAAAATTTTTCCTGTATATATATGTGTGTGTTAAAAGTGCTGTGAGTTTATCGGTTTTCTTATGATTGTCACATACTGTTAGTAAGAAATTTATATCTAACGGTGCCGCGGTTCTACTTGTTTTTATTGAGATATTTCTAAGTGTCAACTGACGATGTGATTTAAGATCATGTTCTATTGATCCTGAGGTGTGTTCCACCGAACTACGCAGTGGATACGATTTAGAAGTGACATTCTTTTTTTATATTAACCTCTAGGTTTGTATGCTTATATAAATAATAAATGTCTTGGGACAACTCACACACGGCTATCTGATCCCAAGCTAAGCAGAGCTTGTGTTATGGTAACCAGACAACATACTTATATAATTTATAAATACATACATAATATAGATAAATTACATCCAGATACAGAACAAACAATCATGCTCATCACACAAAGTTTGTCCTGAGTGGGAATCGAACCCACGACCTCCGGCTTAGCAGTCAGGGCCGCTAACCACTAGACCAACAGGCCCGTCGTATATCTTTTTATCTTGCGACGTTTGAGCGATTGAAGAGGATGGTTTACAATTATACCTACAACATTATGCTACGAAGTTTTTATGACAAAAAAATTAAGTGTTAAAAAATCAACATTCCAAATGTCGTGTACTTGCTCAGTATCACACATACCATTACGCCTGTATTCCCCGAAGGGTTAGGCAGAGGTGTACCAATGTACACCCACAGTTCGCCAGTATGTGTTTAGGTCCCATGTACCTAATACTGGAACATTCTGCGATATGATGGTTCCACTTTTTAACTATAATGAAAATGTTTATGCCTTATAATTCTTTCTTACAAAATTATGAGTTATAAATGTATGCTAAATGAGTGATGCCAAATGATTTTCTGCGAAAAGAGGTTAATATGCTATTAGTTGTTATGCAAAATAAAATTATAAAAAAAAGTTCTGTTCTGCTAAAAATGCTAATACCTTAAATTGTTCGCAATATTATTAATCTTTTAATAAAAACTTACAGGTCTACAACGGGGAAAGTTACCCTTTTACGGGTAGCAAAACATTGCATTTTTTATAAAAATCTACAGCTTCACAAGTAACTTCTATCTCGCGTCTAACGCCAACCAGTTTCAAACGACACAGTCCAATATTAACCAATAGTTAATTCACTTAACGGTCACATAGTTACTTTATTACAAGTTACAGATAGCAGACCAGATAACACACATGACTTGTGTAACGATATATCGGTAGGTTACAACGCTTAGTTACTTGCAATGTATCAAGATGGTTAATCCTACTATATCTATAATTCTATACTTAATACTATAAGGACGCAAGATGTTTTTGTTTGTTTGTAACGAATAGACTCCGAAACTACTAGGCCGGTTTTAATTTTTTTTTCATCAATAGAAAGCTACTTTATTCCTGAATAATATAGGCTATATAACATCACGCTACGATTCACGAGCGTGGAGCAGTAACTAAAGACGTTAACGCGGGTGAATAACCACGTGTACGAAGTCGGGCAGAAGCTATTATAAACGCGAAAATTTATTAGGATGGATGAATAAATGAATGGATGGATGGATGGATGTTTTAACACTTTAATGGCTGGGCGGATTTTGCTGACATTTAACGCACATGTAGATATTGATCTGGCCTATTAACATATAAAATAATTTATATCTCGCCGTTTCTATGATTGCGTGCGAATGTTTAGGACATTGGACTTATTGGTTAAATTCTGAAGTTAAGTTATATTTTGGTCCTTTGAGGCCAAAAGGCCAAAAGGTCTTCTTGGAAATTCTTTCTCTTAAGATGGAACCTCCACGGTCTTACGTTTTTTGCAATTTGCAAGTCAGCAGGTTATATTTTGATTAAAGTAAAATTCGCGGGCGTAAAAATTATGTATTTCCAGAATTATAACCATTTAAGTCAGCAATAAAACTCCATAGGGCCAGGTAACCCGAAAGAATGATTATACCATGAAATCTTGACATTTTTGGATTATACCGACTGGACTGACGATGGAGTTATTTTACAGATTTTAATGGTTATAAATTCGCAGCTCGGAGTTTGGATTTGTGCCCAGTTAATGGCAATAGGCTCGCCCCCTGGCCTATTACTTGGGACTAAAATATACCTACCGGCGAACTGTAGGTGTACATTGGTGCACCTCTGCCTAACCCTTCGGGGATTACAGGCGTGATGGTATATATATATATAATTCTGAAATACATGCTTCTTACGCCCGCGAATCATACTATAATCATATACCTTAAAGAATTTAGTTACCTTGGCTCCCAATTAGCTGCTAGCCTTCTTCGTGATCGCACTCTCAGCCGCATGCGAATTTGTCTCGTGGCTTCTCCTCGAACACTCACCACGGCAGCGCCACCTCGTGTCGATGATAGCTATTAAAGAAAAGTAGTCATGTCAATCTATAGTCATCCATATTTATCATACTTATGTGAAAGTGGGCGTGTTTATTTGTTTCCTACGCTTTTACTACTAAACAAAAAAAAAATATTATTTTAAATGAAATAGGCTACTTTATAATCGAGCTTATTTACCTTTAATATCAATTAAATAACTAGACTAAAATTCTATAACCTGTCAACTTACTCATAAAAGTAAGTACTAATATGAATATTAAACCTAAAGAATCATGAAAATTGTATAAGGCTATATAATATCATGCTTCAACAACGGGAGTGGAGCAGTAACCAGAAGCGTATATATATAATACAAGCTGTTGATTTGCATCCTCGTCAAATTTTAGGAGCTTGTCATAGAAAAAAAGAAATAATCAAATATAAATTACGATACCTGGCCAATATTTAATAAATGCTTGTTTTTTTAGTTGCAACTATCAAAAAACAGTATTCCAGAATACTCCTTTTGCAAAAATCAGCATCGCCCAGTTGCGTATGCGGTAGGCAGAGTTGTCGCGCGGCTATATCAATGCGTGCATAGCGCCTAAACCCTCTGGCGAGATGGCTAGTTCGAATTGGAAAATCACGTCAAAAAATACCTACTTATAAATAAAAAAAAATAAAAAATGATTCGTGTTAAGAATCACGAGCGTAATTAACTCCTTGAATTTGACTAGAATGCAAATCAACAGCTTGTATATAGGTATATTTATTCATACTTACAACCATAACATATTTGTCATATTGCGATATATTTAATGAGAACGTGCTCATCTCCCCGCTTCCACTCTCCTTTTGCAGAATTAGTTGACCTGTAAGCAAAATAAAATTTCATATTATATGGTGGATTTTTTAAGTTAGTCTTGTATTCTCTAGACCAATTCCGGCCACGGCGGCTAATCTTAATGCAGACTAGCCATCCTGCACAAGTGTGTACGCAAACACAGGTGCAGTCCCTATTACCTTACTCTTGTAGACACAACCGGGGAGAGATTAAGCGCAGAACCAACGGCTTTACGTACTTTCCGAGGCAGATTATTCTTAGGTGTACCCCAAACCATGATTTGATGTCATAATTCTCAAAAAGCTCTCTCAAGGCCAAACTGATTGCCGGGGCACAAGAAGGAACATGGATGGGTTTTAGTCATTAAAAGTCTGATACTCCCTCCCGCCCCGCTCAGGGCGGGGGAAGTCATTTGATGATTTCCCATCGGTAAAAAAAAGGCCAAACTGATTAATTTGCCTTTAGGAAATAATTGATTCATCATTTTTATCTCAGCCATAGGACGTCCACTGCTGAACATAGGCCTCCCCTTTAGATCTCCACATATACCGGTTGAAAGCAACCTGCATCCAGCGTCTTCCGGCAAACTTTATTAGGTCGTCTGTCCATCTTGTTGGTGGACGTCCTACGCTGCGCTTGCTAGTCCGTGGTCTCCACTTTTCGACCCCATCGGCCATCTGCTCTGCGAGCAATATGGCCTGCCCATTGCCACTTCAGCTTGCTAATCCGGTGGGCTATATCGATGACTTTAGTTCGTCTACGGAATAATTGATTAACCACTACTATATCAGGCGTATTGGTTACCAAAGACTTACCATTATTGCTCCCTGTCTTCCCGTAATACAACGCCCAATGGAAATCTCTGGAGCATGGACTAATGGTGATGAAGACCACAGTCTGGGATAAGGAGGTGGTGTTCAACTCCAAGCTGCAACAATAAAAATAATATTGGTATAATAATAGTTTTATTTAAGAAATAAGTAGGTACAATTTTTAAAGACTTTATAAATAAGACAATATGAAAAAAAAACGTCATCAAAATAATAACAATGCCCTTTAACCTAGTAGTCCTAAGTGCGACTGCTACGCTAGAGGTTTTGGGTTTGATTCCCAGGTCGAGCAAAAAGTGTCATTGCGTTTTTCTATTGAATTCTCAGTAGCAGCTCGGAGTAAAGATTTGTGCCCGGTTAATGGCAATAGGCTCACCCCCTATTAAATGGGACCGAAAACATACCAGCGGACTGTGGATGTATTGGTACAACTCTGCCCAATATTGACTGATACCACTGACTGATGGGCGATTCCCCCATAGATTTTGCATGACAATACTAAACTATGACGTCACTTTTTTGACATCTCAATTCACTAACTATTGATTGATTTCAAAGCAACCAAATTAAATTTAACACCTATTTAAAAAATTATCAGGTTTTCAGGAGTGTGTCTTGTAACTATTGTGTAATGGTGTCATCAACCCAATTGTGCTTTAAAACCTTACCTTCTGCTTTCTCCTTCAGCCAGCCTGTAAACCGTTTGGTTGTCAATGGGCAGCCATTCCACTGGAACCTTGGAGACGGGTCTGCTGACCAGGACTGTGGGAGACGCGAAGCCTGCCCCTGCGGCATGAAGGACCAGCAGACTTGCTAGCCTCATTGTGAAGATGCTCAGTTTTCTGAAACAATTCACACAAAAGTTTTATTTAAATACTGCCTCGTTAGCCGGGTCCTAAGCACTACTACGCTAGGGGTCTTGGGTTCAATTCCCAGGTCGAGCAAAAAGTGTTATTGGGTTTTCTATGAAATTCTCCGTAGCAGCTCGGAGTTTGGATTTGTGCCCGGTTAATGGCAATAGGCTTGCCCCCTATTACATGAGACATCAAATATGCCGGCGAACTGTGGGTGTACATTGGTATACCTCAGCCTAACCCTTCGGGGAATACAGGCGTGATTATATATATACATATATATAATTCATTTAAATAAGTCAGTGGTAACAGTTTGAATTTAAATATACGTAGTTGTCAATGCCATAGAAATTAATGTACGAAAACATCCGGTATGGAATACAATTTGTAAGCATGTTCTTCGATATTTAAATACGGTTTAAAAATTGCCAGTTTATCTTGAATTATCACGGTGGCGCCACTCATGAAGGCAATAAGCATCTTTAGGGCCACATTCTGTATATTTTTCAGTTTCGTATTTAGTTCACAGGTCAAGAAATATTGGGCGTTCAGTAGAACACATTATAATGATATGGTAATTAAACTGTACCCTCCACCATGATGATTGTTAAAAATCGAAATTTATTTGTTAAGTCAAAAGAATAGCTTTTTAAATAAAATATGAAAGTTTACAAAAAACAATCTCTCTGTCTGTATTTTTTATTGTTTTTTACGTCTGATCTCAGAAACGAATTTTAACGGAATTTTCAATTGCAGATGATGTATAAGAAATAACTAAGGCTACTTTTATTTAGAAAAATAATTGGGATCCGCGTAAAGAAACCCACATTAACCAACATTTATGCTAATAGAGTCGAGGGCATAAGCTAGTTCAGAATAATTTCTTCAGAAAATCAATTGATCAAAATGCCAGCACAATTGTTTTGAACAAAGAAATACGTAGGAAAACCAAAGTAGTTTTTAAAATAGATACCCGTGTCACTTGTTATAAATCGATTATTCAATGAGTGTACCGATTATACAACAGGGATCGATTTAAATCGGTTCGATTCGATGTGGTTCGTTGCAACGAGGTCAGTGGTCTTGGCAATTATTTTTGACACGTGTATCGTAAACGTCAGTAGGTATTAACGTGTATAAAAGGTGTTGTAACGGGTGTTAAAATACACTAAACGAAGTCGAAAGGTACTCAAGTAATAAAATATTGTTCTTCGTATCCTTGCGATATTTTTTTGCTCTGATTACAGATACATCAAAGGTCAAAGTTCCAACTCTTTTTCACGTTTTTTTTTGGCAAAAATCACTTTTCGATTGTTTTTACAAAACTTTATTTTATTACTTCACTAAAAAGAAAAGTCGTGTCCTAGCAATACTTTTTGCTACTTTCTGCAAATCAGATCGACTCAGTATACAAATCAATATTTTAGGTCTAGCACAAGCGTGCGTAATAAACGTAACGTACAATCGATCAAATTATAAATTTGAAAAAGCTGTTCTATGTATTATTAAATTTAATTTGAAAGCTTTATTCATATTAACGGATGACAATGCTTGTCGTTTAAAATTAAATGAAAATACTATTGGAAAATGGATTTAAAAATCCAATGGAATCGAATTCTTTTACATTAGCGCACCATTAGCGCCTCATTAGCGCGCTCGTGTTATGCCTACTTATTCCAAATATTTTTTCTTTACTATGTTTTATATAAATATTTTTAAATTATTTATTAGAGAAAATGCTAACAGAACATACAAACGAAAAATGATAATACTATTTGGTTGAAACTATTTTTAGTTTAGTATAATTTTGGTCATTTCCTAAACAGTGACGCCAAGGACCAAATTGTTTTTGAAAGGAGGTTTTTAAGTCAAATTTCTACTTCTTATTTTGGCGGTTTTTTTTTTATTTTTTTTTATTGATGTACTTAAGAGGATTTTATTTCAGTAAGACAGTCCTTATGTTTGTGCCTTTATTGTTTGTTTAAAAGCAGCCTTCTTATTCTGTAAGAAATCTCCCTCAGTGAAAGGCGCGTGGCCATGCAAAACGCAGCGGCAGCCGTTTTTAGGGCAGTTTTTAGGAGCCCACTTCTCTATATCAAATAGAAATACCAACTAATAAAAAATACGTTAAATTTCTACACATTCTTGACTCGAAAATGGTAGATTTATTTTTAACTTTTTAGTAACATAATGCTTAATTATAGGGTCATAACGAAACTACAGAAATGAGAAATAATAATTTTTGACATGCATCTCCTCGTAAAGTGAACATTATTTTGATTTGCGACTTAAACTAATAATTAGGCAATTTAATAAAGAACATTATGCTAGTTTTATTTTTTTCAAAACACGAAAATTTGATTTTATATAGATTTTACTCTAAAATCTGAGCGTATTTTCTACGTATCTCTTGCGCCGCGTTAGTGTGCCGCCAAAGGAAAAAATGCTCAAGGTTATTTGGTCAGGGTAAACTGGGCGTGGTAAACTGGGCTGTCACTATACGATGCTAGGGATTGACGGGTCGCCACACGCTCACTTTACGGAAGGAGGGTTTTACAGAATAACACCGCAGGTCACAAAAAATAAATCAGAATAATGCCTAAACTTAATTACCCTCAGTGTCTCAAAATCAACTAAAAATTAATGGGTCAAGTGTCAAGCGCATGTAAACTGCTGTGATTGGTTGATGATGACAGAATAATAATAATACAATATTATTTTTTCCGTTTTCCGGAGTTAAATAATAATATTCAGTGAAAGTTTATGCTCAATTCGAAACAAATCTAGAAGTTAGTTCCAATTAGCCAAGGCCACTGGCGCTTATTAGATAGCAAAAGGTTATTCAACTTCATCATTATAACTTACAATATCACAACTGGTATTCCCTTATGGGGTTCCATAAAAACAACACACTGCTCCTGTTTAGAAATGTTTCGCTGTAATCGCTAAGCTTATTATGCTATTTTTCTTATGGAATGCCTTTCTAGAGTCGTCTTTTTTGGTCCTTCGGTACATTTCGTGTTATAATTATTGGTCCTTGGTGTTTTATTGGTACCTTTGTCATGTGACATAATCATTTAACATTTATAATTACTTTAGAGACTATTCAGTCTTATAATTATGTATCTACTAGCTTCTGCCCGTGTCATCTACACGAAGACATGGGACGCGCAGAATTTTGAATGAAGCTAAAGTCCAAAATTATCCCACGGAAATACAAAAGTAGGATAAAAATAATCAGCCATTAAAGCGTAAAGCGTAAGCGAGTGAGTAACAAACATCCATACATCCATCCATCCATCTATTCTCAAAAACTTTCACGTTTATAGTAACATTTAATCCCATATAATTTACATGCATTATTTTTCTTCCTGTAAAAAGGGCCAGTTCAATAATCCTATGAAACGTAGAATGACCTCTTATGACCACAAAAGGGCTTTGTTTGTATGAAATAACAAACAGCCGGCTAACATGTACCCATACATGTGTACTTAGTTATTGCATTCACATTTTAAAAGGCAAAAAGTGTTATTGGGTTTTTCTACGAAATTCTCAGTAGCAGCTCGGAGTTAGGATTTGTGCCCGGTTAATGGCAATAGGCTCGCCCCTTTTTACATGGGACCCAAATATACCGGCGAACTGTGGGTGTACATTGGTACACCTCTGCCTAACCCTTCGGGAATACAGGCGGGAAGTAAAGGGGTCGTGGTACCGTCCTTGATATACCAAGTTTAGTTAGAGTTATAAAGAAACTCGTATGGAGGTATGAGGAACTTGTTGTTCGAAAGAGATACCGCGCTCCCGGAGCGCAACGGGTACAAGAAGGAACATGGATGGGTTTTAGTCAGTAAAAGTCTGACACTTCCTTCCGGCCCGCCCAGAGCGGGGGAAGTCATTTGATGATTTCCCATCGGTAAAAAAGGTGTAATTTTTTTCATCCTCCTATAAGAAGGGAGGATCGTCTGACCGGACGGGTGTTGTGTTTGGTGGGCTACTGCCCTACGGTAGTCCTCGTTTGCATAATTTTATTAATGCTAACATCTCGGGCAACTTTGATAGCGCGATGTAGGAAACGTCAGTGTAGTTCGCATGATGTGCCACAGATGTCGCTTCATTTGTTTACGTGATAAGTTAAAACTGTGACCTTCAATATCTTCTCAAGAAGAACATTCCCAAGAAAGGTCTAGAGAAAAAAATCGCACTTGTAAGTGTCGGCTTTGCTAAATGTCTTTTTACACACTTTTAAAAACGACCACTTTCGAAAAGGGTTTATCTGCGTTCGATTTCGACTCTTAAATACTTAAACTTAACGTAGACAACTGTACTGCGACGGCACCGCTATGGTATTTTGTGACTGGGCTGTCAAATGAATCACATTAACAATTACCGCATAGAAAACGGTATTTTCCTTTAGAAAGCAAGAATACAATATCTCGTAAAACCTATTTAACAGTACTTACTAAGAATTACTAAGTAGATAATTCATTTATTAGTAAGTAAGTACTAATATTATAGATATAGATAAAGCTGAAGAGTTTGTATGTTTGTTTGTGTGTTTGTTTGAATGCACCCGCAATCGCAGGTGCTCCACCACTCTCATAATCCCATTTTTTTTTTTACCGATGGGAAATCATCAAATGACTGCCCCCACCCTGGACGGGCCGGGAGGGAGTGTCAGACTTTTACTGACTAAAACCAATTCATGTTCCTTCTTGTGCCCTTTGCGTTCCGGGGGCGCGGTATCTCTTTCGAGGAACCCGCAGTCCCGGTAGGCATCGGCCCTTAGTGGTGCCTCCGAATATTTGCTTTTGACATGATCGGGGAAAGATCAGGCAGGCCTAAGACTAGGCAAAAGCTGGCTTTCTAATAGTGAAAGAATTTTTGTTTTGGGGGCAGTACTTTCAAAGGTTACATCTTACAAACAGAAAAACTCTGCCTGTTTAAAATATTAATAGTTAACATTAAATTAATATCAATTATACTTGGGATTATTTAAAAAAAAATGAGATTCTTTGCAGTGGGTGGGTGTTGTTAAAACGAACTAACGTTTTAACAAAATAACAAACAATTATCAAGGGGATAATGATGGAAATGAAAATAAATTTTATTGAGTAATAATAATTTAAAAAATACTAAGTGCAGCCTTAAAATCCATCTAAAACTATGCAAGAACTCTCATCATTTACTGCCGTAGGTACCAGCTTATTATTGTCCCACTGCAAAACAAAGGCCTCTTCTCATACAGAGAAGTTGATCACAGCGCTTTCTCAAGAAGAAATTACAATTTCAGACTTAAATAAAGTCACGACGCTTCCGACTACTAATGTCAGGAATATCCAAGGTAAACTTGGAAGATACATTATGAGAAATGAAAAAGTTTCATTGGTACTTGCCCGGTGTCGAACTCGCAATGAGAGGTGGGCGAGACCATCTCAACGTCAATACTATACCTAGCTAGCCTTTTCTCAAGTATGTTGGGGTCGGCTTCCAGTCCAATCAGATGCGGCTAAATACCAGTGTTTTACATAGAAAGATTGCCTACCTGACCTCCACATCCCAGTTACTGGACAACGCGATACCTCTTGGTAAGACTGATTGTCAGACTACCTGGCTTCTGACTATCTGTAACGTCTGTTGTAGATCTACGAATGACAGCGGAATCAACGGCTTTATACGTGCTTTCCAAAGCACGGGGGCGTCACACCACCATCTTCCAAAATCCAGGCTGCTACTGAGAAATTCGTAATGGAAAAACCCAATAACACTTTTGCCAGACCTGGGATCGCGCCCAGGACTCCACGGTCAATACTCGCGCTTGCATCCACGACACCAACGGGGCAGTACACGACGTCAATACTATCAATACTAAATTGTTGAAGTCACACTAATTGCTTTTATTCAAGTAATTATCCGTAAAAGGGAAAATATATGGAACTATAAAATACCCATAAAGATCGACCACCTAAGTGGTTTTTGTGTTGTTATTACCAACTTCAACGTTCACACACTAAAATGATATGGAGAAAACGTGAAGGCTCGCCAGTATTTTTATAATATACTGCCTTTCATATTATGGACCTATATGGTTATACTCGTACCTACCAAAGTAGCTCCAGTTGTGATAGAAAAGTTGAAAGGAAACCGTTTGTCTTGGTATGGGCATGTGAAGAGGAGGGATGAAACGTATGTGACCAAAAGAATAATGAAAATAAATGTAGATGGATGGAGTGGAAGAGGGAGGCTAAAGGAAGATGGATGGATTGTGTGAAGAATGATATGAAAGAGAGTGGAGTCACAATAGAGACTCATGTTTAACTCTTTGAACTGTATTCTCCGGACCAATCCAGACCACAGTGGCTAATCTTAATGCAAACTAGCCAACTACGCAGGAGATATTATAGTGCCCAAGTGTGTGCGCAAACCCAGGTGCACTCTCTCTTCCCTAACTCTCATAGTCCGATGGGACAGTAATCCGACACAACCGGAGAGAGATCAGGCGCAGGACTAACGGCTTTATGTGCTTTCCGAGCCACGGGGATGTCACACCACCAACTTCCAAATTCCTGGGTTTTTTTTTATAGATGGGAAGTCATCAAATACCTTCCCCCGCCATGGGCGGGACGGGAGGGAGTGTCAGACTTTTACTGACTAAAACCCATCTATGTTCCTTCATATGCCCTTTGCATTCCGGGGGCGTTATATCTCTTTTGAACAACTCGCAGCCCCGGCAGGCATCGGCCCTTAGTGGCCCCTTCCAATTTTTGCTGACATTTCTTTGAGGCGCGCGTGCCAACTGCAAACTCCGGGCTATTAGCACACTTTTAGTGAGAAATTCCTAATGGAAAAACCCAATACTACTGTTGCCCGACCTGGGAATCGAACCCAGGATGGCTCAACAGTCGTGCCACCACGAGACCAATGTGGCAGTAAACTCTTAGAACTACAATTCACATGTACAGACTACAAGGAACAGTGCCATAAATCGTGTGCTCGTAAAAAAATGATTTTCAATAATGGTCAACAGAAATGAACCTGTCATATTCACACTGCGATATATTTGTTCAGAAGGAAATATAGGCAATAATGTTTATTTTTAAACGGCCAACACTGATGAGGTTTACGGGTAGGTACCTACTCTGTAGCGTAGCCATTTTTTTTAGGGATAATCTTTTTAGCTTGACGTTTTGCGTCTCGGTTTTACAAGGGATTTGATTTGCGGATTGAAATATTGTTATATTTTTTATCTCTTTGTTTTTTTTTCATCAGCTTAAAAAGATTTTTAGTTTTTTTTTTGACATGGTAGAATGTTGAGTGGTTTTTTTTCTTTGAAATAAATAAACACGTTGGGAATAGTTTAAAATTTTAGTGTCTGGTATAAATTGTTACACAACAATATTACCTATGAATACAACAATTTCGAAGTCTTAATTGAACCAATGTTATACAGAGGTAAAGTTTGTTTGTAAAAGGTAATATCGGAAAATACAAGTCCGATATTAAAAATTCTGTCACTGATAGAAAGCTTGACGATTAGCGAGTAGTAGTTGTTTTTAGTATGATTAAATTCCAGGCTCTTTTTTTTAGTGTACTATCCTACTAAACCTACTAATATTATAAATGCGAAAGTTTGTGAGGATGAATGGATGGATGGATGGATGGATAGTTTTTTTACTCTTTGACGGCTAAAAGGATCTGGATGAAATTTGGCAATAAGATAAGTTATAGTATGGAATAACATTTAAGATACTTTGAATCCCGGAATAATGAAGGGTTCTTTAGGGATAACATATCAAATGTGATGCGGATGAAGTCGCGGGCAAAAGCTAATAAATTACAAAACTAACTCAAGTTAACAACATAAGAACTATTTTAATAATTAATAATTATATTAATATTGTGTATTGTGATTATTATTGTGGGTGTACATTGGTACACCTCTGCCTAACCCTTCGGGGAATACAGGCGTGATGGGTATATTATTTAGCCGTAATATTTATGAGAATTATCCCACAAAACCAGTATATCTGGTCACATAGGTAAGGGTGATTGAAGGACCTATTACGTATAGGCAGTTTTGTTCGCCGAAATGGTGAAATAAATGTGCCAGTAACAGTTGGTTCCTTATTATGTTTTTATGTTTGACGGTAAACCACAATGAGCAATTATTGAACAACCAACTTGATACTCTTCAAGTGTAAATAGGAATTTCGATTTAAATAAGATGAGTTTAACGTAGAGAATGCTTTATGCGGTGACTAAGTGTGTATAAATCAGTACTTTGATATTTCACACTTTTTTTTTTTATAGATTGGAAATCATCAAATAACTTCCCCCGCCCTGTGCGGGACGGGAGGGAGTAAATAATAATAAAATAATAAATATCTTGGGACAACTCACACACGGCTATCTGATCCCAAGCTAAGCAGAGCTTGTGTTATGGTAACCAGACAACTGATATACATACATATATAATTTATAAATACATACATATTATAGATAAATCACACCCAGACACTGAACAAACAATCATGCTCATCACACAAAGTTTGTCCTGGGTGGGAATCGAACCCACGACCTCCGGCTTAGCAGTCAGGGCCACTAACCACTAGACCAACAGGCCCGTCAAACTTTTCGGGTGTCAGACTTTTACTGACTAAAACCTATCTATGTTCCTTCATGTGCCCTTTGCGTTCCGGGGGCGCGGTATCTCTTTCGAACAACCCGCAGCCCCGGCAGGCATCGGCCCTTAGTGGCCCCATCCAAGTTTGCTGACATCTCTTTGAGGCGCGCGTGGAGCACGAACGCGCCGTCGACACGGTCTGTTGTTAGTTAGTTAACATACGGACGGTGAGCTACCCATTGCTCACCGTCCACAGACCCGCGTCTCCCGCGGCGGCTGCTGGGATGATATTTCACACTTCTCTACTGTTTGTTTGATATATATATATATATACCTATAATCCTACTACTATTATAAAGGCGAAAGTTTGTATGTATGTATGGATGTTTGTTACTCTTTCACGCTTAAACGGCTGAATGGATCTGGATGAAATTTGGCACAAAGATAGATTATAGTCTGGAATAACACATAGGCTACTTTTTATCCCGGGAAAATGTACGGTACCCGTAGGATAACACATCAACTGTGACGCGGACGAAGTCGCGGGCAGAAGCTAGTTACTAATATTTATTACTAGCTTCTGCCCGCGACTTCGTCCGCGTCACAGTTGATGTGTTATCCTACGGGTACCGTACATTTTCCCGGGATAAAAAGTAGCCTATATGTTATTCCAGACTATAATCTATCTTTGTGCCAAATTTCATCCAGATCCATTCAGCCGTTTAAGCGTGAAAGAGTAACAAACATCCATACATCCATACATCCATACATACAAACTTTCGCCTTTATAATAGTATATATAGTAGGATAGGATTATTTGTTTTTCTATGAAAAGGAGCTCGTGGCTAAATAATTACAGCCGCATAGACCGATCTTCCGGGTTAAGCCACGCTTGCCGAGGTTGGTCTGTGGATGGGTGACCATTTACTATAGCGAGTTTCCTCCGTGCCTCGGAAAGCACGTAAAGCCGTTGGTCCCGGCTGTCATTTATAGATCTTTGACAGTCGTTACTGTTAGTCAGAAGCCCGAAAGTCTGACAACCAGTCTTACCAAGAGTATCGTATTACCCATTACTGGGTTGTGGAGGTCTGATAGGCAGTCGCTCCATGTAAAATACTGATATTCAGCTGTATCCGGTTCGACTGGAAGCCGACCCCAACATAGTTGGGAAAAGGCTAGGCAGATGATAATTTGTTTTTCTATGAAATTCTACGAAGTTGCGAGCAGTTCGCTAGTTACCTATATTTGTAGATTATTTTTAAGTTTAAAACAAAATTCTGGTAACCACAAATGCACTGAGTAATTATTACTCTTTCATTCTTCAAAATACTAAAATACTTAGTCAGTAAATCTATATTAGTTTTAGTAATTATTGCTCTGTAACTTTAGGGCGTTAATTACTTAAACGTTTACGTTAATAGCTACTGGACTAATAACGCGGTTCGGTATGTGAGTAAGGTCAGTGACAAAAGTCGTTAAACTTTTTAGATTTTAAAATGCTTATTGCATGATCGTGATGACTCAACGGTTAAGGCACACTATTGTGCTCAATAATAAGCATTTTAATAAAAGTATAATAATACTAGCCTATTATTGTCCTGCTGCAGGACAAAAGCCACTTATTATAGAGAGAAAGCACGAGCATTGATCACCAAGCTTGCGCTACTCGGATTGGCGATTCCAGGCTTATAATATGAATTCTAAGTTCAGGTTTCCTCACGGTGTTTTCCTTTACTTCAATGTCAGTGATATTCAAGCTAAACGTAGAAAGTACCTACCTACATATGAAATAGAAAAAGTCACATTGGTATTTGCCCGGTTTCGAACCCGTAATCTTATGCTTGAGAGGCGGGCGCCTTAACGACAGGGCCATCATGACATTAAAACGAAATAAATAAGAATTAACAAGAATAAGTATCGTGATAATTACTACTACTGCTAAATTGTTAATCTCATGACAACATGAGCTTCTGACCAGACTTTGTCGCATCAAATTTGACGTACTATATTATCCCACGGTAACCGTAAAAAGTATCCTATATGTATATGTTATTCCACTCTGCAATCTATCTCAGTGCCAAATTTCACCCAGATTCGTTCAGCCGTTTATGCGTGAAAGAGTAACAAACAAGCTGCTGTGCAAGGCGTCCCGGGTTCGATTCCCAGGTCGAGCAAAAAGTGATCTTGAGTTTTTCTATGGAATTCTCAGTAGCAGCTCGGAGTTTGGATTTGTGCCCGGTTAATGGCAATAGGCTCGCCCCCTATTACATGGGACCTAAATATACCGGCGAACTGTGGGTGCACATTGGTACACCTCTGCCTAACCCTTCGGGGAATACAGGCGTGATGGTATAGTAACAAACATCTATCCATTCTCACAAACTTTCCCATTTATATTTAATATTAGTAGGATAAGAATGCAGGATAGGATAATACCCATTCCACACCAATAGTACAAATTCTGGAAGTTATAAGATAAAGAAAGATTAATCACCAGCTGTTTTTAGACTAGGAGTCACGTCGCTAGGCAGTAAGGTTACCGACCGCGGGGTCAGCCATTTCTAACCGATGACGTGCCCAAAAACGCGCACACTCCTTTCATCTTCAAGACATTGACACCCAGACACGTAAACATAATATTAATACAAGAAAACGTTACAAAAATAACTATCTAAATACAAAGAGGAGTGTCGTTCAGTACGTTGATTCTGTAAAATTCAGACATGAACTCGCATCTCAAGTCGCTATTCACCCTCACTTCGCTTGGTTAAAAATTATTTGACACTTTGAAGTACGAAGTGAGCGTCGAAGTGACGGTGGAATTACCGTACAGAATGCCACTTCTTACGTGATCTCATACTTTATCTGTTAAAATTTCCCCGTCAATTTAGTTCAACTCGCTGACACGCTCGCAAGAGTGGCGCTAGTGTAAATTCGAATTATCAACCGAGATTTTAGAATGCCAATCAAGAAAGTCACAGCGGATTCAGATTCGAAGTTTAGAACGAGGTCTTACAGAATCACACAGCTGTAGGAACTAAGCAGTTACGAACCTTGAAGTTATTTTTACACAGAAGACGTTTCTGAATCCGCCTGCATAAAGTAAAATACATCAAAACACAGACAGACAGAAATACAAAACAGTAGCAGACAGACGGACGGGCAGACTGTTTGTATTTATAGATGCGATAGCTTTTACTTACGGGTTTACTTGTGAATACTGTTTTTTGATGGAGAATGAACGTGAATGGTTTTGGTGAACCAAAATCTGCAATTTTTAGTAAATACATAATTATAAAAACTTGATATAGCTCTGAACGTCTTTGATTTTGACTTTAGGCGAAGATCAAGCAGTAATGTTGTTCAAGCGATTTTTAATAAAACATTTGAATCCTAACAATTTTTTTAAATAGTAACAATACTATGATTCAGAAAGCGGTACTCCTAGACACGGCGCATATTGTTAAGAGATTCCTTTCTCAGGAGCCCTGACCACCGATGGCTTGGGCCCTGTTCCCGACGCCGCCGGTGGGCTACTGTTTTATATATTCTTAAATGTTTTTATTTGTATAAATTATTATTTAAAAATGTAATTTATATGTTAAGAAAATAAATAAATGGAATAACAATACTATTATATTATTATTGTCCCACTGGCTGCGAAGGCCTTTTCCCATACAGAGAAGGCACGAGCATTGATTACCACGCTTGCTCAAGGTGGATAGGCGTTTTCAGAATTATATATTTACTAGCTTTTGCCCGCGGCTTCGCTCGCGTTAAGAAGTATTATCTTTCATCCCCTATTTTATCCCCTTGGGGGTAGAATTGATCAAAGTCCTTTCTTAGCAGATGCCTACGTCATAACATCTGCCTGCATGCCAAATTTCAGCCCGATCCGTCCAGTGGTTTGGGCTGTGCGTTGATAGATCACTATGTCAGTCAGTCAGTCAGTCACCTTTGAGTTATATAATCCATTTTACCCTCATGATCTTTTCCTTCACTGATGTCAGTGACGTCTAAGATAAACTTCGACAATAATGAAATAGAAAAAGTTACAATGGTTCTTGCCTGTGTCCGGTTTTTATCTAAAATCAATGTAAAATCGAAACAGGTATTTTATAGGTTTTTCTTTGAAATTCTCAGGAGCAGCTTGGAGTTAGGATCTGTGCCCGGTTAATGGCAATAGGCTCGCCCCCTATTACAGGGACCTAAACATACCGGGTAATTGTGGGTGTACCTACATTGGTACGCCTAAGTCTCGGCTAATATAGGCGCGATGGTATCAATGTGAAATAGACCAGAGATTGCCATTCCAAAGAATTTGATAGATATTAAATTTGTGATTCCTATGTTATACAATCAGACATATTTTAATGTGCAATATAATGTAATAGGTATATTATTGCAAATTATTTAAAGTTTATCGCTTTACGTGGTTCCGCATAAATTCGAACCACACCAATTTAAGTTTCCCATTGGGAAATGAGGAGACTGTGATTTCAACTAAATTAATTAAGCAACATTAATTATAGAACTTTTATGATAACGAAATAAGGTTTCAATTACAATACAAAGAAATTCAAAACAAAAAGATTTTTCATTTCAATGCCTATGCTTTCTTAAAAAATCACTCACACCATGCGCAGGTTTTTCTACGAAATTCTCAGTAGCAGCTCGGAGTTAGGATTTGTGCCCGGTTAATGGCAATAACCTCGCCCCTTACTACATGGGACCTAAATATACCGGTGAACTGTGGGTGTACATTGGTACACCTCTGCCTAACCCTTTGGGGAATACAGGTATGACGTTATATTATTCTGCCCCGTTGTGAACGCAAGCGCGAATGCTGGACACATGCCCAGCATCCTTGCCCTGCAAAATGTTATTGGTATTACACACGCGTGACTCAGAAAGCACGTTGGACCTGCGTTTGATCTCTCCCCAGTTCGGTCGGATGGCCATCCCATAGGACTATGAGAGTAAAAGAAGAGGAATATATCTGGATTTGTGCACACACTCGTGCACTATAATATCTCTTGCGTGCTTAGCTAGTTCCAATTGAAATGGATTGACTGAGTCTACGTTGTTTTAAAGCTAAATTATTTTACGGAAACACAAAACCGGGATAAATAATCCTATGTGTTAAGCTAGATCAATATCTATTTGCAACATTTTTGCTTTTTACCTATATCTGGTTAAGCGCAAAAGACTAACAAAGTTCCATCTATCCATCTTCACAAATTTTTGCGTTTATATTAGTAGTCCAGGATTGCGAAATTTTTATTCGAAAGAGTATGAGTATGTGTCTGACACTCCCTTCCGCTCCGCCCAGAGCGAATGAAGGCATTAGGAGATTTCACATCCTTTAAAAAAGTACTAGTACACGTAACACTAATATTTAGATTCATTAGTCAACAACCCATAATTTGATTCTACATAAAAGTCAAGGCTCGCCCCCTATTACATGGGACCTACCTAAATATACCGGCGAACTGTGGATATACACTGGTACACCTCTACCTAACCCTTCGGGGAATACAGGCGGATTGTACAGTAGGCGCTCATAATTGCATAAGCACGCTAAGGTTCACTTTGCTGTGAACACGGGCGCGATCCAGTCAGTGCGTGCGCATGTGTGTTTACGAGTGATGTCTCAACATTCCACAGATAACACACACTAATGAACTATCGTCGCGCTCACTAAGCGAGATGGCATTATATTTCTGTTTATGCGTCCTACCCGACGCGTGACGTATTCTTACCATTGCATTGCTAAATTTCGCGTAAAAATAACATGTCCTGGCAGCTATTTAGGATAAGAAAAGGGTTTACGATCATTGAAATCCGAGTTCGAATCTTACACTATGTGTGG
Organism: Caradrina clavipalpis; assembly: GCA_932526535.1. NCBI lineage: Eukaryota > Metazoa > Arthropoda > Insecta > Lepidoptera > Noctuidae > Caradrina > Caradrina clavipalpis. Next base: position 12,029,733 of record OW052104.1, on the reverse strand, counting down.
CTGTTTTTTGTTTTTTGAAACCATAATAATGTTAGGTAAAAACTTTTTAGGTTTATGTTGATTGATAACGTATTCATGCTCATTATTTATGTTTTATAATAAGCAAATATTAGTTATTGTAATATTTATTTAAGTATTTATGTGGTTTTTAGTATAACTTTTTGGAATAAGAAGAAGGAAATAAAATAAAACGTGCTAAATAATAACAAAAATTTATTTACCTATAAAATTAACAAACTTATGAGAATTGTAACGTCACATTCCTACCGACATAAAAGAAGTTCTCTTGTAACCGTTCATAACATTTTTTGTTGTATACTCACTAAGTCAATAAAATTCATAATAACATAATAAGAAAAGGATATTTTAATAACACAAATAAATTTGGTGATACTACGTATTAAGTTTCTGAATCGGTATTCAGCAGACTTTATTGAAAACTAAACTATAATTTAGACTTTATGAACAGGTTTTTTTTTATGTAACGTCACAATAAACTTATTGAGGTAATAGCTTAAGTATTCGTTTTCTTGTTGAAAAGAAGATTGAAACTAAACCTCAATTTAAGATCACTATCTACGAATATATAATTATTAAGTACTAAATATTTAGTTACACCATCTAACTATTAAAACTAAAACCAATCCAGGTTATTAAACGTAGTAGCATAACACCGTCTAATACTTCTTCATAAGTAGCACTGTTGCACTCCATCCCCACATATTAAAAACGAAATGTAATATTTCTGGTTTATTCCTTTCTGTCAAGAAAGGTTTGTAGCTGGTCTTTAATGATGCAAGCCCTCAGCATGAGCCCTCATGCTGCGGCAAACAGTTTGTAATGAGTGTCTCATCGGTGCGAAACCACCACAATTAATTTTGTCGTCACAGCACATCCTCTTCACTGTTGAGTAGAAGGTAGCAAGGCTATCTATCCTCTTCCTCGTATTTCTTGATCCAGAGACTAAGAATAGTATTCTCTAAAACAAAAAAAAAGTAATATTAGGCTTTATAACAAAATACTAAAGTGACTTAATTTTTTATATAATTTAATAATATTTATTTAATATAACAATATCATTTAAATTTATTAAAACTATTCATTTATAAATTCCATAATGAACACATTTGTTTTGGCGTCATTATAGATTTAAAAATTAATAATAAGAATTAATTGAAATGCCACCAAATAATCTTAGGTATAAATTTCAAATAAAAGTTTAATTTACAATTCGTTAATATAATACTCACATTCAGTCCGGTTTCATAAGATATAAATTGGGACCACTTTTATGCAGCCCAATAATATTCACCCTCGCCTCAGTAATATTATTTGTCTGCATTTTGAGAATAATTACAATATGGCTATCTATTAAAACACTCGTCACTAACCAACAACCACAACCAAACGACAACGCTAATTCCGATCAAGTTAAATATGCATAAAACTCATGTCTACCTCACAGAAATCTAAATTCTTTATTAATTTTCTATGACTACCCTTTTAACTTTACAAAATTTGTGAACAAAGCGAACAAGATAAAGAATATTATATTTCTGTCCATTTCTTCAAATTGAGTAAAAACAAAAAGACAAAATGTGAGATTCGAACTCGCGGCACACTGATTAACGCCACTAACTGGGCGCGCTTAACCGCTAGGCCATCTTGTCTCATGTAAACATGTTGAAATTATGAAGTACATTCACAACGATGATACATGTGTTTATTCTTGAAAGTAAAAGGTCGTAAGTCAAACTAAACGTCAAAGTAATACGTTTTGAGATTGCTTATGCACTTTTGGTCGCCACTGTACGTGTATGTATAAAAAAAAGTAGTAGTAACACTAATAGGTATTTAAATTCAGTAGGCACCAACCCAAAATTTGATTCTACATAAAAGTCAAGACGAATATAAAGCAAATAAAAGGTTTAATAAAGAACTAAAGAATAGTGTAGAAATAATCAGAAAACTTGGCAGGGTTAGGGGGCGATGATGGATTTACGGGCCAGGTCGAGCCGAAGACCGGCAGGCATGTGAATGAGGAAGCAATTAAGTATCACTGGTTAAATCACTCGTTAGATGACTGGGTTTTACCTCGGCCAGAGAATTGGCATTGCCATCCTACGTGGCAATGCTGCAAGTCTTTTGGGCACTTTTCCTGTTGACGTGACGGCGATGTGGAGGATTGATGATTTTTTGATGAGTTTTAGTTTCTTTTTTTGTAAGGGTATTTTTTTTAAATGTAATTTCAAGGTTGTAAATATTTAATAATGTTTTGTCTCGTTAGAAAAGTGGTCTTTATTTTAGAGATGACACAAATATTAGTAAAGGTATTTTTGCTGGTTAAAATTAATTTTATAGTTAAGAAATAATAACAAATAATAACAATACCAGCTAATTATTGTCCCAATGCGAGCAAAAGCCCCTTCTTATATTGATCACCACACTTGCTCAAGGCTGATTGGCGATTTCAGACATGTATTAATTATAAGTCTAGATTTTCTCACGATGTTTTTCTTCACCGATGTCAGAGATGTCCAAGATAAATTTAAAAAGTGCGTAGTTATGAATTGGAAAAAGTTACATTGGTACTTCCCGGTTTGGAACCTAAAACCTCATGCTTGAGAGACGGGTGCTTTAGCCACTGGGCCCTCACGGCTTTTTATGAAGAAATATATGTAAAAGCGTTTAATTTGAATTAAGAATACGATAGCATAGCTTTTTGAACAACAAACACAATAAGTATCACCTATTGATATGAATAAGTACATAAATAATTTAAATTGCGAAAAGAAAATCACCAAAAAAAAAAAAAAAAACTCTCTGTCTCTCCCTTTCCTTGGCTGTTACAACGCTACCCAAGTATTCGCCAAGGAAATATAAGTATGTGATCAAGGATAAATTACAAGGACATGAGCCATTTCAGCTTTGTCTCTGGGATGGCAACGCATTTGCAAGGCCTCTGGTATTGCAGATATCTATAGGCAGCGGTGACCAGCCAACATCAGGTGGGCCGTCGGCCTGTCTGCCATCCAATGAGGTAAAAAAAAGATCGAGTAGGTATACAAAAGAAATCATGAATCACAAACTGAGCTTTAAACATTTTAGTGAATAAGTAACTGTCTCACCGAACTGACACGATTGAATTATACACATTGCATTTGGGAGTGTCGCCTGTGATCGGTTAGTGATTTATGTCTTCAAACACACACCTTTTTTATTTTCGTTTGCCAACTAAATGGTGTTAAGTGCAAGTTGAATATGACGTGTTTGGATTGAAATAGGTTCTTCTGGAGTTTGCGCTGTGTCTATTTGGAGATAGAGAAGTAGAATGGAGCAATTTATATGGCAAATATGAGTAGCAACGCCCTAGAAAGACCGACACTGACCTTATTGGTGAGGTTCTTCGGACAGGTCGCGTGCGCAGTACTCTTAAACCGGCGTGCTTGTGTTTGAATGTGGAGGAGACGAAAGGAGTTAGCAGGTGGCTTTCTGTGTTTCCGCCTACCTCCATGAGAGATAGGCGTGAGTTTATGAATGTATGTTTAAAGTATCATAAGAGTGTGGTCTTATTAGGCAAATGATTTTTTTTACATTTCCTACCAGGAATTTCTTCTGTATGAGGAGAATGTCTCTATGAAGGATACGATTTAACATCAGCTGCTGATTTTATATTCCCAAACATTGAAATTATTCGTCGGTTCTTAAAAAAGAATCAGTTGTTGCTTACAAAAATGCTACACCTACACGATCAAAATGTATGAAACAGAAGATTTTTTTAATACTCTAGTAGTAGTACCTTCTTTTTTAAGGATGGTTTTAACAGGACATCATCAAAATTAAATGACTTCTTCAGCTCTGGGTGGAAGGACGTGTCAGACTCTTACTGACTAAAACCCATCCGTGTTCTTCCTAATGCCCTTTGCGGTCCAGGGGCCTGGTGACACTTTCGAACAAAGTAGTTGTAGTACCTGGTGCTGTATCTATGGACGCGATGGCCCTTCCAACAAGCATAGTGAACGCCAGCTAATTCTCTTTTTTTGCCAGCAAATTTGTGATTTATTTAAAGACCAATAAAAACGAAAATCCCTTGATAAATCCTTGATCGTGTTGAATTAACAACTCCACAAACAGGACGCACACCGGTACACACCAGGATGTGCTAAAATCCCTTAGTAGCGTTTGTTTTAATCCAGTTCTCGGAAAATGTTGCAAAGATTGAATGTGGATCTCAGAAATCATTTAACTCAGTTTTGCAGTTCTTTTGTTTGGCATTAGGTCCTAAGCGCGATTGCTACGCTTGAGGTCTGAATCGCAGGTCGAGCAAAGTGGAGCACCTTTTTTTTTTTGTGAGCGAAGAAAATGCCTAACGCATGCCATGCTATCCGGGGAGACGACGTGGTTATGTGGGGCTTGCACCCACTAAAAACTCCGCGTGTGTACCTATGGGCCGTTGATGAATGGGCCGCGAGAACTGCTACGCATGACGTTCGCGACCAAAGTGGAGCAGCTAAGCATTTCTCCTGTATCTTGAGTACGTTTACAAACACATAAACTCATATAAACGAACAGCCAGACCCGGAAAAACTGTCTGTAGGTCATACAAATATTTGATTTGTGCGGAAATCGTACCCGCGACAAGCAGGGCAGCAGCCAATCACTCAGCTACTGCGCCAACCGTGTCATCAATGATTTTTCTCCAAAGTTAAGTATTTTAGTGGCACGATTAAGCATCAAGTGTATACCGGTCTCCTGACTCATGGTAGTAAAAGAAACGGGGAAGTTTCAGTCAGTAAGAGTCTGACAAAAACCAATTTATTTAAGGCCTGAAACCCCTATTAATTTTCATACAACTGTGAAATTAGTTTTGGTTTTTTGATTTGACATAAATATTTTTTTACAAATATGTGACGTCATACTTTGCTGTTGCTGTACAAAATCGATAGGGGCGATATTAGCAGCGATTGGTGAAAAAATAAAAAAAATAAAAAGTCAATTGATTGGTAATGGTAATCTACTACCCAATCTTCTATATATGATTAAATATTTCATTTACATTAAATATTATATAAATATGAAAAAGGTCTTAATATAATATAATAAGATTGACATTTAAAATCGAAAATATAGTATAGTCTTAGTGGAACCGCTTTACAAATATAATAGCCATTGTTTTGAGTTCATTCTCATGTTATTTGAGCTAAACGGGGCTCGAACGTGCTACAAGTTGGAATACTTCGCAAATAAATAACATTTAATATTGTTTCACTCGCTTCGTAATAATGTTGGTATTGTAGTTCCCAAGTGTTGATATTTTGTTCAATTTATTTGTACTGGACTGTATTGCGAATATTATGATGTTGGCTTGAATATTTCATCAGGATTTTGTTAACTTTTTTTTCAACTCACTTGTTCGTAAAATGGATCTTATTGCACCGCGTTTAAGATCATAATGTAGAGTATTACGAACGCGTGCTTTTTACGTTAAGTAAAAGCACTAGAGAGGTTAAATATTTTTGTAAATTTTGGCATAGACTTTTGATTGCTTTTACGCTTGGATATTTTGTGACAAATAAAACTAAGCATGGTAATTCATAAAATATGATAAACGTTACGTTTTTTCTACTGATCTCAAAAGACTCGTGTATTCTTACTTCTGTAATTAAAACCTAGCTATCTTCTTCTTTATCGTGTGAGCAGTAAGGTCTAACGACCCCAAACACCCTAGTGTCAGAGTTTCTAAACCGCCTCAAGGGCCTCTGACATGGTTACCGATGTCAGTGATGTAAAAGATAAACTTAGAAAGTACGTATGAATTAGAAAAAGTCACATTGGTACTTGCCCGTGCCCGGTTGTGAACCCACAGCCTCTTGCATGAGAGGCGGGCGCCTTAACCACTGGGCCATCACGACATTTTTTAACCTAGCTATTATTACCTAGTAATTATAACCTAGCTATTATAATTACTGAACTCCCTTTTTAATATCTCTGGATGCCAAGCAAGCCAACGGCCTACCTAAGGTTAAGTAGTCACCGCTGCCTATAGACATCTGCAATACCAGAGGCCTTGCAAATGCGTTGCCATCCTAGAGACAAAGTTGAAATGTCTCATGTGCGATACACAAACCCTCAAACTGGAACTCAGCAACGCTGCTTTGCGGAAGAAAAAAGTACGGTGGTAGTACTTCCCCGGACGAGCTCCTTCACAAAGAGCTCTACTACTATACTTAGCTCTTATCAATCAACATTGCGAGGTATCCAATCAATATGGTTGTCCCTCTGTAACCTGATGACAGGAAGCCCTGGCAGTCGATTTGTCCTGTCATATTTACATCGTGTAGCTGTCAGTTCTCGATTACAAGGGGTGATAGTTGCACCCTTTATAGGGTAACCTATTCAAAGTGTAGTATTGCACCCTCGTCAAATTCAAGGAGGCAACTATATAGTAATAGGGAATGTACATGATTTTTTTTTATCCAAAAAATGAAACCTCATTCCTGTAATAAACAGTTTAGTAAAAATATTTTACGAATACCTGACTACAAAATTTAAAAAAAAAACTGGCCAAGTGCGAGTCGGACTCGCGCATGAAGGGTTCATTTATTTCCAAAATATGAAAAAAAACCATCACGCCTGTATTTTCCGAAGGGTTAGGCAGAGGTGTACCAATGTAGTACACCCACAGTTCGCCAGTATATTTAGGTGCTATGTAATAGGGGGCGAGCCTATTGCCATTAACCGGGCACAAATCCAAACTCCGAGTTGCTACTGAGAAATTCATAGAAAAACCCAATAACACTTTTTGCTCGACCTGGGAATCAAACCCAGGACCTCTAGCGTAGCAGTCGTGCTCAGGACCACTAGGCTAACGAGGCAGTTACAATATGAAAATACCGTAGTAAAGATGATATAAAGTGAAATTAAAATGAAAACAGGCCATAAAAAATATGGCCGACATTTTAAACTATTAATTACGCACCGATTAGACTGAGAGATTCGACTTGGATTGTGACGTCATATAGACATTGCCATATTAAACTTTCGTTTTCTTAGAAAGAAACATGGCATTTATATTTTTTAATTTCATAGCTATTAATGTTTTAAACATTAAAAAAACTTGCATTTTATTTATTATGTATGTCCTACTAGAAGTGGCTTTAGGAAGACCCGTCAAATATGGCACAGCCTTATGCCATGCCAATGATAACAGCATAATAAAACCTACTACCTTATTTTTTAGAGTACCGCAACTAAAAGGGAAAAACGGAACCATACAAAATCACTTTTCGTCGGTGTGTCAAAAATCCCTTTTAGTGTTCCCTACCCGAAGAGTGCCAATAGCAAGCCTGGGGTTGCCTATTACCAAGCATTCGCTGGCCGTCCATCTGTCTGTCACCGGGCTGAATCTCATGAATCGTAATAGGTAGAGAGTTAACATTTCACAGAGTGTGTATTACTTCTTCTTCTTCTTTATCGTGTGGGTAGTAAGGTCTTACGACCACACACCCAGGTCGTAAGACCTTACTAAACTGCCGCAAGGGCTTCTGACATGGTTACCGATATCAGTGATGCCCAAGATAAACATAGAAAGTACATATGATTGAGAAAAAGACAATATACGTTATAATTATAACAACAACTAAAACGTAGAAAACTGTGCTACTTCTAGTGGTTCGATTGCAGGTACTTAGCCTAGTGGTTCGATTCCAGATCGAGCAGTGTTATTGGGATTTTCTATGAAATTCTGAGTAGCAGCTCGGAGTTAGGATTTCTGCCCGGTTAATGGCAATAGGCTAGAACAATCGCCAATCCACCTCGCGTAAGCTTTGTGATGAATGCTCTTGCCTTCTCATTATTACGAATAAACAAGAGACGAAAGATAAACAGTAGTCAATTTCATGAATTGAGTAAGCTTTTATGGTAATATTAATATCCTTTATATAACTATATATACACAGACATGGACCATAATACCTATTTTATCACAAATTCGACGTTCCTGCACATTCTTGCAATTTATGATTATGTTCGAACTAACCGATAAATAGTTAAATTATTATCTTGTAACTGAGAAATAACTGACCTGACTGCCTCGTTAGCCTAGTGGTCCTAAGCGCGACTGCTACGCTAGAAAGACGTCGGGTTCGATTCCCAGATCGAACAAAAAGTGTTATTGGGTTTTTCTATGAAATTCTCAGTAGCAGCTCGGAGTAGTGCCTGGTTAATGGCAATAGGTTCGCCCCCTGTAACATGGGACCTAAACATACCAGCGAACTATGGGTGTACATTACTACACCTCTGCCTAACCCTTCGGGGAAAACAGGCGTGGTGGTATGAGAAAGATCTGGTTACATAATTTAAGCGTTGACCTAACTGGCAACCGGCTGTCAATAATTACGTTGACAATCCTTCCATCTTTGACACATAAAATGTGTTGGTATCGGGATCATACGGGATTTTTTGACTTATCTGGCTTTGACTTTCGAAATCTTTGGCTTACGGTTTTGTAAAACTATGGCTTAAAATGGAAAAAAAAATGTATTATTTATTTATTATTTTTACTTTAATATAAAACGGCTTTTGACCAATTAAATTACTTTTATGTCTTTACTATCTTCTGCCCGCGAAGTCTTCCGCGTCAAACTTAATATATTATCCCACTGAAACCATAAATTTTTTGGAGAAAAAAGTAACCTATGTGCTACTCCACACTATAATCTATATTTCTGCCAAATTTCACCCAGATCCATTCAACCGTTCTGGCATGATTGAGTTATAAACATACTATAATATATAATAATATATATACTAAATAACAACTCGTACATCCAAATTTTCGAATTTATAATAGTAGGTAGATAGAAACATTTGGTCTTCTTTTTGTTGAGTATAAGGCATCATCCTTTTGCCCTTAGACCTATTATAAATAGTAAAAAAAGGACTAACGTAAAACGATTATCTTTTTAAATAATTTGATAGGCTCAAAATAATAATTTTTTGCGTACTTATATTTTGTTCAGTTGTGACCGTCGAACTAAAATTGTAAAATTCGTTCATCTAATTTACGAAAAAAAAAACATGAATAATTTTGGAAAAAAAGATGTCTACACGGAGAATTAGGAAAAAAGGAGATATCTATTTAAAACTTCATCAAGTAACGAAAATAATCTCGTCCATCGAATTTACGTAAAAATCACGAACAATCAGGAAAAAAAAATGAAAAAAAATAAAAAACCACTTACCCCATTTCCGGGTTTCTTTCAATGCAGCTCAAAAACGGACTAGCAAACACAACACCCTCCTAAGACACACAACGGGAAATAGTCCACAAAAATAAAAACATTCACCGCTTATAAAGACATATTTGAAATTCAATGCGATCGTGAAAAATAGGATTGAATATAAAACCAAAATCAAAAACATGAATTATGCACTTCGACTAGCAAGTGGACGGTTGCATTTTTATAACGTGAAAAAAAAACTATGAATTTTATTTCACAATATCCTGTTCTAGGCTTTATTTCTATCGATGTATCATTTATATAAATTGCAACCTTATTTTTACGAATCTTCACATAGAGTCAACAATAATTCAATACAAATTTTTAATCACAAAAACTTTCTTATTTACAAAAAAATTATTCTCACTGCACATTGTTCACATTCTCGTAAATAAAGACAAAAATTTTAGTGACATTTAATTTAGTTCGTTAAGCCGAGGTCACACTATAATCGATACCGATACCGATTCCGATTGTTATCTAGTGTGTGAGCATTCGGTGCTCGTGTTGTACGCGCTGCATGGCGACTGCAACGATCATGCGTGTGCAGCGGAAAGCTAGCGATGCATCGCTATCAAATAAACAAAAACTGCAAACTCAAGCTTGGCGCGAGCTTCGGACAAAATGTTAATTTTATTAGCAATTTCACTAAAGCAATAATGTAATGGATGCGGTTTCGGTATCGATTCGTGTGTGGATGTGTTTATTAATTTAATGCTGTTGTTATGTGTTTATGATGTTGTTATTTTTAGTGTTTATTTTGTTGATTTATGGCGGCTGGTTGGTTAATAATTTTGTTGTTTGTGGTTTTGTTTAAAGTTTAATTTTATTTAACAATTTGACTTTGAAAGAGTTTTAAATTAAATATTGTTTTAAAAGTGGGTACGCATCTACCATATTTGATAGGATTGTGAGACATTACGATTCTGTATAATTATACAAGTACACTTTAAAAAGTCAAACATAAAAATGGCCACATTCTAATTTCACTAAACCATTAAAATCCCCATCAATAAATAGACGAAATAGAGAACTACCTACGCAAAGAAAAAAACCTCTTAATTACCTACTCTTAATTACGCACACATAAATAACATTTGAGCAGCTACAGCCCTAACTACTTAGCGTTATCAGTTTTCCAATCGTCCTCTTTATGTGCCATTTAATTAATCGAACTATAGAAGAAAAAAAAAATGTGGAGCGCACGCGTAGTATGCAAGGAGCGCGTTCAGTTTTAAATATAAACCGTCCGGTGACAATGGACAGTCCGTCACTCGATCTAAATCAAGGATACTGTACACACGTGTTTGTATAAACGAGAATGTATCGCGCTAATCGTTTATACAAATTGGCTTTTGAAAGCGCGTGTGTGTTTGAAAGAGAAACATTATGATTAACATTTTGATGTGAATTGATTTGTGTTTACTGGTTCAAAGACAAGTCTTGTTAATTTTTATGTTACTAGTTTGATCTTAATTTATCTACATAGTGGTATAAAACAAAATCGCCGTTTGTACGCTTATATATTTTAAACTACGAAACAGATTATAATGCGGTTTTTATCAATAAATAGAGTGATTTAAAAGGAAGATTTGTACGTATAGAACATGACGCTAACACAAACGGGAGCGGAGCAGTAACTGCGGTGAAAGCGGGTCAGGGCATAAGCCAGTATATTATAAATACAAAAGTTAGTTTGTTTATGCTTTCACGGCTAAACCACTAAACCAATATTGGTGAAATTTGGTATATACTTAGCTTGAACCCAAAAACATACGCTTTTTTTTAATTAGCAACTTCGCCTGAACTGTTCTTCTTTACGCGGACGAAGTCCTCAAATAAAACCGATAAATAGTGAAGTGCATGCCATCGCTTAGTACTAAACCAACGAATATACTATATTTATAAAATATGTGCACAGAGGACGTTAATAGACTAACACTTGGATATAAATGGTTCAGGAATTTCAGAGCATCGACATTCAGATATAAGAAACAGATTAATTTGATGTATGTTGATTTAACACGCAACTTTTAACTGGGTTTAAATTAAATGATTTGGATTGCAGGAATGCTTGGGCTGTTATTTATATTATTACTAGCTTTTGCCCGCGACTTCGTCCGCGTGGATTAATAGTTCCCGGTCCCGGGGGATTTCCGGGATGAAAACTATCCTATGTCCTTTCTCGGGTCCCAGACTACATCTGTACCAAATTTCATTGAAATCGGTTCAGTGGTTTAGGCGTGAAGAAGAGACAGACAGACAGAGTTACTTTCACATTTATAATATTAGTAAGGACTAGCTTATGCTCGGGACTTCGTATGCGTGAAATTTGATATATTTTTACACGGGATCCATACATTTTTACGAGATAAAAGTATTCTATGTGAATAAACACATATTTACTTTTTCTTATTTAATGTTTAAACTAAAAAAGAAATGGCCTAAACCCTGAAATTTATTATGCTAATATTATAAACACGAAAGTATCTGTCTGTTACGCTTTCGCGAATAAACCACTGTACAATTTAATATGGGATACGTTTGACCCAAGAACGGACAAACCCTACTTTTTATATTTTACTCCTAAGCAGACAAAGACGAGAGCAGAAGCAAGTCATCAATAAAAATCTTAATTCATTGCGTTATTACTGCTTTAGCAAATATTTGTAAATACAGTTATGTGCTGTGACACTTAATATTATATTTATTTTAAACATAAAACATGTACAATTTATTGCACATCAAGCTGCTACAATCTGTCAAATTTCTTTAATAGATTTTCAACTTTATCGCTGTAGCATATGGTTCGAAGTTGATTGCGAAAATTTGACAGTTTGGGATAGCCTAATCTGCTGGCGTATGTACATGTTTTATGTTTAACAAGATTTGCTCGCGACATCGTTCGCGTGGATTTTTTTTACAGATCCCTATTTTTTAAAATTAAATAACCTGTGTATATTGAACATATTCAAACTATATGGAGAAAATTTCTACACCTTGACAGTGCGGTATTTCATCCATTTTTTAAACCCAAAGTCAACCAGTTCTTATTTAAATAATTGAATTACGTTTTTATTTTATTTAATCGCGTGTGTGTGTTTTTAAGGGTTATTTTACAAATAAAAGGAAAAATAGGTATTGCCTGTAAAGAATAAATTAAAATATATGAAGAAATTAATACAAATTAACGGTACCCAAATTGTATTAATTCCTCTATACATTTATATTCAAAGAAACAAAAGTCAACCTTATATTTAATTATAATTAAGTTACAAGTATAAGCTAATTACACTTAAATATCTATAAACGTCAATTTTATTGAATGAAATGAATTCATAATTGTAATGAGTTTATTTAAATACATAAACGCTCATAAAAAATGATTTTAAATAAGTGAACTAGCTTCTTCCAGCAACTTTGTCCACGTGAATATTAAGGACGGAAAATCATTAAATGACTTAAGCGGAAGGGAGTGTCAGAATCTTACTGACTAAACCCCATCAGTGTTCCTCCAATACCTTTAGCGTCCCAGGGCCACGGTCACTCTTTAAAAAAAATTCCGCAACCCCATGTGGCGTAGCGTGATGTTATCCATATATGTTACTTCCTGATAATTTAACTATCTATTATTGAAAATTATCCGCAAATCTTTTCTGATTAATTTCGTAGCGATATCCAAGGCAGTTGAATCGTTTGTCCGGGACTAATCGAGCTTCATTGCCTCGGCGCTTTTCTGGCGGTCGCCACTGTTGAATCTGGCTTTCAGGAGTTGCAAACCAGGTTGGGAATAGGGTTGCGGGCTTGACCCATCTAAAAACAAATATCTATTGGTTAGAAAATGGTTATAATCGGTCCGATATTTTCGGAGCTTGTTCGGAACAAACAATCATCATCTGCTTAGCTTTTTTCCCAACTATGTTGGAGTCGGCTTCCAGTCTAACCTGATGCAGCTGAATACCAATGTTTTACACGGAGCGACTGCCTATCTGACCTCCACAACCCAGTAACTGGGCAACACGATACCTCTTGGTTAGACTGGTTGTCAGACTTCTTGGCTTCTGACTATCCGTAACGACTGTCAAAGATCTACGAATGACAGCCGAGACCAACGGCTTACGTGCTCTCCGAGGCACGGGGGTGTCACTTCACCAACTTCCAAGCTCCGGGCTGTTACTGAGAAATTCCTAATTAAAAAAACCCAAAAACACTTTTTGCCCGACTTAGGAATCGAACCCGGGACCTCACGCTCAGCAGTCGCGCTTGCGACCACGAGACCAACGGGGCAGTTGCAACGGGACAACAAACAAACAAAATAATTTTTCCTCTTTATAATATTGGTATAGACAGAAAGTAATGGCAAATGTCTCCAATAAATATGAGTTTTAATAGAGATATTCTTCTATTGGTATTATGACATTAATGATATCGATAACTCATGTATTTTAATTATTCATCATAAGATGCGTAATAAAATATTTCTTGGAACTTATTCAAGCAATCGGAGAGAAGTCTTATTCTGTATTCATTATAAGCTTTTGCCCGCGACTTCGTCCGCATCTTTGACATATTATCCCATGGAAACCTTATATTTTTCCGGGATAAAAAGTATCTTATGTGTTACTCCACACTACCAATCTATTGCAGTGGCTAATTTCATCGAAATCCATTTTAACGTGTAAGAGTAACAAACATCCAACCATCCATCCATCCATCCACACAATCTTTCGTTTTTTTATAATATTATTAGTAGGAAGGATGTTAGCTACCTGATTGCAATAATATTCCCGGTTTTCATGACTCTCGTCTATGTCTATGCTTCAAATAAGCGTACTCGTTCTTAAAACAAATTTATACACCATGTACCTAAATGATTCCATTTAGTTATTTAATTAGAAGACTAACACCAAAATACCAAAAAAAAAAAATTGCTGTTCCATTCATAATTTTTTTGGTCCGATATACAAGGTGTTGATTTGCATCCTCGTCAAATTTTAGGAGCTTGTCATAAAAAAATAGAAGTAATCAAATATCATTACGATACCTGGCGAATATCTAATAAATACTTGTATTTTTAGTTGCAACTGTCAAATAAAAGTATTCCAGAATACTCGTCTTGCAAAATTCAGAATCGCCCAATTGCGTATGCGGTAGGCAAAGTTGTGGCGCGGCTATATCAATGTGTGCATAGCGCCTAAACCCTCTGGCGAGATGCCTAGTTCGAATTTGAAAATCACGTTAAAAAAAAGATTTCAAAACCAATTTATTTTATTATTGATTCGTGTTAGGAATCACGAGCATAGTGTTAACTCCTTGAATTTGACGAGGTTGCAAATCAACGCCTTGTATTTTAAGCAGAGGGCAAAACCGGTTTTTTTTCTAAGACTCCGCTGTCTATCTGCCTGTCCGTCAGTCTGTCATATTTTGAACCGTAATAGGTAGACACTTAATTTCATTCGTAGATCATTGACAGTCGTTACGGAAGTCAGAAGCCGAGATGTCTGACAACTAGTCTCACCACGAGATATCGTGTTGCCCAGTAACAGGGTTGTGAAGGTCAGATAGGCAGTCACTCTATGTAAAACACTGGTATTCAGCTGCATCTGGTTATACTGGAAGCCGATTCCAACATATTTGGGAAAGGCTAGGCAGATTTACACACAAAATTTTACATCGTTTTGGAGCCGAAACACAGGAACTCCAGTCGAGTAATAGTTTTCTTTTTTAAGACGTCTCATAATAAAGTTAGAAATGTAGCACTTCTGTCTGATCGATGAATGGACTTTTTAATGGCTACCGTTTGCATGTGTAGCCTAACGTCGATAAGGTTCATACGCACATATGCATTGACTGCAAGGAAACGTTACTTCGAGTTCTCAATAATATCATAAAAAAAACGATAATCTTATTAAAAAAAAGAATTGTTATTTATTGACAATCAGAGTTGATAATACCTATGACTTTTGATTTTTGAACGATGTAAAAGTAACCGTGTTTATAAAATACAGAACGTAAACGGGGGTCAAAAAGAATAACAAAAGGTTATTAAGTTTTTAGCATTGCAGTATTCAGCAAAGTCAAAGTCAGTAGCAATAATTCCTGCGCTTAAAATCAAATTCTTCTACCCAATATGACACGAATGGAACTATAAATTAATAACGTGTCATCTTAAGTGGTTGTTTGTCTCTGCCATACTCATCGTACTTTAGTTAGCTAGATCTATATCTATACTAATAACATAAAGAAGAAATATTTGCATTTTTGTATATCACGAATAAACTTGAAAACTACTAGACCGATTTCAAAAATAATTTTGCCGTTGGAAAGCTAGATTATCACTGAGTAACATAGGCTATAAAATATCACGCTTTTTTTTTTATAGACTGGAAATCATCAAATAACTTTCCCCGCCCTGGGCGGGGCGGGAGGGAGTTTCAGACTTTTACTGACTAAAACCCGTCTATGTTCCTTCATGTGCCCTTTGCGTTCCGGGGGCGCGGTATCTCTTTCGAACAACCCGCAGCCCCGGCAGGCATCGGCCCTCAGTGGCCCCATCCAAGTTTGCTGACATCTCTTTGAGGCGCGCGTGGAACACGAACGCGCCGTCGACACGGTCTGTCGTTATTCAGTGAACGTACGGAGCTACCCATTGCTCACCGTCCACAGACCCGCGAAAACATCACGCTACGATCCACGGGAGCGGAGCAGTAACCAAAGACGTAACTTAATGTTTGTATAACAAGCCACGCGGACGAAGTCGGGAATAGTCTGCTAGTAACAAATAAAATGCGTAGCATTGATTTATGATACTCTTATTTTAGTGTACTTACTTCGTTTTGCGCAGGTGCTAAAAATAACATTACTATATTTTGTTATATGACTAGCGCTCGCTACTTCATCTGCGTAAAACAAAATCTGTTCTTAACTGTTGTCTCCTACCTATATACTCTACCTGCAAAATTACACTTTTTTATGTGATGTAATGGCTTAGTTAGTGAGTAATCTCTTCTTCTATAACACACCCTAGTGTCAGATTTTCTAAACCGCTTCTAGGGCCTCTTACATGGTTACCGAAGTCAGTGATGTCCGAGATAAACTTAGAAAGTACACAAAATATGCAGTAGAAAAAGTCACATTGGTCCTTGCCTATTAATTATCTAATAAAAAATACCGTCCAACATATCTCGGTATCTGCCCCAGCCAAATTCTGTTCCGAGGATAAACACAACGCATCATTTTCATTCATTCATTGATTGATTCATTCATCTATACCTATACTAATATTATTATAAAGAGGTACGATTTTTTTGTTTGCTTGTTTGTAACGAATAGGCCCCGAAAGTACTGGACCGATTTAAAAAAAAAAAGCACCAATAATTAGCTACATTATTCTTGAGTAACATCACGCTACGACCCATGGGAGTAGAGCATTAACCAAAAGACAGAACTTATAGCGGGCGACAAAAGCCACGCGGACGAAGTCACAGGCAGTTCGCTAGTCTATTATATTTTTGAGAAGCTTTTTGTTGCGACTGACTTGTTTTAAGACTTTTATGTTAAAATAAATATATCAAAAACTTTTTGAAAAATAAAAAGACATAACAAGGTTAGAAGCATTACATGTCTAATAGCACACTCACATTTCGCCTTATATGTTTAAAGTCCTATATAATAAGAGGCGGGCGAGCCTATTGCCAAAAAACAGGCATTATAAGACTAATAAAGCTGCCAATTTACTGTTAGCATAAATATAGGTACGTATTACTGAGTAAAAAAAAAACTTAACACGCATTTTAATGAAGAATACATCATTTAACACTCCGTATCACTCCATCAATAATTTTAACACTAATTTTCCAAAAAAAAAAAGTTAAAAGAAGCCGCCTTCTTCAAAATTCATTTACTTAAACCGTAGTCACTTACACGCCTTCACAGAAACGATTAATTTATTATTTTAAAGCATCCTTTCTCGGCCATCCAATTTAAAATTTGACGTCTTAAACAGTCTTAAATTACATATGAAATTATTTCATTAGCACAGAAGTACCTCGGGCTAACCATGATATAATCGGGACCAAGATTTTCGGTACCAAAACTTGTAATCAACACGTCAGTGTGACCACGCCCTAAGCTCTTCGCGTTAATAGGCAGATCTCGATATCGACTCATTCTGCAAATCGGGCAAAGTTATTAGTACCCTTCTTATTTTACAAACCGCGCAATTTTCAACCCTATTCTTTCCGACTTAAAATCTTTTAATCACTTTTCTGTCTGCAAATTATCTTGGTAAGAGTTTATAAGTTAGCATTTACGGTATGGTTCGAGTTTTGTTTGTTTAAGGAGTCTGCCCACTGGACCGTACCATGTCATGACCGTACTATGAACGTATCAGCACGGTAAATAACATGGCACTTCATACTATACCTACTAGCTAGAGCTTATCAACCGACAATATTTGTTGACGCTCCGTGCATGACACGCGACAGAGTTGGTGTGATCTCAATCTTTTTAAAATAAGAAATTTATTTTGCCTGCTAGATACTTAACATGGTCATGGTATTAATATTTTTATTTTTAAAGCGTTGCCTCACACTAGGAATTTCGGCTGAACCATTGTTGCGTTTACAAACATAATAACACACATACAGCCAGACCAGAATCAACTATCTGTCGTAGGCCATACAAACAATTATGTTCCGTGTGCGAACGAACCCGCGATACGCAGCGCGCCGCCGCACAGTGGTCTGAAAATCGAGCTCCATACTCATAGAAACTTAAAGTAACGAATTAAAAAAATAAAAATTGTAATGGCTCTGGTATACCTCCCTTTACATTATATTAACGTATGGATGGTACAAGTCACAATACGCGTGAGAAAAAAAATATTTATGTTTTTTTTGTATGGGAGAAAACACAAAAAGTCCGTTTTTTCGAAACTTAATGGAACTGTTAGGCTGGTGCTTACACGAGCTGTAGTCCCATACACGGCGATCAAGATGACATACAATTCATGTACCTTTAGGCACCGCTTCGCACGTAGCACATTTTTGAAGTTTTGAATTTTCGACATATGATTTTTCAAATCTTTGCCGTGGTTAAATGTCGTTGCCGATTGATTTACTAATATTATAATTAGATTAATGCTGCTAATGACCTTTATGATGACAATAATTAAAAAAGACATTGATTGTATAGGTTTTTTTGGTCAAGTTTTTTTTTTATTACAAGAACTGACTCCTTTGTTAATTGCCGTAATTAAGGTTGAGATATAATTAGATACTAATGACAAGAGATGAAGCTCACTTTGAGATCTTCTCCAACTTATTCATGTCCGAAGGAGTAGCTTTACATAATATCACATGTCCGCGTTGAGGTATGTGATAGCTGTGAAATGATTTTGCCATCTATCATGGTCATAAGCATTGAGTGCTTTACAACATGGCTTTCCATATTAGAAGGCTGCAGTGCTTCAATCTCAGCCTCAATCAAAGCCTGTTCTTCTATTATGTTTAATTTGTATTCGTTTGAAAACTTAAAGCCTGCAAAACAAGGTGGAAGGTGACGTGCTGTGTTGGAACATCAACATCAGTTGTGACGCCGAGAAAACCACTCGTGGAGCTAAGCCCGCTACAGAAGCGAAGAAGAGTGGAAGAGCTCCTAACGCATAGCACTGAAAGCCTTGCTCATGCAACTGCTTTGAGCACAAAACAAGAATGTAGCAGATATCATTAAACTGGTATCAGAGCATCCTGGAGAGTGTTGGTCTGAGGTGAGCAGAACTAAGACCGAATACTTGTTCTGCGACTTTGGCGGTCTCTCTAGTCCTGTGCCAATATCTCTCGCGGGAACACCCATACCAACCTGCTCTGACTTTTGGTACCTGGGGTCGCTTGTCCAAGGAGATGGCGGACAAGACCGCGACTTAACGCATCGGATCAACTCAGGGTAGATGAAATGGCGACAGGTCACTGGAGTAACTTGCGATCTTGGAAAATTTACAAGTCTGTGATAAGACCTGTCGTACTGTATGGATCGAAATGTTGGGCCGTGAAGAAGACGGATGAACAAAGATTGCATGTAGCGGAGATGAGAATGTTGAGATGGATGTGTGGTGTGACCAGAATGGATAAGGTAAGGAACGAGTATATTAGAGGAAGTTTGAAAGTAGCGCCAATGACAGAAAAGATGAAAGGGAACCGTTTGTCTTGGTATGGACATGTTAAGAAGAGGGATGAGGCGCATGTAACCAAAACCGTTATGAATAAAAATGTGGATGGAGAGAAAGATTGAGGCCAAAGAAAAGATGGATGGATTGAGTGAAGAATGATATGAAAGAGAAGGGAGTCAGTCATAGCATGATGGTTGACAGGTTGGCATGGAAGAAGAAAACATGTTGCGCCGACCCCAAGTGACATGGGATAAGGGCAGGAAGATGATGATAGAGCATTCTGAAGAGACTACAAAGTAAGAAATTGTTAAATACAAAGAAAACTGAGCCTATATTTTCCGCTGATTTGTCAGCTTTAGGTATTTTGACCTCATTGAAGCTTTCGAAGTGGCAGTACCTATATAACATTTAGATCTTGCGCAAAAGAAGAAGGAATACCACTGTATCCTTCATAAACTGCCATCCTCGAGGCGAAGAAGGACTGCTACCCCTTAAAAGATACCATAGACATCACGGCAAGAGAGGTAAAAGTAAAGCTCCAAGCAATTTTGGACAAAACTGTGGCTAGGCTTGGAAAATTCTTACGTGTGGAATTTTTGCTGGCTGGCAAAGAGTTGACAATTATATGCAAGTGGGTCTTTGATGGTGCTTCAGGGCAAAGTCTAATTATATCTCAACCTTAATCACGATAATTAACATATGAGTTAGTTCTTAGAATGGCCAAAAAAAACGTAGACAATCAATGTCATTTTTAATTATTGTCATCATAAAGGTCATTAGCAGGCTAAATCTAATTATAATATAAGTAAATCGATCAGCAACGTCATTTAACCACGGCAAAGATTTGAAAAATCACATGTCGAAAATTCAAAACTTCAAAAATGTGCTACGTGCGAAGCGGTGCCTAAAGGTACATGAATTGTATGTCATCTTGATCGCCGTGTATGGGACTACAGCTCGTGTAAGCACCAGCCTAACAGTTCCATTAAGTTTCGAAAAAACGGACTTTTTGTGTTTTCTCCCATACAAAAAAAACATAAATATTTTTTTTCTCACGCGTATTGTGACTTGTACCATCCATACGTTAATATAATGTAAAGGGAGGTATACCAGAGCCATTACAATTTTTATTTTTTTAATTCGTTACTTTAAGTTTCTATGAGTATGGAGCTCGATTTTCCGACCACTGTGCGCCGCTGTCAAATATGTCGCTATGGTACACTGTAGTGGGCAAACACCTTAACCCGTTACGGTTAGCCGAGACGCTGGTATGTTCGCGTCCTTATGAGCGTAGGCTAGTTTAATGACAGATGAACTATTAATATATTTATTGCTACATTGCGTGTTACTGCTAACTCTGAAGCTATGGTACCTAATTATTTGCTTGTACATTATAATCAATAGTGATTGAAATAGAATTTGATGAGTTGGATGCTTCCGCTTTAGAACTGAATAAATAGATTTTGTTTGTAAAATAATAAAACATAACATACCATCACGCCTGTATTCCTGAAAGAGTTAGGCAGAACTGTACTAAACCCACAGTTCGCCGGTATGTTTAGGTCCCATGTAATAGAGGACGAGCCTATTGCCATTAACCGGGCACAAGTCCTAACTCCGAGCTGCTACCATGACAGATACGAAGGTGTTAGCGATAAAATAAAGATTAATATGTCATGTAGCTTTTTAACGGGCCATATTTTCTCAGCAATGTGTAGCTACAATATATTGCCAGCAATGTTTTAAGTATGGCTCAGCCATACTTACAATATTC
Organism: Caradrina clavipalpis; assembly: GCA_932526535.1. NCBI lineage: Eukaryota > Metazoa > Arthropoda > Insecta > Lepidoptera > Noctuidae > Caradrina > Caradrina clavipalpis. Next base: position 12,008,510 of record OW052104.1, on the reverse strand, counting down.
TTGAGATACTAGTCACTATTTTTAGTGTGGCACGTTCACTAAAAGAAGTATTTTTGCAACACTTTTTATCATGACAACTCCACGGGCCATATTTTGTTGGCAACATGTGGCAGGGCCACACTCAAAAATGTTGCAGTTACATATTGCAGTAAAAGTATTGCCTTTTAGCAACAACTTTACGTAAAATCATGAGTGTGGGAAACACGTGCTGCAGTTTTTGCTAGTAAATCTGCGTATTTTATGACTATAGGTATCTAGTTTCAGGCTTGTTTTTACACTCGTCTTATTACCGTTGAAGTAAGGAAGTTGTAACAACATTTATATGGTTGCAAGACATTTTATTTGAATAGATTAGATATTGGCTTAATTCAGACGTTATCATGCCCTAAGTCTGATCTAGCGAAACAACTTTGTAGTCTGGCAGTAATCGAATCCGTAATCACGTATTGTTATATAAATCTTTAAGTAGGTATTATAGTAGTATTAAGTGCATTTATATTGTTTAAGGTACAATGGGGTTCACGTATCCTTATGGATAAAAAACCCAAATTAAAAATAAAGATTACAAAAAAAAAGGCATTTTATACTGTAGTCAAATATTTTACAATAACGAGTGGAATGGACATTGTGGGGAAAACCATTTTTACCATGGATTCAGTATATAATTCTAGAAGTGGCGTGTCTTATAACACCCCGTATTTTTTTGTGATTGCATGAGAAAACCAGTCGTCAATTGGCGGAGAAATAGGTGGATATAAAAGGGTACATACAGTCGAACATTGAACCTGCTCCTTTCTTTCAAAGGCGGTTAAATACAACAGCAAATTGTCAAAAAATATGGCAATCACCATGGTAAGTGGCAAATGGTGCCTGTGAATATGTGCAATACCAGAGGCTTCGCTGACACACTGCAATCCCAGAGAAAAGTCTCATGTGCACGTTACCACACATATACCATTCAAACTGGAATTGTGGCATGCAAGTCTCCAGGTTCAGATTATTCAAACTCGCATACATATTGTCAACTGCCCCGTTGTTCTCGTGGTGGCAAGCACGACTGTTGAGCTCGGGGTTCTAGGTGTGATCCCCGGGTTGGGCAAAAAAGTGTTATTGGGTTTTTCCATTAAGAATTTCTCAGTAACAGCCCGGAGTTTGGAAATTGGTGGTGTGACATCCTCGTGGCTCGGAAAGCACGTAAAGCCGTTGGTCCTGCGCCTGATCTCTCCCCAGTTATGTCGGATTACCGTCCCATCTCACTATTAGAGTTAGGGAAGAGGGAGTGCACCTGTGTTTGCGCACACGCTTGGGCAGTATATCTCCTGCGTACTTGGCAAGTCTGCATTAACGTAAGCCGCCGTGGTTGAAGTCGGTTTGGAGAATACACTTGCGTTGTGGTAAGCATCGATCAAAGTACATGGTGGTTAAAAGTAAACATTAACCTACTAACTGTCAACAAACTGTTTCTATTCTTGAAGTCAAAGTTATGTTTGCGATATAACCGGTCTTACAGATATTTAATAAAAACTCAAAAATCAGTCACAAATATGATATGTATTATTGTATTGTTGTTATTGTATTATTGTGTGTGTTATTTGTGTGTGTGTGTATATGGTATGTATTGTATTTGATATGTATGGTGTGTATTCTTTATTTTTTAATATTATAAATGTGACAGAACTCTGTCTATATGTTACGGTTTCACGACTAAACCACTGAACCAATTTTGATGAAATTTTGGAACGGGGTAAATTTGAAACCCAAGAAGAAGAATTAAAGTACCTGCACTACCGTACAACTTATTATAATATTTTTATTTAAAGCAAAGTAAGTTTGTAGTTTTTTTTCCCATTCTTCTCCATTCGAAAGTATCTTTTGGGAGGGTCAATTAGTTTCAATTCTTATTTTTCTTGTGTAGGACCTATAATTATGTACATAATATATCAAAATTGCCTTTTAATGGCCTAATTGAAATAAATAATTTGACTTTTACTATATTACATGTAATTTATAACGATATTAACGATATATTATTATGTCTAATTTTATAATGAACAGAATATCACCTAGTACAAACTTCAAATGTCAAAGTTGCGAAAATAATTTGACATAATCAACGGCTGACACGTTTAGCGCGATCCTTTACCTTTTCAGATGCGCAGGCGCCGTTGAATTTGTAGCTTTGAAAGACGCCGCCACTTATGAAGCAGCCAACACGTCTTGATCCGTGCACCGCTCTAAAATGTTTGTGATTCCTGCATGCTCAAGGATCAAGAAAAAATGGTGGGTTGTAATAGGGGTTCATAAAGGTGAAATAATGTGAGGTAAAATTAGGTTCTTAAGTTCGCGTGTAAAGCAAGTACCTATTCTTGGCTAAGTGGATAGTTTTATGTTTCATTCAATTGGCTAGTTTTAGATAGAATGATTCGAGATAATTGTTTTTAAATTAATTAACGATGTGTGTTGTGTTTTGTTTTTTGTGCTGTATTAAGGTGTGGTTCTGGTTTACACGACATTTTTTTAAATTAATTCCACCATCACGCCTGTATTCCCCGAATGGTTAGGCAGAGGTGTACCAATGTACACCCACAGTTCGCCGGTATATTTAGGTCCCATGTAATAGGGAGCGAGCCTATTGCCATTAACCAGGCTCAAATCTAAACTCCGAGCTGCTACTGAGAATTTCATAGAAAAACCCAATAACACTTTTTGCTCGACCTGCTAATCGAACCCAGGACCTCTAGCGTAGCAGTCGTGCTTAGGACCACTAGGCTACCGAGGCAGTTAAATTTATTTTTAATATTAATTCGTTTAATAAAAAGGTAGAATTTTTCAGGAATGATAATTTCATCAATGGTGCTGTTTATTACTGATATAGGCCTGGGTACTTTAGATTTTGATCAGATAAATTATTGCTCAACAGCTGATTCAAAAGTCAGATGCAGATAGTGGTTGTCTTGAGCACGGGACATATTCTGAGGAGGTTCCTCACTCCCTCCCTAACCTCCTTTAGCTAGGGTCGTACCTCCTCGCTGCGAGCTGAGCACTATTTTTTATTTATTTTTTTAAACAGCCTCGTTAGCCTAGTGGTCCTAAGCGCAACTGCTACGCTAGAGGTCTGGGGTTCGATCCCCAGGTCGAGCAAAAAGTGTTACTGGTTTTTTCTGTGAATTTTCCAGCAGCGGCTCGGACTTAGGATTTGTGCCCGGTTAATGGCAATAGGTTCGTCCCGTATTACATGAGACCTAAACATACCGGTCAACTGTGGGTGTACTTTGGTACACCTCTGTCTAACCCTTCGGAGAATACAGGAGTGATGTCTCTTCTCCATAGAGACCTACGTTTTGGAATGAGCAACTAGCTTCAACCTTCTGTATAACTTCTTAACATACCAAAAGTGCCTGTAAATGGTCTAATTGAAATAAATACTTTGACTTTGATGGGTTTTAAAATACGTAAAGAAATTTCATAATAAAGAATACTAATAAAACATTTTTTATTTTCTAAGAAATTATTTAATGATCAAAATACAGAGAATTGCAACCAAAGTCCCTTTGTCTGTTAATGAAAAAATAAATCACACATACACACACACACACATGTACTTCCCCATTAAAAGTATGGAACGCGATCCAAGTATACACTCTGCAGTTATTAGGTACAGCCTAGTAATTTTCTACTTACCATCGGCCGTTAAACGTCCATATAATATTAGCCTCCCGTATAGACCACCATAGGAGGTTCTTAGAAGCTTGTACTATACAACGTGTTGGGAAAAGGGTATATACAGACATCAACACATCAAGGGTCTTACTTATAAAAATAACGCTAATTCATACTTAGTTACCTCTTAATTGACTGACTGAACAATGAAACACTGTTTTAATCTGCCAACACATAGACGGTCAGCATAGAGCATGACCAAATTATTCGACTAAAGAACGAAATCGAACGAACAATTGAGCATAATTGACAAAATTTACAAGAGAATCCATAGACCAAAAATGTCATCGTCATAGCTCATTGCGCCTAAACCCTCTGGCAAGATGGCTAGTTCGAATTCGAAAATCACGTCAAAAATATAAATTTCAAACCCAAATTATTTTATTATTGGTTCGTGTTAAGAATCACGAGCAAAGTTAACTCCTTGAACTTGACGAGGATGCAAAACAACACCTTGTAGATACACCCTTTCCGTTTCACGCTGTATAACTACACGGTGGTAAGGACCTAAGGAGATTTGTAACGACCAGGGTCCATGAGGTTACTTACTACATTGCTTGAAGAAAGCTTTTGTTGGTAAAGTCTGCTGAGACAAAAATCGAAGGATTTTGTAACGGTTTGAAGCTAGGGCTGTCTACCTGGCAAGCTTGAGGTTGAACGTTCGAATTTTGAAAAAAGGAATGTGTTCTTTTTACGAATGTAATATTTTTTTTAAATAATCTTAGTATTTATAAAAATTATTTCATAAAATTAATTCAAAAACTCCTTAACCGATTTTAAAAGAATCGTTTCTATTTTATATTAAAGTATCCGTAAAAAAAATCCACGCGGTGGAAGTCGCGGTCAAAAGCTAGTATTGGATATATCTGAAATTTGTTTATTCTCGATTCCGGGCAAAAATAAAAGTAAATTCATTACGAAAATACTGAAATAAAATGAAGTAGTAAAAAGTAAACCTGTTATTAAAATACTAATAGTCATTTTTATAAGCTTTTTTATAAGCTATTTACTATATTTTCAGGTATAAATTAAAGAAGGTACTATTCAATCTCAAGAGTAGCAGATCAAAGCAACATAAAAAATAGGTTTAATAAAAAGCAACAGATTAGTTTTCTACTAGGTACTATAATTATCATGTTATATTATAACAGGTACCGGCGTATCATCATATTCATTTTGCTTTCAACACGCAAATTCACTCTCATTTATGAAAAACAAACCAAAAGGTTTTAATTCATCCAATTATTGTAAAATCTCAATAATACCACATTATCGATAAAATTATGGAAACGTCTTCATAAATACATGATTATTTTTGCATTAAAATCGACACAGATGTGTATCAGACTTGTTTCGTGAGTTTATGATTTGCCCTGACTTCGCTTGTTTTATTTTATTTAGTCGCCACTATTTTATATGTCTTCATTAGATTTTTTTTCTAAAGGAATAATTAGTGGTGTATTTTAATTAATAAAAAAAAAATACACAGTTTCTAATATTTCTTTTTGTTTATCCGAAATACATATTCTTTTTTTATAAATATAAAAAAAAGAAAAAAAGTATTTTTATAATTAATTTTCTGCCTTTTATAAAAAAAAAAACACCCTTGTTGCTTAATCATAGTCTTAATTACTAACAAATTACCGTAAAATCTTACACCTTAGAGTAAAGCTCTATTATTTTATAATTCGCGTTGGTGTAACGATAAAAATATGCATCCGCTGGTTCGCCTTAAATATTAAGTTAAAGCGTTTAAAATAATTACAGGACAATTTAGTTAAAGCGCTGTTCCATTGTTCCGACATTGCGACAAATTAAAATGGCGTTTTCTCCTGACGAGGTAATTTTTGTGGGTAATAAAATTAATTAAAAATACAACAATTATAAAATACAAGTAATATTTTTTGTTTTTTAAGTTACCCCTGACTTAAAAATAATGGTCCTTACCGCAACTAACAAACGAGTTGATAACCTTGAGACGGCTGAACCGATTTTCATAAAATATATCTTATAATCATTGCTAAGAAATCTGCTTTCAATATAAAAAAAAACCGCAGTCAAATCGGTGCACCCGTTTAAGAGCTACGGTGCCACAGACAGACACGCAGACACGTCAAACTTATAAGATTAATGGGCATATTGAATATTCAATTCAAGTTTTTTGATGCTTTTTGTGTCAGTTTCTATAAAATTATTTATCAATATTTATTATTTATCTTATTTATTAAGTTAAAAAAATAATCGTAACATCAAAAAAAATCGCCTCAAAGGAACAACACCTTAACTTATAAAGAGTTGATCGGAGGTATCGCAAAAATTGCGTTTCTCGCGACCAAAGCCGCTCGTTGGAATGTCATTAAATTTTACGACCTACTTGTGAAGCGGCTGTACTGCACTCAAGTTAGCTCCTACACAACTTGTACGCAAATAATATGCTCTACTTAACAAAGGTATACTTAGGTACTGATGGTAAAAAAAAACGAAGTTGAGCATTAGACTAGGCGTGCTACATCTCAGCTCAAAAAAAGGCTAAAAAAGCTAAAAAAGTCTTGGCTTCTACTTATAAATTTTCAAATTAACCGAGAATTTGCAAATTTGTATTTAAAGGGGGCGATAGTATAAATGTTTTCAATTATTTGTTTAATCAATAAAGTTCAAAATCCTGTATAAAAAGTATTGTAAAACACTTTAAAAAAGAGTAAGTAAGGAATTTCTTGCCTATTCTTTTCCGTTTGTGACGGTTTTACTGCTAAACTACTGAACCGATTTTGATGAAATTTTGCAGGGTTAGCTTAAGCCCAGAAGAAAGGCTTTAGGCTACTTTTTAATCCGCGAGTTAGTCTGCATCTGCGAAAGTTGACATTTACGTGAATGAGGACCGAGCAAAAGCTAGTCCTCTTACTATTTCGCAAAAACAATTTTTCGAAAGCTGTATTAATAATTTAAAAGATGTGAATTTAATAAATATATCATCATATTTGCCGCATGGGAATACCACATAAAAACAAAGTGATTTTTTAAATACGTTAAAAATCGAATTCCGCGGGCTACCTAAGTATGTGATAGCCAAGTGGTTAAAACGCTTGCTTCTCTTGCATGACGGGGGTTCGATACCGGGCAAGTACCAATTTGAATTTTTCAATTCATCTACACTTCCTTTGTTCCAAGTTTGGACATCACTGACATCGGTGAAGAAAAATATCGTAAGGAAACCTGAACTTATCCGTACTAATATTATAAATGCGAAAGTAACTCTGTCTGTCTCTTCTTCACGCCTAAACCACTGAACCGATTTCAATGAAATTTGGTATAGATATAGTCTGGGACCCGAGAAAGGACATAGAATAGTTTTCATCCCGGAAATCCCCCGGGAACGGGAACTATTAATCCACGCGGACGAAGTCGCGGGCAAAAGCTAGTAATTACTATAAATCTAAAATCACCAATCCACCTTGAGCAAGCGCGGTGATCAATACTCACCCGTTCTCTGTGTGAGAAGAGGCCTTTGCCCTGCAGTGTGACAATAATAGGCTGGTTTTATATTACCTTGAAATCCCTCACTGAGCTTAAACAAGCTTAAAGCATTCTCCCATTAAAAGCTATTACTGATAAATGTGTCACATATATTAGTTTTTGAAGTTAATGCTCGGAGTACGCACTCTATATTTAAAATGTGATTATTCAAGGAAATCCTTTAAAACTAATGATATGCAATAAAGCAAATATTTATCATTTACAAGAAACGCCTGGTTATTTTACACAATTTATTTAACATTACTGCTTGTGTGTACTGCGTTGAGTAATGGTGCATTAAAAAAAAACAGTATGTTGGTTTCTCGAGATCTGATGGACAGTCGGTATGAGGCTTGATAAATTGATATCGGTGTTTGTTAAAAAGATTTGTTTATAGAAAACACAGTCGTGTAGGAATTGTATATGAATTACCTACTGTTTAAGGTCCAAACTTTAATAATCAGTAGCTATAAAAGTATACCTTCATTATATGAAGTTAGTAGTAGTAAAGTTCTTTGTGAAGGAGCTCGTCCGGGGAAGTACTACCACCGTACGTATTTAAGCCGCACAGCAGCGTTGTGGTGTTCTGGTTTGAAAGGTATAGGGTGCCGGTGTAATCACAGGCATAATGAGACACTTCAACTTTATCTATGGGATCGCAATGCTTCTGCCTCTGGTATTTATTTTATTTTATTTTATTTATTAAGGACAAAAAACAGTAACATGCTAAAAATAACAAAAAAAAAACTTAAAACTAAAATTCTCAAACATGTAACCTACAACATTGTCCACGGGTTAACAAAACAAATATACGCGTATGAAACAAAAACAAATATAAGTGACAAAAGTGAAGGACTGCGACAAAAGTACAAGTAAAGATTACAGTGGTTATTCTGTGGTGGTTTTTTCTGTGGTATTGCAGATGTCTATAGGGATCGTTCCCTATAGACATCTGCAATACCAGAGGCAGAGGCCTGATGTTAACCAGTTAACATCAGGTGGGCCGTCGTCAGCTTGTTCGACATTTATTGATATAAAAAAAAGAAATTACTTAAAAAATACAGCATTCGGAAAAAAAGGCAACCGCTTTACAATATTGTAGCTATTCGATGACCCAGGGTTCAATTCCTGAACCGAACAAATATTTGTATTGTTTACATACCTATATTTATTCTAGGTCTGGTTGCGAGTTTGTATGTTTATAAACCCATCCACTATAAAGGAGAAATGTCTAGTGTAGGGAAACGTTTTTTATTATGTAAACTAATAAATAAATATAATAAAATCGTAACGAGGCCAATTCTGTACATTCAATATTTTTTATAAAGAGTAATTCTCACGTGTTAAATACATTATTCTGAACCCAAAAAAATGGTTTTTAGAATTTTTGTCTGTTTGTTTGTTTATTTGTTTGTTTGTATGTACGCGCATAACTTTTTAATTTCTGCACCGATTTGAACAAAACTTTTGGCATTGTGTTGGCAGTAACCAGAGCTGTAATCTTAGGTACAATTCATCACGCTATGTCACATAGGGGTTAGACAGAAACAGTATGAACACTATTAACTTAAAAATACTGAACGCGAACGAAGTCGCGGGCAACAGCTAGTAAACTAATAAATAAATAAATAAGACAACATATTGAGTCAAATAATTGGATCGATAAAAATTATGACATGACCATTTAACTTGTGAAAATAAAAGTCTAAAATGACACCAAATTCTCACTTAAAATAAATGTAATTTACACAATCATTATTTCAAATTACTGAAGTAGGTAGGTACTTACAAATGACAGGACGAACGTTTTCAAATTAAGAACGAACGTTAATGTGGAGAGTCCAGTTTCAAGATTTAATTGGGTGCCAACCTTGGCTGAAATTATTCGCCTTGACTTCATTGTTTTAAATTGAGTGATTGTGATTACATTTCCCTGTCTTTTTGTATTCATACCATCACGCCTGTATTCCCCGAAGGGTTAGGCAGAGGTGTACCAATGTACACCCACAGTTCGCCGGTATATTTAGGTCCCATGTAATAGGGGGCGAGCCTATTGCCATTAACCGGGCACAAATCCAAACTCCGAGCTGCTACTGAGAATTTCATAGAAAAACCCAATAACACTTTTTGCTCGACCTGGGAATCGAACCCGGGATCCCTTGCACAGCAGTCGCACTTGCGACCACGAGACCAACGGGGCAGTCTTTTTGTATTCATTACGAATGATTAGCGAGGGTTTATTAATACTAATGTTTATTTGAAGTTATAATTATACCTACCTACATCTACATCTACTGACTGCCTCGTTGGCCTAGTGGGACTGCCTCGTTGGCCTAGTGGTCCTGAGTGCGACTGCTACGATAGAGGTCCTGGGTTCGATTCCCAGGTCGAGCAAAAAGTGTTATTGGGTTTTTCTATGAAATTCTCAGTAGCAGCTCGGAGTTTGGATTTATAAAAAATAAAAAAATATATAATTTTTTATTTTATTTTTTATAAATCCAAACTGATTTGTGCCCGGTTAATGGCAATAGGCTCGCCCCCTATTACATGGGACCTAAAAATACCGGCGAACTGTGGGTCTACATCGGTACACCTCTGCCTATCCCTTCGGGGAATACAGGCGTGATGGATGGTGGTATCTACATCTACACCAATATTTTAAAGAAGAAAAATTTGTATTTTTGTCTGTAACCAAAACACTTAAAAAGTTCTAGACTGATTTCAAATTTCATAGTAGCATAGGCTATATAACATCACGCTACGAGCCACGGGAGCGGAGCAGTAACCAAAGACGTTACATACACACTCATGCCATCACGCCTGTATTCCCGGAAGGGTTAGGCAGAGGTGTACCAATGTACACCCACAGTTCGCCGGTATGTTTTAGGTCCCATGAAACAGGGGGCGAGCCTATTAATAGAGCACCTTTTAATAGAGCTAGCCTTTTAATAACTTTATTTACTACACAAAACGATACACATTTCATTGTTTGTAATTCAGAATACGTTGCACCTTCTCACAATCAAATGTGTATCTATTCGTGTAGAAAATAAGGTTATATTTCGAGTAGGTCCATTAAAAGGTGTTTCGGTGTGACCCTAAGTGGTTCTGAACCAAAAAAAAAAATGAACAATTCTAAAAACGGTTTATGTATGTACTTCTATGACATCAATCGCATCTATAAATGTAGATGCTGTATACATTTCCACGTATTATACAGTACGTTTATGTATTCAGATTGCAGAATGACGTGCCACTATTAATTTTGGCTGTTTAAGGCTGTTTTACACCTGGAAGACAGTTCTACTTACTTTTTGGAATGATTGTAGATCGTCAGTCTCAATCTGTCAAAGATGCCTCTAATTCACCTACATTTTTTGACATTGATTGTCGCTGAGGTACGATTGCGATTAGATTTTCATCTTTTTCTTTATCGTGTGGGCAGTAAAGTCTAAAATGACCCCACATACCCTAGTGTCAGAGTTTCTAAACCGCCTCAAGGGCCTCTGCCATGGTTACCGATGTCAGTGATGTCCAAGATAATCTTAGAAAGTACATATTAATTAGAAAAAGTCACAATGGTACTTGCCCGTGCCCGGTTGCGAACCCACAACCTTGTGCATGGGAGGCGGGCGCCTTAACCACTGGGCCATCACGACACTAGATTTTCATCGATTTTAATTAGTAGTTGTGTTTCTGGTTTAAGATGACACAGTCGCCAAAAATACGTCATTTAAAAAAAAACAATTTGAACTTTAAAGCTATGGCCCGCTTAATGTTAACTGATCACTGCAGCCTAAAGACATCCACAATACCAGAGGCCTTGCAAATGCGTTGCCTTTCCAGAAACATACCTAGTTGAAATGTCTCATGTGCCTGTGACTAAACCAGCACATACAAATAAATATTACTCTGTTCAATTAATCAAAAAAGATGAACATCATCACTCATTATAAACGTTAACAAATCAATGTAATAAAGAATTCTTATCAGTAAAGTCTCTGGGACACACCTTAATACAGGAGCACACGCATTCGGCATATCACAAACGCAGTGCCGCTACCTCAAAATGATTCCGAAATCTGTAGCTAATATAAAATACAGGATTCACCTGCCAATAACATTTCTTTGTCCAGTAGACGTTGCAGAAGAAAAAGTACAATTTACATCAGTTCATCGAATCGAAGCTATAGGAATACCACGATAAGGATAGGATCCAAAAGCAAAAATCAAAGAGAATGCAACCGTAATACAAAGTGGTAAAGTCTCTGATAATTTTAATGATGGCAAAGTAGATTTGCAGAAGCATAACATTGATGAATCTCCAACCGTTTTAGGAACAGTCGAAACTGACATAAACATGAAGCAGAATTAACATTTCAAATAACAAGACATTGTTGTCAAGCAAACATGAGAAAAACGTCGGAATAAAATCAACCTGCTCTGACAAAAGTTGCATTTCGTATTCTTCAACAAAAAAATATTAGCCTTGTTTCGAATGAAAAACCGTTCAAAAGTCAAAAAGTGATGCGATGTTTCCTTTTTGTTCAATTTTGTGAATTCAATTGGGTCGTTTTGGGTAACTAAAGGCTCATATACATCATTTACTATGTTTTGTGGCTTAAATAGAACATCTAATAATTTTACACCAACAAATAGATCACTGTGAAGTCAAGCCAAAAAAATAACTACTAATTTAGAATCAGCCCACCGATCGTAAGGCTCAATGGCTACAGATGCAGATGATACATTATTAAACAAAAATGTTTTTAGGAATAAAAAGACAGTCATAGATATATTTTTATTTTTAACATTATTAAATATTTACAACCATAAAATTAGATTAAAAAAAATGAAAACTAATACAATATGGCATAAAAAATACCTCTGAATTGCCAACAGACAGTTAACGTATATCACAGATTATTTATGCACAAAAATATCATGACGGCCCAGTGGTTAACGATATTAGCTGGCTTCGACACCGGGCATGGACAAGTATAAATGTGACTTCTTCTTTTCTTCACCGTCTCGCTAGCACGACAGTCTTCTAATTCATATGTGCCTTCTACTTTTATCTTTCTATATGTATTTAGGACATCACTGACATCGGTGAAGAAAAACACCAAGAGGATACCTGGATTTTGTAGAATTTCCCCCCTAAAATGTTCCTTTTCTTGAGTTGATGGATACAGTTATTTTTTCTTTTTCTTACAGTTCATGGGCTCATTAAGGTGGTCACGTTTATCATGGCACCAGTGGCGTTTTCAATCTCCTCTAAAGTGCAGGTGTAGGGGCACTTTGGGCACTGTAGTAAATGGGACATCATCGGATCAGGAGCACCGCACTCGCACCGAATAACGGCGAGATTTATAATACCTCCTTTCGCTAGGTTATATTTGGAGTTGCCTACTTGGGTAATGATAATAATAATTGTTCCGTAATAGATGATTGTAATGCCACATAGGTTTCGACAATAAACCATGGAGAACTACTTCGGCCCTTACCTTCGTTGATGAAGGGCTGACCACACGTGACTAGGTACATAATTACAGTATGCCTTGTTGTTATTTGTAGCACGTCCTGCAATTGGTTTGGACATTGACAATGAGCTAGGTATGTAATTAATGGTGTAGAACTGTAGAACTTCAGAAATCGGTCAATCTATAGTAATAAAAATAAGTAATATATCTACCTATTATTGGCTCAGGGTAGCGCAACCGCCTCTTCTCATACAGAGAAGGCACGAGCAATGATAACCACGGCGGATTGCCGATTCCAGATAATTATAAGTCAAGGTTCCTTTTCAATGTTTTCCTTTACCGATGTCAGAGAAGTAAAAGATAAACTGAGAAGGTACATATTAATTGAAAAAGCCACATTGGTATTGAACTTGCCACCTTGCCACATTGACGCACCTTAACCACTGCTCATCTGAATTCATCAAAAGTGGTGATTGATACTCGTGGCTTGTCTGTATGAGAAGAAGCCTTTGTCCTGTAGTGGGACAATAACAGGCTAGTATTATATATTATATTACTTTTTTCCCTGAACTCTTTTAGTAGTAGTAGAGCTATTTGTAAAAGACCTCGTCCAGGGAAGTACTACTATCATGCCTATTTCTGCAGCAAAGCAGCATTGCTGTGTTCAGATTTGAAGGGTATGGGTGCAGGTGTAATTACAGGCACATGAAATATTTCAAGTTTCTCTCTGGAATGGCAACGCATTTGCAAGGCCTCTGGTATTGCAGATGTCTACAGGTAGCGATGACCATTTAACATCGGGTGGCCGTTGGTTTGTTTGCCATCCAATGAAATAGAAAAAAAGCTACTTAATTCACTAACTGCCACACTCAGAGACGTTTAACGGTTACTTAAGTCGCTCATTAGTAAAGATTTCCAAGAGAAATCTTTACTAAGGAGCGACTTAAGTAACCGTTAAACGTCTCTGAGTGTGGCAGTAAGAGCACTAGCTCTTAACACTTTGCACCTGTGTATTCTATGATATAAAAATGCAATATTCTCATTTGATTTGCTAATCCTTTTCCACACGTGTATTCAGATTTTCGTTCCCGTCCTTACTAGAACGGTGTCGTTCATTGAGTGTCAATATGGTTGCCTTTACATAATAATTCATTTTAAGACTTCCTCTGATAATTCAAATTGGAAACGGGATTGCTTTGTCAAAATGGGTAACTTCTGTTGTTTCAATTAATCTATACTAATACTAATATTTTATTTATACCTATTTCAGCTGCAAAGCTTCTTTGCTGGGTTTCGGTTTGAAGGGCATACGTGTCTCATGTGTCGGTGTCATTACAGGCACCTGAAGTGCCTGTAATTACACCAGGCGGCCGCGTATTTCAACTTTGACTCGAGGATGGTAACACATCTGCAAGGCCTGTGGTATTGCAGATGTCTTATAGGCGTTGGTGACCACTTTACATCAGTTGGACCGTGGGCTTTTTTATAAACCTAAAGAGTTTGTTTGTTTGAATGCGCTAATCTTCGGAACTACTGGTAAGATTCTGAAAATTATTTTACTAGGAAGCTACATTGTCCCTGTTTGCTGTAGGTAATATTTTATTATATCAAATGTGCGACTTGTATAATAATATGACGGTCAACATTTAAATAAATAATTTGACTTTGACATAAAAAGCTTTTATTTTTACATTGCAAACAGACAACTCTACTTGTCTCGGTAGAGGTCATGGGTTCGATTCCCAGGTGGAGCAAAAAGTGTTATTGGGTTTTTCTATGAAATATTCAGTAGCAGCTCGGAGTTAGGGTTTGTGCCCGGTAATCGTAATAGACTTGCCCGTTATTACTTGGGACCTAAACGTACCGGCGAACTGTGGGTGCCTAACTATTCGCGATAATATAGGCGTGATGGTATGCAAATAGACACTTGAATTTATTTGTATAGATTAAAAAATATATTAAGTAGGGCACGCCTCGATTGAGGCGGTAAGTCCCCTCTTTGAGGAGTGGCTAGAGCGGCGCCACGGCGCCCTCACCTACCGCCTGACGCAGGTCCTCACCGGACACGGATGTTTCGGGAGGTTCCTGCACCTCATCGGGCGGGAGGAAACGCCCGGGTGTCACCATTGTGAGGATCGCCCCGGTGGAGCAGCCCCGGCGGGCTGAGCACCGCCGAGTCCTCGAGGCGGCCATCGGCGGCGGCGCCCTCTCGCGTCCGGCACTGGTTCAGGCCATGGTCCGGAGAGAGGGGGAATGGGAAGCAGTCGCCTCCTTCTGCGAAGCTGTAATGCTAAAGAAGGAGGCGGCGGGACGGGAGAGGGAAAGGAGGGTCCCCCGTCCCAGCGGCCGCCGCGGTAGACGATCCGGGCGTCGGGAGCCACGAGACGACTCCCGGCCACCGTAGACGCGGGTCTGTGGACGGTGAGCAATGGATAGCTCACCGTCCGTACGTTCACTAGCGACAGACCGTGTCGACGGCGCGTTCGTGTTCCACGCGCGCCTCAAAGAGATGTCAGCAAAATTGGATGGGGCCACTGAGGGCCGATGCCTGCCGGGGCTGCGGGTTGTTCGAAAGAGATACCGCGCCCCCGGAACGCAAAGGGCACATGAAGGAACATAGACGGGTTTTAGTCAGTAAAAGTCTGACACTCCCTCCCGCCCCGCCCAGGGCGGGGGAAGTTATTTGATGATTCCCCGTCTATAAAAAAAAAAAAAAAACCCCGATGTACCTTATCATAAGTTTTCTTAAATAAAACACAGTGATGTTTGGAAGGCTATGGGTAAGAAAATTATACAGTACAGGATAAGAAAAAAATGTTATACACTATAGATAATAAATATCTTTCTAGTGTAATACCTAATCAGCTTATTCACGATGCACATTAACATTGTCCTATATAGGCAACCTTATCCGTGACATTGTAACACATTTGTAAGTAACTACTAATGACTACTCATCTTCAATATTATCATTATGAGTTGAAATCGATACCTCGTCAATCTGACCTACATCTGCCTGCATTGCTTCTTCATTTTTATTTCTTTGACTGCATGGTTGTACACCGATGGCGGTTGGTGAGGTCGTGATGGTCATGCATGAGGTTGCAAGGTTCGCAACTGGGCAAGTAACAATTTGACCTTTTTAACTCACCTGTACTTTCAAAGATACACTGACATCACTGACGTCAGTGAAGGAAAACATCCTGAGAAAAACTGGACTTATAATTTTTGTTCCGGGTCTTATTGTTAGTGTGTGTGAGAGTTTATATTGTGATGTCAAAGATAAACTTAGGAAATACATCATCATCATCTTCCTGCCCTTAATGTCCCTTAATAATTGGGGTCAGCGCAATATATTATTTTCTTCTATTCCTTCGTGCCAATCGTCATGCAACCACAGACTCCTTTTCTTAATTTACAAAGTACATTCATCATTTCTTTTGTCTTTCTCTCCCTCTCCATCCATCCATATTTATTTTCTTTTCCTGTTTTCATTCTAGCTACACAACATACATATGCTGCGGGTTGTTCGAAAGAGATACCGCGCCTCCGGAACGCAAAGGGCATATGAAGGAACAAAGATGGGTTTTAGTCAATAAAAGTCTGACACTCCCTCCCGTCCCGCCCAGGGCGGGGGAAGTTATTTGATGATTTGCCATCTATGAAAAAAAGCTCTTCACATACATATACCAAAATAAGCGATTCCCTTTCAGCTTTTCTGCCACTGGCCCCACTTTCTGACTTCCTCTAATTTATTCCATATTCCTCTGATTTCTCATCTTCCATTCTACCACACTTCCATCTCAACAATTTCACCTCTACTACACCGGTATACGCTTGAATTAAAAAAGTCACTTTGGTACTTCTCCGGTTTCGGCTTGAATTGAAAAAGTCACTTTGGTACTTCTCCGGTTTCGGCTTGAATTGAAAAAGTCACTTTGGTACTTCTCCGGTTTCGGCTTGAATTGAAAAAGTCACTTTGGTACTTCTCCGGTTTCGGCTTGAATTTAAAAAGTCACTTTGGTACTTCTCCGGTTTCGGCTTGAATTGAAAAAGTCACTTTGGTACTTCTCCGGTTTCGGCTTGAATTGAAAAAGTCACTTTGGTACTTCTCCGGTTTCGGCTTGAATTGAAAATGTCACATTTTTACTTGCCCGGTATCGGCTTGAATTAAAACAGTCACAAACACTTGCGCGGTATCAGCTACTAATATAATTATATAAGTTAATATTATAAAGAGAAAAGCTTTTTTGTTTGCTTGTTTGAAACTACTGGACCGTTTTTAACCATTTTTTCAACAGTAGATAGCTTCATTATTCCTGAGTACAACACGACAACGAACAACTAGCTTCAATATTAAACTGTAACTTCTTGAAAATTCAAAAGTGCCTGTAAATGGTCTATTTGAAATAAATGCTTTGATTTTGACTTTGAGTAACATAGGTTATATAACATCACGCTGGGACCCACGGGAGCGGAGCAGTAACTGAAGACATAACGCGGGTGAAATACCACGCAGACGACGTCGCGTGCATTTCACTAGTCAATGAATATGCACAAATCTAAACACAGCATGGCCACGATGCACATTTGACATTGTCCTAATTGTGGAGCCTCAGCCGTGACATTGTAACACATTCTGTAAGTGTACGTAAAATATTCACCACGCGCAACGCCTTGGCGCATCGGCAGTATTACATAACTAGCTGTGCATCCTGGCTTTGTGCGGATGCAGATTTTTGAGATAAAACAGACAATTCTGGAAAAAATAACTTTCTTTTTTAATTAAGTACCTTTATTGTTTTCACATACATATGCAACAAGAATATTGTAAACAGATTTTTACTGCTTCTTGCTCGTTCTTCTCCATAGATGCTTACCTTTTTATTTTAATGATGGAAAATCATAAAGCATTTTGGAACGAGCAACTAGCTTCAACTTTCCGAATAATCCAACAGTTTAAATGTGTATGGTCTAATTGAACTTTTGGTTTGGAACTTTTCTTTCTTTCTTTCTTCCTAAATATTTATTCCGTGCGGGAATCGAACCCACGACACGCAGCGCAGCTGCCGATCGCTCAGCCACTCCGCCAATCGTGTCGTCTAATTTGAAGTAATAAAACATTTATTTCAGATTTTAGTACATCCTTAATCACTTAGTTCGAAATACGGCAAAACTTTTCAAACGATATATTTAAATCGAAATTATCAATCTTTATAGTAAGATGCATACAAGAGATGGTGCCAGCTTTTCTAGGTCACGGGCTGTCAATTTACGACCAGCCTAGTGCACTACGACCTTTAATTTATTACCACTTTGGTGCACTGCGACCTTTAATCTCTACGGTTGGCGAAACGTGTCCTGCCCCCCTAGCCAAGTCACAAACAATAATCGTAAACGCTCGGTAGGTACCAATAGATTTTCAACTTAATACCCAAGAGTCTTAGTTGAAAATCTATTAAAGATTTCTAAGCGTTAGCGACTGGAATGAACGAAAACGCTATGCAATCTTCATTAGATCTTCAACTTAAAACCAAGCACATAACGTTGAAGATCTATTAAAGCCTACTCAGCGTTTGCGTTTATCGTTTGTGACTTGGCTAGGGGGGCTGAAGAGAATGACTTTTGTTTACAAGATAAAGTGATGAAAATCAAACAAAATAGACTGAAGTCAAATTTACCGTAAAACAAAAAAACCCGTCAAGTGCAACTCGGACTTGTGCAAGAAGGGTTCCGTACCCATTATCTATAAAAATGGCAAAAAAAATACGTTTGTTGTATGGGAGCCCTCTTTAAATATTAATTTTAATCTGTTATTTAGTAGGTAGTTGTATTCTGTTATTTTAATTGTTGTTTAGCGGCTACAGAAATAGATTATCTGTGAAAATTTCAATTTTTTAATTATTACGGCTCATGATATACAGCCTGGTGACAGACGGACAGGCGGACGGACAGCAGTCTTAGTAATTGGGTCCCGTTTAACCATTGGGTAAGGAATCCTAAAAACTATAGCAGTCGGCAATAGTGTAACTTTCTTTTAGCAACAGACATTTTTTTAAATCGGGTCAATACTACTAAAGATTACATTTTCCAAAAAAATACCTTTTTAAACTATTAAAAACTAAACGACTATTTTCAATTAAAACAATCCTTTGAATGTACGATACGTTCACTCTACCGTATTTTGTTTAAACGAGAGACGTATTTTAACCAAACCCCAATAAAAATATGAACAAAAAGAAACACTGATAAATAACAGACAGAACCATTCAAAAAAATAAGTTTTAACGTTTTACACCCTAAGGCTAGGTACTCACTTAGCAGTGTAGCACGCAACGTATCCAGTATACGGTATCAACCTGCAAGTGGGTATGGCTCGTCCACGGTCCTCCGCGTATCTAGCTACGAGCTTCCTAGCCGCCTTCGCGCGAGCGGCTCGCAGCGGGCTCGTGCCTACGTACTCACTTGATACCGTATCTGATACTTTACGTGCTACACTGCTAAGTGAGTACCTAGCCTTACGCTAGCAATTTAATATTATCGCAGAACAATGACTTTTAGGTATAATACAGTTGATAACTAGCTTACGAGTCAGTGACTTCATTTCACTTAATTAAGTTTTGTTAATTGGTCTGATGGTTCTAATTTTCAACTGAACTGAAACTGAACACGAGTTTTGATCCTCAGTTCGACTTCAACATACAATTTACTCAATACTCAATTATTTATTGCGTTCCATTATGTAAGTACATAATGGTCTTAACAACATAAAAGTACAGAATCATTAAGGACCCTGTCGGGCACAGCAAAAACATAGAAGAGAGGACATTTTGCACATTTGCGACTAGTTACAACCCTCGGCTCCGTCCGGCTAGAAGTCAAATATACCATCTCTACATAATCTAAAATAAATAAAGTCGCTTCCCGCCGTCTGTATGCTTGAATGTTTTAAACTACGCAACGGGTCTTTTAATTCAGTTTTCATCAATAAATAAAATGATTCAAGAGGAAAGTTGATATAACATCACGCCACGATCAACGGGAGTGGAACAGCGACCAACGCGAGTGATACCGCGGGGTATCAAAATGTAATTCTTCAGACCGATTCCAGCCACGGCGGCTAATTTGAATGCAGACTAGAAAATTACGCAGGAGATATTGTATGCATAAGTGTGTGCGCAAACACAGGTGCAGTCTCTCTTCCCTCACTCGGCAATCCGGCGCAAAAGGCAACCGGAGAGAGATCAGGCGTAGGATCAACGGCTTTACGTGCTTTTCGAGGCACGGGATGTAGCTAATATAACACAATTACTCGGCGATATATATATAGCTTTCTATCAATGAAAGATTAGTATTTCCAGACTCCTGCCGGGGCTGCGGGTTGTTCGAAAGAGATACCGCGCCCCCGGAATGCAAAGGGCACATGAAGGAACATAGACGGGTTTTAGTCAGTAAAAGTCTGACACTCCCTCCCGTCCCGCCCAGGGCGGGGGAAGTTATTTGATGATTTCCGGTTTATAAAAAAAAAAAAAAAAAGTATTTCCAGACATTACCTCTTACAAATAAAAATCCGCGAAAAGTTACGTCTATAGATATGTATGTTAGTAAAGTTGATGAACAGAAAAACATACGTCGTGTCCTTCATAACAAATTGATACTACCCTTTATTTCGACGCAATAGAGGGTAGTTTTCGATGTTCAAACGTTACCTGTGACGTGACGTGTGACGTTACGTTGTGACGTTACTGATCCGAGGTTGGATATGTCGTATTCTGAGTTTGAATGTCCTGTACAACATAATCACACACACATATAAAATATCACAATTCATAAACTTTTTAATTTTAGTGTCAAAATTTTCAAGGTTTGTTTAATTTCCTTGATCAGAGGATTAACCTAAATTGTTCTGTATGCATTATGGCAGTAATATGACTTTCAAAATTTATGAGTTTGCGAACTAAAAATGGGTGATAAGGTTATTTATTTTTCTCAGCTGTTTAGCGATAACCTTACTTCAAGTACATGGATTTTATGTTTATTTTTAAATATGG
This sequence comes from Caradrina clavipalpis, assembly GCA_932526535.1. Classification (NCBI taxonomy): domain Eukaryota; kingdom Metazoa; phylum Arthropoda; class Insecta; order Lepidoptera; family Noctuidae; genus Caradrina; species Caradrina clavipalpis. Next base: position 11,987,743 of record OW052104.1, on the reverse strand, counting down.
AATCTTTATAATCGTTAAGGTTTTGTTTTTATTGTTCTCTGAACATTTGCTGCTTGCTCTGCCATTCATGTTTTGTTTTATTGCAAAGATGATGAAACAGATTCCTTTTTTAAATTTGATGGATGCCTGAAATTTTAATTGTCCCCAAAATATAAGCAGATAAAGGTACCTAAATATGATTCCAAAATAACCCGTATTTAAATAACATTCATTCAATATACTTCTCCTAGTTGCTTTATTTTATTTTTCCTGTGTATCAACATAAATCGCTCACAAAACAAGCCATGGTTATCTTACTGCAGTAAACTTTTGATAATTGGTCAAAAGCTTTTTATTATTTTGGTGCTTATGGAATAATTATTAGGTATTGATAATAATTGTTACTTAATTTGAAATAATATAACAATTATAAAAAAAATTAACATTGCCCAGGAGTAAAAAACGTCGAGTTACTCAATTTATTAGATACTTCTAAAATATTCAAAAAATATTGCCGGTTATTTCATGGGTTACGTAGAATATCGTGAGGAAATCGGGAATTGTATAAGTATACAACCGCTAAGAGACGATCAGTAGGTACTCGTGCCTTCCCTGTATGAGAAGAGGCCTTTGCCCTGCAGTGGGATAGTAATAGGATAGCATTATTAAATAACTAGCTTTTGCCCGCGACTTCGTCCGCGTGGATTAATAATTCCCGTTCCCGGGGGATTTCCGGGATGAAAACTATCCTATGTCCTTTCTCGGGTCCTAGACTATATCTGTACCAAATTTCATTGAAATCGGTTCAGTGGTTTAGGCGTGAAGAAGAGACAGACAGACAGACAGAGTTACTTTCGCATTTATAATATTAGTACGGATTTGCCGTTGCAATTTTAGAAACAAAATGCAAAATTAGTTTACAAACATACATTATATAAATACACGCCTTTTTCCCACGGGGGTAGGCAGAAACTATAGAACGCCACCTGCTACGATCCTTATATACTCCTTTCATCTCATCCACGTTCATACATCCGGTCATACAAGCACCGTCGGTTTCGAGTACAGTTTAATGCGCACCCGACCTTTAGTAGTAGGTAATGTGTCTTGAGAAAAAAATAAGCAAACAAAAAACCATGCCTTCTGCGGCTCCTCTATTCGATAGAAGCGTTATAATACAAAGCATACTCTTGGGTTCGTCATGCGGGTGTGGCCAGACTGTCAACTAGACACTCACCTTCATACGTCCTCAACTCTTTATCACCCACATAAACGGACGGATCTTTTCCGCAAATGCAGTTCCGACTTTGACAAGACTATTTTTAGTGGAAGGACAAAAAGATAAAACCATTTTGGGTGTTTTGATAAGTGGGTAGGTATTGTTGTGTATTTTAATGCTGGGATATATATTTTGAAGTGAAAACTTCTTTAGCGGCGTTGTGCACTTTTTTTGGAATGGGTAAAAAATTTTAAACTCGCGTCAGGACACGTGACCCTGATCGAAAATTCATAAGCGGCGTTGTGCACTTGTTTTGGAATGGGTAAAGAATGTTAAACTCGAGTCAGGACACGTGACCTGATCGAAAATTTTACGAATTTATCGTACACATCATATTTGTGTACGTCTTTAGCGTTTTCACTTCTGCCGGCACTTCCGGAGTGCAACCCGTCGTATTTTTTTTTTTACTTTGCCTCACAGTAGAAATTTCTCCAGTATCGTAGGTGTGTAAAAAAAAAACGGTGTTACCATACCAATCGATGGCACCAATGGCAGAATGGATTACAACGTTGAATGAACTATTCGATTGACTAATTCATTCTGCCATCGATCGGCGATCTATCGATTTTTGTGGTATAATCATTTTTTTTAAGGATGAGAAATCATCAAATGACTTCTTCCACCCAGGGCGGAAGAAGTCAGTGAGGGAGTGTCAGATTCTTACTGACTAAAGCGCATCCGTGTTCCTCCTAATGCCCTTTGAGTCCAGAGTCACCACAGGTTTTGTGGTAACACCCAAGTCCGCCGTTGTAATTTTTTGTAGCATAAACTCAAAATAAATAAATACGACGTGTTCCTATATAATAACCTAATTATATAGGTCAACAACAATACATACCTATGTATTGTTGTTGTTGCCAAATAACAACAAAAAATGACGAATAAGGCAGTATTATCTCTCCCACGCCTCAACCTTCGCGGCAACGGTTCGCGGAGGCCAACGATCTATAGTGGAAGTTTACCGGCAACTGATAACAAATACCTTCTTAATGGGTAGATAGGTAATCATCATATTGTTTTGCTTTTGGGATGGGAAATCATCAAATAAATTCTCTTTCTCCCTGGCCGGGGTAGGAGGGAATGTCAGACTTTTACTGACTAAAAGCCATCCATGTTCCTCCTTGTGACCTTTGCATTCCAGGGGCGCGGTATCTCTTTCGAACAACACGCAGCCCCGGCAGGCATCGGCCCTTAGTGGCCCCTCCAATGGTTGATGCAGCGAGCCGGTTGCCATTAACCATACGCTCATCTATTTTTTGTTGCAAGAGGGCTTTAGAAGTGCTAGTCTGATAATAAAAATTCGAGTGCTGTTGCATGATTTATAGTACTTATTTTTATATACGTGGCTTCCACGTGCTCGAAGTCAAGTGCTAGTCTTCTAAAACTTCATCTTTCCATTTGATGTTATTGTAATCCACGTTCGTATTGATTATTTCATTCCATGTCCATGATAATTACCTGGATGTCTCTTTGCCTTCGAAATTACTGCTCACTTCAGTCTTGTAAATTATTATATCGAGTGATGGAAAATTACAAATAGCTGATGTAATAAATCAAGTGTAGCACTGCTTATCATAAAATATGGAGCAAGATGTGTTCCACTTAGTGTATGCACTTGACCAAGTGTGATTGTCAAGTGTTCTATGTTAATGATTTTAGAGTGACCACACTTTTATGTCTTGTAATAACAAAATAAAACTTGGTGTTTATTTTTTTTTACATGAAAATCATAATTTTCTAATAGCGTGCGTTTGACAATTTTATCATGTAAACTAGTGTTGTAAAAATGAGCGCTGAGCGTCGAGCGCTGAGCGCTGAGTCGGCGCTATCGAGCGTTCAAGACTCGAGCGTGAAACGCTCGAGCGTTTAAGACTCGTGAGCGCTGAAGACTCGGGGTACGGCGCTCGAGTGGCGCGCTCGAGCGTCGAAGCGCGACACGGGACATGTAGCGGCTACAGGATGCGCGCTGTGCGAGTGAGACAAATGTACTAGCGACTCGCTAGTACATTTGTCTCACTCGCACAGCGCACACCTACCACCATAGATTATACAGTATAATACCTACCACCTCGATACTCGCTACTTCGCTAGTAGCGAGTATCGAGGTGGCCATAGCTCAGAGCGACACGCGCTGCTACATCGGTGGACGCATTCAGACTTCGCGCGACCAAAACAAATAATTTTGTTATTGACGCGCGTTGCGCTTATAAAAATGATGAATACTGAACAATTTATTAGTGAAGAACTGAGTAGACCAGCAATATGGATGTCAAAACATCCACATCATAAAAATAGGCATATTATAAAAAAAATATGGGAAGAAATTAGAAAGCAGGAGAATTTATAAACCAATAAAGCATAGAAACCTATATAGTACGTCTGCAAAAAGTGAGGCAACTAAAACTTTAACCTCTATGGGCGAACCGTCAGTCTTCAAGGTCACGTTCCTTCGAACACAGCTCGCGAGCATTTAATTTAAAATATGTTTTAATTGAAAAGGATGGCTTGTAGCGTGAAGGGATGTCATAGCAATCCAGGCAAACAGAAAAAATGAGATCAAATTACATTTAACAAATAAGTAATTACATTTAATAAATTATTTTTACCTACGTATCGATCATCAAACAAACAAATTAATATTCTAACTTATCTCAATACAGTGTTTCTATTTAAGAAATAAATACCCACATTGCTTTCAATTTTGTTCAAAATGTTATATCATCGTACCTACTCAATAGCGTAAACAGTACCTAGGTACTTACATAAAAAAAAATGTGTACCTACTAGGTACTTACGCTATTGAATGCGATATAACATTTTACCAGTTTCGACAAACGAATTTGGCATTAGGTAGGTATTAACAACTTACCACAAAATCATTTTCTTTAAGATAATAAACTTGTTTTTTTAGTTTCGTGTTCAGTAGGTTGTACCTACCTACGTAAAAAAACATTTTTCACCTAAAAGCCCGTAAAAGTATGAAGGGAAAATTGAACTAAATTTTTGGGTGTTGTGTTCCATTAGGTACATTGACTAAATATCAGCTGTCGATACGCGCAAGGGTCTACGACCCTAGTGCGCCGGCGCCGTAGGTACACGCTTGCGTTTCGCCCGCTGCGCAAGTTAGGTATGTGAATTGAAGTGACTACTATTGGATCGAGGTCGTTTCCGAGTTTATCGGGGGAATTTATCGGGGTAGATCCTATATTCATAGTAAAGAGTGTGAAATTCGCCAAGTTCTCCCCTTTTCCGGTTAACTGAATAAGACGCGTGACGTGTAGTGTATGTATAACTCAGTATAACTAGAAAGGTTTAGGTAGTTAACTAAATGTAAACAAAACAAACCACGTGACTCATGGATGCTAAACCTTTCACTTCAAATTTTAAAATCGTATTATTTAAAGTCGTATAATAATAGGCTCTAGTCTATATCAGAATTTGAGGAACTATCTGCCACGTTAATAATAAAACGTTCAGTGGTATTATCAATCATTTTATCAAATTTAAACATTTTCTGTTCTTGTTTTATTACATGACCCTCGCAATTTTCAAAGGCGCCTGGTTAATCGACTAAACGTAATACCTGCAATTTTAGTTGCCATACTACATCACGGGCGTACTCTTCAATTTAGCGACGTTATCTAATTCATCGTATCTTCTAAAAGGTTTTGGGAACCTGTCTTTTTAGGCTCTTTACAATAGACAGATTACAAAATATTATACTATTTTATAAAACTAACAAAAAAGTGGTGACCAAACAATGACATCTATGAAGAGTAGTTTACGAATAAATGAATAAGTTTAACATACATTAATAAAAGAGAAAAGTATCGCATCAATCGAAATTAGAATTGATTTTGTTGTAACGTATTTTTAAACAAGGAAATGTCAACTATAAAAAACCTTTTCTACGATTTGTTTACCTTTAGTTAACTACCTAAACCTTTCTAGTATAGGTTCTTCGACTCAAATCGGCTCAGATCAAAAAAATAGATCGGTAATCATAATTATTAGTAGTTATTAGTATTAGTGTTTGCATATTTCCCATAAGTTATCATTATTTTATTTATTGTTTTGCGTTCATAATGTCGAGTCAGTCGAAAGTTTCTCATGAAATGGAAAACGATAGCGTTATCAATATCATTAGTGATACTGAGAATGTACGAGATGAGAAGTTAGAGGTGAATTGATCTTGCAGAAATTGCAACCATCTTAGATCCCCGTTTGAACAATTATTATTTTATGAATAGAGGTAAACCAGAACCTTTAAAATAACTGAAATAAATAACAAACTTTGTCGAGACTCGCGCTCAAGGTCGACTCGAGCGTCGAGTTCGGCGCTATATTGAGCTTTTTTTTTCTAAACGGTCGAGCGTTGACTCGAACGTTTCTAAACTGCTCGAGCCGAGCGTTGACTCGAGCGTTAACTCGAGCGTTGACTCGAGCGTTGACTCGAGCGTTGACTCGAGCGTTTCTAAACTGCTCGAGCGTTGACTCGAGCGTTTCTAAACTGCTCGAGCGTGGACTCGAGCGTTTTAGCGCCGACTCGAGCGTGGACTCGAGCGTTTTAGCGCCGACTCGAGCGTATTTACAACACTAATGTAAACGGTGTAGGGTGACCATGATTTTATTTTTTATAATTACAACTTGCCAAGATTTTCGTTAAAAAAAATAATTATATACCTACCAGAGCGAAGTGCAATTGCTTGTTATTTTTTTTTGCGTTATGAGGAAGTAACGAACAAAAAAAACAACGACCTTTACTGATCAATAACATAAGAATATCAAGAACAATAGATACGTTATTTAACATGATTTAACATACTAAAAGGAAATAACATACGTTTTATATTAAATAACCAAACCACGTAACTTACAAGGAATAAATTTAAATTGTAAATCCACTCTATCATTGATTTCATTGTTTTTAGTTCTTTATTTACATATTCCATGGTTCTGACAGATAGTTTGACGTTTCTGAGAACTGAAACAAAATAAATAGAGGATTTCCTTGAATGTTACAAATATTTTTGTGGCAAGGTAAAGGTCTCTGTGTTATTAAATTTGAATAATAATATTATCCCAATATATTATCCAAATAAGTGTCATCATCTTCCTGCCTTTATCCCATGTTATTTGGGATCGGCGCAACACGTTTTCTTCTTCCATGCCATCCTGTCAACCGTCATGCTATCACTGACTCCTTTCTCTTTCATTTCATTCTTCACACAATCCATCCATCTTTTCTTTGGCCTCCCTCTTCCTCTCCATGATATTATCTTTTGATTGCTATTTTAATTTAGGATCAGGATTTAGGATCTTTGAGTGTTATAATTTTAACCTGACGAATTACCTAGGATTACGTAATTCGTGAGGTTCTTGGTTCTTGGTTTTAATTATTTATGGAATTAACTGATAGTATAGAAGACTAAAGAAGATATAAATAAAGAATTTAATATATCTAGGAAAAGGGTTTTATTTTTATTTTATAGAAAAACAAATTACTCACATAATCTTTATATTGCATAGGAAAAGTGTGGTCACCATACGAGAATATCAACAACAGATGACATTGCATAGAAATATTTCGATAATGCTATGGTTATCGTAACGACATATGGTTCCGCGACTCTAATCGGTATCCGTCGAGGTTGCGGCGAACCTGACAATGAATTTGTTATAGTGTTGTGCTTTTCACAGGTGTTATCGATATCGACTTTTTATTTCAGATCTGCCTCTGACGTTTCTGTAGAGATGTAAATGTTAGTATGTCATGAATTAATAATTATAGACATTTAATGATTACTTTTATTTTTCATAATTAGAAAAGGCATTGAAATATCAATTCTTATAATTTAAAAATTGTTTTCAAAAGTATGCTTATACGTACTTGTACATTTAGATTAAGACCGCAGGAAGACGCTGGATGCAGGTCGCTTCCAACTTCCGCTTTCGTCTTTTTGGAAATCTATGGAGCAGGCCTATGTCCACACCCCACGCCCTGCTGCTGATATAATAATGATGATGACATTACATTTAAGTATTAATATAAAAAGAAAATTATTAAGCAAACGTATCGATTACATCGATATATCGATACCAGAAGTATCAATTAACGTAAGGGACATTTTGGCGAAAATGAGTTATATACATCATTGGATTCAGAATTTTCTGCTCTATCGATTGGTATTATTAAAAAAATTCTATCGTTAAAAAAAAATCCCTTACGTTAAAAAAATTTGGCCTGCGTAAAACGATTTATGAAAAAAAAATGATGTAACGGACGTTTACATTTTTTTTTCTCTGAAAAATAAAGTAAGTCATAGTGTTAATAATTTACAACCTCAGTCGATTTAAATAGCATATCCCTTACTTTAATTCATGATTAGAGTTTTTTAAGAATTGTTTCTAAAGGTGATGGCTAAATGACTGCCCCCGGGCCAGATACATTCTGGAATGTATATGAATCTTACATAGCCTCATAATATTTAAAAAATCATTCATGAATTATGTAGTGTTTAATATTTTCCTAGCACTTTCGTGAACTATTAAACATAATAAAGTATCTAAAAAAAAAACTTTTTCATCACAAACATTCGCTTATAAATATACAACCTCATTTTCGTTTTTAGTTTTATTCTTTTTCGTTTTATTTTTTGTCAGTTGAAAAAAAATATATACTGTCACACACCTTTTTTTCCTTTTTAGGCAATATTATTTTACCATTATATTATTCCCAAAAAGTATCTGAATCTTTTTTACATGAAATACTAATATTTAGCCATTCAGCATTACATTGTACATAGTACCATATTTATACATGGTACTTGGCACATGGGGCAGTGGTCTATACTTCCATTTAGCCATCTCCTTTCATTTAAATCTGTGATAGCTAAGCTGAAACTAACACTAATCATGCAAAGAACCTATTTCCATGGTGTTAAAATACCATAATTTTAGTAGATAATCTATAGTTACATCAAATTGCAACACTGTAAAAGTCCTTTACAATAGGATTACGTATAATTTTCTATTTCTCTTGCTGCTTACACTATGCTTGACGGTTTACACATAATATATTAGTAACGTAAGGCACAACTAAACATATTTTTTTAATGTAAAGGACATGCTATATTTTAATCCGCTGGGTATTCCTAAATCTTTCGTTTAGAGCATGAAAGAAGAGGAAATTCTAAGAAACTTTGCTCTAGACACAATTAAAATTGGAGCAGACAGTAAAAAGTTATACCCAGATTTTAAAAAATAAAATCGTTTTTTGGCTCTCCTGAAAAACCGTGTTTTGTCCCTTACATTAATTGATACTTCTGGTATCGATATGTAGAAAATAAGCACGAGCACTAATTTCAAAATAAGTAAAATATTAGATGTCTTAATGTACTTAAAAATATTAAAAAATTTGCAGCCAAATTCAATAGGTAACTATTTTTCTTTCTTGTAAATGACGTTAAAAAGTTTTAATGGCCTCATGATTTGATTATAACTTTGACAATAATAAAAAGCCCAAAATTTTTAGTACGACGCCACATAATAATAAATCGAATATTATTATCGACATAAAAAAAAATTGGCCCATCACTACACAACATAGGGGTCAGGCCTTCAAACATGCGAAGGAGGGCCAATACAAATCATAGAAGCATTTAAATATCCTTATGTTAATCGTCAAGCATGTAGTGAGTGCACGCACTTTGACACATATGTATATACACTAATTTTAATTATTATATATTTAATTTAGGTGTATACATATATATTTAGTGATGTCCTAGACCTATATTTGTCGAATATATACGACTGTGTTAACTGACAATCTTCAGTTAATTGTTTGTTTTTGACAAAATGTGTCGTGTCATTTTCGTGTTTTGTTTATTTTGTGTCAGTTATGGATTGTGTTTTGTTAATCGTGAGTATTTTTTTTTAAATTATTTTGTGATTCAAATTAAAAAAAAAGGAATACCATGCTCGTAGGATTGCGAAGAAAAAAATCAATACAATTAATTACCTAAATACCATTTAAATTTACAGAATAATCATTAAAATCATCTTTTAAAAGTATAATTTAAACAAAAATTTCTTCCGTCATCGCCTCCAACATAAAGTGTCATTCATCATTTATTGAATAACTAAACGTTTATCTCCCAAATACTGACAAATCTTGCAAAATGAACCGACAATGAACAATAACTTGATTTCATAATACAGATAAAATTATAAAAAAAAACACATTGAAATCTTCGAAGATAAAATAAGTAACGTAACACCTAAGTAATGAAAAATTATGAAGCGACATTATAAAACATATCAAGAAGATAGTTTGTTCCAAAAATAGAAAACTAATAAACGAGTCACTAATTTTCCTATCTATACTGATAAAATAAAGCTGAAGAGCTTTTACGTTTGTCAAAGTCAAAGTCAAAGCATTTATTTCAATTAGACCATTTACAGGCACTTTTGAATGTCAAGAAGTTACAGTTTAAACACAAGTTTGTTTGTTTAAACGCAATTATATTTAGAGCTACCAGTCGGATAGGCAAAAATATTTCAGTATTTGATAGAGTAACTAGAAAATAATATAGGTAATATCCGAATATAAAATCCAAAAATAGAAAACCGATAATTCAATTAAGAATTTTCACATTATCTTTATAAAAACTTATAAATACACAAATCAACCTTGACTGAGATAAATCATAACAAAAGACGGCCATGACCGAGGCTCTGACCCACAGACCTGCAATCTATATATAGCCTTTTACAATACATATAGCCTATTATGAAATAATTGGCTATATTTAGCCTGAACAATAAAATTTCGAAGGAAACAATGAATCAACTTTATCTTGTCGTGTTTTTTAAACGACTGGAATAATTTAACATATTAATTATAATTGTAAATATTTTAGGGATCACTTTTTATTTTATTTTTTTATTATTTAAGTATGTTTTATCTTTTAAAAAATAAATTACATACATACCATAACGTCTGTATTCCCCGAAGGGTTAGACAGAGGTGTACCAATGTACACCCACAGTTCGCCGGTATGTTTTTAGGTCCCATGTAATAGGGGAAAAAATATACTTCCTTATTTACAGTGAAAATTTTTTTTTTTATTCTTTGTTTGTACCGAAAAGGCTCCGAAACTACTGAACCAATTTTAAATTTTTTTCACCTATGGATAGCTACATTATTCCTGAGTAACATAGGCTATATAACATCACGCTACGACCCGAAGGAGTAGAATAGCAACCAAAAAGGTAATTAACGCGGGTGAAAGAAATCACGCGTAGTTTTAAAAAAACAGGAAAGCAGTTGACACGCTCTTTAAAGGTTTTTCTCCTTCCAGTGGCTGACATAGAATGTGGGATGGACAGGGCCCGCAGTGCCCGTATAGTGGGTGGGGTGGACAGTCTTCCCGCCGAGTTCCCATGGGCAGCCAGCGTGTGGAGGCAAGGGGCCCATCAGTGTGGGGCCACCGTGCTGAGCGACCGGTGGCTTCTGACTGCTGGACACTGTGTTTGCAGGTAGGAGAACTTAGTTCACTCTTCTTGGTGTTGGTGTTCCGTAGATAAGTCATACGTATAATGAATCTAAAAACACAGTTAATAAAGCTGAAAGTTACATGTTGTTCCTGTTATTCTGTTTTTTTTTATGGCAGTGGATTATACGTACTTGGAAACTTTCTGGTTACAGAGATATTGAAGGTCGGAATTCCAACTTTCTTTTACGTATTACGAAAATAAGTTTAAAATTGTATAACAAATCTTTAAAGAACGTCACAATTCCTGCCCTGTTGCAAACACTCACAGGATAATGTTTTGCGCTCTACCATAAACAGCTATTTTTTACTCAAAAAATAAAAGTCGTTTCACAGCAGTAATTTTTGCTTAATGCTATGTACGTATAGTTTGGGCACTATGAACCTATGGGTAGTTTTACACTAGTGTGCTGGCCTCTGGCAAAAAAAAAAAAAAAAACAATTTAAGAAGGAAAATGTGCCCAAAACGTAGAAAAAATATGGATGGTCTACTTGCGACATCAATATTTTTTATGAATAGTCAATAAAACAACTACAAGATTTTCGAACGAAATCTCATAACGGTATATTACCAACAGATAAAATATACTAAACCGTGACTATACCGTCTCTTAAAACCTGAAACGTAACGTAAACTTTATCTAAAGCTTTTGGTGCTATCATTATTTCAGTGTATTCGATGAATTCTACAAATCTAAGCAACTCTCCGTGGTCGTCGGTTTCACAGACATCTCAAGTAAAGATGAAAATGAAGCTGTGTCCAGAATTATGCCTCATCCAGATTATAAGTAAGTACTTTTTAGATTGTTAAGCAAAATATGCTTAAGGCATTAGTATTCATCTGCCTAGCCTTTCCCAACTATGGTAGCTAACTGGATGCAGCTGAATACCAGAATTATATATGAAGCTACTGCTTATCTCTTCTTCACAACCCAGTTATTGGGCAACACGTTACCCCTTGGTAAGACTGGTTCTAGTCAGAAAACTACCAATAGTAGCCTAGAGCAAGAGCTTTACGTATTTTTCGAGTCTGGAATTTGGAGCCTGGTATTTGGAACTTGGTGGAATTGCGGCTTTGGGGCTTGGTCGCCCCCGGAACGCAAAGGGCACATGAAGGAATATAGATAGGTTTTAGTCAGTAAAAGTCTGACACTCCCTCCCGTCACGCCCAGGACGGGGGAAGTTATTTGATGAATTCCCATCTACAAAAAAAAAAATGCTTTTTTTTCTTGCTACTCCCTGAGACAGCGGTGACTAAAAATTTTATTACATTTGTCAATTTAGCCTTTAAACCCCTTTGAATAATTTATAACAATTAAACGAATTCAATTGAATTAACTATCCAGTCCATAGTTTGGTCCTTCAAGATAGAATTTACATTTATGTTGTTATAATATGCAAGTAATTTAAATTTAGAATTGAATTTTAAGTTTTGTGTTCTTTAACTTGAAGTCTAAAGAGTTTTTATTACATTAGATAGGGAATGCTTTTAATAAAACTCTTGATGCAAAAGTACTTTAGATAAAACAAAAGAACTTAATTGTACAATTTGTTGTGACTCAATTGTTTATTATTTTGTTCTATTAATTGCTACACTCAGATACATCAATTTTAAGTAATCAATCAGCAGAATATCTTTGCACATATCAATAATATTGAAATATTCTCATATTTTTTGCTGACAACATTCCAAAATGTACTTTACTCTTACTCAATTAAGGTCAATTATCCTACTAATATTATAAATGCGAAAGTTTGTGAGGATGTTTGTTACTCTTTACTTTATGTTACGTTTTAGTGTGGAATAATACATAGGATACTTATTATCCCGAAAAATGTACGGTTTCCATGGGATAGTACAATATACCAAAGACGTGAACAAAGTCGCGGGTTGAAGTTAGTATAAATTATAAAACATTAAAACATAACTATAATAAACATATAAGATGTCGAATCCGTATCCGTGACAGCGCGTATTATAATTGTTATTATAAATTAAGTTGACGATTCTTAGTACTAATTGTTTCTTGCTGACTTATTGTCACACTTCAAATAATCTTTTGAACTAGAACCAATTTATTTTCCTTCGTTTTACAAAGTGTATGTACACTTGACTTGGCCTAGGTAAAGACCTGTCTTTGTCTAGACTAATTTAAAGTGTCGATTATTTTGAGTGCTTTTTCTTTGAGTGGGTTATTTTATGAATAATAAACTACTTGAAATGAAGAATTTGTAATTAAATCAGTCTTCTTTTTTTTTCGTTAATATTGTTGAAACATCTGTCTTGTCTGTTTGTTTATGTAAGTGAGTATATCAAAGTCAAATAATTTATTACAATCAGAAAATTGAGGCCCTTTTGCCATATAAAATAAAAAAAATATATAATTATAAAAGAATGGGCAGTAAACACCAAGATTTTTCTAAACGCACCCACGTACAGGACTAACGTAGAGGGGTCCAACGTTTCAATAAATAAAAATGTTATGCTATTTTCTAAACTACAATTTGGATGCTACGTTCGTCGTCGAATCGTCAAGAGTTACAGATATTTGGGATACCCAGCAAATACCAGGAACATAGTCTGGTCAGGAGCACCGCCCTCGCATTGGGTGTCAGAGGAGACTCTGATAAAAGTGCAAATGCATTTGGGACCCCCAGCAAATGGGACATAGTCTGGTCAGGAGCACCGCACTCGCACCTCACATTGAGTGCCAAAGGAGTCTCTAATACCTCATTTTACCAGATTATGTTTGCTGCGGCCCACTTGGGTAAGCAGCCGAATCAGGTACACTGCGCACTGTACATGTACGGTGTCTAAACCCTCTAGAGACCTTTAGATTTTTCGTCGATTATAAAGAAACAAACCGCTGTTCGGTCCATTTTGACAGTTCAGCCCCTCTAGCCAAGTCGCAAACGATAATCGTAAACACTCGGTAGGTACCAATATATTTTAAACTTTATACCCCAGAGCCATAAGTTAAAAATCTATTAAATATTTCTAAGAGTTAGCGACTGGAAAGAACGAAAACGCCATGCAATCTTTATTAGATCTTCAACTTAAAACCAAGCACATAAAGTTGAAGATCTATTAAAGCCTACTCAGCGTTTGCGTTTATCGTTTGTTACATGGCTACAGGTGCAGGTGTTGCATGGAACAGCTGAATACCGTGTATACATCCTGATGTTCTACCTAAACAATTACTTTCAACAATTCATCTATATTTCTTATCATCACCAGATGCAACAGGAAGTCCAATGATGTAGCTCTCCTCAAGACTGCAAGGCAACTGAGGTGGTCCACTGGTCTGCAGCCAGCCTGCCTCCCGAACTCTCCAGCTCAAGACTTCAGTGGCACATCAGCAACTGTTGCTGGATGGGGATTCACAGATGAGGATAGGCAGAAAGGTGAGAAATAATATCTAAGACTCTAAACTAATATTATAATCAGAAAAGATTCGTATTATTGTTTGTTAGGAACAGACTCAAAACTTATATAATCAATAAAAAAAAACCTGTGGAAAAGCTAAAAATGTGTAATTAACATACTAACCTACTCTTAATAAAACGCAAAAGAAAATTAACGATAATATTATATAGAAGTACAGCAGTATCTACAATATGTAGTTGTCCTATTTGGCAATGCTATAGACAACCAAGAACACAACTAATAAATCCATCTTCTTCCAGGAATAAGACCTAACATCTTACAGAAGACTGAAGTGATAGTAGTAACCAATGATGAATGCAACAGCTGGTACAAGTCTCAAGGCAGCAAAGTGAAGGTGATACCCACTCAAATGTGCGCCGGCCACGAGACTGGTGGACGCGATTCTTGCTGGGTAAGTGTCTTAGTATCTCGTAAAATAAAAATATGCCTGACGGTCAGGAACAAAAATTGATTAACATTGTTACTTATACATCATTCTCTTCATCATGTGGGCAGTAACCTAACGACCCCATATACCCTAGTGTCAAATTCTAAACCGCCTCAAGAGCCTTTGACATGGTAACTGATGTCAGTGATGTCCAAGATAAACGTAGAAAGTACACATGAATTAGAAAAAGTCACATTGATACTTGTTCGTGCCCGCTTGTGAAGCCACAACCTCGTACATGAGAGGTGGGCGCCTTAACCATCTGGGCCACCGGGCCATCACGACACGTACACATACACACTTACTTTTACATCATTTAAAAACACAAAATAACACAATTCTCTGCTATTCGTAATTTTAAATCCATTTATTTTTACCTTTGGAATTGTGCTTAAAATAAGGATTGAAACATCTGAAATGTTAATCTACTTTTGTTGCTGATTGTACTTATAACAGTAGAGCAGTGGTAATCTATACCCTAACAAAATCATGAATCGGCAGTGATATTCTGTAGACAAAGTTTTAAAGGCCCGGACAATCCGAGGGGGACACTGTACGTGCACGGAGATATTGCAGTAGTATAGCGGGTAGAGGCTACCCGCGTTGGTGTGGATCCGTCCATTCAAATAAATCTGTCCTCCTCGTGAAGTTGACGGTGTGGTCGAACTTCGAAGTGGCCGGGCATTAACACATAGGGGCATCGAGGTGTAAATACGCGTTCTTATTACGGGGTATAAGGGTAGATGAGACATTGTAACGATAACTTTTAGCATGGTTACTCAACATGTTCCGTACATTTTGTGTAGAACGGCTATTTTTTTAATAAACTATAGGGTATAAAGATTCATATACTAAATCCAAGGTAGATGTCTTCATTATGATGTTCCCTTCCACTCATTGTCTATATTCTGCCGATTTAGAGAATTTAGATAATGCTCTACTGTATTCACTCATAAAGAAAACAACCATTAAGCTGGGAACGTGATACTAAAACCACGAGGAATCTAACTCATTTTAAATTACTTCAGTACCTAAAACTGCCATACCAAGATCTACCACTAACTAGAAACCTTATCCACAGGCTGACAGTGGTGGTCCACTCATGGTGAGAGATGACAGACGTCACGTCATGGTGGTAGGAGTAGTATCCACTGGAAGCGGCTGCGCAAGACCCAAGATGCCTGGAGTATACACCAGAATATCTAGATATACAGACTGGATAGTCCAAAGTATCAACGGAGATAAAGCAAGAGGTGGACTAAACTGGTATCCAAGCTTTAGCAGCTTTTTTGGATGATGATATTAAGATGGATATTTCTGGTAATGTAAAGGATACAGCTATAGCTGTTGAGTGATTTATGGATGTTGATCCAGTTCAATTGATGGGCAGAACTAATTTCAATGGTGGAGCGATTGATGGTATACCTAAGTGTTTTTTTATTGGTAATAATGAATGATATTATTGCCTTGTCATTTTCAGTCAGTTGTTGCTCGTTACAAAGGTAGGGAAGAAATAAATGGTCAAATACGTTTAAGCTATAGGTGTTTAAGCATAGTAAATGTAGTTGTTTTATAAAATGACGAAATTTTGATTTAAAAGAACAATTAATGTAACTGTTTTGGCTGTGTTTTAGTATTCAAATTTGTAGTTATAAAGTAGCTCAATTATAGTAAATAGTTAAAATAAAAAAAGTAACAAATAAATTAACTTATAATAAAATAACTTAATTATGTTGTACATATCATTATGAAATTATAAAAAGAAATGTAAATATTCTCTAACATCAAAGAAACCTCTGTGATACTAATGTTTAAGATAATTAATAATTTAACTGTTTCAAGTGAATAAATAATTAACAATAATTAAATCACCAATTTCTTTTGTTTGCAAATTCTATCAAATTCTCTCTTACTGTCTTCTATTACAGATAGCAGTTTTTTTCCCGATATCTCTTCCATGTCGTCTTTGAGTGTTTTTAATGCATCTTCTATCGCATGTTTAGCTTCAACAAGCAAAGATTTGATATCATCAACTTTTTTAATGCCTTTATCTTTAGACTTAGAAACTAAGGCAGAATGTAATTCGTGCTGCAAAACAGTATTATACAAACTTAATCTAGCATTACCTGGATCCAAAGCCTTTGTAATTGCTATAAGGTCTTTACACATTTTGATTTTTTTATCTAGAATTTCTATCGACATGAGTCCTTGCTCCCGCCCATACAGTTGTACTAAGGAGTGCTTTAACGAGTACATGTAATAATGATTGGGATGTAGGAACGTTGATAATCTACACAAGAGATTCTCTAATATTGACACAGACCCGTCCATCATGAGAACATTCTCCACATCTTCACCCATTTGTGACATCAGCATGTTCACTTGTGAATTATGCACTTTGATTGTACATTTGCTGCAAATCCATTCTGTTTCGTCATCTAAAGGATCTTCTGGTAACTGTATCCCATCACATGGGTTATTTTCATCTCCTAAACATTTCATTGCGCTTAGATAAGTACCAAGTTCAGTAGGGTCACTACACCTTGGACATTTGCATGCGAAATACTTCGAATCTTTCAAGTGTTGTCTCCTAGCTTGAGTACCCCATAAAGCATGACTGTACATTGTTGCTATGTGGCTGTTTTTCAATATTGGTACTACAGCTTTGATAGTTATTTCATACAAATCATTTCTGTCTTTAGGCGAGAATGCAAAAGAAGTGTGCTTTGTGTTAGGTAAGCAGCTGTGTTCCATTTTGCAAGTGATAGCGTATAGGGCACTGAGTTCAGCTCCTTGTGGTAAACGAATCTCTAAAGCATTCGTGTCAATAATTCCACAAATTCTATGAAGTAATTGCGAAGTAATTTCGTACGATTCTTTCAATTTCTCATCCATCTTGCTTATAAAGTTGTTAATTAGATATTCGACGATGAATTCGTTGGCCTCACTGGAATTATAAGGGGGAAATTAGTTTTATGATGTTATAAAGACTTAATTTCAAATTGAAATACTCTATCCAGGACTTAATTACTTACAAAGTTTTTAGCTTTTAGGAGTAAGTTTTCAAATTTATGTTTCTTAGTATTTTTTATAGACCTGGTTTTTGTGAGTAAATAATAGTTGATGTATATTTTAATTGAAACTAAATTAACAATATTTTTAAGTAATTGAACAAGTGAAACTCCTATGATGTGTGTGAACATGTAACAGTGTCTGAAGCGCTGAATTTACAAATAAATTCAGACTATTTCAAATAGAGAACGTCAAAAAACTGATTAAATATCGCTTCAGGCTCTCTTTATTAATTTATTCCTCGAACAATTCTCACAAAAAGCACGTCTCACTCTCTGATTAAATAGTATCCGTTTGAAGTTGATTTAAATGAAATGCTTTTTGGAAAAGGACAAGATTAAATTTCCTGTTAATTAAATAAAAGTGTTCGAGCTAAAATTTTAGTGAAATACGACAATTTTTTGAATACTTTTTGTCTTAACTTTTAAAAAGGAAAATAAACCAAATAATATTGACACCTAGACGGTGATGATGGAATCTACATTCAAGGAATTTTGACACGTACTTTTTAAAACTTTGTGAAATGGAAAAGTATAAAGATCGGAATAAACGGAAATCATACCATACAGGAAATATCTGGTTATAATGTATTATGATTTAAGACCAAACCAGCGAGAAACAAGAGAAAGGGTCCAGCATTAAATCTTGCAAGTAGGTATTGTAGAGACTTTTGACTTTGATAATTCTGGTGTTCTGAAATACAGGCCTTACGTGTAGCTTAGGAACCAGTCTCCTACAATATAATTATTAAACTGTAGTTTTTATGTATTGTTCTCGATATCATGTTATATGTGACCTTAAATTGTGGTGAGAAATATTTTTTTTTTTACTTTATTTTCCAATAAACGTCAAATTAATTGTTACTATCTGAAATGTCTGTTAGACGAATAATCTAGCTAAGAAGACTTTTTTCTCAATTGAATTTAAAATTTTAGCTATAGTAAAAGAAAAAAATGTAGGTCTTTATAATTTTTGCACGGCTGAAGTTT
This sequence comes from Caradrina clavipalpis, assembly GCA_932526535.1. NCBI lineage: Eukaryota > Metazoa > Arthropoda > Insecta > Lepidoptera > Noctuidae > Caradrina > Caradrina clavipalpis. The sequence goes on along the minus strand of OW052104.1, from coordinate 11,968,992 downwards.
CAGTTCTTAAGAAACTTGAAAACTCCTACAATTATTATTACATCGCAGACTATTCCTCGTTCCAATTTTAAATTTGTTTGTCACTTGCATGTTTTTTTATAAGCCATTGGGTGGCAAACAAGCCTACTGCCCACCAGATGTTAAGTGGTCACGGCTGCTTATAGACATCTGCAATACCAGAGGCCTTGCCAAAGCGTTGCCTTCTCAGAGACAAAGCTGCAGTTGATGTTTGAATAACTCTTAAACCATTACGTACTCATAAGCCTCGGTACCAGGTGTTCGGCATTCCATGTGTGATTGTAAGTCCAGCAGTTGCTTCCAACCCTCAGGATCTGTCTTCTGAAGCAGCGCGCACCTCAGCGGCATAAGAGCATCGTGTCTGAAAAGCAACAACAATATGGGATGATCATCATCTTCATCATCATCATATCAGCCGCAGGACATTAACTGCTGGACATAGGCCTCTTCCATAGGTTTCCAAAAAGGGGCGATTATTTAAAAAAAACCGGCCAAGTGTGAGTCGGACTCGCGCACGAGGGGTTCGGTACCATTTTTTTGGATTTGAGGGTATAGCGGCAACAGAAATACCTACATCATCTGTGAAAATTTCAACTAGATAGCTATCACGGCTCACGAGATACAAGAGAAAGTTTTTTTACACATTTAAGTACAAACATTTAAGTAAAATATCAAACGTTTCCAATTTATTTCTACACATTTGCTACACCATGTCAGCTGATCGGTGTCAATAAACTATACACAAAGAAACAACTCCGTAAAAGATTTATTTCTCCTGATAGGTACGTTTGTTATGATTTAAACTTAATAAACTGTCGAAATAAAAAAATATTAAGCATTTTTAATGATATTGCCTTTGAGCTGAAATTTTTCATAGGTAGGTATTCAGTACCGAATACACTCTTCACACCGTACATATGCTACTGCGCACGACTTTCTCTGCGTGTTTTTCTTCATCCGCGTTTACTTTTTGGTGACTGCTCCGCTCTCATGGCTCGTGGCGTGATGTTATATAGCCTAAAGCTTTCTTCGATAAATGGACTATCCAACACAAAGAGATTTTTTCAATTCGAATCAGTAGTTCCTGAGATTAACGCGTACAAACAAACAAACTCTTCAGCTTTAAATATTATAAGTTAAAATACTTAAATAAGTAATAAGTATAGATACCACACGCTGTATACTTATACTCTTAATTATCAGTGAATTGTATTATTTTTGAGAAATAAATTATTGTTATTTTAAACCATAAAGGCGTTTGTAAGGGAACAAAAAAGTTTAACTCAAGCCTCGATAGATGGCGTTACGAGCCAAATTAGAAGTCGCTAGCGTTTGGTTCACAACAGGGGTATATGAAGCAGCGAATTTCTATCAACGTTGAACATTTATTTAGCTTTATATTTCGACTTATGTAATTTTTGACAAGTCAAACTACGTTTGACTTTATAATACTTGATTTAAGGGTTTGATCCTGCCAAAAGCAATCAAACCGTGTAAAAAATCTGCTATTTTTCCTAATATTTATGTCTTTGTCCTGAATCAACTGCCTCGGTAGCCTAGTGGTCCTAAGCGCAACTTCTACGCTAGAGCTGGGTTCGATCCCCAGGTCTAGTAAAAAGTTTTATTGGGCTTTACTATGAAATTTTAATTAGCAGCTCGGAGTTAGGGTTTGTTCACGGTTAACGGTAATAGACTTGACCCCTATTACATGGGACCTAAACCTAAAACATACCGTTGAACTGTGGGTGTACATTGGTTACTTCTCCCAAACACTTCAGGGAATACAGGTGTGATGGTATGTACCTACATCAACTACAACTGATTTCCAAACTAATTCTTCGCGGAAGCTCAGTATTTCCTTCTTAAAGTTTATTTTGTATAAGCCTTGTCCCACACTACAAATTATCCTGTATCGTGGGTGTGTTTAAAAACATATTTTCACTCAAATACACAAACAGCCAAAACCGCAACAAGTAGGCTATACAAATATTTGTTCCATGCATGTATCGAACCCGCGATACGAAGCGAGGCAGCCTTACACTCAGTCACTACGACAACCGGCCGTCAATTACCTGTAGTAATCAGCCATGTCTTTTAAGACACATTCTGGTCTCAGGCTGAGGATCTCGCACTCTGCAGCATGATGCCTTGGATCCTTTAACCCTGGGCAGTTGCCTGAACAGACGGGCCAGCCGCATCTGTCGATATGAATAAAAACTTAACGTTAGATCATACCATCATACCACCACGCCTGTATTCCCCGAAGGGTTAGGCAGAGGTGTACCAATGTACACCCACAGTTCGCCGGTATATTTAGGTCCCATGTAATAGGGGGCGAGCCTATTGCCATTAACCGAACACAAATCCAAACTCCGAGCTGCTACTGAGAATTCAAATCTTATATACACGAAAAAGGGCAGAAACTTACTTTGAACATCTTTCTCCTGCTTCAGTGAACACCGGTTGGTAGCATCCAACGCAAGGCATAATCGCTTCAGGGTCTAGCATTGCCTTGGGTCCGAACACTAGAGGCCTTTCAGTCAATACCACATCTCCTGGATTCAAGTCCCTGGAAGCGACGAGATGCCTGCCCAGGTCATCAGACGTTTGAGCCTGGAATTGTTAGATAGACAGATAAACTAATAAGAAACTTGCTGCAACATATTCTGGTAGGAAATAAAGGTAGTGAAACGGCCTCTTCATTAAAAAAAACTACTAACGCCATCTAGTATGTTTATGACACACTATTTAACAGTGACATCTGTGAGCGACAAAAGTAACTAAAACGAAAGGACAGATTACGTCGTGTTACTGAAAGTGTAGAAACAAACCGAATGATGTCGTTGCCGTACTTTTTACCACTTCAGTTTTGAATTGTGATAATTGAAAGAATAGTTTCTTTTCTTTTCGAAAGCCTTTTTAATCTTTACAATTTTATTATTATAAAAGCGAAATACCACTCACAGGTTAATCACGAAATTTCGAAAACTATTAGACCTATGAAGCTAAAATTTTTCAAAATTTATTTGTTAGGTCACGATTTTGTCAGCTTGATCAATTACTTACCAAATGATATGCCAGTTCCTTGTTACCATTTTCTTTATCCATATTTCTGAAAAATATTACATGACTTGTTATTACAATGACTATGACTATCCAAAAGTTAGCTTATACATATTTACTTTAATTGGTTTTGTCAGTAGGAACGACTGAATCATGGAGAACACTGATCTGCCCTTCTAGGGTTTAGATGGGTTCCGTGATATCATTACAATAAACACAATGTTTTGCGTGCGTTACATTACGCGCTAGCACAAACAGCAAGTTTTCACACTAAAAGTAGGATTAGTTTCCTGGCAATCAGTTTTACTCAATGTTACTTGGTTTGATTTATTTAACGTCTATTTGATATATTTTTTATGCCCCGTGGAGAGATAGATTAAAAATTATCTTTAAGAACTTTGTTCTTTTTTTATCATTGAATGGCAAAAAAAACCCGGGGATGGAGCTCTGCAATACCACAGATCTTGTAAATGTAGTGCCATTCCAGAGACAAAGTAGAAATGCCTCATGTGCCTGTAATTACACCGGAGCCGCTGCTATGGAGCAGAAATAGGTATGGTGGTACCTTCCCTGATGAACTCCTTCCCAAAAAAGTTCTACTACTGCACCATTTTGGCAAGTAAATACTCAAATATCTCTTGACACTAATTCTAAACCAATCAAATTGTGTAATCACAATGAGATCTGACTTCATATAAACTTTTGTTTTGGCAGTCAGCCAGACGCAGCACCATCAGTCAACATGTCGCCCTAAGTATCTAAATAAATGTTCAATTGTGTTCTTTGCTTTGAATGTAACGTGTCAGTAATGTAGTTGGAGCATTGACTGTCCGGTAATTCTATTTTGATAGTGCAAATAAATTAAACAAGGAGATGAAGCGAGGTGTTAACATTTCTAAAATGTATTTTATGTCAGAGGAGTTTGGAACTAGTTTTAAATATCTGCTTATAAACAGCATTTGTTATTAAAATCTTCAAGAAAACATCCTGGTTTAATTATTTAAACTGGTTTCTCAATCATAAAGCTTAGCTTCTAGATTATTTTAGGTTAGCTGTTACCTTTGTTTACTCGTGTCTTATGAGAACTATTTTATATGAAAAGGAATTCTTTGTGTTCATTTTGGATGAGCTTCACGTAGTATTAAACGTAATACTACCCATGATACCTCGTTGTTCACCTAGATTGTAATGCAATAGGTAGGTATAATTATTGCATTCAAATCTAGGTCTTACGTTAAAGAAAGGACAGACTAACAAATAAATAACACTAATAACCCACTAGTGACAACCTTGTTCTATCAAGAATTAACCACGTCAGTAAGTTTCTAATCTGGTGTATAATTAGGCCTTCATAATAAGCGACGACAGATTGGCAGCTAAAAATGGATTTCTAGATTTCAACCGTTCATTCAAGTAAAAAAAAAAGAATTAAAATATAGGTAGGTACTTACACTGATTTATTAATATTTCATTTGGTTATGTAAGCATCCAAAATAAAAGCACTCCAAATATAGGTTAAGAACTAGAACCAGAATTTTCAAATTTCGAATTTCAGATTCGAAAAAATTCTATCGATTGAAATTGAAAGCCAATGCGCACGGGCAACTGTCACTGGGTCTTCGAAGGACTGAGTATAGATTTCTATTGTGCAACACTCAATAAATCGAGGTTCAGTAGACAGAGAGGTGACGCTACTTCTAGGGTTCCGTCTTAATATTAGGGTTCAGATATCATTTTTAACTTAACTTTTTTGTAAATAACGATATTGTTAAAATAAAAGACGCAACAAAAATAATAATAACGATTTAATAAAATAATTAAACTACCAACTTCTTTTGTTTACAAAATTTCTCAAACTCTCTTTTACTGACTTCAATAACAGATTGCAGTTTCTTTCCAGAGATTTCTTCTATATCATCTTTAAGAGAATTTAATGCATCTTCTATTGCCAATTTTGCTTCAGTGAGCAAAGGCTTGAAATCTTCACCTTTTTTAGCATTTCTGAACTTCATGACCAAAGCAGAATGTAACTCATGCTGTAAAACACTGTTATACAAGCTCAGTCTTGCATTCCCAGGATCTAGAATCTTCGTTATGGCGATAAGTTCCCTGCACATTCTAATTTTCTTATCTAAAATTTCCCGTGACGTGTAACCTTGCTGTCTTCCGTACAATTGTACTAGAGAATGCTTGATTGTGTACATATGATAATGATTAGGATGGAGAAAGATTGTCAATCGGCTAAGAAGATTCTCCAGGACTGTCACAGACCCTCCCATCATTAGAACATTCTCCACATCTTCCCCCATTTGTGACATAACCATATTCACTTGTAAGTTATGCACTTTAGCGGGACATTTGCTACAAGCCCAATCTGTTTCATCGTCTAAAGGATCTTCTGGTAAATGAATGCCATCACAAGGGTTTGTCCCATCACCCAAACACTTCATTGCACTTAGATAAGTACCGAGTTCAGTAGGGTCACTACATCTTGGACATTTACAGGCGAAGAACTTTGTGTCTTTTAAGTGCTGCCTTCTGGCTTGAGTTCCCCATAAAGCGTGGCTATACATTGTCGATATGTGATGATCTTTTACTATTGGAACTACGGCCTTTAAGGTTATTTTACAAAAGTCCTTTTTATCTTTTGGTGTCAGAGTGAAAGTATGCTTAGTGTTTGGTATGCAACTGTGTTCCATTTTGCAAGTCTCAGCATATAAAGCATTCAGCTCAGCTCCTTGAGGCAGGCGAATCTCTAAACCGTTCGTGTCAATAATTCCACAAATTCTGTGAATTAATTCAGGAGTGACATCATAAGCTTTCTTTAGTTTTTCATCTACTTTACTGATGAAGTTGTTTATGAGGTATTGGACGATAAATTCATTCGCCTCACTGTAAAGAGAAAATAGGTTCTGTTTTAGATTGTTGATTTTAGGAGAAACAAGGTAGATATATCAGTGGTAATTATTAGACCTTCCGAAGTATTTATACGTAAGGCCGTGTTACAGTAAATTCAACTGAATTTATGTATTTATTAAGTTTTTTTTTCACGTACTCATAAGCTTCGGTGCCAGGTGTTCGAGATTCCATGTGCGACTGCATATCCAACAACTTCTTCCAACCTTCAGGATCTGTCCTCTGCAGAAGAACGCACCTCAATGGGAGCAGGGCATCGTGCCTGAAAATTAATGCAATAGGCTATTAGTTACCATTAATAATGTTAACTGGGAATCAAAGAGTTGCTGGGAATACTGGGATGATATTTCAGAAATTATTGGTGAGGTTCTTCAGAAAGGTCGGATACGCAGTACTCGTAACTGGCATGCTTGTAGGACCAGATGATAGAACTTGTACGAGGTGAAAGGAGTATGTAAGTATCGTAGCAGGTGGAGGTTTGTGGTTTCTGCCTACCCCTATAAATAAAAGGGGTGAACGTTTGGTTGTATGTTTCAAAACCTGAGCAATTATTTTTTAGAATTGTGTTATCTAAGGTCTATTATTCTAGTCTAGTATTGTTGCATTGTCATCATCATAATTACCTATAGTAATCAGCCATATCATCAACCACACATTCTGGTCTCAGGCTGAGGATCTCGCACTCTGCAGCATGATGCCTTGGATCCTTTAAACCTGGGCAGTTGCCTGAACAGACCGGCCAGCCACATCTGTGAAAATAAATATTTTGTAGATGTAATTTTATGCAAACGGCTTTTCTTCCCTAAAAATAAATCATTTGCAGAAAAAGGTATCTTATTTTTTTTTTCTCTAGTATACACGGTCCCACTGCTGGGCAAAGGCTTTCTCTACGCCCTTTTAGGCACTCGTTTCACTTGCTTTCTCGAATCGAATTATAGGACCAACAAGAATATGACAAAACCAAGATTTTGTAAAAACCAAATTGAAAGAAAAGAGTGCCCGTGGAGTTTCTTGCTCGTTCTTCCCCATAGAGACCTAGGCTTTGGAACGAAAAACTAGGTTCAACTTTAAACTGTATCTTCTTGACAGTTCAAAAGAGCCTTTAAATAGTCTCATTGAAATAAATGTTTTGACTTTGAAAAGACAAAGTCTAGAAAAGATGATCAGATGACCACATAATTCTTTTTAAGATTATTATTTTATTGTCCCTATACATTTAAATAGTATTTAATACCTGATATAAAACTAAACGTTCCCTAAAATGACAATGATTTTATATCGATCATACCCACACCACCCTTTTACAGTCAAGTTACATAAAAAAGATATAATAATAATATTTTATTAGTTTTTGTAAAAACTCCCTCGATGAAGTTAAGCGAGCTTCTCGAACTCACTTCACCTTAATTCAACGAGGGACCTGTATACAGAATACAACTGCTGGAGACGTTTTCAATAAAATGCAAAAGGCTAGGTCCACCAGACTTACTTAGTGCATCTTTCGCCAGCCTCAGTTAAGACTGGTACATAGCATCCAACACACGGCATTATCGCTTCAGGGTCTAGCATAGCCTTGGGTCCGAAGATTAGAGGTCTTTCAGTGAGGACCAGGTCACCTGGAGACAGGTCCCGGGAGGCGACCAGGTATCTGCCAAGATCTTCTGAAGTGTGAGCCTGGAAAAGTGTTTTAGGAAATTAGTTTAGTTTAGATATGTCTCGGTTCTTTTTCTAACATTTTCCTGTTCATTTGTCCTCGTTGCTTTTTTATTTTTAATTGCGCATATTATTTCTTCATATTTTATATTCTGATTTTTAGCTATTGAAATAGTCATTATAATATCTTTAAAATTAATAATAACAACTGTAACAATATGATAACAAAAAAGGTGTAGATACCTACTGCCTTAGGTACTTTCTTAGTTAAAACGTTAAATACAATAGGGTGTACAGTTTGAAAGTTTTTAAAACATTTTGTTACGACAGGATATTACAGTACAGTTAATTATATAGTTATTTTGATCTTTCTCACTTATTAATCGATTATAAACTTAGCAGACGTACACAAATGAATTAATATGTACTTAAACTTTGTTCAATTTGGTTTAATTAACTGATTATCTTAAGGTAGGTACACTTCAGAATATACATAGACGTAGGACATAATCATTTTCGTCTATAGACGACAAGAAATCTGTTTTTTTTATCAAGCTGCATTTGTCGGCTTCAATTCATAATGACATTCCAATACAAATTCTCTACTCATTTCTGAAAACTATTATACGAATAACTATGAAATTAAAAAATAAATTAAAGCCATCGAAGACTTTTGTTTCTTTGTAACAAAAGAAAATGAGTGCAATTCAAAAAGAAAACATTTATAAGGAAATATTAGGTAGGTAGGTAGTTAATAATTATGTCCAGTGTGCAACATACTTTCATGTATGTCTATTTTTACATTTATTGCATACTTGTACTTTACATATCCGTACCGATATTGTAGATTCCGATTATTATCGTTCCGAGAATTGGTCTTCAGGAACGCGATTAAAGTGACGTAGACCGCCATCTAGTGACAATACAGCTGCATTATTTCATAGAAGAAATATGTACGATCACAGAATTACGAACAAAGAACCAAGGCGCGCCAACAGGCATGGTACAAAGTTCACAGTTCACCCGATAGATGTCGTGTTTCTAAGATTCTTAGTTGTTCGGTGTTTTCAGTTTGAAATCACTAACTTTCGCCTGTGACTTTGTCTGCATAAGCTTCAGTAAAGCTTCGTAATCGTAAATTATCTCACGAGACCACAAAAACAGGATTAAAGTTATTGTGTATGTGCTATTCCAGACTATAACCAATCTTTGTGTCAAATTCATCCAGATCCATTTAGCTGTTCTGGCGTGGTTTAGCAACAAATCCATTCAAACTTTCGCGTTTAAAATAGTAGAAGATTTTACGCAATTAGCATTGATACTTATATTAACTTTTACTTCTCATCAACATCAATAATTTATTGCAGTAATAGGATAACTTACCGCATACGCCAAATCATTGGCACCATTCTCTTGTCCCATGTTTCTGTAAAGTAAACAATACACAAGTATTAAGTATACACAAGAAAAAGTAATAATGTTATAAAACAGAAAGTCAATTGCAAATAGCGTTGTTATTGTCTTCTAAAGTGCAGATTTAGGAACACTTTGGGTACTGTAAGTGGGCCATCGGCTGATGATTTTCTAGACTTTTCTGACTCGAGCAGAAGAGTAAGAATTACAAGTAACAATAAAAATCAAATTTGATCATCCAAGCACATGAGTCAGTGAAGAAAACAATTTTAATTATTGTAAAAGTGCACAGAAAAGTAATCCTTAAAGATACAAGATATATGGCACATAATAAGTGAAAGAAATGTCTAAATAAATCACTGGTAATCGACACATTCGTCAGATGAGACATGTTGGCAGTCTCCTCAGTTCCATTACATTGATGTCAAGGTTTTAATTATGAGAGTAATGATCTACTACAATGCCAGTTGTATTCATTCGAAAGAAATAAATGTTTTTTTTTTTCTTTTTTTTTGGTGTTAGGATTTGTGCTCGGTTAATGGCAATAGGCTCGCCCCTTATTACATGGGACCTAAATATACCGGCGAACTGTGGGTGTACATTGGTACTCCTCTGCCTAACCCTTCGGGGAATACAGGCGTAATGGTGATGGCATAAAAAAACCAATAGGCAACAACCAATAACCAACCGACAACCAACCAACCAACCAAACCAATAACCAATGAATTTGTAGTTATAAACTGACTCCCTCGTCAGCTTAGTGTTCTTAAGCGCGAGTACTATGGTCTTGGGTTCGATTCTCAAGTCGAGCAGAGTGTTTGTGGGATTTTCTATGAATTTCTCAGTAACAGCTCGGAGTTATAATTCTTGCCCTTTTAATGGCAATAAGCTCGCCCCCTATTACATGGGGCCTAAACATTCCGGCGAACTGTGGGTGTACATTAGTACACCTCTGCATAACCCTTTGAGGAATACAGGCGTGATTGTATAAGTATTTTCAAATCCAAGAGAGTAAATTGACAGTTTGATACGGCAAACATTTAAAAATGTGCTTTCAGCACATAATCATAAAGCACACTATTTTAAAGTTATACGAGTACATTGTAAAGCTTTCAAATCAGTCACTGAGATTATTAAATGCCCTTTGGATAGTTTTATAGTAAAAGAGAATTATATTTGTTGTTATATTGAAAAAAATAAATATTACGTTGGAAAATTTTCAATTTATGAAACGACTTTCAAATTCGAATGAAAATTTTTCCTACATGCATCTTTATACTGATAAAGTTTGTAATACCGAAATACAAAATAAATTATGAAAAGAAAAAAACAATTTTTAAAATTTTTGTCTGTTTGTTTGTTCCGGCTTATCTCCAAAACGCCTGTACGGATTTTGACGCTATTATCACTAGCAGATAGCTGATTTTCTAAGGAGTAACTTAGGCCGTTTTCACATTAGGGCGTTAGCAGCGCGACAGTAGCACGGCAGAAGTACATTCCTTCACATTACAAGAACAGATCAAAGTTTAGGTCAGTATGGCGCACTTCATTTTAAAAATAGATGCTGTGGATGACAGCTCTACTGTTTTTTTATTATGAAATTCTGACGGGGCGACAGTCGCGCTGCTAAAGTAGCCTAAATGTGAAAGCGGCCTTAGCCTAAATTTTATAAAAATAAAACTCCATGGAAACCGTCATTCGCGCGAACAAAGTCGCGGGCATAAACTAGTTAAATATTGAAATACTAATAAACCTAAAAAGCACGGAGAGCGCAACGTTTAATCGTAAAACATGTCATAACATGCAATAAATCCTCCCATACAATCCATCCGTCCAAACATAAATTATATTTGGCAAATACTGCACTTTTCCGTGGACTGAATGTTAAAATAGGTTAACTCAATTCTATTTTTGCTACGTATCTGATAAACGTTGTTTCTTAGACATCTTTCGCATTCTTGCGGTTTTTCTTAGTCATGTCTTTAGGCTGTCCGCCCACAGACAATCGGTGACCGATTTTTTTGTCGGAAAGAATGGAACATATATGGGTTTTATATACCAATGCACGCGTCCGACAAAAGGTTGGACAGAAGGCGATAGAAGCTGATTTGTAATAAACTTTCAAAACAAACAGCAAGTTGAAGTGGCAGTGGGCAGGGCACATGGCACGCCGAGCTGATGGCCGATGGGGCCGCAAAGTTCTCGAATGGAGACCACGCACCGGCAAGCGCAGCGTAGGACGTCCACCCACAAGGTGGATGGATGACCTGATTAAGACCGCAGGAAGACGCTGGATGCAGGCCGCTTCCAACCGGTCTTTTTGGAAATCTATGGGGGAGGCCTACGTCCAGCAGTGGACGTCCTGCGGCTGATATTATGGTGATGATGATGATTAATAAACTTTCAGATACTTTAGTTAGTAAGATTTTCATACAAATTAAGGATGTAGACACGTAGTACCTATGATTTGAAAAAAAAAAATTATATTCATTTCAAGCTGATAGAGTTACAGTTTTCCATGACAGAATATAGCCAGATTCCTATTTCTTCCTTTTGAGAGTTTGATAATAAACTCTACTGTATCTTATTTCCTTTGTTTCTTCGAATCTACGTGTAATGGAATGACTACTACTACTACACAAACATTAATAATACTACTACTACTGCTTACTAGTACCTACTGTGTACTGTAGTATGTTTTTTTCACCTTTAGTCAGTGGTAAAAAAAAAAAAAAAAAAAACATCACGCCTGTATTCCCCAAAGGGTTAGGCAGAGGTGTACCAATTTACACCCACAGTTCGACGGTATATTTAGGTCCCATGTAATAGGGGGCGAGCCTATTGCCATTAACCGGGCACAAATCCAAACTCCGAGCCGCTACTGAGAATTTCATAGAAAAACCCAATAACACTTTTTGCTCGAACTGGGAATCGAACCCAGGACCACAAGCGTAGCAGTCGCGCTTAGCACCACTAGGCACCGAGGCAATTCAGTCAGTTCAGTGGTCTTATTGTCTATATCTTATTTTTATTTCTAATGTTTATTTTATTCATTTTTTTATTGTTTTCACATACAGAAGCAATAAAAATAATTGAAACGAGTATCCATGGAGTTTCTTGCACGTTCTTCTCCATAGAGACCTACGTTTTGGAAAATGCAACTAGCTTCAACTTTCGTAACTTCTTGACGATTCAAAAGTGCCTGTACATAGTCTAATTGAAATAACTGCTTTGATTTTCACTTAATTTATGGTTCAATGCAATATCAAAAACTTGGAGCCTTGCTCGCAGTCTCTAAATAGACACTATTTACTATATAATACGAGTTTCTTAACGAACAATATTTAATACTTCACATAAAAAAGTGCTTTGTGTGGGGACCCGATTAAATTTTTAATTTAATTGTATTTTTATTATTTGTTGATTTAGCGAAAATAGAAATACACATTCTGTGAAAATTTCATCTCTCTACCTATTACTGTTCATGAGATACAGCCTGCTGACGAACAGACAGACACCCATTGGGTACGGAACCTATAAAATTATAAATCTGTCCAATTAATGGAATCCTAAATTATACAAAAGTAGTGAAAAATAGCCCTTAATGTAATAATAACTAGGCATATCTGAACCATTGTTCTAAATCTGTGGAAACACGATTGCTTACAGTTTCTATTTCAGTACAAGTCCTATGATGACGATGACGTCACATTGGCAGTACGAGAAGACCTAGACACGAATCTGATGCGATTTATGATTTCAGTTTATAATTATGCTTTTTTCGTTCCAGTCTTGTTAAAAGAATTAAAATCTTGTATTTTATATTTAATTTTCATAATATTTTTAGGACTTCTTTATTATATTTTGTCACTTTAAATAAAAATGGTGTTTTTAGTAATCGTTATGATTTATTTTTATAATTAAAAGTAATAATTTTAGATTTAATTTTTAACTTTCTTAAAAAATATTTTTGAGATTTTATAAAATAAATTAAATAAAAAAATAAACTCACATAATAATCTCGGTCATTTTTTGTCCTGTTAAATTTTAAAACCACTCAAAATGTCACAAATATTTTCTCACAGGAATTAAAAAAAAAAAAACTTAAAATTTTAAATTTTCGTAGCAACTGCGCACGGGCAACTGACGCCCGCTCTATGTATGACTGAGTATAGCTTTCCATTACGTAACACTCGGATATATGAATGAACTAAAAAAAACTTTTGACGATTTGAGTAAAAAGCATTCTGGAGTATTGTTTTGAAAGGTGCGTTAAAATTAATGAAGGAGTTATTGAGTTAAGTAAAAACAACTCGATTTAAAGATATAATAATTAATACTTACATAATTATAAGTATGTATGTATTTATATATTTTGAATTTTCGTTTCAAGACTATTAAAATTTTAACAAAACGATTTCAGTGGGATTCTTTTTACTTTACCAGTTACAGTTTCAAAATCAAAATCATACCTAAATTGGGAAATTTTGCGGATTACAATAGCTACATAATTATGTAAACAATTTCGTACAAGTTTCATATTTCTAGTTAATTTTCGCCTATATTTATGAATGGGTGATGGGTGGGTGGGTTTATGATAAGTGTGTTATTGGGTTTTTCTATGAAATCTCAGTAGCAGCTTGGAGTTAGGATTTGTGCCCGGTTAATGGCAATGGGCTCGTCTCAACATGTGACAAAAAACATCCCGGCCAACTCTGGGTGTACATTGGTACACCTCTGCCTAACCCTTGAGGGAATACAGGCGTGATGGTATGTATGTATTCATGAATATAGTATTTACTTACAGACCACAGTACCGTGCCGGTTGGAAGCAGGCTTGTTATGAAGACGGAGCAGTACATTGCCAAATTTTCTATTTCACACCATAACAGCTGTTTCATATCATTAATACTGTTATAAGACCTAACACACACGTTCGCTTGAAATATGGCTTTATTATTTACAATATCGTTATGAAGTTTTATAAACTAGCTTTAGCCCGCGACTTCGCTTACCTTAAAGATAATATGGGTAGAATAAAGTGCCTATGGTACTCAACAATAAAGTAGATTTTTATTGCTTCCGGAGAACAACATACAAGCAAAAAAGAAACATAAAGACAAACAGAAAAGAATAGGCAACGCGGTCTAACTACTCAACAGTAATGTAACACAATTTTGGTATAATCCGTAGAATAAGTTTGACAACTGCCCCGTTGGTCTCGTGGTCGCAAGTGCGACTGCTGTGCAAGGGGTCCCGGGTTCGATTCCCAGGTCGAGCAAAAAGTGTTATTGGGTTTTTCTATGAAATTCTCAGTAGCAGCTCGGGGTTTGGATTTGTGCCCGGTTAATGGCAATAGGCTCGCCCCCTATTACATGGGACCTAAATATACCGGCGAACTGTGGGTGTACATTGGTACACCTCTGCCTAACCCTTCGGGGAATACAGGCGTGATGGTAAATTATGAGTTTGACAGCCAAAAGTTTCAAATTATTTCCTTAGTGGAAGTTTTTGTTTCGCAAAGACTAACTGCTTCTTCTTTTCTTTTCGATGATACATTTATCATTATTTAAACTATATGGGCCCAGTAGCTGACCACTTTTTTGCTGCATCGGGAGCGCTAATCAGATCAGAAATTGACACTTATAATTACAACCGTGAAAAGTTACAAACCTTCTAAACAAAAAAAAAAACACGGGTTGCACTCCGGGAGTGCCGGCAGAAGTGAAAACTTGAATATTAACGTTGTGCATTTTTGATATTTTGGAATGGTTAGGGAATAATTTTGCACGAATTGCTTTAATTATCAGTACAAAAGTACTATCATTTATGTGGTATAATACAATATTTATTTGTGTACGATAAATTTGTAAGATTTTCGATCAGGTCACGTGTCCTGACGCGAGTTTTACATTTTTTACCCATTCCAAAAAAAGTGCACAACGCCACTAAAGAAGTTTTCACTTCAAAAAAGAAGAAGATTCTCTATTCAACCCGTCAAGTTCTTTTTCATAAAATGCTTTTTTGTTCACCTCGCCAAAAAGTGGATTCACGACATTAGGGCATTTGAACTCAAGAGAGATCTTACACCACTGATATATCTTAACCACTGGGCTTGCTGCTCCTATTATACGAGTACAGTAACGTGACAATGCGGAAACACAACTTATTTTAACTGAAAGATTTTTTGTTGTAAAACAGCTGCGTGTCATTTGTTTTAGAGTAACTGACAGAAAGAGTTTTTTTTACTCAAAAATAGAAAAATAGGTACCTTCAGCTGTCGCGGACGAACATTAAAAGATAGCCGATAAGACCGAAATTCTGGCAACTGAGCAATATTTTTTTTACCCAAAGCTATCCTTAGATATGGAACCAATCGCAGTTCGAGAAACTTAGACAATGCCATTTCAAGGCAAAAGGCGGTCCGAGATAGGTCATTGAATGCCAACGAAGAGGAACACGCCAAAAAAGAAGACATGTTTAACCACGTGTGAGCTACTACATAATCTAAAAATCTGGATACAAATCCATATTTCCACCAACATCCAGCGATTTTATAATATCCAGAAATTGAAACGTCAATTCATTCAAATAATAATTATTACAAGACATTACAGTCGTATGTTGTACAAAGGGTACAGCATTAATACTCAATTCTGTTGGCACTGTTCCCGAATCTTTACCGTCTTGTTAATTATGCATGTCTATTTAGAACGAGTATTGTGTTTGATAGCAAGTGGAGCGGGCGTGGATCGCGACCAGTGCCTTAAAATCCGCGAAATGCCAACCTGCGAGGTCTGCCAGCAACCCGCAAACCAAATCTGCGGAGGCTGCAAACTCGTCTACTACTGCTCCAGACCTCATCAGAAACTAGGATGGCGAGAAGGTCACAAATTCAAATGCTGTGCCTTCAAGATCGAATACTCGGATACGTTAGGACGACACATGGTGGCTACGAGAGATATACAGCAAGGTGAAATGATCCTTAAAGAAAAACCAGCTGTGATAGGACCAAGGATTACGTGTCCAACTGTGTGCTTGACATGTGGCAAAAATCTGGATCCGATGGAATCTGGGGACTATTACAAATGTTCAAAGTGCAACTGGCCAATGTGTGGCTCCGAGTGCGAAAGTGCTGATATTCACAAACCGGAGTGCAAAGCCATGACAGATAGAAAATACAAATGTGATATAAAATACCAAGGTCCTAACAAAGTTCAAGCGGCCTACTGTGTTATATCACCACTTAGAGTGTTGTTGATGAGTTCCTCTAACCCACTCCAGTATGAAAACATAATGAATCTGGAGTCTCATTTAGAAGATAGGATAAACACCCCTCTGTATACAGTTTTAAGGGCTAATTTAGTGACGTTCATAGTTCAAGTGCTTGGATTACCGTTTGATGATGAAACTATATTGAAGGTCGCGTCTATATTTGACACAAACTCCTTTGATGTACGCTCACCAGATGGGTCTACGAGATTGCGAGCTATTTATTTGACAGCTTCGATGATGGACCATAGTTGTAAAGCTAATACGAGGCACATATTTTTGGGAAATGACTTCCACTTGGCTGTAATAGCAACAGTACCGATATCGAAGGGTGATTTGATAACCGCAACCTATACGCAATCTTTATGGGGAACTTTAGATAGGAGAAAGCATCTGCAGACAAATAAATTCTTCGATTGTGAATGTGATAGATGCAAGGACCCAACGGAATTGGGAACATATCTGGGAAATATTTACTGTTCCGTATGTACTAGTTCTATTAGTCAGACCACTGATGGGATTGGATCAATGCTGGTCTCAACTAACCCATTAGACGAAGAAGCTCCATGGAAGTGTGACAAATGTGAGCACAGTATCTTAAGTAAGCAGATGGTGTGGGGCAACAACGCATTAAAACAAGATCTTCAAAAGCTGAAAAAGACTAATCCAAATGAGTTTGAAGAGTTCATTGAGAAGTACAGTCAAACGCTGCATCCTACGAACCATTTAGTAGTGCAAGCCAAGTTGGCATTAGTACAAATATATGGGAACTATAAAGGATATACTCTATCAGGTACTTATATCTTGTAGTTGTTGTTAAAATAGAACTAGTGATGGACGTATGTTTATAGTACATGTGTTTTTAACCTCAATTAGATCTGAGTGGTATCAATACTTCGTAATAGAATTTGTAAACATTTTGAAGAGGTAGATAAAAGATATTTAAAGCTGCAGCCAGGTATACGTACTTTGGTTCAATTATCCAGTGATTGACTGGATTTAAAAAAAAAACGTTTTCTCACACTAGGAATTTCTCCTTTAACGTGGGTGTCTTTACGATAATAAACGATATATAAACTCATATACACAAACAACCAGACCGAATCTATAGGCCATACAAATATTTATTTCGCGAGGGGATCGAACCCACTCCACACAGTGCAGCAACCAATCGACAACCGCGTTATCAATGTCATTAAAACTACACATGCATTTTTTTTTAATTTAAATATCTGGCTCCCGATGTACTTCATATAGGCCAACGCTATTCATCATTAAAATTTTAAAAAAATAACAGATTTTTTAAAAAATAACCATCTTCTTCTTCATGCATCTTGCCTAAGTTCAAAATTCTGAGTCTAGTTATAACGCTGTGTAACCTCGCTTTTGTCTGCTAACCCATTAAAAATTAAAGACCCATGTTAAGAAGTAAATTCTTAGTTTAATCGGTATTTCATCCCTGAACTAATTTTCCTTCATTAAAATTATTGGAACGTTGACAAACGAGGAATGCTATTTTCAGAAGTCATTAGTTTTGGTCTAAATATGTGAACAGTGTTTGGTACTTTGATTCGACAAACTAAAATGTCATGATGGCCCAATGGTTAAGGTACCCGCCTCTCATGGACGAGGTTGTGGGTTCGCAACCGGGCACGGGCAAGTACCAATGTGACATTTTCTAATTCATATGTACTTTCTAAGTTTATCTTGAACATCACTGACATCGGTAACCATGTCAGAGGCCCTTGAGGCGGTTTAGAAACTCTGACACTAGGGTGTGTGAGTCCGTCAGACCTTACTGCGCACAGAATAAAGAAAGAAAGAAGAATTAGACAAATCCTGTTCGGGTTTTTTCATTCGAATTCTCAAGAAAACGATCAGCATAATTATATGTGTAAGAGCTTAGTTTGTTAAAAGTAAACGTACTGTTTATTTATTCCATCTCATATGGGATGCACCTAAAGTACGTATAATTAGGACTCATTTTCAATTTCCCGAATGACAAATTAATGTGACAAATTGCTTTAATATTGCTATGTTGTGTATTTTTTTAAATTCTAGTTTTATTTTTAAAGATGGGTTATTAGGGATGTTAGTGTAATAATATCATAATATTTGAACGTAACACATTGGATATCATAATAATATCGTTCAGTTCACGAATATATGCGATCTATTCCGAAGAGACGAGTGATTCCAATCCGCGCCAATCGAATGAATACAGTAAATATAATATTGTTCGACCTAGTTTGAATGGTTAATACACAAAGATTAGTGAATATGAAAGATTACCATATCAGATACTGATACATGAATCCATAGAATATATTACAATTCTCTACACGAATACTATAAGCCTTTTTTTAAGGTTGGGGAATCATCAAATAATTTCTCCTTCCCTTAGTGTCAGACTTTTACTGACTAAAACCCATCCATGTTCCTCCATGTACCCTTTGCGTTCCGGGGGTGCGGTAGCTCTTTCGAACAACCCGCAGCCCCGGCAGGCATCGGCCCTGACTGGCCCCTCCGATTTGCTGACATCTCTTTGATGCGAGCGTGCAATATCAACACGACATGAATACTACATATAAGCCTATTTTCTTGCAGAACTGCCGAACGCCCTCTTGAGAAGGAAGCTGGACCTCTGTCATGAGTTACTGGAGATAGCTGATAAGCTAGAACCAGGCTGGTCTAGGTTCAGAGGCACCCTACTCCTGGAGTTACAAGGAACTATGACGATGAAGACTAAAAGAGATTTTGAAACTGGCAAGTTGACAAAGGCTGGTGCTCAAGTGAGTAGTTGCATTTTCTTGTACTTTTATAAACCATCACGCCTGTAATCCGCGAAGGGTTAGGCAGAGGTGTACCAATATACACGCACAGTTCGCCGGTATGTTTTAGGTCCCATGTAATAGGGAGCGAGCCTATTGCCATTAACAGGGCATAAATCCTAACTCGAACCCAAGACTCGAACCGAATCGAGCCCAAGACCTTGAGAAATTCCTAATGGAACTACCCAATAATACCTTTTGCTTGGGTAACCAACCTAGGAACCTACGCTTTACAGCCAACCAACCCGGCTATACCCGTATTGTATTCAGCCACTAAACAATACATTCCGATCTATTATTTAACATTTAGTACTGTACTTAAATAGCCGAACATTCTGTATCTCACATTACGTTTTATACAATCTGGATCTTTGCCAGATTAAATAAATGCTCGTCTGATGACACGCGGCCTATATTTTATAGCAGCGAGATGATAAATACCATATTATCATTAAAAAAACGTGTTTATAACATTATCTGTCTTATTGCACATTTTTCCGTTTAAAAAAAGTTCAATTCGGATGTTGTGACGGATTTTATTATGCATTTATTCAAATGTTGGATAGTTATTACAAGATTGAAGTGGTGGTAAAAGCAAATTTTCTGTTGCATTTTTTCGAACAAAATGTTTTAAATGGTTTACAAAATATTGCGAAAAGTGTTTTATTAGTATTTATTTGCGAAATTATTTGTTAATAGATATATAGAAAGACTAGAAAGAAGCTAGACTTCCGTACGTAATTACTAGTCAACATCAAATTTGATACTTTATCCCACGGGAACCGTACATTTTTCCGGGATAAAAAAGTATCCCTAGATGTTATTCCACATTACAATCTATCTCAGTATCAAATTTCATATTAGCAGGATTTAGCATCGTAATTTGTGGCTAACTTTAGAGGAGGCCTATGTAGAGCAGAAGACGTTCGTCGTTTGGCTTTTAAGATGACGATGATGACGATAATGGTCATAACTCCAGCCAGACGCTTCGAAGCGTGTTGCTGTGATTATAATCCACGGACAGTGTCTGGCAATAGGCTCGCCCCCTATTACATTGGACCTAAACTTAATGGCGAACTGTGGATGTACCTACATTGGTTACACCTCTGCCTAACCTCTCGGGGAATACAGTCGTGATGGTATGTTGTTGGACAGTGTCTGGCTATAACATAATAATATGTTGATTTTTGAATTATTCAGCTTTCTATTATCCATCGGTAAAGTTATATTGTATTTTTTAATTTCAGGATGAACTTATGGAAAGCCTGGTCCTCCTTCAAGAGGCAACTAATATCCTGAGAATAGAACCTCACATGAAAGATACTCTTGAAGCAAAGATCAACGAGCTTACCTACCTACTGGATGCTACTGCAGTTGAAGAGATGTAGAAGTCAATTGGGGTTAGAACTGCCAAAACGCCTGCCTAACTTATGTGAAAATTTCTCTTATTTTTCGGAGTAATTATCACGCTGATTAATTTTAATTATTCTAAGCATGTTTTGGATTACATCGAAGTATTGTTGCTGGATAGAAATGAATGTAACTCATAATAATGCATAATAAATAAATGTATTAATTTAAGGCAACTAATTTATGTAATACTTAAGCAATCATCTTAGATCTTTTTAATATTAGGTATTATATACCAACAAACAATCATGATGACCCAGCTGTTAAGGCATCCGAGTCTCATGCATGTTGAGGTTTTGGGTTCACAACCGAGCTCGGGCAAGTACCAATGTGATTGTTTTCAATTCATTATTATCTACTTTAGCTTATCTTGGAGAACACTGACATCGATGAAGGAAAGACATTGTGAGGAAACCTGCCCCCCTAGCCAAGTCACAAACGATAATCGTAAACGCTCGGTAGGTACCAATAGATTTTCAACTTAATATCCAAGAGCCTTAAGTTGAAAATTTATTAAAGACTAGCTGTTCCCCGCGGTTTCACCCTCGCTGCTCAGCACCTGTTGGTCGTAGCGTGATGTTACATAGCCTATAGCCTTTCTCAAGAAATGGACTATCCAACACTAAAAGAATTTTCCAATTCCAACCAGTAGTCCCTGAGATTAGCGCGTTCAAACAAACAAACTCTTTAGCTTGATAATATTAGTATAGATTTCTAAGCGTTAGCGACTGGAACGAACGAAAACGCTATGCAATCTTCATTAGATCTTTAACTTAAAACCAAGCACATAATCTATGTATCTATTAAAGCCTACTCAGCGTTTGCGTTTATCGTTTGTGACTTGGCTAGGGGGGCTGGACTTATAATGGTTCTTCTTTATCGTGTAGGCAGTAAGGTCTAACGACCCCACACACCCTTTTTTTTTTTTTTTTTTTTTTTTTTATAGACGGGAAATCATCAAATAACTTCCCCCGCCCTGGGCGGGGCGGGAGGGAGTGTCAGACTTTTACTGACTAAAACCCGTCTATGTTCCTTCATGTGCCCTTTGCGTTCCGGGGGCGCGGTATCTCTTTCGAACAACCCGCAGCCCCGGCAGGCATCGGCCCTCAGTGGCCCCATCCAATTTGCTGACATCTCTTTGAGGCGCGCGTGGAACACGAACGCGCCGTCGACACGGTACCCCACACACCCTAGTGTCAGAGTTTCTAAACCGCCTTAAGAGCCACTGACATGGTTACTAGGCCATGACTATGCCATGCCATGCATGTATGCCATGGTTGGTTTCTCTGCCATGGTGGTTGGTTGGTATAGTGATTATACGTCTGAAACCGCCTTGAGCCAAGTGTGGTGATCAAAGCTCATGCCTTCTTTGTATGAGAAGAGGCTTTTACCCTACAGTGGGACAATAAGAGGCTGGTATTATTTAATGTTATTATTAGTCATTTAATTATTGAAAGATTGAAGAGTTAGGTCAATATAGTGGCTTGATTTATGAGTCCGGAAGTGTGAGGAGGTGTGAGTGTGAGTCTTTAGGGAATTAATAAAAAAGTAAAAATTTAATTGTCAATTGATTAAAATATTTAATTGAGAAAGAACTCGTCACAACAAATACAGTAACAAATTATTATGATGTTAAAAAAAATATATATGTCTAAACCTACCAGCTCTAACTAACAAAATTATTTACTTGCTAACTAGGTATCCACTTAAAGTAAAGTTTACAAAAACATATTATTCATCTAATAATTTAAAACAGCAAAATATTTATTTACATACCTACTCATAAACCTACACCAACTGAAATTAATAATGTTAATAAAATAATTCTCATTAAAAATAAAATGATAAAAATAATATATGAAAATCAAAATCACATACATCACAAATAGAGTTGAAAATTATGGACAATTTCTCCATAATTTTCAACTCTATATAATTCCCCTTGCCATTTCTTACCTTGTATGCATTTATGCAAATTTAAACTCTATTTCTTCTGGATTTAGATTATTATCAATCAATTAATGAACATTGCTCAAATATTTTAATGCCCTTCGGACTGCTGCTTGTAGTGCAACAAAGATTTTGTTACAAGGTACGCTTAAATTATTTTAGGCAATTCATGTATTTATATTTTATATATCAAATTTTACAAACGAGTGTTAAATGTTATTTCACAGTGGTACGGAATCCTTCGTGTGTGGACACTTAGCCGGTGTTTTTTCTACCTTTGTTTTTAGAATTCTAAACTGGTTCAGTTTTGACAGGTGTGATTTTAGTTGGCTTTGTGGTAGCTTCATCGGCTTTAAAGCTGAACTCCACGGAATCCTTTTTTATGTGAAGAATATTCTTCAATGCCCTCGAGAGCTTCTTGTTCGGTTTCGGAGAATTCTCGATGACGAACACCTTCTCTGTGTTCTTGTCCACTATTTTTATTTGTTTTTTGTTGAACTGAAATTATAAAAATAATAATTTTAACATGACACACCATCACGCGTGTATTCCCCGAAAGGTTAGGCAGAGGAGTGTCAATTTACATCCACAGTTTGCCGGTATATTTAGGTCTCATGCACTAGAGGGCGAGCCTATTGCCATTAACCGGGCAGAAATCCAAACCCCGAGCTGCTACTGAGAATTTCATAGAAAAACCCAATAACACTTTTTGCTCGACCCGGGAATCGAAACCAGGACCTCTAGCGTAGCAGTCGCGCTCAGGACCACTAGGCCAACGAGGCAGTTATATGTTATGTATCATAGACTACAAAAATCTAAGTATTTATGACTTATGTCTAGACTCAGCAATCCAAAACAATGACTTGCGTTTTTTTATCACAAAAAAGATTAGGAAAAGCTACCAATCGATTTTTTTAATTCGATGTCTAACTCATGTTAAAGGCGCCTGATAAGAGCGCTTTGGCTGTGATTTCAATCAATTGTCCGGTACAATCTTATCATCACAGCGCGTATGACAAGATAAGGGAAAATGATCATAGAACCTATATAAAATCTCTGTAGAACTAACTTTTATTATTTTAACATCCTTAAATGACAATTAAGCCGGCGGCCCACTTGAGGCTAAGTCGTAACCGCTGCTTATAGACATCTAAAATACCAGAGGTCTAGCAAATGCGGTGCTAACCCAGAAACAAAGTTGAAATGTCTCATGTGCCTGTATTTACACCAGCAGAAATCGGTATCGTGGAAGTACTTCCCCGGACGAGCTCCTTTACATAGAGCTCTAATGTGTAAAAATCTATCTCCGTTAATTTTAGGTGAAGTGATTCTGAGGTAAGCTGTCATCACAACTAACATTCTCGCGACAAAACTTCAGTCACGGCAATCAAACTCACGCAGGAGGTAATATAGTGTCTACAAGTATGTTCTTAAACACAAGTGCACTGCCTCTTCCCTTACTTTCATAGTCGGATGAGATGGCAATCCGATACGACCATGGAGAGATCAGGCGCAGTGCTTTTCATTTATAACGTCATCATGACGGCATAACAACTGAACCGATTGTTATGAAAGACAAAGGAGTAGCTTTTTTTAAGGATGGGAAATCATCAAATGGCTTCTTCTGCCATGGGCGGAGCGGAAGGGAGTGTCATACTTTTACTGACTAAAACCCAACCATGTTCCTCCTAATGCCCTTGGCGTTTCGCGGTAACTCTTTAGAATAAAGTCTGCAACCCTGGGATCAATATAAGGACATACCTTTTAACAAGATAATGAAAACTAACCATAGTACATCTACAACACCAGGTCCCGAATTTGAAGCAAGCGATGCCAGGAGTCCTGTCCATAGCTTTCCTGAACCTGGCATTAGTGAAGCCGTAGATGAGGGGATTGATAGCACAGTTCAAGTACATGAGGTAGTTGGCAGCAAACCACATTATTTCGTAACTGCCATCGACCTGGAAGAAGAAAATGTTTTATAGCAAAGACAGTTTTTTTGAATATGAATATCAAAAGTTAGCATTTTGTAAAGCATGAGTAAGCCTGCAGTTCTACTTGAGTTAAGCTAAGTTACGTTGCTAAAAAAAATGTCTGGTTTATTTTTAATTTAAAAGCTCAAAATAATAACAGTGTGTCGGGGTCGCGACAGGTCCGAAGGAGATGGCGGGACGAGCCAGATGGATTCCTCCAAAACTGGAGGGTTGAAGCAAGGAAACTTGAAGGATAAAGGAGTGAAGAGAGTCTTGTGCCCAGTAGTGAGACAGAACAGGCTGACAAAAAAGAAACATAGTAATAAAGCAATCCAATAAGGTAGTTATATGTTTTGGAATTCAGGTAGTTTCTTTTTTCTTATAAGTAAATTTTTAGTTTAAACATTACAAACAAAACTATAAATCTTTGTCTTTATAAAATTTGTTCATACTACTTTAAACCCCTTAAAGGTGCGCAGTAAATTAGAAGTCAGCCTATCTTATAAAGCCCTGATAACCAACAACAATACCTTAAGTTTAAGAAAATTAGGCTTACCGCATTAATTTGTAGGCTCATGCCATTCCTCCAGTATATCAAAGCAGTGTAAGGTACTCTGCAGCCCACGCCAGTCAAAAGTACACAAGCTGTGATCCTCAACGCTCGGCTTCGAGCCCTGGCAATGGATTGACCGCCTCCGCGTGAAGATAACTCACGGACACTGCTTTCTAGACGCCACATTATTATACCATACTGTCAAGTGAAAAGAAAATGTATTACTGTATGAATGAAGGAAAAAAAACCGATTAATTTTAATAATCGAAAAGTATTGTAAGTAGTAGTAATATGCTCTCGACCGAATTTCGGTTGCAGTGTCTAAATCTCAATGAAAACTAACCCAGTACGCAGGAGATATTATAGTGCACAATAAGCGTTATGTGTTTTTTCAAACATGGGCACACTCCCTCTTCGTTCACTCTTATAATCCGATGATGCGACACGATCGGGGAGAAATTGACAGAGACACACTTATATTGATGCAGGCTAAAGTTGAAAGGTAATGAGGTATTTGCCTACATAAGATTTACTTACAGTAACCACCATTACTCCAAGTGGCACCCAAACCAAGAGCATCAGCAGAAAGTGCCAGTAAATGCCAAGTACACGAACGTCCTCCATGCAATATGACTCCAAGTAATCCTTCCACGGCCGTTCCTGACGAGATGAGAATATACCATGTTAGTTATGAAACAATCCGGTCTATTCTGTTAAAATCTCTCGCGTTGTATGTGAAATAAGCCTAAGATGAACTATCAATTTAGCATCTGGGTTGGATGACAATTCACTCAGAAAAGCACAGCTTCACGTAGACTCATCGAGAGAGATATTACAGAATAGCACTGCAGGTAAGATGACAATTCAGCTCTAATTTCCTAAATTCACTGAGGAGGGAGATTTTTAGGGAAAAGTACTGTCCGTTTTAACTTATTTCTTGTTTTAACTTTGCTCTAAGATTGTGTTACTACTGGAAAAAAGCGAAAGTAACTCTGTCTAAATATTACATTATCGATTCTAATAATAGAGGTAGCTTAGGATTTGATATACCATTTGAGCGGATGAAGTCGCGGGCAAATGCTAACAGTATATAAAATTATCTCAAGAGTATTTTTATGTAGTTTTAAAATAAATGATAAACTTACCACATACTCCCTCTTCAACGCCCATGGCAGCGATAAAGCACAAGAAGAAAGCCAAGTTGCTATAATAATCCTTGGAGCAGCTTTTATGGTGACCCTCGCTTCTGCTGTCAGAGCTGCAGCAGCCAGACGATCATAGGACACTAGCAAAATCGCAAAAATACTGGATAGCAGGAAAGATGCTGAAAATTTAGAAGCAGCAATTCAATTTTGTGAGACAATAATTTTTGTCATCCTTATTTTTATAAGCTTGTAACATTTATTTCAAATAAACTATAATTATACAGGCATATAATTGATTTGTCAGAAAGTTAGTCAGTGAGATTGGAGTAGCCCGTACAAAACACTAGGTTTCTATGAACAATAATTATCAAGACACTAATTTAAACTGTTGTACAGGTAGTCTTTTCATATATTTTACGTAATTTATTGTAAAACGTAAAGGCTTTACATTTTATAGATGAATTAATAATTTCATTAAGAGAGAGAGAGTGGAGAAAGAGGAGATTCCTAAAGAGAGTCATAGGAACCTCCAAAAAAATGTTAGTGGCTCAAATAAACTTACCTTGCAAAAATCCTTCAAACCGACAACCAAAGTTCTTCAAAACAAAAGCTTGGAAGAAATCCCTGACGAGCATGAACCAGGGGCACAAAATAAGAGTGAGTAGATCGGTCAAAGCCAAGTTTCCGATCAAGTAGTTACTTGCAGACCAGAGCCATTTGTTCCTTATTAATACAATCAAAATGATGGAATTTAAGAAGATGCCCGTTACACCAACGATCACCATTACAGTCGTCTTCAAGGCAATTTCTTGGGCTGGTTTCACGTGCCATAGCGTATTCGGGAATGGCTCTTGTGATGTGTCAAACTGAAAATAGATAATATTCATTCATTGCTAGACTTCAATTAATCCACCTGTATTGATTTGTGGTCTTATCTTATCTCGATTTATGCCTTATTTCGTACGGTTTAATAAATAAAATTGTTAGATAATTTAAGATTATTTGGATTAATGATGAGGTAAAACGAAAAACAAGATTGCATAAGAATGAGTAAGAAACTTACATTCTCCCAGTCTATTTCACTACGATTTTCCATTCTTGTTGGCTTAGCTTCATTAACTTCACGTCATTCAATGTTTTAATACGTTACCTGTAATACACATTGGAATCTTATAATAATTTTTATTTAAACAAATCCATTTTCTTTGATCACATATTTATCTACTACGAAATCATTAGCTTCTATAATATCTATCACCTTTTCTGTTTCACCAAATTTAATAGTTCCACCAAAAACATGTCCAGCAAACAATAAATATTGATACTGAATATTCATTGAGAGTGTGGATATTCCATACTAGATAACATTGGTTTAAGGTATTCCATTACCGTGAAAGCTTTGTTATCTGAAAGATGATTGATAGGAGCGAAATAACGAACTATGACGAACAAGGTTGCTTTTTCTGATTCGGGATATCAAGTATTAATTCGGAAGTTAGTAGTGTGCATTAAATCATATAAAATAATATCAACCTTACTGGTATCTATATTTTCGAGCCGTTTGGGATGGTAACCTTCTTATCTGGGGGCCCGTATATGTATTGTAAGGAATTGTCCAAACGGTTGATTGCCACTTTCTGTGACTTCGCCAGTAGCATCAGCATTGCCATCCAATGTGGCAATTCCGTCAGTCCTTTCGTACATTTGGCAGAATGATTTTTCAAATGCCGTTTTGTTTTAGTGCTTTTTTATCATTGTTTATTTGTATGTTTGTTTGTTATATAGGTTATCTTTTTTATTAAGTTGATTGTCCTTTGTATCTATGTTGACATAGTTGTTAATATTGTGAGTATTTTTATTGTGTTCTTGCACATACACATCAAATGCTTATCTAGCTTGATTCATTTAAACGTTTTGTGTTTCAAATCCATTTAGTCTGTCTGGTGGACTTCTAGATAAGGAGACTTTAAAATGTGTTGTCCTTAGGTACATTATGAGAGCTTTGGGCCCTGCATATTATTACGCAATATGTATATTGCGTAAGAAGTAAACGTGTCGTTCAATTATTTGTCTCATTGTCAGATACATAATGTTGTGATTAGCAACTAGACTACAGTGGCAAATTGATATTCCCACATTCGTTAAATTATTTCCATGGTGTATACTGATTTTTTTCTTATCGCCATCTGCCGACTCGCGCATGAGTTAAGGAGTCCTCGTTGTATTTGAGTTGCTCCACTCAATCGCTTAGGAAGCAACCATTCCAAGAACGCAACCAGTACCATCATGTACCGATAGATGTCGTTTAACCCAATTAAGGCGAAAATAATAAAAAAAATGCAGTTCATTAAAAAAATTCAATATCTACGTATATACTAGTTGTCATGAATTTAGAAGTAACCAGACGGCTGCTTGATTGTCACCCAATTTCTTCACGAACATAATTAGATGATAAAATACCAGCCTACTAAAGACCCACTGCAATGCAAATGCCACCAACAAACTGATCACCACGATTGGTCAAGGCGGATACAAGGCTCTAGGTTTATTCTATGTTTACTTTACCAATGACAGTGCTATCCAAGATAAACATAGAAAGTACAATACACATTAGTACTTGCCCGTTATTGAAACTTAACCGGAGACGACAACTAGACGGAATAGACGGGCTCTTAACCACTGGACCTGTTAATTATAAGGTGCAATACCATGTTTATATGAAAAAATGGAAGGAACTTCGATACACCACCCATACATACACGAAACCATTCGTTTATTTCAAAATGTGCTTATAAAGACCTTTCATTAGACACAAAACATAACATAATCAGTTTAATTTTATTTTGCAAGCCGCCATTTTGAATTGAATGTTTTTAACGATACAAATTTGTTGAATTATGTAAGTAGTTTAGAAATTTACATACATACAGTTCAAAATCATAACCCTAGTCTTGCATCACCGCAGTCGGTTAAAAATTATGATAAATCTTGGAGTGGCAAAGGTAGGTACTTAGGTACCTATATGACAAGCTTAACACGAACGGTAAGCGTATTTTAATGAAGTCCAAAAATTCATTGTTTTAAAGTTTCACATGAACAAATGCGATTTTGATGTGTGGCATTGAGATCCCAAGATAGGTGTGAATGCCACTAATGTTAGATTTAACTCGTTACAAGATTATTTTAGACAAAAACTACAAAATAATTGTACACGCTACGTGTGTCTGTAAATTGTGTGTGAATTGAAATGTATGTCATCGGTATGAAAGAGATCTGTCAATCGGATTTTCCCTTACTTACTTTTTATATGACCACTCCACGTGCCATAATATTCGGAGCTCCAACGTGGAATATATTTTTACGGTAATGTGTGACGAAGCGATATGTTATGTTTTAAGTATTGCTCGGTCATACATTTACTTTACACATTATCTGAGCGATTGGTTGCTGTGCTGCGTATCACGGGTTCTTTTCCAGCACGGAAACTAATATAACTATATATAGGTATTTGAGTTTATTATGATCGTACGTAACCACGATTTTTATTTTTTTTACCGATCGTAAATCATCGAATGTCTTCTCCCGCTCTGGTGTCAGACTTTTACTGACTAAAATCCATCCATGTTCCTTCTTGTGCCCTTTGCGTTCCAGGGGTGCGGTATCTCTTTCTTTCACTTTTACTCTCCTGTATGGAGAAATTCCTAGTGTGGAGCAACTTAAAAACAAAAGTACTGTTCCTAAGCAAGAGAACATTAAAAAAGATAAAGTTGTTTTGCACATCAGTGTAAGATAAACCAAATACTTACATACTTATCCTACTATAATAGCTGCAAAACGGTTTGTCCTCGGCTAAACACAAAATAAGACAATATTACAGCAATTTGGTATGTGTAATGTATCCTTATATCATTGTTTTGTGATCTAAATGACTGCCAACCAAATTACGTTTGTAATAGTGAGAATATTTCATTGTTTTTTTGAGTCTGACTTTGTTTGTGATATTCATGTAAACTATGTATAAAATCGTTGTTTGAATCTTTAGGATCACTCGAACGATTAGCGACAATAGTCGATTAAAACTGTTAATTAATTAATTACATATCATTTTAATAGGTACAAAATAACACAATTAACGTCTTCTTAGCATTTCAGGTAAAAGCTAAGAGTTCAATTTATCTTTATTTTACTACTATTTTAAATAGCAGCATTGCTCGGCTGTTTTCTTTGCAGCTTATGGGTGCAGGTGTAATTACAGGCACATGAGATATTTTAACATTGTCTCTGGGATGGCAACGCATTTGCAAGGCCTCTGGTATTGCAGATGTCGATAGACAGCGGTGACCACTTAACACCAGGTGGGCCGTGGGGTAGCTTGCCATCCATTAATATGGAAAAAATCCTTTGATATTTTGCTCAATGAACAGAAATTGTAAACTCTTTCCTACCACTCTTTCTTTGCCTATGCTACTTTTATTCTAGAAAAATAATTAGGGGTCCGATCAAAAATAATAAAACCTCCTCATACGCGATATTTGCATTGCGACAAGTCGCGGACGTAAGCTAAATAAAACCAAGTTCTTTAACACAAAACATTCTCAACTTTGCAATCACAGGTACACCTTTGTCTGCACCACAGACACATAATGACATAGCGCCTCTATAATCCAAAGACATCACAGAGTCGTGTAAATTCAACCACAATGTGCAGATCCCTAAGCATTAACACACAACTAATGACTCGAACAAAGTCGCCATGATGGAAATATGAAGAAAGAAATGTCAACTGTACGCAATTATGTGTCTGGTTCTAAAATGGAAGAAGATTTTAGAATGGAAGACATAGTTAAAAGATGTTTTATAAAAATAGACATAGATTATAATTTGGTATAGCACATACCTACTGCAAATTGGTTCTTTAATCCCAAAAAAATTAACGGTTCATAAGGTATACTAAATACCTATTATATAAACTTTGACGCGGACGAAGTCGCGAGTAGAAGCTAGTAAATCACACTAAATTATTATAAAGGTGAAAGTTTGTGTGTTTGTCTTTTATTCACGCTCAAACGGCTGGACGGATCTGGATGAAAGACACAGTGATAGATTGCAGCGTAGAATCAAATCAAATCAAATCAAATCATTTATTTCAATTAGACCATTTACAGGCACTTTTGAATTGTCAAGAAGTTACAGTTTAAAATTGAAGCTAGTTGCTCGTTCCAAAACGTAGGTCTCTATGGAGAAGAACGAGCAAGAATAACAAATAGAATACTTTTTATTCCGAAAAAATGTACTGTTCTGATGGAATAATAAATGTTGTATAAACTTTGACGCGGACAAAGTCGAGGGCAGAAGATAGTAACTAATTAAAAGATGGCCTCAGCTGGAGGTGAGATGCCGTTGTTAGAAATAGGTAAAGAAGGTAAAATAGTTAAAATAAATTTCAATCAAATATATTTATTTATTTATTTAATATATAAATATTATCTTATTTATTAAAGTTGCTCAATATTGAAACTAACCTTATGTATCAATGAAAGTCATTTATCATTATTACTCATTTCATTTATTACATTATTATTAAACAATGATTCTATATCATCATGTATACACACCAACATTTATACATAAATATTTTTACACATATACTATGTACACAACATTATTACTCACTGGTAACATCATTTAGTTACTACATCAAGTATATAACCAACACTGCTATCAGCAGTACAAAAGTATATATATGTTAACACATATAGGAAAGTGTCTTTATATACATACGTATACATATATATACACATTATGTATATATACATATAGTACATAATATATTTATACAACATTATTGCTCACTAATAACATTATTTAGGTACCATATCAATTATATAACTAAATCAAGTAAATAACCAACATTACAAAAGAATATAAGGAACACATAATTATAATATCTAATAAAAGAGGAAATATACTTAACTAGCGATCTGCTCGGTCCGACAGCTCAGATAAGAATGACACTCAAAGCGTTGGGCTCTCGCCTTTATAGACAGTGACAAACAAGTGACGTCATCGAGTCGTTAGTACAGAGACTTGTACAAATGTGTCTAGAAATTATATTTATGTGTATAAAAAGCTATAATTATGTAACGACATAAATAATAAAATATAAATAACGTAAAACTGGTTTTAGCTATGATTTTATGATTTGAATCATAACCGAACCAACTTCCGGTATCAACAAATCATAAAATACAACTTTAACAATTAAACATATATTACATATATTGTAACTTTTAATGATCATTATCATTAAAAGCCATAATATATAACACCGTCATCAGAGGCCCTTGAGGCGGTTTAGAAACTGTGACACTGGGGTGTTACACTTTACTGCTCACACGATAAAAAAACGGTAATTTAAAAAACTAAAAAACCCGACTGTTTTCTAAGTTGATTGAGAGCGTGCCAAACAATTATAAATACATACATACATACATACATACATACTCTCGAAAAAAAAACATAACCCTCCTTCTGGCGCAGTCGGGTAAAAAGAAGCTGAAGGTGACGTTTTCAAGAGTCGTTACATCCAAAATCCGTCTTGCCTTGTCCGCATAAAAACTTACAGAGACACTATTAACAATTCTGTCAAGTATTTGATCCAATTCAATGCTAAATATTAGATAGCTACAGACTAGCTTCTGGCCTCAACTCCATCCGCGTGTAAGTCAAGTATGTCATAAAACATATTTACACTAAGAAAATCCTTTCTATGTTAACGATAATCGAGTTTAGCGGTCTTAATTAACCCGGCGTTACATTAAACCGGAGTTAAACCGGTGCTTCCAACCTCACACGCTCCCAAACTGCCCGTTTACTTAATTGATAATAGATTCCTTAGTTTATACTATACGTATACTAGCTTCGGCTCCCGACTTTGTCCATACCATAAAACGTATCCTATAATATTCGAATAGTGTCGCTTTCTATCAGTGAAAGAATTTTTGTCGTGAACCGGTACATCCAGAGATTACATCAAACAACCAATAAAAAAACCATATACCATCACGCCTGTATTCCCCGAAGGGTTAGGTAGAGGTGTAGCAATGTACACCCACAGTTCGCCGGTATATTTAGGTCCCATGTAATAGGGGGCGAGCCTATTGCCATTAACCGGGCTCAAATCCAAACTTCGAGCTAAGAATTTCATAGAAAAACCCAATAACACTTTTTGCTCGACCTGGGAATCGAACCCAGGACCTCTAGCGTAGCAGTCGTGCTAAGGACCACTAGGCCAACGAGGCAGTCAAAAAAAGATTACCCTTTTTATAATGCTTTTGTACAAATAAATAAAGTTAAGTATTAAGTATCTGTTTCTAATGTCAAAATAACAGTTTTTTTACTAAATGCATGATATGAATTAGGTAGTTTTTTTTAATTTCCTTAAATGGTTGCGTGACAGCCCACCTTTATGTTAAGTGGTCACTTCTGCCTATAAACAGTTGCAATACCCGAGGCCTTGCAAATGCTCTGCCATCCCAGAGACAAAGAAAAAAACTTATAACAAAAACATTAAAAAAAAATGTTTGTCAGTCTGTTTGTTTCGGATGATCTCCGAAACGGCTGGACCAATTTTGAAGGGACTTAGCTAACTCTATCAGATATCTGATGTTATAAGGAGTGACTTAGGCTTTTTTAATTTTAGAAAAAGAATTGGGTAGATGATACCACTAATCAACTGATGTACTTTTTATGCGCTGTCAAAACGCGATTCTCCCTTTTATTTTAAATGACAATACTATCTGACCTCCACAACCCAGTTACTGGGCAACACGATACCTCTTGGTTAGACTGGTTGTCAGACTTCTTGGCTTCTGACTATCCGTAACGACTGTCAAAGATCCACGAATGATAACCGGGACCAACGGCTTTACGTGCTTTCCGAGGCCCGGGGGTGTCACACCACCAACTTCCAAACTCCGGGCTGCTACTAAGAAATTCCTAATAGAAAAACCGGGTTTTCAGGGCTAAAATAATAAGAGTGTTTTTAGAGAAGTTGTGTTTTGAAATTATTATTTAATGGTGTGTATTACCCAATTAGGCGTTCGCACAGAAATAAATAACCAACACTATAGATATATATTTAAACCACAGACGATATTAAAACAATAGTTTGCATAATACGGGTACAGTTTATAAGGAAACAACGTAATGAACGTTTACCGGTCATGCCCATGTCACGAGTGATCGAGTGACCTTTGTATGTAGGTACCAGTGTATGATATCCACTGGGACCGTCTGTATTCTGAACTCTAAGGGGTTTTAAATCTTACTAAAAACCCTTTATGACGTATCCTATTATCTAACTATTACTATAAATTCGATATTTTGGATGGATAGATGTTTGTTACACAATCACATCAGAACGGCTGAACAGATCTGGATGAAATTTGACACAAAGATAGGTAGATAGTCTGAAATAGAACATAGGGTGTTTTTTATCCCGTGGGATAATGTATTCACTTTGACTTAAAACTTACTTTACTTTAAACTTACGTAAAAGCTAGTACTATACTAAAGAGGACAGTTTGTAATACTATGTGGATGTTTGTATGTTTGTCACTCCTTTCACGCTTAAACGTCTGAACGGAACGAGCTGAGATTTGGCACACATATATGTATATGATCCATGTTCATAATTATATAATCTAAATATATATAACTCAAAGGTGACTGACTGACTGACTGACTGATATAGTGATCTATCAACGCACAGCCCAAACCACTGGGCGGATCGGGCTGAAATTTGGCATGCAGGTAGATGTTATGACGTAGGCATCCGCTAAGAAAGGATTTTGATAAATTCCACCCCTAAGGGGATAAAATAGGGGATGAAAGTTTGAATACTTCTTAACGCGAGCGAAGCCGCGGGCAAAAGCTAGTAATATTATATATGCAAATGATAAGAAACTCTGTCTGTCTGTCTGCTATGCTTTCACGACTAAATCACTGAACGGATTTTAATAAATTTGGTACGGGGTACGTTTGAACCTCAAGAAAGGACATAGGCATTTTTTTAATCCGCGCCTATATCTGCGTACGCGATAAGCGACATTTGCGCAGACAAAGTCGTGGTTCAGTTGGTTTTTATATTTATGTAGCATTTTAAATTATACAACTCAAAAACTTTAAATCTAAACCAAGCATAAACACTTATAAAAACAGAAAAAAAAACCCATTCAGAATACACCCGCATCAGAAAACCACAACTGTCGACGGCAATTTAGTACGAATGAGGTTGGCATACACGTCTCAATCCTACCAAACCTCTTCTAAAATGAACCTTATTGCTTCATCTTAAGGGTCATGGGGTAAAAGGTAATTTCGCATATAATGGAAATCGTGAGGACATGTAGACGTCTGGCACTTTGGAGTACTTTGCGACATTATGATTGTTGTTTGAGTTCATAATTGAGGCATATGGCGCTATTAGCTTGATTGTCAGCTTAGAAGGAGAATTTTATACGATTCTGTTGTGTTAATTGTTTTTTTTTATGGTAGGATATGTGTGGTGTAAGATTTGGTAGTGCCCTTACCTACATAAAAATGTAACTTAAGTTAAGACACGCTTGTTGTTGTTGTTGTTGTTGTTGACAAAAAGTATGGAAAACTATAAGCACAGCTGCTCCAATCTATTAAGACACACGTCTTCGTCGAAAGCCATCCAAGAGACAAAGACGAAATACCCCATTGCTTGTAATGAAGTGCTGGAGTCAAATATGAATTTGTAACTGAACCAAAGCACAACTTACAACACTACTTTTACTAAGAGGCAACCCTGAAATTATGAAAAAAATCCAACTTCCATACATTCATGTGCTTCGTGTTGTAAAGCATTTTTGGAGGAAACAGCTGATTTTTAGTTTCACGATTACAGGGATATAGTCCCGTATCAAAAGTTGTTAACTACTAGTTGAGTTCTAGTTAGTTAGCTTAGTTTCTACTCACCCCCATCGAAAAAAGGCGTGGGTTTATGTACGTGTGTATCACTTACCCAGTACAAATGAAAGATTTTCATCTACTCTTTTTTTTTTTTGTACGGAAACAATGGAACATGAATTCTAATGTTCCAAAGAAGAATATATCATTCTTCTCCATTCTTACAAAAAGTCGATCATATGCCAGCAGGTATACTTATTCCTAACCACTTATCCAACAAAAGTCTTAATATTAACCCACAACACATTCATAAAATGTAAATCAATACACCACAGAATTGCAGACAATCTCCAGACTGAATGAAATCTAATAAAGTCACTGGTGGCTGATAAAAATTCACTGAGACATGCGGTATGAGAAATTAAACGTAACGACATGAAATGACGTGGAAGGGGGGCAAGCAGTGCGGATGTGTGGTTCCGCCGGTCTGGGGTATTAGGGAGTTATTGAAAAGTTTATTATATTAGGTTTCATTTTGTGAACGATCGATCTCTAATTCAGTACGGCCGACGTATCTTGGCGAGTCTGAAGTTAGGCGATTAGCTGCGCAGTAGACGATTTTGTTCCTAAAAGATCCATTGCGCAGACAAACGGCTAACTTCAGACTCGCCAAGATACGTCGGCCGTACTGTACTTACAGACGGTGTAAGAAAGGTTTCTTTGTTTTTTTTTCTAGCTTTGTTCTTACAAAGCTTCCCTCCAAAGCTTTGACTTTATACAAGGTGTTGATTTGCAACCTCGTCAAATTCAAGGAGTTAACTATGCTCGTGATTCTTAACACGAATCAATAATAAAATAAATATGTTTTCAAAATTTATATTTTTTGACGTGATTTTCAAATTCGAACTAGCCATCTCGCCAGAGGGTTTAGGCGCTATGCACACATTTATATAGCCGCACGACAACTGTGCCTACCGCATACGCAACTGGCGATTCTGATTTTTGCAAGAGGGGTATTCTGGAATACTGATATTTGATAGTTGAAACTAAATAAAAAGAAGTATTTATTAGATATTGACCAGGTATCGTAATTATATTTGATTACTTCTTTTTTACCCGACTGCGACAGAAGGAGGGTTATGTTTTTCGAGAGTATGTATGTATGTATGTATGTATGTATGTATAATTGTTTGGCACGCTCTGCAGCCTGAACGGCTCAATGGATTTTAGCTTGAGAGGTGTCGTTAGATTCGTATTTACTGTGAGAGTGACACTGGGTATATCAAAATAAAAATAAAAAACAAAATGGCGGATTTTTAGCGCCAAATTCAAATGTTTGGATCGCTCTGCAGCCTGAACGGCTCGATGGATTTTAGCTTGAGAGGTGTCATTAGATTCGTATTTACTGTGAAAGTGACAATGGGTAAATTAAAAATAAAAAAAGTAAAAAATAATATTTTTTTTTATGACAACCTCCTAAAATTTGACGAGGATGCAAATCAACACCTTGTATGTTTGTAAACTCACCCACGATACAAGATAAATACATAAGAAATTTAAAAAGCTGCTGTGCAAGGGGTCCCGGGTTCGATTCCCAGGTCGAGCAAAAAGTGTTATTGGGTTTTTTCTATGAAATTCTCAGTAGCAGCTCGGAGCCTTGTCAATATATATATGAAAACATTATGTATGTTCGGAAAAATCTTCATCTTTTTAATAAAGTTGGTGATAGACATAATTATAATACTAGAAATAGGAACAAATTAGATCAGCCAAGTTTTAGATTGTCAAAAGTACACACTTCTTTTATGGGGTACTGTGTAAAATTTTATAATAAAATACCACTCAATATTCTCGAACTAAATGAGAGAAAGTTTAAAACATGCATAAAACGCACACTATGTCGTCAAGCATATTATAAATTAGAAGACTATATAAATGATAAAAATGCTTGGCTTACTGCTGGTCCTGCTCCACAGACACTCGGGCTCACAAATTAATATGCATATTTTACAAAAAGGAATTATGTTTTTCTTAAGCACCTTTTTTATTGACTTTAAT
This sequence comes from Caradrina clavipalpis, assembly GCA_932526535.1. NCBI lineage: Eukaryota > Metazoa > Arthropoda > Insecta > Lepidoptera > Noctuidae > Caradrina > Caradrina clavipalpis. The sequence continues at coordinate 11,930,801 of OW052104.1, read as the reverse complement.
AACGTCTACCGTTATTATAATTCTTATTTCTTTTTTCTTACATACTACAGTTGATTCGTTGAATAGGTTCACTGATAACCTTAGATTTGTATAATTGAACATAATTTATTTCAATATTGTAAATGTGAGTACCATGGAGCCTTAATTTATTTGTTAAGTTACTAAGTATGCGTTGGACACTAAGCATGGCAGTGGAGAGCTTTGTCATGCTCACTTTAATGTCTCGCTGATGGTGGCGCGTGCATTGGATCGTTCGGTTCCCTTCAAGATGGTCGAGCTAAATGGTGCTGATGCACGCGTCATGCTCGTGAACGGGTGCTGTCAGTTGGGATTGGTCATCTCTTAGCTGCCATGGCTTACATCTTTATTATTATATTTTATTGTTTTATATTCACCTTCATTGTTTTCACATATAGAAGCAACCACAATTTTTGTAACCAAGTTTTTGTAAAAACCAAATTGAAAGAAAAGAGTGTCCATGGAGTTTCTTGCTCGTTCTTCTCCATAGAGACCTACGTTTTGGAACGAGCAACTAGCTTCAACTTTAACTGTAACTTCTTGACAATTCAAAAGTGCCTGTACATGGTCTAATTGAAATAAATGATTTGAATTTGAATTTGAATTTGGAGTTTGGATTTGTGCCCGGTTAATGGCAATAGGCTCGCCCCCTATTACATGGGACCTAAATATACCGGCGAACTGTGGGTGTACATTGGTACACCTCTGCCTAACCCTTCGGGGAATACAGGCGTGATGGTATAAATTTAAAAAGGTGCTAAAAAAAATAGTATATACAATTAACAATAACCCCGCGGTGTCATCTGCATTCAGCTACGTCTTTGGTTACTGCTCCGCTCCGTTGGTCGTACGCGTGACGTTTTATAGGTACGTATAAACCTTCCTCCTGAATCGGTATATCTATTGATGTAGTGGTTGTCACATTAAAATCCGTTGCGTAGTTTAAAAGATCTAAGCGTACAGACGGCAAGAAGCGACTTTATTTTTATACTATGTAAAGATATTTGTAAGCAAACTTAACATAAAATATATATATATACCATCACGCCTGTATTCCCCGAAGGGTTAGGCAGAGGTGTACCAATGTACACCCACAGTTCGCCGGTATATTTAGGTCCCATGTAATAGGGGGCGAGCCTATTGCCATTAACCGGGCACAAATCCAAACTCCGAGCTGCTACTGAGAATTTCATAGAAAAAACCCAATAACACTTTTTGCTCGACCTGGGAATCGAACCCGGGACCCCTTGCACAGCAGTCGCACTTGCGACCACGAGACCAACGGGGCAGTTGTAAGCAAACTTAGTAATGTAAAAGGCAAAATATCTCTTTACAAAATTACCAGAAAACGTGATACAAAACTTAACCAACTAAACTATTAATTCAAATTCATTGCCTAATAGGAATGGAGATAGCATAATTATTTTCTTAGTGTACGGAACCGCTAGTCCTCTCTGACCTTTGTACGGCTATGTGCAGTTGAACTAAAGTCGAGATCTAAGACGGTATAATGTGTGCGGCGCTTATCGGGAGGCGACATGCAGTCTGCTGCTAGCAGGAGGGTTGGAAGAAAAATTAGTAATTAATTTCATTTATTTATTCTTTAAACATATAAATTACATTTATAAATATTAATTTAAAAAATATAAAACTTAATTTTACTTATTTTTTTATATAAGTAAATCTAAAATCGCCAATCCGTATGAAATCGATAATCTATTAAGTAAGTGTGGTCATCAATGCTCGTGCCTTCTCTGTATGAGAAGACGCCTTTGCCCTGCAGTGGGACAATAAATAGGGTGAGCTGTTGAGGTGAACTGGCCTTATATTATAAGGCTGAAAAGTTTCTTTGTTTGGACGCAGTAATCTCTGAAACTACAGGTATGGTTCTGAAAATGTACGGTTCTTCTTCTTTATCATGTGGGCAGTAAGGTCTAACGACCCCACACACCCTAGTGTCACAGTTTCTAAACCGCCTCAAGGGCCTTTTTTTTTTAATGCGACAAGCCCGCCACACTGTTCCCAAACCACTGCAACTCCTGTAAGCCAGAATCAACAGTGGCGACCACAAGAAAAGCGCCGAGACAATGAAGCTCGACGAGTCCCAGAGAAACGATTCAACTGTCTTGGATCCCGCAACGAAATTAATCAGAAAAGATTAGCGGAGGAGTAGGAAAAATATAATTCGCCTCAAGGGCCTCTGAAATGTTTACTGATGTTGATAAACCAAGATAAACTTAGAAAGTGCATTTATGAATTAGAAAAAGTCACATTAGTACTTACCCGTAATTTGGATTAATAAATAAATAAATAAAAATCATTCATTTAAGTCTACATGTAGCTGAGATCAGTCACATATTGTGAAACCTTGAAACCTATTTCGTTACATTTCGCTTTTTCTGTCTTGGTACACGTATGTCATTTTAAGAACGTTTCACACCAAAAAAAGTACTGTACTAGCAAACATATTTGGGCAAATTTGTTATTAAGCAGTTTTTTCTTCTATTTACAATTCAAAAATCCGAGCAATAAAATCCGTTTATTCTGCCAACGCTACAAAAAGCAAATATTCGTTCACATTATCGGTGCATCGGGTACATTTGAAATATTCATATGTAACAAGAAAGCATTAATGTTCAATGAAGCTTTTATCATACGAGCTTCACTGGCTCTGCCATCCTTAGCCAATTTGCAAATTGTGATAACATCCACATGTATACTTTATAGAGCAATTTGATTTTAATGGGTGTTTTATTCTGTTTTTGTTTTAAGTAAAATTGGTTGTATGATGATGTGTGTGAATAGAATCGTGGTCGTGTACAGGGACAATATGTGTACATAAGCGAACGCTTTGTTTTTTTTAAACATTACTAAGCTATTTTTTTTACTTTTTAATTTTATTTTTGTTGAAAAGGACATCGTGTTAACGTGTAATCCTGTACACATATTATTAAAAAAACATTTGTTTTTAAAATTTTAACAAGAGGTATCGTGTTACCCAATTACTGGGTTGTGGAGGCTAGATAGGCAGTCACTCCATGTATAACACTGGTATTCAACTGCATCCGGTTACACTGGAAGCCGATCCCAACACAGTTGGGAAAAGGGTAAGCAGATGATGATTCCTTTTTTTCTATTCTTCTCCTGTTTGTGACCTTTTGTAACGGGTAACTAGAATCAATTATTTTTATTTTTTTTATTCAAAGTGTAAGTGTAAGTATTTAAAGTGCCTTTGGATGGTCTAAATGGAATTGATAATTTCCTCGTCGCTATTACAGAACTTTTTATATTATACTTCCCTGATTTCGGATCACAACTGCATAATACCTACATTTTTGACACTGATTATCACTATGATGAGATGATGAATTGATTTTAAACATGTTGGCTTTCAGTAATCAATCACAGCCACCTAAAACCAAAAAATCCCCAAATACCTACATTTTACCACACGCCTTCAATTCCGCGAATAAAATCACTTTACACCACATTATCAAACAATTGGAAATGATTTCAGCATCGTCTAAGTAACACATTGTGTGAATCCCGCACCACTAGAGCCTTAATAAATAAATTAACAGAATGAGCTTAGTCATTCGTTCGTATTCATTAATTAAGATCACACGCGAGGCTTATACCAATCTTGAGAACAATTGGCTTCATACTTGGTGTAGGGTGACTATAATTTGAAATATTGATGGATGGATAGCTAAAATTTTCTTTTTATAAAATGTTAAGTGTTTTTTTTTATATTGTTCTTTTATTTTCATGAATAGGACCGTACTGATAAGCTTGTGAATGAAGGATTTTACTTTTTGGAAAGGTCTTTAAATTATTTTATTTTTTTATAAATTCGTCTTCGTGTGTTGGATGTTTAATGGCACTAGTTTTAAGTTTTGCCTTCCATACTCGTCCTCGTCTATAAATTGCACATAGTTTATACTGTAATTCAATTTATAGGTAAGTTTTGTTTTTTGGTCCGGTCATTGTGACTATCTTTGGGGAGACCCATGTCCAGCAGTAGACATCGTTCGGTTGATATGATGAAAATACGTATAATAAATTGAATCAAGAATGTTAATTTATAAAATAATTCAACTTTAGTATGACATTAGAAATACACTATTGTTTAAGTTATTTATTTTCATTTGACAATCATATTACAATATCTTAACAACAAGCATAAAAAATATCCCAAAAACCTAAATCAACATGGTAATCCGACAGCCGAAACAACAAGACGTGTATTACTCTTACTCAAACTTTTGTATAGAATTTGTGGAAAGAAAGGAGACGCGCCCGAGTGGAGGGGGGGAATGCTAATGATAACACACTCACACACAATTTCTTTTGTTTCCAAGCCACAGTTGCAAGAATCTGGAGTGTTCTTTATTTAAAGTTTACAGTATTCAGAGAAGGATTGAATTATCTTGGTGTGGGAATGAGATGAAAGACACAGTATATTACAGGTACTAGCTATACTCTGCGGTTTTACCCGCGTTTGGTTACGTATTTGGATAATGTTTTCAATATGAAAGATCTGTCTGATCTTTTCTTGAAATGCGTCATTAGAAAGGCATCATCTGCTTAGCCTTTTGTCAACTATGTTGGGGTCGGCTTCCAGTCTAACCGAATGCAGCTGAATACCAGTGCGTAACATGGAGCAACTGCCAATCTGACCTCCCCAACTCAGTTACTGGGCAACACTATACCCCTTGGTTAGACTGGTTGTCACACCACCTAGCTTCTGACTATCCGTAACTTGTATCAAAGATCTACGAATAACAGCTGGGACCAACGGCTTTACGTGCTTTTCACCAAAATATTGTCTGCACTATCCCCAAAAAAATAAAAACCCTTATCAACACACCTCCAAAAAAACTGGCTGAAAATTTCAGTAAACAAACCGTTCCCCCTCTGGGGGCTGCAACAATGCTTAATAATGGTTTCGCGAATTTTGCAATACATTCATTAGGGCCTTTGTTCATATATTTGGGGGTAGACAAAAATTATAACATACCGTGTATTGTGCGCCCGGCGACGCGGAATAAGTGGCGAATTGGACTAGGGTTGGCAAACGTGCGGTTTGTTTATTTTCTTATGAAAATTTTACAGGGTAACTTTGGAGAGAGTTAAAAGAAATCAGTTTAGCTAAAACATTATTGCAGAATACTCAGTGCCTTTTTTTTTTAAAGACGTGAAATCATCAAATATCTTCCCCCGCCTTGGGCGGGGCGGGAGGGAGTGTCAGACTTTTACTGACTAAAACCCGTCTATGTTCCTTCATGTGGCCTATGATCTGAACTAGAGTCAAGAGGTTACCCGTTTCGAATAAAAAAATAAAAAGTAATTAATGTTTTTTGTTTCATGTTGTTTAGTAGTAATTTATTTCAAGGGAAATCATCGGCATAACTAAGAGAACTTTAAGCAGCACGAAGTAAAATTAAAAGCTAAGGTTAGTAAGGAAGCAGTAAAATTTTTATCCATACATATTTTATCTTGCTGTCAATAAATATCAAAATAGGTATTACGAGTATTTTCTATGACTCACAAAGTATTTTTTTTATTCAATGAGCAAGTTAACATTATTATATTATCTAAAAACTCATGTAACTACATAAAACTCTTAACAAATATCGCCTTAAAATAAATTATTTTTTCTTTTCCTCCACAACCCTAGCATACGTCGCCCAAGATTTAAATGCGCCGAGGCGTCTCACGTTAATGCTAAGAAAACACGAGCCTATAGGGTGCTCTCAATTCATTCACAAACAGATAAACAAAATTGTTTCAGCGCCTCTCCAACTCTACACAGTCATATGTTTGGGAAAATTTGGCGAAAACAAATGAAGATCGAGCTGTTTGTGATTTTCTTGCTTTTCTAACGTTTATAAACTAACCTAAATGTCTATTTAGCCTAGTGATTCGAAGCTTGAGTGCTACGCTAGAGGTCATGGGTTCGATTCCCGGTTTTTCTATGAAATTCTCAGTAGCAGCTCGGAGTTTGGATTTGTGTCCGGTTAATGGTAATAGGCTCGCCCCTATTACCAACCCGACCTAAAACTTATTGGCGGACTGTGGGTGTACGTTGGTACACCTCTGCATTACCCTTCGGAGAATACAGGCGTGATGGTATGTGTGCAGTGTATCTATGTATGTTTATAATTTGATTACTAGTTTATGCCCGTACCATATTTTTTTTAGCAAAATATAAGTCAAGAATAATGTAGTTTCTTTATTAGTGAAAGAATTTTCAGAATCGGACCAGTAGTTTTGGAGATTAGGGCGTACAAACCAAAAGACAAACTCTTTAGTTTTATAATATTAGTATAGAAGTATACATTTATTAGTTAACACCTTTTTATTCGAAGACAGTTTAATATAGATAGTTGAGTTCTTTGTGTAGAACTTCGTCCGGGGAAGTACCTACTACCACTTTACCAGGTGTTACTACCATTAAATCAGTACGTGCGGTGCCTCTTTTTTTCATGGATGGGAAATCATCAAATAACTTCTTCCGCTCTTTGTGTCAAACTCTTACTGTCTAAAAAACTTTCATGTTCCTCCTAATGCCCTTTGCGTTCCAGGGCCGTGGTGACCATTTCGAACAAATTCCGCAACCCTGGTAGGCACTGGCACCAGCGGCCCCTAAAATGCTGATATCTCATTGAAGCGCGCTTGGAACACAACGCGCCTGGTTCTGATCGGACGGCGAGCCACCCAACGCTCGCCGCCCGCAGGCCCGCGCCTGCGGTGGCCGGGAATTGCTCTGCGACTAATATAACAAGATGTCCATAAGCAGCTCAGCCATAACTACTTACTATCAGGTGGGAAATTCTCATATTAAAAAACAATCGCAGTTAATCTCAGTCTCAATCTGTCAAAAATACCTCTAATTTACCTACATTTCTGACATTGATTGTCGCTGAGATTAGATTGACTATATTTTGAATGTTTTTCATTACGGAACAATCTTCAGCTTTGGTATAAAATAATTCTAGTCTATTATTGTACTAATCTAAATATATATAACTCAAAGGTGACTGACTGACTGACTGACTGATTGACATAGTGATCTATCAACGCACAGCCCAAACCACTGGACGGATCGGGCTGAAATTTGGCATGCAGGTGGATGTTATGACGTAGGCATCCGCTAAGAAAGGATTTTGATCAATTCTACCCTCAAGGGGATAAAATAGGGGATGAAACTTCTTAACGCGAGCGAAGCCGCGGGCAAAAGCTAGTTATACTATATTATTATAGTATCCACTGCAGAAAAAATGCCTCTTCTCATACAGAGAAGGCTTGCGCCTGAATAACCATGCTTGCTCAAGGCGGATTGGCGATTTAAGACTTATATTAAGTAGGTATAAGTCCAGGTTTCTTCACGATATATTCTTGCACTGATGTCCAAGATAAGTTTAGAAAGTACTTATATATAAATTGAAATAGTCATATTGGTACTTGCCCGTGCCAGATGTATGAATGTGGAAGAGGCGAAAGGAGTATGTAAGGATCGTAGCAAGTGGCGTTCTGTGGTTTCTGCTTACCTCCATGGGAAAAAGGCGTGACTCTATGTATGTACTATTAAAACCCTTGGATGATTCTTTACGTAAGTATGTGTGTTAGTGTGTCAAAAAATGTTTTGCGGTTAGTGGAAAAACCAATAGCTCAATAAAATAGGTCAGTTCAGACAAATATGTACCTAATTGTATTGAAAATACAGACTTCTTACCGTAACCAAGATATTGGTAATTAAGTTTTAATTAATTAATATTAATTGGTTACCGCAAAGATAGAGGAAAATAGTTACAATAATTTAGAGACTATAAACAAATAATGGTGTCGATTCTGTTATGCACAAGCTAAACTTAATTTAGACTATTTCTACCTTTTTCTTTCCAATCAAACAAGAAAGGGACGGACATGAATAAGACTTGTCAATTTTAGTTGATCTAAAACCTCTATACAATTATAGTTGACATGTCAGAACGCGTTGATTAAAAACACGGAAAAGTTCAAGGCAAAACTAATTTGACATCTCTAACTTAGTTCTAAGGTATTACCGTCCTTTTCTTTCGCTGTATGTTAGTAAGAGATGTCAATTCTCTAATTTTAGTTTAGTTTGTGAACAAGGGAATCGGCACCATTATAAGTCTCATTTTATTCATTTCCAAAAGTTACAAGTATAATTATAGATGTAGTGAGTATTTTTTTATATATTTAGGATAAGCAGTACTTTGCTTTTTACGGCAGATACCGCGGTATTTGGTTTGTTCGCTTCCGCTACTCGCCGATAGATGGCGTTACGATCCACGTTCTTAAGTTTGTACATCAAGTATAAGCAACCGAAATTAATTCTTATTGTTGATTTGATGTACTCTACTCTTCATAACATTGTATTGTATTGTTAACTGTAATTAAATTACATTTCTTATTTAAACAATTTGTAATCATAATTTATATTCTGAAACTTTTTCAATATTTTGGAAGCTAGACAGACGGTAGTGTCATTTCTAGGCTTAAATGTAGGTATTAAGCAAGTATCGCCAATCGTAAGTCAGAGTCAAAGCATTTATTTTAATTAGACAATTTTCATCACCATCGTATCAGCTTATAGCCGTCCACTGCTAAACGTAGGCCTCCCCCAAAGAGCGCCAGTTGACTATTTACAGGCACATTTCAAGAAGTCGGTCACTTAATTAAAAAATTGAAGTTGCTCAATTTCCAAAACATAGGTAGACCTCTAAGTAGAAGAACGAGTAAGAAACTCCACGGACATACTTTTCAATAATATAAGAATGCAGTAAAGTAAAAGTAATCGTGTATCGCACTACCAAAATACCTAGATCGAAATGTGATATATTTTTTTATTTTTTTTTCAAAATTTTAATTACTGTTATTTGCGGATAAAACACAACAAAAAACGACGTTTATCAGGAATACCTCGCTTTAAAAGCTTTTTTACTTGAACACAATAAGTCAACGACCTGATAAAATGCCCAGCATTGAAACTAGCAATTATACGAACCTTTTTAACTACAAAAATATTCTCCACCAAAAATCTCAACCATACTAAATTGGCATCAGTCTATAACATCTTACAAACAAAATCAAATGGAACACAGACAAGCTTTCGAACAAAACAAAAGAAATAAAAAAACACGATCAAAGATGTCCAATTAACAATCCTATACTGCCAGTCAGTACCAACAGATATTAACGGCGATAATTGACGAACAATAGTCTTAAGAATATTGTTTAAACTTTGATTAGAAGACCAAAACATGATGTAGGTACGATAAGTAGTAGCCAGGGCCGGACTTTACATTAGGAAGTGTCGGGAATTGTCATTTTTTACATATCACAAGCTGCCTTCTTTCGCGTGAATATTTTCACCCGCGTTAAGTTACTTCTTTTGTTACTGCTCCGCTCTAGTGTGTCGTAGCGTTATGTTATATAGCCTATGTTACTTCCTGATAATTTCGCTATCTATTGGTGAATAAATGGTTAAAATCGGCCTAGGAGCTTCGGAGCTTATGCGGTAAAAACAAACAAAGAAATGTTTTTTCTTTATAATGTTATTGGTATTAGTATAGGCTGGATGGCAAATAAGCCGACGCCGACGGCCTACACCGCTGCCAATAGACATTTGTAATACCAGAGGACTTGGAAATGTGTTGTCATCCCATAGACAAAGTTGAAATGTCTCATGTTCCTGTAATTATAACCTTTAAACCGGAACTCAGCAACGCTGCTTTGCGGCAGAAATAAGGTGGTGGTGTGGGTGGTGTACTTCAAGGGACGAGCTCCTTCACAAAGAGCTCTACTACTACTGCCTGGCTGAGAGAAAATACAATTTTGAAGATTTGTATGTAACAAACTCTCAATGAAAAAATCAAGCGTCAAGTGCAAGCCTGTCCAATGTTTTTTTTAGTAAAATGTGGAAAATGTTTGTGAAATGAGATATGTACTACTGGTCGGGAGAAATTTATCTGAAGGGCTGGATTTTACCTTGGCCAGAGACAGCATTGCCATGCAACGTGGCAATGCCGCCAGTCTTTTGGTCTCATTTCCAATTGACAGCGATGCAGAGTTTTTTTTTATGCAATTCAGTATTTTTATTGTTTTTTTTTTGTTATCTTATTTTAAGTCTGTAAATATTGTAAATTGTTTTCACAAAATGGAACCATAATAATATACCATTAATTCTTTATTTTTATTTCACCATGACACATTTTGAAAAAAGAAAACGATTCCATTTCAACGGTGTGTCACTAAAGTTAAGTCATTCATCCTAGTTAAAAAAAAAGTTACACGCGCATAGACACGTCTACAGCAAAAAGAATCGATTCTCAAACGAGTTCTCGATTTAAAATCTTATAATAGACAGGATGTGGTCGTCCCGTCCGAACGCACATGCATTTTGAAAAACAAATGAATCAGAGAAACATTTACGCGTTCTTATTTCAAATGAATACGGTTCATATTTGAATGGGAATTAGTTTTGTAACGGTAAATGTAATGTTGTAAGGTCGCGTGCGTGCAAATCGATTATCGAAAGGATTAACGATAACTGTGATTGGAGATCACGGGGTCAATCTGAAGATACACCTGGTTTTATGAAGGAAGGGTAATTAAATGAGGTAGTGGCAATTAATGGCTTTATCAAGAAATTACTTACTTACATTATAAAAGGTATATTTTAGCTGTTTGGGTATTTAAATGAACTTCAATAGTGATTACTCATTATGATCAAAATGATTTCTTTTCCAGTGTGTTCTAGAAAAAAGTCATTTGCGTGCAGAAAATAGGCTTGTATAGGTACCTACTTATTCTTCACGAACGAATCAGTTTGCAAAATAACCTTTCTAGTCTAAATCATGCAAATTCAGTTCTAGCGGAGCATTGTTCTCATAAAAACGTACGTAAATCTTCGATAGTGTTTATTACGTTCCAATATAAGTAAATAGCATGTTGTAGAGCCTTATCTTCGGACCGATCGCCAGTTCTTGCTCTCGTTCAAGCACTAACATTACCCAAACTGAATCGTTCCCACGGCGTCTGCACATCACTCTTCTTCAACTATCGTTCGTATTTATCTCAAAGAATAAACAGCTCTAAGTCTGGTAAACAAAGTTTGATTTTGTTTACCAAAGATTCTTATTAAAGATACAGTGTTCGAATTTTAAGATTCGTTGTTTTATGTTTTGCTAAGTGAAAGTAGACTGTGAGAACTGAAGAATTAAGGTAGATTTTTGAGTGTTTTAAAAATGGCAGCTGAGTCGGTTTCAGCATAGCGAATGTATGTAATACAGTATTCAAATATTTCGTGAATCATGCGCATCCGTGTGTATAATTACGTTTTTAAGATCGGTTCTTTGCCAGGGGTTCGGAATATTGAAATATTGTTTGCCTATAATTTTTTTACTTAGATCTAGATCTTGGTACCTAGGTATCTATTAAAATTGTACCTATAATATTTTCTCCAGCCTTCAGATCATCTGTAAATGGGGCCCGTTAGGACAAGTGTCTGCCAGTGTTGCGGAATTTCTTCGAAAGAGTCACCGAAGCCCTGAAACGCAAAGGACATTAGGAGGAACACGATTGGGTTTTAGTCAGTAAGAGTCTACCACTCCCTTCAAAAAGTAATTTAATGAATACATTCCTTACATTTAAAAAAAGCCTTCAGATCATTCATACAAGTCATTGTAATTCACCCCACTCCTGGACCGCACTCCTTTCATCCTCGCACTAACAAAACGAAACTTCATCAAAATGCGATTAGATGTATTAATTGGAGGCATATATGCATTTGCCATGCGGCAGTTCGGTGTTAGGAATTGTGCCCGGGTAATATAGGCTCGCCCTTTATTACATAAGACTTAAACATACCGGCGAACTGTGGATATACATTGGTAGATACAACTCTGCCTAACCCTTCGGGGGATATAGGCGTGATGGTATGTATGTATATCATCATCAACTTCCTGCCTTAATCCCATGTTACTTGAGGTCGGCGCAACATGTTTTCTTCTTCTATGTATGTATACGTACTATGTAAAATCCGTATTTTTAGAACGTTTTTTTTTGTATTTTGTGCATCCAAAAATTAAACCAAAAATAAAAAATAATATGAAAAAGTGCAAAGTTTACAACCCCTGCCTGTAACGGGTCTTGCGTAGCGCGGTAGCGGGTTCGAATCCAGCGTCACGCCGCATCTGATCTGTGACCTCCTAATGAGACATCTGCCTGCATTGCTGTAAATCACACGGTATTTTTGAATTGGTTGAAATTATGTGCTTTACTGTTTTTTTATTGGTCTGAGCGTTTTTGGTTGGTCGGCTATTTTGAACTTTTATTAGGCTTGGTGTAGACAGATGTGAATATCTTAACGACCATTAAAGTAATAGGGGGCTAGCCTATTGGCACTCATCATCATCATCATATCAGCCGCAGGATGTCCACTGCTGGACATAGGCCTCCCCCATAGATTTCCAAAAGGACCGGTGTGAAGCGGCCTGCATCCAGCGTCTTCCGTCAGGTCGTCCGTCCACCTCATGTGTAGACGTCCTACGCTGCACTTGTCTGTACGTAGCACTATTGGTACTAACCGGGAATCGAACCCAAAAACCCACGTTCTGCTGCCGCTCGCAACCACTAGACCAATCGAACAATCAACGAGGTGTGATATAATCACCTTGATACGTTAATATTACAATTCTAAATTCAAATAATCAATTCTAAATTCAAACCCAATGAAGGGTCAACCATGATTGGTATTTGAACATGCGTATTAGTATGCGTGCCGTTCTCTCATACATATTTAGTGGCTGTACGTGTGTGTGTGTGTTAATTATTGTCATTGAGTGGGCGTGGTCAAAGGTTGGGTATGGGATACTGGCCCTTTATGACAGGCCGAGATATAAAGTCGTGATGTGTTGCGGGTAGTGTGAATATTGGAATTGGATAGTTGGCACTATAGCAAAATAATTTCAAGACACAAGTAAAAAAAAAAAACTAACATACCCCATTGACAGCATTGTGGACGAGTTTTTGATGCCTATGAGCTTCTTTCATTCCTTTTCATAAATGATTACATACTTTGTAATTTTACTTTCTTTTAAAAAATTTTGTGTTTAGGATATTACCTATTATAGAATTTTTTTTTTAAAGGGACAAGCCCGCCACACTGTTCCCAAACCACTGCAACTCCTGTAAGCCAGAATCAACAGTGGCGACCACAAGAAAAGCGCCGAGACATTGAAGCTCGACGAGTCCCAGAGAAACGATTTAACTGTCTTGGATCCCGCAACGAAATTAATCAGAAAAGATTAGCGGAGGAGTAAGAAAAATATAATTTCCACTTCCCTACCTATTATAGAATACCAAATAAATATGTTTGAAAAAAAAAACTATAACCAACACGCCTCTATTCCCCGAAGGGTTAGGCAGAGGTGTACTAATGTACACCCAAAGTTCGCCGGTATATTTAGGTCCCATGTAATAAGGGGCGCGCCTATTGCCATATAAATATATTTAAATTGTAAAAAAAAACAGTTTCTTTGAAATCAATAAATAGTAAGTAAATTAAATTCAAATAAATGATGTGGCAGTTCACTATTGCTATAAAAAATCAATTGGCAATCACGTTATAACAGCTCATAAAAAGTGTGTCAATTGATTGGTGGTGTCTAGAACCAAACTGATGACGTACATAATAAAAATTACGTTTATAAAAATGATTAGGTACCTAATTTATATGGCATATAATTATGGCTGGCTGATATTTTTTGATATATCACATCAAGCTAATTTTCAGAAAACTTTTGCCCCACGAAAGACGAATAGGTACTTAGACTCCCGCAAGGTCATTGAGAGGTAGTGAGTTTGAACCCCGATTAAGACATTTTTAACTTTTAAACATAAATTTAAAAATAAATTCAAACATCATAATCGTAAAAATTAAAAATATTAAACAGCCTTTATACATGGCCTCACTAACCTTAACTACCCCCAACAAATAAATGAATTACCCACAACATTGGCCGGCCATTTACCGAAATGCCCCATAGTTATTATTGTCAGCAACCGATACATGCATTGATTTATAACCGCCTCAGCCCCCACACGACGGCTGACCGATTTAGATAAAACACACTGTATATACCAACTAACTTTTCTTCATAACCGTTAAAACAAAAAACACACAAATCTCAACTCTATGCGCCACACATTAAGGTTGATACGTGTGAAAGTCAAGTGTAAAGTTATCGTGGTATTTTGTATGCAAAATGGTCGCCGTAAGAAATGTCGATACAACAAATAGTATGTTTGAATACTGATTTATATTAGGAATATATCTAGGACAAATGTATGCGATACTGTTTTTAGTGCTATATTTTGCTCTAGAGTATGTCATGTACGTATTGGAAAAAGATGGCGGGTATCGGCAAAAGATTATGATTGTAAAATGTGGGTTTGGTTTCAACTAAAACATCATGAAGACTTATGTATAATATCCTCCTGACCGAGTTTTGGTCATTGCGGCTAATCTCAATGGGCACTAGCAAAGAACGCTTGAGATATTATAGTGCACAAGTGTGTGCGCAAACACAGATGCACTCCCTTTTCCCTAACTCTCATAGTCCGATACAATGGCAATCCGGCACGACCAAGGAGAGATGAGAACTCCGGGCTGCTACTGAGAAATTCGTAATGTAAAAGTCCAATAATTATTTTTGCCTGACCTGGGAATTAAATCCAGGACTTTCCGCTCAGCAGTCTCGCTTGCGGCCACGAAAATAGGTAGTTGCACGGGTACAATACTGACAGAAGTCACATCTAGTTAATTTGAATCCACAACAGTTTACACAAAACTGATTTGGACATTTTAACTATGTAGGTTTAACACAGATGTCAAAGATAAACTTAGAAACCTATGTTTTGAAAATGTTATATTGGCACTGGCCCGGTTTCGAACCCGCATCTTATGCATGAGAGGCGTGCTTCGTGCACTGAACCAATTTTCAATAAAATACATATATAAAATGCAATTCTAACGTTAACCTTAATAGTACTTAGAAATCCCTATTTTTTTAAATAATAAAACATAACCATTTAGGGTTTTTTTTTGTACCGGTACAGCATGAGTTCCAAAGGGTTAGCTTGTACAACAAACAAATTCTTCAGCTTAGATTACTCATAATACAACTTAAGAAGTTTGAAGAATGAAGGAATAAAACTTATTAGGTGCCTTGTTTTTCGGGAAATCGCCAAACGGCTAGTTTAATTTTCACGTGAACAAATCAGCAACGCAGTTGAACGTGGCAAATGGCAATGCTGCTAGCCTTTTTTGGCTAGATACTTGTCACATCACATACAATTGTTGTTACCCTATATATATGAACTACTCCTTTTACTACGTCTCGTTTTTTGAAAAACATACATACCTAATAAAAGATACCTGTTGTATCTTCTGTATAAAATGCAAAGAATCTATTATCAATTAAGTAAACGGGCAGTTAGGGAGCGTGTGAGGTTGGAAGCACCGGTTTAACTCCGGTTTAATGTAACACCAGGTTAATTAAGACCGCTAAACTCGATTATCGTTAACATAGAAAGGATTTTCTTACAAAGTAATGAGGAAGCGAGAATGTAATGTATGTATGTGTTAGTTAGATGTATTTGCTAAAGGTCATACTTTACTGGATTATTAATGAGATATAATGTCAATAAGTCCCTCTATTACAAGGGACCTAAACTTACCGGCGAATTGTAGGTATACATTGGTACACCTCTGCCTAACCCTTCGGGGAATACAGGCTTGATGGTATGTATGTAAATGAGAATTCTATAAGAAATGTCGTGAAGGCTCAGTGGTTAAAGCGCCCGCCTCTCATGCATGAAGTTACGTGTTCGATACCGTGTAACTACTAATGTAACTAAGTTTATCTTGGACATCACTGACATCAGTAAACATTTTGAGAATTGAAAAACCTACTTATTGGTGCCTTGGTGATGATTAAATCTATGCCCCATGTATGCTTATTTCATTGAAAATATCCTAAGATGCCGAAACCCTGTTGATGTTCTATTGCCAAATAAAGCGAGACATCACTTTATTTCACAAAATCAAATTGCCATTCCTAACATAAACTGCCAGTACTTCTGGCGAACAAATCCAATACAAAATCGACAGACAGAAGTGAAGTGTTTGATACAGAAATAGATAAACATAATCCTAATCCAATCCTGCATTTCCACTCGTCCAAAACACTAAACAAACTTCCATTCGTCCATCCACGAGTACTTCCAATCTTCAAACAGCAGAACCCATTGAGCGAGGCTCGGAAACTCGATAATCGCTCTCTAATCGATACATCGGTAGGTGTCTAGCGAATTATCGAATCGAATAGAATATATTAATACGTGAGAACGGGCCGAGTTAGTTTGGAGATGTCTGCCGTTCTAAATCAGTGCAACAATGCGGCTCTGGGATGCTCTGATTCGCTCGTAGGTGTACGTTTGATTTGTGTGGATGAGGTGCCGGTTGGCGGTACCTATTCTGAATCATTGATTTATAAGCCATTTGTTAATAAGTACTTTACTACCTCAACACCAGAAATGCATACATAGCATACGAGTATTACCAATAAATAAGCACGTAATTTTTGTGATGAGATCTTGGTATGTGAATACAAACTCAGCTCATCAGAATTTGTGTTTACTACTCAATTTTTTGTGCTTTTTGCAATAACATCTACAATAAAACCATTGTGTCCTTTGGAAAGTTGACTGGCACAGTGAAAACATTGGATTTGCTGTAGGTTTTCGTTTAATCTTTCATGTGTTTGTTCAATATTTTGGTAGTAAATGGACCATTTACTACAGTGTCCAAAATGTCGATACACCTACACTTTTAAGGTCATTAAAAACGCGACCAACTGAGCCTAGAAGTATGGCCCTAGTATAGTCACTGTTTTTTTTTTTTATATACCACTGAATGTGGCAAACAAGCTAACGGCCCGCCTTATGTTAAGCTGTCACCGCTGCCTATGGACACTTGCAACTTTTACGGGGTCGGCAACCCACGAGTGATGCCACTAGAGGCATCACTCGTGGGTTGCCGACCCCGTAAAAACCTCAAAACTCCTTTCTTAAAGAAGCTATTTAAAAAGCACAACAAATACACTATGACGTAACAATGTGTAGAAAAATAAAGGCTAGTCCACACAAATCGTCTGCACAGCGGAGACGCGCGGACAGTAGACATCACAAAGTCCGTTCGGATCGGCTTATCTCTCACTGCGCATTTCCCGCTCTGCCTGAGCCAAGTATGCGTCATTCTGCACACAGCAGACGCCGTTGTATCTCATCTTAATATCTGTTATTTGTGTGTTATTAGTTGATGACTGGATTATGTTGTGCTAACTCGGTTTTTGATGACTTGATTGAAAAGTTTCTTGTTCGTTCTTTTTTAGGCCTATCTACATTTTGGGATAGGCAACTTTACTAGCTTCAAGTTTTTGAATAACTGGCCGACTCTTAGATAAATCTAAAGTGGCTTTGAATGGTTAGATTACTTTAACATTGACATCTTTTCAGCTACGCTGCCCTAAAAGAGGAAGAAGCCATTTAAAAAAAGAACCGTATGTCCGAAACGACTTGATATTGTCAATTTGGAAGTGTGAATGGTAACATTATAATAGCATGGATTTTGGGGATGACGATATTCATACAAAGGGGGTGGATACTTAATGACAGCTGATAAAGATTGTATGGAAGAGGACCAGCTTCGTGAAACCCTGAATTGAGATAAGGACTAAAAATGGATTCTGATAATTTGTTACTACACGTGCATGTGACTGACTTATGACTTTTCTAAGCGCTTGTTGTGCTTGTTTTTTAAGAAAATAATAATAATAATAATAATAATAATAAAGCCTCGACCAACACCTGAGGAGGCTCTCGTTGGGCGGTTGGATCAAGGGCTTGATTCAGAAAGCGGTACTCCTAGACACGGCGCGTATCGTTAGGAGATTCCTTTCTCAGGAGCCCTGACCACCGGTGGCTTGGATCCTGTTCCCGACGCCGGTGGGCTACTATTTTTTATATTTTTAAATGTTTTTATTTTTTTTATACTAATATTTAAAAATGTATTTAATATGTATATGAAACTAATAAATGAGAATAATAATAATAATATCTTTATTTGCATAAAACATGGTATACATGATGTTACAATTTGAATAATAAAGTGCTTACATGTTTCGCCAGAATTATACTTAGCATGCAAATCTTTCACTTAACACTAAAATGCAAATTTCTTTTCCAGAAATTCTTTTAAACTATAGAAATTATTCGTAGTCAACCAATTAAACAATTTGATTTTAAATAATCTAGAATTTAAGTTTTTTATATTACTCGGTATCTTATTATATATATGAACACAATTATATAAGCAGCTTTTATTATATTTAGCAAGCTTGGGCAGATCATGTAGAACGAGTCTCTGTGGATCACGCCGGCTCCGAGAAATAACGTCATTGGCTGATTTAAACAAAGCCTTATGTTTATTAACGAACATGCATATTTCATAAATATAAAGGCACGGCAACGGTAATAACCCTAGTTTTTTAAATATCGGTTGACAGGATTCCTCCGGAGGCATCCCGTACAATGCCCTAATGCACTTTTTTTGCGCAACAAATGCTCGGTTTATATCTGTGCTATTTCCCCATATTATAAGCCCGTAACGTAGTAGGGATTCTACATATGCGTGATAGGTCATGATAGCTGTTTTAAGGCTCGTTACATTTTTTATTTGCTTAAGAGCGTATACAAATTTATTTATTCGTTTTGACACATTATCTACATGCTCTTTCCAGTTTAGGTTCTCGTCAATAATTACGCCTAGAAACTTTGTTTGTGCTACTTCTTTAATTTGTGTTATATTTAGTTTAATATTATATTTAGGATTATTACATTTATTGAAGTTTATATATACGGATTTATTAAGATTTATTTTTAGGTTATTTATGTCAAGCCATTGTATTAATTTATCTATAGTGTTATTAATTTCAGTCTCATGAATGTTTATACAATTATTACCTTTTTCTGTCGCTATAATAATCGTAATGTCATCAGCAAATAATATACATTGGTGGTTGGTTATATTAACAATGTCATTAATGTACAGCAAGAATAGGATAGGGCCCAGTACACTCCCTTGTGGAACACCACATTTATTGTGCTTGTATTCTGAAGAAAAAGGCACCATATCCTGATTGCCGTCTATTTTATCAACTATGACTCGTATTAATTAATTTAATTTCTTTACATTTGGTTCGGGTCATTTTTTTTGCGAAATAAGTATAAAAAAATTGTTATACGGGGACGAAGTCGATGGGACGAACGGGAATACACCAAAATAAATGGTCTTTAAAATATATGTTTTAAAACTTAGATTTTTTTGTAATGCTTTTTTGTCATTTGCCCTTTGCCCAGCTATGATAAAACCAGTTATGATGTTGGTTGAAAGTTCTAGTAGTATAATTTAAAAACTATAGCTAATTCATTTACCAGTAAGTCCCAAAAAATCAACCACCACGAAAACACCGTACCAAACCAGAAAACTGAACAAAAACCTAATATTTATTTGACCTAACCCACAACAAATTTGAATCACGTTTAATGCCCTTAATCCTCGATCCCGATCCAGATCCAATTCGCTCATCCCGTCTGCCAGCGCACGCGCATTCGCTCAACCGCTCGTGACTTTCACAGACATTTTATTACCATAATTTAAAACAAATATCTGATTGTGTGTACCGGGCATTAAAGTGTTAAACTGAACAGTAGGGGTGGTTGTATCCTTATTTTATTAGGGTTTGATGAAAAATTTAGCTTTTGATTATTGAAGATTTTTTTTTCTACTAAAAAAATCTTCGGGTCTTTTCGAATGCTGGTACCCCTGCTTTTGTGTACTATCCATATCATTGCTCTTATTTGTTATTGTAACGAACTTGCATAGACAGCCTTTTAGTCTACCACAGCCATGGCTTTGTGACGATGGTGTGACACTCCCGTCACTTGGAAAGCACGTAAAGCCGTTGGTCCTGCGCCTGATCTCTCTCCGGTCGTGTCGGTGTGCCGTCTCATCGGACTATGAGAGTGAGGGAAGAGGGAGTGCACCTGTATTTGCGCATGCAGCTGTTCACTTATCCTGCGTATTTGGCTAGTCTTCATTGAGATTGACCGTTGTGACTTTGCCAGAAATACCCATCACAACGTCACAAAAAAAAATGCTAACGTTCTTTCAATTTCTTCTTCACAAACCCCTATTCCTAAACACCTGGCTCCACGTTTCCTCCATATACTAGCTAGTTCAATGTCTTTTTTAACAACGTTGTCAATTTAGTCTCCCCTTTCCTGCAAGCCCTGGCAGGAGCAATAAACATTCCTTGCGCAAGTCACGGCGCTCCGGCCATCACGCGGCACACACATGGCGGCCGAAGGCACACCGCACACCGACGCTAGCCGCGTGTGTGTACAACGCCTTATAGCTCAGGAGATGGGCAAAGGGTTGAGTCGTTCAGTATTTGAAAATTATAAATTCGCCGAATGTGTAAGGCTTATGATCGATCCTTATTGCGTTGCTTAAGGAAGGCTTTTTTTAGTAGTGATGTTCTTTCGGTTTGATAATGAGAAACTCAGACGAGTCTAATACTCACATGAGTATTTTAACAAATAAATAAAAATAAATGAACACGACGTAGGACGTCCACCCACAAGGTGGACAGACAGCCGGATAAAGACCGCAGGTTTTGTGTATGTTTAAACCAGGTCTACTGAATTTACATCAA
Source organism: Caradrina clavipalpis (assembly GCA_932526535.1). Lineage (NCBI taxonomy): Eukaryota > Metazoa > Arthropoda > Insecta > Lepidoptera > Noctuidae > Caradrina > Caradrina clavipalpis. The sequence continues at coordinate 11,909,913 of OW052104.1, read as the reverse complement.
TGAAGTGAGCTTGAGATGAGCTACTATCCCACCTGAAGCTAAGGATTAACAGCTCACCTCAAGCTTACGTCATCTAAATTCAGAAAGGCAGGATTGAGAGCTCTGTTATGGAGTGGGATAGCACAACCTAATAAAAAAATAAAGGTACAAAATTGACCTGCCTAACAGAACAGAATCCACGCTCCCTGCCTACAAAAGCTCTTAGAACTGTCGTAGGCGATACAAGTGCTTCGTGCCGCATGCCCCGGGCGCGGATCTTGGACGCAATCTTTATAAGGTGGTAAAACATATATTTAATGCTAAATGTCCGACACGAACGGCCGTTTGTGAGAAACGACGCTAGTGTGATCTTTACACTTGCTTCAGCTATTAACTTGGCGGAATATTGGGGTAGGCAGTTTACTTTGTTTGTGGAAACGTTGCTCGTGGGTGTTTGTATGGAAATTTGTGTTTTAGTGTGTGCTAGATTAGGATCTTTATTGTTTGTGTACAATGTTTGTTGGCTTAGTAAAACTGTTTCAAGTTTTTTTTTGTATTTGAGGTATTTGTCGGTTAGTGTTCTCAATAGATGTTGGTGACTGAGTATTTAGACAGGAGGTTACTCCCATGTGTAGCAGTAGAGCTCTTTGTGAAGGAGCTCGTCCGGGAAAGTACTACCACCATACTTATTTCTGCCGCAAAACAGTGTTGCTGTGTTCCGGTTTGAAGGGTACGGATGCCGGTGTAATTACAGGCACATGAAACATTTCAGCTTTGTCTCTGGGATGGCAACGCATTTGCTAGGCCAAGGTAATGCAGATGTCTATAGGTAGCGGTGACCACTCAACATCAGGTAGGCCGTTGGCTTATTTGCCATACAATGAAATAAAAATAAAAAATTGTCATCACTGCGATTGCAGCCAGGATACGGCACTATACTCAGGAGCAGTACTTTTGCTTGTCTAAATAGAATTGGCTGATTGATTGACTGCTGCGGCTTCGATTCTCGCACGGAACAGTTATCTGTAAGTATGGCCTATAGGTCGTTTCATGTTTCTTTTGTGTATGTGAGTTTATATGTTTGTAAACGCACCTACAATACAGGAGAAATTCCTAGTGAGGGGTAACGTTTTTATTAAAAAGAAAAAAAGACAAAACCTGTTTGGTTCGATATCCTGAAAGAAGGTCAAGTTCAAGTCAAGTAGTACGCGCAGCGGGAGCTTTTACATTAATATAATGAGGGTCATTAGTAGGTGAATTTATATCTGATAACAATGGTATTTTTTTACAATTAAATATTATTGATTAATGACCTGTATCAATCAATATACCTATGCAGTTTTAACTTTTTATTATAACTTTTTTCGCGTCGCGTAGTTTTGTCTATGTTAGTTTATATTACGTTTGTAAACAGAGATTCCATGATACAGGAGAAACTCCTTGTTGACTAGTGTGTTCGTACTGACATATTTAAAATGTCTGAAAATAACCCTAATTTGGTCCCAAAAACCATCCATCCCAATTCGGCATTGCAACAATTTCCAATCATCCACCTTCACAAAATTCCAAGCCCTCCGTTATCCAGGGTGAAATTAAGGACAAAACAATCGTTTATATCCAAAGGAAATAGGACAGTACCTACGGAGTCCAAGACAATAAATCTACCGATCGCGGCCCATCCAGTCCAGATAATGTATTTCAGTTCGGACCTTACACTTACTTCGGCAATTTGCGGGAACCTTTGTGCCCTTAAGATATCTCGACAGACAATTGTACGGGGGTATTCCGTTTTGATTGGACTGAGTTGGTTTTAGTGTGATAGGTATCAGTTTGGTGTGTTCGTGGTATTTATTTTGTTTATTAGCAAGATGTAACGAAACTTTGTAAAACTTAAACAAATTAGAATTATTATATTATTATAATTTATTGTCGATTTCTAATAAGTATTCTATTAACCTTGATGGAATAGATTGATGATTTGTTACACGGTTTGTTCGATATTACTGCTAACCTTTTACCTAATTAAAATTTAGAAGAACATAATGTAATGGTTATTTAATTGTGCATTAATAATTTTATTTATCTCTTCTACTACGAAAGCCGGGAAGCAGTTCTGCTCATTGTTGGCTGCTAATCTCAGTCGCAATCTGTCAAAAATACCCCCAATTCACCTTCATTTTCTGAGGCATTGTCGCATTGTCGCTAAGATAGGATTGCGACTAGATTTTAAGCGTTTTTAATTAGTTAAATTGGCCTTTTGATGTTCACCAAAATCATCATTGCGTTAAGTTTACCTACGTACTTTTTTGATGCATACATTTAAAATAAATAAAACAAGCGTCAATTCAGACCAGCTACCGGTCACTTCAACAAAAACATCTCTATACAAATCCCCAAACAAAGTTATCGCCGCCTACGTGATATATCCCCGTCTCTAGGAAGGGCTAAGGTCTGAGCCCATTTACAAATCACAAACACTGACCACCCTGCCCACCCTTTCACAATTATATACAACCCTTAGTTCACCTTACGTAACGTTATAAATATCTCTTGGATTTATATTAGTAATTGTGTTATCTTCCTGTTTAATATTAATGTGTTATTAAGGTGGTGGAATGTGGATCGAATGCTGGACACAGATTTAGTGTTCTACTTCTAAATGGGGTAGAAGGGACGTCGGAACTGTTTTTTTTACTGTAGATTTATATTGGCGGCAAAACCATCTTCATATAAAAGTACACGGTCAAGATCTTTGGACAACAGTATTTTTTTTAAATCCATAGCACACTGTTAAGTTTGGTCTAGTACTTGATCCATGGTATTTATTTTTTGTTTCTATGTCCATTTGGCCTTGAACCACTTACATTCAATATTATCTGTTTGCATCTTATTTTGGAACGAATAGGGATAAGAATGGATTCTTTACTAATCTAAAAACCAAGTCAAGTCAATCAAGCCGAGTTTCATAGTCTATATTTTATGGTACCTATCCATAAAATATAGACTATGAAACTCAGCAATACTCATAGCATAGGTTTCTATAAGTTAATTGCACTAATGGTTTTAGAATTTACCTCTTTACAAATAAATTATTTTACCTCTGCACCTGTAGTTATACTATATACATATAAGGGTTAATATTGTTTTTGACCTTTCGTCCTTTGTCTGCGGTACCACTGGTCCGATTCGAAACATTCTTTAAATGGTAAGAATATTATCCCTGAGTGCATTGGAAACATATTTAACTATAAAAAAAATTGAAATCAGTGAGAAATTTCACGCGAACGAAGACGTAGGACAAAGCTTGTCATATTATAAGTATATATTAAATATTCCAAGTATAATTCCAATATATTCAGTGGCTACCAAAGCCACCTTATCACCCACCCTCTTGACCAACGCATTTGAATAACTATCACAAGTTAATTCTTCAGATAAAGACGTCCGCCATATTGGGTGCGGCCGTTTCCGCCGGATGTCCAACTTGGACGGATATTCAAACTCGGCCGGAACTAGACGGTATTGCGACATACATTTCGAATTTCGAATGGCTATTGTTGAAATGGGTTGGTGTTAGTTGGTGTGTGACTTGAATGTATGGATTTGGGTATGATTTATTTATGGCTATAGTAATGTAAAATGGATTGTCCTCTTGTAAGGTGTGAATAAAGATTTACGTTTAGTAATAATTTAGTAAACTATATCATTTTGGATAGACAAGCAAATTTTTTTATTATAAACCAAAAAGGTTATAAGGATGGATGGATTTTTTAAACATTTTTACACTAAAACGACAGAAAAGAAATAGCTGAATTTTGGCAGACATTTAAAGATATGTAGCTTAACACATCGAATAATTTTAATCTTATATTTTTTTTCTACGGAGTAATTTTGGACTTTGGCTTACTTAACTTTGAAGTCTTCGAAGGCGAAGCCGCGGGTAGAAGCTAGTAACTATATTGATTAGTTTGTCAGGGTTGTAGGTAACTTGGACAAAAAACCAGCCAAAAATCAATAAAAAAGCAAAATAATCGTTTTGAAATGTAACAAGGCAAACCTATTTAATCGCAATGAACCAAAAACCTTTATTCCTATTATTTATTTCTTATACTTCATCCATAACTGTTTAGCCGTTTAAGTATTATATTATTTGCCATCGATACGCTAAGAAGAAGAAGTATGAAAGAGTAACAAACATCCATATTATATCCAATTATCCTCACAAACTTTCTAAGTAGGATGAAAACAAAACTAAAATCCACTCACTAATATCCCAGATTAGTTCAAGTATCCAAACAGAGCTGCTGGAACCTTGCTTCATAATAAATTATATAAAACTTTACACTGAAGGAGATATTCTCACACGAACGTTCTCGGATCAAACAAGGTGCTTGAAACTATCTCCCAATTAAGATATTTCACTAATTAGAAGTGCTCACTTGACCGAAAGCGGAGCGGAGAATAAGGATTGTGGTTCACTGACGAAGGAATATAGGATAGGACTACATAGCTGTGCATATTTTAAGGGTGTGTTTGGGGTTTTATGATTTTTGTGTGTCATTATGTTAGTGGTTGCTTTGGAGTTATAATTTGGAATTAGAAGACGAAATAAGGCTAGTTGAAATTACTCCAACTTTAAAAAATGTTGTATGATATGGGATATTTAACGCTAAAAATTTTAAACCTTAATTCAGTTTGTTTGCCATCTTCTGTAATATAAAAAATATTAATATAATACTATTCGAAACATAAGTTTTAGTTTTTTTTTTAGATTTTATACAACGTTTTGGCATACTGAATTAATTTAATTATTAAGGACTTGCACGGCAAAACTAAGCTCATTTGTAGGTAGGGTGTTTAAACTTCGTCTTAAGTTTGAATATAAATAAATAACACATGGACATAAGCGTCATCCATACATTTTTAAACCGATAGCTAGAAGCGACCTGTATCTAGTTTCTATTTACGGCTTTTAATCAGATCCTACGCTGTGCTCATGAAGACAAAAATCTGCTACTCTATACATTTTGAACTTGTAGTTGGCACAATTTTTTTCAAAAGGGACGAAGAATTTCCTGGTTTCGATTCCCAGGTCTAGCAAAAAGTGTTATTGGGTTTTTCTATGAAATTCTCAGTAGCAGCTCGAAGTTTGGATTTGTGCCCGGTTAATGGCAATAGGCTCGCCCCCTATTACATGGGACCTAAATATACCGGCGAACTGTGGGTGTACATTGATACACCTCTGCCTGTAATGTAATGTAATTCTCCAGGCCGATTCCGGCCACGGCGGCTAACCTTAATGCAGACTAGCCACGTACGCAGGAGATATTATAGTGCACAAGTGTGTGCGCAAACACAGGTGCACTCCCTCTTCCCTAACTCTCATAGCCCGATGGGACGGCAATCCGACACGACCGGAGAGAGATCAGGCGCAGGACCAACGGCTTTACGTGCTTTCCGAGGCACGGGGGTGTCACACCACCAACTTCCAAACTCCGGGCTGCTATTGAGAAATTCCTAATGGAAAAACCCAATAACACTTTTTGCCCGACCTGGGAATCGGACCCGGGACTCCTTGCTCAGCAGTCGCCCTTGCGACCACGAGACCAACGGGGCATTCACCCACCCACACCCCACACCCACACCACACCTCTGCCCAACCCTTCAGGGAATACAGGCGTGATGGTTGGACGAAAAATTTCATCCCTCGGATATCATTATAAGTTTTACGTACCTTTCTCAAGACACGTTGATAAGATGACCGGTGTCCACCAACCCTTACAATGCGCAAGGGCTAATCAATTGAAACAATATTTGTGTGGGGCGCGATGGTGGCTACTGATAATATTTGGCTCACGGGGTGATTACGATGGAGTACTTATGTTTAAGATAATGGCTTGTTACGATTATGAAGACAAGTTTTAATAAATAAATAAAAACATAATTGTAGAAAAATAGGTGCAGTATATGTTTGATGCCATTATTATATTTATAGCATTTTTTTTTAATAATCTGCTTAAAATTTGAACAATAATGAAAGCATGTAACTGAAAGAGTTGGGTGTAAATGTGGATGGATGAAGAGGAAGGCCAAAGAAATGACAGACAGAATTGAAAAGAATGAGTGGGGACAAACGTCTAGTACAAAGAATCTAGTAGTTACAACTACAATAAAAACAAACAAATGAATAAATTATAAGAAAATTGCGTGCTAAAACAACCAGTGAATCATCAAGCAAAAACAACTTTAGCTTGGTACCTCATCTATTATTTGAGATATTCATACGTCAAGATTTCTTACTGTCGGACAGGGGTCAAGATATGGTCGAATTAATATTCATACGACAGGCCCAGGTGGTCGTCAGTGACTGAGAAGGGTGGCCTTAAAGACTGGTCAGTGTTGTGAGATTATGTGGACAGATGCGATGTAGGGGAGGCGAGGTTTGTGCCTACTGTGAGGGGGCTTTAGTGAGGCGATTTTTCTTGATTTTTTGTTTTATTAAGTGCATATTAACATTACTAGCTTAAAAAAACGCTTAAGTACTAGTTAGTATTCATAGTTTGGTAATGTTCAATCTTATGACAAGTAGATAAAGGAGGCCCTTTCACTTTTTATTGATTCTACAGTTATGTCATCCAAGTTATTCAATACTTTCTCCTAGTACTAGAAATCGTTATTTAAATATAATTATAGTAGAACGTACGATTTGACTAGTTTTCTTTTTTTTGGGACATGCTCACTTTTCCAAACCATTGCAACTCCTGAATTCCAAAAACCGTGATTACCACCAGAAAATCGTTGAGCCAATAAACTTTAACGAGTCCTGAAGAAACGATTAAACAGTCTTAAAAAAAACAGAAAAGAACAGCGGAAGAATGAGAAAGAACATAAATTCCTCTTCAAGCAGGAGGCAGAGCAGAACTAGGACACTACTATAGGCACAGAATGACGTTTACAACTAGAAAAATGACAGCTGCCTAGCACCACAGATTAAAATTTAATCTGTCCAGTCTACCGCCCTCCTTAGTCTCTCAGAGGGTAGGTGCCCAAGACAGTCGGGGTGCGGGCACCGTCCCTCTTCTTATCTCTCACCCACGCCGGAGGACTTGCCTGATGGATTAACTTCATTGTTCCACCGTTGCCGAGTGACGCGGAATTTATAATTATACTGGCCCCTGTTTTATTTAGATTTACAGCGATTTAGTATGTATTGTTTGTTGAAGTTCAAATTATTGTTCTTTTTTTTTGGTGTGTGGGTTTTTATTTAGGTCACACTGGCCAGGTGCAACTGTCAGTGTCAAAATCTGATGAGACCTAATTAAAAAAAATATATTTTTGGTAGGTAGGTAGGTGGTAGGTAGGCGGGCAACAAACATGTGCGTTTTTTTTGGGTCACCCGCTCTGAAAGGGCTCAGGAATAAGGCGACTATCTAAAATTATATAAACTATAATTGAAGTAATAAGAAAATTGAGCCGATATAATATTTTTTGAACTCACGCGGTAGCTACAAAAAAAAACATATAAAATAGAAAATTACACATCAAAATTGGTCCAACCGTTTTAGAGATCAGCCAGAACAAGCATTTAGAGATACAGACCTAAATTTAAAAAAACAATGGATAACATTGATACATTTTGGTTTCATTCATAACGCATTTAGTAAAAACCTGTTATTTTAACATTAAAAACAGACACTCCAATTGTATTTATAGAAAATACCAGCATTTAAGAAGATAATCTACACCAACCTTACTACAGTCTCTACATAATAATCCATAAATCTCAACACAGTAAGCAATAATTAATAATTTCCACAGCACTACTTATACAAACTCGATAGTTTCAATATTTGTCCTCCTCAGAGTGACCGCCTACCTGAGTACCTACTTGAAGGGGTTGACCCTTATCAAAGCAAACTAAATTAACTGCTTCTAACATCTTGGCCGAGTTATTGTTCGGACAACGCTCGGGTCCGCTCGGCTGTTCCAAATTTGAAAAACAAACGTTCGAAATACGGTACGTATGCAAATAATAACGGTAAACTAATTAGGGGGTGGTGTGGGGTGGGGTTGGACGTCTTTGGACTCAAGGAATATGATCACGTCAGCTGTGAAGATGTTTAGGTAGGTAATTATTGAATAAATCTTCTTCATTATAAAACTACCTTTTAGGGCCTCCGCCCACGACCGATTTTTTTGGACCGATAATCGGGCAGAAAAACGGGCCCGTTTTTTCAAAAATTTCAACGCCCACGACCGTGTTTTCGTCGGTGACTTTCGAGGGAGGAGCTTAAAATAGCGGTCAAATTTTATATCGCAACTTTTATTTGACAGCGTTACCGATAGTATAAAAATAACGTTAATAGATTTAAGGTTATTTAAGTTACAATTTATCGTTAAATTGTTTATTGACGATATTTTTATCGTTTTTTTTTAAACAATTGATCTTTCTAAGATGGAAGTAGCGTAGGACGGAGGTGTGGCGGGTCGCCCAGCTTAGCGTCGCGCTAATGTAGTGCCTAACAATACTTTGCCCGATTCTTACGAGTGAGAATAACACGCTTACTTTTACATCGTTCTGAAATCAAAAGTCATGAGATCCATCATAGTACCTAACAGAAGCTATTGGCACTATTATTTACGATAAATAACAAAAATAAATAAAATAACACGAACATTTGTGAAATAGTAAGAACGCGAAGTAACGCTTCCTTGCAGTCAAGGCATATTTGTGTGTAAACCTTATCGACTATACATGCGTAAGGTAGCCTTTAAAGAATACATTAATCGATCAGACAGGAGCGCTACTAACATTTAACTCGAATAACAAAAAAAATGACGAATTTCCAACATCTTCGAGACGTCTTAAAAAAAAAACACGCAATAACAACTATTACTCGACTGGAGTTCCAGTGTTTCAGCTGCAGAACGATGTAAAAGTAACCGTATATGTTATTATTAGACCTGGTAATCGAACCCACGACTTCACGCTGATCAGACGCGCTTTGCGACCACAAGCCCAATATAACTATATTGGGCTTGTCAGTCAGTGACAATTAATATAAACGTACAAAACGGCAACTTACCTAATTTAACGGTAAAAATAACGATTAATTCATATTCTATGTTAATGTTCATTAACATTATATTACTGGTAATGTTATCAAATAACGTTAATAAAGTTACTTTTTTCAAAATTTTCGAGTTCATGGAAATTAACGTTACGTAACGATTATTATTTTTTGATTTCATAACGTTAACAAGCCCTGGATTTAAGTCAGCAAGCTTAGTCGTTGAAAACGAATGTTATTTTCATTCTTAATAATTTATTAAATTCGTTTGATTATATATATTTTTAATCCATTAACGTTATTTTTATATTAACGGTAAATCTGTCAAAGGTAATTTTATAAATATTTACCGGTATTTAAAACCCTGCGTAAATCAACACAATATTATTTACTTATTTAAATCACAGACGATTAATTTAGAAAACCTTGATTTACCATAAATTATTAATAAATAAATAAGCTTTTTAATAATAAATTATTGTTATTATTCAAATGCTTCAAACTCATAAGTACTAACTTAACATAACACCACAATTGTACACTTAATTCGCAATAACTGCTTTTGACTTTAGACTTTTGACTTTAGCAATGACACAACGTTCTTCCCTAGTAAATCCATGACGCATAGGGTAAGTGCCCCAGTGAATGAACACACCCCAGTGAATTAACAAATCTGAGTATTTTCCAAAAAATAATAAACTAAGATATTACCTTCTACTCAACGCAGTATTTTTTTTTTTGTAATTGCTGCTCTTTATTCTAACATAGTAACAACATTCATGTATTGCGATACTGTTCGTTTTAAAATGACGAGCGTTTAAAGTTGGCAGTGCTGGTGTAAATTTTCTTTGTTCGGGCAAGAATTTAGGACTTGGGTCAGACGCAAATTTTTTGATATCACTTTGCAGCCGTAATTAAAGTATGTACTATAAGTTATTTATAAATTCGAGTAATGGGTAGTTATAATATTATATGTATCAAATCAATTTCATTGCAATTTTTGCTAGTTTTAAGTAAATTATTGAGTGTTCCAGCATTGGCATTAAAAAACGTTTGAAATCCAGTGAATAAACGACCGTTAATTCACTGACCAATCGTTAATTTCATTAAATCTAGTGAATGAACTATAACATTTTCATAATGTTAAATAAAAGCTTTCGTCATAAAAATGTAACCAATAAATAAATGAATACCACATTTTGAGTTAGTAATCATCATTTTAGAGAACGGAGAACTAACAAATACATCAAAGCTCTGAGACTCTACTCCCAAGCTCATAAAGGAAAGACGGGAACGGAACGGGCAGTCTTCAGTGGGTGCAGGTTCAGTCGGAATAAGCTCGGCTTATAAGGCAGATCCTGAAATCCATCAAACGCGACACACCTCAAATGCTGACGAAGCTGGAGACTAATGATGGCAGGATCATCTTGTCTAAACTAAAGCTTTTGAGGGAGGTAGAGAAGTTCTAAAAACCCGTCTCTAGTCCAACAAAAGACCCAAGAGCTAGACTGACCTGACACTACACCGATGAGATCCCGGACGTCAGCCTATATGAGATAAATATGGCTTCTTAACAACTTAAGGACAACAAGGTGCCGGGGAAGACGGAATCACTTCTGTACTACTGAAGTGCCTATGTCCAGCAGTGGACATCGTTCGGCTCATATCAGGATGAATTGATTGATGACGTTGGCTAGGCTTATGAAGGTATATAATGATTAAGTAAGAGTTTAAAGGCTTACACTTTGTTAAAAAAAAATGATTGTAGCAGATTTAGAGGCTTTTTTTTTTATAGACGGGAAATCATCAAATAACTTCCCCCGCCCTGGGCGGGGCGGGAGGGAGTGTCAGACTTTTACTGACTAAAACCCGTCTATGTTCCTTCATGTGCCCTTTGCGTTCCGGGGGCGCGGTATCTCTTTCGAACAACCCGCAGAGATTTAGAGGCTAAGGATTTATGTTCATTTATTTATTCCATTTTGAACTGCATTTGATATAATAATAAGGATTTTTCGTAACTATTAATTCAACAAAAACTTGTGTTCATTCACTGGTTCTAATGCTGTACATTTACTGGAAAATTTCATTCATTCACTGGGGTTTTAGGGTATTTTTCAATATATTGCCAAATATCTAAAAAAGTATACAGGTTATGTCGTAAAACCAAGTTAAAAAATATTCTTTAGTAGACATAGATTACCAAAATATAAAACCTTTAACTTTAGAGGCAACATAATGTAATGATTTTTTGAAGTCTGAAGAATGCTTAAGTGTTCATTCACTGGAGCATTTACCCTATTTTCTATTTTTCACCGATAATCGGCGGCCAGGATGCGTACATTTTGTTTTTGGACCGTTTTTTTCTCGGCCGTGGGCGTTGATGTACTAGAATCCATACGTTCCATTCTCGCCGAGAAAAAATCGGCCGTAAAAAATCGGTCGTGGGCGGAGGCCCTTAGAAGGGGCAACTACATTCCATACCTTTATTTTTCAAACATAAAACATACTTAAATAATAATAATTAAATTACAACTATTTACAGTTAATTATAAAAAAAGAAGGTCATAGGGCATCAAAAAACTACAATTATTTTTAAAAAAGGAAAAAAAGGAAAAAAAAACCATTTATTCGACGAGAAAGCGACGCACAACACAAAAATAAAATAAACAATAACAATAATGTATATGCGCCAACTACCGCGCGAAAAGGCTGACGCTCAGCATAAAGCCGTGGTGTGATCAATTACATTCGATTATTATTTTTCTGGTACATGACGTTCAAAAGTTCCTTTTAACGGCCAAAGGTCTTGGGTTCGATTCCCAGGTCGAGCAAAAAGTGTTATTGGGTTTTTCTATTATATAAATTTTCAGCAGCAGCTCGGAGTTAGGATTTATGCCCGGTTAATATCAATAGTCTCGCCCCCTATTACATGGGACCTAAACATATCGGCGAACTGTGGGTGTACATTGGTTACACCTCTGCCTAACCCTTCGGGGAATACAGGCGTGATGGTGATAGTAAAAATTTCGACGTGTTACCAAATTACCTTTTCCTACATTCAAACACCCTAAGAACTCCTCACACTAATTTATTTTTAAGACCTCCGGACGCGAGTCGAGACATAAAAAAGAAACAAACGAAAATCTACCCCTATTCGTTGACTCGTAAAAACGCATTGTCATTGTACATCCACAAACGAGTGGCCGCAATTTCCTTAGGAAAGCACTAAGTCATCCCTTAACCACACATGTCATGCGAAATACGCCCCTAACGTGATGAAAATAGGGGTGAACGTGTTGAATGTCTACGATTGGGATATACGGGCAGGTATTTGGCAGAACTTTAGACGATATTCCTATTTCGTAGTTTAAAAGATGCATATTTGTTATAGATAAAGGTAACTGAGATCATAGAGACGAAACGCTTAGCAAGAAGCTAGCAAAGTTTCGTTTTCAGCATTTTATCTCGTCAAAAGCCTTCGAGGCTCCATAGAGATAAGAATTTGGTAACCTAACGTATTAAACGCTGACATCCTAGAAGAAATCAAAGAAACTGGATGATCAGTAGTGCTATTATGTCATTTGTATTATATTTGTATTATTGTCATAGAATAGACCGGCAGATTGTAATAATTTGAACGCTAAAGGAGTAAGCATTTTAGTAGTGGAGTATATGGCCACCTCCTGGGCCCAAAAATTATAAGAGATAATCTTATAATTCGAGTTCGATTCGAAAGGAAGAAGACAAAGCGACATAGACATGTACATAGACATACACATACACATACACATAGAGATTTTTTTACTGTCTGTTAAAAATGCGAGCGATTACGTATATATTCTCGAAGCAGGGATTCTTCTAGAAGCAGCTGCAGGGCAAACCATTCTGCGACTTGAACCAAGCGAGCCTTTTTCCAAAACCGCTTCAAAATTTTCTCACTAGGTCATTGGCTCATCTGGCTCCACAGAAATTCCACCCCTATATTTTTACCGAAAGGGTAGGGTGTGCTGTGGCATAAATGATCACCGGCCAACACTGACGAAGACAAATGACACCCGATGTCGAAGTTACACTGAGATAAGGTAGGCTCCTTAAATTAGCCACGCTCACTTCAAACGTCTTGTATATTTTTCACTGTCTTAAGGCGAAAGGGTTCGCCCATTAGTTTCAGGGATAGTGAAAGTTTTATTGAGTTGGGTTTGTATGTATGTACCTAATAGTGGTGGTGTTTCCAAGTTCGTTTGAAAGGACATGAAAAACGCTGGGTGTACTGGTTTCTTTATTGTGAAAAGGGGGCTTCCAATTTAAATATTGAATTTGGTGTAGTCTTTTAAAAGTAAAGCACATGTTAGACAGGTAGCCTCTGGTTAATTGAAATGGTTGTAAAATAAATAAAACATACTATTTTTACGTTGATTATATTATGACCATGTCATCCTTAGCTATTCAAATTTATTGCTTTAACATTCCGATCATTACTTAGTATTTTTTTTCCCATATTTTGTTTACAACATTATAATACTATAGCTTTGGCCCGTGATTTCGACCGCATGATTTTTTCATAATTATTGTTTGAACTCATTGATAGCATAGCTTCCTATTAGCGAAAGAATTTTTCGGGATCAGGCGAGTACTTCTGAAAATTAGCGTGTACATAAAGAAAAAACAAACAAACGAAGAAAACTAGCAAATATTACACAATTTGAATAGGAAGGTAGTTTCTTCTTCCCAGTACAAATATTAACAAAATCTAAGATACAAAGAACAAACAAACACAAGTACATGACTACAAGAATGTTGTGTTTATCTTGAACCACATTATATCGTGGCAAAGTTTACACAAATCACCTCGGCGACCACATAAGGCATGGTGCAAACAGGGCCCGCTCTGTAATTGTCCGAAAATTAGCTCCAACCGCATATAAATACGTTAAGATAATCTAGTTAAATGTGTGGTGTAAGTTATAAGATTTTGGCGATAATGAGTTAGGTTAAAATTAAATTATTTTATTTTGTTTTTCAAAATTACTTATCTATGCTGAAGGATATTCTACATAGAGATGGAAGGGTCAAAAATTATAGCGTTTATTATAAAATAAAATCTTTCATAAGATTAAAGAATTGATTAATAATTAGGGACTGAAATTCTAATATCGCTAAATCTACATCACTTAAGCATGGCTGAAATTTTGAAAGTAAACAAATATGTAGTTAAAAGGTTTATGCATTTGCTAGTTTTAATACTGGGTTATTTTCAAGTATCAGGCACAAAATGTACCTTAGTCACCTTCGTTCAAAATCAATTTCCATACTTGCATACCTTGTAACATCATATTACCATCATCAACACCATATTACTAATTATATTAATATATTCTTTTAATTATGGCTATCTTTAGAGGAGGCCTATGAACAGCAGTAGACGTTATTTGGCTGATGATGATGATAATAATCATTTTCCATAAAACCGTCCGATAATCCTTGTGGTAGACTGCCAAGTTTTCATTCTAAAGAACAGAGTTCATCTCCAAGTATATAAAGTACTAAAACCAGGTTAGAAATGGCAAAATCAGCCACAGTGCAATATTGTTAGTTTATAAGCATTGCCCAAACGCTAACGCTTCCGCTTATGACTTGTACTACGGCACAAGCACACGAAGCGGGCGGCAACTCAAATAGCGAGTAGGATCTAGGTGGAGGTAGGACTGTACAAGGATAAGTCGTGGGGCAGTGTTTTCCAATTTGAAATGGGTAAGTTGAGTGTCCAGTAACTGGGTTAAGAAGGAATAGAAGGGTTGAATAGTGTATTGTTTTAGTAAAGAATAGGTAAAAATTGGATAAGAAGATGGTGAAAGGAGACGGGGATTTCTGGGCCAAATTGTACTTAGTTGAGATATGGTTTTAAAAAAACGTCATATTTTTCTATTTCAAATTACAAAAAAACAGCCTAATTCAATGTCTAGAAGAAATCATCATCTCCAAAAAATCCTAAAAATAAGTTTATATATATATATACCACCACGCCTGTATTCCCCGAAGGGGTAGGCAGAGGTGTACCAATGTACACCCACAGTTCGCCGGTATATTTAGGTCCCATATAATAGGGGGCCAGCCTATTGCCATTAACCGGGCACAAATCTAAACTCCGAGCTGCTACTGAGAATTTCATAGAAAACCCTAATAACACTTTTTGCTCGACCTGGGAATCGACTCCGGGACCCCTTGCACAGCAGTCGCACTTGCGAACACGAGACTAACGGGGCAGTTTACGTTTATTTATAACTTTTATTTTAATTGTCTTTATTTATATTTTTGAATTATTTTTTGAGCCTGCACTGTTTTCATCATTATTTATAGTCCACTGTTGTGAAGTTTTCTTTTAAGTAATCGTTGGCATTTCTACTGATTATTATACTGTCTAACTAAAACGTTTTTGAAACATTCCACGTTTAAAAAAACTTTATAAATAGGTTGCATTTATCTTTGGTTTCCTATTATATAAATTTTATTTATGTCTTTTATTTTTTAAGATGTATCAAAACTGGCATAAGAAATAACCTGGTAACTTGGTTTACCTTATTTTTATCCTATTGTTCTCAAGCGACACACTTAGGCCCACTTGCACTATAAATCTAAACATATTTAGCGCGCTAAATGTGTTTAAATTGTCACTCTTTCTCTGTCATCTTCTAACAATGTGACAGGGATGCACTGATCTTCTAAACACATTTAGCGCTAAATATGTTTATTGATTTGTTGTGAAAGTGGGCCTTAGAAAAGTAAGTACCTCCTATTATTAATTAAGGATTGTCTAAATAATACATAGGTCTATGTCAAGAGGCCATGTTCCTTAAATCTTAGTGCCCGCACCTCGGGGTACCGCGGCTGAAGACGTCTCGCACCCTTCCGTGATAAGGAGGCAACTGTAAGTGTGACAGTGATATTCAATGAGGAATACTGATTTTGGAGACATTGGAAGTAGATGAAGAGCATAGCCGGTTTTTTTCCAAAATGGTAATAAGCAACAAATACACCATTTTTTGTTTTGCTACAAGTAAAAATCTTCTTGTATACGATATCGATATCCCACACGATAAAGAAGAAGATTTTTAAGTTCGAACGACCCCACACACTCTAGTGCACTGGCACTAGAGTGTGTGGGGTCTTAGAGACTCTTGAGGCGGCTTAGAAACACTGGTTTCTAAGCCGCCTCAAGAGTCTCTGACATGGTTACCGATGTCAACAAGTAAAGATAATAATTAGGTCTTATAATATTTTTTTTTAACTGCGGATGTCAAACGATCTGACAGCTCACGTGATGTCAAGTGGTCACTTCTGCCTATAGAAATCTGCAATACTAGAGGCCTTTTGCAAATGCGTTGTCATCCCAGAGACAAAATTGAAGTTGAAATTGAGTTATTATACTGTAATTATAAGAAAATATTAAACAAGTTTGCTTATTATTAAGCTTTGCATATCGTGGTACAGTTATAGTTTTAGCGTTACATAGCGTTATAGCGTTACACTGTTTGAGTTCTATAAAGTTCTCCCACAAATGAGAGAGTATACAGTTCAAACTTTCTATTACTAATACAAACGCATCTTGGAATCATTTTAGTAATTACAAACTTGTAAAAAATGATAATCCTTTTTGACATACATACGTCGTCATCACGCTTGTATTCCTCGAAGGCTTAGGCAGAGGTGTACCAATGTATCCACAGTACCTAAATCTTTCTAAAATACTATAAAAAATCTAGTCAAGATTATTCAAATCAAAAAATAATAACACAATCAAAACAAAACTATTTCCCAAAATTCTAAACATAACACTTACCTCCTTTTCTTTGCTCCCCGAAAACCCAACCCCACTGACCACCACCCGAGGTCAAGGGGTGGCGGGGGTGATGGGGGTTGGTCAAGGAGTTGCCAGCTCATCCCGGGTTCCAATACATTTCATATTCCGTTGACAGAGGCACAATAATAACGCGGTCCGCCCGTGTAAAAGCAAGACATAGTTGATGTACGGGGATTTAATATTTACTGGAAAAGGCAGTAGTGACTGCCTCGTTAACCTAGTGGTCCTAAGCACGACTGCTACGCTAGAGGTCCTGGGTTCGATTCCCAGGTCGAGCAAAAAGTGTTATTGGGTTTTTCTATGAAATTCTCAGTAGCAGCTCGGAGTTTGGATTTGTGCCCGATTAATGGCAATAGGCTCGCCCCTATTACATGGGACCTAAATATATCGGCGAACTGTGGGTGTACATTGGTACACCTCTGCCTAACCCTTAGGGGAATAAAGGCGTGATGGTATATATATATATAAAGGCAGTAGTAAAAGTCATGCATCGGTGAGGAAAAACAGCGTGAAGAAACCTGGAAGCATAAATATTATGAGTCGCCAATCGCCAATGCTGTGTGTGGTCCGATGTGACGTCAGGAAGATATTTCCTTCCCGGGTGGCGATCAATGTTCTTGCCTTCTCTGTATCAGAAGAGTTCTCTGACCTGTAGAGAGGACAATAATAGGATAATAATTATAAAAATAATTTTAATAATCGTAAAGAAAAGGTACTTAAATGGATGTGAACATCAGCACTTGAAAAAGTAACCCATTTGTCTTCATATTTATGATAGTATTTTTTTTTAAAATTACCTTAACTGTAAATAAATCTTTGAAAATTCTATTCCTGAAATCTCTATGAATGACGATGATTTATGAATTCTATTAGTGAATGAATATCGGCTTGTGAAAAAAAAAATCGCCTTTCCTACTTGACTAAGCAAGGTGATCAATGCTTGTGCCTTCTCTGTATGAGAAGAAGCCTTTAATTTATAGTACGAGAAAATAATACGTTGAAATTATTGCTAAATTTCAAAGTACCTACAATTTCACAAAATGAAATAAATTACTTTGCCCATCTATATTTTTGTTCATTTCATAAAAGTGCGGTAATGAATCCTTAATTCCTCATTCTTTAACTCCTTCCAGTATCACTACATCCTCAAACAGCCAATAGTTAGACATAGTTGAATTTGAAGACGTTCGGAATTTACGAGTGGCTTCTACCTTATGGGTGTCCGTCCATAGAATGTTCTAAATTCACAAGATGATTGCCTAGCAACGGATGTCTTACATAACTGCTACCTGGAAATCCGGAGTAATTTCACTACAATGTATCGATGAATCTGATCGGGGTCTTGTCGCTTAGAATTCAAGGAAATTGTGTTCTTAGAAATATAGACTGTTATGAAGGATGTCTAATTTGACCTTTATTAATATGGCTTTTCTAATATCTCTGGTCGAAACTAATCTTGAAATTATTTATTTACATTTTATACACTAGGTTCAGCAAGTAACTTCACCGTCGTGGTTTTGAAGCGCACGTGGCATTAAATTGGTAGAACTTTGGTTAGTACTCCACTCCCGTGAGTAGTAGCGTGATGTTGTATATCCTATATTATTCCTAATGGACCCTGACTTTCATATGCAAAAACATTTTCAAATCCGACTAGTAGTTTCAGAGATTACCGCGTTTAAACATACGCACAAATATACAAAAAACTCTTCAGCCTTATTATATTTTATTACAGTAATTTTTGTACAGATATAATTTTTTAAAAGGTTGTAAATTCGAATTTGGAATATCGTTGACACCAAAATTATAGCCAGGTCAAATTTAAAAATAATTATAAAAAATATATGTATAGTTATTTTGTTTTCATTCGCTTTTAAATTCAAGATGACTCGATTGAGGAGTCCAAGTTAGTGCATGTAATTTATTGCTGTAGGTATTTACTTAAGCTTTGCTATAACTAGCCAGTTCAGAATCTATAAATAATTAAAAATTAATTATGTCTCACTAATTCAATAGTCGTAGATATACCAAATGCTAAATGCTAAATGTTACATTACTATCCAGAAATAACAGTTTAGTGTATTTTCGTGCTTAGAATAGATTTAAAAAAATATCAGCGTTCAATATAAAAACGAGAGAAATTTCAATGTGGATAAGTTCCTTCAGAACTAAACCCATATCCCCAACCAAGAAACAAAATCAAATCGTCTAATTTTGAACCTAAATTTAATTTTTATACACTAGAAAACTATTATACCCAAGCACAATCAAATTTCAAAATCCGGACACCCTAAATCGAATCCTTACTGCTATTGTCCGTGTCTGCGTAGACAGTCCGGACCGTTCGTCCGGCGTCCGGCGTCCGGGCATCTTGGCCGTGTGATTGAGTTATACAAGTGTGTGATGAATTTTGATTTCAATTTACATTTAACTGCAAGTTTCGTATTCTGTTTGGTTGAGTTTCTTAGGTATAGAGTTTAGCTGGCAGCTGTCTAAACGTTATAATGTTGTTTTAACTATGTGGGTACATATAAAATCATATCAAAAAGTATCAATGAGTGCTAAAGTCAAGGGTTTTTAACAAAGTAGGTGTACCGCATCTGAAAATAAGAGATAAAATTTAATTTTGTGGCGGTATTTCATATTATTTCAACATTGTTTTCTTTATGCAAATATGCTATTTAAGAGTTTAATTTTAGTTATTCAGTTTATGTAAAAAATACAGTACATTTTCCCCTAAAAAAGCTTCAAAAAACCTAACGAACATCGAACTACTCAATCCAAAATCCAAATATAGAATATCTACACTCCCATCAAACGTCTACGTCACAACTTTGTCCACCACACACACACTACCAACCAAACAAAACTACCAGAAGAGCTTCCAACCTAACAAAATCATTGTCACCGATAACGTCCAGCAAAACTAAAAGCTACCATTTGAATACCGCTGTCTTTAACTCGAAATATACAGATAGATTTATTAATAACCAAGGGGGAAGGGTGGCACCCAACTATGCCTTAGGGGACGTAGGGGGGCAAAACTTGGCTTGCGTTAGTCCTGCACCGGACAGGAGTGGTCATAACTAAGATATTTTGACCGTCAAGCAATTTCTTGGCTATGTAACATCACAGGGTGATGCCAAGTTGTTTGCCAAGATTTTAACGTTGTAATTAATACTGTAATAATATAATTTGGTCAGGTTGTTGCTTTTGGTTGTTTGTTTATTGTAGTATGCTGTTTTAAGTATTGTTAAGGCTCAATTTAGTACTGTGAAAACAATTAAGGCGAGTATAGGTCTGAAGATCTTCTTGGAATTTTGTCGGGTAGTTATATTTTTAGGGCAACAAGATGAAAATTATAAGTTATTAGACAACAACACTTGGTTAAATTTTACTAGTTAGCTACAGAAGATCAATTCTCGTATTTAAAAATATAATATAAAGTCTGGTCGCAAGTTCAGAGACAAACAATGTCAAAATCTAACTAATAATACCTAAGGTATCGCAATGTTAATAGTCCTTATGGTTATCTTAAGGGGAGGCTTATGTCCAGCAGTGGACGTCGTTCGGCTGATGTAATATAATGACGTGTATGTCGGTAAAACACAAGCATCTTGACAATTTGACACTAAGATTAATACTCGTAATTATCAAAGCCACAACAGCAACTAATCCCAAAAACAACAACCTTAATACAAAACAAAAAATACACTTCAAAAATATGAACTCCATTCTTGCACCAACCTGTATAACATCACGGGCCACCAAAGCTCGTTGAATACGATTGTAACTACAAACGTCTGTGTATGGGATGATATTAAATTCCATCTGACCGAGGCCGGGCGCTAATTTATATAATATGCTAATTCGGTTCAGTTTCTCTTAATGCTCGTACCTATGCATGATTTTAGGATCTTTGGGTTGGTGGCTTAATTACCTTTATGATTTACCTTTGGGGAATGAAAGTGGGATTTAATTGTCTTACGTATGAATATGTATACCCCGACGTTGACGTGAGTTTCCTACACTATATGCGCTCCTGGTACTTTGTAGCGACTCTTATCATAAATACCATCACGCCTGTATTCCCCGAAGGGTTAGGCAGAGGTGTACCAATGTACACCCACAGTTCGCCGGTATATTTAGGTCCCATGTAATAGGGGGAGAGCCTATTGCCATTTACCGGGCACAAATCCAAACTCCGAGCTGTTACTGAGAATTTCATAGAAAAACCCAATAACACTTTTTGCTCGACCTGGGAATCGAACCCAAGACCTCTAACGTAGCAGTTGCGCTTAGGACCACTAGGCCAACGAGGCAGTTATCATGTCAATCATAAAATCATGAGTGTTGGTCATGTTATCTCTTCACTACCTTTGGTTGACTGGTAGAGAATGCCTAAGGCATTAAGTCCGACTTTGTACTTTTTGTTGCTTAAAGTTTAAATAAATAAATATATTGATTGCACTATGTAAGTAGTGAAGGATTTACAGATCTTTTCAAAAGGTGGTCTCGTAGTAGTTGAGCTCTTTGTAAAGGAGCTAGTTTGGGGAAATGCTACCACCGTACCTATTTCTGCCGTTCCTGTGTTCCGGTGCGATGGGTATGGGTGTCGGTGTAATTACAGACACATGAGACAATTTCAACTTTGTCTCGGGGATGGCAACGCATTTGCAAGGCCTCTGGTATTACACATTTCACATGGTGTGACCTAAACAACCCAGTTAATGGCCAATACGATACCTCTTGGTAAGACTGGTTGTCAGACTTCCCGGCTTCTGACTATCTGTAACGACTATCAAAGATTTACGAATGGCAGCCGGGACGAATGGTAGCCGGGACCAACGGCTTTACGTGGTTTATGAGGCACGGGAAAAAATCAATTACACATAATATTAATTGTATGTATTCTCAAGATTGATTCCGGCCACGGCGGCTACTCTAACCAAGTACGCAGGAGATATTATAGTGCACAATAGTGTGCGCAAACACAGGTGCATTCCGTCTTCTCTAGCTCATATAGTCCGATGGGGCGGCAATCCGACACAATCCGGGAGAGATCAGGCGCAGGACCAACGGCTTTACGGGCTTTCCGAGATACGGTCACACCACCAACTTCAAAACTCCGGGCTGTTACTGAGAAATTCCTGATGGAGAACCCCAATAACACTTTTTGCCCGACCTGGGAATCGAACCCAGAACACGCTCAATAGATGTGCTTATCACCACAAGACTAACAGGGCAGTCAAGCAATAATATTAATTATTGACAGTACCTAACTATTACTGCAATAGTTCTATTATAACAAGGAGACTGAGGTAAAGACTGTTAAAGATAATTCAAATTGTGTAGAAAGTGAGTAGGCAGACGTGGGTGCATAATGATGTTCGATAGCCTGAAATGGATGAACTAATGGAAATAAATGATTCAAATTGCAAATGTGATAACCGTTGAACATTTCATAATTATGACTACGTAAATCAATCCAAAAGTTTGATCAGCAAGAAAAGGAAAAAGAAAAGTGGTCGAGTGTGAGTCGTTCACGCACACGAATTGCACAATACGAGTAAATGATTTTGTATGTTATGTTAAAATATTAAATTCAAAAATAAACATTTATCTTTTTAATTAGACAGACGGGCAGATAGCGGTTTCTCAACAATAGAAATCATTTACGGAATCCGAAAAACAATTTTTGTTCCACATGTTGACAAATCAATTTCACCTACAAATATTAAAAAAATCCTGAACAAGAATTCCATTCAAAGTACCTGCAACTTCAAACAAATAAGTAACTTCATCCCACATGCACGTCTTTTGAGACCGTCAGCTTCTCAAGTAAAGTTACAAGCAGAAGCCGGTCTAAGTTTCCCGGGACACACGCTAGCATACGGCTTAAGATCCCTGTACTTAAAACTTGAAGAGGGCATTTAGGACACTTGACTGATCGGCACCAACTTAACCTTAAATTAAGTAATTTGTACACTTAACTACAGTTTGGAGATTCTTACTTACACTGTTTAAGTTGTTGGTAGAGTTGTGAAGGTTTAGACGTGGCCTACTGGTTATTGATGGGTTGATTGGTTGATATGGTTGCCCAGTTTAGAAGTAGCAGGGACAATTACAGTTGGAAAAATAAGCTGGTTGCTCCTAACAAAAGGTAGTTTTGTGTACAGAAGAATGGGCAAAAATATGAGGTCGGGGACCCCTGTATATGATAGAAAGAGGCAGAGAGAAAAAGAAAGGGTAGGAAGGTCGCTTGGAAGAGGCATAACGCTTTTTTGCTCATGTGGCGATTTTTGACAGTTAACGTTTTTAATTACTTTTTGTGCATATTATTGCGCATTATATAAATCTTATAGACCTTTATGGCAATAGGCTCGCCTCCTATTACATGGGAACATACCGGCGAACTGTAAGTATATATTGGTATACTTCTGCCTAACCCTTCGGGAAACACATGCGTGGTGGTATGAGATGAGATTGATATTGACCTTTTTTTTATTATCCTTCTCTGTCCCACTCCTGGGTAAAGACCTTCCCTACTCCTTCTATCTTCCGCGATTCCTTGTTTAATCTTTCCAGTTTTTAGGAATCCATCGAGCGCATTTGCCACTCATATATCATATACCTCTCTTTTATTTTTCTTACAGCACAACAAAAAACCTTTGTCTTCCTTCAATCCTGGCCTGGCCTCGTCTTCTCTACAGCAGTTGCTAAGTCTACATCCAGAGTCAATTTGTACAAGAGTGATAGCCAGGCCGGCCTCGAGTGGGCCTCGCACTAACGACTTTCACTTCCACCCGCTTCAGGTGCCAATCGCTCGTTACCGATCATCCATTTATATGTATTTGTTACGTGAGATAGGAAATGTTTATTCTATCATATTAGGCGATGATAATTTATATTGTTTTTAGTAAAACAATTTAATATGACTGTAGGTTCAATATTTACCTAAACATACCGGCGAACTGTGGGTGTACTTTGGTACACCTCTGCTTAACCCTTCGGGGAATACAGGTGTCATGGTATGTTATGTAGTGTATACAATATTTGCATACACATAACAAAATCGCCTCGTATATATGTCGTAGGATAATTTGATACTTCGAATCTTCGCGGAAATCCTAGGGGTTTTGCGAAAACGCGGATAATTAGACATAGGCGAAAAATTATCAAATCTTACTGGACAAAGTCAGGATTTTTGCGAAAATACTCGTTATTATAGCAATATTGCGAAACGAAACGCTGGCTGTTATGAAATAAGAACGCTGATTGGTCGGTCAGCGCGTTCAATAAGAGATCGTCTCTGATTGGTTGACGTCTTAATCATCGGCAAACTAGGAACCAATTAGAAGTCAGCCAGCAAAATTGTAGCCAATCAGTGTTGAGCACATCAAATCTTACTATAGTAACGAGTATTTTCGCAAAAATCCTGACTTTGTCCAGTAAGATTTGATAATTTTTCGCCTATGTCTAATTATCCGCGTTTTCGCAAAACCCCTAGGATTTCCGCGAAGATTCGAAGTATCAAATTATCCTACGACATATACAACGTGTAACATATTACAGGCACACTCTGAAAATAATTTGCTCAGAATCCTAGCTATTTCTAAAATAGGTAATTTTTTATCTTAAAATAATGAACACTATGTAATTTTTTTTTCATCTTTCTTTTGAACAGAGGAATCAAACCAAAGTTAAACTAAAGTCAAGGCAATAAGACTTTTTAAAACGCTGTTGGAAATAAATTTACCGATAAACATAAAGTAGGTACTGCGTCTGATAACTAATTTTATAATCTATAAGCAATTTTTTTCCAGGAAGACAATGGGTAGAGTCCGCTTCCAAATGGTCCTTTTGAAAATCGATGGGCCTATGTCGGTCAGTGGACGTCCTGTAGCTGATATGATGATGAAGTTATTTTTAGGCGCATACAATTAAAATCTCAGTGCTCGTAATATGATTGTAACTTATTTTCTGATTAGGTTTTGCGTTATTCAAGTTGCATGTTGCTAGTCATTGAATAAAGACACTGAACTAACCTTTTAACCGTTTCAATGTCAGACCTAAAGAACAAAATTTCACAACATTTAAGTAAACACAGTGGGATATAATAGGTGTTTACTTGAATCATACTTTACATTAATGCTGTTATGATTATCTAGCGCACTTTGTTATGTTCGCTACTCTAAACGTTACATACAGGGTAGTTTAATATCGCTCTTTACTGTTAATATTAAATTAACAGTGGATTAAATTTGATAAACTAGATGGATGGATTGTGTGAAGAATGATATGAAAGAGAAGGAAGTCAGTGATAGTATGACGGCTGACAGGACGGCATGGAAGAAGAAAACGTGTTGCGCCGACCCCCAAGTAACTTGGGATAAGGGCAGGAAGATGATGACTGCTAATATTAAATTATTAATCTCTGTTGAAGAATGAAAGGAAGAGGTGATGAGATTATCTGGACGCGTACTACGAGGGCTGGTTCTAGGTAGCTCGGAAAAAGAGTTATTGAAAGGACTTGGGGCAAACCTTTGCCCAGTAGTGGGATAGCGTAGCTAAGAAAAACAAAAAACTGGTTTGTAGCGTGAGTTTTGTAGCATGAGCATTGTAGCATGAGCATTGTAGCGTGAGGATTGATCTCGTGCGTTCTTTATATTAGAAGAGGCCTTAGCCATGCAGTAGGACAAATAATATAAAATAATAGGCTGGTAATAATACAAGACAGTTAATATTCCGAAATAAACCATAGAAATAATTATATTTCTATGGTAAAGAAAGAGAGAAAAATGGGTAAAGTTTATTTTTACCTTTCGTTTATAGATAGAAAGCCACACTATTGCTAAGTGTCATAGGATGTTACGTGGTATATTTGACTTTCAAACGGACGATGTTGCGGCCAGAAGCTAGTTAAAAATATGTCTAGTGGTTGCAAGGATTGCTGGGCATTCGTGCTGGGTTTTAACCCCAAATTGAATAGTGCTAAAACGTTTCTAATTGGGAAATTAGTAGCGGTCTGGATTTGTACCTAGTGAATAGCAATATACTAGCTCCTGGAATGGCATTTTTTTAAAGTAATGTCAATGCAGATGTCGTCACAATATTTTTTGGAACAGGGTCCAAATAGAGCTCCTACAGTTATAAATGCACATACAAGTATTTATGTGAAGTGTATCAAAATAACAGTCAGCACCGTTACCTACCATACATGCTTTATTGTTATGGCACAGGAGACACACATACAAGAAAGAAACACACCTAAAACAATGCTTGAAAGAAGCCTAATTGGAGTACTTGGATCTTATTATAGCTCTTGCTAGACACGATGGAGAATTAACGACTTTTACAAAACCAATAATAACTTAAATCACTATTACCACACTAACAGGATAGGCACGTATTGTTAGTAAAGACTTCAGCTATAATTAACAGCTACATAATTTAGTATTACCTAAATATTTCCTGCGGTTATTTTAGGATGAGTCCCCCTCTTACCTCTGACGACACAAAAGATCTCAACCCACTTACGCCCGAAACGTAAATATAAATTCTTTATTTACGTTTCTAGATTTGAAGGCCATATTTTCTTATACAAAAGTGCCTGTTATTAGTCGAATTGAAATAAATGCCTTGACTTTGGCTTTACTAATTCAAAACGTTTCAAAATTCAGTCGCAATATTGTCAAAAATGTACTTAAATGAGAGACATTTTTGACAGATTGAGACTGAAATTAGATCCTTCCTAGCATTTAGTAAATTTAACACCTTGAGCATACCTTTACCATTTTTAACTACCCGATAAGACATAGTAGAATCCGCGTGGTTACCGCTCGGTTTAAAAAGTAGAGGAAGTCTGCCATATTTGGCACACAAAACAAAAATTAACCATAGCAAAAAATAACATCGGATCGAAAGCCAACTGTTCTTCAAGAGACACGCAAAACCATTCCAGTCTCCCACAGCTCAAAGCTGCAATCGAGACCATCCAAAACCCATACTTAGGTCGTATCTCTTAACCAAATCAAAATCATTGTCATATAAAACAACATCCTCTGTCCAATCATTACGGACAATTTTCTCAAGCTTACATTTCTGCAAACGCCCGCATCACGACGGAGCGTCGTGCGAATGGACCTCCATTTTCTTGGGCATTGCTCTAAATCACGAGTGGGATGGGCGTATCAAGATCGCTCGGTCGACGGTCCTACGATGTGCGTTGGATTATTCTGGTAAGTAATCGGGCCTTTTGTGTGATTTGATTTAATGAAATGTAATTGTTTGACGTATATGGGTGAAGTGATTTCGTACTTGGATCCGCTTAATTAGAGTCTGATATATTTTGATCTGTGTTTCTGCCTACCCCATGGGAAAATGGCATGAATTTATATACATACAATACAGAAAAAAACGAATAAAAATAAACACTTGCCCACACGAACGCTTGAGTCTCTGTAGCTTTACGAGAACTAAGTAACCTGGTATTCTTCTTTATCAAAAGAAACTGATTACATCTGTACATTTAATTTAAGTAGATTATTATTATTATTTAATTATTATTTAGTTTTTTTTTCATTCAAATTAAATGTAATAAATGTACAGCACAATATTTACAGAATTAAATGGAGTTAACATGAAAAATAAATTAGTAGATTATGACCATATTTTCAGTCTTCCCAATCCTTAAAAATAACGTTTTCTTTAATACATAAAATATTAAAGCATCCAATAATATACCTTAAGTCGTAAACTTTGTCACTATAGCGAGCTCACAGAATAAGGCTCTAAGTAAGTCATTGTGGATTACCACAATGTATTGCGTTTGGCACACTGTGCTTTAGCAGTAGTTACGTCACGTAATACCTGGGTCATTATGTAAATTAGAGAAAACAAACACTAAATAACAGCAATGTAGTGTGTAGTAAATTACGAGAACGAGCAAAGATTTTCTATTTAATTTATTTCGCATTTTTATAAAATGTCAATGCAGATGTTGTTACAATATTTTTTGGAAGAGAATTGACCAATGATCGTGCTTGTATAAAGTACAAATAATTACCCATTAATTAAGCCATCATTAACAAAAATCGTAACGAGACACAAAACAGAATCAATTTGATCAGAAACAAACAAGACGGACGTATAATCACATGCCGACCTGTAACCTCTTAAACAACCAGAGCCAACATCGCTACGGAATGTAAACAGCGGACCATCTCCTGAGGCGCCATCTATAATTTTCTAACAATGCTTCGAACATGTCCAAAATTTGCTGACCTATCCAAAATACCCACTCCACCCTTCTTACACCCTGTATAGTGTAGGACCAGAGAGGGGTCAAAGGTCAGGTTAGTCTGGTTTTAAAATACACGCCCGATCGATCTAGGATCTATCCGTGGATATTGCATATTTATCAACCTTTGACACGAGTAACAACGTGGAAGTAACATCTTCATGGGCAAAAAGGGTACAAAACAAACATGTTTAGAGGTGTTTGAACTTGTCCGGCGTATGGGAAACGTTATGCACTTTATATGACGTGGTTTTTGAAGAATGGTTGAAGAACAATTTGTGATAAATTGATGTAAGTGTATGCTCTTAGGGTATCTTTTACAATGTCATATTAGTGAAACGTTATTAAAGTTGTAGATTATTTGGTACACAATTTGCTTGTTCTATGAAAATTCGGGTTGATGTATGGCTAACAAAAGATTCGGTGTATTTTTGCCCACGAACGGATTTTTTGGGGGTTTTGAAGGCGGGTGCTGACCTGCGTTACGAGGCGTAATGTAACGTGTTACACAGCGAACATTCGTGTAGTCAGTGCGGGGAAACAAGGCGCTCGCAGCGAGGATGGAAAGGTTGTTTGCTCGCTGCGAATGGTGCATTACGGCCCGTTACACCGGTCAGTACCTACCTTAATTATATTAATAGGTAGGTGCATATATTATGTATTATCTTCCTAATTAATATATCCTATAAAAGGAAAAGCTTTAAAGTTTTGTTTCGAGTAGATAAACTCAAAAACACCGCAACCGTTTAAAAAAAACTGTCATCTATGAATAGTTATATTATTAACGAGTAACATAAGCTATATTTTATTATAAAAATAGGAATCTGTAAGAATATTAACGCCAATAAAGTCGCGGGTAAAATCTAGTGTTTCATAATATTATAGTATCTATTTCAACGAGAAACAAATGGGTACAAAGGTAGGCAGGACTAAGAAAAGTCATAATTAGCTCTATAAAGAGCAGAACTCACGACAAATCAACCCTTTATAAATTTACATTTTTATCTTTTGTTACTTTCCTTCAGCCGAGCATTTTACAAAAATTTCATTTAATCCTTTTTCAAATGTAATGTCGTTGGGGTTTTTTACATTTTATTTAAAATATTTCCTTGTAAGTACAGCAATATTTTAATTTGAATCGGAAGATTTTATTACATTGGAAGATGCTTCCATTTTTAAAAATGAAAAGACACATTAATCTTTATTAACTTTTTCATCAATACGGAAATCTTTTACTCGATTACTGTCTTGGGAATCGAACACATCTTTTTTGCTTTTGGGTGACTTATTTTTTATCTATAAGATAATGTATTCTGTATAGATCAATATATTTACAGCAATATTTGAGATTAATTCTGCCAAAACCAGCCAACTCAACAATTCAACTATTTACGTCAAACTAACGTCAAATAATTGCCTTGCAAGCTTGGGTTCGATTCCCAGGTCGCACAAAGTGTTATTGGGTTTCTCTAGTAAATTTTCAGTAGCAGCTCGGAGTTAGGATTTATGCCCGGTTAATGGCAATAGGTTCGCTCCCTCTACCTACTACATGGGAGTTAAATATACTGAATTGTGGTGTGCATTGGTACACCTCTGCTTTATCCTTCGAGGAATACAGGCGTGATGGTATGTTGTTGTTGTTGTTGTAATGTCAAATGTTACATTAATATCCAGCAATAACAGTTCAATGGACATAGTTATACTTAAAGTAGAATTAAAATAAATCAGCGTAAAATATCCCAAAAATATTACAATTAATTAAAAAAAAAAAGAAATTTCGATGTGGGTTGGTTCATTTTTACAGAGACAGAATCCTTTACTTAAACAACAAGTACTAACAGCATTCCAGAGTTTCCTATGAATACATTTCAGATTAATGATAATGATATAGGAATTCTAAATATGAATTGAATTGAAAACTACTTTTTGGTTAGACAAGGCCCCATAAAGCTTAGTATCGTTCATCAAATTATTGAAGAATTATGCTAATCGTTGGCAGAATATAAACTAGGTAGGTAACAGAACAAGTAATACGACAGATTGGGCGAAACAATTCAACTGGACATAGTGTGGGCGAATGGGACATGTCTGAAAATGATAATTTTGAAATCTGAACAAAAACAAAAAAGTTTTAATTGTATTATTTAAGAAAATTAAGTCAATGTCAGTATCCATTTCTTATCATAGTCAACTACTTTGGCTAAAAATATTAATATTATGATAGAAAATTTAAATTAATTAGCTTTCGACTTTTTTTGCTAATCCCTAACTCTTTCGACATTAAAATACAGCACGCAGGGATAACATAGCTCTATTGGTAAAATAGTTTTCAGAATCAGATCAGTAGTTCCGAAGGTAACAAAAGGACAAAATAAACTCTGCAGCTTCATAATTTTAGTAAAGATTATGCTTCTAGCTGTTTTGCTAATATAAGTGATGTAATGAGCTTTAACTGAATCGTTTCTAAGTAAAGTTACTAAAAATATGCCAGCTTACTACTATTATTAATACGAAAGTTAAGTTGAATGTTTGTTTCTCAATTTCACCAGAATGGCAGAACAGATCTGGATGAAATTTGCCACAGAAATAAATTGTAGTTTAAAATTGCACATAGGTAGGTACTTTTTATCCCAAAAAATTAGCGGTTCCCATAACAGCTGCACGCAGGAAGATTTAATGACTACCACCGACAACGCAGTCAAAGTGGCCAAATTCTGGGCCGGAACAATATAATACCTCTATTATAGTTTGTTATCGAATTGCGAAGAAGAAGAAGAACGGTTCCCATATGATAATAATATATAATCTTTGACGCGAACGTACTCGAGGGCGGTAGCTGTGTAACTATATAACACTTTAAGGTGGGTAATCAATATTTACAAAAAAATGGACTAATTTCTACTACTAGCAAAAAAAAAAAAATTAAATCAATAAAAATCAAACGACCACTTACGCCAGTGTACTTCAACTAGGTATACTAGGCACATCACGCATTGGCCAGTAAGTGGTATTGCCCAAGCCTGCTTGATATTCGAACGTGACACGGCCATGCCCACGGACCAATTTGCTGTAATCGTACTACAGCCATTACGGATTAACCATTTTACATTACAATTCTGGGAACTGGCGATTTTTAAGGTTTAGTATTTAATCAGTCGTGTTTGTGATTAAGTAGCAATTGGTAGCCAAACTGCGGAGTTAATTTTTTGGTGAATGGATCAATCGTGTGGTAGCGGCTATTTGGTTTATGGGCCAAGGTTTAACTTAAAGGGATTAGGATGAATCATGTATTGGGCGATGTTGATTATTGAATATTGATTCGCAATAAGTCTTTCCAGTCACTCAAGAACTGCCCCGTTGGTCTTTTATTCTATAGCGTGACTGCAGAGCGTAGGGTCCTAGGTTTCATTCCCAGGTCGGGCAAAATGTTATTGGGTTTTACCATTAGGAATTTCTCAGTAGGAGCCGGGGAGGTTTGGCAGTTGGTGGTGTGACACTCTCGTGTCTCGAAACGCATGTAAAGCCGTTGGTATCGGCTGTCATTCATAAATCTTTCAGAATTGTTACAGGTAGTCAGTAGTCCAAAAGTCTGACAACTAGTCTTACCAAGGAGTTTCGTGTTCTCCAGTAACTAGGTTGCCGAGGTTAGATAAACGGTCGCTTCATGGAAAATACTAGTATTCAGCTGGATTCGATTAGTCAGAAAGACGATCCACCTGCAGTCATTCAAGATAATATAATAAGTATTGGAGTTGTTA
The DNA here is from genome assembly GCA_932526535.1 of Caradrina clavipalpis. Lineage (NCBI taxonomy): Eukaryota > Metazoa > Arthropoda > Insecta > Lepidoptera > Noctuidae > Caradrina > Caradrina clavipalpis. The sequence continues at coordinate 11,877,945 of OW052104.1, read as the reverse complement.
AAATAACAAAATGCATGTTTATTAACAGGTTTAGTCTTACCTAACCTATAATGTCCTATATTTTTACAACTGATCAAAATAACATTCTTATGTTGAAATAATTGTTAAAATTATTCTTCTTAAATATTTGCTTAAAACTAAAGCTCTTATTTAAAAGATATTTAACCAACTCTTTTTAAGTCAACCCTCGACATTTTCAAATCCATACTAAAGAGTTTTAAAAGTGATAATTTCCTATCCTGTCAAATCATTCTTAGAAAAAAATTCCATTTAAAAACGCCATCTATCACTGGCCGTAAATATCAACAATTCTTTTTTATATCATTTGATGACAAACAAGCCTTCGGCCCACATGATGTTTAGTAGTCACCGCTGCCTATACATATATGCTATACCAGAGGCCTCGCAAATGCGTTCCCATGCCAGAGATAAAGTTGAAATGTCTCATGTGCCTGTAATTACACCGGCACCTTAACTCTTCAAACCGCAACACAGCAACGCTGCTTTGCGGCAGAAATAGGTGTGTTGGTAGTACTTCCCCGGACGAGCTCCTTCACAAAGAGCTCTACTACTAATAGGCCATTAGACTAAACATACGAGGAATAAAAAGAAAACAAATTCAATTTTAACAATGAACTAACAAGCGGTGTTATTACATACACACTAATGACGCGTAATAAAGAAAATAGTTTGTATGTGAATTGTGAATGCAATAAGAAAGTTGTCATAAAATGGATATGGTCTGTCTGTCTGTAACTAGACTATTGTATTAGTTAATACACTTATGGTTATAGATGTGGTATGTGGTAAAGAAAATGTGCCACCATAGGCACAAAAAAAAGGATTTGATGATTTCAAAAGAAAATTTTGACGTTACTTCTTGTATTAATGATAACAGCCTATTTATTCCCCACTGAAGGGTAAAGGCTTCTTCTTATGCAGAGAAGGCATGAGCAGTGATCACCATGCTCGCAAGTAATTTTGTGTAAGTTTTTTGAAATACAACATTTTTAAATTTTTTGCTAGTAATAGTACTGTAGTTTCTGCCATCATAATTTTGGTAAACATGATATACATTTTTACCCAAGCTGTAAAAAAAAACTGAAAATTCGGCGGTAATGAATCCATCTCATACACACATCATACTGTGCGAGTGAAAGGGAAAGATAAGCTCCTTTGTTTGTCCGCCATTTTCAATTCGTTTCTTATAAATCGACCTCTCCAAACGATTTATGAAGCCATGTTAAAGCTTCTTCTATTCACGTTACAAAGCAACTTAACTGTCTCATATTGATGCCAACCATTTTGTTTAGATATCTGACTTCTAAACATCCTTCTCAAACTTACTTACATTTGTAAGGGCTGGAAGGTCTTCAGATATTGGTATCTTTGTCCTATTGTTTCGAGATCTCTCATTCGTGGTTCGCGAGCGATTTCATTATCATTATAAGGTAATCATCATCAAGTTTGTTTGTATGTGATATGGGAATGCGTCGTTGGTCACTGATATGAATTTTGATATCAAATTTAACGTTTTTTGAATTGTCTTGTTAATGAAGTCAATTTTATGTGGTTGAGTTGATATACTTCATCTTTTACTTTGTCTACACTTAAGCCTTGTACAAGCACACCAGCGTAAAAGTGTTCGATTTTTTAATGGAACATTATGAGTATCCTGTAGTATTTTTATTTAATTTTACAAACACAGCAAGCATAGTTAGTGTTGTGGTGTGGACTGTATTTTTAAGGTTCTTCTCAATAATAACTCCTGGTTCAATAATAATCTTGATTTATTTCACAGTTTCGTATTACTAGTTCTTATTCGCTTGAGAGCTTCCAATCGACTACAAAATTTCCGCATAAAGCGCCTATATTTATACTAATTCTACGGTAGTACAAGTTGTGGGCATAGTAGAACAATAAACTGTCGATTGGCCAATCACATCGCCCGCGATCGCGCTCAACTCCCTACAGGTTCCGACAGGTTCGTACAAGTCTCGACCTGTCGGGAGCGGGCCGCGACCGCGTCCGAATTGCCAATCACGACTGATTTTCTGATACCCACAACTGTGTACGCGAGTGTGTGTGCGCTCGGCGTCCGTTACAGCTCTCCCCCCGGCGCAGCTCGCGAAGCCTCTTCTTTCTTCAACAGGACGACGAGCTTGCTCACCGGACGTCGGAAGATTCCCGTTCGGGTTCGTACCTCTACTATACGAACGCTGCCATCTGTTGCAGGGTGCGTGCGCTCCACAATTCCCATCGGCCAGGTGTTTCGTGGCAGCGTGTTGTCTACCACCAGTACCACGTCACCTGTTTGTATTGGCCGCGCGTTGTTCTTTGGCTCTCCGCGGGGCACTAACGTGGGCAGATATTCCCGTAGCCAGCGCCGCCAAAAATGGTCAGCAAGCGCTTGGCTAGCTCGCCACGTTCGTCGATCGTCCTCTTCACATGGTCCCGTCGTGGGTAGGCCGTTGGATGACCCCAACAGGAAATGGTTAGGGGTCAGGGCTTCGGGATCGCTAGGGTCCACGCTGACGTGCGTCAAGGGTCGTGCGTTAACGGAGAATTCTGCCTCGACGAGGAGCGTGTTGAGGACTTCTTCTTTGGGTGCCTTCTCTCGTAGGGTCGCCTTGAGAGCCGTTTTGATAGATCGCACCATTCTCTCCCACGCGCCGCCTTGATTGGGCGCGCCAGGAGGTATAAAACGCCATTCCATTCGATGGTGCAGCCCCTCGTTGTTCAGAGCGGGCAGCCACTCGGCATAGGCGGCGCGTAATTCCAAGTCCGCTCCGCGAAAGTTGGTCGCGTTATCTGAATACATGAGCCGCGGCCATCCTCTGCGTGCAGCCATTCGTCTCAATGCCATGATTGCTGAGTCCGTTGAAAGGGATGCTACGAGCTCAATGTGCACGGCCCGGGAGGTAAGGCATGTGAACAGCGCCCCCCACCTTTTCTCATGACGGCGGCCCACCTTGACCATCATTGGTCCAACATAATCCACCCCGCAATTGGTAAACGGGCGGTGGAAAGGATCCAGGCGAGCGTGCGGCAGATCTCCCATAGCCGGCGTTTGTGGTGTCCCCTTCTGTCTCTTGCAATATCCGCAGTTCTTTTCTATTGCGCGTACTGTAGGTCGCAGATGTATAACCCAGTACCTTTGTCGCAGGTCGTTAGTAACGCGCTCGCGGTTAGCATGACCCGCAGCGCAGTGTTCTTTTAACACCAGGAGTCTCGTTACCCGGTGGCGGCCGTCCAAAATAATTGGCCGTTTGGCCTGCTGAGGTGCCGCCGATGCTTCAATGCGGCCCCGTACCCGCAGAAGGCCATCTTCAAACACTGGATCGAGTCGATACAGCCTGCTCGTCTTAGGGAGGGGGCGAGCTGATTCTATTCGTTTTATTTCTTCGCCGAAACTTTCTTGCTGTGCTCGCTGCAGGAGCTCCTTTTCGGCGCGCTGAATATGGCTGTGTTCTAGTCTTGTAGCGGCGTGTCGGCATATATCGATGAATGCTAGAACTCTCGCCGCGCTTCTTACAAGCGTTTCGTACTTGGAAAACCGGGCAGGGTCGGGTAGCCAGCTTTCCCGTGAACCTTCGGTGATGTGCAAGACTTCTTGTTCGTCGTCTTCAGCGGGAGTCGCACTCCCGGGCCATTGCTCCTTGGGTAAAAGTAAGTAGCTAGGCCCCTGAAACCATCGATCGGTCGCGCTGATCGGCGCGTTGGTGAGTCGGGTGGCGTCGTCGGCTACGTTGTGTTCTGTTGGTAGCCAACGCCATTCTTCTTTGGAAGTGAGCTCGGCGATTTCTCCCAGTCGGTGCGCGACGAATGGTGTGTATCGTCGCATGTCGTTCTTTATCCAGTGCACGACGGTGGAAGAGTCCGTCCAATACACTGTTCTGCTGACCTCGATGCGGTGTTCTTTCCGAGCCGCGTCAGCGAGTCTGGCCCCTATGACCGCCGCTTGTAATTCCAGTCTGGGAATAGTTTGGGCCCGTCGTGGTGCCACCTTAGCTTTGGCAGCGACCAGCACGACGTTCACGGTTTCGTCGTAGTTCACTACTCTCCAGTAGGCCACGGCCGCGTAGGCTTGTTCACTCGCGTCACATAGGACATGTAGTTCTATGTCCTGGTACTTCTTCGACGTGTAATTTCTAGGTAGCCGGAGCTGGGCGATGTCGGCGAGCTGAGAGAGCCAGCTTGCGAAGAGTTCGTTCTCCTCTTCTGGTATCGGTTCGTCCCATGTTATTTGGAGGCGCCACAGACTTTGCAGTATAATTTTGGCTCGTACCGTGAAATGGCTCAGCAGTCCTAGTGGGTCGTAAATAGACATCACTGCGCTGAGTGCTTCCCTTTTTGTTGGTGCGCGCTTCCGTTCTCGTACCAGAGCGGGAACTCGGTTCATTGAGGTATTGAACCCGAGTTCATCTCGTCCGGCGTTCCAGTACAGCCCGAGTATCTTATTCGCAGGCTTTTCTCCGCCCAATTGTGTAAGCGTGGTGGTATGCAGCTCCCGAGGTACGTCACGCAGCACTGTTTCGTCATTGGCGCTCCATTCTCGCAGAGTAAACCCGGCAACCGCGTGCACGCGCCTTATTTCTTCTATTGCCTTCAATGTTTCATCTTGGTCGTCGTAGCTCGCCACTAGGTCATCCATGTAGTGGCTGTTCTTTATAGCCTCTAGCGCGTGTGGGTATTCCTGTCCGTGTATGTCCGCGTTGTGGTTGCGGACATAATGGGCCATATATGGCGAGCTGGCTGCGCCGAAAATCATACTGGTCATCTTGTAGCGGCGCGGTGGGTTTGTCCGGTCGCTGCCTCTCCATAGAAATTGCTGCGCCGGTTGATCTTCAGTTCGGATTTTAATGCGCAGAAACATTTCTTGAATGTCGGCAGTGACAGCTATCGCTTTTTCTCGAAAGCGGAATATGATTCCTGGTAGCGATAGCAGCAGGTCCGGACCTTCCAGTAACCTGTCGTTCAGGCATACGCCGTGACTCTTTGCGGCTGCGTCGAACACCAACCTCTGCTTGCCGGGCTTATTCGGGTTTTGCACGGCAAAGTGGGGCAGGTACCAGCAGACGGCGCTTGATTGTTCTGTGCCGTCGCATGGCACCGCGTATCCCTTCTCCAGCAGGTTGTTTATCTGAGTGCTGTACTGCGCGGCGAAGTCAGGTGAGGCATCCATCTTTTGCTCGATCTTTCGTAGTCGGCGGAGCGCTGCGCCGTAGCTTGGCGGCATTGTGACGTCGTCGTATCGCCACGGTAGTCCGACTTCATAACCACAGTCGATCTTCTTAATGGTTCTTTCGACAATGGCTATAGCTCGTTGATCAGCGTCACTTACTCGTGGCTCTCGTGCAATGCCCAGCGCTTCGATTTTGAAGTGAGCTTCCACTAGGTCATGAAGCCTCTGGTTGTCGTGTTGCCGCTTCTCGCTTTCATATAAGTGCAACACGCTGTCTTCATTTACGATGACGCTTCGTGGTGCGGTCCCGTGCACTACCCAACCGAGCTGCGTTCGGGATGCAGCTGGCTGGTTGGGACCGCCGACTCGGAGTTCTCTTGACACGATGCATTCCCAGTGGTCTGTCCCCACTAGGAGTCCGGGGCGTGTTGGCGCGTAACACACCTCTTTTCTCGGAAGGTCGCGCAGGTGCTCATACTCCAGCAGAGTGTTTGGAATGGACTGCTGGTGGAGCCTCAGGTCCTTCATGGTTCTTGCCCGAAGCTTATGCGGTGCGCTGCCCTCGCCGATTCCTCTCACTTGCACCGTGACGATCTTGCTGCCTTGTTCTCGTGACGACATATTAACGCCATGGATGTGCAGTGGTTGCATGGTGCCTTCTGCCCCGACACTTGCGGCCAGCTCTTCGTCGACGAGGGTGATAGTGGCTCCCTCGTCGAAGAGCGCGTGCGTTTTCACTTCCCCTCTTGGTCCTGAGATGATCACGGGGCACATCTTGAGGAGGACAGTCTTAGGGTCGTTGACAGTTCGAGTAGCCACTGACATGACTGTCTCCTCCTTCGTGTGTTCTTCAGACTTACTCTCAGTTACTGACTTTTCTTCGGGCGACACCTTTGGTTCTTGATGCAGCGTGGCGTGGTGAGGCCGGCGGCACTGGTTCACACCGCACGGTTTCGCCCGACACATGATGCGTCTGTGTCTCTTCTGGGCGCACTTAAAACATATCTTCTGCTCTTTCACTAGTTCCCAGCGCTGGTCCACTGTCATTGCCTTATATTTCGGGCACTGTGTTAATATGTGGCTCTGCTTGCAACAAGGGCACTGATCTTCCTCAGTCTTCTCCACCGTGGTGTACACTGCGCCGGACTTCTTTTTCAGGGTTACGGCTGGCCTGGTTTCCTTCTTCTGGGTTGTGGTCGCGGTACTCGTCGATGGGGCGTATGTGTATCGCAATGCCCTGTCCGCTTCACGCATTAAGAAGCGAGACAACATGATGATTTCTGGTTCTGCCGTACCTTCGTTTTCACAGGCGTAGTCGCACCATCGGGATCGGAGATGAGGACTTAATTTTTCAAGCACTTCCCGGGTCAGCAAGGGGTTATAGAGGTACCCTCTTCGGTCAATAGTTTTTAACACGCAGATTGTGTTCTGGATCTTGATTGCGAAACTATTAAGGTCACTGGCTGAAGCACTTGGTTTCGCCATCTTCTTCAATTCTTCCAGCGCTTTATCTATTATGAACTCTGGTCGGCCAAAGCACTGCTCCAGTGTCTTCATAACAGCGTCCGGTTCTGTGGCCGAATGCAGAAGAGCCGCTACTGCATCTCGTGCCTCGCCTTTGAGGCTACTTCTAAGTCGCTGAAGGTTCTCTGCCGGTGACACGTTGTACATGTTGGTTGTGTCGTAATAGGATGCCTTAAACGGCAACCACTCGTTGACGGCGCCAGAGAAAGTCGGCAAGTCTGTGTGCCGAAGTCGTGGTCTAGCCATCTTCTCCAGGGTCGCAGCTAATTGGTCAATGCTGTTTCTGGCTCTCGTTGGTGACAGCGATCTTCTTTGCGGCACATTAAAACGTTGCTGTTTCGGGTCTTCCTTGGTTTCTGCGTTTGCACCCCCCTCCCCCCGTGTGCTGAGGGGGTTGGTGCGCAGCCACTGGTCTACCTTCTGGTGCTGGCGTTCTTCTTGAAGTGGATCTTCATGGGTGCTCTCCTGGTCATCCTGGATCGCGGAGACCTCGGCAGCCAATCTTTTCTTCACTAAATCAGCTTCAATTTCCAGCTCCTTTCGTTGTATGGATGCTAATCTTTCGGCCGCCTCAAGTTCGGCTAGTCGTAGTCGCGTAGTTACACTCGTGGTCGATCTCACTGACCGCGGCGGCGATCTTATGTGTCGCTGTTCTGACGACGGTCCAGCGGTAGCAAGGTCCGCGGTGGTAGTAGGCCCGACCATACTTTCAACTTGAGGTGACGCCGGCGGGTCAAGAGATAGTCGTCTCATTCGCTCTCGTTCAATTCGTTCCGCTTCCCGGCGACGCACTGACACTAACAATTCTTCCTCCCTTCGTTCTAGGGCCCGCCTCTGTTCTTCCATTTCTGCCAAGTCACTTTGACTACGGGTGACGACCATCGCGTTCGGTTGACGGCGCACAGTAACTCTTGAAATGTTCGGCGGAGAACTGTAGACAGGTACACCGGTTCGGACTTTGTTTCAATTCTTCCAGGTCGCAGGTTCTTCGTTCCTCAGATCCGGCTCGAAGGACCAGACTGTTGTGGTGTGGACTGTATTTTTAAGGTTCTTCTCAATAATAACTCCTGGTTCAATAATAATCTTGATTTATTTCACAGTTTCGTATTACTAGTTCTTATTCGCTTGAGAGCTTCCAATCGACTACAAAATTTCCGCATAAAGCGCCTATATTTATACTAATTCTACGGTAGTACAAGTTGTGGGCATAGTAGAACAATAAACTGTCGATTGGCCAATCACATCGCCCGCGATCGCGCTCAACTCCCTACAGGTTCCGACAGGTTCGTACAAGTCTCGACCTGTCGGGAGCGGGCCGCGACCGCGTCCGAATTGCCAATCACGACTGATTTTCTGATACCCACAACTGTGTACGCGAGTGTGTGTGCGCTCGGCGTCCGTTACAGTTAGTATCACCCATCATCATATGCTTAGCCTTTTTTCAACTAAGTTGGGGTCGGCTGTATACCAGTGTTTTACATGGAGCGACTGTCTATCTGACTTCCACAACCCAGCTACAGGACAACACGATCCCTCACTTGGTAAGACTGGTTGTCAGACTTCCTAGCTTCTGACTCTGAGTTAGTATCATCCATTGATATGAAAAATGTATTTTAACTAAATAAATATTATGTGCGAAATAAATATACTTATCACGATTTTGTTATTTTATCCACTACAAAACATACCAATTCCGATTAACCGCTTAGCTCCTGCCTGACCTAAAGAAGTCAAGAGTTCAAACAATTCAGTCTCATTTCGTAAGGTAACCTCGCTCCATGCATTCACCTTCTTCATTACCATATTATCGTGTGTGTACAGTTTTATCGTTTCCAAAATCAGTATTTATCGTTTCAATCGTTGTATGATTACTGCGTGGCGTGTGTGCTTGTAATTTTTGGTAATTTACGTAATCATTTCGGAAGTGGTTCGAATACATTTTATTACAATTAATGTTCATGTATTGGGGTCGGGGAATTTGATTAGAGCTGTGGGTTTTGTTAGAATTTGCATACGTTTGGTGGCTAGTTAAACTGTGATTGGCGTGTGGTTTATTTTTAAATATTTAGTAGGCTCCTGCCAAGTTGCGGGATTTTATATTCATCCTCGTTAAGCTACGCGTGATGTTATATAATATCTATAGGTACTATTTCTTAATTTATCTAGCTAATGAATATATTATTCCAATCCAATTATTAGTTTCAGAGATGAGAGCGTTTAAACCAAGAAACAAAAAATCTTCATATATCACACACACAGTCTACGAAGAAGCGCAAAATGGCTTAAGTAGCATCAAAAAATGGCTTGATCTTAATCTTTTATCTCTTAATATTAAAAAAACAAATTACATATGCTTTCATAAAACTATTTCATCAGCACCAAAACTTCCTTTACAGCTCAAAATCCACCTTTCAACATGTAGTATCGTCTCCTGCATTTGCGAGGAAATTAAAAGGGTTGAATCTTTAAAATACTTGGGGGTCCTGATAGATCAACGTCTTTCTTTCAAACCCCATATAGACCTAGTAGCGAAGCGTATTAGAAAACTGATTTACGTAATGAAACAGCTCCGTAATTCAGCTAACGCCAAGATTTTACTTCTTGTTTATGTGGCATTATGTGAGTCAGTTCTCTGCTACTGCATAACAGTCTGGGGTGGAGCCGGCAAAACTTCGATGTTACAATTAGAGAGAGCCCAGCGGTCGGTGCTAAAAGTCATGTACAAGAATCATTTCCGGTATCCCACAGACCTCCTGTATAAAGAAGCATCAGTACTCAATGTCCGTCAGTTGTACATTCTCAAATTAACACTGAAACAACATAGAATTACCATAACATCCAAAGAGTATCCCCAACTGCTCAAACAACGTATATACAAATATTCAACTACTGCCGTAAATACCGCTTTCGCGCAACATATGCAAGTATTTATGCTGAGCTTTATTTATAATAAAATTGCAAAAAATTGTAATATCAAAAAATGGACGACGGGGCAAGTTAAGAAAATTGTTAAGAAGTGGCTATTAACCCAGTCTTACGCAGACTCGGAAGCAATTGTTCGAGTATTGTCATCATAACGTACATAACACAATCACACTCTCGCTCACACAACACAACACTCTCATTCACACAAACTAACTTTTACACTCTCGTGCACACAACTACACCATTACACTCTCGATCACACAACTACACCATAAATCCATAACACAACCCTGCTAAACAACTACCTTCCTTTAGTGTTTTAATCTTTGTTTTTGTTAATTAATGTCTTTTATTTTTATTTTTGAAAGTCATTATTATTTGTTTTGTTTTCTACAATAATTTTATATTAAATAATTACAATACTGTATCGACCCTGGCACCACAAATTGTTTAAAACTCGCAAGGACTCCACGAGACAGGCTAGACCTAGTGTGGAGTTCACAAGTTAAAATTATAACTATGTAATTTTTTTTTTTGTAACAATAAATATATTTCTATATTTCTATTTCTATTTCTATTTCTATTTCTATATATGTGAGTATAGATTATTAGTGCTGGAATTGCAAACTCTTATCGGTGAACGTTTAGAAGAACAGTTAGTTTGGTCTCACCAATTTAGTTCCACCTGAAAACGCTACCGACTGCTCAACATTTTGCTCGACCTGGGAATCGAACCCAAGACCTCTAGCGTAGCAGTCGCGCTTAGAAACACTAGGCTACAGAAGCAGTGAAACTCACAATTGCCGTTAACAATCCGCGTCTAGTCTTCCAAGAAACCAAGAAGGCATGACGTGAAGATCTGTCGTCGGTAATTATAAAGCTCCCAGGACACCGCCACCACCCCTCGTTAGGGGGCAGTTGTTAAGAGGTGGGTGCTGCATTTTTACAAATTGATACAAATTATTTGAGCGAGCACCCGCTTTGTTCCAACGACGCTTGTTACGACTGTGGAACGGCATTTTATTATTTTCGCGCGGTCGACGCGTAGCTGGCGGGTGAACAGCGCGGTTTTTTTTTTGAGAAGTCAAGATTTTCGGTTAATAAAAACTTAAAGCTTACTTCTATGAATTGACTAGCTAGTGATCTTTCTCTGCGTAGACTTCAAAGTTATATTGAAGTTCAAATTTTTCCACGGAGACAATAAAACGATTTAAAGGTAATTTTGTATAGCCGTTCTCACAAACTTTCGCATTTGTGATAGTAAGAAGGATAGGACTTTTCTGAACAAAAAACCGCTTATAGTAGATTTTGCTACTAATCTTCTATTGATAGACAACAGATGAAGATAAATATGAAGTATTTATTTACATAGTTAAAGTATTTAACTAGGCGCAACTTTGGATTATTACTAAAGTCTAACGTTTGACAACTAAAATGACATTTCTTCTATAGTGATGAAGACTTAACAATCATTATTAGTAGGTATTTAAAACTCACTAAGGTTTATTGTGAACGTACGACGTCATAGGACGGTTTTTCTGAACGTGTGAAAACCGCTCTAAGGTTTCCCCGCTTAGTATACTCCGCGCCTTTGCTCTCATTCCTTAGACCGAGTCCGAAACATCTTATTCGCGCCCTCATAAAAGTAACTGCTTTGGCTCGTTTTTATTTCTACCTCTGTACCTGTACGGCCACAGTATTTTAATAAACCGACACCCCCAACAAGCTAAACACGACTTAAATCCTCAACAATAGGACACATTTTTGTTTACCATTTACAAAAATCATGTCTTGCCCACTTATATCTAGGACAAGACGATTCTGAAGGACACGGGGAATTTCAATTACTTTATTACGTTGTAACGTATTTTTATTTTGTGAAACATGAAGGAAATCAGTTTAGGTATGCAGTTAATGAATTACTGTAATTGTCATTTTTCATTTGATTTACTTTTCAATAAAATGTCATAAAAGCGTTTTGGCACTATTTGTTTCAATTTAGGTGAGGTTGAGATGAGATGTTAAAACAAACTCACCTCGAACTCACTTTACCTAAATTCACCGATAGACATTTTAACAGAATTGTCCTGTTTAATCGAAACACAAACATAGTTGACCAAGACAAACTAACTGAGTATGAGACAAGAAATGTAAAAAAAAAAAACTGAAAAAGAAGAAGATAACAACACACAGGTTTTCAAATAAAACAAAAAAATAGTAATTGTTATTTTTAGCATAGGTAATATAACGGTAAAAGGCTTATTAACAAACTAGCTTCTGCAAGCAACTTCGTCCCCGTGGTAGTCAAATATATTACCTATTGTGATAAAAAATATCGCCTATTACAATCGGCAATAATGTTGCTTTCTATCACTAAAAGATTTTTTGTAATCGGACCGGGACTTCTATAGATGGCCTCTTACAAAGAAACGACCAAAAAAATGAACGAAAACAAATAAACTATAGGTACTCTTTATAACAATAGAATCTATACACAACCTCAACTAAAATAAACATAAAAACAGTTAACCCCTTTTGCCCTAAGAAGGAAAATATCAACCAAATAGGTACCAATTTTATAAACAAAAAAGTCCAATGTGAACGATTAAGTTTTCAATACATTTTCCGCACACCAATCCAAAGAATAACTCTCAGAAATGATTATGGCATCTCGTTAAGAAATCCAGATTAAAGAGTTGGAGGAAAAAAAGGTAAAATGTCGCTGTGAGTCCGAGCCGCAAAATTCTTAAACGCAGTCCTTGGAAATGGGATGATTACTTCATCAAAACACACTTTAAACGTGTTACGTAAATCTAGTACCACTCGCCCCCTGCCTCCCCTTAAAGGGTGTGTTGGCGAGCGAGGGGGGAGGGGGAAAGTCACCCCAGGAAATGGGGGGTAAGACGATATGGGCGAACGTGAGCGCCGTCAAGAAAACCTTGATTGCTTTTTTAATTAGTTTTTTTTTTCATTCCCCCTTTTTCGCATCCCGACGATCGTGCAAGAAATATTATGTATTCACGTTTTTTATGTATGTGTATCTTGTATCTTATTTATCAATTATGTGCTAAATAATTGGTTGTCTTGCTTGTTTTATATTTGCTCTAGATTTACTAAATAACTACGGAACATTTACATAGTTGCAGAGCTAAAATAAAAGTGTTCGATTCCTAAAAGTCTTGACTAATTATTGTCAACAAAATAAACGAACAAAAAGGGTTTGACAGTTTTAATGCCGCTAAGTAAGGGTTACCCTAACCGCTGTCAGGGAAAAGAAAAATAAAGAAAGTGCGAAATAGCGAGTGAACCGTCCCATAATCAATTTAAAATTATTATCCGTTTTCCCCCATCAACAGTGTAAAATCAAGAGCGTAAAAACGTCGAGGAATGTCCATTAGTCGTTCATAATATCGTCGCCTTAATGAGGGGAGAGTGGGCTAAATCAGAACAGTGGCGCGACCATAAACGTTCCGGCACGTACTGCTCAGCCGTTTCAGACACATTTAATACAGTTTTGTGCGTTTTAAGCGAATTATATATTAATTAAAAATGTTTTTAATCGCACTTTGAATAGATCTAGAACTGGTCATAATATCTTTGTTCAATTATTTTTATTTTTTATTGTTTTAAACGTTAGTCCCTTTATGTTTTAAGTGCAAAAAGTGGGTTATTTTGTTCATGATTTTTTAGGCAAGAGTCATAAAATTCGAACTCTAGCTTTGTTATAGTAAAAAAAAAAGTAGTTTGGTGGATAGTCTTAATTGAAATCTGTCAACAATGAGATACAGTCAAATATCATGTATTGGTTATTCATATGAAGCCTTTAATAAAGCCTAAAACAATATTAATAGTAACAATACATCTTAGGATAATCTAGTAGTTAGAATGTGTCTCCTTAGTTTCTTGCCACAAAATAGTAATTATATTGGAAGATAGTTGATTGAAGTTGATTCCATTTAAAAATTAGAATTTAGGAAGAGTTATTTAATTATTAGAAAGAAAAAAAAGAAGCTAGTCATGTTTAAATGTAGAACTATAATATTGAATAAACAATTCCACAGGTAGGTATGTATATGATTATGTTTAATTAAGATGGGTACCGTTAACACTAATATTTAATCAGTTACTTTTCTTACTTTTTTACCTTTTACCCGACTGCCCCAAAAGCACGGTTATAAATAATAGTCACACTATAGATGAACTTTAATACTATATGTTACCTATGCAATGTATTGTCTGTTTTTTGTTTTGTGATTCTTAGATCTATACTTAATATAAGAAAGCTGAAGAGTTTTTTGTTGGTTTAAATGCACCGAACTCTCGAATGACCAATCTTCTCAAAAAATCTTGTATATGATAGCCAGACTCAATACCAAAAGCATAGGTTAGATATAGTAACCAAAAACGTAACCTAATGCGGATGAAAAAATATCACTTTCGTTCTTTGTTTGAATGACAGAAATATACGTCTACATAATCTAGAAGTCAAGAATTTTTGAACTCAAGTCTACAGTTATAACACGTCTAACGTACATAATATAATTCAGAGATTTACATATTATCCCGCTACGAAAGAAGCGTAATCTTTTCGGCGTAAGACGTGACCCAATAAAATTTCATCCTCGTATTTAGCGTAAAAATAAATTAAGAATTCATTTTGGTCCTGTATGTTGCACACACACAGAGGGTTGTATACAAAACACACGCACACAGCGATAGAGTTTTAAGTCTCGAGGCGTCCCCACTAATTTATACGTTCTTTCGCTTTCATTATAATTATTATTCTTGGCAATTTATTTTCGCACACGAGGGGGCAGTGTCTCCCCGGGGGGAGGGTGGGGTGGACTTCTTACAAATTCCCGTTTTTCGGTGGAACTTAACGCACCCTTTTCTTGGCCCTTTTTGTTTTTCATTACATTAACTTTTGAGATGGGGATAATGTGTTGTTAGTGTGTGAGTGTAATTTTTGCGCGTAATGAAAGGTTTCCCTTTATAATGTATCGCGTTTTTTATTCGTAATGTCGTGTAAAATGTACGCACAACAATGTATGAACAATAAACTTTGATAGCGAACATTTTTTCGTAGCTTCGAACACTTCCTGAACTTTCAAAGTTAGCAGAAGTTTATAGTACGCTCGAACTACGAGAAAAAAAGTAACTTTTGCCGAAGTAAAAAACATGCACAACACCTCAACTACCCCGACGACTCTCCCCAATTCCACTCGAAACTTTAAAGTACACAATTTACGTTCACATGCACGGAAAACGACGAAGAACTTCCACAAAACAAAAGCGATTACTACAGACTTCGACTACTCGAAAACAAAACGCAATTTTCTCTTAAGAAAATGAGGGAACTCTTTCTCCCCATTGAAAAATCATCAACACCCACCGCGTATGTACCCGCCGCCGACCACCCTCATCTGGGGGGGAAGATCTACGCCGCCGACTTGCGTACGCTTTAATTAAAAATAAAACATAAGAACGATGTAACTGGATGAGCCGAGGAGCGAAGGAAAAATGAAAGAGAAAGCCGTCCACCCCCCCTCCTGGAATGAGGGAGGGGAGGGGACGGGAAACCGCGTGGAAGTCAGTCGCAGAGCGACCGCCGGGGGGAGCAGACCTCCCTCCGCATGCTGCTGTGTCACAACGGAATGACATCACTTTTCTTGTCGCTAATGAAGAGAACGTCTTGGATGGTTGCCTTTTTACTCGCTAAAGGCTTTTATTCAGACCATGCGTTTTTAGCCTCCACTAATTTAATAAATTAGCTTTTTGCTCTGTTCCTTTTCAGAGCGAGTTTTAAAAATAAATCTCTGTTCTCTTTAGGATGTAAGCATTTTTTTTACATGACTTAAGAACAGGTTGAAAATTTCTGCAAGGAAATGAGAATCAATTTGAATAATTCGCGACTCATAAATAATGTCGAGAGTTGCGACATACGACAAATCAAAAGCGAATCCGTCTTGACAAAACAAAACGTCCAAGTCCTCAGTCTAGACATTTTAATTTTCCTATCTTCACGTTTCGCGGGATCGGCAGATCAGACTCTTTCATTAGTCCTCCCCGCACATGTGGATGGAAGGAAATCTTTGATGTAGACGTCGTTAGTGACGCGACCGATAAGAGCATTACAGTTCAATGTGCATTGAATATTGTACCACATCATTATTTCGTTTGAGATTTTTCTTTAAATAGAAAATGTGAGGTTTCGTTTCCATTTGGTTTGAGGTCTTTGACGTGTTGGGCTTATGATTAAAGCTGTCTTTTTAACTACTGGTTTGAAGTAAAATGTCTAAGTTTTAGACATTTTGTAAGTAAGTTAAGATCTAAAACTTAGTTGTGTAATGCGACCAAGATTTAGAACAGATTGACTTTCGCACAAATTGTGACGTTTAGCTGTCCAACTAACTTTAGTTGTGGGGGTTAGAGTAACCCGTGTAGCTTGTACGATCCAATTTAATACAAATAATTTTTACTAAGTCTAAAAAGAATGCTAGCTTTTGTCCGCGACTTCGATCGCGCAGAATAGGGCAACCGTAACTGCCAAAAACTCTAGAAAAAATGTTTATTTATTTTTTATCAAGGGCCTTAATACAAAGTTTAATGGATTTACCTTCAATAATGATAGAATACCATACAAGTTCTCGACCCCTTCTAGCCCTTTTCTTATGATAAAAGTCCTATGTTTTTTTCCGAGGTCTAATCTAACTCTGTACCAAATTCATGAAAATCAGTTTAGCGGTTTAGGCGCGAAAGCGAAACAAATAGACAGAGAGAGAGTAACTTTCGCATTTATACAATTAGAATATAAGAATGGATAAATGGTTTTACATGCTCAAATTAAAATCACTTACGTTTTAAAACTTGAAAGTACCCACGACATATCGAACACTCAAACAATTGAAAGGAATGCAAACAAGCAAACAAACAATGAAACGAAGGAATCCGAAAACAAAACAGAATCAGCAAACATTACAATAGAAACCAGATGTGGACCCTCTCCGCATACGCTCTCACACTTATTCAAAAGTAACTCGGTTGCGGGTACTCCCATTCAATTTTCTAACCCATTTAAGTCTCAGACGAACTGCTTGCACCAAAAAAAAGAAATAAATTCTTCGACATTCCCAACCGTAGATTTTCCACGATATAATTTCATAAGCAGTCGGCGTATGTTCGTTTTGCCCCATTTTCCCCTTTTGAATTGATTAGGTCGGGTTCATATCGAGTTATGAATGGAGTTTGGATGTTTTTGACTTTTTTTTCTATATTGTGCTTGTATGGAATCGGTTCCTCGTTATTATTGATGAATTTTAGTTAAAATGGCGTGTTTTTATTTGGACTTATTAACTGTAGGATGTTTTGAATACCGGCTCATGTAATGTCCAAGGAGGTTGATTCAATGAGGTACCGTAGTTATAAGAGGTTTGAAATAATTTTGATTGAGTCATGTTAAAGAAGAAATATTTGATACTAGATTTTGCCTGCAACTTCGGCCGCGTAAAATCGAAGACGCAAAAAAAATGCGGAATAAAAAGTAGCCTTTGTCCTTTCTTGGAGTGTAAACTTACCCAGTAACGAATTCTTTCAAAATCGGTTTAGTGGTATAGCCGTTAGAGCAACAGACAGACATAGTTACTTTCGCATATATGTATAATTATTATTAAGTATGGATTATTCCATGTTATGTACACGATGTTTTTAAAAGGATCATTTATGTACTTATATTACGAAAACCTTTAGGGTGGTTCATGTTTTGTGTGTTAATTTGTTTATGACGTTCTTTGATCAAAGATTTTTTAATGACAATAAAATTCTATTTAACGTCGTTCCCGAAATCTTAGTACTTAAGAACATTTTAATATTCGCCGAGCACCGCATCATTTAAATATAACTATAACACTTAAAATATATTATTCATAAGATTGTATAAGAAAACCGCGAGGGTGCCAGCATTGAGCTTAGCTAGGCCTGCTTAATGATCCAATTCCTGTCATGTTCAGGAAAGGGTTTACCCCCTAAAAAACTTGAAACAAACGCCGCAAAAACCGAAGACGTTCTCTCTATCGCACCACCCTTAGGGGAGGTTGGGGCAATACCACCCACAAGGAGGTACGTTGAATAATTATAAAAGAAATAAGATAGACATTGACTTCGCCACGTCAGTCCGTAGATGAATAATAATGGATTTTTGTTTACGTGTGTATCAGCCTTTATGAGTCGTTATAAGCTTTTATGGACTGAAATATTGTTGCCTGAATAAACAGGTTATTAAAGTAGGCAACAGATTTAACGATTTTACAGCCTTTGATGTTCGCGTTGAGATAAAAATGTATATTGAATTTAGGTGTGAGTTGATGAGTTTTAATTTAAAAAACTGGTTATTTATTTGAATTAGTTTTTGTTTGAATTTTTTTATTAAAAAAAGGCTGTGTCTTTTTGATTTTTTAGACGTACACTTAACCAGACGTTTTGTTTAATGGAATTGACATTTTATGAATATAGGTATAGTGGTTTGATCGGTAAATTAATGAAGCTTAAGCAAATGCAATCAACAATAAGTTTACCTTAAAAGAAGACCAGAAAGTGCAACTTCAATAAAGTATTTTAAAAAACCTCTAAGGCCAATTTCAAAATAATAGTTTGTTGTGGAAAAACTATCACTTATAATAGTAACGTTTCAATATTCTCAGAAAATCTTGTTCCGAGAAATCAGGCACGTTACTGTCAACAAGGCCAATTCTCAGAACTGAAAACGTACAACATTTTGTCGCAATATATATGTTAGCGATAATCAATATCTTAAATGTAGGCAAATAAGAGCTATTTTCGACAAATTGAGATGGGACTTATAATGTGATCGTTGTTAAACTTACGAGAAGTGCCTCTTAGTATTTATTATATTAATTGATTTCATAGAATCAGCTGTGTACGTACTGTAACTGCCCCGTAGGTCTCGTTATCGCAAGCGGGACTGATGAGCGTGAGGTCCTGGGTTCGATTCCCAGGTCGGGAAAAAACTGTTTGGGTTTTCCCATGAGAGTTTCTTAGTAGCAGCCCGGAGTTAGAATTTGTGTCCGGTCAATGGCAATAGGCTCGCCCCCTATTACATGGGACCTGAACATACCGGCGAACTCTGGGTATACATTGGTACACCTCTGCCTACCATTTTTGGGAATACAGGCGTGATGGTATGTATGAAATGAAAAAGTCCCATGGGTAGGTACTTATGCGAATTTGAATCCACATCACATCCTCATGCATGAAAGGGTGTCTTACTTGGCCATCACGATCTTCATCTGTTATCCATCACAGTTCTATATTTCAACAAAATAGTACAAAATTTATTGTCATTATCGATTCCTCCTAACCAGGGTATTTCATAATATTGAGGTAAAGTTCTCAAGAAAATCTAAAGGCGGATAGCATTGAAGCGAAAGCAATAAACAGTAGCGAGTGCGAAGAGTGCAGTGCAGGAAAAGTAATCACGGTTCAACGTAACTTTGTTTGATGCGACCGACTGGCCGGTGGGCTGTGTGTATGGATCATGGGAATAATTTTGTATGCTTTTTTGTTGAGTATTATGATATGACTGTTTTTATAATTGATTGTTTTTTTTTGGTCTTGCTGTCAATTTAATGCCCTTTTGTTTTGTGACAAGAAAAAACTAAATTTTTATGTGAACAAGAAATCATGCTAAATACTTGTTTATTTATTTAGGGACAACAAACAGCGGTGTAATAATAAGTACTTATAATTTATTAACTTAATAATAGATGTGTTACTTAACAAATACACAACTCAACGTTATAGACATATTAAACAAGTCAATAAGCAATTTCATCAATAGATAGGTACCTAATTTCGCAAATCTCTTTTTTAACTTATTTTATCAAATCTTTATAAATAGTATTTTATATTTAGTTATTTATTTGGAATTGTGAATAACATTCAAGCCATAGAATAGTTTAAAGAATTTTCGCTTTCTGAAATAAAAAACATACCTAATTTAAAATGTCAAGACATTTTTTCCGCTCCAACCCACTGGGCAACCACGTTTGTCGCCGGGAAACTGCGGCCGGTGAAGCGAGTCTAGGGGAGGTGGGAGCAAAGCGGAACAGTGTAAATTGATTACGTGTAAAATGGTTAGCCGATGGTGACTACTTATATGCACCTCGCTCTGAAGGCGTTTAACGCAATCTAATTTGCATACGTCTGAAGGTAAACGAAGTTCTTACATTGAGAAAATGAGGTGAGGCGAGTGCTAATGGAGGATAAAGAGCTGTTAGCTGCATTAGGAATTGAGGTGTTGAAGATTTTATGTAAACTGATTTGAGTGTTATGTTATGTTAGTTGAATGTTATGATGGTTCATATGTGAGGTTCAATACCGGGCAAGTACGAATGTGGCTGATTCAATTCATTTCAAAGAATCAGCATTGCTATGCAATGTGGCAACGCTGCCAGCCTTTTGAGCACATGTCCCATTGACAGCGATGCGGATGAGATTTTTGATGCCCTATGAGCTTCCCTTTTTTATATAAACTGGACATGGATTGTAATTTAATTATTATGTATGTAGGAACTTGAGCATTTATAATATTATTAGAATAGAATTCATTTGTACTTTACTACTAAGTTTATCTAAGATATCACTAACGACTGTGAAGGAAAATGTGGTGAGAAATTGATAAATATAAGTTTGAATTCGCCAATCCGTCTTGAGCAAGCGTGGTGATCAAGGCTCAAACCTTCGCTGTATGAGAACAACTCTTCGCTATGGCTAAGTTCAATAACAGGCTGGTATTATTATCATATTTATGAATGCAATTATCTAGACTGTGTCACTGTCGATAGCACAAATACAAACACAGCAAAATAAAGTGACTTACTCGCACTAAAATGTAATTAAAACTAAAAATGAAAAAAAAAATTAAGCAGGAAATATACAAGCCTTAACCGCATTTAAATTTATTTCATTACGTCTACTTAGCCGAGGACACACAGACAGACTATACTTAAGTCAACGAAACTCCGCAATCCATTTTAAATTGAGACAAAGAAATAAAAAAGAAAAACAAAGCCCGGCTCACATGCATAAAGTATAATTAAAGAGTAGAAATGAATATTTAAATATCTGTGGAGGGCACACTCGCAACGTCACAATGACATTTGGGGCGCCCAAATCTAAAAAGATACGTATTTTTGGAAGTCAAGTTCCGTCTAAATATACACTGAGTTATTTTAATTTGGGATATTCGAAATAAGAACGTTATTTTTTCCTTGTTAGGCGAGCTTAGGAAGAATTGTTTTTGGGTTTTACGGTAACATAATTTTGTATTTTGATTGTGATTACTTTGTTAATATTACTCTAATTAAATTGGGTATAAATGTTTTTTAGTACAATATTTTGTGTAGTTTTCCTTACAGTAAGTATTTATTTGAACACCCATTTTTATTTAATTAAGAAAAACTTTACCTTATATTTCGAATTACCTTTCGCCCTTGACTTTGTCTGCTTGAATATCGGTTATCGAGAATACAGACTAAGTCACAAATAAAGTAACCCACAGTCTTTGTTGAAGTTCAAGCTTAGACTGAATTAAATTTCATCAAAATCAGCTCAGTAGTTTAGCAATAAAAGTGTAACAAACTAACAAACTCACATTTACACTTATAATATTAATAATGGATAGATAACTATTGTTTTCTGTAAATATAAATACAAAAAAAAAACATGAAATATAAAATTTAATTGCACAGTTATCAAAAATAAATTACTCCCAGTGTGCCTGAACCGGCATTGCCGGCGGGACAAGTCAAAGATACAGATATACGTACAGGGGCAGAAGAGTTTGCCAAAAATTATAATTTTAATTGCGGGCCCTTTTCCCCCAACCTCCCCCAGGAAACTGCAAGTTGAGCCATAAATATGAAACATACTGCGTTTTTTTATGATTTAATTGCTTTTTGATATGTAAAGCGATTTTTTTTTTCGGTTACCGAAATAATGCTTTTCTTTCGTATTATTTTTCTGCAATTAATTTAAGGTAAGCAAATTCGGAGTGGCGTCTGAGTGCAGGACAAGGCGTAATATAATGTGTTGTCTGTACAACAGCAGTAGTTGCTATTTGAATAAAGGAAAGTCTCGCTACAATATTAATATTGTAAATTCTATTTCAGTAATGTTTGTTAAAAATTCTACACATTTTAGTAAAATTACACGTTTAAAGGCAAACGACCTCTGTTTTATAAGTCAATAATTTTAATTCACAGCTACTTAATTCAATATTTGTATCTTTCGCCGCAGTTGCGGGTTACCGGACCGGTCATTGTGGCTGTCTTTAGAGAACACCTATGTTCAGCACTGGACGTAGTTCGGCTCGTATGATGATCCTTCTAGACCTATATCCAATAATGCCAAGTCTCTCCCCCAAATTACATTAGTATAGACTCTTTTGTAAATACATACTTCCCGTCACGTCTGTCTCCCTAGAATGGTTAGGCAGAGGTGTCCAAATGTACACCTACAGTTCGTATATGAATACAGTATTTGTAGGTCCCATATAATAGGGGACTAGCCTATAGCCATTTACCGGACATCAATCCTAACACCGAGCTGCTACAGAGAATTTCATTGAAAATTCTAATAAAATTTTTGCTTGACCTGGGAATTAAACCCAAGATCTCTAGCGAAGCAGTCGCGCTTAGGACCACTAGACTAACGAGGCAATCTTTAGTAAGTATCACTTATTCCATCAAAAATCACCACATTGAGAAAACTCGAATTGAAGAAACAACCCTTAACCGCTAAAATCTCTCATTTCCTTCGGAGCTAAAAAAATTAATGAGTCCCAAAACACACACGCGTAAAAACAAAGGGGGTGGGTAGACAGCCGAAAATACCGTAAATAAAGCGGTTCGCTAACAATTTCCTTTTACTCATTGTATCTGTAAATGTGCTTCGTATGCAAAATTGAAAAGAGATTTTTGGTAACGATGTTAGCTTGAACTTTGATTGGTGTGTGGCTTGAGTAGTGTGTACTATGCCTTACATGTAGAAAGCATTTTTGATCTGACATAGATTTATAACCATTTAGCCTATAATGATCCTATGGAATTAAATAATCAATTAAATCATGAAACATGAAGAAATCAGCTGATTCATACATATTTTCAAATTATGCAAATACAAATGTATGTATCAGCTGACTTTTTTTTTTCACAAAGGGGTTGGCATCATAGTTATAATTATAAAAACACAGTTATTGAAACCGAAAGTTACATGTTCTTACGATTTTTGTTGATTATTCTGGAGTATATCTGAGAATCTTCGCGTTAATTTCGAAGATATTAAAACTCAAAGAGTTATTCAGTAAGGTCGGGAGTACTTGCAACGCGCGTGCTTGTATGACAAGATCGTATGATAGTATCAGATGTATGAACAAGGACGAGGCGAAAGGAGTTTGTAAGGATCATGCGTAGCAGCTGGCGTTCTGTTTCTGCTTACCCCCATGGGAAAAAGGCGTAAGTTTATGTATGTATGTAAGTTCCAACATTAATCGGATTTTTACACGTGTAGTCAATGGATACATGGTGTGTACTGTTACATCCCATCTCGAATAAAACGAACCCCTTTTCAGGCCGGACAAGGTATTTAACACATTGCATACAAACATTTATGGTCTAATTTCGTTTAAACCAGCTGACATATTAACTCACGAAACTCTAATCCAAGATAAACCCAGACAGTTCATTAAAATTGAAGAAGTTAAAGAAAATATTGTTATTGTTTTCTTAGGTACTTAAAAAATACGAGGTAGAGTTAATCTAAAGCCAGGATTACTGCACAGTACGTACTCAAGTGAAGTTAAATAGGTTTGGTTTCAGCGGTCGGCATCTCAGCGAGTAATGTGCTCCAAAGACGTTTTACGAGGGCGTACGATGGTTTATGTCGATAGATTTTATCGATGTTTTTAAATGTCAAATTTTTTTATCGATATTTTTCATTGTGTCGTTGGACACCACTATTGTTTGTAGAATTCCGTACTCAAAAGGTAAAACGGGACCCTATTACTGAGACTTCGTGTGTCCGTCTGTCTGTCACCAGGCAGTATCTCATGAACCGTGATAGTTAGACAGCTGAAATTTTCACAGATGATGTAATCCTATTGCCGCTATAATAACAAATACTAAAATACAGAATAAAATAAATATTTAAGGGGGCTCCCATACAACAAACGTGTTTTATTTGCCGTTTTAATAGAAAATGGTGCGGAACCCTTAGTGTATTTAGTTCGTGTATTTATGACTTTTTCTTTGTACGACATACCTAAATACATAAACTATTAAATCTTAACAAGGTGTCAATAAATAATAAATAAACAACAATCTCAATTATTGTTAACAATATTGTCGTTCGATTTGATTGATCGATTATGTCAATCGACAACAAATCATAATCGACTTGATTTCACTGTCAGATTCAATCGATCAATTATGTTGATCAGCTGTATCTAGTTGTCTACACAATCAATTACTGGGTTTTCATCAGTCTATGAATACATAATTATTTAAAGGGTTAACTTATGATAATACCTTATTTATAATCTGTGGGGGAGACCTATGTCCAACAGTGGACTTCCTGCGGCTGATATGATGATGATAATGATGAATACTAGCCTATTTATTATTAGGTCAGCCTATTATTGTCCCACTGCAAGACAAAGGCCTCTTCTGGCCAAGCTTACCTCAAGGTAGATTAGCGATTTTAGACTTTGAAGTCACGTTGGTTTAAACCTGGTTTCGAACTTACAACCTCATGTATGAGAAGCGGGCGTCTTAGCTGGACCATAATACAGCTGGTCATACAAGCACACCGGTTAAGAGTACTACGCACCTGAACTTTCTAAAGAACCTGACCAATAAGGTCAGTTCCTCGTTAACTGCCTCGTTAGCCTAATGATCCTAAGCACGACTGCTACGCTAGAGGTCCTGGGTTCGATTCCCAGGTCAAGCAAAAAGTGTTATTGGGTTTTTTTATGAAATTCTCAGTAGCAGCTCGGAGTTCAGATTTGTGCCCGGTTAATAGCAATAGGCTCGCCCCCTTTTACATGGGACCTAAACATACCGGCAAACTGTGGGTGTACGTTGGTACACCTCTGCCTAACCCTTCGGGGAATGCAGGCGTGATGGTGTGTAAAGTCAGTGTTTAAAAATGACACCTAAAAAAATGACATTAAAATTTAAAATTGAAAAATAACATCCATCTTTATCGATATCATCAAAACACTAGAGGGAGAGTGGGGGTGGGAGGCTACTCATGCAAAAATCCCGTCTCAGGTAAAATGAAGTCGCAAGAGCTAAGACAGGACTCGGTGAAATACGAATGTAGCAAAAACATAGTATATTATATTGTTTATAGTACTTTTATATTTGTGGTGTGTTGTTCGTTTTTGCCGAGTTCACCCTAATCGGGTATTGATTGGTACGTGTATGATTTTTATATTTTTTCGATGGTTGCCAAAAATTTGGCTGAAATTTGAAAATTTCAGTTTGCACTTGGGAGAATAATTTTTGATTGTTCGTACCTATACTAGAAAGGTTTAGGTAGTTAACTAAAGGTAAACAAATCGTCGAAAAGGTTTTTTATAGTTGACACTTCCTTGTTTAAAAATACGTTACAACAAAATCAATTCGAATTTCGATTTATGCGATACTTTTCTCTTTTATTAATGTATGTTAAACTTTATCATTTATTCGTAAACTACTCTTCATAGATGTCATTGTTTGGACACCACTTTTTTGTTAGTTTTATAAAATAGTATAATATTTTGTAATCTGTCTATTGTAAAGAGCCTAAAAAGACAGGTTCCCAAAACCTTTTAGAAGATACGATGAATTAGATAACGTCGCTAAATTGAAGAGTACGCCCGTGATGTAGTATGGCAACTAAAATTGCAGGTATTACGTTTAGTCGATTAACCAGGCGCCTTTGAAAATTGCGAGGGTCATGTAATAAAACAAGAACAGAAAATGTTTAAATTAGATAAAATGATTGATAATACCACTGAACGTTTTATTATTAAGGTGGCAGATAGTTCCTCAAATTCTGATATAGACTAGAGCCTATTATTATACGACTTTAAATAATACGATTTTAAAATTTGAAGTGAAAGGTTTAGCATCCATGAGTCACGTGGTTTGTTTTGTTTACATTTAGTTAACTACCTAAACCTTTCTAGTATAGGTAGCTTTTTTTTCAATTATATCCATAAGTAGGTAACTTACTTAGGGTATTAGATATATTATGACCATTGTCTAATTTAAGACCAGTATTATATATTTTATTGCAGATAAAGACAAATACCGGCAACCGGGCGCTTTTAATTTTTTACTTTTTTTTATTATGCCTTATAAACTGGGTATGGTAATACACACTTAGTGAAAAATTCAAGTATCCTACTTATTACGGTTAAAAATACACAGCCCTGTGACATAGTGACTGACAGATGGACAGACTAATAAGCGAGAACAATAGTGCACCGATTGAATCCTTTTTATTGAATTATTTGACCTTTTCCTATCTTTCAATTTCACAGTTATTTCTACATACATAATGTGATTTAAAACTCCTAACCTCATAGAGGTAACTACAAATAACACTTCAAAATAAAGTTTCACCTAATTATATTTTTTATTACCTGCCCATTTCCGAGTTTCCAAGTCTGAAAACAATCGGACGAACCTGCACTACTTGAGACGAGTCTCTTGTCTTTATGAAATACTTCAGCGGACAGCTTCCTTTGCGGGATTTCTCTTCTTTTTATTTCTGTTTCGTGCTGCATACTACCGCAGTTGGCATTTGTTTTGGTTTTCGTATTACGAAGGTAAGAGTTATGTTTTTATTTCGCATTTTCGGAGCTCCTGATCAGATAATGTCCTATATGCTGAAGTGTGCTTATTGTCCGATCACTTGCACTCTTGATGATTCGAATAGCATCTCTGACGAGACAATAAACATGGCTGGCTACTGGGTACAAGTAGTATAAGTTATTATGTTGTTATAATGGAACCTAAAACTTGACTTGGGTTTGGACACAGTGGAAAGGGCATCGTGATTCAGACTTTTTCTTTCTTCTTCTTTAGGACATGTTTCTAAAGCCCTAGCATTAACATTTATCGTCTATTTAAAAAAGAATTTCATAAA
Organism: Caradrina clavipalpis; assembly: GCA_932526535.1. NCBI lineage: Eukaryota > Metazoa > Arthropoda > Insecta > Lepidoptera > Noctuidae > Caradrina > Caradrina clavipalpis. Next base: position 11,851,100 of record OW052104.1, on the reverse strand, counting down.
AAAGCACAGCACCTACACGCCTAAAAAAATCAGTTGTTCCATATAGGTATTTTAATTGTGAAGGTATTGCAGTTTTCTCACAAGACACTATGTGTTTTCCACCGTATAATATTATTTAATTTGTTAAACAAATGATGTGGTCTTTCACAAATTATACATTCCTCAAGTCCAACCCTGGTATAAACCTGTCAATTGTACGTAAAATAACTTCCTTGAAGGAAACATTTGTATAACAATATATGTAACAATCGTGAGACGGCACCATAAGCTGAGCTGTCGATATCAGTTAAGCTGTAATGGACACCATGGCCACGCCTTGAGCGTCCTCGTTTGTGATGTTGGACTGGTTCTGGAGAATTTTGTTTGGGAACCTTAGAATAAATTTGAAGCGTATTAATGTTTTCTTTTTTAGAAAAGTGGAAAATAATATCGTAATTTATGTATTTTTTGTAGACCGTAGTTTGCTGTCAAAAAAGAAAATTGTTTAAGCCTCTCCGCCCACGACCGACTTTTTGTAGGACCGATTAATTGGACCAATTCAATAAATCCATAGTTTCCAATAGTGACTTTAGTAGTGCGACCGTTTTTTTGTCAGCTGTTGGTATATTAGAATTCATGTTACATCCTCGCCGACAATAAAATCGGACAAAAAGTCGGTTTTAGGCGGAGAGACTCATTTAAAAGCGGTCATCGCTTATTATCACAGCAAGTAATTTGCCATTCAAATTAGAGCTTTAATTCATGTGAGTAAAAAAAAATTTATAGCATTATTCAACAACTATTATCATCATAGGTACAGTAAGCGCTCAGAAATGCATACCCCCGCTAAGGTTCACTTTCCTATGAACACGGGCGCGATCCAGTCAGCGCGTGCGCATGTGTGTTTACGAGTGATGTCTCAACATTCCACAGATAACACACACTAATGAACCATCGTCGCACTACGCGAAATGGCATTATATTTCTGTTTACCGTACGAGTCCTACCCGACGCGCGACGTATTCTTACCATTGCATTGCTAAATTTCGCATAATTATAACATGTCCTGGCAGCTGGTTTGGATAAGAAAGGGTTTACGATCATTGAATTCCGAGTTCAAATCTTATACTAAGTGTGGCTGTTTTTTGTTTCTTGAAACCATAATAATGTTAGGCAAAATCTTTTTAGGTTTATGTTGAATTATTACGTATTCATGCTTGTTATTTATTTTTTATAAGAAGCAAATATTAGTTATTGTATTATTTATTTAACTTTTTATGTGATTTTATTTTAACTTTTTGTAATTGGAAGTAGGAAAAAAAGGCGTGCTGTGTGATAACAAAAATTTATTTTTAAAATTAACAAACTTATGAGAATTGTAACGTCACATTCCTGCCGAAATAAAAGAAGTTCTCTTGTAACTGTTCATAAGATTTTTTGTTGAATACCCACTTAGTCAATAAAATTCATAATAACATAATAAGAGAAGGATATTTTAATAACACAAATAAATTTGGTGATGCTCACGTATTAAGTTTCTGAATTGGTATTCAGCAGAGTTAATTGAAAACTAAACTATAATTCAGACTTTATGAACAGGTTTTTTTTATGTAACGTCACAATAAACTTAGTGAGGTAATAGTTTAATAATTCGTTTTCTTGATGAAAAGAAGATTGAAACTAAACCTCAATTTAAGATCATTAAATAACTATCTACGAATATATAATATAATTATGACTAAATATTTAGTTACACCGTCTAATTATTAAAACTAAAACATCCAGGTTATTAAATCTTGCATAACACCGTCTAATACTTCTTCATAAGTAGCACTGTTGCACGCCATCCCCACATATTAAAAACAAAACGTATTTTTTCTGGTTTATGATGCAAGCATCTGTTGTTGTAAACAGTATGTTATCCAGTGCGAAACCACCAAACTTAATCTACTTCGCTGTTGAGTAGGTAGGCTAGGCTATCTATCCTCTTCCTCGTATTTCTTGCTTCGGAGACTAATAATAGTATTCCTCTAAAACAACAAAAAAAGTAATATTAGGCATTTATAACAAAATACTAAAGTGACTTAATTTTTTATATAATTTAATAATATTTATTTAATAAGTATAACAAATTTTAATATATTAAAACTATTTATTTATAAATTCCATAATAAACACATTTTTTTGGCGTCATTATATATTTAAAAATCAATAATAAGTATTAATCGAAATACCACCAAATAACTTTAGGTCTCTTAGGTATAAATTTCAAATAAAAGTTTAATTTACAATTCGTTAATATAATACTCACATTCAGTCAGGTTTCATAAGATTTTAATTGGGACCACTTTTATGCAGCCCAATAATAGTCGCCCTCGCCTCAGTAATATTATTTGCCTGCGTTTCGAGAATAATTACAATACCACTACGGGTATCTATTAAATCACTCGTTACTAACCAACAAACACAACCAAACGACAACGCTCATTCCAATCAAGTTAAATATGCACAAAACTCATGTCTACCTCACATAAATCTAAATTCTTTATTAGTTTTCTACGACTACCCTTTTAAATTTACGAAATGTGTGAACAAAGCGAACAAGATAAAGAATATTATATTTCTGTCCATTTCTTCAAATTGAGTAAAAACAAAAAGACAAAAATAATGTGAGATTCGAACTCACGGCTCATTGATTAACGCCGTCTACTGGGCGCGCTTAACCACTAGACTATCTTGTCTCATGTAGAAACGTTGAAATTATGAACTACATTCACAACGATGATACATGTGTCTATTCTTGAAATTAAAAGGTCGTAAGTCAAACTAAACGTCAACCTAATACGTTTTGAGATTGGGTATGGACTTTTGGTCGCCACTGTACTTCTACTGCTACAAATAATTTTATGCTGCTGCCTTTCAGTACCAGGGTCCAGGTCTAAGTCTCATAATTGTCCAGACATATCCATTGTTTTTTAATTATTTTATAGTTTACTACAGAGGAGTGACTTAAACTATCGACTCAAAGAGAAGAGGATTACTACAGGTTACCTATTACCTATATTTTTAAACAAAATGTACAACATTTTTTTTCTACCGAAACAGGAACACACCAGAATCGCGTGCCAACACCCACTCAGCCAGACACATCAAAACAGAACTGATACGCAATATTATTTTTACACTGACAGCTATGTAGGGATTTATTGAACGATCTCCTTTATAATAGCGGCAATGTAAACAAAACAACGCGAGGAAATTAATATTGGCGTTTATCTATATACCTATTATCAGTTTGTTGGACAGTGTTTGTGTTTAGGATGTTTTATTAAAGCTGTTTTTGAAGGGAATATGGGAGTGTATTTTATGGGAGGGAAATATTGTTTTTCTTCATGTATTTTTTCGCTTTATCATTGAAAGAGGTGGCGAGATTGTCTGGACGTGTTCTACGAATGCTGCTTCGAGGAAAGCAGTTCCTGGACCATCCGGGAACGTAAAACTTGGGAAGGACTTTGTCCAGATATGGGACAGTAGGTATTGGCTGGAATAAATAAAGACAATTGTCTCGTATTCCGTTGATAGATATAATTATGTGTCTAGTTGGGTGCAGGTTCGGAACAGGTCAAGTACAAATGTAAGTTTTTTAATTCATATGTCTTACTAAGTTAATCTTTAACATCACTGACCGGCAAAGGAAAAGATAGTTTTTTGTTTCCATAGGGTATCTCGCAGTTCAACCTAAGACGTTGTTTTGCTTAACGGGACTTTAGGAAAACATCATGAGGAAACCTGGACTTATATAAGTCTAACATCGCCAATCCGCCTTGAGCAAGCGTGGTGATCAATGTTCGAACCGTCTAGGCGTCTCTGTATGAGAAGAGGCCTTTCCCCTGTAGTGGGACAGTAATAGGCTAGCTTACTTTTCTCCCGCTAAAAGTTAAGCAAACATTTCCACCTAAACAACACATGGCTGACATTCCATACACGTTTTATTTATCTAACAGAACGCAACAATATTTACAATAGAACAAATCCATGTTCCGATATTTCATACAAAACAAAAACGGAACGCATTTATTTAAATTAAAAAAGAAGTAAAACACACGCCAGCAATACACTTAACAGTATTCACACGACGATGCCCAGAACACACTGCATTTTTAGGGTTCCGTTGCAAATGAAAAATGGGGTAAAACCGTGGAAAAGTTTGTGTGAAAAAAGGTTTTTGTGTAAATGTCGGTTTAGAGAGAAATAAGAAATGGGTGATTGTTACTTAAAGCCAATTTTATTTTAAGTTTTTGAGGAAAGAAGCAATTATTGCGAGTCTTGCAGATTTGAAATGCAATTATATTTTAGTACATAATATTGTATTTAACATGCTGTGATATTTTCAGAAATAAGCCACATGTAAGCCAAGCTTTTGGTTAAACTAGCTGATACAGCTTTCTGTAATAAACCCTTTCTACTATTTTTGTACTGTTTAATTTTAGCTTTACTATTTTTGGCTGCCTCGTTACCCTGGTGGTGCTAAGAGCGACTGCTACGATAGAGGTCTTGGGTTCGAATTCAGGCCGAGCAAAGAGTTTTTGAGATTTCTTATGAAATCCTCATCAGTAGCAGCTCGGAATTAGGATTTGTGCTGCAATAGGCTTGCCTCCCATGAGACCTAAACATATCTGCAAACTATGGGACACTATGGGTGCATATTAGTACACCTCTGCCTACCCCTTCTGGGAATACAGGCGTGATGGTATTTTTCTACATACAAACAAAACTTTAAAAATATTACATATAGCTATGTTATAAAACCAAAGCGTTAATTCAGCAAACAAGCAAAAAGACAGGCAGCATTCAAAACAAACACCATTTAAAAGCAAACAAAATAAGCAGAACCACAAACCGCCCACGACACATTTCAAACACAAAAAAAGAACGCGTTCTTAAAAAAATTTGTTTCCGCGTGCCGTATAAAGCACCCCATTCACAATACAATAGATGTTTTGTGCCCGTTCTGTGCGGTTGTATCGCATGACCCGACTGACGTGTGACAATGCCGTGTATGGGTGCACTTACTGAATTGTTTTTGTTTTCTATCCAACATTTTTTTTTTTTTTTCATTTTATTTTACTCTTTTATTGTACGCGATATTTTCTTGTCGGAGAGAGCAATTTCAGTTCCTTGAGACATTCTTTATGCTTAACATTCACGTAAAATTGTGGCGAGGAAAAATGTGTAATGTATATCGTGGGATGTAGTTTATTTGAAGAAAATCTTAAGAGACAGTCTAGAGGGGAAGGGAAATATAAATAAGACTTAGATGTTGTGGGAAATTCTTTACTAAAATTCTGACTGATATTAATATTTTATTTACTGATTCTTTATATACTTTCCTGTTTATTTTTGTTAATAGTATAAATAGATAATATTTATTAGTTGCATTAGAGATTACTCGAGGTCGTTACTGACTTTCACTGAAAAGCAATAAAAAAAAACTCAAAATTGCTAAATAATATTCCATATTTTTTTTGAAATTATTTTATTATAAAACATGATTAGAATTACTCTTTGTAAACAAGTGGATTAAAAAATTAAGTCCTTTTTAACCCTTCTTCACGATCTTTCTAATCCCTTCCCCACCTCCCCCCTAACATAACCTTTATTTTTATAATGTTTGTGTTTTATTTTGCGATATAGAAATGAACAACTTTATTGGTTTTATGACCTCCAGGCCCCGAAAGCAACAAAGCAGATAATGTAGATAAACTTTCAAGTTAAAAAAGCTATAGCATAAATCTTTATACCTTAACTTACAAATCCAATACAAAAACAAATAAAATTTCTAAATAAATCGATCTATCAGCAAAGGTGAAAGTACCTAAAAAACGACCTCCATTTTGGGAAACATGTCGGAAATACATCGGAAACCGTGCGATATGGAGGTGGCGTACAAATTGGTGTAACTCGGTTATTGGGGCGGCCGAGTGGGCGCGAATCGATACATTATGACTGTTGATAGATTGTGATTGATCTGTTGTGAGTAGTTTTGCTCATTCTAATGCAGTTTGTGTATTTTTGCTGTGTGTTTTATGCTTTAGAATGAGTTTATTAGAATAATGCAAGCGTATGTTTGTTAAGGCGCAAAAAATTGGTGTGATTTTAGTTTTATAATAATATCAGACTATTTGTGTCCTGTTAGCGTCTCCGCACAAGACCGATTATCGGGCCGATTTTTGACAGTTTCTTCTCGCCAATGAAGAAATCTGTCAAAAATTGGCCCGATTATCGGTAGTGTGCGGAGACGCTTAGGTAGGCACTTATACAGAGAAGACATGAACGTTGATCACCACGCTTGCTCACATATTCATTTTTATAAATCAAGGTTTCCTTGTGATCTTTCCTTTACGTCTTTAGATGTCAAAGGTGAACTTAGAAAATATATATATGAAATAAATAAAGTCATATTGATGCTTGCCCGGTATCGAGCCCACCACCTCGAGAATGACAGGTGGGCATCTTAAACCTCATATTTATTTTTATTTGCAAGTTGTATAGATTATTATTTTATAATTATTTACCAAAAAATAGCATTTGTTTCGTAAAAACAACAACCAATCACATAAACTTAACATGAAAGATTAAATTAAATAGGCTTAGGACTACCGCAGGATTATTGGTACAATTTCCAACTTTTCCTGCTCTAACTTAGGGGTGCAACACACATGGGGGTAGTTAAGTGATCGACAGCCATGGGGTGTAATGGGGTTGTCGGGAAAAGTTGGGAAGTTATAAAATGATATGGTTTATATTACACGTCATGTATAAAAGTTGAGGAGGGAGATTTTAAAGTTTGGGGAAGAAGTGAAGTTATTGATATGTTATCTTTTATTGGTGTTTTTGGTCGTTCGTTTGCTCTGCATTGAGTGAATGATAATTTTATTTACCAGAATATAGTGACGTACATCATGTTTTTTTTGTTGCACTATTTTTAACCTTTTGGTCATTAGCATAAATGTGATTTTAAAATACCGGGTAGAAGTAAAGTATCTACTTTCTGTTAGTAATTTATTTTCATGTTTTCTTAATTATATCTGAAATACACGGTAAGGTTATAATCGATATCAAATAATTCTTTCATAGATTTCGTCCAATCTCTCTCCCAACTTAATAAATACAATAACCTGCAAAAAACCTTTCGAAAATATTTCCGTCAATATCGCACATTTCTCAATTATCACTGGTTTAAAATCAAAGCCTCATTGACGTCACCGAACAAAAAAGTCAATGGAACTGCAAAAACTTGATCAGATTGTAATTACGTGGTACAGTGGAACACACATTCCTAATGAATACGGAATCTGTCACACGAACTGTGTGAAAGACACTCCGTTTGTGGTCGGTTTATGGTACTCTCGTGAAGGTTGCTGTATTAGATGTTGATTTTTTTATATATTTTTTATTAGTGTTGAGTTCTCAGAGTGCACCGAAATGGTGTCAACGCGACCCGATAGAAAATTTAAGTGATCATTAACTATATCTTAATAATAAATATTTTTAATGCGAAGAATGGCTGAACGGACCTGGCTGAAAGGCACATAGATAGGTTAGTTTAAAATAGCCCATTAAACTACTTTTTATCCCTAAAAAATGAACGATTTCTGCGAGAGAACTTTGATGCGGATAAAAGCGCGGGAGGAAGGTAGTAATTAAATAAAAAAAAATTAAAGGAGGTTCTATTGACGTGTAAAAGTATAAAAAAATGGAGCCTGATAACAATTAAAGCTATCGTAGTAAAACTAATTAAAAAAAAAAAAAAAACTAAACAACCTTAGATGCCAATATTCAAACCACTGACTGTGACGTCATCAATGAGCGTAACCCCCAACCACGGAGGTGTTAATTGGAGCGCCGCGATTAATGAACGTGTTGGTGTCACGATGTGTGAAGAGCTTTTGAATTACGAACAGACATTTTGAAATTCGAATCTTTTCAATTTTTCTTTTTTTTTGTCGCTGAGCTAGGTATGTGTACTTAGTTACCTACCTAAAAAGTAAAAAATATAGTTTTGATCTAATTATCGGTTCTTTATTATGGACCACTTTATATTGTGCTCTTTTAGGTATTATCCTACTAATAGTATAAATGCGAAACTTTGTGTGGATGAATGGATGGATGTTTGTTACTCTTCCACGCTTAAACATCTGAACGGATCTGGATGATATTCGGCACTGAGATAGATTGTAGTGTGGAATAACACATAGGATACTTTTTATACCAGAAAAATGTACGGTTCCCGTGGGATAATATAGTATATCAAATTTGATGCGGATGAATTCGTGGGCAAAAACATGAAATCTTTAATTACCCTAAAACACTACCTTCTCAAGTTTAAAATGAACAATTTTATTTAAGTATAGCTATTTAATTAACATTTAAATTCAGCGATGTAACAGAAAATCAAACAGAAATTCTACATCGAATTTATTATTAGTTCCGACTGATTGATTCATTCACAGAACATCAAAACGATTACTTTTCTTCGAATTCATTCGTTCGATATTTGAAATATTGACCTCTAAAGTGTGACTGGCTAGCGATAGGTCAAAGGCGTGGCTGTTAGAGAGATTGCACATTAGATTTTACATTGGAATCCGTTGTTATTCCAATTTTGAAACATTATGACATTCCACACTTTCGAAAAACATAAAGTAATTGAGCACCTTTGATATATTATCTGATGTAAAGAACATCATGGGATATGGATTTAGTACTTAATTTTAGACCCTCCAACGTTAAAACTTTTGGGTTAAATTGAGGAAATGTCGTCTCTGGGGGGTCTAAAATCATTAGACTAAAGCCATCTAAGTAGTTCAGGTTTTTTTAAGATTATTTTGTTAAAACCTATCTAAATACAACGTTCACTGAGGACTGAAAACCACCAAGGCAAAGTATATCTGAATTATTCTCATCTATAAAAGATACTCTCAAACCTGAGAAGTGTTGACTATGGAGCCTTTTCCATCCAATGTGTGATCCTCTTAACAGATTCAAACTGCGTTCGTAATTTGAAACGTGTTCGACAATTGAAACAGCGGGTATCGATGCACCAGCACCATCTGTAAGGCCATCAGTTTGACCCACATTCTAAATTTAATTATATACTTGTACCTACTTAATTCGAGAAATTTGAATATGGATCACTCATATTTTATTTTTTATTCAATGCTTTGCAATATAATACATGACAAAGAGGTAGACTTAATTGGTATCTCTACTAGTCGACTAAAATTGGTTGAGAGATACGTTTAACACAGCAAGTGGATTTTATTAAGATAGGTATTTTAATCATACTGCCTCGTTAGTATAGTCGTCCTAAGCGCGGCTGCTACACTCGAGGTCATGGGTTCGTTCCCCAGGTCTCGAGCAAATAGTGTTATTGGGTTTTTCTATGAAATTCTCAGTAGCAGCTTGGAGTTAGGTTAGCCCGGATAATAGCAATAGGCTAGCTCCTTTTACATGGGTCTGAAACAAACCGGCAAACTGTGGGTTTACATTGGTACACCTCTGCCTAACCCTTCGGGGAACACCGTCGTGATTGTTCGTTATGACAGCTAATTATAATACTCACGCAAAAAAATGTTAGTACCTAATATTGACAAAGCTAAGAAAAATCTTAAACCATAGGATTTCCACCTCATATTGATAAAGTCATGTCTGGCTTGCGTGAATAAAATTACATGACGGGGAAGGATCGGTGACCGGTGAAGTGGAAAAATGTGGATTGCATTCGCGAAGTGACGTGGACAGCTTACAAGATAATACTATGAAATATGACAAGAAAATTGTCAGACAGAACTGCTATTGACTATATTTTATGTAGTGGAACATAGTTAAAAGTTTAAGTGGTCTAGCTAACTAACCAGCTATTTTTTTCCATGGATTCAGTAAAATTCCTTAAATACAGTAGAAATTAGAACGGTAATTATATATTTTTACTATAGAGGAGATCTTCATTTATTTTATAACCTCTAAAATCTATAAGTACCTAACCAAAACACAAAACTTATAAATAATAATAAATTTACATGGTATGTACAATTTATAAAAAAAGATAGTAGTAGCCTTAAAAATCCTCCGCATTACTGTCGATACGGCAAGTGCCCAAATCAATAAAAAACAGTTATTAAATTATGCCTAATAAATTAAAGTTCATGAAAAAACCACGTGGACAAAGTCGCAAGCAAGAATTAAGCATGTACAAAAAACGCAACAGTCAACTTTATTATAACTAAGTATTGTACAGGATATAACAATTATGTACCTTACTTGTGTGGGATAACAAACCTGCAACACAATGAGGTGCCACAGGCAAAACTGAGTATAGATGGCGCCAGGAGCAACTGTACCGTGTTTACTTGTCAAGACAAGATTGTGATTGATTTTTCGTTAATATTCTAAGTTAAATTCATTTAAAATGTACTCTTTTTTGACTGTCCCTTAACTTAAAGATGAGTTACGTAAGAGGAATGCGACAACTGCCGGTAAAAAGGCCGATTTGATTGAAAGGTAAAGACTTAAAATGGTTGAGGTTATAATTGATTTGTAAGGTTTCTTTTTGTTTCTATGGACTAACTATCCTATTTTATTTGTAGATTAGAATCATATGACCGGAATCAAAATTTTGGTGCCGATTGCGATATCCACGAGGACTCCGTGTACCAGTGTCCACCTACAAACACATTTATAGATATAAATGCAGATACTCCTCTACCAATGATCAAAAGAGAGGTTTATTTTGAAAAGAAAAACAGGATTATTTTGAAAAGTAGGTACCTATATTCAAATAATAAATCTTTAAGAAGCTGTTTTCTATATACATAAGATAGTAGATAATGTAAGAAATATATTTATTGAATTAAGAACTTAGGTTCGTCAATTACTAACTGATAGTAGAATATTATAAGTAGAACCACTGCGATGACTCACCTGTATACTTGATTTTCCCATGATAATCGTCTTCAGTAAAATGCGCAGCACACAAGCGTGCAGTATTACTTGCCTTAAAGTTTTTAATACGTAACGCCGATTCCCATTGTTTTCTGCGTTTATTATCCTTAGGAAACAAATGTACTCCTCTATTTTTACAATTTAACGCACTACACTGAGGCATCTTTCTCAAGTTTAGGGAAAAAATAAATAATAATATTTACTGAATGCAAAAAACCATACGATTTGACAACTGTTATGTCAAAACAGGGTACAGTTGCTTATGCGCCCTCTGTCGTGATAAAAAGTTAGTGCTCCTCCTCATTGAACTTGTTGCCAAGAACAAAGAAATAAAACTCATACAAAGTACCTTTCAAAAATACAAATAAAATAAATGAATACCGGTGGGTATTTGTCTATACAAAAAAATCCCGTAATTTTTTAATTCACTGTAATTCCAAACCTATAATTTTAAAAATAGAATAATAACCCGTTAATGCTCATGCAATACCCGTCATTAGCGAATGGCAGTAGTCACCAATTTATGTAGAGATACCTCATAACGATGGCACCGCATTGAAAGGGTTACTTCTGTTAATGGCCGGTAAGTGGAGCCCTCATTTCATATGACATGTCTGCGAAGGGTTAATAAGGCTGCGCATTCATTGTGTTTTTAGTGTAAGTAACTTTATTAGGTTTATTTTGAAGTAGTGTTTATTTTTGAGATGTAGTTAAAAAAAAATACGGTGTGTTCAAAATAAACAAAGTTTTTCGAAAGGCAGTAGATAAGATAGATAGGTAGTAGGTAGGTAGGTCGATTTAGAGAACATTAACCTGAATTATAATGACTAATGGCATAAATAAAAACATAGATCGCTAACATTGATCTTAATTAGATAAACCTGAAGAAGAAACATCTTTGAGTCAAAATTAATCAAGACAAATACCCCTTTCAATGCTAAAAATGCAGCCTCTATAAAAAACCAAACTTTTGAGTTTTTTTAATCATTGCACAAATAGGTGTATTTACGCAAAAAGGATGTAACCCTATCACATCCCAAAATAGCCAATTGAGCTACATAATATCGATGGTCCCTATTAACAATGTCGGAAATACATTTTTACCAATTTTCACTTTTTTACATAAATAGAATCACAATAAAAAGATCTATCTTACGTAATATTTTATTTTATTGAAAATCATTATATTTAGTAAATTTCTTGGTTAATATTGTCGGTTGCAATAACTTTGTCCGCGCAACAGTGTTGGTAGTGACGGAACCGGCGCTGTCCGCGGGGTGGAGAGAGCGCGGGTGCGCGCGGTTCTGGTAGATACATCTATTTTCAACGGTATTCAAACAGACAATTTTGTCGGATATACCACTTCTGACATTATTACATGTACGTATAGTAGATCTTTTTGTTGGTTGTGTCACTTTCGACAATGTTACATGTAACTAAAAGCATGTGTTTTGTTGGATGTGTCACTTCCGACATTGTTACATGTAACTTAAAAGCAGACGTTTTGTCGGATGTGTCACTTTCGACATTATTACACGTTACCTAAACTTAGTCAGTCGGTTGGATATGTCACTTTCTACACTAATAACTGCATTATGTATATAATATTTAGTCGGATGTATGAGTTGCAAAAACTTCACATTGAATAAAACAAAAATCTTGAATCTTTGGTAGGAAAATTAAGTGCGACGTAACCTATTCTCTATAAACGGATAGTTTGATACTTATCTGACTCCTATAGGTAGGTATGGTTTGACCTACTTTTATTTTAGGAATTCTCATTTATTCAATTAAAATACATATAAATTACATTTTTAAATATTAGTAGAAAATATAAAAACATTTAAAAATATAAAATATAGTAGCCCACCGGCGTCGGGAACAGGGTCCAAGCCACCGGTGGTCAGGGCTCCTGAGAAAGGAATCTCCTAACTATACGCGCCGTGTCTAGGAGTACCGCTTTCTGAATCAAGCCCTTGATCCAACTGCCCAACGAGAGCATCCTCAGGTGTTGGTCGAGGCTCTTGGCTATTAAGCCATTGGCCGTCACAACTATCGGCACAATAATTGCCGTATTCACATCCCACATGTCGACAACCTCGCGAGCCAGATCAAGATACTTAATTTGTTTATCTTTCTCAGCTTTCACGAGGTTCTCGTCATGCGGAACAGTAATATCAACGATCATTGCGCGACGCTCTAATCGATCTACCACCACTATGTCAGGCTTATTGGCTACAATAGTCCTGTCAGTGATGATAGACCGGTCCCAATACAACGTGATATGCCCATTTTCAAGAACTGGGTCGGGCACATATCTATAGTATGGTACTTCCGATTCCACAAGACTGTATTTCAGAGCAAGTTGCTGGTGGATAATCCTGGCTACAAGGTTGTGTCTATGCAAGTAGTCTCCGTTAGCCAGACGAGAACACCCAGATATAATGTGACGGATTGATTCCCCGGGACGATGGCATGCCCGACATATGTCAACCGTACCGTCCTTCACAATATATCTCCGGTAATTGTTCGTCATCATAACTTCGTCCATAATAGCACAGACAAAACCGTCACCAACGCGCAGCCAGGATACGGACGCCTTGAAGTCAACATCCGGCCCATGTAGGGCCCGGTAGTAGCGTCCGTGAAGCTCTTTGCTCTTCCATACTTCCTTGCGATCATTAGTATCTAACACCATAGGTTTGCGCCAGTTCTCGTTCGCTAAAGAGAGCGGGGTGAGGCCCTTGTCCACTGAGACCACATCTCGGTGCATCCCCACATCGGCTTCCAGGAAGTACTCCCTGAGACTGCATATCTCTCGGTTGTGCATGGTCTTAGCATTTAAGAAGCCTCGACCACCACACTTCCGCGGGATATACAGTCTCATTACTGACGACCTTGGGTGATGCATCCGATTTGCGGTCAATAGGAGCGAACCCTCCTATCCAGGGCGTCAAGTTCTGTCTGAGTCCATTTGAGTATGCCAAAAGAGTACATCAAAACCGGCATGACCCAACCGTTGAAGGCGCGCACCTTGTTACTGCCTGATAAAAGACTATTTAAAACTTTATTCAGGCGGCCAAAGAAGCGCTCCTTCAACGATTGCTTCATGTCAGTAGCATTGATGCCTAACGCTTCCGACATACCCAAATATTTGTAGGTTTCAGTTGAGGAAAGGGATCTAAGGTTTATGGAATCTGAGAGTTGGGTTCCCACAGATTCCATAATCTCTCCTCGCTTTACATGCATGACTGCACATTTGTCCACACCAAATTCCATCCTGATGGCACTACTGAAAGTTTTTGTTACCTTCAGTAGCTCCATCAGTCGCAAATTGCTGGGGGCAAAGAGTTTCAGATCATCCATGTAAAGGAGGTGAGATATGACCTGACCACCTCTTCTCAACCGATAACCCAGCCCCGAACCCTCCAGCAGTGTACTTAGAGGGTTCAAGGCTAAACAAAACCACAGTGGACTCAGACTATCGCCCTGAAATATACCACGCTCGATCTTTATTGGTTCACTGTTCTCTCGGATTTGCCGACATGCTGGATAGCGTAAGACCGTCCTCCATTGCCCCATACACGACATCAAGAAGGTGCGCAGAGTTGTATCTACTTTATACAATTCCAGCACCCTCATGAGCCATGTATGTGGCACCGAGTCATACGCCTTTTTATAGTCTATCCAACATATAGACAGATCCTTTCGAGAACGGCGAACCTGCTGGTTAATGGCCATATCAATGAGGAGTAGCTCCTTAGTACCACGGGACCCATTCCTACATCCATTCTGAGAGACAGACATGATAGCATTGTTATCAATATGATCATTGATTTTAGCTCTCAAAATAGATGTAAGAACTTTATAGACCGTCGGTAGACATGTGATCGGTCTATAATTTTTGGGTTCCGTAGTACTACCCGATTTATGGAGCAGATGGGTTATACCAGTTGTTAAGAACTGGGGCAACGATCCAGACTCTAAGGCTGACTGGAACTGGGATGCCAAGCGAGCGTGTGATCTTTGGAACCACTTGATCCAAAAGTTGTGCAGTCCGTCCGGCCCTGGAGATTTCCAGTTTATAGTCGCTGTGCCGATACGTTGACAGTTTATTTATTATTATTATTTAAAAAGGGATCCAACTCTCAAAGTGGACACTTTGAGAGTTGGATCCTTTTTGCGTATCAACACTTTGAGGGTTGGATCGTTTTCGCGTAACTACGTCCAATTTTAAACTTTAACCTGTTATAAAACTTTGTGATACTTAATGCTATAGGTATCTTGACTGCTATATTGTTTATTATGTGTTGATTGCTCATAGTTTTTTACAGATTTTATTTGCAAAAAGGATCCAACTCTCAAAGTGTCCACTTTGAGAGTTGGATCCTTTTTGCGTATCAACACTTTGAGGGTTGGATCGTTTTTGCGTAACTACGTCCATTTCTAGTTTAACATTGATACTCATAAGACTTATTTTGTTACGTATTTTACTAAAATACATGCTTTTAAAGCATAAAGAGGATGAAAGAAAATTATGTTTTAGACTTTGCTAAATAGTCTATGCTATTTTCAATGTGTGTTTGAATTGTTATCATTACTCTTGTATTTAATTATAATTAAGCATGTGATCTCAAAGTGTGCATTTCTATTTTTTTCATTTGCGTTGTTGGTAAATAAATATATGGAAAAGTTGATTAAATAAAATTTATTGTTTTTATAATAACTACAGCAAACCTTACACATACGACAAATTTATTTCTAAATCTCCATTTAAAAATGTTGAATATACCACTACCTACTTAAATGACTGTTAATTATCCGAACAAAACTGTCGTTTGTGTGACAACCGACAATTCACTTTGCAAATTGTCCATATTAAAATGTCGGTGGTACATTATTTCCTTAACCATAAATAGTTGCTTAGTTTTGTCCATGTCAGTACTTAGTTAACAATACATAAAATAATCAGTGCAAATTTGAATATCCTCAGTTATGTAATTCTTTTTTTATCGTCAAAACAAACTTTGAACTGCTCTACTGAACAGTACTCTTTTTGCAGAACTGACATTGTTAATAGGGACCATCGATATGCTAAATATATCGCAAAAGATCGAAAATTTCGTTTACTAAAACAGACACAGAAATAAACAAAGACAATTGAATCCTTTTTGCATAACTACGTCCAACTAATTCAGCTCACTCATATCAACACGAGCAACACAAAATAAAATAACAATTACACATTTAATAATATCAAATAACAATAAATCAATGTTACCTTATTACTACCACTACACCGGATTGTATTCCACGCGGTCACACCCTTGCATTTCAAATTAACATTCGAAATTCAAACGTCTGCGGTAACGACCCTCCGGTCACGTGATCCGACAGTCGTACGTTACACGGAGCGGGAAGGGATTTGGGCTAAGACTGTGTTGCAAACGGTAAGATATTTTGTAGGTATTTTTATTTATACGACTGTAAAAAAATGTGAATGTTTGTATGTGTGGATGTTTGTTATGTAGTTATGCTGTAACGGGTGAACTAAATTAGCTAAGACATACATACTTTTATTCAAAGTCAATGTCAAATAATTTATTTCAATTGACAAGTCACTGACCTTTACTTTAGTGTGTTTTTTTAACCTTCACTTTTTTGTCTGTCTGTTTATTTTGGCTACTCTCCGAAAAGGCTAGACATTCAATGACAGGTAACTGATGTGGTGAGGAGTTACTAAAGCTACTTTATTTAGAAAAAATAGTTAGAGATCCGAGCAAAAAAAAATTCATCCTGAAGAAAACCGCCGTCGACACGAACAAAGTCACGGACAAAATCTAGTTCTAAACTAACCTTTACTTAAACACATTTTATAATTATACACTGCGACGAACTACAACCTCTTTTATATTTCCTTAACTAAAAACCCATTCGTGACTGAGTTTATAGCGTTTATCATTATAATTGTATGCAATTTCGCGGTGATTCATTAGGGAGTCTACACATGGAGCTTTCAGTGATACATTATGAAAAGGCTCCTTGCGTGAGGAACGCGGGAACCCTTGAATGTGTTGTCGGTAGGGTAGTGTGGACACGCTCTTATATTTGACAGTTATTTTACATGTCATGCCTTGTTCTAAATTTGAATATGTTTTTGGAACTGTTGTTTTGAAAAAAGAACACTTACTTTTTTTATGTTCAAAAGTAGTCTAATTGAATAACAGTCTAGTTTAGCCGATTTTGATATAACGCAACCTTACGTAATTATATCATTATAGGTGTACTGAACTTTTTTGTTTGTTTGAACACGAAATTAATTACAAGTATGACTATGTGGTGTGTATTTAACTTAATGGATTACGTACAACTGTTTATTCATCTCTAATTTCACAAAATAATATCAAAAGTTATTCAATTTATTTCATTTAATAACTGGCCTTTGCTCAGGAATGGGCCAGAACAGGCAAGCAAAAAAAAACTCTATTGAGATATATCTATAAGCCTGTCTAATTAAAATAAATGTTTTGACTTTGACTTTTGATATTCATTCAAATATCCATTATAATTTTTTGGCTAACCGGTCGTATCCACACTATGACCTCCGTGTATGACGGATAGCGCCAACCTGGCCATTCGTTTTAGTTTCATTTACGACACTCATAATCCATTCAAGCTTTCATACACTATCTATACAAATATTTGTCATCGTTTTTCTTGTACTAGGTAGTCTATTAGTTAAGGGATTTTGATCCTTATTTGATATGTCAGAAGTTTTCTATTAGGTAATTATGTAAATGATGAGTAGGTTAGGTAGCTAGTATCTTTGGTTTCTTTCTACTTGGTGGAAGTCGTAAAATAATAATACCAGCTTATTATTGTTTAACTGCCTCGTTAGCCTAGTGGTTCTAAGCACGACTGCCACGCGTGAGGTCCTGGGTTCGATTCCCAGGTCGTGCAAAGTGTTATTGGGTTTTAATGGCAATAGGCTCGCCCCCTATTACATGGGACCTAAAACATTCTGGCGAACTGTAGGTGTCATTGGTGCACCTCTGCCTAACCCTTCGGGGAGTACAGGCGTGATGGTATGTGTATTATTGTCTAACTGAGAGAAGGCACGAGCATTCATCACCACGCTTGGTAAAGGTGACTTATATTAATTTTAAGTCCAAGTTTCCCCCACAAAGTTTTCTTTTACCGATGTCAGAGATGTCCAAGATAAAATCAGTATCTAATATTGTAGATGTCTTAATATTGTAGATTTAAGAAAAAAAAAAACTTAAATCCGCAGACAAGACAAACGCCAAAATAGGCATAAAACCGCTCCCCAAATAAAGAATCTCCACAAAATATCACGTGCGAACCGTCATTGTTCAAAAAACAATACAGCACTACTGCCTACGCACCTAAATCCTAATTTCACAAACACGCAAATCCTTCCGACACATGAACGTGGTCCCGGCTCTAATTTATAAACGGTTTACGCTTAATCTCCCTCTGTGGGGACCCAGACACGCGCGCCCGTGTAGGTATAATTATAAATTAGTATACTGGACTGTCTGTGATTGTAGTATTTGGAAAAATTAAGTAGGTTCTGGCTTTGTGTCGTTGGAAGTCAAATGTTTTCGCTACTTTTATCTTGGACATCATCAAGTCGTGATGGTTTAGTGGTTGTGGTGTCCGTCGCTTGTGCATGAGGTTGCAGGGTTTGATACCGGGAAAGTACTAATGGGATTATCAATTTAGTTTCTTTTATTTATCTTGGGCATGTCAGACATCGGTAAAGGAAAACACCGTGAGGAAACCTGCACTTTTAATTAAAATAAGTTCGAAATCGCCTATCCGCCTTGAGCAAGCATGGCGATCAATGCTCGTGTCTTCTCTGTTTAAGAAGAGGCTTTTGCCCTGCAGTAGGACTGTAGGACGGTCATAGACTGTTGATATAGATTAAATAATGTCATTAATTCATTAACATCATACCTACCGAAAAACAGAGAGAGGCAGACATACAGCCAACTCATCCTTCAGCAAATTTTCAGAACATAAAATCCAAAATACCATGCTCCACGCAACTAAGGCCCTACAAAGTATAACAACACTCTTGAGCTTACAGCGAAACCTAACGAGATGCGCACTAAAATAATAACCCGAAAAAATAAAAAAATATAATAGAAAAAACAAAAAATTGGTTAAGCGGCACACAACCAAATCTGAAACGTTCTGGATTGCCCTCGAGAAGGTAGGTACGGGCTCTGTGTGGGGCCTTAGAATCAGAGGGGGAAAGGGACCAATCAAGAAGAATAATATTTAAGGGAGGCTATGTGAAGACTGGTTGCTCAAACATATTTGAAAAGCTCAATCGAAACTTATCTGCTTAAAAAATATTATTATTTATTTCATGTAAATGGCATTTAAAACTGTCTTTTAATGGTCTCATTAAAATAAATGATTAGACTTTGAAACTGCCCGCCCACGTCAGACAATCGTTGATCGATTTTTTTGCCGGAGAGAATGGACCATAGGACTTTTAATATACAAACGCACACATCCTACAAGAAGTTGGTCCCACAAAACTATGGATCCATTGAATCGGTCCGATATTTGGTCCTACAAAACGTGGGAGGCCCTGATACAAACTTTAAAAACGCTCCATTCCACCTCACAACTCCGTCTTCCTAATGGCCCGATGCTAACAAACGCTACGACTGAACCAATCCTTTTTTTTCATGCTCCTCTCCTTTACCGGGAAATGACTTTCTGACTCTTAATCTCTCTCGCAATCTCATTAAAAATTCATAACTCAAAACTGCGAAAAAATGAAAATTTGTTATAGGTCTCCTTGGTAAGGATGGATCCGTACTGTGTAGGCTAGCCTGCCTTTGCTCTGGTAACTACGTAAAGGCTTGCTTTGAAAATAATTATTTTGAAAGTACATTTGAGTTGAGCTAAGCTGTGATTGTATTTTTTATTCTAACTTTGTATCTTTGAATTGTAGTATAGAGGTTTTATTTAAGGTATATCGTCTTCACATATCGTCTTTTAAAAATGTAGTATAGAGTTGTAGCGTATGTTTAGTATGGTTGGATACGCGTAAATTCTAGAGGGTTACTAATTTTCTATCGACTTTGTAAAGATAAGACTAAACAATATACATATAGATGCCTATTTTACTCAAACCAAAACATGAAACTGACTATTATGCTTAGAAACAGAAAAAAAGTTCAAAATAGTGTAAAAAATTTGCATTTCATTTTTAAACCGAAAATCTCAGCAAGTGCTGTTCTTATAAGCTGATTACATTACAGATTTTTCAATCGACAGATAACTTATTTAAATATGGCGGTTCGACAGTATAACTTTTATCTATATGAAAACTGTCATATCTGTTTCTCAGATAAAACATAACAAATGTTCGAAAAATCAACCCTTACAAAACAAGTCCATATTACGGTCTACACTCTCTGCCTACCCACGTTTAGTATAACTTCGTTGCAGCCGCATTTTGCTGCCACAGGAAGCGAGGTTACTGCCGCGTCGCGCCGCGTAAAAAGTTTAAAGGAAATTTACAATAAAACTCGCCTTGGTTGCACATTTGCGGATTATCTATTTCTCTCTACCTTTATTTATGCTACAGTTTTAACAGTCTAAGATTCCAGACTCGTGAAACTTACATGATTATAGTAAGGCTGAAAATTTTGAAAATTAGTAGGGTATTTTTACCGAATAGTGCTACTTAGTTGTTAACAGTAATGTTTCCCTAACGACATATCATCATGGCTGTATTCCCGGAAGAATAAGACAGAGGTGCACTAATGTACGCCCACAGTTCCCCGGTATTTTTAGGTCCCATGTAATAGGGGGCGAGCCTATTGCTATTAATTGGGCACAAATCCTAACTCCGAGCTACTACTGAGAATTTCATAGAAAACTCAATAACACTTTGCTCGACCTGGGAATCAAACCCAAGACCTCTAGGTCAGTAGTCGCGCTTAGGACCACTAGGCTAACGAGGCAATCTCCAGCATTGCAGAACATAATAATGCTGCTTAGTTGCCAAAGTACTAACAGAAATGTTTCTCTTACGAATTTAGAGTAATTTACATCATCATCTGCTTAGCCTTTTCCCAACTATGTTGGGGTCGGCTTCCAGTCGAACCGGATGCAGCTAAATATCAGTATTTTACATGGAGCGACTGCCTATCAGACCTCCACAACCCAGTAATGGGTAATACGATACCATAGAGTAATTTACACCAAACAAACTAAAAGTACAGTTAAATTTTACAAAGATAAAATCTTGAACGTTACACACATTCTCATGTTTCCAACTATGTCAGCTCTATTAGAGACTATTAGAGGGCACGGAGGAGCTAATGAATGGAGGCTCAATTACCTCCGCACTCTGATAGGTGGGCGGCGTTAACTGTACGAAACATTAATAAGACAATCGGTTACGCACCATTGCGCGTGACTTTGCTGTTTAATATGAGCGCTTGCGCAGATTATGTATCGGTACGTAGATAAGTTTTAAGGGATTTTTTTGAGTCGGGTGTATGTAGGTATCAATCTGTAAAAAAAAATACTCTCTTTCTCTCTACTCATTATCATCATCATTATCAGCCGTAGAAACGTCCACTACTGGACATATACCTACCCCATAGATTTCCAAAAGGACCGGTTAGTAGCGCCCTGCATCCAACGTTTGCTAATATTGTAATAAAAACGTAATACAAATACCGTAAGAACTAGCTTGTAGTATTTTTATTCTTTTGTCATGAACTATAAGACCACTCTATTAAAATAATGTAATTTTGCTATTGGCTAACTAAACTACTTTCTGTACACATATTGAAAGTCTTTAAATTATTTATTAGAGAAGAAATGGCCAAGAAACGTCATACTTAAAATAAATGTTTTATAATAATGTGTACACAAACTACACGTAAATGCGATTACATAAAAACCTAAAATATTATTATAGACTAAAATAGTATTAAGTTCCAATTTGATATTTTCTCTGAAAACTTGTAAAACACTTGAGCGCGCGACAGTCCAAACATGACACAAACACGTTTGCAGACAGGTCGCCACTTAATAGCAAAGTGTCGTGTGTGAGCAGCCTAATCTAACCGCAGCGTGCCGAATTGTAAGTGCAACTCCTGTGTAGACTGAATTGAGGAAGGCTTGATTTAATTACAAAATTATTTTAGACTTTATGCTGTGGTATATTTAGGGCTTAATGTAATTTAAGTTGTCTTTGTAAAATAACTGCAGTTTATAGAACTTTAAAGAACTACAGTTGGGCAGAAAAGCTTTTAGTAGTAATGGCGATGGTTCGCTTTTGCGCTTTTTACTACCCGTAGCGGCTGTCAGAACTCTAGGAATGATAGCCAGGATCAACGGCAATATGTACTTTCCGAGACACCGGGGAGTCATGCCACTAGCTTCTAAACACCGTGCTGCTACTGATAAATTCGAATGAAAAAAACCAGAAACATTTTTTCCGGCGTAGAAATCGAACCAACCAACGCAGTAGTCCAAATTCACTGCTTCAATATACACGTTAAAAGTTGAATCATGATATTAATAATTATATGTGTTGCATAATCCCAACTAACTTACAGATTTAGCGGGGTCGCAAAAGTACAAATTACAATGCTGAAATTGAGCAGGTTTAATCGTTATTTATTAGGTTATGTCGTCAAACGTGGGCTGCCTCGCAGGAAGGTTGAGTACGCATGCGGAAAGCTAAAGGTATACCGACGAGACTGTAAGTTTTGAAGCCAGCGCTAAAACACAATTATAAAAAAGTTTAGTTTTATACTCTAATAATAATATCATCCTAACTGAATTTTGCTCACGGCGGCCAATCCCAATCCCCACGAGTGTGTGCGTATACACAGGTGCTCTCCCTCTACCCTCACTCTTACAGTCCGGTAGAACGCCAATTTGACAAAACCGGGGAGAGATCAGGCGCAGGACCGACGGCTTTACGTACTTTCTGAACTGGGGGCTGTCACACCACCACTACATAACACACTCTTCAATTATCTCTACAAGATATCACTCGATAAAAATCCTTCATTCAATATTATCATTGAGATATGCCTTTCCTAAGTGGACCTCCACATAAAACATTTGTTTAATCAAACACTTATTTTGGAAACAAATCTCCAAACAAAACAAGACATATAAATTAAACATATTTATTCGAGGCGCAAAATATGTACAACAAAAAGATTAAGCTTTAAGTATGTTAGTATATTGCATTAATGCAATTTAATCTGCGCGCACGCATCACGAACTCGCGC
The DNA here is from genome assembly GCA_932526535.1 of Caradrina clavipalpis. NCBI lineage: Eukaryota > Metazoa > Arthropoda > Insecta > Lepidoptera > Noctuidae > Caradrina > Caradrina clavipalpis. Next base: position 11,827,806 of record OW052104.1, on the reverse strand, counting down.
CCACGCGTGTTCACTTCACACAAGAGAGAAGGTTTGCGTGCCAGTGGGTTATGAAAGCTATGCTATTGTTTTAGGTTTTAGAGCTCATCGATAATGAGCTAAAATACAAGAAATAAAGTTGACATTTGCTTAATAAGATAATAAATGCCACACAGGCTTAAATCTTGCATACAGTTCTAAACTCAATTTTTTGGTAATAAATATTATCGATTAATTAATCGCTGCATGTGACGCCGCCGCGCCGCGTCTGCAGGGTTATTCCGTTAAATTTTTCTACTTGAATTTAGGTAAAATAAGCTAGTCTAAGCCTAGCATCAGCTGTTCTACTCTTTAAATACTATCTCAGTGAATTTAAGTGAAGTAAGCGTGATGTAACCTGTTATTTCCACCGAATAGTAAAGGTCAGCTCGCAGCTCACTTCACAGACAGTTCACATGATCTAAAAACATCAATGGAGATTTTAACATGATAGACCGGCTGAAGTTTGGTAAATTATTGATGAAGTTCTGAAATCACTGGGTCATTCCCAGTGATTTCAGAACTTGAAACATACAAGACCCAACATCCACCACTAAGATTATTTTTATTGATCTCATCGCACCGCCATCGCTCCACAATACCCCACAAACCTAACCAAAGTATGCACACGCTAATGTAATTTAAACAAATGGCCGCGACAGTGTGTGAGAAACCCGAGATAATCGCAGTGACGTTACGTTTAGTTTATTGCGCTTGATTTGTTCCTATGTAACATTGAGGAAATGTACTCTCAATTCTCCAACATTGTTGAAATTGTGTGGCGTTTTGATAATAGAGGAGAATGGGAAGAATTGGTCTAAGGATTTTAGTACCTATTTCTGCCGCTAGTGGTGTTGCTGTGTTACGGTTTGAAGGGTATGGGTGATGGTGTAATTCGGGAGACATTTCGACTTTGTCTCTGGGATGGCAATGCATTTGCAAGGCCTCTGGTAAAGCAGATGTCATAAAGCAGCAGTGACCAATTAACATCAGTTGGGCCGTCGCGTCGGCTTGTTTGCCATTCCATGAGATTTTAAAAAAACACGATTATTTTATCACCATCTTCTACCATATATCCTATGATACACGGCAATAATATTTGTTTCTATTAGTGAGAGATTTTTTGTTATCAGTTCTTTCAAGATATAACCTAACTAAACAATACCCTTAATATAAAACTACAATCAATTTTACCTTTTTATAATATTAGTAACATGGCAGCCCCGTTGGTTTCTTTCTGGCAAGCGCGGCTGTTGAGCGTGGGGTCCTGGGTTCGACTCCCAGGTTGGTTCAAAAGCATCATAGAGTGCTTTTGACCCAGTTTTTTTTTTCCTACTTATCATTTCTCTATATGGACCAGTTCCAAGCTATGGTAAAAATGTTACCATTGCCGGTGCCATAAAAAAAGTTGGTGTGTTTTTTAAGTTCTTGATAAATCCTGATATCGGATCTCTCTTGCCTTATTCATAGATTAGTACTTATGTACTTATATGCCCAGCTTCCTCGGAATGGTTGCCGTAATTTTTGCAGTAACAGCTGCATCGCTATTATCGGTTTAGTTACAAAAGTTGGTAATGTGTTTGTGTTGGTTTAGATTTAAACTGAATTCGAATAGAGTTTGAGTATTATGTCCTGTGTATCTAGTAGCCAAATATGTAGTCTGACTGTATTCATGTATTAAAAGTCGCGAAAAGAAATCAGCTGATATCTATGTTTGCATAACTCGACAATAGATTTGACCCCATAGTACATGTTAAAGGGTTAACAACCCTTTCAGTGCGGGGAATGAGTTAAAAAAAGAAAAAAAACATCCGTTGCTTCAATCTAGGAATTTCTCCTGCATCATAGGTACGTTCTTACATACACAAACAGCCAGACCACACACAACTATCTGTAGGCATACAAATATTTGTTCCTTGCTGGAATCGATCACCGACTTCTTGTCACTTTAAAAGTGCCTGTAAATGGTCTAATTGAAATAAATGCTTTGACTTTGACGACACACATTTTAGTAGAAGAAACAGCAATTATAGTACACCTTTCCTTACATCAATTCATCTCCTTACTGACATACCTAATGATACCAGCGTAATGGTATAATGATAATAATCTTCTATACAACAATTTTTGCGATAAAATCTCCGATACGGTTGAATTATTCATCATATCAAGTATTACGCTTAGGACTTTAACGGATGCTAACAACTCACATCATAATTATTATAATCATCGCTTAAATATTATCATAAAGATATTACTGCACTGGCTATTTAGCATAGTTTTTATTTATTCAGAGTTTAACTTTGATATTTTTTTATCGCGTAGATCATTTCAATTATTTATTTATTGTAAGTTTAATTGAAGAATGTCATTTTTGCGACGAGTTATTCTGAATTCTGAAACTTGAAGAAGTGTTACTAGGTTTTCCCAAAAAACGATGTGAACTCAAGCTAGGAATATAAATACACCAATATTTTTCTTTTTTTTTTCATTTTCAGTAGTCATGTAGATTTACATTTACAAATTCTTATTATTGGGCACACTTTTAAAGGAAATACTAAATGGATCTAAAATTAAGATAAAAAAAACTCTTAAATATTGCCAAAAATTTCTAATAGCAGTAAATTATGTTAATCCGTGTCTATTTAAATGATAATTATGTAAACTTAACATTGTTAATCGACTTTTGTTGCTCACACACATTTAATTTGAATATAGTGTACACTTAGATTAACAATCAACATTGTACAGGAATATTCGTTAAAATAAATGTTACTTTTTATTGCCTAGTTTAATATCTATAGGAATACTTGATATAAACCCCTTAAAACTCTAATAACAAAACTATACACCAATCAACTCGCACAACTATTCACAGAAATATCAAAATATCTTGCCCAATGGCTTAACAAATATCTTTCAACCAAATTCAAAGGATGCTCCAAGATGCCTCACGTTTTCTCTTGATACAATGCCGTCACATAATCCGTGCCGTCTTGCAAGACGCTCAGACAGACAGAGCCGGGCAAACATCTTGAAATTGTTGATTGGCTACCAAGACGAGGCCTATTTGATTTGTACACATCGCGTGCTTGTGCGATTGTATGTTTATAGAGCTGTTTGGTGTCCAAAATTAATTAAAATTCGTGTTAGCAATGGTGATATTGATTAAGGTCATAATTACGCGTTTGAGAAGGTCGGTTTCCGTTATTAAAAACTACTTATTACTTATCTTTATTTATTTACTTATGAATTATAACGCTTAAAATGTTATCGTGTCGTCTCAGTGACGACCAAAGTCAAAAATCTATGTAAGTTAGAGGAGTTATTGACAATATTTAAATAACCAGCAGTCTATGCTTACTAGTATAATAAAGCTGAATAGTTTTTGTTTGTTAAAACGTGCGAATGTCTGGACCTACCCGTCTTCCGAAATCTTTTTGCATACGATAGCCAGACTCATTAGGACTAGTAAGTATACGTTATTTTGCATGCACGGGAAAGCACCATTTACCAAAGACGTATCTGAACCGCACAGCTAGTTCACTATTATAGAAACCCATTTCCAGATTTCGTTCCGCCTTTAAACACCAAATTTTTAAAAACCACCTCCTACATGAAGGTGATGTAACAGCTCGATAGAGATATGCAATCCATATGTAACAATACATGTATATCAGGCAGCGAGTGATCAAATACGTGAGATTTGCGACGTTCTCCGATCGTCAGCCGATTCTGTAATGCGCAACGGACTATCAGCTGTGTGTGTTAAGGCTTGCTTACACTATAAGTATTGGTTTGAAAGAAAGTAATTAAAACGGCAATGCAAAGGGAGTTTATGCAAAATTGGTTAAAAGATACTAATTAATTACTTCAGTGCATCATCATCATCAAATCAGCCGCAGTACGTCCACTGCTGAACATAGGCCTCCCTCATAAATTTCCAAATAGACCAGTTGGATGCGGCTTGTATCCAGCGTCTTCCTGAGGTCTTATTTTAGTACAACTGTTTTATAATTTACTAGCTTTTGCCCGCGACTTCCTCCGCGTGGATTAATAGTTCCCGTTCCCGGGGGATTTCCGGGATAAAAACTATCCTATATCCTTTCTCGGGTTCCAGGCTATATCTGTACCAAATTTCATTGAAATCGGTTCAGTGGTTTAGGCGTGAAGAAGAGACAGACAGACAGACAGAGTTACTTTCGCATTAATAATATTAGTAAGGATGACAAGGTGAATTAGTTCTGTATTCATAGTTATCTATGATTTTTAAAATAGATTTTCAACGATTTTAATTACAAGAATTAGCATTCATTTATTTCCAAAACATTTATTCTAAATTTAAAATTAAGTACCAACAAAACAAAAACAATATAAACCTTTTCTATATTCAGCGACATATCGCAACAATATCAGTCTACATTCAGAATAAGATCTCGGATTACAAGTTCGCCAACAGCGCAGACAAGTCCACATGTAGTTTGTCGGGCAAAGTTGTGCGTTTATCAGACGTATTGGTATAAGTTTGGTAAGTGTATTGGTATTGTATTTGTGTATTGATGTTTGGGATTTCAAGTTTACGTTACGTTTTGTTGGCTTAACGTGTACTGTGCAACTAGACAATTGAATTAGTTTTATAAAAACTGCTTTAACTATTGTTTTGGCACCGATCATCAGTACCCATAATTATTATGCCGTATTTTTTGTTTAAAAAAATTCTTATAACAAAAAAATATAGCCTATGTTACTTGCTGATAATGAAGCTTACTATAGGTAAAAGACTTTTTATTGGTTGAGTAGTTTTTGAATTTATCCATTACAAACAAAAATATAAATCGTTTTTCTTTATATTATTGGTTAGATTTCCCATTCCATTGATACACTAAGAAAGATTTTTTTTTTTCGGATTTTCGGATTAATTTTTTGTGTCACCAGTCTTTCTTTATAATGCCTGCATATTTTGAACTGGATACTATAATATTGGCTTTATCAACAAATTAAGCCTACCACTCAGTATAAAGCATTAACACAAGCAATACCAAGTTATGTTCCAAAAAAATCTTCATACATTTACAGAGTATCTAATTTATACCACATCAAAATAAATAAAAACGGACACACAATCCACCCCACATTTTAATCATAAAAAAACCCGAGGCGAGTAAAAAATCCGACATTGTACTAAAGTAAATCATACACCGAGTTACTCGATATATCGAGAACCGATTCTCGATTACGATAACTCGATGCTTATATCCCGCCGGCTATCGGATTCATATCCGAATTAATAATCTCGATACTGTGAGATGTGGGGACTTGTTACGTGTGATGACGATTTTAGGAGTTCTGAAGATTGTGATGCGGTAATATTTTTACAATGATTTTGTTGGTACGATGAACTTAAAGGAGTCTGCCCAATACATGGCATCATAACATGACCAGGTAGGAAACGTGACGAAGGAAAAAAAATGCATTGAATAGTATGAGACTATGGGCTTACTAGACTGTTCCGTTACCGACCAACATCGTAGTGTGTCATGCACGGAGCGTCTAAAATTGTGGGGTGATGAGCAGTTCATACATTCATAGCACGGTTATGATATAATATTTCCCCAACCGAATCTCGGTCCCGGCTGTCAATCTTAATACAGCCAAATACGCAGGAGATATTAAATCACACAAATGTGGGCACTATAATAAACTCACGTGCACTCCATATTTCCTAAGGATTCATACTCACGTTCGCCTTTCAACTAGCTTTAACTTTCCGACTTACTGATTGAATCATTGATAATTCCAAAGTGAACTGCAAAAAAAAAATTAAATGCTTTGACTTAATATCACGTTTTCTCAAATAAAACATGCCCACTCCAAAGCCATTACATCCCTACCTCAACGTACAAATATATTAGACGGATTCAATTTCCGCGACACAATATTATTGATATATGATAGCGACGTACTAATGTGTTTTAAATGTGTGTCCGTCGCCTTTAATGTTCAGCTGGTCATAGTTTACATTGGGTATTACTTTAGCATTTCTATTGGTAAGGAGAATGGAATGTTGCTGTTGTGGAGATTGGAATAGGTTCTGTAGGTAGTATTAGGATTGATTTGAACTGGCTTGCCTCGGGGTGTCAAGCACGACTGTTGTGGGTTCCAGGGTACGATTCCCAGGTCAGACAAAAAAGTGTTGTTGGGTTTTTCTATTAGTGATTTCTGAGTAACAGCCCAGAGTTTGGAAATTGGTGGTACGTTAAGGGTATTACATCGCTCAAGTCCTAAAAACACCTTATGTTTAAAGAAATTTGTTGAGGAATCCTTCCGTACGTTTTCCACATAAAAAATATATGTTATACTTAAAGTCATTCTCAACAGTTCGCATTGATTAGAATTGTAATAAACTTGCTCAAATTTCGGAAAAAAATATTTTAAACAGGTCATTTTTCAATCTAAATTGCAAATTGTTGGTAAAACGGCTGAATAGTTCGACATGAATTTTATACCTAAAAATATGTAATGACATATCAAACAATTCGCATTGTTTACTTTTTCTTGTTTCTGTTAAGATTTTGTAATAATAACTAAAAACTTGAAATTTCATCAATTCCCCCCACGAGGCACCCCCGCTATGCCTGAGACGCCAAACTTCAGTGCCTTGATGGCTCTTGTCAAGGGTGGACTATACGCATGTTATTTTTTCCAAAATAAAAACCAAAAGTTCACTTTTTGAATAATTTATGAATGAAGCAATATTGTAAATAGTACAAATGTAAATATTTCGTAAAATAAGAATTAAAATTAAGTTCGTAAATAAATAAAAACAAATTTGTAATTTCGTTTAGTTTTTGTATCTATCATAGAGTAAGCCCGACTACTATGCCTATGTATAAAAACAAATGCTTGACCGAGCTCTCCAAAATTATTGGAAAATACCACGGATATCTATGGTACATACCTACTCTTTTAGTAGATACATTATTTCTTTGGTGTTTATTTTTGTTAGAACATAGATTTAGATGTTTCTTTTTTAATTATTTGCTTGCCAAACTTTCAGAATGTATCATGTATGAGCACAACATTTCCGTTACTGAGATCCGATAAGCACTTACTTGGTCATCACCTTTAGAATGTACCACATAGTAGCACCCGTGCTTAGTTAGATAAATATTGAAAGCTAGGTCATCCTAACTATTTTCGTTTCCGACAACCGATAGGTAAGTGAATATTTTATTTACACGGTTACTTTTACATCATTCGGGAGCCAAAACACAGGAACTCCAGTAAAGTAATAATTACTATTGGCGTTATTTTTTTTAACACGTGTAAATTTGTGACTTTTTTTGTCAAAAGTCAAAGTCAGAGTCAAAGTCAAAGTTATTGTCATTCAAGATGTTAGTGCGTTTCTGCCTGATCGATGAATGGATTTTTCAAAGACAAATATGCATAAACTGCAAAGAAGCGTTTACTTCGAGTTCTCATTATTTCACAAATTTAACAATCATCAGCACGCCTGTATTCCCCGAAGGGTTAGGCAGAGGTGTACCAATGTACACCCACAGTTCGGCGGTACATTTAGGTCTCATGTAAAAGAGGGCGAGCCTATTGCCATTTATCGGGCACAAATCCAAACTCCGGGCTGCTACTGAGAATTTCGTAGAAAATCCCAATAACACCTTTTTCTCAACCTAGGAGTCGAACCCAGGACCTCTAGAGTAGCAGTCGTGCTTAGGACCAATAGGCTAACGAGGCAGTTCAAATTAAATTTTAATGTTATTTATTGAAAATAATATAGCCAATAGTTTTTGTTACTATGACAGAGTTTATGGCTTTTGGTTCCAGAACGATGTAAAAGTAACGTGTATAACAAAATAAATATAAATTACGATGTACCAAATAATACATAATATAAGAACAAAATGTAGGTATTAAATCTCTCAGAGAGCGAATAAAATAGGCAAAAACAATGACAACTCTGCGACACATCTGTGTTCTTGCTTAATGTTAAGTTCCTTTTATCGTAGCATAGTGAATATCGGTAGATGGCGCTAAATTTAAAAAATAATAGAACAGATGTCAAATCCTCAAGGACATCGGCCGATGTAATAACCTTAAGCCGTTGATCCCGGCTGTCATTCGTAGATCTTTGACAGTCGTTACGGAAAATCAGACGCCAGAAACTCTAGCAATCAGTCTAACTAAGGGGCATCGTGTCGCCCAGTAACTGGGTTGTGGAGGTCAGATAGGCACTCGCTTCATGTAAAACACTGATATTCAGCTGCATCCGGTTAGACTGGAAGCCGACTCCAACATAGTTGGGAAAAGCTTTAAGCAGATGATGATGATGATGATGTAATAACAATGATTGTTAAACAGAAATATTCCCAATTACCGTACCCTACCTTTATCAATTCCAAAATCCGGCCCAACACATTAGCCGGCCTGAATACATCATGCAAATACCACATCTGTAATGATAATTGAGTCAAAACATATTAATTTTAGGCCCACATCTGCCTTTGTATAAACACGTAAAGTTATGGGTCCGTAGTTTCAGGATATAGTTGTGAAATGGTGGTACATTATCATATATTTACATATCACACGAACGGACGGACCTTTGGTGTGTCTCTGAGACTTTTAGTTGTAATGGTAGTGTGGGTAAAACTTGTTTGGTAATTCCATTATTGATCTATGCATGTTTATTGTGTTCTTTAAATAATTAACTTTAGATACCTGAACTTATATTATAAAGAGGTAAAGTTTGTGAGATAGAAGGTGATAATCGCTGGACCAATTTTAAAAATTCTTTTACCCATAGAAAGTCGTTTATTATTTATTTATTGACACACCAACGACTTATTCACTAAATCATTAGTCATTACATTGATATCAATTTAGCAGCTTTGCGGTGAATTCGTCACTTATAGGTGTGCACAGCACTTGTACAATCATTTAATCATCATCATCATTATTTGTGAGTGTCAGGCTATATAACTTCACGCTATGATGCACGGGAGCAAGGCAGTAACTTAACGAGCGTAAAATACGTCACGCAAGCAGTTTGCTAGTCAAGTAATTAATAATACTACCATAAAATTAAGACAAAAAAAAATGTATAGTTATAGTGCAAAAAATTCCTCCGCATCGCAACTGGACAAGTGCTCAAAACATTGGCTTAACTTATAAAAATACACATAACTAAGACAAAAGTTACATGTTTTTTCCACAGTTAGGATTATTTAGAACTTTCTAGTTATAAATCCATAATATTCTCCATTAAGTAAAAAACATGCCCAAAATCGTTTAACCAACCAAAATAAAACAAATTGAACAACAATATAATTTAGGCAGCAACACAAACACCTCGCCAATATTTGCGGATTCATCCCCAGATTAGGCGTCCGTGTGTGCCTGCCGCGGCGAGGATTATTGCCGATCACGTGATCTGTCGCCATCGGCGCCTACGTGTGTAATACACGGATTGTTATTGCGGTACAAGTGATTGGAGGAAGCGGTGAGTGGAGCAACAGTTCTGATGATAATATGCATGAGTGATTAGGTGAAGCGTCATGTAAAAACAAACGTTATAAGCGTAGAACTCATTGTAATAAAACCAGCTTATTGTATAACCCACCGTAGAGCACAGGCCTCTCTCATTCAGAGAAAATTCTCTCATCTACGAATTCGTACCTACGATCACCACGCTTATTAAAGGTGGATGGAGGTTGCAGACTTATGCCTAGGTTTTCTTCTCAGATTCTAGTGATGGCCGCCAATATGAACTTAGAAAGTGCGTATGAATTAAAAAAGCTAAATTGCTATTTGACCGTTATAGAACTCACAATCTCATGCATGAGTGGCGAGCGTTAACCATTGGGCCATCGTGACATTTTCCATTCAGCATTCCAGGGAAACTCTAAAATTGTATAACATTTATAAATACTAAAGACAAGGATGCCCTTTAGTATTATCCATAGTACTATGTACTCCGTGGTTGATATCATCATTAAAGGTTTTGCCATCGAAGTTGAGACCACGCAGTCTCTTTTAACTTGGACCACCACATAACCCGTATAATTATAGTGCGTCCCTTGTTAGAATTAATCTCGGTCGGGTTTGCGACATCTGTATTCGACAATTATGTTCATGTGAGACCTATAAAGATACCTCTCTTCTCGCTCACAATGCAATTAAAAGAAAAGGATAGAATGAGCATTCTTCTTGGTTATATTACGTGTGGATTTGCGAAGGGAAATATTTGTTTATCAGTTTTGTATTTGGGTAAACGCTTATTAATGAGTTACCTTTTGGTTTAAAATGGCCTCCGGTTGGCCATTTTGTTTAGGAAATGGTTGAATAATTTGCCTCGTCTAAATTAAGTGACAAATTATTGTAAATACATATTATTACATGACGGATTTTATTTTAAAGAGTTAATTTAATTATATCGGGTGGAATGACTTCGTAACGAAAGCTTTTAACGTGGATGAATTATATGATTCTAAAGACCGCAGCTTTAATATTTTTTGTCGATTATTATTAATAAAATCAGCTGTTCCATACACAAGTGCAACAACGGTTCAACGTTTTGGATGAATCTGTCGAGTTCGTGTCGGCAACACCTACATTGTGAAAGTTTTTCCGTTTTACTTTTTCTGCCATAGTCAAAGCCAAATCATTTATTTCAATTAGACCATAAAAAAGCACTTTTGAATGTCAATAACCCTGTATATTATCAGCCCACAAAGGGTAATTCCTTGAAAAAGAAAGATACTTGATCTTCTTCTAAAAATAAAACAGCTTTTCTTTCTATTTTTTAAGTTACACGAACATAAATGTATGCAACAACTGCTTTTTTTCTGCATTTTCCAAGTCTTTAAGACTCGCAGTTACACATGCACAGTGTTTCACTAACAAACCCATTAAACAAATTCTCTTTTCCATCCAAATCAATGGTACAACAACCCCATACCAGTCTCTTACATCAAACGCTCTAAACGCTAGACCATGTTTCCATGGCAACGCTTTGTCTTAAGCATAAGATTGTGCACTAAGTTATCCACATTCCTGGTGCATCTATTTACTGGGCTTTAGCTCCGTATCACAGCTACCGACAAAACATATTATATCTGCCGTATAAACAATACAATGGCTAAGTTAAGAGCTGACAGGCTTGCGGTAGGTCTCCAGTGTTAGCGATGAAGGGGATTTGTTTATTTTATTGTTTATTCAAACTTTTGAAGTGTTATGTCATAATATATTTATTTATTTATTTATTTATTAAAACTTTATGCACAAATGTAAAAAAAAATACACCGTACAAAGGCGGACTTAATGCCTTAGGCATATATGTATAACATATATATGTTTTAATTATTTTATGTTACCACTTGGTCACCATAACTAATATTATAACCATGCCAAATTACAGCTTTCTAGTACAAAGAGTATTTCTTAGTTAAATTGCGGATAGTCAGACAGATAGGCAGGCAGACAGACAAACATGGCGAAATTATAAAGATGTATTTTTGACCACGAAACCTTAATCAATAACACGAGTTTAAAAAGACACCCAGACATGCACCAATGGAGATACTCTTAATTTTTAAATGCATGCATAAAATACCAGTCAGAACGTGACATATCAGCCATTTTGAGTATCAGTTGGCGATTAAAATAAGCACTATTTAGAGCTTTAGCTTTTTTCGTAGTTTTTATCCATTCATCATTATATTGCATCTATGCAATAAGTTAGTGATTTGACTTAATGTATAAAAGTTTCATAAGTTCACCCGCGATCACTGCGACCCTACCTCACGCTAAGACGCCCAATTAATCAGTAGACGGGCTAATGAGCAAATATTTCATTGTCCGGCTACCGCGCGACAAGACTTGAGGGCTGACGAATGTTGCATACAAATTATAAATGTTTTGGAGTACAAAAATTACGTGGGATTTACAAAGGACGGTGCAGAAGGAAATAGTGGTGCTTGATTTTCTTTGACTCTTGTTTCAAAATTGTTGAGAAGAAAATGTAGGTCACGTAGAATTTTTATTTTATGTGGTTGGAATCGGAAGGCCAATTATACTTATTAAAAACATTTATAATCTAATGGCAATCTCATATATATATAATATATAATATACCATCACGCCTGTATTCCCCGAAGGGTTAGGCAGAGGTGCACCAATTTAGGTACACCCACAGTTCGCCGGTATATTTAGGTCCCATGTAATAGGGGGCGAGCCTATTGCCATTAACCGGGCACAAATCCAAACTCCGGGCTGCTACTGAGAAATTCCTAATGGAAAAACCCAATAACACTTTTTGCCCGACCTGGGAATCGAACCCGGGACCCCTTGCTCGGCAGTCGCGCTTGCGACCACGAGACCAACGGGGCAGTTACGGGGCAATCTCATCTTAGTGACAATTAATATAAAAAAATATTGTGAGAAGTTTTTTGACAGAATGAGACTGATGTTATATTGTGATCGTTTCCAAAAGTTATTAAAATTGCCTTAGTCACAAAAAGCAATAAGTACCTTAGGATTTACAAATAGTATGTAAGTGAAAACAAATCCAATTCAAAAATTTCTAGTTTAGGTAATGGTACCAAATAAACAAGGATAAAAAAGGTTTTTTATTATTATTTTAACAGGTATTTTTAGTTACAAATTAGTGTCAGAAGCCTCTTTTAAAGCAAATATTTTACAAAAAAAATACAAAAAAAACAAACAAAAAATAAACATAGTCATTTCATGTCCACAAAAAATCTAAACTATAACTATTATTAACCTTTGTCAAAGGAACGACGATTATCTGCACGAAATTCGCAAACACATAACTAACTAAAACACACATTTCTCCAACACAAACACCTTTGAGATCTTAAGTCAATTTTCTACTCCAATACCTTAGTTGAATCAAAGGTTCTAACATGAAGTCCGGTCTACCTAACTATTTAAATAAGCCATAGAATCCTTGCCCGTTGGGGGCAGAACAGCATTAATAATTCTCTTAGACGCACATACGACAATCGCAGTGCTCATATTGGCGTCTGTGTTAGACAACCCTGCGATGTCTTGAGACGATAGACTAGTCAGGAAGCTAGGGGTGCAGATTTTGACTGCATCTCTTGCTTTCTTAGTTTGTAATTGGTGTGTGTGTGACCGTTTTTTCGAATTTGGTGAGGTGGATTTTAGATGTGCATGAAGACATTATAGTGATTAAAAATAAAACGCGTAGCTTCTGCCCTCGATTTTTTCGCGTATTTTTTTTACCTGCGTTAAGCTACGTGTTTGGTTAATTCTAAGCTCCCGTAGGTCGTAGCGTGATACTATAATAAAACCTCATGAATCTGGCTATCAAATGCAAAAATATTTTTATCCATCCTACTTACTTACCTTTACTGTGAGTTTCAGAGATTAGTATTTAGATGATGTTTTGAGATTAGGCAGATGATGAAACAAATACACAAACAAACGAACAAACAAACAAAAAAACTCTTCAGCTTTATTATATTAATAGATATATATATTCTTATACTATAGATTCTTGGCTGACAACAGAGTACATTAAATCCAGCCAACCGAACATTTCAAGAGTAAATAGAACCTTCTGATTCTATTTGTCAAAGGCAAATTATTTTATTTGTTTATAGGCTAATTAATACAAAATAAATATTACTGCATCTGCTATCTAACTAGGACCAGCTCAGGCAATTTCCTCTGAAAAATGGTGTACCAATGTGAGTGTTGAAGGAAAACATTAAATCCGTTTAAAAGAAAATGTTTTTGTAAATAACGGTAGAAATGAGACGGTACAGTAAAAAATAATATCAATTTATACTGGCTGAAACAAACAGTAGAGACAAGGTACCAAATGTATTGTAAAACCAACCTCACATAGTCCTAAACTACAGCTTAACTTGACACACATAATTCAACCATCCTATCTCCTAAGCTAAGAGGGTTGTCTTAATCGAAACATGTCGTCCGCAATGAGGGATATTCGAGGCATATGCCGTCGAGGCACGAGGCAGAGGCACGAGGCATCGTCACACGGCACACTTGGTAATAACCCGGGTCGAAGCAGACAAAACATTCCCTTCTACGTGCTGATTGGGTAGAGGTATGTTCGTTCGCGGCCCGACGATAGTTTGATCTTGATACTTGGTGATTAGGTGTTAATTTGGTTTAATTGGCGTGATTTTTTGGGGTTATCTTTAACAAATATTAAGGAAGGTTTTTTTTTTATTAAGACCTGTGATTGGTAACGCCAGAAGTATCATTTGTAATGTGTACCAAAACCAAACCATGTTTTATTCAAAACTTTTTAGTAAATTACTAAATCTTACTATAGAAAAGTAGGAATTGGGTAAAGTAATTTTTTTAAATGTTTTTTGCTCATTGAGCTTAAACATTAAATTGATTAATAACGACACATTTATAACTTTTTGGATGCCCTAAAGTTTCAGTTTCTTTTTTGTTGCTAATGTTTTTTTTTATGTTGTTTTACTGTAAGATTGTAAATATTTATTTTTTATCAATAATAGCAATAGGCTCGCCCCCTATTACATGGGACCTAAATATACCGGCGAACTGTGGGTGTACATTGGTACACCTCTGCCTAACCCTTCGGGGAATACAGGCGTGATGGTATATTTTTTATTTTTTATATATCAATAAAATTAAGTTAAGTACCCATTTTTCTTAAGAAGCCAAAATGTTTACTTGTGCAAATAAAAATCACAATAGTATACGTGGTAATAATTATTACCACGAATTTTCCAAAGATCTACGATTTGGAGTATGAAAGTATCAACTCTATAAATCGCAGTAGAATAATGACCACCGCCTGGGAGAGGTACAAATCTACATATTGGGGTGTGGGCATTTCTTGCAGCCCCGTCTGAGATATGTGTCTTAGCTCCCCGTGTCCAGACCGGGGTGGTGCCAGAGACGTACTCTGAGTTTTGTTTAATTTGACAATATTCTTACTATATTTGGTTTTATTTTTCAATGTTGCCCTACACTGGGTATGTCTTCTGTACTGAAGGTGCCTGTTAGGTGCGTTTGCTATTTAAATTCGTATAGACTAGCAACCAGACAATATTATTTACTTTATTTATTTATTAAACATATTTATGCACATAAAGTAAAAAAAAATCACTGTACAAAGGCGGAGTAATGCCTTAGGCATTTTACATTTAACAGTTTGTTTTCTAGAACCTTTAATTGCGGAAAAGTAATGGAGCTAATTAAGAATAGCGGATAATAATGTAATTAAGTAAGTAAATGTAATTAAGACTGCTATTAAATGACTTTTAATCTTTTTCTATCCTTTCGCGTATTGTTTTAGACTTGAAAGTTATTAATATCTAAGCAAACGCTTAAAGACTTTAACAATACTATCAGTAAATACTGTGCATAATACTGTGTAAAAATAATGCAAACGTATTTTACAAAATAAAAAAGCGCAAGCACAGTAAAACAAAATGGTTTAAAAAAAATTGAAATAACTCTGTGTTAAGATTTCTATAGAAATATTGTATAATGAAAGTACTCTTAATATTATTAAACCATTTCAAATAAACTATAACCGTCAATAAAAAAAAAGCTTTTCCAATTTAATTTGATCACCCAAATCCGTCCCCCACATAAATGTTCAAGGTATGCAGATGCGGTACCAGTGTGATAAGTTAATTCCTACTGGCGATCCCTTACCCGTATCAAAATTATAATAGAGCGCGGATATTCCGCAATATGTGGCCCTTCCTCGCTTATTGAAAACTTAATGGCCTCCTAAGATATTGCCAAGTTATGTTAGGACAATTGTTTTGGTAGCATGTGTGGATCTTAGGAATTTTAGGATAATATTTGGAGATTGAAATTGTTAATAATAACTAGCTTTTGGGCACGATTTTATCGGTATAAATGTAGGTTATTGCGGAAGCAGATGAAGTCGCGAAATAAAAAGTTAAAGTATGTAAAGTGAGTGTGTCCTATCGTGGGGTTCGCAGTTACCCCGTAGGTACAAATTTCATTAAAATTGATTCAGTGGATATCGAACTTGACGCAGACAAAGTCGATGACAGAAGCTAGCCCTACTAATATTATAAATGCGAAAGATACATGAGCGAGGATAGATGGATGTTTGGTACTCTTTCACGCTTAAACGGCTGAATGGATCCGGATAAAATTTGACACTAAGATTATAGTGTAAAATAACAAATATAATACTTTTATCCCGGACAAATGTACGATTCCAGTGGACTAATATGTATATCAAACAGTAGATATAGTCGCGAGCAAAAGGTAGTTCATGAATAAGTTATACCTGTGCTGAGTCGGAGTGGGCCACTAGTTTGCCACAATTTACCAAAAGTTTAGTTAAATCAAAAAACTGGTCCTTATACTCTCACTTTATTTCCTATTTATAGACTCCCAAAGCTCAAACACAGTACAAACATTAACCATCTTAAATAGGTATTATGGCAGTCCGGTCAAGCCTTGCATAATGAGACAAGTACAAAGGCGGAAGTGTGCCAGATGTTCACACGTTGCTCCACGCTGTATGGACATCATTCTACGCCCTTTGTGCCGTAAATATGGTCCTAGGTTCAGGTAAGGACCAGGTTTTAGTGGGGCTTTTGTGTTGAGTTTTTTTTTTTTTTTTAAGAACAATACAATACTAAACTTATTTTAAAAGCTTTTATATAAGGTTTAAAACTCATACATACATAATTAGGTACATAAGCATAGGCAAAAACTGCTATGATCTTTACATCCTTTTTTCGCCTCGTTCACGTTCGTGCATCTCAGGTCATACAAGCACGCCGGAACTTCTTAAAAACTCTTTTTCTAAAATGCACATTAAAATAAATAATATTGAGCAAAAATGAATGTTAAGAAACTTTTATTATTAGTGTGAAAACTCACTGTTAATGGTAGCGCGCAATATAACGTATGCACCACTCTAGAAAATAGACATGGAGGTTTTTTTCTTACTCTTCTTTTTTCTTCTTAATCTTTTCTCCGGAACTCGTCAACCTTCGTTGGCTCGGTGTTGTTCTGACTGTCTCTACCGTTGATTCTAGCTTTCAGGAGTCGCAGTGGTCTAAGAAAAGGGTGGCGGGCTTGTCCTTTAAAAAAAAAGGCATTTAGTAACCTAAATGCCTTTTTTTTAAAGTTTCGTTAAAACATTTAGAATATTACGTTTACATAAAAACTTGAACTTACCAATTTAAAAGTGCCTGTAAATGGTACATTTGAAATAAATGTTTTGACTTCCCCAATCAAATCCCCAATCAGTCCCCGTAACCATACGGATCCAAAGTATGGTTCAAAACAATCACCATGATGAGAAAAATATTTTCACCTTTTGCGTTTGTCGTGTCTTTCATAAACCGCTTCAATTACAAACAATAGAATATTACCCAGCCACCTTCTGCCACTATGGTCTCACCACATGTCATAGATAGGCCAACACCGTAGGCGGTGCGTGGGCGCACGAAAGTTCCTCACTTATTACTAGCTCTGCAACGGCGAATCAACGCCAAACCAATCTTTTCAGACCTCTGTACCATTCCCCCATATACTGGTTGACAGGCCACAGGTCCTGGTTACGTGCCTGATTCAATCAGATACGGTTTCCGTAACATTCACCAGATTAATGATGATATAGGGATGTGTGCTTTCCAAAGTTCCCGTTGTTATTTGCATATTGATTTAGAGATTCTTAATAATGTCCTCTCGGAATGTTTTAGTGGTGAAATGGTTTTTGTATGGTAATGAATGATAAATAGTATTGAGTATGCTTTGTTTGTAATTGTTTGGATGAGTATATGTTATAGGGAAATAGTTTCTGTCCCCGAATTTATCTAAATTAAAGTCCTAAATTATCCCATGTTACCATAAAAATGATAAAAATCTATGTATTAAGATCTATATGTTTATTTAAATCTATAAAATAAATAAATCTATAAATTTAAATATAACTGTGTGCCAATGTCAGATAAGTCCGTTCAGATAATTATTATTTATTTATTTATGGAAGACTTACAGCTAAACAAAACAGAATATAAAATAGTAGGTGAAACTGACAGACAATTACAAGTCTTCACTTATAGAAAACAGACTGGCAGAGATGGTGTGAACAACACACGCACTACTCACACATAAAAAGTCAAAATAAAAGCGGAACAACATCGAAACTTAAGCTAAGAACACCATAACTAAAAGAATGTATCAGAACATAAAGCAACCGAGTTTACATTTAAAACATAATATTTGTTATCAAGCAAACTTAGGCAAAATAGCTAAGGCTCAGGCACCTTCTGGCCGCGGACACACTTGTCGAGAAGGGATCAAAATCGTGCTGTTTACATAATTTATTAAAGTTTTCGCTTGCACGCACAAAGAACGAATTCTGCCTGTACTTAGTCGAGGTAAATGCAACACGTAGCGGGGGATACCAACGCTTTTGCGTTGGCCTGGAAAAGTTACAAATATCCAGCCAAACACGTCACGTCACAAACCTCCGTGTTTATAAAAGTAAGTAAGAAGTAGGACATAGACTGGAGTAGGCATCTACTAGGATATAATTTGTATTATGTGTTGTTTTATTAATTTAGATTCTTGTACTAAAACTTAGCATGTATAATTATCTTACCAAAGTAAGTAATACCGAATCGCTTATACTCGAAAGACTATCTTGACTTATAGATATAGGTATACATATCTATAAGGCCGCCAACACTAGGTACCTGAAAAGGCTTCCTCTGGGCAACCTCACTTCATCGTCAATTTTGTTTATAATATCACCTCTGAAATAGACAAGATTAGAGTCAAAGTTCACCATCAGCCATCTCGAATAAAATAAAATAAAAAGAAACCAACTTAACATATTTTTATCTACATTTAAGCAGCATCGAAATATTTTAGAACTATTTTAGAAAGATGATGCTTTACAAAATCACTGAAATAAAGTTCTAAACAGCAAACTAAATCAATTCAAAACTACATTCTAACATAGTGGGGTGCCCCCACCGCCCGGGACCTGGGGTGGGCACCCCGGGATCCCGGGAACTTGGTGGCACATGTGTGCCTAATATCCTTACATTTGTCAGTCTGTAATTGCGAAGTGATTTTACTTTCCACTGTCCCTTACTTAAATCTTAATGTTAGTTCGGTCTATAGTTTTCATAAGGATTGTGTCTTAGCAGTAGAGTTTAGCGTTGCTATGCTAATGATTTTTGGAACTATAGCATTTGCAGTGGTGTTAAAAGTCTTGCCAAATCGAATGCCATGTCAAATTTCTTCCATTTTTCGAGATAATTTTAATGGAATGTACATTGATCTGTTATTGCAGAATTAGCATATTGAATAAGTTTGATATGATATACCTACCTTATTATTGAGGTATTGTGGCTTGGCTCCATTTGGCTGACCTAAGCTCATATCAATCAAAATTATGTGGCTCATTCATTGGACATTCGTCTCATTTTTTATGTCCGTCGCTTTGAAAGTCCAAAGACAATTGCTCAACGAAAAACAAAAATGATAAATTGATGACAAGTACAGAAACAATTCAGGCAAATATCCACAGTATCGCATAGCTTGTAATACGGAACTGGTCTAATCCACCACATCTGCTTTTACTGACTTGGTATATGAGGGTTTCATGAAAAGCCAAGGATTTGACAAGATTCTCCATATACCTACGAATGTTAGAAGTTTGAAATACCACACGATCGAAGTATTGAAGTTCCCAAGACAATGCTCGAATAATTTGCATTGATCAATTGACAGTGAACTAAAACACAATAAAAAGAGAGTAGACATTTGCGTGATTGTGTTCAAGATAATAAATTTGTTAATGCATTTTTTTCATTTTTCATCTCTTCTGATGTATTTATGTTTGTTATTAATTAATTGTTTCTCTGTTTACGTTGACCCTTAGTCGTAAGATTTTCCTGCACCATGCCTCTAGATACTACTATCTACTCTAGAAAATATATTTTATGAAAATACTACTTTTTTCCCTACTCAATCAAATTGTACCTACATTCGCACTAAATAAAAACAAAATAAACCTGAACCGATTAAGCAAATACGTTCACAAAAACGCTGACTGCATAGAGCGTTGCAGCGGCAGCCATGTTGAAATCAAAAATGGCGGGCTGTCAGCTGTCAGCAGTTTTTTGCGCCGAACCTACATATTCGTATATTTTGTTTACGTAATCGGTTCGTTCTTTTTGTTTGTTCTATATTTGAACCGTCAATTGTTTTCCCGCTTGCGTGTAATTTGGCGGTTTGAGTAAACACTCGATTTTATTGTTTATGTGTTAATATGTAAGGTATTGTTGTGTGAGTGGAAATGAGAAATGGGTATGAGTGTGTGTGAGTTTAAGTTTATTTAGAAAGAGCTAAAACATTTTCGTATTTTGAAAACCGTCGGCATTCTTATTTAGTGTGTAAAAATGGCCTCTAACTTACCTACAATTTTGACATTGGGATTGCAATTAGAACTTACCAGTTAATTACCCTTCATATACCTGTCATGGTGCTATGAATTATGAAATTCTTATACTTATAAGTATATAAATAATAAATGCTATTTAGATTTCTATAATGTTTGTTATGGTATTATATCAGATGCAAGAATAGGAAATATATCAGATGCAAGAATAGGAAATTTTATAAAAGTGTAGCATCAGAATAGAAACATTAAATGCATTTGTACGAACAATTCTCTAATCTTGTTAAGTTGACTTTTAATACTAAAATGATGCATTCCAAATTTAAATTTAAACTTTTAGATATGTTGTTTTCCTTTTTTATGGTTTCTATGGCTCCACAACTTGACCACAATTTCGATGCCTCATATAAAAAATATGTCAAGTCCTAATAACTGAAAAATATATTTTAATCAACTTTACCTTTCACGTAAAATTAATAAACAATTTTCAACGTAATAGAGAAAAGAAATTGAATTTTTCACAACCAAAATATTAACATAAATTGACGGTTAACAAAATTCTTTCAGGAACCAGCCGGATGAATGGCTGTTCACTGAATCGAGGTTGAAAAGGGTAGCCGTCCTTCAAGACATTGATAAAAATAAACTTTGTTTTTATTTTTATAATTTCCTTCTAACATTTACGTGAGGTATTGCGTCATTGAATCACAGTCTGGCGTAATGAGGTAACGTAAAAGAGTATGACATAATTTTTATGAGCGTCATTTTGTGACAGATTCGAATGCAATTTTTTTTTCTTCTTTTTAAGTTGAAATTAGGTTGCGAAGGTAGTTGTCTTAAATAATGGTCATATTGGTCTTGATACTGATGTTATAGGCTTTAATTTTTCAAACCTGACTGCCTCGTTAGATTATTAGTCCTAGTCTTGGGTTCGATTCCCAGGTCGAGTAGTGTTATTTGGTTTTTCTATAAAATTCTCAGTAGTTAGGATTTATGCCCCGTTAATGACAATAGGCTCATCTCTTATTACATGGGACTTCAAAAAAATATACAAGTACATTGGTTTCACCTTCACCTAACCCTTGAGGAATACAGGCGTGATGGTATGTATGTATGTATTAAGTTTGAGTTTAACAGCCCAGTTTGAAAAGTTATTGTAAAAAAAAACGTAAATCGCAACTGTATATAAATGTGGCTTATAATGGACTAGCTGTTCCCCGCGGTTTCACCCTCGCTGCTCAGCACCTGTTGGTCGTAGCGTGATGTTACATAGCCTATAGCCTTCCTCAAGAAATAGACTATCCAACACTAAAAGAATTTTCCAATTCCAACCAGTAGTCCCTGAGATTAGCGCGTTCAAACAAACAAACTCTTTAGCTTTATAATATTAGTATAGATACTATTTGCTATCACCTACAATAAGATTGCTAATCATTGAATATATTTAATGGTTTAACATAAAACAACGATACATTTTTGACCTTAAAAGATATTTCATCAATTTCATTTTCAGCACAAACCTTGGAAAATTATGAAGATAAGTGCACAACATAGCATACATCCATTCTAGACGGCTAAAACCATAAACACGATACCAAACTCTGCCACAATCGAAAACTTTTTAATTGCACCCAATTTGAGACCAATCGAAAAACGGTATTGTATTACGAAATTCGAATCGAATGCATTTACCAAAGTTTTGTTCGTGCAAGTTCGCGTCGCTTCGTGTAAATTCGCTACTCAAAATAATGTACACTTTGAATTTGGAGTGCATACGGTACAATTTTTAATTGCTGCCAGTTTGAAATTTTGAATTTGGAACAATTGAATCTGGTGGAAACCGTTAAACGCAATTAACTTTTTCAATGCGACGAAAATCTATTTCATAAGCAGGAAACATACAATATTATGACGTCACCAACAACATCCTAAATTTAAAAATTGGAATAGGGAAATCTTCCTAACGTTTTTTTTTTCAAGAACCCTTCAATTCATTCAACAAAAAGGTCCGACCAATCTGACATATCTACTTATTACACAGATTATACATTACAGCAATACCGTATTGTTAGACGCGTGCGCAGTATCATCTGAGACATAGATTACCGTTTCTCGTGTAATTATATAGATTACGTTAAGCACGTGTTGTGAGCTTCAGTGTTGAGGGTTAGTGGGTGTCGCTGTGATTTTCGATAGCGATTGTTCGTTTCGACGAATCGATATGACGAACAATTTGAGTGATTGAATAGTTATCGATTAAAATAAATATTGAAATTGGCAGATTTTCTTAAAAAATCGCATTATATCTTATTTCATTACTGAAGTTTAAACATTTTCTATTTTATGCAGATCATCACTTGAAAATTATGATGGTGATTTTATTTGATTATACAAATACAAGGGATATGTATAATGAAATGAATATTATTTTTGCAGCTTAAAATAAAACGAATGATTTAATTGAAGCACATGATTGTTTTCGCAAAACAGTTCAAACAGATCAAATTGAGATTATTTAGGTATTTTAATTAGACCATTAAAAGGCAATTTTGAACGTCATTAACAAGAAAGGAAAAAAGTGGGTAACATTAAATCTAGTTACCCATTCCAAAAGGTAGTTTCGTATGGATACAAATGGGCAAGAAACACACGTTGCCGAAAATTCGCTTTCGCTTCGAAACTGTCGAATGTTCGATAGCTCCCACTAACCCTCACAGTAATACAGCGGGAAGGAAGAAAGATACATTGTAGTATACTATTACAGATTCCATTGACAACGTGTTATTGTGTTCAATACATGAGTAGGTACTATTGAATTTAATGACACCCTGTATTTTTTGTAGGGGGAAGAACCATTGAGAAACGTACTAAGAGGACTATTTTGATAGTGCGCTTCGTATAAAAGTAGGTAGTATAGTCATATTTTGCATAATAAGTTTTACTTTTGTTGACTGAATAATTAGCCTAGTGGTCCTAAGCGCGACTGCTAAAGGTCTTGGGTTCGATTCCCAGGTCGAACAAAGTGTTATTGGGTTTTCTATGAAATTCGCAGTAACGGCTCGGAGTCAGGATTTGTCCTCGGTTAATAGCAATAGGCCCGCGGGGTATTACATGGGACCTAAAAATACTAGCGAACTGTGGAATGTATATTGCTACACCTCTGCCTAACCCATTTCATAGAAAAACCCAATAACACTTTGCTCGACCTCGGAAACGAACCCAAGACCTCTAGCGTAGCAGTCGCGCTTAGGACCACTAGGCTAACGACACACACTTACCCTGCACTCTTTACCATGATACCTACTACCTCTGACCTTACATTACTACATACAACGAAACTAATAAAAAGATAAACTGATATACCTCCATTATATTTTCGCAACATTCAATTTATTGTAACAAAGAGTTCCATATCGATATGGTTCCGTTAGAGCAGGCATTTTTGATACAGTGTACAATGCTGGCCATATTTCTGATGTAGGGATGCTGGATGTGGCCTAACATGCTGTTTGTTGAAAGAGTAAAACATGTTTTAGTGTCTTTCCTGGCCTGTTTGATAGTGGCACTGATTGCTTAATGCTTTTTGTAAACATACAATTAGATAAATAGTTTTTATTTTCTTCATTTATATTCCACTAGCTTCTACCCGAGACTTTCACTGCATGGAAGTCAAGCGTATTATAAAACATAGGACTTGGCAATAGTGTAGCTTTCCAGCAGTATTTTTTTTGTAATTTTGTGAATAAATAAATAATCGGACTACTACTCCCAATAATTACTTTTTACAAACAAACAAAAATAAAACTTATATACTATATAGAAACCAAAATGCATTTTCTTAATACGTTTACATCTTAACATAAAATAAGAAAGTACCCTACTTACCTAATTAAAATAAAAAAAAATAATAATATACCATCACGCCTGTATTCCCCGAAGGGTTAGGCAGAGGTGTACCAATGTACACCCACAGTTCGCCGGTATATTTAGGTCCTATGTAATAGGGGGCGAGCCTATTGCCATTAACCGGGCACAAATCCAAACTCCGAGCTGCTACTGAGAATTTCATAGAAAAACCCAATAAACACTTTTTGCTCGACCTGGGAATCGAACCCGGAATTACTTACCTAATTGTCAATTTTAAACAATTATATTTTGAGAACTGCAAAAAAAGAACAACACATTAATATGTGATTCACCTTGCAACTCTCTAGTCTCTACTCAACATGAAAACAATACCAAAGACGTCTAATTTTGATCTTGAAAAAAAAAAACCATTCCAAATTCGAATCACAATTCGCCAATCAAATCCCAGTCGCTTCCAGGAACCGAACTCTCCCGAATCAGTGATTATATCTTCGGCTATTTATATCGTTAATAGGATCGTCTCATTTGGGCATGACTTACGATACACAACGCATGTGGGGTCCGTACGTTTTCTTTTTGTTTTGGTTTTAAAGGTTAATTGACTGTATGCTTTTATGAAATCACTTGTTTTATTTCTGGGTGTTTCTTTGTTGGGGAAAGCTTATGGTGGTGGCTGACCAATTTTTCATTTGACGACACGGTTGGCGTAGTGGCTACTTCGCTGTGTGTCGCGGGTATGATTCCCGCACGGAACAAATATTTGTATGACCTACAGATATTTGTTTCGGGTCTGGCTGTTTGTATTATAAAATCTCATACATAAAATAAATTTATTTTTTTCCGAATCGCTTTCTCTTGCTGGCTCTCTATACAAAAGAAATTCCAAAAGCAAGGAAATGTTTGCTGTAAAAAGAAACCGCAGTATGATTTCTTCTCCTTTGACACCTTTTAACATCTGTACTTTTTTCTTTCACTACTCCTTTTAACTCTCTCTACTCTGCTACGCTTGAGGTCCTGGGTTCGATTCCCAGGTCGAGCAAAAAGTGTTATTAGGTTTTTCTATGAAATTCTCAGTAGCAGCTCGGAGTTTAGATTTGTGCCCGGTTAATGGCAATAGGCTCGCCCCCTATTACATGGGTACACCTCTGCCTAACCCTTCGGGGAATACAGGCGTGATGGTTTAGACCTGACTCTTGCACTGACCTAAAAGTATTCGATTTTCGAATCGGAAACACGACCACGCGGGCGAAGTCACAAACAAAATCCAGTCACACTATAAAAGTGAACTACCTCTACCACACGCGGTCACAAAGCTTGCCCATCACTAATAGTAACCCACTGTGATACCATTGTGTGGTACAATCAATTAGTTTGATTGTAACTGTATCACGTTACAATTTATTGTAATCGGTGATGAGGGTGATTAGTTAGTGAATGGTAAATGTGAGTGTTGTTTTGGGAAGGTAAATCAGAATAATACATGTGTATTTCTCTCTCTCTCTCTCTGGACTGCAATATGAACCTTGACATTATATGAACATGAACATTTTGTACTTTTCACAGACTTGTAGTAAGT
This sequence comes from Caradrina clavipalpis, assembly GCA_932526535.1. Classification (NCBI taxonomy): domain Eukaryota; kingdom Metazoa; phylum Arthropoda; class Insecta; order Lepidoptera; family Noctuidae; genus Caradrina; species Caradrina clavipalpis. Next base: position 11,801,860 of record OW052104.1, on the reverse strand, counting down.
AACAACTAGTTGTTGTAGTAGTATAACTATGGCTGCTATAATATTAATAATTTAGGGATCGTAGCAGGTGGCGTTTTGTGGTTTCTGTCTACCCCCATCGGAAAAAAGAATGAGTTTATGTATGTATGTAAAGGGGAACCACCTTTCATTTTTACTATAATTAATAGGTACGTAAAGAATATATACCTAAAAATGAAAATAATTTTCAAGAGGTTCCCACAAGAAACGTGATAATTTTCTTCATTGTGCGGTGGTACGAAATACTTCGTGTTCGAGTCCGATAATACTCTTTCGTGAACATTCTTCATAAAAAAAGATAAAATTTCATCTTACCAAAAATCATACGAAAAAAAAATATGAACACGTTATCCGTCAAATTTTTTGATTAAAATGACTTCCAAATCCATTTGAAAAATTACAGTCATTTCCGCAATATGTTCGTACGTGAACCGAGCACTTGCATCATCTAAACACTCCAAAGTAGTAGTATAATAATATATGTTAAAAAATAATCGACTAAAATCGATCAACAATAACACAACAACCATACATTACAGCACTATTCTGTTAGCAGGAAGAACGCGCACGCGCACGTTCCCACGTGCCCCCTTTGTCGGCTCGCGACAAAGCATCGCCGACAACATGCCTCATCTATGAAACAATACGACCTACCCGAAAACCAACCTTAACTTTCACAAACTAAGATTTAAATTCAGAATTAACTGTAACGGAAAAATCAAACCTGGAATTCGATTTCCAAATGTGGTAACTGTGATTTTAAACAAAGGAATATCAACTTTAATTCATTATGTTAGGGTGGGAATTGGTTTGACTTTCTGAATAAGGTCTTCAAAAAGTTTCGCCGTAGAGTCAGCGTTGACCCCTCATTTAAGGTAGGGCAATTGTTTATCAATATGTCTATGATTAATGTGTATGATGTGCCTTCGTGATCGCATCGCGGTCGGCCGGGGCAATTAGCGGCGATCACGATCGTCCGAATGATATGTGATGGGTAATGTTGCTAATTTGTTTGGGGGGTCGGCGTATGGGCGATAATTTGTGTAAACGGTTCATTATTGGGTTCAAATGGGATTGGATGCGCTGTGAAGTGGGAATTAAATTAGAGAGACCTTTCAGTCTTCAGAAAAAAGTAATCGCTATATTAAATTATAAAAGCTGCATGCACCTCAATGTTTTTGAGAATTAATCAGATGGTTCGTTGAGGATCAAGATTGTGTAGTCGTCACATAAGCATGACATTAAATCCAAGTGTGATGGCTGGTTTTCACGAATGTTTAGCAGACTGTTTTTATTAATGCACCTCATAAATAAATAAATGTCGTGATGGCCCAGTGGTTATAGCACCCATGGATTCGATTCCAGGCAAGTACGAATTTGACTCTTTCATTCATATGTATATTCTTTTTAAGTTTATATTGGGCATCACTGATTTAGGTGAAGGAACCATTATAAGAAAATCTGGACTTATAATTAATGCATGTCTGAAAGCGCTGAATCCGCATGCTTGGTGATCAATTGCTTGTGCCTTCTCTGTATAGAAAGAGGTCTTTGCCCTGCAGTGGGACAAAATACATGGTATTACAATTATAAACAAACAAGTATTATTTTCTTCACTAAAACTAAACATATTTCCTAATTATATGCATCCACTACCACGCGTTTTCCAGCAAAAATTATCCCAACCAATTCCTATCCAATATATCAAACATTAAAGTTATAACCAATAAATATTCATAATCCCTTTGCAGACATCATGCAGTGGGCGTTAGGCCGTTTCGTCCTAATTCTAGTCAAATAATTTCCTTTAATACTCGACTAAGTCGGCCGTTGTACACAATGACACAGTATGTCACACGTAATGTGTGCACTGACAACGCTGTGTTGACGCCATTTTGTTTGTGGATTTTGAGGTTTTGATACTTTGGCTTGGGGTTGAATTTTGTTGAAATTTTAACATGCTTTTAATTCGGAATTTATTAAACATACTATCGCGCCTATATTCGACGAAGGGTGAGGCAGAGGTGTACCAACGTAAACCTACAGCTGCACTGAGTATCTGAATTTATTGTATTACCTATCTCAATAAAATATTTTAAATAAAACGACACACTCGGCTGACAGAACGGAAGAAAAGGTTTACTTCTTTTAAATAGACAAGTTACACCTCATTTTCAGCCAATATCTTCTTCTTCTTTTCGAGTCGATGATTTTAGACAATCCTATAATTTTTAGGCCCAATAGGTGACGAATGGTTTTTGATCACATTATAGCACTTTATTTTTCAACCACCCAAATTAAGATTCAAACCTCGATCCAATGCTCAACTCAGCTGTCATGTTTGAGACCACAGTTCAAAATGACTGTTTGCTCACATTATTTTATTGTTTGTACTTTTCAGCAGACAACCTACTCTCTCCTGCCATTATAAGTTTTGCTATACCTATGTATTATTATTGCAACGTCATAATCATAATAATACGTCCAACATGATGTCACGATGTTAGATCGTGCAATCAAAGTTCGCACGAAAGTTTTCTATAAGACACGTTCCCGACATCAAACGTCGGTGACCGTGTTCTTCCGAGATTCACACCTTGCTAGTTTGAAAAAAAAAAACAACTTGGCTATGCAATCCTTTTTGTTTCGTGGTGCTCTGGTTTATACTTGTAAGATTTTCAAATAATTGCTGTCATTTTAAGATGTGTGATAGTAAAAAGAGAAAGAGTATAAATTAAATTAGCAATAGGGAACCACAAAGATAATGCTACGCTTATGAAGGTGAATGCTAAAAACTGTCTATGGATTTTCATTCTATCTTCTCTTATCTGTCTCTTTTAGCTGTCATTTATGAATATTCATCTTTCAAACAAATCACCGTTTGACCTTCATTTACCAACCACGACAATTTCATCAACTGCTCAATCATCGTCTTGATATGACAGAAATAAACCATCAAAATCACAATTAATATTAAAGCAACTATCAAAACCATTCAGTCGCTCTACATAGGCATGGTTTCGGCGACACTAGCTCTGTGTAACGACGTCGTTTATCCGATATACGAGAGACGCGATCACTCCACGACCAGCGTGTCCTGCGATTATACACTAATGCATCGCGTGTTTAATTCACTTATACTAATTTCTGGTTACGTATTCTGTGATTTGAAGGGGCGGCAGTAGCTAGTGATTTAGAATGTTGGGTATGATTAGGTGTTATTTTTGCCATGGTAGGGACTCTTGGCCAAGTAGTAGGACTATTCTGTAGATTTTATTGTGCAGCGAGTGTGTCGCGTCAGTATCAGTGTTAACTTTGAAGAGATTAGGGTTGAATGCGTTCGGAAATACAAACGCAGGTAGAGAGTTTTACTTATGGATTTTTATTCTATTAACTCATTCTTTTGTCTCTCTTTTGGCTGTCATTAGTCATTCTTCACAGTTCACACAAACCTATGCCTTCTTTGACCTATTTAAGAATCATGAAATTTTTCCGAGTTTCCTTTTTTTAAAAAAAAAAACAATGCATAGTTTATAATTGAATCATTATCGAGCTACTACTCAATCATCAAGACCAAATAATCCTCAACATCAGATTCAATATTAAAGCAACTATCAAAACCAATCAGTCGCTCTACATAGGCATGGTTTCGGCGACACTAGCTCTGTGTAACGACGTCGTTTATCCGATATACGAGAGACGCGATCACTCCACGACCAGCGTGTCCTGCGATTATACACTAATGCATCGCGTGTTTAATTCACTTATACTACTTTCTGGTTACGTATTCTGTGATTTGAAGGGGAGGGCAGTAGCTAGAGATTTAGAATGTTGTGTGGTGACTAAGTGTTATTTTTGCAATGGCAAGGGCTCCTGGGGAAGTTGTAGGACTATGCTGTAGAATTTAAGGTGAAGTGAGAATGAGGTGAGGTGTCATCCCACCTGCAGCGCTATGCGTGATTATTAATTCATTGCCGTTCAACGACAGTGGTCAAAAAGAAAAACCTTACGAACAAAACGGTTTTTTTCACTGCCCTTTTTTTTGACAATGTCAGTTTTTCCTTCGATGTCTTTGTTTTTATTGTTCATTTCCCAAAGTTTGCTAACGGGACTGAATCTCCGCTGTCTATCAGTCTGTCTGCCATAGGGTCGTAACTTTTGAGCCGTAATAGTTAAACACTTCATTTTTGCAGAGCATGTCGGTATTACTACGATCGCTATACTCGTAACACCAAATAACAATGAAAAAACTAAGTTTAAATTTTAAGGGAGTTCCCATAGGCACAAGAAATGATTTTTGTTTTTATTAGTGGTTTGGAAACATTCGTGTACTTATGTATCACATGGCCAGTGTTCAGCCCATCATTACAAAGACCTATCACTACATACAACCACCAACTCTTCCCAGAAAACACGTTAAAATCGCATAGGTCCCTCTAACTTTCACCAGCATCACCTACATTCGCGATCGCGTTACACAACTGCTTGTACCGGCGCGGCGTGAAGTAAACACGTCACCGCGACAGGTCTGCACGGGACACGAACCCCCGACACGTACAGATACTACCGTATCGGGTTACTGATTTAGTGCGGCGTGTCGTCACAACGTGGCGGTTAGGGTGAGGTTATGGTGGGACGATGTAGCGGGTTCAAAAGTGAAGAGGTAGCGTTTTTGTGATATGGTCTCTGATAATAGTTTATGTTTCTCATTCAGATTTAAATTGGGGTCTGTCCGTATATATTTATCAAAGAAAACCGTTATTATTTTAGGTAATAAAGATAACCTCTTTAGCGGTAAACAGCCAGATCATCATTTAGTATCTATACACAATAAAGCCACATTATATTTGCTATTTGAACTAAACTAAAATAACATAGAAGATTTGGTTACTATTTGTAGTACGTATAGCCATAGTATTTAATAATAAGCCAGTAAATAAACCAGTTCCTGATTATTGTTTATCTATCCTGTAATATAGTACTGCTGTTTCTTATAAATAAGTAAAAAAAAGAACAGGTAGATAGTAAATTGCTAAGAATTTATTTTATCTTAACTTTATATTTATTCCGTATGTTTTGGTATAAAAACGTTTTGACGTACCATTATGAACCCCATTCAACTCCACCAATGCCTACGTTTTTATAGAGTTCACGGTAAAATTTTCCGCTTCTCCTATCACCATAACCTAACGCTTACACACAAAGGGGCTTGTAGGAAACAAGATTAAACGTTGTATGTGATAGTTTATTCGGGACTTTATTTTCACTACACTATTCTGTATCACTTCACGGTTTAACGCGAATTTTTATGTTCACCTTAAAGTGTATTTAAATAAAGACGGTTAAAGCCTAAAGTGCAGTGGAGTCGCAATAAATTTCGTACAGTTTTTGACCAAGTTTGCGACGATTTTGTGTCGTTGGACACAGACTTTTTTGTGATTCTCTTTTTTTTTGGGTGAACACCAGCCATCACGCCTGTATTCCCCGAAGGGTTAGGCAGAGGTGTACGGATGTACACCCACAGTTCGCCGGTATATTTAGGACCCATGTAATAGGGGGCGAGCCTATTGCCATTAAAATTGGGTGAACGCATCTCATGAAAGATGCATCGGACTCGTTATCTAGTGTTAGGTAGGTTGTTTTATTATCTACTAGCTTTTGTCAGCGACTTTGAATCTAAAATTCAATCATGATTCGAAATACACGTGGCGCCACCTAATTATCATAAGAACTTTTTTTTTTTTTTCGAGAACAGTACTTTTGTTCGAGATAAAAGGTACCCTATGTCCGTTTCTGTACACTTGACAACGACAATAAAATCTGTATAATTCGATGGATTTACCAGTTAACAGAACGCCACCTGCTACGATCCTTACACACTCCTTTTGCCTCATCCACATTCATAAAAGAAATAACAGTCATAATTTTATCTTAAACCCCCTTTAGTCTTTCCTACATGAACACGCTACACGAAGCTTCTCTCATCCAAAATTTGCACAAAAAGGCACAAACATTTCCAAACCCACAGAGCCTCATTACCAAAACACACACGACAACCTTACACCTATCATACCTACACAACCCAACACACATTGCCAAACGCCAAATATTGCCTTACCTAATATACAGCAGGGCAATAATAAACAACGCAAGCCCTCGCCTCCATACACTAGGGCAATAAAGCCGTATGGTGCCCGATTTGATAAGATTATCCGACACATAAATTTGTCAGTGATCTGTCTAAAATGGCCGCCAACGTTGTCTATCTTATACCGAGATATGTATGAGGAGTGTGTGTTGAAACTACAGATCGATTTTGTAAGTCAGAACACGGCTTTATTGGCTGTCTGTAATTTTGCTATTTGATTTCCGTTTCGATTTAGGTACCTACGTGGGTTTCAGAGATTGGGTGTTGTGTTGGGTGGTGTTTCTTTTAAGGCTTTGAAAGTATCAAGAAAGTAGTTGGTGTTTGAACTATATTCGAATGTTGACGTAAGAAATAAAAGAAAATATTATTGATAACAAATTCAAAACTGTTGCTCCGACCAGAAAGTTAATGCTTGTAGCATTAACTTTCTGGTCGGAGCTAAAAATGTTCAAAGTTCATTCAAGCTCATCTCAGCGAAAATCTATGTCATGTGCGACGCTTGTCAGAAATGTAAGAAATTTATAGGTATTATTGACACATGAAATTGACTTAAAAATACGACATTACAAAATGATTTACCTTAACATTACTTTCGTATTGTTAAGATCAAGCGAGTTCTATTTGAGGACTTGGTGGACACATGGGTACATACTCGTACCAAAGCTCTCATTGAACTGACCACAGCATATTCTGCCGTCGACCAATAGCTGCCGATATTATTAATCCCTGAACTGGCCACCCTAAGAAACGAGAAGACTAACAATTGAAAATACAAGCATCCTCCTTAGTCAGATTCAAAACCATTTCTGAAAACGAGGGCACATGACAAACTGAAGGCGAAAGGCCCTAAGTGATCTGACGCAAGTTTTGATAGGCCCACATTTAGAAGTGGACCTCGATACGCTAGCCTGAATGGTAAGTCTCTAAATTCAGCACCACAAGCCGTAAAACAAAAAGGATCGTATTATTTTACATTTGCTAACAAAAGCGAGAAAAGCAAAACAAACTAAATATCTGTTGTGGCTGTAAGTCAGAGTTGCGCCACGGTAACGGCGCGTGCACATGAGTTAGTACTGCATTAGCGTCCGAGATACGATATCTTAACGCCTTGCCTACGAGCACTAAGCAGGTGATGGGCAGTAGTTGAAGTTTGGCAGGTAAACTGTCTTATCTAACTAGTGTAAGTGACATCGTGGCGAAGACTTTTACCATGTATTCAGGATAGCATTCTAGATCCCGCAAAGCCAACATTAATTGACGGTAATTTAAAAAAAATTGCTTTTCCATACATTTGGACTGTGTAGGTTTTATGTAGAACACTTATGTATGGTCTAGAAAATGTAGGGAATTCAAGGGAAGTTTTCGTTACGATATACCTTCCACTTCATATAGACAGACCGATATTCCATCAATTTATTTATTTATTCGCTTCTGTACAATTGTTACATTAATTACACACAATTTAAATATTTATTTATTACATTAATTGTGCATATCGTTAAGTATTAAGTTGACTAGGTGCTGTTCATCGCAAGGTTATTGAAGGAACCGATGATTCTTTAATATGTGAAAGATGATGATAATGTACGTTCTTCTTTATTTATAAAATACAATCTGTACTCTCTTTTCTATGCCTCTGGGGTGTCAATAAGCACTAAAAACGACCAAGATATTGATGAAGTCGCTTTCCACCATCCCCAGATATTGAGCACCCAATTTGTCAACCACATATAGAAAGCGGTTCTTGCCAATTAATGGGGCCAAATTTTTCTAGGCGACAAGGTAAGGTATCCTGATGGTCCAATGGAGTAGGCACCCGCCTCTCACAAATGAAGTTGTAGCTTCAACACTAGCCAACAATGTATCTTCTTCAATTCGTTTGTACTTTCTAAGTTTATTTTAGACAACACTGGCATCGATAATAAAAGCTCATCGTGAGAAAACTTGAACTTATAATAATATGTCTTGAAACACCTTGAATACTATATCTGTATGAGAAGAGGTCTTTGCCCTGTAATATGACAATAATAGGTTTATATTATTACTAGCGAACTAGCCGCGACTTCATCCGCGTGGCTTATTTCGCCCGCCTTACGTTACTTTTTTTTCTGATCTGCTCCCGTGAGTCGTAGCGTGAAGTTACATAGCTTATGAAACTCACAAATAACGTAGCTTTCTATAGGTAAAGAAAAATTTAAAATCGGTTCAGTAGATCCAGAGATTACCCCCTACAACCTCACAAACTTTACCGTTTATTATATTGCGAGTAGTATAGAAGAATAGATTGGTAACGCAACACGAAATTGCACAGACTTCAACTACTGGCCCACACCTCCAACCACCCCAAGCACTTGGCAGAAATAGTTGTAACACTAAGAACATAACATAAACATTGTGAGTTCATGTGATAAATACCGGTTATGGTGAACAGTGATTATGTTTCAGATCTAGTTCCCTTGTTTATGGTCAAAACGATAACCCTGATTTGTATATGATTGGTCAGCCAATGATATAGAAGGTATTTGTAATGTATTACCAGGATTTTGGGTGCGTTTTAAAATCTGACAGATAGGAGCCTTGCGTTTATCAGTGTACCTACTCTATTTGGTTTATTACCGTAAGGGGGCTGTAGAATTTCGTTCGTTTGTTACTTCCTGAGATTGTAATAACAAATTGATAAGTGTTTGATAAGCCAGTTCCAGTTGCCAGTAATGGAGTATAGAGGTTTTTATCTGAATTGGGTCCAATGTTATTGGATTTCCTGACTCTACGCTTCCAAGAAATTATTTTGGTTATTCTACTGAATAACCAAAATAATTTCTTTTCAATCTAATAATTAGATTCGAGCAAAAAGTAGTATTGGATTTTTCTATGGAATTCTCAGTAGCAGCTCGGTGTTAGGATTGGTGGCAATAGACTCGCCCTCTATTACATGGGACCTAAAACATACCGGTGGGCTATGGGTGTACATTGGTACACCTCTTTCAAACCCTTAGGAGAATATATAGGCGTGATGGTACGTTAAGTAATTAAACTCGATGTTTTGTAGATAAGATTTGTGGTTAACTTCTTGGATGTCAAATGTTCATGGATCAGTTTTTTGTCAAAGTAGTTTTAAAATAATACCTCATCAAAATGTCACATGAAAAAAGAAATCTTTTCGGATATGTAGAGCTTATTACTTATTCACCAAAATGTTAATAGATTACTTTGTTGGAAAAGTCCCTTTAAAAATCTAGATGACTTAGGTTGCATCTTTCCAGCTGTAGCTTTAGTAATCCTATTTGAAGGGTGTGTTATTGTGATAGTAACATGAGAAAATATAAAGATGACAATATTAACGAAAAGCTTTTCGTATAAACTTGTGCTAAGTAAAGAATATGAGTTTTTTTTTATTCCGCAAATTACTACTTATAACAAGGTCCGCACTGGCTATCTGCCTTTTAAGAGCAATTGCAAGTCACATACCTAAAGTCCCAAAATCTACAAAACACACACCAATTACCACCACACCCACACCACAACAAAAACAGCAACACCAACACACACACTCACAAAAAAGAAAACAAATGAAACACACCATTCCATTCATTCCATTCAGTGCAACAGAGATTTTTCCACACATTATTCCACAGCCAGGGCTATTACGCACGACATAGTCATAATGCCTGTAATGGGCGCGTAATAGCTCCTTTACGCCACTCCAGGTGTTACGTGTGCATGAATACCCTCTTAAAAAGGCGCTAGTGTGAAATATAGCGTGTCTAGAGTTTTTCTCAAGTCTAAGCTGGTGGAAGAAATTTTCGCACGGTTTTGTGTTGAGTTTTATGAATATTTTTGTAGAGTGGAAACGGAGTTAGGATGTTTACACGTTTTATAGGATGTGAATGTATTGCACGTGAAAATTTTATTCTTGGCGTGCTGTTACAAGATAATGTAGCTGAAGAACAATAAGTAATCAGAGGTATTATTATTATTTTTATTAGATTTTGTACTGCATTGTGGGTCCCATACACTACTACTACCTGTAGGTGGGCCGTACAAATATATGTTCCATGCAAGAATCGAGCCCATGACATGCAGAGTAGCAGCCAATCGCTTAGCCATAATCGTCAAAAGGTTCGGCAGATAAGGCGAGGCTCATCACATCGAAAACTCTTCTTAGTAACACTTTACAACATCCATGCATACAACTGACGAAGTCATATAAAATTCCTTCAGGAATATTCGAATTTGAAAGTGGAAATTCTATTTTTAAAAACACTTTGGCTCTTCATAGAAAAGATTCGCATTCTTTTTTTAAACAAACTTGTTTCTCTAACCAATTCGACCTTCAAAAAGGTCTTATAAGCATTAGATGACCAGAGATAGAAATCGATTGATGCTATCACGTAGTGTTTTCTACCCACCTCCTTGAAACTTGTCATAATATTATGACACGGAGCGATACTGCCTCCATAGTGTATATTGCGCCTTAATCTCCACTTCTTCCTACGCAAGTTATAATACTAAATTGAATTGAGCTACTACAATGTCCGCAGGCGGCCATAGAAATAGTGTTCAGTACTTGAGCCTGTTTTAGAATAATATTATATTAGTGAAGATTTGTACAGGTTTTGATAGGTGGAGGAGTGGGACAGCCCATTTGTCTCTGGGATGGCAACGCGTTTGCAAGGCCTCTGGTGTTGCAGATGTCTATAGGCAGAGGGGGCCACTTAACATCAGGCGGGCCGACGGCTTGTTTGCCATCCAGCCAAACTAAAATAGTTAAAAAGTTGAACGGATGAAATACACTTGGCACTTATTAACTCTAGATTCAAATAAATAGCTCACTGGTGCTGCACATAGAAACAATATTGCCTAATCACAGCCCATTCTTTGAGGACCATTTACGTTTTTACTTGTTGCCAAAAAAGTACCTAATCTTAGAATCAATTAGTTAAATGAGTAGAATATTTTGGGTCAATTTGACCTCAATAAAATCAACTTAATCTTGTAGTAATACATATTAAGTGTTCTTTACTTAATTTTACATAAAACAGTTCTATGAAGCAATTTATAATGTATACCATCTGTAGATTTTATTCAGGCGAAGCGGAGACCTGAAACGCCATCGGAGAAAAAAGAAAGAATGAAAGGAAAATATGTAATGTTTTAATATTCCCATCCGTCACGACGCGTTTCAAGTCATAAGCGGTAGCGACGACTTGATATAAAGTGTAATTGATTGTGTTATGCAACAACATACTTTACCTTTCCTCGATGATGTGCCATATAATAATATGGTTTAGCGGTATTGCGTGTGTGTAATCATTTATACTTAAATACAAAGACGTCACTTATCACACATGCTCATGTACTTACAAGCAACACTGTTGCACTCGCTCTTCCCTCACTGTCATAGTCCGATGAGACGGCAATCCGACAAGAATGGGGAAGGATCAGGCGCAGGACCAACGGCATTACCAGTTTTCCGAGACACGGGGGTGTCACACCACCAGCTTACACAATGTAATAACTGATTGCCGGACTACATTACTTGGTTACTTACCGAATCAAGTACATTAAATTAAATTAGCCTTTACCGGTGTTTCAACCTGGTTGCAGGTGTTTCGAAGCAATACCCTGGTGTTTTGCAAAAAAACTTTTAATCTGAGTACCTAATCTATCAGTCTTACTTATATTTTACTGCTTGCCATAAAATCTTATTATGTATTTATTATCTTTTATCTTTCTTTCAGCTCAACAAAGAATTTGTCATATTATCAACGGGTATCACTTGTACTTTTTTTACTTTATACGTATATATGAGGAACCTTGTATCTTATGATTTTTTTTACCGATGCGAAATCATTAAATGACTTCCCATTTGCTCTGGGCGGGGCGCGAGGAAGTGACACAGACTTTTACTGACTAAAACCCATTCATGTTCCTTCTTGTGCCCTTTGCCCCGGGGCTCTTTTGTGTGCTATGTATAATATATCGTGATTAGTCTGTAAGCATTCTTTAAAGCAAGTAGTCACCTAAAGTTTACAACAGGAACATTTCTAAAACCTTCCCACCCGCGTTCTCTCATGACTTACACCTCACCAGTGTGACGTGCGGACGTGTCATTAGTCGGTTGATGAATGCCGAGCGTTAATGCGCCTCCCATTCAAACAGACGCGTCGGACTACACGGTTTGCCTACTTATTCTGATGTCTGACGTCATTTGTCATCGTGTCTGTTGTAGAGATGTCCGCAGACCACTTGTAAGGTGACAGGTGTGACGTATGTGGTGAAATTGATATGTTATAGCTGCAGTTGCTGTCACAGCCTTGTCGGTTTAGCTGCTATTCCTAGAAATGGTTGTCTCTTTCTTATTTTTTTTTTATTACTATGTTGTTAATGTAAAAATTGATCCACTGTATTGTAAAGACTCTTCTCATACAGACAAGGCAAGAACATTGATCACCATGTTTGCTTAAGGCGTTTTCAGACTTATATTAATTACAAGTCCAGATTTCCTTACGATATTTTCCTCCACCGATGTCCAAAATAAAATAATTGGTAATTGCTTGGTATCCAACCTTCAATCTGAAGCAAAAGACGGGCATCTTGACTACTGAGCCAACGTGACATATTCTTCGTTACAATACAATATTATTTTTTTCTAGAATGAATAGAATAGAAACCAGCTCACAACATTCAGAATCTTTAAATTGGTCATCGTTTATGTAAAACATTAATTTCTAGGAGGCGCCTAAAGCCAAAAGTGACGTCACAGTTTCCTATTTTCATAGAAATTCTATAGGGAGAGTAGCGTTTTGACAGGTCATAAAATAGTATGTCAATTAATTTGTTGTGTCTATAAACACAATAGGTAGGCACTTGCGATAGGTATCGCAAACAAAATCGTTTAAGTATAAGTCGTAAAATCAAATTATAAACAGGTGATACTTTAAAGGACAGATCTCTAAAGTCTGTAACTGAAAATAAACACACATTAAAAACATAAATCCATCCATCAACTTTTATCAACGCATTTAAAAAAATTACACTGTTAAAAGAATAGGGACGCGGAAGATTAAAAACGTGTGAATTAAAAAGATTTTTATGTTAAATGCGTTAATGCGCGACTCAATGCACACTTTGCTGTTTACTTTTATATCAATTTCATATTTATGTTGACACGTTTTAGTACTGAATGGTTTGGAGTAAATAGAAATATTCTTGTGGTATAAAACGTAATATGGGGAAAAGGAAAATGCATCTTTATAGCACGTGTAATATGGTTAAAAATCGAGTTTTATTAGCTCTCTTTCCTGATACTGGAGTTGTTTTGGACTATACGCTACAACTCTTAGTATTTAAGATGGGGGTTCATGCCCATTCTTCTTCATACAAAACCAGCTTTTGAAAGGGGCAACTAGATTCAATTATGTATTCTTGTATACGACATTTACAAGTGTATTTTCATGGTCTTATTGATTTGACTTTGACTTTACATGCTGTTCATTGATTACAAAAGGGATTAAAAGTCATCATACCAGTTACATTACTATCTGGCAATTTCCATCCAAAACGTATGCTCAAAATAGATTTAAAATTAATGACTTCATACATAAATGCTTTTTCCCATGAGGGAAACCACAGAACCCCACCTGCTACGATCCTTTCGCCATACATCTGAGCTGGTTACGCTGGTTAATTAAAGGTGTAACAATATTGAAACACATTTATTACAAGTACGACCTACCACATCTGAACAGTACATTTTCCGTGTCATTAGCCACACTTGTGGGCATCAAACCGTGTCGAAGGTTGTACGCGCCAGACCGGACAGTCACATGCTACGTCTACCTATGTCCTTAGTTTTTATGTCATCCTCCATTTTTTGTGAGTTAACCATCACGCCTGTATTCCCCGAAGGGTTAGGCAGAGGTGTACCAATGTACACCCACAGTTCGCCGGTATATTTAGGTCCCATGTAATAGGGGGCGAGCCTATTGCCATTTACCGGGCACAAATCCAAACTCCGAGCTGCTACTGAGAATTTCATAGAAAAATCCAATAACACTTTTTGCTCGACCCGGGATTCGAACCCAGGACCTCTAGCGTAGTCGTCCCAAGATATTTATACATCAGACATAGGTAATTAGTTTTATTTGAAAGTGTTAGTTTCGTTGTCAGACCTACGACATTTAAAATCTGGCTACTGGCTATTGGGTATGTAAATATGAGGTCATTGTAATTTACCAAAAATTTTATTCAAATCGATATTTAGGAGTAAGACCAGAAAAAGACTTACTACTTACTACGTTGATCCCGATAAGGTCGGTAGGTAATTTTTTCCAAAATATTTCGCCTTTTGAATTTTTAATTATAAGCACCTATAATATTAAGCATTGGTTGGCATTGAATCCGCCTTTGTACGGTGTATTTTTTACATTTATGCATAAAGTTTTAATAAATAATATTACTTATAGGTTCTGTAGCACATTGAATCATATATTATATTTTGCAATAATTTGACTAGTAAGTTCAAAGGTATGTAGTTAGTAGCCTTAAGCGTAACATAACTAGATAATTTGTCAACGTTATTATGTTTGTTCAGTCAACTCGGAGTAGGTCTCAAATTAGGCATTCAATCACCGCTATAATTTACTAGCTAAAACCTGCGACTCTGTCTGCATAGACTTTACTTTTAAACTAAAGTTCTAAATTATCCTACAGAAACACAAAAACAGGATAAAATTGTCTTATATGTTAAAATAGATCAATATTTATTAAGTCTGATGTTATATAACCTACAATCTTTCCTCGTAATAAAAAATCCGAACAGTAGTTCTTTAGATTAGCTCGTTCAAACAAACTATCAAATAAACTTTTCAGTTTTATAATCTAAACTATTACTAATAAGACAAAAAAAAGATTATTTAACTACTTGCCTGATTTAAAAAAATCTAAATATTCTCCTATTTACTGAAAGCTAGTAACGTAGGCTATATTTTATTTTTAAACAAAATAGGGATCTGCAATAAAACGCTTACAAAGGTTTACGCTGACAAAGCATGACGTACAAATGAAGCATCGCTGTGAAAGTTACTATTGGTAAAAAAAAAAACTATGAACATAGTAACTCCGCAAAAGTGAGATCGATACATTCAGATTTGACCGATCTATTTAACGCCATCACGCCTGTACTCCTCGAAAGGTTAGGCACAGGTGTACCTAATCTACACACAGTTCACATGTTTAGGTCCCATGTAATAGGGGGCGAGCCTATTGCCAGTAACCAGGCACAAATCTAAACTCCGAGCTGTTACTGAGAAATTCAATGGAAAACTCAATAATACTTTTTTTTTTAACTCTGCTCGACCAGTCAATCAAACCCAAGACCTCTAGCGTAGCGGTCAGACTTAGGACCACTAGGCTAACAAGGCAGTTAAGTAGGACCAATACACTCATATTTGCCCAATCTATTTAACGACAACCAGTGTTAATTAATACCAAGAAAATAATTATAAGACTACCGTTTAACTAAACTAAACTTCGTAATAACTTGTAGCGATTAGTTGGTCACCTGAAAATTGAACGTATTAATCATTTGGCTTACAATATAATATACTAGCTTCTGCGTGTGACTTCGTCTGCGTGATATTTTTCACTCGAGTTAGTTACATCTTATGGCCCAGTGGTTAAGGCGCCCGCCTCTTATGCACGAGATTATGGGTTCGCAACCGGGCACGGTAAAGTACCAATGTGACTTTATCTTATTCATGTAGTTTCTTAGTTTAGCTTGGATTATGTACTTTCTAAGTTTATCTTGGACATCACTGACATCGGTAGCCATGTCGGAGGCCCTTGAGGTGGTTCAGAAACTCTGACACTAGGGTGTGGGGTCGTTAGACCTTACTGCCCACACGATAAAGAAAGAAGAAGAAGTCATATCTTTGAGATTACTCCTTCACTCCCGTATGTTGTAGCGTGATTTTATATAGCCTATACTATTCCTCGTGGATCTGTCTATCACATACAACGGTACGTTTCAGAGTTCTAACCCGATAATGCCAGCGATTAGCGACACAGGAGGGATGACACACATAAGACCAAAAGAGTTTTGAACATAATTGTGGATGGATGGAAAGGAAGAAGGAGGCCAAAGAAAAGATGGATGGATTGTGTGAAGAATGATATGAAAGAGAAGGGAGTCAGTGATAGTATGACGGCTGACAGGACGGCATGGAAGAAGAAAACGTGTTGCACCGACCCCAAGTAACTTGGGATAAGGGCAGGAAGATGATGAATGCCAGCGATTAGCCAGTTCAAACAAACAAACAAACATCAAATGTATTTATCTTTATAATATTACTACCTTCTGCCCCCGACTTCATCCGCGTGATTTTTTTCACCCACATTAAGTTGGGTAAGTCTTTGGTTACTGCTTTTCTTCTGTAGGACGTAGTGTGATGTTATATAGCCAATATTTTTTCTCGTTAATCCGGCTATCATAATTATACGAACATATTTTTCGACTCCGACTTCCACAGATTATCACTTTTAAACAAACAAACAAAAATCTCTTCAGCTTTACCATATTAATAATTATAATTTATATCAGGCTTACAATGTAATTTATAGCTAAATAGTTTACACATTGGAATCTGCACAGTAATTGATTCATACCATATTAGGTACAATCAAATAATTGGGAGTGGTGTACATGTAGAATGCAACAGTAGTATGCAACTGCTTGCTTTTGCCCGCAGCTTTACTCGCGTAGAATTTATTTTACTATCCCTAAGGGTCAGTGGAAGGAAATGAGGGAGACCTTTTCCCAGCAGTGGGAAATGAGACCAGAAATGAGTCAACAAGCTTCTTCTGGGTAAGCTCGACTTAGTCTTTGTTACTCGTACTTCTGATCTAGACTAGGGTCAAGAGCTTACCCGTTTAGAATGAAAATAAAAGGTTGATAAAAAGGGCAGTATTTGTTTCTGGATACAAGTTGCCCTATGTACTTTCTTGTATCCCTGAAAACGTGTAAAACATGATGATCGTTTGAGTAGTTAAGGCTCACTTGTAAGAAACCAACAAAAAAATAAACTTACTTTCGTATTTATGATATTAGTTAGGAAATTAACTATTTAAGTTTATTTTGGACAACACTGACATCGGTGAAAGAAAAAATCGGGAGGAAACTTAGACAAAGTAAACAATGAATATAAGTCTGAAATCGCCTATCCTCCTTGAGCAAGTATGGTGATCAATGCGCGTGCTTTCTCTTGATTTTAGTCAGTAAGAGTCTGACAAGACGCCCTCCCCCCGCCAGGCCTTTGCCCTGCATTAGAACAATATTAGACTGGTATTATTATTATTTATGACTACCAGCTTTTCTGAAACCAGTATTCACAATCTACAAAGCTGTTGATACAAAACATTCTTTCGAGCAAGTTTTCAGCCACAATCGAAGCAATAAGTCTGATTCATGCCATATCAGGGACAATCAGAACGGGACCGCTATATGCAAGTATGCTGGGATCACTTATTAAACGTCTACATTATTTATGTCCTTACAGATTCGGTCTAATTGTAATGTGCGCAGACTTGTGCCGATTTATCAGTAGCTGTGTGCGAGAATTGTGGTGGGGTGGAGTTGGTGTTGGTTGGGAATAATTTGGAAATTGATGATTGGAAATGGCGGTAAAGAAAATAGACAGGTGTTCTTTTTATTTGATGGTTTTGTAGCTTTTTGTTATTTATGATGTATTAATTTATGGTAAATTATCAGAAAGTAACATAGGCTAACATCACGCTACAAAACACGGGAGCGGAGCAGTAACAAAAGACGTAACGAAACGCGGGTAAAAATATCCAGACGAAGCACGGACAAAAAGCTACTGTTTGTATATTATAAATATTTTTTTTGCCTAATTATTTCAATTGTTTTTTTTTCAGATCTACTTTTATGTGATACAAAGGCGCTAAACGTTGGTAGAACTTGGGCAAAATATGACAACACAGATTGAAATATTAATGACAATTATAGTTAACAGTCCAGCAATTTCTGATTCTACAAAAGTTTTACCGTAAGTATTACTCAATAAACTGATAAATATCTTTAGTGCCAATAACCACTCTACATATTTTTAGTCGCTGCATTGTCCAGTCATCTGATTGCACAGTCCAACAACTTAGGTGTACTATAAGCTATGCTATTTACAATACTAATATCATTTTACACCATTATTTATTTGAAATTGAACCCTACAGTCATTACAATAAGTGTGTGCTTAAGTGATGTGTCTAAATTGGTGTAGAATGTGTATTTACTTAACTGCTACTGACCTGTGTCATATTTTGAATCGTTTCTAATATTTTGTAATAAAATAATAACTTTCTGGTACTTTTCATATTGCGTTGAATTGAATATTATGTCTTATATAAATGTATGTAGAAGAGAAACATACGAGTACTAACACTACTTTAATAATTAAGTTTAGTCTCTTTGGTTAGGGAGGAAGAAATTGGTTAGAACTTCACAACTGCAGTAAGAGGTCAAGGAGCAATACTAACTACAGTACGTTCACACTGATACTGATATGGACATGTACTCACGACCGACATTTTATGAGTACAACAAACATAATATATCAACGTCAAAGGCAAAGGATTTACTTATCTAGACCATTTGCAGCCTCTACTGAATATTTAATTATTCACATATTTTTATCACTTAATTCATTTTTTTACTTTATCTTCAGTTCAATTCTGACAGGACCAATGGGGTCTAAGATCATTCACCAAATTCATTTTTATTTATTTATTTATCTATCTACATACATTTAAAATTACAGGCTAACCCAATGCGATAAACGCGCCTAAAAGTTACCATATACCTATGTGTGCTTCCTTTACTCTTAAACCATAAAACTAATTCCCAACAAATGTAAATTAGTACTAAGTGTTTTAGAAAGGGTATTTCTATCTGTTTTCTCCGCGGTACAGATAGCAAGAGACGCGTATGGTAGTAGCGTCAGCAAAACAAGCGAGCAGTGCGTGCGTGAGATAGTAACACGCAAATAACTTGCCGTACGAGATTAGACAGCGAATAGCGGTTAATGTACGGTCAGCAAAGTCAATTATCAGTTATTTTGTTTTGTTTGTATTTGTTTTGCGGTTTACTCACATGCATTGCTTAGATAATTTTGAAATGTAACCATTATTTTGAAAAAACTTGATTGGAACGAGTGTCCGTGGAGTTTCTTGCTAGTTTTTTTCCATAGAGATCTACCTACTTTTTGGAATGAGCAACTAACGTCAACTTTTTGGCTAACTGACTAGCTTTTTGAAAATTTCATTAGCCTGGTGATAAACTTAAGATAATTGTTCTGTCTCATAAGGTAGGTAAAAAATGATACTGTTATTTATTTATTTGGGCAAACACAATTCTTAATTTCGATTTTGATAATTTCTTCTTTTTTGGCTAAAGTTGCCCTGGCCTGTAGTTGCCCCTTTCACGCGAGTTATCTTGATACAGGGGCAGCGCGATATCAGTAGGTACAAGTTGTTCAATACCTATTTTTCACATCTGTCGCGACCTCTTAACTTGCAGTCGAGAAACAAGGCAGACTGCTGCCACGTAATTATAGATATAGCTATTGTGAATAACCACCAGCTTCCAAACTTTCTTACTTCCAAAATGTTTTTAAAAACAAAAGTTGCCCCACACTAGGAATTTCTCCCGTATCGGGGTGCATTTACAAACATATAAACTCACCTACACAAACAGCTAGTCCCGGATCTACAATCTGTAGGCCATACAAATAATTGTTCCTTGCGGGAAGCGGACTGCAATACACAGGCAGCAGTCAATCGCTCAACCACTGCGCTAACCGTGTCGTCATTTGAAACAATTTTATCGACTACTGCAGTATTTGACCACATCTGCATCCGCTTCCGTACTCGCTCCCGCATCCGCATCCGCATCCGCAACCACGCCCGCAACTACTCGGCTCTAGTGTGGCCGAACCATAAATGGTCTTGATCCTTTCTACGGATCTTACACATTCAATTCCTAAATGGGTAATCGAAACTGTGACCAGAACGAATGTGATACTTGGATACCGATTAGGAATAATCGGACACAGGAATAATCGTAAGAATCCTGCGAGATGTAGATTTGAAGCCGACAGAGCTTTAGTACAAAGTGCAGATAGTTTTGCTGGACATTATTTTGTGCTATATTTAGCAGATAAATTATTAAACAAATCTTATTATTTGATACATTATCTGCCAGATCAGTTTAACTATTAATCATGGAAATATTCGGGCAGTGTTTGGCTTTATATCAAAGTCAAAGCATATATTGAACGAGACTATTTACAGGCACTTTTGAATTGTCAATAAGTTACAGTTTAAAATTGAAGCTAGTTGTTCGTTCTAAAACGTTATCAATTCTTTTTATGTGGTTTTCATAGTAATAACCTTTATCTTTTTTTAGTTTTCTATTGGTTATCCTTGTTGAAAAGGCACTTCGGCTAATTGCGTTAAGACGAGACTGGCTAAAGAACACTAATATGAAATGTCTTGTGACATCCCTGCTTAAAATAACACGTTTGAAATAAAAATAAATAAAATAAATAAACCATTGGATCAGTTAGAGACATATCAGATCGGTTTTTTTTTTAAACTTTGCCTCACGCTGCACTAATCGTATCGTCAAATGATGTTGTGCAATTTTATAGAATAATCCACTAAATGTAGACCCAACTCGTACAAGCTACTCTTTAAAACCAAAAACTAAAAACCATTTGCTAAAAAAACCACCATCCAAACACAACATTTCCAGACCGTCCACAACCTTACGCTAACTAATTCCCTTTCCGATGCCTTTCCATGCATACCGTACCTATTACGGGCACATACGGTCCAGATTAATGAACAATTCATGTAGTATAATCCTACTTGTCGTCAATGGCGTGTGTCGATAGCTGTAATGCATGGCATGTGCGTGAGCAGCTACTTCGTGCAATACTTCCTTGATCGTTTGTAGGAAGCTTAAGTTAAGGGCTACTTAGTGTACTGTTACGATTATGTAATGTAGTCTCTTGTGTGGGAATTATTTTTGCTTGGGGGTATTTGTTTGTGTGTGTTGTAATGGCTCAGTGGTTAAGGCGCCTGTCTGTCATGCATGAGGGTGTGACTTCACAACCGGGCATGGGCAAGTATCAATGTGACCTTTTCTATTTCATAATGTGCTTTCTAAGTTAATCTTAGACGTCACTATCATTGGTGCAAGAAGCACGTGTACTTAAACTCTCAATTAATATAAGTCTTAAATCGCTTAGCCACCTTAAGCAGGCATGCTTGTGCCTTCTCTATGTGAGAAGAGGCCTTTGCCTTGAAGTAGCATAGCAATAAGCTGGTATTATTAGTATTTATGATTTATAACCTCATATTCTCATTCAGAGAATTGTGATTGTTTATCTTTATGTTTAGTTTAATTTCTAATACTGTTAAATTAATAGCATCCAAAAGGGTACATTTTTAAGCTTCTATAAAATATCTGTATGACTTATTTTTTTCACAAAAAATGCCAACCAATAAATACTTTGACTTTGAATAAAACTCCCAACACAAGATAATATACTTGACATATTATTTTATTGAGTTTTATTCAATAAAACTTTGAATAAAACTCCCTACTTACAATAATAAACCAAACGTAAAAGAATCAAGCCACTCTTTTCGCAAAAACCCCTATCTATCTATCTATCTATCTATCTATCCTTAAACCACCAACAAAATGTCACCCAATAAAGTTCCGTAACATTTCACTTAGAACGCAAAGCCTGCCAACATCTCATTACACACATCAGCGACGTCAAATACCCGCTAAACGTATAGGGTAACGCTATCTTCCCAAGAGACTCCCGTTTTCCCCCTCGTATTATCACTTATCACACATTACGCTAAACGTTTACGTAACAGTTAACGTTTACGTAACCCTAAACGTTACGTTCGTACGTGGTTGTGGTAAATTAATTCTGTGCTGAAGTGATTTTGGTAATTGGTTGTTTAATGTGTTTACGGGATTACAGTTACAGATGGTTGATGTTGAAGGTAATATGTATTTTTGTGTAAGTATTTATAAAGTTCAATTTCCTTTAAGCATGTTTGGTTTAGTACTGTGTGATCTTCTTAGTTGGCAAAAGGAACTGTCATAATTATCCGACGAACTAAAAAAGACTTTGATATTACAGACACAATGTTGTTTTTTGATTAAACCACGTTGCTATAATTGTAAATCATCAAGCTTATCAGAATATTTTGCTTATTGCCACTCCCTTATTATGTCTAAAATATACATTAAATCTGATAACGCATACCAACAACGTATTAACGTAAAAGTCAAAAATTTAAACTCAAGACATTCGTAGTTTTATAAATAATATTTCCAAAGTATTGGTACATCTATCAGTAAGTTATTACAAAACAAAAACAGAAAGATTCAAAAAAAGAACTACACAAGTGAACACATCAAAACATCAATACATTCCAAAACAATTGAACATCCACCACACAAAAAGCCACCAACATTCAACACCAACAAAACAAAGACACAAAACACAAATTGAATCACACATTTGATTCTCAACTCTTCCATTCACATTCTTCTCCATAAAAACAGCACAAAATAAAACCTCGCTCACATGTGCCCATAAATCCATATCACATTCATGAGCTCACTATAATGCTCTCAAAAGAGGGTAGTCAGAAATTTATTCGGTGTGGGCCCCGTAAAACAAAAGTACGACGTAAATTGCCCGCCGTGGGCCCCTACACGTTGCCCGGGTTTTCCCGACATATGAGAAAACATTTTCCGTGTACGATTTGGAAGATGCTCTACTTCTTATTTTTTTAAAGTTATTATTTGTGCGTCGTTTTTATCTGTGCAGATTCCTGTAATATTATAATACTAGCCTATTATTACTGACTTATTATTATATTATTTATGACCTGATTAAGACCGCAGGAAAACGCTGAATGAAGGCCGCTTCCAACCGGCCCTTTTGGTAATATATGCCTATGTCAAGCAGTGGACATCGGACGGCTGATATGATGATGATAATGGCTATTATTGTGTCATTGCAGGGTAGAGGCCTCTTCTCACACAGAAAAGCCACGAGAATTGATCATCACGCTTACTTAAGGCGGATTCGCGGTTTCATACTTATATTCGTTATAAGTTCAGGTTTTCTTACTTTACTTTTTACTTTTTATTTACAAGTAATATAAACACTTCAGATGTTCATAAAATCTTAAAAAAATAAACCAGCACGCTTGCGCTGGTAAACAAGAAAAAATATCAACTAACTGCGCTGTACTAACAATCAAGTAATTTCTCAGAGCTTTGTAGGTTTCTTCTAATTTACTTCTTCCTAGAATTTTCATAATAATTAGTGGGGAAAAGAGCCAATACCTTTCCTATTAATATGGCGGGTATCGTTACTAGTAACATTAATAAAATATAATTGATTTTCTTTCGTGTTTACTTAATGTTCATGAATTAAAAAGAAAATGTTCTTGTTTACCTATTGCACAGTTACAAATTTGTGTGCAAAAACCATTATGATGTAGCTGTCGCATTATCATAAATAATTTGGTTTCGTTTTATTTTTCTTTCTATGATTTTGCTGTAGACCGACTTCTTTTGTTTCTCCTGATATCAATTATTCGGTCAATTGCTACAAAAAATCATACATGCAAAATAAACACACACGTAAAGTACTTTAATGAGGTCTTAGGTTCGATTCCCAGGTCGGGCAAAGCATTACAGGGTTTTTTTTATGAAATTCTCAGTAGCAGCTCAGAGTCAGGATTTGTGCTCGGTTAATGGCAATTGGCTCACCTCCTATTACATGGGACCTAAACATGCCGGCGAACTGTAGATGTACTTCATGAGACCTAAATATACTGTTGCACTGTGTGTATATTGGTACACCTCTACCTTGATATATGTGTGTGTGTAAAGCACGTTCCCCAACATACTGCGTGTACCGTTTAACCCTACGGGCAGCCACCTGTTGAGTTCATACGACAACCCATATAACGTGTCTACGTCACCCCTAGTATGGAACACACGTATAGGCTAAACCGGGACATTTCCGTTCGCTCGCGAAAATTCGCCGGGACACTGCCGTTAAGGAAAATTGACTTCATTTTATGTGGTCGCTGAAGGGTTTATTTATTTTGTCGACAACATCGGTAGGGTTGGGTTTATTTTCAGTTTGGGTTGTTTTGGGTACTGATGTGTGGTTGGTTTTAAGTATGTGTGTGGAATTGAGAACCTTTTATTTGAGCGTTATTACTGACGTACGGTGAGACGGTTGAAAGATTAGTGAACTAAATGGCTAATGACTATACATGCACTATTGATCTGTTAGGAGGCTGGTCAGTTAAAAATTTAAAAGTTTATTTTTAGTGGTAGGTTCCTAAAGTGAAAACCAAGAAAAAACCTTTACAGACACACTTTTAAAATAAAAATCATTTACAAAATCTTTTTTTTTTTGGTGATACAGTCAAAGTCAAAAGCATTTATTTCTATTAAATCATTCTCTAGCGCTTTTGTACTGTCAAGGAGTCAGTCTGTCATAAAAGTCAAAGCTGGGTTCCAAACGCAGGTATGCTGATTTCCCATCCTTAAAAAAACGGTATGTCTCTATGACTTATAAACTCCATGAACATTCTCTTCCATCAAGTTTTTACAAAATCCTTATTACATTATGCTTTTTGCTTTTATATGTGATAATAAATTACAAAAACATAAAAACCAAGAAGAGTACTCAGTAATCTCAACTGACAGCGCCCGTTCACGAACATGACGAGTGGATCAGCCCCATTTAGCTCAAATATTTTGAAGAGAACCTATAGCTTATATAATTATATTAACGTTACCCAAGAAATTAACTAACTCTGTAGATTCCATTCCATCTAAATCAATTTATGATAAATCATCTTCCAACATATTATTATACCAGTCCGTATCAACCGATCTTGATGACAAATCGATTAGAACACGTTGAAAGTATCATTGCGCAGCATTCTAAGTCAGTTGTAAAAGTCACCGGTCTGAGCCAGCAACCTATGTTATCTTCAACTACAATCTTTAAACTCGATATGTCATTACTGTTCGTGTTTTAGTCACGGTAGGACTTTGCAAATCGGTGCAAATTACTTAAGCTTCCCACCCACGACCGACAATCGGTAACCGATTTTTTTGTCGAAAACGTCACTAATAATGTCACACGTCCTAAATAATGTCGGTTCCACTAAACTATGGATTTATTGAATCGGTGCGATAATCGGACGTACAAAAAGTCGGTCGTAGCCGGAAAGGCTTAGTTTTCGTTAGCGATTGAAAACTTATCTCAAGTTCACTTTTTAATTCTCCGAGTGAGATTTTTACAGAATAGAAAAGCTGTAATTACTGTAGTAATGGCCCGGTGGTTTGGGCACGAGATTCTCATACATGAGGTTGTGGGTTGGATACGGGAAAAGTACCAATGTGACTTTTTCAATTCGTATATACTTTACTACTTTTTATGTTTATCTTGGACATCACTGACATTCACTGACATCGTTGAAAAATACATCGTAAGGAAACCTGGACACATATTTTATTTAAATAAACCCTATACAACAAAAGTGTGCAAAGGCGCGTTCACATATAATAATATTAATCTGAAGTCGCCAATCCACCCTGAACAAGCGTGGTGACCAATGCTCTTGCCTTCTACGTATGCCTTTACCCTGCAGTAAGACTATTTATAAATATACTGGCAATATTTTTAAGTAACGGCTGTACCAAAAATAACTCCCAAATGTACCCTTTTGGGGGCCACAACCACACGTCGATCTTATAATAAGCCTATAAAATATTCCGCTCAGAGTCGCAGACACGAGCTTCCACAGTTCATTCATGACATAAGGCCGACCCCTTAACCTCTGCTTACACGTAGTAATAAGACGTCGTTTAACGCTCCACACACGTTGGGTATTCGTGACTTTTGGGAGCTTTTTGGTGTGGTGTAATTGATGAGCGAGAGACGATATCTGTATGCAGGGTGACTTTGAATTTGTTACGCTTTTTCTGAGGGTAAAAGTAACTGTGACTATGAAAAAAAAATTACTACCTAGGGTGTCAAGCCTGAAATATAAAAAAAAATATCAACTGCTCTATACATTTTGACGATCTTGGCACAATCAATAATTAATACCTTTCTAGTTCTAGTGTCGTAGTGCTGATGAGGTTGTGGATTAAAATCTGGGCCGGTACCTATCAATGTGACTTTTTCAATTCATTTTCACTTTCTATGTTTATTTAGGTGAAGGCAATTAATATAAGTCTGAAATCGCCACTCCGTCTTGAGCTAGCGTCTTCTCTGTCTTCATCATGCCTTCCCTTTATGAGAAGAGGCCTTTGTCTTGCAGTGGGAAAATAATAGGTATTACATAATTTAAAGGACTATTAGAAGAATGGATTTTACATACATACATACAATCACGCCTGTATTCCCCGAAGGGTTAGGCAGAAGTGTACCAATGTACACCACACCACAGTTCGCCGGTATGTTTTTATTGCCTATTGCCATTAACCGGACACAAAACCAAACTCCGAGCTGCTACTGAGAATTTTATAGAAAAACCCAATACCACTTTTTGCTCGACCTGGGAATCGAACCCAAGACTTCTAGCGTAGCAGTCCTTTACCCTGTAGTAGAACAGTAACAGGCTCGTATATTATTACCAAGATTTATTATCTTGAATAATCTTGTCGCAAAAGTCTACAACTTAGACCACACCGCACATCTCCGAGCCTAGTTACTTAACCCGACCGCACACGTCGTAGGCACAGCACTAATTCTAATGACGTTATTATGAGAAATGTGATTATATGGATTATATTATAATGTATGTCAGAGTAATGTATGGGAGAGGCATTTCGATTGTATAGCGCGCTCGTGCGGTCTTGATAATGTATTGTGTTGCAATGTTCCTTTGTTTAGTGTCGATGTCGTTTTGTTATTTTTTGCTTGTGGGTTTTGTGATAAGAGTATTAAAGTGATACATATAATATTCACATTTTACTGTATACTGAACCATAACAAAAGTACATAAAATCAACTGGTTTTTGTATTTTTTGACACTCAGTCATCATCATCATCAACATATAAACCGCAAGACATTCACTAATTGACACAGGCTGCCTCCACAGATTTCCAAAAGGACCAGTTCGAAGAGGACACTTAGTGTAACTCGGCAATATTCATTGGTTCAATCAATTTAGATGTAGTTTTTCGGGTAATTTTATTTTCCCAAATAATATTATGAAAAACAAAATAAAGTTGTGACTGTGACTTGCCAACAGCAATAATCATATTAATCTAATTATTACAATTTAACACTCAGTCTTGTCACAAAAACTTCAAAACAAACAAACAATACAAGTATCAAAACCTCTGCATCCGACTACAGATGCTATCAAACTCATGCGCATACGCTAAGCAAAGATCAAGCGGTCCCAACGTAAATGTAACTTACTGTCACCGGCCCATCTCGAATGTTCCCACAATCGATCATCACGCACTTATCTGTTACTTAAAATGCTTTATCTATCAACTGTTTATTTATAAATAGAGCTTTAAGACTGATTAGGAGTAAGTACTTAAGTAGTTATAGGTTATGTTGATGGTACTTAAGTATTCCCCTCCCACAAGGTCCCTCCACGAGGTGGGCTGACGACCTGGTTAAGATCGTGGAAATTCGCGGATGTGGGCTATGCAGGGCTGGTTATTGTGGCTATTTCAAGGGGAGGCCTACGCCTGATATGATGTTTGTGATTACTTAGGTATTTGATGACATTTCTTCGTGTTGCCCAGTAACTGGGTTGTGAAGGTCAGATAGACAGTCACGCCATGTAAAACACAGGTATTCAGCTGCATCCGGTTAGACTGGAAGCCATAATTTTGTAAACGGTAGATCATACAAATGACGTATAACTACGACTTTAAAAACAATATGTAAAAGAGAAAGGAGTTGCCAATTCTTCTCCATACCAAACTACCTTTTGGAGAACTAGATCCAACCCTTTTTTTTCATGTATATTAAATTTAAAAGAGCATTTTAATGGGTATAATTAATTGAAATGAATGATTTGGGTTTAATATTTTTTAAACAAAAGGTGTCGTAAATTTAATTTTTTGACTTACCTGCTTGTTACGTATGATATACCTACACGCTTTTGTTTTAGAGTTCCGGGATATTGAACGATGCTACTGTTTCTTTACCTCAACAAAAAAGAATGAGCCACGGAACCATCTGGACGGTTTACTGGAAAACCCAGAGACCCCGCCTCACCATTCACACTTCGGAGCAGGAGGCCAACGGGGCATTCATCATCTTCAAGCCTTATCGTCGGCTTCCAGTCTAATCGGATGCAGCTGAATACTAGTGTTTTACTTGGAGCGATAGCCTTTCTGCCCCCCACAACCCAGTTACTGGGAAACACCATACCCTTTGGGGCAGGTTGTCAGATTTACGGGCTGACATTTTTGATAATACTTTGCCTGACCTGGGAATCAAACCCAGGAACCCACACTCAGCACTCGCGCTTTCGACTAACAAGGCATAGTTAGGTACCAACTCTACTAACCGCAGCATTTTAAATTATAACAAAAAACTAACAAACCATTATAATCAATTACAAATACCTTTGCCTGGTACCCAAAAAAAAAGGTTAGTCCAAACATCACACTCTCATAATCACTGTTTATAAATGCCCCCGTTCACGAGGCAGTTACCAGCATCAATTATTGTACGTGGCGCTGGTAGCGACGTGGTGACGAGTGACAAGACGGCTTTAGATCATATCAATGGATGAGGTGCGTATAGGGTGTTGTTTTTGGTGGAACTTAATATGGCCGCCTAAGTACTTGTCATTTTTTTATTTTTAGTTTAACAAATTTTTTATTAGGTTTAATTTTTGTTTTAGTAGCAGTTCATTTTAGCCGTAGTTCAGTTAATTTATATGTAGCTAGTTAAACCCGGTCAAGCTTTGCTGAGGTTCAGTGTGTCATAACATGACATCACGCCTGTATTCACCGATGGGTTAAGTAGAGTTATACAAAAGTACACCCACAGATCACCGTAAAAAAAAATCTGTTAAAATCTAATGCTGTGTAAAAAATCCAAGTCACTACTTTCTAAATTTTGTGGACGCTGACCTTAAAGAAAAAGAAGATACAGATTAAATAATAACTTAATTTTTTTTTTATTCATTCTTCTGCGTTACACAACGTTTACCTCTTTCTTTACCATAATCATATTTCACAACAATTTCTCCACATTTCTATTCTCAAATTTAGAACCAACCTGTATATAAACCCCATTACACATTATCAGTTAGGATGCACAGCTCTTAGTTCCATTGTCTCAAGATACAGGACAAATTAATGACCATCTATCTCATAAGTGGTTCTTTTTTATTCTTAGTTATATTTACGTGGGAATCTTTAAGATGCGTTGATCCTATTAATGTTGTTATTTGAGAGTAAATAGTGATTGTAGGTAATGATAGTGTAGGGGTTAAAGACCCGCTTATCGATATAAATGATCGATGTGTTTTGTTTTTTGGTTTTAACATCCGCGGTGTCAAATACAGGCGTACGGAGTAGTGTAGAATCGATTAGTCCGTCAATTATCTACGAATGATAGCCGGGACTAACGGCTTTACGTGGTTTCCGAGCCATGGGGGTGTCACACCACCAATTTCTAAACTCCAGGATTCTACTGACAAATTCCTAATAAATTAAAAAAAAAAATAACAGTTTTTCCTGACCTAGGAATCGAACCCAGAACCATGCTCAATAGTCGTGCTTCGCGACCACGAGGCCATCGGGGCATTGTGCTGGTTTATAGTGCTAAGTTATCCATGAGTTGTCTGATGTTACTATCGTCAATAGTGTTATATTTAATTTGGACTGACACTCGACATTTTAACTGCCCGGTTGGTCCCGTGGTAACTGCCCCGTTGGTCCCGTGGTCGCAAGTGCGACTGCTGTGCAAGGGATCCCGGGTTCGATTCCCAGGTCGAGCAAAAAGTGTTATTGGGTTTTTCTATGAAATTCTCAGTAGCAGCTCGGAGTTTGGATTTGTGCCCGGTTAGTGGCAATAGGCTCGCCCCCTATTACATGGGACCTAAATATACCGGCGAACTGTGGGTGTACATTGGTACACCTCTGCCTAACCCTTCGGGGAATACAGGCGTGATGGTATGGTCTACTCGACATTTTCATGCTCTTTACAACTTTGCTTCTGCTATTGAAAGATCCCTATTTCCGTCACATTAAAATCTCTACTAATCACAATAAAAGCTGAAGAGGTTGTTTATTTTGATCGCGTTAATCTACGAAACAACTGGTTCGATTCTTAAGATGTTTCCCTTATAAGAAGTAACGATACCCTGAGTGCTATACATAGGCCATATTTATTCATCAAAATAATTACCCACGGAAAATAATTGCGGACGAAGTCGCAGGCAAAAGCTAGTTCCTAAATTATACAGCATTCTAAACATTTGTAGGCAGCTACATATCTCCAGCGATTGTACACTAGTCTCAAAAGTGAGTACATCTAATGTAACTACTGCAATAATTCAGACTTGTCGCGTCTACCCGCCGCGTTTTGTCCAGTTCGTTGCGACACGCGTTGAAACGCGACTATTTGTCGCCAGATATCGCGACATGCGTTATTATTTATACATGCTATACGTGAATTTACGACTTTTGTATGGAGAGTAAGATATTTTAATATTTAGTGTTTTGTTAGGATTATAATCGTGCAGGTTTGGTTGTTACGTACGGAGCGTGGGTTGAATAGTTTTGTAGGTACCTCTACTGCTGTTACCTCACTCTTAAATATTTATCTCCAAAACAAACTCAGGAAGATTAAAAAATCCAATTGTAGTACCTAAGTAGTAATTATAGTAATAGTAGAGCTCTTTGTGAAGCAGCTCATCCAGGAAACTATCATCATAGCTATTTCTGCCACAAAGCAGTTGCTGTTTTTCTATTTAAAGGAAATGAGTGCCGGGTGTAATAGATGAGACATGTCAACTTTGTCTCTGGGATGGCAACACATTTGCAAGGCCTCTGGTATTACAGTGACCACCTAACAATTATCCTATGTTAGTATTCTTGTGGGATAAAAACGGCTTGGGCTTTATTCTAAAGTAGTCGTTGGCAGCGACCAATAACGAAATAATTTTATTAAATGTACACAATGATTTATCCTACTAACATTTAAGAGAAACATTTGACTTTTATTTTTAAGAAAATCTTTGTATCGCCCAAGATTTTTTTTCCTGTATCGTGAGTGTTACAAACACATAAAGTCACATACATAAACAGCCAGACCCAAAACAACTATCTCTAGGCCATCCAACAATTAGTTCCGTGTAGAAATCGAACCCACGACACGCAGCGCCGCAGCCATCGCCATCGCTAATCATTTACATATTCTGTCACCAAATATCGATACAAATTCAATCGTCAATGACGCATCACTAACGTATTTATTCCACCGATCACTTATGCACCCAGCCTAACATCGACTTGTTTGCTCGTCAAATAGGGGTGCGCTAATTTGTGGCAAGCTATTTCGGGACGTTATATCGATGTTTGGAACATTAACTCCTAATACTGTTTGTGTTGTTGATTTATGGGTTTTGTGAAGTATGTGTGGCTTTTTTGGGCTCCATTTTGGGTTAATTATACGGGGTGGAAGGGAGATTGTATGGAAACCTTTTACTATGGATTCAGTATGTGATTAAACGACAAAATAACTTATCTGGGGGTTCACAATCATGTACTATACATTCCATGGTAAAAGTTATCGTTACGATGTTCCTACTACCCTGTATAATTTTAATCTGCTAGTTTAAGGTCGTTTGCCGGTGCGTTAATATAAATATTTCTAGATTTTGGAGTAGATATTTGAAACATAGACTAGATATACCAGAATCCGATGGAAATGGTTACGTCATCATTTAGAAGATCAAGATAGTAACAACGAGTCTATTCTGTGAAAATCACTCTCGATAAATTGCAGGTGAGCTATCCCACCTAATGCTAAGGATTAACAGCTCACTCCACCTAATTCATGGAGGGAGATTTTTACACAATAGCACTGCAGTTGAAGAAATTTGTGGATTTTGCATTAGATATAATGATAATTATCCCATAATAACCCACAGCTGGGCAAAGGCCTCCATTCCGTCCAAGGGTCGCGACTTCACGCTGTGTCTTACCAAGTCTCAACAACGCCATCCAAATCGACCGCATTAGGTATCAAACCATAATATATTTCCAATCTAAAGCAGAGACCACACATCCTACAGACCCTAAAAGTAATATTTTGTATTCTTAATCTAGTACAATTCAACATAATTATTAAACGATAAAATGATACAAGCGCATACAATTTATGCGCGCCCATATGCAACAATAAAACACTGGAGTGTACCGTCGTCGGCGCTTGCGCAGTGCGGTGAGCGCATGTCCCGGACAAAAGGAGAGATCGCACAGCATAAGGATTATTGCGATATTGTAGTATATGGGAAAATTTTACATAGTGATAGCGGATGTAGATGATTTTAGGATGAATTTGCCTTTTTTGTTAAGCCTTTACTTGTGGTTACAACATTAAATATACTTACCTGCTTATTAGGTAACTAGCGAACTGCTCGCAACTTAGTCCGAGTGCCTTATTTCACCCGCCTTATGTTATGGTCTTTGGTTACTGCTCCACTCCCGTGGATTGTAGCGTGATGTTACATATCCGATGACACTCACAAGATAACGTGGCTTTCTATGGGTAAAATAAATAATAATTAATCCTCTTTACCGCCTCACATACCAACTTTACCTCATTTTAATATTTGTATAGATTTGAATATTGTACCTATTGTTTATTGGTTCACTCACAAAAATATAATTCGTTAATGCTTTATTTACCAGAATATAGGTACATCGTATATATGGTAAAATGACATCGAGTCCAAGAAGATACGAAAAAACAAAAGATCTCAAAGCATCTCCCATTTCCGCATATACAACAAATCTCTATGCATGGCCATTGAAATAATCTATAAAATTGTCATGCACATACCGAGCACAGATAAATAATACGGATCAGATAACTTGTGTCCCACAATAATAACATATTATTGTAGTAATTCTCTGTTTTGTCTGCCATAATGTCCAGTAATACCGGCGAGGGCACGCCGGTGACCGTATTTCGTACTATAGAACCTACTTATTTGGAAAACTTTCGTATCGGATTCAATACGTGGTTTTAATCTTTGATTATTGTAGAGTTGAACTGCCCCGTTGGTCTCGTGGTCGCGAGCGCGACTGCTGAGCAAGGGGTCCCGGGTTCGATTCCCAGGTCGGGCAAAAAGTGTTGTTGGGTTTTTCCATTAGGAATTTCTCAGTAGCAGCCCGGAGTTTAGAAGTTGGTGGTGTGACACCCCCGTGCCTCGGACAGCACGTAAAGCCGTTGGTCCTGCGCCTGATCTCTCTCCGGTCGTGTCGGATTGCCGTCCCATCGGGTTATGAGAGTTAGGGAAGAGGGAGTGCACCTGTGTTTGCGCACACACTTGTGCACTATAATATCTCCTGCGTACGTGGCTAGTCTGCATTAAGATTAGCCGCCGTGGCCGGAATCGGTCTGGAGAATTACAAAAAAAATTACATTGTAGAGTTGGTAGAGTTATCTTTATAGGAATAGTGCGAAATATGTATTGGAACTTCAGCTTTTAATAATGCATGGCGTAGTAGTAATAGTCATCATCATCATACTCTCACGCCTGTATTCCCCGAAGGGTTTGGCTGTACCAATGTACACCCACAGTTCGCCAGTATATTAAGGTCCCATGTAATAGGGGGCGAGCCTATTAGCCATCAACCGGGCACAAATACTAATTCCGAGCTGCTACTGAGAATTTCATAGAAAAACCCAAAAACACTTTGCTTGACCTGGGGAATCGATCTCAAGACCTCTAGCGTAGCAGTAGCGTTTAGAACCACTAGGCTATCGAGGCAGTCAGTAATATCAGTAATCGTTTGCTTTAATAATAATAATGTCAGCCTATCATTGTCCCACTGTAGGGCAAAGCCTGGCGATTGACCGACTATGTAATTTTAATTACATAACATAGCTTACCATCACGTCTGTATTCTCCGAAGGGTTAGGTAGAGATACATCAATTCGTACTACAATCCACAGTTCGCCGTTATATTTAGGTCCCATGTAATAAGGGGCGAGTTTATTGCCAATAATCGGACACAAATCCTAACTCCGAGCTGCTATTAAGAATTTCATGGAAAAGCCCAATAACGCTTAGCCCGACTTGGGCATCGAACCCAACACCTCGAGCGTAGCAGTCGCGCTTAGGACCACTAGGCTAGCGAGGCAGTTATAGTATTATTATAGACACATTGGTTTAATTAATCATTAAAGAAGTTAATTTACAAATTATTTTTCGTTCCTAACCAATCGTCAACGGAATTCTTCATACATTTTCTATGTTCCCGGCATCGCACCCACATCTTCTTAGCGTATCGATGGCAAATAATATGATGATAAATAATTTAATAAGTAAATAAGATATTTTTTTAATACTATGTTTGACCCAAAACTCGGCCACGGCAACACCATCCGCCAACGCAGTCATTAGGTCCTCAAGTGTGCAGGTGACAGGGCACTAGTACCCCAGTATGCAGAACCACTAAAATAAATATCCTACTCATAAGTGGAACATGTATCTGTTATCTGATAGGCTGCACACATTTTCTGTACCGTTTGATTGGAGGGCGTGGATAAGGTTTAGCATAATCGTATCACTTTCAAATCAACCAATAAACAGTGTGTGTTTACTGTTTCATTTACATACACACGTACGTTACCTATTATGAGTATACTGGATGTAAAAAGACACGTTATTGAACCAAAAGTTACATATACAGTCACGAGCAAAAACATATATACACTTAACAACATTCTATAGCAATTTCCTCCCAAAGGAACGATTAAAATATAATGGTGTTACGAATATCATATTCTGGACCCCATACTACTATGCAGTCGGTCTTACCTCAACGTTGCAATTATCAATTCAGGAGAAAATCGGTTAAAAATGTCGTCAAGTGCATACATGTGTATGCTCGTGACTGTAAATAAGTTACAAGTAAATTAAATGTTACATAGTTTGTTATTCTTGTTTGTTAAGGGTTAATTAGGCATATTTATCCAAAACTAGTTACCTATTTTGTATTATTTGAGACAGAATATTACAAAAAAAGAGATGGACATTTGGGGTTATCGAAGAATTATGTATGGGGACAGTTACGTTACTAAGCGCGACTGCTACGGTAGAGGTCTTGGGTTCTGCGGGTTGTTCGAAAGAGATACCGCGCCCCCGGAACGCAAAGGGCACATGAAGGAACATAGACGGGTTTTAGTCAGTAAAAGTCTGACACTCCCTCCCGCCCTGCCCAGGGCGGGGGAAGTTATATGATGATTTCCCGTCTATACAAAAAAAAAAAAAAAAAAAGAGGTCTTGGGTTCGATCCAAGTCGAGCAAAGTGTAATTGGGGTATTTCTGTGAAATTCTCAGCAGCAGCTCGGAGTTAGGATTTAATACAATTTAGCCTGGTTAATGCAACAGGCTGGCCCCCTATTACATGGGACTAATTATTGATCAGAGTTACTTGATTTGACGGGCATCATGTATTTTTACACCCCATATACAGTAGAACCTCGATTATCCGAACTAATTGGGACCGAGACTAGTCCGGATAATCAAAAGTTCGGATAATCGAAATGTGGGTTTTTCGGGATAAGATCAAACAAATTCAACACCTTTTTACCTAAAAACTGTACAGTCTATTAAAATGTGACATACATATTAACGTTGAAATATAAACACCTAAAAAAGTCTAATCATTAGACTTTTTTAGGAAATTGACTATTTTATAAGAAAAGCATTAGACTCTAATGCTTTTCTTATAAAATAGTCAATTTTCATTTGACGAACAGCTGCAACGCGTTTTTAGCAACAAATTCTCGCCTATGTTCGGAGAATTGAGGTTTCGGATAAAGTAAGCCAGCGTTAGGATAATTGAGGGTTCGGATAATCGAGGTTGTACTGTAAATGTTACAAGAAATAGAACCTTAAACTCACGCAACACACTAACAAGATTTTCAGTCTAACCCTACATATCTCCCGATCAATTGGTACCTATATCCTAAAGTCCAAACCTATTGTTCTAAGCTAACGCGTTTAATTAGTCCTGCTAGTGCTAACAGCTTGTATCGCCCTGACATTTCGTGTGTACGTATGTATCGTGTCGCAACTGGCATGGTGCAAATTGCTATCAGCCTTACTAATTAGAAGTTCGAAGTTAGATTGTTTTGATAAATCCCGATCTAGGGTATGTTCACATGTGGTGGTTTTAATGTTGTTTGTTTATAGTGTATTATTGTCCCACTGTTGGGCAAAGGCGTCTTTTCATACAGAGAACGCACGAGCATTGAATCGCCTTGCTCAAGGCGGATTGGCGATTTCATACTTATTCTTTATAAATATAGGTTTTATCACAATATGCACAAGACTTAGAAAACACTTAAAAAGAACATATGAACCGAAAAAGTCACATTAGTACCTACATGCCCGGTTTCGGACTCACAAACCCCAAGCATGAGAGGCGGATGCCCTTACCACTGGGTCATCACGACACTACATACGAACTGAAAAAGTCGCATTGGCGCTGTACAGTCTGAAATCGTCAATACACCTTGAGTAGTGTGTTGATCAATGTTCATCATGCCATTTCTGTACGAACAGAGAGAGGCTTCTGTCCTGTAGTGAAAATTTCTTTTTCCATTTTCAAATAGTGGCAGCTTAAAATTTCCCTAAAGGATTCCTTACCACAATGTAAACTTTTTTGTAAAACTTTAGTTCCAAATGCTTTTAAAATAAGCTTTTGGCGGTTACGGACTGGTGCGGTGTTAAACCACAATGGCATTTGACACTTGTTGCTAGTTCTGGTCACGACTAAAAGTAGATCAACTTCGCACAGGTGGGGGACTTGGGGTCATTTATCAATGAGCAATAAGATCTACCTAGGAGTCTAGGTGCAAGTTATATTATAAGATTGCGATCATCAACATGGAGTGTACCTATGCATTTTTAGATTTTGAAAATTAAAGAAGCGCTTTTAGTATCTAGAGATGCATTTTGATAATTCATAGTAGGTACTACGAATTCTTATGTACCTACTTACATACATAACAAGAGTGTGAATAAGTACCTAGTTAGAAAATTAATAGCAAATTGAAAAAAGCGAATACCAATTGTCATAATTCAAAACCTTCAAAATCTAGACGCAATCTCATTACTCGAGGCATTTTTGATAGATTGAGACTGAGATGAGAACGCTAACGGTTCTAAAAGTTATGAGAATGGTCTCCTTGATCGAAATTCGAATTTCACATGTTTAGTGGTTTGTTGCAGATTTGTGATATCATACACAGTAAAGTAGCCAGTGTATTCTAAAAAAAACAGACCTTGAGATGAGCTGTCGTCACACTAATATGCTAAGTTGAGAGATCTCCCCACACTCACGTCACCTAAATTAACTGTAAATCATTTTTAATCAGTATTCTGGCTTAAGTGCCAACTACTGCAGTTTGAACGTTCTAAAGACTCGAAGAAAGGTTTCTATACCTACTATTTAAGTTATCCACATTATAATATTTTCAATTTAAAAATAGAATAGCAATAACACAAAGCTATTATTTTTGAACTTTACACTATCAAAATCACTTTGCAACACAATAAAGAAAAAAAACCAACTAACAATTGCCAATCGCCATACGTGCATGATTTTATTACGACAAGAGAATTCAAATTTCGAATCAGTCGAGATAGGCGGCCATCTTGAACGGTCACGTACTCTACAAATTATAATGATATGACCTTTGATTTGGACCATGCGAGTAGTAAGGTTAATACATTTTTTTTATTTGTACCAGTGGCTTGATTTGAATGTTAGGTACTGTTTATAATGGTGATCGATGATTGGTTGAAATATTTGGAACACTTTTTTTTTAATTTAAATGTGTACTTACTGATTTAGATTTTTGTAGATAAAGGCGTTTATCTATCAATTTGTGAGCTAACTTATTTGAATAAAATAATCATGTAGATATTATGTACCCATTTTATTCACAAATAATGACCCTCGGAGACAGTTTGCACGACTAAGACCTTTAAGTAATGTGGAACTTGCAAGTAGCAGGACACTTGGCCACGATTTAAATAGTTAAGTACCTATTGTTTTTTTTTTTGAGTTGTGTAAATACAATAGAATCCTCATTGTCGATGCAAAATATAAATATTCATATTTTTTTTCTGTCTCTGTTTTTGTTTCCATGAAAACCGATTAATTTTCAATTTATTGTAAAATTAGATTCTTACTTACTTAAAATCAATAAATAGTAGTCAATTGAGTAGGCCCATAAGTGACGTCACAGCGTGCTATCACCATACAAAATCTATGGCAGAATCGCGTTTTGACAGTTCATAAAAAGTATGTCAATTGATGGTGGTGTCAACTACCCAATTTACCAAGCTACTACCTACCTAATTTAAATTTAGAACATTTAAATCGAAAACAATAGAACGTCATTCGAAAATAGAACGCTCACATTCGAAATTATTTAATTCGTAATTGCATCACAGCGCTGCAGCGCATTCGACCGCTGCCTTAGATTATGGCTTGAGATACGCTAAGCGCTGTGGCATTTGTTCCGCACAACGGGTTCGCTCAGTTGTTGCGCTTAATGGAAATCTGTTTAGCTATTACTGTTGTGTGTTATAATTGTTTATGTTGTGATTGAGAAAGTGAGAATGACGTCACGTAAGATATCGTTTCGATTAATGTGTGTGTGTGTGTGTGGGTTTTGAGAAAGGGGTTTCTTGAAGACGAGAAATAAGGTGATAAGTGAAGAACTAGTGTTTATAATTAGGTATATTGTATGCCATCGAAACTACCTTTTGGAATACGCCACTAAATTCAATATAAATTATTAATAAAAAAAAAAAATATATACCATCACGCCTGTATTCCCCGAAGGGTTAGGCAGAGGTGTACCAATGTACACCCACAGTTCGCCGGTATATTTAGGCATAAATTATTTTTTCATGTCATGACGTTCAGAAGTAACTTTTAATGGCCTAATTGAAATAAATGATTTAAGTTTGACTTTGACATCCAATGTAGCAATGCTGCCAATCTTTTGGCAGCGATGCGAACAATTTTTTATTATTATTGTTCTTTTTTGTGTTCTCTTATTTTAAGACTGTAAATATTGTACTTATAAACATCAAAAAGTGTGTTAATAAATAAAGAAATTGAACTGTTGTTTAGGGACTAAACAACAGAACTTAAATGCACATTTGGGAAATAGTTACATAATATAATCTCTACAGGCGGATAGTTTATCATCCATCACTTTTATTTATCAAGTGCGTGATACGCACACTTGATAAATAGAAGTGCATAGAAAACGTAATTCAAGAAGGTTCTTTTCAAATGAAAATTTTACAATAACAGAATGCGATATTTCTAGCCAGCCAGCTCTATTAGTCCGGTCAATTTAGACATTCGAAGTTACATAAAGTCCCAACAAGCTGAATTTCTGTGAAATTGTTCAAAACATAATTATAAACAATGTCTAGAAGTTCCCCATCATTCCCCTGTAAGAAAAAAAAAATATTCAAGGTCAAAGGTCAAAAAAATGAGTTTTTCGCGATTTTCAGCAAAACGGTAAGTTTTATCATAAAAGTACCTCAGACAAAAATTGTAGATCATAAAATTATCTATAAAAACTGTATCAATACTTTTTTCTTACGGGCCACCGCTTCTGAGATATAACGATTCAAAAAGTTATAAAAGTACATACTTATTATAATGTCGATTTTGTTAAGTTGTAAATACATTCAGTTTTTCTTCCCCACTTTCACCCCCATAACTTTTAAACGGCTCAACCGATTTTCATCAAACATGTCTAAGAACACTCGCACATAAGTCACCTTTCATACAAAGAAAACTAAATTGAAATCGCTTCATCCGTTCGGGAGCTATGATGCAACAGACAGACAGACAGACAGACAGACAGACACGTCAAACTTATAACACCTCTCTTTTTGCGTCGGGGGTTAAAAAACGCGCTAAGTACACTACCTCATAGGTGGCGTGGAAACGTG
This sequence comes from Caradrina clavipalpis, assembly GCA_932526535.1. NCBI lineage: Eukaryota > Metazoa > Arthropoda > Insecta > Lepidoptera > Noctuidae > Caradrina > Caradrina clavipalpis. Next base: position 11,761,319 of record OW052104.1, on the reverse strand, counting down.
TGCATATTATGACGATAACAACTTTTATAACTTTTTGAATCGTTATATCTCAGAAGCGGTGGCTCGTAAGAAAAAAGTATTGATACAGTTTTTATAGATAATTTTATGATCTACAATTTTTGTCTGAGGTACTTTTATGATAAAACTTACCGTTTTGCTGAAAATCGCGAAAAACTCATTTTTTTGACCTTTGACCTTGAATATTTTTTTTTCCTTACAGGGGAATGATGGGGAACTTCTAGACATTGTTTATAATTATGTTTTGAACAATTTCACAGAAATTCAGCTTGTTGGGACTTTATGTAACTTCACTCTCATTTTTTGGTCTAAATTGACCGGACTATATAGAATTATAACAAAAAGTATTCACACGCTACAAACAAAACAAAATCAATTAACAAATCGTGTTCGCATTAACAGAAACAAATGTGCGCACACACGATCGATACGTCACGTCACTATGAAATGTGACGTTGTATTACAATACTAATAAGTGTAGTGCGACGGGCACGCCCGACAGCGGGACACCGTGTTCGCGTTATTGCAGCGTGTTGCTGTTAATGGAATGGGGGAATTAACTGCTTTAGGTTAGGAGGATTTTAGATTGGACTTGCGTGTCGTGGCGTTTTATTTAATAACTCGTCTTTGCCCGTACCTTTGTTCACCTGAAATTTCTTACGGATACCTTATTCCTACTAGCTTTTGCCTGAGACTTCCTCCACGTAAACACGGACGCGCCACTCGTGGACGCAGACGAAGCCACGGAATAAAAGTATATATAAAGTAGCCTATGTTCTTTCTTGGGGTTCAAACTTCAAGCCGTGAAAATGTGACAGATAGACAGACAGAGTTACTTTAGTATTTTTTATATTATTAGTGATAATAAGAGCAGCTTGTGGTGAGCTGTATCTGGTAACCAGTTCACTTTAACCACCCAAACGCATAGATCTATTATTTGCTTTCATATCTGTTTTAATATAAATTGTATTCATTACATTTTATCAAGCATATGAAACATTGGTAAAGAGAAAAGCTTTTCGGGAACCCCACAGGCTAAAAATAAAATTAAAATTAGAGATTTCAGCTTTGATTGTGGGATGAAAATAGGTATTTTTACGTTAACGGTATTGAAGTTCATACGAAACAGTAACCACTTAAGAGTCATACAAAAAGGTTAAAAAAAAGAGTAAATCGCTGCGAATTTTCTTGCAAGTGTACAATCTCCACAACGACACTTTCGCTGCGTACGCGCATCCAAACCAATATGGCGCCTGGAACGTGTTAATTTGTACCTCTGTCTACTCCGAGCTATATGCTGTTGTTATAAAAATTAAACTGTTTATAGCCTTGTTGTTAATAAAATTGTACACGCTACAACTGGGTGATATGTACATAAAATATGTTTTGTGCTCTAGGGGAACATGGGCCAATTTAGCACTTTCTTTTCTTTGATTAATATTATGTACTTACTTAAAATGTAGGTTACTTTTGGGTCACCTATAATTCGACTGTGTTAAAATAAATTATGCGTGTTAATAAATGCGTTTGTTTTTTCTGTCTAAAACATACCAGTTTTACCATTAACATACCATCGCGCTTGTATTCCCCGATGGGTAAGGCAGAGGTGTGCCAATGTGCAGCCACAGTTCGCCATTGCCACTATTGCCATTAACCGGGCACAAATCCTAACTTCAAGCTGCTACAAAAAAATTGTAAAAATAACCAAATAACGCTTTACCCCGCTTTACTTTTCTTTCATTTTTTTATGTTTTCCAAGAAAATCAATAAAAAAAGAACCGGTAAAAAGATCACTGTCTATGGTAGCGCACAGTGTTACCCACTTAAAACATTGTGCTTACAAGTGCAAGCAAATGGTTCAGGGGTCGTGGCCTCTGCGCGTTGTTCGAAAGAGATACCGCGCCCCCGGAACGCAAAGGGCACATGAAGGAACATAGACGGGTTTTAGTCAGTAAAAGTCTGACACTCCCTCCCGCCCCGCCCAGGGCGGGGGAAGTTATTTGATGATTTCCCGTCTATAAAAAAAAAAAAAAAAAGGGGTCGTGGCCTCGTGGGTATTAAAAGTTTAGTTATAACATTTAAAACTTGTAAAAAAAAGCTTGAAGTTTGACCTTTAAAATCTTCATAAACAAAAGGTTTAAAAAAAATTATCAACGTTCGACTTCGACTTTTTACACCTGTTATAGGTACCTGTTTATTACCAAACTAGCTTTTGCCCGCGACTTCGTCCGCGTCATAGTTGATGTGTTATCCTACGGGTACCGTACATTTTCCCGGGATAAAAAGTAGCCTATGTGTTATTCCAGACTATAATCTATCTTTGTGACAAATTTCATCCAGATCCATTCAGCCGTTTAAGCGTGAAAGAGTAACAAACATCCATACATCCATACATCCATACTTACAAACTTTCGCCTTTATAATAGTAGTAGGATAGGTACCTTTTTATTATTTGAAATGGAAAAGAAATATAATTATATGAGTATCGTACAATTGCATCTATGTGCGGTAGACTGCGGTTTACAATAGATTGTGCTATTGTTATGTATTCTATTACAATTTATTGATACTAAACCGCAATTCGTTATACCTGATTAAGTTAGAAATTACGACAGGCAAGTAGGTAAATATGAATTGCTGTTAACTATTGTTATTAAGTTATTCGTTTGAAGGCTTTGTCATAGGTCTCTATCTGGGGAAAATGGAGGGTTATATCGGACTCTTACCGATTAAAACCCCACGGTTTCTTCTACCATCATGAGTCAAGAGCCCGGTTTATAGGTTTGGATAAGTTATATGCCTGTCTATACAAAGAAAAAGAAACTGTGAATGCACGAATGCAACTGACTAACTTTGATACAATTCTTTACCAACAGGTAAAGTCATTCATAATGTTATAAATAAGAAAAACTTACAAAAGCAGCAACATTTTGTTTTTATAGTTCGGCAATTGAACATTAGTTTTGTAAACCATCTCTCAATTTCACCTGAGCTGAAATCCAATTCTCGTAGATTAAAACTTTCAAAATCTAGTCGAGATCTCATCTTACCGGCAATTAGTCTCAAAAACTGTATGTAAAGAAGTAGGTATTTTAGACAGATCAAGACTGAGGTAAGACTGCTATAGTTCCTAGATGTAAGCAGAATTACCCCCTGATGAGTGCCAAATACAGGGTAACAAAGGATTCATAAAACCCTGTAATAAAGTAAGCCCTATATGTTATTAAGTCATACAACCATTTCCCCAATATTTCCTACACGGATATTCAATATAATAATACACGAACAGCGTTCACCCATAAAAATGTATCGACTTTACCACAACATATTACGCCAATACAATTTATGTCGAACTTCCTCGTTCCCGTGTTATCCACACGGGGGCACCTTATCAAAGTTGTCGCCTCAACCAGTTAAGTACGCCATTCAATCACCAATAATGTGCAATACACTGTGTAACAATGTCAGCCGACTTTCCCCTTTTGAAGAAAAACTGCCTATAAGCCAACTTCACTGTCAAAGAAAAGTCAACCCTATTTTGTTTGTGTTTAGAATCAAGTGATGTCATGTGAAGGATTTCTGGAAAAAAGAACGTGCATTTTTATTTTAATGGGTGCACTGGAATTTATACTCTTTATTTTTAAAAATAAGGTTTAATTTTGCTTGGTGGAAGTTTCACTTAGTAGCATGGGGGAGGAAGGGCAAACACCATCATATTAAGTGAGCACATGAGAGAGGGAAACGCGAAAATGTGTGGGAAAAGCGGATATAGACGTTTATCGTCGGATTTTTCGCGTGATTTACCCGCGACAAATCTGAGGGCTTAACACGTCCAGCATAAATTGAACTCTGTGCGTAAACTGCGTACAGAATTAAACGGTTCATGTTACGTTGGTGTTTCAGTATTCACTAATACGCTGTTGACATAAGGGCATGTCGATTTATTGCCGTTTATTCGGCAAAGGGGAACGTTTTATTTATCTTTTTCTAGTCGAAATAATTTGCCCTTAACGCGTGTCTCGTCGGTGTCAAGTGAATTCTTTTATTGGTTGATTTATATCGGATAATACGGTATAATAAATAGATAAGGATAAAAGGATTTGTAAATCGAAATAAGAACTGCGATTTAAATTAATTTTTTTGTTGAAAGTGTTCAGTAAACCAGCTTGTAATACATTGCACTTTAAATAAGATTATTACATTCATTATAGCTCGGAGTAAGGGATTGTGCCCAGTTAATGGCAATAGGCTCGCCACCATAACAATGAACACACACATGACGTGGGACTTAAAAAAATACCGGCGAACTGTGGGTGTACATAAATTGGTTTCACCTCTGCCTAACCCTTCGGGGAACATAAGTGTGATAGTATGTATGACAAGTTTATTACAAACAAACATCATGAACATGATAAGAAAATTCAAATGCAAGTTCCCTGGCACCCAAAATACAAGTTAATTCTTCCCTTAGGTGCCGACGACACGGTTGACGCAGTGGCTGAGCGATTGGGTGCTGCGCATCGTGTCGCGGGTTTGAGTCCCATAACAAATATTTGTATGGCCTACAGACAGTTTAAGGCAGTGGTATTCCGAATCTGGCTGTTTGTGTAGGTGAGTTTCTAATGTTTGTAAACGCACCCATGATATAGGAGATGTATTACTCCAAAATGACTATAAAGCATTAGAACAACATGCGGCCTTTTTTTCTTATTTTGTCATTTGACAAATCAATAGACTCAACGCAATAGTATATTGGTACGTATAAATGACAAAATAGGAAAAATCAGAAATCCTAATCTCTTCAAAGTTAGAGTGAACAGGCTTCGTCTGGGTAAGCTCACTCCATCGTAGATTTTGTCTATGTCACCTTTGACCAAGACTAGAGTCAAGCGCTTACCAATCTCGAATAATAAAAAAAAACATGTGAATTTAAACTTAAACACCCTTCTAATAAGTGCCAATCCCCCATCTAAGTACCATAACCCACCCTAGACCCTCCATTACTCAATCACATCAGTAATAGCTTCCACTCCACTTCTAGTGCTAGATTAATCACCCAGGACCTTCAGGCTAGGTCCACAGGAACTGGAGGCAACAATTACCTGATGCATGATGCATGGTGTCGCGTACCGGCCAGAGGCTAGCATTCGTCATTTTGTGTGGTGCAAGGTAAGAGCTGTAGAGGGTTATTTATTACATTTGTATTGTTTACCGTGTTGTCGTAATGGCTCAGTGGTTAAAGCGCCTGCCTCTCATGCTTTTGGCAAGTACCAATGTGACTATTTCAATTCATATGTACTTTCTAAGTTTATCTTGGACATCACCGACGTTGGTGAGAAAACTTGGTCTTATAATTATGGATGCCTATTTAGTTTTTATAATTTAAGCAAAAGTATAAATCCTACCAATCGCTAAGTTTACAGATGGTATTACAACTTTTTTTTTCAAGTTTATACAAATGACTACAATTGTAACATGTATGAATATTGCTAGGAACGTCAAAACATATAATAAGTTTGATTTGATCCGCTTCGGCTTATGCTGTAGACCGTGGCCATCAATATTGCCCATAACTTAGTATACCACGATATGTTTCTGGTTTGTCAAAGCTTCTAATAAACCTAATTAGATCTATTGGTATTTATTGTAGCTGTACTATATGATAAATCTTGAAATAAAAATATATACCATCACGCCTGTATTCCCCGAAGGGTTAGGCAGAGGTGCACCAATTTAGGTACACCCACAGTTCGCCGGTATATTTAGGTCCCATGTAATAGGGGGCGAGCCTATTGCCATTAACCGGGCACAAATCCAAACTCCGAGCTGCTACTGAGAAATTCCTAATGGAAAAACCCAATAACACTTTTTTGCCCGACCTGGGCAAAAACAATAAAAAATTGAAACTGTGAAACTGTGCTAAGTTACGATAAACCGACTTACTACAAAAACAATGATTGGGAAGGTATTTTAAAGGACGTTTATCTTTTATTTCTACTTCCAAGTTCTTCGAAGTTTGTCCATAATAAAACGTAAAGCAAATTTAGTTTATATTTTAGTCTAAGCATTTACAAACCTCTAGTTAGTTGAGGAAAATAAACAATACCTAACAATATCCTATACATACAAGCCACAGAAACCATCTATCAATTCACTTGATACACATTCACCTATTACAAAACTAAAAGCAATAGAGTGGCTTATTGTTATTCGAACAACAAAACAAAAACATTTAACACGTATACTGCTCCACATACGAGAACAAAAAAAAAGTATTACTAAACGACTCCAAGGCTTTTTGTAACATGTGATACATATTACTTTTTAATTGAACGCTATAACATACTCTTTTGATATCAAGTTGCCTCACACGAATATCTACTTGTGTTACGATATACAGGGTGTATCTTTAGGGTTGGGATTGTAGGGTCAAAAGTAATATTTAACTTGATTAAAAGTATTACGGATTAAGGCAGTATGTAAGGACATAATTAAGAGAAATGAAAGAAAAAACAAAAATGGTTAGCGTTTTTTTTTTTTGTTGAAATAAAAAATAAATGGGCAAAGGTTGAAGAATAACTTGTAAAATAAGTAGGGTTAATGCTTCAAGATTGACCGATTTTCACTTGCTTTAAGAATGTTTGCCCGCATGGGCGGTTGCCCGAAGAACATTCGTCCGAACGATTGCCCGAAGAACGTTTAGCCGAGTAAACTATTGCTTGAAAAACGTTTGGTACAAATGACCCTTTATTGCATTACTTAGCAGCTACAGCAGCTGTATAAACAGTGACGACAAAAAATTGAAAAATACCTAAATACATTTTGTAGCTTTCCATTCGCTACATAATTTTTAAAAATTTCAAAATCTTACGGCGAACTCTCCATAACTAAAGACAAACTCAAATCGAATACACCCTATGTATAAGTATCATTTAATATATTACAATCGCCCGGGGTGCGACCTGTAATTGTAAACAATGGTATTGTAATATTAATTGAATGCAATTGCAATTAAACCCGGCGGTATAACTTAGGAAAGTAATTAGGTCTAACTTTGTATGCAAGTGGAGTATGCTAACGGTTTGTGTTTGTTCACTATTACACATACATTTTGTTATGTCAGTAAATGGCTGTATTGATAATTATGAATATTCTAGTTTTACTCGTTTGCTCACTTAGCATCAGTTAATTTTAATCCGTGATTCCTGGGCTTCTCCCACTTGTAAACGCTCTTCTGTGCCTTTGGTCCTAGCTCTATTCTGTCTCCTGCTTTGACATGGAGGTCCAAAACAGATAAATCGTTTTTTTCCGAATTCGTCGAGCTTCATTACCTCATTGATGTTAATTCTGGCTTTTGGAAGAGTTGCAGTAGTTTGAATATATAAAAGTAGGGCTTGTAACAAAGAAAAATATAGCTTTTGTTCATAACAATACTACTTGTTAGTGGAGGCCATGAGGAAGCTCAATTAAAATCAAAAGTTAAATAGTTATACAAGAAATTGTAATGGTACCGAAAAATCACACGTAACCTCACGCCTTTTCCCCATGGGAGCTGAAACCACAGAACGCCAATTTCTACAAATACTTACATCCTCCTTTCGCCTCATCCACGTTCATACATCTGGTCATACAAATACGCCGTTTACGAGTACCATGCACCCGACCTTTTAGAAGAAGCTCACCAAGGTGAATATAAGTCTTTCTACGGCGTCCCCTCCCTGCGTTGCCATGCACATCTGCCAAATAAATTCAATTTTTTTTTATTCGACATTTGTGTTAACTCTTGACTCTAGTCTAGGTCAGAGGTAACATAGACAAAGTCGACGACGGAGAGAGCTTATCTAGAAGAAGCCTGTTCACTCTACCTTTAAAAAGATTAGGGTTGAATGCGTTCGGAAATACAGATGCAGCAGACAGCAGATGCAGTTTCTTAGCAGTGCAATACTTTTGTTAGTCGCCGAAAAATCAAAGAAACAAAATATCTTTAACACCTGACATTTGCAGCCCACGTAGCCTAGTTAAATTAAGTGGAGTATAGTACAAATGTACGCCTGCATCAGATACGGCACCGTTCAGCCCGCGATCTTAGAGCCAGCACGTAACAATGAGATCTTGTCACACATGTGTCGAAAGTGAACCCTATTCTGTACGTCGTTCGATATTTTATCGAATGAATATTTTTGTTGATGACACGGTTGGCGCAGTGGTTGGGCGATTGGCTGCTGCGCTGCGTGTTGCGAGTTCGATTCCCAGCATGGAAATATTTGTATGATCTACAGGTAGTCGTTTCGGGTTTGGCTGTTTGTGTATGTAAGTTTATGTGTTTTTAAACGCACTCACCATTCAGGAGATATTCCTAGTGTGGAGCAACGTATTTTTTTTTAAATAATTGGCTGTGTTATTGATTTTTCCTCTCATGTAAGAGGTTGTAGTTTCGTAACCGGGTACGGGCAAGTACCAATGTGACTTTTTCTATTTCATGTGAACTGTCTAAGTTTATCGGACATCACTGAAATCGGTGAAAGAAATGAGGAAATATGGAGTTTTCTTCCTTCTTTTTTCAAAACGTTGCCCCTCACTAAGAATTTCTCCTGTATTGTGAGTGCGTTTACAAACATTATAAACTCACATACACAAACAGCCAGAACCGTAACAACTGTCTCTAGCCCGCACAAATATTTGTTCCGTACGGGAATTAAACCCGATTCACGCAGCTCAGCTTTAGTCGCTGCATCAACCAAGTCATCAATGGATAGAGAATCTGAAAACGCCAATCCGCCTCGAGCAAGCGTAGTGATCAATGCTCGTGCCTTCTCTGTATAAGAAGGCCTTTGCCCTGCAGCGGGACAATAATAAACTTAAAACTATTCTATAATAAGATTAAGATTTCCCTAATAAGACCCCAGTTCAGTACATTGTCGTTCACTAACATTCACCAAAGCTATCAGTAATTGCCATCGTGTGTCATTTCACGGGACGCATTAGTGTTATTGCGTTCCCGAGCTATCAGTTTGGTTCGATCTCGCAAATGTGCGAATGTGCATTGTTGTGTAGTATGCAAGTAATTAAGTATTGAGTGGTGTATGATAGTGGGTTTATTGGTTGTGTAAGCTTGTATTGTTTACTTTGGTGTGGTTGTAAATGACTGTTAAGATAATAATAATTCATTAAGGATCCCTATCCTTTGACTTTACTAAGCGACATTCTGACATTATTACAAGAATAAGTTTCACTTAGTTCCTATCCCTTGATACTTACATATTGTCCCGTTGGTCTCGTGGTGGCGAGCTCGACTGTTAGGCGGGGGTCCTGGGTTCCACTCCCAGGTCGGCCAAAAAGTGTCATTGGGTTTTTCCATTAATAATTTTCTCAGTAGCAGCCGCGGGTTTGGAAATTGGTGGTGTGACACCTCTTTGTCTCTGAAAGCACATAAAGCCCCTGTGGGTCCTGCCCCTGATCTCTAACCGATCTTAACCGGTCAAGGTAATTATAACATCTTGGACGTCCTGAATCAACTATTTTAGAGCTCATGAGACTATGCTCATAGAATTTAGAACCTTAAAGTTCATTTGTTATGTGTGAATTTCAAAAGAACACTTAAATCTGTTCATAGACACTTTGCTTATCATAAAACGCATTCAAGAAAGCATAGATAAAGCCTTCGCACACGGCCAACTCTTTATAGTTATTCGCAATACGACTAACTTACATTTTAACGCCTCCTTAGACCCATACAAACTTACACATTCACTTAGATTTGAATACGACAAACAATTTTAAACTTTATGGAAGTGGAATAAGATTGGGATGAATTTGTTGGGATGCAAAACAAAGTTGGTAAAGTTATAGTATTGAACGTAAAACTTATGTGAAGCACGCTTGAAAAGTTTTATGGGGCTTAAAGTTTGCATTTAAGAAAGTGTAAAGTGAATTTTTCATGTGAAAAGATGCATTTTCTTATGTGAATAAAAATAAAAGCAGCATTTTATTGTGCTAATGCAGGGCAAAGGCCTCTTCTCATACAGAGAAGGGATGATATGAGCATTGATCATCACCCTTGCTCAAGGCGGTTTGGCGATTTCAGACTTATATTTTTTACAGGTTTTTTTTACGATGTTTTCTTTCACTGATGTCAAAGATCCTTACTAATATTATAAATGCGAAAGTAACTCTGTCTGTCTGTCTGTCTCTTCTTCACGCCTAAACCACTGAACCGATTTCAATGAAATTTGGTACAGATATAGTCTGGGTCCCGAGAAAGGACATAGGATAGATTTCATCCCGGAAATCCCCCGGGAACGGGAACTATTAACCCACGCGGACGAAGTCGCGGGCAAAAGCTAGTATTACAATATTTGATTTTCAATTGTTTTTAATTGAAAAAAAAAAAAATAGTTTGCAATTATTCTGGCAAATTAATACGGGGAATAGTGTCACTGCCTCGTTAGCCTAGTGGTTCTAAGCGCGACTGCTACGCTAGAGGTCTTAGGCTCGATGCTTGGTTTTTCTATGAAATTCTCAGTAGCAGCTCGGAGTTAGAATCTTTGCTCGGTTAATGGCAATAGGCTAGCCCCTATTATATGGAATCTAAACATACCGGCGTACTGTGGGTGTACATTGGTACACCTCTGCCTAACAGTTCGTGGAATACGGGCGTGATAGTAAGTGTATTCTGGAAATAATACGTTATGTTCCAATTATGTACCCCGTATGTCTTTTTTTTTACCGATGGGAAAACATCAAATGACTTCCCCAGCGCTCAGTGTCAGACTTATACTGATTAAAACCCATCCATGTTCCTTCTTGCGCCCTTTGCGTTCCGGGGGCGCGGTACCTCTTTCGAACAACTATCACCCCAATCCTGTATGACCAGTTTACAAAACCTTATTTGTAATACGTACAATTGCTTACCAAACGGGAATCAAATCAATCTCTCAGCTAGGGTTCAAATATAGGTAACAAAATCCCCCTACAAAACTTACCCTTTTTATAGCATTACTATGATAAATGTCCCCCATTTCTCGAGACATACTCGTTCAAGTTCGTGCGTTGCGATCGAGTGTAGTGTGTGGGAATGTCCCACAGGACGCAGAACATTTATGTGCCGCGGACACACGCGTGCGGAATCACATAGGACTATGTATCTATTAGATGGGGAAATAATTGAGATTCTGAAACTTCATAAGACTGTCTTTTCCGAAAAGATATAGAGCTTTCTACAGACTCTACGACAACAACGACGTTTTTCTATTATCTTTCTTTGTGGGTGTTCTTTAGTACACCTCTGCCTAACCCTTTCGGGAATACAGACGTGATGTTATGTTATGTGTGTGTTTCTATAGGCCATTACACTGAAGGAATAGAAATATGCATGAAAAATTTCATGAGAAATTCTGGACTTTATAATAAATACCCAATCGGCCTTGAGCAAGCGTGGTGATTAGCGTGGTGCCTTCTCTGTATGAGAAGAGAACTTTGCCCTGCAGTGAGAAAATAGGGGTGTACCAATGTGCACCCACAGTTCGCCGGTATGTTTAGGTCCCATGTAATAGGGGGTGAGCCTATTGCCATTAACCGGCCACAAATCCTAACTCCGAGCTTCGTTAAACTTCATACAAGAATACTTTTTGCTCTATCTTCGAGACGAACCCAAGACCTTTAGCGCAGCAGTCTCGCTTATGACCACTAAGCTAATGAGGCAGTTATAATTATACAATTTAATAATAAGAACCTCTCATTATCCTCCTTCATCTTACTCCACCCCCTTTCTCTCTTCAAAGGATAACATTACAACAGTTCCATGAAAGAAAAACAAATAGCAATAAATAGTTTCCAGGATTCATAATCTTCGTGAGGTAAAGTCAGGCGCACCTTGAGTCGGCTACAGTCGGTACCCTTCGTGTAATCACGACTTAGTTTACACTTTGAAGTCCATCTTATCAAGTTAAAACTTTAAGTTGCTGAACTAGCTTCAAGCAACTCCAATACATCTTGCGTTGATGGCTTAATCTCTCTATGGGGAAGAGAATCTGTGAATCGTTACTGAAATGTTTGAAGTCACGATGTTTTTGTTTGGAAGAGAAGTTAGAATGTAAAGTGTTGATATTTTTGAGTTGGTTTGAGACTGGGGTAATTGATATAAAATTCTGCTATCTAATTAAAAATGTGTCAATGCCAAAAAATTTAGAAAAATTTTAGGTAGGTGACTACTTCATAATAACATAGGGGTTGTTTCTTATAGATAGTAAAATTACCTTCTAGTAACCATAATACTATACAGCTTAAAAGTTTATTTGTTTAAACGCTCTAGCGTCCGACACTACTGGTCTAACCCAAAAAATTCTAGCGCTAATAGGAAGCTACGCTACCCCTGACTGCTATACTCGTATTTAATTATGCAATAAATTAGGGATCAGTAAGAAAATCACTTCGGAAGTCACAGGCAAAAGTTAGTAAATCATAAACGATTTAATTGAAGTAGAACATAGTTAAATCCGTCAAATTTTAAATACACCCAAAATATAAGCCTTTTGTTGATTTCATCATCTAGGATATCTAAATATTTTTGGTCCTTTCTCTGCATACAAAACCCTACATGCATTTCACCCACATGCAAATGAAGAACTAACACCAATAAATTAATCTACCACCATAAGTAATTCACAATTAATACGACATCTCTTCCCGTACCGTCTAACCATTCCTAAATCAGCATCGATCTACAATAGATCCCTCTTGTGGCCGCCGGCGCACGACCGTGCTCACGATTCAGATTAATCTATCGAAAATCGTTTTACAACATATTATTTATAGAGCGCATGCGCTAGCAATGATCATCAGTCCGTGTGCGTAGGGATGCGCCACGACGCATTCCGCGCGCACCAACGTGTCGATGCGGAAAAATCGATACGACGTTATCGATTATTGTAGATGATATCGAGATGTGAGTATTCGAGATGTGTTTGTGATTAGTCATGTTACGTATGCGAATCGTTAATTAGAATAACGTTTCTGTGTGTAAGCAACGAGCTTAGATTGATAAGGTCAGAGTGTGATTTTAATCGATAATTTTGTTTGTAATCTATTTAAGTTCATTTTAACTAGCTCAAGATTTACAGTTCCAAATTTAAATTCCACATAAAACATTTTAACGTCAAAACTGAACTAAAAATCACAACGCTTACCCTAAAACCATAATTAAAATTCAAAAACCATTAAAAATTAACACCATCAAATCACTGCCTTTATTGTCAAAATCGGACGCAACGAACTTGTTCTTCATAACTCGTAAAAGTCGAGTGACGTCGTAAAAATAAAACCGAAACCATTCCGACTGAAGTCAACAATTAACCCCAGTTTTAATGAAACTTCTGAACTAGCCCCAGCAGCGGCGTGGAATCGCAGCCTATTTTAAAGACATTGAATATTTAAGAGAGCTAATTGAAATGAACGAGACAGTTTGGAGTGTCGCCAGGATAATTACCTAGCTCCTTTTTTTTTTTTTTTTTTTTTTTTTTATTTTTTTTTTATAGACGGGAAATCATCAAATAACTTCCCCCGCCCTGGGCGGGGCGGGAGGGAGTGTCAGACTTTTACTGACTAAAACCCGTCTATGTTCCTTCATGTGCCCTTTGCGTTCCGGGGGCGCGGTATCTCTTTCGAACAACCCGCAGCCCCGGCAGGCATCGGCCCTCAGTGGCCCCATCCAATTTTTGCTGACATCTCTTTGAGGCGCGCGTGGAACACGAACGCGCCGTCGACACGGTCTGTCGCTAGTGAACGTACGGACGGTGAGCTACCCATTGCTCACCGTCCACAGACCCGCGTCTACGGTGGCCGGGAGTCGTCACGTGGCTCCCGACGCCCGGAGCGTCTACCGCGGCGGCCGCTGGGACGGGGGATCCTCCTTTCCCTCTCCCGTCCCGCCGCCTCCTTCTCTAGCATTACAGCTTCGCAGAAGGAGGCGACTGCTTCCCATTCCCCCTCGCTCCGGACCATGGCCTGAACCAGTGCCGGACGCGAGAGGGCGCCGCCGCCGATGGCCGCCTCGAGGACTCGGCGGTGCTCAGCCCAAGCAGGGCACACCGCCAAAGTATGCTCCACCGTGTCCTCGGGGCGATCCTCACAATGGTGACACCCGGGCGATTCCTCCCGCCCGATGAGGTGCAGGAACCTCCCGAAACATCCGTGTCCGGTGAGGACCTGCGTCAGGCGGTAGGTGAGGGCGCCGTGGCGCCGCTCCAGCCACTCCTCAAAGAGGGGTCTTACCGCCTCAATCGAGGCGAGCCCTGCACGAGGTTGCGACAGTCGTTCTCTCCATGTCGCCATGAGATCGAGCCGGAGTTCCGTCCGCAGGGCGGCAATTTGCCGCGGCAGCGGAGTTTCGCCCCGGCCCAGTGCCTCCGCGCGCCACTCGTGTAGGCGCGCGAGGACCAGCGCCTCCAGATCCCATGGCGGCAATCCGGCAAGGAGGCTCGCTGCCTCGCCGGAGATCGTGCGGTATCCGCGGATGACCCTTATGGCGATCACCCGCTGGGACGCGTTCAGGTAGTGGGCGGCAAGCCGCTTCAAGCCCCGCGCCCACACCGGGGCCCCGTAAAGGGCCATCGAACGCACGACCCCGGCGTAGAGCCTCCGGCAGGAGGCGTTTGGCCCCCTCAAATTGGGCAAGAGCCGAAGATGAGATTTAACGTCCCACGCTTAAATGGTTGGAGACTTGGAGGTCTCTTTTTAAGGGAAAGTTTATTTCCGGGATTTTTTTTCTTGTTAATGAAGTCTGGGAGCAATCATAACTGTTTAGTGGGCTTATAGTTTATTAAGAGCGGTTAGTACTGAGAATTTTTTAAATTGTCTTTAATACTGTGTACGACGTAAACCAATGCAATCAGTAAATTATTATTTTCTTAGTTATTGGAATTATAAATTCTTTGGGTTCTTGACTATATTATCTTGTTTAAATCTATATAAGTAGACAAAAAACCTAAAAACTACAAATAAAGTGTGATTAAAAAAATAAAAAAGTCCAACGGTGAATCCCCAAAAAATTCTAAATTTCCGAATCGATACTGACCTGTTGCCCCAGCGGCATTAAAAATCAAGCTAGAACGCAATTCCCAAAACTACAAAAAATAGATACCCTATGTTCTATGCTAAAGGGTTTGGTTTCCGCACTTAGTCCTTCAGTGGACCATTATACGTGAAATATAAACACCCTTCTTGATACCAACATTTTTCACTAAATCCCACACCACCACCACCACCTTCACCACCTTTGGTTGACTGGTACAGAATGCCTAAGGCATTAAGTCCGCCTTTGTACTTTTTTTTGTGCATAAAGTTTAAATAAATAAATCTGTCAAACAGAAAAATATCGATATCGATAAATCCCATCTCTAATCGTTGTGTGATGTCGAAGGTTGTCGATTCGTGCAGTCCGTGTGGGACCCGCTCTTCCGGTGTCCAACACTGCTACATTTTAATGGACGCCTATTTGTACGCGAATTCACATCCAACGATTACCTTGTTTGCTTACAAATTGCGTTCGACTCGCGTAATTATGCTGATTCGAAAGTACTGTAAGGGCTGTATTTGTATGCTTTTTTAAGCATGTTAGTCTTTTTAGCCCCTTTAGCAATGTGTTCAGTCGTGCGGATTTTAGGGGTGGGAAGAGTTTCAGATGTGTTTTTGTTCGCGATGTGTTGGTATTGACCTGTCTAATGGGATAAGTGTTTATTTAATTGTTCATTAGATTAAATATTTAGGGAATATTGAAATTAAAAAATTAGACATTATCTTAATATAATCACTTTTGTTTACTCTCACGATTCAGGAAAACTGAAAGCCCAATCTAATAATTAAAATACCTCAAAATCTAATTGAAATATCAGCAAAAAATGTTGTCAAAAACATAGGTAACTTTGACAGCTTACAATTGAGATTATAATACAACCGTTCCTAGAAGTACTAGAATTGCCTCTCTGGTTTAATTATAATCACTACTTACAACAATACCAATTGTACCTGCTTGTCTAACAAATCAATCATTGAAAAACAAAACCTATTACCAAAACATTAGATACATTTTAAAACAACCAACAATACTAACAAAATCTGACTTTTATAATATCATACAACATAACTCATACTATCAAACACCATGATTCAAATACCCATAACACTAAAAGATAGTTTACGAACACCGCGAGTAGAATATATGTACATTGCAATCTCATTACTTCAACATAGAAAATGCCCTTAAATACGGTTCAAAATAAATCTTCGCTGGCTACAACTTATTCCAGGCTCCCCTTTCACGTCTCGATGTGGTCATTGGAACATACAAATCGAGTGTAAGACCATAATTGTTAATTTCAAGCAAAATGCTCGCAATAGCTTTCAAGTTGCACTAACTAACGATCCCATTGCTAGATGCCTATCGGGTTTCTGGGCATAGTACCTGGTCGGTGGCACTGTGGGGTTAAGCGTTGGTTTAGGTTGAGATTAAAGTTTGGGAAGAAAATAAATATTATGTAAGAAGTGAAGAAAGGTGATCATTTATGGAAGTAACAAGTATTATGTAAGCAGTTTTTATTTCACTTAATTGAAAAGAGTGTCCGTAGAGTTTCTTGCTCGTTCTTCTCCATAGATACCGCTTAACACCTAAGTAACACTTAACACTTAACACCTAATCATATCAACTATGTATTATTAAAAATAAAAAAAAATGTACAACAAGATCTACGAATGTCTTATTTAGTAATCTTGAAATGGAATGGAATGAAATGGTCCATTTCAGTATTTATAAAGACTTAAGTTAAGACTTGGTTTACTTTCTAATCTCAATCTCAATACGTCAAGATTATTGTCAAAATTCACGTGCCTGAAGTTTTGGGCAAAAACTGGCTTATTATAAGTACATAGATTTTAAATATTTAACACTATATTTCAGCCGCTGTTCGATGGAAAATAAGTGTAAGTATGAAAAAAATAATGCTACCCTAAAATAAAGGTAAATCTTCACTTTATCATCTTCATCATCATATTTAGCCGCAGGACGGTTGATGTTGTGATGACTTCCAAAAGGACCGTTTTGAAGCGGCCTTAATCTTAACTTCAATACAAAAATATTTTAACCACCACATCTAACTCTAACAGTGCAACCGTCCCTAAAAATGCGAGTACATAATGCATGCGTACACGGCGCGACGCATAGATCGATGGATCGTATCGATCCGCACAAAGGATCGAGTCGTGATCATGATTGCGTTACGTTCGAAAGTTTCGCCGTTTATGTAAAGTCTAAGTCTTGTTCTCTTTGCTACGTGCGGGAATCGCTGAGATATTGTTAGCATTTTTGTGGCTGTGTGAGGTCGCCATGTTAATTGTATGGAGTGAATTCGTCTTTGGGTTTTGTATGAAACGTGGTATTAGAATGATTGAATGGAACGAGGAGGCAAAGAGGGGAGTGACATCTTTTTTGAATTTGGAATTAGAGAATTCTAGTCGTAGTTGGTAGTTTTTTGACAAGTTAGAGAGCATTGATCTATTAAATAGTGTTTAGTGATAAAAACATGACACGCTTATTAGTTTTATTTTTAAGACGACAGCCATCTTGTAAATTATATCAAGGATAATGCTTTTCTCGTAATAATTTGAATATCAAGGAGCAACTAGATTCAATTATATTTTTGTTACAAAAGTCGTTCAAAGGTGACTTTTTAGGGGTCGAATCGTTTTTTTTTTATCTTGCTTGCCAAACTAGCCCGACGGTTCACCTGATGTTAAGCGGTCACCGCCGGCTGCTTATAGACATCTGCAATACCAGAAGCCTTGCAACAGCGTTACCACCGCAGAGACAAAATAGAAATGTCTTATGTGCCTACCGTCACCCATACCCTTAAAACTGGTACACAGCAACGCTACTTTTTGGCAAAAATAGGTAGTTAAAGATTCGCTTATCGACTGATAAAAACCGCACGAAAACGCAAGATGCGGGTTGATCGAAAGAGATACCGCGCCCCCGGAACGCAAAGGGCACATGAAGGAACATAGAAGGGTTTTAGTCAGTAAAAGTCTGACACTCCCTCCCGCCCCGCCCAGGGCGGGGGAAGTTATTTGACGATTTCCCGTCTTTAAAAAAAAATAAAATGCCTCTTCCAACTGGTACTTTTGGAAATGTATGGGGGAGGCCTATGTCCAGCAGTTGACGTCCTACAGCTGATATGATGATGATGATGATTTCACTTTGACTTTCAAGCAGAAAAAGTGCAATATTGTACCCATATAAATGTTCAGCGTTGCACAATTTTGTACTACCATAACATTTGATCTACCCAATATCAGTTTCCCCTGAAGCGATAATAATTTCAAAGGAACGATAAAATATTGAAGCTATTTCTTCACACAGAGAACGTTATTAGCGGGTTTACAAGACATTTTGTATTTTACGTTCACACCTTATAAGATAGGTGTCACCTGCGTGTTTGGTTTATTGGCTTGTTATATACGTAGTATGTAGAAATACCTATTATGTTTTGTTAAGAAATAGGTACACATCACATAACCGTTAACTAAGCATACTTTTTTTTTTTGACGATCTGAAATCATCAAATGACTTCCCCGAGCGGGCGGGAGGGAGTGTCAGACTTTTACTGACTAAAACCCATCTATGTTCCTTCATGTGCCCTTTGCGTTCCGGGGGCGCGGTATCTCTTTCGAACAACCCGCAGCCCCGGCAGGAACTAAGCATACTGCCCATGAAACTAAGCAACAATGAGCAAAAATTATTGCTGGCAAACGAGTTTTATTTTTTTCTTAAATAAATGACTGTTTATGTGTTTTTTCCAGCAGTAATGCCCTGGGAGTATTTAAAGATTTTTCGACTTTATTGAGTGTCTTTTAACATTCATTATTGTGAAACGAAATCTTCTCCATAAAGGCCTATACGTACGTTTTGGAACGAGCAACTAGCTTCAGCTTTCTGATTAACTGACCGACTTCTTGACAATTCAAAAGTGCCTGCAAATGGTCAATTGACTGACTTTGATTAATTTAAAACTATCGATGATTGTCATTATCACGTATGTTAAGATTACAACAAAACCTTCAAACAAAAATGTAAGGTCACTATAAAATAAGATCAAGCCAAGCTTGGGAACCGAACTATGAAAATCCGTATCCGTGACGGAACCACTCGGGTGTGAACAGTGTGTTAAATGTAAAGAACCCTAAAAAAAGTCAGTTTTGACATCATTTCACGTCGATCAAGCGGCCCGATGAATAACGCGGTCCGACGGAGAATTAAAAAAAAAGCGTTGGTTCTGAATGCGACTCATTTTATGAATGAAATAAGATTTTTTTCCTACGGAACCGCGACAAATACGTGCTTTCCTTTCTCGGTCGTCTGAGGCGACGTGCATTCATTTTCGATTAGTTTTTTAATTCCATTTTGATCTATCACACTTTTTGTTCCAACGTGAATTCAACCGTGTGGCTGCGGGTTTAGGGTATAAATTGGCTGGTGCGATCTTTTTTATAAGCGCATGTCTTGGGTTTCTTTGAGAAGTAAGTCCGTCGCAGCAACCGCTTCAATGTAACGCTCGGTACACAGATGCGGTCTGAGTAACGAGAAATTATTTGTAGCGAGTGATTTATTAGTGGGATTAGAGATTTTGCGGGATACAGTATGAATGGTAGAAATCGAAGGAAACGTTATTTTGTAGCTTGTAATGTATCAATGTATGATGTGGAATAAAATATGACGTGTGATTTACGATTTACGTGTGATTTATAAATTGTAATTTTCATTTTTTACCTTAGCTTATTAATATCTAGTAGTAATGCTCTTTGTGAAAGAGCTCGTCTGGGGAAGTACTACCACCAAACCTTTTTTTTGCCTCGAAGCAGCATTGCTGTGTTCCGGTTTGAAGAGTATGGATGTCGATGTAATTACAAGTACATGAAAAATTTTAACTTTGTCTCTGGGATGGCAACGCATTTGCAACGCCTATGGTATTGCAGATGTATGTATATAGGCAGCGGTGACCACTTAGCATCAGGTGGTTATAAATTCTTACTATAAGTTCATGATAAATAAGTATCTACATTGTCTTCCATTATAAACAAGCATCACATTTTTCCAATCTATTTAAATCAATACAAAAATATTCAATTGAAGCACCTCTAAGTCATTCCCAGTCAAAATGATTCAACACTCAACTAACTATGGAACTTTCATTGAAATAAAAAAGCAACGGTTGTCAGTACCCATGTGGTAAGATCGAAGGCATGCGGACGCAAAAACTGACGGATTTCGTGGGAAGTCCATTACACGATTGGAGGCAATGCAGAGGTTCTTGTAAGCCGACGCGCGATGGTCCGTTGGACCGCCATCGCATCGGCACGGTTGACTTAGTAGGGATGGCGGATTTTTTTAGTTGTAGCATAGTTTTTTGGATAATTGGTAAGTATTTAAAGTAAATAGGTGGGGTAAAAAAGTTGTTTGGATAAATATACGTAATATATTTGGCAAATAAATAAATGATACTTCATCATTATCAGCCGCAGAACGTCCATTGCTGGACATAGGCAATAGCTGTCCAAAAGGACCGGTTGGAAGCGGTTAGTTTTCAAATAATGAATGATGCACATTATTTAGAAACTATGTATGTATTTTTTACTTATTTTTTTTTAGTTTTACCTATCGTATAGGTAGTCTTTTTTTTTACTTATTCATGTCCAATGACACATGATAAATAAAATATTTTTAAAGCCGGTCTATTCTGTAAAAATATTTCTCGGTGAAAATTGATGAAGTGAGTATGAGGCAAGTTGTTATCATATAATGTTTTGTCATTACTTACTAACAATTATGGACCACGGTCTGAAATAAAGTTTTTTTTTTTTTTTTTTTTTTTTTTTTTTTAAAGATTGAAAGCCCACCTGAAACTCACTACACCTAAAAAAAGGAAGTATTTTATGTAAGAATGCACTTATAAATAGTTTAAAAATCACATAACGTAAGGGTACCTAAAAAAGTTAATTTATAAAATGACGTAACCAACCAATTTGCAACTAGTTACAGCCAGGTCAACGACCCCACAAAAACCAATATTTACCAAACGAACTAGATTTCACTTGCATACATAACAATGCATACACACCAGGTTTCACTTCCTAAGTATATTGCAATTCATCAAACACTATAATAGATCTTTTGACAATACATTTTAATCAACAATCACTTAGGTCTATCAATACTTTTTGCATATGACGACAACATGCAAAACAATTTCTGTATTGTCTGTATTTACCAACGCGACCTCGTCTGGGTTTTTTTCTATGTTTATTTGCAAGAAAATAATTATATTGTTTACAAAAAAGGTCTTATAACCTAAAAGTTACTGCTTTCTGCCTGTTAGCATGCATGCAAATATTTTTTTGTGATGAGTGATGACATGAAACAATCCTGACCTATTTAATTAACAATAATAACACCAGAGTATTACTGTCAGCGATATCAGACTTAGCGACTCCTCACACGACCGACAATCGGACCGATTATCGGTATCGATTATCGAGAAGAAACTGTTAAAAAGCAACCCGATAATCAGTCGTGTGCTTATATTAACAAAAATATGACAATCCCAAGCATCCGTTGGAATAACGGCTGGTCCATTTAGTAAAAACCTCCCTCAGCGAATTAGGGCGAACTAAACTACAGCTCATCTCAATCTTACTTCACCTAAACTCACCGATGGGATCAATCAAGAATCCAGGAATCGATATTAGGAACTCAGACACGCTCAGCAGATAGTATACGTCTATACGTAAGACATACTATTTACATACACACATCCTATCACGCCTGTATTCCCTGAAGGGTTAGGCAGAGGTGTACTAATGTTCACCCACAATTCGCCGGTATGTTTAGGTCCCATGTAATAGGGTTGCCATTAACCAGGCACAAATCCTAACTCCGAGCTGCTACTGAACATTTCACAGAAAAACTCAATAACATTTTGGTCGACCTGGGAATCGAATCGAGTCCTAGGACCACAAGCACATACCAATTATCAGTGTCATATAAAACAAGACTTGAAATCTCAAATCGCTTCACCGCTTCCACTTTAGCAGATTCGTCAATAATTGAAATAGATAGACATTCAATAAAACCTGTAATTCTTACATAACTGTTAATAAAGACCTTTTACGCTTCACAATTAAGTTTTTAATCATTTGACATTGTTATCATGATATCTTTTATAAATCTGTTATGAAGTCATTGGACCGTTCAATTCTATAAAAGAGTTTTGACAAATCTAACTTTGAGATTATTTCTATTTTTTGAAGAATGTTTTGCAATGTTACATTTTCGTATTATTTTTGAACGATCTTGCTACACGTTTTTAAGTGAATGTGTCTGCTGAAAATTATCGCTACAGTGAACAACAGTGATTTTGTACTTGACGTCACCATTAGTACAAATGTGAAAGTCTATCAGTACCTACATACTGACAACATACATATATGTTGAACAATCAAGGCATGATGCTTCAACATACATACTGACAGAATTTTTCGGTAGCAGCCCGGAGTTTGGAAGTTGGTGGTGTGGCACCCCCATGCCTCGGCAAGCCACGTAAAGCCGCTGATCCAGGATGTCATTCGTAGATCTTTGACAGCCGCTACGGATATTCAGAAGCCAGGAACTCTGACAATTGGTCTTGCGAAGAGGTATCGTGTTACCCAGTAACTGGGTTGTGGAGGTCAGATAGGTAGTCGTTCCAAATAAAACACTGGTATTCACCTGCAACCAGTAAGACTGGAAGCCGACCTCAACATTGTTGGAAAAAAGCTAAGCAGTTAATTTTTAGCTAGTACTTAGTAACAATTTAGCAAAAATTAAGCTGCAACCAAAATCTCTAAACTTACTTCTTTTATTCATCTATCAAACTGGTGTGTCAGATTGTTCGAGACGCCATTACGTCTCGCAATAGCGACGATCATTCGACTAGAACATTTTCCGATCGCCAGTTGCATTCCCCTACCAAAGTTATCTAGAACATAGGCGACGGTAATTATTGCCGACAAAAAGTCGTGTCGACTGATTGCTTTCACAAGATCCCACAATGGAGCATGAAATGAGCTTTGCCGAGCCACCGCGTTACGCATCGTTCGTGTGAAACTACCAGTGGTTTTCGTGATGTTGTTGGTTGAAAGTCAAGTGAGAAACGATCGAGAGATTCATCCCTGGTTTCTCGAACTAAAAATTAATTAAAAAAAATATTAATCGCGCTCGTTGCGATTGGTTGACTGAATTGTCAAAAACCAATCACAGAATTTGACCATTTGTCACTGTCGTTTAAGGTCTATTTTCGTTAAAAAAACCGAGGAGTTTGTTTCAAAACTTTAAACTCATACAGTAGAAAATTGTGATCTTCTTTATAGCTGAAAGAACTAGCAGATATCAATATAATCAAAGTCATGCGTTTACAAAAATAAATCCAGTCATAGTTGAGAATAAGCTCTTCCCATCATCCACGTTTTCTTATACAGCAGTCCTAGTGTTATTATAAACACAAAAGTTTGTGATGACGGCTGGATGGATGTTTGTTACTCTTTCACTATTTTGATGTCTTGATATTGGTCAAGTTTAACACATAGTCCGACCGACACATGGTAGGGGTAACATTACCACAACAATTACTAACTTAAAACGCTAACACTTCTTTCTAAACACACAACGAAATTAATTTTGTCAAGTTCTTTTTGTAACTAAACTTCAATGAAACACTTTACTATCGGTAAGTGTGTTTGAAGTCTAGCGAAACTGACGGCCTGGGTTTTCGATTTTCTGATCAGAAATTTGTATAAATTTCTTCTTTGTTCTGTCGGGATATACTCAAGTACTCTATATCTCTCTCCTGACATTAGAAAATAGCCATAGATAGTCTTCCTAATAACGTATACGTCTTTGTCTATCCTCAACATTTTAGCGATGCTAAAATGACATATATAGTGTATTTCATTTTAGCATCGCTAACTCAGAGACCTTGGACCATTCTGTGATATCACAATGCCATCACCTCGAGATAAAACTGAGAAGTATCTACAGGATTAGAATATGACCAGCAGATTGAGGTAGTAACACTTCCTCGCGATAAGAGTAAAGTACTTTATTGGTCCAACTACTATATTTTTTCCAAAAGTAGAGCTCTTTTGGAAAAAATATAGTAGTTTGACCAAGGAATTCCTTCATAAAAGACGTAAATGACTTTGATGCCATTCCGTTGACCATTTGCCGAACAGTTACAGATAAAGTACTACACATACGACTATACCCAACCTCCCCAACAAAACATGCAACACAAGGCCTTAAGGGACATTTGCGTATTCGAACGGTGAGTGAAACTGGCATAAATGTACTACTGATTATATGTGAATGGCTCAATCAAGGCTCTCGTTGCACAAGGCGTTATGTCGATATGTTTTGACGTGTCCAAGTCGGACCGTCGGTCGCCAGTTATACGCTAGTAAATTGCTACAATTATACCGAGAAGTGTGTCAAGTGGTAACCGACGGGGAGAGTGGGGTTGAATGGAACAATGAACATGTTGGATGCTTGAATAATCGTTGTGACATTTTCAGGAGGTTGTTCGTTGAAATTGTTCTTGATAAGTATGTTGACGGAGTATTTAATTGGGTATGAAGTCACAAGTTGACTTTGGTTGGTATTTGTTTATTTTTGTTGTAAGGAATGAAAATTATTAAAATATAATGATATCAGCCGGTGTACCAAACATTCAATTAAATTGTAAAAGCCGTTGACATTCCTTGTAATTTAAGAGTGAATATGAACTTTATTTTGAACAAGTTATAATAACAAAAAGCCATTCTCTTTTCATATTTTAATGAGTGTATGAAACAACAGACAAAATTTAATATACTTCATATTCATATTATTCATTTATTTGCATTCAATAATATGTATTTAATGTTATTACACAAGGCGTAAAGCTAAAGAGCCTATTACGGCACATCAACATAATATTATCTGAAGAATCAAGTATTTTTGTCAATCATCATAGTTAATAATCAATCATCATCATCTGCTTAGCCTTTTTCCCAACTGCGTTGGGGTCGGCTTCCAGTCTAACCGGATGCAGCTGAATACCAGTGTTTTAGTTAATAATCAATATGAGTCGTATTTCAGATTACTTATATAATTTTCTCTTATCAGACATTTTTTTTCATATGTTATTATTATGCTTAATGAATTAATGTGCAAGAGGCGAAAGGAGTATGTAAGGATCGTACCAGGTGATGTTTCGTGGTTTCTGCCTTACTCCCATGGAAAAAAGGGGTGAGTTTATGTATGTATGTGCTTAAATCAACCCACAGTGACTTATCTCCCCACTCTCCCCCCACAGGTAGCAAATTCCGCCCTAAGCCGGCGCACATGTCCAGTGGGTATCATTACAAAAGTATAAGCGCATTACAAGATTATATATCATTCTAAACATATGTTGTTTAATGTGGATATAAGATCTACTTACAGTAGAAACCGATTAGATCAACTAGGAATTAAGATTTTCTAATTTAATGACGAAGAAAGTTGAATGATTATTTGTGTAACATTTATGATGTGAGACATTTTTATCTGATACGTTTTTAAAGAATGAAACCTATTTCGCTACAGTCCGCTTTTCCGACTTGGTGTTAAGTGAATACAGGAGTAAATAAGGACAAAACTTAAAAGAGATTTAAACGTTGAAATAATACAGTTTAGTGCCAACAAGGAGCCTAAATCGTAAATTATGATTAAAAAGAAAACATTAGAGTCTTCTTTGCAAACAAACTAAATTATTGCTTCGTTAAATGCCCTAATTTCGTTTTGATTCGCCCCTGCGTCTCAATTCACTCCGTTCTACGGTACTCGTATGTGATTTTAACTTTACTGCTCGTGAATCAGACATAATAGTTAAACAATCACCATAGTTAGTATGTGGCTCATGGGACAGGGAATGGATTAACACTAAACGCGACTCGCTGAGATAGTGCTCCAACACAGCCACACAATTTATACTTTTTCTATAAGTATACTAATAATAAGTAATAAGCTATTACTGTCCCATTGTAGGTAAAAGCCTATTGCATTACAATGAAGGCATGATCACTACACTTGTTCATGGTGTATTGGTAATTACAGACTTATATTCATATGAGATGGGTTAATTCTACTAACTATTAGGAACGATCGCAATCTAAGTTTAAATCTGTCAAGAATGGTAATTTACATTCATTTTTTGACATTTGGTGGTCGCTGAGATGAGATTGCGACAGCATTTTGAACGTTTAGTAATATCGTATACACATATAGCCACACATAAACATAAGACTCACTTTATCAGAAATCCATCCACACATCATCCTTATCATCCATCTCAAAACATCCACATACATCCTCAAGACCATTACAGCGACCGAACAAGGCAATCGATTCATAAGCGATCGACTCCCGCGCAGTAGTTGTTTGTCAACCGGTAGCATTTATTGACAAATTGACACGTTCAACTTGACATATTGCCACGATGTCTAGATTTAGACGTTTTGTTTAAAACTATGTTTTATAGACTAATTTTAGATTTTTACAGTTATTAATTTGTATTTGGTTGTGGTTAGAGATCATAGATGGCGTTAGGCGCTTGTAAAATCTAGAAACAAATATTTAAGCGTTCTTTTATTATATCGAAATTAAAGCTTTTTTTATTTATAGATATTTATTTATATATTTATTTTTATTTATATATTATTTTTTTATATTACATTCTAACACGATATTCGTGTGTGTCCAACGGCTACAATGATTATGACGGGATTGTCACCATATTTCGATGTTATATAGAGTAACTTTAGTTTATTTTATATTAAAACATAAATTAGGGATCCGCGTAAAAAATAGTTCCTCGCTGTAACCGTTAGTCTCGCAAACAAAGTCGCGTTCATAAACTAGTTGATAAATGAAGCTAGTAGATGGTGGAGGTGATCAACATTAAAATTCAAATGGGTTTACAGCTTAAGGGAAATAATGATAATAAACTTTAACAAGCTATAAAAAGGTCATGAAATTGATCGTATCGGTAAAGCTAAGCTGGCTTCATACATGTTAATAACCTGCTGTCAATTACATGCGTCTAGTGTCAGTGATTGAGCGCCTGGAAGTACCTAGTGTCTCTCACACCTAAAAAGAACTATGAGGAAACAAAAAAAATATCTGTGAATATTTCTAAACTTTTTCATACATACATAAACTCATGCCTTTTCCCATGGGATAGGCAGAAACCACGGAAAATCACCTGCTACGATCTTTACATACTCCTTTCGCCTCGAACACATTCATACATTTGGTCATATAAGCACGCCAGTTACGAGTACTGCGCACCTGACCAAACCGTCTAAACTTTTTCAATTGCAAGCTATTGGTTTTCACATAGTTTCTGAATTTCATAGGGTTCATTGAAACAGGTCGAGCAAAGTGTTTTTGGGTTTTTCTAAATGGAAATCTCAGTAGCAGCTCGGCGTTAAGATTTATTTGCGCCCGGTAATGACAATAGGCTCGCCCCCTATTACATGGGACCTAAACGTGGCCGGCGAACTGTGGGTGTACATTGATATACCTCTGCCTAACCCTACGTGGAATACACGCGGGATAGTATGTATGTGTACCCTAATAAGGTACCTTTTTTGTAACAGTATTATAAAAGAGTTTTTATTCCAATTCAATAAAACACCAGCAAGTTTTATTAACAATTGCAAAAATTGAACTTTCCATTCAATAATAATCACATTTTTTGCACAACTCGTCTGTTTATGGCACTTATAAAACTATTGATATTCCTAAACGGTTCAATTTATTGGAAGCATTTCTATTTCGTGACAAAATGCAATGACGAAACAACGGATTGAAAAAAGAATACCAGTCAAATACTGGCCTAATATACATTTATTTTCGGATGGAAAAACTTAATCTCAAATTCGTCGCGAATTTCGCAATCGAAATTGTATTTCGATGCAAAAAAAAAACGAGAATCGTTACTCATAATCGCTCATTACAAAAGAGGGTTTCACTTCCACGAGCGTCACGTCTCACGATCAATTGGAAATAATATTGTCACAGAAATAGTAAAAAACTGGATAAGGCAGATAGGTTCAAGTCATTGTGACTCTCAAAGTTATAGATCATAGAAACGGCGGCAGGCTACGTACGAAGGAGATAGCAGGACGGACTAGATGAATACCTCTAATAGATCGCGTTTCGTGTAGTTTTAATTAGTCTGTGACGGATGTTGTCGTACCTAATAGTAGTATTTTATTTAAGTAATATTTATTGTTCTCAAAGAATAAAGCTTCTTTAAACCTATAAATACTAGGTAGATGATGCATGGAATCTCGAAAGATAGAAGGAATGGAGGGATACTTTTCGAGCGGGACAGCACAGGTCAATAAATAAATAGTATTTCTGAACTTAGCAGAATTAAGATTTATTATTTTTAAACGAGGAGTAATAACGAGTCATGGATTCTTAATAAACTGTATCTTTATACAGTTTATTAAGACTTAAAAATATAACAAACAAAACAAAATACATTCTTTAATTTTACCAAAAAAATCAAATGAACCCCCAATCCAAAGCCACTTCCATTGAACCACTGAAACAAAGTCCTTCTCAGTCCAATAGTCAGAATCGTGTTCCGACTACCGTTTTGTTATTGTTCAATATGTTTTCCAATAATCCAGTTATAGATTACCGGAGGTAGAAAGCCTTGATTCGCACGGTTACGTAGAAAGTAGACTGAGTGCGTGTTAGTCCCTTAAATTACTCAGTAGTGATATCTAGTGTTACACGCTATCGATTTTGACGTTAATTTCCTCTTTAATGTTGTGCAATGTTGTCTTGCGTAGGTGTAAGATGTTGGACTGTGCAAAACTGTGCATAATTGTGCAAAAATATATCGAGTTGTCGTAGTGAGAGATTCGATATTTTTCTTGATTTTATTCTGTTTGGGACTTATGGTGGGTCCACACGACACAGACTTAACACAGACTTCTATAGAATTTTGTCTGTACAACAAATCAGTACAGACAAATGTCGGTTATTTGAATTTGAATTTGAATTTGAATTTAAAATCGAAGTCTGAACTGATGAAAAGTCTGCACAGATCAAATCAAATCAAATCAAAGCATTTATTTCAATTAGACCATTTACAGGCACTTTTGAATTGTCAAGAAGTTACAGTTTAATATTGAAGCTAGTTGCTCGTTCCAAAACGTAGGTCTCTATGGAGAAGAACGAGCAAGAAACTCCATGGACACTCTTTTCATTCAATTTGGTTTTTACAAAAACTTGGTTACAATAATCTTGTTGCTTCTATATGTGAAAACAATGAAGGTGAATATAAAAACTAACAAAATTATAATAAAGATGTAAGCCATGGCAGTCAAGAGATGACCAATCCCAACTGACAGCACCCGTTCACGAATATGACGCGTGCATCAGCACCATTTAGCTCAACCATCTTGAAGGGAACCAAACGACCCAACCCACGCGCCACCGTCAGCGAGACATTAAAGTGAGCATGACGAAGCTCTCAACTGCCATGCTCAGTGTCCAACACATAGTAACTTAACAAATAAATGGCTCCATGGTACTCACATTTACAAAATTGAAATAAATTATGTTAAATTATATAAAACTAAGGTTTTTAGTGAACCTATTCGACTGATGTATGTAATAAATAGCAATAAAATAACGGTAAACGTTATTAAGGTCAATCAAAATGGGGTAAGAAACATTCCCAAAAAAAAATATCTATTAATTTGTGAGCCCGAGTCTCTGTGGAGCAGGACCAGCATTAAGCCAAGCATTCTTGTCATTAATATAATCTTCTAACTTATAATATGCCTGACTACATAGTGTGCGTTTGATGCAAGTTTTAAATTTTCTCTCATTTAGTTCGAGAATATCGAGCGGTATTTTGTTATAACATTTTACACAGTACCCCATAAAAGAAGTGTGTACTTTAGACAATCTGAAACCTGGTTGATCTAATTTATTCCTATTTCTAGTATAAACATTATGTCTATCACCAATTTTTTTGAAAAGATGAAGGTTTTTTCGAACGTGCATAATGTTTTCATATATATATTGACAAGGAACCGTCATGATATTAATTTTTTTGAACAATTCCCTTAGAGACTCGCTTCTGCAAAGATTATAGATGGCTCTGACAGCCCTCTTTTGCAGAATAAAGATAGACTATATCTGCAGCCCGCCCCCAAAGCAAAATACCATAAGACATAATGCTATGAAAGTAACTAAAATAGACCAGCCTCGCGGTATCCACGTCTGTTAATTGTCTGATTTTTCTGACAGCGTAAGCGGCTGAGCTCAACCGCCCTGCTAGAGATGTTAAGTGAGGACTCCACTGCAGCTTTGAGTCAAGCGTAATCCCTAGGAAAACTGTCTTTTCGACGAATTCCAGTATATCCTTATTTAATAAATAAAATAAATAAATATTTTGGGACAACTCACACAAGGCTATCTGATCCCAAGCTAAGCAGAGCTTGTGTTATGGTAACCAGACAACTGATATACATACTTATATAATTTATAAATACATACATATTATAGATAAATCACACCCAGACACAGAACAAACAATCATCCTCATCACACAAAGGTAACGGAACACACACGCACAAAGGTGTCTAATGTAACGTTACATGACATACTTTTAACATTTGGCAAAGCGAATCTTATGCATTTAGTTTTCTTCTCATTTAATACTAAGTTATTTATAGTAAACCAATTTTGAACCTCATGCATAGCGTTATTTACGTCGTCAAGATGTTGTGCCTTTCTATTTACTTTAAAAATCAGTGAAGTGTCATCAGCAAATAACACCATTTGAGGTTGGTTTTTCAGTAAATGAGGTAAATCATTAATATATACTAAAAAGAGAAACGGACCCAATATTGAACCTTGCGGAACCCCCATCTTTACTTTTAAGCCTAATGAGTTTACACCGTTTATTTGCACATGCTGCAGTCTATCATTTAAGTACGATTTTATCAAGTCACGCGCTAGATGACCAAGTCCGTAATGCTCGAGCTTAAGGAGGAGTGTTTCATGATTTACGCAATCAAACGCTTTTGAGAGGTCGCAAAAAATGCCAATGGCATCCTGTGAGTCCTCCCATGCATTAAAGATGTGTTTAATTAAAGTGACACCGGCGTCTGTAGTGCAACGCCCTCTGGTGAAACCATACTGTTGATCGTGCAAGATGTTTTTGCAGTTGAAATGATTGAGCATTTGATTGAGCATCACTTTTTCGAACACCTTGCTGAAAACCGGCAAAATCGACACAGGTCTATAATTGTTGGTGTCTTTGCTATCCCCGGACTTAAATAGGGGTATAACCTTGCTGTGCTTCATTAAAGTAGGGAAAACTCCTTGGTCTATACACAAATTAAATATCAAAGCTAAATAGGGTACAGACATTAAATTTGGTAAGTAAAAATTTTTACTCAGACTTTATAGTCTGTGCAGATGTCTGTACAGACAAAAGTCTGTGTCGTGTGGACCCACCATAAGTTTCTTTATAAAATATGTAATTAATGCTATTAAACAAACAAAATGAAAATGAGGACCCTTTACATGTCCTCTCATTTCCTCGCTTACTGTACGAGTGAAAGAGCATGATAAGTTCCTTTGTTTAGCCGCCATTTTTAACCGACTTCAAAAAAAGGAGGAGGTTATCAATTCGACTGTATTTTTTTTTTTTTATGTTTGTTACCTCGAATTTCCCGACTGGGTGAACCGATTGTCATGATTTTTTTATTTGAAAGCTGGTGCTTCCCGTGTGGTCCCATTGTCACCATTTCAATATCTGATGATGGGATCTTGTAGAAATCGGGGGAACTCTTCAATAAATAACAGCAGATTAACCGCGATTGTTGCTATAGCATATTTAAGCATTGTTTACACCATCACACAATATAACATCACGCCTGTACTCAAGGGTTACACAGATGTATACAGTAGTATTTAAAAATTTCTCATCCAAGTAAACGAAATCACATATTCTGCTTTCTTATGACTTTTTAGTGGTGTCTCGTTAATTTACATAGCACGACAGTTTCTTCATGGATTTGGATGACAAGAAGTTGATACTAAAAAGCGAGAAATAAAAAAACTTTTTTACAAAAAAATTACAACCGCCTTCAAAAACTAAAAAGAGAAAAATAACTTTAGCTTTGGAAGTCGGTGGCAATACAAAACAACAAACAGAACCAAAGCCACCGACTTCCAAAGCTTTTAAATTCATACAGATAGTTTCATCGCAAATCCTATCAGAAAGATGACACTCTGTATTGTAAAAGGAAACAATGAGGTCCATAAATCGGTTAATAAAGACTATTTCCCTATGATGGTACGTACTAATCTCTACATACCTGATGAAACTCGGTAATCAACCAAAGATATAGCAAAAAGGTCGTTTTCTACGTTGCTACTTACTTGTCTTACGAAATAATCGTTATTGTCATGTTTTAAAATGGCAGCGTCGCATCGGTTTCAGGCAAAAACTAAAGATCTTTCTAAAAATCAACCACTATTCGAAGAGGTATTGCGTCACATTTCAACATATACAATTTCAAGCATTCCATATGTTTGAGATGCAGATTGGACATAATCGCAGATCACACGACATACACCACAGCAAACGGCTCATTACGAAGGAGATTGCCGACAACACTTATGGGCTATTCTCACTTCACTTTCTGCTTTTATTGTGCTTTAGTACTACGCAATATGGTCTGTTTTTCTACTGTGTTAGGTCATAAAAGTTGAAAAGCAGTGTCCTTTCGTTTGATACTTGTATTTTTGAAGGTTGTAAAGTTGTAAATAATTGACTTTGTTCTTGAATGTAGAATAGTGAGAAATCCCGATTTAATTTAATTATCATTTTTGCTTTGCAGTGTTCTTATCACATAAATGATAATATGAAATTCTAATACAATATGCCCAATTTGATTTAGTGATTGTACATGATAGATACCTACTTTTATATACATATTTTTTATTTATATGTACATATTTTTTTAAATAATGTAACTGTCTAGTTTTTTCTGTCAAATCTGTCATCTTTATGTCAAATCTGTGTAGTTCTTTCTTCAAAAAGGCGTCTTACCTACTTGATTCATATATGATCTGACCGTTGAAAGTGTATGCACTTTAAAATAGATAGTCTCAATAGATAGTTCTCAGTATCATTTAGCTACTACTGACTTAAAAACAATACACAAAATCCTATAATTTACCATCCAACCTAACAACAACGTAACGTAATACCAAAACCGGTCCGGCAACTATAATTCACTGAAAATCCCATCAAAATCAATTTAGTAATTCTTGACACTAACACACAACACACACGCGTGCTGCGTAATTTATATGAAGTCTCAGGTGATTTGTTACTAATACGCCATTTTGTAGTTAGATATAAATCAAAATGGCTGCCGGCTATTCGAAAACAGAACGGTGAATTGTTTTTTTTGGAATAGAACCTTTTTTTTTCTTGTTAACAGTTTATATTGATTATTTGTGTGATGTTTAGTGTTAAAATAGTTTATAACTATTTATTTTATGACTGTATTCTCAATGTTACTATTATACAAATAGAAAAATTGAAAAGATAAAATAATTTACTAGTAAAATGTAATATGATAATTAGTGACACAAAATTCTGATCAGTTGCTTTTTATTTTTGGTTAGTTACATCAGATTATAAAATTATACTTAGGTTGTAAAATAAATATAATAGTTTTTTTTACAATCAACTGAGTTATCGAGTTGCAAATAAGTATTATTTCAAATAAAAACCAGATTCTACTAAAAGCGAAAAAGTACAACCTGTAAAACTATCACATACCTACATTAGAAATTAGCTATAATATTTATGAAATCTACTCACAACAAAACTCTAAAACAAAACCTAACAAAAAAAAAAACAAATTCAAATACAGAATAACGCTTCAACCGCAAAGGCATTTCGTATTTCAACCAAACCTCATAATTACAGCAACACATGACTACCAAGTTCCGCAACCATGTGAATGGGAGCCAGTGTCCCATCATTATCGCATAAATCAGTACCGATTCAACCGGTAATTGCATCGATATACCGATGTATCGATACTATCTCGGTACTGGTAAATTAAAGTTTGCGCTCAATATAATTTTCATGTGAAATGTGTGACGTACTATAAATTATTGGGTATTAGATACAGTGTGTCATAAATCTTTGGACTTATAATGTATGGAGCGATGGGTATTCATAGAGGTGATCCAATAGGTATCAATTGCATGGAACAGCTTCTGATAAACTGTTCTTTTAGTACCTGTTGGATGAGTTTAGAGGGTAATAAAAGTTAACTGGTTTTTGCTATTCGTTGTAACGTGTTACTATAACTGAGGAGTTAGGGCTACACTTCGAATGGTATGTAATTAGTTTGAGAAATGAGTATTTTGTATTCAGAATGAAAGGCACTAATATTTTCTTGATCGAATTTCAGTCATGGAGGCTAATTTCAATGGAGACTATGTGCATAAATATGTGCACAAAGGCTAGGGCACTTAATTTTCCCTTACTCTCATAGACCGTTGAAGCAGCAGATATCAAACGTAGGATTTATGACTTTGACTGTTTTAAATGTTTTGAGACGACGGATACAAAACCAACTTTCAAGCTCCGGACTGCTATTGAGCAATTCCTAATGGAAAAACCTAATATTCACTTTGCCCGACCTAGAAATCCAACCCAGGTTCACTCAGTAATCTTAATTGTGACCACAAGATCAACAGGGAAGTCAAGTCACTACGTAACCATCAAAACCATTGCTACCCACCAATTTCGCTCCCCAAGAACAAAATCGCACCACCATCACAAACCGCCCGATTACACCACGCAAACATAACAGTGTTTACTCATGATCCGTTTAACTCAAAGTTTATGTTAAAAACCCGCCCTGAGCGGACTATCAGCCGCTTTAAATCATCGACGGTAAGACAGACAGCCGCCCATAATTGTAGCCGTAGGCCTCCCGATGACACATTCCATCAAAACCGACCAGCCAAGACTTTTCTCTAACGGTGCCACTGGTTTTTAATACTAGTTACACTATACTCACCCCTCAATATGTCATTGTGGCTTGCAAATCGAGTTCTTGAGAAAATTGCTCTAATACTGTTTAACATATGCAAAGGGAACATCCCTGGGGACATGGAATCGATTATAATCGATTAGAAGTGTTTACGTGCGTTTGGCGTGCCGTGTATTTCATCGTGGAGAATATAAACAGGAAGAGGCATTTGATAATTTTCTTCAATTTTATTTAACATGTCATTTTGTTTGCACATTTGCTCTTTACAATCGAACACTTCACGTAAGTCGTTGACCTTCTCGAATAAAAAAAATATTTTACTAATTGTCAAGCTGCTGTGATTGGCTGTTGATAACTCAGTCAACCAATCACAGCAGCTTACGCGCACTTGACAATTTGTCAAATTTATTTTTAGTTCGGAAAACCGGGTTTATAACCGCTACAATTGATAAAATTAAAAACACTAATATTTGCAAAAAGAATTGATGATAGTAACTTTTTAGGCAATTGTCAAATTTATTGCATTTTTGCTAGTTATTTGGTTTTACTTTTTTTGTCTTTGCATTTTCAATACATCTTTTAGACAACGCTCAAAAGACATGTTAGTTTACTAGTCAGAGTCAAAAATGGCTTACCCCATACAAAAAAATCCTAAGGCAAGGAGACCAAGCCATGTCCAGTCTTACCGCAGTGTACATGTATGTCGCACCAATATAAATTATAAGTCGATGTCACGTGATAATCGCCTATTTGAACCGACTATTACAAGTCACAGTAATTATACATGTAGGGTAGTATTTAATGTGAAATTATAGGCTTGCTTGATTTAGTGTAGGATGTAGGCAGTACTTGTTAGGTATGACACGATACATGCATGTAAATGGTTTTAAAAGGAGCTGTGGTTGATGTTACTTCCTGATTTTGTTCATTGTAGCACGTAATGTAATGCAAAATATAATTATGTATCATACTTATTATGAGTGTTTGGAATAATATGGGATGAGCAGTCAATATCATATAATTAAATAATATATTTTTTACTAATGTATTTGGCCAATGTCCGGTTTATATTAAAGTAAAATAAATTAAGATAACATTGCTGGATTACGCTGGATGCAGGCCGCTTCCAACCGGTCGTTTTGGAAATATAGAGGAGGCCTATGTCCAGCAGTGGACATCCTGCGGGCTGATACCAAGACGATGATGATGAAAATAAATAAATAAGTATTAACGTTGAAAGTTAACATGAAAACGGAAAAAAGTTGAAACTAAATTTCCAAAAAATTACAATATGTCCAAGAAGCAGAAGAAGTAACCGAAAGGTTTTCGTGAAAGTTCGAAAACATAAAAAAATATCGCAATAATGGAAAGAATATGTTACTTTAGGCTTCCTTATGTGTCCTTTTGTAGTCTTGTTGGTACTATAGGTGACTTCACAGCTTACAACAGCCATCCTCCAGAAAACAATAAAAAAAAAAACATAATATTCTCAATCACCACCCTAAACAAAATCGATACCTATCATACCGATTATCGATTTCAAACGAAACCAAAAGTGGCTCGAACAGTGTCGTGACACACTTGCAAGCCATAGTTAGTATAAATACACGTGTGTCAGACATTCCGCGGCATAATGAGTACATTCGTAATAAGCATGGCGGTTGTTATGTCGTTCTGTTAAGGCACTGGTTGAAAGTAAGAGTCCTATTTAAATCGCACAGATAAATCTGTGAGTGCAGCAGCTAAAGTCAAAGTCAAAGGATTTATTTCAATTAAACTATGTACAGGCACTTTTGAATTGTCAAGCTGTGAGGTAGTCAAAAAGTTGAAGATAGTTGCTTGTTCCAAAATATAGGTCTGTATGAAGAAGAACGAGCAAGACGCGGATGCTGTTTTCAATTTATTTTTGACAAAATTCTGGTTACAATATTGTTGTTTTGTCTTCTAAGTTCTACATGTTATTATATTACCGAGTGTCGGAGTCTATTATGTATTACATAGTATGCTTGACGAACGAAGTCGGTGGCAGAAGCTAGTGTTTCATATTACAAATGTATTATTTTTTTTAATTTTTAGTGTGTCAGATATTATGTTCATCACAAAATAAATGACAGAAACGAACGTTTTGAATTTTGTTTCATGCATTTTCACATAGTTTACGAAAAAAAATTAAAGAGAATTCGCGTTATTCTTAGAACGAATGCTGTGAATAAAAATACACCTTTTATAACTATTTTCCAGGAATCAGTGTTATAAGTTAGAACGAAGCTTCTATCGTTTGAGTTTATCAAGAACTATTTGTTTTACCCTTCTGTCTTATGACAATAATATCAGATTTTCAGAGGAGGAATAGCAGTTTATGTGTAATAAAATATTGCAAAACATTTATTTTTAAAGAGTGCGTTTGTAGTTTCTTGCCTATACTTTTCGTTGCAAAACTACTTTTTGTACAGGACAACTAGATTCAATTCATGTATCTCTGTTTCTGAAATGAAAATGAATTTGACAAATTGTCAAGTGCTTATAAGCTATTATGATTGGTTGTCGATGTTTCAGTCACCCAATCAAAGCAGCTTACGCTTGACAATTTGTCGTATTCATTAAATAATTTGACTAACCAGTAGTACTAAGCGCAACTGCTCCTAATCCTAATTCCGAACTGCTACTATGAAAGTCCATCAGAAACTTCAGAAATTACACCCATGCAAAGCCGGGGCGTGTCTCTAGTCATCTAAAAAACACACAAGCTATTAGCCTTCTAAAACAAAAACCGCAGCCGCATATAATCAAAATAATCACCTAATCGAATAACTCGTAGCCTTAAGCAAACCTGTATCATTACGCTACATTGTTAGTTACATGTCAACAGTAGTGAATTAAGAGTAAATATTGATTGTATAACATTTAGCGCAAACTACATTATGATTGATTGCAACGAAGTATAGCGAATAAAAACGAAAGCCGATGTTGAATATTGATCTGGTTTTGTGTACTGACTTGTAGGTATTTATTGAATTTGAAATACTACAATTTTATGGTAAAAACGCAACAGTAGGTATACTAGGCTATTATTGTTCCAATGCAGGGAAAATGCCTCTTTTCATATAGAGAAGGTAGGAGCATTGATCACCTCGCTTGCTCAAGATGGATGATTTAATGATTTTAGGCTTATAATAATTATAAGTTCTGGATGTTTTCACTGATTCTAAGAAACCTAACGTCACCTTTGCCCGACCTAGGAATCAAATACAGGACTTCACGGCCAACAGGGCCGCAGTCGACAGAAATAGATATTATAATGGTAGTAAACTTTATCACAGGAAGTCTAACTACAACAAGATATGCAAATGGAAGTCTATAGGTATCTATGTCCGATGCAGTTAAAAGCTACAATAACTTGTCGCTTGCAAAGCGATATGTAAATCCTAACCGCGTTCTATTAGCCAACCGAATATGCGCAGTAAGAGCACAACACACACTCGCACCAAAAATCAATACAAAACACTAAACAAACGTAATTACGTGAAATACGATATCGCTATTAAATTAACAGTATAATGATACAATTGTATTGAATCAGTTATATTCAGAACCGTTACACATATATCAACCTGTCAAATACCGGACCAATTGCTGTGTTTAAAACGCAAAGGTGCGTTCAAATGTGTCCCCCACTTGCGCGAATTCCTCTGAATATTTCGCAACTACTGAGCGGCTATCCAACTCCGCCCTAAGATACCCACCTATTACACCGTTCGCTACCGAACAACCTTGACTATTATTTAGAGCACTGACCATTAACCAGACCGCGTAAGCATAGATACAGCGTCACCAGAGGCTGATATCTCGTCGACAGCACGAATTACATTAGCGAATTATCCTATTTTCCGTTCGGGAGCCCGGAGCGAACGGCTAACAAGCCAAGTCATGACGTAGAAAGCGCTCCCATATTTCCTAGGCTAATAAAAGCGATGATAGTCTTGGGGTGTTCTAAAAAACGAGCGCTATATCAAACGCGTGCTCGAGGTAAACTAGCTGAGTATAAATTCTAATAAGCGTTTATTCTATGCGCCTCCCGAGGCAACAATGCTCTTAATCTCGACTATTATAGCTTGGAAGTTTTAAAATCCAAGCGGTAGTTGCTTACGCTTAATATTTAGTTGCCTCCTACGCTCGGTCGAGTAATAAATTGCGCGCGATTGATGCCTCGACGCCATGTTTTTAAGCTTCCGTATGTTTTAAAAATGGAATAGTGTTCGATCAGTCACGGTCCATAGATAATTCATATGCACGATGGGACATGAAATAAATCTTCCTTACTTTGAGTCTCTTGAGTTCCATTTTTAAATCGTGTCTCGTGATTAGATTGGCGTGGCATTTACTGATAAGTTTGACGTTTACGAAAGAGTTTTTACTTAGCCGCGTAAGGTGCAATGTTAATGGATGCAATTAATGTTCTTATCTTTATGTGGTGTATGGTTACTGTTTAATAGAAAGTCTTTAACCATTGAAAGTTTGTTCAAATCGAATTGGATTTAATGTTGCGAATTTCTAACGGAAGAAATTGCTGTATGGCATAGTGATTGTATTTTATATTCTTAACAATTGATTTCTCATTCAGCAGTACCGGGCATGGATTCCATTTCATTTGATATATTTTTTGGACGGTTTTGGTCATTTAAAGTTTAGGAACTGTCATTAATAAATACTGTTACGTGGTGTTATAACTGTAGCCCAGACAATTGCTGTAATAAAAAAAAACAAACATTTTTTTTTTATTTGAAATATTTCTGGAATTCACATGAGTGGTTAAATAAAACCTTATGGTGTTGGACGTATTTACGGCCAGGTTGCATTGGCATACAACCTTTATACTCAAGAAAAGATTCAAAATTGTAATTCCTCTTTACCGTTCCTTTGCCAGCATAGACGTCTAATTACAGCACGCCTCTGAACAATAACAATATAATGGTTTCAATAAAACGTTCTCACACATGTACAGTGAACGGCACAACGTAATGACGGCAGTGAGGAAGTCTGAACACCTGTTCAACAATATAGTGTAAGTACCAATTCATATAGACGGGCTCTGTAGTACGAAGAGAATAGAGGTGACATTTTAATGATAAAGTTTGGAGACTATTGTTTGCGCCTGCCTTTCCTTGTATGAGGTTGCGGTTTCGATACCAGGCAAGTATCAGATGTTTTAAATTCATGTGTTTCTCGTTTTTTTTAAGTATATCATGGACATCGGAGAATGTCTTCACCTGGCAAAATTAAAGTCAATATCTAAAACAAATCTATTATTTCGAATTAAACTATTTACAGACACTTTTGAATTGTCAATGAGTGACAAAGTTGAAGCTAGTTGCTCGTTCCAACCAGTAGGTTTCTATGGAGAAGAACGACCAAGATAATCAATGAACACACACGAAGGAGTTAAAGCCAGGTAATTTTAGGTATTGCAGTAATATGTAGATGATGATGGTGTCATAGTTCCAAATCTAAGGTAGCCGATATCCACAAACACTACTAAAGAAATTGTCAACTAGGATGTGGCCGAACCTTTAGAACTCTCCATACAGTCAAACAATCGCTTGTACTTCAAATCTCTTAGTATAAACGCCACATCTGTTATTTCTAACATCTGTTCGGTTGCGTAATATAGCTGATGTCCTGGAGGCAGTAATTCTCACTCTCCTCACTGCCTTATAATACACACTGGATTAGATGCTGTACTTACCGTTTTGTTCTTACGCCGTATTCATAGTGGCGGGTTGTAATGGGCAATTTATTTAATATGTTCGAGTTGGTAGCTTGGATATTTTTCGTAGCTTCAATTTGTCGCTTAGAGCTGTCATTGTTTATCAGTCTTTGTAGATACACATACATAAACTTACACCTTTTCTAATAGGGATAGGCAAAAACCACAGGACGCCACCTGCTGCCAGCTACATATTCCATTCGCCTCGTACACGTTCATACATCGGTCACACAAGCACGGCATTTGTCTTTTATTATAAAAAAAGAAAATTCAAATAAATATTTTGTAATTTTGCGGAGTCAAAATTTGAACTCCGGAAAACAAAATTAAAATTAATTGAATTCAATTTGAATATCGGATGAACTATTGGAAAGAAGCTGATCAAGGGTATTTTTACATAATAGATATTTATGCACGATGCCCGAATAGGAGAGGTGTATAGCACACCCACATTTAAAAAAAATATTATTTAAAAAACCCTTTAGACATCAAATCGAAATCAAAAGTGTTATCACCTAATCCTAGACTATTCATACGAGCACACAAACAATATCTGCCCGAGGCCCATATGATCCCATGGCGTTCGATAACCGATAGCATCGCGCACCACCTTGTTCGGAGCACTCGGTTAAAAGGTCCTTACGCCATTCACTTCCACACTTGCAGCTGTTCGAGTAACCATAACGTATTTGTAAGTTTAGTTTACATACATACCATACCATAACCCCTGTATTCCCCGTAGGGTTGGGCAGAGGAGTACCAATGTATACCCACAGTTCGCCGGTATGCTTTAGGTCCCATGTAATAGGGGGCGAGCCTTTTGCCAATGACCGGACACAAACCCAAACTCTGAGCTGCTACTGAGAATTTCATAGAAAAACTCAATAACACTTTTTGCTCGACCTGGGAATCGAACCCAAGACCTCAAGCGTAGCAGTCGCGCTTAGGACTACTAGGCCAACAAGGCAGTTAAGTTTGTTTGTTACATATGTTTTAAGAGCTTCTTATGGAAACTTTTCCTTGAGGATCAGGGAGTACGGAACAATAAAAGAAAAAAATAACAACGCCCTAACTTTGAGACGATTAACTGCTATACTAACTTATTTCTATTGTCAAGCTGTATTGCTGCTCTCTGGTTAGAAAATTAATGGGTAAGTACCTATTAGATTTACGCACACAATCATGGAATTTTTTATAATCCTTTTCGTTGGTAATTTTTTAACCAAGACATATCTAGAATGGTTGTAGAGTATCTTCACAGCGCCGCCAAACCTGCTTCATTTTGCCATGGTTATAATTTGGAGGATAGGCAGAGGAATATGTCTTTAAGAAGGTAATGCAGTTACAAAAACAGTCAGTCAGAGCGTGTGTAACTTATAACTGAGAAGACTCAGTTATCAGTTAAACAGGTACCTTACTCAGACTCACTTAAGTTCCAGTAAAAGGTCTGGTTTTTACATGTTTTAAAGGATATTGTCAAAAACCATTATTCAACATTGCCAGACACTTTCCATATACCATACGTTCGGACCTTAAGAGTGTCTTACTGAAGTTATGGCCTTAACTCGGTATTCTTATATGAACCCTCTAAATACCAGTCATGCTAAATTGACATAGTTTCGAAGTCCCTAGTATCTTTCGATTTGAAGATTCGGAGGATCTGAGATATGGGTCATTTCTTATAGTAAGCTGTACTCTGTAAACTTTCTTTTAATTCTTTCTCCACGTCTCGAAAGACGAACAGAAATTATTCTCTTCTTCAAAGGTCCTACATAAAGTTCCTCCAGCTCATTTCATAAATCCATAATTTCAGTTTACGTAAGATCTTACCCTATAAATCGTTTATTAGAATAATGTTCACAATACTAATCACGAGCGCGCTGATCGCACAGATAGGAGGCGATTCCGATCTCCTATGATAAATGGTGTACACCCATACCATGTCTTTGTTAGAATAAACTGGAAAAACCGCTACTTTTAAGCTTTAGACTTTGTGGTTTACCGGTTGAGAGGGAACCGGTTTTTGAGGCAGGTGAGATAAAGGACTTTAGGAAAAGGTGGGTAAGGTAGATGTAGATTTTCCTCTT
Source organism: Caradrina clavipalpis (assembly GCA_932526535.1). NCBI lineage: Eukaryota > Metazoa > Arthropoda > Insecta > Lepidoptera > Noctuidae > Caradrina > Caradrina clavipalpis. The sequence goes on along the minus strand of OW052104.1, from coordinate 11,718,227 downwards.
TAGGTTCAAACTTTATTCGAATAATTTCATCACCTTTCATGCAGAGAAGAGGCCTTTGCCCTTTTTTTTTTTTATAGACGGGAAATCATCAAATAACTTCCCCCGCCCTGGGCGGGGCGGGAGGGAGTGTCAGACTTTTACTGACTAAAACCCGTCCATGTTCCTTCATGTGCCCTTTGCGTTCCGGGGGCGCGGTATCTCTTTCGAACAACCCGCACAGGCCTTTGCCCTGCAATAGGACAATCAACGCCTGGTATTATTATTAACATATTAACTGAACCAGAAAGCTTATTACCTTGCAGCCTCGGGAACTCTAGGTTATTTCCAACCACTGCGACTCCTAAAAGCAATAATCTACCCTCCTGAAAACATGTCGAGGCAAGTTCCTAAACAGGTATGTTGTTTGACTGAAGATGGCACATGAAAAGTAAGAAATGAGATGCGATATATGAGGTAAGTGACAACGTGACGAAAACTCTTACCAAGAATTTAGTACATGTTTCTAGACTCTCTAGAGTTAACATTTTTGCACTAACAGTTCTAGTTGCGATATCCCTTGCGCCCTTTATACTGTGAACATTCTGGAATTGTAAGATGGATGGCTATATGGGGTAAATTAACATGTCAATCTATCAGTAACGTTCTAGTAATAACAGACAGATAGAGTACTTACGTTAATTAAATATAGAAAAAGTTTGTCTTTTTAAAATTTCATTTTAGTCACTAATACCTGCATGTACAGGGTTCGTGGGGATTCAAAGTTTAATCAAGACTTTTCTTGTTTTCGTAGTAAGTTGAAAATTTGACCTTCAATATATGCGTAACTAGAAGGTTCCCAGGTATGGTCCTGAACAAACTATTTCCCAGGTATGAGACAATAAACCTCCGTGTAACCATATTTAAATATACTAATATTATAAAGAGGAAAGATTTGTTTGTTTGTTTGTATCGAATGGGCCGAAATTACTGCACCGATTTTCACCATTTTTCACCAATAGTTTTTTTTTATTTATTTTTTTTATAGACGGGAAATCATCAAATAACTTCCCCCGCCCTGGGCGGGACGGGAGGGAGTGTCAGACTTTTACTGACTAAAACTTGTCTATGTTCCTTCATGTGCCCTTTGCGTTCCGGGGGCGCGGTATCTCTTTTGAACAACCCGCAGCCCCTTCACCCACATACAGGCACATTATTCCTAAATAACATAGGCTATATAACATCACGCTGCGACCTGCTGGAGCGGAGCAGTTACTAAAGTGTGAAAAAGCGACGTGAAAGAAGTCGCTGACAGTTCGCTATGTGTAAATAAAATGATTTGATGTGATTTCAAAATATCGGTCAATGGTATAAGTGTTGCAGTGATGGGAAGAACTGTCTTTTGGTATCGTTAAGTGTCTTTTTACTCCTGTAATAATTTAAATTAAGACTAAAGTAATGTATTATTTTACGACCAGCAACAGTAAACAGTGGTGGTGCCCAATAAATTGTACAACAAACACGGTGCATGTCTTATCACGTGATCTGGTATCTGGTATCGGTATCGCGGTATCTTACATGATTCGTTTGGACACGCCTAATGTGCCGTGACGCCGCTGATAAATTGCTGTGGTATGGTGTTGGGTTTGCTCCTGTTTGGGGAATAAGTTATTGGGGTATATAAGTTTGCTTGTAATTTTAGTGTCACTAACATTTGTAAGTACCATCACCATCACCATCATGCCTGTATTCGGGGAATACAAAGGGTTAGGCAAAGGCGTACCAGTGTACTCGAAACTTACAAATTTTGTAAGTTTTTTTTAATAATTTAAACTGCCTTATTATCGTACCAGTATAACAAGTTAAGTCATATACTGACTTCCCCGGCTATAGGCAGAGGTAGACGTGGTAGTTTTAGCTGATATAAGTCTAATTTCCCTTTCTGTCACCCCTACGGCGCGGAGGGAATCAAAGAGGATGACCACCGCGCACCAACAAATAAAAAAAATTACTGAATCTATGGCCAAAGTTATCGTTACGATGTCCCTCCCACGACATATATTTGCAGGTGAGAATAATCATTATCATTAAAAAAAAATATCATCTTAGTCACATGAAAAATATTCCCCAACACAAAATTTCCCGAAACAGTAACACACCATAAGCTCGTGCGTGCGCGTGCGGTTGCCTCTGTATATTTAAAACTATTTAATCACTTATACTGTGATCCATATGCATTACTTACACATGGTGTTCTATTACTTATACTTTATAGTGTGCTTAGAACTATGACGTATGTAGAAACATTTCTACTAACGCTTTAGAAGCGTTATTTAATAACTACACCAGTACTATAGTAATATTACAAAGAAGAAAGATTTATTTGTTTGTACCGAAAAAGCTCGGAAACTACTGGACCGATTTTAACAATTTTTTCACCAATATATAGCTACATTATTCCTGAATTACAAAGGCTATATAACATCACGCTACAACACACGGGTGTGGAGCAGTAACCAAATACGTAACTGGAACTGGTCTGGACTGGTTGAAATATGTCACACGGACTCAACACGGGTGAGAGCTAGTATATGATAAAGTGATACACTCCATAACAGGAGTCGCTAATGTTGACCATATGTCTGGAGGCCTGAAATCTAATTAAGCAGGCCTTGTATGCAGAATGTATAAGGAACGATGTGCTGCAGGGACGCAGTGGGGGCCGGAAGACGGGCGATGTCGCTGAGGGAGGCTTAGAATACGATGGCGTGATGACTTAGAGGCGTTTATGGATGATTATTATGACCAGCCATGCGTCTGGTTCAGACTCATTGATAAATCTAGGCGTTTAGTTTTAAATAGGACACATTCACAAACAAATTTCTACCAAAAAGAATGACTTCAAAAAAGTCCAAACACGCTGTATTAAATCAACAGTGACCACACAATGCGAAGACCGCGGACAGTCCATCCGTCAAGCACACTACCTGAATTCCTGGGACACTACCCACGTGCTTCTCTGACTGTGTTTAATGGTCACCCTACGCCCGCTGTGCGATCATTTGTCAGCATGCGTGGACAATGTTGCAATTACGTGTATAAACATTGATAATGACCCTTTTAACTTATAAAATTAGGTTGATTTTACCATGGATTGTGGTTTTGTAGGTGCAAAGTTAAAATTGTGATATATAAAAACCGCGATTTGTTTGTGGTACTATGAATTTAATTTGAATATGATTAATATTGTATGTGAAGTAAAAAGTTAATAACTGTGACTTATATGCTACTGCTAAATTTCCGGAAACTATTCGGTATATGTAAAGCATTTTGACCAGCAACAATAATTTATGGTGCAATTTGGAGCAATGGCTAAGCCATTGGCTGCTCAGATTTGTAAATAATAGTATTAATAAGCTTGGACCCTGTTCCCGGCGCCGCCGGTGGGCTACTATTTTTTATATTTTTAAATGTTCTTTTTTATATTAATATTTAAAAATGTAAATAATATGTATTATTAATAAATAAATGAGAGTAATAATAATACCAGCCTATTGTTGTTCCACTGCAAGGCAAAGGCCTTTTCTCATACAGAGCCACGAGCATGGATCACTACGCTTGCTCAAGGCGCATTGATGATTTTAGACTTATCATAAGGTCCAGATTTTCTCACGACGTTTTTCTTCACCGTTATCAGTAATGTCCAAGATGAATTTAGAAAGTACTTGCCATAAGAGGTGCCTTAACCAGTGGGCCATTAACAACGATTAACTGCAATCCCTGAGTCGCTAGATATACGCCATCTTCTGAACGATACATTATATCTTTATCTATCTTCAAAATTTTACCGCGTAAAGACTCGCGTTTGGCGTAAAGTCTATCAATTCTGGGATCTTGGACTACAACAAAAGATATTGGTAAATCAACACAAAGCATTGATTAACACGAGGCCTTAAACCAAAGCCTTAACCAAGGTCAAAAGCAGTTAACGCCAAAACACTCAATGGTTCATGCCTCAAAATAATTCAGGATCTGTTCCGTCGGGTAGGGAGTTGATTTGCATATTTCAGTAGAAGTTCGGCAGTAACAGTGATTTACATAACTCATGTTTGTAAGCTTCGCTGAATCGACACTAATCTTGAATTCGGGAGAGTCTTTGTATGTTTTTTTTCTGAAGTCTTATTTGGTGGTTGAGATTTCTCTGTGAGCCAGTTCTGGAATAATATTTTGTACGCTTATGCGTAGGCATTCTATTGTTTCCTTTGTATTTTTTGGTAGGAGTTTTTCGTGTTGGAAATTCAACTAATAAGCTAACTACCTCCCTCCCCCTCCTAACTGACTGCCTCGTTAGCCTAGTGGTTCTAAGTGCACCTGCTACGCTAGAGGTCTTGGGTTCGATTCCCAGGTCGAGCAAAAAGCGTTATTATTTAGGATTAGTGAGAGGAGTTAGGATTCGTGCCCGGTTAATGGCATTAGGCTCGCCCCCTATTACCTACATGGGACCTAAAAATATCTGTGAACTGTTGGTATACATTGGTATACTTCTGCCTAACCCTTCGGGGAATACAGGTGTGATGGTGATGGTATCTAATTCAACTAATCAACAAATAGTTATGGTTTTAATTAATAGTGCAGTACCTACTTAGTTTTGCTGTCTTGTTGGTATCGTTGTCACAATCACTCCTCTCATTCATATTCATATTCATTTATTTGCGATTCAAAATGTGTATGAAAGGTGTTACATGAGGCTTAAAGCTAAAGTACAGTTATGGACCCTGTTAGGGCACAGCAATTCCAGTACAGCAAAGTTAGTTACTGGGTTTTCCCACTAGGAATTTCTCAGTAGTAGTTCGGATTTTAGAAGTTGGTTGTGTGACACGCCGGTCGTTGAACCCGGATGTCAATAGTAGAACTTTGACAGTTGTCATAAAGTCAGAAAGTCTCACAACCGGACTTACTATAGGGTATCGTGTTAACTAGGGTTGTAGAGGTCACGTAAGTGAACGCTCTGTAAAATACTGGTATTCAACTGGACCTGGTTAGCCTGGATGCAGACCCCATCATAGTTGGAAAAGGATAGGAAGATGATGAGTGCAGTGCAGTGCCTACTAATAAGTCGGTCATAAAAACAATAATTATGTATGGTCTATCTATGTATAAACCTAACAATATGCAGTTATCAAAAAACAATGAACGTTGACGAAAGCGCTGTCTATGCACCAAAATACTGGCAGGAATGAACTTGACCAATCCTTTAATTGTCGTATACTTGAATAATTGTTCAATTCTCCTTATTGTCCTCAGAAAGCCAGTCACCACAAACAGCCACTTACCCATTTGTAATGTTAACGATAGAGAAAAGCCTATATGCAGCATGCATGCTGCATGTTTCATAACTGTATGATGCTTTCAAACTGAAAAGTTGAGACTATTTCCTATTTCAAAAACAACTCATTTAGTACCCTGATATGAACTGTAAACTGAAACACTAATAGACTAAAACCAGACGAAATATCCAGTTCATTAATAATTTAAGAAGAAAAAGAAGTAACTATCAAAGTTTCATCGCCGGCCGTCGGATGTGGCTTTATAACTCACAATTTTTCCGCCCTTAATCCTTTACGGAGCTCATTTAGCCGAGTTTTAATCTCAATCTCACCTCATTACCGGATCCCGAATACTCGGAATAGCCAATTTCACCATTAATTACAAGCCCAGGCTCCCTTACCCTTCCTTTTTCGAGTAAAAATAAATTATAACTCATTTATCGTTAGAGCCGAGACGCCCGCGACGGAGGCATTGAAATAAATAGCTGTCACGTTGGCGCACACAGCAGTAACGTGAACCGTGAACGGCGTCACGTTAACGTGAGGGGGGGAGGCTCCGCCCAGCGGCTGCGCACTGCACCACACACGCCCATGTGTCGCACGTACGGCATCACGTATCTGGGGCACATACATATCAACTATGTATGCCACATGCTCGGTGGGCGTACGCTGCGGTGGGCGTGTCACATGTGGCATGTGTCAGTAAATGGGTGGAGATAGGCTCACGTTAAAAGGGAAATAGCCGGTCGCGTTCGAGTGGTGACGACTTTATGCGCGCACCGGCCGGCATGCGTGTGACGTCATATGACACACCCGACCTCTCCGACCAACCACTGAAATGCACTGATAACTTCACCGCCCCGAGGAAATAGTAATAAACGCCGCCAGCGTTAGAAATTAAACAGACGGGCGGAGTAAAAAAAAAAAAGAAAATAATATTCCCACCTGCGTCCGCAATTATCGGCGCAAACCGCGGAAAATTGCGAGGCGAACGCCAAACTGACACTCGTGGAACTTCCTCAAAATAAAACTTTGGAAAAGTTCAACCGGAAAAGAAAGAAAACGCGAAAATAAAAAAGCCATTGACTCCGCAGTCCGGCCCCGAAAGTTTTAGACGCCTTTTTAAACATTCCCGCGGATGAAATCACGACCGGAGGGATTTTTTTTATCGCCAGAAGGATTTTCAGTGCCCGTTTCTGTCAACTAATTAGAGTTTGCTCTCGAAAATAAAATTAAATGCAAATACTGACTTTATCAAACCGTCACTTGACTTGTGAGCTTGCGTTATAGTAATCTGTCGCAGTTGAAAGGTTGCCTCCTTCCTACCTTTAGCGAAGGTATTGGAAAAGCATAAACAGTGCGAAGAGTTTGTAGCGTAGCGAGCATAAGAAACAATATGGCAGGGAGTAACGTCGGATCAATAATATATAGGCTAAGAAAACGCGGGCACAGAGCAGTTAAGAATCCGAGGCACCCGTACATAGACGAGAGCGAAAACAAATCAGTGCCGGGAGGCGAAAATTGAGCACGTACCCGTTCCGGCTAATTTTATTTTGCAATTACACCCCCTCCCGGCCGTCCTTCGACCTCACCCCCCTGCGACGCTCCGCTAATACAACATTCTTGGCGACAGCCAGTTTTTGGGACAGAGGCTGTGGTGGAAATCTTATGATAAAATTATACTGGAAAAGTGTTGTGGAGGCGAGTGTACAGATAGATTTGTGGTGCGGAGCGATTGTTAGTTGGATTTATTACTGGGTCGGGCTTATCCCGATGATCGTATTGTTTAAGGCTACGGTACATACCTGAAACTGTTGAATATTACTTATTTCACAAAAGCAGTTACAAAGAAACAAGAGAAAATTATTTTATTGAGACTCATGGTGACCTGTTCGTTAGCTTGCGCACACACATTCTTGGATTCCGTTCCACATTTCATGTGAGAGACTGTTGCGGCATTGGTTGTCAATCTGAATACATAGACTACTACTATATGTCTGAATAATTCAAACTGATTCTTAAATATAGAACCCAAGACCTAACTGTCAAAACATGTGTCAGAAAGTTCACATACGGCACCGAAGAAAAAAAAACATAAAACAAATGAATACTTTTTGTGCTTTTTTTTCGAATAAATCTGGCATCCATGTTTTGAGGGAAAGATGAAAATGAAATCTTAATCCTTTATTTTCACACACTTCAAAAGTTTAAGTATTTTTCATGAAAAACAACATTTTTCATTTAAATGATAATGATATACCACCGAAATATTCATTAAAAATCTACAAGAGGAAATTCTCAATCTACGCATACAAAGTCTCTGTAGGCTATTACTCTGCACCCCCCTGTGTAAAAAGGTTGTAAGAAGGCGGCGGACACCCCCGTCTAAGGGGGGCGATCGCCCCCACAACCCTTTCGCTTTTACCCCCGCTGGACAGGGTGATGTTTTGTGAAGAAAATATATCGGCAAAGAAAAAAAAGGGGTATTTTTTTTCTTAAAAAAATTCGGTAAAGTTGCTTGGCTGACTTAGTAGGTTGTTTGTCATTATGTTAAGGTAGATAAACAACTGTATGGTTTAGAATGCCTTTCCAATGTCATGGTGGATTTTTTTTTATGAAATACAAGGGTTTTCTGTCGGGTATTAAAAACTAATTTAAAATATCTATTACTAACTCTCTCATGAACTTTGGAGTAGAAATAAAGTGGTTCTAATGATTATCCTTATTTAAGATTAGGGTTTGTTGTTTGCCCTAAAATTATCATAATTACAAATCCGACACCTTTACTAGTATTTCACACTTTCCTTCTCATGAGCCTAGGTTATTTTCATAAACAACAATGACTTCATATTAAACTTGGTAAATCAAAATCACCAATGCTAAGATTTCTTCGGTAAGTTTCAGAGTTCTTTTTAGAAGAATGCTAATTTTATAGGTCATGGTAATGTTTCTATAACAAACCTGACCTGTGGTTTTAAAAAACCAACTAAATACTCCAAAATCTTTGACAAAAAAAGGGTTTGTTAACAGAAAATAACGAGCAATTTTTCTCAAGACCCACCCGTCCGGGGCCCATAACAAAAAGCACCACACCCTGTACCTGCTAAGCTTCTCGCATTTCTTCGACGCTTCTTAAAGTGTTTTACATACAACCATCCACAGCTGTGTGCGTTCAGTAAATACTTACGCATTGATGTGTGAGTCGCTACGCATTTTTGCCCGCCCCCCCTCCCTCCAAGAAAAATACCTTACCCCTTTCCCACCCCTTTGATGTACCGGTGCGCCCCTGGTAAAGAAGATATGAGACTTTTTCAAAAAGCTTAATTTAAATGACTCGCTCGGGACGACTCAATGGGAATATTCCTTAATTTAAATACTATCTTGAAGGCGAAAGGGTGGGGCATTTTAATTGGTATTGAATTTCGATTGGAGACTCTTGTTTTTTCGACTTTCGCTTGTTTTTTTTAATCTGTCTTAAGTTTGGGAATTGTGTGGGAATTCGTTAAGGCCCTAAAAGGCTGTAACCGTATTTGTCAACTGTCTTTGTCAATTTTATTCCTGTTACGATTTTCTAATGTTTACGGACATGATATGAAATGGTTTAGGTTACACAATAACTGCTGTGTTCCGGTTTGAAGGGTATAAGTGCTGGTGTAATAACAGGCACATGAGACATTTCAACTTTGTCTCTGAGATAGCAACACATTTGCAAGGCCTCTGGTAATTCTGATGTCTATAGGTAGCGGTGACCACTTAACATCAGGTGGGCCGAGGGATTGTTTGCCATCCAATCTCATAAAAAAAGTGAAGATGTAAGTTTTACTACTATAAAATCTGCCCTATGTGCACTGTCACACAATGTACAATTAGTATGAAGACTATGATATCGAAATAGTTCTTTCTTTTTAAAAACGCTACCTAGCAATCTCTAGGTTATGTACGTTCATTCTTATACGTTGATTGGTATTTTTCCAGTTTTGTGGGTGCTCTTATAAACATATAAACTCACATACACAAACAACAAGACTCAGAACAACTGTCGATTATATAAGTCACATAAATATTTGTTCCGTACAGAAATTGGCTCTGTGAGTAGAACAATCATTCACTCAGTCACTGCGTCAACCGTCATGTTTAAGTTAGCTATAATCTGTCAAGATATGGTAGTTAGTGTTTCTAGATATTTTTTCAGCCGTTTTATGATTAGAATGGATAAAAAATCTCTGCAGATGTGAATATGTAGAAAAGGTTGTGATAGACGAGGTGTGCTTAAAATACCGAGATTTTGCCTAGTTCATCATAATAGCCGAAGGGCGTCCACTGCTGGACATGGGCTTCCCCCATAGATTTCCAAAAAACCGGCTGAAAGCGGCCTGCATCCAGCGTCTTGCCTAGTTCATTTGTGGGTAATTCTGGCAAAACGAAGTTCGAAAAAGCGAACAAATAACTGTTTATTGCATAGCACTGTAATACATATGACTCATTGAATTGTTACGAGATTGGTTCATTTTATGCATTGCTTTATGTTAACCAATACTTTAACATCTGCTAAACTAAGAATTTTTAGACATTAAAATTTAAGCGTGTCTTAAATCTAAACAACTTTTATAAGTAAGAGGATTTAAGCTTTGAAATCTTGAAGTACCCATCTCTAAACTCAAGCAATTTTCCTCTTATTTAGTGCTTTATAATCCGGCATTGCTTTGAAGACATTTAAATTGCTGTCAAATGGTGAAATATTGCAATACTACAATGTAAGCTAAAATTAAAGATGTAATTTGAACCACCATCTTAACCCGTTCTCGTTAAAAAATAACACCCCTTTTTGAATTAAAATGTCGTTAGACATTTATAATCGTCTTGAATTTCGTATCATTTATTATGGATACCGGTATTTTCGTGTGCCTTGGCCTGTAACAAATTAAGTAGTTGAGTTATATAACGGAATTCAATGCTTTGCTGAATCGTTCCTGTTTTTATCTTTATTATAATGTTGACTAGCTTTGGCGTTTTATTTCGTCTGCGTTAATTTTCTTACGGGTCTCCAATTTTTTCGGATCGGCCTTTTCATATACATAGCCTTTAGCGCCCTTTAGCGCCTTTAGCGCCTTTAGCGCTCAGACATAACGTAGCTTTCTGTTAGTAAACTATTTTTCAGAAATGGATCAGGTGTTCTGGAAATTAGAGAGTAAACAAGTCCCTTTTTTCTGGAAAGTACTGCATTGTGCGTTTGTCACGGTACCGTGTGTATTCTCCAAACTGCTTTGATTGAAATCAACTTCACTTTTTCGATATAATTATATTTAAGAACGTGCTTACTACGGATGCTCGGGCAAACAATTGCTCTAATAAAAAAAGACTATCGCTTATTCTTTTAATTCGAATTATATTCACAAAAAAATAAAATATAAACTCTTCGCCCTTAATTTTTTTTCGGCCAGTTTGCATTGCCTTAAAACCTTAACAGTACCATTGTACAGTATGTACAACAATAAACCGATTTATAACGTCCCGTACGCCTCGAAGCAGTATTAAAACCATTAAAGTAAAAATAATTAAACCCTCCCGTTAACAATGCCTACTTTTCTTCAAACAAAACAAAGCAAAGCAAATTCTCGCTTTCGAGCAATCAATACGTGTCTCAAAAACAATTTAGAGTAAGAAAATCTAAGACGCTCATGAAACAAAGGGCCGAGAGCTACGCCCAAATACATGATGCCTTAGATTTATGTGAAAAACAAGTAAAAACTCTTAGAAATACATTGTTCTAGGTGGCCACTTTATTCAAATCAAATACGTTAATTTGTGCACAAAGGAATAGGGTAGGTGTTACCAAAATAGTGTCAATATCTGCTATATCGAGTGATCGTTCTTTGGGCAAACGTTTTTCGGCCAATCGATCTTTCGGGAAAATGATTTTCGATCAAACGCTAATTCGGGGAAAATGTTCTTCAGGCAAGTGAATGTTGAGCAATTGTGATTCACTTTGTCTTGTGACACTTACAGTGACATACAAAATAATAAGTAAGTGTATAAGTATCACAATAAGAGTGTAACAATAGTGGGTACTGGGACATTAGCGTATGCAGATTGTAACAAAAAATAAATTATATACAAACTAGTTTCTATTTACTATTTATAAGTGAAGAATTAAATTTTGATCTAAATTATTTCTGTTGTTTAGGGTTCGAGGTCATGTAATTAGTGACAAAATTAAACATAACATAATATTCAATGTACAAAACATTGAATAATCTGTTTAATTTTGTTTCAATTAACATTTTGCCGTCATAAAATCTTGAATGTTTTAAAGTTGACACTTTCAATTTTTTTGAACAACACTACGAGTTTATTAATTTCTCAAATACGAGCATTTTCCGAGAATTTTCCGAAGACATTATTTAAAAAAAGAACACGACAAAAATAGCTCAGAGTCAAACTTACACCGGGCCTCTTTACTGTGTTACTTGTTTTGTTGCTCGAGAAAACAAAAAACACAAAAAGCAAACAAATTCTTTCTTCCAAAACTTATTTCCAATGAACAAACATTACCCCTTTTAAAATTCTATTACGTACATCCATCGTGTACGTACAGGTGGGGGTGTTTCGCACCCCTTTTTAACCCTTTCGGGGTCCAACCGTTTCTTCTTTACATTTATTTCTTATGGCCTGTTTCTTCTTCTTAAATTATAAAACTGAACGTGGATTGAACGGATTTGATACTTGGGTAATTGTTTGTTTTAATTTTGTGTTATTTTCTTAAAGTAATCGTTCGTTATATTTAATGACATTGTGTGATTGTGTTACAATTAAAATGGTGCTTTGCAATCACACTAGCAAACAATAATTTTAACTTTTCGCTCATAAATAAAGAAATCAATTTTTGCGTTCCATCTGCAGTATTCTGCAGGCTATTAGTTTAATTCGATAAAACAGTTGCTCAAATGGAAATGGTGAGAATCATTCCAAGGTATTTAGGATATTAACAAAAATCTTTGATTTTAAGTCTCACTTAGGTTAATTTCATATTTGGTATTTCGTTAGTTCACCTACTAAACAGGGTATGTGTTCTGTTAACAATCTAACGAAACGTATTTCCAAAAACTCCACACATTTAAATACGAAAAACCGTCTACCAAACAACAAAGGAAACGATCAAGACCATTCGCTCGCCGTCTACCGGCAGCCGAAATGATGTTACAAAGGCGCGGAACTGGGCTAACACAAGTTTTCTATATTACAGTGCGTACCACCCCCGTCCACCCCCCCTCTACCCCACCCGAAAGGGTTGCGACCCACCTTTGAAGATGCGCAGAGCTTTTTCTATAATTCTCCGCTCCTAAGCGATTTGAATTTCGTTAAGTCTCGTATTTCGAGCAAAAAATAATTGTTTGAACCGATTTTCGAATGTTTCGTCCGTTCGTTGGTATATTTCTTGTTTTTTGTGTAAAGGTGTGTTCTGGTGGGACTGTATTTAAATGGTTAGAACGTTGTCCTCCTCATGCGATCACTCAGTGTGGGTTTGAGTATCAAATCTTGTTATACCAAGTTTTGTTGTCTGGTGAGAAATAGTTTTTAAGGATGAATGTATGTATGGATGGGTGTTTGTTATTCTTTCAGGTTTTAACAAATAGATATTGATACCTATAGCTTAATACTTAGGATGACTTTTATCCTGTTTTCGTGTTCCGTGGAATAACTTAGGACATCAGCTTCGTTTGGAAGTTACCCTAATGTTATTCCAGTGTTACATATCTACAGCCATCACGCCTGTATTCCCGGAAATGTTAGGCAGAGGTGTACCAATGTACACCCACGGTTCGCCGGTATGTTTCGGTATTCCATTGTTCTATCAATAATTAGCTGTTGCCCGCGACTTACGTTACATTTTTGGTTACTGCTCTACTCTCGTAAGTCGTAGCGTGATGTTAAATAGCCTATGACACTTACAAATAACGTGGCTTTCTATGAGTAAAAGAATTTTCAAAATCGATTCATTACAGTTAGATATTACCCCCTACAACCTCACAAAGTTTACCTCTTTATAATATTAATATAGATAAATATTGGCTACAATAATTAAGGGGTGTACTCATAACTCCATAACAATGTTAACCAATATTTAATCATAAAAACGCACCCTAAACATAAATTGCAAGAGTTTTCACAAATCCTTTTTTACTTGAATTCACAAGGTCGAATGGTTCCGTCCACTCATTTATTTATGTTCGTTACATTTTCGCTTTGGTTCCCATTGTCTTATGTAACTCTGTCGCTACGGTTAAAGAAATCGTAATATTGGTACCTTGTTTTAAATGTTAGCAGAATTTAGAAGAAACTATTATGGGTCGAGGGTACATCGAATCTTTTACCATGTATTTAGTATCTACACGATGTTAGACCCAGATAATGTAGGTATAATGGTAACGCTTAGTCTCTGGCTACGGTAGAAGCTAGAAGCTAATTGAGTCAAGAAAAGTAGCAACCATGAGCTTACTCTTTTCTTTTCATAAAATATACATATTTTGTAATTTAATTATTGTTTAAAAGTATTGTGTTAAAGTTAATTATATTTAGAACTAAATATATATACCATCACGCCTGTATTCCCCGAAGGGTTAGGCAGAGGTGTACCAATGTACAACCACAGTTCGCCGGTATATTTAGGTCCCATGTAATAGGGGGCGAGCTTATTGCCATTAACCGGGCACAAATCCAACTCCGAGCTGCTACTGAGAATTTCATAGAAAAACCCAATAACCCTTTTTGCTCCACCAGGGAATCAAACCCAAGACCTCGAGCGTAGCAGTCGAGCTTAGGAACACTGGGGAACAAGGCAGTTGTAGTAGCAACACTGCTGGGCAAAGGCTTTCGCAAGGTCTTCAAGGAAGTCTTTTCCTGCACCACCTATCGTCACCTTTTTGCTGGACATTTTAATATAAGAAACAATTTAACATAAAAAAAAACAAAACACTATTCTATTCGATGTTTATTCAAAAAAGATACATCATACAAGTTTTCAATAAAATTATCGTAATCTACTAGTTATACAAAATAAACTATTCAAAACATTTCATATCAGCACTTAGAGCCACATTAATACAAGCTCACAAACAGGCTGAGGTAACTAATTTGAGATAACAAGGCGACCAACAATTAACAAGATGCATCACCCATAATTCATCATTTGCCCCTACTACGAAGCGTGTGAGTACATCTCGATCTTCACGCGAACCCTTCACACGTAGCTAGAAGAGACTTTGTTTGATGTAAAAGACTGACTAAAACCCATCCGTGTTTCTCTTAATGCCCTTTTGCATTTCAGAGCCTGGTGACACTTCCGAAGAAATTTTGCAAGAAGATTTAATCCCAGGTCTGCCAAGAAACATAATACCTAATTGACTGATGTGATGCGTTCAGTATGGAACAATTATTTGAATGGCTTTTAGGTAGTTGTGCCGGTACTGGTTTTGTATGTGAAGTTATGTGTTTGTAAACGCACCCATAATACTGGATAAATTCCTAGAGTAGGGCAGAAGTTTTCTAGAAAAAATACCTCATTTTTCAAAGTAGATATTTAACGCAACAGAATTTAAAATCTTTGTTTTCTAAGCATAAGTTTGTGACTAAGTTTGTGACAGACATACTTTGTATTATTATTACTGAAAAGTAATGTAACTCATTTGGCATACTGGATTAGTTTGACGTATTCGTAATTCGCTTAATTTTGTAGTTTGTGAGTTGGCTTACTTTGGAAGATAAGCTCAACAATACTCAGAAGTTCCTAGCTCTCGTACTATGGCGAGGAATATGACTCTAAAGAAAATTATAACCTACGTAGAATTCGTGATTAATCTACGTAAATCTCCAGGATCAGTAAAAAATATCAATTTTGTATCTTGGAAATGACACAAACGACAATTGTTTATTACGCCCGAGGCTTTGTCCACGTGGAAGTCAAGTATGCTATAAAACATATCCTATGATACTTGGCGGTAATGTAGCTTTCTGTCAGTGAAAGAATATTTAAAGTCGGCACAATGATTTCAGAGATTTACTTGTAACAAAAACCATTAAACTTTACTTCTTTATAATATCAGTATAGGTTCCAGTTTTCAGTCATGTGAAAATACTATAAATTCAAGATATAGTATTTTTTTTTCAAGCAATGGAGAGACCATGTGGGTTTTTTTTTATATCTACCCTAAACAACAACTGTTTATATGACACAAGTTTCTGCCAGCGTTTCGTCTGCCTTAAAATTGATATATTACCCTAAAGGAACCGTACCTTTTTTCAGGATAAAAATAAGCCTATGTGTGTCTCATTTAACCTGACCTTCATAATAACTGTGTGAACTTCAAAGAGGACTTATCCTCTGAATTATTATATTTAATCGACCTCTTATAATTTCAAAAAAGAATGACGTGTTTTGAAACCTATTTGAAAAAAGAATACCGGTCACCATAAAGTCAATATTTTATGCGTTCTTACACTTTGATTAGATCTAGACTTTTCTTGTCATGTCCCCACAGTTTATCACCGCCAAAGTCTTTATATCAATTTTAACGATTATGTCTATCTGAAGGTACAAATTCAGTATTCCCGTTCAACCAATAACGAAGTCCGTCGTAAACTAAACTAAGTTATTTTGTCAATCGACCTAATAAAGATAGCAAGTCGAACTGACTAATATTTTGTTACTGATATGCTAATAATATTGAATCGATGGTACATAATGAAATTGACAAAATGCGTCATTTAAACAGTATGTATTTGCATCACTGTTTTTAAAATCTTTTAAAAATTAATTCTCTATAGAATATCATAGTGAGGAACCTTGAACTTATAGTTACTTTAAGTTTAGTAATATAAAAATAATCAATCTCTATTTCTGGTGTAAAGTTTATCTTTCGTAAAAACTAGAAATTTTAAGAAAAATCACTTGCTATAAAACCATTGTTTACAAGATTCAGTATCTAGTAGATTGTCATTTTTGTCGCAATTTTTTTCTAGCTACTTATTTTGACAATTATATTATTGGTACAGGTACATTAAGGCTCTCCGCCCACGACCGACGGCCATGTGCGTTGGTATATATTATTAAAATTCATATTTAGTTCTTCGCACATGCACGATTTTCTGACCGATTTTAAAATCGGTAAATAAAAAATCATATTCCATTTTCGCTGTCAAAAAATTCGATCATAGGCGGAAAGGCTAATTATACAACACCGAACAACAAATATACAAACAAGCTTCCATACATTAATTACAGGTAAAACCAACAACACACCATCAAAACAATGGTAGGGCCTCCTCTCGCGTAGATAGGCGATAGAACACGCGTGTCCCGGACAATCGTTTAAGGAAGTGCCTATCAAGCATGGAGTAGCATTTTATAAGGGCTCTTCAGTAAAGAAGGTCATCCAAATTGTGTGGATGATGTGTTAGATAACAATGTGGGTTATTGATTTTGGGACATTATTTTTGGAGAGTGGCGAATTTTGATATGGTTTTTTTTTTGTTAATAGAAGAGTCGAATAGAGTTCTTTTGGCAATGTTATATTTTTGGATTACAATTATATTGGATTGCAATATGAGTGCTGCGTTACACTTATTGTTCCATATAGTTTCTGTTTTTTTTTTAAAGTTGCATATTATGCCAAAGTCCAATTACTTATTTTATTTACGCCATCCAAAGGCACTTTTGAAAGTCATATAAAAGAAAAATTATTAATTTAAAGAATTTCCCTACTTCAGAACAAACTGCTTCCCAAATCTTTCCCGATATTCTATCATGTGTCGTGCTGGATCAAGATCCAGCACTGAGACTAAACCACACCACCTCTTTCTGAGTAAACCTCGACAACACTCTTTCTTTAGTCACTTATTGCGTGGAGACCTTTACCCAGCAATCACTGTGCATGATAATAATTTTATACTAACCACTGCTTTTAAAAAAGTCTCCCATTCTAAGTCCGTCTCCACACTACACGACAGTGCGACTGTCTCAACAATCTGTCTTCCTCAGAGCTGTCAGCGGCACCTATGTGCATGGAGCACGTTGCGCGCCCCGTGTGTGCACGCCATTATAATTCTAAACGCCGTGTGTTTAGTTAATATATTTATGAGTTGTTTTATTTTTAGTACAACTTGGTTAGATGTGTGTTTTTATTTGTCTTTCGATGAAGTTTTATTGGAATGAAGTGTGGTTATAGTATTATTTATACTTATATTGTAAAGAGGCATTTCTTTTTAGTTTTTTTCTAAGAAGTAATCTCTGGAATTATTGGCCTGATTACAAAAACCTTTCACGAAAAGAAAGGTACACTAAAGCTGAGTCTCATATGTTTTTTAGTACTAATATTTGAATTCCACGCGGACAGAATCTAGGTTTAAATATAGGTTATATTTATCTTCAAAGTATCTCTTTTTAGAATCTACAACTAGGTTATTTTATGAAACGATTTGTTATTTAACTTTTAAGCAAAGAAGAAAGAGACTAGTGTCTCTTAGTCATTCAAAAATTCAGTAAGTAGCTGAATGCTGTAACTACTTATGAAATAATCTACTCATCATAATCGCATTTCCATTACCTAGATTCATTAAGGTTAAGATAAATATTTCAAGAGCATTTTATAATATATTTTATGTCAATAGTAATAAGAATTTAATTTGTTTCAGTATACTTTTTTTAGTAATGTCACTATATAAAAAAAAACTCTCCGAATCGTAACTGTCTTCCTTAGATAGGTACACGTATCTATGTTACCATTTCTACTTACGCACTATTTGTAAAAGGGGAAATATATAAAAGAACAGATAAAGCCATTACATATAAATTAGTTTGGTATGTAAATCTGTAATCATTACTCACAGTCTTAATTTCCACTTCTTATCAGTCAAGTACTAACACCCCATACTTTGACATTTTACCATTCCATTCAACACTTTACCACGCAGAGATAAGGTTGAAAATTAAGTAGCAAACGCTTTTATCTAAAGGAGTCTAAGTTAACGCTATCGTGAACGACTTCAGTGACGCGTGAAAGAATCAAGAAAATGACTATTTTTTGTCGAGAATTGCGTGCGACGGGACAGTCGTTCTATATTGTGCCTAAAAGCTTGATGCCTCCAAGAGGACAACTAATTTTGTATGGAAAATTGCCCTAAATTGTAATATAAACGTACTATTTAAAAAAGCAATAGAATAGATTAGTATTAAAGCACAGATGTCAATTTCCTAAAAACCTTACCTTCAAAACTCCAGGTGTAAAGATAATTTAAGTAAATTGCATATTCTAAGTGCAATAAAATCAACATAACAATAGCGAAAATTGAATATCAATCCTCCTAATCAAAGTTCTATACCTAGTTGCGAGAATCGATAATGGATTAGAGCAATTGGCTGCTGCTGTAACCCAATTCTAACTAGCGCAGGATTATGACGTAATTCCAATATGCTGTCTTAGTTAGGAATGGACAGACCGCGTCGCTTGGGTATTGTGAATGTGATGCAGCCAAGGGATTATTCAAGAAGATAGATTATAGTACTCTCATCTTATACAATGTATTGGAGTTACTTATATAGTCATGGATGAAGACACTAATGAATTGATGATCATCAAGAAAAAATAAGTAATAATACAAGTCTTTTATTATCCAGATGACGCCAGCACAGGACCGGTCATTTTGGTTATCTTTAGGGGAGGCCTATGCCCAGCAGTGGACGTCAATCGGCAGATAATTATGATGATAATGATAATTATCTCACGACCCGGCAAGGGCCTTTTCTCGTACCGAGATTCAAAAGCTCAAGGTGAATTAGTGATTACAGACTTATATTCATCATAAGTTTAGTTTTCCTCACGATGTTTCGTTGTTCCGTTGACAGTTATGTGAAAAATAAATTCAGAAAGTACATATAAATTGATTGAAAATGTCATATTGGCATTTGCAATCAGCAACCTCATGCATAAGAAAGAGAAGATGCGGGCGGTAACTAAAAAGTAAAACCAACAAGAATATTAACAAAACACAAAGAAAAATAAAATCCTCTTTTATTTATTCTTTGGCCGCGTCCCGTGGCAGTTTGAAAAGTGCGAGTTCGCCCAAAGTTTCAGCTAATGGGTTAAAAAGGAGAAGAGGGGGTGACGTCCCGAATTTTTGGAAATTTTGGATATAATTAGAGGAGCGATCGCATTAGGGACGTCACTTTTGGTTTATGGGAGGCACGTCACGGGTAGAGATGGACCAAGGATCCGCCAGCCAAGTTTTATTGGTAGACTTGAGTAAACTTAGCGGTTTTGTCGTAAGAAAATGGATTTTGTTTTTGGACAAAGAAATGTTGGGTTATTTGGATGTAGACCGGTTTGAATCGTTTAATGACCACTGAGATTAACAATAACACATTGTTTTTGCAGATCCATGTTTGTATTTTTAACCTGGACTTGAACAATATAAGTCTTAAGTCGCCAATCCAATCTTGACTAAGCGTGGTGATCAATGCTCGTGGTGCTCCTGGTGTCCTGGTGCTCGTTCTCTGTATGAAAAGAGGCGTTTTACCCAACAGTGGGACAGTAATAGGCTGGTATTACATAACACAACCATTATTTTTCTGCAAAACTGATTTGGACAGTCTTACATATAGTTTATACCACCTTATCTAAGTTACAGCATTTATAGCTTCAACCATTTTAGAAAACATGATTGTGTTTCACCCACTTAGGTACTATTAACACCAACTTGTTTATAAACTCCACCAAAAAGTACCTTTTTATTACCATAATTCGATTCTATAATTTTCTATCTTAATTTTTAATCTAGGTTGCTAAATCACCACAATTCCATTCATCCATGTTCCCAATTTCACCCGTCAAGTAAACAGGGTGTTTACAAACTTCTCCTGCAGGAAAATTAAAAAGTCAAACAAACTGCTTGCCATGCGCGTTCCGTACCATTGGCCACACATTAATACATATTAAGGCGTACACTTGGTATTCACCCTCCTCCTGAAGACACGTGCTTCGTCTACATACTTGAATAAAATCATGCTTACGATGTTGCAATTAGCGGGGAAAGAATTTTTGAAGAAAATTTTTAAGACAATAGCTCTGCTCTTTGAATTTGAAGAGTCAGAAGAGTCTTTGGTTGCAATTATGGAAAAAGTAGATAATAATAACATCATCCTATTATTAAGTCGCGAGCATTGATCACTGCGCTTCCTCAAGGCGAATGAGCGATTTCAAGCTTATATTAATTACAGGTCCAAGTTATTCTAGAAGGCATCTTTCCCTAATTAGGATGGTACAATGGGGGTTGATAGTGGAATATTGAAAGTTGGTCTTAAAGCTGACTTATTAGACATTAACAATCCTAATACATCCAATGACAGGAAATAATACAACTTTGATAAAACACAACACTAATAAAAAACTATCAAATACCTGTAAACCAACCAATCCATCAACATTCTTCCATAAAGTTATATCAGGACGTACAATAAAATCCAAAACAACCAATATTCAATTCACCAAGTTACACAATACATGACAGAATATCACGCAAGCCAAAACTTCTACATCAAAAAACCTTTGAATAATACCAATTTACAAAAGAACATATTCCAAATAATTTTTAACAAAACCAATAATTTGAAAGCTTAATATTATGCTAAACGTAAGTAACATGGTACGGTGTGGTACAAAGGCTTCGTGCATGGATTTTAATTATTAGCATGTACCAAATACGACTTCTAATAAATGTCATTATGAAGCTGTATTGCTACCAGCTAACGATACACTTGGAAAACTAAACATGCATTCTTATGTTGAAGGAAAAGAGTTTGGTTTTGCAAAGCTTCAAGTTGTAGCACTGTAAATGTAAGTTGGTCCTGATATAGTTCTTTAATGGAACCGCAATGTCATGTGCGTGACAATGATGGTACGTAAATAATATAGTTGAACGTTTTATATGGATGCAAGGCTAAAATAGCCTTTTGTATTGAAAGTTTTGTTGGAATTTTTGCATCGAAAACTGTGTACTTATGATTATTATCTAGTGATTTAGATTGCAGAAGTTCTAAATTTTCGTTTAAGTTAGCTATTATGGTAGCTTTGTGCTGTTTCGTAATTTCTGCAGTAAGGTGAGTACTTTCACATGACAAATGAATATCGTTGCTAACAGTTTCTGAGTTAAACAAAGAAGGAATGGCATACGACTCTGTAGCTTTTCATGTTTGCTTCGTTCTGATTTATTATTTATACTTTTTAATAGTAGATAGGTAACGTTTGCATGTCAAGACAATTTAGGTCTTTTTATTCGCCAAAAGTTATTAACTTTATTTGGTTCAATTTTGACGGCATCGCTTAAGGCTAGGCAAACAGAGCCACTTAAGGTCAAGCAGGATTCATTTATTAATTGATAATAATTAACTCAACTACGTCGCAAATATAGTTGAAAATTGTGTGCAAAATACATGGTATTCCAATTATTACCTATTTAAAACCCTAATCATGTTACATTTGAGTTGAATATTAAATAGAAAAAGAATTGCAAAACAAAAATTAACACACGGCATCTCTTCAAACACAACCAATAATTCAAACAAAACATAATATAGATGTAGGCCGCTTCCAACCGGTCCTTTTGGAAATCTATGGGGGATGCTTATATCCAGCAGTAGACGTCCTACGGCTGATGAATCTTGACCATCATTTGAAATCACCAATGCTCGTGCCTTCTCTGTATGAGAAGAGGCCTTTGCTCTACATTTGGAGCAAAATAGCCTAGTATTATTATTTTAAAACAACACACAGCCCACCTTGATTGTCATCCCAATATCGAGCCAACAACGAACAATAAGAGCCAGTAGGCTGTACAACTCTCGCACAACACCCTTAAAAAGGGGGCAAGACGGCAGGGGGGCAGGCGGATTTAAGTCCTACCCTTTAAAAGATTCCACCGTACTCCCATTTTTAAGACTTTACAATACCAACACACACATTACAAGGGGTCCTTAGCTTATTTCTTTAGGGACTTCCAACGTGTGTGTGTGTGTGTGATTGAATTTTTCCGTGTTTCCCGTAATTAGTGCGTCCCTCATTAGGGATGTGGGATGAGTCGTAATGAGGTCTTCAGAGGACATCGACCGTTTGAATGTAGATTGAGACACGCGAGCGTAATGATATAAAAGTGAGAGTGGTTTAGTTGAAGTGTTTGCTGTTTTGTTTATGGAAATGTTTTTCGCTAAATGTTTTTTATTTGGATTGTTTCACTATGTTCATCTGGGGGATATCACTGGGGATCATTTCACCTAAGTTATATCACCGAGGTAAATTGTTTCGATATAATTAGTGTAAGTTGGTCACCTTGGAATTAAATCACCCAGGTGATAAGGGGCGAATTTTGTATTGTTGTTGTGGGACTTCAATCAATTCATGCTTTTAAATCAATGTTAACAAGAATTTTCAGCAACAAAAGTCGATTAACCATGTTACTTTTACATATTATTAAAATAGACTCGAAATAACACAATTTACTCCTGTTCCGAATTTTAAACAATAGAGTTCATTTTATCTTAACTCTATATTAATTTCGTATTTTCTTTGATATTGTGCTTAATGAAAAGGATAAAAAAATCTGAAATGACAATCTACCTTTGTTGCTAACTGTACCAATGCAACGTCATCATCATTCGGATTTTTTTAATGGAACAAAAGTAGGCCATGAAAACCGCCACAGAAAATTCTCTATTCTCAAATTTCGAAATTCGATTCACAGTTGCCGAACAATCAAACAAAAGGCGACTTTTTAAATTTGGAACACATAAATGTTGTCAGCATAATAAACACAACAAAAGAACTATTTCCTTTCCCAAAACATACTCTAGGAGTGTTTCTATAAATAAAATCTATCAACAAATTAAATTCCACATAATACGTAAACAAGTTTAGACTGGAACTGGTACTGGTATTTTTGCGGAGCAGTACTCAAATAGTGCTCCACCACTAATTGGCAGCCGATGACTCTTTGTTATTGAGCTCGGTGACCGGAAGTTTCTAGTGTTGTTTGGACTCGGCCATTTTAATAGCCATAGCGTACAACCCTAATTATTTAATGCTGCGGTTTTTTTTTAGTTTTTTGCATTTTTGTTTTGTAGGTATATTTAGTTTGGCGTATTGTAGTTGAGATGTTTTCACTTAACATTATAATCTCTTCCGTCGAATTCTCAATTAAACAATTAGATTGTGTACAAAACAAATAGTGAAGGGAGAGGGAGGAGTGCAATTTAAAAAAATAGAACGTGGATTTCAGCTACTTTGTACTTACAATAATTTAATACTTACTATTTCACTTACTTTTCTCTGTAATAACGACAGTATCTATAATAAAATGTTCCAAGATTTAAAACGCAAGACTGTGCTAATCGATTTTACATGTTGAAAATCACGCGCAAGAAGGCTATGAAGACAATGTTATCATTAAATTAAACATAAGGATGAAAATAATGTTGCGAAGCATTGTATTTACGTTTTAAATTAGGAATCGTTTCCAGCAAATGACTTTGCAAAAATTTTAAATATATTTTTGAACAATTAATCAGCTCAAGATTTCATTAATCTTCAAAAATCCAATAAAAACCAGCAGTTCTCTCAAAAGACCAACCATGTACGGACCCAAAAATCCGGAAAAATCTTCACCGAAACGCGGTGAACATTCATTAAGGCTGACGCGTCGGACGTGCGAGTTCCCACATGTCACGGCAAACACTGCACCCCTGGTATACCCCTGTTTGTACACCGCGTGCCCCTTCGAATACCAAGTTACTGGGACTTTTTATTTTACAATGAGAATTGTTTTCACTCTTTTAGCTGGGATCCTAGAATCACTGTCATTTTAGAACGGCTGAAAATTGGTGGATAGGTAGAAGAATATTTTTGGATAGTAGGGACTATGTTGCTCTGCCCTATCATGGAGTAGTACAGATATGAACCCAGGTCTTTAGCTTTAAGCCTTATGCAACATCTTTTACAAAAATCGTATGGTAATTGGTGGTTTGTATGCACACACAAGTGCACTTCCATTTCCTTCACTATTTTCTCTGTGTCTTCTCTCACTGTCATATTCTGGCGGCAGACAAGACCGGGGAGATATCAAGAGCAGGACAAAAGACTTACTGTGCTTTCCGTGACCCGTGTTATTTAGAAAGTTCCAATAACGCTTATTCGACCCTAGGACTGCCGAATCAACAGGGCGAAATGTGATTCTTACTAATAATAATATAAGTTTATTATTGTCCCACTGACAGGCAAAGACCTCTTCTCACACAGAGTCATCATCATATCAACCGCAAAACGTCCACTGCTGTACATAGGCCTCCCCCATAGATTTCCAAAAGGACCAGTTGGAAGCGGTTTGCATCCAGCGTCCTTATCAGGTCGTCCGCCTATCTAGTGGATGCACGTCCTACGTCTTACAGAGTAGTCACTAATAATATATCCCAATATTTCATGGTTCCTAATACCTCAAGTTTAAAGTCCAAACTATC
The DNA here is from genome assembly GCA_932526535.1 of Caradrina clavipalpis. NCBI lineage: Eukaryota > Metazoa > Arthropoda > Insecta > Lepidoptera > Noctuidae > Caradrina > Caradrina clavipalpis. Next base: position 11,693,372 of record OW052104.1, on the reverse strand, counting down.
CATTACTTCATTCAAATACCGAGTGAGTCTAAGAGTCAGTAATTCCTTGGACATTGAAGTGTGTCCAACACAGTTTATTGTCTTAACGCCTATAAAATTTTGCTTGCGACATTTGCATTTTCTCAGCTATACTTATGACCTTATAAACATTAATGATCGTTATAATTTTGTCAATACAAGCCGTGTACAGTCGGTGTCTAAATTAAATAGCTATTGTGGTACATAACAAAAGTTGTTTGTGATTAATAGTTGCCATTTTTAAGTAATTAATCCTTTTTTTTTATATACGGGAAATCATCATATAACTTCCCCCGCCCTGGGCGGGGCGGGAGGGAGTGTCAGACTTTTACTGACTAAAACCCGTCTATGTTCCTTCATGTGCCCTTTGCGTTCCGGGGGCGCGGTATCTCTTTCGAACAACCCGCAGCCCCGGCAGAAGTAATTAATCCTGGAAGTAACCTTTAAAATATCCTAGTTATTATAAATATATAAAAGTTGGTTTATTAATTACCATATTATACTGTTAAACTTAGGATCTTAATCCTATTCTGCTTTTTGAATCGATAGCTTTTTTATAGTTCTTGGCTGCAGTATGTAGCCACGTATATCGCGGCAGCAGCGGCTTTAGAATTTTCTTCAAAGTGCAGGTGTAGGGACACTTTGTCACACTAGTCAGGAGCACCACATTTGCAATATAGGTGTCGGTAGGATCCCTCATTCTTATAGGTTTTAATAATTTCTTGGTTAAGAAGTAAATAAAATAACATAACCAATACAATTTGATAGTTGTTTGTGTATGTGAGATAATATGTATGTTTGTGAACACATCATCACCACTAAAACAGTTTAAAAAAAACATAATTATTTCGAAATTACTTAATGCCAATGTTTAGGTATGTACCTACTCTATGATGCCGACTGTACAATTCACACCACAGCATTCATATCGTATTACATTCTCTTTGATTCGCCCCACATTTTCAACAATAGAAAATATAATTTTGAGTCAAAAGCGATTCTTTAGTCAAATATCAAAGAAATCGTTAGCGCGAACCCGAACGGTGGGCAAAGTTGAAATAATAACAAATAAACGAGCAAAACAATCGGCGCTTAAATGTTTTAATGCTAAAACAATGAGGAGTTCTAATAATAAATTATTGAATTTGTCCCGCTTTGCGTAACGACGATGAACGAGAGTTGTGTGATTTATTTGAGAAAATGTGTGAATTGAAGAAGTAATTTATAATGTTTTAATGTCTTCTATCTTCCAGTAAAAACCTTAATTACCATGTGTTAGTCTAAAATAACTTAAATGTAATCTAACTCTAAAATGGCTCGACCGATTTGAATAGGTTTTTATTTTGTTTTGTGCCTGTATGCTGGGTTTAATAGGAAAAAAGAAAATTGTAAGTTGAAGAAGTTCACCGGGTCACCTTGTCACGATTTTTAGTTATGGCTTAAATTTTAAGAATTGGTATAGGAATGTGCAGCTAAGAAAGTATGTGTGTACTTATTAGTTTCAATGGTGACCCACTTTTCAGATATTAAGTATAGGCCCACCTTTAAAAGTAGAAAGTACGCATACCTTCTGACCCAGAAATCTATCTTACTATTCTCAAAATTTCAGAAGACATAAGTCTAGCTATTCTGAGATCTCATTCTATGAGCGTAGAATGTATAATATCAATTTTCATTCTACGAAAAGCAGAAAAAGCTCGTGAAAGTAGCAAAGTCTCACCTTTATATTATATCCCAAGTAGCACAGAAGCGCTGAATAGTAGCTGAATCACTGTTCACAATGGAATTTTATGCTGAATAAACCTGCTGAATAATAGCGTTAGAGGCGCCTACTCAGCAGATATAACTCTGATTTGGGCACAAATTAATCAGCTGTTAGCTGAATAATGTAGCTGGTTGCACTATATCAGCGTTATTTGAGCTTTATTAAAGGTAACAGTCGCCCCAAGAGCTGAATAATGACTGGTTATCAGGGTATGCGTTACCTTTTTTACACTACAAGGGCTGAATAATAGAGTACTTTTTACCTATTTTTCAGCACAAAATACACTCCAGGATATTAGTAACTCTTTGAAGGAGCTGACAATTCACAAGTGGCAAAATTGTGAACAATTTTCACCCTACTACTTAATATTATTTTGACATCTTTTCTGTGAACCATTTTGTAAAGTGTTTGTGAGAAATATAGAATAACGTTAAGTAAAACTTTGTTTTTCCTCCATGTCCATGAAATTCGAATGGGAAAGAGAGTTTATTGTGAAATACTATATAATTATAGACGAAAATTTTCACGCGCTCTCAAAATATCACTGTTTATTTGAAAATTAATTAATTAATTATAGTATAAAATAGGTTGATGATAATATTATTAAAAAAAGTCTTTTTATTTTTCCTTGTAATTTGACAATACGCTGTTTACGTATAAAATCATTACATTTTCTATTCAAATTCGGTTGTTATTTTCTTTGACTAAATAGAAACAAATTATTATAATATTGTATGTAGATAGGTTAGAATCTAAAAAATGGCAGACAAGCAATGTGTACCTTAGTAACCACAATCAAACGGCATGAGCTGTTTAAGTGTCCACTCGTGGTACATAAATCAGTAACGAGCTGTTATGGTTGGTTCTTGTGTTACACAAGTCAGCAACAGATTCACGTAATGCTTGATAGTGGGTAACATGTATGCAAATAACTGTAGGTAATCACGAAGTGTGATGTGAAGTGCTGAATAAGGAAGTCTTCAAGGTCTTATTTAACGGCACTAGTAGATTAATTGTCAACGATAGTACAAGTATTCAGCTCTCACGGAGATTAAGGGTAACATGTGAGCTAATATAGAGCAGTTTGCTTTAACTTAGCATCATATAATGTTCACCCATAGTGATCATGTGGCCTTTATAAGAGCTATTATACGATTGCGTGTATCAAGCTGATTAACATTACACAAATTCCACTGTGTGCAGCAAAAGGCATTATATCTTTATTATTTGAAGCCACAGAATAACTGATTACATTATAGTAGCTCACGTGTTCTTTATTAAAATGCAAGTGGTCTAAGAGTACACTTGTGGTCTTCAGTTCAGAATATAGTTTAGTTAAAGTCCACAAAAATCCTTTAAATTGCTTAAAGCTGTACAATACTAACTTGTTACCTATATTAACGCTGCAAGCGTTACAGTGTGGTCTCTGTGACACATAATAACGTTCTTATTCAGGCAAAAGCTCACTTTTCACCTATTGCAGGTCGAGTGTACTGTAATAACTCTTCATAAGTGCTAAAGTTACCGATGTTACCTCTTGTGACATCTTATAATGAAGTTTTGTGCTACTTGGGATATTTTACATAGAACTTGTACTAAAGGGGAGTTCTTAGAAGCCTGTTCATAGTAGCCAACTGTCCGGTTACCTGGAACTGGAGCTATACTTGAACTGTATATTACTGCATAGTTAAATAATTTTCTAATTTCAGGGAGAAAATTTCCAGGAACAAATATTATAGATAGGATTATTCTGGAAATTCACTGTAATATCGAACCAAAAAAAACTTTTAAACAAAAAAAAACAACCGCCTTCAAAAACTAAAAAGTGAAAAATAACTTTAGCTTTGGAAGTCGGTGGCTTTGGTTCTGTTTGTTGTTTTGAATTGCCACCGACTTCCAAAGCTAAAGTTATTTTTCACTTTTTAGTTTTTGAAGGCGGTTGTTTTTTTTTGTTTAAAAGTTTTTTATTTTTTGCTTTTTATTATCAACTTCCTGTTATCCAAATCCATGAAGGAACTGTCATACTACGTAAATTAACTTAACACCACTAAAAAGTCATAAGAAAGCAGAATACTTATGCGATTTCGTTTACTTGGAGAACAAATTTTCGAATACTACTGAATATATCTGTGTTACCCTTTCGGGTATACACGCGTGATGTTATGTTGTGTGATGGTATAAACAATGCTTAGATATGATATAGCAACAATCGCGGTTAATCTGCGGTAATTAATCGCGGTTAATCGGAAGCACCAGCTTTCAAATAAAAAAAGAATCATGACAATCGGTTCACCCAGTCGGGAGTTTCGAGGTAACAAACATAAAAAAAAAAAAAAAAAATACAGTCGAATTGATAACCTCCTCCTTTTATTGATTTTCGAAATTATGTAGGTATTAGCTTCATGTCAATAGTGTTATTCTGGAAAGACTACTTGGAAATATCCTACCGAGTAACCGCCTTCAATTCGAATTTGGATTATAGATTTCAAAATTCAAAAGTACGTTCTACGATTCCAATTATGAAACGATAACAGATACACACCTCAATACCGTTAAATCAAATACTATGCACACGTAGTACAAACAAAATCAAAAAATTATCCTATTAAAACAATTTTCAATCAAAACAAAGAACCGCTTCTAAACCATCCAGAAAGTCACGTAAAGCCAGGGGCAGGACACTAATTTCGGCATAAATATTAAGGCCGAACGCCGAATTTTAAAGGCGGCAATTTGAACCTACACTCTCATCCTGATCGCAGGATAATTTATCTTAACGAAAGAAAGGGGTGGAAGAGGGGGTGGGGTGGGTTCTCGCCCAAAAATTGGGTAAAAATGTTGCCAGCCAGCGATTAAACCGTTGGGGGAGATGCGTCGTATTAATCACCACCCAGGCGTCTTCGTGGATTCTCGCGGTATTTCTATAGAGTTGTTGGTAACTTTATAGAAGGAAAAGAGTGTCCATGGAGTTTCTTGCTCGTTCTTCTCCATAGAGACCTACGTTTTGGAACGAGCAACTAGCTTCAATTTTAAACTGTAACTTCTTGACAATTCAAAAGTGCCTGTTAATGATCTAATTGAAATAAATGCTTTGAATTTGAATTATACTAGTGTCTTTTTTCAAGTCAAGACTACCTATCGTTCTATTGTATCCCAACTACTCAGCAGCTAGACCGATCGAACGTGGCTAGACTCGGTTGGTATACAACTGGTAAGGTCGAGTATAGAGACTATAACCATCTTCCTGCTCTGTCATTAGATTATATTAATTATCCTTATGGTACTTTCAAACCTCAGCTGCGTTGCGTTAATTACATATATCTGCTTTCCCAACCCTTTATAAAAACATAATTAGTTTTACTTACGGCTTATTTTACTAAACTTTTTAACCGATTTAGGATATTTACTTGTAGAATAAAATGACATCAGAAATTTAAAATTTTGTCGTAGTTCTAGACTAATTATAAATAGGTACAACAAATTGGTGGTAAAATTAACCCTTATGAAGAAACCATGAATCTCGGTACTACTACTCTTGCTAAAGGACAAATTGAAATCGAACACACAGCTCTATATAATTCATCAAGTTGGCCTGTCCGTGGAAGGCAGGGCGGCCACCTTGGCTTTGTTTTAATATTTTCGCAAGCATTATGAAGGGTTTGCTTGCTTTCAAATAATTTCGGCTTCTGTTCCTGAAGTTTGGATAAAAGTTTCATTCTATCAATAATTAACGGGAACAATTCTGGTTTGCTGATGCGATTACGGTTTTGGGGTTTTTGCATTATCTTAATTTTTTTTTTCTGGAATGTCAAAGTTCGGGAGTCGGTTCGAATTTTCTTTGTTAGTAATTGAGTTTAGCAAGTTTCTTAAAGGGGAAATGGGGGTTAATGCTTATTATAATTTATTGGTGCACGAGTAATTCTGATGGGTAAGTATAAAGGGTAAGTTGGAGTAAAGTCGGTAAAAAGAGGATTGTAAAGAGAAAGTAATGAAAGTTCTTGTATCTACCTTGCTTTGGATTCTAAGCTTCTTTGCTTAATATTTTGTTTTATTTTATACGAAACTACAAAAAGTTTCTATAGCTGTACTTTAAAAAACAAACGATATTTCAATAATTTAATTAATTATATCAAAATAATTCATAGTGCCAAATAGTTATACTCAAATTAGGTTTAAAATTATTTAGCGTTAAAAATAAATCTCCCTATAATAACTTCGAAAAATGGTAAAAAGAGGTTGGTTTGTTTAAGCTGAACTACCCCCAATTAACGTTATATTATTATGTTATTTAAAGCATTTCTTACCACACAAAATGTTCTGTTGACCAAAAGGACTTTAGCATTAGAACAAATAAATCTATTAGAGTGGCCATAATAATGAACAATATTTTTATATGGCCATTTAAATCGTTGTTGAACTAATAAAACCAGTCCTTATTCACAAAAAAACAAACATGCCTTTAACTAACTGTTACTAGATAGTCCAAACATGATCGTGGGTTTGATTCTCAGCCCACGCACAGTCCAATTGGAATTATATGTTACAACATTGTTAGTTATTTATAGAACCTAGTTTGATTATTAATAAATATTATGACTTCTTCGAAATAATAGAATATGATATTCATTTGTTTTTTGCTTTTAACTGACACTGCTCAATGTCATTAAAAATATTCGTTCCTGCTATTCTTATGAAAATGATAGCTAATTTTTTGGTTTCTCAGTGCAAGAAAAAAAAGTTTAAAAGCTAGGCATGTGGTTAATTGTATCCAAAATCCCATGTAAAGAGAAGCTATGACTGATTGAGGTACTACCTAAGTGTCATCATAATATTAAATAAAACTACCTTTTGTAATAAAACAAAAAGTGTCTTTTAATGGTCTGATTGAAATAAATGATTTGACTTTGATTTTGTCAATAGATCTTTTTACGTCACAGTAACCAAAGGGTACCTAGGTATCACGAACTAAGTAGGAATGTGTTTCTTGCTCGTTCTTCTCCATCGAGACCTACGTTTTATAACGAGCAACTAGCTTCAACTTTTTATTTAAAAAGTGCCCGTAAAAGGTCTAATTGAAACAAAGGCGTTGACTTTGACTTTGAGTACCTACCTCTTTTCCGCAATAAACAGACATTCTTCGTACTTATAATAAAAATATCCATTAACTAAGTCAACCTTTCAAAAACCCCAACCACATCATCCAATTCATCAAGGTACGCAAAACAAATAACAACACAACTATGCTAGCCACTAAAAAAACCTCACATTTTTGGCGCTCGTGCCAAATGTCACACAAGTGCGACGCGTAATGTCAACACACACATACATACAAAAGATATAGTATGGAGAAGGAAGAACGGGAAACTTCCACGAAATTTGCTCACCAAAATGACGACGCTTGTTTTTTTAGGTGGCTGCTTATGACGCTCGATTTGTGTGGATGAGGTTTTCCTAATTAGTGGGTGAATTTTATGCGAAATTTCCACAAGGAGATTTTTGAGGAAGTCTTCAGTCGTGTCCAGAATTGTAAGATGTAAATATAAATGTAGCAGATCACCGAGTTATGCTTTCTAAGATGATATACCGGGATAAACTGATCATCTGCAACTAAAATGACGAAAAAATATAATCACCTTTTGTATCCAACAAGTGTATTCAAAGCCCAAAGTTCTGCAATGATAGTAACGTCGTGATAGCCCAGTTAAGGCCTCTCTTGCTTGATGTTGCAGGTTCAAAATCGAGAAAGCACCAATGTACATTTTTCAATTCATATGTGCTTTCTAAGTTTATCTTGGACATTATTGACATCGGTGAAAAAGTGAGGAAACCTGGACGTTAATTAACATAAGTGTCGAGCAAGCGTCGTGATCTGTGATCATGCCTTCTCTGTATGAGAGAGGCCTTTCCCCTGCAATGAGAATATACTAGGCAAGTATTATTATTATAGTAAAAATTTAGATAACGAACTTATCTTTTAAGCAATCAAACGTTTTAAAACAACATTGCCTCATAATATCTAATAGAGACACTATGGCAGCAAAATCACATACAACCATGAAAATAGAACCAACCCGAATTAATTAAGAGTCTTATCCACACAACACTAGCGCACCCTAACAAACTTATTAAGATTTCTTTTCTTTTTACTGTACGTGGTTAGCGACGTATGACGCAAGCTAACGGCCGCAGGGGGGGAGGCACGAGGCCAGGGTAGGCCCGGGGGGGGCGGGGGAGACCCCGCACGCATGGCCGCTCTCATGATTTAAGCACAGGGATAAGAATGAAATTAAAAATACATCCTCGCCATTCCTTAGGGTGCCGGGGGGACATATATGCAAATGAACCACCCCCCTACCCCCCCTCATAAGACAGGGGGAAGTTTTTTGTTAGGATGCTATTAATTTGGGGTGTAACTCACTAAGTATGGGTACGCATATATGAGGGGTCTTGGTGCGTTTCTTAGAGATTCTTTTCCCATTTTCTGTTTAAATTATGTTGGGATGTGAGCGGAGATTATTACTTAGGCAAGTGTATTTCAGGTGAAATTTATTAATTTTTCTTGTGGAGAATGTGGAGACCAATTTGTTGGTATGAATTCGTAAATTGATTAAAATCTTGAATGGTTTGTTTTGGTTGTGAATCCTTATCTTACGAAGCCCTTATCTTACAAAGCCTGTCTTATGAATGGAAGTATAAACACATACCTACTATAAATTAACATGGTGTCTGAATGGGTGATGTCCTTGCCAGGGTTGCGGAATCTGTTCGAAAGAATTACCGCGGCAATGCAGCACAAAGGGCATTAAGAGGAACACGGATGAGTTTTAGTTAATAAGAGTCTGACATTCCCTTTGCCCAGAGACGATGAAGTCACTTCACGTTTTACCAACCATCTTTGAAAAAAATGTCGTAATTAAAAACATTCTTTCGTAAGTTGAAAAACTAATCACAATGTGTCAAAAATGTACGTAAAACAGGTGTTTTTGACAGATTGAGACTGACATTATAATGTGATCGTTCCTTAGAGTTAGTATAAATTGTTCCCATGACGTAAGCAAATAACTTTAATAAACCTTAGTAACACACTAATATCTACCTTACTTCTCAAGCTGATACGCTGGCTTTAACTTTCTGACTGACAAAACAAAAAAATAAATAAAGGTTAACTGGTTTAATAAACGTCACATAACACATGGAGACCGATTTTATAGTAGTTTGAGATTCAGAATATGATATTCGTAACACCATTACATTTTAATCAACCCCTTTGTGAGGAAATTGCTTTAGAATATTTCTAAACTAGCTTCTGCCCGCGACTTCGTCCGCGTCACAGTTGATGTGTTATCCTACGGGTACCGTACATTTTCCCGGGATAAAAAGTAGCCTATGTGTTATTCCAGACTATAATCTATCTTTGTGCCAAATTTCATCCAGATCCATTCAGCCGTTTAAGCGTGAAAGAGTAACAAACATCCATACATCCATACATCCATACTTATAAACTTTCGCCTTTATAATAGTAGTAGGATTTCGCCTTTATAATAGTAGTAGGATGTATGTTTATGCTTGTGACTGTACATTGTTTGGATTCCTACGTAGAGATGCACTGGGGAACCCGTGAAATTAAAACTAATTTATAAATGGCGCCTGTCACTGTTAAAAAATTGACAAACTGCGATGCAAGCTAAATCAAAGATCGTGCTAATTAACCACACTACATCCTAAAAAAACGCTAATTACAGAACTAAACCTAAATTTAGAAACTGTTACGAGTATTCCTTGAAAAAAAAAGCATAACTCATATAGGTAAGAGGTGTTTTCCCAACTTTTTTAAACTCCAAATCAGCTCCCAAAGGATCGAAAACTCTTAAACGTTCGCTGATCATCAAATCCTATTGTGAAGTAAGTTCGGCATAACAATGTGTCGATACAATCGAGGCCCGGGGCAGGAGGGCCGCGTTTTCACACGTTATAAAGTACATTCATTTGGATGAGTTGACACTTTTTGTCATGTAAAGTTCAATAAGGTGGTTGTAAACAGGAGTGTAGAATGAGGATGAACGGGAGAAGAGAGAGAGGTGCAAGATTTTGTAAAGGAGCGGTTGTTTTAGCCAGTCATTTGTTTTTTTCTTGTGTTTTTTTGAATATGGAATTGCATGTAGAAGCTTCATCATTAGGTATGTCCTTTCGCGTTTTGATAGACAGCTGGGCTTGATATAATATATAAATCATTGTATTCACATAATAATAATATAATAGATGCGGGAAGCGCAGGACCGGACACTGAGGCTGTCTTTAGAAGGTCTATGTAAAGCAGTAGACGTCCATTGTTTAATAATAAGATGATGATGATGGATAATATTTTGGTAGCCCTGCCTGGACCCATAATTTTTTAAGGGACCTCATGAAAGCTCAGGGAAAGTCCGGTTAAGCAACAGACATCCTCCAAGGTTAACCTGAAAGATGACATTAAAAAAAAAAAAACAATCTTTAACATAAACTTTACAAATTATAATAATATCATTATCTGCAATATACAAAATGGGGAGGGGGGGCTGGGATATCACTAAAGTTTAAGTACAAAAAGGTGTGTGCGGAAAAACAATAAAAAAAATTACGTTAATATTTCTTTAACGCAGTTCCTATGAAGATTATACAAAGTATAAGTAAAACCTGTAAACTAGGAACCGAATATAATCTCCTCCTATAGATAACAATGTGAATAATCTTTCCCTGTAAAATAATTCAAACGACGCCACCGTACTTAGAAAGGGTTGTTTTCTGAAAGGGTGAATTTTTGTTTGAAAACATAATACTATTGTAACGCTAAGATTAACTAAAGATGACAAAGTAATATCATATTATAAAGAAGGTGGTGGGATGCGATATCTTTTTACAGGAGCAATTGAAAGTTTTGAATTTGAAGAAGATTGGAGAAATTCCAATGCCGCTCGAAATCGAAAGGTTGGTACACTTACCTCTTATATACCAACTGCCAGAGACATTAGACGATTTAATACAGATTAAGCTTATAGCCAGATTCATGAAGAATGGCTTTATAACATAACGCTACTATCCACGGGAGTGGAGCAGTATTTAAAGACGCGGGTGAAAAATACTACTCAGACAAAGTAGTGGACATAAGCAAGAAATATTACAAAGCAGAAGAATTTGTTTATTTATTTGTGCGTACTAATCTCAGAAACTCCTATTGCGTTATAGACCGTTTATTCAGGAAGGTTATACGCTATATAACATCACGCTACGACACATAGGACCGGAATTGTAACCAAAAACACTAGTTGCTTATAATTTGACTGAAAAAGTAACTTTAAATCTATTTTCTAAAAAACCTAAAAAACAATATCTGTTATTCCCGAATGAATCCGATAACATCCTGTGTATCACCAAGTCATATTCAAATCGTATAAGGGGATCGAAGCGATTCTATAGCCTCCCGTCATTCCGTCGACAACATCCGCGGGCAAATTAGATAATCCGCCGCGGATTTTGTTAACATGTGACAATGTACTTATATGACTGTTCCATTGACTGGGATTTGTATTTCGAATGTTGCGGTTTTTGAAGTATTTGAGGAATTTTTGTGAATGAGATATCCTATTGCGTAGAACCAAAATGTAGTTGTGTTTTGGGGTGATTGGAGTGATTTTGCCGTGATTCGGTAAGCAGTTAAATATTCGTTTGGTATTCATATATTACTTAGGTATTCGTAGATCAGTATGGTCAGAAAGTCTTGGGAACAAGTCTTACCAATGTAGGTCTGATAACCAATCGCTCCAAAAACTGGTATTCAGCTGCTTTTAGACTGGAACCCGACTCCAACATTGTTGGGAAAGACTAGACAGATGATTATGTTATTATATTACAAAATTGTTGTACCGACATGATGTCATATCAACAAACAAATTTTATGTAAGACTCATATCTTGTAACGTGAAACCCTACTGACATTCTTGTCTCACCTCCCAAATCAGGCGTTGAAGCGAACCGCTCAAAGCACACAGTCTTCCCAAACATTTGAGAAGCTAGACAAAGCTGCTCCACTTTTTAATTCAAACACGTCCTCCACACACCACACCTGCAATACCGAAGCCCCCATTACTCAGGGAAGAAGAGGAATACCCCATGAACTTTGGCTGCTTCACGCCTCGCATAGCAAAGGGCAGATCGATGGCTGTCAAACAATAAATGTCACGTCCACTCCCTCATGTTAATTCACATCAAGACCCCTAACACAAACCAAACCAATTTAGATCTTAACAGCCAAAGAATAAAGATCATGATGACTGCAGAAATAAGCTGGTGATTCAACCTTCTGATTTTTTCTTTGAGGTGCGAACGATGCCCCAATTTTTGGCGAAACGTTTGGTATATTAAAAAGTAAATGTTTGAAACGCTGAGCGTGAGGTGTGACGTTGACTTTCTGATGTACGGAACCGTGTTTACAACATGGTTGCTTTGCTGCTTTTAATTTTAAGAAGGAGACTGGACTTAATGACCTTTTAAGAAAGTTCTATTTTCAAGGCTGCAGTTTTCCCTAGAAACATATTTATTATTAGATTGAGATTCCAAAGTCCCCTGACCTATTTCATTTACGCATAACTGAAATTTAGCGCCTTTACCAATGGGCCACCACGACATTCAACATAATTATTTTTGTAAATATCATTGGATAGCAAACAAGCCGACCGACGGCCCACCCAATGTTAAGTGGTCACCGCTGCCTATAGATATCTGCAATACCTGAGATCTTGCAAAATATGCGTTGCCATCCCAGAGACAAAGTCGAAATGTCTCATGCGCCTGTATGTACACCGGTATCCATACCTTTCAAACCGGAACACAACAATGCAGCTTTGCGGCAGAAATAGGTATGGTGGTCGAACTTCCCCGGACGAGCTTCTTCACAAAGAGCTCTACTACTACCTACTACAACTGCGAAGTATAAAATTTAGAAAAATATATAGAACTTCCTTGAAACATTAGTAACTGTCTCCTATTTGAATTCGATAGTCTCTAAAACATTTTCGTCATAAATATCAACATTACCTCCCCACACGTAAAATATACGACATTTGTATACATAATGCGATATTACATCAGACTTATTCAAATATACTGCAAACTTCATTACATACTATTGAATGGTACAGATTTGAAATATCTGTAAACGCAACAATTCATGTCTACGGTTAGTGTTGGTTCTCACAACACTGTTACACTATTTTTACAACATTGACTTTGAAATTTGAACTGTGTGTTACTTACCAATATAGTTCAATCTACAATGACGTTTTTATGACACGGTGTTGCTACAAGGTATGCAATTTTACTATTTAAAAAGTACAGGTCGAAATTCGTTCTTTATTCAAAAGTTACATGCATGATGACGTCACAATCTTCATTTGTTTTTTACACAAGAAAAAAACAAAAGCCAACCGCCTCATCCGAACGTTCGTTCTCGCCTATCGCGGCACTAAGGCATAGCACCCACGACCGTGCCCGAACGCATGACTTATGCCAGTTTGTCACATTCGCAATCAGACTGACTCTGTCCCATGCAATGATTAATGCCTTTCTTAATTACTAAGTTATCGTTGGAAACGGGGGGCCGATACATGTGTTCCTGGGCTTAATTTATTGACTTTTGTGGCGTGTTTTAGGGGACGGCTGATTGCTTTAGTTTGTTCGCGCGTGCCTTTTAATTTAATTTTACTTGGTTTTTGACACATTTTTAGTAATGGCAGGAACTAGCTAGAGTTAAAAACACTGAATTTCAAATTAACTCCTTTGTCTATTTCTAACTTTCGGCAGTTTTTTGCTTAAACTTTTGACTGCCTCGTTAGCCTAGTGGTCCTAAGCACGACTGCTACGCTGGAGGTACCTGGGTTCGATTCCCAGGTTGAGCAAAAACTGTTATTAGGTTTATGAAATTCTCAGTAGCAGCTCCGAGTTTGGATTTGTGCCCGGCTAATGGCAATAGGCTCGCCCCCTATTACATGGGACCTAAATATACCGGCGAACTGTGGGTGTACATTGGTACACCTCTGACTAACCCTTCGGGGAATCCGGTCGTGATGGTATATTTTTATATTTTGACTGATATTATAAGACCAAGTTTAATTCATAATACAGAGTTCATTATGTTCCAATATAACCTTACAGCATAAACGCAACTTCCCTGAAGATCATGAAAAATGACCAAAAAAAACTGGTGCCCAATCTGCATAATAACAAAATTCTTACATAAAAATTGCGTCTTAAAACCGTCACCTTAAGCTTAATACACACGCGCGTCACGTTTCGCGCTCATTTGGAGGCGTTCATCGATCGGAGACAAAGCCTCGCCAGGCCCGATAAACGAATTAAGGAAATGGGAGATTTTTTATCTGGGCCGTGGGGGTGGCGCGACACGCGTCGTAAAACGCAGCAATACTTTCTTATGCAAAGTCCCTCCGCGCCGATAATTAGGTGAGCTTCGTCGGTGTGTGTGCGCCTTTATGCGAGTGTTTTGTTTTTAATTTTTAGAGGGGTGACGTGTTTTGTAAGGTTCCCGATTAGAAGCGTGTTTGGTATTGAAATGGAAGTTGGAAATGTATGGCTTCTAGATAATTACGTATATTTTTTTGTCTATACGCTGATCTGAACTGCCTCGTTAGTCAAGTGCTGCTACGGTAGAGGTCTTGGGTTCGACTCCTAGGTCGAGCTAAGTGTTATTGGGTTTTCTATGAAATTCTCACTAACAGGTCGGAGTCAGGATTTGTGCTCGGTTACTGGCAATAGGCTCGCCCCTTTTCACATGGGACCTAAACATTCCAGCGAACTGTGGGTGTACATAGTACACTTCTGCCTAATCCTTCGGTGAATACAGGCGTGATTGTATGTTGTTGTATTTTATTAAGACGCTGAAAATACCTCATACCCACCAAAAGAAAAAAAACATTTCTCATACGCGTTTCCATTTCCAAAAAAATACAATAAATAAAAAGCAATTTAACGCAAACGAGTGTACATAAAAACCGCACCATAAACATTAAACATGTAACTGCGTAACATTTCAGTAATATCGCAGTACGAGATAGATACCACAGTACGAGTACGAGATAGATATCACGGTACGAGTACGACATAGATACGAATTACAATCGTTCGCAAATGAACGAGCGAGCGACGACTGTCTTGCACATGTCTTCACTTAGCGGGACAAGTCTTGATACTTTTCATTTAGTTATTGACAAGATGCAGTAATAAAATATTGTTTTTAAAATGCATATGGTTAGCACTTAAAATATAGGTCACCCAATGACCGCAGACCGTTAGATAGGTACATTTTTTTTTCGAAAGTCAAACGATATAATTATGTTATTTTTTTTTTGTAATATATTTTGTTTTTGGTTGTAATCAAGAATCGTTCAATTATTTTTCTTTTATCTTGATGATTTTCGAGTAATTATTATAAACAAAATATGTTTTAGGATATACCAATGTATGCATACCACATTTAATAATTGACCTAATAAGCCAATCAATAAAGCCCAAAATCCAAATTAATTACAATTACCAACACAATCATGATCTTAAAATTGAATGCGTTCCCATTACGTACTACTTAGTACTTAGTACCAGCATAATATCTAATGCTGCGAAAAAAAGATAAGAAATATCTTAAACTGTCTTAAAGTATCAAGAATCACCGCCCACACATAACACTTTTAATTTACCCTCCTTAAAAAAGGGAGGGCAGCGGTGTTTTCGGCCCTAGCCGTGTGTGGAGGTACCCCCCCTCCCGAGAGGGGGGGCGGTAATCAAGACACGCAATCTTCGGCGAACCCTTAAAAACTTTAAAACTCATCGCCGCCTTGCGTTGTATATGTTTACATTTGTATATGTTTACATACATATGTTTACATTTTTTGGTAAAGTTCGGTGGTGACTTTAATTTGCGGTGGTAGGATCTTGGTCGGATTTTTTTATTTAGGTTGGGTTTTTGTTTTATTAAGGTTTTGATGTAAGACTGTGTTGTATAGGTACTGGAAGTTGTAGATAATTAATTTGTTACAGGAAATTTGTAATAAAGACTTTTTATTATCTCATTCATTCGAAAATTCGTGACAAGATTTGATTGTTAACAACTTATGTGCTTAGGTTAATTTAATAAGATGTTTTTCCGTTTTAAAAAATCGTTGCTTAGCTAACAATACCGCGTAACTCAACATTCGTAACATCTTTAAATGCGCGCTGAAAGTCTCTCCAAAAAACTATTAAACGTCAAATTGACGACCAATATTTTAACCTACGCGGTGTTGTGGGATGATAGGTATGTTATTAATTGAGTTATATTATGAATTGATTTTAAAATGAGAATAAATTAAGTACCTACTTCAAAATATAAAATTTTAAATAGATAAACACTAGTATTATTTTTTTACGTAATATCTGACCTTGGTGGTCAGATATTACGTAAAAAAATAATACTAGTATTTACTTAGATATTACTTACTACTTATTACTTACTTAGATATTCAAATGGGACTATTTCAAATGTTTCTATTAAAAAATGCCAATATTTTAAAAACCGTTAATTAACATTGTATCTCAATTTCTTTGATTAACATAATAAGCTATTAATTCCGAACCCATTTGTTTGTCAAACTCCTCAAATTATGAAGTGTCACTTGAGGTCCTACTTTCCTTGGGGTCACCGCTTGTAACCACTGTTCAAATGGCCCATGCAATCGTTCAGAGTACAGATGATTTGAACCCCTTTTTTGGTACTGGCCGATATTTTTCTTAGTAGATACTTTTACTTTTTTTTCAAATACGTACGTTAAATATGTTTTACGCTTAAATCTATCATGGTTACATGTAAAATTAACTAACTATTTAACATGTTTCATACATCAAAACAGAGGTTATAATAGTAATATATTATTTTATTTATATCAGGTAACAAATACCTATAATATAAATACATTCTATAAAGCCTAACATAGGCACATAAGTATATTACAAACTTAACTATTTTGAGATACAGTTATCAAAACACAGAATAAATTAGTACCTATATTGAATTACAAAACAAAAGAATACATGTAAACATACAGAGAAGAAAAGCGATAGTCGGATTAAGTACCCCAATAAAGAATAATAAATGATAATAGTTCCATGTAATAGTACAGTAGGTACTCAAATAAAAAAACAAAACACAATCACAAATTCAATTCCAAACTCAAACTCCCGTAGCGACGCATCATAAAAATCCAACTCAATACAAAATCGCACATCCTACCGTGAATAGTTCATTAACTTTTTTACATGTGTGCGCATCTATTAGTCATATTAACATGCGCGTGTGTGCGTACACAAACAGGGGGTTTTAATTTTTGGGGGTTCTTTAATGACACTTCTTCGCATCGATTTTAGCATTTCACGAAGGGTTCTGCTTTTGTTTTGCGTTATCGATTCGAGTTTTTTTTTCATCTTTTCTGTTGGAATAGGCGAGAGTGCGTGCATACGTGCTGAGCTTGCTTGCACACATGGGGGTTGTCAGATACGGAGGAAATTAGTGTGACGTCATCGATATTTTTTGTGAAGTATGCTTTTTAGGGCTAAGCGGTTTTGAAGTGTGGGTTATTGGAGAAAAGCTGGTTGATGGCTCATACAAATAGTTTGTAATTTTAGAATTTGAAAAACTAAATTAAAGAATGCAATTTTAAGTACTTAGTCATAATGTGCATTGGAATAAGTATAAATATTGTTGACAATAGAAAAAAAAAATACATGAAACGTAACTAGTAATTAAAATACAAAATCCCGGTGATCTTAAAAACAGGTATTTAAAGCCTTTTTTTAGGATGGGAAATCATCAAATGACTTCTTCCGCTCTGGGTGGAGCGGTAGGGGAAGGTCCGACTCTTACTGACCAAAACCCATCCGTGTTCCTCCAAATGTCCTTTGCGTTCCAAGGCCGCAACCCTGGAGGTCTTTAAAGACTAGTTTAGATGCCAGTGTCTTAAACTAAATTTTAGATCAAGACAAAAAATACAATTACGCTAATGATAAACTTATTATGACTAATATCTAAGGCATTAAGTCCGCCTTTGTACGGTGTATATTTAATTTTGTGCATAAAGTTTTAATAAATAAATAAATATCTAAGTGGCATTCGATTGACATATATTATTCATTAATTTGTCAACGGACGTCAAAGGTCAATATCCTTTATAAGTTTTTCAAGTAGGTAAAAGGTATCTCGTACAGTTGTAATTTTTAAATTATAAAACCAGACCAAAGTTTGCTTAAATACTACAAACACAACAAATTCTAAGAAAACACAAACAACAAATTGTAATTATAAACAGAACAACGTTATTGAAAAGTTTCGAGTTACTGTTAACCTTTCAAACATTCTATTATTTATTCTGCTCTAGGCCATATTAACAAAAAACTTAACGCATTAACATAACATATTATCACGCCTGTATTCCTTAAAGGGTTTGGCAGAGGTGTATCAATGGTGTCGATTCTGTTAAGCACAAGCTAAACTTAATTTAGACTATTTCTATCTTTTTCTTTCCAATCAAACAAGAAAGGGACGGACGTGAATAAGACTTGTCAATTTTAGTCGAACTAAAACCTCTATACAATTATAATTGGCATGTCAGAACGTGTTAATTAAAAACACGGAAAAGTTCAAGGCAAAACTAATTTGACATCTCTAACTTAGTTCTAAGGTATCACCGTCCTTTTCTTTCGCTGTATGTTAGTAAGAGATGTCAATTCTCTAATTTTAGTTTAGTTTGTGAACAAGGGAATCGGCACCAATGTCTACTTAAACAGCAGTATATTTAGGTCCCATGTAATAGGGGGCGCCCTATTGCCATTGACCGGGCACAAATCCTTACTCCGAGCTGCTGCTGAGAATTTTATAGATAAATCCAATAATACTTTGCTGGACCTGGGAATCGAACCCAAGACCTTTAGCGTAGCAGTCGCGCTACGGACCAGTTAACGAGGCGTGAATGTACTAAGTTTTGTGATACTTAGATTTTGATTAATTTTATTATGTTTGTAAACGCACCCACGATACAGGGAAAATGCCTAGTGTAGTGTATAAAAAAAAATATAAAAACTAAAGTGTATTTTTTAATCTTAGAGACTGATTTGACAGCTTTATGTGTCCAACTTGAAACTAGTGTGCTTTTTTTTTATGTTTATGTGCCGAATGCACATTATTTTTATGTTTGACATGAAACTGTCAATTAAGTCTTTGAGATTAAAAAATACACTTTAAATGTTTTTTCATTAATCTAATATCTAGGTACGACTTTCATTACACCATTTCCATTACACACAAAACAAACAAAGCCACGAAACCAAAGAAAACAAGCAATACACATTAACGAAGCAAAAAAAAAATTAACACAAATTAAAGAAACGAATAACTGGATGAAGACGCGCCAATGAAAGGGGCAAAGTTGCCCCCCTGAACACCCCCTAAAAAATTTAATTCATCACCGCCGTTGAGACATATCTCCTTCTTGTCCCTTCCCCTTTCTTTCACCATTCTTTGCTTGCAAGCTTTTTCCGAGAGCAAGACAGGCACACTCATCCTCAATATCTTTTGACAACCCCCACTGAAAAATCAACTTTATTTCTTTAACACCAAAGTTGAATTTTCATTGATGGAAGATTTCACTTAGTATTTTTTTCTGTAATTCAATACACAGCCCGTTTCATTCGTTCGCATTGAAAGCTTAAAACAAATAAACCTACAGCGAGTGCGATAAGGTTTTCTTGATGTCGGTAGGTGATCAAAAGGCGATATGTTTTATCTTCGGTTAGTACAGAACGCATCATTAGGCTTTTGTAGAGCTTCCATCGAGATCTTGGAGCAATTACTGTGAGATGTGCTGATGCCTTGTGTGTGTTTAAGTCTTGAACTGAAATCGTTTGGTTTGATATGTACCTTTATTAATACTTGTATTTAGCTATAATATTTACAGACTTAATAAATAAGATAACATAAAAAGACAATAAAAAAAAGAAACAAAAACTAAACGGCATCATAAAAATCGTCTAAAATCAATACTCATATTTTAAAACTAAAGAGTTTCAACCCAAAAAAAAAATACAGCAAAAATTATGACCGGGAATGACTTTGGTACGAAAAATCACTGATAAGGTGTAAAGTAACGCACACAAAATATTGCCATTTTGGGTGCAACCTACAGTTCAGGGGTCGTGGGGGTAACTCAAGTTTAGTTTAGACATTTAAAACTAATTTTATATAAGTATGTATATCAGCTGTTGTCTGGTTACCATAACACAAGCTCTTCTTAGCTTGCGATCAGATAGCAGTGTGTGAGTTGTACTAAGATAAAAAAAAAAACCAAATGTCACAAAAAAATGGAAATATGACCTTGTTTATCTCCGTAACACTCAACTTCGTTATGTGCCTTTGTACAACTGTTATATAATTATTTTTATACACTGGTGTTGTTTAGTACTACAAATAAGTATTACTGGTTGTATTTTATCCTAATGGACTTATTCTCTCTCCTCAGGAATTAATGTCACTATCGTTACTACTAGAAAACTCACCTTGCAGCCATATCCTCCCTCTAAAGAACTAAGGATTTATTGTCACCGTCATTACTTCTACAAAAGTTACTACCCATGCAGACAAGCGTGTATTTTGTATCAGCAACAGTTATCTTAAAACAAAATCCTGCTATAAAATGGAAGCAGTTTTGCGCAGTAATAAAAGGACTTTAACGATAGTAATCATCATTATCAACTTTCATTACTTGAGAACATTATTTCCTAAATTAGATATAATACTCCCTGGATTTGTCCCTGTTACAAAACTGTGCTTAGGTTCTGGTTCCTTGATGAGAGTTCCTAATTTTTTTTCGATTAACTGTAGCAGTACTAAATTGAATAGTAATAAAGGTATCGAAAATGTGAAGTTTCTTGTCCATTCTATTCCATACGAAACTACCTATTGGACGGGACCACTACATACAATTTTATTGATTATTTTTTGCTTATTTGCCGTTCAAATGTGCCTTTCAATAGTCTTACTGAAATAAATGACATGACGTTGACTTTTTGAAAGATATTTTTTTTTTTTTTTTTTTAGACGGAAAATCATCAAATAACTTCCCCCGCCCTGGGCGGGGCGGGAGGGAGTGTCAGACTTTTACTGACTAAAACCCGTCTATGTTCCTTCATGTGCCCTTTGCGTTCCGGGGGCGCGGTATCTCTTTCGAACAACCCGCAGTTGAAAGATAATAAGTATGTTTTGCAACAATTTGATGACTGGAATTCATAGTAGGTATAGAAAATCTAAGGGTCAAAGACTTAACTGTTGCATTAACTCTTTAATCTGCAAAATTTCCTTGCTGTTATAGTACACATTTTAAACGCACCTGTCATAATTTGAGGTTAATTAAAACACAGTTCAGAATCGTTAAAAATAAAATTCAAAGAAAAAATCCAAAACCCATTTTATTTTCTACTTTCACCCCCCCCCCCCCCCCCAAATCCCTTTTCTATTCACCCCCATTGCTCCCCAAAAATCCCTTTACATCATTAAGTCCTCACCGGAAGACGTCCTTGCGTCCTTCAGTAGCCGCTTAAGCCATTATTGGCTGACCATGACCCTCATAATATCAAAGCACCGGATCTTTCAAAGATAAATAAGATCTTTGGAAAAAATCTGCCAAACTTTTTTAGGAGGGACCGTTGTTTATTTTTATAAAGTTGGTGTAGTGTTTTCTGACGAAGTTTAGAAATGTTATTTTACTTAGGATTTTAAGTCAATTTGCAAAGGAGACTGGCGGGTTTCTTAGGAGCGTTCGGCCTGGTCACCTACACGGATAAGTTCAATGCTTCCTGATAGCATTATTAATTAGAAAACCATGTATGGTTGCCACTTTTTCTAAAAACTTGTCTGAAAGTAGATATAAGACTTTAACTTTTGATATTGACAGAAGGTTATGTTAAGGACGAAAATCAATATTGTAGAGTTTAATGTTAATTCACTAATAAAACATGAATAATAAGTATTATACTGTATTTTATTATTGTATAGGTTCGAAGCTTAAGTCTCAGGTTCAACATGGTTCAAGCAGGAATTGTGTTTGTAACCTGATTACGTTGTGCAATTAGCACAACGTAATCTTTCCATTATCGTCACAATCCAAAATCGCTAACAATATCAAAGTCCGATGGTAATTCGCCAGGTCAGCGTTTATGCAAGATATACAGTCCAAAATACAAAGCCAAGGTCAAATATAATAATCAATAACACAGAGAGAAAACGACAAAACACCGGCGCAAGATTACAACAACAACAATAATATTGACATAAAATATTGATCTACAGGTGACAAGTGACAGTTTGTTGCCAACCTAAAAACTATTTTCTATTTTTTAGTATGGCAATGTAAATAATCGATTACAGATATTAAGTGAATAATTAATTACAAAACCTGTGAATTACATTATAAATCCCTAAAAGAATACCTCATTACCCAGGCCAAGACCTACTTTGGGATATACATATTATTATGTGATAAAGGAACCAATCTCATTTTCAATCGCAATCATAATTTGAAAATTCGCAACAATCGATTTTTTAAATTGTACTCGCTATATTACAACTTGTTTTTCTCCTCTTAGACAAGTTATCTGAAAATAGTATTGAAGAAAATAGTTAAACGTAAAAATCTACTTTTTTTTCGTATAAGTTTCATTTCTGTAGGAGTTTAGGCCTATAACCGCCAGTCTCCTTTTCAGTTGTGTATTTGCTTATTTTAATTTGACCTATATTGTGGGCACAAAATTAGGATTGTGACTTTTTCTTTGAATTCCGTGAAAATACGGAAAAGTTCATTTTGTCTGTGTTATTTTTAAACGGTATATCAATTTCTATAATTTTTTTTTATAAATAAGTAATTAGGTAGGTTGTATCTACTATTACGTAAAATACATGTGCTCAAATTAATTTCCAGAAAAAATACATACTGCCAAACATACAACCTCCTTCTTTTGAAACCGGTTAAAAATATGTTCCTATTCTAAACAACAGCAAAAAGGTCACAGTGTTATAACAAAAAGGTGTTACGATGTAAAGCTTTGAAGTCCAAAAATAAAATACCTTTAAATGTCAACAAAGTATTACAAACTAAAAGTTTGGGAGTCCAAAACTTTTTGCCACCACATTATTTTTACGTAACACCAGCAGGAAACATATTAAAATCAAATAGAAAATGTCTCGATACCGCTGTTTTTACCAGGCTCTTATCGAAGAAAACCGCTTTCAATTAACCAGTAAATAACGCTTATGTACTTACTAACTCTTCACATAATGAGTTAATAACACAACACTTACACACGCGCGTTCCAAATGGAAAATCGTCGACACACACATAAACGTCACGCACACATTGACAGTATCCCGCGGCTGTACATAAAACGCGTCTTTCTTCTTGTATTCTTAATTAGCGTGTCGTATGGCCCCGTCTCTTTCTCGCACGGAGTGTTAATTAGAAGGGCGTCCCTTTCGCGCTTTCTTAATACATTCTTCCTCTCCGCGGTGTTTCTTTACGTTTTTATTTGTGTGCGTGTCTGTGTGCGGTGGTGTTTAATTTACATGTACTTGTATGTCAGTGTACAGTCGAGAGGAAAAGTGGTTAAGCAACGGCGTAGGCGGAAAAGGGATGTTTGGTAACAATGTTGGGTATTGACGGATTGTGGATGCTTATTATGATTCTTTTATGTAATTTACGGAATTTTGGAATTTCTTGTTTGCTAAAATTGTAGATGAAAGTTTCTATGCGTATTTAAAATAGGTATTAAAAAAAGCGTTAAATTAAAACAGGAGCACTGTTTTTTTTTATAACTCAAGAATTCCTACAAAATTATTTCTAAGATATCCAAATAATATAGAAAAATAATAGTAGAATAGAAGAGAAAACTCCTTCTTTTTTAAACATGTCAATAAATGACCGCACAAGTTTTATCAGAAATATAAATTGAACGTAAAATGTACATTTTCAAGACCTCTATACACTTAGTATAACTTACCCACTTACCAATGTTTATCCACATTTCCACCATTTTCAACCACAAAAAAACCCCAAAACCAATACAACCCGAAATCCATTTTTCCCAGCTCCTGTACCGGGTGTTTTATACGAATGTGGGTATGCGCGAAAGGGTGTCAGCGGCGCGGGGAACTCCCCGCGCGGGGTGAGGGGGGTGGGTACGTACACATAAACACTTATAAAAGTTTTTTGACAACAACCTCCCTTCGCCCCCCTTACCCCTCGAATTCGCTAATTTATGTTGCTTTTTTAATCAATACCGGGGTGTGTACGAGTTATAGGTTCCATCGACTCGTTGTTGGATTGTCTCGAGACAATTTTCTTGGTGCTTACGTCATTTTGTCTCTAGTTCGGGGCGATGACGTGGGTACCTATTTGTTTAGTGGGTATGATTGACTTGTTAGATGCGATATGATATTGAAAATATGACAAACAGAAGAGTTAAGAGTTGGTTTTGAATGGTTTGGTTTTTGACGGTCTTTGGACATGTTTGATAAAGTCCGTTGCGTTAAGGAACTGTGTTGTCTGTTTATGTTTTCGGAATTTTAGAGCACATCAGAAAATAAGTCCTATATTGTAACTAACTAGATAAAAATTGTGTAAACACAAGATTAACTAAACTTATAAGATTTTTTACACAACAAGTTTTTAGTGCTAAGTTGCAAACACGGTAGGTTAGTAGCAAGTATTTAAAATACCTTCACATACTAAATTACCCAGTAAAATTTTAAACATACGGTTTAATTTACTGCTTCAACCCCAAAGCTGTCAAAAATCATCTTCAAGCTCATATTCCCAAAACATAATAATCCTGCAAACGTTCTCGCCAATAAACGTAACGAGATAAGCGCGTATCACAGAATATATCACGACTCACCTACTTAAGTCGTCAATCTCATCCTAAAAAATAAAGTTATATCGCAATTTTCCGTTTCGGCAACCTCCTGTACTTACGTGTGACGAAAAATTCGAATTTCGAACAATCTTTATTTCTGCCGTTGCAAAATTCGAATTTCAAACTTTTTCTTCGTTCGAAATTCAAATTCAACCGCATGTGGACGTTGGTAACATATTCTAAAACAACCTTGCGGTTACGACTGCGTCACTGGAATTAGAACTCTATTTTTGGGTGTTACGGCTGATGATGTAAGCAAGTGTGTTTGGTTTTCCTGTTGGCATGCGGCGTGATAGATGGCTTGTGTCACGCGTGACGTCGTTGTCACGCTGCTTCACGTGGATGAGTGACGTGGTATTAATACTTTATTTGCGGGTTTCTGGTTGCGACATTTTCTTTTATTTACGCACGTTGAATCAAAGGGGCGGTCGACACGTGAATTAATAATACGTAAAAGGATTCATGAATCTTTAAAAGAAAAAAATGTACCTACTGTAAAGTTATTAATCTATTAATAAAGAATACAAAAGTTTTTCAAAGAAAGGAAATACCAAATAAAACATAACCTTCAGCTAAGGAACCTACCTGAAATGTTGAATATTATGATTGCATTACTAACATTCTATAAGATTAGATCACAAGTAAAGGTAAATAGTATTTTATAATAAAAAAATTACAACCGCCTTCAAAAACTAAAAAGAGATAAATAACTTTAGCTTTGGAAGTCGGTGGCTTTGGTTCTGTTTGTTGTTTTGTATTGCCACCGACTTCCAAAGCTAAAGTTATTTTTCTCTTTTTAGTTTTTGAAGGCGGTTGTAATTTTTTTGTAAAATAGTTTTTTATTTATCGCTTTTTAGTATCAACTTCTTGTCATCCAAATCCATGAAGAAACTGTCATGTTATGTAAATTAACGAGACACCACTAAAAAGTCATAAGAAAGCAGAATATGCGATTTCGTTTACTTGGATGAGAAATTTTTAAATACTACTGTATACATCTGTGTAACCCTTGAGTACAGGCGTGATGTTATATTGTGTGATGGTGTAAACAATGCTTAAATATGCTATAGCAACAATCGCGGTTAATCTGCTGTTATTTATTGAAGAGTTCCCCCGATTTCTACAAGATCCCATCATCAGATATTGAAATGGTGACAATGGGACCACACGGGAAGCACCAGCTTTCAAATAAAAAAAGAATCATGACAATCGGTTCACCCAGTCGGGAAATTCGAGGTAACAAACATAAAAAAATAAAAAAAATACAGTCGAATTGATAACCTCCTCCTTTTTTTGAAGTCGGTTAATAATAAAAAGATTTTCTTTACTTTCTCTTAATTGGCTATTGTTGTTTACCGTACATAATTTTCTGACTGTATGAATGAGCTATAACTATGCTATAAAAATCTCTTTTGGTGAACTTAGGTGAGCTTCACTCACTTCACCAACTTTTTTTTTTAATCATTGGATGGCTATTAAACCAACGGCTCACCTAATGTTTAGTGGTCACCGCTGCTTATACCTACTTAGAGGCCTTGTAAATGCGTTGCCATCCCAGAGACAAACTTGTCTCATGTGCCTATAATTACACCGGCACACATACCCTTTCAAACCGGAACACAGTAAAGCCGCATTGTAGCAGAAACATGTATGGGGGTAGTACTTTCCCGGACGAAGTCCTTCACAAAGACCTATCCAGTACTACTAAAATTCAGTATAGGAGACTTTAAACCAAGTGACAGCTGGCAGACAACTGACACAAGTCTCCTTGTATTTAAGGCAGTGTACACAACATAATCACTAAGCTACTAGTGAACATGTCATAAGTCCAGTACCTACTGTGTAGTAGCGATGTAAGGCACAGTTACAATCACCGTTAGTGTACACCCTTGACGTATTGCTCTCATTATGAAGGCACTCCGCTAGTCGGCAATTAATTGGATATTTTTCTCTTATTAATTATACGGCTGCCCCGTTGGTCTCGTGGTCACAAGTGCGACTGCTGTGCAAGGGGTCCCGGGTTCGATTCCCAGGTCGAGCAAAAAGTGTTATTGGGTATTTCTATGAAATTCTCAGTAGCAGCTCGGAGTTTGGATTTGTGCCCGGTTAATGGCAATAGGCTCGCCCCCTATTACATGGGACCTAAATATACCGGCGGACTGTGGGTGTACATTGGTACACCTCTGCCTAACCCTTCGGGGAATACAGGCGTGATGGTATATTTTTTTTTATATATAAATTCAAATTCAAATTCAAATTCAAACTCATTTATTGCGAAAATGGGTAAATGAAAACATGTTTGCATTAAATAGGTTTGGTATCTCCATAATCAGCCTAAAGGCATGCAATTTTATTGTTTTTTATTTTACTGCTTATGCACTACTAATAATATAAAGTTAAAAAATTCGTTAAGACCAAACCACAATTCATAAAAATAATAAATGTCAGGTAATGTTATCATTATATATATATTTTTTATATATATATTTTTTTATTAATTATATTTTTTAATCTTAAGGGTTTTGTAAGTCGTGAGTGATGCTAAACTCTTAGGAGTACATATAGATGACTTGATGAATTGGAAAAAGGAACTAGCTGCAATAGATGCATCTATATCATCTGCGTGCTATGCTTTAAGAACCCTTCGAGACGAAATTGATATTAAACAATTAAAAATTGTATACTACGCTCTAATTGAGTCTAAATTAAGATATAGCGTGCAATTTTGGGGGAATAGCTATCATTATAATTGCCAAAGAGCTTTCGTTCTCCAAAAGAGAGCCATACGCACTATTGTTCGTATTACACAAAGAGAGAGCTGTCGGCCACATTTTATAGATTTAAATATCCTTACAGTACCCAGTCTCTACGTTTTAGTATTACTAACTAATCTAAAAAAATATATGCATGAATACGAAACAGATGAGGAACGATCAGTTAGAGAGGGAACACGCAGAATGGATTTGAGAAGTAGGATAAGTCCCCACTTTAATATTGTGAAGCACTGCCCACAATATCAAGCAGTACATCTTTTCAATAAATTACCGCTACACTTAAAAGGTCTGATTTACACATCTACGTTTAAAACAAAGCTCCAGGCATTCCTGTTAAATAGGTGTCTTTACTCCATTGACGAATTGTAGACATTGTTTTAATTTTATTTTATTTATGACATTTTGAATATTTTTATGATAATTGTATTTGCTTGTATTTTGGTACTTATTTGACATTGAATTTATGAGCCATTATTTTATTATTATTTTTACCATTTTACCATTATTTTAGTATTTTTTGTAAGTTATTTATGTAGTTATATTTTTTCCTCAGAATATTTCAAACACAATGTAAATTGTTTTATGAATAAATTGAATTGAATTGAATTGAATTGAATTTGTCGCGATAGCGCACTCCGTACAAATATACTCTAGTTACATTTTGGTTTATAAGTAATTCAACTCGATACATAGGATAAAGTCACTAATATCATTACATAAAACCACTATAATTTGGAATATAATTACATAGCGTAATATTATAGCCTATACTATTGCCCGTTTTGTATAGTATAGTACAAATGGGAATAGTAGTAAATCAACTGCCTAGCCTTTTCCCAACTATGTTGGAGTCGGCTTCCAGTCGAACCGGATGCAGCTGAATATCAGTATTTTACATGGAGCGACTGCCTATCAGACCTCCACAACCCAGTAATGGGTAATACGATACTCTTGGTAAGACTGGTTGTCAGACTTTCTGGCTTCTGACTAACAGTAACGACTGTCAAAGATCTACAAATGACAGCCGGGACCAACGGCATTACGTGCTTTCCGAGGCACGGAGGAAACTCGCTATGGTAAATGGTCACCCATCCACAGACCAACCTCGGCAAGCGTGGCTTAACCCGGAAGATCGGTCTATGCGGCTGTAATTATTTAGCCACGAGCTCCTCCTTAGGAATAGTAGTAAATATTACATATTATACAATAGTACAAATATTCTTTTCCAATTCGACTTGTAGTCCCAAAGCAAACAAACAAACAACCAAAAAAATTTATTATATATACCATCACGCCTGTATTCCCCGAAGGGTTAGGCAGAGGTGTACTAATGTACACCCACAGTTCGCCGGTATATTTTGGTCCCATGTAATAGGGGGCGAGCATATTGCCATTAACCGGGCACAAATCCAAACTCCGAGCTGCTACTGAGAATTTCATAGAAAAACCCAATAACACTTTTTGCTCGACCCGGGAATCGAACCGGACCTCTAGCGTAGCAGTCGCGCTCAGGACCACTAGGCCAACGAGGCAGTTGCAACAACCAAAAAAACTTTAGCTTTATTACATTAAGTGTAGATAGATATAGAAACCAAGTCACAATCAAGTTTAAGAGAACACCTATAACAGACAGCTGAGTCCTCAAACCAAGCACCTATCAATTAATAAACATATCAAAGCTCATAGTAGCGATGTAAAAGTCACAATTACAATACCGTTACAACCACACCCAGACGTATCTGCTCTCATTAAGCATAGTGCACACGACAGCAGCCTGAATCGGCCACTAACTCAGCCCGCGCCCGGAGGCCCGCAGCGAACGTGTAATACTGGCACATAAATCTGTTGTATCGGCCATTTTGAGCTGGTTTTAAGCGGTTTTTGTGTAGTGTGCTCTTGGCTTTATGAAGTGATGTATAGATAAAGGTGGGTGTTAGGGCTTTTTTTTCTATTGGATTGATAGGTACTAGAGTTGTGCCAATCTAGGCTCAGTGATGGAGCCCTCTGGTGGACTCTTCACGTGACCAGAGTGCTGGCCTTTTTCTTGGGCCAGAGAATCAACATTGTCATACAACGTGGCAAGCCTTTTAGGCACTGACACACACTTGTCCCATTGACAGCGATGCGGATGAGTTTTTTGATGCCATATGAGCTTCCCTTTTTTATATACGTATAACTGTACATAGTTTGTAATTTAATTATTCATCATCATCATCATCATCTCAGCCATAGGACGTCCACTGCTGAACATAGGCCTCCCCTTTAGATCTCCACATATACCGGTTGGAAGCGATCTGCATTTAATTATTATTTAAGTAAATTTTATATTTGAAAAATAAATAAATAGCTCAGTTCTTCAGTCTCGGACTCGACTTGAGAAGATGTGAATGTTGTGTCTCCTGCTCGGATGGCATGCCTACATAAGCTGTGCTTGCACACACAGTACAGCACAATTACAGCAGTACATAATGAATTTCTTTATATCATCATCATCACCATCATCATATCAGCCGAACAACGTCGACTGCTGGACATCCTCATCGTCATATCAGCCGAATGACGGCCACTGCTGCACATAGACCTTCCTTAAAGATGGCTACAATAGCCAGTCCTGCGCTTACCAGCGATTATTCATTGCAAAATTCAAGGGTTCGTATGATGCACGTGTAGCGCACGTGTGGAAAATTGAAAACTAGTAGTTACCCTACCGTACTGGGAAACTGTAATAGCAGCTGTAAGTATGAAAATAAATAAAAGAAATCATTAAAGCAATAAACATGGTATAATATTTTAAGCATAATTCCTATAGAAACTAATCCTAACATACCAATCCCTTTGAAAACCGAACTATCGCAACACAGAAGTGAAACTGTACGAACCATTTAAGGCATCCAATGCCTACATTCCAACGCACACACACTACCCCCAATCAAGCGCACTCATCGCTTTACAGCTCATGCAAGCCCATATTAACCGATAATAGGCAATAAATAATACCGACCACTCAGCGGCTTCAGCGCTTGACGACCCGCACCGATTGTTTACGTGATCCTTATCACAGAAACTGGGATTTTGTTGCGATTATATCTAGTCTTAAGGCATTTGAGTTTATTGATTGTAATAAGAAAGCTGGTTGCTTTATTCACACTGGTATAGGAGCTGAAGTGTGATTTTGCTTAAGATTGTTCTTTCTTTGTATATTGGAAGTAAATAAATAATAAAATTAAAGGGCGGATAAGAGAAGACGTAGAATTCGAAATGACCATTATTTTATCACTGACTCCCTTTTCTTTTATAATTCATTCTGCACACAATTCATTCATAGTTTCTATAATCTTTTCACAACTCTTTTGGTCACGTGCGTTATGGCCTATACCAAGATTAACGATTGCCTTTATCTTTTCTGTTACTGATGGCACTTTCAAACTTCATCTAATATACCATCCTGCCAGTGTTGCGAAAATTCGGAGATCACCGTGGCCCTCGAACGCAAAGAACAGTAGGAGGAACACGGATGGGTTTTAGTCAGTAAGAGTCTGACACTCCCTTCCGCTCCGCCCAGAGCGGAAGAACCCATTTGATGATTTCCCATCCTTAAAAAAGAAACTAATATAAGTACTATAACTTTATAACTGACCAGATAATCTTCTAATTCCCTCCATCAACTACAAGCTTAAAAACAAGAACATACAAGAAGCCTTTAATTAATAATCTATAACATCTCCATACATATTCTAGGATACAACATGGTATCGCGTGGCAACTTAATTGCATATTAATCGTACCGGAATCCGGGCCTGCTTAACTGTAATTATTGACCGCACTCATATTGTGGCACACCCAAGCTACGTGAGAAGCGTTGATTAGTAGCTTCAATCTAATAGATATATGGCTTACCGATATCTAGGCTTGGAGGTTAGAAAAACATGGGGGAACAGGTACTTGGGTTAGTAAAAGGTGGGTAGAATAATGTAATGCTATTCTTTTAGGTGACCACTAAAAACTAGAATAGTGCTGTGGTCCCCAATACGGTAAGTGATAGCCTATTTGTCACTGTAATTATGACACGCAGCTTCATTTCTGCATTTCCGTCGTGTGCCCATCTATTGTGTCTTTTAATATGCACTTATTTCTGTGACAATATAATTGTTTCTTTCTTTTCTTTTAATTTAAATTACCGTTTATAAAATGGTGCTGGAATGATGCACAGTTTTTTTTTTATATCATCACTATTGACTGGTCATTTCTTTAATTACATATATTGGTAATTTAAAAAAAAAGTATTTTTTTCATTCTTTAAATTCGGTTTCAGCAATTTCCAAAAAAAAAAATGGAATCTTCACAATGATGTTCCCTGTGGAATAGTACCCACCACCTTATTGTGTTTTTATTCAAGGTGTAAATAGAGTCTTTAATCCATAACAGAGCTACCCAGGTTCATAACTGTAAATTTTCAACAAAAGCAGCTCAAGCACTACAATATCGTCTCTCGCGCAGATATTGATAACACACTCTCGTCTTGAAGTGGCAGGTATTTTAATAGAAGCCTCGACTAGTCACGTTGGCGGCCATATTGCCCGCGCGTGCGCACCCGAACCGCACTGGTTATTGAACCTTTACGGTACTGTTTATTAATTAAATTCGTGATTGTTTAATCGCATCTTGTGGGGTTGTGGAATGGATTCACGTGTGGTAAGCTATTTGATTGAATGATCCTTTTGACTTGAGATTGTGACGTGTTAATTTTCTGCTGGTGTTTAGCCTAAATTTCATCTTTCAGGTATTCTATTATAGCCTTCCTACACAGTTAAAGTATTTTGGTTTAGAGTCAAAAACAATTTTAATAACTTTTTGAACATACCTCGTTATTTTCGCATAAGACATCATGTCAGTAAATTTAGTATTCTGAAGAACATGGCTAAGCTATTTGTAGTTTGTATATCAACTCTGTTTTCTTGCCCCCATAAGGTTGATTAGTGCATCCACACAAAACCACTGAACCGATTCTAATGAAATTTGACAGAGAGGTCGCTTGGGATCTCGACAAGGACATAGACTACTTTTTAATCCACGCCTTTGTCTTTGGAGGGGCTACTAAGGGCTTATGCCTGCCGGGGCTGCGGGTTATTTGAAAGAGATACTGCGCCTCCAGAACGTTAAGGGCGCAAGAAGGAACACGGATGGGCTTTAGTCAGTAAAAGTCTGACACATCCTGCCCCACTCAGGGCGGGAGATGTCATTTGACGATTTCCCATCGGTCAAAAAAAATACGCCTTTGTCTGCGACCAAGATTCGTCGCTGGTTTGTAAAACCAAGTAACAGAAAATACAAGTTTTGTCTATTAAAATCGTACGCAGACATCCAGCGACAGATATGAGAATAAAACTCGTAACAGACTATGTAAACGTTTACGATCGCCGAACGTTCTAGAAACTTGGTGAGGGACATAAAAACAAGGACATCGCTGAAACGAACACGTTTGTAGATAACGCTTTATGCAACTGTGTTCCACCTGCTAATGTGGGCTACTTTGTAGGATTCAAAGAAGCATACTACGTTGAAGTGGTTTCTTTATCTTTTTTGTAGACGTGAAATGTAACAAAAAGAGCAGAGGGATTTAAAGTAATGAAAGATTTGATAAATAAAGATGAAAATACCATCACGCCTGTATTCCCCGAAGGATTAGGCAGAGGTGTACCAATGTACACCCACAGTTCGCCGGTATATTTAGGTCCCATGTAATAGGGGGCGAGCCTATTGCCATTAACCGGGCACAAATCCAAACTCCGAATTTTTTTTTTTTTTTTTTTAAATACGAAAATAAAGATTTGCCAGCTAGCATGATCTTGATACCGTAGGCAGATGACAAAGAAATTAATGTATTACATTAGATAGAACAGCTTTCCTGTTGGGTTATTAAATCGGCACATTCATATTCCTTTATTTGATCATTTATCTGCATAAAATAATGTTAATAAAGGTGAATAAGGTATATGGAAATAGCTAATAACGTCATCGTAGAAAAACGTTGGTGATAGATAGGTGTCAAGGCTTTATTCAACACTAACATCTTTAAAGTTAAAGTGAACAGGTTCTTCTGCTTAACCTCACTCCATCGTCGACCTTGTCTTTGTAAACTCTGACCTGGACTAGAGCCAAGAGCAAACACATATAACTAAAAAAAAAAAATGCACTAGACTATAGAATTGCCGATGAAAAAACGTAATGTTATGAATAACATGACAAGACACATCAATTAACAAACTCAATGAAGTATTCTACAAGACGATGAGGTTACCTAATATACACCTGCTGTATAGATTGATAAAATATGAAGCTACATAATAATACAATACTACCAAAAGGCCCGCTTCTACAGTCGGGGCTAGGCTCTTTTAACTCTGAATTAATTGGTAACACAAGCCGACAAATAACTTGTTGATGCATTTTGTTCAGTTATGCGATTATGTACCGTAGTAAAAATTTTTAGATATCCTTATCCTTACTAATATTATAAATGCGAAAGTAACTCTGTCTGTCTGTCTGTCTTTCTGTCTGTCTGTCTCTTCTTCACGCCTAAACCACTGAACCGATTTCAATGAAATTTGGTACAGATATAGTCTGGGACCCGAGAAAGGACATAGGATAGTTTTCATCCCGGAAATCCCCCGGGAACGGGAACTATTAATCCACGCGGACGAAGTCGCGGGCAAAAGCTAGTTATGAATACATTGACAACTTTTCATGTTTATATTAATCAGTAAGTAATAAGTTTGTGAATAATTGTATTCCCCGAAGGCTTAGGTATACGCGTACCATTGTACACCCACAGTTCGCCGGTATCTTTGGGTCCCATATCATAGAGGCGAGCCGTTTGTCACTAACCGGGCACAAATCCAAACTCCGAGCTGTTACTGAGAATTTCATAGTAAAACCCAATAACACTTTTTTGCTCGACCTAGAAATCGAACCCAGGACCTCTAGCGTAGCAGTCGTGCTTAGGACCACTAAGGCAACGAGGCAGTTCACTTAACCTCGTATTATGGATTAACTCTAAGTAAAGTTTTTGGTACAAGTGAGCCTTGAAGGTTTATAAGAAACAATGTATAAAGCTACTGACTAGTTACCAATACCAGTAGATCACCCTGAAGCAATAGAATTACCTGTTGCTTTTAGTTTACTATAGTAAGTTACGCAGGATGAAACCCGGCTGTTATTATTATAATAATATCCTATACTTTGTTTATTATTACAAGACTATGAAAACTGTGCATCGTTTTATTAA
Organism: Caradrina clavipalpis; assembly: GCA_932526535.1. Classification (NCBI taxonomy): domain Eukaryota; kingdom Metazoa; phylum Arthropoda; class Insecta; order Lepidoptera; family Noctuidae; genus Caradrina; species Caradrina clavipalpis. The sequence goes on along the minus strand of OW052104.1, from coordinate 11,658,499 downwards.
AGCCTTCAATAACGGGTTTTATTTGAGATACTCCTTTTTTATTATTGGTTTTGGTTGTATAGACTTGTCTCTGATGAACATAAAACCAAAGAAATTGTCAGTTTAAAAGAATCTTTAGGTCTTATTCATTTGCTAAAAACTGTGTGTATTCTTAATGTACTTCAAATTTTTCATCTGATCATCCCATACTAGTTCTTATCCCAATACCTACAGTTTGTGTGGATGGTTGGATGAATGTTTGTTACTCGTTCACGCTTAAACGGCTAAACTAAATTAGCTGTGCACACTTAAATATTGATCTAGCTTAACACATAAGATATCGCCTCGTTTATATCCCCGTGGGTTTATTTAACACATACATAACATACCAACACGCCCGTATTCTCCTAAGAGTTAGGCAGAGGTGTATCATTATACACTCACAGTTCGCGGGTTTGTTTATTTAAAAAATTTTCCCGAAAATTTAGAAAATTTTAATCAACACAGACGAAATCCCGAGCAGAATACATAAACAAACAAAACACACAACTGACACCACGCACTTAAAACTAGGCTAAATAACAAAATGCCCATACGAACAAAGTACTCGGCAATTTTCAGTGAACCTGTAAATGGTCAGCGGGCGTACGAGACGACTCACGATCTGTAGATATATAGTCGGCGCTCGCTCTAAATAAATCACTTCCTACTAGCGATACAATGCTGTGCGATTTCTAGTAGCTAGCGATTCATAGAATGGACAAATAGTGGCTTTGAACTTGTATGGTCAAGTATCCGGGAAAGGTGCAGGAGAGACGGATAGTGTAGATTGTTTGCTGGATTGTTGCAGTTCAATGGCTTTGGCAGGAAGGATGTTTGATGATAGTATTTTGTATTAACAATTGTATAATTGATAGTACGTTATTCCTTATCCAAAAGTACTTATGTGCATGTGGGAATGATGCCTGAAAAGGTCACTTGATATTCTTTCGTCTTCTTCACTGATCGTCTTTTGTTCTTCTCTGTTTAAACATTCTTAATTTAAAATCATTTGAAGAGCTCCAGCGCGCCTTTTAACGCTTCTGCGTCCCATTTCCATTTCTCAATCTTTCATTGCAGTTCTCCTACCATTGTCACTTCTACGGCATTTGATAGTGTGTGTGTATGGCGACGTCCGTATGAGGCGTGATATATCGCCCCTGTAGCGTTAATAAGCGAACACGGGACTCGTGATCGCCAATAGCGAGAATGCGACTTATGTCACACGAATGGTGTAATACCGCACATGTTTTTTGGATACTAGCACTTCAACATTGTTTGTCACTTTATATGTTTTGACTTTTCTTGGACTAAAGGCACTATAAAAAAAACAACTCGGTTGCCTGCAAAAAAGTGCTAAAAACTGCTGATTTACGCGTCATACTCGTTAACGGGCACTGGCAGTTGGGATTGGTCGTCTCTTAACCACCATGGCTTACATATTTTCTTTCTATTGTTTTGTATTGCACTTCACCTGGATTGGTTTAACATGTACGTCGAAAAACAAGAATAGTGCAACTACAATTTTGTTTAAAAGCTTAACTGAAAAGGGTGTCCAAGAAGTTTCTTGCTCGTTCTTCTCCATAGAGATCTACGTTTTGGAACGAGCAACTAGCTTCAACTTGCTGTAACTTCTTGCCAATTCAATAGTACCTGTAAATGGTCTGATTGAAATAAATGCTTTGACTTTGACTTTGACTTGACTTTGAAATAAATGCTTTAACCGCCGTAGAGTCTACAATTCCAGTATTCCTTCTCCATATTTCTTCTATCTCCTTCATCGTCACTTCTACAGCATTTCATGGTGTGTATGTGAGGCGACGTCCGTATGAGGCGTGATATATCGCCCCTGTAGCGTTAATAAGCGAACACGGGACTCGTGATCGCCAATAGCGAGCACGCGGACTATGTCACACGAATATTGTGCCTAAGTCGATTGACTTGTGGAGAGCAAATGAATAATGAAGAAAGATATCATAATAAAAAACAAGGATACGCATTTGTAATGAGTGACTGCAAAAAAATAAGATGACTACTAGGTTCTGCCGTCCATTTCGTCCGCGTGGATGTCAAATATACCATAAAACATAGTCTGTGGCACTGGGAAAAACTGTGGCTTTCTATGAGTAAAATATTTTTCGTAATTGTATCAGCATTTGCAGAGATTACTTCCCAACAAACTTTACTTCTTCATCAGTATACCTACTATAGGCAGAATGAAATTGAATGTCGGTGAAAACGCGTTTTGGTTTTCTTCATTATCATCAACATGGAGCTAATGATCTCAGACACCACCCTAATGATTGGTGATGGCTGCTTGAGGTTTTAAGGATCCTAAATCTGACTGAATCAACAATGGCATCCATTATACTCTTAAATTCGTCTCAGCCAAGCCGCACCTGTAACATCTAGGTCACATTCGCGCGAAGTGCCCGTGTTTGGACGCGCTGCGCCGGCGCCGATAAATATACACGTCACAGGAACGTGTACCACAAAGACAAACATAATTATGCAGCCACCAAACCGAAAACCATTCAAATTCTAACCTTAACGCGTTCAAGTAAGAGCTGGAGTAATTAATAAGGGATGAAAGTTATATTTTTGCAAGATGTGACAAGATGCTTCTAAGGAAATTTTTGTTGGTGCATTTTGGACCTTAGTTGGTACTTTTTAAAGATGGTAATGCAGTTTTTGATGTGTAAAGTTAATTTGGTGCTGATATAAGATCCACACACGAGTGTTTCGTGATCGCCGTGACAAACATTCATTTAACTGATTAAACTTACGTTTGCTTCATCTACCTGTATGGAAGACTAGATTTGTGTAATCTATTTTAATATTTTTATTTATTTTATAAGAGCTTATACTGTCATTGCAGGGTTTACTCTAATGCGACAGTTAAGAACTTGATGTCAGTGATGTCCAAGATAAACTTAGAAAGAATGAATGAATTAATTAAAAAAAGCACATTGGTACTTGACCTGTTTTGAACCGACTACCTTATGCATGAGAGGCGGGCGCCTTAGCCGCTGGGCCATCAGTAGTGATGGCCCAGCGGCATTATGGTGAAGACAAAATTTTAATATTGCTTTTGAACGCGCTCTTCGCTGCGTACATTTTCTTACAGATCAGTATATATTTTAATCATTAAATATAGCTTATAGCTCTCATTGATAACTTAGCTTCCTATAAGCGACATAATTTTTAGGATCGAACCAGGAGTTTCGGAGTTGTGCACGTTCAAACAATAAAAATTTGGATTGGCAACTCACTGGAAACTTTTACAGAAGAATAAACTGTCTTTATGTATGAAAAATATTACTGTTACTTTTCTAAAGTAGATAAGGAAAGGTATTTATATAAATAAAATGATATCAAGGAAAAAAAGATAATTTAAAATTACACGTGCCATCGTAAAAACTCGTCAATACTTTTTCTAAGAATACAATATGTCCCCATTGATCTCGTCGACTGCCGAGTGTGTGGTGTTCTTGGTTCGATATCAAGGTTGGCATTTGGTTTCCATTTGGAGTTTGTCAAGGCAACAGTCTTAAGTTTGGAAGTTGGAGAAGAGGCAGTACACATACTTGTGCACTATAATGATGGTGATGATGTTGATGTGATTTGGCCAAGGCGATTGCTTCAGTTCCGCTGTAGCTGATATTCGCCTGCTCGAATGCACTATCATATTTCCTGCTTATAAATCAAAGTAAAAACAAATCATTTATTGGAATTAGACCATTAAAAGGCACTTTTGAAATTCGCATAACAAGACAAAATAATTGAATCTAGTTGCCTCTTCCAAAACTTAGTTTCATATGAAGAAGAATGAGCAAGAACTCCATACTTAGTCTTGTAAAATTATTTTTTCATAAAAACCACCGTCCTTATATTATGTCACCCTGTCCTTGTATTATGTGACAACTGCCTGAGCAGTCCTGAGCACGACTGCTACGCTAGGGGTCTTGGGATCGATTCCCATGTCGAGCAAAAGTGTTATTGTGTTTTTCTATGAAATTCTCAGTAGCAGCTCGGAGTTTGGATTTGTGCCCGGTTAATGGCAATAGGCTCGCCCCTTATTACATGGGACCTAAATATACCGGCGAACTGTGGGTGTACATTGGTACACCTCTGCCTAACCCTTCGGGCAATACAGGCGTGATGGTATATTATATTATGTACAATGTAAAAATTAAAGCCAAAATATGTTAAAAAGTACATAGTGTACACGTGTTTACAAATATTGGAATTGAAAAACTACCGTATTTATAATATGTAAAATGTAAGAAGCGACTACTAAATCATATACATAGTGTCCACCTACATAATTATTTACAAATATTAGAACTTTATACGACCACTCAAAACATTTCAACAAACAATAATCATAAAAGCACTCCCAACTACTAGGTATAAAATACCTACTTATTACAACTAAAACATCCTTCAAACACTTTCTAAAGCCAACTCCCGTTCTACAAACATGACGTAAGCACTAACCTTTTGACCTATATAATTTAATAACACAAAGCTATAGTGGGTACTATAGTTACCGTATGTTCTAATGAAATCCACTTTCAAAGCAATCTGTAGCCCAGAGGTGTGTATTGTTATCAAACTAATACTATGCTATATACACGTATTGTTTAGAAGTACTGGGATGTACTGGGTGCAAGGAATATTTGACCTGCTGATATGTAATTTAAAAACGATTTGAAGGGTATGGGTGGTGTAATTACTGGCACGTGAGATATTTCAACTTTGTCTCTGGGATGGCAAGGCCTATTCCAGAAGTCTAAGGCAGCAGTTAACATCACCGTGTCGACGGCGCATTCGTGTTCCACGCGCGCCCAAAGAGATGTCAGCAAACTTGGAAGGGGCCACTGAGGGCCGATGCCTGCCGGAGCTGCGGGTTGTTCGAAAGAGATACCGCGCCCCCGGAACGCAAAGGGCACATGAAGGAACATAGACGGGTTTTAGTCAGTAAAAGTCTGACACTCCCTCCCGCCCCGCCCAGAGCGGGGGAAGTTATTTGATGATTTCCCGTCTATAAAAAAAAAGCAGTTAACATCAGGTGGGCCGTCGGTCGGCTTGTTTGCCATCCAATAACATTAAAATCAAGAGTGAATGAATCGGCTTACGTAAAATTTGTCTAAAATAACGACTTCCAAAAAGCTTACCGTTAAATATTCACACAAAAATATGTTTTCTGAAACACGTAAACCCGTTGGTCCTGCGTCTAATCACTTCTCACTCGTATCGGATTGCCATCCGATCCAACTATGACAGTCCAGGGAAGCGGGCTCGTATTGCGCACACATTTGTGCACCGTAATATTTGCAGCGTTACTTGTCTATTCTTTTCCATACGACCCTTTGTAGTTTTTTTTTTATTACTTTCAAAAGTGTCTTCTAACGGTCGCGGTCTCATCAAAATAAACAATTTGACTCTGACTTTGTAGATTAAAAAGGCAACAGGTATTATTAACGAGAAGTTAAACAAACAAATGAATAAAAACGAAATCGATTAACCGTCTCGTAACGTAGTTTTTCGCAAATCCGGAACCAACAGCGCGTCATCACTAGTTTTTCGTAACCATTTTTTTACCATTCCCATTTTCGACGTAACAATTATTTTTTCCAACTTTTACCATCTTTTTCTTATTGTGTTACGAACCTAATACAGGTTGGTAGTACGGCCCTGCATAGGATGATATAATATAGTTTCTAACACGGATATTGCAAGATAATTCCATGTTCCACTTATTTTACACTAGTTGAGATCTCGGCTTTGCTTGGACGGAAGTCATGATAGCTTAGAACTATGTAATGAAAGTTTTACCGACAGTAGCTAAACTTCGCTATGCGGAGGATTTTGTAGTACTGTGTTTAAACTGTTATAAGATAATGTCTTTAAATAAGTTGGAAAGTGGGAGTGGAGTTGAGTAAGACTGTTCTGGTGAGCACAACTTGTAACTATTAACCTACCATGAAATGGAAAAGGTTAGGTATGCGTTTAGGATGACATATTGTTTATTATTTATCCCCAAAACGGTAAGACCGATTTAGATACGGTTTTCTGTTAATACAGAAAAGATTGAGATTAAAATAAGATTTCTGTAGATACAAACGATTCATTTAAAACTTATTAGTGTGCAAGTTGATTACGATAGTGTCATTATCATCAAACTTACAATGAAAAAAAACGATCTTGCATTACTCCCAATTTAATACAGGGAAGATACGAACAATGATCATGGTAAAAGAGATTTCACGAGTGCCTATGCCCCAAACGATAGACGAACACAAACAAACTTTCTTCTCCCAAATTATGGAAATGAATATGCTAATTTTAAATGAACTTGAACTTAAATTACAACTATAAAATAAAAAAGTTCTTTAAAGTTTCTTTAGATTGATGTATCTTGCGTATACGTAACAAGTTTGATTGAAATCCGTTCATTCATTGCCAAGATTTTTAATTAGAATATTGGTATGAAAACGATTCTGTCTTAAACAAAAAAAAAATGCGTGCAATCATACTGTAAATATTTGTTAAATCGTACTTTACAGAATACTCTAAAGAGCATCCTAAAAAAGAAAGAACTCCCTCCAAGTAAAAATAAAACTATTTCGCATTTGAAACAGTCAACACAGACAGACAAATCAATCCTTTTTCACCAATAACATGGATCCAACGCTCTCCAACTAATGATAAAGCCGTAAATCGGGGGCGTAGGCGTGATTGTTTATGAATTCGTTCAATACTGGGTTTCCAATTATTCGCCCGTTGAGCCAAAGTAATCGAGGACCTATTGAAAACACCCTGGAAGCTGTTTGTAACCCTAAATTATAGCTTCGAACGTGTTTTACTACTAATTTGTACGTTTGAAATTGGAATGATAGATAGCGGTCTTTTGTTTCAGGTATTACTGTTGCGATTTTGAAAGTTGATGTGATCGGTGGAGGTGGTCGAATGTTGGAACTATGTTTTTGTTGATTATTGTGATGTACCAAGTAACTGAATAATAACTTTTAGGGTAATAATCGTCAGATAGATCTTAAAACAGAAATAAATAAAGCGGCTTGACATCTTTTGTTTAAAATTATTTCTTAGTAACACATATTATACACTTGAGAGTGGCAATTCTACTAACTTTTAAGGACGTAAGTACGCAATCAAACCTCTGGCGCAATCTATCAAAAATGCAATACAATTTAATAACATTTTTTGACATTGTTGCAACAAGATTTTGAACGTTTTTAAATAGTAGAATTGGGATGCAAATAAAAGATTATTTAATGACTGAAAAATCACCTTATAAAGAAATGAATGTGAGGATTATTATGTCGGTCTATTAAGAGAAATAGGAAGTAAACAAGAATCTGTCTTAAAAAAACCAATTCTTACTTATACGAAACAATAAAAAAGACTCTAAACCAAGAACCTAAATCACTTAAAGACGCCACCACACCAACAAATATCAACAACAAAATATAAGTGTACCGTCTAAAAGCTATCAGATATCTGCCAATAAAAGTCAATTTGAAGCCAATGTACGTCGAACGGTAGCACATTGTTCAGACTTGGAAGCGACTGATGCTATCGAACCAATGATATATGTGTAACGAACCCTACCCGAGGTGGTCCTGAACTGCTAGTTTATGTGGAAACTGGAAAAATATGGGGAAATATATATAGGAGATTTTGCTTCGTTTTTTTTGGAGAGATAAGTCTTAATTTGGTCGAACTGTAAAGATAACGTAGAGAAAGATTATTGGATCGTCTATGTAGATTTGGTTAGGAATTGTACGTGGTGTAAAGGACACATTACAATTTAGCCATTAACTACACACACACACACACCCTCACACGCTCACGCGTTGGCATCCTGCCCATCGAACTATTACAACATTTAGCAAAATGATTGCTGAGAAATGACTTTTATTTTTGGTGAGAAAATATATTGGATATTGTAGTACGCAATGTACCGCTTTCAAAATGCTTAAGGGTGCAACAGTACATGGTTCATGGGGGTACTTAAAGTTTAGTTAAAACATTTCAGACCTGTCTTCGTAAAAAAATTTTGAATCTTTCACCTTCAATGTCTCGGTAACTAAAAGTTTCCAAGGTATGGTCCTAAACAAAAAAATCGTATTGTTTGTACATATTTTCGGTTTCGTTAAGTGTTCCTTAATTTAGTGACTATTATTTACTTTTTAATTGGTAGCAAAGAAATGGCTACACTTTTTGTCTTTTCTTGATCTCTCTATTGATCAAAGGCTTCTTAATTCCCTACCCACCCCGATGTTGTGCTTCATCTCGCCAATTCCCGAGGAAGCCATCTAAGGCGTCCCACCATCTTCTCCTCGGTCTTTCTTTTTTCTTATGGAAATCCTCATGGATGCCCTCCGTCAAGGGAAAACGAAGAATTAAGTCGGACTTTTACCGACTGTAACCCCACGGTTCCTTCTTTTTCCATGGGTTGGGAGGCCAGTATTCATCTAACAACCTAAATCATATCATTGATCTAAAATTTTAACGAGTCACGTCGAGTGGATTGCCTCTTTAAAGTTTTGCTCTCAAATAATGAGTTGGTTAGCATTTACTGTTAAATTTGGTTCATATTTATTGTCACCTTACACACTTGTCACAGCTAAAATAACCTTGTGTACTTTAGAATGCTACTTAAATTGCATTCAAAGCTTCCCAGCAAACATTGCCAGTAGTTACGGCTGATAATGATCAGCTCCAATATAATAATTCATTTATAATAATATCAACCTATTATTGTCCCACTGCAATAATATCCAAGGGCCTCTCCTCGCACAGAGAGGGCACGAGCATTGATCACCATGTTTGCTCAAGGTGGATTGGCGATTTCAGCGAATTTTACTTGTAATACCAGATTTCCTCACGATGTTTTCCTTCGCCGATGTCAGTGATATCCAAGATTTTAAAAAGTAAATTCGAATTGTGAAATGAAATGCCACATTGGTGTTGGTATTGCACGGGCAGGCAACCAATTGCATGAGAGGCGGGTGTCTTAACCAATAAGCCATCACGACATTTTTTATTTAAGCTTATGATATAACTAGAGCCAAAACCTCTATCGTCTCCAAAACATTGTTCTTCTTCACTCCCTATATCTTCTTTCAACTAGAAACTTTCTATTGATTTATATTGCTATTGCTATCAACGAATTCCTTCAGCGATAACTTTACCCGGGTGCAGGTGACCTCCGCGACAGATCAAAGTTTATTTATTACCCCCTAACTTAATACAAAGGCTTTTCAACTGTCCAGAGAGATAACGGGTGAATGTGTCGTTTGATTTTCTTCAATAGTTCTAGGTTCAAGATTTGCATTGAAGTTGGAATCCGTGTTGAAGATTGCAGGTTCAATACATAATTTATCATCAAGGAATTGTGCAAATGGAGCAACATCATCCTTGATCGGAATCAATTTCATTGTTAGTTGCAGCCTTCTTCTTAAGCGGTGTACTTGGGGAAATGGACGGTGGTATGTAGTATGCAACCAGATTAATTTATTGTGACTATTTTAAATGTCTGCCATGTCTTTAAATTTTGACCCATGTGCCATGATGCTTTTCTTTTTTTTTTTTGTTGCAGATTACTTTATAGGTGTTTATCTAAAAGCAAAACGTGCATAAATTAATGCTATCTAAAGGCGAATTCCACTTATTAAAAACGTTGAAGATATAGTTGCAATCTCACCTCAGCGACTATCAATGTCAAAAAGTGCTGTCAAAAAATTTGAGCCATTTTTGACAGATTGAGATTAGATTGCGATCGTTCCAGTAGAACCTTTCTGGTTAATTCATAAATAAATTATAGTACAGCAAACCGATTCTTCTGAGCTTTATAAAAATAATGTAACAACACCATCGTCCTTGATCATTATCATCACCTCATTGTTAGAAGCAACCTTCATCCAAAGCGCAGCAACCTGCACAAATAGAAGGCTTTATGCAATAAGAGCAATTCATAAATTAAATCCCATATTTCAAACCAATATCCTTGCAATACAATTCTAAACCGGACGACATAAAGCGCCGAGCTTTACCGAGTTTCGCCGACTTTTGCCGACTTTAGCCGAGCATTACCGAGCAATTCCGAATTTCCTGAACATATATCAAATTAATGTCCTTGATTGTGTATGACGGAACCAAATCTAAATATAACATGTTCACACAAGCTGTGTCTCCGAAGTAAGAGATTGCGGCGTCGAGCTGTGCTGTCACATAATTGTGATTAATTTGTAGTGAGCGTGTGCCTGCGGTCACCTTAGGAATGTCGTCCTAGCGAGCGATACTGGTTGACTGTGGATACGGTCATAGAAGGAGCGGGTAGCGGGGTAGGAAAATTGGACTTCAGTGCTGAAATTTTTATAGATTGTAACGCTTTTTTGTGAACTATAAACAATAAATAAAAAAAGATAAAGCGAAGAGAAATAGAGATATTTTTTAATCTATACCTACTAATATTATAAAAGTGCAGTTTCTTTGTTTTTTTTTTGTGTTAAATCTCCGGAAGTAGGTACTTGTCAATAATTATTGTAATTGGACACACATATGCGAGGTGCTATAGGTTATTATTGACAAAAAAACATTTAATTTCAACAAATTTCAATTTTACTTTTCTTGGACACGTAATTTCAAGATCAGATAAACTTCAATTGGCACCAGACCTGAAGGCCGATTCTTCTGACTAAAAACGCCCAAAAAATACAACTGAAAGTACATTCCGAACGTCCCTAAAAGTTAGTAGTACCACCCCTGTTTAAAGTGCAAAAATTATTATTCCTGACATTTAACCAATCAAAAGTTCTCCTTCATTACAAAACAAGCACTAAATCAGAGGAAACCATAAATCCCGAATCAAATCCGGCCCAAAGCAATATAGATCACACATCTGTAGCCACCTGACTGCTGCCCACGCGCAGTTAACATTCAACATTAGTACTTAACGTTATGACAGAAATTAACGTTGCACAATTAGACATAAACAATATTGAAGTCAGAATTGTTATTGACTTGCATTTTGCCTGCGATTTTGGCTACCTAGTTTTTTTTTCAGCTGTGTTAAGTTACGCCTTTGGTTACTGCTCCGCTCTCGTAGGTCGTTGCGTCATGTTATTGCTTTTACTGTTCCACATGATTCTGGCTATCACTCGCGTGGTTGTTTTTTTTATCCGATTTGTTTAGTGCTTTGCTCCTGTGTGTAGTAGCGTGCTGTTATGTCCTAGCCTATACTAGTTCTCATAAATCTGCTATTATATACAAAATTATTTATTTCGAATCCAAGTTACTGCGCCTTTGTGGATTGAAGCGTTATGTTATAATTATAGCCTATAGGTAAACTCCTCATGAATCTGCCTCATGAATCCTCTTTTATGCTGAAAAATTATTTTTTCTTATCCAAATGATAGTGACAGAACTACCAAACAAAAAATTCTTCAGCATTATTATAATGGTATAAGATAAAGGTGGAAGCGTTTGCTTATGTTCTGACATTGACGTGGCAATGGAGCTTAAACCAATAGATGGACATTTACATGATTGTGATTTACGTTTATATCTTTAGTGGCTGTTGTCCTTTGTACACCTGCAGTGACTGCTGTTAACGAGATTTGGTCAGCTTGGAGTAAATTATGTAGAATTGTTTTATAGGATTATGACCTTAACTTACATGTTTCAATAACTGGAGATTACTCTCTGTTTGTGTGTTAAATATTATGGAAGTTAAACAACTAATAAAGTCATTTTTTGGTAAAAGAATTACAAGTCACAATTTTAAGCTTGTTTCAAAATTAAATGAAAGTAAAAATTATTGTTTTTATATTGAAATGAAAAAAAAAACAACTTAGTCATTCTATCAGTTATTATTTTCAATCGTATTTTTTAATGGGGTAGTCCTTATTGGTCTTATCGTCCGTCTTTTAATACATTGTTCTTTATAATAATATAATAAGAGTAATCCTTACTGTTGTATTTTTGCATTGATTTTATTTAATTTCTATTCAGACATTTTCAGTTACAATTTTTTTTCCATATTTATTCCAACATAGCCGAACCCTTAAACCGCATTTGCTAATAGAAAACTCCTGCGCACTGTATTCTCTAGAATTAGGCACATTTCCACCACTGTATAATTTGGCAACGTTTACAGAATCACGACTGTTGTGCACCTCGCCTCTCTGATGTTGAATCATATTATAATTTGTGAAACTAATTTGAAAATGGGGTCAAGACACGAGTGTATCATTATATCCTTGTAAATGGGAATATTCTTATTCATTTAAGTGTCGCTTGCCTAATTTTATAATCTGCTTTGTTTCTGTTGCTGTTGAGTAAATATTACATACATAACACCACGCCTGTATTCCCCGAAGGGTTTGGCAGAGGTGTACCAATGCACTCCCATAGTTCGACGGTATGTTTAGGTCCCATGTAATAGGGGCGAGCCTATAACCATTAACCGGGCACAAATTCTAGCTCCGAGCTGTTACTGAAAATTTCATAGAAAAACCCAATAACACTTTTTGCAGTTGCGCTTAGGGGCACTAGGCTAACAAGGCAGTTGAGTAAACTAAAGTTTTATTTATTTTATAGAACTACTTAGAGAAACTGGTCCTAGTTAACCTTCGACTTTTTACGATTTATACATATGAACTCGACTTCGATCTCTCTATTTAATTATTTATTTATTTATTTATTTATTTAGGATCTCCAACAAAAGATATACACAAATCATGAAATAAAAACAATATAACAAAATTGTTATTGTTACTAAGATCCTATAAAAAGCAAGCGAAAAGCTACCTTATTGAAGTCTAAATGCCGTATACATTGTATCAATAATAGGCCGTGTTTAAAGACACAAACAAGAAGATTACCAATAGCATCAAAACAAACGAACTTACGGTGCAATTATTTAAAAATCACCCTCGGTATGTTTTTATAAAGTCTACTTGAAGTGAGCTATCTTCCTACCATCCCACCTTATGCTAGGAATTGACAGCTTGAGTCACCCTCTGACTAGCAGGTCAGAGGGGGGGGGTGTTGGCGTGATGGCGGAGGTGATGGCGAGTGTCGTGATAGCCCAGTGGTTAAGGCGCCCACCTCTCATGCACGTGATTGTGGGTTCGCAACCAGCCACGGGCAAGTACTAATATGACTTTTTCTAATTCATATGTACTTTCTAAGTTCATCTTGGATATCACTGACATCGGTAATCATGTCAGAGGCGGTTCAGAAACTCTGACACTAGGGTGTGTGGGGTTGTTAAACTTTACTACCCACACGATAAAGAAGAAGAAAGACCTGAGCAGGCCCTCAGAGGCGGGACGGTACAAGTTGGGAATTACGAGAATTTTCCCCAACGGATAAAAAAACCTTGATTAAAAGTTTCACCTAAATACACAGACTTTTATAAAATAGCACAAAAAGTGAGATTCCAACTCACCTCAAACTCACTTCACCTAAAAACAGAATAGACCGGCTACACGACCAACAATTACATCATACAACTTCTGTACTTAATATATTCTTATTTCGCAACGCCGAGCATATTTGCCTCATGCAAGGAAACTCAAGCGAAATAAATCAGCATACAACAACAGGGCACATAACAGCTTTTGTTACGACAACTATAATAAAACAAGTGACCCAAATACTCACGCATTTTATGACCTAACTTAACTAAATTAGATTTGTTAAGCATAAAACGATTATGTGAGATCGATTTGCTGCTGCACTGTAATACGCCGATTCGATTCCCGCAAATTGAAACAAATCTGTGCATGGCCTAAAGAGGGCCTGTTTCCGGAATTCTCAGTAGCAGCCCGGAGTTAGGATTTGTGCCCGGTTAATAGCAATAGGCTCGACCCCTATTACATGGGACCTAAACATACCTACCGGTGACCTGTGGGTGTACATTGGTACACCTCTGCTTAACCCTTCGGGGAATATGCTCACCGTCATATTTAAGTAAATAAAAATTATCCTACTAATAATATTATAAATGCATAAGTTTGTGAGGATGGATAGATGGATGTTTGTTACTCTTTCACGCTTATAAAACTGAATGGATCTGGATGAAATTGGGCGCTGAGATAGATTGTAGTGTGGAAAACACATAGGATACTTTTTATCCCGGAAAAATGCACAGTTCCCGTAGGATAATATATCGAGTAAGACGCGGGCGAAGTCGCGGTCAAAAGTTAGTGAATAATAATTCACTGCTCATCTTTTAGGGGGTGAAATTACTCATAAATACTAACAATTTTACAATAGAACCAATTTGGGAGTATAAAAAAGAATTAAGTAGTAAAATCCGTTTGAGAAGGTACTATTTCACCTTGAAAAATGCGCAGTAAATTAAAAATCAGCTTGTAAACCTCCCAGCGAACAAACAACCTATTGACCCATAGATTGTTCTATACCCTTCAAATCACAAACAACACCAAAACAAAAGAAACAAAAAAACAGCAACCATACAAAGCACTGAATTGAGAAAATTCAAAAACAATTTCAAATCCACAATCCATTGACTGGAAATCAATTCATTATTGCTTAAAAATGGAGGTGGTCGCCACAACATTCCCCAGGCATAGCTTAACACGACAGCAGACCATAATTCCAGTCTCTAATGGAGTCTGTAACACGCACTAGCTACACATCAACCTGGGACAGACAGACGGACTCGAACAGCCTTGTTTGGTACACCAAATGAATATAAACTTTATTGTTATCGAGTAAGATTTGAATTTCAATAGCGAGAGTTGGGTGTTCGGTATTGAGGAGAGGGTATATTGTCCGTGGGTTTTGGAAAAGAATACTGAGATATTTTTTAAAGGTTTTTTGTAGATAGTTAAAGAAGAATAGAATCTTCTTCTTTCGGAACCCCTAAATAAGTCTCAACGCCTTTTTGCGTATATATTTTAAATCTCTACGTCTTTCAAGACCCATAATTGGTCAATGCATATAACGCGTACCTAACTAATTAGATATATGTACACATGTGTCCACTTGGAATTAGCAAATGTCTTTAAATATGTATGATATCCAAAACTTTTATTAGTCTGTAAGTTTTCTTCAAAATTTAATAAATAAATAATAAGAATGATATATGTATTTTTTATTTATTTATAAACGTAGTGTAAAAAGTCACGTCACATTGCCGTGAACTTTGCAATATGCACATTGCCTATTATTCAATGTGACATTGAACGGAAGTTTTTGCTGGGAAAATTATATTTTTAATGTAAAAAATTACCGTTTATAGTAGCGCACAACGTAACGCACGCAAAACATTGTGCTTAGGTGTGCATGCTCAGTCTATGACTGAGGTCATAGGGTTATTTCAAGTTTAGTTATACAATTTTAAACAGATTTTCATAAAATACCTAAAAACGTTGGAACTTTGACCTTCGATATCACTGTAACCAGGACGTTTCCAGGTATGACACACAACAAAAAACAAATATCGTAATGATGGGAGAACACCTTCGTTGAGTTTCTCTTCACACTCGTTTTAGGCATTCTATAAGAATAAAAGAATATAATAGAATAAACGTTTATTAGTAGTACATACACAGAACTATAATACCAGAAGCAAAAGGTTCAGGCATCAGCATTATGGTTTGGCCCCCCCTAGGGTTGTTAAGCGCTGGTTTTCAGTTTAAACCCTTGATTTCTGTTTAAACAAAAAAAAAACCATTGTAGCAACAAAATAAAATTACTATTAAAAAGGTATCTAATTTGAAAAATAAAAATGAAACGAAATGATCATTTATTTATTCATTATACTTTAATTAAAACGGTTACAGTTGTTACCAATTACAATAATTAAAGACACACACATTACCAGTTACAATAACTATCAGCTACTGTCAAGTGTGCACTCCCTCTTGCCTCCCTGAGCGTGTGCCCGCGTCACATCTCACCCGTCACTCCCGTCACATAAGTCTGCATCGGAATGAAGTCACAAATCTGTGCTGTGGATATATCTATCTCTCAGTCGATTCCATACATACCTGTCGAACGAGTCGCCTGAATAATGTTGCGATTTTAAAACTAGGTTAAATACTGTCGTTTATTTTATACTTACATTTTGATATTGGAATGGTTCAGGTGTGGAATATCTGTGCGGGAAATGTTTTTAGAGTTTAGATTTGACTATGAGAAAAAATTGTTGCAACCGGTACATTTGGAAATCTTTGGAGGAGGCCTATGACCATCAGTGCACAAGATACGGCTGATATGATGATGATGATGATGATGATAAAATATTAGCTTTATATATGTAGGTAAACTAGCTTCTTGCCGTGATGTCGTTTTCATGGCAGTCAATGTACCAGAGAACATAACCATAGTATAACACTCGACAAAAGTTTGGCTTTTGTAATAAAATATATTTTGTATTTGATACACCTAGAGATTATTTTTTATAAACAAACAAACAATATTTCATGTATATAATATAATATTAGTTTCGATGAATAATTTCTCGGATAGAAATTGTTCTGATTTCTAATACGCCTTAATTTTATTAAGATTTCTTACTTAATTCCATTTATCATCCAAAACTTTTAAACCAAATCACTTCGTCTTAATGAATATGATCAATTAATTAATTTCAATTGCTCAATAAACTTCGATTACCGACAACGACTTAGGTATCATTTAACTATAACCGGTAATTTTCTGCCGCCGTTTACCGTATACAACCTGTGAACTAAAATAAAACTAGATATTGATAGGTCATAATGGTAGAATATCGATCATCTAATAAGGTCAATATATTCTTCCAACCGGTCCTTTCTGAAATCTACGGGGGAGGCCTATGTCCAGCAGTGGACGTGGCTAATATGATGATGATAATGATGATTCTTCATGCCTAATTAAGTAGTATTTCATATTTTGTGCGCTTTTTAGTTTAATATTTCGATACAACACTAATTGTCTTTTTAAAAGTTTAATTGTAAGTAGGTATCCATTATATTTTGTATTTTATCATTGCAGAATGCCTAATGGAAATAAGGCGTAATTTTTTGGAGTGTTAAGGCTCTTTGTGAAGTAGCTCACATGGGGAAGTACTACCACCGTATCTTTTTGTCTGCCGCAAAGCAGCGTTGCTGTATGTTCGAAAGATATGGGTGCCGTTGTATTTACAGACACATGGGATATTTCAACTTTATTTCTGGGGTGGCAATGTATCTGCAGGACCTCTGGTATTCCAGATATCTATAGGCAGCGATGACTACTTAACATCAGGGAGGCAATTTTACTATCACAATTAAATCTCAGCCTCAATCCTACAAAAATCTCTGTAATTTACCTGCCCATGTTGACATTCATTGCCGCCAAAATATGATTGCATCCAATATATTTTGAGTCTTCAGATCACTAATAACACAGAATTGCCTAAAATAAACACTTTCCTTCACTTTCTTCGGTACCCTGATAATATTCGAACTACAAAGATACCACATACACAAACTAATCTACTACAAAGAGGTCTCAAGTAGGTGTAATCAAGTCTTCGACACCACATGCGGGTGTATCATAATTGCGTAGACGCGTATCAAACTGTTTCATGTCAATATAGTAATCCTTTGCTGCGGTCCGCAAACTTAGTAGTTGGAGTATCGGAATAGTAAGAAGTAGATAGCGTATGTTTGTGGTACAATTTTCCAATCTTTTTACCGATGGAATATCATCAAATGACGGTAGGAGTGTCAGACTTTTACTAACTAAAACCCATCCATGTTCCTTTTTGTGCCCTTTGCGTTCCGGGGGCGCGGTATCTCTTTCGAACAACCAGCATCCCCGGCATCTATTGCTATGCAGTCCTACTTCTGGGCAAAGATACCTCTTCGAAGTCCTCTTATGATAAAGATCTCTATATAAATAATAATTTGCACCTACCATGTCATCTCTTTACCGCCTTTGGTCGACTGTAAGGTACTTGCCTACGGCATTAAGTCCGCCTTGTAGTGTATGTTGCTTGAAGTTAAAAAAGAAAGTACGTCCTTCCAAGAACTCTTTTCCCGCACCACGCCGAACCAGCCCTCATAGTATGCATCCAGATCCATCAGACATCTCTATTTGGGCTAGCCTCTGCAACGCCGTCCACCTTCAGGCACCCATTTCGTCGAGACCCTTGTCCAGTGGTGTCTGTGCATGCGGCTGAAGTGCGCCCAATCCAATTTGAGCCATTTTGCGTAAGTCATACCATGCACATTCTTTAAACAGTAGAATATTGATACAACTGGAATGTTCAGAGTAATGGGATTATTATTTAGTACATGTTAGTATTTTGATAACAAATCCAAACACCTAATCATGTTAATTAAACAACAAACTAAATGCAGGAAACCCTATTTAGAACTCAATGTTATCGTATCAATAATTACTAAAACAGATTTTACACGGCCGGTATACATTCGCTTTTACACAACCATAACATTTTCCATCGGTTTGCACTTAATTAAGGGATTTGTACAAGCGGCGCCGGGGCGCGGCGCTAGCGACACACAGACTTATTCACTTGTTGGGTTCAGACGGGCCACATTTACAGCTACAGCAGAGCGACAAAAATATTGCTGACCACAAAAACAAAACGTTTACACGTACGTTCGACAATTTGTTGATACCATGTAGCCACGTCAATTTTTAGGAAGGCACTCAAACTGAGCTTATTTCTGCCAAAATGAGCCAGTCAATAATTACGTCAAACAAATACAAATTGTCCAAGGTGTTACATTACTATACAGTAAGTAATAAAGTTCAATGTACATCGCAAGCTTATGTTAAAAATAGATTTTAAATAAATCAGAAAAAGAAAATAATAATTTTTCTAAGAAAAAAAATAAGGAGATTTTGATGTGGGTTGGTTTGCTTTGACAGAACTAACCCCACACCAAGCCCCAGCAGGACTATAATATTTCCACACCGCTACTACCGGCAACACATAGTGGCTACACCATCGCCCGTCTAAAAACACCCTTAAATGTGTAACATTTCATAACAGATCTTATCTCATTGTGTTCGAGCCGCACCTATAAGCTTCCTAGTTTTAATTGAAATTGCCGTTTTTACCAGATAATTGAATATTCATTCAATGAGACTGAGTAGGTTTTTATTTGCTTTCTGTAGTAAAATGAGTAATTTGCATGCTTTTGAGAGGATTGGAGCATGTATTACTTGCTTTCTTATCTTGGTGTGCATATCGAGAGATTAGTACTGTGGACTGGAAATAAGGTTTAGTGGTTTTAGTGGTTTAGGTTCTCACTTGTAGTTCCATAGTGGAAAAATACATGCGTGATATCCGCGACTTTGTTTGCGTGATTTTTTTCACACGCGTTGGTTTACGTGTTTGGTTACTGCTCCGCTCCCGAGTTTCTATCGTAGCGATGCTTTATATAGCCTATACGATTTCTCGTGAATCTTGCTATCATAAAAACAAAAAGATTGTTTCCAAACCCACTGTTCAATCCAGATATTAGCGCATTTAAACAAACACACAATCGAAAAGAATACTCTTCAACTTTATTTTATTATAACGTATAGATTAAAGTATAAAGGTTGAAACTAGTAACAATAATCAAAGGCACATTCAAATTTAAAACATAAAAGCGAAAACAGGAAACAAAAACATACATTTAAACATAACGTAGTATAAAGTACTTATCTCTATAATAAATTCCTCTCACAGTACTTCTGACATACCAATAAAATCTTCGTCCGTTCATCGGCAAATTCCATACCATTAAAAACATAATAAACTAGTACAAACAGCAAAATTGAAACGTTACTACCAAGGCCGCTTGTGCACTATAAAAGTCAAAGTCAAAGCATTTATTTCAATTAAACCATTTACAAGCACTTTTGAATTGGGTAGATGACACCACTAATCAATTGACGTACTTTTTATGAGCTGTCAAAACGCAATTCCCCCGTAGATTTTGTATGACAATACTTAAATATGACGTCATTTTTTTGACATCTCAATTCACTAACTATTTATTGATTTAAAAGCAAATAAAAATCGAATTTTATAGTTATTTAAAAATTCATCGTGTTTTCGGGGCTAAATTAAACTGCTTTTTTTTGTGAAGTTGTTTTTGGAATTATTATTTAATGGTGTCATCTACCCAATTGTCAACTGTCAGTTAGTCAGAAAGTTGAAGTTCCAAAACGTAGGTAGACTTTATGGAGAAAAACGAGACGACATTTTTCTATCAAGATTTTACAAAATCCTGGTTATATACAGATAATTTTACTTCGTCGTTACGTCTTTGTATAGGTAAGTATTTAATCTGCCACATTGAATCACGAAAAATCTAACCGGCAGGCCACAAAATTCCATGCAGCACCCTTAAAACCACACAAAATACTCTCCATCCCACCGCATTTGTAAGAAAGAACAACACAAAACACTATTACAACACAAAACTAGCCCAATTCAACCAACATACTCCACTCCAAATCTAGACCCACTTGCAAGCTCCTTAACCAACCATAACCGAACAGGAACAAAGAAAACACGCAACAGATAGCTGCGTAACTGTAAGCTCCTATATTATAACAGTACCGACACACAAGCAACGTTAATGCTAGAAGGCGTGTGTCCAATTTAACATATCGTGTGGCGGGCTATATCTTGCTGAGACAGGCGACAGTACCCGCAAGGTGCGTAGGACGGCGTAACGGACGCGGTAGTAGCAGCTAAATCAACCATTGTCTGATTGGGTGTAGCCTGCCGCATTCTCGGAGCGGACTATGCGTGCATAGGAGAGGAATAGGAAACATTAGTATCTGTTTTAGAGAGCTGAATATGGACATTTTGAAATTTGGTATGTTTTTTGTAGTACTGGCTTGTCTTTTGCCATTTCGCTAAGGTATATTCTCGTAAACGTTCAAAATCTAGTTGCAATCACATCTCAGAGACAATCAATGTCAAAAACTTGCCAAAAAAATTGATATCATCATCATCATCTCAGCCATAGGACGTCCACTGCTGAACATAGGCCTCCCCTTTAGATCTCCACATATACCGGTTGGAAGCGACTTCTTTTTTCAATATAAAAAATTGATATAATAAAAAAAAATTACAGAATAGAATTCGATCTTTCTTAAAAATTCGTAATTGCCCAACAAAATATTGGATGGACTTTGTCGTATTTGTCATCCCTTCTAGTCCTTGTCCTACATTTTTATTCAAGCGATTTTAGTACGTCTTCTTTCGCGTTAAAAGTCGTATTCCCTAGAAGTCACTGTCAAAGAATTCTCCATTACGTTAATTTCAGTTCTAGGTACCAACTCAATAGCTTCTTGGAGTAGCAAGTACTCGAGGGATCGTGCACCTTTATTATGCGTTCAACTTCTGTTTCTTTGCTGATTTTACACAGCATTCGAGATAGAGTTCCAAGTCTACAACCTTTATTATCTTGTCTATTGTAGCATGCATATAAGTAATAATAAAAATAATACCTGCATATCCCACTGTAGGGCAAAGACCTCTTCTCATTCAGAAAAGGTTTGAGCATTGATCACCACATTTGTTCAAGGTGGACTGACGAATTCAGACCTATGTCCAAACTAATATTATAAATGCGAAAGTAAGTTTGTTTGTTACCTTTATACGCCGAAACTACTGAATCGATCATCCTAAAATTATGCATAAATATTGACAGGTGTACAGAAACAGACATAAGGTAGCTTTCATCCCGAAAAAAGTACTGTTTCCGAGGGAAGCGTCAATAACGTTTTTATGATATAGATGGTGCCACGTCGTGTCTTTCGAATCATGATTTAATTTGAAATATAACCCACATTTACACGGAAAATCAGGGCCAAAAACTAGTTAACTAGAAGTCCAAGTTTTCTTACGATGTCTTACTTCATCAATGTTCAAGATAAAGTCGAATTGGTTGCGTTGCGTCGTATTTGTTTTGCGTATTTTTTCCATTGCTTCCTCAAAAACACCACCGACCCAGTCCATTCCACTAGTTCCCTATTCTTATAGAGCACACGTCTCTGGAACACACGGCCGCGTGTCGGCGACTACCCGCTGGTATATATCGGCCATAACTCGCTGCACCGTTGCCCAGAAGTCCAGCCGCGTCCATTATATGACTACGCTCGTACACACAATTAAACCTCATAAAACCTATGATCTCCTGGTACTTTGTTGCTGTTTATTACTTTATGTTGAATCGTGTAAGTTTGTCGTTTGTTTATTGGGTATGTGTGGTATGCGAATTCA
Organism: Caradrina clavipalpis; assembly: GCA_932526535.1. Taxonomy (NCBI): domain Eukaryota; kingdom Metazoa; phylum Arthropoda; class Insecta; order Lepidoptera; family Noctuidae; genus Caradrina; species Caradrina clavipalpis. The sequence goes on along the minus strand of OW052104.1, from coordinate 11,636,187 downwards.
ATGTTTAGGTTTTGTTTTGTGCGAAGATTTTTGCGATGTTTATTGTCAGTTGGTTTGTAGAGTAGCAGTGAATTTTATGTGATTAGGTTGTTTTTTTAATGCTTTATACGATTATTTTATTTTGACCTTTATGCTATCAAAGTTGGCTAATATTTCAATGGGTTGCTCGTCTAACCATTCATTACCATTTTATTTTTTTAACAATGTCACGACTCATTTAATATTTACCCAATGTATAGGTATTACCTCTTTTCATCTTGTCCATTCAAATTTAGAATGCCGTTTTTTTTTCTCATTACTTGCCTTTTCATTAGTCAATTCCTATAACTGGCCACTCTCGAACCGAATTCACAGTCAAGATGGTAAAGCAGTTCTTTTCCATGTCCCCAATATCTCACTCCCACTTCCGTCACCAGATCTAAATACTGGCACATTACCTAGAAGTGTCCCCTTACTACCATGACGCCGCCAGATCCTCTCCATCAGAGCTGATACCCTCGTAAGTTATGCAAATAACGTCGATGTAGTAAGCATTAAACGAAACGAATATCACATTAAATCCTTTGAGAAGTGACTGCTGATCGTAAACTACTAGGATTACAGTTACTTTGTAACTTTTAACTGTATTACGTTGTCCCACATAGTTTATTAATATTAGCTTTTTAGCACTAGCTTTTGCTGTGGCGTCGACTGATGGGTAATATCCATTGTCCAGTTCTCTTTAAGCATATGGGGTTTTTGGGAGGCCAGTGCCATTTTCATTTTTTTCTCTTCTAAGGATATTGTTTTAGCAGTTGCAGATAATTTTCTGTAAATGTAGGAATACCTAAATTTTCAAGTGTGAATTAAGACTTAATATTGAATTGCTTACATACCATAATAATAAAATATTTCGACATAGAAAAAAAATAAAAAGCATAAAGTAACAAATATATTTTTTGTCTGGAGTTAGTCAATAGGTACTACTAACAACGTAGACAAACATATTTCCAAGAAACCTAAACTAAATATACAAGATTATCTTCTCAAAGATCTTGTAATAAAAACACATAAAATATTGAAACACTCACTATCTTAGATTATGTTGGCCGTTACACTTATCCAAGTAAAAACGTTACTATAATGCTCATACGTATACGACGCGGCTAGAATTACTTAATGCGAAATACAAGTTCTACACTTGACTTTTATTATCTTGAAGTTAGGCATAGTCTAGATTGTAAATACTTAGTGCGAGATTTCTTAACGTGTCTTGCCTTGTATGGGCTGTAGAGTGTTCCAAGTTTGAAATTGGCGATGCGTGTGTGTATTGTGCATTAGGGTAATCAATCTGTACTCAGCTTTATTTTGAATTGTTGGTAAGAAAACGTTTGTATGAAACTGTATAGATAATTCAATAATTACACTTATAAACAGCATTTTAATCATTATGTACGTTTATTTTTCTTTAACTGCCTCGTTGGCCTAGTGGTTCTGAGCGCGACTGCTACGCTAGAGGTCCTGGGTTCGATTCCCGGGTCGAGCAAAAAGTGTTATTGGGTTTTTCTTTGAAATTCTCAGTAGCAGCTCGGAGTTTGGATTATTTGTGCCCGGTTAATGGCAATAGGCAATAATCATGCGAGGTTCCATGAGACCTAAATATACCAGCGAACTGTGGGTGTACATTGTACACCTCTGCCTAACCCTTCGGGGAATACAGGCGTGAAAGTATATTTATATATTTTTCTCTAAAAGTAAATAAATATTGAAAAAAAAACATACTCCAGGTATTTGAAATTTACTTCAGTATCTTTTACCTTACAGTAACTTTTACATGATATTAAATACTGATATTCTGAACAAAATGTAAATTGTTATTTTTAATATATATATTTTTTTACGCCAAACCTAAAAAGGTATCATTGTGTTTAGTATTTTAAACAACTTTAAGTGAATATAATGAAAACACAGCATTAACAAAAGAACAGGCACCACCAAATCTATCCCACATATCAACAAAACCTTTCATCAAATCCACATACCAATGAATATACAAATACGGCCATAAATAAGTACCCAGCATAAAATACAAGAGGTATTCAGTCCACTCGGCAATATATGACGTCGCGGGCGCCGCCACGCTCAGCTCATGAGTAATGTTTTAGACCCCGCGATGCCTTATTTATAACTATAACTGTAACACACGCAGATAAATGCGTTTGCTGGCGGCCAAATTAACTTATACATTTAAATACATTACCTGTTTAAGTTAATGAAGCCGTTTGTATGAAGATTTATATGAATAAATAAGTTCATAAGAGCATATTAGTCTATCGACCGTCGTAATGGCACCACTTGCGGGTGATATAATAATTATGGCCGGACGTGTAAGTAAGTGTTTATGAACGTTTTTGCATAATATTTGTATTAGTAAAGGACACTGCTAGAAATATCGTTGGCAAAAAGGCAGAGGAAAAAGAAATAATAAGGTAAAAAGGAAACAGGAAGTAATAGTTAGAAGAAAGTATAAAATGCATTATCTTTTGATACAAAACTGTGTTTTTTTTTTATTTTTATTTTATAATTTTACGTTTATGACACAAACCGTATTATTTTAATGCTAACTCAAAAACTCATAACTTCACAAAATATTACATATTGAAATAACAATTAAATGAGGGTACTAACTCTTCTGCTACTGCACTTAGTATTTAAAACAATATTTTCTGATTCAGTGTCTTTGAAGAAAATATTGTTCTAAACCCTATTAAAGGAGCAATAACATTAAATTCAGGAAACATTTAGTCTGGTGCTATTTATTTGGCCTCCATTGTACAGGATCTATTCAGCTCGGATAGCTTCTGTATCGCGATATACTACGCAGGTGATTAGCGGCACGAGCGGCGCGCGCGCATATCCTATACATTGTTGTACTTGCACTACAGTGTTCCTACTCGTTTTACCAGGTATTTAATGGTCAGAATCGGGATTTACATGTGGACACGTAGGGATATAAATTTACTTAGATGAAAAAGTTGAAAGAATATTTTGGGTGGGTCAATAATTGTGTCCGCCATTGTATGAGTTGATTCAAACCGATAGCCAAATTAGGGACTGGAGATTAAAAGATTGCAGTAGCGACTGATTAAAATATGAGATGAAGAAGAAGGTGAAAGCTGAATCTAAAAATAACGTAGGTAATTAGATGATTACTTCATAAATGTCATCGTTTAAATAAAGTTGAAGGGAAAATAGTAGACAACCATATTTTTCTTTCTTCTTTACCCTCTACATACAAGTAATACCACTGGCATTACTTCCGCCAGCGTTGCGGAAATTGTTCGAAAGAGTCACCGTGGCTCTAGAACGCAAAGGTGAAGTGAAGTGTGAAGTGAAATTCAAATCATTTATTCCAATTAGACCAAGAAAAGTCACTTTTAAACGTCAGTTAATTAAAAACATTGAATCTAGTTGAGGAGGAACACGAATGGATTTTAGTCAGTAAGATTCTGAAACTCCCTTCCTCTCTTCCCAGAGCCGAAAAATCAATTAATGATGTCCCATCCTTAAAAAAAAATATGCATTACTAACTATCTAAAAATAAATAAACTAAAACCTAACTCCCGTATAGGACTTCGCCGTAAACGGCCAAAGAAAAATTCTAACCTGCAACATCCTAGGAGCACACTTGCAATCCTAAACTCAATCTGTGCGCGACAGTAGTGGGGAAGTTCCGCGGCACGCGACGTGTGATCAGATAGTGCGCACGCGTCGCGCGTCCTGCTAACTGCCTGTAACCAGATGTTCTGCTGAAACGATACCATTCGGGATCATTGTTCGCGTTTCCTTGTTTAGATAGCGTTTTCTTCACAGGAGTGAGCATTGTTTTGCTATTTAGAGGAGTTGTGTTATTTATTTATTGTTCCAACTATCTAAGTGTCACTACCATATTTTATGGTACACCCAAATAGGCCAGTGCAAAATATAATCCACATAGACCAGTCTGACACTCAGTGCAGAGTATCCGAATTGTCCATTCAACGTTCATAGTGATATACTGATATTAATGCTAAGCATTAATTGACTATCACGTTGGTCTCGTGGTCGCAATCACGTCTAATTAACTTGGTAATTTTATTCCCAGGTCGGAAAAAGTGTTATTGGGTTTTTCATTAGGAAACTTAGTAACGGCCGAGAGTTTGGAATTTGGTAGTATAACACCCCGTGGCTCTGAAAGATTGTAAAACCGTTGGTACCGGCTTTCATTCGTAAGTCTTCGAAATTCGCGGGAGAAAGATATAGACAGAACTCCAAATTTTTTTTAAATATGTTTTTTTTTTTCATTAGTACCTACCATGTAAACATTCACATGCATTTAGTAAACATTGTTATTTTGACATTACAAAAAGACACTCCAATTTTATTAATTCATATTCATGTACAAATTCAGAAGCATTCCAATAATGAAGCGTTAGTTCTACCTCTTCATACCTACCTATCTAAGTCAGCGAAAACAGTTGCGAGCTAACGCCACACGATCGCATCGCCAGTGACAATGCGCAGCTGATTTGAATAATTGCGCCGGAGTCGACGCGATCGCCTGATGGATTGCGGGCCAGATTGTGCGGGATGAGATATGTTCGGAGGCTGTGTGTGTTTCTCTTGTATTAGATAGATGTGTGGAGAAAGGAGTGCATTATCAGGAACTGGAGAAATTAAACAAGTAAATAAATAAATAAATATCTTGGGACAACTCACACAAGGCTATCTGATCCCAAGCTAAGCAGAGCTTGTGTTATGGTAACCAGACAACTGATATACATACTTATATAATTTATAAACACATACATATTATAGATAAATCACACCCAGACACAGAACTAACAATCATGCTCATCACACAAAGTTTGTCCTGGGTGGGAATCGAACCCACGACCTCCGGCTTAGCAGTCAGGGCCGCTAACCACTAGACCAACAGGCCCGTCCAAGTGATCCGACATACTGTGATTCTGTCTGATTTTCCTTTTCCATAGCAACTTCGGAATAAAAATGACAAGAGAAAGTCTTCTGTTAAAATGCAATGTTATGTAAAACTACTTTCCGAGTTATTTGGGAACAAACATAGGAAAGTTGGAGGCGATATTTCTGACATTTCTGGATTAATTTGCGTAATCCTTTTATGTTAGAAACGGTATATCCTGTAATGGTTCTATCTTAATTTCCTTCAGATCGAATCGAATATGAAAAAAAATAACAACTGTTGCATATTTTTCTAATTAATTCATTTTTTTTATTTTATCAATTAATTTCATTTTTATATTTTCGTATTGGTCCCAAAATAAAAGTTGATCATATTCATCAGTACCCACAAATCCTGGACACCTTTTGAAGAGGTTTCTCCAAAAGATACAAAATAGGTACCTTTCATTTAGTTACTTAAATTCGATTCCTATATAATAATCAATTATAGCTAGCTTTAAAATAGAAGATTATTCAACAAGCAACAAATTCAAATAGAGCAACAATTGGCACAAGGCTGCCCAGGACACGACACCAAAATTCTCCAATAATTTATTCGTCATTACCGCCCACTCGAACACGTATGGGAATGATAATCCGCTGCATACGTTACATGCCAATGTTCTACTGTACCGGTAGTACATTGTTATGTATTGTTAAATGTAATTCTCCAGACCGATTCTAGCCACGTTAGCTAATGCAGACTAACCACGTGCGCAGGAGATATTTTAGTGCACAAGTGTGTGCGCAAACACGGGTGCACTCCCTCTTCTCTAACTCTCATAACCCGATGGGACGAAAATCCGACACGACCGGAGAGAGATCAGGCGCAGGACCAACGGGGGTGTCACACCACGTACTTCCAAACTCCGGGCTACTACTAAGAAGTTCTTAATGGAAAAACCCAATAACAGTTTTTGCCCAAATTGGGAATCGAACTCAGGACCCTTCGCTAAGCAGTCGCGCTTGCGACCACGAGACCAACGGGGTAGTCATTGTTATGTACTCCATTGACTAATGTCATGAACTTCAATTGTTCTTAACTTTGGGTCATCACTGATTGGCGATCAGTGATGACTTAATGTTAAGCATTAATTGGCTGCCCCTTAACCTCTGGGCTGCAAGCACGATTATCAATGGGGCATATGGGACTATTTTGGGTTTTTCATTAGGAATTTTCTCTATAGCATCCCGGAGTTTGCATGTTGGTGGTGTGAGACTCCCGTGGCTCGTAAAGCTCGTAAAGTTGTGGTCCCAGCTGTCATATTTGGCAGGCGTTACGGGGAGTCAAAAGTCTGGATGGACAGACAAGGGATATCGTGTTGCCCAGTTGTGGAGGTCAGATAGGCTGTCCCTCCATGCAAAATACTGGTATTTGGCTGCATGAAGTTTAACTGGAAGCAGACACCAACATATTTGAGAAAACGTAAGCCAGATAATGAGTTTCAGCTAAGCTGTCATCTCACTTAGTGCTAAAGATTGATAGATCACTTCAAGCGCTCTTGACCTAAATGCATCAAGGAAGATTTTTACAGAATAGCACTTCAGGTAATGATGTTAATTAGGAGCTCTTTATCCTCTAGGCCTTAACCGTTATTCCATTACAGCTTCGATGTAAAGGTGTTTTAATCATTGTATTGTGTATTGTTTTTCGCGTATTCGAAATTTAAAAAGCCTTCAAAAGGAACTCCAGTGTTGCCAACCAAACATTGCGGTATCAAAGCTATAAGCACACTTAAAACGGGTAAATGAGTTTAGCAAAAACTACATGCCCACATACGAGTCTAACTATCAATAAAGTAACGGTAAGCCAATAAATGTTTAACGTAACATCATTACCAGCACCATAGAATAAGAATACAGAAGCGAAACTCCTTTTTTATTCACTAACCATTTTTCAGGGAGGTATATTCATAAGTATCTACTTTCATTACTTTCTTTTACTGTTTTTTTTTCTTTGTATGAAATTCTCAGTAGCAGCTCGGAGTTTGGATTTGTGCCCGGTTAATGGCAATAGGCTCGCCCCCTATTACATGGGACCTAAATATACCGGCGAACTGTGGGTGTACATTGGTACACCTCTGCCTAACCCCTCGGGGAATACAGGCGTGATGGTATATTTATTTTATTTTTATTTTATATCTACTTTTAACGTATGAACATGATCTAATTTTATTACGGGTTCAATACTGAAAGACGAAAAGAAATCGGCTGTTCCTTAAAAAAAAAACACTACAGTGCAATTAAAATGTCTGGAAAAGCTAATTTATTAATTTAGATATTTATTCGATCAAAAATTTTTCACCATCAGAAAAATAACCATTAAATGTAATATGTCAGCATTTATAAATTCAGGGCGTTACATATTATGTTCAACACAGTGACAATTTGACAACGCGCTTTTTATTTATTTTCACTCCATACGCAAAGTACACGAGTGTCGCATCTAATACAATTTCTCTATTCTATGCCAGCACTAAGCTATCATTACTGACCGTATTCAATGTTCTAAAACCACAGCCACACAGTATAAAAACAAATAAAAAACCTATCAATTACGTAAATATATCCTACGTATGTAGGTGGATAATAAATGGTTGTAGGAAGCAAATAGTCAACTACTTAAGCAAAAAAGCAATGATAATAAAGAATGATATGTGTGTGTGTATTATATGTAGTGGTAAGAGAAAAAATAATTTAAATAGATTTTACTGTTATTGATATTTTTACAAACCGGTAAATAACTTACACCTATTGTTATGAGATTCATCTCTCTGGGGCCCTGATCGCTTGGTAGTAGATGGACTGCTGAACGTGGAGCCCTGGATTCAATTCCCAGCTCCCGGTAAAGTGTCATTAGGTTTTTCATTAGGGATATCTCAGTCGCGGCCAGGAGTTTGAAAGTTGGTGGTGTGATATCCCCAAGCGTCGGTAAGTACGTGGAACCGTTAGTCCTAGTCCTGCCCTTGATCTTTCACCGGTCATCCTATCAAACTATGAGAATGAGGGCAAAATGAGTGCAACTGCTTTTGCACACATATGCACAGTCGTGCACTAATAATATCTCGCACTAATAATATTTCGTGCGTACTTGACTAGTCTGCAAATGGCATTATTTATCATTACCATCAACATCCAACAAAAGTTAAAAAAAAACGACTGCCATCTCAAAAAGTGAACAAAATGCAAAAAAAAGCTGAAATTTTCATCGCAGGGATCTTCTTAGATAATAAAGCATTCCACTCAGCCGAAGTCCCTGATACATTAACTCTTTTTTTTTGGGGCAGTCGTGTAAAAACAACTAGATCAAACATATCCTAGCGAATAAAACAGCCACGAGCATACGAGCGTATAATAAATGCTCACACGCACGCGACAAGCGACGCGGCGCATCAGTCAATGCCGTGCGATCGGGGTGCTGTCATTCATAATGATGGCGCGATCCCTGGACACGATACGGAGCGGGTTCTGTAGCAGATATTAAAAGATGGATATTATGCTATAATTAAACGTTGTCGGTGAAATGTTAACAAACTGCTCTGGATGATAATGTTGTCTTGATTTGAGATTGATTTATTAAGGTTATGTGTACATTTTTTATTGTTTGAAGGATTCGTTTTTTTTTTGCCATGCGAAATCTTAGTATACAATAAAACTAGTGTATTATCAGACGACCTAATTATTAAGATCGCAAAAAACACTGAATGCAGGCCGCTTAAAACCGGTCCGGTTTTGGAAATCTATGAGGGAGGCATATGTCCAGCAGTGGACGTCCTGCGGCTGTTATGATGATGATAATGATTATGGTGCCACTGCAGAGCAAAGGCCTCTTCTCATACAGAGAAGGTACGAGAATTGATGGCCACGCTTGCTCAAGGCGGATTGGCGATTTCAGACTTATATTCATTATAAGGCCAGGTTTCCTCACGATGTTTTCCTTCCCCTATGTCAGAGATTTCCAAGATAAACTTAAAACTACACATGAATTGAAAAAGTCACATTGGTACTTGCCCAATAGCGTACCCGCAATTTCATACATGAGACTCCTTAACCACTGGGCCATCACGATATTATTTAATAAACATAAAAATATCGTTTTGCTATTTCCTTTATGGAGGAAAGCCTTCTACAAAATTACGTTGATCTCCTTAATTTTTCTCTTTGGATGAAAAAATATCAATTTTACACCATGTTTTTTTTAATTAACTAAATACAAAAACCACTCAACATATCAAACACACGTGCATAAAACAAAACACCAGGCTCGTATCCCACATTTATTTAGTTTTGCATCTCAACAATAGCGCATGCGCACGCCGCCTTGCTACGCTGTCAGTCTAAATGATGCTACGATTTCAAACGAAGATAGAAGATCCATCTGCAGTTTACTACTTTGTATTCTTCGTATTGTACATACACATGATCCTGTTTGTGATTTAATATTACTGTACGAGGTGTAGTTTTGCATCCTCGGGAAATTTAAAAAGTTTTTTTTATACCACTGGAGGTGACAAACAAGCTGACGGCCCGCCTGATGTTAAGCGGTCACCGCTGCCTATGCCTATAATATGCTAATGATCCTTTACACGAATCATTCCTAAAATAACATAGGTACCATCATGCCTGTATTCACGGAAGGGTTAGGCAGAGGTATACCAATGTATAACCACAGGTCGCTGGTATGTTTAGGTTCCATGTAATAGGAGACGAGCTAAATGCCATTAACTGGGCACAACTTCTAACTCTGAAGCTTCTAAGTTTTTTTTTTACAATTTATTTTTATTTAGGGCTCTGTAGTTCCTTACAGGACATATCAAGCCCTTTATACCAATTAATTACACAATACCTACATAATTTACTTAATAAAAACCTAATTTTTCTAAGAATTTCTTAGAAAAACCCAGTAACACTTTGCTCGACTTGGCAATCGAACCCAAGACCTCTAGCGTTGCCTATCGCGCTTAGGATTTGACTAAGATGCAAAACTACACTCTAAATATAAAAGTGGCAGCCCTGATGGGTGCCGGTGGTCGTTTTTTGTTTATTTTCACTTCAAATCTGGGATCTGTGTAGTTGAGTTAAGGTTGTTAGTTATTCAAATAGGTGGTGATTCTTCACTGATAAGGTGTACTAAAATCAACACATGGTACCAGTTTTACGGACTGGTTTTGATTCTAAATCGAATAATGGTTCAAAACTCGGCGTTCGATTGATCGTTCGCGTTCGTTTATAGAATTGCATGGTTTGGTTTGTTTATTGGTACATTTTATGTCTACAACAATTTAAATACTAAAAATATCACAACGAGTTTCTGGTTCTAAATTATACCACGGAAGAGTTTTTTTAAGCTATATGAACATTCAACGGTATGTGTGCCAAATTTCAGCTATGTCTGTTCAGATGGATAGACTAACATTCATCCATCCATCCTCACAAACATTTGCATGTATTGCAGTCATTATCATCATATCAGCAGTAGGACGTCCACTGCTGGACATAGGCCCTCATAGATTTTCAAAAAAACCCGTTGGAAGTGGCCTGCATCCAGGGTTTTTCCTACGGTTTAATAAGATAGTTTGTCCACCTTGTAGATGAAAGTTCTAGGAAGTAAAACAGCATTTCTGACTATCTATATCACTTTCATCAAAATTTAATAAAGAAGTGGAAAAGTCCCGCTTGCCTTACCAATATCGAATAAAAAATATCTTCAACCTTAATCTCCAACAAACTCAATGCTCCATAAATGAAACAAATTAATTCTCCACACTGCACTAAAAGATATAAATAACGCTAACTGGCGTATCTGTCTTTACAACAATTTCCTTTTTCAACGCCACGACTAGTCTGATACGACTGTGCGACTTTGCGACTGGTCTAATATGCAAAGCTAGATACGAGTTATAGAGGCAGTCATTAGATGGGCAACACATTGTACAGGATGTCTCGAGGCCAACTCCCTAGATCTGATACATACACCGCACCCAGCTTTCTATGAGTTACACCACTAATACTATAGGCTAGTGTTTGAAATTAAACTATTTTTTTAAAGTCAGTATGGAGTAGCTTGTCCATTCTTTTCTCTATACGAAACTACCTTTCGAAATGGTAACAAGATTCATATAATTTTTTGCTTCTTTTAAATTATGACGTTAAAAAGTGTATTTGCAATGGTATATGAAATAAATGATTTGACGTTGACTTTATTTTAAAATTCGTTAATTTATTTAGAACAATATTTTTTGCCTGTTTAATTAGTGTCAAGCTTTCAGTTAGACTTAGTATAAAGTTTATAGTATGAACTCATAAATGCATAATGTTTTTCTTTAAAGAAAATCACCGGTTCGTCAAATGAATCATCTTCGTACATCCTTCCTGGAATAAGCCAGGATCACAAGGGGTTAATAATCACCTTTTACACAAACCACCGTCTAAAGATTTGCAAACTGCATTTGCAACTGTCTTCATTTTTCATTTCATTCATATGCAGGCACGTACTTTTACAAACTAAAAAAATAATGGTTTTCGCCGCAACTAGATCTACTTCAAGAAGTTTTTATCAAGAACTAGTAGCATCCCGCCACTGGTCTTTCTAGTCAGCGCAAATAGATATGTCTCAATCAACATGTTGTATCTCTCGTGTCTCGTATGTGATTCAAGACGCATGATAATGTAATTAAGAGCACGCATGTTGCTATTTTTAATTGACGAGTCCTGTTTGTAAAACACCAGGGGGCAAGTCTCGTATTTTATAAACATTGGCAATCTAATCTTAGTCTGAATCTGTCAAAAATGTATCAAAAATGGCTTTCATTTACCTATTTTTTTTTAAGTTTTTGGCGTTGTTTGCCCCTTAGACAAGACTGCGTGCGACAGGATTTTGAACATTTTTACTATCGAATTTGGCTTTCAGATAAGGGAGTCGTAATTTATCGAGATATTATTGGTCACTTCCTCGAAATTTTACCATTTACCATTACCTGTTTTTACCATTTACCAATATTTCCATGATGCGGAAATTCAATTGGTAGCCGACTCATATTTGACAAAAAATTTATCATGCAATAAATTCATTCTAAATTGATACTTTTACGATTTAACTACGGTCAATTGTGAAACCCGAGTCTCTCTTGAAGCTCTGATGGTGATCAATGCTCGTGCCTTCTCTATATAAGAAGAGGCTTTAGCCCTGCAATGGGAGACAATAATAGGCTGGCATTGTATTTTTATTTATTTAATAGGACTGCCTCGGTGGCCTAGTGGTCCTAAGTGCGACTGCTACGCTAGAGGTCCTGGGTTCGTTTCCCAGGTCGAGCAAAAACTGTTATTGGGTTTTTCTATGATATTCTCAGTAGCAGCTCGGAGTTTGGATTTGTGCCCGATTAATGGCAATAGGCTCGCCCCCTATTACATGGGACCTAAATATACCGGCGAACTGTGGGTGTACATTGGTACACCTCTGCCTTACCCTTCGGGAAATACAGGCGTGATGGTTATTTAATACGCGTCAAGCAAACGTCACAGACACGTAAAGTTTAAAATTTCCAACCAGTTCTATTTTCAAATAATTTCCCAAGTCGCCACTCTCAGCGCTCGCGACGTTTGCAGAACACTTTCTATATGAATTGTAGGTGCATGCATTGTAATGGTTACATGATAGATACAGGATTGGAAAGTCTTTTCCCCCAGGCCCGCGATTACCATTATATACAATCGATTCACTTAACTCGCACTTGCTTAACTTCCGTTTTGAATTATTATGTGGAAAATAGGAACAAGGTGTTGTAGGTGTAGGCTTTTCTTTGTTCGACCTAGTTTGACAACCTATTGTGGGTGTACTTTGTTATTGTACTAAATAATGCCTGCTTAGTTGTCTCACTGCTGTGCAAGGTTTCTTCTCATATGAAGAAGGAGCGAGCATTGATTACCACGCCTGCTCAAAGTAGATTGGCAATTTCAGATTTATATCTAAATATATATAACTCAAAGGTGACTGACTGACTGACATAGTGATCTATAAACCCACAACCCAAACAACTGGACGGATCGGGCTGAAATTTGGCATGCATTGCATTAGATGTTATGACGTAGGCATCCGCTAAGGATTTTGATAAATTCCACCTCTAAGGGGATAAAATAGGGGATGAAAGATAAAACTTCTTAACGCGAGGGAAAAGCTAGTTAATTATAAGTCCACGTTTACGATGTTGTGCTGTACTGATATCAATGATGTTCAAAGTAAACTTAACATGTGTGTGAATTGAATGAGATACATAGATACTTGCCCTGTTTCAAATTCTCATTCACGAGAGGCCTTAAAAATGGCTAGAAAAAAATAATCAGCTTTTCCATACATTCTGACCATGTAACTATGTATTTCATATTATATGGAACAGCTGATTGTTTTTTACTTGAACTGGGGATTTAGAATAATATAGGTACTGAATCCATAAAAGTTTTCATCACGATATCCCTTCCACCCCGTATATCTATTAACACAAACGATACACATCGGTTGCATTTGTTTCATTTATCTTACCCCAAATACACACCCAGTTTCAACTCCTCAATCAAGTCTAAATCCAAACTCACATCACATCCTCAACCTACAAACCAACTTTGAGCTCTAATTACAAGAACATATAAAATAATTTCACATAATACGCTAGTTAGCAGGCTATTATGTTAATGAGATCTGATCAGTCGGCATCGTTATCATTAGATCGGAGCTATCAGACGAGGGAGTTCAATCAATAGTATCTAGACTTGGTGCTTCACCCATGCGTGTGCGGCGAAATGTGTGGAGTTGACTTTGATAAAACTTATATTAGTATGTGATATAGGTTATCTTTTTTTTGATGAAATAGAAACAACATACAACACACAATGACGCCTGTATTCCCCGAAGGGTTAAGCAGAGGTGTACCAATGTATATAATAGGGGCGAGCCTATTGCCATTAACCGGGCACAAATCCAAAGTCCGAGCTGCTACTGAGAATTTCATAGAAAAACCCAATAAAACTTTTTGCTCGACCTAGGAATCGAACCCAAGACCTCTAGCATGGCAGTCGCGCTTAGGACCACTAGGCTACCAAGGCAGTCCGTTGTATTTCAAATGAATAAATTAAAATAATAACAATACAACTAAGAGTGAGGAAGTTCCTCACGCTGGTTCCCAAACCACCGTTGGCTTGGGTCTCACCACCTCTCAACAAGTGGAGCACTATTTACATACATATTCCAAAAAAGAACCCCTTACAATTTATTTTTGAAATCATTTGGAAACACAGGTTCAAAATAAGAATACGGATAATAAAAAACAAAAAACAAACTTCTGGTTAGAATAAACTTTGTTCAACAAAACTTCGTCAAGACAAAAGGTTTTGTTTTTCAAAAAAGTACAAAAGTAGTGAAAAGGACAAAGATTGTCACTTTTTACTTTCTCGAAAGTTTTTGCGCTTAATAAATGTGAAGGAATTACCGATCTTGTTTAGTTCAGTTCAGTTTTCTTTGCTAGGTATCAGGATTTTATAGAAAATGTTAATAATGTTAATCAAATGCCAAAAAAAATACTCGTCTTTATACTACACTATCAATGCAAATTTTTATTTTGTGCGTTACGAGAACTTATGCAACTACCGAACTTTAGACAAGTTCGGTCAAAAGAGAAATTTCTTGAAAAAGTATTATTTTTAACCTATTTATAAAATACATAGTAATTTATTTTATGACGATTCCGCACACTCACAGCATTGTTTCTTAGTAGTTGTATATTAACTGCTTGAATATGAAATAGTTTGTTTGACGATACATACTTACGGTTTAAGATATTTATTTCTCAAAACATTACAATAATCACTTACAGAGAAATGTAATAATCAGTAAAACAAAATAACAATAACCGATACATACATACTACTACAACTACACATACATACATACTTGTTATTACAATATTGCTTCACAAGGCTTAATCATGACAGATTGACAACGCAAAAGATTCTAAGCTATATTCAATAAAAATCTTACACTAAAGTGTGCTCGTCCGGGGAAATACTACCACCATACCTATTTCTGCCGCAAAGTAGCGTTGCTGCATTTCTATTTGAAGGATATGGGTGCCGGTGTAATTACAGACACACAAGACATTTCAACTTTTGTCTCTGGGATGACAATGCATTTGCTTGGTCTCTGGTATTGCAGACATATTTAAAAATAAAGCTTGTATGAGAGTGGCAATCCCTAAAATGTGTTAGATGAGAGGACAATTATTCTTGACATGTCTTGACAATTCAAAAGTGCCTGTAAATGGTCTAATTGAAATAAATGCCTTGACTTTCAGAGGAACTTCCTCCCTCGTACGCTTAGGTTGTGGAATGCGCTCCCTGCTACGGTTTTCCCAAGAGACTACAGCATGCGGTTCTTCAAGAAAGGAGTTTTGAGGTTTTTACGGGGTCGGCAGCGCACGAGTGATGCCTCTGGTGTTGCAAGTGTCCATAGGCAGCGGTAACCGCTTAACATCAGGCGGGCCGTTAGCTTGTTTGCCACCTACAGTGGTATAAAAAAAAAAAAAAACTTTGACTTTGGACAATTTCACCTCAAGTTCATTTTACATAGCGATTTATATACATTTACCAAGCGAGATTTTTCCAGAATAGGACTGCAGTCATTACGTTACACCATTTAAAGTGGCACCTACCACAATAAATAACCTTTATCAATGTATTACAAGAGTCAGTGTAAGTAAAGAAAACTGGTAAGTAAAGAGACGGGCTTTCAAACTTTCTCCGTTTACGTACAAATGTAGTTTAACTAAATATATTGCCGCTATAAGTTGCTTTAGGGTTTCCAGTAACACAATATACAAAATATATTCCCTGACCATGTAATTTCTGTGGTAACCAGTATACAAATACAACTGCACACTGGGAGTCGAAATGTCTCAAAAATCATTGATGTTATAAACCAGCAAGATAATATTGACAATAAAAAAATATGATTTTTTTAATACCTGTTCTGACCCACTCCTGGGCAAAGAAGTCCCACTACTCCTTCCAGCTCTCACGATTCCGTGCATCATCTTTTCAATTTTTGAGGAATTCACCCAGCTCATCCAAAAATATTACAAAAGGTAAAATTAAAAATGTTATACATAACAGGCCCATGTTGGCAATTAAGCCTCAAGCGGGCCTTAAAAAAAAGTTCAAATGACAAAAAAAAAGCGACAAAGCTGTTAACCGCATACCCATTTTTCTGACTTTAACGTCATCCAGTCGGGAGCACGAAGCATGCGTCAAGCGAATACCGGGTTCCCAACCTACGGTAACAGAAGAGACCGTGGAGTTTTAGCCAGTAAAAGTCCGACATAACCCTCCGTTTACCCCGAACAGAGGACATTTAATGAGGATTTCCCCAATAAAAAAAACCCTAACGTCATTATTTTCATTGTTACCAGTCTGCCACGCTATTCCCAACCACTGCAACTCCTGAAAACCAGAAATAACTAAGGCAACCCCAGAAAAGCTCCAAAGCGAATACTGGAGAAACGATTCAACTGTCTTGGAAACCGCAACGGAATTAATCAGAAAAGAACAGCAGAGGAGAAAAAACATAATGTGCAGTTCCTTCCAAACAAATAGGAGACAGAACAATAAGTACGAAAATGACGTTTACAAGTGGTAGAAACCCAGTTTGCAAAGCACTACGGATATCAAAATTAGTTAATAGGTTCTTAATGAACCCTAAAAGAATAAAATGTTCTACTAACTTTTTTCTTTTACAAATTTCTCCTAAGACACCCACTCCACAGCATTTGAAACTCTTTATCAGACTTATATGCAAATGGAATATATCGAGCTAACCGGAGCGTTTTCTTACGCGCCGATACACAGGAGCCGTAGCCTTATTCTGTGACATTCATTAATTTCATTTGCCAGTGTTGTACCTCATTTTATAAGTAGGTACAAGTAGGGAAATATAAAGCTAAATTTAGTACGTGCAGTGTCTTAGAAAATTACTCTGTGTAAAAAAATGCGATTATTTCTCTTTTATTGGAACAATCGACCACAAATAGTACATTAATTTCATATGAGAACTCCTTTTTTAAACGTTTTCAAAAAGAGGAAGTTCTATTTGCGTCTATGTATTTGTAGGGGCGCTGACGCATTCGTTTTATATTCCTCACACGCGCAGCGCCCGGCGAGTTCAGTTCGCCCGAAACCGCCTTCACCTATACACGCGCAACAAATACAACCTTGTAACATTAACATCAAGTAAAGAATATACAGTGCACAATAATCTATTTATTTCTCTCCGCACACACTACCCTGTTCACCCTGTTCACCAGATCACAAAATTGGTGAACCCGACGTGATTCTAAAGTGTGTGCGTTGATCGAGAACGGGCAATTCATTCCAACATCTGCGCGGTATAGTGTGACCACGTGCAGGCTGACTAGGAAAACGCTCCTGCGTGTTATGTCAGGCCTGCATATTACCGGAGAAGACAAGCTGAAGAACCGACACCACCGTCTATACGCAGCGTAGGCAGTATCAGACGGTGAAGCTTTGAAGAAAAAACCAGCTGGCTCGAGTGGGTCCAGGGTCGCTCGCGAAAGGATAGACCTAGAAGAAGCAGATCCATGTCGGGATCGTACTCCAGGGCTACCAAGGCGATGAGGGAAGACGACCACAACGGGTATGCAGATGTCGTTTCTGCACGGCCACGAAGGGGAGCAACCGTGTAATTGGGAGAAGCCGAGGCCAGCGGAAGGGTAAAGGTGAATTTAGGGTCATGCTTGGGAGCTGCAAGCCGAGTCACAGCACTTGGGCAAGTCCCCTGCCCCCTTATCATCATTTTTTTTTTACCCACTTTTTGGATTTAGAAGAGAAGAATTTTTAAACAAACTGATGACGTACTGGTGGGAACAAATACATCGTGTCCCACAGCGCTCGATTTCGCTGAATTTGCAGCCACACAGGAAACGGACGCTTAGCTGGCAAAATTGCAAGCGAATCGAGTAGCGACAAAACATAGTGTGAAACTTGAGCTACATTCCATACTCAGAAACACGTGGCTTTTAAGTCGCAAGTGCTAGATGGTGTAAGGTTGACAATTATTGATGTGTGTATTTTTAATTGGCGTCACCATGACGAGTGTTGTAGACTCCAGGGGTGCTAAATTCTTTTTATGGCAGAGCATGTCGTCGTGATGGACGGCACCTTTAAAAGCAGGCGGCCGCACTAGTTTAAGATTAGGTAGTATTTACTACCAAATATAAAATGTTAGATTTAAGATTTATTTCTCTCAATGACTTTGTATTTCATAACCAAGTGTTTTCATAAAAAAAATGCAATGTAAGAATTTGTAAAAATAGCAACTTTTTATTAATCAATTGTTCATACAAATAAACTGTACACTGCTTATACCATTGTAACAATAGCGTGAAGATATTTAAACTTAGAATTGTAAGTCATAACATGTATAAGGCGTCAATATCAGGTGACGCAATCACGCCAGACATCCGGTTACAACATTGTTATTCAAACTTAATGCTGATTGTAACTTACAAGTAAAACTGTTAGCCAGAGACATTGTAATTAGTAATACTTTTTAGAATAACAGATTTTATTGTAAAAAACCTACAGTTTTTTAAAAAAAAGGGGAGGAATAGTGTAGGGGCGCTGACGCATTCGTTTTATATTCCTCACACGCGCAGCGCCCGGCGAGTTCAGTTCGCCCGAAACCGCCTTCACCTATACACGCGCTACAAATACAACCTTGTAACATTAACATCAAGTAAAGATTATACAGTGCACAATAATCTATTTATTTCTCTCCGCACACACTACCCTGGATCACACACAAAATATTTATTAATTTATATTTATTTTTATCGAAATTTTTGGCAATATTAAATTGATTTACTTTAAAAAAATTGTCCCCTTTGCGGTGGAACTCGGTGGAAATACAAAACAACAAACAAAACTTCTTTTTAACTTCCAAAACTAAAGTTATTTTTCGCTCTATATGTTTTGAAGCCGGTAGCCTTTTTATGAACGGTATTCAAGGAAAATTTCATAGCTTTTTGATTTCAAAACTCAAAGAAACCATTCCGGATCCCCAGAATAAGGCGCTTCACATTAGTTTTTATTAGAATATGTCGTACGCATACATTATTGTAATGGCAGGCATTCCGATAACTATTTACCTTCGTAATTAAATGATTATTGGTAAGCACATAATGTGCGCTTACGCAAACCGCTGCGTACGTTTTATGATAATCTTGTACTGTAATTGGATTAAAATGATAGTTCTTACGAATGGCGTATCGAGTAGGTCAGGTATGATGTTCGCAAAAAATGTATGTAGAGAGGTACTAAGCTGGTTTTACTTAGAGCTAGTTTCACTTCTTGTTTATTGATGTTTTACATTCCCGGTATCATTTATGTTAACATATTAGTTACATATAAAAAAGACAAGTTTTTTAACAGTTGTCTATGCCTAAGAGGGCTAAGAGGAGCTCAATAGCTCTCTGCCTTATGGTAAAGGTGGTTAAGGAGCCAGAGTGATAAGACGGCCGCCATCCGCATCCAACATCAAGGAGTCAGTTGTTGATAAAAATAACATGTGTTACATTTTATTTTGTAAGCGAATTTTATTTTGTTCTCTGTTTACTTACAGCTAGTTTCACTTCTGGTTTATAGATGTTTTACATTCCCTGTATCCATTACGTTAATATAATTATTATTTACATTTTTAACATTTTATTATGCCCATCAATCAGATCTAAGAGGAGCCCTTATGAATGACGAGACAGCCACCTTCCGCATTTGACTTTTGAGCAACTTATTGACCGATAGTTGCTTTACAATAAAATAAAGAGGTGACAAAAATATGTGTGTTCAGTTAGTAGCTGAATTTTGAATTACCTCCTTGTGGGTTTTTTTTTTTGATAATTTTCATCTTGGCATTTTTTGTTCGATTGTACTTATTGTTAGTACCTACTTATGAGCACGATTGATGGTCGTTTGAGATTGCAAGGCAATAATGTCAATTGACAAAAATTTTATAAGCCTTAATTATCACCTTTTACTATTTTGATACAAAATTATTTATCGAATGCTCACCTAATCTAAATTAACTATAGGAAACAGTCACCGTATTGTTTAATATGACCTTATAAACAAATCCTCAATTTCCTTCCAAAATCAAAATAATATAAACGAAACCATTAGCAAGTACTTAGAGAGATATTTTCCAACATTTTGATAAACGACACAACTATAGCAAACATTGGAACGTGTGCAAACAAACACTTTCTCCGGCGCCTGCGCACGCGACGACCGGTCCCGGGTTCGATTCCCGATAACAGCACTCTTAATGAGAATACCAGTTAATTGATTTATTGCAATAGAAAATGTGCGGAGTAATAGAAAAGTGGACGATATAAATAAATTATTGTGTGGTGCTCTTGTGTGACAATATTTATTTATGTGATAAATGGTGCTTCTAATAGTTTTATTTTAATCTGATGACGTCATCATGTTTGAATGCTAGTTCTTTCTTCGACGGCTTTTATACTGCAGAGTAAATGTTTTATTTCAGTAACGATTGTTCACATTGTAACAAAATTTTACACTAAATTAAAAATTATCAATAAAATAATATATATATACCATCACGCCTGTATTCCCCGAAGGGTTAGGCAGAGGTGTACCAATGTACACCCACAGTTCGCCGGTATATTTAGGTCCCATGTAATAGGGGGCGAGCCTATTGCCATTAACCGGGCACAAATCCAAACTCCGAGCTGCTACTGAGAATTTCATAGAAAAACCCAATAACACTTTTTGCTCGACCTGGGAATCGAACCCGGGACCCCTTGCACAGCAGTCGCACTTGCGACTACGAGACCAACGGGGCAGTTAAATAATAATCAATAAAGAATTATTTAAATAAATCAATATTATTATATGAGCCAGATCAATTAATTAAAAAGTAAAACATTTGCAATTCCCTGATATAATTATGTTAATAGATTCTATCGGAGTTACTCTGCGGAGATGAGTTAGGAATGAAGAAACAATATAGTTAATTTATTTGACTGTTAACTATTATAACCAACAAATAAACCTTTATACAAGAATAGTATTTTTTGTTTAAATAAATCTATTTATGTAGAATCTTTGCATATAGTGTTAAATAAGTGACCCGTTGGGCTTGTGGTGGCAAGCACGACTATTGAGCATGGAGTCCTAAGTTTGATTCCCAGGTCGGGCAAAAAGTGTTTTTGGGTTTTTCCATTAAGAATGTCCCAATGACAGCCCAGAGTTTGGAAGTTGGTGATGTGACACCCCCCTTGGTTCGAAAAGCACTTAAAGCGGTTGATCCTGCGCCTGATCTCTTCCCGGTTGTGTCGGATTGCCGTCCCGTCGAACTATGAGAGCTAGGGAAGAGGGAGTGCACCTGTGTTTGCACACACACTTCTGCACTATATTATCCGCCGTGTCTAGAATCGTTCTGGAGAATACATCATCATCATCTGCCTAGCCTTTTCCCAACTATGTCGTGGTCGGCTTCCAGTCGAACCGGATGCAGCTGAATATCAGTATTTTACATGGAGCGACTGCCTATCAGACCTCCACAACCCAGTAATAGGTAACACGATACTCTTGGTAAGACTGGTTGTCAGACTTTCGGGCTTCTGACTAACAGTAACGACTGTCAAAGATCTAGAAAATGACAGCCGGGACCAACGGTTTTACGTGCTTTCCGAGGCACGGAGGAAACTCGCTATAGTAAATGGTCACCCATCCACAGACCAACCTCGGCAAGCGTGGCTTAACCCGGAAGATCGGTCTGGAGAATACATACATAGTGTTAAAAATTGTACAGTGATACTGAACCCTTGGTATACAAGTCTGACTCGCGCTTGACCAGTTTTTGACGTTTCTGGCAAACAAAAAATAGCTCGAATATCTATTTTCTTGAGCAAACCCTTCATCCTATAAAGCGTGTACAAAACATTTCACAATCCAAGGATGTCCGATGTTTATTAGCAGTTAGTAATTTAATACTGATCAGTACTTAATTACGCGAAGTTTCGACGTAAAGACAGCACAATGGCGGATCACGTTACCCGCTATCGTTTTACAGATTAGGAAGATTAGACTCAATGTTTTGCTAACTTTAAGTTTTGTTTTTGAATGACGCTATCTCTTCAATTTGTCTATCTAATCGAAGATGTTTATTTTGGTCTTTGAAAGAGTTTTATGCGTGGTGGGTACTTTATGAAGGGTTTTTCTTTTATTTCAAGAATGGCTATTTCAAACTGCCTCGTTGGCTTAGTGATTTTATGTGTGTCTGCTATGCTAGAGGGCTTCGGTTGGATTCCCAGGTCGAGTATTGCAAGTGTTATTGGGATTATCTATGAAATTCTTAGTAGCAGCTCTAAGTTAGGATTTGTGCCTGGTTAATCGCAATAGGCTCGCTAGGCACCTCTGCCTAAGCAGAGGTATACCAATGTACACCCACAGTGCACCGGTATGTTTAGGTCTCATGTAATATGGGGCAAGCCTGTTGCTATTAACCGGGCACAAATTCTAACTTCGAGCTGCTACTGAGAACTTCATAGAAAAACACGATAAAACTTTTTGCTCGACCTGGGTATCGACCCCAAGACCTCTAGCGTAGCAGTCGCGCTTAGAACCACTAAGCCAATCAAAACAGTTTTTTTAATAAAGCAAAAATAAAAGAAGCTTTTTTCTTCTTCCTGAATTGATAACCACATGAATCCAATCTGCCTCGATCAAAATCAACGCCTCACAGTATCACATTACTGCTTAGCCCACACAATACCTGAATAGATAGTCCATCACACAAACAATTACTCAAAGCAAAATAATTAACGTAACAATAGTGATAAATAAACTGCTTGCATTACGGTGAGGCGTTTCTAGTCACCATACATCTGATCTCCAAGACCTAACACCAACTTATTTTTGCGACTCTAAAATTGCTGAACTCCGCGATATTAGTCCTTATTGCGATGGAATAGAGAGTAGTGTGGTAGGTTTTTCGTGGTGGTAAGTGCAAGGTTATGTTGGTAAAGGTATAAATCGAGTGTTGGCATATGAATACGGGTGCGCACAATGCGCTGTCCTCGGGAATCGAATAGCGACATTTCGCGTAAATAAGAAAGTAACCTATCAACCCTATCTTTTTAGCAGTTTAGTTAAATAGTGGTGGTATTGTGGGGTGGAGCGGCTTTCAAGATGATTATTTTTTTCTATTAAATTTGTACTTTTGAATCCGAAAAAAAAAATATTTCTAAGTCAATTATTTAATAATAATCGGTCGTCTAGAAAACTATCGTTATTATGTCATTTTATTCATTCAGTCATTTACAAAGAAAAATATCCTAAATTTTTTTTCTATCTACTTAAATCACACGCTCTCTTTTTAATAAATAATTTTGTAACGAAACTAAGAATAACTAGCCAATTTAAAAACAAAATAAGTAACAAAAAAATACATAAAAAAAATCTTATGGAGGATTACTATTCGTACCACTCCATAGTTTTCTCAGTTCTGTCCAAGGACTAAAAGAGAAAACAATTAGTGGGTGTTTTCAAAACTGCTATAAATTAGCTCTATCTTCTGTGCTGTCCCATAAAACGCCATAGCCATAGTCTTTACTGCACACGATCTGCTACTCTATGGTATATGAATTTAATTTTATATCCTCTCAATTGTCAGGCAGACTTCTAAAGGGCATATCAAAAACCAAGGGATTTTTTTTATTGTGAAATAATTATTTAAAAAAAGTGTAATTTGACTTCTATTATTTGATTATTAACTGTCCTTATGGGTGCAACTGTTAAAGTCTAGTTAGTGTTAGTCTCTGAGTTCAATTCCCAGGCTGGGCAAAGTGTTATTGAGTTTATCCTTTAGGAATTTCTCAGAAGCAGCCTGGAGTTTGAAAGTTTTGTGGTAGGTAAGACACCCCCGTGCCCCAAAAATGAGGACTAGATTTTGAAAGTTTCTAATAGTCGATTAGCCTTTTATATCATCACCGTTAAATAACCATCAGAAAGATCCTAATTATTCTAATACCCCATGTTCCATTAATACGCCCAAAAAAATCCGATGCAAATACCTAGTCACTACAAAGATTCCAACTACAAAATACAAATCGACTATAACAGTGAAAACACCCGAGTACGGTGAAACTTCCCGATATTACTTGTTAGATATTAATTAACACATGCCACTGGCGTCCTCTATAAATCTCCCGTGTCGATCTGTCGATCTGTCGATATGTCGACGTCGATAAAAGTTGACGCTTAGCCGACCGAGAACTACACTAGTGGACACTGTTTACCAACTTCATAGATTTAGATTTAGTTAATAATTCTAGATCTAAATATAGAAGTTTGTTGACTGTGTTTTGGGATCAGATTTAAGTGTGGATATTTCTGATTCAAGTTTTGCTTATTAGATTATAGGTTTCCAAACTGCTTTTGAGTTATGGATATTGGAATATACCAATTGAATCAGTTTTTTACCTGTGGGTATAAACTATGATTCTTGGTCCTTTGGTCTCAGACTTTGTGGTTTAAGAATCCATAGAGACTTCTTGACTGCCCTGATGGTCTCCTGAGCATGGACTCTTGATCCTGGATTCGATTCCCAAGTAGAGCAAAGTGTAATTTGGTTTCTCTGGTATGAATTTATCTGTAGCAACTCGGAGTTTGCAGTGTGACACGTTCTTGTCTCGGAAAATATGTAAAGCTGTTGGTCCTGCGACTAATCTCTCCCCGGTCGCGTCAGATTGCTGTCCCATCAAACTATGTAAGAGCAGGATCAGGGAGTGCACGCACTCTTTTCTCACTATGTTTTCGAACACACTAGTGCACTATAATATCTCCTGTATACTTGTCTAGTCTTGATACCGCTAAAACTGATATTCTATTGAAAGAATACATGGAACTCTTCTAGAAGACTATATGGAGGAACCAAAAAAATGTTCCTAATTTTGCCAAAACAACAAAAGAAAAACAACCTTAAGAAGTCCCAGCTTCCAAACCATCTCAACTTGAACTCATGAACCGGAATCTCAAGAACTATAAATAAATGATACTAGCTCGTATATTTGAAAGCCACAGAATCGGATGGCCTTAATAACTCAGTGTAGTGTCGGTGTGGCGTCGATAATAGTTGTCACCGGTAGCGGACGGCAGCGCCGGCCCAGCTCTGTGCGCACACGCACGCTAACTAAACGTATGTATGGATTTATGGGTTTGTGTTAGGATACGGTTTTTAAGTGAATTTTATTTAGCTCTAGTTAGGCTACGTCAATTCACCCTTCAATATTTCGTGCTCTCGTTAATATTTTCGATGCATAGAAAATATTCACAAAGGTCTCCTTGGGTGGGTATTCAAGCTAGCAAGCATCCGCTTTAGATAAAAACGAATTATAGAAGTATTTAAAAAAAAAAAGTTAGGCTACTATTTTTTCCCTATACCAATATTGTACATAATATAGGTACTCTTAAAGCCGGCTCGATTTAATTGTATTATTTGTTTAAATCGCCCACACAAAGAAAATAGATCTAGATAGTTTGTCAATTATTTTGATAAATCATCATCATCATCATATCAGCACTGCAGGACGTCCATTGCTGGACATAGACCTTTCCCATAGATTTTCTAAAGGACCGGTTGGAAGCGGTCTGCATCCAGCGTCTTCCTGCTGACAAATAATTCTTTGCAAGGCAGTAGGACTCCTAATTACTTTTTAGGGTCCCATAGCAAACCTGAGAGAACCAACGGAAGCTTTATGAGTTGACTTTCTATCCGTCTGTCACAAAAGCCTAATAATATGCGTCACAGTCGTGGTAATCCAAAAGTAGTACAGTCACATCAATATCTCATCCGTTGACACACTTTTAGGATATAAATAACAAAATTACGAAGTGCTTTTCAACGTATTCTGCAAATTAATGTTTATAACCGGATATTAATAACTGTATTCGTGCATTAAACATAACGATTATTTTATTGTCATCCTTCCTTATACACGATCTTAATTTTAATACTTACTCGATATTAATTAGTTTTAACTAATTAGTTATTTGTTTTGGTGTCATTATATTTGTGGAAGTCTATAATGATGTGTATATTTTACTCTTAAAGTGTTGCAGATTGTAATCTGAGTCAAACTTGTTGTGTAAATGTCAGCTTTTTTGTAATTTATTCATCTATAAAGAGGTATAGTTTGATAATTTGTTTGTTTGTTAGTCTCTAAAAGTACTGATTTGATTACCAATTTTTTTTCAGTGATAGCTTTGAAGCTTTCACTGAAAAAAAAAATTGTTTACCGTAATAAAGGTCATCGCTCATTATATGACCTATGAGGCCGTGCCTCGGAAAGCACGTAAAGCCGTTGGTCCCGGCTGTCATTCGTAGATCTTTGACAGTCGTTACGGATAGTCAGAAGCCAAGAAGTCTGACAACCAGTCTAACCAAGAGGTATCGTGTTGCCCAGTTACTGGGTTGTGGAGGTCAGATAGGCAGTCGCTCCATGTAAAACATTGGTATTCAGCTGAATCCGGTTAGACTGGAAGCCGACCCCAACATAGTTGGGAAAAAGGCTAAGGAATTTATTTATTTATAGTTAATTAACACGGCATAGCACCAATTACATGAATTAACATAGAAACAAAACAAAAACTATACAATTCAGACAATACAATCATAAACAACTATTCACTACAAGGGACAAAGGAAATGATGATGCTTAATATATGACCTGGCAATATTGTTATTGCCAGGTCATTTATTATGATTTATTACGGTTTTTACATTGAAAAGGTCGAACCCTTGAAGGAGCAGGTTATGGAACCTTCATTGGAAGACTTCAACTGGTTCTGATCAGTAACCAACAGTTTATTATTTAGTTATACTTAAAGGTTTTGAAGGTGGATATGTTGGAATACGTCTGAAAGATATTGAATTGTATGAAACACTAGCTTCTACCCGCGCCTTCGTCTGCATGGATGTCAAATAAATCATAAAACAAAAGAAACTCAGAAATAGTGTAGCTTTCTATTAATTATTCTTTTTTATATACCATCACGCCTGTATTCCCCGAAGGGTTAGGCAGAGGTGTACCAATGTACACCCACAGTTCGCCGGTATATTTAGGTCCCATGTAATAGGGGGCGAGCCTATTGCCATTAACCGGGCACAAATCCAAACTCCGAGCTGCTACTGAGAATTTCATTATTCTTTTTTTTTTTTTGTAAAAATACTAGTACTTCCATAAATTAACTCTTACAAACAAAAAACCTTTACCACTACACAATATTAGTATAGACACAGAATAAAATGATCCACAACTTTCTCACAAACTACCGTTTGCGCATCAATAATACATGTATCTCGTTCGCGAACATCAGATATACATAATGAACGTACATATGAATATACATGCTGATATAAAGGGTTTTCTAATCAAAACTTTGTTATTTATAGCTAACTGGTCCGTTTCATTTGCATACGCTAGTCTTGTGATAAGTTATGGTGGTTTTAAGACGATTTTCCAGGCTGTGTGCTCCGTACAGAAGTAGTCTAGAAATATTTTGGTTACTAAGTAATTCGCGTTAGTGAATTAAGTAAACTGGATGATCTTTTATAAATGTTATTTTTAATGCCAATTAAAGAAAAAAAAATGCTGTTCCATGCAAAACTGTAAGTGTAAGTGTGTATTAGAAAGTAAAAAAACAATAGAAGGGACATAGTAACGAATAATTTCATCAGGAATTCAGTACATGATTCTAGATACCAAGCGATGAAATTTTTTGGTTATTTAAAAAAGTCGGCTGTTCTATACCAACCTGTAAAACAGCGTTGCTGTGTTCTGGTTTGAAGGGCATCGGTACCGATATAATTACAGGCACATGAGACATTTCAACTTTGTGTCTGGGATGGCAACGCATTTGCAAGGCCTCTGGTATGCACATGACTGTAGATGACCACTTAACATCAGGTGGGCCGTTAGCTTGTGCTATGCCATCCAATAATATAGAAAAATAATATAAAGTGTGCATGTCAATATCCCATCCACCCTGTACATCTTAGAAACTTTACAATGATACGTGTGAACACCCAAAGAAAACAGTGACAGAATCCGATACACCGACAGCTTCGCACCATCCTTACAGTAGCTAAGCTAACACAGTACGCGGTGCGGCGCAGTACGCGAGCTAAACAAACACTTGACGATGTTATCATGACGTGCTCCCATCGGCAATTGACGTTATTAACTATCACTGTTTACTTTGTAATGGAAGAGGTATGTATGTACAGTTAGTAACATGAACATGAATTATAAAGCCAACCTATTATTGTCCCACTGCAGGATAAAAACTTCTTCTTATGCAGAGAAGGCATGTAATTTATTAGCACGCCTGTTTAAGGCGGATTGGCGATTTCATTTCATTTTCACGACATTTTGCTTCACTTATGTCAATGACGTCCAAGAAAAAATTAAAAAGTACATTTGAAATAGAAAAAGTCACACCGTTGTGTGTCACAATGTTTTAATACGTCTTTTCATTTTGATAATTCAAGATCTTGGAGCCGCAAGACCTAAAACTAAAAAAGCTAAAAGTTTCGCCTATCTTTTTAACTACACAATCTGTATGTTCCTTTTTAATTTCAGCCATACTAAAATAACATAGGTCTGGCATCTCTAGGATCTCCCAAGACCTCATCTGCTTTCTTAATCTCATCTTCATTTTTCGAGTCGTTATTTCAAGATATTTTTTATAGCGGAATCAGTTGCATTTTACCGTTATCTAAAGTTAAATTATTGTCATAAAATCAAAACTATTCAATGATTTGGTTTGCAACTGATCAAAAATGTAATGCAAATACTCATACACAAAGCCTTTCATATAACCAACTAAGCAACTCTAAACAACATCCAAAATCATCAAGCACTCTCACCACCAAAGTGATACACAATTCAATTTCACTCAAACCAGACAGTACCACACTCCACCATAAAAACCCATGCATTTCAATACCACAGCCGTACTGCATACATTAACTCCCAAACATCAATCAATTGTGACTCTCGACTAACGAGTAGGTTTTCTCCGAGAGACACATATGCATAGAGAAACCATAATTTAGACATTGGCCCACTCACTAACTCATAGCAGACTGGCGACAGGTTGATTTGGCATGTACACAAATAATACTAACCTGCATGCATATATGCAGGTTAGGGTGTGTTTACAAGTCTGGGCTTGCTTCCTCGCTACATATGTTTTTTATTTAAGACAGTTGTGTCTCATCTTCGTCTTAGTCCAAGTCAAAGACAAATCATTTATTTAAATCAAACCATTATAAGGCTTTTTACTTTTGATTTACAAGAGATGTATGAACGTGAATGAGGCGAAAGGAGTATGTCGGGATCGTAGCAGTGGCGTTATGTGGTTTCTGCCTACCTCAATAGGAAAAAGGCGTGAGTGTATGTATGTTATATAATTTAATAGAGTAAAAAATAATTATATGTAGTTTCCTTCTTCAAAAGATAGTTTCGTTTGGAAAAGAATGGGCAAGAAACTCTATAGTTGTTCTTTAAAAAAAGTTATGCAGTAATTTGTACAGGTACTAAAAATAAATATACTCGTATTTTATAAAACAACTAGCTGTTACCCGCGACTTCGTTCGCGTTCAGTATTTTTAAGTTAATAGTGTTCATACTGTTTGTGTCTAACCCCTATGTGACATAGCGTGATGAATTGTACCTAAGATTACAGCTCAGGTTACTGTCAACACAATGCCAAAAGTTTTGTTCAAATCGGTGCAGGAATTAAAAAGTTATGCGCGTACATACAAACAAACAAATAAACAAACAAACAGACAAAAATTCTAAAAACCATTTTTTTGGTTTCAGTATAATGTATTTAACATGTGAGACTTACTCTTTACAAAAAATATTGAATGTACAGAATTGGCCTTGTTACGATTTTATTATATGTATAGATGTATAGATATCTTAAGACACTCAGCAAAAGTGTACCTTTCCATCAATGAAATTTTTTGGACTAGTACTTTCCAAGTTTACGCTCACAAACAAACAAACCAATTTGACCTCCTCATAACATTAGTGTAGATTTCTAAGCGAGCTATTTTGACAGCGACATTATCGCCATTATTTAGGCTCATGCCACTTCAGGGCAACTCCTTAAGAAGGAATCAAGGTCGGACCACTATCGCGCGCAACTAGCTTAATATGGAGCAGGCATCGCTAAATACATGCTGATTGTGTTTACGTAATGGTACTTAACTACAGTGAAATATAAGCCTTCCTATTTCATATTTTGTAGAAAATTATGATCTTGAAATGTCATTCTTATATTTTATATAAGGTACCTACTAGCTTAGGCCTACGAATTCTTCTGCGAAAATTTTCAAAAACATTAGGATCGATTAATTAAGGTTTTTTTAGAGTTTTCTCTTAAGCTTTACACACGCAACAACTTCCTTCATTTTCTTTTTTTTTGTAAATATATTTCAGTTTGCTTATTTGGGTTTAGTTCTGCCAAAACGAACGAACACAAGTCAAAATTTAGTAATATTGAATTAGTTTAAATAAATAATTGAGATCATAAGGGTTGGTATGTATCAACTTATAAATAAATAAATAAATAAATAAATAAATAAATAAACTTAACCAAGCTCATTTTACGCCAGTTGGAACAGTATCACTATACTACTTCCTGCTTTCTAACAATGTCTTAAATAGTCGGCTAATTCAAAAATAAACTGAAGACAAACATAAGCATTTGATGATAGATCACCTAACCTATAAAGAATTACAAGGAAAAATGGTACAGGAAAAATACCGCGTAGCATGCATACGTGAAAAATATTCCAAAATATTGCTCACCACAGGTGGTCTAAATAGCGTCTTCAAAAGAAAGGGGGTGTGGGAAGTACAAAGGAGTCCCTTGTAATATGCACCCTATTTTTATCTCAAAGAATCGATTTTCTAATCAGCAAGATTTGTCAAATGATATAGGTAATATCGTGGTTGTAAATATGCGAGTTGTATCATTCAGATTTCTCCCTCAACTTTGTTTTTTTGTCTGTAAGAGGTAATCTTTGGAAGTCCTACTCCGATTACGAAAATTCTTTGACTGATAGACGTACACAATTGCCGGGTGTAATATTTGACTTCCACGCGATCGAAGTAATGGGTAAAAACTAGTAATTTATAAAATATTTAACTTGTCCTGTTCGTCAAAAGTCTTCAACTGAACGTTATGTGCTTTTAAGTTACACTTGTATTTCCGAATTTCTACTAAATTATAGGTCTAAAAAAAATGGCACGTTAAGTAAATAATTTGTTTTATTGTCAAGTATCAAAACAATATTTCCTACTATCCACAGTGATGCCACACCATGCAGATTAGCTTAGTTACCTTTTTTAATACTTCTTTGCTAACGTTTGACCTAGATACTACCTTACTCCCAAGTAAAATTCTCAATGCCTTACTCTTAAAAAAGCAGTCAAAACTTAAACCCACATCACGCCCCAAATTCTAAACCTGACCCCACAAACGGCGCTACTCAATGTCCTAAAATGGCCTCTAAACCTCCAAGAATGCAAGTGAAGTGCAATCTAATACAAACGCATACTAACTAATACAGCAATTTCAAATTACGTGCACATTCCCTTCATTAATAGGAGTGTAGTGCTCAAGTGTGTACAACACCTAACTGCGCGGTAAATAACAATCTGCGCAAACGAGCGGTGTTGATGTTGATACAGCGGTGTCCACAAATCACGGCGGACACTGTAGACACACGATGTGTGTGCTCGATTGTGTCCGGCGCAGTGTCCGGAGCTGTGTCCGACACTCTCGCGAATATTACTGTTCGTGTTGTTTTTGAAGTGTGGTGTTTGGTTGGTATTTTTGTTTGTGTGTTGGTTGTTAGTTGGTTAATTGTGTGGTGTGTTTTATTTGTGTTTGTAGTGACGATTTTCTGGTGACAGAGTCGGAAATCAATAAGACTTCAATAAGACCGAAATATCGACTTTGATTGGATTCTCAAATTAAAGTGTAATTGTTACTAAGGCTTGTAATATTTTTTGTATTACCTACAGGCATATAGTTACGTTCTCTTACTGCATTCATTCTAAAAATCGTTCGCATTACCAAAAGGTAGCATATAAAATTTAAAAAAAATATTAACTCCACTATAGTTATGCCGATTTCGTTCTCAATTTTTTGTGCATAGTTATTTTCATTTTGGGTCTAAAAATGTCGTACCTCTATTGTTTGACTTATGCCCCGTTCAATTATGTCAAGTGTCGAATGTTGCCAGTGAGACACTATCGTGACAAAAGGTTAGACCTCTAACATGCCATTGTTTGCGTGAATGTGATATGATTATTTCCTAATCCAGTAGATACATTGCAGGTGGATTGGTTGATATTGTGATATATGGACCGTTTAAACTGAAGTATTTAATTTGGTATTTTCTAAATAATATTGATTTTAAGTACGATAGACTATTAGACAATTTTTCTATTTTAAAGAACCTAGTTTATCTAAAAAGCTCCAACACACAGTTCACAGTACAAACTACTGTATGTGTTTGTGACAGTATTTATTGCATTTTTTTAATGGCAATAGGCTGGCCCCCTGTTACATGAGACCTAAAAACATACCGGCGAACTGTGGGTGCACATTGGTACACCTCTGCCTAACCCCTCGGGGAATAGACGCGTGCTAGCCCGGAGCTAGGCCCTAAATTGATTATACATGTTTAATCTTTGTATTCCCTAAAACATTGTTTGATTTATAGTAGCTAAGCGTTGTTAACAATCATAATTTTCGCAACGCCGTTAGCAATGTCCTAAGCAATAGAGTATCAAGATTAGTTAGGTTAATAACAATTTAGCATAGTACAACACTTATCTCTGGTACACATCGCTCGCCTACCTTATTTTCTTTCCTAAACCAAGTTTGTTTACCACTACTAATGTCCAAGCAAGTTCTTTATCTTAAGAAATTTATTCGCGTTCGCCAATCAGTTTTGCATACGACACGTTAGTTGTCCGCATCGTAAACCAGTGGTAGGGCCGTTACTCATAATGTTATGATAATCCATCGAGTGCTCCGTGTACGAGTGACTTGCGCCACTCACTCGCCTTGTGTAAACGAGGCTTAAGTAAACTTTAGACAGAGCTATTGTTAAGCAAAGTGCAAATGAAGTGGTATGGTTTGACTTGCAATGATTTATGTTCAAAAAGTTTGCATTTGTTATGGATTGACCAGGTGTGCAGTGTTTGGGATATTTTGTATCAATTAACAATCAATATGCAATGCAATGTGCAATGTGTACTATGTTTGTTTTATTACCATTGAAAACTTTCCACATTAATTTTTTTCGTTGCTTATTAAAAACATCAGCCGTTCCATACAAAACTGCAACAATCACACAGTTAAAATGTATTAAACAACTGATTTTTTGATAATTTTTTTGACCATGTACTGAATTCATTCAAAAGTTACCGTTACAATGTCCTTTCCACCCCATATTCCAATTCAAAAAGTACAGTAAATCGCCACAAATAGTTCCTCAATCTAATTCAATTCCACATGCGATTTATTTTCAATTTCACTACAAACAACATTCGCATCATGTATCGATATTACGGTCTAGGGATGCTCTCAATTCTATCGATACTTTACCGTTATTTTATGAATGATCGATGGTATTCTTCTTCCGTACAGAGTACGATCACTTTACATAACCTAACAGTGAACTGTACGTCGATTCTGTAAAATTCAGACATGAACTCGCATCTCAAGTCGCTATTCACCCTCACTTCGCTTAAGGTTCAAAATGACATTGATTTATTTGACACTTTGAAGTGCGAAGTGAGCGTCGAAGTGACGGTGGAATTACCGTATAGAATGCCACTTCTTACGTGATCCCCCCTTTATCAGTTAAAATGTCCCCGTCAATTTAGTTCAACTCGCTGACACGCTCGCGAGAGTGGCGCTAGTGTAAATTCGATTTATCAACCGAGTTTTTAGAATGCCAATCAAGAAAGTCACAGCGGATTCAGATTCGAAGTTTAGAACGAGGTCTTACAGAATCACACAACAGTTCTCTAATATTTCATATGCCATATACTTAGTAGTCCCATATTTCAACCCTGACTTGTAATCAGCATTTCAAAGGAGTTGTCAGCTCATAAATACGATGAATTCGTATCAAGCACACACGGCTTTGCATGGTAAGATGACAGTAAGTTATACTAAAGGTTTAGTTACACGATGCTAGCTAGCGTGCGAGTTGGCCTGGGCAGTTACTGTGATGTAGCTACTCGAATCGTCTGAACACATCATGTATAAATCGAGCAACACCTCTTTTCCGAATTACTGACCGATTTAATTGTCCGCTTAGATTTTCGTACAGATATTTTTATTTTTCCGATAATTAAACAGCCTATAATAGTACTCAGGGTACTACTACTATTACATAGCTACCTATTAATGAAAGAAATTTCAGTATCGGACCAGTAGTTCCGGAGATAAGTGCGTTTAAACAAACCAACTCTTCGTCTTACCTTCAGCTCGCCGTCATTAAGAGTCAGGCACTCACTTTCGCTACGCCCAGAACGGTTGAAGACATTTGATGATTTTCCATCCTTAAAAAAGAAGTGCGGTCTAGTTCATTGTAAAACTACTGTCTTACCAGACCTTTACCTAGTGTAAATCTAGTAGGAAGCAATACTGGTCAGAATTCTCCACTTTGTCAAAAATCGTAAAGGCTCATAACTAAAATTGAATAATAATCCACTGCACGAAACCGTTATGGCGCATAAAGTTTGTTTAATATCATTATAATATTAAAATGATAAAGCTCAGGCACCTTCTAACTGTAACACAGTAGGGTTGCTACTTAACCAGGTATTATTTGCGAAAATCGTAGGTTCTACAGTTGTAGGTTGTGGTAGCATTGCATTGCCTATTTATAAATGTAATCATCATCAACTATTTGCTTCTGTTTCTGAATATTGTGGAAAGTCAAAGTGAAATCCTTTATTTCAATGAAACTATCAAAAGGCATCATTTATAAGACTAAATTTTGATTGAATCTAGTGACCCTTTCCAAAAGTTAATTTCGTATGGAGAAGAACGAACAAGAAACTCCATGATTAAAAATAGTTTGCGTAGATACATAATTTTAATAATAACATTAATGTGTACCTATTTAAGTAATGAGACCTAACTTAATTATGTTTATAGATATTTATGGTGCTCACATATTTACAATAATTTTATAATTGTAGACGATCTGCAAGCATACATCAATTCAAACAGTCTACAGATTTTTGATTGCCAAAATATCTAAACTGTCAAGAAGAACATTCCGAAAAAATCACGTCATCACACAGCCACCTTTAAACAATAACTGAATTGAGTATAGCACCCTAAAGCCTCATAAATATGTGTGGCAGCCCTGAGCTATGTATGTGTGGTGCGCGCGCGCCGCGTCCGCAGCCGTGGGCGAGCGGTAGCACCCACGATACCGAAGGACAATGTACCGTAAGAGAAACATATTATACAGCGCGAGATTATTTTAACTGCTATTCATTTTGATAGTTTAAATAATTACTTATACTCGTTCTGCGGGTAGTTCGAAAAGGATACTGCGCCCCCGGAATGCAAAGGGCACAAGAAGGGATGTACATGGATGGGTTTTATTCAGCAAAAGTCTGACACTGCCTCCTCCCGCCCTGCTGAGAAATTCCTATGAAATTCTCAGCAGTAGCTCGGAGTTAGGATTTGTGCATGGGACCTATTCATACCGGCGAACTGTAGGTGTAAATTGGTTCTGCTCTGTCTAACAGACAAATGAATATAGGTGTGATGCTATGTGTGTGACTCCGAGGTAAAGTCTCTCTGAGATCAATGGTGAGGGCTATACTTACGGTCTCTGCGAGATCAAATGAAAAAATGAGGGGATCCACAGAAGAGCATTTATAATATTAATAGTTAACGTAGTACTGCCCCGTTGGTCTCGTGGTCGCAAACGCCACTGCTGAGAAAGGGGTCCTGGGTTCGATTCCCAGGTCGGGCAAAAAGTGTTATTGGGTTTTTCCATTAAGAATTTCTCAGTGGCAGCCCGGAGTTTGGAAGTTGGTGGGGTTGTCACTCTACCAACTTCGTCGTCGGATTGCCGGAATGGGTCTGGAGAGTTACATTTAACGTAGTCCATCGTAAAATCGTAGTGAATGTAATATAATTAGCATTAGGTCGCACCCTGTATGAGTATGGTCCCGTGGTGTTTCCATTCCGCGTTTTATAGGGTACCGGGTAACACCTGATTATCTGGCCGCATTGTGCGGACCTGCGCTGTGTTTCACTAACATTCGCTTCATTTGAATCCTATTAAAACTTCGATTTCTTGGACGAAAAATCTGTCAAACAATCATAGAAGGTTATTTGACAATTTGTCACATTAATTTTTGGTTTGAGAAACCTGTAAGTGTTGGTTTAAAATAATAATAAAGATGTAAGTAGTTGAGCATGGTTATAATACTAATTATCGTGGAATTGAGAGAAAATCCAATGTTTTACAATTTAAAAGTCGTCACACAATTAAAAGTCAGAAAAGTACAATAACATCACATCTGTGCCATGTGAAAAACATCAGTAAACATTCAACTTGAATTAAATTCGCAAATCTCTTTTTCTGCAATATCATTTCTTCAACACAATATTGACACATCCTTATCAAAACATGTTCCATCCTTTACTTTACAATAAAGGAAAGATGATTTATATAGGTTCTTTAACTTATACATGGGTATAGGGTAACGTACCTGTTTCTGCATACATTCTACCAATTACATCAACCTGGCATTCGTTACAATACCTTTGTTTAAGACCAATTTTCCATCACTAGTTTACTTTTAACTGAGGAATACATATGGCGGTTTATATATGTATTTATTTGGTCCACCAACAATTGCTTACACTATCAATTTACAAATAAAACAAATGTGTAATTAGGTAATTATTTATAGCTAAAACACAAATACATGAAATAAAGCTTAGGTACATGTAAAGTTGATAAGTAAACTTAAAATCAAACAAAACAAAAATCTTACCTTAGGTAATATAACCTATTTTCTTCTTCTTAGCGTTTCGATGACAAACTATATTATTGGTATGTTATATTATTGCGGCCCAGAATTTGGCCACTTTGACTGCGTTGTCGGCGGCAGCCATTAAATCTTCCATAACCTATAACTTCATACCCTTCCTACCTACCTTACCTTTCTTCTTCCTTTTCTTCATATAACCTATTAACTCATTGAATAAACTTTTTTCAGAGCTTTTGTATAGAAATTTTGACAAAATGACATATTTATCCGTTATCTGACTTAAAAAATCAGCCCTTTATCTATAAGCAAAATACCACTTATATCGAAAATTATTTCACATATGAAGCTAAAATTTGGAATATAGATAGTTTATAGGGGTTAGATAAAAACGAATGTAACTTTGACTTCCAACCGGACCAAACCGCGAGCAAAAGCTAGTACAATATAATACTAACGAGCAACTGAAATAAAATCTTATTAGCCAAGCTCTATGATCATGTAATTGTTTAATAATGTGCTAATGAGTGTAAAAAGTTTTTTATGCTTGGCCGAGTATGAAATTACTGAAGTGGACTTATTACAATGGCACCCGTGAATGTTCTGTGGAAAATTATGAACATTTTTTTCAATTAAATCTGTACTCGTGTCTTCTTATTTCCGATTCGATGGTTAATATTTCTTTTTTTTAGGCAATATAGTTAGTTGGTAGAAATCGTCACGTAACGAAAAAGCGTTATGCCTGTGCCTATTCCAAGAGGCCTTCCCTCTCTTTCTCTTTCTCTCTGTCTCTTTTTTATATTATTTTTGACATACATGTCAGAAACTTTGTTTTTTTCTTAAGATTTGGTGTAGGTTTTGTTAAGTCCTATCAAAATCGGTCTAGCCATTTCTGAGGTTAGACGGAACAAACAAACAGATAGATAACAATTTAAAACTATGTTATTTGCTAAACATTCATGTGCATTAAGTATTTTTTTTTTTTTATAGACGGTAAATCATCAAGTAACTTCCCCCGCCCTGGGCGGGGCGGGGGGGAGGGAGTGTCAGACTTTTACTGACTAAAACCCGTCTATGTTCCTTCATGTGCCCTTTGCGTTCCGGGGGCGCGGTATCTCTTTCGAACAACCCGCAGCCCCGGCAGGCATCGGCCCTCAGTGGCCCCATCCAAGTTTGCTGACATCTCTTTGAGGCGCGCGTGGAACACGAACGCGCCGTCGACACGGTCTGTCGTTATTCAGTGAACGTACGGACGGTGAGCTACCCATTGCTCACCGTCCACAGACCCGCGCCTACGGTGGCCGGGAGTCGTCTCACGGCTCCCGACGCCCGGAGCGCCGCGGCGGTGCATTAAGTATAAACTTGTTATTTATAAATACTTTTTATGTGTATAGATTTTTCCTATATTCATATTTGCATCAATCATTCTCCTCCCAAATTCATTGTCTTCATCTACACTTACACATTCTTCATCAACTCGCACAGCTTCGTTTATTACAACATCTACCAAGTCCTAATCTTCGCAGACATTAAGATTCGAAGCCACACCAACGTTACTTCCTTACTGTCCAACAATTACAACCATCTAACGACCTACTAACAGAACGACTGCATTGCCCTGTATTGATACAAGCAATTACAATAAACTCGGTATTACGTAGGTACAATCGTTTGTAAGTATTGTTGGAAAACGGATTGTTGGTCGTAATGTAGGGAATGGCGCTAGCGCATATAAACGTGTAGAGGTATGTCACAGTAATGATGTGAGGGAGTTAGGATAAGTTCACACATTTGTGAAAGTTCGATTTTTATTAATAATAATAATATAGTAATTTATTTCTCTCAAAAAGGTACAATTTTGGTACATAGTATCGTAATTACAGGAATATTCAAACCTTTGTGAGAGCTGGAGTCTGTACTGGATTCGGGACCTGTGTGACAGATCTCCAGGCTCACACCCTTAACATAACAATATTAAGTTGCACTATTAAGGGTTAGTAGTTTTTGTGTGTTTTTCTGTGTGCGCATACTTTCATACTATTCGTCGTTTATTAACGAATAAGATGCCGTTGGAAGTGTCATGATGTTTCGACAGTTTTCGGCTTTATGACGTCCGAAAATTCAAAATGGCATATAATGAACACATTTTTAAAAGTATATGGGTTGCACACTAAAATAATATATTTAACTGTATAACTTAATTGTAATGTGAGTTGGTCGAACACCATTCCGTCTGCAAAATATACTGTGGTTGGGCTATACATAGGTTATGGCTATTGACTCTTGAGGATCTCTACTATTTTCATCGATGATGTTTACAATAATTGTTTAGAATATTTTTTTTTACAGTTTAGGTGCTGTTAAATAAGTGTTTTCAATCTTTTACATGCATAAGCAGTCATTCCACAAATGCTAAAAGCACACCAACCAAGTTCACGTCATCCAAATTCACCGAAAGAGATTTTTACAGAATAGTACTTTTATCGTCTTTCCAAGCTCATTTCCTACAAAACCTCCATTCTACCGTCCCCAATGTGACAATAGCCGTATGTCCTTATGCAAGTCCACATGTCCACTTATCTGTAACGGTCACGACGCGAGATCGGTCGATTGTTACTTTCGCGTTAAACTTTTATTATACAACATTTAACCTGCGTTATGCAACCCTAACTCACGACCGTCGTACGTGTTGTGTGGACCCACCTTTATCTTGATTTTCATTCATGTTGAAGTTAAGTTTAATTATAATGATATGGTAAATGTTTTGTGTGTTTATTGTTGTTTTTGAGTTGTTGGTTTGTGGTTGTTTGGTGATTAATTTGGGGACACGTAGGTAGGAGGACTTATTAGGAGGATTTTAGCTGATTGGCTTTTAATTTTCTATCCTTGAGGTTTAATGATTTTTTCATAGAGAACACTGTTTTTTTTTATCTAGCCTATGAAGTCTCACTGCTGGGCAAAGGCCTTCCCCATATCCTTCGAAATATTTATTTCTTGCGTCACCGCGAACCAGCCATCCCGGTGCGTGTTTAGGTCATCTCGCCACCTCTTCCTGGGCCAGCCTCAGCGTCGCCAACCATCCTCAGACACCCATTGCGTATAGACTTTTTCCCAAGAGTTGCTGTGCATGCTGCTGACGTGACTTGCCCAATTCCGCTTGAGCTTGGCAACCTTTTTACCCATGTCCATAATCCTGGTTTTAGAGCGCAGCGTGATGTTACTATCTGTATCCTATCTATTCTTTGTACATACAAAATGGTGCGCTCCATTGAAAAAGCACATAAAATAAATAAAATAATTTAACATAAATAGTTTACTTATGTGAATAATTGTAATGTTTTAAAGACAATGAAAACGGAGTGTCCTTTATGAAGTCCTTACATTTAGAGTGGATGCACATTTGAAGACCTCTAAAAATTAAAAGCCGTCGCAATCTCATCTCACCTACAATTAGTGTACATAAATGTAGGTAAATTAGAGGCATTTTAAACAGATTAAAACTGAGATTAGAACGCGATCGTTCCTAAAAGTTACTAGAATTGCCTCCTATATGGATGTCTCGTATCTGTTTCATATGTCGAGCGGAAATAATTATAAATCTGATTTCATCCGGCAGTTTATCGATTTCGATTTCATTTACTCCGACGTTCTAATTAGTATCCTACTGTTTACGACATAGCTATTATATTCATATTTGCATATAGACATATTAATTATTTTGAGCTTTCTGGATGAAAGAGGAATTATACCTCTTACGCTTTCTACGCGAATAAACTATTAATAGCAAATGGCTTAGTTACTGCTGTAACCGATGGAATCTAACTGGCTGTCATCAGAGGTTTTTGTAAAAGAACTCGTCAAATGAAACACTACTATCATAAAAATTTCTGCCGCAAAGCAGCGTTGCTGTGTTCCAGGTTGAATGGTTTGGGTGCCAGTGAAATTACGGGCACATGGGGCATGTCAACCTTGTCTCTGGGATGGCAACGCATTTGCAAGGCCTCTGCTATCGTAGCTGTCTATAGGCAGAGGTAACCAACTAACATCAGAGGGGCCGTTGCCTAGAATGCTTCCAAGGAGGATTAAAAAAAGAAATCTTGACTCGGTGCATTTTTGACAGATAGAAAAATTCTGAGAGTAAGGTCAGATTGCGGTCGTTCCTAAAATGTTGTAGAGCCCCCTGATCAAAATAGGACGTATTTATGTTACTGCTGTTTTACACGTGTAAGATTTATGCAAGCCTAACCTGTCACCTATTAACTTACCGATTCGTATCACATTTCCCAACATACATGCACCACAACTCTTGCTACACAACTAATTCTAAACTAAAATAATAATTACTCCGTTAATTACACACCCAGCTTACTGTTAGCCAACACGCACATACATACAAACATACATATACATACATACATTAATTGGTAAAGGGAGCATTACAAAACAAATTGTTACTAGCCCGGCGCCCGCGCAGTAATTGCAATTGTACCGAGCTTACAAAATGTCGCTGACAATAACGTGCGAAATGTTCTGTTTGTGTTTACGTAATAAGTTTTGTTGTATTGATTGTATGTTGATTAGTAATGTTGTTTCGTTTGTTTAAAATGTGCTGAAATTAATTCCTTTCTTACAGATTTTTTTACTTAAATACATTGAAGGGAATATACATTTTAACTTTTCCTCTGGGATAGCAATGCACCTGCGTGGTGTCTGGTAGGTAGCGGTGGTCACTCAATATCAGGTGGGCCTATGTCTTGTAAGCAAGACTACAAAATATACTATCTACATACATACATACATAAGCTCATGCCTTTTCTCGTGGGTGTACGCAGAAACCACAGAACGCCATCTGCTGCGATCCTTCCATAATCCTTTCGCCTCGTTCACGTTCATACATCAGTAGTACGATTCTCTAAAATGCAAACTCGAAAACGAGTCTCACTAAAGTGATCGAGTGAACTTGTCATTGGTTGGTCAATGACAAGTTGGTTCGTTATCGAAGTGAGACTCGTTTTCGAGCTTGCATTTTAGAGAATCGCACAGCTGGACATACTCGTACAAGCACGTCGGTTATGAGTCCTGCGCACCCAACCTTTCTGAAAAACCTCATCATATATGGCTTAAATAGTTCAAAAAGTCAGCATGACCCATTTTTCCAATAGATTTTGCCCAAGAATTGGTATTTTTACTGCATTGTGGGTGCGTCTACAAACTATCAGACCCGGAACAAAACTTAATAGGCTATACAAATATTTGTATCGTGTGGGCACAGAACTCAACACACGCAGTTTAGCAGTTAATCGCTTAACGATCACCCTTTAAAGCATATTTAAATCAAGCAACTTTGAAAACTAAGAAAAATATTAATCAAGAAAACCTCTTTACATGTGTGTGTCTCATCCACAACTATGGTCACCTATCAACACACACTCACTTCCCGACTCACCACGAACCGGTAGCCGCGCTAGACACGTCAACATAATCGGAGATTACATCAATAAATGATACAACAATTACGATGTTATCGGCAC
Source organism: Caradrina clavipalpis (assembly GCA_932526535.1). NCBI lineage: Eukaryota > Metazoa > Arthropoda > Insecta > Lepidoptera > Noctuidae > Caradrina > Caradrina clavipalpis. The sequence goes on along the minus strand of OW052104.1, from coordinate 11,593,448 downwards.
ACATACGCCCTGCCATGCGAAACTGATAAGGCCCTTTTAATCAGCGACGTCAGGCTAATGAAGTAGTTGCAGCCTGCTCTTAATTAGAATCTTAGAACATGTGGAGATAACGGTAGTACCAATATGTTGATACAAGATGACAAGTCATGGGGGAATTAATGAGATGGGCGAACTGCTGAGACAGGACAAGACATGAAGATTTTGTTAAGCTTGAAATGATTGAAGTGTTGATGATAGTTGTGTCATAAATAATAATAACAATCATCATGCAGGACGAAGGCCTCTTCTCATACAGAGAAGATATGAGCAAAAATGATTCATTCAAACGACTTTGTTTTGGTGTGACAAATCACTGTTTATAGTGGTAGTACGTAATGTGAAGCACGCAAAATGTTGTGCTTACGGGTGCATACAACAGTACCAGGGGTTATGGCGAAGTTTAAATATTAGTTAACCTAAAAACCCTGAAAGATAAAAGTTGCAACTTTTAACTTCAATATCTCTGTAACCAAAAAGGTCCCAGCTATGGTCCAGATATTTTTTTTAAAGCAATGATGAATAAACGCATAACCTTCACCTTCATTTTGTGTTTTTTACACCCTACAAAGACAATGTTTAGATTTATCTGCACAGCAAAATGTTTTTTAAGTGATGACGTCATCAAATCCAACCTTCTTTCAACTTAAACCCAACACATTATCACCACACCCTAAAGCTCTACAACCACATCGTACAACAAGTACCTTCCGACACACTGCCTCAAGCCTGCCTACCCAAAAAAGAAAGCAAGCGTGAACTTATAAAATTAACACAGCCTACCGCTATTAGCGATTTAAAGCTAGATACATACGAATGAACTCCCCGGGGCCCGCTATCGCATATTCTTAAATCTCGTTGTATCTCTATCATTTATCTATAAACTGGATGCATGCGAGATGCGCTGCCCGCTCGCTGGCTACCGTGTATCCGTAACCCATATTGTGACGTCGCTTCCTTGCAGGGGTGGAGAACATTTTGTTATTGGTTTTGTTTTTGACAGCAGAAAGTGGCACGAATTATATTATGTTACTTATTGGTTGCCGATATAATGTGATTTGCTGTGAATGTAGTGATGGTGAAACTGCAAACAATCTAATGGCAGGTAAGCTGTCATCCCATCTGATTCTTGAGATTGAAATCTCACCACAAGCTCACTTGACCTAAATTCACCGGGAGAGATTTTTACAGAATACTGACTTACGTTTTAAAAAGTACTTTGTCTTCCTAGGACCTCTGCCAAATATCGATAATAATACAAAGAGCAAACTGTTTTTCAATTATAGAGTAAACCTTCATAGTTCTCATGTTCTATATTGCTATATTTTAAAATAAAGAGAACATAAACATTATAAGTACCTAATTGCTTTTAAAGAACTAATTACTACAAGTCAAGACATTAACATAAAACAAATAATATTATTCAATAACATCCGTAAATAATAAATCATATCTCCAACAAACAAACTCCAAACCAAAGCCTATAACAACAGGTGCAAAACAAAGAGATCGTCAACCTTCGGCCCATATCCTATCTAGTTCACAGCGGCGCCGCAATTGTCTGGAGGGCGCCACTGTCGTCTCACTAATAAGCATAGCCCGCGCACCCGCCTGGCACACATTCCCGCCGTTTATTAGCAATTCTGATATGCGAAAGCGATATTGTAACCTCATAAGAGGACCAACATCGAGCGCACCATTTCATTCTATCACATAGATATTATTGGCGATAGTGCGTTTAATAGAACGCTGGTATTACCTACCGATACAGCGTTATTGGCCACATAAACTCGCTTGACGTAATAAGCTGCGCGTTTCATATATTTGTCGTACAAATCGGCCGTTTTCGCCAGATTATTACGCATATAGTCTCATTTGCATGTACGATACTTTGCTTTTATTGTACAATTTATAGTGAAATTATCGTTTTACTTATTACAAAGTGTGCTTGAGTAAAGTATGTATGGAAATTTTGTTTTGCTTAGAATGCCTTTTATCTAAGAATTGTCGTACGAATGGGTTACTGAAGTAATAGTAATGTACTACTGAGTTTATTTCACATGGTCGCGGAATGAATTTTGAACGTAGGAAGTTCATAGTAGTAGTTTGAGATAAAGCGTTTAAAATCTATGCCCGATAAAGTTATTTCTGTGTAGAGTATTATTTCAAGTTAATGTAATGGAGTAGGTGCGATAGTTTTGTTTCGTAATGTTGGTACTTGATAGGGTCAGCACAAACAGGGCAGATAATAAACGGATGGAAAAGAAATCATAACGAACATTTTAACATGGATTCAGTACATGATTCTAAACGCCCCAGAGACGACATTTTTACCTCTATTTCTGGTATATTTGAGTTCGAAATCAAGGAAGGTAGGCACTGGAACTTTATAACTGGGCATCTTAATTTAGTTGAGTTTAGGCTACATAATTATGTTGTATCCTCAATGGCATGACCAGAAACCAAAAAAAAAATCAAAACAAACTAAAAACACGCTATCATAAATACTGCGTTTAAAAAAATTGCGTAGGCCGTTTTTACTCAAAACAAATATCGTAACAAACAGAAAAAGATAATGTATTTTGTTTTTTTTTTATAATTTATGAAATGTTTGGCATTTTTATTCAAAATTATCGCCTTTCGAGACAAATATGTAAGTAAGTAAAACGTTCATTAAACAAAAATCAATTCAATTACAATCCTGCTACCACACACTAATTATTCCCACATTAAAACCTTCTGACAATCAGCATTTAAGGCTCAAAATACATTAACGGCCGCGTGTTGCCAACCCCATCACACGGATATTCATTAAGATTGGAAACGCAAAATGATTAGAAGGAGCCGTTAAGCGATTGATCAATAAAGAGATATGGCCATATGTACATGTGTATACGCCCTTACCAAATAAGGAAGCGTCGAGGATGTGTGCAGACGAGCGATTTTTGCTGTGGCACTGCTAAAACTATCGTTATTTTTATTACCATAATGCTTGTTTTTCGTCTACCTGTTCGTCTGTTACAGGGCTGTAGGTATATTTTGAACCGTAGTAGGTAAGACACCTGAAATTTTAACAGACTTTGTCTATTAATATCTGCTATAACAACAAATAATAAAATTAAAAGTTAAACATAATGAACTCATCATAAGAGAAGAAGAGGGGGGTACTTTCCCTTTCTGAGTATAATGAAAGACTTTATTCAAACCCGATTTTTTAGGAGGAATAAATATGGCGGGTGACAACTCTTGTATAAAAAATGAGTCAAATTATCATGATTATTAATCAGGAAGAATTTAAAATTGACCTATTATTATTAAAAGTTAAAGTTGAGGTGACTATCTATTAAAAAACAGTCCATAAACTATTAAATAGCAACTTAAACTATTATAATATAACAACACTTATAACAGTATTTATTATCTTTACAATTTCCTACCGATCGTGACCTCAAAATCCTTAACAGGTCCGTAACATGTAACATTTATATGGCAACACCGGTAATGAGGTGTATTTGTCATCTGGCAACTTTAATTACGTCCCTCTATTTAAAAAGCATGTCATTCGTTTCCCGTGTTGACCTGGCGATCGTGATGACATACATGTTGTTGCCATTTTTCTTCTCACTCTATCTAGTTTATGCATCTTATAATGAGAAATCTCAGATAATCTATACATCTATACAGTAATCCGAAATAAAAAATCAAGTGGGGCAATTTCGGGGCACACGGCCGTTGGTTTTATGTGAAACATGTATGTCAGGGAAGCTATTTCCTGTAGGGCGAGGGGAGTCATTTGATGATTTCCAATCGGTAAAAAAATAAAATAAAAGGAGGCTATTTCATTACAGTTCGCTTTTCTGACTTGGTATCCGTATGTGATTTCAAAGACGTTACAAGTCAAAAACGGCACAATACCTAATGTTTTCAGTATAATTAAATAGTATTAAATTCGTGAAAACCAAATGAATCTTTGAATCAAGGTCAACAGTATTTAGGTATTGATTTCTCAACAAACAATTTTAAAGATTTAAAAACAATGGCGATGGATTGGTCACTCAAACATAGGCCATACAAAAAAAATGGAACTGTCAAAATTTCCCGCCAATTAGGATGACAGCCAACATTTACATAGTCACCGATTTTTTTTTTAAGTACTTTTTTTTAATTAATCAAAATGAGACCTAACTAATTTCCTACTCAACTTCCTACACTTTTTACACACCCCCACATCAAAATGAATGCCCTATCTAGTCCACTAACAATGCAGTCTTCCTGCCTCTCATTGGTCATTACTATAATGAGCACAGATAATGAACGTCATCAAACCAGCCAATGATCTGAGACAGCCAAGGATATGCAAAAAGCTAACGAGAGTTTTTGTTGTAAATTATGTGGGTTCTAGTCGTACATAGGTAGGTTTGTGTGTATCTATGTAGAAATCCGCGTCACGGTTTAGGAAGTGGTGCTAATAGAGAAAGATTCTAGAAGTTGTATAGTTGGGATGAAGTATACATCTTGTGAGCTTATTAGTTGATCAGGTGTAACAGACTAGTAGTAATTGTACTTTACATAAACGGTGAACAAGATAAACCCCATAATAAGTCACAAAAAAACAAAACGCATTACAAAACTTACACATTAGCGCGAGTTTAAAAACCAAACTACTAGACCGATTTTAATAAAAATGTTATGATATCAATTTGAAAGTATATCCTTTAGAATGAAAAATGCGATAAGATTAAGAGCCTCCTCCTCCCTTTTGTATGTCAGTTAAAAACAATAATCTCTCAACGCAAACATTAGCGTTGCGTTATTTCTTTTAGTAATATGTATCTCTTTAGTCGAATGACATACCCAATATGAAATTCTCTATGACACATGCATTATACCTCCCTAAACATAGGTACTCATATCTATTTGAAAACAGAACCTCAATTCTATTACACAAAAGCTTTCCACACTTCCATTTATCACGATTACATTTCGCTGGTGTTGCCATATTATTTTCCGAAGGTGTATTATTTTTGGTCCAAAGACAATAATTCACGCATTCAAATCGCTCGGCGCCATTTTTTATATCGCGCGTGTTTCGCGCCTTTTTCGGGTGCGGGCGTGTTCCTAATAAAATTAGGCTCGGGAATGTAGACGTATAAGGCCGTAGAGGCTTTTCTAATAAAATAAATAGAAAAATATTTTGACAAATGTATTTTCTTTTGTTTTAGAGTTAACCACTAATCTTAAAATATCTCTTATCTTCGAATAATAAAGTGGAAGGCATCATTACTTGTCAACCTTAATATGTGCTGTATAATTATGTTGTAAGTAGTTGTTTTTATCCCCTAATAAATAAAATACAAAATGAAGTAAAATAAAATTATAAAAAAAAATTGTCTCCTATTAACTTTTGTCATCACAACAAGAAGAATGCATTGAAACCAAAACTCAATTTCCTGATTTAATCATCCTACTTCCGATGGAGTCGAGTATAAATAAAAATCTTAGGCCTGCAACTTGTTTAACAAATTACTCATCGTTTCTTTTGAAGTAGATACTTCAAATACATAACCATCTCAAAACTCTGGAGTTTCAAACATGTACTTTTAAGTCCCATATAGGAAGGTATATACGTATATATGCTAGGTCTACACTCGTCAATATACCGACTACCAACAAACCGACCTGATCTCCATCGTCTGCAGTGACAAAGAAAAATTCCCAATCATTTGTCACGTCTATACATTCCGTACTCTTCACGAACGCTACCATAAATTGCCGGATTCGTTTCTTGTCTTTGCTTGCTTCGCCCAATGTTGATTTAACATGGTTTTAGTCTTATTGATTCTTTATTACGTAAATACACCCGTATTGTCTATGCGCACGCAAGTTTGTATGTCTTTTAATTAATATAAGGGTGTTGGGCGTAATTATTTATAGTTTGGTTATTACGTGCTATCACGATATGGTGGCTGAATAGCTGAATCTAAATGTTGAATAAAATATCCCTACTAATATTATAAATGCGAAAGTAACTCTGTCTGTCTATCTGTCTGTCTCTTCTTCACGCCTAAACCACTGAACCGATTTCAATGAAATTTGGTACAGATATAGTCTGGGACCCGAGAAAGGACATAGGATAGTTCTCATCCCGGAAATCCCCCGGGAACGGGAACTCTTAATCCACGCGGACGAAGTCGCGGGCAAAAGCTAGTAGTAAAATAAGTGCAATATGTGCCATACCACACCATACCACCATCATCTATCGGTCGCTGAATTCTATAAAGTCTAACTCGGTTTAATGTGAAGTGAGTTTATTGCGAGGTTGTGGGTTCGCTACCGGGCACGGGCAAGTACCAATGTGACTTTTACATGACATTCATATGTACTTTCTAAGTTTATCTTGGACATCACTGACAACGGTAACCATGTCAGAGGCTCTTGAGGCGGTTTAGAAACTCTGAAACTAGGGTATGTGGGGTCGTAAGACCTTACAGCCCACACGATAAAGAAGAAGATTGTGAAGTGTTATCCCATCTGTTGGGATTAAAAGTTCACCTCAAGATCATTTCACTTATTCTCAAAATAAAGTTAGGTACTGAATCGCTCCAAAGGCGAAAGAGTGGACGAAAGTGAGCATAATTAAATATCAATACCTAACACACGAATATCGAAAACACGATAGTAACTTGCCAACAAAAAAATAAACACCCCGAATTCATAACCTCCTCCTACGTTGAAATCGGTCAGTAAATAGTCTTGCTGCTTTCTAGTCCTTTATATTTTATCGTTTTATGCTAAAGCATAAAATAAATAATTGCCTGAAACACGATATAAATTCCTGCAAATTTCTGATATTCTTAGTTCATGTCACTCCACAATCTTTCAATCAATTGAACGGACTCATTAACATACAATTAAATTTAAATTAATTAATTCTGTCATAAATATAATCAGATCTAAACCGTGACACCCACTTAATTTTAGCATAAACCTAGGCTATTAATTAATACCTAGATCGAAACACAGGTAATAGACAAACGGTCAAACATAAGCCAAGAATACACATGCCAGTAGCTTGCACAAAGGTCTGCAAGTAGCTTGCACAAATGTTTGCAAGTAGCTTGCACAAATGTTTGCAAGTAACTTGCACAAGTGTCTGCAAGTTGCGCATACCCATTTCACATACCTATTTTTAGTAAATCACAAGGTGTTACTCACAAAGGCACGCAAGCTACTTGCAGACTTTAAAATTTGTGCAAGTCAGCGAAATATGTATTCCTGACTTAAGAAATTCATGCAAATCTGTCCGATTATGTATGTGATTGAAAGACTGATTCGTCTTAAATTATGTTTTAACTGGGTTATAACAAGTTTGATTTTAATATTACCGTTTCTGATTACATTGTAGCAGTTGGTCGATACATATTAAAATTATTTATACATTTCATACAGATACTATTAAAAAAACGAGAGAGACGCAAGCTCACTTGAATTTCTCTTGCATCGTGGGACCGTTTTTCTATATAATATATGTCGCAGGTTTTTCACAAAATTCGTTTTTTGATCAAAAACCTAGGTTTTTGATGAAATAAATTGTTTTCTTCCTACTAAGATGCAAATGATGATGGATTGTTTTATTTTGTTTCATTTAAATTGATTTATTTGTCATAAAACAAAGCAAATCCGTGATGTTGAGAAGAACTTTATCATAAACCCAAACTAGTTCAGGTTTTTGATCAAAAATCTGGATTGTTATAGGTTTATGATTAAATCGTGTTTAAAATGTGTCATCTTGCGCTTTTTGATCAAAAAACGAATTTTGTGAAAAACCTGCGACATATATACACTTGCATATACAAATAAACTAAAAATTTGTACCTGTACGCCATATCAATATCATGTTTCCTTGTAATACCTACAATATAATAATAATAAGTTTGAAATATTCTAGGACTTAGATTTCCTTACCAGTCTAGGTTAAAAAAGTGAAAGTTCCAGTTGTTTATCAGACTGGTCTAGATTCAGGAATTATTTGAGACTTAGGTATTATAATATGCCAGAGGAAGCTTGTCAGCGTATAGACTCTTTACGTGATAATTATGATGTGTTCTTCTTTACTCTTATCTCTTCTTTCCTCCGTTGTAAATAAAACATGAATATTCTAATTTAATAAAATAATAATTAATTTGAGCTAAAAAGGACAAATCAAAATATTAAGAATCAGTTTACACAGCTTTGAATAATGAACATAAAAAGTTTTTTTTTTAATTATTTCTGCGATAATTTAAATGTGTTAATTTTTCTAATTAGACTGGCAACTCTATTCTTAATTAGAAATTGTGTGATAGTTTAGAAAAGAATTACAATCAACGATGATTTCTATTACTAGATCCAGAAATTACCGCGTTAAAAAAAAAAACAAAAAACTCTTCAGATTTATCATACTAGTATAGATAAATGTACCCAAACACGAGCTCAGCAAACGAAGCATTTTGTGACGTCATCGCGTTGTCTCGCTGCATCCTATTTATTAGCAAAAGTTCGCGTTACAAACGGGCACCGACTAATGACGTCATCAGTTAGTGTGTCCTCCCGAAGTACATGCATCCAGCTGAAAAATATCAGCGTCATAATATTGAACACGATATCTAGACGATGGGTTGCAATTTTGATATGAAAAATGGTGATGGAAATGAAATTGACAAATCTTGAACAATGCAGAATCTAAAACAATCTAAAGATGACGTGTGTTTTAGATAACTAATTTATCTTTGCATAAAATATTGTACCAGTTATAATAAGTAGTAGTAGGGCTCTTTGTGAAGAAGCTCGTCCCGGGAAGTACTATCACCATACCTATTTCTGCGGCAAAGAATCGTTGCTGTCTTCCGGATTAAAGGGTATGGGGGCCGGTGTAATCATCGCAGGCACATAATATATTTCAACTTTGTATCCGTACGTATAGATAATGACTAACTTACTTTCCGAGGCACGGGGGTCACACCACCAACTTACAAACTCCGGGCTGCTACTAAGAAATATAATACGTAAAAATTCAATTCAGACAGAAATATGTCTCCCACTTTGTCTGTCGGTTACCACTTTTTTTCAGTTACACCCATTTTACAGTCTGCATCATCATCATAGCAGCTACAGGGCGTCAACTGCTGGACATAGACCATCCCCCATAGATTCCCAAAAGGACCGGTAGGAAGCGGCCAGCATCCAGCGTCTTCCTGCATAGGCTGCAAACATTCCATGATATATCATAAAAAAAGCTAGAGGAAGTGTTAAAATAATACGTTACATGCAGTAGCATTCATTGCATTCCCCTATTCACATGTTAGAGCAGTCATTTGTAACTAACAATATCATAAAATACATCCATTTGAAACCATTTAGCGCTGTTAGATAAATTCTACGCGTATAAGGTAATCCTATTATAACGGTTTGGTGTTGCAATAGATATAGTATTCTACGCACTTGAAGGTTTGGTGTTTCAGTAGATATACAAGAATAGGGAATATGCACGATTTTTTTTTATCGCATAATAGAAACATTCGATGGCTTATCTATTTTGAATGCATAGTTATTCAAAAATTGTTTTACTAAACTGTTTATTACATGAGTGAGTATATTCTCTATTCATTCCCTATTTTTGGCAGATTTAAGTCTGGGCGGCTGTAGCTTTTCGATATAAAAAAAGAAAGATTAATAGATTGTTTGGCCAGAAGACTTAAATAGGTAATTTGTAAGTACACCTTTTTACACTAGTGTAAGTAACACATGACAATGACCGGTCCGAGGATAAATTGTATAGGTAAATAAAAGAGGCGAAACTATCAAGAAAACTTTACCTATGCTAGACCATATGTTTAGCAACTAGGAATTCCTACTTGACTACATTAACAAAAAAATAAAAATAAAATTAGCGCATTACAACCCAACAATACAGAACATTAACTAAAGATCACCGATGAATGAATATTCAAAATCTCAGGAGCATAAATAACCCGCGCCCAAAGAAACAAAAGCAAACAGATGTCTTTTACAAATCTCGTGAGACTTAATGCCGACGCCACCCATATTTCCAATATAACGATGTTCTAGCGTAGAACACGGCCGCATTGCACTGCCATTCACATATCCAACTTACTAATTAAGTCAACAACCAAGAAGAAAGCTCTAACTTTGACAATGTTCAACATACGTAACAGTTCAAAAGATAACCAAATTATTGAGACCCTCAAATTGTCTGTGGGAAGTTATGATTTGAGACGTAGGGAAAGGTCAAGTGATATTGGTCGGTAGTAAAAGCAAAGCCGCAGGCATAGATCTATGCTTATTTAGACACGTCCAAATGCGCACAGTAGCGCCACCATATAAAGTAAACAATAGAGCACCAATGACAATCGCGCGATCCCGCAGTGCCCTCATTATGGTCCATGTGTGACTAGACTTGCCTTTTGAAATTATGGATATGAATACGGCGTATATTCAATAGTGAATGGCCGGTATAATAAATTTTATTTAGCAAAATGAGGATTGGATTGTTGGGTTTGAATTTATGTCTATATGAATGTCTAATAACGTTTTTGTTCGTAGTTATGGGTGTAATTATCGATGTATGTTAGCTATTCTTTGAATTATGATTTGTTAGGTATTCTATAGAAATATAAAAGCTTTTCAAAATTTGTTGAAGACATTGACATTTATTGGTTATTAACAGGTTCTTGACCCAATTCGCAAAAATAAGTATTTATAATACACATATTATGTTGAATACACGGCTAGTATTGAAACTTATTTAATTGGTCTAACTCATATGAGTTAGACCTTTGAGTTGCATCATATGTCTAACTCAGTAATTGCACCATAGTTTTTTGTGATAATAGGAATAATATTAAACAAAACAATATTCTAATTTTGTCCCAAATTTTAAGAAAAGCTTTACCTATATGACCTCATACCAAGATAATACAAAATATCAAATAACTTTCACAAAGTTCGAATATAAAATTTAAAAATGTACTGTCAAGAAAATACTGGCCACTAACAATTTTAGTTACATTAAAGAAAAATCGAATATCGAATTTGGAACTGCACTGTCAAATTGACAGTACTTTCGAAAAAAGACATCTGAACATCGTCATTAATTACAATTTAAAACCAAAACATTATACCCTTACGTGGCATCATTATCCAGAACTAAAGCTTCAGTACCTAGCACACTGCTTTTACTAACAACTTGATAGTGTATCTCATTAAGGAACGCTCCGCGTCGGACGTTTTACGTCATTAAATATGTAAATAGTTGGAATACGGGCGTCCATTCAACTGACATGTCGCGACGGAAACTCTTGTAGACTTAGCGATCTATGGAGATTGACTGCGTAAGTAATTTTTTTGTGGTAGTTTTTAATTTATCTCATACTAGCGAACTATCAGTGACTTCACCCGCGTTGAGTTACGACTTTGATTACTGCTCCGCTCCTATACCTCATCGCGTGATGTTATATAGCCTATAGCCTTCTTCGATGAATGGACTATCCAAAATAAAAAGATTTTTACATTTCAAAGCAGTAGTTCTTGAGATTAGCGCGTTCAACTAAACAAACAAACAAACTCAGTAAATAAATCAGGAATAAGCATAAAATAAATAGAGAGCCAATAATAATGAGAGATAATGAGAGCCTCTTCCAATTTTTAAAGTGTATTTAATTGTAATAAGCCCTCTCTATGCCACTCTATAACCTTTAACAATATAACTCTCCTTTTAACTTTGCAGCTACAGTCGGATAAAAATACAGTCTATCAATATAAGATTCACCGAATTGGGTATTATGCACTAATACTTGACATACTTTTTATGAGCTGTCAAAACGTGATTCCCCCATACATTTTGCATGCCAATAAAACACGGTGACGTCAATTCAATTGACTAACTATTTAGTGATTTCAAAGCAACTAAAAATCTATTTTACATTTAATTAAAAAATAAGGAGATTTTTAAAAATTGGCTAAAGTATTTATAGAGAACGTTTGGTTATGGTGTCAATTCCTTATTATTCCTAGAAATTCTTTCGTTTTTTTTTACCAATTCAATCCATATTCATACTAATATTATAAATGCGAAAGTAACTCTGTCTGTAACGCATTCACGACTAAACCAAGTAAACTACTGAACCAATTTTGATGAAATTTGCTACAAAAAACGTCCTATAAGCTACTTTTTACTTCGCGACTTCATCTACATCTTAGGCAGACGAACTCGCAGGCAAAACCTAGTTCTAAATACAAGTACATTCTACATCCCTTTGACGGTAATCGGCTAGACTACTGACGTATGGTAAATAGTGGCAGTATTATCAGATAAGTTGGGATTACTGCGCCTGCGTCACTTATGGCGTATGAAATCATTTGCGCGTTATCCGAGCGAAGTGATTATTAAGTACAGTTTGTAAACTGGACGATTAGTCGTGTGATTAAGTCAATTTGTGGGGCAAATGTAGATGGGTTATAAGGTATACGTCTTCTTGAGTGACGGTAGTGGGATTTCTGTCAGTATAATTATTCTATGTCAACCATTAATGCACGAGACGGTAAGTATGTACTTCTGATTCCAAAATTAAGAAGTAAAACACCACTGAAAAATCTCAAAAAAGCAAAATACGCCATTTCGTTTACATATATGAATGACATATTTTTTCAGTTATTTTAATTTAAAAACCAATCTACTGAACCGATTGTGATACATTTTCTATGGGACCAAACTGAAAGTAAGGCTTCACAAATAACTAACTTTTATTTTCGATCGTACCGGCGAACTGTAGATTTATTTTGGTACATCTCTGCGTAACCCTTCGAAGAATACAGGCATACTGGTATGTAATGTTATGTTTATGTTATAATACTTTTATTTTAAAAAGAAAATGAGGGCTCCGCGCATAAAAAAATCCCCGCGATACCCGACATTCACGCAAACAAAATCGCGGTCAAAACCTACTAAAAAAGCCCTTTTAACCATAATAACCGCGTCCGTTATCTACATATCAGCACAGCCACTAATTAAGAAGTGTCGTGGCATGATGTAGGAGACAGGCTAATGCCAGCTATATGCCTTTAATTTACTGCGTCCGCCGCGAATCGAAAGTGTCATTCGCGAGAAACTAGTCAGCGTTAAATACTAAGAGCTTTTTGGAGACCTAGTGCTTGAGGCCGGAGTTATGTTGTGTGGCCTTGTGTGAATTAGTTGATTGTAATCAAACTGCCATTAAAGGTCTAGCCGTTTCGGAGATTAGCCGGAATAACCAGATACAATAAACGAGTTAGTATTCATATTTATTTTGTAAAAATCTGTTATTTTGATATTATACACAGGCAGTTCAATTTTTATCTATTTGTATAAACTAATTTTTTTCCACAAGGTGCACGGACGACCCGATTAAGACCGCAGGAAGACGCTGGATGCAGGCCATCTATGGGGTATCTATGGGGGAGGCCTCTGACCAGTAGTGGACGTCCGGCGGCTGATATGATAATGATGGTAGACTATCTTTTGCCCGCGACTTCGTCTGTGTGGAAGTTAAAGATCCACTTAATTTAGTCAATTCCGCCATGTTGCTGAATCCGACGCTTTCTTCAATAAACTACCTACTGCATAAACAACTTCATTGGTATAGTAGTTTTCAATATTTCGTGTGTAATGGGTGAGAATATTCATTTAGGTGAAGTGTGCTGGAGATTTGGACCGACAATCTGTAAAGGTCGCGGGAAATCGCTGGATGCGGTTACTGTGGCTATCTTTATGGGGGGGCCTATGTCCAGCAGTGTACGTCGATCTGCTGATATGATCACGATGCTGATGATAAGCTTGTGGTGAATTATCATCCCACTCAATGTTAGGGATTAACAGCTCATCCTCTACCTCACCTCTAACGGCGCGTTCGTGTTCCACGCGCGCCTCAAAGAGATGTGTTTGGAGGGGCCACTATGGGCCGATGCCTGCCAGGGCTGCGGATTGTTCGAAAGAGATACCGCGCTTCCGGAACGTAAAGGGCTCAAGAAGGATGGGTTTTAGTCAATAAAAGTCTGACACTAAGGGCGGCTGAAATCATTTGATGGTTTCCCATTGGTAAGAAAAAAAAGTCCTGTACCTCTCTATGCTATAACTGCACTTCTTATTTTTTATAAACCCTGCTAGATGATCTATAGTATACAGTTAGTAAGTAGGTACAGTAGGTACATCTCTGCCGGTTACCGCACGCAGTCCCCGTCACTTCGCCACGCAAATTGCTTTACTGAACGCCAGCGCCGCCTTGACGCTGGACAGTTTTAGGGTTCCGTCTGTGGTTTAGTTAAGATGCTTAGAACGGTTGATATAAAAAAAATATGCGGAAAAATGCTATGTTTTTTTTTGCAGAATTTTAAGTTCGAAAGTCGTTATAATCATACTAAGTTAATAACTGCATTATCAGTGACTGAATTTTCTGCAAAATTTGTCAGTTCGAGTACTTACTCAAAAAGAGTGATCTAATAGAAAGGAAACGTACCTATGCTTTGAAAAAATATTATAATCAATTCCCTTAATTAGAAGTGTTTACTAATCGCAATATCATCTGAACTACAATTACCTAATGACAAAAACTTGTCAAAGATGTAGGGTAAATTGGAGGTACAGAATATAGATTGGGACACAGGTTAAGATAGAAATTAAAATGCGAATGTTCTAAAAAATATGAGAATCTTTCTGATGTTTTTCTTACTACTAAAGCTTACGGCTAAAGTGAGGTTACTTTATGTCAGTACATCTTTCTCAATGGACTTCTTACTATAATGATATTTCTTTTTCTTTTATATTTCAAAGAAAGCTCACAAGTCATTATAAATATGCGTAGCATACCATGGTAAGCTTCCACATATAAATAAACAACGAGACATCGTGCTTTCCAAAAAAATATTAGACTACATTTACAGTACTGTATAAAATATTAACATTTACACAAGACACGGAACCCAACAACATTTACAGTAAACAAGCATCACACTTTTTTCCATTCGCCGCTAAAATTAGCCGACGGATTGTTATTGGTTAAATTATTCAGAAGGCGTTCGATGCCTTTAAGTGAATTTCGCGATCGGACCACCACAGTTTTTCTATTCTAAGCACCGTACACACAGTTGCTGGCAGAATTATGACCGTAAAGCTTGTAACTGGTTAATATTATCTCGTTGTCACTGTGAAGACCTTGCTTAAGAAGATCAAACGTGTTTTGTTTCCTTTGTGGAATATTGTAATGTGTATTGCAGTTTAGAGGACTTTAACAGCGCTGCTGATGCCGTGATAAATGCCGCCTATTGGGCCCAAAATTATAAGATTATCATCGATTCGAAAAAAACTGCCTCGTTGGCCTAGTGGTCCTGAGTGCGACTGCTACGCTAGAGGTCCTGGGTTCGATTCCCAGGTCGAGCAAAAAGTGTTATTGGGTTTTTTCTATGAAATTCTCAGTAGCAGCTCGGAGTTTGAATTTGTGCCCGGTTAATAGCAATAGGCTCGCCCCCTATTACATGGGACCTAAATATACCGGCGAACTGTGGGTGTACATTGGTACACCTCTGCCTGACCCTTCGGGGAATACAGGCGTGATGGTATATATATATATATATATTTTTATATTTCGAAAAGAAGAAGAAGCTTATTATTATTATATTATGATCATCATCATCTACCAGCCGGACGACGGCCACTACTAGACATAGGCCTCCCCTAAGGATGACCACAATGACCAGTCCTGCGATTCATTCTACGAGGAGTAAATAATATAAAAAAACACGTAACATAGACTACTATACATACTGCCCATTTTTCCATTTTTTTATAGATCGACTTTATGTTATGTTATTTGTGGTTGACCATTTTGTAAATGGAATCTGCTTCAAGAGACAACTCTTGTCAGAGGTTTTAAACCTTTTTTTAATAATACCTCCTTACCTATATAACTTTTTACTTTGTAGCAAACTTTTTTTTGACATACGATGAGTTCACCTCTGACATTTTAAATAAACACGTCTGGGTTCAGTCGCAGGCATAAGAAGACAATGATAAATTAGTGTGTCTGTCTGTCTGAAGGTTTTTTAATACTTTTTAACATAAACACTTTGACATTATGATTTATTTGATGCAGTAATGTTGCGGTTTAGATCGCCTGGATTTGGAACGTTGACAAAATAGTTTTATTTTCTAATATTATTATCGTCTGTTACTTTTTGGTGTTTTTTTTGCCCATTCTTTCTTATATTTTAAATTATAAATTACGATTAGTTTAATGGCAATAGGCTCGCCCCCTATTACATGCGACTTAAAAACAACACACAGGCGACCTGTGGGTGTACATTGGAACACCTCTGCCTAACCCTTCGGGGAATATAGGCGTGATGGTATGTGTGTAAATTACGACTTTTTAAAATATTTTTCCGTGCTTTCATGTGACTTTAAACTTAAATCTTTGCCTTTTCATGCTGATGCTAACATCATAATCACAAGTCGATTCTTCCATCAAACCTAATAAAACGGTGAGGGCGACCAATCTCAACGGAGACTAGCCTAGAAGTCGGGAGATATTATAGTGCAGTAGTTTGACGAGCGAATAGATACTTATTTGTAATTAATGCAAGTCCGAAATCGCTTATCCGCCTTGAGCAAGCGTGGTGATCAATGCTTACCTATGCCTTCTCGGTATGTGAAGGGGTGTTTGCTCTTTTTTTTTAGTATGTAAAATCATCAAATGACTTCTTCCGATCTAGGTGGTGCGGAAGGGAATGTCAGACTCTTACTGACTAAAATCCATCCGTGTTCCTCGTAATGCCCTCTGCGTTCCAGGGCCGCGGTAACCCTTTTAAACAAATTCCGCAATATGGGCTTTTGCCCTGCATTTGATTTTATTTCACTAGCAAGTACTACTAAATATGCCCTTCAAACCTACACATAAAACAGACACCTGGACTTTTAAACATATTGTCTACAAGTCAAATCGCCAAACATATCGAACAAAGCTCTGTCCAAGTAAATAATGGCATAAAACATGATTTATTGCTCCTACTTTCACTAAAATAACGATATTTTATCACCGCCTGCCAGTTTGAAGGGTGACACGTGTTTGATACGAGTACTAGTGGACAGCTGATTTACATACCTACCTTGGTACCTAAGTAATATTTTGGCATGTATTTTAGAAACTATTGCACGTGTTAAGTTAGATAATACGTTGTTTTGTATTGTTGTAAATGTTGCATAATATACAGGTTGTTTACTGTACTTCATATGATATACGTTTGCACAAACACAGAAGGCCAATTCTACTAAATAAAAACATCAAACACCAAAGTCCTATCGCAATCTCATCTCAGTGGCAATGAATGTCAAAAAATGTAGAGGCATTTTTGACAGATTGAGACTGAAATTGCAATGCGATCATTCCTAAATGTTAATAGTTTTGCTCTGTAAGTGCACTCTGTCTTCTTTCACACCTCATAGTCTGACAGTACAGCTACCGGAGAGACATCAGGCGCAGGAGAAACGTCTTAAGTGATTTTTGAGGCATGGGCATCTTACACCACCAACTTCTTAACTCCGAGCTATCACTAAGAAATTTCTCAATCACCAGGGCTAGGGATCTGTGACTGGAACTAATTGTATCTATAAGCACTAGGTAGGTGATGTATTTTTAAAGACAGATATTGTTTATAGAAACAATTTTTCATATAATTTATAAAGTACCAAATCATATTAAAAGCACGACACAATGAAACATAACCCTTACTGCAGTTCTTTTAAAATTCATATCTCTCTAACCACGATACAATACGTAATTTAAATGAATTTCAGAATATTGCTTCAACAATTTTCACAGTTACAATCGATTGAAAACATTATACTTTCGATCACGTACAGAAACGTTGACAATTTAAACTTTTAGTTTTGCTATCTGTGTAGCAAATAGATATTCAATTATTTTAGGGGGCTGTGCGTGACTATCTATTATCTACCTGCAAGAAAAAAAAGTTAAAGCTTTCGTTTTGTCCGACTGCAGTGAAGCTCGAAAAGGAGGGTTATGTGTTTGACCTGTATGTATGTCCGTTCATATATTCTCTTACCACTATCAGAAATTCAGTCATTCAGTGCTCTTTCAGCATAATATGCGTGTGTTACAAACACAAAATTAATACAAAATAATGTATAAAAATAATAATGATATGAATTAATAAATAAATTCAATCATAATGAAATAAAATAAAATCAATCATAATAAATAAAATAAATTAATAATGTAACGTAAATCTGTAACTTTTTATTGATGTTAAAAGAGAGTGTTCTTAAACTTTTTTGCTCGTTCTTCTCCATAGAAACCTACTATTTTGAATTGACTCTTTGACAATTCAGAAGTGCCTGTGAATTATTTAATTGAAATAAATAATTAGACTTGAACACTTTTACTATTAATAAAAATAACACTATTTCAGTACATACAATTATTAAAATTCTACAAACTAAATTAAATCAACTGAAATTATTAAGATCTTAAATCACGTCTCAACCTTTTGGGGCAATTAGTGAATTTCGAGGTACCATTAACCAGCCAGTTACAGTTTCTAATTGAATTCTAATAACCACGTAATAAGAGTATTTCTATTTAATACGATAGCGTTATATCTTGTTTGTTTAGGTATCATTTTATAAAGCCTGTATTTTCGAAACAGTGGAAATTTTATTTATAAACACCAATAACTGAAGCTATTATTGGCCATATTAAGTTCTATATATTACTAGTTATAGCTTGTGATCACGACCTTCGCCCACGTGGAAATAAGTTTTTTATAAAACATATCCCATTCGACAAAAGCTATCATCATCATCTTCCTGCCCTTATCAAATATTACTTGGGGTCGGCGTAATATGTTTTCTTCTTCTTGGTTTTATTCTCCAGTAGCTATCAATCACTGAAATAATACCATCATCACGCCTGTATTCCCCGAAGGGTTAGGTAGAGGTGTACCAATGTACACCCACAGTTCGCCGGTATATTTAGGTCCCATGTAACAGGGGCGAGCCTATTGCCATTAAGCGGGCACAGATCCAAACTCCGAGGTGCTACTGAGAATTTCAAAGAAAAACCCAATAACACTTTTTGCTCGACTGAAATAATATTACTTATATCATAATCTGACCAGAACATTCAGATTACCTACCAAAAAAATAAGAAACAAAGTTTATCTATTTATATTCATCATCATCATATCAGCCGTAGGGCGTCTACTGCTAATATTAGTAAGGAAGTATGGATTAAATAACGAACGAAGATTTAAGAATACAAATACTACAATCTAAATCATCATTGATATCGTGATACTTAGCAATTAAAAGAGTAAAAAAAAAATATACCTTGAAAAAAAACGCGACGCAAAATTCACGTAATCAGCATAGGCTTCCTTAGATTTTCAGGCCACAAATTAACAGAAAACGAAGTAAAAGCCAAACCGATTCAGTGCCGAACTATCTCCACCCACCATCTTAAAGAAACCTCGTGGATGTTCGGCAAAGCTCGCGTGTTGTAACTCGTAAACCTCGGCCGCGCATTACCAAAATACGTATCAACTCGTATCGTATGCGTGTGGACGATAAATTATACTAGTTAATACGAAAACCCTTCCACTAGCGTTATTCGGCTGTAATTAATAACGAAACCATACGATACCATCTTTTGGTTAAGTCTTTGCGCCGACACGCACACCGATTTTTGGGGTGTACGTATTGTGATACAGTTGGGTACTAGCCAATCAATTGACATAATTTTTATGACCTGTCAAAACGCGATTCTCTATAGATTTTGTATGGCAGTTGATAGTAAAATAATTAAATAGATTACAAATTTATTGATTTGGAAACAACTAAAAAGTCGAGTAAATAATTTAGAATCTAAATTATTTACTCGACTTTTTAAAAATTATAGGATTATCTAAATTTTAGGTAATCCTATAATTTTTGGGCCCTGTAGATGCCCAGGTTTATCGCGCATCAATAGCGTTGTTAAAGTCCTATATAGTACCGGTGTAGGGACACTTTGGGCACTGTAGTAAGTGAGTTATCGTCACATCGTCACATTTTCATATGTTCACAGTATACTGCAAATAGGCATCATAAATGATGATCGATGTAGTGATTTGCCTTGAAAAACCCAAACGTAGTTGCCCGCGCGCCGCCCGCTCATAACATCACCTTATTTATCGTGTCCGCTTAAGTCAGCATTTTAAGACTGTCATGGTGGATTTGAGTAAAAGGACTAACTACATCAGTAAAATGTTTCCTTATATTTTATTGGTCTCCTAATACGAACAAAGGTTACAGCATTTTCAGACTAAGTTAATAGGTAACAACGAACAGTGGCGGCCGTGTTCACACGTCCTGAAATTAAAGATTAATCGCCGCGATAACTTGACGCGTACCGTTCTGAAATACAGTTGACAAAACGCCATCTGTGTGAAATAGTTTCGTGTTTATTTTGTACTAGATTGTTCTTTACAACTTTATTTTTTTATCGCAAGTCATCTGGAGTAATAAATTGGTATTTTGGATAGGACTAATATTTTTAATGGAGGTGATTTTTTTAACACTAGCAATGCTAATTACTGTTGTGGTTGTGTTACTGTGGAATTTTTTGAGGTAAGTAATCTGTAGGTAAATAAATTGCCTGTCGAGGCGAATCATGCGTCTAGTGAATGCTGAGGTCCCGGCTTATGGTAATGGAAGGAACTATTGTGTTTTAGTCGGTAAGATACTTTATTCTGATTTCTTCAGATGGAAGGGAATCCATGAGGATTTGCATGAGAGAAAAAAAAATAAAGGTAAGAATGCTGAAATTACAATAGTTGAGTTGCGCCATCCGAGTTTAGTTTTTAATTGTTTTGATAAGATATCTCCCCATCATACTATGCAGGTAGGTACATATATTGGAAACTTTAGTTAGTCCCTTTAAAAAACTGAGAGCAGACCACAATGTGTTGTGTCATTACTTGCATACCAAAGCTACAATTATCACAGCTTTAAAAACATAAGAATAATCTAAATTACTTCATCCACATCAACAAACGCATCAAGAAAACAATTTTTCAACATAAAAATCGAAGGCAAAAAATATCCCTATTGGCTTCAATCGATCCGATCCTCATGTCTTCGATATTTGCGGTTTCAATATACTTAGTGATTGGTATCAAAGTGGTAGAGTTTCACACGTACTGTGATGTACACAGAGTTGACAATAAATGGAGTACTCATATTGATTGCATCGCGCTAAAAGACGCACCTTTTAAACACATTCGCCATCGATTGGCTTAATGTATTTTCTGATTCGTAATTGTCATCCGTCATCTGACTTCAAAGAAAATAAAAATTGAAAATGTAAATGTAATTACATCTGTTTACTTTAATGTTTGTGAATACTTATAATTGTATTAATATTATTCACAACCAAAATATTGTACATGATCAGTTGTAAGTTGATAAGTGTTGACCGATCGACAACCGAATGGGTTAAATGGCCTATAAAAAAACACGGGAAAACCTGAATGAGACTAAAATTGACCAAGAGGAAGTACCTATATCTATACTCAGTAATGGGTGAAACAAGGCTGTCAGTGATGATCTCACATCTTAACACTCTGTTTACTAACTATTCTGTGTCGATGTGAGACCGCAGTTGATATGATTGTTTCTTTGAAATTTTACTTAGAACTGCTTCTGTTTCGATTCCAATGTTTTTTTTATGTTTTATTAGTGGTGTGGCAGGTTTTTGCGGCGGTCAGACTGCGATTGTTACTTAGCTTGTAGTATTTGCTTAGATTATAATAATATCTGTCTAGCATTATAATAAACTAGCTTCTGCCCGCGACTTCGTCCGCGTCACAGTTGATGTGTTATCCTACGGGTACCGTACATTTTCCCGGGATAAAAAGTAGCCTATGTGTTATTCCAGACTATAATCTATCTTTGTGCCAAATTTCATCCAGATCCATTCAGCCGTTTAAGCGTGAAAGAGTAACAAACATCCATACATCCATACATCCATACATCCATACATACAAACTTTCGCCTTTATAATAGTAGTAGGATTATTGTAAAACAATTGAATTATTTGTGAATTAATATATCTAAATGGAGATTATATTGTATTAATTTGTGTCAAAAGCACTAAATCCTTAGGCATTTGCTAGAATGACGTTTGGTCAAAAATCTGAATAATTGCTTACTGAATTATTTCGAACATCATCTTCTACTACTTTGACCCTGGTTTACAAGGGTCTATTTTACTATCTATTTGCATAAACAATATCATGTAGGTATATATAATACATTCGGTTTCGAATTATCATGTGTATCAAGCTACAACATTTTGGATTGGTAATTGGCGTAATAGAGAATAGAATTCGATTGAGAATTAGCATATAAAGGTATATTTAACATTCGATCCTAATTTGATATAATAGGTCTATACGCTGCAAAGTTCTGCGGGGAATAGGCATAATATATGAGTGTGCAACCACATTCGGTAAAAATCGGCGTAATTATGTGGTTAAGTTACAACATATTATCGACAATTGGCATAATAAGTCAGTGTAGTACATTTGGTTAGAAATCGGCACAAAATATGAGTATGCTGTAACATTCTGTTGCCATATCTTGCTTAGTCGATAACTGGCATAATATATTATGTGTGTATACTATAATTTTCAGTCGGGAATTGGTTTAATTATGTGAGTGAGTATGTAACAACAATAGGTCGGCAATTAGCATTGGAGACAGATATATTTGTAGGTATTTTTTGTTCACAGAAGCTAACACTCTTTCTTTTCTTCTCGTCGCATTATAACCTAAATAGAAACATTCATAGTGTCCTCCTAAACAAGGTAACGATAGTACAAACGGCTGTGTTCCCGTCGACCGCAAATTTCCTGCAGCTTCCGCCATGATTGCAGGAATCACGCTCCAATCCACACACCTGCCTGCGGCTTCTAACTAATGTATTTATATATCTCAAGTGCTTATATTTTGTATGTATTTATTGGCTTTCTTATAATATGAGCGGAGTTATTGACTGCTTCGTGACTAGTGATCCTAAGCGCGACTGCTATGCTAAAGATCTCGGGTTCGTTTCATAGCTCGAGCAAAGTTGGGTTTCTCTATGAAATTCTCAGTTGCAGTCGCGGTTTTTAGTCCAGGTTTTCTTCAGCAATGTCAGTGATATTCAAGATAAACTTAGACAGTACATATCAATTTAAAAAATCGCATTTGTAATTGCCTAAATTCAAACTCACATTCTTATACATGAGAAGAACGCGCCTTAACCACTGAGCCATCACGAATCGGATAATACGAGCAAATAAATTGAACTATGACGCAACGACACCATGGGCAGCTGTCGAAGACAGTCGATGTGACTGGCCTAAAACAACGGGTAGGGTATCGCCCGATTGGTCACTCTCAACATAATCCAGTAGCGACCGTTTTTTGCCCACACAGTGTATCCGTGGAAAATTACTGTCCACCGCAAGACCAGGTTTTGTTGACGTCTTTGAGGACGGCGGTAATTAATTAATGAAGGTTATCCTGATACGGGAATTAAGATGGTTTGTACCGAGGTTGGTGGTGTGGGGAATAATGTAATCCCTCGACTAAGTAGTAATTGATATAAAAATAGTAACCATTTTCTTTTAGATTTGAGTAAATTATTATTTCTCTTTTGGATTGTTATGGGGATATTTTGTTGGGTACACATTTTTAACTGCTTCTTTTTTCGGCTTTGTAATTCATACATACGGTACTTAAACTCATGTTTTTTTTCTAAAGGGAGTAGGCAGATACTACTGAACGCTACCTGCTACGATTCACACATACTCCTTTCGCGTCGTGTACTTTCATACATCTGGCCATACAAGCACACCGGTTACGCCTTTATAATAATCTGTATGCAATATGTATAATACGATACAAACCTACATGAATTTGCAAACAACGACAAATTCCTTGTTTTCACCTTCGCAAAAAATAAAAAGTAAATACCGTATGCAACAACGACTGTGCTCACTAAAAATAGATCTTGTCTTTTTTGTGCTAGACTAGACCGCGTGAAAGCCTAAAACGGTTTAACGGAATACCTAAAACTAATCTAAATAGCCGAGAAATTCGGCTAAATCGGACAGCAAGAAACTTTTCGTTTCAGTGTCGTTCGTACTAATCCCCTACCAACTGTTTACGGTTTGATTCTATACTAACTGTGCTCGCGGCATCGCTCACGTGGATTTAAGTGTAATGAAAATGGGTATTGAACACTATGTCATTTTAAGTATCGATGGCAAATAACCGCCCCCAACATAGTTGGGAAAAAGGCTAAGCAGATGATGATGGCAAATAAAAAAAACGTAATAAAATATTTTTGTAATTTTTTATTTGGCCCACATTTCAGCCTCAGTAATTACAATGCTCCAAGTGAACCTAGCCTAGTTGGTCTAAGTCTTAAAATTTGCCACAGGATTTAAGGTAAACTGTGGAAGAAAACAGATAGGTATAACACTATATTAGTCATCCCCAATAGCAGATAGCTTGATAATGTATAAGTAGGGAATATTCAAACAAAATTTTAACAGAATCCAGTAGAAAGTAATAGCGTGATGCTTTAACATATATACATACTTTGTTACGATTGTAGAATTAAGGTACTAAGGCATTTTTTTCATTCTGCATTTAAATTTGACAACTTTATTTCTACCTAGTTAATTACTTACGTCATTTAGTTTATAAAACGAAGTCCATAGACACATTATTATTTTAGTTTTTGTTTAGCTGATTAATGAAAGTTTGTTCGAAGTTTATGTAATGGTGACAGAAGTAATGGCTTAGGTAATATTTATTTATTCGCTTACAAACAGCATAATTCATTTAAGTCTAGTTTATGATTTTCTGATTAGAAAAGGCGTGAACACTAGTTTTTCAGCTGATTATGTCGTAAACCCGACGAAAAATTTAAATTAGTTTAAGTACGGTTACAGTTTTTTTGAAGCATTGCATTATGATTTCGAGTGTACCAAACTTAATTTTATCTACAAATATCTATACTAATATTGTAAAGAGGATAGATTTGTTTGTTTGGACCGAATTTGCGCCGAAACTTCTTTACAACCATTTTTTCACCAATAGATGGCTACATTATTCTTGAGGAACATAAGCTACATAACACCACGCTACAATTTACGGGAGTGGAGCAGTAACCAAAAACGTAACTTGAAATTAGCCACACGAACGAAGTCACGAGCGAAAGCTAGTTATCCATAAAAACATTCAAGGTAAATATCTCCCCCACACATTTTCTCTACCACAGTACGGAAAAAGTACAAAAAAAGGCGAAATCCCGTAGTACGATGTCGTTGACATAACTGGCAGAAAGCATGTTTCCTTCGCCCGGTATTTGTACAAATTTTTACATCTGCACAATGCAGCCAACCATGTGCAATTTTTATTCCAATTTCAAATGCGCTGGTTTTCTCTTCCGAGGTTTTATGCAAAGAGTATGCGTTTATGTAAGTGTTAAGTGTGCGACCTCTTTTGTTTTTATTATTAGTAGGTACTTGAAAGAGTTTAGAAAGCTCTTGAAAATAATATTAACGTATCGTTTGGTACAGTTGAGCAGATGTTAGTTTATATCTAAATCTAAAGTTTTCTTTCTTTCATTTCTTTTTTTATATAGAACTTTGCCCCACACTAGAAATTTCTCGTGTATCGTAGGTGCGTTAACAAACAAATAAATTTAAAAATACAAGTAGATACAGATCCGGAACAGCTATGTAAGTCATACAAATATTTGTTCCATGAGGAAACGAACCCGCTACACACAGCACAGTAGCCAATCGTTTAGCCACTGCGCCAACCGTGCCGTTATAACACTGACTACAAAGTAATTTTATACTTAAGGTGTTATTCCTCGGCTACTAATTTTAACACCTAACCACCACCTAGTATAACACTGTCAGGAAAAACCATTAGTCAACATTTGGCATTCAAATAGCCCGTCACTCATTGACAAAACTATTGATCATATACCTCATTCATAAATACGATTGACTTATTTGCTGCGGCTGTACAATGAAATATCCATTTTTTTTACTCTCTTTTCATCTAAATTCACAATGGATACTAAAGCTCATTCGATTTGCTAAAATGCTAGATTATCTTAAATTTTCAACATATATTTCGTGGTCAAAAATTCAGTGGCAGACTTCAATCGTATCATTGTCACCGTTGATCATTTTGTCAAGCGATTACTAACCGTTAACGTTTCTCAACACTGCACTTACAATTTAAATAAACGTTCCATTACATGCTAGTTAAGGCTATATATGTTGTCACTGCGTTTCAACAGTTTTATTCTTTTATCTAAACCGATACGGTTGAACTATCACTCCTTCACTAAGAAAAATGAATTTTAACTCAATGTAACATGGTTTAAAATCGACTGTCGAAGACTCTTGATGTAGATATTTTTTTAATTAATTGCCTGCTTTTTGCTATGGTCAGCAATCTATGTTTTCATAGATACCCGTAACCGGGTTAATGACACGAAATAAAATTCGTTCAGAGCCTGACAACTGTTAGTTCATGGAATAACTATCAGAGCGAATAGTGACCACGCATTTGAATTTAGAACTGATAACAATTAAATTATTTTTTAACTAATGAGAAACGTGATGATGAAATTGAAAATGAGCATAATTGTTTTCTAATTTTGAAATCTGATGTGTATTTGTTTTGAATTAAGAACGCATTTTTATGTATTTTAGATGTGGCACACTGTTATGTTGCCACAGTAATTATCTATGGTTTTGTCTATTTCCAATAATCAAATAAAAAAATAAATAAAAAGTCACTTTTCTAATCCACTTTATGAATTCAACTACCACCACAGTCTCCAACTTAAATACATATCCACAGTATTGTATTAAAAATATGAGCAAAAGTACAAACATCGCATAAAATTCCGGGACACACAATCTACTTTCAAGGATGATACTTCACCAAAACAAACAAACATACATCCAGACCCTACGACATCAAAGAGGGCCTAATCCAAAAAATAAACCTCCTGAAATCCCTTAATACGAAAGAGGGGCCTACATGCGGAGGTGTAATAAAGGTACCTACACGCGGACGCCTCAAGAATTAAAAAAAAAAGAAAAAACTCGAGGGCGCACAAAGTCCACAATGTCAAAAAAGTCTCCGTCAACAAACAAAGTAAAAAAAAAAAACTCCATATTCTTAATTTAACTTGAGTCACTCTTACATCCCTACTTGAAGTAACAATTAATATAAGACCTTCCCCACCTCTCTTCTGTCCCTTATTATGGGTGTCCAAAGAGGGTTTTAGGGGAATCGTAAATGTCAAGTTACGTTGGACGCGTGACTGGAATAGGGAGGAAGAAAGTAAGCAAGTCCCCCATTTCTTAAGGCAATACAAGGCGTTATATGTGTGTGATACTTGGCCGATTCTGTACGGGGCTTACCTTAACACGCCGTTTGCGGTAACTTATACGAAGAAGGAAAACTGGCACATTTATTTTTGTTTTTTTATTCTTTTTATAAGTTTTTTTTTTTTTTTTTTTTTTATAGACGGGAAATCATCAAATAACTTCCCCCGCCCTGGGCGGGGCGGGAGGGAGAGTCAGACTTTTACTGACTAAAACCCGTCTATGTTCCTTCATGTGCCCTTTGCGTTCCGGGGGCGCGGTATCTCTTTCGAACAACCCGCAGTTTTATAAGTATAAGGTTGACTGTTAAATAAGATGAGGAAGTTTGAATTTGGAATATAAGTCTTTGCTTGTCATGTCTTTTAATTAATGAAATAATTGATATCGTATTTCACTGTGTGATTTTTCTTGAATTATATTCCTGTACAGTAAAGAAAAATGCTTTAATGCGAAACAAAATCATTTTCTTAATATTATGTGTCTTATGATTTATTCACAACAAAAGATAACTACGGTTTTTCCCGAAACAAAATATTTTAAGCTAGCTTCTGCACGCGACTTAGTCTGCGTCAAAATAAAGGGTACCATAAAATGCGTCAGACATCAGTAAAATATTTTCGAAAACAGCACCAGACCTTTTAAAAATAACTTTATCATGTTCAGAAAGACGCGTCTACTAAATCACACGTAATTGAAACTAAAAAAATCGCATAAAAGATTGAAGAGAATACGACTCACGTATGGCTCTGCCACTACAAAATAAAACTCAAAACAAAATCTAATTAAAAAACCCATAAAATTTTGCCAAGAGTACCGCGATCGATACCCAAAAAAAGTCCCTAATCTGCGTCCCTTATCAACTTGTCACAAACTTAAGTAACCCTCCCTCACACATGCACACACGCACACACCCTCACATACGCACACTACTCATTATAAGGGTAACTAATCACTGAGCTGTGGAGAGAAAAAAATGAGAATTTTTTTATTCATTAACCACCCTCTCTTCTTAGGCTGATGTCCCTGAGGAATAGGGAACTATTTGGAGTCGCGTATCAAAGTTCTTTGTTTAAACTTTTGGGCTATGATGTTTATGGGGCTTTGGTGTATAGGTGTGTATTGTCTTTTATATTTTTGATTTGAAAGCAAATGGAGCCATCCATTTATCAGCTAATTTACTGAAATAATGGTAATTAAATGAAAACTTCCTGACCAAGCTACTTTACTGAATTGCTACATATAGGTGTCAAATAAATATACCTTACACTTTTTGACGTTTCGGTATCACTGGCAAGTATAGGTTTCATCTGCTTGCATTATTTTACTGTTGGGAATATTTACCTAACAACAGCTGTGTTTTGTCATTCCAGCCACTAATCTGGTTTGAATTTCTCTGAACAAAATAAATACTACGAGTATCGCTCGTCGCTCTAAAAATACCTTTGACAAACATAAAAGTCTGATAGAACTATCAAAGTAACATCAACTCACACAATTTCAACAGCAAACCGCCAAAAAATTTTATAACTACAACCCGCTCCATTCGTCCCCTATGCCATCTCTGCATACGGCGCACACTCGCCAGCGTACTAAAGCATGAATTTGCATATTTGCTCGCTCACTAAGTGCAATAGCTTGTTTGTACGTACTTCATACATTCTTCCATCTAACGTTCAACGATTCTCTAATTAATACCGTTTTTCAATTTGTTCGAAGTAAACAAATGTTTTGTTTAAGACGTTTGGTGTACACTGTGTACAGTCGACGGCAATCGTGTTGGGGATTTTGCTGTAGATCGGTGAGAATTAAAGATTCGTTTTTTTTATTTGTTTAGGCAACCAAACGCCATGCACATATTTCAGAATATTGCATTACAGTATTGTATGGATTACTATAGGTTTCCCAGTTTAAGTAGGATAAGTATTTAACTACTAGGATAATTATTTAAACAAGCGAACGAAAGACCAAAAATGACAAAATTTACTAAATGCCATATTAAGTATGTTTAGTTAAGTTTTTTTTTCATCTATTCAAATTGTTATAGAGCCTAGATGTTTGTCATTATTAATTGCGCTTTGAATGTAAGTTCTTGTTAGTACAATTGAAAATATACCCGCTTGAGAGAAATCTGTGGTATAAAATTAAGTGGAGTTTTTCTCTATAAACATTTGAAACATATCAATTTTATTTTTACGTGCACTACCGAACGTCGCTGTTACGGTGACTGAGACAGTACATAGTGTGCTCCAACTAATGTCGAACCATGATCCATGATGTAAATCAGTCCGATTTGCCATGCTTGATGTTTGTTCCCGATGTTAATGGAC
Source organism: Caradrina clavipalpis (assembly GCA_932526535.1). Taxonomy (NCBI): domain Eukaryota; kingdom Metazoa; phylum Arthropoda; class Insecta; order Lepidoptera; family Noctuidae; genus Caradrina; species Caradrina clavipalpis. The sequence goes on along the minus strand of OW052104.1, from coordinate 11,563,524 downwards.
AATTTCGTTCGAAAACGTCTAGGGTTAAGATGTCTACGTTTAGCGTCTCCACACACAACCAATTATATCGGACCGATTTTTGCCAGTTTTCTTCTCGCTGACAAAGAAATCTGTCAAAAATCGGTCCGTTAATCGGTCGTGTGCGAAAATGCTTCTATACAGGATAAGTTTTTAACCAGTGCGTAAATATTTTTGGTAGTTCAGTGTCAGTAATAGAACACATATCCGTGTTTAGTTAAAAAAAAAAATAAAAAAAAATTTCATCCTTATCCGAGTTTGAAATAAGCAAAACATGGACATAATCTATTCGCCATACTATCAATGAAAACTCTTGGCCGCCGCCCGGGCGCATGGCTGGGGTGAGGGGGTGGGGAATGCGCTAGCGCCGAGTGACAATAAAATAATTATGGTTTTTAAGTATACATGTTTCGTAAGCGATAACTTTTTTTTTTAGTACTAAGACATATCAAAATAAAATATACGTGTTTAATAAAACGTGTTGAAGTTTATTATGGCAAAATTTACGCACTGGTTAATTTTTTTTCCTGTATGTTGGTTAAATATAAAGGAAGAAAAGTATATCCGACTTCAAATTACCAGCAGCATTGCACTTCAAAGTTTTCTTGACTGTCAAAGGGATTTTTCAATCAAAACGCCAATGTCCAATTGACCAATTGCAAGTATTCTATTGAATACCATGAAGGGTTTCTAATTACACTTCTATGACCTTAGCTTTTTATTGAAAGGAGTAAAGACCTTGGTATTTATTTAGATGTTTTTATTAAATACTTGCTCCTGTCCGCGACTTCATCCAAGTGGTTTTCTTTTTACCCGCTTTAAGTTGCGTCTTAGGCTACTGCTCTGCTCCCCTGTGTCGTAACATGATGTTACATAGTCTATGCTATTCCTCATGAATCTGACTATTATATATTGTTTTTTTCTAATTCGACTAGTAATTCCAGAGATTAGCGTGTCTAAACAAACACACAATCAAACAAAAAGAAATCACTTTTATTATAATAGTGTAGTTTTTTTTTCGTATCGATGATATATCTACAATAATTTAAACTGTTTAGGCCCAGTAGATTACCACGTTTGTTGCTTCGTCAGAAACTGTAGGTGGTAGTCCTAAGTCTCAAATCGCTGATCCGCCTTGAGCAAGCGTGATGCCTTCTCTATATGAGAAGAAGCATTTGTCCAGCAGTGGGACAATACGCTATTATCTTAAAAATGTAGTTCTAACTTTAATGCACAGAGCTCGAGATGATAAACGAGTCACAGCACAAGCATATCATAGCCCAGCGAAGTCTATAATAACAAAGTAACGTGAGCAACAAAAGCGATGTATCTCTTTTGTTTGTACCAGCTTTACCTCCGTCGATGACACTTTATTCCTTTTCATAGCCCGCCATACTGCCTTTCTTATTACCTGAAGTTTGTAATAAACTTTAATAAACGCGAGACGCGCGTCATTTAAGAGAAGATGAAAATCAAAGAAAAAATATCTCGCCGTATAAAGGCCGTTATAGGACGCCCGTCAAACAAACGCTTTTCTTAAGCAAAGCAGCGCCTAATTTCAATATCCGAACGGAACGTGGACCGTTCGGAAACTCTCCTTGGGGAATAAATTACTCCGTCTATTCAATATTTCATCAGGCCGAGAGGCCGACTCTGAATATTCAAAACTAGAGGAGACACGTAAAAGCACGCGCAAGCCATTTTTCGCGCCTATCATCTCGGTAACAAAACGCACTCGTAATTACCCCCTCCCCGCGACTTCCCCCCTACCCGCGGATACCCCACCCCCCTCCCCCCCGCGCCAGGGAGAGGGGGCCGCCCAGTGACAATTATTGATCAAAAATTCTCTCTCTTCTTTCGCAAAAGAAAACTTGGACGGGTTATGTGTGAACCGGTATAGTTTGATATTTGTAATTAGATATTTTAATTATTTTATTTTTCTTTTTAGTATTTTCTGTTTAGTGTACTGTATCGGATACTATATTTACTTTATGAATTGTTAGTGGTTTTTACAAAAGCGAGTCAATTTCTTTTTCATAGTTCCCCTTACATTCTTACAAGAATTTGCACTTTCAGGTAAGCAGTTTAAAACTTCACCTATTATCCATAGAAAATCCTTTTATCCATCAACTTTGTATAGCGATGTCTTATCAAACATACCTATGTGACAGCCTTTTTCTAAATCTCGACGCGTCATACATTAAAAAAAAACATTTTCTAGACAAAAAATTTCACACCCTGGTTCACAAAACCATACTTAATATATTAACTGACTTACCAAACATTGGCGTACTAAAAACTAAGCTACTATCAACACCAACATTCACTCCTTACATCATTATAATATCGAAATTCTCCCAAAAAAAAAGGTCAAGTATCAAGTCTTCCCGGTCGGAGTACACGCGGCCGCCTCGGCATATTAATTGCACGCGGCGCTACCGGCGGGTGGCAAGACACGGGGAGGCGCGGCCGCGAGGTCAACCGTCGCCTTGCCATTGTTTTGTGCGTGCGACTGTACTTTCTAAGCTATCTATACATTTGTTTGCCGGTTTCTTAAATACAAAGTGGGGTAAAGAGTTTTTGTTCACGTATATACCTACTTTGTAATTTTCTATTGCATTTTGGTAATGGAAGAAAAACAGACGAGGTTTTCGAAAGGAGGGTTGGTATGATTAAGTGTGAATTAATCAGGATTAATATTACGTTTTCCAAGTAAATTTCAAATAAGTTTAAAATTATACAGGTATATGTAGCAGTAATAAACATTAACGGTGTCTTCGATACCTGAAAAAGAAAACAGGTATTTTAGTAATAGGTATTACTGAAGATTAGATAAATAATAAACAGCATAATGCAACACAAGTTTTATTTCAAGGAATATGCGCAATAATAATAATTGTCAAATTATTATTTCAGTTTCAATTATTACCCATTTGAGGCCTAGATTTTTAATGGATCCCGACTGTCAAAGTTGCTTTACAATTTATCATTTTTTGTGCTTGTGTGGGTGTATGTATCTATCATGAAATTGTTTCAATAGTGTAGGTGTTTAATATTACTTAACAGAATTCTTGACTTAGATTTTTCGTTTTTAACCCCCGACTCACGGTGAGGTGAGGGGTGTTATAAGTTTGACGAGTCTGTCTGTGGCGCCGTAGCTCTTAAACGGGTAAACCGATTTGAATGGGTTTTTTTTTATTTGAAAGCCGGTTTCTTAGCCATGGTTCTTAGGTATGTTTTATCAAAATCAGTTCAGCCGTTTCAAGGTTATCAGCTCTTTTGTTAGCTGCGGTAAGGATCTTTATTCTTCAGTCGGGAGCTACTTTTTATTTTATTTTATGCCCTGTTTTTTTTAAGACAATTTTCTTAACACACCATCACGCCTGTATTCCCTGAAGGCGTAGGCAGGGGTGTACCAATGTCAACCTGCAGTTCGCCGGTTTTTCTTCGCAGTCATATATTGTGATCCTATTTTCATTTTGATACTTGGAATTTTTCATTAGCCCCTATATTACAACAAATCTCTTTAACAAGTTATACCAAGAAGTAATACCATTCTAATCAGAAGGCTGTTAGTACATTTTCAAGTGTTTTCTCCTGAAATATTAGCCGTAAGAAATAGTTTTGTTTACCAAAAGCTACATAAACAAAACAAACGCTTTTTTGGCAAACGCGCAATTTCTGGAATATTGTTTTTCTTTGGCTTCGGCAGGCTTTCCTAACAATAGCCTTATTTTGTGGGACTTTTTTGAAGTAAATAAGCGAACAATAAAGATGTCAATAACTGGAGTCTTACTGGTCAAGTAATGGTTAAAGCAGCCAATGGAATTAACTACGTACCTATGGCGAGTCTTATAGGAATGTGATTTTGTGTTTTTATTCGCCTATGGTGGTACCAAAAATGTCTCATATTTAAGGTAACTAACTGTATTATTATTTATTACTAGCCCACGACTTCGTTCTCTTCAAATTTTGTATATTATCTCACAGGAATCGTACATTGTGTTATTCCACACTACAATCTGTCTCAGTGCCAATCATTCAGATCCGTTCAGCCGTTTAAGCGAGAGTAACAAACATCCATTCACCCATCCTCACAAACATCTGCGTTTATAATATTAGTAGGAAGTAGGATTGCATCATCACGATTACCCAATTGTCACTTACCCAGATGTACGTTTGGTCGGACAAATTGCCTGAAGAACATTCTCCCGAATGAGCGGTTGCCAGAAAATCTTTTACCCGAATTATTCGTTTTAAATGTGTTTTTGTTAAGGACACAAGGAGACACGCACAATGGCCCAATTAAGAGGCTAAGTGCGGAGACCAACCCAAACCAAACCATATGTATTTTCGTAATGAAACAACTTACTTTCCATAATATCATTTTAGGCCCAAATATAATTGTTATCAATGAACTAAATATTTCTTATTGTAATAGAACACGATATGAAGAAAGCAACTAATCCTCCAAATATCAATCGAGTTGTCATGTCACCCTACAATGCAAAGTTTACCCTAAATAAAACAATCGTTTCAATATCTCGTCCCATCTTTCAGATTCTTCTAACAATAAGTTCTACTGCAGGTACAGCCCGAGAAGTAAAAATACGAAGGAGTACGTATGCTCCTCGTACCTCTGGCTCACAGTTTAATGTATTCATATTCCCATCCCAATCCTTGGAGCGGATTGTTTTTCCTCGGAACCTGCACATTATGCAGAACCATCTCCTATGCAGTCCGCCGCAAATCGGAAAACCGATCGCTTCCTTCGATTTTCCGCGCCTCTGTCCATTATTGTGTTTGTGAGCTCACCACGTATGTAAATCATTCAATCCGCACACACAAACACAACCCGTCTCCCTCACACGTATCCGAAAGGAGTAAAACAGACAGGGACGGCAACAACCGAATTGGTGTTAATTTACAGTTGGCAATTATAATTTTCGTATTCATGTCCCTTTCTTGCGTTGAATTTTTTTGTTGTCCGTCTCTTTTGCGGCGGGGGGTTAAGATAAAGCGGTGAAGACGCGAGATATGTAGAATTTTTTAATAAAACCCGCGCTTCTGTGTGCGCTAAGTGATATGCCTTGTTCTTTTTAATTTCGTTGCGAATGCGAGCGCAGTCGGGATCATCTATCTTGGTTTTTTTATTCCTCTCTGTGCCTCTATACGGCGCGCTATAAAGATTTCGCATGGGATATGAATATTGATTGTTTCGTTGCGGACTAATGAAAGCTTGATTGGTGTGCGATGTTGATGTGTAATGAACCCGCCGGGGGATGGGGCTCAGTAAAAGGTTTTCTGACGCGTTAGTTAGCGAGCTTTTTTTATTGGAATGATTATTTTAATTGTGAATGGCGGTGTCTCAGCTGGGAGTTCGCATTTATGTACTGTACCGTTTTAAATTACATATCGGGATGAGTTTTATTCAGATAGTGGATTTCCTTATTTTATTTATAACGTGTGTGAGTCACACTGTTTACGTTGTACAGTTTGGAGCATAATTATGTTACACTTCAACAAAAACCAAAGCGTTAAGAGGCAATCGCCTAAACGGTTGCTAGAAATTGTATTGTATGTTAGGAACATAATATTTCCGAAACCATACTATAGCGAAATAGGTTTAGGCTTAATGCTTTCTAAGTTACAATCGTTATTTCTTAAGAAAATTGCTTCCAAATTTTGCGTAATTGTAACATTTAGGTTCGTATAGTGATTAAGGTACTAAATAACCATCATATCTAAAATTATAGAGCACCTAAATTGATCCAACCGTCAAAAAAAAATAACACTACATGCTACAAATTTCGTAGCGCGTAGGTGCGCACACGCTGCTACGCGTCCGTAGGCGGTTACATGTGTGTAGAAGATTTCAACGCACGTGCTACGAAAGGTGGACGACGGGTTGGTCTTGCATGTATTTTTTTTATAAAAGCAGTATTTTTTTTATTATTTTATTTTGTTTGGATGACTAACAAGCCAACGGCCCACCTCATGTTAAGTGGTTACCGCTGTCTATAAACATCTGCAATATCAGGGGCCTTGCAAATACGTTGCTATCCCAGAGACAAAGTTGAAATATCTCATGTGCCTGTAATTACACCGGCACCCATACCCTTCAAACTAGAACTCAACAACGCTGCTTTGCGGCAGAAAAGGTACGGTGGTAGTACTGTCCCGGACGAGCTCCTTCACAAAGCGCTCTACTACTACTACTACAGTTTTTGTAAACAAAAACTCTTTGAAAAAATTGGTTCATTAATTAATGAAACCCGTTCACCGAACTAGAGACATAAAAGTCCGTCCATCATTACGTAGATTTTCTATGTACAGATATAATAAATAAGAAGAACTTTGTTCCTTGTAAGAAAGTTCATAATGAAAGCATAATTTAGTTTTAACTTCAGTACGCGCCTCCAAAATGAAGCCCTTCAAGCCTTTACAAAGTAAAAATTAAATTTTAGATCGTGTTCCGTGCCTTAATTTCTCATTAAAATTCTGTTTATTATACATATAAAGTATATAGGCCAGCTTTTGGGCTGGATACGTTGACCAGGGTTCCCTACGTGTGAAAAAAAAATTGTAAAACAAACAGTAAAACTTAGGGCGGGAGAAGTTATTTGATGATTTCACATCCGTAAAAATAAAAACCCACCCTTATTTAGTGATACGGTCAGCAACATTACAGAAGTCAATTAATAATGTTACTTTTACATATCATTTAAATAGACACGAAATCAAACAATTCACTGCTATTCAGAATTTTAGGCAATAGCTAAGAGTTCATTTTGTCTTAATTTAAGATCATAATAAGGATAATAAAAAGGATTTGAAAATCTGAAATGTTAATCTACTTTTGTTGCTGTGTGTACCTATGTTCTTTCTTTATTCTTGCAATAGAACTATTGAACACTACCTAGCGCCCGTAACTCCATCCGCATCAAAGTTGGTGTACCGATCAGGTTCTATGGTAACACAAAACGGGGTAAAAATCATACCAAATTAAGTAAGCTCAGTGCAGCCGTTAAAACAAAAAAGAGTAACAAACATCCATCCATCCTTTCATCCATCGCATCCACTCAAACTTTGGTAGGTACTCGTATAGTAATAGTAGGAATTAGAATTATAGTAGTATGTATGTTTTGCTTACAGTTTCAAATCAGAACATAGTATGTTACTAGATGTATAAAATCTAGACATCTGTCTCCAGATACGGAAGTTCTATGTATCATAAGATAGACTGCTCATAAGCCAGGTATGATTGTAACTCGTATTAGGGAAGCCCAATGGTCTCAAAGTCTTAGGACACGAGACAACCCAAAATTAAAATCCCGGAACTTCCCGGGAATTCATGACTTCTCAGATTCTTATTAGAATAGAGTTCATTTTATAGCTAGATGTATAAAAATAAATATCAATTTTAATGAAAATAATATACACCGAATCCTCATATTTATGTATAACGTTAGTTAAGATGTCAACAACGTGTATATTTAATTCACATATTATAAATCGTATATGTATTTATTTCTTGATAGTAGAATCTTATAATTACAAAACAGACTTCTAATTAGCAATATTGTATACTCATTCAGTGAGTTACGTATGAGTATCATGTAATTACTCGTTTACCTAACAGATGGCGCTCTTAATCACAGAGTGAGGGAAGCTCAAAAAGCTTATTATGACCTTTTGTAAATAAAGTAATTACAATACGATTTCGTCAAACATGTCTCGATTCTTGGAATTCCCGGGATCCGATACAATTCAATTCAGAAACAGTCTCGGGATTTCGAGATACAAGAATTCCCGGGACCCATAGCCTAATATCAAGTTTGTACTGTATGGATTCAAAACAAACTATTTAATATCAATTTAATTGAACTGAATAGTAGACTACCTCGTTAGCCTAGTGGTGCTAAGTGCGACTGCTACGCTAACAGTCTTGGGTTTTTATGAAATTCTCAGTAGTAGCTCGGAGTTAGGATTTGTGCCCGGTTAATGGCAATAGGCTCGCCCCTACTACATGGAACCTAAACATACCGGCGAACTGTGGGTGTATATTGGTTGTGCCTCTGCTTAACCATTCGGATAATATAGGCGTGATGGTATGTATATGAAACTGAATAGTTACAACAGAGAACTCTGGTGATTAACCACTTCTCAACCTTATTTCCAAGGGCGTAAGGGTGAAAAATAATTCACCGCAATAGTCCGCAATTGTACACATTACATCTTACATTTCTCACCACTTCGTGTCGTAACTAATCCTGTATGTCGGATCACCTATCGGGGCGGAACGCATCTGTGTGATGACGCTGCTGTTCAGCTTACCCCCCAGCAGCCGCGCGTGAAGGAACGACCGAGATTGGAAATGGTTTAACACTATTCGTTACTACACAATCGAATTTACTCTTTGAGTCCATAAAATAGAGTTGAAAATTACGAAAGCAAACCTAAATAGTCTAAGTATTGATGGCCATTGAAATTTCAATTTTATAGGTGCAATGATTGGGTTGGTTTTCAGTTGATGGAAAGTATGTAAGTGTGAAGAATGATCAGTGTATTTAAAGGCATCGTTCTGGTCTGCGTGTTCCGAAGCGAATCGTCTTCCGGCGTCAGACGTGATTTCTTGAAGAAAGTCGAATCAATGGACGCAGTGGACATTGGCCTCCCGATTGTATTTAGAATTTGTCCACAAAACCAGCGGGGAGGCTCGTTGAATGAGTCTGTCTTTGGTAACGGTAGATAATAAAGGCTGAAGTGTGTTGTGGCTCTTCGTTCTTTTAATCAAGTTTTTCTTGTGTAACGACTTTATGGTTTTTGGGGAAAGTACTGACGAACAAACTGTTTGGTGTATAGGTACTAAACTGCTTAAAAAAAGTTGTAAAAATGCTGAGTTGTAATTAACATCACAATTTTAAGTATGTTCATGCTTAAAAAGTAACACACACGACAATTGAATATTGGCAGTGTTGTGAAAATATTACCTAATAATAATGCTTTAACACCAAATAGTTTGTGTTCAACTGTACAAAGAAATATGATGTATAAAAATTAAACAATGCATTCGTGCGATAAAAGCAGCTAATTGTATTGGAAGCACAAACAAAAATAGCAATGATAAGTGTGTTGTAAGTCCAGCGCACCGTGGGTAGTCTGCCCCGCTCCCGTTCGGCCCGTTATTTTTTGCAGTAGTTGAAGGGGATCGTCTGGAGAAGTACTACCACCATACATACCCCTTTCTGCCCCAAAGCAGAGTTACTACATTCCCATGTGAAGGAAATGGGTGTTGTTGTAATTAGAAACACACGACACTTGCAAGGCCTCTGGTATTGCAGGCGGCGGTGACCACTTAACATTAGGTGCGCCGTCGGCTTGTTTACCATCCAATGACATAAGAAAAGTACCTATCTTGCTAGCTAGCTAATTTTTTTACCACATTTTTTTACTTTTTTTATTTGTTTTTTACTTAGTTCATGCAGATACGAGTGAAAATGGGATCAAATAAAAACGCGTCATGACAGAATTTTTCATTAAAAAAAATCGCAGTTTTCATAACCACCTCTTGTTGGTCTATTCCAGTGGATTGAAACTTCTTTAACTTTAAAAAATATAATCGACCGTAATAGGCTTCTAATGAAGTTTTAATAATACTTACATCCGTGTCTGAAGAATGGTTGGAAACACTAGACTTAGGATCTTCCCCACGATCATTTTGACAGATTTCTTCTTCGGCAAGAAGAAACTGTAAAAAGTGGCCCGATAATCGGTCCGATTCTCGGCCGTGTGGGGAGACGCTTCGCAGACAATCACTCATTGGACTGCCGCCGTGAAAACCAACAAACACCTGGCTGCGGTTCCACTTGAGCTTAACTAAGCTACGTTACTAACGATGTGGGTCTGATTTACACCAATAAGAATGCTTTATTATTTCAAGCTTTGAAAATGAAGAGCATCTTGGTGTAAATCAGACACATATTCAGCGACGTAGCTTAGCTTTGCTCAAATGGAGCCAGAAACATACCATTTTTCGTTTTTTTTTTTTGTTTGGCCCCGAATCAGATTTGCAAAACATACACGGAAAGTGATAATACTATTTATTTGAGGATCATATGGAATGCGGGACTATGTTGTCATATAAGTCAGAGGTTGCCATAATTTTTCACTATATTTGTCAGCTATTATGTTGTGCACTGGTTACGCTGCCAAACACGGGTGAAGAACTGTAATGTTTTGTGATAATTTCCTATTTAGTTACTAACTACAGTTAGTGCAATCTTGACTAATTGGTGATTTCTATTTTTATGAACTAGCTTACTATTCATATATTTTGTTGGTTTTCCTACGTCGTGTTTTTTTTTTTTGTTTCAGTAGAAAGGGCTTTAAACACATAGTTGAAGTTTTCAATCCAAACTAATGATCTCTCAAAACTTTAAAATCATCATCTAAACACACTTCCCACCAGTTGCAAAAAAAACAATCTCTAAAAAACATCACGAAGGATTTAAAAAAAAGTCCGACGTCAAAATGCATTTTTATTTTTATAACATTCTCCAGGGTTCGTTGGTTCCATTTTTAAAAGTGCAAAGTGCCAGTAACCTCGGTGCTCCTTTAATTTCAATAGTGGGGTCGCGCTCAAGGTCACCGCCCGCGAGGGGACACTTCACGATCAGCTGATATTCTTATATTTGCCGCGTTTTTTAATCTGTGCATATTTAAATTTAGAACTGTTGATCGTTTTGCTAATACAAACCTCTTTTTTGTTTTCGTTTTTTTTTTGTAATTGAGACTTAGGTACTTACTTTTTGATTTTACTTCTTTCTATTATTAGGTTTATAAAGGCACTTCAAGAATGATTTATTATTAGAAAATTAAGCTAAATGTTAATGACAAGTCAAAGTCAAATTATTTATTTAAATGAGACAAAATATTAAAGGCACCTTTGAACGTCACATACAAAGAAAAAGAATTGAATCTAGTTGCCTCCCAAAAGATAGTTTCGTATGGAGAAGAATAAGAAGGAAACTCCATACTTTCTCTATTAAAATAAATGATTTACAATATGTAAAACCTGTGTATGATGTACTGTCTATTACAACTCAACTTTCTCTCATCCTTTTCATGCTCTGTCAGACAGAGTTTTCAGGGAAACAATGTCACACGTAATTTTTTGAGTAAATAATTCATTACATAAACACTTACCAATAAATTATGTAACCGTTACCAAAACCCAAGCCAAATAGGTATTCCTAAATCATAACGAGCAACTCCCAAACTTTTTAACATTCGCAACTCGAAACTACCAGTTGCATCCCAAGTTTAGGGGCTCGATAAAAGTAGCAATAAACCACGAGCGTGGGCAGAGGGCAGCTGGGGGGTCGCGGGGGGGAGCGGGGGTTGGGGGTGCCGGTCATCTCCCCCTTTTTATCTCCGCAAGTCAAGGGCGCGTGGGGCAGGTTCGGCCGGCCGCCGGCTATTGACATTCTGTTTTCAAATTTACCTACTTTTTTTTCCATTGTCCGTAACTTTTTAATATGGCGAGGTCGACGAACCGAATGGCCAGTGCGGCCTATTGCGTAATCCGTTTTGTAATGTTGCCGTTTTAGAGAATCTTGTTTTGTTTTTAATTGGCCGTTTACAATATTGACAGTTTTACGTAATTTTGTTTTTTTGTTTGTGTTTTTAAGGTTAGTCAAGATTTAATCGTTTACGCGATTTTTATTTGTTGACCAGTAGCTTACAATCTATTATGAAAGAGGTTGATTAAGATATGTTCATTTATTTGTCGTATTAACAACGATTACTAAATGTTCCCCTATTTGAAATACTAGAAACATACGTGACACAATTGTCGGCAAAACTACAAAAGTTCTTTCGCAAATGACCATTACACAGATAACATGTAATTAGACTAGATAATTACTTCTTTTATTTAAGTCTTTGGCGCCATGTTATAATCACCACTTATGACATAGGTAACAACGATGATCATTAATATCGGTAACTTCAAAAGAATGCATTGATTTCGATACTATTCAAGATTGGTTAGGTTTAGCAACCATACATTCATATAGAATTATAAATAACCAGGCTATTCCCAAAGAAAAGGCTAAGCCTCATCGCATACAGAGAAAAACACAAGCATTGTTCACCACGCTTGCTCCAGTCGGATTGCCTAATTCCAGGATTTCCACACAATGTTTTCTTTTAGTGATATTAGTGATGCCATGGTTGATATAAAATTAGAAAGTAAATAATAATTATAAACTTTCTAGGTTTCAAATGTGTGTAGTTAGTATATGTTTTAAGTAGAGCGGAGCATAGTTGAGTAGAGTAGTGTGTAGTTAGTTTGACGACACTGGTGGCTAAGCGATCGGCTACTGCGCTGCGTGTCGCATGTATGAAAATGCACCCACGATACAGGAGAAAAGCCAAGGGTGGGGCAACGTTTTTTAAAAAAAAAAGGAACGACGTGCTGCACTCCGGGAGTGCCGGCAGAAGTGAAAACGCTAAAGACGTACACAAATATGACAATTCGCGTCAGCGAATTGTCATATTTACGTACCTACGATAAATTCGTAAGATTTTCAAACAGGTCACGTGTCCTGACGCGAGTTTAACATTTTTTACCCATTCCAAAACAAGTGCACAACGCCGCTTACGAATTTTCGATCAGGGTCACGTGTCCTGACGCGAGTTTAAAATTTTTTAGCCATTCCAAAAAACGTGCACAACGCCGCTAAAGAAGTTTTCACTTAAAAAAAGAAAGAAAGAAGAAAGTATTAAGGTGACCTTTTAAATCCAGAAACTTAGAAAGTACATAATAATTACCTATAAAGTTTTAAAGTTTATGAATTCAAAACGTCACATTACTACTTGAAAGGTCTGCAACCTCATGCATTAGACATTTTTTCTTTTTTTAATGGGTAATAGTAATAAGTCCCTCTACTTGTCTATCAAATAATACATTTAATCGCTACACATTCTATCGCATCACAGTCTACTGTCATCACCTGACAGTATGTCATAATTTTTCTATCTGACAGTCCTATCTGATAGTTTTTGACAGATCAGTTGGTACTGATGTGTGTCACATCAGCACAATTAAATATGTCGTCGTTCTCCATTAACAGGTAACAAAATTCGGTAGAATAGAAGACGAGTGTTTCTTCTATCATCAGCTGTCTTCTAATAAATTGTTGTTTGCTCATAGAAAGTTAGTCACCATGAAACCAACATTGTAATGACAAATAACTTTTTACAAGAAACTTATTTGTCATAAATAATAACGTCGTGTGACATTATTCACAAACGCCATTCCAATGTCATAAGTAATTAAACATTATATGACATAACATTACGCCTACTTTTCCTAAAAGGTTAGGCAGATGTATGGGTACTTATAGTACTAAGTATACCCACATATTGTCATATATAGGGTGTTTTAGTAATTAGTAAATGATACTTAAACACATGATTGTACTCATGATAAGAAATAAATTATTTCTCTAATAAAATATTGAGTTACAAAAATAACACACGATCAGCTGTAATTGATTCAAGTCCCATATAATAATGAAATAACCTATTGCCATCAGCCAGCCCCAAACACCAAGTTTCTACTGAAAACAAAGATCCTGTAATATCTCCGACCTGTGAATTGAACCTAAAACTTCTTACCCAGCAATATCACTACCTACTACTCGTACACTACCAACAGCAGCGGCAGTCAAATACAAGTAAATTACGAGCATTGCAAAAACTACCTTCTCCCATCATTGTATTTTTTTTTCTATCATAAAGAGCTATTCACAATCTAAAGTGCCAAGTGCTAAGATAATAAACGTCAAGTACACAAGACTTAATTAAGTTAATATTAAGAGATTAGCAGCGTTAAGGCAGTGTATACAACATATAATATCGAGTGTTCGTTATGATCGGGCAGATGCGAGCGCGATATCTGTCATCTTCCACAACTTAATATCACCATCACTATCGATATATTACCATCTGTTGCGGGTAAACTGTGCGGTTGGGAAGTGGACGGTTTGGGAAATTACTGGTTTTTGAAGAAGGTTGATTTGAGTGTGGGTTATGTAAGCGAAAGCGACGGTTAAGCAGTAGTATTTGTTAGAAGTCATCATCATCAACATTATATCAGCCGCAAGACGTCCACTGCTGGACATAAGCCTCCCCCATAGATTTCCATAGATTTGTTAGAAAAAAAAAAAAAACTAATCAAAATAAAATCATTTATATTCCATTATACATTTCGTATAGGATGTTTATATTTGATTGAATCTCATTCTTATAAGAATCGTAAGCACTAATAACACATAAGAATACTTTTCTTATTTGTAAAACCCACCACAAATTCTCAATATTTTAACACCTACAAGCCAAAAGCAAAAACGGCGACGGAAGAGGTCGAAATCTTCTTTATAAAACATACATCTATTAAGAAATCAATCCAAGTTTAATCTAGTCATCATCCAAACAGTCCCAATTCCAACTCCACCAACAACATATCGATATATCGACGGGCACACAAAAACTCCGAAAAGTTTGAGTGACAGGACCGCCGTAGAAAAACGATGTCGATAGTCGATAGTGCAACAAAGCACCCGCCGCCGGCCCATCTCTACTGACAGGACGGCTAGAGCGTGTGCTACGTGTGAATGCTATCGATAATATCGCGATGTGTTCATGGCGATAGCTTGACCATTACGTGCACGTAAAAATATCTTGGGAACCGAAATGAGACCGATTTAATCGAACGATACGGTTAGTGAAGTGTATGCCGGGAAATACGCGCGTTACCTCGTCGCACCTAAGGTACATTTGCTGTACAAATAATTATGTGTTTTATTTAAAAGACAAGATGACTCATTTTGCAAAAATCCTCGCGAATAAAAACAACTACGTCGCTAGTTATGAAAACTAAGAGAGTACAAGTCAAGTGAAGCAGCGACTCAAACAAGTTCCCGACGAAGAAAAAACAACACGACAAAAATGGATACAAAACAGAAGTCTCAATTAAAAGTCGCAAGTAACATCGAGCGCAAAACTATCAGAAACAAAGTAAACAGATCGCTCGCTACCACAAAAAAGATAGTATACCACAATGCGACAGACAAACGTGTTCGTTGACCTCCGGAGCGGCGCGTGCGACGGACAGACAGATGTGCCAGTCACTTCATAATCATAATGGCGGATAAAATACAAAGCCAAATCAAATCTATGAGATATCTCGACAGGATTACGCTACAAATTTTAACTACAATTATGTTACTGTTAACTCGACGCAGCCGAGTAATGAACTTCAATCTGATCAAACACTCGCACTCAATACGTTAACGTTTCAACTTACGTGAAGAGATCCTTACGAAACGTAAACATGCTCGGCGACAAACAAAGACTTAACGAAAAACAGTTTAGAAATCGCGCGACGCAATCGAGACTCGGTTCGATTGACGATTTCGTCGCGAACGGTGGGCGTGTGTAGCCGATGAAAAAAACATATCACTCCCACTCCGACCGGTTACACAACAACAAATTTAACGAAGCGCTAATGATGATAAAACCAACTCTTTATCCAACAGAATAAGAGTCACAGTGCACGAACCGTTACAATTGCGGATTCGCAGTGGCCACACCACGCCTCGACACCCGTCATTGGCAGAAATAAAAACGGCGACCACGCGTAACTCGTCACGTCTCGCCGGACAGTGAAATCGTGCGACCGGTGACAATGTGTCACTTTGCCAATTCACCGAGAGCCGCCCTGCCCCGGCGACTGTTACCCACACAGGTGGCGACCCGAGGGTTGCAAACACCACCAGGGGTCAGCTAACACTGGACGCGTTGTTGTGTGCCGCATTCGTGCCGTTGCGTCGCCGTGCCTTATGAAATGACAGTTGAAGCTTCAATGCGCAGACGTTTACCCGCAAAAGGAAATTTCATCGATCACGCTCACAAATTGCTACGTAACTATCGAGATGTAAATCGCTTATGGCTACCGTTATTTTGAAAAATCGATTCTTGATAATCGATTCGTCACAGTTGCGTTCCGTTTACGCAGTGGACTGTCCCACGGTCGGTCTGTGTGCGACAAAGCTTCAAGGCGACACAGTGCGACACTGCGACCCGTGTGACTGCACCGTGTCGACCTATCGTGCTACTACGAAATAATTGAGTGTAAAATCGTATTTGAAGGACTATTAAGTACTGTCGTTGCCACACACTATGAAAATTTCCAAAGACACTGGGATTGCTGAATGTTTTTTGTTTAATATATTTCATGGATAAAACCTTATAAGCCAACAGCATTGCAACACCGAACACTGTTAACAAGGTCCTCAGGTTTCAACTTTCAACAAGTATTTGAGAGAAAACTAGTACATTTGTTCGTAGCAGCTAGCTTTATCTGTACCAAAATTGGTAAAATGAGTAAATCACAGCGGCCGTAAAAAATGCACCTTTGAATGAAGTGATCACTGAAACTGCAAAAACTTGTTTAGAATAATTTTATTAGAAAAGGCCAAGTGTTACTTATGGTACAAGTTTAAGTCATAGTACCATAACTGTTAAAATAATTACTGACAGTAAAAAAAACTACGAATAATTTGAAGATTCGATTTAAAAAATATACATTTTAATTGGTAAAAAATTCAATGGAGTGGGCAAATATTATCCATTTTTTTCTTTTATCGTGTGCAGCAAGGTCTAAAGACCCCACACTCCCTAGTGTCGGAGTTTCTAAACCGCGTCAAGGGACTCTGACATGGTTACCGATGTTAATGATATCCAATATAAACTTAGAAAGTACATATGAATAAGAAAAAGTCACATTGGTGCTTGCCCGTGCTCGGTTGCGAACCCATAACTACGTGCATAAGAGGCGGGTTACTTAACCATTGGGCCATCACGACACTTGTCAAATATTATCCAATGAACATAAAATCCAAATCGCGTTCACAAAACCGTTGTAACTTCAACACGCATGCAGCAAAACTTTTAAAATCCACTACAAACTTTAACCAAGTATTTACTTAAGTAAACTAACATTAAACTAACATTAATCTAAACTCCTAGTAACTGTCAAGCCTAATAACTGAAACATCGTAAAACGAAACGTAATAAAAATTATTGCCATAAAACGTAAACTTTTTCATATATTTATTTATATTTTTATTTTTCATTTATTCACTAAACCAGAGGTGGCCAACTAAAACCCAAGATCTATTGTTTACTGACTAGACTTTGTGCGGTATAGCAATTAAATAACCAGTAGGTACTTCTTTATCAACTTAAAGATTCTTATTTCACAAAATTAACATATATGAAAAATAAACATTATAGTTAAGAGTAGGTATCTAGTATTATCTTTATTTTTTATTAAGAGGGGAAACAGCTAAATTGAAGATTATTTTTAGTGCATAACTACTTATATTACCTTACCTACTATGAGAGTTGCATCTGAGGTCGACCGATCGATCGCGATCGACTGGTTGGCTACCCCTGCCCTTATCCAAACGATATGCAATTCCTCGCTTATTCAAAAATACACTTTAAAAGCGGGTCAATGAATGTTTATAATTTCGTTACAAGTAAGATAGTCAATAAGGTCTTAATTCCCGTGAATGTTATCATTAGTTTGTATTGGACAAACATTAGTAGTCATACAGGCACACGTGAAGACAGCCGGCAATTATACAGGGTGGGTACAGCACGGCCTGGTACCGAACTGCCCGAATTTGCGCCGTTTACGCTATATACAGGGTGCTTTTTTAACAGCTGTAATTATCTGGTTTTGTATTTAAAATTCGGTTGTGTTATTTTGTTGCTCTGTATTTTTTATTAAAAAGTAAAAAATCGCTCGGAAATTCAAAATACATTTGCAGTATGGTTTATTTTGTATTTATACCTATTTAATTAATTACAAAGGTATTTCTTACCAAGCAATGTAAAAAAAAACTTAAGCATTGATTGTAACAATAACATTCATTTTTAACCACTATCCTTTTTTTTGAACAAATATTGCATTTTCTTTGTTAATCCCGATAGGATCAACTATTGTATGATTGACAAATATTTACTTCCCACCTATGCATACAATATTATGAAATACAATAAATAATTAATTATTAAGTATTGAAACCACAATCACCAAAACGATGCAATTAATTTTCATCAACCAGAAATCCAACATAAACTTTATTATTAATTATAATTGCTCGTATAATAGCAATCACCCTATAAAGAGTTAATATGAAAGCTTATTCATTTGCGTTTGTCGTGGCAAGCACGTGTGGCGCTCGCGTGCCGCCGATGTATTACGACAAACGAATATTGCACGTACATCCTGTATATACGATACTGAGTGTGTTATGTAGATGGGCAAATAGGCATAATACTTGATCTTTCTTTATCGTGTTGGCAGTAAGGTCTAACGACCCCACACACCCTAGTGTTAGAGTTTCTAAACCGCCTCAAGGGCCTCTGCCATGGTTACCGATGTCAGTGATGTCCAAGATAAACTTAGAAAGTACATATGAATTAGAAAAAGTCACATTGTTACTTGCCCGTGCCCGGTTGCGAACCCACAACCTCGTGCATGAGAGGCGGGCGCCTTAACCACTGGGCCATCACGACATCCAATACAAGGACATGACATACACAACAAACTACAACAGAACACAACTACAACCCACAATAACAACAGTTACTATTAAAAAAAAAAAACATGATTAAAAATATAACTAAAAACAGTAAAAAATAATTTGATGCTATAACAGTAATTTAATACATTATGTTATTACATGACATAAAATACCATCACGCCTGTATTACCCGAAAAGGATAAACAGAGGTGTACCACTGTACATCCACAGTTCGCCGGAATGTTTAGATCCCATGTAATAGGGGGCGAGCCAATTGCCATTAACTGGGCACAAATCCTAATAACACTTTGCTCGACTTAGGAAACGAACCCAAAACCTCTAGCATAGCAGTCGCGCAGGCACGCTAGGCTCGAGGCAGTCAGATTATTTCTACCACCCAAAATTTGTCCACTCTATCATCAACCAAACTTAATCTACACCCCAAAAGCGCTAGTAGGTCTGTATGAGCCGATGTATTACCCTTAATGAATCACAGCCGAAACAGTTGGGTAAGTCGCTCATTAATAGGAATTGTGTGGTCGATACCTCGCTTGGTACCGAGCTGTGATACCGTATTGTATGACACTTTTGGATTGAATACGTGTAGTATTTTTGGTTTATATGAGGTATGGTAGTGAGAATTTTGATGGGTGATAATTGGAGCCTTGGATATTTTGGTTTGAATAAATGAGAGTGAGAATTTAATGGGTGACGATTCGATCCTTACTTGGTGTTGTATGTTTGTATTTTGGAAGATTTTATGCCATTTAGTTTTTAAGGGCTCCGTACCCAAATGGAACGTTATTGCTCTTGCTCATCTGTTTGTCTGTCTGCCTACCCCTCTGTCACAATACCTTTTGATTCGTAATAGGTAAAGACTTATTTTTACAGATTACTTACGATTACCTTGCCTTGTCAGGTTTTGTGCCCAGTTAAGGTACACCTCTGCCTAACCCTTCGGGGAATACTATATGCTATGGGCGTATAATAATATTGGCGTGATATGACGGTACTTGCTATGGTCGCTATAACAACAACCAATTAAAGGTAGCCCCCTTTCAAGAAGCGTTTTTGTTTTTGGTGTTTTACTCGATCTTAATATTATTACGTTGGTACTCCTTCATGTAAATTAACACATGCGTTTAAGTGACTGTACATGAGTGTTCAGTAGTAGTACTCTGTACGATTTAGAAGGTAAACTGTCATTATCAGCTGATGTTAGGGACTGATCACCTAGAGCTTCCTTCACCTAAACTCAACTCGGAAGATTTCTACAGTACAGACTGTTAGAGACAATGCTTACTTTTAGGACCGATCGCAATCTATAGTCTCAATTTAGCAAAAATGCCTCTAATTTAGTTTGTTGCTGAGATGAGATTGCAACTAGATTTCGCACATTTTTAAATAATATAATTAGGCTTCTGATATCTATAGTCTTCTACTGATAAACCTGAGCTTTTAACTAAATCACTTACGTTTTACCAATAACAAACTAACATCATTACGAAGAACACGCTACCTGCTACCCTAACAAGTTGAAACATGAATATTTAAGGGTATTAAAATGACCATACAATAATAATATTCACGCCCCAAAGTCACTTTCGCCGTAAAAAATCACATGCATTCAATACCATTTTAAACAAATTACACTATTACTTATGAGCCCCTTTCGAAGACGATTGTTTGTACAGGTACGGTCGGGGCAATAAACATTACTTACGTGAACATTGTCTGTCCGTCTGTCGGCACGTTTGTACGAAACATGTTACTGGGCGTTTCCGATAACGTATTTATTTTAAACAATAAGCTTTTCTGAAGTAAGGGAAGGTGGGTGAAAAAGTTATATTACTGTTACAAAAGAAAAGTGAGTTTACGTGATGGGTACATGCATGTTGTAAACTGTTGTTTCGTAGCAATATTTTTTTCAACATTTGCTTTGTTTTCTGACTTTAAGAACTTTTTCCTGGTTCTCAATTCGAGTGTATGTTTTATGAAATCGCACACCCAGTTAAAGACTAGCGCAACTCAAAATATCACTTTTTTTCAGAAACCCAAAAAATACGTTTTACTCAATTTCTATTTGGTATATTAAAAACATTCTTATAGGTTTTTTTATATAATTGTATGTTGATATTTACTGTCATAATTGTCTTACGTTAAATGACAGTAGCACTTTATAATTGCAGTTTCATTTCTTCATTTTTTAATTATTTTGAGTTGATTGAGTCTTTAACTAGGTGTGCGAAATTATCTTTATATCTTGGATAGATTGATTCAAGATATAAATATATATATATATAAGAGTATCGTATTACCCATTACTGGGTTGTGGAGGTCTGATAGGCAGTCGCTCCATGTAAAATACTGATATTCAGCTGCATCCGGTTCGACTGGAAGCCGACCCCAACATAGTTGGGAAAAGGCAAGGCAGATGATGATGATGAGATTGATTCAAGATGAAGGTTTTTACGTACAGAACATTACGCTGCGTACAATGGGAGCGGAGCGGGATATACAGCTAGCAGATAATATAATGTAAATTCTTTATTTGTAATACTTTATATGTATTCACATGTGTATTTAAATGTATGTATTCTCCAGACCGATCCGGCCACGGCGGCTAATCTTAATGCAGACTAGCCAAGTGCGCAGGAGATATTATAGTGCACAAGTGCGTGCGCAACACAGGTGCACTCCCGCTTCCCTAAACTCTCATAGTCCGATGGGACGGCAACCCGACACAATCGGGGAGAAATTAGGTGCAGGATCAACAGCTTAACGTGCTTTCTGAGCCACGGGGGTGTCACACCACCATCTTCCAAATTCCGGGCTGTCACTGAGAAATTCCTAATGGAAAAATCAACAACACTTTTTGCCCGACTTGGGAATCGAACACAGGACCTCGCGCTCATCAGTTGTGCTTGCCACCACGAGACCAACGGGGCAATTAGTCAATTCACGTGTAATTAAATAATAATCACAACTCGTATACGCATGTTAATTACAAATATATTTTACAATCTAAAATTAAATGTCCTACATAATCCAAGCGTAAACGTCATCACACTCTTATTTTAGGAACTTATAAAACTAATTATTTTTCCCTTACGCCCAAAATCAACCCTTCAAACACGATTATCCCTAAAGCTCTATTTTTACTCTCTATACGTCAGCAACACAAATACTTTCATCATCACGTTTTCTCCGAACACCCCTTCCGAAAAAACAAAAGCGTGCCATTTTTAAATAACAAAAACTCGATTCGGAAACTTTGCGAGTGACATAAATAAATATATAAATATACCATCACGTCTGTATTGTAAGAGTTAGGCAGAGGTGTACGAATGTACACCCACAGTTCGCCGGCATATTTTTAGGTCTCATGTAATAGGGGCCCTATTGCCATTAACCGGGCACAAATCCAAACTCCGAGCTGCTACTGAGAATTTCATAGAAAAACCCAATAACAATTTTTCCTCGACCCGGGAATCGAACTCAGGACTTCTAGCGTAGCAGTCGCGCTTAGGACCACTAGACTTACGAGGCAGTTCCATTTTTAAATAACGAAAACTCCAAAAGTTGCGAGTGACATAAATAAACACGACACCTTATAAAACATTCGATAGAGTAGTTACTCATGTTAATTATAAGGCACGACCACCAATTTCTTGTTAGTATAAAATGAACATGTTTTTGTTACTGACTGTACGCCCCCTCGTGACAAATAACGGGCTATTTCAAGCTATTTTTAAAATAAGTGAACAAAGTTTTTTTGTTGGGAAGTGTTTACGTAATTTTGTTAGAAGGTGAAATTGGATTGGGGTTAAGGATATCGGGCACTTTTTAAGGGAAAATTTTAGGTTTACGCTGCCCGCCCACGTCAGACAATTGGTGACCGATTTTTTTGTTGGAGAGAATATATGAATTCTAATTCATATACCAACGCACACGTCCTACAAAAAAACACTTTTTCAAATTTGTTTTTTTGATGACGAATCATGATTTATTTATAAAAGTAGTAGAAGAGTCATTCGGAGAATGATTAGTGAAATATCATCAAACATTAATTTCAAAATAATGGTAACATCAGGGAATATCTTGTAGCTGTTCAGTAAGAAGTAAGCTCGATCGAGTGCGATCGAGCTTACTTCTTCATACCATGTGGATCAGGTCATACTCAGATATACAGGATAAGTTTTTAACCAGTGCGTAAATTTTTTTTGGTAGTTCAGTGTCAGTAATAGTTTCACATTTCCGTGTTTAGTTAAAAAAAAAATATAAAAAAATTTCATCCTTATCCGAGTTTGAAATAAGCAAAACATGGACATAATCTATTCGCCATACTATCAATGACAACTCTTGGCCGCCGCCTGGGCGCATGGCTGGGGTGAGGGGGTGGGGAATGCGCTAGCGCCGAGTGACAATAAAATATGGTTTTTAAGTATACATGTTTCGTAAGCGATAACTTTTTTTTTTGTACTAAGACATATCAAAATAAAATATACGTGTTTAATAAAACGTGTTGAAGTTTATTATGGCAAAATTTACGCACTGGTTAAATTTTTTTCCTGTAGATGAGAGACCAATGGCTGCAAGGTTCGACCAAAACAGACAGTGTTTTTGTAACTTGTAAAATGCAGTTTTGTTTGAGGGTTACAGAAAATTGATTTGCATCCTTTGATAAAAATCTCCATATACGCACCAGATTTGGACAAGTTATCACAAAAAAAAAACTAGCTTTTTGAACACCCAAGAAACCACCAGATCCTTCATCACCAAACCCACTCAAACTCACCCACAACTTCTTTATCAGAGCACCATCAATTAATCACGAGGGGCCAACCAATTACTGGCAACATTAACCGGGGGTTAACTATAGTACCGTACTTAACCGTAGTTTGGACGATAGTTTAATCGTTGCGTATAACTCGTCTGATGTTTATGATAGTTGAGTGTTGTGGAATGGGCGGACAATTAATTTTGGTTTTTGATACGACAAGATGTATGGGGGTAGCAAATGGTAACACCATTTCTGGGGCTGTGGATAGGGAATGATATGGTTGCTGAATATGTTTGCATAGAAGATTAGATGGTCTTAGATCAACTCATTTACTGCTTAATAATGAAATTGCCATGGATTCAGCACATGATCATAGACCACCTAGAAACGTAAGACTTTTGTTGTTAAGTAAAAAAATAATCAGCTGTTCCATGAAATAGCGGAACACCTTCAAGATCAAAAAGGTAACAGTTTTATTATAATGTTCCTTTCACCCCGTATGTTGCCAAAAGAGACCAAATGAGGGTCTCTTCAATTTCATGGAAGCTATTTTGGTGTTCGCAGTATCATGGTGTTGTAAGAGTAAAGGAGACGCTCCAATCGATCTTCTACAAAAACCTATGATTACACATTTTTTTTACCAAGTAGGGATCGAAGATTAGAAAGAAGACTATAGTTTCCATGAACAGCTCAAAATACCTGTTTGTAAGTACTACCCATCAACAACATCTTCAAAACTAAAGACATTTGACCCTAGCAACAAGCAAATAAACATCAAATCCAAAAAATAGGTCACCTACAAAAAAGCCGTCTAACTAAACCAGTGCTACCAACCTAAAAAAATACCGTAATCCTTATAAAACTCGCGTGTGCCAACCCAACATTAACACATGACCTCAAAGACATACAGCCAACATGCTATCGAAAAATGCTAATGCTTCCGATCCTAATCTCAACCTTAACGCGAGCCGGACCACGCATACTTGACTAAATGTAACCCTTGAACTATCTGATAACACCCTTAGATTTCCACCAGGTTAACATGACCTCCCCACCCTCTCGAAATTCAAGTCCTTTATGGTCTTCGAAGAGGATTTGTGCAGGATGTCGAAGGTCGAGTTACGCTGGGTGTTGCCAGCATGCGACGTTTGAAATATGTGTAGTGACGTCACATTTATGTCAGCCAATCCATTAATGTCCTTATCTGGACTTCCGAATTCGTGTGTTTCTTGAGGAAAGTGTGTGGGCTTTTATTGATGTGGGACATGACACAGCAGGATTTTGGAGCTAGGAGTATCTATGGGCGTAAACTGGGTTACGTGTTTGTATTAGAATACAGGTTTTGTTTATTTTTGTTAAGGAGAAAAGTTTGGTTGTTAAAGAATTTTTAAAGTTTATTCTTAATTTTTCTGCTACAAAAATGACCAGGGGGCAATGATACTAACTTTTAAGAACGATCGCAATCTACCTCTCAGTCGCAATCTGTCATAAATGCCGCTAATTCCCACACATTTTTCACATTGATTGTCGCAGAAATGAGATTGTGTCCCAAATATGAAACATTTTAAGTTAGTAGAATTGGCCTTATCTTTGTAAACGCTAACTAATTCTCAAAATTACATGCAAAACGAACAGCTTTTTTATCAAAAGCAATATCCAAATCTTTTAAAAAACGAATGACGTTTCTGTGACTCACCGTTACAAAACTTTCCATTCAACAGAAAAGCACTAATTACCTACTACGGCTTACCTAAATTACTCACACAAATCCTCACATAATCCTTCAAACATGTCGTATAAGTACCGTTAGGGCTCAAAAATTCCTCGAAAACGCATGTATTACTAAAATTCCCCATTGAACGTATACCCGAATAGTATTTGTTCTTGGAACCCTTCACCCTTATTGTGTATGTGTATAGGCAGGTAGATATATTGTTTTCACTTTTTACAAAAATACATACTTCATGTATTGACGTCATAAAAGTTCTTTCGTTGGCAATATGGTTGCTTAGATTAGACTAGATTGTTAATTTTTTTCTTGTAAGTGATGTTCAAAAGTGTAACAATAAATGATATGAGTTCGACATTGACTTAGTATTTGAAAGAAGCGGTTTTGAAAAAGACAGTGGTAAATATATGACGCAGTGTCGCCTGGTTCACCGCTGTTACATCTTGGACTTTCCGGCATATATGTTGAGAAGTCTTCCGTTTTTGTATCGAAGATACAAGTAGAGATATATTAGTATTATATATGACTATACAAGATATGTATAGTCATTTATAATACTAATATGTGGCCACGTTTATTGCTGCGTCAGAGGCGTTGTGCAGGTAATCAAGGGGGCAAGTGAACGGACAATTAGGGCACTCCAGCTTATAGGATATAGTCTGGTCAGGAGCTCCACAATCGCACTGGGTGTCGGACGTTCGATTTCAATGCAAAGTCATCATATTTTATTTTTTTGCCTAAAATGTTCCTAGTACAGTACGGTGTAGCAGGCAAACTCCTATAAACCCCATAAAAAAACACCAAACAAAATTACTCAAATTCCGTCCATTCCTTCCAAAACCAAACAAAAAAAAATCCACCTCACCTTCCCAAAAATCAGAGGCAGTACCGTAACACCAGTAGGTCTAACAACTCGTTGAAGTAGACTAGGAATACAAAACGAAGCAGACATTGGACTAACTACGTAACAGTAATGGCGAAAAATAAGCAAAACCCACGTGTAGGGTGCACGAGCTCCCACCAGCTATGCCTTGTTGGAACCTGCATGTAGGAAACATAGGATGGGTGAAACATATTGAAATATTGTTTGTAATGGATGGATGATTTGGAAAATTCACTGTTGTAATGAGATGAATGTGAGTTTGAAAAAAGTATTTTTTCTAACTCAGATAAATCAAGATTTAGTAGGGAAGAAAAAACTCGTCTGTGAAGTAAATTTGAGTTAAACTGTCGATTCGTAGCGATGTCATGTCATCTCACTACACCTAAATTGAAAGAGGAGGATTGTTACAGAATTAACCGATGGATAACCATTCAAGACAGTACCTATACTAAACACCGTGATGTATTTCCGTCTACTTAAACTCACTAATACTACGTTTATATTATACTCTTCCGTGGATTCTTCTTCTTCTTTAAGTTTCGAGTCTATAATTTAGGTTATATTTTACTTTTTTCTTATAACTTTTGGGCCCAGTAGATAGCCACGTTTATGGCGGCATCAATAGCGTTGTTAATGTCCTCTCAAATACAGGTGTAGGGTCACTTTGGGCACTGTACTACGTGGGCCATCGTCTGATCAGAAGCACCGCACTTATGTGTCATCAACATCATGTCAGCCGCAGGACGTCCACTGCTGGACATAGGCCTCCCCCATAGATATCCGAAAGGACTGATTGGAAGCGGCCTGCATTCAATATAATAAATTCACGATGATTTCAATTAAAATTACCTCATCTACCTTATTTCGGAGTTCACAAAATTATAAACACGTGTGCTATACAGGTACACGGAAAAGTTAACGGTTAAAACTGCAGGGAAAACATTGAAAATTTGGGCGCTTATCAGCCGGCGTGCTAACTTTTATTTTTGGCGCCCGAGGCTCGCTCCGTGTGTGCACGATTTGTTTACAGACCTCTGTAGCTATTAGAGAAGGCTTTTATATTATATTTGGTGGGTCTTGAGGTATATATGGAACAGAATTGAACTTACTACTATTATAAAAGCGAGAGACTGCCCTGTTGGTCTCGTGGGCTTGATTCCCAGGTGAAGCAAAAATTGGTATTACGATTTTTTCAATACGAATTTCTCAGCAGCAGCCCGGTGTTTGAAATTGGTTGTGTGACACCCCCGTGACTCGTAAAGCCGTTAGTCCTACCCCTGATCTCTTACCGGTTGTGTCGGATTGCCGTCCCGTCGGACTTTGACAGTGAGGTACCTAACAGGGAGTGCACTTGTATTTGCGTACACACTCGAGCACTTTAATATCTCCTGCGTACTTGGCTCGTCTCCATCGAAATGAGCTGTCGTGACCAAAATCGGTCTGAAGAATATTAGTGTGCAAGTACCCAACTAGACCTTTTTTCCTTAAGGTAAACATAACATGCCAATCTACACCCACACCAGGTTTGAACACGTCACTTGCATCACAATCAATGACGTCAACCACAGGCTGCTGTCAGACGGAGGTAAACAAGTGCCTTCTTTTTAAAAAAAAACACGCCACTCTAGGAATTTCTCCTGTGTCGTGGGTGTGTTTACCAACCCACATACAACAGCCAGTCTCGGATGGCGATAGGCCATACAAATATTTGTTATATGCAGGAATCTAACCCTCGACATGCAGCACAGCAGCCAATCGCTTAGCCAATGCGCCAACCGTGTGATACCGCGAGGAAGAAGAGATATCGCGCCTCCGGAACGCAAAGGGCACAAGAAGGAACATGGATGGGTTTTAGTCAGTAAAAGTCTGACACTCCCCCTCCCTCAGAAGTCACTTGATGATTTTCGAATTACCGTGTTATTTTTTTTATGTATATTAAATCAACATTTTCCCTCGGCCGCGTCTACACGATGCGAGTTTTAGTTGTGAAGCGCACGCGAGCCAGTATTTACGGCCGGTATTTTGGCCGTGTGTTCTCACACGTCCACTGATACACATCTGATTCATTAC
Source organism: Caradrina clavipalpis (assembly GCA_932526535.1). NCBI lineage: Eukaryota > Metazoa > Arthropoda > Insecta > Lepidoptera > Noctuidae > Caradrina > Caradrina clavipalpis. Next base: position 11,535,373 of record OW052104.1, on the reverse strand, counting down.
CAGCTGTTCTGTCTATACCCGTACTTACACGTAAGCGGGTACTGATTTAGATGGGCGAGTTTTGAAATAGATTTTTGGCGGTAATTTTGAGCTGATTGGGTATATTGAGACATTGAAAGTGGGTATCAAACTTTATGCTATGCCATGGTTGCGGATTTTATTCGGAAGCCGTTGCGGCCCTACCACGCAAAGGGCATTAGGAGGAACATGGATGGGTTTTATTCAATAAGAATCTGACGCTACCTTCCGCTTCACACAGGGCGCAAGAAGTCATTTGAAGATATTCCAAACCTTAAAAAAACCTAACATTATGCTGCATCTAAGTATTTTGTTTATCTTTTTCTTTTTAAAAGTCCATATATTATCGAGTTTTAAGTATTTGTATTAGTGTAGTATTTGTGTCTTAAGTAACGTTTTGTAATACAACCGTAAACTCACATATCATTAGGTACATAATCGCTTAACAACTAATTTATAATAGACAACATACAAAACAATACTAAAAAAAACAAATGATCATTATCATGCCTTAATTACATCATCATTTGCAACCGATGATAGCAATGACATGTGAAAGTACGGAAGTCATCGTTAACAATGACATTCTGTGCCTTAACCTCTATGAATCATGTTACTGACACACTGATTGATACTGATAAGCAAAAACTAGGTATACAAAATATGCTTTCTACGAATTATATACAAGTTTAGTTTTTGAAAAGTACCTCTATAAACGTAGACTAATAGAGGGTTATTCTACTTTTATACTTTTGAACAACTATTTTATTACGGGACTAACCCTGAAATGACAAAAAAAAATACTGATCCATTTGTCGTGTTATACGAAAATATTATGAACTAGTTTCTGACCGCGACTTTCCCTGCGTAGACTAAAGTTTGGCTGCGTTGATTTCAGCTATCCCACGAACGCACAAAAATGGGGGGTGGACCTTCGCGTTAATAGTAAGACTTTTACTATGAGACCAAACCAGAAATTGCCAAAAAAAAAATCTACTGATTCACTTATGTTTACCCAACTCGACAAAAAGTATAAATCAGCAATTTTTTTTAAGGCTGGAGATGGCTCAACCAGCCTCAGGCTTTACAGTACCAAAGTCCCTAACTACTATTAAATTTTGTTTTTAGGAATGAACATTCCTAAAAGTCTTATTTTTACATGTTACACTTTTTCACAGGTAAGTGTGTACTATGTAGTCTTGTACCTTATTCGAATAAAGAAACGAGTTATTCCCACTCATTCAACAACTTAACAGCCTAAAAGTTCTAAAATGGTAAAACAAATCCAATTTGCTTTGGCTACCGCTAATTTCATAGTGTCATCAGCCGCGACCCTAACTGTTTTTTTGTTCAAAAAAAAAACGTCAAACAGTGATTTTTCTGATATTTCACACGAGACTATTAAATGTAACGAAATGCTGGGTTCAGATTTAAATTAGTTGCAGTACAATACTGCAATTAGAATGATGACGTCATTTCTTGTAATGTACAGTCAGCAAAAGAGATAAGTAACCAGAGTCGCCTAATAAATTCAAAGTTTTTTAAAAACCGATAGAAGTTTTTTAATAAATTTTATTTCTATTCATAGAAAATAAACAGTTTTTTTATTAAATTAAATTTCATTTAAAAACTACCCCTGGTTTGCGAGAAAACTTCAACTATATTAGACGGTCTGGTTACTTATCTCTTTTGTTCACCGTACTATCGTCTACTATTGACAACACTGACTGTAATTATTGACAGAGTCAATAATGTTTGCGTAGACGTCGCGTATATCAGAGTCGCCATATACATTGGAGATTCGGCGAGTTCAGTTATGCATTATCAATAAAAACAATTATATGTAAGGTCACAATGCCGAACCGGATAAACCGAACCGACTTAGTCTTTATATAAATTATTCACTTGTAAATAAAGACTAAGCTGGTTAAAAATATAGGTGCTATCAAATGGACATATTTAGAAATAAAAGTAAATGAATTTACTTTTAACCTATTCTGTAACCAAAATAGTTATTTGACTAATACTGACGTTAATGAGACGTCACATATCAGTCGTAAACCACAAAACATACGTACAGACTTAACATAACAACAAATCTATTTATGCCAATGAAAGAAACCGCAACATTGCTATTCTATAAAAGGAGTTTGTGAGGATCATAGATTGTGGTGTTCTGCTCGTCTAATCTGTAAAAAATCTTTCTCAGGAATTTAGGTGAAGTGTCAGCTATCATCAAACCTGGTGCTGGAGATTGACTTGACATCTCACCTCGATCTCACTTCACCCAAAGTCACCGAGAGATATTTTTACCATCGGAACGGAATGGGCAACTAGATTCATTAGTTTTAATTATTTTAACGTTCAAAAGTGCCTTTTTATGGTCTAATTAATTGAAATAAATGATTTGATTTAATTTGATTTGATTTGAGAACACCTCACGCTACGATCCTTGCAAACCTTTAGCTTCGTTGGAACCTCCACGGTAGCCCGCGAAGTTCAAATTTGCTTCCGTTTTTTGCAATTTGCAAGTAGCTATATGTTGATTAAAGTATAATTCGCGGGCGTGAGAATTGTGTATTTTCAGAATTATAACCATTTAAGTCAGCTATAAAACTCCATAGGGCCAGGTAAACCCAAAGAATGACTATTTCATGAAATCTTGACATTTTGGAATTATACCATTTTGGCGGGCTACCGTGGAGGTTGCACCTTAAGGTTCATTCGTGCTCAATACCGCGCCAATTGCGTGAGTTACATAATACGTAGGTACGTTTAATTATCAATCATGCAACTCAAACTCTTTATTGAATTCATGTGTTCAATTGTTGTTTCTATAGTTAGTCTTTAGACATTTATTTATGTTACACAAAACTTATAAATAATAATTAAAATACAAAGTTAAATAATAATAATAGTTGTTAGTTGTTATTGTTGCTGTTGTTCCTGGTCATTGTATGTTCATATGCGCCTTTTTTTTTATAGACGGGAAATCATCAAATAACTTCCCCCGCCCTGGGCGGGGCGGGAGGGAGTGTCAGACTTTTACTGAATAAAACCCGTCTATGTTCCTTCATGTGCCCTTTGCGTTCCGGGGGCGCGGTATCTCTTTCGAACAACCCGCAGCAATCATCATATGCGCCCTAAGGTGTGTCCTCTTCGCATTTTCAATTATTCTTTTAAATTCCTTATGTTTATCGCTATCTTCTACCAAACGAGCTTATTACTACCAAAGCAAGCCAACCCACAAATCTCAATAGTTCAACATGCCAAATGTGTTACATCACTGTCCAGCAAAAACAGGTCATTGAACTATACATCCAAAACATATACTCAGAAATTAGAATAGATAAATAATTCGACGTTAAATATTTTAAAAATAATTACAATTACTTGTTCAAGCAAAACTAAACCTAAACCATCTTAACATACCTACTCTTTTAAATTCTGTCCCCACACCTTCAAACAACACAGCCGACTTCCAATAAAGCATGAAAAAAAGCCACCCACCTAAGTTGAGCGAAGTGAACACGACTGTACAAGTTGGAAACTAATCTAAGTGGCGAGTACAAGTTGGTAGACAAGTGCCGACGTGGACGGCCAATGTTTTTTTAGTTTTCACCCTTCAGCCAACTGCTCCGAGTGATATGAGCATCGCATGCATGGTGGAGCCACAGAGTAGCTTGAGACAGAGACTACATACAAATTGTACTGACAGATATTTTAGTATTTAAAGTTAGGAGGTCGTGATGGCGAAGTGGTTAAGGCGCCGTCTTTCATGCGATTTTTGCGAGTTCGATATCGGACAAGTACCAATGTGACTTATTCAATTCATATGAACTTTTTAAGTTTATCTTGGACATCTCTGACACCGGTGAAGGAAAACATTGTGAGTAAACATATTAATGAATATAAATCAAGGTTTCTCTGTATAAGAAGAGGCCTTTGCTCTGCAGTGGGACAATAATAGGCTGGTATTATTATTTTTATTTAAAGATGACAACTGTTGTTAGAGTCATACAGAAGCAGATATAGTAATGAGGAATGAGGAGATCTACATTATCAGTTCAAGAAAAAAAACTAAATTTTTCATTTAACCCTGCAGTGGTCGCGCGGATTACATATGTAATCCATGGTTTTTTAAACTGACATTTCTTTTTACGTACTTTTTTTTTCATAGCTAATTTTTTTTTTTTTGTTTTTTTTTTTTAATTTTATTTACGAAGAGTTAATTTGTCATATTTTAATAAGAAAAAAATAATACAATTGAATTTCATTTAAAAAACGACAAAACAAATTGGACTACATATGTAGCCGCGCGACCACTCACGTGACTTTTTAAGACGCGACCACTGCAGGGTTAAATGATTCAAATTGTATCGAGATCTATAAAAGGATTGTTCATTTAATAACTGTAACAACGATATTATTACGTACCTATAAGATCATTGCAGACTTTCTAAAGAGTACAACAAACAATTTTCATCCATTTCGCAAAAGTCACGGAAAACCACAATAAAAAAATGATACTAAACCACTTCTCTTTATTAAATTAACTACTCCGCCTTTCTAAAATCGTGGCAAGTACGTGTTGCAAGTATCTATTGTGGAGTTTTTTGTAAGATGTACCACACACACAAATAAGTGTTAGAATTAAAAGGGAACATCTTTTATAACTTCCTCTGTAGCACACAAAAAATTGTCAACACATTCTAAGAATTTAAGGTGTTAAAAAATCAACTTTACCGTGTTTCTATTTCCTCAGAAAGAAATAGTAATAAAAGGAAAAGAAAAATATTTTTAGCTATGTTAATTTTTCACTGGTAAAGGCATTTTGGTCAAAATTTAAACCAAAAAAAAACTTTTACATGTGAAAAATTAACATAAATATTTTATTTGAGTCTTATTTATTTTTTCAAAACTGAGCAAAGACCACGAAATTTGTACTCGCTCAGTATACACCTTACAGGGTTGCCAAAAAAACAATCAAATTGCATTCTCTATCCCACACTACTCTGTGCAAAGCCTTCGAAGACGTCTGGAAGGAACGTGCTGCCAAAATATTCATTTCTTCCGCCTCGCCGCCGCTCGCTTGAATGTTCAAGCTTGCATTCTGATTTATGCGGAACCACTACACCTTGTTATCGCCATATATGTCTTACTTACACGAGTTCTGAAGTATCTACGGTCTTGGGTTCTGAAGATAAACTGGTTGGTAGTCTTTTTGGGAGACATGGGGGAAGAATGTGTTGGATTGGTAAATTTATATCTGCCTCGGTAGCCTAGTGGTCCTAAGCGCACGCTAGAGGTCTTGGGTATGATTCCCAGGTCAAGCAAAAAGTGTTATTGGGTTCTCTTAAATTCTCAGCAGCAGCTTGGAGTTAGGATTTGTGCCCGGTTGATAGCAATAGGTTCGCCGGTATGTTTTAGGTCCCATGTAATAAGTTACATGGGACCTAAAACATACCGGTGAACTGTGGGTGTGCATTGGTACACCTCTGCCTAACCCTTGGGGGAATACAGGCGTGATTGTATGTTGATGTAAATAGCTATCTTTAGACTGTCGAACCTGACAATAAGATTGGGGTTACTTGCATAACTAAGAATGTTCTGGTCGTGGAAAGCAACAGGATAAACATCGAAATAGATTTGAGTGACACGTTTTTTAGTATATTGTTGAAATGAAACAATAGCCGCAGGAGTTTAAGGAAAAATGGCAAAAAATAACGTAATTTCGAGAAGTTTTCATCGTATTTATAAACACAGCTCCATCCGGCTGGATTTTTGAAAGGAAGGAAGAAAGATTTTTTTTGTTTTTTTCTATGTGACACAGTGGAACACAAAAATAACACTTTTTTTTTTTTTTTATAAACGGGAAATCATCAAATAACTTCCCCCGCCCTGGGCGGGGCGGGAGGGAGTGTCAGACTTTTACTGACTAAAACCCGTCTATGTTCCTTTCATGTGCCCTTTGCGTTCCGGGGGCGCGTTATCTCTTTCGAACAACCCGCAGCACAAAAATAACACTAAGGTTAAATCAAACATACTCGTATTATTGTATGCCTTAAAACTGCAAGAAACGGGCCCAGTTCAGCAAAAATGCCAGACCATTTGCCTGGCACTAATTTTCACCTTCTTTGCTGGTTTTCAAAGTGAAAACGAATTCTCTCTCCTATCCGAAACTTGCCACCCGAATTTAAAACTTGCTAGCCGAGAAAAGTCCGCCACTGGTACACCCTATGACCTAACCCTCACAAACCAAGCCATGAAACTCATAACCCATATTTATGCCAATAAATCACGGTACATTATTAAGAAAGCCGTACTTACCCCATTACAAAGTGAGGTCAGATGTTATCAGCCCACATACAGGTTACACACGTAATGCTGATTCTGACGTGTGGGCACGCACGGGGGGGTTAACTACGTACTTCATTAGTAACTACAAAAACCGCCCTTACTGCTTACGGAATAAAGGCGTTGCTGATGGAAATTTTTTCGGTATACTGCACGTTCGTGACTTTTCATGTTAAATTGGTTGTAAGGTGTTTAATGGGTGCTTGTGTGCACGTATGTATTTTTTGTTTCTTTTTCGGCTTTTGGGGTGAATATTTTGTTAAACGTTTCTGTAAAATGCATGGTATAGGTTAAGAAATGCGAGAATCACATTTTCCGAAATACAACACAAATAGAATGAAAAGTCGAATGTCTTATGCTGTGTTAAATAATCTATACTTAATATTATAAAGCTAAAGAGTTTGTTTGTTTGAACGCGCTAATCTCAGGGACTACTGGTTGGAATTGGAAAATTCTTTTAGTGTTGGATAGTCCATTTCTTGAGGAAGGCTATAGGCTATGTAACATCACGCTACGACCAACAGGTGCTGAGCAGCGAGGGTGAAACCGCGGGGAACAGCTAGTAATATTATAAATGCGAAAGTAAGTTTGTTTGTTTGTTACCTTTTTACGCCTAAACCACTGAATTGATCATCCTGAAAGTTTGAATATAAGTTGTCAGGTGTACAGACACATAGGGGGTACCCTGTATCCTACGTATATTTCTATACACCTGACAGTAACTAACTGCTATAGCAACTGTCTCGTTAGACTAGTGGTCCTATGCGAGACTGCTTCACTGGAGGTCTTGAGTTGGATTCCTAGGTCGAGCAAAAAGTGTTATTGGGATTTTCTATGAAATTCTCAGTAGCAGCTCGGAGTTAGGATTTGTGCCCGGTGAATGTCAATAGGCTCCCCTATTACATGGGACCTAAACATACCGGCGAACTGTGAGTGTACATTGGTACACCTCTGCCAAACCCTTTGAGGAATACAGGCGTGATGTTATGTTATGAAAGGTGAAATACCTTTCCTCATAAACTGTACCGTAATTATTATGAACGGTACTCGGCTAAGAATACCCAGTTTATTTCAATGCGTGGGTGGTGATCCCTTTACGTGGGTTCGTGGGCTTTCATAAGGGTAGACGAAATTTGTAATAATACGAACAAACTTTTTCTGTTTCCTTTTTACGTAATTAGTCAGTTACAAATATAGGTAGTTTGTAATGGGTATGATGGCACGTTTGGCGCAGTAGCTTAGCGATTGGCGGGTTCGATTTTAGCACGAAACAGATATTTATATGGCCTTTTTTTTTTAAAACGATGGGAAATTATCCCATGCCTTCTCCCGCCCTAGTGTCAGACTTTTACTGACTAAAACCCATCTATGTTCCTCCATGTTCCCTTTGCGTTCCGGGGGCGCGGTATCTCTTTCGAACAACCCGCAGCCCCGGCAGGCATCGGCCCGTAGTGGCCCCTCCGAATATTTGCTGACATCGCTTTGAGGCGCGCGTGGAACACTATGGCCTAGTGGCACTTTTTTCGGGTTTGGTTGATTGTGTATATGACTTTTATAATAATATTGTTTATTTGCCAATAATATACTGCAAAGTTAGTTTCATCATATGTCATCATATCAGCCGAACGAGGTCTACTGTTAGATATAAGCCTCCCCTAAAGACAGCCACATTGACCGGTCCTGTGCTGCCCGCATCTAGCGATTTCCCGCTGGTTGGTTTATATTTGTAAAGGCTCCCACGGTTATTGCATTGTGGAGTAGTATTTTTTTTTAGAAAAATATAGATTTAACATCATTATTAGTGTAAAAAGAAGTTCAAGAATAAAAGGTATGAAAAATAAACTAAAACTAAAAAGTATGAAACAAGAAAACATTCTTATCTGAAAACCATGGTCGTATGCCACTTACAATATATTGCAACATAACGTAACCTATAATCAGCGGACAATTTAGACGCTTCCAATAACACCTCATTTGTCAATTATACGATAGATGGTTTAAAAATTATGAGGGAACAGATGATACATACATACATAGGTACCTGTCAAAATCATAACCCTCCTTTTTGCTTCGCCGTAGTCCGTACGTACTTGATTATCATGTGTGAACATTGAAATAGGTCCGATACCGTACCAAATAAAAAATTACCAGTCATACTTCAAAAAGTCTTACAACATTGCATCAACCATTTATTCCATAATCTATAAAAACCCAGTATTCCATCATCTAAAATAAGTTTCCCATATCCGAGGCGGCCATTCACAAATCCACTTCGTTTTTTTTTTCTTTTGCATAAAATGGGTTCAAAGCCCGGGAAAGTGACGGATATTTTCACGCCTTATCCAAACTTGAATGAAACCTTTTTACTCAAATCCAACTATTTCAGTCCCACGATTATTATTTTATGGTAAATTATGAGACAATCAATAGAACTTTTATAGGAAAATAATGCGAGACAATAGACTGGAATTTGACCTTGATTTTTTTAAATAGTTGAAGGTCAACTGAAGATTTCTACATCTATAGTAATATTATACAGAGATAAGATTTTTTTGTTTTTTTTTTTGTAACGAATAGGCTTTGATACTACTGGACCGATTTTAACTATTTTTCATCAATAGATTGCTACATTATTCCTGAGAAACATAGGCTATGTAACATCACGCTAAAACCCACAGGAGAGGAGCATTAACCAAAAACATAACATATGGCGGGTAAGATATGCCACGCGGAAGAAGTCGCTAGTTTATAAATAATGAAATGTATTTTGTAGAATCGGTCTATTTCAGGTATATAAATGTGGATAGATGGAGAGGAAGAAGGAAGCCATAGAAAAGATGGAATGTGTGACGAATGATATGAAAGAGAAGGGAGTCAGTGATATCAAGATGGAATGGAAGAAGAAAACGTGTTGCGCCGACCCCAAGTATCTTGGGATAAGGGCAGAAACAGAAAGATGATGATAATGGTCTATTTCTGATCCTCATAAAAACTTGTAAAAAATATAGATTCGATAAGTTTTTAATCTACACTTATATACTTAAAAGATTCGGTGAAGATATTTAAACAGTAATTCCACAAGATAATTTAAAATGAATATTACAAAATTACAGCAAGTGTAAAATAAAGATCTGAATAAAAAGGAAAAAGAAACGCTATTTAATTCAATGATCTTTTCAAAAGATGTTTATCTTTAGAACAAATCGCGAAGTAACTGCCCACTTATGTTTTAAATAAATGTTTATTTCATTCCGTACACACTGCCACGCAAGCTGATGATTAACTTCGTACAAAATGTATATTAATATGGCTTTAATACAAATCTCATAAAGTTCGTTAAAAACACTTTCAGTTAACGTTCTAATTATGAATTTTATTGTTGATTTTGACGTGTGTGTGTGACCTTGTTTTCTTTGTACAAAAATATTCTTGTTATATTTTCGGCAATGAGTAGTTTTACTTGATGAAATTGTATTAATTAGATAGGACAAACGTTGTATTGTCTAGGCTCTGCCAGTGTTGCGGAGTTTGATGGAAGAGTTACCGCGACACTGCCAGAGTTTTTGAAAGTTCTATGAACTTTTACAATTAGTAATTGTCAATGATTCACGGTGAAGGAAAACACCTAGAGGAAACGTGGTTCTACAATCGTCAACGCATAGTGAGCAAGCGTGATGATCAATGCTGCTTCTGTGTATGAGAAAAGGTAATTACTCTTACATACGAAAATTTACATAATAATATGTAGAACCCTAATATTTTCTTGATGCAAAACTTTTTTGATTTAGTGTACAGGGAATTGGGAATAAATTCGAATCGCGTGATGCTATTTGAAAATAGAATAATTATTGACAAATGAAGGTCACTAAAAATTTAACCGTGTTCTTTATTCAAAAAATGCAATCCATTATTTTTACCGTTGCGTTCAAATAATCGACGCTAATCACTAATGAGGATTAATTAAACCACATTAGGTTAAAAAAAAACTAATTTAAGCAAATTAAAAAACTAAGTATTTATTAATGCGTTAAAAAACGAATTACCGATGGAAAGACCAGTTCTAGTAAATAATCGTACGAGTAACATTTGATAATGTGCCGATAATATCCCACATAACAAAACATTCTTGCACGAGTTACTTCTAATTATAGATAATCCAACGTTAATCTTCTAAATCGGCTTTTTTATATTAATCATAAGAAGTTATTAGTCGAATACATTAAAAAACGCCGAATTCGGAACGTTTTAAAAACTGGACATTATAATAATATTATTATTGTCGTTAATAATAGAAACTTATGACTCGAGCAAAATGTTATTGAGTTGTCTATGAAATTCTCAGTAGCAGCTTTTTTTTTTTTTTTTTTTCTATAGACGGGTAATCATCAAATAACTCCCCCGCCCTGGGCGGGGCGGGAGGGAGTGTCAGACTTTTACTGACTAAAACCCGTCTATGTTCCTTCATGTGCCCTTTGCGTTCCGGGGGCGCGGTATCTCTTTCGAACAACCCGCAGACCCGGCAGGCATCGGCCCTCAGTGGCCCCATCCAAGTTTGCTGACATCTCTTTGAGGCGCGCGTGGAACACGAACGCGCCGTCGACACGGTCTGTCGTTATTCAATGAACGTACGGACGGTGAGCTACCCATTGCTCACCGTCCACAGACCCGCGCCTACGGTGGCCGGGAGTCGTCTCGCGGTTCCCGACGCCCGGAGCGTCTACCGCGGCGACCGCTGGGACGGGGGACCCTCCTTTCCCTCTCCCGTCCCGCCGCCTCCTTCTCTAGCATTACAGCTTCGCAGAAGGAGGCGACTGCTTCCCATTCCCTCTCGCTCCGGACCATGGCCTGAACCAGTGCCGGACGCGGGAGGGCGCCGCCGCCGATGGCCGCCTCGAGGACTCGGCGGTGCTCAGCCCAAGCAGGGCACACCGCCAAAGTATGCTCCACCGTGTCCTCGGGGCGATCCTCGCAATGGTGACACCCGGGCGTTTCCTCCCGCCCGATGAGGTGCTGGAACCTCCCGAAACAACCATGTCCGGTGAGGACCTGCGTCAGGCGGTAGGTGAGGGCGCCGTAGCGCCGCTCTAGCCACTCCTCAAAGAGGGGACTTACCGCCTCAATCAAGGCGTGCCCTCAGTAGCAGCTTGGAGTAAGGATTTGTGCCCGGTTAATGGCAATAGCTTCGCCCGCTTTTACATGGGATCTAAAAATACAGGAAAACTATGGGTGTACATTACACCTCCGCCTAACCCTTCGGGGAATACAGGCTTGATGTTTGAAGTTTTAGTCTACAGAGTACCACTTCTCATGACCATTAGATAAATAATACCAGCCTACAATGGCACCACTACAAAGCAAAGGCCTCTGCTCGTACAGAGAGGGCACGAGCATTTATTCACCACGCTTGCTCAAGGCGAATCGGCGATTCGAGACTTATATTCATTAAAAGTCCAGGTATTCCTTGACCGATGTTCATGATATCCGAGATAAACTTAGAAAGCACATATAAATTGAAAAATTCACATCGGTGCTTGCCCAGCCGGCTTATTCTGTAAGAAATCTCCCTCAGTGAATTAAGGTGAAGTGAGCTAAAACTGGGCTGTATTTATACGATGCTAGGGATTGACAGGTCACCACACGCTCACTTCACGGAAGGAGGGTTTTACAGAATACCACCACAGTATCGAACACACAACCTTACAAAAGTCGCTCGCCTTAATCACTGAGCCATCAATATTCACCAAAACAATATTCCTACAACAAGCAATACATGAGACTGTAAACAGGTACCTAGCTAACTTAAAACAGAGTACATATCATAGGAAGGACAATTTGAAACAATGGGTCAGACGGGTATTGTCCTTAAAAACTTTACCTGATGGTGACAGTGGCGTGTTACTTACACCTATGTTTTTAGAACTGGTGCTATGTTAGTTATAAGAATTCTCTTAGTTAGAATCAGCATTACCATACAACGTGGCAATGCTGCCAGCCTTCTGGGCACATGTCCCATTGACAGCGATGCGGATGAGATTTTTGATGCCCTATGACCTTCCTTTTTTATATTAACTGTAGGTACATAGTTTGTAATTTAATTATTATTATTTAAGTAAGTTTTATGTTCGAAAATAAAAAAAATAGTACCTGAGCAAGATTATTAAATTCTGTTAGATAGATAGACAGATGATTCATTAATTTTTCTGAAATATGGTATTTTACAGATCTTGTTTTTCTTATTTCGTGTGGGCAGTAAGGTTTAACGACCCCACGCACCTAGTATAAGAGTTTCTAAACCGCCTCAAGGGCCTCTGACATGATTACTGACGTCGAAAGATAAAAGAAAGACAGATCTAGTATTACAAAGATAATCAATAGTTCTTCATATGCCGCCTAATAAATTTGGCTTGCAAATAAAATGTTAAATGTCGTGATAACCCAGTGGTTAAGGCACCCGCCTCTCATACAGGAGGTTGTGGGTTCACAATCAGGCATAGGCAAGTACCTAGTACCTACCAATGCCTTTTCTATTTCATATTATTATGTAACTTAATTTCACCGAGGGATATTTTCACAGAATAGACCGACTGTATTAAGTGAGTTAACATTAGGTTTTAATGATCGCTGACAACTTCTGTAGTAAAACTATTCTAGTCTTACTCAGTAGTCTATTCATCTATTCACGAAATAGGATTATCGTTTAATCCCCCAGACAACTCACAACCCTTAAAAAAAACTTTTACAACTAGCGTTCTTTTACAAGATCGTTCTATATTGCCCAGATTTATTTCGTGTCACTGTTACCAATGCTTGCAAAGAGTAAATATTAATAACTATGTAGCTTTAGCCCACGACTTTGTTCACGTAAAAGTCAAATAATACCATAAAACATCCCATTCTACTAAATAAAACAAAAATTAATGAAAATAAAGAAATAGATGGACGTTTGTTACTCTTTCACGCTTACGCGGCTAAACGGATCTGGATGAAATTTGGCATTTATCCCCTAACGAAGCTAATATCCTATAACGCTCAGGAATAGTATAGCTTTCTATCAGTGAAATATTTTTTGTAATTTGACCAGGATTCCCAGAGATTCCTCTTACAAACAAACAAACAAACTTTACCTCTTTATAATATTAGCATGGAAGACAATGTAAAGTGTGATCTTAACATGGGACTTCAAAACCCACCTTTGCCTTACCCTTCGGGGTGTATTGGTATGTATGTATTTGTCATGTTACGTACCCCATGATGAGCGGTGTTATTGGGTTTTTCCTTAAACAATTCTCAGCAACAGCCCGCGTAGTCGGCATTTGTCTTGCTTCCCTTTATTGTTTATAGGATTTACAACATTCTGGTGAAATGTGAGTTTACTACAAAATCCGTGTAACTTAACTCTTTGGGGAATATAGACGAAATCCCTTATTGGGCACCTGCTTCACGATAATTATGTGAATATAGATCATACATTATACACTACTACAAGTTTTTCTTCCGGAACTACTCAAAAGTCCAAGCAGAGTCGTCAAGCAACTAAATTGTATTTACTTGTGCTGTAAAATTTAGAAAAAAATACTAGAATTTTATCCCACTTCTGGGCAAAGCCCTCCCCCCATTCCTTCCTTTAAATACCTACAGAACTCCAAGATGTTATATTTGTTATGTACAATACCTATCTAAACTAATTCGAAAGAATCATGTTGTATGTGTGAAACCATTTGTAAAGTTTTTTTTTTACAAACAATTTGTCCAGTAATAAAACGGACCACTTTACAACCTGCCAGTAACGGTCACTATGCACAGGTTTTTTTTTTTTTTTCTCAAAGGTCCCATTCATCCGGTATTGGGCAAGAATATTTGTTTACAGGTATCATTCGAAGACGGTATGGTAATTGCGATATTTTGTAAATATTATTTTATTATTGATGAGTTTTAAGTCCTCACTGACACATAGAAGAAAAACTCACGAAACCAAATAATATGGAATCAACTTTAGAAAAATATGAAACAAACATTTCAAAATGTGTAACAAAAATAATATTAAATGACTCACCTACACCACATTCAAATCTTCTTAAATCAATTCTTATCCCAATTACTTCCTCAAATAAAACCTCTGTTACAATGTATTTGTTCGTGATTTGTGTAGTATTGCCACCCGTCCGCGTTATCTCGGACATGTCCTAATTTTGGCTCGACCTCGTCTTGACTGGGGGCGCGCGACAACACCGCATTTCGGATGCAAAAAAGTTACGATCTTAAATTCTTCATCTAAATAACGAAGACACCCGAACGGACAGTAACTAACTGCTACCTTAGGAAAAACGTAAGAACTTTTTTAAAAGTTGCAGAAAAACTTACAGTAAATTTTTCTTTGTAAAACTTCAGAGCCGACTGATAAATAGAGTGTAGGTATCCGAAAAGTATATATTGTGAAGGAGGCGTCACATGTGTGTAGGTATTCGAGTAATGTGACACATGTGTGGTGGCGGGCGCGGGCGCGCGGGGGGAGGCGTGCTCGCGTCGCACCGTACGTGTGTGTGTGTGGCCGGGGCGGGGCCGGGCCCGCCCCACACCGGCGCGGGCGGCCAGTGCCCGCCGACCGCACGCCGAGCCGATATTCGGCATTCGCGCGACACCGCCGTACCGCGCGCTCGTCTCGTCAGCTCACTTCGCGCTCGCGAGCCACCCGCGACACACGTACGTGCCGTCCTCGCTCCCGTCGCCACCCTCGACGACAGCGCGCAGCCACAGCGACGTGAACCGTGTAGTGCTACCAAACTTTTCGGTGACTCAGTGCTTTCGGACACAACTGTTGTTGAAAAAAATATCTGTGTGAACTCAAACGGAATAGTGCAATGCGAAGATTGCGGTCCGGCGGGAAGGCGATTCTTTGAGCGACGAAAGGGTTGGGGAGAGCGGGGTGCGAAGCGGGCGGAGGGCGGCGCGAAGCCGCGCACGCGCCCGCTGCTGGACCGCGCCGCGGAGCGACACACGCGTTCACACCGGCGCGCGCGATGGACGACAAGCCGACCGCCGTCGGCGGCGAGGAACACTACAGTCTGCGCTGGAACAACCATCAGGCGCACCTGCTGCGGTCCTTCGAAGCGCTGCTGCATGCTGAGACGCTAGTGGACGTGACGCTGGTGTGCGCCGAGCGACGAGTACGCGCTCACAAGGTGCTGCTGGGCGCTTGCAGTCCACTGTTTCGCCGGATATTTAGCGAGAATCCATGCAAACACCCGGTGATCGTGTTGAAAGACTTCCAAGGATGGGAGGTGCAAGCAGTTGTAGACTTTATGTATCGTGGAGAGGTGTCGGTAGCGCAGGAGCAGCTCGGGACTGTGATACGCGCGGGAGAGTCGCTCCAGGTACGGGGCCTGGCCGATCAGGACCGTGAGGAACACGCCAGGTCCCCACCTCCGACGCCGCTGGCCCGGAGCCCAGTGCAAACGACACCGCCGGCGCCGTCACCACCAGTGAGCCCAGCGAGTCCCCAGCCGCGACGAAAGCAGGCTCGGCCTCGTCGTCGCTCAGGAGAATCAGATACACCGGAGAACTTGTCGATGCGTCGTTCTCCGAGTGGAGGCCTGAAGGCAGTGCGCCTGTCGAGGCCTCGCTCACCGCCGAAGCAGGAGCAGGAGGAGCCCGAGGCGGAGGTGCCGCCGCCGCCACGCATGTTCGCGCCGCACCAGGACATGTTCCCACCAGTACCACCCGCTGCCGTCTCCGCGCTCTCGTTAACACCACCGCACAGTAAGTACCACATGATATTTAATATTATTTACAGTTTTAGAAATATTCAACAAAATATTTTAAAGTAACAATTCAAACAACCACCAGTGATTCTCATCAAATTTTAACTGAGTGATCAAACGATAACGCTTCCGAAACACGGTGACAATGTTTTTGAAAATTTGGAAGTATTTACTTTAGAATTGGTTTTAATTCATTTATGTACCAAACATTTTTTTTGCGTGAACTTACGTTAATTGACATGAAACGCATGGTTAAAAAGTGGGTAGCTGCACAAAATACTCGTGTATGTCAAAAAACAAAGGTCAATCATACCAATGCCGTTATGGGCGAACAATTACTAAGTAAACAAATAATTAGTCGTAAAAACTGACCTCGATCACTCATTGTCAACATCTCCAAAACCAATCTGAAGATGTTTTTTGCCCAAAAAGTATTTACACCATATTTAAATCAAGTATAACATGCAATAGACCAACAAAGTGTCAACAAAAAAAAAACTTAACGATATCATCAATAAATTATTTTCCAAATTCAAATCTGTTATTGTAGTGCTTCCAAATAATATTTTCTAATTAGAATCTAAAGAGATGTGATCTATGTTACGAACGCTTAATCGGAACGGTCGATGTGAATAAATCTAAGTCTAATTAAACTCGAATCATCAAAGGATCCGTTATCGTTGAAGGCTTATCGATTTCATAAATCGCATACAGGTTACCGGTGATTCGATTAGCGACCGATACCGAGTGTTAACCGGAACGGTTCACAGATAAATTAAGATCACCTATTCATACGTCGGGTGCATTATCTCTTGGATCGCGTGAAAGGTTTTAACTATATAAAGTCCATTAAGTGAACATGTCGCAAATATTCGCCGTAAAATATCAGTATCAATGGTCGGTTGAGACTCGATCGTGTATGGTACCCATAAAGGTATGTCAGTGTACATTTTACACCTCAATAATTATTGCTTGTGGGTCTCCTTACGCGTATAAAAGAGGAAGCAATTCCAGCAGTCATCTTGTTTTATGAGCCCTTTTCGATTTCTAAACGTGTTTATGGTGGAAATTCTCTGATTGTCATAATCTTATAGGAATCGTAGTTTAATCTCGTCCGATCATTTATCTTGATTGTTGCTATTGATTTTATTGTGTACTTATAAATATCGAAGGTTGGGTTCAGAGAACGATGAATAAAAAGATTTTGATGATAAATCTTTTTTGAAAATACGCTTAGCTAAATGCAAACTGTGAAATATTTTGAGAGCAACCTAACTTCATTCTCTGCAGGGAGACATTAATTTGGTCAATTAAAGTTGAGTGCCCAATCTATTTGGAGGCACACTAATAAATTACAGTTCTAGTATATTTTACACAACGGACCGAGGCTCAGGTTGAAATTAGTCCAAGGAGTGGTTTTATACGTCAATTTTGTTTTATTGTTTCCTCAGTTTCGCGTATGTGCCGAGTGCTTGATTGCGCCATAATAGTCGTAGGTTGTAATGAAGGGGTGCACGCACTCGCCTCTCGCCGCTCACGTGCGTGGGGATACTAAATGCAAGGGGAGTTTGAACGTTTCCGCACTTGTCATTTTGTTCGAAAATCAAATTTAAAATTGCCTCAACGTGAAATGTTTATTTGTGTTTACATTTTCATTTCTGGCAACTCGACGTTTGGTAGACAATACTGTTTCATTTTGTTTCTTTTTTATTGACCTGTCTAATTTGGCGAAGGAAGGTTTTTTGTTCGGGTAATTTTTAAGTGATCCGCTTCTGTGGCGGTTTATTACAGATGTACATTTTATTGTATCCATCTCCGTGTGTGATGAGCTTGATTACAGTTAATGGTGGTGCGTAAATGTAATGAGGGGTTGGCAGACACTGCTGGCAATCTCGGAGCGTCGGCGAGCCTTCCTGATTGGACTCGAGCAAATCCAAATTTTCTGGCTTATTCTTTCATTACTGTTTTACTGCTATATGATTGGAAGTATTGTAACATTCAATTTGATAGGTATATCATTATATAAATGAACCGGGAACTACGCTTGTCTCGGATAGGTTCAGAACTGGAATTTCATTTCAAATAAAAAATTGAAAACATTCAATATACT
Source organism: Caradrina clavipalpis (assembly GCA_932526535.1). Taxonomy (NCBI): domain Eukaryota; kingdom Metazoa; phylum Arthropoda; class Insecta; order Lepidoptera; family Noctuidae; genus Caradrina; species Caradrina clavipalpis. The sequence continues at coordinate 11,517,130 of OW052104.1, read as the reverse complement.
CCTAAAAAGAAGTTTTACGAAATACAAAAAAAAAACTTTTTATGAATATTTCCAAGTCGATTGTTGTTGTTGTAGATCAAGTTAAAATACATCGAGTTGAGAGTTACCTATGTAGTCAAAAAACCTTGTAAAATTTTAGTTCACTTCAAAATAGGAAACATAACAATAAGTTGTTTAATTCCACTGACAATCCATTATCTTCTGTACGTGTATCAAAAGAATATCAAGAAAATAATATCTAGTCTAGTATCACATGCACATGTTAAAGTACATATACAATTATTGACTTCCATTGTTCAAGATACTCACAAACTGAACCGGTTTGAAAATGTCTCATTTATTATTTTTATACTTATGTGTTTTTATCACGCCAACCCAATTACTATTTTATAAAATAAATAGACATAAAATACATCGCGCCTGTATTCCTCAAGTGTGAGACAGAGGTGTACTAATGTACACCCACAGTTTGCCATCATATATACATATAATAAATGATCCTGTAATAGAATAACTGATGACATTACCAATGAAAAAGTATAAAAAAAGTATTATAGGTCGACAACAAAATTCACACCGCAACGAAAAAGCAAAGACATAAAAATCACAATTTCCATTTCAAATATAAACACTGTAAGCAGTAATTTGTTTACATTAATTCATCACCTGACACGCGAGGTTTTACATCAGGTACACGACCTTCAAGGGTGGCAAAAAAATAGAGAAAAAACTGCGCAGGCGACGACATTGGCACGAAGCGCTAGATACCGAGCGCGCACGCAAGGGCGGGTACGGTCACTATGCGTCACTGCGGTACGGGACAATCTACTACTTGTGACACTTACTGACTGACAAGTACCTACTCGCTAAGTACTTCAGCAGTACTTGTCAATCACACTGAGTAATAACGCTGTTAGGTGCTTATTTGGAGGGAAGTGGAAATTATGATTTTTCGCACTCCTCCGCTAATCTTTTCTGATTGATTTTGTTGCGGGATTTAAGACGGTTGAATCGTTTCTCCTGGCGCCGTACCCTCGGCGCTTTTCTGATGGTGTCCACTGTTGATTCTGGCTGTCAGAAGTTGCAGTGGATGGGAATAGCGAGGCGGGTATCCATAAAAAAAATACCTTGTGAACTTATTGTTTTTTTTTTCGGCATAACGTTTCTTGAAAGGGTTATTTAGACCGTTGATTTTAATATGTAGGGTTAAGCCAGTTTGGGAACTTACATTGCGCACGATTTAAATACAATTAGGAAGATAAGTCTTAAAGTAGATGTCAGGTCAGTTATACTTAATTCGGTTCATTTTGTTTTTTTTTTTTATAAAAGCAAGAAATACAATAGGATTTTTTCCTGTATCATGGGAGCGTTTACAAACACATAAACTCACATACAACTAGACCCGGAACAACTATCTGTAGGTCATACAAATATTTGTTCCGCGCGGGAATAGAACCCACGACACGCAGTGCAGCAGCCAATCACTCAACCACTGCGTTAATAGGTCGCGTCAAGGTAGTTAATTTATGGCAGAAGCCACTTTATTACTGCATGGCTTTAAAATTGCCATAACGTACGTCTGTTTCATTAACTCGATAAGAGAAAGTATAGTATAAAATCTACGAGATTAAAGTTATACATAATTAAAGTTAAAACTATGAAATTCTCAGTAGCAGCTCGGAATTAGGATTTGTGCCCGGTTAATGGCAATAGGCTCGCCCCCACTTACGTGGGACCTAAAAATACCGAACTGTAGATGTACATTGGTACACCTCTGCCTAACCCTTCGGGAAATAGAGGCGTTATGGTATGTTTTAATTGAAGTTGACTTGTTTATACGACGTCATCTTTTATGGGTATATTAAATACGTAATTTTGAGCAGTGTGTGAGCATCCCAAAGGTTACGCAGTCATTAGTAGGAATCACTGTCGGTTTCTAATTAGTCATCCTCTCTATTCCAGTAATTTAACATTATTTTACAGTAAATTATTCGTTGACACACTGTACCTATAGAATGTTTACAAAATAATTAGTAAAATATTATGTTGACCTGCCTTAATAAGGAAATTACAGATAGTAAGTATAGTTCAATTTAACTGAAAGCAATATTTATTTCAAATTTTTACTTCAAAATTTCTGGTTTATTACTTATTAACACGTTCTTAGTATTCCATCGTCTTACAACATAACCTAACTTACACCAAAAAACGAAAAAATAAAACAACTTAAAAAAAAACGAAATGCATGATAGCTATGGCCACTCAAATATTCAAAGAATCTTTATAAATCCATTCAGAAACAAGACTGCAACTTATCCTGTTTATAACTTAAAGGATGTGCAACCTACATAGGATGAGAGCGAGCTGCGCTTGCACATTTACATTCAATCGACACCGCGTCTGCCCGGTGACCTACTTCTACATTATGTTTCAGGTAAACATTTTACTTGAAAATGAGTAAATCATTTTAAAATATAGGTAAGGTATGCTTCAAGATATTGAAAAAACAATAATTAAAAAATTCGTTGTAACTTTGCCTCACTGTAAACATTACAGTCAAAACAGCAATTATAATAGCATACTATAATATTAAGCACTTTTTACACGTATACATCCATGACGCCTGTATTCCCCGAGCGGTTACGCAGAGGTGTACATATGTACACCCACGGTCCGCCGTTTGCGCCACGGTACGTTTTAGGTCCCATGTAATAGGTTGCGAACCTATTGCCATTAACCTGGCTATAAGTACTTTTCAATCAGTTGTATTTTGTATTGTAACAAAGGACCAATAAATTATTGTTATTCTAAAAACAACATCGCTCAACTTTCACAATTTCACTGCATAGCGATAAATACCCCATGCAAAATATACTCGCGGCCTAACTTCCCACATGTCTACCAAAAAAAAAGAAGAAAATAAGGACCAAACAAAACATAAACGAACCTTTTAAAAGACACTTTCACACACGCGATATTCTATACAAGTATACAACTCAGTTAAAAAAGAGTCAGTTCTTTAGAAGAGAGTAAAAAAAATATAACGCCTAAAAAAAACTAAGATCAAAACTCGATGTCTGCCCGAGGGGAGGCTAAGATAGCAGTCAGACTGTCTGGGCAAGGCAGCACCTGCCCGTCTGACGGTCTGTTACTGACCTAACACAACTAAGTAACCAAAAGTAAAACCTGTTTTCTAAAAAAAGATGCGAAACTTTTTACAGTTCAGCAGACGAAAGATTTTGAGTTTTGTTTACTTTTATTTCAAAGTGATTTTAAAAATAACGGTAGATTTTTTTCAATACTATTAAAGTTATAAAGAGAACTGTAGGTTATGTTTTAATTTAAATATTTGTCATCAACGTTAACAAGACATTAAAAAAAAACAAGATTTTGAAGTCCATAATAAAAACTGAAATTCAAAAAATAAAACGATATCACATACTGATGAAATGTGGATAAAACTACTGAAGCCATTAATTAACATTTATCATTTCATAGTTGAATAAGAATACGAGTTAGACCTCATGTTAGATTACTACGCCTTTGGAGACGTAATCATTTATTAGTTTGACGGAAATAACGTAATAAACTCACTACATCCACATAATCGTCTCCACACTTACAAAGCCGCGCGGGCAAAACCCTAACTAAAAATAAAACTAAAAAGGCAACATCCGTATCTCCATTAAAAATCATCCGAAAATCCCCCGTAAACGTTTATTTCACGTTAGTCAATTGTTATAAGGTCATAAAAACCAGTAACAAGACAGACACACATTACTAATACTTCAATTAAACACACGTAACATATTTGCGTGTCGCGAGCTCATAGACAATTAACATTCTAATCAAGCATTGTGTTACTTGAGCTGAGAGAGCAAAAAAGCGAGCAAGAACAAGTGTGTATTATCTTCATTGGTTCCGTATTTATTTAATACTAGCTGTTGCCCGCGAGTTAGTTCGCGTTCAGTATTTTTAAGTTAATAGAGTTGAGTTGAGAATTGTACCTAATATTACAGCTCAGGTTACTGCCAACACAATGCCAAAGTTTTGTTCAAATCGGTGCAGGAGTTAAAAAGTTATGCGCGTACATACAAACAAACAAACACACAAAAATTCTAAAAACCATTTTTTTGGGTTCAGTATAATGTGAGAATTACTCTTTATAAAAAATATTGAATGTACAGAATTGGCCTCGTTACAATTTTATTATATGTATAGATTTTTACTCTCTCACTAAGAAATTCTCAGTAGCAGCTTTGATTTATGATTTGTGCCCGGTTAATGGCAATAGGCTTGCAACTTGCATGGAACCTAAAACATACAAGCGTACTGTGGGTGTACATTGGTACACCTCTGCCCAACCCTTCGAGGAATACAGGCGTGATGGTATGTCATGTAAATTTTACTTTCCGTAAAATATCGTGATCGCCTGGTGGTTAAGGTGCTCTTAGACATCACTGACATCGGTGAAGGAAAACATCGTGAAAAAACCTGGACTCAGAAATCGCCAATCAGCCTTGAGCAAGCGTTGTGTTTTCGTTTTTAAATCGTCAAAGCATTAAGACGTTGCTTGAAGAAGAGCTGTTTTATAAACCAAATCCTGATAGTCAATAATGAATCAGCAAAATATGTAGAAACAAAATATCTCCTTCGCTACCAAGAAATATACCTAACATTATTGTGTCAGAGTCACTATGAAGTAGGAATTCTTGTTTACAATTAAGCATCTATACAGAAAACAAGCCTAATTGATTCTAAGAGAAATGATACTTACAATACACACCTGTATTTTACCGAAAGAAATGACAAAATGTGGGCTGTGGGTGGGTTGGGTGTCTATTTTAAAGGAACAAATTTAAAAAAAACCTACAACCTTCCCAATCCTTATTCGAATCAGATTCTTAAGCTCGAACAACAAGGCGAATTGAAGTCAAAGTCAAAGCATTTATTTCAATTAGACAATTTACAGGCACTTTTGAATTTCAATACAGATAATTATTAATTGTTTTGATACGCAACCCTAAAAGTGATGTATACTTTTTGCGGCGCCACCACCACGCTACGTGTTAAGACACGTGTTTAATTAATAGTTAATGATATGTAGAACATACAAGCTACTGTTCTTTTACAGTGGACAAATAAATTGAATTTAGAAATTGGGTAGATGACACCACTAATTAATTGACGTACTTTTTATGAGCTGTCAAAACGCAATTCCCCCATAGGTTTTTGTATGCCAATACTCAAATATGACGTCACTTTTTTGACATCTCAATTCACTAACTATTTATTGATTTAAAAGCAAATAAAAATCGAATTTTATAGTTATTTAAAAATTCATCGTGTTTTCGGGGCTAAATTAAACTGCTTTTTTTTGTGAAGTTGTTTTTGGAATTATTATTTAATGGTGTCATCTACCCAATTGAAAAACAACTGAACCATTGTTTATTTTGAACAGATTTAGTTTATTATTTCACATAGGTTCAGCTTGCTAATTTGCCCACGTTGTAGTCAAGTATATCATAGAATCTAGCCTTTGACACTAGGCGGTAAAGAAGCTTTCTATTAGTGAAATATTTTTTGTAATCGGACCAGTACTTTCGGAGATAACGTCTTACAAACAAACTAACAATACCTCTTTATAATGTCAGTATAGAAGAACAGATTTTAATTTCTGTCTTCTAGAGAGAAAGACCTGTCCCATAATTTTATTTATGTTATAATTCTTAAAAACACAAAACCAAACAAAATAAAAACAAACAAACAAACAACAACATTTCTCATTTCCGCCAAAACCAATTCTAAACAACTGTTTAATAAAAAATACTCCGTTTTTAAACGTATAGGTAATGCTCTGAAAACTAATTATAGAGAATAAACAAATGACAGATATTAGAACGTACAAATGAACATAAAAGCAGGAAAAACAATAAACAATTAAGACTTGAATTTCCGATATGAAATATTAAATTAAACTAATAGATGGCTATGCGTCTTTATGAGAAACTAATCTTAAAAGCAGGAAAAACAGAGTTCCAAACAACACAACAGATTTAATTCTTCGTAAACAAATGTTGCACTAAATTATTTCAAAACAATTTTTGTTGCTGTTAACAATGTTTATCTTCAACAGCTTAAAATACTGCAGTGTAATGTGCAATTTTGTAGACAAGATACAAGACACTAATATCTAGACTTTTTGGTTAATCAGTTTCCCTTTAAATAACAAAAATATAAAAAGAATACGTAGCTCAAAACTTGTAATGAAACATACGATCTTTTGAGCTCCCTACCGCGTCAAGAATTTTCCTCAAAATAGTAACCTTTTATTTCCTTCTCTTATTTAAGTTATTTTACAAAGTTTTACGTTTTAAAGTTCAAGTTCAGTTTTCTAAAACTTAAAAATAGAATGGCCAAGTATTTAATACCTTTCGCCGGTGACGTCTGCGTCAAGGTAAATTTTCCCGGTTTACAAAGTAGCACATTAGCTTATTCCAGTATAATCTATAGATGTGCCAAATGTCATCCAGATCCGATCAGCTGTTCTGGCGTGATTAAATCCTAACAAATATCCATCCAAACTTTCTGAGTAACTAAGGAGTTTGTTGCTCATTCTTCTCCATACAAAACTACCATTTGGAAGGAGCAACTAGATTCAATATTTTTTTCTTGTTAATGACGTTCAAAAGCTCCTTTTAAAGGTGTGAACAGTATATGTACTGTAAACTGAAATGTCACTATGACGTTGACTTGGCATCGAAAATATTAAGAGGTGTTAAAAGTTACAAAATGCATGTTCAAGTATTAAAAAGTTCAGCAATAAAGCCTAATAACCTAACCTATAACTGCCCAGTATTTTTTCCATTCATCATATTAACGTCCTTAATATTGAAATACAAGTTGTAAAAATGATTACTCCCTTGACTTTAGCTTAAACCACATCTAAAAGCAATACCTAAACAACTAAAAACACAATCTAAAACCACAAAAGTGAAGTGGAAACAATAATTTACGTGTACATATCTATCAGACACAATTTATTCAGCAGGTGACCACGTCGTGAAAGGTGAGAGTTGTCGTAACGACACACGGCCACACGACCGACTTGAATAAGTGATATCGCGAATTTCAATTCACGTTTACATGTAGAGGCTGTTTTACTGGCGCGCTCTAGATACCAGAAAAATAGGTAGAGACTAGACTATAGCAGTAAATGAGGAAATTAAAACAGTATACTAGACAGAGAGATAAGCCTAGATGAATTTGGAAAGGTTTTTGAAGACAGTATGTTGGTTGGGAGCTTATGTGAATAAAATAACCGACAAAGACTCGACAATATTAAGATAGAGTAAAAATCGCCGAAAAATCTTTAATTTTTAATTTTATATGTTGTTGTGACTGCCATTGGAATACACACTATCTTGAATTTTCAAGTGTCTACCAATTGGGTAGATGACACCACTAATCAATTGACGTACTTTTTATGAGCTGTCAAAACGCAATTCCCCCATAGATTTTGTATGACAATACTCAAATATGACGTCACTTTTTTGACATCTCAATTCACTGACTATTTATTGATTTAAAAGCAAATAAAAATCGAATTTTATAGTTATTTAAAAATTCATCGTGTTTTCGGGGCTAAATTAAACTGCTTTTTTTTGTGAAGTTGTTTTTGGAATTATTATTTAATGGTGTCATCTACCGAATTGCGGTTCAAAAGATACAGCCTTATAACAAAAGGAAAGACAGATGGATTAATGGACGAACGAGCGAGAGTAATATGGTTCCGTTTAGACCGTTTAGGTTCGGGACCTTAAAAAAGGAGTAAATTCTTCATCAAAGGACTTTACTGGGCCCTTAATTTCTATGAAAGTTTTTTAAGAAGATATGATTGTTTACACAAAAAGCGTTCCTAAAAATAACACCTTCAAAATACTAGATTACTCGTAAATACCAAAATCGAATGAAATAACAGGCCAATCAAAAACATATCAGACTAGAACTGCTAAAACCGTTACACGACATGTTACCTTGGGTTTCCTACATTCTTAGTTCTCGGTACTAATGTTAACAACTACGAAACAACTGCACTATATCCAAACGAATTTAATACCAAAGATACCGGACCCTAATTACAAACTTAATATATATCCATACTATGACATTAAAGAAAGGAAAGATTTTGTGTCTGTTTGTTTGTACCGAATAGGCTCCGAAACTACTAGACCGATTTTAACATTTTTTTCACCAATAGACAGCTACATTCTTCCGAACCAACATAGTCTATGTAACATTACGCTACTACACACGGGAGCGGAGCAGTAACCAAAGACGTAACTTAACCCAGGTGAAATCGCAGGCAGTGCGCTGGATAGTAATAAAAGCGATAAAACCATTGCGTTCCAGATTAAAATTTTATGGATCAATTAAAACGACATGTTCATTCCCTTAGTAATTGATAATCATGTACAGTTATGTGAGTATATTAAAAGCTGATTAACGGGTGAAGCAGTTATCAGTATGAGATACTCGTATCTCATTTTTCACGGAGAGCGAGATAAAATAAACTATGGGTCGGTTGTGGGTGAAGAAAGGAAGAGAGCGAAAACTAAGAAGACTGCTGTAGATGTGTGCAAAGAAAAGAAATCCACCGGGGCCAGCTTCCAGTCTAACTGGATGCAGGGAATACCAGAGTCCTTTGCCCTCCGCAAATCAGTAACTGGATAAAACGATACACCTTGTTGAGACTGTTTGTCGGACTTTCGAGCTTATGACTACCCATTAAGGATCTTCGAATGACAACCGAGAAAAATGGTTTAACGGTATACGTATTTTCTGAGGCACAGGGGCGTCACACTAACTTCCAAACTCTGGGCCAATATTGCGAAAATTATAAAAAATCCAATAATGCTTTGCCTGACTTGCGAATCGAACTCAAGACCATGAGACCAGGGCAGAGCAAAAAAGAAGATTTATGATGATAAAAGTTAAAACTAATAATATAGTACGTTAATATCTTGTATCTTTATACTAAAGATAATATAGGTAAACGGTAAAAGGAAATAGAAACAGTAAAATAATCTTAGTTTTAATTACATTACTTATACTATTAAACGTACAGTTAATAATATTCATTTAATATTAGAAATGAGATGGCATGATTATCAACGTCATCATCAACATTTAATTATTTATTTAAAAACAAGCTACTAAACCAATTATGATAAAATTTCTATGGGACCATTTCGGAATGAACGTCTTTTGAGCCAAAAAATAATTTTACAAATCCGTCTTTAAATGACGGAGTATGTTAGCCCCAAACATGCATAAAAAAAGAATTATACCTATCCGAATTGATAACCTCCTCCTTTTTGAAGTTGGTTTTAACACGAATGTTTATATAAATTACAAATTGGCGCCAAAGCAGACTCATGAAAGTAAACACCTAGTGTTAAAACGCATTTGAGTTTAATTTGATTAACCATTTTATTGAAATTAGCACATTCATACGATTTAACTTAATGAATTAGGTTCACATCACATACATTTTAACTATCCATTTTCTAATGCCCAGGTCTATCGTAAAAGTCACAAGTAGCAATTAAGTCTATCGCATATTAGAATTCCTTAAACTAATTAGCAGAAGCAAATCAAACTGTTTATAGTTGTACCCGTTAATGCGCTTAAGCTTTAAGCGTAAATCAGTAAGATATTGTTTACGCATATTGTTTTTGTCAGACGTACAAGTATGGGGAATAAATTATATTTCAACTTAAATGCATAATAATATATCATACAAAACTTAAAAATAATAATATTATGTACAAAAAGCAAGCGCGGTAATCAATGCTCATACTTTCTCTGTACGAGAAGACATCTTTGCCCGACAGTGGTACAGCAATAGACTGGTATAATTATTTATTATTTACCAAAGAATCTGCATTTCTATACAACGTAGCAATGCTGACGAATTTTTAATGCCCAAATTATACCAGTGTTCTACGAAAATCTGTAAAAATCTTTTTAGAAACAAATGACATTTCCATTGTCATGTTATAAAACTAGCTTAAACAATTATCAATTACTAACCATTGCTAACCAACCATTATAACTGGCATTTTAAAGCAAGTCCGTCTACTGCAGTATTGCGGTATTATTTTACTCTTATCATTGTATGAATTCAAAATGTAAAATTGAAACACAATAATCATTATATAACACTACGTATTCACTGACGTCACCTGTTACGCATAAAAGTACATATAGCTTAACCACAATATTGACATGACGTCAATATGTGTGTCCCGTATAAGGGAAAAGGACTAATAAAATTCTAGTAAGGCTAATGACACTGTTCAGTAGTCATATGTATGAAGAATTCGTAAAACCTTTACTAATTTATCCATTGACATGTCTTAATAGAACTTTTACCTATACAATAACTCTTATAAGCCAGAATTTACTAATAGTCAGTGTCGAAAATTTCAATGAAAAGGTTGGTGTCCCCCAGGGCAGTATTTTAGACCCAGTCCAGGAAATTAATTTTTAAAGTAAATATAAAAATAGGAAGAAAGCTGACCAATAATTATGTCAAAAAGTTAATGAAGACTTGTCTGCTGATTAATTATGATGTCAGAAAACATCTTTGAGTGTAAAAGTGGTAGTAACTTGGGTATTGGAATTAGGAAATACTTGACCCCTTGAGGCCTATGTTCAGCAGTGGACGTCCTATGGCTGAGATGATGGTGATGATGATGATGACCCCTTAAAAGAAAATGATGCAGTAAAAAGTATAGAAAATATTACCATTGTTTTTCACAAGGAGATGCAAGTGGCACCTGTCTTTTGATGCAGTAAAGGCATGTTTCAAATCATAGTCGCAAAATTTTATTTAAAAAAAAGTAAAAATCTGATTCAATAAAAAGTCGCAATTCAGGGCCTGTACTAAACCATTTAAGATAATTAGTTTACGAGTACAGTAATAAATCGTTTCCTGTACAATAAGACAAAATATGGTTAATAATGTTCATTTAGACGATTAACAATCAATAATTACTATTATTTCTACCTATGCATTGAATATCCTCCTTTGCAACCGGAAATACGTTCGTCTTTTCTTTTCCTTGTATAAAAATAGATATATACACACACCTATATTTATTAATTAAACTTTATGCACATAAATCAAAAATACACCGTACAAAGGCGGACTTAATGCCGTGGGTATCACCTATAGTACACATACTGTGTGTCATGAATTGGTTTAGCAGGAACCAATTGCCAAAACCACCCCATTCAAAAAACTGCAGTAATTGATTATTCCAGATCTTATTATTGTAACGAAGTAGAAAAATTAAACTGCTGCAAATACTATCAACACAATACGGAATGATGTCCTTTTACCTATACTCATAATCAAACGCAGGTTACCAGAGCTACATGTATTTGATTGGAAAGATATAAAGCCTTAAAGAGGTATACGAAAACAATGATAAAATTACTCATTAAATAGACATATAACTGAAATGCCGTGAGGATTAGATTCCGTACATGCGCGGGCGCCTGCAGTCAATACCGCGTCGTTAGTCACGTGCATTGACAAATACTCGCAGTTAATTGGATGAAAACGCGCACTCGCCGCTGTCCGCGCAGTAAATAACGCGCTTTACGACGACGCACTGTTATCAATAACCCTTGTATTGAAAGCTGTTCCGTTTATATGTTCGCTATTTGATAGGCTCAGTTATATTCGCATATCCGCTTCGTATGTCATTTCTCTGGAGTTTCTAGCGAGCTGTGTCTAGCGATTTGTCGGTGCGACTGCACTCGTTCAACTTATTCGTAGAACTTTCGTTGTGGTTGTTGACAAGTGTGACACAGTGATATTTTTCAGGATTGTCCGCCGTCATAGGCATCGGTAGCAAATCATGAATGGCCAGGAATATGGTATTTTCCTTATTTCCGGCCGTCTGGTAGTGCAATGACTAACGCCATGACATGGGATGTACGTCGTCTCTCGTTCACATAATACTGCTGCGTCATTGACTCGGCTGATACTGATTCGGTGACGAGTGTTGTGCGTTCGGCGACGTAAGACCCAGTGCGCGCGTCTTACCTTTTGGTTGGGAAAACCTGCTTGGTTGGTACAAAACAAACAACCCGCGTATTAAGTAACTGTTATGCAGCACATTAAAAACAATCTACATTTTAACCTGTAATTATTATTTAGTAAAACAACGTCATTAAGTTTAATCAAACGCGTTTAATAATAATTATAGAAATGTAGATAACTATCTCAGTAAATATGGGAGAGTAAAAAGTCAAAATTATACATGTAAATCATTGCCATTTTAAAACACAGATTTGTTTGTTAGAAAATCTCATAGAGAACTGTTATTCGGGTTCCCATCACGAAACCGGAACTGAAATCACACATTAGATTTAATTTTATACGAATTTAATAACAAGTGAGATGCGCGCTCGTCCATTGTGCTCCGTGACCATGAGAAAAAAGCACTGCTCGATTTTTTTGTTGCCGATAAAGAGGTGCCGACGTACAATTCGGAGCAAGATTGATGCGCATGCATGATCGTATCTGCCCGCTGTGAGCGCCGCGGTAATAATTAATATTCCATAATCCATTCATCCCCACATTACGCGGCGACTCCTTTCACCGCGCCTCCTGCGAGTCCCGCGCGACCTCCACCGGTAGCAACATGTAATCGTCACACACTCGTAATTGATTCTGCCCGTTAAATTCGAAATTTGAATGAGCTCTCGCTGAATGAGAACCGAAATAAGATCACGAGTGTAGTGCGCTCGGAAACGCTGGCGAGTGTCGGCGAAGCTCTCGGTGAGCGGCACAATGACCGCGGCGCACACAGCCAGATCTCTCTCTTGATAAACTTATAAAAAACGTAACGAAAAAACTACATGTCATGCATCTACGTGTGCTAGTCAATTTCACAGCGACCGTCATGGGAATCGAGCGACGAATGGACTTTAGAAAGCAATTAAAATCTGTGCCCACGAAAAGGAACGCGACCAAAAAGTGCGATCGACACATGAAATCGGCGAACACGTCGCACTTTGTGCACGAATCTTTTGGATGTAGCTCCACGCGCAAGCACCGCGGTGCACGGCGCCCGGGGCCCGCCAAATAGTTCTCGGAACTGAATGATTTTGACAAAAAACGTACAACGCTTAATAGTAACGAGACATAAAGTAGTCAGGAAAAAGTAAATCTAAGAATGATCTCGTCAACTGTACTCAGGGCTATTCGCTATTATTTTGAATGGCCATGCGGCGAATAACTGTTTGACGTTTTAACAATTTTTACCTTGACGCCAAAGTTTTATTTGGTCCTTAATCAAGGAAAATACCTTCGCAAACAACTGTACAACTTTGTGTACCTTTTACTTTAGAAAGACGATACAAAGGGGAACTACTTAGAGACCAAAAGTGGACTTTACTTTTTTACAACCACAAAAAGGCCGGTATGAAATCGAAATCAGATTACGGATCCTGCGATTATAAAGTTTCGGCTGCGGACAAAGGGACGGTAACCACAATTTGGTTGTGACCACACGACCATGCATTATGGAGATACGTTAGTGAACGTACGTGTTACTTTGGACGTGACTTCCGAGATTGAAAACGATGACAAAAACTCGATTGGAAAACAGTTTCCGCGCCGTTTTTGGGTTCAGCAGTTTCAAAGAGAAACTTTGACCGCAAAAGTTTGTATGTTGGTGAATATGTTTGCGGGTCGTGTCGACATTTACCTGTCTTGTTACACAGATGATGCTATTTAATGATGGAATGTTGTTAAGCCTTAAAGTGCAATAAATTTCGTAGGCTAACATTCTATTCTTTCGTTAATTTCGGCACAATAATGAGAACCGACTGCCAGTAGGTCTCAATTAGATAATTATAATTATATCTTTGGATGAATCAGGCCCAAACAATTCCTTACTGCGGAGTGCTGCGGACCATCAAACTAATTAGCGCGTTACACAAACATCAACGTTATTGACATGTTTGGCATCCAATTAATTTAGTAGCACATTAGTTAAAAACGTTACTAAGAAATAATGGATGTCATTGCATTATTCCCGGTAATTTAATTACAAATTACACAGGTTTATTTATCTGCGCACGAGTGACTCACTCATGTGAGTAATAATGGCGGCGCAACGGCAAGCGCCGGTTACCGGTGTTGCCAGACGAAGAGGATTTGCCCATTTTAGGGGACTTTGAATTATTACTCGGGTGTGTTTGTGGGATAAACGGTAGGTTGTTTTGAAGGGAATTACTTGTGGGTGCTTATTATGGATAGGGCAGATAATGTGTGGTCTTTGATAAATGTAATCTGTTTCTTGCTTTTAATTGTAATAGAAAGTATATAAGACTCAATGTTAAGTGCATTCTTAATTTAAATAGTTAAGCAAAAAAATATTATGATTTTATTTAAACAAATAAGGAATTTTAATTCTCGAACTAGTAACATAGGTAGCAACAAATCATTTGCGCGGTCAACCGCACTTGTAAATAGTAATTTTGAAATCAATCTAAACTTTTTCTATAGCTTCAATAGCAATACTTTCATTCTATACATTATATGCTAAGTTCTCGTCTAAAAAAAATGTGATAAAAATCCTTGAAAATCATTGAATATTGCACTGTTCTTAGTGTCATAAGAAATGTTATGATTGATCAGGTATAAGTCCTTAGAGCGTTCCCTTTGATTAACTAAAAATATACTAGATACTTGCAATATAATATGAAACAGTCGATAATTACGATAAGAAATATTTGGTTGCTTACTATAATAAAAGTACCACATTTAATATTCAAGCAGTGTTGATCTAATAGGAACTATAAACTACTAAAAAGGTTAAACTTATCTGTACTAGCCGGAGTCCCTAAACTTTTTTTTTTACGAGCTCCAACAAAAGACATTAATGTGTATTTCTTCACATATAGGAGCATGCAAAATAAAGTTAACAACTAACTAACAAACAGTACAGAAACAAATTAAATAATTTATTTATTTACTATTTACGCAGAGACATCATTCAGACGTATTCCCTATAATATCACTATCCTCATGACGCGAAATGACGGTGTCAACACAAAAACAAATGAGCATCACACGCACTACATACGTTAAACATTAATACATTAATTATGACATTTCCCTAAGTACTTAGGTACGTGTATTGGGTAGGGCTGCCAATACCTTAATTGCCGTCACCGGACAAAAACTTAAAAACACCGGAAATTTTGGAGAAGTTAAGATATTTTCCCGGACTCCAAAGAAAAATATTTTTTTAATTATTTTATCTACTATTATAAATACGAAAGTTTGTGTGGATGGGTGGATGTTTGTCACTCTTTTGTCACGCTTAAACGACTGAACGGATCAGGATGAAATTTGGCACTGAGATAGATTGTGGTATATGTTATTCTACACACAAGAGATACTTTTTATCCCAGAAAAATGTACGAAACTATTGTTTTATAATCTTAATTGATTGCTTACCTTTCTATTTATCGGGATTCCCAAGACACAAAAAGTGTCCGGGTTTCCCCCGGACGCCCTACGACAAATACAGGGAACCCCGGACGGATGGCAGCCCTAAATTTTAACTTATATGAGTAACACGTTTAAACACATTCACTCTTTTGTACAACAGCATTCGTTGCGTTACCAACTTAACAAAAGGTACTTAATTTATAATTGCATCTAACTTTCCATTGCGCCAACGTAATTTATGTAACATTTGCTTTTGTAAAAGAAGTCATTTGACATTTTATTTGTAATGAAAATCACGAACATGGACGAATTGATAATGCATTTCGGATTATCTTGATTGTATTGTGTGAAGTGTCTAGATAGACTGTTTTGTTGTCTAGATTGGCTACTTAACTAGTAGTCCGGTCAATTTAGACATTCGAAGTTACATAAAGTCCCAACAAGCTGAATTTCTGTGAAATTGTTCAAAACATAATTATAAACAATGTCTAGAAGTTCCCCATCATTCCCCTGTAAGGAAAAAAAAATATTCAAGGTCAAAGGTCAAAAAAATGTTTTTTTCGCGATTTTCAGCAAAACGGTAAGTTTTATCATAAAAGTACCTCAGACAAAAATTGTAGATCATAAAATTATCTATAAACACTGTATCAATACTTTTTTCTTACGAGCCACCGCTTCTGAGATATAACGATTTAAAAAAGTTATAAAAGTTGTTATCGTCATAATATGCACACGTTTCCACGCCACCTATGAGGTAGTGTACTTAGCGCGTTTTTTAACCCCCGACGCAAAAAGAGGGGTGTTATAAGTTTGACGTGTCTGTCTGTCTGTCTGTCTGTCTGTTGCATCATAGCTCCCGAACGGATGAAGCGATTTCAATTTAGTTTTCTTTGTATGAAAGGTGACTTATGTGCGAGTGTTCTTAGACATGTTTGATAAAAATCGGTTGAGCCGTTTAAAAGTTATGGGGGTGAAAGTGGGGAAGAAAAACTGAATGTATTTACAACTTAACAAAATCGACATTATAATAAGTATGTACCTATAAAAAGTATAAAATAAAAAATTTAATAAAAAATTAAAAAAACCCCCGACCTAAAACCCTAAGTACCCTTTAAAAAGTAAAAAAATAAAATACGTCGCGTTGGATGACCGGTCGGGACGCTCGTACCCTATATGCAACATCGGTTCACCCCCATAACTTTTAAACGGCTCAACCGATTTTCATCAAACATGTCTAAGAACACTCGCACATAAGTCACCTTTCATACAAAGAAAACTAAATTGAAATCGCTTCATCCGTTCGGGAGCTATGATGCAACAGACGGACAGACGGACAGACAGACAGACAGACACGTCAAACTTATAACACCCCTCTTTTTGCGTCGGGGGTTAAAAAACGCGCTAAGTACACTACCTCATAGGTGGCGTGGAAACGTGTGCATATTATGACGATAACAACTTTTATAACTTTTTTAAATCGTTATATCTCAGAAGCGGTGGCTCGTAAGAAAAAAGTATTGATACAGTGTTTATAGATAATTTTATGATCTACAATTTTTGTCTGAGGTACTTTTATGATAAAACTTACCGTTTTGCTGAAAATCGCGAAAAAAACATTTTTTTGACCTTTGACCTTGAATATTTTTTTTTCCTTACAGGGGAATGATGGGGAACTTCTAGACATTGTTTATAATTATGTTTTGAACAATTTCACAGAAATTCAGCTTGTTGGGACTTTATGTAACTTCACCCTCATTTTTTGGTCTAAATTGACCGGACTATAGTGCATAAAAGATGGCGTCAAATTGTAAGTCAAAATATGGGTAGCATCGGAAGAAATTTCAAATATCGAAACGAAAAAATGACGATACACGATTGTTTTTTATCGTTTTTTTTACGATATATTGTGGACTAATACTTTAGGAAAATCTATGGGGGAGGCCTATTTCAGCAGTGGACATCCTGCGGCTGATATGATGATGATATTGATGTAACGTGGACTAGTTTCATTCATTTTCATTTGTACATTTTATCCTGGGACAGGAACAAGAGATAGTCTTATGATCATATTCATATTCTTTAATTGCATACTATAATGTGTATAAAAGATGTAAACATAAAAGATGTATGCCCATACGTGTGATGTTCTTTCCCCATAGGTGTCAAATCATTAATTCTCTTTCCTGTTTTGTCAGCCCGATCATCAAACCTGTGTCTCAACTTATTTCTACTAAACATGCGTCAAAATCTTTGAGTCGATGTGTTTTTGTTATTGACGTCTCTGACGCACCGAGAAGTTACTTCTGCGTAAACTCGCATCTTTTCGATTACTAACAACAGTTACTTCTGTATTCTAATAAATATTTCTTACTTACCTACTTATAATTTGACTAGCTTCTGTCCGTGGAAAATAAATACACCGCAAAACCTATCCTATGACACTCAACAATAGTGTAGCTTTTGCTCAGTCAAAGAATTATTGTAATCGGACCAGAACTTGAAGAGATTTACCTCATTCAAACTAGAATAAAAACCTTACCGCTTTATAATAATTAACGTAGTGTCAAAAATAATGTAGGTAGTGTCAAAAATAATACGATTGAGAAGTACTTATACTTCCAAAATTCATCGATCATACAATTTGTTTAATATAGCATTTCAAATCAGCAGTACATATCTACTTTATTGTAACTTTAGTGTTCTAATCGAGACAACCTTACTCAATTTATTAACGTACCAGCATCGCACGTTACAAGAAAAGACTGCTAGCTACCAAACATCCGGGCAAACAAAACATTAATTTAGTATTAATTTTCCAATAATAAACCTAACAAAACGAACGCCGCCAAATTCTATTAATATTTAATTCAAAAATTACGTAACAAACTAATTTTATATAAATTACAATGAACTTTTTGTTAAGTTCACAGAGAAAGTCGCTAACATTTGATTATAAACCGTATCGATTTTTTATTTACTCGTATCGTTTTAGCCACTCGGAATCGATTCTCGCGAACGACCACAATCGTTTTGATATCATTCCACATGGTAGATTACATACGCAACGGAAGCGAGTGACCGCAAAATATATTATGAGAAACTGACTTCCATTTGCAAAGATCAAACAAATAATTAACTTATTATATGTTGCAACTTAAACTAGTTATGACTGCTATATTCAATCTGTGGCAGAAAAATAATGAGTATGACAGTGAAGGCTGAATGACGAATTACTTTTGCCTATAACAAATAATTGTATGATTCATAACCTCAATAAAAAATTAACCCTTCGACTATTCATCTTGGTATTTGGTACCCAAAGTCCATTTATATTTCTTGGTGACATAGATATAAGTCGCAAATCTCTTCAAATGTGAAATACGGTGGTGCAAAATAGTATATCTTAAACCAGTGTATGAATATAATGCGGAACTTTGAAAGGACTGAAAGTTATAGTGTACTAAAACATAACGTACGGTGAAAGTATTTTAAGATTTAGCTGTTAACCACATTATTTATTCATGGCTTGCAGTAAACATAAATCGCATTTTAAACAAGTGCATTTTATAACACTGACTATAAAAAGTACTTTAAGTAAATTACGATACTAAACTTCATCTCATGATCTTGTGCACTTTGCGCTGTCTTCCTTAGAAGAATTATTAACACAACTATTTAGTGAAAAAGTTTATTTGCTTTTCAGGAATTCACTTTACTTAAAAGCGATGCTTTTTTTTATATTGATGCGAAGATTCTCAACTATTTTTGAACTCTTTAGATGTTTCTATATTACTTACTTATGGGAGAATAACAACGAGTAAACGTATCTTTGTATAACCATCATCTATACTAATAATGTAAAGAGGTTTAGTTTGTTTGTTTTCCTTTCATTTTATGTTTGTAAGAGGTAATCTCTGGAATTACAGGTCCGGTTACAAAAGTTCTTTTACTGATAAAAAGCTACACTATTCCCGAGTATTAAAGTCTAAAATACCATCACGCCTGTATTCCCCGAAGGGTTAGGCAGAGGTGTACCAATGTACACCCACAGTTCGCCGGTATATTTAGGTCCCATGTAATAGGGGGCGAGCCTATTGCCATTAAAGTCTATGTTTTATGATATACTTGACTACCAAGCAGACGAGGTCGCGCGCAGATCTAGTCTATAATAATATTATTCGGTCAATACTGTATCTATCTTTCAAATTAAGTTGAACCGTTATAGAAAAACGAAGCAAAGTTTCAACCAAAATGATTTCCCTTCCAAATCAATCACACATGTAATTAAATGACGGGGCCAATCTCAGTACAACAATGGCCAATTCTGCGTTCTAGTGTGAATGCTGTGTGGTCTACTAATCGAGCATAGAGAAATGAGATGTCTGGTATTAAAGCCTCATCTATGGTATTCCGTGCGCGGTACGCATAGACAATGAACGACTCATTTTGGAAGCTCGTTCGGAAACAATAGAAAGCGGGCCTCCTACTACTTCACACGGGACGTGCAACCGGTGGAAAGTTAACGAAAATACATTTCAATAGCTAAAAGCAAAATTGGATGAGTGGCCTTACGAAATTATCGCGTTAGCCGTAATTCATTTGTGAGTGAACTCTCCCAGGCGTCGTGTGACCGTGTGTGATCACACTAATACGATCTTGTTATAACACCTATTGCACGGTTTTGAAACAGTTCTGTCATTGTGAAGCTTAATTACAATTCACACATGAACAAAAAGGTTCACGAAATTTTTTATATAAAAAAAAACATTATGAACCAGTTCATTTTATAAAACACGAGATTACATAAACTAACGCTAGCTACAAGTAAGCGGCTATTGTTTATCAGTGATAATCAAACAGTACTCAAGGCCTACCAGTCTTATAAATATTAAGTTGCCTTTATGAGCCGTATTTACACCCCATAATATTTATGTAATGGGGACTTATATTGGACACGCGATCTTCTCGAACAATGCAAGGAGACGCTGCCCATCATCGTCGACCTAGACTTCTTTCCACTTTAATTGTTCCTCACATCGATTATAACGTATATTTCACTGAAACAATAGATTAACCCAGTTGCGGCATGTTCTATAATAGTTATGGCGTTTCTCGTCCCGCGATATTATTGCTTTCGTATCCTTGGCGTGAGCGGCTATCTATCATGTGATCTATTGTACGTACAGTCGACATCGGTATTAGATTAAAGCGATAATTAATGCTGATTCCATACGACCTAGATTCGGGCCCGCTCGATAAAGTTAATTTACAGTTATAGTTGTAAATCTCGTTGCAAAATAAACGGCGAGCACGCGCGCCTGCCTGACCGTAGACAACACGCGGAGACTCCCACACACACCGCGACACGTCAGCGCTCCCCCGCGCCCGTGTGTGCCGGTGAATGGAACCCTTCCCGGCCGTAAACATCACGTGGCTGCAGCATGCGCGTATAACCCGACCCGGGCGAAATACACCCTCGTAGGAACCCTCCGACGCGCAACAGGGTCTTTTCAATCCCGCCGGGTTTTAGGGAAAAGCCACGCATGTGTGACGAGACAGACGAAACAACACACGTGCGTGAGCCACGCGCGAGGGAGAGGGTGCGTCTACTGTTGTCTGAATGAACGGGGTGAAGTTTGACAAGTTGAGTACACATGGCCGCGAAAGGGTTGAGCCGAGTTGCGAACTAAGTTTGTGAACGCTTTCGATTTCGACGCGTGTTGCATATGGGGCGAACGTCGATCGATCGTAAACTTTGTTGTGGATAAGTTCAGTGGGGATTTAAATCAGATTAATAGACTCGCGAACAACTTTGTTAACTGCCAGAATGTGTTACGAAAACTCTGTTAAATTAAGTTGTGAAAATCGTGGAAAAAAATGTCGGATCGAATCGTCGTCGTCGTGCTAACGTATTGCGTCCACGTCTGGTTATCGGGTGTGTTTCGTAAATCATTGTTTATGGTCGAATAGTTCGCTGAAGGGGTCCGAGAGACCGGAATTAGAAAGCGTCAAGCGCGCCGACTGCGCTACGACTAATTGACCGCAAGGTTTACGCGATTCTGCTAGAAATTGTGATGTAATATAATAATATCTACTGAAAATGACACCTGTTGTAGCTACTTGGGATACCAGAAAGAAATTTATTTTCACGGACATCATAATTCTACTAACTTTTAGAAACGATCGCAATCTAATCTCAGTCTTAATCTGTCAAAAATGCCTCTAATTTGCCTACATTTTTAGATATTGATTGTCGCTGAGATGAGATTTTGAACGTTTTTAAATATTAAAATTGGCCTTCTGGTTTAATAACTCAATTTTACAATACCGAAGCATAATAAATATACCTATCTATTTTTGACAATTCCACTTTTAAATTTGACGTTAAATTAGTTTACAAAATGTCAACTTTCGCGTTAACCGTTCCATTTTTGAATCGATATTTCGCTTAATTCTATGATTGAATTTATTTCGGATTATATTAAACTTGAAATGGAGTATAATCTTAAATGAATTTCAAGTTACAATGAGAAAAATGGTACATGATGTTTAACGCTTCATTTTGTCCCAAAAGTATTTGTAAAGTTACCTAAACGCTTTTTGCCACAAGTTCAATTTATATATCATACAATTATGTAATTTTATAACATCTTTGGAATTGCGTTTAATCTAAAAACGTATTCAACTACTTAACAGTAATTGTAAAAGTTACCTACGACACTAACCTTGTCATAAAACAGTTATAAAACAATAATAATTACTATTTTATAATCAGTAATAATTAATTTATTACATCCGATACGATTTTCTATAATTCACACGAACAATTAAAAGCTACCAATTAAGAATATCCAGTGTATTTGCGTCTCGATCTAGTTTCGTCTACCTTTATTAGAGTCCCGTAATTAAGTAACAAAAACCGTTAAATGTGTTCAATTAGATTTAGTATAATTATAGTTCATAACATCTCAAAAAGTTTATGTGTTGTGGTCCTTTGCAGAGCGCTTAAATATTTAATAATAATTTAACGTTTAAATATTTTGTAACCACCGTTTAAAGTATCAACGTTGAAATCTAAGATCACTGCGATAAGTTTAAAAGGGCCATGGAGTGGAGCGTGCCATGTTAGGCATATCATTAAGAGCTTGAGACCGAAATACACAGATTCTGTGTTGGACCAAATTCCAAGACATCGGACAACGCAATCGCTCTAAAATATTGACAGATAGGATGGCGGAAGCCAGCTGTCAAAAGATGACAATTTGCAATTGTTGACACCACTAATCAATTGACATACTTTTTATGAGCTGTCAAAACGCGATTCTCTTGTAGATTTTCTATGGCAATACTAAACTGTGTTGGCACTTATTTGTCATGTCAATTGACTAACTAATTGATGATTTGAAACCAACTAAAAATCAAATTTATTTATAGGTTTTTCAGGACTAATATAAAGTGTATTTTAAGTGTATCTTGAATTATTGGTAAATAGTGTCAACTACCCAATTAGCAAAGAAACAATTAAAATAACTATTCCTAAAAAAACAGACTTAAGGTACTTTTTAATATCATCGTTTACACCGACTGTACCTAATGAGTGCCAATGACACTTTTAATAACAAAACAATGCTCATTTCAAAAACTTGTTTACATTATAAAGAGGCCAGTATTTTCCTGTCTCTCAAAGATCCGTCATTCCTTCCATTACGACCTCCAGATTCTACGACCTATTATCCAATTATTACAAACTACAGTAAGCCAATGATTCTAAAAGGTATAAACCTCAATTAACTACTGTACCAAATGAACTGAACGCAACCTACGATCTGCGGAACCCACTTTCCACAACAGCATATGCACTTGAACGTTTATTTTTAAATCTTCGATCCGAATGTGGGCTTATTGATTGTCGGTAATTATGCAAAATAACAAGTCGCGGACTGGCTCGCTGCTCTAACTAGTGACGTGTATTAACGGTTCGTTAGTACCGTCAGCAGCACAACTTACAGCCGACGTTACAAAGACACTGCGTGCGGAAAACAGAATCAATTCAACACACCATACGAAATGAACTGTCAAATGTGCGTTTGAATTTAGAACATTATTTCAAACATGGCGGTTTATTCTGCGGTTGCCGTTGCAGTCCGTACACATTATAGTGGGTACTAAAAGTGCTGTCTGTGTGCACATATCGTGGTAATGTACCTATCTGCAGTTTACCTAATTAGACTCACCGGCGTTTAGTGTAGTAATGCAGCCAGATAACATGGGATTATGGCATAAATGAACAGTTACATGTAACTGTGAGGAAAGTTGCTTTTAGAGGCTTCTCTCGCTTGATTGGATTTCCATATGAGTTAATGTCAATTCTTACTATGCTTCCTACTAACATTATAAATGCGAAAGTTTGTAAGGATGGATGGATGAATGGATGTTTGTAACTCTTTCACGCTAACACGGCTGAACGTCCTGGATAAAATTTGGCACTGAGATAGATTGTAGTGTGGAATAACACAAAGGTAACTTTTTATCACGGAAAACTGTACGGTTCAAATAAAGATTAAAAGTAAATACATTTTTCAGTGTATTTGCTACTATATGCAATTGAATGTTACGATAATAATTATGTTCATTAAATTAATAATGATGTCTTATGAAAGCCTTCACAGGATTTAATTAATTTAAAGCAATACTTATTTTAAATTAGACTTAAAATCGATCATGAAAAAATATACATTTTAGTATATACTTATATTATTATATCTTAAGAAAACGTAGTTGAACTTGAGACTCGATTCTCAGAAGTAAGAGTAATATTAGACAGAAATAAAACACCTAAGGTGTCAAATGCTAACGCCGCAGTATCTTGTATAGTTCTTTCTATTCAAATGTAGTCTAGCCGTATTTTAATGACACACATAAGGTAACTTAAAGTTTAAGTTACTTACGTGATGTATCATTTTGAAATCCAATTATTTGACTAGAAATCGACTAACCATAAGCTTAGATACTACTCATACTACGAAGTGTCCGTATCCAACAAAACACTCATAAGTGAAAAATCATATTTTCCGAGCTTTTAAAATTACGTGTTATTTCTAAATAAAATTATTTGACGTGCCTAACTGATTTACCACAAGCCTAAATACTTCAAATTGTCATCAAGTTTAATAACTTATTAACCAAAATATATTTCGATTACGTTTTGAATGCGACGCGCTGTCGATAATATCCTCTTAATGATTCGCTTATTTGACGCTTTTGATATTAGAAGCCATGTCTTTTAAAAGACATATTTGAATAATTGAACACAGAATAATCCTAGTCTGTAGATACGTCTACATAAGTTACTAAGCAAGAGGTGTCTCGGTGTAAAACAGCGGCGGCGATATCGATTCGTCGCACAATACGTTGCAACTCCTTGAATCGCATCTCATCTGAATACAGAGTAAATTCAATTCTTCATTTCGGTTTTGCTAACTTTGGCTAAACGATTGAGTTTTTGTTATTTGGCTAGGTTTGGTTAATGTAACTGAGTGATCATTATGAAACCTTTTTTGGACTTATTGTAGTACTTACTAACTTTGGCTCGCGATTTTGTCCGCGTAAATGTCGCGGATTAAAGAGTAGCCTATTTATAACCTTGGGGTTCAAAGTTACCCCGTACCAAATTTCAACAAAATCGGTTCAGTGGTTAGTCGTGAAAGCGTAACAGACAGATAGACAAAGTAACTTTCACACTTGTAATATTTACGCAGACATAGTCGTGGGCGATAGCTAGTTTTAAATAATCTCAACTTTGAACCTTTTGAAGACCTGTGCCTACCTTCTTCGTAATAATTACAAACATCCAAAGACAAAACAAACCATTTACAGGCAGTTTTTAATTGTCCAGCAGTCAGTCAAATAGTCAAAAAGTTGAAGATAGTTCATCATAATCATCGTCATACCAGCCGCATTTCGTCCACTGCTGGACATAGGCCAGATTTCCAAAACGACCGAAGCTAGTTGCTCGTTCCAAAACATAGGTAAATCTACGTAGTAGGAATGGAGAAGAACGAGCAAGAATTCATTATTTTGCTCGTTCTAAAACATAGGTAAGTCTTCGTAATAGGAATGGAGAAGAACAAGCAAGAATTCATTATTTTAATCAAACATACACAGTTCAATGGCAGACACAATCCTAGCTCAAAGTACCAGGCACACATAAACGTAAAGCGCTACAGAACAAAAGATTCGCAATAAAGCAAAGAAGGCGATCGATTTGTCGCATTCGATTAGCGGGCGACGACACTCGGTACGCGAGATGTTATTTATTTTATACTAGCTTTTGCCTGCGACTTCGTCTGCGTATAATTGTTACTTTGGGTAGCAAATATAGTAAGCATATATAGATTTGTCTGGAGTTTCATACGATCTTTCATCCCCAATGAACCCCTATATAGACCAAAATTTCAAATAAGCTTAAACAAATGTTTATTTGTGTCTTATCAAGTGCCTTATACAAAGTTTCATGGTATCTTCAATAATGACGGACTCCCATACAAACTTTCATCTCTCATTTCCTCTTCAAAATCTTTTCTCGCGACAAAATGTAGTCTATGTCCTTCTCCAAGATCTAATCTATCTCTGTACCAAATTTCATCAAACTCGGTACAGCAATTTAGGCGTTAAAGCGTAACAGAGAGACCGACAGAGATATTTTCGCTTTTATAACATTAGTATGGAAGTAAATCTAAAACCCAGGACATGTTATTATAATTCGTGTTGAATAGGTACAGTTTTTTTTTTTTATATTTAACGTGACGTTTTGGACGCAACACATGAGAATATTGTAAATGTATAAATTAATTTCGCAAGATATGACGTCACAACGTGTCACGTCACACCACAATAATGTGTCCCGGGCTTTACAGTCTTGTTACCGTCCTCTTCAAATCTAGCTCTTGATAGGTTGAAATAATTGTAATTAGTGATGTTTTTATATCTGTTTGCATATTTTTTAAATTAATTATAACGATGCGCTCAGAGCAAATGAATGGTTGTTAGGTGCGAAAGTGAATAGCGTGAAACTAGTAATTAATATTTTGTTATTTATCTGATTGATATGGATATACCGTAGTACTTTCGTTATCTTTTCATCTCTTGCATGTAATTTTTTTCCATATCCATTTCAATTAAAAAAAAATATTGCCATGGTTATACAGGATAAGTTTTTAACCAGTGCGTAATTTTTTTTTGGTAGTTCAGTGTCAGTAATAGAACACATTTCCGTGTTTAGTTAAAAAAAAAATTAAAAAAAATTTCATCCTTATCCGAGTTTGAAATAAGCAAAACATGGACATAATCTATTCGCCATACTATCAATGACAACTCTTGGCTGCCGCCCGGGCGCATGGCTGGGGTGAGGGGGTGGGAAATGCGCTAGCGCTGAGTGACAATAAAATATGGTTTTTAAGTATACATGTTTCGTAAGCGATAACTTTTTTTTTTAGTACTAAGACATATCAAAATAAAATATACGTGTTTAATAAAACGTGTTGAAGTTTATTATGGCAAAATTTACGCACTGGTTAAAAATTTTTCCTGTATATATTTTTTTGTTTTTGTAAAGAAAATATCGTTATTTACTCTTACCAAAATCATGATTAGACAAGTAACTAAAAGTACCAAAACAAGCTTTCGCTAGCTGTGTGAAGTCGACTCGTTGTAGGCACAGCTAACGCCATCTAGTGTCGAGTAGCCGCACCATTCACCGTAACAAACCGTAACTTTCTTAGCAATTCTGAAATAAAAATACTTCTTAGATTCACTGTTTTTGTATTAATCTTCATGATATTTTTAATTTAGATTAGTATTCAGTTATATTGTAGGTACTAAAATGTATTATAGGCCTTGTGATCATGTTTTGAACAATCGTATTTGTGACCCAAATATAAGCAAAGGTGCCTTTCCAGTTTAATTTAGGTTCCTAGACTAGCGTAGGTTTTTAGTGCCAATTCTTGATAGACACCCAAGCGTAAAATGAATAAATAGGTAGGTGTTTGTAGGTAGGTCGCTAAAACATTTTAATAATTCTATAGGTCACCGCGCTTTACTTACACAGTGAGCTAATACTAATAATTGAAAAATGTCTTTCCGTTTTCACTTATTATAAAGATTTAATTGTAAAATTACCACGCACTGGCAAGCGCAGGACGACCTGATTAAGACTGCAGGAAGACGCTGGATGCAGGCCGCTTCCAACAGATTCTTTTGGAAATCTATGTAGGAGGCCTATGTCCAGCAGTGGACATCCTTCGGCTGATATGATGATGATGATTATTGTAAAATTACAAAAAAAAAATATCTAAGATAAACAAAAAAAAACTTTTGAAAAAACTGTCAAGTAACAATAATCTATAAATTGTATTATATTCTGCAACAAAAAGGTACTTCTTTCTTTGTTCCGTATTTGTTTCTAACAGTGTCTTCTGTTTTGTTCCAGTGTTCGGCATGGACTCTCCGCTGGGCCTGTTCCCACCGGGCATGGAACACAAGATGTACCCCATGATGGACGTGGAACACCGCGCGCCGCTTGACGCACAACTATTTACTAACGTTAAAAAGAAATGTAAGTTTGTCCATAATTGTTATGCAAGACTAGCTTCTGTCCGCGACTTCGACCGCATTTGAAAAGAAAAATGAACGGTTTAGGATAAAAAGTCTCCCATGTGTCATTACAATCTATCTCAGTGCCAATTTCATCCAGATCTGTTCAGCCGTTTAATTAAGCGTGAAAGAGTAACTAACGTCCATCGATCGATCCTCAAAAATTTTCGGGTATAATATAGGATTATAGTCGGATATTTCAGTATTCTAGTAGTAGAGCTCCTTGTGGAGGAGCTCCTCCGGGGTAGTTGTACCACCACACCTATTTCTTACGCAAAGCACCTTTGCTGTGTCCATAGTCCCATACTTTGTTTCCACGTATCTTGCAATAGTCCTGCACCGGCCGGAGATTGATCTTAAAGTTGTCTAAGGGCTTCTACGAGTTGGCTTCAGCCCCTCGTATGCTTTCGAAACGTTCGGGACCTCAGGGAACCGAGTTACATAAAGTAAAAATAAGAAAGAATAACCTTGGTGGGATAACTGAATAGCAAACATAACAATACTTGGCCATCCTAAAGGTTTCATCATACAGTTCGTTAAACATTCTAGTTCGAACTCTAATCAGAAATAATAAACCACCGGTTTCTGTATTACGCCACAACAAAAGCCTACTGCAAATATTCTTCGAAAGACTCACATACGTATTCAAGTTATCTGTGAACAATGGAGCTCATACACTCGCATCACAAATAGTAGACGCGTGCCGAGCCACAACAAAGGATCGAAGCGCAATAATGCACAAGCTGCATCCCCGTGTCCCCATCACACATCGAGTGGTCCCGCAATCTCGCCGCGCGAATGTTAAACGCCCATTGTTTCTGAGCAAATGTTTATTAAGACGATCTGATAGCGTATCTCATAGGGGAACAGACGCCGACTCTAACGTATGCTTTGAATACGCGCCGTGGCTGGTCGCCGACGGCTCCACCGACGGCCGCACAATAGTCGGCGATCGATTAGCGCCCATCGCCCGAGACAGGCACACGTGTACCCAGCGCAGCTCCCTCGCTAACGAGCTACAAATAGAAAACATCCTTTTTAATTTTCGAAGCTCGCGTGACCCCAGACGACTATTAAAAGAAAAACTAATTTCCATAATAAAATATCATTTCTCCGACGACGTTCCGAAATGTTCCTCGAATTATCTGATCGGAATCGAGTTAACGTGCTCCGTTGAAATTATAAAACTATAAAGTTAGGGGCGACGTCGCCGGCGTATGCATGTCCGCGTTTCTTTTTGACAAACCGCCGTAATAGTCGCGTGCTCGCATCGAATTAATGACAAATCGCCGCCAACAAAATGTCGCCGCAACCCGCTCATTTCGCTCGCTCGCTCCGTACAGTTATTGCTCAGCCGAAACATGGTTATTAGATAATGGTGCATTCGCGTAATGCCGTCGCGGTGGCGCGGCACACGGCACATGTCGTGCCGCGGAGCCTGCACTTCGTCGCTCGTAAATCACAGAACTCCGCGCTCGCGGTTGTTTCGTTATGTAATTAGTTAGCTAAACATTTCTGTTTCGTTGACACGAAACCTCAAACCGCATTAATAGATTAATAAACTTGTCTGTGTTCCGCAGGGCGACCGAAGGGTCAGCACAGCGCGCCGCGCGGCGGTCCGCCTCGATCGTGGACGAACGCCGAGCTCACGGAGGCGCTGCAGCACGTGTGGAACAAGAAGATGACGACGAGCCAAGCGTCCAGGATCTTCGGCATCCCGTACAACTCGCTGCTCATGTACGTACGCGGGAAGTACGGGAAGAGCCTAAAGCTCGAGCAGCTCAGGAAAGACTGTATCGGCGGACCGCTGGACGTGCTAAACCTCAACTCCGGCAACAACAACAACAACCAACCCTCAAGCAAACACCACGACAAAGACGACCACTCACAGCGACCAGCGAGCTCCGAGCCAGACATCGCCTCGAATCCCATGTTCAATCCATTCCAGCAAGGGTTCTACCCCGAGTTCCCGCCAGGGTTCCCGATGCCGCTCAACATGCTGCATCTACTCCCGCCGAACGACAAAGCGAGGGAACTGTATCAGTCGATGCCGATGGCTCTGGACTCGCTGTCAGGAGTAACGAAAGAGGAGGATTGTAAGAGTGACAGGTCAAAGGAGAACTCGGCTGATGAGGAGGGCGACCCGTACCGCGCGCCCTCGCATCCGCCGCATCCGCCCGACACGCGCCAGCTGCTGCACCACAACGGCCAGGACTAGGTCCGCGCCCACACCGTCATGTCTCCGATATGCACTGTACCTTCAATTGTTAACTGATCAGGTGTATTCCACGAGCGGGCTCCGAGTGTCCCCGCCGCTGTTGCAGCTAGACATCTTCAGAGACTCGCTTGTTCCATCTATTGACGGACTAAAACTGGAATTTAGTTAGTGTATTAATAAGTCTCGTAACAAATCATAATTACGTGTTTTAGAAATTAATTTTATATCTTGTGGTCGATCACTGGCGACAGAACTTAAAGTTGGTGTGCTTAGTGGTACTATAGTAAAACTTTTAACAACTTTTTAATGTCGACGAGCCAAATGGTGAGGTGACACGTTATTTAAAATTGGTGTAAGTCACAGAAGTATGAGAAATGGAGTTCGGTTACGATAGACGCGTGAAGACATTTTTCATGTTTCTGCGACGCGAGCTATATTTATTGTTATTACTTTTGTAGAGGTATCACTCGCGAGGGAATCAATGAGGTCTGGCGAGGCGGCCACATAGTGTAATATTTCGATTGGAACCTAAAACTCGCTTAAATAACTTCGACGGTATAATTGCTGTTGTTTTTAAATGTGCAATACTAAATTGGAACTTACTATAAATACACTAGAAAGGTTTCAGTTTTACGGATAACGTAAATTGTATTAGGAAGTATTTGTGAATCTCCGGGATCGCGACCGGCGACGTCCGCATTGAATTAGTTAAATTTATATTTAAAGATGTGTTAATATTGTAAATGTATATTAATATCGCGTACTAAGTGATAGGCGATAATTTATTTTGAAGGAGTGCAATAAGTATGAAAGGTGTTGTGATTGTTATCGTTAAGACATTCCGAATTTCATTATTGTTAACATTCCGTTACATTCCCTATTTTTAGATAATGTACTATAATTTCTTACGATTTTTATTATTGAATATTAAAATAATGCATTGATTTCTTCATTCATAGTGAAACCTTTGTAGATATAATACGTTATACGTGCGAATTCACTTCTGCATTTCACCAAAGTTTGTAAAATATTTCGTAATAATAGTTATAATTCGATAATAAACAATTTTTAAATGTAAATAGTTATTGATAAAAAATTAATGGGATATAAATTTTTGAATTAACCAGTAAATAAGGTGGACATTTATATGTGTCTAAAATGGTAAATAGTAGTGTATTTGTAATTGTTGTAGTGTTAGTGATGTGAATCAGTGAGCTGGGCCGAGTGGTGGACGATGACGTCACAGGGGGCCGCGACGCACTAGTCACACACAATCCACTCACTAAACGTTCGAAAATAGCGTTCCAAACTCAAAAGTCACAAAATTCAGCAGACTACCCACGATACAGGACTAACTGGCGCAAAACATGGACGATGTCCAATATAAAAGAAATTTAATTTCATTCATTTTTTTTTTTTTTTCAATAAGTATCAATGATTGGGATGAGTTGAGGGAAAGAGCTGCAATTATTGATAAATACCAAAGTTCACAAGAAACTTAGAACAATTTCTACAATACATTAAAATTCAATGTTAATATCAAATAATTGCTAGTCTCAAGAACTCTTCAAACACAATTTCAAAGAATATTTCCAGTAAAGAAAATGACAGTGCGCGCCACGTTTAGACAAATAATGTATCTGCACTCAATGTTCAAATAAAAAGGAGCTTTCAAGATTTTAGTAAATAATGAAAGTTAGAATAAAACGTTCAATACTATCTGGCTTTAGATAAATGTATACAGTGATCACTAGAGATACCGTGTGATTAATTAGAACACATGATTTTACCTGTTGTAAATATTATTTGTATAATAATGAACTATATCTGTTGAATAAATCGTTTCCTTTACACGCTAAACCCAAATCTAACAGTATTTACGTTCTATGACAATTCGATATTCGATTCCTTTAAACATAAAATATTCCCGCGTGTTTTACTCGGAATAAACGATATTTTCATCCAAATTAATTAACTATAGTTGACGGAACATGAAAATCTCTCAACAGAAGACTGAACACTATTTACGATTCTATTTTATAAAAAATATTGTACATTTCACATAACAGTACAGCAACAATGGAATCCTCATACCTACATACAGTAGTAACACATAGTGTCACTTCATAATAACAATATTATCATTACAGGGATTTTATATATTAAACGATTAAATATGATTAAAATATTGTAATAGTTTTAACAGATTTTATATTGCTTTTTTTCTCATTCCGTTTACGCTGGCAACATTGAAGAATGCAAAAACCGCGCACTTTTATATTTAAATGTAACGGATTCACATGTAGATAATAAAGTAAGGTCATGTATTGAATAAATAAACAATTGTCTGTATGAAACGTAAATACATGTGCCAAAAATTGTAATGAAATGATTTCACGAGAAGCATTGGCGTTGTGTTACTGTTCTCTCACTGAGCTTGTGTTGTGACTTGTGACCATAGACTACGTTCAATATTTACCTAATTCGTACAAATTCAGCAGTATTAGAGTGATTTTGTTAAAGTTTTAATTGAGAAGTTTTTTTTGTAATTAAGTTTTGTTATTTGTTAATGTGTAGGTCCTGCGATTGACGAAATGGTTATGATAAGAGAATGTTTTACAAAGTTCAAACGGAATATGTTTTGTATGTGTCTATGTATATTTATGGTTCTGTGGTTTACCTTATTGCTTTAACACTTCGTTATGTAGTAAATTCTGGTTTATTCTCGAGCTCTACGCTAAACATGTTCTTATAAAACTACGTTCAGCTTTTCAGCAGTGTTCTCATTAAGCATAGGTGACATCAGGAGCCAAATGTAATAACGTAAAGAATTAATAGATAATATATTGTACGACATTGAGTACTTATTTTTAGTTGATAAAATGTGATTGTATTAATTTTAGTGAAAATTCAAAATATTTAGTTCCTTCAATTTTTGTTACGAGTATTTATAAATTGTAATTGCAATGATTTTTAGCTTTTAGATAATTGTTCTCTCCGATAAAGAGTATAATTAATTGTAAGTTTTATTTTTTGTAATTTAATTTGTTGTATTTTTGCTTAATATAATGACAAATTAAATTAAATGATATCGTTACATTAGGGTGTAAAAAAGATTATCTATTTGATCTTAAATAAAATACGAAAAAATATTTATGTTCTAGTATCATTCTAACGTGTAATTGAAATCGAAAGATGGAACGTTGTAGTAAAATTCGTTTACGGTCACCGACGTAAAGTGTAAAAAATAAAAATATGAAATACCAATTTGTCGTTTCATTTTATTTGTGACGCCAACACTCACGAGTCCAATTTGTTCACGTATTGTGTTACATCTCCGTTTGTTTATTTTCCCTAATGGGAAAACTCCAAATGATATGAAAATGACGGATAAGAATGGATAGCACCTATACATATTTTAGTGAGTTATAAAGATATCTATTTCCCAGCCAAAGCATATTTGACGACACGGTTGGCACAGTGACTGTGCGATTGTCTGCTGCGCTGTATGTCACGGGTTTGATTCCCACATGGAACAAATAGTTATATGGCCTGCAGATAGATTTTCTAGGTCTGGCTGTTTGTGATTGTGAGTTTGTGTTTGTAAACGCACCCACGATACAGTAGAAATCGGTAGTCAAATAAAAAATACACCGGTCAGCTCATTCTCCGTATAAACCACATTTTCCCAGTTCGACCAAATGTTCCTGTAGCATACCTACAAGTAAAGGGCACCGGATACGCTCAGTACACTTGTCTATTCTCTATTGAAATTGGTCGCCATGACCGAAATCGGTATGGAGATTATTATTACTACAAAATGAAAGATACTTGCTGGGCCCCAGCCACGAGGTCCCTTTAGAAGTTAATTCAATCACTAGACTTTACTGGGCAGTGCACATATCTCTTAGAGCGACTGGCCGTTGGGGTCGTAAGATTGGAGTGGTGACCACGTACTGGAAGTCGCAAAGTGGGGTCCGTTCGCAGAGAGAGAGAGTATGCCCGGGAAATCACTGGATGCGGGCAGCGTAAGACCGGTCATAAGATGGGAAATCATCAAATGACTTCCCCCGCCCTGGGCGGGGCGGGGGGAGTGTCATACTTTTACTGACTAAAACCCACCTACAGTCTTGGCCAAAAGTATTAGGCACCCTACAAATGATTGCATGACACATGTTTGGGATGAAAGATAAAACTAACTTTGTTGTCTATGTATATATTTTGATCAAAAAAATTAAAATATATTAATATTTAGTAAATCCACCCATCGCTTTCATCACCGCAGCAATCCTTCGGGGCATACTGCGTACGAGCTTTGTGCACACGTCAGAACTTATGGCATCCCACTTACTTATTAAGGCATTTTTAACGCTTCTTTTTGTGTTATGTTATGCTTTTGTATCTTGCGCGTCAGTATATCCCAAAGCTGCTCGATGGGGTCCAGATCTGTAGACTGCACCGGCCTGTCTAGCAAGACAATGCTGTTTTTTCTAAACCTTGCCATCGTGGTCGCTGATTTATGACCTGGAGCATTATCTTGCTGGGATTTGACGTCGCTTAAGTTGCTGCTACCTAAAATGTGCACCAACGATGGCACCAAGGCAGTTTCTAGCACATTGATGTACTTATCACTGTTCATGCGGCCTTCGCAGACGAACATTTCGCCAACCCTATTGGCAGCCATGCAGCCCCAGATTATAATGCTGCCGTATGCGTGTTCGGCGGGAGGTACCGCACAATCTGGATAGTATTCCTCGCCGACACACTGCCTCACAAACGTCACAGCCGGCGTTCCGAATACCTAAAAACATTATAAAATAGACCCAATGTTTGATTGGTTGTAATTCTTACAAAAGTTAATGAAATTATTAGTTATTGTTGTTGTTGTTTTATGTCGATGATAGTAAAACTTGCCACTAAGTTCAATTCGGCGGACCATACAACATTGGACCAATCTTCTTCGGTACAATGTTGGTGACGTGGAGCACATTCCAAGCGGATCTTTTTGTTGTTCTCGGACCACAGAGGCTTCATCCTAGATTTACAGCCTTTTAAGCCAGCTTCTATGAGTCTTCTTCTTGTCGTTAGAGAACTAATCAGCTTTCCAATGTCCTCCGATAGAGCTGCAGCGAGCTCAGAAGAAGTTTTTTTGCGGTCCTTGAGAGATTCAAGAATGAGTTTTCTGTCCTGGCACTCAGTAGTCACACGTTTTCTGCCTGTTTTTCAAAGAACCAGTCTCCACGAAGGTTTTCAGAGCAGATTGGACCGCAAACCGACAACATTTTACCAACTTGGCGATCTCTACCTGAGATTTGCCCACTTCGTGTAGAATCTGGATTTTTATCCGTTTTTCTGTACAAAGTTCACTTTGTTTAGGCATTTCGTAATAGACATTCAACAAATAAATACAAAAACACTAGCTTCTTGCCACTATGAACAGCGAAAAAAGATTGAGAGAACAAATTAATATTTCTCATGAAATGCCATTTTTCGCTATTTGTGCATCAGCTGTTTTATGGCACGTCAAAATACCGTATCTATTGTTTTGATTAACGTTTGAATACACCCTATAGGCTATTGTATAACAGATAGCTTTATATTTGTTATACTTTATTAGTTGCAAGCGTTTTTTGGGGGTGCCTAATACTTTTGGCCAAGGCTGTATGTTCCTTCTTGTGCCCTTTGCGTTCCGGGGGCGCGGTATCTCTTTCGAACAACCCGCAGAAGACAGGTCATTGGAGCTATCTTTAATGGAGGTCTATATGCAGCTGTAAATGTCGTTCGGCTGATATGATAATCATGAATCAAATTATTATTGTTAACAAGTTAATAGGTACTAGTAGGTTTCTGCGGAATTTGTTTGAAAGAGTCACCGCGGCCCTGGAACGCAAAGGGCATTTTATTTTGGTTTTAGTGAGTAAGAGTCTGACACTCCCTTCCACTTCGACCAGAGCGGAAGTCAATTGATGATTTCCCATACTTAAAAAAAAAGGCTAGAAGGATAGATAATAAAACAAAATATTCGATATCACATGAAATCATACCCTTTTATTTTCAGTTTCATTAAATATGATTTTATAAATACAAAATTATACGCTACTCGAACGGTGGATACTGTGAGCTTACAAATATCGTACATACTCCACTTTGAGCAAATGCAAGCAGTTTTATTATTAATTTCACACACGGCTTCTTATAATCTGTCTTACAATTTTATATTTTTTATGAGGTTTCTATCTATTGTTATTATTAATATCAAATGTGTTTAACCTGTGATCTACATATAATATAATAAATAAAGACAATTTTTTAATTATTTTCTTAGATTTTTATATACGCACGCACTTCACGATTTACGTGCGCACGCGTACGCACTTGCGTGCGAAGATGACTTGACGATGTGAACGCAGCTTTACAGTTTCTTAGAGTACGAACCAATCAAGTGTGTTCATCGTTCGCTCATTATAACAGCAAGCCTCCGTCACAGCAAATTTACCATTCAAGTTAAGACTATAAATCGTGTGCGTTAAAGTATTTTTTTAAATGACAAGCAAAAAAGGTGAGGGATGGCGGGCGGCGTGTTTGCAACAAACGGCTGGACTTCTCGAGGTGATGTCGGAGCAATACTGTCATAATGAGCAATGATTATAAACGCTTAGGATTTTTAACATCGACAAGAAAATTTTTGACGACACTTTTTTTTCAGTTAACTATGCACCTAATATACAGTGACATAGATTTGATTTTTATTTGTTCACAAAAGCAGTTCCTTAGGCTTAACCATTCTAAGCTATTATAGTTCACAGGTTAAACAAATAATTCCACACCCTTTACTTAAACATTTACTTTATACTTTAAATTCTATTCCGATAGGTAAGAATTTCTCATTACCACACCTTGATACTAAAAGGGCGTAAGTGACGTAGTACTTAATGTCTCTTACGCCCTTTGAGGCTCAAGAAGTAATGGGGTTCGGAGTTTTGAGGTAACTATTTTGTTAAACATATGGGCTATATGTTGAGTATATACCATCAATATCACACGGCTTTGTATCAATTTATTCGATAAATATTTTATTTTATATAGGGCGGAAGGGACATTGTGTCGGACTTTTACTATGGATTTATTCAGTACATGATTTTAAACCGCCCAGCGGTGAAATTATGTAACATTATTCCCCGAAGGGTTAAGCAGAGATGTACCAATGTACACCCACTATTCGCTGGTATGTTTAGGTCCCATTTAATAGGCTTAAAGGTTTAAGTGTAAATTTTAGCCTTTGTGGATGGAAATTCTGTTTTTTTTTTTCAAAAACCATAACTTTTCTCAGTCTATAATCGATCGTGACTATGTCCCTTCCACCCGTTTTATTTATAAGGTACTGAAGAAATATTACAAGTTAATATAATTGAAATTTTAAGTACTTATAAACCAATATTAATGTTTTCTCCTTACTTTTTAGTTTTAAAAAACCTAAAATATAGTTTTATTTTTATTACGGCCATGCATGACCTTGTTTTATTAGAAAATTAAACTTATTGACTTTAGTAGGGTATGCAAATGTGTAGAATTTAAATAGCTTTGCCTACCAGTCTCTTTTTAAAGAAAATTGTCTGGAAAAGTGTAAAATATAACAGCAGGCATATTAATATTAAATGTATCTTACAAGTAAGGAGATTCTTATAATTTTAAAAGTGGTTAAAAAAACAGTAACAATTTTAAACGTAAGTTTTTACTTGATTTTTGTCACGTTTAAAATTGTAACTGCAATTCTAACACCTATGTCAATGTAAATAAAGGTAAATTTCATATGCACCTACTCGATTCGATCTGACATTCACAACTCGTATAAGATCGTATTCTATTTACGTCTAAGATTAAGAAACATTTCCCTGTCTTATCAGCGTTATTTGATTTGTACACTTAATTTTCAATCTTAACGGTAGGGCCTTAAGGTTCACTTTTTTTTGTTTTTGATTACTGTTTTGTAAACTTTATAAAAATGAAGGAATGGTGATTTATTCGAGTTAAATTATAGTATACAAATCAAAAGCTGCCGCAATTGTCTAAACATTTCATTTCTCGACTGAACCATATTGTTATTGTTTATTTAGTTAATGTTTTCTTACATTCTCATTTCCACTAACAACAGTTGGACAAACTTTTAAAACCGTTTGCATTTTAATCTTAGTCTCAATCTGGCAAACATGCTTCTATTAATCTACATCATTGACAAGATTTTGACATTGGTCGTCGCTGAGATGGAATTGCAACTAGATTATGAACGTTTTTAATTACAAGTGGCCTACAGGTTTTATATCATTTATTCGGCACTATTTCTTATAGACCGCCATCCAGATGTGTTCTATATGGCATTTAGACGTAATGACCATGTTTACGTAAAACTGTTTTATTATGGCCAAGTCTTATAGAGCTCTTATCAATCTTTATTACAAGTTATTTTAACATTCCATAGCCACAATAACCCCTAACATTTTCTATCTAAACAACAAACAATTTTCCAAATATTTCTTAAACATTCCAATATCGACCCTTAAATTCGGATGGACACAATTCCATAAAAAACGTTATACAGTAAAACGAATAATAATTTAAACATAAAAATTAATTAAACATTAATGAATTATTTTTTTAAATATAAATTTACGTTTACGTTAGTACAACCTTATTCTAATTTTAGCAAGATACATTAGTTCAGCTTATTTGGTAAAAATCTATTCAAAAAATCGCAAATCAGTGCATAATTTTTCTCTATCACACCTAAAAAGCCAAATTGTTTTTAATTTTGGTACTATCGATATATGAATTTTATCCTCAATAATCATTTTATCCAATATTTAGGCACATGGGACTATTTGATTGGTCGTTTGAATTATAAACATATTATTATTCTAGAATATTAGACTATTTTTCATACATCACTTTAATAAATATCAATATAATAAGGCTTAATATGAGCTTTTGATTCCAGTCAATTCTATTACAATTATTTTCTCTTAAATATATAAATATAATTTCATAATACTTTACAGTAAAGGAATACATTTTGCTCTCGACCAATCAAATAGCGACATGCGCAAGAGCAAGCGCGCATCCATCGTACACGAAGCGATTAGTGACGTATATACAATGTAATATAAACCTTCTGTACATATCACAGACCATCGGGCTTTTAAGGCGTTGCGCAAACGTAGACACTTTTTGTTACCGATTACGAAAATCACGTGGTTGCTGTTTCTGGCGACAACTGTACAA
This sequence comes from Caradrina clavipalpis, assembly GCA_932526535.1. NCBI lineage: Eukaryota > Metazoa > Arthropoda > Insecta > Lepidoptera > Noctuidae > Caradrina > Caradrina clavipalpis. Next base: position 11,477,441 of record OW052104.1, on the reverse strand, counting down.
AGTTGCCGGTTGCTTCTTCTTCTTTTCGAATCGATACTAACGAAATCGTTTTTTTAATTATTATTTTATAGTATCTGGCCCCAGTACATGGCTACGTATATCGCGGTTACTACTACTGCACAATTTCTTTGCTTATTTTTCGAATATTCCGTCAATGTCCTGTCTGAGACACAGGAAACTAATATGAGCAACAACTTTTGACGTGAAACGTCTTCAAAACTTTCTAGTGTCGAGTTGCCATAACACCAAACACTTTTGTGTCAAACATAAGACACTTAAGTGTCTACGTTTGCGCAGCGCTCAATTGTTTATTGTTTTAAACCTAACCTAGGAGTCTGATTATAATGCTATCGAATACGGGTACGTATTTTTTTTTTATTGTTGTTGATAAAGTCGGTAAAAATAAGCTATGAGGCTAAAAGCTTTTATGTATTTAGAGGACCTAAGATTCAAAATATTACTATCTTTTAATACAAAGTAATTCTTGCCTTAAGAGTTTTAAACAGAAATTGTCAAGTGCCAGTATGGTAACAATAAGCTATAAGGTTTGGTATGAGTACCATAAAGTTGAATATGTTTGAATACAACGCCATCTCTTGTCCAAAAGGTCAAACTCATATTTAAATCGTAAAACATAAGTACGAACTAAATGGCAGTGTTTAACGAGGTAGGTACTTTTTAATCGATTGATGTAGTACTCACTATAATTTGATACAAAGAACTGTGCAACTAAAATTATTCTTCCAATTCTTGCAGACAGATGGCGTTGTTTACTACGAGTTATGGAATGGTTTGAGACTCTGTTTATTCGAAATTTTCTTGATACAAAACGCAACTTTTCAAAGACCTCAATAGCATTGCAATCAGACATTTTAATATTGGTAATCTCACCCACAATTTGGCTCATTAGGAATGGTTAATATTCGACTATTATTAGGGCAGCGCAAACTTGACGAAGACTTCAAAACGAAATCAACTCTTTAACCCTTTAAATAAAGTCGAAAATACAACATTACGCACACATGTTCGCACGTTAAGTAAAGTTATTCCCAACCTTGTGTCAAATGGCTTAAAGTTTAATATTGTTTGTATCTTCGTTAGGTTTGCGTTGACCTCCATTCATCACCCGCACTAAATTATTCATTATATAGCAAAGCCTTGAAGGCAGTGATCGGTACTCTTCCACAAACAAAACATTCGTCTTTTTACATTATCGAAGTTAGGGCGAAGACTGCATTTAGACATAAAGTGCTAACTTTCCATCTAAATACAGTTTCGATTTTCACCCTTATGCGGTTGTCCACAAAAGCGCTTATTAAACGTACTTGAGTTTTTTTTCATCGCGTCGTGGGAACAACCGCTTAGCGCTTCGTCCAAGATACAACATGAGCTAGAGAATTCTAATTATATATAGTTTTATGAACACACTGGAGTGAATAGTGATGGGACCGAATAGGTATTTCTTATAAGAGTCAGAAACGCGCGTATGATGCCTTTAGTGATGCAGGCGTACATAGGCTACGGTAACCGCGTAACATCAGGCGGGTCCTATGCAAGTTTTTCCCCACAGCAGTATAAAAAAATACTCTTCAATGCACAACAATATCCTATTGGTACGACACATCCCCTCCCCACCCCGCGTTTAATAGATTTTTTGATATGCTTTGAAGTTTTAAATCGTATGTAAGTATCACGAATACACGGTCATTAGATTAAATCATTCTCAAATCAATCTTGGACGAAGCGCTTTAGATATGATCGAATTCGTATAAACATGGAATGTTCTATTCCAATATTTAATCTACGACCTATACTGATGGCAGTTAATACTAATGGTAAATCGTTTCAAGAAACACTACCGATTTTTAACTCGATATTATTTCGAAACATCGATTACAATTTATCGATATCGATATCAACTTCGATGTTGTAGAAAACAACCCTATAACATTTTTTTATTAATATCTTTTTTAATACGTTCCGTTACAAAAAGCAAGTTGCAGGAAGCATTTTTAACGTACAATTCGTGTAATTGTCATGGCGTTAACATCTCCATACTAAATTATTCAGTTAACATTTTAAATACGTAATTTATGAGAAAAAAACACTCGCTTATTAATTTGTTCTATTCCTTTACAACCGGCCTTCTTCGCGAGTTCTCATACCTTTCAACCTCCTTTAACTTCCCAATAAAAAAAAACAAACGTCAAACTGTTCTACTTTTAAATAATTCATCCTCTTACATTCCGCTGAACATCGTTACTCTAGACCACCCATTTGTACATAACCAGGCTTACGTTACCACAAATTTGAAACGACAAACATAACTTTAAACTTACAATTAGTCCATGCGTGTTGGATTTTCATTTCCTGGCGTGCTGCAAGTACCTTGCGACTGTGGCGTGAAGTTCTTGCGGTAACTTCGTCCGGTCGTACTTCGTGGAGTACGCTTGGACTATGTGCTTCATTTGCGCGTGTAGATCTAATAGCGCTTCAAGCCCGATTGTTCTTAATGCCTTCGCGTTCTTAAATACAACGTTATCTAACTCAGTCTTGTTTATCAGTACTTTCTCCGTGTCTGGAATGGATGAAAAGATTTTGATAAGTGGGTGATAAAGGGTATTAAGATTATTGCTCATTAAATTTGCCATTCAAGTTAGGACTTTAAATAGTGTGTGTTAAAATATATTTTGGAATGACGAGATATAAAGGTGACGGCTAACGGGGGGCTCGCTGGTGACTAACGATCTGGCGATTCCGGCCGAGCTAGCACCGTGTCGGTGGTGGTGTTATAATCACCTACTTTAGAATCTTTTGGCGTTTTGGAGACGGAGGTTAAGAGATGGAGACTACTTAAAAATAACTCTAGGGAGCGAGATTTTTTTTTATTAAGTAGAATAGTCAGGAAACCCAATGAAAAGTCCAATAAACAAGTAGCTCAAAGTATACAAACCTCCACTATGGTCGTGCCCTGAATTCCTCTTCTTTGGTGATGTCTTTGTAGGCGTTTTCTCTGACGATTTTGTGGGACTGAAAAAAAAGTTAAAAAAATAAGGCTGCTGCACACTTGTGACACCCGATGTCACCCCACGGGAATCTATTCGTCAAATAAAGAAAAGTAGCTTCACGAGAAAATAAAGTGGCCAATAAGTACGCTTCACTGTCGAAGCGTGGCGTCATGTGTTAAGTAAGTAATAAGTCTGTTTCCGCCCTTAAGCTTTTACGTCAGTTGTAATTCGCACGTTTTGCGATAGATGTCGCTACTCGACCTTCAGTATTGAAGAACACGAACAAGATCTGAACTCACCTCTCCAACACATGGTTGTTAACGACAGACTGCGCGGTGATATTGAACATGGTATCGTTGTCTTGCGGCCGTCTGAGCGGCGCGTCGTCGTCCGACCCCGAGGTCGTGCTGACCTCGCCGTTGGGCAGCGGGGTCGATGTGATCGGCTTGTTCTCTTTCGACTCCTCGTCTGTTATCGCTAAGCTGGAGTCTTTGAAGTTCTGGAGGTTGGAGAAAGAAAAGTAAGAATGTTATAAGAATAAAGGCGTGAAAATAAATGGCGAGGGGTACTGTTGTAATGTATGTTTAAACATAAATTACTTGATTGTGTTATCCTGCTTAGGTTCCGAAACGCCTTCCAATCCTAGTGTAATTCTATAGAACTGGCGATATTAAGAGATAACACTGGCCTTGGTATCGAGGGTATTTGTACAAGATACAACTTCGCTAAAAAAAACACTTTATTTTAGCCCTGAAAACCCAATTAATTCTCAATTAGCTATAACATTTTATTTTTAGTTTTTTTTGCAATAAATAAATAGTCAATTGAGTTGCCAAACAAATGTAGTCACAGCACCTCATTGCCGTACAAATTCTATTGGGTAATCGTGTTTTACAGCTCATAAATAGTAAACAATTGAATGTTGATGCCTACACCTGTATACGGAACACTTTATAGTCACCTTCTTTTAAAATAATTCATTTTTATAACTTTATACTACTTGGCCTCAGTGTGTGGCCAAGTTTATTGCGGAATCAGTCTAACAATAGCGGAATATAACATACCTTAGCAGTCTTCTGTCGCTTGGCCACCAGTCCTTTAGACCACGCGTTCATTCGTCTGCGCTTGCGCTTCGCCGACTGCGGGTCGCTCTTGTCACCGTTTTGTGGAGTTCGCGATTTGTCACTCACTATTGAGAAGTGATCTACAAATAGATAAAAAAGAACATCGTAACAAATGGTAAACACTGTTTGGTTCTTAATCTAAAATCGACCGCTTTGACTTAACATAAAAGGTGGGTAACTATTTTATTTCACAAAGTACCTACAACTTGAGAAAATACGTTTGCGGATTTTATGTAAATACATGGTTACAGGTTATATCTCAACCCCAATTGGGTGCGACATTGGCTCAAAAATAAACCCTATGCAATTTTGGACACTTCGCTAAGGCCAATGTTTATCAGGGTTGCGGAATTTGTTCGAAAGGGTCACCACGACCTTGGAATGCAAAGGACTTTAGGAGGAACAAGGATAGATTTTAATCAGTCCGACAGTGCCTTCCACTCCGCCCAGAGAGAAAATGTCATTCGATGACAACCTTAAAAAAAATGCAATTTTGGAGACTAGTGAATCTATCCAATTCAAACCTTACTATCATTACCAAAAGTTACAAAATACAAAATCAATAATCGCTAAATACTCACGTAAATTAGAAGCCGTACAAATAAAATCAGGTAGATCATTGTCAGCCATGTTGCCCTCCTCTTGTCGTTTCCTCGCAATATCCTGACATTCGAGTTCGAAGTCGCTGTCCATTTCGACGTCGATCAGCGCATGCGCATGGTCACGTAACGAACACGCCTCGTGACGTATTTGTTTGTCTGATGACGTTCTGTAGAAAAAGAATTGTTTTCATTGGCTTTAAGTTGTATGGTTACTAGGGTTGTGAATTTATAACAAAAAATAAATTTAATGAAAGTTACGTTGAAAAAATAATTACATAACACTTAAAATATCACGCATAATATAATATAAATAATCTTGGTAAAATGTAGAAATGTTGTGTATGTATGAATTATCGTAGTTTAGTGAAGATACCCAAGTAACTTAGTTTTTATGATTATCATGAATAGTCATGCTGTGTACATATATTTAGGAATACAGTTTCGACCTGAACTTTTATAGTCTGTGTTACCTATACAATGTAAAGTCTGTATTTTGTTTTGTGTGCCTTAAATAAATAAATAAAAGATTGTGCAGAGGTGGAATAAATGTTTGAAATGCAGATTATTATCTATCTAGTTCCAACACAAATGTCTCGTCGAATTATGTTAGTAGACTATGGTTATTAAAATGATTTTTATTTTTTAGTGTTTATTAATAGAAATAATAGATAAAAAAGAGTAAAAGAAAATTAATTTGACCAAGGCATAAAAATAATTGTCTTATTTATAAAATTAGTTTAATTATCTGTTAGTTTTTAATAAATGTAATATAACTAATTTTAAATCTAAGCTTAATAATACTTATTGCTATCTATAATTATGTTAATCACTATCTAAACTACATACAAGCTATGTCGCTACATGCATATTGTCCGAAATTGTATAATTACCGGACAAAAGGTTAGAGGTCGTATGTACACACGGTAGTTTTCAATATTTTAGAGATGTGACTTTCATCGACAAGATTTATCGATTTTTGAAAGCAACAAAATGAGGGTAAAAATCACCTTTATTTTTGGATAATTTAGGTTAAATATTCTCTTAACTTTTCCAAGTTAATATGCAACTGCTTTTTTATTAAAATTTAGTAGAAAAAAATAATTATTCGTCCCGCCACATCTCCAAAATCCCAAAAAAAATCGGGTGTACATTTTCGTTACGTCAGCAATATTAATATAATTAAATGTATACTTTCTATGATAATAATGTGCTATTAATAATTGTTATTTACAAAGCGTTGGTTTTGCTCATACCTAAACATCCCTCTAGCCCTTTGATTGGCGCCGGGGGAATGTGGAAAAAAAACATGTTCAAATAAATTAAAAATTAATGGTCATGTACACAATGGCGTAAGAATAAATATCGAGCCATTATTTTTATAAAATCGTAGCTTAGCGTGTAGGGTAGGTGTACGACGAACGTATACGCAACGTAAGCGCTGCGTAAAGGTCATTATGAAAGCGCCAATTCGACTCGAAAAATCCAATAATTAACTAGTAGCGCGCCACCTACGAGCCGTCACCTTTTTTATTTGTGCGTAAATTACGTCATTTTTATTTGAATACAATCATGTCTACGCAACGCTACCGCAGCGTAAGTATGTTTACGCAACATCTACGCAACGTCTACGCCGACACTACACATACGCTCACATCGGCAAGTTAACAATAGTCTTTACGCCATTACGTAAAAAACCAAAGAGTGTATGGAATGGTTCAGAAAATTAAAATGGTATTAAGAAAAAAAAAACGTACTTCAAATTGTGAAAAGAAGACGTGTTTCAAATAACATCGAGTTTATCAAATTGCAATGTGGGCTAGTGCTTTTCTAGATGGCACTATTTTTGGGCAACATTTTGTAGAAAAAAATATATCTATGTGTTTCTAGGTTCTTTTTATAAATTAAGAATAGAGTTTTGTCTATGCTTGGTCCCAACTTTGACAGTTACCCAAAACGTGATAGTGCCATCAAAAAACAGTCTTAAATATTATGATTTAAAACTATTCCTTTTTCAAAATTTCAAATTCAATAACCTTTCATTTCTATGTCAGTCTATGGGCTAGTTGCTCATAGACATTTCATTTTTCAGGCTAAATATTTCAACTTAGGTCTACTTTCATCAAACTCACTAAACATATTTAGCGCTTAATGTATTTAAATTATCATTCTGTCCCTGTCACCTTCTCACAATGTGACAGGGATGCAATGATGTTCTAAACACATTTACCACTAAATATGTTTAGTGATTTGTGGTGAAATTGGCCCTTATTCTTATTCTTACAAATAACTTAACACCAATCATCATTATACTGTGACGTCACAATACATTACCTGTCTGGGTTATACTCGAGTGCGTTTGCGCATATAAGGTCGATGTCATCGAGGAACTCTTTGGCGCAGTTGTATTTGTGCATATCCACCTTTGTCATCATGGTTTCCAGGTCCATTGGCTGTTTAATGATGTCTAGGTAATCTGTCACCTAGATGAGGAAAGTAATGGTTTAGCAGGTTTATGAAATGGCTAATAATAATAATTGAAAAAATATTTGAATCAGCCTATTACTGTCCCGTTGGAGGATGAAGGTCTCTTAGCATTGATCACTATACGTGCTACAGTTGAATTGACCATTTTAGACACAATAAAAATTCGCAACACCAGGCACGGGAAAGTATCAATGTAACTTTTTCTATTTCATATATTATGTACTTTCTAAGTTTATCATGGACAATACTGACATAGGTGAAAGAAAACATAGTGAGGAATCCTGAACTTGAAATCGCCAATCCGCCTTGAGCAAGCGTGATGGTCGATGCTCGTGCCTTCTCTGTATGGGAAGAGGCTTTTATCCTGTAGTGGTAGCAATGAAAGGCTGGTATTATTATTACAACTTATTACCTCCTCCAAATCCACAGGTTTAGTGAACTTGTAGAAGCGCCTGTTGGAGGCGAGCTTGCGACAGATGTCTCGCAGGAATATCCTCAGCTCGCGCAGCTTGTAGTCCTCCTTGCGCTTGCGACGCGTCACCTCCTCTGCAGACTCGCGAGGCGGTGGCGGCGGAGGGGCTACGGGATTTTGTATTTGGTTAGTTTTGGAAAATTGAAAGTTCCCTGTGTCTTTGATCTCGTGCTCGGAAGCACGACTGCTGAGTGTAATCCTGGGTTTAATGCCCCAGGGTGGGAATAAAGTGTTATTTGGAATTTCTGACTACTTACCATCTGCTATATCCTTGAGTGCAAGTATTTTCGCTGTATTACTTTCAAATCGAGAATAAGAAAGCCGTTTTGTGTTTTAATCCCTAAAACAACAGCAACTTGTCGTTGTACTTGTTGTTGTCTTCAACTTGTTGTCATTTAAAATTCATATGATGATGTTCGATGGACCATTTTTGGTGCTTTTTCGGGGCCACAAGGGGGCCTACCAACATTTCATAAAACAGTACCATTTTAATATTTCAATTGTTGGATTTCCAACTCTCGACGTTTGAGCCTTGCGATGAAAATCCAAAAGTTTGTAAGACAAAATAATACTGTTTTAAGAGATGGTGGAGATCCCTTGTAGGACCACAGCGGCCCGTAGTCTAATAACCACTTAAGCCTTAAGTAAACGTACCTCTCGGCAACGGCGGCGGCGGCTCATTACTCTCGACAGGCGGCGGGTCCAGCAGCGCGGCCGCCAGCACGGGCTTCAGGAAGCTGATCACTTCCGACGCGCTCGGCTCGCGCACGCGGTACGCGCAGTCTTTGTATACTGGGAAGAGGTCTTGTAACTGGAAGAGAATGTTTCGTTAGGGTGGTTTGCCATATTCTGAACATTTTGCGGCTTTGTATTGAATACAAGTTTGTGTAGAAGTTAATACTTTAACTTTTAGCCTACATTTTTTATCTTTGTTTAAATGAATTTAATTTTATTTAACCAAATAAATAACCAATATTTTTTATGTTATGGATGCCAGCGTAAATGTTGATGTAATGTTGAAAAAATAAAAAATGAATATTTATTTCAGTAGGCAACAAAACTCTACAAAAGAAACTGGAGCCAAAAGTATTATCTGTTATTAGTCACGCAGCAAATAATTTGCCATCCAAATTAGGACTTAAAATCGTGTGCATCAAAATAAGTTTTATAATGACAAGATAGCCACTTAACAGGTAAAATTTTAATGCTATTACAATCGGCGATGAGCATAAGAATAGTACCTCTATAGGCAGCTGGTCATGTCGGCAGTCGGCCGTAGCCAATATCAGCGTGTTCTCTCCGGCGGCCCTCGCCCGGCACAGCTGTCGCAGCAGTGTCGACAGTGCTGCCCACACCAACACTATGTCACGGATGAACAGCACGCAGCCGCGGTCTGCTCGACGGCACTCGGAGAATACCTGGGAGGAGAAAAAACTTGATAATTGGATATATTATTGGATACTTGCTGTTGCCCGGAACTACGTTCGGGTTGTGGCAAAAACCTAAGTAACTAGGTAGCCTAAGTTACTCCTTATAACGTTAGCTATCTGCGAGTGAAAGTCTCGTCAAAAGCGGTTCAGCCGTTTCAGAGATTGATCGGAACCAACAGACAACCAGAGAAAAAAAAAATATTGTATTTTTATTTGCCGTTTGTAATTTTATATGCATTTAAAGAAAAGCTATTAATTTGAAATTACAAACAGACACTTCAATTTATTTATTTTTATAGATTAGACAATGGGTGGTGGCCCAGTGGCTAAGGCGCCTCTCATGTATAAAGTTGCGGGTTCGATACCGGCCAAGTATCAATTTTACTTTTTCAATTCATATGTACTGTCTGAGTTTATCTTGGAGCAAGCGTGGTTATCAATCCTCGTGCTTTTTTTGTATGAGACAAGGCCTTTGCCTTACATTATTATATTAGACACTACCAATCAATTGACATACAGATAAAACGATGTCGATGTAGACCTTAGAAATCGCCAAAAAATCTTCATACAGACCGATATAAGCGCCTGTTCCTGCGTGAATGTGTGCGCTGAGTGCAGGGTAGACATGCTGAGCTCCTTCACGGTGCAATGCTCCAGTTGGGCAAGCAGGGCCGGGGCTATGTGTGTCTCCGCACATTCGCCCGTGATTAGTAGCACGCTTTGTGAGAGGGATGGGTCGCAGATCCTGGAAAAATAATAAAAGATTACAGTATGAGGAATGTTCTTCAGACTGAATTTAAGTCATGGCGTCCAATCTCAATGCGGGCTAACCAAGGACGCAAAAGATATTGTAGTGCACAAGTGTGTGCGCAAACACAGGCGAAGGTCGGAAGGGCCGATTATGAAAAAGAGTGTTCTTGGAGTTTCTTGCTTATTTTTCTACATGGAGACCTTAAACTTTCTGAATAATTTACCAACTTCTTGACAATTAAAATGCCTGTTAATGGTCTTATTGAAATAAATGCTTTGACTTTAACTTTACTTATGTATAATCTACCATCCTACGAAATAATATTATTAATGAATGAGGTGCGACTACAACCTAAAAAAAAAAACATTAATCTTTGTGTATAAAATTATAACACATAGAATAATCAACTTAAGTCTTGTTTATAGCAGATTAATAAAATAATTTATCGTAGTTGAGTTTTAGATTTTCAACTTAATTTTCTAGTTCCTTCATCCTACCTGCTTTCACTAACAGTGTGTAGCGGGAACGCGTTGCGCAGCACGTTGCAGGCGGCCTGCACCTGCGCGTGTAACAGCGGCGCACAGTGCGGCGGCAGTCTCTTGGCGGCGAGAGGGCTCGTGCGGGCGCCGGCTGCTACTAGCGAGTGCATCGCTTCTAGGAGGTCGGTTCGAGTTACGTCTACCTGTGGGTACAAAGGGGAATTGGTTATAAAATATTCTTGTTCTCACAAAAAAAATACAACACCCTTATTAATACACCCAGAGTAAAATTACATAAATGTATGTATAATCTTCGGTTAAAAACATTTTTTTCCAGATTGATACTGCGTCTATGTTTTTTCAAGCCATGTTACTTTTGTTAATTTAATAGTTAGTTTGTTACTTTAGTTTGGCTCCAGAAAATCTGGTCCTATAATGTTCTTTTTTCTCACCAAAAACTAGGACCCATCATTTATAAATAAAGTTAAGCCAGTAATATTAACTTCAGTTGAACTTATACATTTTGTTAAGTTTATTTTTGGCATACATTTTCTCCGGTTCTTTTCGAGTAGACATTAGGTAGATATTTAAATTATTTTATAGTACTTGGCTTCAATTTGCTGCCAATTTATTCTTATAGAGACAAAAGGTAAAATGACTTACATTTTTAGCATCAATCATCAATGCGTGTTCACTTTCGTATACTTGTGGATACACTCTTCGCAACGCTTTCAGTACTGCTTCCGAGCATAACGCCTTTAGATCAGAACCTGAACATAAAATGGTGCCATTAACATAAATATATACTAGTTTAAAGAGTGCTAAGGCAAAATAGTCATAATTAAAAATAGGTATAGAATAACATCACGCCTGTATTCCCTGAAGGGTATAAGACAGAGATGTACCAAAGTACGCCCAGAGTTCGCCGGGCGAACCTATTGCCCATAACCGGACACAAATCTTAACTCCGAGCTGCTACTGAGAATTTTGTAGAAAAACCCAAAAACACTTTTTGCTCGACCTGAGAATCGAAACCAAGACAGGGGTCTTGGGTTCGAGCGTATCAGTCACGCTAAGGACCACCTATGCTAACGAGGCAGTCAAAAAGTCGACTTATTTCACAATCTCTTACCTCCATACCCGCCGGTGACCTCCGCCAGATAGTCCAGCGTATCCTCAGAGGGTCTCGGCTGCCAGTCCTTAGTATAAATGTCCAGTATATCCCTCCTGGCCCCGGCATGTGGAGGAGGGAAGTGTAACTCCCGGTCGAAGCGACCCGCGCGACGTAAGGCGGGGTCTACAGCGTCTAGGCGGTTCGTCGCGCCGATTATCACCACTTCGCCCCTGAGAATAGAGGTGGTTTTTGAGTGGCAAGTTGTGGAGTGATGGAAATTGAAGCTGAGTACGATCGAGTTTGACAGCACGCTTTAATGCATAAGGTCAACAAACAATTTAAATGGGCATAAACATAAGTCTGTGTTTGCTGTCGTAATCAGACACATGCAGATATCAGAGTTACATTATTGATGTTTGCCAATCACAACACAAGTTACATTTATTATCCAAGCTCAAGCAAGCAATTATTTTTAGAATATAAAAATTAAGACGTTTATTTTAGCGATGGCAGCGATTTTTGAGAAACAAAATAATGAGTGCGTAGCATCGATCTACGCATTGACTTGAAATAGAGTTCATATTAGAACACATTATATACCTGTCACACAGTCCGTCCATCTCAGCCAACAAAGTACCAACGACACTGGTATGCACTTGTTCTTGCCGCACGCTCCGCACCGGCGCAAGCGCATCGATCTCGTCGAAGAATATTATTGATGGCTTCATTTTGTTTGCCTGGGTATTGGAAATGATATATTTTACATACATTTAATAGCAATTCATTATTTTTATAATAATTTTTTGGAAGTATGTGGAATAGAGTGGAAAGTTCCTCATCCTCCATTGAAAAGGGGGGATCCTCTGATAAGACGGGTGTTATGTCAGGTGTACTGCGATCCGACGATTGTCGGTTGATTGTCGGGATCTGTGTGTATATGCTAATGCATGATGTAGGATACATCAGTTGTAGTTCGCATGTGGTGCGACATAACAAAGCAAAACCCAAATAATTATTCTAGCCTGTACCGTCACGCTGCTGGGCAAAAGCCTCTTCTATCAGAATTAAGGCACGAGAATTAATCACCTCGTTTGCTCAAAGCGGATTGGCTATTAAGACTCATAATTTTTACAAGTCCAGGTTACCTCAGGATGGTTTCCTTCACTGATGACAGTGATGTCTAAGATAAACTTAGAAAGTACATAGAACACTTAAATAAAACAAAAAAATCTAACATCAAATCACCTGTTGGAACAGTAACTTCAGATGCCTCTCGCTCTCTCCAACCCATTTCTTCAGACAGTCAGCTCCTTTCCTCATAAAGAAGGCAACCTTCCTTCCTCCTACCAACGTACACTCGTTTGCCAAAGCCCTTGCCAGCAACGTCTTGCCGGTCCCCGGGGGGCCGTGGAACAACACGCCTTTGGCCGGACGCGTCTTGAACTTTTGGAATAAGTCGGGGTACATGAGTGGGAAGAGTACCATTTCTCGGAGACATTTTATGTGTTCTTCTAGCCCTCCGACCTGAAAGAAAATGTATTCGATTTTTAAATCATTTGATAAATCTTAAAGGAGAAATAAATATAGCAGATATGTATAATAAATATGGACTGCCTTGGTATAGAAAGCGTGATAAAAGTTATTTGAGACTCGAAAAATCTGCCCCATAAGGATCAGCGTACACAGAGCAGCAATGCGCTCGAGCAGTTTTTGTTGATAATGATTAGATAAGTTTTTAGTTATTAGATAAGTTGATTGTTGAGTAGAATAGATAATGTACTAAAACACTTCACTTAGAGTTGAAAACTGCATCAGAAGATAATAAATGCACTATTTTCCATAAAATTTTAATTTCATTGGTTTATTTGTTAATGTTTAAGCAATCTGGAGTATTTTTAAGCACATAAATTAGACAAAGCTTATTTTAGCTTAGGATTAATAGCTTCCTGCTCTTTTCGCATTGTAACAATGATTGCTAAGACACTTGTTGGCTTGTCCTAAAATAATAATTATGTACTCACCGAAGTAAATCGGACGCTGCCGTCAACTTCAACAGGTTGTATGTCTCTCAATGCTCTGTCAGTTTTCTTGTCATCCATCGACTTCGACTTTTGTCTTAAAACAAAACAAAACATTGGTCAAAACATTGGTAGTAAATCAATAGACAACAACTTCAAATATTATTAGGTACTACATACTTTGATTATGATTAAAACAAAACGAATGTATAGTCATTTAAAGTATTCGAGGTAATGAAGCACCGCACATACATATACATACGAGCTGAAAACATAATAGCAATTTACATTTTTTTTTTAAATCAAAATTAATTGAGCACTGGCTCCAGTTTTCTGAGGGCCAACCACAATAATACGTCATTTTGTAATCACCTATATCACTCATTTGTAATAATCAATTTCACTATAACCACTGATTTAAGCAGTCTAAATAAAAGCAACAGTAACTAACCTGCCCTTGGTCTTATTTTTCATGGACACATTAAGATCTTCCTCCGTGTCCGAGCTAGAAGTACTACTACTAGTAGAACTCGATGGCGATTGTGCTGCAAAGAAAAAATATCCATAAATTCCGTGTGCTAAAGTAAAATGAACCTTGTTTTAAAGTAATTAAGACTTACATCTGATTGTCTTTCTGCGCAGTATCTTTGGTTTCCTCTCTCTCAGACAGTATGGCTTCTTTCTGATTGTGAATGTTTTTGCTAAAAAGTTAAACAGTTGTTATATTCATTTGTAAAAAGAAGTTTGCTGACAGGCATTGCACCATTTAGAAGTTCCGTATCTTTTCATTTTAATGCTAATCAGTTACACAAACATTTCCCTCTTTTCCATTTACTGAAGTGTTTTGCATGTAATGCCCTTACATATTATTATGCTGTTAGGAGTTTGTCTTCATGTTGTTCAATTTTATCCTAGTTCTTACTGAGAAATCTCGAAATATTTTAATTATATCTCCTCGACCAAATATCGAACACGGCCGCCAGTATAGGTGGAGTTTCACAACGATCTTCCAAACTCAGGGCAGAACTGAGAAATTGCTAATGGTAAAACCCAAAAACACTGCCCGACCTTGGAATCCCATCCAGGGCTTCTTCAATAATTATGTTTTTAAAGAAACTTATTTATACACTGAATAATAATAAAGAAATACACAAGTACCTCTAGACCTAGTCTCGTCCTGCGCGATCTGCACGAAGGCCTGCTTAGGCTTGCGCGTGCGCTTGGAGCGTCGCGGCGCCCGGCTGAGCGTCAGCTCGCTGCCAGACTCCGACGACGAGGATTCTGATACACAATGTTTATTGTGGAAACGTTGGCAATACCTTTAGAAACATGCATTTAGTCAAGATCTTCCTGATATCAAAAAAACCAGACACATGTCACAAGTTTGAGTTGAACTAGTACAAAGGGGTTCCATACCACTGTATAATAGTTAAGACTACATACAATAAAACAATATATATACCATCACGCCTGTATTCTCCGAAGGGTTAGGCAGAGGTGTACCAATGTACACCCACAGTTCGCCGGTATATTTAGGTCCCATATAGTAGAGGGCGAGCCTATTGCCATTAACCGGGCACAAATCCAAACTCCGAGCTGCTATTGAGAATTTCATAGAAAAACCCAATAATACTTTTTGCTCGATCTGGGAATCGAACTCAGGACCTCTAGCGTAGCAGTCGTGCTTAGGATCACTAGGCTAACGAGGTACTCAAATAAAATCTTTCACGGACTTGTTTTTTGTGTGTAGTTTTTTGACACCAATCAGCTGACTTGGTGCTATGATGCAATTAATTCAATTGGAAACATTTGATAATTTACTTAAATGTTTCTTAACTTTACAATCTTGTGAGTGTTAAGAAAATGCTGCTATGTGGTGTGTTAACAACAAAAGAATCCATGCCTTTGACATCTTTCTTCTTTATTGTGTGGGCAGTAAGGTATAACGACACCACACACCCTTGTGTCAGAGTTTCTAAACCGCCTCAAGGGCCTTTGGCATGGTTACCAATGTCAGTGATGTCCACGATAAACTTAGAAAGTACATACGAATTAGAAAAACTCATATTGATACTTGCCCATGCCCGGCTGCGAACCCACAAACTCGTGCATTAACCACTGGGCCAACACGACACTAAAATATGCCTTTGACATGTATTATATACTCCTTTCGTTACATGCTGTATAACCCCCCCGGTACCTACCTGTTTCTTGCTGACTGTCTCCCTTCTTTGTCTGTCTGCCTCGAACCGCCTTTCTTCTACTTCTTGTGGTAGCTTGATTGCTAGTAAAAAAAAAAACATTACATGTTATCAAAAATATGGATAATGCTATGGTTTGAACTGAAATAAACTTGCTTGCCAGTGCAACATTCTTTAAAATGAAATAATTAGCATTTCAATGCAGCTGCTGTAGGCCAACAAAATGGTTTAAAACTGTAACTTCTATGAGCCAGTTCTAATGAACTAACTGGTATCCGCATTTCCTATAAATTTCCTACTTTTTTATATCAGATTATAGGGTATCCATGGAGTTTCTCGCATTGTTCTTCTCCATAGGCACCTACAGATTGGAACAAGAAGTTTTAATATAATTCAAAAAATCAAGTGCCTGTAAATAGTTTGTTCAAAATAATTATTTATTTATTGCTGATATATAGTTTTAATACAAAATTAAACTACATGGTATTCCTGTTTGTGTAACAATTGTAAATGTAGTGCAACATCTGTTTTCTGTACATACCTCTCGCTATCCTGTGCCTGCACCGGCTGCTCGGCCTCCTGCTTAACTTCCTTATCATCTTCTTTTTCTTTCTCTTTAGCGGGAACTTCTACCTCCATCTTCTCATCTTCTTTCTTGTTCTCTACCGCCGGCTTCTTCTCGATGACCGTCTGGTTGTTATCCTCGTCGGAATCCGACTCAGTCGCATCCTGGACATTGCGATACAAACAATGTTTGAAGGTATTTATATTGTCTTTGTATAAATTAATTTTGTACTGTAATAAAAATATCTTTGTTTTTTATTCTGAGATACATAAGGATTTTTTTTCTTTCAGTGTTCTGCCCTTAATCCAATTTAGTTGGGGTTGGCGCAGTACGTCTATTTGTTCCACATATCAATATCTAAGAAACGAAATAAGGGTAGCACTTCAAGAAGATGCCATTAATTCAAAGTCGAAATCAGATCATTTATTTCAATTAGACCAAGCTACTTTTGAACGTCAAGTATGTGAGAAAAAAAATAATAATATTGAATCTAGTTGCCCATTTCTAAAGGTAGTTTCGTATGAGCAAGAAACTCCATACATTTGACTTTGACTTTATTCTAGGATTCGTGATTTGACTATGTACTTCACAAATGTTACGTATTAAAAAATACTACACAATACAAATACAACAATATCGGTTGGGATAATAATATATTGAGAATAAGAGTACTTACATTCGTTTTTTTGTTGTTGAATCGAGCAGAAGTTCTTCTCTGTCGAGATAGCTGAGTGTCTTCGTCGGTGTTGGTGGGAGGGTGACTCCGGTTCTGTGAAAAAGAAAAAATATATTTGGCAATGTATATGTCAGGATTACCAGGTTCTTAAGTCGTTCCGGACCTTGATTTAATCCATGTGTCGATTAGTAACTGGATTGTGGAGATAGGAGGTAGGTGCAGATAGGAAGTTGTTCTATGTAAAATACTGGTCCTATTGTACATTAAAAAATAACGTTGGCTAATTTCTCTCATCGTGGCTTATTTCATCGGCGTTATTTTATGTCTATGGTTATTGCTCCGTTCCCGAAGGTCGCGTGATGTTATATAGCCTATGTTAATGTAGTACCTATTGTTAAAAAAACGGTTAAACCGTTCCAGTAATTTCGGAGCTTCTTCCATACAAACAAACAAAAAAATCTTCCCTCTTTATAATATTATTATAGGTACACAAAAACTAGATCCGGAAGAAGTTGCTGTAGGCCATAAAAATACTTGTTCCGTGCGGGTAATGGAACCCTGTCGTAGTGCAGCAGCCTGAAAACCAACCCTAACTGAATTCAGAAAATGTTAGTTAAATGACTCACCAGCTGTTTCTTACTGGTAACCCTCGCGACTCTGGCCTCGTCAGCCGAAGAGAACTCGTCCGAGGAGCTAGAGCCGGGGAACCCGTACAGGTCGGGGTAGCCCTTCACCTTCAGCTCGTTGGTGATCCAGCTCTCGTTGAAGTTGTGGTGCAGCAGTTTGCGCTTGCGACAGCTTCTGCGGACATCTGGAAATAATTATGAGTAAGTACCGAAAATGGGGTTTCTTGGCCAAGGCAACTTTGGCCCAAAACGAAAAAAGTTCGATGAGAACTTCCCACCTCTTACAGGGCAATAAACGTTCGTATGTTTGGGACAATTTCTTTTTTAGTTCGAATTTTAAATTTTCTATAATTTTTCAAGAAATTGATCGTTTTAAGACAGTAATATCGTCGTACAAATAAAAACGATAATTGCATATTTTATTTTATAGATTACTAGCTGACCCAGCAAACGTTGTTTTGCCATATATTTTTTTTTTTTTTTTTAGGGATATGAAAAATAGATGTTGGCCGATTCTCAGACCTACTCGATATGCACAAAAAATTTCATCAAAATCGGTCAAGCCGTTTCGGAGGAGTATGGCAACGAAAACTGTGACACGAGAATTTTATATATTAGATACTTACTTTCCTGTATAGGCTTGTCCTCACTATCCTCCATGTAGTTCTTCCTGGGACCACGACTGCGCCGGATCTTCACGCTGCGGTTGGTGGAGTCATTGCCATCGGCGAAGAACACTCGCACTTGTCTGGATCTATAAAGCATTTATTAATAAATAAAAACTAGCTTTTTCCCGCGACTTTTCTCAAGGATTCTTAATGTTTTTATAATAGCCATAACCCATAAGACTCAGGGATAACATAGCTTCCCATTAGCGAAAGGATTTTCAGAATTGGTCCAGTAGTTCCGGAGATAAGCGCGTTCAAACAAAACAAACAAACCCTTCAGTGTTATAATTTAATTTAACTATACCAATATCATCGTAATTTCGTTGAAGTTTTATCTCTTTATAACAGTTGGCACACCATTGCTAAAAACCGTGATAACAGAAGAAATCATGTCTAGTATAAAACGTTCTCGGCGATAAGTGGGTTAGGGTGTAACCATCCGTGGTGTGTGGTGTGTGGTCATCATCATATCATTTTTTTTTTTTTTGGGACAAGCCCGCCACACTATTCCCAAACCACTGCAACTCCTGTTCTCCTGACCACAAGAAAAGCGCCGAGGCAATGAAGCTCGACGAGTCCCAGAGAAACGATTCAACTGTCTTGGATCCCGCAACGAAATTAATCAGAAAAGATTAGCGGAGGAGTAAGAAAAATATAATTTCCACTTCCCTCCGAACAAGCAGGAGACAGAACAGAATTAGGCCAATAGGCCTTATTCATCATCATATCAGCCGAACGTCGTCCACTACTAGTCATAGGCCTCCCCTAAAGATAGCCACAATGACCGGTCCTGCACTGCCCGCATCCAGCGATTTCCCGAGACCTTTACCAGGTTCTCAGTCCACTTTGTGAGGGGAATTCCGACAGTGTGCCTTCCGGTGCGTAGTGTGTCAACGGTGTGGAATCCGTAGCTTTAGATAGTAATGTGTAAATACATCTTCTTCTACATAATTAATGAACATTAAGTACCGCAATGTATTAACTTCGGAACGGCTTGACCAATCAAATTGCTAGGAAAATCAACAGGGAAATGGAGCGTTCTGACGGTATGTATCTTGTATCAAATTCGCAATTAAAAAAGAATTTGACGTTTAATAAATTGCAGCCGGGCGAAACCGGGGCAGGTCTCTAGTTTTTTATATAAAGTGGTTTTCACGCCATCATGTTCCGGCCGTTACCTAACACAGCACGAGTGTTTGCAATTTGAACCCTAATGCTGTTTAATATAAAGCTTACCTTCTAGAATATTTTCTGGTTTCTGGTTCTGTATCACTTTCGGGAAAGACGATCCGAGGCATCTTGATGGTACGGACGCGACGGTTATCTGTAAAGTTACTAAACGTTAACTAAGAATCTTGATCTACCTCATAAAATCTACAACTCGTCTGTAAGCATTTGGGGATAAACTTAATCATAAGTTCACTTAGTGAAAACGCATCTAAAAGGGACGCTCTCACCATCATATATTGACACCTGTGTTGGCTATTTGGTAGAATTAACAAACCACCAAATTCAAAGTGAAGTAGTTTATTTTTTTTTAAACCATTAAAAGGCACTTTTGAATCACGAAAACATATATTTTAAATCTCCTATGTATATTTATTTAAACTTTATGCAACAAAAACTACAAAGGCAAACTCAATGCCCTTGGCATTCTTTACCAATGAACCAAAGGTAGTGAAGACATAACATAGCAGGTGCAAATTATGTTGTACAAGAGTAAAAAACCAAATTTGATACTTAAAAAGAAGTATATAAATAAATAAAATAGTACACAAGAACATTGTATACTCACATTTAGTAGGCCAGCGTTGTATCTTCCTTGTGACTTTATACTGGCTACTCCTCAACTCTCGTGGTGTCCAATTGGATGGCTTTGGAGTCTAAAATCGTTTAATTATTATTACTTTTACGGCAACACTGAATCTAGATACATTTTGCTAAACAACAATGTTACTACATTGAAAAAAAACTAAATTTAGCAGGAGCACAACATAGATATTACTTGTTTGGGGGACCGAGGGAAACTGTGCTGTCAACTAGCAATTCAGTATTAGGTCAAAGGAAATAGGGTCAAGTCTAGACACAAAAACTAAACTGTATAGGGGGAAATGTTACAGTACAAAATAGTTTCATAATAAAACTCACAAACCATACCAGGTGTTTATATGATTGTAACCACAAACATGATTTTGGAGGAATTTTCAATGGATGGAAATAAAATTAATTACCCATTAATACTTTTGACGCTAGCATGGAATTCGGTCTCAAGTTGGTATCAAGTTGACAAAGACTTGCTCATACCAATGGACTAATTGATAAAATAATTCAAATAAATGTGGAGTGTGTCCATAAGTGAATGCCATTATATTAAATGATGAAAAACTGTATTAACATAACATACCATTATGCCTGTTTTCTCCGAAGGGTTAGGCAGAGGTGTAATCAATGTACACCCACAGATTGTCAGTATGTGTAGGTCCCATATAATAGAGTGTGACCCTATTGCCATAAACTGGGCACAAATCCTAACTCTGAGCCGCTACTGAGAATTATATATAAAAACCCAGTAACACTTTGCTTGACCCGAGAATCGAACCCAAGACACCTAGCATAACAGTCACGAAAAAAAAAATTACGTGAATGTTTTGGGACTGGTTCATTATAAGAATCTTATATTTTGAGTGCTACATAATAAAACACTACAACATCTAAAATTATAAATATTTGAGCCACATACACCCCATGCAGACAATGATTCAAAGAATAATGTCTTAACCCTTTTTAATTGATTAAAGATTATCACATTTTAAGGAAACTTAGTACTTTGTTAGGGGGTGTGCATAATCCACTACGATATACAGGGTGGGGCATACAGCCAGTTACATTTTACATAAAACACTACTTTGCATGGAAATGTGCTGAAAAAACAAATCATTGCTCTCTTCATCTTAGATTAGGTACAGTTGTCCTATGATCCAAGTAGTATACTTGTTTACTCAACTAATAATAGGGTGGTCCTAATGGAGAGGTAAAAAAAAAGATGTGATTTCCCTTGCCCAGAGTGTACCTGAATGTTCCGCAATTCTTAATAGTATTCAAGTAAATTGTTCGAAATTTTACTGCCTATCTGACCTCTACAGCCCTATTACTGGGCAACAAGCAGGAACATTATATTAAGGAAACTGATAGTACTTTGCTCTTTAAGAACCAATCATTTCAGTCAAGTAATGTAGGACACTGACCATCCACCAACAGCAATACGTACCAAACATACATACAGCATAGTATGTATGCATGCGTTTTATTGTCATTCAATTGACAAAGGCTGAGTTCATTAATTGAAATCATATAAATGCCACTATTATTTTCAACCCATGATATTTTAAAATCAATAAATGATGTACGCATTGAACATTGTGTCTTAACTTGAAAGGCATTAAACTGGTTTTCCAGAAACGTTATTTCACTTAAATATTGCACCTTACTTTGTAAACCTATATTTAACTAAATGCCTACCTATATGAGTTCTATATAAACTCATGTAATATAGCCAAATAATTCTAGTAAGAATTTTAAAAAAAACATATCTTCTTCATTCTTATTCACACCTGTCTCGTACAGTGTGCAGCATTGAAATGACATCAGTGATGCAATCACTATTGACTTGAAATGTGTAAATCAACTATGTGTAGCTTATATTTGGATCTCCATAGTATAGTATTCATATTTATATAACATAGTTTACAGTCTGACATCATCCCTGTGTAAAATCATACAGATGTACTACAAATACCTTCAAGTTTAAAGTATGTAAGATAATCTTGAGTTATTATAAGGAGAACAACTTCAACACACTACAAAACCCCAGCTGTACTCATAACAACAATATATTTCTAACAATAAGCACTAGAAGCGCATGCATTGACGTGCACTCGCGACAACCATGTACCTACAGGGACAGGAAGTTGGTACAAAAGTAAAGTACACAAAGCCTTGATACCAAACCACTGCACAACAAACTAATGGCTTCACAACGTCACCTTCTCATCAGACACGATGCTCACGTCGTTCATAGCGTAATTCCCATCGTCAACCTCCCCGTTTTCTCCATTACTGCGACGGGTTTTCACCATTGCAGTAGCTGTGTCGTAACTTTACATACAAGACCCAAAATCCGTTATGTAACAGCCCTACGACGTTACAAACACACGCAACTCATAAATCATTAACAACACAAACGTTTTACACTCAAAATAGAAAACTAGCACGACAAAGGACGAGCGTTATCACCCGCACATGTCGTTACACAGCGCCATGTTAAATGAACAATGTACTTCTGCTCCCAGCTACGTTTACAGTTGATAACTCACCAATCGAACGCACCGTTTTCTCTAATACACTTTTGATTCAAAGAATATACTATTTCACTAACGAAAAGCTTGAAAAATCAATGAATTAAACTCATACGAAAGGAAATCCACAACTCACGATGTTTTTATTGACAACTGTCAAAAATTCCCGCAAATTTGTCATTTTTCAAATTGCTACGGGAAGTCACCATTGTAAGCATTGCAATTCGTCGATACTCTTTTTACTTGCAGAAAATCGCATTGCGTAATTATGGTGCAATTCTTCTATGGTCATGCTAAAAATTGTAAAATGTACCCTCTAGAAACACGAAATATACCTTTTTACTAATGAATGCAGTGGGTGGAGTACAATGAGTCTAACCCTCTAACCAGAGGAAACGAATAAGTTAATAAGTTTATTTGAAAAATTACAAGCTTTTATTTAAATAAACTTTTTTTTAATCCCATGTAAGTCTAATAATGATGGTCATAATTTGCCATAAAATATTCTGGTAGGTATGTTTAATTTATTAAAAAAGTATTTCAACGAAAAGATTAAAAATAAAAAATGATGATGATGATTAAATTCTCAGTAGCAGCTCGGAGTTAGGATTTGTGCCCGGTTGATGGCAATAGGCTCGCCCCCTATTATATGGGACCTAAAATATACCGGCGAACTGTGGGTGTACATTGGTACACCTCTGCCTAACCCTTCGGGGAAAACAGGCGTGATTGTATGTGTGTGTATGTGATTAAAAATAACCAAGTTTCGAAACAGTAGAAATGTAGTACCTAGTTAGTTATGTCAATGTTTTCAGCATTTCAATATTTTCAATATTTCAAGCATTTCTGAACTACACCTCTTTTATCCGTAGTGTTGTGAACTGATTGGTTTTAGTGACATTAAACAAATGGTCTATTGTATAAACGAGTAATACTCTATTTATTACAACTTACAGCAATAGAAAAACAACGACAGTTATTCTTGACAGGACTGTATTTGGGTGATATTTTTATTGCAAATTTAGATTTGTTTAGTACTTATTTATTGTGAAATATTGAACTTTATCATAGTCTGACAATAAAATAACGATAGCGTTGTAACGTTGTATTGAATGAAGTATAGAGCAGAACAAGCTATAAAAATTGAGTCACCACAGTTGCGAATAAAACTAAACTTATACTCTTACTTTTCAACATACTCTTACCCTAGTGCCATCTGCATTGAAGAGTACGTTGCACACAAAAATCTGTTAAAAAAAGTATATTGGAATATCAAACTCATTTGCTGCATTTGTTGCAACATTTGCTTTTGAAAGACAGATTTAGTTAGTTTATATTCATTTTAAATTTAAAGCATGATGCGGGCTGAACAGTTTATATATGAAACGTCTACTCATCTAACAAAGCTGATAAGCTGTAACTCTAACATACAAGAAGCATAGCTATCATATAATATCGACATCAACAATAACATACTGTAAAGCTAGGGACAAACTGATCCCACGTACGCAACGTATGCAACGCGTTATTAAATCTGAACGGTTGAATTTGTATGCCTAGAAACACACTTATCATACGCAACGTTGCGCATGATAAGTGTGCTTCTAGGCATACAAATTCAACCGTTTAGATTTAATAATGCGTTGCATACGTTGCGTACGTGGGCTCAGTTTGTCCCTAGCTTTAATAACGCGTTGCATACGTTGCGTACGTGGGTTCAGTTTGTCTCTACCTTAACTGTAAGCAGATTAGCAGATTAGATACCTACGTCCATCACTAAATGTCAAAAACTAATGGAAACCACAAACCATAAAAATTGTGTTTGTGTATTCAATATTTTGTCAATGTTTTTGACATACTATTTGATTGTGGACATGTAAAAATGGTGTTTATTTATTTATATCAAAGTGGTATTTGTTAGAACACCTCATTCAAATTTTATTGTAAGTTGTTTTATTTTATAACATTGATGGATATACCTATGATTTATTTATCTTTGATTCATACCATATACCTACCAGTCGATAAATACCATCATCTGCGATAAATTATTACTAATTGTAAATCAAAATATATTTCAGTTTTTACGATGGCCGAAAATCCAGAACGAATTTCTCCAATGGGAGAACAAAAAGATATACGAAATGACTCCAAAAGCAAACAGCAAGCAGAAATAGATCTTGACGAAGAAATATCAGCAAGAATGACAGCGTCGTATAGTGAGATATCATTCCATTCTGACCAGGGCCATCCTGAGGAACAGGAGAGAGTAGCGGGCCCCTCTAGACCTTATGACTTACCATCAGAAAACCGGAAACAAGAAAAGCTTCCTCTGGACATAGATGGGCATGTCAGATATGAGGGAGACATGACACACTATGTAGCAGATGACTTAGAATTCAAAATAAAAATATCAAGCCCTATAGCCAAAAGAGGAGAGACGCCAGTATTTGGTAGTTCCAGTGCATCTCGCTCTAGTACACCTTCAGGGAAATTATATAAACAAATACTGGCTCCTCAGATTGGCCAGATAGACATAACAGTATTACATGACTTAGAATATGAAGCTCAGAGGATTGCACAATCGGTAGACAATTTAATTGAAAACCTTTCTAGTATATTGCACTCAAATTCTTCTCTCACTGCAGAGAATATGGAGGTGTATAAAGATGCAGTTGGCAAAACTTGTGATGCCATGGATAATAATATCAAGAGTATGTATACAATTCTAGCAAAAGGTGAAGAGGTATCCCAAGCGATGATCCCTGTGCAGGCACAAGCTGCAAGAATAGCAGAAATAAAGAGACTCCTTCAACTTTTTCAGGATAAGTTCTAGTTAAATGTTAGTTAATACCTATGTTTAATGTGTATTATATTATTATCTAAGTAATAAAGCATCATCAATAGCTATTTCATAATTAATAAATACCTAAAATTCAGTTGAAATGTTTTGTTGGGTCAATGGATATTCTGACAGAATTTGCTTATTCCCTTATAAGTATCATCGTTTAGTGTTAAAATAATCTTAACTAATTGAACATCTAATTTCGTGAATGTATATTAGCGAAAGCCACGCCCCAAGTTGGATCGAAAATTGGAAGTAATGTAGTTTTGTTTTTGAACGATAACATTTTAGGAGTTTCTAGACGAAACAATACAAGTCAAATTCAAGTAAATTCTATACAGGCAAGATTAATTAAACTTTGTTACACCGCATTCTGCGATATTTACCGTTATTAAACGCAATTTCATATATTTACTAATCTTCAAACACTTGTAGCGATGCAGAAATAATGAAATTAACTAAAAATTAATGCACTCCAATAAATATTGTCAGGCTTGTAACCCTTCAGTATTGTCATGATTGTCATGCGCGCTGGGCTCATTGGCTGTTACTGTTAGTAAGTAATGTCAGTTTGACATATAAGTTGGCTGTCACTTCATTCCATCATATCGCATCGACCGAGGTGGTTGTAAAATTAAAAAGATAGCAAAAATGTGTTTTAGGTTTAAAAAAATGTAAATTGAATTACTAACATGATTGCTAACAACTTTATAAGATTAAGCGTACAGTTGTTGGTCTCATGACCATTTAAATTTAGCTGCCGTACAGAAAAAACGTATAAATGGGTGACGTTCTAAGCTTATTTTCTGTGATAATAATGAAATTTAAATCTAAGTTCAATGAAAGTAAGATTTATTTCCACTATGATCTTCCGTGGGAGAAACTGAAGACGGTTAAATGGATGAATGAGAAGGCCACCGCGAACAGGGCCTATGTGCCTACGACGGTGAGTGCTTGCTCGCATTTTTATTTTAATATATTACAAACGATCGAGAAATTCGTAACTATTATTAATGTTTATAGGAACTGAAGAAACTGAGAATTTTTTTTCTTGTGTTTTTAATTTTTATTAGTACCTAGTTAACAATAAGACATAAAAGATATAAAAATTAAGTTAATTAAATTTCTATATTATTCCGATTATATTTAAATCAGTAGGCTGCCACTACCACAGTGTAGTATTTTGTGTCTAAATATAAAAAATATTTTTCCAATTACCCAAAATAAAAAAATAAAGAATATACAAAGAATTAAATAAGCCATCAGTAGCAATTAAGAATTTTCTCATTGAAATAACTACCCTACATCCACTTAAAAAAATTGAATTGCTGATTAGTTACCCGGAATGTGTTCCTGTCACAATCTAAATAATAGAAACAAGACAAAATAGTAAAATTATTATGTCACAATTTTAAAGGTTTCAAATAACAACAAGGAAATGTCAAAAAGTGAATAAATATACATTTTATGATTAATCCTAAAATTGATACAGTCTTCCGTTACCTCAAAATAACATTATTTTTAATTCTTATTAAACAGGGTGACTATTAATTGACTAAAATCCTGAAAAAAAGTTTTTGTATTCATAGTTATGAACAAGTAATACTTTAAAAAAATATGCTATTGATTGATGTTTGTATTGTCAAAGTAGTTTTGTAGGGAACAGCTGATTATAATTTTAAGTCGATAAATAAATAAATAAAATAAATTATTTTATTATGATTTCTGGGTTGGTTTCATAGTAAAAAAATATTATCTTTGCTTCCAAATAGCTAATTAATTGACTTAAAAGTAGAGGGTCCAAAATCATTAGTGATATTATAATATTTCTTCAAAACCATCAGACTTAAAAGTTTCATCAGGGGGTAGTTTTAGGGGCGGTGTTAGTTATAATTTCTTCTTTATTGTTACAAACAAACAACTAAATTAAATAAATACTTTATTACCATGTTAAGTTGTAAACAAAACAATACAAATTATGCAACATTGAATTTATTGATTTATAACTTAAATTAAATATACATTACCATGTAACTTTTTATAACTTAATTAAGTGCAGTGGTTTTATTTATAAGCAAGTTGTGTACTTCAATGTACTAATATACAATTTTAATTGAGCATGAAATATTTACACTCAATGAATACAAAATGTATTTTGTAATACATTAATGAAGTCAACATAGTAGGGTGATTTCGCCGGTTAGCGACCAGTTAGCTGGGTTGCCCACTTCAGATGAGGAAAAAAAAATGTTGTTTACACGCAAAATAGTATATGTTAATGTCAATTTGTCCCAAATATAATGTAGTTTGGATACAAAAACATAAAATAACATACATTCATACAAAAATATTTATAAAATGCTGAAAATGTGAAAATATAGCGAAAACGTCGGTTTACGACCATTTTTATCAGTTTATGACCACCAGTGAGCTGGTTTGCGACCGCTATTTTAATATGAAAAATATGCCAATAAAACAATTATAATCGCTTTAAATATATTTTATTTTTTTGCCTTTTCATAAAAATAAAAATGGTAACAATTTGGTGTAATGTTTTCTTATAAATTAAAAAATAACAATCTTACATTTTGTAGAGACTTAGTCACTAGTTGTAATAGAATCAACAATCATTGGTCTAACAATATCCTTAATATACAGTAGCATAACATTTAAAAATAATCAACATCAATCAATATTAAAAAATAAATAAATTTATATTTTAGGAACCATATTCCGCTTTTCTTATTTAAATTATGATAGTTGACACCAAACTATTTGGGAGCTCCATCTAAAAAAAAAATATATATCTAAGTAGTTTGCTTTTTATGACTAAATTTTGTTTTAAACTGAAAAATAGTAATATTTAGTTGTAAGCGGCCGTTATTTCTCTCATACTAAATTATGTTGGCCGGAAACCAACGTCTTTATTTCGCTTACTTTGGTTTACGACCAGCTGTTTAGCTGTTTAGCGCCAAAGTTTGTAAGTAAATTAAACAAACTTCTTACAAAGAAACTGGTGGTCGCTTACCAAAGAACTACAAGGAAAACCTTTTACAATACTACATTCAAAATTGTAACAGTCCTTTATGAAGCATTAGGATCATATTAATCAAAACAAAATAATGCTGATCTCGTCGGTTTGCGACCATGTGGTCGCTATCTAACGTTTTTCATAAATAAGCATTTCGGTTACCGACCACTTGATTTTATCTTAATAATAAGTTTAAAAAAAGCAAAATACAACTAAATTATAACCCATACTTATCAATTGTACAATTTAAGTATGAAACTGGTGTGTAAAACATGAAATAAGTATTAAAACTTACCTTTGAGCGCCGCGCGCCGAGTTATTTTTTTTTCAAACTTGCGGCACTTCCACCACCACGGAATCAAGACGCGCACTGAGCAATATTTTTTCGGCTCTGGGTTAACCCATTTGTTTCAAACTTTGCAAATTCTTATTTCATAATCATTTATAGAGCACGTTAGATTTATTTTTTATGTATGTTACCTCTATAAATGCTATTTTCTTGATTTAAAGAAACTTAGTCCGTCAAATGGTCGCCTACTGAAGGTGGTCGCGAAACCGGCGAAACGACCCTATGCATGATAAATCACGTTTCCGTAACAATAGCTGTGCCACAGTAACTGGGTTACTACACCGTATAATTAATGAACTATTTTGATAAGAAACCAATTATCTCTAAACCCTTTAATAATGTTTAATTAAATATTTATGAAATAACTAGCCTTTACCCGCGACTTCGTCCGCATGAATGTCGGTTATCAAGAAGACAGAGGACGCAAATTAAAAAGTTGCGAGTTTCCTTTCTTGGGGTTGAAGCTTATCAAATTTCATCAAAATCCTATCAGTGGTTTAGTCATAAAAGAGGAACAGGTGAACTGAGTTACTTTCACATTTATAATATTATTATAAAGCTGAAGAGTTTGTTTGTTTGTTTGTTTGTTTGTTTGAACGCGCTAATCTCAGGAACCACCGGTCTGATTTGAAAAATTCTTTTTGTGTTGGATAGCCCATTTATCGAGGAAGGTTATAGGCTATATAACATCACGCTACGACTTATGGGAGCGAAGCAGTATTCAAAAACGTAACTTAAGGTGGATGAATAAAGCCACGCGAACGAAGTCGCTGGCAGAAGCTAGTTTATAATATTAGTTATAATTATTATTTATAGTCCTTTTCTTAAAGTGCCGTTTCCGCTAATACTAATTATTTAAATATCATCTAACTATTTAATATTATGAAGCTGAAGTTTATATATTTTATTTCATTACTCGGAATTCGAACTTGGCGTATCGCAGCGGTCGCAGCGGTATCTGTGAGGTCGGTCTCGGAGAATTGAAATGTATACGTTATTTCCACTAGAAAATTAAAAAAATATGAATTGATAAATCTAAAATCCTCTAATTTCACAGTAGTAGCCCGGTTTGGAAGTTGGTGGTGTGAATCGCAGATCTTTGACAGTCGTTATGGATAGTCAGAAGCCAGAAATTCTGACATCCAGTCTAACTAAGAGGTATCGTTCTGTAACTGGGTTGTGGAGGTCAAATATTCAGTCACTCTATGTAAAACACTTGTATTCAGCTGCACTCGGTTAGACTGGAAGTCGATCCTAACATAGTTGGGAAAAGGCTATGGAGATGATGATGAAATCTTAAAACTTCCGCCATCTTAAAATTTAAAATCTTTAAAATCATCGTTTACCCTCCCTTCGCATATAACGTAGTCGTTCATCGAATGCACGTAAACGCAGCGCTAACGCACATAT
Organism: Caradrina clavipalpis; assembly: GCA_932526535.1. Classification (NCBI taxonomy): domain Eukaryota; kingdom Metazoa; phylum Arthropoda; class Insecta; order Lepidoptera; family Noctuidae; genus Caradrina; species Caradrina clavipalpis. The sequence goes on along the minus strand of OW052104.1, from coordinate 11,447,233 downwards.
TCCTCACAAACGGCTTATCATCACGGGACCAACTCCAACGCTGACAGATTCGGTCACGACAATTACAAACAGTAATATGTACTTAGTACTAATAGTACTTTTCTTATGGTTTACATAGCCCCGATAATTTTACGCGCGTAAACATATTTTTAATACCTACCTAACGACAATGATAACATAATTAAAATAAAATGTCAGCTATGTTAGTTTTCCTGATATTATACACGTAAATTGTCAACAAACACTTTCAATTTGCAGATAACTGAACCTGATTGTGTATCATGTGTTTACATACATAATTTACTTTATTCTGTACCTAGTTGACATGAAATGTAAATAAAGCTATACTTAATTATGTTAATTGTCTCATTAGCCTAGTGGAGCTAAACGCGATTGATACGCTAGAGGTCTTGGGTTCGATTCCCAGGTCGAACAAAGTGTTATTGGTTTTTTTTATGAAATTCTCAGTAGCAGCTCGGAGTTAGGATTTGTACCCGGTTAAAGGCAATAGGCTTGCCCTCTATTACATGGAACTAAGCATACCGGCACACTGTGGGTGTACAATGGTATGTACAGCCCTGCATTACCCTTCGGAGAATACAGGCGTGATGGTATGTTTTTATGTGTGTTTCATTATGGTTTGCTAACACACGAACATTTTATGATCGCAAATGAATTCAGTCAAGGATTCATGATACACCAGCAAACGTTTAGCGTTTGACATCGTGACCCGATTCGGTAGGCCAATTCTGCTAACTAAATAACGTTCAAACTCAAATCGCATTCTCTCTATGTATCAATAAGTTACTAAAAACGTTCAAAATCTAGTCGCAATTTCATCTCGGCTGCAATCAATGTTAAAAACTTGTTTTAATGCAGGCAAATTATGCATACCGAATCTAGTAGGCGGAATTTGAAGAACTATTTGTTTTTAGGTATACCTATGTTTATAAAATCTGTAAAATACCATATTTCAAGCAAATAGAATCTAACTAAATCAAAAGTATTTTTTGGAATTTGAGACTGTAATCAGAATGCGATCGTTGTTAAACTCGCAGGAATTAATTATCCCTCTGATTTGCGACAATCGGGAATTTGTGAGGAGGCCGCTTAGAATTTTCCGAATTATCTCTGCACACGCAGCGATTCTTTGCATATACCTACTGTACCCATTAACATCAGTCTATAGCAGTCCATTACTGGATATACAGCTCTTCAGACCTTCACAACAAAGACAGTACCTGCGATCTCGCATACAGTGTTGGTCGTTTGATTCCATGACCACATATTATCAATATCGAAATTGAAAATACTCGATGAGACCGTAACTGTGACGTTCTTCATGATACTGCTCCACGTGTTTTTAACATATAACAGCGATAATTATATCGTCAGGCTGAAAATCTGTTCCCTTATCATCTGACCTTTACGAAATAGGGTCAAATCAATTGAGATTATAAGACTAAAAACTTTCCAGATCATCGGTGAAGGGTCTACATCTAATCACTTAGCTGAAAAGATAACCGGTAAAATGTAATGAACAGAAAGCTGATTGGTATTACCTGCCTACGATCAATAAATATTGTCGCCTGCCGCTAAGAGCTCATTGATAACGTAGATTAGTCTGCCGAGAACCTGGAGTATCGATCACGGAAATTAAAAACGCACAATTTTGAACTATGACCGAGCTGAAAATGTACAGAGTGGAAGGGACATCGTAATGAATACTTTTACCATAGATTTACTACATACTCCTAGACGCCAAAGGGTGAATATTCTTTGCAGGTTAAGGGTCTGCGCCCACGACCGATAATCGGCCCGATTATCGGGCCGTTTTTTTGACAGATTTCTTCGCCGGCTAGAAGAAACAGCCGAGAATCGGCCCGATAATCGGGCCGATTATCGGGCCGATTCCCGGTCGTGGGCGCAGGCCCTATTAAAAAAAAAATGGCTGAAGACTTTGTTTAGTTTTGACGCACTAGTCGGGAGTTACTGGTCCGATTCTGAAAGTTATTTCGCTAATAGGAAGCTAAGTTATCCTTAAATGCTATAGACTTGTATAAAAAATCAAGATTCGTAAGAATTTTCACGAATGAATTCGCGGTCATAAGCTAGTCTTTTATAAAACTCAAGTTTGAGTTGCTACGCACAGATACCCGCATGCAAACCAAATGGAACCTTCTGAAAGTGTTTAGAGAATTTCCTCGGCTTCGCTATACCTATATATTTTCATTTAACCTTTATTGCCCTCGAAAAGGAAGCAGAACAGGAAATTTACACAAGAAGAGAGAAAATTGGCATTTATGCCGTATAAATATGATGTAACGTATGTACTGAACTGTCCGTTCGTATCTGTCTCGTTGATATTATGAAGTACAAACGTACAATCACGTCACGCGATGAGGGTATGTGGCCTTTGTAGATATTACATTACCTACAAGTTTATTTCAACTTGACTGACGGTCTCTCTGACATTTCAAAAGTGCCTATATGGTTCATCTTGCAATGCGAAAGTTTGGATGGTTAAATGTTTGTTACTCACTCTCGCCAGAACGGCTGAATGGAACTGGACGAAATTTAGTACACAGATAGATTATAGTCTATAATAGCACGTAGGCTACTTTTTGTCCCGGAAAAATGTACGATTCCCGTAGGATAATATAGATAAAGAAATGGCGGAAGCTAGTTTGAAATAAATGTTTTCGAGTTTCAGTTGGTATTTTTACGACCGAAAGTCATGTACACCGGTCTTATCGTAAATATTCCCATTAACATTCGGTTTATTGAATGTTACTTATTTCCAATTTCATAGTTCATTCATGTGATTGGTCAAGTCGTCATTCAATCGTCATACTCGTGCGGTCTCGATGAATGTTTATCTTTATGCTTGGGTAAATCTCGAAATTTACTAGTACTGAATGATTGACTTTCATATGTTTTTTCAACACTCTGTTTTAGAGATTTTATGTGATATCCGTATCATCATCTCGCCTTTCGTCATTATCTTTATCCACTGCTGGGTATACTTACGCTTCTCTAGGTTCTACCATTTACACCAACAATGTTTTATTATTGGCGATAGGGCCCTCCCATTTTGCCCTGATAATAATATATTTAGATATTTGGGGTCGGCGGATTGATCCAAGATTTGGAACTTCCCAAATCTATAACAGTCTAGTAGGTAAACTTTAATTCCATAGAAACTAAAACACGACTAGCCTAAACTAACTGCCCCAATTACTATTGGTAAGTATAGGTACGCATGTAACAATTTATTCATAGTAACCACATAATTGCGTTAGCCCAAGTCACGCCAAGTATGAGTACTTAATCCAGCCTTGGACATAAATATAGTGACTCTTACAGATTCTACAACTTGTTCTAGAATCTTAGAGCCTTGTCGCTAAGGTGTTTATAAAATACCGGTGAGTATGTAAGTAGGTATGTCTAAGGATTCGCATTGCAAATGTTCTAAAACTCCGCTTTCAAGTGATATCCCGATAATGTAGAATGCATAATTTTGTAATTAGAGTCCCCTAGGTAGAGTCTATGGGCCCCGGGCGAATCATGACGGTCGGGAGCTAAATTAAACGACTCATATCAATCGCATTAGCTATTTTCACGCCCTACCCAAACAGAAAACTTTCCTCTCTATAATATTGAGTGGGTACGGTGAACAACGAAAGCGTGGGAGGCCCGTATACGGTCAGTCGACGACATTAGAAATATTACAGGTCACATGTGCCACCGATTAACGACCGATCGGGAAAGTGACCCTGAACAAAGAGAGGCTATACTGCACTAGATAGGTACAGCAGACAAGATGGTTGTTATAGCCATGAGTATCGAGACAAAAGAGGTTTTGTTTGAAGCCCCAATGAATGGATTCAGACTATACATGAGCTCAATAATGTCATCACCGCAGATACTGAAAGCCTATTCAGTTGGATAACGCATTTCGTGGTAGCCCGATTTGATAAGTTATTGTTAAGTAGATAATATGAGTTTTATTAATTGCTTTACTGATCAGCAATTTCACATATCTTACAGTGTCTGTTCATCTATTTTTATATCTAGTTTTGGCATCTCCACACAATCTTCCACTTTAACTATCAAGCTGCCAGACTGTGGCAAAGTGGCATGCCTAAAAAAAATTGCAGTAGAAACTGCCCCACCAATTCGATTTGGGGGGGCCGATACCATTTGTTTAAAATCTTACCGGATTCTGAACTACTTGTATTGGCACTTTAGATTTTGTATAGGTGTGTTCGTGAACGAGTCAGCGCACCCAGTTGTATATTTATCATAATTATGATCCTTTTAAGAAGGCATTGCCAAATATGGCCCATCCAGTGATTTAGCAATACCTGCATCTTTGTTTAACCTAACCAACGGCCGCACGCATTGATACTTGATAGATAACAATTATCGAGCGATGAACTTTGACTTCTCTTTATTCTTTACATGACCGATTGTTTTAAATTCTCACACTATGGATTATGCCAATTCTCGGCTGCCACATAAATCATAATTTTGTTATAATACCTCTAATGATGCTTTGATTCATGAATTACTTCGCAGATTTATCATTCTGTTGAAGCGTGGTCGCCATTATGATAAATTCGTATTTTCGTATTTCTGGTTTCTAACATGATTAAAATAAAACTAACGCCTTTTTTAAGGATTCGAAATCATCAAATGACTTCTTCCGCTCTGGGCGAATCGGAAGGGAGTGTCAGACTCTGTCTGACTAAAACCCATACGTGTTTCTTCTAATTCCCTTAGCATCTAGGGCCGCGGTGACTCTTTCGAATATATTCCGCAACAAAAATGAATGCCCTAAGGAACTTTTGTATTGGTTTATGTAAGAAACACAAAACCGAACACAAACGATTAATTTCCTATGAATACTAGCTCCAATTTTCTTCCAGAAAAACGTAGGAAATTTGAATACAATCTCATTTGGCTGAAGAAGTAAGCGAGTTGCCATAGTTGCCGGTAAGCCTGTTAGTGATGGGAGTACTTATAAGTACATCCGACGTTTCTACATGATCCAATTTGAGGAGTACTTTATGTTCTATTAATAGTATGGTATGGCTTATTCGTTGGCACAGAAGTACCTACTTTCTAAGTTTATCATGGACATAGCTGACAACGGTCAAGGAAAACATCGTAAGCGAATCTGGACTTATAATTAATGTAAATCTCAAATCGCCAATCAGCCTTCAGCAAGCGTGGTGATCAATGCTAGTACTTTCTCTGTATGAAAGGCTGAAATAAAAGTCTGGCATTATTATTATTTTGATTCCGTTAACTATCTCGGGACCCTAGGGTCCCGGACCTCTGAAAGGCGTACGGTCTACAAGGAGCCGAAGCCAACTCGCAGAGGCCCCTTACATTCGCATTATTATTCGTGGTTTATTTATAGAACGAACTGAACTTATCATTTCGAATTGTTTTCTACATTTTATTATTTTCTTTTATCATCGATGCAATTTCTATGATTGGCATTGGCTTTGGTCTCTCCAGTCTTGCGTTCTTGTAACCACTCAATATTGCTATGAAATTCAATAACGTTGGCGTAGTTTATGTTGACTTCTTTGAAATAGAAACAGCTATTTTTATATTGCCGGTGGCTTTCTTTCCAGTGGGATTTAAGTTTCACAATAAAATCGTTTTCATGTAACTTAGTTGTAGCTTATAAAAAGTTTAAGATATTGATAGTTGTTTTTGTCATGAACCCATGACATTGGTGTATAATCGTATACTTTTACTGGCTCTAATCAATTTGACTGCAACACGATGATCATACATAATTTTGAATTTGTAATAAAATACTCAGGTAGGCTGTCAGTGTCAAGAATAGAAAATCTGTAAAATTAGGAACCTTTCCCGTTTTTCACCAGAATACACTCCGGGGTTCTTAAATCGAGTCCTGTATTTTGTTTACAAATGCCTATAACTCTTTAAATAGTCTTGAATTTTAGAACAATAATGACACCTAAATGGTTACCAGAATGTTAACCTCAAATCTGCATTCTTTTTTCTTTGACTCATAATTATTTTAATGCTTTAGTTAGACCTCTAATATTTAGCCATGAAAATGCACGGTGGCTCTATTTAGGAGTACGGGAGTGTATATCACTACTTCTATGCGGTGAATACTTGCATTTTCCGATCGTATTAGGATATGAGAAAACTGGGAGCAACAACCAATCGTTACTATAACAGCTGTCGAGATAAAAATCCAATTTACTTTCTGAAATACCCCACGAGTCACGACCCACGTCTATAACAAGCAAAAATGTGTCTGTTTTTGACAAACCGCCAAACCTTACTTTGGCACTTACTTACGAAGGGGGACACGGTCAGCTACAATTTTTGGACAGCAATTGTTACGTTTTAATTATTGGATAAGTGTCATCTGCAATGGGTTTTAGTAGTTCATGAAGGTAATAAAAAAATCCGGCCAAGTTGTTTTGTTCTAATTTAATTTAATTATTTATTTTTAAAGTAATATTCACTTTAAAAAAAATATCTATAATTATAAATATAATATAAATAACTAAATATACTGTGAATATTTCAAGCGTCTACATGTTGCCAATATCGAGCAAAAACGAGCAAAAAAAGTCACGTTTGTTGTATGGGAGCCCTAAGCTCTTAGATATTTTTTTTATTCTGATTTTTAGTACCATCACCATCACGCCTGTATTCCCCGAAGGGTCTGTCTGTTTTTTAGTATTTTTGTTATAGCGGTACCTAACGGAAATACATCATCTGTGAACATTTCAACTGTCTAACTATCACGGTTCTTGAGATACAGCTTGATGACAGACAGACACAGACAGTGTTTATCAGTAGAAAGAGCCTAGATGGCTTATTTTGGTCTTGTTTTTTTGATTGTCTTCTCTTGTCCCTAGGTCGAGAACGTAGCAAACGTGTGCACGCACGCGCTATGCGTTGCGCCCGCGTCCCTGGGCGCGCGGGAGCTCCTCACGCGCTCCATGAACGCGCCGCAAGCGATCGCCGCCATCGTGTACGGCCTGGCGTTGTGTTTGCTGTTCGCGGTGTCCACCACCTTCCACTCAGTATGCTGCTGCGGGTCTGATACGTGAGTTGAAATAGTCACAGTATTTTATGCTTTACTGCTTCTCAACGCTCAAGCTTGGGTTTTCATAAGGGCCGCTTGAATGACGGCTTTGGTGACAGAATTACGTTGTCAAGGTGCTGTCTTTATAGACGGTGGCGGTAACCCAAGTCCAAGGGTGACAGTCCACCAAAGTGGAGCGGAGCCGAGAAAACTTAACCATTAGGGTATCAACATCTAAACAGGTTTGCTCCGCTCAATAGTCATAAGTGGACCCTATTGGTTACTTTTACTCTGTTCTGCTCCTCTCCTCGTCTATGAAGTGTCACCCTAAGGACTCTATCCTTGGTAAGCAGCGCGTCGTAGTTCTTTGATTTTTCTCTGGCAGCCGAGATGTACTGCAACGCGCTGCTTATCTAGGATAGAATATCCTAAATCTAATGTTATTAACACTAAAGTTGCAAACTAACGGGACAAGGAGATTGGAAGATTATGGCTACAGCATTTTCGATAACCATGCTCTGAAGCTTCACGTGTGCGGTGCTAAAATTCTTATTATAACGTTTCGAAAAGCCATTTTGTAGCTGAAAATAGTCTCATGATTCAATTTACTCATGGTATCGTTCTCAGTAATGTCTTGTATACTCCTTCGCAAGTACTGCGTAACTTAATAAACTGATACGCCACTTAAGGACCTCTTTAGATGCTAGACCTTTTACGGCTTTTAAAGTTAGGAAAATCCTTTGATGTATTAAAACCGAAGGCTAGGTGATACTTAGCAACTCTCCAAGGAACTTTCCTTGGTTCAAATGAGCAACTCGATACTTTCCAATCACTTGGACTAAAAGTAATGTTCAGAGTTCTCAGTTTCGCACAAACTTTGGCCGTTGCGCTTAAGGTTTTTCCAGTGAAACAGCAGATGGTTAAAATAAAGAAACAGCTTGCCCTCTTTACATATCTTTCCACATATTTTACGTTGTAATGTGAGGATTGGCCTCGATTAAAAGTGATCGTACGTATTTTTTCCACCCTGAATGTTACGTGGGAATTACAATAAGACAAGGAAAAAACGTACATATTAAGATGGAGTACATCATCTTCAAGGATAATAATATTCGCAAGGACGGAAGCCTCTGTACACACTTCCATGATTGTTATTGATATTTCCGAAAATAGCTAGCAACAAGATAAACAAATAATAATTATCTATTCAACGGAAACAATACCAAAACCCGGCCTCCCGAATGGAAATAGATCCTTTTGTTTCAATTAGCGTGACGTGATAATTAAAAGGATGTTTTGCAAAGACTATGATTCTCGTAGGTACGCCTGCAAAATTATTGTAGCTACCAATTCACATAATAAAAAACCTAAGTTATGCTATTAAGAGATCAATGTGTCATTATTACGGCTCAAATCACGATAACACATTACGCAACTTAGAGGACAAATGCATCTGAATTGTTTAATTCCCAATGCACATGGCATGGATAGCATTTCGGATTTCGAGATTTGTGCTGAAACCACGTGTCTACGTGTATAGACACATGCCCTAGTTCGGTTGGTGGTTTACGACCAGACCTATTTATTGAGCCATAAATTCTACGAGCGTATCGGATAGAGATGGATGCGGTCTGTAATTAGGCCAAGGTCACATCGGAATGCAAGTAAACCTTAAAGTTCGCAGTTATATTCCCCTGTCACTAATAACAGGAACGTTGTCATTTTACACTGGAATAAAAAAATCTCTGAACCTTTGTGAACCAATTAGCTTAATTTGCCTTTATAAAGAGAAGCGCCACGTTTTGGTAAAGGCTTTTGGAATTGCCAACGAGTGTTGAAAAGCCTCATTACTGTTCGTGGCATTGTTGGTGCTTTGTTTTATCTTTAAGAGATCAAAGGAAAGAATAGCTGTTATCCGGAAAGACAACTGAAGTATGAAGAAGACGTAATTGCACCTCCCGCGCCATCTCCACGTCTTATTCGTAAGAAATAGATCTTTATATAGAAAACTTTGTGGGGTTATGTAAAAAGCTTCATTGTTTTTTTCGTCACGAGTGAATCAAAGTTTTTGTGGTAAGAGGGATGCCGAAGCAAAAATTGCTCAATACTATTAGATATACAAATATCTATCGACAAATCAAAGGCAACAAAATAAAACACACATATTGGTATTTGATGTTTGTGTATTGGTGTTTGGTGACTGTCCCATTTTTCAATGGCGATAAAGTAGTTGTTGTTCCGCACCTTTGAAGGGAAACAGGTAGGAATCGAGCTGTATGGAAAACTCTCCACTCATAAGCAGTCAAAGAAACCGTTTCTCCACCCTCTCTATACTTTTATTAATTCGAAGGTGACGATCTCGAAATCTAAATCAATCGAATAAATTGAATGACCCGATGCGTGGGTCAAGCAAGGGGTGATCAGAATTATATATACTCTGCCCTTTTGTAAATGATAAACAATTCCCAACTCCCAAGACTACTTAGTTAATAAGCGTTTGAGGGTCTGCAGAGTCATCGTTGTTTTTTTTTACCGCGAGGCAAAGGTTGCCTATTAAATGATGAGCAAGTAATCGCTCTAAGAATGAAGATTGGCAAGTCGCTGTACTGATGGACTGCGTTACATAATATAATAATATTTTATCTATAGAGAATTCTAAATGCTGCTTGATATTCGATAAAATATTCCCAAATATTAAATTGCAGAAATTATTACAGTACAAAATACGGGTAAACTTTGCCCTTGCGTCAGGCCCTTTGGACAGGAGTCATTACGTTAAATAATAGCCCTTCTCAAACTATGCTTGTGCTTGGAAGACTGCCAATTCATAGTCTCACCATCTGTGAATCGTCCATCATATTACTGTGTTATCGTGGTCTAAGATCACCAATATCTCTTCACGGTAATTTGTTGTACAGTAACATCCTGAAAATATGGGATATAGACTGATGAGGAACGTTGTCGCTACCGCTTATACTTATGTCGTATAAGGGATTCCTGATATACTAAAGAAGAGAGAGTGCACATGTATTCGCGTACATTATTGTGCTCAATAATACCTCTTGGGTAGTCTCTATTGAGTTTGACTGCAGCGACCGAAGTTCGGTCGGGAGAAATACGTTCATAAGTCAGTATTGTTTAATCGGTCGGGTACAGCACAATTTTCGCCCCATATCCAGATGCAATTTTTCATCCACGTCCCTACGTTGTGTGTGTTATTGAAAACGTCACAAGTCGCCGTTTGTATACGGATGTCGGTCTCCGCTAGACGTGCAGCTGATTTATTTCCACTTTACACGTACCCATGTCGGTTCTCCTGACAGCTGACTAGATTAAAAAATAGCCCGTCTTCTATCAAGACGAGTGTTGGCTGTTCGGCAATTTCCTCTTCAGATTCATGAATATGTGATGTGATTTGATTACAGTTGTCTCTTTCTCATTCTTATCCAAATAAACGACACTTTATTGACGTAGATGATAGTGAAGGCTTTCTTCGGAAAATGATTGTATTATTCCATAACTTGATTAGTTCTTAGACATCATTTAACATCGTTCTAATGCATTTTTCAAGATAGTTTCTAGTGATTTGATAAAACGTTTTAGATCGGTTCAATTATAGCTATAGCCAGTGTAATAGAAGTCACTTTAAAGTATAATTCAATATTAATTCTACATAATAGCTGGAGCATTATACTTGAAGCCCTTAGGCGTCGTTAGCTGCGGAGAAGTCTTGAAGGCTTATATTGACATTAGCAAAGTGGGTACCTTGGGTATCGTTCTAAAACCTATTATAAACTAGGTTTTAGTACAGAACTGGGATAGCGTTATGTAAATGACCCTAACGTATCTTACCTTCGTGATAAGGACTTAAGGCCGCCCTGAAGTTAAAGGGCAGGCAATCCTAATATTGACTTGCTTTTGAAGCAATATGTATCTAATAGAGGTCTAAATAAATAGCTATTTGCGACTTATGCTTATGAAAAAAACTTTTCGAACTTTAACAAGATAAAGAAAATTCTCAAAGTGTTGATAATGCAGAATTTGGCGAAATCCATTATGCTCAAAGCAACGTATGCTTAGCATGAATTATGAGCAGAGCCTAATGATCCAATCACACGTAAAACTAATCTACAAAGCAAACAGCCACTAGAGAGACTTAATGAACACGCAATTTTCGGAATAAACAGTATCACATAACATAACATCACGCCTGTACCTATTCCCCGAAGGGTTAGGCAGAGGTGTAACCAATGTACTTACACCCACTGTTCGCCAGTGTGTTTAATTAAGTCCCATGTAATAGGGGGCGAACCGGGCACAAATCCTATCTCCGAGCTGCTACTGAGAATTTAATCGAAAAACCCCAATAACACTTTGCTCGACCTGGGAATCGAACCCAAGACCTCTAGCGTACCACTAGGCCGCTAGGCTAACGATAGGTGAACGGCAGATAAACATTATCCTAGTAGCGAAACACAAATTATTTCATTAGCAAGCACTGGTGCTCCAATTATCACAAAATGTGTTCCAATCCTCGCGGCGATCCTAATTGTTTCAGTGAATTATTTATTTATTGCTTACCGCTTCGGGTCTTGGCACAAAGGGGCTATTATTGAATTCCCTTTTTCACCAAACTTAACTCAGACACTACCAAGAATTTGCAATATGCCTTTATTATTAACGGGAAATGATGAAGGTACTTTTATTCTTTACTCTTTGAGTAGTTTGTTTATCACATGGCGATTGTTCGCTGTTAATCCGGAGTTTGGAAGTACGTGGTGTGAGATCCCCGTGCTTCGGAAAGCACATAGAGCCGTTTCTCCGGGCTGTCATCCGTAGGTCTTTAAAAGTCGTTACAGGTAGTTAGGTACCATGTTGCCGAGTAACTGGGTTTTAGAGGTCAGATAGGCAGTCGCTCCATGTAAAATAGTATTTAGCTTCATCGGGTTAGACTGAAAGCCGACGCCAACATATTTAAGAAAAGGCAGATGAGATGATTGTTCAATGTCGGATATGTTTCTAGTAGTATTTGTTAAACTTGGAATATTGGACTCTTCTATAGACCAACGTTCGGTGTGGAGATAATTAAAGATTCTTGCAGAAGATCTATTCCGTTTTCATCTCTAACATAAGCGTTTGTTTTTTGCCAAATCTTGTACTACTCTGTATCTATGTATATCTGCCTTACCTCTTCAAGGGTTCAAACTGTTCCTATCGAATGGAAGCTGTTGTCAGGCACAGACGGCCTTTACAGCCAGTGAGCGAGAGGGGACGCGCAACGAAGCAAGAGGGTGCAGCTGCCTCGGGGACGCCTCAAAGAGATTAATCCTCGGCATTGACTATACAGATAGGAGTGATATTAGGGCACGAGTTTGATGTATACCTACGTACAGTGTTCTATCTATACAATCTGTTTACAAAGGGCTGGCTAATTTTGGAACTCTGCCGATGCCGGATTTAAAGATGAGATAACAACGTTCTCACTTTAAAATAGATTCAGCTGTTCTGATAATAACGAGCAACTAGCTTCAACTTTCTTCAGATGTAACTTCTTGACAATTCAAAAGTGCCTGTGAATGGTCTAATTGAAGTAAATGCTTTGACTTTGACTTTGAGCGCAACTAACTTTCAGTTGAAAAGGCTATTAAATTGTTCAATAAATAAACAACGTTATAGGTACTTAGATACATAATTTCCTTCGGAAAGTTTATAAATGGTTGGCATTCGTACTGAATGATAAATTACAGGGTAATTTCGATGAGCGATGCCGATCGTTTACTAAACGCTACAATTTTGCCGTCGAGCACGTGGTCACACATACACCGGTGACTAATGATATGAATTCAATAATAATGTCGTTGACATTCTACTTTTTATCGCTTACGATGATAATAATTTGTCGGCGTATTTGTAAACAATAAATAACTTTTAAATGTTGACACTGATTGAATTATCGTTAGAAAGTTTTGAAATGAATTTCAAGAATGAATGAGTCGATTTCATTGGAGACACTTTCTAATTAACGATGGTAGAGTCATTTATTTCAGGTGATAGGATAGGACAGACATTAGTTAAACAGAAAGACGTTGCAAGTCACTACATCAGCCCCCCTAGCCAAGTTGCAAACGATAATCGTAAACGCTCGGTAGGTACCAATAGATTTTCAACTTTATTTGCTTAGCTTTAAGTTGAAGATCTAATGAAGATTGCATAGCGTTTTCGTTCGTTCCAGTCGTTAACGCTTAGAAATCTTTAATAGATTTTCAACTTAAGGCTCTTGGGTATTAAATTGAAAATCTATTGGTACCTACCGAGCGTTTACGATTATCGTTCGTGACTTGGCTAGAGGGGCAGAGGTGGCCAACGGGTCGGTCGCGGCTGGTAGTCCATTCGATCACAAACGCAATTCTCACACTATAAGTAGGGACTTGGAACAATCACAAAATTTTTTGTCCATCCCTCTTTGAAAATTAAAAAACCGTAGTTATATAAAGTTTTTATTATATGTAAAATACGAATACTGATTTTATGTGACAAATAGATCATACAGAATCTAGTCAGGGAACAGTAGATCTTGGGTCTAATCAAGTTAGTTACCCCTACACTACGTCATATGTCTTTTGACTACGTTTCATTATGCTTTATCAACACACACCAATTCTTTAACCTTGGACCCTTTTGCTTTGGGTCTTTCGATAACAGCTTAGCTTCATTACTCACAATACTCACACCAACTAACAGATTTGTAAAATGTTTAAACCATATTTTTGTAACAATAATCCCTAACAGCTTTAACGCCATAAAAACGTACATCTGCAGTGCTCTTAAAATCTATCTCAATGAAATTAACTGAAGTGAGGTTAAGATGAGCTGTCATCCCAATTGATTGTTGACAACTCACCTCAATCTCATATCACGTAAATTCACCGAGATATTTTTTTACGGAAAAACACTGCAAGAAACATATTACTTTAGTGATAAAAATATCATGAAGGGGGATATTAATGCTGTCTGTTTATAGCTTTCTAGAAATTGGTAAATTTTATTGTTACCTTCATAAATTTTTATCGTATGTTTTTTTGTACTGGTTGGATATGCTCATTTAAGCATTGGTCTTTTGGTACAACTACAATTTTGTTTCATATCTATAGTCACAAACATAAACACCCACAGACAAGCCAATAGTAATTCCTGGCCAATATTTTTAAAACTTTAGTACCCTTTAGTTCCTCTGCCATAAGACATTGTTTTTCATTTTCAGATCAGAAAACAGAAATTTAAGAACCTCTGACTTTGGCAGGTAAATAAGTAAAAAACTTGTCCTTACACTAAGAACTAATTAAGTTATTGGAACACTGTTAAGTATCCCTGACGTCATACCAGTTACGTAAGGGAGAAGCAATAGAAACTAACACAAAAGCCTTCAATCGAAATAGTTCCGTGAAAGGTGATTTAATGGTCCTTGTAGAAGTAGCAAGGCTTCAAGAACTAAATTCAAGGTCGGGAGCAGGAAGTGGCTTGTTACGTTTAAGACCACGTCAACCATTTAGGCTATTCAGATGTGAAGCCGCTGCGTGCAGGTTGAATTAGTGTTCCATGTGGGCGTTGAATAGGCAAAGATGGATTACCTAAATTGGATTTATTTCCCACTTAGGATTGAAAAGGAAGTTGTTACACAGAAGTTTTACAAGAGTCTGTAGGTTATAATATATCATGCTGTATCTCTCTCCTGTGTTACCAAGTACTGCTTCTTTTGGACATATAAAATTTACTTCTCTTTTCAAGTTATAAAATTTTGCCTCTTCTGTATAAAGTACGTCCGTAAGTAGTCCAGACCTGGTTCATATGTGTGTGTATTTGTGGGTGTACATCTGTACACCTCTGCCTAACCCTTCGGGGAAAACAGGCGTGATGGTATGATGGCATGTCTGGTTCATATTTGGAGAATTCTTTCACCCAGATTCAAGCCCAAACTATTTGACATTTCGTTTTTTCGTGCCCTCAGGCTTAAATTTATTGATACACCAACCTCTTGAAATGAGGTCAGAATTTTATCTGCTTTCAATACAGTCGGTTTTTCATGGAAAGCATCTCAAATATTTATTGATAACCCTTCCGCTTACTGTGTCTATATAATACGGATCGATAGCTTGCCCCGGGTCAACGAGACCGATGATAGATTACACAATCTACTCAATCGACCATTGTTGTCTTTAAATATGCGGTCATCATTTAAATATTTTATTAAGGACATGCATGCGATTGTGGTATTTACATACTGTAGAATAGGTAATGTCTTAGATTTGCATTATTTTCCTAAAACAAAAGGTTTTCCCCACATTAGGAGTTTTTCATTCCCCACTAGTTTTTTCTGTATCGTGGGTGCGTTTACAAACATGTAAATTTACATACGAGAACAACCTACTACATAGTACCTAATTCAGGTATCTCTTTTTGATTACCTTTAGGTATTCTGACGGATCTCTAAACAATAGAAATGAGATAAGTGAATAAATTTGGCCACCGTTTCATATTTCGACACCGATCCTTAAAAATATCCTGCAGTGCTGTTCTGTGAAGTTTTTAGGTTCATTTTAGCTTGAGATGAACTGCTAATCTTTAGCATCAGGTAGCTCACTTCAATAAACTTCACCGAAGCATTTTTTTACAGGATACTGGTCTTATCTCTACCAGTCGACCGTGATCATAATCTGGGTAGGGTCAAGAAGCACCAGGTTACTAGGTTACGGCTGTCAAGCTGACTTACAATGTTATAATATTAGCTATTGTCACCTCTAATAGGCTTACGTTAAGCTGGCTGTGCTAGGGTGCAGTGCGGCTACCTGTCTGGTTTCGTTTATCTTGTATACAGTTCTCGGAGGCTTAAGTACAATGAGATTTACCATAAGAATCAGAATACACGTCCTGCTATTGAGATCTATATGTAGTTTCTTTACTACCTCCGTCATTCGGATCTAAAGACCAAATAATTTTTGGCACATGGCCTTTTTGGTCCTTTTGCTGATAGCCACCTTAAGTTTTAATGTTTAGTGAATGAACAATAACATGCACTAATAATAAAGATCCCAGTTTTATTTATCATTATGTTTTTACGCGAAACGGGTTTTAAAACGAGTGTGCTTTGGATGTCTTCGTGTCACTGTGTCAAGATTTGGCTTTGGGCACTTCCGTGAAGACTTGAGTAGGTTTATTTTTGGTCGAGCACCGAAGGCCATAAAAGCATTGTCTCCGTATGATAACATCGCATTTAAAGTATATTTTTCGAAATAAACTTTAACATTACGAATCGACCTTGAAAGAAGACCTTTGAGACTCTAAACACTGTTTAAGTTGCAAAGACACTGACGAAATCTGTGCATTTAATTAGACAAGCCATTCATATTGTTTTTAAGTCAAAGTAATATTCAACGAAGGTCTCTATTTGCAACGTTAGTGTTAATATCATCTGAACATCTGTACTCGTGCACACTAATGTACTAAGCAATTAATGATCAACTTATTGTAACATGAAATTCATCTAGCGTAGGACTGTACTCTACTACTAATGTGATATACCGGTTAACTTTTTATTCATTAGCATCCTTTAATTTATGAAAGTACTCATTAACTTCCTTTACAGTTGTAGTATGTGTACTACTTATGGCTTCAATTCTGAAATATCGATATTATACGGGATGTAAAGAGGCACGTCACTTTGCCGTTAACTATGTATTGTGTCCAAACTTAGTAACATTGAGCAAAAATTATTGCTGGGTAACTACTTTTAGTTTTTTTGTGGAATAATCACTCTTTATGGTAGCGCGCAATGTAATGATGCAGTTACGGGTGCATCCAACAATACAGACGCCGCGCCGTACAGGTGTTTCAAGTTTACTTAGAATGTTTAAAACTTATTTTCTCACAAGAGCAAAAAATTAGTCGGAACTTCGACCTTCAACATCCTGGTAACCTAAAGGTCCCAAGTATGGTCTTGAACAAAAAAAAGCTATAATCATGGAAAGAACATATAACTTTCGTCGTTAAGTGTCTTTTTACATCCTTCACATCTCTCAGATAATATTTATTTTCATTAATAAGTGTTGCATATTTAGAGATATTTCAAAATTGGTCCTTTCAACCCCCCTCAAAACTGTTGCCAATGCCTACAAAGTTAACCAGTATACTTTATACTAAACTGTATGTGCTAACTGCGAACTAAATTTCACAGTAAAATGAAACACTTCCTGCACCGTTGCGACCGAGCAATGATTTACATATTCATCGCGAGTTCCTACTTCCCGTGGCTGACGGTCGGGACGCTCTCTTGCTGGATGCTCAGAGAACTGCGGTGGGTCATCTGGCTGCTGGCAGTCCTCGGCATCACGTACCAGCAGATCTTCCACGAGAGATACAAGATGTTGGAGCTCCTCCTCTATCTGATCATGGGGCTAGGTCCAGCGGCCATCATTGTCACGTCTAATGTACGTCTGAAGCTTAGTAACGTGATATTTTTGGCACGGTCACTGCTTTGAGGAAAAGTGTCTTAATATGATTACTTCTATTTTGCTCGAAATTGCGTAATTGCATTAGTTAATTCTATCACTAAATCTGTTTACGTATTCAAATTTTCGCATTAATGCAAATTCACAACAGACAGCGGTATTCGAGTAATTAGTCAGTAAATTGTGATGGTAACAACACGCTTTTTTAAAGGACATCGCTCACTATTACAGCACCGCTAGGTATACTAGGATATAGCAAATAAATAATTTGCCATTTAAACTAAGGCTTCAAATCGTGAGCATTAAAGTATTTTTTATACTGACAAGATAAAAAAGATGACGGCTAACGGGCGGTGGTCTGGCAGCTAACGATTAGATTTATCGAGCCAGTTCATACCGGGCCGTTGCCGTATCGATACGGTGATGTTACAGTGAGCAATGATCTTTATCATCCGCGGTTACTAATCTGTGCAGTGCAGTGCAAATAAACGTGACCTATCAGCTATCAAGTGCAGTTGCCGTGCTGAAAATATCACGTGCGAATGAGACCTGTCTGTTTGCACGCTTTGTACTTTGACTTGGGCTGGCGCAGATAGAATGTGTTGTACACGAGTTTGGTGCATTATGTCGTCATGCCGACAGTAAACAACCGTGCGTTTTATTGCCATATGTCGTCAGAGACAATAAGGCTCATTTTGCACCGCGCGCTGCGCGATGCAACGGAAAGGCAACCCCGATGCGAGACTTGCTTCTCCGAAATTCATGAGAATTTGTCGGAAGACGAGTGAATAACTTTTTGCGTTTGTACGTTCAGTAAAGTATATTTATGTTACTGTAAGGGTCTGAACTACGGTGAATCCTGACGTTTTTCTAGCAAAACCTAAGATTTACCAAGAAATTATCGATAATCACAGAACATTTCAGAATTTCACCATTAAGAGTTGGGAAATCTTAGGTTTTACTACAAAATCTTAGAATTTAACGTAGTTTGGACTTTTTAGTAACTTATGCTCAAAGTTCGGTGTAAATATGCTAGAAACGCTAGAAAATTCTGCTTTTCAGTGCAATGTTTTTATCGATTGTCGGTGTATCAAAGAACTCAGTACACGCATTCTCTCTCGCGCTCTTAGCTCTTCGCTTATTGCACGTGTATGCTTGCTTGCTTACGGTGACGTCACATTACTGTATTAACTGTTTATGAGCAGGTAAGTTGATTGGATTAATAATTTCTTGTGTAATAGTGTTCATTGTTTTGACTTGTTCATTGTGGCTATTTGATTAGAGTATGTGCCTACTGTTCGTCAAGTTTTCAGCAGGGTTTTTTTTTTTTATAGACGGGAAATCATTAAATAACTTCCCCCGCCCTGGGCGGGGCGGGAGGGAGTGTCAGACTTTTACTGACTAAAACCCGTCTATGTTCCTTCATGTGCCCTTTGCGTTCCGGGGGCGCGGTATCTCTTTCGAACAACCCGCAGCCCCGGCAGGCATCGGCCCTCAGTGGCCCCATCTTCAGCAGGGTTGGCGTAAGTTTTTGTAGACAACTAAACCTCATAATATTGTAAGCCTATTATTGTCCCTACTGCAGGGCACAGGCCTCTTTCCATACAGAGAAGGCAGCTGAGACACTCATAAATCCTAATACTATTATGAACTAAATAGTTTGGGAGGAGATGGGTTTTTTACGCTGAATGGACTTAACTGGAATTAGTCACACTTAAAGATATTTATTTATTAAAACTTTATGCACAAAAAAGTACAAAGGCGGACTTAATGCCTTAGGCATTCTCTACCTGTCAACCAAAGGTAGATATTGATCTAGCTTAACACATAGACTAATTTTTATCCCGGTTTAGTGTTCCTCTGGGATAATTTAGGACTTACTTAGATTCTGACGTTTACGCAGACAAAGTAGCGGGTAAAAGCTAGTAAATAATAATCTTAAAGCAGTCTAGTAGCACAAACTCCTCACAAAGTTTATGCTTCTTCATTTACTTACAGCTTTTAAACAGCTTCGAGTGAGTTTTTCTTTAAGAGCTACCTACTTTTAATTTATTGAGATTAATGCGTAGAGAGTATTTTAAAGTCAAATAAAGTTATTCTAGTTGCGAAGAAGACAGAAAGAAGCATTTAAACATGCACCGTTACGAATTACAATTAGTTTTACTTTTACAAGATTAAAGTTTACACTAATTAATCTGAAGTAGCTGCTTTGCGTAAGTAAGTAAGTAGGTATATCAATTGAGGCTTTTAGCCATTTACGTACGTAAGTAGGTATATCATTTATCAATTGCGGCCTTTGGTAATTTACGTGCACCAAAAATGGCACTGGGTCCTTCATAAAATTAAAAAAAAAATACCATCACCACCATCACGCCTGTATTCTCCGAAGGGTTAGGCAGAGGTGTACCAATGTACACCCACAGTGCGCCAGTATATTTAGGTCCCATGTAATAGGGGGCGAGCCTATTTCCATTAACCGGGCACAAATCCAAACTCCGACCTGCTACTGAGAATTTCATAGAAAAACTCAATACTTAACACTTTTTTGCTCGACCTGGGAATCGAACCCACCCAACTAGCAAAATAGTCTCAAAACTCGCACTTATAAGAGTGGTAGGCTTTAAGCGCTCTTATAATTGTTTTAGAACAATTATAAGAGCCATCGGTCCTATATTGCTTTTAGACAAGCCTGTATGGTCTCAAAAACGCTCAGTCTCATAACCAAGTCTCACATATGTATATAAGAGTATATTACTATGCTATTGTAAGCCACATACTCCTATAAGAGCATTTACTAAGACTAATTGCACTTGAGAACACTTGCTCTTATATGCGTGTTTTCTAAGCTCGTTTGATTTTATAATAGACTTGCTAAATGCTATTGTAAGATGTCAGACTAATATCAGCATTGCAAAAGAGTACTGTGAGTACGTGCATTTCTGATCTTACTTAAAACTATTATAAGATCAATAGCACTGGATAAGTACGATATTAGAGTGATTTTGGATCAACATATTTACAATACAAAAGACAAGACCCACATAAGAGCGTTTGATCTTAGATCGATTTTGGGAATACTATTTTAAGAGTAAGATTTTGCTGGCTAAAACTAGCTTTTGCTCGCGGCTTCGCTCGCGTATCCCTTATTTTATCCCCATGGGAGTTGAATTTATCAAAATCCTATTTAAGCGGACATCTTCATCATAGTAGCTTAAATGGCATCTTTAACTTCAGGTCAATCAGTCGAAAATCTAAGAAGATTTATACAAACTTTCATCCCCTATTTTATCCCCTTGGGGGTAGAATTGATCAAAATCCTTTCTTAGCGGGTGCCTACGTTATAACATCTACCTGCATGCCAAATTTCAGCCCGATCCGTGCAGTGGTTTGGGCTGTGCGTTGATAGATTACTATGTTAGTCAGTCAGTCACCTTTGAGTTATACAGGGTGTTTGGTGCATCGTGTGCCAAATTGAAATGGTCGACTGAGGGGGTCATCTGCTATCCTTTCAGACCCCTAAACACTTCTCATGCCCTGTGTATTATTTTTCATCGACTTTTTAATGTTTTACAAAAAAAATAACAAAATTTTACATTCAAGTTCATTTTTTTTAAAAAGTACACATCGTAGACTCTCTATTTTAATTTTATTTAGATGTGCATTGTATTACAGTACTTTTAAATTCAAAATTAGTGACATTAGCCATCTAGTGTTTTATTTATTTACTCGCAAAGTTTTGGACTACAATTAAAGCTGTCCATGTTACAGCTATTTACATGGCTATAAAAAAAAACCAAATGAGACCGCGATCTAAGGACTTCGTGAAAAATTCTCTAGTCTATCCTCTTGCTAGTGATGTGCCACATGCCATAAAAATCTTTTTACGACTTCGTGAATTAACTAGAAATGTGAATCGAGTCACAAAATACAAAATTCCAAATTATGGTATAAAAATTTTGTTTTGCTTAAATAACACCTGAAAAACGTATTAAATGTTATCTCACTCTTACGAAATAAAATCTGTCTCGTATCCCTCTTTTTTGGGGGAGGGGGTACTAGAAATAATAAAAAATGCATTTTTAACATTTATTTCATATTTTTTTGCATATTCTGCTTAAATTGTTGGCCTTTATTGCGAATGCAGGCCAGACATCTATTTCGTATTTCCACAGTTGTTGTACGAAGTCGCATTTTCTCCTTAATTTTTTTGAACGCCGTTTGAATGCGTTGAAGTAGTACATTCCTAGTCGGAACCTCCGTGGTGTATACTAGTCAAAAACTAGTTAAAAGTCTAGCGGAGTTAGGCCTGGGGAACGTTCCGGGCAGATACGGATACGAGACAGATTTTATCTTGTAAGAGTGAGATAACATATTTAATACGTTTTTCAGGTGTTATTTAAGCAAAACAAAATTTTTATACCATAATTTGATTTGGAATTTTGTATTTTGTGACTCGATTCACAATTCTAGGGAATTCACGAAGTTGTAAAAAGATTTTTATGGCATGTGGCACATCACTAGCAAGAGGATAGACTAGAGAATTTTTCACGAAGTCCTTAGATCCCGGTCTCATTTGGTTTTTTTTTTTATAGCCATGTAAATAGCTGTAACATGGACAGCTTTAATTGAAGTCCAAAACTTTGCGAGTAAATAAATAAAAAACTAGATGGCTAATGTCACTAATTTTGAATTTAAAAGTACTGTATTACAATGCACATCTAAATAAAATTAAAATAGAGAGTCTACGACGAGTACTTTTTAAAAAAAATGAACTTGAATGTAAAATTTTGTTTTTTTTTTGTAAAACATTAAAAAGTCGATGAAAAATAATACACAGGGCATGAGAAGTGTTTAGGGGTCTGAAAGGATAGCAGATGACCCCCTCAGTCGACCATTTCAATTTGGCACACGATGCACCAAACACCCTGTATATATTTAGATGGTTAAAATTTTATAGTAATTAATAATGGATTTAATTCAATATGGAGTTATCTTTAGTATACCGAATGCTAAAATAAGAGTAAACAATCTTACAATAGTCTAATAGTGTGCTTGTAAAATGTAGCTATATTAATGGCGACACTATCAATACAATTTAACAAATAAAATAATTAAACGAGAACAGGAAATACCTTATTTCACAAGGCGCATGAATTTTGAAGCGTAAAACGGGGTCTACTTAACAGTAAATAATATTTTGCAATACGATTGCTTACCGTAAAACTTAGATACACGCACTTGATAATAGCAGTGCTTTAGTATAAACTTTAACTTCACAGCAACTTTAATTGTTTTCATTTTTTTTTCTTTTGTAACTTTGAAACGTAAAATCATAATGAGCTTGTATTGCCTCAAAAGATTCTAACCTTAGACCAATATAAGCCTATGCAGGCTTACAAGATACTTACATAAAAGCAATATTAGCCTAAGTCGGCTTAAATTAATTTTGGCTAGACTTCTGTAAGTGCAAACAGCATTCAATTAGAATGATACTAGAACGATATTATACTAAAATGCTTATAATTGGTGCCCAAATCCAGGCTTATACGATCATAAAGGAGGGATTTAAGAGCAAAAAATAGTAGTCTTGAGATAGCCTAAAAGCCTAGTTTTTGCTAGTTGGGCAGTACCTCTAGCGTAGCAGTCGAGCATAGGACCACAAGGCTAACGAGGCAGTTCAAAAAAATAAATATTTCGTGATCAATACTACAAAATATTTAACAACAAAAGAAAAAAAACTAGCATCGAAACGTGATAGAAACTATCGTAAAGAAATTCCATTATGAAATAGACGATATTAACTCCGATAGGAAACTTGCAGTATTTGCAATAGTTTTACGTAGTCACTCTCTTTTGTAGTGAGGGTGCGTGTGTGTGCGTGTATCAAGTTCATGGCAACACCTTATCAAACGACCACAGAGCTAGGTCATCTAGAACTGTCTAGAAGTCACGTTAGTAATGTAGGTATGCAACAAGTAGACAAGTTATTCCACCTTTGTTTCAAAGTCTTATCTCTTATAATGTATGAATGACATGCAAAACCTCTTTGTGTGCTGTTGGCTATGATATATAGCGCCTCGACGACCTTTATTTGAAAATGTGTAATAAATATGTAAGTACTAACTTTAACCAACTTTCAAATGAAAATAAATGAGCTATACATTTATTAGTTACTTATTTGTAATGTAACTTTACTTTCTAATATGTACTTCTCATCATCATCATCATCATATCAGCCAACGCAAAGGGCACATCAAGGAACATAGACGGGTTTTAGTCAGTAAAAGTCTGACACTCCCTCCCGCCCCGCCCAGGGCGGGGGAAGTTATTTGATGATTTCCCGCCTCAAAAAAAAAACAAAAAACATCAGCCACAGGACGTCCACTGCTGGACATAGGCCTTCCTCATAGATTTCCAAAAGGACCGGTTGGTAGCGTGTAGGTATGTAATTCAGTAATTCTGTTGAGTAATGAAATTATTGCATGAAGGATGAATAAAAAAAAATCAGTGTAGAATTCAGCTTTGTTTGGCAGCAATGACCACTTAACATCAGCTGAACCTAATGGTTTGTTTGCCAGTCAATGACAAAAAATAACGCTGTTATTTTTAACATTTATTTTTAATAAAATTTATGCACAGATCTAAATTAGATTGTACGTCGAAACCGTCGACTTTTTTATATGTTTATTTACAAATGTATTAATAATTTTATTTTGAGGATGTTCGGTGGGGATTTAAAAATAAACTAAAATATTTATATTACAGTAGGCACCTAATAAAAATCTTTTAACATAGGTATAAATAGTATGTCGCTAGGTAGGTCAGGTATATGAGCGATTTATAAATAGCGTTTTGTTTATATGCTGAGCTGAAATCGAATGAGAGCATTGATTGTGTCTAGTATCTACCCACAACAGTCCGATGTAGGGCTGCTATCCGTCCGGGATTCCCCGGATTTGTCCTAGTTACGTGGGGGTACATACTTTTTGAGTCAGGGGAACCCTGATTAGTTGAAAGATAAGCAATAGAAAAAGAAAAAAACATCAAAAAATGCTAAAATTATTTTTTATATAAAAGAAAACTTCGGGGCGTTCGGGGAAAAAAATGCCCAATTTCGCCCAAATGTCTTTGGCGTCGTTAAAGTATTTGTCCGACGTCGGTAATTTAGCTGATGGCAACCCTACTCTGATGTAAATGTCAGTTCGGAGAAATTGCTGGCCCTGCGCACATATGGGGCAGACGCGTAATCTCAGCAACAACAATATGCCATGAGTATTTATTGATGGCAGTTCTACATAATTTGTAATTCTATGTTAAGTAAATAATTTACATACATACTAAAATCGAGTGTGGTAAACAAAACATTCGAAATATTTGAACTAATTTACTCACAGTATTTAAAAAATGCGAACATTCGTGGTCATACTAAATTAATTTGATAGAAAATTTAGTCTGAGTACATCAATTTT
This sequence comes from Caradrina clavipalpis, assembly GCA_932526535.1. NCBI lineage: Eukaryota > Metazoa > Arthropoda > Insecta > Lepidoptera > Noctuidae > Caradrina > Caradrina clavipalpis. The sequence continues at coordinate 11,422,169 of OW052104.1, read as the reverse complement.
ATGTTGGCTTAAAAATGTAGGTCTTAATTACAATTTATAAACCATTCATTAGCTATAACAAGTGGTTAAAATTGTATAGACCTGCTTTGCCCGCGTCTTTGACCGTTTGGAATTCAAGGATACCATAAAACATATCCTATGACACGGCAATAGTAAAGTACTTGGTACTGAAAGAATATTCAGACCAGTACTTCCAGAGATTACCTCTTACAAACATGAACAATTTTACTACCTTTCCTTATAATATTGATTACACTACACAAGTTAGCACTTAGCGCTTCACATTTCTGCGAAGCTTTTTTTGCAGAATTTCTCGTTAAACTTAAAAAAACAGCACTGCTTGCATTTGCAGCGAAATTTTCCAAGATTTTCACGACCGTCGACCCTTCTTCTTCTTTTCGAGTTGATAGTTCTAGATAACCTTTATTTTCTTAGAGTTTTTCGGCCCAGTTTGTTGCCCCGTTTATAGCGGCATCTGGGACGTTTTTAATGTCCTCTAAATTGCAGGTGTAAGTAAATTAAGTAGGCTATCATCTGGTCAGATGCACCACACTTGCATTGTGTATCTGTAGGATCTGACGGACCTGTTGGTCTAGTGGTTAGCGGCCCTGACTGCTAAGCCGGAGGTCGTGGGTTCGATTCCCGCCCAGGACAAACTTTGTGTGATGAGCATGATTGTTTGTTCTGTGTCTGGGTGTGATTTATCTATAATATGTATGTATTTATAAATTATATAAGTATGTATATCAGTTGTCTGGTTACCATGACACAAGCTCTGCTTAGCTTGAGATCAGATAGCCGTGTGTGAGTTGTCCTAAGATATGTATTTTTTTTTATTATCTATAATCACCCATTTAGATAGGATTACTTTTTCTTTTATCTTAAATTCTGACCGCTATAAAACTTGTGCTAATGTGAATCACGGTTTTTAATTTACATAATATAAACTGGTTTGATCGATGTTCGCACTTTGACCTTGTAGTATTACCTTGTACCATTACTTGACTATACATATAATTACGTCTTGTAGTTGGCGTATAGCAACGTCTGTTCAACAGGTCATGGTAGCGCAATCTCAAAGATCAAATAAACGAGTACGAGATCAATAGAAGACTTAAGAACATTAATATAAGGTTCAATTTACACCTCCGCGGAATAGTAAAGAACGGAAGCCTCGTTGCGCGCGAATTTGTAGGATTTCGCGGATACGAATTCGATTCTCCGGAATCCGTAAAAGTTAATCGGATGTCGAGCGTTTTTTTTTTATGCTTGTACTTTATACAGGATAGATAAAGTTCATTATGTAATGTGCGCAGCAGGTGTCAAGTAAACGTCCGTAGAAGACATTTAATAATCTTTAGGGGACAACACTCTTGAAACTAAATTAAATTGTTGGCTTATTTAGGACATAATACTGTATCAACGTGACATTTCATTTTATTCCTCGAAAGCTCCAGGCAGAGTAGAAACTCATTACCTATCTATCTACAATTGCTACTCCTTTAGCTAGTCAGAATAATCTTATAGGATTATGTTTTAACTATCAGAAAATAGTTAAACCGAGTATAGGCCCGCGACTATCTTCGTCTCTAGAATTAAGCCAAAGTACTAAATCATCCCACGGTAACACGAAAACGAGATAAAAATAATCCTAAGTTAAGCTAGATTAATATTAATTTATACCTTTAATTACGTCCAGCTGTTTAAGCGTTAAAGAGTAACAAACAAACATACATCAAGCCATATATCATCACAATCTTCGCGTTTATAATAGGAGTAAGATTTTTCCCTAATTAGGTTATTTATTAAACTAAAATAGGTACTGTTTTGCGGTTGAATTAATCAGTGTATGTATTACCAATAGGTTTTTTTAAATATTTATATAGATATCAGTCTCCAGCAAAGGCAAGTTAAAGATTACTCAGTAGCAAACTTCGTCCGGTTTTAGAACGCAAAATATTTTCCTTGCGGTTTGCCTTGACTCGCCTTTTAAAAGTAAAGTAACATGCAATGGGATTAATTACTCAGTGACTCTTGGAAGTTCGTCGAACTTTATGATAACTTAGTTTAAAAACACTCGCTTCGTAACTTTGTTTGTAGCCGAAGTTTCTTCAGCTTTTATGTAAAGTTTTTCTTTTATTCATATTAAAAACCTTAGAAAACAGTACCAAAGAATAAACAGTAGTAACCGTAGTAAACAGTTATTAATCAGCTCGAGGTATACCTTTTCCTAAAAGGAGATATAGATATATAAATTGGTCTCTCACATACAGGGTTAGGTACCATCCTATAATATTAAGATCGAGAAAAAACGCTGAAACACGTTCTTTATAGAGGGAGGCCCTTTAATGTTTGACGTTATTTGAAAAAAATATAGCGGCCTTAATAATACACTATCTGTGAAAATTCCAATTTTCTTTCCACGATATCCTTACTAAGTAGAACACCCGGCAAGAAATTGTAAAGCGACATCTTTATAGATTTCATATTTTCTATTTATTTATTGAAGATTACTTTATGTGATAGCTTCAAGTCTCCCAATTTTTTCTGCACGTGACTGTGTTAAAACATATTAAAACGTCATAACTATTATAACGAACGAGGTCGTCGTTTTAATATCGCAAAAAAGTATTAAGTATAGTAATGATGATGGAATTTATCAACATAACAATCTAATAAAGTATGTGCAACTGAGTAACAAGTTACAACAACATCTATAATTACACGTCTTCCGTTTTAGCTCGCGTGTCGGACATAAATACAGTGAACAAACGACTTTAGTTAAATAAACCATACGCAGTAAATAAATCAAAGTGAATCTGTTCTAATAAACAAACAAAAGAACGCGTGTCGCCTATAAAGTTGCTAGTACATTAGTCAGGTCAAATATACAATCACAAACAGAACTGTGTGAAATGTAGCGTACGAGAGTTAGTACAGTTGATTGCAATAATATTTGCAACGCATGTGCTATGAGCTAATACGGGCTTCGCTATCGATGTGCGGGTGATATACTCTTTAATATAATAGTAGTTTTAAATGAACCGTCTTAGATACAAACATTAAAAAAAAAATAGAATTTTAAAACATATTAGACATCAAAAAAACGTCATGAAAACGCTGGATGCAGGCCGCTTTCAACCGGTCCTTTTGGAAGTCTATGAGGGAGGCCCATGCCCAGCAGTGGAGGTCCTACGGCTGATTTAAAGATGACGATGAGATGTCGAAATCTAAAGCTAAACATAAAAAAAAAACTTCTTCCTTATTTTAAATAAAAAGTTCACATTTCGGGAACACTGTCACTACTTACTAATATTATAGTATTAAGTCTTTCGCCACGCTGAGTTTGTCTTTGTTCAGACTAATCTCAGGAACTCCTGCACAGATTTTCATATACTTAGTATATTTCTGCTAAATAATGAGTAATTGTATAGTGAACCGGTCCGTCTTGAACTGTATTCAATGTCAAGGTCATATTTATGTACTTAACGCTGTTTGCAACTGGAATCCTAAACAGTCATTGTTCTTTCTGCACAAAATGCGATAATACTAAACAGTGTTGGATAGACTCACTATAAGCGTCTCCGCACACGACCGAGGTAAACTTTCGTCGGTAAGTAAAAAGAAGACAGCTGTTCCATACTTTTAAAAAGTCATCTTTGGGGGTATAGAATGACCTACAAGTTTTCATTGCAATGTCCCTTCAACCCGTTATTCATCACTGTCTTACGCCTTTTGCGATTTATTTTTCCTCATTTCAAAAATCTGTTATCAATTCACACAAATATATGTTGAGCATAAATTAGATCAACGTAGGTAGCATTCATGTTTCGTAACTGCAGCACAAAAGCCTGAAGCAGCCGTCAACATGTCTCTCACGAGTTACTGAAGTGCCTTTCTGCACTATTCTGGCATTAAAAGTTCTGTTCTCTGCCTTTGTTCGCTAGTATTTTGAAAGTTGAGGTCGTAGGTTTCGCGGCCGAGATTTGAATCCAATTTTAGACCTGTATTCTGGATCAATGGATAAAGTTTCTAAAATAGCACACCTACATGGCTACAATGATAGAGGAAGATTAAGGAAACTTCTCGTATGATTGGATGTAGAAAGATGTTGTGACTATTCTAAGATGGCGCCAGAAAAGACAGAAACTGGCGCCATAGTAATTAGAGACATGCTGTGCAGGGCCACAACAGCAGTAATGACGATGATTCTAGGACGATATTATTAGACTTTTGAATGTCAATTTATAACTCTCAGTGTATACTGATAGTTATAAAAATACAAACAAACACAAAGGTATGGGTTGTGGTGTATACAAATCTCGTCTCGAAAAGCTAGTAGGTAAATGATGAGAATAGGTCTAGAATACGACCTTAAACTTTTCATTGCCATTCCGTAGTGCAAGCGTCCCTGGAACGTCGCTGTAATTACATTTTATCTGTTGTCACGTCAAGAGACTTCCCTCTACCCTCGTGGGTCTTTGTATTATGTTACATAAATTCCATTTAGAATCTGCCTCGTGTCGAGAGATCGAAATGTAGTTAACCGGGTCGCATTCCCAGTGGAGGCCTGCTACTCTACAATATTACTTACTCGTGCATTGTGCTCGTTGTTCGCATAAAGGCGAATGTTCTCCACTCAGTATTATGTACGAAATAACTATTCGGCTTAATTTAGCTTATGCCTGCTGCTTTTAGGAAACAAAATTTCGCTTTCGGTGAAACATTTGAGTAATATTCGCCAACGGTAACATTAACAATATTTTCTTTGACAACTGCGTAATTACGAGTATGTTGTTCAATAGAGAGGGTGGTAAACTGGTTGCTTTTTAATTCATTGCCTCTTTGAGGGGACGAAAGTACTCATGAATATACTTAAACAACTTTTATAATGGTACCAACTCTAGCATGTAGTAAAAGAAACAGCTGCTCCGTACAAAAATCCACAACACTATCAAAATGACTGGAACAGTGAATTTTTAATATTTCAGAGTTGGTTCCATAGTAAAAGATGGTCGTATTCATGAGTACTTACGCCCCTTAAAAATGGCCAGTAAATTAAAAGTCGGCCCGTTTCGGGCACACAGCGTGTCGGCCCTTTCTAGGACTGAATCGTTCCAAATGTCGTATCGTCGTCGTCGAATCGTTCCGTTTCTGAACCGTTCCAAACTCATAGTCATATCGCTCATTGGAAATGACATTTAGGTGACCCATATTTCATTATGACCTCCGCTCGGTGACACTTGCACCCGGAAAGTCACTAATGCATGTTGACGAAAGCGCTATCCATGTGCCACAGGGCAATAGATAGCATATTTTTGTGATACGATACGAAATAAATACTTTTTCATAAATTCTCTAGCTTTTGCCAGTGGCTTCGTTCAAATCCGTTATGTCGTTATCGTTGACGTAAAAGTATCCTATGTCCTTTCTTGTGATCCAGGCTTACTCCGTACCAAGCTTACGGAGAATAGACAGATAGATTTACTATTGCGTTTGATTAATATGGAAGGAAGCTTGCATTACATCTGTAACACGTCACAACTCAAGGTCCAGTTGAAAACTAGTGTCAGGCCCTGGTAATCAGATATTTTTGCTGAACTGGGCCTATTTCACACAGCTGTTGGTTAAACAATAATGTTTCATTTTTTCTATTTTGATTATTAACTTATTTTTGATTTTTGTGTTCCATATAGACTGACAAATTAGCTTTTCTTCTTTTATTTATTTTTTCCTTTACCTCACTGATGGTCATCTATCAGTTTTTAATTCAGAGCTAGTGTGCTTTCATTTCTTGTTAGTTATGACCAGATTGTCACTCCCATCTTCTTCAGCGTCATCTTCTGGCTGTGTTGGAACCCATTTTTGTTTTTGTTACCGGGGTGGAAAATCCTCATGGATGTCCACCGCCCTGGGGAGGGGGAGCGGTCTGTCAGACTCTTACTGCCTAAAAACCACTCCAATGTTCCCTTCCCGCACTTACACCGGGGATCCCAGGATCGGACCGGTGTTGGCACCCTAACACAACAAATAGATACCCTACTTATTAGCCATCCTACTTAAATATTTTAGGCCAGCAGTAGAAGTAGTCTTCATGTATATTTGATCAGCACCGTATTGTAACATGATTTAAAACCTACTTGGAAGGCAACTCAATTATGCATGACTAGAATTTACAAATAGTAGTTTCCCAATACGGTAGCGTTTTTAGTGCTCTAATTAAGTAGGGCTGCCATGCGTCTGAGATTTCCCAGATTCGTCTTTTTGGGCGTCTGGAAAACGTCCAGAAAGGCTTTTCTAAAAGTTTCCGGTTTTGATTAAGAATTTGAGAAAATATAAGTAATCGAATGTAATAGTATAAAAAAATATATTTACTGTAACAATGTTTTTCTTAGGGGTGTCCGGAAAAACTTTTCAGTTTCAACTAAATGACCGATGTTTTTGAAGTTTTCGTCAGACATTTGTAATTTAGGTGATGACAGCCCTATGATTAGGTAATAGCGACGTGTATAATTAAACATTTAATTTGTAGTTAACTACACTAACATTATGGATTTATTGGATTTAGTTCCTACTTTGTAAAGTTTTTGTTATTTTTAGTTTAGGTACTTACTATTTGTATTGATTGGGGAAGGAGGAAATATTTATTCAAAGTAATTCAAGGTTTGTTAAAGACTTTAGTTATTCTGGAACAAATGTACTTTGTTTGAAGTTCGGCATCGAAATAATTCTCAGAATCAGACAAGCAGTTTCGGAGATTTGCGCGTTTAATTCAATAAAACAAACAAGCTCTCTTCGGCTGTATAATAATGGTATTACTACTAATACTATTAATAATTTACTTTCCCAATATCATTTCTAAGTAAATCACTTTACGTAATGTATATCTCTGAAGTAGGAAAATCTTAGTAACAGTTCACCATTAATTGGTACTTACATCGATGATGTAAGTCGGCGAAGTCATTGTGCTGCGATAGTCTGGTGATGATGATCACCAGACTATCGCAGCACAATGACTTCGCTAATTTGCTAAACCTATGTGCACGTTAGCGGTTGACCAACCTTATTACTAACAACATAAGGGTGAAAAGGGGTTTTATCGTCAACTTTCGCAATGTCCAAAATTACAGTACTTTTTGAACTACAGAGGGTACAAAACAGAGTTCAGAGTTCTGTAAGAGGGTTCAAATGAACTAAACGTATGAGATTAATCTATTTATCGGCCATATTTACTTTCTAAGTTAAGATGACGTATTTCTTAGCCGATTTTTATTTTAATTTCGTTTTTTCTCATCATTATCTTCCTGCCTTTATCCCTAGTTACTTGGGATCGGCGCAACACGTTTTCTTCTTCCATGCCGTACATACTATCCCTTCTCTTTCATATCATTCTTCACGCAATCCATCCATCTTTTCTTTAGCATCCCTCTTCCTTTCTATCCATCCACAATTATGTTCATAACTCTTTTGGTCACATGTGCGGCATTTTTTTCATCCTCGTTGGGAAATCCTCATGGACTGCCTCCGCCTGGGGTAAGGCGGAGGGGTGTGTCGGACTCTTACCGACTAAAACCCCACGGTGTTCCTCCAACTACCATTGGTTTGACAAGTACGCAAAATTTGCATGAACCTACATTATGTACATACCCATAATGTAGGTTCATCAATACCACACTATTGATATTGCGGTGTTGTCAAATAAAGGTCTTTTATAGGGAGCAATATCGTGTGGTGTATGTAATTACTTTCCGAGGTCGATATATTTAATGAAAGCGGTGATCGGTAAAATTTCGGATTTCGGGGGACTATAATTACAGTTGTTTTTGTATATTGGGTTATTATCTCTTGATATTCATAGTACAGCCTATTACTGGTATGAACTATGATTATTTTTTAATATAAGTACATAAGTACAAAACTTTCAGTCTTTGACAAATTGTTTGTAACTCATACAAGTGAACTTTATTACAATAATAAGTAAACTTCATTCTTATCATCATCTCTAGCTTTTATCAGGGATCGGTACGGTACGTTTTTTTCTTCCATGTATGTGTATCATTCTTCATCTCTTCGCTCTCCTACACTTTTTTTTTTTTTTTTTTTTTTTTTTTATAGACGGGAAATCATCAAATAACTTCCCCCGCCCTGGGCGGGGCGGGAGGGAGTGTCAGACTTTTACTGACTAAAACCCGTCTATGTTCCTTCATGTGCCCTTTGCGTTCCGGGGGCGCGGTATCTCTTTCGAACAACCCGCAGCCCCGGCAGGCATCGGCCCTCAGTGGCCCCATCCAGTTTTGCTGACATCTCTTTGAGGCGCGCGTGGAACACGAACGCGCCGTCGACACGGTCTGTCGCTAGTGAACGTACGGACGGTGAGCTACCCATTGCTCACCGTCCACAGACCCGCGTCTACGGTGGCCGGGAGTCGTCACGTGGCTCCCGACGCCCGGATCGTCTACCGCGGCGGCCGCTGGGACGGGGGACCCTCCTTTCCCTCTCCCGTCCCGCCGCCTCCTTCTCTAGCATTACAGCTTCGCAGAAGGAGGCGACTGCTTCCCATTCCCCCTCGCTCCGGACCATGGCCTGGACCAGTGCCGGACGCGAGAGGGCGCCGCCGCCGATGGCCGCCCCGAGGACTCGGCGGTGCTCAGCCCAAGCAGGGCACACCGCCAAAGTATGCTCCACCGTGTCCTCGGGGCGATCCTCACAATGGTGACACCCGGGCGATTCCTCCCGCCCGATGAGGTGCAGGAACCTCCCGAAACATCCGTGTCCGGTGAGGACCTGCGTCAGGCGGTAGGTGAGGGCGCCGTGGCGCCGCTCCAGCCACTCCTCAAAGAGGGGTCTTACCGCCTCAATCGAGGCGAGCCCTGCACGAGGTTGCGACAGTCGTTCTCTCCATGTCGCCATGAGATCGAGCCGGAGTTCCGTCCGCAGGGCGGCAATTTGCCGCGGCAGCGGAGTTTCGCCCCGGCCCAGTGCCTCCGCGCGCCACTCGTGTAGGCGCGCGAGGACCAGCGCCTCCAGAGCTCTCCTACACTCAAACACAGATGTTCACCTTTAGTTACTTTAAGGGTCGCTGTAGACATTAGCAGTTGGCGCATTCTGTTCGGCATTTTCAGTACATCGTTACCAAAGGTTGTATTGAGAATGCCACGCCGAACCGAATAAGCTTCAGTGTATGGTAACCCTGAGCAACCCCTAAACTTTTTTTCATCCATTTCCAATTTTTCAACACTCAAAATGCATAACGTTACATGAAATGTTTACCTATCACTTTCAACTCTTGCTGTAATGGCACTTGTTTCAGTAGAACTATCAATCAATTATATACGTAGAGCAAAACGAAATTCAATAATAAACATTGACCTATCGAGTGTTTGATATAACGATCACTCTTCATGTTTATTTGTGGTTTAAATAACCAATTTATTTCGGGTTTGCGCTACTGGTTTCGACCTCGAATGGAGCTTTTTATCGGATTACTTTTAACATCGTCGATTTTTGCAACTTCGTAAATGTGATGCCGCGTTGGTGACTGTGGTAGAGTGCAAAAATGCTGATTTTCAATGCTTACAGCACTATGTCGCAAAGGCTTTTATAGAGCCTGTTCGCTACACCGTACCGTACCATGACCGTGCTATGAACGTATCAAGCACGGAAAGAAACATACACGGACTTGTGCGCCTACTTGAACGTATTATCCGACTATTGTTGACGCTCCGTGCATGGCAGGCAACGGTGTTGATCGGTGACGGAACTGTCTAGTAGATATAGTGTTAAACTTTTGAATGAAAAACATATTTTCTTGCTTGACAGGTTCCTAGCACGGTCATGGTATGATACGGTGTAGTGGCCAGACTCTTTTAACCAGGCAGACTTAATTTCACGGAAGAAATATTTTCCACTTAGAAACAAACGGTTAATATACCTAAACGTTATAAATATACTTCACGCTCGATTCCTCTCACGAGGTAAACAGAATTCTCAGCACCGTCACTAAACGTTGGCACTATTCAAATCCACGTGTATTCGTTAGTCAAACATTCTCAATTCTTACATGACTGTGTCATAGCCGACCCTTGCCAATAATATTCACATTCTGTTGCTTGTGAACAACTTCAATGAATAACTACAATGATAATTTTAGTGTAATAATTGAAGTACCACAAAAGGAAACTTAGTAGTAGTCTCTTGGTTTTCCCAAGAGACTACAGCATGGGGTTCTTAGTTTTTAGGTTTTTACGGGGTCGGCAACGCACGAGTGATGCCTCTTGTGTTGCAAGGTGGGCCGTTTGCTAGTTTGCCACCTTTGGTGGTATAAAAAAAAACATATAAAATTGTAAATACTAGTTCCTACTGATTAATATTTCAACCATACTTTGACGAAATAATACATAATTTAAATATGACTAATTCAAACCGTTCCGATTGTCTAGATATGCTATCTCCTAAATTGCCGACACCGGACAAAAGCTAGAAAACCATTCACACACTTGGGTAAAATGGTTTTTTTTTACCGGAAGCCTCTGAGAAAAATGTTTTTAAAATAAAAATGAAGTTTTTGTTTAATTTATTGCTTAACTTAATTATTCCGGGAAATCCCGCAACTGACGTCAGCCAGACAAAAGATACTAAAACAAAAACAAAACAAATCTCAGGTTTGCACTAAACTAAAAGTAAACTTCTATTATTAACAGACTATCAGTTTATTTCTACTCCTAGCTAAAATGTCAGCGTTATCAATTATAGAGCTTTTTTCTGTGTAGGTAGGTATTTAGGTACTTACGGCAAACGCAATTTCGAGCTCTGTCGGTTGTTGAACTGTGTCCTTTTCATTTAACGTAGGTACGTACCATAGAGTAATTGGTGTTTTGTTGAAATAGGACTGACTGTCTGTACACACCTTACGGTTTTATTATGCAATCATAGCTTTATTTGGGTGTAATTATTCTGGTATCTTTGTTTTGGTGTGTTGTGTGTATATTGCATGTAATCTACAGGCTTTAGTAGCAACTTAAATGTGTGTTAGTTATTTTGTTTATGCACAGAGAGATAGCATAATTAGAAAATTCGTAGTAATTGGATTGTGCGCAATGACCTGCTATTTCCTTTTGTTGTTGGTAGCATGTTAATGTGTAGCCTTTGTTTTCCAGCACCAGTTCCCGGCGATGTACGACCTGAAGCTGGGCGGCATCCTGTACCTGACCGGCGTATTCTTCTTCAAGTCTGACGGCCGCATTCCCTTCGCTCACGCTATCTGGCACGTATTCGTCGCAATGGCCGCCTCCGTACACTACTTGGCCATCCTACGACATCTCTTCCCAGAACTTAAATCTTATTGAAGACTGCCCGTTTAACCTATTGAATCTCCATTATTAGAGCTCTCTACAGCTATTTTTGTATCCTAACTCGACAACAAGGCCGCAGATTTAATAATTTAGCCGACAATCGTCCGACGTCGGACGATCGACGTTATTGCAGCTACGATCTTTGCGGCTTTGTTAGCTCGTCTTCGTAATGTGTGTGTGAATGTTTTGTGTAGTGATTTGGAATAGACTAAAATAGGCTACAATAGGGTACGTTTTAAGCTATTAGCCGGAACCGATCATACTCGTATACCGTGATAGCCATCTAGCGACATTATAATCACTTATGGATGTGATTTTTCCGGTAGGGTGAGCACCTTAATTGAAGTCATCATAACGAAAGTTTTTGGTCATTATGAGTTTGAATTACCACAAGTTAAATTACGGAATACTAGGATTATATTTGTGTAATTCATTCTTGTTTAATGAAATTTAAGTACCTTGTTTAGCATATTAGGGACATCGCCATATTCGATAGAAAATATTGCAAAGCAGCACGTTGCTGAAATAATTTCGTATGCAAGTAGATTGCTATCACATTAATATAGAGAGTGCTCGAGTCGCTCGGGTAGTAGATATAATGGCTCATGGTATACAGTTACGTGAATTTCCGGCCTCCCATCGCGCCATACTGCAATCAATATTGTCATATCAAGGTCACATAGAGCAGCTTCCATACTGGATACGTCTCAGCTACCCGTATTTATAAACCATTCTTCAAAACTGATCGATAAGAAGTTGCTAATTTAATGAAAATAATATATTTTGTAGTTGGCTAAAAAATACAAAGCCTTCAACATACAAGTACATTTCTATAGCGGCTTAAAAGTATTGATCTCAAAAGTGATATATTCATACGATCCTTAATTAGAGTTCCACAGAAACTAAAGCAGGGTTCATGATTTTAATTACATGATCTAGTTCATAAAACATAAATTCATGTTTGGTAGTATGGCCTCTGTGCTAGTGTGGAGCTCTTTACACAACAGTTAATCGAATAATTGTTCGATAATTTCATCAGGAAATTGCGAGGGAAGTTTATCGTGTTACGGCACGCCCACATTCTCAGCTACCGGCACGGACGGACCGTGAAAGTCGTTTGCTAAAGGACGGTGTAGGCCGAAACTTCTGAAAACTTTTCAATAGGTTCACAGTTATCCGATAAAATTCTTGTTTATGGTACAGACACAAATAGTAGTTATGACTGGCTTTAGTCAAATCCCTTAACACGTAAACAGTTTTTACGTTGATAATGCTTTAGTTAATGGAAGCCCTGGAATAACTACGTTGTTTTCAAATCATCGCGAAGTCCCAATCGGTTACTAAATAAAACTTAGTTTTGACAGATTGTAACAGTCAGAAATAGTTTTGTTAGACTGTGACATCTTTTATTCCTTTTTAGACTAACAAATATTTGTCACAAATGACCGTTGTTGTCCTATCACGAAAACGATAAACACCAACTGGGAATTTCTTCGAAATAGAAAGCAATTTAAGTTTGAAAAGGGCAAATGTTTTGAAGAGGGTAGTTCATAAATTTAAATTAGGAACGCCTTTACAGTTTCAAGACTAAGAAATTGTTTGTCGTACCATCTGTTTGAATTTGGAACTGTGAAATTTTTAGTATTCTATTGCCTTTTTTCGGGGTGTTCTCCTTGGATATGGGCAATGCCCCTTAATTTGAGTTATGTAGGTCGGTAGCTTAGAAAAATTGAAAGCGTCGGGATTAAGGTAACCTCCGCAATTAAAAATAGTTGTTCAGATAAAAGACTTTCGCACGATTGCGTTAAACCAATAGGATCAAGGGTCGATTACGATCGTCTAATGTATGTATATGTACTAGGTGACTTAATTAATTTTAAATCACACAGGGGGTGAAAATACTGATAAACATGAACAACTTCTACTAGGTATGAGACCAATCACTATTACATAATCAAAATGTATGAAACAACTAGTCATATTTCAGGTTGAAAAGTTTTTTTTATATTTTTTAGTACTTCCACCCCCCGAAAGTTAAAAGTTACTTAGTACATAAGTAGGAATAGCTGGCGTGTAAATTACCCTTATTGTATGAACGTATCCTTATAGCAAGCGTACAGCTCTGTGTGACGGCGACTTGTTCGATGCAGTACGGCGCGTTCCCCATTGATCGGTTTCACAACACAATCACTATGGATACGAGCATGCATTAGAAGTTAGCAGCATGAACCACGTTCTGCCAAACTTACTACAAATATTGGTAAATGTGTGTATATTTTGTAACATATTGTTGAACTTATTGTACTAATGTTGTAGAGTTTGTAGTCGTATCTCAGAATCTCGAGACCAATCCAACCCTTTATAGAATAACTATTTAAAAAAATCGTATTGAGGGTTTTTAGAAACGTTTATACCTATTAACTTATTATACTTATATGGAATCCAGTTTTTTCAGCGAAATCTTTTATACACCTCAATGTGACTTTTTCCTTAGTATTAGTACGTTATAGTGTAGCTAGATGAATGTATATACCTACCATCTCGTGTCTATGGAATAGGATTTTAAATTTTAGCATCTTCAAAAATATTTATTTAATTTTAAATTATTTATATGTCCCCAATTTAGATTTTTTAAGGATTGCTCAATCGTTCGTGTGACTAGGTAATATTTTACCAGACTTCCAAACGTTTCACTAGAATCTCGATATTGTATCGAATACACTGTTGGTGTGAGTAATGAGTTTGAACGTGAAATATTGAGAGTGGTGTGGAGACGACACCGAGGTATAGGTATATCATGTAAAGTTATCACGCTGGCACCCGCCGGGCATTGTTCGCTGTGCTCGAGTTACGATAGCTAAACAATTGAGGCTGTTCCGAACTGGGACGACAGCGCACATCCACACTTAGCGGTAGCTCACACAATGGACAGAGGGAACCGAATACCTACTGCAGACCTTTAACCTGCTTGGACTAGAAAATACTGCGATAGCATTACTATATGATAAAATATGCTAATTGTAAATTATCTTTCACTTTCAATGGATTACCTAATCGAAAGGTGTTTTAATGTCACATGAATTAAGTGCTATATTTTGATTTTGTTATCATTCTAGTCATTGTAATTGCTACAAACATATGTGTATTATATGTAAATTAATTTTATGCAATGGACATACAGTCGCGTAGTTAAAAGATCAATAATCGACTCAGAGCCACTGTGACGATTAGATTTAGGCTAATTGCAATATTGATGCGCGGCTTATGACATTTAGTGAATTGGTTGAGAATAGAATCATGAATGAGGACCGGTTAGCCAAGGTTATCACAGGGTAATAATCAAATATTACAAGAGTGCACAAAAACTAAAAATTGTAAATTCATTAACATAATTTATCTCATTACTATTAGTTGAAATAATATCAAATTTATTTTAAAATTAGGGAAATGGTATTTAATTTTCTTTTAGATTACGGTATCAGGTAGAAATTGTGACGATACCTAGTTCTTATATCATAGAAGATGAGAATTCCTCTAAAGTGCAAAGTATTCGTAAGTAGGGAAGGGTAGCGTCAGATCGTGTTTTAACTGTAATCTTTCGGATACTATTAGGGTCCTATTATTAAATACGTATGATGGAGACAATTTTCTGTAGTCATTATAATATAGTGGAAAGGTGTGGCGCCGACAGTACCATTATGTACCTAATACTCGTCGCTTTGATACCTAGCCAAAGACATGCTGTATATTCTCGTATTAGGGTTAGTTTACACCGAGCAGGGATGCGATGCGATGCTGCGTGCACTTTTAAGATGTACATTTCAGTAAAAGCGGACACGGCGTATACCATATCGCGTAGTAAATAAGTATCGCTTTCTTAAAATGTGCATGTGGCGTTGCGTCGCATCACGCTTCAGTGTGAACTCACCTTTATGTTTTTGTTAAAGGTCGCTATAAATGTTGATATTGCTAAAGCAATTGCGTGTCTCAAGTCTTCCAGAGATGCTATTGGTAGGTCTTCTAAATCAAATTAACATTCCTAACTTATTCCATAGGTACTTTTGAAAGTAATTAAACTTTCTCGAGACCGTCTTCCTTTGAGTATCTTTTTTATTTTCCAACCACCTTAGGTCAAACTCCTCTATTTTTAAAACTCCTCGAACCGACTCTCAAGTTAAATTATAGCTTTTAATAATAATTGTAATTTATTTAAAAGATGTTTATTAAAAAAATGTCAACGGGTCTTTTATATAGAACATATTTATATTTTAGCTAAATATAAAATTTAAATTAGCTGCTATGTGTACTATTGGTCGTTTTAATAATTTTCCCACTGTTAAAAAAATAAGCTCATATTATTAAAAATATTCACTTTGTTCAGGAATTGTAACGTCATTGTAACAAATACTAGATTTCGATGTATTACTAGTGGGAATAAACATTTTGGTATAAAGCCTTTGCAGAAGTGTCCACCAAGTTGATTCAAGTCCTTATTATTCGATGTATTTTTGTCATATGGGAACGATATCTGCGTTCTTTGACTATGTAATTGCTTGGTCGTTCTATGATGGATCTCGCTATGTATTGGTTGTATTGTGTTAGGTGGACGCTTCTGCGGAGGTTATGTCTTGTTGTCTGTACGATGTTTAACCTTTTGAACGCCACGGACGTTTATAGACGTCTAACGAAATCGTGCCAAACACGCCACCGACGTCTATAGACGTCAAGAAAACGAAATTTTTAAGTACTTATTTTCTACTTAAAAATGTCCTAAATTAAGTTTTTTGTGTTTCTCTTTCCTATTATTTAAAACTACATTAATGAAATATTGTAAAATAGCACAAAGATATATTGATTTCTTACATTTCACTAGAAAAAACAATAATCAAAAATTGCTAATCGAAATGCTGAATTGGTAGCTTGGCGTAGCAGTGGCGCCGATGTGTTTACGCTCTGGCGGTCAAAAGGTTAATGTGATGTAACGTATATTATCGTAGATGGTAAGATAATACAAGCATCAGATAAAAGGCAGGTAACGTGTTGGGCATCTCTCAGCAATTAGCTAATTACAACAGCAGCTACTCGGCCCAAAAACTTTCTGCACTTAACGCAATATGTGGAAACGAGACTGCGCATATTTTGCGCTTTCTCCCACATAAGGGCTTTATGACTTTAGCCTTAGGAAGCGCGGTGCTTATCGATAAGTTCTGAATATTAATTATCGATGATGGGGCGGCTGGCATGCATTACCTACAGAAAGTTTTAGGGCTGAGGAATTACTTGGATTGATTTCCTTTTAACGATATCGCTGGCGCAGGCACCAGCTTCGCCCAATGTCTGACATGCTACCTGCTTTATGTAATTATATCCAGTGACTATTCTGTATTATTTTTCTAACATAAAATAGTGTTATGTACATGAATGTTACCTTTGATATCGGACCCTGGTATAGTTTTGTAGAGGTTTTTGGGAACTCAATAAATAAGAATTTTACAAACACGGTTTTGTCTTGTTATTTAATTTAATGTAGAAAACCTTTAGGCATTATAAATTATTACTGGTATAAATTAAAATTGTAATATGCCTAAAACTAAATACCTACTTAAAGTAGTTACATTTTGGATACTGTTTTGATTCCTAAAATCTCTAAACATTTCTCCATGATCCTGGCTGTTACTTCACAGAGCATTAATCTTTCGTAGATTATCTTGATAATCTTTCCATCTTTATCTTTTTCGACACAATAACATTTGTCGTAAAACTCTGTGAATGCTGAACATATTTCATACAAATACTCGCACAGGGTGTGTAAGAAGAGATCACCTGATACTTTCAGTATAATTTCTGGGAACCTAAGTAATACTTTTCCCAGTTTCCATTCAGCTTCATGGCCAAACTTGAAGCCAGATTTTTTTATCTCATCTGCTAGCTGTTCCGGTGAGATCTGTGCGGTCCTTGCTATTGACCGGATACGAGTTAAAGCATACAGGAGGTAGACTGCAGTGTTTCCCTTGTCATCTAACATCTTGTCAAAAGAAAACACATAGTCATTTATCCTGTTATGTGAGAGATCAGCGTACTTAATACATCCATAGGCTATGGCTTCCTGAGCTGTCTTCAACTCTTCCGGTGTTAATACTTTGTCTCGACCTTTCTCCACAAGTTTGTCCAAAGCTCGTTTCAGTCCTTCATCAAGCAATTCAATGAGTTTAATAGTGTCACCTGACCTTGTCTTGAATTTTTTCTTATCCTCTCCTAATACTACACCGAAACCAACATGCTCCAATTTCTGATGCTCATTAAGAATACCAGCCCTACGAGCACATGCTTCTATAATAACAAAATGGGTGGCTTGACCAACATCTGTCACATATATAAACCTCTCTCCCTTTTCTTCCTCCACCCTGTTTTTTATAGTTGCCATATCTGATGTATCATAGGTGTAACCTCCATCAGATTTCACAACTGTAAGTGGTATTCCCTCATGTTTATCAGGGTTGCCCCACATTATCAACCTGCCTTCATCCTCTTCTAATAATCCAGCATCTTTCAGCTGCTTTACTACAATATCCATTCTATCCTGATAGAAAGACTCTCCTCGATTAATAATACGGATGTCCAGGCGGTCATATATCTTTTGGAACTCCTGTAGAGATACATCACATATCAGTTTCCAGGCAGTAATGTAATCAGGCTTATGTGACTGCAACTCCACCACACATGCATAAGCTCGTTTTTTGAATTCCTCATCTTCATCAAACCTTTTCTTTGACTCTTTATAGAATGCTTGCAGATCTGAGATTGGTGGTGAGACAGTCTTATAGTTGGGAAATTTGTCTTGTAAATGTGCAATCAACATCCCAAACTGAGTGCCCCAGTCTCCCAAGTGATTTATCCTCAAGACATCATTACCCAAGAACTCCAGTAAACGGCAAATGCTCTCCCCAATGATGGTAGACCTCAAATGACCCACATGCATCTCCTTAGCAATGTTTGGAGATGAAAAATCAACAATCACCCTTTCTTTTTTCACTGGAGGAGGTTTTACACCAAACCGTAGTATACAGTTCAAAATATGTTCAGCCATCATCTTGTTGACATAAATGTTAAGGTACCCAGCACCAGCTACTTCCATCCTCTCGATGAAAGGTGAAGTTGGAGTTTTATTCAAAATATTGTTAGCCACTTCTCGGGGGTTGGTCTTCACATTCTTAGCTTTAAGCATTTGCGAGATGGCCATAGCTGAGTTGCATTGATAGTCTCCGAATTTTGGATTGTTTCCAGAAACCGTAATAACGACTGGGGGATTCTTTAAGTCGGGATATGCAGACGCAATAGCAACTTCAAATATATTTTTCAGTTCATCCACCAAACATATGTTGCCTTCAACAGAGTTGACGTCAGTGAGCAAGGTGGGACGTTTCTTAGGTTCTTTTTTGACAGCTGCCGATTTGGTCCCAGAACATTCAGCTTTAATCGCGTTTTCTAAAACAACTAGGCGATGTTTGAGCTTCTCGTTCTCAGTAGATAGTTTTTCTAGCCGCGGGTCACCGATGTAACTGAGATCGCCTTTAGAGATTTTGTCTAGTTCCTCTTCAATTGCCTTTGCTTCTCTTTCCGCCTTCACCGTCCTTTCTTCTAGCTCCTTCTGATCCTGATCGGCCATCTTACCAGTAAAGTCTACCTCGAGACACGAGTAACAGTTTTGGATAAATTAATACTGCTGTTTTGATGTATTTCTCTCAAAACTTGATATAAATGGAATCGGATTTTAGGTTATTTGCCACCGCAACAAGCAAGCAACAGACCGACAGATAAACGAGAACGACGAACACATTGATTTGTCAAAAAAATTGACGTAATTGTCAAACATGTTTCGTCATTTAGTTTTGACGTTGACGTCAATTGTTTCGTTTGGAAATTTGGATAAAAATAAGTCATTAAAAGCATTTTTTACAATTTTGCCTTTTATTGGGCGGTGAGCCTTAAATCTATACTAATAAAAGTAGCCCTCATACCACACGTAAATACAATTATTGTTTACGATAGCCAGATTCATGAGGAATATAATACGCTAAATAACATAACGCTACGACACACGGATGCGGAGCAGTAAAGAGCAGTGCGGGTGAAAAATATTACACGGACGAAGTCGCGGGCAGAAGCTAGTTTACATTATAAGATTTATTTTTTAACACTGACCCTAATCGACTAGATAGTATTACAACAACAGAAAATTAACTATTTTCATGTAGCGTATCTAGTTAGTAGGAGGTCTTGTACACTGTAACCATAGCAACCAAGGTCAAACAAACAGCGGCAAAAATATGTTTCAAAAGAGGCAAGTGTGAATGAAGATTAAATTATCAATAATATTTATAAAAAAACGTTTTTATTAATTGTTTATTGTTTGTTGTGGTTGTTGTTCACGTGGATCGGGCTTTGAAGTGGTTTCAATACCACTTACAGCGTAAAGCGAATGAAATATGAGTGTAGGATTAAATAGATTTCTATATTCTCTTCAAAGATAACAGTAATCTCATGGCTCAAGGATGGCACATCAACAAAATGGGCTTGTTGACTATACAAACAAGGACAGGGACGGGCTGCCATACTGGCTTGAAAACATTACCAAGTAAGTTCGACCTTTTCCTATTACCACTCAGAATGATTAATGAATTCGTTTACTTTACCTACATAAAGGTAAGACGTCAATATGAAAATTCTTGGTACAATGCACTCTGTAACTTCCGTGTCAAGGCTGTGCCAGCCGATACTTGGGCGGACGATGCCTCAGCATAAGAAGGCCCACGTTTCACAGTCGCTATTTTTCAGGGAGATGAAAGAGACGCATATTCGAAACAGCATTAGTGATTCTCCGATTTTGGAGGATACAAAGTATAAAATTGATAGTTCTCAATTGGATGTTCGCAGGTAAGTTATAACTAATCAAGGACGCTAACCCAAGCAACAAAAGATTTACCAAAGTAAGCATTTTGTTTTTGTTTACTTCTTAGACTAACGCGTAGGACATCATTGGACACAACGATGGATATCTTGAAACCACAATTGGGAATAGTTGCGCATTCCGCTGGCACCTTACGTCAACCGAAAGGTAAAAAATATTGTTATTTATTGATAATAACTTTTTATGAGTTTTTGCGCCGCTTGATATGGGAGCAGACATTTTTTGTTGTGGAGACTGCAGACCATAGGGAAGCCACAGCTTGGATCAACAGAGATTAGCAAAAAGAGATAAAATAATGTTGTTCAAACTGCGTGTTCTAGCTTACAGCCAGAACGGAAGGAGGGTATACAACACTAGGGGTCAATTAGATTGGGGAGACTCTTCAAACGCATCCTCAAATGACTTCCTAACAGACTTACTGCCACATTATGTCACACCACGACACCGTCGAACCAATAACGCAGTTGACGACGACTTTCATGATGTCATCCTAGCTCCCAGTAAGTATAACATGTTTTTTTTTTCATAAATGCAGTAGTTTTGACCAAACTACCGTTATTTTAGAGTTTTTTTTCGATTTTAGGACCCCAAGACACAAAAAGCCGTAAAAAGCTCATCTCCAAAGAAAGTTCCGTTAATTTACAACAGAGTATGTCTATCAAAAGAGTTGGTCCTAAAAATTCGACGAAGAAACCAGCATCGTTGAGCTCTGTTCCAACAAAGCATGGACAGAAGGAGAAAGACAAGAATGAGTTCATCATCCCTGAATTGCCTGAAGGACGTCTGTTAGAACTGAAGATTTTCTCCAATTGGGGAGACAAGTATTTGGTTGGCCTAAACGGAATAGAACTCTTTGAGTCTGATGGCAACGCTGTTCCTGTTGAAAAGGTATCTATGTGAAATGTAACATGTTGCTTCTATGTTAAAATCTGGTAAGTATGTAAGTATATCGCTACCGGTTCCGCAGAATGACCTAAGGTCAATAATCAGACCCTAGTAGTAAGTACATCAAATAAAGCCAACAAATAAATACATTTCCAAAATCCCAGGTTTGGACGGACTCTGACACAGGGGACCAATCAAAGCACGGTCGCGCGGAGAACATTATAGACGGTGTAATGCGTACTCGTGATGAACGACACGCGTGGACCGTGCCAGCACCACGTGGCAGCCCTATATCATTGTCTGTGCTACTGGCTGGAAGCGCAAGACTGGCACTGATGAGGATATGGGTAAGTAGAACTGGGAGATAAGGAAGTAGATTTTAGTTTGATATAGCGGACAACGACAAGAAGACGCTAAATGCAGCCTGCTTTCAATCGGTCCTTTTGGAAATCTATAGGGAAGGCCTATGTCCAGCTGTGGACGTCCTGCGGCTGATATGAATCATCATATCAGATGATGGTGGTGGTGATAATTGTGATAGCGGACAACTTACAGACGTTTACGAGTATGAAGGATTAGCCAAAGAAGGCAACACTCAGGGATGAGTAGAAGGCTATGGGAGACATTTGCCTCGCAGTGGGACAATACAGGTTGAATAAAAATAGTGGATGAATGGAATCTTGTCAGTATGTGTATAGTATTGCGAGATAAGCGTGTGAATGTTGTGCATTTAATTATATGTCATTATATAATGTAATCGGCTAGTGCAGGTTTTATTTATGAATGGTAATAACATTGCCTTTATATTTATATCATGCCATGCACCAGTTAATTACAATATAGCCTTTTAATGGGCTAATAAAACATATCAATAAGTACCGCTTTGTCATCGCAATTTACTGTCTACATGCAGCGTGGCATGGAAATCGCACCTTCCATACGGTGCAGTGATTTCATGAACTGTTACTGGGCGTCATGTCTGATCATGATCATACGCCTGTATTCCCCGAAGGCTTAGGAAGAGGTGTACCAATGTACACCCACATTTCGCCGGTTTCCTGGTATGACACTTATTATGTTTGCAGAATTACAACAAATCCCGAATATATTCAGCTCGTGGTGTTAGGTTGGTACAAATCAAACTGGATGACCAAGTTATATTCCACGGAGAGATCGCGAGGTCTAGTGGTGAGCTGAAAGGATCACTGTCTTCCTTTGGCGATGTGAGTATCCTGCTGTCTTCTACTGATTCTGCTGCCAGAACTGGTTTACTTATGTAGTTTGATGTACTGGATATTGCTTTTTCCTGTTTAGTTTGAGGCATCCTTCTTACCCTTTCCGACTACTATTACTAAATATGAATTTTTAGGCGGATGGATAAATGGATAGATGCCATTACCACACTTTCGCACATAAATGTCTGAACGCAACTAGGTGTAATTCGGCACAAAAATATGAAATTGATCTTAGCTTAACACACAAGATTTTAATCCCGTTTTTGTGTCCCCGTAGGATAATGTAGGATTTTGACTTTATTCTGAAGTCTACGAAAACGAAGTTATTGGGCAGGAGCTAATATTATTATAAGATTGCTGTAGTGTTGAAAATCGAGTGTATAGGTAGCTTGTAAATAAAAAATTAAGTAGGCGTCGAAAACTTGGTTCAAATGACATGCTAATGCTATAATGTTAGTTTTTCACACTTATTAAAAAATTCATGATACCTGTCGGTACCATCAGCTGTACTTAAATCGATTTTTAAATTCACGGAAGTTTTCGTGGGACGTGCGACTATCGATTCCAACGAATTAGATGTTAGAGTAAATTAAGTTAGCTATATTAATGTCTTCCTCGTTATTCATGACCTTGAACCATAGGTTTCTCGACCATTATCAAGGTATTAAATATATAAAACTCCTGAATAAAAGATGATTATTTGATGGTGGCTGGGTCATAGGCGTATATAGAGGGGGGCCGGGTGGGCCAAGCCCACCCCAGAATGGTCTTGGGCCCACCCCAGGCTGTAGGGCTCACCTTCCGCCTGACCGTATTGCATCGCATCGGTCATGGCATCTTAGGGGCCAGGAAACTGAAAACTAAAAAAAAGACTGAAAACCCTGAAAACTAACTCTAGATACGCCAATGGGCTGGGTTAAATTACATTAGGTACCTGAATTTATATTATCAACAGTAATACCCTGTTAATATCCTATTTTCTTACTGTATTACAGCCTGTTGCCATATTACGAAAATATACGTAAGCCCTTGCAATATTTCCAGACGATCCTCTTCACAAAAGACCCAACAATCTTAGAAGCCATCATGCAAAACGACAAGAACTTCCAAGCACTACTCAAGGACAACGAACCTATGAACGAGTATCCTAATATAAACGACAAGCGTCCTCCTACCGCTAACGATAGCAACCATAACTTGAGCCCTACGGCACTGCTGGAAGCTCTGGACATTGAGGAGAAGGAGATCAAGTATGTGGCCAAGAAAGTCATACTGACACTCATGTCTAATTGGGGACAGAGGCATTTGATTGGACTTACCGGTAAGAATTTGGAAATAACTTACATGAAGTAGTAATAAATAAATAAATAGTATATTGCGCGGGACCTCTAATGTTTTTATGTAAAAATCTCCCTCGGCGAGTTTGAGAAGAGAGCGTGAGAAGAGCTGTCTTTCCTTAGAATTAGGTAGGATGACAGTTGACTCCAAGCTCTCTTACTTTAAATATTGTATTGTGTTTAGCTGTGTTAAAATATTTAAGGTTAGAACACTGAGATTCGGGTCTATATTGCGCGGCCAATTATGAAGTTTTAGTACCTAGTCCGCAGAATGTAATCTTCGCGAACCGAGAATTTTTAATTCTACCCTCGCTTTGTCTTAATTACTCTACTGCGGATTCTGAATTCAGTCATGTCCGACTGTTTCAAGTAAAATAGGTACTACGAGTACACGTCAATGGCACACCACATACCTATGGTAAACCCAAAACTTGCAACTATTTTAAAGAGGTTCTCACAATTTAATACTATGGAATTCACCAGGCATCGAACTTCTTCGCTACAACGAGCATATCAACGTCCACCGCGCCTATGCCTACACCGCCTTCATAACGGAGGACCAGGCGCCGGAGCACAGCAACCTCATAGAGTGCAAGGGTTTGTTCAGCGGGACGAACATCACGACCGAGTTCGAAGACATGTGGTGCACTAACTTCGTGACCGGGAACAAGTTCTGTCATATTGTCATGGAGTTGATGGAGCCGACTGAAATTACTAGTAAGTAGGAATAGTATCTGTATGGTTTCCGTTGAAAAGGGAATGTGTACTCGGAAATGTCAAATGTCATCTTTACGGTCAGCCAGCACAGATAATATGCTTAGCATTCGCAACCAGAAGGTTCCCAGGTCCAGAATAAAAAAATATATCGTCATGATGGGAAGAATATGTAACAGTACAGATCTAGGTTTATGATGGCTCAGTGATTAAGGCGCTCGCCTTTCATGCATGAGGTTGTGGATTTAAATCTGGGCAAGTACCAATGTGACTTTTTCAATTCATACGTAGGAATTCTAAGTTTATTTTCGACATCACTGACATCGACGAAGCAAAAAATCGCGAGGAAACCTGGACTTACAGTAAATTTTAATATAAGTCTGAAATAGTCAATCCGCCTGAAGCAAAGCGTGGTGATCAAAGCTCGTGCCGCCTGTGCCCTTCTTTGGGCACTATTAGGCTGGTATTATTATTTATTTTTACGTTATGTACAGGTCTTAAAAATGTAGTCTTCCTACAGGTATCCGCTTGTGGAACTACAATGCGAATATGGAGCTGTCGTACATCGGGGCGAAGCACGCGCGCATTTCCCTGGACGACACGGCGCTCCACTACCGGCCGCTGCTCCTGCGCAGGGCTCCCGGGGACACCTGCTACGATTACGTGCAGCAGATTGATTTGCTCGCTATTGATGACAGGTAACAACTTGTGCTTTACAACGAGTTCTTTTTTTGCAAAAAAACAGTAATGACAAGAATGGTCTTTTAAGTTTTGCTTGCTGTATCCTGGTGAGTAAGCCTGTCTCAATTTAGAACATTAGAGATTGGAAAATCCTTGGTCAAAACTCAAGACCTAAGAAAGATAAAAGTGGAATGTTCTTTTCTTTTAAGCGTCACCATGTTTTATTTAATTAACACGATTTAATTGGGTAGCTAAGCACCACCAATCAATTGTTATACTTTTTACGTGCTGTTGAAATGCGATTCCTTCAACAATTTTGTATGACAATAGCAAACTGTAACGACACTTATTTACGAACTTAATTAACTTAAATGTATTTACTATTAATATCAAAGAAACCAAAACAATAGTTGTCAAATTTATCGAATTTTAAGGGCTAAAATAAAGTGGCTTCTTTTAGCGTCTTGGAATCAATAATTCCAAGATGGTGTCTACCCTACAATTGTAAATACCTACAAAAATGTTTTAATGTTTACCTTCCCCCTCTCAGGTTAGACGATGCGAAGGATTCGGACAGCTTCCGCATGGACTGCTTGGTGTACGGCACTAACCTGGACATGGGCGCTCCCACGGGGTTCGTGCTGCAGCTCAACATATTCTCCACTTGGGGAGACCCCTACTACGTCGGTCTGACGGGGGTGGAGCTGTACGACCCGCATGGGAACTTGATACCTATGACTGAGACTAGTAAGTTGGATTTTACTTTTGGAGGTATGAACAACAGGGTGTAAAGTTTCTCATCCTCCGTTGAAAAGGGAGGATCCTCCGACCAGACCGGTGTTGCGTTTAGTGGGTTACTACCCGAAGGTTGATGTCGGGATTTTGTATATTATATGCTAATGTCGCTGCAAACTTTGATAGCGCGATCTAGGCAACGTCATTTTTTGCCGCAGTAGTTCGCATGCTGAGCGATAGATGTCGCTACATACTTATCATTTCAGGTTATCATACCACTGCACCTGAAAATAATTATTCTCACTTGTCTATTATTTTCACGAGGACGTTTGCGGAGCGAGATTGTCATAAAGTAAGAATAACGGTATGTTAGATCGTGAACTACCCGTGACTTCATCCGCGTGGCTTATTTCATCCGCGTTAAGTTGCGTCTTTGGTTCCGCTACCGTTCGTGGTTCGTAACGTGATGTTATATATATAGTTAGTTTGTGAGGTTGTAGGGGGTAATCTCTGGGTCTTCTCAACCGATTTTAAAAATTCTTTTACCCATAGAAAACCACGTTATTTGTGAGTATCACAGGCTATATAACATCACGCTACGAAACACGAGAGCGGAGCAGTGACCAAGGACGTAACTTAACGCGTGTGAAATAATACACGCGGACGAAGTTGCGTGCAGGTCACTAGTATACAACAACTTGATGATTCATCATCCAACAGACGTATGCGCGCACCCGGCGAGCGTGAACGTGCTGGACCCGCGCGCGGCCGACGTGCGCACGCCCGACAAGCTCATCGACGGACACAACGCGCGTGTCGGCGACGCCGCGCACTCCTGGCTGGCGCCCGTGCTGCCTCACACGCTCAATAGGTAAGCACTTCTCTTTTACCTAGCCCTTTCGCCTTGTACTATCTAGGGAAAAGTGGTGACAAACTTCTTTAAGGGATGATGTAATGTAATTCTCCAGACCGATTCCGGCCACGGCGGCTAATCTTAATGCAGACTAGCCACGTACGCAGGAGACATTATAGTTCACAAGTGTGTGCGCAAACACAGGTGCACTCCCTCTTCCCTAACTTTCATAGCCCGAAGGACCGGCAATCCGACACGACCAGAGAGAGGCGGAAACGGCTTTCCGAGGTACCGGGGTGTCACACCACCAACTTCAAACTCCGGGCTGCTACCCAGAAATACCTAATGGAAAAACCCAATAACACTTTATGTCCAACCTGGGAATCGAAACCGGGACCCCTTGCTCAGCAGTCGCGGTTGCGACCACGAGACCAACGGGGCAGTCAACCTTGGGGAGTGTCAACGGGGCTGGGATGATATTGATACACAAGCGATGTTGAAGCTCAAAATCTGCGACTTTTTTGAGAATGCATTGCGTTCTTGCTGTTTCAATAGGTATGTCCAGTGGTTTACCAGCAGAAGTTAGTACTAGCACAGATAAAATAAGTAGTACTAGTCACAGATTAGGGTACAGACAGGCAACTCTCTTCTTTTTTATCGATAGTACAATGCGCAATCTAGTTGTCAGCTAACCAAAACTATCACCTATAGCTATGGATGTAGGTAGGTAGTTACAAATATAAATACAGGGTGGAATTTTATAATGCTACCTGGAGGGAAAGTACTCTAAATACTTAAGTTATAAAATTTTACTAAAAGGAAACATTCCTTTATTTTTTAAAAGAAACAAAACTGCATTTACATAATTTTGATAATACGCTTGCCACACCCAGGAATCGAACCGACTAAAATTCAAAAAAATTGCATCCTGTGAAATTCCGTCCTCATAAAATGAAAATTATGGAAAAAAATACCCTCAATTGAAAACAAACATCTTGTTTTGGCAAAATCAGTTTTTTTTTCATAAATTTTTACAATAATCGTAAATTATTTTTCGTTCAACGTGAATCGTCTCCCTTGTTTTTTTTTACCACTCTGAAAGACTTGCATTTGGCAGAATGTCTTGGCTGTAATTGATATTTTCGATGATATAATGTTGAATGCTGTGGCTCTTGTCATTTTTTAGCAAGATTATGTTTTTTCTTAAGAGCCACCTTACTGCTTTCTGATTTCTTTAGCTGCTTTAATAGATATTTATATTCTCTTTGTATAGTGATAGGTACGCAAAGACCTGAAAAAAAAAATTGCCTGAGTATACAAATAAAAAATGGTGGAACTTTTATTGCCTAGTAATTACAGAAATAGTAAAAAAAAATCATTTTACTGAGATTTCTTTGAACAGTGAGATTGAGATCAAATAATAAAATAAAGTTGAAAAAATATCTACCTTTTGGTTTAGTTTATTTATATTTATGCCGTTTCCACTTAATATGCTGACCATGTCCTGTAAATTAGACATTTATCAAAGCAAAGATATTCACATATATAGTTCAAAGAAGAAAGTCCTAAGGTTCACCTTCAAATTTAAAAACTTTCAATCAGGATTTTTGACTTTATCATTACAACAATCAGATCTTCTTCTCAGTTTTCTTTCAAATTACTATAATTACAATTACCCACCTACATGTTTGCTTCATTGTATTAAATAATTTATTAATATTACTAGGCACTAGCCCCGTTCCTGCACAAAATGTTCAAATTTGCTTGAAAAGGTCATTGGCTCTTTGTGATTATGACAACATTTAGTCTGTTCATGTGATGAAATCTCTTGAACACCAGATGTTGAACATGTGGCAGGTGTTGTTACAGGTTCAGTACATGATTGATCTGAAAGTAAATTATTTAAAATAAATAATTTTCTTTAATTAATATTACTAATTTTCATTAATATTACTAGGCACTAACCCCGTTCTTGCACAAAATGTTCAAATTTGCTTGAAAAGGTCATTGGCTTTTTGTGATTATGACAACATTTCATCTGATCATGTGATGAAGTCTCTTGAACACCAGATGTTGAACATGGGGCAGGCGTTGTAACAGGTTCAGTACACAATTGATCTGAAAGTAAATTAGTTAAATTAAATGATTTTCTGAAAGCCTACATTTTAGTTATTCAAATCTGCATTCAACTCGCTCCATCGTAGACTTTGTCTATGTCACCTTCGACTAAGACTAGAGTCAAGAGCTTACCCATCTCGAATAAAATAAAATAAAAAAACACTTGAAGAGTTAGGTACAAACCTGTCATACAAATACTACATTGAGTCCTTTGATCATCAGATGTCGCAGGTAGGGCAGGCTGGGTAACAGATTCAGTATCATCAATATGCGGTTGTTCTGAAAATATTTTTTATCAATAATCTATTGATATATTGAAATAAATGTTTGAGAGAAAAATCATATCATCATCTGCCTAGCCTTTTCCCAACTATGTTGGGGTCGGCTTCCAGTCGAACCGGATGCAGCTGAATATCAGTATTTTACATGGAGAGACTGCCTATCAGACCTCCACAACCCAGTAATGGGTTGAGAGAAAAATCATATAAAGCCCCTATAAATGGTTTTACAAAATTAAATATTACCTGGCAAACACAGTACAGGAGTTGCTAATTTGGACAGTCTTTTACTTGGATACTTGTGAATTTCTTCAAAATGTTTATCACAGACTTTTTTGTTCATATAAACATATGAATTATCTAATGTAGCTATTTCCCCACCAATTTTTGAAATCCAAGTATTGAATTTCTCAGCTTTTGCATCTGGATTCGGAAAGCGGTGGAGGGGTATACCTGTGAAATAAAACAGCATGTTATTTTTTAAATTTTAGTTTAATTTTTAATAAAGAAATGATCAAGGAGTTTCTTAATCATTGTTTGTACTTTAATGGGAAAAGCTTTGGGTCATTTTATTAACTTTTATCGTTATCGGAATCTAGAGACCCATCCCGGCTTTGCCCAGGTTAAACAATTAATTAAAATAATGTACCTTTCAAATTTGTAAGGTTTTTTTAAATATGCACTGTGGTTCTGTATGTTACCCTCCACATTTACACAAGCTCCGAAAATTTGCACCTTCTTTTTATAATAATTATAATATTTGAAAAGATGATGGTAATCACGGAAGGTAGAATATGTAAAACATTGAACCAAGTGCTATGAAGACGGGTCACGGTTAATTAATATAGTAAGGAAAGTGTGGTTAGGTACATACCATCTTTAATAGTCACTGGACATCCAGGTACACAACAAGAGCTTTGTTGTGACATGGTGGAAGTTCACTCAACTCCGCTCCTAAGATGACCCACTGACCGTTTATTCCGAAACGCTGACACGTAGTTGGAGACTCAACTTAACGTGGACAATAATTGGATACACAGAACAGAGGATGATTATAACGCGGCACGGCAACACGGAGGAACAGATGCCCAACGTGGTTAGCAGATGCACTTGCTAAACAACCAGAATTACTTACAAACAAAACAAACAAACAAGAATTTCTTATTATTTACAATACAAAAGCAATTTCCAAATAGGGACACGAAAAAAGTATCGATACTTTGTAGTTCGAGTACGTTACCTTTCGATACCGATATTTTTATACTCGATACTTTTACTTATTGAGTACTTTTCACAGGTATCGTATCGAAACTGTTCAAGGAAATGGCCTACACTTAATGACTGAATATTAATGAATGGCTAAATATTAGTATTTCTTTTAAGTTGCCTAGCAACGGTTTGTTTACTCTTTATTCCAATGTGGAGAAACTATACGTCATGTCAAACATGGTCTGTCAAACAAAAATAGCCCAAAAAGCAATTGAGATACTTTATTATGTTTAATAGTTCACGAAAGTGCTAGGAAAGTTTTAAACAATCAGTAATTTATGATTGAATATTTAAATATTACGAGTTAATGTGAGATTTATATGTGATGTGTACGAATCATTTGGCCATCTCCTTTATTACAGTCTTAAACACTAATGAAATAAATAAGCCATTCTTCCAATCCACCCTCAGTAGATCCTTTGAAACAATGACAGTGGGAAGATAATTATGAAAGTGGTGTTCCTAAAATTATATAAATTGGCACCAGAATATTTAACAGTTTCTGCGATATCAGTCCCGTCAGAAATATTGTTTTTTAAGGCAGATAGTACCATCACAAAAACTTGAAACTGGTTATATTATATTATGTTGTATTATACTCCTTCATTTACCATTTTTAATGTGTTTGTTCTATTAAAACTAAACTGACGTGTAGTTTTACACGGAAAAGTCGTTTAGGCTCCAAAAAGTATCGACACTTTTGTTTCGATATTTATATGAGTACGATACTTTTTTTTCCGATGCTACTACTCATGCATGAGTCATGAGTACAGTATCGATACTTGAATCGATACCGTGTCCCTATCCAAACGAGAAATGATGGAGAAACCGACACTCCCGCGCAGGCAGACATAGAAAAGACTTGAAAAGAGTTGCTATTGCATCTATAATAAATTCCCATGTTTAAACGATAAAAACTATATATTTCATATTCCAGAACCGTTTAACGTTTAACAAATCCATGATACTTGGTTTAGTTTAATTTTTATCATTTGTCATTTATTGTTCAATATTTTGAAACATATTTTTAAAATTAATATGTTTTTGTGTTACCCTATAATCATATTTTTTAAAATTTTGAAGCGCTGTATTTTTTTTTTTTTTTTGGCTACCTGGTATCTGAGGCTGGAATAGAGATGGCGCTGTGCTAAGAAAAAAGCGAAATTACCAAAAAATCCTATATAGAAGTCTTCGCGGCAGATTATAATAAAATTGTGACCATTGTTTTGTAGCTAAATCATAAAATTAAACATTATTATTCCGAATCTCCCACCTAAAAAAATCCAGCAAGCGATTACCTATGACTTGAGCCTTTCTTTTGCAGGGTATACTTTGTATTCGACGTCCCAGTTTCGGTGTACGGCATAAAGATCTGGAACTACGGGAAAACTCCAACGAGAGGTGTCAAGGAGTTCGGAGTAAGTAATCCAAAGTCTACTAACATGTTTCTCACACCCAGGCTTAGGTGATAACTGAAAGAAGCAGGATCCAGCAATACATAGGATACTCAAGAAAAGCAAGAAACGTTTTTTTTCCAGGTTTATTTCACGAATACTAATACAGTAGCGTACCTTCCATATTTTTCAGGTTTTAATGGACGACCTGCTGTTGTACAACGGAACTTTGGACTGTGCCAAAAACGAAGAGATCCTCAACCCGCAGTGGTTCTGCTTGCAGAACTTAGATGTGGACTCATTGACGCCATGGTAAGTATTAACCACTCTCATAATTGTAGGGCTACCCGGTCTATTCTGTAAAAATATACCTAGGTATATTTCGGTGTAGTGAGCTTGAGATGAACTGTCATCCCAATGATTCCCACCTGATGCTATGGATTGCCAACTCGGAAAACGCTTACTTTTTCTAAATTCACCAAGGAACATTTTTCCAGAATAGCAATGGTGTCGATTCTGTTATGCACAAGCTAAACTTAATTTAGACTATTTCTATCTTTTTCTTTCCAATCAAACAAGAGAGGGACGGACGTGAATAAGACTTGTCAATTTTAGTTGAACTAAAACCTCTATACAATTAGGTATAATTGGCATGTGAGAACGTGTTGATTAAAAACACGGAAAAGTTAAAGGCAAAACTAATTTGACATCTCTAACTTAGTTCTAAGGTATTACCGTCCTTTTCTTTCGCTGTATGTTAGTAAGAGATGTCAATTCTCTAATTTTAGTTTATTTTGTGAACAAGGGAATCGGCACCATTGTTGGACTAATATAGTACACGAGGCACGGCAGCATATGGGATTCTCCCAGCATCATACATATGTCTAAGCATGCAGAGCCAAGGGCGAGCAGTCTTCTCTAAAGAGCAGTTTTGCAACATGTCTCTCTCTAGTTTTTCACACACGTTCATATATTTGATGAAATAGTGGCTAGCATGAGCTTGTATCGCGTGATTCTAAAGGATTCGATTCCTCACCTTTCTAAAAACTTCGTGGTTCAAGTGGACTTATTATCTTCCAGTTCATCGAACCTGAGTCAGCGTACCACGACAAGCGGTTCGAGCGAGAGTGCGGACCCGTCGGCGCGGCCCTTCACCAGCGTACACGTGTTCCACAAACATAGACAATAACAGACCCGCGGCCCCAACGTACTCTCTGTCAAATTTCGTCCAACTTTCAACTTCTTCTCTCCTAATTATAGAGACTATAATCACTTGCGCGATTTTGACAGAAAGGCGCTCATTTGCCACTTGTGTTCGGTCAAATTTTGACCAAACACGACCAAATAAACTCTTCTTTAAAATGTTGTGTTACAAAACGAGGTTTGCCCCATCCTAGAGATTTCTAACTTATTAGGTTTGGTTTAAGGATTAGATCGCATTGCCTCTGAATGCGTTGCGATGCGATGCTTGAAATTTTAAAGATTTTTTAACGTTTTAGAATAAAAATGGAATTATTTTACGAGTGTAGAACAACCACTTAGCACTAGGTTTTATTGAGTATGTCTTATAGTTGTTAGTAGGAAATGCAGGCATGTAGTAATTGCGTAGACTGCACACCCGCCAAAATATTTTCTACTTTCATTTATATTCACTTTTACTGTTGTTAAGTTATAAAAACCGTAAAAAGTAAATCGCTTGGACGTAGAATATAAATTATTGAAAGATTGAATCTTAGGCCCGGCGCCGTAGTGGTTTAGTTAGAGACGGTCTTATCAACAAAAACGAATGCTATCGAAAATCGTGTTAGTACCTACATTTTTGAAATTTCAACGGTAATCTAATAAACCTATGTATAATTACGTATTATGTATGTGTATTGGTCACTTCAAAATCCCCTGCAGTGCCGTGCCTTAATGTAGAATCAGTTGAACGTACCGTGTGGCCTGGAATGGTGATGTTACTAGTTGGAAATTGTTGTAGGTACCTAGTTGTGACCGCGTAATGTGAATTTTTGTACCACGAATAAATGATAATTTGTAATTCGGGGGATTTTCATTTCAATTCCAATAGTTATAAGATATAGAACGCCAAAACAAGCACGCTTTCTTAGTAGAAGTCATTCATCAATCCTTTTAAATTTAGAATTAATTTTGGTATAAAGAACCTTCTTCTTCTTAGCGTTTCGATGACAAACTATAATAGAGGTATTATATTGTTCCGGCCCAGAATTTGGCCACTTTCACTGCGTTGTCGGTGGCAGTCATTAAATCTTTCTGCGTGCAGCTGTTAGGGCACGCAGGGCATGATGTGAGATGGGCCATCGTTTGAAGAACCTTAATACAATGAGACAGAGACATGGTTCAGTTTCAACATACATTTTGGTAATAATAATAAAAAAAATGTTAGCCTGCTCTGTCCCATCCTGGGTCATAGGCCCTCTCTCCAGGCTCCACTCCTTGCATCCTTCGCGCTTTTGTGCCTCATCCTTCCAGTTATGGAGGAACTCATTCAGTCTGTCCGGCATGCGGCAGATATGCCATAAATAGTTACCACATATTATGTTGAACAGCCTTATATAATATATTTTTAATGAAAAAAATTAGAGTACAATATTATTCATCTTAATTTATTGTTCAACTACTAACAATCACAGTTTTTTAAGTTGCTTTGCACATTGCAACGAGATAACAGGACAAAGTCAAAGTGTTTCAACTTTGACAATACATATTTGGTTTTTTACTTAAGTTTCTTTTTTATTTAAACAAATACATTGGACGAATGGTAGAGTATGAAAGTGTCCATTAACTAAATATTAATTAGTTGTAAATTAATACTAACACAGCAATTTTTGTACTCTACAAGAGTCAACTAAAACTATATTACTTTAGTTATTTGCACAAAAATCCAATCTACTTCTGCAAAATATGGCATATATGGCAAAAACGCGGCAGGAAAATCTAGGATTTATGGCAGCATTTAAGATTCATTTTTGTGTGACATCTTGTAACACTAGGTGCTTTTTACTTTCAGTTTATTTCACTCTAGTGTGGCAGTGAATCAATACAAATTGACATAAATATAAAAATACAGTCAAAATTGTTCTTTATTCAGAGAGAATAGAATTCAATGTTGGTTGTTACGCTGGGCAGTTTACTTTAGCGGCAGTGAATCTCATTTATTTCAACACTATTGGTGTTGCGACTGGTCATTTCATTTTAACGTAATGTAACATGTTGCAACATTTGTATAGTTAATACTGTGAAACAAGATATGGATCTACCCGGTTATGGGTTATTTGTGGAATCACTTTGTGCGATTTGAAATTAGCACTGATAGGGTAGTCAGTTAATGTCTTAACATAAAGACGATCTCACGACGAATATTGTTACGGTAAAATTTTTGGTCGCCTTTCGAATTTGGTTCAGTTCTCATTGAGTTTGGCAGTTTTTACGGCAGTGAATCTTCATTTTGTGCTGAACGCTTAAAATAATATCTGTTTTAAGATGAGATTTTCGTACAAATAACTAGATTCGTAACTACATCAATAAAGATTTGAGACAAAACAAACTAAACACAAAGCCAGTCTCAATAAATGAATGGAAGAAAGAATTATAAAGAATGTACAAAATTTCTTATCAGTGTTACCAACAGTAACAATCATTAGAAAATTACAAAAGGCCTACAATATTCAAATAACCACCACGCGTTTACTTCAGTCTATGCCCAAGTCCTTTCCATTTTGGCATTTTTCCTTGTGTTGCCATGCTTCAAAAACATCTCATTCTTTTATTATAACATAATTAAGTCACGTTAGTGTTGCCATCTCTCTCCGATCAATCGTCTACTTCTTCGGTAGTCATATAATTTTAATCTTTCCTATTGTCAGTGCAATATTTTCATGTTGTGCATTTTTTAATGTCTAAGTTATGTGCATAACTACAATAACAAGCTATAAATGGGTTTAGTTTTACCAAAACAAACTAATCCTAATTTCTGTCATTCTTTGAAATTAATTATAGCACGATAATTATGTTGACATATTAAATTTGTTTAACGTAATTAATTTCATTTTTGTTAAACTGTGGGTTGGCTCGTTTTGGCAGAACTAAGCTCAAATGGAAATGAGTCACAAATTAGAAGTGTTTATCCTTTTCTTCATATACAATCATCATGTTATTAAGTAAATCAGGCAAACAATATACTGTTCCCGCCTCTAGCAATTCTAAGTTTCCTTTTACAAAGGAACCAGCAGGTCTATTCTGCGATAATCTCACATCTATGCAGAATACCACTGCTAAAATAATTAAGTATATTCGTAAAATAAATACTATTTATTTAATTAAGGTAGTAGACACCATTAACCAATAATTGCAATACACAACTTCTCTAAAAAATACACGTTATTTTAATCCTAATAACGCGATTAGTTTCTCAATAACCGTAAAGTTAGATTTTTAGGTGCTTTGCAATAAATAATAGTAATAATTAATAATGTAATCAATTAATAATTAATTGATTGGCAGGGGCCATAGTCTTTCCATAGTGTCAGGAAACTAGTCCATCTAAGCTACCCAAACCCATAGCCCTATTCTTAGTTTCCATATTCTGTAATAGTCCTGCGCCAGCCGGGGATTGTCCTTGGGTACATTTGCATAGTGCAAACAGGGATAATTGTCGGCTGGTGTTCCATTTCCTTGTAAAGCCATGTAAGGGGCCTCTGCGAGTTGGCTTCGGCTCCTCGTACGCCTTCCAAAGGTCCGGGACCCTAGGGTCCCGAGATACGTAACCATATAAAAATAATAATGTAATGTCTTTGTAATTAATCATATACTTAGTGAATCGATTTAGCAAATAAGTGAAGTCACTGTTTAGTATTGTCATACAAAATCTATGGTGGAATCACGTTTTTACAGCTCATGAAACGTCAATTGATTAGTGGTGTCACCTACCCAATTCAGAGGTGCAATACTATAGGTTACTATTATAGGCTACCTACAGTTAATAGGTAGGGAACCGTAAATATTTTAGGTCAATAATGTGCTGAATATTCGATAGTAATAATTAAACCGACAGGTTTCTAACTAAAGATTTGGTTCCTATGGTAGTCTAACTGAAGAAGTAGACAGATCTCAGTACACTGTTGAGGTCGAAGTCTCCTTTGCTGGGCACTTTTTGTAGTAGTTTGTTGACGCGCTTCTTGTTCGCTGCGCCTACGCTTCTGTCCTCGAGTTCACTGAAATAGTTGAATGATTTATGTTGAAGGGATTATTTATGAAAATTAAAGGTTATCGCAGCACGGTAAATAATTTGACATTCAAGTTTGAGCTTTAAATCGTGGCTGGTAAAGTGTATTTAATGTGACAAGATAATAAAAGGTGACGGCTTGCTGGCGGCTCACATCTGAATTTTTCAGGTAATTCTAGCCGGGCCGTAGCCGTGTCGGGGCGATGCTATTGTAATAGCGATAACGGCCAATTTTTTTTATAGTTGCACCATTAGAGCTTAGTTTTAAATTGTTTACGAGAGTTGTACAATGAATAAAAACTCACCTTTCGTGGTAACTGTATCGTTTCGATAGAAATTCTGATAAATCCTCTAAAATCGGCTGCGAGTGGAGAGCCACAAACTGCTCACGGCAGATCTAGAAGATGGTAAAAAAACTGTTGTACACTACTTGTATATCACGACAAATTTTCATTCTATGATTTCCCATCCGATTTTTTTAAAAAGTAATTGTTGTTAGTTTTGAAACTGTACCGCGGTATGCTTACGACTGTTAACATTGAAATTTCAACTTTATTTCCATACTATTAAATTACATTTTGATTTGGTGTCGGGGCTAAGCCAGTGTTGGACTATTAGTTAACTTTGAAATTTCAACTTTATTTCCATACTATTAAATTACATTTTGATTTGGTGTCGGGGCTAAGCCAGTGTTGGACTATTAGTTAACTTTGAAATTTCAACTTTATTTCCATACTATTAAATTACATTTTGATTTGGTGTCGGGGCTAAGCCAGTGTTGGACTATTAGTTAACTTTGAAATTTCAACTTTATTTCTAAACCATTAAGTTACATTTTATTTGTCGCCGGGCCTACAGTACCTTGTTCATGAGGTCGACGGTGTGCGGATGCGTCCAGAAGCAGTCGTGCACGGAGACGAAGGAGACGGCCTGCGCCTCGCAGTGCAGCCCCGTCAGCATCATGTGCGACGAGTCCAGCGAGTGGATGAAGTTAGGAGGGAACGCGTTGCGCTGCTTCATTGTGCATGGACGCCTGTGGGGTAGAAGGGTTTTAATGTAACTTAACATTTTAAGTATATACCACCACGCCTGTGTAGAGGCCTGTTCTTTGCAGTCGGAACAATAAAAGCAGGTTTTTTTTTATTATTATAATATTCTCGAATCAATTTTAAAGGGGCGCAACAGAAAAAGACTACATTCAATGAAAAGTGCATTTTAATGATCGATCTAACTGAAACAAATGATTTAACTTTGACTTTGATCTTGATATCAATCGTACCACTTCCCTAGAAATTTTAACGCTTAATGGCAAATTGTGAAAGGCGTTACAGTACGAGATCCGTAAAAGAAAAATATACCCTCATCCGTTATTTAATAATTTTAAGGTTTATATGCAAGCTCAGACATAGATTGATACATCGCACATGGGTTGCCTAGCTAAATCGCGTACCAAAGGTGTTAAATATTAAAAAATAAGGGCCAATTTTTTGGGTAAAATCCCCCCATCTGTTATTTAGGTAAATCGTGCATTAGCTGATAGAATATACCCCAAGGAGTCAGAAAAAGTAGGGTTGCCTAATCTCATCCGGGGCTAACTGTAGGGTTGCCTGGTTTGAAGGTGGGCAAAAATGGAGTAAAATACCCCCAACCGTTATTTAATCGAGATGTATGTCAAATGAAAGGTTATTTTATTCCCAATCCAACTGTATAGGGTTGCCTTATCAAAAATGGGGCTAAGTCCAGGGTTGCCTAGATTTTAGTTGTAAAATTGTCATGTTGAAAAAATGGCACCTAGTAGCAGTTTCGGTCAATATCTCCTTTCTGACTCATTTTACGATATAAACATGTTGAACAAAATTAAAGAACAGAAAATTTCCTACAATTTGTGGTAAACATTTTTTTTATAAGACCAATAGTTCTGGCGTACAAGTGCCGCAAAGTGTACTTCAACATGTATTTTGGCCAAATAAACTTTTTAGCAATATTTCATCATTTACTTCCATATTATGTATTCAATTGATCTTAAATTAAAATGCATTTAAGTCATTAATATTTATTACAAATAAGTAGCAATAATTGACTTTAGTCCTAGCAGAATAAACCAACATTTCTGTCAATTTGTACGTAATGATTTTGGATATTTAACGCTGATTAACTTTATCTTTATAAATACACTCTCATCTGGTATTTAATCGAATGTTGTATCAAATAAAAGGTTATTTTATTCTCAATCCAACTGTATAGGGTTGCCTCATCAAAAAGTTGGCTAAGTCAATCGTTGTATAGGTTTTAGATGCAAAATGTTCATATTTTTACAATATGAAAATTTTGCATCTTCATCAATGCATTTGCATCATCAATGATTGTTTTTACTTAAAATAAACATCATTGTCTCAATTGCATATTTTTCTTCTACGGATCTTAGACCATTAGTACTAAGCAGTCTGTGACAACTTGCTTTGTGTTGTGTACTCACTGCTGCTGGTCTAAGGCGGGCCGGTACTGTCCGGTGCTGGGTCCGGCGCGGCGGTAGTAGGGCTGCACCACGGGCAGCCCCAGCGGAGTCACCCACTCCACGCTCTCGCCGCACACCGCAGATATTAGTCTGGTGGAAGAAATAGTCAGTATAATTTAGGATAAGAAAAGTACAATTTCGGTATATTAAGTTTTATGCTTAGTCGCGACAATTTTTTATTCTTTTTATTTATTTATTTATGGAAGAAGTGGAGGGAGGCCTTTGCCCAGGAGTGGGACAGTAATGGCTAACAAAAAAAAAAAAAAAAAAAAAATTTATTTAATAAAGTTCATTATATATGGCTATCTGAACAGTGATCTCCAAACTAGACGTTAAGCTGTATCTTGGGGATCCATGAAACATGATAAACTGTTGATTTTGCAATGATTCTAGCAACATTCCATGTTGACAATAACAAGTTTCCTGCAACATGAAAACATGTTGTTGAAACAATGCTACGCTATTTTTGTTGAGTATGAGCATATAATGTTGCTCGCAACACTGCAACATTTCATGTAACTAGTTTCCTGCAACATAAAAACATGTTGTTGAAAAAATAGCACTTTAATGAGTCAATTATGTGTTCAGAGCTTTAATATGAATAATGGTGATACTTTGTATGAAGAATTTTTTTCAGTTGTGCAAACGGAATTCAATGATATTTTTAAGAAAAAATCTAAAACAATTTGCCCTAAATTTTTATTCAGTGACTGGGCGACTAAAGGTATCAGAAAAAGTAGGGAAAGACTCTTTGAGCTGTATGGCCTTAAGCCTTATATAAATACGGTAACTTTTAATAAACATGTTGCTACTTACTCTAAAATTTTTAAAAATACATGTAAGGCAGCTAAAGCCTTATGCATTAGCAACAAGGTAAAATCAGCAGACAATAAAATAAAAATGGTCTGGAAAATTATCAACAACGAAACAAATAGAAATAAAACACAAAATAATGATTACACTCTGGAGACTTCCCGAGGTCTCATAAGCAATAATATCGATGTGGCTCAGGAATTTGCAACTTTCTTTACCAATATCCCAATTAAAACCACAGAAACTTTAGATTCCTCGCCCGCACTTGCTATAGATTTATTAAGAGCGAATGTTTCAGCCTGTAGAATATTCAGGCGCACGGGTCGAGGGTTCCGAAGAATTAAATAAAAGACGAGCAGAGTCTTCAACCACTTATATTGTTGTTCACAAGCTTCCGATGATTGCTACAGTACGACTGACTTACGACTGACAAATTTTGCCGTGAGGCGGCTATATTTATGACTTTCCTACGTGGGTGCAAGTAGTGCCATGACAAATAAAATAACAAAAGGTGTTTGCACCAATCACGTCACAGTATTTCTCCCATATGTCTCTACGGTGGTGGAAGTAGTGGGTAGGGCGCGACATCATCAACAAATGTTCCACCAATCAAATATGCACATTTTTGTCATTAAATTTACTTATAATCTAGAATCATATATTTACCTTAATTCTAGATGTATCCTAAGTTACATTAATGCTAAAAATAACCTAGGACTAGATAATCAAAACATACATCATTTGATAGCGCAAAAGCATCTATATTTACATGAAAATCAAAATATTGTTACAATTATAGATTTAATCTTCCTATTGTACATATTTAAAACTACAGAAAGCCCTCGTGCTCTCTTACAATTCCACCCCCCGCAAGAGGGTTCAACCGATTGCGCTTCCGTCAGTAGGGAGCACGACAACTTTTACTACGGGCCGACGCAGCGTACCCTTTGTAGTTTTGATATCTACAATTCTAACAATACTATCCGCACCTGGATGCACTTTGGCTATAATGCCTTTGGTCCATTCACTACGTGATTTGTTGTCATCGACCACTATCACTACATCGCCCACTTTTACGTTCGGCACTACACTGTTCCACTTTTGTCGTTGCTGGAGCGTAGGCAGGTACTCGCGCAGCCATCGCCTCCAAAAGAGGTCGGCCAGCGCGTTTACTTGGCGCCACATGCGCCGCGAGTCGATGTCGGCGGCATGCTGACGCGTACACGGAGCATCTCCCGCGGCAGTGCCAAGCAGGAGATGGTTCGGTGTCAACACGACGGGTTGCTCAGCATCGGTGCTCACGTAGGCTAGTGGCCGGCTGTTAATTACCAGCTCGGCTTCTGCGAGGAGAGTGAGTAGCACCTCCTCCCGAGGCGCGCGCTCTTTTAAAGTAGAGCGCAGCGCGTTCTTCACGGAGCGCACCAGTCGCTCCCAGCTCCCGCCCATGTGCGGGGCGGCTGGCGAGTTAAAGTGCCAGGCGATTCCCCGACCTGTCGCCTCGCTTCTAATGCGACCCACGTCTAGGTCGCGCAGGGCCTGGCGTAGCTCGGCGTGTGCTCCAACGAAGTTGGTCCCGCGGTCGGAGTATATGTCCGCGGGACATCCTCGACGTGCGATCAGGCGTCGCAACGCCAATATGGCTGAGTCTGCACTCAGCGACGCCGCTAGTTCCAGGTGTACGGCGCGTGTGGTGAGGCAAGTAAATAGAACGCCCCATCTCTTCTCCCGGCGCCGACCGATGCTCACCTCCATAGGGCCAAAATAATCCACTCCACAGTGGACGAATGCCCGGCGATTAATCTCCAATCTCGCGATGGGTAGGTCGCCCATCTTAGGCGTCGACGGCTGGGCTTTCTTAATCCTGCACGTTTGACATTCTCTTGCGATTGCTTTCACTGTTGACCGTAAGTTCGTTATCCAGAACTTTTCTCTTAAAGAGTTCACCACGGTTTCCTGGTTGGCGTGAAGCGCTGTTGTGTGGTATCTTTTAATGATAAGCCGAGTCAAGGCGTGCTTTCCGTCTAAAATAATGGGGTGACGCGCTCCGAAAGTAAGTTCACTGCAGGCGCCCAACCTGCCGCGTACCCGTATCAAACCATCTTCAAATAACATTGGGTCTAGTTTTTTAATCTTACTGTTCCGTGGTAGCGGGCGGGCTTCTTGTAGAGCTTTTGATTCTTCCTCGAAGCTCTCAGTTTGTGCTATCTTCAGTAAACGTAGCTCCGCCTCTCGTAGATCGTCGACCGTTACGGTTGTCGAGTCGCGTCGTTTGCGACAGCGGTCCGTGAAGACCTTTATACGTGCTACTACGTATAAGATGCGTGTCCACGTACTATACCTTTCATAGGGC
The DNA here is from genome assembly GCA_932526535.1 of Caradrina clavipalpis. NCBI lineage: Eukaryota > Metazoa > Arthropoda > Insecta > Lepidoptera > Noctuidae > Caradrina > Caradrina clavipalpis. The sequence goes on along the minus strand of OW052104.1, from coordinate 11,379,428 downwards.
AGCGCGGGTTCGGCCTTAGTAGTGACGTTCACGTTGTGTACCCGCTCTAGGTCTGCCTCTGACACTGCGTCAACTCCAGAGTCCACCGGCCATTGCTCCTGTGGGCTGGAAAGAAATGAGGGACCCGAAAGCCACATATTACTGTTGACGGGCCACTCCAACCGGGTGCCTTTATCGGCTGGGTTCATCGCCGAGGGAACCCAGCGCCAGTCTTTCATCTTTGACCTTTTATCTATCTCTGCTAACCTATGAGATACAAAACGTTGGAAGTCGGTTGCTTCCGAGTGGATCCATTTGAGTACTGTCCTACTATCTGTCCATAAGACCTTTCGGGTGATTTCAACTCCTAACTCTTTCTCCACGGTGTCGGCTACCCTGCAGGCCAACACTGCCGCCTGTAACTCAAGGCGTGGGATTGAAATCACCTTTTTAGGTGCCACTCTAGCTTTCCCCATCACGAAGCTAACGCGCCTAACGCCGAGTGCATCTTTTCCCACCAAGTAGGCGACTGCCGCGTAGGCGGATTCACTAGCGTCCCCGAAGACGTGAAGTTCTACCTCTGATAACTTTATACCGTACCATCGCGGGATGGTTATATTGTTTAAGATTATAAGGTTCCGTAACCACGCGAACCATAAAGTTGCCTCCGCTTCATGCAGCCTCTCGTCCCACTGGATTCCTGTACGCCATATCTGCTGCATTAATATGCGCGACTGAATGACGCATGGATACAGGAAACCCAGCGGGTCGAACACCGACATTATGAAGCGAAGAAACTCTCGCTTCGTAGGAACAACGTCACCCTCTATAATTGTCTTCGGTAACTTTTTAAATGATAGGTCAAAAGCCAATTCATCGGTCCCCGGTGACCAAATCATACCTAAGGTGCGCTCTGTGGCGCCCTCGTCTTTTTCTAACGAGACTCTGTCGGGCATCTCTATTTCGAGAATCTCCCTGAGTTGTGGCGAATTGGTGACCCACCCCCGTATATTAAACCCGCCTTCGGCGTGGATGTGAGCCACCTCCTCTATGCGTTTGCTAGCCTGCGCGACGGACCATGCACTATCTAAATAGTCGTCCATGTAATGACTGTTATGTATAGCCGACACTGCTTCGGGATACTGACTATTAAATCTGGCCGCATTTTTATTCAAAATATAGATTGCGGATGTAGGGGAAGACACAGCACCGAAAATCATTGAATTCATGACAAACGTGTCAGGTTCTCCACTATTATTTTTATTCCACAAGAAAAGCTGTGCCCCTCGGTCACGTTCTCTGATTTTTATACGTAGGAACATGTCCGCTATATCTCCGGTGAATGCTACCGGTCCCAATCGGAATCTAATTAGAATTCCTAAAAGAGAATTTAATAGGTCTGGCCCCGCGAGCAAGCAATCGTTAAGAGCGGTACCTTGAAAAGTGGCGGCGGCGTCGAAGACTAGTCTCAATTTCCCCGGCTTATTAGGATTCTGTACCCCAAAGTGAGGTAGGTACCACACCGGATCTTCGAAGCGGCCGTCCGCTTTACTCGCATAACCCTCGCTAATTAATCGTTCAATTTGATTTTCATATGCTTCCGCGTACGTAGGATTCTTATGCAACCTACGTTCTATTCCCGACAGTCTCTGTCGCGCATAAGCATAGTTATCGGGTAGCTGTGGATCGTCACGCCTCCACAACAATCCTACTTCCCATTCGCCGTTAATAGTGAAGCTACTGGTTTCATCTAATATTTTTAAAGCTCTGTCGATGTCTTTATGAGACCTAGGGATTTCGGTTATACCTATTGCTTCTAATTCGAATTGGTTTTTCACCATATCATGCAGTTCAGACAGAGGTTCCGCTAAACAGTTCACGGCTTCGTAGCCTACCCTAAACCCTTTACCTATGGGCCCATGCAGAACCCAGCCTAGCTTGGTCAAAGATGCAACTGGCTTACCGGACTTTCCTCGGCGAATCTCCTCGCCGACCAGCAACTCCCAGTTGTCCTGTCCCAGCAACAGCATCGGCTTGACTCCGCACATTTCCTCCAGGCCCAAGTCACGCAGGTGGGCGAGCTCCTTTATCAACGCAGCCGGCACCGTTTGGGCGGGCAAATCCAGCCTCTTGAACGTACGCACACTTATTTTGTGATTCACTTTATTTGGCCCGCGCACTGTCACATATATTTTCCTTGAGGATTTATCAGACACCTCATTACCGCGCGCACTTTTTAGCACTAAAGGTATTCTATCACCCGTTGCCTTTCCAGCTATCGAGTCGTCGATAAGCGATACTGTAGCTCCGTCGTCCAGTAGAGCGTAGCAATCTCGTTCGTTTCCGTTCACTGACACGGAGACGGGAATTATCTTCAACAACGCTTTGCCGTTATATTCTTTCACATTAGTGACGCTTTCAGTTTTATGCTCTCTATCTACGTGCAGTAAGTCGTGATGTGCATAGTGGCATTTCGAGCATTTGCTTGCTCGGCAGAACTTCTTCGCATGTTGTTTTATTATACAATTAAAACACATCCTCTGATCTTTTACAAATTGCCATCTCTCATCAGAAGTTAGTTTCGCAAACTTTTCACACTTCGGTAATTTATGATCTCCCTTGCACATAGCACACTGCACATTGTTCTTATTATCTTGTTCGCTGTCGCTTTGTACATGTAATCTCTGAACATTTTTAAAGTGAATGCCTGGCTTACTATGTGCGCTTTTCAAACTTTTAACATTAGCCGTTTGACCGGCAGCGCCCATGTCCATCTGCACATAAAATGACGTAGCTCGGGCTAAATGGCTCAGGAATTCAGATAATATCTCTAGGCTGGGTGACACTCTCACATCGATGCCCTGAGACGCCGCCATACCCATTGCGAAGTCGCCATATTGAGCCCTCTGCACAGGCGTTAATTTACTTAATAATTCACTCACCAGTTGTGGGTTGTTCAGGTATCCTTTCGCGTGCACATTCCTCAACAGCGACACACAATTTCTCACTGTAGATGAGAACTTTCTCAACTCACGACCACTTTCTGTTACTTTCGGTAACGCACGCACTTTCTTCAACGCACACTCCAATATTAAATTAGGATGTCCGAACTCTTCATCCAGTGCCTTCATAATCTCCGATGGGTTAGTTGATGTCCGCCATAAGTCTTCTACCGCTATTTTTGCCTCTCCCTGCAGTGACGTTTTCAAGCGCGCTAAGTTCTCGTGCGGCTTAAAGTTGTACATAGCTGTTGTGTCCCAGTACATGTTCTTGTACGATAGCCACTCTGCCGGGTCACCGTTGAAGTATGGCAACTCATAGGCTTGCCTGGGTACTGGCCGCGGACGAGCTAGGTTTGAAATAGCTTCTGCCAGCTGATCTATTTTCCTGTCTCGCGGCTTGCTTCTCTCCGTTTCTTCGGCGAACGATTGATCCCATTCAGGCACTTCACGTGGTGGCACTCGCGGAACACTAGCCGTTACTATCGGCGTATATTCGCGGAACTGTACGGTCGCGGGCGCACACTGAGGGAGCGCAGATATCGAGGTCGTATATACTGTATGCGGTTGCGCGGTCACTGTTTGCGGCGCGGTCACTGTTTGCGGTTCGTACGCTGTTTGCGGCGCGGTCACTGTCACTCCGCGGGAGGTCGTGGCACTCTCGGTTGCAGGCACTCCGTACGCAGTCGTTACTACTGCGGGCACTGGCACTGGCACTGTTTCTTGCGCGTCGTGAGCTTCTGCGATCACTTGTGTTTCACTCGGCACTGAGTGTGTGATCCAATCTTCCACACGGCGTGTTGTAGTTTCTTCATCGGACGAGTCTTCTTCGGCGACGGCATCTATCTCGGCCAGTTCCGCCTCCAACTTCTTCTTGACGAGATTTTCCCTCAGGCGCACTAATTCCCTCTCAGCCTTGTACTCGGCCCTCCGGCGGAGGTAATCGGCACTCTTCTGGCCGCTCTTCGATGAGACGTGGCTGGTTCTTGATCTCGGCGTCCGTACCACCCGTAGTATCTCCGATTCCCGAGGCACTGCAGCCGCGTCGCGATGGTCAATCACGCGTCCGGGGCCCGCCAATGGAATCACGGGTGCGGGTAATGCCGACGACACTGTAGGCGCTATCGAAGGTGATCCCGGTGCCATTTCAGACGGCACTCCTGAATCGGCTTCCATCTCTCGTCGCTTGTTCAACGCTGCCTCCAATTTGCGCAGCTTGCTCCTCGTGGCGACTGAGCTTCGTTCACTCATCTTGAATGCTTCAGACTTCTCAGGCTTGAAACTTCAAACTCTTCAGGCTTGAGATGTAATTCTTCAGACGCAGGATCCGGCTCGAAGGACCAAAATTGTAGAATATTCAGGCGCACGGGTCGAGGGTTCCGAAGAATTAAATAAAAGACGAGCAGAGTCTTCAACCACTTATATTGTTGTTCACAAGCTTCCGATGATTGCTACAGTACGACTGACTTACGACTGACAAATTTTGCCGTGAGGCGGCTATATTTATGACTTTCCTACGTGGGTGCAAGTAGTGCCATGACAAATAAAATAACAAAAGGTGTTTGCACCAATCACGTCACAGTATTTCTCCCATATGTCTCTACGGTGGTGGAAGTAGTGGGTAGGGCGCGACATCATCAACAAATGTTCCACCAATCAAATATGCACATTTTTGTCATTAAATTTACTTATAATCTAGAATCATATATTTACCTTAATTCTAGATGTATCCTAAGTTACATTAATGCTAAAAATAACCTAGGACTAGATAATCAAAACATACATCATTTGATAGCGCAAAAGCATCTATATTTACATGAAAATCAAAATATTGTTACAATTATAGATTTAATCTTCCTATTGTACATATTTAAAACTACAGAAAGCCCTCGTGCTCTCTTACACAGCCTGTCCTAAGGAATTTAAATTTAGACATATTAACCCTGTGGATGTCATAAAGGCTTTCAAACAACTTAAGATCAAGGTTACAGAAGATATGTGGGGCATGTCTACTAATGTGTGTAAGTCTATTATTGAGACAGTTGCACCCTATTTAGCTTTAATATTTAACTTATGTGTAGACCAAGGGGTTTTTCCGACTTTAATGAAACACAGCAAAGTTATACCACTTTTTAAATCCGGGGATAGTAAAGACACCAATAACTATAGACCCGTTTCGGTTTTGCCGGTGTTCAGCAAGGTGTTTGAAAAAGTGATGCTCAATCAAATGCTTAATCATTTTAACTGTAATAACATCTTACACGACCAGCAGTTTGGTTTCACCAGAGGGCGCTGCACTACAGACGCCGGTGTCACTTTAATTAAGCACATCTTTAATGCATGGGAGGACTCACAGGATGCCATTGGCATTTTTTGCGACCTCTCAAAAGCATTTGATTGCGTAAATCATGAGACCCTCCTCCAGAAGCTTGAGCATTACGGCCTCGGTCAACTAGCGCTTAGCTCACTGAAATCGTATTTAAATGATAGACTACAGCAAGTTCAAATAAACGGTGTAAATTCATCAGGCTTGAAAGTAAAGATGGGAGTTCCGCAGGGTTCAATATTGGGTCCGTTTCTCTTTTTAGTCTACATAAATGATTTACCTCATTTACTGAAAAATCAACCTAAAATGGTGTTATTTGCTGATGATACTTCACTGATTTTTAATGTAAATAGACGGACACAGCACCTTGACGAAGTAAATAACGCTATGCTTAAGGTTCATAATTGGTTTACAGTAAATAACTTAGTGTTAAATGAGAAGAAAACTAAATGCATAAGATTTGCTTTACCGAACGTTAGAAGTAGTGCATGTAACGTTATATTGAATAAGGAAGTACTAGAATTCGTCGATAAGACAGTTTTCTTGGGGGTTTCGCTTGACTCAAGGCTGCAGTGGGGTCCTCATTTAACATCTCTTGCAGGGCGGTTGAGTTCAGCCGCTTACGCTGTCAGGAAAATCCGACAATTGACAGACGTGGATACCGCGAGACTGGTCTATTTTAGCTACTTTCATAGTATCATGTCTTACGGTATTGTGCTATGGGGACGGGCTGCAGACATAGAATCTATTTTTATTTTGCAAAAGAGGGCTGTCAGAGCCATCTATAATCTTGGCAGACGCGAATCTCTAAGGGAATTGTTTAAAAAAATTAATATCATGACGGTACCTTGTCAATATATATATGAAAACATTATGCATGTTCGGAAAAATCTTCATCATTTCAGAAAAGTTGGTGATAGACATAATTTTAATACTAGAAATAGGAATAAATTAGAGCAACCAAGTTTTCGATTGTCAAAAGTACACACTTCTTTTATGGGGTATTGTGTAAAATGTTATAATAAAATACCGCTCAATATTCTCGAACTAAATGAGAGAAAGTTTAAAACATGTATAAAACGCACACTATGTAGTCAAGCATATTACAAATTAGAAGATTATATAAATGATAAAAATGCTTGGCTTAATGCTAGTCCTGCTCCACAGCCACTTGGGCACACAAATTAATATACATATATTTTTTTTTTCTTTTCTAAATATAACGATGTTATTAGCACCTTTTTTATTGACCTTAATAACGTATACCGTTATTATAATTTTTACTGATTTTTTTTCTACTTACTACAGTTTATTTTTTGAAAAGGTTCGCTGATGACCTTAGTTTTGTATAATTTTACATCATTTATTTCAATTTTGTAAATGTGACTACCATGGAGCCATTTACTTGTTAAGTTACTATGTGTTGGACACTGAGCATGGCAGTTGAGAGCTTTGTCATGCTCACTTTAATGTCTTGCTGACGGTGGCGCGTGGGTTAGATCGTTTGGTTCCCTTCAAGATGGTTGAGCTAAACGGTGCTGATGCACGCGTCATACTCGTGAACGGGTGCTGTCAGTTGGGATTGGTCATCTCTTAACTGCCATGTCTTACATCGTTATTATAATTTTGTTATTTTTTATATTCACCTTCATTGTTTTCACATTTAGAAGCAACAAGAATATTGTAACCAAGACTTTGTAAAAACCAAATGGAAGGAAAAGAGTGTCCATGGAGTTTCTTGCTCGTTCTTCTCCATAGAGACCTACGTTTTGGAACGAGTAACTAGCTTCAATTTTAAATTGTAACTTCTTGACAATTCAAAAGTGCCTGTAAATGGTCTAATTGAAATAAATGCTTTGATTTGATTTGATTTGATTTGAATATAATTGCTGCGCGTATAAACTAGCGAAAATGAGGTATGTTTTTTGCTTACAATATCGTTATAGCTTTATCAATTATAATAGGCCATACAACACAAACATTTGCCTCAAGTTCTTAAAAACACTTCTCATGTTCATGAAATTGTTCTAAAACATGTTTACAAACAGTTGGAACAACTTACTTGGCACAGTCAGTGAACCAGTCCTGTATGAGCTTGGTGGAGGTGAACATCTCCCGCAGACTGTCGAAGGTCTTGGTGGTGAGGTACTGCGAGCACGACCACACTTGATCCTTGGGGAACTCGTCTATATCTGTTGATAACGTTTGTTATGTAGACTCGGTTTTGAGAGGTTTATTTTTCGAAAGATGATTAACAATCCTTACTAATGTGAAATATCATCATGATCAATGTATACGGAACATAATATGTGTTGAAAGGCGACTAACAAAAGGGATTTATGTGGTAGATGTGAGTGGCAACGCCGGGGCGTCCCCTCCCGGCGTTGCCACTCACATCTAACTGTCCCACACAGTTCGTGGTGGTGATGAAGCTCACTGTTATGTTAGCAATACCTTTCAGCTGCTTAGCGATCTGCAGCCTTGCGCCGAACTTGGTGACTCCGTACACGGTGGTCATGACGGTCTGCTTGATGACCTTCCGCCGCACGAAGTTCTCTAAGATGATGGCGGCGGGCACGCCGGCCGCTGCGTCTCGTACTCGCATCTCTTCCACCTGAATCAAGGCAATTTGGACTTTGAAGTGATTTATATAAGGTTTCTATTCTATGGAGAGTTTGGTTTTTGTGAGTCCTTGATTGTGGACCATTGTGAGTGAGCCATGGTAAAAATGAAATTCTTCAGACCGAAGCCACGTACGCAAGAGATATTTTAGTGCACAAGTGTGTGCGCAAACACAGATGCACTCCCTCTTCCCTAACTCTCAAACCCCGATGGGACGGAAATCCGACATGAGCGATGGTGGTCCTTATACCAACGACATAGGGTTTAAATTGCCTTTGGTTGTGTCAATATTGTATTGCCGATTGCTGCATAGTATTGTAGACCGTCTCAGGATTCCTGTGCACGCTATAACAAGCCGTATATCTTCAGCAATACGTACCAAAGCGGCTACAGCGCTGTACACGTCCTGAGGTCTATCAAGCGGCGCGAGGTTGACAGCGGCAGCGCCGGCCGCGTCGCCACCGAGTGCCGCGTAGTGCTGCAGGCCGTTACACGACCCGTCTTGGTGGACTGGGAACCCGCACATGTACTCTGTAGGAAGGAAGGATGTGTGGTTGTAATGTGTACTTGTTTGACGCAATACCAAAAGAATACTAGAAAAGAATATATTAACTAAACTAGATTCAATAGTTTTATTTAATCGACTTTTAAAAAATGCCTTTTATTAGTCTAACTGGAATAAATGACTTCGACTTTGAATAATTATTACTACGTAAAGAAGAGACACTTACAGCCCCCACGATATTTAACGTCTTTTGAAAGCCAGCAGTAAGGCTGGCAGTAGTGCCGTGCTGTGGTTGATACAGCTCGGGTTTATACAATTATAACGCAATATACATAAAACGTAAACGGACAGGCACTCCTGTAGTAATAGTAGTAGTAGGTAGGATATCGTTTGTATGGATTGTCAGAAGTCTGATAATACATATCAGACTAACATTTTTTGCATGACTATCTCTCTCATTCGCACAACACTACTGTATAACGATATCTACAGGTTTTTGATGCTGTATGTACTTTATTATTCTGTATATTTTGATGATCAAATGAGATTACATTACTAAAAATACCAGAAATCGCAAATAACTATTAGACATAAAAAGTGTTTATTCCTCATTTCCAAGATTACCTTCGTGGTTAGGCGAGCGTACAGCGTTCGCGATCTCCATGCAGCAGGCGAGGGTCTGCCAGGGCTCCTCGGACTGCGCCCACCAGCGTTGACCTTCTAGGGGACGGTCGGCAGAGTCCAGGATCTTGTCTAGTATACTGTCTGCGTACGCCAGTCTAAGGTGAAGGGTATTTTTAGTCAATGGAGAAAGCTTATAAAATACAGCCGTTCCATTACTTTAATGTCTGCAAGACGTACATGTATGGTACAGATAATTGCGGGGTCAGCGGCCGCTGGTAGCGGTACATGAGACTGGTCATTTTTTTTGGTTTAGGAACATATTCTGAGGCTTTATAGGTTAGTTAGGCAGTTTATACTTATTTGATATGGAAAATAATACCCTTTTTTTTTGTTTTTCCCCCTTTTTTTGCGGGGATATCCTCATGGGCTGCTTCCAATTCAGGGAAGACGGAGGGGTGTCGCCTACCGACTAAAATCCTACGGTATTCCTCCAACTGCCATTGGTCAGGGCACGGGTCTCACTATGAACATTCATCCGCACCCCCACAGGTATTAGCCAACTACCTCCACAAGGCGGGCCCGGCACCAGTTCAACCCGGAGAACACGTCGCGCGCCTTAATTTTGGGCCTGTCTCTGTTCGAAGGACGGACTGACCCTATTTTATGGTGGCTAGAGATCGCAAGTTGGAGAAGAATACCTAGCTATTATTATTAACCACGTCTTCTATTTTACCTCTCATCAACAGTACTCTTCTTCATGGTCCCAGTCAAGTTGATGGCGTGTATCTTGAGCCAGCGCAGGCCGCGCGGGCCGAGCGGGCGGGCGCGGGCGAAGCGCAGCAGCGCTCGCTGTGTGTCGGCGCCCAGCGCGGACACGTGCGGCCCGCACGCGTACGTGCGTCCGCGGAAGTCCAGGTTGTGCGGCAGCCAGAATACTGAGTCCCTGGGGAAAACGAGTTGGATTTAGCTATCACTATTCAGTAAAACTAAATATGTTACATATTTTCCAAGGTCTTTGCTCGATGGGCTACTGCCCGACGGTTGTTGTCGGGATTTTGTATATAAGCCTAAATCGCGATATCAAAGTTCTCCGCGACGTTAGCATATATACAAAATCCCGACAACAACCGTCGGGCAGTAGCCCACAAGACACAACACCCGTCTGGTCGGAGGACCCTCCTTTGCCAATGGAGGATGTAAGCCTTTAGACTTTACACCTCGGTTCTCATACTGCCACAACTCTTTAAGGTAAAATGATTCACGACTGAAAGACGAAATGCATATATTGAACTCTATTAACTAAATATACGGATTATAATATTAAACAATACACAAGATAAAAAAGGTATTTTTTATATGAGGTACTGTTTTACCATTTTTTAGGGTTATGAAAAATAAATGTTGGCCGATACTCAGACCCCATACCCGATATGCACACAAAATTTTATCAAAATCGGTCAAGCCGTTTCGGAGGAGTATGGAAGGTAACTAACTAACACGAGAATTGTATATATAGGATATAACATCGCGCTTCAACATGTGGGAGCAGAATAGTAAAGAAACCAGGCAAACGACAAGAAATCGCAGGCAGAAGCTATTATACCATATTAGTACTCACCTATAATGGTTAGCTAGTGACAGTTTATAGAGCGCATCACACCACAGAGAATGCATCTCGGCGCGGGCGCGGTTGATGGCGACGCGTCGCTTGAAGGCGGCGGCCGCGTCGGCCCCGCCCGCGAACTGCGACGTGTCCAGCTTGGACGAGGGAGGAGCGATGTCCAGCTTCTTGTTGCCGCCGTCTCTGTACGAGAAACGGGTGTGTTAGCTTAGTAATTAATCGAAGACGACCTACAATTTAGTGCTCAATGAATCATATTTACGTTTTATTTTTTATTTTGATGTCTTTTCGTGTTCGAAATAAGCAAAATATGAAAGATTTAATATACCTACGCAAGATAAACTGTTTAGAAATTCATGTTTGTCAAAGGAAAATTCAGTTTATTTTGTAAATCTGTACGTCAACAATAACACCCATTTCTCTTTTTTTTTTTAACACGTTGGACCATTACTCCGGATGATGGATGATGATGGGATGAGCGGGAACTGTGACTATAAAGCTAATTTTATCGAATTAAAATGAGAATAAAAAATAGTGCCTTTTTTTACCTAGTCTATGATATCTCACTGCTTCCTCATATAGCCTTATAAAAAATAACAGCCAAACAAAGTATTACCTAAATATCTGTATCTGCAGGTCGAGTATAGGCTTGTTGATGACCCAGGGCACCTCGCCCAGTTGGTTGAGGCTGTCCAGCACGGGGTACAACGTCTCCACCGGCGCTGACTCCAGCCGCTTCCATTGACTGCTCACGTAGAATGGCATTCTAGAACAATTAATAATATTTATTTGAAGTATTGAAAGTTACATCAAAACGATTTATTCTTACATCTGTACTAACATTATATAGGGTGGAATTTTCGAATGCTATCCGAGGGTAAGGTTCTCTAAACACTGAAGAAAGGAAATTTTACTCAAAGGATACATTCCTTTATTTTTAAAATGAAACAAAACTGCATTTAAATTATTTTGAAAATGCGTTTGCCACACTCTGGAATCGACCCGACTAAAATCCGAAAAAAATGATATCTGTATTTTTATGGCACCAATCGATGGGGTTAATCATAAGGATCAAATCTCTAAAAATATGGTAAATTAAAATAAGAAAACATGCAATTTTAATGTAAACTTATTTTATTCGGACGGAAAAAACGAATACATTGAAACCACACTGAAGCAAGTGTGGTAGGTACCTGATGAGCGGCGTGTGCGTGACGAGGTAGGCCCCGCGCGTGGGCGTGGCCCAGGGGGCGGGGGGCGCGGCGGTGGGCGTGAGCGCGGCGCGCAGGCGCAGCCCCCGCGACGCCGCGCCCGCCCACACGCGCGCCAGCACCGGGTGCGGCTTCAGCTCCAGCCGCACCAGCCGGCCCCACGGACGGTGCACCTTGTACACTGCCGGCAGCTTCTTCCTGCACACACATGACGTAGCTCAATCAAAAAAACATTAGATCCAGTAAGGAACAGGTGGGAAGAGAAAGAACTTAATTGTTTTCTCAGATTCCCCATAGATGGAAGAAAATATTAGCTTAAAAATCAACTAACACCGTCGCGTGTCAGTATGAACTGACCATAGCTTTATCGCCATCTTACTTTTTAACTGACCTTACTAACGAGCATGCTTTTTAACATCATTTAAAAAAAAAGCAGAAACAAACATCGACTAAAAGTCTAAAGGTACCACCAACCATTATAACCGCACGGTTCCTACCTACACATCAAATAATTTACATGACAAGATAAAAAAGGTGACGGATCGCGGGCGACGCGAGATTATATAGATTTTCGAGGCGAGGCCAGCCGGAACGTTGACGTGTCGAAGCTTTGCTGTCATAATGTGTGACGGCCATAAGATAAAGATTATTCATACATTTTAACCTTTATGCACACAGTTAATGGTCGCCAATACGTTTTGTGTGAACAATACCTAAAATAAAACTATAACTTACTCCTTAGCGGCTTTACTTTTGAACATGTTAACGTCAATCTTCACGTCGTTGATTATAATGTTGTACAGGAACTTGCCGACGTTCTGACGCATCTCCATTGGCCACGGTATCTCTTCGATATCCTGGACAAAATGTGCAAGTTATTATAGACTCTAGGGTGTTAAGATCCCTATCAGAAGCGTGAAATACTCGCTTGCATATATTTTGTAACAATTTATTTGGTTATCAATGCAAGTGATTTCAGAAAAACGATTTTAACTCTCACACATAGCGTTTAGTTTCCGTTGTAACTCGAATATTTTTATAACATTTTTAACAGTACGGCTCATTCTGAAATCAACTTAATATACACTTAAATAAAGTCGAAATTTGTTTACATGGAAATCAATTCAAGTTTTCTACATGAAACTTACCAAACTAGCTCCATTCCGGTTCATATGCACGAGCGCCTGCCACGCCTGCCGGCCGTTGTACGGCAGTCCGGTGCCATCCACGGACCGGCGGCCGACGTACCACTCGCAGTACTTCTCGTACACTTGCTCAATCTTCTTCAAAGTGCCGTTGCGACGGTATTGCTCGATTTGATACCTGACCGAGGAAAATTATTGTAAGTCAGTGTCGATTGATAATCAACCTTATTGCGATGGGATAACAACGTCGATGTAAAATAAGACTTACTTTTGATACACTTGCGTTCCAAGATCTCTCTGTAACAGTTTTAGCGTGGGGCTGTATGTTTCGCTGCCGTCCACCAGCTTGCTTAGTTCACCCATTATTAGCTCTACAAATTGATCTACCTGTAACAAGATTATATCTATGAGTTATGGTGACCACCTTCAAAATGTTCAACAGTTTAAATGTACCACTGCACAATATCTTTAAAACTGTATGATAAAGGTACAGCGTGACACCAGAATGGGAACGAATCACGCTGTGTCATTCTGAATACTTGACTTACACTTAAAGCTGTAAAATAAGGGTTCTATATCACAACATAATGGGAACAGATCAAGCCGCACCATTCTCATCATCAGATGTACAGCGTGACATCAGAATGGAAAGGACAGCTCCACGACTGCAGCCTTCCAAAATTGCGCACAAATAACTCTCGAATCACGCTGCGCCATTCTAAGTGATTTGAGACCTACTTCTAAAACTCTCAATATTCTGATCGTCAGTCTTGTAAGGTAAGGGTACAGCGTGATAGCAGAATGTGAGGCACAGCTCTGCGACTTGAGCGTGCCCAGGTTACGAATGAATGACTCGCGGATCACGCCGCGCCATGTTGATTATTTGAGACTTACTTCTAAAACTGTGAGATTCTGATCATCAGACTTACCTCTAACACTGTAAGGTAAGGGTACAGCGTGATAGCAGAATGTGAGGCACAGCTCTGCGACTTGAGCGTGCCCAGGTTACGAATGAATGACTCGCGGATCACGCCGCGCCATTCTGCCTCTGTTTCCGATAGCTTCTTTCTCTGATAACAAGAAAAATGATGGTTACTTGTGAATTATAGCGTGATAAATATATAGAACGGCAAATTTCATATGGTTTATTACGTAGATATTGTATTTTGGTACAGCCATTTAATATGGCATACCAGGCTCACTGGTAAAATTCACTCACGAATTAGCATATAAATAAAATTAAAAAAATGGAGAGACATAAAATTTCTCCAGACATTTTTGTTCGAGATGCGTTAGCTCTTGACTCTAGTCTACGTTAGAGGTGACAAACACAACGATAGAGTGAGCTTACCTTACCCAGAAGAAATCTGTTAAGTCTAATTTTGAAGAGGTTAGGGTTAAATGCGTTCGGATATACAGACGTGTAATAATGGGGTTCAGTTGAGTACGAAATAAATAAGAAAAGCCCGTCGTAACCTACTTAATAACACCTTATGACATCTTATTACCGAAGACCTTAAGGACGACACGGATATTGAACGTGAACGTAGGGCACTGTCCGTTAGAGCAAACATGATTGCTCGCAGGTTTGCGCGATGTACTAATGAGGTAAAAATCACTCTTTTCAGAGCTTTCTGTACATCCTTTTACACCTGCAGCCTGTGGGCAGTCTATACTCAAAGAGCGTACAGTGCCCTGCGCGTACAGTACAACAATGCGCTTAGAACGATGTTGCGGCTGCCTCGCCACTGTAGTGCTTCACGTATGTTTGCAGGGGCGCGCATCGATTGCTTCTACGCTACTCTGCGCAAGCGGTGCGCGTCGATGCTGAGCAGAGTGCGGGCTAGTCGCAACAGCGTTTTATGTATGATAGCCGGTAGACTTGACTGTCGGTACATGAATCGATGTATTACTGCTCACATGACTATTGATACATCGATTCATGGGTCGGGCAGGGGGCGAGTAGATTAGGGTTATATTGTTACTAACACTAGTTATAAGTTATTGTACTACTAACCAATTGGATCCTAGTTATCTTAATAAAAGTTTATTATTATTCTTATTAATAAAATATAATGAATAATGTCATTAATATACTCACGCAAAATTTCACAGACTCGGACTGCTCATCTTTGACGCCAATATTCTGTATTTCAATCTCCCCTTTGATCTCTATATTCAACTGCTCCTTGCCTTTCTGTATCATCTCTTCCAGAGACAATATATCTCCGGCCGGTGACGTCATGAGTCCTTGTCTATTCTCCACACGGTCAAGCGTGATCTTGTCTAGTAAGGGACAGTTGTAGTCCATGACGGGTGGAGTGTATTGAGGTTGAAAGTCGGGCTGTATCCTGTGGATCGCTTGTAATACAACCTCGCGTTGATCGTGTAGGAATTTTGATTTGTCTAGTAAGTCGTTTAGTGTGATATTCTGGAAGAACAGAATATTAATTTTATTTGTGAGTTTGGGTTTTAGTTTACGCAAAAAATATTGGTGTTGGTGTTAAAAAATAACAAATTGGAACTTGCTCATTCTTTTCACGTTAAACCATGATAACATTCTTTTTTACTATGGCGACACAAGCTTATAACTGCACTAAATTGAACACCGTCTCAAATTTATTTGTCGTATTTCAGCCATCTTATTATTCTTCAGTGAATATCAAGGATAATTCATAATAGTATCACCCAAATAGCACAATAAATACATAAAATAAATACTTTCACCATAATACACACCTTTTGTTCCATCTGACCTTTATAAAACTCTAGTAATTCCACTTTGTCGTCGACAGTACTTCTCTCTATGCACTCGAAGATGGCGGCGAACGTCTGTGGGTTCATTTCGACCCCGTCTTCAGACATATGCGATAGCAGTTGTGCTGTATTTTCGAACATTCCCTGTAAAAATCATACACAATTTATTACGAAACAAAATAATATAATAGTTTTATAAAGTTTTGCTGTATAATGAAGACGTCTGGTATTCGTGTAATAATAATTAATTAATCGACTTCAATGATTTTTAAATCATAATATTGTATTTTCTCTGTAATTATGTAAATCTTTTGAGATAATAAATGTCTAAACCGTTTTAAGAAATCCATAGAGTTTCACGCTGTGTTTCTTAGTAGACCCCAGTGGCGTGCTTACCATAGAAGCCGAAAAGCCCGGCTTCCTATCAAATAAAAATATAACTTAATTATATGGAAATAAAGTTAAAATTTCAAAGTTAACGGTCGTAAGTTCAAAATCTATACCGCGGTATGCATACGAATGTTAACATTGACATTTCAACTTTATTTCCAGACAATTAAGTTAACGACAATGGGCCCAGGGCCTTACGCGCGTTATTATACTGCATATATGTATACCATCACGCCTGTATTCCCCGAAGGGTTAAATTAGGTTATTATACTGCATATTAACATAAAACTTACGCTATGTGCATATCCATGTAACAGCGTGTTGTACACTTTGACGTCACTAAGTTTAGGATGACTGGAGACCCTCGAGCCTCTTTGTCTGTAATACTGTAGCACTTGATGGGCCTGTAACAACCAATAAGACATTATAGGGTGGTACTTCACCTGGCATACTTGCCAATGCAAAGTAAACTTTATATAAACATCTTAGGGTATATTTTGG
The DNA here is from genome assembly GCA_932526535.1 of Caradrina clavipalpis. Taxonomy (NCBI): domain Eukaryota; kingdom Metazoa; phylum Arthropoda; class Insecta; order Lepidoptera; family Noctuidae; genus Caradrina; species Caradrina clavipalpis. Next base: position 11,362,748 of record OW052104.1, on the reverse strand, counting down.
TATTCAATAGAACCAGATATTATGGCACTACACCTTGCATACATGCTTTTGCAAAGCAAACTTTACAGAAACGGGTTAAGGTACATTTTGTATTGGAAAAGTAACACGAATATTTGGTCAAATGTTGTTCCGGTAGATAGGAGTATAGTAGATTTTTTTATGTATGTTTATAATTGGTTGTATTTATTTCATAAAATTATATTGTTTTGTGTGGGATATTGTTTTCAATTGTTTACTCTTTCCATTACCAGATCATTCCTTTTTTTTTTAAGTTACCCCACTATGAATTGCCCTTGTATCATGGGCGCAACATATTAATTCATACACAAACAGCCACACCCGGAACAACTATCTATTATATAGGTCATACAAATATTTGTTCCATGCGGGAATCGAACCCACGACATGCAGCGCAGCAGTTGATCGCTCAGCTACTACGCCAACCGTGTAATTTGCATTCAAATTTCTAGAACGCAGAAGACCAAACAAACACAATACTTGGGATTATATTCTCGAATTGGCTTATCTTATTTTGCGCGTGTCGCGGTCACCGACTCCCTTGATAAGATAACAGATTTCGCATAAAAAGTAGGTTAACCAGTGATTTTTTTTATGCGTAAATTTTGTGTGCGTGATTTATTCCAATTTGAATCTTATTTATCTATACTTTGGGTCTAATTAAGTAACAGAAATGTGAGGCGTCAACAACCATTTGAGATTTTTGTTTATTATTTTTATTACTCAAACTCAGCTTGGGCATCCTCCCACAGCAAATTAGATAGACAAGTACACATGACCTACATCGTTAAGAGTCGTCACTCCTACGCATTATATGAGTATGCTAATTGACACTAAACTCGGTACAAGTGGTCACAAACTACAATACAAATAAAATACAATGAACTTTGTAGAGAAAAGTACATTTTACAAAACTGTCTCCTACATACTTCTAGAACATGAACATACTTTCAAATTTCTAATGAGAGTAGAATTTATTGTTACTTTTAATCATATTCTAAAATCTACTTTATATACACACATATAATGTTGACTATGTCCTGGTTTATAATTTCACAAATGATTTTTTAAACCGGCTGCCCATTCATTATCATCATCTTATCAGGCATAGGACGCCCACAGCTGGACATAGGCCTCCCCCATAGATTTCCAAAAGGACCAGTTGGAAGAGGCCATTGTGGACAAAGTATTACTATAACATTATCTCACTCTCTTATAATGTCCCAATCATTTTCATATTGATTTTCATTATCAAGAAGCTAAGTTATCTCACCTCTTGTGTCATGTTAAGTGAGCAGAGTAGCTGCAGGTGAGCAGTGAGCACTCGATGCAACGACTCCTGCTTGCCGCGCCGCTCCAAGTCTCGGATGTCGTGCTTCATGCTCAACTCTTGTTTAGCTCGGCGCTTGTCGCGTTTCGCCCTGTTCTTGTCTCGTATTGCTTTTTTCCTGTAGAGAAGTAAAAATATGAGTTTTTAATATGGTTTACCATGGTATTTTAAAGTTATTCTTCTTTTGTGTATTATATGATAATTTAAGTTAAAGACTGTATTGATTAATTTATGAATTCTACAGATTATAGATTTTTCTTATAGTGACAAGGATGTAAAGTATTTTTTTTATTACACTTGTCTACTCTGTCTTGTCTCTTGTCTGTCTTGTCTTGTCACTTGTCTTGGTCTATGGGATGTTGGTGGTACTGGTAACATTTTTACCATGAGCTGACCTGGCAAAGTATAGAGTTTCATTAGAATAAGAGGTCAGCTTACACTGGTTTTATAACCACTTATGTATGCTTACACATACCAAAAAGTTTGTTGGATCTATGGCATAATCTTCAAAATGAATACTTACGCCTGTTTAATTTTCAAAGACTTTGCAGGTGAAGGTTCCATATTATCAAAATCCAGGTCTTCCCTGGGTTCAATTATTTCATTGTGCAGTGCTGGGTCATCATAGATGTCTTCAATCGCTGGATGTGCCAGCCCTTGCGCTCTGAAATAATATGGCAAAAATTATAGCACAGAAGGATTTCACTTTATGACAGTCAATGAGTTCAATGACCAGTAAAATTGTCTTTTGACATTGGATATTTTTTTCACTCACACTGGGTTAAAAATTTTGCAGCTTTTGTGTGTCAGTTTTACCACAACTTTATTTGAAATCTAATAAAAATCTGATAGTATTTCTTATAAGGAAAAATAATGAGTCCACCATGCATGCATGCTGCATGTTGCGGATGTCAGTTTACAGCCCAATGCCTACATACACATTATAGGCTGTTGATGATTAGGCCAGAATTATATTAATGGTCTAATGGTTAATAAAAAAGGTGTACTTACTGCATATTTGTGATATGGTTCATCAGTTCCTGATCATAGCTATCTAAATGGTTATCCACAAACAATTCTCTGAACACGGCATGTGCACCCTTTGGTAAAGGTCTAAAGAGGTCCTGTGACACAAGGTCAGTTTTACTAGAACTCGTCTCATTCAGGTTGAACTCCTGATTCAACCCTTCATTGATTGCATACCTAAGGTCTTGCAACTTCTGATCATAAAGAGTAGCTTTTCGAAAATCATAATAACTCTCTTTTATCATGTCTATGTATTGTTTTGTCTTGAATTTGTCTTCTAAATTTGAAAGTGGGTGACTAGTGTATATGAGGGCACATTTATCATCTTCTAATATTATTTCTGACAGGTTCTGCTTTGCAGTGACTGCCTTTGGAGATTTTATCACAGGGGTCTTCTTCAATATCTTGTCCCTGACAGTCTGTAGTAACTCAGGGTCCACTTCTGCCACTCTTATGTTCTTCACTGGTTTAGCAGTCAGTTGATGTAACTGGCCAAGAGAAACAGGACTAGAAGCTAACTTTGAGAGATGCACAGCTCGTAATTTACTTATTGACACCTTAGTTTCAGTCATAGCCTGGTCACCAACTAAAAAATATAACGATAATAAGTATGTACTTATAACATCATCTGTTTATGAACTAGTATTGATAACTGTTAGAAATTGTAAACAATAATCATACCTTCAAGTAATTCTCCATATTTTTTATAGCTCTTATGTTTAGATTTTTTTCTTAGCGAACTGAGTAGGTTAGCCGTTTTCGTAGATTGGTGTCTCGCAGTATAAAAGTTTTCTAAGAAAAAAATAAATGGAAACGTTATGCAACTGAATAACCTAAGTAAAGTGCATATTAAGTGTTTATTTTATGTGATACATGCTGTCTAAAAATATGTATAAAATATATGTACTAATGGTTGTTTCAAATAAAATTACCTGCACCGAGGCGGCCTAATAAAATCCTTCGACAAAACAAACATTTTATTTCCGTATTTGACGTACTTTTGAGTGAATTGGTCGTAGGCAGCGAGACTCCATGAAAGGAACTCTGATATATGTTCCTGGCCGACGCAAGTCGATGCATAGTCGCCAATTTAATTCAAAAATATAAAATTATAGTGTAAAACATGCCGAAATATGTAAAACCACGTGAAAATTGTAGGACAAATCGCAGAACCAAAATAATATTCTAGAGATGTCCAATAAACTGAACACTGGGCTTATGTCAATGTCACTAACTGTATGTCAAATCATTGAAAAATTACATTTTTCATGCATTTAGTCGATTTTCACTCGCAAAAGTTGCCATTTATAAATATCTGTCAAATCAATTAGGCAAAAATGTCATCATTATCATCAAAACAATTCGACAAGTTGTCCTATTTTTACAGAGTAATATCAAGTTTACAAGTTTTAGCAAATATCTAGACAAATTTACATTATATAAAACAAATATAATAATTATAAATATAATTTGTTAATATGGAAGACAAGAGTTTTGTTTGTGAGTAGATAAAGCTAGTAGAAACAAGAAATATATTGGCAATTCTCATTATTTGTTCAAGGATAAGTATTTTATGTGTTTTGTATGTTTTAGGGACGTCTGAACTCAATAAAAGATTGTTTCAACTCCGTTTTGAAAACGACTGGCTGTTTAAAAGTAAAAAGCAACCGTGGGGGTGAGTTTCACAGTAATGTTTTGCAGTTGTGTTGTGACTCTTGGTAGAGTTACATTTGTTATCACTGGTTGGTTAAATATTAAAGAAAGTTTGTGGTCTAAGTAGACTGTCGCGAAGTGTTATGGTTACGTAGATGATCAAGGCAGAACATACAGTTCTGATTTGAATTGTTTAGTTTATTTTAAGTAAAGTTCTATGATGATTGACTCTACTAACTATTAGGTACTAAAAAAAAAGAAAGAGACAAAGAAAAAATGTTTATTTCACACAATCCGTGTGGTACAGAAAACTTACCAAAAGCTTGTTTGCTTAAACTGAGAATGAAGTTTACTCTAATACTTAGAACTTCAAATGAATTGAAAAAAAAATGTAGAGTCACCACCTTATAAATTATTCAATTTCGTGCCATTCTTGTTTATATTAAAAACATATCTATTTAACCGATCTTCTATTTTCAATAATATATTCTTGTTCTCTTTGCAGGGAATTTCACAAATTGCTGCTTGATAATGGATTTCCCAGTGAAATGACTATTGACCATGTTAGAAAAAAATGGTCTTATACTTATGATGTAAGTAAATCTAAACTTAAAAATCAAACTCTAATATTCATTTTTTTTTTTTTTTTTTAATATGATTAATAAGAATAATCAGTCAAAATAAAATCTTGTGGAAATATTACTGATGAGTATATAAAGAAGGACTCTTAATAATGTCAGGGATATCCAAGATAAACTTTGAAAGCACATAATTATGAACTACAAAATCCCCATTTGTACTTGCCTCTGCAGGCAAGCGGCTCATCCAGTGGGCCATCACAACATGTCATGTGTAAAACTACTAAATTAAATACTTTTTACAGATGTACAAAGCAGCCAAGAAAACAAACAACAAAAGCTGGAAACATTTCAAAATATTTGACAAACATTTTGGCAAAATTGAAATATTAGATAAATATGAATCATGTAAGTACTCATTCTTAAAAGAATCCAGGTGACAACTATTGTGTAAATAAACCACAAACATTATAAAGCTCTTTAAAAAAAAAAGTGGGCTTCTGACCCATAATTATCCAAAGCAATGAAAACACTTATTATATATTTTCTCTTATGACTTATCTCTATATTATTTAATTAATTTTAAAAACAACAACTCATCATCAACTAAAAATTTAGTTTTCTCTCAATCTTTGTCTCTCTCTATCTCTCCCCCACCCCCCTCTCTCCCCCCCTCAACCCCTCTCTCTCTCGTTCTTTCTCACTCTCTCTCTTGCTCTCTCACAGATCACTTCTCTCTTTTATTCTCTATTTTATTTCCTAACTTCAAACTATAAAGTTGAAACTCACCATGAAGTTTTATTCTCAAAACTAACTCCTTTTAAATTTTTCTCAGTTCTATTAATTAATGTAATACGATATTAATATTACGGTCTCATTGCAGGGAGCGATGAATGGCGGTTAAAATTAATTATCTGTGTGTCAGAAGCCAAAGAAATGAAACTTGATCCTTTGACTATGTGGAGGTAAGTTTCAAATAATGCAAATTGTATTTTTAAATATAGTAACTTTACTACTACTTGCATAATTCTGTCCCATTTATTACCAAATAGTAAAGCTATTAACAAATCTTCATTGTTTCTTACTTGTATCATGGAGTGTATATTGCAGAACAGTTGAAAGGGCCATGCGGTGTCAGGATTTACCCTTAGACTGCTGCATTCAAGACATGAAAGGATTATGGCACCATGTGAAAACCACTTTTAATGTAAGTTTATTTCTATTACAATATTATTTTGAAAGTGAATTAGTAAATAATAAAATGAAGTTATAAATAAAAAATTGCCTTACCTCCGGGGTTCGCTCAAATCTGCATGCTCGGCTGAAAATCCAGGTGCCAGCAATTACATTCAGTATTCGGCAAAGCAACTATACATTTTAATTTACACATATTATTTTTTTATCTTGCTCAATACTTGTTACAGAGAAAACATCGTATGAAAATAAAGAAAGGCTCGGAGCAAAGCGAGTGGCCGCTATACGATGCTATGTTGAGCTATTACGAGAAGTATGAACCAGAAGCGTTGGCCACCTTAGATGCGCAAGCTCCCTGCAGCTTCAGAGTTAAAGGCTCTTCCAGATATTCCAAGCATAGCAAAAAGAATAATATTGATAAGAATGAGAGTGAAAATGAGAATGAGTTTCATTGTAAGTTTGTATTCTGTTTTTGGTTTAATAACACTATATTCTTGAACCTTATCATGTTTATGTATACCAAATGTAATAGTAATCCAGTCCTTAAAATTATAAATCAAAACAGCCTACAAATATCATTCAATAATTATAAACTGTAAAACGGAACTCTCTTGCCCTATACTATAAGGTATCTCAATGGAACAATGAACAAACAAACATGCACAAATTCCCTGACTTTAAAAAAAACACGATAGCATATAACTAAACACAGACTGTTATATAATTGTTTTTCCTGCAGGGTCTAAGGATATCACGGAAACGTTTATTCAGATAAGGTTGCAACACGACTGGTTGTTTAGGCAGAAGAAATGGGCGTGGAAGTAAGATATTCATGATTACACTTAGTATCAATTAAGATTCAACTGTATTCTCCAGTAAATATGAATCAAATTACAATCCAAGATAATTAAAAAGGTAAATGAAGTCTTAGATGAATCTCCGTTGAGGCAAACGCACTTGACACCTTTTCAGTTTTCTTTATGTTTACTGCACGTGTTAAGGCATCAATAGATATAATAGTATTATAGATGCACTCAATGAAAAGCATTATGCACGAGCGCATACTTAAAATACTAATTATCAGAAAAGCCGAGCTTTTAACTGTCGGTCGCTAAAATATATTCTTGTACATACTTACGTGCATATTATATTAAATATCGCAAGAGTTACCTGCGAACAGGAGAGGCCCTAGCATTGAACCTTGAGGGACACCTACTTGAATAAGTAATAAACACGAGATTGCCACCACAAAGCATCAGCGAGAGCTTAAGATTTCCAAAATGCTTCTAAGAATGACAGAAGCGAAACGGTTTGACACTCCGATATAAATATTAAACGGTGCGTCATAGAACTTAACTTTGTCAAAAGCTTTGCACAAATCAAAGAAAAACATTTTACCATTTTATAGATATTTTTATGTACACTGGAGAGTACTTTAAGTATAATCCTACTAGTATGTACTTTTTTAAATATGAAGTTCTAAAAGAATTTGTTTTTGTTAACTAGTGAGATGGTAAAGATAATGAAAGAAGAATACGGATTTCCTAAAACTTTAACATCAAGGGAGTTGGGAAGGAAATGGGCAGCGACGTTTTCAGTAAGTGCTCTTCTACACATTATTGTATGGGATAAATATGACACATTGAGCTTTTAAAAGTATCTGTCATACTGGTAAGAATGACAAAGACAAGGCTCTACAAAGTTGTATTTTTTTACCAATACTCGATTAACGGCCTTGTACTATGTAAGTACAGACGCTAGCACATCAACCTATCCCAAACTATAATTTTTTCCCAATTAAACATGAACTTTATCCTTTTGTATTAAAGTTGAAAAACTATCAAAGACATTTGATAGATTGGGGTAGCTTGATGTGCTATCTCTCTGTGCTTTAGTTAAAAAGGGCCCCAATAAAAACTGTTTCTTTTTCGCTAGGAGTATCAGAAAGCGAAGGCGACGAACAATAAAACCTGGGTGTACCACAATTTATTCGAACTGTATTTGGGTGAATCATCCACTCTCAGTTTGAATCCTCTGGTTGATTGTAAGTACCAATAACACTCCGTCATGTCCCGTTACATTTCGTTTAAATGGTTGACTTAAAACATCAAACAGATCTTACAGTAACTGTTCATTATTTAGGTATTTTCTTTATAAACTAAACTGTTTGCCCTTAAAACCTTATATTGAGAGATTATATTTAAAAACATCCTAGATTCGATATTCAGTTGATTTTAAAATTGAAAATATCCGTGTCGCTCATATTATTTTAGTTTGCCGGCTTTATTCATGATATTAAATATGCTTTTCGCATTAAATTAAACTGAAATTCTAGAGTATTTCCAACTTTTAAAATCGACTCTTGTATCGAATAATGTTATACCAGCGCGCTCATAAAATGACTAATGCATTGACAATTTTTATTGTTGTTTTGATAAAGGGCAAGAAGAATGGGTGTTTAACTTAATAAGCGCCCGGACGGACTTAGAACATACATTCAAGACATTCAAAGACCCGCTCGGTGGATGGCGGTATGTAACATGACATCAGTCGTTCTATACAAATAATTGTTACAAGACTTTTAGGTAAATAATATTCATTCGCTTTTTTCTCTTAGCGAGGTTGAAAAGATGCTAAGAAGTATCGGCATACCATTGGACCACAGTTTGTTAGACCTGCAAGAAATCTGGATTCATCTGTTAAAAACGTTTAGGGTAACGTTCTTTTTCGAAATTTTTATTTTTTGTGATGATTTCTCATAATATCCAATTTATCATTCTTAACTTACCTTTTCTTTGTAGTGGAAAACGAAATTCGCGAACAAAGGTATTTTAAACGAGCAATGGCCTTATTTCGAGGCTATGGGCCGTTATTCCGAAATTCAAGAAAAGAACTCTATCAAAAAACAAAAGATAAGCGACGTACAAGAGACTAACGATCATTACGCTGACGTCATAAACGATGACGATTACGAAGATGATATGAAGTTATTTGATCTCAAACAAAGGTTAGAGCTTCAAGTGAAGCCTAAGTTTGAGGCAGATGATACTGATCGATGCAGATCATGCTCCAATCTAGCAGCTTGCGTAGATATATTTGAACAAAAAGATGGCGATGGTTTTGATGTTGCTTACAAACTGAAAATTATTGGCGGTATTGAAGTAAGATATTATTATTTAATAGGTTTATTCTTCTTTTTACAGAAAACATATAAGTAAATACATATTATTTTGTTTTTGTCCTAGGTGGAGAAAACAGATAATTTACCTGCACACATATGTATAAACTGTCACGAGGAATTAGAAAACGCTTACAAATTCAGACGAAAATGTCAGGACGTCGATAAAATGTTGCGTTGTTCCTCAAGACATATCAAAATCGAAGTCGAAGGTATCGATACACACTATCCAAACGAAACACAACTCGATATCACTAAAGAAGACCACGATAGTCGCGATGCAGATGACATAGAAGTCTTTGAGCCAAACGCAGGTGAAACAGCAGAAGGAAGCCAAGAAAACGCTAAACCCAGAGTGAAGAAAGAAAAAGTTATACGAAAGAAGAAAAAAGTTAGAAGATTAAAGTACGACTATTGGAAAATATGCGAAGTGTGTGGGAAACATACGAGGAACCTCGTGAGTCACCTAGACACACACTCTACTGATAAACTTTACTCGTGTAACGTGTGCGATAAAAAGTTCAAATTCAAAAGTGGTTTAATAATACATAAAGCTGTTCACGATCCTACGCCGAGGAAGACTTGTGAGGTTTGTGGGAAAACCTTTCATATACTGGCTCAGTATAGACGACATTTTGTCTATCATGCTAATGAAAGAAAATATGGATGTGAGACATGTGGGAAACGATTTAATACTTTAGATATTTTAAGAGTACATCACCGAACACACACAGATGAAAGACCCTTCAGTTGTCAAGAGTGTGGTAAGTCGTTCAGGACGGCCGGCTGCGTTAGTAGACATAAGAGAATTGTACATAGAAATGTTAAAAAAGTTCAATAAAATCTATATGGGAAGAGGTTTTGGTCGTTTGATTTGCTCTTGTGACCTTTTATCGTACGCACTTATTGCACATCGCTATCATTTCGACATTTCTTAAATATGTGTCATGTAATCTTTATAATTTCATGAAAATTACTCGATTACACGTTGTACACAAACAATACGTACAGTTATTTTGCAAGGTAGTTAATAAAATATGCAGCGTCTAATTGGGCTAAAAAAATATAAGCGCATTTAGCGCATACATCAAAGATAGCGCCTGGCGCCAACACCTGACATGTTGACTTAACCGAAATTCCGAGAGCAATGTCCTAACTTCTTAACCTGGTGTTTGTTGATGATGGTCTCATCAACAGAAGTGATTCAATAAACATGTTTTTTTTTTAAACTTCAAAGGCTTTACTTTTAAACAGTTCATCCTTTAATTGGGGATTACTAAACTGTCTGTATGCACTTATTGATTGACCGATAGTGTCCAAAAATACAGGCCTCTCAACCCTTGGAATGTTGATCGAAATTATACGTCAATAAGTGATTATAAGCAGGCGCATTGGGCACTGACGGGCCTGCACCGGCGCCGGCGCAACTCTATAAAGTTCATCGTCAGTTCGCAGCAGACAGCGCGCGCGGACGCAGTCTCGCGCTCTAGCTAAATTAGAATCATCGTCGCGCACATACAGTGCTACACTAAAACGAACAAAGGGTGCTTCCTAGTTTAATTTAGAATTAAAAGGGCACCATGGCGATATACAGTCCGGTAAGCTTTTTATTTTATTTTTTTATTTTTTACCTGTTTTCTTTTTAGTCAAATCAAGATGAGATTATAATGACCACTAACTCGAACGTGTCGTATATGATTAACATTTTAATGAGATGCTATAATAAAATGTCACAGTTCGGATGGACTCTCATAGGCATCGGTTAATTAACTACATTCTTTCTTCCATGCTGGGAATATTTTTTTAGACTTCCTACATCGCGAGGTTTTATTTTAATTCAAGGTATCCGGTAAAATTTACGGCAGATTCAATATTTTATGCCCTATAGAGAGTTTTTGTATAAATAATTTATGCTATGAGATGTTCCCTAAATAATTTATTTGATTGAGAAACCGAGAACTTGCTGCAGGAGTAACATTACGTAAGGGAGTTCAAAAAGGAGCTCGACCTGTTGAACGTTAAACACTAGTTTTATAGTAGAGTGTTTCTACACTAATACCGGTATTAACATTTGTCACGAAATTAGTGAAAACGAGATGCAAATGCAAATTGGCCGGTTCGTAAAAATAAATAGGTAATTAACACTGATTGTTGTGTTAAATTAATCAGAATCTGACATTCGGGTCAATGGAATTAAGTCACAACTCACACATTTATAAAGCCAAGACTCTCTTATCAATGTAATTAGGTACAAGAAAAACAACATAGTAGGTAGGTGATCAATAACATAACTTTATTCTCGGTAAAGTGCGTAAGATTGTGGCCACCAAACGCTTGTGACATTATTGCCCAGTAGCCATCAATACGAAAGTTTATTGCCCTAAGGTGTTGCATTAACGCGTGCTTTTCGCACCTTCCCAAGCACGTTTTGCGCACGCGCATATTTAACGAGCACTTAGTTTGTTTTGCGACAATGATAATTGGACCGAATATGGTGTTTTGTTGCTTTCAAGTATTTCTTTATGGTGCCTTTTGTTTATGAACTCTGTTTTTTTTAACATCATTGGATGGTAAACAAGCCAATGGCCCATCTGGTGGTCAGCGCTGCCTAGAGACATGTGCAATACCAGAGGCCTTGCAAATGCGTTCCCATCCAAGAGACAAAGTTGAAATGTCTCATGTGCATGTAATTACCCCGGCACCCATACCGATATGCTGATTAAGCAATAATATGAGCATGAATTGAAGATGTTAGTATCACATTGCGCGGTTTGCGTTAGCTGTTTTTGTTAGATAAAGTTTACTATCAATATGACAAACTGAATGAGTTGTGCTTAAGTAAATAAATTAGTATAATGAACTTCTAAACATAAAAAATATAGGCTTTTATCTGTGTTTTTTTTTACAAACATCTCACTAGAATTATGAAGTCAACATGTATGTATGTATTGGTTTGTAAGAGGATTTACTATTCCAAAAAAACCTTTCAATGTCAGGTTTTTTGTAATTATGTCACACTTGGCATTGTCTATGGCATATAGGATACTAATATGTTTTATGGTTTAATATGGTATAGGTACTTTCACGCAGACGAAGTCGGGAGCAGAAGCTAGTTAGAGTCTAGCTAAAGTCAAACTAGAACTAACTGCTAATCACCTTAGTTAAATCCTATCTTTGATGATGATTGTTACTAAATCATAAATAGAGTAGATAGATTATAGTTCAGAATAGCACATAGGCTACTTTTGATATCGGAAAATTGTAAAGTTCCCATGGGATAATATATTAACACTGACGCGGATGAAGTCGCGGGCAGAAGCAAGAAGCAAGTATAGGATTAAATGTTACAGTTAGAAAGATGCGCCGCTGCAGAGAACTGTCACACATTACATACTAGCACGCTCACCCCAGCACTCATTACTCACGCCCTAGAGACAAAGGATCGGGAGAGCCTATTGCCATTAACCGGGCGCAAATCCTAACTCCGAGCTGCTACTGAGAATTTTATAGAAAAACTCAATAACTCCATTGCTCGACCTGAGAATCGAACCCAAGACCACTAGCAAATATAAAAAAGTAAGACCCGACGACGATAAAAGCGTCTATCAAAAAGATAAAAATAACAAGTTGGCACCTAGTTACATGGTGTTATTAAAAATCGCAAACTAAAACAAAACAATAATTAGACCAAACAGAGAACATTGTTTTTGTTAAAAAGCAATAGCACATCAATGAATAATATTATTTCGTCGGCTACAAGCCCACGATCATACAAATACATACACAGACTGCTAAATTCAAAATCTTCCTTAGTCAGGTAAAAAAGAATACTTATGTAAAGATTATCTTCTACTATATTTTCGAAGTCAAATCGATAATAATATAGTAAAGCTAAAGAGTATTTTGTTTGTTTAAATGCGCTTATCTCTGGTACCACCAGTCAAATTGGAAAAAGTCTTTTGTATATTATGACAGCCAGATTCATAAGGAATAGTATAGATAGGCTAACATCACGCTACGACTCACGGGAGTGGTGCAGAAACCAAGACGTAACTGAAAAAAAAACCACAGACGAAGCTTGTATCGTATAAAATGTACCAAAAGCTCATGATACCTAATCAACCCGTCAAGTCATGCCAGAACAGGAGTAATGAATTACCTCATTGAAAGCTTTGTTTGTCTGCATGACTTGCCTGGATCCCGGCCAAGGTCTACACACACCGTTTCAGAGCTTAGGACTCCTTTCGCTTTGTGACATGTTTACTCCAAAATAGGATTGCCTATAATTCTATTTTGTTATAGATTGCTCTGGCTCACACTATTTTGTTGTTAAAAGCTTTTTGTTGAAATGTTAAAAGTGGTACTCTAGTTATAATATTTGTACTTTTGTAGATACGTGTTATAGGTAGGTATCTGTAGACATAATTAAGACGTCGTTTCTTAATTTGTACATGCATTGTAGGTATAATTTATATACCTACTTAGTAGTTTTTTTGGGTTTTAATTTTTCACGAGGTCTTCACAAGCTCAAAGTTTGTGCAAGGTCAAAGCCAGGTCACGGGTCAATGAACCTCACACTTTTTCCACATATAAAAATAATAAGAAGATGTAACTATTGACAGTTTTTATAGCTTCACACATAATTGCCAATATGCCATACCATATACAGATAAATCACGTTGGCTAATTGCCTACCTACCTACCTGTGTGTACTTATGAGGTGTAAAAAGAGACATCACATGATCACATAGCTTTAACTACGCTTAATGCCCATCGAACTAAGTACCTACCCAAGTAACACAGTTGGCACTTTAACAAACAAATAGTAAACTAATGTAAAACTTAGGGTCCGTATAAACTCTTATATAAGTTCACTGACCATCTTGACGCTTTACATTGGCATTTCAAAAGCATGATGATGCTTTACACTGTATAACGGTTGGATAATGGCATATCAAAATGCTTCTGTCAAGCCTTTGGTTTTAGTGCAGCAAATTACAATACTGCTGCACAGCTTTCAGCTATTTTTAGTGCATTTGGATCGACAATAGCATTTTTAAGTAGCAAAAAATTCTTAATGCCGTTTAATAGCATAAACATGAACCATTATAATGCAACGTAAATGTGCAATACAGCTTTGAGCTGTTTTTACTGCCCTTTGTTGTGTAATAGCACTTTTAAGTGGTAAGTAAAATCCTAGAACTGCTGAACAGCATAAACGTGAATCAATGTAATGCTTGCATTTTTAAAGATCAACTGAGTTCTGTTGTACTGCTAACAGCTCTTTTATCAAATTCATGTGAGTTGTTGTAATACACAAAGCTAGTAAGAAGCATAAAACCATTTGTCGGCCATATTGGGGAAAAGCACATATTATGTAAAGTAAAATGTAGCGATATTAAAAAAGGTTCTGTAGGTCACCAACATGATATGTTAAAAAGAATGAACTGCATAACAGTTTTAACTGACTTTAATTTAACTTGTTACCACATCACTTGTTATCAGTGTAATGTCTAAAAGTATATATAAATAAAATCTACAAAATCACAATATATGGCCTTGTAATTAAATGATTTTCAAGTACTCGAATGAAAGCATCATCTTTTTGTTTGTTGACAGCACCATAGTCATTTTAATAAGCCACGCACAGGAATAATACTGTAGATGATGAGTTCAGAAAGTCTTTTTATTAATTCTTAGCAAACGGATAATGGGTTTTATGATTTTGCTCAAGGATCCCAATTATTGCGTTCAAGTAATGACACTATTTCAGTCTACATCAAGTCCACTGGTGTACCGGTGAATCCATATACAACTACTTTATAGACAATGGCACTACAGTGTTTCACCAAAAGTCTTCTCTCTAGCCTCTGGCTTAATAATTGTTCACATGTATGTACTTATACTGATGGCGGCATTAATTAGCCTTTCTAAAGGCTCACCGGGCTGCTATAGATGGACACCATTTTGTATATATTTTATAACCAAAAAATATTATCATTTAGACCTATTTATAAAAGCAATAGATCTATATAGTAATTATATAACTTAATTCAATAATGCCCAACCAAGACTATTATGTTAGTTATGGAACAATCGTTATATACTGAAATTTACAATTGTTTCGATTATTTCACACATATCTTTATACAACTTTTTTTAAGAAAACCACAAAATATCGAAGGCGCGTGAAAATTTTCAATGAAACCTATATAGGTATTTACAATAAACTACATTGCGCAGTAATATTTGAATGCATGACATGACAAAACTACCCAGTAATATAATTGATGCAAACAAATATGGTGTCACTCATTCAGTTTTGGCCATCTTCATCCATAATTATATTGTGAGAAAAAGTAATAAATTACAACGATAATTGTATTATAATATTTGTACCGTGGTATTAGAGATGTTTTTGCAATGATGCAGGGTTTAACTAATTTCTAACTGTGAATACTTAAAAAGCTTTAATAATTCTTTTACTACATTCTAATGCTAGTTTAATGCTTTTGTAATTCAATTAACATTTTCATTTTTAATAATATTGCTAATATAATGCTTCTGTAAGGCGATTGGGAACTTCATTGATCGTAATAATGCTTCCATAATGCGATTGGCATCTCCATTGACCATAATAATGCTTATATAATGCGCCTGTAATTCAATTAAATTAATTGTTAACCTATTTAGGGTCTTTAGCCGTATAATTTGTGCCCAAATAAGAGTTACAGGAGCCGTATAAACGTTTGTAATGCTGCCATAAAGCTAACTCAAAATACTAAAACGATTCAGAAATGCTGTAAGTCGGCTGATATACTGCTTTGATGTGTTACTTGGGTAAGTAACATTGAGCAAAAACGATTAGTGGCCAAACGACTTTTTTTGTGTGAAAATCAATGTTTTATTAGCTCGCCATATAACACAGCTTCAGGTGCGACCACATTAGTGACGTTTTGACGAACCGAACACCGTGACCGTGACAAACTCGCGTGTCTGTACCGATAGTGTGGACGGGATTTGTAACGCGAACAAATGTTACGATCCGTCTCACTACTTCCATATAAAATATTTAAATCAAAAAGTACGCCCGAACATTGTACGTAAGTCACAAATGTGCGGGTTGTTCGAAAGAGATACCGCGCCCCCGGAACGCAAAGGGCACACGAAGGAACATAGATGGTTTTTTCCAATCTCTAAAAAAAAAAAAAAAAAAGTCACAAATGTGGACGGTGTTTTGGTTTTGTTACGGCAACCGACACGGGTCACGAGCCGATCCATCCAAAGTGGATATTTTTCAAAGGATGTCCGGTACTGTCCGGTGTGTGGGAGACGTATACACTGCCATTTTTGTCACGCGTACAAGCCCGCGTGTCATCGCGCTTGGACCTACACGGAATTGATGGATCGGGCAAATGCATATCGTAAAAAGAAAACATCCGCTCCTCCGCCACCCGCATACTCCGAAAAAATATTGCAACAACGTTTTTGAAGGTAAGTACATGGTAGAACTTAGAAGTAATTAACCTCCACCAGTAGGTACCTACACTATCGATAACAAGTTCGCGGCGATGTCACGGTGTTCGGTTTGGCGAATTGTCACTAATGTGGACGCGCCTTTACACAGCAAATCAATACATTATTTTTACAAGTAAGTACATACATCAATCAGTACAGGGGTCGTGGGGGCATTTAAAGTTTAGTGTTAACATTTAATAGGTACTTGTTTTTGTAGAAAGAACGAAAAAAGTTTGAATTTTGTTCTTGAACATCTCCGTTATTAGATAATTATGTATGACTCGAGATTTTTTGTAAATCAATGGATCATCATTTTTTGCTTCGTTATGTGTCTTTCTACCACCATTGAAATTAATAAACAGTTTTTGTGTGTAAATTTTCTACATCCATCCACAACCGAGTACATAAGCAAACTTTAATTCTTCCAATCCAAAAACAGAACGCTCTTCTAAAACCAGAAATGGAGGAGTTGTAACTAGGCAGAAGGCACCAAAATACATCTTGCCGGGGCTGCGGGTTGTTCGAAAGAGATACCGCGCCCCCCGAACGCAAAGGGCACAAGAAGAAACATGGAGGGGTTTTAGTCAGTAAAAGTCTGACACTCCCTCTCGCCCCGCCCAAGGCGGGACAAGTCATTGGATGATTTCCCTTCGGTAAAAAAAAAAACCTATAAAAATAGGTCTGAAAAAAAAACAATTCATTCTCGGACTCCCAACACTCCGAGAGCTCCGTATGGTAGCGTGAACTTATTAGGAGAGGTGAGCTAATAGCCGTAAAATTAACGAGAGTGACGAGTCATGAAGTTCAACACTGAATCTCTAAATTGACGTGTAATTTCCATTCATTACTAAGTTCGAGGCGTACCTAAATAGGGTCTAAATTAGGGTTGCTTGAATCTGAAAGCTACCGAATACAATATAAATGTAGAGACGCCTATAATTTTCTAAGCGGTTGCTTAGGGTCAGCGTAAAAATATGATTTGGTTTTAAACTACAATCGAACAGAAATATAATTGAAAGGAGAAGGATTGGCTCGCCCCCTATTACATAGGTAGGACTTTAAAACATACCGGCGAACTGTGGGTGTTCACTTATACACCTCTACCTAATCCTTTGGGGGATACAGGCGTGATGGAATATAATTAAATATTGTGTAATTTTCGTGCAAGATAATAAATGTGACGCAGATATTCTTGCACCTTATTTTAAACTCGTGCAGACTGCTGTTTTGTCTGCGCTGACCGTAATAGGTAACTTGATAAGATACAGACTTGCTACTTGTTACGCAAGAGTAGGGTTGCCATTCGTCCGACATTACCCGGATTTCTCCTAGTTTAGACGGCGTCCGGACGGGGTTTTCAGAAAATTGTCGGGTCAAACCCGGATATTATATTTTTGTGACAAGTGACAAATTAATCCCAATTAATTCCAAAATAAAAAAAAATACATTAATTAAAAAGTTCACGTAATTTTAAACTCTATTTCCGATCCTTTTTAATTTATTATCAATTAATCAACGAAAACTTCCTAAGGGCTATTTTAATTTACGCGTTTGGTGCCGGATGGTTGTCATTTTTCATAAAGTGGACACGTATGTCATATTGACAAACGTCACATGTCAACTGTACGAAAAATGAAAACCGTGCGTGTGTAGTCAGACACCCGGAAATCTCCAGGGCCGCATCAGTGCGGCACCAAAAGCATCACTTGAAATAGCCCTTAGTCTGTCTCAGGTCTGAGTGAGCATTTATCTAGTCTGCTATGTACAGTCCATATTATAATGCTGGTAACTTCCTACTTGTATGACTTCAAACATGTTATCATTCTTTCTAAGCATCATTCTCTTGCATTTGCTTATCGTACTTTTGAAGTGGACACAACATATCGTCTTCCATAACATCTGCAGTAGCCATTATCTCACCTCTGCTTAGTTTTCCCCTTACTATATCATTCTTCACCCTAGTCTATCCAGCGTTTCTTTGTTTTACCCCCACGCTTATTTCAGCTCAGTATCTGGTGTGACAGTCAGACTCGCAACATGTTTTAGTGCAATTTACTGCTCCGCTCCCGTGTGTCGTAGCGTGATGTTATGCCTTAAACTATCCATGGATCTGGCTGTCATATTATATACCAAAATTACAGACTGTCGGTAGCCCCAATTCATTTCAAAAAACTAGCGCACGCCCTCTATTGACGACCACATAAATCAATTCTATCAGTTTATATTTAACTCTATGTCAAATCTATTTAACCAATAATCAAGATCGATGGCAATCTATAACTTTCACTGGTTACGTCCGACGGCTCATATCATACATCATACGATAGAACACCACTTGGAACGATGAAAAATGATTGTTTTATTGATCAGTTACAACATCCCACATTTACACTGACATGATTGAAGATCTATGGCCAAAATTATTAGAACCCCCATAACGAGTCGAGGGCATAGAATCAAAGGTCTCGATGTAATTGATCTCCCAATCGAAAACTCGTAACAGTTGTCCCTAATCGTTGTGCCCACAACAGGTTCGTATTGAGTCCACGTCTCGAATGCATTCATTGAAATGTATTAGATAGATACGGCATAATATTGTACCCTTATTGGGTCAAGTTAATTCTAAACACAACATGTATTTTGCTGGTAGAATTCATATTGAATGAATGTGTTGATTGCGTAGATTTATCTCTAGCTGACGTTGTTTCGCGGTATTGCTTGTCATTATGCTTTCCCGTGGGAATTTAGGTACATGGACATTTTATTAGATAGGCATAGCTTTCTGCTTCTCCACAAACCATTTTATTGATCTTCAAGTTTGATCTTCAGTAAGTCATCAATTCTAAATGTAATTACGATTTTATTAGAAGTAATTAAATAAGTAAATAATTTATGGTGTATCCCTTTACATCTGATTTACATGTTATTTATTTTGATTAGGCAGTTAAAGTGAACTTTCGCCTGGAGTTAGTGAAGTGGTCTGGTTAGTGGATTGGTACTACGTGCTTAGGAATTCATTTCCGTCCATTCTTCTCGTAATTTAATAGCCTAGGTCTCTTAGCGCGTGCCTACAGCCTATGTATGGACCACAGGAATACACTAATGTACTCTCGTAGGTATGAACGAAAGTTTAGCTTTTACAATTGTTCGTAGAGAAGTGGTGTTAGTAATTATAGATTCTTTTCTTCTCATTTTTCTTATTTTTTCTTGCATCATACAATCAACAATCACGTCTGTATTCCCCGAAGGGTTAGGCAGCGGTGTAGAAATGTACACCCACAGTTCGCCGGTATGTTTAAGGCCCCATGTAAAAGGGGGCGAGCCTATTGCCATTAACCGGGCACAATTCCTACCTCCGAGCTGCTACTGAGAATTTCATAGAAAAACCCAATAACACTTTTTGCTCGACCTGGGAATCGAACCCAAGACCTCTAGCGTAGCAGTCGCGCTTAGGATCACTAGGCCAACGAGGCAGTCGCGAGGCGGTAGGTTTTCTTGCATCGTGCGCGTGGGTACGTTTTCAGACATATAAAGTCACATACACACAACCACCTGACTCTTAACAATTACATGGAGGCCATAAAAATACTTGTTCCGTGCGGGAATTAAACCTGCGACATGCAGTTCGGCAGTCAATCGTTCAAACACGGTGCCGACCGTGTCGATGCAGATGAGATGCAGTTTAGTATTGAGATTTACCAAATTTTTTAAGGTAACTATGGCTCTATGAGGCACTCAGTAGTCATAGACAACAATGTATTTGAATAAATCTTTTTTACGAAAGCAACAAACAAGACTACAGGTTATGTTAATTATACCTACCTATCATCTTACATAATAATGTAATATTTATAAGATGTAGATAAAGATCGCTGCACATAGGGATTGCAATCCGGATTCTTCGAAATTCGAAAACAACTGAAAAATCCGGATTTTCTTGCCTTTTTTAAATCCGGATTTTATAACTCAAATTCGATTTTTTCGGATTTCAGTCAAAACTTATTATACCGCATAATATTTGTAATTAATTTTGATTATAATAATCATTTTGATTGTAATTAATCGGTATAAGTCAAGGTGGGGAAGTTCGTCTACGGGGGAACGCCGTACAACGTCTTTCTAAGCTGTTTTTGAATAGCTACGACGTTGGTAGCTCGGTCGCAAAAACTGAGTCACTAGTTCGTCCTACCTTTAAATTATACATGTCGTAGTGTGGAGTTCAATAGCAAAAATCGGTCTCCAAATTTTTTTGTCGTTGACAATTTGAAATACGAGTGAGTTGCGTCGACGTTTTACCTAACGAGAAATTTTAATATCAACAGATTTTTACGTTTTGTAGTGGTAAGTGCTAGTCTGTATTACATTTTATTGTTTTATTATATCCAAATCGAATTTAAATAATTATTCATAGAAGTATTGGTTGTGATAAAAACTTAACTTAAAAATTAAATATTGGGGTAAGACTGTCTAGTATTTTAGGGAAAGGCCATCATGTGCCGATCTTGCCCCAAGTCAGATGTTGATAACCTTTTCTGGTATAAGTGTTTTCTTTGAATATTGTTTTATAGTTATACAGTCAACGCTACTTATTTGCAGGTTTTCTTTTGGCCAATTATGTATAGGTACTGTTATGATATTAATAGTGTCTTACGCATCACGTTGGTACATCTCTTTAAGCTCTTTCGATTTCAATAAAAGTGGTTTTCCAGCTCCTCCCCACTGGAGTGCTGGAGTATCAATGTTTAAGTGCAGTGTATCGTGCCCTGCGTGCCCTAACAGCTGCACGCAGGAAGATTTAATGGCTGCCACCGACAATGCTGTCAAAGTGGCCAAATTCTGGGCCGCAGCAATATAATATACCAATAATATAGTTTGTCATCGAAACGCTAAGAAAAAGTACAGTTTATGTTGTGTAATGATTATGTAAATTTATAACGAGAAAAATTACTGATAAGTACCCAAAATTCATTAATTATTTTAGTTGATTTTATTCTGTCGTGCTGTGAATTGAGCCAATTAATGCAAATTTTAATTAATTTATACTATTTTATATACATTTTATCAAATTAACTTAAAACACCAAAAACTTCGAAAACTCCGGATAATCCGGATTTCAATAGGACGAGAAATCAGAAATCCGGATTTGAAAAAACTCCGGATTTTGCAATCCCTAGCTGCACACAATACTAAGTGGGTACTAAGCTTCAACTGTTTAATATTTATTGCTCATTAAGTAAAGTATTTCTGTAAGCTACGCAACAATTTAAATTGTAAATACCTTAGTTATTAGAATGTCAAAAAGCCCATAAAACATTTATTGTGGGCAATAAAATGCATGCAGTGAATGGTAAGGTGAGTGATAAATCTACTGAATGTCTAGCTTTCTCAAGAATTGGTCGTCAATATTCACAGCTCACAGCTAAACGGATGATCTTCAATACGTTTGTGGTAAGTATCTACGGCAGCTATAGCAGGCAAAAGCAAAAGACGAAATTAGGCATTTAATTCAATTCCTAATGTCATAAATTAACGATGATGTAGATTGGTACCTACTGTTCTTGTGTACGAGGTTAAGTTGAACCTCGGTTGCAAATGTAAAAGATAGACGTTTGACTTCTGCGGGTTGTTCGAAACTGCGGGTTGTTCGAAACTGCGGGTTGTTCGAAAGAGATACCGCGCCCCCGGAACGCAAAGGGCACATGAAGGAACATAGACGGGTTTTAGTCAGTAAAAGTCTGACACTCCCTCCCGCCCCGCCCAGGGCGGGGGAAGTTATTTGATGATTTCCCGTCTATAAAAAAAAAAAGAAAAAAAGACGTTTGACTTTTTATTCTATTGCCCTTATTTTGCGACTAGCTTCTGCCCGCGACTTCTTTCGCGTCAAAGTTGATTTCTGTAATTACCACGGTAACATAAAAGGAGCTCGTGGCTAAATAATTACAGCCGCATAGACCGATCTTCCGGGTTAAGCCATGCTTGCCGTGGTTGGTCTGTGGATGGGTGACCATTTTACCATAGCGAGTTTCCTCCGTGCCTCGGAAAGCACGTAAAGCCGTTGGTCCCGGTTGTCATTTGTAGATCTTTGACAGTCGTTACGGATAGTCAGAAGCCAATAAGTCTGATAACCAGTCTAACCAAGGGGTATCGTGTTGCCCAGTTACTGGGTTGTGGAGGTCAGATAGGCAGTCGCTCCATGTAAAACACTGGTATTCAGCTGCATCCGGTTAGACTGGAAAGCTGACCCCAACATAGTTGGGAAAAGGTTAAGCAGATGATGACCACGGTAACATAAAAACAGGATAAAAATATTTGGGATATCCTTAAATCATCACACTTCACACTAATATTATAAAAATTGTGGAAATTATATTTTTCTTACTCCTCCGCTAATCTTTTCTGATTAATTTCGTTGCGGGATCCAAGACAGTTGAATCGCTTCTCTGGGACTCGTCGAGCTTCATTGCCTCGGCGCTTTTCTTGTGGTCGCCACTGTTGATTCTGGCTTACAGAAGTTGCAGTGGTTTGGGAACAGTGTGGCGGGCTTGTCCCATTTACGTAATATTATAAAAGCGAAAGTTTGTATGTTTGTCTCTTCTTCACGCTTAAACGGCTGGACGGATCGGGATGAAATTTGGCACAGCGATAGATTGCAGAGTGGAATAACACATAGAATACCTACTTTTTATCCTGAGAATGTACGGTTCCCGTGGGATGATATATAAAATTTGACGCGAACGAAGTCGCGGGTAAAAGCTAGTAGTCAATAAATATCACTGATTGATGTTGAGTAACTCCTTATGCACCCGATGTTAAATCTCACCGGCTCTACAGGTCAGTGCCAGAGCTTATTAGCGCCGTATTCGTTCATTCACTAGCTGCTATAGGTACCTACTTATATGTATAGCATGTGCCTTTGTGTATTTTTAGAACTGCGTGCACTGACTCCTACATTCTAATAATTCCCATTGATGATTAATTTATTGTTACTGGGTTAGGTAGCTTGTGCTACCGCAAATAAATGTAGGTTCCTACCTATCTAGCGAAATCTATTGCAAAGAAAAACCCATCCAAAATGTTTACAAGGAAGGCAAGGTCTGGAGTTAGGAATTTGCACGTTTTAATTGTCATAACTATCATCATACCAACCATTTAAAATCTTGATCTAGTCCCACGGCATTTTATCAGGGCTACAATTTTGAAAACTTCGATGTAACTGACTTCTATAAAAAAGTACCCTTGAGTTTTGCAAACACAAACATAAGAAAGATTTTTTTTAAACTTAAAGAAGATGTCGCCAGGAAGGAATGCGAACTAGCTTGCTGTCATCAGCATTCACAAATAGCTGTTCTACCAAAGGTTTTACGACACCCAACATAAATAATCAGCTGAAAGTTTTATGGTGCGGTAACACTAACAGTTTAGTATTCGGCTCTTGAAACGACTGGAAAGTGAATTCACACCCAATATTTAACTACCTACTGAGGACTAGGAATAGTTTCACATTTTCTAGTTTAGTTGGTAGTTGTTTAACAGAAGCCAGAGTTTCTCGACATGAAATATGTGGTGCTCATCATAAAATTCTTCAGGTTCTCAAGCAGCAAAATGTTACTAAGTACATGCTTCTTCAAATGTATGATGTCGTTAAAATCTTGATGCATTGCATGGTCAGGCAGGACACAGTACTAAATCGCCGTCTAGAAGCACCACTCGCCACAGAGGTCTCTCCGTGCTTTGTAGGTCAGCGGCAAGGCCATACATAAGGGGTTATTTAGGGGTATGAGACTTCCCAAAAATGCTAATCCTCCTTGGAGGGAGCTTCTCCTTGAAATAAACTTCTGGCTACGGCCTTGATCAGCACGATGATAAAATGGCTGACTGGCAGGGTGCTTGTTACTTTTACTTGCACGCCACTGTAAATACAGCTGTGGTACACAAATAACTATTTTCCAGTTCCAGTAATATTATCCATTATAGTATCTAGTAGTATTGTAGTATTTTCCAGTAATAAAACAAAATAAATCCTAAACTATAATACTTAGTCTATCTCTTACCTTTGAAACATTAGCTAGCCAATTCGTAGAATAGATAAAGTTAGACAAAGTAAATAATTTATACGATTACAAGATCGTCGATTCCACGGCGGTAGGCGAGATAGTGTGACGTCATCACCGAAGGGTCACATTATCGCGACCTCACGCTCAATTATTCACTAGTAAATCATATTTTACACAGACACGGCTATAACGTAGCGCGAAGTTTATAGCAGCGTATGTATGTAATCAGACTTGTAATATGCCGTGACGTGACCGTGAAATACGCGAGATGTGTATGTAGTTAATGTAGTCTAGACCCTGCATAGGACAGGTTTACCTCTACGGTCAAACTCATCAGGTCTATCGCAATCAAATGCTAGGTAAAGTCTATTTAGATATATCGTTTTATTGGTATAATCCAAAGCTTAAGAGTGACACTCCATTGAAGCGGAAAGGAGCGGAGCGGAATGGAGCTGAGCTACATACATACATAGCTGGGTTTACTAGAAATTGTTTCACTTTAGTTTAGAGGTTGTATTTAAAAAGCTTAAGGAGGTAAGTACTTAGGTATACATTTTTTCAAATCGATCCCACATAATATCCACCACCCCTGCAATTAGTGTCTACTTACTTATTATGGTGTTATTGACTTCAAGAATCGTAATAAACAGGTAACGATTTCTTTAAATCATAATTCTTCATCATCTTCCTACCCTTGTCCCATTTTACTTGGGGTCAGCGCAACATGTTTTCTTATTCCATTCCGTCGTGTCATCTGTCATGCTATCACTGAATCCCTTTTCTTGCATATTGATCATTAAGGTCATACATACAATCAATTTATCTTTTCTTTGGCTTTCCTCTTTCTCTCCATCCATCCACATTTATATTCATAACTCTTTTGGTCACCTGCTTTTCCATAATTTGTAAGTAATTACTCAAACAGCTGACGGCCATGGTTGCAATATGCTCAAATAATCGCGCGTATTTTCATTTCATCATTTCACAATATTATCTGCCAAGTTTCACCAATCAATTAAAATAATTGTAAAAATAATTAAAGTAAAAAAAACTCCTTGAAAAAATATTGCATAAATTATTTTACTGCCTCGTTAGCCTAGTGGTTCAAAGCGCAACTGCTACGTTAGAGGTCGGGTTTGATTCCCGGGTCGAGCAAAATGTGTTATGGGGATTTTCGGTGAAATTCTCAGTAGCAGCTCGGAGTTTGGATTTGTGCCCGGTTAATGGCAATAGGTTCGCCCCCTTTTACATGAGACCTAAACATACCAGCGAACTGTTGGTGTACATTACATTTGCACACCTCTGTCTAACACTTTGGGGAATACAGGCGTGCGTGATGGTATTTGTAGAATTCATCCTGGAAAAAATATTGCATAAATTATTTAATTTGTACGTTGCACCTAAGATAAAATCCTACTCGAGCGAAGCCGAGTCAGGCCAGTTATAGGTAAAGAGATACTAAGCTGTCTTTAAACTTATAATAGGTCCGTCAGCTATCTTAATGTAAGGTCGGTGCATTTGTACTGTCAGCGTTGCAATTTATGTGCTCTGATAATGTCATCTAATGCACTCGAACCGCCTAACGATCTTGTTCAAGATATATATGTAACTAGGCACTATTTAAACGTAGCTATGTAATATAGGTAACTGCCAATTATACTCGCCACTTACCAGCACTTAGGTATTGATACCTAATCTAAGAAATAGCCTTTTAATTAATTAATTGAATGCTTAACCTATTTAATATTTAAACAGTGGTACTATGCAATAGCCAATTAAAATGATTATTTTATCGACAGTTCGCTGCTTCACTCTTTTACAAAAGTCTTCTACTGTCGTATTTTGGTCAATAAATAATTTTGTTTCGTTGTAATGTTGGTGAACTGCCCCGTTGGTTTCGTGGTCGCAAGCGCGACTGCTGAGCGAGGGGATCGATTCCTAGGTCGGGCAAAAAGTGTTATTGGGTTTTTCCACACCTATGCACTATAATATCTCCTGCGTACTTGGCTAGTCTGCATAAAGATGAGCCGCCGTGGACGGAATCGATCTGGAGAACACCCCTACAATTTTGTTGGTAGAATAACTAATAACTGGCACTAATATCTAAGCTTGTTGTTAGTTAGTTTCTCGTCATATAACTTAATTTCAAAACGATACACAGTAAGTCAAATAATCTATTTTCCACGAGTCATTCTCAAGGTGGTAGAAGAACCCTTATGGGTTTCACGCGACAAGAGTCCCACATACATAACCGTCCCTATTTTCCCAGATGGAGAAAAAAAGTTACAGTTCTCTTATACACAGATAGGTGTAACCTACACACACTCGACGACAAACATGACCACATCATAAATCAAGGAGCTGATCTGATCAAAACGATCTGTTGAATAAAGCTCCATACGAAGTGAGCTCATCATAGCTCAAGCAAACTTAGTCATAGTCATAGTAAATATATTCATGCAAGTTATTAAAGTTGGCGCTTGTCCCCAGAGACTATGGTGGTTCGCCGCGGCACTGCTGCTGTGGGCCCCATACGCACACTGTCGCGAATTCACGTAAGTATAATACTCCTTTGTTACATTTCTATTTGTACTTCCACAAAGCCTCAATGGAGCGTATAGAATGCAGTATTCATGCGAGGAGGCGTCGCATTGCAGTGTTGCTGAATTATTTAAAATCAAACCTACATTAGGCGGGAATGTTGTTCGGCAAGAAAAGCTCTGTGGAGATCATAAGACAAAGGAAGCACGATAAAAATAGCCAGTATAACTGTCGAAAAATAAGATCTTAAAGAAATCATCATTTGGGATCTGTTTACTTTATTCAGCGGTCAATGAAACGCAAATTGGCAAATTTTAACACACCGTAAAAATATATTAGTCATGTTAAACTGAAAACTCGTAAAATCAACAGACGCAAAACTGTTTACGGGGTAATCATCGAAATTTTGCGTAAACCTGTCGTTTTATTATTGGAAGTGGAACTAATTTTACTCCGTATGTGAGAATTGGTGAGGACAGCCAGTAAAACTGTCATAAAGATTTTGAAACACTCTTCTGCCTTCCCGGAATCGGAAAACTTTATGCGGTTGTCATATTTTAGGGACACGTAAATAATACGGTAGGTCGGTAGGTACCGTAAAGGGAATTCAATTAAGTTGTAATAGAAACCCAGATCAAACATTCTCATGTAGATGTAGCTACTAAACTTTATGTTAATTTTCGTCAATCAACGACCAACATAAAAATATCAAAAGAACACTTTATGGCAATATGCGATCGCTTGAAATTCGAATACGGTTGATGTGGACTGCCGACCAATGAGGTCGGTAATAAATCTTCAAATTTCATCTATCTGTAACTGAAGTGCATCGTCAGATAATGCATGGAAAGCTATAAATCTTCATTAAACGCACCGCTAGTAAGGGACCATAACATTAAACAGTTTCTATTTAAGTACTGCTTCTGACTGATGTTCTATGAATAGAAATTAAATTAAATCTTTATTTATTTATTAGACATGCGTAGATTGATCTTTTTACGATGTAGTTGCGTTTTATGACATTCAATAACGAGATATAAAAACAACCGATCTTGTTTTGTTTTTTTTTCGTAAGGTGAAAGGCCAGTCTTAAATTGTTTTGACGTCAATTAGGTACCTACGTACTTGTAATAAACATCAATGATCCCATACGGGGTGTAAACCCATCGGAACGAAAACTTTTACCGTGAATTCAGTTAATGATTTCTAGACATCATTTTTTTTATTATTATGGTAAATCATCAAATGACTTCTTCCACATGGTAGTTAAAAATTTAAGTTTCGTTGCCACCCCTTTATTTAAATGATACAGAATTAACACCCATCGCAGATACCCAAAAGTTAAGACATAACTTTAATGAGGCGTCAAGTACTACCCGGCCTTTCATCTTATTCTATGATGCACAAGCGATTGCATACAAAGCGAAGTGCGTATTGTAGTGCCAGTTGGAATGCATTATTTCACGGTGCAGTTTAGTAACTAGAACTTCAGCTATTAATAATACACTGAGCCAGTTCTGTTTTCTGCATTTCGTTGTATTTTAGGCGTACGGTTACCTACCTTTAAATAGCTTCGACAGATCTCGACATGCGTTTTACGGTCCGCGACATAGAACACTTTGTAATTTGAGTGGTTAATTATTTTATGTGTGAAAGAATGTTTGTAGTTTGTTGTGGGCTGAGCAGAAAGTACAGAATCCAAAGTGGTCTTGAAGACGTCCTGTCCATTTCTTACCTCCTTGCTTTCATTTACTTGCCAAAGTGATGTTTGTTTATTTGTTTGTTTTGTTCACCTTCACGTCTCTAAACTTCCGAACTGATTTTAAAGAAATTTTAAAGATGCTCAAACCCCAAGAATGGACCTTTTGATCCGCCACTTCGTCTGCATCCGCAATAACTGACATTTACGCAGACGAAGTCGCGAATAAAAGCTAATTTATAATTTATTTAATCCAATTTTTCCAAATCGGTCCTATGCAATCACGACAGCTTTCATAGACGTCACGAACTCGCGATGACCAAAATCTAAAAAGCTATAAGTCTCCGTAGTATAGTCACACCACAATCAGCCCACGTCTTCTTCAGTCAGTGTGCTCATAAGGATCCAAAATATACTTTCTAGTTACTTGAGAGATCGTAATTCAATACAAATTCTAACAGCAGTTATAACGGTATATTTAGATCCTGAGTAAAAATAAACTTTCAAAGTGGACGACCATATTTCACATCTCGGTATGAATAAGGAGTCGACCTACGCTAACCAGTCTAACCACATCCAATTCTTTGACAGCGAGATGTTTAATGATTAAATTAGAACGTGTTTGTTTGAATCATCATTGTCAAATATCCAGTTTCTATCTGTTTAGTTACTGCAGTTAGTTCCAATGGCACCAATAACGTGTTTTTTGATGTCCTTGTCTATGTTACTTTTGGTCGGTGTCACACGTTTTCTTCTTTCATTGTGTATTAAATTACCAAATAATACCAATTGTTCAAACGGTAGGTCGATACTTCCCGTTATCCCGCCCCGTCGGTTATCTTTTAGCTTGGCCGGAGGCTTAGCATTGCCATGGCAATGCTGCCAGTCTTTGGGGCACATTTTCAGTTGATGGCAATGCGGAGGAATTTTATGATGCCATAAAATAAAAAATGTATGATATTTTGCTATTTAATTTCGAATTAGCAACTAAATCCTAGTTATCTTAGATATCTTACTAATGTTAGAGCTTTATGTTTTTGGCGTTAGTGCTAAATACTAATAATTATGTTATTTTGCCGTCTAATATCGGAATAATATTTTAGGCACGAAGACATAAGAGAAGCAATGTTATCGCTAGTTCACATGATCCGCATGTCAGAAGACAAGCTGGAGAGGCACGAGTTCAGAGAGAAGGCTCTCGGAGAACAGGTGAAGAAGATGCTGATCGGGCTCGACAAGAAGCATAGGGCATTGGAACCGTTGAAAGGAATGATCTCAAGGCTAGACGAGCGGTTGTCCAATGTAGAGACTATTTTATTGCAGGTTTGTATATTTTGGTTACTTTTAAGGTTTAGGTTTAGGCATTTCTTCAAAGGAATCTCCCGTTGGATCGCCATGCCGGTCGAGTCTGCAAAATTTTTTGATTGATAGATCACCTTAAGTCATACATATGACTAGTATATTTTGCAAGATGCAATTCGCATTTTATAAGACTTTCATATTTTTAATTCGTCTGTGATTTTACCAACAGAAAGAAGAACGAGAAAAGAACTCTCAGACTAAAATAAATGACGCACTTGAAAGTATACAAAAAGCTCTGGTGTCCCTAACGCCTGCGCCGGCGCCCCCAGCAGACTTGGACAACAACTTATCAGCCAACGATGACGTTCTGCAGAGAAGACTTGACGCTACTGACTCTAAAATTGACGCTGTCAAGAAAGAAATTACTAGCCTGAAGAATAGTTTAAGCCCGGTGAGTGACTAGAACTATTATTTTTTTGAAATTAAGTGACAAGGTAGAGACCTCGCACCTTACATTCCAAAACTTTTGGAAAGGTTATCCGAGAATTTTATTGTATGGCAATGGCACCTTCTTATATTAAATAGGTCGCTCACCTGTGACGTAACAGTTCAGATTCGAGCTTAAAATCGAATCTTGGAAACGATGTAAATTATAAGCTCCTCAGTCAGTGAAACAGTATTGTAAGTAAAGTAACGTTTAAAATGAAATCTTGGATTGTTAGGCGAATGCTTCCGATGAACTAGCGTCTTAACACGATGAAATTGGTGGTTGTCAAGAAAAACTAGTTCGAAAATATGATTTGTATCCAGGAATCGCTCCGCTCAATGTGTTTGGAAGTAGCGTCAGACATGAACCCCTTCGAGAAGCACATAACGGACGCAGAGAAGCTGCTGACCAAGTACGAGCTGAAGCTGAACGAGTACAACGGCACTAAGGTGCAGACAGACTTCGTGCCGCTCAACGAGGTGTCGCTCGCTGATGAGGCATTCCACAACAAGATGAGCGAAGGTATGGCTAATAAAATTACATTGGCGTAAATGTAATGTAGTATTTGTGTAGGCGTAGCCAATTTTTAGTATCGAGTTAGTTTAGTAATAGAGAGGTTTAAGAAAATAAAGCAACAAAAATGTGTATGATGTAGTTTCTTCAATGATGTTTGTTTGTTCAATTCGTCTGTCATACAAATACTGGTGCGTGCGTGAATCGAACCCGCATCACGCAGCACAGCAGCCAATTGTTCTACCACTGCGCCGAGCCACCAACCGTGCCGTCAAAAAATTTTTTTAGACAAAATGATTAAGTAATTTAAATTCTCAGTAATGGAGCGTCAAGAGATAGAAATCAAGAAGATCCAGCACTTGCTATCTGACGCGGAGAGCATGTGGAAGGACCTGCCACGGTTAGCAGACCTACACCGCTCCACCAATCAGACGATAGAGACGGTCAACAACGCCACGGAAACCATACTCATCAACAACGAAATGGGTGAGTGTTTAATTGGTAATCATCTAAGTAGGTTACTACTAAAGTACTAACCCGCACCTTAATAAACTCAGAGAAAAGTTATGCAAAACCCGCCCTGAAAAAAAAAATCGTTTATCCAAACTCAGCAGTAATTTAATTTCATCAGTGACGCCTTCTTGTGAAGGAGTTCGTCCGGTGAAGCTTCCTAGTCCAACAAGCTGGTGGTTGGTGTTCCGGTTTTAAGGGTAAAGGTAGTACCTAGCGAACGTAAATGCCGATGTCTGTAGACGGCGGCAGAGGCAAACCTCTTCCCCCTGCGTCCGTGGTCGGATGGGAAGAAATATGTTTGTATATAATAGCCAGATTCATTAAGAATAAGTACCTACGCTACGACACGACATGGGAGCTGAGCAGTAACCAATAACGTCACTTAACGCGTGTGAAACTGCCGGATATTGCTATTGAATGATATAGAATAACTACCTTGTCGTCAAATAAATTTTCTTCAAGCCACCTTGAAAACACGATGGTACTATATACACATCCACTCATCGACTGTTGTTTTGATTTCGTTTCTTGTCACTATAGTCACGGTACAATTGATAACATTCGGCCATGGATTGACCTACTTATCCACTGCATTCGAATGATAGAATAAGGTAAAGTAGCTGTACGCCCAACTAACAATTTAACGTCGTTCAAAAGTTTAGTAAACGTTATCTTAATTCCATTGATCGTAATATCTAAGTCTCACTAACGTTATAATAATGTTTACTAAACGCGAAAATGGCCCCAGTTATACGACCAACATTGTCGTATAGTGGACATACAAAAGTCACAAGCTGACTTCGTTAAAGTCATTCAAAAGTCGCATGAACGTTATGGAATTACTATTTTCGTCGCGCAGAAGTCGCATCATAACTTTACAACGGCTCGTTTGTTGTATTGTTGTCATACAGGTGTTTTTGAATGACTAAAACGTTTTATTTGAGTCAAGGAACAACACCTGTAAGACTTATTCATTTTTCTTGTTAGTGACACATGTTTGTGGTTTTGTTTCGAGATTTGAGACCAAAATAAATAATTACAAGGAAATAAAAGTTGAGTGTTATTTAACTTATATATCTCGCTAATAACTGTATCTGTCTCTCATGCCGTTTAGTTCGACTGGGTATTAAAGTTATATGATAATATACCTATGTGTTTTTATTTAAGATTTTCATGCCCCATCGCAATTTTGTGTTTAAATGATTATATTTTTATTAATAAAAATATTTTTATTTCTAAAAATGTAGGACATCTTGCTTTTGTCACACACTTATCTCTTTACGACGTTGTAAAGACATAAAGTCGTATTAAGGTTATTTCAAGACCATGCAATACGCCATGACAGCTATAGTTATTAGGGTTCCTCATAAATTTAAAACCCTTTTCATATTGTGCAGATTTCAAAACATTTTAACATTCAAGTAAATTTTATTTGAAAATATGCCCAAGAAACATGGGTCAAAATTTGAAAACAAAAATCATTTTTCGTAGTAAATTTAATACAACGTTCCGTAAATATGTTGGCCTAGACGTTTTAAAGTAAAAACCTGACTTAAATGCGACTACAAGTTTGATTAAAGTCAGGGCATGACATTAAACGGACATCATGTAATATATAGGTTATATTTGAGTATTAAATAAACAACCAAGTCATTTAAGAGTCTCCAGTTGCCCGCTGTAAAACAGGATAACGATCGTTATATAAACGTCACTGTGAAAACGCCTATACAACTGCTACATTATATAGATGTCATATAAAGGTTTTTCAAAGACCTAATTTGTTGAGTTCAAAACGTTTAATGGACTATAACGTCAGTATGACTATTGCGTTGTCGTACAAACGTTTTAGCTAATACTGTAATATAACGTCGTTTAGTTTAGTCTTACCAACGTTGCTAAGACCAGCTTATTATAACATATTCGTCGCACGACTAATAAGTTAAATTAAAGACGTCTAAAGGACCTAGTAGTCATCTCACTATCATTATAAGACTGCTATCCAACTTTATGTCGTATAAGTCAAGACTTATATGACGTTTTTGTTTGTTGGGCGGTCAGCAACAAAAGTCAGTTCAATAAATTAATAGGCTCTTAACACATGTTGCAACAATGTGCGAGTTGTTAGGTACACCAGTTTTTAGTCTCTATGGCGTATAAGTAATATTTATCGATAGGGTTATTTGCGCAATTATTTTTCAATCAGTCGATTTTATAATGTAAAGTAGCTATATGTACCTCCCGCGGTGTCACTCGCGTTTAGTTACGTCTTTGGTTAGTGCTCCGCTCCCGTTGGTCGTTGTGTGATGTTACTCTATCTATTGATGATGAAAAGCATAAAAATTCGTTGCGTACCTATACTAGAAAGGTTTAGGTAGTTAACTAAATGTAAACAAAACAAACCACGTGACTCATGGATGCTAAACCTTTCACTTCTAATTTTAAAATCGTATTATTTAAAGTCGTATAATAATAGGCTCTAGTCTATATCAGAATTTGAGGAACTATCTGCCACGTTAATAATAAAACATTCAGTGGTATTATCAATCATTTTATCAAATTTAAACATTTTCTGTTCTTGTTTTATTACATGACCCTCGCAATTTTCAAAGGCGCCTGGTTAATCGACTAAACGTAATACCTGCAATTTTAGTTGCCATACTACATCACGGGCGTACTCTTCAATTTAGCGACGTTATCTAATTCATCGTATCTTCTAAAAGGTTATGGGAACCTGTCTTTTTAGGCTCTTTACAATAGACAGATTACAAAATATTATACTATTTTATAAAACTAACAAAAAAGTGGTGACCAAACAATGACATCTATGAAGAGTAGTTTACGAATAAATGAATAAGTTTAACATACATTAATAAAAGAGAAAAGTATCGCATCAATCGAAATTAGAATTGATTTTGTTGTAACGTATTTTTAAACAAGGAAGTGTCAACTATAAAAAACCTTTTCTACGATTTGTTTACCTTTAGTTAACTACCTAAACCTTTCTAGTATAGTTAAAAAGATCTTAGCGTACAGACGGCCGGAAGAGAGTTGTTGATTATTATTAGGTATCTACTTTTACTTATTATTTAATTTGACACAATTATTCGGTACCATTACATTACTCCCTAGGTAACATTACTAACATAACATACCATTACGCCTGGATTCTCCGAAGGGTTAGGCAGAGGTGTATTTATGTACGCCCACAGTTCGCCGGTATATTTTAGGTCCCATGTAATTGGGGGCGAGCGTATTGCCATTAACCGGGTACAAATCCCAACTCCGAGCTGCTACTGAGAATTTCACAGAAAAACTCAATAACACTTTTTGCTCGTTCTGGGAATCGAACCGAAGACCTCTAGCGTAGCAACGTTTTGTAACATTTCAAGTATTTTTGTAGAGCTTCATTAAACTGACTGCCATTGCTGTTGGTACCCATTATTCTACGTAAGCTTGTTTAAAGGTAAATACAGTAGCAATTATAAATTTTTCAATTAATCATATTTATAACCAACTAGGCGTTGGCAAGTAGATGATGTTGTATGACGTTTTTCGTAACTCCAGTAGTAATTGGTAGCAACGTAGCAATAAATATCCAAGAGGCAATTATCGACTGCCACGTTGATCGATTACGAAAATTGGTACGCGCATCCGTCAAGTCCGACCCAAAGAATGCTAAGGTTTATTGCAGTTCAAATATCTTACCTTCCTCTTTAATTAGTTGTCGTTAGAGCATCGGAATGACCGAGTGACCGACCGATGCCAGTGTTAGTAGGTCCCTATTTGAAATTATCAGTAATTACGTGTAGAAGCTTTGAGACTACGACCATAAATAAAATGATGGCTAGAGAAAACTGGGCGAGAAAGGCGGAGACCCAAGTGTTTAATACTGTTTGAGAGAGGACTATGACCAACAGTTTGCGAAAAGTAAGCTCAGTTATTTAACTGATGCTCTTGTTGCACCAGAATCTTCACAGACGTTTAACACTGAGGCATAAGCCTAAATTCCTAGAACATTTTTTTAATTTGCTTCTGTTTTCCAGCTGTGACAAAGATCGTGTCGAAACTGCGGGAGATGGGCGACCGTCTGGTGGCAACCAACGAGGATGTACAGCAAAGCCTGACGCAGAGCAACACCATGACAGAACACGCTTACAACGACATCTCCAGGAGCTATGAAACGTTGCGTGCTGAGGTGACACTTTATTGAATACTTCAAATTACTTATGAGAGGGTCTATTTAACAAGTTTTGTTGTACACCACAGAGATAACGCTAAACTCCTCTTTAGTATACCTATACCTACATATTTACTCAATAGGTTATAATAGGCATTGCATTAGTGACTATTATAGACCGACAAGGCAGATTTAAGTCGGCCACACTAGGGCCGGCAACTTGCGGCCGAGGGCCCAGACAGTTACGGTAGCAGTGCCGCTGCCCGCGTTGGTATAGACTCGGCCATACAAATACTACTCCAGAAGGTGACCTCGCGACCGCGCCCGCATGTTGTTCGCTCTTGTGTGGGCGGGCTTTACCTTCATGTAGTTCCTGCCTACACATGCTTGCGCCGAGTCCCAAGTGTAGATTCTTGACAAAAGTGCATCAAAATTCAAGTGGCATAAACTTCACAATGACGTCAGCAGCGTAGCCTTGATTGATTGGATATGAGATGGTCTTTATTAGGCGTCCATTTCTAGTGTCTGCGGCACAGATCTCTGTGGGTCGAGTGGCAGTTATCTGTGTCGAGTGGGAGTCGCGAATCTGCTTGTCAAGCACGATTCACGAGCAATATGACGTACCCGAAGCTTTAGCGATCAATGGGGACGTTTTGACTTTTATATTTAATCGCGATTTTAGTATTGCAAATTTTCTTTGGCTGACTGTTAGGTAAACGCCTTCCACCATAGTTGTTGTACCGTAGGTGTTTCTACTGGAATACCGAAACTGCCCGACCCGAGGGTCGAATTGTAAACCCCAATAGTACAGTATTTTCGCTTGCGGTCCCCAGAGCTAACATTACTAACCAACTACAGGTTCAACTGCTAACGAAGAGCGAACAAGTGATTCTGGAGACAGCTGACAACGTGATAGCCACCAAGAAACGGTTCGAGTATGGCGTCCACCAGATCTTGATGGAAGTCGGTGAACTAATCAAATTGCAACACAAGAATATGAACAAGACTGTCAGCGTCAAGTGAGTACAACAAAAAAAAACTAATTTCTATTTTAGTCTATCATACTATTTTTTTTTTTTGGCCTATACAATTTATTCTAGTTTGTTCTACAGAAAGTCTTGTAGTAGGTACTCGTATCAGTTGGATCGTATACAAACCTGCATTATTAGTTCTAGAATTTTGGAAAATGGTCTAGGAGCTATAAAACACATATCGAAATAATCCTTTCTGGTTTTCGAATCTTGAGGAACACTAGAATTCAATATTTCGAATGCTTGATAAAGTCAACCTGTTCTCATGTTTCCAGTATCTGGATAGCTATAAAAAATATTTGCTGGAGAATTTTGGCACAATAATGTATTCTTCTCTCTTTAGACTGGACCACATCGAGTCGGCGATAACAAACAACCAGACGACTGCACTGAACGCGTTGGGTGGCAAGATTGAAGCGGAGATGTCACAAGTATGGCGGCAGATCGGCATCATGCACCAGCAGATCATGATGAGCAGCCAGGCTTTGAACAAACTATCTGTAAGTACATAGCCCTGACCCTGACTGATTAGCAACTCCTTGTTTGTCGAGCAGCTGTCGTGATGTCCCAGTGGATAAGGCGCCCGCCTCTCATACGGGGTTGTCGGTTCGCAACCGGGTACGGGCAAGGGGTTATTCCCGCTCGGTAACACCCTTTCGTCAACACTGTTGACGATCGGGAAAAAAAAGTTTCGTTCGTTCACAGTGTTGACGAACGCTACTTATTATTTCGGGTAATTCCCGTTCGGTAACACCTTTCGTTCCTGTCGTCAACACTGTTGACAATCGGGAAAAAAAAGTTTCGTTCGTTCGCAGTGTCCATGAATGCTGGTTTTTATTTTTTAAATATGGAAGTAAAAATAAAATATGTCATGGATTTTCAAATGTTTAATTACGACGAAAGTCTAGTTTAATTGATAAAAAATGTTGGATGTTGTTCCATTTGTAGAATTTAGATGAAATTAGATGATTATCTGTGATACATAATAGTGTACTTAGTTTTCATTAGTCACTTTCTCAACTATATTTGATTATGTTAAATCAGTGTCACAATTTTATTACTTATTAAAGTGTAAAATGGTTATTATGCACATGATAAGGCCATTTTTTTATTTTCTAGTTAATTGTGTTTTAAAAGATATAACATAATCCATTAAAACATTTTAAAAATCCATGACATGTTTTATTTTTACTTCTATATTTTAAAAATAAAATTCTGGCAATATTACATACATACGGGTCGAATTGATAACCTCCTTTTTTTTGAAGTCGGTTAAAAACCAGCATTCATGGACACTGCCAACGAACGAAACTTTTTTTTTCCCGATCGTCAACAGTGTTGACGACAGGAACGAAAGGTGTTACCGAACGGGAATTACCCGAAATAATAAGTAGCGTTCGTCAACACTGTGAACGAACGAAACTTTTTTTTCCCGATCGTCAACAGTGTTGACGAAAGGGTGTTACCGAGCGGGAATAACCCCGGGCAAGTACCAGTGGGACTTTTCTTAATTCATATGTAATTCTATGTTTATCTTAGACATCGCTGACATCGGTAACCATGACAGAGGCCCTTGAGGCGGTTTAGAAACTCTGACACTAGGCTGTGCGTGGTCGTAAGACCTTATTGCCCACACGATAAAGAAGTTGTTATCGTGGTACCTAGTCAGATTGTCTAGGAAAGGCCAGCTGGTCTCTAAGTAGGTAATAGGTTCAGGAATCGCGACATTAAATTAGTTTATGCCATGCTAAAATACTCGATAGAACTTCGTGATCTAAACTTCAACCAAAGAATTCATAATATATGATTCAAGATGAATTAAAAATAATCAATACGTATACGATTAGAATGTTGCAAGATAGTTTTTTAATTATAGATTTTTATTTTCATATAAGTACAAAATCCATAACAATTCAATTTATTTATTCCAGATAAATTACATAAATTATCCATATTTGGGTCCAAATACATGACATGTTTATATTTAGGCTCACCGCAGCGGTTCCTACTGTTACAGTGTAAACCAGGCCTAACATTTGATGGGTCTCTAAGGAGTCAAAAGCAATTACTGCGTTGTACGTGGTTTTTTGTCGATCGCTCGAATGTTTCTGTAGCTCATACCTTTATAAAAATGGCACACACTTCTGCCATATTTAATTGGAATACAAACCAACTAATGCATTTTCGTCCACAGGGATTTTCAGAGGAATACGTTAATACCAGTACAGCGACATTGGACAAAATGAAAAAGGAGGTAAGCTAACGACCTTTATAGCATTGCAATAAGCACTATGAGTTTCATTAAGCCGATGTGTTCGTTCCCAGGTGACCGGGATCACGACACGCATCGTCGAGTTGGGTAGCAACCTGAACTTCGTGCTGGGTGAACTATCTGTAGCCAGCCAGGAGTTCCGACAAATGGCATCCGGACTCACGAAAGCCCTAGATAAAGCCAATAAGGGCACCACCGCTGTACCTATGATTGAAGGTAACCAATTATAGTTATTGCACCGTTAATGAACTACAAATGAGGCACGAGTTAAATTATATTTACAAGTGCGTTCAAAGTTCCGTACGTAATTATACATTCATTAATGATCGTTCTCGTACTCGATGATTCCTCGTTAATGAGACTTGAATAATTATTTCAGACGCCGGCCCCGGACCCCACAAGATCGCGAGCGACGAGAAAACCACATAAATAACTGATACCAAATAACATAGATATAGTTAATTAACAATTAGTTAAGTTCTTAACGCTTAGAGATTATTCGTAAGTCGACTGATGTGAGGTGTTTTGTAAGAAAATGAAATAAAACTCGTATGATATTAACTTTTGCAAATATTTAATCTCTTTTATAATTGTGGATCTATATATTTATATTGTACAAGTTATATGATACAATGAAATTTTATCGTGACAGATATCCCAACGTCACATACAAGTGAACGCATAAAACCAACAATATACATTGACGGGGATTCTCTAAGAAAACGTGAGTCAACTGTACAATCATAATATTGATATTAATTCATATTTATTACTGATCTTAAACAATATACACACAAATTATTTGTCTTTCGTTTTTGGTTATTTTAATAATCCTGAATACAACCTCATTTTCCTATGTGCAATTAATATTTAATTTAACAAATGAATGACGCTTATTGATTGGTTAAATATGTAAATAATTTGATAAAAATCCGTGCCCTTATTAATTGAATTGTTCCATTATATAACATGAACATTGAACATATAAAACAGATACATAATACATCAGAGAACATATATAAACATTTGATACGTAAGTCAACTTCGGCTGTAAAGCTTATTACTCGGAAAGGTGAGTTGGGGTCCACTTAAAGGTAAAACACTAGACACATTCGTTGTTAGTGAACAGCCTAACTTGGGACATCTCTAACCTACATTATCACTGAACAACAAAATACTCCCCACAGGAATGCTTAACGACCAACAAAAGGAATATTAGTTATAACTAGGCGAACCAGTCGCTCCTCGTCTTTGGAAACTTATCTACTAAATAGGACTTTTTCGGTTTACTATAAATGTATTGTATGCACATTATTAATTGTATTATTATAATGTTATTAAAAAGAAAACTTTAAGTCGAACATTAAACCAACGTAACAAACAGGCAAATCTTCATGGCAGTGGCATACATAACACCCATACACGAATAGCACTTGAACATTTTTACATTATGAATCTTTATGTACATGGGTAAATGTACATGTACACTATATTAATGCAAAAAATATTTACATTTCCTTAATTAATTGTTTTAAAAAGCACTTAATAGTCAACCCTTTGCACACACCCTTGAGTACAACCCAAAAACATATAAAAAAGCAATCAATAATCATAATTATAATAAGCAGTAAAACAAACAATAAAATTGCCAAACTATTAAATTGTTACATAGTAGTACATTGATCATGCAGAGTAGATAAAAGTTCAATATTGATAACTAATAAACAATATATCCAATCGAAGCATAATTAAGCTTTATAAAGCTGTTTAGATAATTCCAAAAACATTTCCTATGTCTATATGATCAAAAAATAAACTTAAAAAATCGTAAAGTTTAACGTGAATCTATCAAAAGCCCGAATATGAAGGTACAACAAGCTCCCTAAGTGAAGTAAGTCTAAGTAGTCCATGAGATGAGCGGCCGCCCGCGTCGGCGGCGCGAGACATCTACACTTTGTACAATGCGGTATCAAAACAAGGTGTGCGCGGCGTGACGCGGCGGCTCGCGTGTCGCGTGCCATGTCAACACCGCTTTATATTTACTTAACGCAACTGTACCCTACTATTTATAATTTATTAACTCCTAACTAAGTTTCAAGTGTAAAATTGTGCCACACAAGCGATCTCGATGGGACATCTAAAGCCGAACGCAACGAAACGGTCGCAAGCGCGCCGCGGACACTCGGCGACGCGAGCGCCCTCGGCCGCGTCTACTAGTTCCGCTGTTGATGGAATGTCGAACATGGAATGAATATTATAAATTCCTGTAAAACAACAGGGTTCTCAACCCTGTAAAATGAGTGAATGAATTACATTGTGTAATTTCCACTACGACTCGTATCATATAAAACACCCGCTACTGATTACTCCACCTGATAACTATGTATAATATGACTATGCTCAAATTTAGATTCAATTTAGAGCCCCTATCGCGATAATTTCATTACATTATCTAATTATATAGATGTGGCCGGATATAAAGGTGATGTTTGTATACCCTAATACCGTTCACATTGTTACATTATTCCGACACGTTACGCTAACTTGTTCTTATGTGATGGAACTTACATAGGAAGACATACAACTATACATATACGTCTTTATAGACATCGCGAAATTAAATTGTTTCAACATCTTGTACATTTGTAAGTAAAGAAATGATTGCATGTTTTAATATAAACCACGTAATAAACATGTAAACGTTGCAACAGAGAGTGCGGAGTGGGAACGGAACACTAAGAGCGCATAGCGCCGGCAGCTGTGGTTCAGTCTGTCCGTCTGTCTGACACGACTCACACCGAGTCTCGAACCGACTCAGCAAATCATACATGACCACCCCATAAATCCGAGGCACTTACATGATCTTAAGAGTAATGATATACAACTACTAACTAGTGGTACCAAATGTTAGCTCATTGTCATCCCGCGAAGGACCCGTTGATACAACGGGTGTGACACAATTAAAGCTATGGACATGTTCCACATACTAATCGTTAATAAGTCTAACCTAACACGGAGAGAGAAGGGAGCTATCGTACACGTACAAAGTACTTAACTAGATAAACCTACATTCAGCTCTTAAAACTTACACGAACTGACCGTTAACCAGTGCGATTACATACGAAATTGGTGTAGTAAAATGAGTGTCCGAATCCATAAAAATGTCTAACGTGCTGCCATGTTAAAAAATATAGTGTCTCCCAGTGTACGTTGAAAAAATTTAAACAAGTGCAATAGTGAAAAATATTCGATCCATTCAAATCATTACTCCTTATCTCATACTTTGTCCTAACGTAGTATATGATTAATAACGGTGAGAGTAGGTGCCGCATGAACCTCGTCAACGACCGAACCGAACCTACGAAGCGGAATGTCACAACGTCCACGCGTGATCTATGTACAATATATCGACAAGTTGCAATAACAAAACAACAGTA
Source organism: Caradrina clavipalpis (assembly GCA_932526535.1). Classification (NCBI taxonomy): domain Eukaryota; kingdom Metazoa; phylum Arthropoda; class Insecta; order Lepidoptera; family Noctuidae; genus Caradrina; species Caradrina clavipalpis. The sequence goes on along the minus strand of OW052104.1, from coordinate 11,320,227 downwards.
CTTTATGTATACTTTAAAACCATCGCACATAATGTTTATGTACAAGTTCAACGGGCCCAGCTACGGACAGAACGTAACATTATTATGTCTCAGTGATCGCGCGGCACCTCGCGTCGGGACGCGGCTGTGCGAGCGACGCGGCGCCGGAGCACCTTCAATTCCTATAACGCTATATTACAAATAGGAGCTCGGCCCCGCGCGGCCGGCGAGGCTCCCGGGGCTCCCGGGAGGCGTCCCGCGCGAGGTGGCTCGCGAAGCGTTACAAAATATTAATCTTATGTACATATTGTCTTCGAAGATAAGAGTAAGAACTATGTCTATGTGCGGGATATAAAAGGTGTCGGCGCGGGGTTTACCTCCGCGTGCTTTTGGAGGAGGGGCGCGAGTGAGAGTGAGTGTGGGGGGTCGCGCCCCCCCCCCGCTCCTAACTGGAGCACGACGCGGCCGACACGGGCGACAGCGGCGAGTCGCGCGGGCACCCCGACAGCGTCACCACCACCTGCCACAGACACACACTATTAGGACATCATGAATACACCTATTCCACTAACACAACAGAGTAGGGTCCTGGATTGAATCGGCAAATCTGACAATATTTATTGGGAATTTTCGTAATTTCTCAGCAGCAGTTTGGATATTAGTTGTTGTGATACCGCTGTGGGTCCGAGCCTGCACCTGATCTCTCTCCAGTTGCGTGGGTTTGCTACCCTGTAGCCTATGGGCGAGAGGAGAGTCTGCCTGTGTTTGTGCACATATTTATGTTGGTTCTTCGTCGGTTCTTCATTGGTGCCGGGCTAACAGGGCTTAGAGGGCTATTTAACATACGAGGTAACACTCTGAAGTAGTACAGTGCAATGGTTTGATACAAGACTCCAACTAACTTAATGCCACATTACAAGAATGATGTGACAGTAAGGAGAAGCATATAGTTTGTCATAATGGGGATTTATTTATTATTTTATTTATATATATGCTTTTTGTTTTATTTTAAAAAAACCTCTATTACCCATTGCATGTACAGTATTTTTTATTTCGTCCTTAAAAAAAAGAAAAGTTATTATTAATAGTATTTAAATTCGTTACCTTTCGGCTGCCAGCGTGATTCCTATGCTCACAGAGCCAAACCCCTTGCCAGGTGCCCAGGTTTAGCTTGCCGTCTGTGATGGGGATTGTCAGCGAAGACCCGAGGAAGCAAGCCTTTACATGGGCGGGCTGTGAGATAGAAACAACAAACATTACATCCATTTAATAGTTTAAAAGTGGAACATTTGGACAATAGAGGTCATCTCCCAATGAAATGCCTGAAAGTACATAAATAAACCATAAATATACAGTTTTGACCTCTGTTATCAATGTATAAAGACACTACAAGGTTATTGTTGCAAACCAATAAGCTTTTAACATCACATCTTTAGCACTGATATGATTATTGAGTTAATACAAGTATAGATATCTAATTACAATACATAAAACATTTTCCAGTATGCAAACATTTACACTTTACAATAATATGAATAGTTAACCAATGTTAATTACAGTAGAATGTAAATATGGCCTAATAACTGCATTCAAAACATTGTATATTGCTAATTTATGTTTAATTTGCAGTACATTATAAATTATACTAAGATATAGGCACTGCAGTAACAGCTGGTAGGTTAAGGTGAACTACACTACACAAACAAACTGCACTAACATCAGATGTTCATTTGTTATCAGGCTTACAGCACAAACAAGATCTCACAATGAATAATATACATTCCAAATTCAAATTAGACATACTGCAGAGTAATGCATTTGAGTATGTGATAGATCAAAATGTTAATGAGTGATTAGCACAACAAACACTCACCATGTCGTCGGGTCCTTCGCACGAGTGTCGATAAGGCAAGCCCTCGGGCACTATTTTGTTGAGCATCATCTCCATATCGTCTCTGACATCAGGGTCCCAGCTCTCGTTGAGCGCGAGACTCGCTGATGTGTGCATTACTGGAAACAACATTCATTGATCAGCTGGCTACCGTGCGTCTATCACGTTTATAAGATTTCACAACACTTGCTTGTATCACACACTTACGCACTTTAAAACAGCGCGAGATCATAATATATGGGGTAAATATGACAGACGGCAAGGATGCAGCATCGGCGGCAAGACAAGAATGCTGTCAAAGCAGCGGATACTCACTCTGGATATGGCAGAGGCCGACAGCAAACTGCGAGAGCTCCGGCACCTGCTTGAGGATCTCCTCAGTGACGAGGTGCACGCCCCGGTGCTGCGGCCTCAAGTTCAGCTTCCGTTGAAACCACGCGGATCCGATCTGAATTCCTCGGTTCGAGGCCATGTTTAATTTTTTAAAACGCTACAGAGTGATCGCAAGAACACAAACGATCTTACACAACATCACTTAGAACAACCTTTACATGAATTAATCCACAATTATCATAAAAGATTCATCTTCGATCTTTAAATAGTAATAAATATAACGGAGGTTATAGGACAGATTCGACACCCTATTTTCTGCGGGAAAGTGAAATAGTCTTCAAACGAAAGAGAAAAACGAATAAATGTTGTCAATGTAAAAAAAACATACTGAACCACCATGAAATTTCATTCATAAAATTTATGAAGATTGGAGTAAAGCCGACTCAAAAAAATAAAATGATAACAAAAAATACTGATCGAGTTCAAAAATATCAATTAAAATTTAACAAATACTTACTCCTTCAAGAAGTTTAGATAAGACATTCCATTTCTATATGTAATTTACGAATCGTTCGAACGATTATGTAATTTTTGGCAAAATGAATAACTATGCGTAAAATTTTATATCAGAAATTAGTTTTGTTTCATACGTTTACTTTTAAGAAAAAACCGAAAAGATAATTATTATTTTGCCGCAATGACGTCACACAGAAAGACGTTGTGAATGACTAAATATTTGTAAACATAGCAACATTGAACATTACTAGCAAAATACGGCGCGATATTTAAATTTTTTGGGATGTTTAAAGGTACTTTTTGTTTACAGAGTGTTTTTATATTTTACCATGCGTAACTAGTTCGGAGAAGTCTATTTACCTTATAAACTCTGAAAGCAAATAAAGTGCTGTTAACAGAGTGGCCAATTATGATACTATGGGAGTGCCGACCGAGGGGTGATAGTTCTAGGTGTGGCATACAACCACTCCTTGGAATTGAAACAATTAGTTCCCACCGCAATCGCAATCATTGTGGACGCGTTTTCGTTAATTTTGTTCCCGTTTGAGAGTCATTTGTTTCTACCAACACAATGGATCCGATTATGGACATTATTAACAATTCTGAAGAGCCAGAATGGCTTGAAAAAAGAGTTGTGGGTGATCTGAGACTATGGCAAATTATGTTTCTGTGTGTGGCTAGTCTTGCTTCTCTAAGTAGGTTACAAAAGAGGTTACTTACGTACAAACCCTCTAGGTTAATTTGGTACCTTTACCGGTTAACTTTTTTTTTCAGTTGTGATAGTATGCTGCTGTTTTCGTTTCCGTATACCTCGCACAAAGCAGCAGATCGAGGCCGACTATCAGAGACGGAAGATCACCACCAAGTTCCGCGCGAAGTTGGAGACTATACAGGACGCTAAGATGGATGCAATGTCGTTAAAAGACGGTAATAACAAAGAGGTTTTATCATGTTTTTGTAATCGTTCTTTTTTTACAGAATTACATGAAGTTCAGTTAATAAAAGTGATGAGTAACTTTGAAAAAAGTAGACAATTTCCATTGCAATTAAAATGTAACCTACCTAGTAAGATATTTGTGTCATGGTTCACTAAAATGTACCTAAATATGTTGCGATAATCATCGTAATTATAATCTTATATGAATTATCAAACTATAAATGTCTCCTGTATGGTGGGAGCGTGTACAAACCTTTATACTCACATACACACTCGATCACTAATAATGAAATAGTGATCGATGACATACACAAACAAACAGTCCTGAAATAACTACCTGTAGAATGTAGGTCATACAATTATCCGATTTGATCCGTGCGGGAATCGAACCTGCGATACATAGCAGCCACTCGCTCAATCACAGACTGCGCCAATCGCCTACAATCGAAGGCAAGGCACTTTAGATGTGATAGGATATCTCACAACTACGTACGACAACACTTGGATTCAATTGCATTTTCACCTAAATGCATACATACATATTTTGGGTCTTTGACTTTATACTAAAGTTATAAGACCTAACATAAAAAAAAATGTAGAGTAGATACCAACAATTATCTACTTCGTCCAAAAACAAATAAACGCGTACAAAATGTTTTTACTTTTTAACCAAACACTAAGTAGTCTGTAATCACCAGTTACATGCCAGTGACAATTATGTCCTATGTAAACTATTCTACATAATGATTCTACTTCACATTTATTTGCACGTAAAAGCAACTAAAGATAAGATAATAAATACATTCAGTCAGGTATTGTTCTTGCGTGTTACAGCCTTGGACTTACTACACGAGCAGACCAATATTAACATGGAGGGGGAAAATCAGCAGGGCTCACAGCCTAGCTCCATCATGTCACCGCAACAGAGTAAGCTGCTTCTTTATTTAAATTTTCAACTATGTTATGTTCTTTTCTTTATTCAAACATAATTTACTTTGCCTTTTTCCCCGTCTCAAGTGGCCAGTATCAGAATAAGCGGTCGGAATAAGTTTTAATACCCTTTTAGTCGATGACGTATCTACAAAAGGGCACAAGAAGGAACATGGATGGGGTTAATCAGTAAAAGTCTGACACTCCCTTCCGCCCCGCCCAGGGCGGGAGAAGTCACTGGATGATTTCTCATCGGTAAAAAAAACCCCTATAGATAATTTAATTGCGTAGTTATCTTCCGGTATCTTAAAACCATTTCAACAGACAAAAAAATAACACGTGACGCTGAGGTATACAGTGTAATGGAAGAAATAACTAACAATATTAACAAGAAACCCCCTAATTTCCCTAAGTATTAATTTATTGTGTGCACGGCAGAGTACGAACTAAGCTATATTTTCGAATCGGCTAATAGGTGGTCACATTATCTCGGTATCAATAAGATTAAGATTAGTACTAAACACAGGAACATAAAATATGATTGATTCAAAGTAAATATGACGATTCCGACAGGTTCGTTGGACGCGTCATTCCAACCTGAAGGGGGTCAGAAGCCTGAGCAGCAAGCGTCGGGCCTCAGCTTTGTCAAGTTCGCATCCAAAGTGGCCACGCTCTCCAAATTAGGGCAGCCCAAGTCACCTACGTCGCCCACACCCTCCGGAAACAAGATGGACTTCTAAACCAATATTTGAAGGAAAAAAAAAAAATAATTTTGTAATGTTTGTAAGTGTTTATATTAGAAATGTATCTACTCTGAAAAATTTACAAATTTTATGTGTTTGCACTTGTAGTGCATGTAAAAATATTTTAGAAATTGTTGTTGTTGATGTTAAAATATTATAGGATGTATGTGTATAAATAAAATAAACTTTAAAATGCAGTAAGTTTTCTTTAATCTAGAAAATAAAAAATACAGTATAAACGGATTTTAAATCACAAGAATAATTACATATTCACAAATAACTTCGGTATTCTGCGCTGTTTACATAATCTCGCATTAAAACTGTAACTGACAGTAAAACAATCCTCCAATTTAAGCAATAACTTTAAAGCAACATTTAACTTACATTTTATAATACATAAATAATACATTTGCAAATAAAAATTACATAAAATTCAAGTTAGCTAAGTTTTTTCATTAAATAGTTAAATCGTTCTACATACTTGTATTACGCTCCATCTTAACTATTATATTCATTATGTTGCTTTGAGAACCTTTCAGTTAATTCAGGTTTAATTGTCACTAACTTTTCATTTATCTGACTTAGTGAATTATAATAAAATTTTATTGTAATCCCACTGACTCGACACACTTTAGATATCCTAACCTCAGTCCATGACTCAATATAACTTCCCCACAATCTCATCCAAACACAGGTAATAATTTATTTATCGTATCCTATACACTAGACATCGCATCTACTCCATAATGCACGCTGTTCTATAGTTCCACTCTGATATCCTAGCTCCTTGGTGTTCGCAATACTTGAGCAATTATTAGTTGTTGATCGGTGCAAATGTGACACGAACACAATACATACTTGCGTCGAATGAGAAGTGTTTACCTACGGAACGAAACTATCTACAAAATAGTCTCAAAAAGTGAAATAAATTTTCGCTAGAATTTATTTTAAAGAGTTTTAATTCTCTGTCTAAAACTAAAAATGCAATTTAGAATAAAAGAATGTAGTGTGGAATCAATTGAATTGCACTTAAACGTTAGATACATAGTGTATCGTGTTCTAAACTAGCGACTCTATCGGACCGAAGCCCCGACGGCTCCATAAACAGAGCAAACTGAACTCAACCCTCATCATAAATAAGGCCATTATGATTTGTTCATCGAGTTCCTTTTGACTATGGAAGATTCTATTGAGAAATACTATACACTTTCACTTACATTATAATTGAATCGGACCTACCTAAAACGTAAGGGTGAAACTCTTAATAAAATTATTGTTCGTATATATTGCGTACCATTAGTTAACTAAACATAGGAGCGGTGTAAAATTAAAAAAGAATATAATTCGTACGAGTTTTGTGCATGATACCTGTCTCGATATTTCAGCGATATACATTTTTACAAGTCAGTAAACCGAAACGGTAAGAATAGGCTAGATTTTATATTACACTTTACTCTATATGAGGATTGGTAATGTTACAACTTACAACAAAATGACGTAAGCTACAAGTGCGGATCGCTCGCGATGGACTCTACGTCTATCTAACGCGTAACAATGTAATGAGGGTGTATATCAACATTTTAGGAACCCAAGTTTGGATGTCGCAGTGCCACCGCTATAAATAGAATTCTCGTATTATTAATTAATAAAGCATAATTTTGTTATCAACAAGAACTACGGCAACATTATTTATTGACTTTAACGCTATGCTTGAAGAGTTGACAATAAACATTTATGATAAAAATACAATGTGCACATTTCCTCTGCTAATATAAAACGTCGATGGCAGTACACAAAACGTTGAGCACAACTGTGATTATTTGGCAATTTTATTTTATAAGAAATGGCATCGAGATGATATTAAGAATAAGTACTTTGTGACGTTTGAATGAAACACAAACAATGTATTTTAATAAATAATTATCTTATAATGTCATTTCATTTAAACTTGGATATATGAAATACGCACATTGTCGGAGTTTCTTCGTGGGTAACGCGTCCACTCGTATAATATCTCTTATCGTGTGTGCTACAGGTGTTAAGTTAGAACGATCGGGTGTGAACTGCGGGCGGTATGTGTGAGTGAAGTGGGGTCTCCCGGGAGATGTTACCGGAGTGGCGGCGTTAGCTAGAGAACGTAACAAGTGTGGCCGGAGGACCGCCGCTCGCGACACTCAGTCTCGCCTCACGAATGTTCTTCCCCTGTTGACAATAAAAGAAACATGTTCATTATTCAGTAAGCGGCTGTGCTATTCCCAGTAGCAGTCTGGATTTTGCCTGGTTGATGGCAATAGACTATCTCTTTATTCCACGAGACTTAATCATACCAATGTGGCTGTGACTGTGCAATGTACCAATGTGACTTTTTTTTTATTCATATGTACTTTCTAAGTTTATCTTGGACATCACTGACATCAGTAACCATGTCGGAGGCCTTGAGGCGGTTTAGAAACTCTAACACTAGGGTGTGTGGGGTCGTTAGACCTTACTGCCTACACGATAAAGAAGAACTTCTTTCTTCTTTATCGTGTAGGCAGTAAGGTCTATTTGGTTTAAAATAGAAAAGTATGAATACTAACGTGATAGTCTTCCGCTCGGTAGGGCGCGAGGTGTTCTGCGGGCGCGCCCGGTTGAGCACCTTGAGCAGGTCGCCCGCCTTGGCGCGCATGCGCGAGTGCACGTACACCTTGGAGCACTTGATGTGGTAGTGGAGGTAGTCGCGGAACATGTGCAGCAGGTCGATCGTGTTGTCGCGCGCCGCTGAGCACGTGTGCCGGGGGAATAACACTGGAATTACAATGGCATGTTTTAATCATATTGTAAGGTCACGTGATCCCCTGTCAACTGATGGAAGCTTGTAGAAGGTTGCGCGCGCCGTGGCTACTCCCTTGGACTGCTTGGACGGCGCTTAGAACAGACGTGTGCTTATTTTCTGGTTATGTTATTTCATAAATTGGTCATTCCTTTTTTTATGTGGATTTCATTGCTTTTCACTCTCATATTATTAAAGATTGTTTATTTTCTCTTCTTTCAATTCTGATTCCTAACAATATTAAAAGAGTATTCATGCAGTTTCCAGCTCGTTCTTCTTCATAGAAACCTACTTTTGGAAATTGAAACAGTACCTGTAAGAAAATATGTTGCAGACTAGGAAATTGCGCAGGAGATATTATAGTACACAAGTGTGTGCGCGAACACAGGTGCACTCCCTTTTCCCTAACTCTCATAGTCCGATGGCACGACAATCAGTCGCAACCGGGGAGAGATCAGGCGTAGGACCAACGGCTTTGTGCTTTCCGAGGCACGGGGGTGTCACACCACTAACTTCCAAACTCCGGGCTGTTACTGAGAAATTCCTAATAAAAAAACCAAGTAACACTTTTTGCCCGAACTGGGAATCGAACCCACGATCAACAGTCGTGCTTGCCGCCACGAGACCAACGGGGCAGTAACGAGGCTGAACAGTACCTAGGTACAAAGTACAGGAATAAAGTGCATACTTTTTTATTTATAAATCATATTACAATTTAGATAAAATAGCTGTGGTACTTACCAAACGTAACATAACTGATATTGTCGCCTACTCTCGCATCCGTGTCCATTAGTTCTAAGGGCGGTTCCTTGTGTGAAAACAATACCTAAGACAAAAGAAAATTAACATTACATTGGGTCTAACCTGTAAGGATATTTGTATGTTTATAGTGAATAAATAAATAAATTACAATACAATACAATAATATTTGTAGCCGTGACAGCCCATTGGTTAAGTCGCCTCTATGCTCGAGGTTGCGAGTTCGATACCGGGCAAGCACCAATGCAACTTTTTCAATTTAATATTATGTACTTTTGAAGTTTATTTAGAACATCACTGTTTTTGGTGGAGACAAACATCGTGAGGAAACCTAGACTCAATATAAGTCTAAAATCGCCAATTCATCTTGAGCAAGCGTGGTGAATGATGCTCGTGCATTCATGAAAAGAGGCATTTGTTCTGCAGTGAGACAAGAATAGGCTGGGGTAAACTTGACTATTATTGACGATAATCTATTGAGCACGGTACGTAATCAGATTGCATCATTCAAGTATTTACAAAACATTTATAGTAACAACAAGAGAATGTCAACAACTCATCAAAACATTAATGTTTAGTGTTCATTAAATAAATAAATGAAAATGGTAACTTCTTTTTTTTTCTCATTTTAAATCTTTTTATTAAACCTAGGAAGAGAATTTTAAATATTGCTTATCTTCGCTTAATCTTTTACACGCATATTTGCGAAGTAAATGTACGGAAATACTGGTATAAACTAGTTTTTCAGTGAGGTTAAAATGCTGACTAAAGTGCAGACCGTTTGCTTGGTCGGTACTACAGATTAGAAGATGAGTCATTGACCTCTTTCTAAGTAGCGCGGGATACGTGCCATATTGGCGTTCGGTAGGCGCCCGACAAATGAGGGGGAGACACAAGTACTATCAGGAGAGGATCACTCAAATCTGTATGGCTCTTTCCTCAAGAGACCATTTCATTGACAGCCAATCTGCTTAGTTTTCATATAATCTCATTAAAAAATTATATGGGACCAATTTGAAAGTATATCCTTCCAAATAAAAAAGGAATTTTCCTAATCGATTGATAAATTACGAAGTCATGAGGCTGAGGTAACAAATATTTAAAAAAATCTTTTCTTTTCTTTTTTGAAGTTGGTTAAAAAAATTATATGAGTTGTAGACGTAAAAGTTTTGTTAACAACCAACATATAGTAGTAAGTAGTTTTTACCAAACATTATCCTACTGCATGGAATAGGCCTCGATCTTAAATCTCCCACACATAACTGAGAAATCGCAACGCATCGCAAATATCTGCGAGCTGGTTCCTAGATAGTTCCCGCGATGCGGCGTCCTATCGCATCGCACCTTGGTTTTGTGTGGGCACCCTTAATGTTTCACAACGCTACGACTGTACTCTGCTAATAAGTGGAATTCAATCACGTGTGACTTACTTGTGGCGCGGTATGCGACGCTCTCCGGCCCTCCTTGAGCTCCTGCATGAACACCTTGCCGATGACCATGTCGTCTTCGTGCCGGAACACCGTGGAGAACACCACCGTCACGCGGTCCGCTTGCGCTTCCACGTATCTGGAACACCAAACAATTTGATGAGCAATTTGTTTCAATATATCAAAAAAAAAAACAAGGAACTTATGTTTTATATAAGGTCATTTTGCTGATGTATGACAGATTTGTGACCACTTTTACACTAGTTATTGCCCGCGACGTTGCCTGTGTGAAATTTTTTAACGTAATTTTTTAGTTATTTTAAATTAGCCTTTAATAATGTAGCTCTGTATCTAATCAGGAGATAAGCGCGTTGTAACAAAAAAATAAACTAAAAAATCGAACTCTTTAGCTATATACTATTAGTAAAGATATAAATAAACAATCAGCCAGCTTGTTAGTGTGTTATAAAATGGTGGGCATGCAAAATCTAATACTTAGTAGTCACTAGGCATAAGTTTGTTAATTTACCCAAGACCAATATGGATTGGTGAATGTTGAATGTTCATTGCTTTTTAACATAAAAATATGCTTCCGCCGCGAACGCCCTATGATAGCAGCGAGATATACTATTCAATATACAGTTTTTAAACCAGCTTTATTATAGACCAAAAACAAGGCGAAATATTGTAATTTTGCGACTGCTACACTTTGCTCGACTTGGGTTCGATTCCCAAGTCGAGCAAAGAGCTTTTGAGAAATTCTCAGTAGCAGCTCGGAGTTTGTGTTCAATTAATGGCAATAGGCTCGCCCCGTATTACACGGAACCTAAACATACCAGCAAACTGTGGGTGTAAAGTGGTACACCTCTGCCTAACCCTTCGGGTAATACAGGCGTGATAGTTTGTATGTATGAGTTGTAAGTATAAATAGGTACTAACAGCGTCTCATCCTGCCGATAGTTGATGACGGCGCGTTTATGGCCGACATCACCGTCTTCTTGCAGCCGGAAGTAGCGCTCGAATACTGACGCGAAGCAGTTCCTCTTCAGAAGACCGACCTTCTTCACCATGTCCTCCCAGTCCTCGGGAATGTTCTCCAAATCGAGCAGCAACGATATGTTGTAGCCTGTGAGAAGAATTTATAATTTAGTTTAATGCGAAAAAGAAGTGGTATATACCTTTTGTAACACCAAACGTTGGGACGACCAATTTTCGGATCGGGGCCTAGGATGATTTATGGCATACTAGCTTCCGCCAGCTTTACTCCGCGTCAAAATAAATACATAATCCCACGGGAACCGTACATTTTTCCGGGGTAAAAAGTAGCCTATGTGCTTATCCCAGACAATAATCTATTTCAGTGCCAAATTTCATCCAGATTCGTTCAGCCATTTTGCGGTGACTGAGTAACAGACATCCATCCATCTAAATTTTCGCATTAATACTAGTGAGAAGCACATTTACGTACGAATAAATACAAAAATATTTGTTTTTAAAGGGGCAAAAAATGTTGAATTTTCCGTCGCACCAAACGACGTACGTGCTACATACTATGCATATTCCATATTTGTACAAACTTACATAGTAAGCGCGTCAATGTATTTCCATAAACAATTTTCCCTAGAGACACAGATACTTTGATGATTATGGCAAAGGTGTGTCGCTTTATGACTAATCAATACAAAGTTCAAAGTACTACTTTATCATTGGCAGTGAATATTTTATTTTAACAAATTGTCGTTACAAAGGGGACCGGCTAAATAACGACGATTGATTTGACCGGCCGCAATATTCGAGCACTTTTGTGGGTCATGTGATTTTGTTTTAAACCATTAATTTATGGGTGTAAAGAGAGGAGAGCAGCGGCATGGAAGGGGAGGGGGGAGCAGCTGCTCATGGACCTGAATTGAAATTTCTGAGATCTTACATTTAACTGGTAAATTACGTTCCTACGCCATAATACAGAAACTCTTGATTTACCGTCTCCCAAGACCAAAATTGAGTACGACCATTAATTAATATTTAGTGTATCGCGAGCTCTGTTAATAAGGATAATATTGGCTACGCTACATTTAAAATTAAGTTAAATAACGCTAAAAACGAAATTCGAATTGAAGCGAAAAATACAGCCATAAGATAAGCTACATGTACCAAATAAAAACAGTTATATCTTATCAACAGTATTCTCTACTTGCGAACACTTTAATCTAATCAAAATGTTTCCAATATGTATGTGTACAAATAAGGAGTAATATTTTCGTTAAATAATTTTACTAATATTTGCCCGCGACTTCAACCGCGTGAATTTCGATAATCGCGAGCGAAGACGAAGTCGCGAATTAAAATGTAGCTTATGTCCTTATTCAGATCTAAAGACACGTCTTTCGTCAAATCTCATTACAATTGGTATAGTAGTTTTGCAGAGATGACGTAATAAATAGACAGATACTTTCGCATTCATAATATTAGTGTTGAGTGTAGATTTAAAGTTGATGTCACCATTTCAATGACAAATAAGGTGTTAATCAAATGCAGACATAGTTACTGCCTTTTATATATATTGCTTATTAAAATTACATGTTGACCTAGACATAAATAGGTTCAAGTGATTGTATTAGTCTGCAATACTACTATATCTATTTGTATTGTTCTCAATTCAATTAATATTTATCTGGGATTGGTAAGAAGGAATGACAAATTGAGTTGGCATTAGTTTATCAAATGTGAGAAGAAATATAAACAAAATGTTTGAATGTAACAATGAGATTTAGCTATTCTCTGATATTATAATTGAATTTGAAAGTCAATAAGGAACAAAATGCCTTGTCCTTTAATGACGAATGTAACTAGGCCAACAGGGATATTATGATGCTTAATCATTCGAATTAATATTAAACTAACTATTAAATAATGTTATTTTTTATCAAATTCATGACTCAATAAGGAAGTTTAAACTATATGGTACGCCTGTGATCATAAATATAAATAAATTATCCTTAAATCCAAGGAAAACAAGTGATTTTAACTATATTCAGCTATTGTTTTAACTGGAACAGTAACTGCTCCAGTGAACACAGGTAATTATGCAATGAATAAAAACAGGCTTACATGCTCGCTTTCATTTGTATGCAAGCATTGAAGAACTGGTTTTTGTGCTACATTGGAAACTGTGCACATTGCTTAGTGTACCAAAGAAAAATATAAAAACAATAAAATTTGAAAAGAAAAATGTATTTAATACAAGAAAATTTGTTTTGGCTATAGAAGAGTTTAAAAAAAATATAATAATATTGGAAATAATATGATAGGACCTTTTTGGTATTCAGGATGCTTATTAAATATTTGAATTTTCCTTATATTCCAAACATATAGGTAATTTATTGTGGTAAGGTGTCATACATATTATTCAGATTTTGTCTACATAAATTCCTGTTATAACACCATATAATACTATGGCTTTATTTCAAAAGGATAGGCAGAGCTTTGCCATCAAATAGACATAGATAAATATTCTGACTTTCTTCCTTACACTTTTGCAGTTTTTCCTGTTTTTTTCGGTTTTTATTATTTATCATCATCTGCTTAGCCTTTTTCTAACTATGTTGGGGTCGGTTTTTATTATTTGTAAACAATTATTTTATTAATGTTATTTCTTACCTGACTCTGCCTCAGTAAGGAGAGGTCCATATACTCTTTTGAGCAGCTCATCTGCCCCATGTTCCTCTAACTGCTTGTAGAACTTTAGTGATATACTAACCTACAAACAAAATTAGTATTATTGATGTGGTTCCACATATTATTGGTTGAAAAATTAAAAGCTATAATGATTTAAAATGACAAGGCAATAAACTGACCAATATTAGGAATTGAATCAAGTAAAAATATAATAGGAAAACATGGATTATAAGTAGATTATTCATAACATACCCTAACTTTGGTTTTATCTCCATTCACATTAGATATATGAAAGAGTACTCCATCAAAATCTGCAACTTTCACATCTATTGACTCTGGCTTTAAGCTGGAAACAACATCAACAGATAAATGTTTGTGGGATGACAAATCAACAGCAAATTACTCATATCCTGGGACATGTTGCTACATTATTATTATGGCATTCTTTAACTATAACAAATGGATATCAGTAGCACATATCAGATTCATTACATTGTTTACCACCACTGGAATCCAAAAACATTATGGGACGTATCCGCGCACACACCCGAGCGCCAATAAACAACTGATATGACTCATCCATGCTGAGATAGCCACTATCACGTCATGTTCATTACATGACACTGCACACATCCAACCACTATAGCCCCTGTTTCTATACATTTGTATGAACCTGCTGTGATGCGACGGCCAACGTGGGCCCACCCCAGGAATTTGACACTTGTCAAGATACTTCCGAAAAGGGGTTATGGCCAGGAATCACCCCCTCGTAGACAGTTCCACTGCAGCAACCGTGTAGCGAAACTCACGTATATCAACTACATGCCCGTTAAACACATCACAATTATGAAAAAACAGTACACTTTCTAAGCGTAACGTACTCACCGCGCCAGTGCATTTTTATATTTAACTGTTAAAGTATCTTCTATAATTCTATTATTGATCTCGAGTAAGATCATTATTTAACAATTTATAACCTACAGCTTTTTCATAAAATCAACGTTTATAGCACCTTCATTTAATAATTTATACGGAAATCTTCAACGATGATGACCGCCCGTATATAGATATCCATAAACGACAGAAAGAAAAGGAAGCTCCAAATGAATGAAATTTCGGCCATGTAACCATAGACCATAGTTTATTTTATTGCTTCAAATAAACACTGGAATTAAATTATTTTAATTAAATACGAAAATGTTGTTAAAAATCTTGAAATTAGCCTTTGGTAACAGTAAAAACTTTTAGTTGGTTGGTTATAATAAATCTGAAGACTGTTCATTTATTACTAAAAGTTCATAAAGAAAACCGTAACTTACTAAAAAACGATAGAGAAGTGTCCATCCCTAGCTTAATGACATTGGAAAATAAAAAATATAAAAAATTGTCTATGTTCGTTTTCTGATAAGTGTGTGGGGAGAGCACGACTTTGTTTATTTTTTTTAATGCATCGAAGTAACGTGCCATAAATTGCGCGTATTGATTTGCTCGTGCATCATGAAATAACACAATATTACCAAGATGTCTAATCAAGTAGGTGCCTTCGTTGCGGGGCTGAAGTCCCGGAACGTGGAGGTTCAAATCAGAACAGCTCGTGAACTCTATCATTTTGCTAAGACGGAGCTCCGAGAGGTCCCGCAGGAGGAACTCACTCAATTTCTCGATGAGTTCAATCACCAGATCTTTGAAATGGTCTCCAGCAACGATGTGCATGAAAAGAAAGGAGGTGTTCTATCAATAGGTAAAAGATCAATCTATCTATCTTTGTTATATTTTTCCACTAATCCAAGTGTAATAGATTATAGACAATAATATTATCCATTAATATTTTCAGTATGTCTCATCGGCGGTGACTGTGACACCACTAAAACGCGCATCACTAGATTCGCTAACTACCTTCGCAACTTACTGCCTTCATCCGATGTTGGTGTGATGGAACTGGCCGCTAAAACGGTCGGCCGGCTAGCCACAGTGTCCGGCGTCAAACGAGCTGAATATGTCGAGTTTGAAGTCAAGAGAGCATTTGAGTGGTTGTCCGAAGAGAGGAATGAAGGCAGGCGCCATTCAGCAGTACTGTTGTTAAAAGAAATGGCTATAGCCATGCCTACATACTTCTACCAACAGGTATCAGGGTTTTTTGACCACATCCTTGTAGCCTTGAAGGATCCTAAACCTCAAATCCGGGAAGCTGCCGCCAAAGCGTTAAGAGCTGGTTTAGTAGTGACAGCTCAGAGAGAAACCGCTAAGCAATCGACTGCCAAACCTCAATGGTACATGCAGTGCTATGAAGAAGCTATGCTGTCATTTGAAGAAATTCCACTGAAAGAAAAAGGAATGTCCAAAGAGGACAGAGTCCATGGAGGTCTATTGATCCTTAATGAATTGCTAAGATGCTCAAATGCTGTGTGGGAAAAGAAGTATTCTTATTTGATGCAGAGTTTGGACACACAGAAGGATATAACAGTGTCTGATGATATTATCTTTATTAGCACAAAATTGCACAGTCCGTCAGTAAAGAGAGGGTATCTGTGTGATGGGTTTAAGACTGAGAATGTTACATACCCTGTTCCTATTTATGAATCCGAAGTATGCCGCACACTTTTGACTGAAAAGTTTGAGAAAATTTGCAAGGGTGAGTGCATTTTATTATAAGCCCGTGTAGTCCCACTGTAGGGCCTCTATTTCTATTTTCGTGTCCACTCAATCTTTAGCAAATACTGTCAGCATTCCAGCATCCCTATATTAAGCTCAAAATACAAATTAAAACTACATTCTGAATAACCTAGTCTTATTGTGCGAGCGGCCAAAACTAAAACATTGATTAAAATTTGTTTTCATTATCTGTTATTGGTCAAAGGGCAATTTAATCTTGTATAGTTAATTTATCAGAAATGGGCAAAGTTTTGTAACCTTGAACTAACTTTTAAATAAGAAGTAGCATTAAATAGCACTATTTCTTTCACCAAAAATGACTTTGTATAACTTTAATTTCTGTAACCGCACTTTGATTGCTCCATTATCCTTTTATAATCAAAGTCTAAGCAGACTTGTGCATCATACCCCAAACCAATATTCTAGTCAAATATTTGCTAATTGTAGAGTTCGTGTTTCCAGATGTTATGAGCCAGCGGATCCTCAAAACTCAAGGAGTGCCACAAATCCTCCTAGTCATAATTCCAAGACTAGCTGCTTTTAATAAAGACTTTTTCTTGATGAAGTACCTCACATCTACAATGAGTTACTTGCTCTCTTGCCTTCGTAGCAGAGAGAAGGACCGGAACATGGCCTTCACCACCTTAGGCCTCATGGCTGCTGCCATAGAAAACGACATCAAGAACTATATCCCTAGCATAATGGATGTCATAAAACAAACACTGCCTATTAGAGACACACAGACTAAAAAGAGGGTTTGGATTGATCCCTCAATTTTTGCTTGCATTACCTTACTCGGGAGTGCTGTTAAAGATCTAGTTATCGTTGATATCAAAGAGTTGCTAGACGCCATGTTTGCGACCGGCCTGAGTCCATCCCTGACCATCTGCCTGAGAGAGTTGAGTCATAACTTGCCTTCCTTGAGGGCTGAAATATCAGAAGGGCTACTGAATATGCTGTCCCTTGTGCTGAGAAACAAACCATTCTTACATCCAGGTGTTCCAAGGAGTTTGGAACAGCAGATGAGTAATATGAGTTTGGTAATGGAACCTCAAGATACTGCAAGTATTGTTCTAGCATTAAGAACTCTTGGGACTTTCAACTTCGAGGGCCAACACAGCTTGCTTACTTTTGTTAGGCGTTGCGCTGATCACTTCTTGCAGAGTGAGCAACAGGAAGTGAGGTTAGAGGCTGTTAAAACTGCTGCGAAGCTATTAGCAGATTCTACCATCAGAACTATGAAAACCCCATCGAGAACACTCATGCTCCTGACAGCGGAAGTAGTTGGCAAGTTACTAGTTGTGACGGTAACTGATCCAGATTACGAAGTTCGTTACTGGGTCCTTGAGTCTTTATATAACATATTTGATATACACTTGGCACAAATTGAGAACTTGAGCTTCCTGTTTATGGCCATGAATGATGAGCACTTGGCTATCAGAGAATTGGCCATCTGCACTGTTGGTCGGTTGAGCGTAGTAAACCCCGCTTACGTTATGCCGGGGCTTAGAAAGACGCTAATACAGTTCTTGACTGAACTAGAACATTCTGGAATGAGCAGGAATAAAGAACAGGCCGCCAGGATGTTAGATAACCTCATTCGACATGCTCCAAAACTTGTAAAGCCATATATGGAGACCATTCTGAATGTCCTTGTGCCAAAACTGAGAGAATCAGACTCGAATCCTGGTGTGGTCATCAGCGTTTTGAAAGCCGTCGGTGATTTGGCTGACGTACACGGCGATAACAGTGGACTCAAGAAATGGCTGCCAGAACTTCTGAGCATTCTTTTAGAACTGTTATCTGATGCAAGTGCGACAGAAAAGAGGAGTGTTGCTCTCTGGGCTTTCGGCCAACTGGTCAGCGCTACAGGATACGTAGTAGCTCCTTACACCGAATACCCGACCCTTATGGATGTCCTCTTAAATTTCCTGAAGACTGAACAGCAACCAAAAGATAGGAGAGAAACTATTCGTGTTTTGGGATTGCTTGGGGCTTTGGATCCGTACAAACATAAGATAACTAGAGGTCTGATTGGTGAACAGCCTGATTCCAGCTTAGTTCCTGTAGCTGATAGCAAAGCAGAAGAGAATAACTTTGACATGACGACGAGCGAGATGCTGGTCAATATGTCGTCCCCTGTCTTAGACGAGTACTACCCCGCGATTGTCATATCTACACTCATGAGGATATTACGCGACCCCACACTGCAACAGCATCACACGAGTGTAGTGCAAGCAGTTACCTTCATCTTCCAGTCTTTGGGTATTAAATGCGTGCCTTACATTTCTCGCGTCACGCCTAGCCTTCTATACGTGGCGAGAGCTACAGACAACAATAACTTCAGAGAATTTCTGTTTACGCAACTAGCAAGGCTTATTGCCATTGTAAAGCAGCACATTCGAAACTATTTGGACAAAATATTCGACTTGATCAGGGAGTTTTGGACACCAAACAGTCCTTTCCAACCAACTTTGATATTGTTGGTTGAGTACATAGCTGTGGCTCTTGGGTCAGAGTTCAAAGTGTACTTACCTCAGCTGATGCCACAGATTCTGCGTGTACTGGCACACGACGCGAGCAAAGAGAGAATAGTGACTGAAAAACTGCTTTTTGCGCTACAAAAGTTTGAGGACAATTTGGATGATTACATGCATTTAGTGATACCTTCTATCGTGAAGCTGTTTGACGCATCAGACTGCCCAATAAACGTGGCAAAGGTAGCCATGGAGACAGTTGACTACCTCTCCGATTCTTTGAACTACAGTGAACTGGTTTCCAGAATAATCCATCCTTTAGTTAGAAGCTTGGACACCTGTCCGACGTTGCGTCCGACTGCAATGGACACGCTATGTGCCTTAATAGTTCAATTAGGACGAAAGTTCACAGATTTCATACCACTGGTTCAGAAAGTGGTACTCAAGCATAAAATTCAGCATCAAAATTACGAACTTCTTCTTTCTCGAATGCAGTCTAGTCAAATTTTGGCTATGGACGAGTTCCTACAAAGCACACGGCGAAGACCAAGGAACAATAATCAAGAGGTAAGTGGACCTTTCATAAACCTATCAGGATTTTATCGTAAAGCACTGGCTATCCTCTAAAAAAGTACCTTTTATTCTTGCGAAAAATTGCCACACGATCGCATAGTGACTTACAACATACTTATATATGTTCATGTATAAGGTATATATGTGAAGAGCCTTTGCTACCTGAAATAAATGATATGTCAATTATTATTGAACAGGCTCGTATCGGCTACAACTGCGACACGTCCCAGTCGATTCGCAAGTTGTGTGTGAACGCGCACAACTTGAAGCTAGCGTGGACGGTCAGCAGCCGCGTGTCTAAGGACGACTGGCTGGAGTGGCTGCGCCGGTTCAGTATCGGCTTGCTCACCGAGTCGCATAGTCCTGCGCTCAGGTTAGTAGTACCTTTATTCTTTAATTGTTTTTAGGGTTCCGTACCCGTACGTCGTTTTGACATTAGCATATTTTTTATGAAATGGATGGAACTGTACAATATAATGTAATACTTTATTTTTTAAAAGAGCATGTATGGAGTTTCTTGCCCGTTCTTCTCCATACGAAACTACCTTTTGGAATGGGCATCTGACATCAGATTTTTCTCATTGCTATCCTTAATATAAATTATTGTATAATTTACTCTATATTATTTATTTACAGGGCGTGTCTAGCCTTAGCCCACAACTATTCCCAACTCCTACGCGACTTATTCAATGCCGCCTTCGTCTCCTGTTGGACGGAACTCGACAACACTTCCCGGACGGAGCTGTCGAATGCTCTAGAACAAGCGCTGACCGCCCCAGACGCGCCCGAACTGGCGCACACCGTGCTCAACTTGGCCGAGTTCATGGAGCATTGTGAAGGAGGCACCATTCCGATATCTACGCATCTGCTCGGAGAGAGGGCTATGCATTGCAGGGCGTACGCGAAGGCGTTGCATTATAAGGTATCTAAACTCTTCTGTTCAAATCGTCCCCTGAATTGTTTTTCTAGGCTTTGGCAACTAGTTCATCTTTATTTTTTTATTCTAAACACAATTATTTTTTTCCACAGGAGGAAGAATTCCGTAACGGCGCAACATCTCAAGTCGTGGAGGCCCTAATCCATATCAACAATAAGCTACAGCAGAAGGAGGCCGCTGAAGGGCTCCTAGAAAGAGTGATGGCACAGCGCGAAGCAGGCGACGCCAACCTAAAGGTCCAAATAAGATGGTACGAGAAACTACACAACTGGGAGAAAGCCCTCGATCTCTATGGAGAGAAGTTGAACGACGACGTAAGCGATATTGACTCTTATCTCGGCGAGTTACGGTGCTTCGAAGCCTTGGGAGAGTGGGTCGAGTTGTATAATACTGTTTCAATAAAATGGGTTAAAATGACCAATGAAGAGAAATTCAAAGCGGCCAGGCTTGCTGCCGCTTCTGCTTGGGGTCTCAGCGAATGGGACTCCATGGCGAAATACGTCAGGTTTCTCCCTGAAAATACTCAGGATGGTGCATTCTATAGGGCAGTTCTCAACATCCACAATGGAGAATTTGGCCTGTCGAAGCAGTTCATCGATCAAGCGCGTACGTTGTTAGACTCCGAACTGACTGCCGTAGCAGGCGAGAGTTATCAGAGAGCGTACGGCGCCTTAGTGAACGCTCAGCTTCTAGCGGAGTTAGAGGAAGTAATCACTTACAAATCGGTAATGGAAAGGAGAGAATCTATCAGACAAGCCTGGTGGACGAGACTGCAAGGAGGCCAGAGGTTGGTGGAAGACTGGCGCAGGATACTACAAGTGCGCAGTCTCGTTCTAACACCACAGGAAGACATGGCCACATGGCTCAAGTTTGCCTCGCTCTGTCGTAAGAGCGGTGCCCCACGCCAGGCCCACAAGACATTAGTAATGTTGTTAGGAACCGATCCCAGTAAGAACAGAGACATGCCACTGCCAAACCACGAGCCAAGACTGACCTTAGCGTATGCCAAACATTTGTGGGTGGCTGGTGACAAACAGTTGGCGTACGACCAACTCCAAAGATACGTTGATACGACCGAAACGGGCGATCCCGAGCACTGCAGACTCCTTGCTCGTTGCCACTTAAAACTAGGATCATGGTGCGAGTCCCTACTCGGTATAAACGAGCTCTCTATTCCGGAAATTCTTCGGAACTACGCGGCAGCCACAGATCTGTCCTCTGATTGGTACAAAGCTTGGCACGCTTGGGCCTACATGAACTTTGAAACTGTTCTGTTCTACAAACACCAGGACACGAATATAACTGGCGGACAGGCGCCGGAAAGGCGGCCTTCTCCGGAGTGTATTCAACAGCATACTGTCCCAGCTGTGGAAGGGTTCTTTAAATCCATTAAGCTGTCACACGGCAGTTCTTTACAAGACACTCTTAGGTTGTTGACGCTCTGGTTCGACTACGGACACTACCCAGCTGTGCATGAAGCGCTGGTTGAAGGCATCAGAACCATTGAAATCAACGTCTGGCTTCAAGTGATACCGCAGCTAATAGCCAGGATCGACACGCCGAGAGCGCTAGTTGGCAAGCTGATCCATTCTCTGTTAATCGATATCGGGAAATCTCACCCTCAAGCTTTAGTGTATCCTCTGACTGTAGCGTCGAAGTCATCGTTCATAGCTCGAAAGAACGCTGCCAATCAGATTTTGAAATCTATGTGTACGCATTCAATGAACTTGGTGAACCAGGCGGCGATGATATCTGAGGAGCTGATCAGGGTAGCTATTCTGTGGCACGAGCAATGGCATGAGGCGTTAGAGGAAGCTTCGAGGCTGTACTTCAGTGAGAACGATGTGAACGCAATGTTCAAGACGCTGGAGCCTCTGCATGCGATGTTGGAGCGAGGCCCGCAGACGCTGAAAGAGGTGTCGTTCAGTCAGGCATATGGACGAGATCTGAATGAAGCGCAGGAGTGGTGTAATAGATATAAGGTATGTTACTATTTTTACTGAGTTAGAAAAGTTAGAATTACCCACAAAACAGTATTATTTTTAAATTTGCGATTTTACAACTAGTTTCAGGATAACACGTCTGTATCTTTGTTGTTCTATTTTTAGCGAAAATATAAAAACGTATCATACATACATACACATACATAAACTCACGCCTATTTCCCATGGGGGTAGGCAAAAACAACAGAACGCCACCTGCTACGATCCTTACATACTACTTTCGCCTCGTCCACGTTCATACATCTACTATACTACTATATATCAAAACGTATCACTCTACTAATTCAAATCTGTAAGATTTTTGCCCTCACACTATGTCAGTGTCGTAAGGTCCAAATTGCATCCTTCATATCTCGTTCTATTTTATTATTTCTTTTTACCTTTTACTTAGGAATCTGGCCTGGTACGAGACCTCAACCAGGCGTGGGACCTGTACTACCACGTGTTCCGCCGCATCAGCCGTCAGCTCCCCCAGCTGACGTCACTAGAGCTCCAGTACGTGAGCCCGCGCCTGCTCAACTGCCGCGACCTCGAGCTCGCAGTGCCCGGCTCCTACGTGCCCGACCAGGACCTCATCCGCATCGCACACATACAGAGCAGTCTGCAGGTGAGCTGCACGTTGTACTAGCATGTGACACACGTACACGTACAAACACGTGACGTGAAGACGTAGACGTGGGTGTACGTGAGCGTGCGCGCCTGCTCAAATACTGCGACTAGCCTACCATGAAATTATTTCAAAATCCCTCGTCAGTGCATATTAATAAGACATACACACCATCACGCCTGAATTCCCTGAAGGGTTAGGCAAAAGTGTACCTATGTACACCCCCAATTCGCCGGTATGTTAGGTCTCATGTAATAGGGGGCGAGCCTGTACAATAATACATTTATTGTTGGATATGTCAATAAAAATACACCTTAAATACATTGGCTTTATGGTATTTCCGGCTCAAGTCAAAAAAGAGCTTATCACCAACCACCAAAATTTCTTTTCCCAGGTAATAACGTCAAAGCAGCGCCCACGCCGGCTCTGCATCCGCGGCTCCAACGGCAAGGACTACATCTTCCTCCTCAAGGGTCACGAGGACTTGCGTCAGGACGAGCGAGTAATGCAGTTGTTCGGGCTCGTGAACACGCTGCTGCAGGCCGACCCAGACACCTTCCGCAGAGATCTGGCCATTCAGAGATACGCTGTCATTCCGCTGTCGACGAACTCCGGCCTGATTGGCTGGGTGCCGCACTGTGACACTCTACATTCACTTATCAGGTACGTTTAGTATGTACGTCACTTATAAGCAACTCTGTCTCTTATATATTTTTCGACTTCAAAGTAAGAACGATTTTTTTTAAAGTATGTTACTTTTTAAAAGTAATTGTTTTGAATTGAATTACTTTTTATTTATAAAGTATTATAAGGTATGTCCTTTTTAAAAGCGTTTGTTTTTTCTTTAAAATCGAAAAATTCATATTTTGCAAAACATATCTGTTTAATCATGACATTTTTTTTAATTATATGTTTAAGACGAACATCTCGCGAAGAGTGAAAATAAAATATCACTAAATAAAATAAAAACGTTGTCGTTGTAAACAAGTCCAACAAAAATAAACATCCTTAGTCTACGAGATCCAAAGTCAGATTATCTATTTTAATAAGACTGTTAAAATACACTTTTGAACGACATTAGTAGAAAAATGCGATTGAGGGCAACCTAATTACCAACCAATTGAAAAATCTTTTTCGTTTAAAGGGATTATAGAGAGAAAAGAAAGTGTCTGCTGAACATTGAGCACAGAATCATGCAGCGGATGGCCTCCGACCTCGACAAACTGATGTTGATGCAAAAGGTTGGTCTATTTTGTCATTTATTAATTTAACATAATATAACACATATTAAATATTTAATAAAAATAAGTATCAAAATAGTAGCCCACTAGCATCTGGAACAGAACCCAAGCTAATAGTGGTCAGGGCTTCTGAGAAAGGAATCTAACAATACGCGCAGTGTCTAGGAGTACTGCTAGAGAGCAGTACTTCTAGACACGTAGTAGAGGGCTTGATTCAGAGGTATCAAGCCCTTGATCCAACCGCCCAGCGCAAGCCTCCTTAGGTGTGGGTTGGTTTTGTACTTCTTCGATTTTCCGACTATGAATTGGATGCCATGAATCAATTGACATACTTTTTTAAAAGCATCCATGCTTTACATCTATGTAATGTGTTTTTTTAGCATCCTCGCATCATCTGGTTAGCCTTTCCCAACTATGTTGGGGTCGGCTTCCAGTCTAACCGGATGCAGATGGATACCAGAGTTTTACATGGAGCGACTGCCTATCTGACCTCCACAACCTAATTACTGTACAACACGATACCTCTTGGTTAAACTGGTTGTCAGACTTCTTGGCTTCTGACGTCAAAGATCTACGAATGACAGCCGGGTCCGATGGCTTTACATGTTTTTTTACATCCTCTATTATTCTCTATTACATGACACCATTTGCATTTATTTCAATCAAATGATTATTTGTCATAGTCAATAGGACCTCTGTAAGACTGTTGCTCTTTAATTTACATACTTTTTCCTAGGTGGAAGTGTTCGAGCATGCCCTAGAGCATACAGCAGGCGACGACCTCGCCAAACTCCTCTGGCTGAAGAGTCCATCATCCGAAGTGTGGTTCGAGCGCCGCACCAACTACACGCGCTCCCTCGCCGTCATGAGCATGGTGGGGTACATCCTGGGGCTCGGAGACCGACACCCCTCCAACATCATGCTGGACCGAGTCACCGGGAAGTTCCTGCATATAGACTTCGGAGACTGCTTTGAAGTAGCCGTCACGAGGGACAAATTTCCAGAAAAGATTCCTTTCAGATTGACAAGAATGCTTATCAATGCTATGGAGGTAAGTTACAAAAGAACAAATAACATAATTTTACTGAAATTTATCTATTTTTTATTTATTTTTACTAAAGACGATTTAGCAGATTAAACCGACAAGTCTTTGCCATTATAATCGATATTAATCGCAATCGATAAAACATATTAAATTCTTTCCCCTGATAACCTTTGCCAAGGTGTTTTAAATTTAAATTATGTAAATAATAATCTTCAGCGCGTGTAGGTACCTATAATTATGCATAATTTCAATGTTATGCGATGTAGTTGTCTTATTATGGTAAATTGGGTACTTGACACTATCAATCATTTGACATACTTTTTATGAGCTGCCAAAACGCGATGCTCTTATAGATTTTGTATGACAATAGTAAACTGTGACGTCTCTTATCTGTCTAACCAAAGCCAAAAATGACCAAGAGCCGTGTAAGGGTACGGACTGACGGCAAAAAGCGAAAGAATTGCGCGCAAGTAATTCTAGATATATGGCACTTTCAGAATATTTTAACTAACTACGCCGATGTACCGATATAACGCCACGTTCTTCTACCTAGATTTGTCCCTACCCTAAAGCGGCTTACTTAGTGGCACTGTGTTCCTGGTCTAAATCTTGTCTCATAACCTAGGTAACTGGCATCGAAGGCACATACCGCCGCACTTGCGAGTCCGTGATGGAGGTGCTCCATCGGCACAAGGACAGCGTCATGGCTGTGCTAGAAGCGTTCGTCTACGACCCGCTACTCAACTGGAGGCTCATAGACGCTGGACGTCGCTCCCGAGCCGACGCAGAGATCTGTTCCACATCAGACCCGGCGTCCTCGCCACAGCCCAGCAGAAGCAGGATACATATAGGACTAAACGACGCCCTCGACCAACCGGCGGAGACGAATCTGAACAAGAGAGCACTAGCCATAGTGAATAGAGTGCGGGACAAGTTGACCGGTCGAGACTTCCCGCACATCGATGAGATAGTCTCGGTACAGAAGCAGGTGGACCTGCTCATACAGCAAGCGACGAGCAACGAGAATCTATGCCAGTGCTATGTGGGGTGGTGCCCGTTCTGGTAATACCAAAGGATTGTGATTATGTATGTTAAGATTTTTTGTACTATCAATTTTTTCTAAGAATCGGCCTGTTTCACAAGCAAGTGGTACAGAATCAGGCCTTTAGTCTGGTGATACATTTATCATTGTAGCACCACTTCTCATCATTGTGTCTGTGTATTTGGGTAACGTTAATGCACATAAGTCATTTTTAAGTGAAGATGGTAGCTAGTTGTACCCCCTAAGGTTTAGATTACGTTCTGGAAGGTACCAAGAGTTTGAAACGACAAAGTAGTAAATAAACGAAGTCCTAATAACTTTAAGTTTAAAGGGATTCTGTTTTAAAACGAATAACAATTTTATTGATCCCTGACATCTCACATCTGACAACATACCTCAAAAAAAAGCTGACAACGAATATTTTATTTTTACTGGAACGCATGAAACATGTCCTGCTAAAATCCTATCCCTCCTTTTGACTTTGCCGTGATAAATATAAAAACACTATCATCGATCGGCAAATACTCGCATATTTAAATTGCATGGTTATCTTTACGTCAACGCGTCTTAACATTGCAACGATTGTTCAGTAGATATCAGCATAATTCACTAATTAGTTGTTTATTTACTACTTATTGATCGAAGTGGAAGTCAATATGCAGTTGGATAGTAAATATTTTAAGCACTTTTAGCGATATAAACGTGTCACATATATTATCATGTAAACTACAATAAGCATTTATATAACTGCACTCAGCATTTAGTCATAACTAGGGATCAGACAGTACGCTGTACCTAAAGTTTATTTTTCACTAGGAAAAAATGAACGAAAGACCGATAAAAAATTATTTGACACATATGTTATCGTAAACAAATGAAAACCCAATTCAACAAAAATGCCAAATTACTTGTGCCTACCACTGGTTTTCAACTGGACCTTTGTGCATGACGATATAATTGATTCTACGATACGATATAATTGATACTACAATATATTTTGTAATCGCGAGATTTTTTCGATACAAAAGTCCATTTTAGTGAAGTTTAGGTACCTAAATATGAATCCGATTATCTGATCCCTGGTCGTAAGTCCTGATAAAATTAAGTTTAAAGGTAAAGAAATGACTTTGGGTAGACCAGCGGTCATCATTGTCACCATGTCGAATATTGTATAGGTACATATAGAAATAAAACTGTAATATATAACAGCGGTGTCAGACAAGTGTCTTGCAAGTGCAAGGAGGTGTCAAGGTAACCGCGGAAAATAGCGGATGACCACTTTTTACTCTTATGTCCTTAGTTATAAGGTTGAAAAGTGGTTAATCATGTGCCATTGATTGTAAATACAGTTATAGTTGTGATGTTAAGGGTTGTGTCAATTTATGCGTTTGGGGTCGGAATCCTGCAGCACTACACACATCGCGAGCGCTGTGCGACATTCTTAAGCGAGGAATTCACTAGACGGACATGCCCCCGGACCTCGCTACTATAGATCTGTGCAATACTGTGACGGTCCTACACTAGAAAATATTGCACAGATATAGCTTGGCCCGGCGGGCATGGGCGTCTACCCGCTCTGTGCACGCACGGCGGCAGGGTGACAAACGTCACGTGTCAACTGTATGAATTAAGACAAACGACCGTGTGCAATCCAACACCTGCACTGCTCCGGCACCACACGCATAAATTGAAAGAGCCCTAAAATGTACCGTCGGTATGCAAAATGATTTATTCCAAAGAATTCAGTGCTTTGTATGCGTTGCAATGCGCTGCCTAAGTTGGAAAAAGGGCTGTCGCCAGATTCGTAGTCAGCAAGTAACTGTTTCTTAAATGGCTACATTCATATTAATTATGAATAAATTAACTGGTAATTCATATAACCCAGTATGTTGTATAAGCTGCGTATTGATCATATACCAACAGTAAAACATAATGGCCAAAAACCGCTGAAAACAAACTCAAGTGCGACATATTAAAATGTAACAACAACCACTTCTACCAAACTTGTTGGACGCAAATATAGACATTATGCCAAGTAAAAAGGGTTGTTTTTCAAATAACTACGACATTTAGTTAAGGTTGTGTAATAATAGGAGTAAAATGGGATGCGACGTTGTTTTATAGGAAATATAAAATCGTGCCTATATTGTGACATCATTTCTATTTGGAAAGGATATCATGCTACTTGTAAATAAGCTATGTTTATATTGTCTTAATTAGATTGTTTTTCACGGAATAAACGATTTGTTGTTATTTGATGGTTTTCTTCGTACAATTTAATAGTAGGAGGTAATATTAAAGCGGAAGTCCTTTCTCACCAAACACTTAATCTCAAAAACCACCTCCTTGGCCTTCGAAACGAAAATGTGGGTTCAAATCCAGGCAAGTACAGTTAGTGTCCTACATCATCAGACCCCTTATACAAAGAAGATGGGGTGATTAGGGGGTCAGAAAATTAAGAGAATTGACTGTACCAATGCGACTTTTTCAATTCCTACGTACTTTCTAAGTTTATCTTCGACATCACTGGCATTGTTGAAGGAAAACGTTGTGAGGAAACCTGGTCTTATAGTAAATATAAGTCTGTAATCTCCAATTCGCCTTGAGCAAGTGTGCTCGTGCCTTTTCTGTATGAGAAGTGGCCTTTTTTTTTTTTTTTTTTTTTTATAGACGGGAAATCATCAAATAACTTCCCCCGCCCTGGGCGGGGCGGGAGGGAGTGTCAGACTTTTACTGACTAAAACCCGTCTATGTTCCTTCGTGTGCCCTTTGCGTTCCGGGGGCGCGGTATCTCTTTCGAACAACCCGCAGCCCCGGCAGATGAGAAGTGGCCTAAGCCTTGCATTGGAACAATAATAGGCTGGTATTATTATATCAAGCATAATTATGATAATTATGTCAGCTTCCTACTGTGATAAACGAGATTAAGTAAGTATTAATTACATTTATAATGCAACACTACTCGCTTGCATTGGATAATGATCTAAATCTATACCTACTAATTATAATATTGTAAAGCTGAAGAGTCTGTTTATTTGAACGTAGGTACTAATCTCAAGAACTATACTCGGTAGTCTGATATAAAATAATCCTCATGCGTTATACAGACCGTTTATCGAGGAAGGTTATAGGGTAGGTATGTAACATCACGCTACGACACATGATAGCGAAGCAGTATTAACTTTTATCGCTTTTAGTATGTTCGCTTGGCCGCTTAATTTTTCAAAACTACCTAATGAATTTTGTGTGCTTTTTTTCACCATTATTTAGAATTTTAGACAGTTCATTCCAGAATGTATTAAAATAACACATTCATATTAAACTTAATAACTATAATAAAGAATTCTCGAAGTCGTTAAGAAATTTAGATTATGATATTTAAAAATGCTCTTCTCTGAACTATAAAGTGGTAACTATGTAAGCTTAGCTAAAAGCTCAAGCTCGAAGCAAAACGTATGCGCTTTCACTAGCGGTCTACTTATATACCGCGGTCTGTTATGTAATAGGAAAAAACTTGAAATAATCAGCGACTGATCATGGCTGTTGTAAAAGGTGACTAACAAGATAGTAGAGATATGATGAAACCATTAAATTACTTTGTACCAATACCTAAGTAGGTCTATTTCTAGCCTAAAGCAGCTTTGAAATGATGAATCAATAAATTAGGTCTCGTCATGACCATGGTATTTAGACGAGTGACATGAGACATATTATAGGGGTACTACAAATATGAAAACAGTTGCTATAAATATGAATTCTAAAAAATATAGACGTATTTTATTTTACTATTCCAAAAATATTTCTAAATCTAAACGTAATGTCGGAAATAAAACACAAATATAAAGAAACCCGACTGCCAAAAACAACTCTACAAACCAAGAGCACTTTTCAAGGAGTCTAATGCTGCCGGTGTCATCAAATCTGAGGTTAAACTAAAATAACCGCCACCAACTCGCCGCATTCAATGCAACAACACAAACGCGATCCCCTCATGCGTGAAGAAAGCAATTGTTTCCAGTGCGCGCCAGTCATTTGAAAGGGAAACACCACTAGGTACGTATATCTCAATGAACACCACGCTGTTTGTCACAAGGGATATTCAATCATAAAGCACTATCTAATCAACGATCGTTTGACTTAATCAGTTGGCCGGTGACCGCAGAGAGCGCTGGGCGCCCATTTGACTGCTTTGTACGAATAAACACGCGAACGTGCTCACATGGAGAATTTCGAAATCCGCGACTTCAGTTCACTGAGTAAGTTTTGTAATAATACTTATATATTTATTGCCGAATGTACTTACAATTACAAATTCTTTACAATTTTTTACATTTTTATTTGATTAGTTTGCAGTTTTTTTTGCATGACTCTGACATAATAAGACATGGCCTAGATACAGTAAACAATAGGTACCTCTTGTAGGTAGATACGGAGACTAAAATCAATACTTTAGCGACCGTTTAATAATAACATTGATGTATGGCCGCTAACTCGTTACCCTTCGAATCGAGTCAAGTGTACAGTTACCACAATAGGAGATACGCCCGAGTATGCAATAATCTTAGACCAATACGGAAACACTACATATTTCCTTGTTTTATAATTTAAAATTGTGATAAAAAAATACCCAACAATAGTTATGAAATCCTTGTTGAAATGATTAGGGAAAATATTTAACAAACTAGTTTTTTGTAATGTCGGTTATCGCAGGCGCAGTCTAAGTCGCGGCGGTGCAGCCTATGTCCTTTCTTAGGGTTTAAACTCGCCCTGTACCAAATTTCATCAAAATCGGTTCAGTAGTTTAGTCGTGAAAAATTAACAGACAGACACAAGTTACTGTCGCATTTATAATCTTAATATATATAAATCTCGTGTCACAATGTTTGTCCTCAATGGACTCCTAAATCACTTAACCGATTATAATAAAATTCGCACACCATGTGCAGTTCGATCCAACTTGAGAGATAGGATAGTTGAGAGGGTAGGGTAGGGGTAGGGTAGAGTAGGGGTAGGGTAGGGTAGGGGTAGGATACCACGCGAACGAAGTCGTGGCGGGTCAGCTAGTATTATAGTATAGATTTAATTGATAGTAAGTAATAAGTATTTGCATCATAATAAGTAGGTATGTTATGCGTCTCAAATCAGCGCATAGGGAGGCCTTTATTGGTAAATTAAGATATGAAAATAATAAGAATTGCATTGAACTGTTGCATAGCAAAGCAAACAAGTAGCATGCTTATAAGCATGCATACTGTCCATACCTTTATTATTAGTTGTGCCGCCACAATCGTGGCTCGTGACTGCAATAAACAATATTTTATCGTCATCATTAGGTTCATATCAATACAGAAAATATATGAAATCATTAAGAACCAATACACAAACATAAAATAAATCGGCGTATCGATAAGTATTAGTGTGCGATTGTGCATTTTTATTATGAGTAATACTTTAACGGGTTCGATTCCCATATGGCCCCTTTTCGTAAAGGATCGACAAAACCCTTCCTTCTCCGTTTCCTGTAGTTCTAGTTCTTAACACAAGTATAACTGACTATCAAGGACCTACACCGTAAAGAACCCATCATTTACGGTTTAGTGTTTCTTTACCCCTGTAGAGAAACCAAAACTGAAAACGAAGAAAAAAAAAAATTTTGCAATAACTTCCTACCTCTCGAATGTCAATAATCGATCGTGTTTGAGACATTGAAATTTTCAAGAGATTAGAAGTTCAAATGTTTTTACGTTTTGAGTCAAATTTTCCCTACAGTGATAAATAAACCCTCATTTAGGTACCCTATAATAAACGTTTTATAACTAGAGTTAATATTAAACGAAATAACTGTATTTTTTCGGTGTTCCAGGTGAAACTGTACAAAATTTACTGAAAGCAGCAGCAGATGTAAGGAAGAAGTCATACTGTCCGTATTCCAACTTCGCCGTAGGATGCGCGATATTGACGGAAAAAGATGGCAAAGTGTACACAGGATGTAACATAGAGAACTCGACGCTATCGCCGACGATTTGCGCCGAGCGCACGGCGATTGGGAAGACGGTATGTGACGGGTACCTGAACTTTAAGATAGTGGCAGTCGTGGCTCATCAGCAAGACTTCACCGCCCCCTGTGGGGTTTGCAGACAGACGCTCAGCGAATTCCGAGCATCGAATGGCGACATCGAAATATACCTCGGTAAACCATCCCACGACAAAGTCCTGTGCACAAAGCTATCACAGATACTCCCTCTTGCGTACGTAAGCTATAAGAAAGATAATATTTTAACATAACAATGTATTGTTCGAAGTAACATAAATATCGATATCTTGTAATGCTCAAGGAAATTGTAAATGAAACGTGAAATAAAAACGTCTGATAAGCTTTTATAACGGTTTTATTGCGGATTGTACCTATTTACAAAACTTATAACTAATAGTAGGGTCCAATATACACAGCGTAATGGCGACGCGTTTAACGTGAAGCATCATTTATATACTTATTAGGGTATTAAGGTATTTACAATAACAAAAGCAACAAAGAACATTTGGTTTGTATAATAACAAATGCAATCATTGAAAACAAAATGCTGAAACAGAAAAATATAATGTTTTTTTCGACGAAGCGTTCTTTTGTATCGAAATTCAGCGTTAACGTCAAAATCCGTGACAGTAGCAGTCGTAAAACGTACGAATAGAACAGTAAATATTAAACAATATTTTTGTAAATGTTTGTCGAACTCGTGCTATCTCGCTTCCGCGTTTTACTACCACGAATGCCACGAATCCTGGCTTTTAGTGTGACGCTGTCACTTGTGCATCTGCTTATTTTATCGATAAAATTTGCATATAGTTGCACAAATTATGTATAAAACTCCGATTAGATAAACAATGTATAAATTCTAATTCCACGTGGAAAAAAATAAAAATAACAATAAAGTCAAACCGTCTCATTAAATACGCGTAGTTGACGTCGCTTTTATCTTTTGAACTACAATTCGGTGGTACAGATAATAAAATACTGGGTTTGTAGAGGTAAGACTATAAAGTCTATAATAATATTGTATAGAGTTATATGTGGAATAGACCATATAATATAACACTATCTAACTAGATAAGTAGGTAGTCTGACTGAGAAAGCACATTTCGCCGATAACTAACTCACAATTAACATAAACAAAGTATAACAAACTTAAAACATAATTTCCTTAATAAATACTAATATCATAAAACAAATAAAATAATTAGTCTTATTTAAGTGACTATATTTTTACATAATAAACACGGTTATATAATAAGGTGCAAATAGAGATAAAACATTTTAATCGTCGTAGTAATAAAACTATGATTACACCTGACATAACAAAGATATTTACATGAATAATAGCGAGTTTATATCAGAAACGCTTTCAGCGTATTTTAATAATACGTTAAATAGCCAGCACACATTTGGGCAGGCCGCAACACATCGCATGCAAAATACTCTAAGTATCACTTTCGTATGGTCGTACCGAACATTTTTGTTATGCGATGCGTCGTAACTGTACATAATATGCGCCAGCCTAAATAAATACTTATCATCATCTCATTCTCACTCACCAATAAGGACACCAGCCGATATAACACTGACACAGATTCTCATTGTTCGTCGCTTGTTTGATGAGCAAATCCACTTGCTTAGGTACGCTCACCACAGCCTCTACATGCGGGAAGTCTCTTCCAGTCAGTTTATCTCTTATCCTGTTAAGTATGGAGAGTGCTCGCTTATTGAGGTTCGCTTCTGGAGGTATTTCTAAAGATTCGTAGTGTAAATGGTTGCGAGAACGGCTGGGGAGTGTGTATGAAGAGTCTATATCTGATGAGAAGGAGGACTCGGTGAGTGAGTGGTGGTCGTTGTCGACGAGGCGCCAGTTGAGCAGCGGGTCGTACACGAAGGCCTCCAGCACGGCCATCACGCTGTCCCGGTGTTTGTGAAGCACGTGCATCACGGACTCGCATGTGGAGCGGTACGTGCCCTCGATGCCAGTCACCTGTGACGGACAAGGTTTTGAGAAAGTGAAAGTATTTTTCACTTTTCAGTGAAGGATGAAGCCAGGATTGTTGGATTTTTTTCATTTTTAACTTGAAAAAAGAAAAACATCGTGTGGATATGGACTTATCTAAAAACCTTATCTTTTATAATAAATATAATTTTGAAATCACCAATCCGCCTAGAGCAAGAGTGCCTTGATCAATGCTTGTGGCTTCTCTGTATAAGAAATGGCTTTTGTCCTGCAATGGGACAACAATAGGCTGGCATAAAAAAACTTCTTATTTTATTGTATTTATTATGTCACACTGTCATAGAAAAAATCCTGATATTATTAATTGAAGGAAATAAAACCCCGTATTGTCTAAAAAACATCTGCCTACTCTGATGGAGACTTATTCTGAGAAGACAATTATAGCTAATTTTCTTTATTGAACGTAGTTGACATGTAGTATTAACTATTGTGTGTCTTAAAACATAATAGCCTTTTAGCTCATTATCTGTTTTTAGTCATTAGTGATCACTTTAGAATTCTAGAGTCGCCGGGGATTACCCTAAAACCTCATGCATGCATGCACTTCGATAAAACAGACATCTATTTTACATGTTATCAATTAATTATAGTTTGTGTTATAATACAATATTACAACACAATAAAGACTGCCACGCCCTACACAGATGCGACTTGCCGCGCGACATAACGCATTACAACTTTGAGACAATGCGATTTCTTTTTATCGCAGAGCGACGGATTTATTCATGACATTGTTTTATGAACTTTATTTTCACTAAATCAATGTTCAATCGATCAGCACAAGTGTGCTCGAGGATTTCTCAGGACCCGAGGAGCTGTTTGATACCAGCATCAATATTTGTACAACTTTGTGCCTTACGACACGGGTCATAAAGTGTATTATTCAATATCATCAGAATAGCTGGCTTTGTGCTTCGTTCAATGCACGTGTAAAGTCAGTGGCCCGTGACACAATTACAAAAAAACCGGTTGGTTAAATAGTTCAGTAAAGTACATGCGACCAATTTGTGCTAAACTCGAGGTCGACGGATCAAATGGATTTAGTGAAGGACGCCGATTAACTGATTAGTGGCCATGTGTGACTGTGTCACGCGTTAATTATCCGCCGGACTTTACTGCGTGGTACGAAATTACGATGCTACATGTTTGAAAATTAAATTCTTAAGTAGCTAAATTCCATTACGTTACAAATAATAAAGGTATAATGTAGATATGCACTGCTTTATGTAAAATTACTCGAATTTTGTGCATTCGTCGTTGAATGTGCAAATATTAGGAAAAAATATAAAATCTTATCTCTATTTGTCATAGCGACAGGTTTTGAATATCAAAAATAATCTAGTCATATAAAAGTTAATTAGGACATAGCCTTCAAATCTAATCGTATATATTGTTTACTAAATTCTTTTTCACCATTATCTACCCTATTATATAGTCCATAGAGTACAAAATGGAATAAAAACTCACCTCCATAGCACTAATCAGCATTCTGGTCAATCTAAACGGAATCTTCTCAGGAAACTTGTCTCTCGATTGGGTTACTTCGAAGCAGTCTCCGAAGTCGATATGCAGGACTTTGCCGGTGACGCGGTGCAGCATGATGTTGGAGGGGTGTCGGTCTCCGAGCCCCAGGATGTAGCCCACCATGCTCATGACGGCGAGCGAGCGTGTGTAGTTGGTGCGCCGCTCGAACCACGCCTCCGCTGATGGACTCTTCAGCCACAAGAGCCGGGATAAGTCGTTTCCAGGAGTCTGTGAGAGGATGTATTCGAACACTTCCACCTGTCCGAGAAATGAGCGTTGTTATGTCAGTCTTTAAACAATTCTTTGGCTTCTTTTAGATATGGTGCGAATGATTAATACAATAGTTAATGTAAGTTAAATAGAATTACATTATATTTTTGCTAAAAGTGGTTACAACGAATGTGCATGACTACGCCTTTTGGATCATAGAGAGAAGAACAAAATACTGGAATAGCTAATGTATAAAGATTTTTGACTTTACTGTGGGATTTCACAGGCTCATCACAAAATATACTATCAGACTTATAAATCAAACCACCATGCATTTCCATGTCAAGTACAAAAGCCTCAAACATCAAAATAATAGTCAGTTAATGAAAAATTTTTAAAACCTGTATATTGGCTATTATTGTTCCAAATAAACGATCTTTTAAATAATTAAAGACTATATTTAAGCAAATGCAAGTGTAGCTCGATTTAAGAGTGTACAAGCGCAGTATATTAAATCCTACCTTATGCTTCAACATCAACTTCTGATAATCCGACGCCATCCTCAGCATAATCTGTTGCTCAGTACTCAGCGCCATCTTGTTGGACTTCTTGTCTCTATAGTCACTGATGAGGTTGTATAGCGTGTCACATTGCGGCACCCAGCCTATGAGGCCGGAGTTAGGGGACAGCGGTATCACGGCGTACCTTAAACAAAATAATAAATAAATATTATGTACAAATATAAACCGAAACTGCCTCGTTGGCCTAGTGGTCCTAAGCACGACTGCTACGCTAGAGGTCCTGAGTTCGATTCCCAGGTCGAGCAAAAAGTGTTATTGGGTTTTTCTATTAAGTTTTCAGTAGCAGTTCGGAGTTTGGATTTGTGCCCGGTTAAGGGCAATAGGCTCGCCCCCTATTACATGGGACCTAAATATACCGGCGAACTGTGGGTATACCTACATTGGTACACCTCTGCATAACCCTTCGGGGAATACAGGCGTGATGGTGATGGTAAATTGTAATGTTAGTTTAAGGCGAAATGGTATCATGGTCACGCGCTGCGTCCGACTGACGGGTCTGCGGGAGCGGTGCGTATTGCACGCTTCTTATAAATAATCCTTTTTAAAATTCTATTTACTTTGTTACATTAAAATGAACCCATAATCCCCTAATGTCTTTAATGGTGAACGTATAGACTAAATTTTATTGAAATTGCTTAAATTACAATCGAATAAAACGTTATTTCTCTTAAAAAATGCTAATTTTGAGTAAACTTTGCGATTTTTTTGTATCGAGCCAAATTATGTCAATCGTGTTTTGGCCCTCATAATTCACTAAAGAAAATCTTCAATTTTAATAATCATGAAAAAAAAATAAGGCAAATCTAATTTTTGTCCCTTCTTTGGGACACATTTCGCCTTAAGATACATATTTTATTTTTGTTTTTATCTACGCCTACCGGCACATAAAATTGTTTTAAACCAATTCATGTTTTGTCTAGAAGTGAATTTGTAATTGGGTAGTTGACACCACTAACCAATAATTTCAAGTCACAACTTCTCTAAAAAAGCACTTTATTTTACCCATGAAAACCGATTTATTTTCAATTTATATATTAGATTTTAAATAACTTTAAAATCAATAAATAGTTAGTCAATTGAGTAGGCCACGTACTGACGTCACAGAGTGCTAGTGCCATACAAAATCTATGGGAGAATCGCGTGTTGACAGTTCATAAAAAGTATGTCAATTGATGGTGGTAGACACTACCGAATTGTTTTAAGAAATAAATATGTTTAACGGTACCGTTGTATGGCGAGGTCGTGTCGGTAGGTGTTGGTGTCGGCCTGCAGCAGCGTGTTGACGAGCCCGAACAGCTGCATCACTCGCTCGTCCTGGCGCAGGTCCTCGTGACCCTTGAGGAGGAACATGTACTGCTTGCCGTCGGACCCCTGGATTGTGAGGCGACGGGGACGCTGTTTTGATTTTATTACCTGTGGAGTTGTAAGAACTGGAAATTATCAGATATAACATGAGCGCGAATCATGCGTCAAACGGATGCCGGGTTCCTGACTTATGGCAACAGGAGGAACCGTGTGGTTTTAGTCGGTAAAAGTCTGACAAAAATCTCCGTAAACAGAGACGATTTCCCCCACGAAAAAAAAAATTAAACATTTAATGGTAACCTGAAGGCCTATTCTACTAAAACGTTCAAAATATAATTGCAATGTTATATCAGCAACAATCAAAGTCAAAAAACTTAGGTAAATTAGAGGGATTTTTGGGGATACATAGAGACTGAGATTAGGTTGCGATCGTTCCTAAAAGTAACTAGAATTGCCCCTGATTTAATGTATTATGTACTGACAAGTGCTAAAGTTCAAAATCTACAAAATGTCTAATCAATCTAAATCTAAAAAATATTCTTGATAATAGCACATAATGGCGCCCGAAAGAAATAAACTTGCACGCAGTATACTGCGTACTTATATATCGTAAGAAAAAAAGGAGGTAATTACACAAAATGAAGTTATCGATTTTCGACCTTAAGATAATGACATATAGTTGAAAATCGGTTACTTCGTTTTGTGTAATT
Organism: Caradrina clavipalpis; assembly: GCA_932526535.1. Classification (NCBI taxonomy): domain Eukaryota; kingdom Metazoa; phylum Arthropoda; class Insecta; order Lepidoptera; family Noctuidae; genus Caradrina; species Caradrina clavipalpis. Next base: position 11,281,264 of record OW052104.1, on the reverse strand, counting down.
ACGTCCTCTTTTCTTACGATGGCAGTATAGGACTTTCATCTCAATGATACAAGGTTCAAATTGCAATGACCAACGCGCTATTATAAAATACAACATTTACATCTAGATAATAAATACTCACTTGCAAATGACTATGTATATGCGATATCCTGATAACCTTCTCATTAGGCACATAGGAGCCAGGCACAGCCAGCTCATAGTCCTTGCACGTGTGCAGCCGCTTGCTGACGTACTGCAGCTCCAGTGACGTCAGAGAGCGGAACTGTGCCGCGATACGACGTACCACGTGGTAGTACAGGTCCCATGCCTCGTTCAAGTACCTGTTCTCGCCTGTCTCCTGGAATAGGGACGGGGTTGTATGGGCATGTTTATAGGGAGTTGGGGAGAATTCTGAACAAGGTTTCATGTAGCCTGTTCCAGCCCATTCATGTACATTTAATTCAATTGTTGGTTGCGAGCTCGAAACAGAGCAATTACCTATGTGAGTTTTTAAATAATATTCTTATGTACTTTTTAGTTCGACGGTGGTGAACGCCCACAGTTCGCCGGTATGTTTTAAGTCCCATATAACGGGCTGGGCAGGGGGCGAGCCTATTGCCATTAACCGGGCACGAATCCTAATTCCGAGCTGGTACTGAGAATTTCATAGAAAAACCCAATAAAACTTTTTGCTCGACCTGAGAATTGAACCCAAGACCTCTATCGTAGCATTCGCTCTTAGGACCACTAGGCTAACGAGGCACTTATATTTATTTTATTGCTGTCTAATTACGAATAGATGCTTACTTTGTACTGTTCTAACCACCGATGTGCCTCTTGTAGATCTCTACCATACATCTGTAGGAACGACACCTCTTTCAACGTCTCGGGAGGCCGGTCCAGCATCGCATGCATTTTATCCAACGTCTTGAACATGCCGCGGTAATCCTTTTCACTGAAATATAATCTGAAAATGTCGAAACATTTTAAATAAGTAACAAAAGAAATGGTCTCATGACTAAAAACGGCTTTGGGGGGTCATAATCTGGCAGGGTTGTGGTAGTTGTTCGAAAGAGTCGAACAACTACCACAACTCTAGAACGACTACCAGCTCTAGAACGCGAAGAGCATTAGGTGGAACGCGGATGGGTTTCAGTCAGTAAGAGTCTGACACTCCCTTCCGCTCCGCCCAGAGCGGAAGAAGTCATAAAAAGTGGGGTCATAATGAAGGATCGAAAAGGGTAAGTAATTCTGCAAGGTGTATCACTATCACAATAATCAGTAAATGATTGGCAAAATAAGATTGATATTATTTACCTAGAAGCCTCATCCAGCGCAATAAATACTTGATCGTGCCACAAAATGGCGACCTTTATCAACTCCTCCGATATTATAGCGGCTTCGTTCACCAGGTTCTGAGAATGTGCACACATCGTCTTCAAAATGTAGTTGGCAGCATTCTTCCTCGTCACGAAAGAGGATTTAGTCGCCACTGTCAAAGGATACACCAACGCCTGTGGGTGCAACTTGCCTATATCTATAAGGAGGATGTGAACGAGCTTTGCTACCAAACTCCTTGGTGAGTCTATACGGGCGATTAGCTGAGGTATCACTTGCAACCATATCTTCACGTCGATTTGTCTTATACCCTCAAACAATGCGTCATATATCGCAGGGTGATGGCCGTGGTCAAACCACAATGTAAGTAGTCTCAGTGTATCCTGCAACGCACTACCATTCGACAAGCTTATAGATTTAAAGAAACCTTCTATAGCCGGTATTGTATGAGTATTAATAAAATCTGCTCTAGAGACTTTCTTTTCCCCAGAACCGCCTGCAAGACTACTCTCTGATATATTGTCTTGTTGTTTGTAGAACAGCACTGTTTCGAAGTTCATACAAGCCCATGCGTGGCACGCCTTGTACCAATCCGGCGCGAGAATCGACGCCGATGCGTAGTTCCTTAATATCTCGGGTATCGACAACTCATTGATTTCTTGTAGAGATTCGCACCAGGACCCTAGCTTTAGATGACAACGTGCGAGCAGCCTGCAACGTTCGTCGCTATCAGGCTCCGAGTTATCCAAAAATCTTTGTAACACGTCATAAGCGTATCGTTTGTTCCCAGCGTCCCACAAGTTCTTACTGTAAGCTAACACTATTCTAGGATCCTGCATTCGGAGTAGTACGTCGGGGTTTGTTATAGGATCACATCCTAATATCGAGAGAACTATTTTATGAGCTTGGTTTATGGCGCCCGTTTTTCTACACAAAGATGCGAACTTTAGCCACGTCTGAAAATCTTCTCGTGGAGACATAACTAGGCTTCGTATCTGTAGCATCTTCCTCCAGTCTTCAACCAACCGCTGCCCGCCCTGAAGTCTCAACCACCAACATTTACGAATAGGATTTCGTCTTTCTTCCACAAGTTTGTAGGTAACAACTTCTTCTAGTTCCGTCAATAGTTGAGCGTTTACGAGAGCACCGTAGGCTCGCTGATAGCTCTCGCCTACTACCGCGGTTAGTTCAAGATCTAGTACGCTTCTAGCCGAGTCGATGTAATGTCTAGACTCTGGCCAGTGCCCCTCGTGGATAGCGAGGATAGCTCTATAGAACGCGCCTTCTTGGCTATCCTCCGAGATGCACTGTACATATTTCCGCATAGAGTCCCATTCCTGCAAGCCCCAAGACGCTGCAGCGGCTATTTTAGCTGACTTGTTCCTGATATCTTCAGATGCGTTGTCCCACTGTTCGGAAGTGTGGTTGTATATCTTCCTCCATTCTCCCAAAGCTTCGAGGCACCTCATGGTTCCCAGCCGAGACTCTTCATCCAATGGATCAACCTCTAACTTCTTGCTGTACAGTTCCAGCGCTTGGTCCCAGTTGTGCAGCTTCTCGTACCATCTGACATGAACATTTAGGGAGGTATCTCCGTTTTTCTTCTGCGTTATAACTTTTTCGAGTAGACCGTTACTCGCCTCGTTTCTTTGGAGTTTGTTGTTTATATGTATGAGTGCCTCAATGACTTGTTTTGTGGGATTTCTTTTGTACTCTTGTTCCTGTAAAATGTGTAACCTAAGTTATTTTCTAAAAGGATTATGATAGTAGCTTGGTTTTCATTTTGGGGATGAGTTTAAAATTTGACAAAAATTAGTTGCAGACATTAAAATGGACAGATAAACATTACCTTATAATATAACGCTTTGGCATATGCTCTGCAGTTGATAGCTGTATCACCTAACAACTTGATCGGTATGGGCAAGGCGCCCTTCTCGCAATGTTCCAGGAACTCAGCGAGGTTGAGTACAGCGAGTGCCAACTCCGGAGCGTCGGGCACCGTGAGAGCATGCTCTAACGCTAGAACTAGTTCCTTCCTGGACTTGTCATCGAGTTCCGTCCAACATGACATGAATGCTGCGTTGAACAACTCGCTAGCTAACAGCGGGTAGTTTTGAGCTAGCGTTGAACACGCTCTGGAAATGAACAAATATGAATCACGTAAGAAGTTTTAATTTTACATGGGGTGTCAAAGACAGATCACATAGTGTTTAACAAACTATGTAACATTGAGCAAAATAATAGGAAAAAATTGCTTTTGGTAAAGAAAGTGACCAGAACTGTGACCTTCAATATTGCTGAAACCAGAAAATTCGATAGAGAAGAAAAATAAAGATCGACAATGATGATTCTCATCATTGCATATTATATACCTTTCGGCTTTGTTGACTGTGTTTTACATATTGTATACATCCGTCAGTGAATGTAAATGGTAAAAGCTCAAATTATACAAGTCATCACTAACACAGGCACATTTCAATGTGTCTTACCTGATAGCAGGGCTATTAGACTCCGTTAAAAAGCCGACGCTCAGCTGCCTCAGCCATTCCATCCAGTCCTCTTTGGAGACTATATTCTTTATCGACCAACATTTCCGCAAGTTCGAAACATTCAGAGACAATTTCTGTATGGTTTGGATGTCGCCTGGGCCTACCACCTAGAAATTTGTGATATATTAGTAGTAATACTAAGCTTAGAGTATAATTATACATATTATATTACTATTGACATTGTTATATTATAATTATACATGTAAAGATATATACAAGCCTTTGCCGACGACTTTTTTCTGGACGGGACTGTTATGTTAACAAAATTGTAGCTATCTATCAGGGATTATTTTCAAAATCGAAAGAATCTTTAAAATCGAAGCAGTAGTTCCGGAGGTTAGCGAGTTCAAACAAAAACAAACGCTTTAGCTATATAATATAGTATATGGTTGTAAAAGTATATTAGTACTCACATCAGTCTTCTGATTCCTCAATCGAAGTCGAGTCTCATCCAAATAATCATCATCAGATGCTAATGTAGATATAGCTTGCAGTCTCGTCACCAAAACAATGTAGTTGGGACATTGTATTTTATGCTTTATCAGTATTCTGTCCACAGACGGTATGTAGTCAATGTATTCACGGCCCAGTTGGACAATCAACGCGCAAAGTGTATTCATGGCGGTTTGCCGCAGCGAAGGATTGTTGTCCAACACTTTGGCGAGAGCTTGTATTATAACCGCCGAATATGGCCTGAAGTACAAGTACATGGACAAGTGCTCCATAGTCTCCATCGCAAGCTTCGATATCGAAAGCGGTATGTTTCTGCCGTCAAAGAGCCCGGTCACTGCAGGCACTATCGACAGCAACACATCGTCCAAATTATTCTCAAACTTTTGTATAGTCAGCAACAACTTTTCCGTCAAAACTTTATCCTTGCTATTGTCGTACTTCAGGACCCTCAGAATATTAGGCAGAATCTTCCGAAGATACACCTTAAACTCCGGTCCTATGGCTACAGTTATATGTTCTACCAACATTATGAGTGTCGGCTGCAGTTGACTGTTCGGTGTCCAGTACTCCTTGATTATATCAAATATGTCCTCCAAATAATTTCGTATTTGTATTTTCACTACGGATATTAGTTGCGCCAGTTGAGTCAACAGAAACTCACGGAAGGTGCTATTGTCTGTCGTTCGTATCACGTTGAGAAGGCTCGGCGTCACTCGAGATATGTAGGGCACACACTTGATGCCAAGAGATTGGAAAATGAATGTAACTGAATGCACCACACTCGTGTGATGTTGTGTCAACATCGGGTCGCGGAGCATTCTCATCAGCGACGTGAGAACAATGGCCGGGTAAAATTCATCAAGAATAAGTGGTGACATATTAACAACCATTTCACTAATATTAACGTCAATATTTTCATTGGTAGTGTCAGATACAGGAATCAAAGTGGACACGGTTTGGAAATCGATCAAACCCTGATTAACTTTGTGTTTATATGGATCGAGTGCTCCCAGCAGTCCTAAGACGCGAATAGTTTCTCGTCTCTCTCTTGGCTGCTGTTCTGTCTTTAAAAAATTCAGCAACATGTCCATTAGATGAGGATATTCCATGTAGGGAGTAACGACGTGACCAGTGGCGCCGACCACTTGACCAAACGACCAGAGAGCTACGCTCCTTTTTTCGGGTTGATTAGGGTCGGAAAGGATACCAATCTGAATTGACATGAGTTCCGGCAACCACTGATTGAGAGCAGTTCCGCCCCCATTCACTTCTGCTAAATCGCCGATTGCCTTCAATATTGTTGACACCATAGTGGGATTGTCTGCTTCCGCTTTTAATTTTGGGACTAGAACATTAAGTATGGTATCTACAAATTGCCGCGTAATTCTTGGAGCATGTGAAATGATATTATTGACCATACGAAGAGCCTGTTCTTTATTGCGTGTGGACTCTGAATGTTGCAGTTCCATCAATACTTGCACAAACAGTTGCCGTAATGTCGGTATGGTGTAACTAGGGTTTATGTTGCTCAGCCTTCCTACCAAGCACAGTGCTAGCTCACTAACATCGTTGTTGGAATCATTAATTGCAACAAATAGGCAATTAAGATGTTCTTCTACTGCTAAATATCTATCAAAGATAGGATTTGTGAATATTTCTAGCACTCTATACCGAACTTCATGATCGAAGTCGGAGCGTCCGACGGATAATAGTTTACCGAGAGACTCGTCTACTATTACGGCCAAAGTCCGCGAGTTTGTTTGCGCGCATCTTTCTACTGCTTTAATTAGTAGCTTTGATGCAGTTTTTACAGTTTCTATTCTAATGTCATGTTGCTCACTTAGAAGGTAATGGTCTGTACACCTTCTAATGAACGACATCAGAGTATTGTTCCACTCAAAGTCAAACGAGCCTAGTGTTCGTAACGCTAGGACTAACTTAGAAGCGTCGTGCGGCTCTACCAACATGGCTGTCGTGAACATGTGAACTATTTGGTTCTCCCCATTACTAGGAGCATACGGCTTCTTCCGCAATATCAATGACAGCATGTTAAGTAGCCTGTCTGTTATTTCTTTCTTCAGAGATGGTAGATTCTGGCTGAGTTCTTTAAAGCACGTCGTGAGCTGAGGACTTAAACCAGTTGCACACATTGGGTCCAGCAACTCTTTTACTTCATTGGCGACATCCTCTTTCATAGCAAAGCCTAATAACGTTACACAATTAAATAATGGTGTGTCAGACCCGTTACGCTTTTTTGGTGTATCTTTAAGTGGTAAAGTCAATTTAATAATTTCTATAATCCTGCCCAAGTACTGTTGGACATCAGACTCTACTGCTACACAAATAAGGCCTAATGTGGTGAATGCCATAGCTTTCTCCTTTTCGCGTCCGCGCAAGAAGGTTATTAAGTGATTTATAGTGGACTTAAGATGTCTCTTTGCGAATGCTTCTCTGTTAAAAGCAGCAAGCCGTGGTATCATTAAGAGAAGCAATTGGTGAACATTATGGGCTCTTGATATTTGTTGAGCCATCACATCTGTAAATAAATAAGTAATTATTTAGCATGCTGACAGCATTCTGCATAAGTGAAGACAATCTAAAGATGTTTGTATTTATAATTTGGCAATACAAGACTTGATGGGTTAGGCCATGTAATGCCCCTGAACTTTAATTTAGAGTCCATTTTAAATTTCCATTTACAAAGATGTTAGAAGTACCCATATCTCTACTAAACTAAAAACTTAAATCTAAATAACAAAATAAAGACTCATTATTTTAAAGGTTATATACTTACCCAAACAAATCTTCTCATATTGCTCCTCAATCAATTTTTTGCAAATGCTTGATTCATAAACTAGTGTATGTTGACTTTTGTCATCCGGAAATTGTTGAGCTGTCCAAGAGTTTTGTACTTTAGAGTTTAGGGATGTCATCTCATCTGATATGTCTTGTTCTGAATCAAGTTTCTGCATGAGGGTTGTATATTTCTTTTCCCAAGTGGCATTGGAACATCTTAGTAGTTCATTTAGTATTAATAGTGCTCCATGTACATGATCATCCCTACTTAAGCCTCTCTCTCGGCCTGGTTGTTCAGCAAATGATAGCATTGACTGTTCATAACACTGTATGTACCAGTGAGCCTTGTTACTCTGCTCAGGAATCTCTCTCTGTGAAGTTATTACTAAAGCAGCTCTCAACGCCTTTGCTGCAGCTTCTCTGATCTGCTCTTTAGGATCTCGTAGAGGTATCATGATGTAATTAAAGAAGCCATTTATATGCTGAAAGAAATATGATGGCATGGATATGGCCAGCTCTCTCAGTATCATCACAGCTGAGAGCCTTTTCCCTTCGTTTCTTTCCTCTGCTAGCCACTCATAAGCCCTCTTCAGTTCAGACTCTACATATTCTCCTCTCTTTATGCCAAGTGTGACTGCAAGTCTACCCATTGTCTTAGCTCCTAACTCTAGGACATTTAAATCAGTTGATGGGAACACATTTCTGAGGTAGTATGCATAGCGGATGTTTCTTGTTTTTGTTGTTTCGGTATCTCCACCAATCAGACAGACTACAACAAATTGCAATTATTTTGATTTATCTTTTATATTGAAATGTCAAATCATAACAAAGTTGTTTTGAAAGTAAAGTAGAACTACAACTAATAATGTTTGCCCTAAAATTATAACCCAAGGCTTAAAAAAATATTAAAACATCAGTTTGGGTGATAATATCTTAAGAATAACATTCTAATATCCTCAAAAGAAGGATGTTTGATAGTGATGTAAATCAAAATAATATAACCTATAAAGTACACACCTATGGTTAGGATTCCTGCTTTCTTCTCATTATTGTCGTAGCTGGAAGTGAGCGCATGTATCTGTTGGTTGAAGTCATCGAGCACTTGCGTCAGAGACTCCTGGGACATCTCCCGAAGGTCTGTTTTGGTGAAGTGCAACAGTTCTCGGATGGCCTTATGTCGCGTCTCCGCATGGCGCGACTTAAGCCCCGATACCAAATCGGATACTTGAAAACTCGTCATTTTGCTAAATACTAATCACAAATCCAATCCACCGACAAAATACAACAAAAATAATTACATTATTGACAAACTTTTAAATGCACTTCACATTATTCATAATCAATATTATTTCTTTCACTTTTATCACCAAACACAAAGATGTAATTATTTTACGTTTACATAAACTACTCACAAAAAAATGCAAATAGTAATATAGCAATTTATTAACAATCCAAACGTAAACAAATTAACAATACATGCGGCCATTGACCACATATCTTTCGTTCTAAAATGCATTTTTTTTTAAACATTGCGTATGACGCATATAGCTTTTCCCTTCTAGTTTTCTGGATAAGTAAAATCTCAGAACCACATAGAGGATCAAATTAGTTTTTAGTATTCAAATAGCCACATAATCATGCAGTTAATTATTTAAACCTTGACAAAATCAAGGTTTCCGAACGAAAAATTTTTAATTTCGTCTAATCGGAAAGCATTCCATTACGATGTTAATTAGAAATTATGTAAAATTAATAAAAGATATTTAAAAATATCACGATGATATCAATTTAATTAAAACTAAAAACTCTGCGTTCTTTACATTAAAAGCCATGAAACCGAATACGCTATTATATAGTATACATAAACATGCAGCCAGTATACATAGATATAGATTCGAATCTACATCATAGCGCTATCTCTTTTATTCCTACGTGAATTGGCTGTGAAAGAAAGAGAGAGATAATTTGAAGCTTTTGTTGGGGCTGGTGTTCGGACAAGGATGACGCGTGTATTTTCAATATTTCTCGTCATTGTACCAACCACAAACGTCAAACAGCTGAGCGACGAGGTGACTGACTCGCCGTTGTGTGGCTTGCTCTTCTTTCTTATCCAAAATTTTGAAACTAAATTCAAAGGAATAGTGGTTTCAATAGTTATTGCTCAACGTGCAGAATACTAATCTTCAATCATGAGTGAGCTGAGTCAAGAAGAGGTAAGTAGAAAATTTGTTTTGTAAACGAACCTTGGCGTAATGCGTATGGCCAATCTAATTTCGTAACAAAACAAAGCGTTGGTGTTTGACGTTGGCGCGCGCATAAGGTTCACACACGTGCTGCAGGACCTCATGTCGGTTGGTTGCAGATACGGAGGCGTCGCCTGGCGCGCCTCGCCGCGCTTGGGGGCGCAGGCTCAGCGCCGTCGCCAGCCAGCCCTCCGGTCACACCAGGCGCATCGATGCCCTCGCCAGAGTTGCAGACCTCCTCGCAAGCTCACTTCTCCCCCGCACCAATCCCCCGTGGCTCCACAGAACCGACCACCCCCGACGTCGCCAACACAAACAAAGAACCAAGCTATTCAGACGGAGTTAAAAGTGAAGTAGACGACCAGACAAAGATACCAGCAGATGGGTTAATTGTAACTGAAAAGACAGAAAATAATCTGTTAGATGAAATGCCTGATACCAAAATGACAGACCTGTCACAAACCCGACAGTACAACAGCTTTGACTCCATGGGTGATGACACACTGCTGAGTTGTGGCTCTGTGAGAGTGGCCAGTTTACCACAGTCCACAGTGGGTGGGTCAGAAGGGGCTTCAACGCGAGAGGACAGCACATCACGGTCAATATCCCCAGCACAGTTTGCGGAACCATCACCAGTGCGACCACGTCCGAGTAATGCTTCGCCTAGTTGCTCTCGACGGTCACTCTCCATGGAAGTTGATGATGTGTCAGAGAGGAATTCACAATCGGAACAACAGCAGGAACCAATGGAGGTTAGTAACTTACATAATAATCTATGTACTCTAGGTGACATAAGTTTTAATTTCTTAAATGTGTTTCTTAATGTAATGATATTTGTTGTTTGCTGAGTTTAGCATTATCTACTCCCCTGAAGAATACTGTTGTTTGTCCTGTAAAAGCATTTAATAAACAAAAAACCCAATAACATATTGAGCATTACTATTAGTAGTTCATGTAATCATTAGTCATGGGACATTTTATTCAAAATTATCTTGGGTGTGAATGAGTTAGCTAGCATTATTTGAGAAGGAAATATCATATATTTTTTCACCAACCCATAGTTCAAAAAGCCTATTCAATTTTATCTGTTGTTAAATGTTATGTCAACTTATTATGATTGGTTGTTATTATTTATGGTCAACCAATCATAACAGGTGTCATGACATCATTGGGTTACAGCTGCAGGAGTACACAAAAAAATAAATTCACCATAGATCAAGATTGTTTTGTAGACAAGCAAAACATCCAAACAATCTGTTGCATAACAGCATTAACTATTCAGCAAGTAGGCTTGCAAGCTGAAATGGTTTATTTTTGTTTTTATTTCATAAAGTACATAGTCACTGTCTGATCAATAACCAACAATAAGTAATGAGGTATTCAGAACAGTTCTGAAGGCCTACCCTATGTGTTATTTAGTGCAATAAGATTTAAACAAAGTCGAAACACAGTGTGTGCCTGAGGATGTACGTCGTCGCCGAGGCAAGCCTATGAAGCGCAGGCGTGGCGACGACGACGACTTTCCCAAGGTGAAGGCGCAATGTTAAGAAAAATTTTAATGTTAAAGGATTTTAATATTTACATAGCTCCGGGACAACATGGGTCATCTAGTCTGGACAAGGGGCAACACAAATGGTTGTAAGCTAATACTAGTGCCTCCACTATAGTTTGAATCCCTTGAATTTTGTTATATGAAGTCTGCAAATAACAAAGCCCTTAGTAGCATAACCATTACATAACCAGTTCAACAAGACTTGGTAATGTATTGAGATGATTGTTTGATATTGTTTTTGTCAAACAAACTTGCAACTACCAACAATCAGAGACTCAGTTCTGCATTTTACCCTCTCTTTCGATATTTTCACTTAATTGGGTACTGAAATACACTGGTATATTGCTGTAGCACCATTACCAAACCTGTAAAGATTAAAAGGCAATATTAACCAAAAGAGTACTTTGTGTTAGGTGGACGATAATGACAACCCGACAGCGTCGCCGGCTCGCAAGATACACCGGTCGCGTACAGTGAGCTGCACAGAGCTGACGGAGGAACAACTGAGGAGTATCGTCGCCAAGATCCTGCAGGTGTCCTGGTCAGAAGACAGTGCAGGTTTGTGACGCAGCTGTGCTTGTGACGTGTCTTATACACACAGTCTTGTGTTACGTAGAAGATGTGTGAGTTCACCTTGTTCTCTACACGCTTGTTAGCGGGCGCTACGAGTCGCGGTCAGCCGGCCTTGTACATATAAAAAAAAAAATATATACCATCACGCCTGTATTCCCCGAAGCGTTAGGCAGAGATGTACCAATGTACACCCACAGTTCGCCGGTATATTTAGGTCCCATGTAATAGGGGGCGAGCCTATCGCCATTAACCGGGCACAAATCCAAACTCCGAGCTGCTACTGAGAATTTCATAGAAAAACCCAATAACACTTTTTGCTCGACCCGGGAATCGAACCCAGGACCTCTAGCGTAGCAGTCGCGCTCAGGACCACTAGGCCAACGAGGCAGTTGGCCTTGTACACTACTGTATATTACATTATTACTGTGTATTCTTCCGGGATTGAAAAGGAAACAAATTCTTTCAACAGAACATGTATGTTAAGGTAATTCTTATCAGAGTAAGGCTAGCTACCATCTGTTTTGATGGAAATTTGAAATTATCATGTGTAGCCATCCTTTTTTTCATAAAGCTTTTTATTACAGGTGGAATATTTGTACCGACGGTTGCAGCATCACTTCTCGACAACCCGAAACTAAGTTTAGATGATCTGGCATCACAGGCTTTGGTTGACGTTATTACTCAAATAGCGGACGGCGCAGATCCGCTGAACCAGAAACTTATTGCGATTACCGAAACTACTAAAAGGCCTAGTGAAGATTGTGGAGACGATATGTTGAGTAGTGGAATGATTGGTTCAGAGACAGAAACAGACAAAGCAGACTGCCCTGCGCCTTCACTGCCGCTGCCTAAGACAATACCCACGCAAGGTCTAGCCGTGAGCTACATCGTGCGATTCTACACGAACATCAACTCGTATGAACGGGAATACGCGAAGAAGAGTTCCGAGCCGCCATTGAGCGACTTGCTTCAGAGTTTAAGAACATTACTAGTGAACCACCTAGTGCTAGTGCTTCTGGGCAACTTCCAGCTGGAGAGGTGCAGGAAGTCGGCTCTCCTGCCGTACATGCTGGTGGTCTCGCCGCCCACCGGCCTCATACCCGAGCTGCTACTTGCTACTTACCTTCATAAGGAAACTTTCGAAGAGGTCAGTAAACTCACTGTTTCATTTGAATAATATTTATGTTTTTCTTCTTGTTGTGCCAGTTTTGAATAATTTAAGCTAAGCATAGCATATCTTTTCAAAAAGAGCAGGGACACAGCAAGGAAGATGTAACTTATTTCTTCTCTTTGTAACTTAGGCTCGATGAATGGGGTATTAAGCTATATACTGTTGTATATCTATAGCTCCATCTGAACATCAAATCAAGTTCGTATTGCAAAGGATCCTTTAAATACGGAGCATATTTCATGGACATATAATGAGATATCAAGATGGTGTTTAGTATATGTAGATAGATTAACTGTTGTGGTATATGTGCAGGTATTCGTCCCATTAATAATGGGTATCCGCGAAGAGATGCGTCGCGCTGTGTCGCCGCTGGGCGGGCGCGGCGCGTGCGGCGGCGGCTCCGCTCTGCGAGCTCTACGAGCGCTGTGCGAGCTGCGCGCCGGGCCGCGGCACGCGCGCCGGCCGCTGGCGGAGCTGCTGGCGCGCCTGTCCAGCCTGTGCCCCGACCCCGTCACCACCGCCGCCGGCCGGGAGATCGCGCGCGTCAGCTTCCTCGGACCATTCTTTGCGGTGAGTATTACTGTGACTTGTGTACATATACACTACGGCCGACGTAACTTGGCGAGTCTGAAGTTAGCCGATTAGCTGCGCAGTAGACAATTGTGTTCGTAAAAGATACATTGCGCAGCCAAACGGCTAACTTCAGACTCGCCAAGATACGTCGGCCGTACTGTACTACTCATGAATCGGCAGTCCCTTAAGGCGCCTGCTAAAGGTGAAGTTAAATGTGGGTTGTAAATGCCATAATGGACTAATATAGGCTTCTTCTTCGCATCGATAAGGTAAATCCTTTTTATTTTAAGTACTTGACAATACTTGGCCCTAATATGTGGACACGTTAATCGCGACATCAGTAGCATTTTTTGTATCCTCCAAGGTGCAAGTGTAGGGACACCTGGGGCACTGCAGCAGGTGGGCCATCGTCGGGTAGGGAGACCGCACTCGCACTGGGTATCTGTGGGATCTATAACCCCCCATTTCGTTAGGTTGTGTTTGCAGCGGCCTACTTGGGTACACAGTCTATTTAGTGCTTTCCAGATAGGCCACTGCAAGTCACATCCGAATAGCAGGTGTTACTAATATAGGCTGATGATAACTTATGGCGAGTATACGCGCCTGACATCTGCAGCTATAATCTGTTACGAATCCGGGCCGACGATACTATTAAGAGCTTATTGAGCTTCAGTACTAAGAAATCTTGAAAATAAACCTGTATACGTATAAAAGTACGACGTAAAAACACATTGTTTACATTTTCACCACAACTATAAAATTGTACACTTTTATCCAGATTTGAGTGTTTGTGTAGGTACTGTCGCCCTCAGATGTATAAGTAAACAAGTTTCTTTAAAACGTCTACCTACGTCCATTGTACTAGAATGTTGTATTCAGCCATAGAGTAAGGGGTATACTAAGTTATGAATCAGCTAAGTTAACATAGTTTTGAGACATAGGTTTACTTTCTAATTGTCAAGTTACAGTTATTAGCATGTTTGATAACTATATATTTATACATTACTAACAAGCCTTCGTCCGCCTGACTTATCTTACCCGTGTTAAGGTCTTTGGTTACTGCTCCGTTCCCGTGTGGCATAGGGTGATGTTATATAACCTTTGTTACTCAGGAATAAAGTAGATATCTATTGGCTATTGGTAAAAAAAAAAAAAAATCGGTCCAGTTGTGTCGGATCCTTACAAACAAAAAAATCTTACCTCTTTATAATATTTGTATAGATTCTCTTGCAATGGATGTAAAAATTGAAATGGAATTTGTTCAGGTTTACAACTTCCTGTGGGCGAATTTCCGCTATATCAATGGCATATACGTACTTCACATTAACATCAATTTACAGTTAACCTCTGCCTATCCCTTCGGGGATACAGGCGTGATTTTATGTTTATGTAACACACTAAAAGTAGCTTCAAGTGCAATATCAACGTAACACTTTCGACAGATATCGCTGTTCGCGGAAGAGAACCCGCGTTTGGCGGAGCGTTTGTTCGCGACGGGTTCGGGAGACCGCAGCCTGGCGTTCGCGTTGCAACGCGAGGTGGAGGCGAGCCGCAACACGTTGCACAACATCTGCCACAACATACTGCTGTGCCCCGAAGCCAGGGAGCCACTGCTCAACTACTTCGCTGCGTTGCTACAGAGGAATGAGAGGAGAGCGCAGCTGCAGACGGATGAGAGATCTCTAGCTGGTGAGTTTCATATTCATGTTCATTTATTTGCATACCATAATGTGTATGAAGATGTTACAATAGGCTTATAGCCAGTTATGGACCCTGGTAGGACACAGAAACATAGTAGGTTTCTTGTACAATACATTTATAACACGCCTTATGCCCGCGGTTTTGTCAGTGTGGAAAACGTATCCATAAAACATATCCTATAGCC
This sequence comes from Caradrina clavipalpis, assembly GCA_932526535.1. NCBI lineage: Eukaryota > Metazoa > Arthropoda > Insecta > Lepidoptera > Noctuidae > Caradrina > Caradrina clavipalpis. Next base: position 11,266,152 of record OW052104.1, on the reverse strand, counting down.
TTCTGCAATAGTGTAGCTTTCAATATGTCAAAGAATTTTTTGTAATCGGTCCAGTACTTCCAGTACCTCTTACAAACAAAAGGAAACATAATTTACCTATTTATAATATGTACTATAGATACCGACGTTGTGCGTTGCGCTGCAGTTGGTTCCCATATAGTAATAGTCCACGATAAGCGGTACTTAAATGTACACTCAACGCAATCTGGACAGTCAGTTTCGTTACCATTTTTTAAACCAGACAAAAAGGAAAGACACATCTAAATATAAGTCATATTATAATTCACACCTAATATTAAATGATTCGTCTTCAATTTTACTGATGTGACAGCGCAACACCGGAAGACCTTCTTTGTATAAACAAAAGATAAGAGAATGGTGATGAGCACAACACAAATGTAGGTAGGTACTGAATGATTCATAAAACGAGTTCGCAAAACCGTCCTTAAAATAATTTCATCATGAAACAGTAAATACTCACAAATCTTAATACAAATCTGTTGATAGGTACTCAATAATTAAGACAATGGACGGAAAACATTTGCAGCATATCGTACGAAATTTCTTTCATGACAGCGTACATTTTGTGTATTTTGGTACACCAACTACATAAGTGTATATTTAAAAATTACTCTGTTCTTTTATTTATAAATGTATGCCAAGACCTCGTTGATACGAGCCGGTCGGTAGGCTCTCGTAACTAATTGATAAAGACATTACTACAAGTTTATCAGAACACTGACAACTAATAAATTGTAACGATATGTGCGTAGTTGGTCCCTGTTAGTAATGACTGGCGAAAATAGACACCACATATTTCGTTCAAATGTCGCTCACCTCGCCTTGTCTATTAGACGAATTTGTATTGGCATTCGTCCAAATAATTTACTTTCCAAGATTCGAATCGAAACATTAAACGCTACTTGTTGACTGCTTTCAGTAAATATTTATGTTTGTAACGTTGTCAGGTGTTCGAGACAAACAGACTTCGGTCGCAAACAACAAGCAAATTATATTACTATTGTTATACATTTATGTATGTGATAGGTACTTGAAGAACACGTATATATCTTTGTAGGTATCAACAAGACATTGCCCTCAAACAACTACACAATTCTGCTAAACATTACAATAAAAAACATCTGTCGTCTGTCGCGTTTATTTCCCTATTGCCAAACGCATAAGTACGAAAATATCATAGTAAATGAACGACATAGAAAAACAAGGAAAACTGCTAATAATATATTTTGCAGATATTCTTTGAACTGGTTACTCACGCTCACAACGAACATTAACGTATTTTAATATGTGTAATGATATAATTAAGTGATGTATTTGCGTGTCTCGATTGCAAATTAATATGCTGTGAAAAAGATGCGTAGATATAAGATGATGTGGCAAAAGATATAGCTCTGGCGTCCTGTATGATGGTGTATACAAAATATTGCAAAACATTAATTTTAAAAGAGTTAGTATAGAGTTTCTAACTTATTCTTCTTCATACCGTACCTGTACCGACCACAGGGTTTATCACAGATTCTTAATTTTAGAGAGCAAATAATGCGTGCAGCGGCGGTAAATTACATGAAGTTAGCTTTATCACTTGCTCTCATTTTTTTAGAGTTCATAATCATTCGCGTCTGCCATACGTCCAATTATGTATAAATCCATATCTTTGGAGTTTTAAAATGGAGGCCTAGATTTAGTTTAGTCTCCAAAATACCAATAAATTAAAGTGCTTTTTCGCCTTTCTCGCAAATCATTTAACTTTACATCTTAATATTATTCCAAGTAACTCCCGACAAAAGAATAAAGATCCCTACCGCAGCTAACAAAAGAGCTGACAACCTTGAAACGGCTGAACCGATTACGATAAAACATACCCAAAAAAAATCTCTAGAAAACCAGCTTATAAAAAAAAACCGCATTCAAATCGGTTCACCTGTTTAAGAGCTACAACACCACAGACAGACACGTCAAACTTATAACACCCCTATTGTAACGACGCCATGTTTTGTTCCAGGCGACGGCTTCATGCTGAACGTGTGCTCGGTGCTGCAACTGCTGTCTGTGCGCATCAAGCTGGAGCGCGTGTATCCGCTGTACACCTTCCAGCCCGACTCGTGGGTCAACGTGCGCGACGAGACCAGGCTGTACTTCACCGCGCAGGAGGCGCAGGACTGGCTGGATTCACTCAGTAAGTTGTTTCTTAATAGTATACTACTGAAGGCCTGACTTTAACTGCCTCGTTGGCCTAGTGGTCCTAAGCGCGACTGCTACGCTAAAGGTCTTGGGTTCGATTCCCAGAACGAGCAAAAAGAGTAAATTCCTAATGGAAAAACCCAATAACACTTTTTGCCCTACCTGGGAATCCAACCTTAACCCCCTCGCTCAGCAGTCGCATTTGTTACCACGAGACCAACGGGGCAGTTGAACTAAAGCATATCTGTTTAAAGAAAATATTTTTTTTTAGCCCATGTATTGTTAACCGGGTACTACTAGTAACAGTTTGCAATCAGTACAGTTATAACCTCACATTAACTGTAACACGCCTGTTTACACTAAAAAATTGATTATCCTAACAGTACATTACAACGCAATGACCTATGAGTAAGCTCAATGACCCCTTCATTGACCCAAAAAACACGTCATCATGGGCATTTTAATTGTCAGTCATAAACCAAGTTCATGGTACAGAATAAGGTATGTTTAGCTGTGATTTCACATGCCATTTATAGTATTTCGTGGAAAGGACTTGATAAATAAGTCTTTGTATTGATAACATAATAGTATTGACCTTTTTTCTACCTATGTCCCTTTTCGTCAATAGTTTTGATTCATTTCGAGATCACCCTGCTTCTCTTCAACTCAAAACAATCACATTTGGTTGACTAGTAATTAATGTTTTAGGGCATTAAGTCCGCCTTTTTACATTTTTGTGGCATAAAGTTTAAATAAATGGGTCGAGAAAGATAGCATCTAGTAAAACGCTGTCTTCTTAGCTTTAGTGCAAACTGCATTTTCTTACCATGAGTTCCACACATTTCCGGCTCGCGTCGACTGACGGAAAGGAGGTATAGGCAAACTGCGATAGTATTCATATTGTTTGCCGTCGTCTAATGGATCTTGTTTTACTTCAATCAGATAAAGACCCAGCTCACAAGTGGCCTGAGGCGAAGTTCCAGACGGTGTGCTGGTTCCTGACACTCCACATGCATCACGTGGCGCTTATCCCGGCCCTACACACGCATCAGAGGCGTATACGGTGAGTGATATCGCGTCCATTAAAAAAACGTTTTTTCGTACACAGAAAAAACGTAACATAAGTATACAAGGATTTATAACAATAATTGTACAATAGTGTCACCTTAAAAGGCGAACTGATGCTTCTAAACTAGGCCAAAACCTGTGTTTTAAGAATCGAAGCCAATTCTGAATATAACGGCATACGACTGGTGTTAAGCGTCATGCAAGTCTTGTACTTATAGATAAAACAGCATAAATTAATCAAGCAATGCCTTAAATTAAATACAGCATTTAGTAATATTAAGAGACTAATAAGAGTAATAAATTTGTTAGTTTGATTTTAACTTCATGTTTAGGAGTAAATAGGCATTTATTGTTTATCATGAGTTTGAGTCACCTCCTTAGTTGCCCGTCCTGCTCAACCACCTGCACCATCCAAGATCTAAACGAGGGCAATGATAGAGCTAGCAGTAGTTAGTAGCTAGTACAGGTTGCTCAATACTGTCCAGACAGAATTTGAAACAAGTCAATTGATACAAAAAGAAGAAGCATTTGTTTGTCATCACAGCCAATGAGTTAATTACATGAAGCCTTTTGTTGCATAAAATATAAATATTTGTTTGTATACCAGGGCTTTCCGTGATCTGCAAAAAGTGATAGAAGAGTTGATGGCAGCCGAGCCACAGTGGCGCAACAGTTTCTCCGCGCTGCGCAACCGCGAGCTGCTGCGTAGGTGGCGCCGCCAGATAAAGAGGCTACACAGGTAAAAGCTTACATTAATACACAAAAACGAACATTAGATATTTTGTATTGTCATTGTGTATAGATATTGAAAGTCAGTATTAGACAAACGATTTGAATTAAGTGTCAAGCGATTTTGTACCATGTGAGCTGGAATTGAAAACTACCATCTTGATTTGTAGATGAATTTGATTGATTGAAGCTATTAAAGCTTCGAACGTTTTCAAAAACTAGCCATAATTAATGTACCTACACGATCCTTCAGGTGTTCTTCTTCTTCTTTATCGTGTGGGCAGTAAGGTCTTGCGACCCCACACACCCTAGTGTCAGAGTTTCTAAACCGCCTCATGGGCCTCTGACATGGTTACCGCTGTCAGTAATGTCCATGATAAACTTAGAAAGTACATATTATTATGAATTAGAAAAAGTCACATTGGTAAGTACCAATGTGACTTTTTCTAGCTTTTTTTTCTTTTGCTTTTGCACGAGGTTGTGGGTTCGCAACCGAGCACGGGCAAGTGCCCGTGCTCGGTTGCGAACCCACAACCTCGTGCAAGAGAGGCGGGCGTCTTAACCACTGGGCCATTAAAAAAACATACATGATATAAAAAATAAAGTTTTACCTAAATTTAAAGTAAATACTTGTCTTACGGTGTCTGTACGTGTATTAGGTAATCAGGTTTTTAGGCGGGAAGAGCTAAAATAGTCTTAAAAATAATAACTTATATAATTTCTTATAATAATCAAAGAGTTATTTTTTGAACATGATTTAAACCTTCTTTGTTCGCGTCCTGTCAGATCGAAGCAGTGCGCGGAGACGGCGCTGCTGGAGGGCGAGCTGATGCGGCGCAGCCTGCAGTTCTACGCGTCAGTGTGCGCGCTGCTCACGGCGGCGCTGGACGCGGCGCGCGACGGCGGCGGCGCCCGGGCCGACGCCTTCGCCGCCACGCCCGAGTGGTACGTCGAGGACATCGCCGAGTTCATGCTCTTTGCTGTGCAGTGAGTATCTATTCATTCTTATTACTTAATCTTATCTTACCCACATTAGGAATTTTTCCTGTATCGTGGGTGCCCAGAAATATAGGCTATACAAATATTTGTTTCGTGCGGAAAGAGAACACGCAGTGCAGCAACCAATTACTCAGCAACTACCGAATCGTGTCGTTTAGCTGCGGTACATAATAATATCATCGATGCATGATCAAGAAAATACTTTATTGCTGCGTGCCATAGACTATGTTTCATGATATACTTTACTTGCACGCAAATAGAGTTGCGATCAGCTAGTCACTTACAAGGTGAACCCGTCATTTCCTCGATACTAAACCAAACAAATCAAATTTCCAGATACGTCCCACAAATCGTGGCGGACTACATTGAGGACCCGATCATAACCTGGCTCCTGAGCGCCATATGCCACTCCCGTCTCTTCAAAAACCCCTACTTGGTAGCCAAGATCGTGGAAGTACTCTTCGTGATAAACCTCTCCGTGCCGCTGAAGCTAAAGAATGTATACGAGAAGTTCATGGACCACCCGATGTCGCAGACGGCCCTGCCCAGTGCCCTCATGAAGTTCTACACGGATATAGAAACTACTGGACAGAGCACTGAGTTCTATGACAAGTTCACTATTAGATTCCATATCAGTATTATACTGAAGGGCATGTGGGAGAGACCGATTCATAAACAGGTTAGGAACATAAATACATATTTTTTATTGTCTTCTTATAGGATGCGAGTTAACTTTGATTTTACCGTGGTTATAAATAGGGATAATTCGCTTGTGAAATGTGCATGCGTGTCTTTGATAGAAGATCCCTATTAATTGTTATCTATACTACAAAGCATATTGAGTTAATTTTTGTTTGAACACGCAAATCTCCGGAACTTCTAGTCTGACTCTGAAAAATGTTTTACTAATAGGAAGTTATGCATCTCTGAGTGCCATGAAGAGTTTATAATAAAGAATACTTATAGGTATCTGAAAGAAAATTTACGCGAGGAAAAGCTGGTTCGGGATATAATACTTTCTTTATTTTAAGTGTAAGATGGTTCAGTTCCTGCTTCCACGTAATAATATTAAAATAACTGTGTTCCAGGCTATAGTGAAGGAGTCTCGGTCGGGCCGTCAGTTCGTGAAGTTCATCAACATGCTCATGAACGACACTACATTCCTTCTCGACGAGTGTCTCACGGTAAGTATTACACGCGACGACTATGTTATTGTAAACATTACATAAACATCATCATTCAAATCTATATTGTATTCTTTTATGTAGACACTGTTACATTTACCAGTATGCGAAGATGTGTGGAGTGATTTTCTCTAACAAGTATCATATTTTTTTTGGCAACGCGGCTGTAGCGTGTTAAAATTACTACTACTCATCCATTTTTCGCCTTAAAATCACATTTACTTTCAGTCTGAGACAATTGGGTAGATGACATCATTAAATAATAATTCCATGACACAAGTTTTCTAAAAATAACTTTATTATTAATTAACTTTATTTCAGCTCTGAAGACCCGGTGAATTTTTAAATAACTATAAAAATCGATTTTTGTTTGCTTTGAAATCAATAAATATGTAGTGAAAAAAAATGACGTCATAGTTAGGATTGTCATACAAACTCTATGGGAGGATCGCGTTTTGACAGTTCATTAAAAGTACGTCAATTGATTAATGGTGTCATATACCCAATTGATAGCTGACTTTTAATAGTGGTGATCTATGATGATGCTAACAGTATTGTTCCCCGACAGTACCTGAAACGAATCCACGAGGCGCAAGAGGGCGCGGCGAGCGGCTCGGCCGGCGGAGAGGTGCGTGCCCGGGCGCTCGCGCAGGACGAGCGACAGTGCCGCTCCTATCTCACGCTTGCCAGGTAACACCACCACTCACTGCTCACTCTCATACTGGATAAGAATAACACTCACAATATTTGCAGGATATTTATCATATAAATAGGTGAATGCTGGACCTGTGACCGGTCCTTTTGGATATCTACGGGGAAGCCTAACTCCAGCAGTGGACGTCTTGCGGCTGATATGATGATGAGGTCACTGCTGGTACCCAAGATTCTGGACATTTTATACCTTCTATATCAACACATCCTATGAGCAACACCTATGTGATGTGTACAAGTACTACATACAATTACATAATCCCTCATTAGACACCCCAACGTAATGAAGACTTTATTTTCATTAATTTAAAGTCTACTTTCCTTCGAGTTTCGGACATACATCCCAGTTCTGAAGCCAACCAACTAAATATTGGTGTTCTTGCTTGTTCCAGGGAAACCGTAGACATGTTGGAGTACCTGACGGTGGAGATCAAGGAGCCGTTCCTCCGCGCCGAGCTGGTGGACCGCCTCGCCTCCATGCTCAACTTTAACCTGCAGCAACTGTGCGGCCCCAAGTGCAAGAACCTCAAGGTAATATTTATTTAAGGCAACATTTCTAGATAAGATAATGGAATATAAGCAACATTTCCAAAATTATGTTACACTAGATCACAACGGGTGGAGTACGTGTTGTTGTTGTATACCATAAATGTTACTATAATGCACACGACATAAAGCTCGCATCGCAATGCTTCAATTTGGGTCGTTTTTCAAATCTCATAGCCGTCAACCGTAACTATTCAAAACCAGCTGTTTTCAATAGTTACGATTGACGGCTATAAAATTTCTAGATCTAGGTAAAGTGAAGGTTCACTGCGTTTTATACAGGTAGCTTCTCTTCTACTTCTCAATTTCTGTAATTTCATGAAATATAACTGCATAAAATATCAGTCCACTAAACGAATCTTGTATATATTTGTCGTGCGCAGGTCCGCCGGCCCGAGAAGTACGGCTGGGAGCCGCGGCGGCTGCTGAGCCAGCTGGTGGACATCTACCTGCACCTCGACTCGCCGCAGTTCCATGCCGCGCTCGCCGCCGATGAGGTAACCTTTATCATATGTTTTTGTTTACACTCAACAGGGCACGGGCCTGTACTGTAACCGGTAGCAGGCAGATAAGGTCACAGCGATTTTGACCCTTACGCGGTCCTATCACCACATGTCACCTCCTTTTTTGACATAATAATATATTGACCTGCTAGAAGCACATGGTAACATAAAGGTGCTGATACACATGCTTTAAACTAGCATGCTATTAGCATGCTCAAACCAATCACAGCACGGGAAGCTCACGTGACTTTGATTTTCGCGTGAACTGATTGGTTTGAGCATGCTAGTAGCATGCTAGTTTAAAGCATGTGTATCAGTACCTTTACTCCAAGAACCACAATACATTAGTCGAAGCATTATTTAGTTGGTCAATAAAAAGAAACTAAAGAATGAACTAACTCGTATCTCGAACGTGGCAATGCCGCCAATGTTATTGACACTTTTTTGTTAACGGCGATGCCGAGGAATTTTTTAATGCTATTTAGTTTGTAAATTGGAACAAAAATTATGTATTGGCGAAATAACGCGAATATTTACACAAAATACGTCAAATGAAATACCAGCATGATACAACAAGAGAAATATCGAAATGTATACCTAATCTTGCATACTTTTACATTGTGATTATTAGTGATATTATAAATCGAATCTTTCCGTTTCCAGAGATCATTCCGCAAAGAGTTATTCGAGGAGGCGTCGGTGCGGCTCGCTAAGTCGTGCATCAAGACGCCCACGGAAATAGAGCGGTTCAAGTCGCTCGCAGACAATGCATATCAAATTGCAAGTATGTTCCATATCATTCATGATCATAATATTCTGTACCTTGACTGCCACATTGGTGACGTGGTGGCAAGCGGGACTGTTGAGCGTGGGGTTCATTTCCCAGGTTGGGAAAAGTGCTTTTGGGTTTTTCCTTTATAAATTTCTCAGTAGCAGCAACAGTTTGTGCTGGGGTTTGAAAGTCGGTGGTGTGACACCCCCATGTCTTAGTGCGTACGTGTCGCTGTTTATGATGCGCCTGATCTCTCCCCGACTGTATCGGATTTCCGTTCGTTCGGACTATGACGAATACCTTCAATGAACGCCTCCGCTATATACGACCTGCCTTTACTATTTTAGATATATGTATTTTAAGATATGTACTTAAACGTATTGCTTTGTTTCAGTATCCAATCAACAGAAAAGCGACGAGTTCGCTGACGCTCCCGAGGAGTTCAGAGATCCGCTCATGGACACACTGATGACTGACCCAGTCCTGTTACCTTCTGGGAAGGTGAGTGAACTTCAAGCATCTGTTCTAATTATACTGTGCTAGTTTACATGGCTTTTGGTTTGCGGAGCTTTTCATATTGGAGCGAAAAGTTTCGATAGCGTTGTCATCTGTCATTGTACTTGTATTATTATTCCCATAATTTTTTAAAGAGTTGAAAAAGTTTGTTAGTATTAAGCAATAAATCTCGGGAAGTGACGGTCCATTTAAAAAATTGTTAGGAAAATAAATCACTGATAAAATTCACTATTGTAAACTGTCATACGATATGTTTTATGGTATATTCCACGGTGATGAAGTCATGCTCAGAAGTTGATCAAAATATTATATGGATGATCGTATTATATAGATTATAAGTTTAAATTTTGTTTGAAAGTTTCCTTTACTATATTCGTTTTCAATGTTTTCAGATAATGGACCGGTCGGTGATCTTGCGTCACTTGTTGAACAGTGCCACCGACCCCTTCAACCGACAACCTCTCTCCGAGGATCAACTACGTCCAGGTACATTGCCATATTATATTTACTAAATATAACAACAATGGTCATTACAACAGCAAACCGCCGACATCATCTTGAAAATTCTAACTGTTAGCTGCGAGCGCACCGCCCGCGTGCTGGTCACCTTTAATTATCTTGTTATTATAAAAAATATTAAAACGCACACGATTTAAAGCCTTAACTTGAATGGCAAATTAATTACTGTATCGGAGCCCGGTTGTTAAAATGAGCGTTGACCTCAATGCGCAGTGAATGTGTGTCGTTACGTTCAAATGTATTGTTCTCATGCCCTAACCTAAGCTTCGTATGTTTCAGCAACTGAGCTCAAAGAGAAGATCATCCAATGGCAGCGCGAGAAGAAAGCGTCGACGTCGTAATCGTCCAAGGCCAACACTAAAGTCTGATGTATATAACGTAACCCATATATAAAGACTACCGGACGGATTTTTCCGCCTTTGATGGGACTATTGTCCGTTTGCATGAATGTGAGATTATTCCATGTATGTTATTCAGTGCGAATGTTTCGTGACGTTGAAACTACGAGTCTTTGTACCGTTTCCGACCTAACGGATCATTTTCAATTTACGTACAGGTGTTAATTTAATCATTACATTGTTTTTTGTTGTCACAAAATTTCTTCCATTAGCATAATCCATTGTGACAAGAACCAAATTTTAACCTAACCACTATTAAATTTTTATATTTTATAGTTAAATTAAAGCTTTTGACGTCTTCACGGAGTATTGAACTTGGCATCTAATTTAATTTTTAGCTTTACATTTAACACGATAAATGCACGTGAGTCTCAAAATTTTATATCATTACCTACATGAAATTAATTAAAATTTAGTAATAAAACATTTAAATTAACATCTGTATCATTATTTGACCTATGAACTAGTGTCGTCCGAGAACGCTGAATGGAGCCACCATCACATGTGACATGTAGATATAAAAGGCCTAAATTATAAGATACAAGCAACATGACATTTGTGCGTAAGTTAGGTGCTTTTGTCTCGACCCCAAAACTTGACGAGTATGAAACATGAGCACTACATTAGAGTATTTGGTGTGAAACTTGTAATCTGGACGTCTTTCTGCATTTTGTAGGAAATCTCTTTTACGAAAATCGTGAGCAAGTAATTTCGATTTTAGATTGGTTAGTCCTGCATTAGTTTGACTAATGGTTATACATTAGGATATAAATATATAAACCTATAGGAATTGTATGGAATGTTGAAGACTTCTTATTTTTGTGCAAAATGAAAATTAGAAAAATGTATTTAATTATATTATGGATTTGATTACTATTTGATTATAGTGATATTATGTTTAGTCTTTGTTAGCAAACATGATTTTTGTATTATCATTTAATACATTGTGATTTGTTCCTTTATAACTTTAGTTTGATTTGAAATGGATTTTCACTTGAGAATTAGAAAATAGTATTCATTATAATATCATTAGTATAATTCAATGAATAGTATAATTAGAATCAGTAACGGCCTGCCAATGTCCTGCAAGCTAAGGAACTCTATCTGTTGTCGAGTGTACTTGCCTTACAAGTCTTGATGATGATGGCAAACATGAAACATGCATAATATGTTTCTGCAAGAGGCGAAAGAGTTCAAGTATTGCAGTAGCGCACTATCAAGGCGCCGCTGTATCAGAATATAGTATGTTTTCTACTTACATATATTATCTCAAGTTATCGTATTTCTCCAGTCACTGCCAATATATTCAATGTAGTTTTTAGAGCAGGCATTCCTAAATGAAATCCATTTCTTTAAATTACATGGTCTCACTTGTATGATAATTTGACTTGTAATTTATAATTATTATGAAGATTCTATATTATAGAGGTCTCCTACGTTGATTATATCAATAAAATTAAATAAATGGAAATAATATTGTTTTTGTCATCACAATAATAAACAAACTATTCACTTCTTCATGAATTATATTTGACTAAATTTTATTAATTATCTAGCTAAATAAATAAATAAATTATTGTCAATCCACAATGAGATTTTGTATTCAAATTACAAAAGTACTATAACCACAATATTTTTGACTTAAAAATCTTGATAAATATCAAATAGCTCTTATACATTTTAGGAGGTAGATAATATTTAAAAATAGTGTATATGTAACATAAATGTATTAAACTAAAGCAAAGTCACAAAAGAATTCAAATGTGATATGATTAGCACATTTTTTTGTTCAACTACATTAATTATTGAAATTCAGACTCCATTCTTATGTGTATGTACAATAATAATAGTTTAACGCCAGTAGGGTAATGCTACTTTTGTATTCATAGCAAGTATGATTTTGCATTTGTAAGAGCGAAGGTTCATTGCCAGCAACCTATACATGACTCCTACTGTCAGCTTCAAAACACCACAGTAACAAAGCCATTTACAAATTATAATAATCATCATAACAAAGAAAATATGAATGTACATTTGTTCACTACTTCCGCTCACATTGAAAGGAAAACTAACCACAAATAATTTTACACTAAATTATTGTTGCATGTCTAACATTCTAATAAAAAAGGCAAAAGGGAATTTTGCTTATTTTGTGAAAAGTAAGCTTAATTAATGTAAGAATGGCAGTTGATAATTTATTTTTTCCCTGAATGACATCACTAGAATCCTTGTAAATACATTATACCCGTGCAATAAATATGTGTCATTTCATAATTTGCACCAGACACACCACACAATATTTATTAATCTTATATCATTACCAAGTTAACTCAAGTAGTGTAACTTTTTATCAGTATTCTAAAATTACTCTTAATAAAAAAAATAGTTTTGAAACAAAGATGCTCATGTCAATTATTTTTTCTTTCACTCTTTTCTTATATTACAAAAATATACACATTTAAATATCATGACTTACAAAACTGGTCAGTCAGTTTGTATAATCAAGCAACAATAATTAAAAAAAGGCCATTCTTGTATGTTTACTTCATAAGCTCAAGAAAGGTTATGAAGAGTTAGTCAAAGTTTTTTAATTTATTACCAAGTCAATATTTCATCGGAGAAGGAATGGAAGACGATGTGCAAACAAACAGGAAATCATGTACAGCATGCCGAAATAAAAATTCAGCCTGGCTGTTTGCCTCGGTACATATCTCATTGTCTCCGGGCTTCTAAACCTTCTCTCTATTTCAAAAGCTCTTGGCAATGTCAGCATTGGTATTAAAAACCATAAAGAACAGCGCACTGAAGCTACCACAAACATAATATAAGGAGTAAATAATAAAAATGCATACAACAAGTATGAAGCAGTTCTCCCAATCAATATTGCCAATGTCACAATTTCTGCTTTACTATCTGTCTCAAGGTCTCTTGTGTTGTTGCTATGCAGGATAGCCTCTGTGTTGAGGGCAAGTGGAATTGCATAGTAAATTATTGGCCACTCCACCCTACCAGTCTGTGCTAAGAAAGCAAAAACAACAGAAACTGGTCCAAATATAACTAAAACTAGAATATCACCAAGAGCTATATACTTTAGCCCTATACCACCAGTATATAAAAATGATGAAGATAATCCACCAAAATACACAAGAGCCAAGTGCTCCATACGGGCTGGAGATAATATTACAAGTGGAACAAATGAGGCACATCCAGCCAGGTATAATATAGCACCCAGGGAGACCACCTCATCTATACTCAAAATATGATCAACGAGAGTTCTGTCGTCAGATTTACGGTTATCTATTCCTTTCACAAAATCGAAGTAAGTGTTGACAACATTGCCTGCACCATGAACTGGAATAATTGTACATAACGTCAATAACAAAGTGCACCAGCTGAAGCCACTGTCGCCGGGTAGACGATACGCGAGCGCAGCCCCCAGCAGGGTCGGCAGCAAACTCGCACTCAATGACCAGGGACGCAACGCAAGCACATAAGTCCGCACTTTCATAAGCGGATTTCGAGTTGGCAAAGTCTCCTCTTTCGGTTGTTGTAAGAGGTTTCCTTCGACGTTAGGAATGTCCATATCTTCAGTTTTCTTACTGTGATCCATTTTCATGCGATGTAAAAACAAATCGCTGTCCAGGAAACTTAAACGCACTTAAATCATTGTTTTGTAAATGTGATGGTGAATATATTCATCATTAAACTACGTTTAGATCAATACTGTTTGCACATAGTCCCGTTATTATTGGTACCGGTGCTTGATGACCGATATTCAAAGAGAAATCGTAAAATAAATTCTGTAAACCTTGAATTCTAGTTCCTCTGACAACTGTCAATGTCAATTAACAACTGAACTGTCATTTTAACATCTGTCATCATAAAAAACCGTAGACAGAGAATTCTCTGTCTACGTAAAAAACCAATCTATCTGATATTAGTAGATAGCAGTAGTCAGTAGTGTAGTCCCATGTGTAAATCAAATAACTCAAAGTTCGGTTTTTAGTGATAGGTATTATAGTTGAATATAACGTGTTCTCTATTTAAGAATAGCATTTCACACAGCATTTGCATCAGTACCACATAAGATAGCGGTTAAATAACATTCATCTCAGGCAAATGATTTTCTTAAACTAGACAGGAAAGTATAACGAATTCCATATCGCAGGTATTATTTCTCATTTTACTAATTTTGCATGTTTTACTTACCTCCTTAAATTGTGTCACTCATCTCACCACAAAAAGACACCGCAGAACATTATCTGGTTCCAGTGACACACATTTTTCCAGGAAATCGTTGTTAGCCTGAAAATGAAACTACGTATTGTGTACCTAAACATCAGCTGAGAAACTAAATTTGTAACAGCTGAGTGAATTACCGCGGGAATCATTTTGTTGTCGAGGTGAACAACCTAATAAAATCATTGTTATGATTCGGTATGGTTAATAAACACGGACGTAGTAGCAAGTAGGAGGACTATCATTTAGTCAAAAGGAGTAGAGATTTACTTACCAAGTGATGATTATCAAGTACAAGAATAGAGAGGATTAACAATTTAGCATTAAAGTACACGTCATAAAGTTATTATCTTTTATACAAATAACGATAACGACACGATGCACCCGCGGCTTTCTTCGGTAGCCACTTACAGTTCTGAACCTACCTACTTTTTCAGTAAAAAAACGGAAAGACAATTTAACACAAATAAAATATTAGTTATATTAGTTACGATCACAAAATTATTTATTAATGCAGAAGAATAGTACTAGTATTGCTACACAAAACTAGAACCACTTTTTTTAATATAGTTTTTTATTTATCACTAATCAAAAACAATCACGAAACTTCTAATAAATCTACTTCAAAATTAAAACAATTCAGGAAGCTTATTAACGTGCTAGTCACGAGCTCACAAAGTCACAAGGTTGGCAAATAATTCAAATTGTCACGACATCATTCATAAGACACTGTCAGACAGAGCGAGGGGTTCTTAAATGGGTCACTTCCTAATTTAGTCGCTGCATTTATAAAGGGCATAACATTTTATGTTCTCTTGTGTGGGGATATTGATTTATCCGATAATTTGTGCGTTGGTATTGCGAACTCATTTACTAAATAAATACTTTTACGTAAAAAAAATAAACGGCTATGTGCTAAACACCAGATGGCAAATGACGCACAGCTTTTTTTACATCATTCAGTGCCCTACTATCGAACTTTTTTGAGGTGAAATTCAGATCTTAATTTCAAGCTTCTGAAATAATACAACCGTATTATTTTGGGTTATTCGTATGCCTACAGTAAAAAGGCGTAAGATTATTTAGGTTTCTTTTTATTAGAACTAAGCTTAGCTTCTATTAATTTCACCCAGTTTTCGTATTGCTCATTATCTTCTTCGTTTAATTCATCACAGAATTTATCAATATCCTCGTCTTTAATATCTTCTTCATTTTCTTGAGAAGATTCTTCTTGATTAGTTCGTTTTCGTTGAATTGGACAGTTATCAACTTCAGCTGGTTTGTCATCGTCATCATTAAATATGATTTTCTTATTTTTCTTTATATCACCACTTTGGTTTGTCTGTGATTCATTAATGTTTTTAACCGACTTCTTTCTTTTAACTTGCTTGTCCTCGGAAGTAATTATCTCCTCCGGCTTAGGTTCACTATTTGCATCGCTAGATTCGAGCTTAACTTTTTTATTCTTCACTCTTTTGTTTTCAACCACTAAGCCGGGCTCACTAGCAGTGTTACCCGATTTGCTTCTTTTGCCCATAATTCTGAGAAAGAAGAGAAATTAATTTATTCTCTATTTTTGTCATTAAGATGCAGCTTGCATAATATGTCCATTTTGCTTACGACATTACAGGCAGCTGGTATATGTTCTCGAATCTAAATCAAACCATTCAACAATAAACAACAGTCAATTGTTAAATGCTGAGAAAAAACACAATTTTACTAATTATTGAGATCACATGACAATCTGTGATTTTATTTATGTTAATTATGTCTGTCTTATACTATTAGACCACCGTTGCAGAGTTGGCACATAAAATGTCTAAAAAACAATACGTTCACAAGATAATTCTGGGTAAAAGCACATAACATTAATTACTGTCCTCGACTCGATCTAGCGTTTTGATTGAAAATAAAGTTGATACATTTTTGACGCATATGACAGAACTCAGACCGTCTGACGTCAGTAGCCACTGTTTATCACTGTTTTAGAAACGGCTTCAAATACTAGAGTAATTGCTGAAATTCGCCGTAAGTTTCTGGTAGATTGATTAAATAATTGGATCAATCAAACAAAATAACATACAAACAAAGTGCGCAAATGTTTACATATGCTAACAAAAAAATAATTTGTACCCGTTATCGTAAAACTAATATCAACTGAAGTAATTTATTAGCTGTAAGTCAGTGAAATGTTGAAGTGTTTGATAAACACATCGGCCACTCAATGTGATAAGGAACACAAACCTACCTTTACGTAATAGCTAACACGAGGTCGACGGGCGCATTGCCACCAGACGATACCACCCGCCACCCACTTCTGATGCGGGCTGCCGTGATCAAGCAATCGAAACAAATCGCCCCGCGGCTTGTGTCGTCTCACTGCTTTATCGAGTGTGTTGTTTTTTAACTTTCAATTTATTTTATTTTATTTAAGAGCAACATGGCTGAGAAGGGTTATATTTTGGGAATGGACATTGGAACGACTTCAGTGAAAGTTTGTGTTTACGATCCTAACGCGAACGAAATTGTTGCTAAACAAAATAAGGATACAGCAGCAAACATACCGAGTGACCAGGGTATTGAAGGTAACAAGCAAGATGTGCCAAAAATAGTATCAGCTGTTCACTATTGCATTTCTCGTCTTCCGAAAGATGTGTTACGAAATGTCATAAAAATTGGGGTGTGTGGACAAATGCACGGAGTTCTGTTGTGGAAGAAAGGGTACGTTTTTACACTAACTGTATTTTAGAATGTATGTCTACGATGGATATATCTGTTACCTTTACTTTATCGCCGGCATTTGGAAGTCGTACTTGTTTTGTTTTAAATGTAGATACCTACGCTGTTTGTTGAAAAGTTTTCTATTATATTTATTTACTATTTTCTTTTTGCCGATTTTCATAATATTAAGTTGCGTACTCAATTAATTAAACGGTCCTGTGATTCCCGTCATAGTCGAATATTCTCTTGATACATTTAAGTGTTATTGTAAGAAATATAATAATTACTTTCATTAAAGTTATTAATGTTTTTTTTCAGCGCTTGGGAAAAAGTCGAAAAAGATGGAGTAGTGATGCGATTTGAGGCGAAAAGAGAAAATATGTCAGCGTTGTATACTTGGCAAGATACAAGATGCAAACCAGAATTTTTAAATTCACTGCCAAAGCCTGATTCTCATCTTAATTGTTACTCGGGATACGGGTGCGCGACTCTTTTGTGGATGCTTAAGCATAAGCCTGACAAACTCAAAAATTTCCAACATTCTGGAACAGTACAAGATTTTGTAGTTACTATGCTTTGTGATTTGGAAGCACCAGTTATGTCTGACCAAAACGCTGCAAGTTGGGGCTATTTTAACACTGAAAAGAATGAATGGAATATCGATATTCTACAATCAGTCGAGTTCCCAGTGAAACTCTTGCCTAAGATTAATAAAAGTAGAGAATTTGCAGGAAAGTTAAATGCATCCTGGAATGGGATTCCTGAAGGAACGCCTGTGAGTGTCGCTATGGGTGATTTACAATGTTCCATCATTGCTACACTCGAAAGTCGAGAGGATGCGGTGTTAAATATATCAACATCTGCTCAACTCGCATTTGTGGTGAATAAGATTTCTGATCTAGGCTGTAAAACAGTTGAGCATCTACCATATTTTCAAAACTCATATTTGGTCGTTGCTGCATCTTTAAACGGAGGCAATGTGCTGGCCACGTTTGTTAAAATGCTCCAACAATGGATGCTTGAACTGGGATTTCCTACGCCACAGTCAAAGGTATGGGAAAAACTAATTGCTTTGGGCCTTGAAGCACAGACATCAAGTATGCAAATAATTCCGCATTTATTAGGCGAAAGACATTCACCAACTGCTAAAGCTTCAGTGGAAAATATCGATCTTTCAAATATACATCTGGGTAGCGTATTTAAATCTCTCTGTGATAGTATAATACAAAATTTACACCACATGATGCCAAAAGAAATATTGAGAAGCGCCAATGTTAAGAGAATTGTTGGAAATGGTTCTGGATTGTCTAGGAATGCTGTATTGCAAAGAGCTGTAGAACATTATTACAGTTTACCGTTGGAATTTACGTCTGGCGGAGATGCAGCAAAAGGCGCCGCTATTGCAATTATATAAGTTATTATTTGTGTTATAATAAGTTATTTGTATAATTATTCGCGATCTTATCATTTGTTATAAAATAATAATTAAATTATCTTATTTGCCCTTCTCTGTATTATAAAGCACTAGGTCATGTAGTATCGTATGTTAAGCCGCGATAAGTAGAAGCAATTGTAGATCGCGGTTTTTTTGGAAACCTGCCTAAAATGTGTAAAAGACACAACGACAAACAATATTTTCATTAATTTTGAATAACCATGTTTTACACGCTATGCCTCAACATGTTAAATATACGACATTACAATATAATATTTTTAGATAATATTCCGATAAATCATAGTAAGTACAATAATATGGTGAAATCGTTTTCGATAACTCATAACATTTCTGTAGACTGGACATTCATAGGGAATAATTTTCGTATTTTATGAGACAGATCATTCCATTTGATTTATTATTATCGCACACGTAAGCTATTTACATTTAGAGCTGAAGCCACGACATACAGATCCATACAGTATCAATCATCTATATATTTCTATGTTTAAAAGTATTTATTGAAGTGAACCCTTCCATTGTTTTAAGAATTGTAACTTTATTGCACAGAGTGATATAATATACATATACAGAAGCTTTATTGTCTTATTAATATTATGCTGAAACTAACCCGGTTGTTTTTTTCATCATTTAGTGTAACCCAATTTGCAGACCTATTTTTAGACACTCGTTCGGTTGTCAACTGTACTAGTTTCTATCGTAACTGAGATAGCTTTGTAGCTGTATCGCATCAAGAATCAATACAGCATAAACTTAAATAAAACAGAACAGAATTAACAGTAAAAATACCTACTTGGCAAAGTGTAAATAGGTACCTACCTATTCTAAACAAGCTAAAGGAACATTTATACTTGTTTTGGTAGGTATATATTTATAGATATTTTCAGAATAATTGAATCACTCTCACATAAAAAGACCTTAAAATAATTGTCAGGTACGTTGATTACAAAAATACAAACAAATGTAAAAAAAAAATAAGTGCAGCTACCTCAATAGATTTTTACCTGTTGAAATTATTCCTTCTCAGAGTATTTGTCTAATGTTTCACTATAATCTGAACATTTTTGACTGCCACCAGCAATTAATAATTTTCGACAAGGTTTCATGCAACAGTAGAAATCTAATGTTTACAACTGGCTTTTTAACCTCAAAACAAAAAGGCACAGGCACCTTGTTGATTACTAGAGATGATCATCAAACTCTGTAAAAACCGTATTGATAAATTTTCAATAATCGCCTAAATACATTTCGCTTTTCATATCTAAGCACTGCCAAATTAAAAAAATGCAAACAATTTTATGCTTTATCAATACATTTCGAAAATGGGAATTAACGCCATCACTGGCATACATTTAAACTTTTTTTCGTTCAAGAATAAAGTAGTTTTTTGAGAAATAACTAATCGATTTACGCTTCATTATAAAGTATACTCTGTGTCACTCGACATATGACATTCGTCGTCATTTCTACCATCTGTCAATCAACTAACTACTCAATTACTCATGTCTGTCATGTCAGGTTAGGTTAGGTTATGTTATTTGTGTTGTGCTACCTACTGTCAAGCAAAGCAGCAGGAATTAATAGTTAAGTGGGTAACTTAGCTAGTTTTACGTAGAGCTTTATGAGCAATTTAATTCCACTAGCAAATAAGGAACATGACAAGATTTGCTAGAGCCAGAGGTTCGAAGTCTTCAAATGAAAGGACTCCTGAAGACAGCACACCATGGGAGGTTATGAAGGAACAATTGCTGCAAGCTAAAAAGGATGGTGATGATTCCAAGAAAAGGAAAGAGGTATTCTATATTGAATTTATTTATTACACAAATATACAGTGACCGGCCCAGGGCTCGCCCCTAAGACGACCCACTGACCGCTGATCTACAGCCACCTACCTAGCATTTTTAACCCTATACTTTTATCGATCGTTTAAGATCCATGCCTCATACTTTCAGATTATAATGGGATTTCAGATTAGGATTATAACCTTATACCTTCTATTCTTAACTGATGTTTCAGAGACTCACTCAGAGAGAGCCTCTACATAACTATTATCTTCTGTAAATTTAATCTTGGCTTTTATCTAATTCCAGGCTGAACAGCAACGCATTGAAAACTATGAAAAGTTTCTTAAAGAACATAAAACTCAGAAGAGAAAAGCAACCTGGTGTGATTTTCCAGAAACTGAAAACAATCAGAAAGCACCTGCTTTGCCTGAGACAAGCGGTACACCAGCCAAAACTAAAAAGAAAAATAAGAAAAAGCTTGCCAGTGAAGCAAAGCCTTCTGACCCCAACATCAATGACAGTAGTCCACAAAACCTTGTTCCCGATAGTACTGAAGGTACAGGGAAAAAACCCAAAAAGAAGAAAAATAAGCCTCAAGTTACATCAGAGCTACAAAATGAAAACAATTCTGCAGATGTAACAGAGACCACTCAAAGTCCTAAAAAGAATAAAAAAAAGAAGAACAAAAAGAACACAAACCCTACTGAATCTAGTGAGGACCCTACTACTAATATTGCCAAGTCTTCAACAGAAAATAATGAAAAAAACAATAGCTCCCCCAACCTTAAAAACAATGAATCAAAAGCAAAAAAGAAAAAGAACAAAAAATTAATAAACGGCCAACCTGTTCGCAGGAAGGAGATAAATGACAATAGTTTCCAACTTATTGTACATGGCAGAGAAATAGAACTGGTCCGATTTGATGGCTTCCCAGTTATGAAGAAAGATGCTGAAAGGTTAAAAGAGCTGAAAACTAACATGATTCAGAAAGGAATTCCCAAGAGTGAGGTACAAAGGACAATGAAACTGGAACGAAGAAGGGCAGAGAAAGCGTTGGCAAGGATGAAGAGGGAGGTGTGCTATAACTGCAGGAAAGGAGGCCATGTGCTGTCTGACTGCCCGGAGCTCAAGTCCAAGATACCAGGGGACACTGCAGACGGAGTTTGTTTCAAGTGCGGCTCTACAGAACATAGGCAGTTTGAATGTAAAGTTCAAAGAGAAGAGAGTAAAGAGTTCAGATTTGCTACATGCTTCATTTGTAGGGAACCTGTAAGTATACACCCACATTATAGTATTAATCTTAAAGAGTGAGGCTGAAACTGCTTTTTGGAAGGGGCAACTACTGTTAAATGCAGGTCAAAAATTCCTTTGATTGGTATACACTGTATACACACATACCATCATGCCTGTATTCCCCGAAGTGTTAGACAGAGGTGTACCAATGTACACTCACAACTCGCTAGCCTATTGCCTTTAACCAGGTACAAATCCTAACTCTGAGCTGCTATTGAGAATTTCATAGTAAAACCCAGTAACACTTTTTGCTTGACTTGGAATTGAACCCAAGACCCCTAGCGTAGCAGTTACACTTAGGACCACTAGGCTTACAAAGCAGTAAATGGTATAATCTTAATATATATAAATCTCGTGTCACAATGTTTGTCCTCAATGGACTCCTAAATCACTTAACCGATTATAATAAAATTCGCACACCATGTGCAGTTCGATCCAACTTGACAGATAGGATAGTTGAGAGGGTAGGGTAGGGTAGGGGTAGGATACCACGCGAACGAAGTCGTGGCGGGTCAGCTAGTTGAAATATATAAATTGACTTGTGACTTGACTTTTGACTTTGAAAGAGGAATGTGTACTCTTACTTGTGCACTTGAATACCTCCTGCTTACTTGGCTAGTCTTCATGAAGAAACACCACTTTGACTGAAGTTTTTTTGATAGAACTATAATGTTCATAAACTGTTTCCTGTTATAAATTATATCATGTATGTATATTTTCAGGGGCATATAGCCAGACAGTGTCCTGATAATCCCAAAGGCCTCTACCCTAATGGTGGTTCATGCAAACTTTGCGGTGATGTCACTCATTTGAGGAAGGATTGCCCTACTGTAAGTATACTCTGATGCAGCTAGAACCTATGCCCACTTGATGGCAATGGTTTGTAAAACATAGGTACCTACATCACACATATTGTAGGTTGTAAACTAAGAAACATCAAATTTCAGCATCAGGTGCCACATACAGTACATTTGTGACTCTTTCCTTCTTGTGATTACCACTGGTGC
This sequence comes from Caradrina clavipalpis, assembly GCA_932526535.1. NCBI lineage: Eukaryota > Metazoa > Arthropoda > Insecta > Lepidoptera > Noctuidae > Caradrina > Caradrina clavipalpis. Next base: position 11,243,505 of record OW052104.1, on the reverse strand, counting down.
AGTAGTAGGCTGGAATTGTAACCGATGTTAGGATTTCATTAATAAATGTATTTACATCTTGTTTACCCCTCTGCTTTTCCCCCACTATGAAGAATAATGGTGATGTTATGTGTTTTACTAATAGAATAATTTATTTTCTAGGTAATGGATAAAAAGGAAGAGACCACAGTAAAACTTCATACATTAGATAGTTCAGAAGATATTGAAAGTGTAGGACAGCAAAATAATAAATTCACACCGCTTGCTGAAACAAGCAAAAAACCCAAGAAAATAAAATTCTAAAATGTAATAATTTATCATCATGAATAAAAATAAAAATCATTTTTAAAGGCTACTTATATTTTTATTAATTGAAATATATTCATAAATGTGAGTTGTGAGAGATCGCTATTAGTTTGTCTTTTTGTAGCTTATTTTTGCAAAAGAATGTTTAATGAGTATACTTATTTCTATAATACTTTATAATAATATATAATCTTTAATACAAATTTCAAGGAGAGAGATGATTGTAAAACATAATTATACGGACGCAGACACCATTAACCAATAATCCCAAGACAACTTCTTTAGAAAAACACTTTATTGTAGCCCTGAGCACCAGATTAACTTTAAATTAACTGGAAACATTTTTTTTTGTTGCTATAAAATCTATAAATAGTTGTCGATTTGATTGAGTTGACAAATAACGTCACAGTCAGTACCCTATTTCCCTGACATTTTAGGTGGGAATCGCATTTTGACAGCTCATTAAAAGTATGTCAATTGATTGGTGGTGTTGGTGTGTACTTCCGTATTGCAGACCGGAATTTAAAAAAAATACAGGTTACCATAAAGAATACATAGCTCTTAATTGTTTCTAACTATAGTTTATAAGTTTATAGGCTCTCAAGACTAGCTTTTAGTTGTTCCATAGACTGCTGTGCTACTAGTCCAGTGATTCCTTCAGGACTATGCGGGTCTTCCCTCATCAGTATCCTCGCGGATTCAGCTAAGCATTGGATGGGTTCTTGCAATCTTTCCTTTAATTTCTCTTGAGTGATCAGTCCGGCCCCGAATTCGTTTCTTGCCAAGAACATCAGCGGCGCATGTAGTTCATATAACATCATACCTGGGAAGCAGTAAGTAGGTACTAGTTAATGTTATTGCTGTCGAAAGTTGAGAATGCTAATTATTACATCTCTGGATGCCTCGACTCTATCAATAGTTACGGTATTCCCATACACGAGCGATATTATAACTGTGCGATATACAACCTTATTCATTGTTTACCGGAAACCCGAAAAGAGGTTATTCTTATGAACAATTTAATAATGGTAACAACTGACATCTCTATATACAAATAAGCTGATCTAGGATGGAAGTACCTCTTCAGCATATCATGTAACAGACCCAGTTAGATTCCGAGTGAATTAGAAACTGCTGATTTTCTTGTTGGAAACATTCTGAGTTCTAATTAGTACCTCTCATCCTGGTCTCTCCGGGCGTGATCACATCCAGGGCGCTAAGAACGAGCCGACAGAACTCCGCCTTCCGCTCCAACATGAGGTCGGGCAGCTCATCGATACTGTACCCTTCCACTCGTCCATAGAGCTGTGCCAGCGAGTGCTTCACGGTCAGGAGCAACGAATGCCGAGGGTGGAACACTGATTTGTACTGAAATAGAAATAATATACCTATTGTGAATTATGTTTATAGGCATACACACCCACGCCTGTTTACCCTCTCTGTTTACGTATGTAGCTGTGCCCACAACTTCGCTCACGCAGATCTAGAGTAGCCCAAGGAAATAGCAATGAATACTATGTCATCACAATCATCAAGTGAACCTACATAGTTATGACTGTGGGTTTTTCCATAATGAATTTGTCTGTAAACGCCCGGAGTCTGGATTTGTGCCCGGTTGGCAATTGGCTAGCGTTCTACCAGTGACAAAATATATCTGGCGAAAAAATATACCTATGTCGGTATAAGGGCCACACTAGTGTTTTTAGAACGAGTTTGAAACCGAGGCAAGAGCGCAGCGAGTACGCCAGCGAGAAAGAGTCGTATACCTAAGCTGCGGACCTGCAGCGAGCTTTGAACTTGCTCGAAAATCGCCTGTATGATGGGGAACTATTATGGTATCGTACCTTATTAATAGTAGCTTCCCTCTGCTCAATGGCACCAGGGCCGGGCTCCAACAGGTCAAGCTGATCGATTTCCGCCTGTACTACAGCCAGCATCTTGCGCATCGCAGCTCCGGACGTCTTGAACCCACAATTTTTATCAGTGCACGACCATCCTGCGTCGTTGTCTGGAAACATTATACACTTTGTAACCGGATTCTGGGTTACAACTTATTTTTTTTATTTATTCTATTTATTTATTCCTATTTATTCTGTTTATTTATTTATTTCTATTTACTTATTCTGTTTATTTATTTATTATTTAGACTTCTGTCGGGGTGCAGTCTATCTGTGTATTATCTATGAGTCCACTTTCCCTCTATACTTCAGGTATTGGGTTCGTCAAATATTTGCGGATTAGGTCAAGACTCACAACTGACTAAGTTTGCCTAGCTTCTATTAGCTTAGTCAACTACGACTAGGTCTAGTACTCAATGACTAATCCAAAGAGGGCTAATCCCAATATTGGCAACGCTATGGTTAACCTACTTTTTCAAACCTGTTTCGTCGTAATTAAATGATCGCGACATTTCCCTCGCTTATTTTAAAATAACAATTAGGTCACCGGCGTCAAAGTTTGTTGTTATTCAATCTTCCAGTTTACAAAACAATGCATAAATCAAGTCATCCAGTCCATCAGACATTTTGACAGGATGATGGACATGACACAAAAAGAAGCGTTTACGAAACTTTTTGAAATAACCTATTATTTATAAATGGTAAGAACCGCCTTTCATTTGTTTTTGCATTAGAATGTAGCATGGAATGTAGGTATTCCACCTTTTATGTAGTGTCCTGTCAGGACAAATGATAAAGTAATATTCTTTTTTGGGGACAGTCGTGTAATCAAGGGATAGTTGGAGTTTTAATTTTTTATTTGCTTCATTGCACTCCTTATGAGATGCGCGGAGTTTATTATGTAGCTGTATAAAATATCCAGAGGCATATTCTACTCAACCTACCTAGAGGATTTGACGCCAGTATAACGCCATTATCACATTTACTGCACTTGAGTGTGCTGAGATGCGTGCCGAGCTCTGTGGGGTCAGCACAGCGCGCACAGTCGCATTGGAAGAACTTGGACTCTGCCAGAAAGTCCCGTCGAACCAGTGTGGGGGATAGAGCGTGTGTGTAACATAAGTGGAGAAGATCCCCTTCTTTTATTGTGACAGCTGCTCTCACTTGTACCCTGGAAAATGGACCAGCCAATGCCATTGATAATTCAGTGATATTCGGTAAAAAATCTCCCTAGATGAATTTAAGAGAATTGAGTTTGAGGAAAGCTGCTATTAAACCTAATGCAAGGGATTGACAGCTCACCTCAAAGCCACTTCTCCTAAATTCAAAGGACATAACAGAATATCACTGCTGGAGTCATCAATAAGCGGGACCTTTCTCTGCATTAATCGATTAAGTCGTCAAAAATATTCCATGTCTTTTTTAAAAACAGAATGGTACGTCTTACTCACTGGTAATCATTCTGTAGTATTGTGTGGATTATGTTAGGAACACAGTTGTGCGCTGCGACAGCTAGCCGAGGATAAAGGGCTCGTATGCTGAAGCCTCCTCGAGACGGAATCTCCACGGAATTCACCTGCGTATATTTATTAGGATTAAATAAAACTTGTGATATATATACTTGTGTATATTTTTCATACTACTAATACACACGGTAGATACTTAGATAAAATGTAGCAGTGCGGTTAGGCACCTAAGTAAAATAAAATTCATCACCTCGAGAATACCGCAAACTTTCTGCACCAAGTCCTTGTCAAATCTGTTGCCAATTTTACAGTGATCTACGAGAAAGTCCGCGATGTTAACTTGGTCGGCACCCCAGGTGGGTCTCAGCTTTCGTTCCTCTGTGTGGGTCTCCATCATCTCCAGCTCGCGTTGCCATCTATCTGGATCTTTTTCTTTAGCCAAGAGTATTCTGTACCAAAAACGGAAAAGAAATAAAAATAGTACCTATGCTGTTGCGGTAAATCCTCCAAGGTCCAAAGACCGGCTAGATACTGTCACGTGTGTGTGTGTAAGTAGCCGGATTCCGCAATTTAAATTCGAGCATTTTTTTCGCGATGCTCTTTTGTTTTTAAAAACATAAAATTGAAAGGTAGGTACCTTAGCGGTGTAATACAATCAAGCTGCGGCGCGCTCACAGTCCAGTCCTCAACCGGCTGGAACTTCACTCTTGCGGTTGAGAACACGCCACATTCACCAGCATGTATTGGTGATTTGCTGCATTCCTCACTGCAGACCGGCCAGCCGCATGTGGAGCAGTACGTGTTCTCCACAGGACAGTAGCAGCTCAGACATAACGGTGGAGTGTCTACAAAACCGATTCTTTGAATATCATTGTTTTGTTCCAAGTTACAATGTGCAGGACACGGTGGAGCATACTTTGGCGGTGTGCCCTGCTTGGGCTGAGCACCGCCGAGTCCTCGAGGCGGCCATCGGCGGCGGCGCCCTCTCGCGTCCGGCACTGGTTCAGGCCATGGTCAGGAGCGAGGGGGAATGGGAAGCAGTCGCCTCCTTCTGCGAAGCTGTAATGCTAGAGAAGGAGGCGGCGGGACGGGAGAGGGAAAGGAGGATCCCCCGTCCCAGCGGCCGCCGCGGTAGACGCTCCGGGCGTCGGGAGCCACGTGACGACTCCCGGCCACCGTAGACGCGGGTCTGTGGACGGTGAGCAATGGGTAGCTCACCGTCCGTACGTTCACTAGCGACAGACCGTGTCGACGGCGCGTTCGTGTTCCACGCGCGCCTCAAAGAGATGTCAGCAAAAATTGGATGGGGCCACTGAGGGCCGATGCCTGCCGGGGCTGCGGGTTGTTCGAAAGAGATACCGCGCCCCCGGAACGCAAAGGGCACATGAAGGAACATAGACGGGTTTTAGTCAGTAAAAGTCTGACACTCCCTCCCGCCCCGCCCAGGGCGGGGGAAGTTATTTGATGATTTCCCGTCTATAAAAAAAAAAAAAAAAAAAAAAGTTACAATGTGCGTTACTGTGCGATGAATGTTGGCTTTATAAAATTCGCGTGGGCGCGTTCGGCTTGGCGTAACCTACGTCTTTTCAGTTTTATATACCTAGGTCATGGAGAACGTATATTTATATCGAATATTCTCAACTGATAAGCTACCCTACAATCTACGAAATAATGGACTGATCATAAATTCATGATTGAGGTGGTTACGTGGTTACTTAGGCCGCGGGACTCATGGGTCACCACAATTGAAATGTCTTTTGACTTCAGAACAAGAATGTAATAAGGAACTTCGTCCCAATACACTTGTGGGCAGAGTGATTACTTAATTGATTTATTTTAAATATGATGGAAAAGGAATGGTTATGACATGCATCAGGGTATTTCTCGGACACTTCCTCAGGAAAGGTATAATCTAAACAATAATACATAAAAAAATTAGTTTCTTATTTTTTTATGCTTGTAATCTAAGATATAATCTTTGGAAGTACTGGTTCCACTACAAAAAAAGTTTCACTAATAGAATATTCGTCCATCACCGAGTGCCATAGGCCGTTTTATGATATAATACTTGACTATCACTTGGATAAAATCGCGGAAAAAAGCTAGAGCTATATATTTTTACATACAACCAAAACAGGGACCTATATGTATGTACAGGAGCGACTGTTCAATTAAAAAATTAGGTAGGAACTTAATGTATGGAAGCACTAGGTACTACTACTTAGATATTTAATGAATTAATTAGGTACTTGCCTGGTTTAGGTCCCACAGCGAATGGAGTGTCTAAAAATATTAATTCGCCGCTCACTAAATCTTTATTTGCAATTAAATACCGCCCGTATTTATCGTTTTGTTGTACATTGTAATGACGCACGTCGTCACCCATTTCGTTAACATACACAAGTGCTTCTTAGATTGATCAGATAGAGATTGAGCGTCCAAAACCGTTTGCCGAAATGCCGACTGAACAAGATTAGCGTCTATAATAAGCTTCGGTAGTTCGGTCCATTCGAGAATTGGGCCGGTTGGGGCGTTCGAACTTTCTAAACGTTTCTATATGATACGATATAAGTTTACATTCAGTAATACCTACCTATTGTCTTCTATATTTATAAATTGACTATAGATACCTACGTCCACTAAGTACTAAAAATATCCGGCGTCCAAGTCAAATCAATATCAAGCGGAGTCGCTGATTTTATGAGTGAATTCAGCCGGAAATGCTAAACTTTTCAGCAACAAAGGAAAATAAAATTAAGAATCGAGATAAGTACCTATATCTCACTGAATCCTTAGTCCGGGATTGCAGCTTGTGATTCGTCCTATATTGATTGTTGATAGAAAAGCGTCGGGATCAAGATTGGGATTGACAGGACGTTATCTACTGCATAATCGTTCCAAATTTAGAGAGACAAATCTAGGTACCTACTTAAAGAAACTTATTCAAAGTCAAATAATTTTATTTCACCATTAAAAGGCACTTTTGAACATCATACACCTACAAGAAAAATGGAAATGAACCTAGTTGCCCCTTCCAAAAAAATTCTCAAATTATTTATTTGCTTGAATATGGATTCACATGAGGATGCTGCATTTACCTATCAATAGAACGTAAAACCATATCAATAGGTGTATGTTAATTAGAATAACTTAATCTAACTTTATTAATTTGATTTTCTGATAACATTTTAGGTATTCAAGTAATTTGTCAAGAGTAAGTACGTAGGTACTACTTACAATGTGCTTTTAATGGAATGTGTGAACCTCTAGAAATAAAAGCGATAATTCACTTTTTGGTAGTAAAGTACCTAAATTAAAGACACTCGGTTGCAGCAGATGTTTCTAGATCTCGCAACTGTGGAGCAATGCCAATAAGATAGGTATTTCATCTACCTATAGAATCACATGCGGAAAGGTGATCCAGTATTCCACTCCAGGTTATTCACACATGACGCGTATCCACATCAGATTTTAAGTATTTTTTGCAAACTTGAATGTCAATCCCTGTTAGAACCGTTCTGAAGTTTGGCCCCTGCAGCTTTCTTGGATATAAAAAAAAACTAGTAGGACTAAAAGTACCGCTGTACTACCTTACCAGCATATACCTTTCTTAATTGTCCCACTGCATTGCAAATTTGCTTCTGAATTGCACGAGAAGAGGGTTTTGATCTGCATTGGGATTTAGCATTGATCACCACGATTACTTAAGGCGGTTTGGCGATACCCTACAATAAGGCTACGTATGTAACTCTTATTTATTTCTGTAATAATAGATACTGTAGGTTACATTGTGTGGCCCTATGTGTCCTCATAATCTGGTAGTTGCAACACTCCATGATTTTGTTATGATTATGTCAACTACCTGTCTACTACGCGTATGTTAAAAAACTTTGTATAAGCCTAGTAGATTTATTTTTTTTGAAATTCCAAACAACCGATCTAGTCATTCTCTATTGTCACATATTTTTCCTAATATTATAGTACTTAATTTTTATGTTTTTTCTTAATTATGTCATATTTTGGGCGTTTATTTGATTCAACTTGTACTACATTCATGGATTATTGGCGAAACTTGAAATTTCCAATAATAGTAAGCGCAGCTATTTTTCAAGCATCCACATCATACAATTTAGATGTAAGTAGTATGTATTTCATCGTAAAATCTCCATTGTAGGTAAGTAGTATGTATTTCATCGTAAAGTCTCCATAACTGCTAGTTATTTGTTGTGCTAAGGCGTGTATCACTCTTTGAGGAGTGGCTAGAGCGGCGTCACGGCACCCTCATCTTCCGCCTGACGCAGGTCCTCACCGGACATGGCGGTTCCTGCACATCATCGGGCGGGAAGAAACGCCCGTTTGTCATCATTGAGGATACGGTGAAACACACCGTGGGGTGTGCCCCGCATGGGCGAAGCACCGCCTTGACCTCGGGGCGCGTGACGACGCCCGGCCACCGTAGACACGGGCCTGTGGACGGTGGGCAATGGGTAGTTCACCGTCCGTACGTTAAATAAAAACAGGCAGTGTAGACGGCGCGTTCGTATTACACCTGCGCCTCAAAGAGATGTCAGCAAATCGGAGGGGCCAGCCAGGGCCGATGCCTGCCGGGACTACGTTGTTCGAAAGAAATACCGCGTCCCCGAAACGCAAAGAGCACAAGAAGGAACGGGTTTTAGCTAGTAAAATTCTGGCAGTCCCTCCTGCCCCGCCTTGGGCGGAATGATGCGAAATATCAAATGACTCCTCATTTGATATTTCGCATCCGAAATGAAAGTAAAAAAGGGCAGGGCATAACCGCATAATGTTAATTGAGATGTCTTTTTTTAAAAACAAACTAAATCTTTATTTTATTTATAGGATAGCTCAGAGAGTGACGACTTTACCTGTGAGATTGAAGATGCGGAAACCGTGGAATACCCAATTAAAGAAGACAACTCAAGAAAAGAAGGCAGCTCAAGGAAGGATGAAAACTCAAGAAAAGAAGACAACTCATGGAAAGACGGAAGCATACGGAAAGAAGGCAGCTCATGGAAAGACAGCAAATCAAGGAAAGAAGACAACTCATGGAAAGACGGAAGCTCAAGGAAAGAAAGCAACTCATTTAAAGAAGACAACTCAAGAAAAGAAGATAACTCAAGAAAAGAAAGCTACTCAAGGAAAGAAGACAACTCAAGAAAAGAAGGCACCTCAAGAAAGGATGACAGCTCAAGAAAAGACAGCAGCTCATGGAATGTAACCTCCTTATGGAAAGAAGGCGGCTCAAGAAAGGATGACAGCTCAAGCAAAGACAGCAGCTCATGGAATGTAACCTCCTTATGGAAAGAAGGCAGCTCAAGAAAAGAAGATAACTCAAGAAAAGAAAGCTACTCAATGAAAGTAGACAACTCAAGAAAAGAAAGCTACTCAAGGAATCAAGACAGCTCAGGTGGATTTTTGTCCTTCGTTGGAGGGCTTGGCTCTGGATCAGGAACGTCAAGTGACGGCGTAAGTTTAAGAAACTTTCTTTCAAAAACCAAAAAGTACCACGGAAAGCCGCCGACTTCCAAAGCTAAAGTTATTTTTCACTTTTTAGTTTTTAAAGGCGGTTATCATATTGTAAAAAGTTATTTTTTTGTTTTTCGCTTTTTAGTAAAAATTTTCTTTAATCCAAATCCATGAAGGAACGGTAATACTACCTACGTAAATTAACAAAACACGACTATAAAGTTCTTATCAATATAAATGAATTAAGTCCAAACACGAGGTAGCTGCTGTAAATCGTTGAGGAGTTTGCTCGACTGTATTTTGCCTTCATCATCAGATCGACTCTAGACCTTCATTAAATTGTAGTGCTTTAAAATATTTAAGGAAAAAAATTACGCACTAGTTGCCCCCACCATTTTCGAAAGATCCCTTCGATTTCCCTAAGATGCCATCATCAGATCCTGGTTTGGAATATCACCACTCTTGGAATATCTCCTTTCTAACAAAAAAAGAATCATTAAAATTGGTTCATAAACGACGAAGTTATCCTCGAACAAACATAAAAAAATACGGTATAATACGGTCGAATTGAGTAACCCCCTACTATTTTGAAGTAGGTTAAAAAAAAAAAGCTTTTTTTAAGAATAGTAACTATTATTCTTTAGTGCCATTGATTTGTAACCAACTTTATACTACACGCTTGATTGGTTCTACTTTATTGAGTCTCTCAACAGAGTAGAGCCTCACTCAGCCTTTATTATTTAGCAAATAATTGAATAAACAGGGCCATTTTTTTTAAATCTGCTGCAATGATGATAACCTGAATGTGCGATGTTATTTTTTAATATTTTCAAGGACCTATCTCAAAATTAGCCAATAATCCATAAATCAATTTGTATGACATTTTTCATATTTTTAAAAATAAAGGAATTTACAAAATAATTGAAATAAAAATAATGTTCTACTTAATTGAGTCTCGCAACAGAGTAGAGCCTCAGCGTTTATTATTTAGCAAATAATTGAAAACAGGGCCATATTTTTAAAATCTCGCGCCTTATGTGATCCTACGTGAATTTGCAATGTTATTCTTTAAAATTTTCAAGTACGTATCTTAAAATTGATCAATAATCAATAAATCTATTTGTGGGACATTTTTCATGTGTTCAAAAATAAAGGAATGTACAAAATAATTGAAATAAATTTTAATAGGACATCAAATGTGTGCTCACTATTGTACGTCACGAATACATACAGAGTCAATACTTGTACTGAATATGCTTTGTTCACAATATTGTTACTAAAAGTGTGTTAGTAAACCAAGGTTAATTTTATCTTAAATTATAACGCAAATTAGATATTATAGCTTTACTCATAACAACATTCAAATTGTTTAAAATATATATCAATAACGTGAGTTCCGGAAATCACGCCCTCTGTCGTGTCGTGTCAAAAAAATTGAAATGAAATTGTCTTGGGGTGCTGTCCCATGCTGTGGTAGTGTACGAACGCTGTAAGGTTTTGGATCTCGGCTTCTTGGCATATTGTTTGGAAATTACTGTGAAATAGTTCCATCATGGGTGACGCAGTAAGTATTTTTTAGACACCTCGTCTTACATTGGATTTTTAGTCAAAATAGACAGACTTTTATTAGGTTACAATTTGCGGGGCGAGCCGGCTAAATCGGGGAACAATCGACGTCATATTCGAATTTTATATATTTTATACCTGTTCTTTCATTTAAAAAGGGATGTGAGAAACATTTATAGGACAATGTCTTTGACCGTTCTCAGGAAATTGTACGTAATGTAGCTCCTTCGCTAAACTGAAACGTCACTTTATACTGCAGGCCAATTGACGCATGTGATTTTTGAGATCAACTTCGGCTCTTTTCTCGAAGGTCAAGTTTACGGCCTCACTGATATAATATGTTACTGTAGGGATTCATGTTCATGTTATCTCTCATTGCTGGAACGTAACAGTTCGTACGAGTACAGCTTCAGTCATAATGCATTGATGTTATGTAACACTTTATGTAGAAGTGGCTTGTAAATAAGTCACCCGAGTCGATTTTGACCCTGACACAGCTGGCACTGTATGCAATTTCGCGACTTTGCTAAACGTGTAAAGCTTTACCTTGGTTCATGTGATAAGAGTCTGCAGCTGAATTTTGGTACGTACTATTTGAGGGTTAATGACCCGTCGTATGATATCTTTTATGTTAATAAAAAATCTTCTTTAGACACCTACGCCACAATATGCTGATCTTGGAAAGAAGGCTAATGAAGTCTTCACCAAAGGCTACCACTTTGGTTTGTGCAAACTTGACTTGAAGACCAAGAGTGAATCGGGTGTTGAATTCAACAGTGGCATCACCTCCAACCATGAAAGTGGAAAGGTAAGCAAGGTAACAAAACAAAATGATTTGCAGCTATACTCATTTAGAAATGTAATGAGCTAGCTAGCTATCATGTTGTTGTACTTAACTGTCTTTAATTAGGATTTATAGCTTCTGTCAAATGTAATTTTTATATTTTTATTTTTCATTCTAAATTACACTAAATATTTGTCTCCTATACAATCATAATATGGTAAAACTTTTATTTTTGTTTAGATATGTAGTACATAGTTACAATAATATTATTACAACTTCTGTTATGATTAAAATAAATCTAATAAAATATCTAATATATAAAATTCTCGTGTCACAGTTTTCGTTGCCATACTCTTCCGAAACGGCTTGACCGATTTTGATGAATTTTTATTGTGCATATCGAGTAGGTCTGAGAATCGGCCAACATCTATTTTTCAAACCCAATAAAAAAAAATATATATATGGCAAAAGAACGTTTGCTGGGTCAGCTAGTTATATTATAATTTCATGCAGAAAATTGATAGCATGTTGTAACTTCCAGGTGGTTGGTAACCTTTCATCTAAGTATGCAGTGAAGGACTATGGTCTTTCATTCACTGAGAAATGGAGCACAGACAATACACTTGCCACCGATATCACCCTTACGGACAAAATTGCTGCTGGTCTTAAGGTTACCCTCGAAGGATCATTCGCACCCCAAACTGGGTAAGAATATGTAATAGATAAATACTCTACTTCTGTATCTAAACATTTTTGGTAAATTTGCTTTTTAACATAAACACATTATTAAGAAAAAATCTGACTCAAAATTATATCAATTAGAGAACAATTCAATTTGCAGGATCAAGACTGGTAAACTGAAGACTGCATTTGCCAATCAGAAGGTTGCAGTTAACACTATCCTGGATTTGGACCTAGCTGGTCCCATTATAGATGTGGCTGGTGTTTTCCAGCACAATGGCTGGCTTGCTGGTTTGCATGGACAGTTTGATTCACAGAAGACCAAGCTCTCCAAGAACAACTTTTCTCTTGGTTACCAATCAAAGGACTTCAACCTGCACACCAATGTGTAAGTAATTTTTCTTATAAGAATCGTCAAAACCTTGTGCATACTTATTACAACCATATAAGAACATTCAGGAAAATCGATATTTTCACTAAAGCTTAATCTAGGTCTATAGGGCACTTGATTACTACAAGCTGAGTCATTGCTATTGATTTTATATGATTGCATAACACATGGCCTAGTTAGTTGGAGTTTAAGGTGGTCACACACCAGTGCTCATCGCAGTCGCCGCATTTGAATTCTTTATGAAGTTCTGTGAAACCTCGTGCTCACATTCGAGCTACGCTCGACACTACCGGAGCGGCAGAATTTTCCCCGCCGCATAATGGACATGCCGCAATTACAGACGTTTGTGGTGGTTAACAAAAGCGACGACAGCGGCGTACGATGGTGGTGTACGTCCACCTTTTACAAAGATGTCATCTGTCTTGTTATGCAAATCAGTTAATACTAGCATAGCACTAATGGACTATGTTATCTTAACATTGCTGACATTTTGAGAATATACAATGTTAACAACCAATATGCATTATTGCCACACTTCCAAAGGTTCGACACTTGAAGTATTTAACAATACATACAGTTAGATTTTAATATTTTGAATTTGATAATACTAGTTGGCTAATATGCATACCTTCTAAGTACATAAATTATTGCTCTATTTATTCGGAATAATTCACCCATCATGCTGAAATGATGTAGGTCTAGTTCTTATATATCGAAAGGAGTCTGGTAACATCTAGCTCTATTTTGTAACCTAACGTTTTTGCAGTGTACCTGGAAATTTAACTAATGTTTCTTCTGAATACAGCTAAATATTTGTATAACTAGCTTTTCAATGATAGACTATCAATCTTGATTTTCAATAATACCATTTGGTCAAGCATTTGCTGAATTATAATGTTGTTTTCTTATTGGACGTAGGGACAACGGACAGGTATTTGGTGGTTCCATCTACCAGAAGGTGTCTGATAAGGTTGACTGCGGTATCACCATGAAGTGGACCTCTGGCTCTGCTGACACGCTGTTTGGCGTTGGCGTTAAGTATGGGTTGGATGCCGACGCGTCGCTGCATGCCAAAATCAACAACAAAGCTCTCGTTGGTCTTGGCTACCAACAGAAACTTCGCCCAGGTGAGACAACCATTCTGAGGAGTTCCTATAGGAAATTATCTTTCCATAACCACAAACTATTTTATAAGCTGTCCTACACATTTATATGATTATTACAGATAATTATGGCTTGATTCATTACTACTTAAAATTATGTGGAAGCCATGATAAAATTTATTATTGCAACTGGAACTGCATATAATGCTGTTCAGTTCTGCTAGTTTATATTTTTACTTTCTACCTTGATCTCAACACTGAATAGTTGAGATCAGTAATATAATAACAGAAACTTTATTGTTCTGTTGAACCAGATCATATGATCTATAAATCATTGTCGTATTTTCTTATGTGTTATCTTTATTATCAGTTATCGCAGAAAGCCTACTGCAGTGGGATATCTTATTACATAATGTTATCATTATTTGCAGGCGTCATCTTGACGTTGTCGGCGGCGATTGACTGCCATAACTTCAACACCGGAGGACACAAAGTGGGCGTAGCCCTCGAGCTCGCGCCCTAAGCACTCTGAGGCGCTCCGGCTTTTAGTCTTGTAGATAATACATAATTCCATATCTACTGTTATATAATAATAACAGAAAAGGAAGCGTAACTATCAATCAATTTATCCAACAGTATCTTCAAGTGTTCTCTGTATAGTGTATTCTGCGTTCAAAACGCAACAATAAAATTGTCAGACATCTAACTTCGTCTTCGTAAATGCAAGTTTGGGCCGTCACTCAACTATAATTACACTTTCAAGGCGGCAGACGCTTATTTACTCGAAATGTTCTAACTAGAGTTCTTAATGTATTATGTATTAGCACGCGGCGTATAAGCATCCCTGTTTTGCTAAATAATTAACCTATATTACATCGACATCCAAGTCAGTTGTCTTGTAAATACGCACCTGTGGTGTATTATCCTATTGATTGAATGGTAATAAAAAATGAATAGTCTGTTGAAATCAGCGCGTACTTGTTTTATTAGACCTTCCTGTTCGTGTGCTACTAATTCCTTTCCTTGTCCGGTACTCGTTACTATAAGTTAGTGTGGTTTTCGAAGTGGATAGGTTTTTATTTTTTCTAGAATTTATATTTTGTTTTTTACTGACTGTGTTTTACTTTTAGTTTGATAGAACTTTTAAATAAAACTGCTTTTCTGGAAACGTTCTGTTTAAATATTTCCAATACATACAACTATAAATAGCTCTCGGGCAAGGGGAAAATTATTCCACCAATAGGGTTCATAGTTCATCATTATTATTCGGCCGAAAGACATTTAGGTATTGGCAAAATAAAATTTTGATATACAGTTGTATTAGTAAAGAACAGTTTTATTGAGGTACTACATCAAGAGTGCTACTGTATCATTTCCTCTTCCATGAGCTTGGCCATCCACTCTGGCTCTGCAGCGGCGATCTTCTCTATCAGGCTGTTCACCTGATAACACAGACTCTGTATCTGTTTGTCCCATTGTGGTAAGATCTCACGAGCTGTAACATGATTTAGTGTCAGTTATAGAAAAAAAAAAGGTTCAGCACAAGAACACGGGCAAACGACAATTTGAAAGGAATGGTACAGTCATCAACAAACGTAGATTACCATTTTAGATTTTTAAATCCTTATTATTGAGCACACTATCAAAGGAAATACGAAATGGATCTAAAATTAAGAACAACTCTTATAACTCCCTTCCGCTCCACCCAGAGCGGAAGAAGTCTTGATGGTTGCCCATTCTTTAAAAAAAAAGATATGACCTAAAAATCTGAATAGCAGTGATTTGTGTTATTTCGTTAAATTATATATAAAGTAGCATTGTTAATCGACTTTTGTTGCCGACTGTACTACTAAATTACAAAAGACAGTGGTGATGTCGGTATCACCACTTCGTATTTTGTAATGCATAACATTGACGACTCTTACGTGATAAATAATTAGGGTAAATTTAGAACATAACGTAGGAATTTTATTTTGGCACTATGTTTAGTTAGATATTTATAACACCCACACATCGCCAGAAAGACAAAAAAAAATGTATTTATGTAAATAAGATGTAACACCATGTCTGTGTTGAAGGGTTAAGGCATACGCAGACCGACACGGCATGGCAAGGAATTTAACCTTTTAGAAATGGACATTCAAACGTTTCGTTATAGAAATACGTCATAAATTGCTCATCATCATCTTAGCCTTTTCCCAACTATGTTGGGGTCGGCTTACAGTCTAACCGGATGCAGCTGAATACCAAAGTTTTACATGGAGCGACTGCATATCTGACCTCCACAACCCAGTAATTGGGCAACATATATTATGATACCCATAAAAACACATAAATCATGATCATGATACTCATAAATTGCTATGCTTTAAAATTTGTAAAAAATTAAATTCTTTGCCTTGCCGTCCCGGTCTGCGTAGGCCTTTATGTAGAGAGGGTTCCCGTTGTCACTTGAGGTAATAGTTTAGTTGTAGGGCTTTTTGAACTAGGTACCGTACCGAGGCAACCGGGAATTTATATTAGTCGATGACGCACAAAAGAACGTCAAGAGTAAACTGTTGGAAGTCTGCCGTGTCATTAGCCAAAGAATAGCCGTGTTATTTATAATTTAAATTCGTCGAATGCTTTCCAATTTCTACAGTACATCGACATACCGTACCTCATGAAAGTGAAAATCGAAATTATCAAGCTAACGGTAGCTGAAGAACCACCATCTCTGGGCAACAAAGAAGCAATATGCACGAGTATTTTTTTTCTATTCAATCTATTAATTACTAACAAATAGAGTTGAAAATTGTTTGTAATATTTTTCCGCATTAGCTATAGACTACATCATAATTATATGATATTGTTACATCTTAGTTCATTACTCAGACCAACAAAAAATGTTGGTCTGAGGTTCATTATTAATAAAATACTAATATTATAAAGAGATAAAATTTGTGAGGTTGTACAGGTTAATCTCTGGATCTACTGACCCGAATTTGAAAATTCTGCTACCCATATAAAGTCACGTTATTTGTGAGAGTCATAGGCTATAAATAACATCACGCTACGACCAACGGGAGCGGAGCAGTAACCAAATACGTAACTTAATGTGGGTGAAATAAGCCATGCGGACGAAGTCGCGGGCAGTTCGTTAATTCGTTAATAAATAAATGGAAACTAGTATATTGTAACTTTTTTTTTTGTGGATAGAATGAGCGGACGCACATTTGTATTATGGACGACTTATGTGAATAAGTACCATAATACGATTTTATTTAATGGTGATGTTGAACACTAGGTATAGATTTTCTACAATGGACGGAATGCAAATACATTGGATTACTATTCTGGCCCTTAGTATTTTTTATTTTATTATTACTTTTGGCATGTAATAATTTCATAACTATTTTTATCTTATCAGCGGTGTCAATGTATTGTAGAATACCTACTTGTTTACGGTTCACTATCTAGTGTAGTTAGATCACGCGTTTATATCTTAAAGTATTTACGTTACGCATACGTGTTGATTGATTTTGATTGATTATAGGCAGTATGATATAACATAATAATATGTATACGTGTGAACGCATAACAGGCGAGTAAAGACATCACGAAACCGAAAGTTACATGATATGTCATTGCGATATTTTTTTGTTCTGGGCCATACCTAATAATTTAGTTACGGAGGTATTGAACGCCAATGTATAATTTTTTATTTTACTTTTTTTACAAAAACAAGTTTTTAATGTTAGAACTAATTTTTAAATAGGTACTCCACTATCCTTGTACTATTGGTTGCACCCGTAAACAAATTTTTGATCACATAAAAAGCGATTTTTCATACCTACCAGAAACAAGAGTCCTTTTCCAGTTAGGTACTTCTTAGTTTGATAGGCAGAGTACTACGTATTTTAATGGCTATAATAATGTGACTTTTTACACCCTGTGTGTATTTTTTATATTGATGTTTTTATCAACACTGATAAATAGAACTTTCGATGTACATTGACACGTAACCGATTAGAATATTGATTCAACGAATAAGATAGATAAGAAGTAAGTAATTACATACTATAGCAATGTATGACCAGCGATTTTATAATTTGCATATTCGGGAATTTCCTTCCCTTTGATTCAATGTCCACAAGTGATACTGAGACTTCAAAGGTTGATTATAATGGTAAGTATGGTTGAGATAGCGTGCTTGGACTCTACACAGTGAGCGATTCATATGAATAATGATCATTATTAATATGCAAATAAGGTTAATATTCCTAGCGTATGTCGTGCGTTTGTTTCATACGAATACGACAATTAACGTAATACGAATAAGATCCATCTTTGCATGATACGCTTACTGTACTTAGCTAAAGTCTGAGTAGGCCTTACACGCAAGACACATACATTACCCTCAATAATCCATACAAAAGGACTATAATAAATGCCTAGGCGCTTGGGCTAGCTACACATATTTTACGTGCGCGGGTTATCATTGTCTGGATTGATCAAAGTCAATCATAAGATGGCAGTACTGCCAGGCATACTACTGCGTTTTTGGGAGCGAGGAATTGGTGGGTGAAGTGTCTCTTGATTCGTAGTAATATAGTGAATGTTCTCAGACCTAACATAGAATGCGGAGACAAGAAAAAAATACTTACTTTCAAAATGTACAACAGAGCTGATCTGGTCAATGTATCCATTCATTCGCCCTTCGCTGATCATATGGCTAGCAATCCTCTCGGCTTTGGCAGGCGGAGTCTCTAGCAACGCGCCCAACTCTTCAAAAGTTATATTATTGTAGAGTTTGCTAGCCGAAAGGAGGTTGTGTTCAAAAACTGCACGATCCAGGATCGTAGTTCCATCTGATGTGGTGGCCTATTGCGAAAACAAAAAAAGAGAACATTATTAAGGATTCAAATAGTATTTAGAAATACTAAAATCACATGGAGAGTCGGGCCATAAAGTATATAACGCTAGATTCGAGCTATTACAAATGAGTTGATGTTTTGATTGCGTCGAGAAGATAAAATAAAGTGATTAATAGCACGAACATTGATTAAAGGTCAGATGCGTAATATCACTCGGCGGCATGTGTAAAGAAAAAGCGAAAGTGATAGGTATTATAGAGAAGAATGAGACATTCTACGGAACCAAGAAAAATAATTTAAGTATGTACTTAAGCGAAAAAAAAAACGAAACTGAGATGCCGGTGACCATTGGCTATAGCACAAACTCCATGGGCCGCTGTATCTACTTAGCCTGTACCGAATGATAAATATGACAAGTTGCCTTCTGGTGCGTCTGCATCAAAGCCTCAAACTCGTGCAGTTCTGACCGCCGGATTATGCGATCGAGATACATTTTCTCTAAGATCGAGTATGCAGGTAACTGTTGACATCTTTCATCTTTGAAGAGGGTGGCCAGCATTCTGGAACGCTGCTGACCTGCAAGGGGAATGCTAAATAAGTACAAAGTTTGAGGTTTTTCGAACGAAATATTGATGTGACAAATTGCCAAGCTCGTGTGAGCTGTTTTGATTGGTTGATTAAATTAACAATAACCAATCACAGCAGTTCATCAATTTGACGCAATGAAAATGCGATGATTTTTGTTCGAGAAACCGGGAGTAAGTTTTTCTAAAAAGAAAATAAGATTAATCTCAAATAACATCTGGAAAATTTAAAGCCATTGTCATTATAACAAATTATAGAAAATAAGCTGATTAATAATGTAGTCAGTAAAGTAACGGTAACCTCCTTAGTACTGAAATTATTGTAAGTTTTGTACTTTTGGTCACTTGGCGGCAAAATTTAAACCAAAATGTTGCGATGCTGCGTGCTGGTTCATATTTTATTTTTGTTAGTAATCTAGTGCCTTTTATTGAAAGACTTTGTCGGTGTCTTGAAAGGTTGACTGAACTATCAACAACCAATCACAGCAGTTTTAGTAGTTGTAGAGTTCTTTGTGAAGGTGCTCGTCCGGAGAGATACCACCACCATATCTATTACTGCCGCAAAGCAGCGTTGCTGTGTTCCGGTTTGAAGGAAATGGGTAGGTATAGGTACTGTGTAATTACAGGCACCAGAGACATTTTAATATTTTTTCTGGGATGGCAACCCATTTGTATGGCCAATGGTATTTCAGATGTTTATCAGCAGAGGGGTCAATTTGTTTGTTAAAAAGACATAAGTAAGTACAGACGAATTGAGAACCTCCTTTTTGAAGTCGGTTAAAAAAAACGATGCCCCTCACTGGTATTTTTTCCTGTATCGTGGGTGCTTTTACAAATATTTAAACTTACATACTCAAATAATCTGGCCCGAAACAGCTATCTGTAGGCCAAACAAATATTTGTTCTGTACGGGAATCGAACCCGCTACGCGCATAATATAAGTCTGAAATCGCCAATTAACCTTGAGCGAGCGTGCTGATCAATAGTGTTGTGAGAAGAGGAATTTGCCCTGCAGTGGGACAATAATA
The DNA here is from genome assembly GCA_932526535.1 of Caradrina clavipalpis. Classification (NCBI taxonomy): domain Eukaryota; kingdom Metazoa; phylum Arthropoda; class Insecta; order Lepidoptera; family Noctuidae; genus Caradrina; species Caradrina clavipalpis. The sequence continues at coordinate 11,223,379 of OW052104.1, read as the reverse complement.
GGCTAGCACTATTATTATTCTACATACATACCATCACGCCTGTATTCCTCGAAGGGTTAGGCAGAGGTGTCCCAATGTACACCAACAATCCCTGGTATGTTTCGGTCCCATGTAATAGGGGGCGAGCCTATTGCTATCAACCAGGCTCGAATCCTAACTCCGAGCTGGGACTATTGATTATTATTCTAGTAAGGTAAAAATACTATGTAGATACTTATTACCTGCTGAAGCCAGTACAGTGCATATGAGCGCGTTCCTTAGACACGTCATTCGTTCATCTTCGTGTATAATGTTGCGGTATGACAACTCATTGTATCTCTGAGCCGCTTCTATAAATTTCCTATACAAACATTTCAAACAATCAAGATATTAAACGTGTTTACTAAATAGAATGTTATGCTTTCGATTTTACTCAATTATACATGGAGTATGTACATTGTAGGCTAAGATCACGGAGTAGCTGGAGCTACGTCATTGTAGCATGGCCGAATTTTTATGGATATTCAAATTTTCTGGTCCCCAAGATACAGGCACCGCCTAGTTTGGGGACCACTTTTTTTTCTCTAAAAATGCGAAATGTCAAATGTTACCGCATCATTATATTATGTTAACGTAATTATAGTCACAACGGGTAATAAACTTTATTATTACGCTTCAATGCTGGATCCTGTTACAGGTATCAGGTATAAAAGGCTTTACCTCATGTTTTATTGGTAGTCCGACCTTTAAAGCGTCTATACTTAAGTCTACTATAAAGTAAAAAAATCAGCTGTCCCATTTGAATATAAGCTAGCAAAATACCTTTTAACCTGTTATCTGACAAAGAGTCCAACATTGAATCTAGTAAGTATGCATACCTTACAAATAATAACAACAATTACTTATCCTCGTAATTTCAGCCATGCTAAAATAACGTAAGCAGAGCGACTTCGGGATCTTGAATCATTCTAAATTAGGAGTGTTAGCAGCAATCACAGCGCGCATAAACAATCAATTAGTCAGACTACATGTGTAGCAGTTTATTGACTAGTTATGTTATGCATACTTAACATTACAACCACATTGTAATGATTCACTTTCTTGACGTAATATTTGTATGTATACAGGTGTAAAAAGACACATTACATAGCAATTAACTACACTGTGTGAAAAATAGTTTTTTTATGATTACAGGTACAATCACGCCGTCCTGCTCTATCTTATACACGGATAGAGCAGGACGGCGTGATTGTACCTGTTGCCAACAAACGCGACGTTACCGATGCGCAGACGCCAGACGTGACGTTGACGTCGCGTCCAGTGGACGATAATGCTTGTTACGCAACGACGCGACGTCAACGTCGCGTCTGCGCAACGCTGACGCTGCGCAGACGTTCGAGAGGCGCTGACGCTCGTAAAACGCCAGTGGGATAGCGGCTTAAGAGTCTGACACTCCCTTTCGCTCCGCCCAGGGCGGAAGAATCTCCCGGCCACCGTAGACGCGGGTCTGTGGACGGTGAGCAATGGGTAGCTCACCGTCCGTACGTTCACTAGCGACAGACCGTGTCGACGGCGCGTTCGTGTTCCACGCGCGCCTCAAAGAGATGTCAGCAAATTGGATGGGGCCACTGAGGGCCGATGCCTGCCGGGGCTGCGGGTTGTTCGAAAGAGATACCGCGCCCCCGGAACGCAAAGGGCACATGAAGGAACATAGACGGGTTTTAGTCAGTAAAAGTCTGACACTCCCTCCCGCCCCGCCCAGGGCGGGGGAAGTTATTTGATGATTTCCCGTCTATAAAAAAAAAAAAAAAAAAAAAAAAAAAAAAAAAGGGCGGAAGAATATTCAATTGATGATTTCCCATCCATAAAAAAAATGGAAACACTCCATGTAACACACACAAAACACTGTGCTTATGGATGCATATAGGATCGAGATAATAAATATAAATGTTGTTAACATATAAATGTTATAACACAAAATACCCAGTAAGTATTAGCATAGTTATAACTTGTTTTTACAAAAGAACGTAAAATATATCCCTAACCAGAATGTCCCCAGGTACGGTCCAGAATAAAAAAAATATAGCAATCATTGTATTATGAACATGTCACTTCCAGCTTTGTGACGGGTCTTTTTACACTCACTGTAACAACTTTTCCCATCATTCCTCTGTAATATGTGAATTGCTCATTGAACTCAATGAATATCCCTTGAAATACCTTCTATAATCCAAGACCCTGGCATAGCAAACTTTGTAGTAAATCTGTAGCTGTTCGTTAGTGGTCTCCGCTTGAAGAAGTGAAGCTCTGTTGACGAAAGCCTCAGCCTGCACGGGGTCATCCACCTCCAGGTATAGCCGAGCAATCTTCAGATATGTTTCTAGCTTATAATCTACGGAGTATTGCCTGGAACAATCAAATTACTTATTAAAGAATTTGCATACACACACACAAACATCTAGACCTGGAACAACTGCCTAGAGATCATGAAAATATTTCCTGGAATGTAACCCGAGACGTGTAGCGCAATAGCACATCGCTCTACCACTGCACCTACTGTGCCGCCATAAACAGAGGTTGATATTATTTTTAGACCAGTAACAACTCCCAAAGATCTCTAAATGAAAGCCAGGCCTAATAGCATTACTGAGTTAAAGTCAAAACATTTCTTCGATTAGACTCTAATCGAAGAAATGTTTTGACTTTATAATCGTTATAAGATTTACAGGCACTTTCGAATTGTCAAGAAGTCCGAGGCATAGGAGTGGTACACCACTAACTTTTGAACACTAGGCTACTACTGAAAATTTTCATAATAGAAACATTCATTAACACTCTTTTGTCAACCTGGGAATCAAACTCAGAATCAGGTAAGTTTCAGGGGGTTTTAAAACATATTACTAGATCAAAGTTACATACTTCTGTCCAGTTTCCAATGGTATTCCGACCAGCACATTGGCAGCTTCTTTCCAATTTTGATTCCTTTCATAGATATCTGCTAAGTGTTGTCTGATACTGGCCACCTGCAATCACAGTTCATTAAGTTAATGATTTACGAGAAAAGCTGTTCTAAAGTTGGGTTTTTGAATATAGAATACTTATGGTATGTTACAACAGAGAAGTTTGCTTTGAGTAGTTCAATTTGGCAAAGTGGAGAAAAGATCTATGGTAAATTATTCTTTAGTAAGTTTTTTCCCATGTTTTAATTTCTACCCTAAAAATGGCTTTTCATGACAAATAAATGTATAACTTACCTGTTCCTCAAAAGAAATAACTCTAGGTTGTATAACATCCAGGGCAAAGTGTGACACCTCCTGAGACACATTGTCGGCAAGGAGAGCCAAGTGAGTGCTCACATCCGTCAGCAATTGCCGAGATATGACCAGGCTCACATTCTCATTCACAACTAGAAAATGATACAAAGTGTATGAAATGTATATTCTTTTAAGTAGAAGATTACTATTTGTTTAGACTCTTGGTTTTAAAATTTAGCATAATATACATACTTGCTTCCACAAAAGCTTTCAAACATTCGGCCAACTCTGTTTCGGTGCTTTTCAGTATTTCCATAAGAACATTGCGGTACCTTAGGGAGAAAATCAGTAGCATTACAACACAGTATCATTTTATTTCACATGTTGGTTGGCTTATTCATAAAAACTTGTTTTGTTAAACAAACAAGAAAAAGTAACACATAGAGTACTTACTTTTCGGCTTGATCTTTATGTAAGCCTCCCGAATTTCTCAATTCGCTTAGATATTGACGTACGCCTTGTAAATTAATAGGCATATTTAATTTCTTACAATTTATTTAGAGGTATTTCAACAACAATATAAAATAATGCACATGAAATCTGACAGTACAACACCAGTACAATCAATGCTGTCAACATTCTCAACATTTCAACAATCAAAATTTGACAGAAAATAGACAAGCGATGGAATTCTACCATAAAGTTTACGGTTTTTAACCCCCGACGCAAAAAGAGGGGTGTTATAAGTTTGACGTGTCTGTCTGTCTGTCTGTCTGTGGCATCATAGCTGCCGAACGGATGAAGCGATTTCAATTTAGTTTTTTTTGTATTAAAGGTGACCTATGTGCGAGTGTTCTTAGACATGTTTGATGAAAATCGGTTGAGCCGTTTAAAAGTTGTGGGGGTGAAAGTAGGGAAGAAAAACCGAATATCTGTAAATATACTCGAGTGGTGTCTCAAACTTAACAAAATCGACATTATAATAAGTAGGTACCTATAAAAAGTATAAAATAAAAAATTAAATTAAAAATTTAAAAAACCCCCAACACAAAAACCTAAGTTCCCTTTAAAAAAGTAAAAAAATAACAAAAAAAATACGTCACGTTGGGGGACCGATGTTGCATTTAGGATACGATCGTCCCGAGCGGTCCCCCAACGTGACGTATTTTTTTTGTTATTTTTTTACTTTTTTAAAGGGAACTTAGGTTTTTGTGTTGGGGGTTTTTTAAATTTTTAATTTAATTTTTTGATTAGTTGACTTATGATTCGAAACAGTGCGCGCTAGATTACAATGTAGTTACACCTCGATAATATTGAGCACATTGTTAGATTAGAAATCGCCAAAGTTTGAGCAAATATTATAGATTTGGTTAAAAGTAAATAATAATAATTGGTTCGTCGATTAAAATCGTCGGTCTCTAGACATATTACATATTGTTATTTAATTAACAAGCCCGTGGTTACATGATGCAATTTTTTCATGGATCCCACTGTGCAGTGCGCTTAGAGCATTTAAATTAAATGCTCGGTTAAATGCTCTAAGTCTAAGGCGGTGCGTTGACCAACATTCAGAATGAGTCTGTGTGTGTGGACTGGCTAATTAAATAGCTAAACCTATCTAAACAATTCATCCGTGTGTGTACAACAGAAGAAATTCTTATCTGTAAAACAATAATAGCATACAATACTACTAGTTATTTAATTAATATCATTGTGTTGTTTATTGAAAGATTACTATTTCATTAAGTTGTAATATTACACAATCGATTCAAAAGTGAAATCGATGACAATTCGTTTTATAAAGTTGGCAACTTGTGACATCAAAAAATTGAAAGAAGCGCCATTAGAATTTTTCCCACTTTTGTACATTTTACAAGCGAATTGTTTGTTTTGTTCACGTTTAATGCATTACAAACTGAAGAATAATAGTTTTTCTTTGTTTATAAGTGATCATTACCGAGTGCGTGAAAGATTTTTACCGAATAATATCGGTATAACTTTGTGTCGATTTGTTTTTAACCGTGGCGACTTGAGAGCAATACTTCTGAGGGCTTGTCGGAGGAATTTGACAACTTAAAATGGCGGCCTCTTTTGAACTCAAAAATGTTTTTGATTTTAACCCGGTGTGAGCTGCTATTTGTGCGTTTAAACTGTTAAGTGGAATCTTCAAGTCTAAAGCTTCATTATGGAACACAATTTGGACGATTCTCTTAACTTGGAAAGTGCTATGGGCGGTGTAAGTAATGAATAGAGACTTTCCTACATTACTTTATTTTTATTCAGTCTTGTGTTGTTAATACGCGTTTCTTTTCTCATTTAAGTAATTACCTTCGAAATTCGGAATACAATTCGTAGTAACAGAGGTTTTTTTTCTACCAAGTTACAATGGTTCTCTACCCTTGTTCTATCTTTCAGAATATATTTTATTGTCAACAGTTCCAGAGTTATAATAAAATAAAGAGTTGATGTTATTATCATAAAAATAAATAACTTGGTTAGCAAGTTTGATGTTGTCTACTAAAAATGTTGCTGAGCAATTTTATATTTGTTCAAACTTCTGTGGTCATAGAATATTTTTTTGGATAAAAAAAAAAATTTGGTTAGCTATTAGCAGTTTATTAATCAGTCATTTATATTTTTGCCTCTCACCCAGTTTGCAACTCGAACAGCAGAAAGACATTAAGTAATTTAGGCTGTAACTTTTAATCCTACATAAATCTGGTTGTATTCAACAAGTTGGTTACTGTTAATTGATTGTACTGTGTTGTTATGATATAAAGAAGATGATGCTGACCATTCTCCCAACATCAGCCATAAGTCAATAAAAAATAACCATAACTCCAAATGAACTTGGCAAATAATATTTTTTTTTATTTTTTATTTACGCCATACTGCCACTTCTAGGAAAGGCCTACCCATTCCTTCCATTTGCTCTTTTCTTGAGCCACCTCGAACCAGCCCTCGTGGTAAATAATAAATAAATGGTTATAAGCAAATAGCTGTAGAATTAACATAATTGAAACTTTCAGATGGACTTTGACCACTCTGGTGTGGTGGTGAATCAAGATGACATTTCCTTGGAGACGACTGGCCATGAACCTGACATACCCATGGAATTTGAGAACATTGAGGAGCAACAGATGCTCATGGATACCGGGAATGAAGAGATTATAGGTATAATTCATAGGTCATAACTATGATGAACTAATAGACATTGCCCCAAAGCTAATACTGCAGTTCATCACAGCTGCTTTGTTTGGTGGCGATCTCTAACCACAAAAGTGGCAATCACAATAGATCTACTATGGTTGCAGTGCAATGATACAACAGCAGCACTAAGCTAATAAAAAAAAATAGGTCACAACACTTTGACACCGCACATATAAACAATTTTTACAACTGGTCTTATAATATTATCTGGTCTTATAATGTGTCAATTGAATATTTCATTTGGACACTTTATGATCAATAATCATTTTTATAGTCATGCAACTGATATTATTCATGGAAAATTCTTTCCGTATATTCAGTGCTGGCTAAAATTTGCTATTTTGAACTTAAATGCTGATATAAACAAGAACTCAAGACCATAATAAATTAATATAGCTCATTACCATATAGCTATAATTTTGATGTTAGTCATTTGACCTAGTACTCACCAGTGTTTGGGTTATGAAGGTCAGTTGGTAAATTAAAGTGTGTATGTTAAATAAAAATAAACCAAGGATGATGTGTGAATTTTTATTTAAATAATAAACACAAATGCATTGTCATATCATAAGTTTAAAAAAATGCATAATTTGTGGTAGGTAATTTTCTGTTTTGCAAGCGTGTGCATTTATGCAAAATAGATGAACAAAAATATTCAACACTGGTATTTGTGTCAAACTGTTTGATTGGTTGAAACTAGTTTTATGCGATGTATGAGTCTTGAGTCAATTTACAAAATTAAGTTCACTAATAAATATACATATAACGAAAAAAAATAATAATAAAAGGCTTTAGTTCTCAAAATCCTGCATACCCTATTGTGAATATTATATTACTTTTTCTAAATGCAGAACTTTATACAGACACATACACACACACACACATGTTTTATATACTTTATCTTCAGTTTCAGACTTTATGAATGACCAGTACACATTACAAGAGTATTCCGCTCAAGATGATTCTGTACCGGAACCAAGTGTATTGGACGAGGGGCATGTATGTATGCACTACTACTATTATCCTGAAACAAAAGAGTCCAAAATTATACATATAATATATTAATTATAAATATAATTAAGAAATCATAATTATGTTTTTTTTCCTATATGATTTAAAGTATTCAGTATAAGTGAATTGTATGCAGTATGTTCAGTTCCCAGTGCTTAAAGACAAGTAGTAGTTCAAGTTGAGCTTTGAAATTAGTGATAATCACTTTCTGCATGAGTTTCAGAGACAACTCGAAACATAGCCAAACTCTGTCTAAAATATTATTTTACTATGCATATGGCCATTTTAGTGTTCAAATGTAAAGAAATCAAAATTATATTTACAGGGGCTAAATATACAAGGAGAATCAATGATAGATCTGCAGTTTGATTCAGATATACCTCATAGTGCTACTCAGGAGGTTACCACCCAACCTAAATATATTGCTGTAAAGGTAATTATTTATTACATTTGCTATTGGTAAGATATTAAGAAATAATCACCTTAGTAAAACTTTCTTACTTAGATTAGTATTGATATAACGGGCCTGTATCTACAACTCCACATCTCAGCGTGTATTTTGCGTGCGGACTTTGTTTACCGTGCCATACTTATATTGTTAAATAGAACCCAAAAACTACAGAGCATCTATGAATTTATAAAATGGTTTCAAAATCAATTCATTGATCATGTTGACTACTTAAGCCACAGCTTAAGTAGTCAAATTACCTATGTTATATTATATTAAATTTGTAAGTAATCGAACACACAGCTGATACATACCATACACAAATAACCTTTGTCACTTCAGGCAACATCATCCCGTAAGAAAAATGAAACTATAGTAACAAGCAATCCGCCACGGCAAGTGGCAATAGCTCCAAAGCCACCAAAGTTGGTGCCCACAACACCTTCATCATTCTCTTCGGGCAAACAGTATGCGATAGCACCAAAACCGGTAGCTATGGTCGGCAACAAGAACTCTAGTTTGGTTAAGAAGATGTCTCTAGCAAGTGTCTTACAAAGCGGGATGAAGACTGGAAATACTTTGCTAAGTGAGTATGTTTTCATAATCGTAATCGTTTATTTGTCAGAATATGGTATACACTAAAATATGGTCTAAACATATTCTGCCATATGTGGTGAACAAGTTCAAATATGTGTATGTCTGCTATCACGGATGCAGATTTAAGAGTAGCCTATGACCTTATCCAGATCTCAGGCTACCTTTTTACCAGATTGAATTACGTTACTTTATATTCAGTAGTACACAATTAATTGGACAGACATAGTAAGTTATTTTCGTATTTGTTATATTCGTCTGGATACTCGAATCAAAAATTGTTTTAAAACTGCATTGCATTTTGACTCTCCTAAATTGTATGAATAAACAAGATTTTTAATTTCAGCTCAAATAGGAAAGCAACTGGTTATGGTACCGGCAGGCAGTGGGCAGAAACTGAAACTAGTTACATCCAGTTCAGGGGTGCAGTCAGTGCAATATGTGCGAGCAAATAATGATCAGGTATTTATTTATCTTCTCTTATCTGCACCAGTTTACGTCCGGGTTTTCCCAGCTGTCCTAACCATATCTTCCTGTCCTTTGCTTCTCTACCTAACAGAAATTCGGGGAATACAAGCATGATGATAGTATATTTTAACTTAATTATTATTTTTCTGAAATTGCAGGCTGAACTGATTAAGAATGTTAGCAGCAATACACAGAAGCCCGTTCTTGCAAAAGTTATCGTGCAAGGTATGTGTACACGTTGTTGTTCGTATTTACGAACATAAGATTGTGCAGAAAATAACACCTATTCGCGTTAAACGGTTTTCTGAGGTATATGAATAAAATAACATTATTGTCAGTCGCAAAAATTGCAAAATAGCATATTTATGTTGATGGAAATATTAGTCTTCGAGCGTTGCATCGCACGGTACTTCGCTATTTAAAACATTGAAAATAAAGTTCATTATTCAAAATTATTTCAAAACACTAGCAATGATTTTTGTAAAGTAGTATGATGTGGCACATAGCCTAATAATTGGTATGTTTTAACTCACCAGGGCAGCCTAGCTTAGATGCGCTTGGGCAATCAGCAGTGATAACTAAATTAGTGCCGTCATCATCAAGTGCTAATTCGCAGACGCGATACGTGATGCAACAGAAAACCGTGCCCATCTCCATAGGATCCAATAAGGTGAGCTCTACTTGTGTTGTATTTTTACCGACTTCAAAAAAAAGGAGGTTATCAATTCGACCCGTAATATTTGTATGTAATATTTCCAGAACTGCCCAGTTTTCGTATATGTTAGTCTATATCAGTGTCTGAACAAGTGTGCCAAATTTCAAAAGTGTATGTATGTATGTTTTTATGTTTGTTCGCGCATATCTCCGTAACTACAAGTCCGATTTAAGTAATTCTTTTTTTGGTGTACTAGGTATTGTTCAACTTAGGGAATACTGCAAGTTTCATCGAAATCGGTTTAGGAGTTTTTGAGATAGGAAATTTTAACCGATTTTTTATTATATTATGTTTGTTCGCGGATAACTTCGTCATTTGTGAACCGATTTTGATGATTCTTTTTTTGTTAGAATGGGTATATTTAGGTTAGGAATATACTTCCCAAATGGTCCCATTTAAATTTCATATAGATCTGATGATGGAATCCGGAGACAGACAACGGAAATCTTCAAAAAAATACAGTAAACCAACAGCGATTGCTGCTATCGCATAAATATGCATTGTTTACGCAATCACACAACATAACATCACGGCCGAACACTCAAAAGGGTTACACAGATGTAAACAGTAGTATTTGAAAATTTCTCATCCAAGTAAACGAAATCGCATATTCTGCTTTCTTATGACTTTTTAGTGGCGTCTCGTTAATTTACATAATATGAAACTTTCTTCATGGATTTGGATAACAGGAAGTTGATACTAAAAAGCGAGAAAAAAAAACTTTTTTTACAAAAAATTACCGCCTTCACAAACTAAAAAGAGAAAAATAACTTTAGCTTTGGAAGTCGGTGGCAATACAAAACAACAAACAGAACCAAAGCCGCCTATGCATGTATGTGAGAAAATAAATAAAAATAATAATTATTTACATTTCAGGTATTATTAGCATCTCCGACCAAACAAGGAGTGAAGTTCGGCAAGAAACAAATAATATCCATAAAATCGCCAACGCCTAAATTAATGCCGATGACGTCCCAGGGTAAGCTTCTTGCACCATAGAGTTTGCTTGTTTCCAAAAGTAATGACATGTTATTTTTTCTATATACGATGCTCTACAAAGCCGCACCGCTAACGGCCGAATTTTCAATTATTATAAACTCTTTTTTGCTCTGTTGCTGCAGAACTGGTTCATATGTTATATAACTGACCTACGTAAAGTGACGAGCATACTCATCTCAAATAAAAAGAAAAAATATATAAATGCATTGTATGCCGATCTTGTCATTCGAAGATCTTTGACAGTTGTTATGGATAATAATAATAAATAAATAATAAATATCTTGGGACAACTCACACACGGCTATCTGAACCCAAACTAAGCAGAGCTTGTGTTATGGTAACCAGACAACTGATATACATACTTATATAATTTATAAATACATACATATTATAGATAAATCACACCCAGACACAGAACAACCAATCATGCTCATCACACAAAGTTTGTCCTGGGTGGGAATCGAACCCACGACCTCCGGCTTAGCAGTCAGGGCCGCTAACCACTAGACCAACAGGCCCGTAAAGGATAGTCAGAAGCCAAGAAGTCTGACAACCAGTGCTTTATGTAAAACACTGGGATCCAGCTGCATCCGGTTAGAATGGAAGCCGATCCCAACATAGTTGAGAAAAGGCTAAGCAGATGATGATGAGTAGGCCTGTGATCAGTACTAGCTATTATTAAATAGGGTTTGATTGTGTTACAGGCGCGGGTGCCACTACTACCAAGAAGGTTGTTATAACGGCGAAACCAAGTCAAAACGTTATATTGAAGACCGCTGCACCTCCGAAAACTGCACAGGTATGCGACAACCAACAATTTGAGAAAATTATTTGATTATAGAGTAGAAATGACGAATGCTTTTTCTCCGAAATGAAGATATCAAATTTATATAGCTAAGTGCTTGGATGCTGCACAGCTGCACTGCGTGTATCGAATTTGATTCCGGAACGCAACAAATATTTGTATGGTTTACATACAGTTGTTACGGGTATTGTTTGTGTATGTGAGTTTGTAAAATGACCCCCGATTTGGCGTACTCTTAGGCCCCGTTCCCACTACGCCGGACCGGCAGATTTGCCGCGCCGGTAAATCTGCCGGAAGGGCTAGTGGCTGTACAATTTATATGAAGCTGTTCACATTATCCCGGGTCCGGCATTTTTGCCGAGCCCGGTATTTTTACCGAGCGTTTTGTCACTAGGAATTGCCGGTAAAACGACCGGGCCCGGAGTAATGTGAACGAGTTTTAAAATAGGGTGTACCCAATGTTTTCTTTTATTTTGTCTTCTATTAAGATACCACCACAACACAACAATTTCGTCGTCCATTGTGCGCGCAGGTCCAAATTCAACTGTGAATTTCTTCCGGTATCCGGTGTAATGTGAACACTCTGTCCGGCATCCGGTTTTCGGCAGATCTGCCGGTCCGGCGTAGTGGGAACGGGGCCTTAACCACAAAAGCGGCAATCACAATAGATCAGCTATGGTCGCAGTGACACCAGAGCTGCACAAAGCTAATAAAAAAAAAAGGACCCATGATATAGAAAAATGTCCTTGAGCAACGATTTTTAAATAAAAAAAAACGAGACTAAGGAAGTCGTCTATTAATTAAAATTTTATGATGTTTGACAAATTAAATAAAAAAAAATCTACTTGTTGTAGATAACCAAGGAAGGCAATGTGGTCATACAAGGGCAGCGGTCACAGCTACATCAAATAAACGTACCTGGAAAAGGAGTAAGTACGATATTTTTTTTTTTAAATCTGTTATCATTTTCATTATTTTAAAAGTTTTTTTCTTTTTTCTTTCACTAACGATTTGACACGCGAAGGTAAAGAGTTTGGAAAGAAACGTCACCGGTACTTACTGTAGTATTTCACATAATAACAGTATATTTGCAATATTCATTCACCATTATAATTATGTCTATTGTACTTGGTGTAATGCAGCCAAGCAAAGGAAGTATCTGAGTAACTTAGGCCCACTTGCGCTAAATTTTAATTCGAGATTTAGTTTACAAAATCTCAGCACAATGGGCCCATGTCAGCAACTAACTCGCAGTTATAAGATAACCTAGCTTGGTGCAGGCGGGTCTTAATGTTATACACTTAGTTCCTAAAAAGTAGTTCAGCTCCATAATAAAACGATAATTAAACTAATAAACTGTGTTTTTTTTTTCGTTGTAGATCCAATATATTCGACTGATAACAAACCCTACCCCCGCACCGCAAAAGATCGCCGCCAAATCGCAAGCTTCTTTGGCCATTCCCGCTAAGAGTTTTGTTTTGACTGATAATAAAGGTAAACATATAAGAATCCCTAAATGTTATGGTTGTCTTACAAACTGAATAGTTTTTGTTCAAGACATAGTATTTCGCGTCCCGCTCAGTCTGCCAGCTGAAAATGATGATAATACCGCCGTTACGTGCGCTTTGCATTTCATTCATTCATTCTTCTATCATTATTCGTACTGATTTCGCCTCCCAAAGTCCGCTGTATATTGATACTCTGGGCCTCATTTTTGTTGTTGATTAGCGACAGTCGAGATAAGCTTCCCATGTAACAGCGGGCTTTACGATTTTGTAGAAGTATCCAAATTGTTATAATACATTTTTCAGGTAATCTGATTCAAATGACAGCAGAGAAAATGATCAGTGGGCAACCTCCTCCTCTAGTACTCACGGGAAATGCGGCAGCCAAAAGTAAGATACAATGAAAAAATTAATAATAAACAAGTAAAAAAAACGAAAATTAAATTCACCACTTAACTTTTTCACTGTGTTTGACACTTGTAAAAAATATTAATTTAGAAAATGGAAAACGGAAAATTCAAATTAAATTGACATTAAACTCTAATTACGAAATGTTTCTCTATTTGAAACTTTAATTTGAAAATATTAAACATGGAACTAACTTTGGAATAATTTTAAATTATAAAAGTCAGTTGTCATAAGTTGGGATTGTTTGGTGGAAAGAAAAATATTATATTTGTTGTGCAGTGACTACGAAGCCTCAGAAAAAGTTGGTGCGAATAGCGCCCGTGGCTATGAAACCTTCACAATCCGTACAGGTAAGAGAACTGTGATTGATCCACTAAATTATACAGATCAATATAATGTATACCGCGTCGCCGTCGTGTGAAACGTTCTGTGATAGTGAGTCTGCAATTTGGTAGTTGACATTATAAACCAATAATTCTACGACGCAATTTCTCTAATCATACATTTTATTTTTGCTCTGAAAACTGATTAATTTTTAATTAAGTTAAAATTTTTTAGTTGCTTCTTCGTCTTTTCGAATCTATATTAAGTAAATCCTTTTTTCCTTTCATTTTTTAGTTTTAAACTAACGTATCTGTGCCATGTACTAAACATGGCCCAAGTAAGTTAGTTTGGTTTCGTTTAGTTGCTTTAAAATCAAAAAAAGTCAATTGAGTTAGTAATTATATATGACGGAATAGTGTTTGACAGCTCATAAAAAGTATGTCAATTGATTGGTGGTGCATAATATCAAATTTAATATTTACGCTACGAAATACATTCTGCATTTCAATGCATGCGTAAAATGAAGTCAAACAATTTTCTATAATAGTATTTAATTTTAATACGTAACCTTTGATTGCAACCGCGATGAAGGGTGCATAAAAGTTTATTTTTGAAAATCTTAATTTAATTACGCAAACGTATTTTCTATTTCACTATTTCTCATACAGCAGCTTATAGCGTAACAGGCAAAGTCAATGCCTTTCATTTTGTCAAATGAACAAGTTTCATTGCGTTATTTAAATTGCCACGAAGTTTCAAACAAATCAAGCAATTGAAAATTAAATTCCGGTAACATTCTTTTGCAAGTTTGTTGCAGAAGTACCCCCAAGTGTCACAATTTACACACATTTGACACACCTCGTACTGCATCACGCCTATGTTCCAGCAGGATAATCAGAAATGTTCAGTACACCAATTATGTCACTAATAAATTCTGTATGATAAATAATCTATTTTTGTAGCCACAACAACCGTCCCGTTCATCGCAAAGTTTACTCGCGCCCTTGTCACCGATGGCAGACCCAACGTTGGAAGACGTATCAGATCTAATAGACTGTCGGACTATGGGCGAAGATGTGGAAGGTACGAACGATCTTCGTCGAGCGGAGCTGGACGAGCGAGAAGAGGAGCGGAGCGAAGATGAGCGAGAGTCTAAAGCGGCGCTGAGGGCGCTCATAGCCGACACTGTCGCTGACGACTCGCAGGAGGGAATGCATAGCATGCATGAGGTTGAAGTGGAGTATGAGAGACGGGGGGTTGGTACACTTTTATTATCTATTTTATTTTACAGAACGCTTACAGACTGACGTTTCTAAGGGACAAAAGTTTAAGTCTCTTATATTTTTTATTCTGTCCTAAAGTAAGAAAGGCTGACATTATTTTTCAGGCAAAGGCAACTGTCTTGGATAAATGAAACGAAATGTTATTATTAGTATTAAATAGCTTAACATAGGCACTACCTATGTTGATTCTTACTTAATTTTCACTCTCAATATAAGGCGAAATACATACACGGCTCAACTTTATCTACTCCACCGGTAATTTAATGTACCTACATTTCACGCAAATAATCGATTTTAATTTTTTTAATGTTTAGGATTTCTTAAAAAGTATTAGGTACTTACTTAATAAAAAAACGTATCAGGCTCCACAAAGTATAATTATTTACTGGATCTGTGTATTAATTTAACATTATGCATGCTATAATAATACTAAGTTCTAATATCTTTGTCTTAGACTCCTGACGATGACGACAACACGAACAGCATGGATCACGACAGTAGCCAAAGGTCGGACGAGCACCCACTCATAGTGATACCTTCCGGCTTCGGGAAACAACACAACCAGTTAAGGGTATGTTAACACATTAAAACTCTAGGTTATGATAAACAATCTTCTAATAATTCTCTAGACCGATTTCAAGTATGCAGGGGATATTATAGTGCACAAGCGTGTGCGCAAACAGAGGTGCAGTCCCTCTTAGTCTCATTGTCCGATGGCACGGCAATCCGACACAATCGAGGAGATATTAGGCGGGACCATTTGCTTTCCGAGGTACAAGGGGTGTCACGGCACCAACTTCTAAACTGTGGGTTGCTACTGGGAATTTTCTAATGGAAAAACCCAATGACACTGCCCGACCTGGGTATCGAACCCAAAAACCGACGCTCAACAATGGGGCAATAACTTACACTACTAATTATGCAAAGAACCGTCTCATTCCGTTTGCCTTAGCATCATATCAGTACTCGAAATATTTACGAATGGCGTAAATTCATGCTTTCAATTGAATTATACTGTTGAGTCAAATAGCAGCAGCTGGTAGCTGTTTGTATTGACTATTACTATTACAATCTTGTTATGACATACATTAGCAGGAGAACTGCCCCTCTAGCCAAGTCACAAACGATAATCGTAAACGCTCGGTAGGTACCAATAGATTTTCAACTTAATACCCAAGAGCCTTAAGTTGAAAACATATTAAAGATTTCTAAGCGTTAGCGACTGGAACGAACGAAAACGCTATGCAATCTTCATTAGATCTTCAACTTAAACCCAAGCACATAAAGTTGAAAATCTATTAAAGCCTACTCAGCGTTTGCGTTTATCGTTTGTGACTTGGCTAGGGGGGCTGATGTCCTTTACACATTGTTACAGTACTGATGCTTGTTTTCAGGACGAGCGGTCAGGCTACTCTAACATGGAGCAGGAGAACATCCCGTACCTCTCGCCGCGGCACACGCCTCAAGCTCTCTCTGAAAGTGGTAAGTTATATAAGTATTGTTGAATTGTTGCTTTATTATAAACATTTTATCATGTATGTAGACTCCATTTTCTGTACTCCGTTTCGTACTTAGAAATTCAATATAGCGTGTTACCAAACTGGTGCATAGCTTATGCTTGAAATGGATATGAAATTACAATTGGTTCAAAAAAAAGTAGAAATTTTTATGTGGCTTGGTTCGTTTTGGCAGAAAGCAAAGTAAATCTTTGTGCTCACATAATACTCGCAGTTTAAGCATTTTTTATTGTAAAGAAATAAACGATCTTAATCAATAAATTGTCATTAAATATTATTATAGGTAATTCAAACAATTTTAGCACAACCAAAAGCAGGCATTGCAAAAATAACCTATTGTTAACTTTATTGATTTAGATCCCTCTTTTAATTTAAGACCTAATCATTCGTT
This sequence comes from Caradrina clavipalpis, assembly GCA_932526535.1. Classification (NCBI taxonomy): domain Eukaryota; kingdom Metazoa; phylum Arthropoda; class Insecta; order Lepidoptera; family Noctuidae; genus Caradrina; species Caradrina clavipalpis. The sequence goes on along the minus strand of OW052104.1, from coordinate 11,206,468 downwards.
TGTTGATGTTTGAATAAGGCATGATAAGGTTGGCGTATCCGGAGGAATAAAACTCCAAACAATTTTAAAAATATACCTATGAATATGTAATAAAGGAGAGTGGGCAACCTGGTCTACCTACTCAACAGTGATGTAACATACGTCGTTGAATAGGTAATTGTGTGTACTCCATTTTGTTCTATGGCCGTTAAGTTGTAGGTAATGGGGTTCTTGAGATATTTCCCAAAAACAAGTTAAAGCAAATTAATTTCGCTGAATGGAATATTAGTGCAAATCTTCATTAACTATAGCTATATAAGCGCCGCTTCCTTACTGTTTTAAGATCATGAAGTCGTCGCATGTCTTAATCACTCAGCTGTTTAATTGATTACACTTTAGTAACAACAGTTTGCTTTTTTCAAAAAGTTCTTTTTTCTAGTTATCCCGATTGGTAATCACATTAGACAACACATCAATAATAATAATAATTACTGATGTAGCTGTACTGAAGGTTACATGAACTTTTAGTAGCGCCATCAGGATGGAATTTCTTGTAGACAAATGTGCGGTCATGTATGTCAAACGAGGGGAGATTGTGGAGTCCGATCCCTTAGACCTTAGATCCCTTTCTTTAACGGAGACCTATAAGTATTTGGGTATGTCGGAAGCGTTGGGCATCAATACTGTAGTCGTGAAGCAATCGTTGAAGGAGCGCTTCTTTGGCCGCCTGAAAAAAGTATTTAATAGTCTTTTATCAGGCGGAAGCAGGGTTGCCTTCAACGGGTGGGTCATGCCGGTATTGATGTACTCTTTTGGCATACTAAAATGGACTCTAACGGAACTTAATGCCCTGGATGGGAGGGTCCGTACATTGTTAACGGCATATCGAATGCATCACCCACGGTCATCGGTAATGAGACTAAATATTCGGCGAAGTGTGGAGGTTGTGGCTTCTTAAATGCTAAGACTTTCCACAACCGCGAGATACCGCGACCGTGACCGCGAGTCTCAGGGACTTTTTCCTTTTAGCCGACGTGGGAATGCACTAAGATGGTGCATGGCATGGCAGTGCATAAGGGCCTCACCCCGCTCTCCTTGGCTAAATAAAACTGGAGCAAATAGTACTGGAGCAAATAGTGCTGAGCAGTAGTGCTGAAGATCGCGATCGCGATCGGAGGTATGGCAGAGTAAAGAGCTTCACGTTCGCTTTTTCCGGGGCTTGCATTGGCCCGATGTAGATTTCTTAGCGTCCGTATCCTGCCTTCGCTTCGGTGACCTATTTGGGAAAACCGAAGGTTTTGTCTGTACAATTACGAATACCGGAGATTTATTGTGAAGGATGGCACGGTTGACATTTGTCGGGCATGCCACTGGCTCATCCGCCACATTATCTCTAGGTGTTCTCATCTAGCTAGCGAAGAGTACTTGTATAGGCACAACCTTGTGGCCAGGATCATTCATCAGCAACTTGCTCTGAAATACCGCCTTGTAGAATCTGAAGTACCGAACTATGGGTATGTGTCCGACCCAGTTCTCGAAAATAGCAATGTCACATTGTACTGGGACCAATCTATCATCAATGACAGGACTATTGTAGCCAGTAAGCCTGATATAATGGTGGTGGATCACGTAGACAAGCGCACAATGATTGTTGACATAACAGTCCCACATGACGTGAACCTCGTGAAGGCCGAGAATGACAAGAAGATCAAGTATCTTGACTTGGCTGACGAGGTCGTCGAGATGTGGGATGTGCACTCAGCGATCATTGTGTCGATTATCGTTTCAGCCAATATTAAATATGCCAAATAAGCTATAATATTTAAAGCTCGCTCTTTTCCAACAAAGCGCACGCGTCGAGAGGCGTGGTTTACCAATTCCCCTAAGTTCGACACGGTCGCTGATCACTTATGTAGCCATAGTTAATGAAAAATTGCATTATTGTTCTATTCGGCGAAATTATTTTGCTTTAGCTTGTTTTTAGGAAATATCTCGAGAACCCCATTACCTACAACTTAACGGCCATATAACAAAATGGAGTACACACAATTACCTATTCAACGACGTATGTTACATCACTGTTGAGTAGGTAGACCAGCTCCCATACATTTTTGCCCACTCTCCTTTGCCGTACAATTTATTTTTCAGACTATGTACCCACCGACCTCGGCCTCAGGCCCCGAAAGGCGTGCAACTGTACGAAGTCTCAATGTCTCAAGTTGTACTGCGACTGTTTCGCGAACGGCGAGTTCTGCAACCGCTGCAACTGCAACAACTGTCATAACAACCTGGAGAACGAGGAGTTGAGGCAGAAGGCTATCAAGGCGTGCCTCGATAGGAACCCTAATGCTTTTAGGTAAATATGATTGGAATTATTAGTATCATTGTTATAGGCATCCGTTTCCATCGGTGACTGGAATGGAATGGGTATATATCCTACAGATGGTGATAGGATAGAAAAGGCTACACAGGACTTTTTATAAATGGTATTTGAAATATAAGTTACAAGGGAATTCGAAACTTGATGAACTAGGAGATGATGCGTCTGCCGACAGCCGGTACGCCTCCTTCGCAACTCCGGCTAATATCTATCGTATTTCGGATAAAACAAAATTTGACTTAATAAAAAAAAGACTTAAAACTACTCCTGTTTGTTAACAATAGTTGATTGAATTTTGTATACTTACAGGCCGAAGATAGGTAAAGCAAAAAGCGGTGGTCCGGACATTATTAGGAGGCATAATAAAGGATGTAACTGTAAAAGGAGTGGCTGTCTCAAAAACTACTGTGAATGCTATGAGGTAAGCATATATTTCACTTACATATTTAATAAGCAACTAGCTTCCAACCCGCGACTCTGATTGCTTAGACTTCAGAATTACGTTAAAGAGCTAAATTGTCCCACGGGAAAATAAAAAAGAGATTAAAAATGTTCTATGTGTTAAGCTAGATCATAAATGTGAGTTATCCATCCATCCATGTATCCATCCTTATAAACTACCGCGTGTATAATAGTGCATAGTAGGATAAGATAGAAAATTAGATACACTCACAATCATTAGCAGTTAAGATCAATGTGAGTTTTAATGACCACTAATATTATTTAAAAATGGAAATTACATCTACCCTGGCAAAATTTGTTTCGTCTTGTTCCAGCTCACTTGGTTATCGCAATCTTATTTGAACAATAGACTTTTAATTTTTATTGATCAAGATTGAGTATACACTGTTTTTTAAACACGTTTTTCTCTCTTGCAGGCAAAGATAGCGTGCACATCGATGTGCAAGTGCGTCGGGTGTCGCAACGTGGAGGAGACGCTAGAGCGACGTCGCGACGCCATGCGGCTCCGGGACAAGGTTGTCGACCCCATGTTCAGGCCGCCCGCTATTGGACAAGTCAAGTGAGTGTGATCGTAATATTATGAAGGAATTATTTTCCTTTCTTCGTAGCGTTTCGGTGACAAACTAATTATATTGTTGCGGCACTGAATTTGGCCACTTTAACTGCGTTGTTGGTGGCAGCCATTAAATTTAATGGTTGGAATACATCGTAATTTAATTCCTATATTGAGAAATAACTCTGAATTTTCTAGATTAAAAATTGAAATATTAGTTACATTTATGTCAGTTTTATTCAAGTTTCAAATTATGTCCAGTGTAATGGGGGCAATTCTTCTAACTATTAGGAATGATCCCAATCTGATTTCTGCAATGCCGTATCTGTTTACTAATATCTACAGCAGATAGTATAATATGCTCAGTATTAACCTTCCAACATTGACAGACAACCATGCAGCTTCATGACGTCGGAAGTGATCGAGGCGGTGTGCCAGTGCCTGCTGGCGGCGGGCGTGGAGGGCGCGGCTCGGTCGCCGGCCGCCGAGGCTCGCGCCGAGCCCGACCCGCTGCGTGACGTCATCGAGGAGTTCGCGCGCTGTCTGCAGGACATCATCAGCGCCTCGCACCACTCCACCGAGCTCTCCGAGGTCGAAGATGTGAGTAGCGCCGTCTGTCGCTCCACGTGCGAACTATGCTACTAACTGACGTTGCGTGGATCGCGCTTCAAAGTATGTCGCGACGTTAGCATACACAGGGTGGAATTTTTGAAAGTAGCTGGAGGGAAAGTACTCTAAATACTGAACACAGCAAATATTACTCAAAGGAAAATTTCCTTTATTTTTAGAAATAACCAAAAATATATTTGGTATTTTTTGATAATACACTTGCCACACCTGGGAATCGAACCAACTAAAAAATAGCACCTGTATTTTTATGGCTCCAATCGATAGGATCAATCATAATGACAAATCTCATTGCAAACATGACAAATTTAATTAAACAAAATCCATGAAATCTATAACTTATTAGAACGAAAAAACGCTTCGAATATTCCACCCTGTTTATAAAATCCCGATAACAACCGTTGGGCAGTAGCCTACTAGACACAATACCCGTCTGGTAGGAGGATCCGCCCTTTTCAATGGAGGATGGAAGACTACACCCCCTTTTCTTATCCATTCACATAAGAATGTCACGTTGCCGTAATGGCTTGGTTGAACCTTTGCTGAATCTAACTTAGCTGAAAGTATATTTTTGTATGCATTACCTAAATCACTTGACTCCACTTAGCTCTGTTCTTCTCTTTTGGCTAGAAAAAAGTCTAGACCTAGACTAGAGTTAAGAGTAAACCCATCACAAAGAAAATAATGTAACATAAGTTCGAGTGACGCGAGTTTCGATTTTTCGTTTTAGTTTACTATATTATAAACAACTTACCTATAACATTTTTATTCTTTCTTTTTCAGGGGCCAGCGTAGCATACCCTTAACAATTAAAGCCGCAATCGGATAAAAGTGATTTTAATTTTAAACGATAGTCATAGGATGGCCAATCTCAATAGTGACAGACAAGAAATAATTCCGTATGTAATATACTTCATGTGATGAACACAATACAGCAATAATTATGATAGAAATAACATAGATTAGCTCACTACTAATTAAGCCCGTTAACCGCTTTGACAAGACTGTTGTAATGTTATAATATTTGCGATGTATCGTGTAATAAAGTAAAATTATGCACTTATCCATTCAAGAATGGAATAAAACTGTACATTATTAGAGCTAATTTTCAGATTTTTATAAATTGTTTTTGATAGACATGTACATAATGTTGTTGTAAATATAATAGTTTACTAGTCATAAGAATACCTTTAAAATAAGGTAGACATTACTGTAAATATATCATAATAAAATGCAAAAGTTCTTTCTAGGAATGTCTTTCATTTATGCTAGTAGAGCACATTAATCACATACACCTGCAGTGCCTGCAAGCAACAAAACAGACACAAAAATTACGATACATTAAACGCATAATTAAAACGTAACCGCGCGGACATAACACAATACACAGTGTACGAAATCAAAGCATCGACTGTCAGAATCGCGCGCTGTAGAAGAGCTGTAATCACCCTAAAAATAGCCTGACGGCTATAAATACGGCTAGTGTTCAGTAAGTCGCGTCCGTGCGGGGTTACCGGTTGGTTTAACTGTGGTTGCATTGTGTTAGGTCCTGGGCAGAATGACCGCCTTGCAAACCGGAGCGTATATAGTACTGACCTCAGAAAAACTCGGCAGGTGTGCTAGACCTTAAAACAGGACCATATGTGACAATTCCTAGCATGTATGTGTGTGTTATCTACCTACTATCAACTTATTTAAAAGTTATCCCTATCAGAGTTTTATAACAACGAGAAAATTCTTGCATTTCTCCCGTACTGACATACCCCGGAAGTCGCAGCAAGCCGGGACGTCTTGTCTTGTGATGTATTTAGGACAATGTACACTCTATTGTGACTTGTGACATAATACTATAGTGTTTGCTACAGAGTAATTTGTTAGTTAGTTACTAATAAATACTGGATGGATTTACGGATAGTCAGAAGCCAAGAAGTCTGACAACCAGTCTAACCAAGGGGTATCGTGTTGCCCAGTTACTGGGTTGTGGAGGTCCGATAGGCAGTCGCTCCATGTAAAACACTGGTATTCAGCTGCATCCGGTTAGACTGGAAAGCCGACCCCAACATAGTTGGGAAAAGGTTAAGCAGATGATGAAATACTGGATGGATTTGAAATGGGGACAATACGTTTTAAAAACGAATGTATCTTGAAGTTGTGGCTTTTAAAGTTACAACTTAGATTCATGGGGTCAGTGACTCGCATGATGGATATAACATGATAATTAGCGGTAAGTAAGGAACATATCCCTGCCATGAGTCTTTTATTTTCCCAAAAGCGCAAAAAGTTTACAAGTATTAGGGCGCGTGTAGCATGGTGTTTCCATTGTGTAGTGACTTTGGTATATACCTTCTACTAGGAAAAAGAAGGGTGTTGAACCCAATACCGCGCGCTCGCCTGTTCATATTTGATCCTTTGAGCTACAAGGTGGCTATACGCTTAAGCGGTTCGGCGTTCTCAATAAAACTTATGATAACATTGTATTGAAAATTCCGAACCGAATGCGTCGACCTGTTTATGTGTGTAGCGACCCTAACGATTTCTTACATGCGGTTGTTCTTACCGAAATACAAATACATATTTATTCAGCACATTATCCAAACTGCAATCAAATATTTTCTTATGCCTTCAAGATACCTAGTAGCCGCAAAAGACTTAAAAGCGGGCGAGATAATTCTGTCAGATGAACCGTTTGTGTTGGGGCCCAGCAGCGACACTTCCTTAGTATGCTTCAACTGCTACCTACCTCTGATGAGCAAGTTTGTCGTGTGCAAGAAATGTGCGGTTGCACCCATATGCCCAGGGGAGGGGTGCCCTGAACATCTTCATAAGAGTAAGTAGAATTAGGTTGTTATACATACATACCATAACGCCTGAAGGTTCAGGCAGAGGTGTACCTATGTACACCCATAGTTTGCCTGTATGTTTTAGGTCACATGTAATAGGCAGCGAGCCTATTGCCTTTAACGGGGCACTAGTCCTAACTCCGAGGTGCTTCTGAGATTTTTGTAGAAAAACCTAATAACACTGCTCGACCTGGTTGTTATACTAGAACCTATATACCGCATACTGCATACATTAATAGGTATTTCAATTAGTTAGGAAAAAAACACTACCTATCCAACCACGCATACTGCCTATCAAACATTGTTTTTTTTTTTTTCTGGAAAACGAGTTTCATTTCTAGTGCGAAAAGTCACTGTTTTTTTTACGGATTGCATTGTGCTTATTGATGAACGTGACAGTACAGGGGTCGTGGGGGCATTTCAAGTTTGGTTAAAACCATTTAAAACTTGTTTTCGTGGAAATCGTAAAACGTAAAAAGTTTGAATTTTGAACTTCAACCTCTCAGTAAACAGAATGTTCCGAGGTGTGATTCAGAACAACAACTATTCTTTGTTTTTTAGGATGGCACTCTGACATGGAATGCGACTTCTTCAGGAGTGTGAAACTGACTAATGGCTTACATCCCATGACGATGGTCCAAAATGTAGGATCCCTAATAGTACTGCGCGCTTTCATGAAGAGGACAGTTGACACACAGGCTTGGAAGGAGTTCATGCAATTGGAAACACATTTAGAAGAAAGGAAGGGCACTAGTGTTTGGGAGTTTTCAGAAAATACTGTTAAGGTGATAAACCCTAAAAGTCCTCAAAACTTTATTCATACAGGTCGACATAAAATTCATGTCTTTTTTTAATTGGTATGTAGGTACTTTCTAATTTATCTTGGACATCACTGACATCGGTAACCCATGTCAGAGGCCCTTGAGACGGTTTAAAAGCTCTAACACTAGGGTGTGTGGGATTGTTAGACCTACTGCCCACACGATAAAGAAGAAGACGCATAAAATTCACTGCGCATCTTTTAGAATGTGTAGTTATACTCATAAATACGGACAACTTGAACCTAATATAGGATCATCTCTCAAAATGTGTTTTTTTTACTCCATATTTCAGCGGTAATCTCTTAATAAAAAATATTCATAGGTACACATAAATATTCTCACTCCATAAAAGATGCGCAATGAGTTAAAGATAGCCTGTAGGTATATCGATTATGTGCCAGTTGGCCATTGGCAAGGGCACATATTCTTATGGCATAGCAATGATGTTTTGATAGTGTTTGTCTTGATATCAGTGGCACTAAATAATAATAAAAATATTCGGTCTAATTCTGTGGTGGGCTTGACCCATCTGGCTCTCCCGCTGGTGCTACAACTATTGCATTCCACATTGTCTTTTGACTTTGCATTTCATCTACAATACAAGTGTTAGTATAAAAACATGAGCAAATTGCAACAAAATGTAAGAATTGGCGAAACTTCACACACGTGTTGCGTCCCCCATACGCCTGTTAAGATTATCTAGTTTTTTCATTTGACCTTGTGTTTGTTACATCGCATTCCAGTTCATCCAATCACTAAGCATCATGGACGATATCCCGGACGCAGACTTGATCCAAAATATTTGCGCAGCTATCGACGTGAACAGTTTCGAAGTGCGCGGCCCGCCAGTCCCAGCTATTGGTTGCGCAGAAGTTTTGCGCGGAGTTTACATGAAGGCTGCGCTATTGGCGCATGACTGTGTGGGTAATACGCACATGTCTATAAATGATACGAATCTGTTGGTATGCCGTGCTAGCACGAATATTAAGAAGGGAGAACCTATTTTCTATAACTACACGGATCCTTTAAAGGTGAGATTCATACGGCAATAATGCCTCGTCCGCTTAATGCCTGTATTTAGTAGTGGAGTGGATATACTATAAGGGTAAATGATGCATAGCATGACGATTTGATGAGAGCTGCCGCGAATCAAGTGACTTAAGTCATTTAAGTCCAGCTGTGGACTGTTACAGGCTGGATGATGACGCGACTAATAAACTAGGTAGGTAGCATTTGCACTAGTTGCTGGTGTGACATCCCCCACATCTTGATAAATACGTAAAGCCGTTGGTCCTGCGCCTGATCTCCCTCCGGACGGTTCGGTATGCCGTCCAATCGGAGTATTTGAGTTAGAAAAGAGGAAGTGCACCTGTCTTTGCACAGACACTTGTGCACTATAATATTTCCTGCGTACTTGGCCCGTCTAGATTTAAATTGGTCACCATACCAGAAGAATATTACTAAGTACTTCAATACATTTTTACCCCATCGCTTTTATTCAGGGAACGTCAATACGCCAGCAACATCTAATGATCGGCAAGTACTTCAAATGCACCTGTGACAGATGTACAGACATCACAGAGATAGGCACTCACATGAGCTCCGTCATTTGTCCCGAGTGCAAGACCGGGTACGTCTCACAAACCAATGAGGATTGGACCTGCAACACCTGCAGTAAAACCTTTGCTGACAATAATATTGGCTTTAAAGTTAAATGTTGTATGGATAAGCTCGGAGTTATAAGTAAGTAAATAAACTAAAAATCTATACTTACACTATTATCCATATAGGTACCATAAAAAAAATGTAACACGATTTTTTATATCTGCCTGCACTTAGGTCGCAAACGACACGGTGACGACACTGTTGGCGCAGCAGCCGGGCGATTGACTGCTGCGTGCGGGTTCGATTCCCACACGAAACAAATATTTATATGACCTACAGATAGTTGTTCCGGGTTTGGCTGTTTGTATATGTGTCTTTACAGGTTTGTTAACGCACACACGATATTGGAGAAAGGAATAGTGTAGGGTAACGTTTAAAAAAAATTAAAGGTCAGTTTAGGGTTTTTTTTAACCGTGTACCTAAGTGTACCCCTAAATAAACGCAAAAATACCAGAAAATGGCTATTGCTCATTCCTTTCAATTACATTTTGATAAACAGTATAGAGCACTGAGTGTTGCGAAACTTTGTTTAAGTACTTATATTATAAAAATACACATGGGATTAAAAGAGCAACATATATTTCAGTCATCGTGAATCGATTGGTCAGTTAGTATGTTGGTCATTTCAACCGCCCAGTACGGCCGTAAATACCATTAACCAACAATTCCAAGAACTTTACTAAAAACACTCTTCAATTAACTGTAAAATTAGATATTTTGTTGTTTTTAAAACAATAAATAGTTTGTTAATTGAGTTGGTGTTTTAGTGACGTCACAGTACCCTATTGCTCTACAAAATTTATGAGAGAATCGCGTTTTGATAGCTCATAAAAATAAATATACTACTTCTGATTGGTGTGCCAAATTAAACCGTTTTCATTAAAACATTCCATTCTTCCACAGACAAAAAAGATGAAAAAGAACTCGAGGAATACATCAGAAATGTATCACTGATTCTTACTCCAAACCATTACTTACTTCTGGAAGCTAAGCAACGTTTGGCAGGAGTTCTAAGAGATACCATCAATAGGGAACCTCGTCCCACGAAGAAATTAATGAGACGTAAAATGGAACTATGCAAGGAAATACTTCCCATACTTGAAACACTTTGTCCTGGCATATCTAGGACCAAAGGTAACTTGGATTTTAGGCCTTAAAATCAACGATTTTAAAGTTAGCTTTGAAACTACCGTAATAATATTAAATAACATTTTTCTTTTACAGCCATCACACTGTACGAATTACATGCTGCAATAGTCCAGTTAGCAAAGAAACTCTTTGACGGTCGTGACATCACAGGCTCGGCGTATATGGTAAGAATGAAATAAAATAACGTAAAGGTAAACTAGACGAGAGGTAAATTTTAGAACCAAGGCGTGAACTAAGTATAATTTTACAGGATGAATTAATGTCTGCTGAGCAATATTTAAAGCGGTCCTTAGAAATGCTGTTCATCGAGCCGGGAAATTCTCCAGAAGGCGAATTATGCGCGAAAGCACTTGAAGAATATAGAGCGTTGAAGAATACTATGAGTAGTGTGCTAGACGCCATACATGCCGAAGGAAAATCTTATGTCTGTGCCGCAGATAGAAATAACTCTGAACAGCAATAAATGTACAATAGACGTTTCGTTTGTTTCTTTATTTTTGTAATACTGTGACCGCATTCCCTGCCTATCCTATTTTCCTAGAACTCCAATTATGTAACCCGTAAAGGTGGGCACTGACCAACGTTACGAGGTGTAATGTAACATTCGCATCAAGCGTGTACGCATCGAGCATGTTACGCTGTGTTTTAAAATCGGCGTAACATGCTCGTCAAAACTCTGTGCTCCGCTTTCGCCGTTAGTTCACTCAAGATGGCCGACAGCGAGGACGCGTTATTATCTTCGATTCTACTTAATTATTGTTTAATCTGTATTTTTCTATAAAATACAGAGTTTTTCTTTGTGCCACTCCATGTTTTAAGAAATAAATACGAGAGGAACGACGTGTGATTACTCGCGACGCGCGTGCACTCGGGACGACTTGCAAGAGCGTACTGACCGAACCGCGTAACACTCAAAGGATTCGCCAAAAAACCTTCAGCCGGGTGGAGCACTCAAAGCGAGCAACGAGCGGCTCGTTGCTCACTGGTTTCCCCGTAACACGACGTACTGACTGCACGAATGCTCGCAGTGTAACACGTTACATTACGCCCCGTAACGCCGCCCGGTCAGTACCCACCTTAATATTTTAACGTTCTGCATTCGACAAATGTTCGTCAAGAAACGTACGAAATTATTGAAATGTCTCTCAAAATGTATAAAAATTTTACTGTGAAAATAAACTCTAGAAAATAAATTTTGAATATTAGATAAAATATTGCAAACAAGACTTCCATATTTTTTTAATTAAAATAATAAAGTGAAGTTTGTAAAGTTACGCGTTTCTAAACTGAATCAACAGCTGTCAAACAAACCTAATGTCATCCATCGAATAATGCTATTTGTGCGAAATCGGAAAATCGTCGATGTAAGAATAAACATAAAATTAGCTGGTATTTATCGACCGGCGCGCATTAAAACAATTTAATATAGCTGTCAAATCTTGTGTTTACCATAAAATATAATTATTCATTCATCATACCGCTAATCGTGAGTGTTCACTTGGATTTGTGGAGGTGAATTAATTGAATTGTTCGTAGTTGTATGGTAGTAGCGGTAAATATTATTTAATTATCTAACCCGTGGTATTTCCTCAGTCCGGTTATGGCGGATCAGTCGTCAGTTTTGGCTTTGATTATACTGGCAGTTGGGGTCACAGTGCACTTCTCCTTGCACAAAGTGGAGGAGGGCCATGTTGGTGTCTATTACCGTGTAAGTACCATTCATGATTATATACTAGTACTGTTAATAACTAGTTTGTGATTCAACAGATTGCATGCACTAGGTACTTAAGTGTTTAGTTTGTACTTGGCACTGTGCCAGGGATGGAGCTTCCACTCTGGTTCTGAAAGAATGGAACTCTCCATTGATTTCTCATTGTCCTTCGGCTTCGGTTCTAATACTTTTCATCAATCGATCAAATTTTGCGAGCAACTATGGGTAAAACGCATACATACATGATTCGACTTGTTGTCTTCCTAGGGACTTCCCCACATTTCTGTTGCCTGATAAGTTGTTTGTAATCTCTTTTTCGTGGCTTAATATACGATTTGCTAAGAAATAGGATAGGTATAAAAAAATTCAAATATTTGTGCCAACTCAGCAACACCTGGGACTTAGTAAAACCCATATTTGGACGTAGTTACGCGAAAACGATCCAACCCTCAAAGTGTTGATACGCAAAAAGGATCCAACTCTCAAAGTGTCCACTTTGAGATTTGGATCCTTTTTGCGTATCAACACTTTGAGGGTTGGATCGTTTTCGCGTAACTACGTCCATTTGAAGTCTTGTTTGAAACTTTTGCACAATCCATTAACTTTATTTTTCTCAACATCATTGTACAAGCATTGGATAATAAAATGCACTATCTTAAATAGCGAAAAGACGTAGGGCGGTCCCAAATAACCGTTCAACTGGACCTGTTAGATAAGACATAATTAAGTAAGGAAGATAAAGCTACAAGCTATTTGTTTTGTTGTCAACTGGACAACAATATGGTCATGTAGATAAGGATTAAATCAACAAAAAAGTACCTCTTGGATAATATAATATGAATACCAGTTTGACGAAACGGTTGGCGCAGTGGCAGAGCGATCGACTGCTGCGCAGCGTGTCGCGGATTCGATTCCTGCACGGAATAAATATTTGTATGGCTGTTTGTGTATGTGAGAGTTTATATGTTAGTAAACGCACCCAGGATACAGGAGAACTTCCTAGTGTGTAGCATCATTATAAAGCTTTTTATGGTCCCACTGCAGTGCAAAGGCCTCTTCAAATATATAGAAGGCATAAGCATTGATCACCATGCTTGCTCAAGGCGGATTGGGCATTTTAGACTTATTTTAACTACAAGTTGAGGTTTCTGCCTACCCCCATGGGAAAAAGGCGTGAGTTTATGTATGTATGTAAGTTGCGGTTTCCTCACGATCTTTTCCTTCACCAATGTCAGTGATGCAGTGTCTAATAATAGTCACTAATAAGTACACTTTGTTATTGTATTGTTGGAGTCAATATACAGTGGTTAAAATGGTTTATTTATTGGTTCATTTTTAAATATCTTTGTTACAAATAAAAATAATGTTAAGATATGCATTTAAAATGGTGTCCAACTATCCAAGCTTCTAATTGTATCTTCTAGTAGAATGTTCGGTAGTACCAACTACCATCATCTGCATGAAACTTCTGACCATTAGTATTTCTTGATATAGACAACCATTTTCTTTTTCATACATCAAATACTTTTAAAATAAACAAAAGCAGGATAATTTAGTAATAATATAATCTATATCAATATAGTTTCATACTTTTAAATTTAAATGTTTAAATATATTCCTTCCTTGTTTGCAGGGAGGGGCACTGCTCCCAGTGACCAGCCAGCCCGGATTTCACATGATGATCCCGTTACTAACTTCATACAAAGCTATACAGGTATTATTGCTTTCTTCATTATTTAGACAGCATCCTTAGTTTACTGGTCCTAAGAGCGACTGCTACGCTAGAGAGTTTGGGATCGTTTCCCAGGTCGAGAAAAGTATTATTGGGTTTTTGCTATGAAATTCTCAGTAGCAGCTCTGAGTTTAAATTTATGCTGGTTAATGGCAATAGGCTCGCCTCCTATTGCATGGGATCTAAACATACCGGTGCACTGTGAGTGTACATTGGTACACCTCTGCCTAACCCTTCGGGGAATACAAGCATAATGGTATGTGTATTTCTTTCTCTCCGTACTACTGTTTAAATAGACAATTGGTTAATGCGGTAGGAAACGGCAATGGCTTATCAATTGAATGAAAGATTCAATTGACTGTTGTTGGTTTTGGAATGTTAATTTAGTAATTGGTAATCATAATCAACTTTTAATTGAACAATTGTTTAACCTATTATTTCTGTGTCCCTGTATTGAGAGCCTGGCTTTTGGCCCCAAAGCATAAAGTTCTTTGATTTCATTGATGAATTGTGTCGGTAAACATACTATGTATTGCAATATTATGTATAGGAGTATACCTTTAGGCGAATCACTGCCCCGCGCTATTGTATGGGAGCTCCCTAAAATATTTATTTTATTCTGTATTTTAGTATTTGTTGTTTTAGCGGCAACAAAAATACATCATCTGTGACAGACAGACGGACAGTGAAGTCTCAGTAATAGGGTCCCGTTTTTCCCTTTGGCTACGGAACCCTAAAAATGTATGATATAAATTGCTAGAAAAGCGAATTGATGTTTATTCCTCTAAATTGCAGACCACGCTTCAAACTGACGAGGTGAAAAACGTGCCTTGCGGTACGAGTGGCGGAGTTATGATATACTTTGAGCGGATCGAAGTGGTGAACAAACTTGAACCTATCAGTGGTAGGTATTATCCTTATCCTTACTAATATTATAAATGCGAAAGTAACTCTGTCTGTCTCTTCTTCATGCCTAAACCACTGAACCGACTTCAATGAAATTTGGTACAGATATAGTCTGGGACCCGAGAAAGGACATAGGATAGTTTTCATCCCGGAAATCCCCCGGGAGCGGGAATTCTTAATCCACGCGGACGAAGTCGCGGGCAAAACTAGTTTTTTATACATTACCAGCTTCTGCCCGTGACTTTGTTCGCGTGGAGATGGTCGAGCATACCATCATAAGTATCATAAAACATAGTCTATAGGAATCGGCAATAGTGTAACTTTTTATCAGTGAAAGAATTTTTGTAATTGGACTAGCATTTCTAGACATGTTAATATAAACTCTTCCAGTTTATATTAACATGTCTAGAAATTATAATTTTTACTTTTAATGGCTTTATAATTTAATGGCTTAATATACTTCATATTCAGTAGCATCACGCCTGTCTTTATTGAAGCTTAGACAGAGGCGTATCACAGTTTCTTTTTTTTTTTTTAAGACGGGAAATCATCAAATAACTTCCCCCACCCTGGGCGGGGCGGGAGGGAGTGTCAGACTTTTACTGACTAAAACCCGTCTATGTTCCTTCATGTGCCCTTTGCGTTCCGGGGGCGCGGTATCTCTTTCGAACAACCCGCAGCCCCGGCAATCACAGACCTGCCAAATATAATAATATCCACCCAGTTGCGATTACTATATTGCTTTTCACCAGTTGTTACTTAGTAATCTTATTTATACTTACAATGTTAAAAGTCATTTCAAATTAAAGCTTTTACTTAAACATGATACCAAAATTTTACATACATAAACACACGCCTTTTTCCCATAGGGGTGGGCAGACACCACAGCACGCCACCTGCTACGATCCTTACATACTCCTTTCACCTCGTTTATTTCAATTTTAAATATTCCTTATGTACCAGTGCTAGACATGGTGCGTAACTTCACGGCGGACTACGACAAGACCCTCATATTCAACAAGGTGCATCACGAGCTGAACCAGTTCTGCAGCGCGCACACGCTACATGAAGTTTACATCGACCTGTTCGATCAGATTGACGAGAATTTACGAACTGTAAGTGTATCAGTTTTCTGCATTGGCTTATAGCAGTCCTTTTCAGTACAGAGGATTTCAATTACTACATACCATCCATCACGCCTGTATTTCCTTAAGGGTTAGGCAGAGGTGTACCAATGTACACCAACAATTCGACGGTATGTTTAGGTCCCAAGTAACATGGGGCGAGCCTATTGACATTAACCGGGCGCGAATCGGCGAATCCTAAGTCCGAACCGCTACTGAGAATTTCATAGAAAAACCCAATAACACTGCTCGACCTGTGAATCGATCCTCTAGCGTCCCATTACATGGGACGCTAGAGGTTCGAGGCGCGCCTTTTGCTTTAATTATTATTATTTTCATTTATTTTGTTTCCTGTTTGACCAATTTCGTTGATACGAGTAGTTTATTATATTGTTGTTTGATATATTCTCGCAGGCACTACAAAGAGATTTACACGAAATGGCGCCAGGGCTGAGGGTGCAAGCAGTCAGAGTAACCAAACCAAAGATACCAGAATCCATCCGCAAAAATTACGAACTCATGGAAGCAGAGAAGTCAAAGCTGCTCATTGCTGCACAACATCAAAAGGTAACGGCAATATGTTGACTTCCTTTTTTTATAAATAACTAGCTTTTGCCCGTGAAAATCCGCTTTAAGTAACGTCTTTGGTTACTGCTCTGGTCCCATGTGTCGCAGGTTGATGTTTTATATATAGCCTATGTATGACACTCACAAATAACGTGGCTTTCTATGAGTAAAAGAATTTAAAATCGGTTTAGAGAGATTACCCCCTACGACCCCACAAACTTTACCTCTTTATAATATTTGTATCGAAGTATAGATAGGTCTTCTTATAAAACTCTAATGTTACATTATTTCTGTCCACAGGTTGTTGAAAAGGAGGCAGAAACAGCACGACGCAAGGCCGTGATCGAAGCTGAAAAGGAGGCTCAGGTTGCGAAAATTCAGTATGAACAGAAAATTATGGAAAAAGAATCCTTGCAAAAGATTGAACTCATTGAAGACAGCATTCATAAAGCTAAACAACAAACGAAAGCCGAGGCAGACTACTATCATCTGAAGAAACAGGCGGAGGCGAACAAACTGCTGCTAACGAGAGAGTACTTGGAGCTGAAGAGATACGACGCTCTCGCACGAAACAATAAGATCTATTTTGGCAATGACATCCCCACCATGTTCCTGCAAGCTACCGTCGGTGACAGTGTTCCTATACTCAAAGATGTCCAGGTTGAATGAGTGTTAATTACCTTGAAACACCTGCTAGTCACGGAATAGGGGCGACACGCCTAGACTGCGCATCAGTGATAAATCATGAACTTTTACAGTCTAAGGACTAATGACAGGCCCTAGCAGGAGCTTCTTATTCCAACTTGTGCATCAGTTTCATGATGTTAGATTTGTACAGACTACTTGACTTTTAATAGTTTTCTGAAATGCTTATCTATTGGCAAGTTTGAACGGGTAATCAAGGACTCTCATAACAATGGTAAATGCAACAGTAATGCATCTAGGATGTATAAATTTTGTATCTACATGCAATATTGTGACAATTTTGTTGTAACCTAATCTCAAAGTATTGTGTGGTTGTGTTAAGAGTGCATTATCATTTTTGTTTAAATATCAATTGTGATATTCATTATAAATATGTACTTCCATGATTATTTACTAAATGTTTAAAAGACACTATGTAGTAAGGAGTGAACAAATTAGGACTTTTTTAACTGAAAATGAAATGCATCACGTTGTCTGCACTCAGTTTATTTGACTGACTTTATATTGATGTTAGACGGTCTATGTACATAGCTTTTTTTAAAATGTGTAATAAAAGTAAAATATGTGGAAAATCTTTGATTTTATTCAAATGTAAACTTAAAATTAAATAGGCTCAACATCTTAGATCTTGTTGAAGGCTGCAATATCCACAGACTGAACAAAGTCTTCATATTCCTGGATCTTTTCTGTCAGAAGGTCGACGGATACTTTGTCGTCTTCAATGACGCACATAATCTGCAGTTTGTTGATACCATATCCAACTGGCACAAATTTGGAAGCACCCCAGAGGAGACCATCCATTTCGATGGTGCGGACGAGTTTCTCCATTTCCTTCATGTCTGTTTCATCATCCCAAGGCTTAACGTCAAGGAGTATAGATGACTTGGCAATAAGGACAGGTTTCTTGGATTTCTTGGCAGCATAGGCCTGAAGGCGTTCCTCACGAACTCGGGCTGCCTCTGCGTCCTGTTAACCACGAGATTTTTTTTGTTTTTATAGGCATATGATGATAGTAGTACCTAGGTACTTAATGTAAGTGTGAAAATTTACTGACCTCTTCCTCGTCACCAGAGCCGAATAGGTCGACGTCATCGTCGTCGTCGTCGGCCTTCGCGGCGGGGGCGGGTGCTGTGGTGGTCTTGCCGCCAGCACTCAGGGGGCTGGTCCCAGCTGCCCATGACTTGCGCTCGTCGGCAGTGTAGGACGCGATCTGGTTGTACCATCGGAGAGCGTGGGCCAAGCTTGCGCTCGGAGCCTTGCCTACTTGTTCAAATACTTGAACATCGGCTTGAGATGGTGTGAAACTATAAATAACCAAGATGAACGATGATAATGGCGTCTTATCAACTTAACAGCTGGACGCAAAGGGAGAGGCATTATGTTACAAAAACGTTTAAGAAATTAAAAATGACAAGCCATTAGATACCGGCTTTTAAATTTGTAAAACAGAATTTATATTTGAGGTTATAATAAGATTCTTACAATCTGTGTCAGGCCGACGTGGATCTCAATTTTAACATGAAAACCAACTTACCCTAAAACATAACTCTTATCAGCTAACAAGCTGTTCAGTTCGTTCAGGCCTTGTGCGGTTTTTACGTCTCCTATTGCCATTTTAGTACAAAAAACTTATTCTTTTCAAGCAACAACCACACACCCCGGCACAATGTGAGCGAGAAGGAAAGAAGGAAAAATGTCAAAAGTGTTGAAAAGTTGACAGTCGTTGAACGAATGAAAAATTAAAGAATGGTCTAGTGCCATTCATTATTGTACGTAATTACAATAAAATTGTAATTTCTTTTTCCAGTTTATCAAAGCGTATCAAAGTTCCCACTGCTGAGCAAAGGCCTCCCCTTTCTCCTTCCAATCTTCTCTGTCTTGTGCGATGTCTGGTCATGCTCGCCCCGCAAACAAGACCAGATCCACACACTTTTTAAAATCGACTAATTTCATTGTAAGAAAACCGTAATCTATAAGCGAGTCTTACAATATTTGACAGTCTGTGGGAGTGGTGACACTGGTGACAGATTACAGAAGTGTGTGACAGTTACTGTCACTTATCTAAAGATTTTCGAAACATATTTTTAGGTACGAATTTAACGAAAATACGACGTAAATTAAAATAAGTAATTATTTTTATGTGTTTTATCATCGTGAATTTATTGTAGTAGAGTAGAAAAATCTTTACTTTTCATAATATTTATTTAGGTTAGGTATTGATTCTTATGTAATAATAACAGAGTAATTGCGTGTATTTGGGGTGTTTTAAAAGGGTTTAGACGTCGTAGTACTATCCTACGGCTAACGAGATAGCAGTAAAACATATATCAAGTGTTAACATCCGTGAAAAATTATTCAATTAGCGCGATATACGTAGTAAACGTATTGGTGTTTGCTGCAGAAAATGCTGCGCCAGCCGCTATCCAGGGCGCTATCGCTGAGCTCGCCGGTGCGCGCTGCACCGCTGGCGGCTCGCTCTTACTCCACACAAGTGCAACCTCCCCCAGACAAGATCGAAGTCTTCATTGATGACAAACCTGTCCATGTTTTGCCTGGCACCACTATTTTACAAGTAAGTGATTGATAAATACATATAGATTGGATTAAACCCTACAGGCATAAATAGTTTGGAACTGCATTCAATGATTTTTGAGAAAAGTTAAAGAATCTGTACCTATTTTGGTGCCTTTGATTTTTATTCTTCTCATAACAAAGGTCTTCAATTCATCTATTCTTAGTTAAGTTAGGCAAGTTTTGCAAGTAAATCTAAACATGAGATTTTAAAAGCATTCATTTGGTGAATTTCTAACATGACATCTTTTATCTCTAAGTAATTGATTTTATATCAAGAATGACTTTTGTTAAAATAACACCATTAAAAAATATTAACTGACTTATTGTTATCGGTAGTTAAACAAGCCTGTCTATGTCTAATATTATGATTAGGGTACAGCTAATAACAAAAACACAACAAATAAAAAAAAGCTAAGGGAACTAACAAGGTATATCTCAAAATTTAAATAAGACTTTTGCACAGCTCTATGGTATGTTTTATGTTGATAAAAAAACACTACACAATTTTCAAAATAACCTTAAGTTAATTGGAATGACATTCCATGATAAAAAAAGTATAAATAAATTTTCATGTGCTATAATCCAGGCTGCAGCTCAAGTAGGAGTAGAGATCCCCCGTTTCTGCTACCATGAGCGTCTTGCCGTCGCCGGTAACTGCCGCATGTGCCTGGTGGAAGTTGAGAAGTCTCCCAAGCCTGCTGCTGCCTGCGCCATGCCCGTAATGAAGGGAATGAGGATCAAGACTAACTCAGATCTGACCAGGAAAGCCCGTGAGGGTGTGATGGAGTTCCTCCTAGTCAACCATCCTCTGGATTGCCCCATCTGTGACCAGGGTGGTGAATGTGACTTACAAGATCAGTCCATGGCTTTTGGTTCAGACAGGAGTCGCTTCACTGATATTCATTTCTCTGGCAAGCGGTGAGTTTACATTTGTTTTTTAATTGAAAGTACAATACATTGCCCTATATTAGAAAATTCTCCTGTATCATGGACATGTTTACAAACTATTAACAAACATACACAAAGAGCCAGAACAACTGTCTTGCAGGCCACAAATATTTGTACTGTGTGAGAATAGATACTTTGTATGGTGTATTTTTATATTTGTGCATAAAGTTTTAATAAATAAATAGATCCCTCGAAATGCAGCCAACTGCACAGCCACTGCGCCAACCATGTCTTCAATTTTTTTTTTTTTAGTTTTTACTTTATTGTAATAAACTGATTATATTGATGTTTTCTTACAATGTTTCTCAACTTTGAAAGAAAAAATGTGATATTCCACTAACAAATCTTATATGTACAAAAAAATTATAGCTGATTGTATAATCACGTGTGAGTCGTGACACGAGTAGTGGTGATTGTTTATTATAAATATACAAAAAATATGTACTAATCAAACAACTATAATTGATACCATTCATCATAATACTTTGTCCTGAAAACAGTGCTGTTGAGGACAAAGATGTGGGTCCCCTGATCAAGACCATAATGACGCGTTGCATCCACTGCACGCGCTGCATCCGGTTCGCGTCCGAGGTGGCCGGCGTTGATGACTTTGGTACCACTGGCAGAGGATCCGACATGCAGGTTTGTGCTTTATTATTATTTACTGAAACAAAAAAATATAAAAAATATAAATATACCATCACGTCTGTATTCCCCGAAGGGTTAGGCAGAGGTGTACCAATGTACACTCACAGTTCGACGGTATATTTAGGTCCCATGTAGTAGGGGGCGAGCCTATCGCCCCCTACTAAAAGTAAATAGTAGTAGTAATAGTACTACTACTATTTACTGAAACAACTAGATTGAATATTGTTTTTTGTTTGAACACCTTTTTTTCGAAAGTGCCTTTTAACCCATACAGTGCGGGTAACGCGCATGCGCGTCAAATACGCACATGTGCGTCGCCCCGCGTTGAATTAATGGAGTAATTGAAATCAGGGACTTGAAACGTTACTCAAAATAACGTTACGCGTAGTTCCAGTACCGATAATTTGTACCGTTCCACCAGGATCGTAACAAAATTAATACCTTGGCTATAACGATACTGACAAACGGAACGAAATCTTAAAGTGTTCACTAACAATATTATCAATATATCGTTATTAGTATAACGATATAATAACGTTATTCATTACAGTGGTGGCTTGTGCCGAGGCTACCGGGCCGCGGGCGACGACGGAGCGGTAGTCAGCGAGAAAAGTTCTTAAGAATAACGTTACAAATGAATCTGTAACGTTTCACCTGTAACGTTATTACAAGCGGATAAGCTTAATGTTACTGATACCTGTAACGTTACTTAAAATTTTGTTCTACGAAAATGATATTCTTTAACGTTTCTTTCTTGTAACGTTATTGGTATTTTTAAGTTTTAGTATCGTTACAAATTTTGGAACGTTATATGATAACATTAATGATAACGGAACGAAATTCATTTCGTTTTCAAGTCCCTGATTGAAATAAATGATTAGAGTTTGACTTTATTTTAAATTGATGTCAAAAAACTAGAAAATAGGAGCAGTTTCTCACTTTTATTTTTTGAATTCCTTACCTTACATTAAAAAAGAAAAACGGTACCCTTGAAATCACTTTTTATTAGTAATCCTAATTAAAGTAAATGTACATATCTATGGCTATATTAAAATGACGCAACCAGCTATTGAATAAAGCAGCTTTGGATTTTTGTAGGGGTTTGTTGTAATTTTCTTCTACCTTTTATCCAGGTTGGAACATACGTGGAGAAGATGTTCTTGTCTGAGCTGTCCGGCAACATCATTGACCTGTGCCCCGTGGGCGCGCTCACCTCCAAGCCTTACAGCTTTGCTGCTCGACCCTGGGAGACCAGGAGGGTGAGTTAATTTTTATGACCTTTATAACTATAAAGGCTCCTACAATACCGGCGGCCTGGCCGGCGGGTAACTGAGGCGCCGATCCTGCCGCACAAACTAGACGCCGGCATGGCCCCCGAGTTATGCTGGTGGGTTGCGTGGGGACACGCCGACAGTTCGCTCTCAGTATTCAAGTAATTCGTTCGGCGTTCTACCCAACTGTTGCAACTGGAATGATGCTCTACAGCCCCCAGCGGTAAATGCCGGCGGCCTGATTTTGTCGTCGGGTTACCCGTGCGGCAAAAACCCGCCGGCTGTGCCGCCGGTACAGTGTGTAGGAGCCTTCATATGTCAGGAAGATCGCTCGATACCGAAGACTGTGTTGTCAGCAACAGACAGAACTGACAGCTGTATTGACAGAATTGTTTGCAGTAAGGCATTCAAAGATTACAAGATTTTAATAATAATGGCGAACAAGCCGTTCGCCAACCTGATGTTAAGTAGTTGCTATAGTCGTCTGCAATAGGTACGAGAGACTTTGCAGATGAGTTGCCGCCCCAGAGACAAGGTTGAAATGTTTCTATGCTTTAAAATGATGCCTTGGCATCGACAAATCCCTTTATTAGTACATATCGATTAAAAACTTGTATGTGTGATAAGTAAATGCTTTGTTTCAGATTGACTCTGTAGATGTTCTAGACCCGCTAGGTAGCAACATTGTGGTTGCTACACGTACGAATGAAGTGCTGCGTATCCTCCCGAGAACCAATGAGGTAAGTTTTGTGTACGCGTTTATTTCTCTATGGTTTATTGTTAAGGATGCTGAGAAAAACAAAAAAAAAATACAACATTTAGGCCTTTGACACACTTGGCGGAAATTCCGTCGCAGATCTTCCGCGTCGGAATATGCAATAACATGTATTGGCGTTCCGCCGCGGAAGTTCGGCGACGGAATTTCCGTCTAGTGTGGCAAAGGCCTTAGAGGCTGTTTTGATAATATTGAAGGAAATGAATGTAACAAAATAAGTAAATTATGTCATACGCAAACTGTCCGCGTCTTTGTCCGCGTGGCTTATTTCACCCGGGTTAAGTTACGTCTTTAGTTACTGCTCCGCTCATTGGTACACTTCTGCCTAACCCTTCGGGGAATACAAGCGTGATGGTGTGTGGTAATTTATGTTATGTAATTTTTTCTTCTTACTTATGACCGTAGGAGATCAACGAGGAGTGGTTGTCGGACAAGTCCCGGTTCGCGTGCGACGGACTGAAGCGGCAGCGGCTGGTGACGCCGCTGATGACGGACAGCCGCGGGAACCTCACGCCCGTCGAGTGGCAGGACGCGCTCGTCGCAGCCGCCCGCGCGCTTAGGGACTGCCCGCCCAACAAGGTAAGGGCGCGTTCCTACTACGTCGTCACGATCAATTTATCGTTGGCCGACTGTCGTCTTTAACAGTTTCCATTATATCGAGTGTTTATCCTCACTCAGTCGTTGAAATATTTTATCGTTGTATAAATGATTCCCATTGGATCGTGACGACATTCTAGTGCACACGGCAGTCGTTTTGTCGTTTGCATATTAGTTGCGTCTAAGTTCTTTTGAAGATCAGCGCTACGACCACACGCAATTTGCCATCACGATAAGTGTTGATATTTTTTATCGTTCTACGACTGTCGTGCTAGCCGTTCCCATTGACATGGCAATAAGTCGTCACTGCAAAAAAAGTCGTGAGAGGACAGTTAATCGTGATGTCCTATATGTACACCTCCATTTAAATACGTATGTCAATAATCAATCAACCGAATAAAACGATAACTTTATAGGTTTATGTTCTGCGGTAGATATCCTTAATCTTCTACGGTTGTCCCTTTTTTTACCCGACTACGGCGAAGCAAAAAGGAGGGTTATGAGGTTGACCGGTATGTATGTATGTATGTATGTATGTATGTATGTATGTATGTATGTATGTATGTATGTATGTATGGATGTTCATCTGTTCCCTCATAACTTCTAAACCGTCTAACGTAAATTGACAAATGAGGTGTCATTAGAAGCGTCTTGATCGTCCGCTGGTTATAGGCTACATTATGTTGCAATAAATTGTATGTGGCGCCCTCTGGGGCTCAAGAAGATGTGAAAAAAAAATTTTTTTCTTCCAAATATGGTCGTGTTGCATATCAAACTAAAGGGCTTAATTAGCACATTTCAAATATATATATATATATATATATTATATAAGTAAATTGTACATAGCACCCTTTAGAACGCATCATAAACCTATCTAACTAACCAATATTTCGTTTGGGAGACTTAATAGATTATTATTTCATATATTGTGTATATATGTTGCAGTTCCAATAATATTACGCATATAAATGTCTAAATTTAAACCCCAAAATATTTTAAATAAAAAAGAAGTTTAAAAAACTAAAACCCGACTACAAAAAATTCACGTTCTAAAAAGTATGAAACAAGAAAACATTCTCATCTGAAAGCCGTGGTCGTATGCCACCTAATTCAGGTAAAACTGTATGTATGTAGTTATAGAACATGAATCTTTAGCACTAAAGTTTAGGGTAAAGTGGCATACGACCACGGCTTTCAGATGAGAATGTTTTCTTGTTTCATACTTTTTAGAACGTGAATTTTTTGTAGTCGGGTTTTAGTTTTTTAAACTTCTTTTTTTTGCATTTAGTGCGAACATTTGATTTACGAAATTGTTTTGCGAACATTTGTTGAACAGCAACGAACATTCATCCGCGAATGTACTCCATCATTTTCCAAATTCAAATAATGTTTACTATAAAATATCAGTATTAGCATCAGATTCATATATGTCATCTTCACCTCAAGCTGTTAGCTGTCGCCGGTGACCTAGCCGACGCGGAGTCGCTGGTAGCTCTGAAGGACCTGGTGAACAAGCTGGGCTCGGAGAACACGTGCACCGAGCAGTACTTCCCGCTAGAGGGCGCCGGCATCGACCTGCGCTCCTCATACCTCTGCAACACTAAGATCGCCAGTGAGTTGTACATAATTTTTTAGTTTTTCTCCTGTAAAAAAACGCCTCTTGTAGTAGTAGTTTAGTAGTATAAATAAAAAAAAAAGTGTTTGTGGTGCCGGGAGAACTTAAGAGTTAAAGGTTTTGAAAAAAAAATTGCCACCTTTTTTCTAGAAATTAAATAGAAGATTGTATCTGTAGACTAAATTAATTTAAACTGAAATGTGGAAAAATATAGTTATTTAGAAATTTAAAAATTAAATCTGGCATGCTTGTCAATTTTTCAATTAATATTTGATTCGGGCAACCGAAAGATAACTGAATATAACTTGCATCAGCAACAATACTATTAATTCATAATAATAAAGTGCCTTTTAATAATATAAATATATGTACTTATAATAATTAAATGTTTTTACCTTAGCTTTGACTTTGAAACCAAAACATTCTACAATTTTCTCCGAATCGATGACTGGCTTATAATTACAAACACTTAAGGTGAATGAATGCTCCAACCAGCTCGCGAAATTTAATTTTTCTTACGTTTTTTGCAATTTGCAAGTCAAGCTTCATGTAAAATGTCAAGATTTCATGAAATCTTGACATTTTACATGAAGCTTGACGTATGGAGTCATTTTACTGATTTTAATGGTTATAATTTTAACATACAATACATACTTCTTACGCCCGCGAATCATACTTTAATCAACATTAAACCTAATACTGACTTGCAAATTGCAAAAAACGTAAGAAAATTTAAATTTCGCGGGCTGGTCGGAGCATTCACCTTAACAACACATTATTCCTTCAGACGTGGAGGACGCCGACTTCGTGCTTCTGATCGGCACCAACACCCGCTTCGAGGCGCCGCTACTGAACGCGCGCATACGCAAGGCCTACATACACAAGGACACCGATGTGGCGCTCATCGGGCCCAAAGTAGACCTCACTTATGACTACATGGTGAGTAACACTTGTACGGTCAACAAAAAAAGATAAGTAACCAGTGTAGCCTCATAAATTCAAAGTTTTTCAAAAATCAATAGAAGTTTTTTAATGAATTTTATTTTCGTTAACGGAAAATAGACAGTTTATTAATTAAATTAAATTTGATTTCACAACAACCACCGGTTTGAAAGAAAACTTCAACTATATTAGACGGTCCGGTTACTTATCTCTTTTGTTGACCGTACATAAATATGTATACATTCAGCAATATTCTAAAGCAATTTCCTCCCAAAGTAATGATTAAAATGTAATGGTGTTACGAATGTCATGTTCTAGATCTCATACGCCTATGAAATCGATCTTATCTCAACGTTGCGATCTTTAATTCACAAGAAATCGCTTTTCAATTTTGCCAAGTACAGCATTGAAGACTGTATGTACACACGTACTACAGTGCGTACGTACATTACAGTACACTGTGCGCTCTTGGCTAGTCTCCATTGTGATTGGCCGCCGTGATCAATACAACAACAAAATATTCTGCCGTCCGTAACGGCAGAATATTTTGTTGTTGTTCCATATTAAAATTCTTTCGTTTTTAGGTTAAATCGAAAGTAGTTCTTAGTATAGATGCAAAATTCCTTCTCATATATGTTCATAATTGCGCAATTACTCGTGTCATCCCAAAACTTGGCATTACATGTGACAGCTATTTTTATTTATAGACAAAGCTATTACATAAAGAAACTTAAGTACCTATGTATTATACTGTAAGCACGGAGGGCGCAGTATTAATAAGATATAATTCTGCGCGGTATATAATTATTGTCTTGCACGCAATTATCTAATTTTCAACTCTATTTAGTTGGAGTTGTAGTTCATTACAAATTAATCACCAAAGACTGTTTGAACATATTGCTGTTCTGTTTAGCTGAACCTATAAAAGCAAGTAAATATTTGGATTTTGTTTTAGAACCTTATAAGAAATAACATTCATACAAGTTGCTGCTACGCTAGAGGTCTTGGGTTCGATTCCCAGGTCAAGCAAAGTGTTATTGGGTTTCTGTATGAAATTCTCAGCAGCAGCTCGGTGTTAGGATTTGTGCCCGGTTAATGGCAATATGCTCGCTCCTGTATTACTTGGGACCTAAACATACCAGCGACCTGTAGGTGTAAATTGGTACACCTCTGCCTAACCCAGCGGGGAATACAGGCGTGATGGTATGTTGTACATGTTCTATATGTTATCTTATCACTACGCAGCACGTAGGCGACTCAGCTTCCGCCGTGAAAGACCTGGCCACCGGTTCATCATCACACGAGGTGATGAAGCGGCTGGAGGCGGCGCAGCGCCCCGTCGTGATCCTGGGAGCCGACCAGCTCAAGACGCCAGAGGGCGCCGCTATACTTGCGTACACGCAGGAGTTGGCGCTGCGGCTGCAGGACAAGCTGCAGGATAAGAGCTGGAAGGTACGTTGAGGAGTAGCTAGGTGTTTTTAGTGTGTCTGATATCAATATATTACCTTAAAATCTGGACTCCCTTTGGAGTCGCTTATTTATTAAATACAGTTCGTGCAAAAACGTACGTTCAATTATTCGCCTTAATCTCACTCACGGACTCATCATCATCTGCCTAGCCTTTTCCCAACTATGTTGGGGTCGGCTTCCAGTCGAACCGGCTGAATACCAGTGTTTAACGCGGAGCGACTGCCTATCTGGTCTCCACAAACCAGTAACTGGGGAACACATTGGTGTTGTACCGATACCGTTTTAATTAACTATAAATAAATACGGTACCTCTTGGTTAGACTGGTTGTCAGGCTTCTTAGCTTCCGACTATTCGTAACGACTGTCAAAGATCTACGAATGACAGCTGAACAACAACTACAATCTATCAATCGACTTAGAATATATGACCCACATTGACATTTATATTTATTATTATTCCAGGTGTTGAACGTACTGCAGCGCACGGCGTCCCAGGTGGCGGCGCTGGACATCGGCTACCAGCCCGGCGTGGGCAAGGTGCTGCAGGACGGGCCGCAGGTGGTGTTCCTACTGGGGGCAGACAGCGGCGTCGTCACGCGCGACCAGCTGCCTAAGGGAGCTACTGTTATCTACCAAGGTGGGGGAGTTGTGCTGGTTTTTTTTAAGACGGGAAATTATCAAATAATATCTTCCCCCGCCCTGGGCGAGGCGGGAGGCGCGCGTGGAAAACGAACGCGCCGTCGACACGGTCTGTCGCTACTTAGTTAACGTACGGATGGTGAGCTACCCATTGCTCACCGCCCACAGACCCGCGTCTACGGTGGCCGGGAGTCGTCTCGTGGCTCCTGACGCCCGGAGCGTCTACCGCTGCGGCCGCTGGGACGGGGAACCCTCCTTTCCCTCTCCCGTCCCGCCGCCCCTCCTAGCATTACAGCTTCGCAGAAGGAGGCGACTGCTTCCCATTCCCTCTCGCTCCGGACCATGGCTTGAACCAGTGCCGGACGCGAGAGGTAAGTAAGGTATAGGGATCACATGTCTAGCCAAGTGTAATTATAGCAAAAATACATCCTCTGTGGGACAGAGTTTTTTTTTATATAATACTGCGATGGATCATTTCTGAACGCATTCAACCCTGATCTCTTTACACAGAGACTCTGTTCTCATTTTTTTTTTGAGCAGGCTTCTTCTTGAATCGAGAGCCTACACCCATCCTGAATTAAAAAAAAGAAGAGGGCACAGAAAAAGTATTTCGCTCCTAACGACTTAAAAATAGAATTATGAAAATTTGTTCACTTTAAACTTCGTTCCAGATAAAAAGATAATTGATATTGGTATTACGGGCTGGTGTTCGCAACTCTCGTATTTTCTAATAAGCGTTTCTCGTTTTAGCTAATTATGGGCTATTTAGTTCGAATGCTGATGACATAAAATGTTTGCACTAACAAACGTTTTGTTTGTGTTCAAATTTACTGCAGCTTAATTCCCAGTATGAATTTAATTTGTGCAATTGTTGTTGTGGCTGCAGGCCACCACGGCGACGTGGGCGCGGCCATGGCAGACATCGTGCTGCCGGGCGCGGCCTACACAGAGAAGCGCGCCACCTACGTCAACGCCGAGGGCCGCGCGCAGCAGACGCTCGTCGCCGTCACGCCGCCCGGGAAGGCTCGCGAGGACTGGAAGATTATTAGGTACCTACTTTGATTATGTTGAAAGACTTTTCCATTTTTAAATAATATTTGAAACTGATCTTCTTTACCGTGTGCCAGTAAGGTCTAACGACTCTACACACCCAAGTGTCAGAGTTTCTAAACTGCCTCTAAACTGATAAAATCTGTGCATATATTTTATGTTAACGTGTTTACGTGTCGTTTGATTCGGAAAAAATGATATAAGAAACAAAATAGGTAATTTTAGTTACAAGTCGGGTCCAATTTGACACCAATTTACACCCAATAGTTCATGCATCAACTAGCTTCCCCGCACGCGACTTCGTCCGCGTGGCTTATTTCACCCGCGTTAAGTTACGTCTTTGGCTACTGCTCCGCCTCCGTGGGTAGTAGTGTGATGTTATATAACCTAACATACCCAGGAATTATGTACTTATCTATTGATGAAAAGATGGTTTGATCAGCCCAGTAGTTTCAGAGTTTATTCGGTACAACCAAACAAAAACTCGTTCTTCTTTATAATATATTAGTAAAGATTGATGACTGCCCCTTTGGTCTCGTGGTCGCAAGGGCGGCTGCTGAGCAAGGGGTCCCGGGTTCGATTTCCAGGTCGGGCAAAAAGTGTTATTGGGTTTTTCCATTAGGAATTTCTCAGTAGCAGCCCAGAGTTTGGAAGTTGGTGGTGTGACACACCCGTGCCTCGGAAAACACGTAAAGCCGTTGGTCCTGCGCCTGATCTCTCTCCGGTCGTGTCGGATTGCCGTCCCATCGGGCTATGAGAGTTAGCGAAGAGGGTGTGCACCTGTGTTTGCGCACACACTTGTGCACTATAATATCTCCTGCGTACGTGGCTAGTCTGCATTAAGGTTAGCCGCCGTGGCCGGAATCGGCCTGGAGAATTACATACATTACATTACAGAACAGATTAATGTAAAAGTAGCTTAATTATCTTCCTGCTAAATAATTTCGTGTCCACAGGGCTATATCAGAAGTGGTCGGCCAGCGTCTGCCGTACGACACCCTAGACGAGGTCCGCAACCGTCTCAGCGAGATCAGCCCCGCGCTAGTGACGTACGGCGACGTTCAGGACAACAACTACTTCGCGCAAGCCCGGTCTCTTGCACAGGTACGTCGTGTTTACGTAAACAATAATAGGTTTTTTTTTGCCCCAAACTATGAATTTCTCCTTTATCCTGGGTGCTTTAAAAAACATATAAACTCACATACACAAACAGCTAGACCCGGAACAACTATCTGTAGGCCACACTAATATTTGTTCGGTGCGGGAATTGAATTCGCGACACGCAGCGCAGCAGGCAATTGCTCGGCCACTGCGCCAATCGTGTCGTATTATGGTGTCGAATAATAGTAATAATAATGTCGGCCTATTATTGTGCCATTGTAGGGCAAAGGCGTCTTGTTATACAGAGAAAGCGTGAGCATTAATCAGCATGCTTGCCCATGGCGCATTGGGGATTTCCTGTGTCAATACAGCTTATAATTTATAGACTTTATACGCCATACTTTAGACGCCATATTTATTTTAAGTCCAGGTAGATTCAAGATGATTTTTTTATCACCAATGTCAATGATGACCAAGATTAACATGGAGTAACTTTTTCAATTCAAATGTAAAATACATTTTGGTACTTATCCGGTTTCGAACCTCCAACCACTGGGCTAAGACGATGTACATTAAAATGTTCTATAGATTCCATTATTGTAATGATAAGTAACAGAACCAATTAAATTCACAGAGTCTCCAGAAGCCAGTATCAGGCAAGGTAGATGTGCAACTGAAGAAATTAGAAGACTTCTTCATGACGGACACGATCAGTCGCGCATCGCCCACCATGGCCAAGTGTGTACAGGCAGTGCTTAAGCAGAAGCAGTCCAAGTACTAGACCACAGACAACTTAGGAGTACGACACACAAACCCTTGAATAAAAACTTTGTTAAAACAAAAAGAGGTTGTATCACCTCTATAAACTTCCGGTAATAACCTTATTCATATACAAATACGTACTTTATGCTTTTTTGAATTTACAAGGATTTTGTGTGTTGTACAATTTTATTTAAGATTTATATTCCCAGCTTTTTATGCTTGAGTTTTGTCTACTGACTACGTTTTTTGGTATTGGTACTGTTTGTGAAAATGAACTTTACATTTTGGACGGCGGTTGGTGCAGAAAACTCAAGCGTTCAAAGTTGTTTTTAGGGTAATTATAAAATTTATATTTCGCCTTTCTGCAATCATTTTTACGAAGGAAATACTACAGAAATGCTGCTGCGTTGTCGACTGTCCATGTTACCTCTGTACCTCAACAATATTTCAGCAAGAAGGCTTTCGACAACGCATGTACATAGTGATTTCTGGCTATTTATTTTGTTATTTAATAGATAAGCGTAACAGTGTTTCAAGAAGTATAAAATTTCCATAATTATATTAAATTATTCACGATACTCTTTAGAAATGGATTGAAGAAATGAAACAGCTCGCAACTTGAATGTAAGGACAAATATTTGTAAATAGTAATGTTTGTAGTATAAAATAAAACGTAGTATAATGATTGTCGAAATGGTTTTTTATTTCTGTACCAGTTTTTTTTCTGAATAATTGATTTCAGTTGCAATTGGCCAAAGGTAGGGTGGTTTCATCCAGTCCGTTGTTTTTGATGTATTCCTGTAATATGCATTTGGGAATTAGTACTGATGCTGACTTCCGATAAAATTTAAAAAACCCCCAACACAAAAACCTAAGTTCCCTTTAAAAAGTAAAAAAATAACAAAAAAACTACGTCACGTTGGGGGACCGCTCGGGACGATCGTATCCTAAATGCAACATCGGTCCCAACAATTTAATTTTTTAATTTTTTATTTTATACTTTTTATAGGTACCTACTTATTATAATGTCGATTTTGTTAAGTTTGAGACCCCACTCGAGTATATTTACAGACATTCGGTTTTTCTTCCCTACTTTCACCCCCACAACTTTTAAACGGCTCAACCGATTTTCATCAAATATGTCTAAGAACACTCGCACATAGGTCACCTTTAATACAAACTAAATTGAAATCGCTTTATTCGTTCGGCAGCTATGATGCCACAGACAGACAGACAGACAGACAGATACGTCAAACTTATAACACCCCTCTTTTTGTGTCGGGGGTTAAAAATAGACTCCATAATAATGAGTATATGCACACTTTAAATATTTTTTTCTGTAAAACCACGACCATGTATGGACGGGTCGGAAGGGATATCGTAACGGAAACTAAGTATGGATTTACCACATGATTCTAGACACCCAGCGTTCAAATTTTTCGTCGGTTACTAACCTATTCTCTGTCCTAAGAGCTTTATATGATTCTGGGTGATTGTTAAACTATAATGTCTGGCAAGCGGGCAAAAAAAAAAAACAGACACACACATAAACAAAAAAAATCTTCAGCTTTATTATATTACTTTGTAATAATAAAAAAGGTTTATGACAAACACGTCATCACTCCTGCATTCCCCGAAGGGTTAGGCGAGGTGTACTAATGAACACCCACAGTTCGCCGGTATGTTTTAGGTCCTGGGACCTAATGAACCCGGTTAATGGCAATAGGCTCGCCCACTATTACATGGGTAATAGGCGGCGAGCCTATTGCCATTAACCGGGCACAAATCCTAACTTCGAGCTGCTACGGAGAATTTCATAGAAAAACCCCAATAACACTGCTCGACCTGGGAATCGAACCCAAGACCTCTAGCGTAACAGTCGCGCTTAGGACCACTAGGCTAACGAGGCAGCTTTATTATATTTATTTTTTAATAATACCATTGGCGTATCTAGAGTTAGTTTTCAGGGGGGCCTGGCCCCTAAGATGCCATGGCCGATGCGACGCAATGCGGTCAGGCGGAAGGTGAGCCCTACAGCCTGGGGTAGGCGCAAGACCATTCTGGGGTGGGCACGGCCCACCCGGCTCCCCCCCTATACAATACGCCTATGAATAATACAAAAGATATATGATAGCAACCTTAATAACTTTTCTGGCGGGTATCTTGTACTGGCACTCCCTCAGTGTCTGGTGCGCGTTCCTCATGAACAGCACGTTGGTCTGCTTGCCGTCGGTCCACGGCGGCGGCGCTTTCTCGCGGCGTTTCAGTGACGACAACAGCTTGTGGCACGGACCGAAGTACGGGAGAGGTTTAGCTGTTGAAGATAAATGTTTTATGACATGAGTTCCAGACCGCAGTTTGATTTTGCTTTGCTAAGTAAAGTTAGCGTTTTATACAGATATGAATCTTATGTGTGTAATATTTGTATGAAACGCTCACTTAACATCACAGATTACAATACTTAACATAGTCAATGAATCTCGCAATACGACGAAAGTTGTGCAGCGTAAGCTTTGATGCTTCAACTAAACGATAACCTAGCCTTTCAATACCAAACGTATTTACTACACGATATGGTATACCTAAACATACATATGCATGACTCTCACATAGACATGCTTTTTCGCGTAGGCCTTTGCGCGTAGTAAATAAGTCCGAATTTGTGTCATTATGTAAAAAACATTGCCTCGGTGTGAGCTAACCCTAGGCACTAATGACTAGTTACTATAAGGATAGTATAAAGC
This sequence comes from Caradrina clavipalpis, assembly GCA_932526535.1. Lineage (NCBI taxonomy): Eukaryota > Metazoa > Arthropoda > Insecta > Lepidoptera > Noctuidae > Caradrina > Caradrina clavipalpis. Next base: position 11,172,111 of record OW052104.1, on the reverse strand, counting down.
AGCGTTTGTGTGTTTCAGTTAGAAGGGTACCGGTGTAGTTCAGTATTCAGGCACATTAAACTTTTTGAATTTGCCTCTGGGATGGCAACGCATTTGCAAGGCTTCTGGTATTGTTGATGTTTAGAGCCAGCGGTGACTACTTTACATCTTGGGTCGACGTTTGTTTGACATCCTACAATACAGGAAAATTTTTTAACCAGTGCGTAAATTTTGCCTTAATAAACTTGAACACGTTTTATTAAACACGTATATTTTATTTTGATATGTCTTAGTACAAAAAAAAAAGTTATCGCTTACGAAACATGTATACTTAAAAACCATATTTTATTGTCACTCGGCGCTAGCGCATTCCCCACCCCCTCACCCCAGCCATGCGCCCGGGCGGCGGCCAAGAGTTGTCATTGATAGTATGGCGAATAGATTATGTCCATGTTTTGCTTATTTCAAACTCGGATAAGGATGAATTTTTTAAAAAAAATTTTTTTAACTAAACACGGAAATGTGTTCTATTACTGACACTGAACTACCAAAAAAAATTTACGCACTGGTTAAAAACTTATCCTGTATAAAAAAGTGCATGTATGTTCTATTATAATCTAGAGCAGATTATTCTTTTCATGATTACCTTGAGATTCAGGTTCAATTTCTGGTTGTATTTTCTTCGAACGTGGCTTTTCAGATTTAGTAATAAGACACTGTCGGTCACAGTAGCATTTGTTGCTGAATTCTCTTTGAACCACGTAATCAGCCATCAATTTATTGAACTCTGCTGTCGACTTTTTCTTTTTACGATCTTGCATTATTTTCTGTTTAGCTACCTGGTCTTTTCTAACGGCTCTAAAAACGATCATAACTGTTTAGAATATTTTTAATATGGATAGTGCACTGGCCTGTTGCCGTCGTGGTTACAAGCGCGACTGCTGAGAGTGTCCTGGGACATCGATTCCTAGCTCCGGCAGTGTTATTGGGTTTCCCCATTAAGAATTTCTTAGTAACGAGTTCGAGCTGGATGCAGGTCGCATCCAACCGGTATATGTGGAGATCTAAAGGGGAGGCCTATGTTCAGCAGTTTACGTCCTATGGCTGAGATGATGATGAGTCGGACTTAGGAAGTTGGTGGCGCGGTACCGTCGTGACTCGGAAAGCATGCTAATCTGATGGTCCTGCATTAGATTTTTCCTAGTCGTGTCCGATTGCAGTCCCATCAGACTATGAGCGTGAGGGTAGAGGGAGTGCACTTGTTTGCATACTCTAAACCAATCAAGCTATTAGCACTTATCCTAACCATCCATCACGCCTGTATTCCCCGAAGGGTTAGGCAGAGGTGCACCAATTTAGGTACACCCACTTATCCTATCTAAATATAATCACTCAGTTATATTACTTACTAGAGTTACTAGCTTCTGCCCGCGACTTTGTTTGCGTGGAAATCAATTATACCAGGAATCATACAATCAGCAATAGAGAAGCTTTCTAACAGTAAAAACCTTTTTTCAGTCAAATCCGTACTTCCCAAAATTCTCTCTTACAAACAAACTTTACCGCTTTATAATGTTAGTAGATAATTATAGTTAAATTGACCAAATACGATTAGATAGAATACACTGCCTACCACATGGGGTAAAGGCGTGAGTTTGTGTATGTATGTATGATTAGAATTATTTTTAAATGAGGCATACTGTTCTCATGTTAGATATCTATTTACCTTTCTTCTTCTTTCTTTCTTCCTTTTTCGATAAAATCTTCAAAACGTTTCTGTTTTTCTTCTTGAGATTTTTTAACCGTTTCAAATGTTTTTGACCCTGTGTGTTGGCTTTCTTTGCATATCTACCCAAAAAATATTAATCTATAATTAATTGGCGCATGTATTAAAAAAAGCTTAAAGTAGATACGGGTATGGGTAGATACGGATTAATAACCCATTTCACTTAATTTTTGTAGAAAATGGTTATGGTTCTAATGTGGGATATAAATTACTTGTTGCTGCAGTGACAAATTCGCTTGCTTCATATCCTGCTAATGCCCACTAGTTTTAATCTTTTAAATGTACTCTTACACATGGTTCATAAACATTACATATGCCTCTATTTCCCGAAGTGTTAGACACTGGTGTTCCAGTGCACACCCACAGTTCACCGGTATGTTTAGGTCCCAAGTAATAGGAGGCGAGCCATGGTTCAAGATCTTGATAATCTATTAACTCACCTGTTGATGTACTTTTTTAATTTTACAATTCAATTTCTCTTGTTGTTTCTGGCAAGTTTCTATTTTATGGTTGTTCTCCGCTTCCCGTTTAGCTTTTTCTTCTTTCTTCCGTTTGTTTTCAGCTGCATACTGTTCAACAGCTTGCTTTTCTGATAGCTTTATGTTGTCCTGGAGGAGGTATTAGTTCCTACTTAGTATACTAGCAAAATAAAGGTTCCTATTAAGGTGTGTCGGCACCAGGAGCATTCGCCTGTGATGTAAAGGTCCAATCAGTGCACGCGAAAATCAAAGTCACGTGAGCTTCCCGTGCTACGATTGGTTTGAGCATGCTAGAAATTAGCATGTGTATCTGTACCTTAACAGTTCAGATTCGAGCTCCAAATCGAATTAGGCGAATGCTAGTCAGTCAGTGAAGCAGTACTGTAACGTAATGCTCAAAATCGAATCTTGGGTTGTTACATTGCACACGAATGCCAGATAGGAAGGGTCCTTAGGGAGTAAGGGGACTGACTGATCCACCTTAGATGCCCAACAAAATCAGCTAGAGTAGGGCTGGAACAAGTTACCAATTCACTACCGAAGAACCTTTCGAGTGCTCCTACACGAAAAACAAATTTCACGGACAGCAAACTTGTCCAAAGGCCAAATAAAATTATACCTAGCTCTAAGATCACTCCATGTTGAAGTGGTACATGGAGAGGTTTTTAGCCTCAATTCCCCATCCCTAATTTTTTTGTAGTGTTGTGGAGGTCTTTATATCTTTTTTTTGCATAAATAGTTGGAGCTATGGATCTACCTCAATTTCTTTTTCACGCTCGAGAAGATACTTCATTTGCTGTGCGTCAGTAAGGTCGTCTAGATTTTCTTGTTTTTTTGCCTTAGTTTCTTGTTCTTTCTTCTTCTCGTACCTTAAAAGAAGGGTTACAATTGAAATATTTGGATAACAAAATGTTTAAATGTAACCCCGGTAGCTTTATGTTCTGATACATATATTAGTTATGGTGTTCCTAGCTTAAGTTTATTTATGTTGTTCCGCTTTTTTGTGTGGGCAGTGCGTGTATTGTTCACACCATCTCTGCCGCCCTGATTTTTATAAGTGAAGAATTGTAATTGGCCGTCAGTTTCACCTACTATTTTATATTCTGTTTTGTTTACCTGTGAGTCTTCCATAACTCATAAATTAATAACCGTCATCGATGAAGCTGAGATTCTAACTGTGGGCCCAAGTAGCACAAAGCTGGTGCCCTGACACAGTAAGCCGGGATCGCGGCAGGCCACGAAGGAGATGTGGCAGGACAGCAACTGAATGGATTCCTTCAAAACTGGAGAAATGGAAATATGGAAAGAATGGGAGAGCTTTACCCAGGAGAATTTTTCCGGGCCGGTTCCGTCACTAACTACATTATGACGATGTTTTTTTTTTTTTTTAAGTTAAAGCCGAGAAACGTTCTGACCGTGGATATCTATTAAATAAAACCTGTGTTCTTACATTTCTTTATTCTGTTTTGCGTTTTGTTTCATTATATATTTCTGTTGGTCCTCCATAGCGGCTTCATTTTTATCTAAATCGAAGGTACAGAATGTTACTGTTTTTGGCTTCTTTCCTTTTTGTTCAGCTTCTTTCTCTTTTATTGCTTTTGCAAATTCTATTTGTGCATCTCTTTCTTCAAATGCTTTTGATTCAAGAAGGGCGCTGCAATAATTACGTGTGGGTAGGAATTGATATTGTGAATTATTTATAAACCGAATGCTTTCATCTATTTTACTTAGGCTCAACGTCCCGAATTAAGCTGTATGTTAGGCTGATGACAGACGGACCGCATTTCAACTGCAATAGAACTGCAAACTAAACGTCACACACGATTGCACGCCGACTGCAATTGAACTGCAATCGGACTGCACGTTTGGTTTGCAGTTCCATTGTAGTCGTGTCAACTGCATTCAAACTGTATCCGAACTGCAATTTGCGGTTAGATTGCAGTTGAAATGCGGTGCGTCTGTCATCAGGCTTAGTAGGGGTTTGTGTGTGAAATATCGGTACGAGCATCGACAGTAGTAAGTAGAGCTACTGGTGCATTTATATTCACAACCTCTTCCCTAGTACCTAAGTGATCGCTATCAAAACGTAAATGAATTGACTACTTCCTTTCGTTTAGTTCAATTATCCTTTGACAATATTGCATACCTTATGAGTTTTGTGCCGTAACAGCTGGTATCAAAGATCTTTTGTTTCGCCTTTTCTATGACTTCTTCGTTGTATTTTTTTGTTTGCCTCTTTGATAACGTTTTTACCTCAGCGAGTTGTTCTGCGCGTTGTTTTTCTTTTTGCTTCTGTATTAGTGCTACACATCCCTGAATTTTTTATAAATAAGAGAAATGATTTTGATGATTCAGATAAGGAAATGCAGTGTGCTGTGTGTTGTTAGAACAGTCACAGGTTAAGGTCAAAGGTTATAATTATGATAAAAAGCTTGGATTTTAAGCTGCTATGGCGGTAAAAAATGTTGTTCAAAACATTTGATCCAAGATTAGAGGTGACAGGGTGGACTAGATGTTTTAGCGACAGCTGTGACAAGAGACACGAGTATTTTTGGTGCAAATGTGCCGAGTGTTGGGTTATTGCATTACTATGTATTATTATAGCTTGCTGCGAGAGCCTTACTAAATGGTAAAATCATTTTGTATTTTTTCACATCGATAAAATATTTCACTGTCCGTCGCTTTCCCGGAATCAGCCTCATTGTAATTGTAACGTTTCTCGTTATCTTTTCTTGTTATCTTTCGAACATTTCTATAAAAATCTTACCGTGGTGAGGGTACTGGTGACCTGCAACACAGTTTTTCTCCCAAAACCTACTTACCTGACCTAATCAAACTGGTCTCTCAAATAGGCGAAAATAGTTGCTTATATTAAGAAGAGCGCCGGAAAATGCTGAATGCAGGCCGCTTTCAACCGGTCCTTTTGTAAATCTATGGGGGAGGCTTATTTTCATGCAGTGGACGACCTACAACTGATATGATGATGATGTCGAAGCACTAAGACCACTGGTGAAGAGGACTCAATAGTATTGTAAATAACATACTTGTACAGTATCCGGCCAATGTTTCATCCATCCCTGCGACATCTCTATCAAAGCTTTTAAGTGTTCATTTTCTTGTAGTGTAGGTGCTTCAGGAGCGCTTGCCTGCTTCTCTAGCCTGTTCCATTCGCTTCTATGAAGCACCACCGCGCTTGGACCACCTTTAGAATTTTTATAAAAGTAAATTTTCGATTGCGTCATTTCTAAATGAGAAGTGGTTGAAATCTATGTGGCTTTGGCTTTATTTTCTTATTCCAGTTTGAAAATTGTTTTTAACTAGCACAGGTGCAATTTACTAATAAAGACAAGAAGAAGTGAGCTTGGCAAAAATATTCTTGCTTACAAACCTTATCCACATAATTACGATCAACTTAGGCTACATTAAATTTAGAAAAAAAAATGGTTCCCGCGCGAAAGAAATTAAAACCCCGTGAAAACCGACATTCACGCGAACGAAGTCGCAGGCATAAGCTAGTTTATCTATACTATTATTTTAAAGAGGAATGATTTGTATGTATGTATGTATGGATGTAACGATTAAAATCAAAATCTACTGGACAAACATATTTCCAAAAATTTGTTTCACCACTTTTACCATTGATTCAGTTTATACTGCTTGCATGCTTCTTGTGACGATCGTTATCAGCATAATTAGTTTTGTTAAAGGCCCCAGTCACTGATAAGCTGTAGGGTACCTTCCTATCTTCCACTCTGTCACTTACCCTGATTCTTGATGACCCTGATTTCTCCCATATATTGAGTGACAGTTATGAGATCTATAATGACCACTTAAATTAAATTAAGTTTGATAATTATATATTTACTACTTAGAACATACATTCTAAGTCACTTATCAGCTCAGAAAGTTCCAAGAATCGACTGTCTTGTTCAAGATAGTCCAACCTTTTAGGTCAAATGGACAATTGGAACTTATGAATTCATTGACCCTCCTATGAGTAGTTAAAGAATCAACTCAATTTTATTTGTGGGTTTGGCTGCTTGCTTTTAACCTCCAGGCTACTATCCGTGGGTGTCCATGCTAAATAATTGCGAATTTTGATTTATTAACAATGCTTTTTCGAATGATCAAAAACGATAAGAGATCTATCATTTCGCTAACCCTGAAATGCCTTGGTATTATATGTTCAGTTAAGAAGTGTACCTATATGAGTACCAGTAGTAAGAACACAAGTATACCCTAATGGTAGTTGGGTAGGTACATGAATATTGGGATCGGTCATAAATCTACAAAGAAACCTATATTACTATATAGTCACTATGGGTACACCACCGGTACATTCGCACAGACAAGCCGCAGTCTCATTCACGCCGACATCAAATGCACATGAGTCCTTCATGTGGTTATTTCGGTAAACATTTAGTTCTTTGATATAAAGTTTTATTTCGCGCCGGATAGCGTTAATTAGATTAAATAACCATGGAGTGGGATAGGAAATTGAGCGGAGCGGTGGCCGGGCGCCATTTGAGCTCCGTGTTGGACTCATTCGTCACTGTCACCCCACAACGTTGTTTGCAGTATATTTTTGCATAAAAATAACTTATACAGCACTAGGAAATGCTGTGGAAATGATAAATTGTTCAGTCCCCTCTATACGTGAAATGTGAATAAGATGTAAAATCTCGCAATTCATAGTTAGGTAGTGAAATGATGTTTTGTTGTTCAGTTATTGGTAGTTAAGATTTAATGGGGCCATAAATTACTTTAGCTTAACGTTTATGTTTACTTTCACGGTAACTTACCTACGTGGTAGATTTATTTAATATTGATTGTTTTCCGGAGACGGCTTCCAGCATTCTTGACAACCTAATGCAGTGATTCCAATATGTATATCTTTCTGAACCGTCACAATTTACAAATTCATCTATGACTTGGATACAAATTCTGAGATACACCCATGCGATGTCCTAATGGCCACGAAGAAATCTCATTCTGTATTCAAATTGTTTCTTTACATCCATAAAAGTCATAAAAGCTGTACACGTGTCGATATCAGTAACACGATTGTGGAAACGCGGAGAGTGGGACAAATAGACGACAAATAAACAAAGCACTCGCCCCTCGCGTTCCCAAGTTCACATGTGAGCTTTGCCCGCCACGCTTTGTAACTGTCCTAACTTTTTATGCAAGCCTGGTACCAATGCCACACCCGGCCATTACTTGTATGTAGGTTTGGAAAAGTGAGTAATGCGTTTATGTGTGGTCGGGGTACGAATGGGACCACCCCTTTGCTTGCCGTTGACGTCGTAAAATAAAACTTAGCCACCGAAATATGTGTAAGAGGAGGCCAAGCGGCATTTTAACAATCCTGCAATCAACTCTATGTGTATAACGATTAGTGTTTCAGTAAATCAAAAGCCCAATTTGATCATTAAAAAAAAAAAAAAAAAAACAAGCCTCTGAGATGCGAATCTTAGAGACATTTTTGACAGATTGAGACAGATTCCAGATTTCGAACGTATTCAACCCTAATCGCTTAGCCACTGGGTCAGTTGTGCTGTTAAAATTGGTAACACGATAGGTCATTTTTGGGTCTAGTTTTAGTGCCTAACTTAGGCATTTTGGCGACGCTAGTCATGTGATAAATTGGTATTAAAGTCACGGTAGAAAAGAAGACTTATTATGCAGTTAACAAGTAACAATTTTATATAACACATTCGCAAATCTTCGTATCCGTTAGTCGTACACATACCTTCAATTCGAACGTCTAAGGAATCCATCGCTTTTGAAATAGAAATACGAATAGTACTGAAATACAAATTGAATTGAGCGCCAATTCCTAAACCGTGGATGCTGTGTGTATACGGTCTACTGTGTGGTGCAGCGTTTCTCAAACTATTGGTTGCGACCTACTGGTAGGGCGCGAGCGAATATTTTATAGACCCGGAAAAATTACAAAACAAAATACATTATTCTCATGTAATAGCAGATACAATCATATTAAAATACTGTGCTAGATATTATAAAATGTGGTTGTTACTGAATGTTTCGTTTTTTTATTTGAACAGTCCTTCATTCAAATACTTACTATCTTCTGCTCGCGACTTAGTCCGCGTCAAATTTGATATACTATTCCAAGGGAATCGTACATTTTTCCAAGTGTTGTTCCATACTACAATCTATCTCAGTGCCAATTTTCATCCAGATCCGTCCAGCCGTTTAAGCGTAAAAGACTAACAAACATTCATCCAGGATATCGGATAGAATAGGATAGGAAGATAGTAGGATTAAGGAAGGATAAGTATTAAGTGCGATGCCCTTTTCTACTTTCTACGCGCCGAGAGGTGATTTTCGAATTTAGAAGTTTTTATTAACGGGTCGCAATCCAATAAACTTTGAAACCCACTGGCATAGTGTATAGTAAAGGAACTCGGAATTTAAGAGCTAACGCTATTTCACTATTATTGTTGATTGCTTGCTATTAGGTAGTAGGTACTTAGAATTAATTCACACAGATGATTGTGTCCCAATTAAAGGAATGTGTTAGGTGAAGTTTAGTAGCTCGGAGTTTAATTTTAATGGGTGTTTGATTATGAGCAAGGTTGCTGTTTTATTGTTTACAAGTTGCTCTCATTATTTTTGAATTAATCGGGATTGCCTTGATACATTTTGAAAACCCCTTTTGTACGGTCCCTGGTTACCCTCTAAGCTACGACGATCTTGGACGGATGGCAGCTCTACTCTACAAATAGGTAAAATAATAATTTAAAAATTGATTAGGTTTGTTTCCCGCATGAAACAATTAATTGTATGTCGTTTATAATAGTCCCAGGGGTGGCCGTTTGTATATTAAGTTTGTATGTTTGTAAACCCACCCACGATACAGGCGCAATTCCTAGTCCCCCCACACTAGGAATTTCTCCCGTATCGTGGGTGTTTTTTTCTAAAGAAATAAAAGGAGAATGCCTCCTTAGCCTAGTGGTCCGAAGCACGACTGCTACGCTACGGTCTTGGGTTCGATTCTCAGGTCGAGCAAAGAGTTATTGGGTTTTTCTATAAAATTCACAGTAGCAGCTCGGAATTAGGATTTGTGCCGGTTAATGGCAATAGGCTCGCCCCTTATTACATGGGACCTAAACATAACAGCGAACTATGGGTGTCCACTGGTATACCTCTGTGTAACCCTTCGGGGAATACAGGCGTGATGGTAGATTATGTAAAAGAATATATAAATATACCATCACGCCTGTATTCCCCGAATGGTTAAGCAGGGTGTTCGCCGGTATATTAGGTCCCATTTAATAGGGGGCGAGCCTATATAAAAGAATAATGTTATCAAATTTTGCGACATGATTCCTTATTACTTTCCCGTTTATAAATGCGGTAGACGGCACCTAAGCCCAGCTTATGTAGTGACTGGCTCTAGTGCCAGCTTTATCGGAAAGCCGTGAGATACGTCTGCGTGACTGGCATGGAGATTTATTCATGAAAGTGTGTTCCTATGCATTGATACAGATCTTTGCAATAAAAATGCCTTTGTGCATCATGTATTATGGAGTAGCAGTCGATAATGGAGTAAGTTACATTATGAGGTTTAAGTTTTTTGAGTTTATTTGTCGATCTGTTAGGTAGCTATCTTGAAAATATTGACTATTTGGTTTTGTAGTTTACGAAAAAAAACAAAAGCTTAAATTTTTTGCATGAAATAATACTTAATAATTTTAAAATTCAGTAACGGATATCAGTACTTATGTTTGTCCTTTTAATTATTTTTTTATTTATTTAACTTTTGCAACTACGAGTGCCACCGTAAGTGAGACACTCTTTAGTTTTCTAATTATTAATCTAAGTTTTCCCAATTTGTAACATAGGTCTAGGTCTAACAAAATCGTTCTCACTTGTAACAAAAACTACATCTACTTACCTACTTTTATTATAAAATTAATTTTAGTTCGCCGTAACAAGTGAAGCGGGAGGATTTGTATAATTACAACCGTATTGCCTGGCGCCACTCGACTGGCTCAAGTGGAGTCGCTCTGTCCGTCCGTTTGTCCCACGTTCGTAGCACTTGACTTTCAGCAGGTAGCGGCCCCGTGCTAACAAGGATTCAGCCGTTCTTCTCTTGTAAGTATCTTTACAAATATTGTATTTCATAGTGTGTAATTAAAATAATACTGGATACTTGTAGGTGAAATTACACAAGCCATCGCCTGGCTTGTGTAATTTTACCTAAGTACAAGTTTTTATGAAAAATAAAATTAAAGTTACGTCAACACTTTTATGCACTTTATTTATTTTTGTACAGGTTAATAAATAAAGATTTGTTTAGTAACAACATGTTTAATGATTGAATTCCTTCTATTTACTCTACAAATAGTAAAACTCTTATTGTAACATTTTTTTATACCTATTTAGTTACCATGCATTTATTAATTGCAATGCAATTAGTTAAGGATAGACGTGATTCTGCACCTACTCAATAATTACTGGCCAAGAAAGTAATGTTAAATATTATATTTTTCTTTAAAAATATTTCTACAACAAACAGCCATAAATCACATAAAATAAGAAAAAAACTTCGAAGCAGTTAAATATTACCAAACTGAACTGAACAAAATTGGTCACATCTGTGCACTGTTTAAATTAAAAGTAATTTTCTTATGCAGAATTAATTAATGACTAACGAGCTCAATAGGGTTCATCAGGCGGAAGCGTTAGAACGTGACACCAATATACACTTAGTCATACGAGTGACAAAGACAGAGCGTGTAGAAGCTGGAGTTGAATGAATTTATGCCGGTCTATTTAGTAACGCGTCAATTTGGCGCGAGAAAGGTTGTGGGGGAGGTTACATTAGAACCTAACGAAAAGCGCGCGAATTATTCTCGTGTAAAGTGACAGTGGAAAATTAAAAAGTGAAATTAAAAATAAATTGTTTTTATCTATGCTTTTTTCTGTTTATGGTTGTCTGTTGGCGCGAAATTAGTGTTGTGTTGTGCCAAATTTTATATTGACTAGTAAAATAATTTCTGAAGAAAGATTAGGAACAAACAATTGAGATAAGACATGTTCGGGAAGTTTGGAGTCGCGAGACATGAAACGGACTATAAATAACCTGAAGATTATCAGAAAAAGCAACACTTAGTTGGTAAGTACCTGAATACTAATTTATTTATTTATCTATCTATATATATACATATTTGCCATTATAGGCTAGCTAACCCAATGCGATAAATGCGCCTTAAGTACTCACAATTTAATTCATACAGATAATTTCTAATCTATCCATAACTAATAACAAATAATGCATCCCTTGTGAATTCACTCAGAGAGCAATGAAATAGGTCCGTAATATTTTTATTATAATGTAAAATCTTGTATGTATGACAAATAGTTTGACAAATAAAGAATTATCAAAAGAAAAATAAAAAAGTCTCTCAAAAACTTGAATATTTTTGACAAATTAACTATAAGAAAATTCTCGATTAATCATTTCGGCAATCTCTGTGATCTAGTTTTTCCAAAGATTTCCCTTTGATGTTTTTAATGATAAAAGTATAAATTATAATAAGATAAATTATTATTAAGTCTAAGGTTTGTTGATTGAGTTGTGTAAATTAATTCAGGAAATATCGTGTGTATTTGTTTTTTCAGAGTTTTAATGAGTTCACAAGTTAGTTTTTTAGATTTAAATATGTTATTAATTCGATTGTAGGTATTTTTAACGAAAAAAATAAAAATATTGATAAGCTTTATCAAATATTAATCACAATAGTTATTAATGTGGAATGTTTTGGCGCCGGTTGATTAAGCTTTTGTTTATTATTATGTTTTTCATTTTAACTTTTATAAGAAGGTCATCAAGTATAGGATTAACATTTTATGTAAATCCTATTTTGGGTTTTTTATCGATGTCACGTCAGGTAAATTATAGGCTTTTGACTTAAACACGATTAAACAGCCAATAACTAAAAATAGCAAATTCCTATGCATACCTGCTTGGTGGAAGGGACATGGATTTGTCAACCTGTTACCAAGGATTCAGCACGTATGGTACCTACATTACGCTGATCATTTCTTAAAAAAAAGTTGCTCCACGATAGGAATTTCTCCTGTAACGTGGGTACGTCCAAGTTTACAAACCTATTTAACTCACACACACAAACAGCCAGACCCAGAACAACTATCAGTAGGCCATACAAATAATTGTTCCGTGTGGTAATCGAACCAGCGACACACAGCACGGCACCCAATCGCTTAGCCCCTACACCGTGTCGTCAAACGCGAAAATTCAAACGAGAGGTACCTATCATGAAACATTTCACTACATAACATTATTTTCATCAGCAACGAGCGCACATCAACCTAAATTCCACAAGGGTTCTTAATCTTCCTTTAAACTTTTCGCACTTCTTTTTTTCTTGGAGGCAAATGTATCTATTAATTGTGTCTTAGGGAGCAATAAAAAGTTAGGTACAAGCCGGATTCATCGTACATCTCTACGATATGAATATTTAGCGTTAAGCCTAAAAGTTAAAACATATTTTATTACAAGAAGTCGAACGGTATTCTGATTTATCACATTACTTTGGCTTATGTGCTTACTATATGATACACTAGCTTGTGCCCGCGACTTCATCCGCGATTATTAGTATGGTTTTAATTATTTTGGAGTTTTAATTTTCTTGTTAATTATTTAGGAACATTAATCTCTTTTGAATTCCGCCTTAGTTACACCTTGCAACATCAGCTATCTGCCGATAGTGGTCTTGTCAGATTCTGTGCAGTCTTTTCGGAGATTAGTCAGAACATACAGACAGACAGACAGACAAAAAAAATCAAAAATGGTTTTTTAGTCAAAGTACCGTAATAACATTTATATGCGTTAGGTAAAAGCTTTGATTTTTATATTATTTTGACAAACAGACTCTTCAATTATATTTATCAGTATACATAATCCTTCCTACCAAAATCCACATTAAAATAAAGTCCCTTTTCATAACAGCCGCAGCCATAAACTTTTTAATTTGCATTACGGAAACCAAAGTTTAAATTCCTTTTCAAATATTTACGGAGGTCGCTATAACATTCACAAAGACAAACTTCTAGACAACACTTAACGGTGTAAAAGCCTAAGTTTACTTCAAGTTGAGTCCGCGTAGAGCGATAAAGCATTTTTATTTTAGTTCCGTAGATTCACACGGTCCGACGGTTTACTTTGATTTGTGCGAAAAGTTGGGACGAATGTGCACGCAAATGTTCCACGTACCACACATTAATGGGAACACATGTTATTGTGGCTTACACGTGTTCTTGTACATTTGTAACAGTCATAGCTGTTTGATACGCCGACTATTTAATTAACATCTATTCTTAATTATAATAAACCTAACGAGACTTTTGGTTGTTTCGTTGCTTAAACGACCTCTGGGTTCTGTGGTTTCTGCCTACCCCATGGGAAAAAGGCGCGACTTTATGTATGTATGTACTATATGATAGGCACATTTATAAGGAATAGTATGGGCTTCATAACATAACGCTGCGACACAAGTGATTGAAACAGTAACCAAAAAAACGTATCTTATCGTGGGTGGAAAAACTACGCGGAAAAAGTCGCGAGGAGTAGCTAGTTTAGTATATGGGTCGCCACTTGTAGGCATAGCTCTGGCTTATTAATTGGAACACGATTTATTATCAGAAAAAAAGGGAAAAATAGCAGTAGTTATTAACGCCCGTGTTCTCTCAGAGCAGACGGCGCGCGACGCGACGTAAAAGAAAATGAAAATATTTTTCCGTCGCCGTTCATTAATTTACTAATGATTGCGTTATCCGGTTTGGTCCTTGATGTCACGGTTTGTTTGTTTCTTCGGCGGTTTTCTAACACCTAAGATACCCACACACACCAACACAGGAAACCACACACAGGAAAGGGAACACGCTTATTGCTGTAGATATTTAATTAACTTTTTATTTCACGTTCCTACAATAAAATGAATTAATTAGAAGTGATAATTGCTCAAAGGACTTCTCACAATGCTGGCTTAACCTTACACAACGTTTACAGACTCATAAAACGTTCAATTACGCGACATGTAAACGCCGAATATCTCTGTTCTCTATTACATTTAATCAAGTGCAACGTACGAGCCTCGGCCGTGTCGTACTTGTAAACGGGAACGCGCTCTAATTAGTCCCAACACGGCGATAAAGGCGGTAATGTGATAAATTAACGACTGTTCCTCTCACCGACTTTGATATCAAAAGCTTACGTTACACTCTGGTAGGGCCCATAAAATACTATGTTTAGACGCTAATATGATTTGTTGACGACCTACTAAATGTAAAGGGTTAATTATTTTTCGTGTAGATTTTGATTAAGTAATGACACTTTTGTTGGCGACGGTTCATGTTCTGCATTTGTAGTATAAATAATGCTTCAGTATTAGTGGATGCGAATGTACTCAGTCGCGCATCAATCACGTAGGGATTGCTTGATTTATTGATGCTATTGATTTTATTGGCGATTCGATCGACGATGACTCAATGTATTGTGATAGTGCGGTTCTCAAAGTAGATAGGTAGATACCCTTCCCATTTATTACCATCAGATCAGGGTCTGGTTGTTTGTGTTTGTGAGTTTAAATGTTTGTAAAGGCACCCACGATTCAGGAAAAAATACCAGTATGGGGTAACGATTAGGTATGCAAACAATGAAACATTTCGAGACTTGCGACATTTGCTTCATCATTATGCATCGGTTTGAAAACGTTTAATACGTACATAAGTATTAAACTAAGCAATTTCATTTTACAGATGTAGAAGAATATCGTGACAAGGATTCGTAAAATATGGAGACCATTAAAAGTTGTAGCAGGTTTCGAAGAAGGCATACAGATATGCTGAAATCCAGTCTCATATTCATCGTGGTTACACTGGCTTGTGTAAACTCACAAGGTAAGGAAAATTCTTATTATTTATTTAGGTATTTATGCTTTTAAATAATTTTCATATCTAAAAATTATTCAAAGAAATAGTCTGCAAAGCATAGAGTCATCGTATAAAGACTTTATAAAAATAAATCTGAAAAGAAGTTCCTATTTCATTTCAATAGAGCAAAATTTCTTTTTAAACTAAAAAGAACGTCATACGTTCAAATTATGTCACATTGAAATGACATAAGTGCGGCGGAAAAGTGGCGCCAAACTGCAGTATTCACTGCACTTTGCTTCCAGTGCAGCGATTCAACTTTCCTCGTAATTTCAACTAGCGTCTCACTTGGAATTCGATCAGTAAATATCGATACCAGAAGTATCAATTAACGTAAGGGACATTTTGGCGAAAATGAGTTATATATATCATTGGATTCAGAATTTTCTGCTCTATCGATTGGTATTATTAAAAAAATTCTATCGTTAAAAAAAAATCCCTTACGTTAAAAAAATTTGGCCTGCGTAAAACGATTTATGAAAAAAAAATGATGTAACGGACGTTTACATTTTTTTTTCTCTGAAAAATAAAGTAAGTCATAGTGTTAATAATTTACAACCTCAGTCGATTTAAATACCATGTCCCTTACTTTAATTCATGATTAGAGTTTTTTAAGAATTATTTCTAAAGGTGATGGCTAAATGACTGCCTCCGGGCCAGATACATTCTGGAATGTATATGAATCTTACATAGCCTCATAATATTTAAAAAATCATTCATGAATTATGTAGTGTTTAATATTTTCCTAGCATTTTGCTGTTTAATATTTTCGTGAACTATTTATTAAACATAATAAAGTATCTAAAAAAAAAAACTTTATCATCACAAACATTCGCTTATAAAATAATATACAACCTCATTTTCGTTTTTAGTTTTATTCTTTTTCGTTTTATTTTTTGTCAGTTGAAGAAAATTATATACTGTCACACACCTTTTTTTCCTTTTTAGGCAATATTATTTTACCATTATATTATTCCCAAAAAGTATCTGAATCTTTTTTACATAAAATACTAATATTTAGCCATTCAGCATTACATTGTACCTTGTACCATATTTATACATGGTACCTGGCACATGGGGCAGTGGTCTATACTTCCATTTAGCCATCTCCTTTCATTTAAATCTGTGATAGCTAAGCTGAAACTAACATTAATCATGCAAAGAACCTATTTCCATGGTGTTAAAATACCATAATTTTAGTAGATAATCTATAGTTACATCAAATTGCAACACTGTAAAAGTCCTTTACAATTGGATTACGTATAATTTTCTATTTCTCTTGCTGCTTACACTATGCTTGACGGTTTACACATAAAATATTAGTAACGTAAGGCACAACTAAACATATTTTTTTAATGTAAAGGACATGCTATATTTTAATCCGCTGGGTATTCCTAAATCTTTCGTTTAGAGCATGAAAGAAGAGGAAATTCTAAGAAACTTTGCTCTAGACACAATTAAAATTGGAGCAGACAGTAAAAAGTTATACCCAGATTTAAAAAAATAAAATCGTTTTTTGGCTCTCCTGAAAAACCGTGTTTTGTCCCTTACATTAATTGATACTTCTGGTATCGATATCCTTATCGCGTTTCTGGTATGGAGAGGATATTATTAATAGCCCTTTACAACTATATTTTGCGGTGAGTGGCAGTACTACGCTCTAAGTGATGTAAATAAAGATACAACTTTATAGAATATGATGCGGTTATCCGGTTTAGCGACGTGTAATCATAGCTTTGAACTGAATAAGCGTTCCTTAGAGGTTTGCCTACACTAGCGTCTAGTTTGGTTTTGATAACGCTTTGTTTTCAGTAGTGGCAGGAAAACAGACATTAATCAACGACTTAGTGTTGTTTAAACATAGAATGCAGTGAGGGATACATCTTAACCTTTTTATTAATTACTAGATGTGACTGCAGTTCCGCACTACATTCTCTTAACCATTCCAGTCTTATGAATATTAAAAACATTATGTACACAGTACGGTACGATAATTGAACCTCTTTCTGAAGAATTTTCAAATTACGGGCTTGATTATCAAAACCCTCAAAATATGTTTATCTTCAGTTACGAATCTCGAGGCAGCGTAGATACACATCGTTACAGAAGTCAGTTCCCAAGCACATAAAGCTGAATAGAACCGTCCGAATCAAATTTGATTACGGTCCGTTCAAATATTTGTGTTAGGAGCTCTGAGATCCGAGAGCACGATAGTGTAGTGCCAGCCTAGCTGTAGGTAGTTCTAGGTACACTAGATCTAGTAAACTTCCTATAATTTGATTCTAACAAAATCGGGCTCTAGGGGATTGGCTTATTAAACTGGTTTGTCGACAACCTTGTAAACATCTACTGCTTTCTCCCTGTTATTGAAAGTAATTAGGTACTTTCGTATCATGCAAAATATAGTGTATTGCATATTTGTATTATAGTTTTGGTTCTATCAGATTAAGTTGCTCTGATTTCAGTTCTTTACGTACTGCAAGAAGCAGAATAATTATACCTATACATAAATATTGTAAACTTTAAAAGTTAGGTAGGTACATGGTTCAAATAATATTCGGTCATAAAAAGCTAACAAATAAATCTCTTTCTTGTTTATCAGGAACGGAAAAAGTGTGGAATAAGTCGAGAAAAAATAAATTACAACAAAACAATAATTAATTGCCAGTCCTTATAATATTAATACAATTATTTATTAGCATGAGAACCACAAATTCCAGGTCAAGAACGTACATTACATTGTGGCTGGTATTCATCCCGATATCTAAATCGTGCAATAACCGGGAGTGATATGAATAAAAGCAGTCGTTAGAGGAAATAGATCAAAAGCTTTATACCGTCATCTGTAACTGTCACAGCTACTTTATTGTGGTCTGGCACCAGCTGTTGTGCTCAAGCCGACTGATCCCTCGCCTATACAAATAACTTGGGTGCTATAAAACATTCTGTATTCATGTTTCTAATTTTGTTCCAGACATAACAGCTTGCTGTGACAAAGCCGAGGGGACGTGTCGCAGTGTATGTGACAAGGTAGGTAATCTTCATCACTTGACCGCATTTTCCAGTGTCGTAGAGCTGCATGTTAAAGCTTCCATCTAATCGATCGCATTTTCCCATGTGCGTCGCTGACCGTGTCATATCAGGCACGTTCCGCTTAAGCACGCAGGAATCCTTCGTTATCAAGAACAAGGACATTCCACCCGCTGCCTATGCACCCTTCGTCTCAACTTAATCTGAGCCACAAACATTTCCAATCAAAGTTTCCAGTGGAAAGCTAAATTGACTAATTAAGTAGATTTATTGCTTCCCCCTAAACTTCTCGGTCGTCGTATATTTTTATCCGCGCCTGTCGAGGTCATTCAATATTTTGTTCAACATAATGGTATCGTACTGAAAACTGAAACCACAAAAGCAACGCGAGTCTTTGAAATCTTTGAGTTCCTTTTATAATAGTGTCCGTCCGCGTCTTTGATGTAACGTTTCATGTAAAACAAATAAAGAATTCGTTGACACCCAGTCATCTATGAAGTCATCTATGATTTCCTCAGTGGTGTGTCTTCCTGCGTTATTGAAATATTATGCTGAGGAAATTATTCGAGTGGCCGCGTCGATTCTAATCAAGAATCGCGTCACAGCGCGGTCCGTTCCGAGAAAGCGCGTCGAGTGAATAAAAGTTAAATTATTAAAGCGCGTAAGAAGAGACGAACGCCGTGCACTAATACATTCGTATTTAATTCCGTCTTGTTAGGGAACACCGCGTGACGGCCGCTTCCTCCCCGCGACACTGTTTGAATAAGTTACGCGCCACCATCGATACTTTGTTACATTCATAAACGTACTCGATAAACTTTTATGATGGCGTGCACTCTTCAGATATTCAATATGATAATAAAAATATACTTAAACATACACATAACATTACTTTGTAACATTAACTTTATACAAAGTTTAAGATAACAAGTTAACTTCTCTTAAAAACTCTTAGTTTCCACGATGTGATAAAAAGTTCGTGAGCAATTTGTTATCCTAGTTGATAATCGATACGATAATGACGCCACAACCCTACTCATCCGGTGATTTGGTACGTCACAACTCAGCGGGGTCGAGACGGAGACAATCTAAATAAAGTGGCTCCTCGTTAAACCAGCTATTAAACGTATTTAACCCCTTGTTAAGGGCCTTTGACAATTAATTTAACCGATATAAAACCATATGCCGACTATGAATAGAAAAATAATTAACGAACAAATAGATTAGGCTGTAATTTGAGGTACATGGAAATATTATTGTTTACCGCGTGTAGGAGTGTAATTGGTCGTAGATGACAAGGCAGCGCTGTCCAGTGTATAATAGCTTAATAACAGTGGCAGCCATGTTGCTGTGGGGGTGGACAGGACAGGGTAATGACATCAAAAAGTAGCCGGAATAAAAGCTATGCAGTATTTCATGGGGTTTTTCCCAATTCCCTGAAACAGCACTATTAACGTTAATGTAATGAACCTATAAAGTTTTATGTAAATAGCTCGGCTATCTAGTGACGACGAATGGGGTTTTATTAGGTGCAAAAAAGCTTATAAAGTTTATGGAGACATTCAATTAACTCTTGAAATAGTGTCACGATGTTCTTTTCATGTAGTTTAAAATATCTATGGATTCTTCAGGAATCTCTGAAGTTGTAGGAAACGGTACTTTGGAAAAAGAGAGTTATGTCTTACAAAATTTTTAACGGCGACACTTCATCCGGCTTCTACAGGATATCACTATTAAAAAATATAGAACAAATATCACACAGATTTATTAAATTGTTGATTGCGTGTACGTAAGAACATCTGTAAAGTTTATTAAGATGTTACAATCTCATAAATTGCTGAGGAATTTGTAGCGCGGCAGTGATGAATCTAACAAGCGTGAGGACTTTACTCACGACACACAATGAGCTTAACAAAACATACTGGATGCTGAAATTATAACAAATTCCTCTGTTATCAAACACGGCACGCTATTTGTTATAATGTAGCACACAATTACAGGAGAATAAGAATAAAAGAAATACAACAACAATGATGTTTGAACAAAGTAGGTTCTTCATAACAGAATGTATTGTCTGTGGTCATCAGAAAAACGTTCTATTTCCAAAATAAAGATTGTAACTTTGCTTTTTATGTTAGGGTGTGACAACCCTATCGGCGTAATGGTTTACTCAACCAGTGAACAAGCGAGTTTATTAGATACACGATGCGCAATCTTATACTTGTTCCTGTTCGTATTCATTGAAACTAATGTTGTTTATTGCACAACTCTGTACGTGGTGCATTGACCGAATGAAAAATACATTTTATTAATTATTTTCAGCTGTAAATATAGCTTTGCATAGAACCGTCTCACACGACTAGATCAAAGACAACGGTTTCTTTGATTCGCGCCGCGAATGACCCAGGTTGTCACGAGAGTTTTTAAATATGTTTGTACACCATAAATATGTTGACGGCGACATGCGCGAATATGAGAATGAAACAGAAAAATAATTTATCACCGACATAAAACTGTCACCAAGTTGTCGGTCCTGGATTACGTCAATGTGGATTGATGGTAAGGGCATAATGGAGTCAGACAGCCGACAAAATAATGTATACAATGTCCTTGTTTTCCGTAATGGTGTTATGGTGTCGTCCTCACATTGTCACATGTTCATTTCTCTGTCTTATATACCTACCTACTTATTATGTTTAGTTTTAGATGTTCCATCAATCTGTGACAGAATGATAAAGAAAGCCTTCACGTATTTACAATATTAACATCGACTGCTTATCATAAATATTCAACAAAGGCTCTGCTTGAATGTTGTCGACCACTCATGTCGAAGTCAGCTCGTCCACACATTAACATGGTGTATGGGGACCGGGATGCACGTGACATTTCGTTACAGGGATCGTCAACCGTGACAATCACGCCGCGGTCCCGTCGTATCGGGAATTTGTTAAGCGTGATCGGGATGCCGAGGCCGGGGCCGAATCTATCGGATGCCGAGCACGTACCCTCGACTTTAGTGGCGTTTACCCGACATACACGTCGGCTGTCCGCTTGAATAATTTGTAACAGATGTCCAAATAAATGTATATTTTTTTGGAAAGTACGGTAATAAAACTACGCCGAAAGCGCATGGTTTGGAAACTTCTTAAAGTGTATGATGGCTTGCTTCCTAAACCAAACTCCAGTTATTTTTCTTTACAAATAACAGGGCAATAAAGTTTCCAGGATCAGTAAGCCAAGTGTTGTCACAAACATGAGGTCTTAACTACCAATCTAAAAATGATTATAACAAACAATAAATTATGAAATAAAATCCTAAAGTAATATCATAATCCGTCGCACATTCCCCTTCAACTTGAAAGTTGCGAATACAAACAAACAAATACGTCCGATGGTTCAAAGCGGGTGGAAATAGACTCGTCTGAAATCCTTTCATGTCTGTCCGTCCCACGTCCGCGACACCGCGACTCTTGGAACACGATAGGTAATATCTTATTAAAATTGACACTTAACAACATTTGAGTTGCTAAAGAGGGGCAGTCAAGTCAGTCAGCGCTTGCAATTAAATTTACATTTGCGTATCTTGACGAAAAACTTATTCCCCATTTTAATGAAATTCTCTACGAAATCATAACTTCAAAGTTCCTCGGGACCTATGATATTTTATGTAGTTCACGATTTCGTAGCACGGCCATCTTTCCAATTAAAACTATGAGAACTAGGCAAACTTATTTTTTACTACAATTCCATTTTAAAATCTATTAGTCGCCTGACACGACTGCGAAATTGCGACTGCTAACAAATTTGTGCCATCAGTATCAAAAATAAGTAGTTCATTATATTCATTAGGAGGAACATTGACTGTTGTAGACTTTTTATACGTTTTGTAGATGTTACTCTGTGTACTTATGTTGCTACCAAGTCTGGGCGAACGGGATGGTTTGTGAAAAACCTACCGCATTATTGTTGTATCAGACAAGAACATCTCCGGGGGAGGCTGGGAGAGGAAGGGGAACGTCACCAGCTCGTTAATCACTGCTGTCAGCGCTCTCGTGACGTCTCTGCCAACGTTTGGCCAAACTTTATTGATTCTCCGACAAAAGAGTTTAGTGAAAAAGACACACATTCCTCGTCGTAAATGTCCCCACTGTTTTAAAATAAGAATTCACAAATAAAACATCAACATTACGGTCCACGTCTTCGCCTTGCTTGGATATTTTAATAACAAACGGAAAATTCTTCTGAAGTTCGAAAATTCTTCAGCTTGAATATTGTGTTTACGAACTGTCTTAGTTAGTAGAAAACCACTGATAGTTGGCGCGTTTGAAATATTCGATTCAAAGTCAGTTATTTCCAAAGGAGCCGTGTAGGCTGGTATGTAAATCAAGCCATAGGAATGGCATCAAAACACAAAGAAACATCAAAGCAGTAACAGTGCCGCCGTTTTGATTCCGTCCTTTGATTACTGGCCGAGTTTGTCCCGGGTTTGCTATTTTGGTGCTGTTTGTTGTAGCGTGACGCTGATAAATTGGAACAATACGAAACAAAAATATTCGAAATACTTACTCTGAACGGTTTTGTTGAACATGGCTGAGCAATTGGAACATACATACGTGTCGTGGCAATTGCATTCGTGACAGCCCTGGGCACATCAGTAGCCGCTCGCCACGCGCCGTCGGCTTCCCCGTGGCAATAATTACAGGCGGGTAGTTGCTAAACTATTTAGGGCGTCGTTCAGAGTACACCGCGTGCGTCGTTTTATTATGTCAACTGGGAACCCTTTGTGTTTTAATTAGCCCCGAAATGGTACTCGAGATCTTTATTAGGTGTTGCTGTGTTTTAAGATATCATTAGCTGCCAGTTGATTTATTGGCATATTAAATTGATCTATTGATGTGTATCTGAAGTAATGTTAAAGACCCCTTTTTCTTTTTTACTACATCTCTAACGATCTGCGACTAATTATAATCATCTGCTCTACCTGTCTCGTCTCTAATTCTATTCGGCATACATAGAATATGCAGTTCTGTGTACCTACATTTGCTTAAACAATCGGGCTCAATCACTGTGATGTATGCTTGACACCTGGTGTTTACCTGATGGGCCGTAACGTAATTCACACATCACAGGTGGCGTACCTACCGCCGTTCTCAGGACATTGCACACGATGGCACGCAAAACATTTTATTTTGCATTTCCTCATTATTTTAGATTCCCCACGTTTGATTGTATATAAGCATTTTCCATCATTCGTGGTTGACACTTTGACAGTCAAATAAGTGGTTTAATGTTGTCGGTCGGTACTCTGCTTTATTTAAATAGCTTTGTTCTTGGGAAAGTTCCGGTAGAACATTGTGGATTAATTAAAGATTTATCTTAACAATAGACTGCGTTAAAGTGTCGCTTGAATCTGAAAATCTAAAGAATATATTACTGGTTTTGTGGTGAAAGCATTCGTGAATTTATCTTTTTGGAAAGTGCAATGATGCTAGATTAGCTGCAGTTGCTTTAATTAATCCCATTCCAGTGCAAAAGTAAAAGAAAGTTTGGTTACAGGAAGTACAATAACTGAAACATTTACAGGTCCGGCCAAGTTAATGAACACATAAACCGCGAAGTAATCAACACTCACCAATCGACAACGAGCAGGGTACCGCGCGAATTCACCGCAAAATGCACTGGAGAGCAGTAAAATTTTATTACACCTATTATTATTACGTTGTATATGCAGAATGGTGGCCGTGCGTGCGTTCCGAATTCTAATAGATTCATTGTCTTCACGGTTCCTTGAATGGTGCTATTTGTCACAAAACATAGGTCGAGGACCTCACTGTTATCAGCTCTTCATCTGCGATCATGTGGAACAGGCTACCGGACTTCATATGAATGTTGATCGTTGGGTATTTGTGAACAGTGAGCAAACTGCCAACCGACAAACTCCACGGCAAAGTGAAAGGTGACAAACTCCTCCTGTTTACAAGATACTTCACTGATTTATGGTCTGATGCAACGGTATCATGGCCTCAAGATACCGATGAGTTGTGTCCGCTGCGTTGTCTTCTAAGCTTGGATACAACAGCCAAACTTAATTGTTTTCGCGCCGAAGGACTGAAGATTTATGATCACAATATAACCACGCTTATGAGCGATTACAACAAGAGTAATAAAAGTAAACAGACGATTGCGTAATTTTATATACCTGATTATAATAAAAATTGATAAATTATCATAAAAACCTAATAGAGAAACAGTAAAACAAGATTTTAAACAGATCAATTTCCATACGAAATTACTTCTAGCTTAGTTAGTTAAAGTAAACATATCCAGGAAGTACCTAAGTGATGATTGAATACTTGCATTAAACTAACATTCCGACCACGTATATCACAGGACGTGTCAACTGTCATGGCGTCAATGCCAGCGCAATGATGTCAACCACATCCGATTGTCTCCATGCTAATACCATGGGAGACCACCTTAGTATCATTGTGATACAGGCGAGGACTTTTATTCTCTCCACCATTGACTTTAACGTCTGGCGCGGATTGAATATTAAACGTATTTTTTTGGGCAATATTTCTGTTATTTTACGAGAATTCTTGTATATCTTTCGCTCGTCTGTCCTCTGCGTTTCCGCAGATATATTCTGAGTGTCTGTTATTCGGAAGCCTGGCATTTAATTATTGCCGTATGACGCCATTCCACGATTAATTCTCTTAATTTGTACTGTGAGCTCTTGGCATGCGAATAGGAACTGTAATATATCTGGCTTAGACTGACTTTCAAGAATTTGTCTTTGATCAGCGTGCGATCGATCAAGTTCAATTGTGGCTGTAATTAAACGAATACTTACTTAAGTATTTTGAAAAGTACAAATGATGTTATCTTCATCATCATCATCATCTGTCACCAGAACTCCTTAGTATTTAATCATGCTTTTTCTCTTGGACACTAAAACAGTTGTGTAAAGCTAAACTTTTTGATAATAGCACATAATAGTCCCTTTCGGTCCCGTTCTCAGAAATGAGCACTATACTTTACATGCAGATAAGTAGATACTGTCAGAAATGAGTACCAACTAAAAGTTCTTGCGTCTATTCTACGAGCGTTTAATTGTGTCTGTCGCTTTAGGAAGTTATATCGGAGTACGGCGGTGAATGCTGCCAACACTCATAGTATGTCGGCTAGAAGTTGTGCCGACTGTGACTCACGCCGGACAAAACGATCTCTACACTTAAAAATAACGTCACGTTTGTACTTTTTAATTAAGTAATTAATTTGTACGCAAACGATAATTACTGTTAGGTATTAAAACAAAAATTAGCATGAAAAAGTACTTTTTCAGGGTGCGTCTAACACGACTTACATAATCACATTATTCACTTGAAAATAGAATGAACTGCTCCAAATGAATTGTAGGATGAACCTCAAAGAGCTTAAATCCTTAAGTGGGCGTTTAAATTATGAAATCGCTGACGCTGAGAAGGAAAGGCACTTAATTTGAATTGGCATAGTAATGAGTTAGAACAGGAATTCATTAATAAAGCCATGCAATCCTTTCTGCTTATTTCACGAGAGCTACGCAGTCTGGGCATTGATGATATTTAAAATAAAATATGACATTAACATTCAACTTGATGTTGAATACCAATTTGCAGTTCGTCGATTGTCGGAGTATAAGCCGTGATTGCAGATTGTGTGGGCAGAATTAGTCTTGTTGGCACCATCTGATTTGTATACAATGATCATTGTTCCGACACTTCACGTGCGAGCCTCGGAGCCCACAGGTTAATCGATGACATTATTCGATACCTCGGGGCTTGTAAGACGTGGGGACTTTAACGTTAATGTCTTATACGCCCTTTGAGTTCAAAGGTGTCATTGTGTTACTATCACAACTTAATATTTACACTGTGATCTTATTGTGACAGCTTAATAGCTGAGAAAAAAATGCATAACCTTTTTATTTTATGGTCGTGTGTTCGTGTTCTTATTTTAAAACACTCGCGCCTTTGCCTTTCGTCACTAAGGAAAATATCGTAAATTATGCATTCGAAATTGTCAGCATAGACGATTAACTTCTAAATGATGGGTGTTTCTTTTTAACAGAAAGAAGTGTGTCGCATAATAATTATTGTTATTTGGTATCTAATGTTCTTTACGATATTTTTTTTAAATATTGTGGTTAAAAATTATTTTTTAAAGATAATTTCAGCAATCTAGGGTAAGTATTTAGTTGCCCGATACCTATTTAAATGCTTTATTAAATAAAAGAGACCATTTAACAAATTGTGGCCGTATATAAGTCATATTATTTTGTGTAACTTTGAAAGTTTGCAGCACTTTATCAATCTCGTTTCCTGACCTATCATGAACCCGCAGTATATGGAAGTTGCTCTATTAGTAAAAAAATAATTAAACACTCCTTATCAGCAGCCAGGCATAGTGTGTGTTTATGTTTGTGTGCTCACCTCTATACAACGACTACTGATAACCCTATAGCGCCGTCTGAGAGATAACGCGGCTCACCAGATGCACATCTCAGTTATTTATGCATATTGCTGTGATTTCGTAAGCTTCGTAGGGTTATCTAATAAATGTGATTGCTTCCATAAATTTTGACATAACTTTAACATACGTATTCTTCGAATTAAGTGGAGAATAGTGCTGTATGTTGATGTGTCAAAAGTTAGAATTGATGGCTAAGCGGAATGGGGCTATATTTTTAATCCCACGTGTTGCATGTTTTACGTGAAGATTATTTATGAAAGCAATAACGTTACATAGTACAACTAATCTTTAAAATGAATGAGAGCGAAAATAACTTTGATGTTTAACACAAACTAATTTTTTTAAAACAAACAACGTTTATAAAACGCAACAAAGAAATGATGTGAACATTTATGGTCGACAGAAATAATTTACAGCAATCAAAATTAATTTTAAATCAAACATAGTCAACGAACTTTAACTTTGAACAAGATAAAATGCTACAAAACAAATCTATTGCCCGTCGCCCAAACTCTTAATTAATAAAAGCGAAAGACATCTAAATTGATAACGTAACTGGATATTTTAAAAGGGACGTGGAGCGACAGTCTACTCGTGGTGTTGAGCAATGTGTAGCGATGTGTCCGGGCATCAATTAATATCATTAAGCGAGTGTAATGCGCGCTTTTACGACACAGATGGGGACAGAATATCTAGTTCACACAATTGTGGATTATAAACCAATAAACGGTTGATTATTACGGTTGTATATTGTGGCCTACGGGGTATTATTGACTGATAATAATGATTATGCATAGCCATGTTATTACGAAGCGCTTTATCTTGATGACTAAAGTCGTCGTACATGATAATAGGCCAACGTTGAGACTCTGGCACCTTATTTATTTGGGTCGGCGCGGAGTCTTATTGTTTCATTCCTGTGGGAGTCTCGTGATTGAAATAACCGTCTACTGCTGATAAAGTATTCAGGAATCAGCAAAATCTGTTGTTGCTCCAGTTTCTTCATTTGATTGACGGCTTTGTTGGCGCAGTAACTTAGGATTATCTGCTGCGCTGAGTATCTCGGGTTCGATTTCCTCTCGGAGCAAATTTTCAGGGTCTGGTTGTTTGTGTATGTGAGTTTATATGTTTGTAAACGCATGATACAAGAGATATACTTAATGTGTTTTTGTAAACTAACAAACAGTGATAATTTTCTTCAGATATTTTGGTTAGATTGATCTTTCTGCACCTTTTTATGAGATGGTACTACGTCCTAACCGTAGGGAACATGTGTTTATTTACCACTAACATGCTCCCCAGCAGTTGCGCAACTTTTATTGCCTACATCTTATTCGGCGTTAGCATCCAATGTTGTAATTACGAGGATGTGGATATAATTTGCGTGATGTTGCCGTTTATGTGTTGCTTGCGAGGGAAGCAGATGTACTGATGAATGTTGGGATTGTAATAAACACTGTACAGTTAATTGATTTACCATTTTAATGCTCCAAACCATTAAATCTGGTTTTTTTATATAAGTTTTGATACTTTTGTTACTTATAACAATTTATTGTCTGCTTGTGGTGTTCTAAAAAATATTAAGCTTTTCAATTTTAATTTATGCTTGTTTCAGATGTCTTTGGTGGAGATAGCGTCGAATACATCCACGTTTGAACAATGGGTACCGAACATCTACAGATTTTGCACACCACGATTAGTAAGTACGCTTTCATGAGCCGATATAATCATGACAACCTTTGTATTTAGAAGACCATACTATTATTATTTGTAGGAGGTGGCGTTCTTTTGTTTCTGCCTACCTCTATGGGCAAAAGGCGTGAGTTTATGTACCTATGTATTTCTTGTCTCAAAAACAACATGAGATAAAGAATTACAAACGAAATCTCGTCCCCTTTCTCCCTCCTCTATATTTACTCTCATAAGTACAAAGTGTTGTGCTACTATATCTTCAACAAGCACAAGATGACGCCAAACCACTTCAAAGCACTCACCAAAAACATTAGGCCCATGAACGTTGGCATCAAGTGGGATCGTAGGCGGTAAGGCGATACGACCCATTCAGACAATCACAGTTTAGCCCGCCATTGAGTTCATTCTCTGAAATAAATCTTCATTCATTTTTGTCAATAAACCGCCTATCGGTATTGTATTGTAATTGGGGTGGGTATAAAGTTTCCTGCCCTCACAAAGCAGTACTCGATGTATAGAGTTACTACAAACAATGGTGGACAAGAAAAGAAAAGATAAAAGACGTAATTTGATTTACAAATGATAGGTTGTATATCTATACTACGTACTGTGATTTTAGTCTGATGTACTGTTTTCGTTCCAGATTGAGTTTTGGATATGCATGAATAAGACGATTCAAGGTAATATTATATTTCTTTATTTCTTAGAAACATAAGTTGTATAATCAAATAAATAGTAACGCATTTCTATCTGCACTAGTAAATTTTTTGTTCTGCTTACTGGATTAACTATGTACAAAGATCCACCTTTGCTGTCACCAAAGTCTTTTCTGCTTCGTCATCGTTTTCCAGTAGATGTTTAGATAAACACCTCATTATAATTTCTAATTCCATCTTCAAGCAGAAGTGGTGTCCGGCTCCGGTTGGTGGGGTCGCGCGTGTTGTTCGCTGGGCCGGCTGACGTCATGCCGGCACGCATGCGCGATGGCTGCCAACGAAAGCGCGCTGGTCGGCGCGGGCGCATGCCGCAGGTCCGACGAGATCGCTTTCTTCGATTGTGTGCAGCGGCAAGAGGAGGCACAGCATTGCTGTTGTGAGTACTTAGCTAGACAAAGTGTCAATTAGAAATGCTTAACCTCAAGAAAGTATTTTTTATGAGGTTTCTTTTTTTAACAGATAACTGCTTCGTTAACCTAGTGGTCCTAAGCGCGATTGCTACGCCAGATGTTCCTTGGGTTGGATTCCCAGGTTGAGCAAAATAGTGTTATTGGGTTTTTCTATGAAATTCTCAGTAGCAGCTCGGAGTTAGGATCGGTGCCCGCTTGATGGCAATAGCATCACCCCCTATTACATGAGACCTAAACATACCGGCGAACTGTGGCTGTACACATTGGCACACCTCTGCCTAACCCTTCGGGGAATACAGGCGTGATGGTATGTAGGTCTAATTTTACTTTACAGTGTCTTTCCAAATAATACATGTTTCCTTTCGTCTTCCCGCAGCGCAGACGCAATCGATGACATGTCACGAGGAGTGTCAGAAAGCGTTATGGCGTCTGGGTCAGTCGCGCGTTGACCTGGAGGCCAGGGCTACAGCGTTGCAGTCTTGTGAGGAGTCCCCTGACCTCATGAGGTGTCTGAGAGACCTCACTGATTCTGTCGTTTCTACTGACACTACTAAATGTAGGTAACCAAAGTGTTTATTTTTCAATCTCCAAGTTAGATTTTATGGCTAGATTTTTTGATCAGTTAAACTTACCTAGGGACCAATCAATATAACCTTAAGCTCTGAGTCACCAATCTCCAAAATTTTAATTAATCTGATCCTGGTTTTCACCACCTGATAGACACTGATACAAGCTTAATCAGATCTGACTACTTGAAAACTATCATTTATTGTTATAGTTCTATAATTTGTATGAGCAATCGTTTCCGTTCACGAGAAAGATTATCAAATAGCTGTTCCATCTTTTAGGACTCTAATTAGGTTCACTGGTAAAATTAGAACCAGCATCATACCTATGTAGGTAATTCAAAGATCGCATTTCATTATGGTCTAGATCTATCCTGCTGTCGAGAGTCAAACAAGCAAGAATGTCAGCCGACTTGTGAACGAGTCCTGCGAACTAAGAGCGTGTTGCAAGAGATCGTGGAGGCTCTGGAGGTGGACTGTGGAGCTCCCTTCATATTGGACGGCTTCTGGCAATGCTTCCTGAAGAAAGACGCGCCGCCCGAACCTAAGGATCTGATTCCACATGATATTGCTAAACTGCATTGCTGTCAGAAGGTAATTGTTTTTGATATTGTGATGTTTTTGGGTAGAAGAGGCCTTGCAGCCAACTGGTCAACTCTTTAAGTTCTTTCACATTTGATTGGATAGTCTTCTAGGATATTAATAACTAGCTTTTGCCCGCGATGTCGCGGATGATGACAACAATGGTCTAATTTAGTGGTAGGGTTCTTATATTTGCCTCGACATACGTAGTATGTAGGTACCTTAGCGCATCGCATTTTTTATTGGAGTAGTTCTTATTGAGATCCCAAATTAACTAAACCTTAACAGCTAAATGTAGGTGGTTTTAAAGGAGAGATGAACAAAAAAAGTCATCTCATTGTGCCATTGTATTGAGCTTTTTGCCTAGAAACTAATTAATCACCCTATTTTTTTTTATTCTGTGTTTCGATAGTCTTGTTTTGTTATTGCCTAAAAGTTTGAAAGAATAATCAATAACAATAGAGTCTAATTTTGCTTGAGCTCAATTTACGTGTTCATCTTCTAAGCTTTTTCGAACGTCACGTGCCCTTGATCCACGAGGGGATCAAAGTTCTCTTTGACAAAAATGTTCAACTAAGTTCTGATTTCTTTACCAAACGATGTGTATTATGTGCCAAAGAATTTTGGCCAAAAGTAAACACGAACCAAACTTTGTTACAGGCAGTGACAATAAACTGTCGGAGATTATGTTTCGAGACATTCAACTCTGGGTGGCAAACTAACTGGCAGAAGTTTTACTCGGAATGTTTGGGCGACCCCCAGGAGATCACACTGTCGGAGTGTATGGACGATGGTATGTTTTCTTAAGAATTTTCTATGTCATATATGAATAAATTGCTATGCGTTGGTTTTGCAAAATTTCGAAAATGTGTTGACCGATTTATTTATTTTTACTTTTTTTGTTTGTTAGCTTCAATACTGAGATCGATTAGGAAAAAACCTCTAGGTGGTACGAAGTTTACTGGGTTAATCAGTAATAAATAAAAAAATACTAAAGGACTGCGATGCGAACGTCAAAATTGGAATATAACCAGACAGACACCTACCTATTTACTACCTAATTACTCCTCCGCTAATCTTTTCTGATTAATTTCGTTGCGGGATCCAAGACAGTTGAATCGTTTCTCTGGGACTCGTCGAGCTTCATTGCCTCGGCGCTTTTCTTGTGGTCGCCACTGTTGATTCTGGCTTACAGAAGTTGCAGTGGTTTGGGAACAGTGTGGCGGGCTTGTCCCATAAAAAAAAAAGACACCTACCTATAGGTATGGGACCATCCCCTATGACCCCTAATTGGGGTAATAAAACACCTTATGACTAAGGGATTACGTCAGAAAGTTTAGCAACGCTATCATTCTAATTACTTATTTATAAACACAAACCATCATGCCTGTATTCCCCGAAGGGTTAGGCAGAAGTTTACCAATGTTATTTATAAGTAACTAGACTAGCTTTTGCACGCGACTTCGTCCGCATGAAGGTCAGGTATACCGTAAAACAACAGACGAAACATGGCAATACGGTAGCTTTCTATCAGTGCAGTTGGACCAGTAGTAAAAGAGATTACCTCTCTTTTATTAGCCTATTCTGTATGGTCCTGGATGTCTTTTTCCAAAATTGGAGGGATGAGGCACATAAACGTAAATATTACTTCTTACAAGCAAAAAAATTGAAAACAAACCAAGTTTACCTCTTTATTGTATTAGTTAAGATCAGAATGATTCCGAAGGACTCATAATATCCCAACTAGCAAAAAAGTTATATAAGTTTACAATTATACGACTAACAGTCATGTAAAGGGTTTGAAATAGTTATGAAGCAACTAAACTGTTGTAAAATAGTATTCAGTTCGACGTATTAGTTATATATATTTAAGTCATATTAATGCGTCTGGTAAACGTCGTCTCAATTAATTTATACGACGGTCATATAATGTTAAGTCGAGTAAACGTTTCAGTCGGACAATAGTGATGAGTCGCCATGTTTTGTAAGTTTAGAACCTTTTATTCAACATTTAAATAACAAACCGTTATGTAATGATTTTATAGTTAACTATTATACAATCTTCATAATAGGTCATATACTAAACCTTTAAATAACTTTTAGTTTGAAACATTATTCTAATACTAGCTTTTGCCCGCGACTTCGTCCGCGTGGATTAATAGTTCCCGTTCCCGGGGTCTTTCCGGGATGAAAACTATCCTATGTCCTTTCTCGGGTCCCAGACTATCTGTACCAAATTTCATTGAAATCGGTTCAGTGGTTTAGGCTTGAAGAAGAGACAGGCAGACAGACAGACAGAGTTACTTTCGCATTTATAATATTAGTAAGGATAACTTATATATGCCAATTTATTATTTAAGCGATTATTAGTATCTTTTCTATAACTCAGTCGTCCTGTTTCATTAAGTTTATGTTTTTTTTTATAACTAATTATTTTATATTCCTACAACGTGTGCCAATCTATGACTAAACTAAAATGTGAAAAACTTAATGAGAGATTCACAAGCTTATCAATGCCAGAATCACCATGATGTCCCTGTAAATAAAACAGAAGTATTTCCATGACTATACGCAAAGGGTTTTACTATTTTCCAACAGAACTCTAATTGCAACCGTCATGGTGGACGCCATAAATCGTATAAAAACATGTATACGACCAATAGTTATTTAAAGGTCGAAATGCAGTCGCCCAATGTCTATTGGCAATATGGCCGAAACTATTGATGTCAATTAATATATTTTATTTTTATAAACAATATGAAAACTCTAATATTATGAAGGCCCATGAAAATATTGACAAAGATAACCATACATATCATCGAAAAAATTTAATTCCCATGTATAAGTCATCGCTCTTCATCTTCCACCGCAATATGCTTTCTCTATATTAAAGAATTCTTAATAATGATTCATACGACATTTTACTTAACTTTATAATATAAGTTTTGCCATAACACAATAAATTGTCGCTGACACTCTCATACGATGATATAGTTATTCATTGGTATTACTACAAACGATTACAAACCTTATTAGTTAAACTCACAACGTCTACGTGACTTTTACTCAACATAATTTGTCGCTAACGCGACTGCAACACGACCTTAACACAATTGAAATGTTATATAATCTGCGCCCAAACCCGCGTTATATTCACGTCTAAAAAACTATTATAAAACGTTTTGGTATGACTGAAAGTTAAATTGAAAACGTTATTGTACCTTTTATATGACATTATTTTGTTACTTGGGATATTCTCTTGCGTTTGTCAATAACAACGGTACAATTTATAACTTCCTTTATCACGCCAAGACTTAGAAGTCAACTATTCTTAAAGCATTGAAGTCCTCGTTTACTCGAACCTAGATCATTCCATTACATTGTACTGCAGTGTCCTCCATATTTGCGATTCATACACATGCAGCTAGAAAAACATGCTAAATTGCTCGCATCCATATTAATGTGGAATTCCCGCGCCTTGATGAGACGATGCGTCGACCATGCAGATTGGAAACAGCTGACTAGAATGACATTCTAATTACCTTAGAACTTTAGCGGTGTCTGTCTGTTACTATGAGGCTCTTTGAAATTTATTTTTTTATATATCATCATCACTTAAAAAATATTTTAATTGCAATCCTTAAAGCTTTGAAAGGCAAATGAAATGTGTCCATAGATTTCTTTACGATTCTAACCGCGCAGAATTAGGTTGTTGACACTAAGCAATAATTCCAAAACAAATCTTCTTTAAAAACACTTTATTTTAGCCTTGCAAACCGATTAAGATTCAATTTATTGTAAAACTAGCTTTTGCCCGCGACTTCGTCCGCGTGGATTAATAGTTCCCGTTCCCGGGGGATTTCCGGAATGAAAACTATCCTATGTCCTTTCTCGGGTCCCAGACTATATCTGTACCAAATTTCATTAAAATCGGTTCAGTGGTTTAGGCGTGAAGAAGAGACAGACAGATAGACAGAGTTACTTTCGCATTTATAAATTAGTACGGATTAGATTTTTACTTGCTTCGAAATCAATAAATAGTTAGTCAATTGAGTGGGCCGATAAGTGACGTCACAGTTCGATATTGGAATACAAAATGTATGTAAGAACCGCGTTTATTGAAAGTATGTCAATTGATTTGGTGTCACACAATAGGGTAGTTGACACCACCATTGACATACTTTTTATGAGCTGTCAAAACGCGACTCTCCTATTTTGTATGGTAATAGCAAACTGTGACGTTATGTATTTGCTAACTTAATTGACTACCTATTTATTTATTTCTTAGCAACAAAAAATCGAATTTTACGTTTAATTGAACATTGATAGAGGTTGCAGGGCTATATTAAGTATTTTTTAAGAATAATTGTGTTATTGAATTATCGGTAAACCGTGTCTACTGTTATATTTGGCCACTGTTTTCCCTCTTGGATTAGAAAAATAATTATGAAAAACAATTTCTTGTCCAACTTTGTTTTTTTTTTCGGTTTGGCATCTCGCAGGACCAACCAACCAATCAACCTAGGAGGTTGTGTACTGCTTAACCGGACTTTTCTGCTTGACCCAGTGCTTATCTGCGACAGTCCTGTATTTAAAGCAAGTTTTAACGGGTGGTTTTCTGCATCCCATCTCATTTACTTAACCATGGATGCTCTGTCTTTAGTTTTTTTTTTATACCACTGAAGGTGGCAAGCACGCTAGCGGCACGCCTGATGTTAAGCGGTCACCGCTGCCTATTGACACTTGCAACACCAGAGGCATCACTCGTGCGTTGCCGACCCACTAAAAACTCTTTTCATGAAGAACCTCATGCTGTAGTCTCTTGGGAAACCTAGACCATAGTAGACAGTTAGACCCTATGCTACTAAGGTAGACTGTAATAAACCGAAATTTGTGGTCTCCTTTTTTCCTAACTTCATTCTTTCCTCCTACTTCCAGTGGACGCGCCGTGTTCCCTCGGCTGTGCTGGCCTGACGTACTGCAGTCAGCTGAACAGTCGGCCGACTACTCTGTTTAGGTCGTGCACCGCGCAGGCCGACCTCGAGGCACATCTAGCCGTCGCCGAGCAGAAGGGAAGTGGGTAAGATTGATGTAGCTTCATTACGTTAGGCACACACTGGCGAAATTATTTAATTTAATTCTAGGTTTCTGAATGATAGAGAAACTTGGTAAATCTACTTACTGTAATGTTTCGTTTTATCTCATGTGTTTGGTTGAAAATACCCAGTCATATATATCGAACTTTACAGCCAGAGACTGAAATATAGGTAAGTTCTTATATTAGGATTAAAGGGACACCTGTTTTATAGAATCCTTTAATAACGGAGGAAATAAAATATCTTTCTAAAAAATAGGTCTTCGGTAAGATGTAAGAAATAAAGAATCCATTTATATGTTACAGAGTTTTGATCATATCTGGCATGGAGCTGCCTCTGAAGAATTCATCGCAATGTCCCATTGACATCTGGAAAAGCGTTGCCTGCGCGTTACACGTCAAACCCTGCACGGCAAAGGTGAACAATTTTTATAAATATTTTAGTTAGGCTAGAAATGTATTAAAGATGACTCGTTATTTGGGAAAAATCTAAACCTGCATGTATGTAGGATCGATCCCTGTCTTTTACTGCATTTATTCCTGAGCTTTCTGCGGCTTACTCAATCCCTCCTTAAGTGTTATACATACTTAACAACATGCTATTGTGTACATTGGTACACCTCTGCCTAACCCTTCGAGGAATACAGGCGTGATGATGGTATGTTACCCAGGGTCACAGCAGCCTGCTGTGCGCGGAGGAGTGCTCGCGGCTGGTGTCGTCGTGCGTGGAGTGGTCGCGCGCGCCGGCCGCGCTCACCGCGCGAGCTCTGTGCGCGCGCCTCACGCCGGCCAGCCCGGGCGCACCCTGTGTGCCGCTGCACCACTACATGTCGCCGAGTAAGTGATAGGAAATATTCAGCTTCTATTGCACTAGCTGATTAAGCCAGAGTGACGATGCGTATTTGAGAAAATTTTATATTTTTTACTTCTACCAGTGTTTCGAAAAAAGGAAAATGCAATTTAAAAATATAAAATTGAAAGTGTTCATGCAATTTCGTGCTCGTTCTTCTCCATGAGAACCTACTGTTTGGTGCAAGCAGCTTCAACTGCCTGACTGACTCCTCTAGACAATTCAAAAGCACCCGTAAATTTAAATTTATTTTAAGTAAGTAATTTGTTTTAGTTTGAATTTTGAAAATATTTTTCAGGTACCGAGGCCCCCCTGCTATCAGCTAAGGAAGTGGTAACATCACCGTGCTCCGGGTCTCCGTGCAGCTCGCCGCAGACGTGCGTCATCAACAGGAACTGCCTGCACGGCGGCGCCTGTCCGCGGTACTACTGCGTCGATGGCTGCCCGCTTGGTAAGGATGTCACTGGCTCAGAGCGTCTGTGCAGACGAGGTGGACATGAATTAATGGTGGACATCATTCCTTTTGATGACCCATTTTCTACCTTATTCTGGGCACCTAAGTATTGGCAGATGTCATGATTTTAGTAAGATATCCCGATTCAGTGCTTTCATGTACTAGGTTTTATAACTTCACCATAGACGTTTCTGACTGTAACTGGCTCGACTTTGCTGTTTTCTGGATTTGCGTTAGATGGATGATTTCCATCTATTTTTTATCCTAGATGTATAATCATACATTTTTGTCAGTTTTGAACTTATCTCCCTTTCGCAGGAGACAGTTCCTCACAAATAGTACCAGTTGGTTCATGGGTGCGGGTGCCGATGCCATCGTCCCTCCACAAGGCGTGCTTCAAGATCTGCCGGTGCGGTCACAAGGGACTGATGGACTGCCAACCACTGCCTTGTGTTGAAATGGAGAACTGTCAGCTACATGACCGAGAAGTTATGCAAGGTAAGATTGTTTGTTTGAAGTTGGGGTATTCCTAGTGCATAGGTGAATATTTTTTATAAATATTGAAGTAACTAATTGGTTTGAGTTTAGTTTATCAACGCAGAAAGTGGTAATATTTCAGCTACATTTATCGCGCAATTCGTGAACTACACTTTTTTTTTTGGTACGCGGTGGAAATTCTCATGGACTTCCTCCGTCATGGGGCTGACGGAGGGGCATGCCGGACTCTTACCGGCTAAAACCACTACAGTGTTCCACCTCTGCCCATGGCCGGGGGTGTGGGATTCGCATAAGCATTCACCGCTCCCCCGACAGGCCTCGACCCGCTGTACCTCAGCGGATCCCTCCTCCCCGTGCAACCATTCCAACAATGGCCGCACCCACACTCGTTGGTAGTATAGGATTCCCATTGCACTATCGTTCGCGGTCAAATTGATCGGCCCGACCCGCCCCGCGCCGTGTGTTTGGCGCCTTAATGACTTAATTTAAAGAAATGATTGGATTTTGGCTTTGGCTTCGAACAAGCTGACGTTATTACTAACGGACGCTTCACCCCTGCAGGTGAGAAGTACTACATGGAGTGCAACGCGTGCGCGTGTGTGGGCGGCGAGCGCGTGTGTGCGCGGCGCGCGTGCTCGCGCGGCCGCGCGCTGCCCTGCTACTGCCCGCCGCACCATCTGCCCGTGCGGGCCAGGCACACGCCCTATCCCAACGCCTGTCTAGCCAAGTTAGTACCAACTACACTTTCAATTTTTGTAGTTCTTTGTGAAGGAGCTCGTCCGGGGAAGTACTACCACTATACCTATTTCTGCCTCAAAGCAGCGTTGCTGTATTTCTGTTTGAAGGGTATGTATGCCGGTGTTGTTTACTAGTGTAGTTACAGTATTAGGCGTATGAGAAATTTCAACTTTGTATCTGAGGCCTCTGGCATGCAGATGTCTATGGACAGCAATAAATAACCACTTAACATTAAGCGGGCTGTCGCATTGTGTACCTTCTATTAATAGGATGCGCCTTAATTAAGTCTTAAATATTACCCTCGTTTGTAATATCCAGGAATATTACGACACAAATTCAAATTAAGCAGCTTCTACCCAAAGTTTTAGTCTTTTAAAGCAACTTTTCTACATTCCAGATGTGCAGGCGCGTCTGACGGCGAGATAGAGTTCGGCACGAGCTCGGCGTGTGCGGGCGCGACGTGCGGGCGCCGCCACGTGTGCATGCCGGCGCCCAACGTGTGTCTGTCGCGTCTGCAGACCTCCTGCCCGCAGTACTACTGCGGTAAGTAGCGTGGTCACATCTATGATCACTTGGGAACTATGCATTCTTACAGTCAGAGACTAAATTAGCTTTTGCCTGCGAATTTGTCCGAAAGAATTTTCTTACTAAACTCAGGGTTAACGTAGCTTGGAAGCGGGCAATGCTTATGCAAATCCCACACCCCCAGCGATGGCGGAGGTGGAACACTGCGGTGGTTTTAGCCGGTATGAGTCCGGTTTGCCCCTCCGTCAACCCTACAATGGCGGTCCATAAGCGTTACCATCAGGCACCACCAAAAAAAAACGAGGCTAACGTAGCTTCCTATTATCAAAATAATTTTCAGAATCAAAATTAGTGTCTTCAAAAAATCCAAACTCTTGATTCTACAGTCGTAAATTCAGGTGACCTCACAATGTTTTACTATACCGATACTCTTGTCCAATGTTTTGTGTGTATGTGTTTATACATTTCCACCTTTTATAACATAACATTATTATGTTGTTCCATAGCGAGTTTCCTCCGTGCCTCGGAAAGCACGTAAAGCCGTTGGTCCCGGCTGTCATTTGTAGATCTTTGACAGTCGTTACTGTTAGTCAGAAGCCAGAAAGTCTGACAACCAGTCTTACCAAGAGTATCGTATTACCCATTACTGGGTTGTGGAGGTCTGATAGGCAGTCGCTCCATGTAAAATACTGATATTCAGCTGCATCCGGTTCGACTGGAAGCCGACACCAACATAGTTGGGAAAAGGCTAGGCAGATGATGATGATTATTATGTTGTTCCAGTAAGCACAGTAAACTGCAACTCCCAGCCGGGCATGCCGGTGTGCGACACGGACGCTCGCACGCACACCAACCCGTGTCACCTCGTCATGAGCGGCCGGAAGTTCGCCTACTGGGGCGTCTGTCTCGACGGATGTACTGCTGTGAGTATGACAATGTTTCAAGCGGTCAAAGTATACTTACAAATACAAGCTGTTGATTTGCATCCTCATCAAATTTTAGGAGCTTGTCATAAAAAAATTGAAGTAATCAAATATAATTACGATACCTGGCCAATATCTAATAAATACTTGTTTTTTTAGTTGCAACTATCAAATAACAGTATCCCAGAATACTCCTCTTGCAAAATTCAGAATCGCCCAGTTGCGTATACGGTAGGCAGAGTTGTCGCGCGGCTATATCAATGTGTACATAGTGCCTAAACCCTCTGGCGAGATGGCTAGCTCGAATTTGAAAATCACGTCAAAAATAAAAACAAAACCAATTTATTTTATTATTCACGAGCATAGTTAACTCCTTGAATTTGACGAGGATGCAAATCAACGCCTTGTATAAACAAAAATTTTTATTATGGCACCAACTAATAACATAAACAATGAATCTGCTGTTCCTTTTATAGTTGGGTTGCTGATATCGTTAATCAATTTACATACTTTTTATGAGCTGTCAAATGCAATTCCTCATAAGAGTGGAAATAGTAAGCCGTAACGTTACTGATTTGTCGAGTCAATTGACTAACCAAATCAAAAACGCATGAAATCAATGAATAGATTGATTTTAAATCAACTTCAAATTCAATTTTACAGTTAACTAAAATTTTACGGGGCTCAAATAATGTATTTTTTTTTATTAGAAGTTCTAGCTCTATTGCCAATAGAAAGATCGCCAGTGCGATTTTCCTTGCATATAGAAATTGTTATAACCAAAGTAATGCAATAGAGGAGTGTTCAAGATTCCTCGTGGCAATTGAACCCACGATTTCTCATTATTTAAGCCAGCCGCATAGAGAGCGCTGCAGTCCTGCTTTGTCACTTGTAAGGAAACTGGGATTATGAAAATCCCTTACAGCTTATATCCTATAATCACCAATGTCATTGCCTAGCGAAGTCTTTACTCTTAAAGTCTTACTGCGAAACAGACCCTTACATTCTTATTAACATTTCAGGCTGGCCCAGTATGCGGCGTCAACGGAGTGTCTTACATATCAGAATGTGCTGCTTGGGCAGAATACGTGAGCGTAGACTACGCCGGGCCCTGCCTCGCCGTGGGCCCAATATCGGACCTTATGGAACCCAAGTGCGCCCTCATAGACAGAATCAACTGCCCTCCACTGAAGAAACCAAACTGCCTCGGATTCACTGCCCCAGGAGCTTGCTGTCCAAAATGTGGAGGAGCTCTAAGAATTTTATATTCTAAGAAGCAAATCGATAGAGCATTATACGGAACGAATATTTCCGCAACAGTTATAAATCTGAACAATATTTTGAAGGCTTTAGAGAGACATGTTAAAATAGCCGAGTGTGCTCTCAGAGGGTATCTCACTATAGAAATGGAAATATTCGTTACAGTGGAAACGATGCTGGACAATCCAACAGATTTACAACTAAACGTGTGTATTCTAGAAGCTGAGAAGATAGCAGATATGATTAACAGAGAGAGTGTGTTGATTACTAGTGATTTAGGTTTAAGTTCTTTATCGTACGCGTTGACCGTACACACGTACCCTACACAGGGAGCGAATACTATTAGTGTATCCATAGGTGCTATATTAGCATGTTTAAGTATCTACGTTTTAAGATAGGCGTTTTTAATAACATTTCTATGTAAATTTTGTACAGTAGCTGTAAATATTGAATTTCATACAATATGATTTATAATTTACTGCTGGTCTTTTATAGGGTCAAAGTACTGATCAATATGAACAACTTTTATTACGGAACCAACTCCGAAGTATGAAAAATAAATCTACTTTTTCCCTCAAAATTTTAATCGGGATTTTAAATGAAATTTTACCCAATTGCAGTTCCAAAATGTATGGAGAAGCCAGTCTTTTTTCCATATTTCTTGGCGTCGCAATAAAACTTGTTCTTTTTAACCGACTTCAAAAAAAGGAGGAGGTTATCAATTCGACTGTTTTTTTTTTTTTTTTTTTTATGTTTGTTACCTAATATTTACCGACTGGGTGAACCGATCGTCATGATTCTTTTTTTATTTGAAAGCTGGTGTTTCCCGTGTGGTCCCATTGTCACCAATTTAATATCTGATGATGGGATCTTGTAGAAATCGGGGGAACTCTTCAATAAATAACAGCAGATTAATCGCGATTGTTGCTATAGCATATCTAAGCATTGTTTACACCATCACACAACATAACATCACGCGTGTACACTCGAAAGGGTAAAACAGATATATTCAGTAGAACTTATTCGAAAATTTGTCCTCCAAGTAAACAAAATCGCATAAGTATTCTGCTTTCTTATGACTTTTTAGTGGTGTCAAGTTAATTTACGTAGTATGTTCCTTCATGGATTTGGATGACAGGAAGTTGATACTAAAAAGCAAAAAATAAAAAACTTTTAAACAAAAAAAAAACAACCGCCTTCAAAAACTAAAAAGTGAAAAATAACTTTAGCTTTGGAAGTCGGTGGCAATACAAAACAACAAACAGAACCAAAGCCACCGACTTCCAAAGCTAAAGTTATTTTTCACTTTTTAGTTTTTGAAGGCGGTTGTTTTTTTTTGTTTAAAAGTTTTTTTATGAGTACTTATACCCCCAAAACTAAAGGATCGGCAGTAAATTAAAAGTCACCTGTATGTAGTAATTTAGTGCCATCGTTAGAAACGTATACAAAGAATTCAGAGATTATGCTTTGGTTTGCTTTAAAATCAGGCGCAAATTATTTAGTCATGTTCGACACGTGAGTTCGTTGTGCCATCGTAGATGTAATGAGATTAATGTCTTTGACTTTATACAAGTACATATTTATATAATGCACGATAGACTGCAACAAGCATTTTTA
The DNA here is from genome assembly GCA_932526535.1 of Caradrina clavipalpis. Classification (NCBI taxonomy): domain Eukaryota; kingdom Metazoa; phylum Arthropoda; class Insecta; order Lepidoptera; family Noctuidae; genus Caradrina; species Caradrina clavipalpis. The sequence goes on along the minus strand of OW052104.1, from coordinate 11,129,413 downwards.
TAATATTTTTACAAAAGACATTTATTATAAAGTACTCGTAGTCTTTAAACCAAATATGTATTACAATTATTACTTTGTTATTAATTTTTAGATGTTTAGCTATTTTGAAAATGTGAATATTGTTTACGAGCTTTTAAAGATTATTGAAATAAAAAAGAAAAACACCATTATAATATGATTTTATTTTTCACATAACACCGAACAATCGAGGAATATAATATTATAATGTGAATTTTATAATATCACAATTAATTGATCACTTATAATTAAGTTCAGATAAGTCTTTTTTATCGAAAAATATATTGATTCTATCGAGTAGTTGCGGGTCGGTGACAGTTTTGGCGAGTTGCACGAACCCGCTCTGCAACACCGGGTGTATCAGTTGGAATCTCTCCAGCGAAAACGTCAGGACCAATTCCAGATATGCCATTAAAATGTTTTGGAAGCAATTACGTTGCACTTCAGTATCCTGAAAAAGAAAAAAATCCTTAATAATGTCAATTTATTTCAATTACACCATTTATTGTCAAGGAGTGGGTTAGTTAGCCAGAAAGTATAAGCTAATTGCTCTTCCAAAACGTAGGTAGTAGAGAAAAAAGTGCAGTATTGAGTGGATATAAGGTTCATGAATGAATCGAAGAATTCTTCTCACCTTGCTAATACTCAGAGCCCGTTGCTGCTCGATTTCAGGCGGTACGGGTTGCGGTGGTAATATTGGTTCAGCTACTTTAGTCTTTTCATACGAAGGTCCATCACAGATTGTAATATTCACTTTACGTGTATCCATGTTATGGTTTTCTATAATATCCGGCACGCTGCCTTTCTTCTCCTTTATTGGAGTCTCTTTACTTATCTCTATTTCGTCTGATAGCTGGCCATTTATGGGTTTAGTATCAGTCGTTTCAGTGTTTTGGCCGTTCGTTTCGTTAGTATCTGTTTCTGGAGTTTCTTTAACTGTATCTTCCTTGATTTTCTTATTTGATGGTATATTCTCAGTGTGAATTTCCACAGTGATAGACCCTTGACTGTTAGCTTTGAAATCAGCGAATGTGAAGGGTTTTGGTTTGTCAACACCTTCTTCAGGTGTGATATTGTATTTCTCGTTGATTACAGGCGGTTCATCAGTATTTTCAGCCGGTTCTTGTGCATAGTACTGCTCGTAGTGAGTTGATGAATTATCACTCTCTATTGAACTACAAGACATTCTTTCTTTAATATCATGATCATCAAAGTCCGATACACTTATCAGATGTTTCACGTAGTTGTGACATAGTAACTCCCATGTATGTTTCAGGTCGAATATTTTCGTCACAAATTGATCATATTCCAGCGTCAAATTTAATGTTGTTGTATAATTGTGCAATATTATAGATATATCTGTCGGTTTTAGTTTAAATTTGTGAACTCCATTGAAGAATATCTCAGTCAAAGCAATGATTTTGATTAACCATGAAGAAGTGGTTTGCTTGTAAAGATTGGCAGCGTGATCCAAGTTAGATACTTTTTGAACGAGAAACTTCAATCCTGGCCTTGAATCGAATTGCATGGCTCTCATAAATGATAGTTCTAAGCTTCTTAGCAATAATTCCGTGTTGTCAGTGTTCAGGAAGAATTTGTAATTGCAAACGTTAGAGCCTGTTTTGAGACTATCCAGCAAGATACTGTTAATACCTTGGAAGACATCTGACGATGCTTGGATGAGGACGGTAGCGATTATTTGCACAAGTATCTGATGGGCTAACAATCCAACTACCAGTCCTCGATGAGGGATTCTTACAGTATATAGCTCTGGGTTCAGGGAGTTAACAGACTCTTGCAGATAAATGAGGAATATATAACTCCGATCGTCAATCAACATCAAATTCTGTGATGAGTTCTTAGGGGTTATTTTAGCATGGCCATCCCCTTTCAATTGTTCAGTTAGGAACACTTGTTGCGCCATTGCATGCAGTCTTACATTATCATTTACTGAACAATCCCGTCTTGCAGCTACTTTAACTATAGCCAAATCTCCGTAGAAACTATTTGAATTCTCTTTGAAAGCATAGGTCAGTTGTTTCAAAGGTGTCAAGCTAACATTACAAGCTCTGTGTAAACTTGTGCAAACGATTTCCCATTGATTATCAGTTAGAAGATGTCCTGATGTTAAAATTATATGTCGTATGCATGAAGCTCCTAACCTTGCGATTGGTTCTTGAGGTTGAGCGATACATTCGACTAGAATCAACATTATTTGCTTTAGAGCAAAAGTTGCTTCGACACTCTCAATAGGCTCTATTTCCTCTCCATCATCTTTCTCATTGACTGTTGAACGTTCAATGTTTATCTGCTGTAAATGATGCAGGTATACGACGATTGTGTCTGTTGTCATGCCGCAGCATTGCTTAAAGTTTGGCATCACGCTGTCCCAATGAGTATTAACATTAGCAATTTGTCGGAGCCAGTTTTGAACCGTTGGCAGAAGAAGATGGTTTATACAGTGCAAACCAAAATGTGTGCCGGGTACTTCAACTGTGTTCCTCAAAAGTTTAAACAAGGTCTCCATGGCTGCTGGTTGGTTCTTCTTTGAACAAACGACAGTTGCCGAGATCAAGCCCTCAATGAGAACGTACCATACCTTGAGTATATTGCTTGGTTTATCAAGTTTCAGAAGACAGTTATTTGTAGTATTAGAAGGAGGAAGACTTGTTGATAGTTTTCTGTATGAAATGAGATCTTCTTCGTAATGATCGTTCGAAATGAATTTGGTGATATCAAGTGAAGCGCTGGGTATTATAGGGTCCACGACGCATAAAGGCATGTCTCCTTTGATTCTATTGCCCGTATTGAATATAGGACATTTAGGCATATTATACATCATTGTTAAAATGTCTGCACAACTCTCTAAGTGATACAAGGCCTCTCTACACATATCTACTATTACTTTTTCCGATTTCTCTTCACTGAGGGGTATGAATTTGCTGTTCTTTGAGAATTTGAGACTAAGACTAGGTTTGGGTTGTGTTGGTGTAGTAGCTTTCTTTGGTTTGACTTCAGTCGGCTGTACTTCTTCATAGTGCAGGCCTTTGATATGGCTTAAAAGGCACAGTATACAGTCAAGAGCTGCGTTCGCAAATACGAGTGTGTTGTCTGTACTGAGGAACACTTTGAATATTTCCAAGATGGCGGAGTATTGGTTGGAATTGTTGGCAGCTCGTAATGTGTTGAACAGGGGTCTCCAGCCTGATCTTATTTCCATCCTGTTTGTTTCCACGAATTCACAGATGCAGGATATGATTTGTTCCTGGAAACAAAATAAACATGTGTTCAGTACTGTTTTATTACTGAGTGACCTTTGACATAATGAACTTCTTCGGCTGGACCGATTTTAACAAAATGGGTTTGTATCCTGGACGGTTGACATTTACAATTGGCCCCGGTAGATGGCGCTGCGTATAGGGAGGTCAACGTCTAGCAGGTAATCTCGGATCCTCTAGTAGGTAATACAATTTTAATTTTATTTAGAACATTTAGGTAGTATTTAATATTCCTACCTGTATGTCGTCATCACAAAGCTCCAAGCAGAGAAGGTTCTCGAATGGTTTGAGCAACGCCTCGTTAAAGTGGAAGTGTGGTAATTCTACTTGCTGGTTAAGTAGTGCAGTGGCACAGTCATGCAGGCACTGGATTGCTAAGCTTGCGATCTGAATATCCTTGTGGCAGGCCGCCTGTGGAGTTTGAATAAATATTTTTTGGTGAATACCTGGATGGAAACTGCTTCGTTACCCTAGTGGTAACTTATTACCACTAGACCCAAGACCCAAGACCTCGCGCGTACCAGTCGCACTTAAGCGACAGGTACGCGCGAGGTCTTGGGTTCGATTCCCAGGTTCAGCAAAGTAGTACTGGGTTTTACTATAAAATTCTCAGTAGCAGCTCGGAGTTAGGATTTGTGCCCGGTTAATTGCAATAGGCTCGCCCCCATTACATGGGACCTAACCAGAGAATATTGGTACACCTCTGCCTAAGCCTTCGGCGAATACGGCATATACATACGTACGTACTTTGATGTATCGTAATTAGAACTATGTCATACTGTACGATACAAATAGTGACGTCAGTGATTATACATGTAGACATATTTTTTACATAAAGGTATAGTACGGCTGACGAATCTTGGGGAGTCTGAAGTTCGCCATTTGGCTGCGCAATGGATTCTATGTGAATAAAATTGTCTACTGCGCAGTTAATCGGCTAACTTCAGACTCGCTAAGATACGTTGGCCGTATTGTACAGCAAAATTTTGACAAGAATCGAGCTTATAAGTATTGGTACCTGCATAAAGTGCGGCCCCACCACCGTCCATATAGCCATGCGGTGCGCGAGCGGCCTGGCGGCGCGCAGGCAGCGCAGCGCCACGTCCCCCGCGCGGCACAGCGCGCGCGCCGCCTCGCCGCCGCCGCGGCCAGCTCCGCGAGAGTCGCGACGCCACCACCACACGTTGTTGTTCGCCACGTCGGCTTCCCACGTGCAGAACAACTGGGGAGACATTGATTGTTGATATGATTGGTTTTGCTTAGACATACCACAGAGCTTTAGTGTCGTAATAGCTCAGTGGTTAAGGAGCCCGCCTCTCATGCACGGGTTTGCAACCGGACATGGGCAAGTACCAATGTGACTTTTTCTAATTCATATTTAGTTTCTAAGTTTATCTTGGACATCTTTGACATCCGAACACAGGCCCTTGAGGCGGTTTCAAAACTCTGACACTAGGGTGTGTGGGGTCGTTAGACCTTACTGCCCACACGATACAAAAGAAGACCACAGAGCTGACCTGAACTGACTCGCAATTTCCACTAGTGGTCACTAACTGAGCCACTGGTTGACATATTTTATATAAGTACTTGAGAAATAATAATTCACTTCCCGTAACCCAAGGGCTAACTTTTACCAACCAACCAACCAGCCAGAGGCTATTTCTGGCCAACCAACGCGGCAAAGCCGTTAGGCTTCTATACATATTTCCTGTTGACGAAAAAAACAGAACGGTACGGAAAGTAAAACATCATACGGTTTGAACATAGTAGTTTGGTTGTAGAAGATAGTACTTCAACTGATATGATCTATCCATTTCAACAATACATAAAAAAAATACGTATGCTTACTAATCGATGTTGATGCGCCACTAGCCTTTGCAGCGCTGCCTTCAGCGTGGGCAGCGTGGTGGTGGCCGCTAGACGGGTGAACAAGGTATCCGCTGCAGCGGTCAGTGCGCAGCACACTCTCGCCGCACCAGACCCAGATATTACATTGCCTCCCTAGGTATTAAGAAAAATATTTTAAAGTAATGAAAACTTTTTCGTGTATGATACAGATGGTAAAAATAATACAATAAGCCCAATTTTTTGCACGAGTCAGTCAAGTAATTGTTATCGATCAATTTATTTTTGATGTTATTTAGCTTAAGTATTTTTTCAAATTAACATCTTACCTCTTGTCTACATGTTTCAACAATTTTCGCAACAGACATGTCATTGTTTATGTTGTTCTCGAACACTGGTTGCAAGAAGTTAAAGACGTCCACACTGGGAAAAAACAAATGAAGATAGTTAAAGGTACAGTTGGCATCACCAGAGATAGACCTTAAAAACTTTAATGAAGCACGCTAAACACGTAAATCTCACCAAGTTTCGTCATCTCTCCCATCTAAACCCAACTTAGCATCAGCTTGTAGTATCGAGACAGTTTTATTTCGTCCAGTTTGCATTGTGATTATTGGAGTGGCGTTGTTTCCTTGATGTCCAAACAGAGAGTGCTCGAAACTTGACACGTATTGGCACGCAGCGAAAATGTGCTCCCAGCATTCTGGAGCCTTAGATCCCAGTTCTAAGCCACCTATAGAAATTTAATGATTAAAACTTTGTTTTTTTTTTTACAAAAATGTGAACGATGATGCTACATGCTAGATTTCCAAGTCAAAATTGGTACACAATATGTTGTCCCATGTAGGGCGCCAATAAATTATTTGTGAGATTAATAAAAAGTGGCAATGTGATTTTAATTAATATAAGTTGTTGCATTTGTCATTTCAACGTTACAAAGTGATCACAAATCCTTTGAGTATCCAAAAATGATATGTATATCTATTTATTTTTATTCCCTCATCTAATCATCATCTACTAAGAAGACCATTAGGTATCAGTTTTTAAATACTTGAAATCAACGTACCTGTGATCAGTATGTCTAAAGACAACGCGTGGGTTGATAGTATTTTGCCGTTCGGAGGCTGTGAGATGGCGGAGTTAGCTAATAGAGCCAGTATGCTGCTGCAGCGATTTTGTAGGCTCAAGGTGTTGCTTACTCTTGCAGCCTGCAATTTTACCAAGAATGTGGTAAATATTTTTATTTTACTGCCTAATACGAATTAAACAGTAGCCATATAAAATGATTTTTCAGTAGCATTTTCAAATTATTCTTTCATGGGTCCCAATCACTGCGTCTACTGAAAGCTAGAATCAACAGTGGTGACCAACGCCAAAGTAATGAAGTTCAACGTGTTCCGCGAAAACGATTCAACTGTATATCTGTACCTGTAGATCCCTTCAGCGATCTGATAAAGGTTGCGGGAATTCGCTGGATGGGGGCAGCGTAGAATCGGTCATTGTAGCTATCTCTAGGGTAGACCTATGTCTAGTAGTGGACGTCATTCGGCTGGTATGATAATTTGACGGGCCTGTTGGTCTAGTGGTTAGTGGCCCTGACTGCTAAGCCGGAGGTCGTGGGTTCGATTCCCACCCAGGACAAACTTTGTGTGATGAGCATGATTGTTTGTTCTGTGTCTGGGTGTGATTTATCTATAATATGTATGTATTTATAAATTATATAAGTATGTATATAAGTTGTCTGGTTACCATAACACAAGCTCTGCTTAGCTTGGGATCAGATAGCCGTGTGTGAGTTGTCCCAAGATATTTATTTATTATTATTATTATTTATTAATGATGGATTCCGCAGTGAAATGAATCAGAAAAGAACAGCGGAGAAGTAAAAAAAGTTTACCTTATGTAGTCCTTCAAGACATTGGATGGTTAAACCCTCCCAAGCGATCCTCTTCCTTTTTCCGAAAGTATTGATCTTCTTTGATATCATGCCGTGCAGTTTCTGTTTCTTATTTCCGTATCCCGTCAAGGGCACGCTTAATACTGTCACCATAGAATCCCAAATACAGGTTAAAATCCTGAAATAAACCTATACACTGTAGAAATATAATTAACCTAAACACATGTACGCACAATTTACGAAAAGAAAGAAGAAAGCAGATCATCAAGAGACTCGACCGAATCGCTGTCTATGGGGCAAGTGTCCAAAGGGCTGGTAGTATTGCCAAGTTTTATGGCAATACTGATTCTTTGGCTCAAGAAAAGGCCAGCCTCTTCACGTGATCAGAGGATCACGAGAAGAGTCGATGAAAAACGGTAGATACTGCAAAATGTAGAAGTAAAAGCAACTTTATTTTACCTTCTAGCCCATCGTAAACTGGCATCATGTTGAGGGGACTCTATGGTGTTGGTATATAAACAGGAGACTTCTTTCAACTTCTGCCAGTCCGACATCACTGGGCTTTGATCCAATCCTCCAAGATCTGCATTGCATAAAATCCTTTTAAATATTATCATGTTATCTAAGTAGAATATTATGTAACTTTAAATTTTGAAATGGTAATTTCTATTTTTGTTTCAACATACTTTTGTTTACATAAGTACTACATATAGGAAACACAGAACACTCTATTAGCTGTAAACTCAAAATTAACTTACAACTATTTCGAGAAGTTTAACTTGATAAATTTGTTCAGATCTAGGAAATGGAAAATGCAATTGCTGATTAATTAGGATCAATAAGATCGTTTTATGATAAAAAAAAATATACAACGTGTAACATTTTAAACGCACATCCTGAAATTTGTTTGCTCAGTATCGGTTACTGAATCCATTTCAGCGATTCCTAATATATGTATTTTTTTACAATAAAATAATAATGAAATCTACGTAAATTTTAGTCCCTTATCCGATGAACAGTTGAATCCAACGAAAGATAAACTTAAGTCAAGACAATATAAGCCTTTATCAATAAAGACCGCACTGGCGTACTGCGTCGACTATACCTTTTTAAAGTAAAATTTCAGTGCTCGTATTATGATTATAACTAAATTCTCTTATTGGGGTTCGAGTGTGTGCGTTATTCCAGTTCATGTTGTATGTAGTGTTCTATCGTTCGTACCTGACAGCAAGTGTACAAGAGGATGATCGGTAGTAGGAACTTCCTTCAGTAGATCTGTAGCTAGCACTTGTTGGTACAGTTCCCTCAGCCATGTCGCCGACAGATACACAAGTACACCACTCCCCTGCACTTCTTCTACAAACTCATCTTCTGTTAGAGATACTTGAACTTTCTGTGGAATAACATTTTTCTTTATTAGTAACTGCATCTGGTTCGACTGGAAGCCGACCCCAACATAGTTGGGAAAAGGCTAGGCAGATGATGAGTAACTGATCTAGGCAGATCAATAGGCTCGCCCTCTATTACATGGGATCTAAAAAAAATACACCAGCGAACTATGGGTGTACATTGGTACACCTCTGCCCAACCCTCCGGGGAATATAGGCGTGGTGGTATGTGTGAGATCTAGGCAGTTGTTGGTCGGTTTGATTGCAAGCAGTGACTAGTCCTTTTTTTTTACAAAATATTGTCTATTCTAAGAATTTCTTCTGTATCTTGGGTGCGTATTTGAACATATTATAAACTCACGTACATAAATATTGTAGGCTACCAAAATATTTGTTCCATGTGGGAATCAAACCGGTGTGTCCGGTGGCTCAAAACTACAAAGAAAGTGCTTTAAACCTGGACTTATAATTCACATAAGTCAGAAATCGTCAATACGCCTTGAGCAAGCGGGATGATCAATGCTCCTGCCTTTTCTAAATGAGAAGAGGCCTTTACCCTGTGGGACATTCATCTTTATCAATACATTCTACTCACACTAGGTTGATGATAGTAATTGGTTCTTCGTTGTTTGAGGGTCAGCAGCAAGGCTGCGTAGGTGGCGAGGTACACGCCATCCGCATTCATGATGCAAGCTGTGGCCGGGGGCTGAGCCGCGTTGTGCTGGCAGCATTTTGATGCAAATTCTTGCATTGCTTCGTCCACCTGAATTTATTTAGCTATATTATATTTGCGTGTAAAAGCAGAAGGCAGCAGAGCGGAACGGAGTGTCTGACTCTTACTGACTAAAATCTATCAGTATTCCTCCTAATGCCTTTTGTGTTACAGACCGTCACGGTAACGTCACATCATAATCACCGTCATAATATAAGCCGAATGACGTCCACTACTGGACATACGTCTCCTCTAGAGATAGCTTCTGGCTATCTTTTGGGTCGATCCGTTACTTATGAAATAAATAATTATATTAATTACTTACTTCTATACAAGTTCGGAGATTCAGTAGCTTCGGAAGCAGTGAGTTCTGTAGAGTTTTGATAAACTGTCGCGCGTTATGCCTTTCCAAATCCACGTTGCATTCTGTTATGGTGCACCTGCAAGATACAATACCATAAACTCGTAACTTAACATAAATAAAAATATTACAATACTAACTAATATTCTCAAATATTAGTGTGAAAAAAAAAAACAGAAAAGATAGATCGGAAATTATTTTAATATTTAATTATAAAGAAAATCCACTCATTAAAATATTCTCCTGTGCCCGAAAGGCACCACAGTCTTCTTTCTCTAAAATAAAAAATGAATGGCTAAATGTGTTGCTAAGCGCAAAACTCGAGAATGGCTGGACCGATTTGCCTAATTCTTTTTTATTGTGTTACTAATTTCCAATGGCATGTAGTTATGTTCATTAGTATCTGATAAATAAATCACTCTCACCTTCCAAGGTTCAAAGTCTTAGGCACAGCCTTAGGTTTATCTTGAACGGTATTCTTGTCGTTATCACTTGAGGTAGGGTTACTGGCGCGAGATGGTAGGAACACGTTGTCAGCATCAGAATCTGCTTCACCGTCGCTGCCAGAACTTACGTTTTCTGGACCAGATGTATCTGAAAAATGTATATTGAAAGTTTTATTACTTTTTTTATGATATTTGTCAGGTTTTTTTGCGTGTTTACGAGTACCTATATACTTTTTATTTCCTTATTTTTGCATGGATTTATTTAAATGCGAAAATATAAAGTACCTACCTGATGAATCATGTTCCTTCGTTTCATTACTTTGTAGTACAGCCACTACATCTCTGAAACAATATAAATCAGATAATGTAATAAAGTGGTTTTTTTTAATCTTCTGTCTTAATTGTCCTGTGGTGAAGGCACACGCCTCCTGACATGAGGCTGTGGGTTCGTAACCAGGAACGCGCCAATGTATTACCAATGTTACTTTTTTTACTTCATATGTATTTTTTTCTAAGTTTATCTTGGACAACACTGACATCGATAAAGGAACCAGAACATAAATCTATACTAATATTATAAAGCTGAAGACTTTGTTTGTTTGTTTGTTTGTTCGCGCTAATCTTAGGAACTACCGGTCCGATTTAAAAAAATATTTTTGAATTGGATAGCCCATTTATCGAGGAAGGTTATAGGCTATATAACATCACGCTACGGCCAATTGGAGCCGAGCAATCAATGAAAATGTGGCAAAAACGGGAGAAAACAAAAACCCTTTGAGGGCTTTCGTTGCGTGCGCTGCGTAAACGGTTTAAGTTACGCAAAAATAATGTATGAAAGAATTGTTCCTCTTAAAATATACTACAAAAAAGTCCGCGGTAGTACATACCTAACTTTTAAGGTTGACTAACTATAGCCATTATGGCCATAAAATTTGTTTTAATATAATGCATTATTTGCGAAGGTGTTTTTATGAACATAGTACGTGGTATTAATCCGTATCAACATAAATACGTTATTCATCACAAGTGTTTAATTTTGAACAAAATTGCCCTTTACATCATTTAATTTCAATGGATATCTTAGGAGATATCACAGTTTTAAAATAACTTCGCAGCAAAATAATGACTCTGTGTGACATTCCGTAGCTTAGTAGGACCTAAAAACATACCGGCGAACTGTGGGTGTACATTGATACGCCTCTGCCTAACCCTTCGGAGAATACAGGCGTGATGGTATTATATTATGGGTTATAATAAGAATACAGAAATTTTATTTACTATAGTAAAAAAAAGAAGGTTACCCGAAAAATTAATTGCATCCAATGAAATAGTGAACGCGAACGAAGTCGCGGGCAACAGCTAGTAATTAATATAAATCTGAAATCACCAATCCAAATTGAACAAGCGTGTTGATCAATGCTCGTGCCTTCTTTGTATGGAAAGAGGTCCTTGTGCTACGCTAGGACAATAATAAGCTGATCTTTTCTTATCTTAGAAAAACCTATACAATTATGTTCATACCTATAAGGGCTAGGCAGCCGAGCTAAAGTCTGATAAGTCAAAGGCCCCGTATAGTCAGCGTCTTGTAGCTTCGGCCAGTGTCCCAGCATGAGCGTCGCTATCTCAGGCGATATGTACTCGGTGGAGCCGGAGCATAGCTTCTCCAGCGCGTCCAGTAGGGACACCACACACTCTACTGCTGCGGCTACTACTTCTGGGTTACCGCTTCTTCCACATTCTTCTATGCCGTCCATTATTCTGTAAAGATTAATTAGTTGGGATCAAATTAGCGCAATAATACATCTAGTTTTATATAATACTAGCTGATCCAGCAAACGTTGTTTTGCCAATATATTTTTTTTTTAGGGATATGAAAAATAGATTCTCAGACCTACTCGATATGCACAAAAAATTTCATCATAATCGGTCAAGCCGTTTCGGAGGAGTATGGCAACGAAAACTGTGACACGAGAATTTTATATATTAGACTAGCTTCCACCCGCGAATTCATCCGAGTCAAAGTTAATAATGAATGTTATCCCACTGAAACTTGGTTTTTCCAGGATAAATATTGCCGGCTATAATCTAACTATATGCCAAATTTCATCCTGATCCGTTCAGCCGTTCCGGCGTGATTGAGTAACAAACATCCATCCATTTAAACATTGCTGTGTTCCGGCTTGGAGGTGCCAGCGTAATTACAGGCACATGAGACATTTCAACTTTGTCTCTGGGATGGCAACGCATTTGCAAGGCCTCTGGTATTGCAGATATCTATAGGTATCGGTAAGCACTTAACGTCAGGTGGGCTGTTAGCTTGTTTGTCACCTAATGATATAAAAATCAAAAAGCCTGACATCACTTACAATCTCACAATCGCCATATCATCACTATGCCGCTCATGATGATCCACCTTCTTCAACAGCACCAGCTGGCACAGCCTCTTGGGGTTCTGCAGCAGTTCGCGCGTGCTTCGCAGTGGCTCCACGCGGTGCGACACCGGCGGGTACAGCAGCATACGGTGGTACAGCGCTTCCAGGACTGGCCGGAGGTTGGAGGTGGACCCTACTAGGCGGACCAGTTGGTTTGCTATGCTGGAATGTGGGAACAATATTTTTAAGTGTGGACTAAAGGAGACGGGGATTTCTGATTTTACTTTTTTTAATCACTTAAAACTTTGCTTTTATATTGACAAAGTTCGAAATACTTTCAGAAAAGGTTGGTTGATATATAAGCTACTATTTGACACCACTTTCATCTTTTTACAACCCAGGCCCAAAAGCGTCTCCGTTGTAATATTTTAAGATAATATTTAAAAAATGACACCAAAATGCAGGTAATCATTTCAACAATACCTACAACACAAAATCTGCTGTTATTTCGCCGTTTTTTGTCCAATGCTATAAAAAATGGAGTACAAACAATAATAAGTACCTGTAAATAGCTTTAGCTTGTTTGCTGTTGAAGCTGGGCGCGGAGTTCAAAGCGCCGGATCCTCTGCCAGAGTCATCTACCAAATGACCGTCGTGCTCTCTGCAATTGTTTTACAATAGTAATAAATAATAATATCTTGGAAACAAATACAAGTACCAGTTATTAAAACAACTATATAATTAGCTTCTTTTCACTTAGATTTTTTATTATTAATTAGTAATTTTGTGGCATTCATGGGCGTAGCCAGGATTACTTACAGGGAGGTAGGTGCATCTGAATCTACACACTTAATTATTAACGAATAAGAACGGACAAGAAATGAATCGCAAGCGCGCTACTGACGACATGTCGTGGTCTATTCACACCTACAGCGCGCTTCTACAGAGTCGTGATGTTTTGAGTCTTGGGCGAGAAAGATATTCAGTGCCTGATCTCATTGGAGTTAAGACGTGAACTTTCTTTCTCGACGGGCAAGTGAATTCTTTTGCGCTGTACTGCCGGCTCCCCTGATCACCACATACGTATTACGTACCTTGATTTAATATTCTTGTCCACTCGAGGAGTTCCTAGGAAGGAGATGAGTGATGGACAGAACTTCTGCCAGAGGAACGTGGTGAAGTGCGAGTTGCCGCTCACTCGCTCCGACAGGCCCGACATCAGGGTCAGCAGACACTCGAGGAAGAATAACGCCAGGGGGTTCTGTTTTGGGGTCCTGTTGGTGTGGCATTGGCTTGTTATTGAAGAAAGATAGTCTTCATAATTCACTTTATAATATACAAGGTGTTGATTTAAACCCTTGTAAAATTTTAGGAGCTTGTCATAAAAAAATAGAAGTAATCAAATATAATTACGATACCTGGCCAATATTTAATAAATACTTGTTTTTTAAGTTGCAACTATCAAATAACAGTATTCCAGAATACTCCTCTCGCAAAATTCAGAATCGCCCTGTTACGTATGCGGTAGGCAGAGTTGTCGCGCGGCTATATCACGAGCATAGTTAACTCCTTGAATTTGACGAGGATGCAAAACAACGCCTTGTATATCTGCTTAGCCTTTTCCCAACTATGTTGGGATAAGTTTCCAGGCTAACTGAATGCAGCTGAATACAGTGTTTTACATGGAGCGACTGCCTCCACAAGCCAGAGCTTCATATTAATACAGTATTTTTAAAATCTCTTTTCATTTATCAATCTTAACAAGATGTTTTGAACTTGCATCTGTACTTCATAAACTAATTTGATCATTCTGTTTCGTCTATATGGCAGTCAAATTTCTTTGCTGGGGTGCCTAGAATCATGGTCTGAATTAATAGTAAAAGTTTTCGTTACGGTATCACTTCTAAAGTAAAATTATTTATTTTTAATTATTTATTTCAATAGGCATTTTTGAACCTCATATACAAGAAAAGTAAAAAATACAATTTAGTTGTCCCTTCCAAAGTGTAGGTAGTTCCATCCCGTTATTAAAGTTGTATGAATTACTTAAATTATTAGACTCACAGTTGCGTTTCCGACAGCCTGCTGCACAGGTACTGTATGACGGGTATCACTTCGCTGTAACATCCCACGGCCACTATGTGGTTCCTGCCCAGAGGAGAACCTTCCGACAGGAGCTCTTGGCACTCTTCATCTAAACAAAACACGGTCTGTTAACTTTGAAGATCATTATATAAAAACATTTTTGAATACGTCGTTAGCCAATGTTGTAAATCAAAGAATACCATAATTTGGTCTAGGTTCAGATCTAGTCCATGCTTGCAATCACCATCTTATTCGCAAAATATGACTGCAGTTTCTATTAAAATTTCGCTAAAAGGTACTTTTAATTTTTTATTCAACCCAGTTCGTTGTCTTAGATCAATAAAACAAAGAATCTATTTTTTTATAACTATTAACTTTAACAGTTTTCCCCGGTGGGTTAGACAGAGGTTTACTGGGTGTACCCACAGTTCGCCGGCATGTTTAGGACCCATGTGATAGGGGGCGACCCTATAGCTAATAACTTAGCTTTATTGTCACTGGCTCAATGAGTGATCTTCATTCTACAAGTGTGAGCCCCGTACCTAGCTGCGCGCAGTATGCCCGGAGCGCCTGCGCGGCGGCGGCGCGCGCGGCGGCCTGCACGTGCGCAGGCGCGGCGGCCGCCTCCCCGCAGCGCCCGCACGCCCACACGCACAGCCGCCCGTTCAGCGTGCGTCGCGGGGACAGCGCCAGCGATAGGTACATGCGGAAGATTTGGACCTGGCCAACAATACGAAGATTTATATATTTTTAATAGTGGTAGTGGAGCTCTTTTGTGATGGAACTCGTCTGGGTAAGTACTACCGACATACGTATTCCTGCCGCAAAGCAGCGTTGATGTGTTCCGGCTTGAAGGTGGTGCCGGTATAAATACTTGCACATGAGACATTTAAACTATGTCTCCGGGTTGGCATTATTATAAATAATTACTATAGTTTCCCGAACGCAATTCGTTCGGGAAATTATCTTTATGATAATATGAAGTTACAATTTATATTTTATTGTATACGTGTCTTTTTAGTTAATTGTATTTTTTTATCTTTTTATTCATGTTTTTAGAGCATGTAGGTATACTCGACAATGTATTGTATTGTAGCTGTGTTTTCCTGCAATTTAGTGTGTATAAAATAATATACCTAACTAGTATAAATTTACATTTTGTACACGATAGTTTTAATGTATCTCTCGTTGGGCATATCCAAGACAAAGAATATTCATACTTTACCTGCGTATCAGGCAAATGGTACATAACAGAGGCGGTGGCGCATAGTAATTGTGAAGGCATCCACAACGAGTCATCTTCGGGCTCGATTCCTCGGTGGAACCTGTCATCTCGGAGTATTTTCTGTAAGACGAAAAGAAAATAGGACTGTTGAAGGATAATCGACCCAAATACCGCAAGTAATTCAGCAGTTACTGCCGCTCGGTGTAGGAACGTTCACATTATTAATTCAAGACGATTCCTTCGCGAAGCATCGGTATTGACCTAATTTTTTGGGCTGTCGATCTATTTAGAAACTAAGAGTTAAGTTACTCAATATTATATTTTCTACACATTAGCACCTGTATGTAGGTGTTATTTTAAGCCCATCTTAGTTCGTGTCGCCTGAAATACAGGATGTCCTAACTAGGCCACCTGTACCTATTTCAAAGTCTTTCGTGCCTGAACTCAGGCACGTAAGACTTTGGAATATAATTTGCGTTTAAGCAAAATTGAATTAATTTTATATCTTGTCATTTTTATGATTGCTTATTATTCATAATTTTATCAAGATCGATATCAGCATTGACTTTCATACATAGAGATTTCTCCGTGCGGTATGACAGACAGCTAGATGTAATACAGGTTCATCAAGATCAGCCTGTATCAGCTTACTGATCAACCTTGGCAACCATTGCACACCATGTACCTACTACAATGGTCATTTTCACCCAACTACTACCAGGTTCTGGAGAAATATAACGTTACTTACATGGAACCCTTGAAGGGCGTAGGTGACGAGGCGCGGGCGCTTGCTCTCCAGGGCGGTCTGTAGGGGCAGGAGGCACGCGCGGCGGAGCTCGTACGAAGCACGACGTGCGTTGTTCTCTTGCATGCATAGTATTTCTATACAAAGATATACCGCAGTCAGTTATTGCATATATAAATTGTATGAGCCGCTATAGTATCAGTTGTCTTTTAATACAAACGAGCTTTGATCAACGCGGCCACAAAAATGTTGTTTAGTTATATTTTGCTCAGTAGGTAATTGAAGTCGATGAAATTTTGTAAGTAATTAATTTTAATGTAGGTTTAAAGGTATGGAAAATTACGCTACAACAAACGGCAGTGAAGCAGTAACCAAAAACGTGTCTGAACGCGGGTGACACTACGGGGTATATAGTTAGCAGTAGTATCTTTTAAATAAAGTTATTTAACGGGAAAACTAAGCAACTACAAAGCTAGACATTAGTGTCCTCTTTCTATCTACAAAATGATATCGAGTTGAATTACTTATCGACCTAAATATGACTAAACTACTTTTGTATGCAGCGTGCTTTCAGCACAGTCCCCTTGAAGGTCTAAGAAAATAAGGCTTAGTTAACGCAATACGCAGTAGTACTTAATTGCTGACGTAGCTAAAGCGTTTGACAAAGTTCACCATAAGGACCTTGTAAACAAACAGAGAAACTTTCGGTAGAGGTAGTAAGTTGGCAAGTGTTCAAGATTTATAAGTACGTAACTATCAGATAATGAGTAGTGTAACATGACGTTATTTATGTCGATCTAAAGAAAATTGAGATAGAGTACCTCAAGGGTGTGTCTTAAGCCCTATACTTTATTTTCTTTAGTAGTATTTAAGAGTTAGCACTGACAGGATTGTTTGTAGAAGTTCTTAATAATATTTAAAGTTTTATTAGTATAATGAACTACTACGAAACAGTTTTTATTAGTGCAGGAGTTTGGGAAATCTTTGCTTATTTTTAAATGCCATCCACCACGCCTGTATTCCCCGAAGAGTTAGGCAGAAGTGTACCAATGTACACCCACAGTTCGCCGGTATATTTAGGTCCCATGTAATAGGGGGCGAGCCTATTGCCATTAACCGGGCATAAATCCAAACTCCGAGCTGCTACTGAGAATTTCATAGAAAAACCCACTAACACTTTTTGCTCGACCTGGGTATGGGATTTTTAAATGTATTTCTATTTTAAATCATTAAAATGTAGACTAATGGGAAATATAGACCTACATATTCTGTGTGATAGATGTGTCTAAATAATTCCCAAAGATGCAGCTGTGGCGAAGAAAAGATTGTTATGCGCAGTCATTTGGAACCACGTGCGATTTAGTTGCGACTAAAATGAAAACGTAAAGCGATTCTTATGACTATGATTATTGGTAGTTTTATGTCAGAATATTGGTAATAAAATAAATATCTTTCTTCTGAGCCATTAAAAAAGATTTAAAAATCTAAAACATGGAAACTGCATTTCCGGATCACGGCGCAGGGAGGTCTCTATTGCAAGTATTGATTAGTGACTCAACTGCACAGTAGTTGACGTACCTATACACCTACGTACATATGCTGGTGCATAATAACCGAAACCACGACCTCGAAAGAATATTGGCAAACTACGGTTTAAATTTAAAGCAAGTACTAATTACCTAGTGCATCCTGACATGATTTCCTGAGAGACGTAAACTTTACACCCGATGCTTCCTTAAATATGTCCTGGAGAAGCTCCTCCATTTTAGTACTAAAGGAACATATGACAATGTCTCACTTCCCTACATTTACAATACACAATAGGCTCACTCACTTCACATTCTTAAGAAACTAATCAAACTTCGCTTGGAGCAATATTGGGAAACCGAAATGTTTAGTAAAACATGAATAACTGCGAAATAACGTTCCAGTGAGTGGGTGGAAGTGTATCTTATCTGAGTTGTACGTAAGCACAGCGACGGAGCATGCTCAGTGCGGGAAATCAATACTTCCCGAACGACGTAATGTTTGCGAAAAAACTTAACTAACAGGTGGTTGGTTGGTATACAGAGAGATATTTTCTATTAGGCGTGAATACCGTATTAGTTTAAATCAAAATTCGTCACGAGACTAGATTAACTAGTTTTAGCAATTTCTTATACTTTCGAATTTGGTACTACATAAAACGTGTCTTTTTGCAAAACTAGGAAAGGAAAGCGTGAATTAAAACAGATATTTACAATAATTGAATTTAGTTTTTATTCTACTTTTGAGTTCTGCCAAAACAATCAACACACAATCTCTTACATATTAGTTAAATACGGCAAAGTAATTACCAAACGTGTTACAAATATTCTTTTCTATACTCCATTTTCAGTTAAATTTTCGCGGGTCCTTTGAATTGAGTTGCCATTTCTATAATAGTGACAGTTAACAGATTATTAATATGTGAATATTTGACGAAATACGCCTAGGAAAGTTAAATTAGCACTATGTAGTAGAATAACCACTAACATAAATGTTTGTTGAGCTAGTCTACATTTTTAAATTAAAATGTTTTAATATAAGCAAAGAAAATATGTAAGGAAGAATTCGTCCGAAAACCTTTTATTTCTTAACACGGCAACACTTGAGTTGGCAAAATAAAATATTGACTGACACTGACAGGACGACATGAGCATGACAGAAGCTGGCCTGCCAGTCTGTCAAAAATAGTGTTCTTTTAGGGATGCCCAAAAAAGTCTGTTGTATCGATATATCGCATCGTAACCGAATCGAATGGCTTTGTATCGATACGCGATATTATCGCATACCTTTGTATCGATATATCGCATCGTGACCGTATCGCTTGAGTATATCGATTGGGTAGGTATTTCGTAGAAAAAATATTAAATTTCGTAGTAAAATATTATTAAAACACTAAATATATCGTAAAAATTAAAGAAATACATACCATTCTTTAATTTTTACAATAAATATTGTATGTCATAAAAAAAAGTAATTTATATGCATGGAAGGCTGGTTTATTCACTAAAAAAAATTACAGTTGCCACTTATCAGCACTCAAACTGCGTAAAAATAATAATTTGGATAACCGCTGTGGATTTATCCTGTTACGGCTTTCTGATAGTGTGGATCCAGCTAAAGAAAAGAGACGTTCGGAAGGCACCGAAGTTGCTACCACAGACAAATAAAGTAAATAATGTGCTTGTATCGAAATGTTGATAATAATATTGGATCTTCACGGTACATTTTAAACAAAGTTATACTTTGATTTGAATATTCGATACGTTAATGCGATATTTTATTGGAATACGATATATCGAGACGCATCGTAGGGCCGAAATATCGTATTAAATATCGATATATCGTATAGCGCTGTATCGATATTTCGATATATCGCATCGTATTGGGCATCCCTATGTTCTTTTATCTTTATAAAAATGGTGTCTTGGAGTGCCCTGGGCCGAACTTTCGGCGTAAACTTGCTGAAAAACCAACCTAAATCACTAACCAGTATCCAAAATGTAGGCTTTACTACAAGTAGAATCTTGAGAGACGAGCACGAAAGTTTTGTGATCCGTCCCTCCAGGTGATGATCGTTTTCTTTCAGTGATTACCTAACAACTTTTCTGTCATTGTTTGTTATTTTATTATTTATTTGTGTTTTACTTCAAGTAAAACAACCCGCTGACCCAAGTTTTTGCATAGAATACCTAAATTTCCCTAATTTTAATTATGTTTTTAATTTTATTTTCTTGTAAATTGCGTGATAAAAACCTAACCTAAACTCTTGGTTGGTAGATGGCAATGGCACAAGTTCAAGGATATGTTCCACTTCTATACGATGCTTGGCTTGATACCGGTTGCTGCCATCATCTTCTACGCCAACGTGTTCATTGGACCAGCCAAGTTGACTCCAATCCCCCCGAATTATGAGCCGAAACACTGGGAGTACCACCGCCACCCAATCACGAGGTTCATCGCCCAATACATCCATCAAAGTCCACAAGAGGTAACAGTTCTTTTTAAAACTTTTGTTTTTTGTTGATACTACATTTTATTTGTAGACAATATTGCATTTGATAATCTACTTCCTTATTATGTTATAAATTCAAATTCTGGGCTAATACTTTGAAGTACCTACCTGATGAATCCGGTAACACCTTGCCTGACCTAGGGATTGAACCTAGTAACCCTTGCCGGCAGTTAGACTTCCAATTACATGACCAACAAGGCAGTCAGACATGTTGATTTTTCCTGTGGTGACTGTTGACCCAGTTATAATATTGTAGTGAGGCATATGTTCTGGTTCCAGGCTACCTTTAGTTAAATCTTTTTATATACAACTGTACAGAGAAGGTGTATATGAGTTAAGGGTGATAGGTTGACTGTTTGTTTTAACCCTGCAGTGGTTGTGTCTTAAAAAGTCATATGAGTGGTCGCGTGACTACATATGTAGTCCAATTTTTTTTTTTTTAATGAAATTCAATAGTATTATTATTTTCTTATTAAAATATGACAAATTAACTCTTCCTAAATAAAATTAAAACAAAAAACAAACATAAATTTTCAATGGTCTTGTTTAAATCAGCTATGAAAAAAAAAGTACGTAAAAAGCAACGTCAGTTTAAAAAACCATGGACTACATATGTAGTCCGCGCGACCACTGCAGGTTTAAGTAGTAGAATTTCAGAAAACTCACTTTATTAAATTAGTCTGTGTCATACAAAATGACAGATATTAATCCTGTATTGTTTTAAGTATTTCTGTTACTATAATTATATCTGTTTTATAAATAGATTGTTCTCTCTCTTTTCATAATTATAAATTTATGATACATCTTTCATTATTTCAACTGTTTGGGCCCAGTAAGTCACCATATTTACTGCTAATTGATTGTTGAAGTCTTCAGTCATTTCAGTTGCATAGGTATTTCTTCAACTTGAAGATATACCTATGCAACTGAAAAATATGCATGTGTGTTTATAGAGTAGAGCAGGGATGGTAAACCAATGGCATGCAACATAATAATTCGGCCATATTTGACAAAATGTATTTTGATTGGAATAATTTGCAACAGCAGAAATGACACTAATTCAAACAAACATTAAATAGTAATAATTAAGGTTCTTTGATGGCATGTCATATTCACTTTTTTTATTATTAAATATGGCATGTTCACCGATAAAGGTCCGTCCTCCCTGGAGTAGAGGGTGTATAGAAATAACCAATGGAGTTCTCCATCCATCCCTACAACTTGATCTCTTACTATTTCTTTACTTTCCATAGATTAAACTTTTTCTGTAATATAGTAGCTTTTGCCTGCACCAGATATCTATTTTGTTGATTATTATCTTTTTATTCCATCAATCTAAATTTAATAAAGTCATAATATATAATAAATAGCCTATCACACTCAGGAATAATGTTATGTACCTCCTATTACTGAAATAATTTTCGGAATCAGGCCAGTACTTTGAAGATTAAGGTGTTCAAACAAAAAATAAAACAAGTTCTTCAGCTTTATAATATTAGTAAAGATGGAACTGCTCCATTTGTCTCGTGGTGGCAACCACGAGTGTTGAGCTTGGGGTCCGAGGTTCGATTCCCAGGTCAGGCAAATTGTTGTTAATGGGTTTTTCCATAAGGAAATTCCTAGTAACAGCCCGGAGTTTGGAAGTTGCGTCTCCTGCGTACGTGGCTAGTCTGCATTAAGGTTAACCGCCGTGGCCGGAATCGGCCTGGAGAATTACATTTTACATGTAAATAATTATTATAAAGAGAAAAGATTTTTATATAATTTGTTTGTAATGGATAAACTCCAAAAATACTTAACAGATTATAATAAATTTTTCATTTAATGAAAAAAAAGGGATCTGTGAAGACAATCCTCATGCACGAAGACTCAGGCAAAAGCTAGTTTATTGATGTGTTTGTCTACTGTTGCAGGACTATGAAAAATTCATGCACTTCCTTGATGAAGAAGCACAGAAGCAGAAAATTCTTAAATTGGAGAAGGAGATTATTAAGAAGATGAGTGAGCGCCAAGATTACCAAGCTTACTACTACAGGCCCGTGGTCAACAAATACCTCCGTATCAACAAGAAGGTCGGAGAAGAAATGTACGACCGCGTTGGTGATGACTACAAAGATTAATAACAGCCTTGAAAGTTATGTTGGTCATAGAATTATTTAGTAAACAAGTGAATTGTTACGTTTCAGTGTAGATAAATAAACTATTAATTATTTCAATTTTATTTTATGAAATCATTACCTACATCTGGCAACCCAGTAGTGTTTTTTTTAAAGTGTTTTTTTTTTATATCATTTTGCCACCCAAGATTGTCTTTATAATATTGGTTAAACTTTTATGTACTAACTAAAGATTGGGTATAAATAAAACAGTGAGGCTTATGGTAACATTGTTATTTATTTTACAGGAAATTTCTAACGATTGACAATAATAAATTCCGACTCGTGGAACCCTTACAAAATTAATGTCAACACTTACCTAGCTGTATGCTAAATGCCTGATATGATGCTACTTATACTTTAATGCAGTTAATATTTCATTTAATGTAATAATGTTACTGTGGTCATATGGATTCTGTAGAAATAGGAAAGATTTATCTTTATTGAGGAAAATTATCTTAGGTATTGAATAGATGAGATTATAGTAGTTAGTTTTGTATCATGAAGATTTAGAATCATTCAAGAGAGCATAGAATACTTGCTATAGGGAAATTATATTTTATTAGCATTTAATTATTACATCTTCAATTTCTGTGTCGAACAAGTGCCTAACTCATGCTGAAAGTAGTCGGTAATCAATTTCTAATTAAGCTTCACCTACGGACAAAGTAAGAACGACGAAAACTACATAATAAATAAATTCTTCGGCGGTGCTGTATGCACGAAGCTCTTAACTTACTGTTACACAATTAAATTACAAAACGATATGATTTCATTATCCCGTTCTTTCAGTCTTCGCAGTTTGTAGAGTTCCAATTATGACCCAACAACTATGTACTTAGATTGCTTCTCATAATAACATTTTTGACTTTAAAAATATTTACAACATTCCTAAGTTAAATAACAATTTCGATTTGAAATTGCAACTAAGCTAGATAATTATAACAAAATTGTAAAAATCAGTATCAAAGCGTAAACACAATCATCATATCCGATCGAAGTAAAAAAATAAAATATAAACTAACAGTATCTAATTTATCGTAAGTAATATGGACTACAATAGACTGTTAGATATACGCTATTTAAAATTGTTTTTACGATTTCTCAATTATAACAATTTTCAAATCTAAAATTTAAGACGGCTACAAGTTTCTACTATGTAAAATTTAAACGTTATAATTCTATTTGCTTTTTTCTTTCTCAGCTTGCGCGGCGAGCTTTGCTTCTTTTTTGGCTTTTTTCTTTTCCTCCTTCGCTTTTAGTTTGGCTTGTTTCTCCTCCTCCTTAGCTAATAGTTTAGCCTGTCTCTCCTCTTCTTTAGCTTGAAGCTTAGCTTCTTTCTTCGCCTCCTTCTCCGCCTTAAGTCTCAACTTTTCTTCCTTCTTCTTTTCTGCTATTTCGTTTTTTCTATTGTCACTACTTTCATCCTTTTTGCTTTTGTCTTCTTGTTTTGTGTTTTCATCATCTCTTTTCTTTTTGTCTTCTTTTTTAGGTTTTGATTTGGGGTTATCTTTTTTCCGTTCAGTCTCTTTGCTGTGATCTCTGGAGTCGGGCGGGTCGTCTTTATTTGAAGGTTTTAGTGGCCGGAAGAAGTGCTGTTTGTCCTTTTGTGGGGACGTTTCTAGTTGAGTTACAATTTTCTGGGCACACCTGTGAAAAAGGCACAAATCTTAATAACATATTCCATTCATACTATTTTTAATAGAATCTCAATCATGATACCATCTGAAGAAGTAGCTCTCGACAAGGACTAAAATATTGAATCTTCTTCTGATCAGTAAAGCTGACAAATATTGTCCTGCCCCTCTTCTTTTTTTGATGAGGGGGAAGAGACGATGGCAGATTATATATTTATGTATTGTACCTAAAGTGACTTTGAGGTTTGCTTCCTCCAAACAAAGCTGAAGACTGCTTACGTTTCGGAGTTTATACAACATACCATTCCCCTGAAGGGTTTTTTTTTCCGATGGGAATCCTCAAATAATTTCTCCCGCCCTAGGCTTTACTGACTAAAACCCATCCATATTTCTCCCTGTGCCCTTTGCTTTCCGGCTGCGCGGTATTTCTTTCGAACAGCCCGCAGCCCCGGCAGGCAACAGCCCTGGCTGGCCCCTCCGATTTGTTAAATTTCATAAAAAATCCCAATAGCACTTTTTGTTCGACCTGGGAATCGAACCCAATGCCTCTAGCGTAGCAGTCGAGTTGATAAATAATTTACCTTATTCTAGTAGAAGCTGAGGCAGCAGCGGCACTCTCTCTTCTTCCCTCGCGGAATTCCCTTTGGAACTCTCTGATGGGAGGTAAGCGACCCGAAGGTTCCCCAGCCGCTGGACCACCCGTGTAGCTATGGACTTGGTAATCTTGTAACCGGGCCTGGAAAGAAATCAATTTATTGATTAACATAGATTATGCCTCTGTATTCCCTAGTTTATTCTCTTCCGCAAATGGATAATGAAACAAGATATGCTTTGGGTTAATATTTATGTTGCATATAGCGAAGATTTATTTGTCATCAAATTTTATCAGCTAGTTCATCATGATCATTTATATTGTCTCTATACTAATAGAGAGCTACAATTGTTTGTTTGTGATCTCTAAAAGTATTGGTTCGATTCTACAGACAATCTTACACTTTTTTTTTTATAGACGGGAAATCATCAAATAACTTCCCCCGCCCTGGGCGGGGCGGGAGGGAGTGTCAGACTTTTACTGACTAAAACTCGTCTATGTTCCTTCATGTGCCCTTTGCGTTCCGGGGGCGCGGTATCTCTTTCGAACAACCCGCAGAGACAATCTTACACTGCTGTATTAATAATATCCTATTCTGCCCACTATTCATCTATATACTATTGCAGAGAGCCGTATGCTGAATTTTATGGTATACCTAGTTGACTTTGACGCGTATGAAGTCACGAGACGCGGACAGAAGCTAATTGTTTATAGAATGATGCATGAGAATTGTAGAAACCTATCAGGATGTAAAGCATCAAAGATAGCAAAATCTAACCCAGTGGTTTTATTAAGAAGGTGTAATTCAAATACAGGTAGCGTGATCATATTATTTGGCAATAGTAGACAATAGACAGTAGACTGCTGTCTGCCACTTTTGAGTAGCTGTGGTTCTGAAAGGAAATTCAGTGGGAGTTGTATGGATTTCTCACCACTGTTAGGTTTGTCAAATTTTAAATACATAAATGTAAATTATCTTTCGTATACTCATACTACCTTCATACTATGGTGCTGCGAGCGTCTCAGCGCATTGGAGGCAGGTTGCCGGGCGCGCGGCGGCACGGACGCGCGGGGCACTGCGCCCAGACACGCCCCGCCGCACTTGGCACCACCGCACAGCTTTGTCGAACAGCTGCTGGCGACATTCCCTCCGCTGTTAGATGAGACGGAAGACACACCTGGAATTAGAGAGGAGTATGTAGGTAAGTACTAAGTATCATAAAATTTAGTTCGTAACAGGTAGGTACTAGTCCTAAGGGACCGTGAGATATATAAAATATATATATACCATCACGCCTGTATTCCCCGAAAGGTTAGGCAGAGGTGCACTTATGTACACAGTTCGCCGGCATACTTAGGTCCCATGTAATAGGGTGCGAGCCTATTGCCATTAACTCTTGAAAAAAAAATCTGGTCCTGGTCTGGTCATTTCTGGGCCCCTCCAGGGTCTCGCCCTGTGCTTAGGTACCACTGGCACTGCCAACATCACGACATTATAACTAAAAAGCATCATGCAGGAGCTAAAGTATCTACCAGAGAGGGAAGACTCGCCGCTTGTGACAGAGTATAGAGAGGCCGAGGCGGGCACGGAGCGGGCACCCACTGAGTAGCTGGACACGGAGCCGGACACGCCCCACGACTTCGCACTGCCGCTTGACACCTGTAACGTAACATTGTGGCATATTAATTTATTTAGTTTGATAATATCAGTTCGATAAATGTCCTGTTTCCCTGGTCTTTCCTACTCAGGCATGAACCTACTAAGTGACAGCTATGCTTCCCAGGGTACACCATTAACCAATAATTCCAAGACATAGCTTCTTTAAAGTAACAATATTTTAACCAGATAAAAATCTAGAATCGTATTTTAACAGGTTATAAAAATTACCTACGTCAATTTATTAGTGTTGTCTAATACCCAAATGCCCACATTTGGGTATTAGACACCTATTGACTCCAAAGAAAACATTTATTAAGTATGTACCTAATGTTTAGGGATCAGTAATTTAGTAAGCAGTCTATCAACGACTGTTTAACCCCTTAGACATAATTCACTACTCAATTTTTTTTGATTCTCCAACATGTATTCTGTATAACTTTATAGCATTTAAATGCGAATTTTTGAAAAAAAATCCTGTCAGACGTTTTATTCCATGGATAAAAACACAATTAAATATTGGTGAAATTCATCCTATGAAAAAAAAGGCATCTCACCTGCCAGCTCTTGCTGGTAACAAGCCGCGGTGCCTGCCGCAGTCGCAGGATCTTCGCGCGACAGATGACGCACCGCAGCGGCAGCAGACGCTGGCTCACTGCCATCTGGATGGTCTTCACGAAGCACCGCCGGCACACCACCCTGTGCCCGCACGGCGACGTCTGCATCGTCGCCTTCGCGTTCACACATATTACACACTGGAATAGAGTAAACATAGATGTTAGTACTTGTTAGATGGTACATATTAAGGCCTATTCAGACCTAAGCGGTATTCGCTACCGTCTGCGGCAGAGAAAACCCAGTGGGTATGCGGTAATATTACTGTTCAGACCTAAGCGGTATTCGCTACCGTTCGTAACCCGCGTGGTATGTTCCTCTACCCACAGCGGCAGCGAATATCGCTCAGGTCGCTCTAGCCGCGGTACTTGATACTAAATACCTGAGCGAAACCCGCGCGGTATGTACCCCTACCCACAGCGGCAGCGAATATCGCTCAGGTTTGAATAGGCCTTTATGCCAATGGAATGGCACAAGTAGCCCTGCTATTATTGAAAAAACCGGTCATGTGCAAGACGGACTCGCACACGGAGGGTTTCATACGACCGTACAATATTTAACGTACAAAAAATGCGTTTCTTGTCGGTCGCAGTAACAGTGCAAAATTTTAAGCGTCTACCTATTATGGTTTAAACGTTACAGCCGTGTGACAGACGGGCAGGCAGTCTTAGTATTAGCGTCCTATATTAGGTATCCTACCTTTTGGACCTACAACTGAAATCGATAGCCCTTTCACTCATGCTTGCCTACCTTCCTGCCACAACTACATTTCAATTTGCCCTTTTTTTTTAAGGATGGGAAATTATCAAATGACTTCTTCCGCTCTGAGCGGAGCGGATGGGAGTGTCAGCCTCTTACTGACTAAAACCCATCCGTGTTCCTCCTAGTGCCGTTTGCGTTTCAGGGTCGCGCTAACTCTTTCGAACAAACTCCGCAACCCGGGTAGGGTTTCAATTTACCCTAGTATTGTCATTGTTTGATGTGCATCTTTACTAACTAAATTTAATTAAAATTAAATTACGCAATTAGACAAGTTACTTAGTCGTGGTGTAACCTTGATAAGCACCAAGGTTAATCGTTAGCTATTATATTGTCTACTGTTCTTAGCTTTCACTTATTTCCGATAAAATTACTTCTGATTATTTATTCTTTGTTTAGTGCAAATTAACGAATAGAGAACGGATTTAGTTCTGAATATCTTTGTTTCTATCTATAGATTGTTTGTTTCTATCTGTAGATTGGCCTACTGCCACATTGTTTCAAATAGACATAGTTATTTGTTAGAAGGCAAAAAATTATTCAAGAAAAAAAATGTATGGCTCCATTTGACTCTTATCTGGGAATCGCATCACGACCTCAAGTTACAGACTAATTGTGTACTTTGGGTTGTCTGGCAAACAAAACTATAATTTATCTCTAGATAATAATAGGTACGCAACATTTCAACTTGCTGTTGATTTCTGTACGTACCTATACCTCGATAATATCTATTCCTAAATAAATATATAGTAAATTCTTGAAAATACTCTTGTCTTAAATGTAGGTCTCTCACAATTTTGGTACCTATCGGAAACGCAAAACTTAAACATTGTTGGCAAGCACACATTAAAACTGCTCAACTAATCTTGGTACTTGGAGGCATTATTCTATTTTTAATAGTACTTATTGAGTCAGATTAACTTTGTGTCTATTTCTTTCAGTCATAATATCACTTCAGCAGTTGCCTCTTTCATAGACATGTTATCTTCAACACATACATCTCCATCCATCATCCATCCATCCAATTCCATCTCCTTTACCTTTTTTAGGTCCTCGTATTTAAACCACAGATCTCTATACCTACCCCTACTTATAAGTACCTAGCTGTTTAGGTACATTGTCACCTAAAATACATAAAATACCTCCTGTTTACGTCAACTATATACAACATTTTATTTTTTAAGACAACACTGCTCTATACTAAAAATTTATCCGTGGGAACTACCATACACAAACAACCGGACCCGGAAGAACCACCTACGTATTTTAACTAACTACGCATGTACCTACTACGTACAGTCACGAGCAAAAACATGTATACACTTGGCAAAAATGAAAAGCAATTTTCTCGTGAATGAACAATTGCAACGTTGAGATAAGATCGATTTCATAGTAATATAGGATCCAGAATATGATATTCGTAACACCACAATATTTTAATCGATCCTTTGGGCAGAAACTGCTTTAGAATGTCGCTAAGTGTATACATGTTGATGCTCGTGACTGTACAATAAAAATACAATATTACGGCTCGTAGTAATCCGAGTGGCGCATTGCGCGAGGGGACATGTATCCGGGAAGCTACGTAAACAAAAATATGAAACGGAACGCCACAGGAAAATAGACGGCTATGGAATTAAAAGTTAATGAAACCTGAAAATGTGGCTAATTCAGGTTTAATCTCGCTGCATTAATGAAACTCGTTCCAACGGGATGAGCAAGTTGATTAAGTATTTCTTTTGTTTTATCTGGGGAATATTTTCTCTGTTTTTAGGGTTACGTACCCAAAGGGTAAAACGGGGCCCTGTTACTAAGACTTCGCTGTCCGTCTGTCTGTCCGTCTGTCACCAGGCTGTATCTCATGAACCGTGATAGCTAGACAGTTAAAATTTTCACAGATGATGTATATCTGTTGCCGCTAACATAACGATAACAACAAATACTAAAAAACAGAATAGAACAAATATTTAAGGGGCGCCCATACAACAAACTGTTTTTTTTTGGCGTTTTTGTAGATGTACGGAACCCTTCGTGCGCGAGTGTGACTCGCATTTGACTGGTATTTTTTGGTCTTATCTCGTAAAGTTTTGGTAAATAACATAGTGAATATGGTCGTTTAGTAATGATTGCTAGACCGAACTATGTGAGTCGCCATTGCTGCTTTATCGTTTATTTGTTTACCATGTCAGACAAAGGACGCGATCAAAGAAAGTTTTTTATTGTTAGGAAAGAGGTCGCACCCGTTTATTTGTTTACGACAGATTTAAGGGTTGACCTCCTCATAAAAATGGAACAGAATTTTTATTAAACGATGGAAATTCTGGTAAACATTTAAAAAAATGGAACAGAATTTTTATTAAATGATGGATATTCTGGTAAATATTTTAAAAAATGGCACAGAATTTTTATTAAATGATGGAAATTCTGGTAAATATTAAAAAAAATGGAACAAGCTGGTTATCATCAAATGATCTGTCAAGTAATTTAGTCGAAAATTATTCTAAACTAGCTTTTGCCCGCGGCTTCGCTCGCGTTAAGAAGTATTATTATTAATTAGGTATTTCGTTCCATTAGGTACTGATAGGTTCAAACTAATATGTTTACATCCTCCATCATCCCTTATTTAACCCCATGGGGGTTCAATTTATCAAAATCCTATTTAAGCGGACGTCTTCATCATAGTAGCTCCAATCTTTAATTTCAGTTCAATCAGTCGAAAATCTAAGAAGATTTATACAAACTTTCATCCCCTATTTTATTGGATGGGGCCACTGAGGGCCGATGCCTGCCGGGGCTGCGGGTTGTTCGAAAGAGATACCGCGCCCCCGGAACGCAAAGGTCACATGAAGGAACATAGACGGGTTTTAGTCAGTAAAAGTCCGACACTCCCTCCCGCCCCGCCCAGGGCGGGGGAAGTTATTTGATGATTTCCCGACTATAAAAAAAACCCCTATTTTATACCCTTAGGGGTGGAATTTATCAAAATCCATTCTTAGGGGATGCCTACGTCATAGTAGCTTTATGCATGCAAAGTTTCAGCTCGATCGGTTTAAAATTGACAAAGTTTCATACAAACTTTCATCCCCTATTTTATCCCCTTGGGGGTAGAATTTATCGAAATCCTATTTAAGCGACGTCTTCATCATAGTAGCTCCAATCTTTAATTTCAGTTCAATCAGTCGAAAATCTAAGAAGATTTATACAAACTTTCATCCCCTATTTTATACCCTTAGGGGTGGAATTTATCAAAATCCTTTCTTAGGGGATGCCTACGTCATAGTAGCTTTATGCATGCAAAGTTTCAGCTCGACCGGTTTAAAATTGACAAAGTTTCATACAAACTTTCATCCCCTATTTTATCCCCTTGGGGGTAGAATTTATCGAAATCCTATTTAAGCGACGTCTTCATCATAGTAGCTCCAATCTTTAATTTCAGTTCAATCAGTCGAAAATCTAAGAAGATTTATACAAACTTTCATCCCCTATTTTATCCCCTTAGGGGTGGAATTTATCAAAATCCATTCTTAGGGGATGCCTACGTCATAGTAGCTTTATGCATGCAAAGTTTCAGCTCGATCGGTTTAAAATTGACAAAGTTTCATACAAACTTTCATCCCCTATTTTATCCCCTTGGGGGTAGAATTGATGAAAATCCTTTCTTAGCGGATGCCTATGTCATAACATCTACCTGCATGCCAAATTTCAGCCCGATCCGTCCAGTGGTTTGGGCTGTGCGTTGATAGATCACTATCTCAGTCAGTCAGTCAGTCAGTCACCTTTGAATCCTACTACTATTATAAAGGCGAAAGTTTGTATGTATGGATGGATGTTTGTTACTCTTTCACGCTTAAACGGCTGAATGGATCTGGATGAAATTTGGCACAAAGATAGATTATAGTCTGGAATAACACATAGGCTACTTTTTATCCCGGGAAAATGTACGGTACCCGTAGGATAACACATCAACTGTGACGCGGACGAAGTCGTGGGCAGAAGCTAGTTATATATATTTAGATTGGTGTAACAGGCCTTACCCACACATACATAGGTACCTACTGAAAGCATAAACTATTTGATTATGTTCTTTAATCTCTCTCTTTAGAATTAAGATCTGCGTAGTTTACCTTCCCACTTACCTACTTATGAAATAGGTATTTGAGAAGATTTTCTGCGCAGTAAAAGTAAACCCCTTTCGATTGGTTACCGAACACCCTTATTACTTATACAACATGCGACTGTGTACATCAGATGCTAGGTACTTATTCTGTATTTTCCCTCGGTCAATTTAAAGGTAAAGTGAGCTTGAGGTGAGCTGTCACCAGTCCGAGAACTCTGATCTGATCTTTACAGAACAGGTTTTCTACTTGTTATGGCTAAACTCCTAGTGTTATTAGGTTTTTCTGTTAGGAATTTCTCACTAGCAGCCCAGAGTTTGGAAGTTGGTAGTGTGACACCAGCGTGTTTTGGCAAGCAATTAAAGCCGTTGGTCTCGGCTGTCATTCGTAGATCTTTGACAGTCGTTACGGATAGTCAGAAGTCTGACAACCACTCTACCAAGAGGTATCGTGTTGCCCACTAAATGGGTTATGGAAGTCACTTAAGAAGTCGCTCTATGTAAAACACTGGTATTCAGCTGCATCCGGTTAGACTCGATGCCGATCCCATCATAGTTGTGAAAAAGGCTAAGCAGATGATGATGGTTAAACTCACAGATTTTTTTGACTAGAGTCCGAAACGTATTCTTTTAGTCTAAGTAGGTTATGATGGAAAGGCATGTGGAGCACCTGTCCGTCTACTTCAGGACCTACTAACTCGTAACTTAATGTAGAATAGTACTTACTTCCTCGTCTGGCGAAGAGGCGAGTTCCGGTTCATTTTCTTCCAGCTTATTGAGCAATTTGTCCTGAAACAAGAGGAATGGGCTTTTAAAACTATGCCTCCATCATGAAATATGTAAACCTGCCTAAAAGTTTTAACTCTGCGTTGATGGTTTCTTTAAAACGCAAACAGTATTTAAGAGCGTTTCTTAGGTGCTCGCCTGTTTTATAGTTGTTCTTTTGTTTTAGGTTACTTGTAAACATGCTGTTTTTTAGGTACAAAAAAATAAATATGATACGGGTTGTAAAAATACATAATAATTTTTGCCCAATTTTACTTTATTTGAAGGGATGATCAAATTAATTAGCTTTCAGGAACGATTGCAATCTATTCTCAGTTTCAATCTGTAAAAAAAATATATTAATGACTGGCATAAGATTGCGACTAGATTTTGGACGTTTTTAATTAGTAGAAATGGCCTTCTTTTTTATAAGCTTTTGAGCTTTTTTGCTTTTAGTCATGTTTAGACTATGAGGAAATAGGTACCTATAATTGTTAAGTTTCCTGGTTCTAATTTAGGTAAGTAATATTTAAAGGTTAATTAGATGCACTGCACGATTTAAAACATAATACCTAGCCAAATTACCAGATCTATCTATCTACTCGTTTTTGGTTTTATTTATTGTACTAAAATTTACTTTAATTCTGTCGTGAACTCGTGACTATATTGCTATCGCCTTTAGACGATCTGTTGTTTAGGCACCAAAAAATAACCATCTAGTAGTTAGTTAGCTGTTAAGATGCAATTTAAACATAAACAGAGCATATTGATGATTACCTATAATTAATACTATTCTGTCAATACTTAGATGTATGTTACCTTTACAACATGATACCGATTTGAAAATGGCAAAGAAACGTAATAAATTCTGAATTTCAAGCGCTGCCCATTCCTATTATAGAAACAAATTTTGAATATGGCAGCCAAACAAGAGATTATAATGCCCTTTCACTCACACAACTACTTTTAGAGTGAGAAGGAACGATTAGTGCCGCCATTTTTATTTCGTGTCGGGGATTATAAGGTACCTGTTTTAGCGTAATTACAACATACAAAACTTGTCATGTTCTAAAAAAGGATAAAGAAAAGACATATAGGTTGGTCAGTAGCAAGTTGTACAGAGTACAATGAGTTATTTCAAATTAAAATACCGTTCAAACATACCGAACTAGCACACAAATGTAGGAATGCTGTTCATGTGTGAGTGATTTATTTTATTTACTTTCAGGCATTGTTATTATTACAAAAGAACATTTTTTTAACATTTTTACACGTTTTTTTAAGAGCCACTAGTATTTTGTTCTGTATTTTTTAATCTTTTTTTTTTTATAGACGGGATATCATCAAATAACTTCCCCCGCCCTGGGCAGGGCGGGAGGGAGTGTCAGACTTTTACTGACTAAAACCCGTAAAAGTCTGACACTCCCTCCCAAAGAGGAAATATTTTTTGTTCGTTTGTACCTAATAAGCTCCAAAACTACTGGACCGATTTAAATCATTTCTATACCAATAGATAGCTACATTATTCTTACGTAACATAGGCTGTATGACATCACGCTACGATATACGGGAGCGGAGCAGTAACCAAAGACGTAACTTAACCCGGGTGAAATAAGTCACGCGGACGAACTCGTAGGCGGAAGCTTGTACAAAATATAAACAACTATCATTATGTATGTAAGTACCTTGTGTAGATAGAAGAGGTAGGTATGTAAAGTAAACAATTGTTTATTAATTACCCTTCACGGTGGTGATCATACTGATCATCATGAAAGGAATATCAAGTAGGTAATTTGTTGGTATTATTCATTATTTATTTATAAAATTACGCACCTTCTGTTTTATTAGATACATATAAAATATAGGCTAAAAATAAAATATACGCTAGAGGTCTTGGGTTTGATTCACAGGTCGAGCAAAAAGTGTGTATTGGGTTCTGCTATAAAATTCTCAGTAGCAGCTCGGAGTTACGATTTGTGCCCGGTTAATGGCAATAGGCTCGCCCCCTATTACATGGGACCTAAAGATATCGGCGAATTGTGGGTGTACATTGGTACACCTCTGCCTAACACTTCGTGGAATACAGTTTTAATGTGTGTTTCGAGGTGAAACTAGAAGAGAAGAAGTCGAAGAAATTTCAAATCCGATCTCGAAAGAAAGGCAAAAGGCAAAACCTTTTAAAAAAGACACACCCTATGTATGAGATATTAAATAGGTAATTAAACTCTCAATACTGTATGCCGTATGTATTAGGTAAGGTCAGCGCAAACTGAGCAGCATTGCTAGAGCTGTTTTCATTGATTAATTGATGAAAAACTAAACGTGTCACAAATAAAGTTGAAAATTGCATGCAATTATTGTAATTTTTACTCTATGGGCAACTGTTTTGCTAGTAACTGTTCAATAAAAACTGCCCTTCCACTTTCTGCACGAGCAGTCTATTGGTCAGTTGTATTCAGAGATCTCTTGACGCATTGCGCGTGTATGGCTTGCCAACCAACAATGGCGAACAATGGCCAACAATGGCTTTACAATGCTATTAGGGTTACCCAGTTTTTGTAGTGCCTCTAACATGTTTATGGAAGCGTGTGTGGGTGGGTGGTTTCATGATATCATATGCTGGGTTTCCTCTTTACTAAGAAGAGTGCGGAAGAGCATTAGCATTGTAAGGGTCTTTACGAATAATTATGACTGCATTATAATGAAGAGTTTTGTTTAAATTATAGTCATATATAAGGAAATGTAAAATCATAATTTACTGACATAGGATAAGTAAAATTACTAATAATAAGGAGTCTCTGTCTGAATGCTTTTTTATTTATATTCTTTATTATTTCGTTTCATGGCCTACGTCCAACAATGGACGTCCTACGGCTGATATGATGATGATGAAATTCATTTTTTGTAACTCGGAACCCTTGATCCCACTTCTTCCCTCTTCGGACCTTTGGAAGGCGTACGAGGGCCTGAAGCTACTTCGCAGAGATCCCTTAAGTAAATTTAAGATGAAATGATTGTTGCTATTTCGAAATAAAAGTATACCTAACATCAAAGTAGTCTAAATTCCTTTATGGAACACTTACCCCCATCTCAAAGCCATTAGACAACAAATTAACATTCTTTCTCTTACTACTTTTAATTGCAGTGACCATTTGTTACCTATTTGTCATGCAACAGAAACATAGTGAGACTCCTAATTAAGGGCCGGCCATTTTGATGCGTGACACGTAACTGGAGACGATCATCAAGGATATTTATAGTAAATATCTACTAGGATACAATATTAAGTCTATAGGAAGTGCATAATGTGCATTGTGCAGCTAGGGTTTGATTGTGCCTATGGGTCAGCTCACACCGAGACGCGACGCGACGCGACGCTTCGCGCACACTTTAAAGTGTTACTCAAAATATAACTTTATTTTCTACACGAAAAGATACACATTTCATTGTGAAAATTCAGAATACGTTGCCCCACAAAGATACTCATTTCTCACAATGAAATGTGTACACACTTTTGAATTGCCAAGAAGTTTTAGCAGAAATAATGTTATTATAGCTTCAAGCTATAAAAACATAGGCAAGCCTCTATTGAGCTTTGGTGATATTGTTAACTAGGTGAATAATGTATGTCCTTTATAACTACAGTGTATGAGACCAGTTTCCATAAAAACCTCAGAAAACAAAGGACCTATGAGAACACTATCATAACCTGATTTTATATTGTCTTCTTAAAGCTGCACGGAAAAACACGAGCTTTTTGCATTTTAAAGCCGCTGAAAGCTTAAACGATAGCAATTTAATCTGTGCTGTATATAATATCTGCAGTAGCATAGTTTAACCAAGCATCCTTAATAAACCCGCCGTCAGCTTACCCCGAATGGATCTAACCACGGTTTAATTAACTCCGCGCTGCATGGCTTAAGGGGTACAGCTTAACCGAATAAAATTCGTACTCTACGTATAATATATCCGATGCACCAGCGATAAGTACACTGTAATAATAATTAATTGTAGGCTGTGTATAATTAATTGTCTATTATATGGGACCTAAAACATACCGGCGAACTGTGGGCGTTCATTGGTACACCTCTGCATAACCCTTCGGGGAATACAGGCATGATGGTATGTATGTAGGCTGTGTCATCATTAAATATTGAGATAAAGCCAAGAATCCAATGATAAACGGACAGACTGATTTACTTCATAAAAGGGACAACAAAATTAAAAAATGTTCCTGTAAATAATGTTCAAAAGTTGGTCTAATTGAAATAATCGATTTGACTTTGAATTATAGAGTCGTGCACGCCTGATTTGTAAGTATTTTATCATCATCTGCAACATAGTAACGTAGCTAGAAAAATATGATCTAAAAAAAATGATCACGATATCATTGTACTTAATTACACAGCAAGCATATTTCTTATCATTTGTCAAATCTCTATTTGGAAAAAATGCAATTGCACTTGTTTCTAGGTGAGGTGATTTTGAAATACAACTTTACAAGTCTCCTAACTTTACTTATCTAGATCACACTTATTTATTGTAAAATTATTATCTACTTAACACTTCAGTGAAATCAATTCGATCAACTAGATTATTTCGTAGCGTTTTTGTCTTACAGAATAGTTTGCGTAATCATGGCAGCCATTGGTATCACCGCGTTCGAATTTAAGTATAACAACTAAACAGTTAGCAAATACCCTTCGCTGTGGACAGTTCGAATTGTGAACGACAACCTCTTTGCATACCGTTGTAAAAAGTAAAAAGGTTCGAACTTGAAAAAAGAACGCAAGAACGCGAGTAATATGATCTTCGCCTAGTTTAAAAAAAAAGAATCGCGCATATATGTGATCGCATTTCCGTGTAACACAACAGTAGCCGGTAAAACCTAATAAGCTCCGGTTCTCTCCGGTTAATCGGGAAGTTCTTGGGTAAAAAGGTTTTTTAACGAGTTGCAAAGCATTGTACGAGGTCTATTGTGCTGTTCCCGTCTCGACTCAGCGGGAAAATGCTTCGTTCTGAGATGACGGTTTTCAGTACTGAAGTGTGTTTTTAATCGTTATTGTTGTAAAGTACTGTGCCCGGAATATGGTGGTGAATGCTGCGTCGTGTCAGTTAGCTTCGTTTTTCATTGGTGAGTTTTTGGTTTATGGGACATGGAACTTATTTACTTATGTATAAGTTGGTAAAACATAAATGCCACTTATGCAAAATGTAAAATTGTTTGGCTGCGTAAATAAACAGTTTATTTACATCTTAACTTGGGAATTCAATCTTTAGGGAAATGAACCCGGGACCCCACCCTCAGTAGTCGCGCTTGTGACGACGAGATCAACGCGAGAATCAGTCAGTCCATATTTTTAAACCTCACCGATTATTTGCCCCATTATTAGTACATTAATCATGTACATAAGTATCCAATAAAAACGCAATAAATGTGTCAACGTAATGCCTATCTATCAAGATGAACGACTTGGAAAAAAATATGATAATGATTCCTAAATGCACATTCATAAATTGGGCAGTTTAAACTTGAACTAACAAAGTATTCCTGATTCACACTTGTTTATCATTACTATACTATAAAATATAATGGGTAGTATTTTTTGTTTATTGATGAATCATTTAGCTAAAAGCCGGTTCTGAAAATTCTTTCGCTAATAGGAAGCTTCCAACCGGTTCTTTTGGCAATCTATGGGGGAAGCCTATCCTGAGACCTGTCCAGTAACGTCCTACGGCTGATAAGATGAACTGGAAGCTATGCTATACAATACCATCACGCCTGTATTCCCCGAAGGATTAGGCAGGGGTGTACCAATGTACATCCACAGTTCGCCGGTATATTTAGGTCCCATGTAATAGGGGCGAGCCTACCGGGCACAAATCCAAACTCCGAGCTGCTATTGAGAATTTCACAGAAAAACCCAATAACACTT
Source organism: Caradrina clavipalpis (assembly GCA_932526535.1). Lineage (NCBI taxonomy): Eukaryota > Metazoa > Arthropoda > Insecta > Lepidoptera > Noctuidae > Caradrina > Caradrina clavipalpis. The sequence goes on along the minus strand of OW052104.1, from coordinate 11,090,771 downwards.
TTGCTCGATCTGGGAATCAAACCCAGGAACTAGGGGTCCTGGGCACGACTGCTACACTAACTAGGGTTAGTGTAGCAGTCGTGCTTAGGAGCACTAAGCTAACGAGGCAGTTACGAGGCGAGACACTAAGGTATCCTTGAGTGTTTATAGGCTTTATTCTAATTGGCGAAAAATTAAGAATCCTTGAAAAAATTACTAAAACGAAATCACGGGCAAAACCTAGTCCACTTATTAAATGCGACAGTTGCTCACTTCCTAGGTAGTGACATAGGTGATTAGCGCTTCACTAGTACTTAAATATCGCACTATTTAGTATTAGCACCTCGTGTTCATTGCATCATTCACTTTACGATTGTCAGCTAATTTATTTCTAATGTGATTATAAATATCCTTGGCTAACTATATCTATATCGTTTGATTTGCCGTTGCGAATATCTGTGACAGTTACTATAGTAAGTTTCTCGGATGATGATCCTAAAAACTGGCTTTAGAATAGTTGTTCGAAGATAGCTAAAGGAAGTTATGTATACCTACTTGTTAGTTTCAGTGCTGGGCCCTTTTTCAGGTATATTTCAACACAATATATCGTAACCAAGATTTTGTGAAAACTAAATCGAAAAAAAAGCGTGTCCTTGGAGTAGACCCACGTTTTGTAGCGAGCAACTATCAGCATCTTGACAATTCAAAAGTGCCTGTAAATCAACGAGCAGAAATAGTCTAATTGTGTGTAATAAATCCTTGACTTTGACTTTGATAGTATAAAACAAGGTCGCTTCCCACATCTGTCTTTCTGTACGCTTAAATCTTTTCACATCACGCTAAGACCAACGGGACTGGAGTAGTAACCAAAGAAGTAACTGAGGGCGGGCTATGTAGATAGTATACTAATATAGTTAAGCTGAAGACTTTTTTTGTAATCTCTGAAACTGCCGGTCGGATTGGATAAAATATTGTGTTACCCAGATTCATATATGACGTCACGCTACGACCAACTGGGGGGCAGTAGCCAGAGACGTAACTTAACGAGGGCGAAAAAGCAGAAGAAGCTAGTACTAGTAGTGGGTATAAAAGGTACCTATTGTGCAAGTAGCAACTTAACTCGAGTTTACAACAGGAAATGAGCTAATATTGTTCCGTGGTTCGAGCGTCTGTAACTACTAGAGCGGCAGACAATTAACTTTAGAGTTAGGAAGCTAACTTTATTACAATCTTGTAAAGGAGAATGCAGTTTTGAAACTGAGTTATTGACAAAAAATGTTACGAAAAATTATTATGCTTCATCCGTGCAACTGAAATTTGATTATATATTTTTTTCATCATCATCATATCAGCCGTAGGACGTCTACTGCTGGATAAAGACGTGCCCCATATGATACTTCTTAAATTACTTATAATTTTTTAGTTTAAAAAAAATGATGTAGGTATCATCATCAACATAATCATATCAGTCATAGGACGTCCACTGCTGCTGTGTTATTCTATACGGTAATTCCACCGTCACTTCGACGCTCACTTCGCACTTCAAAGTGTCAAATAAAACAATATCTGAATAAAACAATTAAATATTTGATGTCATTGAATAGCGACCTTTTTTTTTTTTTTTTTTTTTTTATAGACGGGAAATCATCAAATAACTTCCCCCGCCCTGGGCGGGGCGGGAGGGAGTGTCAGACTTTTACTGACTAAAACCCGTCTATGTTCCTTCATGTGCCCTTTGCGTTCCGGGGGCGCGGTATCTCTTTCGAACAACCCGCAGTGAATAGCGACCTGAGATGCGATTTCATGTCTGAATTTTACAGAATCGACGTACTGGAGAAAGGCCTCCCCCATAGTTTTCCAAAAGGACCGGTTATGTAATATAGGCACGAATATAGGTATTTATATAAAAATCATGCTAGATATAACTGCCTCATTGGCCTAGGGGTCATAAGCGCGACTGCTAGGTTAGAGGTCTTGGGTTCGATTCCCACGTCGAGCAAAGTGTTATTGGGTTTGTCTATGAAATTCTCAGTAGCAACCCGGAGTTTGGATTTGTGCCCGGTTAATGGCAATAGGCTCGCCCCCTATTACATGGGACCTAAAACATACCGGCCAACTGTCGGTGTACATTGGTACACCTCTGCCTAACCCTTCCGGGAATACGGGCGTGATGGTATGTATATATCTGCAATAGAATGCGAAGAAAGGTTTTTATAATTTGTGACAGCCTTATAATGCTTCAAAACTCACTCGAGCAAAAGTGCTCGAGTAAAGACCCAGTGTTCCAAATGTACAGTAATCGACGCATTAGTACAGGTATACCCCAGTGTTGCAATTTACAAAAATCGTTTTAAGTGCTTTCGTGAGTAATACTCCGAATACGAATTTGTATTCAATAGGGCTGGTACGAGCGCTCGAAGTAGCGGCAAAGTATTTTAATAGAGTCGATTTTCGAATTGGAAATACGATTATCACTTAGCATTTTGGATTTATTTTATACGACAATTAGTATCTACTTATTGGTACCCATCGATATGAACAAAGCCTGCACAGCTTTAGCCTTTTCTGCCCACAGTAAAATGTATATTGTTTTTGTCAATAATAATATAGGTACACCTTTTTTTTTTAAACTTTTGTAATACTACGTGGGAAACGGATATTTGCACATTAAAAATCGTTAAAATTTACGTTACGTTCACTTCGCTCGCTCGTGATAGGCCCTTGGAACACGAAAAAGAAACTGCAGAAAAAAGCGTGTCAGATTTCGCAGTACGGGCTTACTACATGGGTTTTTCTGTACAAGTACACACTGTTTAGGCATTCTGTACCTACTTAGTCAAATCTAGAAAAAAAGAAATAGTAATCCATCTGGGTATAGAAATAGTAGTCCATAAAAAGAAATGAGAGGCTTATTATTAGCCAGGAAATATTAGCCAGAGTATAGACCGTTCTAACTACTCTGTAAAAAAAACTCTCATTGAATTGAGTAAAAGTAAGCTTGAGATGAACTCCCCATTTGATGTTAAGGAACCACATGAGTAAATGAGTATATTTTTATAATCACACTCACGACACAAGAAAAAAATCCTAGTGTGTGGGGCAACGTTGTTTTTTGAAAGAAAAGAAAAGAAAGAAAGAGTCATTCGCCCGGCCGCATACGCAGCAAAAAAACCTCTGAATGGATGGCCAAAGCCTGCCATTGTACAATAGCCATTAGGTGACATAATATTTGTTATCTGTATAGGTGCTCGCGTTCCACTTTCAAGTTTACGAGCGAACGACAAACTGCAAGTCATTCAATAGGAGCTACTTCTTTTTTATTGTTCACTTTTTCTATATAATAACAAATAAGTTCTAGTTTTTGGGTTCCGTGCTGAAAAGGTGCTGAATGAAACTCTATTACTATGACTCCACTAATTTTTTGAACCGTAATAGGAAGCCATTTGACAGTTTGAAATTTACAGAGTATGTTTATTATGCTCGGTATGACGAAAGATAATAAAGTTATTAATTAAAGCTGGAACCCCCATAATTTTTTAATTAAATTGTGTTTAAAACACGTTTTTTGTTACACAGGAAATGAGTTTTTTGTATGTAGTGAACTAGTGATAGATATTGCACGGTGGTACGGAATTTTTCGTGTGACTCGAACTTGGCCTGCTTTTTTTTTAAATTGCGCATTCTATTATTTTTCGCCATAATTTTCATTGTCTTGGTGAAGTAGAGTGTAACTTTTGTTTGTACTGTACATTCACAATCACGCTAACAATATAAATTATTTTATCTCATAAGCGATTATGCAACCATTTATCAAATTACATCCCACGACCTGTGAATAATTTTTTTGTTGAATTACAAAATATTAAAGACTAACTTCGCCCGCGACGTCGTCTGCGTACTTCAGAATTAAGCCAGAGTCCAAAATTAACCTACAGAACACAAAAACGGGATAAAAAATATTCTGTCTGTTAAGTTAGATGTGTGTCGTTTTCAGATAACTCAGATATTTTATTTCAGCCGTTTAATTATGAAAGAGTAACAAACATCCATCCGTTCATCCATTTCTCATAATCTTTCGAATGTATAGATACTTGGTAGTAGAAGAGCTTAGGATAAGATTTGTCAAGACATGTAAATACATAACTCTAAAACCGGCGAACCGTGTGTGTACTTTGGTACACCTCTGCCTAAACTTTCGGGGAATACAGGCGTCATGATAAGTGTAAATAACTTTAGTACTATATTACACAAGTCAAAATTTATTATAGTTCTAATCAAACAAAAATCTAGATTTGAACATCTAGGCACGCATTACAAAAAGGCAATTTAGTACACCTTTTAATAACCTAGAAAGGAACGACCTATAATAATATTATTCTGTGGTGGAACTTTCAATCAATCAACCGGGCTTACCGGCCCACTTGTGGGCAAAGACCTTTGTGACAAAGGAGGTTGTGCGCGTCTGTTACCTCGTTAGATAAGAGGTCAGTGACCGCTAACCCAAGTAGCACAAAACTTCATTATAAGATGTCACAAGAGGTAACATCGGTAACTTTAGCACTTATGAAGAGTTATTACAGTACACTCGACCTGCAATAGGTGATAAGTGAGCTTTTGCCTGAATAAGAACGTTATTATGTGTCACAGAGACCACACTGTAACGCTTGCAGCGTTAATATAGGTAACAAGTTAGTATTGTACAGCTTTAAGCAATTTAAAGGATTTTTGTGGAGTTTAACTAAACTATATTCTGAACTGAAGACCACAAGTGTACTCTTAGACCACTTGCATTTTAATAAAGAACACGTGAGCTACTATAATGTAATCAGTTATTCTGTGGCTTCAAATAATAAAGATATAATGCCTTTTGCTGCACACAGTGGAATTTGTGTAATGTTAATCAGCTTGATACACGCAATCGTATAATAGCTCTTATAAAGGCCACATGATCACTATGGGTGAACATTATATGATGCTAAGTTAAAGCAAACTGCTCTATATTAGCTCACATGTTACCCTTAATCTCCGTGAGAGCTGAATACTTATACTATCGTTGACAATTAATCTACTAGTGCCGTTAAATAAGACCTTGAAGACTTCCTTATTCAGCACTTCACATCACACTTCGTGATTACCTACAGTTATTTGCATACATGTTACCCACTATCAAGCATTACGTGAATCTGTTGCTGACTTGTGTAACACAAGAACCAACCATAACAGCTCGTTACTGATTTATGTACCACGAGTGGACACTTAAACAGCTCATGCCGTTTGATTGTGGTTACTTTTTTTTTTTTTTTTTTTTTTTTTAAAGATGGTAAAATCATCAAATGACCCCTCCCGTCCTGGGCGGGGCGGGAGGGAGTGTCAGACTTTTACTGACTAAAAACCATCTATGTTCCTTCATGTGCCCTTTGCGTTCCGGGGGCGCGGTATTTCTTTCGAACAACCCGCAGCCCCGGCAGGCATTTGGCCCTTAGTGGCCCCTTCCGATGGCTGACACCTCTGTGCGCGGAACATGGACGCGCCGTCGGCATTGTCTGTCGTTAGTTAATAACGTGCGGACGGTGAGCTACCCATTGCTCACCGTCCACAGACCGTGCCTACGGTATCCGCCTGCGGGAGGCGCAATGGTGCCGTTATTGGCAATCCATTGCGCCGGCGGACGCGGTGTCAGCGGCGGCCGCAGGAGCGGCGGCGGCGGTGGCCGCGGGTGCGGCGGCGGCGGCGGCAGCGGTGCGGGGCCTTACCCCGGCCCTGGCGGGCACGGCGCAGGCCTTACCCCCAGCCCGGTGATCGGCCGGCCTGTTAGCCCCCGCACATGCATCGCAGTGCGGCGGGGCATCACAAGCCGCGGCCTTGTGACCGGGCTGACCGCAGCGGAAACATAGGGCGCTGCGGTCGACCTCCGAGGCGCACCGACATGCCACGTGCTTCCCCACGTGGCAACGGTAGCACCTCAGGGGCCTGGGCTCGAGCAGGCGAACCCGCGCCGACACCCAGCCCACCAGTAAGCGGCCCCCCCCAACAATGGCTTTAGCCGCCGTCACTGGGCAGCTGACCATAATGGTCTGCATGCCCGTGCGCTCTGGGCGGATGGTGCCTGCCCTGACCTCTTCGGCACGGCATCCACCCGCCCTGGTGACGGCGGCCACCACCTCCTCCGCGGAAACTGAGTCGTCCAGACCCATGATGCGCAGATCTGCGCATCTGGCGGGCCTGGACACCCGCACCTCGTCCGCGTTTAGGGACGCTCTAAGCTTCTCAGCTAGAGCGTCCGCGGACGGGCCGCTGGTGGCGCCGGGGATCTCCAGCATTCGGGCCCCAGTTGCGGTGACCCTTAGCTGGAGGCCGGTTATCCCCAACTCGCCAAGGTTGATGGCCGCCTTGGCCCTGGTGAGCACCTGCGCATATGTCACGCCCCGCTTTTCCGCCTCCGGCTGTAGCGTGACCACTACAGCCGCGGATTTCGGGGCGCGAAGCCTGGCCGCGGCTTTGCGCTCACCACGTCGCCGCCGCTCCTCCGCCCGTCTGGTGGCCGCTCTGGCCGATCTGGCCGCCCTGCGCCCCCTCTCTCTTGCCCCGGCCACCTGCCATTCGGCTTCCGCGGCCGGAGGGTTGGAGCTAGGGGGCGGAGGGGGTGGAGGCGGCTGGGATGCCGCCTTGCCCCTCCTCGTGGGCGCATTTTGCGCCGGCACCGGCCTTGCCGGGGCCGGTTTCGCAGGGGTCGGCCCCGCCCTGCTGGGGGGCTGGCTACCCGGCCTCGGCGCAGACGCGGCGGCCGCATAAGAGGCCCGCCTGTCGCCCGCGGTCGTCCCGCTCGCCGCCAGTGGGGGACGCAACACGATGCCCTCCAGGACGGAAAACCGTGCCTGGAAGGCCGCCAGCTCCAGCTGAACCAGGTTCAGCACCTGGTCGTCCACTGGCTCGACTGGCTCGGCTCTCCGGCTCCCCGCCTTGGGCGCCTGGCGGGAGCCGGTCCCGCGGAGCTCAGCCAGGTCCGCCTGGAGCCTCCTGTTCTCTGCCACCAGGAGCTCCATGGAGGCCGACAGGCGCGCCACCTCCGCCCGAAGCTGCGGGACCTCCCCCGCAAAACCGGCCTCCGCAGCCGCCGCAATGGTGGCCGAAGCCTCGTCCATTGCCCGAGACTTCGACCCCTTCATTTTCTTGCGGGCGACGCTCGCCACCGCATCCCGCACAACCTCCATGAACCTGGCCTTACGCTCCTCGGAGCCGCCAGGTTCACCTTCCACCACGCGCGGTGTGTCCGGCTGGACCACACCGTCGCCGCCAGTCTCACTTAGGGAGGGGGAGGGGGACTGCCCTCCAGCGACAGACGTCGCCGGTCCCCTCCGGGCAGCAACCCTCCCTGGGCCTCGCTCCTGGGCCCCACCGCGTCTGCTGGTGGGGATCTTTCGAGCCGAGGCCAGCTCTTCTTCGGAGGACACCCGATCCTCCGGTCTGGGCCGCTTCCTGAGAAGCCCAACCAACTCCTGGTGGGAGCCCAAAGAGCTCACCGTCACCATGCTGGATGACGAGTCGGACTCCGACCCGGCATCCCCCTTCCCTCCTTCTGCGTCTTTATTTAAATTTGGGTTTGTTTTAGGTTTATCCATATTAGATCCCACGAGTATATATAGTTCCAACCATCCAACCAAAAAACAAGTGGTTCGCACTAGCTGATTGTGGTTACTAAGGTACACATTGCTTGTCTGCCATTTTTTAGATTCTAACCTATCTACATGCAACATTATAATAATTTGTTTCTATTTAGTCAAAGAAAATAACAACCGAATTTGAATAGAAAATGTAATGATTTTATACGTAAACAGCGTATTGTCAAATTACAAGGAAAAATAAAAAGACTTTTTTTTATAATATTATCATCAACCTATTTTATACTATAATTAATTAATTATTTTTCAAATAAACAGTGTTATTTTGAGAGCGCGTGAAAATTTTCGTCTATAATTATATAGTATTTCACAATAAACTCTCTTTCCCATTCGAATTTCATGGACATGGAGGAAAAACAAAGTTTTACTTAACGTTATTCTATATTTCTCACAAACACTTTACAAAATGGTTCACAGAAAAGATGTCAAAATAATATTAAGTAGTAGGGTGAAAATTGTTCACAATTTTGCCACTTGTGAATTGTCAGCTCCTTCAAAGAGTTACTAATATCCTGGAGTATATTTTGTGCTGAAAAATAGGTAAAAAGTACTCTATTATTCAGCCCTTGTAGTGTAAAAAAGGTAACGCATACCCTGATAACCAGTCATTATTCAGCTCTTGGGGCGACTGTTACCTTTAATAAAGCTCAAATAACGCTGATATAGTGCAACCAGCTACATTATTCAGCTAACAGCTGATTAATTTGTGCCCAAATCAGAGTTATATCTGCTGAGTAGGCGCCTCTAACGCTATTATTCAGCAGGTTTATTCAGCATAAAATTCCATTGTGAACAGTGATTCAGCTACTATTCAGCGCTTCTGTGCTACTTGGGAAGCCAGCGTTCCCATGCACACCGGTGACGTTTCTGGCAGGGAAACGGGATTGCTTACTTGGTCTGGCATTTAGAAAAGCTAGGGCTTTGCCTTGCAAATTCTTTTGGGTGGAAAGACAGAAATGTGGCCTGAAGTTTTAAATTAAATACTGAATATAAATGACTATTGGTTTACTTGGTAAGCGGCCTGTGTTAAGGCGAAAGATGTATGCTTATTACTGCCTAACCTTTACAAGAACATAGGCATTTATTTGAGGTTATTAGTCCTCGTTAGCGTAGTGGTACTGAGTGCGACTGCTACGCTAGAGGTCTTGGGTTCGATTACCAAGCCGAGCAAAGTGTTTTTGGTTTTTTCTATGAACTTCTCATTAGCAGCGCGGAGCTGGGATTTGTGCCCGGTAAATGGCAATAGACTGTGGGATTACATTGGTACACCTCTGCCTTACCCTTCAAAGAATATATGCGTGATGGCGTATGTGTAGTCGCCGCAATTAGTTAATACAATTTTTACACGGTTTGCATTCGGACAACTAAAGCTAAGATAACTTATCTAAACTTAAAACTAATTAGCAGTACCTATGTATTCATTTCCGTATATTTAATCTCATCTCAATGATGTAATCTGTCACACATTTCTAATTTACATACGTTTATAATATTGATTGTCATTGAGATGATATTGCAAATGGATTTTGAACGTTTTATTATTTTATTACTAGTATTGGTATTTTTAACTGGAATAAGGCTCGATTGCACAAACGAGGTTATCATCTTACTCCGAATTGTTGCTATTACCTCCAACATGTATGACAATTTTTTGTAATTTAATCTTGTATTAGCGATTAACTCTAAGTTAAGTTTTGGCACAAGCGGGCTTCAATAAGGTAGCAGATCATGTAATTAAATAATCAAGACTTGTACTATGCGACCTTGGGTTACTTGTGGAGTATTATGTATAATGTTTATAATGGTTTTTATTTGTAGTACGGTTTAAAACGTTCTCTTCCAATCAATTATTTGTAGAAATCGCAATCATAATTTCCAAGCGAAAAATTAACGTTGGCTTTTTTTTTTTTTTTTTTTTTTTTTATAGACGGGAAATCATCAAATAACTTCCCCCGCCCTGGGCGGGGCGGGAGGGAGTGTCAGACTTTTACTGACTAAAACCCGTCTGTTCCTTCATGTGCCCTTTGCGTTCCGGGGGCGCGGTATCTCTTTCGAACAACCCGCAGCCCCGGCAGGCATCGGCCCTCAGTGGCCCCATCCAATTTTGCTGACATCTCTTTGAGGCGCGCGTGGAACACGAACGCGCCGTCGACACGGTCTGTCGCTAGTGAACGTACGGACGGTGAGCTACCCATTGTTCACCGTCCACAGACCCGCGTCTACGGTGGCCGGGAGTCGTCTCGTGGCTCCCGACGCCCGGATCGTCTACCGCGGCGGCCGCTGGGACGGGGGACCCTCCTTTCTCTCTCCCGTCCCGCCGCCTCCTTCTCTAGCATTACAGCTTCGCAGAAGGAGGCGACTGCTTCCCATTCCCCCTCGCTCCGGACCATGGCCTGAACCAGTGCCGGACGCGAGAGGGCGCCGCCGCCGATGGCCGCCTCGAGGACTCGGCGGTGCTCAGCCCAAGCAGGGCACACCGCCAAAGTATGCTCCACCGTGTCCTCGGGGCGATCCTCACAATTAACGTTGACTTAATCTAATCTAACCTATTTTGACGTTTGACGACACGGTTGGCGCAGTGACTGAGCAATTGACTGTAAGTTGCACTGAGTATCACCGGTTGGATTCTCGCACGGATAAAAATATTTGTATGACTACTGAGGTAGTAAGTAGTTCTGGGCATTTGTGTATGCGGATTTATATGTTTGTAAATGCACGTGTGTTTGTGAATATCTTTAGGGGAGGCCTATGTCAGCAGTGGACGTCGTTAGACTGGTATGATGAAAGGAGAAATTCCTAGTGTTGAAGAAGAAAAACTTATCTATCCGATAATTCAAAACCTAGTATTAACGGTAGAAAGCGCGCCTTGACTTCAAAGACTAACATCGTTACTCCTGGCAACCATTTGCCAAAAAACCCCATAAATAAAAACATTTAGTTACCTTAAGAGATGGCTGATGTATTAGAAGTCTCGCTTCCAATACGTCACTTGTCTCCTACAAGAACAAATGAAATGGATTACCTGTGAGCGTGACGTGGCCAGTTCTATCTACAGGGGCTCCCAACCTTTTCCAGCCCAAGGCGCACTTACAAGTTCAGAAATTTATCATGGCGCCACGGTGAGGGGATGGGGAAGCTGCGACGTACTCCTACTCACAAAAAAAAAATCCCGGTGTCCCTTCCCACTCTTACGCTGAAGACCCCGGGAACATACGCGCGTTTCGCGTGCTGCCATTCGAAGTATAAAAGCATGTATTATAATGTAATAACTGAAAGATAATGGATTATATTAAATGTTAATCAATAATTTGAGTAGAATATTGCTCATTGAATTTTTTAAAGATTATTTGTAGTTTTGTTATTTTTTTGAAGTTTAGAGGAGCGACTCGCGGCCTTTGTACTTTCTATGGCGCCCAGGTTGGGAAGCCCTGATCTATACAATACAATCAATCTTGTTTCAGGAATAGCAGAGATATGTTTCATGTCTGCGCCTGTTGGGCAGTGCAGCTACTGCTGCCCGAGAGATGATGCCCTTGATATACAGTATAAGTTATTTACTAGGTATGTATGTTTGTCTGATCATTTCACTACTAATCAGTGTATTTTTAGTGCACCAACTTTTCAAGTGGGCAAGCCTCTCGTGAATGAGGTTGTGAATTCGATACTGGGCAAATACTAGTGTGACTTTTTCAACTTATAAGTACGTTCTAAGTTTATCTTGGACATCACTGACATCGGTGAAGGATAGAAACCTGGACCTGTAAATAATATAAGTCTGAATTCGTTAATCCACCTTGAGCAAGCGTGCTGATCAATGCTCGTGCTTTCTCTGTTCGAGAAGAAGCATTTGCTCTGCTGTGGCACAATAATAGACTGTTATAATTTAACAGTTAAATTTTCGCAAAGTTGTAATTGAGAGTTTCTGTCATAAGAGATAAACAATTATTATTTTTTAAGTTGTAGTTTAATTAATTCAGCATTTTGTTCAGCTCGTTACGTTCATAATGTTTACGCACGTATCTTTCTTTCCACGATTACAGAAACTTACGCGGAGGAAGTCACAGGCAAAACCTAGTAGCTAATATAGTGGCATGGAGAACACTCTATTATTAAATTCATATTTGTATGAAAAGACGAAAGATATGGTGGTTATATCGGAAACAGATAAGAAACTAGCCGCTACTCCGTCGTCGTAGTCCATTTGGCGACAAAATGACGCAACAGTCCGCATTTCGAGCTCAGGGTCGCGGGCTCAATTTCCGTAGCGGGACCGGAGTGTAGTGTCCACTAATGTTTGTTACGGGTTTCAACGATTCTACATACATATTTGTTTTTATTGCAAGATTACTTTTTAACTGCCCGTGTAGTATATGCAAAACGATATTAGAAAAGTGTCCGTGATAGCAAAAAAAAAGGTTTAAAATGTTCCTGTCAAGCAATCATTTACATTGTAGGGATTGGGAGTTAGTGACACAAAGTTTTATCATAAGCTAGCGAATCGGCCTGGCTTCGCACTGGTCCAAATGTCCAACAATTCAGGTGGATCTTCCTAAAAAAATCTTTCCCGGAAAATTACAAAAATAACAAAAAAAAAGAAAAATGTATCAAAATTGGTCCAGCTGTTTTCGAGTTTTGTGCTGCACACAAAACAGCTTGCAGCAACACATTTAGCGATTCATCTTTATTTTCATGTTTCTATAGTCTAAATTTCGCCTCTGAGGGGTCTAAAATTATGAACCATAGAAAAAATTGTGTGAAAACATTCCCTTTCATCCTGTCAAGCAAAATACCAATCATGGATACTGATTTTAAATAATAAACCTCCCAGTTTTCATAAAAGCTGTTTTATAATTACGAAAACCCACATACAACAAACATTACCATAACAAAAGTACCAGGGCGCCATATGACCGAGAAGGTTCAATCGCAAGGCAGCGCATGCAAGCATTTGTTCATTTGACGTGCAGCGTAATTGCTGTAACCTTAGTTTAGGCCAACATCACGGCTAAACATGCCTACGTTTCATGACCATGGCTCGTTGGTAGGAAATGGCTGGACAGGAATGTAGGTGTGAGTTATGGCGACCTTTTAAATACATCTTTGTGTGAAAAATGGGTTTTTGTTGGTAGGTTAAGCTATGTAATTATCAATGGATGTTTGTTTGTATATGTGTTTCTAAATTATTGATCTGATTGCGAAGGTTCTTTTGACTGAAAGAACCTTCGCTATCAGATCAATGGTTTAGACTAATATACAAAGAATACTTTTCTTTAGATGGACTTATCTAAAGAAAAGTATTCTTTGTATGTTTGTCTTTTATGTGTTCCTAAGCCATTGATCCACCGGGGCTGCGGGTTGTTCGAAAGAGATACCGCGCCCCCGGAACGCAAAGGGCACATGAAAGGAACATAGACGGGTTTTAGTCAGTAAAAGTCTGACACTCCCTCCCGCCCCGCCCAGGGCGGGGGAAGTTATTTGATGATTTCCCGTCTATAAAAAAAAAAGCCATTGATCCAAAGGGAAGTTGTAGTGGAATATAGAAACTCTCCTACATACATAAACCCTGAAAACATAACACTCCTATTTTAGGGCAGTCGTGTAACAACCATCTTGTTTATTTTTGGGGAAATCATCAAATGACTTCTTCCGCCCTGGGCGAAACGGATGGACATACTCACTCTGTCGGATGGACAGATTCTGACTTACTGAAACCCATACGTGCTCCTCCTAAAGCCCTGACGTTTCGCCTTTGCGTTCCAGGGCCACGGTAACTCTTTCGAAAATACTCCGCAACCCCGGGTGTAACAACCACCCACCCTACTTTACGAAAAAAGAAGTGAAATTGCAAAACATTATTATTATTTTCCCCCTGCCAAGCGTCAATCAATCAACCCAACCCTGTCCAATGCAAAGCGTAATCTTCCAAAAATGATAAGCAATTTTCTAAACAAAGAAAAAGTTTTAATTAAAAAAAGGTTAATATTACAACAGCCTTATTTTGACCTTCTAAACTTTCTTTCTTTCAATAACAAATTCTTGTTTGTGGTTACAGGTCAAATCCCACGACATTTCAGATAATACCACCGAATGACGTAAATGGTTTGCGTGGGACTTCATTCGACTTCTCGAATCCCACTGTCATTTATCTGATGGGGTTTTCTGAGTCTACTGGAGGTGTGGGCACCACTACTGTTAAAGATGGTAAGGGTTATCATGTTTTATGGTGTAAGTGATTCTCTAAGCTGTCTCTTTTGCTTGTATGCATATTTTATTGATAAATTAATTAAGGACTCAAATACATCCTAAATAGAGTTGGAAATTGAGTGCAAGATATAAACTTTAAAACGAATCATATTTTCTTAGACGCAATTTTCAACTTTATTGTTTAAAATTCATCGAGCATATTATTGCATTGACCCTTACGTTGCATATATAAACATAATAACAAAGTGGTCGAATAAATTAATAAGTATGTTCTGTAAGTTCAAGTTATGCAAGCATTTTCATAAATAAGTAGAAGGTGAAATCGTTGCTTGTCAGTTTTTAAATAAACGATGACTGTTAAACAACTGATAAACGAGAAAGTTGAGATGATCCATGTATCCAGAGTGGATATTTGTTACTCTTTCACGCTTAAACGGCAAAACGGAATTAGCTGGGTACACATTTAATATAAATCTTGCTTAGCATGTAAAATTATATTTTTTCCCGTTTTTATGTTCTCGTGGGATAATGACTTTGGCTTAATTCTGAAGTCTACGAAAATGGAGTCGCGGGAAAACCTAGTTATACATAATTATATTTTTTTTCTATCCGGATTCATTAAACACCTGCATTCCGTGCCCACTTGTCGTAGCCGTCGTAGGCTCGTAGACGGTAACGAGGTGTCTACGGCGTAGCACGGCTCACGTGTGGAGGGGTGCTTATAGCTTCTTGCTACGCTTCACACTTCCATCAATGGAAGTGGCTGGAGTAGATTGCAGTCGTTCATAATTAAGTGTTAAGTTTAACACCTGTGGTACGGTTAGCGGTAAAAGTTGTTTAAAAACTTTATTATTTTTCAATCACAATATAACAAGAAAATTGATAAGGAATGTGTGGTAAAAAAATAAACTCTTGGCTATTAACTGAATTGTTGAAACGCACTGCATCGTGCTATTCTGGGTATAGATGAATGTTAAAGGAACATTGTTAGTCGGCTTTTATTGTTAACTGTACCCGTCCGAAAACTGTATCTGTTGCTACTTTGGGAAAGATATATAAACAAGATTATCGATATTAGGGCATTTTTTTAATGTCAACGACTACTGTTTTTTTCATGACCCTTAAAATTTTAAATTCAATATAATATAATAGCTTCACTCGCGACTTCGTTCACGTATTAAATATACTTACCATAAAACATGTAACATGTACTGTAATACTCGGCAATACTGTAGCTTTCTGTCAGGGAAAGAATTTTTGTAATCGCATAACTAGCAGAGATTACCTAATTCAAAGCAGCAAAACTTACCTCCTTATAATATTAGTAGAGAATATTATGACTGTAGTGATATTAAATGTTGTGGTGACGTCAGTATTGCATGTCCAGCATACGCAAACATTGATTTAGGTCTATTTATAGATATAATTGATATACTGCCGCAGCGATAATCGATTCCACATTCGAATGCAGTGGTATCGATAAAATCAATTAGAGCTGTATTTATAACGATAGTGTGCTAACAGATTACATCGCGGACATTGAAAATGTGTCATATCGATGATTCATGCGGAAAAGGAAAATTAAACATTGAAAATTAGTACCTACGGGTCTCTGTTTAAAGTTCTAATTAGATATTTATAACTGATCTTGTTGAGCTACCTCTCATTGTCACTGTTGTTGATTACGCGGGTCATCTCAATGGAGACTGGCCAAGTGACGATTGCCTGCGGTGCTTATTGCGGGTTCGATTCTTGGATGGCAGATAGTTGTTCCAGGTTTGGCTATTTGTCTATAAAATTCGTAGTGTTGGACAAAGTTTTTTTATACATAAAAAAGTACGCCGGAGAAATTATAGTGCACAAGTATGTGCGCAAAAATAGGTACAATCCTTCGTCCCTCAGTCTAACAGTCAGATTGGACGACACTGTGACATGATCAGTAGATATCAGGGGCAGGACCAACGGCATTACAACCATTTAACTGCTGGTCAGATCAAACTAGACCCTCGTTTGTTATTTATAAGCAGCCCCATAAGCAGATCTGGTTGACGTGCCGTGTCAGATAAGGGGCTCAAATGTTTGTGACCTATTAGTGGAGTGTCTGGGGGTTTTGACCTCAGACTTTTGTTACAGTGAATGAATTTAAATGGTCGAGGGGGGGTTTTCTTTTTTATACTATGAAGTGTAAAGTTTACCCAAAATTTTTTTGTGCTTTTGATTTTTTTATTATTTAAACAAAAACTATAAAAAATTAATACTTGAGCATGTAATTTTATTTGAAGTAAATTTTTTTTTCGTATCTATACGTTGAATAATACCTAAATAGACATAAATGAATATTTTTTTAAAATGTTGGAGCGTATGAAGGGTCATAACGACCTTGGACAGGTAGTAGAACGTGGAGAGGGGAGAACGGCAACACCAGCTGCTCCAAAACTAAACGACATTTTTCTAGCTACTTTTTAGTTATAAATGACACGTGTTCTGCGCATGTTGTATATATTTGAGAGTAAAAGTAAAATCACAGTTTTCTAACAATGGATGAATCAAGGACCAGTAGTACAAGTAATGAGCACAGCTGCCTTATCTGTGAAAAAATGGGTTCATCTTCCGAAACCAATTCAGATTTAGGTGTTATTAAAAAAAAAAATAAAGGAATGACAACGTTACGAATATATCATCATTCATCGTCGACCCGACGCCGACGGAAACCCCTCCTACCGTTATTTGGGATCCCGAAGGTGGCGCGTTCCGAAGCCCATGAAAGCACAGGACCTCGGACTTGTGCAAGGCCACCTCGAGACTCAATTGCCGGATCCTCTCGACGACTATCGCAACCCCGCGTGTCATAAGGTCGGCCGCCGCCTCGTGCGACCACCCCTGCGCCAGGACCAACGTGTCATCCGCGTAGCAGACTACGCTGGCGCCCTCGGGGAGGTCAGCACGTAGCACCCAGTCGTAGCCGATGTTCCACAGGAGCGGCCCTAACACCGATCCCTGCGGAACACCGCACGACATCTCTCGCCGGTTCCATTCACCATTTCGACCAGGGTAGATCACGGCTCTATCACTCAGATAGGCCCCGACCACCCGACAGAGGTAGTTCGGCACCCGGTGGTACCGGAGTGCCTCCCTAATGCAGGACCAGGGCAGGGAGTTAAACGCATTGGCGATGTCCAGCGACACCGCCAGCACAACCCTGCCCCGGGACACAGCATCCCCCGCCGAGAGAGCTCTCACGCGCAAGATGGCATCCACCGTAGAGCGCCCCCTGCGGAAGCCGAACTGGCAGTCCGCAAGGTCCGGCCCCATCCCAGACAGGTGCCCGACGAGGCGGCCCGCAATAACTCTTTCAAAGAGCTTACCCACCTCGTCGAGCAGCACGATGGGCCGGTATGCGGACGGTGAGTCCGCAGGGCGCCCAGGCTTCCGAATGAGGTGAATGAATGACCAGCTTCCCCGTCTTCCAACGAAGTGGGAACTGGCCCCTCTCCAAACATGCGCTTAGGAGCCCCTCCAATCGGGGCCCTAGAGCCTCTGAGGCCAGGACCCAGGCTTTCCCAGGCAAGCCGTCGGGTCCCGGGGCGGTATTTTTGCCTTTCAGCTTACGTACCGCCACCCTCAGGTCTACCCCAGTCACCTCTGGTGTGTCGTCGTCAGTGTGGTCCGCTTCCGGCATCGCAGGCGGCGGAGCCATGGGCGGGGGAGGATGTTCTCCCCGCGAGGGGAACAGAGCGCTCACCACGTCCTCAACGAGCTTCGGCCGGATACTCTGCGTCAGCGGGGGGGCCCAGGTGCGGATCTTGTCCCGCACCGTCTTGTAAGGTCGCCCCCACGGATCCGCGTTCAGAGTCCCCAGCAACTCCTCGCGGGCCTGAGCCTTGGCCCGCGAGATGGCCTCGTTGAGGGCGGTCTTCGCCTCTCTGTATCCCTCGTACAGCTCCGCCTCAATGACCGCCGCATTCGGTGGCCGAATGCGGAGTCTGTTTTTTTTTTCTTTCATTTTACTTCATTTATTTCTTTTTCCTAATTAATATCTCTATATGAATATATAAATTAATTTAATTTTGGTGTAGAAAAATGTTCTACAGCCTAATATTATAAGTTATTGTATCGTTTAAACTATCAAAATGATAGTAATTTCATTTTTTTTTTTCTAATCGAGATCACAATTTTTTAATAGGTAAACTTTTTTGTATATATTATAAGCTAAACATTCCACTTTGAATTATAAAATTTCATTCACTGTAACAGAAATCCTAGGTTTTCATGTTTTTAACGCCCCAGGCGCTCCACTATATAGGGCAGCACAGTTACGACCGAAAGTATGTGACTATTACGCAAAATTTTAATGTGATTTCACGTATTTTGTAAAAACTTCAACTGGCAACCATGGTTATTCAGGTTGAAAAAAGTGACGAATTTACTCGAATCCATACATTATTCCTGGAAAAGTTATAGGCCTGTGACATACACGTGGATGGAAGGATTGATAGACAGGCAGATAGGGTCCCGTTTTCACTCTTCGTGTACGGGACCCTGAACACCGCCAAGGCGACCTTAGCGCATTATAATTGTGTTAATGTGTGTTAATCAGAGCTAATGGACATAGTACACGTTCATTGATGCTAGATAATTAAATATTAATGGAAATCAAACATGGTGGCAATGTTGTAATAAAAGCGCCATTTTATCGCCATAGACAATAACGCTATCTTTATGGTACGGTCAGTGTTAAAAATATTAGAGGTCGTTTTATGGAGTAATTGCTGTCGTAAATAAGGGTGGGAGTATAATATTTGTTTTGTTAATGTTATTAGGTAACGTATACACGTTAGATTTTGTTTGTAAACTATAAAATTTAATAACCCGTTAATACGAGTAGTAGCGGGGTTTGTTTTTTTTTCTGCAAGTTTTATGATAACAAACGAGGTATTTTAGTTGAGATTATGTAAGAATTGTTATATTTCAAGAAAATAAATATAAATGCACAAACGATTGCAATTTAATCTAAGTCTAAATATGTCAAAAATGCCTCTAATTTACCTACATTAATTGTCACTGTGATGCGATTGCGACTAGATTTCGCATAAGTACTAATATTTATACTATGTTACAAACAATGATTTTTATGATCTTGAGATGTGTTTAGTGCTTGAATTTTAATTTTGTGTGTCTTGGCTGTCGCATTGGGTTGACACCTGTATAGATAGTTTTACCGGCGTGCTTGTATGACCAGATGTATGAACGTGAACGAGGCGAAGGTAGTATGTCAGGATCGTAGCAGGTGGCGTTCTGTGGTTTCTGCCTACCCCCATGGGAAAAAGGCGTGAGTTTATGTATGTATGTGTATGTGTATGTATAGATAGTTTTCTGTTTTTTTTTTTTAATGTTTTTATTTAGCAGAACCAGCCTTCTGTTCTAGAGGTACATGAATAGGCTTTTTACCTTTTTTTTTTCAAAGATGGGAAATCATCGTATGTCTTCCCCCACCCTGAGCGGCGCGGGAGGGAGTGTCAGACTTTTACTGACTAAAAAAAACCCATCTATGTTCCTTCTTGTGCCCTTTGCGTTCCGGGGGCGCGGTATCTCTTTCGAACAACCCGCAGACCTATCTACCTATTAAACAAACCTCTATTTGTTTACTTCCAGCTCACTTATCAGCAGGCAACTATAATTTCATCGCCGTTGATTGGTCACGACTCATTGTGTTTCCATGGTAAGTTCATGTTCACTAACTATAATAATATGATTGTCTTACAATTGATATGATGATGATGATAAGATTGCCATGATTTTATCTACAATCATCATTATGTTATTTTCTAAATGAGGATGATCTTGGACCTAACTATTAGCCTTGAGCTAGACTAGCTCTTTTTTATTCAGCTATTCTTGTAAATAAATGTATTCTCCAGGCCGATTCCGGCCACGGCAGCTAATCTTAATGCAGACTAACCAAGTATGCAGGAGATATTATAGTGCACAAGTGTGCGTGCAAATACAGGTGCACTCCCTTTTCCCTAACTCTCATATCCCGATGAGACGGCAATCCAACACGATCGGGGGGAGATCAAGCGCAGGACCAACGGCTTTACGTAGGTACTTTCCGGAAATGGGGGTGTTACACCACCAACTTTCATACTCCGGGTTGTTCCTGAGAAATTCCTAACGGATAAACCCAATAACACTTTTTGCCCGATCTGGGAATCGAACCCAGGACCCCCCACGCTTAACAGTCGTGGTCGCCACCATGAGACTAATGGGGTAGCCCACTATTCTTATACGTATGTTCAAGCCTGGCCACACAGGAGCCGGAAATTTGCGGTCGCGGTCGTAGGCGCAATCAAGGTGCACAATTCTCCTGGCTTATAGGAACGGTCGCAATCTAAAATCGCAACAATTGCTTTCAAAACGAACGAGGAAGGAATTCCGATTGAACTGAACTGAAATTTATTTAAAATCGGGTTCTGCCAGAACAAACGTACTCACTTTCTATTTTTCGAAGTAATACAAATCACACACTGACACACACATACGCCTGTTTTCCCCGAAGGGTTAGGCAGAGGTACACCTACAGTTCGCCGGTATGTTTAGGTCACACATGTAATAGGGGGCGAGCCTATTGCCAGTACCGGACAAAAATCTTAACACCGAGCTGCTACTGAGTATTTCATAGACAAATCCAATAACACTTTTTGCTCGACTTGGGGTTCGAACCCAAAAGTCGTGCTTAGGACGACTTGGCTAACGAGGCGGTAAACAGTTTGGATATTTAATGCTGATTAGTATAAAAACTATTTTAAGCATAAGTTTGGGACGTACTTTCAATAGTAATGTAGTACATTAACAATTACATAATTCAACCTAATTAATTAAATAATTGCGATATTATAAGTAGGCAGAGCTAAGCTTAAATATTCCCACTCCATTTACAGAAAAACGATCCCTATTACAGTTAATTAAGGACCACAAAGCCCTAAATAAATGCCACAAAGCAATATGAAACAAATGACTGCGGTCGAATAAACCGCGTACATAAGCGAAATCCAGTTGTTACAGCGTTTAACATGTTACTGAAACGTTATGATTCCGCATACGTGAGGGTGAATGCGACCCAATATTCGCCCCTAAGGAAAACGTTATAGCCTTAGAGTGTTTCCACACAAACAATTTATCAGCGTTTGTTTTATAAAAGGCGAATAGTGACCACTTTCTGTGACTACGCGACGTTTTCGACGCGTTTTTCCCTCACTTGTCACGCTCTCTCTCATACATTTACGTTTATCGTTATGCAACTGGCCTTGGTAGTTGTATGTCATACTTACTCGAATGGCTCGCTGATGGATCATTCGGTTCGTTTCAAAATGGTTGAGCTACATGGTGCCAAATCGTACTTCATGTTCGTGAACGGGAGCCATCGGTTGGTACAGGCTTAAATGATGTATCCTAAATTAATTGTAATACTTTATTGATTTTAAAAGAGTGTTCATGGAGTTTTCACTCGTTTTTCTCCGTATAAACAAACACGCACGAGCAACTAGCTTCAATTTTTTGACTAACTCCTTGAGAAAAAGTGCCTGTAAATGATTAATTTGAAATAAATGATTTTATTTACTTACGCAGCGAACACATCGTTCACACGGCGAGCGCGTCAACTGATGGTCTCGCTCTAAAAACGCCCGCAGTCGTGACTGCAGTGTGTGAAGGCTCTTATAGGTCCCTTATTTATTACGCAGCTCGCAGTGGCTAGTAGCCAACAGCGTTTCTCTAGATTTATGTCCGTTCCCACGTTCGGGCACGATGGGTGGTTCTGTTTTTCTTTGCCATTTTTGTTGTGAGAGTAATTAATTTAAGCCATTTTCGTTAATTACTCGTTCGATGTAGGTTCAAAGATTTGGGTAAAAGTTTTACAGGAAAAATACGTAGGAAATGGTGCTTTTTGATAGTTAAGAAATCGTTTGGTTTGGAGGTAGGAGGACTATCAGTAAAGAGGAGTTTCATTATGAAGATTTTAAATATGATTGGTAATTGATGATACTATAACCAATGGAAGGGAATATCGAAACGAAAACTTACTATGGACTGAATCCATGATTCTGGACTCCACAACGATAAAAATTGTCTTCGGTAAATGAAATCAAACAACAGTTATTCCATCACTTTTGCCGTGTAGATGGTTGCACATTTGTACGGAACAGATAGATGTTTTCAAAACGTTTCATCTTTGAAAAATATTAATGCAGATCCTCCAGATCTAAAATTATTCACTGAATCCATGATAAAAGCCTTGGTCACGAAGTTCCTCCTACCGTGTACTATTACCCAATAAAATATCTCTAAACAACAACCCAACTTCTCACCATCCAGGTACATATCAGCAGTCCAAAACTCCCGCTACATGGGCAGGAAGCTAGCAGACTTCATCCAATTCCTGGACTCCGTCGGGGTTCCAGCTTCGAGCCTACACGTGGTCGGGTTCTCCCTGGGGGCTGAGGCTGCAGGGTTTGCAGGCAAGAACCTGAGGTCACGAGGACTACTGCTCGGCAGGATTACCGGTGAGATATGGAGCTGTTTAAAGAACGAATTGCTGGCATTGGTTGAATTTGTTGCTATTGCAAGCAAAGTTAATGGTGTTTATGGAAGAACGTAGTAAATAAAGGTAACTGTTTTAGATGTTGAATGCCTGAAGTTTCTAAAGCAATAAAGTTTCAAAATATTAATGTCTGCGTTATCAACGTCCAAAGATGTTTTCGCTGTCTGTAAGATCTCCAGAGAATTTAAATATGAATCAGAATTTGTTTGATTTTTTCTGCCTAGTCTTGGATAATACATTTTTTGTGTCAGTTTGGCAGTTTTCACCAAATAAAGAAATAATTATACCTAATGAATTATGCAATAAAAATGTACTTAGATTAAAGTCTAAAATCTATTAATACAATACAAACGAACATCTGTGCATTGAATTTAATGTTTTATCATTCGATAAACTATCCAAAAGAAGCTTAAATATTTACCAACTAAATCGCCGTGAACTTTAGGCTTAAATATAAAGCAGTTCAAACGCCAGTTGCAATTAATGACCTTTGCCTGGGACTTCCTCCGCGTGCAAATAAAGACCAACGTCCTATAGACTACCTCTGCCAAATCTCACCTTCATAGCTAAGTAGTTTCCGAGATTTCATGTTTAGTCTGTGAGTAACCTTTCGCTTATATAATTTTACATTATTTCTGGTCTCATTCATTTATAATGAAACCGACGGCTGATACAAGCTGTGGCATGCCTGGTAGATCAAACTTCATGAATATGGCATTATGTTGCATAGTATGGCAGTGTGTGTATTAATAAATTATTTTACTAGCTTGACCTTTCACAAACCTACAATATGTTATAAGTTTTCGGTAAATTATGAGCTCTGAAAGTTTCTTCCTGATTTCTATGTAGCAATTTCTGATTCTAACATAATTTAATAAGCCTTTAGCCATACAAAAATAGCGAATTCGAATGGTCCCTCCATTCGAATTCGGTATTGTTAAATGTAGTAAAATAAAAAATCTTTTAGGACACGTACCTAAGGGTTTCGATGCTTTCTATTTATATTATTATATCAAAAAGTACTTGATATAATAATAAAAAAGTTTACTGTGCGAAAACAGCAAAAATATTCTATACTAGAAAGGTTTAGGTAGTTAACTAAATGTAAACAAAACAAACCACGTGACTCATGGATGCTAAACCTTTCACTTCAAATTTTAAAATCGTATTATTTAAAGTCGTATAATAATAGGCTCTAGTCTATATCAGAATTTGAGGAACTACCTGTCACGTTAATAATAAAACGTTCAGTGGTATTATCAATCATTTTATCTAATTTAAACATTTTCTGTTCTTGTTTTATTACATGACCCTCGCAATTTTCAAAGGCGCCTGGTTAATCGACTAAACGTAATACCTGCAATTTTAGTTGCCATACTACATCACGGGCGTACTCTTCAATTTAGCGACGTTATCTAATTCATCGTATCTTCTAAAAGGTTTTGGGAACCTGTCTTTTTAGGCTCTTTACAATAGACAGATTACAAAATATTATACTATTTTATAAAACTAACAAAAAAGTGGTGTCCAAACAATGACATCTATGAAGAATAGTTTACGAATAAATGATAAACTTTAACATACATTAATAAAAGAGAAAAGTATTGCATAAATCGAAATTAGAATTGATTTTGTTGTAACGTATTTTTAAACAAGGAAGTGTCAACTATAAAAAACCTTTTCTACGATTTGTTTACCTTTAGTTAACTACCTAAACCTTTCTAGTATAGGACCATTCATCATCTGCCTAGCCTTTTCCCAACTATGTTGGGGTCGGCTTCCAGTCGAACCGGATGCAGCTGAATATCAGTATTTTACATGGAGCGACTGCCTATCAGACCTATTCCTATTCCTATTCTAGGACCATTGATAGTACCTTATTTATTTTTAACATTACACCACAGTTAGTGTTTCTCTTGTCTCGTGGGTGCATTCACAAACATATAAATTAACAAACAGCCAGCTCTTATTATTATTAACAAATATTAGTTCCGTGTGGGAATCGAATTCACAACATGAACCGCAGCATCCAATCGCTTAACCTTAACCATCTATAAAAATATTGGTGCTTTATTATTCCAGGTTTAGACCCTGCCTACCCCGGGTACAGCTTGTCGAACAACGACGGCCACCTGGCTAAAGGTGACGCTTCCTTTGTCGACGTGTTGCATACGAACCCCGGAGTGTTCGGGTTTCTTCGGCCGATCGGTGACGTCGACTTTTATGCGAACCCCGGCAGTTGGATCCAGCCGGGGTGTTGGGTTAATGAGCTGATTACGAATCGGGAGTTTAGATTTGTTTGTAAGTATTCGTTTTCTATACTTATAATTCTAAAGAGGTAAAGTTTGTTAGTTTGTTTGAAATGAATAGGCTCCGAAACTACTGGACCGATTTTAACCATTTTTCACCAATAGATAGCTACATTATTCCTGAGTAACATAGGCTATATAACATCACGGTACGACCTACGGGAGCGGAGCATTAACCAAAGACGTAACTTATGGCGGGTGACATAAGCCACGCGTATGAAGTCGCGGGCAGTTCGCTAGTTGGTTGTTAAATTCAAGATAGGATAGATAGAGGAGCAATGTCCTAACTTCTGAAACCAGGAAGACCTGCGCAATACTTTGGCTGCATTAAAACAACCCTAAGAGAAAGCAATCAGAGGGGCAGTTTCCGTCGTCTCAATCCTTCATAACTCTAAATCAATGTCAAAATCTTGCCAAATATTGTATGTTTTTTGGCGTTCGAGCAATGCGGGTATCGGACTGCATACGGATATTTGTCTTTTTTCATATAACTAACACGCCGAGGGCACTGTGTGACACCGGTATCGCTCACACAGGATAACAGGAAGAAATAAATTCTGAATTCAAAATTTGTTTTTGTTCCTTACTAGTTCAACAGACGTGAGAACAAAGATACATTTGGGTTTCACTTCTAGCAACCATCAAAAAACTAACTCTACTTGTTTCTTCGGGACATTCTCATGGATCACAGGAAAATGGAGGGTCTTTTTTTTTTAAGACGGGCAATCATCAAATAACTTCCGCGGGGGGGAGTGTCAGACTTTTACTGACTAAAGCCCGTCTATGTTCCTTCATGTGTCCTTTGCGTTCCGGAGGCGCGGTATCTCTTTCGAACAACCCGCAGAAAATGGAGGGTTAAGTCGAACTCTTCACGACTAAAACCCCACGGTTCCTTTTACGAGCCCGATAAACACTTGTCAAATCCGAGGCCCAGACTAGTGTTAGTCCGCTGTCAGCCCCCGTCAAAGAACTAAGACCCTAGAATTATTCTACACTAGCAAAACACACGTAAAACGATAACTCTTTAGTGAATTACTAAAGAAGAGGCCTGAGCGAGTACATACGCTCATCCAAAAGAAACATTGTTCCAGTTTTCCACGCTGCATTTCTTTTTCTTTTTTTGACGGAATATTTAATGTACTGCAGATGGAATTTTCTAGTTCACCAGCCTGCATTTGCTACGATAATAATTATGATATTCTTCTGAGAGCAACAAAGTATGGTTTGTTTATATCTTTGTGTATAATAATAACTTGATCAATCGTAATTATGCATCATAATAATAACAATGTTGTTGAGGAACAGGATTCAATACGTACTCGCATGTAACGTTAATACATTATATAGATATCTACTTTCATTTAATTAATACATCATTTTATTTTTCAATGGATAAATTCTCATGAAAAGCTGGCATTCGCTCCATTTCGTGTTGAAAAAATATTGCTTTAATAAAAATGAAGGATTGTTGTGTCAATTTACGAAACGAGAGACGCGTTTCGATTCGATAGTTTTCGATTTGCTACTCGACACTCGATGGATTGATTGCATCTCTATTGTATAAATTATCTGTGACAAATAAAAGGTTCGAAATTTGAAATGAAAAGGCGCGTTCGCTTCATGAGCTCTCATCTCAAAGCCTGTTTACCAAAGAAACAAAAGAGGATCGTTTGTTACGTAACCTTTTTACTAAGGAGGGATTTTTTGACATTGATCTTTACGGGGTTGATAAATGTTTTTTTGTTGCAAATAACACCACCCAACCCAGTAGGTACATAAATACCAAATTTATACGTTTACTACATAAATTGAATGTCTATTTAATTGTCAATTTGCGTGCTATGAAGAACAATAGAGCCTTCAAATACAGAGCGATTGGAAATAAACGAAGCCGCAATAAACAATGTAGTCTGCACTAAACCTATTATCCGTCAAAGAACAATGGCGAAATCATAGCTGAAATTTATTGGAGCGTCTAAAAGTAATTAATATACGAAGGCAGTTCTTATATTTTTCTACGTTTTTTCAAAGTATCACATTAACTAGTTAAAGCCGGATAAAATAGATATTTGAAATGAAAAGTTATTTTTCTGCCAAGTGACAGCAAGTACACCATTTTTGTATTAAAATCAGTTTTTGTTTGTTATTATAATTAAATGGAGTAAATGAATTAACAATATTGTTTATTTCTAAATGGAAGTGTTTTTTGCTGGGAAGTAAAAATATTGTAGTGTAAAAAATAATTAATTACTTTCAATTAATGACGGGCAAAAAGACTAGTATCCCAAACAAAAAAACTTGGTTTGACTTTGACAATGGTTTTACTCATGTCACAGACGCTTGCGCTTGTGCTTCGTGTGTATTTGTTCTCGATTGTTTTCCGTTTTCTTTAATTTTTACTTGACCCGGACTGCTTATGGGCCAGATGGGCCAGACATTAGCAAAATATTTCAGCACTTGCAGAATTTCTGGATGAAATAATTATAATAGAGGATGACAAAGAATAAATATTACTTAATATAAAAAAAAACTTGTTTTGTTGATTCTTATGAACATACTCAACATATTCCAGGCGCATTCTAGGATTTTATACATTCTAATTTATCTGAATGTTAGCAAGTATTTATAAAATCCCAGAATACTATTATACTCCTATTGCTTCAATACCTAAAAAAATGCGGACGGTGACTGGCAGCCTCAGTCCTATAATTGTACACAGTCATGTAGTAAGTATACCTAAAGCAAGGCCTACCAAAGAGTATTTATACCTTTTACAAGGCATTGCATGCTAAAATAACTGGATAAGGAAAATACTAATGCAATATTGCCCTTTTAACTTTCTCGAATTGAAATTACCATTGACATAACCTACAAAAGTTCACGACTGAATTTCTATTAATTCCGGCTTTCTCGAACAAAAATTCTTGCACCAACTAATTCAGAAATTGACGCCGAGTTTAACAAGATATTTTTCATTTTAAGACGCAAGAGTTTAATCTCAGCTAAATTAATGTATGAGTGGCTGCCATTGTTCTTTGGCGCGTTAGCTCGTCACAGTATGATGTTGCAACCCTAACAACCGCACATTTCGGCGGGAGGGTGCCGATCGATGCTCTGACGTCACACGCGGATGCTGCGGGGAGGGGGCAACGAAGGACGAGGTACGGGAGGGGGGGCACGTTACTAGTACGCCAACCCCGATTATTTGCCTTTCAAAAAGCTATTATTAGCGTTCGTGTTTTCAGCTGAAATTAAATTACAAGGTATTTTTTTTTGTGAATTTGATACGCCAGACGTCAGCGTCTCCCTCTAATAATTTTGGGTTATCAGACTAACGTCATCCCTGGCTTTTCCTTCGGTTCGATATACATGAAGCTTTTCAAATTGCTTTGCGAGAGTGCCTTGTTTATTCTACTTACTCAAATAAGAGTATTTTTCTTCAAAATACCCGTACATGAAATTTTCTAAAAGAGAATTAGAAGTACCCTATTTGGCATTAATAAATTCATGCAATATTCGCAGATCTTTTAGTTTGCTCAGGATTGATGAAATTGGAAAGGAAAAAGAGAGGATGCTGCAATACAATAAAGATAAACAAAGGATATAGGAGGAGTAGCATGATTAATAGGATATGATAGGAATCCTATCGTATTAATCCTACTAATAGATATTATAAATGCGAAAGCTTATGAGGATGGATGGATGTTTCTTAGTCAATCACGCTAGAACGGTTAAACGGATTTGGATGAAATTTGGCACGGAGATAGATTACAGCCTGGAATAACACATAGGCAACTTTTTATCCTGGAAAAAGGTCGGTTCCCGTGCGATTCCTGAACGAATTCGCGGTCGGAAGCTAGTAAACAATAATATTTTCAGGTACAAAAGCCACTCATATAGCACGCTAAGCCGTATGAATCCAGTAGGTAGCAATAAAGAGTTAGATACCTAACTTACCTACATACCTAACCTGACATGCAAGCCCTAGAGAGGTGCTTGTACTCCGCGATAGTCCTTGAGTTACTCCCAAGCGGTATTTTAGTGCAATAAGATTTTATGGGGTTGAAACTGTGTCAATGCACCTTGGATGCAAAGTTGTAGTATTGGTTTTGGGTAGCTACAATGCATTGAAGGTATTAAGAACTAGCTTTTGCCCGCGACTTCGTAAATGTCGTGTTATCGCGAAAGAACGATGTCGCGGAATAAGTTCTAAGGTATCACCGTCCTTTTCTTTCGCTGTATGTTAGTAAGAGATGTAAATTCTCTAATTTTAGTTTAGTTTGTGAACAAGAGAATCGGCACCATTGATAAATTTTCATCAAAATCAGTTCAGCAGATTAGTCGCGAAAGCGTAACAGACGGACTGACAGGCAGAGTACCTAACTTTCGCATTTTTAATATTAGTTGGATTAGTAATTTCCTTAGCAAAATTCTGGGTAGGTACCTACATCATTTTTTTATCTACTTAATACGAAAAGCGTAAAAGCACAAGCTCATCTCATTAAATGACAGGACACGATCCTTCCTCGGCAATAAAAACATTTTCATATTTTCAAATCCCGACAGTTCATAAAAAAAATGTATTTATCAAACTGCCAACGTTGATCACACGGATTTCTAATCTGGTTCCTAATAGCTCTTTATACGATTCACAATTACATGCACGCTCGTATACGAGGCAAAACATCAAACCAAGTTTACATACCCTAACAAGTACCTACCTGGTTCGTTATAAAAAATCGAAATGAGCAACGTACAATGGAATGCTTCATAAAGCAACCATACGAGCGAATATAGCCTTTATGTGCGTCTATAAAAGAACGTTAATTAAGAGTGATAATGCGAAATTATTTGGGCCACTCGTAAAGCTCTACTTTGGACATGAAACGGTTCGTATAATGAGGTAAATTATGTGGAAGTGGGCCTCTCAAGTGGAGGACTATCAGACGTTTCAATAAATCACGAGGCGAATTATTATTGCGAATAACGTATTATAATGAGTTATTTATTCTATCCTTGTCACGCAAAACGGTAATTTTACTGAATGGCGCGAATTCACTTGTGGTTTTGTGTGTGCAAAATATTCAATCTTCAAGCCTTTAGCTTACTGGCTGACCTCCCTTTCAAGATGCTCTTACGAGATTTTTAATCTATCGAAAAGTTAGAATTATTGAACCGTTTAGCAATTTAGTTCGTTCAACCCTAAAATGCGATAACCCCATATTTTATCGAGACGTTGTCGTCGTAGGTACGACACCACTTGGCCGTAAGCCAAAGATTGATCGTTAGGGCAAAATGTCAATAGCAGATTAGTTAGGTACCTATAGGCACACCGTATTCCGACCTCCCCTTACAAAATACACAATGGTATTAAATGCTACCAGGTTGCGAGCCAAATATGTAGGTTAATCCTTGTATGTGGGTTTAGGTGTGTTAAATAACAATAATGGGCTCTGTAGGTTAGTCTGTACAAAATAAATTGTATGACCTTTTGCGGTCCATTGATCCGATGGCCCGCGGCGCGGCCATTGAGGCTTAAATCCTGAGGTTTGATCCCTCCGTTACTGGATTATTTGTCAACAAATTGTTGGAAAGTCATGACTTTCAACTTTTCACTTTAGTAGTATTATAAAGCTGTTTGTTTGAAGGCGCTAATCTCTAGAACTTCTGGTACGATTTGATATTTTTTTTGCTTAAACGAAACTATGTTATCACAGGGTATATTTCATTAACATAGAAATTAGGGATCCATAAAAATATCTGAAGTTTATATGGAAATGTAATGAAAAAGCAAAAAAAAGCAAAGGAAATATTGCCAAGTTTCGATAGGATTATGTTTTTTGTAAGGTTTTTATGGTAATACACGACGTCCACGCGGATAAGGCTATACACATACGTTAGACAATCGGTGACCGATTATTCGTCAGAGAGAATGGAACATTGAACATTGAATTCTATTATACCAACGCAGATGACCAACAAAAGTCGGTCCCACAAAATGTCGGACGTGGTTAAAGGCCCAAAACCCCATTTAAAATAACGGTTAAATAATGTACTTCGAGGTTTCTTCTCATTTCTGATCTCTCAAAGATAAACAAAAGGAAAGAGATACGAAATTAAACAAGTGTGTTGTACGTCTTGTCTTCTGGGACTTAAGAATTAACTGGCGGTGTGGGTGTTTAATGCTATCTACTTGTGAGAAAGTCACTTGGGAATTACGTTGTTTTTGACGGAAAAGTAACTTTTGCTGTTTAGAACAAGAGTTCTTTCGCAATGGATTACATATTTTCAACCTCCGGTTTTTCAAATGAAAAATAATGCGAGAAATAGTCAAGCACGCGCTAGCTGTTGTGATTGGCTTACTGAATTATCAATAGTAGCTTACGTGGTTGACAATTTCTCATATTAATTTTGCGATCATTTTCTTTCGAGAAATCGGGGATAAATTGAGTATTAACTGACAAAATAACAAAGAATTCATAAAAGCTATCTTCAGAAGAGGCGAAACGTCTTACTCCCAACACACACCCAGAATTATTCAAAATCGGAGACAGCAAATCAATAAAAAAAGGGGTGAACACAGTAAAGAAATCATATTTAACGCCGACTGGTAAAAGTCCCCAAGGATATTAAATTCAATCATTGCCACAAACACGAATTTCTCTGTACCGAATAACTGAAACAGATTTTTATCCCCAGATGGTTGTAGCCACGTTCGAGCGTGGAGACTGTACTCCGAGTCTTTGAGCAATCCTCGAGGGTTTCCATCGACGCTGTGTGCAGACTGGACCTCTGCGACAAGGCCCTGCAGTTTCCAGATCCATGGCTACATGGGCATTGCTGCTGCGCGACCGTAAGCTCTAAATATTCTAAGGCACTTGATCTACTGCCGACGGTTACGAAAAGCAAGTAGAGCTTGTAACGAGTTAGCGAGAAGCGAGTGTGTAGTTCTGATAGTTTTGTTGCTGGACTATAAGCGAGTATGCGAGTGCGACATGGATATTTTTCCAAAATATTACTGTGTTCCCGATATGAAAACTTAAAGCGACATGGAGTATTTAGAAACTAAGCAGTATTTTGAAACGTGATAAACAATATAAACAGATGATATATCAGATTATTTTGAGCATCCGAAATAATTTCGTATAAGCAGGTAAAACATAAGCAGTCTCCCAAACTTGACCTTTACGTTTAAAGCACCCATTTTACAAAGATCCGTGATAAACCTTTTAGTCCTTTTCGTGACGATTGACTGGTTCCCGTGATTGAAACAGTCGAAGGGTCTTTGGATGCTGGCTGAGTCAATATTTGAGGTCGTTTTATGACTTCAGCGTAGAAAGCGACTCTGTCTTTTGTATACAGAGTGGATTTTTGAGACGGGTCACTAAGTGCAGGTTAACAGTTAGCAGGTTAGGAAATAGGATCGATCGGTATGTTTTTTTTTTCCTATTTTGGATTTTTGTCGCTGACTAAATTTTTTCCAAAATCTGTGATTGCGGTTCATAATATCTCAAAAAGTTATGAATGGTCTGCCAAGAACGTTTTCCTATAACTATATGTATAACGGTTAAGGCATTTATTTTCCTTTAGTGACCCGTATCAAAAATCCGGCCTGTATAACTGTACACAGACATGCCAATCAAGAGTTCAATAAGAAGACACAGGAATTGTACTCTAGACATTTTGTTTTCATGTCACTGGGTTCATGGGATTAGCATAGTATTTTTTTGAGGGTTGCGTCGAGAGAATAGAGACTATGTTTTTCCTGGGGTTTTTCTATTTAATTTAAAACTTATGTATAGCATTAGAAGGGCGGTTACTTTTGTTTTCAAAATAATTGAAAAATGTTTACTTATTTTCAGAATGGCCGGAAAAATGTATTTCAAAACAAATGGGAGTCCACCGTTCGCAAGAAATGGACCTTAGAAACAGTTGAGTGTTACCAGTGGTAAATAAAATAAGAAAAAACAGCGAATTTTCTTTTATTTTCGGTTTTACATTTGTTTATTCAATTTAAAGTTTACTATAAAACTTGGACGATTCATAAAACAACATAAATCATTACAAAACATTCATTTTTCATTTTTACATTGCGTTTTACCTTGGAACAACTTCAGTGTTACCAGTGGTAAATAAAGTAAAAGAAACAGCGAATTTTTAATTTTATTTTCAATTTTACATTTGTTTTTTTTCAATTTACGGTTTCCTATAAAACTTGGATGATACATACAACTTAAACAATTACATATAAAACATTTACTTTTCATGTTTACATTACGTTTTAACCTTAGAACCACTAAGTGTTACCAGTGGTAAATAAAGTAAGAAAAAACAGCGAATTTATTTTATTGTTTCAATTTTACATTTGTTTTTTCAATTTACTATTTCATAAAAAAAACTTGAATGATTCATAAAACAACATAAAACTTAAACCATAACAAAAAAAAAACATTCATTTTTCATTTTTACGTTGCGTTTTTATCTGTTTTACGCAACATTGACATTTTAAAATGAACTGTTTTTATTTTGGTATTACGTACGGTATTCTATTGATAGAACCAAGGCTGGTAAATCTGGTCTGTTCTGTTCTGGTTCCCCTTACATCAACACTTTACGGCGCCAGATGTTGCGAGCAGCTTTCCAGGCGTTTGTAATGCTTTGGTAGATTGAAATTTTTTCTCATTGCGTTTGTCATTGGAGTTTGACGGTTCGATTTGAACCAATCTATTGCCATATCACAACTTTTAGTCACTTTCTCCATCGCCATATCTAGCAATTTCAGTTCGTATGTGTTCAAATTTTTGGGAAAGACATACTTTTTGCAAATGCCTTTATGGTTTAGGAGCATGTCCGTTGCAAGATATCTGCATCATGAAAAAGAAGGGAATTTATTTAATGCTCTGAAGATTGAGTTTCTTTTCTACAACCAAATGCTATTCGTATTTCGTACCCGCGATTTCGTTCGCGTGGTTTTTTGATATCACTATGGAAGACCTAGATTTTACCCCCTTTTCCCTTTGCTCCGAACCAAACTATGCAGTAGATTTTATAGTACAGGTAACAAAAATGGTGCAACAAAATCTTGCTGCGCTGTATTCGAAATGGAGACTGCTTGCCGACATCAAGAACAGTCACCAGATAATCTAGAATTGGTTATCACATACAATAGATAGTAGACTTAAACGCCTGATAGAGAAGCGATTAATTTACTACCTTGAATACTAACTGCTGTCACCCCAACAGTTTAGCTTTAGCAGGAACTAATCCACTTGCAAAGCAGTCATGTTTTAGTTAACAACATATAAAAAAGCTCTGTCCATTTTTAAATGGATCTTGCGAAAGCATTTAATACTGTTTTAATGTCCATTCTTGCACACATGCAAGAATGTTTGGGCGTCAGGGGGCCTCCATTTGATTACTTTAAGTCCTACCTTACAGATCGCACATAATTAGTCACTAAAAATAATTGCAAGTGTAGCTAACTACCTAACAGTTTGGTGTACCTCAGGGTGGTATTTTAGGGCCAACCCTACTTCTTGTGCTCGTGAATGACCTTTGCAATCTCGGAATTTCAAATGTCACAATTGTTTCTGTTACAGACGAGACTGCCATTACTTTTCCGCAAACTCATGATTTGAACTTCAAGAAACTGCACAAAAAAGCTTCAATGCTGCTATGAAGTGGCTCTCCTCCCATTCTTTGATTCTTAACGCCACCAAAACTAAATTTATTTTTTTAATTATCAACATTTCCCAATTAAAATCCCCTGATTTCATAAAAGCCCATTTTTGCCCCTACACAAACACATTCTATCTAGATGAAGTAGTATTATACCTGTGCTATTTATAACTCGTCATTAATCAGATCTAATCAACAATCAATATATTTACTATCAAGAATAGAGACTTGTTTTTCTAGAGTTTTTCTACTTTATTTTAAACCTATGTATGCACTACAACGGCATCCAGCTTTAAAAAAATTTACTTATTTGTAGTATGGCAAAAAAATGTGTTTCGTAACAAATGGGAGTCCACAGTTCGCAAGAAATGGATCTTAGAAATAGTTGTGTTACCAGTGGTAAATAAAACAAATAAAAAACAACAGCAAAATTTATATATTTTTCCTTTTCACCACATTTCCACAATTTTACGGTCAATTTTACATTTTTTTTTAATTTTAGTTTCTTTTTCACGACTCTGATATCCACCGACTTTGGCCTTTAGAACCGAAATTTGTATGTTGGTGTCATGATCGGTATTCTGTTGGTAGATCAAAAGGCCGGAGGATCTGGTCTTGTTCCTCTTACATTGCAATCTTTATGGCGCCAGATGTTTAACACAACTTTCCAGTCGTTTGTAATGTTTTGGTAGTTGAAATTTCTTTTTAATTGCATTCCTTGGGTCTTGACGGTTTTTATTGAACCATTTCAATGCTATATCACATCTTCTTGTCACTTCCTTTACCGCCGCGTCTAGCAATGACATTTCGAACGTGTTCAAATGGCGCGGGAAGACATACCTTTTGCAAATGCCTTTATGGTTTAGAAGAAGGTCCGTTCCGAGATATCTGCATCATGAAAATGAGGAAATTTATTTAATTATTGCTCTAGAGCGAGTTTATGTTCTACAACCAAATAACTATTCTTTGTTAGTGTCTCAAAAGAATTTATTTCACTGAAATCTTTATTTTTGAAACAGACATAGCTTCTTCCCGTGACTTCATCCGCGTGGTTTTTTTTACCCGCGTTAAGTTACGTCTTTGATTATTGCTCCGCTCCCGTGAGTCGTAGCGTGATGTTAAAAGGCTATCCTATTCCTCATAAACCTGGCTATCATATACAAATAAAATTAAAAAAAAAAACAATATGACTGATAATTTCAGAGATTAGCGCATTTAAACAAACAAACAGACAAAAAGCTTTCAGTTTAATTATATTAGTACAGTATTATATCATTAGTAGTGTATTATTTGTTTAGTATTATATAATCAAACCTACCTTAAAATGAAAAGCATAAAAATGAAAACAACATTTAATTTATACAAAAAAAAATACCTAAAAAACACTCATGCTTTAATCAAAAAAAAAGTTACGGAAGCACCAAAACGTTAACCAAAACTAGGATGACGCCCAACAAAACAAATATCACCACAATTTCAAATTAAGTTTGAGTATGCGCAGTCCAGGAACCTCTGATAAGGTTTAGGGCTGAAGAAATTGGTCTGCCAGGAGTCGAGCCGAGGTGACGAACAATGGTATTTACAGTACCATTCAGCCACCATTTGTCTTTTCCAATATAACTGGTTTATAGCTTTATCCAAACTAGCAATTTCAGGGTCGTTCATTTTCGGCAGGCCGAGATGCTTTCCGATTCCACTCCCGTTAATTTCAACAGTGCTTGCGATGAATCTGGAGGCAGAAGATCTTGTTGTATTCTTCCATTTAAATACCGTTAGCACGCAACACTGAATAACATTCTAACTACCAAATAACCGTGTCTTGGGAACCAAGGAACGTAGTATTTTGATATTGTAATAACATTTTATGGTGGCCGTTATGAACTAGAAGAGCAGGTATATGTATTTTTACGAGTATTCTCGATTTATAAAATGCGAGTTAAACATGTAATGTGCAGCTATAGTTTTAAGTAGGTATTAGATATCAAACACCATTAACCAAATTCTAAGACATATACTCTCCAAAGGAATACTTTATTTTAGCCATGAAAATTCGATTGATTTGCAAATATTCGATATATAAGACATATAAGTTCTATGATACCTATAAATTAAATTTTTAGTTGCTATGAAATCAAGAAATAGTCAATCGAGTTCGCAAAAAAGTGACGTCACAATTTATGCCAACGGGACCCTATTACTTAACACTGTCCGTCCGTCTGTCTGTCAGCGGGCTATATCTCATGAACCGTAATAGATAAAAGGTTAAAGTTGTCATAGAGTTTAAATTTCTATTGCCGCTATTACCACAAATAAAATAAAGTTAAAAATTTTAGGGGACTGCTTTTTTATATGTTATGTTAAATATTGTACGATGGTGCGGAATCTTTCACACACTGCAGGTTCGACTAGCACCTGGCTGGTTTTTTATCGACATATCCAATTCACAGCGGAATACTTAAAACCACTATACAAGATCGTTTTTTATCGCCAAACATTAGTGGTATAGCGTTAATGAATGCGTCTATCAATCAAGTCACCACTACCCCTCCCCCTTACTATTTTAATAAGTACAGCGCTTAGATCGGTACGTAAGTTTTGTTGCGATATCATAAACATAGTTCTTTACAACACTATCCAAAATACGCGTAACGGGGATTTCAAGGCCAAACACGAAAGTACCTATATCCGAAGATTATAGCAAAGAAAGAGGGATTCCTTTTCCATTAAATATATATTCAATTTTGACCTTTATGATCACTAATGAAATCGTCACTGAAGGGGAACACTTTACTAACATTCAGATATATATACTTAACAAAGTCGTTTAACATCATTTATACGAATAACAATGAAAATTTACGATGAAGTCGAAGCTTATTTGTTCACCTGTCTTTATGTGTGTAAGGCCAGTAACGTAAACTATCTAACAATAAAAAGATTATAGCAAATAAACCACAATATTAATATGAGATATTAACTTCAACTGCCCAGCCTCTTTCTAATTGTGCTAGGGTTGGCTTCCAGTCTAACTGACTACAGCTGAATACTAGCGTTTTTACATGGAGCGACTGCCTATCTGACTTCCACAACCTAGTTATTGGGCAAAGTTATCAATTTCAACATACGTGTGTGTATAGATTACTAGCCTAATATTTATCCCACTGCTGGGCAATGGTCTCTTTTTATACAGACAAAACACGAGCATTGATCACCACAATTGTGCAAGGTGGATTGGACAGACTTATATCAATTAAATACACAGGTTTGCTTACGATGTTTTCCTTCACCGATGTCAATGATGTCCAAGATAGTTTTAGAAAGCACATAATTATTATGAATTTAAAGTCACATTGGTTCATGCCCGGTTAGGACACCGCAACCTTATGCATGAGAGGCGTGCACTTTAACCTCGTGGAAATCATGACATGTTTCAATATAAATTAGTTAAATAAATGTTTGAGATAATAACCTGGCAGGTGAAATTACATGTCCGAGATCAGTTTCAACAAAACCCGTGACTCTTGGAACATCTTGACACAAGAGTGCGTGGGCTACAGCCGTCACCAAGCCGGAGAGAGCGTGAGCTTCACTGAGATCTCCAACTCTGTTGCAATTGCAAGGTCCTTCTGACCTGGAAACTGCTTTTGGGGCATTCCTGACCGCTTCAGTCATCATTTGAGCATTGTGCTGGGAAAGGGAATTACGGATTAAAGGCTTAACAGAGGATTAACCGGATTGAAGTACGTTGGGATTGAAGTTGTGTTAAACGATGCTATAGGGATTCGTATTGTCTTTAAATCGGATCTATCATCAAGACCAGTAAATAAATAATGTATAACGTTTGATTGGTGAAAGTGAGATCTTTTTTTACAGAATTGGTATTTTAGTTGGCATTAATGTACTTTGGCAAAGTGCAAATTCCAAAAATAGTAATGCCTTAAATAATTATATTTACTGCAGTACACGGGTACTGATGGTGAATATCGCGTTTTGGATAGAGACACCGTTTTACAAACCTCACTTTGATCTAAACCTCTTTGTAGCGGACATGTACTAACAATACAAATTATGGTGGCTTATAAGTACCTGAGCGAAATCGAAGTACTCAACAGCCTTAGAGAACAAAGGTACGAGCGCTTCACCCTCAGTGCCTCCGACGCACTGCACTCGGCAGTACCGTGGTTCGAGGCAGAGCGCACGAGCGGCAAGCGTGCTCGCACGCATCTCTGGCACCGCCAACGATCCTAACAGCTTCCTCGGATCGTACCAGCCTGTTTCTTTTAACGTCTGGAGGGAGAGAAAAGGATGAGAAGGTAATAAGGAGCTATATTGTGGACTTTGTTCCTTGTTCATTTCCATAAGGACCTATTGTTTGAACAAGCAAAACTACCTTTGAGTTTATGACTGACCGACTCCCAGATAAATTAAATGTGAGAATGCTTTATTACAAAAAATGATTTTTCATAAGTTTGTCTTGTTTAGAATCTGACGGTATTGGTACGCTTTTTGTGTCGAAACTCTTAAAGGTGGATCCACACATTGCGAGCATGCGCTCCGCACGGCGCACAACGCATGCCTCGGCTTGAGGCGTGCGTTGATATTGTACGTGGCGCACGCCTCGAACGTGCATGCGCGGCTACGTCCACACCTAACGTAATGCTCGCACTGAGGCACTTTGATCTTGAAGCATTTGCCGACATACGTTGGCTCGCCCTCGCGCGTGCGTAGCGCATGCCTCGCCACGAATATACAGGTCCACACATCGCGAGGCATGCGTTGTGCGCCGTGCGGAGCGCATGTCTCGCAATGTGTGGATCCACCTTAAGCATAATGCACTGCACACATGCACACGGCTTGTTTAATTTTAACGAACGCAAATAGAGCAAGACAGAGTAAGCGGGGTGAAAAATATATTCAGGTAATCAATGTAAAAAAATGATTTATGGATTATTTTCCCTATCACACCCCACAATATTCTCAGTTCAGTAAACAAAATTAATATTGAAAGGGTAGCACATGAACAAATTTTACCGTGTCGACAGAATCCACAAAATCAATGTTGTTTGACCCAAAAACAGTACGCTACCAACTGAAGATAAGCGAAAATTTAGATTTACGATAAAATTTACAAAGTTGCGTGACAAACCCATGCTTACTTATTATTTGTTTAATAAGCCACTTGGGACTATTAAAAAGGCACTTCAAAAACGTAACAGTGAAACCACAAAACCTGCTAAGAAGAAGCGGGGAAGTAAAACTAAAAGAATTACTGAACAAAGTTCCAATATCCTAAAGTTTTTCTTCGAAAAAAACTATTCTGGTGACGAGACTGATCGAAGACTGCAAAAAACACGATATTTTTTACTGCACGGAGGCCCAGTTACATCAGTTTCGGGAGAACAAAAACAACGATTTATTTCCTAGGGAGCTTCGCCCTTGCTACGAGAGTTTATGGTCACGTAGAGATGTAAACAAAAACCAATCTGCTAATATCGAAGTTACCGTTTTTGTCTGAATTCCGTATGATTGCTCAATAAAATGAGTCTTAAATTTACCATGAGCAAGCACTTATTTCAATAAAAAAATAATTCAACTTCACAAACTATGCTTTTAGTAGACACAGTTAATTGGAGTAAAAGATTAATTTAATCCAACAAACGCAAACGATGTTAGTGTAACCATTCGAACTGGAACCAAATATGGATAATGCGAACATGAATTTGAAAGCTTTAGTGAAGCATAGCAAACAAAACGTATTTGGGCAAACAATTACTGCGCTCAATAAATATTTACTTGCCAAATTAACCGACAAAGATAAACAGCAACATGGCTGCGACATTGAAGAGAGAAACAATTTGGTTTATTA
This sequence comes from Caradrina clavipalpis, assembly GCA_932526535.1. Taxonomy (NCBI): domain Eukaryota; kingdom Metazoa; phylum Arthropoda; class Insecta; order Lepidoptera; family Noctuidae; genus Caradrina; species Caradrina clavipalpis. The sequence goes on along the minus strand of OW052104.1, from coordinate 11,050,460 downwards.
GTCCAATTGTTCCATTATCGTCAAAGGAGTGGACCGAGATAGGACCCACATTAGTAGAAAGATGTCTTCTAACGATTCCGCTGGAGTTGGCTTATCTAACTTGACGATGGCATTATCTTTAGAAGTTATGATCGGTCTTGTTATTCGCTGTTACATAATATTTTTGACGTTTCTGATTATGACGTCATCGGGGCATTACGTCGTAAGAGCCTACGACGAATTTGCGAAATGTTTGCATATTTACTTTGAACTGTACTTTCTGAAGAGGTGAAATTAACATCATCAATCATCAACAACCAGAGAACTTTGATCTCATTATCAAGACAGTTTACTAAGACCAGCAAATAACGATTTCAATGTTCTATTCATTTTGACAAATTCCTGTTCAGCTACAAATGGGATTTGTGAGAACAACGCAATCCAACTCGAGATTGAGAATGTTCGCCTCAGGGGAGGACGTACAATATTTATCACTTGCCTCCTTGTGATTGTACGAATTTATTTTGAAGCTAACGGACAACGGTTAACTTTCAAGGAGTATTGTTCGATATTTCATATTTGGCCCAGTTTATTTGGCGGTCAAAAATGCCTTGCGAATATTGGAAAATAGGTGAAGGCTACCCATAAGTATTGTATGTATACAGACGATGTCGGCAGACCTTAATAAGCTGGATGGATTAAGAAAGGATATTATTAGCTTAGGATATTTTATATTCCGTTTTTTGTTATTTTTTGTTGCAATTTAGGACTGCGGCCTAATGTTAAAGTTAAAGCGAAGTAGCTCAGCGGTAGCAGGCAGAAAAGTTTTAAATAAATAGAAGAAAATTCGAAAGTCTGATTAAGGAAGATAAAAATTGATAATTAACAATAATTAACATTTAATTTAGTATTTAGTAAATTCATTCAATAATGATAATACATTTTACAACGCTAAATGACGAGCATCTAATTGAATACAAATGAGATAATAAAGCTTTTATAGCAAACATCTAGTGTACCTAATAAATCGTCGATGTCAGACATTATTAGTCCATAAAATGTTTATTGCTAGTCGAAAACTGCAATACAAGGACTAAGTAATTTTACAACCCTTCCTGAATGTAATAACAATATTTAGTGAAAGAGGAACACGAGAGTGCGATAAGCTAAGATCGTAGCAGGTGGCGTTCTGTGGTTTCTGCCTACCCCATTGGGAAAAAGGCTTAAGTTTCTGTATGTATGTATTAAACTAGCTGCTGCACGCGACTTTGTTCCCGGTGATTTTGATTTTGGCTCAGACACCTTTGCGGGCCCACCCATTACAAGTGACCAAAGTTCATCACATTCGAATCAATAGTTACGTAACGCATAGATGACAAACCAACTTTCTTAAAACAGTTTGTAATAATTTAGAAACATTTTGCATTTGTCTCCGTTCTAAAATGTGTGAACTAAGCGCTTGCTTCCGTAATACCGTAGGCGCCACATATGGTAGAAACATTAATCTTATCTAGACATAAACCATATTTTCGCGGTACTAAGTGTACGCTTAACGGCGAGCATGTGATAACTTTGAACTACTTTCTATATTTTTGGTTTCAATTCTCTGGTCTTTTTGAAGAATGTGCTGCTTTAGTTATAACATTCCTACTAACAGTTGGAGATAAATTGAAATTATTGCTTAGTACTTTTTACTGGGAAATGAACAAGGTATATGGAGAAAAACTAACCCAAAAAAAATCTGAGACGTCACGAGTACTTTAAGGCGAACTTTAACAATCTTTTCTACATGGTATAAATCTTAGCACGTGAATTCATTTTTCATTTTTTTTCCAAGAATTAAAAACTTAAAATCCGTTATAAACGTTTGGTGAAACTTGCCCTAGATTTAATATTTTTTCTCTAAATAAATAACTTGTTAACATTTTACACGTCATGTATAACAAGATATAATTAAAGCATCTGCTAAAAAACAATATGTGGACGAGGCGAAAGGAGTGTGTAAGGATCGTAGCAGATGGCGATCCGTGGTTTCTGCCTACCCCCATGGGAAAAAGGCGTGAGTTTATGTATCTGCTAAAAAAATACAGTAAATACAATCGTATACCTCAGCAATCAACGGCACCATGCAGTCAATAGGCGTCGCACACACTATGACAAACGCCTTGGGACACTCGTTGGCGATGGCGTCCGCATACGTCTTGACAATAGGAGCCTGGTATTCGAACCTCTTTTCAAAAGGCATATCAACGTTTAGGTAGCCGCTCTCTAACATTAACACTATGTCTGAGTTCTGTTGGGAAAGAGAATAGTGGTTAGGACTGTGGAAGGGAAATATCGCAGCGGTTATAAGAGGATATGATGATGATAATGATGATGATGGTGGTGGTGATGATGATGATGAATAAAATGATGAAGTGAATAGGACAAGGGAACATTGCCGTTTTGCTTGTGTCATTGTTGTCAAATTGAAGGAGGTAACAATGTTAGTGATGCTATTCTGGTTTTTAATAGAGGGTATATTAAAATAAATACAATCCAGTGCCTACCGCATACGCAACGGGGCGATTCTGTGTTTAAAAAGAGGTGTATTCTGAAATACCGTCAAACATAAATAACTAAAAAAACAACACAAATATTTAATGATTGACTGCCTTGTTAGCCTGGTGGTTCGAAGCGCGACTGCTACGCTAGAGGTGTTGGATTCGATTCTCAGGACGAGCAAAAAGTGTTGTTGGGTTTTTCTATGAACTTTTCTGTAGCATCTCGAAGTTACAGAGTTAGGTGGCCGGAGGCTGAACGTCATAAGCGTTCGATAAGTGATGTTTTACAGAACGTTATAGATTAGGTGGAAATAATTATAAATAGCTGAAAACAAGCGGTAAAATATTAGCAATAGTCTTATTATAAGATTTATATTGTACTAGCATTGTTATGCTAAACTAAATAACTGATGTTCAAATCTGATAGTGAAATAAATAAGCCTGGATTTCAATCTAGCTACTTTCAAGCTAGATTACCTAGTTCATCTTTCGCAAATATCAAACATTCATTCTGGCCGGAAATGGAAGAAGCTTGTGCAACTATTTCTTCGTATCGCGAATATTTCTCGCAAGCTTATCTTAGATATTTCATTTTATAATATAGGTACTACTACTTCGTCTGCGTGGGTATTTTTCCATCTCGAGTAACGTCTGTGGTTACTGCTCCACTCCTGTGATTTGTAGCGTGATGTTATTTAACCTATGCTATTCCTCATGAATCGAGCTATCATAAACAACAAGATTGTTTCCAATCCGACTGATCTGATCAGAGATCAGCGCGTTGAAACAATTACACAATCAAACAAAAAATCTCTTCAGATTTATTAAATTAATATAGAGTAGATAGTACAGCAGTGCGATTCTCTAAGCCTCACTTCGTAATTCGAAAGCTGAATCCGCAGTGAGATTACAAAATGGTATTCTGTTAAACACGATCACGCCGGTGACGTCACCACGGCGAACGAATACTAAACCAATGAGAAGTTGGTTCGTTATCGAAGTGAGCGCGATCACTTCAGTGAGACTCGTTTTCGAGTTTGCATTTTAGAGAATCGCACTACAGATATCCATTTTGAGTGTAAAATAATTTACCAAGTGAGTGTGATAAGAGAATATGTAACAGTGATAAATGATGGGCTTAGTAATTAGTATGATGTAGAGACAAGTTTAGTGAATGTAATTTGTGAGTTATAAAGTGATTAGTTCAGAACTTTAGCGAAGCATACGTAACGTGGGCCTGGCCGGTTGGCTGGATACTCAGTGTTGCGCCTTAAAATCTTACGTAACCAAGTCTATCACCTTTGTCCCTATATTCGGCTATGCAAAGAGTTACCTTGGAGGACCTCCGAACCTCCGAGTTACCTTGGAGGTTTGGAGGTTCGGATACCTAAAATCAACAAAGCATTGACGTACTTTATGTGACCTGTCAAAACGCATTTCCCCATAGAATTTGTATGGCAATTGTAAACAGTGACTTTTCTGCCAAATCAATTGACTAACTATTTATTAATTTCAAAGCACATAAAAATGTATTTTACGGTTAATTGAAAATTTATCGGGCTTTGCCTAAAATAAAGTGTCTATGAAAAGTTTGGCATGATGTTTAATATATTTACGTTGTTTGTCGAGTGTATAAATCTTTTGAATACGAGCTTATAATGTTTGTTATACGACGAAATTTTTAAGCGTTAGGTATATTTCCAGTATAAGCTGACCCCGTTTTGTGAACGTTTTTCGTACAATGAGAGGCTAGCTAATACTGGATGTAGGTTTAGCTTGAAAATTGTGTCGACGCTTATTCGCATTGTCATACATTTAAATGCGTGTCAAAATGTATGGAACCAATGAATTGATAGATCTCCTTTTGTTTGTAATTAGGACATTCATTGAATTGTTTGGCCCGATTTGGTTACTAATTGATTGGAATGGAACTATATGTAATGTAATTATGGATATGTAATGTACATACTTACCTAATATGATTTATTTGAAATGATATTCATTAATTATTTATTAATTTTATCTTTATTATTTCCACGTAATCTCTTCAAAGTTAGAGTGAACAGGCTTCTCCTGGGTAAGCTCACTTTATCGTCGACATTTTTGTCATCTCTGACCTAGACTAGAGCCAAGAGCTTAAGCGTACCGGAATTTTAAAAAAATGGCCTACACATAATAAATAAATTTTCCTTCAAAATAACCCTTTTACCAATATGAATAGCAGGAACTTATATAAAATAATAACCTAGAAATATTAAGTTCTCAATTCATGCAAAAAACACAACGCACCAATCCAAAGAATAGTACCTAAAATCAGTGTAGTGGGTCGAATGTTATTGATTAGCAAGGTGAGGTCAACGCCACCCGGGCCCGCTCGCGAATACCATGCACGGGTAGCGAAAGAAATCGAGTAAAAAAATGTCCCCTCTAACCATTGATCCAACCGCTATTACTGCTGCAGATTGGTTCGTTTATTTTTATACTGTGGCTGGGATGGGTTCTTTAATTGCTTGTTTTCTGTACCCAGCGTTTTCTGTTCTGTATTTAAAGAATGATGGCTCAATTAGCGTCCAGTTTTCCGAACAAAAATTAATGTGACAAATTGTCAAACGTGCGTAAGTTGCTCTGATTGGTTGAATGAATTTTCAACGATAAATGAGCTTGACAATTTATAGCTTGCTGACAATTTATCTCACAAATTTTACGTTGAATTTCGAAAATTAAGTGCAAAGTAAGTAGTAACCTATTTTTTAAGGATTCATTAGAATTAGGATTTGAAATAAAGAGTTTTTTTTTATATAATAAAAGCTACATAATTATATATTCCATTAGTCGACCTGCGTTTATAATTATTTATATGTTTTCTTTTCAATTGATATTTAAGTAGGCATGTCTTAAAAAAATGTTTATCCTCCGTTGCTTGACTAAGTACACCAGACAAAAAAAGAAGGCAAAACTTGAAATAAACAGAAAAGTTTCTTTATTCGGCCGTCTCGCTTTGTGACGACAATCCTTCAGGCCTGAAGTCCGGTAGAACTTGCCTAGCAATAACTGCAAGAAACTAACTCTAATTAAAAGTTTAATGTTCAGTGTACTTTTAATTGTGCGTAGGTAGTTTTAAGTATGCTGTATTTATAGTTGCCATGGATACGTACGTACATGATTCTAGAAGCGCAAGAGATGACATTTCTCGTCGATTAAAAAAATAATTGCTGTTCCATACATTTAGGGCTTCCAGGCGTTCTAGATATAACACCTTTGTATGGAACTGTTTTTTTGATAAAGGACGAAAAACGTTGAGGCTTCTAGAATCATTCTGAATCTATGGTAAAGTTTGCGCGTCGATGTCTAGTTCCACTAAAATCTGTTTGCGAAGTCACTTTAAGATAATAATATCCTGTATTTTAGAAGAAATGATTCTTAAGTATCTTGATTCGAAGTTTATCTACACGATATTTAAAGACATTGTGTTTATCAGATCAATAGCTTTCGGAAGTTCATCAGAGGATATCATTCAGAAACTTGTAAAATCAGAATATTTTAAGCATCTGTGTAGCTATCGTAAAAATAGATACAATTTTGCATGATAATTTTAATTTGCCTTCACGGCCACTACGCAGTTCGCGGTAGGCGCGGCTTTTCGACAACATGAATCACTACGTCTAATTTAAAACTTGTCCTAACCTCTACAATATTTTATTAGGTAACAACAAAAGTTTCATTCATGAAACGACTCAGAATCGACTTTCAAATACCTTTTTAAGCAACATAGCAAAAGTGCCACACACCCATATTCGGCGAGGCGTCCTTCGCGGAGTCCAATAAAAAAAAAATAATCAAATCACCTCCATGCCTGACCTAACCGTTTTAACGAACTTGTATTTTAAAAAACGAATTCCATGTTCTAAATTCAAAAGATACAAATGTCAAATTGTCGATGTATTTAGGCGCAACCAGAAAAGTTAACACAGCGAATTTGAAACAGAAAGTTAGTTCAAGCTAAACAGGCCATGTTCTCTCCGAGTTTGACATTAGCTGCCTGCTCCGCCCGATATGCTAATGTCAACCGTACTGGCAGAACTACTCGCCAACTGGATTATGTTACTCTGTAACCTATTGCACTCGTGTTTGAAGTGATAAATGGCGAATGTTCGTAGGAAGATGCATATTGTACCTCTGGTTCTTGGCTGAGAAATGGGTCAATTAATTAAAATGATTTCTTTTGGCTAACAGCTAAAATACAGTATTGTATAGTAGGTATTCTGAAGTTATGATCTCGTCTAATGGCTGTCAAAATAGGTTACATAAAGTAAAAAAATAATCTCTAATACTTTTATAGTCTACCTCTACCATGTACCATGAGATTCTTAGAGACGTTATTAATTTACAAAAATCTACTTTACCATGGAACAAATAAAACACAAAATCAAATAACCTGTAAACATCGTTCGAGCTCAAAACAAGCGCAGCTGAAAGCTTGCACCACACAGTTGGTATTGATATGCTGAAGGTCTTGAACTACTGAACATAAGTCCCGGTTGCAGCCTCTAGAGTCCTTCGCCTCGTACAGACGTAACCTGCAATCCGATTAGGAACGGTACTGGTTGATAACGGTATATCGGAATTGAATGAAATGAACTTACCTAGCGAGGATTTTAAGAGGTAAGGGTTGATTCGATTCTCGAATTGTATCGAATCGAAAGTTGAAACTTGAAACTCGATACTAGGAGAAACTTCTTACGACTTTAGTGGTTTTTAATGAAGTTGGTTATTACGAAAGATTTAACTTTACTGCGATTCCGAAGGACTAAAATTCGTCTATATTTATTTTTTGAACATAGCAATGTTAATTGTAGGCTGGTCATGTTAGTGAACGCGCAGTCAGTGAGGACGGAGCATCTCTTAGCTACTTCATTTGCTGCTGGCGCTAATGGCACATTATCGACAAGCTTTTGATATTTATTGAATCTGAGAAGAATAGGAAATATGCATGTTATTGAAAAGAACAGCAGCGTTGCTATTGATCAATGCGAATGTAACGTAAAAATATATAAAAATATGTCAATACCGATCGCGTAGTTAGGTGTTCTCTCCACTTGTTTGTTTGGTGTCATAAACGTACTACATACACGTACGACATAAAATTACTTTATTGGTGTTGAATATTATTTTTGTATTTTATATCGATAGAAACTATCGAATAAAAACGTAAAAAAAACACATGCATATTCCCTATATTCAGAAATATCGAGTTGTATTTCGCATCGGGCGAGCGTAACATGTTTGCGCTAGCTCGTATAACTCTTGTCTCTTTGTGGTCCGTGCCGAAAGCTATCAAACAACAAGTCTCGGCTGGTTTACTTTTCACTGAAGGAATGACCTAAATTTTCTCATCTCTTTAAAATTGCAGTTTCAAGCACTCACTATAAAGTGAGAATTATTTCAATTCAGTGCCTCAACGCAGTTCTTTTGTTTTGCGTAGAAAAATTTAATATTTAGTAGGTAGCTTTTGTCCGCGCCTTTATTCGTGTGATTTTTCTCACATATTTATTTTAGTAATGGAATATAGAATACATCTTGTTAGCCAAAAATGTTACAAACAAACTCATCAGCTTTATAATATGAGTATAGAAAATTATGCAAACAAATTTTTCCCCGTTTCAGAAAATGATTTTTTGCTCCAATTTTTTTTTAAACAATTTTTTTTATCGATTTCTCTAGCGTTAGATAACTTGGAAGCAATTTTTTAAACCTTAGGTACGATTGCAATTTAATCCCTCCTTTATTGTAATGTAATGTAATGTAAATGTGATTCTCCAGACCGATTCCGACCAAGGCGGCAAATCTTAATGCAGACTGACTAGCCACGTACGCAAGAGATATTATAGTGCACAAGTTTGTGCGCAAACACAGGTGCACTTCTTCCTAACTCTCATAGCCCAAAGGAAAGGCAGAATAGTATAAAATAGGCTAGATATATAAAAAACAAAAAAAAAAACAGCCAAAAAAAATCACCAAAGACTTTGATTCGAACAGAAAAACATAGAGACAATATTTTGTAGAAACAGACTCACATTTCCCATCAGTAATACAATACGATTTATGTATTGCTAGTATTATTTCCCATTTCCCAGACATGATTGGATCAAAGGCAAAAGCTTTTATATTTTGTTTTCGATAGAGATTAGATTACGTTACAGCTTTTCGTTGAGGGAAGGAAATCGAGTTCTGTTCGATCAGTTCGATCCAGAAAAAGTCGAGCAAGTGTGAATAAAACTTAGTAAAAGGTTTTGTACCACTGTATAATATTAAGATCGAGCAACAAGCGCTGAAAAAAAACACGTGGCTTTTATGGGGATGTTTAATTTTCAATTTTATTTTATTTGTGTCTAGCTATTATGGTTTAAAAGATACAGCCTTGTAGTTGAGGGACAGACAGCGACTAACGAAGGAGCTAAATCAATAGGTCTTAGTTTTAGGACCCTTTCGGTAAGGAACCCTAAAAATTTAGAATTTGAAAAGTGTCTTGTTCAGTTGTTCGTGAGCTTAATTCTTACGTGTTTAATTTATATTTCCGATGTTAAAATAGGTATTTATGGCACTGGAAATAATTCCTTGATCTTCTGCGCAGAAAAACATTTTTAATTTATATTTAGAGTTAATTTTCTAGCCAAAGGAAAGCCAGAATGGCAGAACAGATCTGGATGAAATTTGGAACACAGATGGTTTATAGTCTAGAATAGCACATAGGCTACTTTTTATCCCTGAAAAAATTACCGTTGACTTGGGAAAATATTAACTCGACGAGGGGGGGGGGGACTAGTAATAAATAAAACAAAGAACTTAGTTCTCCTGGCAATCAAATTCGCGATAATAAAGATTCCGTACCGCAGTAGTCACGGCTGTGTCGTAAAATCCATGCTTCTTATACACTGAATGATCCATATAATGCCAACGTCCTCAATAAAATTTTGATGTGTACTTTCTGGATGGCTCACACATTCCTAAGCTGTGGTAGGAATGTACGATGGCAGCACAATGAGACAGTAAGAGTGCATATTTTATGGTGTGTAGTGTATGATGGCGAATGCGCGGCGTGTTTTCATGGGTGAGATTCTTTTTTACCATGAATAATGGTGTTAGTTGTCTGCGAGTTATTTTTTTTTGTTTCACCAAACTTATGATCCTTAATTGTTAAGTAGTTTAGGGTTATCTAGTAATCACGTGATGTTTTTAGCAGCTATTTAAGCTCTTATACCCAAAAATCACGTGTTTTTTTTTTTCAAAGTTTTCAATTGTTTTTTTTTTTCGAATAACATCAAAGGGATCTAATTTAAATATGGAAAACTATATAGCTAACTATGTAGGTTTAAAAATAGCGCGTCAAAAAATATTATGTGATTTCTCACTACACCTCTTGTGTTTTTTTCTAAAACTCCTCTCCCTTTTTTTGGAGGCCGCCGTGATTGATGTACGATCCCCTACCTAGTTTACATAGAAAGCTGTGGCGAGGATTTTGTACAACTCGATTCCTCCCGGCTTCTCTTCGGAAGTTCGAAACAACAACTAGTCTAACGACATTCAAAACTGGTTCAATGAGTAGAAGCTACCTAACATTCAATTAAGCCAACTTAAATCACTGAGGCTTAAAGTCATATTATAAAAGTGGACTCAAAAGTGGACATTAATGGGCCAATGTATAATCCACTTCTCCCAGTGCCACCACCATACGATTTAGCAAAAACGAAAATAATTAATTCAATAACCCTCATATATTTAGTGCCATCAAAGCAGTGGCTGAACCGTTGGGGCAATAAAACCGACGGCCAGACATCAAGGGGCAATCCCACGGGAGCGGAGCCGTACCTTACAGCCAGTTGTCCGTTGTTCCTTATTTTACGAGCCAAGAGCTATTAAACGAGAACAGAAATAGCCAAGTGACGTTTTGTTTAAATTAAAACTGTGAAAAACAATAGTGTTGCATAATTTTGCAATTCACTTGTGCATTTCAGGGCAGGGTGGGTACGTTCATACTAGCCCCCTAACACGTATGGCAAGGTTATATAATGAAAGGTCCAACCTGACGGATTACCCTATTGAAGTTTTCTCTATGAGTTTCCCTTCATACAGATGTTACTTATATAAGCAGTGCGAACTTGGTACGTCCCTATAGCTTCTATTTGTTTTGTTTTTAGTAGTGTTCTGGATTTAGATCTATCGGACGCACTTTTTACTTTATTTTTATTTTTGTTGTTGTCTCTAATTTACATTAAGTCAATGTCATGCATACCTGTTATTTGCATGGTTACTGAAATGCCAACGTTATGTGTTAGTTTTATTTGAATTGTAAGTGACGGTGCTGTTGGTGTGCTTATTATAAATAAATAAATAAATAAATACTGGTGGATAGGAAAAAAGTCGTTGTTCTACAGATTTTAATGATGAAAAGCCAAAGGGATTTTTGAAAACTGAATAAAAGTTTCGACAAGGACACGTTTGATGTCATTAGACTAATTCGACCATATAATTAAGTGTCATGGTGGTGTATATACCAGCTGTTCACGATTTTCAGTCTCTCTTTCTAGCCTCTTCTGCCTCTATAGCCTTTTCCCATCTATATTGGAGTTTGCATTCAGCCTTAATTTTATATGGGGAGGCTGCCTATCGGACATCCAAAACACAGTTACTGATTAGTACGATAACGCTATGGTGAGACAGGTGTCATTCTTAACTTTCAGGGGCTTCTGACTCCCCGAGACAACTTTCCGAAAATCCCCATAAAATTCCGAAGAACCGCTCAGATAATACATACCCCCAAAAGACATTGGAAAACCATCCAAATCCTCATGTCATTAACGTCTAAGTCAGATTCTGATGTCGAGCGATAAATTCAAGCCGGGCAAGCGATCCGTTGCGCGCACAGTCGTGTTGTGACATCGGCGAGACGAACGGTCCCTCAGGGCCGGGGATTTCATGAGCCGTGTTGACGCATGAAGAAGTTTGCCAGAAGGCCAAATGCTAGCGATTAGCAAGTAGGAAAGCAAGGTATGGTGAAAATGCAGATTCTCTTAAAGACTACTTCACGATACTAAATCTTTAATTCAGATTAAACATCGATATATGATAGTATTGCCTTAACCTATGGTTAGTAAATAACAATTTAAACAAAAATAATTAATTTTGGTCACGAAAGTTTACCTGCCCGGTGCCTAATTAACGGACTCGAGACGTCTTTCACAAGAAAGATGCACCTTAAGGTGAAGTGCAGTTTTATTATCAAAAAAACAGATGCACCTTATGCTGAAATGCCGTTTTGTTGATATGCAGAGTTTTGAAGAACATGAAGCTATCCTACTACAAGAAGGTTGCTGCTTAGTCAATGAAAAGCAGAATTATGGATTGGCAAACCGTTACATTTTTATTCGATAGATAGTCTCATCAGCCAATAGCAAAGATGCATTCCAAATGTGATCAGTATTTTGGAAAAATATAACCTTAAATGTGATTCTTATGTATTTTTGTGCGAGTGCCGCTAGACTTCTGTTTTCATATTTATAAAGTGGCACAAGTCTTAAGGGTTACTGACGTCATAGCCGACTGGCCAGCGGATCACCCATAAACTATTTTGTGTCCGTGAAGTACGGACGAAGGCATTTTGGCTGAAGACTCCAGAGATTGGATTCAATTTTGTATAACGAGCATTTTGATTGACCAGTGATCAAGTTAGCTTATCGAGGTTTGAATTAGCCCTGACTTATAAACAATGCAAAACCGGATTGAATTAATTAAGAAACGTTTGGACAGATATCATTACCTACAAGTCGAAATTAATTTAAATGAGATGAACGTCAAGACGGTAGTCCAAGAGCAAATAACTGTAGGTTTTCTTTAAGATTTGGTTAAAAACGTAAAACCTAAATCACTAGCGGTAAATCTACTAAGACCTAGACATCAATCAACAGCATATAGCCGAAAGTTATAGCCGTTTCAAGGTTGAAATAAGCGTTAAGTGGGTAGCCTAAAATACTATTTTACATAATACTAAAATTGTGATAGCAAACTAGGGCAACAATAACAGGGTTAAAGAGAAATGACCTAAAAAAAAACTTAATTAGGCATCCCTTTTACAACATTAACAAAATAGAAGCGGAAAGGTCACCAGTTCGAGCAAGAGCCATTTGTGGGAAATGTCCAATTAGGTCACACGGGAAAGGGAAGTAGTAGACTTCCCAGTTTGTGTTTAAATGGAGAGTGTATGTAGTACGTGGAAATAATTTAAACTTAGTTATAAGTAACAGACATCATTTGGCAAAGAGTAAGTACTTATATCTATACTAATATTATAAAGCTGAAGAGTTTGTTTGTTTGTTTGTTTGTTTGAACGCGCTAATCTCAGGAACCACCGGTCCGATTTGAAAAATTATTTTTGTGTTGGATAGCCCATTTATCGAGGAAGGTTATAGGCTATATAACATCACGCTACGAATTACGGGAGCGAAGCAGTATTCAAAAACGTAACTTAAGGTGGATGAATAAAGCCACGCGAACGAAGTCGCTGGCAGAAGCTAGTGTATTATAAAGTTTTTAGGTTTGACCATGACACAAAAATACTTTAGTAAGACTTTGGTTACTAACTATGAACTAAATGACTTTGGTAACTAATGTGCCTACTCCAGTCATAGAAATTATCGCAAATTGAACCAAACGAATAAAATAATAGAACTCACTTTTTAATGCAAGCGCATTGTTTCAGAAGCAGGGCGACGTATTGTCCGATGGCAGTGTCTGCACCAAGCACTGATACCTGGATAGCATTCCTAACCTCCGGCATCGGAGCCGGTTTTTTAGGCGGCTTGGGTGCCGGCAGCGCCGGCGGTGGCGGCTCCGGCGCGCACACTTCTTTGTCTGGTTTGCACTGGATCCGACGAAATGGTGCTGTTTGTTAAATTAAATTTTAGTTCCCTGGAACCCTGTTCTGTCAAGCGAATCACACACTGCCTCGCACTACGCTCCGCGGTGCGTGGCGACTTAGCGCTAAGACTGCGCGTAAATACGCTTTCTGCGCGTTGCACTAAGCATGTTTTCTATACAAACACAGATACTTCAAAACAACGTAAGAACACGTACTCTCGCTCTACGCTCCATGATGCGGTGTAATGGGTGAATTGCCTTATTCATATCCTAAAGTTAGAGAGACTAGACATACCAGATACCAGAAGGCCAATTCCTCTGATGAAAATCTAATCGCAATAATTATTATCATCTTAGCAAACAAAAATAATTGATAAATTAGAGGCACTTTTGACAGATTGAGACTGAGTCTGGATTGAAAGTCTAAAAGCCAGTAGAATTGGCCCCACGAGGCAAGTAGAATCGACCAACGACAACGAGAGAAAGGACTTACTACTAAAATTCGTTCCGCCCTCAATCACCTTCAGTTTGATCTTGTGTAGGATCCCTCCCTTCTTCTTTTTCCTTCTCTCACATTCTATAGGACAGTTCGGATCTGGTTTAGCAGGGATGTCTACTAAAGCTCTTCTACAGTCTTTACCATTCGCATAACTTCTGTGAAGAATCCAACTCGTCCTGTTAAAATTCTTTGAGGAACTAAATATATATGACCAGATTCCCCGAGTCGTGGACATCATTTTGATGGAATCTTGGTTTCTTTTTTTTGTTATTTAAACATTAAAATAATTTTAAACATATGGGCGTCTTTTTTTGCTGTTGTGAAAATTTGGTTTTTTTCTTTATTTGACGTTTTCAGGTTTGATTACTTTTTATTCTTTTGTTGAAAAATGTTGACGGTTTGGGTTTTTTGTTTTCTAAGGAGGTAAAATTACTCTTTAAGGGGCTGTAGACTTTTTGATAGAATTTGAGTTAAGCTGTTTTTAGTAGAGAAATTTATTGGTATTTATATTATGCACTCTCAGGTCACTTAATGAGAATACAAAATAATTTCATTAGGTAAGTACTGCCAGTAGGTACTGTAATTATAAGTCCGAAATCACAAATCCACCTAGAGAAAACTTTTTGGTTGTTGCTCATGTCTTCTGTGTATGAGTAGAGCCTTACCCTGCACTGGCGGAATAACGCTGGTATTATTATTAGGTAAACACCATACTTGTCTTTCCAAATCACATTGCCCATAACTAGTTAGTTATGGGCAATGTGATTTGTTGATTTTGTGATTTGGAGCTTTATGAGTTCATAAAGCTCCAATTAGTTTACAAAAGCCATCAGTCATCTGAGACATTAAATCCATTAGTCCATTCACATCTTAGTCCATTTCCAGTTAGTTAATTAAACCTACATCGTTCAGTATAAAGCCTGCATCATATTTATAGTCCAGCCAGTTGAGAGGGAAAGCGGGCGTCAACGATCTGCCTTGACACTGCAGTATTTATAGTCTACTCTCGGCTGTTATTGGCCTATTTCCTCACTAGCGTTTCTAAAATAGTCTCATTCAATCAGTGAACCTTTGTTTACTTTTGCGTTGTTTTGTTTGAGATGAGTTCTTTATATCATGTCGCGCTTTTTAGAGGTTTTTTGTAAGCTGCAAATGTAATGTATGCATAATAGTCAGGCAAGGAAATAGTCAGGGAAATGAGTATGTAAACACTCCAGCACTGTCTGGTAGTAATAGATAGGCTCACTACAGTACTGCATGCAAGAGGGAGGTCAAAATGCTGATAACATGAGAATATATTCCGCAACCTGGAGTTAAATACTTCACATATTTGCATCATCACGAGTTCTATACGTGAGTTGTATACAGAGTTGTTAAGCAGTATAGAGAAGCTTTACATAAAACTAAGAGCTTATAGTTGCTCATCATCATCTTCCTGCCTTTGTCCCATGTTACTTGGAGGTGGCGCTACACATTTTCTTCTTCCTGTCAACTGTCATGCGATAGAAGAGGGAGGGAGACAATGAAAAGCTGGGTACTCACTTAGCAGTGTAGCACGTAACGTATCAGATACGGTATCAACCTGCAAGTGGGTACGGCTCGTCCATGGTCCTACGCGTATCTAGCTACGAGCTTCCTAGTCGCCTTTGTGTTCGCAGTGAAACCGCCACTCGGCGGGTCACTGCGAGCTTACAGCGTTCCACGCGCGAGCGGCTCGCAGCGGGCTCGTGCCTACGTACTCACTTGGTACCGTATCTGATACGTTACGTGCTACACTGCTAAGTGAGTACCCAGCTCTAGACTGCCTTTTCTATCGTATCTCTCTCCACACAATTCATCTATCATTCCTCACCTTTTCCACCTATATTCGAAAAGTTAAGAGTCACTAAGAACATTGAAAACCCACAAAACGAACGAAACAGATCAAATAATCAAGAACTTAAATGAAACACCCTTACATAAAACTCTGTTCGACTTTCCTACAGAAGCACAAGATTTATACCCAGCTTATTTTGATCAAGAATTTTAACAAAACTTAATACAACATTGGCACGGCCATATTTCAATTTATTTCCCGAAACCAATAAATTAAGTTCTGAACACCAACAAGGGTCAATTTTATAGCGAATAAAAAAGTTTTGCCAGTAAAAATATATAGCTGACTAAGACGAAGTTTGTACGGCGTAATGGAGGGAGCAATTATAGAATTTAGCTGAGCAGGCAACACCGACCTCGCTCGGATAATCTGATAACATGGAGTTTGTACTGCATTCTGAAGTGGTTCTTCGTAATTGGGACGTTAATTTGTTGAGTGATATTGTTTCTTGTATTTGAAAGCTGTATTAATAGTTATCAGATCAATACAACAACTGCCTCGTTGGCCTAGTGGTCCTGAGTGCGACTGCTACGCTAGAGGTCTTGGATTCGATTCCCAGGTCGAGCAAAAAGTGTTATTGGGTTTTCCTATGAAATTCTCAGTAACAGCTCGGAGTTTGGATTTGTGCCCGGTTAATGGCAATGGCTCGCCCCCTATTACATGGGACCTAAATATACCGGCGAACTGTGGGTGTGCATCGATACACCTCTGCCTAACCCTCCGGGGAATACAGGCGTGATGATATAAATATATTTTTTTCCAGATCAATGATTGTCATCATTATTCTCCTGTTCTCTTATTCATACTACTTGTACAACATCCACACATGTTTATGGTTACTTCTCTGAGAAAACCTTCTGATTACGTAAATTTTGAAGGTCAAAATTCTAACTCTTTTAAATGTGTTTTTACGAAAACATGTTTTGAATGTTGTAACTACACTTTAAATACCACACGACCCCTGTTTGATGCACCCATTAGCACAATGTTTGGCGTGTGTTACATTGCGTGCTACCTATCATAAGCAGTGATTTTTCGCACCAAAAAGTAAAAGTCGCTTCCTAGCAATCATTTTTGCCTAATGTAGGTACGTATGTTTTATACGCCGCGTAACGTGCTTCAGACAATCAATAATTTTGTGTTCTGCGTAAAAAACGGCACATTCACACACGCACAGTAGCACACACACATTCATGATCATAATTTCAAGGACGTATCAATCATCTTTAAGAATAATAAATGAATGTAAGTTTTAATCGATAACTGTGCTGAAACGACTGAAATGATTGGCAAATGTTTAATGCAAAAAGCAATCTGTATTAGACCATTCTAATACCGAATAATGCGAATCAAATGACCGAAAATGAATCGAGGCACTAATCGACATGACTGTGTTGTTGGATCAGTGGTAGTGCTGTGGCTGAACTTGGTGTCTTGGGTTCGATTCCCAAGTCGAGCAAAGCGTTTTTTGGATTTCAATTTGCCATTTCTTAGTGGATGCCCGTAGCCTGGAAATGTGAACGGCTATGTTTTAATATAGTTTTTTTATGTATGTATGTTTAATTGCTATATACAAAATACTGTAAAACGTTTATTTTTAAGGGATTAAGTTGGTATGGAGTCCTTTCTTCTCCAAACGCGACTACATTTTAAAGGATCAACTAGTTTCAACTAGTTTTACTTTTAAATGATGTTCAAGTAATCTTCAATGGTCACATTGAAAACAAAAATGACTTTGAATTTAATTTGATGATAACGATGACAGTACATATGCATCCATCTACACCTTCAGAATACAGGCCCGATGTTATTGTTACGTTAATCGTCTTGAGTCGTCGGTGATCAGTCAAGATGTCTGCGTGAGGAAATTGCGTGACAAACATAAACCAATGGTCACCGAACCATGTTCGTGATATTAAGTATTAGACGTCAACTAACCGCCAGTTTAGTAGGCTCGTAAACTAGTTCCTTTTAAGGTTTTTGACCTTTAAAAAGAACAATTATAACGAGTATTTATGTGTTTGTATTTAGGCATATGATACAAAGAGAAGATACGAAAAAATAGCCTAATAATACTCTGTTTTGGGGAATCGTATGACAGACAGACCTAGTTTTTTAGCTGGGCTAGTAAGCCTAGCATTAGGGTCAACAATGTAAAAGTATTCGATTTAATTTGATTTTAAAAGGGGTAGCACGGATTTCTTAAAGCGTTAGGGTTTAATTTTATTCATAAGACAAACCGTTTTCAGTATATTAGATGAGGATAAGGTGCCCTCCTCTCATGCATGACATTGTAGGTTCGAAACCGGGATACTATCTGAGTTTATCTTCGACATCACTGATAATGGTGAAGGAAAATATCGTGGGGATCATAAGTGTACAATCGCGAATCCGTCAGTGAGATTGATCAATGATCGTGCCTTTTATGTAAAAGAAGAGGTCTTTGCCATGCAGTGGGACCAATAATAGGCGAGTATTATTATAACAAGCATAACACGTATCACCCATTGATATGAATTAAGCCTTCAAGCTAAACAAACCATAATATTGAAATGGGTGTTCCCAATTTAAAAATCGATTATATTTACGTTACGCGCAGTCGAGCTAGACTCAGTACAAAATAGTAACACCTATTTGTGGCTTTTATTTCCATGACAGAAGGTTCTTTTTCTACAAGCTTTTATTTACTTTCACCTGTCCCGGTGTCTGTGATTAATCAAATCTTACAAGTTAAATTTGAGCCACTTCCCGATGTTAGATTGAACTGAAATTTTGCTTAAATGTGCAATTTGCATGACAATGCAATATAATGATGTCATAGAATTGGTCTGATGATAGAGCTGGAAACTATTACCTAATACATAGTATTAGGAACTTAATAAAATCTTACAAAAAAAACTTGCCAACTTCTCCGGTGTTCGATTGAGCTTGAATTTTGAATGCACATTGCATTGCCTTGTCGACATAGCTCATAGAATAAGTAAGCTGAAGTGGCATTAGTCGTAGAACCGATGACCATTGGGGTAGACGTGTACTTGAGTGGAGACTGCGAATCGGGGGAAGCGTAAGGTGGGACGCCCTCAGGCTCAGTGGAGCCACAATCTTCACAGGGTAGCTGGTAGCAACTGTATGAGAGTTGCCGAGAATCGAGCTAAGTGGCGTGCGATTGGAGAGGCCTATGTCCAGCAGTGGACTATTGCAGGCTGATGATGATGATGCCCATCGCAAGACAACGTAATAAAAAAGCCAGTGTTCCAAAAAAAAACTTGTTTTTTTTTTCTATTTTTAGCGGCTGAACAATCTGACATCCGCTATAGTGATTTTTTGTCCGCAATACACAAGGAATTTGTACAGTTTTTTTGTATTAGGTGAATAAAACCGTAGTGCTGTAACATTGAATGCGAATCTATGTAAATTGTATTATGTATTGTAGGTTCAAGGTAATGAGTGATAGATATGCGTATAGATATCCTAATTTATATTCTGAAACATTGTTTTCTGTATTTGACCATGGTGAATACTAGTTACCTACTTTTGTAGATAGTGGCATCCTATGAATTGTTGTTCTATTGAAATTAGCTGTGTGTGTATAAAGATAAGATTTTAAATATCTACTATATATTTATAGTAGATATTTAAAATTGTATTGTTGTTAATGATACTGTTGCATTTGAAGGTTCTTTTTTTTTCAAAACCGTTTTTGAACTCCAAGAAGGGTCATTGCGGTTCAAAATCGGTTTTGTCTTGAAAGCGTAACAGACAGAGTTACTATCGCATATCCTACTACTATTATAAAGGCGAAAGTTTGTAAGTATGGATGTATCCTACTACTATTATAAAGGCGAAAGTTTGTAAGTATGGATGTATGGATGTTTGGATGTTTGTTACTCTTTCACGCTTAAACGGCTGAATGGATCTGGATGAAATTTGGCACAAAGATAGATTATAGTCTGGAATAACACATAGGCTACTTTTTATCCCGGGAAAATGTACGGTACCCGTAGGATAACACATCAACTGTGACGCGGACGAAGTCGCGGGCAGAAGCTAGTATAATAATAAAATAGTATGAAGCCAAAAAGCCCATTATTCAAAGGCATTATATCGCAAATTACTACCATACATACAACTAGGCTACGCGACTACTACGAATTTCTAGGGAACAGTTGACTCATGGGAAAGCCATTGTGGTGGCCACATCGCGTGTGGGGGCACCACACCCAGTCTGGCGTAGGTACATCGACAACAGACGTTTCGCCTTATTTGTACAACTGACCTTTTGCAAAACGACTTGATTTATAAGCCATGTTGATGGATTCCGTTGGTTTGACAGCCGTTTTCATGGGCCGAGGTCAGGGGAAGTCGTTAAGTAGTTCCCAGAAGGAGTTTTCTTAATGATGGTTTTTGAGTTATTGAGATAAACTAGTTGGCTGTTTGTTTTTGTGTTGTTCGTTGCTGTAGGGTGTTCGATTTTTTAATGTTTTTCTACTTTATGATTACAACTTTTTTATAAAATTTATTTAATACCTTTAAATAAATTAAAAAAAAAAGTTGTAATCATAAAGTAGAAAAACATTAAAAAATGTACGATGAATCAGAGAGAAGCCAACACATGCGAAAAAAAATGAAAGGCTACAGGGAAGTCTTTTGCAAAGGAGTGGGGTAATACACGTCGAAAAAACAAATACTATCATCATCGGCATCAATATATCTGTCCATTCGTTTAGGAGCTTTCGACACCACAGACAGACACGCCAGAATTACAACACCTTTCTTTTTAAGTCGGGAGTTAAAAATGTATCGTATCCGCTTGAATAGTTTTATTTTGACAACTTAAAACTAAAGAAGTAATAAATCAGCTAGATTCAATTAAGTTGTGTGCAGTTGGTTTTTCCAAAATATTCCGTATCTTAATACTAGTAAGAGTCATAATTCCTCCCACTGAGAAGCTGTTACTCTTGACGAGCAGTCTACTTAGCAAATCTTCAAAGTTTTAACTGGTGTGTTTTTAAGAGAACCATCTCTTTTGAAGAGTTCTGCGGTTGCAGTGTGAAGTACTTGCCTACGAACTAGCATTAAGTCAAGTAAGTTCTTTCTTCGTTTTTACTACTCTATACTTTCAAATAAATTTTCATTTTAAAAGTCGAAAATTGAAATAGTCACCGCGGCCCTGGAAAGCAAAGAGCATTAGGAGGAACACGTGTAGGTTTTAGTCAGTAAGTGTCTGACACTCACTCCGCTCCGCCCAGAGCGAAAGAAGTCAATTGCCGATATCCCATCCTTAAAAAACCTCTCGATTTGAAAAGAACACGAAAAAATAGGTGAATTATGTAATAATTATCGACCTTAAGTAGGTACCCATTTAGTGGATATCATAATTATCATTAACTAAATCAGATATTATCTGCATGAAGTATTACGTAAGGAGTCGACTCCTGTAGGTTATTCATAGGTCAAAAACTTAGTTAAGTGAAGTTTTTGTTACATCAGAAATAATTAGAAACTTGGATAATAGATACTTATACAGGGTGAAATGGATATCGTAAAGAAAACTTTTAAACGAAAACGTAAAAAGAAAATAGATGGAGCTAGGAGTTGTGCCCGGTTAATGGCAATAGGCTAGCCCCCTATTACATGGGACTTGAAACATACATTTATGTGGGTGGACATTAGTATAACTCTGCCAAACCCTTCGGGATATTCAGTCGTGAATAACTGATTTTTTTCACCCAACATACCATATGTTGGGTGAAAAAAACAGTTAGTTCTTCCATACATAAGTGCAACACTTACACGGTCAAAATGTATGGCACAGCTGATATTTTTGTAATTTTCGACGATAAACTTTACCCTGTTATATCAATCGCGTACTGTCATGGTAGAAGGTTTTTTGAAGTGAAAACTTCTTTAGCGGCGTTGTGCACTTTTTTTGGAATGGGTAAAAAATGTTAAACTCGCGTCAGGACGAGTGACCTGATCGAAAATCTTACGAATTAATATTCAAGTTTTCACTTCTGCCGGCACTCCCGGAGTGCAACCCGTCGTTTTTTTTTTGTTACGATTTTCTTTCCACCCGATTTAGTTCAACCTTTTACTATAGAAATAGAATCAAATAAAAAGCAAAACATCAAAATACACTTTTACGCAGCAACACAATAAAGTAGTTAAAACGTGAATAAATATCAACACTAAATGAAGTTGCTATTACTGAAATGTCACCGCAAAAACTTCACAATGAATACCATACAAAAAGTAGACCAAATAACGAGTGGGTACTGTCGCTTACAAAATACTTTTAACGGTTTATTTTTATGTCGAATTGTAAATAACACGTCTGTCTTGTTATAATTTCAATTATTTAAAATCAAACATGCATCCAAGCTTGATTAAGGTTTTTTTTCCTCTATACACGAGTGTCAGCAGTGCTCATCGCCAGCCTTTTCCCAATTATGTTAGGGTCGGCGTTCAGTCTAACCGGACATAGACGAACTCCAGTATCTAGTTGGTGCCTCCGATAACAATAATAACAATAAACACAATACCCCATTGGTAAGACTGGCTGTCAGGCTTTCAGGCTGCTACACGTCACAAACATCGTGTCCAAAAATCTACGAATGACAGCCGAGACCAACTGCTTACAGAATAACACTGCAGGTTTGATGCTGCTCACTGAAAGCTCACTTCATCAACATTCATGAAGTGAGACTTTTTTACAGAATACACCGGCTTTTTACCCTTGAAATACCAGTAAAATATCTCGAATCCAGAAAGCAGTGTATTTGCTCACCCTGTCAGTTACTTACTTACCTGTTATTTTATGTTTTTTTATGATACTCTCGCGTTCACGGCTGAGCCATAAAAATACATCACGCGCCGACGCTTCGCATAGTATGGTTTTCATCGCCTTTGCGGAACTGATTTGGTAAGCAAGATTTATTTACATCATGACTAATGGCTGCTGTTTATGATCAATTAGTGTTTATATGTTTTTAAAACGGTAGTTTATGTGTTACTATTATAATTTCCCGGAAAGGGTGCCTAATATTTCATTATTTTTTCTTTGTAGAAAGACTTCTTTGAAAGATTTTAGAGAGAGAAGAAGAGATTTAAAATTTTCGGAGTATTCAGAGTTACATGTAACATAACATAAAGTACACATTGCAAATAAATTAATACACTTACGTAAAAATTAAAATAAAATTGACGTAAGCTGTTTTGTAGAACCAGCCTGGCAGAACGAACCCCAATTCATCCTGTAAGTATTGTATAGGAATATGACCCTGTTTTAAAGTGCCAGTTTTCTTCGTATAACCTAGATAGCGTAATAAAAAACTATTTTCTTATTACTTACGATTTTGGTGTTAAGGTGCATAAGCTCGCGCTCGGTGACTCGGCGCCGCGCGGTCTCCATTTGCTGCTGACGGTACTGGTTGTACTTATACAGCAAATACATTCCGGGCAGGGCCAATACCACGAACGGTCGCATCAAGTTTGATGACGTAGGCGCGCGCTGCGGCATTTTCTTTTTAACATTATATTTAATATCACACAGCTATGCACTTCTGCCTTCGACTGTACGCTGCGAACCAAAACTCTTGTTGTAATTGAAACTTTATGACTTTAGTATTAAAGACCATTTTGATTGTTAAATTAACAGTTACAGTCACGCCACATTTTTTTTTATACTAATGTTAAATTAGAATATTTATGGAAGATTTAATTTTATTAGTAACACTAGAACTATTGCTTATAAGCACTATATAGCGTCACTACGGGGTTTCTATATATTTTAAACCGATTATTGCTTTAGTAATAGACCTATTTTTTATTTACACTGCGACGTTTTAGGACGTTACCGGCATGGTATCTGGAACAAACAGACAAAATTTTAGTGACATATTACTCAGATAATTTAAAATTCGAAGCATTTGGCATATTTGTATCGTCAAGAAGTCAGTTAGTTTGTCAGAAAGTTACAGCAAGATGTCCATTCCCAAACATTGGTCTCTATCGAGAAGTCCACGAGCACGAAGTCTAACGAACAAGAAGTACAAAAACCTGGTTACATTCATTATTCTTCGCTGTTTCTTTATGTAATAACATACTAGATAAAGTATAATGAACAATTCGGCATCAGCAGTTAGAATATGTACTTTATTTTTGAACGCCACAGTCATGTATAGACGACAAATGCAATTTAATTAAAAATGCAGTTTTCTTGTCGTCTATAGACGATTGTGCCCTGTTGGGCACATTTTGATTTGTCGGCTATACACGACCGTGGCGTTCAAAAGGTTAAATAGAAAAGAAAATCCTTTTTTTATCGCGTATTCTTCAAAGTATTTTTCTGGATTTCTTTTAAACAACAGCAAGCAATCTGAAGCCTGTTACTTATTCAAACATCAAAGAATTTACCCTAAGGGAAAATATATCACATTTATAATTTTAATATCAAACACAGCTGGAATTTAACAAAGAATTTTTTTTTACAGAAAACCTTAGTCTTATGTTATGTAAACATTGTCAACTCGTATTTCAGAGCACGTAAAAAGAACGCAAGTAGAACTCGCCGGCAGAACAAACTTATGTGCATACATTAGAGGCATGGCCTTCCGCATGCCTGCATACTGTTTTATTAATTAAAAACTACCTCACGAATGCATATTTTTTTAAATTATATTCTGGATGTATTTAGAAATGGAACAGAATTGGTATGAAGTAGACGGATGGAGGGGAAGAGGGACTCCAAAGTAAGATGGATGAATTGTGAGAAAAATTTTGGATGGCAAACAAGCCAACGGCCCATCTGATGTTAAGTGGTTACCTCTGCCTATAGACAATACCAGAGGCCTTGCAAATACTTTGCCATCCCAGAGACAAAGTTAAAAAATTCTCATGTGCCTTCAGCACCCTTCAAACTGGAACACAGCAACACTGCTTTGCGGCAGAAAGGGTATGACGGTAGTACTTCCCTGGACGAACTCCTTAACAAAGAGTTCCACTACTACTGATGAGTAAGAGAAGGGATTCAGTGATATCACGACGGTTGACAGGCAGGAATGGAAGAAGAAAACGTGTTGCGCCGACCCCAAGTAACATAGGATAAGGTCAGTAGTAGATGATGACAATTGGTGCAAAATGATCTGCTTAATAAGTTCCAAATTGTTTGCCCCCACAATAGATATTTTTCCCATATTATTTCCATTGAATTCAACATCAATTGTATAGTCAGTGAAATATCTGTACCTACTGCAAGAGGAAAAGTAAATATATAAAACGAATTGTATTTTCTAAGAGCAATCGTTGGCATAACTGTCTATAACGGTGAAGGATTGGCTGTGTGGTCACTGAGTATCAAGTGTACTTAAAGCGAGCAAGCGTAGCTAGGAGGTATGGGCAATGTATTTGTTGAAAGGAGCTTGGAACTTTGAAAGTAAATCGTGGAATGTGGGGATATATTGTTGGACATTGAATACAACTAGATTTTAGGTTTTTATGACAAATGACATCGAAAGGATGTTTTGCAAATGAACGGTCTGTCTGAAACACGTGGAAGCTAATTAGAGAATAGGTTAAATATAATATTCAATCGAAGCTTCTGCCCGTAACTTCGTCTTCGTCTTACAAACACAAAAATGGGATAAAAAATATTCAATGCGTGAAGCTAAATCAATTTCTATACGTGTTTCAAACAGCTAATTCCGTTCAGCCGTTAAAGCGTAAAAGACTGGCAAACACCCGTCCATCCACCCATCATTAGAAACTTTCGCGTTTATAATAATAGTGTGATGGGATATATTGTCTTTCATATAAAAACCTTCAGAAAGGAAAATTTCGAGCTGAAAATACTTGTTTTTCCAAAAGGGTTAGAGCTCGTTAATTTCGAAAACTACTACAAAATAACAACCCCAATATAATATGTTACCTACCCGAATAATCTTCATTCATGCCTTCAAAAGTACCAGGCGAACATAAATTGGTTGGAAGCATTCGATATAGCGAAAGCGATGCTGTCCTGAAACATTACTAATAATTGTGGGACGCCAATGAGCCGATTGATAGCTTCCTCTAGGGAGCAACGTGGCCAGTGTAATAGGTTATTTTCCCCCTATCGACAGCTATAAATGTTCGTAATACGGTATTTAATGGCGTATCGGTTTAATCGGAGAAAAATGGCTGGTATTATGGGGTGTGATGGTGATTCGAACATGGAGGCCAAAAGGTTCACGTTTATTGTTACTGGCCGCGTTTATTAGGTTTTTAATTCTGTTGAGAATACTTCCTTTTCTTTGCTTTTAGAGGTAGTGTAGATCTAGGCACAGTGCATCTACAACTAGATAGACTTAGACCAATTCTAGTAATTAAAAACGTTCAAAATAGTTACAATCGCATCTCGGCGAGAATCAATGTTGAAAAATGTAGGTAAATTAGAGGCCTTTTCAACCGACTTCAAAAAAGAGGATACTTCCAGATTACCCCATACCTAGAAATATTATCGAAGTAACTTGATTTTTAAACCAAATACATGTCTGAAAAAAAACATGTGACTTTTCAGCGGCGTCTATTTTGTGAATTTACTTAGTGTTATTAATAGATGAAGACTAAGATTAGATTGTGATCGTTCCCGAAAGAAAGTAAAATTACCCCCCTGCGCCTCACCTCGAACTCACTTCACCCAAATTCACTGCTTTCCCGCCATAAGTAGAAAGGCACCTCAGTAGTAAAAGTTCGTGTCATAAAGTCGTATCCAACAAGATTCAACAGGGTGTCAAACTGCAAACATTATGAGACGGAAGCGAGGAAAATGGGGGAAAATGGAGGCCTAATAACACTTTTATGGCTGTTATTTTTAATACAATCACTCTAAATATAGGTTAATTACTCAAAGTCGGTCAAAAGTGATACGAATTATGTTTTTGTTTTGGAATTTGACAAATAATCTTTACTAACATAATTCTTGTAATGTCTGGAAGTACTGGCGCTCTTTGGAGGACGCCTACGTACAGCAATGGATGGCTTTATGCTGATGTGATGATGATGATCATTGGCGTATCTAGAGTTAGTTTTCAGGGGGGGCCTGGCCCCTAAGATGCCATGGCCGATGCGATGCAATGCGGTCAGGCCGAAGGTGAGCCCTACAGCCTGGGGTGGGCACAAGACCATGCCCACCCGCCCCCCCCCCCCCTATATACGCCTATGATGATGATGATGATGAATGGTCCAATTACACAAAATCTTTCACTGGTAGAAAGCTTCACAATAAAAAATATGCATGAATTTTTTGATTCACTTTTGTTCACAAAATACGAAAATACCGTAGTAGAGATGACAAAAAGTGAAATTAAAATTAAAATCGGCCCAGAAATACAGCCGATATAAGTATATAACTATAGTGTACAGACTTAGCACCTACCTACTTACGTAAGTGTATGTATTCTTTATCTGCTTACTTCAATCTCAGGTAAGTAGGAATTCAAAAAAAGAATATTACGATATTGAAAATAACTGTCCATCTCGCATAAAAAAAAACAACTGGACAAAATTTCGAAAATGGAACGCACGCACAGATAATGGAGAACGTAGCAATAAATAAAATAGTTTTGTATTTTTCGTGTTGATGTTTACCTTTTTTTGTATTCTCCGAATGGATTTTTGTGTATGCCATACACATAGAGGCGTATTCAAATAGAGGTACAGCATTTATATCCGCTTTGGAATTTTTCAATTAAACGTTCTGGAATAAAAATTGCTAGGCCAACTGTAAATTGCATTTACAAACATAGCTACCCAGTATCCAGTTTATCAAGACCTCTTGGGCCCTCTGACGGCGGAACATAAACAAATGTTGTTTAAAAACTATCTAAAGAGTATTTTTTAACCACAGAGACTGATTTGACGGCTTTATGTGTCCAACTTGAAAATAGTGTGCTTTGTGTTTATGTTCCGAAAGCACATTATTTGTATGTTTGACGTACAAACCTGTCAATTTAATCTTTAAGTTGTACCAACTACATACCTAATACAAAATTAATTAAAATTTATTCTTGTATATTATTCATCTCAGGGTATTTTGTTGTGATTACATAGACAGTATAAAGAAGTTCGTTATTATTCAAAAAAATCTTATTTCTGGATTTACCTACCTTTCGTAGGTATCAATAATAAAAAGGCGAAAAAATAAAAGCTATGTACTACTAAGAGGTGTCCGTCAATTTTCCTGTCATATTAATGTACGATTCAATATCTTTAAAGAACATTTTTCTCACTGAAAAGCTCTATTGACATAGAAAAGGTAAATAATATACAAGAGTCTTGTCGAGGTCCCGGATTGAAATATTTGCGGAGTTTCCTCTAGAATCGAGGAGCATGGTCGACGAAATTCGAACAACTCCCGAAGTCTATGATTGAGTAGATCCGAATACGCACGAACATTGCCGATCTCAATGTACAGGTTAAAATATCTTGAGAGCCGTCTGATCTTGGCAGGGTTGCGGAATTTATTTGAAAGAGCTACCGCGGCCCTGGAACACAAAGGGCATTAGGAGGAACACGGATGGGTTTTAGTCAGTAAGAGTCTGACATTCCTTTCCACTCCGCCCAGAGCGGAAGGAGTTATTTTATGATTACCCACCCTTAAAAAAAAAGGGGTGCCGTCTGATTGTTTTGAAGTCGTTCGAAACAATAATAGGGTGATGGGATTGAGGAAAACGGAGTGTTAAAAAGTGACTATCAGCTGTATTACTAGTATGTGTAGACACCTTTATTCCCCGAAGGGTTAGGCAGAGGTGTACCAACAATGTACACGCACAGTTCGCCAATATGTTTAGGCCCCTTAAAATAGGTGGCGAGCCTATTACCATTAACCGGGCACAACTCCTACCTCCGAACTGCTACTGAGAATTCTATAGAAAAACCCAATAACAATTTTCAATACAAAAATTCTTGGCAATACTACAAGTAGTACTAGGTACATGTTTCCTTCCAAAAATCATGCGAAATAAAATGTCGATACCCTTTTGTCGCCCAACTTTGATCGGTTACGTCACAACACACAATTGAAAGTATCGAGCGGCTCTTAAGATTCATAGTATTGGTATAAGTCGGTGCCAGTGTACGGTATCGACAGGATAGTGAACAAACGACGCCGCTACTCACTTTGATCGACAGCCATGACGGTTTTGTGCCGGTAGGTTGGTACTCAATGAAAGTAGGTGTTGAATAATGTTTAGAAGGAAAAACGGTAGATTTTTCTGTATTTTTTCGTCGAAAAAAATACAGGTTATGAACTTCACTTCACTTCTAACACTTAAAGAGGTTATGAACTCCCTTGACCGATTATTGGAAGCTTAAGGAACGCTTGTGTATGTAAAGTTATATTGAATTGTGAAAATGCTGAAATTCTTATACTATTATAGACGCAAAACCTTTTTAGAATGGGTGGATGAATGTTTGTTATTAGCAGAAACTAGGTACACGTAGATATTGATGTAGTTAACACATAGAATAATTTCTAGCCCGGTTTTGTGTTCACGACTACGGTTGCAGTTTGATCCCCATTCGTCTAGGTAAGTACGTGCTGTAAGAATCTCTCGCGATGAATTAAGCTGAAGCGAGCTTGAGGTGTCATCTCAGGGTGCTAACGATTAACAGCTCACCTGTAACTCACTTAACGTTAATTCACCGATAAATCGACCTTTCAAAATAACATTGCAGATGAGATGACTGAAAAACACAAAAGTTAGAAAGAACAAACAAAAGTTGTACGGATTGCTTGAAAGAGAAAAATCAAAAGAAATTAATCATAAAGATAACGCCTGTCCAAAATAAATAAATTAAAATAATGGGAAATGATGAGATTACGTAATTTTCAACAAAGTCGATCACTGAACTTTCATGACTATTAAACAAGAAAACGTTCGTGTCACCCTCACATCTATTCCTATTGATCAAGCAACAATAAAATCTGGGACATAGGTACCTATATTTTGACATTTCGCCAAAACGACCTTGAACAAACAATCGAGTAATTTGTATTCCGGGAAACAGAGATTGGAGGGCCGACACGAGCGCGCGGACTTTCCGTTACGTAAATTCGATCAATTTTTAAATTGAGAATACCCGTTTCGCGCGCTGATATATCATAAATCATATCAGCATATAGGACCCACATATCTGCTTGTTTGTTTCGTTTCAAGGCTGTATTCATGCCAGTGAGTTATACTAATTGGGTACTAGATGGAAACAATCAATTGAGATACTTTTTATGTGCTGTCAAAATGTGATTTTATAGATTTGGTATGACATTCGCTATCTTTGACGTCACTTATTTGTCAAATCTATTGACTATTATTTTTTATTTCATTTGTGCGGCTGTGGTTTCAGTGCGACCATAGCTGATAAATTAATTGACTAACTATTTATTGATTTCAAAACAACTAAAAATCTAATTTTATAGTTACGAAAAATTAATCAGGTTTTCACGGCAAAAATAAAATATATAATTTTTTGAGAAATTATGTTTTGGAATTATTTGTTTAAAGTTTCAGTTACGGAACTGTACTTGTTGTCATATAAAGCTCAAACAAAATATTTTGACAGTCGTATTTCCAATTCGAAAATCGCATCGAATTGAATACATTCACGTTAGCGTGTTTATGCTAGGCTTACCGGGAAAGCATTAACGATGTTAACGCAGGTAATTACGAGAAATCAGTAAAACCATCGTCAAACGTAAGTACCTATAAACGATCGGAATTTATCACTAGGTAAGTAAATAAGGCACAATGGCTTTAGAACAAGTTCCTTGTCAGTCACAACTGTTTGATATGATTTATCTAAAGCTTTATGTATCAAGTATAATAAGCTACGAATATTCTATGAGCTTCCCCATACCACGTTCTTATTTTAAACTTCGATATGGCTGCTAGTCTTCCGACTTTGGCCGAATATTAATTTGAAATTCGAACGAATAGTTTCTCCTCGCACGCTATGACGTAGAGAACTCTTGAAGTCGCGTAATTCAGTTTGAAGTGTTTTCTACTAATGCATTAGAAATGGCATTATGTTGCCAGTTTTCATACCGTATGCAATGGCAATAGAATGGCTAAGAAATGATTGATAACTTGAATATTTTAAGTTAATCTACTTCCAATTTTTTATTCTAATTCTTTCTTGATATTGTAACCGTAGTCAATTTAATCAATTTAAAAAAATATATTCCAGATATTGACACCAGGGACCCGTAGTACCTACAGGTTATTATTTAGTATTGGCTCTGGTTTTCTATTACATAATTGTTAAAATTTCAGTGGTTTGTAACTTGTGGGAGAAAACAAATTAATGTATTATTAAATCCGTAGAAGTATGTAGAACGTTGCGGTTTAAAAGAGGATGTAGTGACAAAGGTTAAAAAGAGTATGCTTAGATGGTTCGTTCATGTTAAGAGGATGAGTGAAAGGCGAGTAACAAAAGGGATTTATATGGCAGATTGAGTGGCAACGTTGGAAGGGGACGCGGGAAAGACCTACCCTGACCTTATTGCTGAGGTTTTTCAGAAAGGTCGGGTGTGCAGTATTCGTAACAGGCGTGCTTATATGATCAGATGTATGGACGTGGATGAGGCGAAAGTAGTATGTAAGAATCGTAGCAGGTGGCGTGAGTGTATGTATATGTAAAAACGTCCCTGTTTTCATATATTTTTCTCTTTCGAACTGCCTCTATGGCCTAGTGGCAATAATCACGACTGCTGCGCTAGAGGTTTTGGGTTCGATTCCCAGGTCGAGCAAAAAGTGTTATTGGGTATTTCTATGAAATTCTCAGTAGCAGCTCGGAGTTTGGATTTGTGCTCGGTTAATGGCAATAGGCTCGCCCCCTATTACAGGGGACCTAAAAACATACCGGCGAACTGTGGGCGTACATTGGTACACCTCTGCCTAACCCTTCTAGGAATACATGCGTGATGGTATGTGTATTATTATTAAATGCGTTTAAATACGTCCCTGTGTTCGGATTTCAATAAAAGAACATAAAAAGCAAATCCTTCACAGATCTACAGTCCTAGTACTGTTTAAACAGCTGGAAGGTTCTAGTGTGAACGTCAAACGATCCGATGCGACGATGTCGAGATGGCTTTCGGCTGATTGAGCGCAGGGATAACAGGCGTGTAACAAGTTTAAGCTCCGAACATCGGCGACTACTGTTTTGTGCAGCCTCTACTGTGTTTTCGTCTGAAATTGGCTTTAATTCTTCGTTAGGAATGTTTTGTTAGAGGATTCGGGATGAACAATGTTGATTTTTGATTCCAGCTTTCTTCTAAGTATCTATTTATTAAAAATAACAATAGTGAAATGTGTTGCTAAGCGCAAAGCTCGAGAACGGCTGGACTGGCCCCACGACCGATATCGGCCCGATTTTCGGGCTGATTTTTGACAGATTTCTTTGTCCGCGGGAAGACGCTTAACCCTCAAAGTTATATAAAAAAATAAAAAACCTGTAAAATAGTGTGGGTTAGTTAAATAAATAAATAAATATTATTCAAATACCTAATTATATTTTGGTAATTTTTTTTATGAAGTAATTGGCAAGTTTACTTTGCTGTAGCACTGAAATAACGATAGCGTAATAAATAAAGTTATTTGTCTAATGTTATAATTATTAGAGAATAGGTGACATAATTTTGAAGCTATACCTAATTGATAACTTATCGATAACGGTACCTAGTGCTATTTTACCCTAGTGTTATTTTACTTTTTTCTGCAAAAAACTACGTCAAAATACAATGACAGAAAACAAAAGATTGCGACCTCGAGCAAAACTAACAAATGACAAAGGTCATTTTTGACGTAAGTCATGGCCGTACCAATGTGCTGTAGGTAAAAAACCTTTTAATCACTAACTTACATGATTAAAATAATCCATAAATTCATAATGAGTAACTGAAATGAGATTTTCACAAACTTAATACTTATTATATATGTAAATAGGATTGTTAATCATATAAACAGTATTTCACTCAAATGTATGTAGGTCTCTAGGTTAGATTTTCCCTTTATTACCGATAATTATAATAATTAATCGGGCATTATAATGAAAATGGTTAATTACATTTTCATTTGATTTTATGTTGATACGATTTGCACCTAATATGCTGTTGTTAATATCATTAATTTTATTGTTATTATATTCATACAATAACTTTCCTATCGCATTTAATTAATGGTATTACAATTTAGTTTAGTTTGGTACTTATGTTAATTTAACACTACTCTACAAATAGGTGACCCACATACAATACAAACTTCCTCAATTATTATGTGTGCATGAGAAGAGACACGTGTATGGGTATCAGGCTGAACAACAGGTCGGTAAGTAGTAGTTAATGTATTGAAACATCAAAGGGAAATGTATATTTGACACAAAAAATAAAAAATAAATTAGGGTTCATAAAAAATGACTAAGAGTTAAAATTAAATTTAAATAAGAAATTCTTTAATATTAGAAGCAAACCGGTCAGAACGAATCTGAAATTCTGAATATAAAACGCGCCTGCATTTCCTGAAGGGTTAAGCAGAGGTGTTCCACTGTACAACCACAATAGTGGGCACGCCTAGTTGCCACTGAAAACTTCATAGCAAAACCCAATAACAATTTGCTCAACCTGTAAACCGAACCCAAGACCTCTAGCATATCAGTCGCGTTTGGGACCACAACGCCAACTAGGCAGTTATCTTCATAACCAAAGAATTCAAGTAGCCAACTCTTCAGTGCGGCCATATTGGCAGTTTACAACACACCTATTCCTTCCCCCACTTAATATTCTAGTCAGTTACTTGTATTTGACTTAGCTGACTCAGAGTTCGGAACACGCCTTAATTCCCAACTGAGATACAATTTCGAGAAGTTGCCTGAGGCTCGGGACTCGGCAAAATGATTTAAATCGAGTATTTTCTTTTCAAGTAACTTTCGTACTTACTGAAGTAAATATTTTGCTCAAATTAACTTAAATACAGAGTGACTTATGTAAATAATGTACTGTTGGAGAAAGGTAAGGGTATATTATTATTGGCTTGGAATTAGGGATTGCAAAATCCGGAGTTTTTTCAAAACCGGATTTCTAATTTCTCGTCCGATTAAAATCCGGATTATCCGGAGTTTTCGAAGTTTTTGGTGTTTTAAGTTATTTTGATAAAATTTATATAAAATAGTAAAAATTAATTAAAATCTGCATGAATTGGCTCAATTCACAGCTCGACAGAATAAAAACAACTAAAATAATCAATAAATTTTGGGTATCAGTAATTTTCTCGTTATAAATTTACATAATCATTACATAACATAAACTGTACTTAAACATTGGTACTCCAGCACTCCAGTGGGGAGGAGCTGGAAAAGCACTTTTATTGAAATCGAAAGAGCTCAAAGAGCTGTTATCAAAGTGATGCGTAAAAAGCTTTTCAGCTTTTTATTCTCAGTGCAAGTTCACAAATCCATAAAAAATAGAGTTAACTACCATAACCTACTCTCGAAACGTATTCTACATGTCCCTCTTCATAATGCTAACAGGCCAGACGGTGCCCCTTTTATTTAGTCACACATATCTACAATAAAGCAAGTAAGTACTGTGATATCAAAGATCTCACCTCCCATTCATGTAGAATAACCACAAAAAGCTGGTTTCTTTCACTGTCATACAATTAAACCGAAAATTGCTAAATTATCAACAAAAAATTTCATACATGTGCTCCTACACAAGTTCCTACTCAAAATAATCCTAATCTCAATATTACACACATACACCATTTCACCAGCACACATCTCATCTCACTATTACAATATTTACAATAACATTTCATTTTACCATCACACCCACACACCTCATTACACGTATTCCCCGCGCTACTAAACACCTTAACATTGTAAAACAACTTTTTTTTTGTTTTGTTATTTATTCCATACTAGCTTCTGCCCGCGACTTCGTCCGCGTCACAGTTGATGTGTTATCCTACGGGTACCGTACATTTTCCCGGGATAAAAAGTAGCCTATGTGTTATTCCAGACTATAATCTATCTTTGTGCCAAATTTCATCCAGATCCATTCAGCCGTTTAAGCGTGAAAGAGTAACAAACATCCATCCATACATACAAACTTTCGCCTTTATAATAGTAGTAGGATTTTATTTTAACTTATAAAAAGTTGAAAATTAGATTGCTTTGTTCAATCTCATATAAAGTCTTGATTTAAAAATTAATTTAAGCAACTCTAGCCCTCAAGGTACGGGCGCTGCCTATTATGGGGACTGCCATATATTTTATAACACATTTCTTTTATAAATAAATTGTCACACCATATCTATACTAATTACTAATAATATTATAAAGAGGTAAGATTTGTTTGTTTTTTTGTAAAAAATAAGCTTCAGATGACTGGACCAATTTTACCAATTTTTTACCAATACATAGCTACATTATTCCCGAGTAACATAGGCTATATAACATCATGCTACAACCCACGGGAGCGGAGCATTAACCAAAGACGTAACTTATGGCGGGTGAAATAAGCAACGCGTACGAAGTCGCATGCAGTTCGCTATAACTTAGAATAGCATACCATAATATGAAGTACTTTTAAGTTTATTTTGTCTTGTAACAATGCACCAATATTTTTTTTATTTAATTTTTTGTCTTAGTTTTTGCATTAAAGTAGGTAATATCGATATACCGATTAATTACAATCAAAATTATTATTATAATCAAAATTAATTACAATTATTATGCGTTATAATCAGTTTTGACTGAAATCCGAAAAAATCGAATTTGAGTCTTAAAATCCGGATTTAAAAAAGGCGAGAAAATCCGGATTTTTCAGTTGTTTTCGGATTTCGAAGTATCCGGATTGCAATCCCTACTTGGAATAGTACCTACTTGTAGAGGGTACGAAATTCAGATGCCAAAGAATTAAATTACATAAAATTATGGATGGCGCTTGCCTCTCAAACATGTGGTTGTCGGTTCTTATCCGTAGGAGAACCAATGTGACTTTTTCAATTCATATGTACTTTCTGTGCAAGGGGTCCCGGGTTCGATTCCCAGGTCGAGCAAAAAGTGTTATTGGGTTTTTCTATGAAATTCGCAGTAGCAGCTCGGAGTTTGGATTTGTGCCCGGTAAATGGCAATAGGCTCGCCCCCTATTACATGGGACCTAAATTTACCGGCGAACTGTGGGTGTACATTGGTACACCTCTGCCTAACCCTTCGGGGAATACAGGCGTGATGGTATATATATTTTTT
Organism: Caradrina clavipalpis; assembly: GCA_932526535.1. NCBI lineage: Eukaryota > Metazoa > Arthropoda > Insecta > Lepidoptera > Noctuidae > Caradrina > Caradrina clavipalpis. Next base: position 11,014,366 of record OW052104.1, on the reverse strand, counting down.
TTATGTACTTTCTAAGTTTATCTTGGATAACAGTGGTATCAATGAAGAAAATCATCGTGTCCAAATCTGAACTTATAGATACTATAAGTCTGAACTCGCCAATCCGCCTTTAGCAGGCGTGGTGATCAATGCTCGTACCTTCTATGTATGAGGCAAGGCGTTTGCCCAGCAGTGAGACAATAATAAGCTGCTATATTTTTGTCACATCACAAAGAACCTAATATAGAAAAGACTTTTAAAATAACTTCTTGTATGTTCTTTCAAAGAAGACTTGATCAAAAGCAAAACAAAATATGAAAAATAAAATCGCAATCCAAAAAGAACGTAAAAAAGTACACAAAAAAAAATAGAACCCCAACAAACCTTCAAAGACTAAACTGATGAAAGGATAGCGGTCTCTACCTACTTAGCTAAAAAAAAATAAACACGGGTTTTCTTCAAAAGGTTAATCAGCTTAAAAGCTACTCCAGCCTTTGACAGAAAACCTGAATGGGAGCCAAATGACATTAGAGTAAGTCCATAGTTGTTTGTGAAACTCCAAAGTAGTCGCGAGGAGAATACTGTGCTGTGACGTCATCGCCATGTATATTTTGAAAATGGAACGTAAACAAGTAAAGTGAGGGGAATACAAAGATTTAGTGATTATCTGTGGTAACAGGGTAAACAAACGTCTGGCCTAGAAGTGGCTTATCTACTTACACTGGATTTTCGTAGTGTGAGTGTGTGTGTATATTCTTCGTAAAGAACATACTTACAAGTACATACATAGGCTGAAGTTTAATTCGCTGTCCGTCTTTCAAGGCGTAAATTTACATATGATACTAAACAATTTTTACTCCGGAGCCAATTCTTAAACATAAAAAACTGGGCAGTTCTGAATAATTACATACATACGTGTCGAATTGATATCCTCCTTTTTTTTAATCGGTTAAAAAGACTGTTCTCTACAAAAATGCGACATGATGAAAAACGATGTATATGAAATAGCTGTGTTGTTTATATCTATAAAAAGGTACTTTGACTTTATTCCCCAAATAAAATATGCACAGTGAATAAAAGGTCAGTCTGTATAAAAATCACGATAAAAATTACACAGATCGCCGACAATATTTTCTGAATGATTAAATAGATAGGTAGATAAAGATTGACGGTTTACTACACAAAGAATATTTCCTTTCTGGATGTCATAAATAAATAAAAAAGAATATAAACGAGTCTTATAGTCGCTAAAAGCATTTTCTCTCACGATCAATGGGGCAAGCTTTTAGTTTTCTTGGCAACTAAGACCATCGGCTATAACACTTTTCACTTCTAAGAGATAGCCTTCAACTAACTCCCTCGATAACTGCCTCGTTAGCCTAGCGGTCCTAAGCACTACTGCCACGCTAGAGGTCCTGGGTTCGATTCCCAGGTCGAGCAAAAAGTGTTTTTGGGTTTTTCTATGAAATTCTCAGTAGCAGCTCGGAGTTTGGATTTGTGCCCGGTTAATAAATAAATAAATAAATAAATAATAAATAACTGTGGGTGTACATTAGTACACCTCTGCCTAACCCTTCGAGGAATATAGGCGTGATGGAGATAGCCTTCATTCTCCTATTAGTCTTATCTCTACGACTGTTGTCGTGGTTTTGATACTTAGGTACTTGTTTGAATTACAAATATAGCATGTAAAGAGATACCTACATCGCATAGACGATAACTACGTAAAAGATAAATTCGGGTACATACAACAGTACATAAGTTGTGGGAGTATTTAAAGGTTAATTTTAATTTTTTAACGCGTTTTCCGAAAAATAGTAAGAAAATGTTGATACTTTGACTTTCAATAAAGCAGAAGGATCCAACCGGATCCAGTTATGGTCAAAAACAATACAAAATATCACAATCATAGGAAAAACATCAAACATGTCAATTTCAGCTTTATTAAGTGTCTTTACACATTATTTTGTTATCTGTTAAAGTAACCACCACAAAAAATATCGCGACATTTTTATCAACACTCCCCATTCTCGTGTAAAACTGCACACTATGACTACTTCAGTAGGAAGTACGTCTTTACTTTCCATTTATTCTCTGGACCGCCCCCGTTCCCGCATTCATAGCTCCAACGTGGAATGGATATCACAAAGAAACGTGACGTGGTTCCCGCAAAGTAGTGGGCTCCTAGTGGCGCCCTCATGCGGGAAATGACTGGCAGTCTGCAAGCCCGGCCACCATCGCACCGCCAACTTTTAATATTCTACTTTCCTTTTAGAAGATTTCTGTTTTCTTTCGCGCTTAGCTTTTTTAGGTGAGAACGATTGTTTTTTTTTATTGTTTTTCTTTTTTGTTTTAGGAGATTTATTTTTGTAGATTGTATAGAAGGCTTTTGTGAATGGTCGTTTTTAGCTTAGAGGGTTCCCGACCATTGACACTTTTTACAATAATAAAACCTTAATTAGAAATATTTTTAAACTGATTCCATTCTTTACAACTTACGTGAATAATGGAACTGTTTTATTGATAATTATTTAATAATCTATATTTTTAATGATAAATGTAAGTATATGGAACCTTAAGAATAACTACCACTACTACTACTTTTTTCTAGTTTAGTAGGAAGTTGGTTGAGTCCCATATGTTAAAAGGTTGAAAACTCCTGTTCCACAGCGAAAACAGAATTCTAGGACAAGATATAAACTGACGTATCGACTATTAGTGACTAAATTACTAAGCAGGTGCCCATGTGTAACACCCCACTCGTCCGTCCATTATCTTGTAATATTATTCCCATTACTGGTACACCCACACATTGAATGGGAAACTTGATACTTACTAACCTACTATAAGACTCAAGGAAGTAAACATGTTATTGTTTGGGTACAATAATACCGACTGGAAAAACAAATATGATCGTACGTATAAACAGACAAGACGAGAGTCCCTCTTTTAGATATTAGGACGCGGTATTTGAATAATAATAATAATACCAGTCTTATATTAGCTCATAAAGATAAAAATACAAGCATCTAAATCGGTCAAGCCGTATCTAGGGAAAATACGTATAAACAAATTTTAATTATAAATGTTTATTGCAGCGTCTACTGTCGATTTTAGATGAAAGTCAAATCCTTTACAGAGAACCGTATCTAAATCGCTGAAACCGTTTTGAAGATAAATGAGAACATTCGTTTGTACACACAAACAAATAAACGCACAAAGAAGCAACCTTCCAATTTCATTCATGGGTCGAAATTTGAATTAAACACTAGTATTAACTGCGTCTGGGTAGACCAGAAGTCGAACACAACCGACCTCAACATAGTTAACAAAAGGCTAACATTTGCGTAGCCTTTTCCCAACTATGGTGGGATCGGCTTCCAGTTTAACCAGATGCAGCTGAAAACCATTATTTTATATGGAGTGATTGCCTATCTGATCTCAACAACCCAGGTGCTGGGCAACACGATACCTCTGGGTAAGACTGGTTGCAAGACATTCTGGCATATTATGATGATTTGAAAATTACCAAGAACTCGGCGTCCTTGACAAAAGTATCAAAACCGTGTACAGAGTCTACGTTCCCAAGTTCTCTGTCACCAAGTTTCTCCAATTCTTTTGTTCTTCTCCGACCTCGATCTCTTTTATTATGACGGGAACTCATCGAAACGGAAATTTCTGAGACGCCATCCTTGAAGAAAATATTAAATATCTTTGAAAACGTGTGCATTTACGTGTGGTACCTATGTATCAAATTGACGTGCGTGAGTTTCTTTGATACAAAAGCTTTGAGATAACGAGGTAGAATGTGAAAGGAATTTTGTAACAATAAATTGAGTTTGAAAGTTTGGATTTTCTATGTATGTTGGGCTGCCTGTGTTCTGAATATTTTGGTAAATGGCATGACAGGTAGGCACTTCGGTATTACTTTGTCAAATGTTCGTTTATCGTTGAATGTCAAGCAAGATGCCACTTAATGTTTTTAAAGAAAGGTTTTCTGTTCAATGCTTAAAAGTACAATAAAAGTTTTTCTTGTACTTATGTCACTTTTAGGTTGTTAGCTCGCTCAAATATCTTTTTTTGCATATAAAGTTAGCGTACTATAAATTTGCTTGAAGCAACATTTCTACCTACATGTACTAACATAATAATTCAAGATAAACCGCAAACGATAAAACATATTTGTCTTTGTCACACATATTATTTATTGTTTTACGCAATAAGAGACAATGCGGATTCTTTACCCCGCCTAGTGTTTAGGCTGTAGCGGCCAAGGGGCGAGGAAGCGATGACGTCACTCCCGCATCCGCCGGCCATGTCGCACCGCGCCAATGCCGCGGACATTCAGACTGTCCGCCACAAATTATTGTATTGTCAGACCACTGTGGGTGCTATACGACCTTTTGGAACGAGCTATTGTAAACTACGACTTGTTTCATTTGTCTACACTGCAGGACCTAGACAAATAAGTTTTCTGTTTGTGTTTATGGTGCATAATCGCCTGACCCTTGTACCAGTTAGAATACTTACTAAGCTAAATGCTAGGCCCATAAACAGGTATCAAGTATCAAATGTAGGTATCTTATTCACAATTACGTTTAAGTATAATAGCAGCTGGTTTTTATAAAATTAGTTTTATTGACAATGTTAAAAACCGGTTTTAATAATTTCCAGATACTTTTCGTAGGCCATAACTCCAGCCAAATACCGTAAAACTGAATAAATAAACAAAAAAAAAATTTTTTCAGTCCCTACAGGGCGAAATCTAAAATGCTGCAAAAATGATTGTTGTGTCCCAAACAAATAGCACTACATCATAGCATTCCCGTTTCATATCTAACTAATCTATCCTTAATCGTGTTGCAGCATCGTTGCAGATAAATAGAATAATACAGAAACAAATGAAACGCCAGCCCGTCTCGTCAGTCATCTCTACAAACACGTCCCACGTTTGCACGTCACGTTTGCTCTGTGTGTTCTCTATGTAGGAACAGAGTATGTAATCTGTGCTTTATTAGACAGAGAAAAATAGTACTTATGTGTATATTTTTTAGTTTCAATTTAAATAGTGAATAATTTGTCATGTCACTGTTGCGTCACGTCACTTTTCGTCTCTCTAAACACGTCATATATAGCGTGTTCATGAGTAGCTTTGCCCTGTGAGTTATTACAAAGACCAGTGTTTTTGTCTTTTTGTGCTATGTAACTGTGAGATTTCATTCAGCATGAATCATGAGCACAGTAATAAGAACAAATGCTAGCAATCCTGCCAGCCTTTTGGGCACTTGTCCCATTGAAGGCGATGCGGATGAATTTTTTTGTTGCCCTATTTTTTTCCCTTCGTTCTTTATTTGTATATTGAACAAATTATAATGCGAAACTGTGTGAAAATGAATGGATGACTGGATGTTTGTTACTTTTTCACGCCTAAGCAGCTGAACGGAATACGGATCTAGGTGAAATTTGGCATATAGATTGTAGTGTTGAAAAACATATAGGATAATTTTTATCCCGGAAAAATCTTAACAATAAGGTCTATAAGTATATACTTCATTATATATATAAGTAATAAAGTTAAATAAATATTTCAGTTCAAAAACAAAAAACACTCGTACAAACCAGTTCAATAAGTTAAAGTGCATTTTTCAGTTTCAGCCCATTTTATCGGTAAAAAGACTACAATTATGTGATTAGCCAATCCTCCCCACCATCGATCGAATTCAACCCTGTCCATGAATCGTCAAAGCTTAGAAAAAAGTTCGAGAAAGTAATGAGAAATTCGTACGAAAAACTAACGACTAGAACTCACTATCATTTGTGAAACATGTTAATTACGTCGCGGTTTAATTAATATAGATTAGGGCGAGTCTACAAATCCTTTGTAACATTATTTATTTAAATGTTTATTTTTTAAGAATGTAATATTTTTTATTTAATAAAAATCCCAAATAAAAATGAAAAAAAATGATGTAAATGTAATGAATGTATTTTTTTTTATTTTGTGCCCGTTTAATGGCAATATGCTCGCCCCCTATTACATGGGAAGGCGTGATGGTTAATAAAAATCCAACTTATATTTTATACTAATATAATAAAAAGGGACTTTTTGTTTCTTTGTTTGTTTATATTATTATACCGAATAAGTTCTGAAGCTACTAAAACGACTTTAATCAGTTTTAAGGTATTTCACTAATAGATAGCTACATTATCTCTGAGTAACATAAGCTATATAACATCACGCTACGACCCACGGGAGCGGAGCAGAAACCAAAGGCGTAACATAACGCAGGGGACGTAGTCCATAATAATTATGCAATTTTTTTTTTTTTTCCTCAATACCTATCGGCTTATTGAGTGTACGTTGTACCTACTCATAAGAAGTCTCATCCAGTAAGTAGTCCCTTCATCCGTGGAAGAACATGTCCCATGGGGAACGGTTGACCTCAGTTGCCTTCAACCTTTTTGGAACAAGTCCTTTGCAAGATGATGGCTTTTATGTCGTGAATACAGAGAACTATAGTTATGAGAAGTAGGCCTTTTTTTAAGAAATATGACTATTTAAAACTATCTTCCAGCATAATCTTTGTATAACATTATTAATTGACTTGACTTATTTAATTTTTTATTACTGTTTGATATATTTTATGTATTTCCGATTGACTTCTATTGAAATTTTATTGATAATATTACCTGACATTTATTATTTTTATGAATTGTGGTTTGGTCTTAACGAATTTTTAATTTATATTATTAGTAGTGCATAAGCAGTAAAATAAAAATCAATAAAATTAGCCTTATTAGCCTTTAGGCTGATTATGGAGATACCAAACCTATTTAATGCAAACATGTTTTCATTACCCATTTTCGCAATAAATGAGTTTGAAGTTTGAAGTTTGATAAACGAAAGAAAGAAAGAGAAATGATAAAAGTTTGGCTAATTCAGTGATAACCTCATATTAGTCACTACTTAATAATAATGGCTGCTGCGTGTCGCGGTTTCGATTCCTGCACGATACAAATATTTGCATGACCTATGCTCTATAGATTGTTGTTCCGGGTCTCTCTGTTTGTGTTATATTTTTGTAAACGGACCAACAATACAGGACGAATTCCTCGTGTGGGGCAACGTTTTCATTTAAAAAACAAATAAAAAATAAGTACCTACATATTTAAATCATTATGCATTGATTAATTAGGTAGTACATAGGCAGCAAATGGACACAAAGACGAAAGCTGGCTACATAATGTAGTGTATTACATTATTTTTTACATAATAACATTTTGTGACATTCGAAAAACAAAGTTAACCTTCACAAAACAGCTGTTCAACATCAAAAACTCTGACGCAAAAACCACCACGTCAATAAAATTTTGACGCACGTCACGTCAATTCATAGCCCTTTTCTTTACTTTTTTTAAAGTGACGTCTCACGTCAGGTCATGGCGTTGACACAGTTATTGCAGGTAACTGAATATTTTATCTGTGGTGCTAGTTTTCTATGTCATGTCTCCTTCGCCTGAAGGCCTAGAATTGTAGCTAGTGCTATAAATAAGCATATAACCTTCGTTTTATCAATGTGGTTCTAAGAATTGAAAGTTACGGCCTTAATGAGGATGTCAAAGTAGTCTTAAAAAAAAAGAAGTCAGAAATAAGGAACGGTAACATTAAATCAGAGGGCTATGAAGCCATTTAGAGTCTGATAAAAATAATATTTCAGTTGAAAAAATAATATAATTAGAAATTAAAGTAATTGTAAACTAGTTTGTAAAACGGTGAGACATGTACAAACAGACAGACATGTAACAATATTAGCACCTCTGTACACATATCGTGTTTCTGGCAAATTAAATTCTACTCACAACGCTATAAAATTAGATATTTAAAAATGGAATATTATTTTTTTTTTTAATTAAGTATCGACGAAATAATTTCAACGGATCTTTTTTTAAATACTCGTGCCTTCTCTCTACTAGAATAGGCCTCTGCCCTGCTGTTAGATAATAAGTGTAATTTTGATATGATATACCTAATACACACGTTTAAGGTTGTACCTGTAGATACCTACATTTATCTGAGACTACTACTAAAAATCTAAAACTCAGACGGAGTAAGACAAGGTCTAATAACAGACAACGAAGGAGGTGGTGTGATGAAACGAAGATAAAATATATTTAGAAGAAGAAAATTAAAAAAATAAAGCAAAAAGGTATTTATCTAACAGGCTTCGGACTGGCTAGAAATTATAAAATTAAAACCAGAAAAATAATGTTGCTTTTGTTTCAAGGAAATATTATATCGATTGGTTTTCTAGTCATTCAATACTAGCCTGTAATTGATTGATTCAATTGTACTTCTTATTTAATTTAAAATTGATGTTTTAAAAAATATTTTCTCAAATAATAGAACAGAATTGAATAAAAAACTAACCAATATTTTGCTCACTACCAGTCTCGGTCATAACTTTCACCACGCCTGAAACATTTTCAACTAAAAACTCGATTTTCAACTTGCCCCATAAAACCTCGGATCAAACTCCACTCGAACTTAAAACTAGAAAAAAAACTGCTAGCAACAGTTGAATCTAAACCAACTTCCAGCTCTGATTAAACCAACTTCTGTACACCGCATAGAAAAGGCAAGCAATCAATTTGTACACGCCATTCTAACCTTTAGCAACACGTTTTTAAGGCCACAATTGCGTGTACAAAAGTTGCAGCGAAGTTGAAACATGGTAGGCCTATTTCGACTTGTGAATAGATTTTCAAACATCGTTCAGACGTTGTTCAGGCATCGTTCAGTGTTCGCTGAACGCTACTGAACAAGAACTGGTAACCATTTAGCAAAGTATAATCAACTGTATGTTGGTTGCAATATGTTTTAGATTGAGTTGCGGTGACAAGGTAGAACAATTATAAGAGCCTAGCACAAGCGCACTTATTTAAAAGTTTATGCTTTGAGTGGATTTTCGAATTGAAAATCTATTCTATTGCATTGTGGTTTAATTGTATTCGACAAGTACAACTAGCATTATCCATTATGAACAAAGCCTTCATTTCTAAATGAACAAGAAAATCATTTTTTTTTAAAGATTTAGAACAATTTTTAGTCTCTAAAATATTCTCAAACAATTTTCTTAGTACTTACTGAAATTTTCTTTTCTGCTTAATTCGTTGCAATGTCGAAGAGACATGACTGAAATAAATCATAGCATATCTTTGACTCTGCGAGCTTTACTCAATCTCCACGCTTTTCCGTTTGGATGCCACTTGAGTTGCAGTATTAGATAAAAACGGTGACAAGGTTATCTATAACAAAAAAGATTCAGAAAGCACCTTATGGACTGGTCCCTTGTTCAATATGCCATTGCAATATTCTCAAGTTTGAGCTTATTCAAGCTATATACACGATAATGTATGGAAGGGCAGAAGGGGCTATCTAACTGCCTTGTCAGGAAATCTAAACATGAAAACCGGGGTCACCAACCTTTATGAAAGGTAATTGACTTCCATAACTTGCATGCAAAAGTTACGTCACTATATTCAAGGAAAACGTACTTCACTTCGCATGTAAAATAATGGCAAAACAACACCTTTTATAAACGAAACGTTTTTAAGAACTGAAATTCCCGAAACCATCTCAACAAAATTACACATAATTATCAACTTAATCCAGTCCAGAAATTCCTTTAACATTAAAATAACCGCAAAAAATGTTGGCCATCCATTCGCTTCATGACACAAAGGGTTGCAAAGCCCTGTCAGTCCTCCTTCTCATTAATCATTCCCTTTCGCAAATCCTTTTAGTTGACGTCGACCTTTCATAACTGAGGATCTAAATAAGCGGCTTACAATACATACAACATTGTTGTTTTGTATGCTGTTAACTCATTTAACGTTTTAAAGCCAGGTCACACAGGAGTGGAGAACATACGGGTTATTTATTTTCTCCATAAAGCACGTAAAGCCGTTGGTCCTGCACCTGATCTCTCTCCGGTCGTGTCGGATTGCCGTCCCATCGGGCTATGATAGTTAGGGAAGAGGGATTGCACCTGTGTTTGCGCACACACTTGTGCACTATAATATCTCCTGCGTACGCGGCTAGTCTGCATTAAGATTAGCCGCCGTGGCCGGGGTCGGTCTGGAGAATTACATTTTTACATCATCAAGTGACTTCTTCCACCCTGGGCGGAGAGGAAGGGAGCGCCAGTCTCTTACTGACTAACCTATCCGTATTCCTCATTAGGAGGAACGAAAAGGGCATTCCCTTTGAATTTCAGAGCCGCGGTAACGGTTTAGAACAAACTCCGCAACTCTGGCGAAGCTGACGAAGCTGTCAAGCCATCTGGTACTAGAGATCGACTGCAATTTCGTGCTCAAAAATAGAGCCATCATCACGCCTGTATTCCCGGAAGGGTTCGGCAGAGGTGTACCAATGTATACCCACAGTTCGCCGGTATATTTACATCCCATGTAATAGGGGGCGAGCCAATGGCAAAAAAAAAGAAAAATAATAATAAGAATTTAAAAACTTGAATTAGTGTTGAAATCGATTTTCTATAAATAGTTGTAGTGTGTTGTGGGACCTAAGACATACCGGCGAACTCTGGATGCATTGGCACACCGCTGCCTAACCCTTCGGGGAATACAGGCGTAATAGTATGTGTGTATCACTGACACCTTCAAAACAATAGTTACAACAGTTCAACGACTGACCTCACCACCTTAAAAACATCAACAACAGTTCAACTAAAATTATTTCAGTGTTCGACACCAATTCGTCGGCTGTTATTATAATTCATTCATCAAACACATAATGGAAGTCATTTAGGTCGTGTGTGTAACTCTTGTTTTGTTTTTGTATAACACTGTTATTATTTTGCAATTACAGGTGTGATTTAGTATGAGTTGTATGGAGTATTAGTGTGATCGCCTTTTGTTTTAATATGAACTTTGCAACTGCCCCGTTGGTCTCGTGGTCGCAAGTGCGACTGCTGTGCAAGGGATCTCGGGTTCGATTCCCAGGTCGAGCAAAAAGTGTCTATGGGTTTTTTCTATGAAATTCTCAGTAGCAGCTCGGAGTTTGGATTTGTGCCCGGTTAATGGCGATAGGCTCGCCCCCTATTACATGGGACGTAAATATACCGGCGAACTGTGGGTGTACATTGGTACACCTCTGCCTAACCCTTCGGGGAATACAGGCGTGATGATTGGTATATGAACTTTGCAGTGCTTTTGTGATCATCAAAATCACTTTAAGGTCAATTCGATTTTATTTCTTGAGTTAGTGCATCAGCCGTGCCTACGTACCCTTGACAATAGATATAGCAAGCAATTCCCGTAGTTTACACAATGTTTGCATTCCGATCTTAGTTTCATCTGTTAGAAATACTAGTCGTATTTTGTACAGATTTTCTTACATTTATGTAATTTTTTGACATTCCTTTATTGACATTGAGATAAAATTGAAAAAAAAAACAAGTCCGGTAATTTACGTTACTACAGTTACGGGAATTGGGCTTTCAATTAACGTTATACTTTAGTAGTCTGTCCCAGTTTATTTATATATTTGAACTCTTGAAGTGTTCAATTAATAATACCTATTGTATAAGTGAGTTTGATTCAGGTCCAAAACAATAACCTCGGGGTAAGAATAGATTGCCTAGCTCTCATTTTAGACTAATTTTAGTCACTCACTATTATGTAGGTAACGATCCCGTTAACCAATGACAATCATTAAATCAGATTGTTTTATCTATACGTACCTACTACGAGTTTGTTTTGGGACGAGCTGACGCACGACCCATATTATAAAGGAAGGGGATAGCGGGACGATAACTAGGCGGATTCCTCTAAAACTGGAATGACGAGGCGCTGAAACGAGAAGCATGGAAGGAGTGGAGGGACTTTGCCCAGGAGTGCGACAAAATAAGCTAACAAAGCAAAAAAGATTTTTTTGTTTGTTTGTACCGAATAAGCTGTGAAACGACTGGCGCATTTTTTCGATTTTAACAATTTTTTCACCAATAGACAGGTAAATTATCGCGAAGTAACATAGGTTACATAACACTACGCTACGATCCCCTTGAGTGGAGAAGTAACCAAAGACGCTTAACGCAGGTGAAATAAGCCACGCAGACGAAGTCGCGGGTCTACTACCTGGAATCCAAATCCTAGCTATACAGAAGATAATATTATAATCTACATTGCATTTGAGTCACTTCTGTAATAAATGGGATTGACTCAATTTTGGACACGAATACCGATTTTGGTTATTTTGTATTCCGATTAAGGCTTTAACCGATTCGTATCCAGTAGATTGGAGTCGAGTTCGTGATGTGAATGGTGACAGCGACCGAGTTTTTTTGTGAGAGAATATTGAAATGTTGACTTTACTTAGCTGATATTTGCAATGATACTATGACAGATTCTTCAAAAAGAGAAACCATTATAAATGGTCTATGCCCAGCAATGGGATGGGTTTGTAAAACAGTAAACAAATTAATCTATTTTTTTTTAATTAAAATACGAATGATTTTTAATTATTCTTCTACAAATGTTTTCAATCTTAAAGTCAACGATAAAATAGGAATATTACTAAAACTATATTAATTGTGAAAAAGAAAATGGGAAAAAGGCGTGAGTTTATGTATGTATGTATGTATGTATGTATATTAATTGTGGGACACGATACCTAAACTAAACCGAAGCCTGTATTCGTAGGACACTAGAAAGCCAATTCTACTAATTATAAACGTTTGAAATCTAGTCGCAATCTCATCATAACGACAATCAATGTCAAAAAATATTAGTAAAAATAAGGCTGAGACTAGATTGATCATTCCTCAGAATTATTTCTTTGATCCTTTCCAGCTTTACATGGTAAAGACTAACAAACATCTAAAAATAATAAGAGAGGAGAGAAAGAAATACCCAAAGGTACCTACGATAATCCAATAATAACTAATAAAGTTAACCAAATGATCAGTATGAACACCTACTAAATTGTCGCGTTCCCGCGTAATAATGCCGTTCTAAGCCATAGTAAAAACGAATGGAGCTTTCTTAAGCTGTATGGCACCACCAAGGCTACTGGAAACGGATAGGAATCGTTGTCGGGCACCTTATAAACCTCACTATAATTTATTTATTTTAAATCATTTTTATTAATTATGGCACAGTTATACTTTATTACTATAGATTAAAATTACTAAATATTTACATCCTAAAAATTAGAAAACATTAATAAAAAGAAACTAAAACTAAACGGCATCAAAAACTTCTTCCGCATCGCCGTCAACCGGAAAAGTGCTAAAACTCTTTTACTATTGATACCAAAACTTGCGATCAATGTCCAAGGGCCGACGATGACATGCAAGAGGATTCTGAGGCCTGAATGGGGTCTACGATAGTGGCTAACTTTGAAGAAGGTTGTGAGATTAATTTTGGTTTTTTCGTGAATTAATTAATAACTGTACTTTAGCTGCAAGCCTCATGAAAAATCTTATATGTATAGGCGTTACACATGGTATGCAAAAAAATAATACGAATATTATTATTTTTTTGCATCTGCAGTAAACTTCGAAACTACTTTTTTTGAGTTTTTCACACTATCTACGCTTCCCAACAGTTATAAAATAAAAAAAATCAAAGTGAGTACCTAGCGTACCTATTGCTGTCAAAAACACATTTATAACGGATGAATTTGTATTTTTTTTTTCCTTTTTTTACTAAGTATAAGTACCTATCTGTGTGCACATGGTTTGAGTCAATAAACTTTTCCTTTCTTTCTTTCTTTTCTTTCTTTAAAAAAAAAACACTTTCTTTGACAATCTTCCCAAAACATAAAAAAACATGGCAATTGGTGTTCAAGAAAAGAAAAAGCGGGACCTTTAATTTAAATGATGACATGCAATTCGATGATGACCGTAAATACGTCAAGCGAAAAATAGTAATACAAAAAAAAAATGAGCTCGCTGATCTTGTTTAAACAAAGTTGACGTTTTCTTGAAAAAACAAATGAAACAGACAGGACATAGCTAAGGATTTTGATCTTTAAAATCATGGTGATAAAGGTGAAAATCCGAGACGCGTCCCCGGGAAATCAAGTTAAAAAAACCGGGAAGAATTGAACTTTAAGTCGTTGCAGCAGACCACGAAAATTTCGAGAAAAACAATACAAAATAAAACATCAATAGTCTAGACCAGCCTTACCTAGTATTCTAGGATTATAGAGAGCCTTTTCCTAAATGAAAGCAGACAGGTACCGTCTGGCTCGATTGTGATCGAAAATAAACCTTACGCTAGGGCAATTAGAGCACAATTTAATTTACATGCTTACATTGATGAGTTAGTCGCAGACGGAGTTACAAAACTTGAGTGATAGGTTTGTGGCGCGATTAAATCACACTTAGACCGCCACCTTAGAATCTCGAGCGGAATCGCTCCGCTTATGCGCCTTGGGCCAAGCCGTAAAATCAGGTGATCCTATGTACTCGCTTACACGTGCCGCACACACGCACAGTGCGCGTGAGTTTTGTACCGACGGGAGGCGGGACGTCCTTGGACGGTGACGAGGCTGCGTGCACGCACACTACTACAGCGCGCACCGAGTGAACATCGTCAGTTAGTCGTTCGCTGACTAGCCGCCGAAGTACTAACGCCGCGCTTTGCTTACTGCTGCCTATATTCATTTTGTATATTCTTTATATTTATGTTCAGTTATTTTAATATATTAGTGCTATCAGTTTTAAATAATATTCTTCATTTCATCTTCCTGTCTTCGTTCATTCTTTCACCTTTCGCTACGCTTCACGCTTACCTTCAAGTATTTAAAGTCAGTTCGGGTTCAAGCCCCGACCGTGGAAACAGAAGATTTCTACATTGGTGACCCTCGACTACCGCGCATACGGAATACCAGGTGCATCAAGAAACAAGGAGTGCCAGTGCAATAGGAAGAGCAGTGATTATACTGGAAATAAAAAGTTTGTTTACGTTGAAGTTTGGGGTGTGGTCCAATACATAAGCGGTGAGCGATTTGAATTTTATTGATTAAGATGTCTGATGAGGAAACTTTTTCCGATGCCGACACAAAGGAAGCAGCACTGCCACCTGCAGAAGTAGCGAGAGTGGGGGTTCGCTGCCCACCATTTTGTCCTGAGGAACCCGCCTTATGGTTCGCACAGTTGGAAGGCCAATTCGTCCTCTCAAAAGTGACCAGTGATACCACTAAATACTACTACGTCACTACGCAACTGGAGACCAAATATGCACTACAGGTGAAAGACATAATCACAAACCCTCCCGAGACAAATAAATATAAGAAACTTAAAACCGAATTAATAAATCGCCTATCAGCAACCCAGGAAAAGCGAATACAGCAGTTGTTAGTCCATGAGGAGCTAGGTGATAGAAGACCATCGCAGTTTCTCCGTCATCTACAAAACCTAGCTGGTCCCTCCGGAGCATCCGACCTCATCAAAAGTTTGTGGACTAATCGCTTGCCACAGAACATTCAAACTGTCATTGCTTCACAGATTGCTGAGTTACAGGTGGAAAAACTTGCCGAGATCGCAGACAGGGTGCACGAAATAGCCCCATCAACTCCACAAGTGGCGTCTGCCAGCGTTTCTAACTCTGACTTGGTGAAGCAAGTAAATGAGCTCACGAAGCAGGTAGCCATGCTCACTTCAGAGATGCACAGCCAAAGGAGAGAACGCTCACGTCCACGCTCACGATCACAGTCCCGACACAAAAGGTACGCTCGTTCCAATAGCTTTAGAACTCAACAGCCACCTACAAATCATCCGCACTGCTACTACCATTACACGTACGGCGATAAGGCAAACAAGTGCAAGCAGCCCTGCACGTTTACGTCGGAAAACGCCAAGGGCGGTCGCAAGTAGCGGCTAACGACTGCCCCTCTTCAACAGGCCGTCTATTCGTGACCGACAGGACAACGAAGATCCAGTTTCTGGTGGACACAGGCTCGGACTTGTGTGTTTTCCCTCGGTCAGCAGTTAAGACGCCAGTAATAAAATCTAAATTTGACTTAGTGGCGGCAAATAACACTGTTATACATACTTTTGGACCGGTGCAGCTGCGACTAGACCTAGGTCTCCGAAGGTCCTACACCTGGAGATTCACAATAGCCGATGTGTCTCGACCCATCATAGGAGTAGACTTCCTTAGCTTCTACAACTTACTAGTTGACTGTAGAAACCAGCGCTTGATAGACAATGTAACGTCACTATCAGTTTCTGGAGTACATTGCAGATCAGCTGACGACATCGCATCTGTAAAAGCGGTTGTAGGAGACACAGACTACCATGACATTCTACGCGAGTACCCGGAAATAACACGCCCTCCAGGTACACATCTACCGGGTAAGCACAGCACCGTGCATCATATTAGAACAACGCCTGGTCCTCCGGTGTCATCCAAACCTCGACGCCTGGACCCCGCTCGCACCTTGGTAGCTAAGAAGGAGTTTGAAGATATGCTCGCGAGCGGAGTGGCGAGACGATCTGAGAGCGCGTGGTCAGCCCCTCTTCATCTAGTAAAGAAAAAGGACGACGGATGGAGACCGTGCGGGGACTACAGGGCGTTGAACGCCAGAACAATACCAGACAGGTACCCCATCCGCCATATTCATGACTTTTCGTATCAGCTGGCAGGGTGCAAAGTCTTCTCAACAATAGACCTCGTAAAGGCGTATAATCAGATTGCAATCAGTCCAGACGACGTCCCGAAGACTGCCATTACAACACCGTTCGGGCTTTACGAATTTATGTATATGACCTTTGGACTTCGAAATGCAGCTCAGACATTTCAAAGGTTTATCGACGAAGTGTTACTGGGCCTGGATTTTTGCTATGGATATATAGACGACATTTTAGTATTTTCACAAACACCGGAACAACACAAACAACATTTACACAAACTATTCGGGCGGCTGAAAGAGTACGGTATAGTAGTGAATACGACAAAGTGCCACATTGGACGCTCAGAGGTAACTTTCCTGGGCTACAGTGTTTCAGCTGCAGGCACCAAGCCTCTAGAGTCAAAAATACAGGCCATCCTCGAATATCCAGCCCCCGGGACAGTTAAGGAATTAAGACGCTTCCTGGGCATGATAAACTTTTATCACAGATTTATTCCACAGGCAGCTAAACTTCAAGCGCCGTTAAATGCCGTACTCGCCGGACCCAAAATAAAAGGAAGCCATCCTGTGGTCATGACTCCAGAACTACTCAAGTCCTTTGAAGACAGCAAAACTTCACTGTGCAACGCAGCATTACTGGCTCATCCAGATCCATCAGCTGAGTTGGCAATCGTCACAGATGCATCAGACATCGCCATAGGTGCCGTGCTACAACAGCGAAAAGGTAACGACTGGCAACCCTTAGCCTTTTACTCGCACAAACTCAGCCCCGCACAGACGAAATACAGCCCGTACGAACGCGAGTTATTAGCAGCATATGAGGCTGTAAAATATTTTCGCCATATGGTGGAAGCCAGAGTCTTTGCCATATTTACGGACCACAAACCGCTAGTGTACGCTTTTAAGTCAAATAGGGACAGCTTACCGCCCAGACAATTCAGGTACCTAGATTTTATTGGTCAGTTCACGACTGACTTCAGATATTTGCCAGGCAAGGAGAATGTTGTTGCGGATGCCTTGTCACGGGTGGAAGAAGTGACAGCAGCAGTGAACTACGAGGATCTTGCAAGATTTCAGAGCGATGACTCAGAACTGCAAGACCTCATCAAAAATGGCTCATCACTCAAGCTAGAGAAGATAGACACGCTGAATTGTACCAAACCCATTTTTTGTGACACTTCAATGCCAACACCTCGCCCATACGTGACACCACAGCTAAGAAGGCAGGTCTTCAACTCACTGCACGACTTACACCACCCTGGATGTACTGCTACAGTGCGGCTGGTCACTCAACACTTTGTGTGGCCGGGGATACGCAGAGACTGTAGAGAGTGGGCTAGGCAATGTTTGAGATGCCAAACCAGCAAAATTACCCGCCATACCACTTCCCCTTTTTCCACTTTCCTTACTCCATCTTCTAGATTCTCCCATATACACCTCGATATTGTAGGGCCCTTAACCCCTTCTTATGATTACAGGTACTGCCTCACTATCATCGACCGTTTTACTCGGTGGCCTGAGGCGTATCCACTCAAAGAGATCACCGCCGAGGCCTGTGCTGCTGCCTTGGTGTCTGGCTGGATAGCCAGATTCGGCTGTCCTGCACGGATAACTACAGACCGGGGACGGCAGTTTGAGAGCCACCTGTTCAAGGCTCTCACTACTTTGGTCGGTGCGCGCCACTTCCGCACCACCGCCTATCATCCCGCAGCAAACGGTATCGTCGAGCGACTGCATCGTCAGCTCAAGGCAGCCATTATGTGCCATTCTACACAACAATGGACAGAAGTCCTACCACTCGTGCTACTCGGCATGCGGAGTGCTTGGAAAGAGGACATCCAGGCTACGCCGGCGGACCTTGTATACGGCGAGGCTCTAAGTCTACCGGGTCAACTTCTATCTCCTGCAGAGCAGTTCACCGCAGCCGATGTCACACAGTTTGCCACCCGTCTCCGTGTCTATATGGCAAATCTCACCCCGAGGCCAACGACGTGGCACACGACTTCGCCTTTTTACATTCCTCGAGACCTGAACACCACATCGCACGTCTTTCTTCGCCGTGACTACGTCAGAGGGTCTCTGGAACCACCTTACGCTGGGCCATACAAGGTCCTTCAAAGACAACAGAAGTATTACACAATAGAGGTAAAAGGGAAGAAAAGTAACGTATCAATCGACAGACTCAAACCAGCATTCATGATGCGAGAGGAAGAAAGAAGTAGGGAGGTAGCACCAACACCAATAGTTGTTACCACCACAGAAAAAACTGACGGAGAGAAAAGAACAAGAAGCGGGCGGCGCGTGAGATTCCCCGATTTTTATCGACCCTAGTTACGGTCTGGCAGGGGGGAATTGTGGCGCGATTAAATCACTAGTATTCACTATAATTTCCTTTACTTTACCTATCTGGTGTTGTTCATGCATAACAACACCAAATATACGAGATTACAGATTTCATAAACAGTTTACGAGTATTTGATTGCCATGCTGTTTATGACTCATAATTTTATTCTTGTATAAGAACTCGCTCTGCAACATTAATACACCAGTAGCCGACCATTATTCAACCAATTTATAGCCTGACATCTCCACAATTTTCTTTGTTTATAGGTACCGCTACTACGTTTATCGTATCAAATATCTGCAGGCACAAAAAAACCTTCAGTGGCATGTGTTAGTAATTTTCTGAATGATTTCACCTCAGCTGAGTCACGCGAACATTTCGCCACAATATGTGGCAGGTACATACGTGTGTACTTGCCATTACCAAGGGCAACCTCCGACCTTAAACCAAGAACTCACCTTATCAAAACAACGACATTTTTAACAGTCAATCACGTCTATACTAGAGGAAGACACTACAGGCAGCTAACATTACCGCAACACACACAGTGACAGCGAAATTGACAGGTTAAGACAGCACACGCGATTTTAACACTTTAGGGCATTATTTTTATTGATGAAAAAGGTATTCGGCGTCCGTTAAAGGTTCGTCGGGCGAGCGGCGGGCGAGCGCGCTAGCCGGCGCGCCGCCTTACTTTAACTGAAATACGCGCTCGCGAACTGTTTTTTGCGCAGGCGTACTACAACTCAGGATCGGCCGAAATTCACCCTTACACACCTCCATGGAACGGTTAAACCACCTTTTTCCCACCAAGGAGAAACGCACTTTATATTTATAGCACAAAGTTCATTTTTGACGGGTAAGAAATTGTCTGTTGTTCCGTTCTGTACAGGTTGTTGCGTGTGCCGCACTGCACACGATGGTAATTAAATATGTGTTTGACAATAGTATCGAGGCTCCGGCGGCTGTGCTCTCCTGATGACGTCAATGGTCCAAACGCTCATTGGAGACCGTTCGCGTGGAAACCGTTTTGCGGGAGTTTGCGAGCAATCGGCGCTCAAAGCGACTGAGCGAAAAAAATGACGGTGATTTGCATTTGAAATTGGAATAAGCTTTTTCAATTTGTATATTCGGATTTTACTTTTCCCGGCTTTTCATGCTATATGAAATTGGCTGAATCAGCAATTTATTGGGAAAGTCATTGGATTGCAAACTTTCTGTGACAATTTTCATGAAAAATTAAAAAATATGTAGGTACTACATTTTTAATTTGAGATAGGTACATAATAATAATTAAGAAATATTTACATGGGTCAGGGTTGTCATCACCGATATTGCCGATGCCAGACAAAAATTTCAAAAATACTGGACATTTGGATGAAGTTTTCATTTTTCCAGGACGCTCCTGAGAATAATATTGTAAAATCAATTAAGTAGGTATTTTAATTTTTTTTGCTTATTTTTCTGTTAAGTATAGGTACTTCTACTTTCCCTCTTGGACACTTTTTGAAAATCCCCTCCGGACGACCTTTGGACAAATGCCGCAATTCCCGAACGAATGGCAGCCCTACATTCAGGTATAGTGGCGCAAAACTTTTAGATGAGCGTAGACAGATATAGATGCGAAACCACAGCGGAATGGTAACATAATTACCACCACCCACACCCATAACTTTAGAGTAAGTAATATTGACATTACGAACATCTATTTCATTACCTTGTACTAATCAGGCGTAGGCAGGGAGCTAGGCGTAGGCACCTAGGAGTTGTGACGTTTCACCGCTGCCCTATGAATCATCGACTCCCACTGAACTTTGCTGACATTTACCTACGGTATAATGTTCCAGTTATGATGGACCTTTTGTAAACTGGGTTTTTTAGGGTTCTGTAAGGAACAAGGAACCCTTGCAGCTTTACCGCATCCGTCGCCGCTGCATCCGCTGCCGTCCGTCTGTTTGTTTGTGTGTCCGCGACTTGACTCAGACGCTCCTAGTACAAGAAAGTTGTAATTTGGGATAGGTACCTAAAACCAAAAAAATAAAAATGTTTTGTGTACACAGGTAAATACAAATTGACTACTTGAACTATTAGATACCTCGTTGATCGTTACAAGCGTGCTAAGTCGCAAGCTGTGCGGACCTGGGTTTGAGTCCCTGGTTGGGCTAAGTGGTACCTACCTATTGGTATTTTCATCATGGCTAATTGCTCTGAAGCTGTTATTCAGTTAATTGATTAGTTAGGAATTTAGTTCGGTTAAAGCGAATTTGTATTTATAAAAAAAAGACTTTGCAAAAGCATTGGACAATAGACCAGTTGGTAATCTAATTCCATCTTTAACAAGACAATTTAAAGTTCAAAATTCATCTCATAATTTTCTACTACTATCACTCATTCTACAAAGGGATGTTCTTGAAGTCTATTTCAGTTTGTTTATTTGCAAGCAGACCGGTCAGTGCTCTTGAAACGAGCCGGATACGGCGGATATAGAAATAGATTGGTACCTATTGATTGTAAACGTATCCGGGAGTAGGAGAGGTCACTGATTGGAAGATGTTGAGGTGGATGAACTAGTGGAGCGTGTACGCACTTCGTGATAAGTTTCTATGTTCAAAGGGTGTCTAACGGGACCCCATTACTGAGAATCCGTTCTCTGTGTGTCCGACCGTCCATTGGTGGTAGTGATGTATGTTTGTTTTGAATCGCAGTAGGTAGACATTTCGAAATTTCACAGAGGGCGTATTACAAAATACATCTTAAATGTGTTTGATTGTATGTAGTGTTAAGTATTGGACCGTGGTACGGAACGTCCGTGTGTGAGTCGGAGTAGTACTTGACGGGACATTTAATTTTTAACATTTTTATTCATATTTTTCCCTTTTTCTATGAAAATAAAAAGTCCAAACGCCTGACTTATAGGTACGAGCAAAAATATCAAAGTGCTACTAATTGCATTTAAAATACACTACACTATTTTTAACATTTTATTAATTATCTTCTAATTAAATATTATGAAGCGAACATTGTACCAATTTTTCTTTTCATAAAAATCGAATTCGGACAATTACGAACATTTTACAACAAAGCAATCCAAATCGGTTCAGCCGTTTTCAAGTCTTGCGCTTACTAACGTACCGTATTTAATTTTCCGTTTAAATCAATACATTCACATAATTACAATGCTACAGAACCTTAACAATCCATAGGATGTACTTAATACGAATAAAATACGTATCCAGGAAGTGGCACAGACCTAACAAAGTTAATACAACGTTGGTTATCTGTTTATTGAAAAGCAACGCTGTCACTGGTAACTATGTTATCATTTATCAATGAACTAGATTTTGCCGGTAACTTTGCCCGCGTGAATCGCGGATGCAGATAAATTCGCGGATTAATAAGTAGTCCGCCACAAATTAGTAGGTTCTTTCTGGGGGTACTATAATAATAGCGAAAATACGAAACCATTTATTTGTTACTATGGCTAACAAATACCCGTCGGTAAGTTATAGGCATCGGACATAAATCGTAAAAGCGTAAAAAAACAATCAAACACACTTTCCAAATTATAGGTAGATTATTATGAATGTGATATTTTTATGTAGGTTTAATTTTGGATTCAATTAGGTAATTTTTAATATAGATCCTGCTATTTATTTTTCCATTTGCTAATTAGAATCTGACTTTCGCACTCCCGGTCATAGCCGGCCCAATGCCGTGTCGACCGACATTCGGGTTGACCTTAAAATTTTCATTAAAACCGCAATATCACTTTCACACTATCAATTAAACATTAAAATAAGTGATTTTAATGTTTAATTAATGATTTTGTAATCATTGATACAACATTGATACAAAACATTTATCTTTATTCTTACGTCATATACTTATTATGTATTAAATGGAGTCTGAGCTGCTATTTCATTCTCAGTTCTCAACCTTCGATAGCTCAGTTGGTAGAGCGGTGGACTGTAGAGGCAAAATCGTTGATATCCATAGGTCGCTGGTTCAAATCCGGCTCGAAGGAATCTTTTTGTGATTTTGTTTAAAATAATGTTATTATGTAAGTTATTAAGTTTACGGTGTTTTTTTATTGTGTTATTTTTATTGACGTAAACAAAATCAAAAATAAAATAAAAATCTTTATAAACTCTGTAAACTTCAATTTTCAAAACTGATTATCGCATTACTAATAATTTCTTATCAATAATAGCTGTTATTAATGGCTTTCGAATGATTATCCGTTACCAAAAGAATACGCTGCGGACAGGATTCGAACCTGTGCGGGTAGAACCCAATGGATTTCAAGTCCATCTCCTTAACCACTCGGACACCGCAGCTCATAGAATTGAAGTCGAAATAGCTCATCGTATTAATTGCGTATTGCATGTGCCTTGTATGCAAGCAATTAGTTTTCTCTCATTATAAAAAGGGTTCAAAGAGAATAAATAGAATTTAAACTGTGACATTTGCGTTCCGAAAACGCGTTACGCGCCAGACCTAGAATAAAATAATTATGATTAATGGTGAAATAGGAATTGATAATTTATGTATAGTTGACCCGAAAACATAAAAAAATACAAAACTTACAGGAATTAGAATTTACTGATTAAACAGTGTTAAACGTATCACTTACTTTTTAAGGTGTTTTTTTATAAGTGGTCACATTGTTTATTAATTCATTCAATAGTATTTAATTTTTAAGACATCTAAAAACTTTAAATACAAGTAGCGCCATCTCGTTTAGTAAAAAAACTATTTTAAGAAACGTGTTTGGTATTGAAGTTTATCTATTTGACACTAGATGGCGGTAACAGTATGTCCTCATGTTTAACATAGTTTTTGCTACTCAATAGCAGATGGCGCTAGTAGTTTAAAAACATTCAACCAGTTTTTGAGTAACTTTTGCATCATATCAACTTTTTGTACTGTACCCCTAACCAGATAAAAATCTATTTGAATAAGTAAGTACTTTTCCGTTTGTTTAGTTCTTGTCAATCAAACAAAATTTGAAATAATTTTGTAAACAAACTTCACCTCTCACTTTTAGAAACCGCACAGTGGTCCTCAAAGCTGGACAAAAAGTCATTTATGGAAGCTTGTAGGAAAGTAGAAACAGTTGTCTGTGAACACGCGCTGTAATTATCACTTCTACCAACGACTAAATATAGGCGCTTACTAGGGTTGCATCTAGGCCCTACATCAAGAAAGTTCAGGAAGAAGGGGCAAGTCGTATTATTTCCTTGCACCTTGGCAAAGTTCTTTTTTTAACATGCTTAATTATTGATATACCTACCTACTTAATATAAATTTCAGAAATCACTCGCAATCAATTGCAGTACTTACCAATAATCATAATCAAAGAACTAAGTCGTGTCTCTCAGGAACTACTGGTTCGAATTGAAAAACAAAATTTGTACTGGTTAGTCCTTATATCGAAGAAGGCTATAAGGCTATATAACATCACGCCACGACACACGGTAGCCGAGTAGTAACCAAAGACATAACTTATCGCGGTTAATTAATTAATGACCCACGCGAACGAAGCGCGTACAGAAGATAGTTATTGGATCAACTCGAAGTGAATACTTCTCAAAAAATTTCGGTAAATTGAACTGCTATTTTACTCCTCAAATGTTTCCCCGATGACTCGACAGCCCTACGACCCGTCAGGTGCACTTTCATAACCCTCTTAGATCGGCCACCGATAGTGCCTATCGTAGACCGTAGTACCACAGTAATATTATAATACAGTACTCCAACTTCATACAAACGGACGAAACGCGAGCTATACCTACGCGCCTCGATCCTGGGGTGCGCGCGCGGTGCAGGCAGGTTAAAATACTGGAGACGGGCAGCCCCTAACGCATGTTTACGTACCGCGCGGCTGTAGGCATTTATTTCTGTCATGCGGCCGAGTTACACTACTGTATTATTATATTACCGTGGTAGTACTACCTATACCTACTAGACCTCTATTCCCAGATGGGACACGATACGCCTTGTAAGGAGTACCAATATTATTATTAGCTCAGTTTATTAGCTCAGTAGGTTTGTTTACTTGTTTTCTTTACTTATTTACTGCAATTTGCCGGCTGCCATCGATAAATTGAATCAATAATTGGTTGAGTTAATTGATGTTTCCGTTTTGTAGTTATTTACTGTTTTGTTTTATTTTGTTTTGTTTTTAGTTAGCTGAATGGGTTCACATTTCAAGTTTATTTTATTTTTATTAAAAGGAACAGCAAACAATTACATAATAAGAGCTTAAAACTAATTTAACAATCATTAAGTTAACAGCACGGTTTTAAGTTGACGGCACTAGGTATATAAATATGGGTGGAGAGGAACAGGGAGGACAAAAAAGAAAAAAATGGATGGATTGTTTGAAGAATTATATGAAAGAGACTCCTTTCTCTTCTATCCTCAGGGATAGCATGACGGTTGACATTACGGCATGGCAGAAGAAAACGTTTTGCGCCGCCCCCAAGTTACACGGAATGTGGGCAGGAAGATGATGATTAATCTATGATGATGATGATAATTTCTAATTGACGGCGATGCGGAGGAATATTTTGTTGCCAATAACTTTTAGTTTCTATTTTTTGTTATGTCATTTTATTTTAAACTAGTAAATATTGCACATATTTTTATAACTATTAAATAAATTAAATTAACCGATTAAATGTTATAAATAAGAAAAAGCTAGGTAAGTACTTGTTAACTTAGATCCTACAGTCCTGATATACGATACTTACATACTCTTTTCGCCTCCTCCACGTTCATACCTCTCAGGTCATAGAAGCACGCTGGTTACGAGTACTACGCGCCCGACCTTTCCGAAGAAGAACCTCACCAATAAGGTCACCAAAAAATAAGGAAGAAATAAAAATATTTTAAATAAATAAAGAATAACTTGGTAGGTTTGTCTAAAGTACATTCGTTTCAAGGTAGACTAACAAAACTAACTCCGCCGCATGTTTTTTAATCGTGGTTAAAACAAAGGAGATCTTTATCAAACGTTTTAACTTCGACAAAAGTTTTAAACGATGATTCATATTAAAACAATAAATAAATGATACCTTAATAGCTTAACAATAAGAGTGACTGAATGAATAAATTCGTCCGTCCGTCTAAGGTCAGTGCAAACGGAGCAGCTATACAACGCGGTTCACTCACGTTACGTCTTTGATTACTGCTCCGCTCCTGTCAGTCGTAGCGTGATGCTATTTAGCCTATACGTTCCTTGATAAACGGGCTATATAGTGCAAAAGATTTTTTCTAATCGGACCAGTAGTTCCTTAGATTGTCTCGTTCAAACATACATAAACAAACTCGAACTAAAAAACAACTGAAAACTGTATAAAAGATACAAATCAACGCGTATTATCTTATTATTTATTTATTTTATTTTACAGAAGGCTTACAGACTAATAAACCAGTGATATATAGAATTTGGTATTAACAAATAGCTAATTACAAGCCTCCACACATAGAAAATCTTGCACTAAATTATGCAATTTTTAGCTCTACTTTTGTTGCGTTTAAGTTCATTTTATGTCATAACATTTGTTCGGGTACAAATAGCTTCCGGCGCTGAACGCAATAACAACATTTTTAGCTTTATTGTTAAGTATTACATTTGGATTCACTTTTGATTAATCAAAAATATTCATTCCAAAATATTGTTGCTTCGCCTGTTCTGAACCTAAACGACTTCCTAAAACTAAACAAAAGACTACACTTTTTGCTTCTTTTTCTGCCTTTTCAAATGTTTATTTCCTCATTAGATTAGTATCACTTGACTACATTATGTAATTATTATTATTACCAATTAGAATGTTAAGTGTTAAGCATAAAAAATGCTTGAGATATAAATCATGTAATGGAATTTGCGTAGGCTTGTTATTGTTATTATGATATTGTTGATGATTCATAATGTTATAATGCACAGGTATTACTTACTTATGTAGCTAGTACGTTTTACATTACTAAACCTACCTACCTGAGTAACTAAGTAATACTCCTAGGCGTCCCTTATATCCGTACTAATATTATAAATGCGAAAGTAACTCTGTCTGTCTGTCTGTCTCTTCTTCACGCCTAAACCACTGAACCGATTTTAATGAAATTTGGTACAGATATAGTCTGGGACCCGAGCAAGGACATAGGAACTATCCTATGTCCTTGCTCGGGAAAAGTTCCCGTTCCTGGGGGATTTTCGGGATGAAAACTATTTCATCCCGAAAATCCCCCAGGAACGGGAACTTTTCCACGCGGACGAAGTCGCGGGGAAAAGCTAGAGTTAGGTTTTTTATTTGAACACGGGTACTACTAGATACTAGTCCGATAAATTCTTATGCTACACACATACAAACACACCTGTATTCCCCGAAAGCAGAGGTATACCAATGCACACCCACAATTCGCCGACCATGTTTAGGTCCCATGTAATAGGAGACGATCCTATTGCCGAAGGCCTATTTGAGGCCTATTTAAGAACGTGTTTTGCTAATAGAAAGCTATTTTTTTTTCGGACAGAGAAATACAGACAGACAGAGATACGAGCGATTCTATAAGAAATCCGTTTTTCATTCAGACGCCCGAATCCCTAAAACCGTCTATATCTATAGTGTGTTTTTTAATCTCAAAGACTGATTTGACGGCTTCTTACGTCAAACTTGAAAATAGTGTGCTTTATGTCTATGAGCCGAGAGCACATTATTTTTATATTTGACGTATGAACCTGTCAATTTAGTCTACGAGATTAAAAAACACACTATAGAACGACTAATGATAAAAGACTTGAACAAATCGATGTTACATCATGTCTTTCGTGTATTTAGTCATTAGCCATCGCTAGCCAAGCCTGTTTGTCCAGTTTTTTGCCCAGAAAACGTGTAAACAACATGAGCATTGCGTATGAATGGCCGCGGAATGTAAAAGTAGTAACAGCGCCATGGAAGACGCGCTCCATTGATCGCGTTTCTTTTCTTTAATTATGCGATTTTATGACTTACTAGCTTGTATTTTTTTTGCGCCGCACTCTAATCCTATTACTAGAATTAAAGTAGCATAAACTAATCCTTATAACATCTTTGCAGTTATCTACTAGTGACAGTCCCGTCAAATCCGTTTAGCCCACGGATTCCTTACTCCGTGGTTTAGCCGTTTCGGAGATTAGGGATCAGGAATGAATAAATAAATAAATAGATAAGTAAATAAACAAATATTCTAAAAACATAGTTTTTGGACCCGTGTCAAACGATTATGTGCATTTCATCCAGGGCTATTATTAGATATGTGTATGTGATCTTCACAGTAAGTTATTATTATTCCCATTACTTACTGGGCAACTGTCAACTCTATAAATCTAAATCAGCCACGCTGACGCGATAACTTAAAATTCTGTTATTATAACATTTAAAATTAGTGTTTGCAAAAAAACGTAAAAAAAATATGAACTTTGACCTTCAAAATCTCCGTAACTAGAAAAATCGTAATGACGGTAAGACTAAACTAACTTTCGGCTTCATTAAGTATATTTTACCCTCTTTATACTAAGATAAAAAATATACTGCCTACCAACGCTGACCACGTCTCATCCAACGTGAGTGCGGTTGTCACGGCGTCTCGTGTTTACGATAAGTGATACTGCGCGGGCGCTGCTTAACCGCAATACCTCACGGGGACTCGCATGCCCGTGCGCAGGTGTACGATACGCCCGTGTGATTGGCTTACAGATGTAGTGGGTTGATGAAGCCCTATAATGGTGGAGATCGTTAGGATGATAGTGGTGTTGAATGTTTTATTGTTGTTATAAGAGATCCTTAGTGAATAGAGAGATAGATTTTAATTTACTTATGTCGTGATGGTGCAGCGGTTAATGCGCCCACCAAGAGGTGCATCATGCATGAGGTGGTGTGTCCAAACGGGGCCAATGTTTTTTTTATACCAAAAAGAAGGTGGTGGTTGCAAACAAGCATAAATCGTAAAAGACACAAATCGCCAATCTACCCTAAACAAACGTGATGATCAATGCTCCTGCCTTCTCGTTATGAGAAGAGGCCCTGCAGTGGAAACATAATAAGCTGGTGCTGCCGGTGGCTCGCTGGTAGGCTTTCAGCTAGTGGTGGTAGGCTGACCTGCCTGGCTGGATGGGGGCTGAAGCTTTATAAAAAAAAAGTTTATACAAAACTAACCCTATCAACCTAGGTCACTCGTGATCCGAAAATCGATAATCGATTACTCTTTATCGATTACCGTTATTGATGATCTCGATACCGTTCACTCGATACTCTGCTGCCATTCGATACGGCCATGCGCTATGTTTCTTCGAAGGCGAAGTGCGTACGTGATTGCGTGGAGGTTTGCGCACGCGCCGGTAAATAAACAAACGATAACGAGGAAGAGTATTTGAAGGAATTTTGTAAATATAAATATGTTTTGTTTGTGTTTTGTTTCTTGCTAATTGTTTGTACTTATAAGTACATGTTATAAATATTTTAAGGCATTGTCTTTATAGCGTAAAACGGGTCATACATTCTCGACAATCTGTGATGTTATATTGCCATATCTATTGAAGAAAAAATGGTTAAAAACGGTCCAGCAGTTTCGGAGCTTATTAAATACAAACAAACAAAAAATCTGTCTTCTTTATAATATTAGTTAGTAATTTATAAAAGAGAAGGGGTGAAGCTTCCCCATAGGACATCGCAAAACTCGTCTGCGTCACTGTCAATGGGGCAATTGTCCAATGGGCTAGCATTGCCATGTATGACCAATTGTACTCGTAATTGATACTTTAATTGAATAGCAAATATCTCTAAATGTAATTCTCCAGGCCGATTCCGGCCACGGCGACTAACCTTAATGCAGACTAGCCACGTACGCAGCAGATATTATAGTGCACAAGTGTGTGCGCAAACACAGGTGCACTCCCTCTTCCCTAATTCTCATAGCCCGATGGGACGGCAATCCGACACGACCGGAGAGAGATCAGGCGCAGGACCAACGGCTTTACGTGCTTTCCGAGGCACGGTGGTGTCACACCACCAACTTCCAAACTCCAGGCTGCTATTGAGAAATTCCTAATGGAAAAACCCAATAACACTTTTTGCCCGACCTGGGAATCGAACCCGGGACCTCTTGCTCAGCAGTCGCCCTTGCGTCAATCGAATCTAACTGGTTACATGGGTATCTATTGGAACATTATTATCCCCTAATGAGTCACTCTACCCCAGACACAATCAGAAAATAATTTATGTATCACGAAAAGGTATTTCTTTTTGCCTTTATCTTTTTCTTGGTGACACATAGGACTATTTTACTATGTCTAGACGTCCACTTTCTGTATTTGGATAGCATTGTCTAAGTTATTCTTAGAACTGGAGAGTCGTGTCTCTACTTAGTAACCCACTTTATCTAAAATTATTTTGCGTTACAACCACTTAAAAATCTCTGATAAGGTATTGAACAATTACAAAAGTTACAATTACTCATAAAAAAGAAAACATTCCTCTATGGCGCCAAGAGTCTTTTTATCTATGCCTATTGTATTTACTTAAAAAAAATATAATCTCTTCGCAAACACACAAAAAAGGTTCCAAAGCTGATAAGTTCGAACAAAAAATTAGAACTGGCTGTTTATTCCTTTCCTATTTACTTTTTAAGAACGTTTTTAAATATTTTATGGCTGAACACGTGAAAGGACAATAGAAATTCAATAACTATAAAGTTCCTGAAGCGTAGAGGTTTTATCTTAAAGTGTTTCTTTACAGACACCAAGCAGGCACGTACTTGAAGTCTGTAGTCTTTGGTTTTGTATAAAAGTATAGACGCTTGCAAAAGTGTTCAAGCAGTTATATTTATTTTTAAATATTCCCTTGGATTTTGAAAATAAAACAATAATCGTAAAGCGGCTTACCGTCGGATAACACTTGGGTTGCGGGTTACGGAGTGCAAGAGTATTTTGTGGCTTTTCATTTTTTTTTATCTCTTGGAAATTATAATTGGGATCTGTTAATTTCACAGACCCTAATGTATCAAGTGGTATATGTTTTATACGTGTACTAATAGATGTACTAATAGTAATTAAATTATCGAATTTAATTAAAGTCAGCAATAAAAATGATAAAATATAAATTACTAGAATTTTACATATCGGCGATTTACTAACTAATAGGCAGGCACCATAATATTTTGGAACTGCGAGTATTTCTGAGCCAATAAGTAATTATTACAGATATTACTTGCAGTCAATGTAGTTGCTAATGAACATGGCCGTAGATCTAGAGTTAGCGTTATTATGTAAATGGAACATGATATTAACAGCTCAATCAGTGTTATATTTATGATTATTGAGAACCAGTTCCTTAATATTCAGCTACTATGCAATAATGACTGCCTCGCTAGCCTAGTGCTCCTAAGCGTGACTGCTACGCTAGAGGTTTTGGGTTCGATTCGAAGGTCGAGTAAAGTGTAGGCCTGCCCCCTATTACATGGCACCTAAACATACCGGCGAACGGTGGGTGTACATTGGTACACCTTTGCCTAACCCTTCGTGGAATACAGGCGTCATTGTGTGTTATGCAATAATGAGTACTTTAAACTTTCGAGTATGATTTTATGACACTACAAAATTTACTCGGAAAATCATGACAAATTTGTGTTCATCTACTCATGTTCATAGCAGTACCGATTTTAAAGTAAGTATTATTATTTTATGCAAGCATCACGTATACCTACCAAATATTTTTTTTAGTAATTTGATATTTTATTCCTTTTTTACTCAACACTTTTCTTCTCATCTATACTGTTTACGTTCAGTAATCACTTTCTAATGCAACTTTTACGATGCGTTATAGTGATCGTGTGCTTTTGTTTTTATGTCCGTTCGTCTGTCCTCCGCTGTTCTACCCCAACGGAGACTATAGAGTTTACGTCCACCATTTTTATTACCCTCGTGACGTATAAACGACTTAAAAGGATTTTAATCTTAAAGTTTTATTTATAGTTGAATTGAGTTTTAGATGAGAATGATTTTATTATTTGTTTTTGTATGGTAGATGGTTGATGATTTGTTGATATCTATATGTATAATATTATAAAGAGGTAAGATTTTTTTATTTGTTTGTAGCGAACAGGCTCCGAAACTACTGGACCGATTTTAACCATTTTTTCACCAATTGATAGCTACATTATTCCTGAGTAACATAGGCTATATAACATCACGGTACGACACACGGGAGCGGAGCATTAACCAAAGACGTAACTTATGACGGGTGAAAAAAGCCACGCGGACGAACACGCGGGCAGTCCGTTGATAATAATTCTGAGAATTTAAGTTTCAGTTTCATATTGTTTTTGCTTTACGACCACGCTTTCTATTATGATAAGTTTGGCGTTCACGTCAACTTAATGTTTAGGTATACAAAATGACAAAACATAACTTCACAGAGCTATAAAAGAGGATAAATTAACGTTAAGATACTTAAAATCAATCTACAAATAACGGCAATCTTAACAACAATAGAAAAATAGCCGGCAGTACAATTTCCATTGAATTAAATTTTCCAGAAAAACTAGCGGTAAGGTAAACATTTCTTACTGATGTATTGACAATTGGAGCACACACCGTGAAGGCTAGACCGAGCTTCCTGGCTGTCAGACTAAAAGAAAAACTATCTAAAGCATGTCTAGGTTATAAAAAAAGTTTGTTAAACATTTTATTGCTATAAAAAAGAAAAAAAATGTAGTAAGTAGTTGCTTATTTATCGTGTAGAATGTTTGTCGGTGACAGTCCTTGATTTTAAATTTCGAATGCGTTCCAATTTTGACAGCACGTTCTATGTTCAAACTTTACTGATACGTAGTTTCAGTATAACGAGGTAGGTGCATAGTGAAAGCCCTCTAGAGTAACTTTGACACAACGGAGGTTCGTATCTTGTATTAACTTTCAAGGTCCGAAGCATGGGGTCCCTTTGCTTGCAATGCAAGAGACTTCGAATTTCAAGGTACATTACGAAACATAAATACAATACATTATACTATTGATTGTATTATTAAGGTTGATAGAACAAAACAAAAGAAGTCTACATACCTAGTGATACGTTAGGTGTAGATAAAACGTGTGAATGTACTTAATATTTGACTGATGGGTCCTATGGTTCAAGATCCCAATGTCGCTAAAACTACGTCATTTTTGTATGGCTGAATTCTGAGGAGAGAGTAACAAACGCTGTTAAGAAGGTATCCGGTAATAAACGCATGCTAGATTCAATGCTGGGCCTTTTCCAGGTATCATGTATAAAAAATACCGTATTAACTTAAGTTTAAATGTGATGGCTGGTTTTTAGTTATTTTGCAGAATATTGTTTAAAACAACATACATTATTGCCAAAAACTTTCCGTGTGCTATAACTTTAGCAAGACGCTCTATAGGTCCCAACTTAAAACAATATTTTATATCTGCATGTGTATGATTGCTGGGCTATTGAATCTAGCATGGATGCTTTCGCAATATTCTTAAGAAACAAAAGTAAATAAAAAATATTTGACATATAGATAGCACACAAAAATAATAATAAAAGCTTATTACTTAAATAAAAAAAAATAAAAAAAATAACATTGCCCTATGCTCTACAGCTGCGCTAAACAAGACTCTCTCCTATCCTTATTCCTCTATCAGTCATCAAAATTATATATATCTGGCGACTGTTAGATCTCGGACCAAAATGATAAGTTAACTATGTATAATAGATAAAATTCGTGAATGTATTATGTATTTAATATTCGAGTGATAGCTCTTAGAGATGTGTCAATCATGTCACGATAATGTTATCAGATGCGTGGGAGATAAGATTAATATGTCGATGCACTTTATGGAAATTTTGACAAGAATGATGATAGAATGGCATCAATATCCTGTGGCTTACAGATTTCCATTGAGCTTTGCGGATGTTTATGCCGTTGATTTAAGATCGATTTAGGCCAAACAAATACTATGAAATCAGAGCAAGACTTAAATCATTATTTGATTGATATTTATATCAATAAAGCTTTTTTTCCTTTGTTTACAAATAGATAATTTGTTAGAGTAGGTAAAAGTTGTTCCTGTTTACGAACGATTGCAAGTAAATCAAAAGTCAGCCGGTAAATGAGCATACGCGTGTTGGGTCTAAAGCTAAGCCTGCCTGCTAAACCAAAAAGTCAATCAACAGCAAATCAGCAAATCAAACAACGCATTAATATGAAAAATAGTAGTTTAGTTTGAAGACTGAACTAAACAAATATTTTGTGCGAAACAGGTATTCCAAATTTGAAAATTGATAGAATTTACAATCCACGCCCTCTGTTTAGCTATTTGGTAACTCTATGGTAGAAACAGTAGGTACCTACGTACTCATAGTATTGCATAGACCTCCAATGTCAACGAAGTGGCGTGTCATTGACACCGCGAGCCATTCACTCCGCATTATCACGAGCTTTCTAAGACAATGAGTAATTACCGACGTTCTGTTTTTAAAAGCCTTAATGAAGATCTAATGGTGGATACATTTAGTTGGGTTAGTAACTGGTTGTAAGTTATAATAATAACAGGAGCGGACAGTGATTTTGTTGGGCCCTGAGTTAACACTACTTGGGGGCCTACCTAATTAAAGAGCGTTTTTTACCGATTTTATGATATCATAAAATAACTTCTCCCGTCCTGGACGGGGCGGGACGGAGTGTCAGACTTTTACTAAAACCCATCCATGTTCCTTCTTGTGCCCTTTGCGTTCCGGGGGTGTGGTATCTCTTTCGAACAACCCGCAGCCCCGACAGGCATCTGCCCTGTGTTGCCCGTCTGAATAATCGTGTCTCCGGTAACAATGGGAAATGGGCGCCCTGTATCCTGTATATTCTAGGGGCCCTGGGCACAAAAAGCCTATTTATAGTCCGCCCCTGAATAATATTATTCTTCTGACCGAATTTCGGTCACATGCGCCCAGCCTCAATGAAGACTAGTCATGTACGCAGAAGATATAGGTACTCTCCCTCCTCCCTTATTTCCATAAGCCGATGGCACTGCATGCGGCTATCAGACACGACCGTAGGGAGATTAGTAGAGCGATTCTCTAAAATGCAAACTCGAAAACGAGTCTCACTAAAGTGACCGCGCTAACTTCGATAACGAAGCCACTTGACTTTGGTTGTGTTTTCGCTTGCCATGGTGACGTCACCGGCGTGATCGTGTTTAACAGAATACCATTTTGTTATCTCACTGCGGATTCAGCTTTCGAATTACGAGGTGAGGCTTAGAGAAACACACTGCAGGCGCAGGACCAACAGCTTTACGTGCTGTCCGAGACACGTGGGTGTTAATGTGTGCACTAGCAACTTCCAAACTTCGGGCTGCCACTAAGAAATTCGTAATGAAAAAAATGCAATCACACTTTTTGCCCGACTTGGGGATTGAACCTAAGACCCCACAGTCAGCGGTCACGCTTGCGATCACGAGGCTAACGTCCCAAGTTCTTTTTGGTGGAAATGTAATGAATATTGAATTATGTAGTTCGGATTTAGTTCTCATACATTTTTGCTGTAGATGTTAGCTAAATGTTTTTTGTTTCACTATGCATTTTAAGTTATTCATCATTTCTAAAGTCTCTAATCAAATTAAGAATTCTCTCTCTGATTTTCTCGTAGAAATAATGAAGTTAAGCAAATTCTTTGATTGGGTTCATTGGCATTATTAATTGAAGGGTTAAAAGTCAGCAATTTAATTATTCTTCGTTATCGTTCGCATAATTAAGCTAAAAGGGTTAGTTGAGCAGTTTCTTCGATGGAAAATCGTTTAGTCTTTAGTCTGTTTGTCTTTGTTTATAAAGTTCTTTTTATCAAGAATTTGACAAATAGCTTTTGTACCAGACTTCTATTTATACCAGCCTAAACTTGTTCCACTGCTGGGAAAAGGCCTCTTTTTATACAGAGAAGGCATTGGAAGTCGTGCTTACTCAACTCTGACTTATCCTACTACTTATATGCGAAATTTTGTAAGGATCCATCCTGATGTTTGTTACTCTTTAACGCTTTGACTATTGAAAGGAATTTGCTAAAATTTTGATCAAAATAATAGAGATACTGATCCCGTTTTTATGTTTCGGTGGGATGATATTATTAACTTTGAGGTGGACAAATTCGACGGCAAAAGCTATACAAATCAAGTTTGAAATCTTTTTGCTTAATTTGCGAGGACCATTATTCAGCCTACTCAAATCACGTGCACAAATAAGAATAAATTAAGTAATGTCACGCTGACAACCGAGTTTGCAACTATATGCAAATCATTGACATATACCTATATATATACCCTTAACTTCGAACCGTATGAAAAATCTGTCAGAACGTGCAACATTTTAAGTGTCAGTTTTCGATGTTTTTTATTTGTAGATAGGGTCCGTCCATAGACACAAATCAGTGAGCCAAATAAATCAAACATTGTCATGTCTACCTCAATTAGGTTGTATGTATGAGTTGATCCTTACATATAATACCTACCTACTATCTATTGTTCAAGAACTTATGTACTTGTTTTCCTACTTTGTTTTTGCGATCCATTTTTTTCTGTCCACCGTACTGTGAGTAAGTGTGTAGTTGTCGCGACATATACATAACGATTCGGATTGTAAATGGTTGTTCGATGAAGTCAATGAACTCTAGTTGCAAGGTAACGGTCCAGTTTAAGATAGGCGATAATATAAATGTCAATAAAACTAGTTACTAGAAAGTGTTGAAACCTGAAAGTCCTTTATCAAATAGAAGCACCTTTTTGGATTTTCAACGAATTTTTAGGCATTACATTTAAATGTGTGTCACCATGTGTTAGTCAAAATACGCACATCAGATGCATTTAAATAGACAGTGTGCTCACGTTATAATTGTTAATTAATTAATTAATGCTTAGCATTCACTACTCATAAAATTAAACAACCGGTATTTTTGTGTGTTCAAACACGTTGAAGAAAGTAGAAAGATATGCCATGAAAAAAACATGATTTGATAATTTTGCAGGTATCTACGAGCAATCCTATAGCATCGCTTAGCTAGCACTGTAACGAACCCTAAACCTTGGCACAGTAGTCGATACTTAAGTCCTGTAGACTTGGACGTCTGCCAGACATTTAGGCGAGCTGTTTGGCATGACCCACCACTTTGTATCGAAAGCCGATGGGGGGATGACATGATAGTCTAAGTTCAAGCACGTGCTCGGAGCTAGACTCTAGGGACTTTTTTGAATTTAGAATATCAGCAGTCTTATGGTGAAATGGGAACAAATGACAGATGACATGTTAGATTCGTGTGGTTGGTAGGTGTTTTGACAAGTTTGAAGCTTTTGACAGATGTCAAAAGCTGTTTGACACTTGAATTCAGAATCGAATGCGTCATCAGAAGCTTTTATGTCACAAAAAAAACATGTGGCGAAAAGGAGGTGTCACTGGCGATCCCGAGGCCCAAAAAACGCTGGCATAGTGCCTTCGATATGTTTATGGGAGATTGGCTAGAAAAACCAACATTTATGGAACAGTGAACGAATTTTAAGGAATATCTTTGCCCAGCGGTGGGACAATACAATATAATAAATAAAGAAAACCAGCCAAAAATAACGCCTCCCATATTTTTTTTTCTCTAAGATAACAATTAATTAATTTAATCTGCACAATCATTGAACCAATGGATTAAAAATTAATGATTCCGTCCCATCGCTAATGATGATACAAAAACTCATGCTAATCATCAATCCGACAGATGATCAATCATTACTTATCTACGTACATACACATACATAGCTACTTAGTTATGTAAGCGTACGTAAATTAATTAAAGTCATCTCGTTAATTGATAATGGTGATGTCACTTAATAAAACGGAACAAAAAAGCTTGCCTTTGTAAGATTAATAAAAAAGTTGATTTACACTGCTACTTTAAAGGCTGTATGATTTTATGTTTTTTTTAATTGAGTAGTTTTCTTTTGATGGACCTGATTTTAGCGGGTTTTACTCTTGTGCCCTTTGAATACACATAAATGTATTAGTTTTATTTGATATGTTATGCTACTAAACTACAAACTGGCTACAAAGTAATTATAAATGTTTATAAGGGTCCATTTCTAAAATTTAGGTATTTCGGTTTGTCTGTTTGTTCCGGCTAATCTCTGATTGCAATGCCGAACTATTATTACTTGCACCTACATATTATAATTATAATTTATTAGTTTTAGTTTATTTCTACGCACTTTATTTATCTCTATGGTTTTTTTTATTATGTTGGCATGTTATGTACATTTTTTGTTAACGTTTTATTTGAACTTTCCATCCACTTAATCCAACTGTCATGTCTTAGCCAATAAATATCTACTACTTACTTAAAAAACGAGCTTAAAATACATCCTAAAAATAACACCCAATTCTCTCCTTTGTTCCAGCTTTAGAACATAAACAAACACTCAAGAGTTCGGAGCACTCCAATTAATTAATCCACTTGCATTAAAAGTTTAAAAGCTTGCACTCAAAACAATACATAAAGATCGGATGATTAATCGCACTGAACATACATAAACATGCACATTATTTTAATCATACAAGTCATACAACCCACGTGGTGGTTGTACTTCTTTGTATGGGTACCTACCTACTCGTGTTGCATGTAATTAGTACTGCAGTTGTCCCACGGGGAGCGATGACCTAAGACATGTGATGGTTGGATAAAGGGATATTATGTCAAATGAGACGATTGGGGATTCAATATGGTTCAAATTGGTGTGTACTTATTGTATTTTTGTCGTTGTATAGTTATGATACCGATCTTGCGAAAATGAAAATGGAAACTATGATATTTTTACTTTTTGTTGGAAGTTCCAAGACATTTAAATCGTGTTCAATTTTCTGGGCGTGGAGTTAACGTCCCTCAAGCTTACATTCGGTTGGTTTTAAATTGGAAATAGGTACCCGTATCGAGCATATGTTTCTTTAGATTTTATGTATGGCTTTATTTATATGAATAGTTGATACTAAATTGTGATTATCGTAACCAAAATGCTAAAGGGTAATCGTATTTCCAATTCGAAAAATCGATTCAAATTGAATAGGTAGGTACCTTTAATTAATGCGCACGTGCTAGGACTGCTAGGCTAGGCCCCCTGGAGTGGCAACAACACGGTGTGGCGGGCTTATCCTAAAACAAAATAATGTGTTATTGTTGTAAACACACTAAAAACACAGACATCAAAGGGTTTACGATGTTTGCAGTTAAAATGGCGATCAAAAAGATGGTTTGTTGAACCATAACCCATTATTTGGTGAGGTCAACCACTTGTGGCATGTCATTGCCACCGTCAACATAATGAACCTCGTTTTAACCTCTAAACTCTGTTGTTGAAACAAATATTTTAATTGTATGCTTTTCGAAATTGGAAGCCTTAATTTGGTAAGTGTAAATACTTGTTTGTGGTTCGTTAGATTGTAACAAGATGCTGGCTGACGATAACATTGAGAATATAGACCCATTTTTTTTTTGCTCTTTGCCCTTATTTGAACTAGAAA
Organism: Caradrina clavipalpis; assembly: GCA_932526535.1. Lineage (NCBI taxonomy): Eukaryota > Metazoa > Arthropoda > Insecta > Lepidoptera > Noctuidae > Caradrina > Caradrina clavipalpis. Next base: position 10,974,804 of record OW052104.1, on the reverse strand, counting down.
GAAGGCTATAAAATAATAAGTATAAATTCACCGACAAAGAATTTATGGTCTCATTTTAATGACGCCTGCGTATGATAGTGTCAAGTTCAAATTGTAATTGTTTAGGTCACAGATTATGAAATGTTTACAATATAAAATTTGGAACACTGTTATGTCGGCTGCCGACAAACAAAAGGGAATGAATGTGTGTATACGTAACAAAATAATTAAGTACTTACCTACACGTGTTTCTCATTATACATCTCTGCTGACCACGGGTATTGCGGCATGAACACATTAACAACTTTATTTAAGAAACATATTAGATTATCAACTTACATTACGGTTTTCATTAATTCTAACACAGTTACCCACATTTATAATAAAAAGAAAGAATGTTAAAAGTGCGGTCAAGTGCGAGTTGGATTCGGATACTTATATCCGAATCCAACTCGCACTTGACTTGACTTGGAGGTAAATATTTTTCGGTGGGAACCCCTTAGGGTTCCCACCGAAAAATATTTACCTCCGATTAGCTTTTATTATTTTTTATCATAGCAGTCATAGTAATTACCTACACACTCTGTCAAAATTTTAAGTATCTTCCTATTACGGTTCTAAAAATACAGCTCTGTAACAGATAGACAGGCAAACCCAAAAATCCACAAACAATATCAGGAAGAACAGTCACGTATCCACTACAAAAACACGATACTTACGTAAACTTTTATTCAGACAAAAGCATTATTCTTTCTTATGGTACAGTCCTGGGAAAATAACAAGGAAGTATCAAATCAAAGAATTGAGAACAAAGAATTACCGGTCATAATACTGTTTAACTGTAGGACTGCAGACTTGGCCGTTGAACTCGCAAAATTCAGCCAAACATTGTAAGAAAAATACTACATCATGTCGCGGCCGGTGCAGTCAGCAACAAAAGTAGATTAACATTTCAGATTTTTAAATCCTTATTGTTAAGTACTAATAATAAACGGATATTCATTTTTATTTCTTTGCATACCATAATGTGTATGGAGATGATAGGATAATTAGAGCGACGATCTGCGCAAGGCGGCTGGTAGTAACTGGATGCGAAGAGCCGAAGATCTGGCTCAGTGGCGCGCCTTGGAAGAGGCCTATGTCCGGCAGTGGACTGCTATAGGCTGATGATGATGATTATTGAGCACAATGTCAAAGAAAATACGACATGGATCTAAAATTAAGATAAAATAATTCTTAGGGATTGGCTAAAATTCTGAATAGGAAGCAGTGAATTGTGTTATTTCGTGTTTATTTAAATGATATGTAAAAGTAACATTGTTAACCGACTTTTATTGCTGTCCGTAGCTACCTGCCTACGTAACAAGTCGCCTGACTTTGCTCGTTAAAATGCATATTTATGATTATTGCAACACTTTACATTTTTATTTCGAACTGGAATAATTACTCATTAACGCCGAAATTGCCTGTGTAATTTGTTTTGAGTTTAGCTTTTTTCATTTGTTTTTACATAATGCTACATTGAAGACACATAGTACATTATAACAAACGAAGGAGATTCGAACTAAAATTCGAAATTGACGCAATGACATCTCAGCGACAAATGTCAAAATTAAGTTTTTAAAATTTGAGGATTTTTTACAGATCGATTTTTGTCTTAAAAATAGGGAAATAAAAAACATTACTTCTTAATTGGATAGATGACACCACTAATCAATTGACGTACTTTTTATGAGCTGTTTAAACGCAATTCCCCATAGATTTTGTATGGCAATACTCAATTATGACGTCACTTTTTTGTCGACTCTATTCAGTAACTATTTATTGATTTTAAAGCAACTAAAAGTTGTTGATAATAGTTATTCAAAAAGGAGGATGCAAATCCTGGTCCCACCTTCCAATAGCTATGTGTGTTACATCGTTGGATAGGTATTTTTGAGCTGAATAAAAGTTACTATGGCGCCAAGTTCCAAATCTTAGTCCGTTCAGAGTTATTATTTAATAAACATGACAGTTTTATCGTTTTATTTTTACGTAATAATTGCATTTGTGCTTTATACACGTAGTAATTATAGCGTAAAATATGGGATGTGCAAGCGGGATTTAGAGAGGGAATGGGCTGCATGGATCAGATCTTCTCCTTAAGGTGCATAGCCGAAAAACATCTGGCAAAGCACAAGAAAGTCTACTGTGCTTTCGTAGACTTGGAGAAGGCCTATGACAGTGCGTGGGGGAAGAACTGTGGTCGACTCTAGCAATGTATGGTGTGGACGGGCGCTTGATACGAGCACTGAAATCTTTGTATAAAGATTCCAGTGCTTGTGTTAGGATAAATGGGGCATACACTGACTGGTTTTACATCTCAAGAGGTGTAAGACAGGGCTGTGTAGCGGCTCCTTGGCTGTTCGACATATATATGGATAGTTGTTTGACAGATTTGAGAGAGAGTGAGAGTGGATTAAGAATGAATGAAACGTTTAAAAGAAAAGGGATGAATCGGTATGTGATGTGAAAATAAATGGTGTGAGTGTGGAGCAAACGAACGAGTTTGTATACTTGGGCAGTATGTTTACAAGGGATGGAAAGATTGATGCTGATGTGGACAGGAGAGTAAATGCGGGAAATAAAGTGAATGGTGCCATACATGCGGTTGTAACCAACCAAAGGCGACTAACAAAAGGTATTTATGTGGCAGATGTGAGTGGCAACGCCGGGAGGGGACGCCCTAGAAAGACCTACCCTGACCTTATTGGTGAGGTTCTTCAGAAAGGTCGGGTGTGCAGTACTCGTAACCGGCTTGCTTGTATGACCAGATGTATGAACGTGGACGAGGCGAAAGTAGTATGTAAGGATCGTAGCAGGTGGCGTTCTGTGGTTTCTGCCTACCCCCATGGGAAAAAGGCGTGAGTTTATGTATGAATACCACGTCCCGCTTTCAAAGGATAGACACGAATCCCAACTTACTACTGACCAAGCCAACGAATCTCGATTGGTCACTATTTGCCACTGGGTAGTGGAAGTGGTTAACGGCAGGTTCAAAAGGGATTTTAAACTGTTTCGCCAAAAATATTTTAACAATGCGTTGCCGCATATTATTATGTTTTCTGAGTTTAGGATAGCTGCTGCTATCACAAACCACTTTCATATACCCATCGAAGATAGTCAATATGCAGAAGCTATCGTCACCGAAATAAGGCTGAAGTTATATACCCCTAATATTTTATATGAATATGTGGAACGGAAACGATTAAACAGCAGAAGAGCTGATTTTACAAGAGTAGAAGCAAGTGATATTGATTTTCCGAGATTCAGTGAAGAACAAATCATTTTGTAAGCTTTGGGAACCTATCAACTGAAGTTAGCGAAATCTTTGGCTCAAAATTACCTATCCAACGATGTAACACACATAGCTATTGGAAGGTGGACCAGATTTCATAGAAACTGCCATGTTTATTAAATAATAACTCTGAACGGACTAAGATTTGGAACTTGGCGCCATAGTAACTTTTATTCGGCTCAAAATTACCAATCCAACGATGTAACACACATAGCTATTGGAAGATGGACCAGATTTCATAGAAACTGCCATGTTTATCTATCTTATCTTATATATATATAAAAGAAAGTGGTGTTTGTTACAACACTTATAACTCGAGAACGGCTGGACCGATTGCCATGGTTTTTGATTTGTTGGATTTGTTTCCGTCCCGAATAGCAGAATACATCTTAAAAACAATGAAAACTCGATATGTGTAATAAATAATTAATCATTTCAATAGATGCTGATTTGTTTATTACATATCAAACATTTGTTGTCCAATCCTGTCAAATAGTGTAACAACAATTTTTTTTTTTTTGGAGCTTATGGCCTGGTTGCTGAGGCCTTTAAGCCACAACTTTATTTTTTTCTGAAAACATCATGTGTGCGTTCAGAAAATTATTTTTTGTAAAATGTCTACAAAGTTCAGGTACTGTTATATTTGTTTGTTTTTTAGACATTAATTTTCGAAAATTATTTATTAATTATTTAATTTTTAATTCCCGAAAATAATACCTAAGATTTATTCTACTGTAAAAACATAAAATCATCGGAAAGGAACGGAATTTAGGGAATAAAAAATCAGTTGGTAAAGATTTTAAGATTAAGGAAAAAAATCTACAGGTTAACAAAAGTGTAATGTCTTTTTATAGGTTGTCTATGATTTTTCTTGATAAGCTATTCATACGTAGTGGTTATATACTCTTTGAGCTATTGTCTATGTCTCGAAAGTTCAGGCACTGGATACTTTTTATCCCGTCGGTAGGTAGGCAGGTAGGGTAGGTATGTAGGGGTAGGGTAGGTAGGTAGGGTAGGTATGTAGGGGTAGGGTAGGTAGGGTAGGTATGTAGGGGTAGGGTAGGTAGGTAAGTATGTAGGTATGTAGGGGTAGGGTAGGTAGGTAAGTATGTAGGTATGTAGGGGTAGGGTAAGAAGGTAAGTAGGTATGTAGGGGTAGGGTAGGTAGATAGGTAGGTAAAGTAAGTATGTGGGTAGGTAGGTTGATGGAGTAGTTAGGTGGGGTAGGGTAGGCAAGAACTGGACTTTCAGGGCAGGACAACGTCTGCCGGGACCGCTAGTTAAATAATAACTCTGAACGGACTAAGATTTGGAACTTGGCGCCATAGTAACTTTTATTCGGCTCAAAATTACCAATCCAACGATGTAACACACATAGCTATTGGAAGGTGGACCAGATTTCATAGAAACTGCCATGTTTATTAAATAATAACTCTGAACGGACTAAGATTTGGAACTTGGCGCCATAGTAACTTTTATTCGGCTCAAAATTACCAATCCAACGATGTAACACACATAGCTATTGGAAGGTGGACCAGATTTCATAGAAACTGCCATGTTTATTAAATAATAACTCTGAACGGACTAAGATTTGGAACTTGGCGCCATAGTAACTTTTATTCAGCTCAAAATTACCAATCCAACGATGTAACACACATAGCTATTGGAAGGTGGACCAGATTTCATAGAAACTCTGCCATGTTTATTAAATAATAACTCTGAACGGACTAAGATTTGGAACTTGGCGCCATAGTAACTTTTATTCGGCTCAAAATTACCCATCCAACGATGTAACACACATAGCTATTGGAAGGTGGGACCAGATTTCATAGAAACTCTGGCATCATCCTTTATCGGGTTTTCAGGGCTAAAATAAAGTGTTTTTTTTAGTGAAGTTGTGTCTTGGAATTATTTGTTAGTGGTGTCATCTACCCAATTGTTTCCTTGGCCAGCCAGTCATTTGCCTGAGTGTTCCAAATTCAAAATTCGAAATTGCGAAAATGACGTGTCATTTAGGACCGCCTTAAGTTTCATTTGAAGACGTTTACAGCTACCACACCGACAATCAGGGTTTATTCACGTGTAAAAGTTAAGTTCTGAGGAATTATAGTAATTTTAAGGAAAGTAGCGTAAAGGCGGAAACAGACTTATAACACGCCACGCCACACCACATAAATGAAGCAAGCTCATTGGCTATATTAATTCTCGTGAAGCTACTCTTCGTCAATTGACCAATAAGCATGCGTGAGGTGGCGTCGGGTGTTACAAGTGTGCAGCGGCCTTAATGCATCTCACTTGGCTCAAAGTAATTATTTTGATAACCATCTTTACAGAATCATTTACAACCTTCTTTCAGTAATTTGATACTTTCGGTCGTCATAAACACATTCTAAAGATTGACAGATAAACGGTTCCAAACATTTTGGAGGTCAAAGGTGTCAAAAAAAGTGTAAAAAATTAAAAATTTAAAAAAACCCCAACACAAAAACCTAAGTTCCCATTAAAAAGTAAAAAAATAACAAAAAAAATACGTCACGTTGGGGGACCGCTCGGGACGATCGTATCCTAAATGCAACATCGGTCCCCCAACGTGACGTATTTTTTTTGTTATTTTTTTACTTTTTAAAGGGAACTTAGGTTTTTGTGTTGGGGGTTTTTTTAATTTTTAATTTAATTTTTTATTTTATACTTTTTATAGGTACCTACTTATTATAATGTCGATTTTGTTAAGTTTGAGACCCCACTCGAGTATATTTACAGACATTCGGTTTCTCTTCCCTACTTTCACCCCCACAACTTGTAAACGGCTCAACCGATTTTCATCAAACATGTCTAAGAACACTCGCACATAGGTCACCTTTAATACAAAAAAACTAAATTGAAATCGCTTCATCCGTTCGTCAGCTATAATGCCACAGACAGACAGACAGACAGACAGACAGACAGACCGACAGACAGACAGACAGACACGTCAATCTTATAACACCCCTCTTTTTGCGTCGGGGGTTAATAAAAACTAAGTCTCGCTACATTGCCGTTTCTCTATGATAAATTGTGGCCATTAATTACGAAAGCGGAGCAATGATTTTGAAAGCAATACGATGCTTTGTTTTGTTTTTCGAACGGTTCTTAGAAATCGATGTTAGTTAATCTCTTAAGGGCCTCCGCAAACGTCCTACTTTGTAGAACCGATTATCGGACCGTTCAATTGATCCATAGTTTTGTAGAACCAATTTTTTGCAGGAAGTTTGCTGGTGTATTGGAATTCATGTGTTCCATTCTCTCCGACAAAAAAATTGGTCACCGATTGTCGGACGTGTGCGGGCAGCTTAAGTCATTATACGGGTGGGTTGTTCTTTTGTTTTTAAGATGTCCCCATTGGCCCATATGTTGACAAGTCGGTGTCATCTGTAACATAAGCTCGTCCAAATGCCAGTAAATTATTTGGACAAAATAAACAAATGTGTGTGGTCGGGTGCGAGACAGCTTTTTATTTGAATTTTTGTCCCACGCCAAATGGGACCGTCCGGGATAATTAAATATTGTTCATTAGTGGAGTTTATTTTGCATAGTAGCAAAATACGGGCAATTATTTTACAAAAATAGAACATCAATTTTGGAATTCGTTTGTTACATAGGTAGGTACGTGTTCTCATTTAGGAGGGTGGTGATACACCAATTAAGTTAAAAGAAGAAGGTCAATTCTATTAATTAAAACAAAACTGATTCTTACATTATTACTTTTAAAATAATTTAATTGTTTATGTTTCTCATCTTGTTTACGCCTTCTTGTTCAGTTATTAATGCCTCGATGTATGGAATTTGTTCAGACACAGTAATTAGCCATTAACGCAATTATAGGGTGAGAGCCTGGTGATCCGTCACACAGGGTATCCTAGTATGGACGCCAGTCTCTCACAAAGGATCATGCTTAGTGCATTTTGGTTAATTTATTTGTATACATAATTATGTTGTATTTTTACGTGAACCTTTGTGAAGAGTGAAATAAATAAATTATTATTATTATTATTTCCGTTTATTTATTTATCATACATATTAATTACATTTTTAAATATTACTATAAAAAAATAAAAACATTTAAAAATATAAAAAATAGTACCCCACCGGCGTCGGGAACAGGGTCCAAGCCACCGATGGTCAGGGCTCCTGAGAAAGGAATCTCCTAACAATACGCGCCGTGTCTAGGAGTACCGCTTTCTGAATCAAGCCCTTGATCCAACCGCCCAACGAGAGCCTCCTTAGGTGTTGGTCGAGGCTCTTGGCTATTATGCCATTGGCCGTCACTATTATTATTATTATTATTATAATTAAAAACTCTCATTTTATTTCAAAATCAAATTTCAGAGACAAACAAAAATGGATGTAAATAAGAAGATCCCGGAAAGTTAGAGGAATTGCTTCCTACATTCCTGTTACATGTTTGTAAAGGCAATTTAACATAGAAAGATCGTCTTAATTTCACGTCTTTTAGAGTTCCTGTATCTTTTTGGGATCAAGAAGTACCAGTGAATCAATACAACAAAACAAAAACCAGTGATGGTATTCTATAAGAAAAATCCTTTTGTGAATTAAGTGAACTTAAGGTGAGGTGTCTGTTATCTCACTAATCACAAATCACATTTACAACACTTGCAATTCATCTTATGCTTACTTCACCTACACTCACCGAGAGAGTTACAGAACTTACAGAATAGACCAGCCATAGAGTATTTTCCAAAATTATTTGTACACACATTGGTTCGCTGATCTCTCATTTATGAAATGTATAGCCTTATGTAGTGACCGACGATTAAATTCGCCATATTTACCTGAGTACATTATTATATTTCCAGGGTAAATTATTGCAATAATAATGCAGGGCAAGATAATTTCAGGTCATTTTTTACATTTCCGAAAGTCATTTTATTTGATGAAATTAAGGAAAGTTGTAACTGTAAAGCTACTTATAGAATATAGAGAAATTATATACTTGGCGGCCATTAACTTTCTTTCTATGTAATGTCAATAATCATACTTTAAATATCACATACGGAAAGTAGATGGCGGAAAGTTTAAAATGGCTAGTTTCCACCCGTAGCTTTGTCTACGTGTATGTTTATAAACTATGCCCTGGAGATCGAATGAAAAATTTAATTGCATAATTAAGAAATGTCCTAAATTATCCATTATTGTTTATTATTGCACGAAAACGAAATAATAATTATGCTAGAAGGTAAGCTAGATCAAAATTTACATGTGCTTCCAATTTCAGCTTATTCCTTTCAGCCGTTTGAACTTGATGGAGTTACAAACAAACATACATACTTTCAAATTTATCACATTATTAAGATTAAGATATAAATGATGGAATTTCCAGAGCCTACGTACGGTAATTTTTACCTTTCTATATAAGTTAATTACAGTCTTCAGACTACAAATGAATCTCCTAATTGCAAGTGATGAAGTCCCGTTTACAGTTTGATTGATTATATTTAGTAAAAAATGGCTGTCAGACGAATAAAAAAAAAATGTTAAGAATAATCGACATGCCTGGTATTGTGATCCAGTTTCGGGGTCACCTATAGCGTCTCCCCACACGATCGAGAATGTCGGTCTTTTCTTCTGTCCGACGAAGAAATCTGTAAAAAATCGTGTCGTGGGGGCCGTAGGGGCAGACTTTTAGTGGGATCGCTTAAAATCAGAATTTGTTCACATAATGCTTATAACTTCAAAACATGCAGCCTTTGACACTTTGCAATAGTGTAGCTTTCTATCAGAAATTTTTTTGTAATCAATCTAGTAGATCCTGATATTACCAAAAACAAACTTTACATACCTCTCTTTGTTATATTAGTATAGAGGTTTGGTATTTGGTTCCCAAAAATGATTGAAATTTGCAGAAGGGTTATAATGACCTCCTCTGTAATCCCTTAATAGCCGACATATTATACATGACTAACATGACCTTTAAAAGCCTTTGGTCCATTAGCTGCCCCAAGATCTTAAGGCCTTTCAAGTACATCTATAGCCATTTATTTCCCAACACCTTGCAAGTTAAGTACCGCTCAAACATAATAATAACGCCAAAACATACAAACATGGAAGTCATCCACATAACCATACAATTCGGTACTTCAGCAAGGTTAATGTCAGTAACAAATCCTTGACACTTCATGTCAACCTTCAAATGTTAGATACTATTATATAATCTGTATTTTTCATCGTCACGCCGCGTTTCCGTTTTAGTAGAAGTGTGCTCTATTGTCGATTTGGAATATTAAAACCTTGACCATTCCTAGACCTTGTTTTAATAACACGAAGCAAATTACTACATTTATTGGGTTTAGTGAACTGCTAAAATTGAACTAATCCATTTTTCAATGTGGAAGTCAATTTACTTATTTCAGTTAAACTTTTACAGGCACTTTTGAATTGTCAATGAGCCCGTGGTTTGCAAGAAAATTGAAACTGTCCAAAACTTAGGTAGATTTCTAAGGAGACAAACGAGCAAGCAATTCCAAGAGCACTCTCTTTCGAGGTAATTTTAATGATTTTGGATATTTAACACTGATTCATTTTGAATATATTCAAAGTAAGTATAACTTTTAAGTAAGCAGTAAAGAGTAACACGACCAATACCCATCTTACTGTTAATCTAGGAATCTAATCTATCCGTAACTGTAGATAGGTTATTGAAAATGGCCGTAGAATTAAAATCAATTGACAAGTTACACATTTAATCTGACCAAATTTTCATAAAGTGATAGTACTGGCTATTGTTATTGACATCACAGATATAATCAGCAACAGGCCGACAGCTAATGATCGTGCAAGTTCGTCGGCAGTCGGGTGCCATCGCACGTGGTTAGGAAGCGTTTATCTCCGGCCTTCACGGCGCACGCGCACTAATCTCGCAGCTTCCTGCTCCGGTTGTTACTCTTAATGAATACTACGCTTTTTGCCAATATTAGCGGTTACTATTCATCTTTGTTAGTCAAGAAAATATTTCAAGTTAGTCCAATTAATTTGCTGATTATAGGTTTTATTGTGGTTTGCTTGTTGGGGTTCCGTTGGTGTTTGATTGGTGGTGTTGCGTTTTTCTTTGATGGTTTGTCATTGTAAAGGCCTATTCAGACCTAAGCGGCATTCGCCACCGCCTGCGGCAGAGAAAACCCAGTGGGTATGCGGTAATATTACTGTTCAGACCTAAGCGGTATTCGCTACCGTTCGTAACGCGCGTGGTATGTACCTCTACCCACAGCGGCAGCGAATATCGCTCAGGTCGCTGTAGCCGCGGTACTTGATACTAAATACCTGAGCGAAACCCGCGCGGTATGTACCTCTACCCACAGCGGCAGCGAATATCGCTCAGGTTTGTATAGGCCTTAAGAAAAACTTCATCATCATCATATCCGCTGTCCATTGCTGGATAAGCCTCTTCTAGAGATAGCTGCAATGACCGACACTGCGCTACCCGCATCCAGCGATTTCCCGTGATCTTTAACTAGGTCGACGATCCAACCCATGGGGAAAATCTTTGTGTTTTAATTGTTTCTCAATTTTTGCTTATTCGTACATTAAACATGTTAAGAATGTAACAAACCTCATTTATTTTAATTTGTGTTTCCTTTTTTCAATTTTTTTATGTTCCATATGCCAATGTGTTTTTGTATATGTATGTGTATGTAAAGATATACCTAAAAAAACATAATCCATACTAGCCCATACTACTATTACAAATGCGAAAGTAACTCTGTCTGTCAGTCTGTTACGCTTTCACGACTAAACTACTGAACCGATTTTAATAAAAGGCATGGGGTAAATTTTAACCTCAAGAAAGTGACGTGGGCTACTGTTATTCGATTCGCGATAACCGATACTTATACGGACGAAGTCGCAGGCAAGAGATATATTTAAATAAAATATACGGAACTCTGTAACACAATTTTCCAAGGCAGTGTTGGCAGAGTTTTTCATAGCCATATCACTCTAAAAGTATCCGAGGCGTAACCATAGATCTATGGATATTACGATACCGTAAGCTTTTGCCGACTTATGAAATTACTCGTGAACTCGTGATAATGTACCATATCTAGTTTATCTGGAACTAATGCTTTGGTTAGTAACTCACGACAAGTTGTAAATAATCCCTTTGTGCCTATTGGCCTAATTCTGTTCTGTCTCCTGCTTGTTTGGAGGGAAGTGGAAATTATATTTTTCTTACTCCTCCGCTAATCTTTTCTGATTAATTTCGTTGCGGGATCCAAGACAGTTAAATCGTTTCTCTGGGACTCGTCGAGCTTCATTGTCTCGGCGCTTTTCTTGTGGTCGCCACTGTTGATTCTGGCTTACAGGAGTTGCAGTGGTTTGGGAACAGTGTGGCGGGCTTGTCCCAAAAAAAAAAAAAAAAAAACTCACGACAAGTACCTAAGTACAGTAAAGTTCATAATAACATGGAACATAATCCCATTTTTTGTTTCCACAACCTGTAATTCAAGCCAAATCTGAAACGCAACCGAATTTTAAGTCGCCTGTAAGTCTTCAGCTATCTTTTCAGGGTTAAGGTGTATTGTAGGCGACATTTTAAAACGTCTTAAAGTAAAGTATCGGTTAGTATTTGTTCTTTATGAATTTATTTAACATTTCTAACGTCTATATACCTACTTGTGTAGGCTCATACGGGCTTATAGGCTCGCCCCCTATTACATGGGACCTAAAAACATACCGTCGAACTGTAGGTGTACATTGGCACACCTCTGCCTAACCGTTCGGGGAATATAGGCGTGATGGTATATATGTATGTATGTATATACCTACTTGTAGCCTGTATTTCTTTATATAAAAGCAACCCTTTGACTTACAGGGTAAAGTTATACAGTCATATTTCTGATCTTAAAAGCACAGAACTAAATGTTTCATACTCGTCAGATGTAACCTACCGCGTCAGATGACGGTCACGTTCTGTTTCGTGTGTTTCATTTTGTTTTGTAATGAAAACATCAATTTTTCTTTAATTTTACTATGTGCACAGTATGTATTCAAATTGGACCTCAAACTAGTATCATTTTTTTTTTTTATGGGACAAGCCCGCCACACTGTTCCCAAACCACTGCAACTTCTGTAAGCCAAAATCAACAGTGGCGACCACAAGAAAAGCGCCGAGACAATGAAGCTCGACGAGTCCCGGAGAAACGATTCAACTGTCTTGGATCCCGCAACGAAATTAATCAGAAAAGATTAGCGGAGGAGTAAGAAAAACATAATTTCCACTTCACTTAATTTCACTTCAAACTAGTATCTACGTACACTCGCCATTTGAAATTAATGAATTCTGACATTTATAGCGAAATTTTCTGTATTGAATAGATAAACGACACGACACGACACCAAAAGACCAATTCCTGCAATTAAAAACGTACGAAATCTAGTTAAAATCTTATCTCAGCGACAATTAATGTCGAAGACTCGTCAAGGCTTTTTTGACATACTTATTAAGATTGAGATTATAATGCAAATGCTCTTAAAACCTACGGAAATTGCCTCATATAACAAGTTATTTTGCAAATTATTCATAGGTACTTTTCCTTTCTGTATAATTTCAGGTGGATGATAAAGCAACCACCCATGGTATGATAACAGCATATTGCGATCAGCAATCAACCGTAGGTACTGCAGATGACGCAAATACTTCAGAATAAACTCGTAATTAGCATTTTATCAATATCCGTGGAATTTTACTGGCTGATAAATGTCAAAACAAGAACAAACTTCTTGTTGGGAAAAGAAGGTTCATGATAGTAGTGGAGCTCTTTGTGAAGGACCTCGTCCGGGGCAGTGCGGCCATCATACCTATTTCTGCTGCAAAGCAGCGTTGCTGTGCTAAGTAAAGTGTATGGGTGCCGGTGTAAATAAGGGCACATGAGAAATTTCAACTTAGTCTTTAGTATAACAACGCATTTGCAAGGCCTCTGGTATTGCCTTTATACGCTGCGATGACCATTCAACACCAAGAGAACCGTCGGCTTGTTCGCCATCCAATGATATAAAAAAAAAGTTTTACCGAAAATTTCCGTCATTATTAAAGATTTTCTTTATAACGAATTCCGTAGTTCCACGAATCCGACCACGGAAGCCCGCATTCTCTTCGTTTCTGGTTGAAACATCATCAGGAACTCCAAGAGTCACACTAATACATATAATTTCCTTCTGATTGTTCGGATCTAAATAATGTTCTCAGAATAACACGTACACATTCATCCAAGGTGCTTATTTGCTTTTAAAGTTCAAGTTTGATTCAGACGAAATGTTTGATGGTTAAGGTCAGTAGCCCAATTTTAAGATAAATCATCTTGTCATCATTTTAAATCATTCGTCTGATTATGGTTTTGTAAAAACAAAAGACGCTCGCCAAATATTTTGGTCTTGAGTGATGGTTAGAATCTAGTGCCTTTTTTCCTTTGTTCCTTATTAATGATAACGACGACGGCAAGTGGTAATCGCTGCTGATTCCTTTTTATGGACATCTGTAGGCCAAGAAAATATAATTCAATTAGATTTTTGTAATAGAGTTTATTTTCGAATGGCAACTCCGACAAGCATTTTCAATACTAAAGGAATATTATGTACGAAACGAGTACATATTCCAAATTCAAAAATCTAACAAATTTACGGTCACTGCAAAACTTTGCCACCCGGGACATAAAGCTACAAATCAAATTAAAAGATAATTTTACAAAGTGTCTGTAATTACTAATTATGTATGCACCCATACCCCTGAAGATATCATAACATCGATTATATTTAGAACCTTAAGCTCCAGATCTAATCATAAATCTACTTAAAGTATTATAAACAGGTATTTGTAAACCTCAGTTGCTTAACCGGCTATGCGGGCGTCGCGCAACCTCTTATCAACACTTTCACTGATACCGATAAGGCTGAAATTGCGACATTTTCATGTCACTGTGCCGTAATGTTGGCACTACATAGTACATAGTTTGCTTATTGCTAAATGTAGGGAAAATTCTTCACGTGTTTTTCCTGTATTGAGTATTTTGTATCTTTTTTTAATTTAAATTAGTAGATACATATATCAGACATGTTATTTTTTAAGTGTGTTTGAGTGTGATTTAGTTTAGAAACATTTTCTGGTACCAATACATACATACATAAACTCACGCCTTTTTCCCATGGGGGTAGGCAGAAACCACGGACCGCCACAAAATAATAAAAATAATATACCATAATATTTACAAAACATTCTTGAGTAGCTATATACCCCACGGTGTAACGGTGTAACGCGGTTACGTCTTAAGTTACTGCACCGCTCCCGTTGGTTGTAGCGTGATGTTCTGTACGAATAAACCTTACTGTTGAATCACTCTATCTATTGATGAATGTATTAAAATCCGCTGCGTAGTTTAAAGCGAGTGACAGACGACGGGAAGCGACTTTGTTTTATATTATGTAGAGATATGAAAGTAAAAATATTAATATTGCCTTTACCTCAGTGCACAAATAGTAAATTAAGCCCGAATATGAAATAATCCATTCCATTGAGAATTCCCAACAAAATACGAATGTCATCAAAATGTCTACAGAAAAAAGCGCTTAAAATGTAATCAGAACGTTATAGACAACATAATGTTTCGCAAATGGATTTTTTAGGTTACCTACCTACTGTAATCAGTCGGGGAACATCAAATGTAGAAATATAATTCTGTAGTCTATTTTTAGAGCAGTATAAATGTATAATTCGCTTTATTTTTAAAAATAGACACAGTAAATGAGGGTTGATTCACCAATGTGGGTCAAAACGGAAAAACGTTTGACAAAAACTTCCCTCCCGCCTCTTGAATGAAAATACATATTTTTGTTTTGGGCAATTTTTATTTATAGACTTCTTATTTTTTCAAGAGATTAGAAGTTTGAACTTTTTGTGGTTTGAGCCAATGTTGTAAATTGCAGTAATTTATTTGCAAAATTGTTGTGTTATGAGTGAGGGAAGTAAAGCCTATGTGTAAAATGTCAAAACTCAGAATAATAAGTAGGTACTTATACTAATGTATCTTAATATAATTATAATGTTCATTGCATCATCTACCAAAATAATTGGGAAAATACAACAAAAATTTTGAAACATAATATTGACCTACGATTGTATTGATACGTAGATAACATATTTGGAAAGTTTTTTTTTCTCTCTATTTCATATAATATAGCGGTAACGCATAATAAGGAAGACAGTCATCGACAGTTAAAATAATTAGCATACATTAAAGCTCATAAACTCATAATCAATGTGCAATAATATAATGATTATGCTCGCTTGCCTACATTTTTACCATAACACGATTTTATGGCCCATACTAGTGTTACCTAATATGAATATCGTTTTATTTAAATTTTCTTACATTTTAATTTTGAGTTTAGAGTTCAATTTCAGTAAACAAACAAGTTTAGTATAGAGTAAAGTAACCTGCCTAAATAATAGTATTCGACTAAAACTAAATTTATTTTCGTATCTTATATTAGTGCTGTATGGCCGTCCCATACTTACAAAACAATATTCGAAGTGACTGAACCTCACCCTGTGTATAAAAACACATTAACGTTAATAACACAATTCATTAACAAATAGCTTGAAAATATTCAAATCGCAAGGGTATCCTAGTCCATCAATTGCAAGGCGTCATGCCTCGTTTGAACCACTTACACCTTTCACCTGTGGTCAAGCGTAGTGGGCAAGTAGCATTGTACTAAATTGCCGTTTGCTTGCTTCATTAGTAATGGCATACTTTCTCAAAGCACTTCCTTTAGTATCATTTGTTTTGATATTTGCTGTCGGTGCCTACTTGCCTACTTGCTGCGATGTAATTTTTTGCAAGTTCTTGTTCAATTTATGTTATTTGATATTGGTTTATGGTGATGAAAGTCAATTTAGATTAGAAATGTCTGTGTTATTGTAAAAGTGGAGCGCTACTTCCTTTCAGTCATTTACTTTCTTATTCATCAAAAGAATCTAGTTTTTCTAAAAGGTTGTTACATTTTACAATTTTAAAGCTTATCAAGTGTAAGTGTCTAGTTTGAATGTCTGCGTGTCGGTGTACAGTTTTCGTTAATTTGCTATTACCATTTAGGATCAACCAAGGACATTGGCGGCCAACTGCTTATCAACCTTATCACTAAGTGCGAAAGAATGAAAGTGAAAGTAGTTCACCGCCATTGTCAGCAATTTTACATCGACCACATCAACAATGACCTAGTATGATTCACTCAGCTGATAGAACAAGCATCTTTAACAGAAATTATACTCGTATGTTAATTCCGCTCATAACCAATAGTACAAGAACATTATCTAATACCAAAATTATAATAAACATTTTATAAACATAAACCATGTTTTACATGAGATAAAAACTTTCCATGATTATGTTTCCATTGTCGTAACGGTCGATGTTACACATTGATGTTACAAGATTGTACGCGAGTTACGAACCAGGTGTTACAGAAACTAGAGCAAAAAGTTCCCAGATTACTCCATGTAACTACTGCTTATCATTTGAATTGTAAATATATTATTATGTGTATGATCGTAACTAGAGAACCACCAATTAGTTATGTATATTAAAATTGTATTGTTGGTCCGTTTATTTGTTGGTCAAGATGAACTATTGAGGCCATTAAAAGACTTTGAAATGTATCAAAATTGTTTTGTATTTAAATTTTTAGAACTAGCTTTATTTTTCAATTTTACTTATTTTTTCGTAAAACAGACTGTCGTCTATATCACAAACCTTATGAAATAATTAGTGAATATTTGATTTATTTATTTTTAGATTTAAGTATTCTTAATTTTGCGAGTGAAGACACAACAAAGCAATTATAGTTAAAGAAAATTAGTAAAGAGGTAACTACTAAAGACGACACGCAATGTATTACATACTCCAATTTGTAATTATCTAAGCTTTTTGTGCTCCGCCAATTTTAACGGAAAGTGGCACGGTCGAGTAACGCAAGCAAGTGAACTTGCTCAACTAAAAAAACTTGCTTGTGTTAGTAAAATTTAAATGATTAAATTAGTCTTTTCTAGGACAGTGCATTAAAGAAGGAAATAGTTTTTAGCAAGTAGACTTTTTTTTTTGTCTGGGTATTAGTTGTTGCGTGGGCTAGAATTCTAGATATAAGATTAAGGTTAATCAATAATGTGTACTTATTTATGTTTGTAATTAGAATTTTAGAATGTTTTTTTTTCTTTGTAAATATGTGTAAGTAGGTTGAGTAGTAGACAGTGGTCTGTCTTCCTACACTAAGATTATGGTCTAATTAGATGTTCGATTGAGCCATCATGTGTATGTACGACTTAATTATTGTTGCTGTTTATTTTGATCGTATTGTATTGTACCACCAAAACGAAAGTGGTAAGCGGGTCTGTGGAGTTTCTTGCTCGTTCCCTCCATAAAGACCTACGTTTTGGAACAAGCAACCAGCTTCAATTTTCCGTCTAATTTCTTGACAATTCAAAGGTGGGCACCTTGTAAATGGTCCAATTGAAATATGAAGATGCTTTGACTTTGTATTTTGAATGAAACAGATGTTTTTTTTTTATATTTCAGCCTTGGTCCTAAAACAAAAATTGTCTAATTCATGAGTAATTTCGCCACCAGAAAGATAGCCAGTGAATTACAAATCAGCCTGTGTGTGTGAACAGCCACAAAGTGTCGGAAATAAAGGTGCACGCCAAACGTAAGGCACGTTCGTTAACAATCATGCGATTCTAGGAAGCTCCTTTGTCAACAGTGTGTCCGGGGCCTTACGTCCGGTATTTGCACCGTCCTGTGTGTGGTCACGAACTGCGTAGGATAATAGGAATATACGGTCAATGAGGTATTTAGCTTTGACTGTATGTTATTAATTATGTATAGGTTTAGTTCAGTGACATTTTATGTTTGAAAAAAAAAACTCAGTAGCAGCTTTGAGTGAGTTTTGTGTTTAGTCAGTGAGTGACCTTTTCGCTTTGATATGAACAATTGAACATACCACCTACTGCTACTACATACGCTACTACGTTCTCATAAGTCCCAATTTTGTATGACATTTTTGTTTGGTAAAGAAGAAACTGATTGGCAAGTTCCTATTTACTGAAAGCTTGTTTTTAAGCTCATAAACCCCAAATAATTGGCAATTGGCGTCGACACGTTCAGAACTGGCTTTGTCGCTATGAAATTGACATTCATGAACCCTTATTAAATTAGGATTATAAGCCTATACTTGAATCGAATTACCTACGTAAAAAATACAGAATGACAACTAATTCAACCATTGGCAGTTACTTACAAAGATCACCACAAAAAGTGTCGTGGATTGATCAAATTAAACAAAATAACCAATTTAAAACAAATTTCGACATTATGCCCTCCGGATAACGTAAATTTTTAATAGCTTTAAATTAATGACAGAAGCGCACAATGTTAGATACTGCGGTAATTTTTTGCGGACGTATTTGAACCGGCTGCGCTGTGTGTGTGTGCGTCTTATTTTTTTTAATAATATACTATTTATTTTACCAAGACTTATATTGTGTTAGTATCTAACAATTTATTTACAAACGATGTTAGATCATAAATCAACCTCAAGGAACAGACCCAGGTCCGGTCAGGTCCTCTCTTGTGTTTCCTCAAGGAACAGTTTTGGCCGAAGGGTGTCATGTTCCGGCGTTTTCGCGGAAGGCTACGTGACAAAAATGTCTACGTAAATGTCTAGTTTACAGTTTTCACGACGCAAAAGATAAGTCCAAGTATTAAATATTGCCTCAATAATGGCAAATCAAATATTTACCCTATCCGTTATCCGTCAATCGCGCACAGAATCAGTTAATGTTTAAATATAAATGTAAATAGCGCAATCCATCAACCCAGGTGCGGCACGTCTGCTTACTAAGTGGCAAGTAATGTTACATGCTTCTACTTAGTACATTACAACTTGCTACACCTGCTACTTTACACGCTCGTGAGTTTTACTATACGCTAGATGTTTGTGGAGTAAGTAGCTGTGTTGGCAGATTTTTTCGAGCGTATCGGGATTTTGAAACTCACTGATTGCGGTAGATAAAACTTAACTTATTAAAAAGAAAACATTTGATGACATTTCGATTTTCGACATACTCATTAGTTTATTTATAAAATAAACATACTCGTATAAATTACATTCAATATAAAAATAATAACATTTAAAAATATAGAAAGAGTACCCCAAGAATTAATAATTTATTAATATATTTAGTTCAAACTCTTGGTAAAAAAAAGCATTGCCGCATAAAAAGCACGTGTGTGTAAAACGCCACTTTATGACCCTAAAACATTACTATAACACTATTATTAGCAACTTATAGAGCAAGTGTGTTGAAAATACAACAAAATTATAGTTTTTTTCCTCATTGTGTACAAAACATACTTAAACAATACTATTTTATTCAAGCATAAAATAGTACATCTAGTAGGTATATAATTTAGGATTCTGCAGCCGTACATTGCGCCTGCGACAGTGTTTCGCGTCCCATTTATGTACAGTCGCGTACAGATTTATGTAACACTTTTATTATTTATAGCATGGTTTATTTGTATGCTGTCCTTTAGAACTGCCTTATAAGGGAGTTACGAGGATTTAGTATGTATGAGTCGCAGTTTGTGATAGTTAGAATGTCTTGAAGGATGGTGTTGTGAAATTAAGAGCGTTTAATAATGTTTTGATGTTTACAGTGTTTAAAATATTATATAAGTAAGTTTTTTGTTTAAGTTACTTACATAAACAATATGCTCGAAATAAAATTGGGAAAAAGAATTGAAGTATATATAATGCAATTTCTTCTAAATAATCACGAACTAAAAATAATGTTTTGTAAAAACCAAAATAATCGAAAAGATCAATTGGGGCCAGTGCGATTTGTAATTGTGTAGAAAATTAAATCTTGCACAGAATTTTCAACTTTACACACATACCTATCATTACGCCTGTTTTCCCTGAAGGGTTATGCAGAGGTGTGTGATCTACCAACGTGGATACACCCATAATTCGCCTACAGTATATTGAGGTTTCATGTATTCTGCCCTGATAACAAAGAATGCAGTAATCGACATTTTTGTGATTTTCACTTTTTTCCAGAAATGGCATCCCAGGAGGTTCATGCACATGAAAAAAAAATATTTTCATAAAAAAATTCACTCGAAGTATGTTTTTTATGATATGATTTTCGCCGTACTTGCATGAAAACTGCTTCAATGATAAGAAAAAACGCAGTATTAAGCATAACCTAAGAAAGAATGCAGTACTTGCAAGAATAAACTAAAACAGAATGCAGTAATATCCACTACTTTATTGTTTTGTTTTACATCCAGTAGACAAATTGCTAAATCAAAACGCAGTACTCCACATTACTGTATTTAAGTGTAGTAAAGACTTGCGAAGTCGTAGCCGTAGTCGTAGCAGTGCGATCCATTGCCGCGTTTTGTCTTAGTAAATCAGTTCGGCGACGTCATTCGGTGGAGTAATACGAATACGAATTTGCAAAAACATGTTTTTTTTTACTTCACCCTAATGCTGCATATTATAAGAACATAAAGTAGGTTTTTAACATCCGTATAGTTTACTCAATACTTTGTTTGCATTCCACGATGTAAAAACTTAGGTCGTAGCTAAGAAACTAAAAAAACCTTAACCTTAAAATGCACCTATATAAATCGTTGAGAAGACACAGTACACTTCAACTTAGTTCCGAGCATATAATAATGGCAATAATTACTAAAAAAGAATGCAGTAATCAACTTGTGCTAAGACATAATGCAGTAATACGCGCAAGTGCTGCATTTAGTTTTAGTATCCTGTGACTCGGAAACGACCTGATAATAAACCGAAACGCAGTAATACGTATTATAATTGCATATATTAGTAAATTAAATAAAGGAAAATTATCTTGTAAAAGCTTGATTTTTTTCCGATTTTTTTGATATATAATATGGCCAATAAAATACGAACAACTGGCTCAGATCATATGAAATATGTTTTTTGCGTTTATCTCGGAACCGCCATTTTGCGATTACTGCATTCTTAGTTATGACGGCAGTATTAGGGAGCGAGCCTATTACCATTAACCGGGCACAAATGCTAAATCCGAGCTGCTGCGAACTGAAAAATTCATAGAAAAACCCAATAACACTTTTTATTTTCAACTTTATTTGTAAATTATTTTAGTTCGTGTTAACTATAAAATAAAACTACTCAAGCATTTTACTACTGCATTTGCACTGACTCGAATTGTGATGTAAAATAAACTTTTACTGCAATGTTGTAAAGGCATGTTCACACGCAACCGCCACAATTCGCGCGTTTTACACAGGTTCTTTGAGAACCGGTACGACAATGCATCGCGGTCACCGTAAGGGCCGCGTGTGTTTATTTACGAGCGTGCAACGTGCACGTGGCACAACGACCTTCAAGGTCGCCCGGTTATGTCCGACTGGGCAGTGGACAACTTATTTAACCCTGGAGTGGTCGCGCGGACTACATATGTAATCCACGGTTGTTTAAACTGACATGACTTTTTGCGCACTTTTTTTTCATAACTGATTTAAACAAGATCTATGAAGATTTATGTATGTTTTTTGTTTTAATTTCATTTTAGAAGAGTTAATTTAACATATTTTAATAAGAAAATAATAAAACAATTAAATTTCATTTGAAAAACGACAAAACAAATTGCTGCATATGTAGTCCGCGCGACCACTCACGTGACTTTTTAAGGCGCGACCACTGCAGGGTTAAGAAGAACAATGTATGACTTTGTATGGGGTTTGCCTATTTTGTAGCAAATGTAATCTTTTGAAGGAAAATACGTTGTTTGTTGCTAGGTTTGGCAGAAAATCTTTCAGAATTTTGACATACTTTGTTGATTATATTCATGTTTATAAATATTACTTAGTTACTAAATAGTTTCTTGCCGGTACCTTTAATGAATAACTAATTAACAAGTATCATTTTTTCTTAAATACATAATTATCTTAATTCATAATTATGTTGTACACATAAATTTTATTCTATGCAAATAAACTTTATTCCATTACCACCGCTACTGTTGCCGCTACACTTTGCCTGACTGAGAATTGAATCCAGGACACCACGCTCAGAAAGGTCAGGTGCGCAGTACTCGTAACCGGCGTGCTTGTATGACCAGATGTATGAATGTGGACGAGGCGAAAGGAGTGTGTAAGGATCGTAGCAGGTGGCGGTCCGTGGTTTCTGCCTACCCCCATGGGAAAAAGGCGTGAGTTTATGTATGTGTATGTATGTATGTGACACCACGCTCATTAGTCTTATGTTACAACCAAAAGAAAGCTCCTAATATAATCAAGCTTTTAATAACTAACCTATGTCTTAAAGAATATTGATAAATCATAAGATTTTTGTTTGTTTTTCTGTTTAAATATGCTAATCTCTGAAACTACCAGTCGGATTAGAAAAATCTTTTTCTCTATTATAGCTAGATTCATGAGGAATCTTATACGCTTTATAACATCCCGCTATGACGCCACGACACACGGGAGCGGCGCAGTGAACTAAAGACATAACTTAACACGAAGAAAACAACTTTTCAGACGAAGTCGCAGTCCGAAGCTAGTATATTTTAAGAGACGTAAATGGGCGTGGCTCTTATCTATACATAGCCAGTTAGCCTAATGGATGTGGAGCCAAATGGCTACGGCCATAAATCAAACGTAATAAACAAATCAAAATAATGTCACCTGAATTTATTGGCGGTGCGCAGTGACTGCGGTGTTATTTTAATCATTAGTAACTTGGTTAAGGATTACTTGCATTTGTACGAAAGACTGCATTAATTGGTAAACCATCTTGGTAATGGTAAACTCCGAGAAAAAACCAGCTATCCAAAATAGTTCAAAACAGGCTTGGATTCTTTCATATTATTCAAATACGACGATTTATATTTTATATAAGATGTTTGTATGTCAATCTGTTTCTTCCGGGTAATCTCCTAAACTGCTGGACAGATTTTAAAGAGCCTGTCAGTGGCAGATTCCTATCTGCCAGTGAAAGGGTCTATGAAATTAATTTTCTAAAATAAAAGTTGCCTTAGTAACTCCTGTAACTAAGACTACTTTTGTTTTAGAAAAAGGAATCCGGGTACCTATCGCACAAGAAACAAAAGTGCCGCTGATAACTGACGAAGTCGTAGGCGCTAGTATTCAAATAAAACTGTTATAAGAGACATTAGTAGGCGCCATAAAATATAATAACTACACTAGCATTGTTATGAATCCAATTTAATATCTACAACATTAAAATGTCAGTTGTTTCACTACTTGCAGAACTAACTAGCTCCACATTGACAAATACGCATACCACTTAGCGTTTCCATGGCAACGGACAAGTATGAATAACCCTAAACCAATTGCCAAGATTATATGAATATTAACACAACCTTGGTTGAATGATTTATATTGTTTGAAACCGCATTCTTCAATTGACATAAATATTAAATTATAATCTGACAGAAGATAAACCTATCAAAAATATATTTAACTTGCTATAATAATATGCTGCGGTTTCACCCGCGTTGTGTGGGCGGGCGTATCACCATCTCATAAAAGAGTATTATTTTATTACAACGAGGGGAGATCAAAAAGTAATGAGAATCGGTTACTTCAGGTCCGCATAAAAACGCAAAAAAAGTTTTTTTTGCTTGCTTATGTACTCACTACTTCAGCCTAAAAAAATCATATACATATATGACGATTTCCGGGAGTTATATTCATTTGAATACGAACTGTCGAAGAGATAACACCAACTTGGAGAAAAACGAAATTAGAGCAGTCATCAAGTACCTCTGTTTGAAAAAAAAATCTACAATAGACATACACAGTGACTTAGTGGGAAAATTGGGGGACTCTGCTCCTCCATATTCTACAGTTGCACGCTGGACCAAGGAATTTAAACTGGGCAGAGCATCCACTGAAGATGAACATCGCGAAGGACGCCCATCCACGTCCCTCACTGAAGACAACGTGAAAAAAGTCGAAGATGTTGTGTTGCCAGATCAAAGAGTGACCATCAGGCATGTAGCTGAGGTCACAGGGATCTCATATGGCAGCATTCAAAAAATCCTTGCGAACGAGTTGCATATGAAAAAGGTCTCCGCGCGTTGGGTACCCAGGATGTTAACCGACGAGCAAAAGCAGCGGTTCACAAAGCCGCAGTTGCGATGGCTGCCATTCAAAAAACGGGATTCGAACTGCTCGAACACCCTCCCTATTCGCTAAATCTGGCTCCTAGTGACTTCTACCTCTTTCCTCAGCTCAAGGAACACCTCCGAGGTAAGAAATTTGAAGACGATAGCGAAGTGATGGTCACTTTTGAGGCGTTTTGGGAGGGTCAAGAAAAATATTTTTTTCAAAGGGAATCCTGGGTTTAGAAAAAAGATGGAATAAATGTATTGATTTGTAAGGAGACTATGTAGAAGAATAAATTATTATTTTAACTTTAATTACCGCGTTTTATCTTCATTCTCATTACTTTTTGATTTGCCCTCGTACTTTGCCTTGCGCATTGTTGCAACAACTGAAAATACAAACTAATATTGGTAACAAACAAAAATGGTACTGTATATTTATGTATTTAGGATCTCCAACAAAAGATATACACAAATCATGACATAAAAACAATATTACAAAAGTATCATGTAGGTTATGTTAGGCCTATGTTCAGCAGTGGACGTCCTATGGCTGAGATGATGATGATGATGATGATGATCATGTAGGTGCTGTTTTAAAGATGATGGTATAGATAGGCCTAGGGCCTAGGTAGATCTTTGGTTACTGCTCCGCTCCCGTGCGTCGTAGCGTCATGTTACAAAGCCTATACTATTCCTTATGAATCTGGCTATCAGACAAAAACATTTTTTCCCAAGCCGCTCGTAGTTACAGAAATTATCACATTTAAACAAACAAATAATCTTGTCAGCTTTAATATATTAGTATAGATACGTGTCCTTGTTCATTGGACACCGATCTAATTACGATATGCCATATTTCATTATAGATCATTAAGATTATTTATTAGCGTTAAATTAGTTAATTGTTGGTTCAATGTTATATTTTAGCATATTGTTATGTGTTAAACAGTAGTAATAATACTGTCTGATTTAAACGTTATTTAAGCGTTTGTCAAATTTTGTTTGACAACTCAATTAACGTTATTGACGTGATATTGCTTTAGCCCAACTTGAATAAACTCGTTCTTAACAATGAAAACTCGGTTGCTGCGCTGCTTGTCGCGGGTTCGATTTCCGCACGGAACAAATATTTGTATGGCTTACATATAGTTGTTTCTGGTCTGGCTGTTTGTGTATGTGGATATAAATGTTTGTAAACGCACCCAAGATTCAGAAGAAATTGATAAATAATCAGGGGCAAAGTTATAAAAAAAGTGAAAAACAATAAGAAACACCTATAATGCTTATTGCTAACTATAATCATAAACAGTGAAACTTAACCCGCTCACTGCCACTGCCCTAATTTCAAACACTACCTAACGACCTAACCGCGCCTCATATACTAAGAATTCCACTCAACTTCCATATTATGAAAACCACAATAATGATTTTCAAGTCCCAGTTTCGAACGGCCGCGTGTAACGGGGCCTTAATGACATAATAACAATGGACTCGCCGCGCCGTCGCGTGTGTAATTGCCCTAACTTGGGTGTTGGGGCAGACGATACTTAGATTTGTAAAAGTTGGAAGAGAAGAGCTTTTAAACTCTATTTTGATTGAATCTTTGAAAATACAGAATGAATACAAACATCTAAAGTAGGTAGGTATTTGTCTGAGCCAGACAATTAAGTAAGAGTTGATTGTTGCAGTCGCCATTGTTAATACCGTGGGAGCTACAATTGGTTCCTTTTAAAAAATGGTAATTATAATTCGTTGAACTTTGGAAAAGTCTTGAAACACAACATCTAAAGTTTTGAATAATAGCCGCGACTCTTCCTGAACATGAACTACAAAGACTCTTCCACATTATTCGAATCCAAGTCAGAGCATTTCGCGTGATGATTTTGGGAGCGACACCGGTCGACTCGAGACAGTAATTCTATGTAATTGGGCCGTCGATTAGTACCATACAACCTGAGCTATACAACGCCCAATACATT
Source organism: Caradrina clavipalpis (assembly GCA_932526535.1). Lineage (NCBI taxonomy): Eukaryota > Metazoa > Arthropoda > Insecta > Lepidoptera > Noctuidae > Caradrina > Caradrina clavipalpis. Next base: position 10,948,268 of record OW052104.1, on the reverse strand, counting down.
TAGATACACGGTGAAATAAGAAACTATATCAAATGTACTCAATTTGACATTTGTCCTTTGAAAAGTGGCGCCTCTATAAAGTATCAACTAATGTTGGTGATATCATTTAATCTAGTATTGTGTTGTGTGAACTAGGAACTATGTAACTGTGTTTCAAATGTAGGTAATGTTGCATGTTATCTTTTACTGTAACCTTTTCTTTGGTAATGAGCAGGTATTTACCCGTCGTGTACATGTCTTTTATTTCCTTAATAACTGTTTAAGTTGGTGCTTTTATTTTTAAATCTTTTGGGCTAGTCGTATGGGCCATATCTCTTACAAATTATAATTGGTCATCAATGCAATGTTTTCAGTTTTAAGAGGTAAATTAGGTACTGAGAGCTGTTAGATTGTGACTTTTTATATAGCTGTACATACTGCTTTTTTCCTAAAGGAAGTTTAAAGCATTACTTCCTTATTTAAGCATTTTACCTAATACCAACACAGTGTCATAAACATCTGTAATACTAGAGGCCTTGCGAATGCATTGCTATCACAGAAACAAAGTGTAAATGTCTCATGTGCTTTTAATTACACCTGCGCCCATACCCCTTCAATCCGGAACACAGCAACGCTGCTTTGTGGCAGAAATATACATGGTACGTTTCCGACGAGCTAGCTCACAAAGAGGTCTTCTCTTCAAAAATTAACCGTCTCTTTTGAGTGTAAGTGGGGTGCAGCAAAGGAGTGAAACTCTCTGCGTCTATATTCCCGAGCGTATTCAAACCTCATCTCTTTGAATTCAGAGTGAACCGAGTTCTCCTGGGTAAGCTCCCCATCATTGACTTTTTCTTTGTCACCTCTGACTTAGACTAGAGTCAAGAGTAAACCCATAATAATAAAAAATAGAGGTACCTACTTTTTATGCCTGGTGCCTAAAAATGGGCCCGGCATTGAAACTAGCAAGTACACATTATGACGACATATTCCTCTATCTGACTGCCTCGTTAACCTAGGTTCTAAGCATGACTGCTACGCTACAGGTCTTGGGTTCGATTCCCAAGTAAAGCAAAGTGTTGTAAGGTTTTTCTATAAAATTCTCAGCTGCAAGATGCTAAGCTTGTGGTAAAACATACTGGCGAATTGTTACACCTCTGCCTTCGGGGAATAAAGGCGTGATGGTATGTATAGTATACTCTATCGTTATATTGTAATTTTTTTTAACAGCGCTTAAATTCAGATCTGCGGCTTTGGTAAAGGTATAGAAAACACTTTCTACTGTCGTTCTCAGGATAAATAGATATTATCTTAGTGTGCATTACGAATGCGTAGATATCCGGCGATCTTGAGCCGTTACGACCGTCACTTCCCGAGGATATTGTGAAGGGAACTGAGAAATTAAGCGGAAAATATGATGAATGTACAGTTACGGAATGAAAGGATAAGCTTTTAGGTCTAATTTTGCTAAGCAACGCATATGAGAAACTAGTTTGTCTGCCTGAGATTTCTTCCGCGACGGTTAGGTTATGTCTTTGTTTACTGGTCCGTTCCCGTAGTTCGTAGCGTGACGTTATATATAGCCTATAATTATACTATTCCTTATGAATCTGGCTATCGTATACAATATTTTTTTTAATCCGACTGCTAGTCAGTTAGGCGCGTTTAAACAAACAGACAAAAAACTCTTCACAATTTAAGTTCTAAGATCAGGATGCTAAGTGTGAATTTTGTATAAGAAATTAGTTTTTTCCTAGTGAACACCAGGTGGCGCTATAACTTTTTCCCTTATAAAATTCTGATTCTACTCGCTGGCAATCGAATGTGAGTAAAAAAAACTCACTCTTAGCTCCCAGTACTCATTGATCACGGATTAAGTAATCCCCAGACTTAAGTCGCGAGAGATAGTTCCTTAACACTAACTTACACTTTCAAGTTAGCTTTTTAGGGTTCCGTAATCAAAGGCTAAACGGGATCCTATTCCTATTACTTAAACTTCGCTGTCTGTCAGTACCTGTGTGTTACTGGACTGTATGTTTTTAACTGTATTAGGCAGGCACTTCAAATTCCCTAAAATTCAGAGTGTGTATGAAATACCTTAGTCGCTATAACAACAAATAATTAAATTGAAATACAGTTTAAAATTAAAGGAGGGATCTCTAACTCTCCCTGGAGCTCGTAGCTGAATAATGGGCCAAACAAAAAAAAACTGTTTATTCTTTTATTTGCTCGATGCGGTAAGAAGAACTCCTTGTTTTTTTTTATAGCTAGTGTAAAAGACAATACGGAACCCTTCGCCTGTGACTCCGGCTCAACTTGGCCAGTTTTTTCTTAATAATATTTCACTTGTCGTAAGCTTAGTGTAATCCCTTTAAAATGTTCTATAGACCAATTTATTCTGAAGCGAAAGTGTTGGGACACACGTAAGGTTCTAAGACTTGTAACCGGTGTGTATGGAAATATGAAGGAAACTTATGTTAATTCAATGGTCGTGTAATATGTGTCGTAATCGTAAATTAATAGTAGTCAGTGATATTCAGTGAAACTAAGCCTTATTGTTTATGGACAGTCGGCAAAATAGATAAGGGACTAGTTGTCAAAAATAGTTTGTTTAGGAATTGATGGATGTTTTTGAATGAAATTTAATTTAATTATCTGTTTTCTTCACCGTACACAGTTTAGATAACATATACCTACATATAAAGTAGACGATTAGCATCGATTGAAAATAAAAGTTTAAGATCGCATAAAAATTTTCCTACCCAGGATAGGTACAGGATAAATTAAAAACAATTTTTTTGATTGATTTGGAACTCATCAAAAACCTTGACGGAAGACGGAGCGAAAGGGAGTGTCTGTGACTCTTACTGAATAAAACCCATCCTTGTTTGTCCTTTGCGTTCAGAAGCCGGTGACTCTTTCGAACAAATTCCGCAATGGAAATAAAGCTTGCAAACTATTTTGCTATCATGCTTCACTAGCTGACTATTTTACTCAGCACTGCTGAATTAAGGATCTCTTTCGTAAAATTGAAAACATAAGGCCCCGTTCCCACTATGCCGGACCGGTAGATTTGCCGCGCCGGTAAATCTGCCGGAAGGGCTAGTGGCTGTACAATTTATATGAAGCTGTTCACATTATCCCGGATCCGGCATTTTTGCCGAGCCCGGCATTTTTACCGAGCGTTTTGTCACTAGGAATTTCCGGTAAAACGACCGGGCCCGGAGTAATGTGAACGAGTTTGTCCGGTATCTGTCCCCCGCTCTCCCCGCTCGTGCTCCCCTCGCCCCGCCCGTGTTCCACACACGTCATTTGGCTAGCATTTTCTGGTAAAAGTAGACGTTTAGCATGGATATTCAAGCAGAAATTTTAATTACGCTTGTCCAAGAGAGACCTGTTCTGTGGGATAAGACCGAAGACGTCTATAAAGACAAAAACTTAAAGTTAGCAGCAGTTAGCATCCAAATTCAACTGTGAATTTCTTCCGGTATCCGGTGTAATGTGAACACTCTGTCCGGCATCCGGTTTTCGGCAAATCTGCCGGTCCGGCATAGTGGGAACGGGGCCTTAGTCATTTTGCACGACCACATTTTGATAGTGTCCGTAACAAAGTAACGAGGCTACCTATATTTAGAAATAAGCACTTCCAACAATATTATTATTTTACATTGAAAGGCATTTATTTCGGTTACCATGGAGTATGATTCATTACTTCAAAGTTCACTGATAACGACAATTAAAACACTTTTAAGCTTAGAATACACATAGTTATGTTTTGTTTTTCTCTTTTCTATTCTATGTTTTTAATTATTGTAATTGGTCACAATCCTAAATAAATAAATTAGCGATTAAAACGCCCGCCTCCTATACGTGAGGTTGTGGGTTAAAATCCGGGCAAGCACCAATGTGACTTTTTCAATACATTATTATACAAGTTTCCGCCCGCGACTTGCTCCGCGTCAAATTTGATATTTCTCCCATGGGAACCGTTCATTTTTCCGAGATAAAAGTATCTTATGTGTTATTCCCCATTACAATCTATCTCAGTGCCAAAGGAGAGTGGGCAACCTGGTCTACCTACTCAACAGTGATGTAACATACGTCGTTGAATAGGTAATTGTGTGTTCTCCATTTTGTTATATGGCCGTTAAGTTGTAGGTAATGGGGTTCTTGAGATATTTCCCAAAAACAAGTTAAAGGAAATTAATTTCGCTGAATGGAATATTAGTGCAAATCTTCCTTAACTATAGCTATATAAACGCCGCTGCCTTACTGTTTTAAGATCATGGAGTCGTCACATGTCTTAATCACTCAGCTGTTTAACTGATTACACTTAATAACAACAGTTTGCTATTTTCAAAAAGTTATTTTTTCTAGTTATTGGTAATCACATTAGACAACACATCATAATAATAATTATGACTGAATTAGCTGTACTGAAGGTTACATGAACTTTTAGTAGCGCCATCAGGATGGAATTTGGTGTAGACAAATGTGCGGTCATGTATGTCAAGCGAGGGGAGATTGTGGAGTCCGAGGGAGTTTAACTCTCGGGATCCATAAACCTTAGATCCCTTTCTTTAACGGAGACCAATAAGTATTTGGGTATGTCGGGAGCGTTGGGCATCAATACTGTTGTTGTGAAGCAATCGTTGAAGGAGCGCTTCTTTGGCCGCCTGAAAAAAGTATTTAATAGTCTTTTATCAGGCGGAAGCAGGGTTGCCTTCAACGGGTGGGTCATGCCGGTATTGATGAACTCTTTTGACATACTAAAATGGACTCTATCGAAACTCAATGCCCTGGATGGGAGGATCCGTACATTGTTAACGGCATATCGAATGCATCACCCACGGTCATCGGTAATGAGACTGAATATTCCGCGGAAGTGTGGAGGTCCTGGCTTCTTAAATGCTAAGACTTTCCACAACCGCGAGATATGCAGTTTCAGGGACTGTTTCCTTTTAGCCGACGTGGGAATGCACCAAGATGGTGCATGGCATGGCAGTGCATAAGGGCCTCACCCCGCTCTTCTTGGCTAAATAAAACTGGAGCAAATCAGTAGTGCTGAAGATCGCGAGGTATGGCAGAGTAAAGAGCTTCACGGACGCTTTTTCCGGGCCTTGCATTGGCCCGACGGAGATTTCTTAGCGTCCGTATCCTGCCTTCGCTTCGGTGACCTATTTGGGAAAACCGAAGGTTTTGTCTGTACAATTACGAATAACTATCGGAGATTTATTGTGAAGGATGGCACGGTTGACATTTGTCGGGCATGCCACTGGCTCATCCGCCACATTATCTCTAGGTGTTCTCATCTAGCTAGCGAAGAGTACTTGTAAAAGCACAACCTTGTGGCTAGGATCATTCATCAGCAACTTGCTCTAAAATACCGCCTTGTAGAATCGGAAGTACCAAACTATGGGTATGTGTCCGACCCAGTTCTCGAAAATAGCAATGTCACATTGTACTGGGACCAATCTATCATCACTGACAGGACTATTGTAGCCAGTAAGCCTGATATAATGGTGGTGGATCACGTAGACAAGCGCACAATGATTGTTGACATAACAGTCCCACATGACGTGAACCTCGTGAAGGCCGAGAATGACAAGAAGATCAAATATCTTGACATGGCTGACGAGGTCGAGATGTGGGATATGCACTCAGCGATCATTCAAATTTCAAATTCAAAATTCATTTATTCAAATTTACAATATATAAAATTAATACAATTTTGCTTAAATGTAAGTTATATTTCTAAGATTTCCGTGCCTGAACTAGGTAAAACCTGTGTCTCAGGCGAGAAGAGCTAAAATAATCTTAAATTAAAAGTAAATAAATAATCTTATTCTGAAATAGTTCTTATGTTACGTAATAGTGTAAAGGTGTAAAAAAGTAATAGTTGACAAATTATAATTATGCTGAATAATCAGTTGACTTAGGTAGGTACATAAATTATTATGATCGTATTGACCGAGTTCTTTTGTACTGCTTGTTGTGCACTTTCGATTAGGTACAACATTCAACACTGCGGATTAGTAGAATCGTAATTTGGGTCAAAGACGAAATTGCATAATTATGACTTCTTCGCAATTAACTCCTAGGCGCCTCCATAATCAATTGAGTTTATGTACCTTTTCTCAGCCATTATTTTAGCGGGACAATCAGCTGCACTGGTCTTATGATTGCTTGGTTTTTTAAAATGCAAACAAGTAGCGCATTTTGGTTCCTCAGCTGTCTTTGTGCACTCTTTAATGGAGTGGCCCTGATCACCACAGTGGCCACAGGTATAGGTGGTCTCTCTGCACGACTTGGCCGCATGTCCGTACTGCTGACACTTATAGCAGCGTGTGACTAAAGTAAAATCTCTCACAGGGCACGATGACCAATTTACAAATACCCTGTCTTTGCATATGAGGGCTTTGCGTATGTCTGCCGACACTTCTAGTACATAATTACAGGTATCAGCGTCCTTCTTACCTGACTTATGGCTTAGCTTAATGAAGGTCAAAAAGGACTCAAGGCTGCAATCCTGAAGTTTGTCGGCTAGATTTTGATTAAATAAACAGGTCAAAACTTCCTTTTCTTGCATGGATGAGGGCACTCCAATGACTACTACTCTTGGCTTTCTTTTTTGTGGCTCATCAACGGTAAGGCCTGAATTTGATGTCTGCATCGATTTTTTCACCTTCTCTATGTCGTCTTTTGTCTCAGTGCTGATAATAACACCGCCGTTTTTGGTCTTGCGTAGTCCTCTTACTTGAAGTTTCATTTGTTCAGGACATATAATTGTTTGAACAAGGATTTTTGTTTCTTCACTGGACTTCAATTTGTCATTGGGGTATATGGCCAATGAGCTTAAATTCTGCGGCTGTATAAAATTATTGGTACCTTTTTTGACCATATCAGCAAAGGAAGTTTCCGGAACAGGTTTACTTGAGGAACCGATTGTCAGCTTCAGGTCTTGTAGTTGGTGGGACAAATCAATTTGGTCTTCTAGTGTTCTGATGGTGGAGCTGGCAAGGAGGACTTTCTGCTTGACGGACTGATACTGAACGGCCATCTGCGATGTACCATTTCCAATTCTTCGGCACAGGGAACTGATACGCAGTTTTTGCTCCGAGTTTAACTTACTTGATCATTGTGTCGATTATCGTTTCAGCCAATATTAAATACGCCAAATAAGCCATAATATTTAAAGCTTGCTCTTTTTCCAACAAAGCGCACGCGTCGAGAGGCGTGGTTTACCTATTCCCCTAAGTTCGACACGGTCGCTGATCACTTATGTAGATAGTTAATGAAAAATTGCATTATTGTTCTTTTTGGCGAAATTATTTTGCTTTAGCTTGTTTTTGGGAAATATCTCGAGAACCCCATTACCTACAACTTAACAGTCATATAACAAAATGGAGTACACACAATTACCTATTCAACGACGTATGTTACATCACTGTTGAGTAGGTAGACCAGCTCCCATACATTTTTGCCCACTCTCCTTTCACACAACTTTCGAAATTATATTTTTTTTAGGATTACACTCAAAGTTTTTCATTAAGAAAGAAAACATCCCCAATCTGCCTTGACCAAGCATGATGATCATACATCATGATTGCTCCTGCCTTCTCTTTATGAGAAGCAGCCTTTGTCCAGCAATGGGACAATAGAAGGCTGGTATTATTATTAGAAATGAGGAGATCCGCAGACGAACCAAAATTACCGACATAGCCCAGAGCATCAGTAAGTTGAAGTGGCAGTGGGCAGGGCACATGGCACGCAGAGCTGATGGCCGATGGGGCCGCAAAGTTCTCGAATGGAGACCACGCACCGGCAAGCGCAGCGTAGGACGTCCACCCACAAGGTGGACGGACGACCTGATTAAGACCGCAGGAAGACGCTGGATGCAGGCCGCTTCCAACCGGTCTTTTTGGAAATCTATGGGGGAGGCCTATGTCCAGCACTGGACGTCCTGCGGCTGATATGATGATGATGATGATTATTATTATATTATTCATACAAAATTACATTTAAAATGACAACATAGCACAATGTAACTATGTAAGTAAGTAGGTACTAAGTATTTACTATTGTAAGTCAGTGGGCAGTCATGGCACTTAAATCTGCTGACAAAAAATGAACAAGAATGTTCAAGGACACACGTACGACCGTTGGTATTGGAATACTAAATTAAAATACAATCAAATCATCAATCTTCGATGTGTCCACCATGGATAATGTAATTTTGGTTTTTGGTGCCTCTTTGGTAGCCAATACTAGTAGGTACGATAATATTTTAACAATGGTCTTTATATACATATATATACCATCACGCCTGTATTCCCCGAAGGGTTAGGCAGAGGTGTACCAATGTTCACCCACAGTTCGCTGGTATATTTAGGTCCCATGTAATAGGGGGCTAGCCCATTGCCATTAACCGGGCACAAATCCAAACTCCGAGCTGCTACTGAGAATTTCAAAGAAAAACCCAATAACACTTTTTGCTCGACTCGGAAATCGAACCCAGGACCTCTAGCGTAGCAGTCGCGCTCAGGACCATCACACACAATGGTCTTTAATCCATTAAAAAAAAGAACGCCTAAATAAAGGCAGTTTCTGTGTTAAGTGATTGTTGAAATTACTGCATTTTGATGATGTTATACCAATATGGCTTATATGTTTTGGGTTGGAATATATCCAGCAGTGGAAGTCGTTCGATTGTTTTTTTTTTTGTGAATTTCTAACAGTCTACCTTCTTTATATTTACTGTGAAATGAGCTTGTTATAAGCTTTGTTACAACGATGGCTTTGTAAAGTTACGTATGTCTTTATCTAATATAAAAACTAGAGACTCGGTCTTGCACAAGCGCATTAACTTAAAAAATCAATTGGTTAGGTTTTTCAAATTGGAAATACGACTATCCTATAAGCATTTTGGATTAATTTTAGGCAACAAGCACAATTACTATCACACATTGTTACGAATTAAGCTTTCAAACCAAAGAATATCGCACAAAAGTGCGAAATGATTATTCCAAATTAGAAATTGATTGAATTAGCGTTATGGTCATCTTACGATATAAATAGATGAGAGCATATACTCGTATGAGAGCTTCATAGTTGCACTAATAGGTGCAACTATGAAGAACATAATTTCTTTATGTCTTACAACTCTTTCTTAAATAAATTATGTATTTAATTATAACAATTAGTGCTAGGCCATAAAACACAAAACACGTGTGACGTCTGGCCCTATGCATGCAATGATCCTTAGATGTTACTTTATCATAGTCTTGTCAAAACTACATTCACTAATTAATTACAAAATGGATCAACAAACAGTAAACAAAAGCGAATCACTTATTAGAACATCAAAACAATTTAAATATCGAACACCATGTGTTGTCCAAACGCGAACCAAAGAGTATGGACCACGTGTGGCTGTTTTTGCCCATGTTTTTGCCACACATTCCTTCTCAAACCGTTTCGAAAAAAAAAAAAACGATTGTCTCTTTGTAATAGAGATCACGTACGTACCGAACCAAGGACAATTTCAACGTGTCTGTGTATTTATTAAGTATTATAATTTTGTGTTTTTATTGAAGGCTTGTGCGTTACATTGGTAACAAGTTTATGGTGTATTTTTAGCCTTGTTTTTCTGCAAGGAGCCCAGAGTCTGTAGTTTGTGTGCAAAAAGCTATTCGTATTACCTACCAAGCCAATTTTGTACAAATATTTTCTTGGCAACATATGGCATGGTATTCATAGAATTATGTTGTTAGGAAAATATACAACGTAGATATATTCACTGTAATAATTCATTTAAGAATTGAGTTCTATATTTGTACAGCGTACCAACAGAATTTAAAATTTAGGCGCCCCGCAAACGGAACCACTTTAAGCTCCAATTTGAGGCAACAGGCAACTGGTATATGGGTGATTAAAGTGATGTTCCTTTAGATTAAGAAACAGCGTGGCAAGTCTTTTGTGTGGAAGTGGAAATTATGTTTTTACGTTTTCTTCCGCTAATCTTTTCTGATTAATGTCGTGGCGGGATTCAAGACAGTTAAATAATTTCTCCTGGAATCGTCGGGCTTCATTGCCTTGGCGCTTTTCTGGCGGTCTCCACTGTTGACTCTGCCTATCAGGAGTTGCAGTGGATGGAGATAATCTGGCGGGCTTGTCCAAAAACAAACGACGTTGCGGTTACAACTGACAACTACAAAACTTCTTAAAATTTGTCAGTTTCGGCAAATTAATGTTGGTATGTCTGTGGAGCGCCTAGTAAACGCTCTTGCAAAAGAAACCCGTTACACCCAGCATCCAGGTGTTCAATATATCAGGTGTGTGATCTATATAGGTACGTCCAAACATAGTCATCTCATAAAACGTAGGATAAAATACAGCAGCATGTTCTGTTTTAAGGTCGAGACACACTTCGCACCTGGCAGAATAACACCTGTAGCTGTAGTATAAATAAGGATACGCGTCCAATGAGATATACCTACGTGCGATTGTGATTCTTAGGGCCTGTTTTTTAATAGTCAGATAACTTTTGTTTGATGATAAAATTATGATACTATGACATATTTTCTAGCTAGATCGGGGAAGGGGCATCGAGAACTTACGGTGTCGCAATTTAAATGGGACAGGTGATTTTTTAAAAACATCTTCTTCTGGAGGCGATCGTTTTAGATAATCTTATAATCTTTGGGAAAAGTAAGTGGCAACGTTATGTCGGCGTTAGTACCGTTGTTAATATCCTCTAAAGTTTAATTTCATACTAATCGCTACATACAATCGTCTACATAGGATAATGTACTGAATCCCCGGTAAAACTTGCCATCACACTGATCCCTTCCACCCGTTATACCTACTAATGCTGTTAACCCCATTTGGTCCCTTCTTTATGAGTTACCCGTCGTTTCAACTAATAATCCAATTATTCCCAAGAGATACGTAGTTGTAGGTATGTAGTTGAGTCTTGTCCCTTTATTGAAGTACTGTGGAGTAATTAAGCAATACAAAAACCCATCCAATTAAGGAATTAAACTGTATACAGAACAATAGCAGGTACATTTTTTTTTCCCTGAATGTTAGAGCAAATTCTGCATAGGTATAACTCGTTTAAACCCGACCCTTCAGGAGTAGGGTCAAATAATAAATGTAAATTGTCCAAATTAACATTGTTAAAAGGGTCTTTTGTTGATCTGTCCCCTGGCTATGTGAGACTAACATAAACACTACAAAGGTCCATCCAATTAGTGAGTTAAACAAGGTAAATACAGGAACAAACTCTTGTGTAATTTAAATAATTATGAACCGTTGGAGGATCAAACAATTTAATCGGATTAAAAGCTTCTATGTTGGTTTAAACACAGACTAACCTTTCAACACAACACTTTTACAACGACAATACCTTTGATCGTAATTAAAAACAAATTTTGTACCATTTTTTTAATTGTATACAAACTCTTTGTAGAATTAACCCCAAAAAAAAGTAAAAGTTCTTTTTGCCAGTTTAAAACTATATCCTTTGACACTGACAGATTGTCCGTTACCAACCAGTAGCAAAAGAACATCCTTTTGAATTTCGAACAAGAGCAAGATTAAAGACGGTTGTTAATTAACAAGTCAACAGGGCTTGGTTTAACTTGACATTCAAAAGGGGTTAACAGTCATGTCTGCGGGGCAATTGGTGTGACAGACAGACTAACTAAAGCCAGACAGAATAAGAGTAAAAGTTCGTCGCGTTTGATTAATTACTGATGGGGGAGCTGATCTTTCTATTTATAAGACAGTAGTATTCTAGAATTTTGCGAATTACTTATATATTTTTTGAGGAAAGAAATCTAGACTAACGGTAGTGTTCTAGCCAAGTTCGGAAAAGAACAGAGAGAGGCACGCCCCACCTGTGCTATCGATTACCTTTTTTAAATCACAGCTGAGGTTATTAGTCTACCCAACTTAGTTCTTCCTTATCCAGGTTATCCAGTCTACTGCTTAATAATGATTTAAAAACAAAAACTGGAATTCATCAATTCTTTTTTAGTGGCGAGAATCTTGCAAATCTTTACTGCAAAAACATGTTTTTCAATGATTTTGAGTGAAATAAATGTAGTACCTATTATAATTATTTTTCTTGCTTTGTTAGTTGGGTATTTTGAGTATGCTTCACATACAAGTTTCTAAGCAAATGTTAACCAAAAAGGAAAATTTCAGAGAAGTCTAAGATCGTTGCCAAAACCTATAACTTCTGTTGCATGTCAGTTAATAAACCGACAAATATGCAGACTGTAAACTTTTCCCTGAACCGTAAAATTTAAACAGAATTGTCTTGAAAATTAGTTAGACAAGTGATTTATAAGAAAAAAAATCATAAATATCCAATGAACGGCTCCGCATTCTTAAAATTATTTCAGAAAAGTTTCTAGAATAATGTTCTGGAGGGTGATGAAAACCAGATAAAAATTCCACATAACACATAAATTATTAGGAAATGTTTTGCACTCTAATTTAGTCTTCAAATTCTTTTATAGATAGATACAGCTTGTTTGAAAAGATGAAACTAAACAAATTCATTCATTTATTTCTCAATTCGTTAAAGTTTGTTACCAAATTGTTCATTCGTTTTTCAGTTTTAAAACTTTTACTTTAATTTGAAGTAATCAAGCCAGGTATGTATTTATTATGAGTTATTTTTCTCCTCATTACGTTAATAAATTACAATGTGCTATTTACGAGAGGTAGTATTATGTAGATATTTTTTGATCAAAGAAGTAGCGGTATTATAGGTTAATTTGGTTGAAGAAGTTGAATTACGAAGTCCGTCTTATATTTACCAACTATGTTCTACGTTTGTAGAACTAAATTTAGTCTGCAAGATACTTAGCCGATTAAATGCATTAGTTAATGATACTTTCAGTAACACTCTCAATTTCTGACTCATGAACACTTGTCACTTACAACAAAATAAATAGACGAAATTGATTAAAACATTGCCCAGTGGCGCTGTACAGAATAATGACTAACATAAGATACGCAGTCTAAAAATATGTCTACCCGTGGACCGTCCCAGTCTGTATTCCCCAGCGTTGACTGAACTTTGAAATCCAGGACTTTGCAACCGAAGCATAAACTCCCTATCCATTGCTCGCCTATTACTAACTGGTCTAAGTTCCTTTAGAATAGAACTAGAATTGGAAATGGAACATGTCGTTTTGAACGTGTCGGATTCATTTGTTTTTCGGTATTGGCTGGTATCAGAGTGGCCTAAATGTGTCACTCCGTGCACAGATTACAACTCCGTGACTCAAACCGACTGTTGGTTGTTTGGTATGGTGTTCACAATGCAGATTTACAAATATCTGTAGTATTTCTGCATGGCGTGTGTGTCACACACGATGTTTTCTCTTGTAGGCGACAATAACTTTGTTGTGAAAGATGGCCGCTTATGATTTATGTCTTTATTTTGCAGTTATAGCCAAAATAACTCGGTGATATGAATAATTTGGTTTCCTTGTCCAAAGACTCCCGGCTTTGGAAGAAATTGGAAGTAAAATATAAAGACTTAAAGACAGCACACGCACACGTGTCGATAATGCACATAGTAGGAGGCCTTCGATCAACAGTATAGTGAATGAGACTGTACGTGTTCTTAGTTTACGGTTGGATACTCATCTGGAAGAAGAAGAGTATCACACACACGTATCTTTTTTGGTATGCTCGACGCACTAACACATCACGCCCGTGACTTAATTTTTTAACAACATTTTCTTTTACAATATTGTAATTGATTTGTGTAAACATTCACATGCATTTAGTAAGAATCTGTTATTTTGGCATTACAAACAGATACTTCGACTTTAATTATTTGTATGTACGTATAGGTATGTATGTATAAATTTCACTGTTTTGGTTACACGGTCGTGCGACGACTCTCAGCGCATCTTCCGTCCACACCGATATTGACCAACGCTAACAATATCGATTATTATCATAACCAATCAATACAAAGTCTTGGGAAAAACCAATACATAATACAATACAAAACAATACCCATAATCAAAACAACAAACTGTCCCACGTTCCGATAAATTCAATACAGTTGGCTGTTAGCACATAAACCGAACAGACATGTTTTTTTTTTACCGATTGGTAATCATCAATTGACTTCTCCCGCCCCGGGCGAGGCGGGAGGGAGTGTCAGACTTTTACTGACTAAAACCCATCCATGTTCTTTCTTGTGCTCTTTGCGTTCCGGGGGCGCGGTATCTCTTTCGAGCAACCCGCAGCCGCGGCAGGCATCGGCCCTGAGTGGCCCCTTCAAATGCTTGCTGACATCTCTTTGAGGCGCTCGTGGAACATGAACGCGCCGTCGACACGGTAACAGACATAGGTGAGGCAGTTTATGAAGTCACGTCTTATATGCTGTGTTCTGATAGTAATCATGTGCTAAGTAGCGAACAGGTTTGCGGACCCTTAGGCGCTGTCATAAGTAATAATGTCATAATATTAGAGACGGATATTTATGGTAATATTACTTAGACGTTTACTTGTACTTGTACCTACTCGTATTGTGTTAGTATTCGTCTTGAATTTCTGCAGTTTTGAATAATTGATTTAAGGTGTAGAAAATTCTTAAGTCCCGCCTCTGTTCCTGCTACTATTGTAAGCTAGAAGCTAAAAAAATACCTGTCTATTATAGTTCCACTGTAGGGAAAAGGTTAAAAAAAAAGTGAAGTAAAGATACTTATGTACTATATGAGATGCAGGCGGCGCTTTCACCACTCGACCATCATGACATAAATATATAGGTACGTAGTAAACAATGTAGACATAAAATATTTCTGCCAAATTCAATGAGGATAAAAAAGTGGAAGTCCCGTTATCCTGTCCGGATTTCCGAAAAAAAAGAGGCGCCAAACATACAAAAACAAAATTACCAATTCAAAAAAGGAACAAAATTGAAAAACCGTTAGGCATTACCGATTTATTTTCTTATCTCAATAATCTAATCTTAGATTCATGAAGGCGTGGAGTAGGTACTCCATATTAAAATTTTAAAACATCACATTGTTCGATCCCCACGCATTTATAAAAAGATTTATGTGTATGAGATCATAATCATCCCTAATTATACTTTGTAACCAATAAAATTTAATCAACCGGGAAATAGTTTTTTTTTTTTCAATGATCCTGTAGATGGGACCCGACGATAACGAAGATTTTAATTTTCTATATTGAATCTGTTAAGGATTTAAGAATGTGATAATGTATTCTTTTTAATTGAATTGGTGTAAAATAACATTACGAAGGAACGTTACAATATGTACGTGTATGTACAGTCAGCAAAAGAGGTAAGTAACCAGAGTCGCTTAATAAAATCAAAGTTTTTCAAAAACCGATAGCAGTTTTTGAATGATTTTTATTTTTATTAATAGAAAATAAATAGTTTATTAATTTAATTAAATATCATTAAAAAACGACCACCGGTTTGAAAGAAAATGTTATCTATATTAGTCGGTCCGGTTACTTATCTCTTTTGTTGACTGTACCTATATTATTTGTTTTTACCTGTTTTAAAAGTATTATTATTATTCTAAAAATATTTCGCCATGTTTTTATTTTACTTCTAACAACAACTCTAAATCAATCCTGAAATTATACTGTCGTTCATTCGGCGTGGCCAATGGATTATCTAATATTTAATAATTTATTCTCTTTACCATAAATATCGATTATTTATTCTCAGACACGCGGAAAGCATGAATCATTTGATTTATTTCTACGAAGCCAAGAAACGAATGAGAAACTTTTACGGAGAACTGATAAACCAAAAAAATCGAGTTCTTTGTTTACAGACTTGCAGAGCTTTCAAACGTTGCAGAAGTTATTGCGAGTACCTGCTGAAATTAATCAGTTCTTGTATTAGGACAATTTTTTATCGTACTATGTATAATTAAACATAGGTACATGTTATTTAATGATGCATTAAAATAAAACGACTATGGATAGTGAAAAATAAAATAAAAATTGTTGATCTCCAGTTGGTGAATATTCAGGAATCTAGAATTATCAATAGATATTTGTTCAAAATAATTACAACGCCAGTGAAGTAACAATAATATTATTTGTAGCTAAACATTTTTATAAGCAATAAAGTGTATACCTTAATATCCCATCCGACATTAAAATCATACGCAATTTCTTTTTCATTTTCCGTGAAATAGAACTCAAATTGCCACTTGACGTCTCCAGCGCCCCCAAGATTGAATCATAAAAATTTCCTTTGCCTCCTTCCATAAAAATCTCGTGATAAAAATGACATTTATTTATATCGGACCTCCTTTCATTTCCTACTTTCTTTTGCGATTTATTTTTTCTATATTACAATGTCGAAAGTCTGAATTGAAAAGTTGCACCTACTTGTGACCTTTTACATAGACAATAGTGTCCATTACACCTTGACACGCGGTAAAATATCGATCTAAATTCAAATGTACTTACTGAATTTGACATACCTTTGACGTTTGACTTAACGACAGTACTGTCATAAATATCTCATTAAGCTTTGGTGATAGTAGAACAAAAGTGTTACTTTATGGCATAGAAAAAAAAGCGGGGTTTTCGAAATTCGTTCGATTTGAAGGCTTTATAAATAAGTGATAATAGTGCTTGCCAAATACTATAGAACAGACGTATTTCTAATTCAAAAACCGACTCAAATCGATTACTTTTACGTCAGCGTACTCGTGTTAGGCCCTAACATTTTAGTATAATAGCGAAACGCTAATTAAAGGGAAAGTGGGGAATCGTTATATTTTATGTTTGTTACGAATGGAACAAATGTGTATGAGCCGTTACAAATTGGAACTGGGTACAACATGATGGTGGGTCTCTGTGGTACCTACATGTCCGTTATAAAATAGGGGCCGCCGTTTTAGATTTTACCGGTTTTTTTTTGTATATTAATGATTTTATTCAATTGGATGGAAAGGACATCGTAATATTAACTTTTATCACGGGGTCTCAACGGGAACGAATTATAATTAGTCTTGAAAAAAAATCATAGATGGCAGTATAGGTTACTCTAACAAAATTTACAACCACTAAATTGCGTTAAACGGCAGATTTTGGCTGAAGTAAGATTAGTAAATATTAAAACTTCATTGCTCAAGGCTGATTTATCTATTTACATTCATAAATCACGTAATTTCGGCAAAAAAAAAACTGAAAATTTTAACTTCCATTCGAACGTGATTCGAACCCATAGAATGATAAAGTCGTTAGATGCAGCTGTCTGTTACCCATTTAGTTTAGAGCTATTTGCAATAGATGGCGTTTTCTTCAATTTTTACAATAAGCGTAAGGGTAGCAACTATTGTTATTAATTTACGTTTAGTTACTTCATGTATGTTTACTTATTTAATTGTTTTATAAACATATTACTTACAACTCAGATCAAAGAAATAGGCAGATAGAACATGCGCGAACAACAAAGTGAAGCTAGTTTTTATTAATGTGTGCGCGGCTGATAAGTGGCGCCGTGTACGGAGTACGGACACGTGCATCTGTGTGCGTTTACGGTTGCCAGATATTGAGAAATACTCCCATATTTTTGTTCAGTTATATTGTTCTCAAATATTGTAATGTAATGTAACGTTACAGATACGAATTTGAACATTACAAATAATATCCTTGGGGTCGAGTAAATAATATCGAAAGTCATTACATTAACAACATTGCTGTATCGACAACGTTCCATCGACGAGTTAATGAATCGACAGTAGGTACCCAAAATCAATGGTACGCTACATCTACAGTACTTACTCCAAATCGATTGCACGGTGTCGATCACAGATATAACAAAGAAGGAGATGTGAAATGATCGTTGAAAATGTATAAAAACCTATGTCTCCGCTTTTGCCCTTCCAACTCGTCACTACTACACATGCAGCAATAAGTTACGCAGTCGCGCACACACTCGCAATCTTAAATCAGGATGTACTACACAATCAATTATAAACCTTATTTGCCCAAACACAACGTGTATTTACCATTCACCGTACGACTTACTCACACAGAGATTTCTTTGTACTGTGGCAAAAGACACCTATTTTACATGTACGCTAGTGATTGACAAAAACGAAAAGTTGTCGATTCTTTCAATTTATTATTGTACTATAATATTTTTGAGGCCGTGAAAATAAAATAATTAAAAAATATATACATTATCAATATTTAAAACTGTAAATAATACGTAAGAAAATGAATAAATGAAAATGAAAAGTTAATCAACTTACTTTACGGTTGTTGGTTACGCGGTTACGACTACGATGTAAAATACTAAAAATGTATGTACGATGTAAATAAAAACATTATTTCACATCGGTCTTCCAACAGAGTTAAAACGGTTGAGAAATTGAAGCATAAACTATAATTCTCTTATCGACCTTATCGATAATCTACGTTAGTGGATCTGTACAGGCACGTCACTGACTGGCGGCGAGTTCCTACGGCCGGTACTACGCACAAATAAAATTACGACACTGTCGTTTTATGATTTTTACATTGCTTGTTTAGTTACGTAACTACAAAATTAGGTAGTGGTTAAGGAGCAATGTATTTGTTGCAAAAATAGTACGGTCGCTTTGTCATTTGTGAGCAAAAATAACGTAGTAAAAGTAAGGAATATTTTACGATTTTGTTGTTTTTCGTAATTTTAGAGATAAATATAGTGTAATACTTGTACTTATATATGGTAAGAGATTCCATGGTTACCCAAGTTTTTTATTTGGCTTCGGTTTTTGCAACAAAACATTCCATAACACGGCATTCTTGAATTTTATGACAACTACGTTTGCGTTCACTACGAGTTCCGACTGAGGGCCATTATGGCAAGTTGCGAGCGTTTCGCTCAAAACCTCGCCCCCTTGGCACTTCTCCTGTATTTTATATTTCTGTGGTGTCGATACAGGCAGCGTACCTACTATCAATATTATGTAATAATATATCTTATTCCAGCGATTTCACCCTTTCCCACTACAACTCGAAAATTGTCCCACGGGAACGTAAAATCGGAATAAAAACTATCGTAAAAAAAATCCAGGTTGTAAACTAGTCGTGTACCAAACATCCAAATCCGTTCAGTATTTTTAGCGTGAAAGAGTAAGAAACATCCATCCATTCTCACAAACTTTCGTAGGTATTTATGATAACTGTTAAAGCCGCAAATCGTTGCGCGAATCATATTGTGATCAACATTCAAACTGAAAGTGACCTTCGAATTGTAAAAAACGCGAGAAAAGTTGATAGCTCACTCACACAAATAAAACTGTTGTCCTTGAACTCACGATGCGGTGCAATGAAGAGAACAGAGAATCTATAGAAAAGCAACGCCCTCTAGAGTATCATTGCTACTTAGTTTCGATTCCACCTATTATTTAGGTTGACTCCTAGATGGCGTTGTAAAACTACTGTTTCTGGCAATTAGTGAGTCGCCGGTACTGCCATCTATTGAGGAAATGGAGAAAAAAATATTGCCAGTCGAATTGCCAGTTTTAGGAAGGTCACATTTCTTTGTATGGGATTGGGTATCTGTATTGTAATCTGTGCTTTTATCATGGATTTAGTACAAGATACCTACTAGACCAGCGAATAAAATGTTGCGACGATTATTCAAAAAAATAATTTCTTTTCATGTCATGGGATTCTGCTTTGGTTTGAGCCTCATGGGGCCTGGAGGATGATGGCTAAATGTATTTCCATCTACTATTTGTTTGCATGCCCTTCCACCGATGCTCAACTACATTTAATGCGAGATCTTGAATATAAGCACCTTATAGCTTCACCTAATCATATTTTTTTACAAATAATATACATATTAATTTAGAACACCGGGGTGGTTTTTAGTAAGTTAGAATGTGACAGAGACAAGCACTGACTTTCTTTGTTACTGGAAAAGTAATAAAAAACACTTCATATTAATTGTGATTGATCTTAACTTATCTTTTAAAGTATTTATCAAGTAGCCATTGAGGAGCCTCATAATTTTCTAAAAATATCAATCAAAGCCACTTCTAAAGCATTATTAATAGCAGGACAGTTATTAAAAGCCTGATGTCTCTAATAAATAATGGTTACAAAGTAACGCTAACCTAGTTGTGCCACACCTACAATTTCAGGTCATTATTTGGGGCAAAATAATTATTATCTAGAGAACGTTGAACTTTGCGATCGATTGTAGGTGCCTTAGAATGTATGTGTAACAGACAAGGGACTCTACCTACTCCATCGTGCGATACTATGACCGTGTTATGAACGTATCAGGTACCTACCGAAAGAAACGTGGTACGGACGACTTGGGCCACATGATTACAGACATAAAAATTATGACTAGCATTAGCTAGTCGTCATTAAGTTCCTATATTCTTTTTTATCTAGCCCATAATGTCCCACTGCTGGGCAAAGGCCTCCTCCAAATCTTTCCAAATATTCTTTCCTTGCGCTACCTCAAACCAGCCCTCTCGGTGCGAGGTCGTAGGTCATCATGCCACCTCCTGGCCGGAGTCTTAAATTTATGCTCGTTGTGTAGTTCAGCAGATCACAGTCCACTGCTAGACATTGGCCTCTACTCCAATCCGAATTGCATTATAACACCTGGTATTTCGCACCCAGTTTGTCCCAGCTGTGGTTTAATCTCGTCCAACTTGCTGGGTGCGCCCCAATCCGTCTCCTACGTCGAAACGCGGTCTTTATCGAAAACTCGTCCGAACTAGCTGCTCGACTGTGGCTGCTGCTGCTGCTGTCGTGCTGTGCAAGGAGTCCCGGGTTCGATTCCCAGGTCGAGCAAAAAGTGTTATTGGGTTTTTCTATGAAATTCTCAGTAGCAGCTCGGAGTTTGGATATGTGCCCGGTTAATGGCAATAGGCTCGCCCCCTATTATATGGGACCTAAATATACCGGCGAACTGTGGGTGTACATTGATACACCTCTGCCTAACCCTTCGGGGAATACAGGCGTGATGGTGATGATGGTCGTCCGAACTACCGGCTCACTGCATCAGTTTCAATGTTAATCCTTTTTGTTATGTAACCTAAGTTTAGGTGCCGCCGGGGTACCTTTACCCACAGAAAGACAAGGGACTGGTAATTTGCCTCATTGTAACTCACTTAATGGATAGAAAGTGATGTGTGGTTAGCCATACTGTTGTCACTTTCAACTCTTTTGTTTCCGCAAAATGTACTTAACTTGTAACTTCCTGAGTATTTCGTAATGAAAGAAATATCTACTGAACTCTCACCTATTAGTCTTGCAACTTTCCTCTTCTGCCAACGGCATCAACTATCTATTTCTTATTTGCAGGATGGTCTTCTGTCTTAAATTCTTGACCTATGTCCTCTTCTGCTTTGGTGCTTATTGCTTTGATCAATGCTTATTATTATAAAGAGACAAAGTTTGTTTGTTTGCCACAGGTAATCTCTGAAAGGTAATTACAAACAATATTTGACTAATAGAAAGCTGCAACTATTACCGACTGTCATTCATAGGATATGTTTAGGGTGTGTTTGAAGTTTTATGGACATCTACGCGTTCCAAGACGTGTGCAGACGCAAATGTTGTATAATGCCTATTTTGTACAGCAGTCATGAGTTTTAGATATTTAGTCCTTAGTATTCAACTCATTTTCTTAAATAAAATTTAAACTTTTTCACACACACACTCAACTCAATCTCTAAACCCTCCGTGTACTTAAATGATTTTGATGACCGTGCATTGCGTAAGCTGGTAACATAATTTCGGTTTCTATACAGCATTAAATAACATCCATATCTCACACTTATTTTAAATACCTGCATGGCTTTCAGAGCTAACGCTTTAATCCGCCATAATCTTAATTTATTAACAGAGGGGACACATCTGTATAAGCAACTGGTATTAGGAAACTGAAGGACAAACCTGACCAAATTTAAACGACAGTCCCCAAACACAATTTTGGTCGACTTTGAACTTTATCTCCTTGACTTAAAGGTTGCTTAACTCGGTTTGGACTGCATTATTCTTTGGTAAAGTATTTGTGAATGGTATGGTACAAAGTTATTCATCAGTGTTGAAATGACGCTGCGGTGGTATAGAGTAACCCTTTGGCTTTTGGATGCTTCTCGCATAATGATTAATATACTCCGAAGATATCAATGTAAAGGTATGAATATTTTTGGACTGGCTATTGTGTGTTCAATGTCTTGAAGACCTTCGGTTGCCATATAAAATGTAAGGAATTTATCTTCGTGATATTTACTTGAGATCTGGTGATTACTTTAGTTAGCATTTAGGTTGTTAAATCCTACGTGTATTAGGTATAAACTATTAGGATTTGTGAGGATGGATGGATGTTAGTTTGTTACTCTTTTACGCTTAAACGGCTGAACGGAATTCGATGTTACACATAATAGATATTGATCTAGATATAAACATATTTTTGTGTTTCCATGGGAAGATAGGCCTATGTCCAGCTGCTGGACATAGGCCTAGGTAACATATAGACTTAGGTAATTCTAAAGTCTATGCGGAGAAATTCCAGAGTTATTTTATTTTAAATTATCTATCTGCCCATTATCGCTATCAGAGCTAGGCATAGTGTGTTTCGTTCTATCGGATCAGGAATAAAGATTTGTAAAAATTTTGCAATTGGGGTTACATGTAACTCATAAAGGGTCACCAGATCACCGAATTTCCTATTATAGCTCTCACCTTTATATAAAAAGTAAAAAACATTTTGTCATAAACTTAAGACCAGACTTTTATTACTCTAAAATACAAAATCTGTAAAGGTCACAAATTAACATCCCTAATAAAATGTTACAAAATGTTACAAAGCTCAATGTTCCACAAAAGGGGATGAAAAGTTTATAACACACGAAAAAACCACATTCTGACGATTTTTAAAACATGTTTATTGTGTTTAATTCACTATAAAAGGGACTCGGTTCCCAGGACATAACTTTTATATTTGGACCTGCCCCTTTGAAGTTTCGAATCACGTACGCAGGATGCACAAATAATTACATCACCTAACTAAATTGAACTTTGTAACAAACGCGATAGGGTGTAATCCTCTTTGAAAAAGTCTTTGGCAAACATGAAACTGTCACATGTAAGAGGTCGAATTTTCGACAAATCTTTCTTGGAATCAAAATCAGAAGGTTTGTTTGTTTAAAAGGAAGATTAATGTTAGTGAAGGTGTGAAGTTTATAAGTGCCTCTGTTCTAAGAAATACTAATGATTATTTGTTGGAATATTTTTCACAGTTCGTACATTGTTTCAATAACATGTGCATGGTAACATGAATCGTGCATGTTAGTGCTTCAAATTGAATGCAGCTGCTTCGAGCTGGTAAACGATAACAAGCTGGTTATACTTTTTGGAATTTTATAGCTTTGGGCAAAGATTAAGTTGCACTTAAACTTTCTGAATTATAACATTAGACAAATATCGTTGAAAAGGTATCGTTATTTCAATGTTAGCGTGTTGAAAGCTTTGTTATTTAACGATAAATACTAAGCAATAAAAACTACATAATTAGTAATTTACATTTAAAAAACACCTCTTACATGCAGTTATTTCACCAATAAAACCTAACATAACTATCGTTATTTGATCGTTTTGGCAAAAAATCACAAAGTACCGATTTTTTCCCTTACAATTTTGTAAATTTTTTGGTGTCGTCGGCATTACGAATCCTGTTAAAAATACACAGAAAAAAATGGTGATTCCAAAAGAACAAAAAAAAAAAATTATTCAACTTCTATTATAGTTAATCTTGATTTCCTGACCAACGAATATTCAATAACAATAAACATTAATTTTAAAATCCACGTTAAATTAAATAGGGATGAACCTTTTTGTAAAAGTGTCGATTGAAAACAGGTAGCCAAAGAAACCCAGCCGAACGATTAGCATCTGAGTTTTTATTTACTTTTTTTATAATCTATGGATGATTTATGGTCTGTTCGTTTTTTCTTTTTGGAGGACTCGCGTTGGTAGCCAGACTCGTATGTCAACACAGATTTTTATCAAAAAACATTATCTGGTGTCAAAAAGACGGATTTCTTTCGTGTTATTTGTGTACGAAGTTCAGATGACGGAGTGGTATTTATTTTAAGATACTTCGCTTCTCAATTTGAATGTTTGCTTTTTTTGTCAATATTTTGTAGGCTTGTAAGTATAAGGTTATAAGGTAGGTATTTATTGTGATACACATAAGTATGAAGGTTTTTACATAGTAATTCTTTGCCAAACGAAAGTAGGTACCCTTTAAAAGGACAACTTAGATACATTTAATGATTTTTTCTTGAATATGACTCTCAAAAGTTCCTTATAATGGTCTAATTGAATAATTATTAATTCTATTGTTAATTCTCCAATTATTATTTTTATTAATACTATTTATTAGGTCTAATTGATTAATAATTGAAAATCATTTGAATTTGACTAAGAATGGTACACATGAAGGTTAAATTGAACACTTTGCAATGTCAATAGGTAGGTACAGTCGAGACCCTGACGAGGCCACAGTACTCATTGGGGCCCAATCTACATACTACAGAAAAGTACTGGCTGACTTATGTATTTACTAAGTGTTATTTTAAATAAAATAGATTTTTTTATTTTTTTCATATTAAATCCGCCTGTCAAGTTTGGTTTGAAAACTGAATGATAAGGATTCCATTTTCCAATAATACAAAGAACTACCTAAATAAGATTGAACATAGCAAAATCAGCCAGTCTGTAAACTCTACAGTACACTAGGTACGTGTATAGTTCTAAGTACATGATTGTGTACATATCTACATCTTCATTCATTGAGAAATAACTCCACACCCCACAAACTCATTCAAATTCTAAGCCCGTATAGCTCGGAATAAATTATAATACAAAATAGGCGATTTATATTATTCTATTGTCATTTATCTCGTCCTGTTCCGACCGTTAAAATTTGATTACATAACATAATCATGTTAACTTCTATTCTTTGATAAATAAATTATGTCCAGGGCATTATCATTATAATAGGATAAAATATAGTTAGTCATAAACTTCACACTGCAAGCCGTTAAAAGTTTTACGACTTAAATTTTAAGGACTGACGTTAAAATGTTATAAAATGTTGCCACCCGCTAAACAGATTAAATGTTGCCCTAACAAAAATTATGGACAGATGTGCGAAATAAGGATAGAAAAACTGTAAAAAGTATTTATTTATAGGTAAAGACTTTTTGAATGGAAATCCAGGATTTGTATGTTTATTGTTGGATGCTGATAAGAGCGATATCCGCTGTTTATTTTATGATTATATTATATTTATTACAGTTGTAATGATTATCCTTATAAATAAGTACATAATAGATTTAGATAGAAACAATATAGCACTATAATAAATAAGTATATGATAACATCTATATTTTTTTTTATTAGATAGGAATACTAAGAATTCTCAAAGAGATATATCTTTCAGCACATAAATTTGACCACACCATGTCTTCAGAAATTCATCAATTCAATTCTTTTTAATCAATTCAAAAAGATAAACGTATTTCAAAAAGCTTGTACCTACCTGCAACTCATTCAGCTGTGAAACAATTGACATCAGCCCATTCAAAAGGACAATGGTTTGCAATTTATTTCACACTTCATCAATATTTTGTTAATGAAAAACCAGACGGAAGGACGACCCGTCAATGAACCTTTCGTTCCGTGAAGGTTTTTATTGAGTTCCATTAAAATAGCTTTAAAAACAATGATTGCACTTCAGGTTTAATTAGTTTGAATGATTCTGCAAATGATAAAATAAATCTCATCTAGAAATATACCTATGTTTAGTAGCTAGATGATTTGTCAATTCTACTAACTTTTAAGAACGATCGCAAGCTCGTTTCAGTTACAATCTGTGAAAAATGCTTCTAGTTAACTACAGCACTACACTCTTACAGTTAAATTTATTGACATCGATTGTCGCTGAGATGAGATTACGATTAGATTTTGATAGTTTTTAATTAGTAGAATATGTTCTCAGGAATTTGGAAATACAAAGTCGATTACACTTTTGTTCGCTTTGTCTTATCTATTTTCATTACTCGTTTATTAAAAGAAAAGCATTCTTTCTTCTTTATCGAGTAGGCAGTAAGGCCTAACGATACCTTAGTATCAGAGTTTCTAAACCGCCTTAAGGACCTGTCACATGATTACCGATGCCACCGATGCGATGCCAGTGATGTCCAAGATAAACTTAGGAAGTACATATATTATGAATTAGAAAAAGTCACATTGGTACTTGCCCGTGCCCTGTTGCGAACTCACAACCTCGAACATGAGAGGCTGGCGCCTTACCTATTGGGCCATCATGAAACATAAAGAAAAGCATTAACAACCAACCTACCTACCCAACTATTTCGCACTTTCAATAACTAATAGCTGAAACAATATTTGCGCATTCAATTCACAAAATCCCGGTGGCTACAACTTACAACGGAAACTGTATTGACCTCCAGCGTAGTGATAATTCAACGGCAAATATGTCGTGTATCCGACTGGCGCCAACTAACAGATAAAAACCCCTTTTGTTTTAAATGGACTGAAACCAGATAATGTTCAGCCTGCCTGACTGATGGATTGTTGAAAAAATATCGGCAATATGCGAGTCGGAGGTGCCCACTGAGGGTTCCGTACTTTGTAGGCCCATATTATTATGAATAGTTCAGGAATTCTGTCTTGCAGTTTTTTTTTTCAGAGCTTTTCTCAGGCTTTATTTTTTATGATTTATATATTTACTCTGGATCAACGGAAAGTTGTAGTACCCTTTACATTTTATGTCCCTTAAGTGTTGAGATATACGTTTTTTGCAGCATAAATGACTGTAGTAGGAAGTATGGTTCACAGCTTCAAGGGACGGTAGACCTGCGTATGGTTTAATTTCCACTCGATACCTCCACGTATTTCTGAGATAAAGGGTCTTGACAGACAGATGGACAACAAAGTGATCCTATAAGGGTTCGTATTTTTTACTTTTGAGGTACGGAATCCTAAAAAGTGAATATTTGTACACTTGCAGAAGCAGAGCGGCGACGCGACGCCTTTCTCGATCGGCGCCTTATTTTTTTCCTTTGCCAACATATGGGCCATGATTGCAATAATAGAAGCATAGACAATAGTTTGCCGCTTTCTTTTGTCACAAATCGTACGTTTGTCAAGATTGGACGTGCTAAAATTGACACTGATATTTTAGTATTGTTTTGGATTGATAAATGGTGTGAGGAAGTTTGTTTTTTGAAATCGGAATGAGACTTATCTGTAGTTTTGTTTTTTTACCTCATTTGACCATGGCTTTTGTATGACATGAACTTGGTTTCACTGGTAAGCAAATCAATATCGCGACGCGTGGAGTCTATTTGAAGCTTAATGTATAAAATATCTTATAATCATCACCATAAAGTTGAAATAATAATGAACCGTATTATTAATGAGCAGGTACGGTATGACGAAATACATAACATGATAATAAAAGGAAGGAAATAATTGTTTTATAGGTGAATGACGACATTGCAGTAAATATAATTAAATCACCAAAGAACAATATACCGTATTATAGACAGCTGCCGCCCGCGACTTTGTCCGTGAGGAAGCTAAATATACGATAAAACATAGTTTATGGCACTCGGCAATTGTTTAGCTTTCTTTCTCTAAAATATTTTTTGTAATTGGACTAAGACTTCTAGAGATTACCTTTTCAGCATCTGCCTAGCCTTTTCCCAACTATGTTGGGGTCGGCTTCCAGTCGAACCAGATGCAGCTGAATATTCGTATTTTACATGGAGCGACTGCCTATCAGACCTCCACAACCCAGTAATGGGAAATACGATACTCTTGGTAAGACTGGTTGTCAGACTTTCGGGCTTCTGACTAACAGTAACGACTGTCAAAGATCTACAAATGACAGCCGGGACCAACGGCTTTACGTGCTTTCCGAGGCACGGAGGAAACTCGCTATAGTAAATGGTCACCCATCTACAGACCAACCTCGTCAAGCGTGGCTTAACCCGGAAGATCGGTCTATGCGGCTGTAATTATTTAGCCACGAGCTCCTCTAGAGATTACCTTTTGCAAACAAGAAAAAAATAGCAAATTTTACCACCATATAATATTACTAGCATCGGCACGTAAGTTTGTAAGCGTGAGTTTTTTACCCCCGTCTGTGCCCCGTTAATTAAATTACGTCTATTATATTTTTTCCTATCCCACTGTTAAGTTTCAAAGATTATCGCGTTTAAACAAAAAACTCTTCAGCTATATTAATATACAGACATTGAGGGTCGGTTCATATCTGACGGAAAATGCGTCGAGCGTATCGTCACTCTTAGGTAGACGCGCTAGCGCATCATCGGTTAGGTGTGAAAGGATGAATGTTTTATTATGTATTTGACTGTTTTGGCGTTACGCGACCGATAATACGCGACGCATTTTCCGTCAGATATGAACCGACCCTAAATAATAACTATTAATGCCTAATCAAAATTTCCAGTAGGTAAATGACGTTAATTGTTTTTTTTTTATGCCAATGTAAGGTGAGGAAGAAAACAAAATAAATTGCTATTTTATCTCTTTTCCATTTTTGTGACATTTGAAGAAACCCATTGAATCATAGACCCCACAAACACCGCTTTTAAAGGTACACCAGCATTATTATTCTCTTCTTCGGTAAATTTTGATGAAGTGAGCCTGAACACTTAAACGAAAAAACCTTTTTTTCTGTTTGTTTGTTCCGGCTAATCTCCGAAACGGCTGGACCGATTTTGACGACACTTCCACGGCAATTTGCTAATAGTATAAAGAGTATTTTAAGCTTCTTACATACATACAAAACCGACGTCTTTTCACACCACAGAACCAGATACGATTACGCCATAGGCGTATATAGGGGGGGGGGCCGGGTGGGCCGGGCCCACCCCAGAATGGTCTTGTGCCCACCCCAGGGTGTAGGGCTGCTGCGGGTTGTTCGAAAGAGATACCGCGCCCCCGGAACGCAAAGGGCACATGAAGGAACATAGACGGGTTTTAGTCAGTAAAAGTCTGACACTCCCTCCCGCCCCGCCCAGGGCGGGGGAAGTTATTTGATGATTTCCCGTCTATAAAAAAAAAAAAAAAAAGGGTGTAGGGCTCACCTTCCGCCTGACCATATTGCATCGCTTCGGCCATGGCATCTTAGGGCCAGGCCCCCCCTGAAAACTAACTCTAGATACGCCAATGGATTACGCTACAATTCTGACATAGGTACTCCTTCCGAAAAAAACAATTTGGAAAAAGAATTAGGCTCCCACACTAAAAATATCTGACGAATAGCGAACGAAGCCGCGGATATAAGCTAGTAAATAAATAAAAACACTGTCCACTAACGGAAATTAATGTCGTCGCGTGATCTTCCGGGTGCACAACAATGTGTACCTATTTGTATTATTTCCCATGAGAATAACACACGCATTTACTTGTAATCACCAGCACGTTTATATTCACGTGACCATTGTTATCAAGACCTTCTGTTTAACATAATCTAAACCAGTTAAACATTGGTCTTATATACTCCATCACGCCTGTATTCCTCGAAGGGTTAGGCAGAGGTGTATCAATGTGCGCCCACAGTTCGCCGGTGTTTAGGTCCCATGTAATAGGGGGCAAGCCTATTGCCACACTTGACAAGGCCCAAATTGATATTTTACTTTATTATACCAGCTATGTAATACATATTGAATGCAATAAAGAATTGAGTGTTAAATATAATAATTATGTTCTGTTTCTTCACCGTTACATTTCAAAATTTTAGAGATTTACTTCATCAAAAATAATAGAAAATAGGATTATTACAGGATATTTTCTGTAAAAATCTCCCTTACATTTAGGTGAAGCGAGAGTTTGAGGTAAGCCGTTGTTAATCCATACTGGGATGACAGGTCACTTTACCTAAATTCACGCAGAGAAATTACAGAGACCGCCATACAATTTCGGTGAACCAATCCAGGAAATGAATTCAAGAAAATTCAGACATAAAAGCAATGAAGCTACGTAAAATCAAAGTCCTTTGACGCAAAATCTCTGATCCACTGCATTCTGACTGATAGACTTATCTAACATTACTTACATAGCTAACAAGATAGACTTATATGTTATAGATATTAACAACGATACCTGAGTGTCTGGTTACGCTAACCTTGTGTTAACACTACTCGGGTGTCACATGGCCGTGGCAAATGACAAAATGATCGTCTTTTTGTGTTGTGTTGAATGTTTGTATAAATAAAAATATTTTTCGTAAAAAGAGATAATTGTAATCTACTAACTACACAAGTCTTTAGTTATTGCCCTGCTCCTTGCAAAACCTTGGTTGTAGCCTGATGTTTTATACTTATAAACCTTCCTCTTGAATAGTGATTCAAACTCCGGAACTACGGATTTTAAAGCGGTTTTCATCAATATATACAGTGTCATCTATTGATGAAAACCGCTTTAAAATCCGTTGCGAAGTTTAAAAGATCGAAGCGTACAGAGAGGAACAGAGAAAAGAGACTCTGTTTTATACTATTTAGAGATAATTGAGACGTTTCTTAAAACTTGGGAATATAGGTACTGAAAGATATGAATACATTTTACGCTGAATTAAATTAAAGAAGTACAAAATTTCAACAAGCGCGAAGAATTATTAACGTTATAGGTACTGTGATTGGCTATTGTGCTTAGTTTTGGTGGAAACATTACTTATTCCAGAACTAGCGTAAAGCTACTAACTACACACTGTAATTTACCGTGAAAACGTTTTCATTCGATGTTTTCGGTTAGTAGCATTGCATTTTAGGTTCACAATCGCAAAGCAATGTGTATATCAGGCAAATAGAAACCTCACAAGGTTAGACATGGATTGCTTTGTAAACAAACAAACACACTGCATAGTGAATCTAAATATAAATAACTATCAAATGGTCTGCGACTTCGTCCGCGTGGCTTATTTCACCCGCGTTAAGTTACGTCTTTGGTTACTGCTCCGCTCCCGTGTATCGTAGCGTGATGTTAAATAGCCTATGTTACTAATGAATAATCATACTATCACGCCTGTATTCCCCGAAAGGGTTAGGCAGAGGTGTACTAATATAGGTACACCCACAGTTCGCCGGTATGTTTTAGATCCCATGTAATAGGGGGCGAGCCTATTGCCATTAACCGGACACAAATCCTAACTCCGAGCTGCTACTGAGAATTTCATAGAAAAACCCAATAACACTTTGCTCGACCTGGGAATCGATCCCAAAACCTATAGCGTAGCAGTCGCGCTTAGGACCACTAGGCCAACGAGGCAGTTACTACTGAATAATGTAGCTATCTATTGGTGAAAGAATGGTTAAAATTGGTCTAGTACTTTCGGAGTCTGCTCGTTACACACAAACAAACAAAAAACTTTTCTCTTTATAATGTTAGTACATATAGATATAGAAAAACAACATAAAAAAATGCTGTTATATTTATTACAAATAGCCGCGGTTGAATAGCTGAATGGCTTCTGTGTTGTTATTTTACATGTTAAATTGTTACATTCAAGTAACAATAGTTACGAGTTATTTACACACAATACATAGTAAGTTATTTAATGGTTATTTGACTACAAAGATTAGTTCTGAACATTATTGCAACCAAGGAGAAATACAATCATCACGTAGTAGTAAGTATTTTTCTAGATGCTGTCAGGTATTTTCAGAGTTTGGTTGTAAAAACACATTTTATTCTATTTTGGCCCATGCTGACCCAGTCTTTTTTTTTGTGTAAATTGATTCATAAACTAAGGAGAATGCGACAACAAATGAGGTGACGCCATGACGCTTGTCCTGTGATGGTGCTCCACACTGGCACTGCGTTAGGGATGTATAATTTATTATATAAAATATTCTACTTCCTACTTAATTTTATAAATGCGAAAGTTTGTAAGGATGGATGGATGAATATTTGTTACTCTTTCTCGCTGAACTGTCTGAACGGATCTGGATGAAATTTGGCACTGAGATAGATTGCAGTGTGGAATAACACATAGGATACTTTTTATCCGTAAATTGTACAGTTCTCGTAAGATAATATATCAAATTTGACGCGAAAGAAGTCGCGGGCCGAAGCTAGTATAACACATTTAGACATAGTATCAAAAACTTCTTTTTAGTCTAAACAGATTTCGATGACTAACACCTCTAACTAAATAGATACCTAATACTTCATGTTCATTAATCTGTTTCAAATTAAACCACGCAGTGGAAGGATGGATGGCAAACAATTGGCTTGATTCACGCAACCTTGTGCACGTGTGGTGTGTTCTCACGACAGCGGCGCACGCGCAGCCACATGCACTAGGAACCCACCTGGGTAGATGTACTTGCTTAGTATTGGGAAACATTTAGGGTAATTTGTATCCACAATAATTGCGTATCATATTTGTGTGGGTTTATTAGGCTTCGAGTGGAAAATGTAAGAACTTCTCAATGAATCTATAATGATATGATATGTTGCCGATGACTTGTTGATGTATAACATTGTGAAGTCCTTTGATCTCTGTAAAAATGTTAGAGGGCCTGCCTAGAACACACGCCCGTTCGAAATCCGTACTAATATTATAAATGCGAAAGTAACTCTGTCTGTCTGTCTGTCTGTCCGTCTGTCTGTCTGTCTCTTCTTCACGCCTAAACCACTGAACCGATTTCAATGAAATTTGGTACAGATATAGTCTGGGACCCGAGAAAGGACATAGGATAGTTTTCATCCCGGAAATCCCCCGGGAACGGGAACTATTAATCCACGCGGACGAAGTCGCGGGCAAAAGCTAGTCTACTATAACTTTGGGACCGATATCGGTCGACGATCGGAGTATGTAAGAGTTGTTTATGCATATTGCCTCTGACCCATAATACATTTTTTTTCTTTTAAGGATGGGAAATCATCAAATAACTTCTTTCGCCCTTGTCGAAGCGGAAGGAAGTACCTATCAGACTTTTACTGCCTAATGCCCTTTGCATTCCAGGGCAGCGGTGACCCACAATACCGAAGACAAGACTAAGACTTCCAAGCGTGGGGCATTAGAATAGGCAAAAGGGCAAATAGGGCAAAAGATTTTTTTTTATTTACCTGCAGCATAATGCAGTCCTCATTGACAAACTACCTTCTGCCAGTTAAATAAAATAAAATACCCTTCAGAATGTAACAGTTACCAATTGATTTGATTCAGTGTAACCTTGTAGGTAGGAATTGGACACGTGAGGATCGTTCTCATGGCTCCTCACGCACAGTTTAACCAATGTAGGTGCGAGTTTCAATTAGTATCGGAACTTCAACTCGTATTGCATTCGAAATAGTGTGCACGATTTTATTGTGACATAAGGGCTAAAACAAACTAGTTATGTTTAGCTGTGGCGATTGGCGATTTCCTCAAGACAATTGGTACAATATTGGTATGAATATAAACAGGTGTACGAAGACACTCGAAAGGGAAAGTAAGAATATCTTCCCATGATTTTGATTTTTTTTTTCGTTCTGTACCCCATACCTGGGGAATTCCAGGTTGCGGACCTATTGAAAGTCAAACTTTCAAATTTTTTCTTAACAAAAACAGTTTTACTTTTGCATGACCTCATAAGCACAACGTCTTGCTTGTACCATTTAAAGCAGTGATTTTTAAAACCAAAAATAAAAATAGTTTCCAAGCATTAATTAGTTAGATACTTAAAACGGCTATGTGAGGTGTCTTTTTACACCCCATTATAGCCTTACACCCAAACCAAACAAAACACAAAAGGCATCCTACAAATCACCCATTAAGACAAATAAAGCTATTTATCATTAAACTAAACAGTCCTAATGATCAAACACCTTGACATGACTCAGTGACTGCCAAATGCGTCGCCCACTCCATTCCATCTTCATCTTAACTCCTTGATCGGTTGGTAAAGACTTCCATACTTGATAAGAACCTTCAGTTTTGCCTGACCTCTTAAGAATTCGTACTGTGTGGAGATTTTTGGCTTTAAGGTATTTGGGCATACGGAGATCTGACCGAAGAGTTTTTGATGTTCTTCTTGCTGTCACCATGTATTCGTATATGTGACAAAAGCTATTTATTACCTAGAAAATTTTTAGAGCATACAGGAGATGGGAACATGTGATGTGACATCACAGTCACATTGTACACGATCTGTCAAAGTAAAACCATCAACAGTATACAAAGGGGGCTACTCTCGCATTTTCCTGAACGTATGACTTCTAATCTCAGTCTGAATCTGCCAAAAACGCCTCCAATAAACCTACATTTTTAGCCTTGAATATCGCTGAGATGACATTGTGACTAGACTTAACTGGAACTGACCTTCTGGTTTCGTAGTCAGCTCATAGAACTCGTCTCATCTGGCCTTTTGCTCGTATTCAGTCCGTTCAGGCAAAACTGACACAAATTCACCTGTCCAGTGAGCTTCTCCATGTATAAAAGGCTTAAGTCCTTAGTCGGCTGGTAAGGCCAGTGCATCGCGTTTATTATCAAAATGCAAGTCTTTGTAGGCATGCCGACGGAATGCGTCACTGATTGGGTAGTCTCGAGGAATAGGACGAGTTGGGCGATTGTTGGTTATGTGGGTTTTTTTCTAAGTACTTTTTAAGGAAAGGAAAATTATTGTGCTTATTTGTATTTGGTTTGCGTACACCATAAACCTTGAATATTCTGATTTATTTTGAGGTTACGTTTCACGTAATCACGTAGTAGTTTGTTTTTCTATGATCGTGTGTGGCTTCCGATAATGAGATTGACACCCCTTGACAGGACTGGTTATCTGACTTTCAGCACTCTCTGACTACTTGGAACCACTGTCAATGATCTACGAATGACAGCCGGGACCACGTACTTTCTTAGGCATGGAGGTGTCTAAATAAAAGAAGAAGCAGATGAACCGCAGTCAAATGCTTATAATTAAGAAGTGAACAAACCCAAAGTATTCACTCTACTCATTGCTACTAACAAGCCATCTCACCCGACATATATCATTGTATCATTGTCGCTACACAACTATTGGCGATACTTAATATTATTGATTGGCAATTAAATCGATCAGACATGTGTGCCGATCACGGTCAATGAACTTGTGTACATTCCTCGATGTAATATTATTATCTTGTATTGTATGAGATAAGAAACGAGTTACTCGTATTTAAATGTTTCAATGTTGATTATCTGAAAATGTGCCAGCAATTAGTTACCATATTGAGCTCTCTTTTGTATTAAATATCCTACCTTCATTAGTATATGTGCAGGCAATAATTATGTATTTTGACTTCAAAATACATAATTTTTGCCTGCCTTGACTTAGGGTCGATTTTCAATCGTCAGATAACTCTCAACAGAGGAATGAAAATGGCGGTTTGAAAATAAAACTTCAGAAAATATGTCATACTTACTGTGATATTTATTCTTCAGTTATAAGTTATCCTGCTATTGAAAAATCAGCCCTAAATAAACTTAATTAAGAATATTGAATGTCGTTTAGTAAAAACCTCTTTGATGCCTAAAATCCCGGAGAGAATATAGTAGTTAGTTATCTAATTATACCAGTCTAGCGTTTATCGTCTCACTGCATGGCAAAGGACTAAAACCACGCGGGTGACATAAGTCAGAAGCTAGTATTTTTATAAGGTTACAATAAAAACCCAATGATAGAATCTTCACCAACATTCAAGTGGAATTTGCATTTGTTACTCAATAACTAACTAGCCATAATAAATGTAGTGGAATCTTACGTAACGGAGAGGAAAGAACCAATACATATGTGTTTGTTATGTTCCCCTAGTACCTATTACTAGATAAGTAGGTAGGAAATGGCAATAACAGGAAGGTTCCTGGTACGGGAACCTAAGTACCTAGCTAGGTAATTTTCCTAGTGTTCTAGCTAGGCAGTATCCTACAACTGTGTTTCATTATGTTTATAACGTAAACTTTAGAATGATTATGTTAAATACTATTGAAGGTTGACTGTCGTTGACTATGTATAAGAACTGAGGCTTGATATTCTTAGTTCTTTGGTCAAACCTTTGCGTTGTATTGTAAGTAGGTACTCGTATTACCATTTTGTTTTTAAAGTCGATTCCCTCTATTTGATTGTTATTATTATCATCCACATTGAACAATATACTAGCGAAAGTAACTCTCTATCGGTCTGTATGTGTGTTACATCATCACATCAAAATAACAACACCGATCGCAATGAAATTTGACGAATATGTAGCTTAACATCTGGATAAAGACATACTTATTAATCCACGACTTCGTCTATGTCTGCGACAAAATGACAAGCAAAAGCTAGTAGGCAATAAAAACGGATAATCGCTTTTATCTGTTTGTCTAAGTGCATGCATAGGCTCACTCATGTAACACGTCGTGTACCATCACCTACCTCCTACGCATCGATTGTTAGGTCCACCACCTTGAGTTATTGCCTATTGTTGCACTTGTATGAATGTGGCAACACTGGCATCACACATAATTGAGTAGGATCTTCATATCCTTCACGAGATGACGTGGCGTAGGTTTTCAATAGACATTGAAACGATTCTCGCATTAATTTTATTCTATCATTATAATAATGTAATTGTTATCGTAATTAAATCAATTTAATATCGTGATGGCCCAGTGATTAAGGTGCGTCCTATTCATGATGTTAAGGGTTGGATACAGGCCAAGTACCAATGACAGATGAGCTTTTATGACATTATGTTGCATCTAAGTTCACTAAGTTACTGTGTTGTGGACGTCTGATAGGCAGTCGTTTCATGTAAAATACTGGTACTCAACTACATCGGGTTAGACTGGAAGACAACCCTAGCGTTGTTGGGAAAAAGCTAGGCAGATGATGATGTACTTCCTAAGTTTATTTTGGACATCACTAATATGGGAAGTCATTCATTAGCAATAACAAATTACCCTAATTGCATGAAAAAACCACTCACTTACATAAGGAAAGATATAAAGAGAAAATCAATTAATTCGAAATTAATTTCCTGTTCAAATTAACTTCAACTTTTTTTAAATCAATTAACAGTAAAACCAAAATTACTCATGACACAACACATGAGCTTATACAATAATCAGTAATCGATATTATGCAAAAATCGATCAGGAATACATTAAATACTGTTAACATACTAATTTACATAAATAAAAGTAAAATTGCATCAACCCGTCGGTTGAGTAGACAGCGCGGCGCCGCACCTGCGCGTGCGCATGTACCACAACAGGTTCATAATGGCCAATCCGATGACAGTGATGACATGGCGGCGAGGGTTCCAGAAGGTTTGGTTGGATGACTGGATGAAGTTTTGTAAAGGGCAACTGAGGTTGATTGATGTACGAAGTAAAATTAAGGCATGCCAACACACAAGCGTATATTGCCACTAGAGCGATATGATGTCTATCTATCCATAGAACAGTTTCTATTTCTATTTCGCTTGTAACATTATTTATTTATTTAATTAATCTGGAAGACCTACAGCTAAAAAAAACCAGGCTGGTAGCAGTCAATTAATCTGGCAGCCAATTACAGGTCTTCACTTATAAAACACAGAATGATGCACAAACTCCATGGACATTACAATAGCGCACACGAACACCGTAACAGTAACATTATGGCTTCAGTGATAATATCGCTCGTGTATGAAGAAACCTTTATGGTATGATTATAAACGACCCAGAGGCTAAGGTCAAACTAAATCATTGATTCGATAAATTAACTTAAACGAGTGCTTTTTTAGTACAAAATTTACAAGGCAACATTCTTAAAACCAGTAGCGGCAGTAGCCATTCAAGCAGAGTAAAAAAAAAAATGACACAAAAAGCTCCTCTTTCCCCAATCACTTAACTTCATTTGAAACAGGTTCTCAGGAGTGGTATTATACACAAATCTCACTTGGTGACTTACTTGAACTAAGCTGTAAATCCCTAGCATTAGGAGAGATGTCAGCATACTTGCTACAGAATAAACCGGTAGCCCATAATCTGACAACCGGGCTGGCCACACATGAGGCAATCAACTACAATCCTATCAGCTGACTGATCTCGCAGACAAACACTACACCTGGGAAAAGGTTGGAGAATGATGGTGTAATGCAATATGATATAATGTGCATACAATTCGCAATTGTAGGTACTGTGCAAAGAAAGCATGAATGAATTTAGTGAAATACGATATTGATTAGTAAGAGACTACTAATATTTATTTATTTATTTAAACTTTATGCATCAAAA
Organism: Caradrina clavipalpis; assembly: GCA_932526535.1. Taxonomy (NCBI): domain Eukaryota; kingdom Metazoa; phylum Arthropoda; class Insecta; order Lepidoptera; family Noctuidae; genus Caradrina; species Caradrina clavipalpis. The sequence continues at coordinate 10,909,948 of OW052104.1, read as the reverse complement.
AGTGCAAAGCGGGACTTAATGCCTTAGGCATTCTCTACCAGTCCACCAAAGGTCGATATAATGTGGAAATATGGTTGGTGGTGGTAATATGATAGCTTAGAGAGATTTAGGAAAGAAGAACAAAAGTTGCAGTTGCCAAATCAATTTGGATCAGCCGGATCTATCGCTTCGAATAAATGTTATGAGGGACATTAAATTTAGTCGAAGCGAGTTTAAGATAAGCTATAATCCCACCTGTCGTGGTATTCTGTAAAAATCAGCCTCTTTGAAATTAGGCGACGTGAGTTTCAGGTCAGCTTAGCATTAGATTGTATGACAGCTCACCTCAAAGTCATTTCACCATAAATTCTTCATTTCTCTTCATTCTTTACAGAAGCTGGACATGGAGATGCTGACCATATAAAGAACTACTTTATAGTACATTTTGTGAGAACTGGAGCTTCTGCCTCTCTTCGCATCGTGCGGCTGACCGGTTCCCTGCAGGTATTTTCCCTTTAAGGCGCGTGGCCGTGCAAAACGCAGCGGCAGCCGTTTTTAGGGCAGTTTTTAGGAGCCCACTTCTCTATATCAAATAGAAATACCAACTAATAAAAAATACGTTAAATTTCTACACATTCTTGACTCGAAAATGGTAGATTTATTTTTAACTTTTTAGTAACATAATGCTTAATTATAGGGTCATAACGAAACTACAGAAATGAGAAATAATAATTTTTGACATGCATCTCCTCGTAAAGTAAACATTATTTTGATTTACGACTTAAACTAATAATTAGGCAATTTAATAAAGAACATTATGCTAGTTTTATTTTTTTCAAAACACCTAAATTTGATTTTATATAGATTTTACTTTAAAATCTGAGCGTATTTCCTACGTATCTCGTGCGCCGCGTTAGTGTGCCGACAAAGGAACGAATGCTCAAGGTTATTTGGTCAGGGTAGTAAATAGACCAAGTGACTAACGTTAAGTGCTTTCCTACGCATTTTCTACGTGTTAGTAAGATGCGTAATCGTTTGAAGAAAAAAATGATTAATTATTATTATTACCTACGCAATTTCCATCCTAGTGAGCGGATCGTATCCATATAAGGAAAAAAATTATACCTATTTACTGAACTTTAATTGCTACCAAGTCTTCATATTATTATGTGTCGTGTTTTCATTCATTTGACTTGTTTACTAAAGAAACGTAATTTACTATCGGAGGTAGTACCTCTGTGTTTCTATGTTTTGTACCCAATTAGCTTCCGTGAGCTTTCACTTTTTCAATATTATTTATGACTCTCTTTGTTACCAATCTCTTTGATTGACGGCATTCATCTTCTTCGTGAGTTGAAAATAATTATTCCAATATACAACCTCTTTAGTATGATACAAAAAGTTCAGCATTAATCATGGCTGTTTGTAATCCATTTTGTTGTTTTGAAAAAAAAAAAATACCTAAGTAGGTACTTATAACGGTTCAGTAGTTGCCGCGGTTTTTGAATTTCGAATTTCAATAAAAATATTGACATCAATTTATTGCTTTTCTGAAGTATAATCGCATAGACAAGTCCTAAGACGGTACCTACTATTTATTAGAAGATAGTAACCACAAGAGGTCGATTTACCCGCTTCGAATTACTTGTGGTGGCCTCACAATGAGTAATGTGTTTACTCAAGTAAGCGATAGGCACTAACAGAAAGTGTCATAATGTTAAGTACATAAGTATTACCTATATCAGTTGCATTATTATTAAGTAAACAGACTTATCTATTCTTCTCTAGACAATGTGACTTCTGCTCTCATTAACACTTTGTAATTGTAAATTAACATTGAAAGCTTCATATTCATGTTGTAACATTTTTTTTTGTTTAAAACTTTAAATAATGGTGATAATAAAAATATTTCGATGGATGTTAGATACTAAAACGTGACAATATTGTTTTGGCCTTCACTTTAAAATAACAAAAAAAAACAATTGAGACCCACTTTGTGTAGTTTTTGCATGATTAAAATTAAATAACGTATCACTACCATTAGAAATAATTTTTGATATTGCAAAAAATATTATAAAATGCTTGAAGCTGCCGCCTGTTACGTATTTTTTTGTGTATAATAATATGTTAGAGCAGTGGTACTCAACTTTTTTTTTTACAGGGGCCCCTAACACTTGTTGAAAAACACACACAACTGTACAAATGAAATTAAACAACTGTTAACAGATTCATTATGTGTATTTTGTTTTTTTTTAACACGTCGCAAAATTCTAAATTAACAAAAAAAAGGTAAAGTAATACCAGATGGGCCAATCACAAAATTCTGGCGGGCCGCAGGTTGAGTATACCTGTCTTAGAGGCTTACTAGCTCTTAGAAACAGAATCCCACATAGATCCAAGATGATCGATCGATCAAATCCCGAAGGTCACGGACATTTGACAATGTAGCATCCATCTTGTTTATATCTCACAGAAATGCCGCCATCCGTGCGTTAGATGGAAGATAATGTAAAGAACATTCAATGCTGTGAGGATTTTTTTCCTATTTTTATGCTTGTAAATGTTCGTTGGTTAGTTAGTTAAATGTTGGACAAAAAGTTGTGTTTGAGGTTTTGTTCGCTTTGTAACTATTTCTTTGTAATTATATTGTTTATTTGGTACATAATTGATAGTTACGTGAACTTAACTTATTCTATACTTATTGGGATTTTTGGTGAAAACTGGTTTTTACACAGTTATATGTTTATTGTTGATAATATGTTCTCAACTGCCTCGTTGGCCTAGTGGTCCTAGGCGCGACTGCTACACTAGAGGTCTTGGGTTCGATTCCCAGGTCGAGCAAAAAGTGTTGTTGGGTTTTTCTATGAAATTCTCAGTAGCAGCTCGGAGTTTGGATTTGGGCCCGGTTAATGGCAATAGGCTCGCCCCCTATTACATGGGACCTAGGTAAATATGCCGGCGAACTGTGGGTGTACATTGGTACGCCTCTGCCTAACCCTTCGGGGAATACACGCGTGATGGTTTTTATTTTTAATATGTTCTATTAGTATCTACTGTATGTTTCTATTCGTTTACCAATAAACTAATGTCGTGACAGTACTTTATTACGTATATTACTCTCAAAAGGCGTAAAAAATGTAGTGATATAGTTACGAAGTTAGCGAAAATGTGATAATTTCAATGATTTAAAAGTCACTGCCCGTCTTGAGGACACAACAATAATCCTACTACTATTATAAAGGCGAAAGTTTGTATGTATGGATGTATGGATGTATGGATGTTTGTTACTCTTTCACGCTTAAACGGCTTAATGGATCTGGATGAAATTTGGCACAAAGATAGATTATAGTCTGGAATAACACATAGGCTACTTTTTATCCCGGGAAAATGTACGGTACCCGTAGGATAACACATCAACTGTGACGCGGACGAAGTCGCGGGCAGAAGCTAGTTTTGTTAATATTTTTTCCATTAACACTGTACCTATTTAAACCTAGAACGGAGCTTTTCATCCTTGAATTTTATCACTGATACCTACCACATAAGTTCTATATTTTGTAGTTTAACGAACTCTGGCTCGAAGTTTTGAGAAGGCTTTGCAAAAACCTGGGCCCCCCAAACAATCGGATCACCAGCCGTTTGATGACACCTGCAGAAACAATGGCAAGATTAGTTCAACCCCACGACAATATAAATACCGTAGTTGTACCGTAAACCGTAACAAAAGCTATTGATACGCACAGCAAATATCACCGCTGTGGAACGATTTCAATTTTGGAACGATTTGCAAAAAAAAAAACCGAAACAAAAAGGTTCTGTTCGCGATGATACTTCATTTGAATTAAGAATTTGGGTGGTGGTGCTGGCTAAAACACGTGACACGTGACACGTTTTACCATTGACTAGATGGAAATAAACTCCGAATTAAAAATTTATAAAAAAATATATTCTAAGTATTTCTTTTTTGTCAGCTTAACAGTAGTTACTAGCCTATTATTGTCCCATTGCAGGATAAAGGCCGCTTCTCGCTTCAGAAGGCACGAGCATTGATCACCACACTTACTTAAGGTGGATTGGAGATTTTAGACTTATAATAATTATATAAGTCCATGTTTACTCAAAATACTCCTTCACCGATATCGGACCAAGAGAAACTTAGAAAGTACATATGAATTGAAAAAAATCACATTGAGCGGTGTCGAACCCACTATCACCAATGTCGCTGCATGAGAGGCGGGCGCCTTAACCTCTGCGCCATCAGGATATTACTATTATTTAATAGTATTTTATTAACTAACATCAAACCTACGATTTAATTTCGCAAAGACATAAGATTAAAAGCCTTTCACTTTCTCTTGACAAAGCGGTAGCAATCATTTCTATAATTAACAGAACATTACCTGCTATGTCGCAATTATTTAAAGGAAGTCGATTTTCCAATAATAAGAGCAATTTATCCGACGTTTCCATAAACCAACATTTGGCTAATAGTAAATAATTTTAGATAGACTAATGGCCTCTAGATTGTCAACTGTGATAGGGTCATTTCTGAAGTTCGATGTACGCTGTGGATATAAGGGCGTATACACACAACACACGTTCCATGAACAACTGCCAAATTTTAAATTTTGTACGTTTTAAGGTACCTACCACGCTGTACCCAAAGGGTCCAAACTGAGAGCTATTACTTTCGTTCATCAATCCGTCCGTGTATCTGTCCCTTTGCCACGGTAGACAGGTATGTTTTAAAACGAAATTGGTAAATAATATTAGGGTCAATATTGTTTTTTTGGTTCCGTATGGTGCTTGTTTCTGCAAATTATTATTTTACGTTGTATGTTGACCAAAATTCACATGCAATATTTATAAAATTTTCATAATTTTGATCACTAAGTAATTATAGCTCTCGAAATATTTGACAGAAATATATTGCAAAAATATGCCAACTTCCAGCGGATAACCTTATAAGATTCAAACGTCATTTGTAACGAGGATTAATTAATACGGTCGGCGGGGCTGGCGATGGCGTAACCCTTTTGTGGATCCGAAACGCATGCAACGTTTTGGCTCTCCGCCCACGACCGATTTTTTGTTATCCGATTTCTTCTCGCCGACAAAGAAATTATCTATCAAAAATCTGTCCGATAATCGGTCAAAAATAACGGTCGCGTGCGCGTCTGCGTTGCGACACGGTCTTGTGTTTTCGTCTTTACATAAAATTCTTCATTACTAAGCTTCGTCAATTTAAATTGAAATTGGTTCATCTAATGATATGTGTTTTAAGTTTTTTGTTTATGTCATCAAACGTTGAAAATGATTTGTCATTGAGGCAATAGAACTTTTTACTGCCGAAGGCCCGAAGATGATTCCATAAATTACAGTATTTTAACAAAAAAAGCGGGTTCAGTGTTTTGAAATTAGCGTTATGGCTAGTGACGGTTAAGTTGTTAAAAGGATAAGACTTAAAATTGAAATAAAGGGTTAAAATTCAAATTAGTGAAAATTTGGTGTCCGCGCTATTCACCATATTTTTAACACGGTTGGTTCCGTTCCCGTAGACAAACCCCGAAAACGGTTTTGTGGGGCATAGTTCCTTAGTTGAGCTTTTTATAAATTTGGTACCATCACGCCTGTTTTCCCCGAAGGGTTAGGCAGAGGTGTACCAATGTACACCCACAGTTCAAATCAGTATAAATTTGGTTTTAATAAATAAATAATAATAATAAATGCACGTCGAACTCGCACACGAAGGGTCCTGTACCACCGTACGATATTTAAGACCACTTACAAAAACACGATTCTTTTATGGGACTCCCTTTATTTTTAACCTTATTTTAATATTTGTTGTTACAGCGACCATAGTAATACGGTCCAAAATATAACAGCCCTGTGACGGACGGATAGACAGACATACCTCGGAGTCAGTAGTAACAGGATTCTGTTTAACCTATATATCTATAATATTAGCATATAGATCACATTTCCTTAGAGATCGAATGCAGTCAATTCAAAAGCAACACTATAACGAGGACTTAAGAATCAAAATAAGAAAAATCACAGAATAATATTTTTCGACAATAATATCAACCAAGTTCAAGTCATCGAACATCTAAGTACACATTGCATCCGCATCACATATATTAGAAAAGGCAACAAACGTCTACAAGTTGTTACACGACGTTTTTCTCGTGACTGTATGTTTATCTGTCAGATGCCAACTGTTGAACATAACGGATAACTCGCGAATCACGCCTTGATATTTGAAGACCTTGTTACTATATCACGACTTTTAGTTTGGTTAAGTAGCGTTATGTTGTTCATTTTTTCTATGTGAAGCTAAAAGTAATATGTTCATCCTATTTTAATAACTTTTATTTACTAACATTTATTTTTGAAAATCGAACGAATTAGGGTCGACGTTTACGGACTTCGCGTCACGGCACGGCATAATAAAGGATTTTATTTTTGATAAACCTATTTTTATCCTTGTTTTAATGAGTTTAAAATTTATATTACTTTATTTCGATACCATTATTTACAGAAAGACTGAAGATTTGCTGAGACAGGTGATTCCCTGGATTCGTGGCGAAGTGTGAGAAGAGAATACCATGGTGGTTTTTAGGCGGTAAGAGTCTGAAAGACGAGGTTATGAGGATCTTCCACTGTAGAACAAAAAAAAAGAAAAAATGGTAGGTAGTTCATAATTGTTCAACAGTTTAATCACATTAATACCTATGTAAAATGGTGTTAAAAAGATTCCTTACCAATATCGAAAACTTTCTGCTTTCTTCCTGGCAAGATACTAACGCTAGTAATAGCCGGAAAACCCTTCAGACGCAAAGGAAATCCCATATTAGTGTAGTAAAAAGGAAAGGCAATGCTTTCTAAGAACTTTTCGAATACAATGAACGTATCACATGAATGTATGACGTCGTGTTCGTGCCCACTGCGTCAATGGACACACATTCATGAAGTTTAGTATGAGGATGGAGAATTTAAAGTACCTAATAAAGCCTCTTTTAGAACGATGTTCAGTAGGGATTTGATAATTGTATGCGTATTTACCTTAACTTCAATTTTGCGCTAAGAAAGTGTTGATACGACTGTCATTTTATAAATTTTTGCTAAGAAATTGATGCATATTCTATCTAAAGTTCGTAATTAGCTAAGAAAATATGAATACCGCTTCAAGAAATAAAGGATTAGAAACATAATTCACGATAATCTCGAAATTGCGAGATTTTTTCAATACAAAACTTCTATCTACACATACTAAGCCAACACCTGAAGAACCATGACGATCACACATTATTTTCGATTTAAATCTCGATTAAAATAAAGATTAGTGTAAAACTGCCAGTTATGAATCGAGATTCGTGCGAATACGGGTCATATTCGCTACTTATTCCTTCAAACAGGTGGGTAGGATCGTAAGCAGGTTTCCAACGTCTGTAATTAAATCGTTAGTCTTAATCGTAATAATTTCATCTCAGACATCGTCATAAAAATATGTTCGGGGCGTAACTAGTTTTTACTGTCACTTTTTTTGTGAAATTTTTAGTCAATCGTTTAAATTTCTGACCATGAATTAAAAATACGTTAGATACTGAGCTGGCCCAGACAGCTTGGCGATTTCAGAAATTAAGACCACTAATGACCTAACGAAAATTTTGACCTTAAGTAACCTTTACTTCATTTAAAATAAGTAAAAAAAGCAACTGCTACGGTCGTCAAAAGTACTAGCTATAGAAGTTGTTGAGTTCTTTGTGAAGGAGCTCGTCAGGGGAAGTAGGTACAGTCGGTTGTCAGCATTATCTGACCCACTCTAAACACAATCGAAATTGGACCTTCTGCCTATGATAATAAGGTTTAATTTCAATTTATATGAGGTTATCAGTCAAGTGCTCGAGAACTGAGGAATAAATACAATAAAAATACACACACGCAAATTTGATCTTTATCACGTTAGCATTGGGTTAAATCTTATAACAACTTGTTATAATATAATAAGTGTAATAGCTTATTTTAATGAGTTCGGTCAAGTAACTCTGGTCTCGTGGTCTGTGTGTAAGACTGAGAGTGACAAGATGCGAGATCAAATCCCACGACGAAGATATTGTTTTGCTTTCAATTTAGAATTTATTCTAAAAGTATTTCTTGTATTATTGTAAAGAACTATAGACGGATAATCTTCAAATATAAAGTTTCTAAAATGGTAATATTTTGGCATAACTTGTATTAAGTGGGTAGTTGAAAAATAAATATTTGTATTCATTGTAAAACTGGTATTCAAATGCTACTAACTAAGGGTATGCAGTGACAACGCGCAAACATATTTTTCCTTGCCTTACTAAATTGCAAAAACAACTTCTCTTTACAATTTATTTTTGTCTATTTTATAGGTAGTTTTTTTATTATCATGTCTTAATGGAGTGATTAAATAATAATGAAGGGATAAAATACAAAATAATCTATTTGCACTAGGATAAGGTTGGCTGCTTGTGCTGTGCAAGAATAAACTTTATTAAAGTATATATATGGTTTAAATTCTTTAGTCTTGTGGTCACTAATCGTTGTTTACGTTCGAAATCAAGTTTAACCTAAATATAGCTTCTGCTCAGGTGTTTCTTTTTTAATTATTTTATTATACTTTTTTTACAGTTCTTTAATGGACAACGCATAGAAATAAAACTAAACAATTGCAAATTTAAAATGTTTATTATTTCATTAAAACACTTAGGTAAATAAAGTAAGTAAATGCTCACATATTTCCAAATTAATATACAATATATTATGAGGATGCCATAATCAAATCTAACCATTTATAAACATTAAAAAAGGCATGTTTTCTTGAAAGTTTGTTATCGAGAAAATTTATTTTATCTGTGAAATGCTTTAAAGATTTATAGCTGCCTATTATACGTAGTGAATAAACATGTCATTTAAATAGAAAAAAAACTATTTATGACAATAACATCACCACGTAATTGGCAACATTTTAATGGTTTAACAATCTATCCATTGAGCATTTACTTACATGGTGTGTTTAAAAATATCCTAGATTAATTAGTAGCGGAGTGATGGCGCACCGTTCCTTGTTACGTTCATCTTTGTTCGATTTAAATGTTTTTTTTTTCATCAGTGAAGATCACAACATTTTCTTCTCAATTAAAATTTAAATATTCCTGGGCAAAACGGACCCCTCTTCAGCAGGTGTCAATGCTATTTTCTGTGCCGGTTTATAATTCTTTATTCCAGCAGCGTGTAAATGCCTTCTCACTGTTTCCACTGAAATATGGTATTTTATTGCGGTTACACTAATGGGCAATCGCATTCGGGACTATACTTGATGTTTTTTGCCCCTGGACGAATCCGCTGAATATTTACTTTGTCTCCATAACGTCTTAGCTACAGTCGTATTTCTCTAAAACAAAAAAAAAAAAACTTTTTTGGAACCGTTTATGTAACTTGTAAGGAGTGAATGTAATAGTAAAATAGCCAACTACGCGTTCATTAATCACAATCAATTAAATAAAATAGGTATAAAAAAAAACACTTACTGCTATATTAAGACGACGACCAATCTCTCTAATTCCAACATTCTGCTCATGTAAAAATATGATTTTATGTTTGGTATAGTCATTAAGCTGCGACATGATGCTTTTTTACACCAAATTGCTTAAAAATACGAAACGATTTACAAATGTGTGTGCACAGTCAATGCTAATAGGCGTAGTGTAACTTTTGTCACTTAAGTAGACGAATTTATTATCTACCTCACGAAGCAAATATATGTGAACTTAAACTTTTTTAATTTACCCACCTGTTTACAAGATAAGTTATTAGGCGTAAATCATATTGGCCGTTCTTTAATAATGCAAACAATTTTGTAGAAATGAAATCAAATTAAAAAAGAAACTGATAACAGGTGGACTGTGTTTTCGAACCCACATGTTGTTCCTCGCCAATCCAACATCAAACCGCCAAGCCACAAGAACTTGTTAAGACTCCACGAAATTCAAGATTGGGTTCTAATTATGTAAGGTGACTTAAAAGGTTTTTAACTTTAATGTCAACGAGATAATGATTAAAATAGCTTAACAAAATGATAATTATAATGCCGGTGGCTCCGACAACGTTGGGTGGGTTTATGCGTGTCTGTATTCATCGATAAATTGAAATTAAACCTTATTATCATAGGCAGAGGGTCCAATTTTGGTTGTGTTTAGGGTGGGTCAGGTAATGTTGACAACAGACTGTACTACCACCACACTTTTTTCTGCCGCAAAGCACCGTTGCAGTTCTAGTTTGGAAGTTATGTGTGCCGGTGTAATTACAGGCACGTGAAACATTTCACCTCTGTTTCTGGGATGGCAACGCATCTGCAAGACCTCTGATATTGCAGATGACTTTAGTTGCCATCCAATCATGCAAACAGAAAGTGATCTTACATGAAGCAAGTGACGACACAGTTGGTGCAGTGACTAAACGATTGGCTTCTGTGCGGGTTCGATTCCCACGCAGAACATTAATTATTTTTATGGTTTGCAGATAGCTCGGGTCTGGCTGTTTGTGTATGTGAGTTTATATGTTTGTAAACATACCTACCTATGAAATAAGAGAAATTGCAAGAGAGAGCAAGGCCTCTTAAAAAAAAATTGGACGTTATTACTAGTTCACATCAAGCAACACTAAACTCAAAGATAGCTGGCAATCACTCAAAGTAGTCAACCTACGCTGAGTGGTCCCTATCCACTATAGTTACCGATATCTAATCTAATCTAAAGCCCTCCATATAGCTCCGATGAAGTGCCAAAACATTGATATTACTTTTTCCTTATCAGACTCTCCCTGGCGTTTCCAAACAAAGATATACATAAGGTAAAATGTTCATTAAATAAAACATCTGTATGGTCACTTGCTATCCTGTTATGTTAAACATTTAGATTTTAAGATACTGTACCATATTAATTGACAATGTAGTGTTAGCGTGGCAAGTTCTGTTTTTATTATATTTTTATTTTAATATGTTGTATGTGATATATTTGTATAATGTGCGTGTGTAATTAGGTGATCGCAAGACCTAAGACCTTAAGAGACCTCTAATGCTCGTTTTTATGGATTTTAAATAAAAAAAATACAATTCCTATTTCCCTGCGATATCATTGCTCGTGTGTGGGGACACTTTAAGACTGGTTTAACGGTCGCTAATCGACTCGCTCAGACTGTAAGTAATGTGATTTACACTATTTCTGTAAGTATTTACTTAGTTCTTTATGGATTATTCAAGTCTGGCCTGACCGTTACTGAGAATAAATAAATCTTTACGTTTTTTTTTTATGTTTGCCCTTTACTGGTATTTTCTCTTGTATCGTGTTTACAAACATAGACTCACAAATACAAACAGCCAGACCCAGAACAACTGTTTTTAGGCCATACAAATATTTGTTCCATGCAATCGAACCCGCGACACCCAGCGCATCAGTCAATCGCTCAGCCACTACGCCAACCGTATCATGAAAAAAAGAAATACCATCACGCCTGTATTCCCCGAAGGGTTAGGCAGAGGTGTACCGATGTACACCCACAGTTCACCGGTATATTTAGGTCCCATGTAATAGGGGGCGAGCCTATTGCCATTAACCGGGCACAAATCCAAACTCCGAGCTGCTACTGAGAATTTCATAGAAAAACCCAATAACACTTTTTGCTCGACCTGGGAATCGAACCAAGGACCTCTAGCGTAGCAGTCGCGCTCAGGTTCACTAGGACAACGAGGCAGTTACAACGTGGCCGTATCATGAATTCTTCTCAATTCTTGCTATAGTGCAATGACCTAATGATTTCCCTTCCTGTCCAGTTACATTTTTCAAGTAATTAACAAAGGAAGATGATATATTGCTCAATTATTCTCAGTATGTAACTATTACAAATGAACGCATAGTCATAGCTTAGGTCACTGGGATTCCCTTTGTGGTAAGGAATGCTTTTGAAAGAAATGCCTGACAACCAACTCATGTTCTGCCAAAACATGTCAACCCACAATAATGAAATTAAGTAATTAAATCACGTCTCCTCTTTATTTTAGTCAAAATAATTTTGTATTTTATTATTCTTCTTCTTTATCGTAGGGGCAATAAGGCCTAACGACCCCACACACCCGCTAAACCGCCTCAAGGGCCTCTGACATGGTTACCGATGCTAGTGTTGCAAGATAAACATAAAAAGTAGGTACATAATTTTGAATTAGAAAAAAGTCACATTGGTACTTGTCCGTGCCCGATTGCAAACCTACAACCTCGTGCATGAGAAGCGGGCGCCTTAACCTAAAAAACTTTATAAATAAAGGAGAGCAATAAAGCTTAAAATATCGAACAAACCCTTGCGCAATAAAACAGCAGCTAATAAACAAAACAATTGCAGCGCGCAGGCATCTAAAGGTCGGTTCACACCGATAATGAAGACATGACATATTGAGGACCGTCTGATAAATATGTATAGCCAATAATGACAACTTATGTCTGTATTGTGTTGGCATACCTTGCGTTAGACCCATAGGCTGTCAACTAAAGTTTAGTAAATAATTCGCTTGGCCTTATTTGTCGATTTAAACAGAGGTACGGATATTTTTCCGATAAATTGTTGTTTTATTTCTTTTGTTGTGACATTTAAAAACGGTATTCCATTTATTGTGTAGTCTTTTGTTTTGTTTGTTTCGAAGGCTTTGCTACAAATTGATATTTTGTCCGTAGTTTTGACCACAGTTCTTTATTTATTTATCACTAGGGTAGCTTATTAATCTACTGTAATTAAATCAGTTCTGCCAATTTTCATCAAATTTTTTTAATTATATTTCACAGTTACAACAGCACTACTCCGTCACAGCCATTCAAGTTAGAGCTTTAAATCGTGTGCTTTTTAGTATATTCTACAACGACTAGATAAAAAGTAGATGGCTTGCAGGCGGTCCACTGGCTGGTATCAGTTGGAGAATGCCTGTATAGGAGCACTTTTACGTTAATTTATGTACACTACAATGCTATCAATATCCAACTCACATTAAATATTAATTAATTGTTTAAAGAAAGTAATTATCTATTCGCGACACAGGATGTTTACTTAAGATATCTATATTGGTCCACGATCATATTTCCGTTCGTATTCATGTTAAGGTCCTTTCAATGCCAATGCACATACATTTGTCGCTTCTAAATAATTTATTGACAATTAGAATTGAAGCCGCTTGGCTGATTCACTGACTTTATTATGCACTGAATTGGGTTAATGTTCTGCGGTTATCATTCGATTCAATTAGCCTTCATTTGATAATAGTGTTGGTACTTGGTGTTTGCGAATTATGTAAGGAATTAAGCATAAAGCGAATTTAGTTGGAGAGGTGTTACGGCTGTTTACACGGTGCAAGTTGTCATGCGAGCTAGCCCATACAGTTGCTGAAGTACCGTGCAGCTACTCGCACCGTGTGACCACATCGTGCGAGTAACATTCATGGGCAAGTGCGCCAGAACCTCGCATTCGAGTTACTTATTTTTTTAATTCTTAATCGTCACTTGTCTTTCCCTACGTTTAAGTGAAGAATTAAGAAAATATGGAAATATACTTATAAAGGTGTGAAGGCAACGGGAATTGTGCAAACTGTTGTGATAGCAAAGGCAATGCTACTACTTGCACCGTGTGACCACAAAGTGCGAGCAACACTCCAGTTCGAGTCGGTAAGTACCGCGCGAGTTACTTCTACATTATTTTTACTCACCACTTTCCGCCCAAAACCACGTTATAGGAGCTATAGTTTCTCAAACAGAGAGGACAAACAAGCGCTTTTGTTTTTAATTAAAGGGATTTTTCATCTCAACAATGTAATAAACAATTGACTAATAACTCTATCGGCGTCTACCATAAGCTTTATGACAATCTATGAACCGGGATTTACCTTATTGTTACAATAACTTTATGTCTGACTTATTTAATTATTACTTTGAACAACATACATACTTTATTTGCGACAGCATTATTTCCCCATTTGTCATAATAATTGATATTTTGCTATTAATTAAACAAGTAATTATTTTGTAAAATATAGGTACTAAGAATTCTATAATGTTACTTGCAAAATAATATGTATTGTAAATGTTTATGTAGCAGAAATGACACTTTTTACTTAGATATGTCCAAAATCTCCTTTAACACAAACCTACCGCCACAGCCATCGGAAAATCAATTACTATTTTGTTCAAGAATCAAAATCTTTCTTCTTTATCGTGTGGGCAGTAAGGTCTATCGACCCCATACACCCTAGTGTCAGAGTTTCTAAACCACATCAAAGGTCTCTGATATGGCCCGGTACCTGTAACAATGGAAGTGATGATTGATGTAAATCAGCCGGTCTTTTTTTTTTTTTATAGACGGGAAATCATCAAATAACTTCCCCCGCCCTGGGCGGGGCGGGAGGGAGTGTCAGACTTTTACTGACTAAAACCCGTCTATGTTCCTTCATGTGCCCTTTGCGTTCCGGGGGCGCGGTATCTCTTTCGAACAACCCGCAGAAATCAGCCGGTCTATACTGTAAAAATCTCTCTCAGTGAATCAAGGTTCAGAGCTTAAAGAGAGCATATCTCATTGATGCTAGAAATTGACAGCCAGCAACTTCACCTACATCTTCAATGGGAGATTTTTACAGAATAGCACGGATAGAATTACAATTAAGTAGCTCCCGTCTCCATCACGAACTTGACGCGTAGTTTCTTCAACTTATCAAGCTCTACTAGATTGCTTGGCGAAAACAAGTCGTAGTTTTCGATCATATTAATAGGTTCACATACCAATGATTATGAGTCCAGTAATTAAAGTAAAAAATAACATATAAGCCGTCATAAATCTTGTTTTTGCAAATTCATTGCTTCAAGACCGTATACAAATAAATAGAATTGAAGTGTCTGTTGGTAATGTTAAAATAACAGCTTTTTACAATATAAATATGAATGTTTACACGTTACTTACACAAAAAAATACAATAAAACAAAATTGTCTGTCTGTTAGTTTCAGCCAACCTCCGAAACGGCTGGACCGAATTTGACGAGACTTTCACTGACAAGTAGCTGACATAAGAAGCAACTTAGGTTACCATTATAATATAATGAAAAGTAGATGATGTTATTTTTTTTATATGTGGAAAAAGTAAAGGGTTACGAAAAAATCTCATGATATAAACCGACACGCCCGTAAATAAAGTCGCAGGCACACGCTAGTATTACGAATAATAATCCATGTGGTCATAAACTTTACATAACACATTTATTTTTTAACAGCCAACAGGCATTGCAAACATTTGGTGCATGTACAAATATTGGCCCAACACCCGCTCCTTACATTTCGACACCACGCTGACGCAAGAATTTGTATGCTTCCTTTAAGTAATAGTAGCCTAGTTAGCACCCAGTAATTATGTGTAAAACGTAATTATAGGTATAAGGTATTAGAATACTATTAAGGTTATAGAATAATATTTTCATCATCATCATATCAGCCGCAGGACGTACGATGCTGGGCATAAGCCCATAGATTTTCAAAAGGACCGGTTGGCCGGCGGCCTTCGTTTAACGTTTCCTGGGTTTTTCATACTATTTTTTTTTTCAGGCTAATGTTCACTGCTGAAGATGGGCGGCATTTACAAATAGAAATAACTACTTATGCATTTTTATAAAAATCTTTATGATCGTACCTAGTCATTCAGAATAAAAAATTTTGTACACAGGTGCCAAAATTTTTCAGAAAAATGTTGGTAGGTACAACCTACCAATTTTATTATTGTTATATACACAAAGTATGATGTTTGTTATGGTACAGGAAAATAATTAACAATACTCTTGCCCTTGACCATAAACCATAAAACTCAAATGGCTTTACACAACACGGAAAATAAAGAGGTGGGTCATGTTTGACCATACAAATATTGCCATATTTGACCACACTAATACGCGGCCAATACATCACAATGTTATTATGAATTTATGAACGACTAGCTGTTCCCGCGGCTTCGCTTGTGTCAAAAGTGTATCGGACATTAGTGTTGAATACTATAATATGATCATAATACTCCAAATTAATCTAGTTGGTAGCAATCCTTTGGTAAACTGTAAAAAAAAAACTGATATACATTATATAATATTGCACATTACCCATACCAGAAAGCGTAATCTAATGTATGGCCTATAGACTGACCAGTAGCGCTATTCAAAAAAGTTATTTGCGAAATCCCTTCTGAGATTTTTGATAGTTTTATTTAAAGTTCACTTTTTGAAAGATTTTTGAAATTTAGGTACTTTTCTATCATAATGTGAGTGTAATAAAATTTAATAATAAAAAATAAATCTATGCCTACCCATAATATGTACACATTATTATGGTACCTACCTACAGTTTTTTTTAATTTACATACCTTACTTATCATGGGCTAACGGCACCACCTCTCGTGAGTTAACAATAAATATAACGGGCTGTCAACGTCCTAAAAAATGGTGTGACCATTCTTTTGTATTGGTTTGTATAACTTCTATTTGCTAGATAACTATTTGACTGCGCCGAGGGTCTCGTGGTCGCAAGCGTGGCTGTTGAGCGTAGGGTCCTGAGTTCGATTCCCCAGGTCAGGCAAAAAGTGTGTTAGGTTTTTCCATCAAGAATTTCTCAGTAGCAGCCCGGAGTTTGGAAATTGATGGTGTGACACCTCCGTGCCTCGGAAAACATGTAGAGCCATTGGTACTGCTCCTGATCTCTTCCCGGTTGTGTCGGATTGTCGTCCCATTGGACTATGAGAGATAGGAAAGAAGAGCACCTGTGTTTGCGCACACACTTGTGCACTATAATATCTCCTGCGTACTTGGCTAGTCTTCATAAATTCTTAAATTATTATTATATTTGTTAAGGACGAAGGACACACTTTTATAGCGGTTATAACTCGACATTATTTTACAATTGTCAGCAAAATATACTCAAATAACATCTTAGGATTAAGCTATCACTTATCCTTGACAAAACCGACAAACAACTTACTAACAACGAGTCCGACCGCAAAAGCTGAGTCATGCGAAAACAGGCCTTTTGTTCAAGGAAAAAACGAGCTGAAATTGCGTGCTTTTATCTTATGTCGTTCGTGTGAGGATTAACGTAGTACTGGGTAATTACTTTTATTTAACTAGATATGCGTACCTATTGAAGCATTTAATAGGTATTATGAATGAATGTGTGGCGTGAGGCATTCTGTGATATCTACATATAATTAGCCGCAACTGCCACGTTGGTCTCGTGTTCGCAAGTGCGACTGCTGTGCAAGGGGTCCCGGGTTCGATTCTCAGGTCGAGTAAAAAGTGTTATTGGGTTTTTCAATGAAATTCTCAGTAGCAGCTTGGAGTTTGGATTTGTGCCCGGTTAATGGCAATAGGCTCGCCCCCTATTACATGGACCTAAAGATATCGGCGAACTGTGGGTGTACATTGGTACACCTCTGTCTAACCCTTCGGGGAATACAGGCGTGATGGTATTTTTTTTTTAATTTTACGTATATATAATTAGTAGTAGAACTAATAAGAAGATTCATGCCATACATATCATGTACTTAAATAAAGTGTTTTATTCGAATAAACAGGGTGATCGAAATATAACGTCATAAGAAAAAAATACTCCTTATGACCAGGGTTATCCGAAAATAAAATCCAGAAATAATATAGACGGGGACGGAGTATTTTCTTAAAAACTTTATAAAACCCGCCGAAAAAATTATCTTTATTTTTACACGGCTTTTCCACTTTTTTATATTACGTTGTTATATAATATTTTTTCACCCATAAAATAATCATGTTCCTTTTATATTAAAATAACGAAGCACCTCAGAGACAATCAACGCTAAAAATGTACGTGTCCAATAGTCAACAATTAAAATAATCTAGCTGACATAAAATACAACAATGGTGGTCATTCATTGACGAAACAAATGAAATATTTGTGCCATTTATTACTTTAATTAAAGGAATCAAAATAAAACACGTATAATACTTACCTATAAAATATAGATGGTAAAACAATAACTTAGTTTATTTCCTGCATACCAAACGCAAACATCAAGTGAATAATTTATGAATAGTAACTCGTTTATATAGGTACTAGCGTCTCCCCGCGATTTTGCTCGCGTTGTTGTTAAAATTAAATAAAAAAAATTTGGAAAGACACGTGGCGCCATCTATTTTATTAAGAATGTTGATGTTGTTTTCCTCGGGAACAGTACTTTTTTTCGTGATGAAAATTACCCTATGTCCGTTTCTGTATAACTGGCAACATATATGCAAACAGGATGATCGGTTCAGTGGTTTAGGCGTGAAATGGTAACAAATAAACTTACTTTCCCATTTATATATTAGTTAGGATTACATAAATTATGTATGTTCACAATAAACAATCAAGATATTGTGATGGCAAATAGCCCACGACGACGTAGGTACTGTCAACACGGTAATTGTATGGGCGACGCAGCGGTGAACGGCTAGTTTCGGAGACAGAACGAATCTAGAACACACAAATATTTGGTACCTACTAGCTTATGCTCGCGACTTCATCTGCGCGAATATGGGTTACCTGTGGGGTTACAATATTTTGCGCTGTTCTTTTTCTAAAATAAAAACAGGACAATAACGTTCAGGAAAATCTATTAAAATGAAGACAAAGGGAAAGAAATATGGAAAATGCGTATTATTTTTCAAATCATCCTATACAAACTTTCAAGCTTAAAATCTTCGAAATAAATAAATCGATTTTAATTAAACTGTTATACGTAGTCGTTCGGGTAAGATGTATACCTAAGTCAAGAATGAAAACAGAGGGTTGATTATTTTACAATATTTTGTATTTGTATTAGATATAAACTATCTAAAAAGCAATAAGAGCAGTTTTTTTTTAGTAAGTTTCTAAAGATGGTTAAAGAGCAATCTCTACTTTTCCATTAAATTCATGGCAACGTGACATGCATTCAATATTATAATGTATTAAAAAACAAAATCATTACAAAACCTCCATTCTGCCATCAATCAACGAAGTTTTTTTCAGAAATATAATAAATAATATACTTGCGCCAATAACAGTCAATTCGCAGACTGATTTATTACACGTCGCAACGTTGATTAAATAAAGACAGCGTTTAGCGCCTAGCTCCTGCACTACACCATCCTAACTAATATAAATGCAAAAGTAAGTTTGTTTGTTACGTCTTCACGCTTAAACCACTTAACCGATCTTCCTGAAATTTTGCATATACGTTGTCAGGCATACAGAAACGGGCATAGGGTACTTTTCATCCCCAAAAAAAGCACTGTTCCTGAGCAAAACTACAATAACGTTCTCATGATAATAGATGGCGCCACTTATCTTTCGAATTATGATTGAATTTTACGTTTATTCCCATCTGCCACCCCTGAGTTTGCCACCGGGGTGGTGGTTGGCACTAATAGGTGCCGTTTACCACCCCGGTGGTGGTTTATTCCCATCTGCCACCCCTGAGTTTGTCACCGGGGTGGTGGTTGGCACTAATAGGTGGCGTTTACCACCCCGGTGGTTAATGGTACCTATTTAGTTTCATTTGCCCCCTTTGTAGTCTGTTATAGTACATTGGTTTATTCCGCATTTCGTATTGGACATTAACAATAGTATTTTTTATTTAAATTTCTT
This sequence comes from Caradrina clavipalpis, assembly GCA_932526535.1. Classification (NCBI taxonomy): domain Eukaryota; kingdom Metazoa; phylum Arthropoda; class Insecta; order Lepidoptera; family Noctuidae; genus Caradrina; species Caradrina clavipalpis. The sequence continues at coordinate 10,890,244 of OW052104.1, read as the reverse complement.
TAACTTAAACCACTGGATATCATCTATATATATTATATAAAAATGAATCCTTATTTCCTTTGACCACGCCATCACGCGTGAACGGCTGGACCGATTTCACTAATTCTTTTTTTACCGCGGGGCACAGCTAGTAAGCAATAAAAATTAAGTTTAATATATATATTATATTGTGACGTCATAGCTGTCAAATCAAGCAAATTGGATAGGGTGAGCAAAACAAGATTTTATTTTTTGATGTTTATTTTTGAATCATGAACGAATGTTTTTACTCAGAGTCACGTTTTTCAATTCTCTTATCTTTGTATTATGAGCATGTATATGAGCAATCATTGTCATAAAATCTGTTCAGTAGTTTTTGAATTTATTCAATATAAAGAGACAAACAAACAAATCTTTCCTCTTAAAATATTAAGTGTAGATATAAATTGTTGAACTAGACGAGATTAAAATTTTTACTAAACTGTAACAAAAAACTTTTACTTACTTTCATTCTTAGAAGACCGCGACACTTATTATTTTTTCTTCTGCCTGAGCACTCCCATACCACGTGACCAGTGTTTTTATATTGTTTTTTTTATAATATATTGATGTCCCGCACGTAAAAGCACTTTACCATTGTTTTTATTAATATAAAAAATTGTATCAGACTCTTGGGAACTTCCACTTGCTAGTGGTTCCTCCATATTGGTAATTTGCGCGCACGCATCACGCAAACCCGGACTATTATTGTAAATTGTGACGTACAAGGAAAGTAGGATATGTTGCTTTCTCCCTTCCGCAAAGGGATGAATATTATGATTTCACTCGCACAAAGGGGTGGAGTCGTAGAACAATGCAATGTTCCGTGTCTTGTCGGCCACTGTTTTAAGTGAGTGCGTAATCTATTGAAAAATACTGCAAAGCACTAAGTAGGTACTTTTGTTCTTAACGACAATAATGGAGCGCACCACAATACAAAAATATTTATCAACATTTTGTAGATCTATTTTAACAAGATGTGTGTTATTGTTACCTATACCTACATAGCTTTTTAAAATTGTTTTGTGTTATGTTTTACCAACTGTGTATAAAATAAGTAATTACTAGCAATAATAATTGCTAGTAATTATACAAACATTCATTTTATTTTTTGAATTAGAGTTATTAATTAAAATAAAAGATCCATATATTATCCACTATAATTCATTTCCATTGCTCTTGAATCATGATATCCAGTGACAATTAATTAAATTTTTTATTGTTAATGTCCAATACGAAATGCGGAATAAACCCCTGTACTATAACTACGAAGGGGGCAAATGAAACTAAATAGGTACCATTGACCACCGGGGTGGTAAACGCCACCTATTAGTGCCAACCACCACCCCGGTGGCAAACTCAGGGGTGGCAGATGGAAATAAACCACCACCGGGGTGGTAAACGCCACCTATTAGTGCCAACCACCACCCCGGTGGCAAACTCAGGGGTGGCAGATGGGAATAAACGGAATTTTAAACATGAGCGATATTTACGCGGGCGAAATCGCGGGCAAAAGCTAGTAGAGTATAGAATGAGCACTACATTCCTGTGCGTTCTGCACACATGAATTAACCATAGTATTACGTAAGGAGGCCTTGGTTGACCGCAGCTGGGCAGAGTAGATACTAGCATTGACTCTGACTAAATTCATGATAAATGGGACTTTTAGCTGAAAGTGTCTCGACGATGATGTATTCATATTCATTTATTTGCATACCATACTGTGTAGGGAGGGTATTGGCACTACCAGCGTCTGGAAACTTCAGTGATCTTTGTAAATAAGCTTATCTCTTTAGGCACTGAGCGCCTAGTGATCAATTATGCTGTTTTTTTTAGTTCTTATATCATACATCATGCTCAAATAATTACAGCCGCATAGACCGATCTTCCAGGTTAAGCCACGCTTGCCGAGGTTGGTCTGTGGATGGGTGACCATTTACCATAGCGAGTTTCCTCCGTGCCTCGGAAAGCACATAAGGCCGTTGGTCCCAGCTGTCATTTGTAGATCTTTGACAGTCGTTACGGATAGTCTTAGAAGCCTAGAAGTCTGACAACCAGTTTAACCAAGGGGTACCGTGTTGCCCAGTTACTGGGTTGTGGAGGTCAGATAGGCAGTCGCTCCGTGTAAAACACTGGTATTCAGCTGCATCCGGTTAGACTGGAAGCCGACCCCAACATAGTTGGGAAAAGGTTAAGCAGATGATGATCATACATCATGCTCAAACATTGCATGTCATGATAAGCCCGTGTTTTCGACCATAAGGAAGTCAAGTCAAGACAAATCCGTTCTTAAAAATAAATTGTTTCTGACCTTACCAAATTGCAGCTTTGGTGATTGCAACGAGATTCGCATGGAAATCAAAGTCAATGTTAATTTACGTACTTAGCTGACTTCTTTCTCTAACTTTGTTTTTGAGATTTCGTGTTTAGTCGAATGTTGATTTCAAAAGGTAATGACAAAAAACTAGTTTTTTTCTGGGTGATCAAGAAAAATGAGTGCATGACCAAACTTCAACCTGTTCAAAAAAAAAACGTAATTACTATTACATCACTACATTAACCTCTTAGGTAATTACTAAAACATTAGTATAGACTTGTAGACAATGACGTCTGAATTAATTGATTGATCGGTAAACCTGAACTGATTACTTTGTAATGAGTTAAGACATAAAAACGTTTGGCTCTATGTTGATGATCTACTAGTTTCATTTATTTGGGGTCATTGGTTAGTTATATGATATAGATATTTGTAGCATACTTGTAGTTGATGTGATCGGTGGTTGAAGAAGCGTGGTTCATTAAACATGAGAAAATTGATTTTGGCCGGTGGATTCGGGGTCAGTCCATTTCCCGAACAGAGACAGGCCCAAGAGTAAGGTGCACGATGTTTTTCTCGTGTGCCTTTCTGGATGACGGCATCCCTTTTTTAATGGTGGTGGTGGGTCAATAGCTGGCAGGCCGCTAAGGAATGAACGTCTCCCGTGCCCCGGTCAAAGGTAGTTGGAGGAACACCGTTTATTACCAAAGCAGAAGACCGATACACCTCTCCGCCTTCCCGGAATGCTGGGGCAATCACTGAAAATGTTTGTCTAGGAATTTCCCTATAGTGCCTTGTTTATTAGTAAACCTACTATTGTCTTAAATATATCCGAAATATTCTTATTGTTAAAGAGAGTGAACACGTATTTGTTTACATAAGAATTAGCAATCTATAAAATATTTGTGCAACAAACACGACTTTAGTAGTAGTAGTTTGTGCGACTTTAGTAGCTTAACACTTATCGTCTAATTAATTAGATACTAGTAGTCATTTGTGGTCAAAAACATAGAATGCCATTAAAGTTTTTCTTTATATTCGTCATTGATTTAAAGCTAATATTTTATATTTGCACTAGCTTCTGTTCTCTCTTCTGTTCGCGTGGTTTTAATCAGTCTTTAGTTACTGCTCCTCTCCCGAGTGTAATAGCGTGATTCTATATAGCTTAAAGTATTTCTCGATAAATAGACTATCCAACACAAAAAGCTGTTTTCAATTCGAACAAGAGAGTTCGAACCAATTTGAACCATTTGTTCCTGAGATTACCGCGTTCAACCAACCAAACAAACAAACTCTCCAGCTTTATAATATTTATATTTGCATAACTTTATATTCAATTGATTGAACAATTTGCGATATCGACTCTTCTCTTTGATGTCAAAATAATTGAATTTGCTCTTTCAAAGACACAAAAGGCATCTAACAAGACTTTCAACACTTACTTTTCACGTCTTTATCAAAAGTTCTTTTGAATAAGCTCGTTGAAATCGAATTGCAAAAGTTAGAGGTGCAACTGAGGACAATGACGGTTGAACTCTTTTCAACTTTATAACTAAGAGCGTAAGGGTGAAAAATGGTTTACTGTTATTGTCCGCGATGGTACATTGTAGTAGAATTATTATAGTGTTGTACAATCTGAATGAATGGGTGCAGTCGAGTGCGGGACTAATTATAGCAATGCTCTGACCCCGCGATAACCTTTGCAATGAGAGTGGCAAGCTTGCTAACACGTATTACTTTGTGCAACAGGGTTTGATTATCCATATTCAAAGACTTTGATATAGGTATGTATCTAGGTTTATTGAATGGGTTACTGTGACAGTCACAGAGTCGTGAGTTTGCAACGTTTTTCATTTTGGAAGCTTTTTCACTTCTAAAGAATTCAAGATTAAGGTAGTTTATTTGTTGTAAAATTCGATATCACAGAAATTGCATTGTTATAATTTTTCAGAGGAGGGACAAAAAATATACCAGCTTTTGCCCTTTACTTCGTCCGAGTAAGTGTTGGACAAAAGTCGCGGAATAAAAAGTAGCCTATGGCCTTTCTTGGAATTCAAACTTACCCCGTACCAAATTTCATCAAAATCGGTTCAGTAGTTTAGTCGTGAAAGCGCAGACAGATACATCATTTATAATATTAGTATGGATATTAAAAAGAAAACATCGCCTTTGTTCTAAGGAAGCGTACAAATAAAATGGTGAATTATGTTAGAACATTTATTTTTCTTATTGCAAACTTTTCAACAAAATCAAATCACCCTGTAGTTTAACCGGCGGCGCCACGGCAACACGTGAACATAAATATTTATGTAATGCAGATTTAATTAAGTGATCAATTAATGAAAACATAATGCTCCAGATAATTATTGGACCCTTAGTCATAATAAACTATTAATAGTTTCTAAGAATTACGTGATATTCCTATAATTAACTGCACGAGGAAATAGGGAAAAACGACCAACTAATTATTATTGGATCAGATAGACCAGGGTAATAATTTTCGTAACTTTCAGGAATGTTCGCATTCTAATCATTATCTTAGTCTCAATCTGACAAAAACGCCTTTATTTTTTATCTATATTTCTGACATTAATTGTCACTGAGATGAGATTACGAACGTGATTAAAGAATTGGCTATTTTTTTCTGATTATAATATTTCATTACTTTGAAATCAACTTTAACTTCGGATCAGTGGGTGACCCTAATTATACGTGTAGTATTTTTTTTATACTTTTGGATTGCAAACAAGCTTTCGGCCCACCTGTTTAGTGGTTACCGTTGCTTATAGACAATATCCTCTGGCAATACCAGAGGGTCAAGCAAGATCTTAGCTTTGCAAATACGTTGCCATCCCGGAGGTATAATAGTACTTCCCCGGGCGAGCTCTTTCTCAAAGAGCTCTACCTAATAATGTACCTAATATAAAATAAAGCCGCGTTGACACAATCAAAGTATTCTCGGCCCGAGTGACCTCGTACGAATCGGCTTCATACGAGTGTACACGAATAGTGGTTTACACACATCAGAGTTCACTCGTTTTCAATACATTTTTCTCGTTTTCAATTTGTACCCGAGCTAGTTGGGAACTATAGGACGCGGTCCGAGTCAACACAGATCGGACGCCGTCGTCTGAGTGCGCTCGAATTATCGGTTGCCATTGCCACAATACGAGTAGCGTCCGAGTAGGTATCCAAGTGTACTCGTAGTACTTTGATTGTGTCAACGCAGCTTTAAAACGAAATTCCATAGGATAGTCATGTACTTATTTCCAATTCGAAATTCAAATACTTTTATATTAAGTTTCTTGCGAAGCCTTTTATTGGTCAGATAAATTGCACGTTAAGATGATGTATCATGCAACTTGTCCGGTATAAAGGGTCAAGTCGTGAAACGGCAATGATGGCTCGATAACCTAAGGTGCACAATTGCACATGAATGAGTGTTCTCATCAATACTTTGTAAACATTGATGCACTTTCTGAATCAACGTGTGAATCATTAAACTGTTTGTCATTGAAATAAAGACCAATACAAGTATGTTGAGGATCTTATAAAGAAAAAAATAACTGGTTAATGACATTTGTTTGAAAAATGATACATACACACCCTTTTCCCATGGGGTAGGCAGAAAACACAGAACGCCACCTGCTACGATCCCAACATAGTCCTTTCGCCTCGTCCACTTTCATACATCTGGTCATACAAGCACGCCAGTTACGAGTACTGCGCACCCGACCTTTCTGAATAAAGAGTGATTATTAGGCTCAGGCGCAAAACGTCTCTTTCGCGGTCGTAAAACGTCTCTTTCGCAGAATGTTATTTATTTATTCATTTAGAATGTCCTACAAGGGATATGTGTTCCTTCAATAGGGTATTAGTGTATTAACTTATATTAGGTTGTTACAGTGAATTATTATTATGAGCGAATAAATGATTTATTATTAAAAGCACTAAGGTTATTCCTCCATTTAAAAACAGCAGATATAAAAGTTTTCATGTTTTCTTAAGTAATGTACGCAAATTATGTATGTCAATATTTATGTACATTTAGCGGTTTTTGAACGATGGCCAACCCGAGCGACAAAAGCAAACAAGGAGAAGGCTTTTGGTAACTAAATAGTGTGATGAAAAACTGGGTCTTTAGCCTTCTACGGTGCAAAACAACCTTGCAGTAGAATATACAGCCTTATTTTTTGCTCACTAAAACATAAAATCGTAAAAAAAATATTAGCTGATTCATATAGATCGTAGCCTATAACACGCCTAGATGTAGGTATTGAGCAAGTCATTTCTTTTTCGTGATTTCAGGGAAGATCCCATAGATAAAGTTATTCATATTGATCAGTACAATGACCCCATTTCAGGTTTGTGGTAAACAACATAATTTATAAGTTAGCCATATACGCTTCCCGCAGGCGGATACCGTAGGCACGGTCTGTGGACGGTGAGCAATGGGTAGCTCACCGTCCGTACGTTATTTAACGACAGACCGTGTCGACGGCAAAGAGGTGTCAGCACATGGAAGGGGCCACTAAGGGCCAAGGCCTGCCGGGGCTGCGGGTTGTTCGAAAGAGATACCGCGCCCCCGGAACGCAAAGGGCACATGAAGGAACATAGATGGTTTTTTAGTCAGTAAAAGTCTGACACTCCCTCCCGTCCCGCCCAGGGCGGGGGGGGGGGGTCATTGGATGATTTTACCATCTTAAAAAAAAAAAGCCATATACGCTGAGCAAAGAAGATAAGTATTGACAGGTAGCTTAATACAAGCGGTTATAATTTCCTAGAGAGAAGTCTGAAATCGAACTAATTATTTTGCAGTGTTTCATAAATAAATTACTATGTGGCCTTAACAAGTATTTATCTTATAATATTATTTAATGCTATGTTACTTTATTTTATAAAAAAATATAACTTTAGGGCGAAAATCGACAATCAGCAAAACAACACGCTTGAAAACGCAAATTTTTTGCTGACGCTATGTCTATCGTTTTTCTCTCTACGGGCAAAAAAGCCTTGCCATCAATTTTGAACAATACCTGCTATAACATCAAAAAATCGTGATCCTTTGGACATAGAACTTTGAACCTTAGGTAATTTGTAAATTTTTCAGAGATGCAACGAACTCACGATCGACCTCGAGATGCAAGATGTATGAACAAATGTTTCGAACATGATTCGTATATAATTGCATTTACGGTTTGATCAATAATTAAGATAAATGCTTTGTGTTTGTGCATTTTGTTTTAAGGTGAGTTTAGACGAATCACTAACATGGTAAAGGAAGAACACACGACTTATACTCACCACCTAGTTGCTGGTCTAATAAAACGCAATGAAATGTATAAATCTAAAAAAAAACGTAAAATCTTACGTTTTATTTTTACCAACATTAAATATTACATATTTCGGTATATTATTTTAACCTCTTAAAAATGATGTGTGAGAATGAAGTACGTAAATACTTAATCTTGTACTAAATACACAGTGTAATTTTAATCATCAAAATAGGTTAGGCGTGTTCACAATTACATATTTTTTTTAAAGTTTTGGTTTTATTTTTACCAGCTATACATCCTAAAAAAATACCATCACGCCTGTATTCCCCGAAGGGTTAGGCAGAGTAGGTGTACCAATGTACACCCACAGTTCGCCGGTATATTTAGGTCCCATGTAATAGGGGGCGAGCCTATTGCCATTAACCGGGCACAAATCCAAACTCCGTGCTGCTACTGAGAATTTCATAGAAAAACCCAATAACACTTTTTGCTCGACCTGGGAATCGATCCCGGGACCCCTTGCACAGCAGTCGCACTTGCGACCACGAGACCAACGGGGCAGTTATTATCCATCCTACTGGCCACTAAAGAGCACTAAAATCCCACATCAATCTAAACGCACCTTAAAACATTCGTAGGCAAAGCAAAATTCACGTTCATTCAAGTTTTTAGATTTGTATGGTGTAACACAAATATGATGGGTTTCGCAATTCAATCATCGAGTTCTACCGGTACTATGGTGGGAATCCATTTACCTCATTGACCTGAGCAACCTTCAATCAAACAATCTATTCTTCCTATTAGTTCATACATATCATCACGCCTACACCACGAAGAGTTAGGCAGAGGTGTACCAATGTACACCCACACTTCGCCGGTATGTTCAGGCCCATGTAATAGGGGGCGAGTCTATTGCCATTAACTGGGCACACATCCTAACGCCGAGGTGCTACTGAGAATTTCATAGAAAAACCCAATAACCCTTTGCTCGACCTCTAGCGTAGCAGTCGCGCTTAGGACCACTAGGCTAACGAGGCAGTTCTTCCCAATTGGTTGCCATAATTATTGTTGACTGCCCCGTTGGTCTAGTGGTTTGGAAGTTGGTGGTGTGACACCCCCGTGGCTCGAAAAGCACGTAAAAGCCGTTGGTCCTGCGACTGCTCTCTCTCCGGTCGTGTCGGATTGACGTCCCATCGGGCTATGAGAGTTAGGGAAGAGGGAGTGCACCTGTGTTTGCGCACACACTTGTGCACTATAATATCTCCTGCGTACGTGGCTAGTCTGCATTAAGATTAGCCACCGTGGCCAGAATCGGTCTGGAGAATTACGAATTACATAATTATTGTGATCACGAGGTGTTCTGGCGCAACCTGGGTGGCCCATTATGGCCCATCTCGGCCAATATGGGCCAAGCCCAGCGTTGGACTGCGATATGATGCATTAATTGATTGATAACCTTAGTACTGGGTCGACTAATTAATTTATATCCGTATCTAGAAGGTGTAAAGGCAAATAGTGGAGAAATGACCATTATTTATATGCGTGATTGCCATATCGTAGGGTCGCCGGTCGTTAAAATCTGTGTGTGGATGAATGTTGTGAATGGCAATCTTAATTCTACAGATTTGTCAATATATTGTTAGCCTGAAATCTTCGTAAACAAGGATAGCAAACATCGGTAGGCCTAGACGAGCGTGTCAACGTAAAAGTTGAGCATTCGAGTCGATTTTGGTCAAATTTTATACGATATGCACAATTAGTACATACCATTGGTAAATTGGTGGTTTTGTTTGAAGAAAGCCTTCAAACAAAATGAATAATATATGTGATTTTGGGTATTTACAATTTAAAAACTCGCTTGCAAATAAACATAAATACACCACACTCATTCAAGAGACATGTATTTTTATATGTTGTATTAAATATTATACGTTGGCACGGAACCCTACGAGGGCATGTGCAACTTACACTTAGCTGGTTTTTTCCTTTAGTTTTAACCTTCTCATAGTCAAACAACTTGGCCTAGCAATGACACACAGACCGTCTCTCACGAGGTCCTTGACTTATTAACTTGTAGGTACATTGTTGGTATAACTGTCTTTTACCTTGTATTTTGTAAATTAACATTTTAACCGAGGTATTCCTCGTAGCGCTCCCGTTTTGAAGCGCGCCCATCTAAGCGCTCCTGTTTTGTTTGATATTTTTAATAAACATTAATATTGTTAACAAAACAGGAGCGCTTAGATGGGCGCGCTTCAAAACGGGAGCGCTACGAGGAATACCTCTTTTAACCGTGTCATATCCTCCTGACCGTATTTCGATCACGGTGGTCAAACTCAATAAAGACTAGCCAAGTAAAAATTAATATTATAGTGCACAAACACAGGTGCACTCATTACCTTTTGCCTCACTGTCAAAGTAGGCCACACGCAGCCGGGGAGAGATCCGGCACAGTACTAACTGCTTTACGTGCTTTGTGAAGCAAAGGGGTGTCACACCATCAACTTCCCAACTCCGGGCTGCTACTGGAGAATTTCTAATGAAAAAGCTCAACATTACTTTACCCGACCTAGGACTCGAACTCAGGACCTGAGACCACGATTTAAAACTATGACATAAGCATGAAAGAGATTCTCTTCAAGATTACTCGTAAAGATACTTACCCAATAAACTGTAGCATTTAAAAATTCAAATATGGAACTCTAGAACCGCCCACGCATTGCGCAGACGCACACAACATGGCGTCAACGTAAACTTGTCAGCTGCATAATACACACTTCGAGAAAGTGTTACGTCATATGTGACCTTTTATATTTCGTCGCCCACTTGTCTAATATAAACTGAATATAGCATCCCACTTTTACCATCTAAACATTATCAATTTACTTAAAATTAAACCTTGTTGTTACAAAGATATGGTTTATTTTTCCGAGTTCGTTAAAGGTAGGGTTAGCAAATTTTTTGTCAAACGTAATCTAAACCATCACTCTTACAAAATAAGGTTCGAATTACTCTGGCTGTCGGTGATATACTGAGCGAAAATTATGTAAGCTCTGTTTGATCAGTTTAATGCAATGTGTGAACTTTTCAATTCGCTTATTTGCATGTCAACAATCCATTAAGTATTATGTTTTGGGTTTTTAAGCATTGTCTATGTAATATTGTATTAGTGTCTATTTAAGTGCGGTAATTAGGCTTATTAATTTAAACGAATAGGCAAGGTGATAATTTGACATTTCTAGTTGCTTTGAAATCATTACATAATTCGCCAATTTAGTTTCAAATAAAGTGACGTATCAGGTACAAATTGGGTGCGCAGTACTCGTAACCGGTGTCTTGTATGACCAGATGTATGAATGTGGATGAGGCGAAAGGTTAGTACTTATTGTAGCAGGTGGCGTTCTGTGGTTTCTGCCTACCCCCTTGGGAAAAAGGCGTGAATATATGTAAAGTTGGTAGGTACATACATACACATCTTAATGCAAATACATTACCTCACTCATTTACCTCTCTCAGCAAATTCTGCATACCCAAGTCACACCCAGCCATTTCACATCAATACACCAAAGAAAACAAATCCACACCTAAAACCATTAACGTCCCTTCACATCAACGAAGAAATCAAACTTCTTCATGCATAAACATCTACTCACCTTTGTCAAAGACCTGAGACCTTACCGCCATCTTAAAACAGCAATATTCCAATATTACTTTGCAATTTCAGTTGACAGATTTTCAACGCTCTGCTCATAGCCGATAGTTCAAATTCCAACGACTAAAATTTCAAATATAGAACTGTTTTAAGGCCCCCAGGAGCTCTGCACTTAATCAAGGAGGTTGAATCCACTCACAGTACTTATATTAAGACCACCCGCTGACTGATTATTCGTCACGTCACTAGCATTGTATGACATGGGAACGTCATTATTTCACTAACCCTCCAGTGGCTAAACAATGTGTGAACGCACTTACGGGTTAATAGCGGACGGGTGCATAGCGCGCATAATTTCTACATGACTTAATACAACTGTGGTGACGCTGTGAAAAATTTCTTGAGACCATAGTTTGAGAGAGTATTTGAGTTAGGTTAGTAAGTAAGTATACATACATACCTACATAAACTCACGCCTTTTTCGCATGCAGGTAGGCAGAAACCACAGAATGCCACCTGCTACGATCCTTACATACTCCTTTTTAGCCATTGGTTATTATTATTTTCCCACAGAGAAAAGCTTAGCACAGCGCAAATTGAACAGCAATATTCTCAAACAATTTTCATTTATTAATTGGTAATCACCTAAAATGAATTACAATTAGAGTAGAAAATTGCATGTTACAAATAATTCCTACTAGCATTGATAAGGTACTTTGCAAGCAATTTTCAACTATATTTACGTTGTGTAAAAGTTTATTTATTAATGAAAACTACACTAACTAACTATTAGCTACAGAATTTTGATGCTCGTAAACGTCTATAAAGAAGAAGATATTCACACCATTTTTCAATAAGATGAGATAAGTTCTTTATTTCAAAGATATTAAAATATTTTTTAAACGCAAAGTGTCAATGTTCAAACGTATTATTGATGAGACCCGTATTGAAGGTCAATCGTTCGGAATTAAACTCTTTGTGTAGTTGACAATTTAGGGGAAAGAATATAACATAATATATATTATGATAGGTATGACCTATAAGATCTAATGAAGCGTGTACGCGTATTTTATTTAAGAATTAATCCCATCGTTACCAGAACCTAACAAGCTTAAATAATGTTATTACTTAGACTTAGATTAAAAGAAAAAACTTAATTGGTCACAGCAATTTTACACACTGCACACATTGTGCAAATGCCTGATTTCTTTTTTCTAAAAATAACTTAAAAAATCATTGCGCTATTAAGCATCGTCAAAAATAGATAAGTACCTGAAATCCTTAAATGCAAAAAAGGGAAAAAAATATTTTTACTAAAAAAGTGGATTAACTTGATCCACGGTTCTTCGATATTCGAAAAATGGAGAAGGAAAAAATAGGTTTTTACTAAAAAGGTGGATTAACTTGAACCATCTTCTTCGATTCGAAAAATGGAGAAAGATTGTATGAGTAAGTGCATAGAAAGTGAATTTGTTTTTAATTTTTACAAAACCTGTGAACCTAAATTAAAACAGTAAGCAATAAAAAACCGTATAATAGTGTAAGTAAATAGGTACGTATTTTGATCTTGAACCACTTCGTTACAAAACTAAGGTTCATAACTGAAACATTAGCCTTGTGTATGAAAAAGAGGACAAATGTAACATTTCGGTAACTTTAGGGGGACAGTTACGAGTATACTGTAGCACTCCTCTGCCATTACATGGGTTTAGGCGCGGCATGCCATGCAATGTGTGTCCTAATTTTAAAGACATACCGACCTACATACAGCGGATATTATCTATACATAATTTTATGTACTAAAACAATGTAATAAAACTGAAGTGTGTGAGTTTTTTAGTTTGTTTGTTTAAACCGCACCAATCTCTGGAACTACCAGACGGATTGAAAAATTCTTCGGAGATAAATGATAGCCAGATTCATTAGGAACAGTATGAACTATATTACATCACGCTACGACTTACAGGAGCGGAGCAGTAACCAAAGACCTAACGTAACGTGGGTAAAAAATTCATGCGTCAAAGTTGCGGGCAGAAGCTAGTCGTGAATATTTTTAATTAAAACCGAAACCTGTTTGGCGTAATAAGTTTATATCAGTTACTACATAGCAATTAAGACATTCCATTTTATAATTTACTTACTTAACTGGTAGTTAGGTTATTTTGCGTAATTTTAGGGCTTCATAATGCGTGGGGTTCGATTCCCATGCTAAGTGTTATAGGGGTTTTTCCATTACAAATTTCTCTGCAGCAGACCGGAGTTTGGAAGTTGAAGGTGTGAAACCTCCGTGTTTCGGAAAGCACGTAAAGCCGTTGGTCGAAGCTGTCATTCGTAGATCTTAGACAGTCGTTACGGATAGTCAGAAGCCAAGAAGTCTGACAACCAGTCTAGCTAAGAGGTATCGTGTTACCCAGTCACTGGGTTGTGGAGGTCCGATAGACAGTCGCTCCATGTAACACACTGGTATTACGACTCATCCGACCGACCCCAACATAGTCGACAAAAAGGCTAAGCAAATAATTCAATATAATTCTTGTTGCTTCTTTAGTTTAATTTTATTTTTGATTAGTGTTCTGTGTTGATGTAATGGAATCAACACTATGTAACTAACCTGTTGTCATAGCACTACTTTATAATGACATAATGTCATGACATACATACAGTTATGATTATTATTAAACACATGTGTTTCATAATAATAATAGCTGTATGACCCAATGTGTCGCCGTTATGGCACATGCATAAGGCTGCGAGTTGGATACCGGATAAGTAACAATATGGCTTTTTCAATTCTTATGTTTTTTCTTATTATTTTTATCTTGGGGATCACTGACATCGGTGAAGAAAAATATCGCGAGCAACCTGGATCAATCCTAATTCCTTTCTACTAATTCTATCCTACTATCCTACTATCCTATAAATGTGAAAGTTTATGAGGACGGATGGATGGATTGATGGATGGATGTTTATATGTTACTCTTCCACGTTTAAACTGTTGAACAGATCTGGATGCAATTTGGGACTGTGATAGATTGTAGTGTGGCAAAATGTACGGTCCCCGTGGGATAATACATCAAATTTGTCGTGGATGAAGTCGCGGGCAAAAGCTAGTAAGAAATAAAAATCTAAAATCGCCAATCCGCCCTACAGTGTTTTGCAATTGCCCTGCAGTGGAATGAGGTTTCCTTTGATTGCTTTAAATTTTTTTAATTGCTTTTAATTTTAAGTTATTTATTTCAGTTAAAGGTACGATGACGCTGTCACCATTATAGTAAGGTAAAAACCTCGGTCCTTTTGAAAATCTATGGGGGAGGCGAATATCCAGCAGTGCATATCCTACGGCTGATATAATGATGATTAAGAAGACAGAGGGTTCTGTTATGATACCTAAGGAAAAGCCTCAAAATGGTTTTACGTCTGTACTCACCTACGTAATAATGGCCTCGGCAACTTAAAAGTCTATGTAAATAAGCAGAGCCAGTTACGGCATTAACGATTAAATATATTATATTAAACATTAAACTAAAGCTGCTTAAGTTTATGTACCGTTTTAGGTTAACAAGAATATTACTATAGTACGTTATAATACAGGCTGATTTTTTATTCACGGCATGCTTTTGAGGGGTTTAAAAGTACTAATTTATAAAAAGAACTTTTCTTATGGGATCAACCCTGAAATATGAAAAAGAAAATCAGCCGTTCCCTACAAAAATGCATTCTGATTAGGTAGTATCGTTGCGGGATCCAAGACAAGTGAATCATTTCTCCGGGACTTGTCGATCTTCACTACCTCAGCGCTTGTCTGATGATCGCCATAGTTTTTTCTGGCTTTCAAGAATTACACTGGTTGGGAAAAGCGAAGGCTGGGCAGTTCCATATAAAATGAATTTCAACATGATCAAAATGTATGGAACTGCAGATTTTTCTTTTATATTACAGAAAACTTGTTTATTTTCATGAGTACTTTCACCCCCTGAAAGTTGCTCAGAAAAAAACAGTCACCCTCTATAGTCTTCCTTAAGTAGGTAAGCACATACTTTTACGATCTAACATAGTACATACTAAATTAGAATACTCATTAGTTTTATCTAGATGTAAGCAAGAACACAGAATATATTCATAAAACGTGAAATTTTAAGAATTGTCGTTGATTCATTTTATTACCGTAATAAGTATGCAGGAAGGTAATAAAAATATTTCTCTAGGTCTTATAATACATATTAAAATGCAGTATAAACCTTGAACATTCGTGCTGCGCGTATGAATGAGCTATGTCAAATTAAAATTGTTATTTTTCAGGAACATCGTTGAGCGGATATCATAAAGATGTTTGCTTCGAAACCTTGGTTTGAAACACAATGGAACAAATGCACTAAAGTCGAAATTAATGAGAACAAAATAAATGATGCATAGAATCTTCCAATCCTCCCGAAAAAAAGGACAATTAAAATTACATAGATCAGAGGATCTATGTAATAACAAAGTGAAAAATTATATTACAGACCAACTATGAACAGAAAAACATATTAATATATTATACTTCAAATAATTACTTCCTGAAGTTGTCATTGTAACTCCGAACTTTTTTTATTTTATTTGTGACTAGCTTTTGCCCGCGACTTCATCCGCGTGGATTAATAGTTCCCGTTCCCGGGGGATTTCCGGGATAAAAACTATCCTATGTCCTTTCTCGGGTCCTAGACTATATCTGTACCAAATTTCTGTCGGTATAATTTCAGGCACATGATATATTTCAAGTTTTCTTCTGGAATAGGGATGGAAACGTATTTACACGGCCTCTGGTATTGCAGATGTCTATAGGTAGCGGCGTCCACTTAAGATCAGGTTGATCGATCAACTGAAAACAAAACCACGTCTAGAATTCTAAACCCAGTCACAAATATCTTCATTCAGCATCCATTTACAAGTACTCCCGTCTTATGCTGAGCACGAAACGTCTTTATCTAGCTAATCTTCTAGCGAGTGTACTGATAATATCGACGCAAGCGCAGGTTGTGCAATACGCCGAACCGGAGAGCATTGTACTGTTTCAACCCTTGTGAAATGTTGCCATTTGTTTGTCGTAGATAGGTACCTATTGTATTTAATGTTTTGAATATTAAATTGGGTTTTTATCTGCCATCTTTGGGTGTACCAGGAGATTAGTGCGATTAGAGAGTCAGTTGCTACTTTATTTGCATTGGCAATACCTAAATCTGTTTTATTTTGGAACGTTTGATTGTAATTTATTACTACCAAAAAGATGCTATCCATTTCTACAAATGACTAATTGTGTAAAATAAAATATTATACCTACGCGAAGTACTCATAATTAAAAATAATTTAAACTTTTACTACTTATAGACTAAAAGTTCTTGAATAGGTAGTTCTATCTTTTATAGTTAAATATCAAAAGAGGAATTTAATTTGAAACCCTGACTAACGAGCATTTGCGTGTAATGTAACATATTGATTCGACTTTGAGCATTTCATAACAAGATGTCAGACGAAGCGGTTACTGTCACGTAGGCTACTGAGCGGGCGGGCGGGGGGCTGGGGGAAGTGGAGCGCATTGATGTTACAAGTTGTATCAAGATATTACACATTGTATCATTACAAGGTGCGCATTGTAATGCTCGGTTCTCCTCCTTCACTGATGTAATGCTCAAATCTGTAACGTTACATTAAACGCGAATGCTCCCGGTGAGGGAGCACCTTTAAGTTAATTCTTAGCTTTGGTGCTAGTGTTCATTTAAATTTATAATAAGTTAAATAACCTATTTGTTTATATTTTTTGTAATCTTATATGCAAATAATATTCTATTCTATTCTACAAAAAAAAAAGGTTCTAATTATGATAGTTTAGATTCTAGGATGGTACACAACCAATATAAGGACGAAATTATAAAACAAAAAAAAGGGTGTTTTTGATTACGACTAAAATGACACTTTATACATTTTTCAAACATCGATTTATGATTTGTTTAAAGTTGAGAATGAAAATAAAATAAATGAAAGAAATGTATGTAACTACCTATCCATCTTTACAAACAAATTACTACTCTCCCGTAGGATATCCTGCTGGGCCCATAATGATGGATGTATTATGTTTATTTGAATAGTTAAATATTAGTTATAGGGTGAGTCACGCATTGGTAAATAGTGTGTAATGATTTAAAAGATTTTAGTTTAAAATTTAAATAAATTGAGTAGCAATATTAATTATACTGTGGCGCATAGCTGGTCAAACACAAATCTAAATTAAAACTAGTTTACTATAGTTATTGGCTTTCCCAAAGTTGAAGAATACTCCAATCAAACTTTAAATATTTGATCAACTTCAAATTGCTTTTGAACTAAATTTTATTGACCTTTCATCATACCGCTATCAAACTTTTAAAAACTTTCTCAGTACACATCTATAGTAATATTATAAAGAGGTAAGATTTGTTTGTTTGTTGGTAAAGAATAGGCTCCGAAACTGCTAGACCAATTTTTACCATTTTTTCATTAAAAGATAGCTACATTATTCCCGAGTAACATAAACTATAAAACATCACGGTACGGCCCACGGGACCAGAGCAGTAACCAAAGACGTAACTTATGGAGGGTGAAATCAGCCACGCGGACGAAGTCGCGGGCAGTTTACTAGTTTCAAATAAAATACTCGCAATTCACTTTCATTTACACAGAACCCCATTGCACCATATTCCATTCAAGAAACAAAACACCAACGGGACGCCTTTGGGCCGACACCCGCTGTTCTAAACACCCATTCGTCATTGGGCAGCATTTTACCGGCCCCAGTGTCGCAAGACTGAACTAAAAACAGTTGCAAGATCGTATCGCATTAGGCACATAAGTTGGAGCATGTTGTACGACTTTCGCAAACGCTACCGAACAACGTTGTTGTTCCTAATTGTCGATCAAGAATACGCGGGAATAATTATGGTTATTAGGCATATTTGTTTATTTATTTCTGGCTACAGGTTTGAGATAATTATGGAAGTTTGTAACTATTTAGATTCAAGTATTATGTGAATGTGTGAGAAAAACCGAGTATTACAATACAATAATGACTAAATATACATATAATAACACCAGCTTTTCTGCAAAAAAATTAATATATTATCCCATTGGAACCATACATTTTTCTGGGTTAAAAAGTAGCCTAAGTATATGAAAAAATAGTTTATGTTATTCCAGACTACTATCTATCGCTGTGAAGTTCAGCCGTTCTGACGTGTAACATCTATCGATCCAAATATTCGCATTTATAATGGTAGTGTAATTAAATTACAGTAGTGAGTAAGCTCTCACTGTGAAATAATATAACATCAATGCGCATAGTATTGTAATGTAATGTAGAGCTCAAAATCGAATATTGGATACGTGAATTCTCCCCGTAGAAGAGTGCCTGAAGAAAAAATAGACACAGACACAATTCTGTCTGGGGTTGTGTAAAAATAAGTTAACATTGGTAGGCATCTATTAAAATTTTGCATGTGCAGATACACATAGGTAATCTTGAATGACGTCTGACAATGATTACTAAATATTGTAGTGATAAGATAAGCCGATAAACAATATTGATACGTTTTATCTTCTTTCTCAGAATTCTTTTCAAACATACCTACAACATTTTCCTTGTCTAACCAACTCTTTGGGGAAGCATTCACTATCAATTTCCTACCTAATTAAAAACCTGAACTAATGAATATTGCAACAATCTCTGTTGCAATGTAGACCATTTTAATAATACAGTTGGTAGTTCCTCTACAATTAAAATTAACGATAATGCAGGGAAGTTAGAAGGAAGGAATCGTTCTGTAATATATTCTGTACTAGCTTATACACGCGAAATCGTCCGCGAGTAACTCGTTTGGTAAGAAACCAGACGAAGATGCGAATCAAGCAATCTAGGTCCTTATGCATGTCCCAAGCTACCTCCTTCTCAAATTTAATTAGGATCACGTCAGTTCAGTTGTTTTGTCCTAATGAAGTCAAAATCAAAACATTTGTAAAAATTAGACCATTTACAGGCCCTTAAAAAATTGAAGCTAGTTGCTTGTTCCAAAACATGGATAGGCCTCTACGGAGAAGAACATGCAATTAACTTCACGGACACTTTTCAATTAGGTGTTTACAATATTCTTGATGCTTCTGTATGTGAAAACAATGAAGGTAAATATAGAATTAACACACAAACAGATATACACACAGGCACAGAAATTGCATTTAAAATATTAGTGTGAACAATTAATATACATACACATTAGTCGTTAGTCAAACGTGAAGGAATACTGTCGTGATCGTGACGTCTAATGTTAGACACGAGACAATATGCATGGTAATTAGAAGATCACACCTTCACTTGGAAGTTTCCTTGCTTTGTATCTTATTCATGTCAACACAATCATGGCTGACAATTCTATTGTGATTTAAATAGGTATTTGCTTTTAATATTTATATGGCAGTACATGCATGTCTATTCTTGGCTGATCGTCTCCTTTGAAATTCAATTCTTCCTCTTTCTTTAAATCATCTTAAAACTTAACAATTGGAAGAATTTTATTCGTTTTGTTTTCTCAAAAATTCTTAACAATTGAACCATCTCCATCAATCTTTAATGATTGAAATACATCATGTCCTTTCAAAGATTCCTAACTGATTATGTCAAAATCAAGAGATGAAAGGATTTGAAGGTCCATCTTTCCTTTAGAATGTGAGATGTTTATCATAAGGTAAAAGTGTCGAAATAACTGATAAAACTCACGCAATCAATCCACAGCTTCTCACAATGAAATGACGTTTCAAAAATCAATCATCTCAGTAGATAATCATTGACACTAAAATGGTTGATAACGAAGAATGATTTGATAATAGGTACAAGGGCAGATATTGAAGAAGAGAAGAATTTTGACAGCAGTGATAACGTTTCTTTGAAGATAATGATAAGTGTATTGGAATGTACTGATTCATAGGTACAGAATGAGGATGAGGACGATGTATGTCTGAACTTGGCATCTGTGACCTGTTTAGAAGATTTTTATTTGATGGAGCTTACAGCAAAAAAAGGTTAGAGTGATCTAATTGTGGGGCGACAATTGCAATCAATTACAACCTTAGATAATACCACCCATTAGTGTTCCCCTTGGAAAAGGATCATTGCTTTATACTCAACATTACAACAACTACCCATTTCAGATAGACCGACCAAAAATAATTATTGCTGTTTTAACATTTTGTCGAACTTTGAAAACATTGTATGGATGATTTTGCTTCGCGAATGCTGTGTTCGTCACAATGCAAAAGTTGTTCATGATGATGAGTGTAATGTCGTTATTCAATGGAAAACAAAAACTAAACTTGAATACTTAGCAATTAAAGAACTCTAAGCCAACGGCAATTTACGACATGCCAAAATATCTGACATATCTAATACTTTATGACCCAACGACAATACGAATAGAAGTACCAACCTAAGAACAATGAAACAGGAACGACAGTTACAGATTTTAAAACCGGCTGACAGCTTATGATAATTTATTCATTACATGTCACTGACGTTTCAATCAGGAATTGTCATCTTATCAATGATCATGTCTTGTGGAATCGACATGTTCAGATTGTTAATTACCTACCTACTACTGTCTTGCATGGTCAATCGCATGCACAACTACGGAAGGTAGTTGCAAATGTTTATTATGCAAGAATAATTTGTAAGGCGATAGTGATCGTAACTCGTTATTGGGGAAAAAGTGAAAATTTACGTTTTTCATTAATATTGTGTCGTGTTTCATCAACTAGTTATCCCTCGTGGTGTTGCCCGCGTTAAGTTACATCTTTTGTTAAGCCCCCGTGAGTTCTTAGCGTGATGTAATGTAGTCTAAAACCATCCACGATAAAGGGACAATAAAACACAGAATGATTTTTTCCAAACGGACCAGTAGTTCCTGAGATTAGCGCGTTCAAACAAACAAACTCTTTAGGTTTAAGCTTTATAATATTATATAGTATAGACGATTCACGAAATAGGAACTATAGAAGAAAAAGTTGGTTATATTGGTAAATGTTAACATCATTTGATACACCACAGTGAATTAACATTATGTTCGTATCACACCGTATAGAAAGCGGTACTAGTGTCTTAAATTATGGGAAAATATTTGATTTACCGACTACAGTCATGCTCATGCGATTACTAGAAGATAATTTTGTGGAGTTTAACCGGATTTTATTTCACAGATCATTAGAGGTATGATTTAATGTAACTGAATAACACGGTTTTGGAGAAAATCGTGAATTTCCTCTATGTGTGTATTCTCTAGACCGATTCCGCTCACAGGGGCTAATCTTAATGCAGACTAGCCAAGTACGCAGGAGATATTAATAGTGCAAAATTGTGTGCGGCAACACCGGCTCACTCCCTCTTCCATAACTCTCATAATCCGATGGGACGGCAACCCGACACCACCGGGAAGAGATCAGGCGCAGGACCAACGGTTTTACGTGCTTTCCGGGACACGGGTTTGACAAACCACCGACACACGCATACAAAACACCCTCCAGCCCCTCTTCCGCCCCCCACTGCCATTCTTACCACCATATTGTTATTTCCAAAATAGCTCCATCGATTGACAAAACAAAACATTTTAGCAGACTTCCAATCTACTTAACCTTCAAAAACTTCCAAAACAAGCAATATTGTTTTAACTAATCTACAAAAGCCATTAAACATCGCTGTAGGTCTTACAGCGTCAACAGATTTCACGGTGATCGGTCCAACGATTGACAGGCGAGGTGCGTCGGGACTCCCAGACACAATAGGAGACTATTATACAAATGTCCTATTATCTCATAATACGGGTCGGGTTACGCCGGGTTACTTTATAATAGTACGTCTTTAAGATGAATTGATTTGGATTAGGAATGATGGCTGGGCGGGGCTTGACGCAGGACATTTGGGGACGTAGACGATGAATTTAGAAACCGACATTGACATTCACGGTAAGTAAATCGTTTCTGGAGAATGATATCCATTGCTGTACTTGAAGGCAAGGATTTTACCAAAGAACTTAGTAACAACTCAATAGTACACAGCTTATTCGGATAGATCGAAGAGTCTGTGTTAAGGACATAATGATTATTTGAATTGTAATCCAAATATGACTCGTCTCGTAATAAAATACAAAAGTATGTCAGTGTATCTTTCTTCATAGCAGTAACAGTTGCAAAGGAAATTGGTAACTCGAACGCTCATAGCCAGTTAGCTAACATCCTGCCAGAACTTGCACATGTTGATATTTTATTGTTAGTTACTTACGTAACAGCTGAAACCCAAGTTAATGTCACAAGTAGTGTTGCAGCCTATTCAAAGAATACTGGCATTTGGTTAAAAGGACGAGATGCAACACGGTTGAGTCATCGAAGACTAGATTAGGATAGTAGTTTGACATGACTGGTAGCAAGTCTATGTTTCTTAATACATCCTTGTTTTAAATTTAGAATCCCATCTTGTTGTGTTCAATTTTGTCCGGAATTCCGTCTATTCCATGTCACATTCTTGTTACCAAAAAATCCCATTTATCCGAAATTAGTTCCACGCATTGTGACGTACATTCCTGCTTTGGATATGCGTTGGATAATACTTCAAATAGTTTTTAGGATACGTCTAAAATTAGAGCTTCGTCGGAAAGGAATGGTGTCCAATGAATAGATAACTATAAAATGTTGGCGACCAAGACTTTTATGTATCCTCAAAGCTCGCACCGACCGCTTTAGACTTTTTTGTCCAAGCATAAAAACTGTATGACCAACATTGGTACGCGTTGGCGCCAATATTTATTGATAGTCTCCGTTACTGGCTCCAATGTTTGAACTAATGGTGTAGCTAACTTTCTTTCTTTGTAATTAGTCATAACAAAATGCCAACTTTGGTATTTTTTATTACTATCCAACATAAACATCGATACATATAGCCAGGAGAAAGTCGCGTAATTAGAAAACTGTCTGATAAATAAGATGTTAACTTACGTCATTTAATGATACGTTGTAAAGTTGTTAACGAATTAATTATGTTTAGTAACCTGTCAATACCTAAACGACGAGTCGACGGCTAAACGTTAGAAGTAGCGTTGAAAAGCCTCTCTTATGGTGGATCGATAATTTGATGAAGGTTCCGGAAAACCGCGGGATGCTAGGAGCACAGGGCCTGTCTATATGGCTGACGTGACCCTAAAGATTCTTTGACGAGACTAGACTAACAAATTCAATGTTATTATTGTTACTCAAGAATAACAATGAATTCATTAAGTCCTCAGCGGGTTTTGCACATAAATAGAAAATCGCTCTCTCATGGTAGAAGCCAGTTTTTACTCGGTAATTACATCATCTCTAGGTTTTCAGGGAACCACATTAGGGTTTCACAAGTCCAGAAATTATTTAGTAGAAAATGCGCTCAACCAAAGGATCCTAGGAAGTCAGAAACACTATCCTTGTATTCATAATGAAGGGAACGGTCTGCTGGACACATGTGAGGATTCTGATGGAAGTAGCCCGATAAACAGTACTTAACATGAATTGAATCAACGGCTTTATTCATACAAGTTATATCTAATCAAGCTTGCATACACAGTTGTGAACATTACTGGGAAATGTCACTCAGTATCCGATGCTGTAGGTTGAATTAATTTAATACGGAATTGTTTTTTGAGTTGATTTAAATGGAAGTTGATCCTTACAAGGATAGAGAATGCAAGAATAAAAAAATATCCAACAATATCGTAAACATTATCTCAAAATCACAGCATCTATTGTTACACACGTGAGAAGGTTAATTTCGCATTATACACAACAATGAAAAATTCAGATAAAAAGAGATTGTTTGAAGCTTTTCATGATTAATGAAGGATCAAAATAACAATCACCGGACAATAGTCATCTCATCTCATCTCCCAAAAAAGTATGTAAAACAAATTATTCAACTATTGTATCCCGACACGTCTCAATAAACACCAAGCGACCGTTATAGAAGCATCAGAACTATGAGTTAAAAAAGTAGAAAAAAAACGAGAAAACTATTATTCATCTCTTGTCCAAAGACACCACCCCAAAAATGTACAATGACATAGATAAAAGTGCAAAAGTAAACATGAAAGTAAAGGCGTCATTAAAGCGATACGGTGACGATAAAAAATTGAACGATGGTAGGGGACTTCTGACGAAGGTCGGTAAAGCACCCGTGGGAATGATCGAATGAGTGCAGGCCATAGGGAATTTGCATCAACTAGATCCCGTACTAGGAGTGCGTTTGTCGATGAATAAAATAAGCATTGTTGTACTTTAGAAGATGGTAATGAAACGGAAACATTTGCTATTGTTGTTATTGTCAGTAGTTGTTTAGCGGTTAGTGGTTGAACCGGTTTTTAAATAACTTCCCAAAATTTATGAATGTTTTAATAAAGTTGGATCATTTTCAATTGCTTAGTCGTGGTAATTGAAGATCTGGTTTCTTTTATGCGTTCGAAGGGTTTAGAAGGCCAATTGTTTGTAATTTTCAAAATCACGCAATAGATTAAAATTCTTAAATATTAAGTAATTTTTAATGATGGTCTTACTATTGTTGCTTAATACCTTTTTATGCATGTTACACGTACAGTAATGAAATTATGAATATTCATATTTTGGTAACTAAAATTTAGATGTGGTCAGAACACCGCAAAATGTTCGAAGTAACCTTGACAAATATCATAAAAATTGTTTGTAGGCTTGTATAATACAAGTTAAGCATCGTCGTTTATTTTAAGTATTATTATAATATTGTAGTTTCAGTTTTTACTTGTTATGTATTGTTGAATGAAGTCGCACTGAGCAATTTTTTTTATGAACGGAGCATAAAAATAATGCAGTAGCTTTAGAGCAAGATCATTGTCAAAATACGGGTGCAACTATTAGATTAAAATTTCATCTAAAAGTAGGTATTATAGCACATTGTCATCATCGCAAAGGCCACTCCACACTCCGGGGGGATGATGGGATTCTATCCGTAGAACCATTTCTATGATATCTACGTAACCTGGGACACATGTGTGAGAGGTATCAGATTTCAGAAAATTTTCTAGAACATGTTCTTTTTTGGACGTCTCATCAAATTAGCTTATCCAAATATTTAACAGCCATTAAAAACGTTGCTGACTGGACAGTAATGGTTGCAAACAAAGTTAATGAGTGATTACCAAACAGTACAACTGTTCCATCGTATCTAAACGGTAC
Organism: Caradrina clavipalpis; assembly: GCA_932526535.1. Lineage (NCBI taxonomy): Eukaryota > Metazoa > Arthropoda > Insecta > Lepidoptera > Noctuidae > Caradrina > Caradrina clavipalpis. The sequence continues at coordinate 10,864,707 of OW052104.1, read as the reverse complement.
CGATGCAGTGTTGGGCAAATAACGACTCGTAGTTACAAAACTACGAGGCGTAGGTAAATACATGAGGTTTGGTAACGAGGCGTTAATCGGTATGCACTTCATTAGCTTACATTTACAGAATAATGTGGCAATTATAGGTACTGTGTGGTGATAAATATTTGTTCGTTTTGTTAATTTTGTTAGCAGTTAGCTGTACAAAGCGTGGGCGATTTGTAATTTGTCGTAAATATTTGTGACAAGGCACTTGCTCGTTATGGCTTTGAATAATGGACAATACCAATGGCAATTTACTTAAGGTTGTCATGAGAGCAGTTCTATTCTATGTGGTTCTAATTTGGCCTTGTAGTACAGAGTAAAGTATAGACATAGGCGTATATTGGGGGGGTTCCGTGCTCACCCCAGAATGGTCTTGTGCCTACCCCAGGCTGTAGGGCTCACCTTCAGCCTGACCGCATTGCATCGCATCGGCCATGGCATCTTAGGGGCCAGCCCCCCCCCCCCCCCCCCCCTGAAAACTAACTCCAGATACGCCAATGACTATAGATTCCTTTTTCTTCTCGAAAATGAATCCTATACAGTAATTAGTGCTACAATAACATGTGATATAAATGAGGTTATGTGAAATGATAGTGTACCAACATTCCATGCAGATGAATGACTAGAACCACATGGACTGTGCTCTATATCAAGTACTAACGTCCCACGCAAATTGTAATAGTCTTGTTAAAGACAACTGAAACAAATTAATTAATTTGTATTCGTAATCGCTGTGGAGAACTAAAGACAGATGTATGTTCGCGTAATAATTGTTGTAATCATTGACGATACATGTCTTTGCGTGGATATACTTTTGGTATCAATCATTGTTATAGATTGTTTTGTTTGGTTCCGTGTTTCAGGATTGGCCAATCAGACGCTACGCAGGATGACATTGCTCATCCTTATGATGTTATTTTTAAACTTGGAGTTGTGATATTTTCCTGTGAGGTTATGGCACTGTTCCACCCGGGACGAGAAAGTGACTATCTATCGACTATTTCTACAATACCTGTAGATTCCGTATCAATAAAAGAGATACTTAAGTTGGTATATTATGAGTTGATCGATGTTTGTTAAAATCTCATGCCCGCTTGGCGGTCCAAACACTCGCCGAGAGACTGTCGCTTGGTTCATACGTGCATTCAAGTATGGTGGCCGAGCGAGTGATGCAAGTTTTTTTTTAATTTATAGCCCAGTGACAAAATAATCTGAACTACATAGTAACAGATGTCTATGATGAAACGTAGTAGAGAAATTAAAAGAAAAGTCCGGAATCCAACAGTCTATTGTTTGAAAATCTAACCTGTCCTTTTGGAAATCTACGAGGGAGGTATATGTCCAGCAGTTCTCGTTCTGCGGCTGATATGAAGATGACCTATTGTGTCAACTTCACTAAAGTTCTCACGCGATGTGGCAAATAAGCAATCAGAATTTTCGAGTTGGCCATAAAGATAAGGTTTTCTTTCATAATCTTAATCATCCTACTACTATTATAAAGGCGAAAGTTTGTAAGTATGGATGTATGGATGTATGTATGGATGTTTGTTACTCTTTCACGCTTAAACGGCTGAATGGATCTGGATGAAATTTGGCACAAAGATAGATTATAGTCTGGAATAACACATAGGCTACTTTTTATCCCGGGAAAATGTACGGTACCCGTAGGATAACACATCAACTGTGACGCGGACGAAGTCGCGGGCAGAAGCTAGTTTACAATAAATACTAGACGAATATGGAAAATTAATTACCCAGCACCATTTAATACTTCCCATATTATGTAACAATTAAATTAAAAGTTCAATGTTATCTGTGGAAATCGCAGTTTAGGGTTCCGTTCGTAAGTAACTGACTCCATATACAATTACTTTATAAGCATGGATATTTAGCAACGGCAATTAAAGCTCCACGAGCAATACAAAAGATCGTTTATCAAGAAGATAATAATACATTGCGGAAGTTATTTCCTTTTTATTATCGTTTTTATGTACGTTTTTATTTCCGAGTATTATTTTTATTATAATAGAAAGACATTTTTTGTTGGTGGTTTTATGTTATGAGAATTAGTTTTCCTTTTAATGCATACCCAATACATAAGTGAAATTAGTGATGGCGTAGCCTATCTCTCAATAGAACAATTCCAATTAATATTCGCATGTGACATTTTCACCCCGGTGATATTTGCGCTCGTGTGTTGGGGCGCTTATTATGGCACTAATCGGTAGAGACTCTAGTGTAATAACAAATACAGAGATAGGCCCTATCGGTCGATCGCGTGTTCGCGAGTAGGTACACTATCAATCTCTCGCCCTGTCAATACGACCTTATACCCAAGTTAAGGACTGAACATACGCTTTATCACTATAGCAACAATTCTCGTCTAGAAAACATAACCTAGCTTCGGGAAGGGCGTATATCTCATAAAAGCAAGAATGCAGAAAGAGGGCCCGTTTACCGGAAAATACGAAATATTTGTGTCAAACCATTGCCAAACCTTAAGGTGTTGCGTTTGAGTCATACTATAAATCATCTACAGTTACATTGTAACCCAACAATCTCAGCGTTGGTTCACCCCTATCAGCTATCTATATGTTATCTTAAATCTGATTTTGTGGAACTGTCGGATGTCAATTGTGATGTAGGGCTGGTTTACATCGCGTAAAAGGAGAGTGTATAGATTCAGGAATTTATCAAAAAAAGGCATTTATTTTACAAGAGTAAGTGTGGAGTTTCCTACACATTCTTCTTCATATGAAACTACTTTTTGTAAGGGGAGCGATATTGTTTTTTTTCTTTTAAATGAAGTTCAAAAGTGCTTTTTAATCGTGTAATTGAAATTAATAAACTATTTTTTATTCGAATTGATATCTAGCATATAAACTTAGAAGGATGTCTGCGGCTTACCCAGTGTTTCCAGTGGCGCTTAAAAATTAAGACCTCCAGATATGGCATAGCACTTATGGAGCTATTAAGAAAGTATACGCTAAAAGCAAATCCAATGGCAAAAATAATAATTTGGCTTCGGTTTTCACAACGTAAAAAATATTTTACTATTTCTGCCTAACTGATATTTAAGTCATTTAGTTACAATTATTGTTTAATAAAAACGTAGTTTCGTCATTGATAAAAGTAGGTAACTAGTTTAAAAAGCCTTTTATTAAAAATCGTTGGCATACTAGAAAATGTTTCTGTTATTATTACGGAGACCTTTAATAATCGAGTTGTTAGTAAACTAATCCATTATTAAACTGATCGAGTTATTTATTATTGACCTTTTCCAACTACCAAGCGAGCCATTTAACTAAGTCACTTCATAGCAGAGAATATCGAGTTAATTTTACGATGACATTATGATAGAGTCTTTACTCGATGAAGTAAACTGTGTCTTGATAAAAAAAAAACTGTTCGTGCAGTTTGTTATTGAAGCAATTAACCTTTGTCTTTTAGTACTTAATTCTTGTCAATATCTCACGATCACATATAAGTTATAAAATATCAAAAAGATCGATATAGATTGGTTTTTTGACATAAGACGGGTATACTCATTGATATTTTTGTCTTTGCGGTATAATTGCCGCATGTATGATAGATCATCACTTGAGAACGGCATGAGAGCTTTGACTGATTTCTTTGCATTTGGGTTCATAATAGTCAGGACAAGGTTTGTATGAAGAATATTTGTTAAAAAACCACCGGAAAAGTTGAAAATAAATGGATGGTATTTTTGTATAAAAACCTAAATTTGAAAAAAAATGCGTTCTTAGTAATTCGGCCCGTGCTGCCGTGTGAAGCCAGGGCGAGTCGTTACTTTAGTTTAACAATAAATAATAAAAAGATATTACAAAGTAATAACAATAAAAACTACAAAGTTTTTACATTGGCCCTAAACTGAGCAAGCCTGTATCTTGGGTACCAATAGAATGTTGCCGCAATTCTGCAACAATTTAATAAATAAAACTATTTTTGCTATCCAAAATCAGTCATTACATAACTACCGAACAGAAGCAATACATCACTAACTTGTACTAACAAGGCAGTGACATGTAAACCGTCCCATGCAAGTGAAAGTCCCAGCTGGCATACACTCATTCATCACAGCAATAACCGTGTAGGAGCATGGCAGGACCACACAGAGGACCAGTTGTAGAAAGACCATTTTGAGGCACGTCATAAAAATTCGGCTCGAAGGACCAAATTAAATTTGACTGTGGTTTGGTTACTCTTGTATTTGGTGAGATAAATCTGTATTGGTGATCGTTGAACAAATTGAAAGTAAGTATTATGTAAAAAAACAACAACAATATATTTCAAGTAACTTGACTTCTAAGCACATAAAGTTTTAAATCTATTTAAAGCACAAGTTTGGGAAGTACCCTGAACTGTTTGCCGGGGCGGGGGTTGATCGAAAGAGATACCGCGCCCCCGGAACGCAAAGGGCACAAGAAGGAACACATGGAGTGGGGTTATAGTCAGTAAAAGCCTGACACTCTCTCCCGCCCCGCCCGCGGCGGAAGAAGACATTTGATAATTTCCCATTGGCTTAAAAAAAAACACTGAACTGTTATTGCTGGATTGTAAAGTTTGGCATTTAGCTTGTTTATTTGGTTCATTGAATTATTTTTCATGTTCATTGGTTCATTGTTCATGAATTAGTTTGAAAATTTAATAAAATTAAATCTTTCACCATTGACGGTTAAATAAAGTAGTCCTTCTGTATTTCCCATCCATTGTACCCCATACGTCCATTAAGCCGTCCATCTGCCCATCTACAGCATTAGATTCCATTATTCTGTAAACGGGTGTTGCAATACGGAACCATTCACAATTGAGGCTCGGATATATTTATAATGTTTGGGTAATTTTAGCTCCCATTTACGCAATAAAGCGTAAATGAGAGATTTTAATGCACGTTGCTGTCGTTTCAAAGTATTTATTGAATAAACTTTTCAGTTTTTATTACATAGTTGTTTCTGTTGTTCTCTAATTCTCAGCAACAGCTCAGAGTTAGGATTTGTGCCCGGTTAATGGCAATAGGCTTGCCCCCTATTACATGGGACCTAAACATATCTGCGAACTGAGGGTGTACATTGGTACACCTCTGCCTAACCCTTCGGGGAATAAGGGCGTGATGGTATGTGTGTGTGTTATTTATTTCTGGACTTGAAATATTTCAATTTGATGACCAATCGCACCGGAGATATGATTCAGTTAAATTTTATGGCAAATAATTTTATTCATGCTCCATACCACACACCGGATTCATTAGCGTAATGATATAGTATCATTCTGCTGACCGGATTTTGGTCATGGCGGCCGATGGAGGCTAGCCAAGTACACAGAAGATATGATCCAAGTGTGTGAGGAAACATAGGTGCACTCCCTCTTTCCTCAATCTCTTAGTCCAATGGAACGGCAATGACACACGATCGGGAAGAGGATAGGGCGCACGACCAACGGCTTTACGTGCTTTCCGATGCAGAGGGGTCCAAAATTTTCAGCTACTACTGAGAAATTCCTAATGGGAAAACCCAGTAAAACTTTGCTCGATCTGCGAATCAAACTCAGGACCCGTTCAGCAGTTAAGCCCTGACGGTAATATTGCGTCTTTAAAAACACATTTTTTTTAATGCTGTTCTTATACTCGTACGTACACATACAACATATTAATCTATACATATAAATAAAATTGGAGTGTCAAAATAATGCAGCAGAAAGCAGTAATATACTTCCCACTAAGAAAAAAAAAAGAATTAAGTTACCGCGCAAAAAACCACCCCACGAACATCGATATTCACGCGAACGAAGCCGAAGTCGCGGGCACAAACTAGTTAATCTTTATATGATACAATAGGGAAGGTCGTAAGTGGTCTTAATAAATAATAAAGAATAATAGAGCATGCATTATTTTTTATACCACACGCTTCGCTGCTCACCCGAGTACGTTCGTGAAGAATGTTACGAAATTACTTGGTTTAAAATACAAGTGAGGAATGCAATTAGCTTTGTTAATAATCACTAGTTATATTTACTTAATTGTTACGTCAAAGAGTGCATTGACCATCACAGTGAACAAATTGCTTCAGTTTGTTCGCGTATGTGGGTTTTATGAGATGGAAAAATTAATTTGATTTACTTAAGTCTTATTTTGTATTTACCTAGCGTTGTTTGGATTGTTGAAGAAGTTTTAGTTAGTCTGTTTTGTTTTCATTGACTTGTATTGACTGCTAATGTGATTAAAATCAAATTATAAAAAAAATGCATTTTTATGGATTTTCAATTTATGTGCCGTATTCTTTATTATATTGTAACATGGTGGTAATCCAATAAACAATCAAGTTAAAAAAAAAATTGTAAAACCATTACATACATACCATCCCGCCTGTATGCAGGGTTTGGCAGGGGTGTATTGGTACACCCCTGCCAAAGACACACCCACAGTCCACCAGTATGTTTTAGGTCCCATGTAATAGGGGCGAGCCTATTGCTATTAAAATTACAATAAATTTTATAAAAGACAAATTGTATTGTACTTAGGTTTATCAGCAGAATATCTACCGAAAGTAATTTAGGAACCCAAAAGTCAAGTCAAACAGAACTATATACCTCAGATCCTAAGGCTTAATTTGCCAATAAAAACAAGACTACCTACTCAAGCAACCGAAACCAATCAAAGTATAATTGAATGAACGACTAAGTATTTGAAAGTAAAAGCATGTGAGTTGACCCGCCAAGCCGTCATGTTAACCGTTTGTAATTATCGACGCCATTCATGACACAAACGCTGCGCAGGCGCATCCCATCACTCTCACTTTCTGCATTGTAGACAGAGGAATGCGTAGAAGGGATTTTGAAACTATAAGTAGTTTAGGTTGAAAGTTGTAGTATGGCTATTTCAAGTTATTTTAAATAATAATTCGAATTGATGTTCAAAAATTACTAAGATGAAGGTATTATGTAAATCCTACTATTATTAGAAATGCGAAAGTCTGTGAGGATGGATAGATGGATGGATGTTTGTTACTCTTTAATGCTTAAACAGTTGAACGGATCTGGATGAAATTTGGCACTTAACTAGATTGTAGTGTGGAATAACCGAAGTCGCGGGCAGATGGTAGTAATCCCTAATTTAACAATGTTCCTTATAAAGATCACCTTAGGTATGTTAATGCAAATGTAATGACACAAATGGCTACAAACAGTCATTAATCAAGAATAGTGGTGACGCTGAAGAAGTCCATTGTCCAACAGTAGGTCAATATTATTAAAAGAATGTTTCTACTTATCTTCATTTCCTATCTGCCAATCATTTTGCAAGAATGATACCTACTGCCAGTCACCAAATTAACGCAATCCCTAAAGCTATCCCCGCGTACAACTCGTTAAATTATAACGAATCAGAATATACCAGGCGATCATAAAATAGAAAGCAGTAACCAGATACATTCGCACGACAAAAAAACCCATAACAAATGTGATAAAAGACGTACGTTCCCCTAATGGGCTTATCCATCAAGATCACAGTTATACGGACATTTTTCAATTGAATCCATTCAAGTCGTTTGTGGAAATGGCAATTTCTACACAATTTATCAATTACGTTGCAACGGTGAAGGAAGCCCACACGGTAAGAATGAGGTTGGTAATGATGCGAGCATCTATTCCGTGGTCGTAGACAATAAAATTAAAATTGAAGGCAAAGAGTAGGTGTCGATGGGTTGTTTTTGTTTGTTGCTTGTTTCCAGTGCAGTTTATCATGTACTAGATTCTGCGCTTGAATTCGTCTGGGTCTTTTTTTAACTGCCATTTTCATCTTTGGTTACGAATCCGCTCCCGTGGTTAGTAGCGTGATGTTACATAGCCTATACTATTCCTCATGAATCTAGCTACCGTATACAATTTTTTCCCTAATCTACTGGTAATTCCATAAATTTGCTTGTTTAAACAAAAAAAATCTCATCAGCGTTTATTATTTTAAAATATAGATTCGACTCATAGCCTCGTAGCCACCCCTTTTAAACTTCCCTATATTGTATGGTCTCTGGCGCTAGATCGTCGCACCACCTTCACCACGGTTGAACTCAACAGCGATGGATGCCCTCCTTGAAGCCTACCATTTCAGGCTTCTAAACTTACTTACTTTTCAATAGACTTCTTCTTCTTTCAAGTTTACTAAATAATTTCTAGTCTAAACTATCAGTGATCTGTGGAGGCCTACCACGATTGTTTGCGGTGCGCTTTGTTTGGCTCCAGTCCACGGCGCGTCGTGACGGGCTTACTCGTGAAAAAGCTGCACTTTCACGAATTGCAGTAGGGCTGTGAATCGTCTAGATATGTATTCGATTTTAATACATACATTAATACAATCACGCCTGTATTCCCCGAAGGGTTAGGCAGAGGTGTACAAATGTACACCCACAGTTCGCCAGTATGTTTTTTTTTTAAGTCCTATGTAATAGGGGGCGAGCCTATTGCCATCAACCGGGTACAAAACCAAACTCCATACTACTACTCCATACTCTCGGTTTTAATTCGACGTCCGAATCGTTATTCATGGTCTACTATAAGTTGCTGTAATTTTTTTTTTGTTAATCGTATGTAATCATTTTACTCCTTGTAAATGGCCTCCGAAGGCATTATTATTACCTTGATTAAAATGATTTAAATTATTTTTTTTATGTAATGTTTTATTATGACGGCAACTTTAATCTTTTAATTCGATTAAGCGTTCCTTTAATTAAATTAATTTGATTCCGATCACGATTGTTTAGTATTCAGAATCGATTACAAAATCGATTAATTTTTCATTCGATTTCGGGTGAGCAGCCCTACTCCTTAACTAATTGCTACCTCAGCCAGTATTGTTCTAGTTATTATTTCGTTTTTACGCAACTATGATTACAATCGCGACTGTTAACGTGGTTACACAATGATAGTCGCAAGTCGCGTTCACTACTTTTTTTTCTAAGCCATGTGAATGAGTTTTCATTGATTCTCTTATTACGCCTAACAACGTAGATACGTTGTACAATGGGGCTCATTATGTTTTTGACGTGTGTTTTTTGAGGCAATTTCAGAATGAATTTTCTCTTGTGTGAATTTTCTTAAGTAATTGCTAATTAGCTTGTAATTACTTTGCTAAATATGATGAATGACTTTCATTTTTAACGAAAAAAGGTCAAATAGCTATAGGAGAAGGTTTTTCTTCGTCAAGAATTATTCGACAACTTTTCTATTTTTTCTTTCTTTGAATTTTATAGCATTTACTCTCAAAACAGTTTGTTTATGAATTTAGCAGTACATAGACTAAGGGCTAGTGAATTTACCTATCTTGATTCTGAAAGTTTTCTACCAACTTACTCTCTAACTAACTCTAACTGTCAAGTCCTTAGGTATTCGCTCTATTTTCAAGCCGCTCTGCGCAAAATATTTCAACTGTGAAGGTGTAACTATTAAAATAAGTTTGGGCGTTGCTAAATCAGCCAGTCTTTACAGTACCTACATACTAAGATTGTGAAACTATTTTCTATATTTAAATTCAAAAAAAGAATAGTTTTAAATCCACGCCCTTAACTGAAAAGGTCTGCACACCTACCAGCTGTTATTAAACTTATCATATTAAAATATGACTCAACAGCTACTATTATCTGTAAACCATACTAAATGGCTCAAAATCACCAAGGTGGTAAATCCACTTCGGCAGCAAATAAATGCCTAAATTCTGTTTTTTTTTTTACATTTTAGCATTAGTAAACACTTAACTGTGTTTACTTTAACCACACATCACACAAAATAATTAAAAAGTCTTATCTATTACATTTTATATGGACAAATAAGTACAAAAAATCATTTGGAGAACGCGTCCTAAGTAGCAATTCTTAAAAGCTATCACCAGAAACAGTCATAATACCCATTCACCTTCCATTGTATCTAATATTAAATTATTTTAAGCATTAATAAAAAAGAAAAACGAATTTAAAAAATGTGAGTCAAAATATAATGTCCGACAATTTAAGCATCATTTTAGTGAACGCAACATTGATTGCGCGAAAAAAAAAATTTCGAACGCATCCCTCTTTAGTCTATGGAACAGCTGTAGAGAGAGTTGTAAACAAAGTGGCTGTGAAGAAAGTAGTTCGCCAAAAGAAATTAATATAAGTGGTAAGTGTCTTTCAATTCATTATTTACAGAGCGTACATCAATAGGTCGTCAAATGGGGAACGCGTTTTTCAATCAAAATATTGCAATAATAGCTTTTATAGTGTTGTATAACAAATTTTAACCTCAAATATTTTACATTAAGGAAGCGAGAATTGCTGTCAAATATGGCTGCCGTTTAAAAAAAGCGCGGTTATTTGAAAAAATCATTTGGTGAACGGTCATTTGGGTAACGTTCTCCGATTTGATGGACCGTTCTCTAAATGATGTTGTTGTTCCCCAAATGACTATTTTGTTTCTAAGTGGTACTTTCTATTACTAACTGTCAATTTTGTGTATGTCGTGCTTACAAAGTTATCAATAAGTATACTTATTTTATTTTTACAGCAATATGGAGTCTCGCAAAGCTGAAAAAAATAACAAACATTCGAAAAAGCAAATAAAGAAAAACAGTACAGCTTACTTGCGCCAAAGAGAAAAAGCTAATGCCAGAAAAAGAAAATTTTTAGATAAGATGACAGAGGAAGAGAAGGAGGTTAAACGAGCTAAGGGCAGAGAATACTATCATAAAAAAAAAACAAGAAAAGAAAGTGAAGAACATAGCTGAGATGACTGAACGAGAAAAGCGAAAGCAAAGAAAAACGTGGAAAGAAGCTTCAAAAAAATACAGAGAAAAGAAGAAGGCATTATCTGGCATATTACACAATACACCGCCACATTCCGATGATGTTTTAGCTGCATCAGCTTCAGTGAGAAAAACAGTAGGAAGACAAATTGTGCGGAAGGATAGAGCCAAAGCATATCGTAAAATTAAACAACAAGAGAAAACTATTGCTAAAATTAAACGTAAATATGACACTTTAAAGAAAAGATTAAGAAGACAAGCAAAAAGGAAAGAAGTGAAGTCTCAGAACCCTACAACTCCCAACAGCAAAGTTAACGCATTGTTAGAAAACGTTGACGTACCTCCTGAAGTGCGCAAGAATCTTTTATTTAACGAAGTATTGACTGCCCAATTACAAGATAAAGCCAATACCTTGCGAAAAAATTCCAAGGAGAGGGAAGTTTTTCAAAAATGTGTTAGCGGGACTATGGTAAGGCAATACAAATTGCTTCATAAGGCTAAGAGTTTTTTGCCAAAAGAGAAAACCAGTCCTATTCTCAAATCTGACGCCAAAATTCGTGAGGTTGTTTTGAATAAAGAAGTTCGTGAAAAAGTCAAAGAGTTCTTCCAAAGAGATGATGTCAGTAGGATGTGTCCAGCCAAGAGAGATTTCGTAAACAAAAACGGGATTAAGAAACAAAAACGCCTCCTTTCATGTTCAGTTAAAGCACTGACGTCAAAATTCGCTAACGAAACTGGAATTAATTTGTCTTATGCGACATTGTTAAGAGCAAAGCCGTTTTGGGTGGTAGCTCCAAAATTAAGAGACAGAGAAACTTGTTTATGTGTAAAGCATGAAAATTTCGAGTTCAAATTAAACAAATTAAAAACATTACAGCAGGTTAATCACGGGAGTATAGAGAAAGCTATCGAGGATTATAGTTGCAACGTAATTTCTTACGACTGTATGAATGGTGTGTGTGAGAAATGCAAAAATCCAACACTTGAGCCAGGTGATGATACAGCTTCTGTGACATATTCTCAATGGAAGTCTGTTATTGAAGAAAAAACTGTAAAATGCGAGAAGAAGACTTTCAAGATAACAAAAAAGGTTGCTTTTTCAAGTACAGTAACAGAATTAAAATTGGCTTTTATTAAAGATATTCCAGTTATGAAAAAACATCTGTATGGTATTTATATTTACAACAAACTGAAAAAAGAGCTGAAAGAAAATTTAACTGAAGAAGAGGTTATGATACAAATAGATTTTTCAGAAAATTACACAACTAAATACGCAAACGAAATCCAGTCAACTCATTTTGCAAAAAATCAGTTATCTATACATACAGGTGTATATTATATGCGTAACATTGACAATAGTTTGCAGTCCAAATCATTTGCTACCGTGAGTGAAAATTTGGATCATCAAGCCCATGCAATATGGATTCATATGAAACCTATTCTGCAAATAATACTGGCAAAAGAAAATATTCACACTCTCCATATATATTCTGATGGTCCAACATCCCAATACCGTAACCGCACAAATATACATCTTTGGATACAAACATTAGTAAATGAATTCAAACAGATAACAAAAGCTACATGGACGTACAGTGAACCTGGGCATGGCAAAGGACCTATGGATGGCGTAGGTGGGACTCTTAAAAGGACTGCTGACAGACATGTGTTAATGGGTCAAGATATTAAAACAGCCTCAGACTTTGTTAATTTATTCTCTAAGTCTACTATCTTTGTAAAAGAAATTCCTGATGATGACATCTCTAATGCAAAAATCTTGGTTCCGAAAACTTTAGATGCCATACCGGGTATCATGAATATTACAAATATTAGATGGCAAAAAGGTCCAGAAATTACAATTAAATTATACCGATATGAACGTTTTGAAAAAGAACTCAAAATGTCAGCGTTATCTGGTAGTTTATATCCAATAGTTAAACCCATAAATACGGATATATATTTAAGGGAATCTCCTGAACCGAACGAGTTTATGGATATAGAGGATGTACAAGATGTACTGAAATTAAAGAAACAGAGCATTTATGAAACTATTTATAACTCTTCATCATCTGATGAGGACGATTTAATGACGATTTCTGATCGTCAACGGACTGCGCGAAAACTTACTGTTGAAGTCAAAGCCAGTACATCTTACAGTCAAGACAAGGAAAACATACATCCTAATTTAATATCCCCTGGAACATTTTTATTAATTAAAGTACCTACACAAAAAAAAAATGTCAATTACAGATATGTTGCCACCTGTCAGACAGGTGTCGATGACGATGACGGAGAAATCTTGGTAACTTTCTTGAGTTCGGTACGTAATAATGCCAAAAAATTTAAATTAGAGCCACAAGATGTATCTCACGTTGAATTTGAGCAAATCATTTCTATTCTTTCAATGCCATTACTGAAAAAAGAAAATAATCGAGAGTATTATTACTTTGACACTGATATCGATGTTTTCGAAAAATTCTAATGGTTTTTTAAGTATATTGTTTCTTTTTTTATAAGAAGGTATTTCTACCTAAATAATGATTAATAAAGATTGTTTTTGTTTAAAAATTTAAATAAGTAAAGAACTATATTTATTTGTTTAGATGGTTTGATCATCTCCAGCAATATCCAAAGTTTAATATGATTTTTAAGTTTTACTTGGCTGTGTGTCATCAATTATAAGACTAAAAAAGTGATTTAATTTAGTTAAGAATAAGTTTTTCTTAAGAATAAACCTTATAGCAAATAAATAAATAACAATTACTTCCTATAATTTGGCTTATTATTCAATTTAACTGTGAATTTAACCCTGATTGTCTGCATATCGTCATTTGGAGAACACATGCATCATTTGATGAACGCCCTCATCATTTCGGGGAACACCACTAAAATCAAAGAAATGCTATTATAACATAAGGTATTTAGGAACAAAGCCTGATAATATTGGAAACAGGCGGAATCCCTATAGCTACCGCAGATTTATTTATATGCAAGTGAGCGATATTCACTTATTTAGTTATTTAAGAACATGAAATAGTCATATACCTTAATTTACAGCGACATTGTCCTTAAAAACGTTTAAATTCCAAATTTTGTCAAAGTTTTTTAATTTCGTACTATTGGCTAAATATCTCCGCTATCGTAAAGGGTAAAAATGAAATGTATAATTATTTTTTTTATTTAATTATAAACCTCTTAATAACGTTCCCCAAATGATTAATTTTATTGATAGCACACTTAAAAAAATAAATTTCAAGAAAAGTATTTAGTTCTGTGCTCTGACAAGGTATATATAGTTTAAACACAAGTTTGGTTATGATTTAGAGTGATTATCAATATATTTAGCTTCTACTCTATAGCATCATAAAACAGAATTTAGAATTTTCCACCTTGGTGATTTTGAGCCAAATAGACCTTTATCCTATTATCATAATGTACACATAATTGGTTATCTTGTAACCAAATCTGAGTTTCGAGAGGTCTTTGTTAACTGGTGGGTCTATAATGTCATTGTGAGGCACCGGAATTATATGCGCAAGCGCAGCCGTGCCAGTGCCATTTAATTTCCTTAAGTTTATTTCCAACAATGTTGCCAGTATAGAAATAATTGTAGAAAAATTCGTAGTTGGAAAAAAATATTTCTAAAATCAAACCTATATTTTCCTATTCTAGAAGTTAAAATGGAAGATTTTTCTGCAAAAGAAAACATATTAAAAATAATATTTTGTTATAGGCAAACTGAATAAAAATTTGTTAAAATTTTGGTATTTCGATATACAATCCAATTTATTTTAATTTCTACGGTATAAATACTAAATTGCTCAAAGTATGGCAACACAGAATCTTAATGATCGTGCATTGTCCTTTGTCTCATCTAGCCTTAACGTTATTGTAAACATTTTGTATTACCTCTGTCGTGGCATTGTTGTAACGACGGAAATTAAACCAGATGCATAAAAGATAGTAGTATCAGAAATAAAAACATTATTACATACTTACACAGATTTTTATTACTTATTTATATAATTATTATTACTATTTTTATTTATGGACTGCCTCGTTATCCTAGTGGTCCTATGTGCGACTGCTACTCTAGAAGTCTTGGGTTCGCCAAGATCCAAAGCCCCAGATCGAGCAAAAAGCGTTATTGAGTTTTTCAATGAAATTTTTTGCAGCAACTCGGTGTTAGGATTTGTGCCCGGTTAATGGCAATATGCTCGCCCCCTATTACTATTATTAAATTCCAAAACTTTTATCAATACCTTGAAAAATAAACATTCCAATTCCAAACAAATTATCAGTTCGAAATTCGAATGTTTAACTTTCCATCGTTATCAATACTTACTACAAAAACTGGTCCACGACCAACCTTGGTGACCTACAAACAAAAATTATCACTATTTACCTCTTTAGAAGTACAAATACAAATTAACTAGATAAACCTTTTTAAATGCCATTATTATGTTTAGTACGGACGCCTGCAGATCAAGCTACTACAATCTGTCAAATTTCTTGTAATAGATTTTCAACTTTATCGCTGTAGTATATGGTTCAAAGTTGATTGCGAAAATTTGACAGTTTCGGGTAACTTCATGTGCGCTCTGTACATTTACTCATGTTTGTATGTTAACTGCGTTCATTTCATGGTTGTTAAGATCTGTAATTAGTTCTGTTACTGTATCTCATTATGTAGTATTTCTATATTTATCTTGTATATGACCCGATTAGTTATTGTAAGACTTTCCCTTGGAAATTATGCTCCATTGGGTTCGGACACGCTTGGTGTGACTCCTTGAGCGTGTAATAGATGACTGATTGGTAGTAAATGTATGGTAATGTGTGTTGTGTTGTTGATGTAAGTAATTTGTACTGTTCATGTTGTCCGAGGTTATATTTTGAGGGAAAGGATGCCAAAGAGATCCCTGTTACTAAGACTTCGCTGTTTGTTCGTCTGTCTTAGAAGTGTATCTTTTGAACTGTAATTGGTATTTTTTTTTACTGACTGTGGCCGAACCAATTATAAAAATAAAATAAAGTAAAATTTCAAGGTAGAGCCATACCAAAATCTTTTTCTGAGTGTTAAAATTATAATCTACGGGTTAACCCTTCATGTGTGTGGCCGACTCAGACTTGGCTGTCTTTTTAAAACCCTCAGACAGAGTAAAAAAAAACACGCTATTAAATTTAAAAAAAAAAATGTTTTTATTACGCTTGCCAGACTTCCGTTCTAGTCCCGCCAAAATTAATACAAATTACATCACTGCAAACGAATAAAATTGCATGACGCATAAAACCTCCTTATTAGCTCCTGGGCTATAAATGGGCTTATGTGCTCGTTTTAACAGCTAACATGCACCTACACGAGGTTTGATAAATGGTAAACTACGTTTCCGCGTAGTTGCGAGACTGTCTTTAAATAATGGTCTGAAATATTTTCATGGACATCATACAAATTCGCAAATCATATTATTTTGTAAAAGGTTTAAAAATAGTTACAAATTAGGTATATCAAAATCATTATTTTGTTGTAAAACACATAGATAAAGCTACTTAGTAGATATATAATTTTGACTTGTTACTTTCATTTTTAATTATAAAAGAGTAAAATTGTTTATTATTTTTGTAAATGGAAATGTATGCTGATCCGATTACAAAAAATCTTACATCGATTAAAAGCTATGTTATCGCCGAGCGCGAAATAGTATGTTTTATATTTTAACGACTTCTACGAGGACGAAATAGCGGAAAGAAACAAGTTATTAATATGATGATTTGCTACTGCTAGGTGGCAACTGTTTGGCTTAGCAACTACTATTGTCTGCTCCTATTAATTCAGAACCCACCAACAAACTGAAGTCAAATTCACAGAAATCACAAAATTACAGATTTTCCAAGAACATGAAATGTGACGTCACATTTCATACAAAGTCATCAATTCCTGTAAACGCCTCGTACTCCTTACGACCCGTAATGAGTAATGTGCAGGCGCCTGCTCGCCCATCGACTGTCACAGGAGATTAATTTACGTCTGCGCGACCCCTTGAGTCATTGCCTTGAATATATTCTTTCATAAATTGGGCTGGTTGAAGCCGTGACTCAAATTATAAGTCATTGTTTGTTCTGTCTCAGTGGCTTTCTTGCGTGATGCAATTGGATAAACGGGGTATGCGTATTTTTAGCGTTTACTGTGGTTTCAAGTTTCAGATGACATTGTATTAATAACTTGTAAAAGATAAATAGATGTAAACTGCAATGGTTATAAGCATATAGTTAATTGTTATCAGTAATCTTATCCCAATTTATTTTTAGTAGGTACACACTTGCTTTATTTTTATTATACCCCGAGGTTTACCCGCGTTGAGTCACTCTTTGGTCACTGTTCCGCCCCCATAGATCGTAGCGTGTGCCTATACTATTCCTCATGAATCTAGCATATACAAAATATTATTTTCCTATTCGACTGCTAGTTTCAGAGATTACCGCTATTAACCAAACACAGAAACAAAAAGCTTCATTCAAGTCAGTGTGGTTCTTTCTTCAAAATACTGCATCAGATACTAACATAGATGCTTCAAAATTATTTAGATTTAAAGAGAGACCTCGACCTCTTTTTTCCATTTAAACCCGTTAAAAATGACGTGAATTTTATAAATTACATAAAACAAAAACATAAAACTATACATAAAAACATATAACTGCCTCGTTAGCCTAGTGGTCCTAAGCGCGACTGCTACGCTAGAGGTACTGGGTTCGATTCCTAGGTCGAGCAAAAAGTGTTATTGGGTTTTTCTATGAAATTCTCAGTAGCAGCTCGGAGTTTGGATTTGTGCCCGGTTAATGGCAATAGTCTCGCCCCCTATTACATGGGACCTAAATATACCGGCGAACTGTGGGTGTACAATGGTACACCTCTGCCTAACCCTTCGGGGAATACAGGCGTGATGGTATATTTATATTTATATTTATTTATAAAAGGAAATATTACATTTTTAATACGAAATCTCAGGGAAATATTACATTTTTAATACGAAATCGATGAAAATTTAACGCAAAGACATTTTTTTTATACCCAGAAAAAGCATTTAGTATGGAAAGAAAATCCACATCTTCCACCTTTTAAAGTCGCAGTATTTTGCGATTAATCGCAGCTACTTTAAGACAATTAAAATAACTATGTCTGGTTGCTTCAGTCAACAGTTAGTTCATCGTTTTACGGTATTTGTGTGTAACTACATTAGGTACTTGATTTCATTGGAATGAAGTTAACTTGAATGTAATCAGGACTGAATTGCGATTATGTTGTAATGAATTAATTTAATTAGGTATAAAGATTATGAACAAGGTGTGTAAGCACGTTACAATATGTGTAATTAAGGCTTCTTAGTATAAAATGAAATATCTTGGTATGAAATCTTCCAAATAAACTAGTTCAGATGGTCTTCTACACATGTGTACATCATACATAAACTCACGCCTTTTTCCCATAAGGGTAGGCAGAAACCACAGAACGCCACCAGCATACCTTACATACTCCTTGCGCCTCGTCCAGGGTCATACATCTGGTCATACAAGCATGCCGGTCGGCACCCGACCCACCACCATCTCTTAAAACAGTAGGTACCATTTTAATATTTGGTTTGTAATTTCAGTTGTTGGATTTTCAACTTTCATCGCTGAACCGAGGGTTGAAAATCCAACAATGCGCAAGGCAAAGTAACATTAAAATAATACTGTTTAAAGAGATGGTGGTAGGGCTCCAGCGCTTCAACAGCCTATGTTTATGGAACAGGTATTGACCTCATTTGCCTAAAAGCCTTTGTTCCGAGGGAAATTGCTTTAAAGGTACACGAATCTTATTTATGCAAAGGCTTTCCATCTTAAGCGTTTATGTTATGGTGATCTTCTTACCTTATCTCAAGGAGGTCTGCCCCATTGACGTAAGCAAGGAACGCGAATAACTTGGATAACATAAACCCTTTTTTTCGCTGATCCTCTTGTATCCTCTAAAACAGCTGGAGTGATTTTGACAGGACTGTCTCTAGCAGATAGCTAATACAATAAGAAATACTTACTTAAAAAAAAACAAGGCCAATAAAGGTAATAACTGCCTCATTAGCGTAGATATTAGATTCGATTTCCAGGTCAAGCAGAATGAAGGTTTTTCTATGAAATTGACAGTAGCATCTCAGAGTTAGGATTTGTGCTCGAATAGGCTCGCTACCTATTACATGGGATCTAAACATTGTAGCGGACTGGGGGTGTACATTGGTGCACCTCTGTCTAACCTTTCGAGGAATACAGCTGTGGTAATGTGTATGTGTAAGTAAATAAAACCTACTTTTATTTTAGAAAATGTAATATGGTTCCTCGCAAAAAAGTAAAACCCCGCCGAAAACCAAAGAAAACCCTAATAGAAGTCTCACTAACCTTGACTCACATTTCAAAGTCACATATTCGAAAACAGTCCAAGCATTAACTAAATACTAAACAGCCCTACTTAAACTACCGTTATAAGCATTAAACTATCATAAAACATTAATCTATAACGCTTTAATGCGCCGTGAAAGCTACTCCACCATAACCTTACCTAACAATTTATCTATTAAGCCTGTTAAATAGACGTATCTTTCTTATTAGCTGTAAATCTGGAGAGGGCGCCACAGTGACCGGTATAATTAAAGGTCAGAGACCCCTGTCACCTTACAGTATTGATGGATAACGATTTGGACAGATTAGTCATTTTAATAATGAATGTCTTTATTAGTCAACATTTGTAAATATATGGACACTATCATGTATCTTTGAACATAGTTCAGCCGTCAATTTTTCAGTTGTTATAATTGTTGTACAAGTTATGGTATATATGTCACCGGAAAATAACAAGATCCGTAAGTTTATCAATTTAATAGGAAGTTTATAAACTTTCGTAAGATTCTAAACGGGAGATAAATTGTAATATTTTACGTCCACATTTTCGTAAATTTATCAATTTTCGTCGTCATACGGTAAATTTATAAACTAACGAATATCTATTCGTAAGATTTTATATGGTTCGACCAATCAAAGAAACTCTTTTAAATATACGATCTTTGAAATACGTAAAATAACACACTGCTCTCTGATTGGTCAATGTTCATAGTGGCAATGCTTGTGTCCAGCTGGCGGCCGCGAGGAAGGAGAAGTGACACGTGACAACCAACCAATCAGATCGCGCGTAGCGTTTGGTTACTGCTTGCTTATTATTTTACGAGTGAGTTCAGTAAGTTTATCAATTTACGAAAATGTGGACGTAAAATATTACAATTTATCTCCCGTTTAGAATCTTACGAAAGTTTATAAACTTCCTAGTAAATTGATAAACTTACGGATCTTGTTATTTTCCGGTGACATATATATGGCAAAGCACAAGGTATACAATCTGTATGAATACAATCCTGTATGACCTTGTATAGAAAATATTATAAAATATAATTTGGTTTTAAAAGAGTAAGTATGAAGTTTGACCATTCTTCTCCATACGAAACTATATTTTGTAAGGGGCAATTAGATTTCATTCTTTTTTATTTTATTTAAAGGTGCTTTGTAATGGGATAATTCAAATAAATGATTTGACGTTGACTTTGGATGATAAAGATGAACATCTTGTCTCATTTGAGCCTAGTTCTAAATTTAAAAAAAAAACAGCCAAGTTTTGAAGCAAGTTGGTTCGTTTGACAGATCTACCCCCAATTTCTTATCTAAAAATTCATCCAATTCAAATTCCCAATTTCTCAATTCAAAGTGATACAGAACCAATTAATATGTCATCGGCCTATCACTTAAGATAAGGATAAAAGTAAATAAAAGAATCAAACATCCGTTTCCGATCAGCGTCCCACTCAACATAAAGTAATAATAATAATTTTATGACGTGAAATATAACATTTATGACATAGCCTAACCGATTGATGGGAGAAAGCTTTTCAAAGCAATTATATCTTCCTTTACAGTTACTGAGAAATGAAAAACTGGTATTTTTATCTACGATTTTAAAAGAACAGGCGAGTTTATGGAATAAAGATATTAAACTAGCCGTGTGGTCCTCGTATAAGGACGGGAATAGACAACGCTTTGTATGAGGATGCGCTGTGGGAATGACAGATGTCAAATAAGGGATTAATCAAGGACTTGACGCCAAATAATTTTGTTCACATGAAGGTTTGTCTATTTTTAGTTTGGACATTACTAGGTGGGTTGTTAGCAAAGGATACCGGCCAACAGCCCACACACAAATATCTTATTTCATGGGTACTTTTTAAGTTTTTTTTTTCTAATTAAGGCCTTTGTCACCAGCATTTAATCAAAGGAATATATTTTATTTAAACAGTTCCATATTTAAAATTTTCTTTTAAAAATTACCTAAACAACTGTACCAGTTGATTGAATATTGGTAAACACTGGCCGTCATTACCAAATCGCCATACGGCAAAGAAAACAGCGTGAAGACACTTAAGAACTGTCAAATCTGACAAGACCAAGTCTAACATAAGCAACACTCAATGAGTTACCATGGCAACCAATGTATTCATCACCGTGCAAGATCACGAAGCGTCATCTCTGTTTCAGTTACCCTGCAGTGGAAAAGTGAGAGGCTACGATACAAGAGGAAGGCAAGTAACTGACATTAGTAATAAGGTGAGTCATTATTTCTTAAGGCACAGACAACAAGTGACGCCCGGTCACTGTGTGTGTAAAAAAAACACCATGCCATGCCATGACACCAACGCTTGTATTACGAAATATGAAACAAATTGTCGTCGAAAATAAAATAAAAACAGACAAATTCTTTATTCAAATATGATATCTTGTTGTTATAAATGTTGCGACGCAATGTTGATCAGTAATTTAATATCAATGTTTTTGCTGAAACAGAAATATGTTTAAGATTGGGTTACATTGTATTTTTTTCACTTCCACAAACTCGGTAGATTCGGTTAAAACATGTCCTACTAATATTATAAATGCGAAAGTTTGGATGGATGTTTGTTATTCTTTCACGCTTGAACGGCTGAACAAATCTTGATGAAATTTGGCGCTGAGATTGATTGTAGTGTGAAATAACACACAGGATATTTTTTATCCCGGAAAAATATACGTTCTCGGTTCTCGTTTCTCGTAGGATAGTACGGACGCCAGCACATCAAGCTACTACAATCTGTCTTTAATAGGTTTTCAACTTTATCGCTGTATCATATGGTTCAAAGTGGATTGCGAAAAATTGACAGTTTCGGGTAGCTTGATGTGCTGGCGTCTGTACATAAAATTTGAAGCGGAGGAAGTCACGAACAGATGCTAGCTCTTTGGAGAAGTTTGGTATTACCAGTGCCTTAAGACACGTACCTATAATTAAAAATAAATTTAAGCAATGTTATTTTTATGTTACATGCGATAAATGTGAGATTTTTTACTTTTGTCTTTTATAAACAATAGCCCAGTGCAATCAATTATGTAACTATGTAAATTGGATGTAGTTGCTCAAGTTAACGTAGTTATTTCATGGAGAATAATTATTTTTATTTTGAAACTAAGCGGAGCTTTAATTATGACTCGGATGGTGAATTTTGTAACACTATGCATAGCGTATAGATAGTGTAAATTGAGGAAACACTCTTAAAAATCGTTGTCTGTTTTATATGTATTGTTTTAGTTGCCATTTAGTTTAGGCTGTAAGGTATAGTTTTGTTACTAACACTATGAGTCTTGGTACTTGAAAATAAATGATTTATTGGCAAATAAGCATATACCTACGTGCTTTTAGCTTGGCTGAAATGGGAATAGATAACGGAATTTGTAATCAAGCACGTATGCGAACTTACTAGTTTAGTATTTGGGACTTTTATACAAAATAACTATCACTTACAGGACCAACATTTTCTGAAGAACTCTTCACATACATGTCATGTTAGGTGAGATACCTAATATCACAAGTCGTGCACGTCACCTGTTTGTGAACGGACGCGCGAGATAACATAGAAATTGTTGAAATTTCAATAGGTCTTGTGGTAATATAACACCTGTACATCAAGCACATAATTATTTCGCCTTGATCACAGATTTAAATCTATTTGATTGGTTAAATCAAGCTGCCTTACAGTATATTAGTCTTTAATGCAATTGAACTAGGTATGTCTCAAAGGACCAAAATTTTCTAACAGTTCATAAAATTCTTGACCTTTTAAAACTATCTATGTGAATAAACCACTATAACCTCCTTAGGTCATCGTCTATTGTAATTTTATTATATACAATGCCTGGGAAAAATAACTGTTATATCTTGACATGTTACAATGTTGATAAAATATCCAACGGTCGACCGACTTCAAAAGGAAAAAAAAACTTACCATAGCCAAAATTGGTGTCGTTTGAAATATGCTTTAACTATTTTAGACGGTTTTTTAATGAACCCATCGTTACTTAATTTATGTGTTATGTACAAGTAGGTAAAGTTCAAATTAATTTCAGTCAAACTTGAAAATAACTGTGAAAAGATATAACACTAACTTTTATAGTTGTTTAAGCTGCGCTATGCTATGCTTAAGTTTGTAAACGCAATTGAGTTGCCCCACACTAGAAGTTTCTCCTGTATAGAATTTTCTAGTGTGGGGCGACGTTATCATAAGAAAAAAAGAAGTAGTTGTCTATAGAATATGTGTAGTATTTCTTCTCATGCAAATGCTTGTGAGAGAATATGTGTATCTATAGGGTAAGAAATAAGGGTTAATTTACAATTTCTTTTTTAAATTCACTGCCTGAAATTATTGATCAAGTCATTTCTAAAAATAATAAACAAAAGTAGATTACATATCTAATTAACTGTAGTTTATCAGTCAGATAAGTGTTTATCATTGCAAAAGATTATAAACAATACAATGCAATAATCAATATTATCTTTTCCATGTAAAAAATATGTTACATTACAGATAATTATTATATTGCTTACGTTGTAAGATAAATTATATTACTAAGATAATTACATAGGTACGTAATGGACCTAATAGGTGTCAATCGGGTATTACCCTGAAGTGAAAGGGGATCACCATGCTTGCTCAAAGTTGATTGGGCGTTCTTAGAATGGGATCTAATAGAATACCTCCGTGATGCTTTGGTGCGCGGTGGAAACCCTAAGGACTTCCTCATGGGAGTGACGAAAGGGCATGCCGGACTCTTACCGGCTAAAGCTACCGCGGTGTTCCACATCTGCCCATGGCCGGGGTTGCGGGATTCGCATAAACATTCAATGCTAAGGAAAACCAAAAAACTAGTTTTTTTTTTGACTACGCGGTCATGTTTAAATCCAATGATTTTCAGACAAAACTAATATATCGTTACGCCTGTATTCTCCGAAGGGTTAGGGAGCTCCGAGCTGCTACTGAGAATTTTATAGAAAAACCCAATAACACTTTTTGCTCGACCTGGGAATCGAACCCAGGACCTCTAACGTAGCCGTCGCGCTTAGGACTACTAGACTAACGAGGCATTTACAAAACTATTGTTTTTATTTCAGTTAAATGTCAATAGTTTGACCTACCCTATACAGTCAAAACTGATTACTCAGTCAAAAGTAGTTTTGACTAGTTAACAGACTGCAACACATACATACACCCACAGTGTTACAATAATAGTGACAATAAAGCATAGTATTATTCTCTGTACTATTACAATGGTAAACGTAATACAAGCAATGACTCAGATCAATTAGATTAGATGCCAGCAGATAGCTAATTATGTGGAAATTAGTCAACCGCAGTGCACGTGTCGGCTTAGATTATAATATTATGCAAACTAGTCGCTTAACCGTGGGCTAATATGGATCATAGTAGGATTGGTCGACTTAGAACTAAAAAAAGTAAGTATGGTGATTCAATTCTTGTGTGCCTTTTATTAATAATGAATAATTTGACTTTGACTTTGAAAATATCTTTTTTGGTAGTTTTTTTTTCATAAAGGTAGACCTACCAACGTTTTGCAAATGACAACTAGCTTTAACTTGACTTCTAGACAAATCAGAAGGGTTTGAAGGTAGGTACACACATGGTTTAATTGAAATATATATTTTGACATTTAATTCACATATACGAACAACTTTTACTATAATGGAACCAACTCTGAAATATATTATGAAACAACAAAACATCAGTTTTTCTCATCTGCAGTAAAGAAGCCGTTCTATATGAATATAATATAAACCTTAACTGATACTCAAAATGGCAGACTCGCCACGTTCTGACAAGTGGGTACTGTCTTCATTTTGGAGGTTAATGTCATTTTCATAGTTATCTCTGTGCTTAACACTTAAATCTAATCAAAGTGCTGATTAGGTTAAAAGTACTTACAGCAATCAGGTAAGTATTTAACGATTGATTAACCTAATGTATCTACACGAATTGCCAATTAATAAGATCGCAGTTAGTCTATAATGCGCATATTATCAAGCTATAGAGTAATAAACCAGCTGCTTTTAGTCCATTAGTTGTACTGTTATACGCCCCCTGACGCAATAGTCACGACTTCAAATATTTGATTGTTAAACCCATTGAACGACTTACAATTAAATTGATTAATGTTATGGGACAATGTGTTGAAATTGCGTATTTGGTGCAAATTAATGTGACTGGGAATTTATTTTAGTAATGATAATTCCTATGGCCTCCCTCCCTCTCTTTAGGATTAATAATAATGTCTGTAACGCCGTATTGAGGGTGTTATTATCAGGTTATTTTTTGCTTAAGGGCTGTTTTTTCAATCGGCAGATACATCATAGCCGAAAAATAAATATGGCGGTTTGACTGCTTTTGTATAAAAATTAGGCCTGAAACATAAGTTTAAATTAACCAAGATCGGGCGTGTCGCTACCTAACATTGCAATTCCAATCCATAATTACTTGCTCCTAAAATTATTTAGTTTTAGTGCATTTTTAGGCACTATAGTTTTATAGAAAATCTTTTTACTGTTGGCTGTATGCCCACTTTTTGTAATCATTTTTTTAAATTAATACGTTACGCATCTCGGGACCCTAGGGTCCCGGACCTTTGAAAGGCGTACGAGGAGCCGAAGCCAACTCGCAGAGGCCCCTTACAAGACTTTACACTGAAATGGAACACCAACCGGCAATTATCCCTGTTTGCACTATGCAAATGCACCCAAGGACAATCCCCGGCTGGCGCAGGACTATTGCAGAATATGGAAACAAAGAATAGGACTATGGGTTTGGGTAGCTTAGATAGACTAGTTTCCTGACACTATGGAAAGACTATGGCCCCTTAAATTAATTATTATTATGCCAAATTGTCATATTTATTCTTCAGATAAAAGTTATCCGGCTTTTGAAAAATCAGCCATACCGAAGCACATCAAAATGTTTTCCATTTTCAAAGTAATTGGATTTCGGATATTGAACGCTGATTAATTTAAAATCTATTCTAAGCGTAAATTTGGGACGTACACGGAAAAATTATATAATATTATTAACACATTAGGCATATTGAATTACTTTCACGTAATTAGTCCTAATTATTGAGAGATTATAGGTTGGCTTCATTGGCTTGTTTTGGCAGAACTAAGCCTATACAACCTTACTATTCTTATTGTAATTTGTGTATGTTTGTTACTCATAACATACCATCACGCCTATATTCCCCGAAGGGTCGGGCAGAGGTGTACCAATGTATACCCACAGCTAGCGCGTTGTTACTCAATAACTCATAAACAGCTCAACGAATTTGGATGTAATATACATGTGTAAATAAATTAATAATAATCGGTCTTGGGCGTTATGCAGTGCGAATTGGGTGTCCAATATGGAGCTGATATGATCTGCCCACCCTTTGAGCTGCGGCCTCTTGGTCATTTGCTATCAAATATACCAGTTCGATGAGCTTTTCAAGGTTTTGGACACTTTTCCTGGCTATGAGACCAAATAACTCAAGCACTCTGCGCTTAAAGGTAGTTGTCAGTCCAGTGTTGATGTTTAGTTCGCGCAATATTGACATACTAGCTTCTGCCCGCGACTTCGTCCGCGTCACAGTTGATGTGTTATCCTACGGGTACCGTACATTTTCCCGGGACAAAAAGTAGCCTATGTGTTATTCCAGACTATAATCTATCTTTGTGCCAAATTTCATCCAGATCCATTCAGCCGTTTAAGCGTGAAAGAGTAACAAACATCCATCCATACATCCATACATACAAACTTTCGCCTTTATAATAGTAGTAGGATTTCTGCGAAAAGCTGTACAGGGAATTTGGAGCATTTACCTCCAACACCACATTTCAAAGCCAATTCGACCACGATCAGCCTTTTTTAAAGTCCAAGTTTTTTCCTTTTGAGGTACGGAACTCTAACCCAAAAAAAAAAACAAGGAAATACACTCTTACGATAATTGACCCTTTGCCTCTGTTTTATAACGTCATATAGGTACCTATCTGATAAAAATTGGATACAGTAATAATTATTCTCATCAGCAGACCGTTAATAACTACAGTGTAGCATGGACGTCCCGTTTTGTCACAAAGGCTCATAGGCTCATGGAGCCGTAGTCATCACGCTTGGCAGGGGAATTGTTCATCGCAATATACAGCGCGTTCGCATGAAGTAACCCTTTGTGCTGTGTACGCAGGTTTAATTATAAATAGGACTTTATATACAAGGTGATTGGGTATTGGACACATTACCTAAAAGGTCATGATTAAAATTTGTGGTAATTTGTATCGTAAACGAGGGCAGTTTAGGTTCTTATTGGCGTAAATAAAATTTGACTCTAAATCAAGCCTGCTTTGACCGTAAGTTTTCTCAAGTAAGTTAAATTAGTAGGTGGTGTTGTTGCAAAATAGCTCTTGTTTATCATCACGGAATGTATTAAATGACTAAATATCCTGCAAATAAAGTCTGTATATACAGGCAACTGTTCGTTATTTGGCCAATAATTTGGCCAAATGGGGTGTTACAAGTATCAGTCTATTATAATAAGATGTACCTTTTTTGAGGATGGGATATCATCATCTCTCTCCCTGGGCGGAGCGGAAGGGAGTGTCAGACTCTTACTGACTGAAACCCATCCGTGTTCCTCCTAATGCCCTTTGCATTTCAGGGCCGCGGTGATTCTTTCGAACAAATTTCGCAACCCTAGCAGAATTAGCTATGCTTACGTTTACAATAAACACCTTTATAAAAACTGGCATAAATAATGAAGGAAAACTTTGATTGATTGATTTACGAACAGCCGACAACAACTCACGAATCACAAAAACTGTTTGACTTACCTACCTATATATTTTTTATTCACACAATTATTCAGTTTGATAAATTATGTATTGCTTACATACATAATGTATTTTAGTAACAGGTAAAAGCAATATTGGACGTCCGGAAAGTGTACAGGCCTGAGTAGTATAATATTGCTAGTGCTATTATAAACGGGGAAGTTTGTGAGAATGGATTGATGGGTGTATGAATAGATGGATGGATGGATGACCGAATGTAAGTTTCTTATTCTTTCGCGCTTGAAATTTTAACTAATTACGCTTAGCCGAAGAGTAATTAGTTAAATTTTAGAATTCATTTAATTATTGATCTAGCATAACACTAGGATATTTTGTATCCCGATTTTTTTGTTCCAGCGATAATTTTTGGTCTAGTGAGTTAATTTAAGATCTTAGTAGGCAGAAGCTGGTCACTTGATGCTTAGCTTAGTACATTCCGGATTTATTGGGTTCTACGTCACAACTTACTCCTAGCTACGTCAGTTATGTACTACGCCTAAAATATTTTTGTTTTGCTCCTGTAATTGACCGGATTTCACGGGATTACCTAAATTTTAATGACGTCAACAATTAAGAGATTTTTCATGTTTTTATCCTGTTGTGTTACAGTTACTACGCCATCTTTGTTCCATCTGCTGACACGGTGGAAGGGGGATTTTGAACTTTACTACTTATTGTGGCTTTTACCATGGATTCAATAAATTATTCTAGAGAAGAAATACACTTGGGGGTGTTAACATAAAATAATAATAATAATATTTTTAATTGTGTAATATGTTTAATTGACGAAAATTCAATTCATGATCCTCCATGAATCCAAGTTGAAAATCACATTGCAATATACCTTATAAACTGTATTTCTATTTGTTTCTTAAACCATGTTTTGATCACAACTTTTTTAGGCTTGATCCTAAGCATTTAGTTTTTTACACTTTTCATTATTCAAGTGGGCTGTAAGTAGATATCTACATACTTTATTTTGTAGCCTCTGTTTTATGCCATCATTACCTACCTTTACTCTTCTTATCAGTATTATTATAAGTACATCTGGCTTCAGCAACTTCTGCAACTTCGTCTGCGTGAATGTTGTTTATCACAGATGCGGACGGAGTCGCAGATTAATAAGTAGCCAATGCTCTTCCTTGGGGTTTAAGGTTAACCCGTACCTAATTTCAGTAATTTCATCAAAACCGATTCAGGAGTTACCGTCTAAGCTTAACAAACAAACAGACAAATAGACAAACTCAATTTCGCATTTATAATATTAGTATCTATGGGTTTGTACAACAATAACAATTTACATTTTAGGTACTTACACCCACATTTTGACCGCAAATATGTAGGTACCATCGGTAGTAGGCGAAAATAATAAAGAAACAAGTATCAAAAACGGCTGTCTCATTCGGATACCGCAAGTATCAAAAATGTGCTCTACAATCTCGATACAGATACGACGTGATATGAGAACACACAACAAGTAGGTATCAAGTAGATAATTTAGAACTACTTTGGGAGAATCCGTTTACCTACTTATCAGATGACTATTGGCCGCCGATGATGACTGGTTACTTACCAATGTCGGTATCCTAACTAATGTAACTAATTAATGACAGAAAGGTCCCTAATCTAATTGCAAATACCTATCAATCAATAGCAAACGTTATTGCTGGGATTTGAGCGGGCTATTCCCTCTGAAGTTTTTATTGATTGGTGTATTAGTTCCAATGCTCTTGTATCTTTGTAGATATTTTCAACATAAATGCAGGGACCTACGTGAGTATCTACTTCCAATTAGATACTATCTAGTATATTGTATATACCTACCTATGGAGTTTCTTGCCCACTCTTTTCCATATGAAACTAGCTTTTTTTACTAGATTAAATATGTTTAATTTTAAATGAAATTCAATAATGCCTTTTAATGATTTACTTAATTGAAATAAATTATTTGACTATGATTTTAGTGCATCTAAACTTGTTCTAAAGATTGTCCACCGGTTATTGCCTGAAGGTAAATAGAAAATTTCAGAAAGGACAGGAACTACTTTTAGAAGCCTTCCATGTTGATACTAAAGCTCAACTGCTAGATAAACTACTATACTTTACAACGCACAGAGTAACTTTCAGCTTTTATACTATGAAATAGGTCTGACAATCATGGGCTCTTGCTCTACTCGAGCTATCATTGCTCCCAAGTGCTCCCAACTGTCATAAAACCGACGTTTAACCCACCAACAGCTGCCGACTGACACAGAATGACTACGAGCAAACATTCCAAAACGAATGACATAACAAATTGATGGGGGATTACATCTCCTGACCTAAATATTTATTGATTGCCAGAAGCGGAGCAGTCGGCGTTTACAAAAGTTTGTTCAAGATATTGATTAGGATAAACGGGCCATTGTTTTTGTTTGTCGTACCGTTGTTGATTGACGTGTTATGGCAATCTAAAAGTACGTCGAAATAGATTGAAGTGAAGGTCGTTTATTTTCAATAATATTGTTGTTTGTGCAACCGCTGCCGCACTGTTGGGGGTTATTATTGTTCTACTTATAACTTAGTAAAGACGAACGTTTTGACGAATCAATTGTTAAACATGTCTATTATGTAACTAAAAGTAGGTATTTACTTACGATATTATAGTTTACTAGCTTTTTTGTGCGGCTTTATCCGAGTGAATGTCCATTATCGGCGGATGTAGACTAAGTCACGGATTTAAAAGTAGCCTATGTCCTTTCTTGAGGTTTAGGCTTAATCT
The DNA here is from genome assembly GCA_932526535.1 of Caradrina clavipalpis. NCBI lineage: Eukaryota > Metazoa > Arthropoda > Insecta > Lepidoptera > Noctuidae > Caradrina > Caradrina clavipalpis. Next base: position 10,833,828 of record OW052104.1, on the reverse strand, counting down.
GTGCCAAATATCTTCAACATCGGTTCCGTAGTTTAGCTGGGAAAATGTAACAAACAAAATTAAACTAAATCTTTCGCACTGTATTATTAGTTTGGATGTGGATTAATAAAATAGCCTAAGGGCGACTGACTCTTAGGGCCACTTTCACCAAAATCACTAAATACCTACATTAAGTGCCTAAAAGTATTTAAAACATCCTTGTCACATTGCCTGCCGGGGCTGCGGGTTGTTCGAAAGAGATACCGCGCCCCCGGAACGCAAAGGGCACATGAAGGAACATAGACGGGTTTTAGTCAGTAAAAGTCTGACACTCCCTCCCGCCCCGCCCAGGGCGGGGGAAGTTATTCGATGATTTCCCGTCTATAAAAAAAAAAAAATCCTTGTCACATTATTATAAGGTGACAGTGACAACGATAATTTAAACAAATTTAACGCTAAATACATATGTTTAGTGCTTTTGATAAAAGTGGGCCTTACTATAGGCGCACTTAACGGTGCAGTAATGTTGTAGGGTTTAATAGAGGTACAAGTACCTACGGATAAAATATTCCTTAAAGCTTTAAAGCCGGGCTGTTTTATCCCAGTCAACAATTTGGGGGCCAGTTCAAACCACGCAAATTGTCACTCCACCTGGCTGGGGGCGTTACACAATGTTGATTACGGTTCCCTTTCAAGGCCTCAAATTTTCGGCCCTTCGACAGATGCGACTGCCCATTGGACTCTCAGCTGGCTAAATTAAAATCGTATACAAAAATGTGTAATATTAGACGGTTGACATTTGACTTTGACTCTTTGCTAATCTTGCGAGAGTGTGGTAATGTTGTAGTGTTTTGTTTAGCTTTACAGTAACTTTACTTTTATGTAGCTTATAATGTTCTACTGCTGGGCATAAGCGTCAGCATTATCCTTCCAAATATTTTTTTCTTACGCCACCTTGTACCAGCGAGCGCGAGCCAATAAAAATCTTAATCTCGAAATATGCTAAACATCTCGATTTAAAACCGTCAGATTATCTAAACCTAACTCTAGTTTAAATTCGACACTCATACACAACATTGGCATCGATGCAATAGACAAAATATTAGACCTCCTTTAAATAACTTTTAAGATAAAAAAGTATGTTATCTGCTACAGTTACTGGCCACCAATAGCCAGTAAATAAAAAACACATTCCTATCTCAAACGGGTCACCTAATTAAGAACAATAAAATCGGTACCTACAAGATTAATTGTGTCGTCCCCAAAACCATTGACCTATTCCAACACTGCCCCAAAAAGATCTTCAACAAAGTGACGAAAGAATAATTCAATTATTCCTTCCCTTTCAACCCTTTCTGCTGACCCCTTTACCGTTGTTGGTGTCTTATACTTCGGCTTAATCCAACGGCTAGAGACTGTTCTCATAGACACAAAAGCCCTTTCTCTAGTTTTCTGGTTTGTAAAGACGTATTTTGATTCCCACAGATGTAACTGGTTTTAAAAGAAAGATTTAATTGGATTCATAGATCTTCGTGAGGAGAATCAACGGCTACTGGTCACTTGTGTACCTATTCGAGTATTATAAGTTATAGAATGGATCTGTCACTTCTGACAAAATGTTTCTCAAGATACAGGTTCGCTTTCCATTCTTCGTTTTATTCCCAGGATGTGCTTTCAATGCATCACAGTTTATCTCGCGAAGCAAGTACCGAAGTACCTACATTACTAAGATTTCTACCTTCACAATTCAAACGGGATGTCGTGACTTAGAAGAGAATTTGCCACTGTGGCAAATTAACGTCACAGGATGCAAGCAACATTCAAATTCCCCCAACCACTTAACCATCGCTTCAATAAACATCGTTAATCGTGACTTAATCGATGTCAGCGAAACTGCAGCTCGATTAACTCGCCATAAATCGATAGTTGATTGAAAAATCTTAATCGTGAACATGTAAACGCAAATAAGCACACTAATCCCTTCTAAACAGCGAGTTCATGGTCTTGTCTTTCTACATTATTTACTACGGCTTTATAACTGACATTTAGCTTTGCCAAGGGATTTTGGGCTTTAAGGTCTATGGTTTGGTACGAGCGTGCATCAGGCGAATCGATTGTATCGGTCACAACATAACTAACCTTATTTGATTGTACGCTAACCTTGCACCTGCTGCTGTCAGCCGAAACATTCTAATATTTATTATTTTTTGTCAATATTACTTTGTTTGGACTGTGTACTTAAGTAGAGCATACGAAAATGCCTTCAAAGAATAATATACACTCTGTCTGACCTTTATTTTACTTGCCATTTTTCAGAGGGTTAAACTACTCATGAATACGATCGACTTTTGTTTTGGGATTAACCCTGAAATTTAAAAAAAGAACAGTGCGTTTTAATCGTGTTGTAGTGCATTTTAGTAGGGTTGAGGGTTTTACTTATTTCAGGGTTGATCCAATATAGCAGAAGTTGTTCGTATTTATGAGTACTGATCAGATCCTGAAAGATGCACAGTGAATTAAAAGTCGGTCTTTTTGTTTCGCAATAAGGTTCTATATGTAAAAAGCTAGTTTGTGACATGCCTAACATGGTTACCACCTGAAGGTTAGGATGATGCATTAATTTAAATTTTAATTACTTGAAAGACTAATATGCCTATGGCATTGGCATCGACTAATTAGATAGCTAGGTGGCATTGATATACTCAAAATAGACATACACAATGACTAACTTTACTTAATAAGTAATGACCTAAATTAAGAGTACCTTTTTGGTCTAAGTTTTTGCAATAAGTTATATTTTTTTAAAGATTAGTTACGTACTTACCTAATTGGTTAGGTTGGTTGGTTAGGTTGGTTGGTTAGGTTGGTTGGTTAGGTTGGTTGGTTAGGTTGGTTGGTTAGGTAGGTTAGCAATAGGCTCGCCCCTTATTACATGGGACCTAAACATACCAGCGAACTGTGGGTGTACATTGGTACACCTCTGTCTAACCCTTTGGAGAATACAGGCGCGATGGTATATCTGATGAGTTTTTTTTTAGTTACGGTTTTTGAGTCCCGTAATTTACACTGCATTCTTTTTTTTTCTTAAAAAAATGTCCTGTTTGCGGCAGTTTCAGTTATATGGAAAATGATGTGACCCACGACTGTCAAAATTACATTCTCAATCAATAACCTCCTTTCGGGTTTTCAACCAGTTCAATTACAACCTGTATACGTACTAATCAAAAGTATAACGATCAATAAAATCCTAATATTAATCCGAATGTATCATCTGTTGAGGTCACCTTCCAATGTGACCGGATACTGGCGGCAAAATATCTGAAGTTCACGGAGCGACTGTCATCCGACCTTCATGTTTCATCTTTAGGTTTTACTTCTGCGATTTGTCATCTTCAATGTTTCTCATAACATGGGGCCTAGCACGACCGTGGTAACGTAAAAGTATTCGCTTTTTGAATTGGAAACATTGATACCTCCATGTTTCCAATCCAAAAATAAAACACTGGCACAAAATAAGTATCAACCTTATCTAAATATGAATAAAGAAGTATTTCTACTTTTTCTTTTGTTTCGATTTGATGGTTAAACACACTGATGATGGTTATACACAGTTACACTTTTTATTATAGTAGCCTAGTACTGCCTGCTTAGCCTAGTGGTCCAGTGGTAGACGTCTTGAGTTCGATTTCCAGGTCGAGCAGTGTTATTCGGTTTTTCTATGAAATTCTCAGTAGCAGCTCGTAGTTAGGATTTGCGCCCGGTTAATGGACATTACCCGGTTATTACATGGGACATAAACATACCGGCGAACTGTGGTTGTACATTGGCACATCTCTGCTTAACCCTGTATTCCCCATACAGGCGTGATGGTATGTACGTTGAGCCTAGTAAGTGGCCAAGATTATCGTGGCATCAGTGGCGTTATTAATATCCGCTAAGGTGCACGTGTGGGGACATTGGCTACATGACTGACTAAATGGGTCATGGACTGACTAGGGGAACCACACTCACACTCAGTATCGGAGGGATCTAAACGATTACCTACTATCTGTTTACTATTATAAACGCGTACTAAAAGTTTGCGAGGATGGATGAATGGATGTTTGTACACTAAACGGAACTTTTAACCCGTATTTGAGACCCCGTGGGATATATTTGTAGCTTGGCTGTATATTTTTTTTTAGAAGCATCTCCATCTTTACTGCGTTTACCCTTATGAGACGGTTAAGAACTTGATGTCAGTGATGTTCAAGATAAACTTAGAAAGTACTTACATATTAATTGAAGAAAACACATTGGAAGTTGCCCGAATTTGAACTACCTCATGCATGAGAGGCGGGTGCTTTAAACACTGGGCCATCACGAAACGTGATGTCATGTAATCTACACAGACGAAGTCGCAGGCAGAAGCTTGTGTCTATTTTCAATTAAAAAATCGATCGATCTTACGTTGTTTATTCCGAGCGTTCATACTAGGCCTCTGTAACCAAAAACCGTAACAGTTGATTTCGTACCAAAAAACGGTATCGCTAGTCACGTTCAAGGCCAGAGCATTCACTGACCGAGTTATCGTATTGATAATATAATGGCTGTTGGACTAGTACTACAATATTCGGTTATATAAATTGAAAATGGAAATCGTACTGTTCTTGAAAACGTGCATGATGGCCATGAGTGAAGTTGGATAGACAATTTATGGTAGACAATTTATTTGTCTACCTATGTGACGGATTTTTGTCTTTAGTGTAAATAGTACCAGCCTAATATTGTTCAAGGCCCTCAAGGTAAATGTGGCGCTGCAGGGCAAAGGCCTCATCCAAGGCGTTGAACACCACGCTTGCTCAAAGTGGATTGGTAATTTCATAATAAATATACCATCACGCCTGCATTCCCCGAAGGGTTAAGCAGAGGTGTATACCCACAGTTCGCCGGTATATTTCGGTCCCATGTAGGTAATAGGGGGCGAGCCTATTGTCATTAACCGGGTTCAAATCCAAACTCCGAACCGCTACTGATAATTTCATAGAAAAACCCAATAACACTTTTTGCTCGACCCGGGAATCGAACCCGGGACCCCTTGCACAGCAATTGGTAATTTCAGGTTTCTATCAATTTGTTAATGAGTCTAGATTTCCTTCACCCATGCATGTCTGTGACGTCGCACCGGTGATCCACGGTTTTTAGTATTGTTTAGTGTCAGTGCTTACTAATCATAGTCGTGTTATACTAACATTTTCTTCAACAGTTGTGGTTTCTATAAAAACTTGAATTAAATGTATGAACTAGCTTGGCTTACTTAGTTACACGTTAGTTTGTTTTGTAAAACACTGCACAACATAAGCTCCAATCATCTTCATTGATCTAAAAAATATTAAGTGGGTATTTGCAATTATCTCAAGTTCAAGAAAACTCAGTGTCATTTTCTTCTAAATAACTACAGTTCCACAAACCAGTTAGCTCGAAAAGCGAACACCCGTAATTTTACGACTTGTCCGTTAAAACCTTTATACCCCTAACATGTTCATATCTGTTCCTTATAATCCGCTACCTGTCTCATCCCTCGGCTTCCTTTGTACTTTTTCTATTCCTCCACTATCTCTATTGTTGTTTTTTATAGATCAAATTACGGGTTTGTGAGGTTGCAGCGAACATTCGACACGGCCGCATTCCAGCTGCTAATTTGGTAGTATTAAATGAAACACCCATGTTATTTCTCTGCCTCTTTCTTACACACAGGAAGGATTGTATTTTTTTTGTGAAGGTAAGAGATGGAGGGTCGTGTCCTGTGTATCATATTTTTAACCTTTTGAACGCCACGGACGTTTATAGACGTCTAACGAAATCGTGCCAAACACGCCACCGACGTCTATAGACGTCAAGAAAACGAAATTTTTAAGTACTTATTTTCTACTTAAAAATGTCCTAAATTAAGTTTTTTGTGTTTCTCTTTCCTATTATTTAAAACTACATTAATGAAATATTGTAAAATAGCACAAAGATATATTGATTTCTTACATTTCACTAGAAAAAACAATAATCAAAAATTGCTAATCGAAATGCTGAATTGGTAGCTTGGCGTAGCAGTGGCGCCGATGTGTTTACGCTCTGGCGGTCAAAAGGTTAATGGATCGTAGCGTGCGCTTGATTGTTATTTTTTGGGTGATGCAGTTTTGAATGAATTATAGTTTTTACTATTGTTTTGTTTAGAAACTTTCTCAGTTTTTTCATAGATGCTTAACTATGTACTAAAAAGTAATATAATAATAACATTCAAATCAATACCTACTAAGTTCCTTGTTAATTTCTACTTTGTACAGATAGGCTCTAAGTTTTTTTATATTACCCTTAAGAAAGAAATAACCCAATGTTTATGTTAAAAAAAAAAACTGTAATTAGATTAGGTATGACCTTTATAACGGCCTCTCTTTGAGCCAAAAGTAGAATTTGGTAAGAGGTTCCTCATAGTATAGGTCTTGCATTTTTGTATGGAACAGCTGTTTTTTTAATTACCCCTTGAAAACATCGCTCGGGGTCTAGAATCAAGTACCTACCTACTAGTCTAGAATCTATGGAAAAAGTTTTCATCACGATGTCCTTTCCACCCCGTATTATATTTGGAATCTTATCACTTCAAAGTTCGTGCATTCCACTTTCGTTTACGACAAGCAACAATAGGAAAGTGAAACAAAGCTCGTCACGATGTCGAACAATACGTTGAGATAGCAGCTGTACCTACTGATTGTGCAAAAGTTCGTCATGCATGTGTCCGGAGACGTCCTACTTGTACACAACATATCGTATTATCTTTACGATTTGCATAACATACGAGTACTAGTAGCTACGCAATTCTGCTCTACATACCCAAAGCTCCGTTTTGTCGCAAAATATGAACACACGACAACAATGACTAAATGCGCAGTTTAACATTTCGTAACATACATAATGTTCCTTACAACACAAAGTAAGACAACTTCGAGGACGCGAACCGAGTGCCGTGTCTCGCGACCTTTTCGCGCTTACCCACTGACATTTCACCGCCTATTACCTGCCAAATGTTATTTAATGACTTACCGCACCAATTGTCTCGTGACAAATTGCATTTTCAATAAAAACAATAACTCGAGACAGAACAAGGCTACAGAAATCATTACACTCGATTGAGTTTTCGCAAGACGCTCGCATGCTACAGTTACATACTCCTCCAAAAACAAGGTCACAAACTCAATAAAACTGCTGAATATAATAGACAATACATCTCATTTTATTTATATTACGAGTAGGTACATCTATAACAATACTTTTAACAGTCTTAAAACGAACGACTTAGTGAGATAGCGGTCCACGCCGGTTCTATCTACAATATGTACAACTGAGTATGCGTCAAGCACACGTGAGCGAAACGAAGGCGCGCGGCGCGGAGTGCGGCGCGCTGTGCCGCTGTGCGCACGCGCCGCCCGCGCCGCGCGCCACCGCCTCGAAGAACTGGCGCAGGTCCGACACCGAGCGCGTTGGCGGCGCCTGCAGGTCGTGCAGCGACGCGGCGCGGCGCGGCGTCGTGTCCGGCGAGCGCTCGATGCGAGTTAGCTGCTCGCTACTCCTGGCGAGACCTCCACTGGTCCTCGACAATGACTCAAACAAAGCGCGACGTTCCCGCACTGGGACGTATTGCGCAATAGCTTCATGAACATTCGGGGAGCAGGATCTCGCCCGATGCTCCAGCGATGAAGTCTTCCGCCTGGCCGCCTCCATGGCGTACCGGCCCCGCTCGGCGCCTCCTGCCGTGCCCTCCCATCTCTTCAAGTAGCGGCGACCATGCTCAGACTCGGAGCGCGCGGCTCGTGGCAGCGTGTGATGCTGGATCGCGCCCGCGTTCAGTTTGCTACAGCTGTCACATTTGATCACCTCTGCTTTCCGTACTGACGCATCGATCACGTCTGTGGTCTTCAAGGCGTCGAGGGAGAGGGTTAGGTCTAAGCTGCGATCGGATGATGAGTCGTAGTCGTCGTCTTCGACGACGATGCCCTCATCCGTGGCGGCGGGGGAGTGGTCCCTGCGCGTAAGCTGCGTCTCCGTGGAGGTGAGTAACCTTCGACGAGCTCGCGGGGGCGGTTTAGGGGGGCAAGAGGGTGTCTCCTGATGTGGAGTCTCTTTCCTTAACTCCCGACTGGCGGTATCTGCGCAGGGTAGCACATCCAGGAACCGGACTTGTGGCAGCGGCGTCTGGCCGAGGATCTCGACGCAGAGCGCGCGCACCCATCTCGCGTATTCCGCGGCATTGCAAGTCTGTAACAATACATTTAATTATAGCATTCAGCTACTACGGATCATAAATTATACAGGTAATATTTATGACTTAATCTGTTGAAGAAACGTTACAATTTGCATAACACTTTTCTTTTGTTGAAGATATCCTTCACGTGAATCATAAAAAGTGAGCAAGCAGGATAGGTAGGTAGGGTGACAATAATGGAACATCTGATCGTATGGACTGAACTAGTCACGGTCACATTGCATTCATAGATGTTTTTTTAACCGGGAGAATATTATAGAGCGGACTTTTCTTAAAACGTGTTTCCTTTACGTGTCAACACCTTCGCGTTCTAGCCCTTCATATGGTAAATAGCTACATGAAAAGGTCGCAATGCACAAAGGCCTTTGATTTACGGTGCTTTCGCTTTGTTGAGGTCTATTAAAGTGTACGAATCGTGAGAAAGGCGTTATTCAGAGGGGGATAGAACGTCTTGGAAGACGTTGAAAGTAAACATGTCTATGAAAGCTTATGAACAAAAAAATGGCTTTGGCAATGTGGACAAAACGACCCGATCTATTCTGTTTTTGGTCACAGAATCAAATTTCACCAGTGGGCAAAGTTATTTTTAAAACCGAATAATTTCAAAACAAATCATCGTGTAATAAAACCGATAAAAAAGGTTCCCACTAATCAAATTCAACTAAGCTGACCAAGTCACAATATTTTTCTTTTCCTCGCTCAAGTAGTCTCTCCCAGCCGTCATGATTGTATAACGTTTAGTCTGTTGATTATTATTTATGTGGCATTGTCTCTTGGACAATGACCGGGTGCAAGCAGCTTAGATAAGTACTCATATGGTGTACGTGACAAGGTACTGCAATGACCAATACAGATTCATGATAATCTTGAAAACACGAATCAATGAATTATTACGTTTTGTTATCGGGAAAGACAGGAATGGACAATTTGTAACTATAACTAGCCACAGTTACACTATTGCAATGGTATGACGTATGTTTTGTGGTATAATACAATACGCAAAAACGGTAATTTAAAAAACTAAAAAACCCGACTGCTTTTCTGAGTATTTATGAAAAATCCCTAAAACAAGAAAGTCGTTGTACCCGATTGCACTTAAAATTGTAGCAGTCGGGACCCATTCGGGACCATCTGCAGTGTAATATAGGTATGTGCTCTCAACTTACTAAGCCTCCATTTCTAGAATGGGTCCCGACTGCTACAATTTGAAGTGCAATCGGGTACAACGACTTTCTTGTTTTAGGGATTTTTCATAAATACTCAGAAAAGCAGTCGGGTTTTTTAGTTTTTTAAATTACCGTATTTTTTTTTTTTTTTTTTTTTTGATACACCCAGTGTCACTCTCACAGCAAATACGAATCTAACGACACCTCTCAAGCTAAAATCCATCAAGCCGTTCAGGCTGCAGAGCGATCCAAACATTTGAATTTGGCGCCAAAAATCCGCCATTTTGTTTTTTTTTATTTTGATATACCCAGTGTCACTCTCACAGTAAATACGAATCTAACGACACCTCTCAAGCTAAAATCCATCAAGCCGTTTAGGTTGCAGGGCGTGCCAAACAATTATACATACATACATACTCTCGAAAAACATAACCCTCCTTCTGGTAATTAAGTTGACATGATGCAATTTTGTTAGAAAAAAATCCCGTAGTCTTACAACCAGGAAAATCATTAACAAATGCCAATAATTGACGTCTTATAATCAAGAGTTGAAAGTGGGAAAATACAGTGAGCAACAATAATATTGTTAAGTGGTTAAATATAAGTTGTTATGTTTAATTTAACATTCGAAACACAACGTAAAATGATGCCTGTAATCAAATTATGGCTGTGATCGGTTGTCATGCGATCGATATCATTCAAAATACATATGTAAGTTTTTGAAAATTTTCTACCACAATTTGTGCGACAGCAATAAGGCGCCATCTCCATATGTGTAAATTCCGTGCCATTAGATTTAATAGAAACTTTATTACTCTATCTTAACACGGCCATTGATAACAGAATTGCATGGTACGGCAAGAGAGACTATCGCCCAATTATCTCGCCCGTGTACACAGTAGTTGCCACTAACAGGTCACAAATTCGCTCCAAAACTGCAAGGTCGACTATATATTTTTTGAAAAGATATCTCGTATGTTCGTATTAGTTATACATATAAATAACTGTGAATGGGTAGAAAGGGAGAGATTCTATGAAGAAATTGTGAGAAGCTGGATGATATGGAAGAAAAGGGAGTCATGACGGTTGATAGGACGGAATAGAAGAAGAAAACAGCTTCACAGGGTGAAATGTGATGATGAGAAAAGCTAAAACTAGAACATGCTCTCAAAAACTCTCACAAACATGCCATTTGCAAACGACGACTTTTGCACGAGCACTTCAAAAACAGCTTTTCTGACCAAAGAATGCCATCTCTCTATCTAGCACATCTTCAAACTTCACAATTGTCATGTCTACATGTGCTCCGGTTTTAAAGAAACTAGTCGGACGGTAATTTAGTACATTACCGCGAACCACGCACGCTACAAATACCCGCTATACATTTTACATCGATCATACATTTTTTTCATCGATTCACACTTCCCGGATACAAAATCACTTGCGTCGAGGAAATGAAAGCAGTTCGCAGATAATAAGTACTGTAAAAGTCCGCAAATGTTGTAAAAACCGAATAGGTACAGTACTGTAATATGCTGATACTGTATATGCGTGTAAACTGTCATATTAGAACGGTGAAATATAATACTAAGCTCACGTGTCTCCAAGGATCCCGACAGTTCTTGGATTTTGCGTTATTACACCTATTATGTAGGATTGACAATAACACTCGACTATTGCATGTAAATGAACGCTAAATGGTAAATGATGAATTGGCGGTTTTCAATAAATCAACTAACATAAATAGGGACGGGTAGGATTCATCGAAAATCATTAATCAAATTGAATTCAATGAATAGACGCTTAATTGGGAAGCAAATTGCAATAATTCTGATGCAAAATTTACCGTGTACAAACGTATAAAGGTATCCGCAAGTAAATGTTGGTTGTAAGTCAAATGAAAACAAGTCATTTTCTCAAAAGTGAGGTGTCATCTTGTAGCAATCACATGATTGATTGGCAATATTGATTGATTTGATGTCTAGACGTGTAAAATGAAAACTCGTGATTTTTTGCAACAGCGCTGTTTATTGATGTGTTTAGTCACTTTGCACTTTTTTCGTTGTTCAATCGACCTTCTCAAGGAAGTCTATATTCATCAGCTATTCAATATGCAATGTTTCCTAGTTCGGCTAGTTCCGGCTGTATTGAAAATAGATTCTAACTTTATTCTACAGACGCTCTCACTTAATTCTCAAAGTTATATCTCCAAAACGAATTAGACAATGAAGTAATTTGCGAGAAGTTTGGCGTTGTTCCATCCATTATCAATGCAAACTCATTCACGTGGAGAATATCTCATTAAGCTCATTTTTCCAAGACAAGATAAAACAGAAAAAGAACTTAAAATATGAACTGAATAAAGAACAGTATCGAATAATTACCTGAAACGTGGCGACGGCAGAGTCGTCTCTAAGCCGGGATAGCTGGAAGGCGTTGGGCAAGGTGTGGGCAGTGCGCAGGTGCAGGTCACGAAGGGGCAAGCGCGCCGCAGCCCTCCGGGGCAAGGTGCCGTCTCGCCACGCGAGGAGGCAACCACTACGGACGGCTGCCCGCACCCAAGCCCAGGATTCGGTGTCGTCATTGTAATACTGGCGGAGGACGCCTGGGGAAGAAGAAATAATTGGTTAATTTTGGGCTTCCAACTGGTATTTTTGGACATCTATGGGGAAGGTCTATGTCCAGCAGTGGACGTCCTTCGGCTGATATGGTGATGATAATGACGACGAACTTTGGGAGTTTGAAGTTAATTGTTTTAGAACAACACATATTTCTTCGTCCGTCGTTGTCACGGATGCAAACAAAGTCAAAGATTATTTATATTCAAACTTAGTCTATACCAAATTTCATAAAAATGGGTTCAATAGTTTAGCCTCAAAAGCATAACAAACAACAAACAAACAAATATACGAACTCACTTTCGTATTTATCATATGAATGATACACAGACATAGATGCAGTACGTGTCAACTCGAGTGCAATTATAATTCTATGTAGAACCATGAATCATTGATAATACTCGATCGATTTGTTCTGATGCAACCGTAATTGCAAGGTTAACAAGGATTAAGTATCTAATCGGGCATCATTCAATACAAGCAGGTTGTTGAGCCGGGAAATTTTAAGTGGTGGAATTGATACTAGCCAACGTAGTAAAATTAAGTAAGCCGTAATAAAATTATGATATGACTAGTGAACTGCCCGCGACTGCGTCCGCTTGGCTTATTTCATTAAGTTACGTTTTTGGTTACTGTTCGGCTTCCGTGAGTCGAAAACGTAGCTTTCTATGGGTAAAAGAATTTTCGAAATCGGTTAAGTAGGTCCAGAGATTGCTCCCTATCCCTACACTACAACCTCACAAACTTTACCTCTTTATAATATTGGTAGAGATGCTGGTCGATGTTTTTCATTATGACATATTGAATTGCTGACATTATTTTCCTCTATATCATGTTACAAGTCTGTGTAACAAACGTATTGTACTGACTCATAATTACATACAAAGCTTGCACAATTTCCTCAGTCTTATCTAGCGTAAGTAATATAATATCTTCGTCTTTATGACTTTCAGGATATGCAGTGGCTTCCAAAATTGGCAGGTATTTATTCAAATTCTTTTTTATAACTGCTTTCATTCCAAATCCATCCTAAATATATAATTGCGAAAGTAACTCGATCTGTCTGTCCGTCTGTTACGCTTTCACGACTAAACCTCTGAACTGATTTTGATGGAATTTGGTATAGCGTAAGTTTGAATCCCAAGAAAGGACGTTAGCTACTCATTATCCCGCGACTTCGTCTGGATTCGCGATAACCGACAGTTACGCGGACGAAGTCGCGGAAGGGCAAAAGCTAGTGAATTGATAAATATGCACTTGACTTTTAGCAAACCAACGAAGCTGCAGTCTCGGTCATTACGAATACAAAATCACTACATGATGTGAATTATAAATCCATACAGAGACTTGTCATGTAACTATAAGCATTCACCATTCCATGGACATAATAATATGCATTACGCAACTTTATAAATGACTGTGATATCAGTGCTAAGACTAAAGTGTCAAGTTCATACGGACATAGAATGTCATGGCGTGGTCGCTGGGACTTTTATCATGCGTTAAAGAATTCCTTTTATTGTTATTAACTAAGCTTCTCTCTCGGAAGAGTACTGTCGTCAGTGAGATAGTTTCAGAAACTGATAACTTCTTGGGATTACAAGTGATGGATTTAAAGTGTATATTTTTTAATCTCTGAGATTAAATTGATAGTTTCATACGTCAAACAGACCAATAATGTGCTTTCGTCACATAAACATGAAGCACACTATTGAAGTTAGACACAAAAAGCTGCTAAATCAGTCTCTCAAGATTATTAGATGCCCTTTAGTTGTGTAGATAATTTAATGTTTTGGTCTTTTAGTCACACAAAAGCCATTAATTCATTGAGTGTTACCGACCACATGTTAATGGTATAAAGGTTGAACCTATTCAAAGAAAACAGCTAAACCAACGCTTATTATGAGTACCGCCTGCGCCGGTTGACTCCTATAATCTCATAATGGGAGTCACAAACCTATTTCAGTTAAAATTTCCAAGAAAACAGAATTAATATAATAACAACTTATTTATTACCTAAATATAAAGCAAGTAAGTAACATTTTCATAAATCTGGTTACGTGAATGAGGTCAGACATTATTGTATTGGACACAATGCTATCACAAATTCTGAGCGACGCCGCGAAGGGTGCTAACCGCAAATTGTGGCAAGCCGTGTCAACGTAGAGTGTTTACTCATAATTTTAACATTGTTACATTCATAACGTTTATAGTCGAGTACATAATATGTTATTACATTAATAATTATCTGTTCTGAACACCTGTACTAGTGCCTACGTGACAGACTGTATATAGACAAAAATCATCAGAACAGAGCTAAAGGTCTGGGAGTTTCAAAAATTAAAAACATCTCTCACTTGACATTTATTAGGTCTGAAACCATTTGGTTAATTCTGGGGTCTATTACAAAAGCAATAAAGTTGAGAATACATTATACATATAAGACTACCATTACCCAAAAAGCTCAAATATCTAGCTATAAAAGGTTACTATCGCCCATATTTTGGCAGAATTCCATTTCATAGAGAGCTTATCGCTACCGGGCACACGTTCAATACAGTACACAAGCTTCCCGATAGGAAAATCCAATTGAAACTGTATGACCCGCAGTGACGTAGGTCAGGCATACACGAGGCATGATTGGATTCCTCTATGCCTTTGAACTCGGTAACTTCATGACAAGCATGGGACCGATATGGAATTATCTTTAAATTCAAAATTTTAGACGGATTTTAGACATAAAACAATGCGTAAATTAGAAATCTTTATGACTCATATTCAGCGATAAATATTGTATCTTCATGGCAGATCAGTAGAGTAATTAAAATAATCGATTAAGTACCAATATTTCGTGGATAATTAAACGAAAGTTTGGGAACCGAATGTCTTTCGATTCCTCCCATTTAATGCGTGAATAATTTGACTGATAGATATTCTATTGTATTCATAAATTGTATCAATGGAGATTGAGAGAGTTCAATCTATTGAACTTAAATGGTCAAGCCGATACGGGCGATCCTTATATCTAAGGTAGGTCACGATAATCTTTTCTCGAGGCAGTCGGGTCTATGACCCATAATAGGTAGTTGAGAAGCATCATCCAATTTAGATACTTGTAGGAATTTAATATGCCCTTGACACATTGGAAGAACTAACCGGCTTCTGGCTTAAGCCTTATCAATAATCGTTGGAACTACGGCTACAGCGAAATTAGAAGCTCGACAAATATTTGCGTCGTCGAGAAATGTGGCCGATATTTGCAGAATTTGTGGTCCAAACATTGATGAACAATCTTATTGATTTCCTGTAGCTACTAAGACGAATATTTGGCAAATATTTGATCCCAAGATGCCTAAGTATAAATGTAGTGTAAAAAGGCATAGAAAAACGGCGACTGCCTCGTTAGCCTAGTGGTCCTAACCGCGACTGATACGCTAGAGGTCTTGGGTTCGATTCCCAAGTCTATCAAAGTGTTTTTGGGTTTTTCTTTGAAATTCTCAGTAGCAACTCGGAGTAAGGATTTGTGCCCGGTTAATGGCAATAGGCACGCCCCATACTACATGGGACTTAAAAAAATACCGGAGAACTGTGAGTGTACATTGGTTACACCTCTGCCTTACCCTTCGGAGAATACAGGCGTGGTGGTATGTGTAAAACGGAGAATTTTCTTGTAGGGGAAAAAGATTTTGCTTGCCAGAACGTAGTACCTACATAGGCTTAACATGTCGTGAAATCCAGTGTAAGTAGATTGGCTATCTGTCTGTTGTTGTAAAACAGCATTTTTTTCCATTGACACACAAATACATTACCTAAATCACTTATTGTCTGATAAAAATCGATATCACTTTCCTAATAAACTCAATATAATCAGGTAGGTACATATGTAAATAGTCTGTTGATTCTAATCTAGCTTGGGCGTCTAGATTCCTGAATAAAACTAGTGCGCCTATTGTGTTTTTGGATTTTAAAACCAATTGTGGTCAAGAGAAGGTTTATTTTGTTTCAATCGCGTATTTTTTTAAGCAGCTTCTAGTAATGATTAGGGATATGTGATCAGTGTTATCAACACTGATTAATTTAATATTGGTCGGACATAATTTAAAGTCAATCGACACGAAAAGTAGAATTTAAAATGTATTCTAAGTGGGAAATGTGAGCTGCTATTGCAAAAAAGTTGTGTAAGTTATGTTAACAACACGTTTGGCATAATATTCAATTAGTTTAATGTAGGTAAATTAATTATCGAGAGAATTTGGTATAGTTAGCTCGATTGGGCAAAACTAAACTCAATTTTGCACAGCTTTTAAGTTCAAAATCACAAACAATATTTGATGGATAGCCTACTATTGTGAGATAGATAGGTACGATGTCTTTGTTATAAAACAGCTGATTTTATCTCCTTATAAGAACAGCTGATCTGCCTTTCCATTGTTGTTTTTTTACGTTTTAACTTCACGGTGCTGCCGAAGACTTTGATTATAAAATATGGAGACATTTCCAGGTAGATGCGGGGGTCATGGGAACCTTATCAGACAATGCGTGATGGTAAGGAAGGAGGAGTATTTAAACGTTTAGTTTTTATTGCAAATCGTAATCTAAGCAGGTAGATTTAGGGACTTATTTAGTAAGATTCTTACAACTAAGTTTGATAATTCTTTTTTTGTTGTATTTTGTGTTGTACCTACTTTGTAAATAGGTGATAAAGTGGGTACCTATTTGTTACGTGTGGATGTTGAATAGATCGAGCTATAACGAAAAAAAAAATTTTTTTTATTGTTTACCTATGTAACACCTTGTATTATTTTAATTAAAAAGAGTTAATTTTCAATAATCAGATTACTTTGTCTGTCGAATAAATAAGATAGTTCGACATAAATATTTTGGATACAAAAGCTCTAGTCAAACCGCCATATTCATGCTTTTGATAGAAGTTGTCTGATCTAATGAAAAATCAGCTCTAAAAGAGTGTTTTGACGGAAGGTAGACGTTCATACCGAGTAAGTAGGTGGATAAGGTTCATTATACCCTGACTGAACACTATTGATCGCTACTACTGCTAGTCTAGCGTCTAGACTACAGCACTCTAAGCTTGTAGACTTTATCATGTTTGTATACCTACATACATAGCCACGACGTTTTTTTTTCTAAAGTTAGGAGGTATCTAGGTATCTATCATGTATTCAGTCCTCGATTTTAGATCCCCGCGATAACATTTTTCGTAGGTTACTTAAAAAGAAACAGCTGATCCATACATTTTGACTATGTGGGGATTTTTTTGGTGTAGGTGAAAATCCTCATGGACTTCCTCCGTCGTCGGAGTGACGGGGGACCTCAGCGTATGGCCGGGGGTGTGGGATTCGTATGTTCATTCACCGCGCCCCTGACAGGACTGTATGGGGCTTGCAGTTTTGTATTGTATGGAACAGCTGATTCATTTTGGCTGGGTTTAGAAGTGTAATGAATCCACAGTAAAAGTATTTGTTATGATATTCCTACCTCCAAGTAGGTATTGCCTATTTTGTTATTTGTTACCTAGGTAGGAACATATTTAAAAGCTAAAATATTATATAGGTAGGTAGGTACCTACTATTAGTAATGACGATTTCTTATTGACATTGATTCTATACTAATCTTTTTTTTTCTATTAATTTCACCTGCCTAACCAAAGGTAGGTACGTAGGTAGGTACGTAAGTAAATAGTTACCTAGGTACCTAGGTATTTCATTTACTTAGGTTTAGCTTAGTCAACGAGGTACAGGTAAATGTTTGTGCCAAGTGCACCTGCGGATTGCGATGCACGTTAGACCTTGTTTGGACATCGCAAAGTTACATGATCGTTATTGTAAGTAAATAATGTTTACCTACCTACCTATCTAGGCACTAGCGTCAATCTATAGGACTTATCTTTATTATAAAGCTAGAGTTCGTTTTGTTATTATTTTTTTAATTAGCTAATCTCTGGAACTACTAGGCGGATACCTATTGTTTTTTTAGTATGAAATAGCTACGGAAGCTACATTATCTCCGAATGCTATATGCCTGTATGCCTTATTTTTATTACAGATCTTTTTATTTGGGATCTGTGAGAAAATTCAAGCGGACATAGTCGCGGGTACCTACATCGTAGGGAGGTATTAATAAAATTACTAGTATTAATAATGTAACGAGCAAGTAAACACTATTATTTTACTCTGTGATTTATGTAGGTATAAGTAGGTATGACATGTGTTATGTGTGTAGTGTGGTAGGTACCAACATCTACTTACTGTGTCATGTAGGTAGGGTAGGGTTACGTACATGTACCAACCTCTTTGGCATTTAATCTAAGTTATTCTAAGTACTCATGTGCAAAATAAGAAGGCAGTTATTATTATTTATTCTATAAGTTTTAAGCAACATGTGTCCTACAGTCTGCTTCCAGCTGACAGAAATCGCGAATGTGGTGTAAATATGTAGGTAGGTTCCTCCTATATTTATTTACACTGTTGCTTAGCTGTGTGGCTGTGCCATTAGTTTCTAGTTGCCAGATGTCTTGCACAAAAAAACTGAGCTCTTGTCAAACAAGGCGGAGCCAGTTGTTTAACTAATATTATTACTTTGTGGTATCAAATACCTATCAGTTTAGATTGGAAACGGCGGTTTATGAATACTAATGAATAAACTAGGTAAGTAAGGTACCTACGTTTCAAAATCTAGTTAGTTATGAATGAGATTTATTGCAACACTAGTTAAAAACTAGTTACACTTGGTTAGTTACTGACCTGATATCCTAAAATCAGGATCTACAGGCGTTGGGATAGGTCCAGGAGTTAATTCTGGTCGAAGTTTTCTTAGACCGGCCACCACCCGTGGTGCCGGCGATTGTTCTCCTACAAGCATCGCCTTACCACAACATTGCACTCGAGAACACTTTCCACTCACTAATAAAACAATTCATCACTAAAAATCACTGTAAACAATCCAGTATTTCGAGTTTTTTCACAAATTATTTATTTACAATTATTCAATGTCAACTCTGAACAATAACTGTCAAATTCGTTTTTAAAATTCGAAGTTCGTTACAAATTGCGCGCAGCACATTTTGTCATTCGATCTGTGCGACTCTTCGCCTTTCAACTTTATTACCGACTGGCCGGCCGGCCGGCGTATCAATGAATGAATGGAGTTGATTTGCTGCGCGCTGCGGCCGCCCCGCCGCGCCCTACTCTTCTTTACGCTACTACGATACGAGCGGTGACAGCAATGTGTTCAAAGACTGCGTCTGCCATCTAGCGGTGAGTAGTAAATTGTTTTTTTTTTTGAGTTTTACCCCTAAGATGACCCACTGACCAATTATTATTTTAAAAACTTTTGGTTATAAGTAAATATCACAATTTGATTAAGAGTCTAATCGATGTTTTCAATACATTTTAGTTAGGTATAAAAAGCGTGCGAAGAAAATATTTCCTGTTATATAAAGTTATCGAACCTATATAATTTTGGTCTAAATGCGACAATAAAAATCACTTGCTTAACTGTTTTACATCAAAAGTTATTTATTACTAATAGTATGTTGTATATAACTAACAAACAAATTCATTAGGCTGATTACAGCGCCATCTACTATGTAATAGAACAATCAGAAAAGAACAGTTTAAGCAAGCGGCTGCTGCCATCTATGTTCACCATGAAAGCATTACAAGTTTGTTTAAAGATGGCGGTAAACTCAATGCAGATTTAGCGCTACCTGTTACTGCTTAAAAGAATTAGTGTTGAAGAGGGTATGCCAGACGGTAGCGTTGTTAGTTATTATTAAAATTAAAAGATGGCGTTATTTTAAGACCTGTCGTGTCGTTCCCCTGGATTTATAATTTATTTTTCTTTTTATTTTCATAGAGGGCACTGGATGTAGCGTTCAGTAAAATTATTTTTACGAGGTTTGCCGTCGTGCACGAAAAATTGAAAATTGAGTTGATTTGATACTTCCTGACCTCAAATGAACTTAAAAGAAATTCAATTAATTGTTACTACAAAATAAATGAAAAAAAATAGTCTACAATTTGATTAAACTCGCGATTTGGTTATACCTTACAGATTTCATTAGATAGCTTTCAGGTCCGTGTATTTAATACGCCTAAGAACTGATTACTTGTACAATATTTTGTTCTAAAAATTAAGAAAAAAAAAGATAAGGTAGGATTGTAAGAAGGTACCTATTTATTAAAGTTTCTTTAAGAGAGGTAGGTAACTATTAGTCCTGCTTGAAAAGTTTCGTACATAAATAGTGAAATAGATAAGGTAAAAATGGGAACGATTAGTATTAAAGCTTCCAGTTTTGGCCTAACATGTAAGATATGCTGCGGGTTGTTCGAAAGAGATACCGCGCCCCCGGAACGCAAAGGGCACATGAAGGAACATAGCTACGGGTTTTAGTCAGTAAGAGTCTGACACTCCCTCCCGCCCCGCCCAGGGCGGGGGAAGTTATTTGATGATTTCCCGTCTTAAAAAAAAAAAAAACATGTATGATATAAATCTGGGTATGTGATTTTTGATGTAGGCGTATTACTTGCGATCTGAGAGATTTTTCACTTCGTTTTTAAAAACTGGTAAAATTATGCAAAACAGAAAATCTCTGAAATACTATTTATTTAATTTATTTTACTATTTTTATTTAATATTTATTTTACTATTTTCATAGTAAGTACCTATTTTGTACCTACCATTTTGTAATCGAGTGGGCATCACTCTTTTTTTAAACATTTCATTCCTCGGGGAAATACTTACCATTGCCATCTGTCATAACAGGGAACTGATTTTTATAGGAAAAGGATTTGTCAAACACAAAATTCGATACGTATACATCATTTATTACTGTAAGGTTTAGGTATCAATTGTTATTGTACATGGAAGACTGCGCATGTCAACATAACATAGGTACAATTTCATAGGAAGACATCGAGATCAAAAATAAATGGCACATAAGTAAATAACGTTCAGTACACATAAACAATTTTAAAGCAAATGTAAGGCACTTAGGGACTAAAATCTACTGACTAAAACATACATAAATTAAAACAAATTAAAGCTTTTTTATGGAAGAAGAGACTAATATCACAATAGGCGAGTGATCGCGGACACTTCACCAAGGACGCCATTTGCTATCCTCATCGGCCGGTGGTCCCTCGCCATGGCGTTCTTTGACGTTTTTTTCGTCGTAAAAAGCCTCGAGTTGCAGACGGGCCGCCTCCTGCTTTTTGTACTCTTGGTACTCAATCAATTTCCTTTTCTTTTTAGGCGGTAGGTTGCTGTAATCCATCGGCAATTCGCAATGTTCCGGAACAGCGGGTGTCACCTCAACTTTGCTCTGGGGAGTCGCGTCTAATTGATTAGCGTCGGAGCATGCGACGGGTTTTTTCGGCGAGTGCGCAGCCTCGCTCGCCTTTGCCGGCGATCTTACCTTCCGGAGATCAAGAGTGTCGTTGTTTGTGTTTGGTGGCGAGTACTGGTACGTGTACTCGCCCCTGTACGGCTCGTCTCTTCGTAAATATTTTGGTTCGGGCGCCGGCTCTGCACTCATATTCACATCAACGTTGTCGTTGCTTCGCTTATCCATTATGTGTTGTCGAATTTTTTGTAAAATTACATCTTTCGCTTCGGCCGGAACTCTTTTGAAATATGCTCCGTTCCTCTGGCCGTTCATTTGTTCTGGTGGGCTGTGATGGTTGATATTGTCGACAGTTGTGAGAAGCCCTGTGGGAGGTACTTTATGGGCGACCCGCGCAGCAGGTCTGTTGTACGCCCATTGTTTCGGGCCATCGCCTGAGTAAACTGAATCTTCCGCGTCTGAAGAAGATCTGTCGTGATCGCTGTAGTAATGTTGTCTGTCGGAGATGACGGAGGATGGCGAGGTCGGTGGTGAGAAGTTAGGTCGTTCTGGCACTTGAATGGTAAGAGGTTGAGCAGTGATAAGTCTAGATAGGTGGCTGATTAAATTTTGGCTGACGTTCGCGTCTAAGTCTGGTACAGACATAATAAATCGGCATGCCTCGGCCGCACATTGTCCAAAACCCGCTTGAAACTTCTTCGCTTCCAAAACCGGGTCTCTAGGGCTGTGCAACTTCGTGAGATGGTTAACGGTTAGCTCAAGGATGTCTGCCTTCTCCAACTTGCTCAGGTTGTCGTCATCGATCTGTGACAAAAAGGAAAAAGTGAGTATAGTGTAGCGCAGGCGCAGGTGCGCGCGCGCCGTTCTCACGGTACGAAACGTCACATTAATATAACTGTACATTTATGTGAATAAGCAACTCCTGTTTCTTAATGGAACTTGTACTTTTATATTCCAGTTTGGTGTCGGTACGGCTCTTGATAAGTACCCAGTAATAAAGAGAAGGACGACCGGTCCGGCATAAAAATAAATGGTGTGTGAATGAATGATGGATCGCGTTTTGATGAACAGTTAAATGAAGGATAGGTTTTTATGCAAACATGTTACAGCTAATACAATAAGCTAAAAATAGCATGTGATATCTACTTAGTACGTGGTGCTATCTTTTATCTTTGATAGTACTCTGCTTTATTTAGAACACTTCGGCTAAATATAGATAGTCCACTTAATCGAATGACTAGTCATCGTTCGAAATTATATATTACTCATTTCCTTTTACTATTAAAGTAAATTTTATAGTGGGTAAGTCTACCAATGCTTCTTTAAACATTATAGCCTACCAAATATTTTTTTACAAAGTAAAAGTAACAATTATTATTTATTATTTTTTAATCAATGTAATTAGGGGCAATAGGCTCGCCCCTTATTACATGGGTCCTAAAAAAACCTACGGGCGAACTGTGGGTGTAGATTGATACACCTCTGCCTAACCCTTAGGGGAATACAAGCGTGATGGTATGTAATTAGGGTAAAAAACATAATACTGACAGATATAAAATGCTCAAGGCATCAAGTCCGACTTTGTAGTGTATAGTTTTAATAAATAAGTAATAAACAAATAAATAAATAAGTAATTAATGTAAAACAAATACATACCTCTAAAGCTCCGACCATAAGATCTTTAAGTTCATCCAAACAGCGGTTGATGCGCGCGCGCCGTTTTCGTTCCAAAAGTGGTTTCGTGATCTTCTTGTACTTTGCCGTCTTGGACAGCGGGGCCGGGTCGGAAGACATGTTCCAATCTGATAAATAATGTATTTAATTAATTACTTTGAATTTATTAAGCACAAACATGTGGACAGATCATTTATTTTTATTAATCTTTGGGTAGTTGTGAGTTGAATTATTATTTATTTAAAGTTTATTTATTTACTTATTATAATTTCACTAAATAAAGGTGCTTCAGGGGTTTAACTTCACAAAAAATAACACAAACATAGAAAATATTTAAATTGCACGGACTTCTCAAAGTCAGAAAATACAAGTCAGATCAATATTCAACAAATCCTTGACTACACAAAAACGATGTTCACGAGACAATAACACAAAAGTTTTAAACGTCAAAAGGTACTTACATAAAAAAAAGTATCTCCAAGTCAACACTTAACACACACTAACTTAATCGTCATGCACAGTCGCTCGCAAGCACAGGACGCGCGTCTCCGCCCGCGCCTCGGCTTCAACTGCCTGAAAAAAGCCTTCTTCCCTCCCCCCGCGCCCCGCGGCCCTTCCCCACCCTCCGCCCTGTCCCATTCATACTGCGCGGGAGCACGTGTGGCCCAACGATCGAGTTTCAAGCATGCGTAACATACTTTCCCAGAGAATTCTTCGAGAACACTTTGGTTTTTTGTTTGTATGAAATATTTTAATAACCGGCAGTCGAGTTAAACAACGTTTTAAGTTCATAAGAATTTCATGTGAGCTCTGTAAATCAAAGGGCACGTGGCGTCCATTTTTTTTTCTCGGTAACGTTACAAAGAATGTCGTGTTGGACAAGATTTTGTTGCTCAGGTAAATCGTACTGGAATGTTAATCTTGATTCAAATGTAATGCAGGACATGAATTTGAACCTACGGCATAATTTATAATGATAAATCACGAATTACTTGTTCAACAAATTGGAATATTATGTACACCTGTTTTATTCAATTGGTACATAATTATGTATCACCAAATCTTTGATTCATACTTCGTCAATATGTTGCTCGGTACTAAGTAATTGTTTAATTTCGAAGACCACTTTTCCTGTTAGCGGTACCTACCTATTCACAGTTCCAAACTACTCTATTGTCTATAGAAAACACAGAGTAATGTAAACATAATACAAACATTACAATAACTTTTACGACCTGTAATGTAATTTAAAAACCGTACAGTAATTAGTACTACACTGTTAACTATTTTATCTTTAATTTTTGATCTTTAATCTTTCCGACAGACGCACTTCTTTGGCGGCGTTTGGCTTTTTCTGTAAAAGAAAATGACGTAGACAAAAGGCGGTGTTTATAAAGGTTCTGTGTAATAAATGGCACGGTCCAATCCGGGGTTCAAGTTAAATGGGACTTGCCGCAGAAATTCGTGCGGTATTTATTTTTTCGGCCTTCGTTTTCGGTCAGGTAGAGAGGCGCGAGCCGTAGGATTCCGCGATCGGTTTTATCTTTTGTCATTCTTAACGTCGTTAAGATTGCCGTTTTAAAAACTATATAATTATAGGTTATTCGGGATTTTAAGAGCCTTTGATATTTTTTTAAATATTTGCGATAAAAAAGTCGGGGTTGGCTTGCGTCTGTTTTTTGTTTTATCTTTATGTTTTGTTAGGATGCTTTTATGGAGGTAAAACGGCTCAATGAATGATAATTGCGATCAATTAGGATAATGAGGAAAATGTGTTTTTGTTTTTGCATAAAAAATGCGAAACCATCTGCCGAGTTTTGGTGAATAAATATTAAGCACGGTTCTACGGATTTTGTGTTTACAAATAATTAGTGAATTTGCCTCCAAAATAATGCAGCAATGGTTTTGAATAATTGATGATAGATGACCCAATTTAATCCCTCTTTAAACATAAAAAGTAAGATTATTTTAAAGAAGTAGTTTGTTTGATTTTTATTTTGTTTGTAAGAGGTACACTTTGGAGTAAAAGTACTGATCCGATTACAAAAATTCTCTCATTAATAGAAAGCCACATTATTGCTGAGTGTCAAAAATGTTTTATAGTATACTTGACCTCCACACAAACGAAGTACCTAATGGTCAGAAACTATTATTAAATAAATATATTGTAGGAACTAGTCGATGTTTGTGTTTTATTGAACTAGGTGGCGCTAGTGTACCCGCCTAGATCAGAGAGGTAACACTGAAACAAATTCAGAACTTCAGGGAGCTAATTCTAATAACTTGCAGGAATGATTACATTCTAATCTCATTCTCAAACTGTCAAAAATGCCTCTAAATATTTACCTTCATTTTTTTACATGGATTGTCGCTGGGATAAGATCTCGACTGGATTTTGAACATCTTTAATTAGTAGGATTTTCAGGGAGACCACCACCATCTATTAAAAAAAGTATTATTTTAACATTACTTTGCCTTGCGCACTGTTGGATTTTCAACGCTCGGCTCAGCGCCTAGAGTAGATAATTTAACGGCTGAAATTACCAAGTAATATTAAAATGGTACTGTTTTAAGAGACCATCAGGTAACAAACAAAAATTAATAAAATGGTACTCGACTATTACCTAACTAGCAAACTGTCCGCGACATCGTCTTCGTGGCTTTTTCATCCGCTTTAAGAGGACGAATTGGAAATTTTGGCATCAGTGATCTCTATTTTTGTCAGTAATTACGAAACGTATAAAAATGTGAGTTGGTGTTCTGAATAGTTCATGATGAAAGCCTTATTTTGTTAGTTTTCATTACATGATTAAGTAACTTTAGTAACAGAGAAAAAAATATCAAACATACCTCTTTTTAAATAGAGATTCACATCTTATGGGCAAACGGGACCGATTTTAGCCTCTCAACTTGCTCTGTAGACAAGTCTATTAATACTCTTTAAAATTGTAGAAGGATTTTCTCAAGTTATCATTTCCGACTAAATAAAATAACAAAAAGCTTACTTACCGGGGTGTGTGCGGGTTGCGGGGGGCGCGCGCCTGGTCTAGAATTATTGTTAAACAATTCGTCGCCTTAAGTTACGTGTTTGGCTACTGCTCCGCTTCCATTGGCCGTAGTGTGATGTCTATGACACTCACAAATAACGTGGCTGTCTATAGATAAAAGAATTTTCAAAGTCGGTTCGGTAGCTCCAGAGATTACCCCCTACATCCTCACAAACTAACACACTTTACCTCTTTATAATATAAGTACCTATAGAATTATAGATAACTAGCTTTTGCCTTTTAGCTGTACCAAATTTCATTGAAATCGGTTCAGTGGTTTAGGCGTGAAGAAGAGACAGACAGACAGACAGAGTTACTTTCGCATTTATAATATTAGTACGGATTACATTTGCTTATTAACTCAAATGTAGGTATCGTAAATTCCCAACATATAGATACCAACCATACATACAGCCGTACAATTGTTTATAAAACAAATCTAATAGCCGCCATTCGATTACCATAATACAGCGACCCGGTATCACAGAAATCTAAACTTTCCCACCATCACACTTGTCAACATACCTCCACATATTGGACGAGTGACGTCATTCTTATCAATACTTCCTGCGAGCCTTCATTTGTCCTAGGGCAGGGGTGATGAACCTTCTGCTTTTGTTGGGAAAATTTTGAATATGGAAAAGTAAAGCTGCTGTTGTCAGTTGTCATTATTTTCATGACATTTGGCAGTGATTTTGTTAGTTACCTAAGTATCAAAATTTAATAAACAAATTACATACTTTGATTTTTTTACTACATTAAACTGTGTACATATGGCAAACATTTATACAACTAGTTATAATAGGCGGCATTATTGTATGCTTTTAATAATTTAAAAAAGGGATATAGTAATTATTAAATTAGACATAAAAGAAATGACAATTAGTCAAATATTCGTCATCATCATATCAGCCGTTGGACGTCCACTGCTGGACATAGGCCTCCCCCATAGATTCCCAAAAGGACTGGCTGGAAGCGGCCTATACACCAGCATCTAATATTAGGAAACTAAAATTATTTATTATTTTTAAGTTACCCACACTGCTGTATGAATTCTATGTGATCTGAAATAATTAGGTACCAATTAAGAATGTTAATACAATTTAATTTCATGTGGTCTACCACTTTCAGAATTACGACTTGGGTAGAATCTTGTTTGTTAAGATGTCACGTAAAAAAAAGGTTGACCATCCCCATCGTCTAGCTAGGGTCTACTCAGAAATGCTTTCACAGATGCGCTGGAGACTAAACAATGACACACGCATGTAGAGTCTACTGCCTACTCACAGTACTGATGTGTTCTTGTGTGGCATTTTATTGAGGCAGGCTCTGTAGGAGTCGGCAACAAAAGTAGACAAAAATTTCAGATTTTTAAATCCTTATTATAAGATAATTTAATCCTTATTATAAGATAAAACGAACTCTTTGGTATTGCCAACAATTCTGAATAGCAGTCAATTGTGTTATTTCGTGTCTATTGATATGTAAAAGTGATATTAGTTATGTGAAGTTAAATCATGTTATTACCGCCTTTTTTTATTTATTTTTTATAGACGGGAAATCATCAAATAACTTCCTCCGCCCTGGGCGGGGCGGGAGGGAGTGTCAGACTTTTACTGACTAAAACCCGTCTATGTTCCTTCATGTGCCCTTTGCGTTCCGGGGGCGCGGTATCTCTTTCGAACAACCCGCAGATGTTATTACCGCCTGACTGCCTCGTTAGCCTAGTGGTCCTAAGCACTGCTACGCTCTTGGGTTCGATTTCAGGTCGAGTAAAGTGTTATTGGGGTTTTCTATGACATTGTTTATCAGTGGCAGCTCGGAGTTTGGATTTGTGCCCGGTTAATGGCAATAGGCTCGCCCCCTTTTACATAGGACCTAAATATACTGGCGAACTGTGGGTGTTACATTGGTGCGCCTCTGCCCAACCCTTCGGGGAATACAGGCGTGATGGTATATTATCAGTGGCATTTAAATTGATAATTTCTTAAAAACCCAATAACACTTTTCAGTCGCGCTCATGACCACTAGGCTAACAAGGCAGTTAGTTATCTTGGTAATGACTAGAATATATTCTATGGTTATTCTTTTGTTCCCAAAAAAACGTCGACTGTTTAGTTTCCACCACAGCATGTGCTGCAGTGTTGTGGTCGCAAAAACCTCGGTCGCACGGGTTCAACTTCCTCATGTAATCTCTAAAGTTAGCTACACAGGCAGATAGCACGTACCGTGGTCGCGATAAGGCACTCCGTTTAAATTTATACCACGATATTTAGCGGTAGACGGGTAATTTCGACCTAATGTATTTACATACATGGCACACTTTACGTAATTAAAAAAAAACATTAATTAATTTTTATTTATATACAAGCACAATAACATTGATGGATAAAATTACTTCTGAAACACGGATATTTCCATGTAGTTCGGAAGTCAGTCAGTAATGATTTTGTACTATGGTTTTGTTTTGATACTAATTTTAATTTCCTTTCTTTTTCTCAAATTTAGTCATTCAAATATATCATTTTAGTATTTTCTAATTGTCTACGTATTTATCAAAGCAATAAATTTTATTTAGTAATCAGCTACAACTTTATGATTTTATAAGTCTTATTAGCAGCGGTAATATTATGTTTAGACAATTTTTATCATAATCTAGGAAAGTCCCGTAATATCGCACCCCATGAGGTCCAAAATACCTTCTAGTTCAAAAAAGGAACCAACTCAAAAATACAACTCTGACCAACATCAAACATTGACTTACGTTGGGCCAACATGTAGACAGTAAGAGCCATTATATTCTTTTAGAATTGATTATGGAATTATGCGCCGTAGTGGCCTTTGACCCATCAATGCCAGTTTTATGTTCCGTCTAGAGATTAGTAGGTATCAACCTGATGGAGTATAAAATTATATTTATGTCAGGTATATAAAATGTGTGAGAACTGTTTGGATGGTGACTTGTTTACAGTCACCAAGACAATTTACAGCCAAGAATCGTTAATAAACATTAAGTAATATTTTTTGTTTTTCGAACGTCGGATTCCATTTTCAAATTTATCCAAAAAGTTTTTAGTTTTGTTGTTTTTTTTTTAATCAATATGAAGTATAAGTAAACCTAGTAGTTCTAAACCTTTCTATTTTACCTATAACTCTTATCTTTGATAGTCTTATTTTTAAACTAGTTATCTGTAAATCAGTTGGTACGGGTGATAGTTTTATTTTACTGACAGCGTAACACGACGCCGACACTTCGTGTGTAGTAGTTTTTTTAAGTTTGTTATGTAAGATATATGTATTAGTTTATATTTATTGTTTTATACTTAACTTATTGACTGTTTCAGGCAACTAAGGTTAGTTGCTTGAAATAAAGGATTATTATTATTTTTAGACGGTTGCATACATTTTGTGATTCGTTTGAAAGCCGCTGTAGCCGTCGGCAAAATGCTTTTCAAGATGTCTCAAATGTCAATGGTAACTTTATCCTAGAAAGTGAATTTCACTTTTAATCAAAGAACTTTAACCACCTCAAACCAGCTTGAACCAGAAGAGACTATAAAAGATAAGGATGTTAAGATAAAGATATAGACTAGTACCAAACAAGACCATAAACAGGGAACTAAAATGATACCAATACCAATAATTCTAGGTATCATTTAGATGCCTAAAATCTCGTATCTTAATCCTGTAGATACCTAATTGCTTCGTTATCATTTCGGACAGCCGAAACTCGTGCGTGGGTGTCATTGTTTATCGTTGGCACGCGTGGGAAATGAACGGCGATCTGTTCCCACATGAGGACAAATACCTACCGCGTGAGTCGTAGTGATGCGATCGAGGTGACAGACGAAAAGCGGTATCGGCTTTTTTGTGGTATCGATTTTGAATTTTGTTTTTTTTTTTGTTTTAAAATTTTAATTTGTTGTATTTTAGAGTACTTGATAGATACTTTTATGGAGATGTTATTAGTTTTGGGGAAATAATAAAAAAATGGAACATTTTTTTTTAGATTTTAATTAAAAATGAAGTGCATATTTTTTAAATCCAAAAATTAATCGATTCTTTAATCTCAACGTTGTATTCGAATACCTACAATCGATAACCTTTCACAAGCGCGTCACTAAGTTAGTAAGTGAGTGCGTCATCGAGCTGATGGCTCGAAGATGTGTGAAGAGCTCGTAATTGTTTTATTATGGTAAAAAAACGTTGAGTCATTCTTAAGAGAAGGCGTAATCTGTGCGACGTTTGCTGTTAGGTTAGGACAGTTTCATTATCAAGGCTAGGACCACCGCAATTCGGGACTTTATAATCGCAAGTCAAGTCAAAGCATTTATTTCAATTAGAGCATTTACAGGCACTTTTAATTGTCAAGAAGTTATAGTTTAAAGTTTAAGCTAGTTGCTCATTTCAAAACATCTCTGCGGAGAAGAATGAGCAAGGAACTCAACGGACACTGTTTACTTTCAATATTGGAATTTTACAAAATCTTGGTTACAATATTCTTGTTGCTTCTAACTGTGAAGACAACAGCACTACTGGCAAAAGAATGTCAACGATGCGTTAGGCCCGCATAAGTGTTTAATTCCGAGTTAGTTACTAACACGGGCCAATTATGTATGGCTTATTGTTATTAAACTTCGTGTCAGCAATTAACTCTAGTTATGTTTTTGGCGCATACAGTGGGTCTTAACTTACTGTGTTCTTCATTCGAAAATGATTGATTAAAAGTCGTTACCTATGATAAATGATTACGGTGTGACGGACAAAAATGAAAACTTGATTTTTAATTACCGATTGGTATCGGTTTTTAGAACTTACATCTAAATTCTAAGAATCGATACCGATACCAATGTATTTTGGAATAGTCCTCTAAAATTTTAAATTAATTTATGTAAAAAGAGTTTATAGTTTTATATAATAATCACAAAATACGTATCAACCTCGACATTTTCTTCGCCGCGTGGCAAATTATATGAGCACTATTTAAACTTTAGGCCGGATGACGTCACTTGTTATGTGTAGACTGTAGCTGCAGCGCTTATTGTGATGATGAATCACGATTATCCTGAGAAGTGAATCTTGTTTAGGGTCAAAGCCCAGTAATATAAACAAACTAGATTGTTTCGCATAGCTTCTGTTCATTGTTTTTATACAGTGAGTTATAGAATAGGTACCTATTTAGTATTCTAGCTGTTTTGACTCGGCGTATTCGCCTCCCGGGGGTTATAACAGACAATTTTTTATAGGAAAAGCCGCCCACCAAATTACCATCTACTGCAACTCCTGAAAGCTGAAATCAACAGTGGAGGCCGCTAGAAAGGCGGCAGCAATGAAGCTCGACAAGTCCCGAAGATACAATTCAACTAAAAGAAGATTGCCACTTATAGGTTTTGCCTGCCGCGTCCCACAGGAACATGCTATCAAGATAAAGAGGTACCTATGTCGTAAGCCGTATGCTTTTGTAAATCTATTCAAATTCACGCCGTTCAGTACAAAAATATAAACAAAAGAAATCTAGTTGTCCCTTTCCAAACTATGGGGTCTAGATATGGTCAAAAATTTATACTTTGAGTTAAAAAAAAGGCCTCATACCAATTTATTTAGGCTCAATTGGTCATATGTGATCGGTGTAAATTCTGGAAGTATAGGTAACAGTAAAAGAACACCTAAAAGACTTGTTTGTATCCCAATCAAAACTAGACCAAATCGCATAACAATACAAAACAAATTAGTAACGATTGTTTTAATTCGAACCGATCATCAAATTAATCGATTCAATTTACGTACCGAGTCCTATTGAATATTTCTTTCGTACAAAAACCGTTACTTTTGAACAAAAAATCACGCGCAATTCGAGGATATAGGCAGAACAAAAAAAATTAGTTTAGCTATAAAATTTTGCATAGTTTAGTTATAACAATCCAGTACAGTTAGGTTAAGTTAAAAAGTATTTTAATGCAAATGGTTTAACAGGCAGTAAGGGCGTTTGCCGCCTGAGCGTTTTTTTTTGTTTGTGTATAACCTTCGGAGCGTGCGGTGGGTGACATAAATTAAGGGCAATAGTCGTAAAGTTTTTAAGGTTTTACGGCACGTTAGTAAGTCTTTGCCTATGCCTCTATGGAAAATAAAAAATGTTTTTAGGCGGGTTACATTTTGTTTGGCAATAAACTCCATCTGGTAAGCGCTCTGTGGCACATGAATTGTAATAATACAGTTAGTAGTTTTGCAATATGCAGGCTGTAGGTATCTGGTGTTTTACTAATACATGTCTTAAACTTTTGTTATAATTAGCTGGCTAAAAGATTAACAAGAGCACGCGCGAAATACGAAGTGGAAATTGTATTTCCTTATAGCTCTACCGTGTACTTCTCACTCATTTCGTTACGGGATCAAAGACAGTTGAATCGTTTCTCTGGGACTCGTTGAGCGTTGGTGTAGGTCAGAGGTGACAGAGACAAAGTCGACGATTTTTTTTTTTTTTTTTTTAAAGATGGTAAAATCATCAAATGACCCCCCCCGTCCTGGGCGGGGCGGGAGGGAGTGTCAGACTTTTACTGACTAAAAACCATCTATGTTCCTTCATGTGCCCTTTGCGTTCCGGGGGCGCGGTATTTCTTTCGAACAACCCGCAGCCCCGGCAGGCCTTGGCCCTTAGTGGCCCCTTCCTTGTGCTGACACCTCTTTGCGCGGAACATGAACGCGCCGTCGACACGGTCTGTCGTTAAATAACGTACGGACGGTGAGCTACCCATTGCTCACCGTCCACAGACCGTGCCTACGGTGTCCGCCTGCGGGAGGCGCAATGGTGCCGTTATTGGCAATCCATTGCGCCGGCGGACGCGGCGTCAGCGGCGGCGGCGGGTGCGGCCACGGCAACGGTGGCGGCGGCAGCGGCGGCGGCGGCGGCGGCGGTGCGGGGCCCTCCCCCGGACCTGGCGGGTACGGCGCAGGCCTTGCCCCCAGCCCGGTGATCGGCCGGCCTGTTAGCCCCCGCACATGCATCGCAGTGCGGCGGGGCATCACAAGCCGCGGCCTTGTGACCGGGCTGACCGCAGCGGAAACACAGGGCGCTGCGGTCCACCTCCGAGGCGCACCGACATGCCACGTGCTTCCCCACGTGGCAACGGTAGCACCTCAGGGGCCTGGGCTCGAGCAGGCGAACCCGCGCCGACACCCAGCCCACCAATAAGCGGCCCCCCCCAACAATGGCTTTAGCCGCCGTCACTGGGCAGCTGACCATAATGGTCTGCATGCCCGTGCGCTCTGGGCGGATGGTGCCTGCCCTGACCTCTTCGGCACGGCATCCACCCGCCCTGGTGACGGCGGCCACCACCTCCTCCGCGGAAACTGAGTCGTCCAGACCCATGATGCGCAGATCTGCGCATCTGGCGGGCCTGGACACCCGCACCTCGTCCGCGTTTAGGGACGCTCTAAGCTTCTCAGCTAGAGCGTCCGCGGACGAGCCGCTGGTGGCGCCGGGGATCTCCAGCATTCGGGCCCCAGTTGCGGTGACCCTTAGCTGGAGGCCGGTTATCCCTAGCTCGCCAAGGTTGATGGCCGCCTTGGCCCTGG
The DNA here is from genome assembly GCA_932526535.1 of Caradrina clavipalpis. Lineage (NCBI taxonomy): Eukaryota > Metazoa > Arthropoda > Insecta > Lepidoptera > Noctuidae > Caradrina > Caradrina clavipalpis. The sequence goes on along the minus strand of OW052104.1, from coordinate 10,800,118 downwards.
TGAGCACCTGCGCATATGTCACGCCCCGCTTTTCCGCCTCCGGCTGTAGCGTGACCACTACAGCCGCGGATTTCGGGGCGCGAAGCCTGGCCGCGGCTTTGCGCTCACCACGTCGCCGCCGCTCCTCCGCCCGTCTGGTGGCCGCTCTGGCCGATCTGGCCGCCCTGCGCCCCCCCTCTCTTGCCCCGGCCACCTGCCATTCGGCTTCCGCGGCCGGAGGGTTGGAGCTAGGGGGCGGAGAGGGTGGAGGCGGCTGGGATGCCGCCTTGCCCCTCCTCGTGGGCGCATTTTGCGCCGGCACCGGCCTTGCCGGAGCCGGTTTCGCAGGGGTCGGCCCCGCCCTGCTGGGGGGCTGGCTACCCGGCCTCGGCGCAGACGCGGCGGCCGCATAAGAGGCCCGCCTGTCGCCCGCGGTCGTCCCGCTCGCCGCCAGTGGGGGACGCAACACGATGCCCTCCAGGACGGAAAACCGTGCCTGGAAGGCCGCCAGCTCCAGCTGAACCAGGTTCAGCACCTGGTCGTCCACTGGCTCGACTGGCTCGGCTCTCCGGCTCCCCGCCTTGGGCGCCTGGCGGGAGCCGGTCCCGCGGAGCTCAGCCAGGTCCGCCTGGAGCCTCCTGTTCTCTGCCACCAGGAGCTCCATGGAGGCCGACAGGCGCGCCACCTCCGCCCGAAGCTGCGGGACCTCCCCCGCAAAACCGGCCTCCGCAGCCGCCGCAATGGTGGCCAAAAGTCGACGATGGAGTGAGCTTATCCAGAAGAAGTCTGTTCACTCTTACTTAGAAAAGATTAAGGTTGTATGCGTTCAGAATTACATACGCAGAATCATAGTTTTAGAGGAGAGTGATTGAGAATAGTGTGGCGAGCTATTTTTATCTCTTTGATATAATATACAAAGATCATCAGAATTGATCTTTATTTCGTATAATCAAAGAAAAGTATACCACAATTATCCAGTCTCTTTCAAGGGCTCTTTCTGTAAACAAGTCACCACTTTCCACCTACCGGTTACTAGCGGAAGCCGAGCTCAGTGTCAGCGTTTATCAGCGACCTTATCAACAGCCGCCGGTGTGCACGCGCCCTAAACAGTTTACTGAACTAGTCCGCAGCGCCCGCGCAACTAATTGAACGACAGTCTTCCACGGCGGAAGCGATAGCAAAATAATCAACAGTGATATGAGTTAGGTATTTTAGTTTTTTTACACATACCATCACGCCTGTATTCCCCGAAGGGTTAGCCAGAGGTGTACCAATGTGCACCCACAGTTCGCCGGTATGTTTAAGTCCCATGCAATAGGGGGCCTATTGCCATTAACCGGGCACAAATCCTAACTCCGAGCTGCTGCTGAGAATTTCATAGAAAAACCCAATAACACTAGGAATACAATAACATTAGGAATTTTAGTATTTTTTTTGTTTGAATTTATTCGTCATCATTTTATCTATCTGCTTAAACATAGAAGCGAAAGGTCATTCACTCTTTGAATTATCGCAATATCTCAAAAACATTTATAGAGATTTCAGATAAGAAATTCGTAAGCGGCTTTGACGCAGATGAAGTCGGGCAAAAGCTAGTGTTACTACTAAAGTAAAAGTGTCAAGGAAAGCGAAAGTTTGTGAGGATGGGATGGATGGATGATAAGACAGATGTTTGTTTGTTTATTACTCATACACGATTACATGGCTGATAGGCTACTTTTTAATACGTGCTTTCGTTATTACGTTTTCAGCGGACGAAGTCGCGAGCAAAAAATAGTGTAAGAATAACTTGTATCAATATTAAAACATATGTTTTGTAAGGATACATCACATGATTAATCATTCACGCTAACTAAAGAACTGTAAGAAAATTAATCACAGCAAAAATCATTCGCCAAGTAAACATCATTAAGTCAACAAAGACATCAACAAAACAGTTTTCAAAAAAGTTAAACGACAGTAAAGAATTAAACAATCAACTGCGAACGATTTATCATCTCGCTTGCTGTCGGTACCGTATTACCGATAAAGTTAGGTACCTACCGATTCTGAAGATATCTGTCAAAATTCGCTCCGGCCGGAAGGCGAGCCGTGGGAACCGGGGACGATCGGTTTTCTCAAAAACAACTATATCTATCACAAATAAAGATAACTCTTTCGTTTTGATACATTTTTTATTCGATTCGCGAATCGTGAATCGGACGAATGAAGATTAGTTTCTTTATTCCGCCTTCTTTTTTTTATTCGATTTTCTACTGTCTGTGCTACTCAATTTAGCGATTCTCGATTATTTTTTTTATGTTCCTTTAGGTCACGTATTCCTTTAGGTATGACACACGTATTCTTTATATCATGCAGATTTTATGACTATTTCTGTTTATACTGGCAGCGAATTGACAGCGTCGATATTGTTTAAAATAAATGAAGACGACCTCCTTTGTGTTCATGAGCTACATAGTCATTCAATTGAGAATATTCACAATAACTTTGTTGCATAGGGAAACTACTATTAACCTATATCACACAACGGAGAAGATAACTAAAGTACTATGTATCCTTAGAGTAGTTCAGAGTCTTCATAATAACATTGTAAAGCCACAGATGGCTCGATAAATGTGGCCATCTACTAGGCCCAAAAAACATAGGATTATCTAAAATCATCGACTCGAAAAATAGAAGAAGTTTAGAGTCAAACTTGGAAGATGGTCATTCACAGTGAGCTAACTTAAAGCTTGCCCACAATCTTGATATATTTAAATTAATTGCGTCAAGTTTATTCAATTTGCGACTGTCTAGTGAATTAATAGTTTAATGCTCATCAAAAACGTATGCTTAGAATAGATTTAAATGAATTCAGCGTTAACTATCCAAAATCATTAAAATTATTTCGAATATAGGGAGATATTTCGACGGTTGTTAGTTTGTTTTGACATAACTACAAACAATAATTGACTATGAAATCTATATATTTAAATAAAAGTCAATTACTGCAAGTATGAAAATTTTTGTTGTTGTGTTTATAACTGTCACTACAATGTTGAACGATTTCTTTCCGAGAAACCACCGGTTTTGGAAAACACACGTGTAAAGTCAGGGCGGGCCGCTAGTTTATAATAAAGCTTGATTCATCTCCAAACAGTTTCCTTATATCTGTCCGCCGGTGACCGTTTCCCATAAACCTGCGCTAGCTATTTTAAGATTATCTCAAGATTATTTATGACAATAAATTAAAACATAATTTAACAAATTTTTTAATTAATGCATGTTTACATGTTTTATTACCGAATAATTCGTCCCAAGCGACATCAAAGGTCACACATAATTACGTCAAAAACCACCTTACTATACCGAATCCCATAAAAAATAACATTAACAAAATCGTATTATTTTTAAAAGCTCTATAATGAGATAATTTTAGAAGTCGTTAAAAAATTGATGAACTTTTAACTGACCTCTAATTTAATTTTATGTCGGTATTATTACGGGTTAAAGAGGATTGAAATGCAGGGGCGGATCTATAGGCTTTTTGGGCTGCAGCCCAGGGCCCCATGAATATAAGGGGCCCCCAACCCTTATTGAAGACGAAACTAAAATTTTAAAAAATACATTAGTTATGATTGTCCAAATTTGTTTCCTACAGAAACCGTGTACATTATCATAGCAAACAGTTTTTTTTAATGACCTTAAGATTGTTTAATTATGTAGGGCTCCTAAGTACTGTTAGCCTAGGGCCCCACAAATTTACGGTCCGCCCCTGTTGAAATGGGCGGCACGGGGCATTGATTATAGTGTGTAGCAGTGTGAGGGTTATCCGCTTCTTTAGTAGACAGATTATATACCCTTTGAAAGAAATCCGACGTCTTTTACTCGAACTAATCAAGTTCGGCATAAATCAGTGTTGAGTAAAAATGGGTTTTAAGATTACTTTTAATGGTGACTTTGGTTTTGTAATGTGAATGGATCGTGCGGTGTTTTTCTGTATGTCTGGTTCTGGTTCAAAATGATTCAGTAAAGTCTCTTTTATAAATAAAAAAGAAAAAGAGAGTGAGAGGTAACTCTTATTATTCAATGAAAAAGAGTAAGTGATTGAGAGGCACTGCTCTCACTGAAACACTGAAGTTCTTAGTTAAATTAGTAAGTTAGTGTGACCAAAAATGAAAGTGATGAGTGGGTTGTATTGTATGTTGTGGTTGAGAAAAAATAAAGCTTTGAAAGCAAAATGAATATAATTTAGTGGGCAAAAAAAAAAAAAATTACAAAATAAATAAATAAACATGAAAAAAGTGACAAAGAAAGCTAGAAATAAAAGAAACTTCAAACGTCAAATACATATACAAAGACTTAGTAACACGCTACACTAACTACGAGATAAATAAGATTTTCAAGGCATTAAAATGATCAAACTTCAAGACTTATTATAAAGCAGTAACTTCGTTCCAGGGACTACTCAAATGGTTTCCTAGATTGACGCAGAAGTTTAATACGCCAAACCTTTTTAGTTCTTTAGGGCATTGGATACAGTTATAGTGAAAGTTCAAATCTATTATGCGACTACTAAGGGAAGTCAAGACGTAGACAGTTGCCAACTTAACGTTGCCACTCTTTATTTACACAATGTCCAGTTTTTGTTTGAAGAACTAAAAGAAAAATACTTTTATGTGTTGCCAGGCAAAACTCGCTTTTGCCAGGAATGACTTTTGTTGTCACCTAACGCAGTTGGTCAGAATTATTATCATAGGACCTATCTCTTTACAGCTAGATACTTATAACAAGCAATATATTATAAGTCTACAATAGATAGACACTACATGGATTTAAGTCTAACAAAACGAAAAATAGAATTGTAATAGGTAATTTGAGATCTCTCACGCTGATTAATTTTAAATATCTTCGAAGCATTAGTTTTGGCATTTAACACATTTGGCATATTAAATTTGTTTGAGGTTATTAATTGAATTATTGAAAGATTGTGGGCTGGCTTATTTTGGCAAAACTTAGCTCGGTGGGCGTAACAAACGTTATCATGATCATCATCATCGGCCGAAAGACGTCCACTGCTGGACATAGGGCTCCTCTAAAGATAGCCACAACGACCGGTCCTGCGCTGCTCGCATCCAGCGACCTTCACATTACACGTGACTCCTCTAAAATAACAAGCGTGTGACCAGAATCGCCATGTAAATTGAGTAATCAACGTCAAACAAAACACGATACGTCTTCCAAGCAAGCTGATAAATTGTAATATTATGCGCAGGAGGTCTACGTCCTGTAATGACAATGTTGTCAAAATAACGATCGACAAGAACATCACCTATTCAAATCTAGTTAAACTAGTATACATTAGCCAGTCTCGGTCTATTAAGAAATGAATTGGACGTCGTTACCGCAAATGTTACCTTGTCAATTTAAAAAGTCGTTTGTTTGTTAGACGTTTAGATTTATAAGTAGACTTAGCATGTTGGTCGTGTAATACGGTAGGTGGCGAGGGGCGGGTATGCAAATGGCAGAGCTATACTTGGCCACGAAGCAGGCCGCCCGCGACCGTGGGAAAACTATCGCCTGTGGCGAGTTGTGCGCAGGCGCGGATTTGGATTAACGGCTTTTTGATTGGCTATTGTAGGTGATTGATGATTGAACGGAAGTTACGGCGGGAAGTTAATGATAAGCTGTTGATAGTCTTTGATACTGACCGTAAAAGTGTGGGTGTTTTAATTAACGTTACCTAGTTGTAAGGCGAGCATAAAAATGTAATGAATCGGATGCTGCGTAAAGAAAGATCATGCAAAAGCAGTTCCTGCAATATACCTGGTAGATTTTCCAGTTCCAATACTTTTAGGCTTTATAGAACAATAAAGTCGTTTATATAGGTCTTTTTTTAATAGCATAATATATGTCGGTCCTCATTTCTCTCAAGTTATTTCGAGTGCAGTTCGTCCCTGTCCGCTCGTGCACGACCCACAGGCGCGTGACGGCGGTCGGCGCGCGCCGCAATCACGACTGTTCTGACGTGCGACTTTTTGACGCAACCGCGCCGAATGCCTAACGTAACACTTACTTTACTTTTGTTCTTTTACTACAAAATAAATAAATAACAAGCATAGCCATAGTTTTGGGTTCAATTAAAAGGTATAGATGTTTTGAAATTGCATGTGTATGGTGAATTGCAAAATGGTTTATCACGAGTTGTTTTTTTGGTACATTCATTAGAATAAATTCTTTTACTGATTTTTAAATTTCGAAATATTACGACCCTCTGTCAATTTTTATTATTAACACACCAGATTCTGCCCGCGACTTCGTCGCCGTGAAATTTGATATATAATCCCACGGACATAATACATGTTTCCAGGATAAAACGTATCCTGTGTGTTATTTCACAGTACAATCTATCGCAGTGCCAAATTTCATCCAGATCCGTCCAGCTGTTTAAGCGTGAAAGAGTCACAAACATCAGTCCATCCATCTATCGATTTTCACAAACTTTCGCATTTATAATATTAGTAGAATAATCCCTGCTGTACAAACATTTTGAGAAAAATCGTAAAAAATATATTTAGAAACTTAATATTTTTTATCGAATTTCTTTTCTTAGCAATTTAGACATTTTGTATATTTAGTCTAGGCCACTTTTTGTCACCGTTGCATTACTGACATGTTCTAGTTGAGTGAACTGTCGTTTATGTAAATGTTTGGTTCATCTGTCAAACTCCAGTGCACTTGTGTTGGTCAACGGAGTTGCGATACTGTTGCGTGGATTTTTAGGGCTGACGAATTCCTATTGACGGGATTATTTATTTCTAATTTTAGCGTATAATCTATCTTCTTCTTCCTCTTCCTGCCCTTATCCCAAGTTACTTGGGGTCGGCAACACGTTAACACGCATATAATCTATACTAATATTATAAAAAGGTAACATTTTTTGTTTGTTTGTTTGTAACCAATAGGCTCCGAAACTACTGGACCGATTTTAACCATTTTATCACCAATAGATAGCTACATTATTCCTGAGTGACATAGGTTATATAACATCACGCTACGACCTACGGGAGCGGAGCATTAATCAAAGACTTATGGCGGGTCAAATAACCCACGCGGAGGAAGTCACGGGCAATTCGCTAGTGAATTATAAAGATATTATGCTTTTGGTATGTTTTTAAAGATCAGGATACACATCACTCTATTTACTTAACATATACTTCCTAATACAAAATAATCTATTTTACACATAATTAATTTCCGTTGTGAAAATTTTCTTATTGGTTAATTAACAAAATGACTTTCTCTGTATGTATGTACCGATCCTTATTTTCCTTGCACTGTACATACGTTGTTGGCATTCCTGCACTTCGTTCGCAAAATCGAAAGTGCAAGTTGCTGTGCATGTAGGTTGATCAGAAGATAAGCCAACCATAGTTGGATGAATATTATTGGAATGTTAGTGTAAAATTGTAATGACTAATGAATAATCTGAAAAGAACTGAAAAAAAAATCACGATAATTATCATGGTGTCTATATAATAAGGCTGAAGAGTATTTTTATGGTTGTTTGTTTAAGCGCGCTAATCTCTGGAACCACTAGTCGAACTGGAAAAAATAGGGATTTTTGTATTTGATAGCCAGATTCATGAAGAATGTATAAGCTATATAATATCACGCTTCGACCCACGGGAGCGAAGCAATAACCAAAGACGTAACTTAACGAGGGTGACGATACCACGCTGACGACGACGCGTGTAGAATCTAGTATTATATGTTTATAGACTATCATTTACAGCCTACACTATTCACTACAAGGCAAAGGCATCTCTAGCAGAATCAAAGTGAAATTAGTCTTATTCATAAAACGAAAGTAAACCAAACAGTAATATTTAAAGACATTTTGATAGGCCCCAAAGCTGCTTTCTTCTTTCCTTCAACTTCCTCAGCCAGCCCTGTCAGACGGAACTCTAAAAACCCAGCTCAGCGTCCATCGGAGCATAGTTTTGCGCGTTTTTTTACAACAATCAATTAACTCCATTGCTTCGAAGCGAGAGGTCGTCACGATTCTAATTAAACTTTTTATTTTAATACTTTAAAATGTGAGTGCAATGTTGCGTTTTCACGTCGACAGACAATATATAAAATATAAATTTATCATCACGCCTGTATTCCCCGAAGGGTTAGGCAGAGGTGTACCAATGTATACCCACAGTTCGCTGGTATATTTAGGTCCCATGTAATAGGGGGCGAGCCTATTGCCATTAATCGGGCACAAATCCAAACTCCGAGCTGCTACTGAGAATTTCATAGAAAAACCCAATATCACATTTTGCTCGACCCGGGAATCGAACCCAGGACCTCTAGCGTAGCAGTCGCGCTCAGGACCATTAGGCCAACGAAGCAGTCAATGATGTCAATAATTGAAATTGAGATGTTTTATCTATGGACAAATAGAAATGTATGGATAAAAATTGAGGAGTAAAAGCTTACGTGATTGTTGGTGGTTTTATTTTGTCTGTGTGTGTAGAAAGGTGTGAATGTGTGTTGTGTAGTTGTATAGGTCTTACGTGGCTTTGTAAACAGATGATGGATGTATTATCTCGAAAAGATCTGTCGGTCTATTCTGTAAAAATCTTTTGAGGTGAATTCTTGGGATGACAGCTCACTTCAAACTCACTTTGCTTAAATGCAATGGAGATTTTTTTTAGAATACTTCGGTTGATGCTAGGATGTTTTTTTTTTATTTGCCTTTTCTCTCCCACTCATGGGGAAAGGCCTCCCTCCACATCTTTCATACTTTACTAGTCATGCTTGCTTCACCTAAATTCGTCGAGGGTTTTTTTTTTCAGAATAGCACCTCCGCCCAGAGCTAAAGAAGTCATCTGATGATTTGCCATTCTTAAAAAAAAGGAGGAATGATTGTCAAACTTACTTGACTTAAATTTGTCGAGGGACATTTTTACAGAATATTTTTGCGGCTAGACTGTTATATCAATTTCAGTTTACCAAAATACAAGGATGATTTTTTCAAAATAGCCTTGCTAGAGGAAAATTAACTTTAACCCATTTTCAATATAGATGAATATAATAGAAAATCCATCGGCCACACACATTATCAATTATCTTTACGTAACGTATCATTATCGAATAGAGCTAATAAGCATTCGGCTAGCACTACATTACTAATTTTAGACCGTTGCGAACTTTAACCTCGCTAAAATACACGTATCTAATTAGTGTTCAGAACTAAAATTAGTTGATTGAAAGTTTACCCACAGCCGCCAGAAATAATTAGCAAGGCAATTAATAATCATTTTGTACGATAGACTGTCTATTTTTGATATTATAATCAACTAGCTGACCCAGCAAACGTTGTTTTGCCATATATTTTTAGGGATATGAAAAATAGATGTTGGCCGATTCTCAGACCTACTCGATATGCACAAAAAAAAACATCAAAATCGGTCAAGCCGTTTCGGAGGAGTATGGCAACGAAAACTGTGACACGAGAATTTTATATATTAGATAATATAAATTAGTTAGGAATACAGTCTCGACCTGAACTTTAGTATTAAGTGTTACCTATGTAATGTAGGTATTGTTTGTATTTTGTTTTGGGTTCCTTAAATAAAATGCTTCTTCTTATATAGAGAAGACACTAGTAATGATCACCACCCGTATTCAAGACTTAGGTATTCTTAATTTGTAAGTCCAGATTTCCTCGCGATATTTTCCTTTTACCGATTTCTGTGATGGCCAGGATAAACTTAGAAAAGAAAAGTACATTTGAATTGAAAACATTGCTACTTGCCCGATAACTAACCCGAAACCTCATGCATGAGAGTCGGGCGCCTTTACCACTGAGCCATCACGACATTAATCCCATATTGATATTATATTATTGAAATGTTTAGACAAGGAATTAGCTATCAGTCACATTTTTTAATTTCTTAGTCTGTTTTATTTAGCTATAAGTCTTCCAGAGAAAATAAATAAAACACTAACCAAAGGAAACCTTAATTTAGTGACAAAATAATTTAACTACTTAATGAACTCAAAGCATCATTACGGTACACAGATGCAAACGTCGATTTGAACATATAGCAGGGGTGACCAACTTCAGCATAATACACGGAGTCCGCTAGGGCATTGGCCCTAGCGGACTGGCCACTAACAGGCACTGGCCTGCCAGGGTTGCGGAGTTAGTTCGAAAGGGTTACCGCGGCTCTGGAATGCAAAGGGAGGATAGGAGGAACACAAAAAAAATGGAGTGACAAACGTCATTAGACCCAAGAATTACTGTTTTCAGACTCTGTACGATCTACCAATTACAGAATCAGTATTTTTTATAAGCTTAATATTGAATTAAATTAAATAAAATCATAAATTTGTATATTATACTTACATGAAATTTTATCTGAGTAAAAGAATCAGTAAAGTAAAGAGTAGATTTTTATTTTATTTAGTGGGATAACAACTAAATTGCAAGTTATTTTTTTTTGTTTACTGATTTTAGTGTGAGCATTGCATCTGAAATCGCATCGACTAATAACCGATCATCTAGTTGGCTACCCCTGTCGTATAGCAACTTAAAGTGAAAGCCAATATAAGTCCGTCGTATGTGGGCATGACTAATCGATGGGTTTTGAAGAAAATCATCAATTCTCACGATTACTTTGATAAATACTTAATAATCTATGCATTATTCAGTCCTCCTACACACGCCCACTAGTTAAATACCGCGACGGCACTCGGGAAGATGCGTCTATGTTGATGGGCATTATCAAAATATGTACAACCTTTAATACATACAATGAAATAAAATTAAAGTGCCTGTTTGTAATGTTAAAGAAATAACAGCTTTTTACTTTAAATGTTTTTAGGGTCCTTATTATAATCAATTTTGAAAATTCTTGTATGTCTGTTTCCACCCTTGTCAGTGGTGGCTAATATGAACTTAAAAAGTGCATAATGCATTAGCCAAAGCCACATTGTTATTGGCCCGGTATTGAACCCGTAATCTCATGCATGACAGGCGGGCGCTTTAACCATTGGACTATTGCAATATTACACATTCAATTATTAATATTAAAAAAAATATTTCTTATGTATACAGGTCGCGGGCAGCTGCTCCGCGACTCCGTACGCTTGTTTTCGCATGTGTTAAGTTACGTCTTTGATTACTGCTTCGCTCTCGTGTTGCGTAGCGTGATGATATATTATTAAAGCCTATACTATTCCTTATGAAACTAGCGACGGTCCACCTGATGTTAAGTGGTTACCGCTACCTTTAGACATCTGCAATACCAGAGATCTTGCAAATGCGTTGCCATTCGAGAGACAAAGTTCAAATGTCTCATATGCCTGTAACTACACCGGTACCCATACCCATCAAACCAGAATACACCAGAAATAGGTAAGGTGGTAGTACTTCTCCAGACGAGCTCCTTCACAAAAAGCTCTACTACTACAAAATAAAAGAATTAAGAAATGTAATGATTTTATTTTTATCACCACATCGTGCCAGTGATGTTTCCTTATTCAATTGTTATATCTATTACGAATATCACAATGGATTCGCAGTAAAGAAACAAAATGGACGATCGAGACATCTCAGTATCGGAATCGAAAGGGTATTACGTAAAACTAGAAGCAGATTCGTAGCAAAGCAACGCAATGGAAAAAATAACACTTTTACTTTTTGTTGAGTTACGCTTTCGTTACTTATAGGTAATGGTTTTAGGGTTCTATGGGAATTTGGTTTAACAAAAGATTAAAAGGGCATTCTTAAGGGTAGGATTAATAAAAAAAAATAGTGAAAAGATAGTTGCATTAGGGTTTTTTTTTCTACTAATTGTTGAAAGTGATTTATTTTTACTGAAGTTCCCGAGCATTTAGCCACTCATTCTAATGATCAATACAAAATAAAATCTTAATAATCTAGTCGCAATCTTACCTCAGCGACGATTACTGTCATAAAAAATTGGTAAATTAGAGACAGAGATTATTGTCAGACTGGGACTAAAATTCAATTGCTATTGTTCCTAAAAGTTAGTATTATTGCTCCCTTGAAACTGAATTTCAAGTAATCTGTCAATCCCTAACGATGGGATAACAGCTTGTTTCATTCACTGAGCGTGCTTTTTACAGAAAAGCATGTAAGTATGTATTGTCTTTAAACAGCATAAACTTTACAAAAACTCATACTCCCAACAAAACAATACAATCATAACTTGAATTTGCGATTATCGTAAAGATACGGAACTCAACAGTTAAATGCCTCTCGTACTAGCCATTAACATTGATATAGGAAGTCATCCATTCAATTACTTATTTTGTTTTATGTAATTAAATTGTTGCGATATAAGAGACGGGCACGCGATCAAAAGTGCTTGTTTTTGCGTCTTTACAAACAATTCTTGTCTATCTCATAAAAGATTTGGTAACATTGCCAGTTGTGTAATAGTTTTATAGACTGACTATTTTTTGACTGCTCTGTTGCTCTTGTGGTCGTAAGCGCGATTACTGAGTCGGTCCTGGGTTCGATTCCCAGGTAAGGCTAAAAAAATCTTTGGATTGTTTTCATAAGGAATTTTCCAGTAGCAGATTGGAGTTTTACATGTTTGATGCAAGTAAAAAATAACTTTCGTTTGGGAAATCAGTGGCAACAAACAGAACCAAAGCCACTGACTTTCAAAACTATAGTTATTTTATACTATGTAATTTTTATAGGCGGTTGACATTTTTGTTTAACATATTTTTTATTTTGGTATTACGAGCACTATTTAACTAATTCTTTTATTTAATCTTGTCAATTATATTCCACTGTTGGGCAAAGGTCTCCCCCATGTCCTTCCAACTTTTATTTTCTATTCTCATATTATTAAGAGTATATTATATTCAACCTTTCTATTATTCTAAATAAACTTTAACCGTCACACAAAACTATATCAACCCTATAAAACGCATTCCTTCAGCGACTTTAAGTCTAGACATGACTAAGATAAGCATACAGACGGACACATAATATTTGGTCTAGATTCTAGATTAATCTGAGTCTGTGTTATTTCCGTTTACTCATATAAACTTATGCTGCTCGATGGTGTAATACTACTTTGATGGCGTCTACATTGCACTTCTTCCTGCATTAAGCGTTAATTATTATCTAAATAACTTCCTGTTTAGATTTACAATAAATAATTATTCTTTATTTCCGACATAATTCTAGTCCATAATTTTACACTAATTTAGAAATAACTACACTCTAATTATTACACCATAATAAGTGTACTTAGTTATTTATATAATTAATGTGAGAGATATCGTTATTTTAATATTATACTTAAGGAGTAGCAAACCAAATTGGAGTATCAAATCTCGTACTGCTTACGGAATCTAAACTATTTTAAAATTTCATAATTGTTTCGCTAATTCTTTCTTTTAGTCTCTTTGAGCCAAATCTTTATTTTAGTCTCGTTTGACCAATTCTTTATTTTAGTCTCGTTTGGCTAATTGTAAATTTTTAGTGTCTAAATGAGACTAAAAACGCTATTTACTTATTTCTCAGGTTATCTGAAAGTAAGTGTGTTTGTAAACTTTAAAGCACAAGCCAAAAAGTATCCTGCATTTTATTAAATTGCTTAATGGGTATCAGATTGCACAGTAAAAAATAATAATCAGTTACAAGTCTCAAAAGAATACTAAAATAAATTGGCCCCAGTATTATTTCAGAAATATCCCATTCGGTAGAATTAAAAAGGGCTAAAACTTTTATTGGCGTAGGCTTTATAATTATGACCATATTTGTGCATCCTTCTGACCTTTATTTTAAATTAATCCGTTGCGAACCAGTTGCTTGTCGGTACTTTCGATATCCATACCTATTATCAGTGTTTTTAATAAAAACAAAACACAGTTGTCTCGAGTAGTACCGTTATGGTTGGACAATGGCCAGTGTTAAAATGTTAATGATTATCGCTCCATTTTAGTGGAGAGGTTGATCAAAGAAATCGTTAATTAGTGATCCGGTTCTACACCGTATCAATTAATAAACAGTAAGGTTTAGTACAGGTTTGCCAACGTAAAAGTATTCGATACGAGTTGATTTTCGAATTGGAAATACAAGTACCTATCCTTTACATCAATCAATGTCGAAAACGTATAGGTAAATTGCATTTTTTATATTGAGATTGCGATCGTTCCTAAAAGTAAGAATTTCCCTTCTTATCACCATGCTTTCACAGATGCTTAGACATCGCACATTATATTTTTTACATGTATCTCTCAAAACCCTACAAGTAAAGCCTTCAAATTAAATAAATATTACCTTTGAGAGAAACGGCAATTTTAAAATTTAAAAATCGAATTCCGAATACTGCGTAAATATTGTTAGTAATACTGTGGTAATACGATACCATTTTCGTTTCAGGAATCAGAAAAAATATAGATTTATGAAAAGGATGCAATTATCTCTCTATCAGCTTATTTGTTAGTCCTTAAGAAATCTGTAAATTCCTTCTACGCGTATGACGTAAGAAACCACTAGGGCGTGATGTTTTGAAATTCCCCCTTGCGATATAAAACCGGGATGCTCCACTTTGAACACGTCACTGACGGGATTACCTTTACGTACTGGTTTGTACACATGGATTAGGTACATACTACTATCTTTTAATGGACCTACTGGTTTAATTAAAGGTATTGTCTGGTATTTTTAATACTGTTTGGTAAAGTAATAAATAATAAATATAATGTAAGCAAGCAAGATAGTAATATGAAATATTTTGGATATAATTAGAAGACCTTTAATAAGTTCAAGCCTCCGCATAATTTTTCATTCTTTTTTTCATGATAAACAATAATTTATTTAAAAGATAGAAATAAATGCGTTTTCATGGCACATGTAAAGTCCATGTAAAAAGATTATAAACGAAAATAAACAATATTGTCTCACGACTGCCCCCTACAGGTCCAGCAAGTCTATTCTGTAAAATTGAATTTAGGTAAAGTGAGTTGGACTGTACTGATATTCCACTAAGCTCACTTCACCTATATTCACCTAGAAATAATTTTACAGAACTGCACTATTAACAGTTCAGTAAAATGCCAGACAACTAGTGACTGAAATACACAGTATCTGATATCATCATTAGTAGGTATTAGAAACTATTGAGTCAGAATGTGAGAACCAAATCACAATTGTTATGCTCTGCTCACCCAATCGAGTTACAAGGATGAAGTTATGATAATTTACAGCTAATAAAAAGGTTAAACAGTAGGCGTCTGTTATGAGAGTCTTGATTGATAATGATTGCTAACAAAGCAATTGACTGCAACAATCAAGATTGTGTTCCTTTTTGTAACAATTACTGTCAATGATATACTAACATTGATTAGACCACTTTCCACTTTGCACTATGCAAATTATGTTTCTGGTTAGACGGCAATTTTACTAACTTCTAGGAACGATCGCAATCTAACCTCAGTCCTAATCTGACAAAAGTGTCCTCTAATTTATTTAAAGTTTTTTGTCATTTATTGTGACTGAGATGAGATTGCGACTACATTTTGAACATTTTTTTTTGGCCTTCTTTGCTTCGTGTCTCGCGTTCAAACAAAATTTACATTGCCTGCAGATACTTCAGGTTTGGCTGTTTGTATACTCGAGTTTATATGTTTATAAAAGCATCCACGATACTGAAGAAATACCTAGTACCTAGGTGGCAAAGTAAATAAAAAAAAACAGTCTTCAGATCTCGCGCAGAAAATCCTCATACTTTTTCCATTAAGAGCTACCTGATACAGGCATGATCTCTGACACTGAAAAAAAAAACAATTCCAAATTCAAAAATATCCCGATACTAACCAATAATTTCATCGCACGTCAATATTAAATTCTACAATTTCGGTATCAAAAAAAAGCTTACTGCCGTAACTAAGTCTCAAATTGCGGCGATCCACAGTATTTTCACCGGGCGTTTCCCACGGCTGCGCGCACGCAAGAGCGTTCCAATTAGACTGTACCGAACTAATTCCTGCGCATGCGCCGTGAATGGATACGTACAGAAGGCTTACTGTGGCCAAAATGAATTTTAGGCTTTTAATGGCTTGTGAATTGTTGAGTAATGAATATTTTCACGTTACCTTTAACAAGATTTAGCTTTGGGAATTCTCAACCTCATTATATGTAAAACGTGGTAACTTAATAACTAAAATTCGTTGCTATATAATATTATACATATTTTAAAAATAAGATTTTAGTTCTGAATTGAAGCCATCCTGTGCTACCTACCCGATGACATGATAGAGTGTCCACTATTTTCTTATCTGAAGGAACACAGACGCGTTGAGGCGAGAATTTTGAGGACATCACTTTTTTATACAGTACAATACAATACAATTTGCCTACAGCGGACAGCTTGGCTTACTCCAGAAATGGTTTCGGTATTAGCTTCAAGGTAGTGTAAGTCTGTAGATCTAATAAGTCACTACCCCACCTCACCTCCAACTCACCCTACTTACTTTTCAAGATCCTAATAGAACATTGTTATATTTTTTTTACGTTGTCGAGCTTCTGTATATTCTTGCATGCGCGTGCGCCGCCTCTCCGCCCGTAATCGCTCCTTCTAAAGGTCTTGTAACACGAACGGCTTTTTTGGATGCGCTCGATTTGGTCACAGCGATAATTAAATAATACTGTTTGTTTGATTGTGAAGGGGCTTTATTTATCACTGCTAATTTTATTAACTATTTCCTGTCTATGTTTTGTTTTGTGTTTCTCGTTAGCGAAATTAGTGACGGCATGGTAATGAAGAAAGTTGCCATGACAGAATTTAGGATTGGTCGTAAATGTCTGTGGAAATACTTTGGCATTTGAATGTAACATACCATCACATCTGCATTCTCCGAAGGGTTAGGCAGAGTTGTACTAATGTAAACCTACAGTTCGCTGGTATTTTCTTCATGTAATAGGCGGCGAGTCTGTTGCCATTAACCGGGCACAAATCCAAACTCCGAGCTACTACTAAGAATTTCATAGAAAAACCCAATAACATTTTTGCTCGACCTGGGAATCGAACCCAAGACCTCTAGCGTAGCAGTCGCACACAGGACCACTAGGTCCACGCTAACTACTTAGTCAACTTTGGAACTGTCATTCGAATTTGAAAAAATATTTTTGTATATGATAGCCAGATTTGTGAAGATTAATATAGGCTATATAACATCAAGCTTCGACCCACGGGAGCGGAGCAGTAACGGAAGGCATGATTTAAAGCGGGTGAAAGAAAATCAAAGCTAGTATTACTTATATGTATGTCTGCATAAACGTCGAACATACAGACAACATACAGTTTCGATTGTTATTACGTTGAGACAGGAAGATGTTAAGATGACCTCTTGCAATAAGAATTTAAAGTTACTTTGACCTACAGCTTTACTGTTACTCTGCTAGTGATGTTCCTTGTCGAACGCAAGTAACAGAAGCATTAGTTCTGTCTTCTTTACTTTAGTGATGTCAGTAGCACAAGTCAGAGTATTAAGTAGCACAATTATTACTTACCGTTAATTTCAATCACGATATTTTATATTATTCTTAGCAAGACATGCGATGATTGTTTACATTCTAAAATTAAATGTGGTGAATCATAAAGTCGTGGTTCTATTTTTAATTTTTATGCCAATCTGTTGGTAGGGTATTATGGTTTGATATTACTACGTTTGTCTAGTGATGTGAATTTATCGATAATTTTATGAATCAGGTCTACACTTCCGAAGGTCAATTTTAGTAATTAAAAACGTTAAAAATCTACTCACACTCTCATCTCGGCGACAATCAATGTCAAAAAAATTTGGTGAGTTGGGGACATTTTGACAGATTGAGACTAAGTTTAGATTGCGATCGTCTTGATTGTAATATTAATCGCTTGATATCCATTGATGACTGAATGCATAAAATTCTTGACCAAAATCTGAAGCATCAGCGAAATTAGTCGACAATAATATTTTTATTTTTGACTAATTTTTGAATTAATTTGCGTTAAATATTATATAAGTAGGCAAGATCGAAATCTCAAACATAATATATGCTGTTTTATGAAGCGGGCCGACGTTCTAAAGCGGAATGATTATTTAGATGTTCTTGGGCAATAAAATCTGGCACGGTCGTTGAATACCGTGTGAACAACACCCGATTACAATACAAAGAAATTTACTAGAATATTTAATAAAACAGCACTCAATTACATTATTACTAAACATGTGCAATTTGTTACTATTTCACCAACGCAATTTAAACTTTAAAAGAGGATAGATAAGAAACATTTCAGATTGTGCTGAAACATTTTTTTCTGAAGCAACTGGAGATTGTAAGGAAATGAGACCTTTTAACCAGTGCAATGTCTAATTAAGATGTGAATTATATCTTATTATGAGGACATTAAGAGTCAGATTTGTTGAAACGCTAATTTGATGGTAGATAAGAATATAGAGCGACTATGAGAAATGCAAGAGTCAAATTTAGATTGAAATAATTGTGTGTAAAATAAAAGGATGGAAATGGTTGAAGAATAATAATATGTGAGGTAGTGTTAGTATATGAATAAATAAAGGGTTATTAGTAGATAGTGCAAGAAATATTAGTATTAATGTAGGTATATCATTATAAGTATTAGTACAAGGTGACGACCGAAACAAAACAAATATTACTGGAAACATTGTTTATTTTCTTTTTATCATTCATTTATCCTACAGTAAACATCCCCTAGGAATTCGCTAACCTAACAATCCCTATCAAAGACAACTATTTATCACAGTAAACTTAGGTGCTAACTACGCTACATGGTACTTAAACGTACAAGTAAATGCTTTAACCGACGCGGAAGACGTTGAAGTTAGGAATACAAAAATAACACTTTACTACTGAACAAAAAAATCCTTAATTTATTAAATTAATAAAAAAGTAAAAACTTCAACAAGCAAAGCGAGAACAACCCATACTTCGCAAACACACATCAGTTCTAGGAACGTTAATAGAAACAAACAACAACATAAAGGATTATCACACGTTGTCACACGGTCCTGCATGCGAGGCTCGGGAGTAGTCACCACGGCCGCCACATCGACTGGGCGGAGTCGGGCTCGGAGGCGGGGCTGTGCGGCGGCGAGGGCGGCGCGTACGCACGCTTCGCGAGCGCCGCTTCCGAATCCATCGGCTCCGCCAGCCTCTTCAATCCTCGATCTGGTAACGATGTCCTCTGGACCACGGCCTGCTGCTGGGGAGGCGCCGGCGCGATGGCCTGCAGAGGCGTCGGCCTCGCAACACCATTCGGCGCTATCGGCTGGGGCTGAACCACTTGAGGATTCTCCAACCTCCTTATACAGTTACTGAGGTGCTGCAGCAGCCTCGCTCCTGCTTGGGGATCCACTGGGCCTTGACGCTGCATGGCGGTGGCAGCTAGGGTAGCGTTCGCGATAAACTGAGACACTTCTGTAGCACACTGAGTAAATCCAGCACGGAAACGTTCTGCGTAAGACATTTCAGGTTTCAGCACTAACTGGCCTCTCCTTTTGAGGCTGTGGAGGTGTCGGACGGTGAGTTCCAGGATGTCGGCTTTTTCCAGTTTGGAGACATTTTCTCCTTCAGCTTGCAGGGCGGTAACCATGAGGTCTTTGAGTTCGTCGAGGCATCGGTTGATGCGAGCTCTCCTTTTCCTTTCTAACATTGGTTTCATGACTTTCCTGTACTGATATGTTCGGGAGACAGGTTCCTCGTCGGGCTGCGCATGCGCGGGCGGGTGGAAGGCGCCGTGCGGCGGCGACATAGTACGGGCGGGTAGGATCATTGGTGCGCGCGCGACGGTCTGTGAGCGAATGGCGCGCGCGCCGCCCGTCGCTCTGCTTTTATGCGCCCTACACCGATTGTGGCAAAACGCCCGTGATAAAAGTAAGGGGTGGCACTCGCGGGTTTCGATTTATTCTGTGATTTTAAAGACAAGATTAGATTGAAGTTAGGTACCTTATTTAAGCTTATTTGAATATTAATTCTACTTTATTTATTATTAACCACTGAGCCATCGCGATATTTTCAATAATTGTAATATTTTTTCTCGATATGACTTTAAATTATCTTTGAAATTCTTTCACGTTGCGGATATTTTTAAGATCTTGAATGAAATCCTACAAATTATTGTAATAGGTTTAAGCATTTGTTATCTTTTTTGCTTTTCTGCTTACATATTGATGACCTCAAAATTCATACAGATGATAAGAATTTTGGTATATACCTACCTATGTTTTAAGCATAAGTACATACACAGTAACTGCGTATTATTAGCTATTAAATATAATAATATGCACCTCTTCATTTTCAAACATTCATATAAATATAAGGTATATATATTTTTTTTAATATTAAGAAATGGTTTTAGATAACTATTTTATTAAAAAAAAAGAGAAAAACCGTTACTCAATGGTCAAAAACTCTAGTCTATTTCCTAACTATTATTACTTAAATCAAAGCCGGTAAGATCAAACAGCTGTACATCCAAGTGAGGGTCTCACCTGACAGCAGCTGGCTAGCACGAGTTCCCACGCGCACCCTCCTTACGTCACCCTGCGCACACGCATGCCAAGACGCTCCCCTCTGATTCGCGCGCCAAAGAATACGCAGTGACGTCACAACGGCAAGGTGACTCGTGGCGATGAATTAAATAACTGTCAAGGGACGAAATTTCTTCCTTTTAGTAGATAACAATAAAAATGTGCATTAAAGACTTATTACGAGTTTTGTAGTCATATTTTTTAATTGTTATATTCTGGTCATTTTTTTTACAATGCTAAAGTATTTTCTTTATTTAAAACCGGACTTGGTATTGATATGCAAATCGTGGTACAAAATTTAAAAAAGGAAAAATAATAAAATATATTTGAATATTTATTCGGTGGTTGTGACAGCCCTGCGGTGACGGCGCGGGCGCAGTTCTACGGCGACATGAGGCGCGTTATCGCCTCCGTCGGTCATACAGACAGAGTGACGAATAGAAATTATTACTGTCGCACCGACTTTTTACTGCTTACGTGTGTTATTAATTATTATTTGTGCCTTGTGGCCTACTTCGGGCAAAGTTGCCGTGACTGCCTGCACGGCTCACGGCTAACTCTATTACACCAGGAATGTGAGTTAGATTTTACAAATATTTCTCCTACAACTATCTAGTTTTTTTCCTATCATTTATAAAGAAAATCATATTTCATACAAGCGTTATTTATTACAGTTACAATGATTAATTCGTTTTGACAGCTATTTAACTTTCAACTATCTGTTAATGTAAATAACATTAGTTTATGTAAACGTAAACTAATAACGCAATTTTTCACTCTAATCCTAGAACAAGACATCAAATTGCCATTTATCATGCCCAACATCCTTGAGTTGCACAAACATCATCCTAATTAGTCAGTCAAAACAATAACATTGACTATCACCTTGCCGAGGTGTGAGTTTGTTCCCAGCACCGCTAGTCGACTCGACACCGACCCATTGTGCGGTCGAAGCCGCCGTGACGCTACTTACTCCAATTCTGTCTTACACCGCTAGACGGCAAAACGTCCTATGTGTCAACACCGCCTTCGGAATAGGCGAGTCGTGCCCCGAGCGCGGGCCACTTGCTACTTACGCCCTGTCGGCGCTGAGGGCGCATTGACACGCGAGCGGATAACGGCGTAAGCGACGCTTCTGCTCGTAGCCAATGAGACGTTCTTCTTCGTAGCGCGGCGTCGTGGGAAAGCCCGTGCCGCGCGCGTTCCCACACACTCGGCCGGCACAAGCCAACCGATAAATTATCATAATTCCATTGTGAGTGAGACGGTACTAAGAAATTTTATACTTCATCAATCGCCGCGTTGAATACATTAGCGCGTGGGCCCCGCTTTGTTGATACGGTGACGCAAGGAGCAAGGATACGCCCGACCTAGCCGCGGGTGTCCTTTAATTTTTTTCTATCACGTATCTATTTTACGACAAGACCTATAAATTCCGTGGAGACGACGTAATGTGGTGATGATATACACTGCAGTGTCGGGTTTTTGTGTGAAAAGTAAACCGAGAATTCCACCCACATTGTTGAGCTAGATACATAAAACATAGTATGACAAGGTGCAAGTAACGCTTAGTGAGTAAATATGTGCTGATCATGTTGTATCGATAATAAACATTCCAAATACTTACGCGAGTAGGTAAACTGCTTGTTGGAATATTCCAAGTCACTAGAATATATTGAGAAAGCCTATTTTGGCAGGCACTTAAATCTTTTAAAGTCAGCTGTAGGTAAACGTTTTTTGAATTTTTATTTTTACATTTCTGCGTAAGTGAGAGTGACTCCATAATAATAATTCTAGGTTAGGTTAGGAAATAACCCTTTTTAGCTTCTTATTATTTATTCTTCGTTTTTTAAATATCGTTTGATCTAATGGTAGAATCAAATCTACAAAATACGGCTTCGGCTTTATAAAACTCATTTCTCTAGTCAGTAACTCCTAACTCCTGTTTCAGTAAGATTCCCTGCATATCGTCTATATCGTCATTGGAAAGGTTAAATCGTGGCACGCCACGAGCTTAGATTTGCTTAGTTTTATATATTGGAGCTTCTGTTTTAAGATAATATAAATGGTATTTGGTTCCTAAAAATTTAGCATATTGCCATGCAGTTGGGAAATTCGTTATATGGTGTTAGAAGGCCGATTCTTTTAACTAAGGACCTTCAAAATCTAGTCGCAGTCTCAATTCAGCGATAATCAATGTCAGAAAATGT
The DNA here is from genome assembly GCA_932526535.1 of Caradrina clavipalpis. Classification (NCBI taxonomy): domain Eukaryota; kingdom Metazoa; phylum Arthropoda; class Insecta; order Lepidoptera; family Noctuidae; genus Caradrina; species Caradrina clavipalpis. Next base: position 10,777,352 of record OW052104.1, on the reverse strand, counting down.
ACCTATGTGATTTAGAGACATTTTTGACAGATTGAGACTCAGATTAGGTTGTGAGTAGATCTTTAACGTTTAGTTAAGTTAAGATTGTCCTTCTGCTTACAGTTTAGAATATGAATGTAAATATCAGAGTGATAAGGAAAGACCGTCCCATTGATTTTGGAGGGTCCTGGATTCGATTCCCAAGTCCGGCAAAGTGTTATTGAGCTTTTCCATTAGGAATTTCTTAGTAGCAGTCTGCAAGTTGGTGATGTGGCACCATCACGTCTCGGAAAGCACTTAAAGCCTTTGGTCCCCCCGGTAGTGACGAATTGCTTTACTTCTAAATCTATTCTAAATTTAAATTTTTGACGTACATTAAACTGGTTTTTGCTGGATTGTTATGTATGATATTTGGCATTTGTCGAATGGCTTGTTTTGGCAAACAGACAAGTAAGTTGGGGTGTTGGTAAGTTTATACAATGCAACAATCTCAAAACAATCATTTTCCAGAACATCAATTTGAACATAACATCGCAGAGAATATAACTCAAATAAATATTAGCACACACAATAACGAATTTCAAAGAAAAAATTAAATAGAAAAACCATAATTCCGAGCAATCGATTTTAAATATTTATTTTTCAGTTTCGGGGTAATGACCTCTAAACATGACTTATAGGAGTAATAACGTCGCCTAATCTATAAAAAAATCAACACATAACTTATTTAATATTTACTTTGAGCACTTGATATGAAAATATTTTATCGCTGAGTTAGTAGTCTGAAGTAAACAGGTGTGTACTTAGGGCACTTAGAAGTCATTTTATAAGTTACTGGTAATGTCAAGTTGGAGTGGCGAAGGAATTTTGTTGAGCTGGAATTACGTCATATTTTTTTTCTTTTTTTTTGTACTGGAGTATTTTGTTTGGACTGCTAAAAGCGTTCTGTTGTAGGTGATAATAAATATTATGCAATTCTAGGCGTATTTTTTGTTAGGTGTCTGACTTGATGCGTTTAGTAAAGTAAAGTCTGTAGCTTTCACGCTCTTTTTCTCGTCCTCAAAATCATGTTTTACTTCATCGGAATTTCTTATGAATTTAAGGTAATTTTAAGTCTTGTTTGTTGTTATATTATTATGCTTTTTGCTCATAAACGCCCGGAATAAAAATGAACAAACAAAATTCTACTACTTCTGTAAACATGAAAGTTTGTGAGGATGTATGGAAGGATGGATGGATGTATGGATGTTTATTCCTCTTCCACATTTAAACAGCTGAACCAAATTCCCTGAAGTATGGCATCATCATATCAGCCGCAGGATGCCCACTGCTGAACATAGGCCTCCCCTATAGTTTTCCAAAAAGACCGACTGAAAATTCAATGAGAAAATGAAAAAAATTTGGCATACATACAAATATTAATGTAGCCTTAACACATGATAGTCCTTATCCAGTTTTTTATGTTCTTTGGAATTATTTAGGATACTTAATTCTAAACCTACTAAGCACCAACTCTGACCTCTCAAATAAGTACCAACCGCAACCTGTCTAGAACATGTTCAACAAAATAGAGAACAAGTCAAGAGCCCTGTTATCAGGACAGCTGTTTGTCTGAACATGTTTCAGACAGCAAGACAGCCCGCAGTCGTGATAGTCCTAACCTATATACCAACTAGATTGTGGTGAAGATCCGGTTTCGCAAAACGCCGTTGACATTTTATACTTTCTAGGTCAGAGTGACTACCTATCTTAAATCTTTTATGACTTTACTAGCTTCTTCCCGCGAATTTATCTGCGTAGGCTTTAAAATTAAAAGTCCTACAGTATCTCACTGGATAAAAGTTATCTATACTAATATTATAAGGTAAAGTTTGTAAGTTTGTGAGGTTGTAGGGGGTAATCTCTGGATCAACTGAACAGATATTGAAAATAACTCCATTGACTCTGATCTCATCCCATTCTGATCTGATCCCATTATTTCTGTTACCCATAGAAACACACGTTATTTGTGAATGCCACAGGCTATATAACATCACGCTGTGACCCACGAGAGCGGAGCAGTCACCAAAGATGTAATTTAACGCGGGTGAAATAGGCCACGCGGACGTAGTCGCGAACTGAAGCTAGTCTCATATGTTAAGCTAGATCAATATCTACATATACCAAATTTTAACTAATTTTGTTTAGCTGTTTAAGTCTGCAAGAGAAACAATTACTCATCCATCCTCACAAACTTTATGTCCCTACAAGCTTCTGCCCTCGACCCTCGATTACGTCTGCGTAATCTTCAGAATAGAAAGTTCTAAATTATCCTACGGGAACACAAACACGAGAGAAGAATTATCTTAAGTGTTAAGCGAAATCAGTGCTCAATTTCAGCCGTTTAAATGTGAAAGAATTACTAACAATCATCTATCCTTACAAACCTTTAGCGATTATAACTAATAGTAGTAGGATGACTTTGTTCCTTATTTCCATTTTCAACTGATGACTCTATCGTAGTGTTATCGCTAGTACAATCAAGTACACAAGTTAATCGCTGTTTCAACGGACATGGCTTGTTCATAATCCGTTAAACTAAATATTGATCATAAACACTGCACGTCCGCACTGTACTTGGGTAAGTAGGTACTATTATTTTGTACTAGTGATGTCCTGTTTGTTCGATATTAAGTTGATTCATGGTTCTAGCTTATCCTGTTTATGAAACACTATTTTCTGCAACCGACTTCGTCTGCGAAGACGTCGGAATTAAGCCAAAGTCCTAAATTATCTCAAGGGAACACATAATCATCATCTGCTTAACCTTTTCCCAAATATGTTGGGGTCGGCTTCCAGTCTAACCAGATGCAGCTGTTTTTTTTTTTTTTGTTTTTTTTTTTTAGTGTTTTACATGGAGCGGCTGCCTATCTGACCTCCAAAACCCAGTAACTGGGCAACACGATACCACGATACAAGGGAACACATAAATTACATATACTGTCTGTGTTAAGCTAGATCAAAATTGGTATGTGTGCCAAATTTCAGCTAATTCCATTTCTGTACTTTGGGATATGTGTTGGTGAATAGCAAAAAAAAATAGCACGTGTTCTTCCAAACCGGCTCTGTAGTGTAAAGTAATCTCGATATTACCACGCTATCGATACGTGCACTGTGACTTCTGTCTCCAAGATGTTTTCATCATGGATTTAGGAGCATTGACATAAAAAATGTGAACCTGAGGTAGGTCCAGCCTTGGGAATATCGGACCCAATCGATTGCCTACATAAGATATGTCTCAGTCAATGTCTATGGTCAAGCCGCCATTAAATTTTCCCATAGACTAAAAAAGTTCTTCTTATGTCACTTTTTGACATTAGAATAGGCGCAATTTTATAGTAGTTATTTTAGGTCCGAAGCTTTATGCCAATGTTCTGGAGACTAAAAGAAGGCTTGACTTTATCAGTTGCTATTATACGAATCATTGACATTCTATCCATCACATACTCATCCATCCATATAAAAATTCTCACCTAACCTACCCACATATCATCACAAATTCAAATTCAAATTCAAAGCATTTATTTCAATTAGACCATTTACAGGCACTTTTGAATGTCAAGAAGTTACAGTTTAAAGTTGAAGCTAGTTGCTCGTTCCAAAGCGTAGATCTCTATGGAGAAGAACGAGCAAGAAACTCCATGGACACTCCTTTTCTACCACACATCATACCTAACACCACTTTTACAAGGTATCACATACATACCCATACAGTTGTTACATACGACAACCCGCCTACCGCCCCGCCTGCGCCTGCGCCGGCGATGGACTTGTACAAACAACACGTATGTTTACAGATACCTGTGATTGTTCGTCACCCACACTCGCACTTAAGGGGCACATGACTTGGTTTTTTTAACAATATTTTGTAGTACATTACGTGTTAAGAGTTTTATTATTTATTAGTGTTTGTGGCGAGGAGAAACTTGAGAAAAGGCTGTATCCGGCGCCATTTTCACTCTTGGAAGTATTTGATTTTTTTATGATTTAAGTAGCTTCTGCCCGTGACTACGCCTGCGTTAACTTAAGGATTAAACCAGAGTCTTAAATTATACCACGGTAAGACAAATATCCAAATCTATATGTCTGCCAGATTTCAGCCAATTCCGTTCAGCCATTTAAGCGTAAAAGAGTAACAAACAAACATTCACCCATTGCCCTGAAAAATTGCTTTTAGTTCTAGTACCTGAGTGAATTATCACACGTTTTCTGTGAGTTACTACTAACAGGTGTCAATTTTGCCAACGCAGTCTTAAACGACACTTACGCAAAGTTCCCAGTTCCCAGCCTGTAACATAAAACTGTAAGTGCACTCCACTGAACAATATTAATCTCGGAGCGCGAAAAATGTGTCTAAAATTACCACGTTTATTCGATTTATTTTCACGTTCAAAATAGAATAGTCGATTTTTATTGTATTTTTTTGTAACTGGCCTGTGTCTATAGGAAAAAGTTTGACAAGTTCTAAATTTAAAATCGGTTCAGTGTTTAATTTTTTCCATGTCTATTGTTACATCGCATCATCGAAGAGATTTTTTGGAAAAAATCACCGTAAATATAAAAAAAGTTGGCTTATACAGGAAATTTTTTTAACCAGTGCGTAAATTTTTCCATAATAAACTTCAACACGTTTTATTAAACACGTATATTTTATTTTGATATGTCTTAGTACTAAAAAAAAAAGTTATCGCTTACGAAACATGTATACTTAAAAACCATATTTTATTGTCACTCGGCGCTAGCGCATTCCCCACCCCCTCACCCCAGCCATGCGCCCGGGCGGGGCGGCGGCCAAGAGTTGTCATTGATAGTATGGCGAATAGATTATGTCCATGTTTTGCTGATTTCAAACTCGGATAAGGATGAAATTTTTTTTTTTTTTTTTTTTTTAACTAAACACGGAAATGTGTTCTATTACTGACACTGAACTACCAAAAAAAAATTACGCACTGGTTAAAAACTTATCCTGTATTTTGTTTTATGAAAATCACAATTAATACAATGTGACATTCAGCAAATGGCAACCAATGGCAAGGTATAGTAGTTATTTTTTGTGGTTTGTGAGACCTTTAAGTTACTATTGATATTAGCGGATAGATAATTAAGATTACTATATGGGAGTGCATCTAACCAGGTCACATTTTCCCGACAATAGGCCTCCAATACATTGCCAAGAATGTTTTAATTTCCCTAGCTTAACTACAATAAAAAACTAGAAGGGCCCTGATTAATCAGTTACACAATCTCAGAATATTTCCTTTACAAAACATGTTACGTGTTCCGAGAATATTTAAAATATCTCTTTTAGTATGAATATTCATATCTCCTTGAAGGTATTTTATGTAAACATTTAAAGAGGCGTCTAATTGGTGAATATAATATATATCCAGTAGTTTATCTCTATGGAACGAACCAGTTTATTACGTAAAGGGGTCAAGCAGAAGATTGTATCATGTTGACATCACTTTCTATGTGGTTTAGAATAGGTTAGATAGTCGTTAATTATCTGCTTTAAGTATAGCTAAAGTTTTTAATTGACTTAATTAATAGCGGCCTTTTGTTATCTCAGAGGAGGGCAAAAGCCTCCATCCATACAGAAAAGGCATAGATCACCACGCTTGGCAAGACAGATTAGCGAATTGAGCTAAAGTATAAATTAAAATATGTTCAATGATGATTAATAAATAATATAATAATATGATTAAGATCATATTTTTTTAAATAACTTTTGTTGTGTAGTTAATATTTTTTTTGTAAGCAAAGGTATAGCAATGCATAATAGCAGAGTACTTAATAAAATTGATTTTGCTGTATATATAACGATCGCGCTCTTTTGCGTTTTTCAGGTTTCAAACCATGAAATACTCTGACGTCATACTAACATTATCAATCGCAATTTTCTTACTCAGACAGTTTTTACTTTACCGAATGTTGACCCTTGTCCAATTAAACATAAACTGTTTGCTAGAAATCGGCTCTTAATTTATAATGCAAATTCGAGTTGCCATAGTAATTATTTTATAAAATACAGGATACGGCTCTCACGCTATTGGGCGTTCGTTCACTTACCACGTCCGTGTGAAATTCGACACGTTAGAAAAAAAATCACGCCAACCGGTCGCGGGTCCGGCTGTCGGATTTGCTAAAACACGGTAGCCACACAAATTGCTATGCACCACAGATTTATGTGTAAATGGAGTGTTAAGGTCACTCCTGGCAGTCATAGGGGTCTAGGTGATTCGTAACCAATGTTGCGGAGTTTGTTCGAAAGAGTCACCACGGCCCTGGAACACTGAGGATATTAGGAGGAACACGGATGGGTTTTAGTCAGTGAGTCTGACACTCCTTTTTACGCAACCCAGAGCGAAATAAGTCATTTGATTAAAAAAAAAGACGGGATCCGTGAGTTGTTTGTGATCTACTGCTTGAATTGTTATCAGCCTCGTCATATGCTTCTGGTTTATTGTCGTCCCCTCATTCGGGTGACGGATTGGTGAACTTGCGTAAAACTCATAATGAGAAAACTGCTGGTCTTAGTAATAAGTATAAATTAAATATAAGTGTTATAAAGATCACCCCTGCTACTTATTATTAGACACACGCATAGAAAGCGGTCCTTTTTTTTCAGGAAACTGCAATGTTGTTGTGTCAAAGAATTGTGTCAATAGATACATAAGTTAGCACTCCATTTTGTACTTCTCCATGTAACAACACGTCAATATATTGATGACAGCAGAATTAATGTCCCCGTTTATTAATGATCGGTACCGCTTGTATTTTACGGCGATTTATCGTCGCTTATGCTAATTTTGATATGATATGTGCTAAATCTTTGTTTTGAATGTGGCCGTGGTCACTATTGAGGGTAAGTTTATTGCCTTTTAAATATATAAATATTTATGTAACTATAGATATTGTAAATCGATCGTCCTAGCTAGGGTAATAAAAGAAGCCCAAATAGTAGAAGTTATATAATAATGTATTATTGATACGACAAGAAGGTGCTAAAGTAATGCAGAAGTATTTTTTATGGTTTGTAAAATGGTCTAGTCTAATAGTCTTTATGGAATCCTCACTGTATCAACCGCAGGACGTCCACTGTTGGACATAGGCCTCTCCCTTAGATTTCCAAAAGAACCGGTTGGCAGCGGCCTGCATCCAGCGTCTTCCTGCGGTCTTAATCAGGTCGTCCTCCGTCCACCTTGTGGGTGGGGCGTCCTCCACCTTGCCAGTTCATGCATGGAATCCTTCTTCCTATTAAACCTACCAATATTATACATGTGAAAGTTTGTAAAATGTTTGGATGTTTGGTATTCATTCACGTTTAAGCCGTTAAATAGATTTGGATGAAAATTGGCACATCGATAGACCATTTCCTGGATTAACATATAGGATACTTTTTATCCCGGAAAAATGTACGATTCCCGTGGGACAATATGTCAAACGCACACAAAGTCGCAAGCAGAAGCTAGTAAGTCTAAGTCTATAGGTATCAATACTAAAATAACAGTCCATTTCCCGGCGATAAACAAGTCTAAATGTTTACATTATTCCTTTAAAACAATTTAGTGTCACAGTGTCATGTTACACGAATTTCTTAGTATCTCTTTGGCAACGCCGAAACACGTGGACCTAGGTACAGTCACCAGCACATCAAGCTACCTGACACTGACAAATTTTCGCAATCAACTTTGAACCATATGCTACAGCGATAAAGTTGAAAATCTATTAAAGAAATTTGACAGATTGTAGTAGTTTGATGTGCTGGTGTACCTACATTTATTTAATTAAATTCACATACACATGTCAAATAACAATTTGTAGGTTGTGACACGTGCCGATTTGGCTTACTCGATGAAGTCGGCACTCTTGACGACTTTATCTGGGTGAATCATATTTTGCTGATGTTTTCTAGGTAGTACTACTAGTACTTAATGTAGGACATACATTGTATAATACTTGTGATTGTATTTTTATTTGTTATTATTGTCGTAATGACTTAGTGGTTAAGAAACCTTCTTCTCATGTATGAGGTTGCGGGTTCAATAAGTAAATACCAATATGACTTTTTAAAACCATATGGACTTTCTAAGTTTATCCTAGACATGGCTGAGATAGGTAAGGGAAAATATCGTAAGAAAACCTGAACTTACAATTAATATTTAGTCTGAAATCAACAATCTGCCTCGAGCAAACGTGGTGATGTACGAGAAGAGACCTTTGTCTTATAGTGGGACTGTGGGACATAATACGCTGTCATTATGTGTTTAAATTTTAATTTATTTCATTTGGACCATCAAAGTTAAAACTAAATAATAATTAAATTACAAACTATGTACAGTTAAAATAAAAAAGTAAGGTCATAGGGCGTCAAAAAACTCATCCGCATCGCTGTCAATGGGGCATGTGCCCAGAAGGCTGGCAGCATTGCCACGTTGTATGGCAATGCTGATTCTTTGGCCAAAGAATAGGCCAGCCCTTTGGTCACGTGAAGAATCGACCAGTCGCTTCGCGATGTCGCGATAAACTAGATGAGCGCTCGGTCCCCATGGCCCTAGTGTTTCAACCCCAAACGGCTCAAACATATAACTTTCATGAAGGTTAATATATTTGCGCCGTTTGAGATTTCCCGCACCAGACGCAGCCGCCCCAGCACAACACGTCGTGCAAGGAAGATGGGATGGCGCAAGGGTGTTTGTTTGTTTTGTTTAATTTTAATTGTAACTAATAACTACACTACTAAATTCCGAATGGTAGTTGCAAGGATGTCAATAAATAAATAAAATAAAAATAAGTCCTTAAATCAAGACGAAATAAATTCTAGTTGATTTAGAAATTAAAATTGTATTTTATGGTTATAGTCTTTCACAAACCAGTGTTCACTGACCTTTTCACCATTTTAGACTATTAGATACGTGTTTTTATTTTGTGTTAAGCTGAGATTAGCAGATTTTATAAATAAGGACACGAATTCTTGATTGACGAAGATTCCATTCTATCGGAATTTGCGTGTAGTCTAAACGAAAAGGATTGTGACTGAATTGCAGACACACATTTACACTACTGTTAGGTATAAAATAAATAAAATAAATCAGTATCTTGGGACAACTCACACACGGCTATCTGATCCCAAGCTAAGCAGAGCTTGTGTTATGGTAACCAGATAACTGATATACATACTTATACAATTTATAAATACTACATATCAACCACACCCAGACACAGAACAAACAATCATGCTCATCACACAAAGTTTGTCCTGGGTGGGAATCGAACCCACGACCTCCGGCTTAGCAGTCAGGGCCACTAACCACTAGACCAACAGGCCCGTCAGGCGTCGTCAGGTATGATAGGTAGAGGTACTTTTTCAATCTTTCCTGCGGTCAAATGGAACAATAGAAAATTATTTAAATACTATAGCAACTCATCCGCGTTAAGTTACGTGTGTATTTATTGCTTGCGTGTGTTTTTATTGTTTCTTGCTTTATTTATTTTTTGCTTTTATTGCTTTTTGTATGTCCCGTGGATCAAAGCGTAATGTTATAATTATAGCCATTTTTTTTTTTATAAACTGGAAATCATCAAATAACTTCCCCCGCCCTGGACGGGGCGGGAGGGAGTGTCAGACTTTTACTGACTAAAACCCGTCTATGTTCCTTCATGTGCCCTTTGCGTTCCGGGGGCGCGGTATCTCTTTCGAACAACCCGCAGCCCCGGCAGGCATCGGCCCTCAGTGGCCCCATCCAAGTTTGCTGATATCTCTTTGAGGCGCGCGTGGAACACGAACGCGCCGTTGACACGGTATACAGGGTGATTTGAAATTGCTCGTATTCCTCTCGGGAGAAGAAACTATGACTAATTTAGAATGATTTAACCCCTATCACTTGGGGGTCGAAAATCCTCCATTTTCGAGAAAATCTACTTTGTTTTTATTTTTAGAAAAATCTGAATTTTGGTAATTAAAAATTAATAAAAAAAAAAACTTTTCACTTATCAGATTTCTTTTTTAATTTATTGCAAGTTTTAACATACAACATAAAATCTAACAGTAAATTACACAGTTTTTAGCTTTAGAGAGGTTGGTCAATTAGTAAGCTATCAGATCATAGAAAACTTTTGGCTGATAAGTGATAAGTTTTTTTTATTAAATGTTTATTACCAAAATTCGGATTTTTCTAAAAATAAAAACAAAGTAGATTTTCTCGAAAATGGAGGATTTTCGACCCCCAAGTGATAGGGGTTAAATCATTCTAAATTAGTTATAGTTTCTTCTCCCGAGAGGAATACGAGCAATTTCAAATCACCCTGTATAATTATAGCCTAAACACAAAAGCTTTCTCGATAAATGGATTAAATAATGCTACTATTTTTTTTTCAATTTGAACCAGTAGGTAGTTCCATAAATGAGCCCGTTCAAACAAATAAATCCTAAGCCTTCATAATAATATTATATACCTTTGACTTGGTGTTTTTTTTCTTACGAATGTTTTTTTTTTATTAAAAAACTAACTCCTTGCCTTATTCGTACGTAATTTTCAGATCAAACCAGAAGACCCTAAGATTAGTGAGTACAAACAAACATATTCAAATTAACATTCATAAATTTTTCATCAAACTATTTCCCTGTAATAATCATAAGTCTACATCATGGTCAATACAGTATCAGATTAATAACAATATGCGTGATACGGCCATTTTTTTTTTCAAATAAATAAACCAACCGTAAATCACACAAGTACCGTTATAATTATACACTCAGTTCGTCCGTCCGTCTGTAACAATCACCGCCTGTCAAACGCGATGTGCAGTCAGCAACAAAAGTAGATTAACATTTCACATTTTTTATATCCTTATTATGCAATACAATACTCAATACTTGACCACAATATCAAGATACAGGCCTCGCCTAGTTTGGGAGCCACTGCTTTTAACTAAAATGCGAACTGTTAACAGTTACCGATCTCTTTTTTTGTGTACCATGTTAACCTAGCTATAAGCAACCTATGTAACAATGAACAAAAATTTTTTACTTTACTTTACTTTACTTTAAATGGATCTAATAAATTAAGATAAAATGGAGTCTTACGTAGCGCCTAAAATAAATTAATAATCTAACGCCAAAGAAAAGATGGATGGTATTAAGAATGATATAAAAGAGAAGGGAGTTAGTAATAGCATGACGGTTGACAGGACGGCATGGAAGAAGAAAACGTGTTGCGCCGACCCCAAGAAGCATGGAATAAGGGCAGGAACATGATGATACCTCATCATCATCTTCCTGCCCTTGCCTAAAATTCTGAATTGCTATTGAAGTTGTGCGTTGTGCTAGGACTATTTAAATGATATGTAAATTACATTGTGAATCGACTTTTGTTGCTGACCGCACCGAAAGCTGCGCGTGCGCTATGCTCACAGGGAGAGCTCTCAAGTATTGTTTACGTGTTCATAGTTTTGTGTGTTTGGCAGGCATCAAGAAGAAGGTTGGGAAATAAATTGTAATGAGGTATATTGTTTTAAAAGCATTTTTATGTGATAGAAGAATAAATTAGCTGGATTGTTTGAGCGTATCTACAACTATATTAAGTTGATTGCAATTGTAGTTTCGCAATCAGTATTCCTTCCTAGGAATCGCTGTAATTTTAAAATGATGGAATATCGTAACGAGAACTTTTGCCATAGATTTAGAACATGATACCCGACCCCCAGCAATTAAATTTTTCTCCAGTTAATAATTGGTACCTAATTAAAACAAAAGTCAGTACGCGATGCAAATGTATAGAAAAGCTTCTTTTTCTTAATAACCGACGAAAATTTCCTCTCTGTACTGAATCATTTATATAAGTTTTCATTACGATGACCATTTCAACCCGTGTACTCTTTGAGCATAGAACATAAATATCTTGTATAAGCTTTACCTTGTAAGGACAAAAAGATCGAAAGCAAAAGTGCAGTCTAATTGGCGCCCAGAGCAGGTCGACATATCGCTCGTAAAATATAAAGCAACAATAAAATAATAAATAAAAACTGAATGGCTAACGATCCGTATCGGGACAACACTATTTACGTCCACACAGTGCATACTAAGGGCGTTGTAAAACTTATAAGTTATTTATTTTCTTATCTATTAAAAAAATATAGCGTAAACGTTTTTATTTGAATAAATAACAGACACATCTAAAATATCTAACTAATACAAAATAGTTTGTTTATTGCATTTTTGTTTAAGGGCGATAATCTCTGTAACTACTGGTCTGATTCTGAAAATTCTTTCACTAGTAGGACGCTACGTTATCCCTAAGTGGCTATAATAAAAAATGGGATTTATTAGAAAATTCACGCGGATGAAGTTGCGGGCAAAATCTAGTTAATAATAAACGGAACAGAATTGTTAACTATCCTTACCGATCTGCGGGTTGTTCGAAAGAGATACCGCTCCCCCGGAACGCAAAGGGCACATGAAGGAACATAGATGGGTTTTAGTCAGTAAAAGTCTGACACTCACTCCCGCCCCGCCCAGGGCGGGGGAAGTTATATGATGATTTCCCATCCTAAAAAAAAAAGTTACTCTTATCGAGAAAGCACTATTTACGGGTTGAACATTATGTTTAAGACAAATAGAAGTTTCTGATCTATTTAGCAAAATAATTTAAATAAAATAAAAACCAATATATTTGCCAATGGCCGTCTTGTGACGTAAAATAAATAAATCTCCCTTTACAAATCCGTACCTCGAACAATCAACATTTTTCTCTAATAATAAAGTTGCTTCGCTACTATCAAAGGAAATCTGTCCGTAGGTCCATCAACACCCTTGAATATGTAGTATTATTTGTTGCGATGCTAATGGCAAGCCCTTTATTGGACAAATTGCCCTGGGCAGGGCACCAGCACTAACATTTAAATCAGACTTAATGGAACCCATTTCCATAAGTAATGCGAATGTTCTATGGTGAGAGCTATGAAGGTGTGGATGTGGTAAAAGATGGAATACCAGAGTGCCACTTTATAATTTTCTTTTTGTTTTGAAATGAATTTTTGACATTTTATTTACATTTCGGATATAATTCTGAAAAACCGTTACGGAAAATTTTACGCTGGTTAGTTTAAAATCTAAGCATAATTTGAAGTCGTACATAGTACGAAGTAGTAGTAGTACGAGTAACTGTTATTGCTGAATAGTAATACAATAATACATTTGGTTTAGTATATAAGCCGACCCCAACATAGTTGGGAAAAGGTTAAGCAGATGATGATGGTTTAGTATATAAGTTTTGCCGTAATTCGTTTAATTTATTGAAGACTGGCTTATCTTCACACGACTACACTCATATTAAAGATGTGAAAATATGTGATTTTAAAAATATTTTCAAAGTCAAAGTCAAATCATTTATTTCAACTAGACCATTAAAAGGCACTTCTGAACGTCAAAAAGAATTAAAACTAATGAATCTAGTTGCCCATTCCAAAAGGTAGCTTCGTATGGAGAAGAACGGGCAAGAAACTCCAACTCCTTTCGAAACCTTTAATATGATAGCATTTTAAAATTATTTAAACATTTTAATAATCAAATCTCGAAAATAATTCAGGAAACATAACCTTGTCCTGGTGAAAAGACCATTATTATTTTGAAAACAAAAAAACGCTGAATGCTAATACATAATTAGAGTACTGAAAATCATGCGTTCTAATCTAATTTACATTCAGGCCAACTTAGGTAATATTACCAAAAATACAACCAAAATGCCGAATCACTTTCATCATAAATCCTTGTAGTATTACAGATTCATAGGTGTGTAGGCATATTCCGCGTACAATTGAGTTATAACACTAATGCGATTTAAATTGGCCCCCGAGCTGTTTGACACCTGCGCCGACCTATGGGAACGATTGGGCGACAAGAAACATCATCTACATGTAGGAACACTATGCATTTTGAGGATTCAGGACAATGGTATCATTATCCAATAATCTGAATGTATATTCAGATTACTGGAAAAGAAAATTTTAAACCTAGGTTTTAGAAATTATCGTTTTTTTTTAACATACATACATAATATTTATTATTGCTTAATTGTTATGTTGTGCTTAAAACTACTTACTTACAAGTTATTTCTATCAATCGTATAAGCTTTAAATAGTTCAGTTTTCATTGATTTTGAGTACCACTGAAACTGCAATGTAATGTACCTAATTATTATAAGATAGCCTATATTTCTGTATGTCGTACGCGGCGTGTCTTGAATTCTTTCCTATATAAATTTAGGACAAAATGTTTTGATCTTGCAAAAAAAATTGTGACCTCTCCCGTACCAATACTCGGCATCTTTTAAAAATCAAAAACATTCTGTTATAGGCATTCACAAAAGCCACCAAACAGTCCATTCCTATCCAATTCCGCTACAACTTAGTGATCAGAAAATGTCCTCAATACCGTTCTTCTCATGGTATTCCTACTAACGTGTGACTTATTGTGGTCAATCCAACTGACCACGCGTATCCGTGCATAATTCGTCCCAAGCTTATTGCGTTTTTGCATACATCTACCCACATACATACAAATACATAGGTACTTCGAATTAGTCACTTTTTGTGACGTTAATGTGGTCATTACAGATACTCGATTTTGTCACGGATATCTTCGTATTTACGATTTGTGGTAACGAATTGGGTATTGAGTGAGGTTGAAGCTTGTTTTAAACAAGGCATCAAAAATAACTAAAGAAAGAGCATAAAATACCGTCATGAGAATAACTTGGTTGGGTATTCAATTATTTTTTTAAATTATAATGCTTATTCTGAAGAGAATAAGCAGGAGAAGCTCGTGGCTAAATAATTACAGCCGCATAGACGGATCTTTCGGGTAAAGCCACGCTTGCCGAGGTTGGTCTGTGGAAGGGTGACCATTTACCATAGCGAGTTTCCTCCGTGCCTCGGAAAGCACGTAAAGCCGTTGGTCCCGGCTGTCATTTGTAGATCTTTGACAGTCGTTACTGTTAGTCAGAAGCCAGAAAGTCTGACAACCAGTCTTAACAAGAGTATCGTAATTACCCTTTACTGGGTTGTGGAGGTCTGATAGGCAGTCGCTCCATGTAAAATACTGATATTCAGCTGCATCCGGTTCGACTGGAAGCCGACCCCAACATAGTTGGGAAAAGGCTAGGCAGATGATGAGATGATGATGAGTGCTTATTCTGAAGGCCATTAATAAGATGATTAATTTGAAGCCAACCTTAAGATAAGAAAAAATCTATCTTTCAGTTTCACCTATAAAACTATAGTCTAAAAAGTGCTAGAATTCTGAAAAAGAAAATTAAAATTATGACAATGGTTGCTGTAAACTTCTCCTTAAGATTTTACAGGTAAAAGTGCTCTCATAACCAAAGATTTAAATCGTTAGATGTGTCTTACCGCATCAAATAATTGTGTGTTTTGACACTAAAACGTCAATTTTATTTAAACAAGATGCATGAGCTCACTTTTGAAAAATATTGCCTAGCGAATAGTGCTTTTTAAGGTGTCATAAAATAAATCAGCTGATAAATACATTTATGTTCACGTAGTACACAAAATACATATAAAGATTAACGCTTTTTTTATGATTTCAGGATTGATCCTATTGTAAAAGTTGTTCATAATGACGGATCTTTCAGGTTTTCAGATAATTCAATTACACGTTGTAGAGGACGACAATTTAAATATATATAACTCAAAGGTGACTGACTGACTGACTGATATAGTGATCTATCAACGCACAGCCCAAACCACTGGACGGTCGACGGATCGGGCTGAAATTTGGCATGCAGGTAGATGTTATGACGTAGGCATCCGCTAAGAAAGGATTTTGATCAATTCTACCCCCAACGGAATAAAATAGGGGATGAAAGTTTGAATACTTCTTAACGCGAGCGAAGCCGCGGGCAAAAGCTAGTCTTATATATTTCTCTTGCTGATCAAGCAAAGGGGCTACCTAATGCTTATCGCATCTCGTAAGTAATCACATTTAATATTATCGTCGATTTAACTGCAGTTTAACGATCGCTCAACAGCTTGTTTTACGACGTTTCATTTGTTTCAATGCACCGGCCATCCATCGTTTGACAATTGTCGTGATTGCAGGATGGTGATGACTAACAGAATAGGGTTACTACTACTACTTTATATAGATAATGATATTAATATTGATAGATAGTGATATTATAGATGATGATTTAATAGGTTTTGGGATATCACAGAATCTATTGCAGAACAATGAAGTATTTTGTTTGTTTAAACGCGCTAATAACTGGAACTCCTAGTCGAATTGGCAAAAATGTTCCTGTATATGATTGCCAGATTTATGAGGAACTAGCTTTCGCGCGCGACTTCGTCCGCGTGGATTAATAGTTCCCGTTCCCGGGAGATTTCCGGGATGAAAACTATCCTATGTCCTTTTTCGGGTCCCAGACTATATCTGTCTGCGGGTTGTTCGAAAGAGATACCGCGCCCCCAGAACGCAAAGGGTACATGAAAGGAACATAGACGGGTTTTAGTCAGTAAAAGTCTGACACTAGGACGGGGGAAGTTATTTGATGATTTCCCGTCTATAAAAAAAAAGACTATATCTGTACCAAATTTCATTGAAATCGGTTCAGTGGTTTAGGCGTGAAGAAGAGACAGACAGACAGACAGAGTTACTTTCGCATTTACAATATTAGTACGGATAGTTAAGGGTGTAAAACATCATGCTACGACCCACAAGACTAGAGCAGTAACTAAAGACGTAACTTAACGTGAGGTCGCGAATTTCGGTCACGGCTCACGGCAGCAAATTGCATTGGAGACTAGCCAATTACGCAGCAAATGTGTGTAAATACAGGTGCACTCCCTTTTCTCTCACTCTCATAATCCAACGAAACAAAAATCCAACACGACATAAGGCGCAGGAGCAACAACGGCTTTCACCAACAATTCCAAACTCGCAGGGCTGCTGGGAATGGAACTCAGGACTGTACGTTCAGCACTCGCGCTTGTGACCACGAGACTTACAGGAGTCAAATAACTAGTCTTATTTACTGGGTGTTAATATATTTTGGAGGCATTATCGTACTGAAAGTACTTAACGCCGTTGTAGGCGATATAAAAATTGCAGTTACTATTGAGTACTAACAATGAAAACGACTTTCTGTTCTAACATCTTTAGTGCTCACACACGTTACAAAAGTTACTAGATAGTTTGTTAGAAAGATCTTAAATACAACTTACAAAATAAGTTTTGACATAGTCTAAGAGACTAAGATCTCAAAAATAACTTAACAAAGGAGTTCTGTTAATGTAGGCACCCCAAAGATACCGGAACAGTAAATATTCAAAACACGCATGACTAGCGGGACGTGACTTTTTCTCAATTGTATACTAGGTTCTGCCGGCGATTTCGTCTGTGTCAAATTTTATATGTTATCCCATAGGAATCGTATATTTTTTCGGGATAAAAAGTATCCTAAGTGTTATTTCACACTACAATCTATCTCAGTGCCAAAATTCATCCAGATCCGTGCAGCCGTTTAAGCGTGAAAGTGTAACAAACATCTATCCATCCATCCATCCATCCATCCTCATAAACTTTACGCATAATTATAATATTAGTAGGAAGTAGGATAGTGGGACTCTCTTGAAGTCCTATACTTATCTCAAATCTTTGCAGCAATCCAAAATGTGGAACATACGGGTGGATAGGTGTTAGATAGGTGTAGAATCAATTATGGACCCAGCAAAATCTGTATTTAGTATAAAACAAAGCCGCTTCCCACCGTCTGTCCCTCTGTATGCTTAGACCTGTCAAACTACGCAACGGATTTTAATGCGGTTTTCATTAATAGATAGAGTGATTCAAGAGAAAGGTTTATACGTATACTTAGTTTAATATGACGATATCTACATTGCACCTGTGCGAAACAGGGGCGAGTCGCTAGTTTTAAATAAGTGGGATAGAAGAAGAACACCATAATTGTTATACTCATCATCATCATACCAGCCTCACGACTTCCAGTGCTGGTCACCATAGATTTCCAAAAGGGCCGTTTGGAAGCCTGCATCCAGCGCTTTCCTGCAGTCTTTATCAGGTCGTCTGTTCACCTTGTGGGTGGACGTCCTACGCTGCGTCTGCCTGTGCGTGGTCCCATTCGAGAACTTTACGGCCCCATCGGCCATCAGTTCTGCGTGTCATGTGCCCTGCCCACTGCCACTTCAACTTGCAATAGTTATACTTCAGCAGGACAATCATGGGTTTGAAGTTTAAAAGTAGCAGCCCTATAAACGAGGTATAATTCAATGATTTGCAGCCGCAATTGAAGCACAACTGTAATTGCAATTAAATTGTTCGCGACATTCGACGTAGACTTTGACGGTTACACGCTAATTTAGCGACAGACAACCACTTGCCTTCTGGTAATACACACTAATATTATAAATGCGAAAGTAATTCTGTCTGTTTGTACCATTATTGCGGCAAAATCACTGAAGCGATCTTAATGGAACATAAGCCTTTTCAACCTGTGACTTCGTTTGCATCCGCGATAACCGACATTTGTACAGAAGAAGCTGTGAGCATGAGCTAGTTAAAAATAAATTGATAATCGTAATTATATGAATACATGGTTTCTAGTCCTTCAGGTCATTGTTTTTAATTTGGTTCTTGTTATTTTCAATTGAAAACATGTAAATTTTATTTGTTATGTTCGGTGTTTGGTTTAGTAATAGTAGAGCTTTTTGTAAAAGAGCTTGTCCGGGGAAGTAAAGCAGCGTTGTTGTGTTCCGGTTTGAAGGGTTTGGGTGCTGGTGTAATTACAGGCACATGAGACATTCCAACTTTGTCTCTGGGATAGCAACGCATTTGCAAGGCCTCTGTTATATTGCCAGAGGTGACCACTTAGAACCAGGTGAGCCGTCGCCATGTTTGCCATCAAAGACGTTCAAGAAAAATACAAGATACTCGTGAAAGCTATTCAACTTGATTTCTCAATAGGTCTTTATCGTTCTTTAGAAATTAGTGGTAATGTACAAGATATTTTTTTTTTTTTTAACCCAACCCGTTTTTTTTTTTTTAGCAACCCGTGGTTGCTATAAAAACATCTATTCTCTTGTTTCCTCTTACTTTCTCAATGGCTCCGCGAAGCTCAAACTTGGACACTATTCCGCATCGAAGTCATTAACCATGGGATGTCCTCAAGGTTCGGTTCTCGGTCCTTATTTATGGAATTTAGGTTTTGACGATTTTCTTGCGATTCCGCTACCATGCGGCTGTTCTTTAACCGGTTACGCGGACGACGGCCTTCTGCTCATTCAGTCGAGTACTCGGGCTGGACTTGAGAACTTAGCTGACACATGCCTACGTTTAATATCACAGTGGGGCGATCGGAACCGTTTAACCTTTGCACCGCAAAAAACGTATCAACTTATGCTAAAAGGTGATCTTAAATCATGGCCTAGTATTAAATTTAATAACGTCCCCGTTAAACGAAAACAATCCGTATGCTACCTTGGTATGGTCTTAGAAAAGAACTTTTCTTTTATTGACCACATTAACACAGTCGGAGAAAAAGCTAAAAAGAATTTTTATGCCCTAACGAGAATTTCTAAAGCTACTTGGGGTCTGTCTTTCTTAACTCTGAAAACTATTTATGCAGCTACCTACCTAGGTTGTATGTGCTACGGTGCACCTGTTTGGGCCGATAGGGCCACCATAGGGGCGGTATGACGTAAATTGCTTCAAAGCCAACGGTTAGCTTTAATATTTTTATGCAAAGCGTATAGGACCGTTAGTACTGAAGCACTACCAGTACTTGCAGGTGTACTTCCAGTCGATCTCGAGGTGCAGCGACGTGCTGCAATGTACTATTCCGCGCGAGAGACCATGGACGCAAACTTTCTAACTCAACGTGACCGTGCTAAGATCTCTAGATTATTTAAACCGCAGACTGATGTCTGGGAGGAACTTTTATCTGAATGGCAATGTAGGTGGGATAATTCCATCAAGGGCCGGCACCTCCATCAGTTCTTTCCTTCAGTTCGCGAACGGCTGGCCAGAACATGGCTGGAGGTGGACCACTGTGTTGCCCAATTTCTCACAGGTCATGGCAACTTTAAGAGTAAATTATTCTCTTTTAAGCTTGTTGCCTCTCCTTTGTGTCAATGTTCTACATCTGACTGTGAATATGAACAATCTGCTCATCACATCTTATGGGAGTGTATTCTTTGGCAGAATGAGCGAAATATTATGTTAGATAGTGTACAGGTTACATCCGGTGTTGTTTATTATGCGGACCTTGTAGAAACTAGAACTAATTTCCGTGCGTTCAAGCGTTTTTGCCATACCTATTACTGGAATCAAATGTAACAGTTCACATTAGGACCCATTAAAGTTAATGATAATTGCAATCCGTGGTGCTTGGCAATCTGGGCTTCTCCCAGTTGTAAATAATCCCTTTGTGCCTATTGGCCTAATTCCGTTCTGTCTCCTGCTTGTTTGGAGGGAAGTGGAAATTATATTTTTCTTACTCCTCCGCTAATCTTTTCTGATTAATTTCGTTGCGGGATCCAAGACAGTTAAATCGTTTCTCTGGGACTCGTCGAGCTTCAATGTCTCGGCGCTTTTCTTGTGGTCGCCACTGTTGATTCTGGCTTACAGGAGTTGCAGTGGTTGGGGAACAGTGTGGCGGGCTTGTCCCATTAAAAAAAAAAAAATGTACAAGATAAGTAAGTATTACTTATTCTTCCTAATTTAATATGTGTGCTTAATTAGTACCCATAATCCTACGTTTTGAAGATAAGGAAAGGCTTCCTATATCAATTAAAACAATTTATGATCCTAATTTCCATAGTAAAGACAAATTGGATTGAGCCGGGAGGAAGTCCGATATATTTCAACAGTAAAACCACATTTCTTTTGCCAATTATCTTTCAAATTGTAAAGGAATTTAACCCTTATTTTTGAGATGGTAAAATTTAAGTTATGTTTCGTTGTCTGCAGAGTTAATATTGTAATAATATTCATTTAAAAACCAATATTACGCCATAAAATCAAAGAGCTCGCTATACACGGTTTCATGGGGTTTTACAACGTGCAAGTGAATAGATTGTGATTAAAAAATCCAGTTTCAACGGATATGAGATTACCGAAACAGCAGCTGCATTTTTATATTCATAGGAAATAGTTAATATGACACATTAATTTTGAGAAACGAAACTTTTGGAAATTTTAGTAAATTAAATCCCTTGAGATGTACATGTCCATAATAAATAACAGAAAGGCAATTTCCGTATTTTTAAGAAAGTTCGCATTTTTATCTGACTCAATTTGACAAAATACCTATTATGTACGAGTCAAATTTTTACCCGACTGCGCCAGAAGGAGGGTTATGTTTTTGACATGGATGTTGTGGAATTAGGATTGTGACTTGATTTAGAACGTTTTTAATTACTTGCGCAATTAGCCTTAAGATAGTCTAAATCTTAATAATATAGGAGAAAACATAATATGTACTAAAAAGGTATGGTGGTCTCATAATATGGATGTTCCTATTCGACTAAAGAAAAGTATGGTAGTTAGCACTGGTAAATTAAAGTATTTATAAAGGTAACTGGTATTTTCTTACTGCTCCAATCTAAGAAACATTGAAGGAAACTTATCTGATTCATTTCGTTGCGGAATCCAAGATAGTAGAATCGTTTCTCCGGGACTCGTCGAGCTTCATTGCTTCAGCTCTTTTCTGGTGGTCATCATTATTGATTCTGGTATTTTAGAGCTGCAGTGGTTTGCAAAGAGAATTGTGCATGTTAAAAAACAAGGTTCCTTCCTTAACAGAAGACATAGGTACATAGTTGTTAAAAAATGAAAGTTTTATATAATCCACTAGTCTCTTGCTAAGGATTGACTCAAACATCCCGGCCTTGGTATTCCAAAACAAATCAAAAGCCAATATTTGGCCCAACAAAAAAAAAGCCTCGCAAGCTTCACTACCAACCCACGCACAAACAAACCTACAAAACATTTTATCATAAAAAGTCAACACAAAATGGCTCTCATTTAATTAATAGTCACATATTTACAGCCCATCTCTGCTACTGATGATTTATATCACTATCGATAGCTGGGTGGTCTCATAGAAACCTTTATCTACACTAATATTATATAAAAGAGGTAAGATTTTTTGTCTGTTTGTAACGAAAAGACTCTGAAACTACTGGACCGATTGTCACCATTATTTCACCAATAGATAGCTACATAATTCCTGAGTAACATAGGCTATATAACTTCACGCTACGACACACGGGAGCTGAGTAGTAGCCAAAGACGTAACTTATGGCGGGTGAAATAAATCATGTGAACAAAGTCGCGGTCAGTTCACTAGTTATGTATAATTATAATAATTAATAATATATAAACACCTGTCTGTATGTCTGTTAATGATGCTGACTTTGAATTTGGATTCGATCAGAAGTTGGGTAACTGTTCATTAATAGTTTAGTTTTTAATTATTACTTCGTTTGAGGGTAATTAGTAGCCATCTCGTGTTTCTATAATCTAAACTAATAGAAGGGAAAATATTTGTGTTTTTGTTTGTAATGGATTTAATTAAAAACTATTTAACAGATGTCAATAATTCTTTTACCTGTGGAAAGGTGCGTTATCAGCGAGTAATTAAGACTATACTTTATTTTCAAAAAAATTAGGAATCTGTAAAAAACATTTTCGCAGACGAAGTTGTGAGCAAAAGCTAGTTATTTACATACGAAATCAACTAAACTTTCCATATGTTTTATTTTAAAAGACACATCACAGTTATATACTGCCGGGTACGACTAAAACAAAAAAGAATTATTGCATAGAACATGTAACCTTTTTGGATTTGTTAAAGTTTTTTGCCAACTGCCTCGTTGGCTTAGTGGTCCTGAGCGCGACTGCTACGCTAGAGGTCCTGGGTTCGATTCCCGGGTCGAGCAAAAAGTGTTATTGGGTTTTTCTATGAAATTCTCAGTAGCAACTCGGAGTTTGGATTTGTGCCCGGTTAATGGCAATAGGCTCGCACCCTATTACATGGGACCTAAATATACCGGCGAACTGTGGGTGTACATTAGTACACCTCTGCCTAACCCTTCGGGGAATATAGGCGTGATGGTATATTTATATTTATTTTTCTATTTTTTTTAAGTTTTTTTTATACCCATTATACATGACATAGAACCTTCTATTCTGTTTTTAAATTACAACTTGAATAGAACTGCCTACCTAACTCATCAAAACGATTTAACAAAAACAGTAGCGGAATTGAAGGTAGCATTTTCTATCGGACCGCACTGCCCCGCGGCGAAATCGGACCGCTCGGCTTTTTACAAAGGAATGAGATAACATTAAAAATAAAATAAGCTGGCGTTCTAAAGCTACTAGCGAACTACAAACAACTTTGACGTTTTCGTTTAATTTTCAGCAGTTTTCTTCTAGTTTTTCCGTTATAGGAAAAATAGAAAAAATATGTAAAAAAAAATGTAAAATTCCATTTTCTCTCACTATAAGATCTACATATATATGTAAACCTAGGCTAATTGGGCGTAGTTGCGCATGAAGGATCCAACCTAGAAAAACGTCAAGAAAAAAACTACCAAAAACTACCTAGGCTGCTAGGTTACTAAAGACAATCAATAATCATAAACACATGCAGAGTGGTACAAACATCATATCTTTGTATCTCTGGGTCATTTTTATTGAATGAAAATCCGATTTTCGACACCTATGATGTTTTAAGTATGTCTATGTGTAATTAAATTACCGTTTTTGTGGATCGGATTCTTTTTGCGCAACTAAACCAAATTGTAAGCTTGATTAATGACAAGCAACAAAAAAAAACAAAAGACAATCGAATCAAAAGTTCATTCCATTATTAATTCCAACAACATAATTAATAGTCTTTGTTTAATTGACCGGAGACACGAGCGTCGACCTTTCAAAAACAAGTTTGATCTCTATTATGAGTTCATGAGGGATCATTTTTTATTGATTATTATGTTTGGTACCGTCTTACTGAGATAATAATAAAACATCATATTTAATGTGGTTTAAAATACCTACTTATTCTTTAAGGAAAATCTTAATACAAGGAAAGATAAAGATATGATTTTGTTATCATTTGTTTATTTTATAGCAAAAATAAACAGTGCTATACTAAGTATATACAAAGTGTCTTTACATATTATAACTTAACAAATACATATATTTCACTACACACACTGCATTTTCCACAAATTACTACTTAAAATAATACAATCTGATTAGTAGACTTTAACTGTAGTCTGGGTATGTATACGTAGAGATGGTTCGGAAAAATACTTAGAGCAACACCCATGTCCCGGCCAATGGTAGTTGGAGGAAAACCATGGGGTTTAAGATGGTAGGAGCTCGATACACCCCTCCGTCTTTCCTGGGGCGGCGGCAGACCATAAGGATGTCTCAATGAAAAAAGCAATAATCAGCAGGATTAAAAAAATAAACAGCTGTGTCATACAAAAGTGCAACATCTACATGATCAAAGGTATGGAATTGCAATGGTAAAAGTTTTCATCACGATCCCTATCATCCGTTATGTAAGACGGCTTAATTATGATCCCAATCATACGAGTACGTAAATTTAACAAAACCAAAAAAAAATTGCACTAATAGAAACACGAATAAGTATTCCAAACACCCCTTTAACATTGACCCATCGCATGCTATGGCGTCATCAATCCAACAGACCTACCCTGCCTAAACTACGTCCAAACACATACAATCACGCCTGTATTCCCCGAAGGGTTAGGCAGAGGTGTACCAAGCACACCCACAGTTCGCCGGTATGTTTAGGTCCCTTGAAATAGAGGGCGAGCCTATTGCCATTACACCGGGCACAAATCCTAACTCCGAGCTGCTACTGAGAATTTCATAGAAAACCCAATAATACTTTTTGCTCGGCCTGGGAACCGAACCCAAGACCTCTAGCGTAGCAGTCGCTCTTAGAACCACTAGGCTGCCGAGGCAGTTATTGTCACCATTTACTTATTATGATCCCAATCAAAAATCAACTTTAACAAGTCCTACAAAATTAGCTCTATGACGTCATCAATCCAACAGACCTACCCTACCTAAAGTAAGTCCAAACAAATCACACAATTATCAACAGTAACTGCATTTCATTTAACGCGCGTAGGTGTTCCAAGACGTTCGTATGTGTTTTCAGATAACTTGACAACCGACATCCGTTCCCCTGTGGGAAAAGTAGACAGGTGTTGTCACGTATCGCCACTTAGCTATCATAAAACACTTAATTACATACGCTAATCACACAACTTTACACCTTAAACTTAAAATCTTAAGGTATAGTTTCGTGTGTCGTGTCCAATGAGATAAGATCGTTTGGTTTGTAGACCAGTCAAGTTAAATGAAAGACTAAGTGCAATGAGGTATCAATGCAGTCATAAAACAGTATTGAAATGAAGATATGTTCCAGGTTTTTTTTTATACACGCAGTGAGTTTTGAATTACAGTATTATTTGTACGTGAGTAGTTATTCTGCACTGAAGTGTAGCCATAATTTTAAGAGAAATTCATTGTTTGTTTTTTTTTCTTATATTATATCTTTATAACGGTAGTCGTGATGTCATAGTGGTTGGCCTGTCATGGATGAGGTTGCGAGTTTGATACTGGGCAAGCATCAATGTGATATTTTCAATACCATATGTAATTTCTTAGTTTATCTTGGACGTCTCTGACATCGGTTAAGGAAGACATCGTCTGTACAAAAAAATAATATAAGTCTGAAATAACCAAACCGCCTCTAGCAATTTATATGAGAAAAGACCTTTTCACTGTGGGACAATCATAGCCTGCTTTTATTTTGAAAACCAATTTTAACAAAAGATCCTACTGACATATAAATATTTACACGTCAATTAATGTACACAGAAACTGGAATATTTTGCAACTCATATCTTGTTACTGTGTGCACAAACAATCTTCATTTGAAAATATATATCAGTTTATTTGATACTAACATCCAAGATCTTTGAGAAAAGCTTTTGGAAAATTTAACTTATTATTAAAATAAAAACGTAATGATATTTATGTACCTATTTCATTACTACTTTCTTCCCCGCTTTCGACTGCGTGTTTTTTTTTTCACCGGCGCGGGCGTTAAGTTACATCTTTCGATACTGCTCCGCTCCCGTGTGTCACAGCGTGATGAAATATAACCTATACCCTCATTAATCTGGCTATCATATACAAAAAGAATATTGTAAAAGTTTAAACAAACAAATAAATAAACTTTTCAGCTTTATTATTATTGATTTTAGGATCAAAATGCTCACATAATCTCTCGAGTTCGAAGCGCCTTAAAATATTGATATCTTTTCTCCGAACTTTCGGTGTGTGAAAGAAACCGTATAAAATTCACAATATCATGTCCTTACCACTTCCTTAACGGCCTTGAAATCTGTACAAACTGTAAAAAATACACGATCCGTATTAAGTTACGTAAAGCCTAATAAATGCGACAAAAACCTTTTGGAAGATTTTCTACCTACTTGCAGGTCACACGACTAAACTTCATATGGTATAACTAAGTAAGTATCTAAATAATGTGCTTTTTTTATAGACGGGAAATCATCAAGTAACTTCCCCCGCCCTGGGCGGGGCGGGAGGGAGTGTCAGACTTTTACTGACTAAAACCCGTCTATGTTCCTTCATGTGCCCTTTGCGTTCCGGGGGCGCGGTATCTCTTTCGAACAACCCGCTGTAAATAATGTGTTGGAAGACAGGATTTTTAAGGTTCTGTAACTCGAAAAATAACCGTACGTAACTGAAAAGTCAAAAACGGAATCTTTGTAAAATCACTTCTTTTCCTTCTATAATTTTCTTCATTGACACTATGTCATTAAGATGCATATATTATGTTGCAAATCGTAATAAAGTAATTACGGCCCTTCTAAAGACTGTTTAGTGTTGTTTGAATTGGTTCGAAACCCTAATTGTACGAGCCTGACTTGCCTTGACCAGATTTATTCTCCAAATCTATAGTTAAAACACGACAATGTTGGAGTCCCTTAAAATAAACCACATAATATTGTTATTACTTCAAAGCCCGTCTTTAAAAAAAAAACTAATGTTTTGTCGCTGTGTGCTTTTGATTGATAATGAAAAAGTTCGACTCCTTGACAATTCAAAAGTGCATCTAAATGCTCTAACTAAAATAAATGCTTTGACTTTGATCCCGTTCGTTGTGAAACACTGCTACTCTAGCTATTTGATAAAAATCACAAACACCATAGAACGCAGGCCCGTTATCTCGTCTTCCTGACGTCATAAAAATAAAGAAACACACTTGAAACACGTTGATAGTATCACACTTCCTACAGCTGCTAATTAAACTGAACTTGTTAGAAAAACGTTTTAATTAAGTTCACTTTATTTCGTTCAATTTAACAGTTTTCAAGCACATTTGAATTTCGAATGATTTGGAAATATAAGTTTACCGATTAGTTGCTTAAAATAGTAATAAAAATACCAGCCCATTATTGTCCCACTGCAGGGCAATGCTAAATCAAAAATGGACAAATGATCAAATCTCTTACAGAGAAGGCATGACCATTGATCAACACGCTTGCTCAAGGCGGATTGGCGATTCTAAACTATTATTTATTTTAAATTTAGGCTACCCTACCTAAATATTATTTAAACCTTTAAATTATAGAAAACAAAACTAAAATCAAGTAATGAAGCCGTGAATAATTTGATTTCTTAGAAAAACCCAATACCAATACCAATCGAAACCAAGACTTCTAGCGTAGCAGTCGCGACGAGGCAATTATGACGCGGGTAGTAGTAGTTATAATGTATTTAAGTACAAGAGGTAGGTACATACGTGTAATACATACCTAAGTTGCTATTACATAACAAAATGTCCTACCAAAATAAAGTTCCCCAAATATGAAGCCTAGTACATAAGTTAATATAATATAATACATATATAAAGTAATTAGGTGTGATATGGCGGTGCCACGTGTGCGCCTGCGCAGAGCGTGAGAACCGCTCCCTCGGGACTTCTTACACAAGTAGGGATATTGTTTCTTGAGCACATGCCAGACACGCGTACGTCATAGCGTGGATACGACTATATTTTATTTCAAACAAAGTTAAAGTCGATTACTTTTATTTCAAAAATGCCATTAATAGGCAATTTTGAACGCCGTTTATAAGAGAGAGCACATAATAATATTGGATCTAGATAGATACAAAAAATATACATATATGAGTAAAGATTGCTTTTATATGAATGTTTCATAAAAAATAATCTTAATCTGCATCGCTCCTGTAATTTCCTCTTCTATAAACTTTCGTAAATTATACAACAGAGGACACTGGTGGTTGACTTTTTTTTAACCTTACGAGTATGGGCGTAAGGATTAAAAGTTGCACAGCGCATTCCTCCTCAATTATACATACGAGGACACGTGTCCACTAAATATTAACATAACTTGAATTAAATCTCTGTGGTTATAATGATTTTCCTTAAAATGCAATCAATTAGGAAATAGAAAAATACATGTGTACATGAATAAATATAAAGAATAAAAACTAAGAAATTCATAGGGCAACTTAATATGTAATATAATAATGATTTATTTCTCATCACAAAATAGATACATTAGTTAACTATCAATCAAAACACTCGTACATAGGGAAATCATAATGACAATAGACTATCACATGCTATTAATTATCTATTGTCATTATGATTTGCTCCACTAGATCTAGTAAGCGAGCAGCTTTAGCTATCTCTAAAAAGTTTCAATCTTTATCGTCCCATTACTGGGAAAAGGTCTCCTCCATTGTCTTCCACTTATCCCTATACATTACCGTCTCAATCTCCCACAGAAATACAGAACTAAATAAAACATTATTATAATCCAAAAATAACCGTCTTATCCACTCTATTCCATCGCCAACTCCCGTCTGATTGAATAAGTCCCGCATAAAAGGATGATTCGCCATCTGCCGCGTCTCCGCACTCAATCATAAACATAACACGACACCAATGTTACCTATACATTGTATAAAATATACATATACGGTAGAACCTCGATTATACGAACTAATTGGGACCGGGAATAGTTCGGATAACCAAATTGTGGGTGTTTTTGGGACAAGATCAAACTAAAAAGACACCTTTTCATGTAAAAACAGTATAGTCTATTAAACTTTGAGAAAGATACAAATTCGCGTCAACATTCGCATAATTAAGCATTCGGATAAACTAAGTCAGCGTTCGGATAATTGAGGGTTCGGATAATCGAGGTTATACTGTGCATTATACATAAGTATACAAAGATGTATTGTTCTTATTACTTGACCTAAATAAATGTAAACAGGATAAATTTAATGTGCAATCTAGATTAGACTTTTTGTTTAGTCTAGATTAATTAATTTGGTTTTTACAGCATGTAGGTTTTGAAGAAATTTCTTTGTTCTTAAAGAGATCTAGTTAGATGGCACGGAATACAAGTCTTAAGCATAAGGATAGACATAGACAAATAGATTTATGACCGCCAAAAAAAAAGTGTAACAAAATTTTTATGTTGATATTTTTGAAGCACCATGTACTTACTACAAAATAACCATGTGTTATCAATAACAAGACGAATGCTTACTGAACAGTTTACGACGTAAAAATATTTATACTACATCGATATAGTAAAAAAAACAAATAACAGCATTTCTTGTTTAATAATCCAAGGTAAGACCAACGAGAGAAAAAAAGACTATAATTTCCAGAACAGTATTGTCCAGAGACTACAAAGTTAAAAGTTGAGGGCATAATTAGAAATTATCATAAGATTCAGTGGAGAAGAAAGTATTTACCTAAGTCATAAATAGGTTTTAGCTAATATTATCAAACATAAAGTTTCCTCAACAAATGTATGTCAATTTAAAAAAAAAACGTACATAATATTGTAAGTGATTTGCAAAAAAAAATTTAAGAGAAACCGGTAAGTCACCAGTAGCAAACAAAATTACCGTAGCGTATTATTTGTATACAAAAACAAAACAACAACGAATTCAATAACCCACAATAAAATAAGAAAAAGTCAATACGGCCGCTTTACGTAAGTTTCACAAAAATGTACAACAAAACATCAACAAACGATCAATTGTGTTACAATCTCAAATTTCCCTAAATGCTACGAAACGCTACGAAAAAATCCGCTACACGTGCGCGTAGACCATGAACATTCCCATTAGTAAGAAAATTAAAAACATGTTATACATTCTTCTCAAGTCTAAAATGTAATTCAATGTACGGTATCAACCGAAAAATTAGTGTCCGTACAACAATAATTTGTAAAGTCCGAGCCCCGGACCACGTGTCCCGTATAAAGAACTATTATTACCGTCGAGTCGTGTAGGTAGCAGCGTGCGCGATCATAATTGTATTAATCATTCAGCGCGACCGGCAGACGTCGATTTTCTTCAACAAAGTGCTCTTGTTTGTTTTTTTCGTAAGGAAGTCGGCCGAAGGTGTACCGTGGGAACGTCGGGCGGGTGCACTTCCCAAAACATCGACGCACGGCAGCGAGTCCGACATGCGCCGGCCAGAACGAGATACAACATCCAGCTGCTCAAGAAACAGACAGAGACGGAGAATGTGACGTGTGCGCGCCAAGCGACAGCTCACAATCGCGTGATCATCTACAAGAAATAATAAAACGGCAATAAAAGAAACACGAGACAACGGTAACGATGGCCCGCGCGCGAGAGCGGGACGGAACTCGGTGGCCGAAGGCCTGCGCGCGCGCCGCTCGAGTTACCGCATTCGAATTTCAAAGATCAATGATCGATGCGATAGGAGCGAGACGCGCGACAAGCGCTCTAATACCGATGAGTGAGAGGGACGCAAATAGAATACGGTCGTTGGTAAAAAAGGACGGCGTTATCAGCTTGGCTCGTGGCGGTTTCAGCACGGGCCAGCTCTCCTTCCCCGCTCTGTCGACAGAGGGCGCTGTTTACATTTCAGTGGCCATATTGAAAGGTTTTATGCTATTGTAATCGGCGAGTTTAATAACAAATCGATTTCAATGGCGTTAAAGTGAAATTTGCAAACAGTTGTGAGTTTAGTAAATACAAAGT
Organism: Caradrina clavipalpis; assembly: GCA_932526535.1. Lineage (NCBI taxonomy): Eukaryota > Metazoa > Arthropoda > Insecta > Lepidoptera > Noctuidae > Caradrina > Caradrina clavipalpis. The sequence goes on along the minus strand of OW052104.1, from coordinate 10,746,148 downwards.
GGTTTGTCGGTAAACGTCAGATCCTTTGGAGATTTTCCATACATATAAAAATTTTACTAGTACTTATATGTACAGTAGGTAAAATTATAAGTTTAGTACCTAGTTATTTTTCAGCTTTTCATTATTTTAGAGAACTGCGTGAAATGAGATAAATTCTCAGTTCGACCGTATCTCATCATGAGCATGACTAATCAAAATATATACCGTTGAAAAAATTAAAACAATTTCGGCTAATTTGTCGTGAAAAATCGATATTTGCTGTAACATTGGCGCGCGAAAACTGGGTCCACCCGAAACGAACGTGCGATGACAGCGCCCGTGGGCGTTTCTCGAAACATTTAGTTCCATTATTTTCATACAGATGGCGCTACGAGGTTTATTTTGAAGATAACCCTTTATGATATTTTTGGCGATCTAGTATGATAGTTTTATAAAAAGGTTTTATGTTTATTTTATTTCTTTATTAATAATTTGATATTGAGTACTGGTTTACTATAAAAATATTTGAAAATCTCTAGTGTTCCGAAAATTTGCAATACCAGAGGCCTTACTAATGCTTTTACCTGTATTTTCACTGGCATCCACACCCTTCAAACCGCTGTTTTGTTGCAGATGTAATTCTCCAGGCCGATTCCGGCCACGGCGGCTAACCTTAATGCAGACTAGCCACGTACGCAGGAGATATTATAGTGCACAAGTGTGTGCGCAAACACAGGTGCACTCCCTCTACCCTAACTCTCATAGCCCGATGGGACGGCAATCCGACACGACCGGAGAGAGATCAGGCGCAGTACCAACGGCTTTACGTGCTTTCCGAGGCACGGGGGTGTCACACCACCAACTTCCAAACTCCGGGCTGCTACTGAGAAATTCCTAATGGAAAAACCCAATAACACTTTTTGCCCGACCTGGGAATCGAACCCGGGACCCCTTGCTCAGCAGTCGCCCTTGCGACCACGACTTTGTTGCAGATGTAGGTTATGTGGTAGTACTTCCCCGGACGAGCTTCTTAACGAAGAGTTCTAATAGTGCTCTACTACTATTTACAGTGTTTAAGTATAGGCTGCAAGTTGCAAACGTTATTTAAGAAATATTTCATAACGAAGGCGATTTGTTTATCAAAATAATAAGAGATTGTTTTAACTGCCCAGGTTGTTTAAAAATGTTTTAAGTAAATATTATTGTTCCTGCTATCGAATCGATGAACGGAGGACGTGACAGCATTGGCAGTCATTTGGTAAGACATTATTTTGTTTTTTAAACTGCCTCATTAGCCTAGTGGTCCTAAGCGCGACTGCTACGCTAGAGGTCTTGGGCTCGATTTCCAGGTCGACCAAAAAGAGTTACCTATAGGGTTAATCTGTGAAATAGGTTCGCAGTAGTAGCTCGGAGTTAGGATTCGTGCCCGGTAATTGGCATTGGCTCGCCCCCTATTATATGGGACCCAAAACATACCGGTGGATTGTGGGTGTGTTTTATTTTAAAGTTTATTTTATGATATAGTTTAATTGGTGCGTATTACATCGTTTGTAAGGTGTTAATTTTATTGCTACGAATAAATAAATTAAGAAAAATAAAATATCACCGATGAACGATGATGTATTTCTACAGAATAATAGACTGGCTAGTACATGGGACTTACTTTCCAGATAATTTCACACCAAACTTGTCTAAACTCTTGTTGACTTGTCTAAACTTGTCTCTTTACTACAAGAGCCGTCATTTCCGTGCTTAAATTACAAGTGATCACGAAATCATTTTATATGTACAGTCAACAAAGCTATTCGGTATATAGTACAGGCAGCTTACTTGCGATTGCTTTTAAACAATGTTGTGAGTGTGCTAAGCAGTCAATTATTTTCTATAGCTCTCTCAAGTGTGTTATAAGCTTAAAACGTAATTACGCATCTTAATTCGTAGCACTTAGTACGTATTGTAGTACTTTGAGTGACTTTTATTGAAATTAGATCGTTTTTGACATTGCACACTTTTTATAAATTTAATGGAACTGTACACCATCACCATCACGCCTGTATTCCCCGAAGGGTTAGGCAGAGGTGTACTAATGTACACCCACAGTTCGCCGGTATATTGAGGTCCCATGTAATAGGGGGCGAGCCTAACAGAACAATACAACACACACACATGCACACATGCACATGTGGGGGAACTGTACAATATAATGTAATACTTTTTTAAAGATTATGTTTGGAGTTTCTTGCCCGTTCTTCTCCATACGAAACTACCTTTTGGAATGGGCAACTAGATTCAATAGTTTTAATTAATTGACGTTTAAAAGTGCCTTTTAATGGTCTAATTGGAATAAAAGATTTAACTTTGACTTTGCATACAATCAAAATGAATATTGGCAGTATAGTAAAAAGATGAATAATCCGCCCGCCTTTGTCCGCCTTTGTACGGTGTATTTTATACATTTTGTGCATAAAGTTTTAATAAATAAATAATTTTGCCTGTGTACCAAATAGTTTTGTTGACTGTACATGTTCGATAGGATTAGAGAATCGTTTCTACAAGCAATTGAAGCCTCGTGTTGATTTTAATTTCCGGTATTTAATCGTGGATTGAGCGTGTGATTTTTATTAAGTTGAGTTCATTGGTTTTTAGGGTTATATGCCCAAAAGGTGCCAAACGCCACACTGTTGCTAAGATTTCACTGCCTGTCTCTCTGTTCGTCTGTCACAGGTCATCTTTTGAACCTCAATAGACACTTGACATTTTCACAGAGTGTGTTAATTAATATGGCAGCTATAACAACTTCCATACATGCATGAATACATAAACTCACACCTTTGTCCTGTACTCGTAATCGGCGTGTTTTTATGACCAAATGTATGAACATTGACGAGGCGAAAGGAGTATGGAAGGATCGTAGCAGGTTGCGTTCTGTGGTTCCTGCTTACCCACATGGAGACAAAGGCTCTATTAACAAATGTGTAGTTATAAAACAAAATAAGATTAAAAATTGTACGGTGCTCTTGAGTGCGAGTGCTTCTCGCACTTGGCCGGTCGTTTACTTATTGGTGTTAGGTAGCGTGGCATTTTTTTGTAGTTTCATTAATTTTTTTGTCGTTTAATTTTGGATAATGACTATGAACAGTGTTTAATTATCGTTACGTAATGTCGTTTTTGTTTGTTGTTCCAAACTTATTAATGTAATAAATATAAGTTTGAAGTCGCCTATCCGCTTTGAGTAAGACTAGTGCTTATGCCTTTTCTGCACCTCCTTTCTTGCTCCTGTCCTGCTTTCTTTTTATGACCAGAGACCTTTCCTTTGCTGGAAAATCCCCGAGTAATAAATAACTCACAATGACAAAAAAAATACTCCTATTTTAAAAAATAGGAGTATTTTTTTTTCATTGTTTGATCGAATGCATGCGTTCTATTTTCAATTTTAATTCTTCTCTTCGAATTGTCAACTAAAGTCCACGTCACGAGAAGCTGTAAATTTTGTACACAAAGAACTTCTAACAAGTTACGTAGCGACAATTCAATCAACAACAAATAATCTCAAATTCAATGAACTATTGTAGATTTTGTTATTTCTGATCAGTTGAACATTTTTGTCTTTATAAGTACGTACCTATAAGGTTGTGAACCACTAAATGCAAATTTACAAAATTTATAGCTTCTCGTGACGGGGACTATAGCAAAGTATGGCTTTTTTCACCAATTAAGTTTCAGATAAAAAAAAATCTGTTCTATTGTGCCTATTCAAATACTTTAAAACTTTCTGAAGGGAATTATATTTTTTTGTTACTCAAACTTCTTTTTAATCACAAAATCAATTGCAGCATGTCATCACTTCCACCACAAAAATATCTTTTAAGAGGGAACACTAGTATCAAGATTTCGGATTCGTTCATCTGATGATAGCACATCGCTGCGTGATGTTAATTTCCGCTTCAGTTGATTTATCTTTTATATGTTAATTGGTATTTTGGAGTTTGAGCCTTAATTAAAGCTGGTGTAAGATTGATTTTAATTAGCGTTTAATAACATGTCGTTATTTTTGAATTATTTCAATGGTGTGAATGTTGTGAGATATGGGTACGACGTATGTAACCTTTTTTACTAGAAACCTAAAAAGGTGTCATTGTACCCATTGTTATAAAAAACTTTTACTATTGCACCAATTCGGACACAACGAAAAATTTTCTTCTAATCTTTTCATTTTATCGAGTTATACGAACGTAAACAGCTTATGTTAACCCTTACATGGGTTTCTGGTAAACAAGAAATAAGCTAGCAAAAGGGGTAACTACTATGAATTTCCATACGTAGCAATAACATGACGAACAGCTTACAATAAACAGATAGTTTACCACCGTTACTGTGGTAATGGCAACTTATTGTCTTCTAGTAAACTATATAAATATGCTTAGGCATAGAAAACGTTCAAGTATTTAAGTCAAATAATGTCAGATTTTCATAAGAAAACTTTCTAGATCTACTCATTGAAATCATTCAACTAAACGCTCATAAAAGCGGCCAGTTAAACAAACACTTGCCGAAATCTATTCATCGTCAAATAACGGTCGAAAATGGAACGCTCGAACCGTCTATTTGAATTCAAAAATAGAAGTTAGGAAGGCGTGCTTGCGCGCTTAACGCCCGTGGGCCGAAACAAGCGGTACTATTGGCCAGAGGTAAGCCAATCACAGCTCGACGCTGGCCTAGGCGTGATGAGGTTTTTCACGCAAATTGTTTTAATGTTAGGGAAAATTGTGCTAACACGATTCTTGTTAGAATTTGGCAGTGATTGTTTTGTATTCGAATTGTATCAGTGATCATTACGTACCTACGAATACATAATTTTAACGATTTAATTAGATGATTTCTATCTTACATTACTAACAGTAATGAAATTAAAGATTTTATTCCAAAAGTAGATATTTTTCTTTAAACTTTTCCGCCTAAAGACTAAAAGAAAAAAGAGTTTCTTTTAGAATTTTACTATCAGATTCATAACATTAAAGTTATATTATTTGTTCAGCCATCACGAATTAAACACCTAACATATTGATTTATTTCTAAGCATTTTTCTACACCTAAGTACTCGTATATACCGTCACAAGTCACCACTCCAAGAAATCCTAAAGTGTATAAAATCACTATTTTAAAAAGCGACTCATATTTCTGCCCTAAGCAAAAAACCAAAAATACCCTAAAGCGAATTACCCAAAAAACGTGACGGACAAAATCCTGCCCAAGCACACAAAAAAATAACCAAATCTTTATCAAGTTTTGCCCTAATGCCCTCGAACCGAACAATGGGGCACAAAAATAGAGCCATGCATATTTGAACAGTAACAATAGCACACCTGTTGGATTGCCATATATTCTGGTCACATCACTGTTTTTTGCTCATCTACAATTTTTGTATACCATTTCAATGTTCAGGTATGATTTTTAGATTTTGAAAAGGATTACGAAAAAAGAATGATTGAAAGATGTGTGAGTGATCTGTTATCGTTATGCAAGATTTAGAAGTAACCAACTTATAAAAACTGTGTTAGTATCTGCCTATCCTTATCTTTTTATTTACGTAAACATGTTTAGATCACCCGAATACAAGAAAAAAACACAAATTTACGCCTTATAACTTAGTAATAAAACAAATCGACGCAAGAAAGCGATCTTGTAGTATCTCGAAAAGATGAACTTTTCACCAGAGCCAAAAAACTATTTAAAAAATTCATAACTCGTAAACTAGCTATACTAGAGAGGTAATTTTTGGAACAACTATTTCTTATAATGAAATTTATCAATGACCCTAAAGATAGCATTGTAAAGTTAGTATAACATGAGTTTTAATGAGTTACAGCAATTGGTATTTCAATTTGAAGCTTCAATATTGCTGTATCTAGGTAGTTGTAACACAGGCACAACAAAATTGCTTTAAAATTTTAGAAAACGATTATGATGTATGTAATGTGAAATAAATTAATAAGTCCTCGCATTTTGTTGTACTTCACATTCTTTTTAGAAGTGCATCTTAAATTTTGTGTTAAATACAAATAAAACAAATAATTATGTTTAATTAAATGTTGTATGTTTATTTAAACAATCTTTTTTAGTTTGACGTAGTTATAACACTTATTAGAAATAAAGACACACATTAAATAAATTAATAAATTAAATAAATTATCATTTATTTCTCTCATAAAGGTAAAAAAATTGTATTGTAGAAAAGTGTTGAATGAAACGTAGTAAGTCTACATCACAATTAAAACCCGAGCGATAGAATTGTTGTATCTCTAGCTGGAGAGAAATACTGAAGCGGCGAAATTGCTGTATCTCGATAAATTATTATTTGGTGGCTATGCATAATGCTGTAAGTGTTTGTAGTATAATAAACGGGGACCGTCTATCTTGACTTAGGAAAAAATGTATAATTACATTTTTGTTGTTTCTATTTGTTTTTTAAAATAGTTGTTTTTATGTTACTTACAGCATTTTGAAGTAGGTTTTGTTAAAAAAGTTAAGAAAAAGTCGACGTCGTATAATAAAAAAAAACCGACCTAAGAAAACGTGAATCAGACTGTCCGATGCAGTATTTTTTTCTGAATTCAAAAATGTAATAAACCGAAAATGCCATTTTTCGAGATACGACAAAATCGCTTTCTTGCGTCGAAATATAAAACGCAGAAAACTAAACAAACATTTTGTCATTCCCAATTGTCACTCGACTCATTTTCGATTCATCACCAAAATTTTATATCATACAATAAATCCCAACTATTCGTCATTATTCGAAAACAAGTGACATATTGGCATTTACATAATTATAAATAACAATTAATCAATTGGAATATATATAGGTACCTACGTAAAAATTATGAAAGCTGAGGTCAGGCAATAAGTACCATTGCACCAATAAGTAACAATTTTACCAATAAGTAACAATGTCAAACATCTTGGACTCGTCCTAGGTAGAACGGTGTTAGTGACCTATTTACACATAAAGTGTTAAATTAACCTTTCACCTTTGCTTACTGTTAAAGATGCTTGATAAAACATGGCTTCCTGTGCAGGTTACGGAGGTCAGATGGCAATCGCTACGCATAAAATTATTTTAAAATGGCTTTACTCGTAGCAGTCAACAACATCTTGCAAACTATTCAATTTTGAAGAAGTCTGTGAAATACCAATAAAATTAATTACCTATACATGGCAAATCTATAATAATTAGAATACTTGACCGCTATCTGACAGCAAAATCGCATTAAAAAGATAAACATAAATTGGGAATCATTGTTGCGTTTTATTTTAGCTATCGCCAATTAACACTTAAGGGTTTTTCCTTGAAATCCCTTGGCTTGCACTGAGCTTCTGCTTCAACTATTATTCACTAATAACTTTTAAAAAACTGAAGGTACGTAATCAATATTTAACGATTACAGTATTACCACCATAACAGCAAGAACAACATTCAACATTCATAGTCAAACAAAAAAAGGTTGCGATCAAAATCCAAAAAGTTGCAAAAATATTAGCAAAAACTGGCCGTTAACTGACAGCTATAAACGTGCCATAAAATGAAAGACGAGATGTGCTCGCACGAAAATTCAAAATTGGAAGGAAAGTGGTTATTTTAAATGCAAAAAGGTTGTTTAAAAAAAGGTTGTGTTACACCGTGGGAGAATGGGCAGGTGTGAGCTAGCGGGTACACTTGAGATCGTACGCGTACATTTTTTGCAACCCACTATATTGATTTTTAATTAATGCTTCTCGAATTAAGTTTTTTTTTTCATTTAAAATTGTGCTCGTTTTGGGGTTTTGCGTTTTGATTGGGTAATTTTGTTTTTGATGGGTTATTTTGCGTAACATGGAATGAGGACTTTAATGTGATTATGTTATGATTAAGTATAAACATGTGATTTTATGTGAATAATTAAATACTTGAACAATATTAAATAATATGAAAAATTCAACCTAAGTGACAAACAACACATTTCAAATACAAATAAAGAAACCAATAAATAAAATTACCAAAATATGTAAAGCAGACCAACCCAAAAAAAAAATGCCCGAATACTTCTCTACCCCACCTTTGTCCTAGCCTAAAGCCACACTATTAAAGAACACAACCTACTAATTAGGCCCAATATAAAATACGCCATAAAACGGCTCGACTTTCATAGTCCCGATGATTTGTCACAACATTGTCCTGCACCGGTACCCATAACGGTGTACCAACCACTCCGCCATTTTGTTTTTTTTTCTTTTATTCTAGTACAACCTTCCCCAGTCAGGTTTAGCAACTTTTTAAGAGGACAGCCTAAGAGGACAGTATGACTATTTTTACTTCCATTTTTATTTTTCGTTTTAATGGTAACGGATCGGACTTAAAAATAGGACATGTTAGACTTTTTATAACCGTTTAAAGATCAGTATGGATTCTTGTTTGTTTTGCTAGGTTGGTTTATTTTCAAACTGTACTTGGAAGGTGTATTTTTAACTTTGGAAATTATATATGGGAGTCGTGGTTGTGTTTGTTTAATGTGTATAGGAGTACCTATGGGTTAACATTTTTTGAGGAAAACTAAGATTTTATTTTTCCATTTTTCCTGAAGAAATCACGCGAAGAGATTTAGTGAGTTTCATAAAAAAATAATTAGTATTCATTTCCATACAGTAGTATGTCCACATAGAAAGAAATGAATAAAATCACTAACTAATAATTATGATTCATCTTTTTTTCTAGCCACTGCTTACAGTCAATGATCATAACATAACATTATTATCAACGGTCACTTGAATAATTAGATAACAAACATTCTAAACGTAATAAATGAATATTATTCATGGGCACGTCATGTCACGCACATAAAGGCATTAGGGTCGCGCCACACAGATTTCGTCGCGTGACAAGATAAGCGTGCGTGTTTCTATCACTGTAAACGACGCCCGCGCACCCGACCGCGCCCGACTTCACCCGAAGACGTCCGAACGCTGTCGTGGGAAAACGCGGCAGGTGTTACCGATCCGTAGCACTTCTTACTGAGTAAACATTCAGCGTATACAAAATTATAACCGCCTCGGAGCGTCTGTGTAAATGGAAAACATATTTTGTGTGCTTAATGATACTGCTTACTTTTTTGGTGTGGCACGGTTATCAGACGACAATGTTTTTTGCGACGGTTTCAGGGGCGCGTACTTATGTTGTTGGTTTTTATTTTAGGTAAATTTATTGAGGGACCCCTAATTGGTATGGTTGAATGAAGTGTGGTTGAGTGTGCTCGTGACCTTTCTGCTTACATTGTGATTGAAATGGGTTTATGAATATAATGGTTTGATAATTAATGTATGCAAGTTGTGGGTTCGATACCGGTAAAAAAGTTTTTTCAGTTCATATTTGTTTCTAAGTAAAGTTCATCTTGGACACTGATTCACTATCATCGGTGAAGGAAGACATCTGGATCTAAAATTAACATGAGTCTGAAACCGCTAATCCGCCTTTAGCAAGCGTGGTGATCAATTAATTTTCTTGCCTTCCCTGTACGAAAAGAGGCCTTCTAAGAATATAATGGTTTAATAATTAATGTGTGCATAAGGTTGCGGGTTCGATACCGGGCAAGTACTGACGTAATTTTTCAGTTAATTTTTACTTTCTAAGTTTATCTTGGACATCACTGATTTACTGTCATCGGTGAAGGAAGATATCGTAAGGAAATCTAAACCTTAAATTATTATGTCTGAAATCACCAATCCGCTTTAGTAGTGGTAAGCATGATAATCAATGCTCGTGCCTTCTCTGTATGATAAGATGCTTTTGCCCTGCAGTGGGACTTGCGAACTATCTCGTTGTTTTGCACTTTAATGTAAAATGCATTAATTTAGTTTTTCTGTCGTGGAATAAGTGTCACAATAAAAACTATACTATATTTGTTTGTGAGCTTTAAAATAATGGTAAATGGAAACACTAAATTGCTTTTAGTACTGCCTTTTAAGGTTTTATATTTAATGAGAAATGTGTTCGTTTATTATGAGATTAATAAATATTTAATGAAGATCAACTGGTATTTTTTTTTGTTTAATTCTTATTAAGAAACCGAACTAGCCAAGGAAACGATTTTTTACAGCTTATTTATTTACCTTTTGGTTATACTTTTTACTCAATTTTTAATGAAGTTACCTACATCGTGCAGTTGTATTGCAATATGTTCAGGAGCTACTTTTGTCGTTTGATTCAAAACTTAGGCTTGCATCATTTGCAGTGCATTTACATCGTCATGGACTTTTCCAATTAGAATGCTAAATATCGTAATTAAAAGCGTTCGGAATCTCATCAGTCGCAATCTCATCTCAGCGATAATATCTATATCAAACATTTGTAACACATGAAGGTAAACGAGACGTATTTTTAAAAGATTGAAGACTGAAATTAGATTACGAACGTTCTTAGTAATACAAGAATTGTTCGTCTAAGATTTTTTCGATTAGCCTGTTCTATCCCTCTCCTGAGCAAAGGACTCCCTCCACTCCTTCCATCTCTCACTATTTAATGCTTTTCATATTCGAAACTTATTAGAAACAATTTCTTTTTGTCTATAAATAATGATGTCTCAATCAAAGCATCTATTTCGATTAAACCATTTACAGCCACTTTTGAATTATCAAAACATTAGTCAGAAAGTTGAAAGCTAGTTGCTATATCTGCTCATCACTGAAAATATCAACTAGTCCATACCTCAACAAATTAATATTTCTGAGAAAGCCACTTGATATTTAGCCCAGTAATCACGTACTATGAATACTGGTAGTACCTACCTACTTAAGTAATTACCTACAGCCTACAGGTGTCATGTAATTGGCTAATATTATTGTACCTACCTACTTAATTTGACCACGTACTTGTGCGGTACTTAATGACCTGTCATTGATCCTAAGTTGCAATAAGTTAATGAGAATTAATATGGGACATATGGACGTTACATTGTTGCGGTAATCTTTAGCAGAGGAATGTAAAACATGATTAAAGATCATCTTGACAAAATACGTGCAGGCATTTTTAATGGGTTTCTGAAAGACTGATACAGTTATCTGTATAAAGTAAAAAACATAGTCGCTTCTCGCTTTTTGTACGCTTAGATCTTTTGAAGAACACAACGGATTTTAATGTGGTTGTTTTTTAATAGACAGAGGATTGAAGAGGAAGGTTTATATGTATATAACGCTACGACCAACGGGAGCGGGGCAGTAGCCAAAGACGTAACTGAACGCGGGTGATACCGGGGGATGTTTATTAGTGATACGAGGGTTAGTTGGAAGGTTATAAGCTTCCAGCCATAACAAGTTAACTCACAATCCGTCAAAGATTTAACGAGTTAATTAAAAGCAATTCAAAATGTGTTACATTACATACCATCACGCCTGTATTCCCCGAAGGGTTAGGCAGAGGTGTACCAATGTACACCTACAGTTCGCCGCTATGTTTAGGTCCCATGTAATAGGGGGCGAGCCTATTGCTATTAACCGGGCACAAATCCTAACTTCAAGCCACTACAGAGAATTTCATAGAAAAATCCAATAACACTTTTTGCTCGAGCTGGGAATCGAACCCAAGACCTTTAGCGTAGAGGTCGCGCTTAGGAACACTAGGCCAAAGAGGCAGTTAAAGTGCCACATTATTAACCAGTAATTTAAACAGTTTAATATACAAAACTGCCTCGATAGCCTAGTAGTCCTAAGCACGACTGCTACGCTAGAGGTCCTGGGTTCGATTCGCAGGTCGAGCAAAAAGTGTTGTTGGGTTTTTCTATGAAATTCCCAGTAGCAGCTCGGAGTTTGGATTTGTGCCCGGTTAATGGCAATAGGCTCGCCCCCTATTACATGGGACCTAAATATACCGGCGAACTGTGGGTGTACATATTGGTACACCTCTGCCTATCCCTTCGGGGAATACAGGCGTGGTGGTATGTTATGTAACAGTTCAATGTACAAAACTTATGCTGTTCTATAATAATGAAATTCTAATTTAGAATCCTCATATAATCTTCTTACATAAAAAAAGAAGTTTAAAAAACTAAAACCCGACTACAAAAAATTCACGTTCTAAAAAGTATGAAACAAGAAAACATTCTCATCTGAAAGCCGTGGTCGTATGCCACTTTACCCTAAACTTTAGTGCTAAAGATTCATGTTCTATAACTACATACATACAGTTTTACCTGAATTAGGTGGCATACGACCACGGCTTTCAGATGAGAATGTTTTCTTGTTTCATACTTTTTAGAACGTGAATTTTTTGTAGTCGGGTTTTAGTTTTTTAAACTTCTTTTTTATTTAAAATATTTTGGGGTTTAAATTTAGACATTTATATGCGTAATATTATTGGAACTGCAACATATATACACAATATATGAAATAATAATCTATTAAGTCTCCCAAACGAAATATTGGTTAGTTAGATAGGTTTATGATGCGTTCTAAAGGGTGCTATGTACAATTTACTTATATAATATATATATATATATATATATATATTTGAAATGTGCTAATTAAGCCCTTTAGTTTGATATGCAACACGACCATATTTGGAAGAAAAAATTTTTTTTTTCACATCTTCTTGAGCCCCAGAGGGCGCCACATACAATTTATTGCAACATAATGTAGCCTATAACCAGCGGACGATCAAGACGCTTCTAATGACACCTCATTTGTCAATTTACGTTAGACGGTTTAGAAGTTATGAGGGAACAGATGAACATCCATACATACATACATACATACATACATACATACATACATACATACATACATACATACATACATACATACATACATACCGGTCAACCTCATAACCCTCCTTTTTGCTTCGCCGTAGTCGGGTAAAAAACACAATCGTCAAGCGACCATTACAACCGCATAAACATTAACTTCAACGAAGTGAGATTTTAAAAATACTACGTAATGACCTAAATGCATGCCTTATGAGGTATACCCCATAATATGGCCAAGTGTTTAAAATTATTGCCTAGGAACGCAAATAGTACAGAAAAATGGCCGTCGCAACGCAATTTCAGTTCTTAAGCTGGATATTTTCTTTTAGCAATAAATGTAATTACTATCATATTTTAGGGTTCTTTGTGTTGGATGATAAATCGATTGTTTTTGGTTGCAGTTAACTATCCGACACTTAAATGTGTGTGTTCAAGGGCTGATAATTTACAAACATAAAAGTACTGTAATGATAGCTAGAATTGAAATGAGACTTGTAATAAAGTAAAGCTATAAATACTCTCGAGTTGTAAAAATTGTCGTATCCTATTATGGTGTTTTAAACTTTATTTACTTAGCATTTAAACTAGAGGTATGTACCTGCGGCTTCCTCCTCGTAAATGTCGGTTTTCGCGGACGCAAACGAAGTCGCGGAATTAATAGTAGCCTTCAAACTTATTCCGTACAAAATTTCATCAAAATCGGTTCAGTGGTTTACTCTTGAAAGCGTAACAGACAGAGTTATATTCGCATTTATAATATTAGTATGGATGATATTTAATATCAAATATTTTTGAACTTGATTTTCTTGATATGAAGTCTAAGTTTTGTTTCTGGAGCTAATCTAGGAAATTAAAGCTGTCCTAAGCACTTTATCAATGGATATTAATTCACTGCTAGAGCTAAAGATAAAAAAACAGCTTTGATACCATCAATAACAAAACTTCATACATCACTTCGTTGAAATACAACATTCTAGTGGTACAGATAAGCACAACTACTGTTAAAACGTAGGTGTGTCGCTTAATCTCTTTCTACGAATTACTGCGATATATTACAACGACACGTGAACCAACATCCAGCTTAACCACGATCTATCTACTGGATAAGAGTTAACTTTAACATTAATAAAATTAAGTAGATGCATTTTTTTTATTTAAGTACTTAGTTAACATGTAAATGGAGATGCATCTGTAGCAATTATAAAGAAGGATTGATGTTGTAGAGCGTCCGATGTTATCATTTATCACTGCGGAACCATTTAGCCTAATGCGAGTTCGGGCTTTGGAAACTGGTGTGGAGTGGGCGTTTCTTATTTTCTAAGAATTCTCGCCTTCGTGTCTGTTATTAGGACATGTTTTATTTTTTAATATTTATTTCGATTGCATGTCGTGTGTGTGTGTTTATTTTCTTAATTATCTTTCTGACTGTAATTATGTTTTGCATATTTTTTTTTGTTTTGTTTTTTTCGTAAATGGCTTATTTCATTTCCAGAAACGATATTTTTGTAAATTATGTTCAAATGGTCTTTAAATATAAAAGGTAATCATTGGGATCATCCATCATCTTCATTATTAAATACCTACTTTAATCCTACTTATTGTCAATAGTTATAAATCATGGGAAAAGAGAACCAAACTCTATTTCTATTCTGTAAAAATCTACTTTTTTCATTTTGGTGTAGCGAGCTAGAGGCAAGCCGTGATTCCCTGGTATCAACAAATCAAATCAACCTTCATAAATTTTCACCGAGAGAGATTTTTACAGAATACACCCGGCAAATAGGATGACAGCTCACCTCGATCTCACTTCACCTAAATTGGCTGAGGAAGATTTTTTTTTAAATAGCAGGAAGTGGAATGAGTAGGTATACTATAGCAGAACATTCAAAATAACAAATAATATGGCGAGTAAGTCTCACAACCAGTAGTCCCAAGTACGACAAGACGCGGTAATTACAGCCTCGGGGTTGACCTGATACATAATTATACGTTTCAGGAACTCATTCATAATGTTTTAACTACTGGTAGCAAAGAACACTCTTAACACCTAGGTAGACCTAGCAGTAATTCATCTTTTGCACACTTGTAACTGTAAGTTTCAAATATTATAGAGATTAAACGCATGTGACCAAAAGAGTTATAACTATAAATATGGATGGATGGAAAGGAAAATGGAGGCCAAATAACGATGGATGGATTGTGTGAAGATTGATATGAAAGAGTAATATCACGACAGTTGACAGAACGGATGAAGAAGAAGAAAACGTGTTGCGTTGACCCGAAGTAACATGGGATGAGGGCAGGAAGATGTTGAAGTCCAAAATCGACCAGAAGAGGCCTTTTTGCCCTGTGATGAGACAATAACTGTTGGTATTATTAATACTTGTAAAAATACAAAACACTAAGTCTCAATAAAATAAAAACCCATAGGATTACCTTCAAAACGACCTCAAAAAAGAGAAACTCATCTGTATTCTTCAACCAATAATTTATGAATTGCCAAACAGTAGCTCAAGTACGTCAAGACGTGATGATTACACCCTCAGGGCTGCCACAACACCTCATTAAGTATAAGGAACTCATTCATAATCGTAGCCATCGCGGAAGAATATTCTACTGGTCCGAGATCCTGCAGTTGCCAAATCTACGTCATATTAGTATGGCTGAAATTGTTTAAAAACTTGATAAATCTTTAGGTATCATGTATAGAGTTGAGGTTCCACTTGACAAAAAATTACCTTGCCATAGACCACCTATGTATTTGGCGGCAATATCAATGATTCGTAAAGTTGCTCTATAAACTAAATTATGTATAATTTGAAACCAGTTTTTCGGATCCTAAGACGCGACGCTATTTAATCATTATACAGATTTGAGGGCGGATTACTGGTTAAGAAGCATTGCACCATATAGGTACTTAATATTCTAAAAATTGAAACCATGCTTAAATGGCGTAAGTTTGGCGACACTGGGATTTCAGTTTCATACCTTTCTATAAAATTAAGTCGGAAAAGCAAAGAAAGCTTTGAAAATACTTGTATGTTTTCTATACAAGTATTTTCATAGCATTTCTTCGCTTTTCCGAAAATAATATTTATAAATACATTTCATTTTAAATAACTCAAAACCCCTTTTAAAGAGAAAACCTTTCCTATCTCCAACCAACAATAATGACACGTCAAACAGTAGCTCAAGTACGGCCAGACATAATGATTACAGCCTCAGGGTTGCCACAACACATAATTACGGCTAAAGAATACGTCCATATACTTCTTCGTAATATATAATCACTGGAGGGAAATGTCATTTCGCCTAAGGACACGCGTTTAATGAAGTACGGTTATCAATTACTGTGAGGTTTCAATGTCACTGGGGAGTTTCCTATAAAAAATATGGGATTGGCTCGATTGTGGATTGGTATTCAGGATCATTGGCAATCTATCAACCATTCGTTAAGAAGATGTAGGCGTCTTCTTCTTTCATGTACAAATGAATATAAAAAGTCGAAATATTAGATTGCGATTGATCTTCCCTACATCCCTACCGCTAACCCTGTATATACGGGTGTCAAAAGTACGTAAAACTTTCGGGTGCATGAAAAGTAAAGGGAACATCGGGGATATTAAAAGTTTAGTCATAAAATTAAAAAGTTTTTTACGTTAACACAAGTTGGGGAGAGAGTTATGTCTTAGTTCATCATCATCTTCCTGCCCTTATCCCATGTTACTTGTGGTCAGCGCAACACGTCTTCTTCTTCCATGCTGTCCTGTCAGCCGTCATACTATCACTGACTCCCTTCTCTTTCATATCATTCTTCACACAATTCATCCATCTTTTCTGTGGCCTCCCTCTTCCTTTCCATCCATCCACAATTAAGTCCAAAACCGTTTTGGTCACAATCATGTGTGCCATCCCTTCTCTTCACATGCCCATACCAAGACCAACGGTTCCCTTTGAGTTATGTCTTAGTTATGGTCCAGAACTAAAAATACCCACAATGACGGTAAGATCATATTTTTATAACTTTCGGCTTCATTAAGTTTCTTTTTACACCCGTTATGCTGGACAAGTAATATGATAATCTAATATTATTAACATTTTCTATTAACGTGAAAGCAGAAGCTGTCGTTGTTGAAGATAATTATGTAAATTACATCGCCTGTAGAAAATGTATGGAGATAAAGTTGTCATGACTGGAAGGGATACAAGACTATGTACAGTAAGCGCTCAGAAATGCATACCCACGCTAAGGTTCACTTTCCTATGAACACGGGCGCGATCCAGTCAGCGCGTGCGCATGTGTGTTTACGAGTGATGTCTCAACATTCCACAGATAACACACACTAATGAACCATCGTCGCACTACGCGAAATGGCATTATATTTCTGTTTACCGCACAGAGTACATTGCTTTACCGTACGAGTCCTACCCGACGCGCGACGTATTCTTACCATTGCATTGCTAAATTTCGCATAATTATAACATGTCCTGGCAGCTGGTTTGGATAAGAAAGGGTTTACGATCATTGAATTCCGAGTTCAAATCTTATACTATGTGTGGCTGTTTTTTGTTTCTTGAAACCATAATAATGTTAGGCAAAATCTTTTTAGGTTTATGTTGAATTATAACGTATTCATGCTTGTTATTTATTTTTTATAAGAAGCAAATATTAGTTATTGTATTATTTATTTAACTTTTTATGTGATTTTATTTTAACTTTTTGTAATTGGAAGTAGGAAAAAAAGGCGTGCTGTGTGATAACAAAAAAATATTTTTAAAATTAACAAACTTATGAGAATTGTAACGTCATATTCCTACCGAAATAAAAGAAGTTCTCTTGTAACTGTTCATAAGATTTTTTGTTGAATACCCACTTAGTCAATAAAATTCATAATAACATAATAAGAGAAGGATATTTTAATAACACAAATAAATTTGGTGATGCTCACGTATTAAGTTTTTGAATTGGTATTCAGCAGAGTTTATTGAAAACTAAACTATAATTCAGACTTTATGAACAGGTTTTTTTTATGTAACGTCACAATAAACTTAGTGAGGTAATAGTTTAATAATTCGTTTTCTTGATGAAAAGAAGATTGAAACTAAACCTCAATTTAAGATCATTAAATCTATCTACGAATATATAATATAATTATGACTAAATATTTAGTTACACCGTTTAATTATTAAAACTAAAACATCCAGGTTATTAAATGTTGCATAACACAGTCTAATACTTCTTCATAAGTAGCACTGTTGCACGCCATCCCCACATATTAAAAACGAAACGTATTTTTTCTGGTTTATGATGCAACTTGCAAGCCATGCAGCTGTTGTTGTAAAGACTATGTTATCCAGTGCGAAACCACCAAACTTAATCCACTTCGCTGTTGAGTAGGTAGGCTAGGCTATCTATCCTCTTCCTCGTATTTCTTGCTCCGGAGACTAATAATAGTATTCCTCTAAAACAACAAAAAAAAGTAATATTAGGCATTTATAACAAAATACTAAAGTGACTTAATTTTTTATATAATTTAATAATATTTATTTAATATAACAAATTTTAATATATTAAAACTATTTATTTATGAATTCCATAGTAAACACATTTTTTTTGGCGTCATTATATATTTAAAAATCAATAATAAGTATTAATCGAAATGCCACCAAATAATTTTAGGTATCTTAGGTATAAATTTCAAATAAAAGTTTAATTTACAATTCGTTAATATAATACTCACATTCAGTCAGGTTTCATAAGATATTAATTGGGACCACTTTTATGCAGCCCAATAATAGTCGCCCTCGCCTCAGTAATATTATTTGCCTGCGTTTCGAGAATAATTACAATACCACTACGAGTATCTATTAAATCACTCGTTACTAACCAACAACCACAACCAAACGACAACGCTCATTCCAATCAAGTTAAATATGCACAAAACTCATGTCTACCTCACAGAAATCTAAATTCTATATTAGTTTTCTATGACTACCCTTTTAAATTTACGAAATGTGTGAACAAAGCGAACAAGATAAAGAATATTATATTTCTGTCCATTTCTTCAAATTGAGTAAAAACAAAAAGACAAAAATAATGTGAGATTCGAACTCGCGGCTCATTGATTAACGCCGTCAATTGGGCGCGCTTAACCGCTAGACCATTTTGTCTCATGTAGAAATGTTGAAATTATGAACTACATTCACAACGATGATACATGTGTCTATTCTTGAAAGTAAAAGGTCGTAAGTCAAACTAAACGTCAACATAATACGTTTTGAGATTGGGTATGGACTTTTGGTCGCCACTGTACCTCTTCTTAGAAAGTGTTTGTTACATACTATCACGCCTGTATTCCCCATAGGGTTAGGCAGAGGTGTACCAATATACACCCACAGTTCACCGGTATGTTTAGATCTCATGTAATGGGGCGAGCCCATTGCCAATAACCGGGCACAAATCGAAATTTCAAGCTGCTACTTAGAATTTCATAGAAAAACCCAATAACATTTTGCTTGACCTGGGAGATGAACCCAAAGCTTATCCAGTCGCGCTTAGGTCGGTTAGGCTAACAGGGCAGTTCTTACAGAACTATATATTTTTTTAAAATTAAAATATAGCCTATAGTACTCAAAGATAACGTAGCTTGAACTCAATGTAAAGCATGGAACTATAAAAAGTATCACTTAAAAAGTTCATATTTTAAACTGCAGTGATTTTCATTTACAATCATTTGATGTTGGGTTGCCTAATATACCTAAAAGAGTTTTGTCCAATCTATTGCCTTAAAAGTTTAAAAACAGCTGATCTAAAACCTAACCTTTAAAACACCCATTTTAACCCCCATCATCCGTACTAATCACTCATTACAAATGTCACTTGCCACCATAAACAGTAACATCAAAGAACAATACCACCCTATTTAACAGTGACAAAAAGTAACATAATAATAGTGGTATTATCATATTAGGGGTGGCATCAACGGTCATAGAGCACGGGCCGGAACGGGCGCGTACCGGTCCGGAACAGGTATCGGAACAAGTGCTTCAAAGGTCAACGGTGGCCGATTGTTATCGAGTGTACGGGCATGAGTTTTGTGAAGGAGGTATGCGGGCACATTGACTTTATAAACTGAAATCAGAGCGACCAGACCTACATCATTTTAGTGTGGCTGAAATTTGAGAATAGATAGGCCCTCTCAAAGGACTCTTATTATACAGAGAAGGTACGAGCATTGAACACCACTTTTGCTCAAGGCGGATTGGAAGACTTTTGTTAAGTCTAGGTTTACTCACGATGTTTTCCTTCACAATAGACAAATATGAATGTGAAATTAATGTACCTTTTATACCTGATACTTGAAAGAGGGCAACGGGACAAATGATAAATATTCTTAAAGATTCTAGAAACAGTTAATTAGGTTAGGGTGGTTCTATTTAGGTACAGACGAGTCCAAACTGTCAGGTAAAGTTTTGATAAGATTGGAAGTAAATCAGCGAGTTTTATTCGTGTTGAGCGTGAGCGAGGGATGAGAGAAACAAGTTTACAGATCACTTGATACGCTGGAGGCAATTAACTGATTACACTGATAAAATCGAAAGCTCAATCTGGTCTTGGAACGATCTACGTATAGGGCGGGTTGGCATGAACAAGCTCAGTACGATATTTTTTCCAGTTGTTGAAACAAGTTAGCAGAAACTGGAATCTTACTGATTGACGTATTAATAAATTGTATGAAATTAAAAATACTTAATTGCGCTAATGACTTCTGAATTCACAGGGCGCTTCCTGTTCCAGAATCTGGTGATTATAGACAGAAAGTATACAAACTGGTCACCGACAAAAACCATTAAATGACTTTTCTATAACACGAAATTATTGACGCAATCGATTAACTCGGAGAAATCTTCATCGACACACCCCCATCCCGATCGCATCGGCTCCGCTATCATTAAGATAAAATTAATTGGGCTCCACCGGTCTTCCGCGTCCTCGTCGAGATGAAAAAACTGGGCACACGTGGTCACTACCGTTCATTTACGAACGCGAATTATGCGTAGTACGGCAGGTGGCAGGTGGCGAGAGCATGGGAACCCGGGGTTGAGGCAAGTTCCCACGGCCGCGTCATTCACCACGCCACACCTGCGCCCCTTAACGGGGATGCTACACACACGCCCGCCACGCGAAGGAAAGCGCCGATTAGAAGTGCCACGCGTGTGTGCGCGCGCGCCCGTACGTGTGCGCACGCGTGCGGCGCGCCTGTGTGAGTGCAGCTCGAGTTACAGGATTTATTCAAGTAAGTGCCCGTAGAAGGGCTGTTTACGTTATGCTCTACGTCGTTCGCGCGTATGTGTTTTAACAGGTGGCGTATGTGTGTGTCGGTGTTTGATTTATTCGCTTATGTTAGCTTTATGATAACGATGGCCGTGTTACATTTTCTTTTGCTCCTGTAATTTATTTTTATAGAGTGATCTGTATGATAAGTACCCGCACGATATTTTTTTTGAAATTTCAATACAATCAACGGAGGCTGTCACATAAAATCTTCAGCGCACGACAATCTGAAGATACTGACGTCCTGGTAGTAGAGAAGAAGCCATTATGCAAATGTAATTTTCCTTGAAAGTCTTGTCGCATTATGCTTTTATATTAACTTAATGATAGTCTTCGTATACCTGCGTGGTTGATTCTTACAATTTACACCTTAAAGGCTTAAATAAGCCAATACCTATTCAGTGTGGAATTTATCATTAATAACCGTATGCATTTATTCATGAACCATTCAATAAAATTTAAGCGTAGGTATGTTGACGGCTTAAAAAAGTGTCAACGTCCCAAATGAGATAGCATCGTTATTTTATTAACGTTCGTTTTATTAATAACCAATATAGATTTGGAGGGTTATCATAGATAGGCATGCATACAAATGGGTGCCCTTCGGTTGACAATGGGGTCTGCGATCTAAATGAGCGGCGCGCGTCACTTGTTCATGATCGCCCTTACTAATATGAAAGCGTGTAGGCGTGTGTTGTTGCTGGCAAACAATAAACATAGGAGAGTTAGTAAGTGCCTAATTTTTAAAAGCTGTAATTACTTGAATATTGTACTGGATTGCATAACGGACTGGTTTTTTTTTTTTTTTTTATATACGGGAAATCATCAAATAACTTCCCCCGCCCTGGGCGGGGCGGGAGGGAGTGTCAGACTTTTACTTACTAAAACCCGTCTATGTTCCTTCATGTGCCCTTTGCGTTCCGGGGGCGCGGTATCTCTTTCGAACAACCCGCAGCCCCGGCAGATAACGGACTGGTGTCGTATTGTTTTAGAAATTAAGTACCCAATTACACGACTGGCCAAAAATGAATGTATTTTTTACCGAATAATTATTGAAAGATAAAAGGTTTAGAAGAAAATTTCAATGATTTATCTAAAAAAATATCAACGTGACATAATCTCCTTTTCAATCTTCAAGAAGGCATTAACTAGCCAGCAAGAAAGACCTACAACAAAAAAAAAAGCAAATGCAAGAATAGTTAAAATTCATATTCAAAGAACAAGAAACCACTTTTCTGTTTTTTTTTCTCGCCTTTTAACACAATACCCCACAGCAGCCCAACAACAATAAAATTAACCCATATCTTGCCCGCCGCGTCTCTATTGTCACGACACACGCAAGGAGATGCGTGTGAAGCGTGCGTAGCGTGTGTAGCGTGCGTACACGCACTCTTCGACCACGTGAGCACTTTATTTACGTTCCCGTGTTCGTGATACAATTTAGTTGTAAGTTTGTAAGTGTGGGCGAATTATAATGTTTTACAGATTAACACGTACCTAAGTGTATTAAGTAATATTTGTGTTCAAGTTAATAGCACAGCAGTGAGTACTTGCCTACCTAAAATTAAAATGTTTAATCGAATTGATTATAATTAAATGAACATTATCTAAATATTTTTGCTTTTCTACACTCAATTATTCTGTGCAGAACCAATGAACATTGTTCGGCTGATATGATGATGATGATGATGATGACACTCAGTTCAGTCAATATTGAATTGTACGACTCCTTTAATAGAAAAAGTAAAAAAATTGTATGTGAACAAATTTCGATTGAACGTAACATAATAAATATATTGCATATCTGACCCTCATATGTACTGTAAGGAAATCTTATTCCTAACTTTAGACTCCAACAATTTTTCTAGCCATTTTCCCATCTCCCCAACACCCAACACAACGACAACACATCACCAATGACAGCCCGCATCGTCCATGGAATGCCATTGTGACAACGCGTGTCACGCGCAGGCGCAGCGCACTTATCTGACAACGTGATTGTTTTATTGACGCCTCTGCCGTTTGAATAATTATAGCCCATAATGCTGTAACGAATGGTATTGTTTTAGTAAATAATGGTTATGAGTGGTCTAGGCGGGTTGGGAAATAAAGGATATGCCTATTGTATGTTAAGCGGTTTGAATTAAAATTTTAGCTAGAGGTCTTGGGTTCGTTTTCCAGGTCGAGCAAAGTGTTATTGGGTATATAATAATGGAATGTTGTAACATTACTCGAGTTTAGAAAGCGATGAAAATAAAAAAGAAACTACTACTTAGAAACGAAAAAAACTTAAAACTTAAAGAAACTACTTATTAGCCAATGGTTCTAAGCGCGACTGCTACGCTATAGATCTTGGGAGCGATTCCCAGGTCGAACAAAGTGTTATTGGGTTTTTATATAAAATCTCAGTAGCTGCTCGGGGTTAGGATTTGTGCCCGGTTAATGGCAATAGGTTCGCCTCCTATTACATGGAACCTAAACATACCGGTGAACTGTGGGTATTTATTAGTACATCTCTACCTAACCCTTCGGGGAATATAGGCGTGAAAGTATGTGTGTTTAGTTTTTTTCTTACAAGATTTAGGTAAGACTTATTACTAAGAGGCTTTTTTTAAACTACTGGTCCCTAAATCCGTCATTGTACCTACATATTGTAATTTCATTACTAATTAATGTAACGTTGTAAACGTGAATTTTAATTTCTATGAAAGTTCAAAACTAAGTTAGTAACCGTCACAACCCAACATAACACCACGACACCACTTCAAAACTGCCCTGGAATGTCGCCAATCAAGCACACAATTAATTTGAACCATCGCTCTTCATCAAACAAGACAATAAACCCACACAACGACACCAAATCCCTTAAACTAAGTCAACAGTACACTGGCGTGTGTTGTCCACACTTCACTCACACACACACGACGATAAACACACACACGGACAATAGATATTCATAAATACCATTGTACCCTTCATACAGAATACAAAGTTCCAGTTTGTTACCCTACCCCAGGGGAGAAGGGGCAAAAAGTGAACACTTTTTTTAAAAAAGCAATCCGTGCACGTGGTCTGGTTGTGGTCGAAGGTTTTTTCTTTTTAACGAAAGTATTACGTTGAGAAATTCTTCAGTAGAGTGGAGGATATCGGTTACCCTTTGGGTTTTATCAATTGAACTGGCTTTTGTTTACTGCTTGTTAGGTTTTTTTTTGGATTTTTATAGAGGACGAAGACTTTCTACAATTTTGTCTATTCAAAGATGTCTATTTAATGCACTCTTTGAATATGCATATTATACAGGAAAAAATATCAAAGTTTGAATTAAGAGAAAATAAGCAAATGGGTCCCTTATTGCACTTATTAGAATGTTCTCAGCCAGTATTTAGTCCAATTGGAAACCATTTTATTTACAATTCTAATTTTAAAAAAACTTTTGATTATGATCAATAAACTCAGTCGGTCCTACATGAATGTTTATTTGATGGATTTTGCAAGAAACTAAATATTTATTTGCCCAATTACAGTTTGAGCTTAGAGATCCCTAATATAAAATTATGGGCTGTAAAAAAGTCATAATAATAAACTGGAAGGATCATTTTATTTGGTAATTAGCTCATTTTATGGCACAGTTAGATGACGTCTTAATTAGAACTGAAAACAAAGACTATCACGTTTTTAGGATCAAAGATATAATAAAATCTTTGGTTAAGAAAACCTTTTTTTTATGTTTGCAACAAAATATTCGGTATATTTTGTTGCATATATTTTGGATTAGGTATATCGTTGTTAAAAACCAAGTTACCTAGAAGATTATAAAAACTACTAATACCACATAGCTATACCGGCAAATACATTTACTAGATTCTTCCCGCATCTTTGTCTTCGTAAATGAAGTTCAACAATTCAATGAGATTGATTTTCTTAACAAAGAAATGTCCTCGATTATCTCGCGGAATCACAAAAATTATCATACCCGTTGAGAAAAATACATTTCCGCTAATACTGTGTAACCGTAAAAACAAGATTGAGTAAGAAATTCGCACTTATAATATGAGTATAATCTCAGTACCTGATTCGTAGTTAAGCCTTAGATTCGCCTTAAAATCGAGTGTAAAAATGCATCAAACCAAATGCGGTCACCGATGTATAGAGGCATAAAGCTGTTATCGTATCCGTTCAACATACTCATGTTAAATGATAAAACCCATTAGAGTACATCATGTACGCAATTACGCACTTAAAATAAACCCACCACCTCGCATTTCGCTGCTCAAAAATATTTTTATCAACACCAAATAAATATTTAATTTTATTAACCATTAAGTTGTTTTTGCTATACTTTTAAGTGATAGCTCGATTGTTCTTATTTTGTATTTTAAAGTGTGGCAATTAAAAAAGGTTATTCAATTTTTATATTTCAATTTAAAATCATTGCTTTTTATTTTAATGCAAGTATCGGCACTAAAACGTCAACCAGTTGATCGCTAGTCTCATAAAAATGGATTTTAGTGCAAAACGTCGCACTTTTTCTTGGTGTTATTTAAACCAGATAATAATGTTAATAAAATACGATAATGCTCGACTTATAACGATACAATATTTAATGTTTGTTTACAGTCTTAAGCGTAATAGCAATATAGTATAGCGTAGTAAGATGAAAGGAGAATATCTTGCTCACTTATACAATTTTAGAATAGAGTTTAATAAATTCTTTTAAAGATATAGGTATAAACCAATAATTACATCAATTCTTAAATGTTCACATGTTAAATTCTTATCAGACTTATTGGAAATATCTCGATAGCAATATTGGATGAAAGCTAAACGTAAAATATCTATAAAAAAAAATAAAATGTAAAACTAAACAGCAATATACTATTAAAAAATAACGTAAAGACAATTCTGTAAAACATCCGTTATAGAATATTAATTTGAATGCGTAATAAAATCTACCTCTTTCAACATTTTTATATAATAACCATTTACATTTTATTGTATCCAAATCCCATTATTTCAAATACTTTTCGTTTAAACAATAAAAAAACTACATTTCTTTTAGTAATAAAAGAAATGATTAAAATAAAAAATAAAACACTAGACGGCAAAACGGTCGTGATAAAATTACACCAATTTAACGAAAAAAAAAAATGTCTTTTTTCAAAGTATCCTATTACAAAATATTTTTGGGCAATGCAATTTGCATATTATATGAGTGAAATCCGGAGAATGGAACACGAGATAATATCAAAATTATTAATAAAATAATCAGTAGCTTTTCAAAAGCGCAATCTTTTATGTAAAACGCCTACTCAAATAGATAACTATCGCGTCGGAAATATTTTTGGTGTTTATTAAAATCTGAATCGTATTTTAAATGATTGAATTATGCATTTCATTAAAATTATAAATGTTTGTCACTGACTAAGTTTGTCATGGTTTATTATAATTACTTAAAAATAAAATACGAAAAAATAAATTATTACGATTAATTTATTTTAAAAAAATTGTTCAACTGAGTAAGAATTTTCTATGTGAAATAACAGCGTCCTTGATCATTTGATAACTGTACTAAATCAATTAACCAAACACACACTTACTTTTAATATTACAATTGTAAAAAATCAAATTTAAACCAAAGAAAAAATCTTCAACAATATCATTTAAATAGGTACAATAGCGTAAACAAATCCTACTGGCGCCACACTAAATTATAATGATAACTGACATTTGAAACTAAAACTGACTGCGAGATAATAATATTAATTTAAACTTGAACATGTTTATCTTAGCCAAGGTCTACGAGATTTGGGTCTACGAGAGTGCTACGACCTCGTAGCACGCGTAGGCGATTAAAGGCCAAAGCACACCAAATGCGTGGCGTGATGCGTGGCGTGCACGCACCAGTTGTAATGTATGAAACTGTAAGAAAGGTGTCAGACCAGATGCGTGACGTGTGCACGCGCGTGACTCACGCACGCAGAGCCGCATCTTGTCACAAACCGAGTCCGTACGCGTGAGTAGCGGAACGGCAACGTCGCACACGCGCGTGCAGTGATGTCGTTGTATTATATGGCGCTCCCTGTTAGATGCCACACCGGGCACGCACGCATACGCATCGGTCATTGCTGCACGTACGCACGCACGCAAAGTTGTATTTATTTACAAACAGAAAGCAGTTTACGAGTGTATTTTTTCGCAATGGAGACAATTTTAAAGGAAAAACTAATAGAAATCGTCCGCACATATGTCTCTAGAACACCAAACATAAAGAGTACAAAAATAAAAGTTACAAATTATTATTATGGGAGAGAATTGGGAATACGTTGGAAATAGTTCAAATTACTGTTTTTATTTATATAATATAGTACAAAAATTAGAAAATTTCAATTGTTAATGCATATATTAATTATATGCATGAATAATTATTGCATTATTGGATGATCTTGCGTTAGTACGTCTGCGTGCAGCAGTTCTGCGTGACGTGATGCGTGCGTGCGTGACGTGTGCTGCACCGGTCTTGGCCGGTGTGACAGAGCTCGCACGCGCGTATGCACGTCACGTCACGCA
The DNA here is from genome assembly GCA_932526535.1 of Caradrina clavipalpis. Lineage (NCBI taxonomy): Eukaryota > Metazoa > Arthropoda > Insecta > Lepidoptera > Noctuidae > Caradrina > Caradrina clavipalpis. Next base: position 10,718,500 of record OW052104.1, on the reverse strand, counting down.
TCACGTCACGCCACGCATCCGGTGTGACCCGGCCTTAAGAACGATTTTTTTTTGTCTTTTGCTAATTTTTGATTAGGTCTCTTTTTTTGGTATTATGAAACGTACAGAGGTACTAATTGATACCTTAATAGTACCTTATTAGAACTGTTTTTCAAACATCACCTATTTACACAATTTCTTACCAAAATGTTTGTGAGTCCAAAAAACCCAGCGTTTCCATGATTTCTTCGAAGTGTATTGCTGATTTCTAAATGTACGACAATATTGTACGTGCCCATTTAACCATAACCAACAATAAAGGCTACCTTTAACGGTCGTTTCATTCACACGGCGCAAGCGCACGCTTGGTGCTTACTGTATGCTAGACATGCAATTCTAAAGTAACATTATAGGCACGTACATTTAAAAAAGAAGCTTGCACCGTTTTGTTTCTAGTGTGTACATTGTCTGATATAAACTAACATGCGTTGATGTACATACAATTTCTTTTTCAATGATTTACTTTAGTTTCAATGGTTTTTAGGGTATGAAAAATCATCATTCTGTATACACTATTTCTGTAAACAGAAGTCACATATTAGCACATACCAAATTAGATAAAAAGTAGCCTTAGCATAGGGATTAGAGACTATATTCGTATGAACCTTGCTCGTCATTCAGCCAAGAAAACTCAAAGTATTGTAATACATCTAACATTATTATAATTTAGCCGTCGCTCGCTCAACTGACCGGAGGAAATGATTTATCAGTGCTGTGTACGTGATTTGCGAGCACAGGCGCACGCGATTTAATCACAGGAAGCAACACCGGCGTGCCGTGATAAATCTGCAGGAACTTATCTATCCGATGGCCAGCTGCAGCCCGTGATTCATAATGCAGCGATAGTGCTGTTTATTTTGCTAGCAACCGCCCTAGGTGACGGCTAGCACAACTAGTACACTAGCATAACTATCCGAGACATCGGCCCCTTTGTACGTCGCGTTTTATTGTCCACCAGCAAATTTATTGCTAGAAAAGTAATGTCAAATTAATTCTATAGTTTTTTTCTCTCTCAAACTTCCTTATATGGATTAGTTATGCGTACATAAGTTATGAAAATGGCGCGACATTCACAGCCAAGACGAGTACGATTACTGATTTATTTGTAGCGCTATCGAACACGAAATCTAAAATAACTACAAGTCGTTAAGGTAGAGAAAAATAAAATATATCAAACACATTTTGAAGAGAGCCTCACATCAGTGCAAGTTACTCATCAATAAAGCTTTACGAGCACCATCTTCTCGTACTGTGTAACTATTCCAAGTCGCGGCACGTCAAAGCCTCTATTCGTAGAAGTTGTTCGTAAAAACCAGTCTGTAGGCGCGCGCTACCGCTCGCGTGCTGCGCGCGCGTCGCCCCGCTCCCGGCACACGCGCATGCGCGCGCGCGCGGCCCGGCCCTACTATATAAACCCCTCGCCCTTCCTGATTCAATCATTCCCTGCTGACGCATCGTGTGCGCATGACGCTCTGTATCTTATCATAGTAACCCTGTAAATACGTAGTCGTAACTTGTTTAGTCTAAGTTCGTAGTATAACAGTAGTAAATATCTAGTTAAAATGTGTTTGGCTAAGGATGAAACGCAATCACCGCAGAAGGAGGTCCCGTCACCTCGCTCTCCTTGGGCGAAGCTTTTGAGCCGTCAGGTAAGTTCGTAGATTCAATCTTCACTGACTTTACCATTTGTAACCTGTCCCTCCCTCAACTCGCCACTTGTTGTCCAGTAACATGTGTACTTATGATATTTTCTTTGTTTACAGAGCTCCAAGCCTCGGCTTCCCCGCAAGGTGGCGACCTCTACGCGGGTTAATCTTAATAAGTGCTGGTCCAAGTTGGGAGAGTTGATCTCGAACTCGGGCCCCCGCACTGACCTACCTTCGCAAAAGACTGCTTACCCCGAGGAACCTGTACTTTTACCTTTCTCGGAGTTCTTCTACCCTGTGGACCCGGTGAAACCGGTGCCGGTTGAAGAGAACGACAACGCTGAGAACCAGAACATCGCGAACAACCGCTTTGAGCTCATCAACGAGGATCTGGAGATCAGCGACAACATGGCCAACGAAGTGCGGGAGATCTGCTACTCGGCCACTAAAACCTGCTTCGTATGTAAACTTTGTTATTAGTTATTTTACAAATTTTAGCTTCAGTTCTTCCTTCGGTACTTAAATGCAGTGAAAACAAAATCGCGTCTTCCAACAGTTAGTTTTAAACGTGCTCGGTGGCACAGATCCAATGTCTTCCATTAGACTTAGTGTTGTGATTGGTGCGACGCCTGCGCCTGTGATGTAGCGTAATGTTTGTGATCTCGACTAGATAGTAGTGAGGCGTTGTGGCATCCTTAAAATTAGTGTTGTAACAGTAAATTGTCACAAATTTTGGTAGACAGCTTTAATTAACTGCACTGTATAATTTATCAATGCACCAATCTCCGGCTATCAACTGAACTTCTAATGCGTAACGATTCTGCTTTGTTTCTCTTACTTAATCCAACGTCTTCCTGTAATGTTAAGTTTTTGCCTGTGATACAGAGTTTATATGACGATCGAAAGCTTTAATTAGATTTAAGTAAAGTTTATTAATGTTTAAGAAAAGTTTATTCGTGTTTAAGAAAAGTTTATTAATGTTTAAGTTCTAGAATAGTTCGCTGAGTGTTTTTAAACATCACAATTGTGTAGGTAACTTTAGTTTATTTTTCATGTGATATTTGCAACGCTAAGTGAACTCTATTAGTTGGTAGTTATATTGATGTGAATGTAGCATATCAGTAGAATGAAGCTTTAATAGATTGTAAGACTTTTAGTTTAAGTTAACATTTTGAACTTCCATTTTTAATATCATTGTGTAATCTTTAGATCATTTTATTTTTCTAAATTTTTCTTTAACATTTATAAGTTTCGCAGAAGTGGGCCGACCGTGCCAATCTTAATTAATTTAGTTTAAGTTATGACTAAGTATTTGTTAAGTTTTAGTTAAGTTACTTTTCATTATTATTTTTTGATGAATTCTTCCATTTGTGTCAATTGTTTAAGGTGACTTTTTTTTCTTTTATCATTACTCTTTTTTATTATAATTAAGTACGTTAAGTAAATAAGTTAGATAAGCACTCGTATCTTAGACTGATATCATTAAGAATTCAAGACTTTCGTTTGATCTCCGATTCTTAATAAACATTAATGTATAACTTAAACATGATTCTTATTTTAATCACCCTATAACCATTAAAAACACATATACATCGTAAATTGATGTTTAACGATCGTATGCAGACGTACACATACAAATAAAAGTGTTAAACACGTGCTTGATACAGCCATTCACATTGTAAACGCTGATATAAAATGATCACAAAACTAAATTATAAAACAAGTTTGATCACGACAGTACTTACACCTTTGAACTGAAGGCCAATTCTGCCAATGAAAAATGTTAGAAATGTAGGCTGAATCTCATTTCAGCGACAATCAATGTCAAAATAACACACACATACCATCACGCTTATATTCCCCGAAGGGTTTGGCAGAGGTGTACCAATGTACACCCATAGTTTGCCTGTATGTTTAGGTCTCATGTCAAAGGAATCGAGCCTTTTGCCAAAATCTAGGAAAATCAATATTTTATCTGCATGTCAATACATGCGCACGTCCCTAAAAGTTACTAGAATTGCCCTCCTGAACAAAGTAGGTTAAACAACTCTTATCAATTATAGTACTGTTAAAGAGTTTAATTTGCGCGGGAAAGCAACTCAAGTTCCCGCGCTTTGCCTTGAACAATAAACAAAAAAAATTCGAACTGTCAGTACAGACTTCATGTGTGGGTTTTCATAAAAGATAACGTAGAATCTATGCGTGTGTATATTAATTAAATTCGCATATCGCAGTGTAATGAGAACATAGGACTGTTCCAATTTGCACCTTAAGTGCACAGCACTTGATCTTGTTATTATAATTATATTCTACTAACATTTGCCCGCGATTTCATTCACGTGTTAAAATTGCTAGCGTAATTTTCATTGTTTTGAAAAAGATCATATCTTTATGAGTTTGACGAAAATCATAGAAAAACAAATTGCAGTAAAACGGTATTGAACAACTAAATTAAAATATTTTTAACTTAGAGTAAATCACTTTGTAGTCATCGTTTAAAGTTACATCCTAGAACACAATATTTGAAGCTTATCATAACTCTTCTTGAAGGCTCTAATGCTCTTTCTAAAGCTCTCTTACTACTTATTTCGGTTCCTTTGTAGGTATAATTTTGTTTTAATTAATATTTTTTCTAAAGCTCTTTGAACTCAAGTTTAAATAATTATACATATCAACGTAATAGTCATCTCATTTGGGTTTAGTGCCGCCAAAAGAACTAACACAACAAAAAAAACATTACTAAACTCAGTAACAGTACCTAAAGTCACGTATTTACTTTACTACACAAATTAAGGTGAAAACAAAATTACATATTAAACTGCTAGTTTATCAACTCTGCGACACTAAGTAATTCCCAAAAATATTTTATTATGCTTTTAACTGATTCAAAATCGACCTGTACGTCGATTCTGTGAAATTCAGACATGAACTCGCATCTCAAATCGCTATTCAATGACATCAAATATTCAATCAAATTCAAATGACATTGATTTATTTGACACTTTGAAGTGCGAAGTGAGCGTCGAAGTGACGGTGGAATTACCGTATAGAATGCCACTGCAGATTTTGCTGGACAATAATATAATACATTTGTAAAAAAAAACACGTAAATAATTGCATTATCAAGAGATCGTATTTGTAAGAACTACGCTCATTTGTAAACTCGCAATTTCCATCAAACAACCTTATTCCTTATTCTGTTGACGCAACCTACGGGAACCAACTTGTCTCAACAGGTCGCAACAAGTTCTGAAGTCAACGCCTACACCACGTCGCCTTATCATATACCTGCTACTGTTAGTACCCTGCAATAAAAACATTGTGAGACGCCTGACACGTCCAATATCTTTTTATAAATCCAATTATAGCATGAAACTTGTTCTTAGGGCACAATTGCTGGGTAATAATTGGAAAATAACTGTGTAAAATGAGTGAGATTTGTTTAGTATGGCAAGGACCATAGGCTTCCTAAAATTAATGCTTCTCTTTTCGGTAATAATGATCCACGGTGAATTTAGGAAATGAAATGACAGCAGTATTACTAGTCGATCTATTCCGTAAATATCATATCTCTCTTGAAATTACTTTATATATGCTGTGATGTTACCCGATTAAAGGGCCTTTAGCTTACTTTACCAAATTTACCTCTAATTTTTTTACACATTCGCACTGCAATTATAAGAGAGCATTTAAAATAATCAAAAATATTTATTTAAGCCAATCGCCGCACGCTTTTGACAACAGCAATAAACTATTGTATAATAATAGCGTTATTTAGTAAATTACCAGCAATAGGACCTTATGGCGAAACTTGGCTACTACTTACTCACATTCACGCTAAAATATAAATGCTGTATAAGTCCATCTACCGAAACTTGGTTACTACCTATTACACGCAAAAATATTAATGCGAAAATTACCCTGTTTGACTGTCTGTTACTTCATATCGACAAAACCATTGAACCTGAACATAATCAACGTCATAACGAAGCGGAAAAAGCTAGTCAATAAAGTTGAAAATTCTCTGCAGAAAATTTTCCGTTGGAGACTGCGTTTGACAACAAATTAGAGAAACAGTTTCACTCATTTACATTACCTATGTAACCCATTCCAATTTCCGTCAAGATACAGTGGCTCCTTTATTGAAAACTGTTAACAAGTATTAACAAGGGGAAATCTAGGCAATGTTAGAATTATTCACTACAATTCCTGTACAATCTAGACTAGACTAAATGTAATGACAAGAGACAGTTTCTTGCAGGCACTATTGTAAACCTAGTTTAAATTCTGCTGTTTAGTTGTACCGTTTAGCTTTCCGTGTTTAGTCCGATATTAGCGTAATTGACGCTTAACACTTCTTTCACTGGTTGTGCATTATCTAAGACGAGTGCTCGTAGAGCAAGGTATTACTTATACGTATTAAAACCTATTAATTTTCTTTTTATTGTAAATAATTTTTCAGCGTGGAAAACAGGCTACTATTTCAAAAAGCAAATAATAATTTGAGAATGATTTGTTCTGCAAATATAATTACTGTTATTGTAGATGGGACTTTTATCTGAAAATCATTTATGAGGGCTTTTTTAAGGCCTTTTGTCTATTTTTATCGTTTAATTGTTTAAAAGGCTCATTTTTTTTTTTCATTTTTTATGGGTTTGGTCTTTTCTCTAGTCTTGGTCAAAGGTGACAAAGACAAAGTCGACGATGCAGTGAGCATGCTCAGAAAAAATCTGTTGAGTCTAACACTTAAGACACCTACTTTTTTCTATTACTTAGACAGATGTAACCATTATTTTCCCCAACACACATTAAACTTAAATTATTTCCTAAATACATTACAGGGCAATAACAATGAAGATTACAATCTAGATTGACTTTTATTTAAATCGCTGTAGAAGACGGAACCTCTTATCTCCATGACAACCCTGACTTATTTCCATTCGGCATACTCGTAAAAAAAACGACAGTCATCAAATTTTACAACCAAATAATTACGTTATTTACAGCCCATTTACTTATCTTATACAGAGAAGTTTTATTTTAAAGTGTGCATTAATATTTTATTTGATTTGAGAGACGATGTGTTGAGAGTGGTAGAATAAAGAGGAAGATGTAAAACCCTGCTTATTTTAGTATCAATTGTTCGATATAAAAAACCGTCTTTCAGTGGATTGTAAAATGTTGAAATTAAATAAAAAATTGCCCTTGACTCGGTTTACATCATGCTGAAAAATAAACAGAGAACGAAAATCAAATCCAATCAATCAAAGTTGGTGTTGCAAAAATAGTGTAGGTATCTAATGCCTCCTGTTACAATAACTTAAAAATATTAGTATGGATAATATTGGAAAGGTACCACATACTAAAAAAATATAAAACAAATGAAATAGCTTCGCAATTTATTGAACTATGACACAATTTCATGAGACTCATTTCATGAGACTAACTTTACCTTTAAAAAAATACCTAATACATATTCAAAAATGTATGGGAAAAGATTTGTTCACACAATCTTCACCCGTACGAGTAAAACGAGCCTGACCACCCCAAAAAACTAAAACTTTTGAAAGATTTTGTAATTATGTGCTTAAAACAGGGGTCCGACAATAGTACAACAGCTGGGGTGAGCATTCACTCAGTCAGTCATTCACTCAGTGGGAAAGGTCGTGACCCCGACTCGTGGCACATTTGCACAGTTCAAAGGGTCGATAGAACCATCTAGACACTGGGCAGTGTGTCAGTTCGGCGATTATCATGGAAGGATATTTACCGCACATTTGTTGTACAAATAATAGTAGTTCGCAAAATTACTCGAGTTCAGAGGGCGACATAGCCCACTGAATCAGCAAGTTTAAGTGGCAGTGGTCGGGGGACAGGCAGAACTGATGGCCGATGGGGCCGGAAAGTTCCCGAATGGAAACCACGCACACACAGCGTAGAACATCCACCCGCAAGGTGGACAAACGACCTGATCTGAGGAAAGCGCTTGATGCAGGCCGCTTCCAACCGGTTCATTTGAAAATCTATGGGGGAGGCCTATGTCGAGCAGTGGACCTCCTACGGCTGATATGATGATGATGAGAGGGTGATGAAAATATAGCTTTATGATAAAGAAACCTTACTTTGCTGTAATCACATGCACATGTGATTAAAGAATATAATAAAGTAAAAATTACTGCATGAAATTAGCAGGCGATAATTGCATTTTCTCTTCATATTAAACTTAAAAAATACCTATTTAATATTAAAGAAAAACACAAACCATACTTACATCAGTAGAATATTAAACACATATTGCAATAAATTAAAATTCGGGTTTACTTTTACCTACTAATTGGGAAAAAATAATTGATTATGATCTTCAACCAACTGGACAAATAAACATTAAATCATCATCATGATACTGGCATCAATAATTTAATTGAAATCCGAACTTATCAACCATCTTAATTAGGCTTTTAATTGCAATCCTTTTAACTCAACAACTTTTTCTGAACATAACACACATCCACCATCTTTTTCGAATGACAATTATTTCCAATTAATATTACTTCAAAAAACCAATATTATTATAAAATATGAAGAATGTTTTGTAATAAAATAAAATGCGTTTTCTTGTTCAACCGTCCTGTTATTCATTATCTATACTAATATAATAAAAAGGAAGTATTTTTTTGTTTGTTTGTATCGAATAAGCTCCAAAACTACTGTACGGATTGTAAGCAGTTTGACACCGATACCTACCTTTTGCAACTAGATTCAATAGTTTTAATTAATTGACGTCCAAAAGTGCTTTTTAACGGTCTAATTGGAATAAATGATTTGACTTTGACTTTGATAGATAGCCACATTATACTTGAGTAACTCACGAGAGATGGGACATGATGTTTAGAGGTTATAATCAACGCGTTTGACAGTTGACGGTTAATTTAACAAAAACAATAGCACTAACCAGCGAAAAGTGAGCGGTTACCGTTACGGTTAAAGTTATGACGTCATTTAACAATTTGTCAAATGGTGCAACTCATTTTTGGCCTAACCGTTACTTTAACTGAAGTTTCGATGTTTGTTAATGTTAAAGTAAGATGGTGCAACCCAGCCTAAGACACGGGAGCAAAGCAGTAACAAAAGACGTTACTTAACGGGTGAAATATCCACTCGAGCAAAGTCGCATGCAGAAGCTAGTTCAAAATAATTATAATAATCTTCAAAAGGTTTTCGTCATAAAATTTTGAGTTGCATTTAAATGTTACATTTCAGAAACAAATTGGTTTTGCTCGCTAATTTCTTTGTTAATTGTTTCGTATTAAAATTCTCGTAAAATGGTCGGTGATGCCTGGTGTTCAGGTATCTTGTACTTAAGGTGATGTTGCGTTTGCATTTAAAATGATTGCCAGGTTTTGGCCACGGTGTAATGAGAAACGCTAATTATTACTTGTAATAATAAAACACTACTACATACTACACACTATACTACTACATACTATTATCCCTTGAAATTTGTGTTGTTGTTGTTGTATTGTATAATTACTACTTGTTTGTTGTTGTGTGTGTAATAATGCCCATCAGTCTTGTATTATCGTAATTCTTCGGCAGAAGCTTAACGAGTACAGGCGAGTACTATGCCAAATCGGATGCCAAACAATCGAATGTCAATTGATCGACCTCAATAAATCGAACGTCTAAATACTCGAACGGTCTTAATATCAGGCAATTCTGTACCTAAAATAAGTATAATATATAAGAAAACATTGAATATTTTTTTCAAATCGTCTCATAATTCAATACGTATCTACCTATATAACTACACAAACTAAATCACGGGGGGTCACCCAGACACCGCGCTTCCCCCTCACGTATTTTATAAAAAATCGAGACCTACGTGTCAAGTAATAGTCGGGATTACGTGACATTTGCTGGGGACTAGGGATGTCCATTTACCTTTCATAAAGACGGCCAGCGAACAGCGGTTAAGAATGATAAATCGTTCGCTATTCTGTTCGCGATTCGTTCCGATTCGACGGTGCTTACAAAAGTGCGACACTTCGGAGACAGGGGTTGTAAACCTTTTACGGGGGTGTTACATAAGTTTATAGGATGTTTTAGGAATTGTTCGCGGCTTCAGAAAAGTCGTGACGTATTGTACAAATGTTTTAATAATCGTATTATCAATCATCATCATAAAGCCGCAAGACGTTTACTTCTGGACATAGGCCTCCTCCAATAGATATAGAAAAACACCGTTTGGAATAGGTGTTTTATCAATGAAGAGTCATTATTTTAAATTCAACCTAAATCCAAATTTATAATAAAAAGTATTAACAGGTTTCAGTAATTATTTCTCTACGAATTGACCTAACAAAAATCCGAGTTCAAAACAACTCAAAAAGTGTCACAACTAAAAAGATTGACAACTCCAACAAACACCGTCAAAGGTTTTATCGCACGCAGGATACAGTAATAGGGCACCGTGAAATCGCGTGCGGAACGAATTGCTGAAAAATTTCGGTTTTTCGGTTATTTCTTACAGATTTGTACGGGCTTTCTTCGTCGATTCGACACACTGAACGGGTGTCAGTATTACAAACACATGTCCTTTGAATCAGGGTTTGTAAGCTATTGAAGACGCGACACGGCTTTTAGATTTTCGCGCGATTTCACGGTTTTCTAGCCGTTACATTGATGTTGACTTACCTTCCGTCACAGCTGCTCGTTATGAATCTTGATTTTGGCAGTTTTACAGAATTCTGTAATCCCTACAATAAAGGTAGGTCATTATTCATGCTGCGGGTTGTTCGAAAGAGATACCGCGCCCCCGGAACGCAAAGGGCACATGAAGGAACATAGATGGTTTTTAGTCAGTAAAAGTCTGACACTCCCTCCCGCCCCGCCCTGGACGGGGGGGGTCATTTGATGATTTTACCATCTCTAAAAAAAAAAAAAAAAAAAAGGTCATTATTCATGTTAACTATGTATGTCACATGTCTCATAAAATTGTATGTCTGTTCTGTGTTCATTGCCGCGTCGCTTTCTGGTGTTATTCTGGATTTCAGAAGCTGCAATGGAGGGGAACAGTCCTGGACAAAAAAAAAAAAATTTTGCGAAAGACTTCTAAAGCAGAAATATCAGCAGAATCACTGCAAGCGTCTGCCCAGTCATTTTGAAAGTATCTTTTATTTAACCTGTTTTTTTTTTCTAGCTGGACAACCCGTTCCAAATATTATTTTCTTGCGTCATCTCGAACCAGTTATACAATAAATAGATTACACTCTAGGACATGCATTTGTAACACACCCACGTATAAGGAGCATAGCTAAGTACATAATCTAAGTGGGCAATGACTCCCTACAGGCTTATCTTTATCTCTGTTTCTACGATGTATTAAGTTACTATATTACTTAAGTTCAGGTCAAGTACCACAGATAAACTTCATAAGGATCGAAATATGAATAATCTTGGGGTGATAATCTGGATTACTACGGCTTTATTGAATTTGATATGCATAGGAATGTTTGAGTCTTAGTAATGTTGTTTTCACTTTCCATTGCTGAATAAAATTGGATATAGATAGCCAAATGATCCGACCCACATGATAGTTACTCCCATTTTGCGGAGTAATCGTAATAATTTTGGATTTTAAAGGCTTATAAAATTTAAATCTATTCTAATCAAACTATCGGATGTACTTTGAACTGTTATCGCTATATAGTACATATTTGTTACATTGAATTACATAGTTAGACGTTATATTTATTTATTAAGTTATTAATTGTATTATTGAGAGATTGCAGATTGGCTTGTTTTAGCATAACTTAACTTACTCATCATCAATTTTATTAACCTTAAGTCTAATAGCATTCCGCCTTGAGCAAGCATGGTAATCAATCCTCGTGCCTTCTCGGTATAGAAAGAGGCTTTCCCTGAAGTGAAACAATAACAGACTGGAATAATTATTTAAAGCAGAAGCAAGTAATTAAATTAAATCTCTATAAAACCTCTACCTTCTTTGAAACAAAACACAACTACACCCAAATAAACAATGTTCCAATTTCAAATCCTTGCCAACAACTAAGTATTAGAAATCCCTACACGCATGCGTCATAGAGAAACGTCCATCTATTACATAAGCCCGTCTTACACAGATAAGCCTCATAAGGATCAAAATGTTCATGTGTGGCATTATACACCACTGTTTGTGACCGTTTGTGACTGTTTGTGACCACTGTGTGAGGATCGCCGCCTCTTTGTCGGCGCGTTTGTGTCATCCGACGGAGATAGCTAGTTATTTAGAGCGGTGTTGTATGGTTAACAAAAAAGTGAGCTTGGTGGTGTAGACGTAGGAAATAATATTATTGATATTGTTGGTATAGTAAGTGCTCTGTGTTGATTGATACTTCTTGGGAGAAGAAAAGGAGAGTCGAGAGTGGGGAAGGGTACTAAGAAAATATTAGGTAATTTCTACAGTGTAAGTGCCAACTTACACTGTAGAAATTACCAATTTTTTTTTTTCAGGTAGCAAAGAATTGTGAACAGAGATGTGGCCATCTCTGTTGTCCTATGAACAACTCTTTAATAAGTTGTACAAACATACCTAATATTTTTATAATTACGTTATGTGTAATAAAGTTTTTAGTTTTGGTTTATAATTGACTTACAACTAAATTACACAAAGTTGAGTTACAAATAAATCCCTGTTAAAGTTGCGTAGAAATATTTTGATCAAAACCTTGGTAATGTACCTACTTTTTATTTTTCCGTTAATTTCTTCTATTTTTTTAATTAATTGCAATGGTTTACTTTACAGACGTAAGCAAATGCACAGTGAATAAAATAAATGGCCAAGTAAATAAGAAGCTAAGTAGGAGTAAATTATTACATGGCTAAAATTACTTGCCTAACATGCTGCCACTACCTACAAGGACGCAAATAACACCGATCACATCAACTGCATTAAAACGAGGCCAAACGCTCGTTCAGAATCACAAACCTGTGAACACCAATACCATCGCCACTTGGCTTGTTAAAATTCACGGCTGTACACAATTCCCTTAGAAACAGCCTCATCTAAAACAAACAAGTCTTGCGTGAAATTCAGATAATATTGTTTGGTAAAACTGGTAAAATACCAACTTATATTTGTGGGCTGTCAAACTTACCATCTAGGTAATATCATCTCTATGTCATGGCGATAAAGATCATGGCATTCGAAATTTGGATTTTTGAATGTATCAGTAACTTTGTCGTAATAGTTCACGCTTCAATGTTTCAACAAGGGAAGCAAGTCGAAGTGCCGTATTTAACAAGTCCTCAGGCTTTGAGGGTGCCAATGACTGGTTCACGGGTCTCAAGGTTTGTTAAGAAATAACGCTAATATTGATTCATGGTCAAGGCGTGAATTTTCTTAAAGGAAACCGGTGGTCATCGAAATAACTTCGTCAATACAGCTTTTACTTTGTTTAGGGACAATGGCGATTAGGTAACAGTGGACAAAGATCTGCTATTAATATAATAAGGGTTTTTAACAATGGTTTGATGTAGATTCAAAATAAATGGTGTAATCTTAAGTAGTATATTTTGAATTTAATATAGTATCCGTGAAGTTTCGTTCTTCTCCAAATAAACCTGCTGGAACAACCAACTCATCTTGTCTCTAAAGTGCCGGTAAATGTTTTATTTAAAATAAATGCAAATAATGCTTTAAGCTTCAAGAATGTTAAGATAAGAACCTATTATAGCCCTAATCAAATATCGGTCATCACTTCACTCATCACTCTCATCACTTTCTGTACAAATAAATAACTATATTATAGTTATTTATTTGTAACTAACTAAATAACTATATTATAGTTATTTATTTGTACAGAAAGTGACGAGAGTGAATTATACTATAAACTGTAAGTTTGATGCATGTATGTGCACATGAATTTATTCAGAATGATGGGAACCTGAAAATGTCCTTGAATTGTATTTAAATTTTCTTGAATCCCGTAGAAAACAGCTGGCACCACCGTGTATTGATTATTTGGACTTTTTGCTCATCAACACCTTAAGTGCGAATTCAAGAGCCCTTGATAATACATTTAGCCATATTAAGCCAAACACCAAACAAAAAAAAAACTACAATAGCGAACTGCAATCTAAGACCCATTAGATCAAGTGCCAAAATCCCTTAACAATAAACTAAAACCATTAGCACTTCAAACAATTACACGAAACAAAAACCGCGTCACTTCCATCGCCAGCCAGCTATCACAAGTGGTTCCCACTGTGTAGACAATGGCCTGCCATTGACACGAAACTCGCATTAGTGGTGAAGAGGCTTGTTTTTCGCAAAGCACCACGTTGTACAGGAAGCTATTACTGAACGCAGATAATTAGGTGCGTTGGGTAACACTTAGGAGCTTCCGATTTGCGTATAGTATAGGGTGACTGTAATGCTGTGAAAAAGAAACTAATTAGCTATTATCGAGGACGTCTTTAGAGATTATTTCTTGTTGTTATTTTCAGTCCGTGTTACAATGAATACATATAACACATAAGTATAATACATATTTATAAAACGATGTGTGCAGGTATTCAAATATTCAAGTATTTATTTGCATTCCATATGTGTTACAGATGTTACAAACAGGCTTTAAGCTAAGTACATTATGGACCCTGTTAGGGCACAAAAACTTAAAATTAATATAAGGTAAAGAAAACCTAGACGGAATGTTTAGTCCTTGATCTATAAAGCAATAGTTTCATAAAAAATCGTATCATAATTTGCGCTGTAACTACCTAACAAATAAAATAAACGGCACTCAAAAACAATTTATTATGCAATAGAAAAAATAACACAGAAAAATATAGCAGGAGCAAAAATCTTTATCAACCATCTCAAAACTACCCGAAATTTATGGTCACACGACAAAACAACAAGCCAGGCGCCTTCGCTGCAATATTTGACGCAATCAGCGAAAGGAAATGTGGCGACAACACAGCCCCATTAGCCCAATACACAAATAGTCCACAAATCAGAAACACGTGTCACAAAATACTCCATAAAAACTCAAACCTACGAATTCCAAGTTTCTCCTTCCTTTTTGTTACTTTCGCATTCTTTTTTGTAACTTTCGCATAATTTTTTGTTACTTACCAATATTTTTTTAATAGTAACAAGTGGTATTTTTATCTGCACGTGTGTGTAACGGCGGCAATTTCGTGCGGTTTTAAATTACTCTGCATTCCATTTTTTTACCGGAAACTGCGGATTTTTGTGCGTTCACGAAAAAAGTGGCGAAATTTTTGACGAAGACTGTTAATGTCGTTATTACTGTTTTTTGAACGCATCTTATGTGATGACGTGTATCCTGTTATTATATAATTTTCTTTCTTTTAAGTTTTGATTCCATTTAAATTAAATGTACAGCGACAAAGTTTAAAATTGTAAGGAAGTTAGAGACATATCCGACAGATAAAGACTATCGTTCCTCAAAAATTGTTTAATTGCCCTCCGATTTCATAGTTAAATTAAAGTACCTATGTGTTGAGAATATTTGGAAGATTTAACAGATCTCATTAACTATGTAATATGGTTAATCAAGTTTGAATTCACAGTTGACAATTTGTTGTTTGCAATAATTTTGCTATCCGTAATATATAAACGAAATTACATGATCATAGTTTTTAATTATTGTTTGGGACATTCGTTCTTTATTTGATTTTGTTTTAACTAGCTTATAATGTCCCACAGCTAGACAAAGGCTACCCCAAAATAAATTTTAAAATTGACCAATAATACATGAAATACTACATAATATCTATGTAATTTGAAGATAGTACATAAGAAGCAGCTGCAAACGTTAACTAGAAACTGAGACGTCCAATAAAAACCGTGGCTACTTATCTCCAACAAAACGTGTCCATTCTAAAAGATAAGTTTATCCAAAAAAAAATTGCCATAGAAACCCCAAAAACTCACGTATACTGCAAACGGTTTTTTCTCAAAAAACTATTTTATCTAAGATTCGGTAACTTAATACTTACCGACTGACCGAAAAAATAAAAAATACCTGAAAAAAGTTTAATTGTTCGCGCAAAAATTTGGTCGAAATCCTGGCCTCGGGCACAGGAAATGACGGGGCGGCAAAAAGCTCAATAGAAGCCTTCGAAATGTCTTCGATTTGATGGATCGCCGTAACACAATCATTTTACGAGAGAACTTAGAAGAGCCTTAAAGTGCCCCTTAAAAATCAAGAGATTTTCTTCACTTTTATTAGAGTTACAAACAGGCACTATCTGTTACACTTACAACCTGAAATAAACTCTACCAACCCCTCCTTAACGCCCAAAATCAAAAATACAAACACAGTCCCTTCCATCATTTTTTCGCGATAACTTTTCACAAGTGCGAAAATATTTACCAACGAAATATGCACCCTATTCTCTTACATTCAAGGTTGAATTTTCTTCAAGTCTTGGCAGGATATTGTATCCATACAGTTAAGGTAACAAAGCAATTTGAACACGTGTTAGATGGCCACTAGAAGGCATTGGAGCTTGTTTGCGTGTATCCAGCAGATAATGGGGAGTCGTTATCGCAAGTAGGACGGATACCGCTGACAATAGGAGTGACCTATCGATAAATTGTTTGTTATAATAGTCGTCTTTTGTAATTTAACTATAAGAATTGATGTGTGTAATTGTTTTTAGAGATGTCAAAGATATAGGTGGAGTTTTTCTCATATTTTTAATAATGCTTACATTCTAATATCAGCCTCTCAATCTGTCAAATATACCTACAATTTACATATATTAGGAAACCTATCTTAGCAGACCGCCCGACCCTACATAGTTTTGAATGTTTTTTTTTTTTTTTATAGACGGGAAATCATCAAATAACTTCCCCCGCCCTGGGCGGGGCGGGAGGGAGTGTCAGACTTTTACTGACTAAAACCCGTCTATGTTCCTTCATGTGCCCTTTGCGTTCCGGGGGCGCGGTATCTCTTTCGAACAACCCGCAGAGTTTTGAATGTTTCCCTAAATGTTCGCCTGTCCTTCACTGACCCACTCCAGAGACGCCCTAAGCCAAGGTCCATACCCCATAGGGTCTGCCCTTACCGTGTTTTATGCCCTAGCTAGATTCATTTATTAAGGCATCTCAGACAAGTCTAGCAGCGGACTAGTTAAGACTAGTTAAGCAGCGGACACCAAAAACCTTTTGAGAAATCCTCGCTATGCAGATAGCCTTACTCAATAAGGAGGCATCCACATATAACCTCACAGTTACATTGTCATACAACACAATAAAATGATACACAATACGAGTATAGGTACCTATTATATCATCAAAACCTTAGCACACTGCCACAAAAACGGTAACCATAAACTTATTCTTTAATCTTTAAAAACTTTTGAAGACTACACAAAAAGGATCTAAAAAGTGGGCGTAACTTTTACTGTCATTTCTGCGCTTGCGCATAATAGGCGACGGCCTTAGCTCGCGCCGGCCTATTATCTTCCTACAAAAAATATACCCCGCCTCGTACAATTCAAAAATTCGAAATGAAGCGTAGCCTTCGCGAATCTGGGCAATAAATTCCTATTGATTGAATTTCGGACCCATGCTGAGTATAGGGGCTCATTATAGTCCCAATAATTTTCGTAATTTTTTATTGGATATGTTGTTTTTTTTAGTTTAATTTTATGACGTCTAACGATCACTTGGCGACTATTCTAAGTGGAGCGCGTTGAAGTCTTTTGTATTAGAGGATTTTGGTTGCAACTGTTTGTAAACTTTGGGAAGTTTGAAGTCACTTTGTTTGTTGAAACTCGAGTACCTTTACAAAACTTTATAAGAACAATGTTTAATCCAAGGAGCTTCGTATCATATTGGGTTAAAGAATTCAAGTCATACAAATAAAAAGGGTTTAAGCGACGTCATTTCCCATGATATGCTAAATTTAAAATTATTTATGTAAATATTAGGAATTCCTGGTTCTCACTTTTCTGTTATTAAAGACATCGACCGTAAAGTAAACCTCTTAGAACTGCGCTCACGCACATCTCTTCATATTTACGTTTCGCTAACTTATTGTCAATTTGCTTAAACTTGGTAATCATAAGCAGCTTATTTACACGAAACGTAGCTGTTTACAGTTAACATCACGAGAAATTAAAATAGTTTAAAATTCAATCACAATCTCATCTCAGCGACAGTCAATAAAAAAAAAATGTGGGTGAATTAGAGTAATTTTTGATATGATAAGACTGAAATTGCGATTGTTCTTAAAAGTAAGTAGAATTTCCTCCATTTCATAGTTTTATTTTAGGTAAATTACATAAGTGAATCTGAACACGATTTGTAAGTATATCTAAGATGCTTTAAGTATCAATATTTCAGTACAATAATGACTCTGTTAGTTCTTGAACGTGGTTTAGATGTGTTGGTTGCATGCAGTTTTATTTATGAGAAATTCGTTTAGATGCCATACCAGAGATATGATCCACTAGGACCACAGTATCATTTTAATAGATATAAGTTCAAAACAATGGCTTTGACAGGGTCTAGTCGAAGGTCACTACGGAAATCTGTACTAATCTGTACTAATATTATAAATGCAAAAGTAACTCTGTCTGTCTGTCTCTTCTTCACGCCTAAACCACTGAACCGATTTCAATGAAATTTGGTACAGATATAGTCTGGGATCCCAGAAAGGACATAGGATAGTTTTCATCCCGGAAATCCCCCGGGAACGGGAACTATTAATCCACGCGGACGAAGTCGCGGGCAAAAGCTAGTTGACCCATAAATTAAAAACTGTTCATCAATGGAATTCGAGCTACTTTCTCATTTATTTTCCATACAAACAAAGTGTGCCGTGTATATTGTTCAACCTTTTGAAATATTCTATCTTCAACAACAATAAAAATCAATACCATCCGTCTCTTAAACCATTACGTAACACCACTTAAACGACCCGTTCATTCAATCTTAAGGATCTTAGCATCGGCTCATGAATGGGCGGCGTACGCGCAATCGATTTCACAACGGTCACTCACTCCAGTGAATGGCGGAAACTCACTTAAAAAGGCTTCACTGGACTTCGTGAGAACGTTGAAAATTGCCTCTTCTGTATTCCGTGCATTTTAGGCATGTAATCGGCATTTCCTTATTAAGTGTATCCCAGTATGGGTTTTACATGGAAATTATCTAAGGTTCATGTATTTTGTGAAGAGTGAGTCAGTGAATGAATGAATGAATGAGAATTGAGTGTTGATTGGATACGGACACGTATTTAATTGCGATTTCTTTGTAGTTCCGAATTTTGAGGAAATTTATTTTTGGGCTGAGGTTTTTCCCTTGTGTAACCTCATCACCAAGCAAAGATGATACGTCTTGTAAATTTTGAAGTAATTAATGATTAATTTAATTTATTATCCAATGCCATTAGCCCTCTTCTCATGTAGAGAACGTCCGACAATTGATCACTACTCTTGCTCAAAACAGATTGGTAATTTCAGATTAATTATTATCAAATTGGTGATTTCAGACTTATTTAAACATAAGTCCAGGTTTCCTTAAGATGTTTTCCTTCACCGATGCCAATAATGTCCAAAATAAACTTAGAAAGTAAAAATCTAACAGAAAAGTGGCAATGATATTTGCCCGTGCCCGGTTGCGAACCTACAACCTCGTGCATAAGAGGCGGGTACCTTAACCTTAGAATTAGCACATACCACATTTTGAATGGAAGAGCATGTAATCGGCATTTCCTTATTATCTCCCAAATATCTTTAATACAATTATGTTACGTAAAGTATTGTATTGTAGTATTGTATTGTAAACCTTTATGAATGAGTTTAAAGTACAGTTCGCATTGATTAGATACGCGCACGTTTGTAATCCTTTGTATCTTTTGTTAGATAAATTCATTGATTCTCATTTTATATGGCATTAATTCTTTTGCGTTGTATTTTGTTGGAGCTATTTATCTTGTTTTGAATGTGAGGAGTGACTTTTACGAATTGTGCAAATTGTTAGATCTTTACTCGCTCCACAATTGGGGCAATTTTAGAAAATTTTAGGAACATTTGCATCCTAAGTCTCAATATGTCGAAAATGCTTCCAATTTTTTTTTTTTGACATTGTTTGTTTTAATTAGTAAAATTCACCTTCTTGTGAAATTACAAATATGGACTTGGGACTAATATCATAATCCTGGTTGATGAAAGCGCACTTTTCGGAGTTGTATATGTCAATATACAGGCAATAAAGATAGTACGTCCTGGGTTTCTTTTTTTTTTCAAATGATGAAATCTAATTTCCATCAGAACTTGAGAAATGTCAAAGATATGACATTACAAATTATTTAAAAATACCTACAGTTTGAATTAAGAACCTCCTGCTATTTTAAACTCAGTTAAAATACTTGAACTCACGTAAACCACTTGAATGGACATATAAGGTTCGGAAGCAATGTGTAACTGATACATGCCTTTTCCCTTTCTAGAGCAGGATGGACGAATACATTAAATACCAATCTATTAATATATCGACGACTACATATTTGTCAAATTATATAAATAGCGACACATTAGCAAGCCTTAAGTATGGTCAGTGATCATTCTTCAAATAATTATCCAATCTGAAATAAATATCGCGGGAAAGACAACCAGTCTTTGGATCGTGGAAGGTACCTACCTACTTCTTACCTCGTAACTACCTCGGCCAAAGGCTAAGAACGGCCATTCAACATAACAATATAACAATAACGCCAGTTGTTTCCATAAAGAATATTAGGTTTTTCTTCTAAATGGATGCAATTATTACTGCCCCGTTGGTCTCGTGGTCGCAAGTGCGACTGCTGTGCAAGGGGTCCCGGGTTCGATTCCCAGGTCGAGCAAAAAGTGTTATTGGGTTTTTTCTATGAAATTCTCAGTAGCAGCTCGGAGTTTGGATTCGTGCCCGGTTAATGGCAATAGGCTCGCTCCCTATTACATGGGACCTGAATATACCGGCGAACTGTGGGTGTACATTGGTACACCTTTGCCTAACCCTTCGGGGAATACAGGCGTGATGGTGATGGATGCAATTATTGTATGTTATTCTACATAACAGATATGAATTTCAATTCATATGTGAAGCTCTCCACGACTCTAAAAAAGTATCACGAAAGATGGTAATGGCAACTTGATTCTGATGTGATTATGACTACAAATGCAAACCATTCGCACAAACACCGACCACTAACCTTTTTATCCAATCACTATCAAAAAAATAAACACTCCTACTACGAAAATAACTTCTATACCTTCCCATAACCTACACAAACATTTGGTAAGCCGTGTCTCGCACGCCGCCATATTGGTCGATCACCAAACAGCGCCCCCGCACTTGTTTGCAATGATAACACGATCCTGAGTCCAAAACAAATATGTGCTTAGCTCTCAAGGACGAGCGTGTTTGGGAATAGTTGAACCAGTTTAGGTAGAACTTCAGGGGTGGCATATGATGGTAGATGATTGTGGACCTTGGAGAAATGGTTTTGAAATTTTTGTATTATCAAAATATGGAGATGCACGCGAATTTCAAAGTAAAAACATAGTGTCATTTTTCGTTGTTGAGTTATGTATAAGTCTATAAAAAATCTAGTTCAGAATTTTATAAACGACCCAGCTGGCGCAGTGGCTGAGCTTTTTGACTGCTGTGCTACTTGTTGCAAGTTTGACTCCCGCACGGAACAAATACTTGTTTGGTAGTTGTTCTCGTTCTGGCTGTTTTTGCATGTGAATTTAAATGTTTTTAAACGCAGCCTCGATACAGGAATAAATCATAGTGGGGCAATGTTTTTTTTTTATAAATAATGAGAAGCACCCACATTTCTCTTTTGTAATAACAATTTTGAGAATTTGAATTACCCGTGCCGTTCCTGTTTACTTTGAGAACCAATATTCTAATTAAACAGACTCTATTCGATTTTCGACTCAATCAAATAGACCTTGTAAGGTCTATTTATAATTAGAATATTGGTGACCAATCATCCACACAATTTAGAATATTACATTACAGATATAAACCAATCAAGATTACTTTACGAGCCCGTATACCCAGCTATTGCCCCACAACATACCGCCGCATTCAGAAACAGCACACAACACTAATTACAAAATCGGATCGCTATCGCCCTCATAAGGCCTCACCCTATAATTCAATTAGGCGAGCAAACATAAATAGGGTTGTCAAATCTAAGATACCTTCTAAGGGCCCATTCATTGCGCACGTGGGCCCACAATGGCGGGTTAACCCGACAATCGCTGCGGGTCGTCGCGACCGAAGTGAGAAATTTCACAATAGTGTCAAAGTATTGAAGTTCGGCGTGACGGTTGAAGGATAATGTCCCAGTGTGAGGCCTTTGGTGAGTCTTGATTTGTGCCCTGATTGCTAAACGCTTTGTACGCGGTGAATCTATTTGGGGCACAATAGGTTTTGGTGGATCTTGGCCGTGTTTGGTAAATTTGATGGTTCTTGAAAGCGATTCCTTGGAGTGTTAGATTTTTTTTATGTGCCGACTATCAATTTCTTTTACTTTGTCACGTTTGATAGTCGCTCTTAAATAGAATGTACGCATAGTGGGTTACGCGGAAACTACCCGCGAATTTATATTTAAATCGTTTCAAATAAACAATTATTTAAAATGACACAATTTGTATTCTTCACATAATGTAAATAAAGATTGCTCAATATTGGAAAATATATGTATTATACAAAAAAATCGTCTTCTTATTTTAAATTACAATATCTTCCTACTACTATTATAAAGGCGAAAGTTTGTATGTATGGATGTATGGATGGATGTTTGTTACTCTTTCACGCTTAAACGGCTGAATGGATCTGGATGAAATTTGGCACAAAGATAGATTATAGTCTGGAATAACACATAGGCTACTTTTTATCCCGGGAAAATGTACGGTACCCGTAGGATAACACATCAACTGTGACGCGGACGAAGTCGCGGGCAGAAGCTAGTTTATTTATAATTATTTGCTGTGGGATTTCATAAAATAAATGTAATAAAAAATAATGTAAAAAATTATGTGGTGTTCTTTTGTCTCGAAATTTTAGGAATCGCTGGTCTAAGAGATTACTAAAATCATCAATGGACTTTAGATTTTTTTTGTACAACATTATACCAAGTACTTCTATCTCAAATCCTCAAATGTCGTGGGCTATTTTCTCAACAGCACATAGCACCAATCTAAAGTACCCCAATTTCTCACTGTTAGTCGTTACATAATCAACCATTCATTCACTTAACGTAATCAGGTACTTTAAATATTGGTCCCTTTACACCAATATTGGGCGACAACTCTTCACTAACGGGTTAAAACTTATCTGGCGACCGAGACTTATTTTAAACCTTATGTATTTGAACATAGAGTAGTGAATGGGCTGTTGCGTATGTAAATTAAGATGGCATTCCTAACCTAAGTCAAGTATTGTTAAAGTAAACCGACGGTATCTACACAGGATGCAAGGTTGTTAACAGGTTTTATCACTTCCTTCTAAGTATTCAAATGTAGTGTTCCTTCTTATTATAAACAATTATGTGCATATGTGATAAGGCAGTGTTATGTGTTGGTGCGAGTTATGAGGTAGTCACGACAGCCAGCATTGCTTTATGTTTTAGATATGGGATACAAATTGTGGCCTTGTTCTTTGGTTTGTACTGCATTCAATATGGCATTAAATAAATATCGTATCGTATCGTTAGGGTTTGATTCCCAAGTCGAGCACAATGTTATTGGTTTTTTCTATATTAAATTTTCAGTATCAGCTCGGAGTTAGGATTTAATCGTGGCCGGTTAATGGTAATAGGCTCGCCCCCTATTACATGGGGCCTAAAACATACCGGTGAAATGTGGGGTGTACGTTAACACACCTCTGCCTAACCCTTCGGGGAATACAGGCGTGGTGGTATGTATGTGTATAAATATAAATCATCATCTGCTTAACCTTTTTCCCAACGATGTTGGGGTCGGCTTCCAGTCTAACCGGATGCAGCTGAATACCAGTGTTTTACATGGAGCGACTGCCTATCAGACCTCCACAACCCAGTGGGCAACACGGTACCCCTTGGTTAGACTGGTTGTCAGACTTCTTGGCTTCTGACTATCCGTAACGACTGTCAAAGATCTACGAATGACAGCCGGGACCAACAGCTTTACGTGCTTTCCGAGGCACGGGGGTGTCACACCACCAACTTCCAAACTCCGGGCTGTTACTGAGAAATTCCGCAATGGAAAAACCCATTAACACTTTTCGCCCGACCTGGGAATCGAACCCGGGACCCCACGCTCACCAGTCGCGCTTGCAACCACGAGACCAACGGGGCAGTTTATGTGTATGAATATAAATATATAATGTAATAAAAATAATTTTATGGCAAATTATAAGATTTCAATCCGCACTGTAGGATATTTTCACAAATAATCATCATCTATGCCATTAGTATAGGTACAAGTAATGGAAATGCACGTTTAAACCAAAAGCTCATTCAGCACTCAGGTGGTCTTGCATTTACCCAAAGAATATTTTTAGTCTTCAATAAATGACAAAAAAAAAACATCCAATCCTGCTTCAAAGTACCCATTACAGCCTTTGCCCAGACATTGCAAATCCATTAAACATTACCGATTATAAATAAAACATCCACAGCTTCTTGAAAACGCATCCACGTCTCAAAGCAATTAATTCTAATTCACGTGCGTTCTCCAAAATAACAAAAGACGATAAATGCTCGACATTTCGTTGCAAATCACGCTCGTGCTCCAAAACGACTTTGTTAAGAGCATTTTAAAGTAAGATGGGTAAATAGAGGGACAATAAATGCTCGGTGGTCGAACCTCCCGCGGAGACGTCGTGGACGTGCAAACATAGTCGCCAAAATTCTGTTAAGGTGCAGTCTCGATGCTGCGATTTATAGTAGTAATTGAAATACTTCCACCAAATAGTATTGAAAATAGCCAGTGGTATGTAATACGAAAACTATAATTGCTTTTGTTGTAAATAAGTATTTTTAAGATTAGATAAATTATGGATTTGAATTAATCAAAAACTATTTTTTGAAATTGTGTATGTTTGTCACAGACTAGATATGCGATTTAGGCCAAATGGGAAATGAAAATCATGCATAATAAAATAATCCATTAGACAAGTTTTATAATGTAGAGACCACAACTTATAAAAGTGGCTAAACTTTGGACCGACTCAATAAAAACTGCCATCAACGACCAAACTTAAATTTTAAACAAAAACCAATCGCATCAGAGAAACACCACCTTAACATTGTCCCGTGACTCACAAGAAAACGCTAACTGTCGCACCGGAGGCATTGTTTCTTTCATTCCAACAGCAAATATTGGTCGAGGCTTATTCAGCCCGTTTGCAAACATCGCCCTACTGGGTGGCGGCTAACAAAGAGTTTCTTAGAAACTGCGTGACAACACTTCAAATATAGTGATTATACACTAATTGTGAACAAACACCTGGACTTTTATATAGTTTTTAGCGTGAACGACATATTTTGTGTATTTAAATGGAGCTGTCGCGTCTAATTGATGGGTACTCATTGTAGTTGTAGTTACAAGTCGCGAACATCAGGAAATTCGTGTTGTGAAAACATCTGCTGGTAAGGAGTTAGGGAAATTTATGGTGAAGATCGCCTTGGGTGTCAAAATGTTTCTAGAAATAAAGAATTATAGTTTATACAATATAAACACAACCACGACCAAATAAAAAAAAAACATACTAGTACTAAAATACAAAAGTGAGTTTGTTTATTTATTTGTTTGTTACACTTTGACAGCGAAACTACTGAACGAATTTGATAAAATTTTGATCAAGCTTGAACCCCAAGAAAGGACTGAAGGTACTTGAATCCGCGGCTTCATCTGCATCCACGATATCCGACATTCACGCGGATGAATAAACGTCACGACGAGAAATTGTCCATTGATTAATTAATCAATTCTACTTGCTTTTCTTCGCATAATTCAATTACTACAAACTACAGTTTGTACCAATTAAACTATGCAAAGAAACGCACTATATAACTGATATTGTCATAGAAATCTTGCCTGTCTAAGGCCAACTTCGGTGCCATGCACCAAAAGCTAAAATATTAATACTCTTAGCCTATTTGATTTACGCTTGAAAATATGCAAAATTTTCAATGTACTGTTAATTAGATTCGGTTGGTTTTTTTGCTTTGAAACCAATATATAGGTAGTTAGTCAATTGAGTTCGTAATTAGTGACGTCACAGGTTGCTATTGCCATATAAAATTAATGGGGAAAGCGCGTTTCCACAGCTTATAAAAAGATTTGCAAATGATTGTTTGTGTTATATACCCAATTGGACTGTCTCTTCATCAAATTGTGTGGCCTAAAAATTATTCCTTAAATGCGTTAAAATATGGGATTTTTGCCCCTTTTTTCAAAAATGCGAATATGTAAATGTTTATTTTTATTACGTGATATTAAAACAAAATAGATAAGCAACCTTAGCTTATTTATTTATCCAAAAGTACTTATAACAGAAACAGAATATACATAATATTTGTTACGTTACCTAGCACAATAAATACAAACCTTTTGTAAAATCCACTTTTCATATTTCTACACGCTACAAAGTCTTAACAATGACAGCGGACGGTTCTTTTCGGCCAATGTTTGGTTAGGTGCATGTACATTGTCGACTCCGAAATCAATTTACGATAATTGTCATTTATTATGAAATAAATATGATGCTTTATCCTGTACCCTATTGTGTGGAACTACCTCCAAAAGATTTGGACCATTGATCGCATTTTATTTTGCGAAGAAATTCATTGAAGCGCAAGAATATGCGCCCGCGCGGATGGCATTTGACAATAATTATATTAAAGGAGAACCATAACTTGGAAGATATTAGGCGGAACGCGAAAGGTTTTGACGGGAGGTATGTCAAAGGATGTTTTCTCAGCTTATAAGCAGATGTCGAGAATATTTGTATTGATATCAAATGAAGTGAGTTCTTGAAATATGTTTGTGAATCCAATTAAGTGGATCGACATCAATTAAGTTGTTTGAATAAATAACATGTATGTTATAGAATGTAAGGAATTAGAAGTCACTGTTGTTTATCTTTTGCAGCTTGTGTATTTTCTTCTAGTACCTCTTCAGCGATTAGACAAGCGTAATATATATGTACAATTTTACTTTCCTGACCCTTCCAGAAACCTAAACTCTTCTAACCATCGCTCTGCGTTATTTATATTCGTAAGACGTTCACAACAAGTTTTCATATTTAATGCTTACGCTTAGTAATATCTCAGTTTAAATAATATCCATAATATAAGCGGAATTTATTTCCCATTAACGTATTTAATAAAAAGCCGCTTGAAATCGAATTCTCTAAAAAAGAAATCAATTTCAGTAAATATAAACATTTATCACCATCTATACAATACTATCTAACGAAACGTCAAAATAATTCAGCATTAATACATTTTATTACTAATTAATTTCCATCTTTAACGGATTGAGCACCATTTTAGCTCCATGGTACATAAAAAGATATATTTGAATGTGACAAAAAAATGTTGTCTTTTTTGGAATTGTGTGATATTTATCGCTATTGGTCTCAAAAACACGATAGAATTGGCTTTTAAAGTGAATTTGTCTCGTTTTTGACTACTAAGAGGTCCATTAAATCGCCTTTTGTTGAGTATTGATTTGTAGTTGTATGCGAGACAAACCGTGAACGAGATACAGGTGGGTTCTTTTTTAAGTTGAGTATAATTGGTAGAGGAATTTAAAATTATTTAATGTTACTAGTGCAGTTGTGGAAGAATAGAATTTAAAAATTATAAAATCTCTTTCATGAGGGTAGGAAAAATAAATAGTTTTCTAAGTTTTTCTTTTCATTGAATTTATGTCTTTGGAAATCTAATTGCTATTCCAACTCCTTAAAGAAATTGCGAAATTATTCTATTTATGACGTTGTTAGAGTAAAGTAGAGTAGAGTGAAATAAAAAATAAAACTTCACTTTGACAACCACCCTGTACATTCAAAACCGTTTAGCAAAAACTTGAGCCGTCTAAACGACAAAAGAACTAATAACATCAATAACTGCCTCGTATAATGACTTCAATTCTCTCGCTTGGTCGAAGCCTTTAACTTGAAGTCTTTTAAAAACTTCAAAATAGCGACTTTAATAAATTCTAATACACCTTTAAACTGTTGACAATGATGAAGAAATTCGGCGACAATGAAGACAAATGTCTTGATATTCAGTTCATTTGAGCGAATAAATTGAAGTATTTCGCATTGTTGAAATTATAAAGCGTGCCAAATAAATATGTTATGTTCTTTTGTAACTAGTTAGTGAGACATGTGTGTTCATTTTCTTGGAATGTTTGAGCGTGTATTATTACAGGTAATAAGGTCATAATAGAAAAAATAGTAATATTATATTGTACGTCCAATTTAAGTTGAAGGTAACTTATTCAAAGCACCATTTGATTACCGTTTTTATCTGGAATATTTGCACTATAGACTTCGCAATAGTTTGTAAGATTAATATTTTCTAATGATTTTCTAAGCCTTTACATCTCAGATATTGATGTCAATGTTATAGTATACGGTTATACCTACGAGTATATGGTTCGTGTTAACATTTAAGCGATTTTTTTGTGATAGTAGAAAATACATTACAATATCAGATCTGTTTCGTATTTACAGATAGTTTATAGTTCAATAAAATAATTATTATGATGGTATTCAGACTCGGAAAATATGTGTGTAGGTATAAGCAAAATCACGTTTAATTTTCCGTCACAATTTAACGATTCAATTGAACTGCACTATCTTTAATCTTCTAATAACGTTCCATATAAACAACCACACAACAGAATTCTAATACATCACTGTCATAAAACAATACATTAATACGACAACAATAAAAAACACGATCATAATGCCCAATTTGTCCCAGTCCACGTGTCGCGATGATTCGGCCCATTGTTTGGGCCCGCACTCGGATTAAAGCCCGAAGGCCTCGCGATAACATCTTGGTCCTTTCATACGAAAGACGTAGATGTTCAGATAAGAACATTGAGCACTTATTGTGTAGGACAAAGGATGGATGTACTGAAAAAAATGCCACTGATGGCCGTGTCGCCTTTTTTGTCTAACTGTACTTTAAAAACGACTGTCATGAGTTTTTCCTTAGTTTTGTGAAATGATGGCGCCTGGCTGAAAAAATGTGCGTGGTCATTGGTACTTGAAGTTGACGAGCACTTTTGTTTGTGACTGTTTTGTTTTTAATACAAAGATGGTCATCGTCACTCTTTATTGTTGCCTGGTTTTACTATAAGGATGCACTTGAAAAGATCAATCGTTTGGTGATTGTGGCTGTGGTGGTTTCGGCTGATGATAGGAAAATATACAAGGACAATCATTAATAGTAACAATACAATGAAATCGATACATCCCTAGAGGTAAATACCAATTTTAAGCTCAATAAGATCCTATCGAACCAAGAACCGTAGGCTTCATATCCATTAAAGTACCTACAATCGATCATATACAGCCGTTTTCTAAGAAAATCTCTTGAATTAAACCAACGGACAATAAACAACCGCCATCGAAAGTGCCGACATTGCACTTCACCCACAAAGCGGTACAAGCATTGAAACATTCAACAAAAGAACCAATCTTGACCAAACAATTTACATGTCAACTTGTGAGTGAAGCACCGCCTTAAAATACTTAGCGGGTTGTGTGTACCCAGCCTTATTGAACACCTCTAGTGTTGGGCGAAGCGAAGGTTCACGCTCTAGGCGTGATAGGGCGGGGCACTCCATCCTAGGGCGGGGAACTCAAATCTTCATATTTGAACTTCTTAGAAATTGGCCAATTTGTGAAATTAATTTCTCTGTGTTAAATGTGCCGACGCAAGCTGCAAAAGATTTCTGTCGAGTCATCCAAGAAATAAATATTTTAGATTTATAATCGGCAATGATAAAATTTGACAGCACGCAATTTGTAATTTTGTTAAAGATGGGTTATCTTGCCGAATATTTTTGTAGTTTCTTTTTTCGAAAAAAAAAAACATGTCTTTATTCAAAGAACAAGACTCTTGATTCAATCTGTAGCAGTTGATTATGTGTCAGGGCCAGAAAATGCCTGTTAGCCTGTTGACGATGTCAAAGGCTGACTAATTCTTTTCATCACCAAATATGCACTTCTAATATGTACATTTTGTTATATCCATGACATTCAACAAATAGAAGTTTAAACAAATGTAATACAATAATGATGGCTTCATTTCGTCCTTTTAAAATGCAAAGAAGAGGTATTGCAGAAACCCTACTATTGCCTCAATCATATGAAAAAATCTTCACACAAATCAACATATTATTATTATAGCTTAAAATTAATAGCATCTCTAACAAACAGTCCAGCCTATTTCGCGGGGAACTTGTAACATCACCCTAGTGGGCGTTCTGGGCGGAGAGCGATCCTGGGGCGGGGAGCTATCACTGACCCACTTATAGCCTCTTATAGCCTCTCATACAAATAGCCAGGTGACTCACGCTATTTCATATAATTAATTTTAGAGGGCGTGGTTTCAAAGCAGCTGAACGTTTTTAATCAGCATTGTTTAACTAGGTTCTCTTAAAGAGGTTTGCTTAGTAAGCAATAACGTCTTTAGAGATCCAAATTGATATTGGATTTGATACGGCGAAGATATTTTAATAGAGTATAGCCTTGTTAAAAATAAAAAGTAGTTAAAGAAATTAATTAATTTTTCATAGCACTTAAGTTTTTCGGACCAATCTGGGACTGTATCTTATCTATCACAAAGTGAGATCAAAGTTAGCTTTAATAAAGTCAGTACAAATATTTACTACCTAATATTACTACAGATCAAAGCTTAACAAATATTATGTCGCACAAAGGTCCTCATTGACCCAATTTAAGTTCCGCAAATATTTAAATCACTAAACCTTTAATACCTATTACAAAAATTACTCCAAGCATCCTCGAGACATCGTCTAAATATTGAAATAGTATTAAAAGCATTATTTTCATACAATATGATCGGAACAAAATAGAATCTCCACACAATGCAACCGTATTTACCGTAACTCATATTATAAATGTGTAAAACCATTTAAATAGCAAAGTATCAATAGATGAATGTTTCTTTGTATGGTGAACCAACTTGGCCGTGATATTCACGCACATTTTATTTGAAGATCTTATAGAAACTTTTCTTAGAATACCCTAACATCAAAATTAAACTTTAACACAACGGCTCGAAAACTTAAATTTCTTCGCACTTTTCAAAATTGCGAAAACAGCAATGCCAGTGAAAATTGAACTTCAACACAATAGTTTTAAAATTCAAAATCAAATAGCACACCCACTTCAAAATTACTTTTATTGGAAGGGCTTTCAGAGGCAGCTAAAGGTATACGTATTGTCGATAATCAGTGAAGCAAACACTTGTTATTTTAAGAGATCATCCACCCTTAAAGCTTCTCTTTGAGTTTGTTAACAAAGAGGTGTATAATGTATTATTTATAGGACACAGTCGGTAGGCACATACGGGGCCATGAATGTGTATTGTGGAGTATTGAAGACTCGACATTGCTAAATTGTACGTCCACTGTATCATCAATCAGATGGTTTTATTTCTTGACAATTGATCTACAATATTGTTTGGGATGTTATAAGCTAGGTTTAGTTATCGTTGGTGAAGTTGAAGAAAGGAATGCGATTTGATTCGGTTTTCAGGGTTTTTATAACTTTTTGAAGTTTGACTTTAGTGGATATGCTATGGTAGGACTTAAAGCGATGGTGCTGCATAGGTATATCCTTTATGTGAAATGAGTGGCGATTAGTATTTTTATTGGCAAAGTGGGTCAACACTAGTTAATTTAATATAAATAGCCTGGTTAATAATATTAAAAATTTCGAAAATTTATCCCAATTTGGTTTTTTGACTGGCTGCCATTGGAAACCCAACTGCCTTTAAATGCCAAAATAGTTTTTTATCCAAAATCAATTTCAGAGGACAACAAAAAGCCCGTCGCCATTATAAAAATATTAATATACAGAAACTATTTCGTCCTTCTATTTGTTATTTATTAATGTCGCTGTCACGAATCTTATAAAAAGGTCGGTCCAAAAAGTGACTCACAATGCAGACGCTAATCTCTTCGAAGCACGAACGAAGCATGTCAAACCAAAAAAGGGTCCAATTCTAATACTTAGTAACCATTAAATAAATTCAGTTCACAAAAAAGTGGAGAAAAAATTCTCCGTAGGCAAACCACTTTTAAATATTTGTGCGCATATGGCTTCCGGTTATTTTGAGTGGGTTATGCTAAAAAATGCATAGGACCCTTGGTTTTTATACCACGTTGAATTGAATGTCCTATAATATATTTTCCTTTTGAAAAAGTGAGGAGTTTCAAGGGAGATTAGGTACGGTCCGAATTTCTGAATAGATCCCTAATCCAAATATATGACTGTCCTCTAATTTACACGACTTTTTCGTTTTCTTTTTTAATGCTTACTTGTGTTACAAACAGCTTAGGTGTTTGATATAATTCTTCGTTCCACTTTTTAAAGGATTTAAGCTATAAAGTGATATTACAGGAGTTACCTATGTCATGGCTGCCTCAACTTATTCTTTGAGCAAGGATTAGACACTTAAAGGGCTGAGCTTTTTTAAAGTTATACAATAAATCAAACTGAATGTGGTGACCATAGTATCTCACAAAGAAATAGTATTTTACGAAACATTTATTTACTTTCGCCGATATCAGAAATGTCCAACATAAACTTAGAAAAAAAAACATGCGTTCGTGATGAATATAAGTCTGAAATCGCCAATCCGCCTTGAGCAAACGCGCATGGTGATCAGGCCTCGTGCCTTCTCTGTATGAGAAGAGGCCTTTGCCCTGCAGTGAGACAATAATGGACTGTTATTATTACTATTTATTATATTTATGTTATTTTTAAAATACATGCGATACCTAACAGAACATAAAAGTTGAGAGGAAGCTACTCATTATAGAAGCACAACCTCATATTTGCATAGCAGGTAGCTTTGTTGGTCCGGTGTGAAATATCGTGCACCCACTCTAATAGCCTACTGCAGTTCGTAACACAGTGGAAATTATTGCGTACCACTGCCAAAATAGTAGCACTATACCTAACATGTACACGTTATATTTGATAGCTTACACATACCTACATACACTGTGTCGCGATTGGCTCATGAGTCATGATTCTGTTCCAAGAAAATAAAAATAAAAATGGACCTTTGCACCATTTTACTCGTGACTTCATGAATGTAAGATGGTCCTAATATTATGTGTATTTCTTTAAATATCTTTATATCCAAGTAATATCTTCAGTTAAGCGTCAGGTAAGTGCTGAACTCTAATTCTACCAATTAAAAATGTTCAAATCTAGTAGCAATCTCGTTTCAGCGGCAATAAATAATGTAGATAATGACGATGATGATGATGTGTGTGATGAGATGTGGTGTGTAGATAAGAGGCATGTTTGATAAATCAAGCCCAAAAATTGGATCGTTCTTAAAAGTTAGAAGAATTGTCCTACTGAAATCTAGAATATAAGTAAATATAACAAAACAAATAATTTTCTAATACTTTTTCATTCTTCTAGACACAGAACACCTCACACAAAATCAAAACAAAACATTTTAATCAACACAACTTTCTTCTCAATAGGTACATATTCATGACACCGTTTCTAACGAGTATGCATGGTGACCTATCGTGTTGAACTATCGTCGGACGCGCAATTTACACGAGATTATGATCATTACAGCTACCTGCCGACGTGACGCAGTATTAAGATGCTATCTCCATCAGATAAACTTCAGAGAAGGCGTTATAAATGAATGAGGAAAAAGTTAATTACCTATAAGTTAATTCTGCTTAAACTTATGAGAAAATTACAGAGGAAGGAAGCTGCGTGTTTGTTGGATGATGATTAGTTAGTTAATTAAGATGAATGGAGGAATTGCAGGTTGGTTTTTAATTTTCTCTTAAGAAAGTCTCCAATGACCCAAAACCACTCTTGTGCCTGAAAAAGTATCCGATTGGTCATTTTATACCGTATTAGTTTCATTAAACTATCTTCGCCTGCAACTGCTCAATGGACACTTTTAAATGAAAGTTGAGTTCCAAGGAACTACATATACTCCAATAAAAAAAACAGCTACTAATACTCAACAAGCTCTAACAAAGCGGCTGGCAGCGGAACTTAAAAGCCCTTTCAGCCTATTGAGAACTCAAGGCATGAAACAGAAACGAGCCCATTCACCAGCACGTAGATTCTGCGTCAAAGGATACAAGGACCATACGGAACCCATAGAAGGACCTATTCAAGAACCGTAAAATGGGTGCCTCTATGCCACATAACACCGACCCAAGTTATAATGTAATTCCGCTAACCGACAAAGGGTTCCAAAGCTGTAAAAACAATCTTAGTATACCCCCGAACTTAATCCCGCTCAAAGTGTACCGACTTACCGAAAGTATTTTCAAAACAGTAGAAAATCCCTTTCGGTATCAATTTGCCGCCTCAACTACTTCGTTCGTGTTTTAAAAACATTCCTTTTTTGAACGATTTTTTTCTCATTTCCTTTTCGCATTGTTGAAAAATTGTTTGCGAAAAAATTAAGATAAATAAAATATGGCGGTAAATCGTTTACCGTCTATTATGGGTTTTTTATCTATTTGTGTTGTAATGTGCCTTTGATAAGGTAAATATTGAACAATAAGGATAACAACGTGCTGTAGTTTGTGTACGAAATTGTATGTAGTTGGAGTAGGCTTTGGTTTTGTAGAGACGAACAGCAATGGCGGGCACCAGTCGGTTTTCGCGGAAGGTGTGTGGGTAGTGGGTACACACCTTCCTGGGATCTATGGCATGTGGTAATGGAACACCGCGATAGTTTTTAGTCAAAACTACGAGTAGTCAGACAGACCTGTGAGGACATCTATGAAGATTTTCCATCCCGAAACAAAAAAGAGACTTCTTGGTTTTACAGTGTCTGAATTTGGGATGCGAAGAGACTACAAAACTTAAGCGATAACGAACTAGATATATTTTGCTTCCAGACACTACCTTGTTTTTTCCTAACGCATCCTCATATTTCCTACTTAAGTTCCTTCCATACAAGGAACACAGTTATCCGCCCACACGTTTTTAACAACGCAATATTTATTGCGGAACCGAACAAAAGTTCAAAACACTTTTTTGTTCAGTGCCTTAAGAAAACCCGAAACGTTAGATAGGACCTAAATTCTCTGTGCACAATCGACCACGCCCACAAATGTACTATTATTGTACAGTTCACTGTTAAAGGTATTTCGCATCTGTTCGCACAAAGAGTTTCCTGTTCGGATTACTAGATTTCGATCGGTATCTTGCCTTAGGCCACGGTGCCTTTATACAATTTACTTTATCGGACCGTCAATTCGCAAGTGTGATTTGATTGATGATGTTCCGCTACCGTCATCTTTGTTGTTGGTTCAATTGTGATTTTGAAAACTGTTCTAGTAAGTAGATACTGCCATGAAAAATTTACATAATATTTTTGGAAAAATATTATTTGATGGGTAGATATATTATTATTTATGTCTAGGAAAATTAAGTCTGATTTGATTTATAATTCGCAAGTCGTAATATTTTGCACTTGAAAGCAAGGTTTAGATGGAGGGTTATGTTTAAAAAAAAACATTATCCTCTTTCGCTCAAAATGAGTCGTTACATTATAATAAATTTTCCATACTAGGTGAAATTAACTTCAGGTATTAATTAATCACAGTTTAGTCTAGTAAATTAAACGTAAATAGCATCTACACACTATCAACCATTAATAAAAAAACTAATTAATATCAAAAATAAAAAGCACACGGCAATTTCTATGGAATTCCGACAGTTCCTGCGAGATACCGACCACCCCGATTCGTTCCGCTCTCGAAATAGTTCCCGCCAAAAACTTCACAGCCTAATTATGAAAAATAAGACATAGTTTACAATTCACGTGTCTTTAGTTAACACGTGCTCTCATTTTTTTTAAACAAAATTCCTCTAAAAATTAATTTCGGTCGAAATAGGTTTGCAAAAAATACTAATTGCTTTTTGTATCGCCGCGTACGTTTTTGTGTCTGTCTGTCTGTCTTGCAGCAAATGTGGGGTTTGTCAGTGAAAAGTGTCAAATTACGTGGCACGAGATGGTAGATAAACATTAGGGCTGGCTCTCGATTTATGTCAACTTGTACTTAGGAATATCGTTATGTTATTTCCGAAATTATTTTAGTCGAAGTAAGACTGGAAAGATTTTAAAATAATAAACACGAAAAAGTCGCTATTTTGTACTGAATTATTAGCAGATAAAAAAATATACCATTCTTAATAATATGGACGTTCTTTTTAAACTCAAAACCCTTAAATCAAAAATTTACCCAACGTCACTATAAATAAAAAGCCCAGAATCTAAAAGAAATAAATTCACCCTCAATATTTTAATAGACTAAACCCATCAATTTATAAAATTAACGATATAATTAAATTAAATTTATTTCACAGCCCTGCATCTCTAAACTGGCATCGCGCTTTTTGCGCGCATCCATTTTAGTTTTTCGTGAAGATTTTGCTGCAGATAATAAAGTGCACCCAATTTCATAATGACGCAAAAACCAACCGGCTCATAAACCAAAATGTACCTTATATTTAGAACGTTAAAGTTGTAATTTGATTATGAAAATGGAATAGTTAAGACACGTAAATTTTAAAAGGTAGTCTCGATGCAATGGGCAACTAAACGGAAAGGAGCGGTAGATAAAACGGCGACAAGTTGGAGAAATATTTCCAAAATATTTGTAAGTGAAGCCGGGGGACCGCCCGGGGGCGGGTAGGGCAGGGCGCACTAGATACCGGAATTCATCCGCTGAATAGTTGAACTTGAAACCGCTTTTTTTCAATTTTGCGAAAAAATGGGGAGGACTTTGATGTAATGGTAACTTCTTCCTATGTCATTTTGTGAGTTTAATAATTAATTGTAGTTTTGTATTTTGAATCAGTAGGTAGGTACTGCAAATTAGCAAAAAAATCGTTGAATTTAAAACTGTTTCATGTTAGATAGTCAGCTTATTTAAAAAAAGAACCTAACTTTTAGGTCAGCTGGGTCCTAAAGTAACATACTCGTATATAAAGAAACACAATCCAAAATTACGAAGTCCTATCCCTTTCAACTGTCCTAAAAACCTATGTTGGTAAATCATCAAAAACACAATTTTAATAATAATGATGAGAGAAAACCAACGAACCATATAACATCTTAAACTTATAACCAAATAATTACACCTACACATATCCCCAAAAAAAAAACCTACCAAAGCGCAAAAATTTATAAAACATGGCAACAAAACCTTAGATTATTACATCAAAAAACCTGGCAACACATAAAAGAAATGTTATTCTTATTTCAAATTAATTCACGCGTGAATTTTGCATTGCTGGCACAAAACAGGAGGGTTATTCTTAAGGTTTATATTGAATTGGCAGTCAGTAGAATGTCTCATTGTAACAGGACACCGAATAAAGATGGTGTCCACAAGATAAGGAAGGATTTAGGACGAGTGTACCGGCTGTGGCAGATTTACACCGCGTTTCTATAAACTATTATTTGTAGGATTTAATGGTAGTGTTACATATTTGTTGTAAATGGATCGGCTATGTATTTACTCGACTAAATAAATACGTGAGGAACTGGAAAGTGTTTTTCAGATTTTCGCCAAAATGAACTTGATTACATTTTGCGAAACGATTAGTTCGAAAAATAGATACACTTTCTGAAAGGCACAGATTTGGTTGAAAGTGATAGTTAATAAGGTATAGTTGTTAGAAAAATATACATATTAAGTAGGAAGGTAAACATTAAGCAGACAACCAAAAAATTCACCTAGAAAACAGGAAAACTTTAGGGCATCCAATGCCCAACTAAATCTTTTACTATGCAAAACTAAAAACTAGCAGCATGTATTCCTTCCTATAAACCTAAACGCAACAAACTGCGCCCACGCATTACCCTCACATATTTGCACAATGCTATAATCTCGTCACGGTACACTTGACACCAATAATGTTACCATTCATCAAGGATTACCACCAAGATGTTTATCAATATTTCTCTAACAAATATTTAGAGATACCTTTTATAACGTTATGTGTCGAACATCTTACTACAATGACATAATATTTGTATAGCCGATACATAATCTTGGCATTGTGTAACAGCTTTATTTAAGAAAAAATTTGCATGACATTCCATTTTTGAAATTCAAAGAAAAAAGAATGACATACAAATATTGAATGTATCTAAGGAGCCATCTTGAATTTCTGTGAAAAATAATACAAAATAATATTATTACGTACTTAAGATCTCCATCAGAGACTAAGTTTGTTCTTTTTTTCATAACCAGTGGTGGTCTCCGTTACAAAAATATTAAACAAACTCTTTAGGGTGCCAGCCATTAATAATATTAACAAACGTCATAAAATATTTACTGTAGAAGAAGCTTAAAAATGGAAGCCTTTAATTGGTTGTAAAAGATTACAATTTACATTAATATTTCCGTTTATTGCTGCAACATTGTATTTAATAATCTTAGTACAAAAGTAATATGTATTTTGTAAAAGTGCCATAATATTTTTCACACTTTACAACAAGCAATAATTAAATTGTACCCGATAAAAATGTATTTAATGTGAATAGTAACCCAGCGAACTGCCCGCGTATTCGCCCGCGTGGCTTGTTTCACCTGTAAGTTACGTCTTTGATTAATGCTCCGCTCCCGTAGGTCGTAGCGTGATGTTATATAACCTATGTTAGATATCATATATTGTAAGTTGTACGTTATCTATTGGTGAAGAAATGCTTAAAATTAGTCCACTAGTTTCAGAGCCTTTTCGTTACAAACAAACAAACAAAAAAATCTTACCTCTTTATAAAATTAAGTATAAATAAATAAAAATGAGAATATAATATAATATAGTTTATTAACCGTTGGGTACAATGGTTCCTCATAATTAATATTTAAATTCGGTAACCTATAACGATCCGCATTTCTAGTAAAACAGTCCCCAGTCGGACAAAAATCAATATTTTTTACATCCGAACCAACAAAGCGAAACAACCAAAATAGCCTACACAACAAATACAATTAAACAGCATCCAATAAAAACTGGTCCTGTCATTGGACCAGTTGTAACGCAATCAAACCGAATCCACAGCCCACTGAACCAGAAATCGCTCAGTCCACGGATATCTGATAAGACGTCTCGAACGATAAGTTATCGACATATAGACTTGTGATCAGATAAGGAGACATCATCAAAGATCTCCTTATTACCCTCGCCTCCTTGGTGAAACCAACACCACAGATCTACAGATTTGAGATAATTGAAAAAATGGAGCGTGGAGGTCTCATTTATTTGAGTTTTTGTTATGTTGTGTTTGGAACTATTTTTGGATGATTTTGGGGTAGAATAAATGACTGAGATAAATTTTCTCTACTGAACTTAATGTGTGTAAAGTTTTGGACGTCCTTAGTCACATTTCGCCGAAAACAAAAATATTTTGCGGTAGATAAAATAAGCCAACACACAATCTCTCCATAATTAAATTATTTCTGTCAAGCTATTATAATATGTCAAGTTACCTACATCTAAAATATAAGCCCAGAATAGATTCAAAATTATTCAGTAAATGCGTATTATTGTAAATAAAAAAGGGATACCTAAATGTTAATAGGTTTTGTTCATTTTGGCAGATTATCCACTCACCATTTACCAATTATTGAACCATTAATTGCATTGAGACAAAAAGTTATTTACTAACCCATTTTCCCGACATCTCTGTCTTTCAACTCAATCACACCACCCAATCAAGAACCGCTCAAAACCAATTAAATAAAACAAAACAAAAGCAACACGCAATCATGTATTATTAATAGTTCACAAAAACAAAAGAACACAAAAACAAGATTCGGGTCCCGGGGGGACAAGCGAAGCAATCAAATTAGAATTAACTAAGTCGGGACGATCTGTCATCGTTCTGTTCAAGAAAGCTGAAGTTCTGGGTAATATATCATGCTGTAATGACAGGAAGTCAGGGTTATAGCGACAGGATCGGGATCTGGTGTCAAAGACGGGGTGACACATGGGTCTGAGATGCGCGATAGGTTGTTGTGTCAACTGTTGCATTATTTATTATTAAATTAGGTAAAATTCTGAGAATTATATTGAAATGTTGCTTGATACATTTTGAGGCAATAGGATCAATAAGAGAATGTTTAGGTATGGTCAGAAACATAGGTCGTTTAATAATTCAAATTTTTAATCCTTATTTAATTAAGGAAATACAAAATTAATGTATACTCAGGTTAAAATAAAATTTTAACCTTTATCAAGCGCAGAGCGTTGTGTTATATCGTCACTGATCAGGTGATAACGTAAAAGCAACGGTGATAAGTTGAGGGTTTGTGGCAGACCGTACGAGTTGCAACGGTGGTTTTAAAGAGTTGATTAATAACAACAATAAGTTGTAACTAGCGCAAAAGAACAACCCTTATGTAATTACTTTATGCAGAATTCATTCATCTGAAGCTTAAAAAAAGAGCTTAATATGGTGGTGAAAACGAACCAAAATCTGGCCAGTAGCTTAAGAGATTAGTAGGATTATTAGGGTGCAACCAAGAGCTATGCTTTTTTGTGAGACACTGCTCAAATGGGTCCATGCAACCCAGTCTGGCCTAGTTAGCTCAACACAAATGGGTTTAGTTCTGACAAAGTTAACAAACGTCAAAAAATCTGCCATTTTTGGAAGTCATTGTTATGATTTATATATTTAAAGCCGATGCATTTTAAACCTAATCAAAGCTTAAGCTAAGTTTTGGATGTGAACTGTTACTTTAATTTAGTTACCAACTCGACTGACTCCATTCATACCGTTCATTTTTTTGAGATTTATTCGGGATTTCATAGCTAAAATAAGGGTTTTTTAGATAAATTGTACTCGTATCTTCAAATTAATGGTAAATGGTGTCTCCAAGCTATCAACTCCATTTAAACCAAGTATTTTCCTATATTAAACTGAGTATTTTCCTATGATATCTCATTGCAATATCATAGGTGTACTAAAGGTCAATTAGGTAAGCAATAAGTGTTGTACTGATAACGAGGGCCACACCTAAGCCACGTGCAGTAGTAACATATGGAACTAAAGATTACTATCAATTAACTAAGTGAGTGGTACAATTGTGTTGTAGTGTTGTTTGGTATAGTTCTAGGAATAAATTGATTGAGAGTCAGATTTGTTAAATAAGACGTAACTAGGTAAAAATAAGGCCTGTTTTTAATTAATTGACTGTATTTTATATCTATGAGGAAAGTTTTTGACCTCCGACTTCGTACGCTTGAATGATGGTTACAACAAACTTAGATGAAGCCGTTTATAAAAAATAAGCCTCTTTCGCCCCTTCGTGATTTTTTATTAAAACCCGTTCAGTGGTTTTACCGTGATAAGGTAACAAACATACAAACCGACAGACTTACTTTCCGGGTTATTTTTATAATATTAATGTCTGTAAGAATAAACTTACCTTACATCGTGTGAATAAAATCACGAGCTTCACGTACTTACAACACGTAACTATTTTGTCACATACATGACTTTATGACCCTTGACCTCGTGCCACAAGGTCACGGCTCGAGTCACGATCAAGGTTCAACCTCGAGGTCGTTTGAGGTCACGGGCTTATTGCAGGTATTATATACAGGTAGACTTACAGGAATTGTTAATAGCAGCCAAACTACATAGTAATAATCTTTTAGGTGGGACTTACTGTCGAATTTTCTGAAGCCTCTGTTTCAAGTAGGTACATGAAATTTTAACTCTCTCCTATAAAACTCGGATATCATTGGAACGATCAAAGAATCCGCGGTTTCTTCATTGGGTATACTGGTAAGCTCCTTAGCATAAAGTAGGTAGGTACCTACTCGAAATTTTAACTCTCTCCTACTTAACTCGGATATCATTAGAACGTTCAAAGAATCAACGGTTTCTTCATTGGGTACAAAGGTAAGCTCCTTAGCAGGAGGTACTTAACTCTTTCTCTATCTTCTGGCAACATCGTAAAGAAACATGAACTTTAAATTAATACCTATAAATCTGAAATCTCCACCCGCCTTGAGCAGACTACCTTCTCCATACGAGAAGAGATCTTTGCCCTACAGTAGAACAATAATAGCCTGTTATTATTTATCATCATTACAATGTGCTACAAACTCTTTTGTCTAAGGAAACTTGAACATTATCTAAACAAAAAATCACGAAGGAATTCATAAACAAAAACAGAAGATTGTGCCCGCCACGTGCCGATCGTGGTGAGATAGCATTGTCCCGCGGCGGTTCTCGCTGTTATGCATTACAATGCCCTTTTTATTGAACACTTTATAATCGCCTACTGAGTGATATGGATTTCAAAACAATGGAGTTTTTTAAACACGCGTTAATTATATTTTTGTGGCTTCAAATGACAATGGGGTATGATGAATGGGAGGATAGATTACAGGTTTTTGTCAAGTTATTGTTTTGATGTTTTTACCTTTTTCTTAAATGTCTAGTTAACGTAGAATTATTGCTGTGGCATGTGTCGTACCATGCTGCTATAAAGATTATTACTCGCTAATTAAGTAGATTTCCATTGATGAAAGAATTTTTGAAATCGGTAAATTAGTTTTTGAGTTTATTCACTACACAAAATTACAAATATTTTCTCTTTTTAATATAATTTTCTAAGCAAAGTGACAAATAATTTACGCTTACATACTTTTTTATTGTGATTTTTTAATTTTTATAGCTACTTTGCATGATTTTCCCAACTTTTTGTCTAGCCGACTTCAAACTTATATTCAAATAACAGTAGATTGTAACTAAATCAAAAGTTCAATTCTGTAAAAAAAATGAGTTATAGAATTTAGGTGAAGTGGAATTGAAGCGATCTATCAATGCCTAGCATTAGGTAAGGTAACACCTCACTTCACCTTCACTTCTAGAAAGTTTTTTACAGAACAGCAACTTACACTGCACTTTCGTAGCACGTGTCGTGGCGTTGTGCACACTACTCCCAGTCCTTTACTACGCAACTATTGGTGTATAGGTGAAGAATTTGCAGGAAGAAATTAAAAGCGTGAAAAGTATATAAACCGTATAATAGAAAAACACAGACAAAACGAGACGATTGTCACAATGACGTTTTGCAAAGCCACAGATATTACACCCCTTCACCAAATACAACTTAAAAATAAAACAACATGTTACTAATGACTTAAATAACTTAAATAACTTAACTCTTTATACAATTAAATCAAAGTACTAAAAAACATATTTAGGTG
The DNA here is from genome assembly GCA_932526535.1 of Caradrina clavipalpis. Taxonomy (NCBI): domain Eukaryota; kingdom Metazoa; phylum Arthropoda; class Insecta; order Lepidoptera; family Noctuidae; genus Caradrina; species Caradrina clavipalpis. The sequence goes on along the minus strand of OW052104.1, from coordinate 10,675,273 downwards.
GTCTTTTTAACCGACATTCTCGAATAGCACGGGGTCGGCCTGCTTCAGGCACAGGATCTTGGGATACCGGAAGTACCTTGGTATCAGGACTGGACACATTGGGTTGTGGGACTGAACTAAAAGCGGGTGTGGACGGCAACCCCTCGACTGTGTCGTTTTGGGCCCGACTTATTTCCCTTACGGTCTGAGGGCTCCGTGTCTCCACGGTAACTGGCGGCGGTAGCACCTCGGGCATTTCCGAACGCTCCACCTCGGGAAGACTCCGCTCTGCTATACCGGCAGGACATACTAAAGAGCTACGAGGTCGCTGTCTTAACTGGTCAATGTGCCTATGGGTTTCCCTACCAGACTGATCCACGACCTTATAATCTGTATTACCCATTTGTTTTACTATTTGCCCTGGGCTCCACTTTACGTTTCCCCTGTACTGTCTCATCCATATTTCCTCCCCCAACTGTAAAGAACGTTGAATGTCAGTTCCTGCCTTTTGTTGTCGCGCCTGAGCTTTTTGGACTTTGTTTTCCCGATTTGGCCTTAATGCGTCTAATTTTGTACGTAAATTCCTACCTAGCATTAAGTTCGCTGGACTTTCCCCTGTAGAACAATGTTCCGTATTTCGGTAATATAAAAGAAAAGTATTTAAAAATGAGTTAATATTTTCTTTTTGTCTAAACGCTTTTTTAATGACCCTTTTAACCGTACGCACCGCATTTTCTGCGGCGCCATTCGATGCCGGGTGGTATGGGGCAGAAAAAATATGTTCTACGCCATGAGAAATTAAAAATTCTGAAACTTCCTTACTTGAAAAAGGGGGTCCATTATCCGTTACAATTTGTCTAGGGAAACCCCACCTAGAACAAACTTCCGTGATTCTTTCAATAGTAACACTAGCTGCCGTACTAGGTACAGGAAATACTTCTAGCCATTTAGTCCTTGCATCTACCATGACTAAATACATTTTACCAAAAATAGGACCTAAAAAGTCAAGATGCACCCTCGCCCATGGTCTATCAGGCCAAGGCCACGGCGTGATGGCGTGCCGCTGCGGCGCGTCCGCCTCTCCCGCGCACACCGCACATTCCCGGCAAGTTGCCTCCACTGCCTCGTCGATGCCCGGCCACCAAACATAACTCCGAGCTAATGCCTTCGTTTTAACGATACCCATATGGGGCTCATGTAATTCGCGTAACACCCTAGTACGACAACTTCCCGGAATAACTATCCGAGGTCCCCACATGACGCAGCCTAACTCCTCGTATAGCTCCGTGCGACGGTTAAAATAAGGCTGCAACTCCCTTATTTCATTATCAGCGGGCCACATGTCCCGCATATAACTTAAAACCCTACTTAACAGCGGATCTTTACTGGTTTGTTGTCTAATTATGTTGTAATCTAATAGCAACGCATCTTGTGCAAAATGTAAATACGTTTGCTCGGGGACCTGCAGTGACACATCGCTAGCACAAGTTACCGGTAACCGCGATAGTCCATCCGCCCCGTTCTGTTTGGTGTTAACGTATTCTATATCGTACATGTATGCCGATAGAATAATCGCCCATCTCTGCAATCTACTTGCTGCCATCGCCGGAACACCATGTTTTGGTCCAAAAATGCTAACTAACGGTTTATGATCTGTCCTTAAAATGAAACGCCGCCCATAAACAAATTGGTGTAGCTTCTGCAAACAAAACACGATAGCTAAAGCTTCGCGGTCTATTTGGGAATAGTGCTTCTCTGCGTTATTCAACGAGCGGGACACATACACCACTGGCCGGTCCCGGCCGTCCGCGCCTGATTGTGTGAGTACGCCACCAATACCGCGTGAGCTTGCATCGCAAGTCAAAACTAACGGCTTGTCTGGGTCGTAATGAGCAAGCACTTCTGCGCCAATCAATATTTTTTTAACTTTTGTAAACGCTTCTTCGCATTGAACACTCCATTTCCAAGTTGCATTTTTCTTTAACAGATCATAAAGTGGTGACAATACACTACTCAAATTTTTTACAAATTTAGCATAAAAATTAACTAACCCTAGGAAAGAACGTAATTCCGTAATGTCTTTCGGCCTGGAAATTTCTGTTATAGCCCTTACTTTTTCGGTATCAACCTTAATACCATCTTTTGCTATAACGTACCCCAAGTACCTGACTTCATCAACCATGAACCGACATTTACTTTTTTTTAGTTTCATTCCATGATTTTTAAACCTATGAAACACTTTTTCTAAAATTTCTAAATGTTTGTCTGGATTTCCTGACGTTCCAATGATTACGTCATCCAAAAACACTTCTACCCCGGGTATGTCACTAAGAAGATTAGACATAATCCGTTGGAAGATGCCTGGGCTGGAAGACAATCCAAACACTAGTCGATTGTATTTGAATAAACCTCGATGTGTATTTATTACAGTTAGTTCCTTAGAGTCATCCAACTCAATCTGGTTATAAGCCTGGGATAAGTCCAGTTTCGAAAAAATCGTAGCTCCGTTTAAACTCACTAACAAATCATCTATTTTCGGTAGAGGGTACCTATCGACCAGTAAGACAGGATTTAAAGTAACCTTATAGTCCGCACAGATACGGAGTCCACCGTCAGCTTTACGTACCGGTACCAAAGGTGTCGCCCAGTCCGAGCACTCGACGGGCTCAATGATGCCCGCGCGGAGCATAGCGTCCAGTTCCGCGTCCACCGGGCCTTTCAAAGCGTAAGGTAACCGCCGCGCACGGCAAAACACTGGTGTCGCGCCCTCCCGCAACCGGAGTGTTGCCTTGCCGCCCGTGTACCGTCCCAACTCGCTGCTAAATAAATCTTTATACCTATTTAACAAAACAAACATACTATTAGGTGCATTGTTTACAGTATTGTTATGATTTATTGTTTGTTGAAACAACGGTATTTTAATTCCCAATTCTGATAACCAATGTCTCCCCAACAGCGTAGTTGTACCACCGTCTATTACAAACAATTCTAAATATTTTGTTTCATTCATATACTGAACTTTAGGTTTTATTACCCCCAAAGGTTTAATCTTGCTACCATCATAAAATTTAAAAACTAAATGATAAGGTTCAATAACCCTATTACTAAAATATCTATCATAAGTTTTTTTACTTATACAAGAAACTGCCGAACCTGTGTCAATCTCCATTGCAATATCGTTGTCATCGATAGACAATGATAAACTCACCGGTCTGTAGCCGTTCAGACAGAGCTGATGCAGCTCTTCCTCTGATTCTCCTGAACTGGAGGCCTCTTCTAAACCGGGCTGCGCCCCCGTAGTAGCCGCGAAATGGTTCATACCGCGCCTCGTTCCACTTTTTGTGTTCGTTCCATACTGTGGACACACCCGCCTCAAATGACCACTTTGCTTGCACTTACTACACACAAATTTCTTATATCGACAATTATCCGAGCTGTGCCCGCGCCAGCCGCACGCCGTGCAGCTCTCCGCGCCTTCCCCAAGCTCCCGAGCCGGCCGCGCCGGTGCCGCCGCTGCGCGTTCGCGGCTGGTGCGTTCCCGTTTTTCCCATAACGTGTGCACCGTTGCCGCAACTTCCGCGCCCCCGTTTCGTTCCACGAATGCCGCATCCCGCTCCGCTGCTTCCAATCCGCAAGCCAATTTCACTGCCCCTGAGTATGTTAAATTATCCTCCGCAAACAATCTTTGTCTAATGACGTCACTTTTCACACCGCATACAAATTGGTCCCGCAAATTCTCTTCTAAATTTCCGCCAAACTCACAGGTTTTCGAGAGTTTCTTCATCTCTGTTAAGTATTGCGTTATAGTTTCGCCGTCGTTTTGACGTCTTTGCCGAAATCTGTATCGTTCCGCCATGACCGCGGGTTTCGGTTGTAGATGATTCTTTAAAAGTGCAACAGCTCTTTCGTACGTAATATCGGCCGGCTTACTAGGACTACACAAAGTGCTCAGTAACTCGTACGTCCCATCACCAACACCCGTAATTAAAATCGCCAACCACATGTCTTTCTCGACCTTGTTGACCTTATAGTACATCTCCAACCGCTCCACGTATAACGTCCAGTTTCCTGATTCCAAATCAAAGTCTCTGATCTTTCCTATTTTTCCAAGAGACATTGTTTTTTCTTTTTATATCCTCGTCGCCACTGAAGAATTTGCAGGAAGAAATTAAAAGCGTGAAAAGTATATAAACCGTATAATAGAAAAACACAGACAAAACGAGACGATTGTCACAATGACGTTTTGCAAAGCCACAGATATTACAATAGGTTCTGTACCTACCTAAATTAAACAGAAAAACAATAGCAGGAAACGAGACATAATATTTATGATCATCTAAAAGCGACGAAACATAATCACGTGTTTTCTTAACGACGCTCCTGAAATCAAAATATTCTAACACACAATATCTAAAAGCATTATCGTGGCCGGTTAAAAAAATCCGGTAAAAAACGGTGGTGAGGAACCCTGGACCCGGCTATTATCTCTGAACACCGAAGTCATTTTAGCTATAATAAGATAACATTAAGGGAAGACGAGGACAGCGGTGCTCAAAGTTTTTGGTCGCATTTAATTAACGTTTAAATAAGGTTTTATTATATATTATGTAAGATTTTAAAGTTATTTTTTGATGTTGTATTTTTAACAGAATGATATGAAAGAGAATGGAGTCAGTGATAGCATGGCGGTTGACAGTTCGAAGATAACGTGTAGCACCGACCAAAAGTAACATAAGATAAGGGCAGCTGAAGATGTTTTTTAACAGAATTCTAATTTTGAACATTTCAATGTTTTCCATGGGTATTCAAATTATCAGATTCATTTTTATTACAAATGTCCGCAAAATATGCATGAATCATTAAATAAACTTACCTACCTATGTAAAGAAATGTATTTCGCATTTATCCAGTAAAAGTCGTTAACTGAAACCTGTACGTCGATTTTGTGAAATTCAGACATGAACTCGCATCTCAAGTCGCTATTCAATGACATCAAATATTCAATTAAATTCAAATGACATTGATTTATTTGACACTTTGAAGTGCGAAGTGAGCGTGGAAGTGACGGTGGAATTACCGTATAGAATGCCACTGCTGAACTCATACCTATTTTTCCTAGAGCACTTCTAAAGGGCACATACCAAAACACCCACACATCACTTAGCCCTCTAAACTTTGAGAACAAACCCTCAAAAGATCGTGTCAGCGGACCTGTCGCTCTCGACTCTCAGAAACAGGTATTAGTTTTTTCTTTTACGTTTTTGCGCGTGCGCACGTGTGCGAGCAGCCCCTTAATTACCGACGCATACCATAAACAGATCTTTACGCTCCCTTAAATAAATCTTCGGGATTTTTTTCTTGTTTTCTTAGGCCCGTAATTTCGGAGCACAGTTTTCGGTTTACCAAACGAATTGGACAACGATGCAGCAGAGCGGTTCTAGAAAATGATGGATGATGACTCTTTGTTTTTACAGGTTTATCGGTAAATCGATTTGGATGTTTATAGAGCTTTACGGGTTGGCGGATGTTTGGATGAGATTTGGAGTTGATTTTGTTGGTTCATGAATTTAAATCTTGTCAAAGATATTGAAGATATTGTGACTTTGATTATGGTACTGTTGTTATTTATTGATTTGTAAGTTTGATATTGCTCTTACTGCTATTTTGTAGCTATTTAGTTACCTTATAAGCTTCTATACCTATTGATGATAAAGATGTTAATTTTATTTGCTTGTAAGTGGTAGGTATCTCTGGAAGTACCAACTGATCCGATTACAAAAAAAAACACAAAATATAATAGGTACACCTTTGCCAAGTGCACATAGGCAATGTTCTATTATAGATACACTGGCATCCTAACATGCAAACAAAGTCCCTGGCAGAATCTGGTGGTGGATAAAATATTTCCAACAATCTCACCAAACCACCAACGAAAATAAATAAATGTGTTTTGTCTTACGTTCGGAACATTTAATATGTTAGCAGATTACAGTCACAACCCAAGAACCCTTGATAAGGGTATATTATGTGGCCTCCCTCGATCCAAGATAACTCGGCCCTTTCCCTTTCTGGTTTTATTGTAGTGTTAAACGATATTTTATTATCAGGACGATAAAATTCCTCCACGGGGACACGACTTATTTATCTTTAGAAATCTTTTTTTATTCGGCACTTTATCACTATTATTTAGGGGCATGATAAAATGCTAAAACATGTCCAAGGGTTATACTTTATTACGGTGATGTAAAAGGATTAGGATATTAAAATGAATAAGCTTAATTATGTAGGAATTTAATCCTGATCAGCATTAAGAATTAAAATTATGTCTTTAGTTATTGATAAGGATTGTGACTTGGGATAAGGGCAGGAACATGATGAAGGATTTTTGTGACACCACAATATCCTGCTACTATTATTAACGCCAAGGTTTGTGAGGATAAATGAATGGATCTTTGTGACACGTTAATGCTAAAACGGCTGAACTAAATTAGCTATATTTGGCACACATAGCCAGAAATTAGACACGATACACGGCTAGACTATACAACGTTCTCTCAAATGCTTTCTTCATACATTTATAATTTTACAGAATACTCACAAGCATAACTGCTATTAATTATACAACTATGTCAATGTGGCAAGTGATAGCTACCGCTTTTGTTTTAACGGCGCTTTATGTGTAAGTAAGTAGGTTTAATTTGTTTTAACTTAATTAACTTCACGTCTAACAAATAAGATAGAAGCAAACAGAACTAGTACTGGCATATGTAAGCTGTAATAAAATAAAATAAAAATACGCACTTCAATCTAAATAAATGCTAAAAAAATATACCGCAAAATATGAACATCGAATCGAAAACAAATTATTTATTTAAAAACCCTAAATTACACGGCCCTACGGATATCTATATTAAAACTAAACTCAACGATTTCAATTGACTAGCCCTTAGTGCCAATACTTTACAACATAATCGTCGGCAATTAAAAACAAAACTCTCATAAAATTTAATAAATATTTAAGCTAATGATGGCCAATAAGTCTAAAATTCCCCGTGAATGTTTCGAGCATAATTTCGAAGCTGGAGCGCACGGGCGGCATACATTTTACTGCTATAATTTACCATCATTAAGACAAATCAAGCTGAACGACGCCAATCATCGTAAATTAGGTGTTCCGGGACTACATTAGCGCAAAAAGGTGTTAAAATCGAGGCTTTTAAACTCGTTCGTGTATTAAAAACTCATATGAGCGGGCGAAGGGTTAAGTGTATCATTTACACTAAAAATATCGTTTAAGGACACATAATTGCAGTCATTTGGTAACAAGAGAGAGCTGGTGGGAGGGAATTAGGAGGTAGGGAGTGCAAATCGTGGTTCGGACACATTTTGGTCAGGTTATTATCATTTATTCGTAAACGCGTGTAAATTTTTGTATGCCATTAGCAAGCAGATGCGGATGAGAATTACAGATGATTTCAGTAGCGAGGAAATTCACGCTGAATGCAATTATGAGGAAGTAGTTATTTGAGTGCCGACACCTAAGGCGATCGGATATTGGTAACCATAAAAAGAAAGCTGAAAACATTGCTGAAGTAACGGACTATCTACAAATGCGATAGTTTGTGTGAATGTTGGGTAAATATTTGTTACTACGTTCACGTCTAAACGGCTGAACGGAATTAGCTGTTTGGCTGACATGGGTATTAATACTTAATACATAGAATTATTTGATTCTCGAATATACGTATATATTAGGATAATTTAAGACTTTGGCTTATTTCTGAAGACTGCAAAGAGGAAGCCAAGGGTTAGACGGCAAGCTAGGCCAGGGCCTACTAGAGTTGTGGAATTTGTTCAAAAGAATCACAGCAGCCCTGGAACGCAAAGGAGGAACACGGATGGGTTTTAGTCAGTAAGAATCTGACACTCGCTTCCGCTGTGATATAACACACTAAATGCATGCAATGACTTGTAATAATAAATCGCATATCTGAAGGCAATTTTATCTCACTGGAACAACATTTCCAAACTCAAGAGGTGCCCGGTGAACCCTATTCCTAGACTCCGCTGTCTGTCTGTCAGTCCGTCTATCACAAGGCTGTAACTTTTGAACCGCAATATAATATAATAGGCAAAAACTTAAATTTTTAGACGGTGTGTATTGTTATGGCCGAAGAAATGTGTTTTTGGAGGTATATAGTATTAAATATTGTACAGTGGTCCGGAATTTTGTGTTCGTGTGTCGTGGTTTTTTATTAACATAATGTTCCTACGCTTTCAAGAAACTCCTGGAGGGTCCATGTAAATGGCTATGGTAAACCGGCAAGCACCAATCAAATAATACTTTATGATCATTTTTTGTATGTAATATGGTGTACTTAGTCAATTTTTTGTAGACAAATCAGCTTGTAGTGTGTTGTAACAGTTATGGTAAAAATCAATTTCGTGTGGTTTCCATAATTTTTAAGTTTTACTAATAAGGTGTTTTAACATAAGATTTTATGCAGGTGGCCCGTACCTTATTTTGATGTATTTTTTTAGAGTACGAAAATGTTTACCCATTTCAAATTATCTTTTTTCATTTTTCAGATTTGCTGCTTTTTATTAAATATAGTTCTAATGGAAAGTAGATAAATAAAAATATCAATCATTTATATAATTGGTCTTTTTTAGAATCGGTCATTTGTGGACTCTGTAGTCATTTCGCGTATTAGTCATTACTCGACAAAACTCAAATTTTAATATCCTAACCTCATAAAATCAATAAGTTCGATCATTTCTGCAAGAATAATAATAAAAAACAGTAATTACTATCACTTATGTGCAATCAAAACACACCTGACTTCGCCATCAGCGTTAGCAAACCTCATAATTAACTTAACTGCCCATTTTACCTCCATAACCTGACAAATTGTTTCTTAATTTCAGTAATCGTTAACTTTTAACCGATTGATTGCCAGTTAACCGAATCGTGATCGCAGGCGAAGGGTTAAATTGCCGTCCGTTCATAACAAAGGGGTTAATTTTGTTTCAAATCACGAACAACCCTCCATTGACGTGTTAATATCGTAATAAACAACAATATCGAGGGGAAAAGAGGTATTTTATGCTTCATCTTTTTAATGAAGCATCGAAAATTGTTTTCTTTTCAATATAAAGAAAAAGGAATAGATTATATTTAAAAAAAAAGTAAAGGTATTTTATCTAATTGGAGTCGTCGGTGTATTTAATAATGTAATAAAAAATAAAAATAATTATGCTTTCAAAGTCTAGAGGCCCTCGCATTTAGCGCAGGTATTCAACAAAAGTATTCACTGCACTATGTAATGTTAAGCCGCGTTCACGCCATTCGGCTACGTCAGCCCGCTACGCAAAGTCTATGCTCAGCGACTACATCGCGTTAATGCTACGTCACTGTGATGCGTCTACGCCATCCCGCTACGCCGAGCGGCTACATCGCGTTTATGCTACGTCTCTGCGCCGTGTCTACGCACTATGTCTCCCTCTACCCTGCGTATACACCATCTCGTTATGCCTCTACGCTGCAGCTACGTTAACAAGCTACGCCGCTTCTACGTACATTGCAACACTCAACAGAGGCTAATAACAAATCGATTAAAAAAGAAAGACTTTTCTTTATCGACAGAACCTAGCGCTTATTTATATTAAGTTCTTCCGATTATGAATGAGCAATTTTTTTTATTTTTCTATCGGCCTCTTCAAATGGACCACCAATGCAGTTCGATTATCTATCATAATAAAACCTCCAATACCTTACAAAGTAGACGCGGTTAATTTTAGTTAATTTTGTAAAGAAACACAAATGAATCGTTTCAAATTCTCTCTCTGAGAGTCGCTAACGACTGTAATTATTTCTAATTTTATTGAACGCCGGCTTCAGATAAAAAGAAGGCGCCTTCAACCTGCTACTACCTTAAGCCCTGCTTAAATTGTAATCACTGACTCGAGAATATTGCTCTGTTTAACATCCATTGCCGGTTTTGTTAAACAAAACAAGTTACGCTACCTAGCACAGCGTTCAATGGACTTCAAACATACAAATAAAATCGATTTCCGCAACTAATGTTGTGTTCTTGAATGCATTGCAATTACAAGTTAATGAACCCGCGTTTAGAATGGTATACGATTATTTGTTGCTTTGTTTTGTGATGTAAGTATAAACATTAGTGCAAGTCTTCACGATTCGTCCCCTGCAGGGCGACCGTGATCGCTGTTCCTGTGGTTTCTTCTTAGTATAAATGTTGATGAACATTGTTTTTGTGTTTAACAAACTTTTTTCAGTGAAATTGAATTGGTAACAAACAAATATTTGGGTCTTTGGTACGAAGCTAATAGATAGGCTTTTGACTTTGGCCTTTTGATCAATTGGTAAATAATATTTATCTTTTTACAGAATGAAAAAAAAACGATTATTTATTTAATAATTTTTTTTTATCTAGATGAAGTCATTGTTTTCTTGCCGACTTTTAGATAAAACAGATATATACTAATTATAACAGACAACTTAAAAACCAATCTAGTCTACATACTTAGTAACAATTTATAAAATTGTATATAAATAACAAAATCACATATTTTTCATTACCTAACATCAAAGAATCATTCAAGTATTTCTACAAAATAAAAAAAAAAGTCAAATCTCTCAAAGACGGTAAAGTTAAAACAAAAATACCTGAGCGTCCATTCAAAAGTACGATTCAAGATACAAGCCAACCAAGTTAGGACTAAGTTGGGCAACCCGATTAGATTAATAGCATAAGGTTTATGTTTATGCACAAACTTACATTGTGCAAGCCTGCTTACCCTTTTTGGAGATAAAGGAATTTGAATTGTGATGTTTTGATACCATTAATTTTAGGTCCAATCATTAATTAAGGGGAACGTATTCTGGCTTGTTTTCTTGTTGAAACCCAATCGGGGAGTTTTGCTGTTAATTACAAATTGTTTGTGAGTGATTGATAATATTGCAGAAATGGATTTTAGGTTGATATTCTGTTCTCCATTCGGGGAAATAAACTTGATAAATGTGCAATTGTTTGTACTGCTACTATTTAGTTTTGCAAACATAGTAATGAATGTTGTATTCCAAGTGCGCTTCAAAGAAATGTCAGCATTGTAGACGCAGTGCTTGCCAGGGTTGTTCGAAAGAGTCACCGCGGCCCTCAAACGCAAAGGGGATTAGGAGGAATACAGAGGGGTTTTAATATCCCATCCTTACAAAAAGTAGAGAAAGCAATCTGTACTAAATGTATACTTAATATCATAAAGCTGAAAAGATTTCTTTGTTTGTTCAACAAATCTCCAGAACTCCTGGCCCAATTCTAAAAATTCTTCCCCTAATAGGAAGCTACTTTTCCCCCTGAGTATTATAGGCTATATTATATTATCAAAAAAATACGATCCGCAAAAAAAAATCACGTCACAATTACGACAAGATACATAAATTACAAACAATACTTAACTCTAAACTGTTTTAAACAGGCTCAGAAACCGCATTTAGATTTCAATACCATTCACTGCCAACTAAAAGAAATCAAATTAAACAATTCCACGGACACCCTATAAATTCTATGTAGCAATATTCTCATGTCATACACTAGAAGCGTTCCCTTTTTATCATTTTATAATCATCCTGTTCGTCATTAGTGAGTTTTTTCTCCACAACTTGTAAACTAATAACGCGATGCCTTCAATCTGTCTAGTAGGATTTGTTTTTTACTTTTTAACAAGCTCTGTAATGATGGAATTGATTGATACTGCAACTATGTATGGTATACGTGTACTAGGAAAGTAGGTAGCTTGGGTGAGTGTAATGATATGTGTATGAGTGATCTGCTGGATCATTAATTGCAGATGACAACATAGTTCATTTTTTATTTTTGTATTTCTTGTTTGAAAAACTTTTTCAAAATTCTTCTTAACACAAGAATTTCAGTCACAGCGGCCTACATCAACACAGACTACCCAAACAATGTAATAAGTAGATTACAAAAGTACACTCCATCTTCCCTCACTCCTATAGTCAAAGGGCAAACCGTTACGACCAGAGAGAGATCAGTTTTAGGAACAACGGCTTAACGTGCTTTCCACGACGGTGCCTTACAGCCAACTTCCAAACTCCGAGCTGCTACTGAGAAATTCTTAATGGAAAATCCCAATAACAATTTTCCGAACTGGAACTCGAACCAGGAGACTAACTCGGCCGTCAAATAAATACAAATTTATGAAAAAGAGAACATGTAATCGCTAACTCCACATGCATTTTTGTAACACTATGTAAAACCTAAAACCACACCAAAACGACCTCATTTGCTATAAAAAGAAGCCTCTACAACGTCTCTAGAAAATTACAAAAAAGTATATAACAAGCAATCGCTAGTTTCACATTTGTCCAACACCAGCACCATTACAGTCAAAGTTTTTCTCCAACCAAGAAAATTCCTTACAAGAATCAAAGGACACAACCGACAGTTTTTCCTTTTCAATCATCCCATTCAATCAGCGTGTGTCGCAATGTTTTCTGCTATTATATAATATTAGTGCGCGAACGACCGTATTCCGCGGCGGTCGGTCTAATGGGCCGACTCGCGACAACTATTACCTACAATTACGTAGTACGTGCGTGGTACGGGTTAAGATGTAAGCGGAAAACGGATTTTTGTGTATGGTTCGAGAGGTAACAAGATCGTGTCTGGGACCAGTCATATTATGAAGAGACATTTGAGAATGTATAATAAAATAATAAATAATAACACTGTCCCACTGATCAAAACCGCAAGCAGACGCTGGACACAAGCCGCTTCCAATCGGCCCTGTAGAAAATCTATGGAGGAGGCCTATGTCCACCAATGGACGTCCTGCGGCTGATATGATGTTGATGATATGACTTTCCCACTGCTGGACAAAGGCTTCTTCTCATACAGAGAAGGCAAGAGATAACCACGCTTGCTCAAGGCGAATTGGCAATTTCAGACTTATATTCATTATAAATCCAGGTTTCCTTACTAATTTTTCTTTACCAATGTCAGAGATATCCAAGATAAATGTATGGATTAAAATTGATGTGTTTGAAGATTAGAAAGAACGAGGCAATCATTAATAAAATACTTCAAAATGGTTTTTACCTAACAATGGGTTTCGATTGTAGGCTGGACATAAGGTGCACTGAAAACATACTGATGATCTTAGGAATCCAGGGTGTCTGGTGGCAGATTTATGTTTTTGAAGGGGTATATCTAAAAAAGTTATTAACGGTTCAGGGGGAGACTGGTGTCATTCGACGCTCCATGAATGCGGATTTGTTAGCCACAATGTCGCAGTGGTCAGGGCAGCAACGTGTGTACGCTATTGAGTCGTTTTTTAAGAGTGGTGATTCTAACGTGACTGCCCGCTGACGTTTTGTTCCCACTACAATATCCGGCGATTAAGCGACAGATTAAGTGTTAATTTGATTAAATCGTGGATGCAAAGGTTCCGCCTTACATTTTCTGCTTTAAACAAGCCTCAGCCGGGACCCAGCAGAGCATCAAGAACCACAAAAAACGTTCAAGAGGTTGAAACAAACTTACGAGAAAATCCGCGAGTCTCTGTGCGGAAAAGAGCACCGTTTTGGCGCTCCCCATAAGTATTGCTCACGAAATTTAATAAAAGACATAAGGATCAATCCTTTTATGATTCAATTAGTCCAAGAACTTAAAGAAAATAACTTTATTTTAAGAAAAAACTTCTGTAAACTGATGTTGGAGAGATTTCGCACTGTAAATTGCATTTTTTGAAGCGATGAGGCCCATTTTCATTTGAATGGTCACGTGAATAAACAAAACTGTCGCTACTGGGCCCTAAGAAGTCGTAACCCACAACAGAAACATCAGCGGCCCCTGATTTGCCCTAAAGTTATTGTTTCGTGCGCATTATTGACAAACGGAAATGAACGGTCACTTTTTAAAAAAAAATCTCGTGGCGAGACTTTGAATGTCTACAGTGAAAACTATGGACTCATGATTACTGAATAGTTTTGACCAAATTTGCGAGCACATCCATCCTACTCGACGCACACGTGTTTTCAGCAAGATGGGGCGACTCCGCATACAGCCAGGACGTCTATTGCTTTACTTTGTCGAAATTTTCCGCATAAATTGATGAGCCGCTTTGGAGACATCCCGTGGCCACTAAGGTCACCAGATTAAACTCAAATGGAGTTTTTTTATAGGAGTTATCTCAAAAGCAAAGATTATGCCAATAATCCTCTGTCTATTGTGCAGTTTAAGGAAAATCCAATTAATCCGCAATGCAATTAATCAAATCCAGCCGAGCTTATTGCCGCGCGTAGCCCGTAATACGGTGGACCTTTTTAAACAGTGTGTACGTCTAAATGGACATCATTTGGATGAAGTAGTTTTTAAAAAGTAAAATCCGCATTATTCATTTATTTACTGAACTAGTTAATAAAACCATAAGTTCATAAGTTTTTCTTTTATTAGCTTTCAAAACCGTAAATCTGCCACCAGACACCCTGTATGAGGAGTTGGTAATGCAAGATTAATCAGAAAATAAACAAAATAAATTATAACTCGGACCAATAAGCTGCGTTGCGACAATTTATTAAACAAATTACCTACTACGTGTGGTCATGGGTGGAATTTGTAACCAGCCAGGTTGGTTTTGCGATAAAGGCCTAATTTACCAATCGTCAGATAACTTTTATCTCGTATAGAAAAAATGACAAACCGCCATGTTTATTCTTCAGATCAAATTCATCTGAAAACTGCCCAAAAACTGCTGCAAAAATCAGCCCTCGATATCTAAAAATAGAATACTGCAAAAAAAGATAGGTACAATATTTGTGCAACAGACACAGGCCAACTTGGTAAAGCTTGTTCTTAAAACCATTTTTTTTTTATTTACTTACCACTAAAATCTAAATCCTTAATTAAATATGTAGATACAAAAATTACAAATAAACCAAAACCTATGCATCCACACATTACACCACACGCGCAATATAAAACCTAAATCTTCCTTAATTTAGTAGCAAATTAACAGCACAATGTTTAACAATATATTCTCCCTTACATAAGTAGATAGCGGTCATCGCCGCTTATCCCGGTCGGTCGGTGTAATGGCCGGTCTGCGACAACTATTAGCCACAATTACAGACTACTGCGTGTGCGCACGCTATGTAGTAAGTCATAAGAGAAGAGCGATTTTCTTGTTCCTAGAATTTCATATTGTTTTAAGCAATGTCTAACACAGTTACAAACCAATTAAAATTTTTTTGTTTTATTTTACCTATATATTTTTAAGTACGCTCCTGTGTAAAGTGTAAACTTTATGTTAAGGAATGTATTCTTCATGACAATAAAAAAACCTAAGCTCAGTCACAGTATAATCATAAACAGTGTGATCCTTTATGCCCTAAATAAATAAAATACTATGTATGTGTAATATATGAGTATGGTATCTCTTCACCACCTTTGGTTGACTGGTAGAGAATGCCTAAGGCATTAAGTCCTTATTTATACTTTTTTTGTACATAAAGTTTAAATAAATGTCTACAAAACAAGAACAAAGCATGATAGATGTATATTGTTCTATTTATAAATGAGATATTCCATAATAATTATTTGTCAGCTCTCATTAACCCTTTTATACTACAAAATCGCTCCCCGCTTAAACCATACACCACATTATTTGTACCAACAACAAATTGCTGGAATTAACCGTCCGTTGCACTTAACTATTTATTTATAGCCGCTCCATTGGTTGTTGTTGCCGCCGGTTGCTGGCACCAAATGATTTGACTCCAACAATCAGGACGCGGCCTTATACTTTAAGAGTGATGATAAAGCAATTTAGTTCTAGTAATTAGTAGTTCGGGTATTGTTGTGGTTCATATTTGAGGTTACAAATCAAGCTTTTGGGAGTAGTGATCCTTAGTGTATAATACTTATTTAGCAACTATTTATCAGTGAAGATTTTGTTGTAATCGGACCAGTATTTCTAGACATTACCTTTTACAAACTAACCCTAAGTCTTTATAATATATATTTATAGTTATGTTAGGATGTTATAGTTAGGATGTCTAACATACTGGGTAAATGGAATACCTTTTTAAGCGACACAAATTTTCAGGTCCTTTAATGTCCCAGTTATCCAGACCTATTTAATTTTTAATTCATTACAACATTCTTTGATATATTCCTAGAAGTAAATAATTAAAATATAACAATACATCGAGAGACTAATTGAGGTGACTTTTATTAAATTACTAATGCACTTCTAAATTGGTAACCTACGTGCCTTAGTCTATTAAAAACGTAATGAACTTCTAAATAATAAGTGTTATTTACAAATAAAGAACACATTCATTAAGCATGTTTTTAATAGACAATAAGTAACAGGTGAAAAATGAACATTCTAATGAACATTTTACTTTTTAAAATAAAATGAACCATTTTACGACACCAACTAAAGTTAATTGCTTCTAACACTGACAATAAAACATCGAAACTAGGGATGCATCCGATACCGATACCGATATATCGGCGATACTTAGGGTTTGCCGATATATCGGTATCGGCGATATTAGATACTTTAGTTTCCAAATGAGTTGTGTCGCATCTGAGAGACTATTTTCCACAGCAGGTCTTATTCAAACAGACTTGCGAAATCGCCTTTGCCCGCAAAACTTAAGAATACTTTGTTTTTTAAATAAAAATCTTATAAATGTTAATTTTGATTACTACAACTATTAATTAATTGTGTTTTATTTATTCTTCCTTCCTTTTTGAATTCAATAAAAGTATCGGTATCGGTATCGTATCGGCAAAAAGGCATATCGAGGCATCCCTAATCAAAACTATCATATAATATGTCTTCATAATAACAAAGGCAATTCCTATAAATGTGGAATAGAAAAAGACAAAGTACAGGTTTGATTTTTATTGCGCCGTCAAAACAGAGCGGGTCGAATCTCTAATTAATACTTTAAAGGTATAACGATCCTTTTTACTGAATATCGTTATTAAACTTAATATCGGAGTACGAGTTTAAAGCTATTAAGAAGTACTCCCGAACTCATCTTCCCGAAGTATTCAAAATAAAATACTAATGTTAGGCTAGGTCACACTGTTAGCGAGTTGGTTTTCGTAGCCGCGTAGCTGTTCGTAGCACATTATTTTGATGTCAATTAGAATTAGTACTATTAATTATTTTAACTAACTCACGGTCTGCCGTCTTTTAATTTAACTGAGGCCCCGTTTCCGAGTGTGTGGGTGACTATTACCTCCAAATGATTTAAAAATTAACAATCATATGTTCAAACAAATTATTAAATCGTATAGGATCATTTTTTTATAGATAATTTGATAACACGAATTTCCAAATGCGATATAACGTTATAAGACGTTGACTTTTTAGCTACATCTTTAATATTCAAACAACATTATTTAAAAACTTAAATATGTTAGTTTTTGTTTAACCTAACTAATGTTATCGAATTAGTGGGTTTATCTCCCTACTTCTTTACTGGGATATTTATAAAACCAATTTATATCTAACCAAACCGCTTGCAATCGAACCGTAGCTCTAACGAGAGTATCCAAAAATGGAGCCTTATTATCACCTCCCACCTCCTTTCGCTCCTTTAATGTCGGCCTCCTCCTCATTAGACGGAGTTTCTTACGATAATAACAAAAACAAAACACGGTAAGAGAGGTATACCCTTTCTTTAACCCTTAATTGTTACCCTATGAAGATTGTAACAATCAACGAAATAAATCTTAATGTTTTTTTTTGTCTTGCTCGTATTATTATGAGACTGTTTTGATATTGTATCAAAACGAAAAAGTAATTATTGTCTTCAGCTCAGCAATTTCTGGAATAGTTCAACTAAAGCTGAACTATATATTTAGTCAAAATGAATGTTCTAATCTGTTAATGCTGAAATATTTCTGAATGACAATTAAAAAGTGACAGTCAAAGTCAATTTTTTTATTTCAATTAGTCCATTTTGGACATTATTTTGGTCAGATTTATTGCTTCTACAAAAGTTTTATTCACATAAACAGACATACCATCACGCCTGTATTCCCCGAAGGGTTAGGCAGAGGCGTACCAATGTACACCCACAATGCGCTGTTTAAGCAAAAGTTTTATTATGTATGCATAATCAAAAAAATATATATTGATAAATCGTAATCTAAGGAAGGATCATAAGGAAAAGAAAGGAAATATAAAATACGAATACAACATTTTATTAATAAAACACGACACAATAACATTATAATAATACAACAATCTATAATAAATAATAATATAAATACATCATCCATTATTCATAAAGGTTCGGGTTCACGCAAATCTTCATAATTTTTTTATCCAATTTAAAATAAGTTTACCTGTGATTCGCTTAATTGTTCGACTACCCCTAAAATTTACCGCCCCCATATACTTTGGCCTTTCTGCCAATTTATATCTTCGATTCACGAAAGATGATAAGGTATACTGATCTTTATGGCAAAGAAATAAGGTGCATTTTAGAAGGAAATGTCTTAAGGGTGGTTTATTTAACTTTGTACAAAAATCTCATACAGTGTGGTGATGCAACAAGTGTAGAAGCCAACAAAAGGAGCGATTAGGGGTGATTTATACATTCTTTTATTTTCCACCCCCAAGTTTAGTTCAAATGATACGGTAACTGAAATTCCCACGCACGCAATGGAGGGGAACTTTTTTTTCTCATTTTGACAGTTGGAAAATGTCGTTTTTCAATCTGGGATGAAGAATAGTTTTTTTAGACTTAAATTAGAATTGAGGTAGCTTAAAAAAGTCTCTTAATTAAGATGAATCTAATAGTAACATTATTTACAAATTATAGCTACAGTTATTATTAATTCTATAAGGCACATTTATTGATTACTGATTAAAAAGGCACAGATTTAGTATACAAGATTACCAACTATATGCACAACAGACAACTTTAGTTTCTGTTTGTTATATTGTTTACCTTCTATAAATCTAAAAAGGGGTCACTCTATTTATCATAATGAATAACTATTACAACTTCCAAAAAAAAACCGCACTCTAATATTTACAAAACTTAACAAAGAAAAATAAAGAAAATCTTCCTAAGACAAAGTTTGTTAGTTACGACTACATCACAGATTCTTATTGGATTATCAATCTACTTACATTTAATTAAAGCACAATTCAGTTTACACTTGAGTCAAACTTATATCAAATAAAAAAATAATGCTAAAAAGAAGGACAAAAATAACAATTTAATATCTTAATTACTTTACAAAGGGCACAACTTGATATTTTGTACATATTTACATGATTTAAAATATTTTATTTCCATTCTTAAATCTGTTTTTATTTGCATGCATAAACGCTGGGTATTTACCTAGATTTATATATTCGAATGTTTGAAAGGTACTTATTTAAGTACCTTGTCACATGTCAAATATACGAATATATAAATCTTGGCACAGCCAAATCATATTTCACAACTCCAAAAAAAATATCTAATTCAATCTGACCTCACCCTCTAACGCAACAAGTGGAATCACAAACATTTAACAATAGGGGATCGTGATTATGCACCCCACCGTACTATACTATGACGTCACAGTCACTTGTCACGCCGCAGGGCACAATGCTTCGATTTTTAAATCACGCAAAGTATCTATTCTTCTTTTTCTTTTTCTTTTGTAATGGTTTTTGCATCTTCAGAACGTGGGAATCTGGACTCGCGTGACAGCCTGAAAAAAGTGACAAATTTATAGGCAGGTAAGTATGAGAATAGGTTTTATTTCACGGTAGATTCGCCACGTAATATCTTAAACGCTGCACTGAATAAAGAAAATGTAAGAAATTGTCTAATTAATTCCCCTTTTCTAGCCTTCGTTGAGATATATAATTAATGAGCAATAAAACCTATTCAAGTCATTTATAAGAATCTAACTCATTCTAATTTGCATCATAAATCTTGCACTCAAATCATCTAAAGCAATCTTTTGATCGCCATCATTATAATGATAACTTCAACCCCTAACAATATCTCCTAATCATCTCAAAATGCTCCTAATAGACATTTAATTATAGAGCCGGTCGAGTTCCACTGACCCCTTTTACACTTGTTTACATCTTCATCCCCTCAACCCCCGCAGAAACGCGCTGAGCCATCAAAATGGTATGTTTAATTCCAATACCCCATACGATTTATTATAACAAAGCAGAACGGGAACGATCGACCGCTTGCCATCTGTCGTCGTTCCGAATCTCGAATCGCCGAAAAAAACTCAATGTGCGAGCAACCCTGGGAACCTAGGAACGAGGAGCATTCCCACGAACAACCCCTCAATTTTCAATAACCAAATTAGCCTTTGCGTTACCCTATTTCGGATATGAGGGAGTCGTGAATCTATTCATATCGATAAAAAATATCGCACGTCTCGCTCGCGTCCCCCTTAAATGCATATATTCGTCCTGTTCGAATGCACGTGTTCAAAGATCGTATATTTAAACTGCGAGCGTATGTGTGCGAGAGCCTTCGGATCGTAGCACCTGCCGGCGCGCGCGCACCCCATTGGCTGAGCAACCACTATCACCGCTACACTGATTTCTTTTAAACTTAATTTTTTTGTAATACTCTCTTCGGACATGTTAAGAAAAAATCCTACATGTTTGGACCGGTACGAGCCGAATATTTTGTGTGTAGGTGGCATCCTACTTTAATAATTCTTTTTGTAAACAAAATGCTAATGAACTTTGACTTGGATGATTCGAATTCCGGATCTAAGATAGGGTTACGTGTAAGAATTACAAATGGAAACACTTGAATTTATTGCACCCTTTTTAGTAAGGGATTATATTACCATGATACACTCAGAGCTTTAATGATAGAATAAACAAAAAAGATCAATTAATAACCAAGGTTACCCTAACTCGTAAAGTGATTAGGGTCTCGTGACGAACGCGTGAGTAGCGCGTGAACTGGCCGCGGCGAGGGTTCGTCCCCTCTGACTTAGTGACCTCGGTAAAGGGATAACAATCGCATTGTCGCGGCCACTGGGGCCGGGGGGCAATCAACATGTGTTGTGTTTGCCCACACTAGGGCGTGTGGACGGCACGTGACTGATTTTCCCATGAAACCCCTTCACACACTTGTTTGATATGATAATAAGAATCAAATAGGCACATGTGAAAATTGTCGACAAGTGCTCGAAGAGAAATTCACAGATGTAGAATGATCATAGTTAAAGCTTAGCAAAGATATAAGATTTTAATTGCTTCGTATTTATGTATACTTAATCATCTTCGTGTAAGACTTACTACCAATACCTTATGAACTTTATACATCTCATTAAATTACTTGCTTCAAGAAATAAACAAGCTAGCAGTAATTTACTCATCCCCAAAAATATTATGACGTCCAAAAAACTTGTCTCAACTCTACCAAAATTATGAAGACCTGTCACGAAATACGAAATGCATATCGGGGTATCGAATAAACCACTTGACTCACCCACACATACACAGGGCGCTTTTCACGTACGCGGGGCCTTTTGTGCCGGGGGCGGCGCGCGCACTATAAAAGCCCGACCGGCCCAACCAGCCCCACATTCCCGCCTGTGATCTCACTAGCGACACACGCTCTCTACTATTACTATTTATCTATCAAATCTTTCAACATGTCTTACTACGCCAACAACGAGTACATCATCGCGACAAACAACTCGATCAACGAGAACAGATACAACAGTGAAAAGATGAAGAACAGCGGCATCAAGGCGCTGCTCAGGCCTTTGATGAAGTTGATCAAAAAGTCAACAAAGCGCGCTCCCGTGAAAACTTGCGACACGTGCTTCGAGGAGGAGCAGAACTCGAGCAACGAAATGCTGGAGCGCAAGATCTGCGAGGAGATGCAGGCGTGCCAGCCCGGCGCGGCCTTCCTCGTGTACAACGAGAACGACTCGTGCGACCTTGTGCCAGTGACCCCCGACAACTTCTACGTACCTGTGCACTTCGCGCGCACCGACGCCGGCACCTTCTTCTGGACCACCGTCTCCAAGAGCGAGGCCGACTTCGCAGCGGCGCACTGCTACAGCGAGTGCCAGACCGCGGAGCAGCAGCACCCGGCCCTGCACGACCGCTGGGTGCAAGCCTAAACTGCAACTCCAACTTGACAACAATCAGTGTCTTCCGTGAAACCAGTGCCTGCTCCGTTGGTTTCCGCAACCGTCTGTGATTTAGCTTTAACTAGTTCAAGGTGCCATATAGGGATAAGTTAGGTTAGGCCTGCTCAATACTCGTGATAAACTCCTAGAAAGCTTTAATTGTAATAACGATAGCGTTGTGATATTTTTTGAAAATATGTTGTATTGTATAAATTAATGTTAGGGAATTAGTGAGCTTAGGATTGTAATCTTCCTTATCGAGCTTTAATTGTTTTAGGGATTATTTATTGACCTTTACTCGTGTTATATGATAATATACGAATTGAATGAATTTGCTATCTTTTACTACGACTACAACCCAAACCCTTACACACAAGTATTTACAACAAAACAAACACAAAAACACACAATAAATAATACAGTAGCGAAGAAAAACCGCAAGGTTCAGTACGAACTAATAAGACGAGACAGAATCGATAAAATGTTCCTACCTACTTGGAGCTTTCTTGGTTTGTATTTCGAACCAAAAAGTGGTTGGACGAGGTTGGCGCGGGCGATGGCGCGAGCCACTCTTGCCTCGCCATACTCGGCGAGCAACATTTCGAGCGCATGCGCACGTGCAAGCCCGAGGCAAAGCTACCGGAGTTTTAATGGCCTCTTTTTTAGACGCCGCCTTAACTCTCTTGTTTTGAACTGTTATTTATTTTATACAATTAGGCACGTACTGTAAGTGTTACGTAAATGCTGGTCATAAAATTTAATGGATCGCTAGTTCGGAAATGTATTTGTGTTACTTAATTGTTTGTGCTAATAGTTGAGAGATAAACTATTTGATTGGGATTGTTATAGATTAATTTTTAGTTCCTTGTTATTCATCTTGTTAATTTCTATAATAGTCTTAAAATATTTTAAGCAAGGAAATAAATTTTAGTATATGATATGTCATTATAACAAAGCTATTATAATATAAAACGAATAACACAACAATTTAAATTTTATTACATAATAAGTTAAAGCTTAGAAGATAAAAATAAAATAATAATGCACAAATATCTACAATTTTCTCAAAATCAAAACAAAACAATCAAATTAAAATATAAAAAAAACTAAATCCTATTATCTAAGTGACATTTGAGATCAGCGATCACTAACGACCAAGCCAAGTCAAAACACGTCTCGAAACAGCCTCAGTAATAAACACCCACATCACACAAATACATTATACATTGCATCAACATAACCACTTTCATTATTCATGTAAAAACCTTCAATTTAATACCAGCACCTTACATAGTAGATAATAACAGTCTCCGAAAAAAACAACGAAAACGCATCTCTCCAAGAAAAACACGTGCTTAAAAAAAAGTTTAAAAGTCAACTGACACCAGAGACAAGTTCCAACCTGTTTCAAAAATCGAACCTCCAACAAGTTCGTGCAAGTTTTGAAAAAGTAAAAAAATCGCACTATTTAAATTCAGAACGCATTGTGCAATCAAATAATAGAGAAGACAGAAAGGAGATGAACAATTGGTTGATAACAATGAGAAGAAATTTAGAGCTATGCATAAAGCACGTGCAAGGTTAAAATTACTATGAATATGCATTTACTATGGAGACCATTCATTTATTGTTAGTTAACGTTGCTTTTGTTAGTGTTTGTAAAAGAAAAGTGTGAATAAAAAGGTGCTTTAAAGATCTATTGCTACCAATCACGAGCATACATAAAATTGCATGCAACTATGGAATACTAATAATTATAGGTATATAGGCTTCTTATTTAACAGAAAAGACAAGCATTGCTCACCATGCAAGAAGGAAAGAAAAATCAAATGAAAACTATTTTAACATGCTGTTATACACAAAAGATTTTTAGTAAAACGACGTAACTGCCTGTTTATTCCGTGAAAATCTTTTTCTTCAATTTTCTTTTGATATGTTGATGATGATGTATGTGCTAACGACGCAACCGAAATCCCGAAACCGTCATCGAAATCTTCCACTTAAGTATATATGGAGGGCTATAAACTGATATGATGATGATTAGTATTCATTACCTATTAAAAACAACCAAGCAAAAAACCAAGCATACGTAGTTATCAATAAATGCACACGATATAAATTCAGTGACAATCAAAGAGTCAGTCAAAAAAATTATTAAAATGAATTCACCATGCCATACTATTCAAATCTAATTTTTTTGCACACTATTAAAACCAAATAAAAAAGAAAAACATTAGGTATTTACTCCAAACAATAGCTAAGGGACTATAAGAAACAAAGTTCCAAATTCAAATTCACAAATAAAAAACTCAAGAAGTTCCGGAATAAATTCAAATCAGGATTTTCCGATGGTTCCAGATTTAAATCCAATCTTGGTATTCGTGACGCAATTATGGGAAATACAGAGCTGATGTCATCCGGCAGTGCGATCCGGCGCCAGTGCCGTTGAAAAACCGCGCACTTGCCGGGATAACCCGTAATGGGAATTGGAAAAGTCTACATTCGATAACATGTAGAATCAAAGATTGCGTAGAGTATGGAAAATCCAACCGGTCCTATTAGAAATCTATGGGGGAAGCCTATGTCCAGCAGTGGGCGTCCTGCGTCTGATATGATAATGGAAAATTATATAATGACAAGGAAAACCAAATTAAAGAATAGGGCGCAATTCTAAAAACTTTTATTAACGTTCGCATTCTAATCTCAGTCCCAATTTATCAAAAATGTATATCTATTTTTCCTGAATTGTTGACAAGTTAAAATATTCATTTTTGCTATGAGATTTTGGCAAAACATTTTTATTTATGAAAACGGATCATCATTGCAAAACTCTTTTCAATTCAAAAAAACAAAAGCATTTTCTACAAAGACAAACATAATAAAATCATTAATGTCACAGCATGCCTCTACTAGCAATAAAGATAAGTCGCAATTTCGCAATTAAAAGATCTTTTCATCTCATAAAGCCCATTCAGTATCAATAACAAGCCAACTGTAATAATTTGCATCTCAAGCTTTGCATAATTCTGTTCACGTCTAAATGCCTCAAACCAGATATGGTAATTGGTACTATTGATTAAAAAGTGGCCAGCGTGAGGTACCGCTAGGCCAGTCGTCATAATTACCAGAACTACAAGATCTATAATACGCGGGTAGAGATAGCGAAGTGGTCCGGTATAATAATACCATACCAAGCGCTCGAGCGATGGATCCGTGAGAAATTTCGGCAGATGTACAATTCCTTGACGCGGTACGACGAGTGAACGCTTATCTTTTTTTTTTCTTTTACCAGTTTAATAATACGACGTTCTGTATCGACGTTTCGAAGCTCGTTCGTGAGTCATCGACGCATTGTTACCTCATGCACGTGTTCGATACGTCGGACGCTCGGGTTAGAAAGGATTTTTTGCAACCCTTATTTCGAATTCCGCAACTCTTGCAAAATTTGGTTTAACTTTTTTTTCTGTTCTAATTTCGAATGCGGAATTTTGCTCGTACACGTGCATGACCATTGTTACTTTTAAAAGAAATTGGCGATTTCTTGTGTACACACGTGCAGAGATTTAGGACTAAAGGGAAGGGTCATTCTGTAATTTAACCGGGCTGCATGGCGTGTTATTAGGCCGTAATCATTATGATCTATAGCTAATTGAAGATTGTGCTTGGCGGCAGCGTTAATTAGTTTTCAATTACAATTAAATTGCTGTTAGGGTGCTGCCGGTGATATAAACGCGATAAAGGCAATTAGAGCGGCTGTAAACCGATTTCACGGGACTATCATTTGTGGTATTATAGGAGTATATCAGGTTCTTATTTTGTTAGGCGTTTTAAAGATCCTGCTAGGTACACCGATGTTATTAAAAAGATTAAAAAGTAATTAATTGCTTAATTAATGTACTTAATACATAAATATTGTGAAGAAGCTCGCCTGGAGGAATAAATGGAAGGAAGTAATGAAACCATAAATATTTCTGGCGCAAAGCAGCGTTGCTGCGTTCGGGTTTGAGGGTGTAGGCGTAATTACAGGCACATAACACATTTCAACTTTGGCTCTACCTCTGGTATTATACATGTCTATAAGCAGCAGTGACCACTTAACATCAGAGGGGACGTCGGCTTGCTTAAGAAAAATGACAGATGATGATTTGAGATTTAGACATCCCTCGCAATTCGCCGCCGATTAAGGTCACTACTTATATAGCAGCATTACTCTCCTGCAAAGTCACATGATAAAGCATAGAACACAAGCGTGGAACACTTAACACCTGTGTAACTGAGCTGGGTCTACACTAGCGGTGATATCATCCATTCGGCTGTTTGTACAGATGATGGCACACACTGATCGTGTCAACAAGTACTTGCGTCAACGCTGGCTCGAGCTTAATTAAGGCGATGTTTTATTAAGGCTGTATTCGGTAGCGCCATTTTGGCATCCATTGACATTTCATGACTTTTCAAACAGAATCGAAGATATGTGATTAATGAGTTTAGTTCTACCAATAATTGAATTGATTACGACAAAGTAACTGAATAATTATGTGAAATGTGTTTGTTATATTAGAATCCAGCAATAACAGCTCAAAAGTAATTTCAAAATAGATAGATTTCAAATTAATCAGCGTTACCATTTTTTTTTTCTTTTTCATTTACTTAGAAAATGCAAGGAAAATTGACTTGGCTTGGTTTGATTTTGCTAAACTAAACTCTTCTATACTGTCACTGCTACTACTGCTACTGTCAAACTTAACATACACAGCATATAAAACCAGCAATCCTACTTCTAATATACTTAAAAAATCCAGCCATGCAGAACTGCAGCAATCAAAACACTAACTTCATTAAAAAAAAAAAGAAAAACTGTATAACCATAAACTACAAAAAATAAAATCTAATTTTCAACAACTCAAAGGACCATGCGTCAACATTTAAGTCAAAATTTAAGGCAAAGGCAACATGCAATAGAGCTTACTGTGGGTCATGGTTTAATTAAGGCGATTCGTTGGTAAAGCTCTGTAGTTAAGAAGTAATTGCGTTGATGATGACAAATATTGACTTCTGACCTTTTAAGAGAGATAGTAGTGTACTATGTAGTTATGTTTATAGCAATGGTTGTAGATAAAATGTTTTACAATGATTGCATGTATTTTCATTAACAACGAAAATCTTAGAGAATCTATACAATCAATAAAATATAAAACACTCATCAAGAGCTTAGTTTCTTTTTGATTCGAGATGGGTATGCTCTTCTCTCTAGTCTAGATTAGTTCTGCCAAAATGAGCCAACCAATTAAGTTGATTACGTCATAATAATACCGTTTTAACCATAAAACAATTATTTGTTTGTTTTGCAACTTATTGTTTGCAGGTCGCGGTGCTTTTGGAAATCTATGGGGTAGGCCCGGTAGGGCTATGTCCAGCAGTGGACGTTCTGCGGTTGATGTGATGATGGTGACTTAGTACTTTAATTACATAAATATATGTTAAAAACAAATTGATTACCAAATTCTTTTAAATTATCCAATAACCATCTCATTCGCCTTAACAGTAGCACATACAGTGAGTCATGGCGACCGCACTCGTTAGCGACACACGCCATTCATTGCACAACTGATATTAACTCTTTATTATTATCTGCTCGACTTCAAATAATTTGTACAATGCGTCGTACACATACACACACATACATACATTACTTACTATCTACGTGACTCATATCAAGTGATATGCGACTTTTAATTGGTATTTTGGCTGATTTTGTCGCGAGATAAAAGCAATATACATAGTTCAGTTTCGTAATAGTCTCAAATCTTTTACAGGCTATGCGTAATTATGCTGATTACTATTCTTGAAAAGGAGTGGTATTTGCATCATATTTCATTTGTTTTCAGTGTGACTATGTTTTGGGGAAGGCTATGTCCAACAGTGAATGTCATTCGACTGAAGAAGATGGTGGTTTAATGGATGGAAAACAATATGTTCTTTTAATTTCTGGAACTTTTTTCTTGTGCATATTAAATATTAGATCTAGTTAAGACGGGCTCTCCAAATGCAATGTTCAAAAATATTTTCTTTCATTTACACTAAGTAATATATCCTACCTCGTATTTTTTTTACCACTTTTAGGAAAACCTTACAGTTAAGTATGCAAAAGATGGCTAATTACATGTTTCCGCTAATAAAACAATATGTAATACATTTTGGTTTATATAACAGTAGACGTGTAAATAACAGTAGCTGTAAGATGTTATGTACAATTACATAGCCATAAACTTAAAACTAAGTACTTTTTGTCTTATTAAGGAACGAATGTTACTGTAATAGCCTAAATATCAGTAAAATAATCTTACGTTTTACTTCAAAATCTTAAGATTCCGTTGTAAAATATAGGGTTCAATTGAAAATGACACAATTTATCAGGCTTTTACATTCAAGTTCCGTACATGGTTTTACCAAAAATGATGATTTTAGATATCATACAATATTTTACAACGCGCGACTCTGTCAAACAAGGATATTTTTCACAACTTTTACCGTGTCTCTGAAGTAAAACCACAAAAGGACAACACACACAGAACTACGCGGAATTGCACTATTAAGACTTAGTTAATCTTAGGTTTTACACTTAGCCCGAACTTTTTTTCGAACCCAAATTTAAAACAAAACACAATACAAATTAAACTTTAGCACTTCACCTTACAACTCACTTTACAAACACAACACTAAACCACCAACATTTTTTTATACCTAAGCACTAAATTCACAGCACTACCACCGAATCAGATCACTGGTACCGTTACTTCCTGGTCGATGACACTCAAATAACTGAACTTGAAATTGTAACGTAGACTTTATATACAGGAATCACCCTCCAATATTGCAAACTTTCCCACGGAAGGAATGCCCTTTGACCTGAAGACATTGTATGCGAATCTTTTGTCTTGCAAATTCTTTCAAATTCCGACACCCCTGTCTATATTGAAAGGGAATCTGGCTCTTTAGTACAGTGATGGCACGGTAGATGGCTCTGATTTGTGGAGGCTAACCTTTATTATGTTCTAAATTTGAAAGTTGAAATAAAAATAAGCAAAATAGCTTTATTAATAAACTGGCTTGAAATATACTATTTGTATTTTTTTTTTGAATCTCATGGCTTTAGGAAAAAAAAATATAGATGTTACAGTTTTTATTTATAGTTTTGGAACTATATTTTCTAAAATTAAATACGTAAACTATAAAAATGTTCTTCTAAATTTAATTTAAAAAAATATATTTCGGTCCGCAAAAATTTCAATAAACAAACAGAAAAAATACACAGAAAACACATGTGTTCAAAAACAAATTAAAGTCACACCTAGGTAAAGCACAAACAGCTCGATAAAATTATGATATCATGAGTAAAATATGTGTAAGTACAACAACAAGAGCGGCGCGGGCGACCCGAGCGGCGCACGGCCGCACGCGCACCCATTTACTTAACAATTAGTGTAACAATGCCCTAATAGCGTATTGTTTCGTTGTTGCTATACAACGTGATCCTCACGACTTTGTACTGAATCAACTTACAATGTGTTTGATGTTGTTGGATACATTTCGGTTCTGATTTTGAATAAATCTTATTGGGTACGTCATGTTTTCTGACGAATCTAAAGCATTGTTTTCACATTATAGAAGTAACATGAATAATGTAAACAAAGATTTGTAAAATCTTGAAAATAGTGTCCGTGGAGTTCTATTCTCGTTTTTCTCCATAGAAATCTGGCAGAAGTTTCTATGGAGAAGAACTAGCTTCGTCTTGGGACGAGGATCTAGCTTCAACTCTTTGACCTGTGACACCTAAAAAGTGCTTGTAAATCGTCTAATTGACCTTCAATGCTTTGCCTTTAACTAAACATGAAGGCGTCTATACATTTTGTTATTGATGGAATTAGTATTAAAAAACAGCAAAACCATTTTCATTTTCCTCGTATACAATCATTTAATTAAGTAATTATTTTTCTTATTTCTGAATTTCATTTTCGTCAAAATCAGCAAGTCTTTAAAATTAAAAAAAAATATTACACCTTCCACGTGACTCTCCTAAAATTGGCACACACAAATCAGTGTCCATACCTACAAATTAGGCTGCCCTCCATCCACGCTCTACTAATCACCAAACAGCACATCAAATAGAACATCGACGTACGTAATTCAATAATTTTGTTAATTGGCAATCATGACACGGTCTCACATGGCAATGTATGTAGACGCCCGGTGTTCAGCCGAGCCCGACCCGTGGGAACAACGACAGTTGCGCGCGCAACCACCTGCCCCGCCTTAAAAAACATACTATTCCGAAATTCAAATTCGGAATCGCTCGACCTTGGTGTTTTGAAGTTTTATTTTTTTATTTTTTGGAATGTGCTTTTGTAATTTGATTTTAGAGTTTGAATGTGGCTGATGTAGTCTGTGGATGATTGGAAAACAATTGTACTGAGTTAATAGTCAATAATTATCGAATTAATAATTAGTTATAATTTTTTTGAAGCAGAGAAATGATAAAAATTCCTGAAAATATTTTTCAGAATTAATTCATGCAATACCGACATAAGTATTTTTTTATTACGCCCGCTAATCTTTTTATAAATATAAAAAAATAACTTTGCCAAAAAAGTAGGAAGTACAGTTAAAAATCCGCAAATTCCTAATTACCAGACTGACAATCTACCTTTCAACCTAATCAT
Source organism: Caradrina clavipalpis (assembly GCA_932526535.1). NCBI lineage: Eukaryota > Metazoa > Arthropoda > Insecta > Lepidoptera > Noctuidae > Caradrina > Caradrina clavipalpis. The sequence continues at coordinate 10,644,372 of OW052104.1, read as the reverse complement.
CAAAAACAACAAACAGTCTTGATCACCTAAAAAGCCGGTAAACGACGTCGCATTATACCGGTTTCTTATCTCTATTTACGGGAGAGCATCATCCTATAGATCCGCTAAGTCCGAGTGAGTTTTTTGTGCACGCGTCACCGTTGATCACGCGTAAGTGCAGCCAGCGCGCGCGCCATATGTCGCGTGGATCGTGGGAACGGATCCTCGTGTAAAACGCAATGTGTGCTAGAGACTCAACTGTCGTCACCCGGCCCCGACCCACGCGTTCCAAACACGAATTTGAAAACAGGGCCATAGAGCTCCATTTTCGAATGTATTCGGATTTCTTTCTTGAGGACCTCTTCAAACGAAATTCAACTTTGGAAGCAGGATTCTTAAATCAAATTTTGAATGGATTCGGTAATCTGATGTAAGAAACTTTTTATGCACATGCCCCTTATTGATTGAATGTGTATTATGATTACTCACAGGGCAACTACGCGTGAAAACATTATTTGGATAATGAAGTGTTTGTTTTTAATTATCACATTGGGCTAGCCTGTTGATCTATAGATTATGGGAACATAGATTTTTTCAACAAAATCTATTTTCCGAGACAGTTTCTCTGAAAAGTTGATTTTGTAGATTCTACAATTAACTTAACAACTTTGGAAACATAACATTCGCACACTCATACTATGTGCCAGTTATTATAGTACTCGAATAAAAATAAGTATCTGCAAAAAAAAAACATAATACCGTTCCTATTCGCTTGTCACACAAAATATCGCCATAATAATAGAGAAAAAAAAAGATCCAGGGAAGACGCGCGCAACTGGCGCGAGCGATCGTGGGAACGCGACCAGTTTTCAAATATAGAACGCCTTAGAAAAGGTGCAATTCCTTTTTTGTTCGAGTTTTTATATTAATAGTGGCCTGCAACGCGAATGGATTTTGAAATTGGAACCCGTATGTTTAGGGGTATTTGGAATGCGTTTAGCAAAAAAAAACGCGTCATAAGATTGATTTGGGCATTACTTCAATGATGACATGAAAATTACATTATGTGCCGTACTTCAAAATGTTTTTATAAATATTTTTATAGTTTTACTAAAACTATAAATTAATAACTGAAATAATCTTATTTATGAACTTGTTTTCCGTACTTTACACAATTTGGAAAACTTCGGAAAAAACCTACACTTATTCTTCAAAAAACTAAAAATTGCATTTCTTAGTTCTAAAGTTACAGACTACAGTATAAAGTCACTGCAAAAAAAAAGTTTTTCCATTTTCCGCATTTCTCAAAAAACATCCTTTTTTTGTAACTACATACATCAACGTGGCTAAACAAAAAGTATCCAATAAGATTCCCAAGCTGTATGACGTCAATCAATTCACTTTTCAAACGAGTCCACACTTAACCCTAGAAATGGCGCGCATCTGCTGCCACAATAGCGTACCCCCACATTATGCCGGCACGTATTTTTTCTTGACCTCGATCGGCCTTTATGCCCAAGGGGCGAACCGTGGGAACGATCTTGCACAATCCCTTTCCTTGGCCATATGCGACAGAAAAAAGTGCAATTATTTATTCCCCCTCGAAGAAAAGGGGAGTTGTGAGAACGTGACCTAACAATGCGCTTCCTGGCTTACGATACATTCTGTTCATAAAAAGACATGTGATTCTAGTTCTTAATATTTAACGCAAACGTCTTAAGTTGCGATAACACACGTACGCATTTTGATGTTTTACAAATAGTCTCAAATAGTTACTTTGGTTTCGATTTTTGACCGAATATCTACTCTATATCTTGAACGATTTAGATCGATTTTCATTGTGCAAAATGCTACTTACGTTGTTTTCTCCATAATTTATGGACGGTTTCTTCAGTATTGAGTAATGTAAGCTGTGTGTACACTGAATAGCATTACGCGTGACCTTTAGATAGTCGATTGTATGAAAATGATAATCGATCTCGCTCCGTTAGTTATTCGATTCTTTTGTGATTTTCTCGCGTACACGCGTAGGAAGCGTATTGTTGGTATTTTCACATCAGCCTCTGTTGGTGCGTTTTTATAATTTTATGGTATTATAAATTATGGTAAGTTAGTGGCGATGTAAAATCATGGAAAAGCAAGTTCGTGCGTTAATTAAAGTGTGATTGCGGTGGTGATAGGTGGTGTACTCGGGTGTACTCGTAGATAAGGGTACCGTACTGTGGCCACGGTGTAAGGTGACGCTATCGCAGGACGCTATTAGCGCGGTATAGTAATGAGTTCTACCAGCTACTTATAAGGCGGGACGTGAACCGTTGGCTAATCTCAACAAATGAACGTCTTCAGTTACCTTCTAGTATTTATCTGATGTTAGGTATTCTCTTAAGTACTGTTAAGTTTTGCAAAGATTATTGTGGATTAGCTTTATTAATATTGCAGATAAAATCATTTTAGTATGTTGAAAAGAATCATTTTATGAACGAGTTTTTTGATGAGGGAAGCTCCGAGGGCATCAAAAGCCTCTCATCTATAAATTTTACGTGGTTTGAATATTAAATTATCTACCTGGGGCAGATGAACTATTAAAAGAAAGAAGACAGTTAATTTGAATTTGGAACAGTAAAGAAAAAAACTGCATTATTTCAACTTTGTTTTTTATTTTACTCTTAAACTTAGCACAACACACAGCCCGCCAAAAAAAATAAAAAATAGAACACATTTTTAACATAAACATTTCACACAAATCACGTAACACACAAAGATAAACTAAATTGAAAGACAAAATATATTTACAAGAGAACAATGTAGCATCAAATTAACTATGTACTTTGCATCGCTTCCGCCGATAGCGGCGCCTGGGACGACTCACGCGCACAATGCGGTCGTAAAAAACTACAAGGTAGAAGCAAATTGCACTGTTTAGTATTAAGTAAACGTATAATCTGATAAATTAAAAATTATGAGTTCAAGAAACGAAAAAGACTTGAAAACATAACATACCATCACGGCTGTATTTTCCAAAGGGTTAGGCAGAAGTGTGCTCTTGTACAGCCACAGTTTGCCGGTATGTTTCGGTCCCTTGTAATAGGGGTCGAGCCTATTACCATTAACAGGTTGCAAATCCTAACACCGAGCTGCTACTCAGAATTTCATAGAAAAACCCAATTACACTTTGCTCGACCTGGGGATCGAACCAGAGACCTCCAGCGTAGCAGTCGCGCTTAGTACCACTGGACTAATGAGGCAGTTAAAAACTACAAGGTAGAAACAAATTGCACTGTTTAGTATTAAAACAGTTAAGTAAACGTATAATCTGATAAATAAAAAAAAGATGGGTTCAAGAGACGAAAAACATTTTAAAAATTATTAAAATAAAATCAGCAAAGTACTTGCAATCATCCCAAATCTTAAAAGAGGTATGACTTCTCCCAGTTGTAAATGTCTCTCTGTGCCTATTGACCTAGTTCTGTTCTGTCTTCTGCTTGTTTGGAGGGAAGTGGCAACTATGTATTCTCCTTACTCCTCTGCCGTTCTTTTTTTTCTGATTAATTTCGATGCGAGATCCAAGGCGTTGAATAATTTTTCCGGCACTAGTCATGCTTCATTGCCTCGTCGTTTTTCTGGTGGTCGTCACTGTTGATTCTGGCTTTCAAGAGTTGCAGTGGTCGGAAATAGTTTGGCGCGATTATCACAAAAAAAAAATTGTATGGCCTCTCCATCACCATCATATCATATCAGTCTAAAACCGTCCGCTGCTGACCGTAGGCCTCCCCCAAAGAGCGCCAACTATCCCGGTCCTGGGCAGCCCACACCCGTCTGCTGCCCTTTCTTTGAAACATCGGTCCACCGTGCAGCAGGGCGTCCCACACTAGGTATGCCTAAATGGCTTCTCTAGTCTCCAATAAATCTAAATACTTCGAAGGAAAACAATGAAAATTTCTCCAACAGTAAACCAACCTCTTAAATTACATTGTTGCATTCAAATGCGTCTTACATAAAAGTGCCTACATTGCAGTAAAACACATCCGTGTGGGAATTAACTTAATGATATTCCATGAAATAGTTGGCATGTATTGCAGTATTCATGACGTGCCCGCTACGGTCGCACGCGCATCGCTGAGGTCAAACAGCACGAGCGCGCTATGTATGCGTGCGCGCAGATCTTAGGTGATTGCTATCTCCTTTACATAATCATGACACTTAAATAACAGTTACCTACATAAAATTATGCTAACGGGGATGGGATGCTCAAATTATTCATGTTTTGGGATGTAAACGTGGCTAGAAAATTTCGCATGGAAAAAAACATTTGACATTTTGCTTGATTTGTATTGACAATACAGTTGGTGCAGTGGCTGCTGAGCTGCGTGTCGCGTGCTCGATTCCTGTACTAATCAAATATTTGTTTGGCCTGCAGATAGTTATTCTTGGTCTGAATGTTTGTGTATGTGAGTTTTAATGTTTGTAAACTCACCCACCACACGATACAAGAGAAGCTCCTAGTGTGGGTCAAAGAATTACAAAAAAACAACATCTAAAAACAATCAAATTCCGAACAAATTCTTCACCATACCCGACTTAATAGTTATGTATTTGTTCAAGAGTTTTATTACTTTTCTTAACAACAGTTTTCTCCTCAATTCTAAAGCTCAACAAACCGACCATTCTACAATATGAATAAAGCTACAATCCTATAAAATGCCACAACCATTAATCTGAACATTGCTAGCCATTCTGCCTTTTTCTTAACAGTTTTGCACTCCATAACTCTCCTTATAAGAGTAATGATATTCCATGAAATAAGGTTTGCCTTTCTGTTTATGGCAGCGGAGTGTCATGCGCGGCGGCGCGGCGGCGCTTGCGCACACGCGCGGTGCCGGTCGCCGGGTCGCGCGCGTACAATGTCACGAGTCACGAGTACACACGCGACCCGCGCTTTGTACGGGTTAACTTTTAGCATTGTTGCGGTACTTATGAGTATAGGTATGTGGTACTGAAATAAATGAGTTTAGGATTGTTGATTGATTAATCGTATTTTATGTACTAAGTACATATTTAGCGTTTAAATTTACGCATGGGTATGCCTTAGGGCCGTTGTCAAGGAAATTGCATACTGTACCCGGGACCCGTACAAGGAATCCTTACTACAACAAGACCCCAATCACTGCAGTTGTGTTCTGTCGTAATCTTCCTTAGAGGAATTAGAGGATGTGAGTTTGAGGTGGACCGACGACCTATTAAAGGTCGCGAGAAATCGCTGGATGCGGGCAACGCAGGAACTGTCATTGTGGCTGCCTTTAGAGGAGGCCTTTGTTCAACAGTGGACGTCATTCGGCTGATATGATGACGATGATGATAATCTTGAAGTGAGGTACCAATCATAATCATAACATACTCACCTCAAGCTCTCTTCACGTAAAGATTTGTAGAGAATAGAACCACTGGCAAAAGATATATCGATCGTTTATTTTTTGATTTCATAATTTGAACATTAGATACTGCCATTCATAACCGACCTATACATTTGCAGTTGACTATTTCCGTACAACAATAAGTAGAATTAATTTTGGAGGAAGTGATAAATCACCCGTATAGTCTGGCAACATAAATCACCTAATACAGATAAGTAAATTAAACCTAATCTCGTCACAATCTATCGTTCCGCATTATGTCAAGAGAGACTAAAGCACATCGACATTGGTGCTGATTCTCTTGTTCACAAACTTAACTAAATTTAAGTTAAATGCATCTTTTCTCTTTCAATTTCTTAAAGAAAAGGACAGAAGATACATAAATTCGTTTAGTCCTGTCAAATTAGACATCGCCTGAAGAAAATTGGCGTGTTTCTAGTCGCCACGTTTTTAATCGCGTCTTAATTATCTATGGAGTGTCTAAGTTTGACATAACTTAACTAAAATTGTATCTTCTGTCCTTTTCTTAATGAAATGGAAAGAGAAAGATGAACATAACTTAAATTTAGTTAAGTTTGTGAACAAGAGAATCAGCACCATTACCAGAAATATCACAAAACATTCAGAAGTCTTATAAACCTGTAATTAAGGAAACAGGCTTCCTTAAAAGGTACACACAGAACTGTCAATTTTAAAGCTACCGGTGTCTTTAGCAGTGGCCTTCCGTGTTTAAAACCGGGTTTACTTAAACCTGCCAATTTGTTTAAGGAAGCCGAACTAACAGCACAAGAAATGCGCCCATAAAAGGAGAAACTGGTGCTCTCAGGTAACAAAACACGTGAAAGTTAGGAACAGGCACATTCTAACACTAGACTAGGTACATAAGTACATCGCCCCAGTATGCTGGCTCCTGGGATTTCTCCCGCCCACACCTGACAAGCCCATTTTGCACAATCACCTCGATTAATTATTGTTTGAAATGCTGACAGGTAGCCTGATAATCTAGACTGGGACAACACGGCTCCTTGTTGCGCAACCTGATCACCTTTTCTGTGCGTTCTGATCAATTGATTACATATTGGAGTTCTCATGTCCTTTCACTTTCATGCGTGTCTCGATGATAAGCTGTCCAATGAAGTGACGGTTTGAAGTATTGATCGTCTATTACGAGCCTTATCAATTTATTATGCGCTCTTGAGTTTCTTTATGCAATAGAACCTTTACTTTCCCAGTTCTAAGAGTCTGCCTAAACCAGTGAACTTTCAGTGAAAGAACTGGCATTTTCTCCACTTTCATCGCTTTAAAGTCTTCAAATAGCATTTTGCAATTGGAACGTGCTGTGCGGGCACTTTATTTCATTGGCACGAGTGTCCGGAGTCGAATCACGCGCAGCGGGCGTGAGGCGCGCGGGGGGCGCGTCTGGCTCGAGCCCGACCGTGGGAACGATCTGCCTTTAACGTGTCGCACGTGCTCGAGACGCTACTACCGCCGCCGTGAGACGGAACGAGACGCACAGCGCACCGCCTTCGCACAAGACAAGGACGCTGCAACAATCTACATTCAAATGAAAGCAAAAAAAAATAATACGACAATAAAATAACGAGAACCAACAATAATTTGTGAGCGTTCGAAATTCAAAGCGTGAAAGGGACAGAGGCGAGTATTATTTATTCGAAAGTAAGAACAAAATTGTAATGGAGACGTTGATTTATCTGCGAGGTGTTGCCGGCCAGACTCGTCGCTACTGTATTTAAGAGCCGTTTGTTATTTTGCAATTGCGGCCGACTCGAGAGCCATGATTACAATGAAATAAATTGGTGGCGAGTCGTTTATTAGCTGTCTGTTAGTGTGATAACTTGCGGCTATTTTGAGGCGGTCGTTACAGAGAATTATTGAATAATAACAGCCTTTTTTGCTTGATTGAACATGACGTAAACAAGGAAGGCTATAAAAAATACCTCCTTGGTCGACCTTTGGCACGCCATGTGTTTTAGCATGTGGCGTGAATCTCGGCGAAAGGTATCGGCTAGCCGAGGTCGGGTTACAGGCCAAACGGCCACATTTGGCGGCCACACTGGCTCTGGGGTTCGCCAAATGCTGCAAAAACTCAGCCATTGAGGCTCGGCGCCCATTGAGCCGTAAAGCCGCTCCTGGAAATTCTGTCCTTACGAGATTTATGGATAGTTAAAGTTAACATTTGGCGTGACAAGAAGATTGAATGTTGTAGTCCCGTAGTTGATAACAATATGCAAACATATATACCGGTCAAATTCATAACCCTCTTCTTTGCTTCGCTGTAGTCGGGCGATAAGAAGCAATCCTATTTCCTACTAATACTATAAATGCGAAAGTATGTGAGGATGGATGTTTGTGACTCTTTCACGCTTTAACGGCTGACCAGATCTGGATAAAATTTGGCACTCAGATAGATAGTAGTGTTGAAAAACATATGCATACTTTTTATCCCGGAAAAATTGTACTATTCTCGTGAGATAATATATCAAATTTGACGCGGAAAGCAGAAGCTAGTAACTAATAAGGATACACAACGAGCCTTATAACAGCCAGATAGTACCTAATACAGAACACTGGCTACAGAAAAACAACCACAAACAAAAGAAAGACTAACCTTCTAAGTCCTAACGCAAACTAAAGCTAGCTTGCTTTAGTTTAGAACAAAACCACCCTCGAAGCAAACAAAGTATTAAGTGACGTAACTTAAGAAGATGTTTTTGTTAAAATCAGTGTAACACGAGCACCTCATCCGGTCGCCAACCCGATTTAATAGACTGAGAGACTGACCTACACGGTTGACAATCTCGTGCCAAACACACACTGACCACACCCCACACTTGCCAAAGTACACCTTGACTTGAGAAAGATAGAGTTGGAATTTGAAAGGAGGAGTGTTAAGAGTTTTACAAAGAAGAGATGAGCAATTTTTATTGTTAATTCAACTATAATATTCAGTGGCTTGTACGTAACTAAATTGCGAACATCCGGGGTGTCTATTGATGCATCGGCTATTCTTTATGCTAACATCTATTGGAGAAGATGAAGAATATAATAAGAAAATTACATCGTCTTTTGTTAAGGAAGTGCGGAGATGTAGTTTGGAGAAATATGATATTTTGTTCAATTGTGTATTGTTATAAGTTTTCTTGTTCGTTGGTGTCTTACGTTAATAACTGTCAATTATACTGATTAGTGCAATTTAGTTGTAACAATGCAACTTCTTATGGTACAGACGTCAATGAAAATTAATCTGATTATCGTGTTGAATTAAATAAACTAAGTTAGAAATTGCGACAAGCAGCAGAAAAAAAAATTAAGGACATGGTGATGCCTTTGCCCACATTACATTGGATTTTTGGATATAGTTATTATAACTAGCCCGTACTGCCCCACTACTGGGCAAAGGCCTCCTTCCATAATATATCGAAATTTTGCGCTACGTCTTGCCAATTCTCAAGGAAGCCAACCAAATCGGCCCGTCATCTCCTTCCTGGTCTGCCACGTCTCCGTCTCAACAGTAGAACATTGTAAACAATATTTTTTAAGTTGGAAGTCTATATCTTTTTTATAATTTCATCCATGTTAAAATGACGTAGGTCAAGCGACTGAGATCTTGGAGTACAATAAAGTACATTAACCAGGCGTTTGGTGGGACACATGTGGGGCACCCACGGCTCTGATAATAAACCACTCAGCGGGAACCATTACAGTTACCTACGGCGCATTCACTTTATTTAAATTTAAAACCCACATTACCAAAAATCAGGTCCATATTAAGCTATAAAACTTTACTAAAGACTAGCTTCTGCCCGCTACTTCGCCCCGTGATTTATTTCACCCGTGTTATTTATTATTATTTATTTATTAATTAATACAAACTTAAAATCGTATAAAATACAAGAATAGGCTCCCAAAACCGTTAAGTTACGTCGTTTAGTTAGTTGCTCGTAGCGTAATGTTATTTAGCTTATACTATCTCACACAAATCTGGCTATTATCCGTACTAATATTATAAATGCGAAAGTAACTCTGTCTGTCTGTCTGTCTCTTCTTCACACCTAAACCACTGAACCGATTTCAATGAAATTTGGCACAGATATAGTCTGGGACCCGAGAAAGGACATAGGATAGTTTTCATCCCGGAAATCCCCCGGGAACGGGAACTATTAATCCACGCGGACGAAGTCGCGGGCAAAAGCTGGTATTAAATATTTCTTCTAATCTGCCCGGCAGTTCCAGAGATCAGCGGGTGTAAACAAAACATAAAAAAAAACTATACTAAGTACTCTAGCGAACTGTCCGCGCAGTTTATTACACCCGTTACTGCTCCGCTACCGTATGTCATAGCTTGATGTTATACAGCCTATACTTTTCCTCGCGAATCTGCCCATCATATACAAAAAGATTTTTCCAAACCGACTGCGAATTCCAGAGATTAGCGTACTTAAACAAACAAACAAAAAAATACTCGTCAGATGTATTATATCAGTGAAGATTTGGTCATCTTTATCCCAAAGTGTACCAGTCAAAATTTAATATACCAATCTGGTCGTGATTATGCTGTAACGCACCATCCAACCCTCGGGTGCATTACCATTGCGTCCAAATTAAGCGATCATAATACTTAATGGTAATATGAGCTTTCACTGCCGCCGGCGCGAAGGCTAATGTTATTAAAAACTCGTTAGTTTCCTTCATATTATATTTTAAGATTTTACTGGTTTTCGATAATTTGTTCCTATATAAACTTTGTTGGAACGCAATGAAATAATTCCTAGACAAAATATTTTATTATAGCCCTACAAACATCGACTAATTTTAAGGTAACAATAAAATTAGATTTATAGTGACGTTGAAATCAATAAATAGTTAATCAATTGAGTCGGCAAACATGTGACGTCACAGTTTTCTTTCCATACAAAATCTATGGAAGAATCGCGTTTTGACAACTCATAAAAAGTATGTCATTATTGGATTGGTATATTCGGTGCGTAGAACGAAACGTACTTACAGTACTTTTTCGCAAATCCTGTCGTACAAAACATCCGTGTATACTAAAAAAATGATAAACATATAAATTAGTAAATTAACATTTTAAAATATAATAACCAATCAAAATTTAATTATGTTTAATTTGCAAGTTAAAATGTCAGCATAATCAGTCTATGTATTTTAATCTGCTTAAATTGCGTCGAAATAATAAAGCGTAGCTCTACAATCGATTACCGCGAAAATGACGCTACGACAATAGTCCAGTTGCGTCCCAATATTGCGCTTTTTATCATTGCTACGAGGCTACGCGCGCTACGCTACTACGATATCTATCCCTCGTGCCGTCTCCCTCTGACGCACCGGCGTAGGCGCAGTGACGCACGTGCAGTGCACGCGAGTCGTCGCTCTCGCTCACTCCCGCACACTTCCTGCGCGCGCCTCCAGCCCGGGCTCGACTGTGGGAAAAGACGGCAGGTGTTATGCGGGATCGTGAACAACCACGCATTACCATTCACATTATTCAACAATAAATAATAATAATAAGAAGCCGTGGAACGAGTGGCGAGCACGCGCAACGTCCTCGCCGCGCCTCACATACTAATGGGTGACGCGTGTGTGTGTGTGCGTGCCGCTAAGTAGTGTGTGTGTCTTATAAGATGTTTAGTTGGTAGTGGACGTATGGTTTTTTTTTACAGACGCTTCATGTGGGCGGGCGCACGTCACGGATTTAACTTTGGATTAAGTTTGGTTAATTGTTTTGGGATACGTTTTTTTATGTTCTTACTAATTGATTTTTATGTGGACAACTATGTAGCTTTGAATAGTTTGATGCATTATTATGTAGAGATGTTACTTCAAAAGCGAGCTTAATAACAGCAACTGCATATAGCTTTTTGGTGACTAATAAATTAGTTAAAAAAATCATTTCTTGTTCTAGATACACTGAATATTTTTTTATTCTATAATTAATTAAGTACCTACTTAGACAAAACTATATTCGCATGTTATATCTAGATACTTAGTATGTAATGCAAATAATTTTCAATTTTCTTTCAAAATACCAATCCCTGTTACTGAAACTTACCAAAAGCAAACAGTATCAATTACCCTCCAATAATACGAATTTCAATATAATTGAAACTCATTCATCGGTCCTCCGTAATTGCGCATGAGTGGCGATATGCGCATGCGCCTGTCCGCAGGAATGCCTCACAACGGTTACTAGCGCAGTCTGAATAGCCCCGTCCATTCATGCGCCTGGGCAACACACGTTGTTACCTATTCGGTAAGATCTTGATAGGTAAATTGCTCAATTAATGTACATATACGGTTTTGAACGAATTAAAATGCAATCGAACCTTTTAATCTTTTGCAGTCATTTTGTGTTGATGATGACGTATTTGGTGTGTTGTTTTGTTGTGAGTTTTAATTTTAGAATGTTGATGATTTTTAATAAGAGGAACCCGAGTTTTGCAAATACCAATGTACACCTATAGTTCGCCGCTATGTTTAGGTCCCATGTATTAAGGGTCGAGGCTATTGCCATATTGTTGTTGATAGGCGATTTTTTTTTAACCGTGGTTCTAAACTTATTTTGTTTTGATACAACTAACAGGTAACACGTTACAAACGTAACGTATGTATTATGCACAAACAAGAGGGCAATTCTAGTAGCTTTTATTATAGAGACGATCGGAATCTAATCAGTCTGAATCTGTCAAAAATGGCTCTAATTTTCCAAAAATAAAATTGACATTGATTGACGCTGAGATAAGATTGTGATAAGATTTTTAACGTTTTTAATTAGTACAATTAACCTTCAAGAGATATATTAAAATGTGCGGCCAATTTACTCAGGTTACAGTAAAAAGAACAAACATTTAAATAATTATACCTTAATGTCTTTAACATTGTCGAAGAAACATGAAGAATTTAAAAGTTTTTTCAAACTTTTTTAACGTATAGGCTACGATGCAATCATTCACCATATACGGATTTAGCTATAATAAAATCAATAAATAATTAATTACCACCAGACATTAAAAAAATCCTTTCTTTTGTAGTTCACATGCGTGATGCACCTTATATTTTTAATTTAAAACACGCATTCAATTAAAACATTAATCAATGTCGCGCTAAATTGATTTTTACCTGTTCTGTGACATTTAGTTTAATGGAAGAGGTATTCCATTTTGACACAGTCGCCTCTCGTAACCAATTAACGACAATTCACATCAATTGGTTATTCACTCTCAATCTTTGACTACCAGAATCAATTTACTTGTAGCATTTTTAGAATGTTTAAACCTTCCTTATAACCTACAAAATAAGAATGATTTTTCAAGAGCAATATTTACAAAAGTGAATGTAATTAAGAATATTTTGTGAAATGTAAAGGTAAAAAAAATATCCAGTTAATGAATTCTGTTGGATGTCAGCGCAGGCGCAATTCGTGACAAGAAATAAGACTAAGATCACACGATCAATCATGCGTCGACTGCTTCACATAATTGAATATTTAATTCAATGTGTATGAGACTGGCCTTATTTAATAGCACGTTCCGCTAACGTAAAATAGTATTGAATAATTATTTGCTTTTATTTCGGTCGTAAAATTTTGCCTGCGGTGCAATTTTAATTACGAAAATATTATCTTGTAGTATATTGTCTTGTAGTGGCGAACTGTGGGTGTACATTGGTACACCTCTGCCTAACCCTTCGGGGAATACAGGCGTGATGGTATATAGTATATATCTTGTAGTATATGTATGTAGATATTTTTGTTTTTATATTATAACGCTCAAGAATCTATTTGTTTGAATGCGCTAAGTTCCAAAAGTACTAGCCGGATTCAGAAAAAGATGTCGCTGTCGATGTGTAGGAAGCTACAACTACATATTATGTTCCAACATAAAAAAAACAGGGTTCCGAAAAAAAAAATTGCGGTTGAAGTCGTGGTAACCAGTTAGTTTCACATAAAAACTAAGTCTTCTAGACCTTCCATTTCCCGAAATATCATAAAAAAAAGGTTTTCTTCTTTCTTTTCTCCTATAATTAGTGTCCCTTGTAAGTAAGCCATACTAATTAAAAGCACAAGACTAACCTACTCTCTTCAATTAGCTCCCATGTCTATAGGATGTCCGGTCTTAGTTAAAAGGGCAGCAAAGTACAATTGGGACACTTTGTTTACCCAGAACTTAACATGATTCATACTCATATCATGTTGATGGTCCCAATCCCAAACGGATTAAATGAGCACCATAGTGGTACTCGAAATTAAGCTGTTATGTTATACTACATGGGATAAATGTTGTTTGAAATTGATGAATCATTTCTAGGGTAACCCCCGATTTCTCAGCCAACCATTTCAAATGTCGAACGCGCGAAAGCTGTTGGGTTTTGATGATAATAAAAATCAAAGTCAATCAAAGTTGATTTTTATTGGACAAAAGGCACTTTTGAAAGTCATTTATATAAGCAAAAATAATGAAATCTAGAGTTTAGTTACCTCTTTCACAAGGTAAAACATTTAAGAAATCCAATCACAGTAGCTTCCGCGCTCTTGATAAATATGTAACATTAATAGTTTTCTTTCGAAACTTGGGAGTAAATGTTCTAAGAGTGTCCCTTTTCATGAAATTAGTGCCACCAATCGTTTTACTTAAAGAACCCCTACAGTACAGCGAAAAATCTGAAAGCATGTATTAATAAATCAAAACCCCAGTGGAACCCCACCTTTACCAGTCGCATTGAAACAAGAATCGCAATAAGTTTGGCGACGTGTTGATGGATGACTGCCGCCGATATCATCTGTTGATTATGCTGTAATTAACAAGAAACGGTGAAAATAACGTTTCAATTTAACGTTACGTTAACGATTTGATCGCATAAATCTTGTTGAGTGTGATAAAAACGTTGCTTGTTATGTAAAGATTAAAGATGGAAAGGCTAATTTATTTTTTGATTGGCGTGTTTAAAATTCGAATACTGTTGGTTTATTCTGTAAAAACTCTCTAAGTTAAATTTTTTGTGATGTGAGTTTGAAGTGAGCTATCATTGCACGTAATAGAGATTAGCATCTCACCTCAAAGTCACTTCACAGAAATTTAGCGAGGAAGTATTTTACAGAATAACCCAGCTGTTTTAAGAAAAAAGTTAAAGCGAATACTAGTTTAGTAGAAGTGTAAAAAGCACTTCATTTTCTACCCATGCCATACCATAAGCCTCTCAAGAAAACTCAAGATGTATCAAGATTTCGGCAGTTGGATCAAGAATCTCCTCCAAAACGCATTTGTGAAGCTCTCTATTTTACCATTGGCTCCAACGACTAGTTAATTTTACAATCTATAAGTTACATACCTTTACGCTAATAAATACAAATCATTAACAAACTAAATGAATATCAAAGAAAATTATGGTATTAAATAATAACAAACTAAATGAATATCAAAGAAAATTATGGTATAAATAAACCAAATTTACCGTTACTCGCTTAGAAACATGTCTTATAACCTGATCTCGAAGGAATTATAAAATCCTATTAACTGTATACCTACCTAGGTACCTACTGAAATAATTTATATTCCCGCTATTAGCAGAACTTTGTAATTGCATTTATTTATCTGCATACGTGTGTAGTGAGGTTATTTTATTCAGAAAAAAAAATTGGCGAGTTGGGGTATTCAATTTATTTTAGCTCTTAGCATTTTCATTTTTGTTACTTTATAATTTGGTTAAGAAAAACCTTTTTTATTTAAATAACTGAATGATCGTTTAGTACCTGTATTTGATTATTAGTACCTATATTTTAGTATTGTGTATCTTTCTTTGCCATTAAAAATTATCCAATAATAAATTCAAATTGTCAGAAAAAATACCAATCGTATATCCGCGGAAATAACAGCAAAATTTACATTGATCTTGCTTACGTAAGAGAAAAACCCTACAAAAATCTCAGCTGTATTACAAACAAAAAGCTCCCAAACCAACTTTAACAACACTACAAAAACACGTCCATAATTTAATAGAACATAATATAAAGGTGATATCCCATTAAATTAATAAAGTACTACAAAAAACTTCGTTGCGCAGCCTTAAATTACTTGAACAGAATAAATAACGTCATTAAATTGCTCATTACCTTACCTGTTTCGTGTTACTATTAATTTTTCTATCCTCGAGCGGAAATGAGCGGAGCGGAGCGAGCAATCAAAGCGAATAGACTGGCGGCGGTAATTACTGTTTCGCAAATACTCGTTATGGGATCTATTGAGCTTTTGTTAGTGTTTATTATGTTGATACTTTAGTGTTTATTTTATTAAAGACTAGCTCATGATCGCGGCCTTGTCCGTCTAGAAATCAAGTAAGTATTAGTAGGTACTATAAAACATAGCCAATGATACTCTGTGATAGTAGCTTTCTATCTTTATAATCAGGCCTGGAATTCAAGAGATTACCTCTTACAAACAGATTTACCTCTTTTTAATATTACTATGGATAGATTGAATCTGTTGTAGCTGAAACCTTGTTTGTTATTCAAAGAATAATTATTATGCAGTTGTATTTTCCTCTTTGGTACGTCCTTAATGATTACACCTCTGACCTATTATGCTTTGCATTCTATGGCAAAAACAATAACACCTCATTTTATAGTAATATTACCTTGAAATGTGGTCTTAGTGGACTCTAAAATGATGAAATCGCCCCCTATTACACGGGATCTCAATGTACCGGCGAACTGAGGGTGTACATTGGTACACCTCTGCCTAACCCTTCGGAGAAAACTGGCGTGATGGTATGTATGTAAAAATTGGAACTTAACCCGTTATTTTAGTACCTAACCAGAAAGTTCCTAGGTAAGATCCAGAACTAAAAAAATATCGCAATGACGCTTAGAACATGTAACTTTCGATAACATTAAGTGTCTTTCTACACCCTTTACTAGACCTACAATTAAATAGTAGATAAACCATTTATTTATTTATTTATTTATAGTTAATTAACACGGCATAGCACCAATTACATTAATTAACATAGAAACAAAACAAAAACTATTACCATAATGACGATAACTACTACCATAATGACGATACATTACAAAAATAAATAGTAACTACAAAGATAAGCGAAGGAAATTACTTTAATACGATCTTGTTGATTAGAGGCGCACGAGATAAATTATAGTGACGACAAACACTAGGCTACACGCGACACGCGGCGCGACCACTGTCGGCGGCGTTGGTGTCTCGTCTGAGGCGGCCCTAATCCGCTGCCTGCCACTTGTGTCAACTGTCTAGAGACTAGCAACAGGACTGTCAGACACGACTTTAGTAGGGACGGTGGTTTAGACAAACAGTTTACGTTTTAACCCAAATATAGCAATCTGAGTTTGAGTACTTATGGTGTTATGAAACCAGACGTTTACGTGATATTTAATAGTAAGAAGCATTTGAGTAAACAGACGGTATTTTTTTAAATAATCTGTAGTTATTCAAATATTGTGATTGTATAATCTAATCATCATCACCATATCAGCCGTAGGATGTCCACTGCTGGACATAGACCTACCCCACAGATTCCCAAAAGGACCAGTTGGAAGCGGCCTCCCTTCAGCGTTTTCCTGCAGTCTTGATCAGGTCGTTTGTCCACCTTGTATAATCTAGACATACTAGATAATATTATAAAGTTTGTTTGTTTATATTTTTATTCTTTTGATCCATATATAAAGATCTAAAAAGCAAGCAGAAGCTAAGAAGAAGTTTCTTGTTTCGTGCAGGTTTTTTTATTTTTCTTTCAATCTTGTTTCACAATTTTGAAGAAGCAGGTTTCTTCTCTCTACCTTTTCGACAACGGGATTAAACAACCGGATGATATAATGTACTTCTAGTTTAGCGGAACTTGTAACGGAACAGTAACTTGCGCAGGCGCCACTCAATGCTCTAACGACTGCTATCTGAAGGTGACAGGTAACAAAAACAAGTACTACTTGATATCCAGCTGTGCTGGATTGATAAGCAGCTGAGCTCGTGCTGTACTGGATATCTACGTATTGATTGTAACTTTAGTATTGTAGTACTTTGAGTGACTTTTATTTGTGATAGATCGTTTTGACATTTGTATATTTTTTTTATGATATGAATGTAACAACTACATATTGTAATACATTTTTTTTTAAAGAGTATGTATAGAGTTTCTTGCCCGTTCTTCTCCATACGAAGCTACCTTTTGGAATGGGCAACTAGATTCAATTTTTTTTTTTTTCTATAATTGACGTTCAAAAGTGTCTTCTAATGGTCTAATTGAAATAAATGATTTGACTGTGACTTTGACTTTAAGTTCTCAAACCCACGGTTTCTCGAACGAAAATCAGCTCTAAGAGAACACCAATCACAAAGATTTCTTGTCTTCATTCCAAAAAAAAAAACTAAATGTTTATTTTATTTACAAACTCACGCCTTTTTCCTGCGGGAGTAGGCGTTTATTTTATTTTTGTTTGTTTGCTACTTTAAATATCAATACTTAAATTAACACTTAACGTAACAATTACTATTGTTTTCTATGGACATACTCATGCTCCGTTTTAAGCTAGTTCAACGTGTTATAATAGGAGGTTATTAACATTTCATAATACATCAATTGAAAATTCGAAGGCCAATTTTTCATAATCAACATTTTATATAACCACTTACAATGCATCAAATATGCAGTTCTGACAAAACTTCATATATAAATTACAAAGATTCTAGAAATCGCTTCCATACTTGTATTCCAAGTACATAGGTAATAACATCATGCCATGATGACGTCATACTGTTAATCGTCCAAACCGCAGCACGAGGACCGAGGCGGAAAACCAGTGAATAAAACACAAATACCTATATACCAAAGGTTAGGTACATACAAACTGCCTCGTTGGCCTAGTAGTCTTAAGCGCGACTGCTACGCTAGAGGTCTTGGGTGCGATTCCCAGGTCGAGCAAAAACTGTTATTGGGTTTTTCTATCAAATTTTTAGTAGCAGCTCGGAGTTTGGATTTGTGCCCTGTTAATGGCAATAGGCTCGCCCCCTATTATATGGGACCTAAATATACCGGCGAACTGTGGGTGTAAATTAGTACACCTCTGCCTCACCCTTCGGGGAATATAGCCACGAGACGACTCCCGGCCACCGTAGACGCGGGTCTGTGGGCGGTGAGCAATGGGTAGCTCACCGTCCATACGTTCACTAAATAACGACAGACCGTGTCGACGGCGCGTTCGTATTCCACGCGCGCCTCAAAGAGATGTCAGTAAACTAGGATGGGGCCACTGAGGGCCGATGCCTGCCGGAGCTGCGGGTTGTTCGAAAGAGATACCGCGCCCCGAAACGCAAAGGGCACATGAAGGAACATAGACGGGTTTTAGTCAGTAAAAGTCTGACACTCCCTCCCGCCCCGCCCAGGGCGGGGGAAGTTATTAGATGATTTCCCGTCTTAAAAAAAAAAAAGCCTTCGGGGAATATAGGCGTCATGGTATGTATCTACAAACTGTTATACCTGAGAATGTCAAGATTTGTTAGAAAAACCGCAAACTTCTTGATTATCTTGCGGCGTATCTTAGAAGAAGATTGGTGGGAAAAAGCGCTGAGCTAACGGTTTTAATTTGAGGTTCCGTAGGAATTAAAGACCGGTGATAAAGGCGATGAGCAATTTATGGTTTCTGTAAATTTACGCAATTATTTTCTATAATGATGTTTTTGCATTTAATCATTATAACTTTACTGTATCCCGTATAATATATTATTTGTAATTTGGTTTTTTATTTTATATAATATATCGTTTAATTATTATATTGTAAGGTCACGTGATCCCCTTTCAACTGATGGAAGCTTGTAGAAGGATGCGCGCGCCATGGCTGCTCTCTTGGACTGCTTGGACGGCGCTTAGGACAGACGTGCTATTGTCGTGCTACCATTGACGTGTTCTTATTTATTTTCTGGTTATGTTAATTCATGAATTGGTCATTCCTTTTGTTAAGTGTGTGGGTTTCACCTAATATAATTAAAGATTGTTCATTTTCTCTTCTTTCACTTTTGATTCCTAACAATATTATGTTTATTTCAGGTAACATTTTCATCAAAAAAGTATGAAAAAAATGGAAAATAGAACAAAAAATTAAATGATTAAAGAAGACCCTAAACTTGCACACAAAGCGTCAAGTTCGTAACCCCATCTCAATGACTACACACCAAATTCAAAATACAAATAATTTTCCAAAAAAAAAAGACCATATTAAAAACCCGATACCAATACGGGACCCTAAACATGACCGGTAGTCATTAAAGAGATTACACAGATAGGTGTTTGGTTAGCCCGCGAGCGGTAGCGGACGGCTCGCCGTGATTGTACAGAATTAACACCGGATCGTAAATACGTCAGCCGATAACCGGTACTGATATTAATCGGAGATAGGAACGAAGCGTGTTATTTTTTCGCGAAGTAATTGAAGTTAGAGTAGAGTTTGTAAGTACGATTATTACTAGGATCATACTTGGTGTCGTTTAACTAACGTCTTTGATTACTGCTCGAATCCCGCGAGTCGTAGCGTGATGTAATATAAATTATATTTAAAAAAAAAACATTTCTTTCAGGTCCTCATACTCATAATAATAACATTTTAGAAGCTACACTTATTCCTTATGGATATGGCCGTCAAAAAAAGGACTATAAAAATATTTTTCAAATACGACTAGTAGTTCCAGAGATTAGTGCGTTTGAACAAACAAAAAAAACTGTTTGGCTTTAATATATTAGTATAGATTCAGCGACATGGTTGGCGCAATGGATGCTGCCTTGCGTGTTGCAGTATCGATTGCCACACCGAACTAATATTTGTATGACCTACAGATAATTGTTCCGGATCTGCCTGTTTGTGTATATGAGTTTATATAATTATTTGCAAACGCAACCACGAAAACACAGTAATTCTAAGTATGATTTAAAAAATACAGCTTTAGGTATTGTTTTAATAAACAAACCACACACTATTGTTGTTATTTAAATATTTTTCTTTTCCTCGACGTTATCCTCTTTAAATCAAATATTATTTATTTGAATCTTGTTTTGTATCTTGAATCTACCTACACTGTTAATTAATCAGACACTTACAAAGAAACTTCGACACTATGTTGTATTTTTATTTTATGAGATGATTCTAAGGAAAAACAAGAAACAAATGCAAATCATAATTAACTAGCTAATAAACAACGTTATACACGTGCGATAATATCTTATTAATTCTTCACAATTGCGGTACCGAAAACAAAAAAGGGATCTAGATAAGCCAGTATGATTGAGATAAAATGTCGGACTAGTCTCTTGTTTATTATTATGTAACAAATGCTTTGGCGGTATATAAGATTATTATTGGCTTCGATCGCCTGGTTTTTTTTCTACTCCGCTCTCGTGGTTTATGAGGGACATCACGCTACGACACATGGGGCGTAGCTTTAAGCAAAGACGTTACTTACCGCGGGTATAACGGCAGGGTATACCTAGTATTAAATATTTGAATCGTTGGTTTCTATTTCAAAATTATTATTGTATAACACTCATTTTGCCATACCATCAAATACATTATATATTATGATATTATTCAATTCTACATTCACGAACATTCTTTCACATCACACAAAAAGAAGACTTTATGACAAGATTCTCGAACTCTATAAATTAACAATAATAAATGTTAAATTTTATTCAGAACCACGCTAAAAGCATCTCATAAGAGACACATTAACGACGTATCTCTCCATGATAATTACCTCTATTGGAACCATAAAATTGCGGTGACACCACAAAGTGACCGATTGTAAACGCCGAAAGAGTATAAAACTAAAATCGGCCGTAAAATTTAAACTAGACACTACAATAAAATATGACTTTTAAAATCGTAAACATCGTTTCCTTTTGAACAGGCTCTAGCGGGGCTCTAGAGAGGCTCTTAGGAGGCTCTCGAGCGGCACACATAAAGCCTTTTCAAGTATTTTATTATTTCTAGCGCGTCCTTCACAATAATGAGCATTAGACCCTAAACTGCGGACGTTTGTCGGCAGGCAGCACGTGCACAGTTTCGTGCGAAAAGGGTTTTTATTTTTCCCGGAATCCCGGTAACGTCTCGCCGAACCCAAAACATAAAAGCCCCTTTTCATAGATTTATTCACGTATCCTTAGACAAAACTATTATTTTACGGCGAAACTTACAGTCTAGCAAAGCTTTAAGAAACACAACAAATCCTTCCACAATGAAAGCCGGAGTTGTAAATGAAGTTAGAAATTATGCGGTCTCTTGCGTTGTAATGCAAGCAATTATTGATTTCCAAAAGATCCGGTAGTCTGTTTCCATTCAACATGTACAGAATAAAAGGTAAGTTAATTTTACGCTGAAAATCTGTGTGTTATTATATTGTGTGGTACACAATAACTATAAAGGTATTACATGGAGAAAAATACATCTGACAATGTATAAAAACTGGCCGTGTAAATCGTGCAAATGCATAGATCTTACGCCCATCGGACATTGGACTGTGTCGCGTCGAGTCTCAAGAGGCGTTCCCTATTTTCGGCATGTCATTAGCAGTCACATTCAAGTGTCCTGTCTTCTGACACTTGACGGTTTTAATACAAAAGCCAGACATTTGACAACGTTTGTTCCGACACCTCCCGGCGTAATCTAGAGGGTGGTTAGAAAAAGTTGGCGCCGCATTGTGTTATCTCGCCCCCCTGGGTGCAGTTACTGTCTCAAGTGTCCGTTCTTTTGTTTATTCTCAAAATGCACTTGCCTCTGTACCTGTTCTGTCATCCATTGTCCGGTTTTTGTTTACTTCTGGGGAAAATTAGCTTCGAACACGTGTTAGTTAGGCTATTGTCTCGTTCGAGAGGTTTTAAAGGCGCCGCCGACGAGGATAATGGTATGAGGAAGGTTTTGAGGATAGACACTGGCTTTAATGGCCTACTATAATTTTATGGTTGAAGTACGGTTAGGTACCTATAGTGTTAACAGGATTTGGGAAAAACATTTTATTGGGGCATCTTTTCAAACTGCAGTTATGTTTGAATATAGAACAATTAAGGGGATTTCAAAACCCCCTATTCTAACCTGATACAAAAATTACCAAAGACTTATTTAGTATTTTTATTTTTAACATCGTTTGCAGCGACGCCTCTCAACATCTCACCGCTAATACCACACATCATCGTCTACATCTGCACAGCAATCATTACGAACACTAAGCTCTTAAGCTTTATGGCTTCAAGTGGCAAGTGAAAAAATCACAACTTATCGCTCTTGAAATGCAAAAAGTCCCTTGCACATGTAACTCATTAGTTAGGCCCGACATGTCGGCTCAAATATTTGGCGATGGTTGCAAATCCCGGCGCCACCGACAAGCCACCGGCACAAGAATTCCTTTAAAGAAAGCCGCCAACGTTTTCAAAGAACGGCAGCTAAAACAATATTTGTAGAGACGCTGCATGAACACAAATGACCGTTGGATTAGGTATCGAGAAGTGCTCATGCGCTCGGGATTCGGGATGATGACTCTCGAATCGATTTTATGGTTTTGTGTTCCAAGGTTCTTAACGTTTTTACTGCTCCCATTAAAATGTAGGCAGTTACAACCCAAATAAACATTAAAACTTAGTTTTGTGTTAAAGATTTTGCACTGCTTCGTTAGCCTAGTGCTCCTAAGCGCGACTGCTACGCTAGAGGTCTTGGGTTCGATTCCTAAATCGAGCAAAGTATTATTGGGTTTTTCTGTAAAATTCGCAGTAGCGCCTCGGAGTTAGGATTTGTGCCTGGCTTGCTCCCTATTACATGAAACCTAAAAAACATACCGGCGAACTGTGGATGTATATTGGTACACCTCTGTCTAACCCTTTTTGGAATACAGGCGTTGTAGTATGTTATGTTATGATTTCGCACTTAAAACCAAAAAAAGGTTTTCAGCCATTTTCATAACATTCAAAGAATTGATACTATCTGACTGATAAATTGTATACCTATTTAGTTAATGGTTTTATTGCTACATAAGAGATATGATTGCACAATTTCGGATATATTTGCTGATCCGACAGCAATCGGGGAAAAATCTCTGATTGATACTGATTGCAATCCGGGTGCGTGGTACGAGTCATGTTTATCGGTACCAATTAATCAATCAGTTCTGTTTTGGTTTGATAGTACTTCGGACTTCGGACAACATGGGGTCTTTACGTCAATCAATACCGATATAAGGTATCCACCTTTTTCGGTATTGCTAATATAGATTTTTACTCGACTGTGTCAGAAGGAGGGTTATGATTTTCAAGTGTATGTTTATGTATTTCTTTGGCACGCTCTGTAGCCTAAACGGCTTGATAGATTTGAGCTTGGGAGGTATCGTTAGTTAAGCTTGTCTTTATTAGGCTCTAGACAGACGGACTGCAAATTTGCAGTTTGAATGCAGTTGAAATGCAGTCCCTCTGTCATTACAGTGGGTAGTGTGTTATTGTAGTCGTTCTAACTGCAATCAAACTGTTAATTTGCAGTCCGTCTGTCTAGAGCCTTAGGGTTCCGTGCCTTAAATTTTAAAAAGCCGAAATCCTTTTATAGGATGTTTTATTTTAAGAGTTTTTTTTTTATCTTGACCTCTTCTGCTACCGAATCTTCAATCGCATTTCCTAGTCACCGTTACAAAATAGGGAAGATGATTAGCCTTTCCTAGCTCCTATAGGCTATCTTTAGGAGAGGCCTATGTCTAGCAGTGGGCATTGTTCGTTTGATATTATGATAATGATGTTGAAGACAGGTGTCAAGAACTCAAGGCAAAGTACAATAACAAAACACTCGTCATAAACAATACATGCTTGACATTTATAACTTCAGTCATGAAGGCGCTTGGGAGACAAGAAAAATCTTGAATTGAAGAGGATAGTTACAAAGAACAATGAATACTACAATACTACTAAGTGGACTCACTCATTATCACCTCCTAAAGTTGGTAAACAATATCCTCCAATCTATTATTATGCCTAAAGGACTTCCGATACTTCAAAAATGTAAATCACCTATTGTAGACAATGATTTGTAATAACTATAATTATTCAAGTGCCTATGACTCTCACTTAAGGGAAATCCCTAATCAATCACGTTGACATTACACCATCTTTCAAATAATGACATCAAGAAAACAAATGAACGTCATAATTATGACAGCTTCGACTTATTGAAAATGACGTTTCAACATGACACATAGTCAAACGTCATAAATGAAAGGAACTATGACACAAGTGAGAAAGGATTTCTGGTGAATCAGAGGTACGTCACTATTAGAACGGTGAGGTCGCAGTGACTATGTGACCGCGTCATACGATCACCACACCTCGGAAACCGGTTCCCGGTTCTCGCGAACATAAACATCAGATCCGTGACATAAACACGTAAAGCCGGTTCGCGGTCTTGGGTATAAACCTGATTAGAATTTCGCAAACAGTGACGCTCCGATGTGATAGTGACATCTTATTCCGATGACTAATCGATATTATTTTTTTATCGGAATCATCGAGATTATAAATCCGGAAGGGAATGTCCGCAGGCCAGGTAATTTGTAACACGTATATGGAATTATTGGATACCGACGAATACGGATCTAAAATGATAGATTTTAGAAAGATGCTGTCATGAATATCGATTTAACGAATATTGAGTTGATACGAATCTCGTCTCAATATTAGCAAATATAGAGAACTTTTGCGACATTATAAAATTTGGATTACTATGTATCATTTAGTCAAATACTAATAATATCAGCATATAATTGTTCCACTGCATCCTGCACTAGCCTATTCTCACATAGAGGCAGGGATAGGCAATTTCAGACTTACATTAATTAAAAGTTCAGGTTTCCTCACGATGTTTTCCTTCACCAATGTAAGTAATGTTTAAGGTGAAATTAGAAAACCTTAACCACTGAATCAGCTAGACTAAATTAGGGCTAAAATTATATGACTGTTCTTTTGAATAGTTCTTGGTAAGTAAGTCATTGGTAAACTTTGAAATTACAGACCTCATAAAGGAAAACCTAATGAAAGTTGTATCAAAGGAATGTCTGACTAACTCTAGACAATTTTAGTGCAACCAACTCTATGACTAAAAGGAAAGCAGGCAACTAGCAACACCTAGGTATTAAGGATACTCCAGAGGTGACGAACATGGTATACGCACTGCATATTAAGTACGTTAATTAGTCAACGTCGTATTACACACAAATTATTTAAATATACCTAATTTCTGTAATACATACATACATTCACTGACTCACAATGACCGCGCCACTTCACGACGCATATTAAAACCTAAATAAATTATGATGACTCATAGTACTGAGTGCTAAAACGTACTTAGATTCCGTAAAAATAACGCGAATAAAGTAAAAAGGTAAAAAGTAGGTGTTTCCTCATGCGCCTGCGCAACGTTCGGTGCGGCACGTGCGACGCACCGTGTCATAAGTCATGCGCATGCGTCACTAGTAGGGTTGTCAGCTATTATTGAGCCATTATGTGGAGTGCGCGTGCGCCGCTGTTTTGTCTAGTCATGTTTTAATGTTCACAATAATGTGCTGGAGTTGTAGTCAAAACATCTTTGATGTCTGAAGTATTCTATGAAACTATTTCCATCACAAGACTAAACTTTTAAGTTATAGTTATGGGAAAAATTTGCATAAGCTTTCCTTACACGAGTCACTTTGTTTTACTGGAAAAACAACTAAATGCTTGACCTAACTCACAATCTTCTAATAATTTATTTAATTAATTACGTGAAATATCCGAAATTTCTTTACTAACCAACAAAAACACGTCAATGTATTTAAAACTTAAAATTAATCTGTCTTAAATATTTAAGGCCTATTCAAACCTGAGCGATATTCGCTGCCGCTGTGGGTAGAGGTACATACCACGCGGGTTACGATGGTAGCGAATACCGCTTAGGTCTGAACAGTAATATTACCGCATACCCACTGGGTTTTCTCTGCCGCAGGCGGCAGCGAATACCGCTTAGGTCTGAATAGGCCTTTAAAGGTGATTATGGCGCCCGCCTTTCAAGCATGAGGTTACGGGTTCTACACTAAGCACGTACAGTCTGTTGTCAACATTATCTGACCCACCCTAAACACAACCGAAATTGGACCCTCTGCCTATGATAATAAGGTTTAATTTCAATTTATCGATGAATACAGACACGCACACTCCCACCCAACGTTGTCGGAGCCACCGGCATTATATCATTTTGTTAAGCTATTTTAATCATTATCTCGTTGACATTAAAGTTAAAAACCTTTTAAGTCACCCTACATAATTAGAACCTAATCTTTAATTTCGTGGAGTCTTAACAAGTTCTTGTGGCTTGGCGGTTTGATGTTGGATTGGCGAGTAACAACATGTGGGTTCGAAAACACAGTTCACCTGTTATCAGTTTCTTTTTTAATTTGATTTCATTTCTACAAAATTGTTTGCATTATTAAAGAACGACCAATATGATTTACGCCTAATAACTTATCTTGTAAACAGGTGGGTAAATTAAAAAAGTTTAAGTTCACATATATTTGCTTCGTGAGGTAGATAATAAATTCGTCTACTTAAGTGACAAAAGTTACACTACGCCTATTAGCAGTGACTGCGCACACACATTTGTAAATCGTTTCGCATAACTCGTTAAGTATTTTTAAGCAATTTGGTGTAAAAAAGCATCATGTCGCAGCTTAATGACTATACCAAACATAAAATCATATTTTTACATGAGCAGAATGTTGGAATTAGAGAGATTGGTCGTCGTCTTAATATAGCAGTAAGTGTTTTTTTATACCTATTTTATTTAATTGATTGTGATTAATGAACGCGTAGTTGGCTATTTTACTATTGCATTCACTCCTTATAAGTTACATAAACGGTTCCAAATTTTTTTTTTTTTTTGTTTTAGAGAAATACGACTGTAGCTAAGACGTTATGGAGACAAAGTAAATATTCAGCGGATTCGTCCAGGGGCAAAAAACATCAAGTATAGTCCCGAATGCGATTGCCCATTAGTGTAACCGCAATAAAACACCATATTTCAGTGGAAACAGTGAGAAGGCATTTACACGCTGCTGGAATAAGGAATTATAAACCGGCACAGAAAATAGCTTTGACACCTGGTGAAGAGGGGTCCGTTTTGCCCAGGAATATTTAAATTTTAATTGAGAAGAAAATGTTGTGATCTTCACTGATGATAAAAAAAACATTTAAATCGAACAAAGATGAACGTAACAAGGAACGGTGCGCCATCACTCCGCTACTAATTAATCTAGGATATTTTTAAACACACCATGTAAGTAAATGCTCAATGGATAGATTGTTAAACCATTAAAATGTTGCCAATTACGTGGTGATGTTATTGTCATAAATAGTTTTTTTTTTCTATTTAAATGACATGTTTATTCACTACGTATAATAGGCAGCTATAAATCTTTAAAGCATTTCACAGATAAAATAAATTTTCTCGATAACAAACTTTCAAGTAAACATGCCTTTTTTAATGTTTATAAATGGTTAGATTTGATTATGGCATCCTCATATAAATTGTATATTAATTTGGAAATATGTGAGCATTTACTTACTTTATTTTACCTAAGTGTTTTATTGAAATAATAAACATTTTAAATTTGCAATTGTTTAGTTTTATTTCTATGCGTTGTCCATTAAAGAACTGTAAAAAAAGTATAATAAAATAATTAAAAAAGAAACACCTGAGCAGAAGCTATATTTAGGTTAAACTTGATTTCGAACGTAAACAACGATTAGTGACCACAAGACTAAAGAATTTAAACCATATATATAGTTTAATAAAGTTTATTCTTGCACAGCACAAGCAGCCAACCTTATCCTAGTGCAAATAGATTATTTTGTATTTTATCCCTTCATTATTATTTAATCACTCCATTAAGACATGATAATAAAAAAACTAGCTATAAAATAGACAAAAATAAATTGTAAAGAGAAGTTGCTTTTGCAATTTAGTAAGGCAAGGAAAAATATGTTTGCGCGTTGTCACTGCATACCCTTAGTTAGTAGCATTTGAATACCAGTTTTACAATGAATACAAATAATTATTTTTCAACTACCCACTACACCACAAGTTATGCCAAAATATTACCATTTTAGAAACTTTATATTTGAAGATTATCCGTCTATAGTTCTTTACAATAATACAAGAAATACTTTTAGAATAAATTCTAAATTGAAAGCAAAACAATATCTTCGTCGCAGGATTTGATCTCGCAACTTGTCACTCTCAGTCTTACACACAGACCACGAGACCAGAGTTACTTGACCGAACTCATTAAAATAAGCTATTACACTTATTATATTATAACAAGTTGTTATAAGATTTAACCCAATGCTAACGTGATAAAGATCAAATTTGTGTGTGAGTATTATTATTGTATTTGTTCCTTCTCAGTTCTCGAGCACTTGACTGATAACCTCATATAAATTGAAATTAAACCTTATTCTCATAGGCAGAAGGTCCAATTTCGATTGTGTTTAGGGTGGGTCAGATAATGCTGACAACCGACTGTACCAGTGTGACTTTTTCAATTCAGAAATCGCCAATCTGCCTTGAGCAAGCGTTGTGATCAACGCTCATGCCTTCGCTCTATGAGAAGAAAAAGGCAAGCCAGAGAAGAGACTTCTCCCGGGAGATCAGGTCCGTGGGGTCGCTAATGCCCAACAGCTCGCCACAAGCTGCCTGCAAGCTTATTATTATTGTCATTAAAAAACACAAACAGGTACCACACGGGTGACACGTTAATGAGAATTGGTTCGATTCCCAAGAACTGAACCCGTGAGATACAAGTTCCAAAGCCGACAGCCCTAGATCTCATAGTAGTTGAGAGCGCGTGGCAACCACACACGTCTCTCGCGGCACGTACTACATTATGTTCATCGACCACACCAACCACGCAACCTCGCTGTTTACAGGATAAACCTCCGCTAAACCGTACACAGTGACTACGTGACCATTTTCGCGTGGTCACAACCTAAATAATTATACAGCACCAAGCTAAATTAACGCGTATTTTGTTCGCATTACGTCTCTAATATAAATAACAAATAATGTAAAATGTAAATAACTACCGGATATTTGCAAGTGAACGTAACAGAGAAAATTAATTTCGTTGCTATGTTCCTTTCGCTCGCTATATTTGCTAAATTCCTGGCAAAACCGCTTGAAATTAAACTTTGTTTACTTTGGTTTATGTACTGTTTTTGTATGCGTAATTGTGAGTAGAGTATTTTCATCTGACAACATGTCTATTCATTAAGATAAGGTGTTGTAAACACGTCTAAACTTAGGTACTTATTTGTCTTTCCACTAGATATAGTCTTAAGAGAACTGCGCCCGACAGCATGCTTCATACTACCTAGTTTAGACATATTTCCACCAATAAGGAATCAAATTAAACTCAATAAAATAAAGATAGGTCTACAAATGTACTAGGTTTCTGGTACTAGACCAGTAGAATGAATTTCCCGTCAAATATTTTAATTTAAAAATGATACAATAATTAAAATGTCGTGCGAGATTTTCAGTTATAAAAAAAAATGAAATTAAGTTACAACTTTTTCTTTCTATTTACAAAAACATTGCCCCACACTAGGAATTTCTCCAGTACGTATAGTAGATTTACAAACATATAAACTCAAAAACAATACAATATTTGACGAAAAAATGACGACCAGCACCCTGAATACCGTGTATATCTAATCTACAAAATTTCATCAATTTCAATTACTTATTAGACCGAAATATAACTAGACTTCTTTAGTACGAAGTGCGCTGTCGGCTGTCGGTACAGTCCCCCCCCAAGGGCACGTGTATTACAGCGTGTGATTCCGATCAATCATGCGCGTGCGCCGG
Organism: Caradrina clavipalpis; assembly: GCA_932526535.1. Classification (NCBI taxonomy): domain Eukaryota; kingdom Metazoa; phylum Arthropoda; class Insecta; order Lepidoptera; family Noctuidae; genus Caradrina; species Caradrina clavipalpis. Next base: position 10,614,006 of record OW052104.1, on the reverse strand, counting down.
CAACGTGTATACTTGTATAGTACAACTTACAATGCAGCCTTATCAGTTCCGTTGCGAACAATGCTGTTGTTGCTGAGGTCATTCATATTCACAATTTAACGTCGTGTTAGTAGCACGCGATCGGATGACCTTGAGATATGTGTTATCGGTTACAACATCGTTTACGTGATTGGTTGGAAATTGTTGTTCTTTTTGCCGTACCTATCATCGGTGAGTTCAAAGGATGAGGAAAATTCCGAATTGTAAGGAAAAATGGCTTTTATTTAAGATGTTCTAAAAATAAAGCATCAGGGGGGAAAATCGACTAACTTTTAGGAACGATCGCAGTCTAAGCTCAGTCGCAATCTGTCAAAAATGCCTCTAATTTACTTAAATATGACGCTGCGATGAGATTGCGACTACATTATGGACGTCTTAATTTTCAAAAATATGTGAGTTAAGTGAGAGGCTGAATATTAATACGGGCCTTCTCTTAGCAGAATATTGCCTCATCGGGCCATCATTCTGTGTTTGCGGGCTACCCCGGCAGCCTTTCTATGAGTCAGTCTTATATGGGCTATAAACTTAGGTCTATGTCCGCGTAAACGACATCAGTTTAGCTTTACGTGGAAAACCCGACGCCGGCGCCGTCTTTACTACCTACTTTATATTTCTTTAACGTGTAGAACTAAAGATGTATTTGAATGATGCAATCTTGTTTGTTACGCCTAAACCATTGAGCCGATTCTGGTAAAATTTGGGAAGGGGTAAGCTTGAACTCCAAGGAAGGATATAGGCTACTTTTTAATCCTCGATAATCGACATTCATGCGGACGAAGTCACGGGCAAAAGTTAGTCGTCAATTAAACACAACTTGATCAGGTTTTCCTTTTGACCTATATCCCGTATTAAATAACAGATACAGTAACAATCAGGTCGGCTGCGCAGTACTCGTACCCGGCGCTTGTATGACTAGATATATGAACGTGGACGCGGCAAAAGGAGTATGTAAGGATCGTAGCCGGTGGCGTTCTGGAGTTTCTGCGTACATAGGAAAAAAAGCGTGAGTTCATGTATGTATGAATGTGGAGTAACACTAAAAATTTTCTAGAAACAACTAGGTAGGTAATCGAAACCAAAATAGAATAATGGATCGCTAAACTAACTGCCGCATTATGCGCCACTCTTATCTGATAGTTATATTTAAACAATTATAATTATCTATCAGTAATTACGTGCGCGTGCTTCCCAGCAAACAATAAACAAAGACTTGGGGTATAAATAGGAAAATTCCTATTATTATAATCAAGTACAAGATAATCGTGATACGAACATGACTCCAGCCATTAACCTGAATACTTTATCTGTATGACAACATTGCAAATGGACATTTAATGTCTTCATCAATCAACGGTAATTAAGAAAAAGGAAAATTTAGCAAAATCGATTACGTTGGGAAACAGGAAAAGAGTAAATACTTCGAACATGAGTGTGTAAACGTGAGTCGTTTTTGAGATTTGCACAAAGTATGACAAACGAACGAACGTGGACGTGGCGTAAGGAGTATATAAGGATCGTAGCAGGTTCTGTGGTTTCTGCCTATACCCATGGGAAAAAGGCGTGAGTTTATGTATGTACATATGTATGATAAATACATAAAAAATTGTAGTATTTCAGTAGTATAGTTAGAGCTCTCTGTGAAAGAGCTCTTCCGGGGAAGTTCTACCACTATACATATTTCAGCCGCAAAGCAGCGTTGCTGTGTCCCGGTTTGAAGACTATAGGTGTTAGTAAAATTACAGGCAGTCAGGCACATGAGACATTTCAACTTCTCTAGGATGGCAACGCGTTTGCAAGGCCTCTGGTATTGCAGATGTGACATAGTTACCGGCTAGTTTGCCAACCAAGAAAAATAGTAAAAAAATCGGCTAAAATAATTCCATGATAATAATCGTTACGTACCATGATCGGCTTATTTATGTTCCCGTCTCTCTCTTGCACTTGTAGCTTGACAGTGACAGCAATAATAATTAGCCAGAGCACGTGCTAAGCAACTTTTATTTATTATGGCCTAAATAGCATTTACATTGTGATTCAGCATAAAAGCGAAAATAACAGCTCATCATGACTAAATAAAATAACAAAATAAATTATAAGCGTAGATAAAGCAAAATGAGTCAAGAATAAGAATGCTATAATTGGAAATGTCTGGACAGTATTTGGGAACTAGGGAAAGAAAACGTAATATAGACTTTAAGCCATTCTGAAATCGTGAATCCGCCTTGAGCAAGCGTGGTTATCAATAAACGTAGCCTCGCCTTCTCTGTATGAAGAGAGGCCTTTGCCTTGCAGGGGGACAATAAAAAGCTAGTATTATTATTGTCTTTGTACATATTATCTAGACCATAAATGTACCAAGTAAAGTTACCAGGAGCCGAAGCAAAATCGCAAAGGCCCGTTAGACGTTTTAAAATGAAGTGACCAACTGACGATTCCCTACATACAAGAAGTATACAGTTACATGTAATATCATTAATACCTTCTCTCAACGATTAAAAATCGAAAAATTATTGGCTTTGCTAACTCTTTTTAACCCAGAAGGTTGAACGCTTTGCGAACAACGCTAGATTCATTTACAAAACCACACAGGTTAGGTAATGGAAACCGCTGCCAATACCACATCGTTATTATCACACGATATGATGTTTATATTCTGTAATACCCATTAATGTTTATAACACATAATATTAAGAAAATACGTGTTATTTTCCACTACACAAAACGATCTACATAAGATGTAAAAACCCAAAATCGAATTGGTTGATTTTTTTGTTGGATTTAGATAGGATTTATATTTATATCCGTTACAATCCTAAAGCTGTAAGTTGCCTGATTATCAGTTACCACAAACTTCATTTTTGGGTTTGGTTACATAGTGTTTTGAACTGCCTGTGAGTGGAAACTTCTTCTTAGATGACTTCTTCTTCTAAAGTTCTTAGATGGATAGCTATCTACGGAATTACTTGCCCATTCTTCTCCAAACGAAACTACCTTTTGGAATGGGCAACTAGATTCAATATTATTTTTTCTTGTAAATAAAATTACACTCATCACATATACTCACGCCTTTTTCCCATGGGGGTAGGCAGAAACCACAGAACGCCACCAGCTACAATCCTCCTGTTTTCTTGTAAGTGAAGTTCAATAATATCTTTAATGATTTAATTAAAATAAATTATTTGACTTTGACTTTAACTTTGCCTTAAAAATAAGAAAAATTATAAATAATGTCACGGGCGTTATTATAATTATTATTGCACTTAATTTAGTCCAAGGGAAGATAATCTAAACATTGACACTGAATACACTTCTGTATGACCTGCAATAATACTCTGCAAAAATTACCTTCAGAGTATTTAAATATGCTAAGCTTGAGCTTGTTAATTCCATACGTCAAGGTTACCTAAATTCAACGAAGAAGATTTTCACAGAGTAGAAGAGTAATTCTATAGTATTTGTTTCGGAAACGCACATGGAATAATGACCCCTGTTAACCGTCAAATAAAGAATGATTCAGAAAAAGTGACGTGAAGTAAGGCGCTGGATGCAGGCCTTCAACCAGTCCTTTTAGAAAGACGAAACCACTGCAATTCTTGTAAGCCAGAATCAACAGTGGAGATCGCTAGAAAAGCGCCGGGGTAATGAAGCTCGACGAGTCCCAGAGAAACGATTGAACTGTCTTGGATCCTGCAACGAAATTAATCAAAAGAGATTAGCAGAGGAGTAAGAAAAACATGATTTCCACTTCCCTCCAAACAAGCAGGAGATAGAACAGAATTAGGCCAATGTCCAGCAGTGGACGTCCTGCGGCTGATATGATGATGATGATGATGATGGCGCGCAAAATACATACTTACATACCGTTACGCCTGTATTCCCCAAAGGGTTAGGCTTAGGTCTACCAAAGTACACCCACAGTTCGCCGGTATGTTTAGGCCCCATGTAATAGGGAGCGAGCCTCTCCGTGCAAAAATTCTAACTCCGAGCTGCTACTGAGAATTTTATATTTACATAAACAAATGCTTCCTACCACATAGTCTTTATACCTCATTCATTTATTTATTTATCAGGCAAAGTATGCGAGTATTTCCGGCGGAATGAATGAGTTCTTAGTGGAGTCACACTATCATCATAAGTTAATCATTTTATCAGTGAAAGACATACAAAGCAGTTAAGATTAACAATTATAAGTGCTATTCTTATTTCGTCATTTGTTTTGACACGCATGAACACGATTTTCTTTGTAAAAGTTGCTGAATATTGTGTCAGATTTTTTCCGATTGTCTAATAACTGTGAAGATGAATAATAAAATATTGATGCTTATTACATTGCTGATGTTAACGCGAAAGAAGAAAAATATTATGATATCAAATGAAATCGTAAACGGTGGCACAAAATACTATTTGACATTTATCATTATTTCTAGAATTGATTGACTGTTTTCTTTGAATTTTCCGACTTCGACTTTCGGCTATCGGTTCGGACGTGTACTGAATATTTCAACAAAAGATTCGTATGGAAAAATCTGAACGTAAATTACCAGCCTAATACGTAGTACGTAGTACCATAGTACACACCTACAACTTTTAAACAAGATAATTTCTTAACAACTACATACCCACGTAACAACATTATGTATTTATTCTATTGTTTCAATATGACATGCTGCGTGCGTCACTATGTGAAGTTAATAATGATCTTATTACGTAACATTATATGCACACTAACTCAGTAACCCGTAATACATGACACATCGAACGTACGATTTCTTGTAATTTCCATAAATTTCTGATGAAATCGAAAAACGCAGTGGTCAACGCATGTCGGGGTCTTACTGGGCCAACATGTTGTCGTTTCGAAGCAAGACAGGACAGGCATACTGTATGCAATTTAAAAGAAGTAGCAACAGGCTCTATAGAAACGTAATGTCATCATATTTTGGGTCGAGAAGTAATCAGTAGAAACTCTTACACTAGGGTGTATGGGGTCGTTAGACCTTATTTCCCATACGATAAAGAAGAGTAATCAATCTCGATGACACTTTGTAAATAGGAAAAGGGCACTAATATCAAGGCTTGTAGTTAGTTCCTCGAATAACTTAATTTCAAAATTAGACAGAGCTCGTAATGGGAAATATGACCAACCAAGGAATTATTGGTCAAAATGTGACTAAGCTACCGTGCGTGTGGTAAGTGCAGTCGTAGTAAGGCACTGTCAAGAATATCCTCTTAAGATAATAGGTATTCATCACCATTTTATGAGGAAAAAGCGAAAAAAAAAAATTTGCGGCACTCCCCTCACTTTGCACGCTATGGATTACAGCCACTCCCTCTTTCAGAGAACAGGTTAGTTACCCAATGTAGGCAATTTAATGCAACTGCTTCTACCTCATGGTCGCCTACATAGGTCGTTCTATACATAGGTCGCACAAAGTGCAATTGAATTTTTCCACATATCTAGTGGACTATAAAAACCCCTGCTTCCTTAAGATGGACAGTTGTCCATATCGGTCTCAGATAGTTATCTGAGACCGAATTTCGGTCAGAAGCATACTCGTATTATAATTATTCAGTAGCTAGTTCGCAATACATGACACATGGAATGTACGATATCTTGTGATTTACATAAAATATAAAATACTGATGAAACACCAGTTCCGGAAGTTTTCAGAGTGATCTAACCTTCCCTCCGGTGAGTCAGCCATTGATTAACTTCTTTTATATTCAAGGATGGTCTTAATGTGACCTCTATGTAGGGCTGCCACGCGACCCTCGAAGGGGGTCGTTCGAAAGAGGTTTACAACAAGTGTCCACGTTTTGTGTCAGGGCAAACCTAATTATAATCGAAATATATACGTTAAATATAAATAACAAAAATAATTAAAATGTAAGCGATTATTTTTATTTCAAAAATATGTTTTTCAAGGAAAAAGTCTCAAATTCTCAAATTCACCCTAATACACGGGGATTTTGAAGTTTCTGTCCGGCATCGGTAGTGTAGGTGATGACAACCCTGCCTGTGAGGAAATGTATGTATCATTCAAGTTGATATTCACAAGTTAGAGAGGTGGTGACTCATCGCTGTATTAAACAGTGTCTTTTGCGTAACAAATACGTAGTAAACGGTTTCCATTTGTTTTTTTGCTTGGAAAAAGTCCCGTACTACAAGCTGACTTTTAAACCACTAGCCATCTTTTATGTGGTGAAAGAACTCATAAATATAAATAACGATAAAAATATCAGCATTGCCTACAAAAATGCAATACTACATCATCAAATTGTATGAACAAGGTGATTTTCATTTTCATATTTCTAAGATGGTCCAACAGAAAGTATTCAGGAGCACATTCGCGCTCTGAAAAATGTCCAATAAATTAAAAGTCAGCCCGTATAAGTTTTTAATAGGTGTAAAAGGCACTAACATAAACCGAAAGTTACATGTTTTCCCCATTATATTAAAAATCCTTTATTTTTGTTCTAGACCATACCATATATTGAAGGCCAAAGTTCCATCTTTTATACTTTTTTTAAGAAAACAAGTTTTAAATGTAACTAAAAACCGTCGATTAATTATTGCTCAATGTTACTTAGTATGACTAGTTAGCGGTTCTATGACGTATTGTTTTGCCTATTTTTTACCGAAATCAATTTAATTTTAAAAGCCAGATGATTTCCATGAAATCTGTTATGGCGTAAACCAGAATAGCTGTTACCATCCTTGATAAAGCTACTAAAATTCAAACATTTCTTGATTACCTTTTAAGGGTATCTTAACCAAATGTTACAGGCAATCAAATGTCCTGTACCTCATATTTACATAGCCTTTTTATTTCCCGATTTAATACATAATATGGCAGGGATGGCGAACCAGTGCAACGCGTGCCTGTACACTGTGACACGCGACATAATTTTTCTATGGGCCTTGATACTTGATTTAAATAAATAAATAATGATTCGAGTACGCCATTTATATTTAACAAATCTTTGTATTTCATAGAATCGAATTTTTGACACGGCAAAAATTACACTATACATACACCTTTTCTTTTATTTACATATAAAACGAATATAATGAACCTAGTTTTTTTTATTTCTTTAAACCCTCTAATCTCTGGAACTTACAGTCGGATTGGAAAAAATCTCATATATATGATAAATTAAATTATTTATGTATATGATAGCCAGATTCATGAGGAATATTATAGGCTATATAACATCCCGCTACGACACACGGACTCGTAGTAGTAACCAAAGACGTAATATAACGCGATGAAAAAAAATACAATTGTTGAACACGGGTTACTAATAAAGAGTTCAAAGTTAGTAGTATCTACTTTTAATTTTCTCCATTATATCACCAAGTGAAGATTCTTCGATTGCACATTTTTTTTCACCAATAAAGGTTCACCACCTCTGTAATATGGCATCAAAATGTGTTTCAATCAATGACTTTGCTATTACCTGCATCCGGCCGCCTACTTCGCGTTCCTTTTATTATTGTGCTAACGGATTTTGATGAAATCAAAGTGGTTGGTACCTAATTTCGCCCATGTCCTTTTAAAGCAACTAAGATATTTTATTACTATAAAGGCTTGAATATTATAAAGCTGTCAGACTTTCTCGCTGAAGATCGATTTGCACAATGTAGCAGATTTCATCTTTCACCATGACAGTTTTTCCCAATCTGGGTTTTCCCACTGCTGGGCAAAGGTCTACCCCATAGCCTTCCACTCATCCCTATACGTTGCCTTCTGTGGCCAATCTCCTATAAACGTCTCTTAGTCATCAAGCTAGCGTTTCCTAGCCCCCCTGGAATAGGCAATTTTAATATTCTCTTTAATATTCTATTATAATATTCTACTAAAATACATAAAATTTTACGGCATATTTTTTGTCAAAAAAATTACTCATTGTTATATTGGGAATATTTGTATAAAAGTAGTTTGCCCTTACCCAAAACAATACGCAATAAATCATTACTTAAATTACAAAAACATATTTAGGTACTACGTACTAAATACTTTAACTAAATTACAAAGCCTAATTAATAATCCCTGCTTAAACAAAAACGTCTGCCCACCCCTTGCCTAATTCTGTTATCGGCACTTTTTTTAGCGGCATGCCTCAAATACCCTAATTCCATATTTCCCTTTACACCCACCGTTAGCGGCGACAGGTAGCAGGGTCGAATTGGGTGCAATACTATTGTGCATACCTTTGAACAGGTTGAAAACTTAATATTGGATATTTTATGATATTTTTTCTTTGTAGATTAACGCCTTATCAGCCCCTAATCCGATGATAAAGGAAGCGTTAATACTTGTGGCAGACAATAATAGAGGTTTAAGTATTAATTACCTATTCTAAGTATTGGTAATCGGTCTGTGTCTGGTTCAGAAGTTAAGGAACTCCTAGATATAGAAACATCCGAAGGACAATTCCGCCAATGAAAAATGTCTAAACGTCATCTCAACGATACTTAATCAATTTAAAAAAGGTTTGGTAAATTAGAGGATTTTTTGACAGATTGATGAGACAGAAATTAGATTGCGATCGTTCCTAAAATTTTGTCGAATTGTGTCATTTATGTATAAATTATTATACATAACACTTGTAAGTAAGTAAAGTATGACTAATACTCACGAAACTTTCCACTCTTTAATGTAAGTAGTAATTAATGTGTTTATTAATGGTCATGCTCATCATATCATACGGTTGTGGAGCGTGCCCACAGTTCCTCAGCGACTAGTACAAATTAATATTTTTCCGTCCGCCTCACACTAACTAGCGGAATATTTCAACAACCATCAATGACAAGATACCACGCTTTCTTAATAACCTTTGTAATACAACATAAGCCACTAATGGACGCAAATTGTTCAAGTACTTAGGAATTATTCCGAGTAAAAAATGGAATTAGATAGCATGACTCATTTGTTAACGTTAAAAAGAAAAGATAAAAATAATTTCGCGGCCGTTACTGATAAAAAAATAAAACCCACACATGCAAGATAACAGACGATATCAATTATTATGTAAATGATATCTTCAGAAGCGTGATGGAGTTCATAAAAATATATGCAAATGTCATAACCTACACGGTCGTATTATAATAAGGAATACATAAACATTTGGAGTGACGGTGTGGGTGTAGTTCGGAGAAAGCACGCACTCACGCGGCGCGATCAGCGATAATGAACGCGTGTCGATACCGGACGGTGGACAATATCTCATCGGCGTCCGGCGTAGGCCGCCGCCCACTCGCCTGCGCGCGCGCCGCTCTGACTAATACCCACCTACGTCCCGCGAGCGCTACCGAACACCACACCATGCGCCATGCGCCATGCCGATGGCGCCACACCACACATCAATATCAACACACTCCAACATACACAAGACCCGTTGCCAATAACCTTCTCAATCTCCGACTCGCCATGTCATTACCCAAGATACTCTCATTTAGGGCGATGTAGCGTATCGCGACTGTAATTCTGTCTGTCAATAATTATTACGGCGCGTAATCCGTGATTGATGAACGCCAACAGTAGCCGAGAGCCGATCAGAATATAATTGCCGCCGCCATTGTGTGCCGCCGTCTGATTGATCGCTTTACACCGCCATTACGTTGCGACATTACGTGCATAAATCTGTTCTTAATTAGACGCAGTTTTAATTAAATGTGTGCTGATGAAATATAAGCTCTGTTTATGCGGCAATAACTATTTGATTAATTGCTGATGCAACAATCGGAGCGATGGAGGTGACAAAACACTGTGCTACGCAGGCCCCGTAGCCGTAGCTACGCGCTACGAGAATTGACCTCCTATCTATCATTTGATAGATTTGTCTCAAAAAAGAAGGCCATAATAAATATTTTCTATTGAAAAATCCCATTGAGACCATCGCTACTGTTATGAACGTATAGATTGAATAAATCTTACTTACTATGACCGACAACAATATCGTACCTAGAATAGCAGTAAGTATCTAAAATAGTTAGTTTATATGACAGGTCCTAAACAGTGTCCTAGCTTATTCGGTAGCCGCTAGCATAGAATCCGTCCGCAACACCGGCAATTACCGGGGCCAGGCGTCGCGGCGTGCGCCCGCGCCGACGATTGTTTACGGCGCGCACGCGCGGCGCGGCGCGTGTCCCCCCGCGCCCCGCGCCCCGGCGGCAGCTGCTCCGCACAGGTGGCGCGTGTGGGAACTCAACGGCTCCGTGCGTTCCCACGATCGCTCGCCCTCCGGTCGCTATATAAGCCCCCACCCGGCCGACGTACCGCATTCCGCGTTCAACGCTCAGCGCTAACGCACACCTCCACTCGCTACACACTAATATCCAACATGTCTTACGAGATCGCGTACTCGCTCGCAGACGACGGCCCGCAGCCAGTCTCGCGTACTTATCAATACCGCAAAGTGATGAAGCCGATGCTTGAGCGCAAAAGGCGCGCTCGCATCAACCGCTGCCTCGACGAACTCAAGGAGTTGATGGTCAGCGCTCTTCAGTCTGAAGGAGAAAATGTTGCAAAATTGGAGAAAGCCGATATTTTGGAATTGACCGTTCGCCACCTTCACAAGCTCCGCCGTCAGCGCCGCCTGTCACTGAACCCCACCGTGGATGCTGACCGCTTCCGTGCTGGATTCACTCATGCTGCCAACGAAGTGTCCCGCTGCTTGGCTTCGATCCCTGGTGTGGACGTGAGGCTGGGCACTCAGCTCATGACCCACCTGGGCCACAGACTCAACGACATGCAGAGGGCCGCGGCGTCCGCCGACACTCCTCCGGCGAGCCCGCCCAGCCCCGCGCTGTCCACCGCCTCCTCGACCTCCGGCTACGTGACCCCCTCGCCGCCCGCCTCGCCCGTGCACATGCACACGGTGACGCCCCTGGACTGCTCCACCAACTCGTTCAGCAAGGGCCCGGCCGTGTGGCGGCCCTGGTAAACTGTGCCCGGAGCTGGCGGACCCGGCTCCGCGGTCACATCTGTTCCAGCACCGCCGGAGTCGCACGCGCCCATGTGTCCGCTCACATCCATAAGTTTAGTGAATCGTGTGGAGTATCAAGATAACTTTAGATCTCACAATCAGTTAGCATAAGTTGAAATCATAGATCGTAAGTCCAAACTTGAAAGCTTTAATAAAAATTAGGTTGTAAGTGTACTTGTGATATTAAAGAGTAAATATTATTGTATAAGAAATGTTGTATCGAACATGATCAAGTTCGTATTGTTATATTTTTATCGTTGCAAAGAATTCACAGAATTGTGAAAAAATACAAAAGAGTAAGTTAATAAAAAAAACTATTATCTACCCTATTTCTGTATTTTATTACACTGACCTGAGAAACCCTAATTTCTTCTCTAATAACTACAATCAATTAGGTACATGTTATTCATTGAATTGTTTATAAATAGATACCACTGGAATCTGCCGAAGTATAAATGAAACATAACAAATCAGACAGTGATAAATATAAAGAGGTGAAGGGCACGACTCGGACCTCTGACATGCTGGCCCGGAGCGCGTGCTCGGTAACTTTCCTGTTTACAATATTCATACACATCGTACATCACTGATACACACTACTACATGACATATCACTACTATACTTTCCACTAGACGGCAAAGGCTAGACTTAGCTGTCCACCACACATGGCAACAACACTTGTAAACAAGCTGTATATTATGACGTCCAACACCATAATTAAGATAGGTGTTCCAGAGCTGTAATTGAGATAGAAAAATATATACAGTTTTTTTTGCAACCTCATTTTACGCATTATAGAGAAAACTACGTCTGGTATCACACGTTCAAGGTACCAGCCTCATTATCCAGTGTTTTTATTCCTCATTCAATGTAGATATCGATGAATACATTTAAACCCGGTTGCCGATCAAGGTGAAGTAGAAAATGCATAAAAACAATTCACATTGACGCGTCACTCTTGACGTTAATTAAAGAAGAAGTTATAAATATTATAAAAATAAGACAAATAATCTTAATTACACAAGTACCCGAAACTAATAAATAAACATGAAATATGTCATAAGCCTCATTATAATATCACCTCATTACTGTCATCGGCTAAATCGATTGGCCCCGGCTAAACGCATGCCAAAACAAAATTGCCTTTTACGATGTTTTAACACGGAATGAGACAGGCAGCGCCATCTATGATGATCGACGGGAAGTTTTGGTTTTGGCTCACCTGGTGACATCTGACGGTAAGCTTCGGAACTTTAGAAGGCTTTTAAACACAGAATGCATTCGAACTTACTAAGCTTTTCGCCTTATTGTAGCATCCAACTTTGAAAACTTAACTCTTAGTGCTTATACACCAATAAACTCACATATACCGTAGAAACTTTTTTTAAATATTCATGTGCTCTAAACCCCAGGATTTCTCTGCAAAATAATATGTAATTCAGTACTTTGTTTTGAAATGTTTTAAACAGCTGTAGCGGCTGTTTTTACTGTCAAGACTATACTCTATTAAATATAACATTTTAAAAATAACGTTACAACGATATTGTTATTTCAATATTAGCGTGAAATAACAAAGCTTATTACCTAGTTATTTCACAATAAATATAAAGCAAAAAACGGAAAACCGGAATTAGAATTTGCCCAAAAAATATTGTCAACTTTCTTCAAAAGGATTGACTACTTACCTCGTACCTAGATAGTCAATATTTTTCAGAAAAGTCGTAAAGTGTTTGAGGCTAGCAGATTTTCTTGGAAGGGACTTATAACCATCAGCATAAAAGAGTCCTCACAAACTCAAGAACCGGACATACAACAAGAGGGCAAAGTCAACCAATATTCTTCCTAATAAACTGATTTAATTTATCGTCTAATTACTCAAGTCAGCCATCATCCGACAGACAGTTTCATGCACTGATAACTGATATATTTGTTCACCAAGTCAGTCTATTGCATCACTATCTATAATACAATATAATAGTATCTATTCTCGAACCAATGATTAATTATATCGGAATTAAAGGCTTAATACAAATCCCAAAGTGTCTGATCCCCTAGTCAAACCGTCTAGAAGGATTTGGGAGAAATTTTTCTATTTGTAAGATTTTTCATTCATTAATAAATAGTTAAGTTAGTTAGTAATAATAGTTAGTTAAATAGTTAAGTTTTATATTGAACTATCGAAATGCCCGTGACTTCGTCCGCATGGCTTGTTTCACCCGCCATTAGTTACGTCTTTGGTTAATGCTCCGATCCCGTGAGATGCAGCATGATGTTATATAGCCTATGTTACTCAGGAATAATGTAGCTATGTATTCGTAAAAAAAATGGTTAAAATCGGTCCAGCCCCCCTAGCCAAGTCACAAACGATAAACGCAAACGCTAAGTAGGCTTTAATAGATCTTCAACTTTATGTGCTTGGTTTTAAGTTAAAGATCTAATGAAGATTGCATAGCGTTTTCGTTCGTTCCAGTCGCTGACGCTTAGAAATCTTTAATAGATTTTCAACTTAAGGCGCTTGGGTATTAAGTTGAAAATCTATTGGTACCTACCGAGCGTTTACGATTATCGTTTGTGACTTGGCTAGGGGGGCAGTAGTTTCAAAGCCTATTTGTTACAAACAAACAATAAACAAAAAAGTCTTACCTCTTTATAATATTAAATATTACTAGTGAACTGTCCGCGATTTCGCCCGCCTTGCTTATTTCACCCGCATTAAGTAACGTCTTTGGTTACTGCTCTTCTCCCGTAGTTGATGTTAGCTATGATGTGATGTGATGTAGCTTTCTAACGGCAAAAGAATTCTTGAAATCGGTCCAGTACTTTTATTCGTTACATACAAAAATCCAAAAATCCAAATCTTCCCTCCTTATAATATTAGTATATTAGTAAAGACAAACTGATATCTATTCTCAAACCATTGATTAATTATATCGGGATTAAAGTCTTAACACAAATCCCAAAGTATTAGAGCAGCTGACAAGTTTTATATCTATATAATTTCGCTCCGGAAGCTCTTAACATTCCTTAACATGTTTCCCATTTGATAATAATTATGAAGCGTTCATTACGTAATTATTATTTTTAATAGTTATCATCGCACGCTTTTACCTATTCACCGAACATGAACTTAAAAACAAAGATAGGAGTATCGCTAGGGTTTTAAAAAAGTAGTTGTGTTTTATAGTGTGTATGAGTACAGCTGTACCTACAGCTAATCAGCAAAGTTGACTGTCTTACTAAAGGTGCGATACACGTCAAGACAAGAATCGTCAAGCGTTGATGCTGTTTTAGTGCTGATTCATGTAACATTTAGTGTTTGGTATAGAATCTAGTATCAACAGATCAGATCAGTTAGGATTTGTGCCCGGTTAATGGCAGTAGACTCGCCCCCTATTACATGGGACCTATATATACCAGCGAACTGTGGGTGTACATTAGTACACTTCTGCCTCACCCTTCGGGGAATACATGCGTGATGGTATATATGTATGTCTAGTATCAACATTAATGAGGTAACCTAATATTTGATTGATTTTAAATGAGTGTTCATAGACTTTCTCACTCGTTCTTCTCCATAGAAACCTACTGTTTGGAACGAACAAGTAGCTTCAACTTTCTGAGTGACTAACTCCTTAAAATTAAAGAAGTGTGTTTATTAGACGTAAATGATTTGATTGTGATTCTGATTTGAATTACAGAACTACATGAACTACCGATGTCTTTCTTTTGTTTTCTTGTTTTTTTTTCTATTTTTTTTTTTTTGTTGTGGTCTAGTCATATTTTAGTTAATTAGTAATTAAACTCAATGACTTTTATAGGTATGATAAAGTCACTAACATTAAGACTTAGCGTTACTCAGTATACTTTCAAATAATGTAATTTCCAAATAACATAAGAGAATTTAAAACCACTATCATTTATCAGGGGACTATACCAATACTTAAACACTTCAGACTCTTAACGTAAGAAAGTAACAAACACTACATTTATGTGCACTATTACTAACAGCTAGAGGAATGCTGAGATCTCAAAGGGTATCAGTTATAATTACCCTGAGTGAGTTGTGCTGAGAGAGTGACCTATGAAATGGGTTATCGTCTCTCGTAGGAATTTACCTAGCAACCTAATCAATCATTGCTTATGTAAAACCGTGATTGATTCGACAGTCAACACGGTACATTATGTTTGTTTACTTCTTTCAAAATGTACCAACACACGACTTTTCTCCCAGTTTGCGAAGTAATTGTAATGACTTTGGGATATGGAATGCTGATTAATTTTAATAACATGGTCTTGTAAAAAATAAAAATCTGAAAACGCCAATCCGCCTTGAGCAAGCGTAGTGATCAGTGCTCGTACCTTCTCTGGATGAGAAGAGGCCTTTGCCCTGTAGAGAGATTATAAAAGGCTGCAATGGTATTGTTATTTTTATTTTCGAATTCACCCACAGAACATAGTAAATCATTGCATACATTCAGAGAACTAGGCAACCTATCCAAGTGCTTCGATATCATTAAAAGGTTTTCTATCAAAAGAGATTAATCAAGCTATCACGCTAAATCGAAAAAGGAATCTTTTGACATTTGTTATCTAATATCAAAGGTATTATAATCACCTACACGGGCCACACTGCTTCGAACGTGCTCGTGATTTATCACAACCTGCTACCCCACGTGAGAATGTTCGTTACTATCCGTAGACGCACTGATTAGCCTTATCAGCGACTAGCTTTTAGCTATGTCGAACTAATTTTCGTACGGATTCCTAATTGTTCAATAGTCTAAGCACCCACGGATAACGTTGAATAAAGTAGCTTCCAATTAGCAAAAGAATTTTCAAAATCGAACCAGTAGTTCCGGGGATTAGCGCGTTCAAACAATACAAACAAACACTTCTACTTATATCATCACGCCTGTATTCCCCTAAGGGTTAGCCAGAGGTGTAACAATGTACCTAAACCCACAGTGCGCTGGTATGTTTAGGTCCTATGTAATAGGGGGCGAGCCTATTGCCATTAAGTGGGCACGAATCCTAACACCGAGCTGCTGTTGTTGCTCTTCTACTTAATATTTATGATTTGTATAAATTACTTGGATAGTTATTGATCGCACTGTACCTGCCGACTTTCCGTCATCTAATGTAAAATGTAAAGTATGAGACACAGCCTTCCTCTTTGTAAGAAACGAATCGAGTATGTCACACTTGATTTGTAAAAAACTTTATTTTTCTACTATTACTAGACTATTGTACCGTAACCTCCCACAGACACCTTGCAATGATCGTCACGCCACCTAACCCATGACATTCATGAACCATAAAAGAACAAACGAAATCATAGCTTTTTTTATTTTCTTCATTTGCATGGCGTTTTTAGAAGGCTGTGAGAACTTGTGCGGTCATTAAAGTGCACGATTAAGTGCCCATAAATCAAGGTGAAGAAACCTTGAATGAATACCTTGATGAACTGAGAAACGCTTGGATGAAGATGACGTTATTATGTGTCAAGTATTTCCACTCGTAATTTTATGGGACTATCCCAGATCTTTTGGAAATCTATGAGGGAGGCCTATGTCCAGCAGTGGACGTCCTGTGACTGATATGATGATGATGATGATCCCGCCGCACTATTCCCTGCAACTTCTGAATACCAGAATAAACAGTGGAGACCGCCAGAAAAGCGCCAAGGCAAAGAAACTCGACGAGTCCCGGAGAAACGATTCAACTGTCTTGGATCCAGCAAGGAAATTAATCAGAGAAGAACAGCGGTGGAATAATAAAAAAAAACATAATTTTTACTTGCCGCCATATCAAGCAGGAGACAGAATAGAGCAAGGCATTATTTATTGAGGTAAAAAGGGTCTTTTACAACAGGGAAAAGCCCATGTACCTATCACTTTGAGCTCTTTGTGCATTTACTTATCTAGCACTAAAGTTAAAACATTCAATAATAGGTCCTATTTAAATATTAATATGTTATACTCGTTAAAGTTTATCTGAGATTTGACACCTGCAGGGTAGTGTTGGTGCCAGGGTTGCGAAATTGCCAGGGTTGCGGAGGTTTACCCTTTTTACGCCGCGGAATTTGTTCGAAAGTGTCACCCTAACCCTGGAACGCAAACAGCATTAGGAGGAACACGGATAGGTTTTAGCCAGTAAGAGTCTGAGCCTACTTTTCGCTTCGCCCAAAGCTGAGAAGTCATCCGAAGATTTCTCCTACCTTTAAAAAGAAAAGGTATAGTTGACGTTTATAAAAACATCACTGATATACAACAATATCTTCTGGACTAACGGCTGATCTGCGCGAGAATCAAAATCACGATACGATAGTGCAAAATTGAATTACTCAACCAATACACCAAGTTCAACTACTTATCAACACCAACCATCTAATACCCTACGAATAAAAAAGGGAAACACAACAAGCCTAGCTGTTACTAAGAAAAAACAAGAACAAGACCAAATGCCGATAGCAGTCTATAATTAGATGCACGTCATACGAAACAAGAGCACACGTAATGAACAAATGGAAAGTTTATTCCTAAGATAACGCCGCGTAAATAAGGATATTAATCATAGCAGGTCTCACTCGAACAACACATGATTTTATCGATAGTCGATACCGGTATTAGCAGCTGGCAGACAACACTGATAAGTGACTACCTAACTACTTAGGACTTAGGTGTTAGCGATAGCCACGGGCGGTATTCAAAAAGAGTGTATATTTGGTGTATGTAGTGTGCCAAGTGCCTAGCAAGATTGCGTGGAGTAAACACAAAGGCGCTACATTGCAGGGACAATTTGTTTATAGCAGGGTTTTCTTAACTTATTTATGACGCGTCCAGGACATATAATTTTAGGTTATAAGAAAATTACACAGATGGAAATTCTACCTCCTACTAATATTATAAATGCGAAAGTTTGTGAGAATGGATGGATGAAGGAAACACGTAAAGCCGTTGGTCCACCGCCTGATCTCTCCCCGATTCCCCGATCGTGTCGTAATGGAAAATAAAGGAAGTGGGCACCAAATGTTTACGCACACACTCGTGCACTATAATATCTCCTGCGTGCGTGGCTAGTCTGACCGAGTCAGGGTGATATTATACCTAGGGCCGTATTTAACCTACAGTAGGCCCCTGTGCGTTTTACGTATTTTGATAGTTGACAAACTAAATTTCTTTCAATGTTTAATTGAACCTAATAATTTATGTTATTGTCAATGATGCAAAAGGCTTGAAATTTAAGCGTGGGCTAGAAACGTATTGTTAGTCAACAAATAAATATTTTGTCATTAAATCGGTTACTCATAATACGTAGAATTAGAAAGGACTGCTTGACTCTCTTGGGGTCCTAAGAGACCTGATTATATTGTGTATTATGCACTTCATAACCACAAACTACGCAAACGCCCCATTTATTATTACGTACTTAATTATTTACGTCACATGACAACAATACAAGGAATTTCAGGAAAATATTCAATTATTCATTTTTATTGGCTTAGCGACGAAACAATGGCCATATATTGTTATCTAAATGACGCTTGCATCGGCGCCTACGCATTACAGGATGTCAAGACTGAAAACCCTCGCTCATTACGTTAAATATAAGAGGTTTGCGTCACTATTATAAACAGATAAAGACGTGTACGACGAAATTGTACTGAGTTTTATTACCTCACCGAGGTCGTTTATTTATGTGTATTTGTACGTGTTTTAGTCACTGTTTATTTAATACTAATCTCTATTTACAATATTTTTGGTTCCTTCGCAGAAAAATAATGAGGGAAGTTTATTTATTTACCTACCAAAAAATCAAGATACACACATAGGCGTATATAGAGGGTGGCCGGGTGGGCCGGGCCCACCCCAGAATGGTCTTGTGCCCACCCCAGGCTGTAGGGCTCACCTTCCGCCTGACCGCATTGCATCGCATCGGCCATGGCATCTTAGAGGCCAGGCCCCCCCTGAAAACTATTTCTAGATACGCCAATGGATACACACTTAGCAATTCAAAATCCTCCTCCCCCAAAAAATTTACGCACTGTATAAAAATTTTAAAATTATTCTAAATTAATTATGTTGTTCACTTTGTATATGAGATTTTTACACAATAGCACTGCTGTAATGGTAAAATAGTGTACTTGAATACTTCTGCTGAGTTGAACTCCGAAATCAAATAACTATAGAGAAGTAAGAAGCGATGCTAATCTCAGACATGATAATTCCTGTTAGGGTTGCGGAATTTGTATGAAAGAGTTACCGCGGCCTTAGAACGCAAAGGGCATTAGGACTTTAGGAGGAACATGGATAGGTTTTGGACAACAAGAGTCTGACACTGCCTTCCACTCCGCCTAGAACGGAAGAAGTCATTTGATGATTTCCCATCCTTTAAAAAACAGTAATTTGTAGGTTTTACTGAAGATAGGTACATAAGACACGTTCAAGTAGCTTGCAGAACTAAAACTATAATGTGATTCTAAGTATATTTTTATTTTTCGAACATAAAACTAACTTAAATAATAAAAATTAAATTACAAACTATGTAGAGTTAATAAAAAGCCAGAAGACTGGCCTTTTAAAGGCCAAAGAATCAGCATTGTCATACAACGTGGCAATGCTGTCAGCCTTTTGGGCACTCGGCACATTGGCGGCGATGCGGAAGTTTTTTGATGGCCTATGACCTTCCTTTTATAATGTTATTATGATATGTTATGTTCAGAGCATGTAGCCTGCTACGAATTGACCGCATCCGTAGCTCATGAAGAGCTACGAAACGAACCCGTAGCAATGCTACGCTAAACATTCAAAAAATTAACCTCTACCTTTTGCCCTTATGACCTCACTTTGCATTGCAATTCGACAACGCAGTGGAAATGTACACTAGAACAAAAACGAAAAACGCAAAACCAAATGACTCAGTAGGCAATTTAAATACAAATATGTTGCATCATTGTGGAAACCACTGTATTTTGCATATGATTATCTACAAACTAAATTGATTAATTATAATTAGTGTATATGTTGCAGTCAAAACTCTTAACCAGTCAAAAGTACTATTGACTAGCAAAATCAGTCAAAACTACTTTTGACTGAACAGGTTGGTCAAAAGTGGTTTTGACTGAAAAATATTGGTTATTAGTACTTTTGACTGCAAATTTGCGGTTAAAAGTACTTTTGACTAACGCTCTTCGTCAAAAGTAGTTTTAACTGCAATAAAGCATCAGTCAAAAGCACTATTAACTTGTCAGATGTGAATAATGCTTAAAAAGCATAGTCGAGGAGCCCCGCTTGGCGGGGCTCAAGGGTTTACAAAAAAAATAACCACGAAGTGGATGGCGGGGTCTGTTCGCTCGCTTCGCTCGCTCTCTAGACCCCGCCATCCCCTTCTAACCTAACCTGTCCGAGTCGGGGTGCCCCAAGTCCCGAGCTCGCTTCGCTCGCTCTTTTATCCTATAATTTACTTTTATAAAGAATAAATATATTATTAATTATTATTGCAGATTAGTGACTGATTTTTAAGAGTTTTGACTGATTCGGGCAGTCAAAACCACTTTTGACGGAATCACTTAGTCAAAAGTACTATTAACCAGCTCCATTGGGCAAAAGTACTTTTACCTGTTATTTTAGTCAAAAGTATTATTGACCAAAGCATACGGTCAAAAGTAGTTTTGACTGATTTTGCTAGTCAATAGTACTTTTGACTGGTTAAGAGTTTTGACTGCAACATATACATTAGAAGTAATTCATTACTATAAGTTCTACTGTACTGAGAATGCTAGATATGGGTATATACTTGTACATGTTGGTAAGTATAGTGTACTTTGTTTAATAAATTAATAAACTATCTATCTAAGAAAATAATAAGTAAATCCTTTCAAACAAAAAAAAGAATTTTCCATATCGGTTGATAAATGACAATTCTGAGGTAAAACAAACGAACACCACCAAACACACCAAATTGTAAACCTCCTTCGTTATTGCAGTCGATTAAAACAACGTGTATGACAACTGATTCACGTCTTAATAAAATCTAAATAATAAAGAATAAATAATTAGATATATTTTGTGCGAACTTATCAAGAACATTATTATTGATTGAGCCAACACGTTGCCGCGTCACGTGTGTTGTCACGCTGGTCGATATAAAATTATAAATAATAACCATAGATCGGAATTTGGGTGCTATTACTATCAAAAGTGATGTTACATAGCCTCTGTTACTCAGATTATTCCTGAGTAACAGGAGTACAGTAACAGTGGCTGTTCTATTGTTGAAAAATGGTTAAAATCTGTTTAGTAGTTTCAGAGCATATCCATTACAAACAAACAAATAAATAAAAAATCTTACTTCTTTATAATATTATTAGTAACTAGCGAATCGCCCCGGCTTCGCATGGATGTACATTTGCGATGGATTTTCTAATTTTTCCTTTCATAAGAACCTTATGCGGAAAATTATGAACACATCAAAAAAGTAATCAGCCAAATCAGTCCGACCGTTCTCGAGTTTTGCTCTTAGCAACACATTTAGCCATACATTTTTATTTATATAGATTAGTAATTAGTACCTATAGATAATTTAATAGGTACCTACGTTCTGCCTAAAAATAATAATCTAGGCACATCACATTTTAACGCAATCACGCAATCAACTTATTAAAGTGGGCAATAAGACCGATCTTTATCAAAACTTGGTTATCGTAGTGCTCAAAACTGTTATTGTACCAATTAGGATTATGTTAAGTGATAGCGTGCTTCAGGGCAAGTCTTCAGAGTCACGTATTGATAAAAAGTGTCGTGTTTATTGTCCATGTGCGACCACTAAATAGATATAGAACGGCGTGACATAAGCGTGAGAATAGATATCAGACAGGTATCATGCTTAATAGATTATGTTGGAACTTTGTCACAAAAACAAGCCTTTAGGATTTTTCTTTATATCACTATGTGGTATGATATTTGTCCTTTGTACCTACCTTAGTTATCTACACATATACATATTCATATCATCACGCCTGGATTCCCCGAAGAGTTAGGCAGAACACTTCTGCCTAATCCTTCCCCCAATGGACACCCAAAGTTCGTCGGCATGTTTTAGGCCTCATGTAATAGGGGCATAGGCGTATATAGGGGGGGACCGGGTGGGCCGGGCCCACCCCAGAATGGTCTTGTGCCCACCCCAGGCTGTAGGGCTCACCTTCCGCCTGACCGCATTGCATCGCATCGGCCTTGGCATCTTAGGGGCCAGGCCCCCCCTGAAAACTATCTCTAGATACGCTAATGAATAGGGGGCGAGCCTATTGCCATTAATCGGGCACTAATGCTAACTTCGAGTTGCTACTGAGAATTTCACATTGTGACATTCGTGAGAGAAATTACCTACTAAGTACAGCTTGATAAATAAAATAAAGAATCACGATCTTCTGGTCCCCAATATGCGCCGCCTACTTTTGGTACCAGCTTATTACATGAAGTCAGTTAAAGATAAAGCAGATCGCTAACAGCGTAGTTACTGTATAATATTATGTTAATTTATTTATAAGGTAACTATTGTAACAATGGTTAATAAACTTTACTTGCCTTTCCAGTAAACAACTTGAGCGGTTCTCGAAAACTCCTAAGAGTTTGTTGCCATGCCAATATATATGTCAATTAGTTTCGTACAAAATAAGTGCGATAAACGCATAGGAAAATTTTAACTTGCTTATTTATGTAAACAACATCAATAGATAATTTTTGTTTGCCCTCGTGTCAATGAATACTTAAATTGTAACAAAAATAACATTCCTTGAGCCCTAACCTTCTTGATTTGTACCTCATTTAATGAACTCGTTTCCATAATCTATACTTCTGTAGGATAGATCTTTACATTTCCACCTTTTTTTTTCGAATGTGTAATCATCAAATGACTTCTCCCGCCATGGGCGGGGCGGGGAGGGAGTGTCAGACTTTTACTGACTAAAACCCACCCATGTTCCTTCTTATGCCCTTTGCGTTCTGGGGCCGCAGTATCTCTTTCGAACAACCCGCAGCAATAATACATATATATATATAACATCACGCCTGTATTCCCCGAAGGGTTAGGCAGAGGTGTACTAATGTATTACCTACAGCTCGCCTGTATATTTAGGTCCCATGTTACAGGGGGTGAGCCTATTGCTATTAACCGGGCATAAACTCTAACTCCGAGCTGCTACTGCGAATTTTACTAAAAATCCCAATAACACTTTTTGATCGACCTGGGAATCAAACCCAAGACCTCAAGCGTAGCAGTTGCACTTAGGACCACTAAGTTAACGAGGCACTTCGCCTCGTCTCCATAATTATTAATTAAAGTTAGTAGGTCTTAATTAGGTATTGCTTTGTCCTACAGAATAAACATTAATGTTTATCAAAGCAATTATAAACGACAAATAAGAAGAATATTTCTTATAATTGTGCAATTATATAAACAGGTTATTGCCACTCAATAAATAATAAAATGACAGCGGGAAATAATAAATAATGTTTTGCAATTTTGTTGCAACGCCCGACTACTGTTAGTACCTACTTGATAGTTTCTAGACTTCGCAGACATTAAAAACAATACCTAATGGCGAAGCAAGATTGATGTACCTACTTCGCGATTATTCTGAATCTATGTAGGTACCTATTTTTGTTAGAAAGGCAAGTAGGTACCTGTTTTAGATGACACCACTAATCAATTGACGTACTTTTTAAGGGCTTTCAAAACGCGTTTCCCCCTTAGATTTGGTATGACAATACTAAACTATGACGTCACTTTTTTCATCTTAATTAACTATCGATTTATTGATTTCAAAGCAACTAAAAATCTAATTTAATAGTTATTTAAAAATTCATCGGGTCTTCAGGGCTAAAATAAACTGGTTTTTGAAATATTGTATAATGGTGTCATCTACACAATTAAATCTGTAAATTTGACACAGTGTTCCTATGTGTGAGATAAATAATAAGACGTAGGTTATAAGTAACCGTTTATATTATTACCTATCACCAAATAATAATTATCGCAAAATACAACAAAAGTTGACGCACATTGATGATTACAATTTGCGTCCTCACGTTTATTTTACGCCGCAGACCTTAAAACAAGTTTTTTATCATTATATAACCAACTAGCAACAAAACGGCACGCGAAAACCAGAAAATACTGATGAACTCGCGATACCTACTGTTAATTCACCCATCGGAGATCAATAGGTGGCCTAGCGACGGAGATAACAAAACATTTTTAACTTATCTTCATAATTTCGGTTTGAAATCGTGCCTGACCTTGGTATCTAAATTAAACCCTCAGTTGTCATTCTTATCTCCTTATCAGCTCACATGGGGTAAGGGATTAAGGAAAGGCTTTCTTTTTGTTTAGCATAAGGTCGTAAATCGCTTGTAGATGTGGAATAGGATGGCAAGTGGTGTTGTCGTCAGTTGTTTGCTGTGGAATCTTCCCGCGTTGACGATAACCCGCGTTATCGCAGAGGCGGCGCCCGCGCACGAGACCGCGCCTGTTCTTGCGGTTATTTATAATTTATATCAAGGGGATGACACAATTGTAGCAAACACTGGTCCATTGGTTGGCCACGTGCCGGCTAGTGTGTGTGTCTACGTGATTTACGGCGTATCGACGTACAATGGTCGGTAGTCGTTTTTGCGTTAGATATCGATTTATTCTTGAATGTAGTTCCTGTTCGTAGCACTTGTTTTAGGCGTTTTTCCTCAAGAGCAATCCACCCCAACGACGAAGAAACTCATGAAGCCTTCGTAGAGGTAGATAGGTAGGTACTGGTAATAAGAAGCTTTGAGACTAGATGTGTGAAAATCCATAAGTAAGTATCTACCTTCGTTCTTTTGCTGCATCCTAAACTCTTCTAATAGCTACAACTGGATAATTGGTGCCCATATCCATTGGTGTCCATATATACCCAAGGTTCAGAACAGGTCGAAACCACATAGGACTTTCGGTTGGTGGCCAAGTGCATGTCTAGCCATTTTAATAATAAAATACAATATCCCTTTGTCTACTAGAACATGATCACCGAGCACCAAGAATTAAGTGAAGAACCAAACTGATTGGATTTGACTGTAGAGACAAGAGCGGATTTAACATCAAGAAGACAAAATGTAGCTGTGAATATTTATTGTAACGCTTCTCTATTCTTCTTGTGGGCAGTAAAGTCTAACGACCTCACCCACTCTAGAGTTAGAGTTTCTAAACCACCTCAAGTGCCTCTAACGTGGTTCCCGATGTCACTGATGTCCAAGATAAACTTAGACAATACATATGAATTATAAAGTCACATTGGTACTTGTCTGTGGTCGGTTGCGACCCCGAAATCTCGTGCATGAGAGGCGGGCGCCTTAACAGCTGTGCCATCACGACACTATTAATCTTTCTCTGTTGCTTCTCTGTTAATTTGGTATAGAACAAATAGTATCATTAAGGCGTCATGTATAATAGCACCCTATATTATTTTAATCATAAGAATATAATTGCACAAAGTGGTGTACCTAGCTATGAGGGTTAAGCAGAAGAGATGAGACGCTTTAAAATTAAGAAAACAAATGTTGCTGCGAATGTGAAAAGTTATTCTAATGCTTCCATAATTAATTTTATATTGATTATTATTTGGTCTTTTTCACTAATTCGTTAGCCTTGTGGTTCTAAGCGCGACTGCTATGCTAGAGGTCTTGGGATCGATTCCCAGGTCGAGCAAAGTATCGTTGGGTTTTTCTATGAAATTCTCAGTAGCAGCTTGGAGTTAGGATATGTGCCCGGTTAATGGTAATAGGCTCGCTCCCTTTTACATGGGACCTAAACATACCGGCAAACTGTGGGTACATTGGTACGCCTCTGCATAACCCTTTGGGGAATACAGGCGTGATGGTATAGGTGTGTGGTATTGATGGACAAATACTATTATTATGGCACCGAGTATGCTATTACACACGGCGCCATAATGGGAATATTATTCCTTATTTTATTTGATTTTATAAGAATATAGCAAATTTGATAGGCACATTATCACTGTCCAAAGTGCTTCTCTTATCTGATTGCAATAAACAGCTGTTTTTAACAGCTAATATTGTGCTAAATATATTATCGCACTGCCTAGGTCGAGACATTGAATTAGTTCAAATGTTATAGGTATCGAATTGTCTCTAACATTATTTTTAATGATAACGATAATATGCAAACGATAAAACTCCATTATCGTAAATCATGAATTCATGAGACAGTAAAATCTAAACACAGTCTTATCAAGAAGTTAATTCAGTAACTTTTATAGGCCAATGTTTTAATTGCGGAGATAGTACACAGATTTACAGCCCGTTAATCGTAATTCGTAATAAAACTATCTTATGAATATTACGACACTAAAGTCAGGGGTCATCGAGGAAATAAAACAATGTTTTAACATAGTTACGCCGGTTATATTCCGCTCATTTATAACACTTTGTATCTAGCTTTATTTATCATGTGGTGAGCAGAGGTCTGTAGTTTGAGAAGCTCTTCTTTGATGAGGCGGGTTATCTCGGACTTGGCTTTAGCGACGGCGAGTTCTTGTGAGCTTTCAATAGCTAGGTACAGCTTCCTCTCGCCCTCGGGAGGAGTCTTCCCCGGAGGGACGTATGTCCCGCGAACCGTGATACCCGCTTCAGAATACTCACTAATCAACGCTAGGGCTTCCTGTAAACCAAACAAGAAAATGTTAATAAAACTAGTTACTTAAAATGAACTCGCAGAGATATCTGATAAAACAGAGAATGATGAAATAGTTTTATCTGAATGGAATAAAAAAACAAATCCGCAAAAATCCGTTGTAAATACTACGCAGTGACAATGGTTTAATAGGTAACATTACTATCAAAATAATATCGAAAATTAAGTACAAAAGGACTTATTACCTCGTCTAATACAAATTAATGGCAGTAGTGACATTTAGTCGCTCTTTGTCGCCTAAGCAACTTGACACACATAAATATAAAAGCACCAATAATAGCTAATTTGAGTAACATCTTGACAACCAATCACAGCGAGAATAGAAATTGCACTGAGCTGAGTACATACGATGTGCAATAATTATTGTACTTGCACCTACATTACAAGGGTTATCGACACAAAGGTCAAACCGACCCCTAAGTAAATAAACAAATAAAATGAGGTTATTTACTCTCATTAAAAAAAAAATGATTCAAGGAGGGCCATAGGTCGCCTTTTGTTTTATCTACAGAAGAAAAAGAGAAGCTAGTAAAAAGTCCCTATCTTTTGTTTTGATAAGGTAAACGCGTAGTGGCTGTAAGATGACGCAATTATAAGACACAACATACAACAAATGAGACATGTAAAGGTAATTTGAAAAAATCTCCCTTAAGGCGCGGATACACATGCCAGTAAATCGGAAAAGTAGCTGGCATGAAAGTTACTGGCATGTACGAGTAACTGGCACAATGCGTATACATTTGCAAGTAATACTGGCATGCAAGTTGTGCCCTTGCATGCCAGTATCACCATCGCGTATACACAGTTCAGTTCACACGTGTCAGTTAAGCAACCCCCCGCGTCCCCTCCCTCAACGGGCATGCAAGTAAATCAAATGTTGTGCTAGCTACTTATATGCCAGTTACAGGCATGCCAGTTAGCGTATACATATGACAGTAGCTGGCACGTGCAAGGAGCTGGTATACTAGTGTGCAAGCTACGGGCGTGTGTATCCCCAGCTTAAGTGCCACCTAAATAGGTGAAGTGAGCCTGAGGTGAAGTGTCAATGCAAAGTGGAAATGCTTAGGGGCATTGCCACTTTAGCCCTAAAAACCATATTTTTTTTGTTAAAATTAGCTGTTAAATTAGATTTTTAGTTGCTTTGAAAAAAGAAGGAAAAAGATAACGTATTGCGCCGACCCGAAGTAACTTGGGATAAGGGCGGGAAGATGATGAGTTGCTTTGAAATAAATAAATAGTTATCCAAATGAGTTCGAAAATGTGTGATGTTACACAAAACGAGAGAGATTTTCACTATATAGGCCGGCTGGTCACTGTCATGAAATATAAGCGTATTAGCTATAGCGTATTAAATATCAGCATATAGTTTAGTTCAAATTTATAGAAATATCTTGCATGCCATGATACATTTTGAAGGCTGATATAAAAAAAAAATAAACAATCATATCAATACAGTTCACATTAGCAATTTGACATTGACAGCTCATCTAAGTCGCAGTAGGAAGAGCGAACTGTCAACATTTACGTCTAGTACCGAACAACGCGTCATCAATATAATAAAATAAAATATCAATTGACGTACACAACTAATTAAAACTTAAACAGTTAATTAACACAATGAAATTAAGTATAATAGCATTATAGGTTATTGACGTTATCTCCAGAAATTAAAGACAAATGTTGCATCATTGTCACTTCATTGTTAGGTGTCTCAATTAATATGAATATTACATGTGATTCTTTTATATTGTTATAAATAAGAATTACAACAAATTTAAAATAATTACATTAAATTACCAAACTATTTGGAAATCGCAATGACACATTAATACCTTTACTACACACATTAATACAAAATTTTGATACCTTTTTGGCACAATAAGAACTTTATATGGACAATCTGACCTAAATACGAAACCAATCATTACTTACAGGAAGATTTAATGGCTGCCACCGACAACGCAGTCAAAGTGGCCAAATTCTGGGCCGCAACAATATAACATACCAATAATATAGTTTGTCATCGAAACGCTAAGAAGAAGATTACTTATAATATAAGAAAAAGGTAAATCTTTAATTGCATCGCTAGCCCAGTGGCCCTAAGCGCGACTGTTATATAAAATCAGGAAGTACTGGTCCGATTACAAAAAATCTACACTCATAGTAAGCAACACTATTGCAGAATGCCATTGGTGATGTTTTATGGCACTTGAACTCAACCACAGGTCTTGATATGTTTACGGATGAATGGAAGATGATATTGTCAGAATGTTTGAATTTTTGTGCGAAGTTAAATAATATGTTAAGAATAATTGAGTTAAATAAATAAATAGTGTAATTGGATTCGACCGTTCTATTTCAGATTAATAAATAAATGGTATACTCGAAGTCAGGGGCAGAAGAAGACGAACAGAGGAAGTCGGACTACAAAATAACATAATAAAAACGTTACCTTGCTAGTGACCCTCCAGCGGGCCTGCTGCGGGAAGTCGTTGATCTCCAGTTCAGTCTCGTACTTGCGGAACACCTCCTCTGCGGGCTCCGACGCGCTCTCGTCGCGCGGCTGGTAGTTCAGACGGGTGTTCAGCTTGGCAGCTAGCTGCTCTGCTACTGTTTTAGCCTGGTGATGTGAGAGAAGAGGTTTTAGAGATAGTGTACTGAATGATTATAATACGAGCATATTGAAATGATGCGGTGATGTGATGTGTTCTACAGTCAAAGTGGCCAAATTCTGGGCCGCAACTATATGATACCTATATGCTTTTTTATTTATATCTAAATAAAAACGATTACAAAAAGCGTATATAGTCAACAATAAAAAGATTTTCTATAAAATTATAGTGCCTAAAAATAAACTAAAACTAAGATATAATAATAATTATAGGTGCAAGTGATGATATTATAGTTTGTCATCGAAACGCTAAAAAGAGGATTGTTCCACTACAGGACAAGGGCCTCTTCTAATACAGAGGAGGCAGGGACATGGATCAAAACGCTGCCGAAAGCGGATTGGCGATTTCAAACTTATATTATTTTATTTTGATATTAGTCCGGGTTTCCTCACGATGTTACCCTTCACCTGGATGCAGGCCACTTCCAACCGGTATTTTTGGAAATTTATGGAGGCGACCACTGCTGGATATATCAAGCAGTGGACGTCCTACGGCTGATATTATTACGATAATGATGATGATGATGATGACGATATCATTGGCTGGTGGTTATGTGATTCTTTTTTTTTTAACATAGTGTTAACTACCACAACTCACCGTAATAAGCGTATGCGCAGATGGCGCCCCCTTGAGTATGGCTTCAGCAGCTTGTTGCGTGGCCCCCTTGTGCTCTGCGCCGAGCCCCTTGGCGAGGTTGATGCGCGAGGCGAGGCGGCGCGCCAGCTCCAGCTTGCCGTCCGCCCCGGCGCCGCCCGCGCCCGCGGCTGCCGGCACGCCGGCCGCGTTTACGCCCGGCTACAGGAATAAGAATGGTGTTATATGACAGATTCAGAACCAAAATTAATGCAAAGCAAATGACTAAGGAAAAATGGCTAAGGTAGACTGGTAGAAAATGCGTAAGGCATTAAGTCCGCCTTTGTACGGTGTATTTTATACATTTTGTGCATAAACTTTTGTACTTAAATAAATAAATGAGACGTTCTCTTTCTTTTGTTTCGTTTGTTTCTGTATGAATACGCGCTAATCTCTAGAACTGACAGTCGGATTGGAAAATATATATTCGTTATATTATAGCCAGATTCATGAGGAAAGTATAGGAGATATAACATCACGCTGGGGCCCTTGACCCACAGGAGCAGATCAGTAATCAAAGACGTAACATAATGCGGATGAAACCGCAGGGTATAACAAGGGTATAATATTTTAACAGTACTGGTCATTCTAAAATCAACTTTATTCACATAAACGTAAAGTTGATATTTGTTAAAGTGGAAACAAAAAAGTATTTTCACAAATATACCAGCTTACCTTGATCTCTTTTACAATCTTCTTAGCAGCAAGCATGACCTCTATCTGTTGGTCAAGGTCACCTTCCACATCTTCATCGTCTGAATCCTGAAGACCCAGGGCTGCCTTCTGATATTTCTTCTTCTCAGTGGCCGCTTGGGCTTCTGATTCGTCGAATTTGAAACCTGAGGATTTATGATTTTCAGTTTAGTTAAAAAATAAAAAATAATAATAGTTTTCAGTCTTGGCGACTACAGAAATAAACAGAATCCTTCACAACGGTCAATGGTACAACCTTCAATCTAAAATGATTACGATTTGTTAAATTTTCAAAATCATTTCCCCATAATATATTTTACAACACATCATTTAAATGGGACAAGCCCGCCACACTTTTCCCAACTACTGCAACACCGGAAAGCCAGAATCAACAGTGGAGACTGCCAGAAAAGCGCCGAGGCAATAAACGTCGATGAGTCAACTGTCTTCGATCCCGCAACGAAATGAATCAGAAAAGATTAGCAGAGGAGTAAGAAAATACATATAATTTCTACTTCCCTATAAAAAAGAAGTAGACCAATAGGCACAAAGGGATGTTTACAACTGGGAGAAGCTCACATTGTCAACCACCACTTATTGCAATTGGGTAGATGACACCACTAATCAATTGACGTACTTTTTATGAGCTGTCAAAACGCGATTCCCTCATAGATTTTGTATGACAATACTCAACTATGACGTCACTTTTTTGACATCTCAATTCACTGACTATTTATTGATTTCAAAGCAACTAAAAATCTAATGTAATAGTTATTTAAAAATTAATCGGGATTTCAGGGGTAAAATGAAGTGTTTTTTTAGAGAAGTTGCATCTTGGAATTATTGTTTACTGATGTCATCTACCCAATTATCATTAACTTAAAAGGTCCTCATGAAAAGAGCTTCCCGAACGAAGTACTTCTGATCCCATACATCTGGCGCAGCCTGGTCAACAATCGCCAAGTTTCCACGCCGATTGGCCAATCCTTTGACCACGATGGCAAATATACAATTTGAGCTGTTACATTTGATTCCAGGAACGTTTACAACACAGTAAAATAGTCAATAGTCGCTACCAACCTTTCCCACTGAACCCTCCTCCGGTATGCACCTTCTTGCCCTCCTTCTCCTGCGCGTCCTTGTACTTGTCCCAGAGGGCGCGCAGCTCGGGCGGGGGCGCGGCGCCGGCCAGCTCGAAGGCGCGCGTGACGTCACCGGCGTAGCGGCCCTGCTCCGGCGTCAGGAACGTCCACGCGTAACCCTTGTTGCCTGCACGACCGGTGCGGCCGCATCTTGAAGAAAATTGGAAGTTTAGGCCAGCAGTTCACAGTATGGAGAACATTATACTCTCAAGCTCCCAACTAACGCAGTTACATAATACATTATTATACTTTTTTTTTTTTTAGAGATGGTAAAATCATCAAATGACCCCTCCCGTCCTGGGCGGGGCGGGAGGGAGTGTCAGACTTTTACTGACTAAAAACCATCTATGTTCCTTCGTGTGCCCTTTGCGTTCCGGGGGCGCGGTATCTCTTTCGAACAACCCGCAGCCCCGGCAGGCATTTGGCCCTTAGTGGCCCCTTCCGATGGCTGACACCTCTGTGCGCGGAACATGAACGCGCCGTCGACACGGTCTGTCGCTAGTTAATAACGTACGGACGGTGAACTACCCATTGCTCACCGTCCACAGACCGTGTCCACGGTATCCGCCTGCGGGAGGCGCAATGGTGCCGTTATTGGCAATCCATTGCGCCGGCGGACGCGGCGTCAGCGGCGGCTGCGGGTGCGGCCACGACAACGGTGGCGGCGGCGGCTGCGGCGGCGGCGGCGGCGTCGGCAGTGCGGGGCCTTCCCCCGGCCCCGGCGGGCACGGCGCAGGCCTTGCCCCCAGCCCGGTGATCGGCCGGCTTGTTAGCCCCCGCACATGCGTCGCAGTGCGGCGGGGCATCACAAGCCGCGGCCTTGTGACCGGGCTGACCGCAGCGGAAGCATAGGGCGCTGCGGTCCACCTCCGAGGCGCACATTATTATACTGGAAAAGCTTTTCATATGCGCAGATTTGTCTTTTTGGTAGTTTAGAATTGGTAGACATCTTTGGTAAACATTTTTTTTTTTTTAATAGACCAAATTAAAACGTATT
Organism: Caradrina clavipalpis; assembly: GCA_932526535.1. Lineage (NCBI taxonomy): Eukaryota > Metazoa > Arthropoda > Insecta > Lepidoptera > Noctuidae > Caradrina > Caradrina clavipalpis. The sequence continues at coordinate 10,581,096 of OW052104.1, read as the reverse complement.
TATTAGAACTCCTTTAATTAGTCAAAATTTTCGCACTGATGAAAATCTATTCTTGTATATCATATATCATAAAAGATTACATGATCCTATTTTTTTTTTTTTTTTGTTTAGCAAACAAGGAGCCTTCCTACCTGAAGCATTGCAGCTGCGATCCAAGAAAGAAAGAAACAAAACTAAAATATTAAAATGATATTATAACAACACAGATACATTGCTGTGTTCTTGATTTGAAAAATACAATTCAAATCAGGAATTGTATAATACGGTTCGTACTTTACTTGGCAGTTACTAGGCGGCAGTACCTCGCCCGATGAGCTCCTTCACAAGGAGCACTACAACACTCACCTATGAACATAGTCCTCATAATGGTTAGGACAGTCGTAGTTGACGACCAGCACCAGTTGCTTCACGTCCAAGCCTCGCGCCGCGACGCTGGTCGCGACCAGGAGCTTCACCTTGCCCGATTTGAAGTCCACGATAGTCGAGTCCCTGTCGAATTGATCAATCCCTGTAACAGGCCACCATTAATATATTCGTCACCTAGACTAGTTGGATTTGTGCCGGCAAGTATAGGCGTACTGCTTGCATATTCTGAATGAATTCACGAAATGTATATTGTATGTGTTATGTTATTTAGAATAGTTTAATTAAGGACCACGCTAACGCATTAGAAATTTCCTGTAATATTAGCAGTATGTAGTTGTGATAAATACATAAAATAAATAAATAAATATTGTAAGGCAGACAGTTTGACCCCATTTTGAACTTAACTCTAAATTGAAATGGAAATTTAATGTCTGCAAATTGAATTACATTAATAAACTTGTAAATCCAGTCTTATATGTACACGTGTCTAACAAAATTTAATGAGCCGAAGCGAATGCATTCGGAAATCAGGGTAACAATACCAAATTGTGGGATATTTAAAATGCTTAAATACATACTATGCAAATTAGGTTGTATTGTTATTGCAATAAGTTGCAATTTTAATAACACAAATGGCAGTACGCTTATAATTGATGACAGTTTATGTATTTTAATTTTATAATCGAGGTCTCCCCACATCCGCTTTGGTCGCTGAAATGAAAATAGTCCGTTAGTAGATTTTGACAAAAAGTACCTAAATCGTTATTTGACTTTCTCAAATACTTTTAACTTGTAAAAGTAGATAAAATGAAATTGTATCAAGAAAAAAGATATTTATCTACTGTAAAAACTGCTGTAATTTAATTTTAGCTTGGAGAAATCAGGACATATTGAATATATTGAAGTGTTCCTTTTCTCATGAAGATAAATAAAACTAATAGAATCACGAAGTCAGAGGCAACCTGCAAAAGAAAACATCCTGTAGTGTTTTTGATCCATTTTTTGGGCAAAATCCCGCCTGCGACAGAAGGAGGGTTACGTTTTTGTAATGTCTAGTTAGTAAGTTGTTGCTTGATCAAAACAACTAAAATAAGTGTGGTAAAGTTTAATGTTAATAAACTTTAAATCGGTAGACGGTGAAGTATCAATGAAGTACCAGAATCCATCTAGCTTTTAATATTCTTGTACACATGGAGTACCATCCCCTGCTAAATCTTACGAGTCACAACTGTGTAGTAGACACCAAAAATCAATTGGCATACTTTTTATGAGCTGTCAAGACGTTAAACATACTGGCGTACTGTGGGTACACCTCTGCCTTACCCTATGGGGAATACAGGCGTGATGATATGTTGTCAAGACGTGATTCCGCCATACCAACATAAAATCTAATTTTGCAGTTAATCAAAAATTAATCAATCAAGCTAAAAATAAGTTCTTTTAGAAAAGTCGCGGAATCATAGGTTAATAATGTTTGCATACTACCCAATCACACAAGCTCATGTCCTCATGTGAATTTCTGATATAAGACTCTATAATCACTACAATAGAGCTTCGTTTACAACCTAACCAAAAAAAAAAGTCGAAAAAAGAAATCAGTCTTGTCGAAATCTCACCTCCATGCAAGCTCATGCATGAGTAGGAGGCTTTCATGAGGTCTTTGAGCAGACTGTCGGCGTTCTCCTGCTTATCCACGAAGACTATGATGCTGCCCAGCTGGCTGTACAGCCCCAGCAGTTCTAGCAGCTTGAAGAACTTCGCGTCTTCTTCTAGTATCGCTACGTGTTGTTCCACGTCTTTGCAGACTACGCTTCGGCCGCCGACCTGTTGAAAATTAGAAGGAATTATTATTGATAACTGCCTCGTTAGCCTAGTGATCCTAAGCGCGACTGCTGCGCTAGTGGTCTTAGGTTCGATTCCCAGGTCGAGCAAAAAGTGTTATTCGGTTTTTCTATGAAATTTTCAGTAGCAGCTCGGAGTTAGGATTTGTGCCCGGTAAATGGCAATAGGCTCGTCCCCTGTTACACGGGACCTAAACATACCGGCGAACTGTAGGTGTACATTCGTAGACCTCTGCCCAACCCTTCGCGAAATACTGGCGTGGTGATAGCATCACGCCAGTTATGGTAAAAAAAAAATGATCAAACTTTTGGCCCTTTGACTGAGCCATTGACTGTTGCGCTGTGTGTTGAGGGATCAATTTCCAGTTGAAAAAGATATATATAGGATATTCAGATATTTAAAAAATAATCATAATAGCTTTTTCAAACAGAAAAGAACTTCAATTGATACTTCAGTAAGGCTTAAAGTATCAAAAGGTATACCTGAACTTCTATCGGTTTCTGCAATATCCTTCGAGCGAGCGCTTCCATTTGTCGAGGGAAAGTAGCACTGAACATCACAGTCTGTCTGTCTGGTCTTACGTTGTCGATAATCTTCATAACCTGCACAGAAACACAATACATGATACATGGAACTTCATGACGTACCCAGTTCTATATTCACGTGAAATACAGATGACGCTTAAATATTAAACGACCACGATTGATCAAATAATAATGAATTTAAACGCAACAGAAATAGAGTTGAAATTTACATAATTGCCGAGCAAAAACAGAAAATATTTCTTAATTTATTTCTGTTTGTTACATTTTAGTTATTATTTTACTTCTTATCGGTCAAGCTCCAAGCCTGCGATTATATCTATACGCTTATGTGCCTATGCGGTGTCATACGACGTTCTTGGTTTTAAACGTTACAGCTGATGTTTACAGAAACGCAAAAGAAAACAATGTACAAAAAAAAGGTTACATACCTGAGGCTCAAAACCCATGTCAAACATCCTATCAGCCTCATCCAGCACTATGTAGGTGACGCGTCGCAGGTTGGTGACGCGGCCCGAGTTAGCCGCTAGCATGTCAATCATGCGACCAGGCGTGCACACTATCATCTCAGCACCGCGTTTTAATTCTGCGATCTGTGAAGGAATAAAATATGTAGTGTATAATTTTTATTGCATTTCTTATTAACTTAACTGATTGATTACGCTGATTGATTTGAGCTAATGGCTGATAGGGCCGCAAAGTTCTCGAATGGAGACCACACACCGGCAAGCGCAGCGTAGGACGTCAACCCACAAGGTGCACGGACAACCTAATTAACACCGCAAGAAGACGCTGGAAGCACTGGAAATCTATGGGGGAAGCCTATGTCCAGCAGTTGTCGTTATGCGGCTAATATGATGAACGCTGATTAATTTGAAAAATCTACGTAGGAGGGAATGAATGTTAAAAATGTAGACAAATTAGAGGTATGTTTTTGACTTATTAAGACAGAGTCTTGCTCGTAAGATAATGAAACTTACCTGTTCAGAAATCCCAGTGCCACCATAAACACAAACGACCCTCAATCCCAAAGATTTCGCAAACTTCTTGATATCCTTGCCGATCTGCATGCAGAGCTCCCTGGTCGGCGTCATGATGAGCGCTATGGGGCCATCCGTGTCTTCTAAGGGAGGCTGGTCGAGCACATGCCGAAACATCGGCAGGATAAATGCTAGGGTCTTGCCTGAACCAGTTTTTGCTATGCCAATTAGGTCTCTGTAATGGAGTAATAAGAGTAAGTATTAAATAGACACAAAACAACATCTCTAGACTTTGATACAAACACTATTATTGAAAAAAAAAAAATGTGTGCTCAATTTGAGAGTGTAGACTCATTTCATTTGGTTCAAACGTTTAGAAAATCTATGATTATAAGGCTGATTCGGTTGAACTTGCTAATCTCAGAAACTCGAAGGTTCGAATTGACGAAATATTTTTGTATTGGTTAGTCCTTTTATCGAGGAAGGCTTATAGGCTATATAACATCACGCTACGACACTCGGGAGCGGAGCAGTAACTTAACACGGGTGATTAAAACCACGTAAACGAATTCGCGGACAAAATCTAGTGTCTTTATATACAGATAGCATAAGGTCTAAATTGCTTTGAATTAGTTATGTTGTTTAATTTGATCCATCTATGACACTTTTATATGATATTAAAAATTTACTTACCTTCCTGACATGATAGCAGGAATGGCCTGAGCTTGTATAGGTGTTGGCTTTTCAAAGTTGAGCTTCCTCAATATATCCATCTCTTTCTTGCTAATGCCGCAATGCGCCCAAGTTCTGATGGGCTTGGGGCATCCCTTCCCTTTCACTCTAATACCTTCGAGCTCCGTCCTGTATGCTTCTACGTCTTCTGATGACATTCTGGCTAGCTCATTGACCTAAAATGTTAAATACTTGTTAGTACATCATACCAAAATAATTATTTCTATGGTGAAACATTATTTACATGGGACATTTGGACAATTTCAAAAACAAAAAGGAATAACTTTTGAAACAAACTGCAGAAAATGGTAGGTGCTTAACTTTTTTATACAAGAAAACCTGTGTAACAAACGAGAATGGTAGTTGGTTATGTGTATGGTCGGTTTGATGGACTAATAACGATACAATAACGGCTGAGATATATTGAATATTGAAGGCATAGAACAAGATTTTGGAGAGGCAGCAGTAACTTAAAGCAAGTTTAAGTTACGAATATGATATTTAGAGAAACGTGAAACGGGGTGTAACGTTCCTCATCTTCCATTGAAAAGCGAGAATGTTTCGACCAGCACTCGTCTGGTGTATGATTGGCTACTGCACAACGGTTTTGCGGTTGTTTTTTGGCTACTCTAGAAGAGAACTTTAATCTCACGATGTAAGAAACGTCAAATGTAGTTCACATGTAGTGCGAGAGATGTCACTACAGATTAAAGCCACTAAAACATAAGTACATTATATTCTTCCAAAACCTCACCTCAGTATAGAAAGCTTTTCTATAAGGCATATAATCCAAGCTGGCGTGGTCGACCTTAGCCAAGTCCTTCCTTTGTTTCGAAGCGAGATTCGCAGCGGCGTCTTTGATGTCTTCTGTTTCTTCCTCTGAAGAATATTCTAGACCATCCTGATTCTGTTCTATCAGTTCACCTGATAACAAACAAATTAAAAACATATAAGTAGGCGTGATTATAGCAAAAGGAGTATGTAAGGATCGTAGCAGGTGGCGGTATCACATCACGCTACGACCCACGGGACTGAAGCAGTAACCAAAGACGTAACTTAACACAGGTGAAAAAGCCACGTGGAGGAAGTCGCAGGTAGTTCGCTAGTCATATTAATATCATAAAAAGGTAAAGTTTGTTTGTATGAAGTCATCTCCAGAAGAACTGGTCCAGATAGTAATCTACACTATTGTACATATAATTTATACGTATAAAAGTCTGTCCTGGGGTCGTGACCGTGGCGTGCTGGGCACATTTTGGTTTGTCATCTATATGTTTCAGTCAAAACTCTTAACCAGTCAAAAGTACTATTGACTAGCAAAATCAGTCAAAAGTGGTTTTGACTGAAAATTATTGGTTATTAGTACTTTTGACTGCAAATTTGCGGTTAAAAGTACAGTTAGTATACATGACTGCTGAGGGCAAAAAGGGTCAACTAGATATTTATAGGTCACCTTTATTCTTCTGTTCGGTGACCTTCTTCTTGGCTGTGCCTGTTAGCACTACAACTGTGCCTCCAGTAGTGGTCGGCACATTGATAACGCCCCGCGCCTGGTCCATTTGGTTCACTTTGCGTACTTCCTGCAAACAAAATTGGTATGGTTATTCCAAAACTGGTATTGTGCTGCCATCTGGGCCATCTATATAATAAAAATATTGCTATCTTATTTTTGTGTAATTAGAACAATTCATAATTACTTGATTAATCTAAAAACCGCCTAAATAAAAAGTATATATAAATGCTTTCCTCATCTAAAATCTGTATAAAGAGTTTTTTGGTAACTACATATAACTTTAATCCTGTTTTTTTTTTTTCATATGGTCCAACTTGGTAATCAAACCATAATGAAATTTAATATTGGGAAATTGATTATAAATACTTTCAATAATCTGTTTTTTTTTTTCCAAGGTAATAAATACCTTACTATCAAACTATGAACAAATATTGTGAAATAGATTCTAAATATCACAATATACCAACAAACACAAAAGATGCACATGTAACAATAACAGGAAAAAGTTCCAAAAGTCTATGATTTAAAATTTAAATAACATAAATTCAGAAATTAGTTATTTTATAAATGCTATATTACTTTTGCTCTGACAACACAAACCTGTTGTACTTCTTGCATGTAAGCGTCCAGAGGATCTATTTCATCTTCTTCCTCTATCTTCATCTCCTCCACTACATGCTTCTCTTTGGCTTCTGCAGCACCAGGGTCTTCACCTGCTTTATTAATACAATCAAAAAATAATGTTAATGCTTTTATTGTTGTTGTTATTTGTTGTTTATAGATAGGTCATCAATTTTTTTTTCTCTGCTAAGCTGTCCTACTATTGGACGAAGGCCTCCCCAAGTCCTTCATAGGTAAGTATCTTCCCGCACCAACTTGAACAAGCTCGTGGCTTGTGGTACCTTTCTTGATAATCTTGCCATTTAAATAATAACTAATTCGAAACAGGATTCGTTATTATTTAAATAAAAGCCACACTGCATTTTAAAATTCATTTGTCTTGTACAGAGAGACAAATTACTAGGTAATGATATACTAATACACATTAAAAAGTGGTACTGTGTGCACCATCTTGATGAAAATACTATTCAGTGGAATAATAATAAGTAAATGTCATCATTGGAGAACACACTGAAGTGAGACCGGTACAGGCAGTGAGCTCAAAAATCTACCCGGTATATGTATTTAGCAGAAACTGATTGCAGTAAAACACAATAAAGCCAAACTAATTTTATTGTCATCTTACCTTCATCACCAGAATCATCTTCTAATGACCACTTCTTGCTGACTGGCAGCTGAATATTGCTTACGATGCTGCCTTTCTGCACCTCTTTCTTAGCAGACTCCAACTCTTTGCGTTTACGCTCGGCACGCCAACGCTCGATGCGGTCGCGACGCTTCTGCATTTCCGCTTCCAAACGAGTTTGTTCTTCTTCCTGAAGTGCATAATACTGCATTGAGAATCTGTCCTATTTGGACTGTTAACCATCCTTTACTTGTGCCAAATATAAACAGTATTTTGTCGGTCTGACAGAGCAATGCGCAAGTATAGGAAGTTTAACCTGTCCAAGGCTCGACATAATATAGAAGTTATAGAAGAAAAGCACTTTTTGAATGTTTGCTTAATACTACAGATGGTCTGTAGTTTGCTTTGGATTTGGGTATTAAAAGCTTACAGATTAATCAAGAAGCTAGCTATACATGAAAAAGTTGTTGCTTCACCTTTCTTTCAGGGATCTACAAGCTTTGCAGTAGTCATATGACAATCATCGGATTTAACATTTACATAGACTTTATTAGTTACAATTTGTAATCGCATTATGCAAGTATGCGCTTCTGATAATATACACCATAAACCTTTAAAAGACTGGTTTCATTGGCATCAGAAAACTAAACTTAACTATTTTCTAAAATATCAAAATGTCAACTAACCTTATCAACAGTTCCGGGATCATATTCAGAATCAGATTTAAGAGCTTTCTCTTTAGATTTTGACCTCTCCTCCTTTTCCTTGTCTGGTGATTTCTTCCTGGAGGATTTCCCCGAGCCATTCCTCTTGTCATCTCTTTTATCACTGGGGAAAATGTTGAACAATTTATCAGAAATGTAAAGTTTAATATTATGGTATTTGAGTGTATGTGTGGAAAGAAAGTCCCATTTTTTTATGGATAAGTAATCAATACTGAAATATGGTCAAAACTCAGACTACATTACTATTATTTCTTATTAGCCTGTTTCATCCCATTCCTGGACCAAAGCCCCTTCCACTCCTTCCATCCTACACACTGTTGTGCTTTATCCTTCCAGTTCTGGAAGAATTTATCTAGGTCTCCTTCATGGCCTGCTGCAAGCCCAACTTACTGTCTCACAGCACTAGCTTTGTGTTACTTGGGCCCACAGTTTGTCTGGCTAGTGGCAGACATATCCTGCCTATTCCCCTTTCAGTTGAGCATCCTTTTGAGCCATGGTATCTTATTATTTAAAAATAGAACAATTTACTACTTTTGTATTTTTCAATCAAGAGCTTGTGACAGGTTATGTACCTTCAAAACTAAAAAGAATAAGGGCTTGTTTATTTACGTACCTTTTCCTGTCTCGGTCCCTGTCCCGATCCCTATCACGTTCACGGTCCCTATCGCGCTCGCGTTCTCTACTGCGGTCCCTACTCCGTTCTCTCTTTGACTCTCTCTCTCTGCTACGGCTGCGCTTCCTCTTCGTTGATTTAGAGGCCCTGTCTCTCGATCTAGACCTGGACCTCCTCCTCTTGCGATCGGGCGTTGCCGACCGACTATGAGACCGCCTACGATCGCGGTCCCTATCGCGATCACGCCTGTAAACATTTGCATTGTGAACACACTACGCCAAACATCGCAACATACACCACGTCTGTAAATAAAACACTTACCCGCCTCTCACCATTTTTTGTTACACTTATAACATTGAACACTACAAATTAAGCTCAATTTGTTTTGTCATAAACCAATAAAATAACTTTCTTCTCGCATTAAAAATCCCTGACACGCGTTGACTTAACTGACGACTGATGAGTGACGCGATTTTTGACAACTGTAGTGATGTGCAACAATCTCAATAACTTTAATCGTCTAACCATCGTTGTCAAATTTAAAAGATTACATTAAATCGACTATTTATGTTTTTGTCCTATACTACCCTTTTGTTCGGGAAAGGTCTCTATGAATATACACTCTTTCCTATATTTATTTTGTCTTCTCTGGCCAATCTCCCATGAATATCTCAAAATCATCGCACCATCGTTCATGTAACTATCCACCAAACTATACAATACACAACAATACAATATGAAACAATTTATTTAGAGTGCATTTTTAAACGGAGATTATTAGGTGCTTACGTTTGTATTTGTCTCATCATTACATGGATTAATTAGTCGAGTTCATACGAGTCGATTAAGTATTTATTGCAAATTCGTTCAACACTAGAGGCCTCAAAAAAGGCAACACAATGTTACATGTCAAAATATACCAAAAACTAACCTGAAATTCTGAACATTGCCGCCTCATATTATTGAATATTTCGTTATATATCACAACTATTTACGCCACAGACATAAATCAATGCTCTGATCCAAATAATACAACGTCTCGAGTTTCTTAAATTGGTTTACGCTTTCTAAAGGTCACCTGTAGCGATGGCTGATGATGGTGAAAACGTAAGTGTCCTCTGTTGCTTTACTGTATTATCAAATAAACATTTAACTTACTCTAATAAAATATTATTTACGTCATAAATTGAAATGAGCGCGTACATTTTAAGTAAATCCTATGGTAAGATGCTAATAGGCATACTCAGCCGCCTTCTAAGATGTCTATCGAATCCAAGCTTTCATTTAATTATCATCAAATATTTTAGGTATCTGTGATGACAGTGAAGGAGCCGCTGGATCTCATAAGACTCAGCTTGGATGAGAGGATATATGTAAAAATGCGCAATGAGCGCGAACTAAGAGGAAAGCTTCATGTAAGTATTATGAAAGCAGTCCAACATAATTGCTGTTAGATAGATTCATACGATATTTTCTAATGATGCTAATGCCCAATGACATCCATATATCGAACCCCTGCAATTATTTCCCAATTAGATCTTATCAAAGGTTCAAATAAGCCCTCATAGCTGAACCAAGCCAACAATTTGGAACTTTTATAAATATTTGTTTTACATTCTAGGCCTATGACCAACATTTGAACATGGTCCTTGGTGATGCTGAAGAAACCATAACTACAGTAGAAATTGATGAAGAAACATACGAAGAAGTATACAGAACAACTAAACGGAACATTCCCATGTTATTTGTAAGAGGCGATGGTGTTATACTTGTGTCTCCCCCTGTAAGAGTTGGTGTTTAACATAGGATTAATTTAAGTTTAAAATAAAAGCTACATTTAAATACATCTGTTTATTTCTTTTGTCCTAAAAGTTTAATAACAGCACCATTCCTGAAATTCCGATTTTTCGGTACCAACAATTCTTCCTCATCCATTGGTTCAATGATCTTACCAGCTTTAGTAATGACACTTGGACGAATTAGCTTTTTATGTGCCCTCTCCGGTATAAAAGTATTACCCAATGGAGTTCTGATCGAAGCTTCATAGTCTTTGACACTTTCAAATGGGAACGGTACATCTTTGACTTTATGGACAGCAAGTTTGGGGTCTTTGACTTCTTTAATTATTATATCGCCTTTGTTTTCATCGCGACGCGGCATTTTTGGTGGAGCTTTAAGAATAAACCTGTTCCGCTTACGTTTCTGAACTTTCACACCCTTACCACCCCATGTACCCCAACCTGGCAATTTAAGATTAATATCCTCAGGTGTATCTTTATTCATTTCATCTTCTTTTTCTTGTCTGAAACTTGCTACCACATCATCTTCTTCAAAAACTTCTTCTATGTTAACTCTGGGTACTACTTGATCATCGTCCAATTGATCATACTCATTTTCACCTTGTGAAATTGCACTGTTCAAGTATTTTGGCTTTACAGCAATAAATCTGTTAGGATCAATGTTGGAGTCTGCAGATTCTTGAACAGGTCTTTGGGCTGCATTAAGTATTTTAGATAAAGGCTGTTCTTTTTCTTCATTTGGTGCACCATCAGCTGATTTAGTTGATGTTTCTATTAGTTCTTCGTCAATCACAGCTTTCAGTTTCTTATTTTTAAGCTTAAGATATTCTAAGTTATCTTTTTCTTGTGTATCCTTAATTTTTTGTGTTTCTCTTTTGTTAGCCCGGCCAGCCTTCTCCAACCTTTCAATGTTCCGCCTTATTTCTCCTAACTTCTTTTCTACTCTTTTTGCTACACTGGTTTCATGATTTTCGAAAGCTGATAATACATCTTCTGAATGTTTATTTTCAGTATTATTTATAGTTTCCACTTCCCAGTTTGAAGTAGCAACTGGTTTACTAACTTTTGATTTACCAACTGCTTTCTTTGACTTTTTGAATAATGGATTATTCAGGACTTGGTGAACTTCCTTTTCTATTTGTTGAGTTTCTGATTGACTGGTTTTCCTTTTATTTGTAGCTTTGTCTTCATGATTCTTAGTCACTGTTTGTACCACTTCATCATCATCATCACTACTTTCTTCATCTTGATTTTCTCCTTGAGATAATTTGCTGATACTTGCTTTTAAAACATTAAGTTCGTTATTTTTAGTATCCTCTTCATTATTCATGTTTTCATCATTTGAATCACTATCACTGTCATCTTTTTGTTTCTTCATTTTATTTTGTACATATTTTTTGTAGCCAAAGTCAAATTCGGCATTGATATTAGATTTGTCTGATCTTTGCATCATCCAGGGATTCAAGGGATCTTGTGCTAAAGGAATATTAGATGTGGCTTCATCATCTGCCTCATCATCTGTACTTTGAGTGTCTTGCACTTTTTTCGTTAGACCTCTGCCAACAGCCAGTTGGTCAGCTAATTGTTGTCTCACCTGGAAAAAAATAAAGAAATGTTTTTTACTTTACTAAACTTCAGACAAAGTAATGATTAGCCTTCCTTAATGTATCACAGGACCCTAGGGTTCCAGAGACCCTTCAAAGGTATATGGAAGGAGCCTAAACATACTTGCAGAGGCCCCTTACATGGCTTAAATTGAAATGAATTATGGAAAAACCAACTGACAATTATCCCTGTATGCACTATGTAAATATCCCCAAGGACATTAACAAATTATTACACGTCTGTGTAATAATTCATATGATTTGAATGGATTTACTTACACAACACTATGTTATTTCTAGAAACCTTAATATACACAATCCATGCTCAATCTAATCAAGTTGTAATTTACAAGTCTTAAATTAATGGCTCTTCTTACCTCTTTATCATACTTGGCCCTAATTAACTTGTTCTTGGCCCATTTCCCGGTGCTCTTATGTCTCAGAGTGTGTCTCTCTAGAGCTCTGGCCTTTTCTATAGCTTCTAGTTTCTTCAAAGCTTCTTCTGGATCCTTCTTTTGTAGTTCTTCAAATTCTTTCAATTCTTGCTTTAGTTTGTCTTTCTTTAGGACACTGTAATAGAAAACAGCACATAAATTATTTATAAATTTTATAAAGAGGTAGATTGTGAGGGTAAATGAGGTAATCGCTGGAATTACTGAACCTATTTTGAAAATTCTTTTATCCATATAAAGCTATTTTTGAGTATCAAAGGGTATATATAACATCACACTAGTTATTTATGTAATTCAAACTATTTGTACATAGTAACACACTTACCGATGATACTTTTTGCTTTTTATTTTACTTTGCCTCTTAGCTTTTGCAGCCTTATATGACTGCTGTGCCCTCATTTTTGCAAGGTGATGTCTATGCTCCACCATTTCTTCATAAGTCATTGGAAAAACTGGTTCTTCTTCTTCTTCATCTACCACCATGGGTGGGGGATCTAATTCGTCTAGTTCTTTTTCTAAGTCTGACTTTGACTTAAGCTTTGTCAAGAAATCTCCTGTAGGTTCAAGTTTGGAAGAGACATGTTTTATTGGGAAGGCTACATAATCTACAGTACGGCTCCTTGCTACAACTGGATCCCATCTTCCTATTTTAGTTTTTGTTGCTTCGTAACCTGTTGCTCTCTTGATTCGTTCAGCCTGTGGCTTCTCCAATGGCTTACTCAAGACTTTTAACTCATTCTGAGTCTTTTTTAACTTTTTGCTTATCTGTACGTGGTGTGAGGTTCCTTCTAATATCTTGGCAACGTTGTTCAAATTAAGCCTGTTTGTTCTCTTTGTAAGATTGAATTCAGAACTAAGGTTCGTGGGTTCATTTCGTGTAGGCTCCGTTATGTGTTGCGTTTTATCTAATTTAGATATAGCACTCACTAAACGGTCGTGCTCTGTGGCAACTAATTCTGTATCTTCTATATCCTCCATTGCTAATGTGCACTGATATACCGTATTAGTAGTAGTTGATAATTTATTATAAAATTATTTCGCACAAAAATACAATCTAACGTGACATAACCTACAAAACATCTCCAGTTTACCACAAACACAAAGTTATCTGTCAACGTCAGCTGTCAGAATTGTAAACCATGTATATCACCTTGATCGTCACGTTCCTTTTTGTCTATACTTTGAAAATCGACTAAAACTATGAAAATCATGGAATTAATAAGTAAATTAATGAAATGTACAATAAATCCCTTTGCTAAAAATGATAAGAGAGACTTGTTAGGTTAATAATTGTTAACAGCATGGTTGTATTCGTATATTACTAAAAATATGGTTTTGATTGGGGTGCTGCCGAATCTATCTGATTGGCTAATTGCATTGGATGTAGAGAATAAAGTGAATGACGCGAGTCCGCGAATTTGTATCCATCCGGACCTCCGGTACCTTTAGAATGATTCCAGTGATCCTTGATTGAGATAAGAAATATAGAAATCAGTTGTTTAGATTTAAGCTTTGATGACTTGGTATGTGGCGATAACGAACGAGAAACTTTGAGGGAACCACTGAACTGCTGACACTAGAAAACTTTACTTGGGAGGAGAACATTGGGAATTGAGTTGTGTGAGAAATAATCAAAACACCACATCAAAAATAAAATGCCTAAAAACCAAACATGGTTAATTTTATTCGGTAAATTTGTATAAAACAGCAATTTTTAATTATAGTATCAAACAAAAAACTAATTAAATTCACAAATGGAAACCAATACTTTGGTATTTAAGTAGGTATTTTTAATTTACACTATGGCTTAACACATTCAGGGTAAATGGGCACAAATTCATAATTTTCTTTTACAAAGACATGAGTAATATTAATTCATAACAGGGTTACAATCGTCAGATGAAGGCGTCGATGGTGGAATGTTTTCATCGTTTTGTTGCAATGGTTTGCGCACCTGCTTGTATTGTTGCCGATTACGATATAACTTTGCTTCGTCTGTGCATTTTATTGTTATACAGTTTCTGTAAAGAAATAAATAATAATTAAAATTTTGTGACATTTAACGTATTTAACCCTGTAACGGCGAAAGTGCACTTGTAATGTTTTCATTTCTGGTAGATAGATGTCGCTAGTACATGGAAATGATTGAAATTAATAAAAAGTAAGAATGATAAGTTTCGAATTAAATACGAGTAATTACCTCACCAAATTCTTTGGAACACCACATTTTGTTGAAACTGTCTTCACAATATCGTCAACAAGTTGAGGATCTAAAATTTTCTTTGGGGGTCTATTCAAAAATGCTGGAGACTGCTTACCCGTTAGAGAATGCGTGGCCAGTACCCTAAAACAAAAACACAAAATTAAGAATATAAAATTACAAAACTACAATATTTTTTATGGATTTTAGATAATTTATTACCTCCGCGGGAAGATGGCTTGCAATAATTGTCTTGTAGCGGTAGTATGCGAGTTCCAGTCGATGTCATTCAACAATCTTGCAGGCACTTTAGCGTTGCCATTTCCAATAGGTACCTGGTAAGACATAATGGTTAGACTAGTATCAAAATAACAACGTTATGTCGTGCTATCAAATTCAAGAGCTCTCTAAATGTGTGCGAATCGGAGTACCAATTGAATACAGCGACATGCACAGTACCAAGGGGTCCAGTGCACTTATTCAATTTGTTGGATGATTGATCAACAAAAGCAAGTCAAAGTAACGAGTCATGAAGGTCATTCAATCCTCTCAATAAATCCATCCGTCATGAATACTGTACCAGATCAACATCATTCACAGTCTCGATATTATTAGTAGTTTGAGCCGACATCCGGCGAACCCGTAGAGTATTAGAATTGAATTTATCTTCAGTTTTAACAATCGAACTGTTCACTTGTTGCTCCCCGCCATTTTCGTCTGCACCAACTTCTTCAACAAGTTCTGCTGTAATCAGGTTGACTTGTTGCTGATACGGGGTATTATTTGGTTCTATCCACGAGTCACCCACTTTCGGTTCAATATAAGAAACCTCGTCGTTATGCTCTGACTCTGACATGGAAGTTGAACCATTCGAGTTCACATTTGCTTGTGATATCAAAGATTGGAATCTTCTATAAAGATTTTTGAGGACTGCTTCCATTTCCTCGATTTTAGATGCAGGTGGAAGTAAGAATGATTCTTCTGTCTGTGTTGCCTGGTCAAAACATAGTCTGATGTGTTCCTGAGCACTGCTGCTGGGGAGTGGTGTGCTACTGATGATAGATCGTCGTCTTGAATTATTTGCACTCAACGAACCACGTCCTTGGTTAACGGTTGATTCTTTACGATTGTACTGAGGGGTATATTTTTGTGATTTGCTGAAGTTGCGAGTTTTGCTGCGTTCAACTCTAATATTTGGCTGAAAACACATATTTTTATTATTAAATTAATCATTGAATAGCAAAAACGAATCCCGCAACGATATGAATGAGAATCCAAACCTACTTCTGAATCACCGTCACTGTCGCTATTGTCATTTTGTGCAACTACCACATGAGGCAAAGGGCTATGACTGCTCGTTTGTTGTTGTGCGTTAAACTGAAAAGAAATAACAATGTAGAAATAAACGTAAGTATATCAGAAGTTTCTTTGATTCGCAAACTGGCTCATCACTTTATCGCATTTCAAAAAATATCATATAAACATGCAAAGGTAGCACTCAAACATGAAACTACAACGGACATAGAAATCCGTAGGTACATCTTTCTAACCCATTTGGGTTTCACAATTAAATACGCAGTATTGTTCTCTACCTGAGGCTTTACTTTGCATTACCATCACCGGAAAACACCACGTTAAAAACCATAAAAATATTACTGTTTTGCATTCCAACAAAACAGGTATTATGTGTGAATAAAACACACAGCGTTGCTGTGAAGAAAGCTGTATGTAAATCCGCCTTTATACTGATGTCTATGGTTAAAACTTACCGATTTGTCCATGGTTTTATACCTGTCTCTCTTTCTCACCAGCGGGCGTCCTTTTCTAATGATGAAGGACGCTTGGCGCGAAGCTGTCAATCTCATAGGGTCTTCAACTCACCAGCTAGAGAATAGCTGCAACGCTGTGTGTTTTATTCACACATAATACCTGTTTTGTTGGAATGCAAAACAGTAATATTATGTGGTTTCTAAAACACACAGCGTTGCTGTGAAGACCTGTTTGATATCTGCTGGTGCTAAATACAAACGCTATGATGAATTAATTATACAATAAATTGTTATAGAACATTAATCATTCTATTGTAATTAAAATGACATTTATCTATATCCAAATGACAAAAGGTAAAATAACATTCTTTAAAATTAACAAAGATATAAATAATCATAAATCAAGAAATAAACTGCTTATTTTCTCACATTAAAAACTATTTGAATTATTTAAATATCAATTGTGATGCAATAATAATCAACATTTGAGTTGTTATCTATCATCAACTCTGTTTACAGAGCAGCAGTAAAATTTTTGAAATGTCTTAATACTTATCCAGTTTCCTCTGTTAAGTATTTCTTGGATAGGCCTTCTCCAAGCAACTTCTAGAAGTTGACTGCTAACCTGATACTGCCTGTTCAGGCATCTATATTAGCATTTCTAAAAATACTGCAAATCAAAGTTTTAATTTCCCTGATAGAGAAATAAATAAACTTAACACAATCCTGTCTGCTCTTTCTAATTTTAGACTTTCCTCTTAAGTTGTGTGATGTGTATGAAAGGGCAGACACGATGCTATTGGTGTTTCCGCAACAACCAACCTGTAAGTGTATATTAGAAGGTGCCTTTGTACCAAATTTTGGGTACAGAGTAGTCTCATCTTCGGTAGAAATTAGACTCTCAGGGCTATTTTCTAATAATGTGACATTGTGAATTCTACAACCAGAGGTCAGCAAGAGTACTAAAAGCAGTTTGCCTAGTAATTTCAAACAATGTATCTGAATTTGAGGTCCTTAGCCAGTTAAATAAAATTGCAGTGTCCTGTATTGGTAGTTTTAGTATTGCAGAACTTGATGAATGAAAAAATGTTTTGGGATATCTACTTTTGATTTTGCACATAAGTTGAAATGGATTATTTATGAAGGAGAATACTTTTAAGCTTACCCAATCCAACTTATCTTTTAAAATTATTTTTCTAAATATAAAATTAACTTGCTGGCCTTCTGGTGTTTTTGGTTTAATTTAATTGGTATCACACCAAAATACCTATCTTCTAATAGGAACACTATATGTTTTTAAAGTAGGTGTTCGCCAACTACTTTTAACAAGTTTTGGTCCTCTACAGACCAGTGAGCGACTTGATTGGTCCACCCCCCATTTTCCAGGGAAGAAGAGTCACTTGTCCACTTGTGCACGGCAATCGCCTGTTGCCCGATCTATAAGAACCTTCCGCAGATTCTTTATCGGAAGTGGCCCTACTATGGCTCCCGCTTGCAGGTCGAGTAGCCAAAAAACATTTGGTCTCCTCCAGTGTTATTAGGATGTATATTCCTTTTGCACTGTTCAAATGAGCGAGTACTTTCCTTATTAAAACTGGGTGGCATTAAAAATGGCCAGCCCAGGTAATAAATAGTCCCATTCACGACTGAATGCGTCGCAGAAGACTACGGAGCAATCTCTGGAATCAAGATTACATACCGTAGTACGATAGCCCTTTCTCTTGACGAGAACAGGTCTACGTCTGGGATGCCCCCCATTCTATGAATATGGCCTTCGTGGCAAGCCTCCGCGGCCTGGGGCAGAAAATGAGATGACCGCTTTGGTACTCTCGGACGCCCCACACTATGAACATAGCCTCCGTGGCTTGGGGCTGCCACTTTGGTACTCTGCGACCCCTTGATAGGCGATGCGCAATTTCGTTTAGACTCTCCGAGAGGTAAGTGGCTGAGAGAGTTAGATCTAACTGCTCTGGAAGTTTCAGGACCTTGGACTTTCCGACACCCCATACTATGAATATAGCCTTCGTGGCTTGGGGCAGAAGATGCCACTTTGGTACTCTGCGACCCCTTGATAGGCGATGCGCAATTTCGTTTAGACTCTCCGAGAGGTAAGTGGCTGAGAGAGTTAGATCTAACAGCTCTGCAAGTTTCAGGACCTTGGTCGTTAATCTCAGTAGTGCGAGAGAATGTGCCCCCCCCCCCCTCGTTCTTGGGGTACGCGATCCAAGTCGTGTTGTCCGACTGAATATGCAGATGTGCGCCTTTAGAGTCATCCGCTGACTGTTGATGGCCGTAAATACGACATAAGTAGTTACATGTCTTTTCTATTAAAAATCATGCATTCATGGTCAAGGCTTCTTGACTGTAGGTTTCAAGCTGCAATCGACAGCTTTTAACCACCATTTTAGGTCTTGCTGAATAGGCATAATTTTCTCTTAATCTGTTTGATTAAATGATTTTAGAGAGTTGGGTTCTGCAACAGGGCAGTAAGGTCTAACAACCCCACACACCCTAGCGTCAGAGTTTCTAAACCACCTCAAGGGCCTCTGACATGGTTACCAATAAAATAAATAAATTATCATTTATTTCTCTCATAAAGGTGGTACATTGTTACACTAATTAATTTATATAATTTTGCCTTATATTCGAAACCTTTGTGAGATCTGGAGTCTGAGCTAGGTTCGGGACCTGTATGACAAATCTCCAGGCGCACACCCTATAAAACATAATCGCATTTTGCAGCAACTATACATGAATCATAGTTGCAATGTCAGTGATGTCTAAGATATACTTAGAAAGTACATTCATATGACTTAGAAAAAGGCACAAACCTTATAAACTTTGAGGTTCTCGCAGAGAACTGTTTGCATTGTTCAACATTCAGGAAATTATTATACTAAGTTTTGGGAGGAACTTTTACTCGGTTTAACTTAGTTTCCATACCAAGCCAAGATATTCAACCTCCTGAGAGAGCAATAATTTATGTACCAACCAAAGGTTTCCAACATTCTCTATGTTTCCGAAACCTGAGAAGCTAGTATAGCCCGATCCTGACTGACCAGGAAAAATCAACCAAATATACAATTATAGGGAAACATTATGGTCTTAGGATCTCCGCGATCCAATTTGTAACTGAAACAAACATCCTTGGGGCCAATGTGACAGGCCATATAGCAAGGCTGTCAACTGTAGCACTTTCGCTGTAAATTATTAGTAGAAAATTCCTGTGTCTCTGCAATTGGTAAATAAAAATAGGCCTGATGAATGTCTATTTTCACTAACCAATCGTTCGTCTGTAGGAAGTTGGCTACATCATCATTTCTTTAGCCTTTTCCCAACTATACATATAGGTTGGCTTCCAAAAGAACGGAACTTGGCTACATCTGTTTGTCAAATTAAAAGGTAATGTTTCACCTCACCTCATATGAGTTCAGACCTCCGTGGTTGAAGATGGGACGTAGGCCTCTTTTTATTTTTTATTAGGATCATTCAAAATAAAAAGCCACAATTAACTTATATATCTTTCAAATCCTTTGCTATCTTGGCCTCTCCTGAAGAGGAGGCTTCTTTAAGAATAGAATATGGCCACCCATTACATATTTATTGATATTATGATTGTCTGTTGACCAGTTGTTGCAATTAATTAACCTTCATATTGGCATTGTCCTTTAGACAAAATATGAGATGTATTTAAAGCTTTTTGTCCTTGATATAAACAGGAGTTTTAAGCTACATCTGGAATTAATACTAATTAGGAAGCTATATATGATGCCATGTAATTCCACATACTTTCTGCATTGCAATCTATGAACTTTTATATATTGAGGAACTATAAATACTATTTTGTTTTTTTTTTTTTTTTCTTTTTTTATTCCTAATATTTTTTGATAAATAAAAGTTTAATATCTAATTAATAATAGATATCAACACAACAATTAATCATTAATAAATAAAGTGTTAAAATGGGTTTGTCAAGGCCCGGTCTGAAATAGGTGTCTTTGTCCCAATTTACTTTGAAAACCTTGTAGTAACAGTTCTATAGAAACTAAATTAATAATCCTTTCCCATCTTTGAAATTGCACAACTCTTCCTCCAGTTTCAAAACAGCAAAACAAGGCACTGGCAAAGCAGGATTGTTTGTAGTTATATCCTTCCAAGGGGATCATTTTTTTTTTTTTTTTTTTAATACAGTGTTAATTCTTTGAATCATTCTTTCTCAGCTGGTGGAAGCAGTTGTTTTCATGAAACTCTGTACCTAGTAATAGTATGACGGGCTGGTTTCCACAACTCCACGTCTCAGCGCGTATATTACGCACATACTCTGTACCTACTAAAACAAAAGAGTTTACAAGATTTCTCAAAAAAAAAATGAGGTGTGGATCGGGTCGGATTAGTTTCTGATTTGTTGGTAATAAGTAGTGGAAATGTTTATATGCGGGTCCGGACCGGTATGAACTTGTTTGCACTTACGTGAAATTTTTCATCATCTGTTGGGCGGAGGTGCTGCTATGGCCTCGTCATCCGCCGAGGATGAAGAAGATGATGACGATGAATCATTAGGCCTTCTATTACCTGTTCGAATCTGCATTCGAAACTTACCCCAACAATTTCGTCCGGATTCATATTGGAATAGTAATTCACAACAAATAAACCCGACGCGTAAACTTAATTGACGCTGTGTGTTAATTTAATACGACAAATAATAGTATTAGCACATTTTTTTTTTACTTTGAAAATTTTTCGTGTTTTTCCCGGCAAAATTTACAAACGCTATGAGATTGACAGCTTCGCGCCAAGCGTCCTTCATCATTAGAAAAGGACGCCCGCTGGTGAGAAAGAGAGACAGGTATAAAACCATGGACAAATCGGTAAGTTTTAACCATAGACATCAGTATAAAGGCGGATTTACATACAGCTTTCTTCACAGCAACGCTGTGTGTTTTAGAAACCACATAATACTAATGAACCAACAAAGGCTTTGGGTATGTACGTCTGGCGGACAATCACTTTACATTGTTTTGACCTACGTGAAATGCATTGTCACTTTAAGTTTAGAAATACCACTTTTTGTTTTATTTTTGTGGTTGCTGTCGTTTTCCTCATTCTAAATAATTTAACACCAGGTTGTGATTGCCTATTTACTTATGGACTCTATGATACATGATGATGTCTACATAATTTTCTTTTGCTGTGCCCGACAGGGTCCGCAATTGTTTCATGTTTACCACCTAAACCTACATTGCGGAATGCAATATACCTAGAATTGAGTATTCAGTATGATTAGCCGGGCATTACGAGGTTAAACGCGGCCATATGAGAAGTAGGTATAAGAACCATCAACAAAGGTAAACTACTTACCGAATTTTCCGTTTTCATTTCCTTTATAGTCCGCATACAAAGTTGCAGGACATTCTTAACCTGTTGATCCTGACGTTCCAGGATCTCTTTTTGTTCCTTAATATATCGTTTGCTCTCTGTAATTTAAAAAGACAGTCTTTTTTTTAAATTTGGCCGGGAACAAATTGCAAGTAGGGTTAAAGGAAATTCACACACGTTAAGAACTCTATGAGATTTACACAATTTCAACCTTATGGTTATAAACATAGAGGTGAGTTTACTTTGATTTGACTGGCAGGATGTACAAAAATTGTAACAACCGAATTAAAGTGCTATGTCTATACATATAAATACGAAATTAGATTGTTCTATTAAAAATACCGTTACGTTACCCATGAATGAAAATATTCACGTCCAAAAGCGGAAACACATGCACTCACAACATAGATAAATACATACAAGGAACAAAAGTAAAACATACCTGAAATCCGCAAAATCTTTGCTCGCCGAGGATTTTCATGTTTCACACGCATGAAAATCAAATTCCCAGGATGCAGGTCCGTCTCATCGTACGCCAAGGTATCCACGTTCACCACACCGTAGGAAGGGAACACATTACTCTCGTCCACCCATTCAACTAGGAGCCAAACCCTTGAAGCCATGGCACAAATTTACCGAACTTCACGATGTTCAAAATGCAACTGAACCTTGGCTGGGTGTATTGCACACCACTCAGGTAAAATATCACACGACAACACAAAGCGTAGATTTGCCCTAACGTTCGTAGACCCTACCCAATGTGCAAGCAAAAAAAAATGCTAATAGAATGAATAGAAACTACGTTAGACAAGGGACATCGTCTATCGTGTTCTTTATATAACCGTTAGTTCGAATTCGAAAATAATTTTCGGTCTGCTATAAAATTATAGTCCAATAAAAGGAACCAATCCACAAATCAAAATTATTCTTATCTAAAAATATGTAAACAGGTGTACAAGTTTTGTATAAGTCATACAAATTTACAAGTACCCTCAATTCACTCGATGCAAGTGGTAAATATGTAAAACACCAACAAAACATACATATTTATTCACGATTTTATGCCTTGGGTACAGTTTACAGAGAACAAAATTCACTGCATAGTCATAGAAATGACTTTAAGTCTGAATTCAAAGTCAAAGAGACAGACCGGAGAGCTTTTCTACGAAATAAAGACTAAAAAGGCTTGAAAAGTTGTTATCTTTTGTACAAATCACAAAAAAATTTGAATACCAAAACAAAAGCTCGTATACAAAGGGCAGATAAATTGTTTTATAGTGAGCTGTTCATGAGCTAGCTTATTAGAATGAAGAACAAACACAAAACGGATTCACGTTACTGTTCCGAGAAATTAGTTACAGCTAAAATAGTGGAAATTACCGAGCATTATAATTATAAGTTATGATAAGTATGTAGCTATATTTATAATAATCGTATTATAATCCATTAAGTAAAATAAAAAGACATAGGCCAAGAGTGCTATTGCTTCGTTCTCGTAGGTTGTAGCGTTATGATATCTAGCCTATGATCTTTCTCGATAAATGCGCAAGTTGGACCTGTAGTTACTGAGATTAGCGCGTTCAATCAAACACACTTTTCAGCTGTATATTATGAGTAAGTATAGTTGCGGTATATGTATACAAATCTACTAGAATATCTCAAACATTTGGTTTATGCTATATGAGATTAATCAGAAAGTAAATCAAGTCATAATTTTTCATTGTTTATCCAGGAACATTTACTTACATCCAAAAACTACTTGTGACTTGTGATATCTCGTATGGTATTATATCGATGTTATTCATGTTTCTAATAAGTAATAAACAGGGTGTTCGAATACCTGTTAGCACAGAATGATAATCCTATTAACTTTGTCTCATCTGGAGGTAGGCAGTTAAAGCAATGGCCAATATTTTTAAAATTACTCTCATTGTTATTTTGATTTTACAACTTGGAACCCCATATGTCCGACAAAAGCTAAGCTTTGCAGGTACCTTGAGTATAGTTAAATAGTTGTAGACAATACAATAGTTGTTCCGGAGAAATTGAAAGAGATTTACTTTTACTGGGTAGGTACCTGATTTTTGTAGAAGCTTAGCCAAAGCGTGGTCTTTTATTTTATGACCCATTGAACCAAGAAGCTACATAAATAGGATAATTTCCAAATTTTTGTCAGTACTCTTTGGGTCCATGTTGTGGGTGGTTGTTGCTCTCATTGCTAGTTAATCAGCTGATTTGGCCTAATTACTGTGTGAGTGAAATACTAAAAACTGAATCAAATTGAATGTGAGTAATGTTTGATTAAACTTAGATTCAAGTTACTTAGTTAAATGTAGTTGTGGTGTATTGTTGTGATTTAAAGTTGCCGGTTTTGATAACGCCATATTCTTCACTAACAGTTCGCAAAGTTTGAAAAATGTCGACGGTTGGCATGAGTGTCGCCAACACAGAGTTTGATGCTGCGCAAGCACTTTTGGATCTGCAAAGTAATATTCGGGAAACTGGGCATGAGAAATGTAAGTTTACTTTTTTAGAAACGTAAATAGGATTCCGATCAGTAAAAAAATTGGCATTTTTGACCCAATTTTTTCTTATTTGCAGATGATCGGAAAGAATCTGTAGAAGCTGCAAAACTATTTTTGAGCTGTTTTATAGCGTCCAATGTAGCGGTAAGTTGTTAAAAACTATGTATAGTAAAGTGAATTTCATACGCTGGTAGTAAGATTCCTAATTTTACTCTTTTTCTTAATTTTAGAAACAACCAACTAGCGCTGTAACTTCACCTAAAGTTGGAACTGTTAGTCCCATGTATGCAGTTGGAAAAAATACAACGAGGAAATCTGATGTTACTTTGGTAAGATTAAATTAATTATTCTAATCTCCAATATAAGCATACCTTACATATTTGCCCTGAAAATAACACGCAGTGCAAACACGCAGTGCAGCACTGTGCTATCAATATTAACTTTCATTTGTTTTCAGCATTCACCGAAAAGGAAAACTACTGAGCAAGAATTGACACGTGCTCCTCATAATCATGCGTACCACATTGAAGAATCCAGTAGTAAACGTTCTAAAATATTTAAACGTAAACCAATCAAACATTTCACCGTTACATCAGGTCCTGTACAGAATAAAATAGCAAACAAAGTCCCTAACTCTGCTAAAAAAGATAAAGTTTCTGAGGCTAAAGTAAAAACTCGTGATGTTGGAACACAAACCGAGGATAAATATCAGCTACCAATAATAGAGACAATGGAGTTTACAATTTCCAAGCTTTGTGAAAAGATTAAATCGTTGGAAGAACAAATCAAATCAAAATCGCATCCGATGAAAACGATTGACCAAGATGTTTCTGATAATGATAACGAGTTTGACGATGACGATGATGATGATGAGTCTTATAAAGTAAACTCTCATGAAATGGTAAGCCACGTTTCCAAAATTAATGTTCCAATAAAAAAAAAAACAGAATATAGATCATGACAATGTGTTCTTTTATTTTCAGACGATGGATAGCAATGCTTCCGACACAGATATGGATGAAACATTTACTGACCGTGAGACTCCGGAAAAAGTAAAAACAAAACATAAAACTGGTCAATATAATGGATATAATAACACTACCAAAGTACTAAGTAATAGGAATAACAATGCAAATGCTGATGACTTGGTTTGTATTATTCTCTTATCTATTAATACATAACCTAACTGCCTCGTTAGCCTAGTGGTCCTAAGCACGACTGCTACGCTAGAGGTCCTGGGTTAGATTCCCAGGTCGAGCAAAAAAGTGATATTGGGTTTTTCTATGAAATTCTCAGTAGCAGCTCGGAGTTTGGATTTGTGCCCGATTAATGGCAATAGGCTCGCCCCCTATTACATGGGACCTAAATATACCGGCGAACTGTGGGTGTACATTGGTACACCTCTGCCTAACCCTTCGGGGAATACAGGCGTGATGGTATATTTTATATATTTATATTAATACATGTACTTATTGCAACGTTGAATTCTAGAAATCAAATTTAAAATTTAAATTGTACTATATTTACAGGTGCCAATAGGAGACGGGAATGCTCTGATACCGTCAAGAATATTCAGACATGTCAATTGGAATTCTTACACAAGTGCTACACGAAAATTGTTAACGGCAGTTTTTTCACGCAGGTATATAACAACTACGTATCAGGCACTTAGGCTACTGTTAAGGTGTTCTCCAAGACCTAACGCTTATACATTTTTCCAGAGTTTTAGCGACGCATTCTCTCACTGGCAAACCATCTCCAGCGTTTCCAAATAAGCCTGCAAAGAAGAAGTTAGATTCAGCTTTGGTGAATGACATTGTGCAGACGGTGGTTGAGCGATGTTGCGTACCGGAAAACGTAGTCAGGTACCTTTCTTTACTACCTTCATCTACATTTCATAAGCTGTGACCTAAATAGATAGATAGAGGCAGCCTTTGTGAGCATTCAATTAGTTAGCCGCAATACGACTCAACTTGCAATGGAGATAACTTTGAAAATTAGGTTTTTTTTTTATAATCAATAGTTTTTATATTACCCTACCTTTTTTACAGAACCAGTATTACAACAAAATGTGCTGATGAGAGCAAGATGTTCCGTACCCGACAAAACAATAAGAAAAAGCGCAAACATAGAGTTAACAGGGAGAACATCCCGCCAGAGTCGGATTCCGATGAATTTTAATATTTATAACTTTTAATATAATAACGCATGAACTGGATATCATATAGAAATAAGGTAAGAATTTTTACTACGTAAGTATCTCAAAACAATATTTTTTTATTAAATAGAGAGTTGTCTTGGCCCTCCTCGTTACTAAAAAGATAACTCCAATCCAGGGACGGGCGCACATTACCTTTACTATAATACATATATCCATAATGATCAAGTCAGCTCATTCAAACTCAAAAAGTATCAAAATTCAACAATCTTGATGAATTGTAATTTTAAAAATCTTTATTTTTTGCAGATGAAGTTTTTACACAATTGAAGTCATAGTAGATGCCACTAACTCCGCCATCGGATGGTCGCGTCGCGTCGCCGGTGCCAGTCTCAAGCCTGGAAGAAGGAGGAGAGGGTGTTGGCTTCTTATTATTGTAATCCTTAAACAATAAACGATTTAACATATTGTTTTTGCTACATTTTGTTTTAAACTTTTCCATAAACGTAATTTACTAGAAAATAATAATGAATTTGAGTAACGAATAATATTTAAATTTACGCCCAGCCATCGCCATTTATTTTGCCCAGCGATGTAAGGGTTGATTTCCGGTGCTTATTGGGTGAACAAGCGAACCTGCCCTACTACTACTACCCCCAAATTTTTGCGGGCCTGTGCTTGTAGAAAACCTGTATTATTAATATAATAAGCTAAGCAATCTTTTCATGGTTAATTATGGAACACAAAAACAAAATCTGGAATTACTAAAAACCACGCTACAAAACTCGACTAATGATACATGAGATAATAGTCGAATATTTTTTTTTATCTGTTGGATGGACGACTATTACTTATCTTGTATTGTACTACACCTGTCAAATTAAAGTTGTGTTCAGTGTTGAATTGGAAGGTTGTCGCAGTTGTTTTGATACGAATTATGCAATAAAATTGCGATAGTCGTGCGTGATTATTATTGCGACACACACCAAACAATGTCTCACGATACGGATCTTATAATATCGGTACCGCGTTCGCGTATCAACGAGTTTTATTGCAAATATTATAATTTAGTCGAAACATTTTACTGTGTCACTCTGTCGGAAAGTAAATTGTGTCTTGCGAATGAAAAACCTGATTATGTGTATTTCAACGTCACGTTCAACTTGAATCCAGCAGATGGAAGTTTTAATCCGAAGGAATTAGCAGGAAGAATACAGGTAAATACCATCAAGTGCCTACCTAGTTTCACAAAATGTCAATTATTATTGTTCGTAAAAGAAATGTAACAAAGGATCTATTGAATAATTAAGGCGTACCGTCATCATCATTTTTAGTACATTTAAAACATCCTATTAGGATCTAGTTGGTAGCAAGATTTTTTAATGAATGTTTTATAGTGCTCTGTGTGTTAATTGATAATTTTGTGTGTGAGTGAGTGACTAGAAATATCTTCATTAATATTTAAGTATATAAATATTTAGATAAATCTACATAAACTGCCTCTAAATTGAATGAATGACCTTGTTTCCTGGACACTTCCCAATTTGTACCCATTTGGGTTCAGGTGTGAATTAATAAGATTTTTAATTTCATTTAGTTCAAGGAATTGTTTTAGATGTTTAATAATAATTTATTTGCGAATTATTATTAACACCTGCAGTAAAATAATAAGAAAAATGTTGTGTGCATTCATTATAATTTTGTTGATGTAATATGTTAGTGATAAAGGATGAATCATTGTTGCTAATTAGTAATGCTGTTATCAGATTGACAATTCAGTAGTTTTAGTACCTATAAAAGATATAACTGGGTTCTGAATATCTAATCTTTTCGTTTAATCTTAAACTCTATTTTAACACTTTTTATTTTGTTAGATTAAAAAGAGAAATCTTTTCTTTTTAGTTCAACAAAATAAAGCTTATCAGATATTTAATATAGTCTTACTTTAAAATACTCCAATTTTCAAATATTTTGGTAAGTAAATAAATGTTTTAATATTTTTTATAAATAAGGTTTGTTCATTATATGCATTGATAGGCCTATTGAAGCAACAGTATAATTTGATATTACTACCAAACAATATTACAGTATACTATTTCTAAAGGTATGATGTGCTAGGCCTGATATACAAAAATATTCTGCTAATCAAATTTTGCACACTATTGATTATCTTAACGGAAACTAGCAAATCAAGATATTATAGTGCACATGTGTGCACCAACATTAAAGGTAAACTTCCGCTTCCCTCATAGTCTGAAGGGACAGCAATCCGATATGATTGTGGAGAGATAGCAACAACAGCTTTGTATGCTTTCCGAGACACAGTAGTGTTACACTGTCTGCTTCCAAACTGGACTGCTACAGAGAAATTCGATAAGCAGGAACTCAATTCCATTTATCCCAATCTGGTAATCAAACAATGGCAATCAAATTGAAGGAAAAGAGTGTCCATGGAGTTTCTTGCTCGTTCTTCTCCATAGAGACCTACGTTTTGGAATGAGCAACTAGCTTCAATTTTAAACTGTAACTTCTTGACAATTCAAAAGTGCCTGTAAATGGTCTAATTGAAATAAATGCTTTGATTTGATTTGAAACTCAAGACCCTAAGATAGTCGCACTTGATTCCCTGTTGGTTATGAATAGAACCCATCTTTAACAAAACAATGCCATAATTTTGCTGGGTGTAGTGATCACCTTGTTTCAATATTATTCAGATAGGATTGTAAATATATTATGTTATATTGTGAAACATAAAAAAACTCTCTAATACAGCTACAACACTACAGTACTACAGTATTAAAATTGCTACAATTTTGGAGAGATTCACAGTATCAAAAGCCTTATTAAGATCCACAAATCCATTTAAGAATGCTTTCTGGTTTTCAAAAAATAAAAGGGTTCCGACTATGTGCCAGAAAGAGTAGGAAGCACCCTTAAATTAATTTTGGGACCTTAGCAAGGCCTTTGACACTATTAGTTTTATTTAACATTACTACTAGCAAATGCAGGTGGGTGAATACTTCTCCCAACCTTACAAACATGACAATAGTGGAATAATCTGATTATTTCTTGCTTAAATTTCAAATGATACATAAAAACCAGAACCTGTAGGTTCTGTGCCAATTTTGCACTTGCGGCATTCTCAACTTATTTATAGTCATGAAACACTTACAAGGTTTGGTTCTATTTAGAACTAACTAAACCACATTGCCCCTTATTTAGAGCTTTCTACTTTCTAGACTTAGTAACTTGGCAGTAAGCTCATTTTGATTGATTCTCAGATTAACTTCTAAAGCAACAGCTGAGAATATTTACTGTAGATTAAGATTGTATAATATTTCATTGACAAAACTGGTGTTAGAAAGTTCAGGTCGTGTTATTTCCGGGTACAATTGGTCGCAGTGCCGCGTATGGATGCGACAAATCCAAAACGATATTGGTTGGTAGTGGCAGAGGTCAGCGGTGCGCGGTTTGTTTGGGGGCCGCCCGCCGGGTGCAGTGGGCGCACAACCCGGATCTCGCGGTGCCCCGCTTCCCCTTCACTCAGCGGGCTCGTGCGTGGAGGTGTGCATGCGCTTGCGCCACATGATACGCTAGTCAATAGTCTTGCCGCGAAGCACGCCGCGCTCGCACTCGCGCGTGATGCCATGCGACGCGCGCACGCATTAATACAATATTATGTACGCGATCGACAACTCCCAGGTGAGCGCGACTCTCATATCCTCCGTTAGGACACCTGTTGCACCCGGCTAGCGCATCGGGCTTGTCCTGCGTTAACGGATCTTGTTTCCTCGCGAGTTTCACAGTGAGCCGCGATTTTGCGTACATCGAATTGTAATGATGTTCATTCACGATCGGCCGATATAACGATCCCGGAAGTAGAGCCGGTTCGTTAACGTCATGTAGGTATGCTAATTATTGTATACAGTGCTCAAACACAGACGAAATGCCTAGAATTAATTTTTGAGATGATTTGTTGTGGGTGTGTGGTTGTTACTGAGTTTTTGTGGAGTTTTACGTCAGTGTTTATTGCGAGAAAACGAAAATGTTTTGCTGATGATGCACATTAGCAAGACGGATCTATTGCAGTGAACATAATTAGTGCGGGTAGCTTGCCATCGCATAGATTATTATGGATGTTATAGTGGTCGTCCGTCATCAGACGCTCTACGGCATCACGTTGCAATGTTGTTGTTTTTGTAACGTTTGTGAAAGCAATGTTTAATTAATGTGCATGTCTTCATCTGTCGTCTGCACGAAGTGTCGCAGATCCGACACTGCTCGGATATCATGGCAAACTTTCACTTCGCCTCCGAGAGCACTGGTGATTTATATTCTCTCGTTATCTACAACTGATCACGGATTTGAATTTAATAAGTGTGTGGACTGTGGACGTTTCTCAGAATTTTGTCTGTGCTTGACCTAACTCTATTGAGGTTTTTTGCGGTTGTTTTTGTTCTAATCGGATGTCTTAAGTGTTTGTCTGTTGAGTATCGACACTAGCTAGAGCATCGACACTTTCAGGATATCTTTAAACTGTTAGCTTTCCATAGATATCTACTACACGCGAAGGTTACGTTAAACACTCACGGATGTTTCGCAAGTAAACAAACTGAATACAAAAGACGTCACTTTCATTTTATTTTAATACAATGTTAGCAATGTTTCTTGAGAATTAAAAAACCGAGACACGTGGGAAATAGGGAAACCCTAAGAGAAATAGCCTCATTAGATATACAGTCAGTTTTAATTGACGATTATGAATGAGAATAAGAGAGCCCCAAAGACCACACAATTATAGATTTTTTCATTATTTTCTAAAGTTATTACTTAAGGTTCTTTAGCAAAGTCAAACAAACGATTTGGTTGATAATAAAAAGAGTGGCGTGGCACAGTCAACCTTCTAATGTTACTTGAAACGTATTAGTATCCGGTATGATTATGCTCTGATGTAATGAATGTCAATAGGTAGGCAGACAGAGCGAGCGAGTGAAACGATAGGGGCCCACTTGCGGTTTCTGATGACAAAGTTCCCCAATATGTGTAAAAACTAATTTGGTCAATATCCAACGAATTTATGTGACGTATCATAATGCTAATTTGTGGTCAGATTGCTTTTTATTAGCCGCGATATTAGGCCTATGAAAATAAATGTTAATATCCTGTGAAACATTGATCAATATGTGTTTAACGTAACACTGATTTATGTCATCCTGCCTACCATTTCTGCCAAATTAATTATTGCGATACTAATTTTCTTTCGATCAAGATCTTAAGCGGAATATCATTAGCATCCTCTTTCTAAAGGAAGTTATTATTAACTAGATTACGGCTTGTACGTGCGCATTTTCTATTAATACTTGATGACGTTTGTGAAAGAATGTCGCTAGCTGCGGCCTACAGTCGTCGAATCCACTGCAGTCCCCGCATCACGCCCCCTTCTAGTATCTATTCTACGTGTAGACAGGCTGACTACATTTTATTTAGATTAGTGGACCTCTAGAATGTTGTTATGATCGGAATTTTAAAGCTTGAAAATTGTAGTCAGAACTTGGCTTGCTCCACCGAATACTTCAAGCAAATTCGAACTGATGCTAATTGCGGAGGAGGTTTTCATTATAATGAATGTCAGATTCATCAACAGCCTTCGCCAAATGGTAACTGGCAGAATGCCTTTCTCAAAAACACTGTTTAGCTATATTTTATCTGCGTTTACATTGTGTGATGTTTTAACATTGAGCTCTGAAATCTTCATGTTTGATTTCACACGAATATCCTTGTCCAAGTTCTTTTTTGTTAAACCTTTAATTAATTCATAGTTACTCGGTCTTTAGACTTGATAAGATCTACTGACGTCATATGCCGTTTTCATCTAATCTTGTCATTATTATTGTGAGCACAAGTCACAACATCTAACTACGTCACGAATTAATTGCAAGCTCGTGAATATCAATTAAGAACCTTATAAAAACAACTGGCTACTTATGACAGTTTGTTTAATATACAAACTGCCTTAGATATATTTTATAATGAATAATATTTTATCTGAAAAGTGACCAATATTGAATATTGACTTTTGTACCTCGCATACGTGTGTGATTGTGGAGGTAATGAACGCTGCTCTGTAGAAAGAGACAATACTTTTGTTATGGCAACCGAATGTTTGAGTTGAGTGCAGTATTGTAAGTGCGCGTGTGTGTATGTGTTGTATAAAGTATGTCGCGTGCCCGCATCCTGTTCGTCGCTGACGCCACATCGCACGAGGTGGCGTGCGTCGACGTCGCCCGAATGCTCCCACCCTATTGGCTGTTGTTATCTCTTCAACAAACCAACGATAGAATTTCTCCTCTACAAACGGAACTAATTGTACTCGCTCACCCAGACTTCACTTATCGACGTTCAGACATGTCTTCATGTAAATCAACATTGGTAGCGTTTTATGACAGGTAGGAATGAGCCAACTTTTCCTGGGATTACGAATGAGTAAGTTAATCGTCGTCAGGGGACTGTTTTCGGGGAATATTAGTATTTGTAGTAATAAAGCAAATGCATTTCTTCGTACAGTGAGCTGTCTATCGAATTTCGGTTGTCTGTTTAGCAATTCCACGACAAGGAGCTCCTTAGTCTGTTAGTGTAATCTGAAACCAAGTAATAGAAAGATAGCTGCCGTTCAAGTACCTATCTTAAATAAATGTTAATAGCATCTGAATTTCTAAGATTGCACCGTACGATAACCTTTGCAAATATGCGATATACTGTATAAAGACCTCCTTCTACGTTGTAGTTCCTTAATTTGCGTCTAAACGAGATAAACGGTCTAAACTGACGTCAATATTATCAATGGAGTTACTCTTGAGACGTCAATGTATAGGAAAAGTTAAATTTTGCGAGCAAAGTTCGAAATGCGTTGTGATAAGGTCCGAAAAACAATTAGCAGATCATAACAATAAACTATGAAAACTGTAGACTGGCAATCAGCGAAAATAAAAGTTGTGAGCGAGCATACATGAACACAGATTATAGACAAGTGATGTAAGCATACCAAACTTCTGACTTCTGAGAAATTGTAACAGCTATGCGAATGCTAATTGAAAAAAAACCATAATCATAGCAAGCCGATTAGGCTTTTCAGTACTTTGGAGTGGAGACCAATACTTCATATTTGAATGTACCTGGCCGATCTGATGCAATAAGACCTTCTAAATCAATTATCTAGTTATCTACAAATCTAAGAGCACTAATGAATTGAATGATTCGGTTGATTTGCACGACCTCCGTGGCTTAAGTGGGTCGCGAAGATTGTTTTATTTTTTTCTTTTAGCGCAGTTGTTATTTGTTTATTATATTATGGACTCGTTGGTGTTTTGCTAGAAGTCTAGCGTGTTTCCTTCCAGATTTTTTAAAAGTTGAATCTGTAAAAACGTAAACAAATAGTTCGTCCAACGTAAACGAGCGTGGCCAACGCGGCGGGGTAATCCAATGGGTTTTTTTGTTTTGACTAAAATTGCCGCTACTGTTACGAGGAAATGAGTTAGATTTCTTTGCTATTAATTAATGTTGTAGACTTCTTAGTTTAATAGAGCGACCCGCCCAAGCTTCACAACGGGTACGATTGGGAAAAATATCGAGATTTCTGTGCTATATCCAAGTTAAATATTATTGTATTAAGGATACATAAAGCTTCCAGAATAAATCGTCTAAATGATGGTGAAAACGGCATAACAATCCATTGTATAGTTTTTTCAAAAAGTAAACGGTCAAACAGATATACGTCAAACGACTTTGTACAATAACATTCAATCGCATTTTATACTGTCTGTGAATCCTTAAAAATCAGATTTAATCGATCCTTACAAAATCCTTAGCTCCTACAGTAGTAATCAATTTTGTAGTCATCAACTGTACTGAGACCAAGATAGCCAAGTGCGGGAAAAGATTTAGATAACACTTTGTATTAATAACTTGTTTGTTAAATGAGATACACAATAATCATTATGACCCCAAACACGTACATCGTACGATCCATTGACGTAACGCGCACTATCGTAGGAAGCATTTAGGACATTTTTGTTATATCACAGACTCAATGAAGGTATCTATTGACGATGGAAGGATGGTGATGGTGGTGGTGAAGGATGGACGAAACCCTAACATAAGAATAGGTGCATAGGTACTTGGCAGTGGCGAAGAATCAAAGTCCATGAGAGAAGCCAAAGTAAAAATATAGTTTTAGTAGGCTCAATCAATTAGGTATTTTCAATGACTACAGAGTAGCTGTTGTTCAGAACTTCCGTAGGGAAACCGGTAGGAGTCGAGTTGTTGTTTTGAGCAAGTTTTATAATATCAGGGCCAATGTTATTTTTATAGTCGTCCAGAATCCAAATAACCAGAGATTATGAAAACTACTCAAATTCGTTGGCTCGTAAAATGTTTTAATACGAAACAGCAAGACCGACGTCAAAGTCAAATCATTTATTTCAATTAGACCATTAAAAGGCACGTTTTTACGTCATATTCAAGAAAAAAGAATTGAGTTTAGTTGTGGGATTCCAAAAGACAGTTTCGTACGGAGAAAAATGGGCAAGAAACTCCATAAACCTCTATCCAATCAATCCCCTTTTCAAATAAAAGGTTTACAATATTTTTTATACAGGATTAGGTACGGGGTTACAAATCGAGGCGAGATACTTTGCATGAAAACTACGTTACGTAAACTGTGCTACGTGATAGCAAGACTTAAGTTCCGATACTGCAGGAGAAATGCCATAGAATACTACAATAGCATAGTGCTAATAAAAAATTAATGAAAGAAACGAAGACACACCGACAAATTTTTCAAAACATTTCGCCTCATCATAATCAACATAGTTCAATATCGTTCTCTAACCGCCAACTGTAGCTTGGCTCGATTTTTTTAGAAAGTCGCATCCGGCTGCGAGTTGTAGGCGGGGCGCTTCCGTACTGTGCCCAGCCCGGATGTAGGCTCCCGAGACCTACTAAACTTTATCGTCTTGGTCTTACAAGACTATCCGTTTAGCCACCGATTTTCTAACAGGAACTTGCCGGTTGTTGTGCACTACAAAATTATGCTGCGCGTTGGTCTTTGCAATTTTCGTTTAGCTTTTCGATTGTTGTTTTAAAATTTATCAATAATTTTTTGACGATTGGGAATTCTCTTTTTGCTAATAACTATCTCTACCTTAATATTTATTTTTATTTACAATCGTTTATTGATTTTATCGTTATCGTTTTTGGAAATATTTGCTTTGTCAGTAAGGCTGATGCGATTAATTAATAGTTAGTTATCTTTCTAAGTAAAAGTAATGATCTGAGATAATACTAAGGCAATTACCTTAATATCCTGTTTGTTGTTTTATCCACCTACATTAAACCAAAATCTAGATTTGTATTTTAGTTTCTGGGCCAACTAGGTCTCGACGCGGATCTTGCGGGTATGACTAACCGCTATTTTGTACATTATTAAGTAAATTTTCTAACTGTAAGCGTGTCCAGTGCGCGGTACCTGTGACGGTGGGCTATTTTTTGAGTTTTTAATTCAGAAATATTTTTGTCAATTCGAGAATAATGTATTCCAACCGGTACGGCCGTCAGTTGCGCACACGCTAAAGGTCAATGATCATCTGTAGATCCGCTTCGGCGCCCTCGTGACCCTGTGCTGAGCCGGTGTCGGTCGCGGTAATATCAAATTTGCTTATTGATCGATAATCATCACTCACACGCTCACTTAACATAATTTTTTGGATTTTCTTCGACATAGTACCTATGTCGTGCAGGTTTATTGAAATCACAAATATGTATGTCTCACTAGAGCTATTGTTAAGGCGGTAGGTAGATCATAATTGATCATATATGTACGGGGATTAATGGATTAGATCCGTCTAAAGCTAACTGCTCACCTTGCGAAGCTAATCTTAGAAAATACTCAACATTCTCGTCACATCCGGCATAAATGCAAGTCATAGTCATATGTAAAAGGATAGATTACTACAATCATTTATTATTCGGACTTCATTCATGCTGTGTGAATAATGTTTAGGTAAATGCAAAAATTATGATAAAATTAGTTGAACTTTAGGCTACGTTCAAAGATAAGCAAGTTAGGTAATTAAATGTTTTGCCAAAATACAATATTTTTTTTTAAATTTCATTATATCACGAACTGATAAAAAAAAGTCTGCTGCTTGTATAAGTAAGCACAGAGTGCACAGACTGCTCTTTAAGTACGCCGGAGTAAATTGTTTGTCGAGCTAATAATCCAGTACTAATGCCAAATGTATGTGTTGTTACAGAAATATGTGGAGTCATCAGTGGGGTGGGCTGGCGAGAGGGGAGAAGACTCCAGCTATGACTCGGAGTGCGAGGACGAGAGCGCGCACCGTGCGGCTTCGAGGACCCCCTCTGACACCCTCGCCGCGGAGTTTGCTGAATATGTCACTGTTACACCACCACAGCCCAACCAGGTAAAATATCTAGTCTTTTATAGTCTCGTGGGCTCCCCTTCTGGTGCGTTTGGCCACCACTTGAGTGCCTTATTACCCCAACGGCCGTCCGTTCTACTAGCTGTGTGCCCTGCCCATTGCCACTTGAGTATCGCAATTTTGAGAGCTATGTCAGTTACCTTACTTCTTCTGCGGATCTCCTCATTTCTGATTAGATCTCGCAGAAAGACTCCGAGCATAACCCTCTCCATTGATAATTTCGCGAAGATTTTATAGTAGTTATTTATCATCACGCCCTTGTCACATGCAAGCCGAGTCTATTGTATACAGTAGCAAGCTAGCCAATTGAATAAGAATAGCCTTAATAAGTGGCGATACTTAAATGCACGTCAGACGCATCCTGGGGCGGCCGACCTCGCTGTAATGGCTGGCCGATTGACTATCTAACATTGTACCACGGGCCACGGCATGATCTAGTCTCATATATTTAGAAGCATGTCCAGCATCCAAGGTATACAACTTGAATAGAACACCATCTATCGCCAAAAGAACTGTTTTATTTGATGGTGTATTTAAAAATACCTGCAGTGACTATATTATTTGGCAATGGTACGCAGTAGACACATTACTAACTGCTATCTTACTATGACGGTAGAGTACAGTAGCTCGAGATTGTTTTATACCGAACTACGGAAAGGAAGCCGGTAGAAATTGAGTTGTATGGAGTACTCGCCACTGATACCCAATTGCAATAGATGCTTGAGGAAACAAATCAATAACGGTCCCGAGGAGCTTGTATATTCGACAAATGACGAATAATTCAATCACCAATCTGCATGCTTTGCTGTTAGTCAGTTACGTACCTCCAATGGGATTCCCCATTGTTGAAAGCTAGGTCAACAAAATATTTTTAAAAAGCTGCCCGTTCGACATGTAGTCTGTCGTTGCATGTACTTAAATTCTACCTATATTATGTATGCGTAATCATTGTAAGAAACCATACCTATACTCGTAACTCGTACTTTAGTCAGTAAAGGTTGCACTCTCACCCAAAGCGCACGTTTGATTTGCTTTCTCCAAACGTTTAAACGTTATAATATTTTGGCAAAATTTTGGCGGCATCGGAGTTAAACTGTGATGGGTGACAGCAACAGCACCACTCTGTTTTATTTATGCTTCAACTTGCATACTCCTGCTAGACGTCATTAAACCATGGTATTTTTACGGAATCAAGTATAAAATTTTGATGTTTGTTGCAATCTAGGCCAAGATCGAGTTTGCCATGAAGTTGGGTTACTCGGAGCGGTTGGCGCGGACGGCTATCCAGCGGTTGGGTCCCGACCCGCCATGCAACGAGTTGCTGGCGGAGCTCATCAAGCTGGCTGCTAAGCAACCGCCGCGGGCGCTGTCGCCTGCCCCACCGGCTGAGCCTGACCCGCCGCCCGACCGCGCGCCGCTTCGCCACATCGTCATAGATGGCAGTAATGTAGCTATGAGGTATGTAACCGTTAACTCTAGCTTTAACCGTCTTTAAATTAACTTAGGGTTCTCCTAATTCAAGTTTTGGTATTTAAGGAATCTTTGAAAGGCATTAGTCAGAAAATGGTTCGATAGACTAACATCTAATTATAACTTCGAAAGCGTTAGATTCTGAATGAACTTTATTCCAGCAATCAAATAAATACGTACTTTGTTTATTGTAAATAATCATAATAATAATAAGTCAAAGATAAACAATTCACGTTAAACATCGTACGAGTTCTTACCTAGATATCAATCACCCCGAGAGTTCCGGTTGATAACTCGAATAGTCGCTATCTTATCTTAACGATACTGTATTATTATTAATATGAATGGTGTATAATTCTAACCTAATTATATTAGTTCAAGTTGTGTCACTTTTTACCATATGCTATCTCTTTTGTTCGCAGCCATGGCAACAAGGAGGTGTTCTCGTGTCGCGGTATCGAGATCTGCGTGGACTGGTTCCGCGCGCGCGGACACCGCGAGATCACCGCCTTCGTGCCCAAGTGGCGCAAGGAGTCGTCGCGACCCAACAACCCCATCGCCGAACGAGACGCGCTGGAGCGGCTGGAGCGCGACCGCGTGCTCGTGTACACGCCCAGTCGGCTGCTCGGCGGCAAGCGGCTCGTGTGCTACGACGACCGGTACATCCTGCGCCTCGCCGCCGAGACCGACGGCATCGTCGTGTCCAACGACAACTACCGCGACCTCGCCGTCGAGAACCCCGACTTCCGTAAAGTAGTCGAGGAGCGACTGCTCATGTACTCGTTCGTGAACGACCGGTTCATGCCGCCCGACGACCCGCTCGGTCGCTCGGGGCCCACGTTGGACGCGTTCCTGCGCGCCCCGCCGTCGCGCGCTGACCCACCGCCCGCGTGTCCGTATGGCCGCAAGTGCACGTACGGCAACAAGTGTAAGTTCCACCATCCGGAGCGTGCCGGCCGCCCGCACAAGTCTGTCGCAGAGAAATTGTCGGAGCGCGCTGCCGCAAAAACACTCCGTGCGCGCGACCTTCATACCGTGAGCCTACCGCCCGGCGGCCGCCCAGCCGACGTCAAGCGCCAGCTAGCGCGAGCACAGTCCGCCGCGCCGCGCCTCGCCGACGCCACTCTCGCCACACACTTCGACCGCGCACAGCTGCAGGTCGCCGGACCATCGCAACCTGCTCTACCACCACTGATGCCTTCCTGTCCGCCGCCCGACGTGAACCCGCACCGCAAGCTGGCGCGCCAGCTGACGCTGAACCCGGCGTGCGACCCGCGCCTGCAGCCGCACACGATGGCGGCGCGCGTGGCGAGTGCGCCGGGCGCGGCTAGCGGGGCAGCAGGCGCGGCGGCCCTGCTGGCGCCGCTCATGTCGCCGTGCGCGTCGGACGGCGCGCTGCAGCACTGGGACGCGCGGCGCCGCATGCACTACCACCTGGCGGGCATCTTCCCCGAGCCGCAGGTGGCGGAGGCCATGGCGGCTTACCCGGAGGAGACGGACGCGCAGAAGATGTGCGCGATCATCCTGGCGCGCTACCGGCCCAGCGAGTCGCGCGTACCTCACTGAGAGCGTTGGTGCGCTCACCAGCGTCTTACTGCCGGTTTTTGGAAAAAAAAATCGGACCAGTAGATCTATACCAGCTCTGAAGGTGATTGGTCGAGCCGGGACATGTACCAGCTGAGGTGATGGTCGAGGAGGAATGTTTATGAAACACCTGCAGCCGGCTGAACGCGCCGCCGGACGAGTCGACCGCGACGCTTGCACGTATCACTGATAAATAGGCATTTATATTTTGTACATATTCTACGATTTCTGTCATACGCTTCTGAGAAGCGTATGCGGATATTTAATAAATATTAAATAGTTTCTAGAGATGTACAAATACATATTTTCATGTGTACAGTTATCTACGACTTTGCTTGACTAGTATGGCATTTCTTGCTTTCATTCCTGTAATCTTCCAGTGTATAATATTTCACTAACAATATTTTTTGCGTGACTAGGTATATTATAAAATTGTTGCATGTAGTGACATGAAATTAAGACAATTAATTATTGATATAAATAGCTAAATATGTGATCATATAAATCATTATTGGTACCATGTACCAATTATTATTTTTATACTAATTAGTTAAAATGTTATGACACAAGCATTAGTAGTGTAATATTAAAATATATTGTTTACAAAGTTTGTTAAAGTTGATTTTATATTTAAAAGTGTATCATGATTTGTTTTTTGTATGAATGTTTTGTAGATTATTTGCACCATGGTTATGGCTACATTCATTTATTGATTATTTGAGGGGAACATCAAAAAACTCTTCATGTTATTATTTTACTGTCTTGGTTGTCTAAGTATGTTTAGATGTAAGCAATGGCCAGCTATAATTGACTTATTTTAGTCATTATTGTAGGTGTAACATTGAACCAATCTGTTGTTTGATTTTTATTAAATTGAACTGTTAAAAAACTTAAATGCAATGCATAAATTGAAAATGTAAGATACATATTATCTACTCTCATGCAATACTTCATACAATGATAGTTGTTAGATTTGTATAGATGCATTATATGAAGTATGACATGATATTATTAGTATAATTAGTTTATCAAATTTTACCTGGAATATTTTTGGAAACATATAACCCTTTTCCTGCCTGGACATCGGCAACATTTTTAAGTAAAAGAATTCTAAAATTAGATGTTTATAAAAACATTGTAAAAATAAAAATATTGATGTATTGCAAAACATTGATAGCAATGAAAAGGTTGAAAGGTAAAATTTGATAATTAGTAATAAGAAGTGTTGCGGGATAGCTTCAATTTATTTGCTTAACCTTATAAAGACATCCCAAACATTTCTGATTACTGTTTATATTCCTTGTGGAATGTTTAACATAATATTATGTCTATTGTGACATTATAGTAATTAATATTTTAAAAATAAAGCATCTCTGTCATTAGAAAAATTGTTTATTTCTTTTTAACCCTGTCCGGGTTGTTAGAAAACCTCTTTACTAACATTCTCATGAAGGCTTTCTTGTTCTTTTGATCAGGTTTGTCAGAAAATTCTATGAAGTCCTGGCCAGTGAAGTTTCTTGTTGGTTTTGATGCCTTTTCTGGAGTAGCTGGCACAAAAACTCTAGTTTTCTTATTAGTTCTATATAAGAATTCAAAAGTGGTAACATTACTGACATTTGCAGCTTTTTTTGTATCTAAATCATGTTCTATTTCCATTTTTTCTAAAACACTTTCATTTGTTTTCTTCTCTTGATTGGTCTGTTTTGGTTTTGGATGATTCTTGGCTATTTCAATTATTTCTTTTCTAACATCTAGTAGGCAGTTACATTTTATTCCTAAACAACTAGTTGGTAGACCAAAGTTGACTGCAGATGCTTTTCTAAGGTCAGTCAAACAGAGTATGGGTATGTCTTTAGCTGTGCACAATTCTATAATAGGTTGTACTATCAGTCTTGGGTTGACTTTAGCTTCAATGATGATTGCTGAACATTCTCCATTTTGTATGGCTTCAGTGCATTCTCTTATACCAAGTATGAGTCCATCTACTTTTCTGGAAATGAAAATAGTCATATTCTTACCTACTTTAAATTTTTCCCATGACTTCATGCATCAATTCAACATCATGCATGAATTTTCTTACAGATCAGATGTTTTTATTATAGAAGCATTTAGGGATAATGTAGCTTCCTGTTAGTGAAAGAATTTTCAGAACTAGACCAATAGTTATGCTGATTCGAGCGTTCAAACAAACCCTTCAGCTTCTTAATATTGGTATAGACAGCTGGGAACATCTATCTGCTTGTTTACAATTATTGATAAGTTTTTCCAAAACTTCAGTATGTATAGGTATGAAAATATAATGATAATACAAGAAATGGGATCTTACTTTAACTTAGGTGGCTTTGGACGTTGATCCTTAGGAAGAAGTTTCAGATCCTTCCAATGAGGTTTCTTAAATTCAGGTATGACGATTTTATGTGTCTTCAAGGCTGATTCTATCCTCTTTCCCTCTTCTTCAGTTATTTCCGGCCTGTAATGTATGTATAGTTAATTTATGATAATATTTATGTGTAGAACATTTTACTGAAATATTAGTTTATTATTAGCCGTTCAAGGTGGCGGTGGTGCAAGAAAAAAATATTTGGAAGGACTTGAAGGATCCCTTTGCCCAGCAGTGGGACAGAACAGGTTAGGTAAAAAGAAAAATTACTTTGATAGCACAAACTTACCAAAACACTGGATCAGGCCGACATAACACATTTTTTATAGTTCTCTTCAGTTTACCCTTGCTAATAGTATTTTTTTTCTTTTGTAGAATAGTAGCTTCTTTTGCTTCACTCATACTTGATTATTCGTTAATAAATTGAACGTATAAAAATTTTTAAACAGTTTATTTGGTAAACTAAAATCATCACATTGATGATAACCTAAAACGTTACTGTCATCTGTCAAATTGTCAATGTGAAATTGACATTTGTTTGACACTATGTAAATTAAGTGTACTTG
Organism: Caradrina clavipalpis; assembly: GCA_932526535.1. NCBI lineage: Eukaryota > Metazoa > Arthropoda > Insecta > Lepidoptera > Noctuidae > Caradrina > Caradrina clavipalpis. The sequence continues at coordinate 10,538,155 of OW052104.1, read as the reverse complement.
TCAGTGTAAAACTCATTGATTGCATTCCTAATAAAAAAAAAACGGACACATAGGTACGTTACTTCATACAAGAAAACAGAAATGTTGAATTTTCATCTCTCGTCTCAACACTGAGGGTTGAAAATCCAACAGGGGAATAATATTTAGTTAATACATTTAGATGTCGCCTACGTCCGTCAGTGAAACGAACATAATGGCATATGTCCGTTCCGGCTTCTTTGCAAAGAGATGGTCGCGACAACATATAGGATTTATCTTCTTCTCTGTATGCTTTTGTCGTGTTCTGGTTACTGAGGATGTAGGTAATAGAATAATAATTAAGATTAAAAGGTGAGATATCTACTCTAATAAGATATAAGTAGGTAAATTAAAATTCAACTTATTTATTTATTCAGAAATTGATGAATATTCAAGGTCTTCGTCCATTTCATTTCTTTTTACCTACTCCATAAACTGGTCCTTCCTATACACAAGGAAAAGAAAGAACAGTCAATTGTTTTACAAACTTTTATGGCTTTCGGCAAGACAACTGGGGTTGGGGAAACACAAAAGAATATAAATCTCCGCTTAGAAACTTACTGGGAAGTACGTTGCAAAAAAGGATGCGTTTTTTGTCCGTCTCGGAGCCGTTGGCGAAAACCATTGTTCATTTCGGAGGGCGGGGGAAGTAATAACTGCAGTAAGGGTGCGTTGTAATGAAACTTTTACCTGAGGGAGCGATGCAATGCGATCTGCGACGGGCGATCTAGTCATATACCACGGCTTGAGGTATTCGCATGTCTGAGTAATCAGTGATGTCTTCGTCCAGGCAGAGTGATAGTTGTAACTGGTTGCTTGTGGAATGGAAGAGTGGCGGTCGTGATGTTGTGTACATACGGTCTGTGGTGAGCCCCTTGAATAAGGAGCTGAGGGCAGGCGATGTGATGACGGTGAACCGGCGTGGGGAGCAGGAAACGGCAACCTTGGTTGCGCGCGCGCGTAAGTAATTGATTTTTACTACCCTCACATCACGTGCAGGTAATCCGTAACGGTTAAAACGAGTACGAAATAATGCAACGTGTTGTGTAATTTTAGAATATAGGTTTGCTTATTATGTAAAATGCGTTCTGATTAATTTATTCTAGAAATATGTAAGCAGAATTTTCTAGAAGCAAGATACCAACAAGATTTTTGTATGTAAAATTAAATATTTCGGTAAATTCATTTTTTATTTTGTATTGAATACATGTGACGTTTAGTTTTCATCTTAAGATAGAATAAATAAGGTCATAGATCAGATTACTTAATTTATTTTAAACACTTCTCCATAACATTGCTAACCACGTGTTATTATAACTATAATTACAACTTTAACTTGCATGCAAACTTCGCCTATAATTCGAAGATTAATAAATTCTACTTTTAACTAATAATTGCTACTTCCTTTAAATTAATCAAAATTGAATTGGAAAGTAGTCATGCTTTACTTAAACGTTTTCCGGAACGAGCAGCTTCGCTCCAATAGGGCACTGATTCGATTACCAAATCTGGCCCCAAGGAAAATGATTTGATAATGTAGAGGGCGTTGTGTGTTTAAGGGCGCTTTTTGATCACCCATAGTTAGAGTAATATCGCAACAGATTGGAGAGGGATACTGGACCGATTCCAACAAAATATGTTGACCACATGAGAGATGTTAATTAATTCACGTTTAAACATGGTACAGGAGAACGTGACATGCTGGACTCGATGAAGGAATCAGAAAAGAAAGAGGAAGCAGGTCCCAGCATGAAGCATGAAGAGATAGCCGAGGACTTCTCCTCCAGTGCATCATCTTGGGTGCCCAGTGATGACGGCGCATCTGGAGATTCTGCTGAGGTAGGTTTTTAAGGAATCTGCATGACCCGATAAGACAAGGAGAAAACAATAAAGTTGAAAAGGTTCATAGTGCACAGCGCGCTCGATAATGTTGCTTGCTTGCTGATTAGCATCGTGCCACGAAAGAAAGATGACACTTAGGTACTTAAATTGACAATTCAAAAGTGCCTGTAAATGGTTTAATTGAAATAGATGCTTTGACTTTGAATTAAAACTTAGTGAAGTTTTTTGTTGGTGCACGCAAACACCCAGTGCTATTTCGTTAAAATATAGTTTATTAAGTTTAGATAAGTGAGTTGTTAGCCTAATGATAGGCATCGACAGTTTACCCTTTTTAACTATCGCGATTCTGAGGGTAGCATGGTAATCAAAACATAAACATCTGTAAATTGCAGGTAGAAAACAAAAAAGTCAAATTAGAAGAGTGCAAACGTCAATATTCCAATAGAAGGTCAAGTAAAAAGATCATCACTCCTTCGCACAGAGCTACTCCAGTTATACCCAAAAGCATGCAGCAATCTAACGTAAAAACACCAATGAACCGCAAAAGACCACACAATGACAGTCTAGATCTATCCCGGAGTATGTCCATCAACAAATCTTTACCAGATTCGACTAGAAGGAATAATCTTCAAAGAGAAACAGCCAATCAAAATGTGGTAATTGACGTACGTGAACTTATGAATATAAAGAACAGTTTCAAAATATTGTTCCAAATGATTGATGACCTGAAGAGGCCAGGATCGTCGGCATTCAATCAGAGTGCGAAGGAGCATGTACCGATGCCGTTAAAAGTAGAAGATATGAACCAGACACCTTATGCTCAGTCCTTTGAAGATGATGCCAAAGAAGATGATGAAGAAAACAGTGAGAATGATGAATTTAATCGTTCTGATGATAATGTACTAATAACAAATAAGTACAACAGTGTTGCCGTAAAAACTGATCAGAAAAAAGGGACGGGAAAAGATGAATGGGTATGTGCCTTTATTGTATTCTTTAAATACGGCTAGTTTATGAGATAAACCGTTAGTTTGAAAACAAAAGGCGTAAAGAATGTAGAAAAGTTCATTGATAACAGATGTCGACTAAGTTTTGTAGCAAAGAAATACATTATTTTATGGACCATTAGGCCATTTATAATAATTTGTTTGGCCATTGGGTACTTATTTTTAGTAATTAGGTAGGTATGTTATTATGACGTATGGTAAACCCGTTACATTTAAAATTTCATACCGATGCGATTTGTGATACTGATGATGGATGGTTGAATGTTTGTTACTCTTTCACGCTTAGGTTAAAAGGTTTCTTTCTTTTGGAAATCGTGTTAAAAATTAAGATAATGATGCTCATTTCAGGTGCCTATTGGAAGTGGAAAGACGTTAATTCATAGGGACCAATTCAAGAGAGTAAATTGGAAATCATACACTATTGCTACAAGAACCCTACTTCTTGCTGTGTTTCCCAGAAGGTACCATTACTTTTTTAACTCACTGCATGGTTTAGAGATAATTAACCTTTTGAACACCAGAGCGTAAACGTATCGGCGCCACTGCTACGCCAAGGTACAAATCCAGTGCATTTTGATTATTGTTTTTTCTAGTGAAATGTAAGTAATGAATATATCTTTGTGCTATTTTATAATATTTCATTAATGTAGATTTAAATAATAGGAAAAGAAACAGAGAAAACAACGAACAAAGAGAACTTAATTTAGTAAATTTTTTCGTTGTTTTCTTGTCGGCTGACGACAGTGGTGGCGTGTTTGGCACGTTTTCGTTGTCGGTTATATCCGACCATGGCATTAAAAAGCTTAAATATATAAAGAGTCACATTAAAAAACCCACAGGAAACCTATAGGATAGGTGTTTTCGTTATAAAGAATATAATTAATATAAAGGGGGCAAAAAGACACTTGCGAAACCAAACCTGAGATGTTCTTCCCATCATTGCATCTTTGTTCTGGGACCCTTCTGGTTACAGAGACATTGAAGGTAACGTTGCAACGTTTTTTCTTTTCTTATGAAAACAAGTTTTAAATCTTATATACCCCCACTTGCCAAACTTGAAATACCCCCACGACCCCTGTACTGTTGCATTGCATGCACTTTTAAGCACAATGTAATATACTTTGTTTGATGAGCAGAATGCACAGTTAAAGGCTATGTACCGTGTCTTTTTACAATGCGTATTTAAATTTTAACCCTACATGCTTATAAACACATTTACCGAATTTAAAAATGCCGTGGCCAAATAAAAAAAACATACTTGGCGATCACGCATCTCACACAGAATGTATGCACTTGCTGAACCAACTTATATCAGATACCATCACGCCTGTATTCCCCGAAGGGTTAGGCAGAACTATGTAAATATACACCCACATTTCGCCAGTATGTTTAGGTCTTATGTAATAGGAGGCGAGCCTATTACCATTAACCGGGCACAAATCCTAACGAGCTAATAATGAGAATTTCATAGAAAAACCCAACATCACTTTTTGCCCTACCTGGGAATCGAACCCAAGACTTCTAGCGTAGCAGTCCCGCTTACGACTACTAGGCCAACGTGGCAGTTCAAAAAATAAATAACATCATACATGGTAACTGTAAAAATGCTAACGAAATCTTAATTTCGCAGGATACTAGCCACACATTCATTGACTGGGAAGAGATCGCCAGCCTTTCAAGATAAACCCGCCAAAATGTGCTTGGATCCAAAGATAATATCTGACGTCATAATGGAAATCATGGACAGGTTCAACGTGAGGGAAAACCTGGTTAGGTAAGTTGATTAAATAATGCAAAATTGGTTTGTAGTTTGATTTTTGTAGGTATTGGATTGCCCCAGAATTGTAAGTGGTTTTTTTTTATCTTAGAAATCTGACGAATTATTTTAGAATGATGTAGATACAAGGTTTAGAAAAGGTTGCTCTGTAAAACGCCGTAGGTCACAATACCTTTATTCATCCATCTATAATTCTATACTCATATAATAAAGCTGAAGAACTTTTTTGTTTGTTTGTGTGTTTGATTTAACGCGCTTATCTCTGGAACTGCAAGTCGGATTGGAAGGAATAGTTTCGTATTTGATAGCCATATTTATGAAGAAAAGTACCTATTAGGCTTATCTATGATATAACATTACGCTGCGATACGCGGGAGCGTAGCAGTGACTATAGCCAAAGCAAAGGTATTTTTACCTGCGTTAGGTGAAAATAACCCACGCTAAAGAATTCGCGGGCAGATGCTTGTAATAAATTAAATACAATTTATTAAAAGAAATACGAGGCTACATATTTTCTTTAAATAATGCTACTCAAAAATGTAGGATTATTGAACTAATTTGCATTTTTTACACTTACTCGAATGCATTTGGCACAAATTAATGTATTCGTATCCAACCGTAAAATGTTGAAAGAAGCACTTTTTTATTGAGAAAAAAAAAACCATTGTGAAGTGTAAAAAAACTTTCACAAATATTTTTTTGGGTTACTGGAAGATTGCCAGTTCCTCAAATCCAATTCAGTACTAGAATGTACTATGAAATGGAATTATGGATTTATGGCTTAAGTAGTAGGAACAGAGCTACAAAATGTTTAGAACATACATACATACCATCATGCTTGCATTCCCCTAAGGCTTAGGCTGAGGTGTACCAATGTACACCCAAAGTTCGCAGGTATGTTTAGGCCCCATGTAATAGGGGGCGAGCCTATTGCCATTGACCGGGCACAAATGTTTAGAAATCTATACCAATATAATAAAACTGACGCCTTTTTATGTTTGTTTATTTGTTTAAACGCTTTAATCTCTAGAACTACCATTCGGGTCGGAAACATTTTTTTTGTATAGGTACGATATAGCCAGATTCATGAGGAAGTAATATATGCTTATATAGCATCACGCTACGACCTACGGGAGTAGAGCAGTAACCAAAAACGTTCGCAGAACTTTGTAGATAACAATGAGCTTAGTTGAATATAAAACCTTCATCTTTCCCAAACAGAGTCCAGATTAGCAAATCACAGGGCTAGATGTACTTTCGGAAGATTTCTTTACTTATCAATATTTCTTTGCAGAAGCATCATCACAACTAAGTGTGCGGACGAATGTAAGATGTGGAAAACACGAGTCAACAAGAAGAAATCTACCACGAATAATGAAAACAAACCTCCTTCGACGAACAATAACTTAGAAGACCAAAAAGTTTTGTAACTTTACAAAAAGTTTTAAAATGTGACCAATGATAAATTATTTGGCTGTGAATTGTTTGTATTTATAAGAACATGGAAACATGGAATCCAAAAAAGCTACTGATCAATTGCTTTTAATACATACTGTATTTTTGTATACGACAATTAGGATTTTTTACATAAAATAAATTTTAATAAACAGATTAAAACGTAATTAAATATTTATTTGCGTCAATTCCACAAGTTATTATTGTTGAATATTAATTGTAAAATAAATTATAGTTTCCCTTCATTGACTAGAATATTATAAATAACTTAAAAAAAAAAACATTAGCTTCAGTATTTTATACAGATAAATCGTTACAGTAAAGGTATAAGTCGACTTGTTAAATTAAACAAAAGCCTTAAAACTTACTTAGAGAAAATAATCTCTTTGCAACACTGAACAACATATTTTTTCTACCACATGAATATGGCAACACTGAAAAAATGCACAGCTTAGAAGAAACTAAACTCATTCATTTGTTTCTTAACATATTTACGACCTTATGACAATATTACACGGTTCACTGATAAGCTTCTTAATTTGGTTGAACTGGTGAAGCAGTAAAATTCATCCAACTTGGATGAACCGCATAAAGTTGCCATTACTAAAACTTATTCAAATAAATGTTCACAAAACAAATGCACAAAACCCGACGGCACTTTTTCACACTTAATGCCCTTGTTGGAATATACCAAGAGGCGATAACACGATATCAGTGTTAGTACTTGCTGTGATAGCCCTCATCAGCATCATATCATCAGGAGTGAACTGCCAACCACTCAACTGCCCAAGACTCTGGAGCTTTGGACAGGTCTCGATCAGCAAATCGACCGTGTCTCGTGTTAGACGAGGGGCGTTGGGGAACCAAATGCCTTCGAGATTCTCGAACTTGTGACGGCGAAGAATGCTGGAAAATAGAAAAGAAGATGTGTAAGAATGGAAGGCAATATTGCAATTAATTTAGGAGGACAGTTTGATAAAAAAATGTTGCTTCTATTTTATTTGTTGTCGCAAAAAGCAAGTAAAGTGCGTTAGTTACGTGCTGTAACGAAATTAATTGAATTTTTGCTCACATATACTATTTTTATTGCAAGGGTTTCTTTAGCTTGTGAAAAATACTGTTTTCAGTATTTTTCAAACACTACAGATTTCACCCCATAGTAAAAACTATACAGAGTAACATATTTTACTTTCTTTTTTATAGATGAGAAATCATCAAATAACTTCCAACGCCCTGGGCGGGACGGGAGGGAGTGTTAGGCTTTTACTGACTAATACATATTCTACTGGAATATAACTTTTTTTTATATAATACATGTACAGCAATGAACATAACACAAAATGAGGTGCCGATTAAAATAAAATAAACTTGGGGACCAATCCAAAGAACTGAGAGAAGTGTACATATGTCTGGCGCTAGACAGCGACAGTGATTCATTCTATAAATCGTTTAATTAAAATGAGAAATTCTTAAAAGACACTTACCGCGACATATCATTGTCATCCAGCTTTATTTCATCACCAATGATCAACTTTTTTAGCTTCGGACTACCTGTCATCAGGTACTTAAGACACGACGTCGACAGATTGCCATGAATTATTTCAATATGCTCCAAATTATTGAACGGTATCTCCTCTTCATGCGTCGGCGTCTGAATTTGATAGAACTCTAAGCTTTCCAAGTTCCTGCACGTTTCTGCTACCCTGGTAAAGTTGAATGACCCACTCGACCCCGACAGCATCAACGTTCCTATCCTATGTCCAATCTTATCTAGCAATTGGTGGAGCTCGTGACATTGGAATTTGTTCAACTTGATTTTGTTTACGTGGTTCAACTCTTTGATTTGCTGCATAACCCCTTGGTCCGGCTCCTCAAGGTAAATGGTCTCTATCATCGGACACAGAGCAACGATTGCTTTCATCGTTCTCATATTTGTTTGCACATCGTGCATATATTGTAGTTTTGTTTTAAAGTCTGGATCGGTTCTGTATATGGAGTAAATGGCTTTACCAACATACGAATAACTGCCAAGATTACTGAGGTTTGGCAGCCGTCGTATCAATAAAGCGACGTCTGTGTGATCAATGTTCTCCTCGCCGTACATTCCTATGTTCACCACAGTCAGACTTTGAGTTAACTGCGGATTGCCAGACAACATCGCTTCTATACCGATCTCTGTGATATCCGTCTCACCAGAAACGTCCAACAATTTCAACACCTTATTATATTTACCGATATATTTGAGCACTTCATCGTTAGCAATGTAGGGAATATTTAAACACGTTAAATTGGGCAGATTCTTAAGCAGCTGGTACATAATTGTGAGATGATCGTCCTTAACCCACACACCTTTCAAATTGAGAGCAGTCAAGTGGTGCCCTTGCTCCATTATGAGCTCAAGGACTTTCCTATAATAGGGAAGGGGGAAGATCCCCGTCGCTAGACTCTTGACGTTTTCTTTGAGCAGCAGTTTCATTGTGTAGTATCTAACAGACGGCTCCAGGTATTCCGAACTAAGAATTAGGTTAACGAGATCTTGGAATATGTCGTTGGTTGCTCCCATGCTCTCGTAGTACGAGGAGACCATCGCGAACTCCAGCTCGGCATCTTCTTCGGATGAAACTCGAGTCAGGGCGTGGATCAACTGTCGCGCTACTAAGGACAGTGTAATCTCTTGTAAAGGCGGCACGGGTATCTTGGGCGACATGTTTGCACAAAACTATAAACGTTCAACTACTATAAAATATCACTTTCACTATTATAACGGCACTAAAACGCACTAATTGAGCATCACAGTATCAGTGCTGCGACTTTCAGTTTTGGGAAGAGAAAGAAGTGAAAAATGGTGTAGCTATTTAGCTCACGCACCGCGCGGCTGGCACGCCGCCAGCGCACGTTTATAATTCAAACTCACACAACTCGCGCCGTATTTTTAGAACTTTTATAAAAGGTGTTTATGGCTAGTGGCGTATGCAATTGTTATTATAAACTGGTTTCGAATATAAAAATTGAGATCTACGGAACGATATCGCGCGCTTGATTAATTAATGATACGATTTTTATGATGACTTTTACTGTAATTTTAATAGTTGTGTGTTTTTCGTTCATTTATTCATTGGTGTAAATAAAGAAGCGGAAGTAGTTTGAAAAATGTAAACATGATTTTTTTACTGCTAGTATTATAGCTCGTTGGCCGTGAAGCGCTCAAATATATTGTTTGTTCATTTAAAATGTTTGTTTAATTAACATTGATGTACTGCAGGTTTTGTTACTCTGTGTCTTGCGAAGTGTGAGACATATTGCGTTTAATGCGTTTTATTAGAATTGCACGTGCAGGTAAAAATAAGTTCAATTTAAGACGGGAACGCATACATTTGTGCGTATTTAATGATTACAGAGAAAAATAATAGAATAAATATTATTAAATAAATTTATTTCATATCAGAACTACAACTTACAACAGTGTGATAATGAATCTGAGAGTAAATTACTTATATTTTAACATTATGATATTAAATATTTATTTACTCGTCTACATACAACAATTGACATAAAGATGACAGATATAAATGTTTGACAGGCAAAGGATTTTGATGAAACACATCCCAAGTTGCAGTATGGTAACTTGGGACCACAGATAATATTAGGTATTAATGTTTTTTACTTCATAAAGGAAGGCTATATAGCGGGTGTAAAGAGACACATTACATATGCATTTAAAAAAAATCTGAATCTTTGACTTTCAATATCTCCGTAACCTTAAGTTCCCAAATATGTTCCACGAACAAAACATAGTCACATGTGGGAACATATAATTTTTCGCCATCTTTAAGTGTCTTATTACACCCGTTATAGGTATTAAAGTATTTTTTTTTAAACAATTTTGCACGATCGGTGATTTGACTAAATACACACGTATAAACGGATCACACACACTGGTAAAACCTGTGCCTTGAATTTTTTTAAACCTTATTACATAGACAATAAGTTCTATTTTCAATTGCTTAAACATCCACGAACAGTCCGCGAGGCGTAAGCTGAGCTTTGCATTTGTGTGTGTGCTTATATAGATAGTGTAGGTGTGACGTCGGTCTAGAGTGCGACGCGTACTTAGCTAGGTTTAAACCGGCTTTAACCGGACGCAACTCTCTAATTTTGGCAATACAATGACGCCTATATACCCTGGAGGGGTAAGGTAGAGGTGTACCGATATTCACCCACAGTTCACCGGTATGTTTAGGTCCCCTGTAACAAGGGCAAAGTCTATTGCCAATTTGTAATGTAATAGAGAGCCAGCCTATTGCCATTAACTGGGCACACATCCTGACTCCGAGCTGCTACAGAGAATTTCATAGAAAAAACCCAATAACACTACTCGACCTGGGAATCGAACCAAAGACCTCTAGCGTAGCAGTCGCGCTTAACACCACTAGGCTACCGAAGCAGTCAAATTTTAGTAATCACTTAAATAATAACCTTAATTCTGGTAATCACTCACACAAATGCAAAGCTCAACTAACGCCTCGCGGGCTGTACAAGCTAAAATAAACCTTAAAAGCAACACTAACATACCTTAGGTAGGTACAGGTAAGTTCATAGCCACAAGGAGTAATATTTGTTCGGTACTGAAGCACCAGTTTGCTATGTCCTTAGAGACCTTGCACCAGGCCTCTCCGTGGTGAGGTTCTGCCGCCTTGCAGCGTGTCTTGACGTCCTCTTGTTGTTGCTCGGTGCCGTGGAGTACCTCGAATTTGTAGAAGTAGGCCCAGGCGTCGCCGAGGTCCGGGTCGATTTTTACCTGTGAAGGGTTGGTTTTTGTATTTTTGAAGGTGGGTGCTATAACATATTATAGGATTAGTCTACCGCGAGCACGGCTTTTGTTACCCACTTTCAAACTACTCGTGGCAAATGAGGAGATTTTTTTAAAGAGATTAAGAATTGATGTTGACGTTTTGACGGGTTTCATAAGATCATTGCCTTCATGTTCAAGAAAATGGCATTGACTTAAGCCTTGAAGATCATTTTTTTAATTGATCATATTATAATATTCTTAATGTTTGAACAGCAGTAGTAATAATTTTAACTCCAAGGAAACTTCATGTTGGTTATCGGACTTACACTCCCAATTACCAAGCTAGAGCAGAATAGAGGATGGGATATCATCAAATGTCTTCTTCCGCGGGCGGATGAGAGTGTCACACTCTTACTGACTAAAACCCATCCGTGTTCCTCGTAATGCCCTTTGCGGTCCAGAATCGCGGTAACTCTGTCGAACGAAATCCACAACCCTTGCAGGTGTGCGTAGACCCTAAGAATATTATAAAACTTACCGTTCTGTTGAACCACTCCCGGCATTTGTTGAGTTTCCTCTCAGTCCAGAACAGCTGTGACACAGCTAGCAGCACGTGCGCGTCGTGCTCGCATTTCTTCAACGCGTCAACCTGCGTAACGAATATTAGTGTTAGTTATAAGTAAACTTAAAAGTGAGTGTAATTTTAGACTGTTGTTAATAAACAACAAAAGTATATTTTTACCTTATACAGAAATAATTAATGTTGCAAATGATTTAGTTATTAGTTAGTAATAAGTTGAAATTTTGGTTTTTTTTTTGTAATTAATCATGGATAGAAGAATTATTCAGACTGTTAACACAAAGAAATTAGACGACTGATTCTTTACGTCGCAAACTTCGAAAGGTAACCAATAATATTCGGGAGCTAAAAACTTCAACATTTTATCTTATTAAGTAGTAAAAATCTATTGTTTTTTTTTTGTAACCGGAATCTTTCAATAGAAAGTTACACTATTGCCGAGTAACAAAGGATGACATAGAATATTACGTTTTATGCCATATTACACAACTTTAAGTAAGTGTAAGTTAAATAAATAAATAAAATAAATAAGTTTATTATCACGCAGACAAAGTTACGATCAAAAGCTAGTTACAAATGACTTACACTCTTAGTCTTCCTCTGCGGCCGTGACTCCATGAAGATGGCTTCCGCCCACAAGCGTCCAGCGCTGGGGCACTCCTGCAGCGCTTTAGCCATCACAGCGTTCGCTATCTCAGCGCTGCCATTCCGCCTTTCTAGCCTCACACTTTCTAGCCTGTGTTCAAAATAATAACTTATTAATTAAATAATCCATCAAACCAAATTCACCCTGGAATCTAACCGGATAACGAATTAAATAGTTGTTCCCAAATTATAAATTATAAGCACATTAAACGCAGCGTTTTGGACTGTCTGCCAAAAAAACGCTGCATTTATAAGTATGGGGAATATTTTTAAGACCATCGGTCTCTAGATTATACAGATTTATACTACAGCACCGCTCAGATACAGCAAATAATTTACCATTCAAATTAGAGCTTTAAATAGTGCGTTTTAAAGTAAATTTTATAATGACAAGAAAAAAGATGACGGCTCGCGTGTGGTGCGCTGTCAATTAAAAAGGTTGGTTTTCTTTTTACCGTGTCGGAGTGGTGCCAAGAGAGAGTGATGACCATTTTCTGTAAAGATGAGTTAATAAAAAGCGTCTAGCCATTTAGAAAACAAATTCTTACCATAATTCTGCATTCTTAGGATTCCTCAGCCTTGCCTTTTCCAGAACTGATCTTGATTTGGTGACATTCTTCAGTTTCTCTTCCAGCCTCGCCAGCAATATCCACATTGGTACACTTGTCGCACATTTCTTGAGCTAAAATAGATTGTAAAATCATAGCTATAAGGCACTTTTCACATTTTCACCATAGATCATTTTAACTTTACTTTATGTAAACGGAATAAGGGTCGGAAAAACCCTCGAACCAACTGCGTTAAAACATTAAAATAATAATTGACTCAAAAAAAGTTTTTATGCAGTTTCGAAGCAGACATACTGGCCATCATTGTTCCAAATTTGAAATTATCATCTCACTAAGTTATGGAACTTAATACAAAAAGAAGTAGGTGTCATTTAGTTCCAAAGATTCCATTATAATGGGTACAGGCCAACCAAAAATGAATGATGGGTCGATTTATTATGTGTGTAAATTCTTACCCCTTGCGTGTATGTATTGCGTGCCTCCTCATCCTTGCCCATCTGCTCTTCAATCTCTCCCTTCATCATGTGCACTTTAGCGTAGTCAGCGAACACCTTGATGGCTTCTTCCAGGAGTTTGAGCGCTACGTCCAGGTTATTTAGAGCCCATTCTAGTTTGGCAGATTTTATCATCACCTAAAACAAAGATATAAGGAACGTATTGTTCATAGTTATTTATGCGAATGCAAATTAAACAAGTTCTGTCTAAAATATATATTAAAAAAATAAAGATTTTATATTATCATGCAAAGCGCATATTAATTCAAAATTCCAGCTCAATCGACCTACGGGAAGTGGATCAAATTTAATTTGTAAGTTTTAATTAAGTTCCTATGCCCACTTACCGCTTTATCATCAAACCAGGTCTGTGATATCATTACAATGCATTGTCATGCAAATTGCAAATTTTCGAAAAATCTCAGCTTAGTTAAACATTGGGAAGTGGCTCAAATTTAATTTGTAAGATTTGAATAACCACTTACACCGGGACAGTTGAATGTATATAAAAGCTTGTAAAAAAGCTTTACAGGCTTTCATATTCACGAATATTTGACTTACCCGTGGTGTGGGAGCGGAAGCACGCGCCTTAGAAAGCAGCCGTCTCGCTCTATCATACTCTTTGTTCTCGCTCTCGAGTTTGACGGCTGCCAACCAAATCTCTTCCGAGTTCGGGTTAGCTTGAAACGCAAGTGATAGGATGCCGCGAGCTGCTGGTACGTCACCTAAAGAAGAAAATAATAATTTTGCTTTGAAATTGGAATTATAAAAGCATTGGTACCTATTTTGAATGTTTGAGTAGTACTGATCGTTAAAGGACACCCCTTAATATTTCACAATGTTCATGGATAAATTGAAGATACCAAGAATTATTTAAAACACACAAAAAATTAAGTTGGTCATGCTAAAAGCTCTTAACGTAAAAAAAAAATATTGTCACATACCTGCCAGCCACTTCGACTTGGCTCCCATGAGCCACAGCACCTCAGACTTGGGACAATGCGCCACAGCTCTCTGCAGCAACGCTTCCAGACTAGCGCGAGTTCCGTGTTGCTTCTCCAAGTACGCCGCACGCAGCCATATTGATTTCTTTGACGGGAACACAGATAGTGCGTACCCGTATACTGCGCGAGCGCACTCGTAGGCGCCTTCGTTTGCACACTGTTGAAGAAAAACATGGTATATAGTCGAAAGATATATCATCATCATCATCTTCCTGCCCTTATCACATGTTACATGAGGTCCGCGAAAAAAGTATATAGAAAGATGTATATAATATTTATAAAAGGAGGTACAGCCTAACCGATTTTATGTACAATCAAAAAGCAACCGTATAAACTTATCCATAAGGTCGAGATTTGTTATTCTGGGATTTAAAACAGAAAATTTGATTAAACAGATACTTACAGCTTCGGCATCTTCCATCCACGTGTGTTTCTGATCTTCAGGTTCAATGCCGTGTCCAATCACAGCGCGTATAATGGCCTGGTGAAAGAAAGATATAATATTTAACAATATGTAACAAAACTGATATTTTTTGTTTACTAAGAGCTTTTGTGTAAGTTGCGTAAATTATGACCGTCGTGGGTCTTGATAAAGTCCCCAATCACTGGCCAACCACCAGCTAGGAACAAAATAACATGGAACTACTTACTGACCCTTAGAAAAAAAAATTACATGAAGAATGTCCAGTTGCAAAAATCTCAGTATTAACCTGCAAATGAAACCACTCTTACCTGACAAGTATGCACAGCCCCAGACTTCTCAGCCTCCATGGCTTCCTTGAACCAGTGCTCGCGGTTGATCTCCACGCCGTTAGCGCTTAGAGATGTGATCGCACGGTCTATGATCTTCTCCACCATGTGGGTGTTGCCTGGTGGAAAGAAAAATGAGAGGATAATTTAGTCAACCAATCATCAGCCACAGGACGTCCACTGCTGGGCATAGGCCTCCCCCATAGATTTCCAAAAGGACTGGTTGGAAGCGGCCTGCATTCAGCGTCTTCCTGCGATCTTAATCAGGAGGTGGATGTCCACACGACAATATGATCCAGCACAAATCAATAACACACCACTAATCAATTGATATACTTTTTATAAGCTGTAAAACACGAAAGCCCCAAAGATTTTGTATGACAATTATGATGAAGCAAATTATGATGTAATTTTTTTCCCAACTCAATTGACTAACCATATATTGATTAAAAATTGACTAAAAAATCTAATTTTGCAATAGATAATACATTGGGCTTTCAGGTAACGGTTAAAATAATGTGTTTTTACAAAAGTAGTATCTTGGAATGTATGGTTAATGGGGTCTACTACCCAATTTGTAACATAAATTTTTCGTTCGAGCAATTGGAGTTATATTCTTATTACATAAAATAAATTATTACTACTTATTACATAAAGTAAATATATAGAAAAAGAGTAAATCTACTCACCATGCGCTTCCTCAAGCTTAGCAGCCGTCACCCAAATCTGTCGATCAGTGGGAATATTCTCGCGCGCCTTATTCAGTACTTTCCTGGCGTTCTCATAAGTTTCCAGTCGAGCCAACGCGAGCCACAGTTCCACGCTAGTAGGACAACACTCTACGGCTCTTGAGAGTAGGATGCGAGCGTCCTCTGGATTCTCTAGCTCTACAGCTGCCTTCCATAAGCGGACCGAGTTGGGAATGTGTTCGAGAGCCTTGCGATAGACTCGGCGTTTTGCCTGTGAAGACGGAATAAATATACGTAAAGTGCGCAGCTAAAAGCTGTTTGTTTATGGACGTCATCACACATATTTCATCATTATTATCTATATAAGGTGCTATCAGCATACAGAAAAATCCTTCAATACAGTTGGGCAGTCTTGTTGGGTTTTTTAATTTTGAAGTTGGAACTGCGACCCCCGAGCTTCGGAACGTAATGCCGTAAGTAAGACGCCTGATTTCTCCCCGGTTGTGTCACATTACCGTTCCATAGGGAGATATATGGGAGTTATAGAATAAGGAGTGTACTGAGTGACTGCATACACACTTATAGTGTGTAGCTAGTCCCCATTAAGATAGCCCACCGTGACCGAAATTCGGAGAATATTATTATTAGGAAACTGAACAATTACTAGTATTAATAATTACCTTTGTCTCCTGCTCCAAGTCCGCAGCCTTCACCCATATCCTCACACTATGCGGCAGGTTCCTAGCAGCGTGTGCTATGACGGCGCGGGCCGTGTCGCGTGGCTGCAGCCGGGCCGCCTCTAGCCAGAGCTCCTCGCTGCTTGGGTTCACTTCACAGCCTTTCATTATTAGGTTACGGGCTGATTGGACCTTGCCTGAAACATAATGTTTGTAATTAAGATTAATGACATTATATGCTGCTATACGTAGCTATGCAAGAAAAAAATAACAGAAATAAATTCATTTTAATCTATACTAATATTATAAAGCTAAAGAGTTTGTTTGTTTGAACGCGCTAATCTCAGGGACTACTGGTTGGAATTGGAAAATTCTTTTAGTGTTGGATAGTCCATTTCTTGAGGAAGGCTATAGGCTATGTAACATCACGCTACGACCAACAGGTGCTGAGCAGCGAGGGTAAAACCGCGGGGAACAGCTAGTAAATAATATAACAAAAAGTTACCCCACATTGGAGGTGTGTTTACAAACATAATAATTATATCCTCACATAGGAACACTCGGAATTCGCTTCAGGAATTAATGGATGCTACTACGGAGTCAAACTCGTGGCTAAGTGCTGGGCCAACTTCAAATAGACTGCAATCAATATGTTTAGAAGGAAAATGAAAAATGCATTAATTAAAAAAATAACACAAACCTGTAACTTCCTCCAACCTCGCACTAGCGATCCAAGCAGGTGGATGGTTAGGATTGGTCTCCCTAACCGACTTCAGCAGCAACCGAGCCTTCTTAATATCATTGATATCACCGCCATACGTTGGTATCATGGACTGCAAGTCTGTCAGGTAGCCCTTAGGGTCTACGACTGTCTGACCGGTGACTGAGTCGGAGACTTGGGACAGTTTCACTGTCATAAGAGTGTTTCTTGCTTGACCAATCTTTCTTAAATCTAAATCACCTGTAGGTAAAAGATATTTAAAATAAATTTGGCAAAATAATCTAGAAAGACATACATTGAATAGGTACCATGGTTAGCTATAACAGGAAATGTTATTAAAAATTATCAAAATCTAGCAATCTCTTCACAACAAGATCACATCTTTGACACATAAATACTGAGATTAAGCCAAAGTCAAAGCATTTATTTAATGAGACCATTTATTTATTATTTATATTAAAGCTAGTTGCTTGTTCCTAAACGTAGGTCTCTATGATGAAGAATGATCAAGAAACTTCACGGACCCTCTTTTCATTCAATTAAAAATTAAATGTTCTCAAAAATACAGGAATTATATCATACCTGAAGGTGTCAACATTCCTGGAGTCATAACCCCAGGCATCATAGACGCTAGTCCAGATCCAGGGTCTATGGATGATGAAGACTCTCCACCCAGGTTCCTAGACAGCACACTATCAGGTAACGGAGTGAACTTCTCAGCCCGAGGGTTACGTTGTTTCCTGTTACGAGCATCACCTACTTCTGGTATTGCTGACCATTCATCTTCAGATACTGATTTCAATTCACGTTTTAAGTCAGAGAACTGTTGCTGGATTTTTGGCCTGAAAAGATTTCTTGGTTAGTTTCATTGTCACTAAGTGTTACTATAATGAGCACATATAGGTAGGTGTCATTTACTTTGTATTTAAAAAGTATAACAGAGTAATAATTTTTTAAAGTCATATTTTTATTCTCGATAAGCAAAGCTCGCTTACACACTAAATTAGATTGTTGAATTTCATACATTAATATGTGTTAGACTCAGTTAAAAGATAATTCTGCTCCAAAGAAACAGGCACAAATAGTTTTGACGTGGACTGAGCTACAGTTCAGCAGTGCAGTTCATACCGAGACGCGACGCAACGCTGCGCGTAATAGAACGACTCAAAGTTTTGAGTCGTTTTATTAAAAGGAGCGCGCAGCGTCGCGTCTCGGTGTGAGCTGACCCTTATATTCAGTGTACAGTACAAACATCAGTAATATAATTATATGAAAACAACAATATTGAGGTTGAAGATATCCTACCTCTCTTGACGGTATCTCTCCAAGTCTTCTTTGAGACGTTTCTCTCTGTATTCTTTCCTCTTCTCATCCATTCTCTTGTCAATTGATTCATATATGGCATCTGCTTCTGCATCATCTTTATCATAAGGATCCTGAAAGATTTTCATGATTACTGAATATGGGCCAGGCCACAACAGTGCGTTGCGGCGTCGCATCGCAAAAATCAACGACGCCGCACAACGCATCGTGGAATTTTCCGATGCGCTGCCGCAACGTACAAATCTGCGATGCGACAACGCTTTGCCGTTTAGTCGGTGTCCATACTTTGAACGACCTGCACGTGTTTTTTAAGCGATATGGCGCAGTACGATGTCGACCACCTGATATCTTTAATTTACGAACGTCCCGTCCTTTGGGACAAAACTATATCACAATTCAAAGACAAATTTTTAAAAACAGAAGCATGGAGGGAAGTGTGTACAAGTTTATATTCAAATTTTGAGGAGTTAAATAGTGTTGAAAAAACAAAACTCGGTAAGTACTTATAAACATTTATATTTTTGTTAACTGCCAACTAAGACCTCCAATGTTACTATTAAAATAATTACAAAATTCGTTTCTGATTATGTTAGCTCCTGTTCTACTTTCATGTGTTGTTTCGTGTAAAATTTGCAAAGAATCGTCAATAATCATTTCTTCAAACGTTTGTACGCCATCTCGATTCAATACAAAGTTGTGTAATACACAGCATGCTTTTATAATGTCTATTGTGAAATCGTAAGAAACATTAATGGGTCGATGAAATATGCGCCATTTATTTGCGAGTATGCCAAAAGCGCTCTCAACATATCGTCTGGCTCGGCTCAAACGATAATTAAAAACTCGTTTTTCTATCGATAAAAACTTCCCAGAATATGGGCGCATTATATTATTTGTCAGTGGTAATCCTTCATCCGCCACGATGACAAAAGGAATTTCTTTTTGAAAGCCAGGTAACGGTTTTGGCGGAGGTATAGATAATTGACCTTTTTTTAATAAGTCGTATAGATTTGAGTTCTGAAAAACAGTGGAGTCACATTCCTTACCATATGCACCTATATCGACATATATAAATTTGTAATTCGTATCAACAAGTGCTAATAGAACAATGGAATTATAATTTTTATAATTGAAAAATAGGGATCCACTGTGATCCGGGCTCAATATACGAATGTGTTTTCCATCTAGCGCTCCTATACAATTAGGAAAGTTGGTCTTTTTTTCATACTCTTGAGCAATTTGTTCCATCAGCTCTGTTGTAATTTTTGGTAATTCCAACCTTTTAAGAATGTTCCATATAATATGACAAACATATTTTATTATTCCTGTTATTGTAGATTTTCCACGATAATATGTGAAATGCATATCTTTAAAAGTATTTCCCGTCGCCAGGTACCTGAAAGAAAACAAAATAAATCATTATTCGTCATATTTTTTTAGGTAACGATGTCATAAAGAAATGGAGAGGAATCAAGGATAATTTTGCAAAATACGAAAAAAAATTAAACGAGCAATGTAAATCCGGAGCTGGGGCCAAAAAAATTAAACAATATCATCTATACGACCAGCTCCTATTTCTGAAAAAGAATTCTCAAAATAAAACAACATCAAGTCTTGACGATGAAGAAATAAGACCAAGCACCTCAACCCAACAAAGCCAGCCACCTGTCATGCCACGTTACCAGCCTGCATCGCGTAAAAGAAAAATTGACGAAGACGAATTTGAGAAGAATATTATAGCTGCTTTAAAAACACCTGAAAGTAGACATTTAGGGTTGGGTTTCGAATTACGTCCCGCGAATTTGAGGATTCTGAAACTGTGGGGGGATCGAGGGGATTTATCTTAACCTCCCCCCACCAATTTTCGCCGCCGGAGATGCTCGATGGAGCCCTACTGGGATTTTGTATCAAGTCACCTTAATAGGGTAGTAAGGGGGGCGGGGAAGGTGGGAGAAGGGTAGGGACACCCTTCAGCCTTTCCCCTCGCCAGAGCGGCTCGGCAGAGCCCGTTTACCGGGGCTCCAACATCTGGGTGGTTTAAAAAAAAAAAACAAAAATCTGTCCGGGTTGGAATGCCTTTAGTCCCGAGCTAGCTCAAAATAAAATTTTGTTGTTTTATTGTGCGCAAGAGCGAGCGAAGCGAGCTCGGGACTTGGGGCACCCCGACTCGGACAGGTTAGGTTAGAAGGGGATGGCAGGGTCCAGTGAGCGAGCGAAGCGAGCGAACAGACCCTGCCATCCCCTTCGTGGTTATTTTTTTTTAAACCACCCGGAGGTAGGAGCCCCGCGAAGCGGGGCTCCGTCGAGCTGCCTTGGCGTAAGGGTGTCTCTACCCTCCTCCCGCCTTCCCCGCCCCCCCTTACGGCCCTATTAATGTGACTTGATACAAAACCCCAGTAGGGCTCCGTGGAGCATCTCCGGCGGCGAAAATTGGTGGGGGGGGACTCAGCACCTCCCCCCCCAGGCCCCCAGTCCCCCGAACCCCGCCCCCCCCTCCGACGTAATTGTGAACCTTACCCGACATTTATCTTTTTTTAAAGGAATTTTGCCATCATTGGAAAAATTGAATGATAATCAAACAATAATTTTCCAAAGTCGTGTCCTACAGATATTAAGTGATTTACACCAACCATCATACTATCCCAGCCACTATCAAACTTCACAAACATCCGTCCAAGCAAACTATCAAACATCTCAAACAACTGTTCAGACTGGCTATCAAACAGCTCAAATGCCTATGCAGAGTGGCTACCAATCAGCTCAAATGCCTATGCAGAGTGGCTATCAAACATCCAATCAAAGCAGTGCCTTCCAAAGCAGATCATCACCGGCACCTATGCAATCGTCTCCACAAACGCCAAGGAATGATGATGTAAATGAGCCAGAACAAATTCATTTCGATGAGGAACTAACAAATTTGACGATTGACACACAATCGGAATACGAGTTTTGAATAACACTAAATTATGAAAATGATTAAACAGTATGATTATAGTAAAAATAGTTTATTTTTTTCTTACCTTACAGTTAATCCCAGCATCTCCAGAGGTTCGATGGGTTTTCTAAATATGTATTTCTTTTGTAAATGAGGCTTTATCAAACTAAGAAGTTCTTCAAAACTTACTACACTCATCCTAAAGTAATCGAAAAATTTAACCTCGTCCAGTTTTAGCGCCTCATATTTCCTTTTGAAGTGGTTTCCATCTTTATTCATAATTGTCAGTAATGGGTGCACCCAGTACTTTCTTTTCTGTTTCTTTTTCTTAATACGCCTTAACGCAAGCAGAAGTAGAACACGCGCAGTGCGGTCCATGTCTCACTAGAAACTGAACGACGGTTAGCGTCTTGTCGTACGATGTCGTATCCGATGAAATTTTTGCGTTGCGACATCGCATCGCATAGCTGAGCAATGTTGTTTTTGCGATGCGACGCCGCAACGCACTGTTGTGGCCTGGCCCTATGTTAGTTTCCATTTAATTTGTATGTAATCATTAAATGTGGTCGTCCTGCCGCTGATATGATGAAGATGGTGTTGAAGTGATTATTTTCTTTGCTAACAAAACCTACTATTATCAAATGAGGTTGTGTTTTGTTTTTATATTTTATCCAGGATGAAAAGCAGAGTAATCTAGTGTGGAGAAGGACTTTGCTTCAGAATCAGAGTATGTCTACTACTCTTACAACTACCATAAGAATGTTATAGCTAAGGAAGAAAAAGTTTCATCTTCTAACAACTTGAATTTAAACTGTAATCTTAACACTATGAAGGACACTAAACTCCAGACGTTGTAACAATAGAACTTCTGTTGTCTCGTTCAGTGTCCTTCAAAGTGTTAACAATGAACATGTATTGTTTTAAACACATAACTGTGAAGAATAAGAACAGCATAAACAAACCTTTGAAAACAATGAGCCACTGTATCCTGAGAATTCATCATAATTGGAGTCATTCAAATCCTCATCATCATCTTCTTCCTCAGTTTTTTTCCTTTTAGCTGCTGGTGGCGCATGACGATCATCCCTGAAAGGCAAAATAAGTTAAATTAGACTTTAGAATCTACTTCTTAAGAACCACTTTCGAAAAACGAAAACATTGATGTGAGTTTGAATACTAACACTTGACTTCTGAAATGAAAATCAACAGAAAAATTAGTTAACCAATTGTCAAGCGTTTATGTTGTTGCGATTGGTGATTGGAGGTCAGAGGTCAAACAATGATTTTAGGCTTAGCATTTAGAATTATTTGTTAACTAGTAGATTTCAAAATAAGGTGTAATAAAGAACGTAACAGCTACTTACGATACATCATTGGCATCTCTTGCAGGACCGATATCAGATCGTGTGGTGAACCCAGTGGCTCTGTAATAGAAATTAAATTGTTACTTACACATTAGTTCTCTCTGCTAAATTCGTATTTGTAATCGGTAAACAAACAATATCTTACCCTCGACCTACACCAGCAACATAACCTAAGGGTGCTGGGATCCCCAGGAAATGCTTTTTGTTTTTGTTGACAAACGCCTGTGGCGGCACCGACATGTTGGATGGAAGCATACACTAATTTAACTCGGCGAATATGCACAATTCAGAACCAATGTTGACTTGTTTTCTGCTGATTATCACTATTTATAACACAACTTCCTTTTCTCCTATTTGTGTCAAGTTTGACATATTTTGTCAATTGACAGTTCCTTTTTGAGTATGACCAGTGTACACGCCGTGTTTGGTGGCCTGTTTTTTAAAATGGGCAACACTTTTCCCTTAACCATTCATAGGAAATCGCGTAAATTGTGAAATATTCATGTTTTCGCTTCCGGTTAATTCTCACAGTAGACTAAAGACTGAGCAGCTGTGCTATTCTCTAACAACGAACGAGTCTCACTTCGATAACGAACCAACTTGTGATTGGCTTAGTATTCGTTCGCTGTGGTGACGTCACCACGGCGAACGAATACTAAGCCAATCACAAGTTGGTTCGTTATCGAAGTGAGACTCGTTTTCGAGCTTGCATGTTAGAGAATCGCACAGCTGTGTTGGGTACCAGTCTTGATTCTAGACTTCATACAGAGACAGAAGCAGACACTTGCCGGTTTCAAACGTGCGGTGCCGGTATCCGAATATTAGAGATAGAGCTATCCATTTTTAAGTAGTTCAAACTAAAACCGCGTTTTTCCGAAGTTATCAACACTAATATAGTTATATTTTTGTTTGTTTATGGTATTGTTGTTGCCTAGCAACTGAAAGTTGTATTTGAATAGAAAATAATCGAGACGGAAGAATTCGGCAAATATTATTTGTTGGCCTTAAATTTACTGATCATATTGATATAATAAAACCTCCCAATCATGGCAATGGCTCAGGAAGTAGGGTCAAATGATAACAGCATATCTACTAAAGAGTTTTTGCAATTTGAAAAGAGTTGCGAGGAGTACAGAGACGATGATGAAGAAATTAAAATGATTTTTAATGAAATTAAGAAGCTGACTGCTACTAACAAGGCAGAGAAGGTTCTATGTGAAGATATTGACGATGTAGAATTAATTCTCAAAAGGGCAGAAGATATTTCACGTGAGACCAAAAGTTTGTTAAAGACTAGCCCTATTTCAACTATGCTAAATGCTAGCAGTCCCAATAAAAGTGAGTCTGGTGCTATTCCTCAAATAAAAGTGACGAAACCTAGTGAGAATGAGAGAGACACGGACCATAAGGAATTCAGTAATACTAAGGTAATATTAGAATAAATTCGACAGACATAGCTTAGCTGCAAAGCGCAATATGGTCAGTGGGTCGTTTTATTATATAGCTAGCGACTAGATGCCTTCTGAAAGCAGTGCCATCTCATCATCATCTTCCTGAGCATGTCTCATGTTACCTAGGTGCACGGCTAGGGCGCCCATCCTCCCCTGGGTTTTAAGGGGATTCCGGGGAAAGAACTCAACTCGATCCAAATATCTGGGTTCAGCAATTTAGGTGATGGCAGACCTCCACTCATCATATTTTTTTTTCCCATTCCGTTCTGTCAACCATCATGCTACCACTCGCCCTCCTCTTTAATTTCAATTTTTATTAATAAGCCAAAAGTTACCAGGAAAGGAGTGTATCTACTTATGTAGATAAGTATTTACATTTAATTTTACTATTAACTTTTCTCACGCCCACAGACAACTTACTGACTAGACAATAAAACACAAAAGATATCATAATTATCAAATATATTTATTCTTAAAAATAATGCTGCTGCTAAACAGCCTTACATTTCTTGCATTCAGCCTTCTTTTTCAATTACACTAAAGTCTTAAATATAAAATGAGACTTAAAATTAAGTATCATTAATTGTACATCAATGAGTGGAAATGCTTTATTAAAACTATATAAATAGTTTAGACATACTCAGTATGCAAATAAAGTAACCTATTTTAATTTGTTCACTTCGTTAGCTAGAACTCTCAAACCAGCTAAGCTCTCTCTCGCTACTGGCTCAATGTATGAAGCAGGTAGTACAAAGCCAAAACGTCCGGTGTCACTCAGTTCAACTGTGTAAGTGTATTTGATGCCTAAAGACTTGGCCCAGTCATCAGAGCCGCCAGAAGCTGGGTAGAGGAGGCCGTTTGATGATCCAACTTTGTATTCTGATCCTCCGGTCCTTTGGATTGCCTAATGGAAACAAAAATATATTAGTTTCCGTCTAAATCTTGTTTTATAATTTAATGGCTAAGGTATTCTTTTTCAACAGAAGTACCTATTCTTTGAAGGAAATAGAAAGAACTTAAGAATATTTCTCTCAGTAAAATGCCATAATCCGAACTGGGTTTTGGAATAACGGTTATTATTTTGTCGCGATATCCCGCCATATATACGAACTACGTTAGACATCTAACGTTGTACAAATCCTGCATCGCGTAAGCAAATTTTCCCGCGTTTGCCGCGAATTACTTGTATTTGAAAAAACAACCGTCAGAGACAACACTTATCTAAGTGGGGGATCCTCCCTTCCCAATAGAGGAAAACAGTTTCCATTCTCTTCCCCTATTCCTCAATTATTTTTACTAACATGGGTATTAAAATTATAAAACTTGCAGCATATTACCTGAGCCATTCGCTTGCCCACTATGTCAAGGTCCTTATGGTCTGGAGGTAACGCATTGTCGTAACCCCATGGGTACAGCAAGTACTGCCCATAGCTATGGTATGTCAGGTAGGCAGAGAATTTCGTTGCTGTGCTCTCGAAGAATTCCTTTGGAAAAATATTCTAGTATTAGATTATAGGTACATAAAACTGCATTTCCAATGTGCATGTTCTAAAAACGTAGAGGGTGTGGTTACCCTTGGGGAGTCAATGTCAGTCATTTGCCTTAATTACGTTAAATTGCTTGGCATATATAGGGCATTCTAGGGTTACCTATGTTAGAATGTACTGTCAAGTTGTTTTGTAGAGCTTTCATGTAGACTGAATTGAATTTAAAATTGGAATTAATTTTGATAGGGAATTTGCGGGCTCATAGATAGCTAATAAGTACAGAATATCGAACGAAAGAGTCTCGTTCGTAAAGCTGAAGCTTCTAGCTTTTCCTGAAGTTTAAAGAGTAAAGCTAAAATTTGGAAAAGCGCGGGCGTTGATTCATGGAAATGAACAAAGAAGGGACCACTTACAGACATTGCCTTAGTTTCTGGTTCAGAGAACGCTCCACTGCCGCGGTATATGTCACTGCATGGATAACTTGAAGCTCCTTTTCCTCCCCAGCGGTATCTATAAGCAGATGATATAGTTTTAGGCTATAGGTACTTGTTTTCATAGAAAAAACCGCAACGCCTACGATTTTCGCTAATACGCGAAAAATATCCAGTTTTCCCAAATGTAAACCTCAAATGAACTACAGGATCCATAGCTGCCGTGCGATTCTCTAACATATTTCAACGCTGCGCTCGACGTCGAGCTCGTCGACGACACTACTGACAAATCAACTTTACGCACAACGCATAGAGTTGATTTTACCGAAGTTGCGTCAACCAGCTCGACGTCGAGCGCAGCGCTGAAATATGTTAGAGAATCGCACGGCTGTTATATTAAAAAGAAAAATCCTTTTTTTTGTTGTTAGTGCATTTGGACCACGTTTAAAGCTGCAACAATCAATAGCGTTTTTAATGCCCTCTAAGTTCAGGTGTAGGGACACTGGCCACTGAAGTACCGAAATAAAATAACTGGCTACATTTTGTTTTGTAGCAATAGCTGACTAAGGAAAACGGAACTTTATCTTATCTCATTATAATAATGGAAATAAATTTTAACTTCCCTTTTATATAGGTACTATAGAATCTCAGAACCTTAACCTACGTATCTTACACAGTGTTTTCCGTGACAGAGCAAAATAGTTTCCTTCACAGAAATTACTTTTCTCATTATAGTAAGTGATTATAGGTATCGTGCTATCGTGCGCTGGTTCATAGTTGCCCTTGACCTGCCCTCGTAGTTAGCTTATGACCTGACTCGAAACTAGGACAATTTTATTGACTATCATATTTTACCCAAAGTTTCTGTTGAGATCCGTGCCTGTGCAGGTGCTTGGGCCGTATCCGAATTTCCTGTTCTTCCTCCAGAGACGGTCAGACCTATGTGTGTACTCATACCCGTCGGGGTTGACCACAGGCAAGAAATACCTGGAAAATTAATATTTTTAAACAGGCAACCTTTGAAGGCATACAGAAATTAGGTAATCATTTCCATCGTAACGGGGATGCGCTGGGTAAATTCAAATTTCACGTTTCTTGCAATTAGAAACTCATTATCAGGCTGTAAAGTAATTAAAAAGTTTGACTCGACAGTAACGAATTTTTATTTATAGAAATGTCATTACAACGGTCAATATAACTTTCTAAGTTATAATTGGCCGCAACGGTCACTGTTGAATAGGCACATTTACGGGTAATTCCAACTTAGAGAGTTATGTTGATGATTTTAATAATTATAATTGTGTAAACACATATTATGTTGTTTTGCTTCCATTTTATTTATTACTATATGTAGTAGCTATAATACACCGCGGCGTCACCCGCTCCGCTCACTTTTGTCTCTTTATCTCTATTGGTGAATGCATTATAATCTTTTGGGTACTTAAAAAATCTAATCGTACAAAGGGCCAGACGGTGAAATTGCAAAAAGCTGCGAATAAAAAAAAAAAAATAGAAAATTTGAACAAGTCTCGGGCTACTCTAGCGCTTTCAACTTGATCATTTTGCACAAAAAAATAAAAAACATAACTCTTACCAATCAATGTTCTTGATGTCATCAGATTCGACATCAAAGTTTTCTGCGAATTGGTTTATGAAGTAGGTGACGACAGCCGGGCTAATCCATTCGCGCGCGTGGATACCACCGTCAATAAATACTGCTTTGTTGCCTTTCTTGCCGTCTGAAATGCGTAATACCTGAGAAAAAGAAAATGGAGATGTACTTGGTTCTTGTAGCTTTAAATAGTAAAACCATTTTATACCATCATCGACATTCTTACATCACCCATGTAAGTATAAATAAATAGAAGAAAAGGCCATGTCAATGAAGGTTTAGATAGGCTTTAAAATTCTAGTATCGATAGGAACTTCTTTCAAAGAAAGAAAGAAAGAAAAGATATGAACTTCAGTCTGTGTCATAGAATACAAGACTTGTTATTTTATAGAGTCTCTTGCTGGTTCTTCTCCAAAGAGATCACTTACATTTAGGAACGAGCCACCAGCTTCAACCTTCTGACTCACTGATCGACTCCTTGACAATTCGAAAGTGCCTGTCACTGGTTTAATTGAAATGCTTTGATTAGGACTTTGAATTGGTTATCTACAACTTGTTAGTTATTGGGATTTTCCAATAGATAACCCAAGACTCAAGGATTCAATTGCTCATCATATGGTGGAGGAAATAATGTTAAGGTACATGCTTAGGAATATAGGAGACACATAAATAAGCACTGTGTTCAACCTCCAGTTTAATCGTCAAACTTAAAATATTCGTTCGTTTCTCGTAAAATTGCAAATTCGTTCCTCTGTAGACATGGTATAATGGTATAAAGTTAAAAATAATAATGTGATTAATATTTCGTCATGCTACCAACCAATATAGTTATTTATTAAAAGTGAATACTTCATGTGAACCTGACAACATTTATTCTGTATACTTAACTGAAAAAATGCCAAAATCAACCTGACTTTTAGGCCAATAAACATTATAATACTATCTTTAAAACTTAAGACAAGTCGTCTGTTTCAAACAGCCAAATTATTATTGAACTACCGTTTTACCTTAAGTTCGCGGCCTTCGTAAGATTTTCCTATAGTGTTAACGCTGACGATAGTAGGGTACGTTTTCGCTAAGTAGTCCATAAATCCATGAATATCCTCCAGCCTATGATACTGCTTCCACGTCATACGGTGACCTGAAATGAAATTCTTTATTTAAATTAGATACTAAATGCTATATTTCCATTTCATGCTATACCATCATCATTTTCTGTTTAATCACACGATTACTATTATTTTCACCACGAGTACGTCCTCTTGCCTCCGGATTAGTGACGAAAGGAACGAATCAACCTTTCAACTGTTAGCAACTTTAAAGAAAGAATCATAAAAATGTTAATGAACACAATCCAGAACCAAAAGGTTAGAGACACGTCATGTGAAAAAAAACCAATTGTAGTAAAACAAAGACAGTGCAACAACAATGATTCGGTGCCTAACAACAACAACGAACCCCAATTTGCATTTGGCCAATACTCCATGGGAAGTTTCAGAGAATTGTACCCCATGTAGGCACTTATGAAACCTAGTCGGCGATGAGATTCCCTGTAACGCCAAAAATTGTAAGCTCTTGCTGGAACAAAATGACATCGACCCTTGGAATATTGTTATTCGATCTTCACAAGCTTGAAGGCAATTTGTACATTAACTATACGAACCTCGTCTGTCTTGTAGTTCCAATTCATTCTCATCTAACGGTGGATTTTCCTCGTTGATTCTTTGTTGCAGATCTTCAATCATAACATAGTATGCAATGTTCTTCTTTTTGAAAGCAGCTGTAACGTTCTCCATGGCTTTTGGTTTGACGAGGATATCGATTGCTGTGTGATTGCCTCCCCATGATGCAATGACTGGAAAATAATTTTAGTTGTTACTGCTAAATTATTTAATAGGATTTTATGAAAAGTCATATTACATATTAAGCTCTCTCTTCACATTTAAATTGTAAGCTTACGTTTTTCGGACGACAGTTGGTTAATAAGACGTTGAGCGCTAGTTTTCTTTGCGGAGACCTTCCAAACTTGGGCACCACTGTAGTCTATTTTCTCTTCTTCCGCTTCCGGTAATGTGATCTTAGGCTTATTGTTCTCAGGCGCTTTTTCTGCATCAGCTGCCACTTCTCCAGCTACTGTGTCTAATTTAGACTCAGTTTCATTTTGACCTAGTTCATGATATGGTTGCTTTACTGAACTACGAGTGGGCCATTCTGAAACAAGTCATTACTGTGAGTCGGTCATTCGTATCACCGATAATGACGATTACGTCTGCATTTTTGCTTCTGTGATTTACAATAGTGACTTATTATGTTCATCAATTTGTCTTACGTCTGATTCAATCTTAACGAGTGGTAAAATAGCGTTAATGTCGTTTTTGCTGTCCATATACACATTTATATGTACAATTATGTGTTTAGATGGACAGATAACATGCGCTTTGTTTAATTCATGGCCTTTTTAAAGCGACATTGTTCTACGTCAGCATTGTTTTAAACAATGTGACTAGTGTACAATTATTATGGTAGGTATTCGTTTTCGTTGAATGTGTATAAACATATGAATGGCTTATTTTAGTAACCTTTACTAACCCAACAAGACCAATTTTCAGCTTCAATTATGGTGTATTTAAATATGCAACTTAAAGCAATCCCCATAAGTCAATATCCTATGAAGGCATCAACAACAAAAAAACAACAAACACTTCAATTCTGATGATTCACAAAGAAAATACTAAACAGTTTTCCTCTATGCATTAAGAATACATTAAATGAAAGAAATACGATCAACTTTTATTAAAGTGCACGTACATAAAAGTTAATGAGCGATTTCTACATTGATTTACTGCGGATACGAGCGTTCACACAATGTGTTAAGTTTTAAAGTACCGATAGCGACATAGAGCGAATTGATAAATAGAATATAATTTTAAATGCAAGTCTCGTATCTCTCATGGCATGTTTTAATGACTTTCTCTGGCCACGGCGTGTTTTGCATTCGCGGCTAGCCGGTCTAACTTGGCCAGTATCTTTGTTGGTCTAACGGTTCTGCATGTTGAACTTGATAGTCGTCCAAGGGTTTCCGCGACTTTCGATATTTGATTTTGATCACGCATTTCGAAGGCGACGGCGCGTACGGAATCGAGATGAACTTTACGAGTAATAAATGTGGAATGTATTGAATTTGTATGCAATGGTTTCCTATGCTTTTGAATATTAAAATATTTCAAAAAAATACGAGGAGGAAAACTGATAACGGGAGACTTTATTTTTGAGTTAATTAAAATAGTGTCGTATTGAAAATTGTAACAAATAAACATAAAGGTAGAAAAAAAAAATAGTTTTCTTTGTTTTTCAAGCTTTATATTTCCCACCGCTGCGCAAGAGTCTACTCCAATACCTTCCACTCATTCCTAAACGTTGTCTCTACATCTCAATGAAAAATTCAAATCAAAAGAAAGCGATTATTTTTATTAACACTGGATTTTTTTAATGTTCCTATACTTAAAGTATTTTAAAGAAAATGTCAATGTTTTTTAACTTGAAAAATTACCTGCTCATCAATTAAAAATAAATAAACCATATATCATACCTTGCCCTGGCTGCAGTTGATTGATGAACGGCGTACATAAAACCGTGGATGTAACGTACAGGAACACGACTGCCTTCGTCAAGGACCCCATGGCTACTGGCGGTGCGGGCGCTCTGCCGCAGGTGATCACACTGATGCGTTTGCGCACATCGATTGCCTCTTTTAAGCTCCGATAAACAAGCTGTCGGTATTGATAGCTCGGGATAAGAAATTAACTTGATGAGATTTAATAATATCGCCGGAGTTAATGGAGTCGATGAGACCTAGATTTTGTATGGAAATTGAGTTCGAAGTAATTTGTTCTTATGTTTATTATACAATTGCTTGTGTAATAAATGTTATTGGTCTCAAAGTTCACAGCCTTTGCAGTGTTTTTTTTTCTTTTGTCGTGGTGTCTCGGGGAGAGTTTTTTCGAGACTTCCTGTAGAGCTACCGTTATGTTTACTAAGTTCTTAGAATTTCTTATTTACGGTTTTGTTTTTATTTTAATTTCATGGATTTTTATATGAAGAAATTTATATCTTAACAAATAACTTTAACCTAGGATTATGAAATCTTCTGATATCAGTTTCGGCTTGAACCAAGTAGGTATTCACAACTTAAGTACATTAATACAATAGAACCTCTTTAAATTGGAAACGTAGCCTATGTAGGTGTCCCTTTTAAATCCCCCTGTCCAAGCTTTGAATTTATTTATAAACAAAAAAAATGCAGTAAACGCGTTATATTCAGATCAGAGTTTGAATAAAAAAGCGTCACATCTCCTCTAAGTACAGTATTCATTTGGAACCAGACCGACAACTTTTCTCGTGACCTGCGCAGGCGCCGTGCCCGGTCGTTGCCACCAAGTTGCAGTTATTTAACTTTGATGACAAACTTTATTTACTGTACACTATAAACACGTTTTTATCGATTTATTTATCGAATGTACTTTTCACGGTTTATGACCATGCCGGAGCTTGGTATCTTGATAGGCCTATTACTTAGACTGGAATATCTACTCTGTATCTAGTATATAATTTATGTGTTTCATACATAGTATATTATACATTATAAAAGCTATACGAGCTTCCTCTTTTAAAACTGGTGCTGGCATGCTAGGGACCTCCACTTCGATTTTAATACTTACGTGAAAGCTGAGGAATTTTATATTTGTATTTGTAATAATTTAAAAACGTGTTTGTAGGTTAACCATTATGCTAAACAAAATGCTAAGGAAAACACTGAAGTACGACGTAAGCCAAAGTTAAGGCCTTTCTCCGCTGGCGTCATCGATTCAAAGAAACGAGAGACACATAAGATTGTGAAGTCAGTGACTAATTCACCGAAAAAAGCAATAATACATTGTAAACACGAAAACTTGTTAGAAGAGTTAAAAGACACGACGGAAAGAGCAAAAAGTTTGGAATTAACCAATGTTAAATTAAATGACGATAACAAAGCTTTAAGAAAGAAATTAGACCAAGTTACTGAAGAAAAATACGTAATTGATTTAAAATTAGCCGAATGCGAAAAGTTTATAGGTAGACTAAGTAAAGAATATGAGAATAGGAACACAGAGTTGAAGTCAGTTACGGAAAATGAAAATAAAATACTGGCGGAACTACAAAAGGAACGGAATGACAGGAAAAATTTGACCATACAACATGAGAAGGATTTAGTTGTTATACATGATCTACAAAGACAAATTAAAGAAATGGAGATGATATTGAGAAGGAAGCATCCTGATTCTGTATCGGCTTTAATAGGTGAGTGTTTAGTAAGATTTTTCATCATCATATCAGCCGCAGGACGTCCACTGCTGGACATAGGCCTCCCCCATAGATTTGATTTTTGCGGAACATATATTTTTAAATTATTTTAATGTACTTTCTAAGTTAAGGTGAAGTGAAGGAATAAATCGTTAGGAAAACTGGACTTACAGTTAATATAAGTCTAAAATCACCAATCTGCCTTGAGCAAGCGTGGCGATCAATTCTCATGCCTTCTCTGTATGAGAACAGGTTTTTGCCCTGCAGTGAGACAATAATAGGCCAGTTTTTTATCTAAATACTCGATGTGCACGTTTTTATTACCAAAATTGTAAACCATTTGCAGTAGCTTCAAAATCGTCAACAGTAGAAGACAATAAGAAAAAGTTATTAGAGGAACGCATCGCTAGATTAGAACAGGAGCTCAGAGACAAAGAGAATCACTTTCAAGGAATATTGTTGACTTTACAAGAAAAGTTTGGTGACATGAAACAGAAATACGAAAGTCACATCATTGATGTGGAGAGACAACTGATGGATGACAGGAAGGTTCATACAGAGTTGAAGCACAAGTTGAATGGGACACATAAGACTGATGTAGCTACTCAAACGATATCTAGGACTAAACATACGACGGCTACGCAAACGATTATAAAACCAGACAGAGCGTCGTCAGCTGTTAGCCGATTGTCGCAAAATTCTGCCTTGTTTCTGAATAGGTTAAAAGAGGATAGTTACTTGGTGGCTACCATTAAGGGTTTGCAATCTGAGCTGACAGTCAAACAACGAACTATCGCCAAGATCAACAGAGAAACTGAGGAGTTGAGGAAAAATTTGCGTAATCTACAAAAGGAAAAAGAAGGTACGTAAGCAAAGCATGAATTCACGAGCTTTTGACAGCGACTTCGTTTGCGCGGAGTTAAGACTTTAATTACTGCTCCGCTCGCGTGCGTCGTAGCGTGATGTTAAATAGCTTATACTCTTCCTTATGAATCTGGCTATCATACAAAAAAAAGGTTTCAATTCGTTTGGTAGTTCCAGAGATAAGATCGCGTTTCAACAAACAAAAAAATCCTCTTCAATTTTGTTTATAGACTTCAAAAAATGTTTTAATTTGTAATGTGTGTAGGTTTCCTTAAGTTGTTGATAAACAAAGAACATAAAATTCAATTTCACTTTTACATTTCGTGGAACTTCTTTGGTTTAATTTACATACAATAAATTAGCGACTGTTCAACTGTGTTGCTTACTGTTTCGCGTGACATCGATGGCATATAAAACATTAGCAGTAGGTATCAAAATTTGTGAAACGGTACATCTATTTGAAATGACTCAGTGTTTGTTGATATTTTTTACAAGTCCGGCAAAATGATTAGGTAGTAGTGGTTAATCTATTCTTCTGTATTATTTATACTAATATAAATAAATAATAATAATAAATAATAAATATCTGTTTATATTAAAAGTATAAACAGGTTTGTTCATAAGAGGTAACCTCTGAAAGTACTGGTTTCATTAAAATACATTTTTTATTAATAGGAAGCTATTGCCGAGTTTCATGAGGTATGTTGTATGGTATATTTGCCATAAGCTAAATAGGTACTTATTCTAATTTTTTGTCTCTAGAAATGATTAACTTATTAAGAACCCCAAAACTTTACTTTTTGTTTTTTTAAATGGTCGTCACTGCAAATATTTTCCTTCCTTTAAATTAATTATTATCAACATAATTAGCAATGACTAACTGATTTCTTCTAGTGTTGGCAAACTTGAATCCGCAAAGGAAGACCGGCAATAGATCAAAGTCGACAGAGAATATATTGGCAAGGATGAATACGGAAATGGAAGCCGAACTAGCGGAAATAAGGAAGCAAAAAGAAGTACTAATGCAAGAACGGAACACGTTACTCGACTCGCTCAAGCGTACGAATGAGGAATTCATATTGTTGAAGAAAAAGAGGATTCAAGATGTGAGTATTTAGGTCTAGATTAGATTTTTGTGTTATGGAATAAAATTGTACGGACTGGATACGAAGCAAAACTAGCAGTTTTTAGGGTCTCGTACCGAAAGGGTGTTAAACAGGACCGTATTGCTAAGATTCGGCTGTCAGTACGTATGTCTGACACGGGGCTGAACTGTAACAGGTAGGCACTTGGACTGTTCAGTGTGTATAACAATTAAAAAAATAAAATGGGGTCCTCATAAAAGAAATGTATTTTTTTTGCATGGAGTGTTAAATATTGTAAAGTGATACGGAACTGCACTTAGCGGGTTTTATAATTCGACATAATGTGTCAGTGGATGAGCATCAATTTCAGACCAATTCCGACTGAAAGTTTATCTGATCTATTATTAGTAGGTATAACATACAAAAAGTAAAATGACAACATTATGAAATCCGGACGCTTTGCTCGCTGTACGTGGTTATTTATACTTGCGTATTATAAATAATTACAACAATATAATGCCATATAAATACAATGAGAACGTGGACTATATAAATAATGTTCACCGCATTCTTTCTGCTCGGTTGATCAGTGTGTGACAGATTACTGTGTGAAGTAAACCTTTTATGTATATAAAATTCTCGTGTCACAATAATGGCTTGACCGATTTTTATGAAATGTTATATATTCGGTAGGTGTGAGAATCGGGCGTAATCTATTTCTTAGACAGTTAAAAAAAACATTTATACAAAAAAAAAAAAAATTGAAGTGTCTGTTTGTAATGTCTAAATAACAGCTTTTTGATAAATACCGAAAAATCAATTGTCTGTGTTTGTTTCGGTTAATCTCTGAAACGGCTTGACCGATTAACGGGACTTTCATTGGCTGATGTTTTATAAGGGGTAACTTAGGCGTATTTACTATTTGTAGATATGTTGTAAAAAAATAAGGGTTCCACTTTCCACGTAAAAAAAAAATTTAACCGCGCAGATAACCGACATTTACGCTGACGAAGTCGCGGACATGAGGTACTGCCACATAAAATAAATAAAAGTTAACTTACCTATGATTGATTTTGTCCTCAAAGAATAATAACAAATAAAAAAGAAACCTTGAGGATAACTCCACTGCCCTCAAATTAGCGTTTTTTGTTGCTGTTTAAATTATATCTCGTATGTAAATAATATCTTATGATGACTCACGATTTTGGGAGCAATGTTCACGCATGGTACCTGATGTGTGTCTGATTGTCAAGATTGAGACAGTAAATAAAGTTATCCGGTTTAAAATTAAGCGTTCAATTACCTCGTTAAAGCCAAAGTCAAAGTCAAATCATTTATTTCAATTAGACCATTAAAAGGCACTTTAGATCGTCATTATAAGAGAAAAAACAATTGAATCTAGTTGCCAGTCTAGTTACGAAAATATGAACGGTCAAAGTTTCAACTTCCTTTACGTTTTTTTACGAAAACAAATTATAAAATCGTAGTTTTAGCTAATAGATGGATAATGGATGCGTAAGCATTAAATTTTGCGTGCGATAAATTGCGCGCTGCTTTAAACTGATATTTCCAGGTGCAGCAATATTTTTTGCTCAATATTACTTAGTGTGATAAGCAGTCTGCGTAGTTATACCTATTTCTGCCGCAAAGCAGCGTTGCTGTGTTCCGGTTTGAATGGTATGGGCGCCGGTGTAATTACAGGCACATAAGACATTTCAACTTTTGTCTTTGGGATGGTAATGAATTCGCAAGGTGTCTGGTATTGCAGATGTCCATAGGCAGCGGTGACCACATAACATCAGATAGGCCGTCAGCTTGTTTACCATCCAATGACATTTAAAAAAAAATAGTTATAAGCTACGTAATGTGTCTTTTTAAACCCCGTAACGTTCAATGGCGCTACAACTATACCTACAAATATACTTACTTCATTCATGTTTTCTTCTGCAGCTACACACCCTACAACTGGCACACGAGAAGGAGCTCATGCAGATGAACATGCAAGTCTATCCTCTGCAGGAGGAGATCAAACTCCTCAACAGAACGATAGAAATACTCCAGGATCGCGTGCGAAGTGCCGACGATAAACTCTTGAAGTACCAGGCTGGCATGAAAGACGATGTACTTGCTGGAGGTGACAATAACAATACTAAGAATAAAAGAGATCGCTAAGTTTGATTCAGTACCGTAAATTGGGGTGTATAGTGCAGGGGTGAATCGGGACGGAAGTTTATAAGAGATTTTATCGTTGAATTAATATAATTGGTTTCCAAAAAGGAATCTAATGTTTTTACTTAATTATAATTTACCATTATGTGTAATTGTTGGCGATAAACTATACTGTTTCAACGATATAATCCCTTTTAAAGTTTCGTCCAATTCATCCCTGTATTCATATACACCCCTTTGTACCGATAGTGGGATATGGATCACAAATACCGATTTTGGAGGGTTTGACGCATTTGGTGCACTTCTCAACTTGTACTCCATGCTCAAATGGTGAACTTAGCAACTGGTGCACTTCGCATATGGTACACTTCGCAATTGGTGCACTTCTCAACTGGTGCACTTCGCAAAAGGAGCACTTTTTAAGATGAATGGAGATTTGTTTTTTTTTTTCTAAAAATGAAAGAATCTTTGGTTTTGCGTAGGTAATTTTCTTAAAAATACAATCAACAAAATAATTTTAATGAAATTCTACATCAATATAACATTTTTAATTTAAAAAAAAAGTTTCTCCAATTATTTAAGTAATTTTATTTATAGCTATTTACTTAATGAATAGTAACAATTACTAAGTAAGAAACAAAGGTTTATCTATATTATTTATAACCTGTTTTTGAGAAACAGGTTGTGATTTAATTTATAATAATAACTATAACTAAAAGAAGTACAGTTCAAATTGTAATATTATAAAGTTTATTGTTGTACGAGTAATTATGATATTATAATATCATGTCTTTATTATGATAACTTTTTGCTGTAAATCTAAATTTTTCTTACATTAATAAAATAAAATAAAAAAATAAATTAAATATAATTATATTTAAAAAAAAGAGCAAAAACTGTTATCGGGTTTTTCTGTGAAATTCTCAGTAGCAGCTCGGAGTTTAGATTTGTGCCCGGTTAATGGCAATAGGCTCGCCCCCTATTACATGGGTCCTAAATATACCGGCGAACTGTGGGTGTACTTTGGTACACCTCTGCCCACGGAATAAAGAAAAGAGTGGAAGTGCCCCTCAGATATCGCGCGCGTGTCAACATTAAGCGTAGATGCGCAACATTTAGCTTATTCGCGTGAGGATACTCGTCGCGAATGGTTGTCTCAGAAATACGCGAAATATTACAAATTATGCCTTGTTGTGCGGTTCTGACCTGCAAAAACGAAAACAGAAAAAAAATGTATCTTGTGGAGGTGTATCGTATCATCGGTAATACTAAACTTTGTTAATTATTAATATAGTTGATTTGAATTATAATACCACATTTTATGACTTCAATGCAGGCTATAAACAACCTTATACTCTTAGTCACAAAGTCTAAATGCACTTGGTCGTCATCTGGAAAATCATAACATAAATTCTAGAAACTTCGACGCTACTCAATTAGGGATGGGACACATCCGTAAAGTAGGTGGGTAACGATAATTTTTATTTATGAGTGCTAACTCATTTCCAGGCTGGCACCGTTATCCAGAAAATTTGTGTCGGACGGATCATGTGTATAATTTATAAATATTTAACTAAGATTGCATAGAAATCTCGAGGTTTTAACAACACGTAACCTCCGAAGTAGGTGCAGGAAGCTAATCGCTTTCTTTAACTTCTTTACGTTCGACAGGCTGAACGGATTTTTAATAAAACTTGGTACATGGGTAGACTACGTCACAAAAGTATATATAAAGTATCTCAAAAAAAGTATTTAAATATTTCAGTTTAGTATCTAGTAAATATACAATATATACACGTTCCAGACTTTTATTTAAAATCATTTACTTATGTATATTATTTTGTATAATATAAAAAAAATATCTTTTAAAGGATCAAAATTGTTTAAACGGTCACTAAGCTCGATCTTTACGCGTGTCTGCGTGTAGCTGTATGAACGATGCACACAAACATAATATAACAAAAACATAAACTCTAGCGACTGAATTTTGTGCACGGCCTCACAAAGCGAAAACTCTAGCGACAGTAGACATCGCAACAAAACGGTTAAGCATTTGTATGATATTAAAAAATTATAACATTGCTCTCCCGAATAAATTACGTAATATCGATATATGTCTACATCCCTAACTGAGTAGCAAAATAGATTACATGTGCATTTGAATATGACATCTATTTCAAGGGTGCTAGCGTTCTTAATAGAATTAATTGGTTTCGGCGCCATCTAGCGTTGAGTAGCTGAACTCGTTGTAACTTCATCTATTTAAGTTTTTTACACGAAAAACGTCTTTATTGTTTGTGTCATGTCAAATAATAACAACTTTAGAGTGTTGCAATAAGACTTAATTTTTGAAAGCAATAAAAAGATGATTTGTAAAGTTGCGTTTGTAATTTATAGCCAATTAAATCACTGTTTTTTATGTGTGTAATGGACAATTTCATATGCAAATGTGTGAGTTTGGCGACACTGGTTCCCGTACTTAGCCAGTTTAAGGGCACTTCTACTGTATTTTCTGTTCTGTGCCTCTGCCTAATCCTTCGGGGAATACAGGCGTGATGTTTTTTATGTTATAATTATATTTTTATCACTTCCGAGTGAATTAAAAAAAAATATATATATTATTCTGATTACTTATGAAGAGATTATTATTTTGTTGATTGTATTTTTAAGAAAATTAAAGCAGAATGAAGAATTAAAAAAAAAAACCAAAGATTCTTGCATTTTCAGTAAAAAAATCCAAATCTCCACTCATTTTAAAAAGTGCTCCTTTTGCGAAGGGCACCAGTTGAGAAGTGCACCAATTGCGAAGTGTACCATATGCGAAGTGCACCAGTTGCTAAGTTCACCATTTGAGCATGGTGTACAAGTTGAGAAGTGCACCAAATGCGTCAAACCCATTTTGGAGACCTGAAGTTCATGGGTGTACCTTTATTTATTTCAGTTAATGTAACCGAGTCTTTTCCACAATTTATATACTTGTGCGTGTTTGCAACTACTTATATACAAATGTTTTATTAATTAAATTAGTTCAGATAATCTTTAGATTAGTCTGTTGTGTCCGGCACATAAAGTCAATTGTCACAAATTAGGAAATTTTACACTTATGCTAAGTTATTTTTGCCTTTAGCCTTACTAAATAAGAATTTAGTTATACCGGCGGACCGAAGGTGTACATTGGTACACCTCTGCCTAACCTTTGGAATACAGGCGTGATGTTATGTATTTATGTGTTTAGTTATGCCAAAGTTAACGAGGAAAGTGA
Organism: Caradrina clavipalpis; assembly: GCA_932526535.1. Classification (NCBI taxonomy): domain Eukaryota; kingdom Metazoa; phylum Arthropoda; class Insecta; order Lepidoptera; family Noctuidae; genus Caradrina; species Caradrina clavipalpis. The sequence continues at coordinate 10,497,812 of OW052104.1, read as the reverse complement.
TAGCAAATACAAGTAACGTTTTTATTTTTTAATCGGCAAGAAAGTTCGTTTATCTGATCTGTTGGACATTTGCATCTAAATTGGTCGTGGAACGACCGACGTGGGCGCAACTGATGACAATTTATGAAGACAGTTGAAATGTTACTGCCGCGGTAAAGTCGATGGCCGGAACGAAGTTTGAACACGTTAATGAAAAGCAATTATTGGGTAAAAAATTTAAGGAAAATATATTTTTTGGGAGCCCAAAAACACAAGAGACAAGTAATATTGACAATACTTTTGTTTACGAAAAGAAATGGTTTATTATGTTAAGCTTTCTTTAATTAACATGAGATGTTTTGGTTTTTTTACCGACTTCAAAGAAAGAGGAGGTTCTCAATTCGATCGTATGTTTTTTTTAATAGTGTTGGATATGGGATAAACCTATATGTAAGCAAGTTGATGTTTTATTGACAACTGTTCTGTAGATATATTTATGAAATTAAATTAGTTGTTGTGAAGGTACTAACTAGTTTGATATAAATTAGGTAATTTTTTAATTTAGAAAAACGTTTGACAAACTAATGTGCCTTGTTTTGTGTCTTTTATCTCATAAAATGTAGGAAATAGATGTTGTTCGGACGACACTACTGGTTTTCGGTTATGTATTTTTATGAAATGCAGTATACGTCAGCTTCTGCGGTTGGTCGGCACTGCCGTCTGCGGTTGTCTTCGGAATCGTACCTAAAATAAGGTTTTCAACTTTGTACTCTTCATTGATAACTTATTTTAGGTACCCTGTTTCTATACCCATTTTTTAATAGTGTGCTACTATTAAATAATGGGTATAAAAAGAAAGTTACATTTTCGTCCCACCATTGGGAAAAATACAAACACAAAACATACTTGAACGGGGAGAACATGTTTTTCAACTACAATATAAAGTTTATTTTTGGGATAACCGTACGGAACCTTATCCACACTACTAATCTAGACTACAACTGTCAACCAAATGTGCATTTGTCCGGTTTATTTTGTACTGGACCTTCTGGTGACGAACACATTTAAGGAAAGAGGTTTTTTTACCAACACATTTAAAATTTTATAGCTAGACTTGAAATAATCTCAATAAATACCTTGGGGCCTACCACTACCTCTTAGGGCAGTATTATTTTAATATTACGTTGCGTTGCGCACTGTTGGGTGCGCCGAGAGTTCAAAAACATAACAACTGGAGTTACTAAGTATTATTAAAATAGTACAGCTACTGTTTTAATAGAGTGTGGTATGCCCCCTGAATTTTACAACACAACATTTTTAAAAAAAATTTTTACTCGCATCGTCACGAAGAGATTAAACGAGAAATCTTTTAGAATAACTAGATACTATAATAATTTGTTAGTAATAATGTCAAGGTTTTCATTATAAGTACCAACGTAGGTAGTTAATACACTGGGACCATAATAATGTTATTAGTAATAAGGAATTTAGCTTCGAGTGCCTATAGAAGTGTCTACTTAAGGCGCTACCCTGACCAAATAACCTTGAGCATTTTTTCCTTTGGCGGCACACTAACGCGGCGCAAGAGATACGTAGAAAATACGCTCAGATTTTAGAATAAAATCTATATAAAATCAAATTTTCGTGTTTTGAAAAAAATAAAACTAGCATAATGTTCTTTATTAAATTGCCTAATTATTAGTTTAAGTCGCAAATCAAAATAATGTTCACTTTACGAGGAGATGCATGTCAAAAATTATTATTTCTCATTTCTGTAGTTTCGTTATGACCCTATAATTAAGCATTATGTTACTAAAAAGTTAAAAATAAATCTACCATTTTCGAGTCAAGAATGTGTAGAAATTTAACGTATTTTTTATTAGTTGGTATTTCTATTTGATATAGAGAAGTGGGCTCCTAAAAACTGCCCTAAAAACGGCTGCCGCTGCGTTTTGCATGGCCACGCGCCTTAAGATTATTGTGATCGTCGGTTGTTGATTAGCAGAATTAGATAATGCACAATAGCATAGGTAATTTTATTATTGTATGGTCAGCAACAGAAGTCGGTTAACATTTTAGATTTTTAAGTCTTTAAAAATATCATTGAGCACAATATCAAAGGAAATGGATTAAACATTGAGATAAAATTCATTCTTAGGTATTGCCTAAAACTCTGAATAGTAGTGAATTGTGTTATTTCGTGTCTATTTAAATGATATGTAAAAGTGACATTGTTAATTGACTTTTGTTGCTGGCCATACCTATTACTAAGTATACTCGAAACTGAGAGGTTCCTAAGTGTAACAAAAATTCTAGTCATATTTTCGTGAGTGTTTTTAATGCTTTTAACCCACCGCGCGTTACAGCGAGTCAGAATTGTGGTGCCTTCGTAATTGTAATATTAAATAAATACATAAGAATATTTATGTAGAGCTGTGTTTTATTTCAGTACCCTGTGTTTATAACCAATAGGTACCTATTATTTTTTATATAAAAAACTTTGCCTCACACTAGGAATTTGACTTGTATTGTGAGGGGCTTACAAACATATACACTCAGACCCGGTACAACTATCTGATACAAATATCTATACAGGAAAAAATTTTAACCAGTGCGTAAATTTTGCCATAATAATCTTCAACACGTTTTATTAAACACGTATATTTTATTTTGATATGTCTTAGTACTAAAAAAAAAGTTATCGCTTACGAAACATGTTTACTTAAAAACCATATTTCATTGTCACTCGGCGCTAGCGCATTCCCCACCCCCTCACCCCAGCCATGCGCCCGGGCGGCGGCGGCGGCCGCGAGTTTTCATTGATAGTATGGCGAATAGATTATGTCCTGGATGTTTTGCTTATTTCAAACTCGGATAAGGATAAAAAAAATTTAATTTTTTTTTTTTAACTAAACACGGAAATGTGTTCTATTACTGACACTGAACTACCAAAAAAAATTTACGCACTGGTTAAAAACTTATCCTGTATACCATACAAATATTTATTCCGTGCGGGTATCAAACCCGCTACACGCAGTGCAGCAGCCCATCGAATTTTAAGTAAACCGTTTCAACAATTCAGAATAATTATCTTTTTTATTCAAAACCGCTATAACTGTTCTTCTTTTTCATTTAAACCGTTTCAACAGTTCCTTTTTCCAGCTGTTTCACTGTCTTCTTTTTTTACGAAGAACGATAGCAACATTTAACTTTTTGTACTATTTTGGTGTTGCCATCCTCATTTCATCGAAATAACGAAAACAGTTTTATTAATAGAGCCTGTGTGTACTGTACCTATTCGTCATAGATGTAAAAAAGGTTGAAATAGTAACTATTATTACTTAACTAGTTAAAAATATCCCGTCAATAAAGAAAGTGTTAAATGAACTTAGCATGCACCCACATTTCACTAGTTTGCATCTTAAGCGTGGTTTCTCTTGAGGCATAATTAGATTAGCAGACAGACTGGTTGTTTATCGTGAGATAAGCCGGAATGAACAACTGAGAAATTGAACTAAAAACCAATATTAGATAGGTACTCTATTTTGAAGTGCCTAAGCCTGAAAGTTTTCTAAGTAAGTGATACTATCAAGAACATAAATGTAAATATGGAAGCGAAGTTCAATATTATGAATATGTGTTGTTGTTGACTACGTGTACAAAAGAATTGAGATTCAAATGGGTGCCAAGTTCTGTAGATAATCCTGAAATATACACAAAGCAGATAACTGTTGATAATCTAGAAAAAAAATTGGTCAAAACCGTCCTTCTAGTTGCAGCAAGCTTGGAAGAGTATTCCTAGCCACAGCACCCCACGTTTCCTACTGTTACCATGGGTCGGGAATCCGGTATTCGCTTGACGCATTATCCGTGCCCCCAACTGAGGAGATCCCGACTTTTTTTGCATAGGCAGCTTCTCCTGCAACCGCACATTCCACTAGAGATATAATGCTCACGGGACACTACACCTCCAGCACTGGTCTATGACACGGCTTGCAAGAGACCTAAAAACAAGTCCTGATTTTCTATGTTTTTGTTTTTTTTTTTTTTACAAATAGATGAATAAAGCTTGACTTAGATAATGTTCAAAACTAGCCTGAATGGAAAGCCCGCATTGAGGTACTTACATAATTCTATCTTTTCCTCTTTTTATCTACCTACTAATAGAATTGCATTTTAACTTTTCGTGCTTGCCGTACTATGTTTACATGTGGGCAGTTTTAGCTTAATTTAGCAAGGCTAAGTGCCCGTATGTAAGTATAATTATATGGTCCTATTTTCCTAATATAGTGTGGAAACTTAGGTAATAGCAGTACCTACAGTTGCTATAAGATCACAATATTTGAACAAAATTTCAAATTGTCAGGATTTTAGGCTGTCGGTGTTGTCAGGAGAAATAAACATGTGCCCGTTTTAATGATTATGTTCCCGGGTGCCGGTTTTGTAGGCCTAAGCCTACAGAACCGGCACGATTTTTACTTTCTTTTTTGAGTTTAGATTTCAAAAAATTGAGTTTACACAATTATGTAAAAAAAAATCAAAAAATTATTTTTACGTAGGTACGGGATCGCTATACAAGAATACATACTTAGGTAAGTTAGGTACTACTTGTTGCAATTAGTTTCCATTATAACCGAGGCTATACAGCCACTGTTGCCAAGTATACACTTGGAAGGAATCTAAAGTGCTCGTATATGACCAGCTTAGAGACCTAACTAGCTATAAATACTTAAATATGGCTGCGCTCGCGTATACATTTTGTAAAACAAAAAAGTAAGAAGTGGGTAAAAATGATCTTAGGTAAACTTTAGGTCTACTAAAATTTTTATCTAGGCAATGTTTATCAGCAATAATTCCTGAAATATTATCACAATTCAATACAAATTGTTGACGTATAGGCACTTAAGATAACCGATAACTTGTCTTATCTATCTTGCAATAAACACAGTTTACATAATATTATTAACTTTTAAGGAATTTGAACCTTAAGTGGACTGCTTTGGGCTCGTAATCGCGAGCGGAAATGAACTTCAATTGTCGAGATATTCAAATGGTAGACCTCTTAGATTTTGTTGTAAAATTCCTCGCATTTTGTCAAAATAAACATTGTAAACCTTTGTTTTTTTTTTTTACCGATAGGAAATCATCAAATGACTTCCCCCGCCCTGGGGGTGGCGGCAGGAAGTGTTAAGTTTACTGACTAAAACCCATCCATGTTCCTTCTTGTGCCCTTTGCGTTCCGGGGGCGCGGTATCTCTTTCGAACAACCGGCAGCCCCAGAAACCTTTGGTTATTGTTCAGTCTTTGGATGAGGAGCACATCCTCCACCTAAGCAGTTCAACCTGCCATACTTAGGGATCATCGTAAGATACTGCTACATCTACTTGTGGAGTCGATTTATGGACTTTGGATTATAAACAAACATCAATATGAACAATTGTGGTGAACCACTTTTCAACCTTGTGCCGTTAGCAATAAGTTTGAAAATTGCCCGGTTTTGGTTGTACGGTTAGCAACGAAAGTCGATTAACAATGTTACTTTTATGTAATAGACACGAAATTACACAATTCACTGTTATTCAGAATTTTAGGCAATATATAAGAGTTCATTTTATTTTAATTATTGATCCATTTCGCATTTACTTTGATATTGTGCTCAATAGAAAGGATTTAGAAATCTTAAATGTTAATCTACTCTTGTTGCTGACTGTACCTAAAAAATATTCTATTTTTTCGAGCGTTTCCACATTCCTACTGAGAACAAAATCAAATATGTATTTACAAAATTTCATTGCGTTTTTATTACAATTGAGAAAATATTATTTAGTATTTTACTACATACTGTGAACGTTTTTACCGATTGTGTTGTTCTTATTAGTTTGGCTTAGTGAAATGCTTTTTATTTTTGTTAACAGAAATAATACGCCAAAGATGATGCAAGTTATATATGTTTATTAACATTACTATATACAATCATTGTAATTTGAAAATAGAAACATTTCATTTTGAAACTCACATAAATTTATTAAAAACGTGACAATTATTAAAACATTAGGCTTGGTGTTACACATTATTGCTTTCAACAAGTTCGACATCATTTTATACTTGGCATATAAATAAAATCGATGCCACACAACATTTAATTCTCGCAACACAAGTTATTGCATTAATCCATATTGGGTATCTAATAAGTATCACAATAAATTCACTTATTATAAATAAATTATAAAATCGTCAACTGTTCTAGTCTTAATATTTCAGTGTAAAAACAATGTCAAAAACGATTCACTATTATATCTGATCACGTGGTCCATTGTTGTGCATAAAAACGCAAACTATGCTTTTACCAAATGTTTCCTTAGTCTCATATCACGATAGACACAATCATCACCAATTAATTGTCAATGGAAATGACACATATTAGTCTATTTATTATGTCTTCTAATGAAAGTACATCGATTTGTAAAGAATACACTTTTATATGCTAATAAATAAGCATCTCACATGTTTTGAAATGAGTGATTAGACACCGAACCAGCGTTTCACCTCATATTGGACATCAATGATCACTCACAATTATTCATTGATAACAATTTCGAGTCAACGAAATGGCCGTAGGGCTAAATAGATACGATAGCGTTTCACAAGTTCACTAGTTGATATGAAAGTAGCGTGTTCTGTATGTGAAGCGCGCGGTCCTGCGCTAGTCGGCGTCGCCGTTGGGGACGGTGAGCGGCTCCTCGTCCTCGTTGTAGTCGAGCGACAGCACGGAGGCGCGCCTCCTCTTGCCGACGGGCGTGTCGCTGCACTCGCTGCCCGAGTACGCGCGCTTCTCGGCGGGCGACGGCGGCCGGTTGCCGTTCACCGTGGCGTGCGTGGCGCGCAGCTCCTGCTGCAGGAACAGCACCGTGCTCTGCATGCCCTCCACATCCTCGTCCAACTCTTGCAGGAATTCGTCCAACTCTGGAATTACAAGTTACAGTGTTAATTTATATCTCAAATTACCACAGCTATGGAAGGAGATGGTAGTCATGCAGACCTGATTGTGACTTTTTAACTTCTTCACTAAAACTCTTCTGCAGTGCCAGGTCTCCTTCTAACTTAGCTATCCGACCACTAGAAGTCATACGTCCAAGATCTTCATTCTCTTGGTGTAACAGCCTGCATTTTGCCATAAGTTTCTTGCCTGTGTTTGAGTCTGGTGTGAACTTCCAAGCCGAAAGTTCGTTTTGAGTTTCTTCTAATCTCGCTTTAGTTGACGTGAGTTCTTGTTTTAACCTTAAAATTAGTACATTAACAGCTGGATCTAATAGTGTCGGCCGCCCGTTGAGGCTGGCGTGGGAAGACTTTAGTTCCGTTATTTGACTCTGAAAACGGAGAATAATTTAGTTATGAATGTTTGTTTTACAATAAATCTTATTACATTCTTCTTAGACTACTGAAGGGGACCTGTACATTTTAACAAAGCGAGTACTCACTACATAATCTTGTATTTCCTGCTCCTTGGCTGCAAGCCTTCTAACTAAGACCTTCTCTCTATGTTGTGACTCAGCATACTGCTGTTTTATCCTATCTTCTACCTCTTTCGCCTTTTCCAGGCTTCCTGCACACATCAATTATACAAATTAATAACTATTCTTTGGTTGGCATTGCATTAGGTGGGATTTGACATTAGTTTTTTTGTGCCTGCAATCATACAGTAATTGTTTTGACACCACTAACATATATTTCCTAATTATTTGTAAACCAAATTTGAAATGCATAACATTTTGCCTACCATGAGATATTTTTATACTCTACAACTGATATGATAAAAGGTTATCTCGAAAGCAACAGTGTTCTGGACAGAATGTTATGTATTTTATATGGTTTATTTTGTTTAAATGATTACAATATTAAAATCGACAACACCTTAACTAAATTATACAAACAATAAGAACAAGATTCATTTAAAAAGTCCTAGGTAATAAAAATCAATCTGTTGATGATGAAAGTAGTAAGTAAATTGAATTTAAAATATAATGAGAGGAAGGCTCATAAAAAATAAATGATTCTTTTTCTGGCTAAATGATAACACAAAAGATTTTTTTGGTACTTTAAATGTAGGATCAGGATTTGAGGATTCTAGTATAGGAATTTGATTGCAAAAAACTTAAATAAAATGATAAATTATATGAAATTAATAGAATAATAAATAAATATTAAAATGTAATGATTTAACAATATTTTCACACCGTTATTTAAAACTGGTACAATACTTTTATTACTGTACAATAGGCTTTTTCAGCTTCAAAGCTTTTATATTTAATTACCTAAATTAAACAATATTTAATCCAAAATTTGAGAAGCTTGACAGACTCTTGAGTATACAGAGGCAATTTCTTGTCTCTGTATACCTAAGTGTGACAAACATAACATACCATTGCACCTGTATTCCTCGAAAGGTTAGGCAGAGGTGTAATGTACACCCACGGTTTGTTAGATGTGTAGGTCTCATGTAATAGGGGGCGAACCTATTACCTGCTACTGAGAACTTTATAGAAAAATCCAATAGCACTTTAAGCTTTGATTTTATTTGAATTGACAGTGATATAGCCACTTCTAAAATAGATGCTTCACTGTAAACTTCCTGTAACTTTCCTGGTGGATACATGGCCTAGCCACAGGACTCTCAGAGTATTCCATAGGGTAAAGTAAAGATATGGCATGTGTCTTTTGTGGTGTTTTTTCTAATATCCTGATAAGGACATTTGCTAGGAAATTTCATGTTAACTGCAGTTGTTTGTTTAACAACAAATCAAAACATGACATTTTACAACTAATTTTTCCAGTACAATATTTACAGGTTTGCTCTGTGAAAACTATGGTGTATATTATATTTGCAATCATACTTTTTTGACCTGTAGGATGCAAACTAGAACCTTAAATTTTTTATTCATGTTTGCAAGCAATATTTGCAAAATGTAAGTATGATAAGTAACATAATTATTGTCTAATTAAAACAGTATGTAAGAATATGTTTTAAATAAATGTCTTAATATGTTATATGAAAATAATGCTTTAGCTTTTATGAATAGATATATAAATAGAAAATATAAAAGCAGTATTTTAAAGTTGCTAATGTTTTAACAATTTTATAATAAGAATGGTTTAGAAAGTATTTTTTTACAGTCATATATCTTAAGATGGTACCTACCAAGATTTACAAATAGTTCTCAATGAGAATTTATTTTAAAGTTTAAAACGTTTTTTCTACAGTATCTATACTACAATATTCTTAGTAGATTTGTTTTTAAGTTTAAAAAGTATCATCTAAGGTTAACAACAATACTTTACTGGGTAACAGTACTATAATTCTGTAATCCAGAATTAAAGAAATTATAAAGTGTAGACAATTTTTTGCCAAGTTTGAACAAACATCATTAGGTTGATACAATATAATTTAGATATTTTTTAAGTTAATTTAATATTTATTAATGTCTAATAAAGAAATAGATACCTACTTTACACATCTTAAGATATACAATGCTTGGACACCATTCAGTAATTAAATGACCTCCCTATTGGAAAATCTTTTTTTATAATAATTAGGATATAGAATTTATCAACTGCCTGGTCTACAGTTTGTCATCTTTAGAAACTAAATTGACTCTTTTCGTTTTACATTTTATACATTATAATAAACATGTTTTAATTGGTAAATCTCCTATTATACTTACAGAAAGAAAGAAGTAGGTATGTAGAAATATAAATTGAGATAATATGTTAGTCATAATCGCTGATAAGCTATAAACAAGTTTCAGTTATGTCTTTCTTTGGGTTTCATGCAATGACTCAAGCCAAGTAGCAGTATAGGGCATTAGTTAGAAGCTGTCAAGAGGAATAAAATATACTAAGTTTATGACTAGATAATATTATACAACCTGGCTTTAGACAATTTAATATCCGAGCTTATTATGACTTTTAAGTTCATTTTAAACTTGTAGTTTTGTTTGTCATTTTAACCTGTTTACCAAATTACCTATGGTTTATATTTGATACATCTTATGCTATCTAACCAATAATAAAAGAAAGCAAAAGAATGATCAAATTGTTAATCCACAGCTCTAGATTAATGGCAGAAACAAACAGATCATGATGTGTTCCAAAACATGACTTAACACATTTAAAAAATAACAAATAACAATTATTGAAGACAGAAGATAAACAAAGCATGTACAAAAAAAAATCTTAACTATACAGCAAAAGAAGTGATGAAAACATATTTACTTTTTCACTCGACCAAAGACCGGGTAACTCGATAACGTTCTCAGTTACCGAGGGTAGAGAAACACCACTGAACATGGACACCGCTCCAGGATCATCTGGAGACATCACACGGCCTTGCGCCGATATATGCACTTCCACTAAACACTCCACTGGCACCTCTCTTACACAGCAAAACACCATTTCTTCGTCTTCACCTTTTATAACTTAAAACACCTAAATACACCCCGTACCACATTCTGTTTTATAACTAAACAATTTTCATTATCACAGTAACATTTCAATATGTCATAACAGTATCACTAGTTAATTTTAGTTAAAGTATTGTCGATATAGAGATAACATAATAACTCGCGGGTCGTGCGTCGTAACGTCGCCGACCTGACGCTACCAAGCCGATGTAACTTTCTTAAATACCTTCCAACTGTTTGTTCAAAGTTTCGAGATGGTCAATGTACAAGTCCTGGTTTCTCCACGCGGCGCGGAGCGAGTCAGCCGCGGCGGCCTCGAGCTGGTGCGGGGTCAATAACACGCGGGCTAAGCTCGACCCTCCGCCACCTGCTCCGCCATCAGACGACGCCTCGCCATGCCGCTCTGTCTCCTCGGACATTTCACTCTTACAAATACTTTAGGAGTCTCTTTTCAACTGCAAGCAAATAATCACAGTTAGATCCTACAAAGAGCTTCATTTGCATTTCTCCGCCGTTAACAGAAACCTGTAGTAAGTAACGTAAACTGTGGTTATCAGCAAGAGGCTAGGTTACTTACAGTTGATTAGTGTAATGATAGAGACTTAATTTAATTGGAAAATACTATTATTTACAATTACTATCACACACTAAAAACTATCTATAATTATTATTTTACGAGGTCATCAAACGAAACACGACATGAAGACCAGACGCCATTTTATCACATACATACCACTACAGTGTGACCAATATATTTCTTGTGAAATCCTAAAACAATAGGGCAACAGGAAATTTTTGTTCCTGTGATAAAAAATATATATTGTTTGCATTTTTTACTTCATGTTTTAGGAATTGTTATTATTATTGACTCAGACTGCGGTATTCATATTTGATCACAGTGTAACATTCTACTTTGACCTACTTTGACAGATATTTTATTTTACTTACTTGGCCACATTAATAGTGATGGAACAACTCACACTAAAGTTACGGTTTTTTATAATCGATTTTTATGTCGTTTATGTTATCGATTGTAGATTTTATTAATTACAGTTAAATATCAAATGAGGAGTGATATTTAATACTCGTCTGGAAGTACCTAATACATTGTTCGCCCGTAATCGTTTTTACTTTTACCGTCAAATGTGATTTCATTACGCACTATTGTGAAGGGATCTATTCCAATCAGTGTATATAGAAGCTGAAGGTGCTTCTGCGACGATTTAGGATCAGGAAAATCACAAGCACGATACAAAGCGTTTGTTCCAATGTTTATCCACATAGGTTTTTCCAAAAAATAAGGTCACATTTGCACACTTTCCAGATTTTTTAAACTGATGTGACTAAACGTGTATTTGGGTCTGTACTTACGTACTGGCGACTGGTACTCCTGCCTACGCTTTGGGAATAAAAGCATGATGAATCAAAAGACGAGGCAAGTAGTAACCAGCAAACATCTTGAGTAATCATGCCATTGCGGCGACTGTGCACTCGCAGGTCCTAACAGATCTTCATGAAAAAATTGCCACTAATCCTATACGTACATTTGGGGATGAACCTATCGTTCTTGATGCAGATGATTATGGGAAGGTGCCTACCTTACGACAAGAATAAAACTTAACCGTTTCTAGCTAGGTAGTTAATTTAATCAAACTAAAAAGTTTAGATTTGCCACTTGAGCATGAATAAAACTTGACGAATATTGATGAATAAAAATTGAAACTTGGTATGTATTTCATTACTACATTGCATTTCTATCGCGTAAGTACCTATCTTTCTACTAGTTAAATAGGTATGTACTGAATTTGGTTTTGGCTTGAGGCGGTTATTAGGACTTCAAATATTTATTATAAACATAATAACGGTTTGCGCATACATAAGTAAGTAAATAAAATCAAGATTAGAAAAGAAAAACTAACGAAGAAATAGGTACCTACGCTTATCTATTTTTACATCATTACGTATAAACTAGATGGCGCTAGTAGTATGAAAATCACAGAAATCTTCACTCACTCCTTTGGTATTGGCAAACTTTTTGAATAACGTGAGATGTCCTAAAAAGTACCCTTGAACAATCAAGAGCAACCCAAAGATATCTGGTTTTAATAGGTCAGGCTGGAAAGCAAAAATTTAATCTGTGTATTTTGTATAATGTAACTGCCTCGTTAGCTTAGTAGTCCTAAGCGCGACTGCTACACTTGAGGTCTTGAGTTCCATTCCCAGGTCGAGCAAAAGTGTTATTGGGTTTTTCTATGAAATTCTCAGTAGCAGCTCAGAATTGCGATTTGTACCCGGTTAATGGCAATAGGCTCGCCCCCTATTAGGTACATGGGTCCTGAAAAATGCCGCCCAACTGTGGGTGTACATTGGTACACCTCAGCTTAACTCTTCGGGGAATACAGGCGTGTTGGTATGTTATGTGATAAATTTTGACATCGGTTTGTTGGTTTTGGCAGAATTGCACTATTATGCTACTCCACCGTGAACGCTGTGGTTACACTTTTCCCCGTTTTGAGGCAGATACTAACTTCACCGTGATTTAAAGGATTACAGTAGATCAAAAGTCGAGTTTTAGTTTTATTCAGTTGCCATTCTCTCATCTCTCGGTACATATTGAGGAACCCCAAGTTCCTGTGTTACCGAAATGTCTACTTCCAACGCGTCTTCTGTAAATGGAGGTTCAATGATTGTTACCTTATGTTTTCAGGCAACTTCTTTCTTTACGTTACCTACCCATTTCTAAATGCTGATAGCATTTATGCACAGCCTCGGCCCTGACCCAAGGATGGAAGATGATTTGATTTGATAAAACAAAGCCAGTTATATTTTTTATTTAATATTTTATTACTTAATCAATTAATTTAACAATTAACATCTAATTAATGTTTAACATTAATTAAGTTGGAATTTCTTATAATACACTATCAAGAATCATAGAACAGATCATTTATTTATATCACAATATGTACAATGTTGTAAGGGGAAGGTGAATGTCAATATGGTCTCCACACTTCTTGGCTCCCCGCCCCATAGAGCCCGTGTTTCACTTCGTCGGTGGCTTCGCAGCTTGGGCCCATACCACTGCCTTCGCCAGCCCCTGGAAACTCTGTCGTAATGGAGATACCGCCATCGCTAATTTTAATTTCACTCGGGAAACACTGTTCAAGGTTATGCTTATCCCCCGAACTGTGTAAATGAACATGTATTTGGTTTTGATTGACTGTTGAGTAAAGGTTTGGCAGTATCATCTGCGGGTTAGGGTTGATGTATGGCGCATGTGATTGTAGGCACGTCGGATTGTTGTTAATGTTGTTGTATTGATAATTGTTGTAGTTGTAGGTGTTGCTGGGCCAAGAGTTGTAGTAGTTGGGGTCGTATCGCTGCGCTGGCATGGCGGGGGGTGAGTTGAGCTCCGTGAGGGCAGACCCAGTGCCGCTGGGACTGCCCTTCACGAAGCCGGTCGTGCTAGGCTGGAATCCGCTGTAGTCGGAGTGGCTCAGAGGAATTTCAGGTAGCACTGCGGAATAAAGAAAGGTTTTCATTATTATAAACCAACTGTATCGATTCGATGACAATGTGGAGGCTCGGTTGCCTTAAAGAATTTTGTTGATGTAATTCTCCAGGCCGATTCCGGCCACGGCGGCTAACCTTAATGCAGATTAGCCCCGTACGCAGGAGATATTATAGTGCACAAGTGTGTGCGCAAACACATGTGCACTCCCTCTTCCCTAACTCTCATAGCCCGGTGGGACGGCAATCCGACACGACCAGAGAGAGATCAGGCGCAGGACCAACGGCTTTACGTGCTTCCCGCGGCACGGGAATGAACAGAGAAATTACGAAGGGAACAAAAACCTCCGGAACTAAATGCGTAACATATATATGAAAGACACCAAGCAATTATATTCTGCGCTCTCGTTTAGATCAAATCATAAGGCACGAGGGCTCTAGTTATTAAAATAATTGAATAATACAAGGATTATAGGTATGTGTGGTGGTCCCTATCATGTGGTCAACCGCTCCATTACCGCGGGTGACCACGGCTTCAATGGAGGAAGAGTCCGTTTATCTATTCTATGTTCGTTTATGTATTGAATGTGTGACGCAAATAATGGTTCGAATAACAATACCTATTGCTGTTGAAAGAAATTTCCAAACAAGCTTAAATTCACGACTTTACAATATCGAGGTACGCAGTTGCAAAACGTCAAGTGCTACAAGTCCTAAATCAATTACCACTCGATGCAATTCTGCTAAAAATGTCACAGTAACTTTCTGGACCACTTTACTATCAATCACGTTCAAAATATAGTCACAATCTCATCTCAGCGAGAATCAATTGAGATTGAGACAGAGATGGATGGGATTACAATCGTTTTAAAAATTTGGATAATTGCCGCCTGCTGTATTACCAAGTAGGTGGTTCTAAGTACATAATATGTCTTTCTGGTATATTAGGTACCAATACTTATCAGAGTTAAGTTTGTAATAATAATTTGTTGTTACGTTATTCAGTTGTTACATTTAATTCATGTTTTTCCGTGACGAGTTGAAATTAAAAGGAATTATATCAAAATAGACTGAGTCATTTTGAAGTTAATGACTAACCTTGGTACTCAGAGTTGTAACAATAAATCAATAATTAAATAATTGACAAGTCAGTCAAAAATATAACAAGAGGTAATTCTACAAATTTTTAGGATCGATCGCAATCAATTCTTCGTTTCAATTTGTCAAAAGTGCCTCTAATTTCCCTACAGTTTTTGACATTGTCGCTGACTTATGTCAGCGACAATGTCAATATTCAAAATCCAGTCCTAATCATAAGATTAGGACTGGATTTTGAACATTGTTGATTAGTAGAATTGGATTCCATATTGAGACAATTTATTCAACTTCGTTGACATTTGTGTCAAGATAGTTACTGGACAATTTGAGTTGATATGATAATCTTTGAGTGCAGCAGTAACTAAGAGCCCAACATTGCTATTATAATACCTACCTACTCCCTATATGATAATATTGTATGTAGGTACTTAGTTATATCAACAGTCACGACTTATGCATTATTGCAATCTTCTATTTTAATACGTTATTGATCTCGTGGTGTCAAAGGTTAATCTATTATTATAGAAACGGTTACTATGGATTGGACAACGGGCAGATGGCCCAGAAAAATAAGTGAGGCTAGCGGCTATTCTTCATAAGTATGGACCTTCTTACAGTAGACCAGTGAATATCGTCTAATAAGTCTTTAATTCTTTCATTCATCTTGGAAATATGGTCGTCATGGCACTGTGATTAAAGCCTTCTCATGCATGAGGTTCCAAGTTATACTCGGCAAGTGTCGATGTGTTTTTTTTTATGTTTATCTTGGACATGACTGACATCGGTAAAGGAAGACGTCGTGAGGAAACCTAGACTTAACTATTATGAGTCTGAAATCGCCAATCTGCAGTTAGCAAGCGTGGCGATTAATATTTAGTGAGTTGACACTTCTCATGACCCAAAGGCTGGCTTTTACTTCGGCCACCCTTTTGGGCACTTTTCCGGTTCACGGCGGTGCGGAGCAATTTTTTGATGACTAATAGTTTTGGTTTTTTTTTGTTATTATTAAGGGTTTTTTTAATCTATTTCTTAGGTTGTAAGTACAAAAATAAATGGAAAAGAAATTGTTAGTTGGTCAGATTGAACTCAAAACTCTTTCGTTTATAATCGTAGGAAAATAGAAATAATATATTACCTGTAGGTATATGAATGGTGGGGTCAGACTTATAGTAGGGCGGCGCGTACGCAGGGTACATGGACGCCGTCGACGGGTAGCCCGTGTTCCATTCACTCGCTCCTAGGATGTTCCCACTCGTCTCTGTAATAGATAACATTGTACTGTTAGATTTGTTATCAGGTTCGCTAATTATTTAGCCTAGAGGATTTTGAGAGAGAATTGCCGAGAGGATTGGGATACAGCATTTTTGCATTTGGTAAACACAACAAAACAGAGATCACCATAATCTCGTGCGTTCTCTGTATGAGAAGAGGGCTTTACTCTGCAGTAGGACAATTATAGGCTGATAATATAATTATACAAGTAGAATAAATTACTTAGATAGGCACTATGTTCACAATGCAATAACAAACGGCGTATTTTCCTAATAGGTCCCTATTGCAAATAAGTGCTACCTTATTGCTATTCAACAATGCAGTTACCTACGTAAAACAAATTCATTGTAAATATATTTATGCTATAGGCATGTATTCATTAGTGACCCTAAATCCAAGAATCGTCACGGTACTTCATTAGTATTCTAAAGGTGTGTAAGTGTTGCCACTATGATCACGTTGTTTAGTTCCAATATTCTACGTATATACTAAGGATTCTTCTCAAGTGAAAATGTGTATATAGGTATGGAAACTTAGTACCTATTTGTGTATAGGTAATGCGCGTAGTCGGATGAGCAAGTATAGGAGAAAAACAATCAGCATAATTGCCAAGTCTTTTGATAATCAAACTTAGGTTTTTTGACCACCAGCTACAGCAGTGTTAATCTGTAAACATCTTTCTTGGTAAATCTAGACAAAGTGAACTTGAGGTGAACTGTCAAACCAACTTAACATGGTGGGATGACAGTTCACCTCAAGCTGACTTCACCTCAATTTAACGAGAACAAGAGAAGATTTTGACAGAATATCACTGCTGTTCCTGGTGGTCAATAGACCTATGTAAGTCTTTGTAAAGCTGCGCTAGATATTTCTAAAGTTTTCAGTCTAAATGAGATTTTTTACGTCTCGTTGTAGTTTCTTGATACCCTATGAGCTTCCCCCTTTGTCTTTCATAAATAATTTTATTATTATCCATAAGATTTGAGGTTTAATATTTAATTATAGATTTACATTTAAGTTGTTTAAAATAAATTATACTATAAATGTGATTTAAAAAAAATTGCCGATAGCCGTTTCTTTCTCTCGTTTGGCCAGTTTTCGTAGGACAACCCAATATAGCACAGACCATGCAATAGGGAGAACCCTACCCATAAGTGAAAGGTTCAATGTTGCAACTTGCACTTGACTCTACTAACCGGAACCATTGAACGTTATTGTAGAGATATGCAACATTTCTTAACTATTAGTCATAATGAAAGTGAAATAAAATTAATATTCTGTGCAACGGACTATATTAATTGTGACCAAATTGCTTTACTACCAGTACCAATAATAATACCAATCAAAACTGATATGGCATAATGAGTCACTATGTGAAAAAAATATCAAATTATTGGAACCAATTAAAAAATATATATAAGAGAGAAAATAACAGTATGATACCTAGCATTTTTATTGAATACAAGCTTCTGGCAACGACTTAGTCTACGTGAAAGTCAAGTATACCATAAGACATCTCGGCATTTACCTTTAGTCAATGAATTGTGAAAGTGAAGAAGAATAAGAAGAAGTTACTCTACTCAGAAGTGCACCAATTTTTGAAGTTGGAGTAATAGGAGAGAGATTACCTCTTACAAACAAATAACAAACACATCTAGTAAAAAATTGTAGATAAAATAGTTTACCTATAAAAATCCTTTAAAAATAAGTTTTATTTTAACATTTACCAAACATCAATCGATTTCTAGACAAAAAATTTATAATCCATCTAATAACATTACACTTAATATTACGGCCGTAATATAAACGATATATTATGTGTGTCACGTGTACGGAACTAGCCAGTCTTAACGGCCTGGGATTGCCAGCTGATTCATCAGTGGATGGAACTCAATGAAAGTGAGGCCAGCGCCCGAACAATGCGAATTGGCGCACTCAAGGTTGGTGACACCTGCCTTTTGGGACGCACTTGGATTCAGATTAGGTTTTGGTTTTAGATTAGTGTGTCGGTTATTGTGGACATTTTAGCACAAAAATTACTATTATTTTGTAGTAGTAGATCGTTGTAACTTTGCTTTTATTTTTAGTTTATTAGTATCTATTTGTTAATTACTTACGTGATAATGGAGGCGAATAATATGTTATTAAGTATAGGTATATACATCGGTGCAGGACTGACAATGCTTGATGTATACTTGCTTAATTAATGTTGGTGTACATTATTAAAGAATTAAATTAAAAAAATTACCCATTTATGTATTAAACCAAACTGAAACTCAAACTCATTTATAGCGAAAATGGGTAATTCAGGTAACATACATCGTATATATTGGTCACTCCATAATCCGCCTGAAGGCATGCAATTGTACAATAAATATTACAATCTTAATCTGTAGTTCCAGTTTGAAGGGATTACACTATTTTCAATTACGTCTTTGTGGGACTGGTTCGATACACTGACAGGTACCTAGGGCACGTCATTCACCTAGTAGGCCACCTAGTAGGTAGCCTACTAGGTGAATGACAGCAGTTGCAGACATGTGTAGGTAGTACCTGCACACGTCTGCAACTGTTGCAGTCACTTCAAAGATGACGGGTCATTGCCTAAGTGTTGTTGCCGTTATTTAATGTCACATATGTCATGCTAAGTCATGGTTTCGCAACATTTTCTGGTAAAACTACAAAAAGTTCGGTTTTATTATTTTTCCGAATTATGTCGCGGATTTATTCTGACACATGCGTATTATGAGTAAGTGCGTCGAAATCCTGGTGAAAGTGCATTATTTGTAAATCATTGTGACCTTGGCACGCTGCCAAGTGGCCAAGTTTCGAATGTTTCATTCTAATATGAACAGGGATCGGATAATCGGCTGCATTTTTACCTAAGGTATCTGCTTACCCCCATGGGAAAAAGGCGTGAGTTTATGTATGTATGTATTTTTACCACCATCACGCCTGTATTCCCTGAAGGGTTAGGCAGAGGTGTACCAATGTACACCCACAGTTCGCCGGTATATTTAGGTCCCATGTAATAGGGGGCGAGCCTATTGCCATTAACCGGGCACAAGTCCAAACTCCGAGCTGCTACTGAGAATTTCATAGAAAAACCCAATAACACTTTTTGCTCGACCCGGGAATCGAACCCAGGACCTCTAGCGTAGCATTCGCGCACAGGACCACTAGGCCAACGAGGCAGTTCGAGGCAATGTATTTTTACTTAAACTTTAAAATTCTACTAACTCTTAGGAACGATCGCAATCTAATCTGAGCCTTAATCTGTCAATGATTGCGTTTTTAATTCGTAGAATTGGTCTTCAGATGTTGGTTTAGTATGGAATTGACCTTGTATCACGATTCCAAGATTGCCTTGGGTTTTTCTTAAAGTCAACTATTTTTAGAAGGAGTTACTTGTACTTTTCTAACTAAAAATTAATGTTAGGTGCATCGATTTTTTTATACAAATCATTTATTTCTGGAAGTCGTATCCATACTTTCATAGTTAAACATGAACTTCAGGCAAATACGCCTCCGATTATTCGATCCTTAAATATGACTTATTGGCCTTTTATCTTAGGTAAGTTTGATTCGATTTCAATCTATTCGTAGAGATTGTTGACTACCTGAACTAATTTAAAAGAATTGTTTTCATGGATGATAAACATAAGCACTTAGTTTAAAGAAAAAAATCGTAACGAATACCCAATAAAAACTATTTATTATTATTTAGAATTTTAATACATAACTTATTCTTACTGCCTCGTTAGCCTATTGGTCCTAAGCACGACTGCTACGCTAGAGGTCCTGGGTTCGATTCCCAGGTCGAGCAAAAGATGTTATTGGGTTTTTCTATGAAATTCTCAGTAGCAGTTCGGAGTTTGGATTTGTGCCCGGTTAATAGCAATAGTCTCGCCCCCTATTACATGGGACCTAAATATACCGGCGAACTGGTGGGTGTACATTGGTACACCTCTGCCTAACCCTTCGGGGAATATAGGCGTGATGGTGATGGTTGTTAAAAATCCGAAATACGTATATGACTACATAATATATTTGACTAATTCATAACATATTCAATTAAATGAAAAACATTTTTTTCTCCTAATAAAACCTAACTACAACTAATCCTCATGAATAATAAAACATAACACACGCACACTTAAAAACAAAAAAACATTAATACACAAACGATGATGCACAACTTAGAGGGTGTTTCCGAAACGTGTGTCGTTTACGCAATTACTCGTCTGACGGACCTCAGTACTACTGACTCAGTACTACCTACCTACTGATAAAAACAAATCATTATTATGTTAATTCGTACGTTAGCTTTGTCCACATGCATTATTGTA
This sequence comes from Caradrina clavipalpis, assembly GCA_932526535.1. NCBI lineage: Eukaryota > Metazoa > Arthropoda > Insecta > Lepidoptera > Noctuidae > Caradrina > Caradrina clavipalpis. The sequence goes on along the minus strand of OW052104.1, from coordinate 10,477,147 downwards.
CAAGACTCGTAGCACGTACACACCTACTATGTTATTCAAATTCGCGACTACAATTTTGGCGCTTTCGAAGTAATTATAATGGTGTGTTCGTCACTATAAAGGTGCATGTGTACTACGTGGCCATGGTCACGGCCAGTGGTCCATAGAAAATTGACTGAATATTATAGATATCCATAGGAGATATATATGGGTATGAGTTGACGCACATGGCTGTAGGTAACTGCGGGCGCACGACAGACGTACCGTCCGCCTAGTTCCTGCCAAACTTTGTATAGGTACTTTACTATGATTGACTGTCCTGGGTCCTTTCTGAGTAACAGACCGGAATTTAGAAGTTGGTTGTGTGACACCCCCGTGCCTAGGAAAGCTCGTAAAGTCGTTGGTCATGCGCCCGTTCTCTCCCCGGTTGTGTCGGATAGCCATCCCATCGGACTATGAAAGTAAGAGAAGATCGAGTGCAGCTGTGTTTACGCACACACTTGTGCACTATAATATCTCCAGCGTACTTGGGTAGTCCCCATTAATTGCCGCATCTTGGTCAGAATTTCTGCGATCAATTGCAATGCTGCGAGTCATGGCCGCGTAGTGCGTGTGGACCCTAAACAACACTGATTTTATCTTTAAGTTTTGAATCGCCGAGTTTTTGTTTTACGAGACATTGATTGTTTAATGTTCGATTGTTCAATAATTTAAATTATTTATATTGTTCTTTAGCTGTATTTTGGTGTAATACGAGTAATGAGGAAAAGGGAGTGCAATGTGTCATTTTCATATGTTGTTACGGTTTTTATAAAGTACCGAATAATTGTAAGTAGAAATTATTCATTGTATTTACAAATAAAAGCAACAAGAATATTGTAACCAAGATTTTGTAAAAACCAATTTGAACAGAGTGTCCATGTAGTTTCTTGCTCGTTCTTCTCCATATAGACCTACGTTTTAGAATGAGCAACTAGCTTCAACTTTCTATATAACTTCTTGACAATTCTAAAGTGCCTATACATGGTGTAATTGAAATAAATGCTTTGACTTGTCATTGATTATCGCAGTGTAGGTTTTGAACGGTGTGTTAAAAGCACTGCGAATTTTAGCAAACCTTTTGATTGCCATTAATTTTGCAGGACATGATTAAAAGAGTTTGATTTAAAGGGCTTGCCAATTTCTTATCGTAAGTATGGACATCAATGGATATCAAATCTTAGAGAATTCTTTTTCTAAAGGCCTTCCAAGTATTTTATACTTTTGTATTTATTGGAGTTCCTGAACAAGGAAGAAGGAAAAATGTTTATATAATCAAGTCGTTTTCTTTGGTAGGCATACATATAATATGTAGATGGTTTATGAAACTTTAATAACCTACGAATAACATAAAATGTTTCTACAGTCGAATTGAGGTTTTTCAAGTGGATATACAATAGTTATTTCGGGCCTATTGCAAAATCTATCTATCTATTTTTAGCTGACTCCTACATCTGCTTAACAGCTTCATAGGTCAAGTAGTTTTCGAGATGTCGTGTTTAGTCAATGACTGAATGAGTAACCTTTCGCTTTTATGTAGTAGGCTTAAGTTAGTGGCAATAGGCTTAAATTAAACAATATTTTTTTTAGTGTAGCTAACTACTTCTGCGTTACTCCTTTAAAAAATACAGACTGTTGTTTATAATCTGACTGCCTCATTAGCCTAGTAGTACTAAACGGGTCTGCTACGCGTTTTGGGTTCGATTCCTAAATCGAGCAAAAAAGTATTATTCGGTTTTTCTATGAAGTTCTCAGTAGCAGTTCGGGGTTAGGATTTGTGGCCGGTTAATGTCAATAGGCTTGCCCCTATTGCATGGGACTTAAAAACATACCGGCGAACTGTGGGTGTACATTGGTTACAATTCTGCTTAACCCTTCGAGGAATACAGGCGTGATAGTATGGTATGTATGTCATGTGTAATAGTGAATGACTTACACTTACAATTATAATGATTGATGATTCCTTTAATAGTATTTTATATAGGTAGGTACCTACAACTAAAACCACTAAGAGTTTAACAAAAAGGTATAAAAATCAATTGTTGTGGTATTTACACAGTTTCCGTTAAATACGATTGTTATAATCACACATTGTAGACAGAACCCGGTAAATTAATTAATACAACTCTTTGTTTTTGCCACAAACCACAAGTGCCTAACACATAGTAATTACCTACATAACCTGACAGTTATGTATTGGGATAGTATACACAGGTACATTCAGACCATAAATATGTACGTATATATGTCGCAGGTTTTTCACAAAATTCGTTTTTTGATCAAAAACCTAGGTTTTTGATGAAAAACCGGAAGATGACACATTTTAAACTCAATTTCATCATAAACCTGTAACAATCCAGATTTTTGATAAAAAACTTGAGCTAGTTTGGGTTTATGATAAAGTTCTTGCCAACATCACGGATTTGCTTTGTTTTATGACAAAAAAGAAACCCAAACTAGTTCAGGTTTTTGATAAAAATTTGGATTGTTACAGGTTTATGATGAAATTGAGTTTAAAATGTGTCATCTACCGGTTTTTCATCAAAAACCTAGGTTTTTGGTCAAAAAACGAATTTTGTGAAAAACTTGCGACATATACACTTGGCAAAATTTAAAAGCGAATTTCTCATGAATGAACTTATGCAACGTCGATTTCATGGTAGTATTTTTTTTTTTTGGATTGGATTCATCAAATGACTTCTCCCGCCTTAGGCAGGACTGGAGGGAGTGTCAGACTTTTACTGACTAAAACCCATCCATGTTCCTTCGTGTGCCGTTTGCGTTCCGGAGGCGCGGTATCTCTTTCGAACAACCCGCAGTTCATAGTTGTATTAGATCCAGAATATGTTATTCGTAAAACCATTACATTTAAATCAATCCTTTGGGAGGTAATTGCTTTAGGATGTTGCAAAGTGTAAACATGTTTATGCTCGTGATTGTACCAAACCTACTATATAGTTTGCTTTTCCATAATGTGAAAATGTAAGGACAAAACAGGTTGAATTTTAGTTCACTGTGCAACTTTTCTGAGGGTGAAAGTACTCAGTAGAATACAAACAAGTTTTGTAAGTAAAATAAAATAATACACTGAAATATGAAAAAGAAAAACAGCTGTTCCATGTTAAAATGCACTACAACTACAACACAATTGAAATTAATGATGTTTTTTGTTTTTTTATTGGTTGGATGGTTAGTTGGTTTTGTGAGTTGGTTTCGTAATTAAACTTGTATGTATTTATGAGTAGGTACTTTGATAGATGTGTAGTCAAATAAAATGTTTCTTAAAATTGGTTTTATCTCATTTTAAAATGAAGCACTACAATAAATACACTCAGCAAATGTCCATCAACTTAAATGAAAAGTGTTTCACCCCTATTACAATGGTAATACGAACCTAATAGCGACAACAGATCGAAAAATTCAGTAGTTTCAACAACCATCATCCTGATTCCTTATAACAACTACAATTTTGTTAATAACACAAGTAAGTAGGCACTCATGGCCAAATAAATATAGGAAATATTTTTTTCTAAAATATTACTCATAATTATAACCCAAAATGAGTAATAGACGCTCCGTTTCCACAAAATACTTGTAAATTAATTCCGACAATTAAATAAAACTGTTGTAACACTGGCAACTAGAACTTAGTTATACATTGACGCATACCAGTGACCCTGGTAAAACCCAACACTCATAAATCTTCCTTTCTATTCTATTATTACAATAATAACGCTGTACGTTAGAAAATAAGAGTATTTATAGGAAGTTTATGTAATTGTGTATGGTAATGGATTCTGTTTAAGTACTGTACTTGTGTACTTATATTGTAATAAGGTTGGTAGTTAACGATTGTTTCATAGGTTAACTAAGATATTTTTCCAATATAAATCTTCAAGATTTGGGACATTTCCATCAAACTTAAAAAAAAAATCTCATACTCGATCTTAGCTTATGCTGCCGTACCTTTTCTAAGATATTTCTTCTAGAAGACTTTTTTGGGTTTTGTTCGTGGGGCCTGTCCTCATGTTACCCTTCGTATGGGGAGGGCGGAGGTGGTGTCGGACTCTTACCAATTAAGCCTCGCGGTTCCTTCTGCTACTATGAGTCGGGAGTCCGGTATTCGCTTGGCCAGTGGCCGTTTTAGGTTTAAGGAAAATATTAAATAAATGTCCCATTGATATTAATAAAACTATGAAACGAGTTAATTAAGTTAGTTTAAAAATAATAATGCAAAATGAAAACTACATTTTCTAGTTAACATTTCACTCACAAGACGTATCATTTAATTTTCGCGTAGTTTTAATTAATATTTATGATTAGATAGCTTTATAATATTAGAATATATACCCGCAATATTGGACTTTATTTATTCAAAAAATACTTTGTATGAAAAATAGCTTTAAACAATTGTTCTATGAAATTCTTAGTAGCAGCTCGCAGTTAGGAATTGCGCCCGGTTAACGGCAATAGGCTCGCCCCTTATTACATGGGACCTAAACGTACCAGCGAACTATGGGTGTACATTTCTACACCTCTGCCTAACCCTTCGGGAAACACAGGCGTGATGGTATATGAGTATGTGTGCTCTCAACAATAACAACTAAATTACACATACAAACAATATAGTGCATACAGGAAAAAAAAACATAGTACCAATACAATTAACATAGCATTGTTTCCCGCGTCAATGATCAACATCATAACGTAACTGTGTTGTGCTAAAACAATGATTAATTACACTTTAATCACTGTGCGCAAGTGATTTACGTCAAGCGTGACATCTGCGCTTGAGTCACACGATAGCGTTCACGGCAAACGTCTTCGGTAATTAATTCACAGAAAATTGTGGCGAGAGGCAATGACCTATTTTCTTTGTAGAAATTGCAAGTGGTTTTTTTTAATGCCTTGATAGCCTTGTGGTCCTGAAGCTATGCTAGAGGTCTTGAGTTCGATTCCCAGGTCGAGCAAAAAGTGTTATTGGGTTTTTCTATGATCAGTAGCAGCTCGGTGTTAGGGTTTGTGGCCGGTTAATGGCAATAGGGTCGCTCTCTATCATATGGGACCTAAATAATACCAGTGAGCTGTGGTTGTACATTGGTACACCCCTGCTTAACCTTTTGGGGAATACAGGTGTGTTTATGGAGTAGCATTGAAACTGGCTAGTCCGCAAATCTTTTTTACGATATATTGAGCTATCTTCACTTAATCTCAATTTCAATTTCAGCCATACTGCAATGACATAGTGTTGACAACTTGGGGATCTTAGACCATGTAACATTATCGTCACATCACCTATTTAATCCTGACTCATTTGAGGTCGAATTATTTATAACATAGGTACATATGCCTTATACGGTGAGATGAAGCAAATAATTGGTATTCCCCAGAACTTCAAGGCAGTATCGATAGCCTTGGTCTTGCTCAGATACAGCGTGTGAACATAATCTATGCAACCCATTCTGCATAATCTGATCAAACACATGAGACATTTATTTTAAACACCGCCATTGTCACTCAATACACAGTATTGGGTTTTTTTAAAGCATTGTTGGATGGCTAACAACTCAACGGCCCACTTGATGTTAAGTGATCACCTCTGCCTATAGACGTCTGCAATACCAGAGGCCTCTGCAAATGCGTTGCCATGCCATCCCAGAGACAAAGTTGAAATTTCTTATGTGTCTGTAATGGACTGGCAATGGCAGCCATACCCTTCAAACCGGAACACAACAATGCTGAACTTGCGGCAGATATAGGTATAGTGGTAGTACTTCCCCGGACGAGCTCTACAACTACTTTCATACTTTCCATTTTCTTGGTGAAGGTATTTTTCTGGTCTCAGGTCCATTAGTTATTAATCAGTTTCATTTTAGTTTTTGCCAATATATAAAATTATTGAAAAAAAAACAGATTCGGATAAATTTCTAATTCGAATATCGAGTTTCGATTACGGTGCTATAGCTCCATAACATCACTGATTTTAACCGGCCTAAAACAACGAGTACCTATACAATAGTTACAGTTTATTAATCAAAAGTGTATTCGATAATGATTTTCCCTAGTGGATGCCACTCGCACCCGGCTCGCTCGAACAGTACGAGTCCACTTCATTTTGTGGTGCAATCGCGGAACAGTCCTAATTTTGCGCGCTCGAACATGAAATTAAAATCGGTTTAATGTATAAATGTGATATGCACTTAATTAATATTTAATTAGGTGTCTAAATAAAAGCGCTCTGTGTTGCCCGCTGTGGTAACGATAGTGTTACCATGTAAAATTATGTATTGTTAAATTGCGCTTTGTTTGACGGATTTGGGGGTGGTTTTAAAAATGGTTTATTTTGTACGGAAAATAAGCTTTATTTTTCTTTTGTTTACAAAAGTTTGCCCTGCTCTAGGATTTTTTCCTGGATTGTGTGTGCGTTTACGAATATTAAAACTCGCATTCACAAACAAGCAGACCCATAACAAATCCATACAAATATTTGCTCTGAGCGAAAATCGAACCCGCAACATGTAGCGCAGCAGTCAATTGCACAGCCACTGCGCCAACCGTGTCGTCACGGGTCGTAATAAAGGATGAATGTCACAAAATTTCCAAAAAATAAATTACTCTTGTTACACACTAGGACTAATTTTCTCTGACCTTGCCTGTTATTGAATTTCACAATCATTTTTGCCTATTATAATGAAATAAAACCAAGAATTCAAAGGATTATTTTTCTTAAAACATTAACATTTACCGACTCTATAACAAGGTAATTATGAAAGCTAGCTGTTAACATAGGCACGGACAGGGAGCCTAGGCCTGCCGGTGACGTGGGATAATTACCGGCCGCCCCCGCTGCACCCCACTTCACCCCCACTTCACCCCCCCGCTTGCGACACCCACGGTAATGTCACATTAACACTTCCACCTCCGGGCGTCCGCGTGCAAACTGTCAAAACATCGCGTCGTGTTTAACGAATATGAAATAAATGAAAATAGCGATTAAAATTGGCCATTTGTTGTGAGAGCGATATGTATGGGAGGAGGGGTGACTGTGGGGTATTTAGAATTTACTGACACGATATCTTATAGCTTGAAGTAGTTAGGGGGTTAGAAAGTAGAACACTTTTCAATTGTACATCTATTATAAGTAACTTAAGTATTCCCACATAAGGACCACTTTGGTCCTTAGTCACCTTGGTCCTTCCAGCCAAAATATTGTTTAAGAACTACATACATACCATCACGCCTGTATTCCCCGAAGGGCTAGACAGAGGTGTACCAATGTACACCCACAGTTCGCCGGTTTGTTTTTTCTTTAAGAACTATGTTTTAAGCTTTATATTTCTATAGCTGATATTTTTAACATAATAATTACCCACACTTAGGTACACCGCTCAAGTCACGGTTGTCGTATGCAAACACGTCTGGAAGCCAATCAAGAGCCTTGATTAGGGGCGGAGGGGGTGTAATTAGGGCCCTTTGATAGTGCCGCGCCTGTTCTTGTTTAACGTATGATTAGACATATAATCGATGTAGTATGCAGTGTGAACTATGGCGGATGTGATGTTCCGGTTTCGCGGAAGACAAGGAAATTGTGGTAACCTACTTAATTGGCTAACAAGATTTGGGTGAGGTTGGTCAGTTCTTGATGTAGAATGATCCTTAGGTGAATTCCATTAAGTTCTTTTTTCTTCGGAGTCGTGAGAGCGTTTGAAAAATCTGTAGGCTGTATCTAATATAGACTTCCTCTATTCTTCAGAATTAAGCAACATTCTTAACACTTAACTAACGAGAACATGAAACAAAAACGGGATAAAAATATCCTATGTGTTAGCTGGATCAATATCTATAAGTGGGCCAAATTTCAGCTAATTCTGTTCAGCGGTTTAAGCGTGAAAGAGTGACAAGCTTTCGCGATTATAATAGAAGTCGCATTGTTGCTTCACGCCAGAAGCGAGCAGATGGTATTGAAGAAGCCTAGAAATATACTACTATCGTTACGTTAATTCAATTGGTCATCACAAATCTTTTTCTCAAAAGCTAAGAGCCTTTTCAAAAATAAAGTTTGGAACAGGTTATTAAATTACGTATTTTGTTGATGCCCTTGCGTTAAAGGGTTTTATGTAATTAAATTAAACCAGAAAATCAATCAATAAAGAGCAACCAAATAAAACTAAAACCATAATCTAATCCCCATCGTTAAGTAAACCCCCACAAGTATCAAAACAGAGTAAAACAAAACACATACTTGGATGAAGCTTTACAAATCTCATTAAACTCCCATAAGAATATTCTCACCCCTCGGCTCGATCGACGTTTTGTTTTGTTTGGTGATCACTTACACTGTAAGTTGGCGTAATTCGATACATCCTGTGCTTGACGGCCGGCCGTGGATGCTGAACAACGCGAAAGAGTCGAACAGACATATTCCCAAAGAAAAAATGAGGAACATGCTTATTGTGTACCATTTTGAGTTTTACAGGTGAATATGGAAACGTTGGAGATTTTTTATCGTAGTGCTTTTGGTTCTAAATATTTTTTTGGTAAGTAAATGTTTTTATAGAATGACGGTAAAATGTATGTATACTTAAAATATTATAAAGCTAAGAAGTTTCTTTGAACGCGAATCTAAAAAAAATCGTTAGGCTTGTAGAAAGCTACATTATCCATAATAAAAAAAGTAAGAACTCGTAAGAAAATTCATGCGGTCGAAGTTTCGAGCAAAAGCTATGGTTATGCATATGGAAATACATATTTTTAATAGAATCAAATCGCTTATCCCACTTTTCTCTTTGAAATATAATTATATATCGCATTAAAATATTTCCATTAAAATCTGGACCGAAGGACCAATATAAAGTAAATAAAGAAAATTTGTTGGGTTGTGTATGCCTACCCAAACATCAGCAATTTGGCAAATTCATCTCTCTGGAACGTCATCGGGAACGAAATGGCAACGGCATTGACAATAATTATTAGCCGGATGACGGAAATCCGGTCTAAACTTACGTCGGACAGCCGGACATCGCATTTCCGGCTTCATTTATTCATCTTACACAAACAGCATTTCTTGTATGGTGGTTGAAAATGGCCGATTTCGTTCCATTTTCCGGAAAATACTTATCGATAGGTGGTTTGAATTAACGGTTGACTAAGTTAAATTAAATAAGCAAAGTTAAAAAATTGGCCCTGAAAGTTGGTTCGTTCTCTTTTCTGCCTATTGGTATAACGATCACCGTTTTCCTTTTCTTTTGTTCATAATATACCAAAGTTTTTGGTGCTTTGAGGCGGGATATATTGATATCAAAGTCATCTCGTTTATCAGTTGTTGAGTAGATTTTATTTTCAAGTTTCATCAAATACTTTTTAGTATTTTTCTTAACAAATAAATACGTTTCATTTTCTTCTCCTGTGTTCTATTAATATCTAATTCTAAGGACAATTAGGAACAGTGGCATAACTGTCAAAAGTAACGCAACAAAAAAAATACTCAGGCCGTAAAATTGTGCGTACACATTCACTATTATGCAAAATAATAATACACAAAAACAGTAATAGTATCTAATAGTAAAAAGTCGTGTAAATAAGTACAAACGGTAACATTGTCCGGTTCAATGCGTTCGATTCTTAAGACACGTCTACTGTCGGTAATGTAAGTTGCCGAGATTAGATGCGGGGCCACTAAACGCGCGAGCTTCAGTTATCTTATGTAAAGGTATTTAATATTTTCGAGTAAGCTATATTTAAAACAATGCTGGCAAATGGCAATGTATTGAAGCCATTATTAGATATTGCCGGGAAAATATGTACCGTTTAGGAGCGCCATAATATAAAGTAAATATGTTCTGTACTTTTTTGGGTTAAAAATTCATCATTATCATCATATCAGCCGCAGGATGTCCACTGCTGGACATAGGCCTCCCCCAAAGCTTACCAAAACGACCAGTTGGAAGCGGCCAATATTCAGCGTCTTCCTGCGGTCTTAATCAGTTGCGGTTTTAAATTATGGAGAAGAAATCTGGCAACGCACGCAATTTGTCTTAATATGGAATATGGATGGACAAAGACATAGGCAGACAGAAAGCAAATGGAAATGCAAGAGACTTACAAGTAGCTCAAATATTAGAAAGACTAGAATAGAAAACGTTATACCAAAAACGAACGAGTAATAGAGTAGGTAATACAAAATTATGGTATAAATACATCCTACATGCAACGACCAGACAAAACCTTCTTCCTGCGGTTTTTGAACAGTTTACACTTGATTTCATTCGCGTGTCCGCTATAACCATTTGCCTACAAGAGCTCGCTATCCTAGTGGCCCCACCGAGGGTATTGTTACACGGAATGGATCCGGCCGATTGACGATCGTTGATACAGCCGGCCGGGCGCGTAACATTATCCGCCGTACACGCGATACGCAGGCTAGCGTTACCTATCTCGCGCACATACTTGTACGTACCTAGGTACCGGCGCGGGCGCACACCCAGACACACTTATCGATATCTTTATTGACTTATTAACGGCCGTTTGTTACCATTTGTGAAACTGCTCCACATAAACTTTATCATAAAAAGAATGGCCAATCATCTGATAGATTACCCGCCTCGAATACTTTCAACTAACTTCTCTTCAACTAAACGCGCTAACCAAGCTTGTATCGGTGGAAAATTACACTAAAATTAGCAGTTTGTAGTGCGAGCCGAGTCTACCGGTGTGCTGTAAGCTTTGTGCATTGCCAGTGCTCTTTCAGCGAGATAATCAAATCATTACCGCCTGACAACACAACGGGCACTTATTTAGAGCGAAACCTAAATAAAATAAAGTGTCCTTCTGTCCGTTAACTGAGCTCGTTCGATACCATTATATGATCGACTTTTAAATTGTAGTCGAAACTTGGAACATCATGTCGTAAGTCGAAACGAAAATTGCCGACACGATTTTTACAATATTTTTTAGTAACAAACTCAAACACATTACCGGCAGAAGGCAGCCGGGCAGCACGTAGAACAATAATTGATTGTATTGAGCCTGGCCGACACCTCAAAAATGTATCGGTAAGTATGAGGAGTGAATATTAATTTTGCGTCTCGCTCATGCTTGTGTAGTTTGTTATGAAGAAAAGAGAAAGAAGTGTGTACGATGCTATCCGATATGCGTTTTCCTCTGAAGGATCCGAGTACGTGATTCGGTGTGTTTTTTTCGTGGGTGGAATTATTTGTAAGGTTTCGTTATGTGTTGCTCATTACTGTACAAGCGCGTATCCTGCCGGCGACCGCAAATGCGAGACATTACGGATCAGAGGAGCCACCTGAGCCGAGATGGAGGCTATGCTCCTGCACTTAATGCTTCATACGTGCTACGTGCACCGACACTATCGGGCCTGGCGTTTTGTAAAACAAAAGGTTTATCGACTTACAGGTGCTAAAAAATAGAGCTGAATAGAAAAGTTGTAGCAGAAATTCTTATGTAAAAGAAGATTTGATTGTTTCAATTCTACTAAGTTTAGGAACGATCGCAATCAAAGCTTAGTCTCAATCTGTCCAAAATGTTTTTTTTTGATGTTCTTTGTGAAGATCTAATCTAATCTAAAACCGTTAAAAATCTAGTCGCCATCTCGGCGACTAGATTTTTAACGGTTTTAGATTAGTTTATTGGCAGAACTGCATAATTAAGAGTTGTGGCAGAAAGTCTTATGAAATCCACCCGGTACAAATAAATATCCACTAACCTGTACAATGAGCTTCATACGTCATAACTTCAGTCGGATGTAAAAGAAGAATAGACAGTTGACGTTGATTATTAAATAACAAATGTTTAGACATAAAAAAAATTAACAAGTTCCGACAGAGCTGCTTTTTATACCTACAAATATTCGATTAGTGTGATCCGAAAGCTCTGTCGAAAAAAGAAGAAAATCGTCTTGGATATAATTCGGTAATTATATCCAAGACGATTTTCTTCATTACAAAAAAAGGAAAACCTCGATTTTTTACTTCTTTCAGGGCATAATTTCCAAAATCTCTTTCTCCAAACCATAGAAGAAATAACTTTAATAAAAAGCCATCAGATATCTTGGTGAATGAACTTATTGAAATGGTGTTTCGGTGGCTGCGGTGAAGTTTGGGGCGGTCGCTACCCACGGACCGCAGACCAAACAATAAATACTTACGTGATAGTCGGTCGGCACTAGACGAACGAATGAATGAGTTAATCAAATCAATGTAAAGTGGGTGAAGGGTATGTTGGGGATCGGGAATTTATGAATGTATGTACACCACATCGAGGTATCTGCTTTGGGTTAATAATTAATAAAAAATCGCAATGAAATGTGTAAGTTACAAGCTTTAATACTGCTTAGGATTATTTTTAAATTAAACTTCGAGAAGAAAAGTCCCGAACGAATGGTAATATTGAGTCTTTGTAAGAAAGTGTCAAAGAAAAGTTTCACTAGTGACTGATGTACGCTTAAGTATGTAAGAAAATCTTATAGGTATCTTAAGCATGTAAAGCCTAAAACATTTAGATGTAGTAACACTGCAACATAATTATAATTATAATTTGTGGAATAAATTAATTTAACATAAAAATAAATTTTAAACTTTTTTAAACACGATCTAATGACGCTCGCCGCAAAATCTGTTGGCTTAATTTTACAGCAACTAAAATATCAGTCGAATCTTTGTGGTTAGCGCTTTTACAGTGCACTTTAGTACATTTAAAATGCGCGAATATCACCACATCGGAAAATAGACTGTAATGAGTTGGGGGACATGCGAAGTTAGATGAATAATACAAACGTTTGTCGGCAAAACGTCGATAAAATCATTCAGAAGTGAACTGTTTAGAAGTTTTGTGTGTGCTTTTTGTAGCGGGCGGGCGGCGGCGCGGCGCGGACAGGGTTGGGATGGGTCGTGTAAGGGCGGATGATGTCGATGTTTTGTTGTCTGTTTCGAGATATTGTAGTTTGGAATTAATATTGTTGTATAACTACAATTATTTTGCAAATAAATGAATCGTTTTGAGTAAGCGTGGTGGGGAAAGTTCATGCTTTTTCTGTATCAGAAGAGAGTTTTGCCCTGCAGACCTGCAGTGGGTCAATAATATACCGGTATTATTACATAAATTTTTAGAAAACCAATTTAAAGTTTTAATTTTTTTTTAAACCAATTTAAAGTTGAATATCTGAAGTTCTTACCAATAAAAATTGCATCTTACGACATCGATAGTCAGTAGAAAACATGTATGATTAATTTATTGTAAAGAAAAAAATATGAAACCCGCTACAGCCAGTCACATCAACACATTCAAATGTAATAAAACCACGTAGGAATTTACATGACTTTAAAAAGGCAATTATAAAATTGACGTATCGATAATACTCGGCACGTAGCGGGTTAACTGTCCAGTCGATCCAGGAGCTGTGGTTTTGCGGCCGGACTTAATTCTACCCGCGTTCTCCGCCCACCATACATTTTAATAGTTTTAATGCCCCAAGAAGCTATCTTCAGTAGCCGATTATACCAAGTTCCAATAAGTTTTTTGTAACAGCTAGTTATGAAATACTAGAAATGAAGACGTTACGGCGAACGTGATTCATTTTCGAAGGTCGGAAATCGTGTGAGGTCAACAGGACGTAGTTTCTAAATCTTGTTATTTTGTTAGACGCAGGTTGGAATAGGGTTAAGATGCGGGTGGCTCCACTTTTGGTTTTATTGCTCAATTTCGTAGATCTCAAGGTGTTTGAAATTAGAATGGTTTATATCCGGTGTGATTGGTCAGCAGCTGGATTTTCCATTTTTAAATAAATTATTTGTATGCATTAAATCTTTACTAATATTATAAAGTTGAAGTGTTTCTTTGTTTGAACGCGCTAACCTCCGGAACTACTGGTCCGATTCTAAAAATTCCTTCACTGATGGGAAGCTACGTTAAACCTGACTGCAACAGGATTTACATAAAAAAAATAGGCATCCTTAGTGGAGGAAGCCGCGGTCAAAATCGAGTATTTATATATGTATTTAAATACCTATAGCTTATTTATTTATGCTTTGACTCCTAAAGTTATCATTCTGCGATATAAAATCTGTGAATAAGAAACTGTGTGACGATGACGACTCCTTATAATATTTTCAATGTAACTATTCACTGATTCAATAACAATTCCATTTCACTCTAAATTATGTCTATCAGAATGCAAAGACGTATCGCAATATCGGTGCAAATTGGGCCAGGTGCGAGGTGGCAATACACAGCGATAGAGCGAGCAGTAGGCAGTCGGTGCGTAGGCGGCTAATCCGTTGCCGCTTATTACATCCCACAGTAGCACACCGATTGAAACCGCAGCCGGCCCCTGATTTCTGCAGCCCCATCGATCTATAGTTTCGTTATCAAATTTTCACACAGACCCTCGCCCGGCACCAAGATTGACTTTATTTGAGTAAGTGTAACCGCAGCTCTACGCGCCAACACCAACTAACGCGCGATAACCGACGCTGTTGACTCCACTTTACAATACATAGCCGCCCCGATACCATTTTTCAATTGTTTCTCTACTGAATTAAAGGTATTGGAGTGTGAAACAGTGAAAAGTATCGTTATAATGCGATAGGTTGTCGGTCGGTAGCCAATCACTGCGCCCGAGATATTGATCATCGAAATTGATCAATCAAATCGAAAATATCTACCGGAAATAAGGCGCGATGTTATATTGCGCTGTTCTTAGAATTGAATGTTTTCGAAAATAAAATTTATATTTTGTAGCAATTTTAGTAAAAGTGTGAAAAGTTCTATTTATTACATTTTGAGGTTGTATTTGCGTTAATTTTATTTTTGCGTATGATTTAAAAGAATGTAGGTACCTATATCTATTGTGAAATAATTATTAGGCAGAGCTGAAAGCTGTTGAAATTGATAGTATTTGACGTAGAAGTGATTACATGGTGTGCCATCGGCAATAGCAGCCGTCAGTGAATGGACCGCGCACTCTGATTACTTTGGATTCAAATAGCGATAGACAAGCGCACATTATAGCACTATGTATATTGTAGACAGGTCAATTGTACTTAGGGTGGTAGTCAATCGTCAGATAACTTTTGTTTGAAAGCTAAAGATGGCGGTATGACATTATTATTACGTATATTTTCCATACAAATGCTATGAAAACATCATATTTACTGCTTGGATAAAAGTTATTTCACGATTGATGAATCGGCTCTTTATACTGTTAACATTGATATGCAAATGTATATCAATGACTGTTAACAATATAAACCAATATGTTTATATGGACTTAAGCATGTTGTAGCTGGTTGTAGCTTATGTCTACGAAGTGCCTAGAAATATACATATTGCAATAATATTTTAAAAAATCGGATGCTTACATACCAATAATTTCTAGCTTATTAATTCTTAATTTTGTAAGGACTAAAGAGGACTTTCATTCTGTATTTACTTTTCAAAAAACATTATGTATTCTTGAGGATTTCGCCACCAAAAAGGTACACCAAACCTTTTTACAACCTTCCAGGGGACAAAACCATAAAGGTTCCATTCACCCCTTAACTCTATTCTAAATTCAAATACTTCTAAAAGTTCTCTAGTCTATGGCGCACGATGTTAAGCCGCCGACGTAATGACATTGTGCCCGCGCGTCCGTTTTTTCTCCTCATCGCATTTGATGCTATTGTTATTATTTTTCTCTCGTAGCCCATCTAGAGGTCAACGACATTTGTCTTAGCTTCTGCTTGTTGGACAGACGAAAGATGTAAGTAACCTACTAAATATCGGAAGGTAAAAAGTCGGTGAGTTAAGATGCAAATTTTTGGATTTCCGCATTCAACCCTAATCTCTTCAAAGTAAGAGTGAACAGGCTTCTTCTGTCAAGAGATTACCCATCTCGAATAAAAAAAAAGGTTTTTGAGTGAAGTGCCATGTGGTGGTCACTATTGTAGCTAATTCAAGGTAATGCCTATTATTGTCCCAGCGCGGGAAAAAAGGCTCTTCTCATACAGGGACGGCATTGATCACCGCGGTTGCTCAAATCGGATTGGCGATTTCAGACTTATACTAATTGCAAGTTCCAGGTTATTCACGACGTTTTTCCCTCCACCGAAAAACTCACATTGGTGTTGCCGTACCCGGCTGTGAACCCACAGCCTCTACATTGCATGAGAGGCGGGAGCCTTAACCCTTGGCGCACACTACATCTACAAAATGAACGGTAGGTAATGTCTAGTGATGTTCATTTCTTTATAATCCATCTCATCATCTGCTAAACCTTTTCCCAACTATGTTGGGGTCGGCTTCCAGTCTAACTGGATGCAGCTGAATACCAGTGTTTTACATGGAGCGACTGCCTATCTGACCTCCACAACCCAGTTACTGGGCAACACGATACCGGTTCCGGTTCTTTATAATCCATCTAAATAATAAAAAAGGTTTGTATGTTTGGCCTCTGTGCGTCCAAAAACTATTGATCTCATCATGGTAAAACTTTGTTTAGTTATTCTGCATACACTTAGGAAGGTTCGCGAGGAAAGTTGCGGGAAGCAGCTAGTATTTATAATTGTATTTATAGGCGTTAATAGAATGGGATTAAAACTCTATTTGAATTGTTTATTTTCATGTAAAATAGGTACATATATTTTAGTAAGTACGGGGAAAAAAGTTTGGACAGGGAAATTCATAAACTTCCACTATTTATTGCCCTAGGGTAATACCCCGTTTATCCGTCTGCTTATATAGAACTGATAGCGTTTCATTTTTACGTTATAAATTAATGATAACACGAACCCAAACCTTATTTGGGCATTTAATTACGTCGAATAATGTAAAATGTTGTTCCGTAAGGAAAAATAATTAGTGCTTACTAGGTACAAGTTTAATCACCGATTTCTGAAATTCAATTTTATTTATTCCGTTTTTGAACCTCGTGACTATTCAAAGTCAAACTCAAATCATTATTTCAATTAGACCGTTAAAAGACACATTTTAACGTCAATTACACAATAAAAAAAATAATAATATTGAATCTAGTTGCCCATTCCAAAAGGTAGTTTCGTATGGAGAAGAATGGGCAAGAAACTCCATAAACACATATTTAGATTTGATTGGCTATTTTTATTTTATTTTCGATAACCCATCATAGCAGCTCATATAATTTTATTTATTGCTCAGTTACTCACATGATCAGACTTTTAGAAAACGATTTCACATAACTGCAAAATTGTAACATCTGTTCTTTAAAAGAAAAAAAAAACACTTGACAGTCTAATGTTTATGGTTCACGTATTTGAAAAAGGGTTCCAATTATTGTGACGTCATCACAATGTATTTCGATTTTCGAACGCGCGTTGTTTAGTGCAAGCTTGCAAGGTGTTCGATCAGTGCGCGTAATTGGCCGGTTCCGATTGTACGGGAGCACAGTCCCCCATCACTGGCCGTCTACGTCATCATCCGATGACCACATTGTTTGCCCCTTTCTGAGTCGCATTGTTTTTCAATAAGTTTTGAATGATTTTTGGATAGATTTCGGATTTTTAGACTATTTCTTTTACGCGAGGTCTAACATTTTTAGGATTTGGAGATTACAGTCAGGAATAGATAATTCATAACTTTGCTATGAATTTAGTTGTTTTGAATTCATAAAGAAAAAGTCAAGTGGAGAAAGTATTTTTTTTTAATTGGTCCTTTTTGGTCCTTTTGACCTCTGTATTCTGGCCTCAGTGATAATAACTATGTAGGTATCCAGTCCTTTCATAAAATAATAGACTAAATCAGAACAACCTAAATACAGTAAAGAAATTCCCAATCCGAAATCAAGAACACGAGGAAGCTATGTGCTCCAAACCACGTAGATGTCGTTAAATTACAGCCGTGAATCACAACGCAATCGAACTGGACTATTACGAAGATATTTCTCAGACAGGAAACAAACCATTACCGATGCAATATCGATCGTTTTATTTAAGTACAATTTTGTTCCATTCAACAACTTGTAATTTATAACCTATAATACTATCTAAGCAATTTTGCAGGTCATCATGACTCGAAACGGGAATCCATCAATGGAGTCGGTGATGGATGAAAAAAAGTTTGAAAGGCTCTTCTTTAAAAGTTTATACGTTCTTCTTCTTTATCGAGTGGGCAGCAAGGTCTTACGACCCCACACACCCTAGGTTCTATGTTTCTAAACCGCCTTAAGGGCCTCTGACATGGTTACCGAAGGCAGCGATGTCCAAGATAAACTTAGAAGGTAGGTACATATGAATTAGAAAATGTCACATTGGTACTTGCCCGTGTCTGGTTGCGAACCCTGCATGCACGAGGTTGTCCTCGTGCATAAGAGGCGGGCGTCTTAAGCATTGGGCCATCACGACACGACACTATACGTTATAAGTTAACTGAATATAACAATGAAGTTATCATTCACAAGTAAAATAATCTTATTTCAAGATTGGCTAAAAGGAGATGACAAATCACCTGCCTTAATAATCTTCGCCTCAAAGGACCAAAAACTCAAAGCTCATAACTACTACCAAAATAATTAACTCTAATACAGATGCACGAAGCAATTCAACAGTTAGCAACAAGCATTAGAGTTGACATGGGCTGTCGGCGGCGCAGGCGGCTAATAACGTGCGTAATGGCGGATCGTCATTATTCATAATTCATAATTCATTTATTCATTAAAACATAAGCTTACAGTTTACAAACCAAGTCGCTTATATCTATACTATAGGTGCTATTCATTTTAATTACATTACAATATTATAAGATAATGTCAGAAAGATAATGTCAAAAAATGTCAAAAAATGTCAAAAAATGTCAAAAAATGTCAAAAAATGTCAAAAAATGTCAAAAAATAATAATAATAATACAATACAATAATTAAATAATCCAAATAATTCAATTATCATCATCATGACTAATTATAACTAAAAATACATTGTTATTATTAATTATTATTTCCAATTCAAATACATTAAAACATTATTATTTACAACACGTGGTGGATCGAAAAATATATCTGCATCTGGATTCGTCTCAAGAAAACTATTAATGAGCTTGATAGCTCTACCAGTGGGAGTGTTGTCCGCTAGGCGTAAGGGCCACTCAGGTGGATGGGAGAAGAGTTTATGTTGTCGCCTGCCAATGCCACGCATATATTGGCTAGGCACATATAAATAAATGCTCTCTCGTATTGCAGGGTTGTCTACTTTGTTTGTGATTATTAGGTAATAGTGCATTATTTTCATAAACTCTCTTCTAAATTGTAAAGTGTCGAGGCATACCATCCCTGACACAAACATCGACGGATATAGGAATGGATAGTATCCATACTGGCGTTTGAAGAGGTACCTAGCAAACTTCCGTTGTATTTTTTCCACCATCATTATATAAAGGCTTTCCCGGGGATCCCAAACGATAGCATTGTATTCTAACTTACTCCGCACATAGGCATAGTACAATAATTTTATAACGTGGATATTTTTAAACTGATACGATGTTCTCATGACAAAACCTAGACATTTGTTCGCGTCTTTGCATATTTTAGTTATATGCTCGTGGTAATTTAATTTGGCATCCATGATTAAGCCTAAATCGCGAATTGAAAAAACGCGCTCTAATGGAGTGCCTGCTAACTGGTATGTCGCTATGATTGGAGTACGAGATCGAGAAAAAGTTAATACTTTGCATTTTGAGCTATTAAAAGACAATTTATTTTTTTCACTCCATTCTACCACTGCGTCAATGTCACTTTGCAGTGCTGCGCTATCTTCAACCCCACCTATTGAGAGGTAAAGTTTTAGGTCATCAGCAAACATTAGGCATTCTGCCTTTGAGATGACTTTAGGCAAGTCATTGATCATTATTAAGAATTGGGTAGGGCCCAAGGTACTCCCTTGACTTACTCCAGAGCGAGTAAAGTATTCTTGAGATGTATACCCTCCTGTTCTAACAAACTGCTTGCGATCCCTTAAGTAATTGGCCATAGCGGCGCGCGCGCAGATTGCCGGCAGCGCTGATGAAACCCGCTGGGATTGCCTTGTAAACGCCTCGAGTATGAACGTGCACTTAGAATGGGTAGATTGGGCAGTTGAGTTTTGTGTTTAGAATTAAATATTTTACTTTTTTTTATAGTTTTGCAGAGAATTAAGATAATTGAATTTCAACAAAAGCAACAGTACCTACCAATAAAAGGAAAAAAAAAACGATTAGGAGAATTTACAAATATTTAAATAAGGAATTGGTTTTTACCTAACAAAATCTGGTTATATTCCCGGAGAAGCATGCAAATTGGTGTTTGATCAAATAATTAGTACAATTTTTGTTATTAATTTCACGGATTCCGTCAGAAGCAATTTGTGATAGTTCGTAATTGATGTGAAATATACACTAAACCAAATCTAAAGGATAATTTCTAGACGCCACTATTAGCAATTAAGTCGGAACGAAAAAGGAATTTCAATGATGGCTTATATTTTTTTATTCACGTATAAGTTGTTAAGAACTTTACATAGAGCCTGAATTAAATAAACCTAGTTTGGGGTGGTGGGTGGTTACCTAACATTGCAATTCCGAACCACCATTACTTGCACTTATAATTACAATATTTTAGTTTTAGATTACCACTATAATTATATGGAAAATCTTTTTACTGTTAGCTAGTAATACACTTTTTGTAAACGTTTTTATTTGAATAAATTATATTGTATTATTCATTACTAGCTGACCATGCAAACGATGCAATGCCTTTTTCTTTTGCAAAACAGATATTGGCCGATTCTCAGATCTACATGCACACTAAATTTTATTGAAATCGGTCCAGCCGTTTCAGAGGAGTATGGTAAGTAACATTGCGACACGAGAATTTTCTATATAACAAAGAGACAACACTTTCCCAAATAAAATAATAACAATAAAAAAACACCTTTTTTGGTTTTACCTAGTCTACTAGAAACATAAGTCCATTCACAGCAGCTCGTCGGTAAATAAGGCGGCAGTCAGTTAGAGGGTCGTGATTGTGAGGCGCGCGTAATGAGCGCGGATATTAATAAATTTAACGCAGCCAACTCCGGGACACTTTACAGTTATTTAGGCCATAATTACGTCAGGCAAATTACCTATCTGTCTGCTGTTATTGTTACATGATTTACTGGGTTGTTGTTTGTTGGGTTGTTTTTATGGTGAATTTGGCTCTTATTTTGATAGGGGAGTGGGTACAAAATGTTGGCAGGTGTTGGTTGAAGACGGTTTACAAATCAAAGGATCAAAGTGATTTCTTAGTTGTATTTTACGCCAACTTTGGTACGAAAATACGTAAAACGCGATACTACAGTTAATTCTTATCTTGGGTATCGCCGTTCATTTGAATTTGTATGTGTATAATAATGCAATTATTTGTATAAGTTCCATGTACCTAAACATACCCGCAAACTGTGGGTGTACATTGGTACACCTCTGCCCTAACCTAACCCTTCTGGGAATACAGGCGTGATGGTATTTTTTTTTCATGTAAATGTATAGGAAATAAAGTTGTATTCTATTCTAATTTATCGAATCTAGATGTATTGGTCCTTTGGACTGCAAACTAAGATTTTGTTTAAAAGTTGTTTAAGAGTTGTTTTGTGATGTATACAGGTGCGTAGTAGTTTTGTCAAAGTCAAATCATTTATTTCAATTAGACCATTAAAAGGCACTTTTGAACGTCACAAAAAATTAAAACTAATGAATCTAGTTGCCCACTAAACAATACTGCTAAACTAATGTCAATGTCACTAAACTAATTTCACTAAACAATACTGCTTCTAAATAATATAATGAATTGATCAAGACCGTCAGCTACGTCAGTAATATATGACCTAAAGATTCAGATCTAAAAGATAAATGAAACTTTTATCACAAATTAAATTAATGACACATGGTCAGTTCAGTTTGGGTCAACAGGAAGTGTCCAAATAGCTATGTAGATATTGGTTTAATATCAAACTTTTAAGGAAAATAGAATTCATTTAGATAAGTAAAATGCGTGTGGTCGATATTGCTCTTTGAATATTAAGCTTAAACTAATAAATTCACGGCTTAATAATTATGCTTTTTCGATAAATAAGAAGTATACATGGCAATTTTGGAATTTTGATTTCGGTAGCATTTAGCAGCTTTTGCCTCTTGGATAAATAAATTTTAATATTATTACCTAAATAATTATTAGTATTTAATTTAATTATCAAACACTTTATATCGTTCCCGATAGGTACTTGTACTGTTTGTGCTCTTACTCATCTTGACGTATCGGCTCACTGCCTAACTCGCCGCACGCACGTCCGCTCAGCTCCATGGCTCTAAGCAAACTGTGCGAGGGAGGGGGAGTATGCCCCGCTCCCCACCACACTATAGCGCGCGGCGTGTACGCATGAGACGACAGAACTATATAATATAATCTACTAACACTACATCTCTTCCTTATTTTAATGAAAGTTTTAGATATACTAACTTTTTTTATATTTAGTAACATCTTTATCAGATCATCAACCACCTTCTACATTTTAATTGACATCACTAATTTTCCATAAACTTCAGATATCAAAATCAACTAAAGTTTACGAATAAGCATAACATTAATATCATCAATAATATTTCCAATATTGTGGTTTTAACAAACCCTTTGTAATAACTAAATCGATTGAATACTTCCTTCACTTCCCAATTAATCTTTAATTTTTAACATTTCACCTCATAACACATTTCTTGTTTTTTGTTTTTTGTTTTTTTTTTTTTTTTTTTATGTGGCCCATATGTTGATCCAAATCAGGATGGCTGGTAGGGTGATTATATTTCAGATCACCCTTCATAAAATTGTAATCGGACTTCACTTAAGGTTGCTTACTAGTTAATAAATGGAAAATATTTTTCATCCTTCCTTATGGTTGATGTTCTATTAAAATAGTTCCTCTAGTCTAGTTTGAAGGAATCTTTTTAAATGCTTTATACCCCTTTATGAGAGCTGAGGCACGAAACCCCAATAAATTCAAACTTCAACTACTTTGTAAAAGGCAAATTGCAGTTGTATACAGCTATTTGACTTTTTAACAAATTATTAGGTAATTTGGATTAGTCTAGCCTATTAAATAACTGCCTAATTTAAATTGTATATAATTTATGTAAAATTTAAAAATATAAACAATTACATTTTAAAATTAACGTAAATTGACGTAAAATGTAATTCTCAACTTTAACTTTGCATACCGTTAAAAACGGTTAGACATGCTGTACTGTACAGGATTAACCCCTTTGTACACACACCTTGTCTCGGGCAAATAATTATATTCTATTCCATGGCATGACATATCTTATGCCTTTTGCAAAAACTGTTAATCGAATTAAAAACATAAACTGTAAATTCTCATAGCAAATAGATCAGTAGTAGGCTTGCCAAACTTTCTTTTAATTTGTTTCCATGGATCTATTGATAATCCATACTCAGTATAAATGTTAGAAATTATTTTTAGTTTTTTTTTTTTTTTTTTTTTTTTTTTACATAGGATTAACACACTTGAAATTAATTGATCTTGCTTTGAACCCATTACATTTCTTCCTACATCATTGAGATGTAGGAATTGTACACTTACCCATTTTGTTAACATCTATATATATACCATCACGCCTGCACTCCCCGAAGGGTCAGGCAGAGGTGCACCAATGTACACCCACATCTATGATGGTATTTTTGTCAATCTAAAGAGGAATAGTACAGTTACTTCTTGATTTTGTAAGCATTTGAAACCAAAATAAGCTGCCATTAATACTGATTTGTTTACATGTCATCTTGGTTTCGACTGTAAGTATAGGTCTCCATCCAACACTCTCAATGTTGCAATGAGCCCCCAACCTAATAGAAATGCATCTCTATACACCTGTGAAAGTCCAATAGAACCACCATAATGTCATAGAAGCATCATAATTGATTTTAGAATTAATAAATGTTAAGTATTTCACATTTCCATTTCTTTTGGATGTATGGTCAGCAAAACAATCTATTAACAATGTTACTTTTACATATCATTTAAATAGACACAAAATTATACAATTCACTGCTATACAGAATTTCAGGCAAAACGTTAGAGTTCATTTTCCTTAATTTTAGCCTCCTTTCCTTTGATATTGTACCCAGTGATAAGGATTAAAAAATCTGAAATGTTTATCTACTTTTGTTGCTGACTGTACCATACATATGGAATAGTTGTAATTTCCCAGTAATTTGGTGAATACACTGGGTGCTATACACAACCGATATATGGCAATGCTGTAAATGCATCATTATAAAATGTCATGGAAATTAAATCAGAGACATTTTCTATGTAAGTATATCATGTTTTAAGATATACTATTTACATTCTATAGATATGATTTAATATAAATATAGAAATAATTACTTCGAATTTAATAATTTGTAGATAAATGGAAATATAAAATAATGTAACATGGTAACCAGAAAATTATTAAAGCGCTCTTTCTCTCTCCTCTTATTTAAAATTTTGCTGTGCCCAACAGGGTCCATAATTGTTTCTAAATATATATTTTTAACTACCACTTGTAGGTGTACATTATGGATTGCAATGAACGATTTTGATTTGATTTGATTTCCTTAAGGTTATGCCATCTATGTTGCTCATAATATAATAATTATGATCAATTAACCTTATTGCAGTTCTAATTGCCTCCATCTCAAAATGGCAAACTGTTATGAACTTATCAAAAGATTTTAAATTAAATATAAATCTTTTTTGAAAATATTATTATCATTTATTATTATTGTAACGACATGGAGTTATAGTTTTAACTGTAAAGGGTTAGTAATATCTTCCTGCCGGTGGAATTTCACTACTTAATAAATCATTTTTAGGGTATACATTTTAATAGGATTGGACGTAAAAGGAATATGTAGTGACACAGTACCTGTCACAGTTACCTAGTACCTTCATACCTCGAACCACCTTACCACCATAACAGTTACCAGTTACCAGTACCTCAGAACCAATACCACGACATAACCACGCCACCGCGACGGAATACCATATAAAACTGTACCATAGTAGGGACTTATAAATAACACACACGATACCTCTTCGTTAGACTGGTTGTCAGACATCTAGGCTTCTGACCATCCGTAACGATTGTCAAAGATCTACCAATGACAACCGGGACCAACGGCTTTACGTGCCTTCCGAAGCACGGGGGTGTCACACCACCAACTTCCAAACTCCGGGCAGCTACTGAGGAATTCTTATTGAAAAACCCAATAACACTCTTTTGCCCGACCTGGGAATCAAACCCTACGCTCATCTGTCGCGCTTGCGACCACGAGACCAACGGGGCAGTCAGGTCAATTTCAATTCAGGTCTTGTAAATTTTGACAAGTTATGCATCTTTAAAATAACTTCTTTCGGTTTCATAGATAGGTCAAGAGTCAGAACATAATTCCAGCATTTGCCATTGTTATTTTTAACGAAATAGGTCACAAAACGGGCACCATCCGTTCTATGACTTCAGAAAACACATTTATGCAAGCTTCCATCATCACTCATTATAATACTTCTGGTCATGAACGGCATCATCCGTTCTGACCAACAACATTTCATCATCATACTTTTAGTCATGAAAGGGCATCCTTTCTGACCAACTTTTACGAAAGCTTCAATCACTACTGATAATAACACTAATAGTCATGAAAGGTCATCAACCTTTCTGACCGACATCATTTTAACCTAATATTCATGAAAGGTCATCAACCCTTCTGACTGACATCATTTTAACCTAGTAGTCATGAAAGGTCTTCAACCCTTCTGACTGACATCATTTTAACTTAGTAGTCATGAAAGGTCTTCAACCCTTCTGACCGACATCATTTTAACACTTCAAGTCATGAAAGGTCATCAACCCTTCTGGCCAACATCATTTTAACATTTCAAGTCATGAAAGGTCATCAACCCTTCTAACCAACATCAATTTAACACTTCAAGTCATGAAAGGTCATCATCCCTTCTGACCAACATCATTTTAACACTTCAAGTCATGAAAGGTCATCAACCCTTCTGACCAACATCATTTTAACACTTCAAGTCATGAAAGGTCATCAACCTCTCTGACCAACATCATTTTAACACTTCAGGTCATGAAAGGTCATCAACCTCTCTGACCAACATCATTTTAACACTTCAAGTCATGAAAGGTCATCAACCTCTCTGACCAACATCATTTTAACTTCTAGTCATGAAAGGTCATCAACCTTTCTGACCAACATTTGTCTCCAATTTAATGGTGACCATGTCTCCAATTTAATGGTAACCACATAATCTGTCTCCAATTAAATGGTGACCAGTAGCGATGAATTTTTTTAGTTCATTAAAAACCATATTATTTCTATTCTATATTGTACGGTTTATCAAATACCTCCTATACATAAAACATTATCCTTTTACAAGCTCAATAGTTTAAAGTGTAGCTAAAAGCTTAAAGCATGTACAAGTTACTTTGTGTGCCTTGTAAGCCAATGTGCTTATTAAACCACATTATTATAAGAATACTAATCTATTAATCTTTGTTCATTGTCAAATAGGTACTCTTAAGAGCGTGTATACCGAAAGTGGGTAACGTCGCAAATAGCTGTCAAATATTTCGCTGTTTAGATTAATTTGTCAATATTACTGTATGAAAATAAGAAATATGGCTAACTAATGAACTAGAATATTGATTATGAAGTGCAATAATTCATATCGCAACACCGAATATTTAGTTTTAGATGTAAAAAGAACCAACCCATTAATCAACACCTCATCGCTCAAAATATGTAAACAATACGGCTTCAACCGTTTGGTTCTACAATAATACAATCATCTTTTCAAGTTTTAAGCAACAGCCACCAGATACTCTGTATTTAACTAATTACCATAAAAACATATTTTAAATAATAATTACTCACAATGGAAAAATAATGCCATAATATAAAGCTTTAACAGCTTAATTTATAAATCAGAAATCAACAGACATTTAATCGGGACTCCAACCCGATAGACTAGTGGGTAGGTACGATAAAAACATACTTCAAATAATAAATATTAATTGTTATGATAACCAGAAATCAACAGATTTAATCGGGACTCGAACCCGATAGGATAGTGGGTAGGTAGAATAACTACAGATTTATAATGTCCTAATTAACTGTATGTTTATTATTGGTATACCTGAATTATACACAACTACCATTTTGTTGGTATTTGTTTCCATTTAGCACTATGTTTGTTAAAATGTAATTCGAATAATGTCTATATTATGCTACAAAATGTAGACGTTAGATGGTATTGTTTACATAGTTACGTAACAACTTCCTTTTACGTTTTAACGTGATCTTATCACATGATAAAATAAAAATGTTTAAAACTATATGATACTACCCACGTTTATATAAATAAAAATGACCAAGCTATGCATTATCATCAACGTATATTATAAATATTTAACTCATGTCCTTCTTCCCGCAAAAGTTAATTATTCACAACGACCAAGCAAAGTTTTGTTGCAATAAATAACCCACGTTAAATTATTATGAACTCGCACACTAATATTAGGTTTTCTTTCTTTAGTAGTATGGCCTTTCCTTACTAAAAAATAAACGTTGAGAATGTCGCATTTTTTTTTCAAAAAAAAAATAAATAAAAAATAACACAGTACTTACAATACTCGTCGCCAAAATGTACTGTTTGTGCTCTTACTCATCTTGACGTATCGGCTCACTGCCTAACTCGCCGCACGCACGTCCGCTCAGCTCCATGGCTCTAAGCAAACTGTGCGAGGGAGGGGGAGTATGCCCCGCTCCCCACCACACTATAGCGCGCGGCGTGTACGCATGAGACGACAGAACTATATAATATAATCTACTAACACTACAGTACTCACTCGGTTTTCGTGTCTTATGTCGAAAATACCAATGAGACATAATTATGCTGAATTGTAAATTATAATTCGGTGAAAACATTTGACTTTATTATTGAAACAAATCTTATAAATAATATTAAATCTACACACTATAAGAAAACTGAAAAAAAAAACGTTAACTAACCGTCAATGTACATACCTCCCGCGGGTAGGTTGGCGTTAGTCTTGTACTCTCGTTCCTCATGAGAGAGGGACCTGAGACTCCTCACAGAGGAGCTCTTGTACTCCATCTCCCGAAGAGCTAGGGACGCGCTGTCACACGTTATCAGGGACCGCTGCAGACCGAAGGACCGGATTTGGTGCGGAGACACATTTGTACCTGTGAGGAAAATATTTTTGCATTTATTGAATGGGTTTCATTGCAAAAAAAAAAAAAAAATATACCATCACGCCTGTATTCCCCGAAGGGTTAGGCAGAGGTGTACCAATGTACACCCACAGTTCGCCGGTATATTTAGGTCCCATGTTTCATTGCAAATTAAAATATAATACCTTTGTAATATCTAATATGGTGGATCTTTATGTCACATTTATCATACACAGTGTATACCTGACATAGAGCATTTATTAGTTCATTTCTATGCAATGTAAAGCGACCGAATACATTTTATTTTAAAGAACAATTCAAAAACAAACAGCTCCGATTTGACACGACCCATACTATAATTAGAATTGGGTAATTCCTATACCTCTGTCACGCACCAGTACAGTTTTTAATTTAATTTTCTAACCAGCCTAAAAACTACAAGTTTCCGGCAACCAATTGCCAATTAAACATTAAAGTGTCAATCACCTTATTACCGAAAAAGGTGGTCCTTTTTTTCAATCGTGGCCAAAATTGGCGGTCCTTCTGTCGGCCCCTTAAAAAGGTACCGCCCTAATTATTTTGGACTTGTGATAGAAAAAATACATAGATAATTAGTTTATGAGCATACACAATGTAAGATGGTCGTATACCGCAATTATGTTGTGAATCGACGCAAACAAATGCAGCCAGTTAATTATTATTTGTTGTTTTACAATAATAGAGTAGTGATGTGCTGTGTTGTGTTAGATGTCGATAGTTATTTACAATTTATTATTTGTTCATAAAAAAACGATAGTTTCTTTAAAACTGTTAATGAATTTATTTCTGAGTTGTGTTATTAGTATGTGATGCAGTTCAATTAATTATCCTATGTATTTAGTAAATAAAACAAAACAAAAAATAACATTCGTGCGACTACTAACAGCAAAACAGATATTTAGACAACACTACCACCTCAAATTGAAATCTTCTGAGCGTAACGCAATTATTGTTTGCGCTACACTATTTAAGTATCATTCGCGATTCGACCGCTACAAATAAATTGCATTTTATCGATAGTCGATAGTCCGTGTAATGTGGGAGTACAGCGCAATTAGCGAGGGTCATTGCGAAGCGGCTTACGTCCCACCTACAAATTAAGTCTATTTAGTCAAACTTTTAAGTCCCCGAGCATGCGATATCTTCCTTTCTTGTGCCCCAGAGTTTTGGGGCTTATTCGTTAAGTACTAGCCTTTTGTGCCCTTTCTGCTCTTTGTTTGATATTGTGTAAGGATTTTTGGTGTACAGTTTGATAAAGATCTGATTTAATGAAGTAGTGAGTGTGCCTTGATTGTTAACGAGGGTTAACATTTAATTGGGCAGCTGAGTAGGGAAATTTCGCAACCCAAATAATTTCTATTGTCTGGAAACCTGAATGCTCTATCCATTGGTATTAATACTATAAATCAAAAATGACTGTTCCAATGACAAGTGAACTTAAGGCACTAACCACTTATTATTAAACATCACTTCTAGATTTAAATACTGACTATCTAAGAATCCACGAAATTTAATTAATGACAAATGAATGCGCTTTCGTCTGCGGCGAACCAAATGATATATCCCAAAGACTTTGCATGGCAATAGACGTGACGTCACTTATTGACCTACCAATTGACTAGGTATTAATTGATTTCAAAGCAAATAAAAATCTATTTTTACAGTTAATTGAAAATTATAATCTTGATTTCAGGGCTAAATTAACTAGTTTTTTTTTTAGAAATTGTGTCTTGGAATTATTGTTCTTTTAATGACGTCTACATGCATATTATTCAAGTCACCAAAAAGACGATCGAAGTGATCTTTACAGAATACCTCTATTTAATTATGATCTTGAGTTTATAAAGTATTTTAAAAGTATAAAGAAATGTCCCTGAGCCTGTACTGCATCGCGTCATGCCGGCAGCAGGCACAAAGGTCCCAGCAGTTGCGCGGTGCGTGAGTGCAACTTATTACTGATATAATTTCACTATTGTTTGCCGCCGGCTCCGCCACTCCATATGGCGTAACGTGTTTTTTTTTAAATATTTTTCCTCCAATTTCGTCGATAGTTCGAAGCTTCGAACTCCTTTTGAGCGACTCCTTAGTTTTGCGTGACTGACAGGCGGAAGACGATGTTTTACGATATTAATTAGATATACGCGGTTAAATATGGGGTGGATTTGATGGGAAATAAAAGTTTATTAGTATTGTTTTATGTTGAAGCTTAAGCCGGTGGTTACAAATATTAAATATTTAGAGAAGTATTATTAGTATCGGTTTTATTACGACGTTTATATGAAGGTAAATATAAACGACTTTTTCAGTTTGCCTTTTGTTACTAGTGGTTGTTCTAATTTAAAAAACAATACGTCTCCTTTTATCATTAGGTATTAGTTACCCAGTAACACAAAAACCCGAAAGCGACAGCAAAATATGACCTTCATACTACATTAAATGATGCAATGCACACAACAATAAAGTAGGTAAAAAAAACACATGACGATCGTCATATCAGCACCGACTCCCGTGGGAAGAAAATACTTTATCTACTAATTGCGATATCGCGGTCGCGCCGCCAGCCACTATCATATATGAAAATTACACGATAATAATAGAAACTGTTCACAATATTATATATTATTTTAATTGTTTATGCTCGCGGTTTTCGTAGCGCGACGTCGAATAATAACAAATTGGGCCGAGCTCAGGACACGCGCGATCGAATTATGTTTTCATATTAGTTTTTTAATTAATTGGTTACTTGTAGTTTTGCATTTTGTAAATATATTTATTGCTGTTTGTTCCCGATATGACCGCATTGTTTGTATTTGTAAATGTGATAGTTATCGGCAAATAGAAATGTTTTATTAATTAATAAAAATATACAAGTCTTTTTTACTTTTGTACCTATAATAGTCATGCTGTGTCACATGCAAATGTGTTAGAAATACATTCTCAAAAATAAATTAAAAGCTCTGTGTCTTTATTCTATTTTATGTTCATTAAATAAATACATAAATTGTGTTAGAACAAAGAATCTATGACGTTTCTGACAAATCGTTTAATAACCAACCAGAAAATTATCAGAAATCGGAACATCTATGCTTTGGGAATGTGGTTTTGTCCTCAAGATTGTGCTATGCCGTCTATGAAAAGGCACGAATCATTAATGAAGAACACACACCCCGTATGTCATCGAGCCAGTCAATGAGAATACGACGACTAACTCGAAGCGAGCTAAGGTGCGGAACTGAGCAACAGGTTGGGAAAATAAATGGTCCTAGGAGACGCATTGATTTGATGTGATCCTTATTTGTAAGGTTAAAAGTTAAAATCTACAATCCTGCCGGAATACTCTACTCTTAACTGACCCGTTTGTCTCGTGGTCGCAAGTGCGACTGTTGTGCAAGGGGTCCCGGGTTCGATTCCCAGGTCGAGCAAAAAGTGTTATTGGGTTTTTCTGTGAAATTCTCAGTAGCAGCTCGGAGTTTGGATTTGTGCCCGGTTAATGGCAATAGGCTCGCCCCCTATTACATGGGACTTAAATATACCGGCGAACTGTGGGTGTACATTGGTACACCTCTGCCGAACCCTTCGGGGAATACAGGCGTGATGGTATATTTTATTTTTATAGAATATTAGAAGAATACTTACTAGTTTTAGATCGTGGCTCTCGGGGTCCATCGACGGTGACTTTAATGGCTTTTTGGTACGTTGCTACTTGAGGTGGGTTCGTTGATATCGTTATTGTTAACGAGAAGCTCTTCCCTGGAACAAAACAAACATAATTAAAAATCACACACTGACGGTATCTTACTTAACTAAAATACAGGATGTATCAAGATATAAAGTGATATAGAGTGATGTATAGACATATCACACAGCCGTCAACTCCACATTTTGTCCATCAAACTAAGTATCATTGAGCAAAAATTATTGTTCGGAGACGACTTTTAATTTTGGTGAGAAACATCAAAACATTGTGCTTACGAGTAAATGCAACAGTACAGGGGTCCTGGAAGTGTTTTAAGTTTGATTTTAATACTAATTACTATTTTAAAACTTGGTTTCGCCAAAAAAAAAACATTTGAGAGTTAGAATTTGGTATTTTTTTTTTTTTTTTGTTAATTTAGGATTTGCTTGTGCAGAACCACAAACAAAATATCGCAATGATGGGAAAAACATGTAACTTTTGGCTTCCTAAGTGTCTTGTTACACCTTTTATTGGCAGTGTAGAAGTAACTTGATGTCTATAAGTTTCTTTTGTAATGTTATGATTATGATCTTATAAACAACTAAATATAGAGTTATCTTGTTGATAGTTAGGTGAACCCTTTGGTAAAATTTAAGTGTCTACCAATTTTCTTTTCTCTAATATTTTGCGGACTTTTATTACCGCTACCCTTTTACTACTAAGATAGGGTTGGGTCTGTGGTATCTACGGTACAATTATAAATGTATATTACTATTATTAGTCCAACATAAACGCATCAATCACTATAGTACTTTATTAAATAATAGAGTCATAACACCGATTTAACAGACCACTAATTTACACATTCAAATACAATCATCCTTTGCAGCTCAAACTAGGTTCAATCAAATTAAATAATTTAGTTGCGAATATTCAACACAATTCATATTGTTATTATTATGTGCACTATACAGGTAGATTTATATACTAGAGATTTTAGAAATAGAATTGCATTTTATTTATTATTTCTTAGTTGGTTTCACAAAAAAGTGGTTTTTAATCATGAATATTTTCACACTCTAAAAAATCAGCCTGTATTACTGTATTGTCAATATGTTTGTAGACAATTTTCTACTCTATCACGTAAAATAAAAGGTGACTTCTACCTTTTACTCACTGGTAACATAGCATAGATTAGAATCCTTAATTTTCAGGCAATTTTGACCCATAGATGAATACCAACTACTAACATAATTAAGTATATCGCTATGTGTCACCATAAAATACGTGATTTTGTAGAGTTTCTAGAGCAAAGGTGGAAAACATTTTCGACATTCACTTCTTTGTTGATCGCCCAATTAAGAAAGATAATATTATGTAGAAAAAATAATCTTTAAGTAAACCGTTCGATTTTATAATTCGCAAATACAGAGACATTCTGAAACCTCTTAATTTAAACTAACTCATCGGTTTCTTCAGTAAGATATCTCTTCCCCGTGAGTTGTAAAACTAGGCTCACCTCATCTCTGAGTAGTTCTACACCCTACAGTTCACACTAGTATACACACACACGTGTGGTAGTGTGGGAATGTAGGTACTAATGTGAATAGCGTATGGTGGAAAATGGCGAGCTTTTTGGGCGTCCGATTTGCGGTCGGCAGTAATGAATGCACCGATAAATACCGAATAAAATTACAGTTAAAATGAGTGGATTAACATGTCTAATGCAGATAATTCGTGTGTAGAGCACTCGATTCGGAATAAATGACTGATTCCAACGTGCCGGGCCTGCGAGATTAGGCGCGTTTTGATTTTGGTTTTTGTTTGTTTTTGATGTAGTTTGGATGACACGTGGCAAATGGCTGAAGCAGAATAAAGAAAGTTTTACGTAGGACTATTAAGATAACTTTTATCTAAAGTTAAAATATTGCCCCATTGGCAGTGATGGGATACCTAAGCTTTTTGAGGCCAAATGAACTTCCTCTTTTCTTATTTTTAAAATTGAACCTACATACTTTGTAAAGCTTGTGCTTTGTGAAGTTTTGTTAAAATAAATGTAATGAATGTCTAAATGTGATAGTTGACATATTATTTCGTATCCAAAAGCTGTCGAACCGCAATACTGATTCCTTTGTTAAGAGTTTTCTGGAAATTGAAACTGGCTCTTAAAAGCATCGTCTGTAGCCTGTATCTTGGAAATATCCTAAGATGGAAAGAAAAAAGTAAAATGTATACATAGTTTCAAAAATCCTGAGTTCGATTTCTTGGCCAAGAAAAAATTCAGTAGTTTCATTAAGAATTTTTTAGTACCAGTACAGTAAAGTAGTTTACCACTAAGTGATGTGATACCGTGTCTCAAAAAGCACGAAAATAAAGCTTTTGGTTCTGAGCCTGATTTGTCCTCGGTCGAGTCGAATTCCTATCGGACTATGAGGAAGAGGAAGGACATAATGCTTGTGCACAAACTTGTGCACAATAATATCTCCTGCGCACTTGACTAGTCACCATTAAGGTCGGTCGCCGTGACCAAAATTGGGACAGTAGAATATTATTATTAAATGTTAGTGATAACTAAAAATATAATTATAGTATTATTTATTACGATAGGCATTAAAGTATTATGTGTTCTAAATAAATTAAATTATTTAGGTACTCATGTTTCTTTATGATAAGGGAATTTGGTTTGCTGTTTCCTGTTTTTGTGACAAGTTAAGACAAGTTTGTTCAATTCATGCGATGCAATAAAACTTATCATGAAAAATATTATAATACACAAATGTATCTACCACCAATTACTAATGTAATGCCATGTATTACTAATTTGCTGACCTTACCATGAAAATGGTACGTAACTGAAAAACTCGAAATAGAAAATATTAGGTTTTGAGTTATCGTGTACTGTTTTGAAATTAAATTTTTTTGACGGAAAACTGACCAACCACAAGCCTAGATATTAGTGTCCTTATCATATCTACAAAATATCATCGGGTTAAATTACTTTTTTACTAAATGTGCCTAGTTTATGTTTTGTATAAAGCACGCTGCAATTCTTGTTCCTAATCAAAGACTTTCAAAATCTTAGTCTCTATCTTATTCAAGCGTATTTTTTAAATGTTTGCTATTGACATTATAATGCCAACGTCAATTAATGAGGTGATATACATTATGGTAGGCGGTGATATATTTAAAGTGGTTTCTGAATTAATAATTATGGTCTCGATAGGTTACTAGGTACAACTGTTCTAAGGTCAAAGTTTCAAATACATGTTTAGATATATTTTGCAGTTCTTCGGTGAGATCAAAGTTCTTTTGTATTTGAAAAATCTTCCACATGACACTAAACTTTGTCTCGACATAGCAGACAGAGCGAACTTATTTTCACAAAGTCTCACTCAATACGGAAACAAATCACCATAAAACATTGGACGCTAAACTTTAAAGGCGTGTCCCGAACGATGTGAAATATTGCTTCTAAAGTCCCCATTAAACTTAATACACTCCATATGATCACTCATCAACAGTTTAGGACCTAACACAATACGAGCGAAGCCGTAAAACATAACATTGTATCGCAACGACCATCTCCCGGAGGTGTTGAGAGAGACGCGTGAAATATTCAATTATTGTGCCCAGGCGCAGGTGGGCAAAGGGTGCGGGGAACGTCCCGCCGCCATCTTGATTTACGATCGAGCGTAAATCCTGAGTGACATTTGTGAGTGAAGACGACTCGCAAACCGTCGCCTCTTATATACACGACTATGACACGATTTTCAGGAAAATATTTTGCGGTTGTTTTCTATTGCTGTTTCCAATAGCCCATAGTTCTATAGTTCGGGTTTGAAGCGGCAATGGAAAGCAGGTAATGGCTATGTGTCGTTTCAGCGCTTAACTCCGATCATGAGTTCTCAATATTATGTGGAACGCCCAGCGATCATAAATATAAAACGTTATGTGCTTGGCATGTGAACATCTGTTGTCAAGCTCTCACAGCTTTCAGAAAGAACATGAGTTATATGAACAAATGTCTTTTTAAATTGTCGCTTAAAAAGCTGGTTATTTGTTGGACGAAAAGTTGAATGACTGAATTAGAATCCTTACTGCTACATTCTGGCCTAAGCCCTGGTTACATTTTGAAACACCGCTGTGTACCTACCATCCATCATATACCATCACGCCTGCATTCCCCGAAGGGTTAGGCAGAGGTGTACCAATGTACACCCACAGTTCGCCGGTATATTTAGGTCCCAAGTAATAGGGGGCGAGCCTATTGCCATTGCCTGAGCACAAAACCAAAGTCCGAGCTGCTACTGAGAATTTCATAGAAAAACCCAATAACACTTATTGCTCGACCTGGGAATCGAACCCGGGACCCCTTGCACAGCAGTCGCACTTGCGACGACGAGACCAACGGGGCAGCTGTCTACCTGTCTATCAAAACTAAAGAGGTTTTGCTTGTTTTTATTTTAAAACCCGTTGAATCTCTACATCTAACAGTAGGATTGAAAACATTCTTTCAGTATATGATAGCCAGATTCATAAGGAATAGTACGGGCTATATAACATCAGGCAACGACACACAGGCTCGCAGCAGTAACCAAAAACGTAGCTACCCAGTTCCCAATTTTACCTTCCATTCTCTATTTAAGCATTCAAATCATTCAACAGAGAAATCAATATTATAAAACAGGACTGCTACAAACTCCCCATCCATAGTATCCACAGCATCTATAACACGATGTAACAGTACACCGTCGTGTGTGAACTACCATTAGTTGTGACGGACTCATCACAACAGTGCATCGATAATGTGACGAGATGGGACGCGACAGGCGCGGACTGGTCCACTGGCGTGATTCGGAAATTAACATTCTTTTTGTTGAAGTATCTTGATCTTGAAAAAAATTGAGTGTGTGATCTTGTGTGTTTTAATTTTGATACTTGTGGATTGAGAGATCTTTTGAAGGTCATGGATATGCACAGGGTGGACTTGGATTCTACTAGGAACTGACACTTTTAGGCCCGAATGTTATTATGAAGATAACTACATATTTCTCAATATATATTCGCCTCATTTCCATGAACTTCCACCAGCCAGAATGATACAATAGAATATCGACGGAAGATAAGTTGGAGCACCAAAAGACTTACAAGTCCCGCGCAAACAGTCGGATTATTCTGTGCTTGTTTAGGTGAAATGAGCTTGTGGGAAGCTGTATCCTATTGGATGCTCACGTCAAGATTACTTTACTAAAACTCATCGATAGAGATTTCTACAGAAAGCACTGCAGGTAGTAATCATAAAGACATCTCAATCTCAGTCCTACAAAAACATTAGACTGTACATTTTATTCACATCGTCATACCGCTCAAAATCAAAACATTTAACAAAAACCATCAAACCAGATCTGAAACTAAAACTAATTATAATTAGTTACCAAACAACATAATTACGTACCTAACTAAAAATCGTAATAAAATACCACATTATGTTATTTCGAAATCAGTAATTTGATCGTAATGCGCTATGTCGAAAGAGAGAGTAGGTAGGTAGGTAGGTTAGTCATACTTGACAAATTGAACGGATAATTAGGGACGGACGTAAACGGCATGACCAGAATGTGACCAAATCATTTTGTGTAGCGGTCATCACTGTGTTACGGTCGGAGATTATGTATTTTTTGTTCTCCTGGTACTGGTTTTCGTCTCGAGTGTCTTAAGTAACGAATATCTTGGCAGATGTATTTTTTTTTTGACTCTTCATGTGACCAAATGCCTGGCCTTTTCTTGGGCTAAAGAATGAGCATTGCCATACTACGTGGCAATGCTTCCAAGCTTTTGGGCACCTGCCCCCTGGCCTTTTCTTGGGCCGAAGAA
The DNA here is from genome assembly GCA_932526535.1 of Caradrina clavipalpis. Taxonomy (NCBI): domain Eukaryota; kingdom Metazoa; phylum Arthropoda; class Insecta; order Lepidoptera; family Noctuidae; genus Caradrina; species Caradrina clavipalpis. The sequence goes on along the minus strand of OW052104.1, from coordinate 10,439,243 downwards.
TCAGCATTGCCATACAACGTGGTAATTCTGCCAGCCTTTTGGGCACCTGCCCCATTGAAAGCGTTGCAAACGAGTTTTTTGATGCCCTATGAGCTTCGTCAATTATTTTATATTATTAATTTTGCATACTTTGTAATTTAATTATTATTAATAAGTTTCGTGTTTGGCTTAGTTAAAATCATAAAATAAATAAATAAAGAATACAGATATTTTGGCAGATGTATTTTAAGACTCTTGGAAGAAGGTCTTAAATTATAGCAATGAAGGGCACTCCGTATATTGATAGGTAACTAATCATTTGCCAAGGACAACAGCTATGCGCAAGATGCGTTCACTTTAGTTCACCAAAGTCAAGTCTTAGTTTTACCAATTCTATTAATTATGTTCAATATCTAGTCGTAATTTCCCCTCAGGACTGGAAGCCGACCCCAACATAGTTGGGAAAAGGCTAGGCAGATGATGATGAATTTCCCCTCAGCGACAATCGGAGTCAAAAATGTTTAAGGCAAATTAGGGGCAGTTTTGACAGACTGAGTTAGAACGGAGGAACTTTTATCTGAATGGCAATGTAGGTGGGATAATTCCATCAAGGGCCGGCACCTCCATCAGTTCTTTCCTTCAGTTCGCGAACGGCTGGCCAGAACATGGCTGGAGGTGGACCACTGTGTTGCCCAATTTCTCACAGGTCATGGCAACTTTAAGAGTAAATTATTTTCTTTTAAGCTTGTTGCCTCTCCTTTGTGTCAATGTTCTACATCTGACTGTGAATATGAACAATCTGCTCATCACATCTTATGGGAGTGTATTCTTTGGCAGAATGAGCGAAATATTATGTTAGATAGTGTACAGGCTATATCCGGTGTTGTTTATTACGCGGACCTTGTAGAAACTAGAACTAATTTCCGTGCGTTCAAGCGTTTTTGCCATACCTATTACTGGAATCAAATGTAACAGTTCACATTAGGACCCATTAAGTTAATGATAATTGCAATCCGTGGTGCTTGGCAATCTGGGCTTCTCCCAGTTGTAAATAATCCCTTTGTGCCTATTGGCCTAATTCTGCTCTGTCTCCTGCTTGTTTGGAGGGAAGTGGAAATTATATTTTTCTTACTCCTCCGCTAATCTTTTCTGATTAATTTCGTTGCGGGATCCAAGACAGTTGAATCGCTTCTCTGGGACTCGTCGAGCTTCATTGCCTCGGCGCTTTTCTTGTGGTCGCCACTGTTGATTCTGGCTTACAGAAGTTGCAGTGGTTTGGGAACAGTGTGGCGGGCTTGTCCCAAAAAAAAAAAAAAGACTGAGTTAGATTGAGATTATTAAAAGGTCACTAAAAGGTTAGTAAAACCCCCAGTGTTCATTTTTGGGGTTTTTATAATTCCCAAGACCACGAAACCAATCAACATCAGATATTCCAAATGTTCTTCTATTTATAACCATATCTATCATATAAGACGGTAAAGTACCTATGTCAAGAAATAATGTAAAAGCAAAACCCAATTTACCTGATTTAGTTTAAAAAAAGCATTTTTCGATGCATACGAAACATGATACAAATTCTTAGAAACTACAAGCTTAAATCAAGAGGAAACAGTCAAATATATTGCAACGCCTACAGATCGATACCGAGAAACTAATCATGTATTAATTTAATCGAATAATTTATAAAAACATTGGTGGGTCAGTGTCAGTGCAATTACGTTTGATGAAAAAGCAAGAAGGCAAGACAAGACTGTCTTAAGGCGATTTTATTGGTCCAGGATTATATGCCATTTTAGCATGGCAAAATGTTTGAGAAGAGATAGGCAAATGTGTACGTATTTAAGAAGGTATGCTTTTATACCTGAAACCAAAAAAAGTACCCAGCTTTAAATCGAACAAGTACGTATACCTTTTTAGGTACATATTCCGTTATCTATTCATACAATTTTAGTTGATAGCGAAAAGCATCCGGGAGAGAATTTTACAAACTTTTAAGAACGACAGCAATCTCAGTCTCGACCTGTCAAAAATGCTTTTAATTTTCCTAATTTTTTGTCACTGATTGTCGCTGAGGTACGATTGTGCCTAGATTTAGAGAAAATTTATATATTGTTAGCTTTTGTTATCGCGGACGCAGACGAAGTTGCGGAGTAAAATTAAGCTTCATTCCTCTTTTGGGGTTCAAACATATTTATCCCGTACCAAATTTCATAAAAATCGGTTCAGTCGTTTAGCCGTGAAAGTGTTACAGACAGACAGAGTTACTTTCGTATTTATTTTTTATTTGTTTTGTAATAGTATATTTAAATAATATATGGTATGGAGTATGGATCTATTGAAGTAAATCTAAACCATTTCCCTTCACGACCTGCGCTTATTTAGGTACACGTTGGAAAAAGCTTTACCTACTATCACGAATGTCGGTAAATAATATACCTAAAGCTATACATAACAGCCAGCAGTATAACCAACCAGTCACATCACTGATGGCGTGTTAAAATGATCTCCGTGATTTTACTACTCCTCCATATTGTTGGTGCATGTGGGCCGTAATGGCGGCTGGCTGCTCTTGCGCATACAACACAATGGAACACTAAAGTGCCAACGTCGTTTATAGCCGCCTGTGGTTTGGAAATTAAAATCCAACTTGCTGATCCCACTTTGTCGTGGCATTCATGTGTTTGAAGGTTTAGGGAAATTGTTGGATGATGACTGTGTATGAATATTATATTTATTTTGAGTTATGCGCAGCGATTTTACAGTTAAACTAATTAAAAGTTACTGCCTTGATAGACTATTCCTAAGCGCGACTGCTACGCTAGAGGTCTTGGGTTCGATTTGGTTCGAATAAGTGTTTTTGGGTTTTTCTATGAATTTCTCAGTAGCAGCTCGGAGTTAGGATTTGTGGCCGGTTAATAGCAATAAGCTCGCTCCCAATTACATTGGACCTCAACATACCGGCGATGTACATTGGTTACACATTTGCCTAACCCTTCTGGGAATACAGGCGTGTTGGTATGTATATGTATTATTCTGGGTGGCTACGAAGCGATTTCAGAGTTAAAATAATTAAAAGCTAATTAATTTAACAATGTCAGTGATTTCCAAGATAAACATAGAAAGGTACATATGAATTGAAAAAGCCACATTGGTCCTTGCCCGGTTTCGACCCCGCAACCTAACGCATGAGAAGCAAGCGCCTTAACCACTGGGTCATTGGTAAAGGAAAACATCGTGAGAAAACCTGGACTTCTAATAAATTATTGTCTGATATCGCTATCCACTGGAATTTGAATTGAATACTTGAGTTACATTCTGGTATTTATTGGGTAACGGAATGGAAGAAGAAAACGCGTTGCACCCCGACCCCAAGTAGGTAACATGGGATGAAGGCAGGAAGGTGATGATTATGATGATGTTATTTTTTGAGGATTATATATACCATCACGCCTATATTCCCCGAAGGGTTAGGCAGAGGTGTACCAATGTACACCCACAGTTCGCCAGGTATATTTAAATCCCATGTAATAGGGGGCGAGCCTATTATTTTTGAGGATTGTCCTGTAATATTGATTCAGTAACGAAATATATTCATTGTAAAACTAATTAAATAGCACGTTCATATAATTATAATCCTTCTAAGTACAATAACTCAAGCGCTTTAAATAATTTGTATTCTGTTTATAAATTGTTTAAAAACAATTCCATTTACTATACGTATTTACCCACACTTTTTCGCGGAATAAACATTTGCATAGGTGACGCTCAGTTCAGTGTCAGTGTCAGTTCGGAAAATTTGTTAGGTGCCGAGTCAGAACTTTATGTTGGTAAAGCCCTGACCAGATATAGAATAAACTTGTTTATGTATTACTTGCTTTTGCCCGTGGGTTTGCTCGTGTGGAGGTCAAGTATACCATACCAAATAGCTTATGGCTTTCAGCAATACAGCAACTGGGAAAAGATCAAATCCAAGACCAATGGTTTTAGCTGCTTTTTGAGGCACAGGAGTGTTACACCATCAACCTCCAAACTCCGGGCAGTTACTAAGAAAGGTCATTGGGCGCAATCCGACCCGGTCGCGGACACAAATGAAAATGATAAAAAATGAAAGAGTATAAATTGAATTAGCATTATAAATGGTTATTTTATATATAATCCATGGGAGAACAAAGTTGGAGCTAAAAATATATTTATTGAAAAAATCGAATACTACTATTAAATATAAGTTGTCTTTCTGTAAACATCTTTAAAACTACGCAACGGATTTTAATGCGGTTTTTTTAATAGATAAAGTGGTTAAAGTGGAAGGTTTATATGTATAATAACATCCATTAAATAGTGGAGAAATACTGTTATTTTTGAGGTTTCTAATGTGATGTCGTAAATAATTCCGCTTACATTGCAAACGCAGGCTGAACCCTACGAGATTTATCAAAATAATGTACTAAGTATTGTACACATTGAAAAGGCCTACAGAAAACTCCGCGATGGTATATGTCTATCTCTTATGGATATCCCACAATAACACTTTTTGTCATTTACTTTTTAATTAATTTATTTTCGAAGCGATTTTAACCAATATAACATTAATCCTTATTCAATTAAATACCTTAAATACATTGTTGATTTAATATAGATCTATATGGCCTTTTACAGCATATGATTTAAATGAATATTTTCGAAAATATTACAGATTTAATAATTGCGGGACGTAGCGTTTGCGGGGTAGCGGGCCGCTATGGTTTTCTGTAGTGTATTTAGTATCAGCATTGCACCCGTTTTCTTATTCTGGGCTAGGCACCAACAACAAGTTGAAGCTTCTGCGGTATTTTTTGATGAATTCACGGTAGATATTGATCACGCCGAATAAATTGTAGCTACATCTATCGCTCTGCATTGGAACTACTACGGCAAAACTGACGTTGCCTAGATGGCGCTATCAAAGTTCATATAAAAATCCCGACGACAACAACAGTCGGGCAGTAGCCCGCCAGACACAACACCCGTCTGGTCGGAGGATCCTCCCTTTTCAACGGCGGATTAGAAACTTCACACCCTGTTTCTTATCCCTCCAAACTGGTGACCCCGAGCATGAACGTCAGCGCAGCATCCGAGTAGTTACTTTATTCGTCATCATCACTTCCTCAAGCTCTCTAACAACGAGTCACACAACCAGCCAGCAACCGCAGCTTCATCGGGTTTCCTGACCACGAGCATGCAGCGGACGCGCATTTCTGGTCATCCCCCTCAGCCTCATCAGCGACTTTGGCACAGCTTACTGCACTTCGACCGGTCAGCAAGCAGAGACGCCACTTCTCTCCTGATCGACACCACAGCAGCCAAACCGCTACGCAATACTACAGCAATCCGACTCACTGGAGCATAATGCAGCACCATCCCGACTCACTGGGGCATCTCCGCGTACAGTTCCGACTCTCCCTGAACTCTACGGCATCCGGTTTCAACTCACTGGCCCGGCACGCATCACAAGATGTATGGACGACTCATCGTGCTTCGAGTATCAACCTCCGGTCTTGGAGGGGAGTAATGTTGCGACATCTATCGCTCATTATTCGAACTATTACGGCAAAACTGACGTTGCCTAGAGCATCATCATCTCCTTAGCCTTTTCCTAACTATGTTGGGGTCGGCTTCCAGTCTAACCGGATGCAGCTAAATACCAATGTTTTACATGGAGCGACTACTTATCTGACCTCCACAACCCAGTAACTGGGAAACACGATACCTCTTGGTTAGACTGGTTGTCAGACTTCTTGGCTTCTGACTATCCGTAACGGCTGTCAAAGATCTACGAATGACAGCCGGGACCAGCGGCTTTACGTGCTTTCCGAGGCACGGGGGTGTCACACCACCAACTTCCTAACTCCGGGCTGTTACTAAGAAATTCCTAATGGAAAAAACCCAATAACACTTTTTGCCCGACATGGGAATCGAACCCGGGACCCCACGCTCCTCAGTCGCGCTTGCGACCACGAGACACGGAGCAGTGACGTTGCCTAGATCGCGGTATCAAAATTCTCCACGACATTAGCATATATACAAAATCCTGACAACAACAGTCGGGCAGTAGCCCGCCAGACACGACATCCGTCTGGTCGGAGGATCCTCCCTATTCTACGGAGGATGAGAAACTTTACACTCTGTTTCTCTTACTTCCAAAAAATAATGTAAATCTAAAAAAGTTTTTTTTTTTCAATATTCCCACCGCCCACAAGAAAGCGACCCTTACCATGGTAAACTAGAGACATTTATCTATATATCCTCACAATTTTCATTTCTGTCCGCCGTGGGTTTTTCTCCCATACTAATGGCCCATTGACCTTTGTATGGGAAAAACCCAATAGAACTTTTGCCTGACCTGAAATCGATCTCAACACCCTACGCTCAAGAGTCGCTCTCGTCCACGAGACCAACGGACGACGGGGCAGTCGGATGGACTGTTTTTTTTACAAATTTCTATTTATGAAAGAATATTTGTAGTCGTTGTAGGAGTTTTTGGGATTGCCACTTAAAAACAAACTTCACGTCTTTATATTATTAGTAAAGGTACATACAAGTCGTAAATAAATTATAATGAACGTATGGGTACCTGGAATTGTTTTATTTATTTAAAAGCTTGCAGTTTCTACTTATTTACATGTATGTATATTGTTATTGGTAATTCTATTTATTATCTTTAGTATTATTTGTTACTCTTCTAAAAAATAAAAACAGAGACTAGGAAGAGAGGCTGTAGGTAAAGTCTTAGTAATATCTGTGCTGTCCTGTTTAGCGTGCTCTCAAGCCATTATTGCTAATTAAAAACGTTAAAAATCCAGCCACAATCTTATTTCAGCAATAATTGCTGTCAAAAAGTTTAGGTAAATTTTATTTTTTTGACTGATTAGGATTACATTGCGATCGTTCTTAAAAGTTAGTAGAGATGCCCTGACGTCTATACGGTTTAGGATTTGATAGCGCCAAACATACGGCTTTCTTGGTCAACTCAACATAGACTGCCATCAACATGCTAAGAAATAGATCTACGCAAAAAAAAAAAAACACTATAATATTAATCAGTTTTCCTTTAATTTTTTCTAAAAATAACATGGTGTACATGTTATTTTTGTAATCATGGTGTACATATTATTTACTTACGTAGGTACCTATATTTTTTTACTGAGTTATATACCTAGGTATATGTATCGTTATACGATTAATGTACCTATTATATCTATCTAAAATCATCATTCTGTTAATGCGTAATTAATTGTACTACATATTTAGGTACTTCCCAATATTTTCCTCTCGTAAACGGTTCATACCTTTATAATGCAAGACGTTTGACGTCAATAATATGTTTATTTATTTTTCCACTCTTTAAACAAGTTCTGTTTTCCATACAGTTTTAAATTCCCTTATAAAATACGGTCCAGTTTTACCCTTTGGGTACGGAACTCTACCGGAATCGGTCTGTATAATACAAAATTAGGGGTCTCATTGACTGAGAAATGAAATTTTTGGGAGTTTTAATGGAAATAACTGAATCGACTTCGCATCGTTGCAAATATTCGATATTTCAAGTGGTCCTTTCACAATTTTTGTTTTATACCTAAGAATATTGTCTGGGAAACTACGAACACAACAAAAACGAATCAGCTAAATCGGTCGAGCCGTTTTCTAACTTAGCACTACATTTAGCGAATCATTTATATTCATATAAAAGATGGAGAGATAAACTGCAGCAAGTAGGTACATTAATCTATATTATTGACACAAACCAATACCAAATAACTAGTGTGTTATATATTTACGTACTTGTGATTTTGGAGGGAATCCCTTTACTGACTCACGTATTCTCGGTAAGCAGTTATATCAATATTAAGATTTTATTTTCCCACGCAAAAAATCTATACGATCAACTGTGTAAACACTTTACTGTAGGCCTAGTGTGAACTCACTGAAGTAAGTATTCGATTAGACTATCCTAAAGTACATCCTATGCTACAGGCTTCTTCTGAGTAAGCTCACACCATCGTAGACCTTGTCTATGTCAACTCTGACCAAGACTAGAGTCAAGAGCTTACCAATCTCGAATAACAAAAAAAAGTATTTTGGTTTAATTTTACAACACAAGCATTATTGTTCGTATCACCCATTGATATACGTAAAGCCTTTAAACTATTCATGTATTAAATCTTTGCCCCACAGGAATTTCCCCTCTATCGTGGGTACGTTTACAAACATATAAACTCACATACATAAATAGCCAGACCCGGGATAACTGACTGTAGGTCATACATCATTTAGGCCAAAATACATTTATTAAGTGCGAGAATCGAACCTGCGAAACGCAGCACAGCTGCCCATCGCCTAGCCACTGCGCCAACCGTAAAAGCGAAACGAGTATTTCCAATTCAAAAATCGAACGAATTTATAGTACATTTACATCGCGCGCTCGTGGTCGGCCCTCGGATACCATAATACCTAAAAATTTGATGAAAAATTGGTGTTTTCCCGATTAACCATAATTCAATATTCACGCAAACTGTTAATAAATTGTCTGTTCACAGACACGACAAGTTAACGGCAAACACGGGTTTTAACATTCGTGATTTAGAAAATGCTCGTTCCCTCACCGCAAACGATTATTTTGTTTATGAAGGGGACTCGTGGAATGGGGCCTTAATAGCGTGATCGTTTAGTTTTCTTTTATTCGATTATCTGTGTACAGTTTTGCGGAAATACGAATATAGTTTTTGGTTTTTATATTTTTTTGTGTGCCTATATTAAGTCTGACTGCCTCGTTAGCCTAGTCTTAAGCGCGACTGTAACGCTAGAGGTCTTAATTTTGATTCTCAGATCGATCAGTGTTTTTGGGTTTTTCTATGAAATTCTTAGTAGCTGCTCCAAGTTAGGATTTGTGCCCGGTTAATGGCAATAGGCTTGCCGGCGAATAAACATACCGGCGAACTGTGGGTGTACATTGGTATACTTCTGCCTACCCCTTCGGGGAATACAGGCGTGATGGTATGTGTATATTAAGTAAAAAGTTGGTTAGATATGATGACGGTAGGTGGATTATAGTCCCTCGCTAGAGCAGTTCCCAGTTTAGGCAGCGCAGCGGCAACTGCGAGTGGCCTCTCGCTCGCGGTCGTCCATGGTCGGGAGCGAGAGTGCTTGGGATAGTAGATAATGGCTTCACCGGGTGGGTCCATCACCTTGTGCTGCTGTCGAGTCAATACCAGCTGCGGTGCGGAAAAAAACTCTGAGCGACCACCGTTCCCCGGCCGTAGGTAGTTGGAGGAACATCTTGGGGTTTTAGTTGGTAGGCGTCAGACAGTACCTCAATCAGGTTTTTTTGTTTACCACTGATTTACTTGTAGGCCAAACCAACCACAAGACCACAACTAGCAAAATAACATATCCTTCCGACCTTGGTCACGCCAGCCTCAATGAAAACTAAACAATTTACGTAGTATCTGCGCAAACACAGGTTCACTCCCTCTTACCTGACTCTCATAGTCTGATGGGATGGCAATCGGACACGACTGAAAAAAGAGAGATCAGGCCTAATACCTTTACGTGCTTTCCGAGACACAGGGGTGTCACACCACCAACTTCCAAACTCCGGGCAGCTACTGTCAAATTCCTAGCGGAAACACACAATGACCATTTTTCACCCGACCTGGGGAATCAAACCCACAATTCCACACTAAGCAGTGCCTATATAGTAAGAGTAACCTACAAACTAATAGAAAGATCAGTAACTATGCACAATTATTCACACAATCACCCGGGATTAACAGTATGTTAATTAATGACAGACCCACCGCGTGATAATACTCCGATTCCTATAATAGCCTGACGTGATTTGATAAACATTATAGAACGTGGTATGAATGAGAACCGGTCTGCGCTCGCGCAGCACAGGTGTCGTCATCGTTATAACGATTGAAATCAATGCGTCATTCCGTCACTTGAAGTTTCCAACTTTTTTAGTGACGTCGGGTTTCTTTTGTTTGTACAATAACCGGGAAATTACATTGCCCGAGTTTTTAACGTGTTTTAGATATCAAGGACGTGCTTGAAGTTCGAGAAAGGTCAAAGGTTATCGTGCAGGAATTGGTTTTGAAATGTCTTTTTTTTTAATAACTGTTTTTAGTGAATGATTGTACATAGTTGGTAGTTATCATGATGCGCTAGTCTACGTCTGGCGTTTTTAAGGTTCCGTACGCAGAACCGGAACCGGCTGGTTTGTGTCAAACGGAACCCTATTTGTAAGGCTGCGTCTGTCCGTCCGTCTGTTATAAGGCTGTATCTTTTGAACCGTAATAGGTAGACACTTAAAATTTTCACAGAGTGTGTCCAGTCAGTGTCAGTGTGTGTATGGCCCCTATAACGGTAAATAATGAAAATGATATAAATAAATAAAGGGTTTTTTTTTAAAATGTAGTGTTAAATATTGTGCTATGGAACGAAATAGTTCGTATGCGAGTCGACTCGCACTTGGCCGGTTTTTTCAATAACTGCTCTAAGTGAATGATAGTAGTAGGAAGTTATCACACATTATGCGCTTGCGTTCAACTAGCGTTTTTCCCTATCGTGACACATCTTGTTGCGCCAATCAATTAGAGTCAGTGTTAGGTAATAGACATTATTATTAATGATTCACGCGATTTGAAATTGGAACAGTATATTTTATTTACTTTTTTCTTATTGTTGTGACGTGATTTGAAATTGGAACAGTATTTTTATTTACTTTTTTATTGTTGTGACGTTTTATGTCAAGTTAGCTGTCAAAATATCTTTAGTTGAGTCGCGTAGAATGATGTATGGAATTATTAAATGCTATTTGGTAAAGGCATTGGATTTATATAGTAGGGTCGATGCCAAATTAGTATGACCTTATTCAATATCAGGCTTATTCTTTTGTTTTTTATTGTATTGAGTAGGCTCGTTTGCTAACACACTTTTTCCAAGAAAAGTAAAAGACTTCAAACTATCTTTGTGCCAAATTTTACCCAGATTTTTTAAGCCATCCTGGCTGATTGAGTAACAAACATCTTTCCATTAGAACTATCGCATTTATAATAGTAGTAAGATATAATATTTTTTTTTCACTATGTAAGTAGATATTGATAACATGTTTCAAGTTTCACCACTTAACATAATCTGACCTTGAATAAATAAACAGTAATATTTGACGTTGTCTCACCCAACGACGACTGACAATGAAATCAGTAATCCATTTATTAGACGGTTGGTGTGCGCAAATCATGGCGGTAGGCCGCGTTGAGCGCCAGATTAACCAATTATTATGCGCCCCTGCTAATAGTTATACGCGTAGTAACACCGACCTGTAACCGTTACCTACGTTCGTATTCATAGTCAGACTTTTTTTTTTCACCGATGGGAAATCATCAAATGACTGCCCGGGCGGGTCGGGAGGGATTGTCAGACTTTTACTGACTAAATTCCATCCATGTTCCTTCTTGTGCCCTTTGCGTTTCGGGGGCGCGGTATCTCTTTCGAACAACCCGCAGCCCCGGCAGGCACCGGCCCTTAGTGGCCCCTCCGAATATTTGCTGACATCTCTTTGAGGCGCGCGTGGAACACGAACGCGCCGTCATTCATAGTCCAACTTATGTAATGATTAGTGACTTTGGACAGCTTGAAGACAGCTGGTCTATACTGAAAACAACAACATACCATCACGCCTGTATTCCCCGAAGGGTTAGGCAGAGGTGTACAAATGTACACCCACATGACAGTTCGCCGGATGTTTATAGGTCCCATAATAGGGGGCAAGTCTATTGCTATTAACCGGGCACAAATCCGAGCTGCAACTGAGAATTTCATAGAAAAACCCAATAACACTTTTGCTCGACCTGGGAATCGAACCCGAGACCTCAAGCGTAGCAGTTGCGCTTAGGACCCTTAGGCTAATAAGACAGTTCATCAGTAATATTGATTTATTTATTTTTGCCTTTTGATCTCTTTGCCTCGTTAGCCTAGCTGTCCTAAAAAACTACTTATGTCATATAAAATATAGTCTATGACTATTTGGCAATAGTGTAGCTTTCTAGTGACACATTTTTTGTTATAGGACTAGTAGTTCCAGTGTAGGCGATTCTTAGGAAGAAAACCATAAAAAAACACACGTTACCTCTTCATAATATTAGTATATATGAAGATAACAGGCTCTTATTCGGTTCCAATAAATATATACTTTAAAATCTATTCATATATCAATTGATAATTCATTTACCTTTAGCCTTGAGGTCAATAGTTCGTAGAACCAAGTAGATTCAACAGAATCGATCAATATTTGTATGGTCGCAAACAAACTACTAAAATGCCTGATTTGACACATTTAATAAGATAGAGATGTGAAGAGAAATCTTCAACTCGACGAAATAAAAGTATGTGTAAGAAGAAGTTATGTATTTTATAGTTTTAGATACCAACTTATATATTAACTAGTTCCTGCCCGCGAATTCGTCCACTACAAAGTTAATAAAATATTATCCCACGGGAACCGTAATTTTCCGGGATAAAAAGTAGCCTATGTGTTATTCCACATCACAATCTATCTCAGTGCCAAATTTCATCCAGATTCGTTCAGCAGTTCGAGGGTCAAACATCCATCTATGCAAACTTTCGCACTTAAAATATTAGTAAAATTATATGCCTATTCAAATAGACACAGAATTATCAATAAGATCACTTGACTTTGGAATTCAACATTTTTTTTTTCTTTTTACGGCGAAACTATTTGAAATTCGAACTGGACGAAAAAACCGTAATATAGGACCGTTTATCTGTCATAACAAGACTCGTTCGGAAACACCCAAATCAATATACAAATGTTTGTACGCTATAAAAACACACATTACAAGTTAAGTAATGTTTTTTTATTGAATTTAATTCAAGTGCGAAGAATGACGTTTATGGAGTTTCTTACCGGTTTTTCTATACATAGGCAAATATTTGAAGACTAGCCTATCTGGCTACTTGACCTTTTTAGTATTAATTAAATATGGAAATGAAATGATGAAGTTGCCTAACTTGTAGAGTTAGCCAGCTAAAATGGCATGGTCTTTTTGTCGATGGATTGAACCCTGTAGGAGCAGACAAGACCTTTAAAGGAGACACGAATCGGCATAATGACGAGTGCGTACCACAGCTTGATGTTTTAAATTCTGGGCCGCCACAATATAATACCTTAAATTAACATACACAAATAACCAGGCCCGGAAGAACTGTACGCCATACAAATATTTGTTCAGTGCGGAAATCGAGCCCGCGGTGAGCAGCGCAACAGTCGATCCCTCACCCACTGCGGCAACCGTGTCATCGTCTCATCCTCTATCACTTTTACCTTTATAAGAGGCGAAAAAGCCTTATTCTTGACCATTTGGTAAGATTTGACCTAGTGTCCTTGTATTATCGGTCAGTGACAGCTAGCGACATGCCTATGACGTAAACACCAGGTCATTGACCGATTAAACATTTGATTGAATATTATACAAGAGTTGAAAAAGAATCCCTAATATTTATTTTATTAGGATTTGTTTTATGTTAAATTCTTAATAAAATAATACCAAAGGACCTTTCCCTTTCCTGATTTAAATATTCAGTTTTTGTAAAATATTTACTGTAATCAAGCCTCCTTTGAGTATAGATTTGGCATCGCGGTAGAGCCTCCGTCAAAGAAGGCCAACAAGCGAACGCAAGCGCAAGCGAGTGCGGTTCTATTTTTAAATTTAGCAAGCTTTCTGAGAAAATCTTTGAGTCAATCCTTTTTTATAAGTGTTAGGCCGTCATTGGTAATAACACCGTTTTTTAATCATACAAGATTCCGTTGAAATATCCATTGAATTACAAAAAAAATGAGTCAACAGTTTGCTTGTTTTCATTTGTAAGTAAACTTTTTATGTTCATACTAATTGTGTGATGTAATTATTCTTGCATAAGTAGTTGATTTAATAATTCCTTATTTGATAAGAGTGGTATTTCCAATACTGCAGTCACTGGCTGGGTTTTTCTTTAGGAATCGTTTAGACTGATTATTTTTCTCGAATAAACTCGAAGGTTCGGCTCGGAATTTTCTTGTTGACTTTACGGTCACGAAGATAAACGTTACTTTTAATTAACCAATCAGTCTTCATATTAACTTTGTGTCAATAACAATTAAAACACAAATAAGTGCGTTTTGGAAAGTGTGCTCAATTCGAAATACGAAATGCCTCTACAAATCTACAGGGTGTTTGGCAGAACGTTGAACATAAGCTGAAGAAATTTTTTGTTTGTTTGTTTGAACGCGCTAATGACTGAAACTATCAGTCGGATTGAACAAAACTTTGCGTATATCAAAGTCTGAATCGTGAGGAATAGTATTGGCTATATAACATCACGCTACAATCTTCGATAACGGAGCAGAAAGAAAAACGCTGGTGAAAAAAACCATTCGGATGAAGTCGGTCACAAAAAAAAATACAGTTACAGAATCTTATAAACAAAAAGCACAGGATCGGTCATTATGGCTATTTTTAGCGTAGGCTTATATCCAGCAGTGGACATCGTTCAACCGACATGATGATGAACAAAAAGCACTCACCTCTCCCACTTCTACCGACGAACCTCAAATCATTGAACTTGGCAACCCTATTCTTCATCACAGCGGAGTTGTTTCTCAGTTCAGCGGAACAGTTCTCGTCGTTGCCAGCCCTGACGGTGACCAGGGTGCCGTCGAGGATCTCCCCCAGTGCTACCACCTTGAAGCCACCAGGCAGCGTCTTGTTGGAGCGCCAGTGTGTTGGCAGCATTGAACACATGTAGTCTGGACTGCCCGTTCTTACTGTCGACAAAGGGGTTTTGATTAGAATAGAGTATGAGATATACATAATGTGGGACATGAAAAGATACGTCACATTCCCAAACAACAATAAAAAGTTAGTCTGTAATATTGAAAAAGACGTATGAAAGCGAGTTACAAAAAAAAAAACACTTGGCTTTTTATCGTCTAACTAGCTTTTACTCGCGACTTTGTCCTCGTAAATGACACACGAAGTCGCCGAATAAAAAATAACCTTTCTTCGGGTTCAAACTTACCCGCACAAAATTTCATCAAAATCGATTTTGTGGTTTAGTCGTGAACGCGTAACAGACAGACACACAGACAGAGTTACTTTCGCATTTATAATATTATTATGAATACCTTACTGTTATGTTAGTTTGTGATTTAAAAAATTATAACACATAAAATGTACCAAGTTTAAGTCTTGTTTATAATTTTTTATGGAGTTTTAGTATTTCAACTTTATTTTTGTTCATTAGTAAATTGCATCCTTGCGAATCCGGGACAAATCACTAGTAGAGAATATAATAATTATGATAGAGGTAACATGTGAATTCTGCACATACATCTTGTGTTCTTATTAGAAATACCGTAGTCACGAGGGATCGTGATTTACCTGCATAATTTTGCATTCAATCGATGGTACGTAAATTATGAGACGTATTTGTCGTTAATCGCTATATTTAGCTTTTATATTGTACTATATATGCCCCCTAACTACGCTTTTGTGGATCTAAAAGTAATGGACATAAGTATTGCATATTATACCATTACTATTTTTAGGCAAATCTAGTCGGTATACGTCTTAAAGCAATCTCGTGGTAAAATGGAAAAGAAAACAGCTTACATAGCTTATCCCTCATAGCATATAGCGTGATAAGGTGACTAGAACAGTAAAGAATACACGGATGGCACAGTGGCTGAGCGATTGGCGTGTCGCGGGTTTGATTCCCGCACGGAACAAATATTTTTATGACCCACAAATAGTTATTCCGGGTCTGACTGTTTGTGTATGTGAGTTTATATCCTTGTCAGCGCATACACGTTACAGGAAAAATTGTGTGAAAAAAAGGAGAGGAGAATTTTCATGCAAAATTTTAGCAGGATCTATCCAGTAGTAATTGCGTGATGCCTCAACATTGCATTGTTACGGTATTATTATATGAATACTATGAATAGATAATTTATGCACACATTATTGCATCATTAATCTATACATATACGTAGGTTCTTGAAATTAATACGTCACTTGATTTCTAATACATTTAAATGTGTAATTAATGACGACATTAATTGTCACCGTTTAAAATGTATTGACGTAGAGTTCGACATAATTTTTTTTTTAATTAAAAATATTATTTGCATACAATAATGTATATACAAGATGTTATAAAAGGCTTAAAGCTAAAGTATAGTTAAGGATTAAATTAAAATAATATATATATAAATTTAAATATTAAATACCAGGATACCGCTTCGCGTCTCGGTTTAAGCTAACCCTAATACAGTAGCATTTTATACACACATTTCGGAATAAAATTAATAATTGACTTCGTAAAAAATTAACTTTGTTAATAAAATTAATAAATTGTCGGTCACACGTTGGTAACAAATGATAATAAACACCGGATAAACAACTAATAAGCCAGAATTAATAGGAACTGAGTTATCACATGGCTAGCCAACAGTTAATTGTAACGCCTCTGCTATGAAAAAAACAGAATGAATAAGGAAAACCGTTATTTATAACAAGTTAACAACTAAATGTAATGACTACGTAAAAGCGGAGCCGAGTTTTAATATTATATAATTTACAATGCGGTTTTAAAATTTTAACTTAAGCCTATGAATATCTTTTGTACCGTCATAGTGTTGAAATTAACGGTATAGTTAGGCAAAGCGCACACTGCAGACTAAAGAGTTTGGCTGTTGTAGATGGAACTGTTTTGTTGCAAGTTCGCGCTGGCAATGTTTTCATACAGTGATTGTTTTAAGCGTATGTCTAAAAAATAAAAGACAGTCTAGTCTTTGGTCTGCGCACGGCCTAAGATGGCGTCGATGATGATTTGACGTTTCAAATCGATTCGTAACGTTTTCGAATTGAGTAAATGGGTGTAATTATGACGAATGATTTTTCGAATGTCAGGAAAGTCAGTAATGAATCATCATTTCAGCAATGAAATGGTGAATGTAAGTGCGCTGAAATTGATGATTATTGCTAATTTTCTATAATCATCAGGCTGTAAATGGATTAGTGATAGAAATTTACGATAATTAATACGATAGTAGATAGAGATATTATTTTTGGAAAAGAAAATCGTTAAAATTCAAAAAACGTTTTTTCATATCGTTCGTATAAAATTTTTAGAAAGTAAAAAAAGTAATAGAAAGTCATCTAAGCCCATTCTAAAACAAAACTTATAATCAACAACATAATCCTCAAATTAGGATGTGGTCACACCGTTCGCTTCACGGATTATCTAAAAAAATCACCGTGTAACTGTGTAAGGAATCATAAAAACATTAATAGTGTAAATGCGGTTTCACTATTTACGGAAGCTGATTGTATATAGGAATTATGGAGCCGCAAACTGCGGGTTAGGTGCGGTCGAGGAGCTGTGAAGGGTTACTTGCGGGATTGCGCTTGCGTTCCGATGATTTGACTTGTTTAACCCTTGAAATGCGAAAATGAGTTGGAATTGTAGAGACTGGCTGGTTTAGCAATGGCCAAACTTATTTCACAATTTAAAAAGTATAAGGAGTAATGTAATATAACATAATAATAATAACGTAATGTTATATAATGTAGTATAACGGACAATCTGTGGCCCAAAATTGCACAAAGCTGGTGCCCAGAGACAGTGAGTTAGGGTCGCGGCAGGCCACGAAGGAGATGGCGGGACGAGGTCGACCGGTTCCTCCAAAACTGGAGAAATGAGGCGTTTAAAAGAGAAGGATGGAAGGAATGGAGGGAGGCCTTTGCCCAGGAGTGGGACAGTAAAAAAAAAGGAGTAATGAGATTAATACTGTTCTAAATTTGAAAAAATAAGGGCTTGACAGTCTGCCACGAAGGATGACTGGCGGTTTTACGTTTGAACGCAAAAAAAGAAAAAAAATGACGACGTTTTCATATTTATTGTAAAAAAATCCGGGAAAAAAGTTCTATGTCACCCAAAAGTCCGGGACTTGTTCTGACACTCAAATTGATTTATTCTGCCTTTCAGTCCTTTACACTTTGTTGTTTTATTCATAAAAATAAAACAGTAAAACGTGACGAGTCATAAAAAGACCGGTTTCCAAATAAAATGAAGTCGTAATATTAAACTTCGTAACCGGAATGCTACTTCGCAATAATAACAAAATGTCAAAGATAAATAATGATTTTATAATTACATTTGATATCAAAATTAAATTACTAGTTTTCGCAAATAGTCCAAATTAGCTACTACATTTTAGCTATTCCATTTAAAAGTACCTAATTAAATATTATTGTATATAATGTACGGAAAAGACGACAGTGTTATTATTATTATTTTAATAATGCAATAATATGTTTTCCGTTCCGAGTTTAGGTCATTAAAATTTAACAACTAAATAGATTAATATAGGCTAACAAATACGCAGTAATTGTTCTGGTATAATAATACGTCTCTTGCACAATGTTGTTCAATAGAAACCAGAAAAAAGTGATAAAATGAACCCAACTGGTTCAATAGGAACTAGAAAAAGTGCAATAATCACCATTAAGGTTCAATAAAAATCACAAAAATACATCAGTTAAATCATGAAGACTCAGAATTTCTCATCTCTCCATATTTGCTGTTATCTCATCGTTTTTTAAAATACTTGACAAGTAAACAACAGTAGTGCTATTCTAAAAAGTTCATTTGCGAAATCACTTCCGAATCCGTGGTGAGATTTTAGTTCGACACACTAGCGCCACCGCGTGATGATGAAAGTGAGAAGTATTATGACGAGAGAGTATTTTGACGTTTTTCAATAGAATTTGGTATTCTGCGAAGTAAGCGTGACTTGCGAGGTGACTTTCGAAGTGATTTGCCTATTTCAGAATAGCATAGCTGATATCGTCTATTTATGGAAACTTAATAAAAACGACATCTAACTTTGTCACATGTACTCTTCTATAACATCCAAAGGCCCATTTGCACCAAAAACTTAACTCCATTTATTAGTCGCTAACACGAAGTTATTTCATTGATATTTTTTTGTGTAATGTATTTTAAAAAGGTTGTAATTATTGTAAATGTGTATTTTAATTTGTGTATTTTCATTCTACAGCTTTGTCGCTTTGGTTGCGTGGTTTTTTACCCTTGTTAAGTTACGTCTTCAAACCCGTGTGTTGTAGCGTTTTTTTTTAATTTGAACGGAGTAGTTTGTGAGTTAAGCGTGTTCAAACAAAGAAATTGTTCGTAATATTAGTATACATATGCAAATAATAATAAATAAGTCAATGACCATGAGCCATTTGTAATGCAACCTAATTTTGAGTTAAGTTTTTGGTGCCAGTGGGACCTAAACTGTTTATGTAAATAAGGTAACGCGTGTATCTCGCGGATTCCCCGACTTATGAGTTAGTCATGATTACACGCACTTAGGTATGTAAGCAAATATGTGGGACTTGAACTAAATCAGACTACTACAATATATTCAGACTTGTATTTTCCCGCGATTTCGTCCGCCTGTATTTTCTTACCTTAGATCCCTGTACCCCGTACAGTTTTTTTTTTGTCATAAAATATGTCTAAATGCCTGTATGTCTTAACAATACACGTAGATTCCTATTAGCGAAGGAATTTCGAGAATCAGACCAGTAGTTTCGAAGATTAGGACGAACAAACAAACAAAAAAAAACTAACTCCAGCTTTATAATCACACCAATATTATAAAGGCGAAAGTTTGTATGTTTGTCTCTTCTTCACGCTCAAACGGCTGAACAGATCTGGACGAAATTTGGCACTGAGATATATTGTAATGTGGAATAACATATAGGATACTTTTTATCCCGGAAAAATGTACGGTTCCCGTGGGGTAATGTATAAAATTTAACGCGGACGAAGTCGCGGGGGAGAACCTAGTGCAAAATAACTTTGAAAAATGCGAGAAAGGAGATGGCTAAATGGAAGTATAGACCACTGCCCCATGTGCCAGGTACCATGTATAAATATGGTACCTAGCACAAAATAATGCTGAATGGCTAAATATTAGTATTTCATGTAAAAAAGTCTCAGATACTTTTTGGGAATAATATAATGGTAAAATAATATTGCCTAAAAAGGAAAAAAGGTGTGTTTGACAGTATATAATTTTCTTCAACTGACACTTTCGAAAAATAATAAAACTAAAAATGAAAATGAGGTTGTATATTTATGTTTGTGATGAAAAGTTTTTCTTTTTTTTTAAATACTTTATTATGTTTAATAGTTCACGAAAGTGCTAGGAAAATATTAAACACTACATAATTCATAAATGATTTTTTAAATATTATGAGGTAATGTAAGATTCATATACATTCCAGAATGTATCTGGACCGGGGGCAGTCATTTAGCCATCACCTTTCTACCCTTATAGTAACATTGCAAAGGTGACTGAGACAAAGAAACTACAAGTCAATTAAAAGGCCAAAGAGTAACTTTACGTCAATTAAATAATCAGTAGTAAAAAAAAGTGCAAATACCGATTTGTTGTGAAATAATACAAAATACCTACGTGGAAGATACGCGTGTAGATAGAGCCGGTTTTAGACATTATTGACACGTTATTTAGACTGGTAAAACTAGTTTTAGAATTACAAACTGTATCGATTATGTTTTCTTATTACTATGGTAGCTGTTTGTCTGTTTAATTCAACTATACTACCAATATTATAAATGCGAAAGTTTGTGACCATAGATGGATGTTTGATACTCTTTCATGCTTATATGACTGAACGGATCTGGATGAAATTTGGCAATGAGATAGATTGTAGTGTGGAATAACACATAGTATAGTTTTTGAACCGGAAAAGCGTGTAGAGAAGCGTGTAATGTATCATGTAACGTAACACAAATTCTGCGTTTGGACAGTACTACGAGCATAACATGCAACTGTCCTACCAACGCTCCTGTTGGTCCATCGAATATCGGTTCTTTTACTAACACAAATAAACCTGCAGTACTCTTTTCACTTTTGAGATCATAAGCGATAATGTTTGCGAAGTCGCAAATAATCACATGTCTTTACGAACTCTGCGTCAAAAAACCTGTATGACAAGTGAGATTATTGAATTATAGAAAAAGTTTTTATTTTTAAAGCAAAGATCAATCTCGATACGATTGCTTTTACAGTCCCCATTCCGTCACTAAGAAGAACTTTTTTGGAGGCCATAAAGAAAGAGGAACACGAAAAGTTAGATTAAATTTTAGTAGAACAGCGTTCAAAGCACTGGACTACACCATCGCAAATCACATACATACATCACACCTGTATTCACCGAAGGGTTAGGCAGAGATGTGCTGATAGACACTCACAGTTCGCCGGTATATTTAGGTCCCATGTAATAGGCGGCTTACCGGGCACAAATCTTAACTCCAAGTTGCTATCGAGAATTTCATAGAAAAACCCAATAACATTTTGCTCGACCTGGGAATCGCATCCAAGACCTCTAGCGTAGCAGTCGCACTTAGGACCGCTAGGTTAACGAGGCAGTGAAACTAACAAAACTCACTAATTTTAAAATAAAGTCTATTACAAACTTAGTGCATCAACAGCACTCATTCTGAACTCATTATGATCGGTCGTCATTGGAAGTGTTCAATACTGAACAGGTTCGTTACAATGAGTGCATTCCGCGTGTGCCCACCCTTATATCTAATTGCTCTAACAGCTTCCAAATGATGTTACTGCATTAGAAATCCAATTCACTATCGGAATAATTACATTATTTTCAAAATGTTCGTATTATTTCATTTTGAGGCGAGTTGTGTTAACCCTTCTGGGAATACAGGTGTGATGGTATGTGTATTTAATGTGTATTAATTTTAAATCTGTGTCTTGCACTAGTTTAGGATGATTATTGAATTGTTATTGTTCGATAGTCATGTATCACGTTTGGGATATTGATTACTAGTTTGACATAGGTCATTAATATAGTTAACTAGCTTTTGCCCGCGACTTCATCCGCGTGGATTAATAGTTCCCGCTCCCGGTTGATTTCCGGGATGAAAACTATCCTATGTCCTTTCTCGGGTCCCAGACTATATCTGTACCGAATTTCATTGAAATCGGTTCAGTGGTTCAGGCGTGAAGAAGAGACAGACAGACAGAGTTACTTTCGCATTTATAATATTAGTACGGATAGTACGGATGAAAGATGAGGTTCTTCAGAAAGGTCAGGTGCGCAGTACTCGTAACCGGCGTGCTTGTATGACCAGATGTATGAATGTGGACGAGCCGAAAGGAGTATGTAAGGATCGTAGCAGGTGGCGTTTCGTGGTTTCTGCCTACCCCCATGGGAAAAAGGCTTGAGTTTATGTATGTATGTGTGTATGAAAGATTCGCCGTCGTAGTCGTGATGGCCTAGTGGTTAATACGACCACTTCTTTCTTGCACATGACTTGTTCATTTCATATTATGTTTTCTAAGTTAGACATCACTGACTTCTGTGAAGGATATATAGTGCTTATGCGAGCGTGAATCCTGATTCAAAAGCACGCTTGAAGTTTTAATCATTCCATAAAACATAAACATACCATCACGCCTGTATTCCCCGAAGGGTTAGGCAGATGTGTACCAATGTACACCTACAGTCCGTATGTTTTGGGTGCCATGTAATAGGGGGCGAGCCTATTGCCATTAACCGGGCACAAATCCAAACTCCGAGCTGCTACTGTGAATTTCATAGAAGAACCCAATAACACCTTTTGCTCGACCCGGGAATCGAACCCAAGACCTTTAGCGTAGCAGTCGCGCTCAGGACCACTAGGCCAACGAGGCAGTCAGCCTATATCCCCCGAAGGGTTAGGCAGATGTGTACCAATGTACACCTACAGTCCGCCTGTATGTTTTGGGCCCTATGTAATACGGGGCGCGCCTATTACATTTATTAATTATCTTTGTAAATATAATTTAAATATCATACATACTACTTATTAATGATATTCTGACAACATTTCAATCTTCATTATTTAAATACCAACTACTTATTTCTTGTGTTAAAAAAAAGAACAGGTAAGTGGAATCCGTAATGTTTGATGATAACTGTCTAAGTAAATACTTCATTCAACAAGCTCACATAATGTTTTTGTGCGAGAATTATTTGCGTTTGCGCTACTATGGGAAAAAAGATTTTATTTTAAAAAAAATATGTTTATACTCGTTTCCCAGTAATAGGAAGTCTTAATCCATGATAGGTACAATTTACCAGGGTTGCGGAATTTGTTCAAAAGAGACACCGCGACCCTGGTACGCAAAGGACGTTAGGCGGAATACGAATGGGTTTCAGCCACGTGTCTGATTGAGTTTATCTTATTGTCTGATTGCTTGACTTTTAGGTTAGGTTAGGGAAGGGAGACTCTTCCAGAGACCAGAGCGGAAGAAGTCATTTGATGATTTCACATTTTTTAAATATAAATATGATAGGTACAATCGCAAACAATGGCGGTTAACTACATTTCACCTTTATCCCCTTAGTAATAAGATTGAAAAGTAGTTAAACGTCATTGTCCTCGGTTGTACATAATAGAAACAAACGTTCCTATTCGCGATAGTTCAAACATGGTTTTGTTACAAAAATCTTCATAATATTCACAAAATATTTTTATGATTTTATCATCACTGACATTGCGAGGAAACCTAGACTTTCTAATTAATATTAGTCAAAATAGTCTTTAGAAAGCTTGGTGATCCATGCTCTTGCCTTCTCTGTATGAGAAGATGCCTTTTCCCTGCTGGCTGTGGGAAAATCATATTTGAATATTATCTTAATATTTTGTATTTTGTCAACTGTATTTAAATGTTTATTTATTTTATTTATTTATTTATTAAAACTTTATGCACAAATGTAAAAAATACACTGTACGAAGGCGGACTTAATGCCTTAGGCATTTTCTACCAGTCTACCTACCTACCAGTGTTTACTAGTATTTATTTTATATCGTTACGTCAATAACTTTGTATGTAAGCAACTTCACAACATAATTACATAGTAGGTATTTCTGACTATAATTGTTACCTTAACTAAAAAAAATGTCATAATAGGTCTACAATTAAGAAACAGGTAATAGCAAACACGATATTTACCATCATTAAAATTCCATACTATTTTGCACAAGAATATTAAGTGAGTAACCACAACAAATATTTTGCGCACCTAAATTCTTTTGGAAAATATGAACAAAAATAAAATGTTTAAAAAAAGAGAATGTTATGGCGTCATATTATTTTTTGTAATATGAATTATTATTTTTTGAAATATCAATTATTATTTATTGAATTAATGATGCATATGGTTGTAACTTTTTATTGGTTTACTATAAAACTTAATTAATCTTTCACTCGAACTTTCACTTATATTCGCGTTGATGTCTTTTACTTGAGCACGATTTTATCTACGAGTAATCTATTTACTATCCATACCTAATATTTCTGATTATATTTTAGTATTATCCTTTAGAATATTGCCGAAAGTAAATAATAATTAATTGAGAAAATTATTTTAATTACCCAATTTCCAAAAAAATATTTCCATCTACCATCGTCAAAGCTCTTTATTTAAACGAATCAACCAAAAAGGTGCCCAAAATCCCGAAACGTAATGGTTTCTTAGTAACCGTAACAAATATTCAAGATAAACAGCTTTTGACCTTAACATCGACCGGAAAGAGCGCAGCATCTTTTTAGAGTTATTCATCAGGTTTTTGCTAAAATTAGCATAAATCTCTTGCATGTAGGTCAATAGCGTCTTGAAGACTTAGCTGATGATGATGGCATCCTCAACTTCTTATAAGTTTATGAGAAAGTATTGGTATTGGTAGTACTAATGTGAGCTTTTTTTTAATTCATATGTATTTTCTAAATTTATCTTGGATATCACTGACATCGGTAACCATGTTAGAGGCCCTTGAGGCGGTTTAGAAACTTTGACACTATGGTGTGGGGTCGTTAGACCTTACTGCCCACACGATAAGATTGGTATTATAGTGTAAAATGTTACCTAGATCAGGGTACTCCGCTAAGGTCTCATCCACGATGGACTGCAGCCACCACGGCTCCAGCTCGGCCATCTCTCGCCGCCGTCGGCCTCGGGACTCATACGGCAAATGCATCCTTCACACCATCACACTTCACTCGCCGCACCGCCACGGTCGGCGTCCCCAACTTGTCCCACTGACGCAGCAATCAACACCGAACACAGCGATACTATCGATAGCTAATTTGGGCAAGTAAGGGCTTGTTTGTACACTTGAATTCCAACACTTCCGCACTCTTCGCGACCTTCAAGGCCTTCGTTTTGGCAAACGTCCAAAAAGTTTTTATTGTACACCTTGTATCAGACAATAATTCTTCACCTTTATAACAGTAAGAAGGTTTCTCGTACGTGAGTCGTGAGTGAGTATTTCGTTAGCATTAACACGATAATTTACTATGGTTAAGTAGGAAATCTTTGGATTCTAATACTTTGTCAGTCTCTTCGTAACTTTTAGAGTGTAATGTTATTATTAATCTAAAACTTTGTGTTATAAACAAACGCGTCCGTTGTTTCACTCACAAATTGTCCGCTTATGTCGCACTATTATAATATACCTATTTGTGTATTATTTCCTTAATACAACGAAGCTCATTCTATAGAAGCGTAGCATTTCTTGAATTTAACTTTCGTCATTTTATATGAGTCACAACACTAGTCCGGGGTTCACTGGGAACTATTTGATACATGAACAGTTCCGGCTAAGTTCTAAGAACACCTGTAAGTCACTATCGCGCTCCGTGTTATGTCAACATCAGCTGAGAGTCGATATATTTATGATAATGTGTGGCTGGGGCCGGTTGTGTAGCGCGCGGGTTTTTGTGCTGAGTGCGGGGTACGTGTGACGCGGGTCAGGTATCGTGCGTGAGTCAGTCGACGCGGAGGCTGGCGCGTGCTCGCTGCCCGCGCGACTCTCTACTACTGAACCGCCGCCATTCTGTCACTCGCTGCCTCCATTCTCTGCGGTCAATCTGCGGTTTAGCCACGCTTCATTTGTCGGGAAAATGTGCGGTGTTCTTCTCCCGCTCGCACTTGTACACCGCTTGATTGGTGCAAGTGAGACCCGCGCAAGTTTTGTACCATTAAATATTTTTGTTTAGTTCCATTGTTGAAAGGGAAATATTATGAGCTTTTTCATTTTAAATCGTGGTTGCGTATCTCCCTCTTTCGGTTCGCTAGCTGCGGTTAGAATGGAGAGAGATGTCTATAGCCGTAGACAACATAGTAATTTTATGAAAGTTTTCTAAAAGCTAATTTTATAGCAAAAAAATATTTTTGATTTTCTGTATAACGTGTCCTATTGTGAAATTCGATTACAAATCAACAATCATATTAGATGGTAATGCCGCTCCGAATTAATGGAACTAATGAGGTTTGATGGCTGCCAAATTGTATGTAACATGACACGTTTGTACTAATAAACTATATACTCATTATCATATTGGTTTAATTTAATGGTCCGTTGCATTCTGATAAGTTTAATGTTACAATGTTATGGGTGTATTTTTTCAGTGTGTTTTGGTCTTGAGATAGTGCGGTGGGCGTGTGCGTGGCTGGGCGGGGCGGCTCCGCCTACTGTCGCGAAGACGGAGCTCGCTGGCGGAAAAATTGTGAGTCGCACCGCGCCGCCGCGCCGTGGTCGCGTCGCCGCCGCATCGCGCGGTCGCACACTACGCACTACGCACTTGTTGCGTCTACTTGTGTGGTGTGCGCCCGGACTTAAGAGAAGGCTCTGTTAAACCCTTTAAGGCCGGGTGCAGATAATTTGTGCAGATTTTAAGTCTAGATTATTTTACCATCACCATCACGCCTGTATTCCCCGAAGGTTTAGGCAGAGGTGTACCAATGTACACCCACAGATCAACCTCTAGATTATTTTATTTTTATTTATCCGTCTGTATTCTACTTCCATTTTAAATTTTATAGTGCAACAAAATCCGTAGTCCTTCCCAATGATAAAGGTTATCGAAATCGTAAGAAATCCCATTAAATAAAAATAACATAAACCCATGAACTTAAAGTTATTTTATTGTGAATATTTCTACTAAAGACATGCTAAAATCCCGCTGTGACTCACTATCGTAGATACATAATGAATATTAATAAGAAAAGCAAAATATATAAGAATCTTTATTCATCACCACATCATAAATATTTTGAAGAAAACAAGTTTGCGAACTAAAAATAAAATAAAATCAATAAAAATTTGGAATTCCCGTCTAATTCAATTAATCAATGGTTATTGATGTACCTATTAATATCGTTATTCGCATACATAAAAATCTATGATTTTTTTTCTTTCCTTAGATGGGTAATTATCAAATGACTTCTTCCGCTCTGAGAGTGTCAGACTCTTGCTGACTAAAACCCACTTGTATTCCTCCTAATGCCCTTTGCGTTCTAGGGCCGCCAATACTCTTTCGAACAAATTCTGTAACCCCAGTAGGATATGTAGGTGTTATCATGCATCTGTTGTTTTACTTAATAGGTAAAACCTGCATTATAATATTACATTATAATGCGGCATTTATAATATTAGTAAAATCCTTATCCTTACTAATATTATATCCTTACTAATCCTTACTAATATAATAAATGCGAAAGTAACTCTGTCTGTCTGTCTGTCTCTTCTTCACGCCTAAACCACTGAACCGATTTCAATGAAATTTGGTACAGATATAGTCTAGGACCCGAGAAAGGACATAGGATAGTTTTCATCCCGGAAATCCTCCGGGAACGGGAACTATTAATCCACGCGGACGAAGTCGCGGGCAAAAGCTAGTACGTTATATTGTTAATTCATTTAATTAAGTATAACGTTTTTTATTTACATGTCATGTCTGATTTAAATTTTCAATCAGTTTACAATCTCACTAGATTCAATAAAAACTGACAATGTTTGCTATCAGAATTGACAAAAAAACGTCTGGTTCATTGTAACCGATCATTTCTTACTGCCTTACTAACCAATAACGGTTAGTTACATATAAGAATCGGTTATGACATGCCTAATTAACACGTCGGCGAGACACAAAGGGACCACGTGACGTAATGACATAACAGACGCGTCATCCGCGACCCGATAACCGCAACGTTGTCGATTTTTGCGGCGGCAAGGAGGCGACCGCACCGGCCGCAACCGCCGGTGGGCCCGCAACGCGCAACGTTGGAGCTAACTGTACACTTATTGCTCTTGAACTTCAGTGGTAACACCATGTGGCCCTGTAAGACACTTGGGATTGTGTTGATGCTGAATGTATTCCTACGTTTCATTCCAGTGTAATTTAAAATCAAAGTCAAAGTATTTATATCAATTAAAGCATTTTTTTACATACCATCACGCCTGTATTCCTCGAAGGGTTGGGCAGAGGTGTACCAATGTACACCCACTGTTCGCCAGTATGTTTAGGTCCCATGTAATAGTGGGCGATCGTATTGCCATTAACCGAGCACAAATACTAACTCCGAGCTGCTACTTTGAATTTCATAGAAAAACCCAATAACACTTGGGTTCGATACTTATCACCAATTGCACATTTATTTGCTATCATATATTCCCTTGGATCTATAAATCTGTAACTGTATTGTCGAGGATTGCGGGCTTGCGGTAGGAAAGAGTGGTGACCGCAGCAGCCGCGGTGCTGTACCGCGAATCAATTACCTGCTCGCGGACCGCAGCTGTGCCGAACGATGCCTACTCTTTATGCCTTTACAAGGTTTTGCTTTTGAATCTTAAGGATCCTTCATTATTTTACTAATTGGTACGTCGATTTTCGGGTCCGTCACGACCTGAAAATGTTAAATTCACCGAGGGAAATTTTTACAGAATAACATATTTGACTGTACGAGTACTCCTCAGAAGTGAAGGAACATTTCGTTAGTTATTTATGTTTACAAGTCAATCATATTTTCAACAGCGTGTCACAAATCCAAACTCCGGGCCGCTCCGGACTGAGGAATTGCTGCAAAATTGTGGAAAATCCTAAATTACTCACTAAACGAAATAATAATGTACTATTAGGTACTTCGTCACTGGGAGGGTTGCGGAAATTGCCCAGGGTTACGACCCTGGAACGCAAAGGGTTTTAAGAGGAACATAGATGGGTTTTAGTCAATAAGAGCCTGGCACTCCCTTCGGCTCCGTCTAGAGCAGAATAAGTCATTTGAGGTTTTTCCCATACTTAAAAAAGGTACAGATGTAAAAAAATAAAATAACAAACAAACAAATGTTTCAAATAAGAAATACATTATGATCATATATTTTATTTACAATCCTTAAATAATAATTATCATTAATTCAAAATTCGAACCGCTCCCAATTTTCTTAAAAAATTACGGCAATCTTTGGTGTAAGATTATTGAAGAAGTTGAATTCCTACATTTTACAAAAACTACGTAAACAATAGAACAAACAATGATGGCAAACATAACAATAGTAAATGTTGAATAGTAAGTTCCATATTTAACAATATGAGGCTGATGTTCTACTTGCTTAATTTGATTTTCCATGTCATCTAGTTTGTTAGATGCTAACTTAAGGGAATCTAAATTTACATCATTTAATGTAATAGGCGTAAGCATATGAGCACTACTATTACTTAACATGAATTTACAACAATCATCTTCAGTTATATTAAAGTCAATTTTAAATTGACTTGGCAAAGTTGTCTTATAAGTAATAGATGATTTAAACTGTAAAGTCTGAAAATATGCAACACAATCTTTTTCTAGTGTTAAAATCCCAGTTCCTTGTATCGTGAAATCTTGATTTTGATCATTATTCTTACACTTAATACTTAATTTATTAGGTTTAGATTGTATGTAAATATATCTACCATCGTTAAGCTTTTGCCATAAGTTTATATTGCCATTAATGATTCTTGAATCGCACATTTTAGGAAGTGAATGAATTACTTCACTCAAAAGCTTAGTTTCACAAATAGGATTGTTATTTACAGACAAAATTGAAGGTGATGGACAGATTTTATATTCGTTGTTAACGTCTTTACAATCGCTTACACTATCCAGTAATGCGTAGTTTAATTTATTATCTGTAACTGCCATGTATGATTTTGTCGGATGAATAAGAACGTAGGTTTCCAAACTATTCTCAACTCTTGGTGTAGGTAATGGTAAATTCTTATAAATACTATACTTAACTGAACTAATCAGGGGTATTTGAATAACAAAGACTATTTTATTATTATAATAATAAGAAGTCAACGTGGAGAGGTCTATAATGCTATGTATGTTCTGTAATGACAACGGTGTGATAGGTAGTCTTAAATCTCCTTGATTTATTTGTGTTTTTAAAAGTTCTTCGTATAATTTTTTCGGAGTTAAAACGTAAGGATGTAAAACATTCGCTTTTGCGAACAAAATAGAGTTCAAAACTGTATCTAAAATATTGGAAACTGACAATAATGAACTATCAATCAGATTAAAGACAGAATTAATTTTTGCCGTATTTTTTAAGTTATTTGTATCTTTAGTTATGTTAACGAACATTTCGTTAAGTTTTTGTAATTGTTCATTTATTCTTTTTTCATTATTGTTTAATTTAGTTATTGAATCATTAAATGCGTTTATAGTGGATCGAACAATGTGTATGTGTTCATTCATAAACGAATATATTTTTTCTTCGTTCTCTTGTACAGCGTCAAACGCTTCATCATATTTTTTGGCATCGTCAGCATCTAACGTGCCATACAAAAAATTTAAAATTTTCCCACCAAAATTGAAAAGACCTCTCTTCGATCGTTTCGGTTCATTCAGTGACTCGCTTCGCGAAACCAGATGGGTTAGCGAATCGTACTTAAGTTTATTAGCAGTAATTAATATTTCTAAAGGACTAACAGTATCATTACAGTCTATGTCCAATATGGAGTGACTTTGAAATTTATTACAAGTACCAGAAATATCAGAAAGGGATTTCTCAATTTTATCCAAATAAGGCTTAATAGATATAAATTCTATATGAGTGATAACATTCCAATAATCATTGTAAAAATACGCAACAGATATTGGATCAAAATACAATCCCGGACTATGAACTATAGGTTGGATTGTTTCCGAATAGCTCGATTTGATACACAAAATAATGAAGAACGCACTCACGAACATTTTGGAGGCCTTCCAAAACTCAAAAGTGAAGCAACACGTGGGTAGTGCAGCGGTGATGGCAATCAAACTTCTGGTAATCAGCGGAATGGCAACGTCGCACGTTGTGTTGTTCTGGATCGTCGTGTGGAAGGTCTACGTGACCTGCTGAAGATGATGATGATGATGATTCAGTTGTCCGAAGAGCTGTTCTGCTGTGTTGCTGGTTGACACGTCTTGAAATTGGAGGTTTTTCTTTCGTCAATCACGGTGTAGAGGTAGAAGTGTTCAGGTGATGATGCATGTCAAGCCTCAGTGACAGAGACTGTAATTTCGGAGTATAGTAACTTCGAACTTAGGCTGGTGTACTTTAGGTTCAATATCGTAACCTCTAAAAGCACCTCCGTCCTCAGGGCCAATTTTCGGTCTTGCAATTCAATATCTAAGAATCCCAGTTCTTATGAGATATTCTTGGATCCCACTTCCAACACCAAAGTTGGTAAAATGGCGTAATGAGGAACACTTTTTTGCAATGTTAAACTGTAGTTATTCGATCGAAATCTGAAGGAAAACTGTCTTGTTTTGACTGATGAGAAGTTATATATAGGGCGTTAATGGTTACATCAGAAATTATAACTTATTATTAAAATTAATTGCATAAATTATTGTTTTGTTAAAGTCGTGCATAAATTGCGGTTAACCAATATCTACTCTGTTTAAAGTTCTGACGCCATTGCTTTATTTGTCATTGATCTTGGAATAAGAATGAAAACAAAAATAAGTTCTGAAAAACCAAATTTCTTTTCAATCATAGTTTTCTGTACATAAACAATTACACGCAATACGAGGGCGTTCACCCCGTGATCACTGTTTGCTTTGAATTATGATAGTCGTAATATTAGCTTCTGCCCGCGTTTTTCTCCGCGTGAATTTTCTTACAGATCCGGACGTCTTTCGATTGTAAAATATACCCTTCAAAACTCGGGGTTGATTATGTTTTCTTTTAGCGAAAGAATTTTCGGAATCGGGCTGTTACTTCTGTAAATTAGCGCGTTTAAACAGACAATCTCTACAGTTTAATAATATTAGAACAGATAAGAAAATCGTTGTTACTGCTTGTAGATATTCATACCGATACCAATCACATCTGTGAAGTTTCACTAATTAATTTTAAAATTCCTGTAAGTCTAAGTCAAATCTTTATTTAAATAAAGCTTAATTTTAAACGTTATACACAAGAAAAATATAGAATTGAATCTAGTTCGCTGTTTTATAAATTACCTATCTTCACGTGTTATTCCACACTACAATCTACCTCGATCAAAATTTCATCCAGTTTCGTTGAGCCGTTAATGCGTAAAGAGAAGTAACAAACATACATAATTATATCCATCCATCCTCACAAACTTAATCCTCACAACAACTTGAAGGCAAACTTACTGTCGTTAGCCTTATGTACTCAGTTAAGGGTAGGTACATATTACTTATCCTGCTTTGTTTATTTATTTTATACTACTTTCTACTAATCCTACTATTATTGCGAATTACTTTTTACTTTTAGAAACGCGAAAGTTTGCGAGGATGGATGTTTGTTACTCTTTCACGCAAAACTACTGAACGGATTGTTATGAAACTTTAGTTGAATATAGCTTAAATACCACAATAACACATAGAAGCGATTTTTTTAAAGTTCACTTCTATGGGCGTGAATAATGGTAAGTAATGATTCTACGCGGACGAAGCCGCGGGCGACAGCTAGTCTTCTTACGTACATATTTCCCTGGGTGTTATCCTCGACTATTAACGTCATGGTGTTGTTGTTTTTGTTTACTTTGTATTTTATAGTAGGTCTAACTATGTGTAAGAAAACCTGGATTTATAATTAACAATTCAAGTCCAACATTGCCAATCTGACTTGAGCAAGCGTGCGTGGTGATCAATGCTCCTTCCTTCTCTGTATAAGAAAAGGCTGTCCTGCAGTGATACAATAATAGGCCAGTATTTTGTAACATTATCCTTGTTTACCTAAATAATATTTGTCTGACCAACACGTACGTACAGAGTCGCACGTAGCCTAGATACTAGAAGCCAGAACGCCAGTAGCCAGCCGTCCAGTTGTACGTACACACTTACGTAATTACGCGCGTAGTCGCGCGAAGTCACGCGTCGTCGCCGCGATTATTGTTTTACGTTATTATACATTTATGTATTTGCATTTCAAAGTTAAAGTCAAAATATTTATTTTAATTTGACCATTAAAATGCGTTTTTGAACGTCAATTACAAGAAAAAAAAAGTAATCATATTGAATCTAGTTGACATTCCTAAGGTTCTTGGGGTTACAGCCGCGACTGTTAAGCGCGTGGTATTGGGTTTGTACCTGGATTGGACAAAGGATAGCAATCTAAGTTTTACCAACATTGCTTAAAAGTGGTGTGTAATACAAAGTGATGGTGAAACAAATTGAGAAAGAACACAAACTTTAGGTATGTCTTAATAACCTTAGTATAAGTGCAAACAACATGATTGATGCTACGAATGACAAATAGGAAAGATATAGGTATTGTATTCCTCATTAAAGGTAGATAAAATAAGGACGGTAAAATAACAATTCATTAGGTAGGTACTGGTTCTCCATTAAAACTAGCATTATTCATGAGCTAGTTGATTCACGAATAAATGTTCGATTTTCCTATCTATATTCGGTATATGCATGGTCAGTAGTGGTACAGATTTTACAGAAGTATGTACAATCAACAAAGCTATTTGATATACAGGCAAAATTATCTATCTGTCTACTACACTGCCGTAATTCACTTTTATTGTATGCGTAATTACTTTTTAAGCTTATGACACGCTTAAGAAAGTTATTTAAAAGGATTGACTGCTCAGCTTACTACATTGTTTAAAACTAATCGCAAGTAGACTGCCTGTTTACCAAATAGCTTTGTTGACTGTGCATACAATTGCACATGCTTCCAATAGACACTTAATATTCAGGAAACGATAATAGTCTGTGGGTCTAACAAGCATTATTGTTTGTCAACAAGAGGAGTGCCTACAAATATACAAGGTGTATGAAGGCTTTAGGTACGTTAGTACCTACTTTAGAAGCTCATATACAAGGTGTTGATTTGCATCCTAGCCAAATTTTAGGAGCTTGTTATAAAAAAATAGAAGTAAGTAAATATAATTACGATACCTGGCCAATATTAATAAATGCTTGTTTTTTTAGTTGCAACTATCAAATAACAGTATTCCAGAATACTCCTCTCGCAAAATTCAGAATCGTCCAGTTGCGTATGCGGTAGGCAGAGTTGTCGCGCGGCTATATCAATGTGTGCATAGAGCCTAAACCCTCTGGCGAGATAGCTACCTCGAATTTGAAAATCACGTCAAAAAAAAAAGATTTCAAAAACAATTTATTTTATTATTGATTCGTGTAAAGAATAACGAGCATAGTTAACTCCTTGAATTTGACCAGGATGCAAATCAACGCCTTGTATATTCATATTAATTTATTTGCATACCTACCATAATGTGTATAAATATGTTACAAAAGGCTTACAGCTTAAGTACAGTTATGCACCTTGGTAGGGCACAGCAACATATTATTAACATAAAATTTAATTTAATTCAACAATAAAAGTTAGAGAATAAACAATAGGCTCTGGCTGAATGATCCGCATACAAACTCATTTATAATGTCTATGCCATGATATAAACGCTATAATAGTTTTAAAATAAGAAGTATAATGTAAGCAAAAATAATGTAAACATACATTTTGATGTTATCTCACCCTTTTAAATTAAAGTTATAGCTTATTTCTTGCATTTATATGCATCCCTTACTCCTTTACCTTATGGTAAAAAGGTGAAAGGTTCTCGTCGACGAAGGAAGCTCTGTACTCTTGGGAGTGCTCACTCGTCAAATTTCGGCTCTACCGACACACGGCCCAAGCTGTCACACTGCTGACCTCTTTACTCACCCAGTACATTGATCTGGATATCTTCCATGATTAAAGATAAAGATTGTTATAGTTTACTAGCTACTTAAATGTAAGTGTAAATTATTTTTGTAAATCAATTAGTAAATAAATTCTTTGACTTTCGATTTTGACTTTGACTTTGACATTGACCTTGACTTTGACTTAAAAAAGGAAAACTAATTAAATTGATTAATGTTTTATAGTTCGGTACTTCCCATAAGTACAAATAAACAATACCGTATTTGGTCATACACTTTGTTATTGTATAATCCTGTGTAGGCATAAACTAATGTTAATATTTGCCTAACATTGACAATGAAATAGGTTCACTGAAAAACTTTGTTTTATATAACTTAACATCATTTATTTCGATTTTGTAAATGTGAGTACCATGGAGCACTTACTATATTTTTTCTCTTAAGTTACTATGTGTTGGACATTAAGGGCAAGGCGGTTGAGAGCTTTGTCATGCTCACTTAAATGTCTCGCTGACGGTGGCGCGTGCATTGGATCGTTCAGTTCCCTCCAAGATGGTTGAGCTGAACGGTGCTGAGGCACGCGTCATGTTCGTGAACGGGCGCTGTCAGTTGGGACTGGTCATCTCTTATCTGCCATGGCCTACATCTTTATTAGTATTATTTAATTGTTTAATATTCACCTTCATTGTTTTCACATATAGAAGCAACATGAATATTGTAACCAAGATTTTGTAAAACCAAATTGAAGAAAAGGAGTGTCCATGGAGTTTCTTGCTCGTTCTTCTCCATAGAGATCTACGCTTTGGAACGAGCAACTAGCTTCAACTTTAAACTGTAACTTCTTGACATTCAAAAGTGCCTGTAAATGGTCTAATTGAAATAAATGCTTTGAATTTGAATTTGAATTTGAATGAATCGTTGGCAGGCCTTGCTTTGTGAATCATTCATTTACTTAAAAGGAATACCATATTATTTCTTTATTATATTTTTCCTGACTCATTTCAAATGGTATTATTATTACTATTGTAGGTACTTTCCTACTTAGTATATTAGGATATTCTATATTTTTAGGTTAGTCATGACATGTAATGTCATGGGTTTTAAGTACCTACCTATATCGTAATAGCCCAGTGGTTAAGGCGCCCGCTCCTCATGCACGAACCAGTGGGTTTGCAACCGGGCACGGGCAAGTACCAATGTGACTTTTCTATTTCATTTATGTTTATTCATTTCTTTTAAGTGTAGGTATCTTTGTCATCACTGACATTGGCATAGCATAACGCCTGTATTCCTCGAAGGATTAGGCAGGTGAACCGATGCACATCCATAGTCCACTGTTTTATGTTCCATGTAATAGGGGGCGAGCCTATTGCCATTAACCGGGCACAAATCCCAACTACGAGCTGCTACAGAGAAATTTATAGAAAAACCCAATTAGACATTGATATTGGTGAAAACTTCGTGAGAAAAACTGGTCTTATAATTAATCTTAGGCTGAAATCGTGAATTTGTTATAAACAAGCGTACTGATAAATGCTTGTCTCTTCCCTGTATAAGACGAGGCCTTTACCCTGCAGTCGTACAATATTATTTTGACGGGCCTGTTGGTCAGTGGTTAGTGGCCCTGACTGCTACGCCGCGCCGGAGGTCGTGGGTTCGATTCCCACCCAGGACAAACTTTGTGTGGTGAGCATGATTGTTTGTTCTGTGTCTGGGTGTGATTTATCTATAATATGTATGTAATTGTAAATTATATAAGTATGTATATCAGTTGTCTGGTTACCATAACACAAGCACTGCTTAGCTTGGGATCAGATAGCCGTGTGTGAGTTGTCCCAAGATATTTATTTATTTATTTATTATTGTAAGGTTGGTCATGCGGTTTCTGAATGACTCCGAAAAGTCTAGAACAATGCCTAGTGCCAATGCTACCTACAGTGTGGTTGAATTATGTATTAAATTAATTAATTATTAATTAAATTAAACCCTTATCGCTGGTTGCTTACGAAATTGAAATTAAATCCTTTGTGTAATTAAAAAAGTTTTTTTTTCTAGAAATGAATATAATTTATTTTCGTAATTAAAACCACAGTTGGTGGTTTAATTGATACTTGGGTATGACGTAGGTACCTACTTATATACCCACGTCATGTCATTCACTGGTAAACAGTTACTAACTTGAAACTGTTGCAGGTAATATGGAGCAATGGGAGAAAAACCAGGGGACTAGTTTCCATCTGTAACTTTATAATCTTGGAGGCATCACATGGTAGAACTGTACGAACGGTAGGGCATTTTTTTTTTCGGATGATTCATCGTCAAATGACTTCTCCTGCCTTAGGCCGGGCGGGAGGGAGTGTCAGACTTTTACTTACCAAAACCCATCCATGTTCTTTCTTGTGCCCTTTGCGTTCCGGGGGCTCCGTATCTCTTTCGAACAACACGCAGCCCCGGCTGGCATTGTTCCGCTGACATCTCTGGGCTGATATTGATAAAAAAAAAACGGTTAAAAATATTGTCAGCTGGAATAGCGGTCACCACACTTCCTACTAATCCTTACTAATATTATAAATGCGAAAGTAACTCTGTCTGTCTGTCTGTCTCTTCTTCACGCCTAAACCACTGAACCGATTTCAATGAAATTTGGTACAGATATAGTCTGGGACCCGAAAAGGGCATAGGATAGTTTTCATCCCGGAAGACCCCCGGGAACGGGAACTATTAATCCACGCGGACGAAGTCGCGGGCAAAAGCTAGTATTACTTATAAATCTTTAGTAAAATTACAAACAAAAAAAAACAGTCACAGAAAGCTGGTTAACTTGACTTCCACGCAAACGTAAGTCACGGACAGAAGCTTATGTGAAATAATTACGAAAATAAAAATAAGAAAAACAAATTGTTTCCTAAAACATTTTCAGATACGTCTGTTAAAATGTATAAGAAGAATCGTTTATATCCTACAAACAACAATACAAATTAGTCATTACAGAAAAATCCTCACAATACTTAAACTAAACAACACAAAAAGCACAATAGTCCCTTTGGTATTGTCCTTATGCAAAAATGTTGCGCGCCCCTGTTATTAGGGAGCTGTCTTGCACCGCCCATTGGCCAGTTAATCGGTTTAAGTTGTTAATGAACTCTCTCGGACGAGACTAATCTCATTGACGGAAAAACAATGCAACGGGAAGCTGTAATGAAGCCTGATTTATGAAACATAATGTTTATTCGCTTGTGTATGCTTAGGGGATGCCGTTTGTATAAGATTACGGATTTTGGTAAAGGGGTTTTTTTTGTTTATTACTTATTTATTTATCATTTTTGTTGTTTTGGGATTTTTATTCCTATCTACTGTGTATACGAGACATTTTTGTTTGCATCTTGAATGAATCCTCGACGAGCAGTAGTTACCTATCATTTAACACTTTCAGCATGTCAAACTTTTCATTTTTGCCGTAACCTTCTACCTATTTCTATGTTCGGTTTGTCTCTTGTCCAGGTAGGTCACGATACTTTTTAGGTCTTTTTGGCTTACCTTAGCCACCCCAAGTATCAAAATGTTAAGAAACAAATGGAAAAGACATGTGTCACACAAAGACATGTGTGACACAACGCCATCTATTGCAATTAAAAAAGGTTCAATCAAGTAGAGTCACGCGCCATCTATTGACAAGATTTAATACCAGGTAGTATGGCTGAAAAAGTAACCTCTTTCTCAACGATTCCACTTTATGAAACGAGATGGCAGCACATACATGGTTTAAAAGAGAATCAACAGATGTCGCTGCTGAACAGGTTCCTGTAAAAAGTTTTGACTGTATGCCAAAACAATCTACTTTTCTAATACAGTCTCATACAAGAAAGTTGAGATTTATAATGACAATAATATTATGTCCTAAAAGTTATTTTTTTTTTAATACGGCATATTTTACCAGATTTTAGTTCAGTGAAGAATAATAGTCATACTAAAAGTTTTGTAAGCAATAAATTGTTTAGGATTAGGTTTGACAAATTAGTAGTTCTATGTAGCTAAACCAGCCCAGTGTAGATAAAAGTAGAGAATTATTTTGCAGTAAAAATAGCTAATTAAGTATATATATTTACAAATTTCATTTCCTAATTAATTAGATACTTATTTGAACAAGTTAATTTTACAGTTCATAAAGAAAACTATCGTAACTCACTGAAACGCCTGTAATTACGGAATTAATGAGTAGTCAGTAGAGTACTTACCTATGTGACATGATGCATTTTGAATGTATCGAGCCAAATTATTTTATCTTCATTTCTCACAAGGCAATAAAAAAAAAACACACACACCTGTGTATCAAAAGCCAAATAACATACCGAACCCGCCTACAATTCTATCAAAAGAAATACCCATAAATACATAATAGGATTCTGTGTAAGTAAATATTTGGATAGTGAGTCTCATAACATTTGAAAGGCCATGTTTCTGGGCCCTGCTCGGTCACGCCCTCTGTGAACACAATAAATGGGCCATCTTCTTCTAAGGTCGACCAAACTGCAAATTGTTGTTTCCACACGATAAAGTTTTCTAAAAGTCGTTCTTTAAAGCTGAAATGAATGAAATAGTTTGTTGCGTAAACTATTAATCTTGTCAATGTAAGGCAGATGTTGTAAAAAGTCATGTTTTATTTTGGATTTTACGATTTTTATTCGGTGTTCTGCTTTTGTAATCTTTTCGCTTTTTTTTTGTAAGAAAATTAACATCTTTATCGTTAATGTAGTAACACTATTAGACGTTTTGGAATCTATTTCTTTTTGGTGTAGGTAAATAAAGCTGTGTTGTTGGGCCGTTATTTTAGGCCATTTATTTCTCAATCCTTCCAGTAAATATCAAGTTGACACTAGTCAAAAAATGACACAGAGTTACAAAATATTTTAAATTTAAATTACACAATTACAAGACCCCCTATTACATGGGACCTAAACATACCGGCGAACTGTGGGTC
Organism: Caradrina clavipalpis; assembly: GCA_932526535.1. Taxonomy (NCBI): domain Eukaryota; kingdom Metazoa; phylum Arthropoda; class Insecta; order Lepidoptera; family Noctuidae; genus Caradrina; species Caradrina clavipalpis. Next base: position 10,399,115 of record OW052104.1, on the reverse strand, counting down.
TACATTGGTACACCTCTGCCTTACCCTTCGGGGAATACAGGCGTGATGGTATATTTATTTTATACTATTATATACTTATATATATATATATATATATATATATATATACAAGACTACCGGTAGTTTCTAATTTAATTTGGGGATTACTGCATTCGAAATGGAACCATAGAAATGATTGTAGGTACAATTTTCATTATAGGCCTTTGAAAAATCTTGTGAATTGCCATTGTATGCGAGTTTCTAGTATAAAACATAGTCACTTTTCGTGTTTGTCAGTCGTTTTTACATTCTAAAGTAGACAACAGAGTTTGATGCGGCTTTCATCATCATTTTGGTGACTTATTCCAAAAGATTTATAATGAATAGAACGATTTTTTTATACATGTCGCCACATCTGAAGGTAACACCCGCGCAAAGCATACGCGGTACGAGTATTTCATCCAGAAGATCGCTAACGGTAATAAAACAGGAAATAAAAATTGTACAAGAAAAGTGGTTTCAATACTGAAAAATATTTTTGTAATTGGGCAGTGGAATAAAAAAGCCGATGTACTTAGGGTTGGTATTTAGTGGCACTGGTTTTCATAACCACTGCCGAAGACACTGTAAAAGTCTTAAAACATTCGACTTTTTTTTTTTAATTTTACCAAGAGTACAATTTTAATTTAAGCTGTTTTGTCTCACTGCTGCAAGAAAGTTGTTGTCTATAGCTTCTCTCATTTCTTCCCAATGTGTTGCTTTCTCTGGCTAATCTCTCATAAATGTCGCTATGTCTTCACGCCAGCGTTTCTCTGCCTACACCAAATATCGTTTACTACGGGAATTTTCAAAAGAATCCTGCGTCCAAGATTCGGTTTTGAACACACTCATTGTCCTCTATTCTATCATCACTCGCCATTTATTATCACTACATGAATGGCTTGTCGCATCGCGCCCAAACAAAGCTTTCTGAGGTATCACACCACCATCATACCAAGACCTTTCCATTTCTATTGCGAAGATCTTTTTCGCTTCAGGCTTGTGACTGATGGGAAGGGAGCGGGAGGTCTTGTTACATTGGTGAGCGTATTATAATGCGTTTAATGGCCTGTAATGAATGGCATAACATCCATAAAGCGACAATGCAGCCACTCGAACATGCCCTTTTTATAATAATAAGTGATTTATAGCCGATCACCGCGAAAACTGTGATTGTTTCGCACGTGTTTATAACGATACGCCTTCGGGGCGAAAGTAAAGTGACAGGAGATAATAGTGGCTGATATATTTATATATGTTAGATGTTGAATGGAGCCATGGTAGCGTGGCTTTGTGTCGGAATGGTATCAGTTACAATGTGGGACTTCGATTGAGTTGTACCGAAATTTTTTGCGGATCGCCATGGTTCGATGGTTATGAAGATGTGGATTAGTCTTTCAGTTTTATCATTATTCTAATCTCTAAATCTATGTCTGCATCATCATTATCCGTCTGTGCTTCATATCATAAAGAGCTTGAACACGCAAAGTAAACTTTAAAAAGTAAGATTTTAGACCTTTGGTGTTTTTTGTCCCACGCGATAATGGAATCAGCCTATTTTTCAAATACTATAATTCATTTCATTGCCAAATAATTTGCCAATCAATCGACCAAGAGATGAATGAAGAATGAATGAAAGATGAGAACAATGAAAAAAAAACAGGAAATGTAAAAATTCATCAAGCTGTTATGGAAACAAAAAAGGGGATTAACTATTGATACGATCTACTATCCGGCATTCTAAGCGTAGGTATTACTACTTAATAGAAAAATATCCTTATAAAATCTTTACAAAAGCCAACAGTAACTAGATCCATTGAATCTTGTCGGCATACAAGTCTACTTCAAATAAAATCCATTCTCTTAGCCCCAGCTTACCTTAAGACGATTAGCAAAGCAAAACATTGCACCCTACGACATATGTATCTCGCAATAAAAAAACAGCAATAGAAAACTGCTCTTTTTACCTTACCAGATAAAGATCTTGGCCAAACGATCTCCACAAAGCGAGACAGATGTCCAAATTTTTATCTCACTTCTAAAAAGGTGAGGATAAAAAGTTTATTCAAACTCCTACGCAACGTAGACAATAGAGGGTTAAATGTGACGTGAAATGTACAGACATAATCCACTTATACTAGGTATTAAAAAGAAGGCATGTCGCCTTTAAAAAAACCAGCCAAGTGCCAGCCGGACTCGAGCACTAAGGGTTCCGTCCAACTATTTTCTATAAAAACGGCAATAAAATCACGTTTGTTGTATGGGAGCCCCCTATATTTGTTTTATTTTAATTTCATTATTTATTATTAAAGTAAATGTATAACAAAATATTCTGCGAATATTTCAAGCGTTTACCTGTTGCCTTTATCAATATTGAGCAAAAACAAGCAAAAAAATCGCGTTTATTGTATGGGAGGCCCCTTAAATATTTATTTTGTTCTATATAACAGAAAAACATACATCATCTGTAAAAAATTTCAACGGTCTAACTATCACGGTTCATGAGATACACCCTGGTGACAAACAGACAGACAGACGGATAGTGAAGTCTCAGTAATAGGGTCCCGTTTTACCCTTCGTGTACCTACGGAACCCTAAAAAAAGCGTTTTTTTGCGCTTCGACAGTACGTATTGAGATTGATTTGCTAAAAGAGTAACGCCACAGGGTTTCCGCTGTGGGCAAACAAGAGGATGATGGGTGACGCTCTTGAGTTTGATGAGGAGCACGTCGGATAGATGGCGCTGTGAGGCTCGGCGGGCAAAAAGTTTCAGTTGACTTTTTGGCAGTTTGTTTTTTGTTTGTGCGGGTTTGAAGTTGGTGCCTAGTTTTGGTAACGGACGGTAGCTTATGAGTTTTAAATTGGATTAGTTTTTATATAATTATGAATAAGTCACTTTTAGGTAATTAGTAGGCATTGATGAGTTTCGGTCGAAAAGATGGGTAGCAATTTTTTTTTCTTTTTTTTTAACTTTTTCCCACACTAGGAATTACTCCTGCATCGTTGATGCGTCTACAAAAACAGTCAGACCCGGAACAACCATCTGTATGCCATACAAATATTTAATTCGTGCGGGAATCGAACTCGCGACAAACAGCGGCCAGTCACTGAGCCATTGCGCCAACGTTGGTTACTTAGTGTGGGTTTTTTCCCTTATATATTTGTATAGAATTCCCTACACCATGTTGTGTTTTAAACCCAAATACTTATTATGGAAATGTTTGCACAACGTTTTAAAAACACGTTTTTTTTAAATCAAGAAAACTAATATCATGTTTTTTTTTTTATAAATAAATAAACATACATACATACCATCACGCCTGTATTCCCCGAAGGGTTGTGCAGAAGTGTACCAATGTACACCCACAGTTCGCCGGTATGTTTTTTTTTAAGTCCCATGTAATAGGGGGCGAGCCTATTGCCATTAACCGGGCACAAATCCTAACTCCGAGTTGCTACTTAGAAATTCATAATGGAAAAACCCAGTAACACTTTTGCTCGACTTGGGAGTCGAACCCAGGACACCATACTCAACAGTTGCGCTTGCGACCACGAAACCAACGGGGCAGTCCCAAATAAATAACTAAAAATAAAGAAATAAATAAGTTTTATAAATAAATCCACGATCGATGTCACATAAATTATAACCTACAACTGAATACTCATCCATTCATAAGTAAGTAAGTACCCACGTCTCCTAATCCACGCAGTCGGCACTGAATAGAATGTCAGGCACTAGAGCAGCTCGGCAAAGGCCGGACGACCGCAGAGTCAGTGGCCAACCCTATTCAAACCGCCTACAATAGTTTTTGTCACCTTCGTTGTAAGCATGCAAGGGGCAGAAGTATTAGAGATGTTGTTCGATTTCTTTTCGTTAATTTTTGGTTATGTAAATGTTTAAGTTGAAACGTGTACGTTCTTAGTTTTGATTGCTAGGTGATAAATTAATGACACATGTACATTTACTTTTATTAAATTTATTTATTTAAACAAAAATATCAAAGGCGGACTTCATGCCTTAGGCATTCTCTACAAACTATGTATTATAACGATGACTATCGGCATTACTATCTCAAGAAGATATAGTACCCACGTCTAATAAAATAATAGCTTGTTCCACTGCAGTGCAAAGACCTCATCTCATACAGAGAATACATGAGCATTGACCACCATGCTTGCTCAAGTCGCTTTGACGATTTCAGAGAAAATATGTTACAGGACATTCACACGCCACACAATACCCCAGTCGGGTGGTCGGGGCCTATCTGTGTGATAGAGCCGTGATCTACCCTGGTCGAAATGGTGAATGGAACCGGCGAGAGATGTCGTGCGGTGTTCCGCAGGGATCGGTGCTGGGGCCGCTCCTGTGGAACATCGGCTACGACTGGGTGCTACGTGCTGACCTCCCCGAGGGCGCCAGCGTAGTTTGCTACGCAGACGACACGTTGGTCCTGGCGTAGGGGTGGTCGCACGAGGCGGCGGCCGACCTTATGACACGCGGGGTTGCGATAGTCGTCGAGAGGATCCGGCAATTGGGTCTCGAGGTGGCCTTGCACAAGTCCGAAGTCCTGTGCTTTCATGGGCTTCGGAACGCGCCACCTTCGGGATCCCAAATAACGGTAGGAGGGGTTTCCGTCGGCGTCGGGTCGACGATGAAGTACCTGGGACTTGTCCTCGACAGCCGATGGAACTTCGTGGAACATTTCCGACGTTTGGCTCCCAAGTTGGCACGGGCGTCGGCCGCTCTTAAGCGGCTCTTGCCCAATTTGAGGGGGCCAAACGCCTCCTGCCGGAGGCTCTACGCCGGGGTCGTGCGTTCGATGGCCCTTTACGGGGCCCCGGTGTGGGCGCGGGGCTTGAGGCGGCTTGCCGCCCACTACCTGAACGCGTCCCAGCGGGTGATCGCCATAAGGGTCATCCGCGGATACCGCACGATCTCCGGCGAGGCAGCGAGCCTCCTTGCCGGATTGCCGCCATGGGATCTGGAGGCGCTGGTCCTCGCGCGCCTACACGAGTGGCGCGCGGAGGCACTGGGCCGGGGCGAAACTCCGCTGCCGCGGCAAATTGCCGCCCTGCGGACGGAACTCCGGCTCGATCTCATGGCGACATGGAGAGAACGACTGTCGCAACCTCGTGCAGGGCTCGCCTCGATTGAGGCGGTAAGACCCCTCTTTGAGGAGTGGCTAGAGCGGCGCCACGGCGCCCTCACCTTCCGCCTGACGCAGGTCCTCACCGGACACGGAAGTTTCGGGAGGTTCCTGCACCTCATCGGGCGGGAGGAAACGCCCGGATGTCACCATTGTGAGGATCGCCCCGAGGACACGGTGGAGCATACTCTGGCGGTGTGCCCTGCTTGGGCTGAGCACCGCCGAGTCCTCGAGGCGGCCATCGGCGGCGGCGCCCTCTCGCGTCCGGCACTGGTTCAGGCCATGGTCCGGAGCGAGGGGGAATGGGAAGCAGTCGCCTCCTTCTGCGAAGCTGTAATGCTAGAGAAGGAGGCGGCGGGACGGGAGAGAGAAAGGAGGGTCCCCCGTCCCAGCGGCCGCCGCGGTAGACGATCCGGGCGTCGGGAGCCACGAGACGACTCCCGGCCACCGTAGACGCGGGTCTGTGGACGGTGAGCAATGGGTAGCTCGCCGTCCGTACGCTCACTAGCGACAGACCGTGTCGACGGCGCGTTCGTGTTCCACGCGCGCCTCAAAGAGATGTCAGCAAATTGGATGGGGCCACTGAGGGCCGATGCCTGCCGGGGCTGCGGGTTGTTCGAAAGAGATACCGCGCCCCCGGAACGCAAAGGGCACATGAAGGAACATAGACGGGTTTTAGTCAGTAAAAGTCTGACACTCCCTCCCGCCCCGCCCAGGGCGGGGGAAGTTATTTGATGATTTCCCGTCTATAAAAAAAAAAAAAAAAAAACACAATACCCCAAATATATTGATAAGATAGTCTTCCATTCACTTTTGGACACATCATAGCCAGAATTGGAGTCCAACACGTTAACACGTTGGTTGGGAAACTATGCAACTCGTATTTCTAACTTAAACTTCTGCCGTCTAACTTCACACTACACGTTCCCTTTTCGTTAATATCTTGTTCAACTTTGATTTATGTCATGAAGCAGTCGTTACGTGTGTAAGAATATCATTGTGTTTCTTGAATAGCCTTCTAAATCGTGCGAACATATCTTCGGAGTTTTTCTAAAGAATTTCACGGTACTCCCGTGAATGTAAATAGATATTGTGGCCATTTATGGGCAATTTAAGGTGTATTCTGTGATTAATGACGTGTTTTACTTGTTGTACGACGTTTTGCTGTTATTTGTGATTGATGATTGTGGCTACTTGAGATTGCTGGTTATTTTGGAGGATAGATCATGTTTAGTTCTTTCCTGTAAAGTTACTTTAGAAAATAACTGCCCCGTTGGTCTCGTGTTCGCAAGCGCGACTGCCAAGTGGGGTTTGATTCCCATGTCGGAAAAAAGTGTTATTGGGTTTTTCCATTAGGAATTTCTCAGTAGCAGCCCAGAGTTTGGAAGTTGGTGGTGTGACTTTCCGAGGCACGGGGCAGCCTCGGAAAGCACGTAAAGCCGTTGGTCCTGCTCCTGATTTGTCTCTGGTCGTGTCGAATTGCAATCCCATCGGGCTATGAGAGTTAGGGAAGAGGGAGATACACTTGTGCACCATAATATCTCCTGCGTACTTGGCTAGTCTGCATTAAGATTAGCCGCCGTGTCCGGAATCGGTCTGGAGAATTACATACATATACACTTTTTCGCAAACGCATAATTAATATTAGGTAAGCTTTGAAAAATAAAATAGCTAAAGGAATACAACCAGTATACCTTTAGGTTGTTTAACTGTTTGGTTAACGGTCACTTCTGTAACAAGTCGTTAGTCCATTACAGTGAACACAGTGCGAGCGTGCGAGTTTATAACTTTTAACTGCACGCTGGTGTGTCAAAATGTGGTTACAGCTTTTCTGGCTTTGAACCTTTTTCCAGTAGGTAATTTACCTACTAGAAAAAAGTGTATTAGGTGTATGTATTGATAAATTGACAGCGTGATATAAGCTGTTTTAAGTTAAATTAATAAATCTATTTTAATAAGCACTCGAGAGCGGCTCGATTATTTGGCAGATTTATTTGTTGTAATTGGTGCAAAGCCGTGGCGGTCACTGGTTAATAAAAATAACCGTTCCTGATCAAATTTCAGAAATATATAAACTAAAATACTTATTTAAATAATAAGTTGCTTTCCATATAATGGAAGTACACTGCCAAATTATCTGTTTGCTCATATCAATACGAGTTACATAAGTATGTAGACATCTTAGTTCATCATCATTTCCTTAGCCTTGTCCCAACTATGTTGAGGTCGGCTTCCAGTCTAACCGGATGCAGCTGAATACCTGTGTTTTGCATGGAGCGACTGTAGGCAACCTAATTATTATTATCTATTACTCAGGATAATGAGTACCGCAGTCACTGAAGTTATAGACATAGGTCAATGTATTTCAGTATCATAACTCAATAACTATCGCACAACTTTAACTATAACATTACGACACCAATCCTACCCCACATAAGACGAAAAAACAAAAGAACGACGCCAAACAAATCCGATACAAATCTGCCTCCGCCAATAAACTCGCGTCTAAGTTAACGTAGGAATATCAGTTTTCCGACTTTACCCAATAAAGGGTAACCCCTGATCCGTCGAATAAACAGAAAAAAAGGAACGGGGGTATAACGAGTAAATCACTGTAAGCCCCAATACGCGGGGCGACGCCACTGGGTAAGCCCTGTAACCCCTTTAAGTTCACCTAGGCAATATCCCGGGCCGAATGAACGAGACGCGAGCTTTCTCGCGTGTTTACTGGGAACGGTTGATGCGGTAACCTTCTGGGAAGATTGGCGATTTTAAGTTGTTTTTTTGGTAAAATATTGTTTTTTTTTAGCTTGACTGACCAGTAAAGCCTTATGTTTTAGACACTTTGCATTCGGAGCAACTTTAGGTTTAGCAACTGTAAACTTTTTGAAAGTTTTTGTAACCGGTTGTCAGTTGCAACAGTCGCTACGTCTGTATACTTTTTTTTTATTATGTGAAAATCGTGATAAACATGTAGTTGCCTGTTGCTGCAACTGAGATATCAAAATTGTTTCGTCTTCGGAGTGTGTTTATGTGACGCAGGAGTTGAAGAAGTCAGTGTAGTTCTACCAACATCTTGTTTGCATTAGAAAAGATAGATAGATTTATACTAGACGTTTGCCAGAAACTATGGCAGTTTCTGGCAAACGTCAGGATGACAACCTATAAGCGAACCTCTAGTGAAAAATTTATATACCTATCAACTTAAAACTCAAGTAAAATCTTACGCGAAATTAACAATGTATCGGCAATTTTATTTTCTAATCGTAAAGCGCAAAGAAAAAATCCAAATCAAATTAGCAATAAAATGTCGGTGGCGTACCGGTTATCAGCGCCTATTATCTCAAATCACATTGTAACAATATCGGCGCAGGAGATCGTGCGAGTCGCGCGTGACCGCCCCGCCCGCACTGACCCCAAAGCCCAACTACTCTCTATACGCCCTTTACACAAATTGATTTTAAATGGCGATTTATTTCCGCCTCATATCGCCGATCCCATCTTCCTATGAGTTTTACTGCCGGCTTACGCAGGGTTAAAGAAGTCCAAGTTATAAAACGGTTTATTTCTTTTTCAGGACCGTACCTACCCCTAATTATGCCGGATTAACCCGCGAATGTACCCTCATTATTCGCAGATACATAAGCCGTTTTCAAACTCTATCACGATCGAGCCAAACTTCCAACAAAGGCACGGAGTTACACAGAATCGGACGACAGAGTTACTAAACTAAAAGACTAACGGTGTCGCACTTTTTTATCGCGTATTCTATACATAACGGGTGTTTGTAATAAAGTCTAAGTGTATTGCAGAATTTTCACCCTTTTGCAAATTTGTGCAAATTACTTTATGAGCGCTTTCAATGTTGAGTTGCGAGTTTTTTGTCGTTTACGACTGCAGCGAGGTGGAACGTCCAACAGTGGAAGTCACCCGGCCGCGTTCAGATGCCTTTCTGATTTTACGAGCACCTTACCCGAATGTGTCGTACCCTAAACCGTCGGCTAATAGAAATAAATAGTAACCCTTCGGTGGCGGCGCGTTTGCCGCCGAAAGGTTTACTTTTATTGCCGTCGACTTTCTTTCTTACCACCCCTTCATAATTGTCAGGGTTGAGTGAAAAAAGTAGAAATCGCTATTTTTGCGAAAAAACTTCTTTGTTTAATTTTAGCAAATTACATTTTTTAGCAAATGCCATAACCGTTTCATTTTAGGGTTGCAAATAAAAGGCGATATAAATAAATGTTTTTTGAAACAATGTGCGAATCCTTTCATTGGGATTTTGCAAAAAGAAATTGCCAATTAAATTAGTAACGGGAAAAGAACTGTTTTCTATTTTGCGAAGCTATTCATAAATTACAAATGCAGACATATTCGCCAACCAAATCGGCGACAATCTTATCACTTAACTAACAATTCTATTTTCAAATCTCGAAACACCTAATTGATATATCTCAAAATCTCAACCCAAAAAAAATGCAAATAAATCTACAAACACAGCAGGGACGTTCGTCAGAACGGCGATACCAAAGCGAACTCTCAAAAGTGTGCATTTTTTTCTTTAATGGTTGCTCCTAGATTGAGACATTTTGCGACCGCAAGAGCTTAGCAGTGGGGGGTTGAGATTGCGACTTGCGTCCGACTGTCGGACATTTTTTCCTTTTTTCGACAATTTCGACGAAGTTGTCAATGTGATAAAGTGTCGTTGTAGTGATGTGTCGAAATAAAGATATCTTGCAAGTGTCGAGAAAGTTTGGCACAATAGATCGTGGTTACATTTGAGTCAACAAGTGTAGGTGCCGTTGCACCTGAGTTGTGTTTTTTGTTGTAGATGTAGAATACCTTTAGGTGTTACGCTCTAAATTTAAATTATTATGATATATTATATTCATATTCAAGACTTAATCATGAAATAAAAAACCCTTAAAAAAATTAAAATAGCGTAACATATTTTTTATACATTATAGTATAGGCATAGCAGTATCATAGTGTATAGTAGTATATAGCATTGTTCAAAGATGCTAAGTACATAATTTATATGTTTCTGTAATGTTCCACCTGACTACTACTTAGGTAGGGTCTAGATAGACACCTACTACCACCTACCGTTGATAATAATTAATTTGAAACATTATCATGTTCATGGAAAAAATATTTTATAAGTGAACACACTAAAAAAAAACAAGAAATAATCTATAAAAAAGACCGGTATCTTCTTTGACACTAATTAAAAAAAAAGCAATCTAAATCACATAATTTGGTTTTCAAATCCAACATTAGTGGCGATAAAATAAATTTTTACGATCAACTTTTTGCTTTCATTCATAAATACATCGAAACTGAAGTTTTTACCATAGAATCACTGCTCAATAACATTAAATTTTATGCGACTCGGAAAGCATAGATCGCGGTAGCTCCGCCCTTATGATTCCAAACACAAAATTTGAAAAAAAAAAAAGAAATTCCTATTTTGGAGTCCATTACCGCAGAACTATGGGTTACTGAACTAAAAGTTTTTGAGAACCAGTTGACAGCAAGCAATGGAATGTAAAACAAACCTGGGACACGATTATTTCTAATGTTTCACCATTATTCAAAGACCACCTTCGAGCTATTTGGAGCTACATTTAAAAGCATTAAAACGGTGACCGTTCAGATGAATGGTGTAAACAATTGTGTATAATTAAGTGAATCGCTACGCCGATTACCGAAATAATAGTTAACTAAATGCACTCTGAAATTAGTGTGACTTACTACTAAGCGGATGTGTTCACATGACGCCTTTAAAGGTTTAGTTTCACTTTGAGTTGCAATTGTTTTCAGTATTTTAGTTTTGAATGGGTATGATGAATTGAATGTTTTTACAGGTATGGTATTGTTTACCTGTTGTATCTAAACTTATAATGGTCAAGAAAATGACATGTTTTTTTTTAGTTTCACAACTAAACTATGTCTTGAATTTTTTGATTTTCAGAATTGTATGTGTATTAGAAGATTCAATATAAAGGTTCTGGTTAGAGCATGAGGTGTGTGGCTTTTAATTATTAATTTTTGTTCGATAAGAAAATGTTGTAGCGTTGAAAACTAACCTAACCTACTACTATAATAAACGTGAAAGTTTGTGAGGAATGACAAATAGATGTTTGTTACTCTTTCACGCTTACACTCCTCAACTAAATAAGCTGAAATTCGGAACACATAAAGATGTCATTTAGAACTTTGGCTTAATTCTGAACTCAACACAAGCAGAGTCGCGGGCAAAAGCCAGTATTCACACACCACTCACCTTTCTCACCAAAAAAAAATGTCTAACATCATTACATATAAACCACGCTTAACCCATATAATAAGTCTAGCGACACACGGTGCGACGGTGCGACGCGACGCGTTCGGAAAGTAGCGAACAATCGTAAAATTTTATCGTCTCTAATGGGCGCATGGCACTGATTTGTAGCCAAGCCGACAACGCCCTAATACTCTCAAATGAAACCTCAATGTATTGTTTTGGACCTGGGGTGATGTATTTTTGGTACAGGTATAGACAACAAAAGAGATAAGTAAGCATGCTGTCACATATAATAGAAGATTTTTTAGACACGGAAACATACTTTCAGCTCAAACTTGTTTTTAATGATTAGAAAATAAACAGTTTTTTAATTTATATTAAATTAAAATAGCAGACGTCCATCAGTTTGGAAGGAAATTTCAACTGTATCTGACACCCTGGTTACTTATCTCTTTTGTTGACTGTACATTGTAAAGGGTACCTGGTCTACCTATCTACCTATGTCGTCGTGTACCGTTTAATTTAAAATCATGTTGACGACGGGTGTTGTACCTATAGGCTGAATTATTGACGCTCAAAATGGTGCTGACTTTTTTAGCGATCCGATCAAAGGATTAAAATATCAAAATTATCATGAATGGCCTCGATTTTTGTTTGAAGGGAAATATTTTTCCTATTATTTTTATTGCTATAGTGATGTGCTTGGGAAAAATAATTACACGTATACGTTTTGATGATTATACATACATTTGATATCATCACGTTTGTATTACACGAAGGGTTAGTGAAAGGTGTACTAATGTACACCCACAGTTCACCGGTATGTTTAGGTCCATGTAATAGAGGGCATCAGAGCAAGCCTATTGCCATTAACCGGGCGTAAATCCTGACTCCGAGCTGCTACTAAAAATTTCATACAAAAACCAAATAACACTTTGCTCGACCTGAGATTCGAACCCATGACCTCTAGCGTAGCAGTCGCGCTTAAGGCCACTATGCTATCGAGGCAGTTCTGGTGATTATATTTTATTATAATTATTATACGGTCTGCTGTTCTTAAATTCAAATTAATTTATTGTAGAACATAGGTAAATTAAGATAGACTAAGTAATTTAAAATACAACAATAATAACCAATAACAACAATATAATTATTTGAGAAATTGTGACTGTTCTTAGTATTCTTTATATATATTTTTAATCATTAAAGTTAATTGTTGCCTGCTTATCCTTAACTAATTTGTTAATTCCAACGAAAGTGTAATAAAAAGAAATAATCCCACGAGTAACGTGGACGGTTTCGCTCCGAATGTTTTTGTCACACAAATATACAATTAACGTAATATTTATAGTTAAAAGATCATTTTGTTGAAATGGAGCCAAATTTCCGGGGGCGAGCTTTCAACGGAATTTACAAAAAGCGCCATAAATTGGCAAATAATCCCCCGCATAACGCAACCTTTGTTTGGCCACACGTGCTTTTAATATCTGGCTCACATCGCGATCGCAACAAAAGCCGGATTTAGTCTTTGTGCGCACCACCTAAAGTAAACACTTGTAAAAACTTGGAAATATGAAAAAATTACGAATATAGTTGTTAATAAATTTTATTAAACACATACAAAGGTTGGTGCAATTGTGAAGGCGACAATCGGCCGCGTCGAATTTGTCATGTAACTGCTTCCTTTGTCTGGGCGATGAATGCAGTGTGAGAAGGAAGAGCTTCCGGTGCATCGCGATCGGGATCGATGCCCCCGGCCATATCTTGCCATCGATATCCACCATTGTTGTTTTTTTATCTCAAATTGATAGCTATACTGCATTCATTGACGTTCTCAACTTACAAAGTACTTACAAAAATTTCAATTCAAAATTCGAACGCACAAAAAAAACAACTCGATTTATTACGTATTTCTAGAACTGTTATTGTTTAATCGTTATATTTTTAATTCATCGGACGTAATTACCTCGTCGACGAAAGCTATTTTTGTTTCTCCATTCAAAAAATATTGAGTTTAATTACCAGCGCGATGATAGAGTTGTAAATAATAAATCCCGCCGGAACTAAATAAAAGGAATCACAGATACTGGTATATTTTTTGCTTTTGTACACAACATTTTGTGATGTTTTGCTGTGTTTCTGTGTATTTACTGTGTAATACCTTTCTGTGTGACGTTAACTAGGTTAGATGGTGTCTGTTCCAATAAAAATACATTACTTTTTAAAAATACGTTAGAATTTGACCCTATTCTTCAAAAAAACAATTTTCCGGGAAAAAGAAAACCGTCAATCTATAGAAATACAAGTCACCTCACTAAACATTCAACGTTACAAAGACTGGCTACTAACAAACAAACCGTTCGACATTTGAAAAAAAAGAACATTTTTAAAACAAGAAAAAAATTCCGGCCATGTGTCGATCGACGCACATCGGTGGCGTGTGTATGATACGAACACAAAAAAAAAAAGAAAACGCCCGCGGTCGGAACAATCGAAGCTAAGTTATAAAATATGTATCCTAGTGCTAGCTTTTGAAACTTGCTCTCGTACTATTTTGACCGCGATCGGGAATTCCGACAAGAGAATCAAATCTGTTGCTTTTTTTTGGGGATTTTTTTTCGGCACTGAAACTGAACAATAGCCGGTCGAAAAATGAGATATAGCCGGGTAAATAAAGGACTCGTTGTGAATATGTGTATCGAGTTATTTATGACAGGTTTTCAGTGGAATAGAAAATGCTGGTAATTATTTTGTGTTTCATGTTTTTGGGAAAGGCTAATTAATTGGGTAGGTATGTATTCATTCATGTGAAAGACTAAATTGGTCCGAATGAAGTGTTGCAAATCAAAATATCTAGTTGAAAAAGTTTAAATATAAATAACGACTATTTTACTCTGGTGTATTTGTTGTCACTATATTCAGATATAGTCATCATATTTCAGATTTTATTTCAAACTAGTTTTTGCTCGACACTCCATTCGCGTGAAATTTTCTTAGGGATCCCTTATTTAATACATTATAATTATTACAGCATATAGCACTCAGAGATAGTGTAACTGGTCACACTTAGGTATTTTCAAAATCGGACTAGTAGTTCCGATGTTTTCGATAAAATAAGGTACATATAAATTCTAAGTCGCATTAGTACTTGCCCATTATCGAACTTATAATCTCATGCTTAAGTGGCATACACGTAAAAAAAAGTTAAACAAATACTTCCGCACACAGTAGTTGAAAGGCGACATCAATAAGAAGACGAGCGACGATCTTGATGTCTGCATTCCCTAATCGGCGTGCGATCGCGACAAAAAAGTCGCACTTATGTGCCGGTCATTAATTAAGTGGTCTGGGCATGCTGTGCGATATTGTTGTGGATGGTTTGAGGTAGACAGATGTATTTTGAATTGTTTAGTTAGATAGTGTGTAAGTTTTAGTGTGATTGAGATTGAGTTTTGTAATAAAATACAAAGAGTTGGTTTTGCTTTGAAGGCCTTAGTTCTGAAGGCTAATTGCAAATAGTTATTTAAAATCTTGTCGCAATTTTATGTCAGCGACAATGGAAAAAGAAATGGTAAATTAGAAGCATTTTTGATAAATTTAGTACCTGTAAGTTAGTAGAATTGCTCCGCTGATTTGGCAGATGATCGGGACGGTAAACTTCTAAAAGGAATGAATTTTAATCTTCTAAATTTCCTATTACAGAACCAAATTCAAAACTCAAGGTTTACTTAAAAGTTTCAACCTATCAAACGACTTTAAATATGTGATTAAGGCGATATTTGTACTATAGTGTAGTTTCGGTATTAATATATTGCACGTTAAGAAACAAAATTATAAGCTTTTTGAGTGAAATGTAATTATTTTTAAATAATGATCACTTATTCAAAGTATTTGTATGAATAATAAAATCAATACACATACCTTCCTCATACACCCTCAATATTAATGAATATAAATAGTCACAGGGCTGTCACAAGTTATAAATTAATAACTTACCGGCTGCCGGCGCGTCGCCGTTCCGTCCGACATTTATAACCGGCCCGACCAATACTCACGTCATTTTTAACCGTCAACGCTAATTTGCCATTGTTTTCCCTCTGACGCCACCTTTTTTGCTAAAAACCATAAAATAGATAAAGTTTTTGTCGTTTTGGGCATCCTTAATTGATTATAAACGTTAAGGTGATGTTTGATGATGAATCCTAGTATTTGGGGCAACGTCGGGTGCTATTTATTTTAACACGTTTTTAGCAAGTCATTAATTTTATGGTTTTATTTGGAGTGAAGTAATAGTTTCGTTGTTTTTGTGATAGGGTAAGAATATTAAGTTGGGTAAGTTCACTTTCTTATGTGGTAATATTATTGTTAGGTATACAAAGTCTAAGTCAAAGCATTTATTTCAATTAGACCATTTATAGGCACTTATGAATTGTCAAGTAAGTTAAGTTTTATTACATACGTTTTATTAAGTAAGTTTTAATCAATGAAATGGATTGAATTTACTTTACGAGCTGACTTTGATTTGCTTGTGTTTTCCTTACTAAAAACTTACTAAACATTTAAATATTTTCTTAGCATGCACATTTGTTTACACAAGTGAATACATAAAAATGACCACAACGTATTGAAGAAACACAACACACATTTTGAAATCCGACATCTCCACGTTCGAAGTTCAAACGTCGAAAGATCTCAGTACCACCAACATATCGGAAGCGACTAGTCCCTGAGCTAGTATTTGCATATCACCTCGGCAATAAGTTAGGCGCACCTCCGCGTCGGACGCACGAAGGCGACAGAGCCGCTCTGCTATAAAGCACGGTGCAATAAAGAGAATGGATGCCGCCCATCCGCCGCCACCGGCCGCCGGCTGGATTACCCGAATCGCCACTATTTATCGCTCGAGCCGTGCGCCCAGGTGCCATCAATCTATTTAATGATAGGGTCAGCACATACTCTTAGTCTTTTTACCGCTTGCGCCCGCTCGTCGGTCCAAAACGAAGACGCGGACGTCCTAGGCCGAGAGATGGACGTTTGATGAGGGGCTTTTGTGTCGATCGCTGGCGTTAAAAGGGTTTTGGACGCACTATCACAGTATTATAAAGGTTTTGCTTGATTTTTAGACCTAAGCGGATCGTTTGGGGGCTAAAGGTGATGTAAATATGGCTGCCTGGCAATTTGGTTATAAGAACGATATTGGGAAAATCTGCTGTGCTTTTACAGGTAGGAAACTGGTTGCGTCAATAGTTTATTCTAAAAAACCTTTGTAGAAATGAAACTGCACACCAGAAAGTCAATTCCCGTAATCAAAACGGTTAAAATTGAGTCGCAAACTCATTACGTGACTATTAATATGAATAAACTTAATGTGAGTAAATTTCGTCAGATTGAGACTGAGATTAGAATGCAAAAGTTCGTAAAAACACGAGAATACGAGAATTGACCCCCTGATCAGTCTTACAAACTTACGAGACATACGAGCAAATACCTATTCAAACATCTATTACAATCTAATTGCTTCTAAAGGCCTGCGTGTAAAGACACCCACGACAAATAACCCTACAGCGACAACTCACAAACAGAAGCGTTTATTACATCTCCTATTACCAACTCAATAGTTACAATCACGCACAAAAGTCGCCAGCATTTAATCCCCGAATAAATCAGACTTATTCTGAAGAGCCCTAAGTACGGTGGACCACAGTCAAAAGTGGGCATTGAATGGTCGTACAAGTCCGTGTGGACTTCGGCCGTACATCTGCCGGGATCGTGCACGGAGCAATGGCTGGAAGGATTTGACGGGCCTTTACTCACTGAGGCCCGCTTTGTTTAAACGATCTTTGTGAGTGGACTCGATTTATGTCCATAATAAAGGCGTTGAAGGATGTTTGGCTTGATATCTGCTGGGAATTTCGGTTCAGCTTGGTGAGTGTTGAGAAATTTGTATTGTTCTTGAATTACTTGATTTTAATTTGTTTTGAGTTTCTAGAAGATATCGAGGGAGAGAGGGAGAGAGCGATTAAAATGAATATTTTCTTATGTATTATTGAACGCGTTGCGTTGACAAACTTTCGCGTTAGTAGTAAGAAGTATTTAACTCCTGCATAAACTTGAAAGTTTGTGAGGATGGATGGATGGATGGATGGACGTTTGTAGTTATTTGGCACCCCTTTATAATTATATTGACCTAGCTTCGCATGATAATTTTTATCCCGTTTTTGTATTCCCGTAGGATAATTTAAGAGCTTAATTCTGAAGTCAGAACGAAGTCGCAGACAGAACCTAGTTAAATAATAAAAAGAAATGAAGAACCCAAAAGCTAATTTCTACTGCTGTATCGTTTTTTAAATAAAGACTTGTATAAAAAAAGAACTAGATAAAAGACACAGGCACTGCATGACAAACATACTCAACCAAACATAAGTACATTTACTCAGTAATAAAAGTGGCGAAATCAGTAGTCGGTGGTGATATGATTAGCCATGATGGCGGCACTACCCTACCTCAATAAGCCGGGGCTTGTCTACGAATCGTAAACTCGCTAACTTCACCTGAACAAACTGCCTCCCGGGAGGGTGGAGCGCGCAGGCGCGTTGTCGCACGTCACGGGAATTTTGTAGGTCACGTCAACGCCCATTAACTTTTGTCAAATTTTCTGGTGCTTGGTAAAAATTGGTTTGTATTTTTAAAGCTTTTATGAAATCAGACAGCTAGAGAATTCACAGAAATTTTCGATGTGTTGTACGTTAAGTACGTAACGGTCAGCAACAAAAGTCGGTTAACAATGTTACTTTTTCATATCATTTTCAAATAGACATGAAATTAAACAATTCACTACTATTCAGAATTTTAGGCAATACTTAGAGTAAATTTTGTCTTAATTATAGATCCATTTCGTATTTACTTCGATATTGTGCTCAATAATAAGGATTTTAGAATCTAAACTGTTAATCTACATAATTTATTTATTTATTTATTTATTTATTAAAACTTTATGCACAAAATGTATAAAATACACCGTACAAAGGCGGACTTAATGCCTTAGGCATTTTCTACCAGTCTACCTTAGGGTGATGCAGAGACAGAACAAAGTAGGTGCAAGAAACTGAAAATTTCCAAGATTTAAAAAATATATATAAATATATATTATATACATATAGGTAATATATACATAAATACATACATACAAACAAAATATACAAAGTAGGGAGAGATAAGAATAAGTAGGTGGAGAAATATAATAAATCAATTATGAGACGAATCTGCCAACTTCTTATGTATGTGTTCGCGAGCCTTTACTTTGAACGTGAACCGACTGGTGACCATCCTGATATCCTGAGGGAGCGCATTCCATAGGAAAACCACCTGGACGAGAAAAGAAGATTAATAATGTTATGTTATGTGATTGATAATGTTGCTGAACTGAACACATTTTGCGTAAAAATGTTTTGCCATGACACAAATTATATTTTAGCCACTACTTCGCGTTAGTTACGTAAATAACTAAGAAATATAACTAGATTTCAGGGAAGATTTTCATCGCATCTTAAATTAGTTAATGAATTGTATGAAATACCGTCCCGTCTGTTAAGGCGGTGCTACGGGACGATAAAAATTAAACTTGTATTGTGTCTCTAGGTCAACAGTTAATGGTCTACGTAAAGATGATCCTCAAGAAATCATCTTTTCTCTTTTTATTAATAAAATAATTTTCCTTACCAACTAAAAAAAAACTGTCCATATATTTAAAATCACATAATGACGCGTGCAATGGACACGTGCCACAATGAACCCAAAGATTGACTTTTTTCTTTTCTTACACAAATAAAAAAAAAATACAAATTACATATTTAAATTGACATAATCAGCTGTGTAATGGACACACGCCACAAGGCGGGCAGGCCGTGGGCGGGTGCGGCACAGTTCCGGTCAAGTCGCGGGCGGCAGCCGGCTTCCGGCCGTCCAATTTGGCCACATTCAGCCCAATAGTGGGGGCAAGACGTTTGATACCCCTCCCCTAACGACATGCGATTCTTGACGCCGTTTTACATAAGATTGAAGTTGTTTTTTTTGTTTGTTGGTAACTGGAGTTCCGTGATTCGACGGTGCAAATTGTTTTAAAATGACATAACGGTTTTGCATGAGAAGTTTTGATGCTTTTTGTGCTGTTTTTATTATTATTTTGCATAGGAGTATTAAGTACTAGCTTCTTTCCGCGATATCGTTCACGTCAAATTTGATATATTATTCCATGGGAACCGTACATTTTTCCGGGATAAAAAGTATCCAATGTGTTATTCCACACTACAATCTATTTCAGTGTCAAACATCTACAACCGTTCAACCGTTGTAGCGTGAAAGAGTAACAAACATCCATCCATCTATCCTCATTAACTTTCGCATATAATATTAGTAATAAATAATAAATAAATAAATATCTTGGGACAACTCACACACGGCTATCTGATCCCAAGCTAAGCAGAGCTTGTGTTATGGTAACCAGACAACTGATATACATACTTATATAATTTATAAATACATACATAGTATAGATAAATCACATCCAGACACAGAACAAACAATCATGCTCATCACACAAAATTTGTCCTGGGTGGGAATCGAACCCACGACCTCCGGCTTAGCAGTCAGGGCCACTAACCACTAGACCAACAGGCCCGTCAGTAGGAAGTAGGATAAGTGTTATGTTATTTTTATAATTTTTGAAATTGTAGTACTAAATTACTTCGGGTCGCCACATTAATACCTAAAAGACCGTCCTCCCTATCTTTTATTTATACATAGCTTGTGATGGCAGTCTTCATTTTACATCGCTTATACCGATTGGTAAGTTATAGGAACCGATCAGGCTATATGAGTATACAGTCTCCAATGTATATCGATAAATGTTTACCAACAGACGAGCTATGTTTACCACCTGGCGTCAAGGGGTTGTAGTGTAATCTTAGCCAAATTGAATTGGCTTAGCTTAAAGTTGACTTTAGCACCTCCTAAAGGCCTACACAGTACGGGGCTTTTGTTGCCAGTTTTTGCATTATTTTGTAGTATAAAACCAGTACATAACACACATAAAATAACATGAGAAACACAAACTATCACGCCTGTGTTTCCCGAAGGGATAGGCAAAGGTGTACCAATGTTCAGCCACAGTTCGCCGGAATGTTGAGGTCCCGTGTAATAGGGGACGGGCCTATTGCCATTAACCGGGCACAAATCCTAACTCCGAGCTGCTACTGAGAATTTCATAGAAAAACCCAATAACACTTTGTTCGACCTGGGAATGGAACCCTTTGACCACAAAACATAAGAAAATATTGCGCAATTACGTTTTTTTCCGAATCCTCCAATGTATCCGACATCGCAGGCGAAGAAAGCAGAGAGAATATTCTATTCCACAAAATCGTCTCTCCAAAACAAAAATCAAACACCAAGCAAAGACAAACGTGTCTCTTTTTCCACGAACCGTTTCCATAGACACGCATAATCCTACAGTAACGACTGATGCGACTAATTATAGGATGAGCTGAAGTTAATCCTTGGGCCTCAGGCCCAGTTGACCGGCCTAGTTCGGCTTTCTCCGGCAAGCTTCGGACTTACGCCGTACGCAATTAACCGGATCTCCGGCCGAAACTAAACAGAGGGATGCCTTTGGCTTGGTCACCGTGCTGTGTACTTTGGTACTTAATTTGGGCGGCTTGGTAGGCACCGAATTTGGGAAGCAAATTAGAAGTATGGGGCTGGCGCGGCTGGTCTGTTGTGGGTTAGGTGGTCTAGAATTCTACAAAGGAACCTGGATATTTATATGATAGTCTAACTGGATTTTTTGGCATCTTGATTTTTGTTTTGTCAAAGACACTTACGCGTCTTAACTTAAGCGGATTTTTGCCAGATTTCTTTGTCGGTGAGACGAAATCTGTCAAAAATTGGCCCAATAGGAAATCGTTCTAGAAATCGGTCGTGTGCGGAGACGCTTAAGAGAAAATATATTAACGTCACGCCAACATGTATGCTATGTGAAAAATATCAGGAAAGTCCTTTTTACGAAGTATAAAATACAAAATTGTAACAATTAAAAGTCTTGTACATCCACGTTCTTCTTTTAACTTGTTTCCACATCTCTAATAAAGAGTCGGCTGCTATCCGCGGTCAGTTTTTCCGGCCAGCATTATAATTGCAAGTATCTGTCAGCAGGTACTCACCGCATAATATCAAAACAAAGGTACTGTCCCGTGAAATCCACACTAGGTGGTTGGCAACAGCTCATTAAGGAGTCAGAAGGGTAAAAACTCTGGTCCCTCCGACGCATCGGCCTTTTTGTAAAAAGAGGCTTAATTAGGGCCTCATGCGGCTACCCTACAACCCCTGTAACTTTTAATAAATGTTCGAAGAGCGCCATTTACATAGCCTACATAGATGTATGTGTATGTAGAGATTATACGATGGCACCTACATTTGGGGTACTTTGTCGAACGAAAGTATTCGATGAAACTTTGCTGGGTTAAATGAACAAGTATATCAGTTTGAAACATTAAAATTATAATTAATTTTAAAACGGATTTGGTCTCATTTAATCCGGAGAAAAATCCGGTTTGGACTGGCTCCTAAAATATAAGCCCTGGCTTAGTTTGGGAATCAGAATGCCAATACCTATAGCGCAAATATATTAGCAGTTACCTATACCAGCGTTCAGTTACATCTTTAGTTACTGCACCGCTCCCGTGAATCGTAGCATGATGTCGTAAGGGATGGTCGATTTCTCATAAGGAAGAATATTTTTTCAAATTCGACTGGTAATTCCAGAAATTAGAGTGTTAAACAAAACAAAACAAAAATCTTATGCTGTATTTGATAAGTAAGTATAGATATCCACGTAGGTACTTGTAATGTTTGTGATTCCTGTAATAAACTTTATTTTATTATTTCTTGAACTACATGGTACATTTTTAATAATAAAACGTACGTCACATTCGAATCATTAATAGTGACCGATGGGCGTAAAATCTACATGCACGGATAACGTCACTTCAAAGGTGAGAGTTCAAACAAATTACGTCGAAATTAAGGGGCGGTGCAATATAGGTATCACTCGCTTACTTCCCATGTATGCGCGTGCGATGGGCCCGTCCTCGTGGGAAGGTATTAAATATCTCGAATCAGTGCACACCACGTACTCAATGAAGTACTGATCGGACCTCCGATAGTGTTATTACACGATAAAACCAATATTAATTGAGCTACCTCCCCTCTTTGCGGCGAAAAATTCTAGAGATTTTAAGGGGTCTTGTGATAGTTGTTGTAGGTCATAATAAAATGGGCGTATGGTACTAATAAACCGATGCGCCCTTATCAGCGCATCTGTCCTCGTACAATGACGGATCATCCTGTAATGCGGACGGGAAAAAACAGGAGGGTATTGTAACTTTTTTGCAGTCTCTATTCCGGATCATTGTTGTGTTGTTTAATTTTATGGGAT
The DNA here is from genome assembly GCA_932526535.1 of Caradrina clavipalpis. NCBI lineage: Eukaryota > Metazoa > Arthropoda > Insecta > Lepidoptera > Noctuidae > Caradrina > Caradrina clavipalpis. The sequence goes on along the minus strand of OW052104.1, from coordinate 10,376,177 downwards.
ATTTTAAGCAAATGATACGGTTTTATCGTATATCTACACTGATGGAGAGATATGCGGTATGAATAAGCGGGGTCTGTTTGAGCTCGTAGATTTGCTGGCGTTGATAGAGCGTTTAGTTGGACTTGTACTTTTTTTGGAAACTAAAAGGTTTTTATGTTAAAATTATGCTGATGATGTTTTACGTAAAAAATGGCATTATGGCCTATTCGGTTACTTGATACGTTAATTCATTCAGAGTAGCATTGAATACGTCTTGGGATCAACATGGTCAAGATTTACCAAGAATGTAATAAAAGATATATTTTTTTCCGTTATTTTTAATAAGAAAATCATAACTTTAAATACTTATAAAAGTAGCGATCAGCCCACTGCGAGGTGCTAAGACCAAAGCTGCCGGTTGTTAAGGAACCAGAGAGTGATAATTTTTTACGCTTTTATATTGCCCTGCATGTCATAAATCCTTACAAGCTAATTTAAAACTTATCACGCACTAGTATGAGTACTTATACCTTGTCAGATCGATGTATCACAAATACATCGGATCAGTGTATCAAGCATCCACGTCAAAATTGCTTACATTAAAAATCCCCGTAAAAACAGTCCATTAACCTTCAAATCATCAAAGACCAAGTAGCTAGCCTCTTAAAGGATAAATCCATAAAACCCGGCACTAAAATGCCTACGTCATATGTTTGCGTGAATAGGAATTGTTTATGAGCGTCCCAGCGAAGGCGGGACAATAATGAGAGCTATAAAGGCGATGCCACATCGGCGGCGTATCTACGATCTCCGTCTCGATGGAGGTTATTTACATAGCAATAAGGACAGATACCGTCGCCTCTATACCCGGCACCTTATCTTTGTTATTGCCTGTGTGCACACGGCTTATGGTCGGGAGGAAAATGAACTGGGGCTTCAGGAAATAAGGTGTTTTAAAACAAGATCTCTCTGATTTACTCTCTTTGAATGGGAGATTGCGAACGTTTGGAACGGTTTCATAAATATGGTGCAGGGAAGTTTTGAGTCTGTGGGATTTCTACTACTGAAGTAGATAGTTGGCTGTTAGGTGTATTTGTAATAGTTTATGTTTCGTACTAGCTTATTATGTTTGTGACTTCGTCCCCGTGAGTTTCAGTTAATGTTTGCCAGTAGAAATAATCATTGAATCAAATTTTGTTTACAATTTCATGGGATTTAATTGTTTTTTTTTTATATATATAAGTAAGTCAAGAACTCCTTTTAACAACATTTATTTGACAGTGAACGCCCGTCTAAAATTGTCCAGCCGTTTTAGAGATTAGCCGGATTTGACGAAGAGACAAAAATCTAAAATTTTGGTATTTTGATGAAAGCTAAAAGCTGTTTTTATATTACAAACAGACACTTTAATATTATTTATTTGTGAGTATCTAATAGACGTACAGCACCAACCCAAAGTGAAATACGAATTGGCAGCGTCTTTGTGTAAGTTGAAAAGTAACTGAAAAGTGTTACTAATATGTATACTGGCGTGTTCCAGTTACGACAAAAAAATATGATTTTGAACCCTTAAAAACTCTTTAGTAAAATCACATTTTCTCAATTATTTTTTAAAGCACGTTCCAAAAATAGCTTCGAGCAAAATCAATATTCAAAAACACATTTTTAATAACAAACTCCCTCCATACAAAGATTTGTCGCACAACAGAGAATTGACAAAAGCCAGGGGCGAATTCGAAATATTAAAATGAAAATTTATGAAGTGTGACTGGTAGGGACGTTCGACCGGAGCGAACCGATTTGTATGGAAATCTGGTGAAACGTCTCACTGAACGGGTGTCACAGCCATCCGGAGGTACAATTTGATGGCATAATTTGGTACAAGGAACGTAAAACGTCCAGATTTATGGATGTTTGGATGTTTGAATGTTTGCCTTTATTGAATGTTGTGGAGAGGGCGGTTCATGGACTCTTTGTTGCAATGTTTATTGTGTTTCATTATTATGTGGGTGTGTGTGTGTGTTTGGTTAGTTTACGGGAGTGAGATTTTGAGTAGGTATCTATATTAGATCAGAACTTTATAAGTTTAGTTAAATGTTACTTTGATAGTGATAGGAAAAGAGCCTGGTGTACTCTACTTCAACTAGTTACGGTTTACGATCTGGCAGATTATGTGCCTGCCAAATTTGAGCTTCATAACTGCTTTATTAGCCTGGTGGTACTAAGCGCGACTGCTACGCTAGAGGTCTTGGGTTCGATTCCCAGGTCGAGGAAAAAGTGTTTTGGGGTTTTCTATTAAATTCTCAGTAGCAGCTCGGAGTAATTGGTACACTTCTGCCTAACTTTTCGCGAAATACAGCCGTGTTGGTATGAGATGAAGTAGTTTTCGAAATTTTATCAATTAATCAGTGAAAGGTATTTCATTTTTATAACGATGTTATAGGGACAGATGGATTGTATCGATCACTTTCTAAAAATAGGTTGCAGTGCAATCATTTTCGGCGAGAAACTCTGTGAACAAGTGGTATTGTATCCAGTATCAAAACTCTGTTCGTGACTTCCATTGTTGAGCAATGCAACTATTCTGGCTTATTTGTCAACCCGAATGCGCTGAAAGCAACCGATGCACCATAAGACCAAGCCACGTTGTTCTGTAAATATACTGCTCTGTTGTGACACAGTATGCTTTCAATCAGTAGCTCAATACTGTATCAGCTTTATGTAAGCTGATTATGTTGACCGAAGAAAGACAATGACATGTTACGTTCAGAGCAGTAGATTTACTTAAATTCTACGAATTTCTTTTCTGTGAAAAATACTGATGATTGCAATTTTTTTTTTAATTTTCGTTTATTCGTATTTATTTACATAAGTATATTTTTAATGCGAAAATGTAAATATCTATGATAGTTTAATATATTATTTCTGTATTTTTTTAATGATCTGCTTGTGTTGATTATTTCAAAAGGGATGAAGTTCAATGCTCTTTCTTGGCAGGACGCATATTTAGGGTGAATTATAGTTATGGTTAATATCAATAGATGGCATGAGCAGTTCGTCGAATGATGTTAATTTATTTATTAGTTCACCAGCAATTGTTACACTAGTTTTTATGCTAAAGATTACATGTACTAATTAATGTAACAAAATAGTGTAAAACTCAGTTATAAAATGTGCAAAAAAAAATGTCGGAAGTATTAACTAAGTTGCAAATAAGAATTAATAATAACCATTACATTATTTACAAAAATGGTTACAATACATTTTTTTTTGTCTATATTATCGCCAACCAAACCACTGCGTAAGTTTACTTTAAATTCTTTCACCCATTTGCACGTATATTACCAGTACCTACTTACCAGAAGTTCTTCTTTTCGTATCGATGATACATTTATCATTATTTAAACTACATGTGCGATTGGAGAGGCCTATGTCCAGCAGTGGACTGATACAGGCTGATATTGAGTATAGTACGTGGGCCCAGTAACTGGCCACGTTTATTGCCACGTCAGAGGCGCTTACCATAAGTTACTGTTGACATAAGGAAATTATATTATTAAAAATAAATACAAAATTAAAATAAAGATATAAATATTTTTGAAGAAATGATTGTAATTTATTCATAATCGCCGAATTTTGATTATTCTTGAGTTATAATTAACTTATTTCTATTAACAACAACATGGTCTAAAAACTCTCTCTTAAAACAGGGCTTTCTTTCTCGTTTAACCATATGTTGCTGTGCCCTATAGGTTCCATAATGATTTCAATGATACTATTTGCTACCTAAGAATACACATGGAAAATTAATAAAGATGTTGAGTATTGAGTTTTGACCTACTGCATATTCCTCCTCTGTGGTCCCAGCAAAGCCGCTGAGCCGTCATATCGCCTCGCCTCGTTGCAATGGAATCTGTTGAGCCAGGTTTTTTACGCACCCATAACTGAACCGCCTATGGCCAGTGCGTAGTACCGATAGACAAATTTCAAAGCGACATTTTTTTTCCAGCCGCTACTGAATTTCCTTTGAAATAAATACAAAAAATTGCGGGGAAAAACTTAAAAAGTACGGATTTTTGGTATGTTTTTTTGACAACTTGTGAAGATGAAACTTCATGACATACTACTTGTTCAATAAAATGTTGTTCATTTCTGCTTTACAGCTAGGGTTATCTTCTATACGAAGTATAATAAAGCCGAAGAGATTTTTTGGTTTGTTAGTTTAAACGCGTCTATTCTCTGGAACTGTCGGTCGGATTTGTAAAATTCTTGGTATATATGACAGCCAGATTCATGAAGAATAGTATATTATTATTATTCCATTTATTCATTAAATACACATATAAATTACATTTTTAAATATTAGTATAAAAAATATAAAAACATTTAAAAATATAAAAAATAGTAGCCCACCGGCGTCGGGAACACGGTCCAAGCCACCGGTAGTCAGGGCTCCTGAGAAAGGAATCTCCTAACGATACGCGCCGTGTCTAGGAGAACCGCTTTCTGAATCAAGCCCTTGATCCAGCTGCCCAACGAGAGCCTCCTAAGATGTTGGTCGAGGCTCTTGGCAATTAAGCCATTGGCTGAAACGACTATCGGCACAATGATCGCTGAGTCCACATCCCACATGTCGACAACCTCGCGAGCCAAGTCAAGATACTTGATCTTCTTATCATTCTCGGCCTTCACGAGGTTCACGTTCATGTGGGACTGTTATGTCAACAATCAGCCCGCCGATTGTAAGTTACCCACAGGCTGCTTGTGTAGAAAGATTGGCAATAAGCCTTGAACAACGTGAGTTTTACGTCATGTGAACATCTAGCAAACCTGCGAGCAATCATATTTCCCCGGACTGCCAGAGCCCTGCGCTCCCTCTCCACATCTGCATCATCTTTCAAGTCATCTGTTACGACATGCATGACAGTATAGGATATATAACATCACGCTACAACCCAAGGGAGTATATCAGTAACAAAAGACGTAACTTAGCGCGGGTGAATAAAACCACGCTAGTCATATCATAAAATTAACACAAGAAGTGTAGAATAGTATAGTGTATAATGATGAACAGTTATTGAACCAAAACCATTGCCCTTCTCCCTGTCCTCCAGCTAAATCGGGATTGATACTAAGAAATTGGAAAACTCAACATTGCTTTGTCAGACGTGGGAATCCTACGCTTAGGATCCCACGCTTTACAAGTCAATCACTATTTATATCTATTAATACAAAAAGTAATGTATGAACGTGAACGGGGCGAAAGTAGTATGTAAGGATCGTAGCAGGTGGCGTTCTGTGGTTTCTGCCTACCCCCATGGGAAAAAGGCGTGAGTTTATGTATGTATGTATGTAATACAAAAAGTTTGTTTATTTCTTTGTTTGTTTGATCGCGTGAATTTCAGGAACTACTGGTCCAATTCTGAAAATTATTTCGCTAATAAGAAGCTACGTTGGTTCTAATAACTACTATTTTATTAACAAAAAAAAAAATCAGATCCGTAAAAGAATCGACGACGAAGTTGCGGGCAAAAGCTTGTGATACATAAAATGTACACCTATAAACTTATTTTAAATCCATTGAATATTCAACTTACGATCACAGACTTCCGAAATGTTTATATATACAGCGTTTCAAAATAGCGACCTAATAATAGTGGGCAGCTTTGTTTGCAGCAAATAAATGAAACAACTACAATTCAACGTTCGATTCCAATTAATTGACATGCGAATTGTCGCAGCGACGCGCGACTCAGTAGCCGTCTGTCGTGTTATGTTGCTTTTTATATTTTTATTGATTTTTTTTTGTGTTAAAGGTAGTTTGGTATAGTGGTTGCAATGGCGGGGTTGTTGTGATCGTTTCGTTCCAAGTTCGATTTTCAGGTCGGGAAGATCGGATCGTGTTTCTTGGTAGGAAATTCTTAGTCGTAGTTCTGAGTTCGGTACTGTGACTGTTAATTGCTATAAGTTGGCTTCCTATCACTTTCCGTATCTTCTTTTTCTACCCATTTAAGTAATATGTATGTACTAGCCTTAGCCTTTGACTTAGAGACTACCACGTAATTATTCTTAGGAATCCCATTTTTTATTTTTTATTATCAATTATTGCCTTTAGCTCTCAGGCATACCAAAGCTTCTTATGAGTGAAATAATTTTTGGATTGCATCAGTAGTTCCGGAGATTAGCACGATGGAACAAATAAGCAAACTCTTCCGTAATATAATATAGCTGTTTAAATAAGTGAAATGTTATTAAATAAGCTTTTTATATAAGCTGTGCAGGTCACTCCTGTCGTTCCATCCAGCTTTCCTTCTTCCATGATGATGTTGTTTATGATGTACTGACACGATTTGAAAAGATCTCTAACTTCGTTACAACCTTCTTAGAACCCGAACCTTATACTCACCAACACTCTTAACCCTTTTTAAGCCGCACTAGTATTTAGATCAGAATTTAACTTCTAAGACTGACTGTACCTACCTGTTTCAAAGAGTATTGAGACTCAGAACCATCATGCTAGCCAGGCAGATTAGTCCTTTCGCATCACTCGCACTGCCCATCAAGCTTAGCAAGTAAAATGCCCACGGAGTAAGGCCTTACTCCGTGAAAATGCCTATTTAATATTTAAATAACCCATCAGTATATCGTCCCAGTCAAAATCAAAGCCGTTCATAGCTGTATGCAGCTCGAATGCAAATGTTGGGTGGGGTGTACTGTGAACGCGCAGTTGGCTGCATTGTGCTGCCCCCCGCCCCCGCTTCGCCCCCGCACAGACCCGACACATCCCGCGAGAGTTTGTTTTTCGGGGCAAATAGCTATAGGCTTGATAATGGCCTCGCGGGTTGCGGTATGGCGTGGATGGTGCTCTGTTTCGGTAGGTCATGAGGTTGGATTTGTAGGTTAGTTATAAAGAAGTGTAATAATAACAGTCGTGACTGTCCTGTGGTTAACGTGCCCGCCTCTCATACGGTACGGCATACGGTTGCGGGTTCGATACAGGTCAAGTTCAAATTTATTTTTTTAATTAGTACCTATGTACCTACTTTCTTAATTTATTTTGGAGGTCACCGAATTCGGTGAAGGAAAACATTCTGAGGAAATCTAGACCTAGTCCGTCTTGAATGAGCGTGGTGATCAATGCTCGCACCTTCTCTGCATAAGAAGAGGCCTTTGCCATACAGAGGGACCCGAAAAGGCTGGTATTATTATTATCCTTCTGACCTAATTTCTGTCACTTAATTTGGTCGGTCATCTTAAACAATAGGCTATCACTACACTTCTACTTGATATAGGTTAAGCTCAATACTCAATACTCAATACTCAATATATTTATTGCTTCCACAAGTACACTTAGATGGCTAGCTTGGATGGCTGGCTTGGATGGCTGGCTTTGATAGCTCAATTCAAATAAGGAAGAAAAATACCATACTGAAAGATTTCTACTCACGGATTGAGAATACAAAAACAGAAAGTTAAACTAGAGCACCATCCCCAGTGTACCAACTGTATCGGAGTGGCGGATGGGTTTTGATTTTTGTAGTTTCGTATTATTTGCGTATTTATCCGCCCGCCGCCCAACGATACATTTATTTGCTTCCACCTCCCCATACTCTGCCTACCCCCGTTCGATTGATCGCGATATCATTGCGATAATAGCAGCAGTGGAATCGGCGCGCGGTTCCGTCACGCGGCTGGCGTAGAAATATGGCCGACTGGTGCGCCCGATCAACCGTGAGAGCAACCAATTATTGTACGGATGGGAGTTGTAAAAGACATGAGAACTTTGCCCTGGCCAAGGGTCAATTTTTGTAAGAGGGGCGCCGAAGCAAGTATGGCTGAATTCTATTGGGTTTAATTATACCAGCCTGCTGTTGTCAAACTGCTGGGCAAAGACCTCTTCTCACAGTATACAAGGGCCGAGCATTGATCACCATGCTTGCTTAAGGTGAATTGGCGATTTCAGACTTATGTTATGCTTTAGTAGATAAGACTTCTCAAAGGAAAGAAGCCGGTAGTAATCGAGTTGTATGTTGTCTTGTCTTGTCTTGTATAAAGACTAAACTTCTTAGGGTAGGAAGGAGTACGGTCAGCAACAAAAGTCGGTTAACACTGTTAATTCTGCAAACCATTGAAATAGATACGAAATAACACAATATACTATATTTTTTTAGTATTTCAGGCCAGAGTTTATTTTATCTTTATTTTACATCCACCATCCATGTATTTCCTTTGATATTGTGCTCAATAACTAGGATTAAAAAATCTGAAATGTTAATCGACTTTTGTTGCTGACTGTACCTACCGAATAATTGTCATCAGTCACAATTCTCACTTAAAAACTGCTTAAAGTTGATCGAAAACACGATTGATGTTTCGAGTGAAATCAATAAGTATGAGGTGCGGTTGTTGGGGTTGCAGGGCTTTTGAGTGGCGAGCACGTATCAAAAAAGGCTCGGGGTAGGAAGACCCTCTACAAGATGGACCGGGTAAAATTCGCGGGAAACAGTTGAATGCTGGCAGCGCAGGGCCGGTTAGCGATATCTTTATTTCTTATTTAATGTCTAGCAGTGGACGTCATTCGGCTGAAATGATGATGATGATGACGTAACGACGCTTTAAGTTGTGGTAATTATACTCTTATTGCAAAAGCTTCATTTAAAGGTAATGCGTTGTCTTACGATTCTAACTCAGTAGTTGATCCAAACAACTACTGTAGAATCTCATTTGATAATCTTAAATATGTCCTATGTGTCTTTATTAATGTTTATTTAGTTTAGACATGCCAAAAAAAACATCTATATTGTTTTAATAAGTAAAACAATTAGGTCAACTAATGCACTGTGTCAAATGTGATAAACCCTTTTCAGCAATAACACTGTATATACATCCCTAACTTATGTTGAAAATAGATTTAAATTATCAATGTAAATTACCCCATTTTTTACAGTTATTTTTAAAACGTCAATTGGTACTTATCCTACATGAGTTTGTGGGTTCGTAACATCTGGGCTTGAGATGTTACGAACCCACAAACTCATGTAGGTATGAGAGGCGGGCACCTCAACCTCTGGGCCATCATATCTGAATAACTGTCACCTCATAAAATTATACATTCTTAACTTAAGTTTGACGAACCATCACATTTGCCATAAAGGTTTGTCAAAACACACCTTTTATGAAGTGCAAAACGCCATTTAAGATCAATCCATCATAGTTAAACGTCTTCCCAGTGAACCGTCAAACAAGATATGCAAAACGTTCCTAACAAAAAGCTTCTGTGACGTATGCAAATTAGACCGAGCAGCATAAAAGTACACGACGATACGGTTAAACTTTTAACCAAATAATATTGAACAAAAAAGAGAAAGAATATTTGTCATGTGAGCGCATACGCATGGGCTGGTTATCAATTTAAAAGTCGGCATTATCCACATAATGCTGCTAGGGGCTGATATAAAACATTTCAATTTGGTGATCCGGTTACCGGCCCCCGTTTCAAATCTGCATTGTGGGACCCCATACACTAGTAGTTTTGGGTACAGTCGCGCACCAAAGATTTCGATTGCGAAAAACATATGTATTATTTTTGTATATTATAGGGTTGAAGATTTTTTTTTGGAGAAAGAAGTTGTTTGACTATTTACTGTATTTAAAATATTAGAAATTGTGACATTAATTTTACTATTGACTGATATTTTTATTAATTAATTATGAATTAGAATATTATATTATAGAAAATTTGTATTTTATTGTAATGAAATGAAATGAAATGTGTAAGTTGTACTCTATACTTTTGCCTGCCTTGTAACTGGCAAAATATGGCTGTTTCTATATTTATACTATGTAACACCCTGACCTGTAGGTACCCGTATTTGCAAAATAAAATATCTGTATCTTTGCTCTGTTAAAAATGCACGCGGCAAAGTAGCGTGGAAAGTCGGATATCTTATTTCATTTTCTGTTCGTTGTTTTAAAAATGCTTCCCTGTATTTTTTGCTTTTTTTGCAATGTTCATTTACTGTTCTTTGTGAGTGAATAATTTCGCTCAGATCTGGGTCATGATTTTTATAAAACAGTGGGTATGGATGGTATTGTGTTATCGATATTTTTTAAGCAGGATGAAGTACGGTAGGTACTTGTTTACTTAATATTGTTGTTACAAATAATGTAACATTAAATCGTATCGTTCTCTTAACGTAAGAATAAGTTTCATTATAATCAATTCTGAATATTATAAAATAACTACCTAACGCAAGACTTATAAATCCGTACTAATATTATAAATGCGAAAGTAACTCTGTCTGTCTGTCTGTCTGTCTCTTCTTCACGCCTAAACCACTGAACCGATTTCAATGAAATTTGGTACAGATATAGTCTGGGACCCGAGAAAGGACATAGGATAGTTTTCATCCCGGAAATCCCCCGGGAACGGGAACTATTAATCCACGCGGACGAAGTCGCGGGCAAAAGCTAGTAATAAATAAATTACAAATTATTTACAAAAAAAAACAAGACAAAATTGACCTTGCAATGTACAAAATTAATTACATAAATCGAACACCAAGAAAATAGCACATCAAACTAACCAAACAACTTCCAAACTTCACAAAATAATAATCACACCGAAACACTTGAGCACACGAGCGTCCCCACACAGTGGGTACCCCAAAACGCAGTGTATGCTTGGTTAGGCCCGCGCCTCCCGCGGCCGGCGGGTTTACAAGAAAGGGGTAGTTAGCCGCTATTGTCTCCAGCCCTCCTGCCCCAATACGGCTGCATTCCGCTTTACCGCCACAGAACCGGATAAGTGACATTTTTTTATGTCAAAATAAATATATAATTAGACTCTTAAGTAGTTTTGTGGCTGAAATTGGATATAGCGTTTAGTTTTGTGAATGTATTTGAGAAATAGAAAGTGGTAGTTTTGGTTGTGGTGTTTTAGATTCTGGGTATAGGACAAATAGAACGGGCATGACTAAGAAGCTTCTGGTGAGGTGATATTTAAAGTTTAGATTTTAGTATACAGCTGAGGTTAAGATTACTATAATATCAAGTATGACTATTTTGTAGTATTGGCAGAATAGTAATAAAAGATAGAGGATGTTCTAGAGATAATTACATAGCGCAGCAAAACATTTTGGGCTAATGGCGGTTATTTAATTCTTATTACTTAATTAATTATAATAAAAGTATTACTTTGGCCACTGCAACTAGTACGTATCTACTGTTAAGATATCAGGGTACTGATATATCTACGCCGTCTTAATTTGGGCAATATAATTTAGAATGACTTGATTAACTGGATTAATCTTAGAACATGTATATTTAACTTAACAACCAAGCCCTAAAAATTACGCAGTTAAATTACGTCAACATTACAGAGCAATCAAACGGAGACAGAGAAACCATCTTCAAGAAATTTCACAAAACGTCAAACATCACCTTCATGACCTCCCAAATTCTCTCAAAACACAAAACAGACAAAATAATTCCTTTTCCGCCATTATTATTATTTGCCGATACCCAGTTGTGACGTACACCAGTAGGGGAGTGTGTACGGTACGCGGTGCCCCGTTCTCCCCACAAAGACGACACGGAAAACACTTAGCCTTGTTGACACTTTACACTGATTCTACTTCAGACCCGACACTTTGATTCTACGATTGTCAATACGATTTATTTGACACTGTAAAACCCTTTTAGTATTGCGTTTTGTAATTAAAAAGAGTGCTAATGAACTCTTTTATGATTCTAGTGATTCTTAGTTTAGTATGTGCTTTGGGATGAATTGAATTCGTGTGTTGAAAGTGTTGTCGTAAAATCGAAGTTCATCATGATCAACTTTGATTTAACGACTAAACAATGATTTAACAATGGTTGGTGTATTCTATAAAATTCTTACGCGATAAAGTTAGGTAAAGTGGGAATGAGGTGAGCTGTCATCACACTTACGCTAGTTATGGTGATTGGTAATTCAATACATTCATCAAAAAATGGTTAACTAATTTGCAACTTTGATTCTAAAACTTGAAAACCAATTTACCAAAAACTACTTTTATAAAAAGTCTGTTTAACCCTAAACGTAAAGCTTATTCTTTTTTGATAACTTATGAATGAAAAAAAAATTTGAAAACCATTCATTAAGAAAGTACCTATACTGTTTTCGATACTAAGGAGAAGTAAATTAAAAAATGAGACACAATTTCGGAACTCAAAATCAACCCAGTATCGACCCCAAGCTGTAGGGTTTGTACAAATTTGCCAATTAGCAAATTATTTTCCTACAGTGAATGTATCAAATTACCAATCAACCCTGTGTATTCGAACTGTCAGCATTGACTATAGTTAATAACATGAAATCATGGCGCAATTTTTCAGTATCCCATATACATTTAAATTATCGTCTCCAGTACCTACATAACCTATATCCTGTCATTACCCCAATGCCCATTTCGCAACATAACAAAAAACATCCGTTGATAAATGATACCCATTATCGTTAATCTGCAAACAAATTACAAAAACGTTACAATAAAACTTTAAAGTTCACGACAAACAGTAGCGCGAGTGTAATGAATGGCCGCAGTATTATAACCGGACTGCAAATCTAGTTTGGAAGGGGAGTGCGGGAAGTACGGTGAGCCTCCATGGCCAGACGCTTACCACACTCCGGCGTGTACTATTCCCGCACAACCCATAAGCAAACGGCCGTAAGATCATGGCTAAACACAACCGAATTTCAACCTTTTCATTCCAAGATAAAATAGATTTTACCTCACCAAAATTTGGCTTCATATTCTGGTTTCGAATCAGGGTATTTCACCAGATCGCTATAACGTGTTCTTTGTCGCTTTAGCCACGTCCCTCTCACACAATGGCATACTTATTAGGGATTTAGTCCAGATATTAGTTGGGGATGTCGGCATTGTTTGGATTTTAATAGAATTCGGCTACACCCCGGGCGGTTGGGTATACTTACACGGTTGTTGTTCGTCGTAGAGTACATGCGGTACCTTGACGCATGTGTTTGGAATTGATTCGGAAAAGTTATTGCTTCGTTATTGGTCTTGATATGTTGAATTTTGTTCATTTCTTGGAGTGAACTTTAGCTGGATTGATTGGAAATCAATTTAGGGGTGATGAAGGAATTCTGAGCTTTATAATTTTTCAGTTAATTTACTATTCATTCTTGAATGTCTTGGATTTGGGAATGGCTGTTAGGTGTACGCATTCAACCCTAATCTCATTAAAGTTAGAGTGAACAATCTTCTTCTGGGTAAGTTTCTAGTCCTAGCCTAGAGTCAAAAGCTTACCCATCTTGAATAAATAAAATAAAAATATGTCTACAAGTTTTTATGGCTATTAATTTCGGGTCATGCAATACATATTTTTTGTACCAATCTATTTAGGTACTAATAGTAGTACCTATAGTGATAAACTCGTTAAATGACTTAGACAAATGCAGATTTGAACAGTTAATTATAATTTACGATAATGGAAATTCCTAGAAAAGAACTGACGTGTCTGTGGAAGCAAATATGACAGAATAGTTATTATGTTCGTTAACAATACAAAATGATCTGCAAAATACAGCTGTGTATATCGTTTGTGCTCAATTTTTGGGGTGCCAAGCGGTAGCTTATTGCTAAGACTTCGGTGTCTGTCTGTCCGTCCATCATAGTAGTGTATCTTTTGAACCTTAATAGATAGATGCTTGATTTTCTTCAGTGTTTATTACTATGGCTTTTATATCAACAGATATTAAGAATAAAATAAAGTTAAAAATTAAAGGGGGATACAAGAAACCGGTTGTATTCGGCGCTTTTTTTCCGACTTTAATTAATATTGTACGGTAGAACAGAACTATTAGTGTGCGAGTACAACTCGCATTTGGCCGATTTTTGCTTTCTTTTAATTTCGGTAGGAACCCCAGTTAGAATTTTATTATATGTGCATTATATTGCAAACATGGCCATCAACCGCACATGAAAGAGAAGTTTGAAAAGAGAAAATGCAACTTGGCAGTGGTATATAAAATGTGCCATTAAAGCTGACTGCATCTTGATCATGATTTATGAAAAACATTTTTACTTAACAATATTTTTTTCAGAAATCACTGTGACTGCCGTATTTACTTACATCTTTATCCAAAAAAAGTAATATCCACACGAGCATTCGCTAACGTTTCCTTCCAGCAACTGTTTACTAACTGCGGATATTTATAGTTGGATGCACACCACAGAAAGGATGCTGATGCTTTCTGCATGCCCCCCGTGTGTAGTGCTGGATCGATAGGTGCCCCTCATCGCGCCCCTTATTGAAAATTATAACAATGGAACACCGCGCTCTCTCTCGCCCTCTTAACACTCACTGATTTCGGCAAACGTACTGTGGATATGCCAGCAAATAAAATATTAAATATGGGCTTTAATAAACTTGCATCTGCTACCAAATCGATCCTGCTTAATATTATAAATGCGAAAGTTTGTATGGATGGATGGGTGGATGGATGGATGGATGGAAGGATGGATGTTTGTTACTCTTTCACTCTTAAACGGCTGAACGGATCTGGATGAAATTTGCACTATGGTCGATTGTAGTATGAAATAGCACGTAGGATACTTTTTATCCCGGAAAAATGTACGGTTGACGCGAAAGTCGCGGGCAGAAGTTAGTAATATTATAAATGCGAAAGTTTGTGAGGATGGATGGATGGATGGATATGTGTTACTCTTTCACGCTCAAATGGCTGAACGGATCTGGGTGAAATTTGTCGCTATGATAGATCGTAGTGTGGAATAAGACAAAAGCGCTTGCTATCCCTGCTATCTATTATTGCTTGCTTAAAAATGTACGGTTTCCGTGGGGTAAAATCAAGTTTGTCACGAGCAGAAGCTAGTAACTGAATAAAGTTCTAAGTAAGTAAGTTGAAGAAATCTAGCCACCAAAATAGCATTCTAGTGGAAAGGAACGATGGTAATGGTTATTAGAATCTGATGTGTGTGTAGATAGGATCTTTACGATCGTTTTCGTTCGGCTTACTCGTTTTATTTCGAAACGAATTTGGAGAGATAATAAGGAAAACCAACTAGAATATCTTTATGAAACCTACCTAAGTATGATTGAACTTATTAATGTACTAGCTACTGCCCGAAATTTTAGCCGCATGTGTATTTCATATTCATATTATTTATTTGCATACTATAATGTGTATAAAGGTGTTATATAAGGCTTAAAGCTAAAAGAACAGTTATGAACCCTGTGAGCTGCGTTAAGTTACATCTTATATTACTGCTCCGTTCCAGTGTGTTGTAGCGTGATCTTATATAGTCTATGTTACTTCCTGATAATTTATCTATCTGCTGGTGAAAACATCCAGTCCAGTAGTTTCAGAGCTTATTCTGCACAAACAAACAAAAAAATCTTTCCTCTTTATAATATTAGTACAGATAAATAAAATAAATTTTACGTTATTCTTTAAAACACACTTCAAGACTCCAAACTTTGCCTTCAACTTCTCAAACAGATTTCGTAAAGGTTTAAAAGAAAGAAAATACCAAAAGCGCAAAACCTAAAAGCAACATGCAAAAATATCCTCCGATCATATCCACATGCAGATGTATCGAACGTGGACGTGTTAATATATCGGTCGAATCAAGCTGGGAGGGCGGAGGTCGGGATGCAGGGATTATAATGAGGCGCAGCCCTACTAAGTATTTTCGACATGCGTCGCCGTCACCCGACAAACATTCGGAAGGCCGGGGGTTAACGAGTGCACCGCGTCGAAAATTACACGCGCTATGGGCGAGCTTTAATGTCCACGTCATAGGTCATTCGGGGATGAGCGTAAAAAGTCTGTAGACGACTGTACTTTTATGAACTCTGAGGATTTTTTTGGGGGTATATGATTTCAAAAGTGTTTTCTTGTTAGGATTATTTTTAATACTGCTAAATTAATGTAGAAAATATTTGTTATGTACCCCGGAGGGTTAGGCAGAGGTGTACCAATGTACAGCCACAATGAAAGCCACAATCGCCTGCATGTTTAGGTCCCATGTAATAGAGGGCGAAGCTATTGCCATTAACCGGGCACAAATATTAACTCCGAGCTGCTACTGAGAATTACATAGAAAAATACAATAACTCTTTTTGCTCGATCTAGGAATAGAACCTAAAACCTCTAGCGTAGCAGTGGGCCACTGGGCTACTGAGGCAGTTAGTAGATATAATTGGCTGCGGGTTGTTCGAAAGAGATACCGCGCCCCCGGAACGCAAAGGGCACATGAAGGAACATAGACGGATTTTAGTCAGTAAAAGTCTGACACTCCCTCCCGCCCCGCCCAGGGCGGGGGAAGTTATTTGATGATTTCCCGTCTAAAAAAAAAAAAAAAAAAGTAGATATACCTAATTATTATGTAGGAATACATTTTTTCTTCTTATAATATTTTCAAATTAATAGGTAAGTACCTAGTTAGTAAAGTACCTAGTTAAATACCTAGTGTAGGATTGTAATAGTATTTTTTTCTTTTTCATTAATAACTTGATCTATCCGTAAATAACAGATAACAAAATTAAAATAAATTTTACAAGTGCTGTACAAGCGGAGAATTAAAACAGAAACAAAACTAAACTAAATCCGATATTTCCAACTAATACGATGCTACGATTCTTATTGGCGTTCAAAATAATACCATGCTTTTTATCATTACGATTGGAAAAATATCGTTGGAAATATTTCGCTTTTAATTAACCGGCTTGGTTTATTAAAAGGTATTAGAAATATCGAATGAATATCTAGGTATTCACAATATAGCTCAATGCATATTCAACAAAGCAATAAAAACTCAACAAAGGCATTACAAAAACTAGATGAGGCAAGTTTTTTACATTTAGCTGTCCACTGAATAGTTACTGGAAGTTAACCAATAACACGATTCGGCATCCGAAGCACGCGCACCGTTTTTTAGTACAAACGTCCCAGTTTCACTGCATTCGAAGAATTGACACATCCAGGGAGAACAGTGTTGGCAAAATACTGGAACTAATGGGTGTTAGGGTGTCGCGTGGATGCCATAAAGGGCCCACAATGCGGCCGGCTCGAGATGTCATTAGCCAAAGAAATCTGCCATTGTGTCATCTGTACCAAGAACGTCAACCTTTGTCCATTTTCGTATTGTCGCATTGTTTTTATTTAGTTCTTTGTAGTTAGGAAGTTAAATGTAGTTAAGTCTATTGTGTTCTTTGTGTTTCAATTTCACGGAGCTGCGTGTCGCCTTTTGCTTGTAGTTGCATAGAATCTGTCTAAATCGCTGTTTATTAGTGACGACGGGACCTGTCCCGAGTGATTGAGGTGTCCGTTTATTAGTCATCTCTGTTGGAGTGTATTACATCCTACGGTGAGATAATGTGTTCGTGTTAGTTCAATATTCTGAGGTAAGGATAGGTTGGCATGCGGTGAATTAGTTATTGAAGCAGATAGTAATGAAGTTGTGCTGTTGTTTGGTTTAAAAAAATGCTTTTATTGTAATCTCCCGATCAAATTTCGGTCACGGCTATCTCATTGAAGTCTATTACGCAGGAGATAATAGTGCACAGGTGCACTCCCTCTTCCCTCACTCTCGTAGTCCGAAGGGATGGCAATCCGTCACGGCCGGGGAGATCAGGCGCAGGGCCAACTGTTTTACGCGCTTTCTGAGGCACGTGAGTGCTACCAACTTTCAAACTTCGGACTGCTACAGGGAAATTCCTAATGGATAATCTCGATAACACTTTGCCTAACCTTGGTTCCAACCTAATACCCCACTATGCGTCCATTCGATGAACGGGACAGTTTAAATACTTTTAGTAGGTATAATGTCACCAAATCGGAAGTATCATACATTTGTTGACATGTTTTCCGTAACACAATACACATTCTACATATCACGAACGGTTAACATTAAGAAATTATAAATAATGAAAGCTTTACATAAATGAATTACACAGAATAAAGTATGAAGAAACGGAATATTTCTAAAGCATAAGAGCATATTTTGGCCTTGTCCGTAATGACGAAGAAACAATAGCTATTAAAATGGGTCATGTTTTTACACCAACTTGGGACTGTGTTGCCAATTTAACAAAAGCAAACAATATAGGGTAACACCAGTGGCCGTCCAAAGACAATAATATTTATGACAACAGAAGCTGTTTGACAATAAAATTACGAGCAAAAAAAATGTGACGAAACGCAAAATTGTGATGTTCGGAGTTTTGTCTGAGAATTAGGTAATTCACAATTTTTACTTTTCAACAAGTAAAAAAGGGTGCGTGAATAAAAAACCTTTTGTAGCTTTGTCAATGCTGATGATCATTGTAGTATGACAATGGGTGTAATGCATGCAATTATTAGTACCTTAGATGTTGCTAGATTAATATAATTCTAACTTAATAAAACTTTTCTACTATTAAAAATTGCCAGTACCAAAAACATTTACCACCAAAAAGTTTCATAGCCAAACAAAAGCCATCGATTCGATTTTCAAAAAAAAAACAAAAGAAATCTTAACATCACTCCGTCTCTTTCTAAACAATTTTATAATCGAACCCTCTCCCACTACACAACAACAGTCTTCATAAATCAGACTAACGGAATCTTCAACCTATTACTCAAAACTGTATTTGTTTACTTCAACCATAACTGTAGTTAACGGGAAACATTGTACATTGACGTCACTAGATCACATACCGTTACCCATAAAAGCAGAATAACGGTGTACTGAACCATTTTCAAGCAACCCTTTGAATACGTAATTACACAAGGCACCGTAACTCTATCAAGAGTTAGTACAAAGAATAATGTTAGTTGGCCTTGAGGAAGAAAGTACAAAGGACTTTCTCCGAGAAAGGGTTCTGACACTTCCTAGTTGCGCGTGACCAATGCCGCCATTGTTGGGTCCTGTTAGTTCAAATTGTACCACAGTTACTTTATTTGGGAGTTTATTGAAAGTGATCGGGTTTTGTTTGAAAGGAAGAAAGTTTAGAAAAAAATGTCGAAGAAATTCTACTCTACAGTTAATTGAGAGATATTATAAAAGGAAAACATTTGCAGGTTTGTTTGTAATGGATAAACTCAAAAACTGCTAAACCTATTTATAAAAATCTTTAACCTGTGCCAAACTACATTATTAGCGAGGGGCATGGGTTATATTTCGTGTTTCAAAAAAATCCGTAAGAAAATTCATGGAGACTTGAAATTATGCACAAAATACAATTTCACGCGATATTTAGCATTTACCCAAATTTCAACTTTATTTTTATTATATTTTCGACTTTATTTGCTATCTACGCTAACCGAAACATGACTTTATAATGAGCATCAGCATTATGCAGATGCGTGATCTGAAGTCCGATGTGACGCGATGATAAGCTAGGATTACCAGTGTACGGCTGCATTGCATTACCTTGATGACATTACATCGCGTCTACGGTCTCCACAAACAGGACTAATAGATTAGTGTTGCGGCTAATAATACGTTTCTGGAATACCTAAATCCTTCGTTATTTCGAACATATTTCATGTGTTCTTGTTAATTTTTTATTTATTTATTTATCATCTTCTCAGCCGCAGGAAGTCCACTGCTGGACATAAACCTCCCTCATAACATACCATCACGCCTGTATTCCCGAAAGGGTTGGACAGAGGTGTACCAATATACAGGGTGTTTGGTGCATCGTGTGCCAAATTGAAATGGTCGACTGAGGGGGTCATCTGCTATCCTTTCAGACCCCTAAACACTTCTCATGCCCTGTGTATTATTTTTCATCGACTTTTTAATGTTTTACAAAAAAAAATACCAAAATTTTACATTCAAGTTCATTTTTTTTTTAAAAGTACACGTCGTAGACTCTCTATTTTAATTTTATTTAGATGTGCATTGTACTACAGTACTTTTAAATTCAAAATTAGTGACATTACCCATCTAGTTTTTTATTTATTTACTCGCAAAGTTTTGGACTTCAATTAAAGCTGTCCATGTTACAGCTATTTACATGGCTATAAAAAAAAAACCAAATGAGACCAGGATCTAAGGACTTCGTCAAAAATTCTCTAGTCTATCCTCTTGCTAGTGATGTGCCACATGCCATAAAAATCTTTTTACAACTTCGTGAATTCCCTAGAATTGTGAATCGAGTCACAAAATACAAAATTCCAAATTATGGTATAAAAATTTTGTTTTGCTTAATTAACACCTGAAAAACGTATTAAATATGTTATCTCACTCTTACAAGATAAAATCTGTCTTGTATCCCTCTTTTTTGGGGGAGGGGGTACTAGAAATAATATAAAATGCATTTTTAACATCTATTTCATATTTTTTTGCATATTCTGCTTAAATTGTTGGCCTTTATTGCGAATGCAGGCCAGACATCTATTTCATATTTCCACAGTTGTTGTACGAAGTCGCATTTCCTCCTTTGAAAAGAGTTCTGACTTTTAACCAGAAAAAAAGGAAAGGTTTAGTGTAAACGTTTGGGCAGGAGTGATTGAAATCAGGTAATTGAACCGCATTACCTGCCCGAAAACTTCAATGGCGAAAACTATTTGGAGTTCCTTCAAAATGACTTGCCCGAATTAGTGGCCGAGGTGCCCGTATGTAATGAAAATGTGCCCAAAGTATTCCAGCATGACGGCTGTCCCGCGCATTGGCGTTTGACTGTGAGGGAATATCTTGATAATGTATTCCATAATGCGCGGATTGGTGGCCCTTTTGCATGACCGGAACATTCCCCAGGCCTAACTCCGCTAGACTTTTAACTAGTTTTTGACTAGTATACACCACGGAGGTTCCGACTAGGAATGTACTACTTCAACGCATTCAAACGGCGTTCAATAAAATTAAGGAGAAAATGCGACTTCGTACAATAACTGTGGAAATACGAAATAGATGTCTGGCTTGCATTCGCAATAAAGGCCAACAATTTAAGCAGAATATGCAAAAAAATATGAAATAAATGTTAAAAATGCATTTTTTATTATTTCTAGTACCCCCTCCCCCAAAACAGAGGGATACAAGACAGATTTTATCTTGTAAGAGTGAGATAACATATTTAATACGTTTTTCAGGTGTTAATTAAGCAAAACAAAATTTTTATACCATAATTTGGAATTTTGTATTTTGTGACTCGATTCACAATTCTAGGGAATTCACGAAGTTGTAAAAAGATTTTTATGGCATGTGGCACATCACTAGCAAGAGGATAGACTAGAGAATTTTTGACGAAGTCCTTAGATCCCGGTCTCATTTGGTTTTTTTTTTATAGCCATGTAAATAGCTGTAACATGGACAGCTTTAATTGAAGTCCAAAACTTTGCGAGTAAATAAATAAAAAACTAGATGGGTAATGTCACTAATTTTGAATTTAAAAGTACTGTAGTACAATGCACATCTAAATAAAATTAAAATAGAGAGTCTACGATGTGTACTTTTAAAAAAAAATGAACTTGAATGTAAAATTTTGGTATTTTTTTTGTAAAACATTAAAAAGTCGATGAAAAATAATACACAGGGCATGAGAAGTGTTTAGGGGTCTGAAAGGATAGCAGATGACCCCCTCAGTCGACCATTTCAATTTGGCACACGATGCACCAAACACCCTGTATAATAACCTAGGTTTAGGTCCTATGTAACAGAGGGCGAGCCTAATGCCTTTGACCGGGCACAAATCCAAACTCCGAGCTGCTACTGAGAATTTCATAGAAAAACCCAATAACACTTTTTGCTCGACCTGGGAATCGAACCCAGGACCTCTAGCGTAGCAGTCGCGCGTAGGACCACTAGGCCACCAAGGCAGTTTAAAAAAAAATAAAAAAATATCATATTAAATATGTTTTATTATCTTTAAAAATCTTATTTTAAGCCGATTTAGTCACAATTTGAATGCGTTCGTATTTCCAAACGCATTCAACCCTAATCTCTTCAAAGTTAGAGTGAACAGGCTTCTTCTGGGTAAGGTCACTCAATCGTAGGCTTTGTCTGTGTCACCTTTGACCAAGAGTCAAGAGCGTAACCAACTCGAATAATAAAAAATAAAAAAATCCTAATCGCGAACCTCTTAACAAAAATCATTAACAGTCAGATAATGTGGAAGACTTAGTCGGAACAAGGGGACTCATGTCTGAGATCCTAACAACAGATTGACTTGCGTTAAACGCGTAATCTGTTGAGTAAGACAAAGTCGCTCTTAATCCGCACCGTCTATGCACCATCTCAGCTATTTGGGGAAGGATTTGGATAGATTAAAGGCCCCCCATTCACCGTGCGACTGAATTCTTTTTGTAGCCGTAATCTTGTTGTGAACTGGCTTAGAAATAAATGTGTCATGCAATGTTACGACTTGTTAATGATCTTGTTTTGTTTTTATGATGTTTTATTGTTTCTTGACTTGTGATTATTTAAGATGTATTTTTATGTTCAACTGAGGATAATGGCGGTTGTCTACTTTGCAAATCTATTACGTGAGCGTTTCACAGCGATTGCCCGCGTGGTACCTACATATTGTTTTTTGATAATAAAAAAATATCTTCTAATTTGAATAATAACTGCAAAAGTAAAGGGGATAATGTTTTCAAAGTTATTTTAAAATTAAACCACTTTCAATATTATGAACGTCTCAATACAAACAGTTTGACTTTTTATGGTGATAAGAATCAATCTATATTCAGTTACAAAGAAGTAAGTTTTATTGTTTTCTTTGCGTACGATGTAGTCTCTGGAAGTCATGGTTCCATTACAAAAAATATTTCACTGATAGAGAGCTACACTATTGCTAAGACTATATATACCATATAATGTTAATGTTGTTGTTGTCATATATTTATGTTCTATGGTATAATTCATATCTTTGCGGACACAGACGCGGGCAGAAGCTGGTAGAGAACAAAAGAAGAGGACAAAAAGTTATGATTCGGTACCTACATATAATTGGATAATACATTGAAAGCCCAGCTGCAATTTGCTAATTAAATTAATTAAGAGTAATGATGAATTTAAATTACATTTAATCTGTTATGTCTACAATGGAAAATATCAACTTACATGTGGTTTTTAAATATATACTATAAAAGTTGTATGCCAATGTAACCAGAACGAAAAGAAGTTTAAGTTTTATCCCACTACAGGGCAAAGACCTCTTTTTATACAGAGAAGACCCGAGCATTGAACACCATTCTTGCTCAAGGCGGATTGGCCATATCAGTCACATACTGACGGGCCTGTTGGTCTAGTGGTTATTGGCCCTGACTGCTAAGCCGGAGGTCGTGGGTTCGATTCCCACCCAGGACAAACTTTGTGTGATGAGCATGATTGTTTGTTCTGTGTCTGGGTGTGATTTATCTATAATATGTATGTATTTATAAAATTATATAAGTATGTATATCAGTTGTCTGGTTACCATAACACAAGCTCTGCTTAGCTTGGGATCAGATAGCCGTGTGTGAGTTGTCTCAAGATAAAAAAAAGATAAAAAAAGATACTATTTATAAGTAGTAGTAGTTTGTAAGTAGTTGTTTATTTATAGGCTCGCCCCCTATTACATGGGACCTAAATATACCGGCGAACTGTGGGTGTACATTGGTACACCTCTGCCTAACTCTTCGGGGAATACAGGCGTGATGGTATATATACAACGTGTCCATAGTAGTACTACTTAGGTATCCGATACAAAAAAAATCTTAAGCATATTTAAGAAATTGTGGCCGTGGTAGTTCAAAATATCATACAAGGTGTAAATTTGCAAAGAATTTTTAAATTTATTTTGTAACTAAAAAATAACATTTTGGTATACTTTTTTTATTATTTTTCCTTAAGTGCTCATGAGCAGGTCAACCTTTTGGCGCCCGCTTATCGTTGAATTTTGGGACTGTATATTATTTATAAGTCTAAACTATTTACCTCACGATATTTTTTGTTACTGATGTCCAAAATAAAGTTAGAAAGTACATATTATGAATTGTAAAAGTATCATTGGTTTTTGCCCAGTATCGAAACTTCAACCACATGCATGATAAGAGCCTTAACCACTAAGACATCACGGCACACAATAAACACGTATTTTAAATACATCATAATATTTGGCATAGATTGCCTTTTAATTAAGTGTAGTATGGAATCCCACACCCGGTACCCTGACTGCGACAGAGCATTTATAGTACAATGGACAAAGAAGATAGGTGTGCAAGCAAAACTATTTTATTTATTTCTCCTCTCTATCAACAGCACTATTCAGTTTGTTTGGATTTTTTTCTCGAACTTAACAACTACTGACCTAGCTACTGACTAATCAGGTATTTTTGAAAGCCAAGAAGTCAGAAAGTTAAGGCTAATTGCTCGTTCCCAATAATATGTTTGTATGGCAATGAAATCCAGAAACTCCATGAACTCTTTTAAAATCAATTTAATGTTTTTAATTTAAGTTTCATTTTCCCCTATGGGAAAAAGGCGTGAGTTTGTGTATTCATGTTGAATCTACGGGTGAAATACGAGAACAGTAAAATAAGTTCTTAAGATCATATTCTATACTTATTTAGTCCTCACAAAGAATACCTACTACCAGACTCATCATATTCACTTCCGAACTATTTAAAGAATACACGTAAATATCCGTCTAAGTACCCTAATCTCTATTGCACACTGTATAATATCCAACAAAAAAAAAAACAACATATTTGTTTCCCAAGTTTTGCTTGATACGGCTAACCGTTTCAAAAAACTGTCACTGATTCCGTATTGATCTGCAGTCGGGTCCGGGTATGAGTGTTAATTCATATATACCTCGTTAATTTTCCTTAACGCCCTCTCCGAGGCTCGTACCCACGTACTAATGAATTTCAATTTGTTCGCCGCTGACATGTGCGGAAAAAATCGTTGCAGTTGAGTATTAGGCGCATTCTTTTTTTGAATGTTTGCCCCAGCGCCGACTGTTTTGGCTCACTAGGTGTTTATTTGACTAATTCGTTCGCTAGCTTCATTCGTTGCTCTTTTGCGTTGTGTGTGTTTTTGTTTGGACGAAATGTGTGTTTCGTTTTGAATGTGGAAAATTACGTGGTTCTTTGGTCACCGTGTGTAACGAGATATTGTAAAATTACACCCCTAAAATAGAAGACGGATATTAACTTGATTGACGGATATTAACACGTTAGACGGATATTGAGTATTAAAATGACAAGAGTCAATTAAATATACCTATGTATCTACTCATTGCAAAGGCGTAAAAAAGAATCGAATCCGTAATATCGATTTAAGTACTTTCCAACCAAAAAAGAAAATAAGTCACCCAACCCTTTCCAACTAATATTTATTCATGCAAAAATTGTTTTCACACTACTTGCGTGTTTCCCGTCAGTTACTTGAGTGAATACGCAAATAAAACTGAATTCTATTGCCACAAACGCGACGAACCGCGAAGAACCGCGAACATTCTCATTCATATTCGTGAACACACCTGTTACTAAATTGAATAAAGGAAGGTGAAAGGAAAGTTATCATAATGCGAGTGGTAAGACGTGGTAGCGTGGGGCTGCGACGTGGTTTTAATGGCAATCGGAAAAGTTATTGCTTTTAAAATAAAATTAATTCTTCTCTACGTGTTTAAATAAATAAAAAGAAATACGTGATTTTTTTTTTTTTTTTTTTATAGACGGGAAATCATCAAATAACTTCCCCCGCCCTGGGCGGGGCGGGAGGGAGTGTCAGACTTTTACTGACTAAAACCCGTCTATGTTCCTTCATGTGCCCTTTGCGTTCCGGGGGCGCGGTATCTCTTTCGAACAACCCGCAGAATACGTGATAAATATAGACTACCTAAGTATCCGCTTGTTGTAGTATCTGTCTTTCTGTTTGTAATTTGATGTTCTGTAATTAAGCTCATTAATATTTTTGTGTTTAAGTGGACGCGCGTTGTTTCATTCATAATAAGTCTTATGAGAAACTATGCTTTGCCCGCGACTTCGTCCGCGTAATGTCTGTTACCGCGGACTTATACCAAAACGCGCAATAAATAGTAACCCATGCCATGTCCTATCTCGGGATTCCAACTTTCCCCGAACATCAAAATCCAGTGGTTTAGTCGTGAAAGCGTAACAGACAGATAGACACAGTTGCTTTCACATAATAATACCATATGGTATTATTATGTGAAAGCAACTGTGTCTATCTGCTACTGTGTCTGTGTCTGTCTAAAGTATGGATAAAGATTCTTAACCGTAAACAAATAGCTCTTTACAGTACATTTATTTACTGTATTTCCAAAATATAACTAGACTACTTTTTACAGAGCGCGCCATCCGGACAGTCCCCTTAACATTCCGAGAAAGTAGCGTAAAATTCTTAAGGCGCTAAGT
The DNA here is from genome assembly GCA_932526535.1 of Caradrina clavipalpis. Taxonomy (NCBI): domain Eukaryota; kingdom Metazoa; phylum Arthropoda; class Insecta; order Lepidoptera; family Noctuidae; genus Caradrina; species Caradrina clavipalpis. Next base: position 10,349,818 of record OW052104.1, on the reverse strand, counting down.
GTGTACCAAAACACGGGCATTCACTACAAAGCGATGTTACAGATCTACTTTTTTCTTAAAAAAATTAATGACACTTTTACACAATGATCATTTCTAACTGCATTTCTTTACTAAGAACTACCATTGTCTAAGTACCGTTCGAACTTTTTGCAACAATTTCTTCCACCGTGCCCCATTTAAGTTGCATAGTATTAACATATTTATAACTGTAGTACAGAAAAAGCAAAAAAAATGCATTACTTTTGGGCAATTATGGGTTCTACTTTTTACCGATTTGGGCCAATTGCTTTGGGCCCAACTTTTACCTAAGTAAATAAAGACATTTTTATATGGCACAGTAAAAATTCTGCATTAAAAAGGTTCACCGTTAGTCGAGCGCAAACATGTCGGATTTTATTTAAACTTGTTTTAAAAGTAAATTAAGGTCTATAGCGGGGCCAATTACCGCAGTACTACGGGATGAATGTTACGCTGTAAATCGGTACAAAATGCTGTAATTTCGATAATTCGCACTCCAGAACTTAAAATGCCATTTAATTATTGGAAGGAATCGAATCAAACTTTCATTACGTAAGTATTTTGCTCATTAATAAATTCATCTTAAAAATACTATGACTTCGTCCGCGTATAAGTCACATAACTTATGGCACTCGGCAATAATGTACGAGTAGCTTTCTAAATATTTTTTGTAATCGGGCAAGTTCTTCCTTACTTCGTATTACAAATGAACAATTAATTTTACCTCATTTTAGGACGCCAATATAGTATAGATATATAGTATAGAAATACTACGATATATTTCAAGCATGGTAATAATTTAGATAAAGTATTTTTGACAGATTAAGACAGAGCTTAGAATGTAAAAATTTTTGAAGATACGGGAATTGCCTTCCTGGTTTTGTTAAAATCAGTCTTTAGAAGGCATTCCTTTTTCAACGGCATTTTTTTTAAACAAGCCTACGGCTTATTTGGCATACAATGATATATAAAAAAAAAGTAAGAGAAGCAGCAATCTGAGGAAACTGAAGGGAATTCTAAAGTTCTTACGTCACAAAATAAGTACGTAAAAGATTATCAAAACTCTTCAACTAAACTCCTAACATATACCTCTCCTCCACACAAGAACATTCAAAACTTACAACATTTCAACCCTCAAACGCGACACGAACTCCGAAACGGGCCGACCCTCTTTCCTCAATCGTAAATCATAACAAACATCTTGCTAACCCTTCGACCGCCTTGCTAACCCGGCGGCCAGTTCGCCGGCACCCAAGTGCTGTTAATTGGCAACCGGTTGGGGAAATTGGTCCGCTGTACTTGCTTCCGTGAGTTAATGACTAGCCGCCCAGTGGATGGACGCCGAAACCCATTTAGGCGTGTGCAATTTGCGTATGTGCAGTGGGTAGTCGGGGTACGATTTGGTGACGCAGTAGTTATAGGGTTATGAGTTGCGGCCTCCAAGATCGTTGAAATCGAGGTTTATGTTTGGATTGAGTTGTTAAGATTTTAGTGGCCATTTGGTTTTGGTATTAAAGGGGAGCGCGACTAATGTAGCGGAGGAGCTTATTTGAACGATATTTTGATATTATTTATTCTTACTACCCGATATAAAATAATGTGTTTTATTACGATTGTAAAGTACACTTGTTGAATATTCTTTAGGTGTTAATTTGTGATAATTATATTGTATGTAATTATTCTGTGGAATATGGAATAGATAATTCTGGAATTTAGGATTTTTTTCAAAGTACAGTTTTTTTAAGCTAAACTCACTCTTAGAAGGGTAGTACTATAACAATAATAAAATATGATAAAACTGTTGCATATACCTATTATATATTTTTTTTTAATTTATATCTCTATTCGTAACAATCCTGACAAGAAAATTACTAGAATTACCCGAAATCATGGTAATCCACAAAACATTCGCAATTATTAACAACTAAATAAAATACTTTAGTGCGTCTACGAGATTGCTACGCGCGTAGGCGTCTTCGTAGGCCTTTCGTAGCCCTGACCTACGAAGATTAGGAAGTCAAAATACAGTATTATAAACATTTTAGGTGCCTTTATGTATTTAAAAATAAGTGTGTAGGTATTTATTTACTACCTTTATTTTTTCTCAAAAAAACTAAATTTCTCTCCAGCTTTATTGCCGTACAAATTCTTAAAAATAAAACATTTCTACCTAAGAAAGTGCCTAATAAAAATAATTGTTTTAAAGAAAATTATTGTAACACCACAAAGGTAAGTTTCTTACAAAACCAGTAGCATTTGTGAGGCCGGGGGAATATTTTTATAACTCTGTTTAGTTACGGGCATTATACAAACAATATTTTGGGGCATTTTATGATTTTTTATTGCGTTTGCCCTTTCATGTTGCCGGCTGTCGGCTTGTTAGTTGCCGACTTTCTTTAAACACTGCTCTTGGCTATATACGATCGTGTTTTGTTTTGTATATGACCATAAACCCGCAGATGTGGTGTTTCAAGGTAGGTACCTAAGGCACGGTTGTGCCAGACTGGGTTACTTTTTACACACCAATATGCTATCACGCCTGTATTCCTCGAAGGGTTAGGTAGAGGTGTACCAATGTGAATCTACAGTTCGCCGGTGTGTTTAGGTCCCATGTAATAGGGGGCGAGCCTATTGCCATTAACCAGGCACAAATCCTAACTCCGAGCTGCTACTAAGAATTTCATAGAAAAACCCAATAACATTTTTTGCTCGACCTGGGAAACGAATAGTACGAGAGCCCACGACCAAAACCATGTCTCATAGCAATACGGCAAAAACCCTATAAAATCGTTAGATTGTATGATTCTGAACCCGACTAGGTGTGTAGTAACGGTCGAAAGTGTAGCAACTGCGTGGGAGGCCATTTCTGCTGTGTCAAAAAAAAAAGACAGTCGGTATTATAGCAATACGTCTGATAATGAAAATGTACATAGATTTTATAATTGTATTACGAAAAAGTTTGTTTTCAGACATTTTGCGCGTAGCATATAGCCTGAGCGCATTTTTGAAAATGTCAACAAATTTAGCCGACCTGCATCATAGCAATACGGATATTATTTTTTTTCAACTTTTCGTATTGCTGCCATGATTACCAAAAATCTGTTTTCAGACGCTTTAAGTGTAGCATATACTTTTTTTCAACTTCATCCCAGTTTCCTTTTGTGCGATTTATTTCAGTCCTTCAACTTCAATGTTACGGTTTCGGGTAAATTCTTTGTTAATTATCATCTAATAAATTCAGGGTCGCAACGTATTCATTAGTTTGTAACAGAAAATTCAAGATGCCTCAATACGATTTTTAAATGATATCTCAGTATCGAAAAGTTGTCTGATAGAGAAGGTGCTACACTTAATTTGTCTGATATAAATTTTTTGCACATGTGGACAACTTATTTTATCATGTCCAACAATTTTCAGACATATTGCTATGATACCGATCGGTAAAATTTTTTAACATTTTCAAAACGGTCTCAAAATTTAATGCGTTCACATTTCCGTCTGAAAATTGTTTTGTTCGCATCAAATAACCAAAATTTACTAATAAAAAAGATTTTCAGACGTATTGCTATGAGACATTTTTTTTGTCTCATTTTTAATTTTTTTAAGTGATTTTACGTGTTTGCGCTACACCACTAACGTCTGAAAAATATGTTTCCGGTATCTCTGAACTATCATTCAACTTCAGTCTGCAAATCAGACATATTGCTATGATGCAGTTCGGTAAAATTCTTTGACAATTTTGAAAATTCGGTCAGATCAAACGCTACGCGGAAAATGTCTGATATTGGTATTTTCGAGTTCAAGATAATCGTATCTATCGATTTGATGCGGTTTTGGCCGTATTGCTATGAGACAAAAATTTTGGTCGTGGGCTCTCGTACTAGAACTCAAGACCTCATCGGTCGTCACCGCGTAGCAGTCACGCTTAGGACCATTAGGATAACGAGGCAGTTAGCAATATTCATAATAAATATTCATACTCAAATAAAAATGTAGTAACAGAGGACGTCTTTACAAGTGCTAGTCAGTGCAGATAAACTGGGCTACTATGTTCTTAGCTCGTATTTTTGTTAGTCAGGGAAGAAAAACTGGGCCACCGAAATCCCATCTCGGATTTTTGATAGTCAGTACAAAAAAAATGAGGCACTATACTGAAACATGCATTCTCCAAACAGTAACATGTCAGAACTGCCTCGCTAGCCTAGTGGTCCTAAGCACGACTGCTACGCTAGAGGTCTTGGGTTCGATTCCTAGGTCGAGCAAAAAGTGTCATTGGGTTTTTATATGAAATTCTCAGTAGTAGCTCGGAGTTTGGATTTGTGCCCGGTTAATTTCAATAGGCTCGCCCCTATTACATGGGAGCTACACATACCGGCAAACTGTATATTGGTACGCCTCTGCCTTACCCTTTGAGGAATACAGGCGTGATGGCATGTTTTGTGTTAACATGTCGGAATTAGTCGCTCTATTCGATGTTTTAGAGAGATGAGCGTTACACAATATTGTACATGATACATGAAATTTTACGCTTGTTAAAAAATATTTTATTTATATTTTGCTTTTTGAAGCTATACGTAGGCTAACTATCCCAGTTTCGCCAGATCTTTGTAATTTAGCATGCCTGAAATGTTGATAATGGATCGAGAAATATATTGTTGAAAAGGTATCATCATCATCACTAGATTCATTAGTTTTAATTATTTTGACGTTCAAAAGTGCCTTTTAATGGTTTAATTGAAATAAATGATTTGTCTTTGACTTGACTTTGACTTTGATCATTATATCAACCTATAGCCATCCACGTAAGGTATAAAACAGGTATACGTACTTGCTATTTAAAGTAAAGTTTGAAGCTGGTATTTTTTTCAGATATCAGGTACAAAAGGCACTATATCGACTTACGGCATGTGAAGCCTGATTTTCTAGACGTTGCTTACAGAACAAACTAATGAACTCAAGATATTAGTAAATATAAAATAATAATATCAGCCTATTACTATCTCACTGCAGGGCAAAGGCCTCTTCTCGTACACAGAAGTAACGATTGTTTACCACAATCGTTACTTCTGTGTACGAGACCGCAACAATTGTATGTAATGTGTCTAATTTTATTTTATTTTTTATTTTATTTATACTATTTTATTTCTATTTTTATTGATTTATTTCTATTTAATTTTGCCAATAATTGTAAATATGGAGTTTATAATTTTAATTATGGATCTTGGATATCTAAAATAAATGATTTTTATTTTTATTTTAATTATAAGTCCATGTTTCCTTTCGATGTTTTCTTTCACCGACATCAGTGATTAGCAGTGATATTTATAATAGCAAATTCTTCACACTTAGGCGTTTTTGTTTTTAACGTTCTAAATAATGGACCAACTCTTCAACGAATACATAATTACAACATCCAATTAACTGTCCCCAATAATTTCAGTGCACCTACGTGCAAAACGTGACGTCATACATGACTGAAAATATTTCCGTCAATTTATTTATCCGATTCATTAGCCGATCGAAGTGTTTCGGCGAGATTTATTTTTTTCCCCATCTCGGACTGAAGGAAAGGAATAAATATTAATAATAAAGGAGGGTTTGCCTTCAAAATTACGCAGAGGAGGCAAGGCGTGTTGACGACTCCTAATTTGACGTAATTTGCATAGATTATGCCGGTTCGTTGAGTGCCAATCTTTTTAAGTGGCTTCTTCCACTCATTTTGTGTTGCTGCCGCGGCCCATAAGGAATTTATTATATCCAAGTGCTTTCTTTGCGAATATTTTATGTGTTTCATGAGGTAAGTTCTCGTCCCCAGCTTGTTTTTTCAAAAACAACACATTATTTTTTGCATTTAAATGTATAACTTTATTTTCTACGTTTTTATTGAGACTTCTCTAAGACCCTTGGGAGTTTCGCTGTTAATGGGATGTTTGTAAAACCAGCTACTGATAATAAACAGTAGGTAATGATGGTGATCAACCATATCAAGTTGAACATACTTGAGCCAGCTGGATCCAGCTTCTACATTTTAAAAGTTTAAGTGATTTAATCTTCTTTCTGTATAAAAAATCAAGTTTCATATATCTGTGCCTGAAAATGCGGAAAGTTGTCGTTGGATTGTCTTGAAATTTTTACACAACGTTGCATGTTAACAGAAGAGTATTCTTGTATATCTACTTTTTCATCAGACTGAGCCACAGTAACACGTTACTGGGTTAAGCTAAGTACTTTTATATTGAGAAAAATATTGCCCAAAATAGGCCGGTACAACTTGAAAACCCAGTCCGTATGCGCTGATAGGCGAGTCTTTTTTATTTTATTTTCAAAAGACGAAAATAAGCTCAATAATTTAAATATAAGAATAATAAAGTCAATGTCAATAACAAGATAAAAAAAAATTGAATCTTGTTGCCCACTTCAAGAGGTAGTTTCGCATAGCGAAGAATGGGTAAGAAACTTCATACATACATACTCTTAAAAAAAAAGAATTATTATAAGTTGTACAATTACATTATTTCCATAAAAAATATACTTATGTCTAGACGATCTATCAAAAATAAAAGTAATTCAAAGTACTTCAATACGTATGTAGTGCTACGAATTAAGAAATGAAAGCTAAACTAAAATTATTGTAACATTTAATGCCAATATTGTGTTCGTAGGTGATACCAGTCAGTGCTCCTATATCATCGGTAGTGTTACCAATCTGATAGTATCTACATGTTTTTTAATCTACAAGTTATTTAGTTCAACATCAACACATCACAATATCCTTCAACATATGCATTTTATTTGCTGCTAACTTTCATCGCGCCGCAGCTCGACCATCGCGCCGCGTCGCCGCGACCACTGCCTTCATACATTCCGAACACAAATATCACCTAATCCAACCCTGCCCCCGCTCTGTAAGCCACCATTATCTCATGTTATTTTTCGATATTACCCCGTTACAGCGACCGGGGGCGCGTAAATCAAATTTATAGCCTTTTTATACAGGCATTAAAATTTTATCAGCGAGATTTCTTTCTGAATTGTCCAGTACGGCTCTGTCGCCCCTTTTGACTTTCGAGTGGGATGATGAGGGATTTGTCTGTTATATTTTTTGGAATTTTTGCGAAGTTTTTGTTTTATTGAATTGACGTTTTTTTTGCTTAGTAACGCATGTGGATAAATAACTAGAGAAATTATAATATTTGTAGGAAACAAATAATCACTACATCGTATAAAACAAACTGCGGGTTGTTCGAAAGAGATACCGCGCCCCCGGAACGCAAAGGGCACATGAAGGAACATAGACGGGTTTTAGTCAGTAAAAGTCTGACACTCCCTCCCGCCCCGCCCAGGGCGGGGGAAGTTATTTGATGATTTCCCGTCTATAAAAAAAAAAAAAGTATAAAACAAAGTCGCTTTCTCTGACCCTATATCCCTATGTATGCATACATCTTTAAAACTCCGCAAAGGATTTTGATGCGGTTTTTTTTAAATAGATAGAATGGTGGAAGAGGAAGGTTTACATGTATTTAGTACTAGCTGTGCCCCGCGGTTTCACTCGCGTTACGTAAAGTTTTTGGTTACTGATCCGTTCCGTGGTTCATAGCGCGATGTTATGTAGCCTATAATATGTTATTCTGATGTTTCGCAGAGCCATTATTTTGCGGCTAAGTTATTTAAAAACTGTGATATCTCCTAAGATATTCATTGAAGTTAAATGATGTAAAGGGCAATTTCATTCAAAATTAAACACTTGTGATGAATAAAGTATTTATGATGATAAGGATTAATACTATTGTTACGGCCCCGCATTCATAGACAAGCATAGGCGTCGCACTTGCGAGCGCCATGCTTGTGCCATGCGCGCCCCGCGCTGGTTCCGGCGCGCCGCCTGCGCGTCCCACCATAGAGCAGTGTTCATCCGTGCGTCGTAGCGGCGAGTCAACGTCGCACGCGCGGACTGCGCTCACACAGAACCAGACCAGAAACCACCATCTTAAAATACTCAGTCATTTATATAATTTGTAGAAGCCCAATAAACACCGAAGCATCGCACAACATTGTATTATTACCACACACCACACAGCCGAAACAGTGGTCCTTCAACCGTCTTCAAGAACCAGCAGAAAAGAAAACAGAAAAGTGCCACGCGGTCGCGGCGAAGATAACACATTGACCCAGAACAGAAAAAAGGGACTGGTATTGAGTGAGTTCGTTCCAATCTCCTTTCTAACTTCCTTTCATTGTCTCGCAAATCTATTTGTGCACGGTGTGTCGAATTTTCTCGTGGCCGTGGTGTGCATGGTGTGCTTGGCTGGCTTTGTACATAAAGAAAAATGGCGGAAGCACGCTACAAACAGTTAATAGCAGCACGTGGCAGCTTAAAAGCAAAGCTCACACATTTCTCAGCGCATTTAAAAACATTAGCATCAGAACCCGAAACGCAATTAACAGAAGTTCAAGTAACCGAACTTGAATGCCGTTTAGCTAAATTGGATATTATTCCCGCTCAATTTGATACCATCCAAACAGAGATCGAGATGCTGGCGAGTGATGAACAGGACGAATACGAGCAGCGCGAGCAGTTCGACAATCGCCTCTACGCTCTGCTCGCAGAAGCCACCGCGCTGGTCAAGACTGCGCGGCAGCGAGCGGCCCGTGACGAGCTGGAGGCAAGCAGGCACGCCGCCACCAGCTTCGACGACGCTCATCAGGGTTTCGTGAGGTTACCTAAAATCAACCTGCCACATTTCGACGGCAACTATCAGGACTGGCTAGCATTCAAAGATACGTATATTTCACTCATACACAATAACAAATCAGTGAACCACATTAACAAATTTCACTATCTTCGGGCTGCTCTTAAAGGCAGTGCAGCTTTAGTTATTCAAAGTTTAGAGTGTAGTTCAGAAAATTATAATATTGCATGGCAATTATTAACAAGTAGGTTTGACAATGAACGTCTATTAATCAATAACCATATGAATGCTCTCTTTGACGCAGAGCAAGCTCAAAAAGAATCAAGTACCTTTTTAAGAAATATTATTGACACAACTAATAAAAACTTGTGTGCACTTTCCACCTTAGGTCTACCAACAGACAACTGGGATGATGTAATTATTCATTTCATGATCAAAAAGTTAGATTACAAAACATTCCGGGAATGGGAAGAGCATCGCAGTACAATCACAGGGCGTCCTACACTTAAGCATTTCTTAACATTTTTATCAAACAGAGCAGACTTGTTAGACACCATACAGCAACAAGACACATTACACAAAATCAAACAGAATATTCAAAAGACAGATCAGAAATTTAAAACATCATCATCCACTAATAATACTAAATCATCATCAGAATCATCAACAGTTACATGTTCTATGTGCAAAAAGAATCATGAGCTTTACAGCTGTCAAGATTTCAGAAACTTAGATGCTATCACCCGTAATCAAAAAATGACACAGTTTAAGGTTTGCAAGAATTGCTTGCGGCCAGGACATACAGAAAAGTATTGCAAATTATCACATTGCAAATACTGTACAGAAAAACACAACACACTTCTACATATGGACAAAGAGGCTGAAACACCAGTTCCTGTCGCTTTGTCAGCAGAAATTCAGACTAACGGAACTTGCATCCTGCTTTCCACAGCGCTCGTGAAGGTAACAGACTACACGGGAAGACTTCGCACAGCTCGCGTCCTTCTTGACAACGGCAGCACTTCTCACTTCATCACGCAGCACTTCTGTGAGAAACTAGGTCTGGTTACATACAGCGCAGGCTCCATTGTGTCAGGTATCAACAATCAATGTTCCTACAGTGCAGAGTCTTGTGACATAACCTTACAATCGTTCTCAGGCGACTATGTAGCAAAACTTAGTTGTTATGTATTACCTAGAATAACAAAGTCTTTGCCTTCGTCATTTGTAGACATCAAAGACATGCCTCTTCCTTCGGGCATTGTTCTAGCAGATCCCTCTTTTAATGTTCCCTCCACTATAGACATATTAGTTGGAGCAGAGATATTTTGGGATATTGTAACTTCCAACTTCATTGATTTAGGGAGCCAACGTCCTAAGTTGCAGCAAACTAAATTAGGTTGGTTAGTATCAGGCAGAATTAACATAAATAAACAAACAGACAGAAACACAGAAATTCAGAACACTTTTATTCAGACCAACAAAAATACAGATTATCAGAATAATAAACAGAAAAACATTAAACAGAACACAGAACAACATAAATGTTACTTCACACAGAATGAAGACTCACAACTTACCCGATTCTGGGAGTTGGAATCTGTGTCTTCAAAGCACAAGTTATCTCAGGAAGAACGAGCTTGTGAGCAGAGCTTCGCAGAGAATACTCGACGAGATGATGAAGGTAGGTTTGTAGTATGTATACCATTAAAAGATTCACCTGATGTTCTCGGAGACTCCTACTCGATGGCGAAGCAACGTTTCCTTTCCTTGGAACGCAGACTATCACGTGACTCACGTCTAAAAGAGAAATACTTACAGTTTATGTCTGAGTATCAGTCCTTGGGTCACATGACAGAAAATAAGCAGAACACAGAACAAAAGGTTAGTTTCTATCTCCCTCATCATGGAATAATCCGTGAAGCAAGTACAACCACTAAGTTACGAGTCGTCTTCGACGCGTCGGCCGTGACAACAACAGGTAAATCGTTAAACGACATTCAGATGGTTGGACCTGTGGTTCAGGAAGACCTGCTGTCCATATTACTCAGATTCAGACAACACAAATTCGTAATCATAGGCGACATAGAAAAAATGTACAGAGCCATATTAATCGCACCCTCACAACGGTCACTACAACAAATTTTGTTCAGATTCAGCCCGTCAGAACCCATAGAATCATACACTCTTAACACAGTCACTTATGGCACGGCATCAGCGCCTTACTTAGCCACTAAGGCTTTAGTTTCACTTGCAGAACAATGCTCGAATCCAGATGCAAAACAGGCTATTATGCGGGATTTCTATATCGACGATTTTCTTAGTGGAGGTGAGACAGTTCCAGCAGTAATAGACTTATGTCAGAATGTTCTCAAAACATTAAGGGGTGCCAATTTCAATTTAAGAAAATGGCAGTCCAATAATACAGAAATATTGCAAGCTATTTGCCCTAATACAGAAACAGAAATAAATCAGAAAACATTAGACTTAGATGAATCTCTTCCTAATAAAACGTTAGGCGTATACTGGGACTCCAGAGTACACCACTTACAGTTTTGCATAAACATAGAGTCGAACAAAAAGAAAGTCACAAAAAGAGTGATACTATCGTTAATCAGTCAAGTCTTTGATCCCTTAGGACTGCTAGGGCCGTGCACAGTTGAAGCAAAAATGCTCATGCAGACATTATGGCTCGACAAATGCAGTTGGGACGACGAAGTGTCACTTGATATCAGAACCAGATTTCAGGCCTTTATTCAGTCACTTTCACATTTAAAGTTAATATCCATCCCACGTTGGGTTTGTTGTGAAACCGCTGTTACATTTGAATTACATATATTCACAGATGCCTCAGAACGAGCGTATGGTTCATGCGTGTATGTAAGAACAGTTGACACCCAAGGTAAAGCCTGTGTCAGACTGCTAGCACCAAAAAATAAAGTAACACCTTTAAAACCACAAACTATTCCCCGGCTAGAGTTGTGTGCAGCATTATTAGGTACAAGACTTTGCACAAAAATTTTAAACTCACTTACAATTGAATTCAATCACCGATACTATTGGACTGACTCCATGATCGTCCTTGGTTGGTTAAACACTTCACCTAGTCGCTTGAAAACGTTTGTACGAAACAGAGTAGGTGAAATTCAAGATTCCACCTCTGATTGCAAATGGAACTACGTGCCTTCTAAAATGAATCCTGCAGACCTGGTTTCTCGTGGAATTAAGGCTAATGTCATCACAGAGTCAACGCTTTGGTGGCACGGACCTAGCTTTCTTCATCAGACACACATCAGCTTTCCTAAACTACCAGACACACATACACAGGCATCTCTGCCAGAAACTTCATTACACACAGTAGTTACAGACAATTTAAATGATAACAGCATATTAAAACTTATTAACAATAAAAGTAATTATAATAAGATAATCAGAACAGTAGCTTACATCAAAAGATTTATTCAGAATTGTCGAAATCCTGGCAACAAAACCTCAGGTATTTTAATATTATCAGAACTTGGAAGTGCAGAAACAACAGTGCTAAATATCGCACAATGTGATATGTTCCCAGAGGAATATCACATAATTAAATCAGGTCAACCTCTACATAAAAAACACAGATTAAATTCATTATCACCCTTTGTTGATACCAACAACATTTTACGCGTCGGTGGACGCCTAAATAATTCAAATTATGAGTACAATGTAAAACATCCTATTTTACTAAGTAGCAAACATCATATTACACAGATCATCTTTCACAAACAGCACATAGATTTATTACACACAGGCCCACAATCGCTACTGTCACACATCAGACAATCTTACTGGCCAGTGGGGGGGAGGAACCTCGCGAGGCGTACCGTACACAATTGTGTACGTTGCTCCAGATTCAAACCCAAGCTTGTTCAGCCTACAATGGGTAACTTACCGCATGACAGAACGCATCTAGAGTTTCCTTTCCTACATACAGGTATTGATTATGCTGGGCCAGTGTTGATATCAGATCGAAAAGGCAGAGGTAGTAAACTCACGAAATCTTACATATGTGTTTTTGTGTGCTTCGCAGTCAAAGCCTTGCACCTCGAGCTCGTCACGGACCTTACCAAAGAGTCGTTCGTTGCTGCTCTTCACCGGTTCATGAGTCGCCGTGGCAAGCCACAGACAATTTCATCTGACAATGGCACAACCTTTGTCGGAGCTAGTAATGATTTAAATTCATTTTTTAAAACTTATTCAGATGATATTCAAACCGATATGTCCAGTCAGGGAATTGATTTTAAATTCATTCCTCCCTACACTCCACACTTTGGTGGGTTATGGGAATCAGCAGTCAAGTCAGTCAAGCATCATCTCAGGAGAATACTCTCTCTGACACATCTCACTTATGAGGAAATGTCGACTTGCCTGGCACAGATAGAGGCTATCCTAAACTCCCGGCCCCTTACTCCTTTATCTACAGACCCTTCAGACCTCACTTGTCTTACACCATCCCATTTCCTTATTGGACGAACCCTCAACACAGTACCACACCCTCCAGTCACAGAAATCAACATGAACCGCCTGCAGCGCTATGAGCGAGTTGAAAAACTGAAACAGCATTTTTGGCTAAGGTTTTCTCAAGAATACATTTCTCTGCTTCAGCACAAGACTAAATGGCATTCAACAGGTGAAGACCTCAAGCTGGGATCCTTGGTCCTCATCAAAGACCGGCACCAGCCTCCTCTTCTGTGGCTACTGGGAAGAGTAACCAAGCTGCATCCCGGACCAGACAGCATAAGCAGAGTGGCAGACATCCGCACCTCCAAGGGTGTCATACAGAGGGCATACAACAACATATGCCCTCTCCCCATCGCAGCATCAACTTGAAGCAAGCTTCAACCCCGGGAGCCTGTTACGGCCCCGCATTCATAGACAAGCATAGGCGTCGCACTTGCGAGCGCCATGCTTGTGCCATGCGCGCCCCGCGCTGGTTCCGGCGCGCCGCCTGCGCGTCCCACCATAGAGCAGTGTTCATCCGTGCGTCGTAGCGGCGAGTCAACGTCGCACGCGCGGACTGCGCTCACACAGAACCAGACCAGAAACCACCATCTTAAAATACTCAGTCATTTATATAATTTGTAGAAGCCCAATAAACACCGAAGCATCGCACAACATTGTATTATTACCACACACCACACAGCCGAAACAACTATTTCCATAAAAAACACCTTCGCAAATAATGCATTATTTTAAAACAAATTTTCTGGCCATAAAAATGGCTATAGTGAGTCAACCTTAAAAGTTAGGCATTTACCACTATGGACTTTTTTTTAGTATATTTTAAGAGGAACAATTCTCTCATACATTATTTTTCCGTAACTTTAACCGTTCACGCAGCGCACGCAACGAAAGCTCTCAAAAAGAATATTTTTTCCCGTTTTTGCCACATTTTTCATTGCTGCTCCGCTCCAATTGGTCGTAGCGTGATGTTATATAGCCTATAGCACTCACGAATAATGTAGCTTTCTACCAGTGAAACAATTTTTAAAATTGGTTCATTACTTCCGGAGATTACCCCCTACATACAAACTTACAAACATACAAACTTACAAACATACAAACTTACAAACAAATTTTACCTCTTTATAATATTAGTATAGATTAGCATTGCACCCGTGCGAAGCCGGGGCGGGTCACTAGTAATACATAAAAATCAAACTCCTTTTCAATATACATTTCCCGAGCACTCCCGAAAAACACTCAATAATTTTGAAATAAAACATTACCTATTTCTAATGGGCCCTAAGTGATATCTGTACCATACATTCATGGACATTTAGGATACCTCCATTTAGAATTTTTGCCGGGTTAAGCCTCCGGCGATCTTCCGTCGAGCGGGTTGAATGGGTTGAAACGGGTTGAAACAATAAAAGCAGGTGCGATGTCGATCTTATCGATATGTGATGTCGCGCGTTAGCCGGCGGCGGCGGGTTAAGCCGTGGTTCCTGCATTGCGACACGGTAGAATTAAAACGGTTTTTATTTTTACGTATCGTAGGCACTAGGTCCTGTCCCGCTTTTATCCTTAAAGGGTAAGTAGAGTTAAAGCTGAATAAGAGCCCATTTTTCCTGAATTTTCGAAGGGATCTGTTTAATTTTTATTTTTGCTCTAAATGTATTTTAATTATTACGTATTGTTTTTCTTCAGTATGTGTGTTTGAACAGCAAGAAGTCTACTAAGACTACTTGCTGAAAGAGTCCCAATTGTGTTAAATCTATCACGCCTGTATTTCCCTTAGGGTTAGGCAGAGGTGTACCAACGTTCACCCACAGTTCGCCGGTATATTTAGGTCCCATGTAATAGGGGGCGAGCCTATTGCCATTAACCGGGCACAAATCCAAACTCCGAGCTGCTACTGAGAATTTCATAGAAAAGCCCAATAACACCTTTTGCTTCACCTGGGAATCGAACCCAAGACCTATAGCGTAGCAGTCGCGTTTATGACCACTAGGCCAACGAGGTAGTTAAAATTAATGTAAGCTTAAAGTCGCCGGCCAGCCTTGACCGAGCATAGGGATCAATTATCGTGCCTCAAGAAGAGCCCTTTGCCTTACAGTGAGACACTAATATGTATGTTATTATTATGAATGAGTAAATAATTTGACGAATCAATCACCTAAATTGACCATAATAATGTTCTTTCCTAAGGCTTATGTGCACTTAAAAATGAAATGTCATAAATACAGTTCCCATAAAAAGCAAAGATGAAGAGAAAAGCAGATCGTACAATGTCGACACAATACCCGACAAAAATATAAAGTTGAACATTAAGCAAATTGCAGTTTTGTTTTAGTCTCCCTTACAAAGCATGTCACGCCAGAGTCAATAAAACAAAATTAAAAAATATAACACAGCTAAAGGCACTTCGTTAATATTCCTTTTATATTCCCTTCTACACACACATGGAAAGGACATTAACAGACTAGTAAACTCACACATAGATGCTGGTTAGACCTCATACTGTAATCACTTGCGCATTGAAAACATACGTCCATTGGCTCAAACAAAATTTCAAATTCAGAATACTCTGACGCGGCTGTCTGGCCACAGGTTTTTAATACGGCCAAATAGGATGGTTGTGCAGTGTATGGGAAATGGTTGTACCAAAAAGTAAGTCATAACGAGTGCGCGAATCAAAGGGTTATGTAATGAGGTGGTTCTATTCAGTGTATGAATGCGACAGAGTTGGATATGATACGGAAAATTATTATTTAAAGTTTTGATATCATTTTGTTATAGTTTTTCTGTTAGTCTTGGATTGCCTAGTTGGCCGACTAGTTGGTTAGCGCGACTTCTATGTTAGGTCTTGGGTTCGATTGGTTGGCTCCAACAAAGTGTCATAGGGATTTTCTATAAAATACTCCATAGCAGCTCTGAGTTAGGATTTGTGCCCGGTTAATGGCAATAGGCTCGCCCCCTATTACATGGTACCTAAATATTCTGGCGGCCGGTGTGTGTACTTTGGTACACCTCTGCCTAACACTCCGGGGAATACAGGCGTGATTGTAGTACTGTAGAGACTGACAGGTTTAGCTATATTCAACGTTTTATTACTAGTTTATAGTTATAGGACTACTATGCTAACGAGGCAGTTAGAGTACTTCAATTAATAATAAAAAAAAAAATACCATCAAAATACATACAAACGTGGTCATATCCAAACTCTCAGGTATCCAAGCGGTTGTTTGAGGAGCGGCGCGACCGCGGGCACCTGCAATCAGCTAACCTGATCAACTGGGCGCAAACACAATTGATAGCACCCAGCGGCCCATACGCATCTATGTACTAATGCTTTTACGACAGCGTGATGCGATTTTGTCTTTTACATAATGGTTATGTATTTTGATTGTTAGTTATCCTACTGGGCAGTGTAGAGTACTGTGAAGGTTGTAGACAGCGGAACTCTGGCAGTTTTATTTTTATTTCGAAGCTCTTAGTCGAATTTCTTTTTGGAGTCAGAATATCTGGTAGGTAATTATCATCATCGTCAGATCCATAAAATTATAGTTGACAAAAATATGCAAATGATTTTTATGTAAATTTGCCATCCATCGTGGCAATGCCACTTTTTCCTTTGTGTATAGTACCAGTTGACAGCAATTGGGAGGATTTTTTTATTCTTCTTTGCTGTAGTTCATTTGTATCATTATCATCATCGTCGTTATATCAGCCGCAGGACAGTCACTGCTGGACATTTGTTTCCCCCATAGATTTTCAAAAGGACCGGTGGAAAGCGGCCTGCATCCAGCGTCTTTGTTTATTTGTATATGAATTATCATATAACATACTTACAAAACACCATAATTATATGTAGTAATAATTATACTATGTTGTTAGTATTGTTTACCAAAATTCAGGGATTCTGTTGTAATCTCACTTGTGAATAAATATTATATTATTTATTTTTGTGTACCTATACCTACTTATAATAAGTTCGATTGTAAGAGAGATCTCTTGTCCGGTAGAAAGCTACACCACTGCCAAGTGCTATAGCATATTTTAATTGGCATTAATAATTTTGTTGGCATTTTTTTAAACATTTGAATCCAACTATTCGAAAACCTTCAACATTCAAACATTACCCTTATGAGCATTAATAAACTATTGTATAATACCTTTGTATAACTTAATCGTTGCCATCACTACCATGATGGGACCTTCAACTATGGTCAGTCATTTTCATTTAGTAATTTTTAACAATATAAATAAATAACACCAGCTTATTATTGTCCTACTACAGGGCAAAAGCCTCTCCTCATACAGAGAAGGCATAAGCGCTGCACACGCATGCTTAAGGCGTAATATAATAATAGTAATTATGAAGTAAGTACATTAATAACCCTCTGTATTGTTCGGAAATTATACTTCGAGTGTAATCAACATCATCTTGAAGAAATGAATCCAAGTTTTAATTGAATTAACTAAAACCCCGAAAAAAGGTCATTGTATATACTTAACTCACTCTTTTTTACATAAATATGTTACATATAGTTGTAACATTAAAGTTCCAACTCCTCCGCTCCCGTGCATAGTAGCAAGATGTTATGTAGTTATGTTACTCAGGAATAAAGTAGCTATCTATTGATGAAAAAATAATTAAAATCGGCTCAGTAATTTCGGAGCTTATTCAGTACAAACAAACAAACAAAAATCTTTCCTCTTTATAATATTAGTATCGTTATAGCTAAATACTCATCGATAAAATCATCTTATTTCACACACACTTTCAACAACATTGTTTTTACCCACGTATCGCCCGCTTTATAACGATGAAACCGGCCGGCTATAACTGACTTCCAAGGTAGGTTCGAGATTCAATTTTTCTCACTCTCAAACACCTATAGAGCCATCAAAAGCCGAGCACACGGCCACTGGTTTGTGATTGAAAATTAACGAAGTCAATACTATAACTACATACATAGGTGATAGGTGCTACGCTCTGGGGGAGATTCTAGTAACTTTTAGGAACCGTAATGTTTTAATTTCAGGCTCAATATGCCAAAAATGACTATTTTACATTTATTTCTGACAAAATTTTGATATTGATTGTCGCCGAGATAAGATTACGATTGTAATATGGTTGTTTTTTAATAACGAGAATTGGCCGAAACTGCAATCTTTTTTTTACAGGAAAGGATATCATTAAATAACTTGTGTTACAGGGCCGTGGTAACTCTTTCGAACAAAGTCGAAACCTTAACCTAATAGTTTAGGTGATTGTGAGCTTGAACTAAACTGTCAAACTCCTAGCATCAGTTATTCAGTAAAATCTCCATCGGTGAATTAAGATGAAGTCTGCATGAGGTGGGCTGTCAATTCCTAAATCCTTTTTACCAAATTCACCGAGCGAGAAGCGTGTGGTTATAACACTTTTTTTTTTTGTGGTTATATCGCTGCATTATTGACCAATGCAACTCTTGTGAACCAGAATCAACAGTAGCAACCACGAGAAAAGCGCCAAAGCAATGGCCGTCAAATCACAGAAAAACAAACAACAAATAAAAAAATAACAACTAAAGTCGCGGGCAGCAGTTAGTTTACGATAAACAACAGACCAAAAATTCATCAAGTTCACGTCATTAAAAATATTTCAGCAATAAATGTGCAGATTTGATTCATCCGGCTTCCTGCGTCATTTTAGTGTGTGTGTGTGTTTATGCACATTCACGGTTAGCACAACAATGCCATGTGCAATGCAGATTGCGTGCGTTCATAAACTTTCATTTCCATGTAAATTAATGGAAGGTGAATTAATCGCCTTGTTGATTTTGGATCGTAATTGTTTTGTTTTCGTTTTTTTTTCTAAATATCGTTGGATGGCAAACAATCCGACGGCTCACTTGATGTTAAATGGTAACCGCTGCCTATAGACATCTGCAATACCAGAGGCCTTGGAAATGCGTTGCCATCAAAGAGACAAAGTTGAAATGTCTCATGTCCCTGTAATTACACTGGTACCCAGTCCCTTATAACCGGAGCAACACTGCTTTGCGGCAGAAATAAGTATGATGTTGTACTTACGCGGAGGAGCTCCTACACATAAAGCTCGTCTAATAAGTTAATGTTGTCTTTTATCGAATATAGCATTCCTACTTTCACTTCTAACAAAGTAAACAACGTGTGTCAAAAGACCCATAATGCAGTTAAATATTAATTATTCCTTTTTATTACTTCTGTCTTAGTCTTCTGGTTTCCGAGATATTGAAGTTAAAAGTTTCAAAAATGAATATCTTTGCGATGAGTATATTTCTGACTTATGTGTATTGGTGACTTATGTGTCAGAATTAATTTAGACTAGTAAGTACTATTGACTTAAAAAATATTTTGAATCTTTAGGGTCGGTTCATATCTGACGGATAATGCGTCGCGTATTATCGGTCGCGTAACGCCAAAACAGTCAAATACATAATAAAACATTCAACCTTTCACACCTAACCGATGATGCGTTAGCGCGTCTACCTAAGAGCGACGATACGCTCGACGCATTTTCCGTAAGATATGAACCGACCCTAAAAAAAAAAAATATTTTGACAAAATAGTCATGTTTATTGTCAGTAAGTGTATTTTCGTCCCTTTAATAAATTCGCCCTCAATAAGTAACGTATTTAATAAAATATTTCGTTTTTGGGTGTGTGTTCCAAGTAATAAAAATCAATGTTAATTTCTCAGAATCTTTCTTTTATCTCTTTACCTCTAGATACATATATACAATTCGATTATACATTGCCAATTGGCAGACATGTATCATACATTTCGTTCGTTTAATAAATACCCTTTTAAACTATTTACATTTATACATAATTTGTCTTTCTTATCTATTAAAGTAATCAGTCGTTTCTCGAAGAATATTAAAATTTCATTTATACATTTACAAATCAATTTACATTTATATTTACGAGACAATTATCATATAGATAGATAAGCTTGAACACATCTGCAATAAAATTAACAAATAATCTATCAACATGTACTTTGCTAATCTAAATTCTAGATCTAAAATAAATCTAACAATAAATATCTGATATAAATCAAGGGATTTTTAATACCTATTTTATGTACAAGCTCATTGGTTTATCACATTTTAAAAGATCTATCATCACGACAGATGCTTAATTAAGAACACTAGCACAAGTACTATAAAGTCAATATGGCCGCCAAACCGATTTGTGTGTTGGTATCGTACCATTTGAAATTTTGGTGGATGTGGGACTAGACGATAGTACTCTCGTGGTGCGTTGTGAAGGAGCCTTTAGTTCATTACGGACTCGCGGCCTGTCGGCCACCGTGGAATCCGCAGCCTGAACCCTCTTCATCTCTTGGAGCTCAACATTCGCTGGTCGCGTTGGATGGAAAGCTGATTTTACTACTTCAATAGGTTCTTCATCTGATTCATCAGTGATTGTTGCGTCATGCATCGAATTGACTTCTGATTTTGAGTCAGCTTTCGACCTGTCAGGGCTAGCGTTGACCATGCTCCTTGGACTGCCACTTTGTCTGCTGCTTGTGGGTGACAGTCGAGCGCTCGAAGTATCCATAGAAGACACGTTGCTTTGTAAGTGTCTCAACGCTTCGTAAGGATTGATACCATTCTTTAGCGATAGCTCAGGTGGTAATGATTTCATTGCTAGGTCTGCTGGATGTGGAGCGAAGGGTAGAAGACCGTTGGGAGGCAGGAAGGCGCCAGGAGGAGGGATCAAGCCTCCCGCTGGAAGGTTCGCCATCGCTGGTCCGAATGGGAACAGTTCTGCTCCAGGTATTACTGGAGGTGTAGGTATTGAGCCTGGGCCACCTGTTGACAATAAGAGAATATAGATTAGTTTAAGTCATATCAAATAAAACTTTAAGATATTTAAACATTATGCTGTAGGATTTTAGATAAGTCGACAGTGATAGAAAAGATATTGAAATATATCGAGCTACCGTTGAGCTGATTTGCTAACATGACGTAATATGAGAGACGAGCCCCACGGGATGGCCCGCGGCGCTCGGGCACTCCGTCTATTCCCTGAACAACGGGGGTGCATAATCGTACTAAGGATAATGTACAATCTGTAGGCGTTTAAAGGCGGCATCACCGAAAGGGATGTTTTTTTAGTGCGATATCGGGAGGGTGAGGGTGCAATATTTATTTATCCGAACACGACGTAGTTCTTTGCAACACAGACACGGCATTCCGTAATTCGGTACGATACGACTCTTTCTGCGACAGAGTGAGTTTCCGACGGCGCATTATCAATGCAGGGCACGTGTGTAGGTGTTGCAACGGACACGTGTGCACTCCACAAAGCCGAGAGCATCGCGATAAGGAAGTACACCTATCTCCGCACACGCCGGACAAAGAGAACTCGAAATGTGAAATTTTCATTAGCAGCTGTGTTCAAAAAGTTCTTTCCGTGGAAGCTTTGATTCTCGATAGCGTGTAAGAGAAGCTGGCACATAAAAAGGACACGACGGAGGCGCAGATTGGGCCACAAAGAGCTCGGAGGTGGTGCTATGTTCGTTTCTCTTTTGCACTTTTTCTGTTTGCAGCAGTGGCAGTGCGCAGACCACTTTAAAAGGCAACGGGGGTGGAAGGGGTCGTAACTAGGGGGTAATTTGGCGAGGTGGGGGCCAATATCGGCGTCGCGCCTGATTGAGGTGATTCCCGATCGTTGAATTTGATTCTGTTTTGCTTTGACCGTTATATTTAATTAGCATTTATTGGGTTAACCGGGTCCTTTCCCTAGTGCAGAGAGCATTGTATGAATAGTATGCAGAGGAACCGAATTTACTTTTAATTCTCATGATGTAATACCTCTGTACGCTTTGATCGATACGCTTCGTTGGGGAAGTTCATATAATCCGTAGTCTTTTGCTTTATTTCCATCATATTCTGATGCAAAAAGTGCAAATCAATGACACATTTTCAAAGTACGTCTCACGTTTGTGAGCTCGCTGCTACGTACGTTTAATAAAAGTCTGTAGGTGTTTGAGTACATCGCTCCTCGCGTTTCAACGTCGGAAACAAAAAGTGGCTGGTGGCGCGGTCGCCTACATTGGAATAAAATTGACTCCACACTCTCTCGAACGTGAAGGCAGTGCTTTTTTGTACGTTTAGTAGCACCCCCCACTTTCCCCCGTGTGGCGGACTTCAGCGGGTGGTTTTGCTTCGGTCGGGCCGTGTTGTTTTGCAGAGTTCAAGAGTCGCTTCTTTTATTTGAGCCGCTTTTGCGTTGTACGGCCTTGAGGGGCGGTACTGTTTCCAGCAACATGTTTTTGAGTGCTGTTTGCTAAATCGGGAATTTTTAAATTAACAAATACCGTTATTGTACGCCGATTGAAAGTTTAAGAGGTGCTCAAATGATTTTGTGAAACAATTATTTTGTTTAGGCGTTTGATGCGAATTTTTCATCAAAATTTTTTAGATCCGTTTTCCTACTATAAAGTAATGATACCTTCTGTCAACCTAACATCCAATGACGTTTTTTTCAACGAGTTTTCAGACGCATTTGAAAAACTGCTACACAAAAAATATACGATACCTTTTACAAGTGAAGCGGTCTGGTCTCGCATTTGCGGCGGTCTGAAGTAGTCTGCCCACGCATAGTTGAGGTACGCCGCATCCAGCCAGCCGGGGTTCAACAGGAACGGGCTGAATGCACCCGGGTGACCGTAGCCATAATCTGCAACAAAGAAAAAAGAAGTTGTAATGTCTTGTTGACAGATGAACATAGACAAGTAAACAAATGAACTTGTCAAAGGTCTGATTAATGAGATTCCAAAAAGTATTATCATAATTTGGAAACATGTTTTATGTGTCTAGTCAGACCTATTGATTTGGTATACCCCGGTCAACCGGAATCCGCAGTCGCCGCCAACGACAATGTAAGTCATAGTACGGATCTGAGGAATGGCTTATTAAGTAGGTATTGACGTAGCGAGGTCAGTAACGTCTTGAGCCACGTCCGCAAGCACTAAACTCACAAAGGGTGGCCGTAAAGGCGGCGACACACGGGCCGCGCTCTGTTTACCGCCCGGCGACTATAACAAGGGCTCTGTATACAAAACGAGCCAGTTTACTACTGCAGTTAGCCGGCTCCTCTGTGCCATACGTTTTTACGACCCTCCAACGTCACATTGCCTTTCGCCTTTCATAGCGAAACGCTTTTTTTATTTGTTTAATCGATACACTACTGAAGACAGCGGCCATCGTCTATTTTCGGCTTTTTTACTACATTTTTAATCCAATCTAGAGACGTCCCAATTGATGCGATCAGGTGTAACGTTTTTATTACCGGATTAAACTGTTTACGAGCACTTGTCTACTTTGTTTTGAACTTTGTATACGCGGTGCTTCTTAGCGACTCTTTATATACGAAGTTGTTGTTGCGAGTTTTGTTTGAGTAGCCTAATTATATCTTAACCTAAACAATGCACGTGATGGGGCACAGTCTTTTGTTTTCACATGGATGACGTTCTTTATCGCGTACTAAAATGTTTACGAAACAATTAGTTTATTTGTGTAAAGCGTACCCCTTTCCGCGGGGAGATTAGCGAGTGCTTCATGAGAGCGTTTCCCAGATCGCGGGTATTTTAAATTAAGAACTTGATGGATGGCCCGTCGCGCTGTCACGCGCCAATCCCGAGCTGAGGAGCGTTCCGACATCATGGAACAATAATAAGTTAAATGTGGAACTCGGAAACGGCCCGCTCCATTTGTTAATGCCAGTATTCAATTAAATTCAGTTCCCCGACCCTTTGCATATGCGGGGCTCTGAATATTAACGCGGTAAAGAGAGCATTTCTAATGTTGAGAAGTGGTATATGATTACTGAGTGCTTGAATTAATATTAATTCGGGTAAGTGGGGACGTTAACCGACACAGACTTTGTTCGGAGTACATTTAAAGTTAATCTGAAACACTAAATATTTTCTGTATGATTTTTAAGAAGTGTTGTTTTAAAAAGTAATGTATTCAGCGTAATAACTGGAAGTACAGAATTCTTAGAAAAAACCGGTGAGATACTAAACATTTTTATAAGCACCATCGTCACTCCTGTTTTCCCCGAAGGGTTAGACAGAGGTGTACCAATGTACACTTACAGTTCGCCGGTATGTTTTGGGTCCCATGTAATAGGAGGCGAGAATATTGCCATTAACCGGGCACAAATCCTAACTCCGAGCTGCTACTGAGATTTTTTTTATAGACTGTCAAAAATCTTTGACATATCATTTGAAGTTCGTCATTCAATTTACCAGAAACGTGCCGTTCAATTTCCGAGGACATAAAAACGGACCGAAATTCCAAACAAAAATACTGCACTCAGTACTGAAAGTGTGAATCTATAAAGTTATTTCTGCGTCCGTTAATCACCGTCGACCTAAAAATGTACAATGGTTAAGAATGTGGCTCGGATCAGAACGCGACGCGGCCGATCTCGTACCACTCCGGACAATAAACCGACGATACGACATATAAGTGTCAGAATGAGCGTTAAATATCTCGACAAGATGAGATGCGAGCGGGTTGTCACTCGTAAATTAATGTTAAGGAGACTCTTGAATAAATGGAATCAGAGTTATGGCGCATAATTCGGAGGGTGGCGACGATGCGCCATAACTAACACCACATTTATACGTCTTTGTTTAATTGACTGAGTTTATGACGAGTATTATCAGTTGGTGATCTGAATGTGGAATCATGGAAGGAAATACTCGATTTATAAGGAAATGGAAGTTAAGGATTTATAAGCCCTTGTAGGGTGAGTGACGCCACGGTTGGCAAAGTGGCATGGCGATTGACTGCTGTGCTGCGTGTCGCGGGTGCAATTCCCGTACGGAGCAAATATTTGTACTTCCTCCGATATTTCTTCCGGGTCTGACTATTTGTGTATGTGAGTTGATTATTATGTTTGTTAACGCACCAACGCTTTTTTTTAAGAATAGAGAAAGATTGAAGGTTTTGGATCAATGTTGCCAAAGGCATGCCTCAAAACTTTGGCAAAGTTTTGACGACAATTTCCAAAACGAGGATCGGTCTACATAATGTGGGTACGAACGGAAATATACGCGCAAACTTCTCAAGTAGTTTCAATGACTTTTAGTTAAATTTTCCATAAGTCGTTCGGTAATGTTGGCAAGGTCGGCTCGACCGGGTGGTTACGAGGGTCACTGGCTATGGATGCGGTGTTTTAGCAGCTAGCAGAGACATAAAATCCATATTTTAGAGGCAGCGGCCTCGGGGTGCAGGCGGGGAGATCAAACGGGACTTTACGACGCGGCCCGAGATTGTTTACATCTGTTACGGCCACCGAACCGGCGAAGTTGGTAACCGCTGGTACACCAAGTATTATACCAATGTACCATGCCGGCCAGATTCTAGAATAAACCTGAGTTATTCTGAATAATAAAATTGAGTTCTAGGACGCAGAAACATAAAGCTATCATAGTTCAGAAGTACGGAAGACGGAATTAGAAACGAAACTAGCAGTTCGCAAATTCAGTTACGTAAAATATTCGCACGCAATTTTTTCGACATGTGTGTTTTAATTGTCTAAACAGATGTATCTTTGATTAACTTTGAACTAGTTTTGATACTATTTAAATAATTAAAAAAAAAACAGTGATATTTAGACGGCAAAACCTGGAGATCATTCGCAAAATTATAATACATATTTTTAAAGTTACGTCAAAGAAAATAGTGATGCGAAAAATTTAACTTTTATATCCGCATTAAAACTAAAACTATAATAAAACCAGCGTTAGACCACGTCAAAACTATTTATTTACTTTCATAATGTGTCTGAATGTTAGTTATTTTACTAACTACATGTTAATTAGAGCGTACGGCCATTAAGGCAGCTCCATTGATCGCTTTATTAACTCGTTCTCTTTGAAGTTTATCGTCCTAGGATGTTAGTTTTTTCCGCATACTGTCTTTTTATTATTGGTCGAAGTTTGGGCGCAACTGTTTGTTTATACAGACGTCTCGGTGTACGTTGTAACATCTAAAATAGATTTGTGGTGTGAAAACATTATGATTTCAGTTTAATTTGTTGATTGCTTCGTGTAGTTGAACGAATATGATTTCATTCGCTTGATTGTGATTGATTGTGTCAAGTGCTGATTAAGCGGTCGATTTTTTTGGGTTGTCTATTGGTATAGCAGATTCTAGTTGCGAATTTATTGGTATTGATTGAACGTCTTTGCTAGCAATTTGTGTCGGTAATTTTAAATATAGGACGTTGATGGTTTTTGAACCTAACGTATTTTCAAACGGTTTTTGTATAATTTTATGTCACAACTAAAAGATTGCAATTGAGAAGTTTCCTTTGCGTTTTACAAGATTTTAAGCTTCACATTTTGCAAACGTATTAGGTACTTTGCCTAACCCTTCAAGGAATACAGGCGTGATGGTATATTATTATTATTACTTTTCTTCCGTTGAGCTATTTTCTCCTATTACATGGATCCTAAACATAGCGGCGAACTGTGGTACATTTCTGCCTAACTCTTCGGGAAATAAAGGCGTGATGGTATGTATCTCAATTTCTCCACACACAACGAACAAAATTACATGAACATTGACCTTCACATGTTCATATTAATTGACTTGTATATTTAGAGACATTTACACAGCACACGAAAGTATAAAAGCGTGTTCTTGTAAACACCAATAACCATTTATAAGCCCCACGTCAAAACATGACGCTCCTTAATGTTAACTCCTTACTCACATAAAAGCAGACAATCGGTGTTATTTCGAGAGAGAGCTGTCTTAGCCGTATTTCTTAGTGTAGTGAGGAGATTAAACTGAGGAGGCAATTAATGTCCCAATGATTGATCGTTTCTGTTTCTTTCACACAGATGTTAATTCGGTCGGCCAAATTTTTTCCCCGCACTATTTTTACTAAAATAAAAAAGAACATACGTACTATCACGCCTGTATTCCCCGTAAGTTAGGCAGAGGTGTACTAATGTACACCCACAGTTCGCCGGTATGTTTTAAGTCCCATGTAATAGCGAGCCTATTGCCATTAACCGGGCACAAATTCTAACCCCGAGCTGCGACTGAGAATTTCATAGAAAAATCTAATAACGCTGCTCGACTTTTTTTCATGTGGTAATCCTCATGGATGCCCTCCGCTAGGAACCGAACCCAAGACCTCTAGCGTAGCAGTCGCACTTATAACTACTAGGCTAACGAGGCAAAAGATAGAATTTAAATTGAATTTAGTCCTCGCGTGTTGAAAAGAATATTAGATTTTAAATGTATCAGAAATAAAACTCGTTTGAATGTGGTTGAATGTTGTGGTGCCGCAAAATCGACCTCGGCTCTGTGGACTGGCGGAGAGCCAGCTACTCGCGCACGCGCATCCAACTAACGTTTTTATCAAATTGCGTATTTTTTTTTATTGTTTCGCCATTTATTCTGACAAATAAGATAAATTGAGATCTTTTACGTCGAGGAAGTCAAAATGTAGGTCGATATTATGTTCGCTAATTTTTGGGTGTCGTGATTTTCGCGGAATAATTTGGCTTGATGTTAAATTTTAGCAAAAATCCGAAGTAGAACTTTTGATTTAAGTTCGCAAAGTTTGTACAAATATTAAAATTAAAATTTATTAATATTATAATAATTAAGTAAAAATATTCAGGAGATAAGACTATCGGATGATATTTTTTTTTACAGTAAGGAACATGAATTCATTAAATTAAAAATAATATTTTGGAAAACCAAAAAAATACTAAATTAAAAACTAAAATATATATGTAAAGATATGTGAAGAACTAGTAAAGAAGAAACCAATTATCTACTCAAGAAAAAGTTTTAAAGTAACTTTAAAGTTGTTAGGGAAATAGTTAGAAACTTACTTTGCTTGGTTCTGGGCTCTCTGGGGCCGTCGACGGTGACTTTGATGGCTTTCATATAGGTGGCCACCTGGTGAGGGAACGTGCTGATGGTGATGGTCAGCGAGAACGACTTGCCTCGTCCACTGCGACCCACGAACCTCAGGTCATTAAACTTCGCGACCTGGTTCTTCATCACCGCCGTACAGTTCCTCAATTCTGCCATAGAATTCTCATCATTCCCAGCCTTTATCGTGACCAGAGTGCCGTCCTGCACGTCGTCCAGAGCCACCACTTTGAACGCCACCGGCAGCGACTTGTTGGACCGCCAGTGGCCGGGCAGCACGGAGCACAGCACCGCCGGGGAGCCGGTCTGCACCAGCTCGCCGTGGCTCTGCCGGTAGTACTCATGGATATGAGCGTACACGTCCGCCATGCTGGGGGCCGGAGGGCTCGCGTGCGGGAGGTGCATCGACTTCAGTCTACCCTCTACGAACACCGCACCGACTCTCGACACGCCACTGAAGTCCTCTGTCACGCCACTGTAGTCTCTAAACACTTTGGTAAAAGTTTCAAAACACGCGACCGTTTCACAAACTCGCGGGAAGTAAGCGTCGCGTGCGCGGAGCGCTCGGAAAGTTGTGCGAAGTACGGGCGCGAGACTCCGTGTGAGCCGCGAGCTGCGAGCAGCGTCTACACCACTTGTTGGGCGCGCAAGACGCCGGGCGGGGACTCGGAAAAATAAACGGCGGCCGGGTGAGTCGCCGACACCGCAAGCCGAAGACTCACGACGCGCACCGAAGTCGAGGCGAAGGGACGCGTGCTCGCGAGAACTCAGTTTCAACTGATGACTGTGATACGACGCGACTTTTTCCGATGGTCAATATTTTGCGTTCGCGCGGTCGCCGCCCCCACCCGGGTGGCGGCCCCTACGTCTCGTAAAAAGCGGGAAGGAGACGAAGGGTGCGGGTGATGCGGTGTCGCGGCGGGAACGAGCGGGACGGCCGCGGTTGGTGTCTGCGTTTTTATAAAAATTCTCGTTGGAGTGGGACGCCGGCGCTCACCGCCGCCTAGTGGGAGAGGGATGGGTGGATTTTTTTGAATCACCGCGGTGACGTATCGCGAGGCGGCGGTAATTAGGCCGCGGGGCGGCGGGAAACCGCGGCCGGCGCGAAAACCTATCAACGAGCTCATGAAAAATTATGATTTTCATGTTTGGAGCCGGCGCCGCTCGCGGGGTGGCACTTCATTTTCGCTAAAGCACGCGAGAAATTTTGATGACAGGGGTTTTGACTGACACTTTTAATCACGCCTGATATTTGATGGGCTATTTTTGTAACATAAATGAGTGTTAAATACGGTAGGTACTTGTGTTCAAAAATGTTTACTTCCTCAATTTTGCTTTTCTTTTTAAGAAATCATATTTAAACTTTAAAACTCCTAAGATTTTTCAGATCAAGTAAGATAAAGATGATCATTTACCGTAGAATACAAAGTACTTATTTCTCCTAATCTTACTTCTACCATAACCTATCAAAAATCCAAAGAAAAACAAAAATTAAAGAATTAAAACAGAAGTCGAAAAATTCGCGTACAAAGAGTTGATATGGGCCGCGTCCGCGTGCGGTTAGCCGCTGTGTTGCGGTGTGAGAGAGAGACCGCGGCTGGCGAGCGAGACGCCACGAGCGGGGGCGGAGTCAGGGCGGTCCGACTGGAAAAGTTTTCTGAGTTTCCCGCGCTTTCCGCGAAGCGACGCGCGGCAAATGCACGCGTTGTCTTAATGAAGTTGCGTGTTTTAATTTTTATGTGAAATAAATTAAAATTATGTTGAAACTGTGTTCTTGTGATTTTATTTGTGACTCGTCAGCTTTGTACATTTTTCCTTTATAAGTTACTGTGCTCATTTTCCGGGAATTTAGTTGAATTTAAAGTTACACACTTTTAGTAAAAATGTATTAATTTGCGATTTAAAATTAAATAGAACGGGTGTAAATTGACACAAAATGAAGTTTAACTTAATTGAGTTACATGTTTTTACCTTTGAGATCTTTGTTTTTCTGGACATTCTGTAGAGATCAAACTAAATATTTTACGTTTTTGTACGGAACAGAGTTTTAATTGTTACGACTAAACTTAAAATATTAAGGATATTCTAAGTCTCTCGAGTCGACTCCTGTAGCTACTGTTAGATGCACCGTAATCATAAGGATTTTAGTGCGTTTTAGTGTGAGTAATAAATAATTATTCACATAATAATATTTTTGGCTCTAATTTCTTGGTGTGATGACTAGTAGGTATTTGTAGTTAACGGCAATGTGATGTGTCATTTTATACCTCGTATTTCTTCCTACAACTATATTTGTACCTAGGTAGATACTAGAAGTAGGGTTCTGTCAAACGTGTTGTAAAGTCACGATATTCTAAGAAAACCATTTGTTTATTATTTCTTAGATGCTAAAAACCGAATTGACCCAATTCCACACATTGATAAGGAACCACAGGGGTAAACTCAAAACCGAATAATTAAAATTTATTACGTTATGCCAAACTCTTCTTATCAACAAGCATAAACATTTATTGCTGTTATCTAAAACGAGGTAGACCCAAACAGTTCCATTGTTTTACGAAAACTTATGGACGGCGGTGCCTTTGGCGGCCTATCTATTGTAACCAATATGGCAAAGACTCTATTGTCTATGCTCCTGGCGTAAAGTTTGAACTTTATGGTTTGAAGTTTGCGAATAAAACAATTTGCAAGGTATCGTAAAGTAGGTACCTATATATTTTTATTGCTGTGCACATTTGTGGGTAATTTGGTTATCTCTATGGTTTGTAACGGTTTTGGTAGATTGGTAGGTATGGTAGTTTTTTTGTTTGGTAGAGGTAAAGAGTTCTGTAATTATTTTATTACATTTTTAATTTTTGGGCCGCAATTACTGTTTTGTCGGTTTTATATTTGTGGGGGTTATTAAATCATTTAGTTTTATAGTTAAATGTGGTGTTAAACTATATTTAGGTTGCTACGTTTATGATGCGTGTACAATAATGGAGAATCAAGTAAACTACAAACTGGAAAAGTATTGTCAACACATGCATACCGGCTTCCAATAAAACTTTCCGCCCGGTTAATTATATGACGTACCTAACCTAATACTATAAACTGAAAGGCTTTTGTTTCGTGTGCAGCAGTTTAGATTAGAGAAGCAATTTTATCATAGGTATTATTGATATGAACGATCGCAATTCTACCTCAGTCTTATTCTGTAAAAAATGCCTCTAATATAAGTACTTATATGTTTGGTATTGACGGTCGTGGAGACGAGATCGCGGCTTGATTTGAACGTTTTTAATTACGAGACTAAGCCTTCAGAATAACAAAACAAAATTGTTATTTAGTGCTATCTCCTTTACAATAAACTTTTTGTAAGTTGAGACAAACTTCAAGATGATAATGATTATGGATGATGATAGTATGATAATAGTGATATGATAATAGTATGATGTGGCGTTCAAGTTGGCTTTATTTAGATTTCAAAATCAAAGTCAAAACGTCAAGATCAAGTTTCCTATTACACAGAACTAAAAAAAAAGACAAATACAACAAAAAGAGTCGATCTTCAAAAATAAACCAAATAAAGCCGATTGTAGAGCATAATCAAGTTTAAAAACAACATCTCAATAAAAAAGCGTCATAAAATTTAGAAAGTTCAAATACTAGGGCTGATGACACCGCTGTTCTCACAGGGGTTGTCAAAGAAATTCACTCAATTACGGCAATAAAAATAATATTGTAGCCAAACATTGTAGTCTTTGAAGTTCGCGCCGGTAGCTACCGAGCGGTTTTGTGCAAGCGCAGTAAGTCCCACAAACAATGCGTGTGCGCACAATTCAGCCTCGGCTTCTAAGACTCCCTTTTATGTTGGGCCAAACATTGGCATTGGTGTATTGTTGGCTCTATTGTTGCCTATTTACCGACTTTTGGGTTGTTACATTCAAGGGGATGCTGACAGAATGCCGCTCGGTAACTCGCAGAAAAAAATGTTCTCGATCTCTGCTTACTTGAATAGATTCATCGACGGATAAATTATATGTTAATTGAGTTGTTCTGTTTAAGTAAAGGGATTATGTTTTTTGGTGAAGTTAATTAGAAACAAATATTGTTAATCGGTGTTGTGTTTAGTATGTATTTAAGTATAAGAAGGTATGAAAGCAATGTCGAACGCTAATATTTAGATGCGATGCGATTTATATCGATGATATAGTTGATGTGTTGATTTTATGTAACAGTTATGGACTTAGGGATGAAATAATCGGGGTTTTATGATCGTACAAACTGATACTCAGAATACATTGTTTTTCGTTCGAAGTTTTTGATTCCCAAAAAAGAATAAAGGGTAATATAGTAATGATATACAATCACAATAATCTCACACCTAAACTGCTGATCCGATTTTGATCAAATTTGGTACAATGATAGATTAGACCTTGGGGAAGAAAAAAAGAAAGGTTCCTCAGTATTAAAGCTAAAACCATGAAACTTTGTATTTGTTTAATGAAATCATTTCGATCATTGATCATTTGAATCATCGAATTATTGAAAAGGAACTTTTGAATGTCAATTACGAGATAAAATATTATTGAATCGTTTTAAAAAAATACAAAAGGCTGCCCAAAGTAACTAGTAACTATTCCACGCAGAGAAAGTTGCGGGCAAAAGCTGACTTAATAATTAAAACTACATTTACCTACTATAAGAACTCGAACATTTAACCATCGTATCTTGTAACATATGTTCGAAACCCAGGTTACAACATAATCGGTGGACGGAAGTTGTACCTCGACTGCTGTGTAAAGGGTTCGATTCCCAACAATAACGATCGCTTAATTGCTTACAAATGTTTCTTTTGCTTCAGTGAAGGGTTAAAGACTTAAACGGTATTTTAAGGCAGTTGTGAGGTATTTAAAATGAGGTTACACCTTTTGAGATTAATTTAGTTAATTTAGGGTTTTGTGTTGATTAGATATTTGCTTTTTTATCTGTGGTTTGGGTGTACCTATTTCAAAATTAAGATGTGTGTTTTTACATAAATTTTTTTATCAAACTTATTGGGTCGCGTTGAGCAAATGTGATGATCAATGCTCATCTCTTTTCTGTATGAGAAGAGGCCTTTGTCCTTTAGTAGGACAATAATAAGCTGATGTTATTATTAGTTGGTCCTTCAGCACTTGAAAATACAAATACCTACTTATTTTCCGGACTAACTGCCTCATTAGCCTAGTGGTGCTAAGCGCGACTGCTACGCTAGAGGTCTTGGGTTTGATTCCCAGGTAATTCATTGCCTATACGTTTAGGTTGCCTCACGATGTTTTTTTTCTAGCCGATATCAGAAAAAGTGTTATTAGGATTTTTTTTTGAAATTCTCAGTAGCAGGTCGGAGTTAGTAGTTTTAGCCGGTTAATGGCAATAGGCTCGCCCCCTATTACATGGGACCTAAACATACCGGCGAACTGTGAGTGTACATTAGCACACCTCTGCCTAGCCCATCGAGGAATACAGGCGTGATGGTATGTTGTGTTTGTTATTTTCCGGATTCTTATTCACTACTAAAATTAAAGTGGTGTTTTAATTTTTTTTACTCCACTTTATTGTATTTATAAGTAAAAGGAGCCCCTTATATTCTAAAAATGTAGCAAAGGACCAATAATTTCAATCCCAAATCCATTTCACTTCAAAATACATTAAAATAATTACGCACAGATTTTTTCTTACTACAACATTTAATAAGTTATTTACCCAACCTTTTAACGTTAAAGAGGTGTCATAAAAAGTACGTTGCACATTCACAAAGGCTCAAATTCAATTTAGTACCTACTTGAGTTGGTCCTGCTGTGTGTTGAGCAATTGTTGAGTTATGGGTCCGCAATGTTGCTAAACGTTGAGCTCTCACAAAACTGTGAATGGTCCTCATGTACGCGCGCATGAAGACCAAACGCAGCTCAGTAATTGGCCACTTGAATTTAAAAGGAAACCAGTCCGGATGTAGAGTTAGGATGGTATAGATGTTGCAAGATAATTATTTTTAGGGGTGTAGTTTTGACAGTTCTATTTTTGTTGTTGGTTATCAAAAATTAACTGTTTTGAATGCTAAAAATCTTTAGATGTAATTCCATTGTATGCCAATACTTCTCTTGTGCAAATGGATGCTTGAAGCTTCGAGTAGATTAAAATGGACAAAATGTTATCATTTGCTTAGAATTTTTCCGATGATACTATGTATACTGGTGTCGGCTTCTAATCTAACAACATGCAACTGAATACGAGTAGCGTCTGCCTATTTGACCTTTACTATCTAGTTACTGTGTGTCACGATACCAATTGGTAAGGCTTTTTCGCTTTTCGACGAACGGGCAAAGATCAATTCTATACCGTCTACCTTCAACTACAAGCATGTTATCTAACGAAGAGCGGCTTCGTCATTAAAATAAAAAAATATTGATCAACAAAGTTGACGTGTTACTTTTACAGATACATCTAGTAAATAGACATGAAACTATGTCTATATACTTTAAAATATCAAATGAAAACAAATTTGTTATTAAATCGAGATCCATTCCGTGTTTTCTTTAATATTGTGCTCAATAATAATAAAAAAATATAAAAATAAATATACCATCACGCCTGTATTCCCCGAAGGGTTAGGCAGAGGTGTACCAATGTACACCCACAGTTCGCCGGTATATTTAGGTCCCATGTAATAGGGGGCGAGCCTATTACCATTAACCGGGCACAAATCCAAACTCCGAGCTGCTACTGAGAATTTCATAGAAAAACCCAATAACACTTTTTGCTCGACCTGGGAATCGAACCCAAGACCTCTAGCGTAGCAGTCGCGCTTAGGACCACTACGCCAACGAGGCAGTTAACAATCAATCAATAATAATCTGAGGAGTTATCCGACTTTTGTCGTTCGCCGTAAATACACGTATTTTTAGACAGAGATACAAGCGAAAAGAAAAAACCAAAACCCCAAAACAATTCAAATAATTTCCCAAACCTATTCTAATAGATTCCCAACTCTATAGCCATCACCCAGCTAGCGGCAAGTATTGTGCAAATAAAGTAAATCCGGTAAGCGCCCGCGGCGGTGTGTGTTCAGTTCCTTACAGGTGAAGGGTAGCCAACAATAGTTCGAGGAAGTGATTTTTGAGACCATTTTGTTGAAAAGGAAGTAGGTACCTAATTATTGCAAAATTATGGAAACGGTAATCCGATGATTTCATAATATTTTTTGTGATGCAATTCTTTTTTTATTCAAAACTTTTTTTATTTGATTGTTATTGACTGTTTAGTAGTGTAGGTACCTATAGGTAAGTGAGTTGTGGAGGTCAGATAGGCAGATAGATAGTACCTATAAGTAGTATAGGTTCTTGTTCACTGCTCATTTATACTTATTATATAATAAAGCTAAAGAGATTATTTATTTATTTATTTGTTTGTTTATTTAAACGCGTTAATCTCTGGAACAACCAGTCGAATTAAATAAAATACTTGTCGTTTATGAAAGTATCGTGACTTGATGAGGAATAGTAAAGACTCTATAACATCACGCTACGACCCCCGAGAGCAGAACAGTAAACAAAGACGTATGTATCATAACGCCATCACCATCACGCCTGTATTCCCCGAAGGGATAGGCAGAGGTGTACCAATGTACAACCACAGTTCACCAGTATATTTAGGTCCCATGTAATAGGGGGCGAGTCTATTGCCATAAACCGGGCACAAATCCAAACTCCGAGCTGCTACTGAGAATTTCATAGAAAAACCCAATAACACTTCTTGCTCGACCTCGGAATCGAACCCAGGACCTCTAGCGTAGCAGTCATGCTAAGGACCACTAGGCTAACGAGGCGGTCACGAGTATCACAACGCGGTTAAAAAAAACACCCGGATGAAGTTCTCGGAATCGAGTAATTGATATAATATGTACAAAAAACGTTTTTTGTATATTATCAATGCCACTCATTGTACAATTTGCACATAATATACTCAAACATAAGTACTCCGTACCTAATAAACACTCTATTTCACATTCCAATATTCATATTATTCATACAGGAATCCTTAATGAAAGTAATGAAAAATGGAACAAAAATCATCGTTCAATGAAGCGCCTCGCATACCTACCGTGTAAAAAATGTGACATCATACATCCAAATAATCAGAAGTATGCGTTGTATGTGCGAAATTCCATAGTAACATGTCGGGGAGGTCGGGGTAGAGTGGAACTCATTACTGACACGTGACACCTCACCGCGCCCACTCTCCCCCGACACTGGTATATTTCGCCAATGAGTTATTGAGTGCGCCGAAAGCTCATGTGTTAACCCGACGGTTTTAATGCTTGACTTTGATGAAAACATTAAAAATTTTTGTTCAACACGCTGATTTTCGTTTGTTTTGTCGATAGGTGCGTGTTTTAGTGGGCTGGTGTATTACGTACTTTATGTACTGTTATTATGGGAATAGACGTTATTTTGGCTGGTATTTGGTTCATCTGAAAAAGTAAGAAAAATTTTATCATCTCTACCTAATATAAAACAAAGTTGCTGCCCGCCGTGTGTCCCTCTGTAACGCTTTTAAAGTATACAACGAATTTCAATGCGGTTTTCATCAATAGATAGAATGATTTAAGAGGAAAGTTTATACCTACGTAAAGACCATAACGTTACGGCTAACAGGAGCGGAGCCAACCAAGGACGTATTTGAACTGGTATATAGTTAGCGAAAGATATAACATTACAAAACACTGTTGTCACTTTTATAACAACTTATCAACCATACATAAACGCAACCTTTTAGAATTTGATATCATAATAGTTCACCAACAATTTTATACGGCACGCCACTTCAACAGCGTTCATTGTTAATTGCATTTGATTGATGACGCAATACAAAACGTCAAATTACCCTACAAATGTGGCGCGGACTGCGACAAAACCCGACGGTTTTTGGCCCGAACCCGCCGTATTTTTCTAATTGAATCATGTGTGATTTATTATTGGTCTGATGATGCATCATTCTTTCAACGCCAGCCGCGGCTCACCCCATAGGCTTGCGGGCCAAATTATTGCTACAAATGTTCGCATCCGCGCTTTTTAACTGCTGCGTCGTTCCCCGACCTCCCCTCTGTACGATTTTTATTAAAGTGAGTAATCGATTTTTTTTGGCGTTTTATTGAACGAGACACGCTGTTATTGCGTTAAATAGATCCGTTGAGACTGAGATTTGTGATTGTTTTTTTCTAAAGCCATTACTTTTGGAGAAGTATTTTTAGCAAAGATAAGCAATTCTCACTACAAATAGTTGTATCAGAACTGTAACAGTTAAAATTATTGTGTCTTAATAATGACAAATCATGTTTTGTCTCCTTAATTGTTTCTAACATATACGGACGTGCACGATTCTCAAGGACGCTGTAAAAATATTTTATCAAAAGTGTTAAATTTATAACTGCCTCGTTGGCCTAGTGGTCCTGAGCGCGACTGCTACGCTAGAGGTCCTGGGTTCGATTCCCGGGTCGAGCAAAAAGTGATATTGGGTTTTTCTATGAAATTCTCAGTAGCAGCTCGGAGTTTGGATTTGTGCCCGGTTAATGGCAATAGGCTCGCCCCCTATTACATGGGACCTAAATATACCGGCGAACTGTGGGTGTACATTGGTACACCTCTGCCTAACAGTTCGGGGAATACAGGCGTGATGGTTTGTTAAATTTATACCTAATAAAGTTGTAAAGTTTGTGTTCTATAGTATGTTTTATGATATACTTGACATCCACTCGGACTAAATCGCGTGCAGAAGCTAGGCATAGATAGGGTAAATACCTTATATTGCATCAGCAAGAACTATACAGTTTTGCTCACAAAATGAGCCAGTCAACAAAGAGACCTAGTTTAATTGTATTTTTTATTATCGTGAACTATCTCTACACCCAACGACTACTCCGACCTCACGCCTTAAAGTTTTTATGTCAACGACATAAGGTTAAAACTTCCTTCATACCAACAGCATCACCTCTATCATTTTAACCCATTTCTTAACCCGTACAACGCGTCAGGGCACAGCAGGTAGGTACTCTCATCTCGGCCTCATCAGCAGAGTGTGCTCTTCCAGCCAGCGCGCACATTGTCGACACTACCATTGTGATGTGCCCAGAAACGGAGGCTGTTGTAAGAATAGTGTGAGTTCACGGTAGAGGGTTAAAAGTACTAGTGTACCTATATAAGGAAAATTCGTGTAGGGTTATAATGTTTGTTAGTGTCAAAGTTTCAGGATACTTGAAAAATATGTCATTTTCGCCACTATGCCAAGCAGGGCAATCACTTTCACCACTTCACTATAATTTAATGCTATATCTACCTCCTTTCATTCCTGGCAAATACATTTACTAATAGTGAAGTTAAATAATTGGTGGGTGTATATTGGTACACCTCTGCCTAACCCTTCGGGGAATACAGGCGAGATGGTATATATAATTGTAAGTAATACATAGTGTTTTTGTTCAGATAACTAAAGCAGACATAAGTTTCTGGAAATGTTACATGACTGAGGTAATGAAAGATAATGTTAGCTTCTAGTTATAATGCTTATAAATAAGACAATAGATACTAAATAAGACTTTTTAATCATTCATAGTTTATTTTTCGACTTAGTAACGACCACTGTTTAGTATTATTCTATTGGAGTTTGCTGTACAAATATTTATATTAATTTTCTCACACACAACAATATCATGCGTCACATTCTATTTTCAAAACACTATTTAAAAATAATAATAATGACAGACCAATTTTGTTTTTTTTTTCGCAAATAAATCCTCTGTCGAGGCGGGTGCGGCTCCCCAGGGTTGTCACAATGCTCGCGCAGTTTCCGCGCCGCTGGCCACCAACAAAACTGGGAGCACGCGGACACGCTGACACCCCTAATGTCACTGGTTCCGTGTGTGGTGTTGGGTACTGTGAGGTTCGTATCCTTGTATTAGCAAGGTGGTGGATAGGGTTGGTGATGTTCATTTTATTTAAAGAGGTTTGTTCTATTAATTGCTTAATTTTTACTTTCCTTCAGATCACCTATAAAAAAAAAGAAAGAATGCGTTTAAAGAAGAGTCAATAATAGTCGTGGTAACTTAACTACTAATCATAAGATTAGTTAGTTAAATGAACTTTGAAAGGAGATTTAAGAATAAGGACAGCATTTAGCCTCTCCGCCCACGACCGAATTTGTGTAGGTCTGATTGTCGGACCGATTCAATAAAATCATAGTTTCGTGGGACTGACATTTCTTCGGTCATGTACGTTGGTATATTAGAATTAATATGTTCCATTAATTAGTTCTTTAAATATAGAGAAAAGAAAAATGTTTCATTCTCACCGACAAAAAAATTTGTCAAAATGTCGGTCGTAGATGGGCAGCGTTAACGGCACGGAGTAATGGTAAAGCTAAAATCATATATATGAAAACCATAATCAGACATTAGAATATACCCAAGTATACTACAAAATTTCAATCCACTAACACCAGAACCTACACAGCAACACTAACACCCAATCCACATCGCTAATCAAATCTGACGTCACCACAGCTAATTCCCTCGTGCCAACCCTGCGACCCTGGTGTAATGTGGGCAAGCGCGCCGCGACGCCCCGTCGCGTCATTGTGAGCCCGCTCCGTATGACGTCACGCCGTTGAATGCGACTTTTGTTTTGCACAGCCCTTAATTATCTTGATTAGGAGCGTCGAATTTGTTCGGATGTGGATGCTTCACACTTTTGCTTTTTACTTCAAAGTATCGTTTTGTGTCTTCCTCGCTGTAAAGAACTGGTTTTGTGTTTTTTGTGTTTAATTTGGGTAATTGATGATGGAAAGTCTAGATTTTAGCATGGTGAGACGACTACTTCAGAATTTTAATGAAGTTTGGCAGAGTGTTGTAGGCAGACAGACACCTTCATCTTTAGTGGATAGTTATTGCTTTGTAACCAAGGAGAAGCAGTCAAGCAGGATTCCTGGGAATACGCGTGGTGATAAAAGGTGGAGGAAGCTTAATATGGTAGTTTGAACTTGGGCGATAGTGACACAGGAGCATAGAGATTGGAACCTATAAAGAAGAGCCTAAAATAAAATTTTAATCATTTGTGTCAAATATACTATTTACAGGCACTTTTGAATGAGAAGAAGAAGTTGGTCAGTCAAATAAATATAGCTAAAGCCAAGTACGCTCTGGGGATCCTGGGTGTAAGTGTCAGTAAAATAGTTTTAGTCAGTAAGAGTCTCCGTGACAGACTCCTTCCTCTGCAAGGCGGGGTCGTCATCCTTAAAGACTTTCCACCCGCAACAAAAACAAAGGAGTGCTGTAAATAATGAATTTCAAAGAGGAAAATGGTAAGTACCTAACATAAAATTCATCAATGAAGACTAACGCTCGTAGCTCCGAATTCAAAAGTAACATGCAAATTCCACAATTCCAAAACTCAATGCAACTAAATTAATCTCCTTACTTGCCACTAAAGATGCCTCAACAAATTTAAACTAAAACTATCAAATCACCCATAATTACAAAGACCGTAGCCGGTCTTCATCCCCTCAAAACACCCTTCCTTATATAGGTACTAAAATAAAAATAAATAGCACCAATTGGTGCACTACAATTATGTTTTAACCGACACAGAATGGTTCATGGCTACGGGTAATGGTACGTGACCATGCTACCACGCTCAACTGGTCACAGGCCAATTAATTGTAACCATATAAGAAGTATTTGGTATATAACTTTAAGGGCGTGAATGCAATGCAGTTTTGAAGACTTTTTTTGTATAGCTGGTGTATTATATCTTCACTTATTGGTTACAAATTTTTGCCCTCGACTTCGTCCGTGTAAATATATCTGTTAACGCGGACGCAGACTCAGCCTCAAACTGTGTGGGAGAGGGAAAGGAGGGTCCCCCGTCCCAGTGGCCGCGGCAGCCGCGGTAGACGCTCCGGGCGTCGGGAGCCGCGAGACGACTCCCGGCCACCGTAGGCGCGGGTCTGTGGACGGTGAGCAATGGGCAGTTCACCGTCCGTACGTTCACTGAATAACGACAGACCGTGTCGACGGCGCGTTCGTGTTCCACGCGCGCCTTAAAGAGATGTCAGCAAACTTGGATGGGGCCACTGAGGGCCGATGCCTGTCGGGGCTGCGGGTTGTTCGAAAGAGATACCGCGCCCCCGGAACGCAAAGGGCACATGATGGAACATAGACGGGTTTTAGTCAGTAAAAGTCTGACACTCCCTCCCGCCCCGCCCAGGGCGGGGGAAGTTATTTGATGATTTCCCGTCTATAAAAAAAAAAAAAAAGCCTCAATCTGTAAAAAATGCTTCTATTTTACCTACATCCTTGACATTGATTGCCGCTGGCATTAGATTGCGACTAGATTTTTAAAATTTTTAATTAGTAGGCCCTCACATTTAAATAAGATTATAAATTAGATATTTTTCTCAGTGCATGATAAAGGCCTCTTCTCATACAGAGAAGGCACAGCCATTGATTGCCACGCCTGCTTAAGGCGGATTGGCGATTTTAGACTTATATTAATCATCAGGTTTTCCTCACGATGTTTTCTTTCACCGTCTTCAGTGATGAACTATACAAGTACCTAGGTATCTTGAATTTCAGGCAACATGAGTAGATTGAAAAAAATTGCTGAAATGGTACCACATATACCTTTACTAATATAATAAAACTGAAGAGTTTTGTTTGTTTATTGTGTGTTGTTTAAGCGCACTTATCTACGGAACTTACAGTGGGATTTGAAAAAATCTTTTTGCATATAGTAGCCAGATTAATGAAGAATAGTATTAATTATATAACATCACGCTACAATTCACGGGACCGGAGCAGTAACCAAAGACGTAACGGACGAAGCTGCAGGCAGAAGCCAGTCCGTTATATACAAAATAGAACTTACCCGTCAGCTGCGCAACATTAGGCTCGTATCACATTATTTAGCAGTCGTAATAATAAAAGCCCAATAAAGTCATAAACCCCGCATC
Source organism: Caradrina clavipalpis (assembly GCA_932526535.1). NCBI lineage: Eukaryota > Metazoa > Arthropoda > Insecta > Lepidoptera > Noctuidae > Caradrina > Caradrina clavipalpis. The sequence continues at coordinate 10,307,650 of OW052104.1, read as the reverse complement.
TCCTGCGGCTAACCTAATGGCGGGCGTTTACTTTAACCGTTCTAAACAAATAAAACGTTCCGGAACTGTGAAATATAACTGTAACAGGTGGATTATCTGTTTTTTTTTTACTCTATGTCAGTTGGTGTGGCAGCCCTGGGTAATTATCAACGTTTAACATTCAACCTGCTGTTATGTGTCAATTTAGTTAACTAAGGTTTTTGTTTTAAGAAATTAAATAGTGAAATTAACTTTTTTTTTCTTGGTTGATGGATGTGTTGACTGGAGGAAGTACCTCAGGTTGGGCAGGCAATTTGTTCTGCGGTAATTTGAGCAATCGATTCAGAGTTGCAATGTTAACTATATATGTATACATCATAATAAACGTAGAGTTAACATTATTGAATTTCCAAATATTATTAGGTAATACGAAAATCAAATTAATGGAAATTATCTAAATTACCAACTGAAGCTTTACGGTCTACCTACGGGGTATAACGAGACATATTACACAGCCGTTACCTAAGCATTCTGGCCATCAAGTAAGCAAAGAAACGACTTGGTTTCTGGTGTTAAAAAATGGATTTTAGGGGTGGGATGTAAAGTATAGTTATTTTTTTTCCAAAAGTTAAAATTTGAAAAAAAGTTTAATCTATCCTAAATTTTCCCAGGTTCCAGGTATAATCCAAAAAAAGAACGCAATGATGGGAAGAACATGTGTAACTCTTGGCCTCATTTCGATTTTAACACCCGATATAGAGACTCATTTTAAAATCGCTTCAGAAAATCGCTTTTCCAGCTACAAAATCAAAATTGGTTTCAAAAGCTTCCTTATGTCGTAGTTCAGACATTTTCCTATAAAAGCAACATTGTGTCTTGAAGTAGGTACACGTAAAAGACAGTGAGGTTGCGGAATATCGCTCACGTGGATCGGAAGCGGTGTCGCGGGAAGCCGATACCGCCGCTGTACATTCACTATAGTCTAGGAGGCAGGGAGGATTTAGGGATTATGGGGCAGTTTTTTACCAGTTCATATAAAACAATTGTTGGATGCAGGCTGCTTCCAATCAGTCCTTTTGGAAGTGGAAGGGTTTTGTCTAGCAGCGGCTGATATGATGATGATGTTGATAAATCAATGATAGTTACATGCCATTTAAACATAAGGATAGTTAAATTACCGTCAAATTATTAATACTAATATTATAAAGGTGAATTGTTTGAACGCGCTAATCACTAGAATTACTTCGAACTTCTATCGCAGCTATTACCCCTCCATGCTATAAGATATATTAAATCGAGGGAAAAAGCTAATAAGTATAATATAATAACATTTGCGCTTTTGTAGCTTATTCATGCTTTTCAGCACGGTTGCAGTAGTGAACCTCGGTTAGTCTTTAGAGAAAGTCAACATCCAACGTCTTTTGATAGGATGATAATGTTTTCGAAAGTTCACAACTTCGTCTGTGCCCGCGATTACTGACATTTACCTGGACGAAATCGAGAGCACAAGCCATACAGTCATCTTCAAAATTAATCACATAAGTAACTCCACAAGCACCTTGCTCCTATCCTATATATCTGCTAAGTCAGCTCCCGATCCTATCAGTGGCGTCAATTGCCCGTGCCAAATGCCACTTCCCGATCTCCCCCCTGATCTTCACCCCCTCACCCCCCCAATGACGTCTTATCTCGGAGCGGAGGAAAAAACGAACGTGATTGAATGTTTCCGCCGATTTCATGAAACTGATAATCTTTGTGTGAAAACACAATCCTGAAATGATGATTGGAATAATGATGGGGGTTTCTGGGAGACGTTTTGGTTGAAAGAGGAGTTTGAAGAGCAAAGGATGGTGAGGTCCTAGAACAGAAAGATATTGGCCTTAAGCAGTAATTGGGGGTGTGAGGTCATATTAAATATTGATTAATGATTAGCTATGTCAGCTAAGATTTGGAACTTTATGACTGATAGTAATATAGCGAATAGTCGACATACGAATCGCATGAGCATAATCTTCATCCTGACACTTTAAAGGGACTTCTCCGATTGCAAGCTTCTCCCAAAAGTAGCTAATTACGCTTAGTTTAAGTCCATATCCCGTCAACAAATTTTATTGCAAAATGATTTTTAAATCTCATATGATATTTTGAGTTATGTATTATCGATTGTAGCTAAGTAATTTTATGTTCATGGTTCCAATCTTTTTCAATAAGTAAGTATCGTTTGCACAATCGCTCTACTACTATTCCATCAAGGAAAATCTAACTTTCTTACAATTTACCTATTATTTATTTTGTTCATTTTAATTTGAAATCAAACTCCGAAGTCTAGACAAACTAGACAGAAAAATCGCACACCTACACACGAACACAGTAGGTACACATACTACATTCAGATAAACAATCGCAATGCGATTCTCTCATCCAGAATTAACGCACGTCAGCCCGAATTGACCTCCCGTCTGCAAGGAACAATCGATTATCGTTCCGCGGCTTAATTGCGATGCGTTTAAACAAAAAGTCTGGCCGGCCTGTTGCCTAATGACGCTATAAACTCGAAATTATACGCTCCGTTAGCTCCACCGACCGTTGTTCCTCCCATACCCAGTTGTAGGGTTCATTGCGTGTATGGTCGTGTATGAACGTGGGTGAAGGTTGGGTTGTAAGTATTGGTTGGTTGTTGGGCAATCGCCCGTGTGAGACGGTTGTGACGACCAGTAATTGCAACCTAGCCTTATAGTAGATAGAAAAGAAAAAGAAGAAGTAAATAAAGCTGCAATATAATGTGGAGGAAGACCGTAGACGATAGAATGACGGCTACTGAAACATTTCATATTCATATTTTAGCTGTACTGAAATTATTTGGCAACGATGTCGATAACGAGGAATTCATAATTATTTATTATTTACATGGTGTGCTATTCTGTAAAAATCTGCTTGGGTGAATTAAAGTAGGTGACATTGCGGTGCGTAGTGAGATGACATATCACTTCAAGCTCATTTCACCTCTAGAAGAGAGAGTGAGGATTTTCACAGAATAGCACAGCTGACATTTATTAAACTAGAATGTGAATAATTTCAGAAAAGAGAGACAGAAAGAGAGAGAGAGAGAGAGAAACCAATATCAAACTTCCCTATATCCGAACACGACCTCCATCACGGCCCAAAAAAATCTAAAACAAAATCCCACACGTTAACATAATGTAGTATCAAATGAAGCAGTACGGACGTCGCTATCGCATATTGAAAGAGGCGGGCTCCAACAAAGTTGTTTTATCAGCGGCGATAAGGATGAATCCTATTTATGGGAGTAGGGTAGCCAGATCCTAAATCCAGAAAGCCGGACCACCACAGTTATGCCGCCGGACTTTTAGGTAAAATCCGGTAAAAAAAGCCGCGTTCTACGTCAGAATTATAAAATTATAATAATAATATTGTATTTCTTCGATACTTTATTATGAAATCAACTCATCTTCTAATGAATACCTATATACCATCACGCCTGTATTCCCCGAAGAGTTAGGCAGAGGCGTACCAATGTACACCCACAGTTCGCCGGTATATTTAGGTCCCATGTAATAGGGGGCGAGCCTATTGCCATTAACCGGGCACAAATCCAAACTCCGAGCTGCTACTGAGAATTTCATAGAAAAACCCAATAACACTTTTTGCTCGACCTGGGAATCGAACCCAGGACCTCTAGCGTAGCAGTCGCGCTTAGGACCACTAGGCCAACGAGGCAGTTAATGAATTTAGCTTAACAAAACCTGGACTCCGACTAATTTGGCCGGACACGCATTCAAAAGCCTGACTATGTCCGGCTTTATCCGGACGCCTGGCAACCCTATATGGGAGCTACCGAGCTATTGCTCCGAAGCGCTGAGCCGCGGAGCGCCGCCCGCGACGCGACCGCGTTCTTCCCGCACCGTTTTATGAGCCTCACAGGGATACCGACGCATAAAATTGAATGTTAGAAGATGTCGCGTTACGTGGAATGTATGGATTTAATTTCGAGTTCGATTTGTTGTTGCTGAGGCTTTTTATGTTACCTACTTGCTTGGTACCGCGGCTTCTTCTACGAAGATTTAGAATTAAAATTCAAAATTAGCCCACGGTAGTACAAAACGGGTCAAAAATTAAAATTCTACGTGTCATTGTCTATAGGTATGCCAAACTTCAGCTAATTCCATTCAGCCGTTTATGTGTGAAAGCGTAACTACCCATCCATCCATTCTTACAAACTTTTGCGTTAAAAACAGTCGTTAATGTCGGGTTAATGTTTAAGAATTGCCAACTTTTGTCTAAACCATATTCATATTCATTCATTTATTGCGAACCATAATGTGTATAAAAGGTGTTACATGAGGCTCTAAGCCTCATGTAACACCTTTACCTAAGGTACCATACCATACCATACCAACCATGGTTGGTATTGGAAGTATTTGGAAGCCTTCTATCATTGGTGTGTTGGCATGTTCCCGATGAAAAGGTGGTTGGCGATCTTTGTTTTATGTATATTCAATCAAAACAAATTAACACTTACATGACCTAAACGAATTTCCTCACCAAAACAAAAAATCACCGAAATAAAATCGAATTTACGAACACCAGTAAAGCAAATATATTTTTTTACATACAAAAAAAAATACTATCCACCACTTACGCGGCAGCAAACTGACCTTTGAAAGGAATACCGTGCATATAAAGCGAACAAAAAAAAAAACAAAAAAAAACGCGGCTAGATTTTCGTGTGGTCAGCGGAAAAAAACCGGGAAAAAACTATCATCCGTGCGCCGGCCGACTTTATAGCAACGATAACTAAGCAGCCGGATTGGGGCCTGAGCGATCCAATGTTATCTCACTGCGCGGCTTTTGCGATATAAAATAAACGTTCCAATATTCAATGGATGAAAATGTATTCATTTTCATGAAAAGATATACTGTTTTTGTTATAATTAATATAGGTATATGGGGTGTTAAAAGACATAATATAACAAATTCGTTAACTACACAAAAAATATTGCTGAGAAACAATTTTTGTTTTTGATGTAATAAAATCCTGTTTACTGTGTATAGTGCTCAAAATATTGTGCTTACAGGTGCACATGGAAGTATTTAAAGTTTAGTTAAAATATTTCAAAGTGGTTTCGGGTTTCGCAATAAAACTTGAAAAAAGATTGGAACTTTGACCTTCAAAATCTCCGCAACCAGAAGGTATTGTCCAGAACCAAATCGCAATGATGTGAATATAATTTAACAGACGGCTTCATTAAGTGTCTTTTTACACCCTTTGTACAGTGGACCATCATCCGGCTTCGATTCTTACGCCAGATATTACATATTTATCTGAAAAAACGGGGCGTTTCAAAGTAAATCGGATACTTATGTAACGTTTCGGACCATTTTGTTATTCTGTTCTATATTTTTTTTTCAAACGTGTAAATTTGACAAGTATACGTGTGGCTGTTTGTGAAGTGAAGTGTTATGGGCTTTATGGGCTTAGAGATTTAAGTTCCGACTTTTAAAGCATCTGGCTAAAATGATGTTGGTTGGTTTTCAAAAATATCCTGCAAAACATAATTATATTCAGAAACTAGTCACTTGTACACACTCGTATGTAAGTAAGTAAAAAACCAGTATAATTGAATTAATCCGTACATCCTTGTATCCTATTCTTTGTAATTCTACACTTGAATTTAGAAGACCGTACCTACATAAAGAAATAAAAAGTCTCGATTCAAATTACCGGAAACGTCCGTTCCAAAATCAAAAAGTTCAATACTGGCTGCAAAAATGTAACATATTTTTGCAGCCAGTATACTGTACAAATGTCGGTCTAACGTTTTTTTTTCCAAATTCAATAATGTTTGACACGCATCAGAGTGCGCGCGAACGGCCAGACACTGCATAACACTGATATGCACAATGTGTCACTTTGACGAAGGTCAGAAGCTCGCTCCTGGCCACGTGCCCGGACACGGATATGACGAGTTTTGTTTTTTTTTCAAACGTGTAAATTTGACAAGTATACGTGTGGCTGTTTGTGAAGTGAAGTGTTATGGGCTTTATGGGCTTAGAGATTTAAGTTCCGACTTTTAAAGCATCTGGCTAAAATGATGTTGGTTGGTTTTCAAAAATATCCTGCAAAACATAATTATATTCAGAAACTAGTCGTCACACTTGTATGTAAGTAAGTAAGTAAAAAACCAGTTATACCTGAAAAAAATCCTATGTACTTATAGCACAAACACTGACACAGTAAAACACTAGACTTACAAAAACAACATCACATAAAACTTATAAACATAAATTTAAAAACAGCATATTAGCGCATGGAGGAATCAACCTCCGATTAGAATGCAGTTTGCAACCGTATCCAGTGGCGCAATAGTGGAGAGTCCCACTTATACGCAAACATTCCATATTCCCCGAAAGGTTAGGCAGAGGTGTATCTACACCCACAATTCTTTGGTATATTTTAGGTCCCATGTAATAGGAGGAGAGCCTACTCTAAACAAATCCTAACCCCCAACCTTCTACGGAGAATTTCATAGAACAACCCAAGAACACTTTTCTCGAACCCAACACCTATAGCGTGCCTCTAACGAGGCAGTTACGATCCGGCTACTGAAAAATTTAATCATGGAAGTAAATACACAAACAGTTGATGTATGGAATAAAGTAAACTTATTACCAACGTCAATACAAATATACACACAAAAACACCGTAAATATAAATATTTGTTATGAATGCAAAGCGTATTACCAAACTATACATAACACACACGGGTATAACTACCCTGCTGACCATTTTTTGAGCGCCATTGTAATGCTCGGATCAGTTTTCTACATGACATTTCAATACGATATGCTCGTCAAACGGCAAATCTCAAGCAGATGTTTATTCAGCGCATTCACAAAAATTATCGCAACAACGAGATCTAAATCCATACACCATAACTAATTATATCCACCGTGTAATAGTGTGTCGGACGCGTATTGTTCAACCGTCTCTTTTGTGCCAACCCGAATTACTAACCTAGTTTTGGGGATATTTGTGAAAGAAAAAACGTTCTTGAGATATCACGCTTTTTTGGTTTTGAATACGAGTAATATTTTCTATTGTCGGTGGGGTATTAGTGAGCGGTATTTAGTTACGTCGGTGGATCGCAGTTTGTTGCTACCCGACGCTGTATTACAAAAGTTTGACGGCCGACTCGTTCGATAGGGTATCGATTTAGCTCGGCTGCATACCGATTCGTTTTATTTTTTTACAAAATCGGACGTATGTAGGTTTTCGGGTTTGCGGTGCGTCTGTGTCCAGTTAGTTGTAGGTGGTCTGTTCGAATAAAAATGTCGTGTTTTCTCTTTTTTATTGAGATTTTTCTATTTCGCGTGTCAACAGAATGCGGGATTATTTCGCTCGCCTTTTTTGCAACTGTACGGACTGAAGGAATGTGGATTGATTAATCTAGACTTGTTAACATTTTTAGTTTGATTTTTTAAGTCACAAATCACAATATCAAATAACTACTGAAAATCACAATGAAGCTGTAATGCTGCTGCACGATTAGGAATTAGGAAGTATACAGGACGAAGTAGGCAGGACGAACATTGGCGTATTTCAAAGTATTTTAGCAAAATCTACGTCAGAAATGTTATTGAATGGCAAACAAGCAGACGGCCCGCCTGATGATAAGTTGTCACCTCTGTCTATAAACATTAGCAATATCGAAGGCCTTGCAAATACGTTGCCATTTCAGAGACTGAGTTAAAGTGTTTAATGTGCTTGAAATTACACCGGTACCCATAGGCTTCAAACCGAATACGGTAACGCTGCTTTGTGGTAGAAATAGGTACAAAGAGCTCTACTACTAAAAAACTTTACAATAATTGCATATGCTATTTCCACCTATGATAATCCAGAAGATGTATTTCAGGCTATGACATTTACACCGATAGACCGACCGTTCGTACTCATGTTCACAAACCCTTCTCAAATCTACCTACCTACCTGTAATTACAGCATATCTTCAGCAAACACAGACGGCTACACCGGCCTGATTTAATAGCCGGCGTATAAATCTATTCATCGCGGGCTAAACCTTTATACAAATATTGCTAATGAACGCGGCGCGCCTAGCACCCAGTAACTTAGTTACGATCGCGGCTGGCGCGCTCACAACCCATTTTTTCAGTTCACGTAGTTGGTTATTGGTTAAACATTGTTATTTTTTTTTCCAGCATGTTTTTTAATTCAATTTGTAAATTATAAATAAATAAATCATTTGTGTAAAAGAAGGTTTTGTAGGTATTAATTTTTGTTATAGATTCATTGGCTATACCTGGTATTGAGGCAATGGTTTATTCAAATATTAACGACTACCGAACTGCCCGCGACTTCGTTCGCGTGGCTTATTTAACCCGCCTTACGTTACATTATTTATTATTGCTCCACTCCCGCGGGTCGTAGCGTGATGTTATACTGCATGACACTCACAAATAAAATGGCTTCACAAGTAAAAGACGTTTCTAAGTTGTTTCAGTAGAGAGACAGTACACAGATTACCCCCTACAACCACTCACAAAGTTTACTTCTTTATAATATTAGTATAAATAACGAGTCGTGCTCTTCAATCGACATTTCATTTTAAGATCTATGTTGAAGGTCTGTTTTTTTATAAGAGGTCACATCTGGAAGTACTGGTACAATTACAAACAATCTTTTGCTGCACTACACTATTGCCGAGTGCCACAGGCTATGTTTCATAGTATATTTACCTAATTGACTTCCACAAGTAACATTCAACAATTATATTTAAGAGTTGTCTGTAAGAGTTAATCTCTGGAAGTGATAAAATTCTTTTAATGGATTTCGTTGTATGGTACTTATACTTAACTTTTACGCCGCCCAAGTCAAAGAATTTTTTTTATAAGTCTATCCCTATAATATCTGCATCCTATAGCAGGGCCAGAGACAGCACAAGAATACCTACCTATAATATTTTGATTCATTTTGATGATTCGGCAATTCATCTCCATATTGCCATGAGAAGAATAGGCACCTGCACCAAAAACCTAGATCCTTAATACATCACAAAGCGACCACCGAAGCACCATTGATATTATCACTGAATTGCTTTGTGCAGCCGAGTGTCCAATACATAATGCCTATGTGTGCGTTCGTTTTACATAAAGCGCACTGTAAATAAGTACATGAGGTAGGTGTTTAAACAGTTTTTCACTGGCTACAGGCCTGTCGTTGTAATTCACTGACAAACGCATATAAAAGAGTCCGGTAGCGGACAGTGAGGGGCGTGGAGACGTAGTGTTTTTATTATTTTTAATTGTTTTTATTAAAATTAACTTTTTTAGCTTTTATTATTCATTTGGTTAAGTTGCTGATGGTGATGCAGATATGTGTAATTATTTGTAAGTATATTAAGTATTTTTTGCTCCGTGCCTCGGAAAGCACGTAAAGCCGTTGGTCCCAGCTGTCATTTGTAGATCTTTGACAGTCGTTACTGTTAGTCAGAAGCCCGAAAGTCTGACAACCAGTCTTACCAAGAGTATCGTATTACCCATTACTGGCTTGTGGAGGTCTGATAGGCAGTCGCTCCATGTAAAATACTGATATTCAGCTGCATCCGGTTCGACTGGAAGCCGACCCCAACATAGTTGGGAAAAGGCTAGGCAGATGATGATATTAAGTATTTTTTGTAAGTGAATTATTGGTAAGTGTATCTTCACAAAACTATCTTCGTTTGCGTCATCTAAATGTCAGTTGTCGAGGACGCAGACAAAATCGAGAAATAAAAATTTACTTATGTACTTTCTTGGGGTCCAAACTTACCGCATACCCAACCAAATCGGTTCAATAGTTTAATCGTAAAACGAAATAGATAGACAGAGTTACTTTCGCATTTGTAATATTAGTATGGATTATGGTTAATTGGTTATTTTTCGAAACTACATTTAGGATACATTAATAAATTTCTGAAACTATTAATGAAAGATAAGTTATCTGTAGTTTTTAAATACCTTTGAAAGTATTGCTAGTGAGCCATGATCGAATTGGAAGCCAAACATTTGAAGTATGAAAATAGGGCAAACATAATAAGACTGCAGAAAAAATAAAAATTGAAAAATGAAAATATAAGGGTACTTTGTCATGTAGGTAACTTCTTTTTAAATAAAATAATTGTATTCCTGGGTTAAGCAAAGGTGGACTAATGAACCTACACATATAGTTCACCGGTATGCTTAAAGCGTAACAGATTCTAGTACCTATATCCATTTTTTAGGCTCCTGTATTGCAGTATGAATGAAATAATGAAACAAAAGTACATACATACATAAATAAACACACTCCTTTTTCCCATAGGGTTAGACAGAAACCACAGAATGCCACCTGATACGATCCTTACATACTCCTTTCGCCTCGTCCACATTCATAATCTTCTCATTCGGGGCGACTGCCCCGTTGGTCTCGTGGTCGCAAGCGCGACTGCTGAGCAAGGGGTCCCGGGTTCGATTCCCAGGTCGGGCAAAAAGTGTTATTGGGTTTTTCCATTAGGAATTTCTCAGTAGTAGCCCGGAGTTTGGAAGTTGGTGGTGTGAAACCCCCGTGCCTCGGAAAGCACGTAAAGCCGTTGGTCCTGCGCCTGATCTCTCTCCGGTCGTGTCGGATTGCCGTCCCATCGGGCTATGAGAGTTAGGGAAGAGGGAGTGCACCTGTGTTTGCGCACACACTTGTGCACTATAATATCTCCTGCATACGTGGCTAGTCTGCATTAAGATTAGTCGCCGTGGCCGGAGTCGGTCTGGAGAATTACATTACATTACAATCTTCTCATTACTTTTTACGGTGAAAAAGTTTAGAGATCAGGCTAAATGATTTCTTAACAAGTCCATGCTTCTTCTTCTTTTTGAATCGATTTCAAATTAATCCATACTAATCTTAAACAAAATAAAAAATAAAATCTTTTTATACATCATCCGTCTCCACAGCCTTCGCTGTCCACCGGCCGCTCTCGTATCCTCGCGGGAGGTAATTATGCATGGGCGCTTTTTAGCGCGTCCACCAGCGAATAAAATATAAAACGCGCCACAACTAATGATTTCACGTACATCCACGTTATATACTTGATGTAATTGCACCGTTATATACTTTGCAGCAGGTATGAGTGACCTCGTTTGTTATTGTGCTAGTATATGCTTGTAGTTACTTGAGCTTTTTGATGTTGGTTTAATTTATAGCGTTATGTAGCTTGTTGATGAAGTAAGCCATAGAATCTTACTATTATATTTATTTTATTATCTTTTGTTCTTATCTTGGAGGAGCTTGTGGCTAAATAATTACAGCCACATAGACCGATCTTCCGGGTTAAGCCACGCTTGCTGAGGTTGGTTTGTGGATGGGTGACCATTTACCATAGCGAGTTTCCTCCGCGCCTCGGAAAGCACGTAAAGCCGTTGGTCCCGGCTGTCATTTGTAGATCTTTGACAGTCGTCACTGTTAGACAGAAGCCAGAAAGTCTGACAACCAGTCTTACCAAGAGTATCGTATTACCCATTACTGGGTTGTGGAGGTCTGACAGGCAGTCGCTCCATGTAAAATACTGATATTCAGCTGCATCCGGTTCGACTGGAAGCCGACCCCAACATAGTTGGGAAAAGGCTAGGCAGATGATGATTATCTTTTGTCTTTCTCAAAGATTATAGTCTGAAACAGCAACATAGGTTACTTTTTATGTCGCAAAATGTATGGTTCCCGTGAGATAATATATCGAAGTTGCGAGCGAAAACAAATAAATAATATGGAAAGCATCGAAAATTTTTGTTGGTGAGTAGAGTACATACATAGATACCATCATGCGTGTATTCCCCGAAGGGTTAGGCAGAGGTATACCAACGTGCACCCACAGTTCGTTGGTATGTTTAGGTCCTATGCAAAAGGAGGCAACCTATTGCTATAAACCAGGCGCAGCTCCTGACTACGAGCTGCTACTGAGAATTTCGTAGAAACACCCAAAAACACTTTGCTCGACCTGGGAATCGAACCCCAGACCTCTAGAGTAGCAATCGTGCTTAAGGCCACTGGGTCAACGAGGGAGTAGAGTATGGTTTTGGAGTGATAATCACATTTTCTGCCAAAATATATTGATTGGACAAAAAACTGTCATTACCTGTCCACCTGATAGGTAATGAAACAACAACAAATAAACGTTATACAAATTAAGAAAATATAACATTTAAAAATTAATTACTGATTGTTATAATATTTTATTATGATAAGTACCACTATCTTTCACCAGCGACTTAGTCGGCGTCAAAGTTAATACGGTTGGTTAATATACTTTTATATATTAACCAAGTTTATATGTTATTCCAGACTATACCTAGGCTATGTCTGTGCCAAAATTTCATCCAGATCTGTTCAGCCGTTCTAGCGTGATTGAGTAACAAACATCCATCCATCCATCCATCCATCCATCCAAACCTTTGCATTTATAATAGTAGTTAGTTAAACTTCACTTCTAATAAATGAGTGTAAATAAAATACAATTAAAAATATTTAAAAAAAATAACAAAAAGAAAAGCTTCTTTTTTTAAATAACATAATACAGTGCCATCTGCTTATAAACGCGGGAACTGGGAAGCTTTCTTTGTGCTTTTAAAACTTCCCAGCGTTTCCGTTGAACGCGGAGGGCGCTGCCATCGTTTTAAATGGGGGAAACTTGGCACTTTTCTCGATCATTGTGTAGAAATGTTGCAGGGAATGGACGTTTCGCTTCCGTGGACGCGACGTGTCTAGATATTAGATGAGAACTATTTACGAGTCAATCTCTGGTATGCAAACTTTTGTTTTAGGAAGTCTTGGTAATTTAATTTAATTTTCTGATTGTAAATTGTCTTAAAATGCATTTTGAATAAATATTTTCTCATGACAACGAGTTTGTACATATTCTAATTAGGCTTCATTACTTAGGTAATTTGTTACTTTAATAAAGTCAATCTGATTGGTTGGTACGTTAATTTTAGTATACCTACTTAATGCCATTTATTTTATAAGCATTAAATCAATTTTTAATTTTAAAATGACTGTTTTTTTTGCGTATAGTAGGTATACTTAGTAATCACTAGATGCGGGCAGCGTAGGATCCGTTATTGATGCTATTTTTAGTGTTGGTCTATGCCCAGCAGTGGACGTCGATCGACTGATATAATGATGATGATGATGATGATCTTGTATAAACTTAAAATGTCATGCAATATGAAATAATCAAAGTGTAGAATATGTAATTAAGGTATGCAAACTGGTCAAATATCTATGTCCCCTAATATAACTATATTAATACCTACATAGCCTCTCTATTTACTTCGTGTTATGTGTGTGTGTGGCATCGTCATTAGATATGTAAATACACAAATGCTAATTAGTACAATCCGCAGCTGTAGACACATCTGGTGGATTAACTTACAAGTACTTATGTAGATATAGACATTAACTTGTTTACATAGGCGATTCAACAAGTTTGCCCATATTAGTACCTACCTACCTAATATCTACTTGAAATTTGTGGAAATTTGAGTGTTGTGACTAAGAAATCGAGGCTTATGTATACTCAAGGTACAAATTTTAGCAAGCTGAAGTTTTTGGAATTTTAGTGTCGGATTGGAACAAATATTTTGTATATGATAGCCAAATTCATGAGATGAATAAGGCTTTCAGGCTATCATAACATTAGGCTACGACCCATGGGAGCAAAGCAGTAATCAAAGGCGTAACTTAGAGCGAGAGAAAAAAAACACGTTACAAAGTCTAGGGCAGCAGTAAATTATGACTATAGTAGACCACTAGAACAACATGACTAGACAGAAATAAAGTTACGTGTTGAGGAACTTTCGTATTCGTTATTTTTTTATGACATTTGATGGCAAGCGAGCGTATGGCCCGTTATCTATAGACATTTGCAATACTAGTGGACTAGTTCCCATCCCAGACACAAACTTGATATGTCTCATAAAGTGTCTGTAATTACACCGGCACCCATACCCTTCAAACTGGAACACAGCAACGCTGCTTTGCGGCAGAAATAGGTATGGTGGTAGTACTTTCCCGGACGAGCTCCTTCACAAAGAGCTCTACAACTACGTGCTCGGCCTTTCGAAAAACATCACCAACTCCTACCACCTCCTAGTGTTTTCACTCACATCTGCGTAATGAAATACTGTCGTAAATTCCTTTTCATTGTAAAAATAGTACACAAACAAAAACGGGGTGTATTGTGTAAAACGAACAAAAAGTGACCTAATAAGGGTTTTGTTTCATTATTTAAAATTACACAACCCTAAACATTGTACCAATCACAAGTCACACAAAACAGTCATTAAACCAAACTTTGACACTATAAAAACGGAAGCATCGCATTACTGACTCCCAGACAGCTTGGCACCAACTTTTTGCACCAATCTCTAAACCAACATTTGAGACAAATGTCCCAACATGTGACCAATAAATCAACCAACCGGATATGGTCACACGACTTGTAGGGTCTGACTTACTTTGACACTATGGATGTGTGGCGTTGATGATAAAAGAAATTCAGCTGATTTTTAGTATCAAAAAGCATTTTTTTAAATGATTCAAATTTCGGTTGGATATGCCCGAATCTTTTCGAGAAAATATTTTTTCTTTTGACGAGTATATTTGCCAAATTAAGTATATAGTGTCAAATCAAGTAAAGTTCGTTTCTTGCTTAAAATACCTAAATCGAGTCAAAACACATTTTCGGTTCTTTTCCATAAACAAGATAAACTAATTAACGCAACCAAAAAATCCGAAAAAACACACCCCCCATTTAAAAACTTACACCGAAAAACGGGCAAACAAGCTAACCCCAACATACCCGGGCCCATTAAATAAAACGATCACAAAACCTAACAGCTCTTCAAACAGTATCCGGGCGAAATCACTCCCGGTCCGGGTAAACAAAATCATCATTGTAACACGTGTAATTTCGCGTTCACCGGTCATTACTTTTGACCGGGTTCCCGGGTCGCCGGTTGAATAATTGAGCGGTGTGAGAGAGATGGACCTCCCGAAAATATGAAATGATCCTGCCGGCGCGGAACGGGTTAACCCGTGATTTCAGGTGTTCCTGACAAATGGGACTCGTTGAGATGTCAAGGGTTGAGTCCCGTGCTGAGTTACCGAGCAAATATGTTTTATACGCGCTTTGTGGCGACTTCATGATAATGCATGTGAATGATGACAAAGATTGACTGAAAGTTTTACTGATTTTGTTAATGTAAATTGCATTGGTGTGTGTGAGTGAGTCAAATGTCCGTTCACCTGCACTCTTGAAGTTCTGAAGACTAATTCTACTAATTAAAAGTGTTTAAAATATAGTCGCAATTTTATCTCAGCGATAATCAATGTCAAAACATGCAGGTAAGTAAGTGGTATTTTTGACAAATTGAAACAAACTATATTGCGATCGTACTAAAACTTAGTAGAATAATAACAATTACCCCTTTGGTATTTGGAACCCGACCTCAATGTAGTTGGAAAAAAAACTAGGCAGGTGACGAGCCACTAGGCCCCGAATAGTATAAATATTTGCCGATATGAAAAAAAAAGACGAGACGAGAATATCTTGTTTCTAAATAGAACCTTGTTACTTTATTACATTAATCATAATAATTCCACAATAATCACTTATCTTTCTTCACAAAGTCTCGAAACAAGCACACGTGAACATCAAAAAACTTAATCTCTCAAAATAAAAACGCGTGGCGGCAGCACACGTCGAGTGTCCAACCGGGAAGTGAACCCGACACCCGACCGCGGCCCACCTACGATTCTTCCTCCACGCCAGATTGCGCTGGCCGCACTAAATTTATGGTTCCGGTCACCTTTTAATTTTACCGTAGACACGTGAACAAATATAGACAGAAGTAGTTAAACTTTTTGGTTGGGTGTCGTGAAAAATTGTGATGATTGGCGTTGGTCGTGGATTAGGTTGACGTGAAAAAAATTAAGAGGGTGTTAAGAGTTTGTTTTATTTGCAGTTTTGAAGGGATATTCTGGGATAGGACGGTAGGAGATTCGTTTAACTTAACTGTACTCTATTTAAGATTGTTTATGATGTCAAGACTTGGTATAAAGTTATGAAAGGGCTATATTTAATCCTGCCAAGTATTTGGATGTAAGGTTTTTGATGTCTCAAGATAAACTATGTATTTGTTTCTGTATGTACTAACCTCTAAAGTGTTTAAATTGCCTCCTTATAAATAATTTGAGAAATTGTAGATTTTGATAAGTACCTAAAGTTTTATCAAAGTCACCTGTTATTACCATGGAAACGTACCTAAGGACCAATTATAATTGTTCCTTTAGAACGTTAATTAGGTATGTCTGATATCATTTTCAAAAATATCAAACAAACAACCCCGTTTCCATGACACAAAATACATTTCACTCATTTCGAAAACCCATACAAAGTCCTCACATACCCTTCTGTACTATAAAATATCATCAGATGCCTATCTTCAGTCATTGTGCGTAGACGTTCATAATATTTGACGTATGCGCGTAATGAAGTGGAGTGTGTATTTATTAAGTTAATTAAACCGTTCTTGAAGCCCGAGGCTGGGGTCCGGGCCGACGAGAATACCTATCTATCTGTGTATGATAAGATTTTGGCTCAGATTAGAACGGGCGGAAGGTATTTGGTATGTTGGGTTGAAGAAATTTTTGTGTGTGAGTAAAAATTGTATGTTAACATGTCGGTAATGTTAAAGGGTTCCAGAAACAAAGCTTTACGTTCCATTTTTAAAATATTGTAGGTTATGAAATAATAGTATTACCAGCACATTTTATTTTCTTACTGCAGGGCAAAAGCCCCTTCTCATGCAGAGAAGGCACGGGCGTTGATCACCGCGCTTGCTCAAAACGGATTTATGAAATGTGTGAAAAATAAAGTACTAAAAATAGCTGATACTCATTGGGAAAAGAGACTTATAGTTATGGGATGATGCGTGACATTTGTAGTAGGTACTGGTATTATGTAAGTATGATGTCGTGACCGTGACTTTGTGCTGTGTGCCAAAGCATTGACACTAGGTACTACAACACACACATACACAGACACGTTTTACATTTGTGTTTTTTTTTTTTACCGGACTTTGTTTTTTTTTATATCCTAGTCCAAACCAATCGAACTACGTAGAATCAGAATTAGACTCAGAATAGACTATAATAGTTTGTTTTCACTCTCCAGATTACAAATTTCTCTGATACACTTGTATAAATAAACTGTGTCACAGTTGAAAAATAATGCTTTATTTGTAAACATAGGTATAATTACAATAGAGTGCGAGATATAACGATAAAACGTAAACATAACAATACGAACAAAATTCCTTATTCCAATACGTTAACTTATTTTTATTAATTCTCTCTTCAAACACAATAACAAATGTTTTCAAATAAATCTTCTTAAGTTAAGCGTATTCATACGAGTCTTAATTTTAATAACGTAAAGCAATAATGAGACATTATTAGGGAAGAAGCTCATATTTAACTTTTGAAGAATCGACTGTTCTCTAATGAAACGGAGGGAAACAATTCATTATTCATATATGTATGTAGCTAGGATATGTGCGTGTGTGTGAGTTTATACTGATAATATAATGTTGGAAATGTGATAGGATTATAGGTATTGTTTACGTTTGTTAATAAGTGGATGGGCAAAAGGACCAATAACTTAAAGTTAGGATAAATAAATAAATAAATAATAATAATTTATTTGCAGACCAGTGTCCATATTGTTAGTAGATACATATTCACTTATTCAACTATTGTTAGGAGGTACACATAATGAGACAAAACAAAACAAAACATTACACTTCACAAACAAAAGAAAAGAAAACATAACATAACAGCCATAGAGCCTATCTAGCCTATCTTGCTGCAACCTGTGTGTGCAGTCCCACCCATCGGCTAAACATTAGACAGTCCCACCGATCATTCAATGCCCTCAGTATGCTGTGGGGGCTGCCGCATGTTCTGTGCCGTAGAGAAGCGCAACGTTTGCGGATAACTGGGCATGAAAAGAAAATTTGGTTGACTTCGATAAGTTACTCTTCTCTTAAGTGCCAAATATTTTTTTCTTTCAATCTTTATCATTTGCTCGCAATCTGTTAACAGATTATAAAATTATGTAGTACCTAATAAAAATCATCTAAATTGTTGTTTGATTCAACTAATACAAAATAATACTATAAGTGAAAACTTGTAATTACCCGTAATTTTTAAACTTTTCATCTATGTTTTGTTATAAGGTGAAAGTTTTCCTAATGAAATAAAATGACAATGTGTACAGCAACACAACAATATAAGAATCGATACAGAACTCACAGCTCCAGTTCCAAGTGAACACAAAACACTTAATACCCAATACGTATCTCAAACTAAATCACAATAATATCCCTCTAGAGATCCATCTCAATTGGAAACATGGCGCGAAGCCCTAAAACATAGATCACTCGAAGACAAGCGAAGCCTCCTCGGTAATGAAGACAGCACTCCTACAAACTATAATACGCCATCTAAATGCAACGTCGACAGGCATAAACAATTGAAATAATTATCAGGATAAGCCCGTCGGATCAGGGAAAGCCCTCGAGAATCTCAACCCTTCTTAGAACCTCCTGACAGCGTCTTATGCAAATTCACAAACTTGCCAACCCTAACGGGCAATCACATAAGTTTTACACCCTTCGTTTTAAAACCAACCCTATCATCTATTATTACAGTTGTATTTAAGTTGTAGGTGAGATGATTTGTGACCTTTTTGGTAGTTTTGATGGTAATAGCCGCTCAATTGGCTCTCCTCTATGATATGCTAACTTATGTTTTGTTTGGACTCTTGTAGTGATAACAAATGCCACTTAAAATGTTTTGAACCTTGCAAACACTGCTGATGTACTGCGAGGGGAATATTCGAAAGTGATGAATACTTATCTACCATGATTCTACTCTACACGTATTCCTATATAATAATAAATCCAATAATAACTTCAATTATTATTACTACGAGTATTTTAGACACTAACTTGAGATTTTCTAGTTCAAGTATACAATATATTTAAATTGGAGAAAGGTACAAGTACGGTTAAAGTAGTGTGGACGCGCTATACCGTAACATACTATAACCGTGCTATGAACAGGTTGGGCAAATAATATTCTTTGTATTGGAAGTTAAGAGACTATATACCCAGTAGACGATTTCACAGACCAACACTGTTGAGTGCCATACACGGAGCTTCAATGTTATAGGGGACATAGTACCTAGATCGTATCATGTGTTCCGTGTCTCATACGTTCATAGTACGTATGGTACAGTGTAGTGTGTAGAAATCTTTTTATCACTTAAAAACATCATTGCACTCTATAATTCAATTTCTCCCTCTCTCTCACACTCATTCTCTTGTTAAAGTGAAAGTCAAAGCATTTATTTGAATTAGACCATTTACAGGCACCTTTGAATTGTCAAGAAGTTACAGTTTAAAATTGAAGCTAGTTGCTCGTTCCAAAACGTAGGTCTCTATGGAGAAGAACCAGCAATAAACTCCATGGACACTCTTTTCTTTCAATTTGGTTTTTACAAAAACCTTAGGTATCATAAAAAGAAACTCAAGCCTTTCTGCACAGAGCATCCAGCAAGACCTATTAAAAAACCGAATAACATTAACAAAATCAACAAAGAGCTCAACAAGACTTGAAAGACCCGACACAACACGTTAAATTCGAATAAAAACAGTTGCCTTTAAGAACTAACGAATCTTATGTTTATTTTCCCGCTTAGTTCCTTTAATAAAACTCTCCTTACACGAAGTTGCTTCGTGTTTACTCGGCAAACATCGGCGTAAACAAAATTTAGTGATATGTGAAGCCATTGGACCGGCTGTAAAGTGCGGTTGAATGAATACACAACGTGTAGATGTGAAAGTGCGTGCGTGTTCATAGTACTGTGATGCAAATGATGAGAGATTGACGGATTAGATTTTTTTTTGTTGAGATTGACGGGTAGTTTACGTGGGAACTCTTTTTATTGAAAAAATGCTTGTGTTGTGACAATTGAACAATGCTATGCTTATTAGTTTAAAAAGGTAAAGTTTGTTTGTTTTTAAGTATTTTCTTTTGTAAGAGGTAAACTCTAAAAGTCCAAATGCAAAAAAAAAACGGATAGAATTTTATTGTTAAATACCTTAGGCCATGTTTTATAATACATTTGTCTGTACCACAGATGAAGTCGTGGGCAGAAGCTAGCATAAGAATAATGGGACATAATTGACCTTTACACTGCTAACACTACCTTGATTTGCAAAACTTTTTATTCCAATAAACTTATGGATAGTTTAGGACACCCCGCAGCATTATTGTACAAAAATCTTACTCGGTGAATTAAGGTCGATCGGTACTATCGGGTGATATGATAGCTCACTTCTCTTAAACTCGCCACGGGTGAGATGTTTACAAAATAGACCAGCGGTCTACTCAAAAAACATACTGAGTAATTTCCCAGTAAAAAAACAAAAACAGAAAACAACAAAATAGTTGCACTATTCTGAAATTGCCTTTAAAAGGACACAGTAACAATAATTAAGTTACTTCTATAACAGAAAGTAAAAAAAACAAAACCATTTATTTTTTGTTTAAGTTTATCCTTATTAGTTTCTCCATATAAACGCCATATCTGTACGTACAGTCGGCACCTACTTAACGTAGGATGTGGTCTCATCTAAAAGAGATCTGTTCCGTCTAAGAGGGCGGGAGGTCGGAGGGTCCGAGGTTACGAAATTATTCCCGAATCAAAGGCCCGAGTGGGCAGCTATAACAATAATTGTTTGGACCTCAGAGAATTCGTTGAGAAAACGCCGACAAATATCTAATTGGAATTTCTAATTAGAGTTGCGAAACGCGGCCCTAATTAGTTTTCAATTGGGGTGGGTGATGATCAAAAAGGTCGATGTGTTGTTTGAAATCTAACCGGCTTTGTCTGTAATAGAAATACTTGATGTTTCATTATACAAAAGCTTGAAACAGTTTAACATTTCTATTCTGAATTATTTTAAACTTAAAACCAGAATTAATCAAACTTATATATGACTTATTAACAGCTCATAGGGCATCAATAAAACTGTACACATCGTTGTCAATGAGACACGGTTTTTGACACCTAATGTTAAGTGGTCACCGCTACCTATAGACATCTGCAGTACCAGAGGCTTTGCAAATGCGTCGCCAAACACAAAGTTAAAATGTCTCATGTGCCTGTAATTTCTTATTTTTGTGCGAAAAAGTACTTGCAGCATTGCCACATAGTATGGCAGTGCTGACTTTAGCTTAAGAATAGCGCCAATTGTTGCTTTATCAGCTCAGTTTTGTTCGAAATAAACACCGAAAAAACCTCCAAAAAACAAAGAATAGGATTACAAAACACCTGACGTCCTCCAAAATTAGCCATAGAACACGCGGAACAAGAGGGAACAATTCCACTGACCCTTTCACATAAATTGCAAGTGCGATTTCTATTTAAACACACGGAGGGCATTAGGGTTCCTCTGGCATGTAGGAGGGACGCTTGACCGTGCGGGCCCCGGCTGGAAGAAAGGGCTCATTTTCATTAGCAACCAAGCGCTACGTAGATTTATATAGAATGCAAATTAACAGGGCTCTCAAAGTTTTTTGAAGAGAGGTTTGTTTTGTGGGAGGTAGACTAGATTTTTTATAGGTTTAGGTAGTTTTGGCTTTTTGTATTTTAGTTTCGCTTTATTAGGTATCGAATCATTTAAAATGTTGTGAAAATATATAAATAGTATTGATAATGTATTGTGTAATAAAAATACCCTCTTTTTTTTTTTTTTTTTTAGAGATGGTAAAATCATCAAATGACCCCCCCCGTCCAGGGCGGGGCGGGAGGGAGTGTCAGACTTTTACTGACTAAAAACCATCTATGTTCCTTCATGTGCCCTTTGCGTTCCGGGGGCGCGGTATCTCTTTCGAACAACCCGCAGCCCCGGCAGGAAAAATACCCTCTTGTGTTGCCTAATAAAGTAATGGCGCTAGACGCGGATCGAAGGACCAAAAACATTTTACGATAACCGAAAAATCATATCTACTGTTCAAGTCTCTAAAGTGTGGTAAAGGGTCATTTATTAATGAAGTTTTATTCAAAAGTTTCTCATAAGCGGTATTGCATTAAGTAGTATTAGAATAAACTTTATTAGCCAAAGAGAGCTAGGATAAAACAATAACGTGTCCTGGTATGAAATTACAAATTAGGGGTATTTGCTTATTTTTCCTGTATCAAGAAACATACGTATGTACATAAGCTCACCCAATTTCCCCATGGGGGTAGGCAGAAACCACAAAACGCCACCTGCTACGATCCTTACACACTCCTTTCGCCTCGTCCTAAAGACACATACAACTTCTTATTATAAAACCAACTAGGTACCTACCTAATTACCGTCACTTTGAGCACCGTAGCCTCCGCTAACGAGTGGGCAGCGCGTCCGACGACCCTTCGTTTGAAGCCGGCCAGCACTTTTTGCGTGCACCTACATTCCTAGCAAGGAACTCGACGCACGCTGCAAAGGAGACGACTGAGGTATGTGGACGCTTGGCTTAGAAGCCTTCCTGTATGACAAGTATGAAGGTAGGCAGCTGGGTGATTAAATTTGATGAAATAGGATATTTATGAAAAAGGACGATGAGTGAAAACGTCCCCCCCGACCAACAGAATTGAAACGTATCTCAATCGAAAGCTGATAAAAAGTTGATCATTTTTTACTATGGCGACATTTTTCTAAAGTATGGGAGATAAGCAGAAAATCAAGTTTCAAAATAATTATTTTGTAGTACAAAATAACAGTTTGTTTTAAAGTTTTATTACAATAACCATATTTGCCCCGTTAGTCCCGTGGTGGCAAACACGTCTGTTGAGCGTGCGGTCCTGGGTTCGATTCCCAGGTCAGGCAAAAAGTTTTATTGGGTTTTTCCATTAGGATTTTTTCAGTAAAAGCCCGGAGTTTAGAAGATGGTGGTGTGACACCCCCGTGTTTCGGAAAACACGTAAAGCCGTTGGTCCTGCGCCTGATCTCTTCCCGATTATGTCGGATTGCCGTCCCATCCATCAGACTATAAGAGTTAGGGAAGAGGGAGTGCACCTGTGTTTACGCAGTCACGTGCGCACTAATTATAGTGCCAAGATTGGCCAAGTACGCAGGAGAGTAGGATATTAATCCTACTCTCCTGCGTACTTGGCTAGTCTGCAATATGATTAGCCGCCGTGATCGTAATCGGTCTGGAGAAGACGGACATAATTAACATAATGTCTTTGTTATGTATACCTTTTGTATACTGTTTAGCAATAAAGCAGTCAACTAACTACAAGTATCGTCATTGAACACATACAGTCCTCCCCAACATCTGTTAAGAATCAGCAAAATATATTAACGATCGGCTGCAGGTGATGCCTAAAGCAGTGCATTTGCAACTTATATCAGCAACCCCGCCCGCTCTAAGTCGTCGTAAGTAAAAGGAAGAAGCGAAGACCCTCCTACCAGGCCTCTAAGGCCAAAAAAGCCGCGACCACAACCACCTCCGCGGCCCCCCGCACTCGCTCTCCCAGCGACCAGCCTTCCCTCGAGCCCCTGACTACTTCCCCCGCTTCAGCTTCCATACAAGACAAGGCAAAGGCAAGGCGAAGTGGCCAAGTGGTGTAACGATCGCAAGATCACATACACCATTCATCACATGCACCTTCCGCTATCGTACCGAGGGCGGACCCTATAAACGCGGGGGTCCCTCAAAGCCACAACCCTGATTCTTTCCCCTGCACTCCCCAAAACTCCTTAGGCACTCGGTCCTGGAAATGGGGAATCGAGGTCAACCCCGATAAGAGTTGAGCGGTCTTTTTTTCAAACCGGTCAAATTCGGTGCAATTGAAAGTTGAACATGATAAGGCGAAAATATCAATATTTTTGTGTTCAAGTAAACGCTAATGAAAATTAATAATAACGATCTCACATCAAGTTTCGAGCGCTTTGTCATGTTTAATTTTTGCATTATGGTGTTTCTGAATAGTTAACGTTATTATAAAAAAAAACAGTTATATAGAGCACATATTGCATTGAAAACTTGATGAAAATCCGTTGAAATTCATTTTCATCAGCATTCACTTGAGCAACTGCCTCGTTAACCTAGTGGTCCTAAGCGCAACTGCTACGCTAGGTGTCTTGGGTTTGATTTCCAGGTCGAGTGGCAAAGTGTTATTGGGTTTTTCTATGAAATTCTCATTAGCAACTCGGAGCTAGGACATGTGCCCGGTTTATGGCAATAGGCTCGCCCCCTATTACATGGGACCTAAAACATACCGGCGGACTGTGAGTGTACATTGGTACACATGCTCAGCCTAACCTTTCGGGGAATACAGGCGTGATGGCATGTGTTCACTTGAACACTAAAATATTGATACACACATACAGATTTTATCGACCGTAGGCAGACCTCAGGATTCATTATTAAAAAAAATGTGACTCAAGAAGACTAGAAACCAACAAGTTCTGATGGTCAGGTAAGAATATCTAAAAACAAAATAAAAAATCGTCTAATTCCTAAACCACAAAAAAATCGTATAACATACATGGGGGCCACCTTGTTTACGTATTATTTTGTTTTACGTGGTACATGGGGCTTGGGCAGTATATTCGATTTTAATCCAGCGGCAGAATTGCTGAATAGTATAATAATTAATGACAATTAAAATACCTATTTTCCATATTTGTAAAATATGTAGGTAACACAATAATTTGATTTACAATCTTTGGCTCCGCACGGCGTTCGGTGTAACTGTATACACTTCATAATAGCCTTAAATATTGTTATTTTAGTTCTTATAACATACGTGTAAGGAATAAGAAGTAAAAAAAAAAATTTCTTTTTTTCGTTTTTTTTCTAAACCCCATGGATTTTGGAGTTAAAACTGATTGCTCGTCTTTTGATAGATCCTTAAGCACCCCCTGACACATACAAAACATCTGTTGGAGGGGGGGGACGGGTCCCATACAAATTTTGTCATCGTCCTTTGGTTTAACATTTCAGGAGAAGCTGCTAGTTAGAATGTGAGAAATCTGTGTTAGGTGTGGTGTTTCCTAGCCTAAAGCGGACTGAACTGTCAGCGAACTCCGAAGAAAAATAGGCTAGTCATATTTCGGGCAATAAGTAATTAAAAAAAGAATTTTATAAATAGGATGAGAGTATATCTTATGCTTGTGGCTTGTCGTCAAAGCACTTAATTTCGAAACAAATTATTTAGTTATAAATTACGTGTACTATTAACAATAATAGGTAGTAAAGGAAAACAGTATTTCTATAAGATTACTTAAAACTAATAAGAGACAAGAGCACCATAGAGACTGGTGTTAGCAAACCCAATCAGATAAAATCTTATTGGCATTTATACATATAGTACTATCAAGACTATCGTATCTTGTTGGAAATGATTTTACTAGAAGATCGTGAGAGAAACCGAAGTTGATGATCCCTGGATTTCTCCTTTTAATAATTTTCAAACGCTTGACTCTGCAACCGTCTGCAAAAACAATAATACCAACATATTATTTTCCTTGTGTCTCATGCAGAGAAGGCACAAGCATTTAACACTACGTTTGATACATGCAGATTGCTAATTTCACACTTATATTCATTGCCTATACGTTTAGGTTTCCTCATGATATTGTTTTTGTTGTTTTTTGTTGTTTGTTGAGGAGCTTGTGGCTAAATAATTCCAGCCGCATAGACCGATCTTCCGGGTTAAGCCACGCTTGCCGAGGTTGGTCTGTGGATGGGTGACCATTTACTATAGCGAGTTTCCTCCGTGCCTCGGAAAGCACGTAAAGCCGTTGGTCCCGGCTGTCATTTGTAGATCTTTGACGGTCGTTACTGTTAGTCAGAAGCCCGAAAGTCTGACAACCAGTCTTACCAAGAGTATCGTATCACCCATTACTGGGTTGTGGAAGTCTGATAGGCAGTCGCTCCATGAAAAATACTGATATTCAGCTGCATCCGGTTCGACTGGAAGCCGACCCCAACATAGTTGGGAAAAGGCTAGGCAGATGATGATGATGATGACGATGTTTTTTTTAAGCCGATATCAGTGATGTCCAAGATAAACTTTGGAAGTACATATTAATTGAAAAATCATTTGCGAAGCGAGCATTTAAACCACTTCGCCATTACGACTTGAGAACAAGAATAATACGAGTACACTGTAAAATTGTAGCTCAATACCTAAGTAGGGTAAACTAACCATACAAACTCATTACACCTATTGTAGAAACTTTCACCGAAAAACCTAAAACAGAGAACAACTTGTTCTAACTTTTCAGGAAACAATTTATTATTTAATTTCCACATATACAAGCACAAAGCACTAAACACGTCCAAACCATTATCCCCTACGAGAGAGTCCGACTTTTGTTTTAAAATGTAGAAAATTAAAGTTTCTTTTTTCGTCGGAACAATTCTAAACTCGACAACAACTTGTATTTTAGCGGGCCACCCTCACATGTTTGTGGAAGTTTAAAAAAGTTCATGGCGGACTTTAAATCGGCGATTCATTTCACTTTAGCCCCAGAATACAGAGGGATATTTTAATTGGTCGGCCATACAGAATACCTACCGGCGCGCGAGTCGTAAAAGCGATGTAAAATGTTATATTTTACAACGTCTCTGGGTGGGGCCGTTCTAAGAAATCATAAATGTGAATTAATTATGTATAAAACTGCAGGCTATTGTTGTAGTGGCAGACTAACGTCATAGTGAGAGAATGTGGTTGAGATCTGCTTTTGAATATAAAAATATCTTATTATTTTACACATATTTTAAAATAAGCCCCGTTAACTGCCCCGTTGGTCTCGTGGTCGCAAGTGCGACTGCTGTGCAAGGGGTCCCGGGTTCGATTCCCAGGTCGAGCAAAAAGTGTTATTGGGTTTTTCTATGAAATTCTCAGTAGCAGCTCGGAGTTTGGATTTGTGCCCGGTTAATGGCAATAGGCTCGCCCCCTATTACATGGGACCTAAATATACCGGCGAACTGTGGGTGTACATTGGTACACCTCTGCCTAACCCTTCGGGGAATACAGGCGTGATGGTATATTTTTTATATATTTTTTAAAATAAGATAAAAAATCTGTCTGACTCACGTTTATACAACATTTTTGCCTATAATTCCAATCCATTATTGGCATAATTTTAGTGCCAATAAGCGATACTTATTTCATCACTTGAGGTACAAAGCCCAATAGTCGTAAAAACAGTCCTAAGCTTTCTGGAATAAAATAATAATAATTTCTGCACATTATTGCCTCGTTGCAGGGCAAAGGCTTCTTCTCATACAGAGAAGTCACGTGCATTTATCACCACGCTTGCTCAAGGTGGATTGGCGATGTCAGAAC
This sequence comes from Caradrina clavipalpis, assembly GCA_932526535.1. Taxonomy (NCBI): domain Eukaryota; kingdom Metazoa; phylum Arthropoda; class Insecta; order Lepidoptera; family Noctuidae; genus Caradrina; species Caradrina clavipalpis. The sequence continues at coordinate 10,280,141 of OW052104.1, read as the reverse complement.
ACAAGTTTTCTTGAAGTTGTCCTTCTTAAGATAAAAATTCAGAAAGTAACAAGAGAAAAAGTCACACTGGTGCTCGCCCATTCTCGCTTGCAAGCACATACACCTTTTGCGTGAGAGGTTGAGTGCCTCAACCACAGAAACTAAATTGGTATTAAAATTAAATAACTATCTTACGTTCACTGATAAAACAACAGAGTACCTGTAGCGCGATTCTCTAAAATGCAAACTCGAAAACGAGTCTCACTAAAGTGATCGCGCTCACTTCGATAACGAACCAACTTGTCATTGGTTTAGTATTCGTTCGCCGTGGTGACGTCACCCGGCGTGATCGTATTTAACAGAATACCATTTTGTGGAGAGGGAGAGGACAATCCCCCGTCCCAGCGGCCGCCGCGGTAGACGCTCCGGGCGTCGGGAGCCGCGAGACGACTCCCGGCCACCGTAGACGCGTGTCTGTGGACGGTGAGCAATGGGTAGCTCACCGTCCGTACGTTCACTAGCGACAGACCGTGTCGACGGCGCGTTCGTGTTCCACGCGCGCCTCAAAGAGATGTCAGCAAACTTGGATGGGGCCACTGAGGGCCGATGCCTGCCGGGGCTGCGGGTTGTTCGAAAGAGATACCGCGCCCCCGGAACGCAAAGGGCACATGAAGGAACATAGATACGGGATACGAACATAGATACGGGGGAAGTTATTTGATGATTTCCCGTCTATAAAAAAAAAAAAAACATTTTGTAATCTCACTGCGGATTCAGCTTTCGAATTACGAAGTGAGGCTTAGAGAATCACGGTGCTGTACACGAAATCCTACTAACCTATTTGGTTATTTCAGTACTCAAAATAATCCAACTAAAGGACGCAGCGGTACCACTTTGCCGGTGAGCGCTTATTCGAAGCGGTTTGAACTGATGGCTTTGCTGCAGCCGTGTTCATTAGGTGTTGCTACATTGAATGAGAGATGTGATTGAACCTACATGACTGTAGGTCAGTGTACTTTCCGATAATAATTTAGGAAATAGCTGGTTTATTCTGTAGAATTCTTCCTTGGTAAATTTAGGTGAAGTGATCTTGAAGTGACTGTCAATTAGTAAAGTCAGAAGATCTAAAGTCATGTGATGAATCTATGGTAAAATTTTGCGCGTTCATGTTTGTCCCATCCCGTGCATGTTCCTCTAGGATTTACTTACCTACATACCATCACACCTGTATGCCCCCAAGGTTAGGCAGTGGTGTACCAATGTACATCACAGTTCACCGGTATGTTTCGGTTTCATGTAATAGGGGGCATTATAACCGGGCACAAGTCCTAACTCCGAGCTGCTACTAAGACTTTCATTGATAAATTCAACAACACTTTTTGCTCGACCTTGGAGAATCGGACCAAGGACCTCTAGCGTAGAAGTCGCGCTTACGACTACTAGGCTACCGAGGCAGGATTTATTTACCTATTAAGGCTTTTTACGACTTCTGTAATACATATTATTAAATTGATTACTATTAAAATAAGTTACATTTGCCTTACTTCACCATTTTTTTGAACCAATCAGTAAAATTTCTCCGACCACTCCACTCATTTCTTTCCATCCAACTCAACCATACAAATTCTCCATACATACATGTGGTGTGATTAATCAGGCTGTGCGTTTAGGCGCGGCTGCAGGCACGGTAATTAGATTTAAGAACAACTGGGCGGCGTCAGCAGGAGAATGGCCTGCATTAATTTGAGCTTCTCTAACGAGGGCGACGGACGCTACAGACTGGGTTGGTCCTTGGAGTAGCGGTGCGGTGGAGTGGCTGTTTTTGAATACATTTTTGGTTTTGTTTAACCCATTAACCCGTTTGTATGTTTGGTAAATGTAATGGATATTTTAATGGAATTCTAGCAAATACAACCACAATATTTTATTAATTTATATGACATAGATTACCAAAAGGAACGTTTGGAAGGGAGGGGGAGGCCTATGTCCAGCAGTGGACGTCCTGCGGCTGATATGATGATGTCACATAGATTACATCGAGGTAAATATAAAATTACTAAATTAGGAAACAAAAAACAAAGAAATTCATTACTTTTTATGTTTTATGACAAAATGCAACCTTATTATATTGGGGCATGCAACATTGAAATAATCAAATTACACTGTTTTAATGTTGTTGTTCTGCGTATCCGTTTTAATTTAAATTCCAATAATAAGTATTAAAACCATAATAAAACCGAACTGAAAAAAAACCATAGGTAACAATTTTCGGTTAACAATCCCAAAAAAATACTTACAAATCTATGCACACTGAATTGTTAATTTATTAATAAAAACTGAAAAGCTTTATTCATTTTTATTTAAATAGTACATACACATCTCGATAAACAAAAAAAATGCTTGTACCTACTCTACGTGCTCCTACACCAAGCATCCGATTGTGATTAGTTGCTCCGCGTAGCCTGCAAAGGCAAAAATAAAATAAGAAAACACAATCTCAGAGTACAAAATCAAACGGTTTAAATAAAATCATACCCATATTTTCCATTACGTAGCATTACAACGCCAGCCCTTTACAGCAAATACAAAAAAAAAACTCAGTCCAAACGCAATACGCGTCTCCACGGCAGCCTACGTCGTCCGTAGTCAAGCTGTGTCCGGCGTAGCAGTGTGCTACGCGTCCACTACGCTATGTTTATTGCAATCTGGCGGTTAAATGCCCGTCTGCTTAGCCCGCTTATACCGCCCTTTTGTTACGCCGGATTGCAGCCCCGTATATTTATGTTATTTCCTTTTAAAACGGTCAAATTAAAAGTATAGGTACGTGTGTTTTTAATGGGCTGGCGGATAGGGTGTCGGGATTTTGTGTATTTTTTTTATATTTAATTTACGTTGTGGACGCAGACTGTCTTAATATTTCAATATTACATAATGTCGGTTATTAGCGGTGTTTCTTTTTTGAATGGATGCTACTTGCTGGATGGTAGTTCTTTTTCTAAAATAATGTAGTGTGAGTTACTCCTTATAACGTTAGCTATCTGCCAGTGAGATTCCCATCCAAATCAATCCGCCGTTTAGATTTTCATTTACGCACAGGTACTTCAATATTATTTATTTGTTTATATTGTAATAACCTAATTTGTTAATTTTGGTAACATAATATAACATACCATCACTCCAGTATTCCCCGTATGTTTAGGTCCCAAGTAATAGGGGGCGCGCCTATTGCTGTTAACCGGGCACAAATCCTAACTCCGAGCTGCTACAGAGAAATTCATAGAAAAACTCAATAACGCTTTTTGCTAGACCGAACCCAAGACCTCTAGCGTACCACGCGCGCTTAGAATTATAAAGAAATATTATCTACAACAAACAAATGCATCAAGTTATTATCATGGCCTAACAGGCATAAGGACCAAATTATCCCACCTATGATCACCACTATGTTCATAATCAGAATGGGCTTTATTAAGTTACCGAAGCCGCTTGCCAAGCGATTATGGCATTACTGTCTCACTCTCCCTGATAACGGTCTTGAGAGAATCGTTAACGGCAATATGGCAGATGATTATGAGATGAGATTTCATTATCATTGTTCGACGTTGATTGACTTTAGAATTATTATTTGTGGATATATTATTATGTTATACTAACCTCGCTTTTTTATTTATTTATGTATGATATAAGACGTTAACAATGTTATTTTCACTCTTAATGTGCTTTATAATAAATATTTTCACGTCACTTTTGTGTACATGATGGTGTATAATATACCTGTTCTACCATCACGCCTGTATTCCCCGAAGAGTTAGGCAGAGGTGTACCAATGTACACCCACAGTTCGCCGGTATATTTAGGTCCCATGTAATAGGGGGCGAGCCTATTGCCATTAACCGGGCACAAATCCAAACTCCGAGCTGCTACCGAGAATTTCATAGAAAAACCCAATAACACTTTTTGCTCGACCTGGGAATCGAACCCAGGACCTCTAGCGTAGCAGTCGCGCTTAGGACCACTAGGCCACCGAGGCAGTTACTTCCAGTTACTTCATTCTAAAATATAATGATACTGACTGACCTGAAAATCAAAGTCAAGTCACCCTTGTCACTATAGGCAACAAGTGCGAAAGCTAATCCAATCAGCGATCACATAGTTTAATTTTATTTTTATGGTTCCGTACTCAAAGGGTAAAACGGAACCCTATTAGAAAGACTCCGCTGTCCATCCGTCCGTCCGTCTGTCACCAGGCTGTAACTCATGAACCGTGATAGTTAGACAGTTACAATTTTCACAGATGATGTATTTCTGTCGCCGCTATAACAACAAATAAATAATTAAAAAACAGAATAAAATAAATATTTAAGAGGGCTCCCACACAACAAACGTGATTTTTTTTGCTCGTTTTTATAGATAACGGAACCCTTTCTGCGCGAGTCCGACTCGCACTTGGCCAGTTTTTAATAAATACTTATTCAATTTTAGTAGCAGGGACCACAAATAAATTTACATATTTTTTATGATCGACTCCCCCGTAAATTTTGTGTGGCAACAGCAAACTGTGACGTTACTTCTTTGCTAACTCAATTCACGAACTATTTATTGATTTTAAATCAACTAGAAATCCTATTTTACAGTTAATTAAAATTCAGTCAGGTTTTCTGGGCTAAAATCAAATATCTGCTTAGAGAAGGCTTGGGAACATTTATTACCTAATTGCATATTTACATAGCTAAGAAGTAATGTCAATACAAGAAGACATACTCCCGAAAATTAATAAAACAATCGCTTTAAATCATAACATAATCTAATTGCCGTCGGTACCACGGGTCATCTAAAAGGGTTGTTGAACTATCTCCCTCGGCCTTTGCCCTTGCATCCCTTTGTGTGCTCGGACTTAAATAAAAGGTTTGATTTCGTGTTGTAAGGGGGCCAAGATCAATATTTGTTGAGCGGACCGAAGGACCAGCCGATCTGCATACCTTTAACATTGGTCCTTTGAGGTCTTTTACCCGTGTTTGTGTTCCCTTTGCGGATATGGAAAAGTATCCAAATTATGTGGGATATACGTAGGATTGAAATGCTGTTTAGTCTTTGTGGTTGAAGATTAACGAAACCGCTTTTTTAATCAGTTATGCAGGTTGTAATGTCGTGTTTGCTGTGTCACCGTTTTTGTCGTGTCGTAATAAAAAGTATTGTAACCCGCAAGATTTAAAGCTGTAATTTGCATGGCACGATGATGATGAACGATGACCTTAAGTATACTTATAACACATCGACCAACTGCAGGAAAAAGATGTCTTCTCATACACTATAGAAACGTGTACTGATACAGGTTTTCCCTTAACTGAAAACGTTCCAATCTCATGCCAGCGGCAATCTATGTCAAAAACTTGACAAAAATATTGGTTAATCAAAGGCAGTTGACAGATTAAGCCCACAAATAGAATGCGAACGTTCTTAAAACAAAAAAAAAATGGCTCACTGGTCTTACGAATGACCACAAAAAACCATTTGATACTGGAAAAGTTCGGTTAGTACTGCTTCATTTTTGAACCTACAGCCTTATACTTATAAGATACAAAATGAAATGGACTCCCCAGTACTAATAGCTTACTCAATACAATATTAAATAATAACAATTTCTTAGTCACACAGTTACCAGCCTTGCGCCGAGTTGCTTGGGAAAATGACAGCTGCACCAAGCAGCTTTAATGGCCATCCTAAGGTCCGCACATTGCATCTCCCACGCCTACCACCACCGCCTTTATCACCATGCAATAGGGTCGATATTCCAATGGCAATAAAGTAATAGATAGTGGGGACACAGACCGAACCGTCAATGGATTGTTGTAGGAAATTTATTGTGTGAGCACACGTTCGGAAGCTTGTAACGGGGTGCGTCGCAAACGATTTGTAACTAGGAGTTGGTAGATTATATTATGGGGATGTAGGTACCTATAGTGTAGTGATAGTGAGTACAGTGATCGTGTTGTTAATTGGATTTTATAAGTGCAAAGTGATTTTATAGTAATAGGTTCTTTCCTAAAATTACGTGTAGTTAGGGATAAGTTCAAAGAAAAATATGTTTAAAAATTATCAGAATACGGCTTTATTTATTTAAGAAGAGGCAATTTAAAAATAAATATTTGTTAAAAAAAAAATTGAAGTTTGTAAACTTACTTAAAGGTCATAAAAAAATCTTTGAAAATTTGGTACTATGTTACGCTATTCAAATATTTCATCTAATATTATTTCAGCTTAGGTGTCTTACCGCAAGGACCTTGCTACGACATTGCTACGAAGTGCTACGACGTAGCGCTAAATAATCTTTGCAAGTCAACCGATTTTTATAAATATGAAAATAAATTAATATCCACAAAATAAAACTGTTATCCTTCCCCACATATTTCTAAAAAGTTTTCTGATAAAGTTTATGTGTATAGTACGTAACCCAACAACATTTATTTTAATTACTTTAAGCTTCATTTTCTAATACATTAATCTATAGTCTGAACACTTCAATTTGCATTACAACGATCATCATAAAAGCTTTCTCCCCTACGCACACTAAGGTTCATAAAATACGACGGCTCCAAAAAGGTGGGACCTAAAACTTATCCGTAAGCAGATTGTGTGAGTCCAAGCGACGTGAGCGTGTAACTGGCTTCGTTAACGCGATCTACTGCACCCCTATCCCGACTCATTATGAGAACACCAGGCGACGTCAAATCACTATAGTTACCTTAGTTTAATTATGAAGAGGTGTACAACTATGTATGTAGTTTAGGGTGGCTTTTAGGGTGGTTTTCTGGAAAATTCTAGTTTATTTTATAAGATTCAGATAAGATTTTTGTATGTAAAATGTGTTAAGAAGTTTTGAATAGTTTTTGTAACACTCTCTAAACTTATAATCGGAACAAGTATCTTTGTTGTTTATTCACTTCGCGTTATTAGCATATTGGCCAAGCTGGCGCGACTGTGGTGACGGTGTTGCCGTGGTGGTGGTGTTACGGCGGCGTGGTGGACCGGCTGCCGGCGGATCGGCTGCTAAATGCCGCAAGAGGCGAACGCTGTCCCGCTTGCACCGCCGCACTCGCCGCATCTCTCGCTCGCGCCGGCGCGAACACGTGTTTATTTGTATGTTTTATCCTTCGGCGGCTTTAAACCCAACCCACCCTGACCGCAAAGTGCGCTCCGCCGCCCGCCGCGCCCGCGCGCCGTCGCCGCCTCTCGCTCGCCGCCGCCGCTGCCGCCGAGCCGCACCGACTCACCCGCGAAACTTTGTCCGAAGTCGACGGGCGCGGACGTACGCCGCGTATTAATAGCCACCGCGAGTGGTCACCGCAAGCGAGCGCTGCCAGCCCCACGAGCCGCGAGTCGCATCTCGACCGCGCGCCGCGTCGCACGCGTACCACGCACCCACACAAGTAAACAAGTAGCGCGCGAAAGCGAAACTCAACAAAACAAAACTACAAAAAAATTAAAAAACATCGTCGTCAGCGGTGAAAGTGAGAGGGACGTGCGTGCGGCGATCGCGTAAATACGCGGTGCGCAAAAAGTGCCGCCGTCAGTGAAACTAGTGAAAAGTTTTTTCGCCGCGTACGGGGGAACCACCCCTCGACGCCGGAAAAAATCGGCCCCTCGCGTCCCTCGCCCGCCCGCCGCCGAACTTTTCATTCACCGGGGAAAAAAGTGTGGCAAGGCCGCCGTGACGTCACCGCGTCAAGTGGCCACGCGCGCGTTTCCTAGCAACGTGTTGACACGTCTCATCACCGGCCCTTCTCGTCAAACTTGAAACTTTCTTGAGTGCGGGCGACGTCTTGAATGTGATTATGTTATTATTGTGTGACGATCGTGTTCGGTGGCGGTGAGCGTCGGTGTGGTGTGTCGGGCAGTGTCATGTAGCGGCCGCTGGGAGGCAGTAGACTCTATGTGCAGCACGCAGCGCGCGCGGGTGTCGAGGATGCACCTGACGGGCGCCAGCAGCGGCGCCGTGTCGCCCGACACTAGCACCTCCATGATGCACGAGACCTACACCAAGATGACGTCCGACATCCTGGCGGAGAGGACGCTGGGGGACTTCCTGTCGGAGCACCCGGGGGAGCTGGTGCGGACCGGCAGCCCGCACTTCGTGTGCACAGTGTTGCCCCCACATTGGCGCTCGAACAAGACTCTGCCGGTCGCGTTCAAAGTGGTAGCTCTAGGCGACGTCGGCGACGGTACCCTGGTGACGGTCAGAGCTGGCAACGACGAGAACTGCTGCGCGGAGCTGAGGAACAGTTCCGCCGTGATGAAGAACCAGGTCGCCAAGTTCAACGACTTGAGGTTCGTCGGGAGGAGCGGTCGCGGTGAGTGCTGAAGGTGCAGTTTTGTGATACAATGAATTTTAGTGATTAGTAGCGGCCCCAAACTATACTAAAATCCGACAAACAAATTCGTAAATAACCGTTCAAAAAAGTTTACCACAGCCAAACACTATTTAAAGATACAAAATAAATCAAAAGTTAAACAAATAATTGACCGTCCCAATCCGTGAAAACAATTCAAACGAAAACTTCCGACAAAAAAAAAACGCGACGGCTTTTACTAAAAGCGAAAAGTTGAAAGAAATAAAACCGACAAAGTTAAACATTTTAAAGTAACGAACAAATCCAAGTGATTACAACTCCAACAAGTAGCTTCACACAGTAATAACATTTAAATATTTTGTCAAACTTCCTAAGTAGGGGAAGCGTCGGTGACATTGCAAAGTGCTCCAAACTTTTTCCTTGCAACTTAAGAAAATGCGCGAATGTCAAATAAGAAGGGCGGGGGATTTGGGCGGCTATTTCCGCCCAATGAGTGTCCCGCCCGCCCTTTCTTAGAAAGTTTACTTTTTGTGAAGGGCAAAGAGTTTTACGCTAAGTTACTTGTCCGAAGGGCAAGGACTTTGATTGAAAAAGTGTGAATTATAATTTGTTGTTGAAGATTACAACGTATTAATATTAGTAGAATAAAACATATTTAATGCTAATATTTTTATGTATTTATATTACATATATAATTTTTGCAAAAATAACCAATTTTATTTGAAACATTAAAATATATCTGCGATCTAATCAGTTTAGTATAATTACCTACGTTCAAGTAATCAAATTAAAAAAAAACAATTCATGTAAACAAACAAATCATCACGCCGTTTATTTTTCACAATATTTATTATAATAAAAGACGTACAAAGCTATATTTATAACAACCTCTTACAAAACAGTAGCGTCGCGTTTATTTTTTCAAATGTAAAGTAACTTGTAACAATTTATTCTAAATAACAATCAAATAAATAAGTATTTTATTTTGAAAACTTGATTAGCCGCTAGAAATGCTTATAAAATCCAAAGAAAGAAGTTTATTATGAACGCCACGATACTATATTAAAGTGTATAATAAATAAAAGCCCCTATAGCAGCATTAACAATAAACATAAATTTACGTACAAAAAAAACGGTAATTTAAAAAACTAAAAAACCCGACTGCTATTCTTTAAAAATCCCTAAAACAAGATAAATTGTAGCAGTCGGGACCCATTCCAGAAATGGAGGATTAGTGAATTGAGAGCACATACCTATATTACATTGCAGATGGTCCCGAATGGGTCCTGACTGCTACAATTTATCTTGTTTTAGGGATTTAGAAAGAATAGCAGTCGGGTTTTTTAGTTTTTTAAATTACCGTTTTTTATTTTTTATTTTGTTAGTGTTTTAAAAAAGAAATTAATATACCCAGTATCACTCTTACAGTAAATACGAATCTACCGACACCTCTCAAGCTAAAATCCATCGAGCCGTTCAGCCTGCAGAGCGAGCCAAACATTTGAATTTGGCGCCAAAAATCCGCCATTTTGTTTTTTTTTTATATACCCAGTGTCACTCTCACAGTAAATACGAATCTAACGACACCTCTCAAGCTAAAATCCATCGAGCCGTTCAGCCTGCAGAGCGTGCCAAACAATTATACAAATAAACATACATACCCTCGAAAAACATAACCCTCCTTCTGTCGCAGTCGGGTAAAAAGAAGTAAAAAGCAAGAAGTGTTATTGGATTTCCTATATAATTCTCAGTAGTAACTCGGAGTTAGAATTTGTTCCCGGTTAATGGCAATAGCCTCGCCCTTATTACATGGGACCTAAACATACCGGCGAACTGTGGGTGTAATATGTACACCTCTGCCTAACCCTTCGGGGAATACAGGCGTGATGGCATGTGGCATATTACATACATGAATAAAATACAAGTTTCATGCAACAATTGTTATAAATGTTGTTGTTGTATATATTTACAGTATTCGAAATATGAACAGCAGGCAAAGATTGCGTTAGAAGGAATAATTCGCCCTAAACCCTTATAAATGCCTCGTGTTTATTCTACCGTGTTCCGAACTAATCCAGGTTCGCTGATCGTTGACCTAAGGGTCTCAGTACCTTTTTAATTGTTTTTGGTATAGTGTATTGGCGCCAATTTATACTGTCTGAAGTGTTATTTTAAATTACTTTGAATTTATAAGGTACTATACAACGGATAATAAAAAAACATATTGTTGGTAGTTTTAATTAGTCGATTGATTCGTTTCGCGTAAAATTGTCTCGAAGGACGAAAAAGCTTACACTGGAATTAGTGAGTGTTTTGCATTATTCCTAATATTATAAAAAAAACCATCACGCTTGTATTCCTAGAAGGGTAAGGCGGAGGTATACCAATGTACACCCACAGTTCGCCGGTATGTTTATAAAATTGTCGAGTTTATTTAGGGTTACTGGTTCGATTATGTTATATTTATTAGGGTCTGCCCCCACGACCGATATGCGGGCCGATTTTTGACAGGTTTCTTCGTCGGCGAGAAAAAACTGTCGTATGTGAATAACAAATTTTAATACGAAATAAGCTTTTTAAAAAAACATATCAACCTTGTGCATATACGTATATCACAAACAATAATCTATTAATTTATTTACATTTCCAAACCAAAATGTAATCTAATCTAATAATATCCCATTGACTTTTCAAAATCAATAAATCAATTTATTTATTTATTTTTAACTTTAATCAACACACGCACTTAATGCCTCAGGCATTCTCTTTCAGTCAACTTAAATCGGTAGAGAGATAACAAAATCTAATGGTCCTTTCGAAATTAAATTTTCGTTAATCATTGCACACTGCGTATGCCATAATTGAAGCGTGTGCGTATGCCCCAGTCATCAGTTGGGGAGAAGGGTTGAAGGGTGCAGGATATTGCAGGTCCCGTTCGGAATATTGTTTTTATTTAGAGTCAGATATTAGCATGTGAAGATTGATAATTGTAAGCTTATTTGGTTTTATTTTGGACAAAACAAAACCAACCCACTATGTTCTATGTTTATAAGGTTCAATTTCCGCTTTCTTAATCCTTGAAGTAAACTACTTATTGTACGTTTTTTAATTATTTTACACTAGCTTCTGCCCGCGACTTCGTCCACGTAGAACAGTTACATTGGGCAGCTTTCTTTATTTTTAAGATGCTAATGTATGTATTGAACAAATGTTTGTTATTTTTTATTAGGTGCCTTATCTACAAAGTTTAAAGGTATTTTTTTCAATAATAATGGTTTCCCATACAAACTTTCATCCCCTTTAAGCTCTTTATTCGCAAAAAAGGCAATATATGTCCTTATCTAAGATCTGATCTATCTTTATACCGACTTTTATCAAAATCAGTTTAGCGGTTTAGGCGTGAAAGCGTAACAGACAGACAGAGTTGCTTTAGTATTTTTATTATTAATATTGATTTATCGCACCTGTGTGGAGAGACCTTGTATTTCGGCCTAACGATTATACTGGTATTATCTTCAAAAGTATTCACGCTGAGATTAAAAAACAAAACTTCATAACACAACACGGTTGTCGCTGTGACTAAGGGATTGGCTGCTGCCCTGCTTGTTGTGGGTTCGATTCGCGCACATAAAAAGTATTTGTATGATCTGTGTAGGTCATACAAATATTTCATCTGTAGATAAGTAGTAGTTCCGAGTCTGTCTGTTTGTGTCTGTCAGTTTATATTTGTTTGTAAATGCACCCAATATGCAGGATATTTTATATACAGGATTTTTTTTTAACCAGTGCGTAAATTTTGCCATAATGAACTTCAACACGTTTTATTAAACACGTATATTTTATTTTGATATGTCTTAGTACTAAAAAAAAAGTTATCGCTTATGAAACATGTTTACTTAAAAACCATATTTTATTGTCACTCGGCGCTAGCGCAGAACTGAATTTAAGTAAAATATACTAATTACACGCCGTTCACATTTATTAAATTAATTATTTTAGTTTCTGTGTGCTTTTAGTATTAGGTACCTACCTACTTATAAACATTTAAAAGTAAAAAACCACATCCTATCGAACAATATTAAATTAAATTACAATCAAAACGGGATGTGGTTTACGACTATAACACAAACGGAACATTTTTAAACAAAATAACAAATTCAATGTACGGGAATCGAATTCACGACACACGTGAGGGACAACGAACGATCCGCTTGCATCAATTAAATTGGTTTAAAGGGGAACGGATGAGTACCTACCCTGCCCTTATCCCTGTTCTATAGGATACAGTGAAGAAATTAATAGGTTTAGCACCTTTTAGTTATCTATTGCAAAAGATCTTTTGATATTTTTCCGACTATACCTTGCGCATATTATTGTTCAACAAAAAAACGTAGCCCCATACTTAGAATTTCTCCTGTGCTAAGGGTGCGTTTACAAACACATAAACTCACATACAAAATCCACTATCTGTACGTATAGAACCATTCGTTCTATACGGAAATCGAATACAGGATACGTAGCGCAGCAGCCAATCTAACAACTACTGCGTCAACCATATCATCAGGATATGATATGCCAAAAAATATATCCTCGTAGTACCCGTATAAATGTCACGTGAAAAATGGCAATAGGTACTAATAGCAGTGAGTGCACGCATCTTATTCAAATGTCAAAACAAACGAAACAAAACGTTTTCATCATTGTACTCGATATTATGTACTGAATTCCCAGAGTCATCGTTTTAGCATAGCTTAAAATGACATAGATCTGGGGATTCTAAGATCTTAGACGTAGATGACATCTAATTATTACTATAATCTTTAACCTAACCATTAATGTGTCGAGTTCTTTTTTAATATAGGGACATAAACAGTTACTTATTAAAACGTAACAATAAAAATCCGTCACGATGGCCCAGTCGCTAAGGCGCCCGCCTCTTATGCATGAGGTTGAGGGTTGAATTCCGGGTAAGTACCAAAGTGACTTTTTCAATTTATATGTACTTTGTAAATTTATCTTGGACATCTCTGGCATCTGGCATCGTACACCTGGACTGATAATAAATATAAGTCTGAAATCTTGAGCAAGGGAGGTGATTAATGGTCGTGGCTTATCTGTATGAGAAGAAGCCTTTGCCCTGCAGGGGGATAACAATGTGCTTAATTATTATATTTAAAAAAAAAATACTTAAACTAAATTACCAAACATGTTACATATACAAATTACCATACAATTTAATAGTAGAATAAGAGGAGGGTTGGATCACAGAACAGACTTTAAAATGAAATCTAAACAAAAACCTGAAAACCAACTCAACTAAAAACTCAACATTTAATCGCAATCACATCTTAGCGACAATCAAAGTCTAAAACTCGATAAAAATGTGAGTCAAGTGGCAAATGCAAGAAGACACGAACATTGATCACCACGCTTGCACAAAGCGTATTGGCGTTTTCATACTGAAAGGTACTAATCATAAACAGGTTTCCTCATGTTGTTTTCATGTGTTGTTCATGTGAAGTCCAAGATAAGCTTAGAAAGTATATATGGAATCGAAAAAGGATTGGTACTTGCCCGTACGCGGATGGGACTCCACAGCCTCGTGTATTAGAGGCGGGCGCCTTAACCACTGTGGGCCCATCACGATTACTGATAAAAGCGGTAGCGATTGCGTACCAATAATTTCATAGTACTAGCAAAGTACATCTACTATCAAAGTTATTTCATATACATCTGCGACAATACTCATCACAACAAGATGAAATAATTGGCTCCATTTACCGTCTTTGAAGTTGCAATTAATTTATTGTTAAGTGTGAAGACATGCTACCTAAGTATAGCGATAGCGTGTCGATTCAGTAGGGGACGGTTGCTAAGAAACTATTTGAGTACTTTGAAGGTAACCCATCGTTTTGATATATTTTGAATTAATGTAAACAAGAGTTTAAACGAAGATATTTGGTGATTATTTTGACTTAAAGTTATATAAGTCTGATACTCTTTACATCACCATTGCATTTTTTCATAGTTACGCTTTTCAATATTCACCGCCGAACACGCCATGGAACTCGAAGAACCAAAATCTGTCGTGTCACCAAAATCATATTTTATAGTGTTAATGCCATATTTTTCCGGAGATAGAGATGGAGAAAGCCTCTGTCCGATATAGTGTTCGATAGCATTACTTTCTCACAACAAAACAATGATGACATTAACATTTCGCATTACGGGCCATGTACTTCTGAAAGCTCGAACCGAAGCTGCAAGAACGTGTGGCAACTGCCTCTAGTTGCCACGCTATTCCGGAAAACTCCGCATCAACAGTAGCGACCTTCAGAAAAGTACCGATACAATAAAAATAATAATCAACTAAAGATAGTTTATGTTATTTTATTGCGTCGGTACTATCGGTACATTTTCTGATTAAATTTTTCGACATCCAAGAGAATGAAGAGGATAAAGAGACGCTTACAACTCCGAAAATCCATGTTGCCATTTCATCAATCCACCTTCTCTTGGTGGATTGATGGAATGGCAACAGGGCTTTTCATGTTGTCATATAGGGAAGGCACGAACATTGATCACCACGCTTGCTCAAGCCGGTTTAAAGATTGCACACTTGTATTTATTATAAAATCAGTTTTCTTAACTGTAACTAATTTGATGATAAGATAATAAATAAATTTTACATTTTGCTCATTTCTAGGCAATTTCTTGACCACGGATATTTTCTTTTTGAGCCTCGTCCCAAACTAATAATGTCTCCCGTATCGTGGGTGCGTTTACAAACATAAACTCACATACACCAACAGCCAGATCTGGAATAACTGGTAATGCAAGTGTCAATACAGTGTCAACCCGCCTGATGTTAAGCGGTCATCCGACCGCTTAACATCAGGCGGGTCGTTAGCTTGTTTGCCACCTTCAGTGCTATAAAAAAAAAAACTTTTTGTAGATCATAAAAATATTTATTTCGTTTCGCACGAGCATCGAACCCGCAATACACAGTGCAGCAGCTATTCACTCAGCCACTACGCCAACCTTGTTCTCATTTTTATTAGTATCCTTTTTGTGTTGACGTATACTGATAAATCGGAACATAAAAATTGGAAACTTGTCCTATGGATTCAGTTTTCGATATGCAGGAATGCCGTTGACAATAAAACGTTCGCGGTCACAAAACAATTATTGCACAGAGGGGCGCGGAGTGCACAGCATCCGTTTTTTCCCATCAACCCTTGCTGATTGATCGTTAAAGTACTTTTGATATGTACCTGTAATATCCTTGTTGACAATATCGTACAACCATGTAAGATAGGAAGAAGGAAACTATGTTTATTTGGCACAGAAACACAATATTGGCCTATTCTTGTCCAACACACATTTGCGATTTCAGACTAATATTTTATCATAAGTCCGGGTTTCGTCAATTTTTTCATGAATGCCATTGATAACCAAGATAAACATAAAACTTTTAACTTTACTTAGTAAAACTAGTTTATCTGTTTTTTTGTTTCTTTTGGTAATTTCTTTAATTTCCGCCTTGAACCCAGTAAAATTCCCTTTTCAATACTGGTGTTAGTCCTTGCTGTCCACATGATGAAGAAGAAGTTGTTAGCTAGTTTGCTACCTTCAATGGTATAAAAAAAGAAGAAGAAAGAATACTGTTGAAACTTGTGTGGGTTTTATTGTCAAATCTGACATGTGAGAGTGTGTGATATCTTTTATCATGAATACAGTTCATGATTCTAAAGCCCTCAGTAAGAAAACCACATCGTCAGTTATAAAAACACCTTCATATAAAAACCGGCTAAATGCGAGTCGGACGGAAACGGCAAGAAAATCACGTTTTTTGTGTGGGAGCCACCCTTAATTATTATTTTTTTAATTTATTATTCATTTTTAGAGTAAATATATAGATATCATTATATTCTGTGAATATTTCAAGCGTTCATCTGTTGCGGTTATCAATATAGGACAAAAAAGAGCAAAAAAAAAAACACGTTTGTTGTACGGGTGCCCCCTTAAATATTTATTTTATTCTGTATTTTAGTATTTGTTCTTATAGCGGGAACAGAAATACATCATCATCTGTGAAAATTTCAGCTGTCTAACTATCACGGTTCCTGAGATACAGCCTGGTGACAGACGGACGGACGGACAGACAGACAGACAGACAGACAGCGAAGTCATAGTAATATTGTCCCGTTTTACCCTTTGGATACAGGACCCTAAAAACCTCAAAATGTATGTGTATGTGTATGTATGTATGTGTGTACCTAGTCAAAATGTATGGAACAGCAGATTTTGTTACCGCTGGAGCTAGAATAATGGTTAAAGAAAGTTTCTAAATAAGAAATTACATAATATGTATTTCACTTTATAACATTTTTCACACTTAAAACACCCGTGCACTTTAACATACAACATTTACGAAACATCATCTAAAAACTTTTCAGAATCATTTACTAAATGCATGGTGCAAATTGTGCCACGGTGTTATGTCCTGTCCCTTCAATATTTTTTTTTTTTTTTTTTTGGGACAAGCCCGCCACACTGTTCCCAAACCACTGCAACTCCTGTAAGCCAGAATCAACAGTGGCGACCACAAGAAAAGCGCCGAGACAATGAAGCTCGACGAGTCCCAGAGAAACGATTCAACTGTCTTGGATCCCGCAACGAAATTTATCAGAAAAGATTAGCGGAGGAGTAAGAAAAATATAATTTCCACTTCCCTCCAAACAAGCAGGAGACAGAACAGAATTAGGCCAATAGGCACAAAGGGATTATTTACAACTGGGAGAAGCCCAGATTGCCAAGCACCACGGATTGCAATTATTATTATGAGAAGTTTTGTCTATTCTGACTGCCTCGTTAACCTTGTAGTTTTAAGCGCGACTTCTACGCTAGAGGTCTTCTGTTCGATTCCCAGATCGAGCAGTGCTATTGGGTTTTTGTGTGAAATTCTCAGTAGCAGTGGTAGCAGCTCGGAGTTAGGATTTGCGCCCGTTAAATGGTAATAGGCTCACCCTCTATTACATAGGACCTAAAAATAACGGCGAACTGAGAGTTTATATTGTATACCTCTGCCTAACCCTTCGGAAATTACAAGCGTGATGGCATGTATGTTGTGCATTCTTTCATATCTTGTAAAATATCTAAGAGAAGCAACTTCTTAATTTGAATAAGAACCTACGCTTCTCTCAATAAAAAAAACGGGTTTCCATTAAAACTAAGTATCAAAGTGATATTTTTTACCGTCTTAAAACTTTATAACCACACTGACTTTTAATATACTTCGCCAAAGAAAAATCCGCCGCAAGTTATTAATGGAAATTGAAGATCCACTGCATATTACTTAGGCTGGCTGCAAACGAAAAAAAAGTACATCTCTAGAGAAACCGCAGCGAAGTTCCACGTTGCGCTTTAATCTCAAGCTATATTTCAGTGCTGTGCAAATGAAAAGTTAGTCTCGACGAAGACTTCAAGAAGGCCCGCCTTCTCGCTCGCCAGCCAATGGAAAAGGTCGGGAAAGCAACTTCTTCCGTGGAGGCGGGGCGAGCACGGCTGCGGTCGCCTCGCCATTTGAATAAAATTTTTCCTTTGAAGAGTTCTTTATTTAAATATATTGTGGGCGCGTGGGATGATCGCGTTACGTGGTTTTGTAGCGCTTCGTGATACGTACGTACACTTTTTGATCGCTAAGGAAATTTTTTCTCGTGATTTTTTTTTTCTTCGTCACATAAAAAGATAAACACATAAAACTAATTACCATCTTATTTTTATTTCAACAGAATAAAAATCAATCATGTCTACAATTAAATAAAATCATCAAAATAGGTTATAACACAAACACATTCGTGCCAATCCAAACTCAGGCCATCAAACGCCAATAAAAAAAAAGCTGACGCACAAAAAGGTTAGCTCCACGCGAGCATCGTGCAGACGCCGCACGCACGTCCCGTCACCCACAACAGCCCTTGTCAACCATAACGCGGCCGCAGCCGGTTAACCGGGTGGCGGCCGGACCGGTACACCAACCCGGTTAGCCGGTTAGCCACGGAAAACTACCATTTCATTTACGGTCGGTCCTTGGTTTCGGGTAGTTGGTAACGGAACCCGCAAGTTACGTAACTATGCTTTGTGGCGCCGACTCACTCACGCTCTATTAACCGCCGTTTTGTTATTAGTTTAGGTATTGAAGTAAAATGTGGGCTGAAATATTACTTAGGGGTACCTACGGTTGTGCTTGACAACATGCTTTGTTGAATGAGGCGATGCGTGCTTCACAATTTTGGGCAATTATTTTAGGCCATTTCCACATGACTTTCCACGTCAAAACTACGAAGCAAATTACTATTAATTTATTTACTATAAAACATCCACCAACAACAACATAGCAGCATACAACATATCTTAAGTATAGGTTTTACACAGTACAGTTCCGGACTTACACAGTTGCCAATTACCGGGCAACCAACATTTACAAAAATAAGGACACTTTGTTAATAAGATTGGACACTGTTGCCTTTTTTTGCGAATTTAATTAGACACTCCACAATTTTTTTCTACTAGTTATTTTCTAAGTACTGATTGATGAGCTTGTTATGATCCTGGTAGATTAAAAGGGTCTTTAAAACAAAAAAGTTAATAAAATGTATTGATATTACCGAAACTAGAAAGGTGTGCATCGGTTCCACTAGAAAAAAAGATTTAACTGAAATACGTGAATTGATTTCATGCAGTTTTACTTTTTGTCTTAAAAGCAGTTTTCCAGTTTTTAAGCATTTAAAATAATCAAGTGCCAACAATACAAAAAAAAAACAAGACATTAAAATTAAAATAAATCAACCCAAAGAAGTCACTTAACCTACAAATCGCTCAATCATCTAATATGCCGCCGACACATCGAAGTGCCTACCTTACACGGGCATATTAATTCACTCAATTAGCACACGAGGGCATTAGCAGGTCGTTATCGGCCGACGACAACGCTTAGTAATCGTGCGACTGCGACAAGGCGACGAGTGTATTTGACAGCTGTCAAATTGGATTGCATCCAGCTATTAGGGAATGTCGTCGCCGGCGATGGAATAGTCTGGATGCGTCGCACTGTTTGTGAGCGGCCTTAAAATTCTGTGACGCGAAATTTTAAACGAGAATTAACTATATTTTTCCAACGGTTCTTCTTAATTTAAATTAAATTTTATTTTATTCTGTAAACTGATTACGAATAACACTTATATTTATTTTTAAACGAGATGAAGTCATTCTTTCTTGCTTGCTCACTTCTCTATGTATCTAATCTTCTATATGTGCTAGACATTTAGTCAAATCATAAAGCGACTGATTTAGGGATGATGCCAACTCAATAGTTCGCATCATCCCTAAATCAGTCGCTATGCTTTTTTCTACCAAGGATACCAATGTATCCTCGGTAAAAAAATGCGGTTTTATTGACTTCAAATGATAACTTATGGTATATTTAGTGTGCCTACATATTTATATTCAGGTATTTGCGTACCATACCGTGTAAAACAATTGTTACATATGGCTTAAAGCTAAAGTACAGCTACGTTCAGGATCTTAAAATTTATATTTAAAATTTAATAAATTGTATACCTATTAAATACGTATACTTTATAAATACTGAGGTCAATTTTATGTTATCTTAATATTATTTATTTAATTCAAACAAGAGACATTTAAAGACCGAGGCATATCCACAAGCTGACTAACTATCTCAAATTGAGATGTCGCATCGCAACAGAAGTTGAAACGGTGCAGTGTCGCCGCGAACTCACTCGTGCGACTAAACGTCGAGTGTGCTCGCTAATTGTATCATTCATCGACCTAGATTGTAGCATTTAGGAGATTCCTTATATCCAATGAATGACTATAAAAACTTTAAGGTCATTTTTATTCTGATTGATTGTAGTTTGAGAAAAATGCTTATGTTTTTTTCACTTTCTTCACTTGTCATTCCATCACGCTTGTATTTCTCTGATTAGGCGGAGGTGTACCAATGTTCACCCGCAATACGGTATGTTTAGGTCTCATGTAATAGGGGGCTAGTCTAATTGCCATTAACCGAGCATATATACTCAATTCGAGCTGCTAGTGAGAATTTTATAGAAAAACCGAATAAAAATTTGATTGCCTTGGAAGTAGAACCCACGACCTCTAGCGTAGCAGACGCGCTTAGGACCGCTAGGCTAACGAGTCAGTTAGCAATAAACGTATAAATCAGTGTACTTATTCCTTGAGAAACCTAATGAGTAACATGACAACCTAAGTGGTACAAAAATATTCACCTGTTTTCCTCAATTTTTGGTGAAAGTTGTCGCGGTTCAAGTAAAGTGATGTCTCTTTAAGGAAATTTAATTTCCATCGCTTTCAGTTTTTGTTCAAAAAAAAAGTATAGTTAAGTGAAGTACGATAATACATACAGTCTTTTTATCGCTTAAATTAAAAGAAAAACAAATGATGTAAGTCTGATCAATATTCAATTGGGTTAGCCCAGTTTTTCTAAAAGGATTTCCAATTAATTCTTCTATCTGTACTGACACTAATTTCAAACTGAAAGCTTACATTCAAAATCACAGTTTACTCCACACTTCGTGCTACACACAATAAATCAACCAAAAAAACAAGATACAAACAAACTTTTGCCGTCAATCGAAGGTTGTCGCGGCTCGAGTGAGGAAATTGTGAAGTCATAAAAATGGCGCTAGGTATCGTGTGGGCGCCACATTAACTAGGGTTATTTATTTAGGCGCGCCGTACTCGGTACCAGGCCGTGCTGGTACCGGTACCGAACCGTTTTCACATCACTCATTGCCTTGTCTTGCCAAGTTGTTAGAACGGTTCGTTTTTGATAGGTTTTTGGGATTCGAAGAAAAATTGCTTAGTAGTGTTTAATGAAGTTATTGATTTTGCAAAACTTGGGCTGTATGAAACAATTCCATATGATTAATGACAACGCGCATCTGCATAATTACCTTCAGATCACGTTACGTCTTTGATTAGGTACTGCTCCGTTCGATATAACTTAGCATGATGTTATATTGTTTATACTATTTACTTTTCATGAATCCGGCTATGGCACAAAGGCTATATTTTTTCTAATTAGACTGATGGTTTCCGAGACTAGCGCGTTTAAACAAACACCCAAACAAATAAACAAAATACTCTTCAGCTTTATTATAATTTTATAGATACAATTTCATATTATGATCATAAAAAGATACACTAAGCAACAGTAAATATATTAAAACAAACATCTAAAGCAAAGAATACATCGGCGGTATGTTATAAAACGTTCCCGAAAGCGTAAAGCATCGCAAACACTTGTTTTGTGAGCGGTGCAAGCGTTCCTCCGGCCGCGTTAATAAACTCCGATAGGCCACAACAAGCTGGCTGCGTGTACGGCCTCCATTTTTAACGAGCCTCACCGCCGGGCCCGCAGAAAGTAGCCTACACATGAAATCACGTATGAATGAGGCTTTTTTCAGTTTTTTCGCGTGTAGCCAGCGGCCAGCCGCTCCGGGCCCATTAAAGCTTACATGTCACTCTCCCGCGACCCCCCCGGGGGCCGGCCGCGAAGGGGGGCAACGGAAAAATCACAAAATCGGTATTGGCTGCATCCCGCAGCGCGAACGCCCGCCAAAGCGCTCTACAATACAGCTTTGACGAACGGTCATTTAATATTAACTGTGGTTTTTCCGCAGATGGAAATGTTTTTTTTATTGCTGGCGTTACGCTGTGATGAAGTGGTCGGCCCGCTGTTTGTGACGCGCGCTCATGTGTTGCGGATGAGTTGCTCTTTTACACACTCCATGTTTGAATGAGATTGTTTCTGTTCAAGTGCTTGTTTTCGTTTGTACTTTTTTTGTTTGTAGTGGTCACAGGAACTGCTCTCTTTTATAATTGCGATATGAGCCAATTTATTCAAGGGCTGATGATATTGAAACACCGTATGGGGTCGGTTGAGTATTTTGATTGTTAATATTTGTCGCGTACATCCTACTGCCTATTCCATACAGAACGAATTCATTCGGTACGTAGGAATTGAAAACGAAGCGGCAATAAATTTTTAACTTTTTGAACAAGTGATCAAAATCGAACTACAAAAAGTGGGCGCCCAGTGAAAAGAGTGGCCACCACAGATTGAATTTATGGCTTGCGCTCACTTTGAGTGAAAAGTTTGCGCAAATAATATTTTCAGTTTGTTATAATTACATTTTCGCTACGGCGCGTTTTAATAAAATGGGACGCTGTATTAAGGGAATGCCGTTTAAAGTTTTAACAGCCAACATGAACACGCTTGTGAATTTTATTTTAACACTAACCCATATGGTAGTAGATGTAAATAGGGACATTTGTAGCCAGCTTACAGGCTATGACATATCAATTGTGAAACTATAATGGTCTACACAGCAAGTTTTCTTATAAACTTGCACGTTATACATCATTGACCTTATTTACTATCGGCCAAGCCACACTTATGCAAAGCCAATGAAAAAGTTAGTAATTCTAGACCCAATCCGGGGGCAATTTGACAATTTTTTAGGATCGATGACAACCTAATCTCAGTCTCAATTTGTTAAAAATGTCGCATACACACATATATACATTTGTTGACATTGATTGTCGCTGAGATGCGATTGTGACTAGATCGTGACAAAATCGAATTAATAAAAATTTTAATTGTCTTTCCAACTTAGTGACAATTAATGTAAAAAATAAAGATAATTTTTGACAGATTAAAACTAAGATTAGTATGTTTTCATCCATCAAAATACTAGAATAGCCCCTACTATTATCACTACTATCTATCTTTTCAACCTCCCACCACAACCAAATATAACCTATACCAACTCACAATACTAATAGCACATCTTGTTTCAGGTAAATCGTTCACGCTCACGATAACCGTATCAACGACGCCTCCTCAAGTGACCACGTACAACAAAGCCATCAAAGTGACGGTGGACGGACCCAGGGAACCTCGCTCCAAAACCAGTTAGTATAACAGTTTCGTTTTCAATATTTGTGTTGTAGAAAATTGTATCATATTGTGGAGAAAGAGGCAAGTGCCCTAGGGAACAGTTTCCTACATTTAAGACACCGACATTTCTGACAAATGACATAATATATAATGTCATATTATGTCATACAAGATATATTGGTGTAGGTACTCATACCGAGTTGCATTTACTTATTTCAACCAAAATCTTAACGGTTTCGTTTTGAATATTTGTCTAGTAGAAGCTTGTGACAAAATTATGGCATATTGTTTAGTGGAAGGGCTGGCAGTGCTCTAGCAGTACGCTTCAGTAAAAGATAAACGTCTATGAATTTAGGTAAAGTGAGCTTGAAGTGAGTTGTCAAACCCCAGAATCAGGTAGGATGTGGTGACCTAGCAGTTGCTGATGCTCTAAGATAATGCCCTTGAAATAGGTATCATAGTAGTAATCTAGGTACGATTAGATGTCATTTTTGTCAAAGATAATGAATATCTTTAAATAATGTTTTCCAAAAAAATGACATCTAATCGTACTTATAGTGGAAGTGGTCTATCTATGAATTCTATAAAATTTCATGCCCTGCATCAAATACCTACAGGATTTTGATTTATTTTGGATACCGATCCCCGGTTTATTAATATTAAACGAGGGTGTCTATCGAGTCATAAAGTGAAAGCACTTAATTCTTTCGCACCAAACAACTTAATATACTACCTATGTGACCCAACCACGACCCAATTATTTATAAACCCATCCTACTTTCTATTACATACTATTATAATAGTAAAGATTGTAAGAATAGATAGATGAATGGATAGTTGTTGCTTTTTCATCCTTTAACGGCTGAACGGAATTAGCTACAATTTAGAACTCATATTGAATATAGCTTTGACAAAATATATTTTTATCTCGTTTTTGTGTTGCCGTATAATTATTTCATCTAATTTGAAGCGGAAGAAGTCGCAGGAATTAAATAAAGTCAAAGTCAAATCATATATTATATTTCAATTAGACCATTAAAAAGCATGTCTGACTGCTATTTACAAGACAGAAAAACAATATTTATATTGAATCTAGTTGAAATAAATGTCAAAGTTTTAATAAATTTCAAAATAAGAATACACCTCCGTTTTTTAAAACAACAAACAAACGCACGGTGCTACAAAACTGGCACAAAACACGCATCCCGGACCAATTAATTCCACCTCACTATTCTATTTACGCATCTAACATCAAAGCGGTCCAAATGTCTGTACACTCGACAACAAACGAGCGAAACCGCAAAACATTGTAAAACACACTTAATGAAGGTAATTTATTAATAATTTGCCAAAATGTACCTTTTTGAGTTCAGATTCCGTGAAATGGTGAAGGGTCTTCTTGGGAATAGACGCCTGAAATGGTTGGTTGTTCCACTTTGATTTGTTGAGCATACCTTGACATGATGGTTTTGGACGTTTGCGTAAAGAATTTGATCGATTTTTGATTGAAAGATAAAGGTTTAATAAAAAAGAAGGAAGAAGAGTAAAGGAGGAGGAAGGTTTAATAGTCAAATGGAAACTTTTTTGAAGGAAATTACGAAGTAATTTTGATAGATTTATTATTTTATGTTTGATTATACTTAGTCAGGTTTACCGGGATCTATTTTATTTCGACGCTATGTTATTTTTTTTTAATGTCCGAACAAAAGCATACATTCAAGAGTAAACCTACAATTTTTTGTTTAGTTACGAATTTGTTTTTGTATAACATATGAATTCTAACCATTGATGTGTTAATTTTATAAAATATCCAAACATTTCTCAATAGGAACATTATCTTACTTGTA
Source organism: Caradrina clavipalpis (assembly GCA_932526535.1). NCBI lineage: Eukaryota > Metazoa > Arthropoda > Insecta > Lepidoptera > Noctuidae > Caradrina > Caradrina clavipalpis. Next base: position 10,254,957 of record OW052104.1, on the reverse strand, counting down.
GTACAGAGTAAATAACACATTTCACCAGACGCTTAAATTCAGTTAATAGCACTTAACTAAAACTAAGGAAAATAGATCAAGAAAGCAATTTAAATAGTTAAAGGTTCTTGTGACGGTAACAAATGACGGGTGCCGTCGGTCGCCCAATCGCACCTAACGCTCGATCAATCCTCATCACATGAAGAAATTAAAATAATTGCGAGCACCGCGGGATAGTGCGACCGAGCGACCCCGGCGATCCGGCGACCGGGCCGCGCAGACCCCCGCAGCAGGCGAAGGGTTGAGTACCGTCAGAATAGCAGATTAGGAAAATTTTACTGTTAAGTTTGCTTTCGTATATGCGTTATGTGTACTAGCGTTTATATTGCACTTGTATATTTATTTATAAGATGGTCAATTTTATTAAATAAAAGTAAGATTAATAAAAAGAAAAAAGACATAACGTCTAAGTGAAAAAATAGTTGCACTAGGGATTTTTTGTATACTACATAATTATTGAAAGTGACTCATTTTTGTTAAAATCCTCGAGGATTTGGCCAAACGATGCACAGATTAATTCGTCTAATTAAAAATCGAGGCGTAATCTCAAATCGGCAGTAATAAATATCAAAAAATTTAAATAAATTAAATTTTTGACAGATTGAGTCTGAGATTAGTTTGCTATTATTCCTAATATTTATTAGCATTGCGTCCCTGATGAAAATGTAAAATTGTATACTTGTGAAATCAGGGTCAAACATTTCAAACAAAAACGAAAAAGTCAAGACTTAATAGATAAAGTATTTGACTAAACTCTTAGAATTAAAACCAGCCTCATTTTACACTCAAGATAAAACTGAAAACACCTCAATGCTATCCGTACCTCTACTAGACGAATGTGAGGGTACAAAGAGGCTGCTGTAATGAATCGGTTGTTTAATTAATTAGTCAAGAAAGGGCCGGGGGAGTTAACCCCCTCGCCACGTATGCATGTGCCCTGCATATTGATTTATTATGCCTCCAGCCTCTACACGAAGGCGATAAATTATTTAATTCTAGTAAGTTGCGACGCATGTTAACATTGGATCTATACGTACTTGCGTTGTTATCAATTCATGTGCTGTGGAATTTTGTTCGATCTCCGTTGTCTTACTATTCGAGTTAATGTTGGATGAGCTGTGTAGTGGAGCAGCAGGGTTGTGGTTAATAATAGATTGTTTTGTGCGGCTTATTTTGGTTACGAATATTTTTTTGAATTTTTTTTTTTCTACTTTAAAACTAGTTTTTATTAATTACGCATCACTAGGGAACTTAAACGTATAGAATTCTTAAAATGAAAATTTTTCGTTAACTTTTCGGCCTTTCACTGAACCGTAGTTTGCAAATCGCCAAAATTATTTACATTTAAGTTACTTTTTCTCCGTATATTGTGATCGAATCAAGTTTAAAATTTCAATAATATAAACCAGGGGCAATTTTACAAACTTTTTGGACCAATCGCTATCTAATCTCATTTTCAATCTGTCTATAATTTACTTACATTTTCTGACATTGATAGTCGCTGAGATGAGATTGCGACTAGATTTTGAAAGTTTTCAATTATTTGACTTGGCCTTTAGAACTTTTACGTCAAACGCTCCTCTATCAAGTGACGATCTTAGAATAACTATTTGAAAACAAACCGTTAAAGATGTGAGTACACAGACTCAAAGCAGTACCCGTGCTGATATTACGGACACATTGTGTGCTACCCTTACCCACTATTTTTATCCGCCGGGTGGGTGGCGCGTTTTATCGCATACAGTAGCCGACAGAAGCCGACTACAATTTAATAATCGGCCTGTATAACGATGTTTTTCTTCGTGTTCTGTTCGGCTGGTTTCGGGTTATTTCGGGAACAGCGTGTTCGGACCACCCGCGCGCGGCGCTAGCGTCGCCTGCGCCGATCTTCAATGTTTATGACAGTAAAGTTCGTTGTTTACTTCACACGGCGACTTAGTTCATAACTTTTGTGCATTGTCTATGTTCAGGGGTGATGAACCTTTGGAATTTATGGTTTTATGGGAAGGTAAACATATATAAATTATGATTTTATCGCTCCGTATCGATTTAAAACAATTGTATTTGGGATAAAGTACTTTGTTGCCTCATAATGTCTGGCCCAAACACATAAATAACACATCCAGCTTAAAGTCCAACTTAAATCTTCTAAACGAGCCGCCATCAAGCAGACGGCAGCGGCTAACTAGTAGAAATACTTGGCATAATAAATTTAACTAGACCGGACGCCACCCGGTGTAATCCTTTAATCAGGTCCACAGTAGCCCTTGCCCGCACCCTATTTTTCCCTCCCATTTGTAATACACCCCCCTCCCAGTGGGGGGTCGAACGGTGCAAATGACAGTTTCTAATTCCAACTTGCCATGAAAGTGTGTAATTGTTGCGTCGCTGATTTATACACTGGAACCTTTTGCACGGGAATAGAGCATGTGTGCGCTTAATTATAGGGCTGTCGACTTGTTTCGTTTTGTGCCGCTACGGTGTTTCTTTCGGACTGTGTTTTGTAAAATTGAAAACGATACTGCTAAGGTTTGCGTATTGTAAGATATTAAATGCCTGTTTGTTTATTTATATGCAATAAATAACATATAATAAAATCGTAACGAGGCCAATTCTGTACATTCAATATTTTTTAAAAAGAGTAATTCTCAGATGTTAAATACATTATACTGAATCCAAAAAAATGATTTTTAGATTTTTTATCTGTTTGTTTGTTTGTATGTACGCACATAACTTTTTAATTTCTGCACCGATTTGAACAAAACTTTTGGCATTGTGTTGGCAGTAACCTGAGCTGTAATCTTAGGTACAATTCATCACGCTATGTCACATAGGGGTTAGACAGAAACAGTATGAACACTATTAACTTAAAAATGCTGAACGCGAACGAAGTCGCAGGCAACAGCTAGTATCAATAAATGGACAAAGGCGGACTGAATGTCTTAGGCATCCTTTACCAGTCAACCAAAGGTGGCGAACTGAACAAAATTCGTGATAAAAAAAAGGAACTCAAAGTACAAAATAATTAAAACTCTCCATACTTACCACAAGAATAAATAACTATCTATAGTCCTATACATAAAACATATCTTTAATTCTATATACACTAGTTGGTTATTACCTACCAATACATATGTAGGTATATACCTACCTACCAACCAATAGGGAGCATGTGTTGTTTGATACCTTCCAAGAAAACCCGATATTCACTTTACGTAAGATATTAGTGTTAACCTCAGGCCCTTAGACATACGTTCGTCTGTTATAGGTTACACTTATAACAATAATAGCAGCCTATTATTGTCCCACTGCAAGGCAAAGGCCTCTTCTCATAAAGAGAAGGCACGAGCATTGATTACCACGTTTGCTCAAAGTGGATTGAGGCGATTTCAGACTTATATTAATTAACTCCAGGTTTCCTTAAGATAAACTTACAAAGTACGCATGAAATTGAGAATGTCTCATTGGTACTTGCCCGTGCCCGGTTATGAACCCACAGCCCAGTGCATGATAGCCCGCCTTTCATGCACTAGGCTAGGCGTTAACCACTGGGCCAGCACGACATACATCATTAACTACGCATACCGACCATCAAACTAAGTAACTTTTGAACAAAAATATTGTTAGAAAGCGACGTCTGGTCAGAACAAAAAAATAAGTTAATAAGTAAAATAAGTAAGAACAAAGAAATGTTGGAAAGACTATGTAAAATTCGGCTTTCTTAAGTAAATTTTAACATCCGTTATTGTTCAATTTATATGATGGAGGAATCACACAATATTAAGTAGCTATGTCTAATTTAAAATGACGTGCAGCCCAAATAAAAATGCAAACACATACCAAAAAAAAACATTTATTTGTATGTTACTTCGTTGAAGCAATACTTACTACTCGTACATGCGTTACTTACATGTTTTTAAATTGAGCTTTCCTCTCGTCAAATGTGTATAACCTTCATCTCAGACAACCCTACGGCTGTCGATGCGAATGTGTGTCCATAGCTCGAATTGTTTTTGTTTGTGTGCGTGCATTTGTCAATTTAATGGCCGCGGCCAGTGTGTGAGTGCATTTATGCATTTTTGTACTGAGTGTGAAATCTGTTTTGATATTGTGAGTGTTATTCTGAAGCTGTTTATGAATTAGAACTGGAAGGAAATTAAAAAGATAAAGTTTTATAATTTAACTGTCAAGATACTGAGAGATATTATAGATAGATATTGTAAGAACTGCCTCGTTAGCCTAGTGGTTTAAGCACAACTGCTACGCTAGAGGTCCTGGGTTCGATTCCCAGGTCAAGCAAAAAGTGTACTGGGTTTTTCTATGAAATTCTCAGTAGCAGCTCAGAGTTTATATTTGTGCCCGGTTAATGGCAATAGGCTCGCCCTCTATTACATGGGACCTATGTATACCGGCGAACTGTGGGTCCACATTGGTACACTTCTGCCTAACCCTCTGGGGAATACAGGCGTGATGGTATTTTTTTTTTGTCAAGATACTTTGACAGGGCAGATCCCATTAATACAACAATGATCGTATTCTAATCTCAGTCTCAATCTGTCAAGAATACATCCAATTTCCCTACAGTTTTGACAAGTTTTTTTTCCATTGATTGAGACTACTTTTTTATTACGACTATCGGCCTTCAGAACATTATAGCGAAAAGTATTTTTTGCCGGTCACAGCCACTTTAGCTGACCTAATTAACATACGCCATTTTAAAAGCACGCGTGCAATTATAATAATTAATTTTAATACTATACCATTTATATTGATAAACACAGTATACTGGGATAATCTCAATACGGTGAAGTAACAAGGGGTTGTCGCGAATAATTGAGGCGACAAGCCGGCATTGTCTGCGACACTCTTCATGTGCGGCATAATTCAATCACGACGCACGGTGACGTACAACCGATATGTAGCTTCTGGTTGCCTGGTAATCAGAGTGTGGAGTGGCGCGAATTTGTGTTTATTTTAGTTAGAAATAGGCTGTAGTGTAGATGGAATGCGAAGCGTTACATGGTACAAAACGAAGTATGTACGGATAGATCTTTTAAACTTAATTGTAATACGGTTGTCATCAATAGATAGAGTGATTTATTTATTTATTTATTAAAACTTTATGCACAAATGTAAAAAAAATACACCGTACAAAGGCGGACTTAATGCCTTAGGCATTTATGAGCTGCGGGTTGTTCGAAAGAGATACCGCGCCCCCGGAACGCAAAGGGCACTTGAAGGAACATAGACGGGGTTTTTAACCGACTTCAAAAAAGGAGGAGTGAGAACCTCCTCCTTTTTTGAATTCGTCTGTATGTATAATATTTTTTTTTTTTTTTTTTTTTTATGTATGTTCACCGATATTTTCGTCAATTATAGACGGATTTTAAAATTTTTTTTTTGTTGGATAGAGTTCACTTCTGAGGTGGTCCCATTTTCACCAGTCCAGGATCTGATGATGGAATCCAGGAGAAATCGAGGGCAACCACCGAAAATTGTATGCTCGTATGGTGTTTTTGTTACGTAATCATGTCTTACTCAGGTATATGCTTCAGGGTGTCAACATCTGATGCTGCTGTCCTGATGATGATACTACAGTACTCCTTAACGGTACCTAGTAGTTTTTGAGATAGGGACTTTTTATTATATTATGTTTGTTCGCGGATAACTTCGTCGTTTATGAACCGATTTTGATTATTCTTTTTTTGTTGGAAAGGGTAAACTTCCCAAATGGTTCCATTAAAATTTCATATAGATCTGATGATGGATTACGGAGACAGACAACGGAACTCTTCAAAAAATTACAGCAAATCAACCGCGATTGCTGCTATCGCATAAATATGCATTGTTTACGCAATTACACAACATAACATCGCGCCTGTACACTCGAAAGAGTTACACAGATGTATACTTACAGTAATATTTGAAAATTTCTCATCTAAGTAAACGAAATCGCGTATTCTGCTTTCTTATGACATTTTTTACCGGTGTCATGTTAATTTACATGACATGACAGTTCCTTCATGGATTTGGATAAAAAAATTGATACTAAAAAGCGAGAAATAAAAAACTTTTTTACAAAAAAAGACAACCGCCTTCAAAAACTAAAAAGAGAAAAATAACTTTAGCTTTGGAAGTCGGCGGCAATACAAAACAACAAACAGAACCAAAGCCGCCGACTTCCAAAGCTAAAGTTATTTTTCTCTTTTTAGTTTTTGAAGGCGGTTGTCTTTTTTTGTAAAAAAGTTTTAGTCAGTAAAAGTCTGACACTCCCTCCCGCCCCGCCCAGGGCGGGGGAAGTTATTTGATGATTTCCCGTCTATAAAAAAAAGGCGCTACACGCTACGATCAACGGGAGCGAGATAGTAACCTTTAAACGTAACTCATCGCGGCTGGCACCGCGGGGTAGATAGCTTGTTAAGAAAAAATCGTTTAGGGATATTATATGAATTACAGTTAACATATATTGGATCCCTAATCCTAAAGTGAAACATTACCTGGTATCTTGATCACACCCAGAAGATCACCACATATTGAAAAAATATAGCGGTTTGATAGTTTTTGTATACAAAATGAATCAAACTGTTCTATTTTTCTTTAGATTAAAGTTATATAACAATAGAAAAAAAAGCCCAAAATAATATATCGTTACATTTAACATACATTATTCATATTATATAGCGTGTTTCTTTATTTAAAAGAACTCACTCACTACTCACCTGTTACTTTTCTTATTACATTGGTATTTACCCCAGATCAACATAAACCATAGCAACAGAACACCAACATCATCAAAGCACAGCCTATCTTCCTGATTGTAAAACCTCAACCAACATTCCCGTGTTAATAACGTTGACATGACAATAGTGCCCCATCCCACGATCCAACATGTTTATAATGTATCGACGCGTAGACGTGGCCGACCTTGATTAGCCTTGATTGGTTCACAACGCAATTCGGAAGTGTTGGATTGTGAATCTGAATAGTGTATTAGATGTGTTTATTTTTTGTGGTAATGTGCATTATAATTTATTGAGAATTGTATTTGTTTGTTAAATTATTGATTTATATGGCCGGGTTATTAAATTAATTAAAATATAAAAAATACTTGAAATCTTTTTTCAAAAATAAATCAAGTAGGTTATACGATACATACGTTTGATTTTTATTTGCGAAACTAGACAAAATGTATAGATCAGCCGATTTTTTTTTTCCCAAGTTCAAGGTTGGTCCCCTAACAAAACTCGTTCATAATGATGAGTACAATGACCCTTTTTCGGGTCGGACATGGTTTTGCATATTGTATAGGTACTTACTTTATAACCTGACTAATTAATTCTCAATTAATTACTTACAACTCGCTGAAGCATCAAATTCTTTGATCAATACAATACTTAGAAATTCGCCCATTTTCAATAATAATCAAAAATTCTTTAATTAATTCGGTGTTTCCTACGCTACAATGCTTTCTCAATGCACATACACTTAAAACTAACTTTAAAACTAAATTGAAATTCCACTAAGGCTTCAATATTTCAAGGCGGCAACTTCTAACTAATTCGTTCAGTTGGCAGAGAGGGAAGGGTGACACGGCGATGTCACACGAGTGTCAATGAATTATCGAGTGTCTCGGGACTAATCGAAGGGTGTGGGAACGTGGGACAGGGCACTAACACTTGCATGTGTTGCCTACTATTTACATGGCCGATTAAGTTGAGAAATTTAGAGTATCGAGTATGATGGGATGGAAGATATTGTTTATTGAATTTCTCGAATATTTTTACATATTAAATTGTATACTCTCATACACTTCAAAGTAGAAAATATTATACAGATTTCGTAGGCAAAATTCCACCTTACTTACTGTTGCTTAAGCTTTTAGGTGTTGCCAGCCCAATATTTTTTTTCCTATTTACAAGGTGGGGTTATTATTAATCCCTTTCCGTCTCGTGTTACCTAGTGACCGAGTTGTGGAGTTCAAATATGCAGTCCTCCATATAAACATGTTCACGTAGTAATAAAATGTAGTGTGAAGGAGCTGAAGAAGTACTACCACCATACCTATTTCTGCCCCAAAGCAGCGTTGTTGCATTCCGTTTAGAAAGGGTATGGGTGCCGATATAATTACAGGCACATGAGATATTTCAACATTGTCTCTTAGATGGCAACGCATTTGCAAGGCCTTTGGTATTGCAGATGTAAATCAGCGGCGACCACCCAACATCAGGTGGGCCGTAGACTTGTTTGCCATCTAATGATATTTAAAAACACTGATTCCGCTATATCTGATTAGATTGGTAGCTGACCCGAATATCCTTGGAAAAAAATCTTCGCAGATGATGAAGCCCTGTTGCTCTTATGTTTTAGTTATATAGCAATGATTGTTAATTACAAAGGGCAGCATGTATCGTACTGATGTAGTGCTCTCCCTTCTAGGGCAGCAGCAGCAGTTCCACTTCGCGTTCGGACAGAGACCGTTCCCGTTCCCGCCGGACCCGCTCGGAGGGTTCCGTATGCCGCCCATCACTACCTGCCAGAGTAAGTATTAATCATGGATTTTAAAATAGTATGTTAATATTCCAGACTTAAGAAACATTTTAGCTTGTTTTTGATATGGCGAGGTGAGTTGCCATATCAGAGTCAAGCTAAAATTTGTTCCTATTTGCAGGGTATGGATGCCGCCAGTGTAATTACAGGCACATGAGACATTTCAACTTTGTCTCTGTTATGGCAACAGATCTGCGAGGCCTAAGTATTGCATTGTCTTATGCGGCGGTAATCACTTAGATGAGCCGTCGGCTTATATAAAAACTACGTTAGTTACAATACTATTTAAGTAGATATTTTTGCTTTTGAGTTAAAATTGAGTTTTTAGTACCAGAAAGAGTGACACAATTATTTATTGAATAATTTTAGATAAACAAAAACGCCTGTCAAATTACATTTCAGTATATTATTATAAACTTAGGCTTGATCAACAAATATGTAATAGCGAAACAGATGAATAAATCATCAAAAAGCACGAAAACTACGCAACACACAAACAAAACGAAAAAAAAACCGAAACCAAACCAGGAATCTAAATCGGAATGATGCTGCACAAACCTTACAGGCATGCGGCTCAAAAGTGAATGAGTCGCCAAACCAAGCGATACGCTAAACTACGTTCACTAAAGCGCGGATTCAATCAGCCATTGCCAAAAAGAGGATCGAACTGAAAGCTGACTGCGGACGCAATCGAACAAGCGTGCTCGAGCCCGCTAAAATCCACGGCTACCCCAAAACAACTCATGCGGCTCAAAACGGGAAAAAAAACATTAGCAAATCGACGGCGGGGACGCGTACCGTATAAAAACCGGGTTCGCCGATCGCCGGCCAAAAACGGAACCGTGATACCGAAAAATAAAAGCCACTGATACAGGGAAAAAATAAAGTGCACGCAGCACTGCCGGCCGCCGGCCGCCGCGCCGGACATCTTTATAAGTGACCGAGTGCGCTTTTCAGTGCAAACAGTTGTGTTTGAATTGATAAGTTGTGTACACTGGGCCTGTATCAAGGGGTGACAACTCAGGACAATGACTACTTACGATTAGTTCTATTTAACATTTTTGTATTCCTGTTAATATTTTATACAATTGGGATATAATTGAGAAGGAGTATTTTTTATATATTGGGCATCCTATTGTGTAATTTTATTATTATTTATAAATTAATTATCATAGTAGATACTTATGTATTTTGATTAATATACTGATTTGAAAGCGACCAAAAAAAAAATTTACTGTCAATAACAAATAGAAAATTACTGTCAATAATAAAAAAAATGCTGTTTCAAGGATTAAATAGGGATTCTGGCTTTAAAGCTTGATATCTTTCTCTCAAAGGTATCTATCTAACTTGATCGCGAAAATAGACTGCAGTCTAATTATTACAATGCATCATGCGAAATTATGAACACCTTATTTGACCTTGATTTTGAGTGTCTGACCAATTGCATATGCTACGCGTCACGGGTTCGATTTCCGCATAAAACAATATTTTTTAAAGACCGAATGATACTTGTTATGGCTAGCTGTTTGTAGAGACGAAACAGAAGAAATATAATAGGCAAACCTTGACATGAAAAAAAGTAGCGGTGCTGTGTTCCAGTTTAAAGGGTATGGGTCCCGGTGTAATTACAGGCACATGACACATTTCAACTTTGTCTCTGGGATGGCAACGCAAAGAGCAAAGAGGGCTTGCAAATGCAAGGCCTCTTGTATTGCAGATGTCTATAGGTAGCGGTGACCACTAAACATCAGGTGGGCCGTCGGGTTGTTCGCTACATAAAAAACTAACCTTTATTTCTTCCACAGATATGAGTCAATTCGGGCTAAGTTCGAGTAACTCGCACTGGGGCTACGGCGGCGCAAGCGCATACCCGGCGTATCTGCCGTCTTGTGCGGCGCCTGCTGCGTCACAGTTCAACCCCCCAGCGCTGGGTTTCGCCGGGACTGTGCCGGATCAGACACCCACGCAGGACTTCACGGCTAATAATACAGGTAAAGAAAGTAGCGCTTAAATATTTAAGCCCCTTTCATTCTTAATTAGACACGGATGGTAGCACCATGAAATCTAATTATAACAAGTTCTATTTAAAAAATGTATATTGTATTGTCATGCAATTCCCATAAGTATTCAAAATTCCAGCTCAATCGATCATCAGGAAGTGGCTCAAATTTAACTTGTTACATTTGATTAAGTTCCACCTTACACACCCCTTTCGTTTCCTTGATGTCACAGAGCTCTGTGACATCTTTGTATTGCAGTATCATGCAAATTGCACAATTACACAAAGTTTCAGCTCAATCAAACACCGGGGAGTGGATCAAATGTAACTTGTAAGATTTGATTAGCTACAGGCACCGGTACAGGTAAAAGTTAATAAAAGCTCAAATCGGAAAGGAAGCCCATACTCATAGAGAAAAATAAATCATAGGGCATTTCAAATACAGAACCCAAATTGAAATCCCTCTTTAATCATTTAACGGTTTTGAAAAAACAAAAATCGAATCAGTCTACTTACTTTTTTTTTCTTTTACAGTAGCCACTTCCTATAAACTGCCAGTCACAACAGAATAACCAATGAAACATTGTCCGATTTACATCTCCTATAGCTCATTAATCAATATACAGTAGGGTGAAATTAAATCCACCAACACTTTTACGACTAACATCCTCCTTTAAATGATACGCGCTGTTGCGGACGAGGCACAGAGTATACAGGGCTGCAGACGGTACAGGCCGAAAATAATAACAGTAGGCTTAAGACAAGGCGGTGCGCACACGTAGACACTTTAGTGTCTTGCACAAGCAACTGGCGACCGGCAGCGAATATTTTATTATCATATTGTCATTGGTGTAATAACAACTCGCTTATACTCACATAAACGCAGTCACTGTCCTGTTGCTCCCACTTGACATAAAAGTGTTCGGTGTTAGAAACTAGACACTGAAAAGCTGCTAGTTGAACACAATCCACAGTAATAATTATACAATTAAAAAAAGTTTACGCACATATTTCTTACGTGGGTCGTACTTAGGACACTAACTGAATGTCTTAAAAATATGTACCAAAAGCGTCCAGCAGTAGCAACCGGCAACTAAGTCTGGACGTCATCTCAGTCTCTACGTTTGTGCACCGCCTTAAAGTATTTATTTAGAGGTTTTATTCATATCTACAGGGCTAAATGTGATTGTGTAACAATAATCCCAAAATGCATTGTCGAATTTTCAATCCAGAAACCAACTCAAATCGAGTACTTTTCTCAGCTTATAGAAGTCCCACTTGCCTGGAAAGAAAAATATTGACAGGTCGCCTAATAGTAAAGTATCCTACATCAACTCTAGATTAAATACTCTAAGGCCTACTAGTCGGGCAGTAACCGGCTCTCATTATAATTTACAGCGGATCGCACACGTCCGATCCGGCCGATGAATTTATTGTCGATGCGTGCCCGATGAACAAAAAATATAGCCGTATTAAAACCATACTAAAATGCTGTCGTATATCAACAATTACTATTTTTGGACATTCCACAAGAATGGAGCCGTTATGGGCGGTTTATGGAGCGGGCCATTGTTTTTTTAAACTATATAGTTTGTTGTCTATTTTTGCATCGGAGTTAATCGTGTTTATGTCTGTAAGATGCCTTATTAAGTGTTTTGTTCTATACAGTTCTTCCGGACACGACGGGTGTGGACTTAGACCAGCAGCTATCAGGCCTGGTGGGCTCCTCCCCGTCGCACCACGGCAGCCTCCTACCTCGCTACAACAACAATACGGACTATAGCCTCTCAACAGGCCCTCGGTCACTCAGCGACAACAGTTCGCAGCCCGAGTCGCCCGTACAGGACGACCTGCTCACTTCAAACACGTCCACAAACATCGGCCACAATCACACGAACAGCTCGAACTTCCCCTCGCTAATGGGATCACAGAACACCTCGTACGGGGGTAGTAACTGTAACAATTCCTTGTACCCAGTTTTGCCCGCGAGCTTGCTCTACAGTCAGTTGTATACCGCCGCCAACCAAACGCACAACTTTCACCCGTTGCACTCCAATTCTATACACTCGACACAAAATCACCATAACGAGTTACAGACGATGATGGATCAGATTTCATCGACGACGAACAATCATAGACAGCACGGGAATCATGGACAAGACTTGCTCTTAGGCGGAGGGAACTCTTGCGCGGCGGCCGCGGCTCGGGGCGAGGACGGCCGGGTGAATAATCTCGGACAAAGAGGTAATCCGCAGCCAGACAGCAACACAGTGTGGCGACCCTACTAAACAAAGTGATGTTCCTTTTATTGTACCCATATGAACAATACGTGTATGTAGATATAACGTCTGTGTCGATACCTCGGATAAACCAGTAGTGTGTCCATTTTGTATTTTTCATGTGGCGAAAAGTGGTTTTACACTGTTTCGACGTTTTGATTCCTGATGAAAGTCGTTGTTTGGCTTATAGTGAGGCTGCAATGAATCAGATATTCAACGGCGATTTAATTAAATTAATTTGTATGTAAAATATGAGATACAGGTAATTCGATTAGTTGAATTTGTATGTACCTAGTTCCAAAGTTCGCTCCCGTCCTAAATTTATACGATTTTGTTGATTTAAAATAATGATAAAAAAATGCAATTTAGAACACTTTGGTCATAGTCCGGATTAGGCTAGAGAAATATTTGGATACGATGTTGGTGTAAGTGTGAACAATTAAAATTAACAAGTGGATTTAATAGATCTCATCACACAATGTTTTGTGCATTTGGAAGTTCAATGCCAAATGAAAACATCACTTTAGCGTGTAGTTTATGTATATTAAACCAAACCTCCGTTCCAAATATTGGTCAACCAACACGAACACGCATTACATCGCTCCGTGGCTATTAACTTTAACAAACTTATTGTATACGACTGGAGCGATGTATCACATCAAACATTGGCTCAAGTTGGCTACCAACGTTTGGAGGGATTGTAAAAAAGAACTATACTAATTATGTCTGTCTTTTAATGGCAAACTTGTAAATAAGAATTGTGAATAATAATTTGTTGTAAAAATGCATCTTGTAAAGTGCAATAGATGTGCAATTATGAAGTTGAGTAGATGTATACTTAGTTCTAAGTATCTGTTGAGTATGTGAACTCTGTCCAGTTGTAGATATCTATAGATATGTTTTTCTTTAGTTCTGTTACAAAAGTTCTATTGTCTAGTTTGCAATTTTTTGTATAGTTATATTTCAAAACTAAAGTGACCATGATTTTTGACGGTTCGACTATAATTGGGTAGTAGACATCACAATCATCACAACACTGTATTTTAGCCCTTAAAAACTCGATTCATTTTTAAATAACTAAAATTAGATTTTTGTTATTAATCATAAATTTTTCGAACATAAAACTTAGTTAAATAATAATAATTAAATTACAAATTATTTTAGTTGCATTGATATAAATAAATAGTGAATTGAGATGTCAAAAAAGTGACGTCATAGTTTAGTATTGTCACACAAAATCTATGGGGAGTAGCGTTTTGACAGCTGATAAAAAGTATGTCAATTGATTAGTGGTGTCATCTACCCAATTGTTTTTTTTATATGTCAATGCATTAGCTATCAGAATATTATTGTATTATTATGTGAATGTACCACAAAAATTATTCAAAGTTATGTTATAGTGTTCTTTTTAATTAATATTAAAGTTATTTGTCCGTCTGTGTACGCCGATATTTCAAATAATATTTGTAATTATTATACTTTGTGCAATGTAGGTGACTACTAAATATTTGATGTACTTTGTAATATTGATTTAACTTGCATAGCAAATCATTTGTTGTTTTCGCTTTCCGTCATTATTATTTCTGTTGACTACAAGTAGCGGAATTCATTTTACAATAAATAAAATCTACAAATCACTTGTGTTTTTCTTGTATAAACCTTTTTCATACAAATTATATTTACTTTTCAGAGCATTTATATCCTTACTCATTATGTCTTGATTACACAGACTGCCTACAGCTCCGTCGAATGCTTCGTCTTGATGCTGCTCAATGTACACTGGATCATAAACGTCACAGACATCTAAACATATAGTAAAATCATTAACTAAGAAATGTTTGCTAAAGCATCAAGCGAATACTACAGGATATATTGTGTTCAAAATTTGCTTAAAATAACTTCCGTACTGGTCTGGTCAATCTATATGCTACTATTTGCTACAGGAGTTCAGCAATGTTGTATTTTATCTGTTTTCTTCCACAGTTTTCCACGGGACTGCTGTAAGACTGAGATCAACTAGATTCACTTGAAGGATTACAATCATTCAAATACAAAGTATTCAAGATTTATTTCCCTTACACTTTGGTCCATGTGAGCGAAGCCAAGGGCACAGCAATTCAGGTATATAATTATTGGATACATCCAATATAAGTAGGCAATGATTTTAGGACACACCCATTTATTTTATGTGACTTGAGAATCACCGATTACACTATGTAGCTACATGTTTTCATCGCAGTCGAAAACGTAGCAAATACAGGTTAAACACAAGAACAATTCGAAAACGAGTATCTATTACAACAATATGTGTCGTTGCGCTAAGACATGGAGTTGCGGACACCAGCCCGTTATACCAATACCAATGTATCGCCGTGAACCAAAACAAACAAAATAAACCACAAGCAAAATCAAAAACAAACCAACATTCTAAAACCGCCCAAAATCCAAAATCAAAACTCATCAACTCGTTCCGCACCGTGCCGATGCCGTCTCAGTGATTACAAATTCACAAATATCTGGCGCCGTCGCCCGCAAATATCGACTTTAATGAGCTCATTACTATAGCAGACGCGTGTGTACACTAGCCTATGTACCTGTCATATAGGTGAGCTGATATTTTGGCAACTGCAAACGAAACTCTGAAATAAATATCCCACCCTCATTAATTTGCGCCAATGCGATGCGATGGACAGTCGGACGTACGCCCACGGTAGAGCGCCCATGTGTTGTGTAGTTCTAGGATAATGTTTGTAAAGTTTTTTTTTATTAGCCTAAATTGTGTTAATTTTTGTCTCAATTTGTGGCATAAATAAAAAAAGTTTGTATGTCTGTTTATCAATCACATCTCCACGGCAAACAGATTTAGATCAGTACACAGGTAGATCATGACCTACATCAAGATATAAGCTAATCCTAGAAGTACGTTCCTGTACGATGATGAAAATCATCCTGAAACTTCCGGCAAGGCTTAATCTTTAGTCTGTAAATAATAAAAACCTCCGTCAACTTTTTAGTAGTTGGTCTTTTAACTCGCCTGAATATTTTCCATGCAGCATATGCCGTCACAATAGTTAAGTCTTTGACTCTGAAATTTAAACAAACATCATCTTATTTGTTGTATGATTGTGTGTTTCTAGCCTCTTACCTGATTCCAAAATATATTTGAATTAAACATAGGTTATTATTGTAGTAATAAAATTTCAGCCTAGTCATAGTGATGACTAGGCTGAAATTTAAAATTAATAAATAATAATTATTATTTTATAATTTAATAAAGGAATATTTCAAACTGACTAGTGAGTCAGTATGAAATATTCCTTTATTATAGTAATACACACACACACCCCAATAAGCCTAAAATCACACCAACATAATACATAAAGACTAAATCCACCATTAAAACTTTTACAAATAAATTACCGATTAGGCATCCACCCAACAAAAGAGTATTTATTGGCATTACCGATCCGAAGCCACACTAATTCCATAATGAAATGATTGTCACCTGAGCATTGACGATAATATATGCCATTCCACCCACAGCATCCACACACACTGGGAAAAATCGATGCCAGACCGATTTGAACGACTATAATGAGATTTAAAATTGCCAAGTAATTAATGAGGATTAGTATGGCAATTTCCATTCTGAATTTTAACGTGGACACCCTACCGGTGTTTCGGAGCATAAATTATTTAAAATGATATGAAAAGTCTTTGTGTACGTCATTATGTTTTTAAAGTTTGTTATAGCAGTACAATACAATATGGTATCGTGATGGTTAGAAAGAGATTGTCCCACAGGAATGAGTGACAAAAACGACGCCATGCAAAGACGCACTTTTTCTTAAACTTGATTTACCATATAAGAGTAAATTATAATAGAAAATGCACTGCATAATCATCGGTGAACTGCCCAGTTAGACTAGTGGTCCTAAGCGCGACTGCTACGCTAGAGGTCTTGGGTTCGATTCCCAGGTTGTTACTTGCTACGAATGTGCTACGGTTTTGCTACGAGCTACGAGATCTTTCTTAGTAGTGCTACGAAAATACAGGTTTCGCCGCTTTCTTTGAAAATAATAAGGTCTTAACAATCATAATTTTAAGATATTTTAAGATGTCATTGTACTTATGAATATGAACTTTAATTATGGAACGAATCTTGAAATCTGAAAAAATCGTCAACATCCCTTTAAACTGCCTCGTTAGCCTAGTGGTTCTAAGCACGACCGCTACGCTAGAGGTCCCGGGTTCGATTCCCAGGTCAAGCAAACAGTGTTATTGGGTTTTTCTATAAAATTCTCAGTAGCCGCTCGGAGTTTGGATTTGTGCCCGGTTAATGGTAATAGGCTCGCCCCCTATTACATGTGACCTTAATGGGAGTCCCTTACATCTCCTAAAATTTTTTGTCCGAAAATCATTATGTATAACACGTTTGATATAAACCTCAGTAACCATAATGTTAAAAATCCCGAAATTTTATGTAACATAATTATCTTTAGTTCTAAAAGTATTCTGTCATAATATCGAGTACTATAATATTTGAAGCTCCTAATTTTACATGACCTAAAGTCATATGTCGGCCAGCAAGCCGAAGCCGCGGTGGTGAGCGTGAAATCATCTGCGACGATAAGCTTGCATGGGACCGCCGGAGCCCCGCAGCGCCGGAGCCGTGACAGAAACCATGCCTGCTGCATGTTGCACGCTTGCTTGCATGCTGCTTGCTTGCTTGCATGCTGCTTGCTTGCTTGCATGCTGCGTGCTTGCTTGTATGCACTGCATGCTTGCTTGCATGCTGCATGCTTGCTTGCATGCTGCATGCTTGCTTTCATGCTGCATGCTTGCTTGCAAAAACGATAAAAATAAAATTCCAAAATCTAAAAAAAAAATGTTTTTAGAATATTATTATTTTAAAAAAGTGTTATGTAATTTGAATTAAGGATTTATAACTTTTATCGAAAAAGGCTTTATGTCTTTTGTATATTATTGATTGTAATATTTATGACAAACGGATTTATGACATAGTTTATTTAGGGATTTTAATTTTATGGCATGTGATATTATGTGATATTAAGTTCGGGTAAGTTATCATTCGGACAAATGATGATTAGGACAAAAAAAGTTATGGCACTTTAAATTATGGATAAAAAAGTTAGGTGACACAATAGAGAACCGACCTTAATATACCGGCGACCTGTGCGTGTACATTGGTACACCTCTTCCTAACCCTTGGGGAATATAGGCGTGATGGTATGCAATGCAATGCACCCCTTTAAAATATTACACACATGAACTTATTCGAATAATTATAATACTACCGTCTGCCCGTGACTTCGCTGGCATATTTTTTTTTTACCCACTTTGTCTTTGGTTACTGCTCCGCTTCCGTTTGTTGAAGCTTGATGTTATGTTGCTTAAGCGAATCCTTATGAATCTGACTACCATATCCAAAAAATTAACCAATCCAACCAATAGTTCCAAAGATTTTTAAATTATTTAAACAAACAAGAAAACACTATTCAACTTTGATATATTTGTAAAGATATAGAGAACATCTCTGCGACAAAACATTCAAAATCAAACAAATTATTTACTAAACTAAGCAAACACCAAATGTCGCTATTGTACCAGCAATAATTGTCTGCAGCAATGCAGTTTTCATTAAAAACAACAAACTATATTACTACTATGTATATCCTAAATTGGCTGGCTCATTGTATAAATTGATATTTAATTTTATCGGTTGGATGTTTGCAATTAATTACAACAATCAATAATTTCGCGCTTCGCCGAGCGAACACTACTACACAAACTGTGTGAAGGGAGATAAAATGGTACCTATACAAATATGAACGGTGTTGTACTGTTTGCTATGTTCAACCAATAGGATGTTATAGTTTGTTTTTTATTAATTAGTATGGATATTATCTTTCTTACTTTAATCTTCTTCTTAGCGTATCGATGGCAAATAATAAAATATTAATAATTATATAAGATATTTTCTAAATACTATGTTTACTTTAATTAGTAACTAGCTTTTGTCAATGTTGAAATCTTATCCCACGGTTACGGGATAAAATGTATGCCTATTAGACACAGAGCACATTGTTCTGCTCGTTGCTATTAGACAATTCTATGTCTGTACCAAACTTTCCATGGCGTGATTGACAAACATCAACCCATCCAAACTTTCTGGCTCGTGTTTACTAATATTTTATCAACCGGTTATGTACAGCAATTTAACTCACTTTAAGGAACGATTGCAATCTAAGTCCTATCGCAATCATCAATCAAAAATACCTCTCATTCACCTACATATTTTACATTAACGGTTGCAAAGATGAGATTGCGACTAGATTTTGAAAACTTTAAATTAGTATTAGACTTGTCCCTCTGAAATTATTATTATAACAACTTCCTTCCTTTATTTTATCTCACCACTCTCTATTTTTTCTACTGCTTCCATTCCCTCTATCAAGAGCTGCAGAAGACCTAATTAATCTCCAACATAGTGATTAAGCATCATTACCTTCTTCAAAAAGGTTACCCTAATCGATCCCTTTGACCTTGACCCACTCGGATCGTTTTTACAGTCAATAAAGTTTCTCAAGGGTCGCCCTTCGAGTGAGGGGGGCGGCCGCGGATATCGTCGACAGGAAAAACATAAATTAATGTCATCAAGGATTCTATAAAACGTCCTTTAATACCCTTGAATTGGTTGATAGGTCGACTTATTAGTAGCGAAGCGTTTCAAGGTAAATTAAAATATTGACCTACAACAGTCCATAATAATGACCGATTGCCCCGTTGGTCTTGTGGTTCGCAAGCGCGATGGCTGAGAGTGGGGTTCTGGGTTCGATTCTCTGATCGGGTAAAAAGTGTTATCGGGCTTTTCCATTAGAATTATCTCAGTGGTAGCCCGCAGTTTGGAAGTATGTGGTATGGTATAAAACCCACATGCAATAGGCGGCTTCTATTAATTATAAATCCGGGTTTCCTCACAATGTTTTCCTACCGATGTCAGTGATATCCAAGATAAACTTCGAAAGTACGTACTAGCAGATATTGCAAAAGTATATGGATTGTGCAAAGAATGATATGAAGGAGAAGTGACATCATGGCAGTTGACAGGACGGAATGGGAGAAGAAAACGTGTTGCGCCGACCCCAAGTAACAATTATATAAGGGCCAAAGGAAGAAAACGACCACACTTACCAAATCAACAAATGAATACGTCATCAACAAGACTAACTACACAAGCACATAAATAAAAACCATAAAACTTTACTCATAAAACTGCAGCCACCAGTTATCGCATATAAAACAAGGCTTTCGAAATGACGGCCGGCTTATCATCGTGTCATTTCCATAATGCACGGCCGTGCATTTTAGCCTTCGTGTATAATGCAGGCGCCCTGCCACACCGACGCACTATTAATTACATACATACACAGTTTAATTATTGATTTTTAGTATTTAACACGAACACACTTTGGTCGGACGCTGGCTGTATGCGAATGTGCTGGTAATGATCGGGTTTTGTTTTTATTTTTTTGGGGGTGAAAAAATTGTTTTTTCGTTAATGTATTTGGTTCTTCTCCATAGAGACCTACATTTGGGAACGAGTAGACTAGCTTCGACTTTCTATATAACTTCTTACCAATCCAAAAGTACAGTTAAATTGTCTTAAAGTTAAATGCTTGAAGATAATTATATTTTATTGAAGTAATGGCTCAATGGTTAAAGGCGCCCGCTTACCATGTATGAAGTTGCAGGCCCGATACCAAAACAGGGCAAGAACCATTGTGAATTTTTCATTTGATATGTACTTCCTAGGTTAATCTTAGATACTACTGACGAAGGTGAAGATAACATCGTGGCGAAACCTACACTTATCATAAACACTGAACTCGCCAACCTTTATCAAGCGTGATCAATGCTCGTGTCTCTCTGTATGAGAAGAGGCCTTGCCCTGCAGTGGGACAATACGCTGGTATTACGAGTATTATTATTTATTAGCTCTTATCCGCGATTTCAAAGTCAAACCCAGTCTTAACAGACTGTACCTAACTTCCTACCTGTAATCTACCAGGTAGGTGGCTTCATAGATCAAATATTATTCGAGATTTCGAGTTTGAATAAGTTGCCTTTTGCTCTTGTAATATAAGTTAAAATAAATACTTATCTGTGATCTAAGATCAATTAATAATTATCGTTTTACGCTTATTGCACCGGCACCGGAACCATGAAATATGGTGGTTTTAAATCGTCATTAAATAATCGTAAATCTTCTGTTACGGTCTTTAAATCTAAATGTTATTAACTAAATAAACGAATAAGCTTTAATTACTGTTAGGGTCATCCGGTTAGTGGGTTGCCAGAAGTCATGTTAATGCGAGTCGTGACTTGCATACGAAGGGTTCCGTCCCTTAAAAACACTTTTCTTGTATGAAGACCTATTTTAATTTAAACTTAATAAACTAAACTTACTAAACTAAACTATACTAAACTTTAAACTATTTTAATTTTAACGTAGTAATTTTAAAGCTATTCCAAGCACACGTTTTGGATATACATTTGGCTGTTTCTACTGTAATATTTGGCTTAACAAATTTATTGAGAGATGGCTTTTTTGCTCTTATGGCATAACTAAACTCAATTTTAAAACTAATCTGGTTTTCTAAATTCGGTAAAAACTATCTTAATTGAAATTGTGCTTAATATGAACCATCTACCCTCCAAAATAACACCCATGTAAATAGTCTAGACCTTTGACACAGTGACCCACCAAACCTGTCAAAATCCCATACCAAAAACACAAACATCAGAACCACATAAAGCTAGGTATAGACACACGAAATGATCAACTATCCGCTAGACGGCCTGTCGAACTGCAATCGTTGGGAGGGGGGGGCGTAATTTAAAACCGCAGTGCACCCTTCACCCCCCTAGCGAAATTAAGTGCGAGGCAGCGGGTACGTGACACCGGCAAATGCGACGCGCCTACCCGTGTGTACCCGCCTTAATTGTGAAGCTTCATTTGTTTCTCGTCACAGGTTGTGTGCTGCCTTTGTATCGGTCGCATCGGGACATTCTTGGTATATGAGGTTAGGCAGGGAGGCAGGTCAAATGGATACCGTAAGTGGGTAGGTATCTACTTAATGATGGTGATTTCTATCACTTTCTATCATGTTGTGGTCGGCTTCCAGTCTAACCGGATGCAGCTTAATACCAATGTTTTACATGGTGCGACTGCCTATCTGACCTCCACAACAACACGATACCTCTATACGAACAGAAAGGCAGTGAATGAATTAAATAAGAACACTCCCTTATCGCTCACTTTCATAGTCCAGTGGGACGGCCATTTGGCACGACCCGTAAGAGAACGAGGTATTCCTCGTAGCGCTCCCGTTTTGAAGCGCGCCCATCTAAGCGCTACTGTTTTGTTCCTCGTAGCGCTCCTAAAAGGAGCGCTTCGAGGAAGGATTAAAAATATTAAAATTTATTTCCTCGTAGTAATACCAAACCCGTGCGAAGCCGGGACGGGCCGCTAGTTGTATATTATAACAATGTGTTCTACTTATTACCTACTTATTATCGATAATTTCAGTTAGTATAGTCCCATCTCTATCCGAAAGTTAATCATGGGAGCGCTACGAGGAAATAAATTTTAATATTTTTAATCCTTCCTCAAAGTGCTCCTTTTAGGAGCGCTACGAGGAACAAAACAGTAGCGCTTAGATGGGCGCGCTTCAAAACGGGAGCGCTACGAGGAATACCGAGGTATTCCTCGTAGCGCTCGAGGAATTTTTAAAAACTCATGTGTGCATCATCGACTTCGAAGTTGAACCAATTTGACAACACGGTTGGCGCAGTGGCCGAGCAATCGACTGCAGTGCTGCGTGTCGCGGGTTCGATTCCCGCACGGAACCAATATTTGTATGACCTACCGATAGTTATTCCGAGTGGCTGGCTGTTTGTGTATGTGAGATTATATGTTTGTAACCACCCACGATACAGGAGATAATCCTAGTGTTGGGTAACGTTTTTTTTAAAAAAAAAAAAAAAAAAAAAAAAATTGAGAGAATAATATCTTTTTGATTTATGGGAAACATAATACAAAGAAATCATAAGCTTTCTAAACAATAAAAATATATGAATAGGTTATGTCGGCAGATTTTCATCTATTTGGTGGACTAAAGGATTTACAATAAAACAAAAAAAAAAAATACCAAACCCGTGCGAAGCCGGGACGGGCCGCTAGTTGTATATTATAACAATGTGTTCTACTTATTACCTACTTATTATCGATAATTTCAGTTAGTATAGTCCCATCTCTATCCGAAAGTTAATCATGGGAGCGCTACGAGGAAATAAATTTTAATATTTTTAATCCTTCCTCAAAGTGCTCCTTTTAGGAGCGCTACGAGGAACAAAACAGTAGCGCTTAGATGGGCGCGCTTCAAAACGGGAGCGCTACGAGGAATACCTCAAGAGAAGAGGCAGGTGCAGGATCAACTGCTTGGCGTGCTTTTTGAATCACAGAGGTTTTACACCACCAACTTTTAAACATCAAGTTTAATTTTTGCCACCGAACAAGGACTTTCAGCGACCAGTTCTTTCTTACAAACAAAAATAATATTAGTACAAATGTATAATAATATTGTAGTTTTTTTTTCAAAAGTAAAGACCTGTATTGACTGTCTGTTTAATTTACTGTTAATAGTTTGTTTTTTAGCTATAAGTCTTACATATTATTTAAATAAATAAATCATGATCAATAAGATGAAGTACGTGATAATTCATACACAAACAAATTGTCTGAATAACGTCTTCTTACTTTGAAACTAGCCCAACATCCAAAGTCGCACTTCCCAAAAGCCGCCTCTAGTTCATCAGGTCATTATCCAAGTTCTGATCGAGTACATACTCTGTCGACAAAACCACGGCGAGGTTTGACGCATCAATCATACATACGTCCAACGCGCCGCGCGTCGGCTCGCCGCGGCCGCAGATTTGATGATGTGTTGACAAAACTGCGCTAATACAAACTGTTGTACTATTCAAAATGGGTAGGTATTTATAACAGTCTAGACATGCTGGTTATCTCTACATAGTATAAAAGTCTGTACGCTTACATATTTTAAAGTAACAACGGATTCGAATGCAACTTTCATCAATAACCTCGTTAGCCTAGTGATCCTAAGCGCGATTGCTACGCTAGAGGTCGTGGGTTCGACTCCCGAGTCGAGCAAGTGTTATTGGGCTTCCTATAAAATTCGCAGTAGCAGCTCGGAGTTAGATTTTGAGCCCGGTTAATGGCAACAGGCTCGCCAACTATAACATATTATGTCCTAAACATACTGGCGAACTGTGAGTGTAAATTGGTACACTTCTGCCTAACCCTTCGGGAAATACAGGAATGAAGGTTTGTAGAAATTTTCTAGTTTTGTCAATTTCCCATAAAACTGTCTAAGAAACAGTATAACTGAGAGGTTTCGTGTTACCCAGTTACTGGGTTGTAGAGATCAAATAGGCAATCGCTGCATGTAAAATGCGGTTAGACTAAAAGCCGTCTGCTAAGATAGTTGGCAAAATGCTAAGCAGATAAAGCATAAAAGAAGTTCTTGATGATGGCAGAAAAAGATCACATTCGAAACTTTACTCTAATCCTACCTACACTAAGTAGACTGGTAGAAAATGCCTAAGGCATTAAGTCCGCCTTTGTACGGTGTATTTTATACATTTTGTGCATAAAGTTTAAATAAATAAATAAATAAATCAGTACCTTTTACATAAAATAAAACGAACACCTACCACCTACACAGCGTCCTACCATCGATTCTTACCTTTGTCTAACAAAACACCATTCAAAGACGAGTCCCATTGTTTGCAGACGTCCCGATGTATGTAATTACTGCACCTTTCATATGGACCCTTCTAATTACAGGCGGCTTTGTCTGCTGACAATTATTGTGCTAAGTAAATAACAAGAAGCGTGTGTCTTAGATGTCGCTTTGTTATTAGGTTGGTATACGTGTATTGGTGCTAAATTGGCCGGGGAGTTTGTTTTGTTGCAATCCTGAGTGAGTATGGAGAATTTCGACTGAATTTTCTTCAATAATAAAAAACCGCTGTAAACTTTTATTTTTTATGTTTGTTGGGGGATTTGCCCCGATGCCCAAAGTCCTGTTGTCCCGTTGCACAGTTCTTGAAGAAGCCCGTTGTAAAAAAAATTTAAACCTTATGTTGTAACTCTGAAATGAGAGTTTCGTTTTGAGATACGGAATCCTAAAACAGTAGAAGAAGATTTCAGAAAGTAGAGAATGATCCAAAATATTACGTACAAATATCCTTTTCAGATTTTTGCAAATGTTGTCAACAGAGATTTGAGTGAGCCTTATATGAAGGTACAATATTTAATGCTCTAGGAAATCTTTCATTTGGTTGCAAATCAGAAATCTGGACTTTTTTATCGTATAAATAAAAAGGCTCGCCACAGATTTGGGTCATATTTCCTCCCAAATTAAAATAGAAAAACAGTGCACTAAAAAAAAATGAACGCTTTGTAAATTAAACTAATCAATTAGACATAACACACACTATCTCCCCAAACAAAACTACCCTTCAAATAAAAATCATAACTCACACAATTCCCCAAAAAAATAAGTGCCCAAAAATACCAATGAATACTGATTAGGGTTGTCGGTTTTAATGAAACAAAGCTTGCCAGTAGCCGAGGTACCGTGGATGGGAATATTTTAATTATCACCAGCGCCACGGCTGCACCTAAATTTCCCACGACTACGATAAAGAATAAACATCGGCATTGTCTTAAGCCCCCGCCAAGAATTACTGGCAACAAGGGTTGCTAAGTTTAAGTAAGAATTATTATTAAATGTGGGATTAAAGAACTTGGTTGCAAAGTAGAAAATGAAAAGCGGGAGATTGTGAATGGGTATTGTTAATTATGTGTTGATAATAAGTATTGTTAGTTTTTTAAACTCTATCTCATTAGCAAAGCCAACCGTTATCATCCTGACTCTAAAAAAACCAACGAAGGCCTTAATGAGCCATCATGAGATTTAAAACTAACTTCATCATCATCATCATCTCCTGCCCGTATCCCATGTTATTTGAGGTCCACGCACCACGTTTTCTTATTTCATTCTCTTATTATATCAATCTTCACACAATCCATCCATCTTTTTTTGTCCTCGCTCTTCCATTCCCTCCATCCATATTTATTTTCATAATTCTTTTGATCACATACTTTTCATCCGTCCTCTTCACATTTAACACTTATTTATTAATAAAAACAACTACTTACAGTACAACCTCGATTATCCGAACCTTGATTACCCGAACCCTCAATTATCCGAACGCTGGATTACTTTATCCGAACCCTCAATTATCCGTACATGGGAGAGAATTTGTAGCTAAAAACGTGTAGCAGCTGTTCGTCAATTAAAAATTGACTATTTTATAAGAAAAGCTTTTTTTTTTAATATATTATATTTCAATGTTAATCTCTATGTCACATTTAATAGTCTGTAAAATTTTTAGGTAAAAAGGTGTTGTTTTTGTTTGATCTTATCCCAAAAACCTACATTTCGATTATCCGAAGTAGTCTCGGTCCCAATTAGTTCGGATAATCGAGGTTCTACTGGATTTAATTTGTGCTATCCTCTCTGTGGACCTTACCATACACATTTCTTCTCACAACTTTATCTTCTCTTTCAGTAGCAGCCCTATTCGGCAATGGCTCAAGTCATGGAGCGGTCGCTCCCGGCGGGGCCATTACGCGGTCACCGCCTGATTACCGCCCCGTCTTGATTTCAACCCCTTCTTTATCTAACTACGTACTGCTACCAAGATTCACGACCCTCAAAATAAGTGTGGGTAAGCAGAGATGCTGGCTTCTTCGAGTTTTTAGGTGTGGTGTTAGTGTTTTATTGAAGGGAAGGTTTTGTTGGGGCTATTTGGTCAATATCTATTTATAGCTTGTTTTTGGTTTGACCTCCTTTTTACCTCCTTCTGGATTTTAGCTTAGCAAGTCAGGTAGACTACTTTATTTTATTTTTGGATTTTGTCTATAAGTGGATGTGGACATACAGCATGTCTGATAATAATGTAAATAATATTAAGTTGCATAAAACAAGCGGACCCGACAGACATTGATTTGCCGGAATGTTGGGTTGCAACGCAGGTGGCTTTGCAACCCAACATTCCGGCAAATCATCAAACAGGGTCTACGTAGGCCCAATGTAAAGCTAAAACGTCGCGAGACCCACTTCAACATACAGAGAAAAAAAAACACGAAAATCGTTGAGTAGAAGTTCAGCGGTTATCGAGAATCCAATGAATAGGTAACTACACAAATATATAAATTGTCTAAATATGTATGTAATATAAAAACGAACAGTATTTATTATATATATTAGTATTTATATCTCTATCAGTAAAACAACATCAGTCCAACAAAAGACATACACAAAACATGACATAAAAACAATATTTAGTTACGGTTTTATTTTAGTGTACTCCAGGAGACCACAGCATAAATAGTGTAATGTATTGATATTTCAAGCGGCCAATGCTTCTAACTCAAACTTCCCACTCTCCTTTCTCTCTTATTTCAGCACCATCTGAATCTCAAGTGCAAAAGGGTGATGTCTCAGGAGGCCCCATGACGACCATTTCGTGGTCACCGCTCGATTGCCTCTCGTCTTCATTTCAACCCTACTTTCAACCTCTTTGCTGTAACGAATGAATTTTATTATTTTGATTACCATTTTTACATCCTTACCAATATTTTTTATACTGAGAATTAGTACTTGACAACTGAATAACGTCCAGTACCTTTTTTAAAATGGGCTGGTTAATACCAGCCTTTATTATTTAACAACAATAATACCAGCCTATTTTTCTCACAGCAGCATGAGAACTTTTGTGTACACTGTGACGTAGTAGTTAAGCAGTATCTTATAAGAATATATGATGTATCTTTTAGGAGACCTTTGGCATTAATAAACGGAACGTATTACGATCAACAACTCTTTCATTTAGCTAAGTCCCGTCCTTACATGGCGACCCTGCCATTTAAGGTTCGGTGTCAAATCCCGGGCACGGTAGATCGCGTAGTGAAATAATGGAATTAGAGATTCGATTGCCTTACTGTTCGAACAAAGTGATAAGTTTGGTGCAAAATTTTAAGAATGGGAAAAACACAAAGTAAAGAAGAAATTGTGATCGCGCAAAACGCCGCAGGTGGCACAAATACGGCTGATGTTGCGCAGCTACATCAAAACCAATCAGTAACTAATATAATACTGGGGGTGATGTTAATCATCCTAATTTTTGGAGCTTTGTTTGGAGTCTACAAACTGTACAAACGCTGCCACGTAGACTGGATGCGAGCGGAGATTGCCAGGAATGCTTTTAGGCGTTCTGGCCCAAGGCGTGAGTCAAGGAGCAAAGGGACCGGTGTCGAAAACGTCTAGCCTTGAGTAAAAACTCGGCTGGACAAAAGCAAACAACGAATAAAGAGTCTTCATGTGTTACGAGAAAAAAGTGAAAGTGTGAGTGAAGTGTTACAGAGGTACAGTATGGACAGAGGTATTACAGTTAAGATTTAGAATAGTTTTATTTCTTCTCGCTTAATTATGATTATTAAAGGGTTAGGTAAATGTCAGATTTAATAGAAATTCATAAAACACTAAAAAATATTAAAATAAATTTATTAAAATTAAGTAAGGTAAAGCGAACAAAGAAGTTGTTAGAACAAAAATATTTAGAGGCTAATGATTTATATGAAAAATATATTACATGTCGTAGAGATTTAGATAAAAATGTGTGTAAAGGTTATGTGAAGCAGGAGGAATCAAAGTATATTTTGGTTATCTGTGAGGAAATAGAGTCATATTATCAAAGAATTCAGAATTTTTGCTTAGAAAACGAAGAAAGTACAAGTACCATAAACATCATGACTGAGTTTGACATGAGAACTGCAACTTCTCTTCTACCTGTGATGACAGGAGAGGAAGAATGTACAAAAAGATTAATAGATGCTATTGAATTTTATAGCCAAAACATTAAAAAAGAACATGAACCGTTATTAATATCTTTCGTTCTTAAAACTCGCATATCCCAACATGCCAAATTACGGTTGGCATCAAATTATAATACTTCCACAGATCTTATAAAGGACATGAAAAATAATTTATTGACTAAGCAGTCTGCCACGGCGCTTCAGTTAGAGCTATTGCAGTCCAGACAAGGGACCCAAAGCATTGAGGAATTTGGTAAGAAACTTGAGAACTTATTCGTTGAATTGACTATATCTCAAGCTGATGGAAAGGAAGAAGCATATAAAATGTTTAGACCTGTAAATGAAAAACTAGCTATTCAGCGGTTTACAGAAGGCTTGAGAAATGGTCGATTGAGTACCATTTTAGCTGCTAGAGATTATTCAGAACTGAAGGATGTTATTCGCGCGGCTAAAGATGAAGAACGGTCACATCAAGGTCACAACACATCACCGGAGACAATGTTTACTACTCAACATCGAGGTAAGCATAACCAATTTTATAGAGGGCACAGCCGAGGTCGTGGTTATATACCAAATCGTAATTTTAGGCCAACCCAACCACCACCTCCGAGGAATCAGTTACCTTCAAGGACCTCTTATCGAGGCCGCGGAAGAGGTTTTGTTAACAATTCGCGAGGACGTGGACGTAATTATGGCCAAACATCGAATCCGGGAAATCATAATCGTAATAACAGGCATAATACTTATTTACTGGATCAATCTAGAAATGATGCTCAAGCCGCATCCAATAATAGTCAACCAAACAATCAAAATTTGGATTTAGCGTTTTTTCGATCCTAATTTTATTTTAACATGCAATTATAATAATTTCGTAGAATTGATTATATTCGATATCAAATACAGAATGCTAATTGACACGGGAGCCTCTTTGTCAGTAGTGAAATATGAAGCAATAAGAGACTGGCAGATTCCAATATATCCAGAATGCATAACCATTAATGGTATTGGTGGTAAATCGACCACTGACGGTTATGTTTACATACCATTTTCCATATGCGGAAAAGAATTCAAACATAAGTTTTATGTTCTAAAGAATCTGCCTTGTCTACAGGACGGTATTATTGGCCAAGAATTTTTAAAGAAATATAATTGTGTTCTAAATTATGAACATAACACGTTGACGATAAATAATTCGATAACAATTGGTTTAGAATCAGGCAAGTTACATAGAAACTTATATATTACGATACCTCCAAGGTGTGAGAAACTTTTTCAGATACAGTGTTTTAAGAGCGAGCCTTGCGTTGTATTTCCGAGAGAATTATGCGAGGGCGTATTTATTGCTGGAAGTATCTGTCAACCCAAAGAGGGAAAGATCATAATACAAATTTTAAATACACGTGAAACAGAGGTTCAACTGAATTATTTTAAACCTGACATTGATAATTTAAATAATTATAATATTTGCTCATTCGAAAAGCAAAATATAAGCGGAGAAAGAGTTAAGAAACTATTATCATTGATAAAATTACAGCACTTAAACAAAGAAGAATCTATAAGTATACAAAACATTTGTGCAAAGTATGCAGATGTATTCTACTTACCGGGAGATAAATTAGGCACTTGTAACCTTTACGAACAAAAAATTCAGTTAAAACCAAATTCGGATCCAGTTTATATTAAACAATATCGATTACCATTTTCGCAGCGTAATGAAATTGAAAATCAGATAAAAAGAATGCTTTCCAATGATATTATAGAGCCAGCGAGTAGTGAGTGGTCTAGCCCAGTACTACTTGTACCTAAGAAACTAGAGAATAATAATAAAAGTTGGCGTTTAGTTGTTGATTTCCGAAAATTAAATAACCGCATAATGGATGACAAATTTCCTCTCCCTAACATAACGGATATACTAGATTCACTTTCAGGTGCAATATATTTTTCACAGTTAGACTTAACACAAGCATATTATCAGGCAAAATTAGATTCGGACAGCAGAAAGTATACTGCATTTACAACACCCTCAGGACAGTATCAGATGACCCGCATGCCGATGGGGTTAAAGACAAGTCCCAGTTCTTTCTCACGTTTAATGACGGTAGCAATGTCAGGACTGAATTATGACAAGTGTTTTATTTATTTAGATAATTTAATTTGTTTTGGAAGAAATTTAGACATGCATAACAAAAATTTGTTAGATATATTGACTAGACTACGAAAAGTAAATTTAAAATTAAATCCAGACAAGTGCGATTTTCTTAGAAAAGAAATATTATATTTAGGACACGTGGTATCCGCAGAGGGAATAAGACCTGATCCAGAAAAGATTAAAGTTTTAAACACCTATCCAGTTCCGAAAAACGCTGATGAACTGAAACGTTTCATACCATTTTCTAACTATTATAGGAAATTTATCCCAAATTTTGCCGAGATTTGCATACCACTAAACAACTTATGTCGTAAAAACGTAATTTATAATTGGGATGAAAACTGCCAAAAATCATTTAATATGTTGAAAAACAGTTTAGTAAAACCTCCGGTATTGCAATATCCTTTGTTTGATGACAATAACACTTTTATTCTACAAACTGATGCATCAGGGTATGCAATAGGATCAGTTTTGTGTAATTCCGATCGTAGACCAATTGCTTATGCTAGCCGAAGCTTAAACAAGGCCGAGCGCAGGTATCCTACAATTGAAAAAGAATTGTTAGCGATAGTCTGGTCGGTAAAATATTTTAGGCCTTACCTGTATGGAAGACGATTTATTATAGAAACGGATCACAGGCCATTAGTATATTTGTATAATTTGACAGATCCTTCCAGTAGGTTAATAAAATTTCGGTTACAATTAGAAGAATACAATTATAAAGTAGTTTACGTAAAAGGACGTGACAATGTAGCTGCAGATGCATTGTCGCGCATAGAAGTGACTTGTGAAGAATTACGATCCATGAATGAACACATTATATCGGTACTTACAAGAGCAAAAAGACGGGAGCTTGAGAAAAATTCGAGTAATCACACTTCGGTGGCTAATATTCCTAAAAACGAATGGATTGATCACCCAAGAGTTGTAGAAATGTTAAAACTACCGAAGGATTACACCGAATTGGTATTTACGAATGAGAAAGAATGGATGAAAGTCAAAAAACAAGTGTCTAAAGAGAATGGTGATTTTGCGTATTCGTCGTCAGATCGCACTATATATGTAAAACTATTTGCTCAATCACAGCGTACACGAGCGGTCTCTGTGAGAGAAATGGAATTATTTTGTGCTGATTTAAAAATAGAAATTTTATATGTAATTAAAGATAAAAATAATGAAAAAATAATTAAAGAGCTAGCTCAGTATATAAATAAAATGCCTAAGTGGTCCGGACCCCGCTTATGCGTAGTAAAAGGCGTTAAAAAGATTATTGACGACGATACAAAGAGAGTTATTTTAAACGACTATCATATTCTTCCCACAAGTGGACACGCAGGGATAAGACGTATGTTAAACAATATTCGTAAAAAATATTTTTGGAGTGGATTAGAGCGCGATATAACAAATTTTGTAACGAAATGTACGAAATGTCAACGTTACAAATACCTAAATACAGTAAAGGAACCTATGGTTCTAACGGATTGTGGAAACTCAGCTTTCGATAAAATCTATATAGATCTAGTAGGCCCATTACCACGAGATAATAACTACAACTACATTTTAACACTTCAGTGTGACCTCACCAAATATGTCGAGGCGTATCCGGTAGCGGGTAAGGATGCGCGTACGGTGGCCACAACACTGGTAAATAATTTTATACTTAGATACGGTATACCCCGAGAGATAGTAAGCGACAGGGGAACCGAGTTCGTCAACATCATAATGAAAGAGGTATGTATAATTTTAAATATAAGTCATTTACAGTCTACAGCTTATCATCATCAAACTTTAGGTTCACTAGAAAATAGTCATAAACATTTAACTTTTTATTTGAGACTACAAGTTAACAGTCAAACACAGGAATGGAGTTCATGGGTACCCTACTGGTGTTTCTCGTATAACACTTCAGTACATTCGAGTACACAATTTACGCCATATGAACTAGTGTTCGGAAAACAATGTAACATACCTTCCAACCTCACAACAACAATAGACCCGATTTATAATTTTGATAATTATGCTGTCGAATTAAAATATCGTTTACAAAAGTCTCAAATGGATGCTAAAAACAATCTAATCAATTCTAAAATTGTCAGAAAAAGTAAACATGATAGTAGTATCAATCCAATTACATATAAAACTGGTGATTTAATATTAGTTAAAAATGAGAATCAAAATAAACTGGAACCATTATATTTAGGTCCATTTACAGTAGTTAAGGAAATGTCTCCAAATGTTGTTGTTTTAGATAAAGGAAAAGAAAAAACTATTCATAAAAATAGAACTAGACTTTATCAAGACTAACATTAAGTTTCAGGAACACTTTTGTTTGTAATAGTACGGTATCAAATTAAGACTTGTACTGATGGCATTGTTTACTGTTTAGTTTGTAAGTGTATTGAAATAGATATACATAATAGATACTACATTATAATTGTACGATAACTATTAACTGTACAACGAATAATAAATAATTGTATAATCATCATATTATAAGTACTCATATTATAATTGTAAAAGAAAAAAAAAAAAAAAATTGTATATTTTTTTTTTTCTTCTTTCTGATAGGGCGTGTGACGTAGTAGTTAAGCAGTATCTTATAAGAATATATGATGTATCTTTTAGGAGACCTTTGGCATTAATAAACGGAACGTATTACGATCAACAACTCTTTCATTTAGCTAAGTCCCGTCCTTACAACACTGTTGGTACAGTGGTTAAGCGATTGACTCCTACGCTACGAGTTGTGGGTTCGACTCTGCACGGATAAAATATTTTATGGGTCTAGCTGTTTGTATATGTGTTTATATGTTTGTAAACGCACCCACGATACAGGAGAAGTTCTTAGTTTGGTTTAAAAAAGGTCTCTTGTCATAAAGAGAAGCCACGAAGACCTTGCCTTCTGATCAAATAATATCCAAACTACAAATATTCAACAACAGCATGGCTTTAATGAAGGTGGATAGGTACATTAAAACATAGCGGGGCGTAATGTGACCAGCGAGAAATAAATAGTCCAGAAAATTACCAACACCCCCCCCCCCTCCCGCACTCTTCACCCCGCGCCCCCCGCCCCCCGCCACCTATAGTAGTTAATGTTTGTAGTATACATACATTGGCAACATACGTGTTATGTAAAAATGTTAATGAAGTTTGATAATGAGATTCGATTTTCGTATTTAATTTTGTTGAAGTTTCGTTGCCATGACCTGGATTCGATTCTGCAGTGGTAAAGAGTAAAGAAAAAAGATAGATGGATTGTGTGAAGTATGATACGAAAGAGAAGGGAGTCAGTTTTATCATGACAATCGACGCGATGGAATGGAAGAAGAAAACGTGTTGCGCGGACCGAGGTAACATGGGATAAGGGCAGGAAGATGATGATGAATTCTCAAGTGGTTATTTCTCAAAGATATCGCGACTAATGAATCCATCATGGATTAGTTCCTTTTATCCTTCAGTCTATGCAGTAAATCTCTTTGTCGCTGAATTTAGGTGAAATAAACCTGAAGTAAGCTATCAAGCTTTATGTATGTCATAGGTCGCCTGTTCAAACTCACTTCACCTTAATTCACCGAAGGAGATATTTTGTCCGTAACTTTAAATCTTTAAAACTCTAGGTAGACTGATTACATAATCTTTCCACTAATAGAACGCTAAAGTATTGTCGAATACCACCGGCTATGTTGTATGGTATACTTGAGTTCCACGCTGACGAAGTCGAAGACAAGAACTCATTAGCCACAGCCAATCCACCCACAGCAAACGTTGAGATGTTTGTTTATAAGAGGTAATCTCTAGAAGTACTATTCCAATTACAAAAATTCTTTCACTTATAGAATGCTACACTATAGGTATGTGAGTAGGTACCATAGGCTGAGTTTTATACTTACCTTGCACACGGAAAAAGTCGCGGGCAAAAGCTACCGCCAGTATGCCTTGAGCAGACGTGGTGATCAAGTCTTATGAGCCTTAATCACTACGTTTACTCAAGCTTCAAGGTATACCTTCTCAGTATGAAGATCCTAGGTACCTTTGCCCAACAGTGGGATAATAATAAGCTGGTAATATTAACCCTACTTAAAACTATCAATACCACCACCCCTCATGCTAATTCCGCCGCACCGGCAGTAATATCGCTAAAGTTTTCCCGACTATCATTAAACAGCAGTCGCCGGATGGGACCCCTGTTCTGCTAGTCGTCAAGGACTATTAACCGCTAATCAGACGGTAGACGCTTCATCATAATTAGTGTTCAAATAATGTACTTAAGAAGGGGAAGAGTTTCTTGAAACTAAGTCCAAAGCATATTAGGGGATAATATTATTATCCCGGCAAAGACTGTGCTTTAATGGGTGTGTTTTAATTTCCAAGACAAAATTAAATTTCCATTCCAAGACACATCTTAAGATAAATCTCTTTCTAGTTGCTTTGATATCAATAAATAGTTTCTCAATTGAGTTGGTAAAAGTGACGTCACAGTTTACTTTTACCGTACATAATCTATGGGGACAGCTCATAAAAAGTATGTCAATTGATGGTGGTGTCAAGTACCTAACTGTAAATGTGAAAGCTCTTGGGTAGACCGCGACATTCAAATTTTCGAATGTTTTTCATTTGAATTCAGCATCTCAGCATCGCAACTTTTTGTCTGGGATGCACACGCATCTGTGACGCCTGTAGTATTAAAAATGTCTATAGGCGCCAGTCACAACATCGAAACGTAAATTCCCGTTGTTAATAAAATTCAAAATCATCTTATCTTAACGACAATAAACATCAAAAACTTGTCAAAAATGTGCTTAGGTAAATTAGAGGTAACGTGTTTTAACAGAATTAAATTTAGTAGGTACGTTCTTATAATTATTACAGGCAATGGCCCCACTAATCGGCTATGCCATCTAATTAAAAGAAAACGCTAGACAGATATTATATGATATTAACTAATTCGATGAGATCTTCCAAGGCTAAAGTAAGTTTAACGACATAGAAAACTTTACAACTAGCCACTAGGTACGTTTGTACTACTTACAACGAACACTTAAGTACAAATATACCTACCCTCAAATCCTACTAACATAAATAAAACATAATTAAACTAATCTAACAACCAAGTACACACACACACATGCTCACAACTAATCTTCTAAAAGCGTTTC
The DNA here is from genome assembly GCA_932526535.1 of Caradrina clavipalpis. NCBI lineage: Eukaryota > Metazoa > Arthropoda > Insecta > Lepidoptera > Noctuidae > Caradrina > Caradrina clavipalpis. The sequence goes on along the minus strand of OW052104.1, from coordinate 10,218,728 downwards.
CAACTCATCTTTCAAACGACTATCGAGTTTCAGACTCTCATTTATTTCAGCTGAAACCACAAGACCCGGCAACGCCATCTTACGAATATTTTCCGTACTACCAGCACACTAGCGCCATTGCCAACACACATTTTTATCCCCCTGTACGCACACTCACTCACACATAACCGCGGAAAAGTCGTCAAAAATTGTCTACGCGACTTTTGTTGTAAACTCTCCACGAGGGACCAAGCGATAGAAAGCTCTATATTTTTGAAGTAGAGTTCAATTTTGAAAGTTTTGAATAAAAAATAACACCCATTTTTGCTTGTAGAGGGATTATCCATACAGATTTAAAACGACACAGTGTAACGTTTTTCAGTATTGACTTACGCTGTTCTTCAAACGAGGGCTTTGAAAGTCAGTGGCGTAGTTTCAAAAGGTCGTACAATCGCGTCCAAAAGTGTCTGTTACTACGTTTCAGCTTGTACAGTGAGCTCTTCGCTTCTTAGGGGAGCCTACACAGTATGGATGTGTGAGTGAGGGCAGTGTACGTGAACTTTCTTCCAAGGAGTTAGCTTTCTTAAGAACGCGAAGAAAGCGAAAATGTTCGCACTTGAAGGCGTTTTGTTAAAAATAGGGAGCAGATGGTTCACGCCGCGGCCGTTAGAGGGCGCGTTTTGGACTTTTTTGTTTTTATAACTATGTATAGAACAGTTTTAATGGATTTTAGTTCTTTGGTAGAGCTTCCTCATGAGCTACAGTGAGTTTGATCTTATTAGTTTTAAGAAAGCGTTCGGATATATTTTAAACAGTGTTTTGCGTTAATGTAAGACGGTAATTAGGTAACGTATTTTAGTATAACTTTAGTACCTACGGAAGAAAATGCTGTGATAGGTCTAACAAAACCGAATTAAATCAATCTATTCCCTAAAATAAACCCTCTAACAAACTCCTAATTCTGATTCGTCGAAAATTCGGCACTTGGGGGAATATAAAATAGATAATCAACACTCGCAACCGCAGCGGCCAGTGGCGAGTCAGCCGCGCGTACAGCCCCGCGACAAATCCTACCAACTGTGTCCACAATCACAGCCCATTATAATCTTAACGAATAGCGTTTCGCGGTTAACCACAAAATTACCGCAATCCACCAATCACAGCTCTTCACAACATATATTTTCCTCTATCTATTTTTCCAGGGGTGAAAATCTTAGAAACCACACGACTAACCGCAAAGGTCAGGTAAACGACCAATCAGAGGTTGTAAATATAACCACAAGCCACGCCCATTTAACCGCAAACCAACCACAACGCGAGACGTTCACTTCACGTCATCGATCGTGGTAACGGGAACATTCTTTTTTCGAATTACGATCGGCGGTTGGTTATTTATGGCGAGAATGTTCGTGATTTATTCGTAAAACGTTGGCGGGTTAGATTTGTTAAGGAAAATGGGGATTTCGAAAACTAGTCTGTGTTTAGTATTGTTTTTAATTAATGGATGTGTTACAGGATAACATTAAATCGGTGGCCGTGTTCCACAAAGATGAAATATTGATTCCACCGCGTGGTAGAAAGGCGCGCTACCCACACACGCGTAGGGCACGTAGAAACGCACAGACACAAGCGCGACCGCATTATATTCATAATGAATACAGCTATCCCACTCGCCAGTCGTCTTTGACTTTGTATAAATATATTTTGTCTCTTTCGCTCGGCACTTGAGCGAGCGTTTCCCCCTCGCGGGAGAGGGACGGGTGAGGGTTAGGAGTTTGTCTTCGAGAGGTCGCCAATTTCTATTTCATTAAGTGGCGCGCCTGAAACCGCAGCGGATCGATGGAAGTTGGCCACCTGAAAAATGTGTGTTGGGGCATATCCTGGTAACGAGATGTGGGTAGTCTTAAAAACCCAACACTGCTTACCTATATCCAGGCAAAGGTTTTGCAAAAACTGTTATGTTATAAAGAACCTTACTTTAGAAGATGAAGGTTTATATTTGACTAGCAACATCTTAACCATGCTATCTGCTGTTCTCAGCATTTTTGAGTTGCTTTGGAATCTCCTGTCCGTTGTTTAAGGATTGGAAATCATCAAATCACTCCTTCCACTCTGGAGAGGATCGAAAAGGAATGTCAGACTCTTACTGACTAAAACCCATCCGTGTTCCTCCTAATGCCCTTTCTCCTGTTCTGCAAAAAGAGATTAAATTTTAGGTAGATACCTACTTCTAACTATGTAGGTATGTAGGTCATGAGAAAGATAAAAAGCTTCAGTTGGTTACATATCTACGCGAAATTCCAATGTCGGAATTTATATCCAGACCAAGGTTTTAAGCGGATCTTGGAGAGCTACACCTCCAGCGATGTAGGTAACTTTAGCCTTAATATTCTTTAAGTAGGTTAGGTAAGTACTTATTACATATCGATATATTTTTACCATTCCTAAGCTATTTTATTTAGTAACTGGCTGCGACTTTACACATTTTATTTGTCATATTGATAGATAGGTAAGTCAAAGTCAACGTATTTATTTCAATTAGACCATTTACAGGCACCTTTGAATTGTCAAGAAGTTACAGTTAAAGTTGAAGCTAGTGGCTCGTTCCAAAACGTAGGTCTCTATGGAGAAGAACGAGCAAGAAACTCCATGGACACTCTTTTCTTTCAATTTGGTTTTCACATCACATCTTTAGACTGAATTTTCTCGATTTTCCCAATATTTTCCCGGTAACACCCTCTGTCACAATTTACCGATATTTATCTATTCATAGTCACACAAATGGCCTCGTTGGCCTAGTGGTCCTAAGCGCGAGTGCTACGCCAGAGGTCTTGGGTTCGATTCCCCAGGTCGAGCAAAAAGTGTTATTGAGTTTTTCTATGAAATTTTCAGTAGCAGCTCGGAGTTTGGATTTGTGCCCGGTTAATGGCAATAGGCCCCTAATATATGGGACCTAAAAACATACCGGCAAACTGTGGGTGTACATTGATACACCTCTGCCTAACCCATACTAGGGAATACAGGCGTGATGATAGTCACAATACTAGATAACAAATAACTATAGATTTGTTTGAACACACCCCCATGTTGTATTCAGTAGTATTTCCTTTGAAAGAGGAATTCTTATTGTGATTTAAATGCGCATTAACTATTCATTGGAGGACATGTCGGTAAGGAGTTTGGGAAGGTACCTCATGTACCTATATCTACATAATATGTATAGGTACTTGTATGTAGACTAGGTACTAGAGATACTCATGAAGAGATTGGATCCTTGAAGAAGCCAAAAGCATTTGGTGGAAGAGCTAGTTTTCGAAAGTATGTAAATACGAATGAATGCACAATGTTTTGGAAGCGTTAGATTATGCGCTATCATCAAAAACAAGTGATTTTTATCACCGAAAATAAAGTCGTTTTCCTGCAATAATTTTTGGTGAATTTAATTATTATTAGTTACATGGGTAGTACCTTTTAGTCCATAAGACCGCCATAACCAGTCATGGGCCTTTTAACAAACATATTTTTTCATTCGCCCGTTATACCAATACCAATAGTCAGTAAGAGTCTGACACTCCTTTCCGCTCTGCCCAAGGCGGTAGTAGTAATTATATGATAACCCATTATTCAAAACCTCTGCCCATAACTAAGTGTAGCTATGGGCAGTGTACGTAGTTAACGGCCACGCGATGTAACTTGTTACATTGCGTATAATACGCATCTAGTGGTTTTCCATCTACTGTCAGTGTGGCCTTATTAGTTTCACAGGTGGTTGTCTGAGGACTTGCGACTGTAGGTAGTCGGGTTTTAGTTCTTTATGCTTTTTACCGACTTCAAAAAAAAGGAGGTTATCAATTCGACCCGTATGTATGTAATATTTCCAGAACTGCCCAGTTTTCGTATATGTTAGTCTATATCAGCGTCTGAACAAGTGTGCCAAATTTCAAAAGTGTATGTATGTATGTATGTTTGTTCACGCATATCTCCGTAACTACAAGTCCAATTTAAGTAATTCTTTTTTTGTTGTACTAGGTATTGTTCAACTTAGGGAATACTGCAAGTTTCATCGAAATCGGTTCTGTAGAAGAAGAACATGACATTTTCCATCATCACAATATTCTGCATTCTTTATTTATTTCTTCAATAATGTAGGAAAATTAAATAATTTTATTACAGGCATATTTGATATAGGAGTAGGGTTTATAAAAAAAGCTGAAACAGCTAAAAACATAACCCTTCCTTTTGGCTTTGCCGAGCACCAAAATAGAAAAAGACATCTTCTCCTTACCAAATCTCACACGCATTAGGAAAGTGAAACTAAGTCTCTTCCTCACATAAGCCAAACAAATAGCGTTATAACTAAAACTAATTAATTTCCATAGTGATTTGAAATGGAAAGATTAATGAAGTGCGCCGGCTTCGTCGCACGCGTAAGGTGTAGGCGTTAACTAAGATAAATGGATTATAGACGGTTACGCTCATAGGCGAGCCGTAGACTGCTCACTATAGCAGAGCTTCCCAACCTGGGCGCCGTAGAAAGTACGTAGATAGGGGGTCCGTGAGGCACTAAAACTAACTATATTCATAAAATTCAATAAAAAAAAGCAAAATACACAAATCACAAAATAATTTTAAAATCCATCCTGTATAGAAGTACGGGGAATCCGCGTTGTTTGATATTTTTAAAGGCTCCAGCAGACCGGATGCGTAGACGTGCAAGTACCACTGACTTGCTTGCGTAACGTAGACGTACAAACGTATCGCAAGCGGTGTGTCCTGTCACATACAGTTCCATACATTACAACTCAGTGGTACGTGCACGTCTACGCATACGCATCCGGTCTGCACGAGGCTTGCCAGTAAGAATGTGACACAGCGTCGCGGACTGCAAAAGGTTGGGAGCCCCTGCACTATAGGCTTAACTATGCTTTGCTAGTTTGCATGGCTACGGTAAGACTGCCCCGTTGGTCTCATAGTCGACTACTGAACGTCTGGTAGATACTAGGTTCAGTTAGGTTAGGTTTTTATTTACGTTTATCGATTATTGTATTGGATAACCTATTTATTTTTAGTCTTTTCATCTTTTAGATTATGAATTGAGCTTTCTTTTATTTTTTGAAATATAAATTTTATCTCCACTTACTACAACTTAGGTCTAGAAATCAGTCTCCTTTATGTAACAGTTTTTTCCATATTTCCGAATTCGTTGTTAAAACTTGTTCTTATTTATAGGTACTTTCGCCTCTTGACAAGTTAACCTGTACCTATCTAATTACATAGAAGCGTTTAAAACTAGAACAATTCAGAATGCAAGTCAAAACATGTATTAAGTTTACTATTATATTTAATTTCACTTTCAATCTTACTTTGTTGTTATGTTATCACTTATTGGCCAATTATTCGCGACTATATAAAGCGATATGCTACACTTATATATGCCTCAAATGTAGTACAAACTTCTTACACTAAGCTGGTTTCTATGGAAGAACTGAAAACACCATAACAACCCATCACCCAAGACAATAAAACACCAAAGGCTTTCCAACAAACCTCTAAATTAAAGATAACTCAAGATAAACCGCTCAACAGCGCCCTCATATTAATTAGCTGGAATATTTTGGGGGATATTATTTACGTAATAAAGCCTAATTTAGAGCCCCCTAGGTAAAATATGAGCAATTGAGGAGAATAACTACTTAGGACGGTCGTTTATACTCACCTCATTGAGAGTTACAAACGGGGGAAATGTGGTGTTTGGTGGAATGATACAGACATCATTTTACTTAATCTTTACTAATATAAAGAGGTAAATACATGTACCAACATCTTACCCGACGTAAACACTGTTAGGACTTGTACTTTCTTCCTATGTTACTGGTTTAATGTAAAGGAATATAGGATTATTTACAAAAGAAAACAACGTTATACGTGGTTATACACAGGAAGGTAATCTTGTATCGTGGGTGCGTTTACAAACATATTAACTCACATACACAAAGAGCTAGATCCGACACAACTATCTGTAGTGCGATTCTCTAAAACTCGAAAACGAGTCTCACTAAAGTGATCGCGCTCACTTCGATAACGAACCAACTTGTCATTGGTTTAGTATTCGTACCGGCGTGATCGTGTTTAACAGAATACCATTTTGTAATCTCACTGCGGATTCAGCTTTCGAATTACGAAGTGAGGCTTAGAGAATCAAACTGCTGTAAACCACACAAATATTTTGTCCCGTAAAGGAACTGAACTTGCGACACACAGCATAGCAGTAAATTGCTTATAGCCACTGCGCCAAACGTGCCGTAACTCAAAGATACGTTGCTGTGGTAAAAAAAAATTAAGCAAATAGTAGTTTGTCTGTAGGAGGTAATTTGTGAAGGCCAATTCTATTTAAAAACATTCTAAATGTAGTTGCATTCTTAGTTCAGCGATGTTCAAAATTGTATGTATATTAGACTTATTTTTAACAGATTTTGTATTCATTTCATAAAGTTTTCCCCCTTATTATTCACTGAAAGAAAGCTACATCATTGCTGAGTGTCATAGATTATAATTGTAGGGTACCTATACTTGACTGCTATGCAGACGTAGATACGTAGATCCTGTAAAGCACAACTTTCTTAAAAAGTAATTAAGAAAGCTTAAATGTCATTAAGATCATGCTACTATGGTTTGTAAATCTTGTGTAATATCACATGATTTCACATAAAACTGAAAAAAAATGCAATTACGTAAAATTTCATTTGTCCACTTGATGGAAGAATCTAAAAAATGCTAAATCATTTGCTATAGTGGCCAATCTTACCCAAAATAAGATCAAACAAACAGCCTCCTAAAATTCCAATAAAACAATTAGTTACACTCAAAATTTTCACCCAAACCCCAACTAATTCAGGCTCTTCAGAGGCCGTTCAGCCGTGATTCGATCACGCAAAAAGTCAGCATACACATTATTTAAACACAATGGTCGTTCGTTAGGCTGGCCTCAAGAGTTCGATGCAAGATTTAATTAAATCGCCCCCTCCCGGGAACTCGCCCCTCCCCGCGCGTCTCGCCCCGGCCGCGTCGTCGGCAATTTCCTCGAGGGTTGATTTATTGTCGCCTCTGGCCGCGAGGTGCCGCCTCGGAGGCCTACGGTAAAGGATTGGGCGATACATCTATGTTGCTTGAATCTGTTCTGTAAACATATAGATTAGCTGTGTGATATACGATTTGTCATTCGGGCCTTGTTGCCATGTGAGCTACGAGCTGCAAGCTTTCGGGTGATCCGTTTGCAACTTCTTGGCGTGTCTAGATTAGAAGAGCTGCCTAGAGAATTCTGTCCTAAATAAATACATTAATTTTGTAGTTATAAATGAGGTTGAGTAACTTTTGTTTTTGTACACTATCTCTAGGTCCTAACATAATAAAGTTGAAGAACTTTTTTGTTTGTTTAAACGCGCTAATCTCTAGGAACCACCAGTCTGATTGTAAAATGTTTCTATGAAAGATAGTCAGATTCATGAGGAATTTGTATAACATCACGCTACGATCCACGGGAGCAGGTCAGTAACCAAGACCTAACTGAACGCGGGTAAAACCGCGGGGTGTACCTAGTATTATCATAAACAAAAAAAAAGATACTTAACCAAAAACACACAACCTCTTTCAACCCTATCCACGTCACAAAATCCTTTCACTCCCGCAAGGCGTAAGGCATCCCACCTTTTTGAATAAAGAACTCCAAAACTCGATACAAGTACATCGTGTTAAGTGTATTCCTATGTCCGGCAGGGCCGGGTTACTTTTTCTTGCAGTATATTAAGGCGGGTTCAGACGGGGCGCGTATGATTTATGCCGCTCGTTGACGCGATATCCCAGGGCTGCCATCTGTTATATTTTACCGTACGAGACGTTTGCCAAGACGCCGCCGTGTGGGGAACAAAGCTGGTATTTATTAATTGGCGTGATTAAGGGTACTGTGGTCCGGTTTGGTATGGCAATGTTGTGTGATTTATTTCTTTTTGTGAGCGTTGCAGCTAATTATTTAGGGAATTCGGTTGCAATTGCCTTGTAAAAATAGGTAAATGATCCGACTTCGACTTTGCTCATTTCTACAGCAGATATATTTGATATAATTATCATGTCATAATCATCACCAACTAATCAAACTTCGTAATTTAGTAAGTACCCAATTAAAAGAATAATAAAAACTAACAACAATAGGGAATTAACAAACCCAGTCATCCTAACCAACCCCAACTCAATCTTTTTCTTGACTAGAAAATATTTAATTCAAATAGTAATTAGTACAATCTGCAGATACTCATTATAGAAACAGATTATTTTTTAATTACCAGGTAATTGTGTATTGTAACAACCCTACACGGCGCGCGGATGGGGGTATCGCTCGCGATACGTCTCTTGGACACCGACTCACAGTTCACGCGATAACGCGATACGAATCAATGTGAACACGTCTTATCTTCTCAATTTATCTACAACACTACTTGCTGTTAGTTATAAAAATAATACCAGTCTATTACTGTCCTACTGCAAGCCTCTTTTCACCACGATTCCTTAAGACGTCGGCGATTAGACCCATATTCATGAAAAGTCCAAGTTTACTCGAGATGCTTTCCTTCACCGATGACAGTGCAGTCTGAGATAAACTGAGAAAGTACATTTGAATTGACAAAGTCATATTTGTACTTGACCGGTGTAGAACTCACACCTGGGGCATCATGACATGTTACAAAGCTTACCAGAAATGTTGTAGTTAGGTAAAATTGAGTATAAGTTTAAGTTTGGTCTCCTGTTAAAAATAGCAGCCACTTATTTATAAAGGGTCCCGGGAATAACGATATTACCACCTACACACACTCACCTACAAATCTTAACCAAAAAATAAGTACCAAAGTAAACATTCAATGACGTCATTCGCAACCCAAAAAACAAAATACAGAAAACACGTATATTAAAAAAAAACTTGACACAAATAAGAAGTTATTTATGAAGAGAACACGAAGATATCCTAATCACATCTCAGTGAACCCCTCGTCTCATCAAAGCGTCCAAGTTTGACTCAAAAAGACGTTTTGTAGAACTTCTCTTATTAAGTCAAACAAACTGGGAAACTCGCCTACTTTTCATATCAGCCTTACTAATTAATCAGCTATCCGGAATACAACAACAAAGTATTAAATTACAACTCGAAATGTTCTAATAACGTTAATTAATAGAAAACTTTTGGGACCTCAACGGGATTTGGAGATTGATTTTGGGAAATTTCATTGCTGATTTTAGATAGTGGTACTGATCTACCAGAAGGGTATTATATGACCATTTTATCTAAGTACTAAAGCTAGAAGAATTCTTGAAATTAATCCAATATTTAGGACATACATACCTATAGCAAAATATAATATTTCATTCAATAGACTCGTTTTTGCTAGCTCAATATGTTTTCTAAGTTAATTAATGTAATGGTACGGTGTACGGTGGTACGGTGTGTGGTATGGTATGGTGGATGGTGGTGTGTGGTGGTATGTAATTGGTGTTTTGCCGTTATAATAAACCTTATGATTACAAAATATTGAAGGTCAAAGTTCTAACTTTTATTCATATCTGTTTAGTTTTGAAATATCCCCACGACCTCTGTACTGTTGATAGATATACCCGCAAGCACAATGCTTTGCTTGCTACCATAAACACTGATTTTTTACAACAAAAAATCTCAAAGATTTTCAGCTATAATTTTTGCTATTTTTTTAAATTTCATGGGTAGTATATGTAGTTACTAGCTATGTGACATTTCTTTTTACACACCATATATACTCATACTAATGTCAGAAAGTTACTTAATAACCTTTACATACATAAATTCAGTGTCCAATTCACCACATCCATATTCAAGGTCCTATCGGCTCTTCAGAAAGCAATCAGTGTACGACGGCCTAGAAATACGCGGCCATACAGTACCCGGTAGGGGTGTCTACCACGCAATATATCATACAGTCGCCATAACTCATACGCACAAGAGTGTTTATCATTTCTTTGTCCACCCTAGAGATTTATCGAGGCGATGTGTGACGACCCTGAACCCTTGGGCCTTAGGGACAACCCTACGGCGATAACTCAACTAAAATATTATTTATTTGCTTCATATCTATGAAGATAAGTTTGATAGGTTGACAAGTTTTGATAACAGTCTAATTTGTTGAAAATGTAATAGAAAATATTTTTTTATTTTCAGGCAAATAAGTTCTTTTGTTCAGGGTCTGAATATTATTTTGTATTCATTAATACATAAATACATTAATTTCTAATAAGTGTTGGTCAAGTCAATTACAACATCTAGTAATTTTGTGGTTGACAAGAGATTTGGGAATGGCTTTTGTATCAGCTGTCATAATAAATGTTATTTATGTAATATAACTATCTGTATTAATATAATAAAGCTCAAGTGATTTTTTTACTTGTGTGCTTTGTGGAAAATATCTTGTGTAATGCTAGTCAGAGTCATGAGGAACAGTTTAGGCTGTTCAACATCACGCTACTACGCATGGGAGCAGTAACTGAAGATGTACCTGATCGCTGGGTATTGCTAGTATAATAAATTATCACGCCAAAGTACATAAGAACAAGATAGCTCTATAACGCAACTTTTATTGTTTAGTTAACATAAAACAAAGACATACCCAAGAAAAATCCAAGCACTTCTGAATAAAATGGCCAGGGCTGCATCACTGGCTCGATTGCTATTAAAGGATTAACGTGGTACAAAGCGATGGCATTTCGTTCTCCTTGCCCCTTGTCCGGTCACCCCCTACGTCCCCCCCTTCACCCCCCACACCCCCCGCCCTTCTGCTAAGACCCTCAAGACCTTCACACATTTGCATAGCTTTAGAGCTTAGGTTTTTTGCTTTCGCTAAGTTCTTAAAGGATAAAAGAAGGAAGCGGAAGATTTTCAACTCGATTTTTTTCTTTACGGAACGTGTGTTAGTTGAGAACTTAAGGGTATGTTGGTGGGAGCTTGCCTTTATTGAAAGTCTACTTTCATTTTAATATGGCGTTGGACCGGTCAGTAATATTTTTCAAGAACATTTGTACAATATAGTTGTTTAATGAATGTATTTTTTTTATGCCCATTACAAACAATCCCATGGCCCACCTGATGTTAAGTGGTCACCGCTACTTGTAGACATCCACAGTACCAAGGCCTTGCAAATGCGTTGCCTTCCCAGAGATTAAGTTGAAATGTCTCATGTGCCTGTAAATACACCGGCACCTATAGCTCTTCGAACCGGAACACAGCAAGCCTGATTTGCGGCAGAAATAGGTATGGTGGAAGTACTTCCCCGGACGAGCTCTTTCACTAAGATCTCTACTACTACTAACACTACTACTATCTCTAATACTACTACTATTTGAATAGTAGTACAAAAAAAAGTTGCTCGTCACTTGAATTTCTCCTGTATCAAATGTGCGTTTACAAACATATGAACTCACATAAAATCAGACCCAGAACAACTACCTGTGGGTCAAACCAATATTTGTTAAGTATGGCAGTTACGCAATACGCAAAGCAGGATCCAATCGCTTAGTCAATGCGCTGACCGTGTCATCAGTTGTATAAAAGCCGTATAATAGCAAAATCTGAAAGGCATACACAATTAAAATTCTATACGTAAAACTTAGCAGAAAATATACAGGAACTAGGTAGGATAGTGGTCACGTGCTACCGTGTACAACGTGTCTTAGTGGAGACCCCTTTACAGTCTTCCCAGGAAAGTGCCCTAACAGGCACAGGGAGGGTTCTGGTCTTTTAAGAGGAAACGAAACCCTCTCCATGTTCTGATGGCGTCCATCGCGGTGCTTTTAGTGAGGTATGAATTCCACACTCCCCAGTCTTACCGCCAAAGATTAGACAGAACTTGACAAGTTCCCCCGAAAACAAAAAAAAATGTATTAGTGGATACATAATGTAATGTACTACTGCCGATATTCTTTAAAACTGGGACAACCTAAATATGTGTTTCTCATGTAATAAAGTTATTCAACTGAAGAGCATATTCTAACCGGATATAATCAAACAATTAGCATCACAGCCTCTAAAACAGTGTCCAAATCTCATCACCTGTTTGCTAATTAAAACGCCCGTACATTTGTCTGCAGTGCTTAGGTACCTACACGTCCTGCACGGGCGAGCTCTTAAGCCTGCTTTCGCTTTTAATTATTAATTCAGACCAGCTGAACACACTGCCCGTCTACATATTCATGCGGACGACTAACATGTCTATAATATTCAGCCAAATACAGTAACTTGTAAAATATTCACTTTGTTTTACGAAATGTTGGAGCTTTGAGGAAAGTTTGATACGAAAATATGCAGACAACACATGCCTGGCTTCAAACTGAAGGTACAAGAGAACTAATTTGTTATTTTCAAACTATTTATTGCGAAAATATTGTTTGAGAAAATGTTTTTTTAATAAAACAACATCTGCGATTTTGTAGTATATGTTGTGTATGGGTATGCAAAACGGGTTTGAATAATGTGGAGACTTATTCTAGGTAACATTGATTGAAAGGACCAAGGACTCAACTTGAGCGATTGCAGATTAGATTCAACTTCACTTAAATTGTGTACTATATCTTTTTTATCGATATACACAGAAATAAATAAACATGAAGTGTCTGCTTGCAATGTCAAAATAACAGCTATTTATCATGTGTATAAAAATGCTTACATGGTATGTACTTACACCAATAAACAATAAAAAAAACTATTTGTTTGTTCCGGCTAACGTCCTAAACGGCTGGATTATTTTGACGGGACTTTTACTAGCAAATAGCTGACTTTATAAGGAGTAAGTAAGGGTACTTTCATTTTAGAAAAAGACTAATAAAGCTATTGCCGAACACCGTCGTTTACGAGGACTAAATCGTGGGCCATAAAAAACTAATTTGTGTTCACAAAATTGGTATCTGTACAGCTGCTGGATTTTACAAGAGTCAGAGTGTTCATGGAGTTGGAGTCTCTTGCTCATCCTTCTCCATAGAACCCTACTGTTTGGAATGAGCCACAAGCTTCAACTTTCTTGCATTATTTGAAAAAAAAAAGTCTTCTTTTGTTCTTTATGAATCTAGGCTTTTCAAGATCATTTTTTTTTAATAAAAAGTCGCATAAAGTCGCATATAAGAGCACTTACTTATATTTTTAACAAGCAACTATCTTCATCTTCATTGCGTTATTTTAAATAAATTATTTGATTTCGTCTTTTTCTTTTATGTCTTTTTTTATGAATTTAGGCTTTTCACTAGATCAACAAATTCATTCACATCTCCAAAAGTGCACTTAGTAATGACTATTATTACTTACCAAAAAAGAGTATTGGAAATAATGCTTCCATGTCACAAACCCACTCCGTTTCAGCTCCACCTTTAAACAATGAAGTGCCAGGTCCGACGCGGTGGCACATTCCAGCAGCTCAGCAGGTGCATATCTAACATAGTCGGCCATCGGCACGGCACGCCCGGCATGCCGAATTCTGACGCCGACCAGCAATATTATTGGCACATTCCGATCACTACCCAATTAATTTAAGGGAGAAATTAAAAATTGTTATGCCTTTCAAGTGATGTAATTTTTTAATTTGGGAATATAGTTTGAGATGCGATATAAAAAAAAATACCGTCGTGTATTATTTTATAACGATAAAGATTATATACTAGAAAATACATAGGTTGCCTAGCTAAATCGCATACCGATGATGTTAAATAATAAAAAATAATCAAACATTCTTCAATCAGCTCCCCTCATCTATTATTTAAGAAAATTGAGCATTAGCTGAGTGGATAATACTTCAACGAGTTATAAAACTCATGGTTGCCTACTTTCTTCTGTGTCCAACTATAGGGTTGCCAGGTTTAAACAGGTAGGGGAGAGCGGGGCTAGAAGTTACCAGGGTAAGTTGTTCCGATTGATATAACTCCGCGAGAAAAAGAGATAAATATATTGAGTAAACACGTCGTGAAATAGAAAGCCGCTGCGCACCGATGGCAGCCCAGTTAAAAAGGCCAATGTTCCCGGATTATCGGAACGGCAGCACGTGCGTCACTGGTTCACGTAAGTAAATATTTTTGTACTTGGCATTTTTGGTCTATTTCACGAATTTTAACAATTAGCCTTTAGTGTTGCAGTGTTTTAATGCAAGGATTTATGTATTTTTATGGTACACTATGCGTAAATTACGTATGTTTCATAACCATTCCTATATGTCGTTTTTTTTTCAACAGGTGTGATTGGGGTTAGATGTTCCTTTTTTCGGGGGCACGTTGTGACCTCGGAACAACTTGCCCCAATTCATTGATACCAATAATGGATCTTTTTTTTTCCTTTGCTGCATGTGGACTTATACCAGTAAATCAACACGAGGTTCTGTGTCACAGGATCAAAAGGCCAGAGCCATCAGGGGTTGTTAATTTGAATGCCTTTTCTGGTGTCATAGAAGAACAACTTGAAGATCAAGTCCTTGTCTATCCAGAAGTAGTGCGACCTTTTCCGAAAGCACCAACAAGGATTTAAACAAATAAGAGACGTATTAGAAAGCGCCGTTTAACTGATACTTCTGAGAAACAAGCTAGAGCAAAAGAGGAAAGTGAGTATCAACAATGAAGAATTAAAAAACAATAAAGGTAAAGGGAAGAGTAAAACAAAGCAAGGAAATGGCCAAGGAAAGGGAAAATGTAAAGAAAAGGGCAAAGGAAAGAGACAGTCAGTTAAATGACAGGTTTAACGTCGTTTGACGGACAGTTGGACAGTTGTTTGTGAATGGAGACCATGCACCGGCAAGCGCAGCATAGGACGTCCACCCACAAGGTGGACAGACGACCTGATTCAGACCGCAGGAAGACGCTGGATACAGGCTGATTTCAACCGGTTTTTTTTTAAGTCTATGGCGAGGCCTATGTCCAGCTGTGGACGTCCTGCGGCTGATATGATGATGATGAAGAGGACAGCTTAGAGTATTATTATCTAGTGTGCTGTGATAGGCACTGTAATTCGCTTTCTGGAAAAGAATGGGTTCAGTGTCAAGAATGTAAGAACTGGTCACATTCCAGATGTAGGAAAAAGAACTTACGTATGAATTGTGAAATTATGAGAAATTGAACTGTGATTCTGATAAATCTTCTGAAGATTAATTATGAGTGGTTTTCATTTCTACCTATTCAATTGTTGGTTATTACTCAAATAAACAGACCATTTATTCTTTTCTATTTTACAAATAATAGCTTCAACAGATATGGTAACAACTTACCCCGGCTTGTTAACAACTTGCCCCAAGTTGGGGTAAGATGTTACTTTTCGACTTTAGGCATTAAAAAATTAATAAAAAATAAGTCTCGCAATATATGACCCAAATACCTGTCTTAATATCAAAGTTACATATGAAAGTTGATTTTAATCGCATCGAATAAATTCTAAAATCAAGTATTCCTAACACTTTTTGAGGTTAAACAAAATTCGGAACTTGTAGCCCCGCTCTCCCCTACATAAGCAATTAAGAAGGTGTGTTTTATTGGAATACTTGGAGTGGGTTTTGAAAATTTTTAAAGTTTTCGGTGTAACAGTTGTGGAAATCTTTTAGATTCTGAGCTGTGATTGGCTGCTACAGAGCCTATCAGAGAAAAGTTTAAAACGCCTTCCTCGTATTAGTACTGGCTAAGTGTAGTAAAATATATGAATAACCGTTTTTTATTATTTTAAAACTCTGTTCAAAAGACAAAGCTTTGCTTAAAAAAAGAACTTGTTTTTTTAGGAAATCGTTTATACACACCCTTGTATACCCATTATACCAACCACAGTTCCACAAAAAGCACTAGCAACTCACAAATGCATTCTATTATTACGGCCCACTGTCCATCCACGTAAAACTCAGCTTATTCTTCACCCCACATTTTACTATCAGCTTGCCCCTTATCACGACGCCATAAGGATCAATTTCGCCTGATCAGCGACAAGGTTGGCAAGTAAAATCTCAGAGGCGTATTCTTCAGGAACGTTCACAGTTTGCAGTTGCCTTGCACTTTATGGTGAAGAGATAAAACCTGTTTTTGCTTGTTTCGAGTGTAGGATGGTAGGTTGGGCGATATTGGCGTGATCAGTAAGTTGACACGAAGGCTTGGGCAAAGTTCGCCGACGTCTGCCCGTCTGCCTTGCTCCCAAGATATCCCAAGTTTCACGTATCAGTCCGGTTATATTTGTAAATTGTATGAACGTGTGAAATGTCGATACATTGTATTGTTGGGTTTGTCTGAAGATTATAACTATGTATGTCATCGAGTTTATGACCCGAATACGTTATACCGCAGAACTTAAATTCGTCTTCCGATTTTAATGAATGAGGTCATTATGATCCGTAAAACATCCACTACACAATTATGATCACGAATAAAATCAATATGGCGGATCTACTTACATCATATAATGCGCGGATTTCAGTTTTATATTTTTTTGCTAATAGTAGATATAAATACATTATTAAAAAGCCGGAATATTTTCTTGTTTAATACATATTAGGTAAACCGTTTTGTATCGTAGTCAGGTTTTAGTTTTTGAAACCTTTTGATTGTTTTAACTTGTTAATACCCTCAAATAATTATATCAGATTAAAATATTAATGTAAATAATTATCTACTTACTCACAAAATACTATGTGTGTGTTCCATTTGTGTCGAAGCGTGTCGTTATGAAGATAAATAAATGTTTGCAAATAACATCAATATTTGATCGACAGGTGGAATGCAAATATTTCGTAAATATGCCACAGTACGCACGCTTCACATTCTGGCACGCACCCCGCTGGTGTTCCCACTAGCGTGAATTTACTATCGCACCTTATACAAGGGGTTACTGTCAATAAATATGTAACGTATGTTGTTGTTCATAGATAGAGGGAGGTGGGTAGTTTGATGGTGAGCTAGTTTAACAGTGAGTTAGTATTTTTTTTTTCAAATTTAGTATGAATAAAGGATCATTTAAAAAAGTCCGTCGTGGGTTGGGTTTGACCGGCAAGATGACAAACGTCACGTTTTTTTCTATGTCATTGGACGGCAAACAAGGCCGCGCCCACCTGCCCCGCTGCCTATTTGCAATACCAGAGGCCTTGCAAATACATTGCCATCCCAGAAACATAGTTGAAATGTCTCGTGTGCCTGCAATTACTCACACCGGTACCTACACCCTTCAAACCGGAACACAGCAACGCTGCTTTGCGGCTGAAATAGGTAGGTAGGCAAGGTCTTTCACATAGAGCTCTACTACAACTCGTGTCTACTGTATGCAAAAAGACAACTGTCCGTGTGCAGACGGTTTAGTTTTACTCATTAACGTGTCTTAAAAAAAACATTCCCTTTGCAATATCTTACAGAATCTTGGGTAAGTTGCTACATCATCGCAACAACTCATTCAAAGATCACGAAAGAGCAATGGCACTAACCCATATAAAAGCAACTAATGCGTAGACTTTCTCTTCAAATAACCAGACAATTAAGCATATAAGGAACGCTTCGGTTGTGCAATGAGCTCCCTGGCGAGGTTTTCCCAAGGTACTACAGTATGGAGTTTTTCAATATGGGTCTGAATAGGTTGTTTAAGGGTCGGCAACGTGCGTGAGCCCATGGTGTTACAGGCATCAATAGGTATGCCTATTTGCCAACACAGTGGCACAAAAAGAAAAAAAAAAGAACGATATTGAGGTTCAATTATATCAATTACGTAAAGAAAAATACGTAGGTCCACGCACATTTATAAGTAAATCACGTCTCATTACTTCATGACTGAGCGCGTCCATAATTCCTGTAAATCGGCAGTACATCACATATTCATGACTTTCCTGATCAAAATTCTGTTTAACAAATAGCCCTACCTACTTAACAACATAACCAATTTGTTGACACATACATACATACAATTACGTTTGTATTCCAAGAAGGGTTAGACAGCGGTGTACAAATGTACACCCACAGTTTGCCGGTATGTTTTTAGGTCCCATGTAATAGGGGGCGAGCCTATTGCCATCAACTGGGCACAAATCCTAACTCCGAGCTGCTACTGAGAATTTCATAGAAAAACCCAATAACACTTTTTGCTCGACCTGGGTACCGAGCCCAAGACCTCTAGTGTAGCAGTCGCGCTTAGAACCACTAGGCTACCGAGGCAGTTCTTGTTGACACATGACGTACAAATATTTCCCGATCAACATGTTCGGCATATCTTATAAACATGTCCTGCGTACGTCACTCACTGGTATCGAGCGTTATGAGATACCGTGTAGCTGTCGATATGTGAATATTTGTGTACTTATAGAAATATTGATAGAATAAAAAGAAAGAAGAAGGAACAAGGTAATATAACCCTTATATGGAGTGCAAACGACATTGTTACGAAATCTTTACGCTTTCTTTATGCTTTTTCCATGGATTCAGTGATATCATGATTAACGTTTACATAGATTAATTTAATAATGACTAAATTTTTAATATCTTAGTTTAATAGTTTAATTAAATAATCATTGTATTTAATTTAATGATTCTCAAATGCTCTGTGCACAATAATTTTCACTGTCGTTTATTAACATCGTATCACATAATGCAAAAGTAAGCAAAAGCTGTACATACGCCAACACCATAAGTGACAAGGTCACGATAGTCTTAATTTAAGATTATGTATGAATGTTTTCGTGACTCTGTTGAAGAAGTGCCATAATTAATAAATATATGGGGGATGAGATATTATAACTGGTTATTTAAAAAAATAAAAACGACGGGTTGCACTCCGGGAGTGCCGTCAGAAGTGAAAACGCTAAAGACATACACAAATATGACAATTCGCGTCAGCGAATTCAAAAAAAAAAAGAAAAAAAAAATCGTAAGATTTTCGATCAGGGTCACGTGTCCTAAAGCGAGTTTAACATTTTTTACCCATTCCAAAAAAAGTGCAGAACGCCGCTAAAGAAGTTTTCACTTCAAAAACAGCTGTCCCAGTGTAGGTATTACACTTTTCTATGGAAACGCTGATTTGATTTTTTTATACCCGACGACGTTTTCCTTCCTATTTCTGAATTATCATTCCACATGCAAATAGCACTGCTGATGACAGCTCACCTCAATCCCACTTCACCTAAACTCATCAAGAGAGATTCTTACAGAATAGACCGACGGATACATTTGACCTCACGTTTATAGCCATGTGTATCGTTCATCTTATGTTTTACTGCTTTGGTAATAAGGCCAAATAATATGTATTCGGAAGTGGAGTTGTAATGTGTTTCGATCAGTTCTTGTGCTAGTTTATAGCGGATACTATGCCAAACAACGAATTTACCAATCAATTTATTGCTTGTATGTGTCCTCATTGTTTAATATGGGGGCTTCTAATGTTGGGATGGGTGACTAACGGGTGTAAAAAGACAATTAACGAAGCCAAAAGTTATATTATGTGCTTCCCATCACTGCAAGCACCCAAGAAGCCACAGCCCCAGAAAAGTTGTATGACCTTCCCATCATTGCATTTTTTTTATTTGTTCTGGACCATACGGGGTCCTGTAGTTACGGAGAAGGTCAAAATTCCATCTGTTTTTCAGGTTTATTTACGAAAACCAGTTTTAAATGTGCTTATCGCCACGACCTCTATATTGTTGGATGCATAAACCTCTATATTGAACCATAATCAAAACGTTTTGCGTTCGACGTCGTGGGACGACGAACCGAAACAGTGCTTTGTCACACTAAAATATAAAAGCCATTTTGTCATTTTTGCTCAATGATGTTTGGTTTGATTAATATTTAATTAATCAGGCAGTATGCCTAGTGACCTTTTTATCTAAGAACAATTAACAACTGATTGTAATAAAAAAAACATAGTTAATTTGTCCAACAAGCCATAAAATACGTGTCACTTATACATTCTTCAACCCAATCAATTACCGAACAAAACACCGCTAAGTTTGAACAACTTTGAGCCTTACAACATCACTCATAAGTTCATAACTGACAGGCACCCTTCAGGAAACTTGTCTTAACTCAACCTCTCGGATATACAACTCTCGGATGTACCGAGAATACAAATATCCTGCCCGGAGCCCTTTCGGGGCACTTAAGATATCCGTCCTTTGACCCCTGTTGTATGGGATATTTTACTACCCATGGGAACTAGTGCACAGTTTGAAAACTTTATTGATGGGCTGTCAATACCTTTTAAAGGAACAGCCTTTTCGCTGTCCGGTTGAATTTTGTGTTATTTGAGTTTGTTGGTGTAATGTTTTTTATATACTGCCTCGTTAGCTTAGCGGTCCTAAGCATGACCACTACGCTGCCTAGCGTAGTAGTCACGCTTGACCAGGGAATCGAACCCAATACACCTGTATTGGGTTCGATTCCCTGGTCGAGCTAAGTGTTATTGGGATTTTTTATAAAATTCTCGATAGCAGCTTGGAGTTAGGATTTGTGCCCGGTTAATGGCAATAGGCTCGCCCCCTATTACTGGTGTACTTTGATACACCTCTGCCTAACCCTTCAGGGAATACAGACGTCATGGTAAGGTAAATTGACCTTAGACTAAATAAGGGCATACTTTTATACCGAAAATATTGTAAATATAATAATGACGACAATTACTTTTGTTTAATAGCGGTGTTTATTTTGACCTCACAGCGCTTAAATCCAAAAATATGAGCAATAAAGCAATTATCATGAAAAATTATTATGCTTTTTAATATAATTACACAGCCGTAATAACGTTAATTAACCAGTTTAAAGGGTAGTTGCTGAAGGTTAGAAATTGTTACATAGTATGAAACAAAGTCGCTCGCGCTGTAAGTAAGCTTAGATCTTTTAAACTTCGCCCGGATTTTAATGCAGTTTTCATCAATAGATAGAGTGATTCAAGAGGAATGTTTATACGTATAGAACATCAAGCTACGACCAACAGGAGCTGAGCAGTCACCAAAGACGTAACTGTGCGCCTGTGATACCGCGGGATATTTAGATAGTATACAACATTTTACAGGTTTATTATATCAGTATTGATTATCCTTCACCATTTTTCGGACCCTTTCCGTGAGCCATAACTTTAGCTATACGCTTCAGCAGTGTGATTCTCTAAGCCTCACTTCGTAATTCGAAAGCTGAATCCGCAGTGAGATTACAAAATGGTATTCTGTTAAACACGATCACGCCGCGGTGACGTCACCACGGCGAACGAATACTAAACCAATGACAAGTTGGTTCGTTATCGAAGTGAGCGCGATCACTTTAGTGAGACTCGTTTTCGAGTTTGCATTTTAGAGAATCGCACTACAGATGTAGCTTTTAATCGGTAAACAAAAATATCCATATGATAAACAATAATTTGTACAACACGCAATCGAACGTCAAGTTATGTTTCGCACCATCGAGTTCTATAGTGGGGGATATTGCTTACTGTTGCCTGTTTATGTCCTCAGACCAGACAGGCATTTAATTCAATAAGTTTCCTAGAGTTACGAATACAAAAAACCACATGGAAAAATATGGGATAAGGGCAGGAAGATGATGATAATACAATAAGCAACAGTTAAACCTATTCCTAAAATATTAAAAATTCAAAGAGTGACTCAAAATCGTTTTCTTCCCTACTTTCACGAGAAACAATAACCTATGTTATAATGAATATTTCCAGTGATATTTTTGATCAACTAATATTATATCAATTTGACGTGCATATCCTTACTAATATTATAAATGCGAAAGTAACTCTGTCTGTCTGTCTGTCTTTCTGTCTGTCTGTCTGTCTCTTCTTCACGCCTAAACCAATGAACCGATTTCAATGAAATTTGGTACAGATATAGTCTGGGACCCGAGAAAGGACATAGGATTGTTTTCATCCCGGAAATCCCCCGGGAACGGTAACTATTAATCCACGCGGACGAAGTCGCGGGCAAAAGCTAGTATTATAAATGCAAAAATAACTCTGTCTGTCTGTCTCTTCTTCACGCCTAAACCTCTGAACCGATTTCAATGAAATTTGGTACAGATATAGTCTGGGACCCGAGAAAGGACATAGGATAGTTTTCATCCCGGAAATCCTCCGGGAACGGGAACTATTAATCCACGCGGACGAAGTCGCGGGCAAAAGCTAGTTACTAAATATTTAGTAAGACCTTTCTTTTTCAGCAATTTTAAACTTTCATGCAAGACATTTCCTTGCATTTAAAAGAATTTCCAAACTGTACTCTTCCAAAACAAAAAAATAAGCGAAATAAGTACCACATCCAAAACATTTTTAATCTTGTACATACCGAGTGGGGTCCGGTCGGAAAATCACTAAGTACTTACACTGATTGAACAAGTTTCTGCTATAAGAAGCGGGCGAAACTCACTCTCGTGCGAAATTAGCCGGCGATTCTGATTGGCTGCCATATTTTGTTTCTTTCGTTGCTCATGCTCGTAAATTGTAATTGTAATTAGCAATGATGGAGGTGACCTTTAAGTCGAAAAAGCGTTGTTTATTCAATAAAGTAGGTACGTACTTCAAAATCATATACTTACGAATAATATAAAGCTAGAAAGTTTAAACAACGTATATCTCCTGAACTGCTAGTCCGATTTTGATAATTGTTTTGCTTATAGAAGCTTAATAAATAAATAATAAAAACTACGAGTATATTTGGAATCAGTAAGAGAATTGTACTTCGGACGAAGTCGCGGGCAAATATGTTTGCTTAGAATTCTCTGCGACAAGGAGAATATTAATTCTCCTTTTTAATATGATCCGCAGGTTAACGAATAAAGTCAATATTTTGCAAGATTTCTTTACAAAAGTTTAAACCTTACATTTTACAAATCTCTTAAATTCTAAAACGTGTCACACTACAATTACAATTAATTAATTATAATTAATTATTTCACCTAGTCACATATGTACCGATATACATAGGTAAAGGCACTTCATTTCTCTCTCCTTGACACGTCATAATACGGCTAATGCAGCTTCGACTATGTAATTATCAATGACAGCTAGTAATCTCCTCTAATGCTGAGTAAATGCCTCGCTGTCAACCTGTAATTAGTTAGACAGCCTCACTTGTTTGAATTACCTATTGAATATGATTTATAACTTGAGATACGATAATCGGATGTAAATTTACCTTAATCTCACGTTTCGTAAAGAAATCATGGATAGGACTTCTAGAAATAATTGATTTGAAAGAAAAAAATGCACGGTTATCTCAGAATCGCAAGAGCTTTTCTATCCAAAAATTCATTCCATGCAAAGTGATTACAGTCAGTTCTCGAACGGAGACCACGCACCGGTAAGCGCAGCGTAGGACGTCCACATCACACCAAAAGGTGGGCGGACGGCCTGACTAAGACAGTATGAAGACGCTGGATGCAGGCCGCTTCCAACCGGTCCTATTGGAAGTCTATGGGGGAGGCCTATGATCAGTTATGGACGTCATGCGGCTAATATGATGATGATGATGAAAGTCAATACCTGAAGTACCTTTAATTTAGTCATGTAGGTGTACCTATACTCGATAATGTGTAAGCAGTGACCCTTAATCGAGCGTGCATTGTAGAATAACTAGCTATAAACACCGCTCAGTGACGGTATTGGTTACTGCTCCCGCTAATCGTAGCGTGATGTTCTTTACGTGTTCTTTTTCTCTTGAATCACTATCTATTGATGAAAACCTCTTTCAAATCCGTTGCGTTGTTTAAAAGGCCTAAGTGTACATACGGCGGGAAGCGACTTCGTTGTATACTATGTAGAGATGTTTTGTAGACCATAATTTTAATATATCTCTCACTGGTAATCCTTAATTAAATAAATTACAACCAATGAGCAAACAAGATTACAATCTCACTTGCCCCCGACGATCAGAAAAATTTAATTACCATATAAATTGTGTCAGTCAAATCCCAACACACTTTCATGCACCTCGGACAAGACCTTCCAACAATACAGCTCAACTAAATAAGAAAAAAACCAACAAAAAAAACTCTAAATCGAACCAAAACGATCACCAAAAAGCTGTAATCCCAAAAGAGTTTTCCGAGTCATTCGCATCGAGTTAAGCGACAATAAGATTTAATTTAGCCGACAACGCGGACGGCGTGTCATGTGTTTACCGACACGAGATGACGGTGATCGAGCGTCCCCTGGGTGTTAAGCGTTACGTTCGAGCTTGAACGGGAAAAAATGCCACGTCAACAGTAATAGGATATTTTGCTGGAGTATTTACGATATTTTGTACGTATTCGCGTATACTTATGGATGAGGTACTATAAGTACATGGCACGGTATAGGTATAACATGAAGGAAGGAATAAGAAGTTTCTTTCTGTCTCGTCTTTGATATTATGTAGTGTGTTTACACACATACCATCACGCCTGTTTTCCCCAAAAGGTAAGGCAGAGGTGTACCAATGTACACCCATTGCTCGCCGGTATGTTTAGACCCCATGTAATGGGGGGTGAGCCTATTGCCATTAACTAGGCACAAATCCCAACTCTGAGCTGCTTCTGAGAATTTCATTGAAAAACCCAATTACACATTTTGCTCGACCTGGGAATCGAACTCAAGACCTCTAGCGTAGAGCTATTCAGCTTTGGACTGCACAATTTCAGCCTTATATTCATTATAAATCCAGGTTTCCTCACGATGTTGTCTTTCAACGATAGTTGTGTTACGTGAAAATATCTTGAGTGTAAACATTTTACCTAACTGAATCTCTGAAACAAAAACAATATTTAACGAATACAAAAACACTGAAAGATCATCCTATAGACGGCCACGGACAATCATGTTCGGCCCTACAATTAAGTAGGCAAACATAATCCCAACTCTGTATAAAATCTTGGAGCATTGTCATCTCACCGCCGATCCCGTCCCGTGTCCGGTCCGGATCCGCGAGGTACCGTTTATTTACCCACCGGTCGTCCTCTATTTACTTAGTACGGCTCTCATTTACGAAGTTAGACGTCCGGCGAAACCCCGTCTGTCTTATTTGGATAATTTTAAGCAAATATGTAGATTTGCAAGCATTATGAGCCCTTCCAGTTCTTGGCAATGTTAAAAATGCATGATGTTTAGTCTCCTAACCTTTCTGCTAACTACTAAGTCTACGAGCGTATTATATTACCTACTAGCTGTGGGCGTGACTTTGTTCGCTTGAGTGTCGGATTCATTCGGATTTGGTTTATAATTTCATAGGTTTTTTTTGCGCGGATCCCTAATTATTTTCAAAAATAAAAGTAGCTTAAGTTGCTCCTAATAACATCAGCTACCTGCAAATGAAAGACCTATCAAAATCGGTTCAGCCTTTTTTGAGATTAGAAACAAATAGACAGACAGGCAGCCAAAAAGAATCTTGTTATAAGTCCCGTATATACTTTTATAAGCATTGAGTAAAAAAAAATATATTTTGAAATTACAAACGGTCACTTCAATGTATTTATTCGTATGTATAGATTTATTTGTCTTAAAAATTAGGGATTTTATTGTTCCCTCTTTAGAAGGCATTAGTAGTCGGTTTTTATAGTTCTTTTTTACATATTTCCTGTGCATACTCTGTCGTATAGCGATGTTGGCGCGACGCCGAGCCGCGACAATAAAATTTCACGCGACATAAAGCAAAAACACACCCCAACGCATTACCACTGTTATATCTAACGACCAAATTATCATGACCTGCCAATATCCCTACAAGATCCCCATAAACCTGCGAATACTAGAGAGTCAAAGAGAGGGAGGGAGGTCAATTAATGTGGTAGATAAAACACATCTTGTTATGGTAGTGCGGAAATCGAGGAACTTTAGTCGGATGTTGAGATAACAACTATGAAAAGTAGAACTATAACAGTTCACGTTTGGTTTAATGAACATGATGTTAGTCTGTTTTGATGCACGATTTGGGAAGATCTGATTTTGCGAATCTTGGTTTCTCTACGGTACCAACATAGGCAGGAACACTTGTGATGAATAAAAACATCAACCGCCTCTAATTTCAAATAAACAGTGGGTACACGACTGAACACATAAAATAAATAAGATAAGTATATAAATAACGACCCCTGAACTCTTAATGAATAAAATAAATGTTACTCAAGTATAAAAAGTTGGTAAAAATAAGTCAATCAATATTCGCCTCCAAAGGTACACCGACTTGTTAGATGAAATGTGAAAAGAAATCTTGATACTTTGATATAAAGTATTGAATTGAATAAAATTGTATTACACACCTTTTCACCTTAGCTGGCTATTCTTCTCAAAAATAGTGTGTGTGTATGACTAGTGAAGGTGTATGAATTCTATGCCAAAAATAAAAATATACTTTAGTGTAAGTATTATTGCAATTCGTTCTTGTCAATCAACGAACTTGTGCCGCTCGAATGTCAATAAGGCAGACAGTTAGCTCTTGGCTGGCCTGAAATATTAGTCAATCACCTAGATATTATAGAACGCAATTATTGGTAAAAGTATATACTTTTAATATATCAGTGTTTAATAGATTAATGCAGTCTAACCAAACTAACACAGTCATAAATTACCTGTAAAACAGCTAAAAGTTCAGTTATTAAAAAAGAAATGAACAAAAATACTAAAGTATCAAGATCGCTCATCGCAAAAGTTAATCTTGTAGAATTTTAACGTTTGCGCTCGTTAGTCTGTAATAAGACGGAGTTGTATCAGTCAAATATTGATGCTGAGCTACTTCATATTGATTAGCGGGCCGCGCCCTGAAGCTACCCTTATCTATCATTATATAAATGTCAGAATGCCTTGTTATTGGGCTTTTCTATGAAATTCTTAGTAGCAGCTCGGAGTTAGGATTTGTTCTCGGTTAATGGCAATAGGCGTGCCCCCTATTACGTGAGACCTAACTAAACATAAGGGCTAACTGTAGGTGCACATTGGTACACCTCTGCCTAAACCTTCGGGGAATATAGGCGTGGTGGATTGTGAGTAGAACGTCTTGCTGTTACTCAGTGAGAAAATCGACAATTATTAGCCAGTTTTCTACATCCTGTGGTCTTCAAAGTGAAGGAGTATACTAACATCATACCTTTTTTGACTATTGTTTATATGTCCTGAAGGGTTATAAATCCGGGCATAAATCCTAAGTTCAACCTGCTACTGAGAATTTAATAGAAACACCCAACAACAGTTTGCTAGCCTTGCTACCTGGGAATAGAACCCCAGACCTCTTGCATAGCAGTCGCGATTGGGACCTGTACAACATAACGTAAGACGGTTTTTAAAAGAGTATGTATGGAATTTCTTGCCCGTTCTTCTCCACACAAAACCACCTTTTAGAATGGGCAACTAGATTCAATAGTTTTAATTTATTGACGTTCAAAAATGCCTGTTAAAGGTCTAATTGGTTAGTTGACACCACTAACCAATAGTTTCAAGTCATAACTTCTCTAAAAAAGCACTTTATTTTACCCATGTAAACCGATTAATTTTCAATTTATTGTAAAATTAGATTTTTACTTACTTTAAAATCAATAAATAGTTAGTCAATTGAGTAGGCTTTTTTTTTTTTTTTTTTTTTTTTAGAGATGGTAAAATCATCAAATGACCCCCCCCGTCCAGGGCGGGGCGGGAGGGAGTGTCAGACTTTTACTGACTAAAAACCATCTATGTTCCTTCATGTGCCCTTTGCGTTCCGGGGGCGCGGTATCTCTTTCGAACAACCCGCAGCCCCGGCAGGCATTTGGCCCTTAGTGGCCCCTTCCAGTGGCTGACACCTCTGTGCGCGGAACATGGACGCGCCGTCGACACGGTCTGTCGTTAGTTAATAACGTACGGACGGTGAGCTACCCATTGCTCACCGCCCACAGACCGTGCCTACGGTATCCGCCTGCGGGAGGCGCAATGGTGCCGTTATTGGCAATCCATTGCGCCGGCGGACGCGGTGTCAGCGGCGGCCGCGGGTGCGGCGGCGGCGGTGGCCGCGGGTGCGGCGGCGGCGGTGGCGGCGGCGGCCGCGGGAGCGGCGGCGGCGGCAGCGGTGCGGGGCCTTCCCCCGGCCCTGGCGGGTACGGCGCAGGCCTTGCCCCCCGCCCGGTGATCGGCCGGCCTGTTAGCCCCCGCACATGCGTCGCAGTGCGGCGGGGCGTCACAAGCCGCGGCCTTGTGACCGGGCTGACCGCAACGGAAGCATAGGGCGCTGCGGTCCACCTCCGAGGCGCACCGGCATGCCACGTGTTTCCCCACGTGGCATCGGTAGCACCTCAGGGGCCTGGGCTCGAGCAGTTTAACCTGCGCCGACACCCAGCCCACCAGTAAACGGCCCCCTCCAGCAATAGTCTTTGCCGCCGTCACTGGGCAGCTGACCACAATGGTCTGCATGCCCGAGCGCTCCGGGCGGATGGTGCCTGCCCTCACCTCCTCGGCAAGGCATCCACCCGTCCTGGCGACGGCGGCCACCACCTCCTCCGCGGTGACGGAGTCGTCCAGGCCCAGGATGCGCAGGTCTGCGCATCTGACGGGCCTGGACACTCGGGCCACGTCCGCATCCAGGGACGCTCTGAGCCTCTCCGCCAGAGCGTCCGCAGACGGGCCGCTGGTGGCACCGGGGACCTCCAGCATCCTGGCCCCCGTTGCCGTCACCCTGAGCTGGAGACCCGTGATCCCCAGCTCGCCGAGATTTATGGCCGCCTTGGCCCTGGTGAGCACCGCCGCGTAGGTCACGCCCCTTTTTTCCGCCTCCGGCTGCAGCGTTATGACTACAGCCGCGGATTTGGGGGCGCGAAGCCTAGCCGCGACGTTCCGCTCTCTGCGTCGCCGCCGCTCCTCCGCCCGTCTAGTGGCCGCTCTGGCCGATCTGGCCGCCCTGCGCCCCTTCTCCTTAGCTCCGGCCACCTGCCATTCGGCTTCCGTGGCCGGAGGGTTGGGATTAGGGGGCGGAAGGGGCGGAGGCGGCTGGGATGCCGCCTTGCCCCTTGAGGACACCGCATTTTGCGCCGGCGCCGGTTTTGCCGGAGCCGGTTTCGCAGGGGTCGGCCCAGCCCTGCTGGGGGGCTGTTTTCCCGTCCTCGGCACAGACGCTGCGGCCGCGTATGAGGCCCGATTGTTGCCCGTGGCCGTCCCACTCGCCGCCAGAGGGGGGCGCAATACGATGCCTTCCAGGACGGAAAACCGTGCCTGGAAGGCCGCCAGCTCCAGCTGGACCAAGTTAAGCACCTGGTCATCCACTGGCTCGGGCTGGGTTCCCTGGCTCCCAGCCTTGGGCGCCTGGCGGGAGCCGGACCCACGGAGCTCAGCCAGGTCGGCCCGGAGTCTCCCATTCTCCTCTATGAGGAGCTCCATAGTGGCCGACAAACGAGCCACCTCCGCCCGAAGCTGCGGGACCTCGCCCGCAAACCTGGCCTCCGCAGCCGCCGCAATAGTGGCCGAGGCCTCCTCCATGGCCCGAGACTTCGAGCCCTTCATTTTTTTTCGGGCCACGCTCGCGACCGCCTCCTTCACCGTCTCCATGAACCTGGACTTACGCTCCTCAGAGCTGCCAGGTGCACCTGCTTCGTTGCGCGATGTGTCCGACTGGACCACATCGACGCCGCCAATTCCACTTAGGGAGGGGGACTGCCCTTCAGCGACAGGCGTCGCCGGTCCCCTCCGGGCAGTAACCCTCCCTGGGCCTCGCTCCTGGACCCCACCGCGACTGCTGGTGGGGATCTTGCGAGCCGAGGCAAACTCGCCTTCGGAGGACGCCTGGTCCTCCGGTCTGGGCCGCTTCCGGAAGAACTTCCCGGGCGGCCCAACCATCTCGCGGTGGGAGCTCTCTGAGCTTCCCACACTCACTACACTAGGAGCCGAGTCGGACTCCGACCCGGCATCCCCCTTCCCTCCTACGTCGTTTCTTTTAATGCGTAAATCCATATAAATCCCACGAGTACAAAATGTTCCAACCAACCAACCAAGAAACAAGTGGTTCGCACTAACGACTGATGTCCCATAGGGACGCCCGTCAGCCATACATCCCGTCACGGTGCGCCGCCGCTTGGGATTCGGGGTGACTTTTTATAGAGGGTTTCTACCTCGCGGTCCGGGCGGTTAAGCCAAGACCCTCGGTGCCAATCGAAGCCGCGAGACATGACCACGACACTCCGATATGGGGTTACGATGTACGACGGTGACAGAGAAGGACCTCTGTCTGCTCGGTGGCAGGGTGAGTGCACGCCGAGCCCGTCCTCACTCCTCCGCTGTGCCCTCTGCTGATCAGAGGGACACGCGGAGAAACGCCCTTGGTCCGTCCTCGGACCCCGCCCGTCAGAATATTGGCCACGAGCAGTGACATTCCCCAAAGGATAGGAATCTCTTCCCATTCCTCAGGGAAGATCACTACCCGCGCCCAGGGTGCACCGGCCAGCCGGCTGCCGTTCCCTCAAGACGTGTCCGGAGGGACAAGCAACCGACGGCACGCTTGGAGGTTTTCTGACCAGCACCCCAATTGAGTAGGCTATTGCTATACAAAAACTGTGGGAGAATCGCGTTTTGACAGTTCATAAAAAGTATGTCAATTGTTGGTGGTGGACACTACCCAAATCTTTTGACTTTACTGAAATACACCTGTTTATATTGTTCCACTATATCTTGTATCTAGCTTACTTACCCAGTTTCTCGGCTACACAACACGTTCGTGTCCGTCTTCATTAGTGTAACGCAATCAGCGTGAACGTTCGCACCAGTACGCATACGCTCGCTCCAACTACACGGCGCTACTATTGGATTTAAACTCACGTACAAGAGTTATAGTTCACGAAGTCACTCGAGAAACTAGGTAAGATAGTAGTTTGCGATTGGATTTGGTGCTAACAATGTGACTTTTGTTTAATCTAGTTTTATTCGTAACGCGTCTAGATTTTTATTGGTAGAGGTCGCTTTTCGAAAAGTTGAATTTAGAATTTTGGTTTAATTTGAATTTCGATTTCAATATTTGACAGGACGGTATGGAAGAAGAAAACGGGTTGCGCTGACTCCTAGTAATATGGAGAAGGAGAGGAAGATGATGATGATTTGATGGTGCATTGAAAGCACCTGTTATGTAGTCTTTATATTTCTTGGTAATAGTCGACAGTATAGCACAGTCTGTAGTATCTATAGATACTACAGACTGTGCTATATTTCAATGTCGAACTTCTGAAGGGAAGCCGGTAGGCATCGAGTGTTATAATATAATCCTCGTCACTGCTAAATAGATATTCAGTACACAAAGATCGGAAATCGCTGGATGCGAGCAGCACAGGACTGGTCATTGTGGCTATCTTTAGGTTAGACCTATGCCAAGCAGTAGACGTCGTTCGGCTGATATTATGATGATAATGACGCAAAGATCCACCATCAAGGACTGGGACCAGAAACCAAACCCTTATCATAGATAGGTACCCAATAAACCCCTTTTTTAAGAATGGCAAATCATCAAATTATGCCGTTTTCTGCTCTAGGCAGAGCCAAAGGGAGTGTCAGTTTCTTATTAACTGAACCCCAACCATATTCTTCCTAATGCCGCGGTGACTCTTTCAAACAAATTCCGCAACCCTGCCAGGACATAGTAAAATCCTAGCAGCCATTTTAAATGACTATTCGTTAACAAAGCTAACGAGTAAATCAGCGAAATTTCACAACTAAATACGAGTGCTCTACATAGAGTTCATTTTGCCACTAACAAGTTACAAAATTAAGCTTCAGCTCTACAAAGTGATCTCTACAATTAAATGTCCACTGAAACTATGAAAATAGACTAACTGTGTTGAGCTAAATGTGATAAATACTAGTTCAAATGATGTGATTGTGGTTTTGGCTTGATTACTTATTATGGCACTTATGGTTATGCACTTATAACTTACTAGCTTTTGCCCGCGACTTCGTCCGCGTGGATTAATAGTTACCGTTCCCGGGGGATTTCCGGGATGAAAACTCCTATGTCCTTTTTCGGGTCCCAGACTATATCTGTACCAAATTTCATTGAAATCGGTTCAGTGGTTTAGGCGTGAAGAAGAGACAGACAGACAGACAGAGTTACTTTCGCATTTATAATATTAGTACGGATGATTGTTATGGCGCCACTAAGTAGGTAATAAATTATATTCATATTTCAAAAAATAATAAACACTGGATGCAGACCGCTTCCAACAGGCCTTTTTGGAAATCTATGGGGGAAGCCTATGTCCAGCAGTGGACGTCCTGCGGCTGATATGATGATGATTTCAAAAAAGACCAAATAAAATCGACCTTATAGAAACTTAACTCGGCGTTATTAGCTTACACGAGGTTAAATTACAAATCTACTATGATATTAGAAACTAAAGAGTTAGTTAGTATTTTGTTTGTATGCCCTAATCTCCGGAACTATTAATCCGATTCTGAAAATTCTTACGCTAATAGGAAGCTAGGTACGTTATCTCTAAGTGCTGTAAGGTTCTATACTATAATCTGAAAAGAACAGTGGAGAATTAAACCAAACATAAATAGAATCCCTCCGTATCGATTGTTTGCCTTTCTTGGATTTAGAAATATGGATCTATTTTACTCAAAAGAAGACGAAACCCAAAAATATATATCAAAGTTAAAACCCGAAACTCGAACCGTCTCAACAGTACGTTATAAGGGGAGTTACATAACAGCGCTCCGTCGGCATAGCATCGTAATTGTTGGAGCTTGCGTCGCGTAGTAACGCCGGCGCTGTGTGCCGAGGCGCGAAGCGTGAACGACACCTGGCTTGCTACCTGAGCCTCATCGACCACTGCCTCCTACCGTGTGTACTCAGTCTTATATCACGGTAACATTGTTGTGGAATAGTGTATCTGTGAGTTGTTAAAGTTTATGAGTTTTCATAAATAAATGAAAGTGTTAATATGCTCACTGAAAGACGAAAACAAAAATTGTTAAGGATTTTTGTTGTTGTTTTTCAGAAAGATTGGGTGTATTCGTAACCGGTGTGCTTGTATAACCCGATGTATGAACGTGAACGAAACGAAAGGAGTTTGTAAGGATCGGAGCAGGTGGCGTTCTGTGGTTTCTGCCTACCTCCATGTGAAAAAAGTGTGAGTTTATGTATGTGTGCGTGTGTGTGTGTGTTTTTAATCCATACGTTTATTAAGTACAAGCTTATACCCGCGACTTCGTGAAACGAAGAAACACGTGAAAGACAAATGTGCCATAAAAAACAACATGTGACAGTCAGCAAGAAAGTAGCAAAAAAGTATTAGAATTGGACGAAGAGTTTCAGAGATTACCTCTTACAACCAACAAACCTAATTGACAATCAACTTAGTATAGACCTTAGTAATAGAATTGTTTTTTGTTTTAATCTATGGACATTTTTGTGAAATCATTTGTGCTACAAAGGTACTACGCAAATGCTACGGCTACTACGAGTGCTACGCCCATACCAACACTTACATTTTGAACTAATAAATATTCAAATATCGACCAATTTTATTTATAGCGTGCTAATCAGATTCAATTAGAAACAACTAGATTCGATATTATTATTTTTTTATTATGTAATTGACGTTAAAAAGTGCCTTTGAATGGTCTAATTGATATAAATGATTGACTTTGACTTTGAATTCTTATCGGAGGCATAAACATGGCGGGTTTGACAGTTATTGTACTGAAAATATTGTAAACTATCATATT
The DNA here is from genome assembly GCA_932526535.1 of Caradrina clavipalpis. NCBI lineage: Eukaryota > Metazoa > Arthropoda > Insecta > Lepidoptera > Noctuidae > Caradrina > Caradrina clavipalpis. Next base: position 10,185,073 of record OW052104.1, on the reverse strand, counting down.
TATTCTTCAGATTAAGGACCTATTCTCGTAAAATTACCAACGTTCGCATGTTAATCTCAGTCTCAATTTACTAAAATTACTTATAATTTTCCTACATTTTTTGTCAAGTTTTTGACAATTATCGCTTAAAAGAGGTTGCGATTATATGTTGAACGGTTTTAATTGACAGAATTGTCTTTCTGATTATTAAAAAATCAGCCATGTCTTGACTGACCTTGACTTTAACACTTACATACCATCACTTGTATTCCCCGAAGGGTTAGGCAAAGGTGTACTAATGTAAACACACAGTTCGCCGGTATGTTTAGGTCCCATATAATAGGGGGCGAGTTTATTGCTATTATCGGTCATTATATTTACTTTACTTGGTTGAATACAGTTATAGTACAAACCAGTTACATGGTTTTGAATACTTCTTTTGTAATATTCAAAACCATGTCACAACCAACGATTCATCAAACATAGATTAGCACCATCCAATTCAGAATGTGTCGGTTCAAAGAATATTTCAATTGATAAAGGAAGGAAAGATCGCTCACAACAAAGAGAGGACCCGGAAGTGCCTGAGGGTTGAATAGTTTGAGTCCTCCGACCTCCGAGGTCACGGAGGGAGAGGGAGGATTTACGAGATGATACTTTATTTCCAAATGTATAAATAGGTCAAGCATTATCGCTTGGATTTAATATCTGTTTTGTGGCCATCTAAGTTGTCTTTTTATTGGCATGTGTTTCTGAGAAAATAATCAGAGTCTGCTTCCTTGAAAAGATTTTTTTTAAAGAACGCCCCTTTGTCATTTCTCCTGTATCGTGGATGAGTATACAAACAAATAAAGCCACATACACAAAAAGACCCGTATAAACTATGTCTAGGCCCATACAAATATTATTTCTCTGTGGGAATCAAATCCGTGACAAGCAGAGCAGCAGCCAATCGCTCAGCTAATGCGCCAAAAGTGTGGTCAGTTTAAAATACACTACAACACTACTACAAACAAAAACACACACTACTATACACTATGTGTGTGTCGCTATGTGTGTATACTAAAATATATTTTTTCTATGGGCCTTGATGCCTGATTTAAATAATTAAATAAATAAAATACATAAAAAATATTGCACGAGAATTAAAATTTAATGAAAGGTTCTATTAAATATTTTGATAGGATGACGTGTGTGGGTATATTTACCGGAATACAGATACCCTCTTTTAGACTATGAGCAACAGTGTTTTCCTGTTCCGTCCCGTCATAATGGCAATTTCCCTATCAACTTGAACGCTGATGGGAATATTTTACCGATGCCTCTCAAAGTTTACAGTCAAAATTGATGCATAATTCAAAATCTTTAGAACTCTGTTTCATAAAACACAAACTCCAACTAACCTAGGCAACACATTTGCGTAATGCTTATCTCAATCTTTAAACAGTCAAGTCAATCTCGATTCATTTATTTCAATAAGATTATTGAAACGCAATTTTGAACAACTGATTGTTAAACAAGAAAAAAATAATAGAATCTAGTCGCCGCGCCGCTTTCAAAATATACCCACTACCCACTTAGATCTCTACCTACCCTCCACGTACCGTTGCCATGAACACTACACATACTTATAAATTTGGCAGCATCTCCCGGTTCCTCGAACACGTCTCGGCGGGCGGCGTGGGGTGTAATTTGAACAAATGAGCGACGGCTACCGAACCAAATTAGATTCTCGCCGGTGGCCGGTCGACCGCCGGACGCCGGACGGTCGCCGGATCGCCTTCACTCGCCAACAGATTACGGCACTTGAGTCCGGAGCCGGCGCAATTTGTATCGTCTCGATAAATAGATCTTATGCCTTTTTGGAATTGGTATTAGGGGCTACAATGGGGTTGATAACGGAATTGCATTGTAAATGGTATTAAATTAGAGTTTTTTATTGTAATGGCTGCTGGTGTGGATAATATAGTTATAGATAGATAGGTCCGGATAGATAGATAGGTCAGGTAGATTAGAAAACTTTCACAATAAAAGACGAAGGCTCTAGAAACATATTTTTTTATTTGCAATGAAGCTAGTAAACAACAAACCGTTCAGTATTAATTAAAGTTTAGATTAAAAATAAGACGTTTGAGCCGATCTAGGTAGCATTCTAAACATCTCTAATAAATTCTTTATGGAAAAACGCACTATCGTAACTTTTAGCAGTCGCCTTTGCAACCATTCAACCTGCTTGGGCGATTTTCATGACATAGCATTGAATGCTTAATTTCTGAGTTACACTTATAGTCAAATGATCAGCTAGTCTTTAATAAACATCCAATTACAAAAAAAAAAGACCAACTTAAAAAATAAATCAAATCAATACCGGCCGAATGTAAATAAATGCCGTGTTATCCGGTGTTTAAACAGTGTAGGGCGTCGCCCCACCGACTCCTAATCAAAAAATTGAACTTTCAATAAAGGGAATCATTAATTCTGCTTAGGGAGGGATGCTGTAACATCCTAACGAACTCCGCAAGAATCTTGGGATGTTTTTGTCGGATAATTATTTGAAAGAAATACTTAGGAGCACCGGGCCTCCGTCCACTGGGGAAATTGTTTTCGACGCTTTGCAAACAACGGAGGAAAAAATATCTTAGTTTTACTTGTGTGTGTACTTTATGTAGCTATATATAGGTGTACACACATATAGGTATAAGAGTCTTTGATAATTTTGTTTAGATTAGATTGGGAAAATTGGATCGTTATTTTCTTTCGTTTTGGTAAATACTTAGGTACTTTGTGTTAATAACCATTATACGGTAGTATTATTTAAGTAGGTATTCAATTAATAATATTACTTGAATACTTTACTTACGAACAGAATCACTCGTTTTTTATAAGCATTAAGAAAGTAACTGTTTAGTTTATAAGGCCAATTCTACTAGTTAAAAACCTTTAAAATCTGGTCACAATCTCAAATCAGTCAATCAGTAAATTAGAAGCACTTGTGACATATTGATATTAAGATTAGATTGCGATCGTTCCTAGAAGTGAGTAAAATTTTCCCTCTGATTTTGAATATAACAGGTTTTGGATATATGCGCGTTATGTTTGGACTAGTGAACATACAAATACCATTGTCTATGTAACATTAAAAATAAAACTTTTTAAATTCACTAACGCTTAGTATGACAGTTAATTATCGTTAAGAATCTCAGAAATTCTATTGCATTCACTATTGCATTCCTCAAATAATCATCTCTTTAGTGCAGTTTTAAACTTTATCAATGTATTTTTTTTAAATTAATTCAAGTTGCAGTACCAAAACAACTTCTTCGTATTTGTGAGGTTAGCTTAGCTCAGAAGCATATCACCCAAACAAAATTTACATAAAAACATTACGTCACAATAGCTACTGTATCCTCCAAATATATATTATACAAGCATTTAATAAACAGGCAACAATCAAACCCCCGACCACAACAAACAGTGTCTCGCGGATATTGATCGGATATTTTTCTCAGGCGCTATTACGTTAATGCAGCCAATCTCCCGACGAGCGACATCGCGACCGGCGGGAATTAATGATGTCCTTTATTGAAGCTACCATTTTTTGATTCCATCCCGCACCTAAAACACGACATTTTATCTCCTTTCTCTTATTTCACAATACATTACGCTCTTTTCTTACCGCTAAAGTCTTCTGCCTTTAACAGAACGCGCAATGTATGTTGTGCTCGTTGAAAATACCGGCTTTGTTAACTCTGGTAGGCCTCTGACTAAGAACGATCGCCGGCGGCGTAGGAAGCCAACAAAATCCTTGTTTACACGATCTGGGTCCACATTAAAAGCATACCCCAGTCGCTTTGAGGCATTATTCGGATCTGTCAGGGATTACTGTATTATATTGTCAAAAAGGGATGTTACAATTTCGATTTCTTAACACAACGGTTCATTGGTACACCCTCAGAACATTTGTGTTATAATTGTTCTGTGGGTTTACCGATTTTCGTGATATAAAAAATCAATAAACGATTACAGATTTCACATAAGATATCTAAGGTATTTAAGGGTTTTATACATCAATCGCAAAGTGCAGTAAATATGTGCCAAAACCCAATGCTAATGCCAATATGCCAATATGTGCCAATATGTGTCGCAAATATGCGCCTTTTACTTTATGAAGAAAGCCATAGCATACGAACAATAAACAGCTAAATCCATTAAAATACACGTACTAATCCGTACTTCCATACTTCATTTTATAAATGCCAAAGTAACTCTGTCTGTCTGTTACTCTATGACGACTAAATCAATAAACCGATTTTGATGGAATTTGGTACAGGGCTAGTTTGAACCCCAGGAAAGGACATATGCTACGATTTATATGCGACTTTGTCTGCCTCCGCGATAACCAACAATTACGCGGAACTCGCGAGTAAAACTAGTTTAAAATAAATAGACTTTTGGGCCATTTTGAACTTTAAAGACATTTTTGGCTAATTGAAGATAGACTGGCAAGTTTCCACTAAAGCTAAAATCCATATATCAATGTACAACACCCACTCAGATCTCCCACATGATCACATTCAAACCACGAACACCGCTACCCACCAACGCCGACCTAATGATAAGGCTAGCTAACTCTTTGACCAATTACGATACGCAAACGATACCGCGTACACGCAGCAGTCGACTGATCGCATCACCTGCCGCAGAAGCGAGCCAATTAATTGAAGGCACTAGAAATTCAGTGTCGCGCTGAGCCCGGATTAGCCAATGAGCGTGTGTCAAAATACCTTTCATTAGTAGTGGTGACGTCACAGTCTTGTGCTGTGTGTACTGATTTTAGAGTATACTAGCTTCCGCCTTTAACTTCGTTCGCGTTGTTGTTATAAAACATAACAATGCTCTTATTAATTTGCAAAAAGATTTATGCAAATCGGTTTGATGGGTATGGGTGCCGGTGTAATTACAGGCACATGAGACATTTCAACTTTGCCTCGGGGATGGCACCGCATTTACAAAACCTCTGGTATTACAGATGTCTATAGGCAGCGGTGACCACTTAACATCAAGTGAGCTGCCAGATTATATGCCAAAGTACGAACAAAAAATATAGTGACAGGAGGCACGAGTAATTGTAGACTCATATTGATTATAAGTCCAGGTTTCTTCACGATGTTTGTCTTCACCGATGTCAGTGACGTCCAAGATAAACTTAGAAAGTACGTATGAAATAGAAAATTTCACGTCGGTACACGCCTATGTCTGCCTCAACCACAGGGCTATTCTGAAGCTGAAATTCAACGCTAAATAATTTACCAAAAAACATAATAAACTAAACAAATAAATATGTTTGGATATAATTTGTATATCGTAGAAAAACGTACATAAAATACAACACAAGAGGCACTCCACTTATTTTTTTAGATGCCATCCCAAAGTTAATAAGGCAGACCATTATGGCATGCCTTATATTATTTGGGAACAGCCCAAATAAAATACTTCTAAGGCAATAAACATCAATAGATTATGTTTATTGGATACAAAAATGGTAACAGCAATCCCGCGGAAGTGGAAGAATGAGAGAATTATATATAAATACATATTGTATACAACTTAATGTTCTTTTTTTGTTTTTAGATATTAGGTATTGCCCGCTCGATTGGCTCAGTGGGTGAGCGATTGGTTGCTGCGCTGCGCAACACGGGTTCAATTCCCCGATAGTTGTGCCGGGTCTGGCTGTTTGTGTGTTTGTAATTATACACCCACAATACAGGAAAAAATCCTAGCGTGGGGCAACATTTAAATATAAAAAATTGGTAGGTACATACATACATACATAAACTCACGCCTTTTTCCCATGGGGGTAGGCAGAAACCACGGACCGCCACCTGCTACGATCACTACACCACTACTACTGGCTACTGGCTGGCTGGCTTAGCTACTTTTTATTGAACAATTTTATTTGCATCCGCGATAACCGACATTTACGTGGACGAATTCGCGGGAAAAAGCTAGTAAGTAATAATTACAAACACAACAGCACTATAGAGTGTCTAATTCTAAGATTATTAAGTCCATTAGGTACATCTTACCGTACTAACCTTACCTTACCTTATTAAGTACACTAACCAGGGTTGAAAATGGCAAACTACCAATCGCCCGACCCTTTCAAAAAGAGTTTAAAATAGATACTATGTCAATTAACGGATCTTATCTTTGAATATTATTCAGGTACGCTTCAAAATCATAGATAATCCAACTACACAATAAATAAAAATAACTAGCTGAATACACACAGTTATTTATTACTTTTTTCAGTAAAGCCGTCTAGTCCTTCCCGGTCGTTCGTATCAATTAGGCGGGGTGCAGACGTTCGCGCCACTATCTTCACGACGATCGCGTTAATTATCGCCAAACGGTAACCCAAGTTATTGCCCCCCGGATACTTGCATCTTAACTAGATTAGCTGTCGAATTGTGCTCTTTACGATCTCTTGTGTTCATGGCTTAACTTTGACTCCTATAATGGAAATGTTTGAACTTTATTTGGGGATTAAGGAAAATTGGTTTAAGGTTAATGGCTCAAGTAGATATCTTTACGCACTTTATATAACGCACGGAGTCATCAAAACATCAATTACGCATACAAAATTTATATAGTTTGAAGGCTCATCTTTGGGCGATTTTAATAACCCTTTTCGGATAAAATGAAACTTGATGCAATTATAGCTGTATAGTTGTTATTATCATTTCAAAAATAGAATCAAAAACTTTTTTTATTTTTAGTCGTGCTGGCCTAACAACAACAAAAAAGATTATCTTCGTCCATAAAACCCTAATTTTAGGCACTCACTATCTTCATTCTACAAAATCTAAACCACAATTTTCTTGTCAAATTACCCGTAGAATAAAATAAGAGAGAAGTAAAAAGCTTGTACCAGAAGCAATTGACATCGGCTACGACTGTCGGAGTCGTGTCCGTTACAATCAATCTCATTTGTTGCAATTAGCGGGACTGCATCTGCAGCCGTGTGACCGTGTCCCCGTCAAAGTTGGGCCGTGGAAGTTTGGAGCGATTGTGTAAGTTGGTGGCAATGACGATGCGATGTAGCTTACGTCAAGAGCTTTTGGACTTTATTTATTTATTGAATTGATCTTACAAGCTAACAGATTTGAGATTCAAAACGCTCATTTGGTTAATTTTCTCACAATTCCATAATACAATATATTTTTAAATAAATAAATTACAACGATGAATTAATATGTAGAATAAAATGATATTTACTACCTTATGCCCAGAACTTCATCCGAGTGGTTCTTTTTCACACGCCTTGAGTTACGTTTTTGATTACTGCTCCGCCCGTAGGTCGTAGCGTGATGTTACATAGCAATACTTTTCCTTATGAATCTAGCTATCATGCACAGAAATATTTTTTTAAACCCGACTGGGCCTTACAGTAATTATAAGTTCGGATTTCTTTACGATGTTTTCTGCTGGGTAGCCTTTAATAGTGAAGCTAGACGGGCGTAATCTTTTGAGTTGTGAGTCGCGTAATTTCAGTCGCTTAATTTCTGCTACATTCGTTTTTATACAGTATCTCCATACGCAAAATACGCGCTTGGACGTGGAGTTACGGACACCAGCCCGTTATACCAATACCAATATCGTATCTCCTTCTTTACGATATCGAAGCAGGCTAGTTTGTCAGCTCCATAATACGCCATCGCATGACATTGTGCCGTGTGATTGGCTACTCGCCGCAGCGTGGCCGCTCGCGTCGAGTTTTCTGCTGGCGGTTTTCTAATCTAGCACAAAATTCGTTCGCGTTTTCGACAGTTGCATTGAAATGTTTTATGTAATCCTATAGAAATGCAGTTTGTTTTATTTTGGACTAGCTTCTGTCCGCGACTTCGTGCAAACTAATTTTATATAATTTATTATCTCACGGGAAACGTTAATTTTTCCAGGATGAAAAGTATACCTTGTGTCAATCCAGAAAATGCTCTATGTATGTGCCAATTTTCATTCAGATCTGTTCAACGGTTTACGTGTGATTAAGTTACAAACATTTTCACATACTTTCACATTTATAATATAAAGTAGGAGTAGGCCTCGTTGCCCTAGTGGTCCTAAGCGCGACTGCTACGCTATAGGTCTTGTGTTCGATTCAGAGGTCAGGAAAAAGTGTTATTGGGGTTTTCTATGAAATTCTCAGTAGCAGCTCGGAGTTTGGATTTGTGCCCGGTTAATGGCAATAGGCTCGCCCCCTATTACGTGGGACCTAAACATACCGGCGAACTGTGGGTGTACATTGGTACACCTCTGCCTAACCCTTCGGCGAATATAGGCGTGATGGTATGCATGTATGTAGTAAGAGTAGGATAATTAATCCTACTCTTACTACATACATTTTCGATAAAAATCCGATGCAAATAAAAGGTGATAATGTACCGGTGCTATTGCGTATCTCTGTTGACAGTTCATAGTGATGATCACTTGGTAAAGTGTTCAACGATTGACTGTCAAATAGCTAGTTTCGTATTGGCTATCTCTAGTGTCTAACTGGAATGACGTCATTAGCAACCGGTGCCGATGATAGTCACCCGTAACACATTTTGACAGGTGTTGTCGTATCGATACTTATAAGATTGCGATTGTCTAAGCTTTTAAAGCATCGAGTGGGCATCAAATTGATAGTCACTTAACCACTTGAAAAACACTACTCTTGGGTAGTGTTTTAGGAATTCTCATGATACGCACCGGTGCCTGTATTGAGTAGAACTACTACGTTTTGTAAATTAATTTTATTTAAAAGTGTAATTGTTATTGTGTTTGTGTTTTTAAAGTTTTAAATAGAGAATGTTACGTCTAAGTTTGCTGGTAACTGCTGAAAAACAGCGTAAACAAAGGAAACTGTATAAAAAAAAGGAAAGTGCAAAGATGCCGCCTGCGGGACGCTAGTAATCCTTTACAGTTGCCAGACAGAGAGTTTATTGCGAACTGCTTGACTGCTATGGAGTTCCACGCTTCTCGAGTGACTCTAACGGCCTGTGGTCCTCCCGGAAAGCGACCCAAAGCTACTTCCTCATTTCTTTCCGCAAACTCCACAAGCAATTCCAGCTGTCTTGCAGATACTTTTCTTTGTCCAGGCATCTTAAAATTAAATAAGTATAGGTACTATATTAATACAACCTAGAGTGACATACCTTTATTCAAAATATTCACGTAAGTGTGTAACTTTTAAATACCTACCACCACAATCATTTAATAATAATTTAAGTTAGTGTTACTTGTATAGTTGTAACATCAATTATTGTATTTAATTAAAATATTTTTTTATTACTTATTCAAAACTCACAACGTAAACTTCTTCAAAATACAAGGTGGTACCAATGTATTTAGTGGGGTTACTTACCTTTTATTTTATTTTAGTTCACGAAACACTCAACTTACTAAGTAGTTTAAACAACTACGAAAGAATGAATTTGCCGCCAGTTTGTTTACGTAAAACGTCAACAGCATCTTATAAGCCGCTTAAAATAAGATGTTCATAAAAACGTAGTATTGTAACGCTCAATAGCCAATATTCAACTTAGCGTCATAATAGTCGATAAAAAATAGAGGAGTTCAAGTGCTGTGCCGAAGAGCACCGTGAATCGTTAAAAGCCACCGTAGCATGATAAGCACTTCATGTGATACGCAATACCAATGTTATGAAATTCACAGTTGTCATCAAACGTAAGTGTGCAACTGAAGCCAGTTGGTCACTGGCATTGAAAAAGATAGCCAATAGACCTGTGGTTTAAAATGACCAACACGAAATGAGGTTGAATTGTAAGGCGCTATAAACATTTTAATTTAAAAAAATACTTCGTCCATAGTTTCAGTAATTATATGTCAAAAACTGTAAATAATTCAAGACGACAATTCATAGTGTCATTAAGGTTAGGTAAAGCAAGCAAAAGTACAGCAAACATTTGATTATATTGCACTTTGATAAATTCCTCGTGAAAGTTTAACGTTTTCATTTAAAATAATATGGAAGAAAAAAACGGTAAATGAAAATTTCAAAAATAACTTCATTTATTTTAGAATACCTTGGTGAGAAAGTGTTCTCATAATTATAAATTATCTAGACATTTAGTGAAATTCAAAAATTGAGGTAGGTACGTTTTTTCAATTTTAACTTATCATTATCATTATTGTTTAACCTTTTGAACGCCAGAGCGTAAACGCGTCGGCGCCACTGCTACGCCAAGCCACAAATTCAGCGCATTTCGATTAGCAATTTTTGATTATTGTTTTTTCTAGTGAAATGTAAGTAATGAATATATCTTTGTGCTATTTTACAATATTTCATTAATGTAGTTTTAAATAAAAGGAAAAAGAAACATAGAAAACTTAATTAAGTATTTTTATTATGTAATTAAAAATGTCGTTATCTTGTCGGCTGTAGACGATTGTGGCGTGTTTGGCACGTTTTCTTTTGTCGGCTATATCCGACCATGGCGTTCAAAAGGTTAAACACCGCCCTAGCGCGTATTTTTCGTACGGGAAGTAGTTCATTCGATCTATCCCAGCTCTAAAGACAAGGCGCATTGACCTTACTGAAAAGCCCAATGACACTTTGTGCCCGACCTCAGAATCGAAACCGTCCTGGGTTCGATGCCCAGGCTCCCCCGCTCAAGGGTCGTGCTTGCTACCATGAGATCAACAGACATACGGACGATTCCGACGCTGTCTGTTACTCTTATGACAAAGAGGTGTTTAATAAAAAAAGCGGCCATCAATCGCAGAAATTGGTTGGTTAACATCACTAACCAATATTTTAAAGTCACAACTTCTCTAAAAAAGCACTTTATTTTACCCATGAAACCCGAATAATTTTCAATTTATTGTAAAATTAGATTTTTACTTACTTTAAAATCAATAAATAGTTGGTCAATTGAGTGGGCCGATAAGTGACGTCACAGCGTGCTATTGCCATACAAAATCTATGGGAGAATCGCGTTTTGACAGTTCATAAAAATTATGTCAATCGATTGTGGTGTCAACTATCCAGTCGCCTCCTAGGGCTGCCTGTATCATCATCATTGGACAGACTTAAGGTACTGATACACATGCTTTAACCTTTTGAACGCCACGGACGTTTATAGACGTCTAACGAAATCGTGCCAAACACGCCACCGACGTCTATAGACGTCAAGAAAGCGAAATTTTTAAGTACTTATTTTCTACTTAAAAATGTCCTAAATTAAGTTTTTTGTGTTTCTCTTTCCTATTATTTAAAACTACATTAATGAAATATTGTAAAATAGCACAAAGATATATTGATTTCTTACATTTCACTAGAAAAAACAATAATCAAAAATTGCTAATCGAAATGCTGAATTGGTAGCTTGGCGTAGCAGTGGCGCCGATGTGTTTACGCTCTGGCGGTCAAAAGGTTAAACTAGCATGCAAAGCACGAGAGCATGCTACTTTTAAGCATATGCTACTTAGTAGCATGTGTATCGAAACCATTTGCTAATAATGAGCATGCTAATTTAAAGAACTAAACATGTTAATTTAAACTATTCATAAGCATGCTCTTTTAGCATGCTAGTTTAAAGCATGTGTATCAGTACCATTATACTACCTACTTTTTTCTTATGACTCCTTATTTAATTCTCCACTAGCTTCTGCCCGGGACTGCCGAATTAAGCCAAAATCCTTTTCTTTTGGATAAAAATAAGCCTATATGTTAGGCAAGGTCAATACCTGTCAAATTAAAAAAAAAAACCAATTAGCTGTTTAATTGTGAAAGAGTATCAAACATCAAACCATCCATCCATCCAAAGGCTATGGTTACTACTATCAAGTAACTACCATCAGGCGGCCGTATGCCTGTTTGCCACTACAGTGGTATAAATAAATACCATCCACACAAACATTCGCATTTTTAATAATAATATAAGGATTGAGAGCATGAAAAAGCTTGTTTGAAAAAAGAATACATACATACCATCACGCCTGTATTCCCCGAAGGGTTAGGCAGAGGTGTACCAAAGTACACCCACAGTTTGCCGGTATATTTAGACCCCAAGTAATAGAGGGCGAGCCAATTGCCATTAACCGAGCACAATTCATAACTCCAAGCTGCTACTGAGAATTCCATAGAAAAACCCAATAACACTTTTTGCTCGACCTCGAAATCGAACACAAGACCTCTAGCGTAGCAGTCGCGCTTAGGACCACTAGCGCAACGAGGCAGTGAGAAAGAGAATATTTAGTTTATAAAGACACCTGCCCCGGTGTCCTGTTACGCTATCCGCATTCGGGCAGCCCACAGCGTAGTAACAAATGCCAATGTATCGGACATCGATTGCCATACAATGACCACAATGACTGGCATTCGATTTGTACATCCCACTGGGGAATATGAATGTAATTTTCCAATGTATTATTGTCCGCAATTTAAAATAAATAATGGTTATATATAGTACAGTAACGTCGTGATGGCGCAGTGGTTAAGGCGAGGGCGCCACTCGTTCATAACATGTCTTAACCAATGTGAGTTTTACAATATGTATGAACTTTCTATGTTATGCTATCATAGACATCAATGACATCGGTGAAGAAAAAAACATCGAGAGGAAATCTGGACTATCAGAAAGCTTGTGTATTTATTTGTAAGACAGAGATTTCTCTGATGTACTAGTCGGAATACAAAAAATCTTTAACGAATAAAAACTACACTGCTGTCCCGTGTCATTGGATATGTTTTATTGTATACTTCAGTTCGTGCGGACAAAGTTGCATACAGAATCTAGTTATTAATATTTTTAATAAATAATTAAAATTCTTACTTATTATCCTACTAATATTGTAAATGCGAAAGTTGTGAGGATAGATGGATGTTTGTTACTCTTTCACGCTTAAACGGCTGAATGGAACTGGATGAAATTTGACAGAGATAGATTATAGTTTGAAATAGCACATGGATCATATTTTTCTGAATAAATTACAATTCCGCGAACGAAGTTGCAGTTAGAAGTTAGTATTTTAAATGTATTATTTTTCTTTCAAGGTAATTGAAGATTGGACAAGATGAGCGTAGCCGTGAAACCTCTTAACCCCCGGCGAATAAACGGCAAGCTACCGAAGCCCGACTTGTTTTATATCTATGATGATGAAGAAGAGAAACCAGATTCAAAAGAAGATGAGAATAACGTCAAATATACCAATCACACCACACAAACATTATCTAATCAAAGTAAATAGAACTTTATGTTTAACTTATATAAGATCGAATAATGTTTTTATGGCCTAGTAGTAAGCCCGCCTCCAATGGATTTTTGATTCCCGTACGGATCTAATATTTTTATAACTTATAGATAGATAGTTCTACCGGGTCTGGCTGTTTCTGTAGGTGTACGTCCTACGAAAAAAGAGCTTACCTACCCCTCTAAAATCCAAAAAAAAAATAATTGCTTTCTAGGCCGTGGATTGCATATCTCGAAAAAACCTTGAAGCCGTTCAAGACGAATTAGAAATGTATTGATATATATATATATTTGTAAAACAGTATTGATTAATAAGACATTTTATAATATTTTTAGGGCTACGCTCATCACAACAAAATAGTATAATAACGCCTAGGCGAAAATTGAAGCGAAGAAAAGGTAAGAATATTTATGAGGCATTTTGCCTAGTGCATAGAGAAATTGCTTCTCTCTCTCCTCTTCTGCACTAGGCCAAAGCCACATTTCTATAATGTGGCTTTGATGATGTTATAGTTCCGAGACAGCGACACGCCGGCTGACGCTGAAAACCAGCGCTGTGGTTCCGTGTCTCGTGCACGGGCCACGGCTTTATGCTGAGCGTCAGCCTTTTCGCGCGGTAGTGGCGCATATAAATTATTGTATTTGGTTGTTAATTTTTAAATTTATTTTTGTGTTGTGCGTCGCTTTCGCGAGAATAAATGGTTTTTCTTTCTTTCTTTCTTTCTAATGGTATGCTGAAAGAGGTCAACTAAAACAACCTAAAGGTTCTTAAAATATTAACTTTCAAATCTTTATAAACATATATACACAGTTTTGCGGTTATAAACATAATCATTATATGAGCGCACTCATATAATGATTAAGTTTATGAACGCAAAACTCCAAATTTTGTCGATTGTTCAACTATATTTTTTTACTCAAAACAAGTGTTTTATTAATATTACATACGCATAACATTAATCACGCCTGTATTCCCTGACGGGTTAAGCAGAAAGTGTTCCGATATACACCCACATATCCACATATTTTTTATTAATATTTGTTTTTACGACTTTAGGAGCTCGTGGCTAAATAATTACAGCCGCATAGACCGATCTTCCGGGTTAAGCCACGCTTGCCGAGGTTGGTTTGTGGATGGGTGACCATTTACCATAGCGAGTTTCCTCCGTGCCTCGGAAAGCACGTAAAGCCGTTGGTCCCGGCTGTCATTTGTAGATCTTTGACGTTGATCTTTGAAAGTCTGACAACGAGTCTTACCAAGAGTATCGTATTACCCATTACTGGGTTGTGGAGGTCTGATAGGCAGTCGCTCCATGTAAAATACTGATATTCAGCATTATCCGGTTCGACTGGAAGCCGACCCCGACATAGTTGGGAAAAGGCTAGGCAGATGATGATGATTTGTTTTTATGACTTTAAGAGAGAGTATTAGTGTCCGTGAAGTTTCCTGCTCGTTCTTCGCCATAGAGGCCTGCCTGCATTTTGGAATGAGCAACTAACTTCAACTTTCTAACTTTTTTTTTTTTTTTAAGACGGGAAATCATCAAATAACTTCCCCCGCCCTGGGCGGGGCGGGAGGGAGTGTCAGACTTTTACTGACTAAAACCCGTCTATGTTCCTTCATGTGCCCTTTGCGTTCCGGGGGCGCGGTATCTCTTTCGAACAACCCGCAGAACTTTCTAACTAAGTGACTGTATTTTTCGAAAGTGTCTGTAAATAGTCTAATTAAAATAAGTGCTTTGATTTTGATACTTTTTTAGCAGACTAAGCCACAGCGAAGCGTAGTTTGGTTTAGCTAGAATTTTTTTAAAGTATAATTTATTACAAATTTTCAGCAAAGCTCATGGACTGGAAAAAATACCACAAACTGAACGTAATATATGGATTTATTGATGAGCTAGAAAAGGATTTTCCAGCCATTTGCACCGTCTCAGTGATAGGAAAATCTGTGGAGGGAAGAGATATAAAGGTAATCAATAATGGTCACTTTTTGCGGAGCGTTCTTGGTTCAATTCCCAGGTCGAGCAAAACCCATTAGCACTATGCTATTGGGTTTTTACATTAGGAATGTTTCAGTAAGAACCCGAAGTTAAACAACATTTATAATTATATAGCCCCTTTGCATTGTAATACATGGAAAGCCATTGGTCCCGCGTCTGATCTCTCCCCAGTCGTGTCAGATTACAGTCGGATCGGAATTCATATTAAGATCCTACAGTTATACGTAGGACGAGTACCTACAATTCCTGTGTGTACCAACATTAACCGTCTTTCAATCAATACTTACGTTAACAATGACAGTGGGCAAATTCTTGGCTGCAACAATATAACACCTATAAATATTATAGTTTTTCATCGAAACGACTTGTTTGTTTATGGTGAATAGGCTCCGAAACTATTAAAGCGATTTTAACCATTTTGACACCAATTTTTAACATTTAGTAACAATTAGTAACATAGGCTATATAACATCACGCTGCGACCCATTGGAGCGGAGCAGTACCTAACCAAAGAACTAATTTAACAAGGGTGCAACAAGTCAGTCAGTCTGTGGGTGAACATTGGTACACCTCTGCCTAACCCTTCGGGGAATACAGGCGTGATGGTGATGGTATGGCAACAAGTCAGTTCTCTAGTGATATATAAATGCTTTTTTCCAGATGATAAAAATATCGAATAGCAATGCTGGAAACGCTGGAGTGTGGCTGGACGCTTGTATACATCCTCGGGAATGGATCACGACGGCAGTCGTCACGTACATGGCTAATATTCTAGTCAGAAACTTTCATACCTTTTCAACGGCTGTAACTAATAAAGATTGGTAATGTATCAGTTTGTTTCAGAAAAGCTTTTATTAGAATATTGTTTGTGGATATCAAAAAGTTCCACATTTTTTTTGAAGCGACGTGCGTCGTTTTTCGAGTTGTGAGTCGCGAAATGTTTGCTATATTCGGCTTCATAAAAAACTTCTGTTTCGTTCACACGGCGACGTAAAATACGTAGTCAGTTTCAGTAGAAAGTAAATTACGTGGCTCAAAAAACGCGAGTTCTAACTCACAAAATTACGTTCATGTGGTCTCGCCCTTACTGAAGGTGAAAGAGATCGTTTGGGGAAGTGCTACCACCATAACTATTTCTGCCGCAAAGCAGTGTTGCTGTGTTTAGGTTTGAAAGGTATGGGTGCCGGCGTAATTACAGGCACATGAAACATTTCATCATTGTTCCTAGGATGGCAACGCCTTTGCAAGACTTCTGTATTGCAGATGCCTATCAATAAATGTAACGGTGACCACTTAACATCAGCTGGGCCAACGGCTTGTTTGCCATCCAACCATAAATAATAAAAAGTTTAAACATTACGTTTGCAACCAAATCTAATTTATATTGATTTTTATGTTGAATTCTGTAAATACGTATTCCTTACTACCCGACACTGATAAATTTCAAATTTGCCAACCTTCGCGCAACACCTTAAAGCACGGGTACCTATCCTATTCTGAAGAGCAAGGCCAACTTTTGTGTTCATTCATTCACCATCTTATCAGTTTTAATGTGAAAAATCTAGTAGCAACTATTATAAAAGACATAAGGATTTTTTTCAGGCATATAGTACCAGTTTTAAATCCAGATGGCTATGAATACACGCACACACATGAACGTATGTGGAGGAAAAATCGAGCTATGTACGGAGGAGAGTGTGTGGGTGTTGATCTCAATAGAAATTTTAGGTGCGTATTGTAATGAGAGGAACTTTTACCAAGACCATTAGGACCAGGTGGCACATCTGAAGGCAAATGACTAGTCTAAGGTCTGCGACACCATACTAACAAGAATACCAGCCTACAATCGTCCCACTGCAGGGCAAAGGCCTCATGGAGAAGGTATTTTTAAGGCCCAAAATTAAAAATAGTTTACCAGCAATTTCGCTCAATATGCAGAGATGTTTGCGCGAGCTCGCACTGATGGCTTCCACGCTATCTTGCGCAAAAAAACAGCATCGCTTCTGAGGAGAGTGAGAGACAGTTGCAACAGCATCCTGAGAACAGTAGGTGAGAGCTATATATAGCTCTTCTATCATGAGACTGTTTGTGCAAAGGGTGATGGGTACTAACACTAGATAATAAGTTTTCTGTTATATGTATGTTTTACTAACACTATGGATTATTTTATGCGAAATAAAAGTTTATTAATATTGCCTAGTCTGATAGGCAATGTACGTAGTTCATTGCTAAGTCGATAAGACCTTATTCCCCACATGTTGAAGAAGAATTGCTAAGTGATCTGTCTTAAAACCCTGTATAAACCACGTATTTTTCAACAATTCAGTTATGCATGGGGCAATGGAGATGAAGGATCGTCTGACGAACCAAATCATGTTTTCTACAGAGGTCCGGCGCCATTTTCAGAACCAGAAACAGTCGCAGTAAGAGTAAGTTTCCTAATCAATTCCGATACAGAAGCCGATAAAGAAGCCTTTGGATGTGAAATACCTTTCTTCTTCTTAGCGTATCGATGGCAAATAATAAAATATAAATAATTAAATAAGATATTTCTTAAATACTATGTTTGACCCAAAATTCGGCCACGGCAACACCTTCCGCCGACGCAGCAATTAGATCTTCACGTGTGCAGGTGACAGGGCATGCGGCGCAAGATAAAAGGTGGGCCATGGTCTGCGGAGAGACCCCGCACAGGCACTGAAGGTCGGTGCCATCTGCGAAACCCCACCGTTGAAGATTGTCTTTGCTTTGTGATAACAATATTGAAATACCTTTACTTGTATCATAATGACATTTTGACAATGACAGAAACAACAGAACGCCACCTGTCACGATCCTTACATACTCCTTTGACTTTGCATACTGTTTTTTTAGGATACAATAATGGGATCGATAACGACGTTCAAAGTGTTCCTGTCCTTTCATAGCTACTATGAGTTGATAATTTTCCCCTGGGGCCATTCAACAGAACCGTGTCCGGACTACATGCGACTACTGGAAGGTGGAACAATCATGTCAAGGGTAACGCCACGTAAGAAACTAGTAGACCAGTAGTATCGTTGTAAATATATACACAACACATAACATGCCATCACGCCTGTAGACCCCGGGTTAGGCAGAGATGTACTAATGTAGACCAACAGTTTGCCGGTATGTTTAAGTTCAGGTAATAGGGGGCGAGCCTGTTGTCATTAACCGGGCACACATCCTTACTCCGAGCTGCTACTGAGAATTTCATAGAAAAACCCAAAAACACTTTGCTCAACCTGGGAATCGAACCCAAGACCTCTAGCATAGCAGTTGCTCTTAGGACCACTAGGCTAACGAGGCAGTTACTAAAATGGTTGCAGCGAAAAGATATCCGAATCATTACTTTTCAGGCGATTTATGACACTACCGGGAAGACCTACAAAGTCGGAAGTACGAAGGACCTTACCTACGATGCATGTGGCACCAGCATAGACTGGAGCTACTCCATAGCCAAAATACCATACTCCTATATGGTAGAGCTAAGGAGTAAAAAACACAAATTCAAACTTCCAAAAGATCAAATTATGGACAACTGCTTAGAAGCCTGGAATGCTGTTGAGAAATTAATGGATTACGTGGATGAGCATTAAGACAAAACAAATCCTGAAATGATTAGAATATTGTACTGTGAATTTGGTGCTGTTTTCACTAAGGCTGCAAGTCCACATCAGACAGTCAGCGATCCATTAAAGAATGGTCCATTTGTCCAATTCCAGTATAAATGCAGATGTCCAACAAAGTCGGCCCACGAACTACTAAAGAGTCTGAAGTGGGCGGGGGCATAAATGCTAATAGCAATAATGTAAGCGTCTGATTAAAAATCAATATTGAATACTTATTTCGCTTTTTAATTTATTTTCACCCTCAGAACACAAGCCTTATACTATGTACAAACATTACTATAAAATTATTAACGGAGTTTTTTAGTATTAATTGTACAGTTTGAACAAGGTATTTTATCAGTAAATTCCATAAGAGCTTTGACACCATTTAATATTTCTTTACAACATACGATAATTTCGTCTCTGGGTAGCAGGAATCTATCTTGTTTACTTCTGAGTTCAATAAGATAGGAGAAGGGAATTTGAGCTGTTCCGTAACTCCAGTCGATACTTGTTCCAGAAGCATAATACATGATATCCTTGAAGTTTCCAACTTTATACATACGACCACTTGATTCGAAGATGGCCTGGAAACAACAGAAAAATATGTTACCTTAAATTTACTAAAAATAAATCAATAATATGATACCTTAAATTTACTAAAAATAAATCAATCTTATTATACACAGGCATTAAGAAATATTTACGTTGCAGAATTTTTTGATGAGTTGAATTCTATTTGAAGGATACCTATATGAAATTAATGCATTAATAAAGGCTATAAATTCGAGTTCTACAAGTTATACGCTAAATTAGATCTAAAATAAGTTATGTGTCTCCGGTTTCTCAAACAAAAACTTATGGGAAAAATATGGGTCGCACCCGTTTGGTAACGCTCCCGTTTCGTAACGCTACATGTTTTATTTTGTACGAGAAACGGTTATGATCTTACTTTAGCCATAGCAGTTCCACCTTCTAGTAAATTGACGTAATCAGGACAAGGTTCCGCCGTGTGACACCACGGAAAAACAATAGCTTCACTACAAGCGTGAAACGTTATGAATACCTTGAAAGGCGTCCCAGAGTACAGAATTATGTCCTGTAAATAAATAAAATCATTTTAATATACATCTTTAAAATTATTATTATTTAACAAAAAAATATTTACACACACTAATTTCAACAACTTGACAGTAAAAAATAAAAGCGATGCTATAAATAATGATGATGAAAAAAATAAATAAATATAAAAAAAAACTAAAGAAAGATACCATAAATGAAATAACACTAAAATGCGAATGCAGCGCTCCTGACCAGACAATGGCCCACTTACTACAATGCCCAGTGTCGCTACATCTGTACTTTACAGGACATTAACACATGCCACGGTAAACGTGGTCACCTACTGGGCCCGAAAATTAAAAGATTATCGTCGATTTGAAAAGAAAAAGAAGAACACAGTACTATAATCTCTCTAATATTAAAAAAATATTCAAGCATAACTCATCTAACCTTGATTGCAGTAGTTTCAGGCTCCGAAAAGGGTTCCACGCCACGAAAGTTAATATGATTTGGATCGGCAGATGAATGGTCGTTACCACCACGTCCCCAGAAATACCTTAAACATAAATAACACAGTAAAATTCTTACATCAAAACATTTGAGATTTTTTTTTAACTTAAGGCCCCATGGTAAACAAGTGTAATGTAATATCGACAAAAACACATCGCGGCAACAAATAAGGTTCAAAATAGCGATGTAAGTTGTGTTGAATAACCACCAAAACTCAAGTAATTTTGAGGTTTTTATTAAATTGAGAAAAATAATATCTTCAGTTCATGAAATTCCCCATAATTTACATTACCCCCATTACACACAATTATTTAGTTTACGCTCAAAATTTTGAGACCAACATGTCGAAATTTTTTTTTATGCGCTCCTTTGTTATTTTTGTATCATGACACTGCTCTATTTTCGTGAAATAATTATAGATAAGTCTTTTCTTTGAACCCTTGACTACACACTGAATTTTTTTTTAGTCTTATAATATGTACGAATACCAGACTACCAGACTATGCGAGTAAAAAATGTGTGTTTTCGGTGTCCAGTGTTTTGATAGCCACTTATTGGAATTTTACCCAAAATTTCTATTAAGATCTACTCCAGTGACCATATTTCCAGTTCGCGCTCTATTCTTTCGCCACATCCTTTCCACTGTATGGGAGTGATGGTATCCATCTGGATTAACTATCGGAACAATATACCTGAAAAAAAAAAACGTTTTAGTTTTACTATTTTCCATTTTTTTTTATCTAAATAAACTATAATTTTTGAGCCAATTTGAATTATTTACCAATCTTTTTTTGTGAAATTTTCATTCATACTATCGAAGTTTCTAGCAACGTAGTCGGCTATGTATGTAACGACAGATGTAGTGATCCACTCTCGCGCATGTGTTGCACCGTCTAACCATACTCCTGTGTTATCTGCATCGCTATTCGAAATTTTGAGCATCTAAAAGTTAAAAAATCTTTGGTGAAACAGTATTCTTCCTCAATCACCGTTACCATTTAGTATATACACGTAATTATATTTTCTTGACACAATTAATTGACAAGCTTAAAGGTCATCGCCATAATCGACATAGCAAATAATTAAGCCATTCAAGTTAGGACTTTAAATCGTTTGCGTTAAAATATGTTTTAAAATAACAAGATAAAAAAGGTGACGACTTGCAGGCCGCTCGCTGGCAGCTAACCGTTGGCAGATGACCATTAGTCATCAGCCAAGTAGTGTTAGGTACTAAATTATTTCTTGCTTGTCCATTTTAATTAACAAACAACTTGCAATGAACAAGAAATACAATATTAATCCATTCAGTGCGGGGCGACGCACATGTGCGTTTTTTGGAAAGGGTTTGAAAGGATGATCAGAAACAAACCTTTATGTCTCTCCCTTCAATAGATCTTCCAATAACAGACACCGTACATGTAGATGGGAAAGCAGTTTCTAATTCTGACATAAAATTATATACGATGTTGAGTGGATGAAAGTCTTTCCAATTTAGATAGCGCTCTGAAAACAAAATGGTACTAGTCGTAATATCTATATCCTAAACTACTGCTAAATGTCTAAATGACGCTATAAGGAAGCTGATGAAACGCCACTTCATCTTCTGGGGGAATGCGGAGCACTAATTCACAAGCGCAACGATCGTCTGGGCAAACACCTATTAAGCTCGTATGAAATAATGGAGATTGTCCCAAAGCTGATCCTGCATTTCATCACAGCTGCTGGGTTTGGGGGATAAAGGTACTTTTTGAACGTCAATTACAAGAGAAAAAAATTAAATAGCATTGAATCTAGTTGCCCATTCCAAAAGGTGGTTTCGTCTGGAGAACATTGGGCAAGAAACTCCATACAGTTCAGGTCGAGATATAAAACAAAAGCATATTTATCCATCCTGACATTTAAAAGAGTCGTTTAAATAGTCGTACTCATAGCTGTGCTTATAGGCGATCTCGGGGCTCCAGAGGTAGAGAAGGCTCGGTTGCGGCGAGGGGCGCCGGTGTACGCGGCACTGTCGCTGACTATCACGTGGAAGGTGATTGCCCTCTCTCGGAACATCTTCTCCACCAGAACTGTCCGCATGCCCTCCACCAGCACTTCCATAGCATTTTGAGTCTCTTTGTTGATGATTATCGCTGGAATATAAATTACAGGCACTTGAGACATTGCGCCTTGTATGACCAGTATGAACGTGGGCAAGACGAAAGTTGTATGTGAGTATCGTAGCAGGTGGCGTTCTGTGATTTCTGCCTAGGCCTAGGGAAAATGGCGCAGATTATGTGATGTTATGAGGCATTGCAACTTCGTCTCTGGTATTGCAGATGTCTATAGGCAGTCGGCTTATTTTCCATCCCAAGATGTAAAAAATAAGCCTGACATAAGGGACTTTGGATTCATTGAAAATATTGTCAAAATCAGATTGGAGGTAAATTTAGACCATAATTTTTGTACAAGGTTAGTGTATTATGCCCATTCAGTAAGAGGCGACTCTTACACTTGAGGTTGCTGGTTCGATACTAGAAAACTGCCAATATAACTGTTTTCATAATTATGTGCTTTTCAGTTTATCGTCGACATCACTGATATTATTGGGGGAAGCCTACGGTCAGCAATGAACGGCTATAGGCTGATATGCTGATAATAATGAAAAAGACGAGACGATGATGAATGATTAAGACGAGGTGGCAAGCACGACTGTTGAGCGTGGGGACCTGGGTTCGATTTTCAGGTCGGGAAAAGAATTAATGGGTTTTTCTAATAGATTTTTTTCATTAAAAGCCCGGAGTGTAGAAGTTGGCGGAGTGACACCTTCGTGTCACGACCTTTCTGTTAATGTCAAAAGTGAATTGGATTAGCAAGGTAGTTGATATTTCTATATATACTCGAAAAAGTGTAATTATGTTTTTGATTAAGGAATTTCACAGTAATAGCCCGGAGTTTGGAAGTTGGTGGTGTAACAATCTCGTGTCTCGAATAGCACGAAAAGCCGTTGGTCCTGCGCCTGATCTCTCCCCGGTTGTGTTGGATTGCCGTGTTACCGGACGATGAGAGGTGGGGAAGAGGGACTGCACCTGTGTTTGCGCACACATTTGTGCACTATAATATCTCCTGCGTATGTGGTTTGTCTCCATTCAGATTAGCCGCCGTGGCCAAAATCGGTCTGGAGAATACAATACAACATCGACTCGGTCGTCAGCGCCTATTATTTAAATTAAATAATATTTGTTTACAATTCTTAAAGTTTTACGTGACATTAAAAACCAGGACTTAGATTTTTATCAAATGTATATTTTCTATACTTGAAAAATTAAACATGGAAAATTACCTCCTTTGCTGTCCAAGGTTTTCACAAATGTCTTTTGTCCCTCTGTCGCACAATGTACGTCCCATACTTGATAGATTGCGTCTCTTCGTGCCACTTTGAATGTTATTAATTTGACAATTATATTATAAAACTTAGAATTTTTATTTGTATGTTTTTTGGGCTTTGTAATATCAAAAATTTGATCAATTATTCGTTAGACGTTTCATTATATTGTTTGACATAATTTTGACAACGGGTCTCCATAGACTATTGCGACCCCGATTAAAACCTTACCTTCTTACCTTGAAGCTGGCACGACCAATCTGCAAATCTTTACTTTAATATTATATTGCTGAAGACTTTGTTTGTTTTGTTGAACGCGCTAACTTCAGGAACTACTGGTTCGAATAGAAAAAAACGGGTGAGGCTGTGTCGTGGTACACAGTCGTTGGTTTAAGTAAGCGTTAATCTTAAGACTAAACTGCGCAATGTATTACACGACTCTGGCGGTACCGTGTTGCTCAGTTACTGGGTTGTGGAGGTCAAATAAGCAGTCGCTCCATGTAAAACATTGGTATTCAGCTGCATACGGTTAGACTGGAAGCAGCCTTTTCCATAACATAGTTGGGGAAAAGGCTAAGCAGATGATGAATTCTTTCGTCTTTAAAGATAGTGGGATCGTGGTGGGTGGTGGTGAACTCATTACCTAGTATCGGTCTTATATTATACCTACAGTGTTCCGCGGGAGACGCTCCGGACGTCGGAAGTCGCGAGACGTCTCCCGGCCACCATTGACGCGGGTCTGTGGACGGTGAGCAATGGGTAGCTCACCGTCGGTACGTTATAATGACAGACCGTGTCGACGGCGTGTTCGTGTTCCACGCGCGCCTCAAAGAGATGTCAGCAAACATTGGAGAGGCAACTCAGGGCCGATGCCTGCAGGGGCTGCGGGTTGTTCGAAAGAGATATCGCGCCACTGGAACGTAAAAAACACAAGAAGGAACGTGGATGGGTTTTAGTTAGTAAACATCTGATACGTCCACCCGCCCTGCCCAGGCCGGAAAAAGTCTTTTGATGATTTCCCATCGGTAAAAAAAATAAAAAAGTACCAACAGTGTTGTTGTAACGAAGAATTGTAGCTCAATGTGGCTGTGGGCTGCGTCAGGCGAGGTAGCTTGATAATTACATGTAATCAGATATTTTCTGTAAGCGCTACGCTCGCCCTCGTCTCGCTATGCACTCCCCACTAATGAAACAGAATCCCCTACCATCGGTGCGTCGTATTAAAAAACTCATTTTATTTTCATTGGATGTGAGTTTCTATGTGATATCCTAGCGGCACCAGGCCCCAACTTGTAGTGGCCATTACTAAAATTATACACAAAAAAGATAATGATATTTAATTTATTTGTAATTTATAAATCACATCACGCATTATTCTGAGAGTTAGCCGTTTCTCGAGGTAGTGACGCTCATTTCCGTCTAGGACATTTTTTTTAGAATATATACCCAATTGTCTGTGTTTTAGGCTTTTTTAAACAATAATTTTAATAAATTATGTGTTATTCACGAGAAACCTCGTGAATAAAATGTTTTTCTTTCTTTCTCTAGACTTAAAACCAATTGCGGGTAAATTCAAATTAGTTACCGAGCCACATTGCGTCCAACGGGGGTTCCCTGGGGTTGGCCAGGCTTGTTATAAAGTACCTATCTTCTAAGGACCAATCCATCCAAGGGTGTGTTTGCGCACACCCTTGTGCACTGTGACATTTCCGGCGTAAATTGGCCGCCATAACAGCATTCTGTCGACAGAATATTTTTACACCAAAGACTTCAAACTCAAGTAAAAAGTTTAAAATCCTACTACTATTATAAAGGCGAAAGTTTGTATGTATGGATGTATGGATGTTTGTTACTCTTTCACGCTTAAACGGCTGAATGGATCTGGATGAAATTTGGCACAAAGATAGATTATAGTCTGGAATAACACATAGGCTACTTTTTATCCCGGGAAAATGTACGGTACCCGTAGGATAACACATCAACTGTGACGCGGACGAACTCGCGGGCAGAAGCTAGTAATAAATAAACGATCAATTTTTGTATCTCTGTACCATCTATCCAACATCTGTATCAGTAATCTCTGACATTTGGGAAGTGACAGATGGTTAAACAGCCAGTCTGATTATAAATTATTGTTTATTTCCAAAATCTTTTTGTATGGTGACACAGGAAATACTTGAAACATTAGTACCTATTGCCGCTACCTGCTCATAGCTGTACCGGCAAACTGGGTTACTTGTGTGTAGCCGGTCAGTAAATCCATTCTATTGAGTGCCACATAACCTGAGTACAACATTTCCATTAAACCAAAATCTTCAAGGCAAATTCTCCAATTTCTGGATAAGTTTAATGAAATATTATAGGTATTATACATAATAATTATTGTCCAGTTCATTTTTATGTTATGTTATGTTGTTGTTATTGTGTTGTTAGGTTATTTTTGTGGTATTAGGTTTTTCTATGAAATTCTCAGTAGCGACCCGGAGTTAGGATTTATGCTCGGTTAATGGCAATGGCTCGTCCCCCTATTACATGGGACCTAAACATATCGGCGAACTGGGGATGTACATTGCTACACCTCTGTCTTACCCTTCGAGGAATACAGGCGTGATGATGTGTTATGTTATGTTTCTCCAATTCTTTGAGGACGCTTTCTAAAAAGCAGTTGCTCAAAAAAGCACAAGAGGATAACTATAATAAATATACGTAAAATTAATCAGTAAGTCGAAGAATAGTTCCGAATTTAACAAAAGTGAATCGCGGCATAAATTGAGTTGGAAACAATAAGTAGGGACAAGATCCGTCGGTATCCCGCTAACCAGGCTTGGACCCCAAACTGCGACCCGCCCGACTGTCACCTCGGCTCGGTCTTACGCGCGTTTATCTTTTTAATTGTACTCTCCCTCCCTCCCTCCCCGTCCCTCCTCCCCTGCAGACGGCCTCACACCAGCGCTTGTTACTACCTCGTTAGATTTAGCGAATCACTCATACGTCTTCTTATAGTTGAGGATTTAGGTCCCGTTGGGTTCCTCGGAGTGTTTTCTTGTTAATTACCTATTTGAGTTTCTTCTTTTGTGGCTGTTGTTTTATTGGCATACTTTTTTGGGATCGTGCCTGTTGCCTATTAATTTAGTTTTTACTTAGTTATCGATGGGAGGTGGGAGATACTATAGTTTAATAGTTTCCGCCTGTAATTTCATCCGCGTCAGAATTTATATATTATCCCACGGGAACCGTACACTTTTCCGGGATAAAAAGTAAAAAAGCCTATGAGCTGTTCCAGACTATATGCTATCTATATGTCAAACATTAGGATCCGTTAAGCCATTCTGGCGTGGGTGAGTTACAACTATCCATCTATTCAAACTTTTACATTTTTAAGTATAGTAAGATGGTCGACTTGTCTCATAATTCCGTCCTTCTCACCTCAAACCTATCACTAGACTAATTATTCCTGTTTGATAGGCAACGGCAAAACCTAAATGGCTTTGAAAATCTGCTCCACAAAAAATTATCTCTTTCAAGTTCATTCTCAGCACTGTCGCTAAAACTACACAATATCACAAATGCAGTTCCTCACAAAATTGCCTCTTTGACATAAGGTCTACTTTACTTTGATTCAAATGAAATAAACAAGGATTAACAATTAGTAGCAAAATGTACGCACTAACGCTTAGTGGGTGTTCAGGGGTGGTAAATCGGCGGACCCCAACACGATGCAAGAAATATCAGAAGGGATAGTATGTTATTTCATTTTGTTTTAGTTAGAATCGAAGTATATAAGCATGGGGTTCTTCAAGAAAGGAGTTTTGAGGTTTTTACGGGGTCGGCAGCGCACGAGTGATGCGGAATGCCTCTGGTGTTGCAAGTGTCCATAGGCAGCGGTAACCGCTTAACATCAGACGGGCCGTTAGCTTGTTTGCCACCTACAGTGGTATAAAAAAAAAATATATGATCGTGGTGGTCTGAAGGTTCATACAACTTCGTCTATGAGAAAAAGAGATGAGTTGAGACTGTGTACGTATGTTTGTAAAAAGGTTAAAAGTGAGCAGTAGCAACGTCACTCGTTGATCATTGTATAGTGTTTCTAATGTTTAAAGTAATCTTATAACCTACTTGTATAAGAATATACTATAACCTACAAGTATTTTACATGTATTAGCCTAAGGGCTTCACACTCACGCCTAATTCCATGGGATTAGGCAGAACGCCACCTGCCACGGTCCTTACAAACTCCTTTCGCCTCCTTTCGTACATCTAATCATACAAGCACGCCGATTTCGAGTACTGCCCACCCGATCTTTCTGAAGAACCTCACCAATAAGGTCAGTGTAGATCTTACTGTCACATTTATTCTTCCGATAAAAATTATCTTGCCATTGAAAATTCGACCATAAATAAATATATAAATACGATAAAAAAAACGACGGGTTGCACTCCGGGAGTGCCGGCAGAAGTGAAAACGCTAAAGACGTACACAAATATGACAATTCGCGTCAGCGAATTGTCATATTTGTGTACGATAAATTCGTAAGATTTTCGATCAGGTCGCGTGTCCTGACGCGAGTTTAACATTTTTTACCCATTCCAAAACAAGTGCACAACGCCGCTTACGAA
Organism: Caradrina clavipalpis; assembly: GCA_932526535.1. Classification (NCBI taxonomy): domain Eukaryota; kingdom Metazoa; phylum Arthropoda; class Insecta; order Lepidoptera; family Noctuidae; genus Caradrina; species Caradrina clavipalpis. The sequence continues at coordinate 10,156,650 of OW052104.1, read as the reverse complement.
TTTTCGATCAGGGTCACGTGTCCTGATGCGAGTTTAACATTTTTTACCCATTCCAAAAAAAGTGCACAACGCCGCTAAAGAAGTTTTCACTTCAAAAATTCGTCGAGTCAAAATTCCATGTACTTTCTCGTTCGTCATCTCCCAAAGATACTTTTTCTTGAAGGTACTTCTGCTAGTATTTGTCTCGCGAGTCTGCTTTGTTTTTCATTAGACGCTGCTTATGGGGCACCGTCGTCGCGTCGCTAAGCACTTAACTGCCATCCCTAACTTAGTATTCAATGAGAAAAACGTTGTAACGATCTCTTTGAAATCAGACGAGCCTTTTGTTCTTAGATCGTGATTACAATGTTGCTGATATTATATGAACAAGCGGTATATTCTGTTAAGATCGCCTTCGATGAATTTATGTGAAATGAGTTTGAGGTGAACTCTCTTCACACTGATGTTAGGGATTCTGGGGAATTCAAACTCACTTCACTTAAATTATCTTTATAGAATAGCACTGCACGACATACATTTAGGGCTGATTTTTTACTGTCATAATTATTTTTATCTAAACACAAACGGCTTACTTAGTTCATCACCTTCGATTAAGTTTCGATTAAAATACTTTGAAATCTTTCCACTATATCAGCTTTATCTGTATGTCCCCAATATGTCCACCACTCATAAGAATATTGATCACATCCATGAACTCATCCATGGATATAACCTGTCAATCCTCTCTGCTCTTTTTGTCAATGTCATAATAAAACCGTCAATGGTCAAACGCCATGCGTCATCTAGCAAAACATGCTTTTATCCAAAAACATTTAATATTTTAATTCACCATGCATCACACGAATTTTTCATAACCCAAGTAAGTTAACGACAAAAACTAAAACCACCTAAAAACCCATTGCATTAACCCCACACTTTGTGTAATGGACCGGTCAGCAGATTTTAAACAAAAACGAAAGACATTTAGTATTGGCAAAAACCTTCGACTAAAATCAAGACCTGCAAGACGCAAGTTCCTGACACGGCTGCTTTCGACGAACTTTCATTATGCCTAACTCACCGAACAAAACTAACATCTCGAAAGCTAGAAGTGATTTCTATCGAAATTGTCGTATTCCGTATGAGGCTCAAGCAATTAGGGAAGCAAATTCTTATGGTCCCTTAAGTCAGAAGTACGATGAATTCCTCGAATTATGGGATGAAGATGATGGTGACCTGGATTTGGAGCGATCCGGTCGGAGGAAAAGTTATGTTCAACAGAAGCTGACCAAAATTAAAAAGAAAGATCTTGAAACCATACCTGAGTTTCTTTATGAACGCAAGGCCTCGTGTAGACCTATCATACATTGTTATACAGACATCAATAACACTGTTACCAGCAAGAAGTCTCCAATAAAGAAGATAAGCTTTGATTTGCCAGGCAAGTGAATTGATTTTTGCTAATTTGGAGATTGAGACGTAAACTAGTGGTCCTTAGTGCGACTGCTACACATCTAGCGTAGCAGTCGCGCTAAGGATGGATCTTGGGTCCGATTCCCAGATCGAGCAAAGTGTTATTTGAGCTTTACTATGAAATTCTCAGTAGCAGCGTAATAGACTCGTCCCTATTATATAAGACCTAAAAACCATACTTTCGATCTGTGATTGTACATTATCACACCTCAGCCTTAGGGGAATACAGGCGTGATGGTATGTTATTCTCAATGATGATGCTCAATCAAACACTGGGATTCATGCTCGTACTTTCTTTGTATGAGAGGAGGCCTCTGTCCTGCAGAGGGACCATAGAAGGCTGGTATTATTTTGGAAAGACATGACTGATTTTTGAATCAAGTCAGTGGCTTGTGGTGAATTTTTAGGCAGAAGAATGTGTGAACGACAAACGAAATTTCATTTTCGTCAATTTGCATGAACTTTCGCACGATTCTGTAGGTATTTGAAATTGCGGCTTTTTGGATTATGCAAAATGACTCGTTTAGAGTATTATATTATTATAATTATGAAAAATTACCTACTCTGAAGGAAGCAAAATAAGTATACCTACTTAAAATCTATTTACGCTTTTTTTAAGATGAAAAGCTAATAAAGTGTATGGACTGGAGTGACTATCATGAGCTCGAAGTTATACATAAATTCATGGATGATCTAGAATTAGAATTTCCATCTATATGCACCACCGCTTCTATTGGTCAATCTGTTGAAGGACGAAATCTGAAAGTAGGTGATTAGAAATAGCCTTATACTCTTGTGCTTAATTGTATATTTTTTCTTGAAGTATCGCTGCCTGGAGCTATATAGGATGATTTTTAGCTTAGCTTAACTGCACCGTTGGTCTCGTCTCTCTCGCAAGTGCGACTGCTGTGCAAGGGGTCCCGGGTTCGATTCCCAGGTCGAGCAATAAGTGTTATTGGGTTTTTCTATGAAATTCTCAGTAGCAGCTCGGAGTATGGATTTGTGCCCGGTTAATGGCAATAGGCTCGCCCCCTATTACATGGGACCTAAATATACCGGCGAACTGTGGGTGTACATTGGTACACCTCTGCCTAACCCTTTGGGGAATACAGGCGTGATGGTATATATAATATATACTTATATATTTTAGCTTACTGGCCATATTTCGGGGGACGAACTCAAAAATGCAGTAATTACAACAATTCACAGTAATAAGATATAGGTCTGTCATTATGTCATTTGGATAATGCAGGTCAAAAGTTTCATGTTAAGAAAAAGATGGGCTAGCTAGCTAGATTTATTTTTTCATCATCAAACCTTGGTTTCCTAACTGATAATTCCTATATTTAAGTCTAAAGAGATGCTGTGAAATACCTTTATTAGACATGGGGCAAGTGCCATCTGCCTTCGATAACTAACTTTGTTGGAAACACCTATATTTTTAGATTGTGTGATACTATACATAATTAGATCTTCTCGAACAACTCCATTCCTAAATTCCTACATCTTCATTCCTGTGCTAGATACTAAAGATTTCGAACAGCAACGCGAGCAACGTAGCCGTTTGGATGGACGCCGGCATACATGCGCGTGAGTGGATCGCGCCCGCTGTCAACACGTACATCGCAAACCACATCAGCAGGAACTTTGGGAGCCTTCCCGACAGTGTCACCAATAAGGACTGGTAATTAAAAAAATATATTATTGCCGTGTCCCGGCTTGGACGTGCCGGTGTAATTATAGGCACCTGAGTCATTTCAATTTTGGCACGGGGATGGCAACAAATGCGTTGCCGATGCAAGGCCGATGCGATTTTGTAGACGTGTATAGACAGCGGTGACCATTTAACATCAGGTGGGCCGTTGGTCAGTTTGCCATTCAAAGATGCGAAAACAAAATTACCTATAATTTTTCTGTGTAGCCAAAAACACTGGCTACACACTCACACAGTGGTGAATAGATAGGGCAATACGCAAAAAAAAAACGTTATGATTTGGATCAGCAGTTCCAGAGGTTAGAGCGCTCAAAAAAAAACTAACAAAAATCTGCCACGTTTTATTACAAAGCTTTCGGTAGTTTAAATAGATATCGAATTTATGTTTTCACTTCATAAAAATACTTTGTAAATTCCAGGTACTTCCTACCGGTAGTCAATCCGGACGGGTACCATTACTCGCACACTACAGACCGCTTGTGGCGTAAGAATCGCGCGTTTCATTTGGGTCAACGCTCCGGGGTCGATCTCAATAGGAACTTCAGGTATTCAATCAATTATACGTATCGACTGCCTCGTTAGCCTAGTGCTCTTAAGTGCGACTGCTACGCTAGAGGTCTTGGGTTCGATGCCCAAGTCGAGCAAAGAGTTATTAGGGTTTCCCATGAAATTCTCAGTAGCAGCTCGGAGTTAAGATTTGTGCCTGGTTAATGGCAATAGTCTCGCCCCCTATTACATGGGACGTAAAAGATTCTGGCGAGTTGTGGATGTACATTGGTTCATCTCTACCTAACTCTCTGCGGATAATAGACGTGATGTTTTGTTTTTGGTTTTTTTAGCTATGGTTTCGGTGGCAAGGGATCTTCAAGTGAACCTACTAACGCGTTCTACAAAGGCCCGCACCCATTCTCTGAGCCTGAATCATCAGCTATGAGGGTATTTTTTTTAATTCTTTACAATCAGAATATTATTTCTCTTACCTCTCCAAATACTTTAGAAACATTTTAAAAGTCCTTCAAATGCAAGTGCAGAAGAAGCCTTTGATAACCTTTCTGAACTGTTTTTTTTAATCATTTCTACTGGCTTTTGCCCGCGTCTGCATCCGCGTAAATCTTGGCTATCACGGATCAAAAAGTAGCCTAAGTCCTTTCTGAGGGTTCAGACTTACCCCGTACCAAATTTCATCAAAATCAGTTCAGTGGTTTAGACATGAAAGCGTTACAGACAGAGTTACTATCGCATTTATAATATTAGCATGGAAATGGATTAGTCAATTCACTTACGGAAATAATATTTATTTCATCATCTGCCTAGCCTTTTCCCAATTATGTTGGGGTCGGCTTCCAGTCGAACCGGATGCAGCTGAATATCAGTATTTTACATGAAGCGACTGCCTATCAGACCTCCACAACCCAGTAATGGGTAATACGATACTCTTGGTAAGACTGGTTGTCAGACTTTCTGGCTTCTGACTAACAGTAACGACTGTCAAAGATCTACAAATGACAGCCGGGACCAACGGCTTTACGTGCTTTCCGAGGCACGGAGGAAACTCGCTATGGTAAATGGTCACCCATCCATAGACCAACCTCGGCAAGCGTGGCTTAACCCGGAAGATCGGTCTATGCGGCTGTAATTATTTAGCCACGAGCTCCTTAATAATATAATAATATTCATTTAACACTACTTATTAAGTTCAAAATAGTATAATTAAGTAACAGATATCACATTAGCAGTTGGTTGGCAATATTTTCCACGAAAACATGACATAATATACAATAAATACAGTCGAAATTAATACAACAAACACACAATCTAATCAGCTGATACAACCGTAGGAAAACACCGACTATCCAATACATTTAGATGGTGCAAATGATTATTGGAGCGATCATTTGTGTGTAATAATATAGCGTTGATGCCGAATTCGTGTCATTGCCATACCATGAACAGATTAAACGGCAAACAGGGTTTAGCCGTAAATCAATTTTACTCGTACAATGAATTTGTATCATTCTGTCACATTAAATTTAATTCGATATTTGCGCTTTAAAGCGGTATCTGTGAAGATGATAGTCCTTTTATCAACTGTGTAGTTTTAATCTATACCAGCGAACTACGCTACGAGCGACTTCGTCCGCGTGGCTTATTTCACCGGCATCAAGTTACGTCTTTGGTTACTGCTCCGCTCCCGTGGATCGTAGCGTGACGTTGTATATATAGCCTATGGTCATCAAGGATAATGTTTGTATTGTAATAGTTAAATAATTTTTGAAATCGGTCCAGGAGCTTTTAATGTATTCGTTTATAAAATCATTCAATAACAATAACTAATAACTGCCCCGTTGGTCTCGTGGTCGCAAGTGCGACTGCTGTGCAAGGGGTCCCGGATTCGATTCCGAGGTCGAGCAAAAAGTGATATTGGGTTTTTCTATGAAATTCTCAGTAGCAGATCGGAGTTTGGATTTGTGCCCGGTTAATGGCAATAGGCTCGCCCTCTATTACATGGGACCTAAATATACTGGCGAACTGTGGGTGTACATTGGTACACCACTGCCTAACCCTTCGGGGAATACAGGCGTGATGGTATGATGGTCAATAACAATAACAGTTTCACTATTCACAGATACTGTAAACATCCATGTAGGGTTTTTTCTCTAATCATTGTTTTATTACATTTCAGGACATATTCTTAAACTCAGGAATAAATTTCAAAGTGTATATAACACTACACAGCTATGGACAGATCATAATATTCCCTTATGCGTGTACATCCGCTATAGCACCAGACTATATTCGTTTACTAGAAGGAGCTACTGCAATGTCAAAGGTAAAGCTAACGTAGGCAACGTAGGCCCAGAGCGGGGTCAAAGGGAGTGTCAGACTTTTACTGACTAAAAGCCATCCATGTTCTTTCTTGTGCCCTTTGCGTTCTGCGCGCGCGGTATTTCTTTCGAACACCCCGCAGCCCCAGCAGGCGTCAGCCCTGAGTAGCCCCTTCGAATGATTTGCTGACATCTCTTTGAGGCGCGCGAAGGCTTACACCAGCAATTGGATAGTGACACCAACAAACAATAATTCCAAGACAAAACTTTACTAAATACATAGGTTATAGGTTTAGTCCTGAAAACCCGATGAATTTTTAAATTACTATAAAATCCGATTTTTATTTGCTTTGAAATTAATAAATAGTTGGTGAATTGGGATGACAAAAAAGTGACGTTATAGTTTAATATTGTCAAACAAAATCTATGGGGGAATCGTGTTTTGACAGCTCATAAAAATTACGTCAATTGATTAGTGGTGTCATCTACCCAATTCCTAAAGTAGTTAGTTTCCTTAGACAAGCCACCAAGATCCCGCTAAATTTCACTTATCATTGAATCGTTCGATTATTAAAGAGGTGCCTTAAAAATTTGGGAACCGCTCGTTTAGACATCGTAAAGGTATTTTTAAAAAGATAGCAAATTAACGTTTATCTTTGAATCGTATCTTTTGTTTAAACTTGAAGTAAATAATTCTTTCTCTCATGATTCATAAAACAATACCTATGAACTTACTGTCTGTACTTTTAGTTTTATCGACAACTGATAACAAATTGTTTATTTGTAACCCACCAGGCTATTCATCAAACAAACGGTGAAATTTATAAGGTAGGTATTTCAAGAGATGTTATGTACGGAGCTGCTGGCACCAGTAGCGACTTTGCACATGGTCGTGCTGGCATACCATTCTGTTACCTCATTGAACTTAGAAGTAAAAAACATAAATTCAAATTACCAAAAGAACAAATAGAAGATACCGGTAATGAAATACTTAGTAGTGTTAAAGCGTTGATGGAATTTGTTGATACCTGTTCAGACGAAAGTATCGATTACTATTTGAACAAGAATGAATCATTTGTAAAAGGAAACACTGGGTATGTAAACGTAACCCACAGTCACATGAGGAAATGCGAATCTTACGGCAGGAGAGACTATTCTTACGGAGAAAAAACTATTAATAGTGCAAGCAAGCAAGGTTCTTACATCAGATATCCCAGAGTTCCCGGAGAGAAGGAGGTTGTACTCGAAAACCCATGCGATGCTGTTTGCGATACAGATTTTGTTAATTCTTCTGAAAAAGGAAACGAAACCACAGAAAATGTGAACACATCGGAAAAAGAAACAGATCCGTACAAGGAAATTGTCGACTATTTTAAAGACACAAATAAACTTTTGTCACAAAGAATTCAGACACACGAACAAAAGATTGGTCAAAGTTATGTTCATTTAAATAAAAGTGATTCTGCTATGAGTCAAACCGAGGCTACTGTTAATCAGACTACCGATCCATATATCTATGAGAGCAATAATTCTTTCATTCAGACCGATTATGTAAAACAGTCCGAATCCACGATAACTGACACTGCTCCTTCTTCTGTTGATTCTTTGGTTGGGAGTGAGGATTCTTACGAGGCGTGGAACTATTTTTTCAAGCAGCAGAATAATTTTTACGAAATGAGAAGTAATTTGTTGGAGAAGACTGCCGAAACTTACGTTGAAGCTAACATGCAACGGTATATTTATTTGTTCATTTATTTAATGCAGATAGTTAACAAAGTAGCGGTTTTGTGTTACAAATGTTGCTTTAATGCTTTATTTATATACGTAAGTATTCATTTGCCTGCTGCCTCGGTAGCTTAGCGGTCCTAAGCGCGACTGCTTTGCTAGAGGTCTTGGGTTCGATACCCAGGTTGAGCAGAGTGTTATTGGGTTTTTCTATAAAATTCTTAGTAGCAGCTCGGAGTTAGGATTTGTGCCCAGTTAATGGCTATAGGGTCACCTCCTTTTACATAGGACATAACAAATACCGGCAAACTGTGGTTGTACATTTGTACACCTCTGCGTAACCCTATAGGGAATACAGGCGTGATGGTATTTATGTAGTTTTTATTTATGTTACCAGTGAACATTTAGTGATTACTGCGGCTAGGGCCGATTTTACCAAACACAAAGTTACACGAAAAAAGCTTCTCTAGAGTAAATCTCTTGGATAGCAACGTTTTTGTTTTACAAGCAGTAGTACCGTTTCTTATTTGCATTAATTAATGAAATTGCATCTTCATTATTTGGCGGTATAATAAAAATATGAATGGAGTTACAATAAGGCAAGAGACATCTGAGACGAAGGATATTTGTGAAAAACATCATTCCCAGATCCACCATACACACAGGACATTCAAAAAATAAAAATAAAAGCACCCAAATATAGAAAATAAATAAGCCACCTGCCCATTTAATATACGCTTATATTCCAAATTGTGCTCAATTTTTGGAAGCAAGCAATTATGCCTGCATTACACTGTGCTACATCAAAAATATTGTTTAATCTCTATCAAAAGTATTCTTTACTCTAGAGTAAAAGCTATACTTGTTTGATGAAATCAGCCCAGTGATGTAGACTCTAGCTAGAGCATCAAAACGTGGTCACAAGTTAAGAGATACTTTAGTACATTGCACGCACTCAAGCATTTTGTACCAAATCTGTCAAATTTCTTTGATAGTTGTTCAACCTTATTACAAAAGTATAAGGTTCATGTTCAAATGTGAAAATTTGAGATAGCTTGATGTGCTAGAGTCTGTACGTGTGGTCATATTTAAATTAATTATTATGAATACCGACGATATTAAACTTGAACACCTCAAAGAAGTAGTTTTGCAAGAGTGCGCATAACCTTCGCAGAAATTCAGAGATAAAAAAACAATGTCAAAATTACTTCATTTCTTATTGACAGATGACAGTTTTCTAGTCTTCTTGACATAGTTTTTTTTTCATTGCCGTCATTGCCATCATTGCTAACCAAAATTTCATTTTATAACCGCAACTTGCAAAATTACTTTGTGACGCAATCACCAATCATATAACAAAAATATTATTCTACCGGGAAGTACCGTAGCCGGTAGCTTATCAAAGTGGCTCCCACACAATCAGGCCTAAACACAAAAAAAAACCAAGTATGGGAAATAAAATTCCCCCAAGAAGGTCAGAGACAATTCGTAAAGACTTTGGACACTTTAAAAGGTGCGTACTAGTCCTGACTGACGTGGTCCCTACAATTTAAAGGAGATAAGAAAAGTCGTAAAATCATCGATGAAATGTCTCGCTCGAATCCTGAATGGAAAGCCTCCAACCAAGATCGAAGGGTGGTATCAAATGATGACATTTTTGCCGGGATAATCTTCTTCATACTACACTTTGCGGAAGCGTTGAGAAGTTGTCAGTATGCTCTTTTTTTTATTTTCAACCTTATTTTCAACCAAAACTTTGAAAACTTAACCGTTTTTTGTGTGATTACAGCAATCAACATATGGAAAGAGGAACGTAGTACGATGGAAATAATGGTCGATGCCTCTAGGGTATCTCAAGTGTCCGGAATTCTCCAGGAGAGAGAAATTCCATATACCATAGCCATAGCAGACCTAGCACCATTATTAGCCACAGAGCAGAGTTCAACTGTAGGATTAAATTGGTCGAAAACTTCAAGGAAAAGTAAGATTAAAAAATTAATAATCATTTTTATGTGATACGCGAAGGGTTCAAGCAGAGTCCTATTGCTCTCGCTCATGTGTTCGTCCGACTGTAAATCGCGGTGTATAGCTAGTCTTTGGTAAAGTTTAATAATGGTGCCGATTCCCTTGTTCACAAACTAAACTAAAATTAGAGAATTGACATCTCTTACTAACATACAGCGAAAGAAAAGGGCGGTAATACCTTAGAACTAAGTTAGAGATGTCAAATTAGTTTTGCCTTGAACTTTTCCGTGTTTTTAATCAACGCGTTCTGACATGTCAACTATAATTGTATAGAGGTTTTAGATCAACTAAAATTGACAAGTCTAATTCACGTCCGTCCCTTTCTTGTTTGATTGGAAAGAAAAAGATAGAAATAGTCTAAATTAAGTTTAGCTTGTGCATAACAGAATCGACACCATTGTCAAGTAAATTTAAAAAAGGTACACAAATATCATGCTTTTAAAATCTTTAACTTTACGTTTTTCATTAATTTTAGTCATTCAAACAGTTTACTTCCTAAACAATAAAAATTCCTAACTCATTCTATCATTGAGGACCTATTAACTAATAGAATTACCTGCAATAATATAACGTTCATTAGTGCTATTAACAAATTAATTCGTAACGAGCTCATTATTATCATTATTATACGCGTACAATAATTCGTGTGGTCACAAATGAAACGATTGGCTACACAAGAACGATTAACGCAATGTAATCACGTACCTAAAGTCTTGCCTTTAAAAACGAATCTTTTGCTCAAAAAACAGGCATTTCTTTATCATTATTAGTGCAATTAGCATCGTGGCTTTAAGTATTTTAAGACAAAAGTGCATAAAAATAGTTAACTAGCTTCTACCACTTACAAGTCAAGTATACCATATAACATAGCACTCAGAAATAGTATAGTTTTTTATCAGTGAAGAAATTTGTGTAACCGAACCAGTGTTGAGATCATCTCCTACAAACAAAATTGGATATTAACGTTAAACAATTTTTTCCGGTTTAAGAGAAGATGGATTGGCAAAACTATCATACGTTGGAAACTATATATTCTTTCATGGATGGCCTGCAGGCTGAGTTTCCGAATTTGTGCTCAGTACATGTGATTGGGAAATCGGTGGAAGGACGAGATCTGAAGGTTAGTGTGATTGTTGTGTAGTAGTAGAGCTCTTTGTGAAGGAGCTCGTCCGGGGAATAGTACCTACTATACCTATTTCTGCCGCAAAACAGCGTTGCTGTGATTCGGTTTGGAGGGTTTGGGTGCCGGTATAATTACAGGCACATGAGACTTTGCAACTTCCTCGCTGAGATGGCAACACATTTGCACGGCCTCTGGTATTGCACATACGAGTATCTTTAAGCGCGAGCTTGTTTGTCATCCAAAGACATTTAAAAAAAAATTGTGAGAACAAAAAAACGTTATTCTATAAGTTGTATTATTTACATTCAACTGGAAGTGACAGCACATTTTGCGTCACCGTATGTCACAAACATTTCTTTTGTATGAAAAGGCATGCAGCGTAAGCGTGTGTGAGTGGTTTTATTTAAAAATATAGTCTTTTCATAACAAAACTGTTGAACGATTCCGAATGGTATTTTTTTTGTTATGACTTCGATGCTTATTCGACGTCATAACCTAATGGTTTTAGGTTACATTTTATTTCAAACAACTACGAGAACAATATTTTTTAGTAAAAGATTTGAACTTAAATAAAGTACCTACTATCTTTAAGAATAACTTACGTAATGATAGATAACATACAATGTTCACAAAGACCAAGCAACAACCCAACAAGTACATGTCTATGATGATAACACAGCAACCATATTCAACAACTACATCAGTCTTCTTTTCTCCATGATACAGATGCTAAAGATATCAAACGGTGGGTCTACAAACGAAGGCGTCTGGATGGATGGAGCGATTCACCCGCGCGAGTGGATCAGCCCGGCCGTGGTCACCTACCTAGCAGACAAGATCGCGAGGACATTCAATGAACTGCCTGAGCACGTCACTAATAAGGACTGGTGAGCAAGCATTGTTATTTCTTTCTCTTCTTCTTCTTTTATGAGGACCACATGGATGGATATACGAGTGAAGGTGACCATATAGGCTCCTTTGTGTTCAGAACCTTAAAAACAAATACATTAGATAGATAGATAGATAGATACATACATTAACCATAATAAATAATAAATAAATAAACCATTTATTTAGAGTCCACATAAGACAAAGCACAACATACAAGAACACAATTATAAAATAAAACATAACATAATTACAAAAATAAGGTGCCGACATACAAAAAATAAATAAAGAACAAAAAAAATGAAAAGATGTGCGGTGTGCATCTCAAAGTTTCACCAAATGGGAACCCAGCTCAGTATGTGTCAAGTAAGTGCACCTGACGCTGATATTCTGCTGGATCCTTGCATTGACATACGGACGTCAAGCAAGCGAGATAAATTAGTATTGGTACTTGTTAAGTCTGACAACCAGTCTTACCAAGAGTATCGTATTACCCATTACTGGGTTGTGGAGGTCTGATAGGCAGTCGCTCCATGTAAAATACTGATATTCAGCTGCATCCGGTTCGACTGGAAGCCGACCCCAACATAGTTGGGAAAAGGCTAGGCAGATGATGACTTGTTAAGCATACCTTAAAGTTTTATTTTCTTTCTTTTCTAGGTACATTCTACCAGTACTGAACCCAGATGGGTACGAATACACTCACACGCATGACAGAATGTGGCGAAAAAACCGCGCGCGCTACGGAGAATGCGTAGGCGTTGACCTAAACAGAAATTTTAGGTAATTAGTTATTTACATTTTTATAACACACAATAATGATCTTTCAAATCGAATTTTGGTCGTGGCGGCCAATGTCAATGAAGACTACAAGAGATATTATAAGCCAAAGGTGCCCCGCGGAATCATTTAGGTTTTTGGCTCAATTTTGAAGTTTCTGAAGGCGAAGTCGCGGTTTGTAGGTATTGTTATTATAAGCCCCAATTATTTAGTACGTAACCAGTAATCATAATTCCAATATACAACTTCTCTAAAAACACCCTTATAACCCGAGTAATTTTTAATGTACTGTTAAATATATGTTTATATTTTTTTGCTTAGAAATCAATAAATAAAATTAGTCAATTGAGTTGACCAATAAGTAATGTCACAGTTTGCTACTGCCATATAAGACCTAAGCAGGAATCGCGTTTTGACAGCCCATAAAAAGTATATCAATTGATTGGCGGTACTACCCAATTATACCGTAGTCCTAATCCTAACTTAATTGGAAACTATTTTCTACTCCTTGTTAAATAAGCTCATTCCAATTTCCTGTACCCAATTAAAACCAGATTGTACCCTACTAATATAAAAAAACCGGATTTTAGTTACGGATTTGGTGAAAAAGGAGAAGAAGGCTCGTCAGATGACCCTGGAAACGTATTTTATAGAGGACCGAAAGCCTTTTCTGAACCAGAGACTGCTGCTGTTAAGGTAGGTCATTCAAGAGATTATTTTTTTTTTACCGTTGGTAAATCATTAAATGACTTCCGACTCCGCCCTAGGCGGGGCGGGAGGGAGTGGCAGACTTTTACTGACTCCATCCATGTTCCTTCTTGTGCCCTTTGCGTTCCGGGGGCGCGGTATATCTCTTTCGAACAAACCGCAGCCCCGCCAGGCATCAGCCCTTAGTGGCCCCTCCGTCATTCAAGTGATAAGCCTTTCTTTTTTAGTCCGCCGGGGAAATCCTCATGGACGTCCTCCGCCGTGGCCGTAATGATGGGGTATACCGGACTCTTACCGGCTAAAACCATCGCGGTGTTCCACCTTTGCCCATGGCCGGCGGTGCGGGTTTCGCTAAGCATTCGCCGCTCTCCCGACAGGCCTCAGCCAGATAAGCCCTAGAAAATAACAAAAACAATACCGGCTTATTATTGCCCCACCGCAGGGCAAAGGCCTCTTCTCATACAGAGAAGGCAAGAGCATTGATCACCACGTTTGTTTAAGGGCATTGGCGATTTCAGACATATTAGTTATAACTCTAAGTTTTCCTTCACCGATGTCATTGATTTATAAGACCAAGACAGACAGTCAGTGAGTGTCAGTGATATCCAAGATAAACTTAGAAAGTGCATTTGAACTGAAAAAGTGTTATTAGCATTTTCCCGGTATCGAACCTAAAACTTCATGCATGAAAGGTGACGCCTTAACTACTAGGCCATCACGTCAAATCATCAAGTACAAAAAATACATGTGTTTGTAATAAATTGTTTTTTTTTTACAGAGAGCTATTACCAGCTCAACAACGACGTTTAAGGTTTTCCTGTCGTTCCACAGCTATGGCGAAGTGGTCATCTTCCCGTGGGGATACACCAGTGATGCTTGTCCTGACTATGTGGAACTGCTCGAAGGTGGAACCGCCATGGCCAAGGTAATTCAACGTGGTATACCAGCAAAACAACAAACATTTATAGACAGATCTTTAGAATAAATATGTTTTACACCACCATTTCAATTACCTACCTACTTTGAAAAATGGGATAAATTTTGACGTGGTTTAGTATATTTTGATAGAACTAAACCCTTGTTTTTACGACCTATTAAAAATACTTTATCTATCTATGTGTATAAATAAAAATAAATGGCTAAATTTGTTGCTATGCGAATAACTCGAGAACAGCTGGACCGATTTGCCTGTTTCTTTTTTTGTTGTGTTCAGGTTGTGACAGGATTTATGTCAAGAATTATTTTTTTGGAAATTCGCTTTTGTGAAAAGCTTTGGCGGTCCACTAGTGCATAATATTCATGAAGTCCTCTTTGCTCCAGGCTATCTTCCGCACAAACGGCCACACATACAAAGTGGGCAGTACAAAGGACCTCATGTACTACGCCGCTGGCACCAGCACAGACTGGAGCTACGCAGTGGCCAACATCCCTTATTCCTACATGGTTGAATTACGAAGCAAGCAACACAGGTTCTTACTCCCAAAAGAGGAAATTATCAGCACAGCCCAAGAAATACAAAATGGAGTGTTCAGACTTCTGGCTTTTGTGGACCATCGATGTACAGGATCCCAGACTTGCGCCTGTCCAAAATAGATCCTGATAAGATTAGGAGAGACAATTTGAGGTCTTCGGTCATGATAGGACCTAGCCTGCATCAGGTTGTAATAGAAATAAAATTTTGTATCGTTGAAAAGAGGACCTCACATGAACAGTGATATTTTTAATCCCAATCATTTTTTATGACGTATTTATAAGTTATTGTCTCTATAAAATACAACATTTTATATAAAGAAGTTCTTAGTATTTTTTCTGTATGTTTGTGAGTCGATGGATGTTTTTAAATCGATAAGGGTGAGGCCACACGTACGTATTTTTGTGAGTGGAGACTCGGTTTTCTGAGCCGCGTAATTAATTTTTTACTGAAACTGATAACTCATTTTGCGTCGCCGTGTGAACGAAATGGGAGTTTCGTATGAAATTGAATGTAACAGAAATTATGCAACTCACAACTCAAAAAATTACGCTCGTGTGGCTTTACTCTTACTCCTAAATAACTAATTTGGATAAATGGCATAGTGGTAAACCTGACAAGCAGGTCAGCAGCTAAATAAAAAAACCCAGTCCATGAATTTGGTTGAATTGAGCTACCATCCCGCCAATTCTAGAAATTTACACGACACAACTTTCAGTTACATTCTCATTGCTGTTTATTTTGACAGAACTAAGTACAATTAAAGCCACGAAAATTATGTATACATTTACATACTATTACTAGTTTGAACCACGTTTAAATAATCTAGACGGGCACAGAAAGCCGCAAAGATTTAATTTTTCAACCACTCTTAAAACATCGAAAATTATAACATACTAACTATACAGGAAAATTTTTTAACCAGTGCGTAAATTTTGCCATAATAAACTTCAACACATTTTATTAAACACGTATATTTTATTTTGATATGTCTTAGTACTAAAAAATAAAGTTATCGCTTACGAAACATGTTTACTTAAAAACCATATTTCATTGTCACTCGGCGCTAGCGCATTCCCCACCCCCTCACCCCAGCCATGCGCCCGGGCGGCGGCGGCGGCCGCGAGTTTTCATTGATAGTATGGCGAATAGATTATGTCCTGGATGTTTTGCTTATTTCAAACTCGGATAAGGATGATTTTTTTTTTTAATTTTTTTTTTTAACTAAACACGGAAATTTGTTCTATTACTGACACTGAACTACCAAAAAAAATTTACGCACTGGTTAAAAACTTATCCTGTATACCCCGCGGGGTCACTTACACTCAATTACGTCTTTGGTTACTGCTCCGCTCCTGTTGCTCGTACGGTGATGTTCTATACGCATAAACCTTGCTCTTGAATCACTCTAACTGTTGCTGAAACCTGCATTAAAATTTGTTGCGTAGTTTAAAAGATTTAACCGTACATACAGCGGGAGCGACTTTGTTTTAGACTATGTAAAGAAGTGTATGTATTCTCCAAACCGATTCTAGATACGGCGGCTAATCTTAATGCAGAGTAGCCAAGTACGCCGGAGATGTTATAGTGCACAAGTGCGTGCGCAAACACAGATGTACTCCCTCTTCCCTAACTCTCATAGAAAACATATGTTAAGAAGTAATGTGATTTACAAAGCTTATAGTGCATTAAAAATAAATATTTGATAAACAGGATTTAATGAAATGAACGGTAGGTAAATAAACAGCGATAAAACATTTCATTTCCATACATTGATAATGCCAGAACGCAATGACCTGTGCCAAATAGCTCGCGCTGTGGTTACGACTATAATGGACCCAATCCAAAAGTTTTTATCCATGAAGCTTAAACAATTATTTATTTTTGTGTTTATGTTTTTAATGAGTTATAAACATTTATTTAGAATTGTGGGTGCAGTTTTATATATTAATTATATGCAAATTGTATATCGAGATTAAAAAATATAGTAGTTTAATTACTTCATTTTAGCATAGCTAGAGCTTGAGGATATATAAAAAGGTATGCGTATTTGTAAGCTTTAATGCTGGGGCGTTTTTCAGGTGTCAGGTTCAAGTATTTCTCCTGTAAAAACCAGCCATCTCAGTGAACAAGGTACCTTTCAAACCTTATACCTACATAGGGCCCAGCATGAAATACCATATCCCAGTCTGACGCATACCTCCTTAACGACTCATACATGACGCATACATTCCTCTATCTACCCTCAAAATTTCAATCATGCTAAAATGACTTAGGTCTAGCGACTCTAGGATCATAGTCTTTATGTATAGACCTAATGTCTCCAAATAAAACAACGCAGTATAAAAATTTCGATAACTTTATTTACAGATTTTGCATTATCTTATAGGTAATACAGTCAACAATTCATTAAACGTTACGATTTGAAATTCACATTCAGTTATCTAACGTAAAAACACCTATCGATCGACATTAATGATCACTAGTTTACCGTATCCTTAAGACGAGCACAGTTTTTTTATAAGTGTCTAATATCTTGGGACGGGAATGTCGAACGTCATTGTATAAATTTTAAACTGTCCACTACACGTATTACCATAACCTTCTTCTTCGTTTAACCGTCACTCATGTGGTTTCTCTTGACAACACTTAATGTAGACCTTGGATAAGTGTTCTACATTACGCAACCGGGATAGCCCCCTGTCGAAGAATACCCAGATAGGCTTTAGGGCATTCCAAAGGGCTGGAATCACTGCCAGCCCAAGTGGAAGAAAGCCAAGATCTTTCTTGAACCGCAGTACCAACACATCAAGCTCTCTGCTCTTCTTCTCATCCGTAATCACACGTATCAGCGGACAGTGAGGTATTTCTGATATTGTCACTAACACGACACTAATATGGGCGCCACACATCAACCGGCCGTCTTTCCGACGTGATCAGCGACTTACTTCGAGTCCTCATGCCTTGTTCTGACCACTCCGGGGACGCAGGACGTTTCTTACCGGTTCCTGAGGCTGTTGAACTTTCCTCTTCTCTTTCTGGACTTGAGTTGTTGGAGTCTTCTTGAAGTGGAGGTGGTCTAAGCCACCAGTCGTAGCCTCCGTAAAGTTGGGAGTATAACCACGCTGGGGGGGTTGGAAGTAGGGGGGAATTGAGGAATAGTTGAGCTGCTAGTGCGCTGTGGAAAAGGGTTGAAGGTGCTGGTAGCGGCTGCATCGGTTTCCTGGACCTGGTGACTGATGTGAAGGCCCCTGGACGGTCGTCTGGAGGTGGGGAGCTCGATGCTGTGACGGAGATGTCGTCGTCTTGAGGTGAGCTTGGACGCGAGTTTGCCGGACTCGTCGTGCTGTGCGCGTGCATTGTTATTGGATTGTCTGACGTTATATCTGTAATAGACAATTGGAATAAGTTTTTTGCTCCCAGTTTCGCAACAATCCGGTTTTTTGGTGTTGGACACCAATATAATCTATTGCTGTTAATAATGATCCTACTAATTTGCATTTATTTACCAGTCTCATGTGGCGGAGGAGGTACATGCTGAGGTTGCGCGTGCGGCGGTAAAACGTGCGGCGTGAAGTGAGCGGGGGTGGGCAGCAATGGAGGCGGGTAGTGCCGCGCCAGCGCACCCCACTCGCCGCCCGGTAGACCCGCCAGCTGATGCGCAATACCTGAACAAATTCAGAGAATATTTACCCTCTTGTTTACTTCAACGTTTACAGATTTATTTGAAGTTTTCCTAAAAAATGTATAGTAGGATTAGGTTCATCTTTTATCCCGATTTTTCCAATCCAAGTATCCAAAATATTACGTAATATTCCGTAATATAAAGTTGGTATGTACAACTGAGGACGATGGCGGTTTGCCACTTTTCAACGTTATTATTAAGGGCAAAAGTGTGAAAGTCGTGCATACAAAAAATACCGCTACACAGAAAAAGTACTTCAAAGTAACCAGCATATAAATACCTATCTGAACGCAGAGCAACAACCAGAGCGTCATCACCACCTAGTTTCCACCCTACAACTGCTCAAAATTCAATCAACAAAACAATAGCGTTAAGAGTTATCGCGTGAAACGCTCCACTAACGCTAACGCGCTACTTAACGCACTCATCAGAATATTTTAATAATGAGTGAGGTGCCCCCGCTCGCGGCTGGTACAGTCAGCAAAAGAGATGAGTAACTAGAGTCGCCTAATGAAATCAAAGTTTTACAAAAACCGATAGGAAGTTTTTGAATTAATTTTATTTTAATTAATAGAAAATAAACAGTTTATTAATTAAAATTAATTTAATTTAAAAACGACTACCGGTTTGAAATATTTTTTTTAACTATATTAGACGGTCTGGTTACTTATCTCTTTTGTTGAGCGTACATCTCGCGTCTTATCTCCACCGACACTCCTCAATTGTTGCAGAGCAATACTGATTGCTCATATTGCGGAGTCTGAGATTAAAGTTTGTTCAATTATTGTAATTTGAAAATGTGTGCCAAGAAATGGATTTTCGTTCTGTTTGACAATGATGAAAAAAAAGTGAGTGAAAATTGTTTATTATTTTTCTGTGTAAATAATGGTTATTGAGTCGATAAAAATCTATACTAATATTATATACTTTTGCGAAAGTAACCCTGTCTATTAATTTTGATGAAATTTGATACGGGATAAGTTTGAACTCAAAAAAAAAAAACATACGCTATTTGATCGATAAAAATCTATACTAATATTATATACTTTTGCGAAAGTAACCCTGTCTATTAATTTTGATGAAATTTGATACGGGATAAGTTTGAACTCAAAGAAAAAAAACATACGCTATTTGATCGTCCGAGTCCGCGATAACTGATATTTACGCGGACAAAGTCGCGGATAAAAGCTAATAAATTAATAAAATGTTACCGTGTTTTCTGCTAAAGCCATTGCTAAGCACTGTTTATTAAATATCTGTGATTATTGATCATTGGTCAGTGAGTATTTAGCCCTCTTTACATATGATCATGAATTCATGATATAGGCTTTTTCCCAACGCTAAACTTTTATCTTAGCCTTCTACATCCAATACCTTTTATTACAAAAAACAATAACAAGTAAATAAAACAAATAACCCATTATCACAACAATCACAATCATACAAATAGGAAATGTGTTTTGGCGTCATAATTTTCAGTTGACATTTTTAAGCGCATAAATTAACAAAGTTTGCCGGCGCCGCGACCCCGTATATTCGGCTTAACCCTTTAGCACCCACCTTGGGTAATTCCCACCCCGAGCCAACCCAACCCTTTCAGCAATAGAATAAATTACAGGCCGTTTTATGTCGCAGATACCAACGGTACGAAAATGTAAAACACATTATTTTGAATCCGACCGCTTAGCCTTTATAGGTGTAGTGCTTTATGAGTTCGTTGCAATTAGACAAGAGCTGCTTTTTAGGATTAAGCCGGGCTTAATCTTGCCTCTGAGCGGCTCACGGCTTTTACGGTAATGATTTGAAATATCGGATCGCCGGCAACGGGTTAAATAGTCTATTATCTACTTAATACTTCATCGTAAAGTTTGGATTGAAACATGATTTTTATTATCTACCCGAAATCCATTTTGTCAATTAGGTTACTCAACTATAAGAGACCATTTTCTTTCTTTTGCTTTTTGTTGCCCCATACTAGCAATTTTTCTTGTATCGTGGACCCGTTTACAAACATATAAACTCACATACACAAACAGCCAGACCCGGTACCTACGAGTATCTGTAGATGAAATTTTTTGTCCCGTGCAGGAATCGAATCTGCAACACGCAGCACAGCAGTCAATCGCATAGCCACTGCGCCTATCGTGCTATCACCATCATCATCATCATATCAGGCAAACGTCGTCCACTGCTGGACATAGGCCTCCTTTAAAAATAGCCACAATGACCATTACGGTCATTAAATGACCTTTTCTTTTTTAAAGATGAAAAGGCAAATAACTTCTTCCGCTCTGGGCAAAAGGGAGTGTCAGACTCCTACTGTCTGACTTACAGACCCATGCCCTTTACGTTCCAGGTCCACGGTGACTCTTTCAAACAAATTCCGCAACCGTCACTAAATGCCCTACAAGAAAATCTCTTAAATCCTTAAGTGCAGTGTCTATCAATGGGCAATTTATAGAGTATTTAATAAGTGCAGTAAGTGCACGTTATGCGAAAAGCCGAGTACTCGGTATTCAAAGCTTCTTGCCAGCTAAGAGCATCCGTAGCTCCGACAATATCCGCCACGCTCCGAGCGCAAAAAATAACACTGAACTTTAAGATTACTCGCTGGCTTGCGAATCCGGATTTATTCTTCATGGCTTTGAACAGAGAAGTTGTGGAATAGACCGGCTAATGTTTAAATTAAAACTTTATATTTCAAAGATAATCGTACCATATTATGGCTTTTGCTTAATTTCATTTAAATCGACTGCCTCGTTAGCCTAATGGCGCGACTGCTACGCTAGGGGTTTTGTGTATGATTCCCAGGTGAAATTCTAAGTAGCAGCTCGAAGTTAGGATTTGTGCTATTACATGGGACCCAAATATGCCGGCGAACCGTGGGTGTAAATTCGCACCTCTGCCTAACCCTTCAGGGAATTCAGGCGTGATGGTAATGTTCACTTAAATCGCAAAACTCACTAATACTCCATTCGCAGTTCACCTATTTTCATTACCTATTAACAATACAATAAAAGCTTAAAAAGTTAGCCATAATTTTTAAAAAGGCTCTTTCGTATCGATACTCTTATTGAGTTATGTTCCTATAAATAACTTACTTCTGAAAAATTACACTTTTGGCCCATGACGTGAAAAACGGCAAGGCATTGTTTCATTATGTATTCTCTGTTGAAAGATTCAAAAGAAAGGGCAGTGCTAGACGATTTGCATTCGTTAAAAAATGTTGGAATTCTTTGTTGTGTGCACGATGCGTAATCGCTGTATACAACGATTTAGCAATGTTGATCCCTGAGACAATAAGTAATTTTGAACGTTGATTTTTACAAGCTGTTGGCAATTTTTATTGGTTGTTGCTGGTAGAAAACTGCTTTAGTGTACCTAGTATACCTACGCTGCATGCACCATTTTAGCTTTTTATTATACACCGGGGTCTACCCAAGACTTTAGTGGTTAAAAAAGGACTTTTTATGTAGTAATAATATTAGCTACAAGCTTTTTATAACAAAGTTTAGGTGTAAAAACTTCATATTATTATATTTATCCAATAATATATAAACTATTATAATATGAAAACTATTTGCTTTATAATATCATTAATTGATGCCAAATTATTCTAGATTAAGTAGATATATGAACTGTCAGAATTTAATCAACAAATGAATTCAAAGGGACATTTTAGCGAGTAATATATTTTATAAGTGTACAATTTTCATCACACCAATTTCTACTTCCAAAACAAAATAAAGTATCAAAACTGTCAGCGCGCGCTACTAGTAGATTGGCCGCATCCGAAGACGTGCCAGTCCGCTACATTGCCCCGGACGAAGGGGTTTTTTCTTCGACTTTGAAAAATCGCACCGCGCCGCGAGAGGGTTGAGTTGAACCCAAACATTTTAATGCCATTTGCTAGATTGCGTCTTGCATTTTTCCTGCCTCCGATACTACAGCGCTAATCCGCGAAGACGACCGGGATTACACGGATAAAAGTATTTACGTTTTTAGTGTGATTCCGATGTGCCGGGATTAGGGCGGAATTTTTTAACGACTCTTTGAGACCCTCGGTGATTAGAGAAAGGGTTGGAAGCACTTTCCAGTAATTATTTTACATTTCTTCGAACATCATTTATAGAACACTTAGTTGAGCGACTTCCCTTTTTCTTTTGTACTGTAACAACTTCTATTCAAATGACTTTTTCATTGAAGAAGATATTGTCATGGTGTAAAGTAGATTATCTCCTCTCTTTATCTTTATGAGCCACTTAAATATTGATAACTTCGTGAGATTACCGCGTAATGCAGAAGTGTTGATATTTAATTATTTCTCGCTGAAACTAACAACTTAAATTAATTCGCGGGCGTTTCTTGTGTCACGTGTCTGCCTCGTGTTTCAATATTTTGATTGTTACGAGAAGGAAACTAAAATATAGTGACTTTAAACTTTAGCGAATGCTTTATACCTACAGTATGCTATATTTGAAAAGTGCGGAGGGTACCTAAAAATTTGGGAAAGTATCAATTAGTGGTTTCTTATTGATAAATATCAAAATTAATTAAGACAACTCACAACCTAAAAAGAAAATGTATGGATTGGGTTATTGACCTTGATCCTATCGTAATTTCTTATCAGACGGTTAAAACGATCTTCTCATTTAGGTTCTAGCTTAAAAGAAGTAGATGTGAGTATCAATGCTGCAGCTTAAATGCTATACGCGCTGCTATCCATAACCGTCTTGAAGCAGGTTGCTCCACATCGTAACTTATGACACCATAAGCTTCTAGTTAGTGCTAAGGGCTGACGTCACAGCCCGGAGTTAGCAAGACGGATGCCCTCCGTACATCATAAGGTTAATAAGAGGGCTCGTGAACTAACGACGACGCTTTGTCAACGCGCCTTAACCCGCCGCCGCCATCTTGGCTGCCATGTTGGATTTCAATCTGCTTAGCGTTTAATGAATTTGCGTCTATTGATTTTGTTTAACCCCTTTTTGTTTTGCTTAATTAACCTTTCGGTGTAGAAAAGTAGCTGTGACAAGGGAGTTAACGGTTAAAGGTTACTTTGGATCTGATAGATACGATTAATTAACTATTGTTCTGTAACTTTGATCCTTGTTTTGTGTGTTTAGTTTCGTTGGACTTTTGTACCTGTCTACGTAATGGCCAACTGACCAACTGGGCCGGTATTGGACGATACTCAAGTATAGACTTCGCATTAAGCATACATTTTTAAAGCCATTTCATTAATTGAATCAAACTTTAAGTAAACAGACCTTAATGGTAAAACACTTTTGCACCAATCACTCTTTAAAAACTCATCATGAGTTGAGTTGAGTTGAGTAGCACGTCACGTCAATAAAAATGACGTCACATTTGGAGTTAATCGCGCGGGAGGCGTCATCATACGAATCCATTTGAAACCGTTTAAAATGTACAGTGAAAGCGCGAATCACGTCATACAAAAGGCTGTATGAGGTGGGTGGGACATTTAAAATTTACAAATGCGTAATTATGCACCCGCATTGTCGCGAGCACTGAAGGGTTATGTGGCCCCCGTTTCTTCCCCCCTTGGCCCCCACAATCCCGGGCTTCCGGGCCTAATGCTATATTTAATTTTCTCTAAGACTCCCTCATTAATAATGCGAAGGCTGCGACTTTAAGTGGCGCTCACACGGCGACGTGAGATACACAGATGTACGAAAATTTGTCGCGACTAGATGTCTCGGCCAATTACAAATGTCAACTTGTGTTCTGATTTTAACTTTGAAACTTTTGCTAAACTATTTTTGGAGTCAGATTTGTCGAATTCTTTTGATTTTTTCTTTGTAACATTTACTTACATTTACCTATTTTTAGAATCACGAGAACTACGTGACGTACATATCTCTATTTCGAAACTAAATATCTTAAGGGGCTATCCGAAAACACACATTTTTTGTCGCATAGTCTGGCTTATTGGTACGTTTGACAAGCCTGAAAAATTGAGTGTATTGCCAAGAGTTCAAAGTAAAGACTTATTTATAAATATTTCATGAAAATAAAGGAGTATCATGGAAAAAATCGAAATGGAGCGCAAAAAAAATTTCATCGCGTAGGTTCTGAATTTTGAGCGTAAACTAATTAAGTTTATGTAATAATATTATTGGGATTTTCATGACATATCTATAAATTATTTCAATTTAATGAAAATTTCAAAATTTCTTTCAACATGATGTTGGTGGTTATGCGAAACTACTTACATCGCTATTTTGAAACTTATTTGTTGCCGCGATGCGTTTTTGTATTTTTGCTTACCATTGGACCTTAAGTGAAGTTGTCACATCCATGTTTTGATATTCCCATGTAACAAATTCGCGTCTATAAGATGTACGCGCGAACGTGAGAGTAGATAATTTATCATGATTTCACAAGGGTTATTGGTACCGGTAAGAGGGCAGTAGAGACTTGCCGTCAGAACAGCCGCGAAGCGTGGAATTTGCATATTGAAGTGCTTGCTAAATTGTTTCTGAAGAGAAACAATGAGACGCCCTTCGATGAAAGAAGCTGACAGTGAAGTGAACTTGTAATGTGCGTGGGTACTGTTTAATGAGAATGTTCGAGAGTTTAGTCAATGAAGTGACTAGTTTAACGTATTATGCTCAGATTGTAAGTTTGAAACAATACATCTTTCAGGAGGTCTAGTACACTAATGGTAGAATATCAGCTACTTAGTTACCGGCTACAAGTTAGTCACACAGGCAGATAGGTATAAAAGCATTTCGGAAAGCTTCTTCCTTCTACTTTACTTAAATAAAAACGTAGCACTATACTAGAAATTTTGTCTGTATGGTAGGTGCATTTACAAATATGTAAACTCTTATACACAAACAATCAGACCCGTAACAATTACCTGTAGGCCATTCATTTATTTGTTCCATGCGGGAATCGAACCCAAACACGCAGCCTAGCAGCCACTGCGCCAACCGTGTCGAAAAAGGTCCCTAAAATATTATTATGATTCTAATTTATTAGTTCAATAGTTTCATAATAATAACACACTCAATTTCTGAACCGGGCCTTTGGGGTACCTAAACCCCAGCAATATTCCCATCATAAAAAACAAACAGACAAAGTATTGTGGTCACCTTCTTGGTGTGACCGAGGTACCGGGTTAGACTTCACTTTATGTATAAGGCTCCAATTACGATAACTGAATGCATGTGTATGCATGATAATTATAAGCATAACTCTAGAGTGGCTATCAACTGACCCATATTTAAAAAAAAACCAAATCGTTTCTCATTCTAAATTCTAATTCGAAAAAAGAATTCGACTGAGTAATAGAAAAAAAAACTATTTCAGCCAGTACTAGCCGATGTGTACATTTTTCACAGAACCTAAACAAACTTCTTTCATTCATTCGATCACGATTCAACCAATTCCACCTCATTACAGATGCGATATAAAATCCTAAGTAAATTAGCATGCATTAATTCCGGTGTCTTGGCACGCTTGGGTGTCGCCGACGTACCTACGTGCTGTGTAATTGAGTTACAGCCCTTTGACACCCGACGTAACGAGGTTTGCGACGACACTTGCGTACTATGGGAGAACGACAAGCGCGTACTACGAAGGCGTAGTACGCCAAGTAATAAAGGTGGGTTGTGACTGGATAACGTTAGTAGACGGTAATCTTTTGTTGTTGTGCAGCGGTGGGAAGCAAAGGTGTTTTGTGGAATATAGTTTATTTTATACAGATAGTATTGTGTACAAAATACCATGAAAAAGAATTAAGTACATTTTATAACGATCTTGAAACAAATGATGTGTGCAAGCAAACCCAATAAAATATTTTCTGACCGCAACTGTATATTTGAAAACCTACCCTATTGTGTTTTTACAATCACTAAATAAGACGTATACCTATTTTCTTTTTGCATGTTTTCGAAAGTCTCTAAAAATAATCCAAATGTTATATTATTAACTTTTTTATTTCGGCTCTTTTTAATAATGTAGGGCACAATTACAATGGTGTTTATTAGGTGCAAGTGAAGGGAGCGGGTGCCTAGCGACAGGGCACCCCGCCGTGCGGAGCGTCGCGACGCCTCGCACAATATTGGGGAATTCTCATTCACCTGCCATATTTCTTACGAGGAAGAAATTTTCGGCTCGCCTGTTTTCAATTTTGAAGTCATTTTTGTAGACTGTGGCCGCGGCTATAGAATTTGAAATTGTTCTCTCAAACGGATTTATAAAATAAAGATGAAGATAAAAATTATTTTATTTGTAACACATAAGTATACTCAAGTTGTTGGATTAAGCATCACTTGGCCTACATGTTTTAACTTGTTACTTATTAGTGTAAAATACACATTTCTATACAAGAACAAATTCGCAACACAGAACAGATTCAATTCTTTATTGTTTTCTAAACAAGAAGGAATATGTTTATTTTTTCTATCGCAATCACTTTTTCTTATCATAGTTAACCAAAGTTAACTATGATAAGAAGACTCAAAAACACATCGCCGAAGTAAACTAATCGTAAGTTAGTTCGTTTTTTGAATTGAAAATACACGTTTCTCACTTAACATTTATTTTTGACGGGCCTGTTGGTTTAGTGGTTAGTGGTCCTGACTGCTAAGCCGGAGGTCGTGGGTTCGATTCCCACCCAGGACAAACTTTGTGTGATGAGCATGATTGTTTGTTCTGTGTCTGGGTGTGATTTATCTATAATATGTATGTATTTATAAATTATATAAGTATGTATATTATTATCAGTTGTCTGGTTACCATAACACAAGCTCTGCTTAGCTTGGGATCAGATAGCCGTGTGTGAGTTGTCCCAAGATATTTATTTATTTATTTATTTTATTTCATTGGAATACTTTATCTAAATCAATCGGTGATTCTTATTGAAGTCATATAAACCAAGAAGTGACTATCATATCCACCCGCTTTCTTATTTAAAATATTCATATTGAAAGCACGAAGTAAAACAGAGTAACAGCCTACACTACCATTAAATACTCACCCAAAAGCGACACTAACAAACTTAACAAACTTCATAATTGTTAATGTTTCTAGAATATTAAAATACAGCTCTTGTAGCTCGCAGGTGTCAAACTGAGGCCCCTCAAATTGATAATTAATTGTCACGCAAAACTTCTGGACCGAATTAAATCCCCTTTTGAGGCTCAGACGAGGAGTGACAACGGTCCCGGCTGACAATTTAATATCTTTCGGATAGAAACATCGCTGCCTCGAGTAGAGACAGGGGACAGGTCAGAACTCAAGAACTTAACGTCATAATGGATAACAGAATTAAGACTTTAGTATTATGCGATACGGTTTCAAATTAATCACACATGTTTGAAATTACATGTCTAAGAACTATCTTCAAAGATATATTATGTCTACATGCATTCTAAAGTACCTGTAGGGACTTCTTTTAAGAAGGTACCTACTCATCTAAATCAGTTTGATATTTAAATTGTAATTCATTTCGTAGAATTAAGTTTAATTGTTGTCTCGCATACCGACACGCCTAAAACGATTAGTAGAAAACTGTATTCTATATTAATTATGTAACCTTTATTCTGTATAATTAATTGGGTTCTAGGTACCTAGCTGTATTCTATATAGTAGTGATTGAGTTCATACATTAAGTAATTAAGAACATTTAAATCTAATAGTGTGTCATAGATAGAAACTAAAAGGCTAATTAGTTTTTAACTGTCGAATACAAATTGTCTTTAAAACTATGAAATCCTAATTAAGAGTATGTTTCTTTCTGATAATATAGCTTCATGTAATAACGAGATATCTTAGCTACTAATACAGGCCGTCTTTTAATTATTTAGCCACGTAGCTGTTCAATACAAAAATGCACTAACAGCACATTTAATTTATGAAAATGGTTTCTTTTCATAATGCAGGGTCGGTCTCATACTAAAACTTGTTTTCATTTACAATTTTTTTTTTAATTTAAATTTATAAAATTTCTAAAATAAAACCGCTAAGTGCGGTCCAGCCGTTTCAGAGATTACCCGGAACAAACAGACAGACAAACAAAAAAATTAAAAAAAAAATTGATTTAAGTATAGTACATACTTTCATATGCATTTAGTGAGAAGCTGTTAATTTGAAATTACAAACAGACAATTCAATTTTATTTATTTGTATGTAAAGATTCGTGCACAACATTTACCTGATAACTTAAAAGGTAGTGACCTCATCAAGGGGTCAGGCGGGAACCGAGGACCGAAGTGGAAGGGATGGAAACCGTGGTGCCTCGTCTTGGACCGCGGCTCCCGGGGGCCGTCCACCGTCACCTTGATGGCCTTCTGGTACGTCGCCACTTGAGGGGGGGACGTCGCCAGCATTATCGTCAGGGTGAACGATTTACCTGCATGAGAATAATAATGTTATATTAGGGTTAATGTCGTTGCCAGTGTTGCGGAGTTTGTTCGAAAGAGTTACCGCGACCCTGGAACGCTAAGGGCATTGGAGAAACACGGATGGGTTTTAGTCAGTAAGAGTCTCCGCCCAGGATGGAAGAAGCCATTCCATGATAATTCCCATACTTAAAAAAAGAAACAAAAAGAAAGACTCAACGTCGTGATGGCCCAATTTTCAAATTCGGGTGTTCTTTCTAAGTTTATCTTTATCACTCACATCGGTGAAGAAAAGCATCGTGGGAAACCTGAACTTATAATTAATTTAAATAAGAAATTACCAATACACTTTAAAATAAGCGTGAATATTGATGATCAATACTCGTGGCTTCTCTGGGTGGATAGACGCATAATTATTTTAGATTTGGTCCTAATTTCCGAAATTGCAAAATGTCTACCAAGACTGCATATAGGATCAGAGGAGCACTTCTATTATTTTTCAGGAACGATTGCTATCTAAACTCATTCTCAATCTGTCAAAAAAGCCATAATTTAACTGACGTGACGTTTGTTTAATATTGATTTTCGCTGAGATGATATTGCGGTCGGATTTTTTAAACGTTTTTGATTGGTAAATCTGGCATTTAAGAATGGGTTACATGCAACTAATTTGAATCCAATCCAATTGTTTCATTTAAAAAACCCGTGGACCTATATGTGTTCTACATTTAAATAAAGGTATACCTCAGTGACATTATTAAACAAACCCCATTCTAGCAACCAAAACACAACCCACCGAAGCACGTACAGAAACCATCTAGCAAGTTTCAAACTTGGAATGTATAAAGAATTCGCGGCGGTGCCGTCAACCCATTCGGTTGCCGTCGGCGGCGGCAGCTCGGTTGATTTGTGGAGCTCCGCCGGCCGAGCCCTGGTACACCGAATGCCGACACGATCACACGGATTAGGTAGCAGGAAATTTACTAAGATGTTGAGTATTTTGAAGAGAGATTTTGGTATTTGGTTGGCGTTTGTTTTGAGATGGTGACTGTAGAGCAGTTAAACTTTAACCTGTATTTAAATTTTTGATCATTTGATTGTTTAAAAGCGTTAATCTCTGTAAATCCTAGGCTAGGATAGACGGATTCTAGTGGCATTCGGAGGATTCAATTGTGTAGGTAATATATGTATATTATACTAGCTTTTGCCCGCGACTTCGTCCGCGTGGATTAATAGTTCCCGTTCCCGGGGGATTTCCGGGATGAAAACTATCCTATGTCCTTTCCTGGGTCCCAGACTATATCTGTACCAAATTTCAATGAAATCGGTTCAGTGGTTTAGGCGTAAAGAAGAGACAGACAGACAGATAGACAGACAGAGTTACTTTCGCATTTATAATATTAGTACGGATTATCACGCGGATCTAAGGAGTGGGGCAGTAACCAAAGACATAACTCGGGTGTAAAGAAACACGATAACGTTGCGGGGAGAAGCTAGTCTTCTATGAGAGGCATAAAACGACACATCACATACCCATTAACTGCCCATCAAACTAAGCAACTTTGGTGAAAGAATATTGCTGAAAAACGATTATTTACCTACTCTATTCCTTGTCAGGATCACCAAGCAAAACGGCGCTTACAGCTACCGCCCAACCGCTCAACGCACAATGATAAGCACCGTGTGTAAATGTGGTCATGGACCATCCTATCACTTAATAAGTGTCGAAACCGGCGACAATGACGTCACGTAACGACGCTATATCCTAAACAGCCACCATTGCCGTAAATGTACCATTCAGCTGTGTAGCAAGCCGGATAATAAAAGCAATGGATGCTTAACAGTCGAGTATTAGCGTGTCATATAGCGATGGAAATCGAGGAGTGGTGTAGTCGAAATGCCATCGTAACACATCCACCGCAGAGCGACCACAAACACGGCGGCAAGCGTTTGAACAATCACGCACGTATCGACACACATACCGAATGGTAATTCTGGCAAAGTTCATCGGTTGACATTCTACACCCCGCCGTGATGAATGATCATAGGTGCTAATTGAATAATTGTGTATACCACAAATGGAGGTCGGGTTTTTCGGATCAAATTATTGAAAACACTGACTTTATTGACATTACATTATTTAACTATATAGTTTCTGTTACCTACTATGTAATAAACATGTAGGACATTTTTTTAGGTAAAAACCAAGCTATGCATAATATATCTCCGTGTAAAACAGAAGAAGCTAAACAAACAACGCATACAAACACTATTTCCCTCCAACATCCAAAAACAACGAAAGATTTCATATTTAGATCCCAAATTATATTCTGAATAAAAGAAACGTACCGAGATAACATTCCGTGCAAAACAAAAGAGAGACTAGTATTCCCAGCGTCTGGCTTGAAGCCAAAAGCCGCGGCGGTGGTCCTCCGAGCCATGAAAACGACATAAACACCCCCCCTCCCTGCCTCGCGGCCCCACCGCACCCCCCTCGACCCGAAATGAGCGGCCACCCGCTTATTTTCATAAAACCCGCATAAACTCGGCAAGAACTTAAGAGAGAGACCAAGAAATTGTTTTTGCGCAAATATACGAAGAAAAGAAAAGTTTTATTGTCTCCGGGACGGAGATACGAATTACCCATTCCGACTACTTATGTAATATGGATGGAATGGAGGCAAGGCATGTACATGAGACATCGTTGCGGAATGTTACGTTGTACGCTGGTTAGTATTCATAGAGTATACAGTTATTGGCAACTGTATGTCAAAGAGTAAATAATTACGTACTTACTGTAATTGGACTTTGTTTTTTTCGGCAAAGATATAGAGTATAGTTTGCCTTGGGGTACGATTATACTCTTTCGTTATATCCATTTAAATGTATGTATTCAGCTATACATTTAGTATCCATTCTAGAGAGTATATCAGGCTTCAAGATTTATAAAATCGAAATAAATGTTACGATTTTGACCTTAGTGTTAATTATTCTTTCCATTTTTTTTTTACGTTCCATACTACATTATATTACAAAACTAAACAAACAACTTTTGTTTCCAACTATACCATCTTAGAAGCAACAACAACCTAGCAGAAAAAGCTTTAATAAACCCATTTTCTAACTCCATAAATCATTTATTTATTCATAAAAAGCCTTGCTGCCCACCCCCCAACGCCGTGTGCTAACATATTGCACATGCACGTGCTACTCACTTCATAAACTGTGTGTATTCCCGGCAGGGGGAGCCACTGATTGTTCATAAAAATATTGCGTTTAGCTCAAGTTATAGAAACATTTTTTTGAAGGGGTGATATTGATATTTTATTTTTTATTTCGTGTGGGGTCAATACCCTGCACGAAATTGCTTATAAATCTGATTTTATCCTGTCTATGAATTGCTTCGAGTTAATGTTAAATATAGAAATAATTGGTCCTTTCTGAATACAGGTTGTGGCGTATTTATAAAACCGTCCGCGCCATCTATCGAATCGGGGCGACATTTTTACGGTGACTGAGCTAAAAGGGACACAAAACATATCTAGATGTAATTATTTTGTGGTAGAGGAATTATTCTACACTAGCGTCAGCCCCCAACTTCGTTTGCATCCGAGGTGGTCTATTATCCCACAGGAACCTCACATTTTTTCAAAATATAAAGTGACCTATGTGCGATAGTGCCAGATTTAACTCACATACATCCATCCAAATTTCGCTTTTTTTTAAAAAAATACTTTAAGATAATAACTAGCTTAGAAAAGTGCTTAGCTAATCAAACCATTATAACCAATGATATTATAACTACCTAACTCATAAATAACTACCCGAAAGTACGATCACAAAACTGATAACAGTTAAAATATTATTCCAAATTCAACTTCAGTTCCAAATTCAAATTTCGGCAATTTCCCGTTCACGTCGGATTAAAAATCAGCTTTATAACATCATAAAGTAGGCGGAAGGCACGTTAAGATAAGAGAGTTCTCTCTCGGTAGCTAAATAAAAAATGAGCCACAATGGTAATGGCAGAGCCTCCTTTGATCTCGGTTACGTGGCTTACTGGGGATTTTCGGCTTAGAGGAGCAATTTGGGTATAAAATACCTGAAGCCAACCGATATGCATTAGGGACATTAGCGAATTGACTACGCATATGTGTACATTATTATAGACAGGTAATTGCCCCGTTGGTCTTGTGAATGTACGTATGACTAAGCGTGGACTTCTAGGTTCAATTGCAGCCAAGTTGAGAAAAGTGTTATTGGGTTTTTTTATTAAAAATTTCTCAGTAGCAGTCTGGGGTTTAGAAATTGGTGGTGTGACACCCCGTAGCCTCGGAAAGCATGTAAAGCCGCCGGTTTCGGCTGTAGTTTGTAGCTTTTTGACAGTTGTTCCAAGTGGTCAGAACCCCGAAAGTCGGACAACCAGTCTTACGCGGTATCTTGTTACCCAGTAACGGGACAATCCCGTTACTGGGTCAAATAGGCATTTCGTCAGACTGGAAACAGACCCCAACATAGGAAAAGGCAGATGAAGATGATGTGTTATTTATACACAACTTATTACTTTTTGTTGTTTTTTTTTGATGATGTTAGCGTAATTGGGCCATCGAAGCCATGTTAGCATAAACAAATAAATACATGCTTATATAACACCCAAACAGACTTTATGTCTGTACTAGACAAACGATACGGAACAAGAATATACGATACGTTACGGTTTATTACAGAATATTTCTGAACCAACATAAAAACTTCTTCCCCATCCAATAAAATAACTAATACAAGCACAACACCGTAAAATCCGAGTTTATTGATGCGTCTCAAAAGAACGAGAAGGAAAGTCAAAAGTGTGCACAATTAAAACCAGCCCCCAAGGAGTCAGCTACCGAACGAGCCGAGCGGTCAATATCGCGAGACAAGACCCTCAATTTTCACCACTCTCCCCAACGCTAATAACAATAATTAGGAATGAGTGGTTCAATAATTAAAAACGGAAAGAGAACAACTCCAAAAAGACGTACCCAAATGAAAAGAAACTTGCGCTGTCCTACTTCAGCTTGTAGAAAGCCGTATCTCCCTCCCTGTCGCACGACCGTCTCAATTTCGCTTATGAATTTTTTGTACCCACTCAATGGTTCTCCTTTAAATTAATAAAATTTAAATGGATGCTCATCTTAAACTGTGGTAGTTAGCGATGCTCTTAACAATTATGTTAAGACGATGACTGCGTTTTACTTAGTATCTACTTATCTGGAGCACGAAGTTTGGAAGACAAAATTTCCAATGGTCGTAACTTCATAACATATTATGATAACATACCATCACGCCTGTATTCCCCGAAGGGTTAGGCAGAGGTATACCAATGTATACCCACAGTTCGCCGATATATTTCAAGTCCCATGTAATAGCGGACGAGCCTATTGCCATTAACCGGGCACAAATCCTAACTCCGAGCTGCTACTGAGAATTTGATAGAAAAACCCAATAACACTTTTTGCTTGACCTGAGAATCGTAGGCTATCGAGGCAGTTACACAAGACTACTGTTACTTCAAATATTACCTACAAGTACAACTCCAATAGTAATTAATACTTTTCCTACTTTATCTTCTTCAGTGAGAAAAAATAGCAGCAGATATAGAAATTCCCTACAAAACCACACTGATCCTAAAACCCCATTTACAATATTAAAGTCTTCTATTCAAATAACATCCCTAGAAACGCTAATTTACATCCCCAATCAACCCATAACATACGTCGAGAGATTTTCAAAATAACAGGGCAAAGTTGAAATCATTAGTTTGCAAAGGGGCATGGGCAGTGCATCAAAGGGGGTCGAGTTAATAACGAAAAGTGAGGCCCAGATCTTTTTCGCCGCTCTCTATACAAAAATAATTTTCCTGGGGGTGAAACGAGGTGCAGATGGGGTGAAGACTGAGGCTTGAGAGCCTATTGTGTTCTACCAACAGTGTTTGGTTAGCTGTTCTGTGGACCTTTGTTAGAGCTCAAAGATTAGAAAGGTCTACCTATGTTTGTTTTGCAATTGTAGTTTGACAAAGAAGAAGGGTAAAAATTGGGCTCAATGGGCAAGAAAGGAGAGAATGTGACTGTGACTTCTGATTGGGCACTGTAACTGTTTATATTTAGATTTGTTACTTAATTTGTAACTAGATATATGCGTATATTTACTGCGTATCTGTATACCTG
Source organism: Caradrina clavipalpis (assembly GCA_932526535.1). Lineage (NCBI taxonomy): Eukaryota > Metazoa > Arthropoda > Insecta > Lepidoptera > Noctuidae > Caradrina > Caradrina clavipalpis. Next base: position 10,121,675 of record OW052104.1, on the reverse strand, counting down.
TACAAAAATTATTATGTTAAATGTTTTGCTAAGCTAAAGGAACTTCTATTATTATACAGAGCGTTAGAAAACTAGCGGCAGTTATTGGGTTATACCTACCAAAAAATAAAAATATATGTAAATATCTCCAAAATGCAGTCATATTAACAAAAACGACTGCATTTTGAAGATATTTTCTTTGTAAATAGCTAATAAACTACATTGCCTTATGTCTATAGTAAAATAACTTATTATATAGAAATAACGATAGCGTATTAAAGGAACGTTGAAATATTTAAAAACCCTTACCACGTATCTTTCTATCAGACGATTTTTTTTCTCTTTTTCGAAATCTTCCACTCAAATTCTTGCAACAGCCAATATTAAAAGCAAAATTAAAGAAGCTGCGTAAAAGATCGGGACGTCGGGATCAAATGAGACTAGGGGCGTTTTTTTATCGAGTCTAGCTGTAAGGTGGGGGTCAATCAATCGATTAGCAGATGTCGCTGCTTGACTACTGGTGCGTTAAATTGCCCTCTTACTACACCACTCGGGGGTATAATAAGGTAAGGTTAAATTTAAATCAGCCATGGAAATTGTGTAGGCTATATGTAGGTTTACTTTTAAATTGCGTTTAAATCTTTGTGATTGTAGTGCTCTAAATTATTTTTCTTTTAAATAACTAGAATAAGGAGGTGATGTTTGTTTGTTTCTTTTTTTGCTTGTAAAATGTAAACTCTGGAAATGCCGCCGGTACGATTAAAAAAAAATCATGACAGAGAGCTGTACTATTCCCGACTGATATAGGTTTATGGTATAGGTATACTTGAATTACAAGCAAACATAGTCACGGGCAGAATTTAGTGTTATACAAGATCGTTATATAGGCCTTAATAATAATAAAGGCAGGCATAATAATAAAGGCATATCTGTGTAGATTTATTTATATAATGAACGGAAAAAAACTCCTCTTAAGAATTTCTATTCTCAAGCAGAACATTTCAGTAAGCATTTATCATGTTCCGTAACAAGTACGTAATTGGATATTACACAAGCTTCAACATAATTTGGAAACAAAGAAAAAGATCTTACAAGTAATTAATAATTCTTTTCTAATACGAAGTATAAAGGTCGCTTCGCAAGCTGACACGGCAAACCGTGGCAAAAAAAGTGGTTGGGGGGGCTCATTAAATTTTTCGCTTATTAAAAATTCCCCGCGCCCCGTCCCTTGGCGTTAGATCCGCAACTTTTTATCCCGGAACGAAGCAAAAGTTATGTTCCACAGCGATCCCCCTTTGTCTTTTTTACCCGATAATTTGAGTGAGATTTCCTCGCAATTTAAGATAAACAAAGAGAGCGCTTACCCTTAATTGGAAAGCAGAGCGTTATTCAGGAAGGAACGTGACAAATAGACACCTCTTAACTTCTTTTCCACTTTCCCGCCGCTCTGGGCTATATTGGTTTTTTTCGTGTACACGCTAGCCGAAAGCTTTTGTTTGTTTAGGGAATTTTTAATGAGGGTTATATTTGTACAACGAGGGCGAATCCACTTTAATGTCTCACGCGTCTATCAACTCCATTCAAAGGAAATTAGCGGACTCATACAATTAGCTTAGTGTACGATGACTTTGTGAAGAGTTGCACTTTTGAACTGCAATCCTAATGTCTGTCTGGATTGGTCATCTCTTAACTTACATATTTATTTTTATTTTAGTCACTCTTTTGTTTTCACTTACAGAAGCAACAAGAATTTTGTAAATGTTTGAAAATGTCCGTGAAGTTTCTTACACGTACTTCTCCACAGAAGCTCACCTACATTTTGAAACAAGCAATAAGCGCCAATTTTCTAACTGACTGACCGACTTCTTGATAATTCAAAAGTGCCTCTAAATGGTCTAATTGACATAAATACTTTGATTTTGCTATTGATCAAAGTACCAATAAGGATGAAATCGGCCTTTGAGACTTTGTATTTTCCAAATATTAAAAATAATATAACCCAGAAAACCATTCAACATAATACGGGTAAACAAGTTCAACGCTCCTAAATTTCCCAGAAAGTATCATGAGCAACAATTGACATTACCTTAATCAAAAGGTTACCTCCCACACGCATGGTAACATTTCAGTAACTGACACTTTCGCCATAATCAAAATGTAAACAAGAACAACAGTCTAACAAACAATTTATCCCGTGTTCGCTTGTTTATCCGCCATCGAAACCTGTGACACGCATGACGTATTCAGTGATATTTCGTGACGTCATACGTCATGCCAAAGGTTCGCGACCCCATCTTCCTTCGTTAGCTCCCCTGCACTATTTGAATATAAGACGCGAGGCAAGTTTACAGTTCGTATGCTCCTGTTTGCGACCCCTAACTTTAAGTTTGTTTCCGCTCCGTTGTTCATTTACATCGATCCGAACTGTTTACGTTAATTCTGGTTTACGTTTACGAGATTTTGTTTATGTAATAGGATATTTTGCGAAGGTGTTCTCCAACAGTAATATTCTGAAAATCTTCCCTCGGAGAACTCAGGTGAAGTGAGGTTCAGGTAAGCTGTCAACAAAACAATGCTGGGTTTTCACAGCAGTAGTGATTTACGTTACACAATAATTACGTTACGCAAAGAAGAAATTCGCCTACCATAGTGAAAATTGTATGTCTCTGTTGATAATTTTTTGGCATAAAATAAATACACAAAATATCAAGTCTCAAGATCCAGCAATTACCAAAGATTTAAATTAATTTTAATCGCAACTGAGGAGTTACGCGAACTTAAGTCACACAAAAACGTGGCAATAAATCTTTGTTTTCATGACAAAACAACCAAAATAGAGACCGTGACTTTCATTTGACGTGTAAAGGTGTTTGTATTCTATGGTTATTATTAATCATTATCAATTAAAAACTTATCAATACTTGATTTCTTTCACATGTGATTTTACTTTGGAACACATCACCCAAACAAAACTCCACAAATTGCTTTACCTACACATTATCTCTATACATACTCGTACTTAGGTAAGTCACCACTTAAGTTGCGTGTCTTAGCACTAATAAGGGTTAAACGCCAAAGTATCAGTTTGAGCTGTAAAAAGATCCGCGAAGAAGTGCTATAAGTGCGCAAACGATTATGATTACTCCACAGAACTTGATACTTTTTAGTTTCGCATATAAATTCAGCCTTACTTATAAAAATACCGCTGATTACTAATCAGCTACCTCTCAATTGAGTAACTCTTAAGTCCTTAAGTAATGATCAACTTTTTTTTACTTATAAACCACTTTCAATGGTATCTCAGGTGAACGGTCGTTGAAAGATGAAACACTATTTTAATCTGTCAACACTTAGACGGTCAGCATAGAGCATGACCAAATTATCCGACTAAAGAACGAAATCGAACGAACTGATCCCGTATATATATGATGTACTCTGTGGAACTGATCATGGTCAAGTGTCAAAATTTTGAAGTTGACTTTAACAAATGACATTTGAAATTGAATTATATAAATTTCACAAATTATATTATAGACACTAATGTCAACCTCGTCACAATAACATAACGTCAAATCGACATGTCAATGTAATCGTCTCAGCTGATTGAAATCCGCCATCTTGAACCAGACTTAAACAACGGGTCGCCGCTGTTTAGATTTGAGCTGATGCTCAACAACTTCTCAACGCTGATTAACGTTTATAAGTGAGATTTTTGCTGATCAGTCACTGATTTATGTTTAACTGTTTCTCAAATATTTGAGACTGCTTTATAAGTAGGGCTGATAGGGATTACAATTGAAAATCTATTTGGCGATTAATAATCCTGCCGGTATTTTCTGTAAAATCTCTGTAAATATAGATAAAGTGAGCTTGAGTTAAGTTGTCAATCCCTTGCAGCAGTCAGTTTATTATTGCTTCGGTGATTTTAGGTGAAGTAGCTGTTATCTCATATTTTGGGACTACGGTCTCCGCCCACGACCGAATTTTTGACCGATATTTGACAGATTTCTTCTCGCCGACAAAGAAGTCTGTCAGAAATCAGTTGTGGGCGGAGAGCCTTAGACAAGATATTGCCCGCTTACCTTTAAACTCACTTCATCTAATTCACAGAGGGGTAGTAGAGGGGAATAACTGAAAAACTCGTTTTCTCTAAGAAAATGATCGCAAACTACGACTTTCTAGGTAGATCCTTCGAGATTATTAAAGTCTGACAAGATGGTTAAGTAACCCTTGAACAGCTGAATATGTTGTATGACGACTAGGTGCATTCTGCTTTCCACGGATTACCTTCTAAGTATTTAGGTCACCCAAAAACATAACGATAACCTTGTAACTGCTGACCCATCATCACTTCATCATCATTACTCACTCATCATCCCTTGCAAGGGATGATGAGTGTGGGTTTTCTAAAGAAAACTGAAGCACTAGTACGACCAACACGAATTCATTCATGGCTCAAATGGTAGAACCTCGACAGACCAAAAAAACATCAGTGATTGTAGATATAAATGCCTATCTACCGTTGCCGCTGGAAATCATTTGCCTCATGACTACACCCTCAACCGTTCCAACTAGATTATAATCCAAGAGGTTCCGTTCACGCAACTAATCGGCCACTAGTCGTACACATCTGAATCACCTCAAGTGCAGACGTCGCGACTTCGCAGAGGCGGTTGACCGCGCAATTACTTTAGTACCTACTGCTATATGAAGTAGGTTCACAGTTCCGTGAACTGTGAACTCTGTGTTACGTAATGTATTGAAGGAAAGGGGTTTTCTTCAGCTTTATAGTCAAAGGGCATTGTGCATATAAAGATCTATCTGTACATAGCACAGGACATTGTTTTATATGTGGGTCAGAAAACGTCCAATAGAAAATCTTGGAATTCGGAAGACTCTCTTCATGGACTTTCCAAAACATTACCATGTATTTTCATTAATATTTAAACCGTAGAAGTCAAAGGTTATAAAATAAGTAATTTTAAAAAACCTCACCTCACCTTCACAAAAAAAGTTAATCCTACACATAGCAATGTTTACCGACTTTAGAGCAAGAATTATTGTCTAATTGAAGTACATATATTTATTGTTTGAAATTATTCTTTTTTTTTATGTCTTTAGATGGCAAACAAGCCGACGACGGTCCACCTGATGTTAAGTAGTTTCCGCTACCTATAGACATCTGCAATATCAGAGGCTTTGCCAATGCGTTGCCATCCCAGAGACAAAGTTGAAATATCTCATGTACTTGTAATTAAACCGGTACCCATACCCTACTAACCGGAACACATCAACGCTTAAATAACTAGTTGGCTTGATAGTGCTACCACACAATCAGCAAATAAACCAACTTATCCTAGTCAATGCAACTAAACAACCTTTTAACAAGTAACCTTCAGACGCACTTCATAATTCAACAGACAAAAACAAAAAAAAAAGTAGCAAAAAAATAACACATTTTAAAATCTACAGTACCGTAAGCATATATGTATGAATGTTTACGATAATGCAGACATTTACTCATAAAAAATCCCCCTCTCCCCTGAGTGCGCACTCAAAAACAAAGCCCCGGGCGCCTCGCCTTCTGAATATTTCAACAGGTCTTCTCTTTGTTGGAATATTAAGTCAATGGGGGTAATTGATCTGTTAAGGCCGTGCTACGAAAATCTATGCCATAAATCTTTAAATACGTTACGTGGATCCCGAAGATAACCTCTTAAATTAATAATGTGGTGTATTGTGAGGAAATTATTGAACATATTGGTGAGGTCGTGATGTGAATTTTCTTTTGATTTTTGGAAATTAAACTTATGCTCGTTCGGACTGCCGATAATTATTTTTTGAGTTTTGACAGACAAAAGTAAGTTAACTTATAAAATTAATAGATCCCTAAGAACATATAAATCTAAAACCTATTTGCACCTGCCGTGTTGTTTCTTCACCAGCTTTGGTTGACTGGTAGAGAATGCCTAAGTCATTAAGTCCGCCTTTGTACTTTTTTTTGTACATAAATAAATAAAAAAAACATAATATTGGTGTTATCTCATTATATATATAATTTGGCGCTTTTGGGAACATAACATCATAAAAATCACGTTTTTTGTAAATAGTAACAGCTAAAGTCAAAATATACGGTGATAAACTTGAGATAGTTTTATCGTTGCTTATGGTAGGAAAATAAACAATTCTGTAGTGACATTTGCAAGATGGAAAAAGGAATATTAACTATATCTGTCGAGAATTTTGTTACCATTTTTTCAAAATTTCGTTTTGGGGTCTACATTACAATCTCTCTGTGCCCAATCTTATGCATCATCACCATTTATACTCCAAAACACTGATAAACAACTCACCTCTCCCACTTCTCCCGACGAATCTCAAGTCATTGAACTTGGCGACCTGGTTCTTCATCACCGCCGTGCAGTTCCTCAGCTCGGCGGAACAGTTCTCGTCGTTGCCAGCCCTGACGGTGACCAGGGTGCCGTCCCCCACTTCCCCTAGGGCTACCACTTTGAAGGCCACCGGGAGGGTCTTGTTTGACCGCCAGTGCGGGGGAAGTACTGTGCACACCTAGGGAGATAGAACTTAAGATAAGTTATGGGTAAGAGAAGGCAGATAATTAGAAGGGCTTTCTCAAAACTGCGTTTCATATAAAAGTACTTCAGTCATATTTTGGTCACTAAGTAATTAAACTCGATCAAATTTTGTAGATAGAATAGTTAATATCTAGCCTTGTGGTTGGTTTCCCGTCAAATTTCTAAATGACACGGAATTCAAGGTTTCATACCTTATTGAAAATAATTATCATAATTTTGAAACTACATAAGGTATTTGACGGGAAACTGACTAAGGAAACTACTGGCAGCAAAGTTAAGTATACTAATATCTAGTAGTATACTTAACTTTACTAGAAAATCTTAATTAAAAAAAAAAAATTAATGACAGTTCTCCATTTCTCAGATTCTATTTAAGATACCGGTTATCTTAAATAGAATCTAACAGCAGAAGAAAGATTTGCTTACCACATGAGGACAACCAGTCTTCACTAACTCTCCAGGATGATCCGCCAAGAGACCTTCCAAGGTTCTCTCAGCCAGCAGCTCTGCAGTCAGCGGCTGACTCGGCAGCGAGCCGCCATAGCTCGACGACGGTGCCTCATGGCCCAGTCCACTAGTCGTCGAACTCACTTCACTCGATAGATGCATCGTCCCGAACTTAGTCCACTTATACACACTTACACATTACGGCTTATATCTTAAAAGTCTGGTAGGGATAGTTCACAACCGTCACATGACTCTGACTGTCACGGGTTGGTTCGAGCTGGAATTGGCAACCAATTGTAGAGGGAAATGTCTTGACGGTTGCGATGACATGTTTACTGGTGGTATCTGAAAAGAAATTGTATCTTGTGTCAATGAGATTGATAATTCTATGAAAAATTATGCAGGTATCACAATGTCTGAATTTGCTACGTCGTAGCACAGCATTGTTCTTGTACTACGGCGTAGTAGGTCTGCTACGGAATGCCTTCCATTATTTCTAGCGGAATGAAAATACTCAATTTCTGTAGTTAAATTATTCGGCCTTAAACTTAGACAGTCTGCGGGTTGTTCGAAAGAGATACCGCGCCCCCGGAACGCAAAGGGCACAAGAAGGAACATTGATGGGTTTTAGTCAGTAAAAGCCTGACACTCCCTCCCGCCCCGCCCAGGGCGGGAGGGAGTGAGTGAGAGAAGTCATTTGATGATTTTCTAATCGGTAAACAAAAAAAAACTCAGACTTCTAACTGAATATTAAATCTATCAGTCATAACTGTAGTCTCCTAAAAAACCAGAGCTTAATCTTTTAATTCAACCAGGCGCACGATTTTCATCAATAATAAATAATAAAAAAAAAACATTGCTGTGTGTATCGCAAACAGTTCATCATAATTTCAGCCCACAATAGATGTCTATGAAAATTAAAAGCTCAAATACCAAACCAAACACACCAAACCAAACACACCAAACCAGCACCGTAGTCTCATACCAAACTACAGAGACACTCCTTAAAAGTCCCACCAAAAAGCACAGTGTCAAAATGTAATACACTCAACTGGCATAAAATCACGACTTGCAAGACTGAGTTCGAAGCAAAACCTTTGAACTTCGTTCAGGTTACTTATTGACAATGGTGTGTGAGCCTTCAAAGTGACTTCCGCGCTGCAAAAGCACGCACAATCAGACCCGGCAGGGGTGACAAATGAACCGTGTAGAATAAAATATTAGTATTTTTGTAACATACGACTTTGTACTTAGCTAATATTGACTCCACGGTATTATATCACGGAGGTTTAAAACGGGTTGCGTTTATTGCAATATGTTGTTTACTTGAGTTTGCTGGCAGCGATTTTGATATTAGGGGAGAAAATGCGGATATTTTATTCACGTTTTTTAAGCTATAAAAATTATAATAAACTTTTTTAAGTCTTCGAAATCTTAAAGCCTCTCTCATAATTAAAAACGTTACGTATCTAGTCGCAATCTCATCTCAGCGACTCGATCAATGTCAACAAAATGACTGCGACTGAGGCATTTTTGACAGATTGATACTGAGATTTAAAAAATATATGAGGATTGCACTCACATATTAGTCCATAACATTTAATCTGGTCATTGTATTCTATAAAAAATGTCTCTGAGTGAATTTAGGTTAAATGAGCTTAAAGTTAGTTGCTATACCACCTGCATTGTTATTCAATAAAAATTAAAACCTATAGGACTTTTAACTGTCTGGTTTTTATTCATAATTAAAATAGACGAAGTCATTTTAATTCGTCTCTTAAGTTCAATATCATTTAAAATGGACATTCCCGTTAAATATTCTGCAATATTAGAGCATCACCCCGTGACTCCCGACACGGTTGGTTAACCCCTCGCTGCGATTGTTACTCTTGTCATATAATAATGTATGTGCGTACGTCACAGACCCTTTGATCTTCGACACTGGAAAGGTGAAGCAAATTTTAATGCACTCACAAATTACGATCCACTTAAGTGACATCAGTGTGAATATTATGTGATACCTGTCTATTAGATTACTAGAATTCGTGATTCTTTTTTTGTTCGTTTGTGTAAGTAATATAATTCGATGATTTTAATTAAAGTAGGTAATTTCCGAGCCGCCACTAAGTTTGGCCCAGATTATACCTAATGTTTATCACATATACTAGATTCCGACCGCGACTACGTCCGCGTCAAAGATATGTGTTATCACACGGGAACCGTAAATTTTTCCGAAATAAAAACTATAACCTATTTCTATGCCAAATGTTATCAAGATCCGTTCAGCCATCCTGGCGTAATTAAGTAACAAACATCCAGCCATCCAAACATCACATTTCTGATTATGAAAAATTAATATAGTTGACATTAAAAACCTTCCGACACCCAAAAAATCTAATAACAGAATACCAATTCTAATCCTTTCCCAAATGTCTGATAACAAACTGACAATAATACTTAGAAGGATGGCCCTCACACCCCTAGGCGTACAAATAGCCTGTTATACGTTCGCGAAACACGATATGTCGATTGGGATGTTAAACTTAATTCGGTTTAGGGGTGAGCCGAGAACACGCCTTTTACTGTCTTTTGCCATGTTCACTTTGATTCAAACTCGTAAAAGTATTGTGTGTCTGATGGATGAGATAAACAAGCAGCTGAAGGGTTAAACTTTTTTAATAATGTTGTTTGCAAAAAAATTGCTAAGGATGTTGAGAAATTGTATATGGAAAATTAATTCCTAAAATTCACTGTGGTAGTTTTAGAAGGGTTCTCAACAACAGCCTTCTCTCCGTCCAGTTCAATAATTTTACTTTCATTTTGACAATTCCATAAAAAATATCTTTAAGGTCAAGCAAACGAAATTTTCATCCATACAAAACAACGGATTAAATATTTCCGTCAAAATATGTTACATTATTACCCCACTGTTCATAGCGAACTGCAGTTTTTTGAGTTTTTTTTTTTTTTATATCCAAGACATCTACCTCTTCTTAGTACAGTTTTACAAAATTGTTCTTATGCTAGCATTGGATAGCGACATTGCACGTTCATGTGACATGAAGAATCAATATCTTCATGCATTCCTTTACTTTATATGAATTCAAACAAACTTTATCAATCAAATCTCCCGTCTGACTTCTGCATTTACTTAATGAACACATCATGGCACAGATAAACAATCAAAGTTCCCTAACAGCTTTGGTTCCGCACCGGATTTAGCTCATGAATAGCTTTGCAATAAAATCTTAGCGTAAAAACAGACATAAAGGGTAAAGGTCGTAAATAATAAAGCATGTAGGATCGTATAGGGGTTCCCTACAAGTGGATAATGCTCGTTACCCGTGCCCTTTACAAAAGAACCCGAATGGGGCAAAGATACATTACACCAGCCGTTTCTGTTTCACTGCGCCAGTTAACATTCGGACAATTTTTTTAATAAAACCTTACGCGCCGATGGACTTGAAAACGTTTTTGTTTTATAAAATACTGTTTTGGGACCATGATTAAGTTGGTACGCCTTACGTTCGGTTTTTGAATTTGAATGTTGGACTTTTCTTTGTTTCTTAATGAATAGAATGTTCAATTGTCATTTTATTAATTTTGATATGTTTGCAACTGAATTTAAATAGTTAGATAAAATGATATTTAGTTTAATTAATTGCAAAGTGATTAGTGCGTTCGTTAGGTAGTCTTCTTATTTTAAAATTTAAATTACGAACACAGTCAATCACCATCACGTGCGTCTGCGAACCAGCGCGTTATGCTCAGAAATCTCAATAATGGAGTAGCATCTGTGCGTATAATAAAACGCGTCAAGCCCTCCGAGTTCCAATAACATCTATTATCGGCCCAATTTTAAAGAGGAGCGAATGTGAAGGGAATCAATAGGACAGCGGGGACACAAATTCCTGAGGGTGGTCCCTAAAGGACGGTCGGACATGGATAATGATCGTCGTACGACCAGCGACGGGTACAAATGGGTTAGCAAATGTAATATCCGACGGTGTCCGAACCCTCAAGGCTCAGATATTCAAATGAACGGAAAGCCCAAGCTGTAAGACGGTGACGGACTTCCTGATTTTAAAGTCGGCGCGCGTTTTGTGACGTGTCCTGAATTTATGTGAAACTGATTTAGGTTTGACTTAATTAGGACAACTGGAGCCAATTTTTTGGAGTCTACAACTAATACTTATTCTAACTAAATCGAAGTCTAATTCTAGTTAGAGTTCGATTTGGTTAAAATAACTAAATCGAAACAAAATTTCAGAATATTTTACTTTAATTAATTGAGTATGTCTAGGATATTAATTTATCCACAAATCAAATCATTCACAGGCACTTTTGAATAGTCAAGTTAGAAAGTTGAAGATAGCTGCTCGTTTCAAACAGTAAGAACGAGCAAGAAATACAAAACAATAACTATAATGAATATATCCTAATAATCCAGTTACACTTTAGTGAATTTCTCGTTACTTTAAACACCTACATCAAAGAATTAGATATAATAGTGATAACAGAGTGTAACATTAATTACGCATTATTGTCCTTTTACAATATAAATGGGTATAACATGAATGTTTATACCCGCGAAGGGCGAAGCGGAGGGGGGGTATTGGTGTATTCGCGCGCCACGCTGTTGGCGCGCGAGAGCGAGCAACCGCTACCCGCCATGCAGACCGCAGAGTGCGTGTCCATTACACTCAGTATCAATGGAGAGATGGTTCAAGTTATATCCATTTATAGACCACCTAAAATTAACAAGAAAGATAAAATTGTACAATTTTTAGAAGAATTTCGAAAGCACCTGCACAGTATTCATCAAAATAGAAAAGTCATAATTTGTGGAGACTTAAATGTAAATTTGTTAAACGACCAGTGCAATCATGTAATATCTTATGAGAATCTTTTAGCAGAATATGGCTTTACTAAATGTATTAACGATGTAACGCGAAAAGAAATAGTTAACGGAAATTGCGTCGAATCTTGTTTGGATCATATATATGTTAGAGATCATCAAGCGATCATCTACTCAGCGGTCATAAAACATAAAGTATCTGACCATTATTACACAGCGGTGGCGGTGGAGTGGAAACGCGCTCGCTCGCACGTGCCGCCGCGGAGCGGCATCGGCGCACGAGCCGATAGGCACTCGCCGAGCGCGCGTCGCCGGCGCGCGGCCGGGCGACCGCCGCCCTCCACTCCAGCACCCCCGCGACCCGCTTCTTCTACGCGACGTATACTCGATAATCGGATGGTCAGACAAAAGTTGCTTTCAACAGATTTTAAGGAGCTCTTATCAATTGAGTGCCCAACTAAACTATATATGGCTTTCCGTCAGTTATTCAAAAACATTTACGATGAATGCTATAAAACTATAACTGTTAATTGTATTAGTAATAGAAATAATAAATGCTGGATAGATGAAAACTTGAAAGCTATGATAAAAGAGAGAGATAGACTGTTTGAAATTTGGAGTTGTGACACCAAAAATATGATTAAAAGATTAAGTTATACAAAGTACAGGAACAAATGTTATAAAGCCATTTCTAAGCGTAGTAGTGAACATGACAAACAATGTATATTAGACTGCAATAAAAATATTAAAAAAATTTGGGATAAAATTAATAGTATGCTAGGTAACGATAGAAAGTCATTAGATTTATTAATTTTAAATAACATGCAAGGTCAAATTAGTACTAAGGATATATGTGATAATTTTTCACAAACTTTTTCTAGTGAAATTAATAATATTAAACACGTATGTGATGTGAACTGGTTAGATAGGAATGATTATGTTAAAGAAGCAGAGATGAGTATGAGATGGCAACCGGTGACTAGTAAGGAAGTCTTCCGCATTATTAATAATATGAGTATTAAAAAATCCCCCGGATGCGATCTCATACGCATGTCTGACTTGAAAACTATAGCAGATAAGGTTAGCCCGGTATTAGCAAAATTAATCAACTTAGCAGTCGAAAAATCTGAATTTCCACACGAATTAAAGAAAGCAATTGTACGCCCCATCCATAAGAAAGGTGACAGAAGAGATTACTCTAACTACAGGCCCATAACGATACTGTCAAGCATTGATAAAATTATAGAAAAAAGTATTGTAAATCAATTAGGAAACTATCTTAACAAAAACTCAATATTAAATAAAGCTCAACATGGTTTTCAAAAGAATAAAAGTACAAACACTCTTCTGTCAACTTTCACGGATGAAATTAATTCCTACCTGGCAGATAAAAAAATTGTGGTATTAGTATTTTTTGATTTCAAAAAGGCGTTCGATACATTAGAAACAGAGACGTTACTTAAGGCTATGGGGGAGTGCGGGGTGAGGGAGCCGCTCAACCGATGGTTTCGCGACTTCCTCTCCGCGCGCTCCTACCGCGTAAAGGTGAGCGACGCATACAGCGAGGACACGGAGGTCAAGTGCGGAGTGCCCCAGGGCTCCGGCTGCGGACCTGTGTGCTATTTGATGCACGTGAATAGCTTGTGCGGAGTACTTCGACACAGCTCGGCACACATGTTCGCAGACGACCTGTGCGTGCTGCGTGCTGGCACCGACCTAGCTGAGATCTGCCGCCTGCTGCAGCAGGATGTTGATGCGGTGGTTAAATGGTCGCATGACAATGGCATAGTCCTCAACCCCGATAAAACTAAACTCTTGATAACCCGCTCGCCTTATCTCGCAATCAATGTGAGTCGACCATCGTTGTACACACATAAGTTTTCTTGTATTCATGCCAATTTTAATGCTTGTGATTGTAAACCCATAGAAGAAGTAAATAATGTCACATATCTAGGAATTAAAATAGATAAAAACTTTTCTTGGACCACACATGTTGATTATGTATGTGGCAAATTAAGAGTATTGTTAGCGAAATTTTATCATTTAAGTTATAAAGTACCTAAAAGCACATTAAAGTGTCTGTATCTGTCGTTGGTTGACTCCATCATAGGCTATGCTCTTGATTGCTATGGATTGACTTTTAAAACAAATTTAGATAAATTAGAGACATTCCAAATTAGATTTCTAAAATTACTAGTAAATAAAAAAACAATAGCTAAGTGCAAAGATAATTACAGGAAATTATTCACTATATGCAAAGTACTACCGGCAGGCCTAAAACACAAATATTTATTATTAACAAACCAACATGGCAATCGGGAGCATAGCCTATCGTTAGCAAGTCACAGTCACAGCACAAGGTCAGTAACCGCGGGTAGGTATGAAGTACCTAGGGTCATCAATTATTATGGCGACAGAACACTCAGGAAGCGCCTACCCTATTTACTAAATAGTTTGCCCGAGGTTATCAGACAGGAGCCAAACTTGTTAAAATTTAAAAAGATGCTTAAAAAGCATCTGCTAACAAAAATTTAGAGTACAAAGTAAGTTAAGAGTAAAAATTGTTATATTAATAGTTAAACTAAAATTGTTAAAAGATTGTGATATTTTAGCTGTTCGTAAGAAAGATATGGGTATATACATGTATGTAGATATATGTGTGTATGTATATACATATATATGTGTGTGTGTGTATATATATACATATGTGTGTGTGTGGATGTAGATATATATACGTAGATATATACATAGAATATATAATTAAGGAGAGTGAGACTGTACGATCCCCCAGTCAAACCGTCTAGACGGTTTTGGGAGACACTTCCTACTTTGTGAAAATTTGTATGAGTAATAAATAAATAAATAAATAATAAATAAATAAGCAATTCATTGAGAAGAGACTTGGCTTTTAAAATAAAATTAAATGAACACAAATTAGTCAGTGCAAGATCAGTAAAAACAAAAACATTAACTGTGACTTCCAATAAGACAATCCCTATACCAATATTTAAAGCTGTAAAAACACTTTAAACACAAAGCAAGGAGCGTGCCCTTCCTGCAATATTGGTGACAATAAACAACAGAGTACAATCAAGCAGTTAAGTAAGAATCGTGCGGAATGTGACGCGGACGACGCGGCGACGGGGCGACGCGATGTGGCGTCATTTATTAAAATCCTGGAGCGGACTGGGGGTTACGAGGTTTCCACTTACAATGAGACTTTTTGGTGGGATCTTTAATTGGAATTGACAAATATGTAGGTCTTGTTGAACAAGATTTAAACGTTGGACGGATAGTAGGTGTGGCGGTTAGTTGTCAGTGTGACATAACAAAAATTCCTACTACTTACAAATGATAATGTAAAATCGTGAATCTTATTGGTGCAGCTTTTTTGAAATCCTCTTTTTTACCGACTTCAAAAAGGAGGAGGTTATCAATTTGGTTATATTTCCTTTCTGTGTTTGTTACTTCAGAACTTTGACGTTTATCAAACCGATTTGGAAAATTATTTTTCTTCAAGAAAATAAGTTAATAACTACGTTCCTTTTGCCTATACGTAGTTTTTAGTACTGATTTCTTGTAACATTCTTTGTTCAAAAATGTTTTGCTTAACATTCTTAACTTTTAATGTTTTGTATCTACCATAAGCCACCATACAGCATAGTAACATAAATATCATGTAAACAGGACTAGCGGCAAAACATTCCAGAAAAAAATAAGCAAATATTTATTTATCACTCCAACAATTTTCGTTATTGACACGTTCCTCCCTCCGAAGATGTCACTACACGCTGCGACAGGCGACAAGATCGTGCAAAATTCAAAACGTTCCATGTTCCAAATTCAAAGGTCGCGCAAACAACAAGTCGAAGCCCGCGAACAATGCCGCCAACCCCACCCGACGAATGTACAAAGGAATTATCTGATACAGCCTCCTCGGATACTGACGTTCGATTTATTATTTATGGTTAATTGATTATTTGGTTAAGTTCCATAAATAATTGAAGTTGATTGCACATTTTAATCTTGTTTATAACGTAGCATTAATTCAACCATACTTTCACCGAATATTTTTTAGTTATAATTTTATTTTTAAGACAGATAATTTTTGGTTGTAAACAAACTTTTCAAAGAAATGTGTCAAATAAGGTAAGTGGAGTTTAAAAAAGTTTAGGCAATCATTTTATACTACAAAAAATGTTTATAAATACTACACTCATCTAGTTGTTTTACTGTAATGTTAAACAGATATTCAATTAGTGAGTACATGACATTAATTTATTTATTAAACTTTATGCACAAATGTAAAAATACACCGTACAAAGGCGGACTTAATGACTATTAATCACAAGAATAGTATGTACGTACACAGATAGAAACAGAAAGTGACTGGATCATCATTATTCAGGCATAACTTCACATTTCAATAATTCATGCCACTAATCCCTGAAGGGCTACGGAATTCATGCTCGCTATCAACAGAACATTTAGATGATTATGTATACGTTAGCCTTCTTATTATTGATATACGGCTTTACTTATTCTATTTATAAATAGTAGGAATAAGTAGGAAAATTTGGTCCGGTCTAGATTTTGAATAGGTTTCGACTGTTACTTAATACAATTCTGGAATAATGGACTGTATTTTTTTGCGTTTCACAAAACGCAAAAAATACACGTGTCAAGTCTGACAACCAGTCTTACCAAGAGTATCGTATTACCCATTACTGGGTTGTGGAGGTCTGATAGGCAGTCGCTCCATGTAAAATACTAATATTCAGCTGCATCCGGTTCGACTGGAAGCCGACCCCAACATAGTTGGGAAAAGGCTAAGCAGATGATGATTTTTCTGCGTTTCAGTTTTATTTAAAGTTCATCTTTTACGCAGTCAGGCATTTGATTGACCTTTCTTTAATTCGGAGATAAAACATTGTAGATAATAGACGTTTGAATGATTTCCAACTTATATTTTACATTACACTAAAACAGGACTTACAATCCTACTAATATTATAAATGCAAAAGTTTGTGACTATGGATGGATATTTTTAACTGTTTCACGCTTAACTGCTGTTGCATGGCTGAACTGACCTGGATAAAATTTGTAACTAAGATCGATTGTAGTGTGGAATAACACATAGGTTTTTTTAATCCCGGAAAATGTATAGGGACCGTGGGATAAAGCATCAAAGACGTGGATGAAGTTGTGGGCAAAAGCTAGTAATTAATAGTTACTAAAAGCATGATTAATAAAATCATTGCTTCTTTGTATAACAATGAGTCTTTGCCTTGCAGTGGGACAATAATATTACAATAGTAGTATTAGAATTGTTGTTATAATAAAACAGGTAAGTAATTTCATAAAGACTCCTATACCAAAAACCTCCTTGATAATTACAAAAAAAGAACACCAAAACATAAATTCCTTTAATTTTTTTTTATTTCACAATAAAGCGCAACGCATACGTGCGTACATGTCGAAAATAATTCGGTAAGAGTTAACGAGCGTGTAACATGGCCCTCCCGCCGAGGCCGCGTTGCCCGACAATTACAGGTGAAGTTTAGGGATCGCTACAACCACTCTAATGGGAGTTCACGCTTACTTTTTAACAAGTTTCCGTTGCCGACGCTGACTAAATGGGACATAATTGTATTACGATGTGGGCGCACAAAAATATAAATTGTCGCGAGTGTTCGTAGAAGTGTTACTTTATAATAGTTTGTAATTTAATTTTGAGTTGCTGTTGTGTTTGTGTAAGGTTTGCTTTAAATTGTTAAGAAGTTATTTACATAGTACGGTTGAACGGTATTTTGTCAATATTTTTACGGCATAAAAATATTTAGTAAGGAATAATGGCTGATATTTTAACTGTCAGATAAATTTTATCCTAGGAATAATTATGACAGTTTGACAGTGCTTATAAAAAATAATTATGTCAAGCCGCCATATTTATGTTTTAGATAAGGTTAACTGACTATTCATAAATCTGCCTTAAGAGTTTATTTATTTATTTACTTAGAGACTAACGGCAGTATAATAATAAGTGCACGTATAGAGTTGAATTTTACAGAAAATCATTTGATATGATAAACATTATATCCATTAATTAATATAAGGGTTTCGTTTAAATTAACTTCAGCTATATACGTTATCCTATAATTATAAAGTTGTATATATACAAATGAAAATCCATTCCAAACACAAAAGAGCTCATCATCCCACAACGTAACATAAACAAAACTAGAAGTAATCTAATCAAAGTCATAGGCAGTAGGTAACAAAGCGTTTACCCAACGTTATCACAATATGTGCCGTTATCTCGGAGTTTAATCGTCGCGGCGTAGTGTGCGCCCAGGCTAATGAGCCTGCGGTTTTTGGGAAAACAACACGCAAGTGTGCGCCGAGCCCGCCGCCCTTTCCACGCTCCGACAAACTCAAGTTTGCCGACTTAAACAAACTTTCTACTAATTAATTTCAGACATCTCATCATAATAGTTTCTTATCAACTCAAGCCCAAATTAATTTAAACTGAAAGCTGAAAACAAGAAAAGTTGTCATACCTCAAAAAAAATTACTTCTTAGAAAAATCCACAGACAACACAATACACCATCCGCACTGAATAAAAAAAAGTTTGGGCCGGTAACCGCGGAAAGGCGCGGGCGTCCGCCACCGAAACGTGGTCGACATTAAAACCTTAGCGGGAAAGAAACGGTCCCCTTATTACGTCTCGAAAGAAATTCGCCCGCACACAGAGGCACGGCGAAAGAAGTCCACTCACACAGCGACGCACTGCAACGCGACACGAGGGGACGTGGCTATGTGAGTGTCGGGCACAAATAAGTAAGTATTAAAAGAGATAGTTAGGCACGGAACGTGTACCGTATGTGCCGCACACCTCGCGTCACCAAATCTGTTCTCAAAGGAATCCTTGAAATGTACACCTGATACACACATCGGTGATAAACTACTCTCTTTTGTTTCTTTTTTTGAGGGTAGATCAATGATTGCTTTTAATTTTCCTTGTTTTTTTTTTCAGACCAAAAATCTAGAAGTCTTACTTAACTCAGTCAGTATTTATTAGCAAACTGAATATAATGAATACAAAAATTTACAATTTATAAATCTCAAAAACAAGACGCAATTCAAATGTTTCATAAAACATAAACTCATATAAAATTAAATGTTCTTTACAATAAATACAGTAGCAATCTCTCCATCTTAACGCGGTCTGAAAACCACATCTTAATTAGCAGGCTTTAGGAATGAACTCCACTCCCTCACAAGCTACGCTATACTTACTCAGGTTATAAAGTATGTTGCGTAGACTTTACGTGGATAGATACGTATAATATATCTTACGAATTTTCTAGTAGCTACGTAATGTTAATTAGTGTTCATATTGGGTAAGTTGCCAAAAACCAAGCAACCAGGTCTAATGGAATATTAACCTAGAGCATACTTAATCGTAGCAACATAAGGTCGAAAGTGCCTCCAATGTCAGACATCGCCGCATAAAGGACCTCAGAGCCCTCGAGCTAGCCGACAATGGAAATTTTATATCGTCATAAAATTTAACTGCGCGCTTTAATAACTAAAGCACCAAGCCGATATAGCGCCGTATCGTTGACAAAAGGATGAGCGTGCTTCCAGAACAACCTTTGAGTACAGCCACGCACACATGTAAGGTGATACAACCACACGGCTGTACGTACACACGCACACAACGATACCTCACCACTACGCGTACAAAACCCACACGCCCACCCGCCAAACACGCCCAACGTCTTGGGTTTTCTTATAAACCACGTTGTGTTCGATGTCCCACTCTTGAGCACGGCGCTGCGGCGTGCTGTCTCTATCTAGCGCAATGACGAGCTTCACATAAAGCGACGCCACATTCCCGCCTTTTTTCCCACTCCATTTTGACAGCTCGCGGCTCCATATCTGGCCGGAAACTAAGACAGCGTTCACAGGAGTAGAAGAGATTGTCTCTAGTACTTATTGTTGCAGACTTATTTGATACGTACCAAAGGAATCCCATCTCAAGTACGAAATCTTATTATAATGTAACCGAGTATTACCGAGTAATGTATTCGTATCTGAACATATTCAGGTCTAATAGCAGGGAATAGCTGGCTCTACAATTAGCTAACCTTTCAATCGTCAATATTGCCAGGCGAAATATATCTTTTGTCGGTTCAACTAACATTCGTTTTCGTCAAATGTTAAAAGGACTTGCTCTGGAAAACTTCTCAAAGACATTTCTTATTTCTTTCAGTATTAAAATATCTTCAGCGAAAACACGATTCATGTAACGTTGCTCCAAGAAAGCCATACACGACAACAGAAGCGCAGTGTCCTGATTCCTTCTAAGAATGTAGCCCGCTGTTCTAGAGCAGTGTGTGCGTCGTCTTAGCGACTAAGTGGCTCAAGACGCGTTAGCGGGCGCGGGTGCGGCAGCACTGGGCGGGGCTGCGGGGCTGCGGCGCTCCGCTATCGGCACACCGAAACACACATTTTTCCCGCCGCAAACCTCGCGCCGAGGGTTAGCCGCGACCCGCAGACCTGAAGAAGGAGATGTAAGGTGTAGACGTCTCTTTCTCGCCCTCGTACGCCTGCGCACTAAGATTTTCCAGCGCGGTAAATTTTGACAGTTTACTGGAGAACTTTTGGTGGACGGACGGATGAAGGTGTTCGTCTTGGGGTTTATTATGTATTATTGAAATATGGTATATCTCCCGCTCCCGGGCAAATGTATTGGAAAATAGAACACAAGAATGTCTTTGAGTAATGAGGCTATAATGGTCGATTGTGAAGATGCCTTGAGACAATTAGAATATGACCTAATGATCTCTTCTCAATATACTATAATGTTGTTTAGTTGATGCATAATACATTCATAATTTTGTTACTTGGCCACATATTCATTCTCTTGGAAATCATTTATTGTTCTTCAATATGTTGACGAGCCTGTTGGTCTAGTGGTTAGCGGCCCTGACTGCTAAGCCGGAGGTCGTGGGTTCGATTCCCACCCAGGACAAACTTTGTGTGATGAGCATGATTGTTAGTTCTGTGTCTGGGTGTGATTTATCTATAATATGTATGTATTTATAAATTATATAAGTATGTATATCAGTTGTCTGGTTACCATAACACAAGCTCTGCTTAGCTTGGGATCAGATAGCCGTGTGTGAGTTGTCCCAAGATATTTATTATTATTATAGATATTTATTTATTATATAATGAAGGCTACGCTGTGCGCTACGGCGTAGCACTCATGCTACGAACTGCGGTCTAAGTCGGTGATAATGAAAACAAACGCACTTGTTAATTATTGCGGATTGGCCCACTAGAAGAATAGTATAATAAGTAAATGTACTGTAAATCAGTAATAAAGCCAATTTAAAGAAGAAGTGTTTTCTTTGGTATGAGCAGTTAAAAGTAGCGATTACGTCTAATTAAATAACCACACACCTAACTAAAAGCGAAACATTAAGCCACATTACAAAACAGATTACCCCAAATCATATTTCCAACTGTCATCACACCGCATCCAAATAAACAATGGCGTAGGACTAGTTGAAGTTGCGAGTGGGCGGTCCACCGCAAACTGTTCGTAGCTAGCCCGAAACTTACATGGCATGTGGCCACAGCCCGGGTAGGTCGGGTAGTGCGGGTAGTGCGGGTAGGGCATATCAAAACAAAACGGCCAGCGATACGGGCTAGCTAATCACGTGGTCACGCGGTTGGGCCGCTGACAATTTGCAGGTTAGCCGTCGACCGCCGCTGCGGCCGCCCGGCGAGACGAGCGAACGCGTCATAAAGTTACGTTTACTTATGATCGGTTTGTGGTTGAGTGTTTGCTGCTGTGTGTAATTGGAGACACCTCGCAATGAAATTTGCGAAAAAAAAATGCACAAAGGACAGGGAAATGACAAACATGAGTACAATAAGATATCTAAGTAAAGAATAAAATCTCAGAATGAAGTGCATAATTACCTATTTGCGAAGGAAAAAACAAAATCGCCTCCCGCCGTCTATCATTCTGTACGCTTATATCTTTTAAACTCATCAATAGATAGAATGATTCAAGAGGAATGTTTATGCGTATAGAACTATAGAATATCACGCTACGACGATCGGGGGCGGAGCAGTACCTAACCAACAGACACCGCGGGGTATATAGCTAATTATAATACAATCACAGTGAAACTATCTCAATGTCAGTTTTTTTAAAAAAAAAAAAGGAAAGTCCAAAAAACTTCCTAAACTGAAAACTTCGATAAACTATCGGAAGAAACGCAAATTAAAGCACTAACGACTCTTTCTGTTCCCAAACTGAGCTGTAAAACCCATCTGCGGCCCAAAGCAAAACGCAAAAAACACTATCGACGTGCGTGCAATAGGGAGCATGCCTGGCTTTTTTTTTAATCAATCCTCATTTATGTAAGAAACAGTTTAGTAAAAGAATTTTTCGAATAACTATAACATTCTAAAAGATATAAGTCATTAAAGATTTGTTTCTATCTTGTCCTAGCAAAACGAAATTTAACACAGAGTTTATATGGCCGCTGTAGCCAAAGTCATCGTTGGTCATATCTCAATTATTGATCCCTCTGTCTAATCGGTGCGTAATAAATCTGGACCGATTTTAATTTCCCTTTTGCTCATCTCTATTAAGGTATTTTCATATTTTGTTAACAAAAGCGAATAAAAAAAACGACGGGTTGCACTCCGGGAGTGCCGGCAGAAGTGAAAACGCTAAAGACTTTGTATTATATTTGTCTTGATAAATTCGTAAGATTTTCGATCAGGTGTCCTGACGCGAGTTTAAAATTTTTTACCCATTCCAAAACAAGTGCACAACGCCGCTTACGAATTTTCGATCAGGGTCACGTGTCCTGACGCGAGTTTAACATTTTTTACCCATTCCAAAAAAAGTGCACAACGCCGCTAAAGAAGTTTTCACTTCAAAAATTCATGCACGTTCCCTATTGCACTAATAATATCGCCCGGTAGTTCCTACCTACCTAAACACGGTACCAATCGACAGACGGTAACACCGACGTCACTGAATAAATAACTTGACACTTGTTCGCAAATAAACAATTTAAAATGTCAAGAATAGGGAAAGGGCACGCGACCCAACCCTTCTCCTTTGCCGACATTATGTTTTCTGACAACCAATTTTAAAGCTGTTTACATTTCCGTAAATGTTTATACAATGTTAATGTTTTGTTGTTATGTAGTACTGTAGGCTTTTAGTTATGTTTTCAGTAGATAGGTAGCATGAGCTCTGCTTTCATTAAGAGAACTCAAGCCTTTTCAGATCCGGTAGCAGCTTATAGGCTAATCTTTTAAGCACAACAAGGAACTCGGAAATATAAGCGTAGGTAGAAAGTCAGTATTGCTGAACGCATTCAACCCTCATCTCTTCAAAGTTTGATTGAACAAGCTTCTTCTGGCAAAGCTCATTACATCGTCGACTTTGTCTTTGTCAATTCTGATCTAGAGAAGAGTAAAGAGCAAACCCACCACATAAAAAAAAAGAGATTTTAACTTAAACAAAAGCAAAAACTGCCAATTTTTTTGTGAGACTTTTCCTCTCCTCTTATCTCCGTTTTTGGAGAACGGATAGTTATGTAGGAGTCCTGACGACTCAAATCCCACAGTTCCTTTTACTACTATGAATCGGTTTTCACTTGACACATCATCCGCGCCACTTAAAGAAGTAACTATCCTAATTGTGCAATGGCGTCCCCATTGCTCATTTAGGAGCTACATACAACGCAATTCCTATCGGCTTCCCTTCGGAAATTGGGATCGACAGCTACTCTACTGCCATAAGACAGTAGCATAATCTACGTCTAAAGTGTCTATTATTTCCAAATATTACAGTCACTCTGTATTTATACACAATTAAACTAAAACGGGATATAGATACGTTTTTTCCATAATCTTAACTAAATATTGTTTTCTCCGGCTACCTTTTTACGACAATCAACCCTTTGTCATGGTAAATGAGTACCATTTTACATAAGATTAGTCCAATATACCGATTTTTTTCATACATATCTCTTTCTCAAGCCTCTGAGTCTTCTTCTCAAGCTAGTACAATTAATAAAATTCGGGATCCTCCCGCATCACGAATCCAGATACAAATGAAGCAGTCAAGTAAAGTTGCGCACGTTCGCATGTATCGCGACTTCACTAAGCTAGTTATAATCGAGCACCAGTCCGAACTACAGCTGTGTCTGAGCAACGAGTGACTGCCATAGGGATTCAACACATGTCGATAATGTCGATAGAATTATTGTGTTCGAAGTTATTATTTGTGCGTTTTTTTATGATAATATAATAGGTCTTACAGATGTTTATTATTATTCATATTTTAAGCTGAAGAGTTTTTTTTCCGATTGTGAATAATTATTTCGCTTATAAGAACCTACGTTGTCACAGTGCTTTAAGCTTTATTTTATTATCAAAATATAGCCGAAAATATATAAATAAAATATAATATAAATATATTAAGAAAATCCACGCAGCCGAAGTCGAAGAGAAATAAAAATATACCAATTAACTCTTTATAACGATGACGTGGTAGCGCGTAGCGTTACTACGATACGATAGGTAAGTAAGGGATGTTTCCATTTCAGTATAGAACAATCAATTAAGTTTATGTTTTATTTTTTATCTTTTCCCCTCTCTAGGAACTTGTTCTGTATCGTGGCTACGTTTACAACCATAATAAACTTAGATACAAATAGCCAGACCCAGAATAACTAACAGTAGGCTATAGAAATTGGTTTCGTGCGGGAATCGAACCCGCGACACGCAGCGGAGTAGCCAACGCTTAGCTACTACGCCAACCACGACGTCATTTAGTACGCCATTTTTTATTATTAGAATTTTAGAAGTGTGAACTTATGGAGGCATCAAATTATAATATAATAGTTATACCTACTTAACTTCTTAGTTTATTGCAATCAAAAAATCCTTCACCATAAAACTGTTTATAGAAAACACGATGTAGCTTTTAGACGCATCACCTATATTTAGACTTTAAAGAATAATTATATATAGAGAATGATTTATGAAAAGATTCAAAGAATATGCCAACGGTAAAACATATAAATATCACCAATAAAAGCTCAATTCATCATCAAAATCAAAACATCGACAAGTATCACGTGTGTGTAGGGGTAGCAACCCTTCCGATACCGCCATATGCCGCGGCGCTGCGAGCGCCCTTAAATTACACAACTTCTCGCTCATAATAGAGAGATATGCCTTTAATATCTGCCGGAAACTGCCTCCGTGCCTTGTTTACTTTTTGCCTCCGTTCTTATATTAGAGAAAATTGCGTGAGTATGCACACTTGCTTGGTTATTGTGAGCGAATGTGGGTTTTAGCGTAAGAATAGTTGGTAGTTACGTATAACTAATCAAAACCTATCACGTTTTTATGAAGTGAGTTTGTATTTTTTTTTATTCCAATCCTACAAAGACAAGAGATATCAGACACCTTTCCAATCACAAAAAAACAACGTCCAATATTAAACGAAAAAAAATATATAAACACGAAAGAGCAATATCAGCTAAAATAGACAATAAAAATCAACCCTCAGAAACCGGGAGCAATTTCAATCACAATTGCGCAACTGTCCTGAAACGCACCTGCTGACTGTGACGGCACAACACGTGCCCGACTAAGAGGCTACTTAACGTAAGTGACCCTACTTACAGAATCCCAACTGTGCCGTCGGAGACACTCCAATAGCCGGCAATTTCACGAGCCCCGGCCACCATCTGCGACCGACGCGCCAAAAAATAACATTCCCCAAAAAACATTTGCGAAAGAAAGGGATATTAGTCTCCGTGGGGCAATAATCGAAGCCAATCGGCCCACCGAACGCCCCGACACGACACTTTCTTTATTTATACCATTACTTTACTGTATGGTAATATCGTAAAGAATATTTTATGTTCACGTGTAGACACCTTCTGATTTCGCGATATTGTTTGGCGCCCCTGATCACTAGTTCGGATAGGGACTGGTTATTGATATTTAACTGTTGTTGATTTTATTACTTCCATGAGTTTATAATTTATTGATTGAAGATTGATTTATAATAAGCTTAGGTACCTAAATAATTTACAAAAACCTAACTTATCTTATAAGGTTATGTCTCCATTGGTTAGATGTCCTTTGATGCCTGTCTAAGTTGCCGCACGGAAGGCGCCCACTGCAGCCCCAAGATATGATGAGAGGACACTCGCCTCTGAAGATTTAAGCCTACTCTGGAGAAGGTCACCTTGGCCTTCTAAAATGTTTACCAGATCCCATGTTTTCACTCGCATTAGTCACGTTTTTTGTCACTGCTACGCTCCCGTAGGTAGAAGTGTAATGTCATATACATACGTTTTGACGGGCCTGTTGGTCTAGTGGTTAGTGGCCCTGACTGCTAAGCCGGAGGTCGTGGGTTCGATTCCCACCCAGGACAAACTTTGTGTGATGAGCATGATTGTTTGTTCTGTGTCTGGGTGTGATTTATCTATAATATGTATGTATTTATAGATTATATAAGTATACATCATATATCATCATATATCAGTTGTCTGGTTACCATAACACAAGCTCTGCTTAGCTTGGGATCAGATAGCCGTGTGTGAGTTGTCCCAATGATATTTATTTATTTATTTATTATACTTAGCTTATACTTTTATTAATGAATCTGGCTATCATATATAAATAAAAACAACTCGACTGGAAGTTCTAGAGATTACAGCGTTCAAACAAACATTTTAACAAAAAAACTTTTCAACTTCATTATAATAGTACTTATAGATTAAAACATAAAATCGTGCCTGTATTTCACAAAAAGATACACATAGGTGTGTAACACACCCTCCATTTCACTATTATAATATGTGTGGCAGAACAACACGGTGGTGTTGCAGTCGCCATTAGTCGTCAAGATTAGATTTCACGAGAGGCGACAAGCCCGCGTGTCGGTGTCACCAACACTTCGCGACCCTACCGTCAACATATAACACGTTCGCTCATTTATTGTGCACATTGCAACAATATGGTGTACTCAAATAAGGTTGATTGATATAAAATGTTACACTTTTTTTAATACTAATAAGCACATTAAAGTTTGAGAGAATGGATGAAAGGATGAATGGATGGGTGTATACTTCGCTTTCACGGTTAAACGGCCATTTATTCCGTTTTTGTGTTATAATGTGATAAATAAGTCATTCTGAAACTATGGACGAACTCATAGACAGAATCTGTATAGAAATAAAACCCTATGAAAGATCATCATTAACTTAAAGCAGTACACTTGTAGACAGAGGGAATTTTAGGCCTCTCCAATATTTTTTACTAAAATTGTATATCTACTATCGCCTCTAAAATTGTAGCTTCCTTATGTCTCTCTTATTTATAAATATCGAATCGTCAATAAACAATCTACAGAACTCCATAGAGGTTTTCACACACGCCACTTACTTTTTCTGAGATGACATCAAGCAAAAAGCGCAACATGTCACGCCGCGCGGCCATCTTCCAATTTCTCCCGCCATTTCCCCGCGTATTTTTTCAATACGCGTTCAAGATCATTTAACATTTTTATGTGTAATCTTGCTGGGTAGCGATAAGACAAGGAGATTTTTGCGCGCCTCACTTTATTTTATCGACTACGTTTTACGGCGAACTCTAAACAGATTAAATCTAACAGTAGGGCGTCTTCCGGACACAACGTTCATTTATTGGCTTGTATTTTGGCTTTATAAGATTACTGGGGATTTTCGCGTCGAGTTTTTCTTATCTTCTGTTTATCGACACAAAAATTGTAGCTGCGTAATGTGTTACATATTTGACGTACCTTGCTACGACATCGAACCTATTCAGATGTGATCATTTTGTTTTCGAACTTATTTTTACAGATAAAAATATGTTTTTTAAAGAATAAAACGGCCATTCTGTTTTTATGATTAAATATTATATATTCGTTGAAGATTTCCAGTCATACCAATTATTTTGAAATTACCTAAGTACCTGCTAACTAATTCCGTTGCCTTCTATAGATATGGGGAAAAACCAAAACTGTATTAAAACTTCTATTTCTCTCTTACTCAAAAACTTTGAGAAATTACATACTCCATCAGTCCTACCTAAAGGTATAAAAGTGAAATAATTCAACAATAACTCCTTTGTGAACAAAAATCAACCGTTATTATTAAATAGTCATCGATCTTTCTATTACGTACACCTCTTGTTCACATCTAAACAACCTCGCGTCACATAACATTAGTATGACGTTCTACGTAATGAATTGTATAAAACACGAGTTTTATAACGCGAGCGGCACATTGATAGTCCTTTTTAAATTATGCAACATTTGTATGGAAATACAAGCGTCACCCCTGGCCCTTGCTGCCTCCTTAAAAATACATCCAGTGTTATTTGTAGCCTGGTTTGACGCTCACTCGCGATTTGATTGCTTTTTCATGGAGATCATATCGTGTTATATGCATAGAAAATGTTAGAAAAATACTACTTGCATTAGGGCGGGGTTTTTCAGAATTGTTTAAGAAAACTATCATCGATCTTACGTACAATGAACAAGGTTATTTTGAACAAAGTCAAAATTAAAGTTAAATTATTTAAATATTTAAGCAATTTGAAAGCCATAAACAAGTTTTTTTTTTTTTGTTTATAACAAATCATACTCGAACAGTAACGCTAATGAGAGCTTTTTCAATCGTAATGTTTGACAAAGAGGTTGATTATATGGATCTGGATAAAGACATGAACTTCCTTTTTTGTAACGGTAAAAAAAGAAGGTTATCTATCAGACGTGTACCTATATTAATTCGTGACTTCTGCTTCCACTGTAACCACATAAAAAATAAATACAAAAACGAATTATCAGCATGTTTGTTATACATATTTTTATTTCTTTCCCTTGGGGCCTGCCTATAAGGTGTCCCAACACACGGCAGTTTCCGCCGACTCGACAACAAACAGCACTCGCAATCACTAGTGCAAATGTTTACGGTTCTATTCTATTCGTACGTGCGCCACACTACTTCAATTCGAATTTTGAACCACGCGCGCTTTTCTACATTGACAGTATTGACA
The DNA here is from genome assembly GCA_932526535.1 of Caradrina clavipalpis. NCBI lineage: Eukaryota > Metazoa > Arthropoda > Insecta > Lepidoptera > Noctuidae > Caradrina > Caradrina clavipalpis. Next base: position 10,092,643 of record OW052104.1, on the reverse strand, counting down.
CAGGTTGTTTTTTTTTTATCTGCACTTATAAAAAAAACGTAGTCACACTCACTTATTGAATGCTAAGTACCTCTTGAAAATTGCTCTTGTACGTGTGTATGTTCTCATAATTACTATCATAATAGTAAGCACTTTGAAGAAAAAGCTAGTATAAAAAATAATTAAAGGAAAGTATTTTTCTACACTGATCCTAGATCGTGCCCTCAGTCCACCAGAAAAAGTTCAAACTAGGTAACTTCGCATTTAGTAAGTTAAGCCATACGAACAGCATAGGTAAATATTACTGAAATGGAATTGAAAGACTAAGGACCACCGGACACACCAATATTAAAAGGGGCCCACCGATAATAACATCAAAAATCTCCAAAAATGAACAACACAACGGCACGTGTCGCTTTGTTATTATCATATTTTCCATCGAGTAGGCTTTATTTTATTATTTCTACACGTAACCATGCCTGCAGCTAGAAGGTAGGACTTAACACTAGACCTTGGCACATGGCAATAGAATTGCATTTCCATTGTGTTTTGACAGGTTTTAGGTTGGATCGTCAGTCAAGCCAGCTAACCTTATATTCTTGGAAGAATGGTTGGTAAATTTTCAATAGTCACTTTATTAGGGGTGAGGGCGGAAGCAGGGCGAGTGAAACTGCCTTTATTAGATTTTCTAGAACCGTGAGTGGAAAGTGGTGAATAGCCTGCGATCGAGACCGCGATATTGGAATTGTTATGCCGTAGCCGTAGGTAAAGGTGCTATCTACCTAGCTGGTAAGTTGATGTCTCCTTTTTATTCACAAGTTGTAGATACTTACTTGTTTTTTAATCCCGACTGGAAAGTGGGTTGTCATTTTAGTAATAAGTACGTGTGTGTAGGCGGTCTGCGCTGCGTCATGAATGTAAGATTAATTTTTCAAGCTGAATAGAATTCGCACCCGCACTTTTTTTCTTAAGAAATATCTACCATATTAACATTTTTTATAACTGTTACTGAGTTAGATGTTATGTTTATACTAAATGTCAATGAAAAGGCGGCACTTCTCGAAGAAAAATATAGCGCCATATGACCTACCAAAAACTGACTGGACCATTGGACTGGACCTATACTGATTACGACTCACTATCCCTTACAGAGAAAACACCAGTGCTCGAGCAATAGGGAAATCATTTGCCCATTGTGTTGCCCATATTAAAGAAAAGGCTTTTTTCCGTGAATGCTTTTATGATTTCAAAGACGAAAGAGAATTTTTTATTTAATTCTTACGCACTAAGATATTCAGATAAACGCCATCTGCGGGTCATTACTCTAACTAAATCTTTCATCTAGAAAGTCGCGTCGTAGTTAGATGTCGAGTAGTTTAGACTTTTATGCACAGATGGCGTAATAAACGTGAAATAAATTATTTATTTTAACCATTTTTTAAACGATTCTTGTTTGCTTTGTTTGTTTTATTAAAAAGTAATGTAGTTAAAAAAATTATTGCATCTAAAAATTTCCAACACCGTGTCTGACATAGGTAATAAATGACAGCGTCAGAGGTGTCAATGTTTGCATTTGGAATGGAATAGTTTGAAACAATGCTCTATGTTGGCCGACTGTTTCCCACTTTATTATCTTCTTACTTATTCTCGAATTTTATTAAATTCTTCCAGGCTACAATAAAGTTTTGATGTCTGTGTGTGACTCGTAGACCGGTTTTTTCCATGTCACGTTTACATATATTTTTGCAATGGCAATTTATAGCCCTGGTTGCCTAGGCATTCTTGGCAACATTTTTTGAAAAGTTAGGTTATGTATTTATTTCTTGCTTCCTATGATGTGTCAAAATCTTTAACACAAATAACATCGTTTTGGAATAATTTCAATGAAATGATAAGTAATACGTGAATATTGTTGAATACTTTATTGGACGCACAATGGCTGTTGTGATTGAAACGACGCTTGGGGACATCACCGTGGATTTATATCTAGATCAACGACCCGTAACATGTTTGAACTTTCTGAAGCTGTGCAAGATGAAATATTACAACTTCAACTTGTTTCATACGATCAGAAGTGGTTTCATAGCCCAGACAGGCGACCCATCTGGTGAAGGTTCAGGCGGGCAGTCTATTTTCGGGCTGCTTGAAGGGCCTGACAAAAGATTCTTTTCAGGGGAAAAAATGCCAAAAATTCGGCACACGGACGTAGGCTTGCTCTCAATGGTGGGCACAGGAGATGTGATGATTGGTTCCCAGTTCTTCTTCACCCTCGGTTCCGATTTAGACTCCTTGGATGGCATACATTGTGTCATAGGAGAGGTTACTGAAGGACATGATGTGCTGAGAAAATTGAACGACGTGATATGTGATGAAGGCCACCGTCCGTACCGCGATGTGAGAATAACTCACACAGTAGTCCTTGAAGATCCCTTCAATGATCCACAGGGTCTTAGAGCACCATCAAGGTCTCCATCTCCGAGTGCTGAGCGCCTAAAAGGTGGTAGAATTGCTCCAGATGAAGAAATAGATGAAACACAAGGTAAATCTGCAGCAGAAGTACAAGAAATGATTGAGGAAAAAGAAGCTAAAGCTCGTGCCACTATTCTAGAAATTGTAGGTGACTTGCCAGATGCTGACATTGCTCCCCCTGAAAATGTACTCTTTGTTTGTAAACTAAACCCTGTCACTACTGACGATGATCTAGAAATTATATTCAGTAGGTTTGGCAAAATTGTTACCTGTGAAGTTATAAGAGATAAGAAAACTGGCGACTCTTTACAATATGCCTTCATTGAATTTGGTGACAAAAAATCATGTGAAGATGCTTATTTCAAAATGGACAATGTGTTAATTGATGATAGAAGGATTCATGTAGATTTCTCACAATCTGTTTCTAAAATGAAGTGGTTGGGCAAAGGTAAAGGTGTAAGATATTACAATGATGAAGAAGCTAAAGAGAGAGAAAGAGAAAACCACGACAGACATGAAAAGCCTGTGCATTCTAGAAACAAGGATGACAATCAAAAGAACCGTCACAATGATAGAAATCAAAACAGTAACAGTAAAAGGCCTGATGACAGAGAAAAGGATAGAGATAGAGAAAAACGATCAGAAAGACATCCAAGACGTGAAAGAGAGTCAAACCATAGAACAGATGAAAAATCAAGCAGAAGGAGAAGCAGGAGCAGAAGTCGCTCAAAAATAGAGAGAGCAAGGGATGACAGGAATAACCATGCTAATGACAATAACGTGTCAAGAAACTCTGATAGAAGTGTCAAAGAGCACAAAAGTGAGGCAAGTAGATATGAGAAAAATGAAAGAAGAAAGGATAATTCCACAGATAATCATATTTCAAGGAATTCTGATAGAAACATTAAAGAGTACAAACGTGAGTCCAATAGGGAAAATGAAAGAAATAAAAACAACTCCCTTGATCATAATGCTTCAAGAAACTCTGAGAGAAGTGTTAAAGAGTACAAACATGAGTCTAACAGACAAGAAAATGAAAGGAATAGAGTAAATAATACTGACCAAAATATTTCCAGAGATTCTGAGAGGAGTACTAAAGATTCCAAGCATGAATCTAGTAGGCATGAAGTTGAGAGAAATAGAAGTAATATTACTGTTCAGAGGTCAAGATCATCTCCATCCCGGCAACGAGATCAAGAAAAGTCTGAGAACTCAAGAGAACATAAAAGTAAACATGAAAAGAAAGACAGAAGAGATACAGAAAAAGATATAGAAAATAGCAAGTCAAAAAGTAGAAGTGAAGATTTAGATCCTCTTAAAAGTAAGAAGCCAAAAAAAGACCAAAAGAGTATTGAGCCCAGAACTCCCACACCTACAGATGGTAAGAAAAAACTTAAGACAACCTCCAAACTTCTTGAAAAGAAGAAGGAAAAAAGTAAAACAAGCACCAAGAAGAAACGTAAACCTTCCACATCATCTGATAGCTCAACAGATTCTAGCTCTTCTAGTAGTGATTCCAGCTCATCAAGTGATGAAAAACATAAGAAAAAGAGAAAGAAAAAATACTCTACGTCAAGTACTAGTAGTTCTGACAGCAGTACGTCTAGTTCATCGTCCAGCACCGAGTCTAGTACTTCCAGCTCCAGTTCAGACGACGGTAAAAAGAAGAAGAGTAAGAAACATACAAATAAAAAGAAAAAGTTATAGGGAAGTACAAAGCCTAGTGGAGTACTAAATAGACTAAAAAATTTTCAGTGTGTGTGTAGTTGATGAAGCTAAGATGTAGTGACCCGTTTGCATGTCGTGTAGTTTTAAGTGAGTCTCAAATGTATATTCCATGCGGCCATTTTGTTATGTGAATGTATTGTTTTCCATTAATTTTAATTCCTTATCTAACAGACTGAGTGGACGTTGACTTAATACAATATTCTAAAATACACTTAAATGTAATACAAACATGGATAGGTACTATTCATAAAGAGAAACGAAGCAATAACTTTAAATATAAATATATTATACAATAAATTTAGATCATGACTTAAGAAATACTTAGCTAATTTTATATCACTTGAAGCCTATCAGAGAACCAATATAATAAGATTATCATAATTTATAATTGACATTTTAAATAACAACACCAATAGTTTTAAATATAGACAGATTTGTATAGCACATGTTAAGCAATAATGAAATGTATTTTAATTAAATATTTTAATGAGCCTGCCTCCTTGGCCTTGTTACTACTGAGCATAAGTCCTGGATTCAATTCCCAGGTCGAGCAAAGTGTGGATTTGTAGCCTGTGCAATAGGCTTGCCTCCCTATTACTGTAGACTTACAACAAACTTAAGAGTTAACGATAATATGATGTTTGGTTGTTTGTATAGTTATAGCTAGTGAATAGGGGAGGACTTAATTAGTAAGGAGTATGCATAAATAAAAACTCAGCCTTTTTCTAGTACAATTATGTCTTAGGACAATTAGCATTACTGATATTGTTATGCACAGCTATAATAATGTTATTACCTACTTACTCCTTTTTTTATTGAATATTTAAGGCCATGTGACGATATTATGAAACAATAGACTGAATGATATTTTTTTTTAATGTTCATTCACCAATGGGGCGTTGTGGATGCCTATGTTAAAAGTAAAAGTCCAAAAAGATACAGTCAGCAAGTAAAGTTGGTTAACAGTAATTTTACAAAATCGAATGGGAAAAATATTACTTGTTACAATTTGTGACTAATAATGTTTTTTTTAACTAGAACAGTTGGATACCGAATACCGACTTACGTTGCTGACTGTGCGCTAATTCGGCTTCGATCAATTAATATATTGGTAGTTCACCAAAGTTCGAGTTTATCTATTCTATCAGATTCTGATCAGTTTTAATTGGATTCTTCTTATTTTTTAGTCAATTAGGTAGGTGGAAACAAATTAGAATAATTGATAACGCTATCTATTATGTACGTTTGCCCAGCACGGCCCCTCAGAATTTGCATTTATGGTGTACACCATTGCAATGTACTCGCCTCTAGCAGTATATGTACCGATTTCTTTTTCAATGTACCTCTATACTTTTGAAGAAATATGCAAAAAAAGGTGGCCGTGCCAGCCAAACGCTTTCAGCACGGCCCCCCATGTAACTTGAATAATACATACCGTATTAACAAATGTCTATAACTCAAGAAATGTACTCTATTAATACGTTATATGTGCCGCAACAGTTATTGTGAATTCATAATAACAAATAATATATAGATGTGGATAAGGGGCCGTGCTGGAAAAAATCATTTTAAGAAATATCTAAAAAAGACAAAACATACTTAGCCAAAAACTATTAAAAAATAATTGAAGTTTAGCAAGTAACATTATGTACCGCATTGATTTCTCATACAACTTGTTATATTGTGAAAAATAAATCTATTTTAGTTCATTCAGCACGGCCCTCTATAGTTGCCTATATCTTTTTAAATAAGCCGTGTATGTTTACAAAATTCGACTTCCTGAATAATATATAGGAGTACATTCCTTTCAACTAAATTGCAATTCTGCTGTATCAATACTTTAGAAGATAAATTCAATCTAAAATATACATACATTAAAACTGATGGGGTGACCATGATTCTACATGAAAATAGGATAAAAAATACTGCTTAAATTGAGTAAATCTTTATTAAAATAAACAAATCAACAATATGGTAAACTATATAAACGATAACTAGGTACTTATACATAATAGGTCGATAATCGTACAAGTGTCAAGTTAGTGTCGCTAAGACTACATAGCTCAAAGTCTTAAAAATCATACATTACAATAAAATCACAGATTCATTACATTTCACAAATTAGTTCGTTTACATGGAATAACAACCTATGTCTCAATAACACTACAGAGCTTAAAAATCTTAAAAAATCACAGATACGCGTTCAATAAATCATATTGATTGAACCTTACATTACACTAATATTAATATGCATGAATCGCTTTAATTATTTGGTATAATCACAGGCAATTAATTAAATCCACGTAATCACAGATGTTTTTCAACGACTATAACAATTAGAATATTGTTCGTTTATGTTACTAATATTATGTTACCTATGGAATAATCATAGAAAAACTAGTACATAAATTAACTTATTAAAAGTAATCACAGATGACATTACAACAGTATTGACTTCTTATTAAACAGTTCACAGTTTCATATGCATATTTTTTCAGCTCGATCATCAGTGTCGTTGGTGCCATTGAATATGTAGGGAATTCAGAGGGAACTCTGGGCCATTATAAGTGCCATACGCTTAGCCATGATCTGTGGCTATGTTATGATGATTTGGCCTTGAAAATTAACAACAGTACAGTGGAGTCGATATTTTTACACACTCTTACTTACGTTTTAGTGAGTGATATGTGATATTTAATACAACTAAAAATAATAACTTTTACGAATATTCCGCTTTCACGTCGGAGCGGAGCTCAGGGTTTGCTGAATATGATCCTATGAGTGACGGCTCTGGTAATTACAGTGAAACCAGAATATGTTTTTGAGCCATGGTTTTTAAATACATGTATTTTGTAATAATTTAAAGTTAATTTTACACTATTTAAGAATCTGGTAAAGACTAGTTGCTAAAAATATGCATATGAAACTGTGAACTGTTTAATAAGAAGTCAATACTGTTGTAATGTCATCTGTGATTACTTTTAATAAGTTAATTTATGTACTAGTTTTTCTATGATTATTCCATAGGTAACATAATATTAGTAACATAAACGAACAATATTCTAATTGTTATAGTCGTTGAAAAACATCTGTGATTACGTGGATTTAATTAATTGCCTGTGATTATACCAAATAATTAAAGCGATTCATGCATATTAATATTAGTGTAATGTAAGGTTCAATCAATATGATTTATTGAACGCGTATCTGTGATTTTTTAAGATTTTTAAGCTCTGTAGTGTTATTGAGACATAGGTTGTTATTCCATGTAAACGAACTAATTTGTGAAATGTAATGAATCTGTGATTTTATTGTAATGTATGATTTTTAAGACTTTGAGCTATGTAGTCTTAGCGACACTAACTTGACACTTGTACGATTATCGACCTATTATGTATAAGTACCTAGTTATCGTTTATATAGTTTACCATATTGTTGATTTGTTTATTTTAATAAAGATTTACTCAATTTAAGCAGTATTTTTTATCCTATTTTCATGTAGAATCATGGTCACCCCATCAGTTTTAATGTATGTATATTTTAGATTGAATTTATCTTCTAAAGTATTGATACAGCAGAATTGCAATTTAGTTGAAAGGAATGTACTCCTATATATTATTCAGGAAGTCGAATTTTGTAAACATACACGGCTTATTTAAAAAGATATAGGCAACTATAGAGGGCCGTGCTGAATGAACTAAAATAGATTTATTTTTCACAATATAACAAGTTGTATGAGAAATCAATGCGGTACATATGTTACTTGCTAAACTTCAATTATTTTTTAATAGTTTTTGGCTAAGTATGTTTTGTCTTTTTTAGATATTTCTTAAAATGATTTTTTCCAGCACGGCCCCTTATCCACATCTATATATTATTTGTTATTATGAATTCACAATAACTGTTGCGGCACATATAACGTATTAATAGAGTACATTTCTTGAGTTATAGACATTTGTTAATACGGTATGTATTATTCAAGTTACATGGGGGGCCGTGCTGAAAGCGTTTGGCTGGCACGGCCACCTTTTTTTGCATATTTCTTCAAAAGTATAGAGGTACATTGAAAAAGAAATCGGTACATATACTGCTAGAGGCGAGTACATTGCAATGGTGTACACCATAAATGCAAATTCTGAGGGGCCGTGCTGGGCAAACGTACATTATCTATTGAGTGAAATAGATCGAACAACTGGAGTACTTACCTGCCTACTTATCGATAATTTCAATCGGTTCCAATTATTCAATTTTAATGTTTGGTATTGCTTTCGTGTATTTTATTTCAATTCGATATTATGTTTAAGTACCTACCTTCCATGCAATAAAGTTTCTTAATATTCATCATGTCATACTACATTTTTTTTATATTTCTTAGGCCTAGTTTAATTCGTTGTTCATCCACCCGGGATTTGGGTAGTAGGCTCAACAAATTAATTGGCATACTTTTTGTAAGCTGTCAAAACGCAATTTCCCCATAGATTTTGTATGACAATACTTAACTGTGACGTCACTTTTTTGTCAACCGATTGACTATTTTATTCATTTCAAACACAATTAATTGAAAATTCATCAGGTTTTTAGTGCTAAAATAAAGTGTATTTTTAGAAAAGTTGTGTCTTTTAATTGGTCTGCTACCCAATTCAGGAGCTGTCTTTTATAGTTAAGCCGGATAGAAATAGTAATGTAGGAATTTGTTACATATTCATGTATGAGTATTTTTGTATATTATTAAAAGCGTTCAATGCACCATTTTGTTTTATTTGAAAACTAGCTTATGACTGCGACTTCGTCCATGTAAATATAGATTCAGGGTTTAAATACTAAAACTTAGTTATTCTAAATTAAGTAGTAACTCTTTATAACCCCTGTTATTACCAGAGTTTTTTTGTACTGCTGCTTACAGCTTACAGGTTTTCTTTTAACAATGCCCTTTAAATCGAATGTATTTTATGTGTAGCATTAGCAGGCATTTTATTATTTACTTATTCAATTAAAATACATAAAAATTACATTTTTAAATATTAATATAAAAAATATAAACATTTAAAAATATAAAATATAGTAGCCCACCGGCGTCGGGAACACGGTCCAAGCCACCGGTGGTCAGGGCTTCTGAGAAAGGAATCTCCTAACGATACGTGTCGTGTCTAGGAGAACCGCTTTCTGAATCAAGCCCATGATCCAGCTATCCAACGAGAGCCTCCTAAGGTGTTCCTTATTTATTATTATTATTCTCTTCGCATCGATTTACCATACCTGGCCTTGTTTTTTAGTTGCAACTATCAAAAAACAGTATTCCAGAATACTCCTCTTGCAAAAATCAGCATCGCCCAGTTGCGTATGCGGTAGGCAGAGTTGTCGCGCGGCTATATCAATGCGTGCATAGCGCCTAAACCCTCTGGCGAGATGGCTAGTTCGAATTGGAAAATCACGTCAAAACATATAAATTTTAAATCAAATTATTTTATTATTGATTCGTGTTAAGAATCACGAGCATAGTTAACTCCTTGAATTTGTCGAGAATGCAAATCAACAGCTTGTATAATCCCCCATTATTATGTATAACAGCATTTAGCATTTTTTTATTTCAGCATTATTATGTGTGTGTGTTTGTGTGTTAATAACAGTACAAGGATTGTATGAACAATCGATGACAAGAATGCAACTAATGCATGGCGTCACGCAACGCCTTAAGTATATTCGAATATCTTAGTGACTCTGCCTTATAATAAGTATCAGTTTTTAGTGAAACTCCCGTCAAAATCAGCCCAGCCGTTTCGGAGAATTAACGGTTACAAAAAGACTACTTAATACATTTTAAAAAACTAGTTTTTTGGTATGAGTACCGTGTAAACATTCAGTATTTAGTAAAAAGCTGTTATTTTGTGCATTACAAACAGACTCTTTATTTTTAGTAAGTATAGAAGATTAACCTTTTTTAACGCTACAACTATACATTAAATACGAAATGTATAAAGTAGGTATTAGTAGCTAAAGGTAACGGTATATAGAATATGGGTACCTCCAACATATCACCGACATCATCGTATCAGCCGAACGATATACCCACTGCCAAACATAGTAGGTACCCCCGTAGATGCCATAATCCAGGATAATAATAGGTAGAAACAAATCTATTGAACTGCCTCGTTAGCCTAGTAGTCCTGAGCACGACTGTTACGCAGGAGGTCCTGGGTTCGATTCCTAGCTCCAGCAAAAAGTGTTATTGAGTTTTTCTATGAAATTCTCAGTAGCAGCTCGGAGTTTGGATTTGTGCCCGGTTAATGGCAATAGGCTCGCCCCCTATTACATGGGACCTAAATATACCGGCAAACTTCGGGTGTACATTGGTACATCCCTGCCAAACCCTTCGAGGAATACAGGCGTGGTGGTAGTATTATTGGGGTTTCCCATTAAGAATTCCCGAATCCGGAATTTAGGAGTTGGTGGATGCCGTTGGTCCAAGCTCTCATTCGTAGAGCTTGGACAGTCGTAACGGATAGTCAGAGACCGGGAAGTCTAACAACCAGTCTTACCAAGCGGTATCGAGTTGCTCAGTATCTGGGTTGTGGAAGTTAGATCGCTCTATGTAGAACCGACACCAACATAGTTGGGAAAAAGCTAGGCAGATATAAATTGAAACCGATCTGATCTATCATCATGGAAATGTTTGTTTGGTGTTAGTCTCGAGGGTAGCAAACATGGTCGGTCCTGTATTTGTTTATTGCTACGTCCGTTCGTCGTCGTGCTGTGGGTGTACATTGGTACACCTCTGTCTAACACTATGGGGAATACAAGCAAGATGGTGATGGTATATGGTCCGTTTTTAACGCTGCCCAAGCAGCGTCATAGGGTTTTTCCGTTAAGAATGAACACAATGGTAAAGGTGCGGAATTTGAAAGTTGGTGGTGCGACACCCCGTGTTTCAGAAAGTCTTTGGTCCTCCGCTTGATCTTTCCAAGGTCGTGTCTGATATCCATCCCATCAGACTATGACGGATTAATTGCACCTGTATTTGCGCACACACTTGTGCAGTACAATATCTCATGCGTACTCGGCTAGTGTGCATTGAGACTGGCAATAGTGACCGAAATGGGAGGATATTATATGTGTGGATATGGATAGGTCTACAGCTGCCTCAGTTCCCATTTCCCAATCTGTTGAACTGCGTACCCACTGTACCCTTCTTTTTACCTGACTGCTTAATAGTAAAGCCCAAAGTACAAAAATGTTTTTGTTTGGCTAGAAAATGTCTACATACATACAATCACGCCTGCAGGTATTCCTTTGTAAGGGTTTGGCAGAGGTGTACAAATGTACACCTACAGGTAATGTACATCTACATAAGTACCTACAATTACTATACCTACAGCAGTAGGTGCCTATTAGGTAGGTAGATACTTAGATGGGTGTTTGTATAGGTGTAGGAAAAGACAAGTAATTTTATGAAGAAATATGTAGATTAGCTGTTGTATTATAGTTACCTATAATATCAAAGGAAATCATAAAGCATGTCAAAGTTTAAAATGGAATGTAGGTAGTTAGGTAGGGTAATTCTTAGCATAGCGTCTATTTACAGGACGTGCTCTGGACATAATCGGGAACGTTCCACTGGCTGCCTTTGTGTGTTTAAGTGTCAGAACGAGAAGATTACTCTCGTTATATGAGCCCATTGTGCACCTTCGGCCACTGTACCATTAAAGTGTGTACCAGATCAGTCGATATGTATGTTATGTATGTATCTATACGTTGGTACTTGAGATATTTCATCTCAAACTCACCTTTTTCAATGTATGTGTAGTTTGTTAACTAAGTATGTAGGCACCACATACACATGTAATCTACCAACTTATCATTGATTTTTAAACCCCAAAAGGTAGATAAGACCCTAAAGGTAAAATTAGAAAGATTAAAATTAGATAAGGTAACAAGGTATCTCCGTCCCAAAACTGAGTCCGTTTCAGGTGTGAAATCTTGTTGAAAAGGATAGTTATGTAACTACTTACCTAATACTCTATAGGTATTACCTAATAACGGAGTGGACAGGTGTTATAAACAGCGATAACATCGCTTTTTTATAAAACATTAATAGCCACATTATGGCATGACTGTAACCTTAAACCAGCAGTGTATAGGATACCTCATCTCCATAAGAGAGTAGACGCCTAAGATGAAGCTCCATACAGATAGTTCGTACCTAGGTACGTACACAAAACACAATAGAACTACAATCAAGGGAAGTGCTCTCAATCTGTGTACTAAAGGCACGGACTTGGAAACAACCTTAATTCGTTCGTCTGAAAGTGAGTGTAAAAAGCTGGAACATGTTTAATGTAACGTAATTAATAAGAGCTGACGCCGATAGCGTCGCGACTCATCTATGGCAATAACATTGTTTTATGAAGGGCTTGTTTAGTTCAGCCGTGGCGGACGTCATACCTAGGTGGACTGCAGGGGCGGACTGGGTTCCCAATGGGTATCAGGGATACTCTATGCAGTAAATAGGTACCTAGGTGCCTAGATATTATACCTAGACTTGCATACCTATGGCTACTTACAGACACTCTCTAAGTAACATGCGCTTATTTGCTATTACGATAGCGAAGTCAGACAACGCCTGATGAAGAAGTTTGCCTAATCCTGTGATAGACAAAAAGTTCTAAAACTAACGACTGATATTACAAAAAGACGGGCAAAAGTCAAACATCTGATTAAAAAGTTGATCCCATTGTAAAAGTTGTTCACTTTCATGAACGAGTACGTACTTCCTACGTTTATTGTTTAATCTTACACCCTGAACCTACCCTGTATTGGTACTTACAAATTTTTGCTCACCGACAACCTAAGGTAACGTGTCGTTATACTCATCAGAAAAGCACTACTAGACTGCCTCGTTGGCCTAGTCGGAGTTAGGATTCGTGCCGTGATAGTATGTAAAAACAACTCAGGTGATCCATACATTATAAGTTCGCATAACTCGACAAAATGTATTTATCACCCGATTTTTATTTTCAAAAAGTTTTCATAATGCTGAGAACAATGACCCCTTTTCGGTGTCTACTGAACAATAAAAAATGATGTTGTATACCTCTACTTGCTTTGCATTTTCTTTACTAATCCTGGTTAAATTCCCAACAATAAGTCCTGACGAACGTTGATAAACAATTTAGATAGATGTTTTTTACTATAGAGTCCGTCCCTGTGCTCCACACTGCGCATGTCGCGAATTTATCGACAGGAGCAATGGGTTTTCTCTCCAGCCTGAGCTCCGCTAAACGCCACTCGCTCCCAGCGCTCGGTCACACAACAGTCGCAACCAGTGTTCCTCCTGATTCTCATAATAATTCTTTAATAATTATCTTTGCATACTGAGATTTTGCAACGATGTTATTATTTAATTTAACCGCATTTTTTGCGGTTTTCCTGATGGTCGGTGCGGTGCCTACGCCTACTAATAAAGGTATGTACCTAAACTCTTTGATCGTTATTTTACAGCTTTATAACTATGTCTGATTGCCGTTTTATCAATCGGTGCGCAAGGATATAGCTTGTTCATTCATTGTGTTGTTTTGGTGAGAGTATCGATCAGTCGCGGCCGGGAGCGCTCTATATATAGCAACAGGTCAACAGGTGTCCTTTCTGCGCCGATGTTATTCTGCGGCGTAGTTCCACCTCTCCTCATAAACTATGACCTTTTCAGCACAATAGTTTATGCTGGTATCGATTTAAGTTGCCCATTCATTAAATTTTCATGGAATGCGCGTTTATTATAGGGGTTTCTTTGATGAGGGCCGTGTGGGCGTTGTTATCTTCGGTCAACAAAGGGCTTTTAAGTGCCTAATCAAGGTCGAAGCCAGAGGGTTTGAAACTGTCATTCGATTTTTTCTACGCTTTTAAATAATAAAACCAAAAAAAAGAGAATTACTTTAAAAAAACAACTTCTACTTCTGCAACATAATTTCGCTGATGAAGGAAACAGCTGGATATTGGTTTTAATTCCTACCTAATATTTTTTTTAGTATCCGGTTCATTTGTTAATTTCGAAATCAAATTACTTATTCCAATTAGACCATTCAAATGTATCTTTTCAAAATATTATTGAATTTAGTTGCCCCTTTCCAGAAAATAATTTTGTATAGAGAAAAATGGGCAAAAAAAACCTTACTCTCTCTTAAAAAAAATGTTTTAGAATAGTTTGGAATTCTATTATTATATAATTGTAAACATGACTTCTTCCTTTCCTCCCTTTCAATGCCTGAAAGGACACCTACCAAATGCTGACGTAACATTGCACCTACACCGTGTGCCACGTTTCATCTCTTTGTTCGAAGTCCTTAAGGCAATACTATTTTCCTACCTCCCTACCTGACGGACTTCAATCACACAGGTTTCCTTCAAACCCACACACCTGCTGGACAAAGGCCTTCCCCAAATTATTTCAGGTGTACTTTTCCTGGGCCATCTGGAACCAACAGGAATATATCTATCACCTATTCCAGGGCAGGTTTTAGCGGCGACGGGCGGCGCCGTCCTTCTACTTATTATATAACCCATTTAGCTCAGGTTATCAAATAGATACACACTTATAGAGCAATCGAAAGGTTCTCACCTAATTTGGTACAAAAAAATATATACGACGGAACCAAAGTAAGATATCAACCAACGTTTATCGAAAACGTTTAGTTTGATCTACAACAAAATAAATAACATGTTCAGAATTATGCGCCATCAAAAGATTTCATAATCAATCGACAACGGTCATTTTTGCGTCAGTTAGGTACCTATAGGAGACCCTAACTCGTAAAATGCTCAGTCAATAAAACGATCGCCCTAGCACAATCGAAATTTTACGAGTCCTCGGTTCAAACTCTGTCATTCACTGAACTCACGTACCTATGTGTTGATGTCTTGAACGTATTTCGAGGCACACTACCAATATAAATAACATTTTAGATGGTGGCGGCCCAATTGGTGAGCTCCCCGAGAATTGGGACCAGACAAAAGACGACACTCAATCGCTTTTCCTGAATAAGAGCGATAAAAATGACTTGGAGCCATACCCGTTGGCTCTAAGCGAGGAAGGTAATGATAATGGTACACCCGAAAAACTTGTTGCTTTAGTATGTATTACCCTATAATGGGTATTTGAACATATTATTCTTACCTGCACACAAACGGTCGTTTTTTTATAAGTAGGAACCTAATTTGTCTTATTTTCGTTAGGCAAAAAAATGAGACGGATTGGGGCGTTTTTGCAATATCTTTATCTACTTCTGTATGTTATGTAACAATTATTTTACATTTAGTGTTTTGATAGTGATAGATTCCGTAGTAGCTATTTGTAACGCACTACGTACTATAAGTTTTATTCAAAACCATTATCAAACTTGCCCCTTACCTACCAGTCATTATCTTCGACGCAAGCAGCCAACTCTAAGACGTAGGTGTAGTAATTGGTCCTAATGGGACATCGCCAATGTGCACTGTACAGTAATAACGCACTGATTGCAAAATTGTGTACTACAATAGCGCAGTAGATAGGACAGGTTGCACGTCCGACAACTACGATCATCCTTTGATGCAGCTTAAGTGGATAAGAATAGAATTACAACCGTAGGGATTGATGTAAACGTTTCCTAATCATTACAAATGGGTACTTAAATTGTTAGGCTAGCTAAAGTGCCACACTTACCTGGTATAGGTAGGTACGTAAGTAGGCTGGTTTCGACGTCCTATTTAGGTTAATGAGCCTTTTTGTAACATAGACGTTCATTAATCTTGGATTAGGTGCACACGATAAAATAACTTTAATTATTTTAAGAAGTAGGTACCTAGTAGCTGAATATTTTTAAAGACTGAATTTCGTTTCAACAACAACACCAATATTTCTTGCAGGAAATTCTGAAGGATTCGAGCAAGGAGTAGACCAAAGATTCGACTCCCCCCAGCCAAATGGGGAACTTGATAACTTGATCATGAGGCCTGAACTGTACGGAGAACCCCCAGCAATGGAAAGTTTAGCTACGAGCTACGACTCCCGCCGTCGTAAGCGGGGGAGTGGAACTAAAGTCGGCGGTGCCGGAGCCGCTACTAAAGTAGCCACCAAATCCGGCTCGGGCAAGAAAAATCTGAAGTGAGTGTTTTAGTCATCTCTTGGGATAAGTAACAATTGCACTTTCTATTATAAGAACAACAGACTAACAGTATTCTATTTTATAGACCGGAGGAGCACGATGCTCTCTCACCCGTGGATTCGATGACTCACGAAGTCGACGCACACCGCCGCAAGCGCGGCAGTGGCACTAAAGTGGGCGGCGCGGCCGCCTCTGCCAAAACCGCCACCAAAAATTCCGGTGGAAATAAAAAGAACTTCAGGTCAACATAAACCTCCATCATAGAATAGGTGTAAGTATACGTAAGTCAACAAAATAATTTTCGTTACTAAATAATTCCATTTACATTTAGGCCCATCTCAGAACGTCGCAAACGTGACTCTGGTCTCAGCGCCGCCGATGTCCGAGCTCTCCTCAACTTGTGGGAGGCACAGGAACGTAAGAAGCAGGAATGGAACGCGCAAAACCAATGGGCCGAACCCGAACATTATTATGGAGTTGGACAGCACGAAGACGAGCAGCCTGAGGTAGATGAGAACGGAGACATCTGGTACAGCGAGCCTGTGGTCATCTCTCCTCGCGAACGCGACTATCCCCGTCACTCTTACTTCTCAGAACAGAACCGCATGGCTCTCGCCCACGGTTACCCCGACATGTATCAAGTAGGCCCGGCGGAGTTAGCGCAACGGTACGAGGAGGCTCGTCGCAAGAGGCAATATGCTAACAAAGTGAAGCGCTTCATGGTCGCCAGGAAGCGCTCGGACGGCATGATGAACCACCAGAACAGCTACAGGCCCCGTGACGACCTCTACACGCTCGCTGAGCTGCTGCGCTCGGCCCCGCGGGTGCAAGAGCAAGACATTCCTGTATATCGGCGACTGATACTGTAAAGCGTTTTTAGAAAGCGGTGTCCAATCCCTCAGCAACCTACGAAACGTCGAACAACAATTGTCAGGATTTTGGAGAAACAGTCAGAATGCGAGAAGCGAATAGCGAAATCAAGTGTCGCTTGCTGTCGGATGGACGCCTTACGCTAGTTATGATTTGGAGTGGGAGATTGTCGTGCATTTAATTCGCAGTTTATAGCGGATACCTAACAGACCTTAGATATAGGAATACTTAGTATAAAACACTCACTGACACAATATCAGGTGCCAGAATATAATTAATTCTTATTTTACGAAAAGCATCATGTAAAGGCCTAAAAAAATTCAGAATATAATTATATCAAATTCATTATTATTTTTAACCTTTTTGCTACTTTTGCCGTCAGGAAAAGTGTAAAATAATTTAATGTAAACTTTAAGTGCTAGTCTATTTTGTCTATTTTTTTTCTTAGGATACTTTAGTTCTTCTATTATCTCTGTTAATTATAATTTAATCACGTGTAACCAATTTTTACCAAATAGGTAAATAGGTGTCTATTATAGTTTTATTAAACATTCATAGTGTCTACGGTGAAGTTAAACTTCACATTTTACTGCTGTAGGTATTCAACATTGAACTAGAATTTAAAGTTATTGTAGGTATGTACCTAAATGTAAACTTGCTGTATTAAATTAGTATTATAATATTTGATTATTGTTTTATTGAGAACAAACCTCATTTTGTTATTTCCCTTTTTTACACAAATAACTTAGGTGAGTATCTAATTGCTGTCAATTTTATTATGTGTCAATCGATATTTACAACGAATTCACGTCAGAAAAGGAAATAAAATTAATATTACCTAAAAAGTTAATGTAATTTAAGCAAAACTGCACATTCATATGTTAATATGGAGAACAAACCCCACAATAGTACTTTAAGTAATAATCAGAGTACGTCAGACGTAGCGGACAGGGACGAACATTCTGAAAGTGAATCGGAAACCAACTCAACCAACTCACTAGATGAAGAACCGAACACGATAATTTCGACGTACGCATCATTTTATTGGTTGATTAATTACATAAAAATGTGTAATTTTCGGTTAGCAAACGACTTATACACATCATTTGTGAATTACTGGTTCCCCGGTCGCGTGTTGCTACCGCCTCACATAGTGCAACTAATGCAAGTCCAAAGCAGACTCCGCGCAGAACATGATACGCAATCGCTCACCTACAGCAGGTACAAGTTCATCAATCACTCTTGTGGTAAGTCGGCAAATGAACGCTCAACACAAACAATTTCGTTGGTTCCAGAGAACGACCCGCAGTCCACTCCTCGCCGCCATCAATGAGAAAGTTCGTCAGGGCATTGAAGACCTATATTCTTTCCAGCGAAGATGAAACGGGCATCCACTATACATCCAAAGATCTTGGTAAACTTGGAAAGGACCGTGAACCTATGTTCGTCATCGTAGATTCGAACTCCGTCAGTAGTACAAGTTCCAAGGATTTGCTTATCAATAACAGATTTCACGCAAGGGACACCATTCTAAAAAGAAACTTCAATAAGAATGTGATGCCTGTTGAGTTGCCGTCTACTAGCAGAGATCTCAGAAATGAGTTTCTACCACCGTTACTACAGGAATCGGAATCAATTGACGAAATGCAAATGGTTGATATAAACCTTCAAAGTGAAAATGAACTATCGCTTGCCGCAGAGCCTGACTGCGACAACGATTCCATAGTCGTATCTTACCTAAAAAACAAAAACGCTTTACTAGACTTGGAAGCTACGCTATTAATGTCTACGAAAAAGAAATCGTCTCTACTGGAAAGTGTGCCAAAAATGGAAACAATATTAGAAAGCGAACTATTTAATGCTTTTCCGATAAAGTCTAAATCTAACAATTCAAATACTTTGGATAAATTTAAAAATGGCGATAGAGCAAATTAATTTCTAAGGTACCTAGCGTAGTTTTAAAACTAGGCATGTAAATGAATAATGAAATTATTTGTAACTACATTTACCATCTTAATTTCATTAAAAAAATTAAAAAGTTATTTTCTTTTATTTTATATTAATTCCTCTGTTTTTCCAAATTTGTTTTATGTCTATATCTCTAATTCTTATAATTTGTTGAACATGTACAACGATATACAAGGCGTTAATATCTTAACAACAAATTCTGGTGGTTGGCATAAAGAAATATTATTAACTATATAGGTACACGTGGTTACCTGTTACAAAATGACTTTTAAAACTAATGCGAAATAAAAATCATATTCGTCGTGGGTGTCGTTTCTGTGGTTTTCGAAGGCGCTGAGGTAAATGAGGGCAAAATGAATATCCAAGATTGTTACTACGAAAATTCACAAATATTATTTGTCTTTCATAGTCGCTTTCTTGGATTTTCAACTTGCTGACTCTTCAAGTTGTCGATAATGCCGTTCATTTACACTTGGAAGAGTAACTTAGGTAAAATTTTACTTTAAATTATTTTTATTTTAGACTAGCTTTCGCCCGCGACTTCTTCGGCGTGAATGCCTGGTAAATCTAAAATTCAAATATTATGATTCAAACGACATGTGGCGCCATCTATTACCTATACGTAACATAACTTTATTGTTGTTTTGCTCGAGAACGGTACTTATTTACTTTTTTTTTAAATACCCTATCACACCCGACAATGTATATGCAAAATTTCAGGATGATCTGTTCAGTGGTTTAGGCGTGAAAAGGTAACAAACAAACTGCTTTCGCATTTATATCAATAGTTTCGAAGCCTTCTCCACACCAAAACTACCTTTTGAAATAACCAACTAGATTAATTAAAAATAGCAATAGCTGTTTGCATTACAATACACATTCTGTCAAGTATTTAGCCTTTTTAAAAGAAACGATAACATTTTGACTGTAAAGACACATCTTGTAGGTAATCGGAGCAACTACCACGTTTAGTCGCAAGAGGCAGGAAAGTAGAAAACGCGGAAACACCAAACTATTCATGCTTCTGATGCCATTCTTGCGCTGCCTATAAACCTGTTAAATAAATGAGTGGTATGTGGATAAGGACGGCTTCACCCCAGTCATCCCTTTCAGTCTTAACCTGTCCAAATTGGGATGCCGGAATACCCGAGTTCGCTTCGCTCATTCCACAATTTTCTCAATTATATTTACATATTTAAAAGTGGAAGTAAACTGATTTCCGCTCTGTAGTGCATTTAATGCATTTATTTGTGCGTTTTACTTTACCAAAAGCTACGCTAGTCCCTGCATAAGAAATTCTGTTAGATCAACATTACATCCACCACACACGGTAGTTTTAGCGTGTCCACCCAGGACCGATAATTGGGCCGATTTTTGTCAGTTTCTTCTTGCCGAAGAAGAAATCCGTTCAAAAGTCGGCCCGATTATCTACCACTCACGTATTTTGTCAACCATCACCGGCGGCGCACCAGCGTTGGAGGCCGGCGCCGGCTGCGGTGGCACTATAAAATATACATATTAACCCTATGAAGGTGGGTATTTATTATCAGAATATTGTTTTACCTAGAGACAACAATGCCACGCTCATACTAACGATAACTTTTGTACACAGCATTATCGGAAAATTTATTGGATTAACACCGATCTCAAGCACACTAAAACGATCCGCTTCCGAAGGGAAAAGGTCAACTTCCACTAAACAGAAGCTTTCTCTAGTTGCAAGTACAGGCGAACATGATGAACTTTATCAAGCAATTGAATTTCTTCACAATGACAATGAGTTCTTGATTGCGGCCGAATTGGGAGACCAGTTTACGCTAAAAATGTTAATCGAGTAGGTAAACAACCCTTTCTCTTTCTTCACTCTAGCTAAGTATTTCTCAGTAGCACCTCGGAGTTAAGATTTGTGCCCGGTTAATGGCAATAATAGGCTTGCCCCTATTACATGGGACCTAAACATACTAGCGAACTGTGGGTGTACAGTGGTACACCTCTGCCTAACCATCACTCTTGCTAGGCACTTGCAGTACTTAAGCTCACTCTCTCTCTCTCTCTTATGCTGATGGCGGCTTCATCTGACTGGGCTGGGATGAGATGATCCCAGACTTACCACAATGTTAAAAATATTAGAAAATGAGATTTCCAGCACTAAGTATAAAAAAATCGTTTTCGGAACCGGCGACGTAATAATTTTGTGTCATACCTACCTATATGATTTTTTGGGCTGGTCCCATTTCCTTTATCAGTCATGGCAGAGGAGGGGTAAGCCACTTTGGGCTTTCAATCGGGGTCTCGCACAAAGTGGTGATTTGATAACTTTTATTTTTGTTTAGACCACCCCACATATAGGAATTTTTCCTGTGCCTATCATGGGTGCTTCTACAAACATATAAACTCACATACACAAACAGCCGAATTTACAAATCTGTTGTTTATTTTTGAGTTACAGTTATCAAAATGTATATACATAAATTCTCTGCTTATTACCTAGTAGGTTATACAACTTTGTTCTAAAATCTGTCATGTTACAGGTTTTGATGTAAAGTTAAAGTTAAGGCTCACTTTGAAATGGTGGCGGGCCTATTATCATGGCATATGTTAAAAACGTAGAACCCCAAATCGCATACAGGTATATACCTACAGTGGAATAAGGAGAAAAAGATGATGAGGAGCATATTTTCTTGCAGACAAGGAACCAACATAAACCATATAGATCACCTCGGTCGCAACGCACTACACTGGGCCATTAGCTCTACAGGCAACAAAAACACGGTAAAAATGCTCCTGAAAGCAGGGGTCGACCCTACAGTTGCAGATCATTTGGGCATGACGCCGCTCTCCTTGTGTTTGATGAGAAGGTTAAGTATCCAAGAGTCCTTTACATTAGGCTGTCGGGCTCGGATTTGAATGGGATGTTGCAGTGGCAGAGCACACTTATCTGACACCGATTTTGTCCGAGAATGTCTCCCTCGCTGATGAGTAAGTATGACGCTGTTCCTTTTATCGGATGTTGGGGCCGAAAGTAGTAGTAATTTGGTGGTTTGATATTCGAGCCAATAGCCAATACAATAAAATAAAATAAAAAATATTTGAAATTATAAAAAATAGTGTCAAAAATTGGCACTAACTTCGATCGTGGCCGACAGCCGATTAGTGTGAACAGAGGCGCTGACACCTGATTAGAATCCGGGCCCAATAACAGACAAGTGGGAACAGGGTGTACGGACTTTCACCAAACTGTTATACCTAGTTATAATTAATTATCCGTGGAAAAAAATACCTAAGACAATTTTCCTATAGAAAAACTAAGAAATTCAAAATTTATACATACCTACCTTATGACTGACTTTTGCAAAGTTTGGTAAACATTGCCTAATCAAAATTTATGTTAGCAGCTAACTTTCGAGCCGTCATTAAGTTTGAATCGTAATACCTATTAGCCAAAATTCTTTCAGTGTGGCCCCCATACTTCAAAAGTACATACCTACTGCTAGAAAAAGCAAAGAAACGTACCTCCGTATGTTTGTAATAGTTCTCAAAGATCAAGAAAGAACATATTTCTTTCTATCTCCAATAACAAATATAATTTGCTTTCAGTCCGTCTTGCGAAATGGCGACTTTGTTACTCGATCATGGCGCCGTAATTGAACAAAGGACGAGGCCTATGGATACAGGCTTGTTCTTGCGTAAGTAATGTTTTATATAACAAACGTACATTATGGATAGTAGACTCACATTACAAATTTAAATTAAAAACAAACTAAAAGTGCGAGGAAAACGTTTGCTTCCTACGGACAACTAAAATGAAATTATCGTATACCATCCCGTATTTTCATATATTTTAATTCGTCAAGACATTTATTTCAGAGTTTGTGATGATGTGTATTCCAACCCAAGAAGAAGAACAAGTACTTCGCCTTTTAATAGAGAGAGGTGCTCTTGTAAATGATCCGGATGCTCCGGGTGGACGTCAGGCATTACATTTTGCAGCTATGGGTAACAACACCCGTCTTATCAACATTCTAGTGGACGTGGGAGCTGATGTGTTCGCAGTTAATCACAGGAATGAAACACCAAGACAAGTGGCTGCAACTTTTAATTGCAAAGAGGCATACGCTCTTTTAGAACAAATTGATGATTTGTGTGATATTATTCAAAGTCAGTCAAAAGATTAAACTGTTTCATCGATATATAGTTTTATTTATTCCTCAGTTTTGTAGGATACTAGCTTCTGCCCGCGACTTCCTCCAGGTCAAATTTGATATATTATCAAATTTGAAAAAGTATCATATTTGTTATTCCACACTACAATCTATCACAGTGCCAAATTTCATCCAGATCTCATCAGAGGTTTGGGCGTAAAAAAGAGACAAACATATACGTACACACACAACCTTTCGCCCTTTATAATATTAGTGTGATTAGGGTGGACAGTAGGAATCGTGTTAACTAGGTACCTATTACCTAAAATGCAAAATTGTCTCCCTAGTGACTGTGTCCTAGTGACTGCCCCGTTGGTCTCGTGGTCGCAAGCGCGACTGCAGAGCAAGGGGTCCCGGGTTCGATTCCCAGGTCGGCCAAAAAGTGTTATTGGGTTTTTCCATTAGGAATTTCTCAGTAGCAGCCCGGAGTTTGGAAGTTGGTGGTGAGATACCCCCGTGCCTCGGAAAGCACGTAAAGGTCCTGCGCCTGATCTCTGTCTGGTCGTGTCGGATTGCCGTCCCATCAGGCTATGAGAGTTAGAGAATAGACTAATGCCCTGTGAATGTGCACTTGTGCACATCTCCTGCGTATGTGGCTAGTCTGCATTAAGATTAGCCGCCGTGGCCAGAATCGGTCTGGAGAATCACATTCTTTACATTTTTACACCTAATGACAAGTCTTAGTTGACACCTTGTGCATAAAGAGTTGGAGTTGGTTGGTCTAAGATGTGTTTACCCGCCTCTCAGACACTTTTTCTTTCTTGTTTTGGGCAGTAAGGTCTGACGACCCCACACACCCTATTTTAGTGTGAAAGTTTCTAAACCGCCACAAGGGCCTCTGACATGGTTACCGATGTCAGTGATATCCAAGATAAACTTAGGAAATGCTTACCGATAATCAAAGGAATCTGGGACTGATAAAAAGAAGAACTTACAAATATTTTAGGCTAGGAACTAATAAAAAAAACGATTTATCATCTGTTATCCGATTATTTAAAAGACTCTAATATTAGAGAATATGAATTGTGTGGGAAGAGCGAGATTTTGATTGTTAAAACAATAAAACATCGTAATTAGTCTGAAAATCGTACTGCGTATCTTAGCGTGTGTGTAGCTTGTGTGTAGGCTCCAAAGAGGACTCTATGGAGAAACGTAAATTGCATTGTTAACGATTTTTGTTTATTACTATACTATGGCACACCACTATCGTGGTGTGTGACATTTGTTCTACAGTTTCAAAGATGGCTGCCTTGTCGCAGTTGCTTTTCTCTGCCAAACAATACTGAGTAAATTGAGTTAATCAACTATTTTTACATTTTTATAAAGAAAATTAGGTAGATCTTAATAAATAACGTTAAATTAACGTGCTAATCATTTTGATAATGTGATAATAAGTGTACCTACCCATGGCTTCCAATGTGCAAGACTCGCCTGTTCAGCAGACATTTGTGGAGGAGATAGATTACAATGAGATTCAGGAGTTATCGGTAAATATCGGGACACAATTTGTTCTATAGTGAGCTGTATTATATTATAACTACTGAATTTGTGTCGTCAGGTGGTGGGCAAAGGCGCGTTTGGTGTAGTATGGAAGGGTCTGTGGCGGAATACACTAGTAGCAATAAAGCACATCAATTCTGAGGCTGAGAAGCGGGAATTTTCGATAGAAGTGCGACAGTTATCTCGTGTATCACACCCGAACATCGTGCGGCTGTATGGAGCGTGCACGAAGGGCGCCCATGTCTGCCTGGTCATGGAGTACGCGGAGGGAGGCTCGTTGTACAATGTGCTACACAACCGCCCCAAGCCTAAATACACTGCGGCACACGCGATGAGCTGGGCTCGACAGTGTGCAGAGGTTACCATTGTTATGATTTTTATATCGCTTAGTTAGAAAACTAAAATATCTCAGTAATATGTGCATGTAACTTTTATATACCGTGATATAAAAGAGAAAAGCTTTTAAGATCACTTCTAAACTGTGTGATGCCAAACGGTAATAATTCCAGTAGATACTATCCCACTCCTGTTTGATAAAAACATATTGAAGTTGAACACATAAAATTCTGTTGATAACCATAATAAGAAGACACTAGTTTATGTAACAGAAGTATCTGCCTATTTTTAATCTTTATCTTGCTTTAATACATACATACTATTCATCCCAACTTTCAAAATAAAAAATCTCAAACAAGCATACAATTACAAGAAAACAGTTTTCACATATTCCCTTTTATCTTGAAATTGAAACATACATTTGTGATTGCAGTCACTGCTTTTTAACAGGGCAATATTACCTTTACTAGTGATTTAATCACAACTGAAAGTAAATGAAACCGCATCACTCACTTCATAATGGTATTATATTACAGGGTGTAGCGTACCTCCATTCAATGAAACCAAAGCCGCTGATACACAGGGATTTAAAGCCGCCCAACCTGTTACTAGTGGGAGGTGGACAAAGACTAAAGATCTGTGACTTTGGCACTGCCGCGGATAAAGCTACATACATGACAAACAATAAGGGCAGTGCGGCTTGGATGGCACCTGAGGTAAGTCATGTAATATAAATCCTATTTTATTGTAGTTTATTGAAACAATGCTCCTTAACATGGCTTGTTGTATGAGTTAACTGGGAAAAATCGTCACAAGCAAAAAGCATAATGCTGCCTCTCCAGGCTATCAGGCAATGTTCCCTCTCTTTTTTTTTCTATTTTTCTTTCTAATATATTTGGGTGTGTGTGTAATAATTTTAGGCTGTCTGTTTCTGACCACTGAGTATAAACCACTGAATTTGATTATACAAGCTTATGTAAACTACACATAAATAGATCAGGTCCTGGATGCGTCCTATCTCTAGCTCACATAGTATAATTTTTCGAACACTATACACTGGTGATGTGGCAGCTAAATGATAGTTTACTACACATTTGATCATTATAGATCATTCGCCAATAACTCAAAACAAATTCCACCCATTTACTGAGTTTACCAAAAAACTAAAACCCTAGTTCAAATTATTTTTTTATTAATACGCAGATTCAAACTAACTGTAACTTTTAAAATATTCTTGTTAGAAAGTTATCTTATTGCTAAGGCATCGTTAAGATTTCTAAATTGATAAAGGTTTTGTTTTTATATATACAAACGCTTTTTCCACACACAAATAAGGAAGCCATAAATGTATTGATAAAATTATTATTTAAGTACCTAATTACTGAATATTGATATAAATACTATAGGTATTCATCTGTAGTGTAAGCCAAAATAGTAGTAGAAATAAAATTAATAACACTCATAAAGTTCAAATACCTTTCAGAACCTTTATAATATTTATGTTTACATACAAAAAACTCACTGGCGAATGGTGGGTGTACATTGGTACACCTCTGCCTAACCCTTTGGAGAACGGGTGTGATGGTATGTTCTTACATAGACAAATTTTTAAAAATTGATCTCATGAGATATCAAATCACCTTGCTAAAATTATAGAATGGGATTTGTTATAGAAATGTTCCCACAACAAATCTTTCGTATTTGTTCACAAGCACAGCTATTAGAATTTTTTCTGATAGTTCTGCAATAATTTTGTTTTGCAAAATGTGAATGTTCATTCACTATGTAACAAAATCTTACCCACACTGCTATATGGTGTACAAAAATATTAAAAACAAAAACTGTGTATGTATACAAAAAGTGGTATCGGGTTTATCTATGATATTCTCAGTATCACCACTGAATTAGGATTTGTGCCTCGGTTAATGACAAGAGGGCTACGACTATTAAATGGGACCTTAAACCCACCAGCAAACTGTGGGTGTACATTGGTACACCTCTGCCTAAGCTCTGGGAATGCAGATGTAATGGTGGTATTATTACACAATAGAACATTTTTGAAAGATATCAATATACTCACAATTAAAATGTTCCCATCTGTAAATTCATTCTTGAAATACCTAGTTGGTATAAACCTTTACTAACGTCATAAGTTTTTATTAAACGCTGTTAAATATTCCGACACCTAAATTAATCTTAAGTAAATGTTAGATTTTATGCTTAGATTGAATTTTAAAAAGGTTTTATGATAATGTTTTTGTGATAATATTAACTTATTATTCATTTAAATATTTCTTGTGTTGTAGGGTAAAGTGTACTGGGACGTTTTACAAAAAAATAACATTTTGTGTGCCTATATTTGAATAAAATAAACGATTCCTTTCACGCAACGATTGTTTGCAAAATAAATTTTCGAAGTCAATACTCGCGGTGAGTACAGTCGATAACAGATGTCAGATACCTACATAATTCCAACAGCTGATAGAGATAGGATGTCCAGCATAACAAGCCTCAGTTGAGTACATAGTAATAAAACAATATCATAATCTAATCATATCCATGCACAAATCTTTTACTCTATCTTATTCATACATATTTCTTTGTAAAGATAGTAAAAGGTCTCGTTTTCCTTATTGGCGTATTCCATAATAACATTACATACCATCACGCCTGTATTCCCCGAGGGGTTGGGCAGATGTGTACCAATTTAAACCCTCTGTTCGAACGTATGTTTAGGTCCCATGTAACAGGGGGCGAGCCTATTGCTATGAACCGGACACAATTCCTACCACCGAGCTGCTACAGACAATTTTATAAAACGCACGAATCTAATCCATGAACTCTAGCGTCGCACACGCACAGATCCATTAGGCTAACGGAAAGCCTCTAAGCCCATTTAAAAAAAAAAATGTTGATATGCATTTAGAAAGATTTGTTTTAAATTCTCTGTATGATAAAAAGCTATGATTAATAATATTAATGGCATTTATGAGCTTCGGATTTCGTCCGCGTTCATGTCGATTGTCGCGGATGCAGACTAACCCGCGGATTAATTAGAAACTTATGTCCTTATCCAGAAAGTCAATTCCCGTGCTTAAAAACATTTAAAGTCTAATCACAATCTTATCTCGGCGACAATCAAAAACCCTTTAGATCTTAAGCCTCTATCAAATCCTATAAAATTCCATTACTATCCGTTTAGTGGTTTTGGCGTTGTGAGGTACCAAAAACAGACAGACTGTTGCATTTATAACATTAAATGTGCAAACGAACTTACCATCTCGCCTGTTTTCCCCGAAGGGTTAGGCAGAGGTGTACCAAAGTACACCCACAGTTCGCCAAACAAAAAAAAAACAACATAACATAACATGTTATGGTATGTTATGTGCAAACGAAATTAGCTCATAAAAAGGTAAAAAGATTAACTGGCCAGTGATCAGGTACAATCAATTAGTAGTAACTAGGAGGGGGAAAATAGAATCAATGTACATTGATCTGCCCTCGTATCATAAAATCAAAACACAATAATTCTCACATGTCTCATAAACAACAAAGGATGAACAAAACCAAAATACACATCGACATCTACATTTAAGTGTTTTTATTTGAACCAGATGATACCTTAGAACATTCTAGTTACTGAATATTCAAGATCAGAGTTCCAACTTTACACGTTTTTATAAGAAAACAAGTTATAAAATTATGTAACTAACCTTTAAATACCCAAACACCCATTTTTCACACAAAAAAAAACCTTGTTTCCCAGCAATAGTTTTTTCTCATTGTTACTTAATTTGATAGGTGTACTTGGCGGCTGTGTTGTATCTGTTTCCTATTAAAATTAGAAATAAGAAAATTTGTGAGAATGGATGGATGGATGTTTGTTAGTCTTTCACGCTTAAATGGCTGAACATATCTGGATGAAATTTGGTACTGGGATAGATTGTATTGTGGAATAACACATAGGATACTTTTTATCCCGGAAAGATGTACGGTTCCCATGGATAATTATGTTTATTAAATTTGAAAGTCGCGAAAAAGGTTGATTCTAGTACTCCAGTAGAATATGGATTGGTAATATAATGTATTCATTTATTAAGTTCTTTCTTTCTTTATTTTCCAGGTGTTCGAAGGATCAACATATACAGAGAAATGCGATGTATTCTCATGGGGTATTATTCTATGGGAGGTTCTGTCCCGAAGGAAACCTTTTGAGGAGGGAGGGTCAGCTTTTAGGATAATGTGGGCTGTGCATACAGGTATTGTGTAAAACTGATTTCATACTGGCTGGTAGGTCGATAGCAGCTTCGCATGAGTAGTTGTAGCAATATTACTTCTTAGAAATCATTTAGAGAATTGAATTTCGAAAGTTATTTCAACTTTTCAACGTATATACCGAAATTCAGGCGCCTTTGCCAAGAAAAAATCAGTAACTTATTTAGTAATTACTGATCTGATAGTTCCACATAAAGGCCTAGCCGAATTAGAACCTTTATGACCTCTATGGCCCAAAGACCTTTAATGCTGGGGTCGGCTTCCAGTCTAACCAGATGCAGCTGAATACCAGTGCTTTACATTGAGAGACTGCCTATCTGACCTACACAAATATATTAAATCTAATTTCTAAATGCATACTTTCTAATTTATGCAAGTCAATGACATATTCATACACTTGCAAATTCGTCTCAACAATCTATTGTTTTATGTCTGAAGTAAATTCAAATGTATAGAATTCAAATAAAAGAAATGGCATAAAAAATAATATCATGATTTAATATATTATTATGAATTGTGATAGAAAGCTACAGTTTTGTCGTGTATTATAGGATATGTGTTATGGTATACAAAGTATACATACTTGAATTATACGCGGACGAAGTCACCGGTGGATGTTTATTATATTTCTAATGAAACTAATTTAAAAAAGATTGCAATCAGTTTCAATTATGTACATACACCAGAATTATTTTTTTTATGGCCATTAAACATAACAAATCATCAACCGTAATACTGCATGCATGTTTACTCATCAACTCGAAACAATAGAACTACCTTTAATAGGTAGTTTTAGTTCTAGTGAATTATGATATCATGCTGATGTGATTCAATCCACCTACCATCAATTATAGCTGCATCCTTCCATAAACGCATCCTTTTAACATCATTTCAATTTAAACCTCTTTCGAGATCTGACATTTGACATCTTTGAGTAAAAACTTTGTGGTGTATTCTTAATTCAAAAAGTTAAGGTGTGATTTTAATAACAAAATAATATTTAGTTCTTAAAGTGTGATCTCACCAAGATAAGTCTTATTAAAAATGTTATTAAATGTTTTGGTTATAACATTCTAGGTCAAAGGCCAAACCTGATAGAGGGTTGTCCTGAGCCAATAGAGCAGTTGATGACACAATGTTGGCACAAAGTTCCTGCGGAGAGACCCAGCATGGCCAAGGTAAGGCTACCTTCTATCCAAATATAAATGATGAGTGGGCCAATGTGTTGCCAATAGTAAAGGTTACGCTATTATCTGTTGAGTCACCTGTACTGGCACAGGTGTTAACGATGCACTATACAAATAGATAACAAGGAAGATATATGCAATTGGGTAAGAGATACCAAATGCGTTTTTGAATTGTCAAAATGCCTAATCCCTTCATAGATTTGTATGGCAATAGCAAACTGTGACATCAATTATTTGCAAACACAACTGAAAAATAAGGAACTTCGTTCCATTAATTTACAATTGATTTAAAATTTAGGTTCAGGTTTTCAGGGCTAACAGTGTTTCATAGAAGTTCTGTCTTGGAATTATTGCTTAATGGTGTCTACTATTCAATTCTATTTACTAGGATTATGTAAGGCAAAAAACAGCTGCATCCTGCGCACTAATAACAAAACAATGTAAATCAACAATCCTTTTTATTGGCATGGTTAGCTTGCTTCCGGTAACATCCACCCATAATTATTTTAAAAAATTGAAATAAAAAAAGTTAACTTACCTTCAGAACAGGAACCTAAGTTTAATTTTACCTAAGAAGGTAAAATTATACCAAAAAGTCATAAAATATTCGGTGCGGCATTCTAGATAAAACCGTTACATTAAAAATGCCGTACCGAATGCGTCGTGCTGCTTACGTGTACAACAACATTAACTGACTTGTATTTGGTGCATTCCAGGTAGTAGACATAATGGCAGCGCTGTGTGAGTACTTCCCGGGCGCCGACACGCCCATCAACTACGACGACTGCGAGGACGACGACACGGAGTGCTCGGAGGACGAGTACATGCAGTACGACACGCAGGACAGCCTCGACACCGACCACACGCTCTCCCAAGTACACATCCCGACGTCGTACGACGCCACCGCCTCCAACCCCGTCCTCCTCAGAAACATCGACCGTACCATCCAGCCGCCCAGGCCGCGCAGCTTCGTCGAGACTCAAGTGAGTAAGCTACAGCACTTAATGGCCGCCGAGGCGCAACCCAAAACCTCGGCCTTACCTAAAGATGAACCGGATGTACATAACAGAATAGGACCGGTTCGGATTCCACAGCAGTTTAAAAAACCTGAAGCGTACACGGAAGCGACGAGGTCGCCGGTTACGATCAACCGCACTGTGAGCTCCCCGGTGGCGGACGCGTCGCCGGCGAGCTCGCCCGAGCCGGGCGCGCTACGTGTGGGCAGTGCCGAGTCGCCGCGCCGCCTGTCGCCCATCGCCAACTACAACATCGGCAACATGAACCCGCGCCACATCGACATCGAGCAGTACTGGCTCCGGGAGGCCGACAAACTGTCGCCGGCGCGCAGCCCCTCGCTCTCCAGCAACTCCAACTCGCTCAGGAGAGAGGACTATAACCAGAACTACTGCGACAGATACAGCGCAGCCAACAGTCCCATGACGCCCGTCAAAGAGTACAACGGGAATCTGTCACAGACAGCCATTGATCCGAGATATCAAACGCCATTACAGATCGAAGTGGATCCAGTAAGTCCTATAAACGTATATAGTTATTACCTTATCCTGTCCCTTGAAGACGCAAGTTACGTAGTGAAGATAGCACAAACACAACCGGTGGAGGACCAACTAACATTATATTATTATTGTATTATATGTATATATTATTTAATTTAATTATTTGCATTATGCACTTTTAGTCTCTGACCCATTATAAACGATTGGTTTAATTTTTCAGAATCCATGGGAGTTGATCGACATGCCGATTGCATATGATGATTATGTAGAAGTGAGAAATTCAGCTGGATTTGATAAATACTATACTGTGGGTAAGTACTGCATGTTGTGTTCTAAGGGTTGATCGTGATTTTTTGATATTTTCAGCTTGAAAAGTCATATAGAGGATGATACATGTGTCCTTTATCGTTTGTAAATACCACAAACATTTTGGTTTAGAAATTGTGGTTTCAAACCAGGCATTGAAACGTTAAAGTTGCTTTTCGCTCACTAATACTAGGTATTTTGACGTTTTGTGCCAGATTGTGAAGCGCTCGTAAGCTACTGTGATTGGTTAACTGAATTATCAACAACCAATGGCAGCAGCAGCAATTGTCAAGTACGTGTACGCACTTGACGATTTGTCACATTTATCTTGCGTTGATTTTCGTCTGAGAAACCAGGACGTACTGTGTAGGAAAATGTCTAATGACAACTGAGATTCTGAAATGAAATAAGTTCCCGTTTAGTTTGGGTAACCGTTGCAGATAATGATCTTTAACCTTTTTATGAAGGGGTATTAATTGCCCCTGCAGTCGGGAAAAGTCAGTATAAATATATATATAATAATAGTATATAGCGAGTATGCATAAAAATTTATACCATACGCAAGTTGTTTATGAAATATTAGTTTTTACCGGCGACTTCGTTTGTGAAGATGTCTAGTATACCATATAACAGCCTATGACACTCAGCATGAATATAGTTTTCGATCAGTGAAATAATTTTTATAATCGGGTATTTCCAGAGATTCTCTTACAAACAAACTTTTCCTCTTTATAATAATATTAGCAAGTATCTCAATAGATTTCACTACCTACCATAACAACCCATTAAATTACGATATATTTGAGCAACTGTGCAGTGTTATAAGAAACCTTAAAGTTCAGGTGAAATTATAATCGTTCTGCAACCAATGTACCGCGCAGTATAAGAATAGTATCGCATGGGTGATTCAGAGATTCGTCTAACCGACCACGTGTGTCCGTCTGACGTGGGGGCACGTGAGTCTGATGTAAAATAGCTTTTAACTCAATATAAATACGCACTAACACAGAAAACAACATAAATCACAAGCTATTGTTTTTAAAGTGTAATTAAGGTGTGATTCAGTCACGTAACAGACTAACAAGAGAAAACGAAAATAAACTGAACACTAAATAACGTTCAGAGTGTCTGTAATGTATTGTCGCGAAAGAGCTCTTAGATGTTGTAAAACGAAATGTCACTCGAAATTTTTTGATGCAAATATACTTGTGAAAAACATCGTTGTACACTTTCTGTACGACCAAATAAGTCTCGATCGTCGATTTTTACAAGCTTTTATTTTCTCTATGTAATTAACTATGTAACTCTCCAATATAGCTTATTTATTCAAGCCCATATTGTGTAGTATTTTAATTGCGTTCGACGCGGCGTAAAAGGGTTTCTTTTACTTCAAGCTAATGCCATAAAATTATTGACCAACAAAAGACATGCTTCATTTAGCTATGGTGTCCAAATATCAACACTACAATTAGGCTCAAATTTTGATTAATTTATGAGTCTTTTATAGTCTACTAATTAAAAACGTTCAAAATCTAGACACAATCTCATCGTAGCGACAATCAATGTAAAAAATATACGTAAATTATCGGCATTTTTGAAAGATTAAGACTGAGATTAGATTGCGATCGTTTCTAAAAGTTATTAGCATTGCCCTCCTGTTATTATAATTCAGGTTATATTGAACTGGCCCTTGGAACACTGTTCTTGGCTAATTATGGCGTTGAACACGACTAGATTCCATCAGTAATGAGTTTAGTTCCTACGTTAGAGCATAGATGTCGTTTTTCGTATTCCTACACTTCCAACGCTTTTATAGTGTAAACAACAAAATTATTACAATTAATAATTCGCAGAACTGAGGTCAGTAGCTTAGTTCTGCCAACCCACAATATATCAATAATTCAATTAATTACGCCAAATTAATACAATATACCTCCCTAACGTATGCTTGTCATAGATTATAAATTTCGAAATACATTAAAATAATTTCGAAAATGGGAGAAATTTTGAGGTCATTCGCATTTATTTCTTTTAATTATTTTTTTATTGATTATTCGATTGAATTCTTGGTTTATATTATCACAATTTTATTCTGTTTTTCTTCTATCTGATTATTAGGGTCACGTTAGCCACTTCTTCGCCTAATAGTCAGCAAGACTGTCATGCAGCCTCTATCTAAATCACAAAAACTTAATACTAATGATGATTTATTTAAAATCTCCCTAAAATACGTGAACTATACACAACATCGACTAAGAACTTTAAATAATATTCTGCACCAACAAAACAAGCAAATTCTCTCTACATCGTATCAAATGTGATAGTTAAATCGTCCCAAAACATAAGAGCGGATCATAACTCAAAGAGATTCGAGATTGTCGTCTAATGGTAGGTTCACACGCGCGCGTTCAACTCTACATTCAACGTGCACATTCACATTCACGAGCGTGTAAACGGTACGCCCGAGCCCGTGAACGCGCCTGTGAACGTGAATGCCGCGAATCGGGCACTTGTCGGTTTTTTGGCAAAGTTCAAAGGATGAATGTGCGGGCGACCGGTAACTGTTTACACGCGCGCGGGCAATCAATCTCTCCCGCGCTTTCGCGACGAGTGGATCTTCATTCAACGTTGCTATCATTCACCACCTTCTTTGCAGTATTTTTCTTTTTCTTCGTCGTTCATCATTTTGTTTCTTTTTCCAATAAAAATAAGTTAAGCCAAAGGATATGGCAGCAACAACACCGAGATCCTCGCTGCTCGCCATTCTGGCACTGACTGACATGACAGGACGGCGTACGTGTGAACAGCTTGAATGTCCGCCGGCCCGGGACGGGCTGCATACCGCGCAGCCCGCCAGGCAGCCCGCCGGGCTGCACGGCGCGCGTGTGACCGTAGCATAAAGTTGTACCAATGCATCAGCGCGTGAGTAACCGCGTACAAATAGCTGAATCCTGCCAGGACACGCTCGAACACTGACTCACGCGCACGCTAGCGTTTATTTTACGTACGCCGTTTAATATGTGGGTAGTTTTGTTTTTGTTGTGGCGAATGTGTGGTTAATGTTTACTAACATTTATATTTTGATGATGTCATACTGTTTCTAAGTGGCTTAGTGTGGATGGTTGAGCTATAATCGATTTTGATTGAAGGATACATTAATGTGATACACGGAAGGGATATTGCGACACATACTTTTAATTTGGGTTTAATTCATGATTCTAGGCTAGATTTCTTTAATAACCGATATATTAATTTACGCTGCGGGGCCCGCGCCCGGTCCTCCCTTTCACAGTGTATCATAAGTCTCCAATAAGGATATACTTAGGTTGTTTTAATGAATGAAAAGTCGCCAACAATAATTCAGAAAAATTAAAACACTCCTGTATAAAAATAATGGTTAGATAAATATTGCTATAAAAGGGTCAGTGCAGAATATAAACACAAGAAAAGCAGTAATAGAGCTGAAAAATCGTGCAATATACAGCTCCGCGAGGTATTTATTTGTTCCACGCAAATGCGCAACTTTCAACTCTATTTCTATCGTGTTATCCATTATCCAATAATCAATGAAAAGTACTTTTATATGTTCTGTCTGCGTTGACTTTAAAACACTTTATTTTATAAAAATGAAACAAATAAAATATAATAGTTTTTTTACTGAACTTTCAGTTCTATTTAAGTAGTTATGTATTATTTAATAAAACAAGAAATATAATAAAAAAATAATATTCTTTACTAAAAATTTTAACAAAGCCATTGTCAATTATCGGTTGTCACACTTTCAGCCGCTGACTTTGACAAACTGCAACACAAAACATGAAAAATGTAAAAACAATTGCTTACACAATATTCTGTCATACAACATTTCAACGGACACATTTATTTATAAACAGTAACTGAAACTGAATATATACTCGTTCTTAGGATATGTTAGGGTATCATTTATAGTCCGGCTAACAACAAGAGCCCTAATGTTAATTATAATGCAGTTCTGCGAAGCCAGCGCCGCCATTTGACAGCAAATACCGCGCACTCAAATATCAACCGCTTAGTCATACGAACAGACATGTTATACTAGTTTTATTATTACATAACTTATTTTTGCACTTGGCTCGAAATAAGTGCGTTAGAGTATTAAAAGATACTACTGCGTCTAATCCAGGCTTTTGAACACAAAGTGAATCATCGCTTACATTATAAGTGTATGTTTAAATGCGGATGATGGAGCCAATCTTATTTGATGTTCATATTTTTCATGTATTGCAAATCTGTTTATAGTTGCCCCTTTGAGTCGATTTTCTTTCTCTGTCTGTTGAAAATCTGTCAATGGAGAAGAAATATTATCGCTAACATTGCCAGAAATATTACCGTGTCACCTATTTGCTACCACTAACGCCTTGATGAATGGAGTAGCGTTATAGGCGAATATCATAATTTTACATTTCTCAATAATAAATGAGAAGCCGACAGTTTAGTTCCGGCATTATTATTATTAGAGCATTTTCATACATTGCCGAGTTCTAGATTCGATTTTGGATGAGATCATAAGCGTATTTATTTGTTTGGCAGTAACATAATAGAAGTATATTTTTTTAACTGCCTCGTTAACCTAGTGTTCCTAAGCGCGACTGCTACGCTAGAGGTCTTAGGTCCCAGGTTTAGCAAAGTGTTATTGGGTTTTTCTATGAAATTCTCAGTA
This sequence comes from Caradrina clavipalpis, assembly GCA_932526535.1. Taxonomy (NCBI): domain Eukaryota; kingdom Metazoa; phylum Arthropoda; class Insecta; order Lepidoptera; family Noctuidae; genus Caradrina; species Caradrina clavipalpis. The sequence goes on along the minus strand of OW052104.1, from coordinate 10,055,476 downwards.
GCAGCTCGGAGTTAGGATAGGCTCTCCACTTATTACATGGGACCTAAACATACCGGCAAACTGTGGCTGTACATTGGTACACCTCTGCATAACCCTAGGGGAATACAGGCCCAAGCGTGATGGTATATGTGTATGTATATTTTTTTAATTTGCAACAGACAGATTCGGGTCAAATCGGAATGGTGTTAGCGCTGAAGTGTCTAGTAATAGCGGGTTTTAGTAGTTCGCAATAAAAGCGTTGCGTGTTCGTCGTTAATGTCGTAGTTGCGCGTACCGGTGCGTGGGCGCATGTTGCGTGGAGTGTGTTGCTGCGGTGGCGCCGCGCACTAATGAGGATTTTTTCTCTATTTTACTTTATGGATTGTAAATAAAATGGTAGATTTTGTTTTGGATTTTGAAATTGCAGGATTCGGGGATTTTTTTAGAGCAGTTCTTTGTTTTAATGTCAACCGTATGCTCTTGTACGAATATGTGTCCATTGTAATACGTATCCTAAATAATCAATATAAGGTTTATTTTACAACAAAAAACATAACCCCAATAAATGAAATAGGTTGACCCCAACTACTACAATAAAAATAAAAAATTCTCACCAATTCACAATTTCCTTGAAACTGTAAAACGGTAGCGCCACTCTAAGCATAAATCTTGTGTGTTCAGACTTCATACTTCGTAGAACGCTTTTCCACCACCAATGGAGTTTATTGAGAATTTCATGACTAATCTTATACCTACAAAGTCGGTTCTAACTCAACATGAAAATAAATCTATACTAATATTATAAAAAGGAAAGGTTTGTTTGTTTGTAACGAAATAGGCTCCGAAACTACTGGACCGATTTTAACCATTTTTTCACCAATAGATAGCTACATTATTCCTGAGTAACATAGGCCATATAACATCACGCTACGACACACGGGAGCGAAGCATTAACCGAAGACGTAACTTATGGCGGGTGACTTAAAGCCACGCGGTCGAAGTCGCGGGCAGCTCGCTAGTCTTAAATAAACGCGGAGTATCTATGGCCATCACTTTAAAACAAGCCCAAGTTCTGTGAAACTGTTCAGACTATACAACTACTAGTTTTCCTTGTAGAAATGATTCTTGTTTTTCATTCTCTTGGATTCCCAGATTTCGTTTTGGCAAAAAAACAGTCGCGTGTAAAAAGACAGCTTTTTTTTTTACTGGATTGCCACTTTTTCCTGTTATCAAGCTTGATATTTGGTAAACACGTTTCACATACTTATGTGCATCTGCAATATTTATTGACTATAGTAAACTCTGTGGTATTCTTAAAGACTATTTTATTATTGGTAAGTAATGGTTTGAGTTTGACTTCGTTCATTTTTCATTTGATTGAGTACAATTCAAAAGGCGTTGCTACCACCAAATCTAAACCAAAACTGAGAAATCTTTAACAAAATCTTCCAACCCCATCTTTCCGTATCTCGACCACATATTTACATATGCTGCAGCTGTCATAAAAACACAACATCGCTCCTGACGTACGTATTGATCAGTTACACGCGTGTGTGTATGCGGTCCAGATGCGGCGCAGGACGGTCCCGCCATGACTCACGCTTCGCCGAAGGGGCCGCGACTATTTTAGACTGTGTCCGCTTACCTTCTAGGAACTGGGTAGTGGGACCAACGACCGATCGCAAAGCCAAAGTATTGTTAGATCAGTAACGGGGTTGTTCCTGCCCACTATTGGTTCCTAGTTGTATTCTCGCTAAACTGGCGAATCCAGGAAGTCTTTACTTAGCTGCAACTTTGTAGTCGTTTTTGTTTGGCGTGCGTGTGGTGCTGCGATGTTTGGCATGCGTTTGATCACCTTTTGACTTGTTAATTAGTTGGAATATGCGTTAGATGTGAGTGGCTATGATATCATTGGACTGCTGCAATTATCTTGTGTCGTGTTTGTAAATCTCTTTATTAATCAAATCCTTATAAGTTTCATAGGCACCTAGTCTCAACGTTCCCTTTATCCACAGATTTTTTGATATACCTATAATGAATAATAATATTTTTTATTTATTTCAAAAATATGGCACAGTCTGTTACAATGGCAATAGATAGTTCTAACAAATAACACATTCAAGAATGGCTCTAGCATCCTAGCTAAGGTACGGTTTCCCAGTCTTGGATAGCGGTGTCCCCATATCCTTTCAAAAGTACCTATACAGGAAAATTTTTTAACCAGTGCGTAAATTTTGCCATAATAAACTTCAACACGTTTTATTAAACACGTATATTTTATTTTGATATGTCTTAGTACTAAAAAAAAAAGTTAACGCTTACGAAACATGTTTACTTAAAAACCATATTTCATTGTCACTCGGCGCTAGCGCATTCCCCACCCCCTCACCCCAGCCATGCGCCCGGGCGGCGGCGGCGGCCGCGAGTTTTCATTGATAGTATGGCGAATAGATTATGTCCTGGATGTTTTGCTTATTTCAAACTCGGATAAGGATGAAATTTTTTTTATTTTATTTTTTAACTAATCACGGAAATGTGTTCTATTACTGACACTGAACTACCAAAAAAAATTTACGCACTGGTTAAAAACTTATCCTGTATAATTCTGGCAGACACATCTCTAGCCAATATTATCGCGACTTTCCTCCTTTTTGAAAATCCAATTAATCTCAGAATAGTAATAGGATGACCGTTATAGTGTGACGCGCAGTATTGACAAGCATCCGCGCAGATGGCTAGACGGATCGTCTTTTGTTTATATACCGCTTCCGCCCGTCGCAACAGTCGCGTTGTACAAGTACCAAATGTCACCGTGCAACAATGCACATATTAAATAACATAATAGCCACGGTCAGCAACAAAAGTCGATTAACAATGTAACTTTTAAATACGCTTGTATTCTCCGAAGGGTTAGGCAAAGGTGTGGTATGCACACCTACAGTTCGCTGGTATGTTTAGGCCCCATGTAATAGGGGGGCGAGCCTTTTGCCATTAACCGGGCCCAAATCCTAACTCGGAGCTGCTACTGAGATTTTCATAGAAAACTCCAATAACACTTTTTGCTCGAACTGGGAATCGAACCCAAGACCTCTAGCGTAGCAGTCGCGCTTAGGACCACTAGGCTAACGAGGCAGTTTTTTACATGTTATTGAAATAGACACGAAATAACACAATTCACTGCTATTCAGAATTTTAGGCAATACCTTATTCATTCTATTTTAATTGTAGATCCATTTCGTATTTCCTTTGATATTGTGCTCAATAATATGGTTTGTAAAAGTCTGAAATTTTTATTTGCTTTTGTTGCTGACTGTACCTACCGTGTGCATTGTTATGATCTTCGTCATAAACGTGAACAAATGAGTATGTTTTTCCCACAAATAATACGAGCCATACATTGTTATTGTGTATGCATGCGATGCAAAACGATCGCGGCAGGCTGAAATATTAGATAGCTCCCAGAATTGTCTTGTACCAAACTTAATCCCAGTAATATAAAATGATTTGGACATTCAGTCTCTAAGTTATTGATCCAATATTAAGTTATTATTTAATAGCGAGTGGTCAAGCGTGGTCAATACTCGTGCTTCTTGATATGAAAACAGGTCTTTGCCCTGCAATGGAACAATATAAGGCTGACATAATTATTATTAACTGCGTGCAACCATTGTTATGAAATATGAATTCGTGCAATCTGTAACTCAAAATCGTATGCAAGAATTACCAAAACAAAACCTGTAGTGTTGCAGAAACATTTAGCATAGTCCGCGGTGATGTTGCAAATTTCTCAAATGTGTTAAGTGAGACGTGCCTCGTGGCTCGGCCCTGCTGACTCAGACAGCAGACGTCAATGCGGTAAGAACAGTATCGCGGTAAAGTAAATAAGTCGTAATATTTTCATGGGTGCCGCCGCGGCGGGCACCTCGCCCGTTATGCGTTGCTCAAATAAACAAATGTGTTGATTTTTATACAGTATCGGCGTTTCCACCGGCCGCTGAACATAGCCAACCGCGATTCCAGAGAGCGATCATCCGTGTACCTACTACTCTGGACGTTACTCGGAATATGCGTGGTTAGGTCAGAGCTAGCGAGAAACCCATTTTTTGTTACCTCGTTATAGCAGGTAGACTCTATAGTTTTTTTTTGTTCTGAACCTTGAAGGCTTTTATTATCATTATTGCCAATTTAGTAATATAATTTGATCGTTACCCATCATTATAATGTAGACAAACTGAACTGACCTATCAGCGGCGTTTTTGTACCGGATCAACGTTATTTATCTGTGTTTTCTTTTGCGTTTTACCTTTCAACTCGCGTCAATATCGTTTTGACATCGAATATCCGAAATTTTGACTACAACCACGGTCATTCACACACGGTGCATCATAGGCAAAAAAAATAATTCATTCACCTTTCATAATCCTCAAAATCTAAATTAAGCGAACGCATTTGTCCGGTGTCAACAAAAAGAAGCGCGTCGCGGGCCACGCATGAATCAGCGCGATACAATTAATCTAATTTAAGGTTATCGGGGAGGCATGGGACGGGCTTTGCGACGGGCGCGCGACGCACAGTCTCGCGCACCCGCCGCGGCCGGCGCATCGCCCGCGCTCGCTCGCTGCACTCCGATGCAACCGCGCGGCCGACGCACGCGCCCCCGCCACGCACACCCCATGTCCTAGTAATCACAGTGAAATGCCGCAAACAGACTGTGCCGTTCAGGTTTCGATAACAGTGCAACCGGGTTACGATACATTGCAAGTGTTCGTTGACGTTTACATGAGTGAGTAGCCCGTTTAAAACAGTAGTTTGTAGTGATGAAATTATGATGCCGCCCATAAAATTATGTAAGCCAAAATAATAACACAGGTACTTGAAATGTAAAGGAAGTTTACAGGTAACCACGGTTTGTTTAGCGCAATGTTTTATGTGATCAAAGCTATTTCGCAATATTGTAAAATTGGTATAGTTATTGTAAATATTCAATCCTTGAACTTGTGTCTTCAGTTATCTGTTAAAGGAATGTTGAATTCTGGACATTGAATGGGCTTGAAGTTGAAGTATCTAAGCAGTTAAACACAGCACTCAAAAACTGCTGATCACATATAAGCGTCACCTGCTGCTTGGGTTCCTTATAATCGTCATCTTCAAATGTTTTAGTGTTGATACTGTTGGGTCTCGGGTCTCATCTCTGAGAGAGGAGTTAGGCTTCTTCCTTCAACACTGACTGTTAATCCAAAGAAAGGTGTTAGCAACTTCTCTATTTAAGTTTTTGATAGGCCCTTTTTAACGTGCTTGAATCATCTAATCCCATGGTTGAAGGGGGCCTGCATTGCACTAACGTCCTTCTTCTGGTATTGGAAAGGCTGAAGTGGTTCCTTGGTTGCTTTTCTAGAAACTGCTGACTTTCAAGTGCATCTCCGTCTGTTAACATTATAACAATTATTGGGCTGAGACAAACGAATTGAATTTTTTATCAAGTCTTGGTGATTTCATTTTCCTGGGCAGTCTTGTTCTACCTGGAAATTTTGTCATAGTTTCAAGTTGTAACCTTAAGGTTGTTATGATAAGAGAGGAAAATCAATATAGCTTTATGGATTTGATAAAATATCTTACACATTTATGCAAAAGAAAAATTTGCACAGTATAAGTTCCATCTCGGCAAAATATCAATGTGCATCTTAACTTGTTACATATGCCTATAAATTCTCAGCTTCCTGATAATGTGAAGACATTACCAGGAAGCTGAGAATTTAGACAATAGATAGATATTTATAATATTTAGATATTTAGACGAATAGAGAAGTCTATTCGTCTAAATATCTAACGTGTAATATCTACCCCACTGTATGGCTAGGGCCTTCCCGTTCCCAAACAAATCAAATCCGCATAAACCGAAAACAGTTCTGAAAAAGCTAACAGTATTCTTAGTTTAAATTTCAATAGATTAGCCAAAATTATTCTGTACACTACAAATGGCTATTACTAGCTCCCATCAATCAATACAAAAATAAAAATTGACTGACACAGTAATCACGCGGTAAATTTTATCCTAACGATCGGCGACAGTGAAATAATCGTCTGTCAAAAGGTAATGCCAAAATCTCTCAGCTAACGGCTATCTAGCAGCGACGAGTGACGCTTTCGGCGCGACGATGAATCACTGCTAATTATTTTATGATTCGCGAGCAGAGCTGCGCGTGCGACGCCCGAACTAAACAATTAGATGAGCCACTTACACGCCACTGAGGTTGCTACCCTCGAAACTCTTTAGTCTGTATGGCAACACCGACTGACTGTACTCTCAATGTTAAATCTTTTGTTGTAAGAGATCTTTAAGAGTCTCTAATAAACAATCCTCTTTGAAGATTCCAAAATAGTGTTGTTTACACGCTCCGTAGCGTAGTGTTAACAAGTAACCCTTTACCTATGGCAACGGTTCACTCAATGTTGCATCTGGTTAGTTCGAAAATAACTCACAGTTTAAACAAATCTATGATAGAACTTCAGCTCTCACGACTCTCAAGGCTGTGTCTGACCCAAAACCTAGTTAACGCAGGTCTTACAAGATAGACAATAATGTTCTAGATTATGTCAGTAAACTTCGTCTACTTTCTACAGCCTACGCTGCGTTACGTTTATAAACTGTTGTATTGGAGCCAAGCTAACTATTTTCTTTTGATCTTGATCTGTTACCAATAGCAACGCTCTGGGGCATTTTCATTTTAAATGGCGCAGGCTGTTTTTCGGTTGTCCCATGACTAAAATATGATGAAAAAAATATTTGCAAACAATTTTTTTAAGAAAAATCTATTGTACCCTGTAGGTATTTTTATAAATATGTGGATTTAATTTATTAGTTCCTTATAGAGCACGTATTTAATTTTATTTAAATTAATAATGTTGCGGAATCGTGTAAAATCATGATGTCCCCATGTCAGTTTGCATCATTGCATTCAATTTTTTCGTTATTTTTTGTACGACAGCTAACGTAGCGACACTTTCATTGTATTGTTAGATAGTTAATTTATCCTTTAAACTAAGCATTTCATCTCAGTTAGTGAAGAAAATATATAATAGTTTAATAAAAAGCTTGTCCCACGAATTCGCGACTACCGGACATGTCCGGATAGTCACGCGGTTTTTACTATGAAATACACACATTTATCATCAAAATTCGGTTTTAACGGTAACTCTGGGTACAAATTTCAAAGTATGAAATGTTATTTTGAAGTTAGTCGCACTAGGTGTCCAGCTAGTGCAGTAAGTTTTGCAGCACAATAAATGGTTAAAAAAGAACTGTTGTAGTTAGTAACGTTTTTTTCATGAATATAAAGTTTGTCATTTTTTCTTTTTTAGGTATACATAACTTATACACTGCTGAAAGCATAAAAGTACAATTTTACAGCTTTCTGATAATATTGTTTAAGTATTTAAATTTAGTTTTAAAAACGATCTATATCCGTCACGTCCTGTTAGTAACTAGTTGTAGTGAACTATACACTACAACTAGTTACTAACAGGACGTGAGTGTAGTAGTTTTTGAAGCCTATTTATTTTAACCTGCGCCATTTAAAATGAAAATGCCCTCTGACGTGACCTTCAAAGTGAACGCACGCCAAGCCGTACCATATGTGGTCGCAACAATAACTATAATAAACATCGTAAATACGGCAGTGATGAGACATTTTGCAGACGGCGCCTACAGTGATTCAGTCTGGAGCACGATTGCCTTTATAGATGGTGGTTGGTCGGCGCGGCCGGGCCGTTGGCATCGGCATCACGACATGACTAACCGCCGCTCGCTCTAGATACAATCAAAATATGTGACAAGTTTATTTCTATTCGGAACAACACATTCTGCTCGATATATCCCGCGCCTCAAAGTTGAACATCTGCTGATTTTTTCTACGACATAAGTAGGTCGGGGCTCGTATCTGCGTCACGCGCCCTGGCCGCGGCCGCTCACCGCCCGCTTACGTTTACGCGAAATCGTTACGCTGTTTTTCTATGCCGTCGCATCGTGAGCTATATTAAATGTTTCAATGCAGCTAAGCGCACTGGCATGTACTTACTAATTTTTGGACCCACCAGCCGTTTATTCCCGGACACAGACTGCCTTTCTGTCTATGCGGGTTTCTAAGAAAGTCTCGGAAGATTATAAAGTAAAGAGTAACCTTCAGTTTGACTTCTTATGCTTGTTAAATAAAATAGATCAAAACGTCGGTTCACTTCGATCACTGCATCCTACTGTATCTGACGACTGCTTGAAGAAAAGTCATCTCATTGTTTTAAAAGTTTTGATTTTCTTGTTGCAGTTGAATTTCGGGGTTTTTAACGATGTGGTTTCAATCTAGCCCTTATCGTTAGCAGTAGCTAGGTATTTCTCGTTGAGGCATTCTCCTCGTCTCCTTATCATCACCAGAATAGTAATTGTACCTCTTAAATGCATGATCGGCATTTATTAGACCTTTCTGCATTCATACAATAGCTTCTTTCTGCAAGTAGGTACAGTGTTATTATCTAAAAATATAGAGTTTACATTACAAAATATCGTTTAAATATATCAATTTTATCTAACACAAAAACCCAACATGCACATAATTAAATCTAAAATTATAGGACTGAAGAGTTTGTGTTTTTGAACACGTTAATCTTCTGATCTACTGGACCAATTCTGAAAGGTCTTTCGCTAATGTAAAGCTACGTTATCCCTTAGCGCTTTAGGCTATATTTTGTTCAACAAAAAAATAGGACTCTTATGTAAATTCACACGGACAAAGTCACAGGCAAAATCTAGTCAGTAATATATAAGTCGACGTAAGATGTAGCGTTGTGTTGTGGCGTAGGGGCTGGTCGGCGCGAGCGCTCGGGTGCGCTCCTCAGAAATACCCGGTGACTCAGCGCGCGTTTCACAACGATACCTTTGCCAATAGCTTTTGTATTACTTCCTATTGCTGCCACTATATTCCCTCTGCTATTCGTTGGAAGATTCCTCCCATCAGGCTTTCGTAACTTTAGTTTGACGTCACCAAATGTTTGCTTTCAATATTATTGTTTCTTTGATAGGTCATCCAATAATATTTATACAGAAAATATTAAAATTAAAATGATTTAGAGATGCAGACATTTTTGAAAAAAAAAGCTATTGCATTACAAACCTATCCATGAGATATTTTCGAAAATGGAACAAAACTATGAAATTTTATACAAATAAATTAACTTAAACTGGAACACTCCGCGGTGGTGGAACAGAGCATTGAACTAATGATATTCTTATCATCACTATGGAGGATAATCTTTGTACAAAAACATGTTTTTGGCTAAAGAAGTTTTAAGCATTCCCCAATGATTACATCTCAGAAATTCATTTTAATTTCCTGTTTGTAGGTACCATAGAACGCTTTGCGGATTGATGACTCAAGATATTATTTTTATTCTAAAAGCCATGAACCCTGATCCAAGAAAAAAGGAAACGTTAAAGGCACATACGTTAAAGGCAATATTAAAATAAAAACAAATGTAATAGTAGTAATTAATTAAAACTTGATTAATTCGTGAAACACCAGGAAATCAATAATTTAACTTAGTGAATGGCCCAAAGTGTTTACTTTTTGAAGCATTTAATTCAATGTTTTTTCTTCCACTATTTGGCATCACTTCAGGAACGATCTGGAAAAAAAAACAACGGTTTAAACGTTTGAATAGGTGTTAGAATAATACATAATTGTCAATAGTATCGTAAGACGTAACAAAACGGTTGCTCATCTAATCCACTTCCGAGTCTCTCGGCCGGCAGCCACTAGCCACCCACACCGCGTAGTAAACTGAACCACAACAACATTCCTCAACTACCGCTGCTTTACGTAAATTAACACAACCACGCTATTCTTTAAACAATCACTATTACAATAAAGAATTAAATCCTCTTCTACTCGAACTTCGACATCAATCTACTTCAAACTTTACGTTCACGAGCGAAGTCCAGAATAAACGAAACTTTGCCGTTTCTATTGATTTTTACGACTTGCCTTGAGATAGCAAATCTTCAGTCGCATCTGTCCTACGGACTCCTGCGTTGTATCCCTGTCGGCGGCTCTTTGATGTGATCTGGATACAATCACCTATATAGCGCATTAACGGTGACTGGCCCAGTTCTAGTTTCGCCGTAGAAGTTGGCACGAAATTGTAAACTGCCCTCTTTACTAAAGGCGCTAAATATCCAAATAGCATTGTACTATAAAATTATCTTATTCAGCACCTTCTAAAGCGTAGTAATCAATCCTCGAATTCAGATTTTCTTTTAATTTAATGTACCAAAGTCCCTCCGATATAATTTAGTTGAAACATATTTGAAGAAAAATATTTATCTCGCTACTTTTAACTCTTTGCGAGTCATAAGTTTGTCTGCTCGCCGTTACAGATTCACACGTATTATTATGTCCTTTAGGTACTTTAAAATCGTACACAAGGACGCCTAAATTCGCTCGGTAGATATTTCCGGATCGAATGAAAGTGTCTCCGGTGAATCAGACTTTTTTAAATGTACGACGTAATTCCCTGTCAGTTGCCCAACGTGATCCCAACATTAAAAGTTTGGACATTCTGTGAATTTTTGGCACTCGTCGTTAAAGTAAGTGAATTTCAATTTGGGTGTACCTACACTACCTACCTGTGTTTATAACATAGTGAATATTTAAAAAGATATTCCCTGTCAATGACATGTACAAAAGTTTCCGTGACTCGATGTAACATTTCAACGTCTAGAAGTGTTAACCGACTTTGTAGACAGACATTTGCCTGCTTGTCATGTGGCCGCTCATAAATCGGCCCGCTAATAGAATAAGTGTCGTTCCGCGGACAGTTTCCGTGAGGTGTCAGCACCACTGACGCAACGGCAGCGGTCTGCGGACCGTCCCGACGCCAAATCGAAAACATATTAAAGCCGCCGATCAAAGAGAGTTTTCCCTGGCTCACCAGATTTATGATATCACCGAAATGTTTTGTAGATCACGCGTTACGTTAAACATGGATTATAAGATGTCTAAATAAAATTGTACTGTGAACTGTTTTGGTAAACTTATGTGACATTAACCAGAAATTGTGGATTTGAGATATAAGGAAAATGAGACTGAAACGTATCGATGATCGGAAATAGCTGTTGCCGTCTCCAAATAATTGTACCAAGTCTTACTTAACCTCTGGTGCTGTTATGGTTTTTCCTTTTAGTCCTATCTCTGCCGCTATATCTATAGAATGTCTGTCTTGTTGTGAGTAGATAAACTCATGAACTTGTATTATCACTCGTGCTCAATTTTACGGCTATCCCGCACGGATCACGGATCGTCTTCCTTTTCATAATAGAATACCTAATACAGTAGTAAATTTATTAGTCTTCAGCACCCCAAATATATGCGCAAGAAAACAGTTTCTCATGCAGTAAACATTTGATGTCAAATTTCAAATTCAAATTCGTTTCTTTTCTACCATTGCTGAAACAACTACGGAACTTTTTTTTTCTGACCTCATCTTTTATTCCATGATCATTGACCATTATTATGGCTGACTTGTTCGCTCAATTTGTCTACCTCATCAAACCTGACCACAATGACTCTTTAATTTTCAATCTTCATAGTAGTTTTAAGGAAGTAGAAAAGGAGTCAAAGACCTTAAAACCATAAAAACAAAGTCATTTCGTATGCAGAGGTTTTTTATTCTCATTGTTTTATACAACCGAAGATGTTTTGTTAAACAAAATTCTTTGTACCTTCTAGTAACTTGTTCATAAACAATATTTAATTTATAAAATTTGAACGTCTATGCTTCCATGTATTGAATCAATTTATCTGTTCTCTCGATCTACGACCACCTAACTGTGATAGCAGTGTTTGCAAAAATATCTTCTAAAGGATTTCTGTTTGTTAAGAGTTACATTTGTTCACAAACAATAGTATCATTGTGATTCTTGGGCTCTTCTCAGCAGCTAAAACTGTTTGCAATAAACAAATTCGCGTTGATACACTTAAGTATACGAATGATTTCGTAAGCTTCCATGTTTGCGAAGCCAAAAAAATCCTTTTCTTACCATCATTTCCATAATTTTTTGGTTCTGGAGCACACCTGAAGGTCAGTTTCTTTTTCTTACGTTCTTTTACGAGACTATGTTTAAATTATTTTATCTAAACTTTAAATACTCGTATGTATACTATTGTATTCACCCGTAAGCACAATTTTTACGTGCATTGCGCACTACCAGAAAAAGTGATTTTTCACACCAAAAATCATTTCCCAGCAACAAGTTTTGCTCAATGTTGCATAATTAGTCGTTTTGTGATGTATTTTTACACCTGGCATATAATTGGATTGTAATGCATCTGAATATCTAAATGCGAAACAGCTTGGACTGATTATATGTGCTGACCCCATTTGATGGACTAATCTCCATCTAATTAACTTCAGGAAACACAAATCCTCATGTCCTATCTTCAAAGATTACTCTAGACTACAATGTACAGTTCCCGGTTTTAATTTTATAGATTCATCGAAGTTTGCACTCGTAAAATGTGGTGTGTTAGTCATGATCTTCAAGCAAGCGCTCGCCGGCGATCTGTTAACGAGTTTGCCCCCGATGCCTTTTCGCCGCCCCCTACTCGTTAATTATCACTTGTGTAACGCAATTAGCTTCCTACGTACCTATATGTTGTTCATTAGCGTATCGCGCTAGTTAATAATGTTACACGTGTGGTTAAAATTCAGGACGCGAATGTTGGGTAATATTAATTAACCAATAACCATACTTAATTTGTATGAAATTAGGGTTGTATTTTGCTTATTTAATATTGTCTTGACTTTTAGAGATACGTTAAAATCCAGTTAAACAGACGAGAAATCTTTTAATCCTGGTGTGTCGTAAAAACTATCGTTCATAAAATAATAAACTTTTCCTCAAAGCTTTTTTAAAACACGAAGTTTAACGGAAACTTAACTCTTATACATACGCTTTTCACTTCCGTTGTTCTTTGAGAAATATGCGTTGGATTATGCTGAGTTCCTTAGGGCATCGTAAGATATACCCCTGTAGGTGTAATGAGTTATTAATGCTCTAGTTGGCAGAACAAGCCGTTCACATTATGCAGTGAAGGTACGTGCTACTCGCATTCCATGACATCCTGCTAGCATCTTGTTGTCACAGCTGCTCGCGTCCACATTGTCTCGGTAATTAATGTGCATCAACAATATGAAATACGAGTGTTGTAAACATTGCTGGATTTCATATTGTAGCATATATATCTGAGCTGCCAAGTAAACTAGAATCGCTGAAAGCTATCGTTATGCTCCTGAATGTGGAAAATAGAGTTTTCGCTTATTCAGGCGAAGGTAGAAGGTAGGTGAAGTTCTAGATTTTTGTAATGTTGAAAACTTGTAACAGCGTCTGCAAAAATATGTTCGAAATGCTCAGGGATGAGCAATATTTACCTACCTACGTGCTGACGTTGTTGTAGGTACAACATGTTTTCCGTAGATCCTCGGTAATTTGTTTACTATCATACTACAACAACAAGTTATTTACTGCACGGGAACTAGGTAGTGTGCGTACCGCTCGCGTGTACCACCCTCGTCAATACGAGCTTCATTTTTGGCGAGTTCTTCCAATAACATGCCCAAGTGATGTGACAGTTTTATAGACGTTAAACACATGTCACATGTTGATGGTGACATGCATTTACGTCGGACCTACGTTAGCTTTTGCGCACTGCACATTGGTCTGGCGATGCACGCCGCATTCGCACCTCTATCAAATAGGACTGCAATGCCGCAATCATTGGGCTCTAATGTATCCCTGCGCGCGCAGGCCACGCAAACATCACCCTCGCCACACGCGTCATGTGACGCACACGCAACACCGACTCCCAGCCGCCGCTACATGTATGTTTACAAGCCAAACGAAGTTTACAATCACCGATAACCTGTAGGTTATGAATCAAAAGGCAACCGGGTGCAGGTGAGGCGGGGTGCGGCTGGTGTGGTCGGTGGTAGCGCGGTGCCGGGTGCAAGAGCAGCGCGTGGGCGCGGGTCGTCGACCGCTGCACAGAGCGCGCTGCGCGCCCTGCCAGCGAAAACGGCAGAAAACCTCACGAAGGGCGGCAGCACACGGTGTCCGCATTTAGCTCGGGCTGACGTCGCTGAGTCACCGCTCCGCGAATAGCGACGGTTTGTTGTTGCATCGCTCGCTCCCGGCTCTCCCGTCGATTATTTCGAGCGGGCGGCGGCGTGCACAGCAGTCCTCGGCGCACTGTGTCCGCGAGAGGTCGCGCCATGCCCCCGCTGCCCGCGCCGCCCGCGCGCCTGCGCCGCCCGCTGCGCCCGCTCGACTCGCTCGACGCGTGTGACGCTGGAGCCATCGTCACCACCATCAGGGACACAGTCAGCTGTAGTTGGATATTTTATAGTGAGTGTCGCCCGCGCCGCCTACTCGACCACCGCGACGCGGAAAACCACGGCCGCCCTTCACCGTGGAACACATTTTGGTTTAAAATTCGTTTTCCGCCGCCGTTCAGTGTTGTCTACCTTCATAGGCTTATTCGTTTAGTGTGAATTTTCCTAAGAAAGGATTCTTCCATACGTGTAAAAATTAAGTGCTACGTGACCTGAAAATACTCTGTATTTTCATACGAAACTTGCATTTTTAGTGAAAACTAAATTCTTGTACGTACCTACGTGAATTTATAAAAAAAGTAGAGATAAGTAAACCATTTCTCACTTCCGCATACAACCAAATGTCCTAGATTCAAATCTCACTTTGTATAAACACTACTTCCCGTTTAAAAACAAAACTATCTCACTACTATAAGAAGCGAATTAATTAATTAAAAAACAAACAATCGAATACTCGCAGAAACATTTGCGCTACAGCAAACAGGCGCAACACTATTGTATCGATGATGAATTTCTTATCAACGCCTTGTTAGCACACACTATCGCCATCTATTTGCGGGAAAAGGAATCATAATGTTTAAAGCAAGAAATCTAGGTGAAGCGTCTGACATCAGCAACTCCGGAGTAAATTTAACTCTTGACGTATTTAACCGTGCCGTGAGAGTGCCGCCGATTCCTCTAAACATTCGGATTGTTCTCACATTGGCTGCTCTATTAGACGATCATTGTTTTAATTGCGTCATTGAATCGTGTGCGGCATCATTATTATTAGTTGCGTATGCGTCTTATGGATACGTAATATTTTGTTGCTACGACTGTTTCAGCGGTGAATTATGTACGTCTAGCTGTACTGTGCTCTATTTGACGTAGTTTCAAGCTTTGGAAGACAGCTTTTTGTTCTTTCTATATTTACTTGCAGACCTTGTGGTGTAAGCCAAGATCTGCTTTCCTTTAGGGAGCATTCTGATAAAGCGATTGTTGCAGTGATATTGTCGTTGTTTCAAACTATTTATTCTAAGTGTGTACTATGCCTATATCTAGTTTATTTTTTGTAACTCCAAAATGTGTGTTAAATGTTTGTTTATGTATTGTGTAGGTAACAGCAGCGCGTCTACGGGGGGCGAAGGCGCCGCGCCGCCGCCCTCGGAGCCCGACCCGGCGCTGGACTCCATGCACATGATGCTGGACCCCCACCTCAGGCCTATCTCGCCGGACCTCAACAATGAGGAGTCCAAGCGGATATTTGAGGAACACAAGCAACTTGCGCAGGAGTACCTCAAGGTAAGATTTTCAACTGATATGATCATTAAAAAATATAGTAGTATTATAGGAAAAACGACATAACCAGAAAAGCTATTAGCTTTTATAACGATAATAACCGTAAACTCAAAATCCGCAAAACTTTAAAGACATTGGGGTACTTAACTGAATTGAATCTTGGTAAAAATGCACGTAACCAATAAAGTTACATATTCAGTCAATAGAATTAATTAATTCTGAATAAATGAGTTCGAACTCGTGTAGTACTTTTTTACGAGCTGATTAAATTGAAACCACTCAATTCTTAATGAGACTAAACGGTGAAATAAAAAAAAATGCAATAGCGTAATGAAATTAATCTATTTTACTTTCCGTTCGAATGTTACATAAATGAAATTTGAATGGCTTTTGTAAGAGTCAGTAATAATCTGCCTGGTCTTTTCCTAACGTATGTTAAGGTATGCTGCCAGTCTAATCAACTGCAGCTAAATACTAGTAAAAGTCGGTAAACTTTTAGTTTCTAATATAATGTGATTATACCAAGTATAAATAAGTAAGCAATAAACGATTTTGATTTGATTTGATTATAACAGAATTGCGCATACGGGAATATAATGTTATGTTTTGTCCATCGTGATGCCTTCATCATCTATAATGCCTACGGGCCTGTTGGTCTAGTGGTTAGTGGCCCTGACTGCTAAGCCGAAGGTCGTGGGTTCGATTCCCACCCAGGACAACCTTTGTGTGATGAGCATGATTGTTTGTTCTGTGTCTGGGTGTGATTTATCTATAATATGTATGTATTTATAAATTATATAAGTATGTATATCAGTTGTCTGGTTACCATAACACAAGCTCTGCTTAGCTTGGGATCAGATAGCCGTGTGTGAGTTGTCCCAGATATTTATTATTTATTTATTATAATATCTAGACCAAAGAGAAGAGCTGCATCGAAATCACTCTAGTAGTTTTGGAGTAAATAGAAACCGTTATGTACTAAACCAAAACAAGTTTACATAACATACTAAATTACGCATATACAATCCCAATTTTTGCCACCATGGGAAAAATAATATTATACAATATTTTTAATCATGTAATTTGTATAATTTCAGATACAGACTGAGTTTGCATACCTCAGTAACCACAAAGCGGAGTTGGAGGAGAAAATGGACGATGACGAGTTACGGCAGAAGAGAGAGATTATACAGTTGGAGAAAGAAAAGGTAAATATTGCACTATGACATATAATTGGTAAAAGAAAATACTAAAATCAACTGTCCAAATAAATCCGCTAACTCTAATATTTTATAAGTACTGCAAAGCATTTATACATACATAATATTACACCTTTTTCCCATGATGGCAGAAGCAACAAAACGCCACCTGCTACAATCCTTATATTCATTTCGCCTCGTTATCTACTTTCATAGATCTGGTCATACAAGCACGCCAGTTTATGAGTACTGCGTTAAATACTGGGACTCCTAGAACAAGGGGAAGCTATAGAACTAGTTGTTGTAATGCTTTAGGAAGGCCTCAATTCGGCTAAAATAATAGTACTGGATTTTGAGGCTTTACTGTTCTGCAGTGCGATTCTCTAAGCTTCACTTCGTAATTCGAAAGCTGAACCCGCAGTGAGATTACAAAATGGTATTCTGTTAAACACGATCACGCCGGTGTCGTCACCACGGCGAACGAATACTAAACCAATGACAAGTTGGTTCGTTATCGAAGTGAGCGCGATCACTTTAGTGAGACTCGTTTCCGAGTTAGCATTTTAGAGAATCGCAATACTGAACTGTATTTTCTAGAAATTAGTGTTGCCCCACTACATACAACTAGGCTTACAAAACTAATCTAACCGAATCACATTTCATCCTTCCAGGACTCATTAATCAAGCTATACTGCAGCCTAAAGAAGCAGCTTGCGCGAGCAGAGAACGATAGTTGGCTTCATCCAGAGGAGATGCCCAACGAGTGACCGCGGGCCGCTGCTGACGCCGGGACCACTGTGACGTGCTTCATATGTGTCATTGATCTCAACATACCAAATGAGCCTTCTACTTTTCGTTCTCTTCTTATTTACAGGTTTAGTTTATAATGCATGTTTATTTTAAATAATGACGATTGTACAATAACAATGACGTCTGCGCGACTCCTGAATGACGCCCTTTCGCGTCCAAACGTCGTAGTACGTTCCTTTAAAACAGTGGGCGAGTGTGCGTAGACGCAGCTCTGTGCAAGCGCACTTTACAGTCATCTATGTAGTATAGTTTTGTAACCTTGACATTTTATCAGTTTCGCTGTTATTTTATACATAACTTTTTCTTACAATCTTCACTAACTTTACCACCGTAAACAACTAATGTCTTTGTCGTCGTAAAAAGCACGTTTTAGTGCTTTCTATGTGAGTGTTATTCAAAAATGTTAAAGTAGTTTGTCATACTTTTATACGTGAGTATAGAAATGCGATTTTGTTTATATTATTATTTTATCTCATTTGATCATTTGTTTTATAGAGTGTGGTATGCATTTGTTTTGATTGTATAAATGTAAGATAGTATTTAGCAGTATTAGATAAGTTAAATTATGTTACGTTTAATAAATTTTTGTGAAATATTTCACGGTTTTCATTTCCTCATCAAATCAGTTGAAATACTTTATCATGCTCACTATCACGACCAAAAGTTTTAGAAAAAATTGCTTTTAAATTTGGCGTAAAAAACTAGGAGTACATAAACAGCAGGAGGTACATTTGTGACCACATCATAACTTGCTCAGAACTCGCACAAACACATACGCAATGCACGCACACCACTTTAACAAAATGCGGGTTAGTTACGCTACGCTTTTTGATAGACGGGAAATCATCAAATATCTTCCCCCGCCCTGGGCGGGGCGGGAGGGAGTGTCAGACTTTTACTGACTAAAACCCGTCTATTTTCCTTCATGTGTCCTTTGCGTTCCGGGGGCGCGGTATCTCTTTCGAACAACCCGCAGACTTCAGCTATCCTAGTGTGTTCCGATTACTATGGCTGTATTTTCTCGAGTCACCGGACACACGTAGTAACACGCTTCAAAGCGGGAATACTGACAACTTTTAATATTTTGAACCTCGACGTATTACCTACTGTTACCCTGGTACTTTGCTCAGACTAAATAGATTTTGTCTTTCTCGGTAACAGCTAGATTCGGCTTACCCACAAAACAGCTATGCAAGAAAGAAAGATCCGATTCATTGCTGCTGCTCTAGTACTTTGTTCCGGGTTCTGTCATTATCAAAGACGTCAACAAGGCATAGGCATTAAGTCCGCCTTTGTACTTTTTTTTTTTGTGCATAAAGTTTAAATAATTAATTAAATAAACAATAGTTACGCACACAACAACAGTCTGAGGGACAAAAAAGTCCGATGTGTTGTTGTTGTTAAGCTACGCAACTGTCACACATTATTTATTTACTTACTACCCTCGGAGTACCCTGCAGAACAGCATATTTTACTAGTAGGCATTTTGACGCAGTGAGCTCGATACTATAATGCAACAAATAAAATCTTTTACAACCATTTAAAACTTAATACAATTGGATTGTGTAAATTGTAACATAAAGTGAAGTTAAGATTGGTTTCTCTTTCAAGATTTGAATACGTTTTATGTTTCATTACCAAATCGATGGAGCAGAATTACATTGCATACAACCAGTATGCACTGTAGCCTATATCTATATGTGGATGGGTGAAAGTGTACCACAACCAGGGGATTGTCAATTTGTCACCAACCAATCATGTATTCATGGAAATACATTATTTGGCTGAAGATTTTGTTGACTAAAATTTTAACCTGGGATTTGGGAATGGCTATGGCCTGACTAGTGTTAGTTGATACCTATACACTTATAGCAGGGTTGTGTTTCACTGGAACGCCTTGGGTGCACAAGACGTTCCAGTGAGCTACGACCTAACACTTTACGTACGTATTTTTTGGAAGTAGGCACAGGGTGAAAAGTAAAAACAATAGAAACGTGTCAGTCCAAATAATTTATTATTTAAATTGTCATAGTCACAATATAGATTTTTTGTTTCTGGAATGGTGAATGAATGTTAAAAACATAGTCATTGATGATTAAATTTGGCACTTCTGGTTATTAAATCCATCAATATTTCTTGAGATTCAATCAAACCTTAGACAAATAAATGCTTTTACGATGAACACATCGTTAGTGTAGTGAAAACGGACGATTCTTCAAGTAACAACTTATGTACAATATAATTACAATAATCGTCTACATGACTACAATACAGGACCGAGCGGCGCGTCACTCCCGCTCACAAGACGCGACCGTGAAGTCTACAATGTTAAACAATATACAAAAACAGTGTCGGGTGTAACAGAAATCCTTGAGAATCTATATTTACTGTTTATTTTTGTTGTATATTATACAACACTAACTGTGATGTACTGTTTACAATTTAGGTAAATAAATAAACTTCAAATTTTTTATACTATCATAAATTTACAATATTTTTTTACTTTACATAGTGATATGATCTTAAATTTATTAATTTATGAAATAAATATTATTAAAAGCAATATAACTCAAATCACTAACCAATTTAATACATCAAAATTCATGTACAGAAATAATTCGGCATCGAGAGGAACTATCTCGGCCCTTTGAGTTCAACCAAATCATTCAAATTTAACTAATGGAAATAACATAACGTCACATATCATAATAGTCGTCTAATAAAATATATTTTCGTTGTCAGGGCCCGATGTATTATGATAAACTATATTATTATAAATTAAACAGGAATGAAAACTGCTAAAACTTCCATTTAGCTACCATATTAAATACTAATATGAGAAAATCATAATACAGGCAATTCCGCCAAGCCTTTTCATAATAATGATATACATACACTAAAATATTATCAATATTATATAAACTCCTATCAATAACGCCGTGATTGGAAACATCATAAAAATAATTAAGGCAACAGTCGCTTTACAAATATAAAGCTATTGTTACATCTACAAGATAATATAAAATCGATAGATAGATATAATAAAATCGTGTCATGTTGTAGGTGTAACAACGAGCGTGTGGAACACTTTCCTCGCTACATATAATAATCTCACGCTAGAATAGTATGTATATAACACAACACTGTGCGGTGATCGCGACAAACACGCCAGTGACAACTCTCGAAACACAACATACGGCAACTACACCTAACTGGACACTAATGTAAGAAAATATTCTCTCGGAGTAATGGCCGCAGCGAACCTAACAGTTTGTTTAAAAATACTATATTTAAAACGAAGATTTTAACTTACATTATCGGATTATGTGTGAAAACTCGAAGGCAGTTTGTTTGTGACACTCTTGTGCCTCTAGCTTTACTAACCGATTCATGACAAGAAGCCATAGGTACACCCTATATTAGTGGCAAAGATTAGCACCGCAAGCACTAAACCATTTTATACAAATTCTAGAAGACAACGAGACGAACCTTATCGTGTTGTGATTCAATTGTTATAAGAAATGCTTCTATTAGAATGAAATATACAGTTTAATTAAAAAAACAAGTGTATACTGTTAGAACAATTTGTAAATGCTATCAGAATGGAAGTGGCAGAATTAGTCTGAAAACAGTTGAAAAAATATTTTTAAAAGTGTATAACGAACAAGAGAGAATATGTATGTATAGATAGAGATAGATAGTAACTATTTCAATAAAATTACCTAGATTTAACTGGTCATGGAATGGAGTATTCTGCAAACACCAGTGCTATTGCGCACGCGCATTTTACCAGTTATTTAGTAAATTTAAATTATTAAAGTCTACTAATGGCGTTTGTGGGGTCAACCACCAGTCGACAATAAGGCGATACAACGCATCACTAGAGAATACACTAGCTTTCGACGAGCAACAAAATAGTGATTCATAAGTTCATAACACATATTTTTAATAAACATCTCTCGCAACAATGTCAAATAAAGCACACTCTAAACTCTAAACACATCCGACGCAATACTAAATTGAGCAACGTTTACAGGGAATACAACAAATTACAGCGTTTATCATGTATATTGTCAACAGTTCTCTGGAGCACGTGTCGTAACATTAAATCTAATAGATATAAAACTTCAGATATAGGAATAAGGAATAAACTCTGATATCTAACGAGAGGGAAGACTGGTATGGTCAATCGTTGTCATTCCTGAAACAAAAAAGAATTGTTTGATTAGAATATGGCATAACAATTTTTGCGTTAGCTTTTAAAGGTAGACGCACATTTGACGGAAAAATGCATCGTTAGTACGCTCGCATTATAGGTGAGTAAGGTTGAATGTTCTATTAAATACTAGTATTTTCCTGCGACTTCGTCCGCGTGTGTAGTTTTTACATATCCCTTATTTTTTTTAATATAAAATTCAGCCTACTCGATAATGCAGCTTTCCACAGGTGAAATAATTTAAAAAATCGTTTACATAGTTTTTTCCATTACCAAAAATACCAATCTTTTCTCTTTACAATATTAGTATAAATTTGAACGCGACATAATTATGATGCGCAGCGCATCTTCCATCGAATATACGCCCCACCCTTATATACAATGTGACTCGGCTATTTCCAATCGAAAAGCAGAAATTACAATTCAGTAAAACGACCAGACAATATACTCGAAAAACAAGCCGAAAACACAACGCGAATAATAATAACAAGAATATTAATAGAGACGTTAGTCAGTACAACTGTTTTATGAGTTTCAGACAATGCATTTATAACGTAAATCAATAAAATTAAACAAATACTTCAAAATTTTCACCTTTTTCAACACAACACAAAACAACATAATTATAATCATCACTAAACAATTATTTTTTAATTAATAGCTTGTATTATTTTTTTATTGTTTTACCATAAAACTGCGCTAAGGATGAATGCGTTTAAAGTACTGGATTTTGGCAACGGTTTCATCCGCGTCAAATTTCGTACAATACAGCCTATATATAGCACTCAGGGATAGCGTAGCTGCGTATAAGCCAAATAATTTTCAAAACAAAAAAAAAAACAAACTCTCCAGCTTTATAATATTAAGTATAGATTGATGGCTAACTTATCGAATTAAGTAAAAACTTAATTCGATAAGTTAGGCCTTTTAAGTATCTATGACTCTCATGACAATTCACGAGGCAGCCTGGATTAGTTTAGATTTGCTACGACACAACTTAAACTTTAGTCTTCGACTAAGGAAAGTCAATGAAATGCTTAAATGCTTTTCTCTACATTATCACGCCATCATGGCGATATCTATATACCTAAGGCCCCGTTCCCACTACGCCGGACCGGCAGATCTGCCGAAAACCGGATGCCGGACAGAGTGTTCACATTACACCGGATACCGGAAGAAATTCAGACAGTTTCTGCTTGAATATCCATGCTAAACATCTACTTTTACCATAAAATGCGAGCCGAATGACGTGAGTGGAACACGGGCGGGGCGAGGGGAGCACGAGCGGGGAGAGCGGGGGACAGATACCGGCACAAACTCGTTCACATTACTCCGGACCCGGTCGTTTTACCGGCAATTCCTAGTGACAAAACGCTCGGTAAAAATGCCGGGCTCGGCAAAAATGCCGGACCCGGGATAATGTGAACAGCTTCATATAAATTGTACAGCCACTAGCCCTTCCGGCAGATTTGCCGGCGCGGCAAATCTGCCGGTCCGGCGTAGTGGGAACGGGGCCTAAGACATTTTTCTTTTCTTTCGGTACGACATCTCACAGGTCGACCTTAGAGGTTATCGACAAACAGTATTTCCTATGGTGCCTTCAGGCAGGTTATAGAACCTATAAAATAAGCAACGACAAGCTAAGGGCACCTGGACTTAACTGACTCGACTTAAGGGCACGTCCCTGGGGGAGCATAGCCAAGGATAGGCTGAACCAGATCTTGATTATTTATGGCCTACGCAGACCGACACGGCATAATAAGGGATTACTCAATGCTACGGCATCATTAAAGCTTAGCAATTCATGTCGAATTTCTATATCGATACGTTTGAATGAATCCATTGGTAAACAAATTAATTCCTTGCAATGCCGTCCCTGTCTGCGAAGGCCTTTAAGGACGAATTCCGGCGTAATGAACATAGGGGCGCCGCGAGACGCTCCTCTGAAGTAAATTCATGCTATTACAGGAGGGAAGTACGCGTAAGTCGCGTTGTTTGGTTTGGTTTTTAGTCAGTAAGTCTAAGAAACACCCCAAGGGCGCCATGACAAAATCCAAAACTTGTAAATGCGCCGCGGACTGAAAAGGTTGGGAAATCCCTGGTATAGGCGTTACCCCGGGGATCTGACTCGAACAGAAGTCGGAGAGGGGATGCCCGGAGAGGGGATGCCCGGAGAGGGGATGCCCGGAGATGGCTCAGCGGGCCTCGGTGGCGAGCACGAAATGCTATGAAGGAAAGAGCAATCCATGAAGAAATCGCGGTGTATCTGAGTCGTAACGTGACAATTCGCTACTGTGTGAGTCATTAATGTTAACTGCAATCATTCATTAACTAATAAAACGTTTACGGTCTAGTTACGGTGATAATGACTTCCATATCTAGTTAAGTTTATACTTGTTTGATTAAACGTATATTGCAAAATATACGTTTACTACCTTTTTTATCGTGGCAGTAAAAAAAAAATACTAATTTGGTTGTGAATAGGTAAGTAGATATAAAATTTTATTTATCTATGCAAAGATTTTCTCAAGTAATTAACAATTTCGTCTTAAAAAGTACTCTGCAATCTCGAACGTAGATAGAAAACTTTCGTCCCTTCTCTTTTTAAGAAGAGGTATTTGCCTACAGCGTGACAGTTGTAATTACAGAATAAAAGAATTAAATACAGGTCCCTGCCGAATAACATACACACAATCTTAAACCAAAATACGATTTGACCTTAAGAGCCACTTTTTGTATAAGAACTTTGGCACAATTAAATTCAGGTTTGAATACTTCTTTTTCGTCGGGACAAAGTTCAAAATTCAAAAACTAGTTCAATGGTTTAAACGAGAACACAAATTTAACTAATTTAAAACGTTTTAAATCTAAATGCAATGAAAAAATGCAAGTAAATTCTATAATTTACCTACAGTTTTGTTATTGCAACTACATTCATTTTCACAAATGCCGCATTTGTGGCATATCTAGATTAGATTAGGATCGTTCCTAAAAGTTAGTAGAATTGCCCCACTGGTTTTTAAATAATTTAATTACACCAAGTTTAAGGCCCCCTTCACAGTAACAGAATGATAATTTAAACATATTTAGCGCTAATTGTAAATTATCATTCTGTCTCTGTCACCTTCTAACAATGTGACAGGGATGCAATGACGTTCTAAATACGTTTAGGTATGGAATGCATTTAGTATTTGTGGTGAAAGTGGGCCTAAGTATTCTAAAATTTTCCTACTTTACCTGTGTGTGTGTGAAGACTAGCTGGCCTGGTCGCGCATGGCCCGCCGCGCCTGCCACTTGAAGTCCACCTGCATGAGCCACTGCTGGCCGCGCGAGCGGTTGCACTGGCGCAGCACCGGCTTCCACACGTCGCCCGCGTCCGGCTTGTCCAGGCACATGCCCGTGTTCGTGTGCTTTATCGTGCGCGTCTGCAAAATGGGAAAAATACGTCTAACTATTTGATCACCATGCAGTCACCAACAAAAGTAGATTAACATTTCAGATTTTTTAATCCTTAATATTGAGCACAATATCCCAGAAAATACGGGATGGATGTAAAATTAAGGTTAAATGAACTCTTAGGTACCTATTGCCTAAAATTCTGAATAGCTGTCTTCCTCTTCTTTATCGTGTGGACAGTAAGGTCTAACGACCCCACACATCCTAGTGTCAGAGTTTCTAACCAAGGGCCTCTGACATGGTTACCAATGTCAGTGATGTCCAAAATAAACTTAGAAAATACATATGAATTAGAAAGTCACATTGGAACATGCCCGTGAGCGGTTGCGAACCCAGAATCTCGTACATGATTTCCTAGATGAAAGACATCATTATAACTAGAATCATTATAACTAATAATTCCAAGACAAACATTCTCAAATGCCGGGGCTGCGGGTTGTTCGAAAGAGATACCGCACCCCCGGAACGCAAATGGCACAAGAAGGAACATAAATGGATTTTAGTCAGTAAAAGTCTGACACTTCCTCCCGCCCCGCCCACGGCGGGAGAAGTCATTTGATAACTTCCAATCGGTAAAAAATAACTATTGGTTAACCCTGACAAGCCGAATCTTTTTTTCAGCTAACTGTGAAATTACATTTTTAATTGCTTTGTTATCAGCTACTTAGTCAATTAAGTTGAGAAATAAGTAACGCTACAGTTTATTACTGCCATACAAAATGCGTTTTGACAGATAATAACTTGATTGGCTGTGCCTACTACCCAATTATACCATACTCCTAATCCTTTCTTAATTGGAGATGCTTTCTACTCCTTATTACCTAAAATAAGTTCTTTCCAGTGTCCTTTCGAATATTTGCGAAAGGGTCCTTTTATCCTTGCGAAAGGGTCCGTATCTTTGCAATGGGTCCGATCCTTGCGAAAGGATCTCCGAATCCTTGCGGAAGGATCCGAATCCTTGCGGAAGAATCCGAATCCTTGCGGAAGGATCCGAATCCTTGCAAAAAGATCCGAATCCCTGCAAATAGATCCGAAACCTCGCGAAAGGATCCGAATCCTTGTTTAAAGTCAAAGTCAAATAATTCATTTCAATCGACTATTAAAATGCGTTTTGAACGTCATTTACAAGAAAAAATAACTTGAAACTAGTTGGTGCCCATTCCTAAAAGGTAGTTTAGTTTTGCATGTAGAAGAATTATCAAGAAACTCCATAAAAATAAGTTTGCTTGTATTACCTTAGTATCGTAGGTCCACTCCTGGTTGCCGCGCATCCCGTGGCAGCGGATCAGCTTGATGGGCCCGCGCGGATGTGCCGCGTCCAGACAGTTGTCGTCCGACATTATCTGCTTACGCTTCGTGTACGCGAACACCTGGATAGAGAACATAAACATGATAAAACCATTTCTATGTAACATGAACGCACATACAACCGAAAAACCAAATATGTATCGAAAGAAAGTCCCTGGGCTTATTCTACTCAGTGGTAGAGCTGCCATGCAGTTTAGAGGTCGTCCGGAAAGGGTTTGCAAAAATGTCCGGATGAAACCCGGACAGTTTTTGTGTCTGTATTCCCTCCAATTTGTTAAAAGATAACATTTAAGGGTGTACCAATGTGCACCCACAGTGCAAAGGTGTACCAATGTACACCTCTGCCTAACCCTTCGGGGAATACAGGCGTGATGGTATGTGTGTACGTAAGTGTACCTTGTCCGACAGAACAATCGACGGTCTGTTACCAAATGTAATAACTGCATTTTACATCTAAAATCTGTGTTCAAACTGTAACATAACATTTTTAAATTAGGAACATGAAATTCGTGTACCTAACAATTGTGACTCGTGTTAACGAGATCGTACATGGTAAACACTCAATATATTAATTTACTTGAATGAGAAATTGCCGAGATTTCTTCGCCTTTTTTGGCAATCTTTACTTTATTGTATTTTTTAATCTCAGAGTCTAAATTGACAGTTTCATACGTCAAACATAAAAATAATGTGCTTTCAGCACACAAACCTATGTTTGTGTCCAGCTTGAAAATAGTGTGTTCTATAACACACTATTTTCAAGCCGGACACAAAAGTGTAGAATCAGTCTCTGAGATTATTTAATGCTCTTTAGCTAAAGTAACATGAGACATAGTCATTACTTTTGAATGAAAAGATGTTTAGTGGATTATGTAGAACTAGTTTATGCCCGTGGTTTATGTGACTATCGATTATCTGTGGGGTTTCATGTTTTTTTCGCGGAATCCTTATTATAATCTAACATATAAGCCTAAGTTATTCCTTATAATATCAGCTATCTGCCAGTGAAAAGCCCCTCAAAATCGGTCCTGCCGTTTCGGTGATTAGCCGGGACAAACATACGGATAGACAAAAATATTGCATAAGTAATGATTTATTACGCATTTAATTAAAAAAGCTTTTATCTTGACATTACAAACAAAAACTAAAATTTTAATTATTTGCAAAGACAGCGAAACCTCTTCTCATTACGACCCGCGACTGTTTTGCAAACTAAAGTCTTATTCTATTTATTGCATACCTAAATAAATATTTTCGTTATGCGTTAATAATATTGTAATAAATGACAAAGAACGTCATTCATTACTCCTTTGTTGTTGAAGTAGTCTTACGTACCTATAATTTATTTATTTTTACCGACTTCAAAAAAAAGGAGGTTATCAATTCGACCCGTATGTATGTAATATTTCCAGAACTGCCCAGTTTTCGTATATGTTAGTCTATATCAGCGTCTGAACAAGTGTGCCAAATTTCAAAAGTGTATGTATGTATGTATGTTTTTATGTTTGTTCGCGCATATCTCCGTAACTACAAGTCCGATTTAAGTAATTCTTTTTTTGTTGTACTAGGTATTATTCAACTTAGGGAATACTGCAAGTTTAATCGAAATCGGTTCAGTAGTTTTTGAGATAAAGAATTTTAACCGATTTTTTATTATATTATGTTTGTTCGCGGATAACTTCGTCATTTGTGAACCGATTTTGATGATTCTTTTTTTGTTGGAATGGGTATACTTCCCAAATGGTCCCATTTAAATTTCATATAGATCTGATGATGGACTCCGGAGACAGACAACGGAACTCTTCAAAAAATTACAGTAAATCAACAGCGATTGCTGCTATCGCATAAATATGCATTGTTTACGCAATCACACAACATAACATCACGGCCGAACACTCAAAAGGGTTACACAGATGTAAATAGTAGTATTTGAAAATTTCTCATCCAAGTAAATGAATTCGCATATTCTGCTTTCTTATGACTTTTTAGTGGTGTCTCGTTAATTTACATATTATGAAACTTTCTTCATGGATTTGGATAACAGGAAGTTGATACTAAAAAGCGAGAAATAAAAAACGTTTTTACAAAAAATAACCGCCTTCAAAAACTACAAAGAGAAAAAAACTTTTTTACAAAAAATAACCGCCTTCAAAAACTAAAAAGAGAAAAAGAAGTCGGTTAATAATTTTAGCTTTGGAAGTCGGCGGCTTTGGTTCTGTTTGTTGTTTTGTATTGCCACCGACTTCCAAAGCTAAAATTATTAACCGACTTCTTTTTCTCTTTTTAGTTTTTGAAGGCGGTTATTTTTTGTAATTAATTTTTATTATACATCATATACACATACCATCACGTCTGTATTTCCCAAAGGGTTAGGCAGAGGTGTAACAATGGACACCCACAGTTCGCCGGTGTTTAGGTCCCATGTAACAGGGGGCGAGCCTATTGACATTAACCGGGCACAAATCCTAACTTCGAGCTGCTACTGAGAATTTCATAGAAAACCCTAATAACACGACTTTGCTCGACTTTAAATTAACCAGTAGGTCTATTAAATTAACCAGTAGGTCTATTAAATTAACCAGTAGGTCTATTAAATTAACCAGTAGGTCTATTAAATTAACCAATTTAATATACCTAATTTATTTTCTAATTAATGAACAAGTGCGGCCCGCCTCCACTTTATTTTGTTATGTCGCCCTTGCCTGCCAATGGCTGCCGACACCTGGTATAAAGTATAGATGTTTAGATACAGACCTGGTTTCCTCCCAACCCGTGACAGTATCCCATGCCGAGGGGCTGTCCCGCCTTCCCGGCGAGGGTGTCCAAACAGTTGGACGTCTCTGCATTTCGGATCTGTAAATAGTAATATTTGTCGTTGAGTAAACGCATGGATGCTACACTTGTGTAAACATTTTGATAAATATATTTCAAAATACATATGTAACTTGTATCTATGTAAATTAGTCAATAATATCTGTTTTCGTTGTTATAACTGCTTTTGCAGACATAGTAAACAAGTATTATGAAATTTATTTTTTTAAACAAGCATTTAAATTGCATTGACAATGTCATTTAATTACTTTTATAGATATCATTAAATGGAGCCAAAATTATTATTACGCGACAACTGCGCTCGCAGCTAACTTCCGAGCCGCCATTAAGTTTGAATCGTACTATAACAGAGATATTCCGTGCCCACCCCAGAATGGTCTTGTGCCCACCCCAGGCTGTAGGGCTCACCTTCCGCCTGACCGCATTGCATCGTATGGCGGCCATGGCATCTTAGGGGCCGGGCCCCCTCCTAAAAACTCTAGATACGCCAATGAGCAAGCGTGACTATCGAGATGACTATTGCGACGATTTGCCTATTTCAGAATAGCGTAGCTGATCCTTTAAATAGTAAAGTGATAACTTACCTCTCCAAGATAATAATACTCGAGCGGCATCTGACTCTCCGGGTATATATTTTCAAGGTACCACCTGAAGCTCTTGCATTTGAGGCGCTCCCGCAACGCTTTTCTCTCGCTGACGTCACCGACAGGCACGGCCAGTGCACCTACACATTCGTGTAACCATATTATGATACAATATACATAGAAATATTATGCATCTACATGTAGCAAACTATGTTCTGTTCTTACGTACCTACTACTGTTAGTGTAAAAAGGAGTGTTATTTAAACTTTCAAATTGACTTGTCTAAATGGTATATTTCTTATGTTTTGACAGCAGAAATATAATTGTTGGTAAGTCTAATTAAATTACCGTTATATGCAAATTTGTAGTGCTCAATAAAATCTCAAAGAGGTACAATCTACCACGAATAGGGCAACATTAAAGCATTTACTATTACCGTGTCGATTAAAAAAATTACGTAATTAAAAATCAATTTAATTTACATGGCAACACTACTGTTAGTTTGAAGCATGATTACGTAATACCCACAATGATGTACGTAGATGAATGTCGATGCGATCAAAATGTTAATGACTGGTTAATCTTGTTAAAATACATGCTGGCTTAACACTTGCTTACGTTTCGCTTGCCTCAGCAAAAAAACGTAAATAAATGTTAACATAGGTACTTATATAGGGTTAATTTGTTACATGAATGAACACGAAATTGTTATAACTAATATTATTTTGTTGTTATTTTGAAAGCAATCAACCCCATATATCATAATCTGAGCTAAATACGGACGGACACGCAACATGTAAAAAATCATTGACACAAAAAAGTGATTTTATAAAAGTTTCACAGTGAAGGAACCCTAAAAAGTTGAAAATATGTTTCCCTCGACTCCTTTGTTTTAACTGTTATCGATACGTTTACATAATTATGATGCCTATTGAAAACGCTTATCGCTTAGCCCACCTGTTCTGAATTAAGTCAGGCAAACAGAAATAAAATAAGTGTGGCATACCCAATCACGGTTATAGCTTGTTCCTCAACTACTATAATACATAATAAATTGGCTTTATCTGTTCCGCCTCCGTTGATTTTGTTGCGGTTCGATAGAGCCTTAAATGTTAAGAATTTTTAATTGAATAGATTAAGTATAAGTCAATCATTGATACAACATAAAATCGGTCTTTAAATGATTAATTTTTCTGTCTGAATTTAGTTTTTAAGCAATGCTTGGAATCTTGATCTCACACTTAATTTCTTGCTATTAAGTACTGGTTCTTCATAAAAAAATTAACCATCTTTTTAAGTCTTCTATCTTTTTAACCTCTATAATAGTTTGTCATAGAAACGCTAAAAGAAGATCTTTTTAAATTTTCCATCTTTACGCATCAAAGGACCAAGCTTCACTCTAAAACTGTAAAAGACTCAATTGAGAACAGGCGCGCCCGTACCCGGGTTAATATTGTAGTAGAAATGCTTCCAGTCGTCGAGCCAGACCTCTGCGAGGCGCGCGTTGTTGTGGTTGACCACGCGCCCGGTGCCCCCGGGGAAGGAGTAGGGCGTCGTCTTGCGGAACACGTGGCCCACGTGCGAGCACGGCGCGATCTCCAGCCGCCCGCCGCACATCCACACCTGGCGCGCCCCACCACCCCGGTTATGTACCCAAGCGTAGTAGCCAGGACGATTTGATCATCCTTTTTTTAAACTGATGTTGGTCTTTCGAGCTGAGCCACTTTTGATTCAATTGCAGATATGATCATTCTTTTTTTAAACTGATGTTGGTCTTTCAAACCGAGCCACTTTTGATTCAATTGCAAAAGGCGCCAGTACTCTGCTGCTTTGAAGTAGGCTCATAGAGGTTTTATTCATGATGAGTCTTTTTGTTTCAATAGCAGAAGGCTGACAGTTACTCTGCTGCTTTGAAGTGGACTCACAGAGGTTTCATTCATGTTAAGTCCATCTCGCCTGTTTTCCCCGAAGGGTTAGGCAGAGGTGTACCAATGTACATCCACAGTGATGATGAGTAATTACTAGTTTATTCTTCGTAGCAAGCAGACACAAAAGAAGATCTGGTATATTGGCAATGTAATGGGTTCTTGTAAGTTTCCAGCTAATAGATTTAATATTTGATTTACTGATCAAAAACTTACTCATGATCTTGGAAACCGCAGATCATATTATTGCCCAACAGCAATTCTTCCAGAATTCCATGATTTAGTTTGGTAAAATATTCGTTCAAACTTTGTGGCGGTATCCGAGAAGACCAATGTTCGATTATTAAAAAATCGGTCAACTTCTCAGTACTATTGAAGGGAACTTTAAGCTATTTTCGTTTATGTAATTGTTACAAAATGAAATAATTTTAAAAAAATTGGATAAAGGGACGCTTTTAGGCGTACTTCTTAATAATACCTGTCATAACTTAGTACTCAATCTGTTATTATTTCTAGTTTTTATACGGGTGTAACAAGACACATCACATAGTCGGTAAATACGTATACTATCCATGAATCTAAGCAACATTGAGCAAAAATTATAGCTAGGAAACGATTTATTTTTGGAGTGAAAAATCACTGTTTATGATAGCACGCAAGGTAACGCACGCAAAACATTGTGCTTACAATTGAGTAATATCATTTCAAATCTATTTTCGTAAAAAATAGTAAAGAAAAGTTAGAACCTTCAGTATTTCCGTAAACAGAAGGTTTCCAGAACAAAAAAAAAATATCCCAATGATGGTAACAATATGTAACTATCGGCTTCATTAAGTGTATTTTTACATCCGATGATAAAAACAAACCAGTTTTATCGCGACTGAATTCCCCTATATCTTTAAATTGGGTTTTCTGTCTTGATAAAACGTAATGGTTTTGCAGATAATTATTGTGTTTATCACTTCTGATAACAGCATAAGTTCCTTGGTGACTCTTTATAAAAAACCGAAAGTTAACCGATTTTGATAGAAAAGTCTTTGGACTAGAATTCTTAATTCAAATTACGTTTCTTCCTGGCTACATGTTTTATGTTATTTGACATTTCATACCAGCTTGGCGGGACGTCACTATGTCGTGTTAGGAACTAAAAATCACGCATTCAAATGCAGATACTAAAACTCAACTGACGTTCCACTTAACTGGTGTAAAATGTTTATATGGCCACAAGCAATAATAAGAAGAATAGGCACATTTATTAATGAGACTCCGTGAATTTCAAACGATCTGATTATTGCTCGTAACTAACCCATTATTTAAAATGCATGTTCCATTATTGTTAGCACAAAAATTATTAAAAAAATATATTGCTTAAAATTAGTCAAATTAATCTGTTGTTTTAGTAAGTCTAACAAAAAGCTCATAAAAAATCCGGTATCGTTGCTAAAGTTACCAAAAAGAGACCTAGACCAGGAATTTGCAATTGTTTTGAATACGCTTACGTTACAGCTGATGTTTGATTTCAATAACAATCGGAACGTTTATTAGTTCCGTCTAACAACGTGTTCATGGAACCATAAACAATGTATACAGGAAAAGTTTTTAACCAGTGCGTAAATTTTTTTTGGTAGTTCAGTGTCAGTAATAGAACACATTTCCGTGTTCAGTTAAAAAAAAAAATTAAAAAAAATTTCATCCTTATCCGAGTTTGAAATAAGCAAAACATGGACATAATCTATTCGCCATACTATCAATGAAAACACGCGGCCGCCGCCCGGGCGCATGGCTGGGGTGAGGGGGTGGGGAATGCGCTAGCGCCGGGCCGCCGCCGCCCGCCCGCCGTCAGTACGTTCCACGCGCAATTGGTGTCCTGACGTCCGAGCGTTCTTACCCCGCGGAACCCCTGCGCCCTGCAGTTGCCGCATGTACTCGCGTCGTATCAATCACGATGTCAAACTTTACTCAACGCGAATACTATGAAATGGTGCGAGTGTATTCATTAAGCAACGAGAATCTATCTATCTTCATGTTTATGTTGCATACCTATCTTAGTGCTTCATTCAAGTTTATTATTATGCATTTTGATGGTCCTAAGCCCATGAAAGTATGAAGGAAAAGTTGGAATTACGTTAACAAGTAACTTCATATCGCAGTCCAAACTAAAAAAGGTCAGTAACCGCACCGCGTAGGTACGTTCGTCGCAGCGGCGAGCGAGCGCCGAATCAGCTGATACCTACGCGCTACGCACACTCAGCTGATACGCGCGCCGCCGATCGCGAGTGACAATAAAATATGTTTTTAAGTAAACATGTTTCGTAAGCGATAACTTTTTTTTTTAGTACTAAGACATATCAAAATAAAATATACGTGTTTAATAAAACGTGTTGAAGTTGATTATGGCAAAATTTACGCACTGGTTAAAAAATTTTCCTGTATTATGTATTAAGTATATTCATATACAACATGTCACTGGAATAACGCACACCCTCGAACATCCTAATTAGAAAATTAAGTTAAAATCATAATACGAGCAATTTCTTTTTAGTGCTTAAAGTTATTTTTATAAATAAAAAATAGGCGATATTATAGATTGTATTTATAACTGTGTTTTAAAAAGCATTTTCGCCTTGACTTTCGATGTGTTCCGCTGTTCAACGGAGAGGTGACTATAAATCATATAGTTTTAATTAATTTCGAAAAAAAAAATATTTTTAAATAGCTGAAATCATTTCAGTAGCCGGTTCTGAGCAAACTACATTCGGCGTGCGTTTAATATGTTACACGTTGTATAATAATACTTAAGAACTGTGTCAGGTCAAGTAACTGATATGACGTTCTAATCTAATAGGAACATTAATGACTAGATGACTAACTCCCCATTACGTACGGTCAACAAAAGAGATAAGTAACCAGACCGTCTAATATAGTTGAAGATTTCTTTCAAACCGGTGGTCGTTTTTAAATGAAATTGAATTTAATTAACAAGCTGTTTATTTGCTATTAATTAAAATAAAATTCATTCAAAAATATCTATCGGTTTTTGTAAAACTTTGATTTCATTAGGCGACCCTGGTTACTTTGCTGACTGTACATCTAATGTACCACGTCTCGTCTCTAAAATTAAAAGAAGTACATACCCAATTCTGGAATTTTAACAACCATCTAGGATTATTATACTATACAAAAGTGGACAGCTCATTAGGGACACTAGAAACCAATTCGTAAGATGGAATCTATGTTTTATATTAATAGCTAGTCGTAAGTACGTCAAAAATATAGCGATCTGTCAGTTCACCAAAAATAAAATTACAGATGTTTACTAGAAAAAAAAAAAGAACTTTTTAAAGATCGGCGAACTGTGGGTGCGCTTTGGTATACCTCCCCCAACCCTTCGGGGAATACAGGCGTTAAAACATTTGCCGAATAAGTTGTTTGTGAAATAAATAGTATTCGAAACGTTGGTTGTAAAACATTTGTCAATTGTGTTTTGGTGAAACATTAGTGCACCAAAAAATACACAAACGGTTAACAAATGTAACAGTAACTTCTACAAAATATTTAATGTAAGGTAACAAGGTAACTTTAAACATAACCTTCCGTAGGTACTGAAACTGACGACGATTTAAAAAACGAATCGACTGTTATTTGAATTCGATCTAGAATTCGCCAGACTGTTTTAATAAAACTTATAAACCTTTTCGGCCAGTAATTTCGGTGAGGTTGCATTAGCATTCAACCTCGACAGTACTATTTGACTAGTATTATCAGTACTAGTTCCCTAATCAGCTGTCCACTTCTGTATACAAGTTATCACAAAACATGATAAAAGAAAACAATACACACATAGACGAGGAAAGACAAAACAGGAACCGACATGTTAATCAATCATCCTCTGCAATTATTAATTTAATATTAATTCCATAGCTGTTATCGCAATTCAACATACACATTCTATTAAGCCATGATAGACGAGTTGCGGCAAATGATACGGAAATAGCGGATACATGAGATTATTGTTGTCAATCAATATATAAAAAGGACCGAATCACTTTGTGGCAACACTTTATGTCTGTCTTCGGAGAAAATATTCCTTTGTGTAATAATTTTTATTAATTATTATGGGTGGAAGAAACATCGTAACTAAAATTTGTATCATAGATTCAGTAGATGATTTTAGACTGCCCAGAGATATCCTTTTGTCAGTTATAAACAAAATATAATCGGTTCCATACAAAGGTGCAACACCTACATGGTTAGAATGTATGGGACAGCTGTTTTTTTATAACCGAAGAAATATGTAAATCCATGACAAACAATTTTCGTTGTGATTTTTTTCACCCAGCAATATTTTTTGTTTATTTGGCAGGGGCTTCCACAACCTATTAAAACTGTCTCATTTTAATATTATCTTATAATTTCCACCACGGGATTTTAAACTATCGGCAGTAAGCCGAGTGTTGAAAATCCAATAGTGGTTAAGACAAAGTAATATCAAAAAATACCATTTGGTCCAAAGTTTTATTTTTCAATATTGTCATTAGTCTTTGTTTACTTGAATAAATATTGACTTCTCATTGAATACTATTTAATTAAATAAATTAATAATAATATTTTAATATCATTTACCACAACCCACTGTCCAAAAAGGATTGCTGTGGTTAATTCTAATGTTGGTTGTAGACAAATATTATCATAACTCATTGCTTCTGCATCAAGAAGAAGCAGAAATTAATAAAAAAACATTAAAAGAAAAGTAGAAAACAGCGAACAGAAACTATAAAAGCGTGTTACAGGATCAAATAAACCTAAGAAAAACCTTTTTAGCAAAAAAAAAAAAACTAGTGTGTGAATAATAAAAGGAGTCTGGATTCGGAAAAAATACTTAATCCTGGCACACAATTAAGAATAAAAAAAATAAACATAGAAACAGATTACAAAGAGCGGGAAAAACACATAGATTGGAAAAAAATGAAGCGATGAAGCAAAATGAATGAAAAAAATAAAACGTCATGCGTAGACAAATGAATGCAGCCGCAATGGGGTTAATGTTAAGCTTTCTGGATTATCCAAATGTTAATGATGTATGTATCAAAACTTTACGTTGTTAGTGTTATATCCCAAGCCACAACAAAACTTTTGTATTTTGTACCTTCACTTCTATCATTTTGCTATTTAATTATGTACCCTATAGCTTCGTACTAAGCCCTGTTTTTGCCTGTTCATGGGTAAAATCCTTTTGTCATTTGTAAGTTACTATGACAACCCCACTCATGTTCTAAATAACTGTTGTTATACTAGCATTCGTCTAGCATACGTATATAATGACATTACAAAAATAGTATTTTGACTTCAAAAATTTGTCTACTTAAGGATGATAAAATCCCAATGTATTGCAGTTATAATTATTGCAGTTTTATCATCCTAAAATAGATTATCGAAACACAGATCTGTGATGATGATCTATGTGATCTGTGTTTTAATTGAATTAAGATCTTTGATAACGAAAATCTTCATAATTGTTTCAAGGCCAAGAATTCGGCGTCTAAGCGCTTCATTAGCAAAATGTTAGCAGTGTCGACACAGTGATCCAGATTCGAACCTGGGTTCATGGCGTAATAGAACTCTCCCCATTCGTCCATCCAGACTTCAGCGACGCGGGCCGCGTTGTGCAGCACGACGTTTTGCACGCCCCCGGGGAAGGAATACGGCGACTTGTCCCGGAACACGTGGCCCACGTGGGAACACGGCACGATCTCCAGCCGACCGCCGCACTGCCACACCTTTACCCCACATTAGTTGTAGCTACTGACTGTACTTTAGTACGCCCTGACCTGTCACTTAATCAGTGCCGTAACTAGGGCGGTGCCTAGGCACAGGGCGCAGAAATGACCATACCAAGACCAGAAAACTTATTTTAAAGGCGCAATTACAGAAGCTCGCACAGGGCGTATAAAATGCTAATTACGGCACTGCACTTAATATGCTGACTAGTGAATTTTTTGACAAAAAAGAAAGGAGAATGGAGAATAATTAGCTAGTCTCCTTCTAATTGGCTCTCTAGGCTTTTTAATCTGTGCCATCAAAGACCAATGCAAGTTTGAAATCTAGAATCTTTGGAAATAACATGTGGCAAAATCACATTTGAATATCGTGTAACATGTTATTGATAAACTAATAACTTTCTGTTTGAATTGAAGTAATTTGATAACCATTTATACGTCACATTCAGCAGTGGGCTATCCGTGCAGCATGACATCCAATTCGCAACTATAGCTACATACAAATAAACCTGGTTTCTGCTTCTCCTATCACGTTTAATGGGAAAATTTACCCTGAAGCTCATCTCGAGGTTCTCGCCTCCCCAGATGTCCATGCCCTGGTCGTAAGACCCGATCTGGTAGAAGTAGTCCTTGTCGATGGCGAACAGGCCTCCCGCCATGGTGGGAGTGCGGAGCGGCGCGGTGCGGTCGCCCCCTCGCCGCGCCATCTCGCGCTCCGGTACACGATACCTAATAATATGATAATAATATAATACCAGCCTATAACTGTCCCACTGCAGGGCAAAGGCCTCTGCTCATACAGAGAAGGCACGAGCATTAATCACCACGCTTGCTCAAGGCGGATTGGCAATTTCAGACAGAGAATTTATATTAATTATAAGTCCAGGTTTCCTCACGGTGTTTTCCTTCACCGACGTCAGTGATGTCCAAGATAAACTCGATACCTAACATTCAATAAAACAGAATCAAATCGTGGATGAGGCGAAAGGAATATGTATCGTAGCAGGTGGCGTTCTGTGGTTTCTGCCTACCCCCATGAGAAAAAGGCGTGAGTTTATATACTTAAGTAAAATCAATTTTAATAAACACTCATTAAAGTTTGATAAGTTGTTAACTTTATCTGACAGATATGCAGATACAAAACCACATTTTATCTGTCAGATTGTTATCAACGGCATGTGATAGCCGTAAGTAATTAAAATATTACCTGGTGTCGGAAATTGATAAAGGAGTGTAATAGTTCCGCGATCCATTTGGTGTATGGAGTTAATGAAATATACATGTAGTTGTTTTAATATCAATTATCTACTCTCGTATGGTAAACTTCCTATTTTGAAATTAAAAATTGTCTCATAGTAACAGATTTTGTGCACATGCATCTCTTATAAAATTTAAAAGTATTTTTATAATATAACACACCTTCCCTAGCTAAATAATGCTATAAAATTACTTGTTTTCTATTGTATTAAAGCCAGACCAAAGAGTTCAACTGTCTTATTTTATTTCTTTTTTAAACATAAAACTTATGCAATAATTAATTTACAAACTATGTACAGTTTATAAAAAAGGGAAACTCATAGGGCATCAAGAGTTCTTAATTTAAAGAATTTAAATGCCCTTGACACACGCACAATGGTCCATTGTAGGACTAAGTGCGGAAACCAAACCCCCTAACATAGAACATAGATGCCCTTGACACGCCATTTAATTAATTTACGCATCTCACTATTAATATTGTAGTAAAACCAAAACGATAAATAACAATTAAAACATTTTTTTATTAAGTATAGTCAAGTTCAAAATTAGTCATAATGTGAATATTAGCCTATTACCGCTGAAAACAATAACGGTGTACCATTGTTGTCTAAATCTATGGAGAAAGTACCTAGAGCAAGTAAGCAGAGGGTATGACAAGCCTATAGATAAAGGCACAATCGATGAAAGTCATTATTACCTATTGTATTTTGTATATTAACTAACTAGGTATTCACTTATTCACTAGGTATACACTACTGCTAAAATAGTGATGGTGAGTTCCTTATCATCATACCATCACGCCTGTATTCCCCGAAGGGTTAGGCAGAGGTGTAGCAATGTACACCCACAGTTCGCCGGTATATTTAGGTCCCATGTAATAGGGGGCGAGCCTATTGCCATTAACAGGGCACAAATCCAAACTCCGAGCTGCTACTGAGAATTTCATAGAAAAACCCAATAACACTTCTTTTTGAGTTCCTTATGTCACTAGCAATATCCCACGGTTTCACCCGCAATAAGTTGCGTTAGTTTAAGTTACTGTGTTGTACATACCACCACGCCTGTATTTCCCGAGGGATTAGGCAGAGGTGAAGGTACCAGTGGACACCCACAGTTCCCCGATATGTTTAGGTCCCAAGCAAAAGGCGGCGAGCCAATTGCCATTAACCGCGCACAAATCCTAACTACGAGCTGCTAATGTGTTCTTAGCAATCATGTGCGTACTTACCACCTAAAGTTGAGCTTCCAGTTGAAGCCACCCCACGTCATATCCGAGGCCTGTATGTACCCGAAGGTGGTGTCGGAAATGACGTCGATGATGGGGCACACCACCGTCGTCCGATCCTCCACGATCCGCGCCAGCAGCGGCTCAAGCCAACCCTCTACAAATATACAAATACATATAAGTCCAAATTTTGCAAAAAAGCACGTAAAGCCGTTGGTCCCGGCTGTCATTTGTAGATCTTAGACAGTCGTTACTGTTAGTCAGAAGCCAGAAAGTCTGACAACCAGTCTTACCAAGAGTATCGTATTACCCATTACTGGGTTGTGGAGGTCTGATAGGCAGTCGCTCCATGTAAAATACTGATATTCAGCTGCATCCGGTTCGACTGGAAGTTCAACATAGTTGGGAAAAGGCTAGGCAGATGATGAAGTCCAAATTTATTTAATAACTAGCTGTTGCCCGCGACTTCCTCCGAGTGGCTTATTCCACCCGTGTTAAGTTACGTCTTTGGTTACTGCTTCGCTCCTGTGTGCCATAGCGTGATTTTATATAGCCTATGACACTCACAAATAACATGGCTTTCTATGAGTAAAAGAATTTTCAAAATCGTTTAGTAGCTCCAGAGATTACCCCCTACTACCTCGCAAACTTTACCTCTTTATAATATTAGTATTGGAGTATTTAGATAGCTTTTCCTTTTAGAAAGTCAACGACCGCCTTCATTCGGCCCAATCGCAAAATACTCTTTTTAGTTGACGTGTCCTACTGTCCAATTTTACCGTCATAGTTTAGGAGATATCGCGTTTAGTCAGTGAGGGAATAAATGAATGAGTCCTTTCACTGTTATATAATATTATAGACGGGTATTGAATATTGAGCTGTGCTACAATGGTGGTATACAATATGTATCTATTGTCTATATTAGTCTATTGTTCGCCGCAAGTTTACAAAATTGTGTCTCAATAATATGTTATGAGTTGTGGGCATTCGTGACTAAGCTCGTCGTTAGTTGACTTCCTACCCATTCACTTTATCGTCAGGATAAAGAAAGTCAGTGAGGAACTTTTAGATAAATGGCAAACATTATTGTTTATAAAAAACTAGCTAAATAACCCGCGGTGTCACCCGAGTACAGTTACGTCTTTGTTACAGCTCCGCTCCCATCGGTCGTAGCGTGATGACGTAACCTTCACCTTGGATTACTCAATCGTTACTTGTGATGGTCCAGTGGTTAAGGCGCCCGCCTCTCATTCACGAGTTTGTGGGTTCGCAACCGGACACGTGCAAGTACCAATGTGACTTTTTCTAATTCATATGTACTTTCTAAGTTTATCTTGGACACCACTGACATCAGAGACCGTTGAGGCGGTTTACAAAACTCTAACACTAGGGTGTGTGGGGTTGTTAGACCTTACTGCCCACACGATAAAGAAGATGACTCGTATCTATTTATGAAAACCGCATTAAAATCCGTTGAAAGATCGAAGCGTACAGTAGGACAGACGGCGGGAAGCGATTTTGTTTTATACTATGTAGAGATAATCTAAGTTAGATACATGGGAACCCTATTGTTGTAGTAGTCATGCGTGTCCCACCAATAATACGTTTACAGCGATCCTTCCGTTAACTTAAACACTTCAGAAGCAGGGACAAAGCCCTGTTATTAAACTAAATAAAAAACACCCACGTTCTTGTGAAAATATTGAACTGTAAGAAATATAACAGTGTAACTCCGTCAACTGAAAATATACAACTATACTTATCGGGAAATAAACGTAATAAATAATTGGAACTATGATTCTACGAAGGTCAAAGTTACAATTATATTTACGTTTTTTACTGGTATATTGCCGTAACCAAAGAGCGACCAGTTATAATAATAATATAAGCCTATTATTGTCCCACTGCAGAGCAAAGGCCTCTTCTCCATTAGAGAAGGCACGAACATCAATCATCATGCTTGTTTAAGACGGATTGTCAATTTCAGGCTTATATTAATTACAAGTCCAGGTTTCCCCACGATGTTTTCCTTCAACGATGTCTGTAATGTCCAAGATAAACTTAGAAAGTACCTAGGTTATTAATTGGTGGAACAAGAGTGATTTCGAGCCTCATGCCTCAGCACCAAAAATGGTCACAAAGACTGAAAGAACACGCGACTACTAGCTTCATTAAATACCTTTTTACACAAAATCGAATCCGGAATTTCTGAGCATCTATTCAAAATTCAGCAGGCATATTGTAATAGCCCATAAAAATAAGAATCTTCTCATAAACCTATAAAATTATGTTCATTTTCGCAACAAGGAACGGCCATACGTTTAGAGGCTAACGACTTGGATAAAAATATGGGATACCTACCAATAACGGAGTCGCGTCATGCATGCTTGAATTTTGAATCGATATTGTATCTACATCGATGCAGACAATCTATTCAAATTAGTGTATTGATATACAGTTTTGCAGTAGTAAATTGCGATCATGTGAGTTACACATAAATCAATTGTTGCTTGCAAATTAATATAACTATTATCTGGTCCAGATTTGTAGTATTTATAGTAGGGAATTAGATGTATGCTCGTAAATAATTCATGTGCAGATTTTTGAATCTTATAAAGCTACTAGCTATATGGCCCGCGGCGTTAACCGCGTTCAGTTACGCCTTTGGTTACTGCTCCGCTCCCGATGCTCTGTGTTCTATACTATAAACCTACCTCTAAAATCACTGTCTTTTGATGAAACCGCAATCAAATCCATTGCAAAGTTAAAAGATCTAAGCGTACAGAGGGACAAACGGCGGGAAGCGACATTGTTTAAAACTATGTAGAGATTAAAGAAAATACTAATGGTGTATTTTTGATTGATACATAAATTAAGTGCAGCACTCAAATCCCAAAAACAAATGAATATCGGTCAGCTGTTTATTTCCGTGCACTCGTAGGAGTCGGTTGAGGTTAACCAGTGTCTACACTTGGAACTTAACCTGTTTTTTCGTGGACACGGAAAGTAAAAGGCCCTAAGTTATTATTGCGAGAAACTTATTGTGCAACTTTGGTCTAGCTGATATTTATTTTACGACTCAATCAATACATGGCATACTAAAATAAGAACAAGTCCAAACTGTCGAGAATTATAACGGGACTTAAGACGCGAATCGCCACGCGGTTATATTCCGTTTTACCGATTTCGTCCGTATGCAAAAGGAACTAAAGTTAAAGTTCAATTGTCTACGCTACATCATCAATGACGCTTGGGGTTAAACATTGTGCTCCTGTCTACTGATACCACAGCGCAATCAGCTTGTTAAGACATGGTCGTAATAATAACGCTACCAACGATGACCAGTCTTGGGGATCCCCAATCCCGCAAAACAACATTTGGAATTTTGTA
The DNA here is from genome assembly GCA_932526535.1 of Caradrina clavipalpis. Taxonomy (NCBI): domain Eukaryota; kingdom Metazoa; phylum Arthropoda; class Insecta; order Lepidoptera; family Noctuidae; genus Caradrina; species Caradrina clavipalpis. The sequence continues at coordinate 10,011,804 of OW052104.1, read as the reverse complement.
GCCATGTAAAGGCTACCAATAAATGAAATAAAAATGAATCATTACCTGTACATTCGCAATGGGCGTCGAGGAACGTGATGACATCACCCTTGACATGTTTAGCGCCCAACAGACGCGCGCGGATGAGACCAGACCTGTTCTCAGTGCGGAACAAATGCGTCGGTACCGGCAGCGTCTTTATGTAGTCTTCTAGCTTCTTGCCGAGATGTTCTGGTGAAGAAATACCATATCGTTAATCATCATCCTTTTGACTGCATGTAAGATGGTCCTGTAGGCTAAAAGCTGTAGTGGGTCAAATTTATTTTAATTAGGCCATTAAAATACACTTTTGAACTTCATGCGTTTGATGCCGTGGTAGACCATGGAATAGCTGGCGGGACGACTTAATTTCTAAGGTAAGGATTGATAATGCTTGTGTTAGCAGATAAGTATCCATAGAAGTCTGTGAGAAAAAGGGAGGCCTTTGGCCTGTGTTGGTTTGCTCTACAATACAGGATAGATCCTCTTGGCTTGGTACCAATTAAATTCTGCCTTTCGTATTTCTTACTCAAACCACGTCTTTTACACAAATCATACCTTTAAAAAAAAGAACACACCACGAATAAAAGAGTAGTGCTTTTTTTGTTATCCCTAGGCGACACCAAAATGCACCGCCTAAATATTATTACACTGTTGAATTTGCAACACTCGGCGCTGCGCCAATCGTTGGAAATACAACAATGCGCTTTTATTTAGGCATTACATTTCAGCCTAGTGTTAGTGAAACTAGGTATAAGTACATTATAAGCGCCTCGACGATTAACTTCCATTGTACGTCCAACGGATCTAGGACAGTCAGCCTCTGTTAGAAATCTAGCTGCATTATACCGTGTAGTTTTTTCAGACTTTCAGCCGGCGAGAGAAGAAATCATAATTAATTTTATTGCCAAATAATTATAATTAACTTTTTATTTAATATAATAAAGTTTTATCACCGAAGTACCTGCTTGGCGTAATCCATTGTGTTTATGGAACAAAAGTGATACCTCGATGCCATTGTTACGCTGCCATTATTCAAAGTCAATTATTTAATTACAAAGCTGATGAAAATGTTACACAACGTTTTAATATGTCGCAAAACGCATTATCACATACATTCGGTGCCTAATTGTGGTTTTCCTTGCACTAGTCTAAAACGGCTGGTCGTACGCAAACCTGCATCCTCATATAATTTCATCTAAATATGCCCGCGGATCGGCCTGTTTTTGTCAAATTATTTTTCTTTCGATCGCACAAAATTACGAAATAAGCCCCAGGACCCTTTCACTTTTAAAAGATCAATAGATTATTTCTGTATTTTGTGTCTGAAAGATGTCAAACGCACATAAGCTATTGTGATTAGTTGATTTCATTTTCAACAACCAATCGGATCACTTGATTTGCGTTCAATTTTAACACATTAATAATTTTCGTTCCAGAAAGCTGGTCTACACCATCAACACTCATATAATAAATGCAAAAGTAACTGCCAGACTGTTTGATTGTGGCCCTATCATGACAAAACCACTGAACCGTTCATAATGAAATTTGACAAAGAGATAGCTTGGGATAAGGACATTGACTAGTTTTTTCTTCATCCACAATAACCGAAATTTACACGGATGAAGTCGCAGGCAAAAGCTAGTCTTCTTCTTAGCGTTTCGATGACAAACTATATTATAATAAATAAGTAAATAAATATACTATTATTATAAATTATATTGATGCGGCCCAGAATTTGGCCACTTTGACTGCGTTGTAAAAGCTAGTAAGCAGAGCAAAAGTCATAAGCATATTTTCTCCTCAAAATTAAACACCGAAATACCACCCCTTCTATTTATGAGCATGCTGCACGCACAAGACTGGGTTAAGTACACTTTTCATATTTACTTGTACGTGACGTAGCCTGCTTGGGGTGGAGACGCCAGTTTTTTAAATAGATGCATGTTTGAAGACCTTTTTATAAATAGATACAGAGCCAAGGACTAAAACCATGAACAATATAGCCATAACAGGCACAGGAAAATATTTTTCGCATTAATTTACCCAAAATCTAATGTAGGAAAACAGATGTTTAGACAGTGTGCTATGGTATTTCCATTTGTATGTATATATTCAACGACAACAATAAAAACAGACGCTATTTTAGGTGTTTTTAGGTTTTGAAAATACAGTCAAGTTTAACGTGAAAACTTTTTTTTTTTTAATAGTCCAATCTATTGCTTTTCATTACTTTGCAAGTAAATCAAAACAGAAAGAAAGCAACCAAAAACAAAAAATCGTATCATCATCTTCCTGCCCTTATCCCATTTTATTTGGGGTCGGCGCAACATGTTTTCTTCTTCCATGCCAACCTGTCAACCGTCATACTATCACTGACTCCCTTCTCTTTCATATCATTCTTCACACAATCCATCCATCTTTTCTTTGGCCTCCCTCTTCCTCTACATCCATCCACATTTACATTCATAACTTTTTGGGTGACATGCGTCTCATCCCTCCAAAAAATCAAAAAAAAAATCGTATCTGATCAGATATTATAGTAGGTAGGTTATATTAAAATGTGTGATTCGTAAAGCTGATCTACATTGGGTACGCAGCACAGAACATTGAACGTGCGAGGTACACTGGCGCCAGGCAGTAAAGGATCAGCTCACAACGAGACGCGAGGCGACGCGACTATGCTTGAAGAGGTCAGTAGTTTAGCGCTGCGAAGTGCAGCCCGGCGAATCACATCAAGTCGTGTGAAAGCTGGGTTTACCGGTAGGTAAAGCGGCGAACTACCTATCGATAATCATCACTGCGCTGCATGGTATTTCCATTTCTTTTACTGAAATGTGTATTTCACGCTGCCCAGCCACATCAGACAATCGGTGACCGATTTTTTTGTCGGAGAGAATGGAACATGTAAATACTACGCTCACGTATACAAAAAGTAGGTTTCAACTTTCACCAAAATATGGATCTATTGAAACGGTCCGATAATCGCTCCTAGAAAAAGTCGGACTTGGATGGAGGCCCTTATAAATACGCGTCTCGTCGTGTCGATGCGAACTGACCCTAAGGCAGTCAACACTCATCACGTGGTTAAAAAAGCATCTGATAACAATGACGTAAACCTGATTGTGAACATAAATGTTCATTAAACCATTATTCATTGACCATTGAATACAACAGATCGTTATTAAAATAAAGGGAAAAGTATTTCTAAACATATGTGACATCTATAGGATGTAGAACTGGATGCATTCAGTTTTTATTTACACGGGTCACAAATAAATCAACAGAAGTGTCTGTGAATCTAAATATATATAACTCAAAGGTGACTGACTGATTGACTGACATAGTGATCTATCAACGCACAGCCCAAACCACTGGACGGATCGGGCTGAAATTTGGCATGCAGGTAGATGTTATGACGTAGGCATCCGCTAAGAACGGATTTTGATAAATTCCACCCCTAAGAGGGTAAAATAGGGGATGAAGATAATACTTCTTAACGCGAGCGAAGCCGCGGGCAAAAGCTAGTAAACTAATAAATATCCAATGGAGGCCACTTCCTAAGGCTTGAATAACACGAACAAGAGTTAGATAACTTGGCGCACATTTGCAATGCAATTCTACAAACACCAGCTAAAAGGAGATATAGGGCGCGCCCGGACTGGTTTAAATGACATAAATGCAACAGGAACTAACAGGAACAGAAATAAAGTCGCACGCCGCGTGCAAAACTGTGTTAAAATGTCACCGACAATAATAATTATGTAGGTGAAAAGATTAAATAAAAAGTCGTTTAATATTCTCAGCGCGTCAATTAAGTCGCCGCATTAGTGTGAAACCAGCCTTAGAAGCATTCAAGGCGAACGGGGATTTTATTCATTCATGATCTTAATCTACATTTATTCAATAATAATGCATAGAGAACTAAGCCACAAGAAATGGTTAAGATACGAAAATACATGTAAAATAGATTTGAAATTTTCACAAAGTATTTCTATTGCCGCTATAACCGCAAATTATGAAAACTGAATAAAGTTTTAAAAAAGCGGGTCTCCCCATACAAGAAACGTGTTCTTAGCATGCAGTGTTAAATATTGTACAGCGGTAGCAGTACGGAACTCTTTGTGTGGGAGTCCAACGTGCACTTGACCGGATTTTAAAAACACATTTACCTATTCAGCATTTATATCTTTCTTTCTATTGCCGGCGTGGTGGGCCACGTCATCTGACGGAAAGGTAATGATTGAATGTAGTTAAGATACACTCAGTCATTATCAATTCTGGTCTAAACAAGGTTTTCGTTATCACTTGTAAGTGAAATATGATTAGGAACACTTTGATGTGTTGGAAATGATTGTGTTGTACAAATTATTGGCATTTATTGAGGTTACTTGCTTTCTAAACCAAAAAGTTTAGGCGTTTAAATTATTTTCTTTATTTTTTAAATATCCCTTTGCGTCTCAAGGAGCCGAACCTTTATTAGAAAAAAAAGAACGGATGTCATCATTTATGACTTCTTCCGCTCAAGGTGGAGCGGAAGGGAGTGTCAGACTGTTACTGACTAAAACCAATCCGTGTTCCTCCTAACGCTCATTGCTTTCTAGGGCCGTGGTGACTCTTTCGAACAGTTTAGTACCACTTTCTACATTTAACTATGTTTATATTTTATATTTTATATTGTGTTATTGGGTTTTTCTATGAAATTCTCAGTAGCAGCTCGGAGTTTGGATTTGTGCCCGGTTAATGGCAATAGGCTCGCCCCCTATTACATGGGACCTAAATATACCGGCGAACTGTGGGTGTACATTGGTACACCTCTGCCTAACCCTTCGGGGAATACAGGCGTGATGGTATATTATTATTATTTTATATTTTAATTTTATTAATAGTTTTAAATAAACATCATTGTTCTCAATGCGCACTAATGCATGCACAAAAAAATATTAAACAGTCAGCGATAATTTGGGAGAAAATGGTTTACATTACCCACTTACGGGTGATTATCGCGGCAAATTGCAGATTCGTTCCGAGTCTTCAATTAAAAGCCATTCGCACGGCGATTTGTTTAGCCAAATGTCATGATAAGTCGTGAATGTTATGCACGAACGAAAGTAATCATACGTTTAAAAATAAACTAATAAACCTTTTTTGTTTTTTTTTTGTCATTATCTCCAAGAAAGTAATAAAATGTTTACTGCAAATTAAAGAGGTGAGATTCTTTACCAGAGTTTGTGTTCTCGATTGTAACCTAAGATTTTTTCAGGTCTTACTTCATTTCTGGGTAAAAGCGTCTATGGTGTCAATGTTGCATCATTATTCATTACTTGTCATCAGGTCACATGCTATCTTTAACCTTAACCCAAGTCACATAGAATCAGCAGCAGCATAGTAAATAAAATGTAAATGTCCTCTTTCATTCTCTCCTATTAGTTTTTATGATATCATTCACTCATTTCTCATTCATATCACACGATCCATCCATCATATCTGTGGTCTCTCCCTCTGTCTCAAGACCAAGCTTTCAAATATTAATATCTTTATGTAAATAAAAATGAATGGCTAAAATGTGTTGCTAAGCTCAAAACTCGAGAACTGCTAGACCGATTTGACTGATTATTTTTTTGTTGCATTTGTAATTTCCCGAACAAGGTCCCGATAAAATTGTTGTTTTTTTTTTTAAATCCACCTGACAGATCAGAAATTTGCACCCGTGCGAAGCCGGGGCGGTTCGCTAGTATTAAATAAAACTTACCCTTTTCACTAGCGTCATCAACGAGAATGATCTCCTTGAGCAAAGGCCGCGGCGACCGGTTGATGGTACTCCATATCGTGCGTATGAGTGTCGACCACGCTTCGTTGTGGAACACTATCACTACGCTCGTTGTGGGAAGCAGGGCTGGGTAGGGCTTGTCCCTGCATCTGGTGACAAAAGAAAAGGGTTTATCAATCCTGCGAGTAACGTAGATAGTGTAGATACGAGTATATATAATTGTACAAAAAATTTCGGCACAAGAATGGTCGTTGTTATAATAATTCTTACAGGACTGTTATCCACTCATCATCATCATATCAGCCGCTAGACGTCCACTGCTAGACATAGGCCTCCCCCATCAATTTCCAAAAGGACCGGTTGGAAGCGGTCCGTCTTATAAATATGGCGACTTCCAACTTCCCAAAGGAACAGAATGTGAATAATGTACATGAGTATGTGTATGAGAATGTACAGGACTACCTGGCAAGTTGGGAGCACAATTTAAACCCACATTATGTATTAACCAACATGTTGAATGTTATGTTGTAAAATATTTGATTAGCATTATAAGCAGCCGGCCCGAACATAATTGAGAAACAATATTGACAGATTATTACGATAATGAACTCTGCGGGCGTCGCTTACGCAGTCAAGTCAAGATTTAGAAATACGTCTGATCTAACAACACCAAATATTCAAATAAATAAGAAAGCAATGAAATTTTGGTCTTTACAAAAAAAAAACATGATAAATTCACAATAGTCATAAAATGCTGTCATTAAAAACGGCTATTCAGAATGTATTAAACTGGCAGGCTTATCGACATTCAAACAGTATAAAGTCACTCGTCGCAATAGTAGGTCATAAACCTTAGTAGTCAAGGCGCTACGCACTTTTATAGATGGGCAACACTTGTACAGTGATAAAAACTCCATGGTATATTCTTTTGTAGTCAGTCAATGATCCTATTTTAGAATCATGAGCACATTTTGTTGCTCAATAGTCAATTTTGTGGTCAGAAACTGGGCAATGTGGCAATGTAAAATCGTGGGGTTCGTGTCAAACAGGATAGGTCAAATTGGCATAATTCAGATCTATTAATAGGTGGCCCAACGACGGCCGCCTTGTCAACCTATCCACACTTCAAGTCACACCATGCGTGGCTACGCAATGGCGTTAACTCACGAGTAAACAATCTGACGTGGCGTTTGACTATGAAAAGTTACCGTAAGTGACCGTATCAATATATCAGCATCAATAAATAGCGGTAAAATGGCGAGATGGGTTCCGCGTCTAGTGTCTGCGCAAGAGTTGCGTGGCGCGTCGCGGCGGGCATCTTTAAGTCATCGCGTGTATTACCCCTCACTTTTACAAGGTCGCCGCTGCGGGCACATTAGGAAACTCCATTGATTACTAATATCTGTTGATGACGAAGGCGACGGGTCGTCTGTAGGTTGTTGCAACTTTATGTTCGAAAGAATGCTAGACATTTTAGTTATTTTCATATAAAATATTTGAACTACGGAGATAAAAAAATAAGTTGAAATGGTTGGTTCGTGGAAATTTTAGGTATCTTACAATCATAATCGCTGTGCAACAAATACTTCAAGTAACACCAATACCCGGAATATTATGTTACCACAAACTCAACAAGGAAAATCTCCATATATCACGATATTTATGCAACAGTAGCACTTTGCTCCAACTTCCCTCGCGTGAATTTCGCACTTAGCCATAATAAACTTTCATCCCCTATTTCTACCCCATAGCTGAGAAATTTTTTAAGACGCTCAAACACATGAATGGTTATTTATTACCAGATATCTTATAATTTAACTTCATGCCGCCGCCACCGTTCTTTTAAAATATTTTTTTACCAACTAATTTCGCTTATATCAGTTAAAATTCTCCTCCACGTGTTCCATGGTTTTACTACATTATAGTTTATAGTAGGACAGTTGCAACAATGTTACCAAAATAAAAACGGTTTGCCTTACAAACCATGAAACTTCCATACCGGTTTAATTTCCAAATATCCTTTCTTAGTAGATGCCTACGTCACAATAGAAACCTACTGTCCTATATTTCCAGTTTCAATGGTTCAATCTGTGCGTTGATGAATCAGTCACTCAGAACTACATAAAGTCATAGACATTCATTTTTGAAGTGTGTAAAAGTGATAGTGGATTTATCCACGTGTTGTATGCAAATTGGATGTATGTGATACATAGCTAAACGCCAATAAGTATCGTTGTAAACCAAGATTAAATAACACACCAATTAAATGAATCGTACATACAATGGTCACCGTGCTGTGACTAATATGTGTAACAAAATTTTATCGCGCTTTCTACATCATATTGTGACGTTAAATTACCAACGTTTATAAACTTTCAGAGTATTTATTGCTTTTGCATTTTAATTAATGACTCCATGAGATGAGACTGTACTTTGTTATTTATTTTCTTCTTTTATGTGTTTTACTTTTACTGTGAAGACAGCATGGCATGAATGTTTTAACACACTTCACAATCTTTGAGTGATCGTTTTGTACCACTATCAAGCGCACGCACTATAATCGTTATTTTTTATGTAAAAGCGAAAACGTATACATTGTTGGTAAACGTTGTTTCATGTCAATTTGTGTAGTTGTTATAGCGTATATAATGTTAACTCGTCTACGCTCCTTAATTTATGTCTTTCGCTCAATCAAACAGTACCTACTGTTAATTTGTTAGGTCAAGGATAGAGAATTATTCACAGCCAGCTCTATCCTTGACCTCTATGGCATGCATGAAATGCCATTCAAAACGAATTCAGAATTATTATCCTGCCCTAGTTTTCAGTTACTTCGGCCAATCTTAATGGTGAATATTCAAGTACGTAGTATATTGTACGTAGTATTATTATATTATAGTGCACAAGTGTGTGCACAAACAGAATTTTCTCCGTCTTCCCTCACTTCAATAGTCCGATGGGACGGCAATGATTGACTCAATCGGAGAGAGACTCAGCGGTTTAGCAGTTTTAAGTGCATACCACCAACTTCCAATCTCCGGGTTGTTACTGTCAATTTCCCAATGGGAAACCCAATAACAAGGTTGTCCAACCTGGCAAGCTAACCCAGGACCCTAAACGCAGCAGTAGCGCTTGCGACCACGAAACCACTGCTATAGGTACTAATAAAACGGTAGGGGAAAGAAAACAAACGTATGTGATGGAATTTATTGAATGTTTAGTACTTGCCTATTATAATAATTATGAGTACGTTCAATTTGCTTATAAAGGCATTTCTTTTCCGACATTAAATATTGACACTGGCTATTTAACCGATGGTAATTTTTAACCCCCGACTCTAAAAGAGTTATAAGTTTGACGTGTCTGTCTGTATGTCTGTGGCACCGTAGCTCTTAAACGGGTGAACGGATTCGAATGCTATTTTTGTTATTTAAAAGCTGGTTTCCCGAAGGATTAGGCAGAGGTGTACCAGTGTACACCTACAGTTCGCCGGTATATTTAGGTCCTATGTAATAG